>CM057824.1:17855000-22765000 GCA_030068075.1 Paguma larvata | reverse complement strand
GTAGAATGCTCACAGAAGGCATGTTGGAGAAATTTCACAGTTTAAAGAATCTCTGTGGCAGGGGGGCTATTGATTGCAAGTGGCCGAGGCCTGTCTGAATGATCAGAACCATCTAAAGTGAAATTTCAGGTCCCCTGGTTTACTAGGAATGGAAATTTGGGGGCACCTGTCATATAAACATATCATCAGTTTTTGCCCCGGAGCAAGAATTCTTTGAAGATGGGGACTGGGTCTTCATTTTTATTTCTGTTGACGGTGGAACTCTTTATGCACGGGCATCAGTTGTAACCTTGTAGAACAGTCTTGGGAGCACAAAGGGACCTGAAGCTGTGTTTGTCCTTCCTTCCTTCCTTCCTTCCTTCCTTCCTTCCTTCCTTCCTTCCTTCCTTCCTTCCTTCCTTCCTTCCTTCCTTCCTTCCTCCCTGCCTCTCTGCCTCCCTCCTTCCCTACTTCCTTCCTCCCTCCCTCCCTCCCTCCCTTCCTTCTTACCTGCCTTCTTTATTTTTTAATTTGTTCTTTACTTAGCACTGTATTAAGTATACAACTGTTACCTGATAGGTACTTACTTGCACAATAGAACCAATATTTTTAAAATAAACTACAGAGAACAATACTTTAAATACCACTGTATCATCATGTAGAACGAGCATATTTCAACGATCTGTTACCTTTGCTTCAGATCTTTTCCATTACTCATGAGAAACCAAAGGCAATACAGGTTCCGTTGAGTCTTTTTTATGAATTATGAGGATGTTATCTTCCTTCATCTTAGATGCAGCCACAATCGTGTATGCTATGTTTATTCTTTAAATACATTAATTATATTTAAATTAGACAATATATATTTATCGTTACGATACAGTATTTTGCATATTGTATGAACCTGATGTTTGTATTTTCTACTCCACATTATGTTTTTCATAGGTTTAGACAAATTTGTACATATTATGCATATTCTTGTATTTTAACTGCCAGATAGTACTTCCTTAAATACATATACACTAACTTAATTAACTTATACTTTTTCGATGGATTTCTTAGATTGTTTGCTTTTTAGTTTTAGAAATAATAATGCAATGAACTTTTTGGTCTCCACATTTGCAATTTATTTTAAGAATATACACCCAGGGGGCGCCTGAGGGGCTTGGCTGGTTAAGTATCCAAGTGTCGATCTCTTTTTTTTTTTTTTTTTTTTTTTAACAACAACAACAACAAAAATGATTTATTTGTAACACAGCCCAGTCTCCCTTATTTCCAGCTCAACATAGGAGTAGAAAAAGAGTCACACTGCATCATTAGTGTAAGCAGAACTTCATGCTTCCCCAATCAGCAAGCTGTCTCCCCCCAGAGATCCAGCCCAGAGCCAAACTGTATCTCACAGTCCTGGGATTGAGCCCATGTTGGGCTCCGTGCTGACAGTGCAGAGCCTGCTTGGGATTCTCTCTCTCCCTCTTTCTGACCTTCCCCTGTGCTCTTGTGTGTACATGCATGTTTGCTCTCTCTCTCTCTCTCTGTCAAAATAAATAAACTTAAAAAAAAAGAATATTTGCTTAGAACTGGAATTTTCAGATTCCAGACAGTCGTTGCTAGACTAACCTCCAAAACTGGTTCGATAGATTTATACACGGGTCAGTGACTTAGGGCCATTTGTACTTTTCTCCTATCTGATCAACACCTGATAAAGTCAGACTTAAAATTCTGCCAATAGATGGATAAAGTTGACATTTTAGCGAGAATAAATATATCCTCCTATTTTTATTAACCATTTAGACTTCTTCTCATGAGTTTCTTGTTGACATTCTCTGTCCATTTTTCAATTGAATTGTTTGTTTTCCTATTGATTTAGAGAAGTGTTTTTGTATATTTTAATTCTCCTGTATATTCTTCTAAACGTTGATGTGTTGTTGTTCACACTCTGGTCTTTATTCTATCTAGAATTTGTGGTTTACCTCTTGTCAATTTATACACAGGCCTACTGACCTCAACGCACACTTCGGCAACTGGGTGGATCAGTCAGAATGGTATCTGGTGTAAATTAAAGGCTGTATTCGAAACCAGATTTACCTCTCACCCTTAGCTCTTGGGAAAACGAAAAATGTAGGGGCTAAATAATCATCAAAAAGGAGGGCGTGACATAGACTAAGAGGTCACAGAATCCTTCATTGAGGACATAATGCGGTGTTGATCTCTGAAGAATGAGTAGGAGAAAAGGCTGAGGCACGTGCAGAGACCCAAGGCAAGTAGGAACATGCCCTTTGGAGGCACTGAGAGGAGGCAAACATTATCAGATGTTGAACATGAAAAAGCCAGTGTGATTAGAGAGGGGAATGCAGTAAAGGCGGTCCTGTAGAGTTAGACCTGCCCCTATTTTTCCAAGCCTTTGTGTCTTGGCCATGTTAAAGACTGGCATTTTTTCTCAGAGAAATGAAAAAGTTTAAAGAGCTTTCAGTAAGAAAGTAGACAGAGCAGATTCCATTTGCATAAAATAGCCCTGGCTTCTAGGGTAGAACAAATGACGAGCAGGTAACAGGCTCTACGGGGTGATCTAGGAGGAAGCTATGCCAGGCAAGATGCCGAAGAAGCTTAGATTAGGACTGTGGCGGTGGAGATGGAGAAGAGAAAGACCACAGTAGGGGTTAGAAAATGCGTGGATAATGAAGAAGCATGTTAATGGCCTGCGCAGCTATTTAGATGGAGATGTCATTGACAGAGATCAGAAATAGAAGACAGGTTAAGGAGGAGGAGACCATGAGTTTGGCCTCAGACATGTTTAGCGTGAGCGCCTTTGAGACATTGCAGTGGAGGCTGGAAGACATCCGGGTCAGAGAGAGAAGTTAGACGTCACACGTATGTAGAGAGTAACTAAAGCCACGGACGCCAGTAGATCCCCTGGAAGAAAATTGATAGTAAGAAGGCAAGCAGCTCCAGAAGCAAGTCTTGAGAACCTCTGAAACTTAAATTTGGACAGAAGAAGCTTAGAAGACATTACGGAGGAGTGTTTCCACAGCTAGGAAGCAAATCAGGAGGGCATGTTGTCATGGAATTCAGGGCGACGGATGCTCCCAGCAGTCCACATCATTGACTGCTACCGAGGGCTCAAGGAAAATGAGGAGAGAAATGACTTATTGGATTCAGTGACATGGAAGTCACCGTCAGCTTTATGGAGTCTGGGGTAGATACTGAGCAGTGAAAAGAATGGGGCAAGAAAATTCATGGAAAATCTCTTCCAATTGCCACCCTAGTAGTTTGTTTCTGCGGGTCCACCTCTGAAAACTCAAGAGAAATCTTGAGATAACCTCCCAGGACTACTTGGCCTGCCATCTTTCTCCGAAGTTCGGAGGGACCAGATTTTGTAGGATTTTAAATATGGCATGTAGTGTATATGGGAAGAAAGGCTGGGAAACCAGACAGAATTTTCACATTTGTGGATCTGACCTCTTGACAATACCTAGAATTTCTGTCTTTTTCTATACCTACCCAAGCTAAGGGTGAGTAAGCGTCCGAATGAACTGCTGAGCAATTTTCCCATTAATTTCCCTCCTTAGTGATTTAGGAGCTATGACTCCTCATATTTTGGGTTGCCTTTCTTGTGAACTCTTTGAGATCTCGAAGTTACTCTAAGTTCTACCTTATTCCCACACAATACTTAAAAGGCAGGGAAAGCCATTGTCCTGATAATTTGAATGTATAATCCTGTGTTCTTCTTTCTTGCCAAAGCTATAATTTTATACCAGAGCAACTTGTTTCTACTTTTATTTATTTCAGCTCTTCTCTCGTTGCATGGACATAAATTCTCATCAAGACTTTTGCTTTTCCCACTCTTGAGATGGTTCTTTACCTCTCTTAGTACAGTGATTTTCTATGATTCCTCTTTATATTTCGCGTAGGCAGTATTATATTTTCTCATGCTTCCTATGACTTAACAATATGTCCCAAATGTTGTCAATTGTTTCCTTGGACAAATTGCCACTCCTAAGAAGAGTGACAATGAGGTGCAGTAAGTGATCTCTCTTTAGTAGGTGGACTATTAAAAATGCTTTAATAAATGACTCGAGGATGCTCCGTGAATAAAAACCCACTAACAAGGAAGTTCACTTTTATTTAAATGTCTTGCTAAAACATGGGGTTTTTCATTTTTCCTCTGCACTTTCTCCCTGGCACCGGTGACCTCATCGTCAGTCACATGTCACCAAACGGGAGAAATGAAATCTGTACCTTGGTGACAATACCAGTTCTGGCACATTGACGGACGGCTCCTTTGTCCTTTGGCTGTCCTTTGGCTGTGGGGAGGTCCTATTAAGCCATCGAAGCCCACAACTAACACGTGGGCAGGTCGGAGAGGAAAGAACAAAACAGAGCTCTTTCTCTGGACAAGATTTCCTTTCCTTGTTACTTTATCCTTTTTCATTCACGAGAAATGATACGCCTCATCAAAGAGAACGCGAAATATAAGAGAAGAAAGTTGAATAAAATGAGTCACTGTGAGATCAAGGCTCTCTATTTGAGGTTGTTTATCTCTTTAAGGCTCTTAGAGCGCACGTTTCTGTTTGTTGCTAAAATGGTGATCACGGACAATGCGGCTTCTATTTTACTTGCACTCGGTTGTACTTTTCTGAAGAACAGATTGGCATCCAGTAGTTTCTTAAGTTCACGTCGAAACTAAAAGCAGGGAAGAGGGAGCAGAGGTCTGCGGGGGGAGGCCGCGTTGGGGGAGCGGCACACTAAGCACGGTGGCCCCGCAGTGCCCTGCTGGAGCGTCAGCCCCGCTCGCCCTTCTCCGGCTCTGAGGCCTGTGATTCCGGATTCTGTTTCCCAGGCTGTAGACTGGGAATGGTGGTCATACTTCCTTCATACACCAGTTTCTCTGAACAGTAGCTGCTGCCGCACCAGAGCTACAGAAGTGTTTTGTTAAGTCACATGCAGCTCTCTCTGTGCCTGAGACTGTCCTGAGAGCTAATGGTTTATTGGCCAATTTCCTTGGGCCATGTGTTTTATGTGTTTTACATTTTTTTTTCATTTGTTCTCTATGGCAATTCATAGGGAAGATGTGATGATATAGTATCCTCATGGTACGCATGAGAAAATTGAGGCATAGAGGCAGTAACTCTGTGTTACTGGGTGCGGGTCTGTACGGCTGGAAAGCGGCAGAGCCTTGAACCCTGCGCTCTGAACCAGTACACCACGCTCGCTCCTGCCAGGAATCTCGCAGGGAGCCCTCCTTGCCACCCTGCAGTGTGCCTTTACTTTCAAAAGCCTCCCACCCAAGAACGAGCACTGGAATCAGAAAATTCAGCTTTGTGTGCCCTACTTCTGGAGCCAACCGGACTGACTTTAAGTGGAAAGCCTTATTTAACTTGGACTTGAGCCCTGTTTCCACTGCCTACTGACTCTGTGACCTTGAGAAGGTTATTTATCACTATAACTCAGTTTCTCTCATTTGAATGATGATTATAGAGTCCACTTCCTAGGGTGGCTCTGAGGATTGGCTGAGAAGCGTGTTAATAATATTTCACAAATGATGGGTTTCATGCTGTTCAGTGAAATTTGGGTGGGGTTTGGGTAAGGGTTATCTGATGGAACATTTTGTTCGGGATGGTCACGCATGTGTTAAATGGACTATGTCACCATCATAGGAGAACCAGCTCTTCTGATCTATCCTGCTCTGTCAGCAGCCTACAAGTTCAGGCCTAGAGCCTGAAATAAGAAATTATTTGCACTTAGTGTTTTCAAGTAATTGGCCATCACAACTAACAAGAGGGTTTGTTGGAAACGCCAATAGTGATAGACTGAATTTGAAAAAAAAAGAAAAAAAAACGGGGGGGGGGGCGATTTATTGACCAGAGAAAAAACAAGCCAAAGCCTTGGCTAATTTGTGTAATCAGCTTTATCAATTTGCATAAATTGTGCATCAGGCTATATTCCTCTTGGGCATAATAAGCCCAAATTTAGTTTTTCTAATTTTAAAGTCATCAGTTGCTTTTTTTTTTTTTTTTTTTTTTGGCTTCTTCTGTTCCTTTCTGGGACTCGTGTGGGTCACACCTCCATGCATCTGTCAGGTGGTCTTATGTGTCCCTAATTCTCAGGGCCCCTGTAAGCGCCTTGCTATAGCATCTAGTGCTAATTTTCCAAAATCAGTCCAGCCTTGACCTTCCGTCCTCTCCACTATTTCGTGTCCTTTTGTCTACACTGCACCCGCCCTCTTTTCGTTTTATCTTTTGTTCAGATCAAAGTCTTCCAAATGTTTTTAAATGAACCCCTTGCATTTGCTGTGCTCTCCTCCTGCATCCTTTCAAATGACTCTGCCAAATTCTAGATTTTTCCCTAACAGGCCTTCTGCCCCAGTTTCCACCCATTGCTTCCTCTCATTACTTCTTTCTCAACACTCATTATTTCTGCTAGGGATTTCTAAATAGTTCTAAGGGGTCTCAGAACGTTTTGACTCTACTTTGAGGTTAGAAGATGAATCGTGATGATTTTAGGGCTCTGACACAGCTCGCCCCACACCCTCTTCCCCCAACCTCCTGCTTCTCCTCCAGTTCGGCTCGTGTCCGTTCTTTTCCTGGCCTGTATCTGGGCTATCCCTCCTGGTCTCCTGCTTTCAGTCTTGACATGTGTCAATTCGTCTTCCACCTTGCCACCAGAGTCTGAGCTTGGCTATGATTAAAATCTATCTCATCAAAAGAGGTGATCATAGAACTCGTTCGCCAACTTTAGTAATTAGAGAACTAATGAACCTCCTTGAAACCAGCAAGTGTTCGAGAATACACATGAGAAAATACCATTTTATATAGCATGTAGATAGCATACCAAGGGTTATACAAGTTGAGAACATGAATGACTTTAAGAAGGGTTTAAACTTAACAGGACAATATTTTAGACGCAGATTCCCTGCCGTTTGGAGGGTGAGGTCATTCAGGGCCCGTGCCACAGACAGTCATCAAAGACCAAAACCCTGGGCTTGTGGACAACTGGTATGACCCAGACGTCATGTCTTATGATTTTATGATATTGTCCAGAGGGCTGAACTGCTGACATCAAATCTTTATCTCAGAGATGCAAATGCAAGCCTAATGTCTTTTTTAAAACAGCAGCTAGTTATGGCACTGGAGACGTGTAAGCCCGAGGCATTGCAAACACTTTTGTAATGTCATTAGCCTGACGATTGCCCCTGCCTCTATTTCATAACACCCGCGTTTGCAAATCTGGGCATTTGCAATTCTTTCTGTTTCTTTCAATGTCCCTGGAACTCAAGCATCTGCTTTCAGAGAATCAACTTTCGCCTTCTGCCCTCAAACTCATGGAGGATGACAGGCAAGAGGAATGCTGAACTTCTTGCGCGCCTTTGGTCTGAGTCACGGCCAGCCTGCTTGCATTTCCTTCGGGCTCTGGCTCTCTTGGCCAATCATTTTCATGGCTGGGCTTAAAGAGCATGTGCCTAATTTAGAGCTGCTGACACAGGCCAGGGAACGGGCCACCTGGCAAATGCCTTGGGCTTTGACTGATTCCACTAACTTGAAGGCTAGGCCAAGTTCCCCTCAAGTTGTGCTGAGGTTTGTAAACCTTTTGGCAAAGCTGGGAGAGGCCTGGACCAGGTAATCAGCGTTTCACGGTCCTCAGCTAGGTGTGAAATTTTAATCAGAGCGGTTTTATTTTTGCAAAAACATAATGCACCACCAGCAATGTCACATAGAATTAAACTTTGGATTCGCTGAGGTTCAAGATGAATCAGATGGTCTCTTGTAAAACGGCAAATCCTGTCCTCTTTGGAGGGGCGGGGGTGTTAAAAATACATGGAAGTGGGGTAGTCCTGGTATCATTTTCTTACGGGGAAATATTACAATAACTTTTAGTCCGTTCACACTTTGGAACTGGATAATTACTTTCCACTTAATTACAACATGGCACAGAAAACACATAAGCTTTAGCCCCAAAATACACTCTCTGTATCCGGTAGATATTGTAGAAATGATGTGCTGTTATGTTCAATATGGTCCCCAGACGCACTCCAGACTCCCCCAGTTCATCCAGAATGGCTTTAACAAGCCTTATATCTGACGAATACCTACTAGACACAGAAGACATTGGGACATCAGGCTAAAATGAGAGCAGGCTCTTACCCAGAAATACAAAGCCGGAGCCTGCTCTTTTGCAAAGGGAATATAACGCTCAGGAAGGAAGCAGGGCTGACTGCTAGTGTGGAGAATGGACGAGAAAGATCTCTGTGGCTTGGGGCACCAAACTCACTGGAGCTTGTCCGGAGAGATTTTGGAGAAACAGAGTCCTCTATGTGTTCTCTTTTAGACCTCTGCCCCAGACACAGACCAAGTCACCACATGCTGCCTGCCACACGGGTGACTCATGGGAATACTGCAGGAACTGATTTCTCACCATCTCTCCTTGACCTGGAGCGTGTCACTAGGTCCCCATGGGTTCTGTGAGTTTCGTAGCTTCTTCCTCCCTCTGGGTAGGATGTGGAAGTCAGGGGTGGGGTGGTGGGTAGTATTGGGCATAGAACAAAGCGTGGCTTCTAGAATCAGACCACTTGGGTTCAGACCCTAGCTCACTTCCCAGCTGTGTGACATTGGGAAAGTCGTCTATCCTTTGTGGGCCTCGGTTTTGTCAACTCTGAAATGGGGTGAATAGTAGAATTCACCTCAAAGGGTTGTCATGAAGATTAAATGAATTATCAACAATAAGCCTTTAACACAGTACATTATTCAATAAATATGATGGTGATGGTGATGATGATGACGATGATAATGATGCCTCAACGAAAGGGGCCATACTGTGTGTGTGTGTGTGTGTGTGTGTGTGTGTGTGTGTGTGTGTGTGTTTCTAAACACAAAGAGGTGTATAAACTAAAGGACTTTAACAAAGGAGCCTAAGCATAAGATGGCATGAAGTTGTGAGTGACACATATGACTGATTTCATGGGACAGAGGTTATCAACCCCTCATCCCTTGAACCTGGAGAAAGAGCTGCCAGGCCAGCGATGGTAACAAAGATCCCAGGTCACTAAGGCCCCTTTATTCAGGGACTTCTGGCCTCCAGGTGTCAGAAGCAGGGTCTGTTGAGGTCACTACAGATTGTCTAGCTGGGGACAAGATAAGCACTAACTGTGACTCAAGAGCAACAAGGGCTAAAGGGGATTGGGTCCCTTGGGGGTGACTGAGCAAGGATTTTAGCTCTCGCTTCTCAGGCAAAGATAATAACCAGGACACGGACCGCTGGGCTGTGTAAATATTCCTGGAGGTCTCAGAGAGATCCAAGGTGGGGTAGTTTGGATGCGGAAGAAATAGTCTCATTTCTATGAGACCCAAAAGCCTTGCAATGTAGATATTAAATAAGCATTACCTCAGTCCTCCAAGCTTGCAAAGCTGGATCTGTTCTTTCCATTTCTTCCTCCTTGAGGTTTACATTTTGAGAGGTGAGGCTGGCCATGAATGTGGTCATTCCTCTACCTTTCTCTCAGCCATGTTAGGAAGGTTCTTACAGATGCCTAACCAGTCATTTGATACCTGACTACTCATGATCCACTCATCTGTTTCCTTTGCCTAAGTTTGTTTCACAGAATTGACATGAATACCTCCATAAGGAAGGAAGATAAATAAAAGGACATGCACCTTATTTCTGTTCACTATGTAGTTGAAATCTGTGCTGAGTGTTTTACGCTGAGTTGAGAATTTGCTTCATGGGTAAGACAGAGAGGATTACTATTCTCAGGTTGGAAGTTTTAGTTGTCCACATTTCTATATCTCCATCTTCTATCAGCATAAACCACTTGACCCCAATCATTGTATTTTTAAAAATAATGTTTTAAAAATCCCTAATTCTTTAAAATATCTCTAGACAAATCATACTATTTTTCTCTAGGAGCTAAAATGCAGTAGTAATCAACTCTTCGTATCTTTCCTACACATATAAAATGAAACCTAGCATTTTTAATGAGTTTTTTTAAATAGATATTACACCATGTATTGAATTTGTAGAAAGACAGGGCAGACTGAAATATTATCAGTTGGGGGTAACCATCAGTTGGGACTGGGAGAGGCTAAGTCTTTTCCACATGGAGAAGGTTGGAAGTTTTAGTTGACTCCATTTCTTTGGTTGGTCTTTGCATAGGGGTTGGATTGGTCCATGATTTTGAGGACTGTTTGAATACCATAAAGAAACACTTAGACAGTGTGAAGAGAGTTTTGAGTTAATTTTATATCTAAATCAGTAAAAGAAAAATAAAAAAACAAAAAACAACAGAAACAAAAAACCAGGGAAACTCTGTTAGGGAAAGAGAACACAATAGACTATGTTTTTAGGGTTGAATTATCCAGTACGTGCAACCAAAAACCTGGCATGTATAGAGTTCCTAACATTAGTTAATTTATGCATGTATTGAGTTTCAAATGTTAACTAATTTAGTAATTTACCAAATATTTGAATTCCCGTAGCATGGATCCCTGCATTTCTGTGTCTTTCCCTGTGTCTATCCATATCTATTCTAGTTTCTTAAGTACCAGGAAGTAATTTTCTCATTGATTTTCTTGTTTGATGTCATTTATTTAATATACTTGATTTGTCAATATGCTTAACGCTCTTGAATTTTCAACTCATTCAATAAATACTCTTTCCCCAGTCATACAAATAACCTCGAACTATCATAAAGACATGGAAAACGCAGGCTATGTTTGCCCCGGAGCTTTAAGAACTTTATAATCTTACTGAGAAGACAAAAAAGCATGAAACTACTAGAATGTAATGATGTTGATTGTATGGGTGAGAGGATTTCCAAGAAGAGAGGGATCGACTCAGTTTGATTGTCAAAGAAGGAACTCTGAGGGAGGTAGGGCTCTGCCTGGCACTTAAAAGATAGTAGGTAAACTGAGGCAAGGGAAAGATTCCAGGCAGGCAGGCCGGCGTAACCCGAGGTGTGTATCATTGCTGGTGGTTTTATCCGTTACGCCGCCTGATTGGAGTAGGCTGCCTTATTATGAATGTGGGGCCCAGAATGAGCCACAGTCTTTTATTCCCTCCCATTTTGAGACTTAACTTGTGATTTTATTATTTTTTTATTTTTATAAAAGTTTTTATTTATTTTTGAGAGAGAGAGAAAGAGAGAGAGAGAGAGTGGGGGAAGGGCAGGGGAGGTAGAGGAAATCCCAAGCAGGCCCCTCATTGTCAGTGCAGAGCCCAGTGCTGGGCTTGAACCCATGAATTGCAAGATCAAGACCTGAGCGGGAACCAAGAGTCGGACACTTAACCGACTGAGCCACCCAGGTGCCCCTTAACCCTGTGATTTTAGACAGCAATCATGGATAGAATCATGAGCCTCAGAGTTATTTGAGGACTCAGATCGCATCTTTTTTATTTCTGTGACCTCGCCGTTGGGCACATGGAAGTTTTCAGTGCTGATGGAATGACAAAGTCTTGCAGAATGTAGGATTTTTCAAATGCAGCTTGCCTGAGAAGTGACCACTGATCTCTGCGTGGATGGACCCACTGCTTTCAGGCTCTCTTCTCCCAGAATCTATACCATTGTGAGGTTCTTGATTTTTAGAAGCCCTTTCCAAATAATGAATGGAAATCACTTTCAGCAGCTTCTGCCCACTGGTTTTGGCCGTGCCTTCTCCAGCCGCTCTGGCAGCCCAGCAGCCCGTTCAGGTGGCAAAACACTTTAGGTCTGGTCCATTTTGGCTTGGGTTGTATAGACACACCCATGCGCTTGACTTCCTCTGGGGATGTTTTGTGAGATTATCAGTCGGTATGGTTCAAAACCAGACAGGCCGGCCCAAATGGCCCACACCTTTTGTTCTCTTTGTGATGGAAGAGAAAGACACACTAACCCTCCGAAAATCCTCAGAAAACCTGGCAAGTTACTGATTTTGCCCTGAATGCATTGGTAGGAGTCATTTTAAGAATCCTATTTTGTGAATCTTGGGCATTTTAAAGCCCAGCTGCCTGCCGCCTTGGGAGAGTAGCCTCCCCTTCCCCAAGGGACAAGGACAAGAAAACAGCCTTTTAACAGGCTGGTTAATCCATATATTTTTTTAAATTTTTAATGTTTGTTTATTTTTGAGAGAAATAGAGAGGAAAACAGCGTGCAAGCTAGGGAAGGGCAGAGAGAGAGAGGGAGACACAGAAGCCGAAGCAGGCTCCAGGCTCCACGCTGTCAGCACAGAGTCCGATGCGGGGCTCGAATTCACTGAGCAAGAGATCACGTCCTGAGCTGAAGATGGACGCCTAACCTACTGAGCCACCCAGGTGCTCCCCCATGCTTTTACTTTACATTTTTCAAAGCAGATTTCAATCACATCTGTCAGTGTCGCCATCCTATTTGTCAGTTTGTGGCCCGAGAGGATACCTGCCACCCGGGCCAGAATATCCGCCCGGCAGGAGGCCTCCAGCACATGGGCAAGATAGGGCTGCGGGAAGATTCTTCTCTTTCTCCACCATCCAACTCTTTTTCCCTGGGACTTTTCCCTAGGCAACAAGTCAGCTGTAAAAACAGGAATCTTTCCTCCCCTGCTCCCCACCTCCCAACACATATGCTATTTATCAAATCTAAGACTCAAAAGAATACGATTTCAAGAAAGCTTTTAAGGATTTCAATTTCCTTTAAAAAAAAGAGATAAAGGACATATGATGGGCTAGAGGTGTCATGCTGAGTGTTTGCTGCTTGGCGCTTAGCTGTCACGAACAGCGAAGCGTTGTTCCTATTCTGCGGGCGGAAATAATCAGGGTCTCCACACATGTCACATGTTGAAATCAGTGATATTAAGAGTCTTCATTCAGTGCAATTTGCTGACTGCGCCGAACTCCGTTTGTGAAGCGGCTTTGTGCCGGTTGCAAGGGAAGAGCTCTGGCCACGTCTGGCAGAACGCAGGTCCCGCTCTCGCTCTTCTCTGGTGATCACAGGGTGTCCGAGGCAGCGCTGTCCAGTACGGCAGTCACTAGCCACCTGTGGCTATGGAGCATTTGAAGTGTGGCCTGTGACACGCTTCGAGTGTAAGATAGGTTTCGCAGACTTAACTCTAGAAAACATAAAGTATCTCCTTAATAATGTTTTAGATTGATTACGTGTTGGGATAATAACATTTTTGATACCCTGAGTAAGATAAGGTCTATCATTTAAATTCTTTTCACCTGTTCATGTTTACGTTATAAATTCCCTCCCAAAAAATTGTAAACGATGGATGTGGCTCAGAGTATTCTTCTGGAGGACCGTGCTGATCTAGAGAGACAGGGAAGGTGTTGCCCAAACAGAAATCCATGATAATGTGTTTGTCGCCTCATGAATTTCATTTCTTAAAACATTAGGCAACACATTTCCACCCGATTTAAATATATCATTTTCATATTTTTCCAAAAATCTATGAACGACTCACTCCCTGTTTTGGTACAAGTGAAAAGGCCGTGATCTGGCCCGTGAAATGCAGGGCTCTGTGACCTTCACGCTACAGTGCCTCCAGCAGTGTCCCTCCAGTCCCGGACGCCCAAAGGGGGCACTCTTCAGTGCACCTCAGACTCTGTATTTCCAGATTTGGCTCGGTTTGTAAGATCTAAGGGATCTAATATCTGAGCGTTACTTAAACTCTCCACCCAGCCGGGCTAGAGACGAAGCGCGTAGACCTTGTGAAATCACTCAGCATACAACAGGACTCTCAACGCACCCTAAATTCTGAGATATTTCATTATTGAACCTAAGACACCAGCGTCTGGGTGAACCGTCCAACCTCCAAGTTTTCTCCGTAGATGGTAATTGAATTATAAACTAGGCACCATGATGTATATATAAATTATGGGGGTTTCTCTTAGAAATGTGTGAATATCAAAGGAGTCTATTTGCTTATTATTCTTGATGAATTGTAAGTTGTGTTAATAGCACGGATTGACCAGTCCATCCATCTTTCACTTGAAAATTATTAGAAGTAAGAAATGGCCGGGAAATGTTGCTACATTTAGATTTCTTTTCTTAAGTTTACTTATTTATTTTGAGAGAGAGAGTGAGAGAGAGGGAGGGAGAGAACGAGTTGGGAAGGGGCAGAGAGGGGGGTGAGAGAGAATCCCAAGCAGATTCCACACTGACAGCACAGAGCCCAATGTGGGGTTCAGACTCACAACTGTGAGATCACCACCTGAGCCAAAGTAGGACGTTTAACCCACTGAACCACCCAGGCATCCCTACATTTAGATTTTTTAATGAACCCGTGGTGCAAGTCTTCCTGGAATGGTCATATACACAGACGCCATTAGCCTGAACTATTCAAATTCCCATGCAAATCGGTGTCCCGTGGTAAATCTCTGTAAAGGGAGGTTTCTAAATGCCTTTCTCAGGCCGCTCGCTGCCGGGAACCTGTGCTGTCCCCATATAACCACTGTCTTCCACATGTGGCTGTTGAGCTCTTGAAATGTGGCTAGTAATTCACTCTCAGTGAAAAATGTGCACCGAATTTCAAAGAAAAAAATTCCAGTTAACGAAAAAGTACAAGAGCTCATTCCTGCAAACACAAGAACAGGACCTAAATCTGTCTTTTAAAAGTAAATTGATTTTGGGAATGCCTGGGTGGCTCAGTCAGTTAAGCGTCTGACTTCTGCTCAGGTCGTGATCTCACCGTTCCGTGAGTTCGAGCCCAGCATTGCGCCCTCTGCTGTCAGCCCTGAGCCCCCTTCGGATCTTCTATCCCCCTCTCTCTCTGCCCTTCCCCTGTTTGCTCTCTCTCTCTCTCTCCCTCGAAAATAAATACAAATATTAAAAAAAATAAAAAGTAAATCAATTTCTAATTTGAGTCTCCATTCTGGCAGGGTAGGAAAACAACACATTTGAAGTCACTCTCCCCTTCCCTGCTTTGCTGAGGGTGGTAACTGTTCTGGAGGCTTACCTGCTCCTGCAACCCTGTGGGGAACAGGCACCTAGCATCTCTCCACCTTGGCAAGGCCCCTGAGGGACCAGGGGATACCTTGGCCATTTTCTCCCCATGCTGGATGCTGGAATCTCAGAGAAGCTGTCCAAGATCTTTTCCACCTGCCATGATGCTCTCTAGAGCACGTGTAACTCTGGGTCCCTGGTCATGCTGGGACACGGGGAGCCCTCGCAGGCTAGCTGAAGCTCTGTCATCTTCGGCCAGGAGTAGGCACATTACAGCCCAGAGGCCAAATCTGGCCTGTTGCCTATTTATGTAAATAAAGTTTTATTGGAACACAGCCAGTTTCATTTATGTCTGTGGCTGCTTGTGTGCTGACGGCAGGACTGAGGAGCTGCGACGGACTCTACACGCCATGTAAAGGCTAAAACATTTCCTACCTGAACCTTTAAGAAAGAGTTTGCCAACTCTTGGCTCACGAACACCGTGTACCCACGTACCCGTATCTTCTTAGGTCTTCCCACTTTCCCAGGGCCTTATTTGGGGCCCGAGGCATGGATTCCCTGTGCTTTCACTTCCCATCAACTGTCACATACCCCCGTCTCCACACCCGGCCTCAGTGGCGGAGGGGTCAGGATCCAGGCTCATTTGTCCCGGGGACCTCATCAACATCTAAACTCTAGTCACGTCCCCTCCCCCCCACCCCCCGCAGAGAAGGAAGACTTGCTTCTAGTCCTCTGAGTCTTTTTCCAAATCTTTGTCTATGGTTAAGTGTGCCTTTATTTCCCCCAAAGCCTAAGGTGTAAAATGCAGATCTCAGAATTATTTCTCAGATTTCCATTGTGCATCCCTTTCCTGAGGCAGCGAACAAAGAATGGCTTCATCAGCCTTTCTTAAGGTGTGGGCCACAGGACTGTAGCATCGGCCTCTCTTGGGAATGTGTTGTCTAATGCAGATTCTCAGGCCTCTTTCCACACCCGCTGTATCAGAAACCCTGGGGATGGGGCCCAGGAATAGGTGTTTTGACATGATCTTTAAGGGATTCCGATGCAGGCTAACATTTGGTAAGTCTTAGAGGAGAGTGAGTGGTGCTGAGAATGGAGACCGGAAGAAAGCATTCGATGTGAGATGTTACTGCAGTCTGTCAGTACTTCACCCCGCCATTGCTGGGCTTAGATCTGCTCTCACGATCCTCCTTTTCCGGGTACCAGTTTGCTTTAACCCATCAGGGTCATGCCTGTGGTGGCCCAGAACCTGCGATGACATGTCATAGAAGCCTGAGGCTTTTTGTTTGTTCCTTGAAGATGTAGGTGCCTCTGTTATTTGGTCCTCTGGGTAGGTCGAGGCTTATTACAGTAGCTGAGAATTCGTTTCTTCTTTTCTTATCGCTGCTTCTCCAAACCGGAGGATGCGTGCTCTGGGGTGGCGTGTAGTAAGGGTTGTGTGAGGCTGCATCGTTCGAGGTTAACACTGACCTATCTAGACTTGGAGGAAACCTGTATGGGTCAGTGTGAGTAAAATTGGGATTAGAATATAAAATCTGCATTCACTTTAAAGATAAAACAACTGATTTCTAGGATTGCTCAGGCTACGCCCCCAGAGCCTCCAGGGAGGGTATCCATCGTTGTTTGCCAGTGGGAATATTTGAGAAGTCCTGGTGTAAGTAGCCTGAGGGGTGAGAGAATATGACTTGGAGACCCGTTGGGTGCTTGACCAATTCATAAATTAGGGACCATTCCAGTTTATTGCCTCTTTATTCTATTATTCAAATACTCACCTTATCATCCATGTATTTCTTATTCTTAATTGGGTACTATGTGTACTTGAATTTGTTTCTTCCTTCAAGTTCATTTTCCCCTCGCCCTTTTCCCTCTTTTACCAGGTGACTTCTAAACCCATTGGCCATCTTTATAAGAAAGCCACTGATGAAACCAATGTTTGGATAAATGTTTTGGGACCCCCTTATGGACTCATTTTTGTATTTAGTGCTCTGATTAGCTGTGCAAAGGATCTGATTTATTGGAACATAAATGTACTTTTACCACTCACTGCTTACTTAGATGTCTCTGCCCGGCCTTCTGCCAAGCCTCGCCTATTGTGGGAATTGACTGCAGGCTTAGATACTTCCCAGTGAAATGCTTGTTCCGGGTTCTCGCCATTCACGACCTCTTCGTCCCTGTTTGTGCAAAGCTCTGTGTACCGAATGGAGGGGCTGGCTTGGGAGGCGCACGCCTTGCTCTTTTTCTCACACCAAAATGGCTGCGGATGTGCGGGAGCCTGTTCACTCGCTCCCTGTATACTTGTTTTGAAGCCCTTTTAAAAGTGTAACCCTGGAGGTAAATCCCCCATACATTTCTTTTAGGTTGGTTCTTTCTCCCTGCCTTTTATTACAGCCTTTCCATTTTCAAAAACCCATGACGCGATGAGGAAATTTTATAGCCAGATGGGAATGGGAATTTAAAATTTCCCCATTTTTGGATTTCTAGCCATGCTTGATCATTTTTGCTGTGGGAGCATTGGTAATGTCAGATTTATGAGAGGAAATGGACCTGTGTTTTTGCCTTGTTTTTCTAAATAATTCATAGCAAGAATCCATGAATTTTCAAAAATCTTTCTCTATTACAAATGGCACTGAACTAAAGAATAGAAAATAAGAAAATGCCAGCCGTTTGGCTCCCTTTCCTTTTCTTATCAGAAAGATTCTTTACCAACTTTGTGCCTAAGTTCAACTTTTACGAGCCCAAAGAAATAGGTTACACAGGCTGCTCCCCTTTACTTGCAGGAAGGGGAAAAATAACAAATGAAATAGGGGGGCTATGTATTAATTAATAATGCTGATTATTTTCCAAGGTTTCTTTGGAGGAAATAGACCAGACATTACTTATGTGTGATTCCATCTGAAGATAATAGACACAGGTATTAAACTAAGTTCTGAATCCCACCTTTCCCATTTCTCCAAAATATCTTACTTACAAAAAAACCCCACAAAAAACCCAGAGCACTAAATGAAAAGAAAAACATCATTCCACACAGCAGGGTCTCCCGGCAGGTTTTATGGGATCCCTTCACTGGACTTGATCCGCTCACTGGACAGTCAGAGCTCTGTCATCAGTTTTGATGACAAGAGTTTAGAACAAAGTGTCAGCTGGGCAGTAAGATTATAAATAAAAACATCCATTTTCCTCTAAGAAAGAAAAATCAACAGTTTGGATGTATGATAATGAGAACTATCATGAATTTCTGGATTTTTCTGGGTGAAAGGATCCAAAAAATTGTTATCCAAAGAAAGCGAGGGTGATGAAAATGAAATATCTCCATCAAAAGTTATCTTTTACTTTTTCCTGAGAAAATGGCTGGACTGGCGCCATGTTATATAACCTAATGCCATCATAAGCACATTCCAGACCAGTTGAGAGACTGCGTGATCTCATGCACTCGAAGCCATTTGTACAGCTGCATTGGTGCCCCTCACCCCAGATTACCAGATTTGGACCTTATATTGTAAGAGTGGGACCATCATTTCAGCCATATGGTTTCATGTCGTCCATTATAACATGATAGAATTCTGGCGGTGCGTCTGGAGAAAGAGCTCCGTTTCCAGCTTCACCTCCTTGGTTGACGCAGGGTAGCATCACTGTCGGTAGGCTGGAAGAATACAGAACTGTGAATCTCATGGAGTGGACTTCCATGGATAGTTCTACATAGAAGTCTCGAGAAATTCCCAAGCAACTGTCCCCCCTTCTCCTTCCTGTACTACACAGTTTATGAAACAATGTTTTCCCCATAAACTATGACACAATCATATGCCCAATGTCATTAGACTCGAAGGGCCCTACCCAGATTTACAAAGATTCTTTATCCAAAGGAACCACAAAGTTTCTCTCATTCGATACGCTCATGACACTGAACAAGAACACGAGGCCTAAATGATTCAGCTCATTGGCTCGAGATGTGACTGCGATCAGGAGTGACGCCGGGCAGACCTACATCTCTCTTCCTACCTGCTGACTCAGAGGAAAAACCACTCCGGAGAGGACCTCAGAAGTAGAGAGACCATAACGACACATGCGAAATCTGGAGAAAGTAAAGGAGCAACTCCAAAGTCAGAATTCACAGTCACGCGGCACAGCCATGAGAATGCAAGATTAAAATAAAGGAAGTCTAGGAAGAAAGAAACCTAAACCCTGGCGTGTGTAGAAAGCTCAGGGCGAAATTTTCTCTCCATCGGCACCAAGGAGCTCTCAATCGTGCATTCCAAACTCGTTCCAGGAGCAGCACCCCCACCGATGTCAATGGGAGAGCAGCACTCAAAAGCATTGAAGCAACGGCAATAAAGATCCACAGTGTACAAAGGGGAAAAAATACCACCAACCAAACAACAACAACAACAACAACAAAAGAAAAACAAAACCCTGCAGAATGTGGGCACCGAGTGGGGAATTTCTGCTCTTGGCAACCAGAGCAGGAATACAGAATAGGTACCAAGTGAGACCGTCTACCAGAGATCTTAGCGTATGTCCTGTCCCCCTAAAATTTAGAGCCTGAATCAATGGATGGAAAATCTGGCAGCACATACAAATCACCTCAGGAGTTTTAAAAACATAATAATATCCCAAACCCACTCCCAGAGATTCTGATTTAATTGATCTGAGGAGGAGCTTGGGCATTGGTGTCTTTTAAAAACTTCCCTGGTGACTCTAACGTGCAGCCAGGTTGAGATCTGTCGCTTCCGTTACGAAGCCTTTCCAAAGGTTTTGTGTGTGTGCCAGGCGAGCACGCTGGTCAGCAGACCTGCCCCTCATCTCTGTCTCGAGGGCTAAGGAATACAGGTTGAATTAAATCTTCGTTTATGAAAACTGTTGAGAAAATAAAGTATTGATCTTACTTGAGAGACTTTTATGTTAGTCAATTAAATTAGTACTGTACCTTTCTACTAGTAAAATAAGAGTACCATTACTATATGGAAATATAATGTTCCATAATATTTTTATTGTGAGACAGGGGACGTGTCTTACTGCACTCAAATGTACAGTTTACGCACGACTGTAAAGTTAGCTGTAATCCATAAACAGGCGATATAGATCTTAGATATCTCTTTTAAGATCAGTTGGAAAGAAAATTCCTCATTCCTTAGCAACACCATAGGAAGCAGGATTGCCTCCAAGAAAAAAAAATCCTTATCTTTCCTAATTATTCCACATGAAAAGGCAATAGAACATTCCATTATTCTAATATATGAAGGGGAATCAATGATTTGCTGATAACTCTTACATACGTTATTCAAGTATTGCAATGGAAACCTGAAAAAAAAACATTTATTTTGATTTTATGATTTTTTTCCAGTGCTATTCGCTGAAGTCCCCTGCAACTAGAACTAAGAAATATCTTTTCCCTGAATTTCATCTGCTACAATAGAAAACAACACAATATGTAGGAAGGTTACGTGTTTCCTGGGTGGCTGGGGGAGCTGAGCGTTTCAAGCACAGCACAAGTAGGCATATTACTTGAGCGTTTTCACTTTAGGCTATTTGGAAATGTGTCATTTAAAATGTGGAATCCTGGCACAAGATTTTCACACTGAAATTTTTTCAAAACTATCTAAAATGTGTCTTATTTGTGAAAATGCATCTTATTAATCCATTGTGATATAAAATAACAGCTGCTAATATGATTTTAAAGTTTGTAATAAAGTGCATCAAAATGTCTATAGAACGGATCATGACAGCACAGCCAACAGGCGATATTTCGGGGACTTTCATATGTGAGTAAAATGCCAACGTGGCAGAAAAAGAAAACTCCCAAATGTATCCTTTTTGATTTTGACATTTATTCTTCTAATTGGACCCCACACCCACTTTCCCCAGGCATTTCTATTGTTAGAGAAGGAGTAAAGCAATAGTCATCGATGCCAATGTAAGTTCCACAACCCCTGTATCAGTTAGCTATTGTTACAATGACGCTGTGTAACAAATCACTCTAGCTCAGTTGCTCAAAACCATTTCTTCTGGTGTCTGTGGGTCAGTGAACATTTGACTGCCCAGAGCTCGATTCAAGTTATACTTGGCTTCATGTTGTGGGTTGGGTCCATTTTTGCTCCAAGAGTCTGTCATGCTTCTTGGACCGGTGGCTACCAAAGGCATGTACTTCTCATGGCAATGGTTCACATGTAAGAAAGATTAGTGGAAACACATGGAACATCCAAAGTATAAACTTGGCATTGGCACATTGTCATGTCTACTTGCATTCCATTAGTCAAAGCAAATCATTTGGCCAAACCTGACATAAATGATATGGGTAAGGGAAATATATTCTGCCTCTGCTGGGAAAAATTGCATCTACCACATGGCTCATAATATATTTCCTCCCTGACAGATGCCTATAACTCTCCCCGGAGGAAAGCTATTGGTGACAAACATGGTAGCTATTTGTGGTGGTGAGGGAGCAGGAATCTTGCATGGCTGTGATGTTGCTTTTCAAATTAGTGATTTGACGTCAACGTAACCATGTAGTCCTGTTAGAGATGCTGTAATGTAAGAGCATAATTCCCAGTGCTAGGTTGCTAGGGTTAAAATTCCACCTCCAAAAATTGCTGTCTTTGTCACTTTAGCAAATTATTTCATTGCCTGGTCTTTGTTTTCCTCATGTGTAAATGTGGGAAACAATAATACCTAGCTCATAAGGTTGTGGTAAGGAATAGGTGAGTCAAGGCATCTAAGTATTAGCTCAAGGAATGAAGTCATCTTCAGTCAGAGGAGAGTGTGAACATTCAAGTCTTCCATCTTTTATTCACCATGTTGTTTCTGAAATAGAAATGTCTGGAAAGCAGGAACCATGCCTGCTCTACGTGCTGCGTGCGTTTTTTTAGTAAGTCACCATATTTGTAAGTGGCTTAATACATTTTATGACGGCTCACAAAAGTGAAGATTGTTTACTTTCCACCTCTACTCTGCCAAAATAGGTTTATGCCAACCTCATGACTATATTTACCTTTCCTTGGGAAATCATAACAAATCAAGTCCAACAAGACAAAGCAATAATCCATTCAAAAATATTTTTAGGCATCAGTAAAGAATCTTGCTAGACAATGGGGTACAGTATCTAGGAGTTGGGAATTACAAAAATACATAAAGAATGCCCCTGTTAAAAGACTTCAACTCAATCAAGAAATATAAAGTACATAGTATGGGTAACAGTGAAGTCAACAGAAAGGTACATGCTACCAGAAAGGTAGTGGCAAAGCTCGGATGAGCTGAGTATAGAGCTGTCTTCATTCTTGAGTGACTTTACTCTTCTGCAGAATGGAGATAATAATAGTACTTACCTCATAGACTTGTGAGGATTAATATATAAAGTATTTATAACATACTACTATGAGTACTAGCGGGATGCCTCATGTCTGTGGAAAAGACAAGAGGGAAAGGGGGCACAATTAAACTGGCACTCAAAGTCTTTCTGAGATTTGAACAGATAGAGGTGGGAGGGACAAAGTACATCAACGGCCCAAAGCCAAGTTTTAGTGTTGGCAATTTTCTTTTTCTTTTTTTTTATAATAGTTTATTTTCAAATTGGTTTACATATAACACCCAGTGTTCATCCCAACACGTGCCCTCTCCCCCCTCCCTCACCTCCCTCACCTCCCTCACCCTCAGATTGTTCTTAGTCTTTGAGAGTCTCTTATGTTTTATCTCCCTCTCCCTCTGTGTCTTTTTTTCCTTTCCCCTCTTCCCCCCCTGGTTTTTGCTTAGTCTCACAAAGAATTTTCTTAATTTCCCTGGCTGACCTATCAGTTTCTGGAAGAGGTGTGTGAAGAATCTCCAACTATATTTCAAGATTTGTCAATTTCTTAGAATTCTTTCCATGTTTGATTACATATGTTGAAAATCAGGATAATCATATATTTCTGGATGAACTGTTCTTTTTAATATTAAGTGATGACTTTTTTTTAATCTACTAATATTCTAGGTTTTAAAGTCTATCTTGTCTCATATTAATTGTTATAGTAGCTTATTTTGGTCAGTGATTTTCTGATGTATCTTTTCCTTCTTTGATACTTACAATCTTTCAATATGAGATTATATTTTAGGTATGTCTGTCATAAATAACATACGAGAATATTTTTTTTCATTTTTGTTCATTTACTTTTGTTGAAGCTTATATGCTTGGCATACTTCTCCTTGTATTTTGCATTTTATATTTACCATGTATTATCTCTGCCTCTCCCCAACCCTCCCCACCTTTCCTATCTTAATTGTTAAAATTTTCTTTAAAATATTATTTTTATTTTTTAGAATCTACCCTTATGTTTTTAAGTGAAAAACTGACTTTAGAAAGGCTAAAGTTTATACTTCAATGAGAAAATATTGTTAAAGTCTGAACTTAATATCTCTAGGCTTCTCTAAAGGAATAAATTTACAAGAATTTTAAAATCCTTTAATTTTTTTTTTATTTTAGAGAGAGAGAATGCACACACTCAATGAGTCATCCAGGTGACCTTAAAATCCTTTAAGTTTTTAAAGTCACATTCTCACCTTCCAAAATGTCATCTAATATTTTGGTTGTACACATAAACTATTATTACTATTGTTATTGCCACAATTATTTTTCATTTTGCTGCTGCTCTTCTTACACCCAATGCTCATTTATATTTACCCACATTTGAATATTTATTTGTTTCCCACGACTTCCTGTGTTCCACTATTTCTTCCGAGTTTAAATATTTCCTTGCTGAAGTAGATCCCTAAGTAGTGTTTATAATAAGGGTCTGAGGTCTTTAGAATGTATTTTTACAATATAAACTTTCTTTTCTTTTCCAAAAATATATTTAGTTTGCTCTCAAGCTTTAACACTACTTTATTTGGGTATAGAACTCTAAGTTGATAGTTATTTTCCCTCAGCACTTTGGAGTTATTATTTTATTATCTTTTTATCTGCTTCCAATGTTATCACCCTCACAGTCCTCCTGGCCACACAGATATTAAGTATAAAATATAAATATCACCAAAAAGCTAAAAACAATAAATAAAACAGCTTCTTCCTTGAAGTGCTGTCATTTGAGGAAATGTGTGGACATTCAAGGGACTGTGTGGATGTACGTGTATGTGTACCAAGTCAACTTAGAATTCACAGAAGTAAAGTCAACCGAACAGTGAGCCACTGTTCCACGTCAGCAATGATAAGGAAGGTCGGAGCAGTGTGTGACTTGATCTTGGGGTTGTGAGGTTGAGCCCCCCATGGGGTGTGGAAATTACTTAAAAATAAATTCTTAAAAAAATGATAAAGAAGAGAGTCTCTCTACTTCTGTGGACTGGTTCTTTTCCATTCATCTGCTCATTTGTGTATCTTTCCACCAGTCCTGTGATGTGTGTGCGTGTGTGTGTGTGTACATATACATGGCTTAGATGTGGCCAGTTTTGGTCAGGAAAAAAGGGAGCCTTTATTTTATGGTCCATTTATTAGACATTCAAATCCACTTACAACCAGCTGAGTAAAACTGGTATAAAGAAATGGGGCTGTATCAGCTCTTGCTATATCTTTGTAAAGCGCTCAAGCCCAGGGCTGAAACTATGGAAGAGACAGATTTAGCTCTGTTTAGATCATTGTGAAGATCACTCCAAATTTTGTTCTTCTTATCCATCTCTCAATTTCCATTATGTCACGAACACATGATAACATGTAAAATACACACTCATTATAATGACTTTTTTTCCCACTTCAAGTGGCATTTCAGTATTAGGAGAAGTTGCTATTGGAGCAAGGAATGATTAAATTAATTTTATCACTAATGATTTGTAGATTGGGGCTAAATCGCTGAATTTCAGAACATGAAGATGAAAATGGTAGCCAAAGACAGTAGCTGCTAGATGAACATTTGGAGGGTATTAAGGCACTTTTGCCACAGATACACTAATCACGGAGTAGAGATATTAGGGCCGAAAGGAAGATGATGTGGTACACATGTCAATCCTGATAAAAATGGTTCCGGGTCCTAAAAATTAATAGGTAGCAAATTTAATGAAAACGAAAGTCTCTGTTTTTCCAGTCTGTTTTCAGTTAGCTATTCCCCTACACATGTGTGTGACCGTGATATTCAGCCTGTGTGTATTTAGCTCCCTGACTGGAAATAGCACAGGTCCCACATTTTGCCCGTCTGGAACCCTTTTCACATGCCCTTTTCCAAAGAGAAGCTGTATTTTTATCACATCAGCCTATAGAAAACAAACGGCTAAGATAGCACAAATAATGGCATTGAAGTGCATGGACCAAGCCAAATGGTATTTATTCAGATAAATGGAATTTGAGGTTTTAATGAGTTTGGAAAATTGATAATGTTCCTGGACAAAGTTTGGTTAATGTGGAAGTAAAATGACAAGACAGAGAAGAGAACAGGAGTGAATCTTGGACATGTTTCAGAGGCAAACACATAAGCTTGTTTTTAATCCATAAGGCCAAATATTTCCTCTCCTCACGTTGGGCCATATGTTTAATCCACCAAGACAAAGACCAGAGCAACGAATATTAACTGCAAGGTCAGGAGAATCTATCGTTGATTCCATCGCAAACTAGCCGTGTGACCTTGGGCAAATCATATCACTGGGCCTCACCCCAAAACAAAGAAAACAAAACCAAAAACGTCAAGGGTGTGTGGGCCCTTTAACGTTCTTTCCACCCTTATGAAGCTTTCAAATGCGACTTAACAGAAGCTTCAGCAGGAACAGAATTAAATCCAAAAGGAAAATAGCTTTCGCAATCATATCTGAACATTTAATTTGTCATTCGCTTTATGACATATGCATGAGGCTGGTTTAAAATAACTCTACAAGGTTAATTACCAGTGCCGAATACAACGATTGTGTCGGTAGTACAATATTTTGTTAGGCATGTGTGACAACATTGCAAAGTGGATCAGCTGCAAGACTGTTTGTGATTTGGCACCCCCTTAGTTTAAAATGGCCACAATCCTAAACATGTGTTCCCCCCACTCCCCCCACCTCTATGGACAAAGTGTGCGCCACAAAAAAATTAACTCGGAGGAAAAAAGCTCATTGATAATTTGTTGAACTCTTTAGAACGTACACAAAGGGTGGCAAAACAGGAGATAAGAGTTTTGAGGCAGCTCTGATGCTACGAGAACAGAAGCCTGGGAGTGCTCCGGAGCCATTGTTTTATTCAACCCCTGGCAGAAAGCTTGTCCCAAACTAAGAGTGATGCTCAAATCGGTGAGGCGATAATGCTGAAAAGTATCGATGAGTCGTTTAAACACTGACAATGATTTCTTACCTTGTAATAAACTCAGTTTCTTAAAAATAACTGTAAACCCACTTTTTGAATAACCCACAGATAGCACCTTAATATCTAAGGAGGGATGATTTACAGTTACAATTACCTGGGTTTTGTCTATATAATGTCAGTTTTCTCTTGCAGAAGGAAATTTGTCACAGAATTTTGCTAGGCTAAGAAAATAGAGGCACCTACCCACAACAAACACACTATTTGCCCAGGAAGAATTCCCTGCTCTCTCCTCTGGGGAGAGTAAAACCCTCTGTCAGTTGAAGGAGTATTGAACAAATGCCGTAAAAAGCAAATGCCAATTTTTCTGAGATTGTTAACAATTGTGAATATTATGTTTATTTTTATTACAAATTATCTCTTCTCATTTATATGACCCTACATAAAATGTGCGAGTATGTAAGGACATTTATGTCAGTTCACGCACACTAACTCATATATTTTGTCATAGTGCAGTGTGGGTTATTTAATCCAACATAATATTAAAGCTTTAATCTATCTTTTTGCAACATAAAATGCCAACAGTTGAAAAGTCTCATGAATTAGATAAGGAGTTTAATCTTTATGGCCTTTCTAGAAAAGCCTCTCGTTAGAAAAGCAATATGGCTGGTCAGTTCAGGTTAGAAGCCATTCTGGCTTGGGGATTTACCAAGGTCATTGTGACCCAGACTAGAAGGAGTTATTTTTCATTCTCCCTGAAAGTGACCTGGTTAAGTGGGGTCAAAGTTATTCTCATCTGAACAGATGCAGAGATATTGTTATTTTATGTGTGTCTACTTCACTACCGTATTAAGACTTAAGAATTTGACACCTCAGGTCAGCTGTTGACTCTAGAGAAAACTTGATAAAATACCATGAAGTAGGAGGTAGAAAATAATTAGGCAGATAGAGTGAATGGACACAAGGCAAGTTGGTTTTATCTTTATTCTATAATGACTTAAGCTTTGTCTGTAGATGGTTTCTAATGTCTGTACTGAAACATTCTTCTCTGGTATCAAGTATGTATATTGACCGCCAGGAAGAAAAGGAAATCAAAATTAAACAAGAACTCTGAACCAAATTACAGAGAACTTTTTCAATAGGAGATGGAAAGGAATTGACACTCAGAAAATTGCCCACACCTGCCTGTTTGAATGCAATGCTTTCTACGTTTAGACCCATGGTTCAATTGCTTACAATCTTTATTCCTTCCAAATGTGGCTATGCCAGTATACTAATGTGAAAAAGAGATTTTGACATAGCCTTTAAATAATATACACTGTTACCACCTGCCTAGAGCTCTATCCTTCGACATACCAACATTTAACAATCCCCTACTGCTGGATATTTAGTTTAGCTGCTCCCCTTTAACCATACCCACTTTTTGCTCTTATTACATAACATGCTGTTTGAATATCTTTCTTGAATAAATGAATAATTAAGTGAATGCATGAAAGATAGACAGACAGGTTTTGCTACCTAGAATGTGACCTTGCCGTTTAAGGTGGTGTTTATACATGTGCCGATGTATTATTCTTCTCACTAGAGTTCTATGAAGAAGTGCTTCTGGCTGGAGGGATTTGCCAAGATCACATGAGCCCCTGATGGTCACTAGCATTCCCCGATGAGACTCTGAGCCACTTTTCACTCCTCCTAGTTCTCTTTCACTTTCTTTATCCCTCTTTGCCTGTTTTGTTCTCCATGAAGACGCTCACACAGGCCTCTTCGTCTCCCGACCATGCCTCTAGCAGTGCCTAGTTGCAAGCTTGGATTTGTCTCATGGTCCTTCATCTTGGTTCTGCTTTGTGACTCCCGATCACACCTGTCTCTTTTGCTCTATGGTTCTGTGAGTGGTCCTCATGGTAACTCCCCTTCCTTCCTTCATCGTGGGCACTCTTCCCCAAATTTGTATCATCTTCATTGGTAGGGCTTGGGTGGTCTGCTTCATGTTGCTTACCTTGAATATTACATACAATCCTGACTTTCTCTGAGAGAGAAACCTCTTTGTTGAGTATGATCTATGACGAGTACATTCTATTATAATTTTACATGTGCCTGAGTGAAGGCATGGGGTTTTACTTTAATCGTTTCGTGTTTTGAGTCAATCAACATTTATATGTCACTTAGATGCAAGCCTGCTCTTCATGTCTTCTTTCCTGACATATCTCAACAATCTGGGAGGTTCACAATTGGACTTTCATGGAGTTCTGTGCCATTTCAATATAGGGCACATTCATTAGTGGATCCGAAGCCTAGAATATTTTAAAAATGTAAGCAAATTAGGAAAAATCATGTGGCTAAAACAATCAAGGATATAGAACAACTTCTATACTAAATAAAGACGAATCCTTCTTAGTCTTAGAAATATGGGGAAGTCATCATTGAAATCCATCAAATCTTGAACTGAATATGGGAGAATCACCAAATTTTAGACTAGTCTTTCTTTTAACTAGAAAATGCAATATTTGGAATAACTAAAGTGAACTCTATAAAGCTGTTATTCTTTACTCTAAGAAGGGTTCCATCTTATGTAATATTTATGTAGTAGGTTCTGTCAAAACTCTGCCCATATGCCTTCAGAACCATTCACCCTACTGGTGCATGCCAAGCTGGCTTCTACATCATTGTCAAAGGACTGTCCCTGGGTGGAAAGGACCAACTTCACCTAGTGATGCATCTGAGAATTAACATAACATCCAAGGCATTCCTTAACCAATGACTAACAACTATGGAAGTACAAGTATTCCAATGCCCTTGTCCCTTATCCAGTATTTTACACTGTATCCCATTTAATCCCTGGGATTGAACTTCAGTCTCTCGTAACAGCTGGCTTCATAATGCATCCCCATTGGTTAGCTCTCCTTCCCTGTATTACTTGCCTACTGGCATACCAGGGTCACTGTACCTCTGAAAGAAACCTGGGTATGCCAATCCTTATTTCATATCTGATTCCTAAGGGAACCAAAATGTTATCTAAAAGGATGTTAGGACCGTAGCTCAACTTCGAAGGATCAGGGCAAATGCCATGTTGATATTTGCTGGCGGGGACAGCATTCTAAATAGGAAGGGATCGCTAGAACAGCATGCTAGTTCTTCTAAGGCACGTTTTGTTGTAATGAAATTCTTCTTCTTGTTAGCAGTCACATTTGAGAAACTATGGATACTAAGTATAGAAACCAAGTCTTAACTTCTGATGGGAGGTTTGGATCTGGTTGGATTCAAAACGGCATGCCACCATCTTTATTTCTATGATAGAAAGACAGTCGGCAGGACTGTCAAACAACAGGCTTTATTAGTTACACAGTCCAGTCTACCACTTAGGAATAAAAGCAGGTTATTTATTAAACATTCACTTGGACCAACAATGGTTCGAGAAAAGAAAAATATCCCTTGATGGAAAAAAAAGCATTTCAGAAACCTCACGAAGTTATTGAAGGTCTAAACCTAACAAAAATCTCCAACTCTGTTTTGCTTTTCCTTCCTTTGTTAATGATAACACTTCATCACACATTTCACTTTGGACGAAGCGGCGTCATTGCCAAGGTTACTCTGTAATGAGCTGCGACTCATGTCTCTGCATGTACACATTGCACGGGATTTATAAACTTTCCCTAATATTTACATTTGAAAATGTCATGAGACTGGCCATCACACATATCCTCCTTTTCTCTCACATTTATTTTTTTCAGAAGCAACATACATAAGAATGACAGACATGTCTTTCTTCATGGTATCTAGTGTTCTGGGGTGTGTGTGTGTGTGTGTGTGTGTGTGTGTGTGTGTGTGTAATTGGATACGACTGAAAAGAGAACAAGAGTTACAGAGGAAACAAGGTGCGAAAGAACTTTAGAGAGAGCAAGAAAGGGCGATGGAGAGAGTGGTTATGCTTAGGAACACATTAATGTTTGAAATGCAAACTTTAATCTTCAAGGTTTTCATCATAAGGAAATCAAGTATAATGTGTAAAGCAAAACACATAGGCAAAAGTGAATTAGAATTTTTCTGACGCTTGTCAGGTGTTGAGAACTGTGCTGCCCAATATGCGGGCAACTAGCCACAGATAGCTAAATTCAAATTATTGGAAGTTAAACAAAATTTAAAATTCAATTAGCCATTAGGCTAGCGACATTTAAGTGCTCAGGAGATAGTCGAAGTCATTAGACCAATCTAGTGCAGATACAGAACGTCTGCATTCTTCGCGGAAAGCTCTGTTGGACAGCACTGGTCTAGAAAGTGTGGGCCATCACAGACCAACAGACACAACTAATGCTATCATCTGATGAAGCATATGGAATTTCTCTGTCCTCCACCCCCATCTGCTCTTTCTTCCAGGGACTTGAAATAGGAAGAAAAAAAACAACAACCCCACAGAACTACAAAAAAGAGAGAACAGACAAAGAGAACTGTTGTAAAAATAAGAAGCTTTGAAGAATCTGAAGCAGATGTTCTGCTGGGAGCTAGTATGTACTATATACCACCTGTGCCCACTTAATTCCGTCCAAAATCATTTCCTCCACAGTTACCATGAAGAGAGATGGAAATTCAAGGATCTAAGAATATTTGGTAGGAGGAAAGGGAGGAAGAAAGTGGGAGTAAGGCTTCTAATTCAGACATGGAGTTCATCTGCAGATGGGAATAATGATTTAGTGCCAGTGGGCGCCCCTGGACTCTGGGGTAAGGCACGTTTTCTCTGCCCGGAGCTTCATGAGTTGGCTGGACCACCACACAAAGCCATTCCACATGTACAAGTTTTGAGTAAGAAATTATATGTCAGCTACTGCTGACATATACATACCTAGACATATTTATGTATACACACCCATATATGCGGCTTTGGTTAAGGATACGGGGTAGAAGCAAAAGTTGTATATGAAAATAGTCAAGACCCATTCTTTCAGCCTTCCAACAACTTATTTTGCTGCATATATTTCATAGTGTTTCAGTGGTTCTAAGTCTGTCTCAGATGATATTGCTTTAACCCTTTCTTTACAGTGGCTTGCTCATTTTCCGCCACAATTATTTTATTATTCCAGGTGAAAAGAGTGGCCGGTTTTAACTAGTTGGTTCTGAGTACTAAAGGTATTCTACTGCGGAACCCGCAGAGACAGAGTGAATTATCTGATCAGTAATTTGAACTTTCTCTTCAAAAACAAATTGCATGAAAAAAAGGATACGTTCCTCACAGCATGCCATCATTTTTCTTCTAGAAAAGTGACTAGTTTCCATTCATGGGTGTAAATCATCAAATCTGACTGCACCGGAAAGGAGACCATATTGGAGTTGATATGGATGACCCAGTATTTTACCAAGCTCGTGACAGTGGGAACTTTCTGGAAATTGAATAGGAAATGTCAGCTAACTGAAAACGCATCCCGTCTGAAGGCTCAAATAGAGAGTAAGTGCTCTCCCAGCTCTATGATTTGCTAGCATCTTTGATTGTTCTCTTGGCTTGGCATAATTCTTCTGTCTTTGCAGAAGAGGGCTCGTTTTTCACATTCTCTCAGCCAAAGTTTTCCCTTCTGACCCATAGAGAGAAACTTGAGATCATCAGCTTCAATTTCTATTTGATTCTCCACATTTGTGACTCCCACAGAGGGAAGATAAACACTTCATGTGAAGACTGCAAGATGAACTTTTGGATAGGAGTCACAAATTTCCTAGTTCATTCATTTAATTCATCTATTTATTCATTCAACAAATATGTGCTAGACACTGTGCATGGAGATACAAAGCAAAAGGTAGAAATATTCCCTCTTTCTTGAAGAGTGCGTTCTAAGAGAAGATAGTGGCCAAGGATGTTAGTTGCTTATTGCTATTGTAAGAAATCACCACAAATTTAGTGGCTTATACCTGTACAAGTTTATTATCTTATAATTCTATAGGTCAGAAGTCCAACATGGATCTCACTGAGGTCAAAATCAAGGTGCATTTCTTTCTGGAAGCTGTAGGAAAGAATTCATTTCCTTATCTTTTCCAGCCTATCGAGGCTACCTGTATTCCTGGTTCAGAGCCTCCCTTCCTCTATCATCAAAGCCGGCAAATTCAGAGCAAGTTCTTCTCCTGTCACAGTCCTTTGACCTTTCCTTTGTCATCACATCTCTCTGTGACCACAGCTCGGAAGGGTCCTTGGCCTTTAAGATTCATGTGATTACACTGGACCCACCAGGCTCCTCTCTTCATCTCCAGGTCAATTACATCTACAGAGATCCTTTTTGTCATGTAAGGTAATTTATTCACAGGTTCTGAGGATTAGGACATGGGCATCTTTGGGGCGGGGGCATTATTTTGCCTACCATATCCGATAAGCACATAACTTAAAATAAAGTAGCTACGTATTGTGGTCAGTGCTGCTGAAGGAACAGGTTGCTAAGAGAGAGGATAAAGGGCGGGCTCCTACAGTGGACGGTGTAGTTAGGAGAGGTATTTCCGAGAAAGCGGTATTTAAGCTGAACACTAAGGGATAAGAAAGACTCTCCCTCTCATTCACGCAATGGGAGTTGGCTTGGTGTCACCATCTTCTTACAGATCCCGCCCTTCTGCTTACAGTTGATCAGCCAGGGACGTGCATCTGACTTAGCCTTGCCCATTCAGAGCCTTTCTCTGAGACGTTAAAACTTCGTAGCCAAGGAAAATGTTTCCATTCCTCTCTGTGGTGAAGCTTGGAAATACGAACGCTGTAATAGTTTTCAGTAAGGTTTCTTGCCTTGTCGAGGACAATGATGCAAAAAGAAAGCCGGCACATAGAGTGAGACAGAGGCAAAAGACATCAAAAGTGTTGCTGTTGTCATTGTTGTTGTTTGATGTTCAAAGTAAAATTACTAATTGTATTATTTAGGATTCTTCTCATTGTATGTTTAGAAACCTAAAAAAACTCATCTTAAGCAAAAAAGTGAAATATAACTCTTTGGCTCTACGGTAGAAGTATGATCTCCAAGGCTAGCTACACTCCTACCCTTCCCAGGGTTCCATGAAGCTTCCAGTAAATTTCACTCTTTTGCATAAGAGAGTTAGGTTTTTAGGTTTCTATCACTTCTAACCAGAAGAATCCTAAAGAATACAATAGTAATTTTATTTTGGGAAACTCTGGCATATCTTGGGCTCTCCAAGGGAATGGATAAGCATTTTTGGAATCCATATAAAATGTTCTATCATTGGGTCTTTATTTTTTTATTCCAAAACCGCGAATACCTCTTCCTCTCACATCATGGATTGACTTTACTCATTTGTCCAGTTGGGATATATTTGTGATCTCCACAAGTTTTCTTTTTTGCTTTTAAAAAATTGTGAGGTACAGCATACATTTAGCATATACATGTAAAATGCATAAGCACATTTTAAAGAATGTTAATAGATAATAATAAAATGAACGAACTTGCCCTGAGCAGCATAAGAACTGGACAATCCCAGTGCCTTCGAACATCCCGTATGGCTCTCCCTCTCTCTCCTATGAAACTAACCACTATCCCAAGTTTTCTGTTAATTATTCTTTCACTTTTCTTTAAAATATTACTCTATGGGGCACCTGGGTGCCTCAGTAACTTGGTAGCGCATATGACTCTTGATTTTAGGGTTATGAGTTTGAGCCCTATGTCGGGTATAGAGATTACTTAAAAATAAAATCTCAAGGGGCGCCTGGGTGGCTCAGTTGGTTGGGCGGCCGACTTCGGCTCAGGTCATGATCTCACGGTCTGTGAGTTCGAGCCCCGCGTCGGGCTCTGTGCTGATGGCTCAGAGCCTGGAGCCTCCTTCCGATTCTGTGTCTCCCTCTCTCTCTGCCCTTCCTCTGCTCATGCTCTGTCTCTATGTCTCTCGAAAATAAATAAATGTTAAAAAAAATTTTTTTAAAAATTAAATCTCAAATAAAATAAAATAAAGTAAAATATGACTATATATGTGTTCTTAATATATGTTTTTTAATTTGCAATTTTAACATTTATATAAATAGACTCCTGTTTTTTCATTTGGCATTGAATTTTGAAACTCATTCACATTGATAGATATGGCAAATTTCATTCATTTTCACTACTGTATACTGTACCATGTTGTGAATGCACAATCTACTTACATATTCTACTACTGATGGACAGTTAGATGGTTTCTAAGCTTTTGCTATTATAAGCGAGCTCAGCTGGGGCACATGTGTAAGCTTCCCTGGCGTGCTTACCTAGGGGTGTGATAGCTGGGCCATAGGAAAGGAGCATCTGTAACTTTAGCAGTCATTCTAAGCAGGTTTCCAAAGTAGCTGCAGCATTTATAATCCAACCAGTAGTATGTAAAATACAACATTGCTTCATGTTCTGGCTAAAACGTGGTATTGCGAGCCTTGATTATTACTATATTATTATTATTGTTGTTGTTGTTATTAATCTGACGGGTGTGAAATGGTATCTCCTTGAGATTTTAAATTTAATTTTCCTGATTATTAAGGATATTGATCACTTTTTAAATGTTTATGGGAAAGGTATGAGTTTTCTTCTGTGAAAACATGTTCATCTGAGGACAGCGTATATTTTGGAATTGAATTCTTTGTCGGTTTATTTGTATTGCAATATTTCACTCAGTTGGTGAGTTGCCTTTTTACACTATTTCTTAACAAACAAATTTACTGGTATTATTATTATTATTGTTTTTTTTTAATCGAGGCGATTTTACGTAACATAAAGTAACCATTTTAAAGTTAACAACGCAGTGGGATTTAGTACATTCATCATGTTGTACAACTACCACCTCTGTCTAGGTCCAGGATCTTTTCATCACCCCCGAAAGGAACCCCATACCCATTAAGCAATTGCTCCCCATTCTCTCCTCCCCCAGCCCTGGCAGCCCCCGGTATGCTATTTATTTTTAATTTTAATGTAGTAGAATTTGTTACTTAGGCTTTCTATTCTTCAATTTTCTAACTATCCCTTCACCTACCCCACCTTGTCTTTATTGTTAGAACTTTATGAAAAGTCTTGTTATCTGGTAGAGTTAGTTTCTTTATTAGTGTCTTGATTATTTTGGGTCATTTGGCATTCCTTATAAATTTTAAAATTACTTACAAGTTGCACGAAAATCCTTCTGGGATTCTAATTGGAACTGCACTTTATTTAGAGATTACTTTGGGGACAATTAATCTTTAAAACACTGTCTTCTTATCGATGAACATGATAGTTTCTTCTATTTATCTGAGCTCCTTGATGGTTTCAAAGTTTACAATTGTCCACGTAATGGTCTTACACATATTGTGTTAGGTATAGTTCTATATATCTTACATTTTTGTCGATCTTCTAAATTGTACCTTTTTAAATTATATTTTCTGTTTGTTAGTGGTATATAAAATACAGTTGGCTTTTGTTTTCCTAGTCTTATACAGTAAAACCTTTGATTGCAAGTAACTTGTTCTGCAAGTGTTCCACAAAATGAGCAAACATTTCTAATAAATTTTAACTTGATAAACGAGCAATATCTTGCAATAAGAGTAGTACGTGACGCACAATGTCACGCGATCACAAGTGAGCCAATGGTTCTTCTCTCTCTCTGGCTGCAAAGGAGGAGGAGAAAAAGGGAGAAGAATCCCTCACTTCAAATGAGACTGGGGAGATGTGTAAAGTGTGGGAAACAGTGCAAAGTTCTTTAGAAAAGCACCGCCTAAATAAGGCTGTAGCAGTGCAAGCAATGAATCTATCTAAAGACAATGTAATGTCAATTTTCTCAAAAGGAGGCAAAAGCAAGGATCATTGGATCGATTCCTTGTTAAAGTTGCACAAACAGAAAAAAGATTCCATTGAGCCGATAGATAGAAGCAATTCCATTAGTAAGAGTGAAAATCATCCTACACAATAACCTCCTCCCTCCTGTCCCTCACACCAGCCTCGAAGGTTTCCAAAGGTAAGCTCAGGTTAATTTATTTTTCCTTATATTTGTCTTTTCTTTATTATTTTGTATTATATTACAGCATTGTAATCTTTTTTATATGAATATTTTGGGGTCATGGAATGAATCATCTGAATTTCTTTTTTGTCTTTTAATTTTTTTTTAAGTTTACTTATTTTTGAGAGAGAGAGAGAGAGAGAGACCACAAGCAGGGGAGGGGCAGACAGAGAGGGAGACACAGAATCTGAAGCAGCTCCAGGCTCTGAGCTGTCAGCACAGAGCCCGACGCGGGGCTGGAACTTGCAGGCTGTGAGATCATGACCTGAGCTGAAGTCGGACGCTCAACCGATGGAGCCACCCAGGTGCCCCTGAATTTCCATTAATTCTTATGGGGAAATTTGCTCTGATATACAAGTGCTTTGGATTACAAGCATGTTTTCAGAATGAATTATGCTCACAAACCAAGGTTTTACTCTATTTAGCAAACTTGTTTAATTCTCTTTTAGAATGAAATGTATTATTTGAAGGTTCCTTACATTTTTAATGTGTACAGCCTTAGACAATGTACAATATATGAAAACACAGGTAAGGATTAGAAACACAGTATTTTTTATTTTTCTCGAATGGCTGTTTGTCATAATACCTATGAAATAGGATATTTTTGTTTATTTCCAATTCTTATTTTTTCATTTTAAACATCTTTGTGTACAATCCACCAGATCATTCAACAAATGTGTTTTGCCTGTCATCCAAAGAAATGACTTTAATTTGAGTGACGTTTGCTGTAGGTTTATCATAGACATGTTCTATCAGATTTAGGACAGTATTCTTTCCTGAGAGGCTTTTTAAAATTACTATTGAAAATGAAGGTTGAATTTTATTGAATGCTTTTTCTACATCTATGATGGTCATATGCTTTTTTTTCTTTTAATGTAATAAGTTTATGAATACATTGTCTACTGTTGAGCCAAACTTGCATTCCCGGAATAAATTCAAGTTAGTCAATCAGGTATTGTTCCTTTTATGTAATTCAGTTTGATAATATTTATTTAGAATTCAGATTCTAGATTCAGTTTGATAATATTTGTTTAGAATTTTTAATATATGTTTATGAATGAAGTGACCTATATATGTTCTTGGTTTTTTTCCCCCTTTTTTGTTCTTGGTTTTAATAATGAGTTTATACTAGACTTACAATATAAGTCGGCGAGTATCAGCTATTGCTATAGTAACAACTCCATTATTTAAAGGTTTGCCGTATGATTTACCTTTTGCTCATGTAAAATGCTATGTTGTGATTTTGACTGTCTTTGGTTGGCTTAGTTGGTCACTGCTCCATCTTCCCTTTCATTCTAGAACCCAGAATGACTTGTTCATATTTGGAACATGCTATGTTCATGACCGCGGATAGGAACATGAGAGGCGTGAGCCAAACCAAATGTGGCAGAAATCACATTTTCTCATTTCTCATTGGCCAAAGCAAGTCACATGGACAAGCTGAAAGTCAATGAGGTGAGACTTTATACTCTGTCCTTTAGGGAAGCTTGACAATGGCAGAGTGGGAATGAGTAAATTGTTAATAAGTAACAGCCTACCAAAGTCATCCCTTTCTGTAACAAATTTTCTTCCTTCTACCAGTAAAATACACTCACCAAGATAATGAAAATTCTCGTTTAATTACGGTATTAAGTTCTAAGTCTGAGATCCACTGATCTACATCATGTCTGGAGTTATGTCTCGTACTTCCGGGACCGAAGTACAAAAACAGACATCTTACGTGCATCTCCTCCGCACCATCTACAGTGATAGAACGGAACTAGCAGAACCTAAGTGACTGTCCCCATTGGAAAGGGGAAGGACTGGAAGTTCATCAGTTTTACTAGTCCGCAGCAATTCTGAAATTCCTCTGGGGAGATGCGGTGAGTCCTACGACTCTCGAGGTAGAAGCATTTCTTGGTGAGACTCTGGTCACGGTTCCTGGCCGCAGTTCTCTACCCCGCCGCTTTCCTTGGCTCTTACCCGAACTTCGCGGATCATCCATTTTCATAGCTTTCCTCAGCCATATCTGAAGAAGGGCTTTCTCCATCTACTGCCTTCCCACGAAATGTTTGCAGCCTACCTGTACCAAACCGTCACAGTCTCTTTTAATCCAGGCTGTTGGCATTTTTGGAAATGAAATTCTCTTAATATTTAAAAAAAAAATGATCCCCTTCACTGTGTAAAATGAGGCACCACCAGTTTCTTTGTGAGACTCCCTCTACACATAACTATGGGTCCTTTGAGCTTATCAGGATTCTTGTCTTAGTCTTAGTCCCTGAACCATTCTGTCTAATTGAAGAGGGTTTACAGGGAGCCATCTTAATCCACCCAGAGGACTTAATAAAGGTGTGACAACCAGGATTTTTATTTGGCATTTTCTTCCAGGCTGTATTTTAACGGTCGCAATCTTAGCTGTGGGACTGTGTGCAAATCTCAAAGTGATTTACCAACTGGAGATGACTGATAGCTGCAAATTTCAACCTTTCAACTCCTGGAATTTCTCCATTCTCATTTTCTATTTTAAATCTGCAATAACTTGAAAGAAAGAAATATACCTCAGAAGCTTGCAACCTGGGCAGAGACGTTTTGAGACAAAGCGTGCCTCCAGAAAACATTTAGGTCAGTTTTTAAGATTTATGGGTGTGTGTTTGTATGTGTATGGGTTTTATTTAGTGTATTTAAATTTTACTTTTATTTTCATAACAATTTTTGTATTCTTTTCTATAAAATGCAGTCTCTGTAATGGTTACGGTCATTTTTTTACTGCTAAGAGTACTTATTGGCGCTCTCTATTCCTTTCTCTTAATTAATCTTGCTGGAAGTCCGTCAATTTTATTAGTCTTTCCAAATCGCCAACTTTGGGTGTGTTGTTTCTTTGTAGTATATCTTAACTTTCCACTTCATTAATTTTTGTGCTTAATTATTATGATTTCTTTTCTTCGGATTAATTCTGTCATTCTTTTCTTACTTCTTAAGTTGGATGCCTTGTCCTTTCTGCCTTTTTTCTTTACTAATATATGAATTTAAGCCTGTCAATTTTCCTCTAAATGCCATTTTAGCTGTATGTCACACTATCATTTACAATTTAAAAAACTTTTCGGTTCTTTTTCCTAATTGCTATTATGGTTTCCCCTTTAGTCCATGAACTATTTAGAAGAGTATTTAAATGTACAAATACATGTGTTGTAAAATTCTTTTCCTTATTGGCTTATATTTTGTTATTCAGAGAATATGTAGGATTGGTATCGATTTGTTGAATATTGTTGCACTTTGCAGCGAAGCAAAAAATCATTTTTTTGCAAATGTTTCATGTGAGCTTATAAAGAATAAGCATCCACAAAAATACAAGCATAAGACTGTTTATAACAGTTTACTCCTAACAGCCCCAAACTGGCACAGTCATCCATCAATAGGAAAATGGATAAAGAATGGAACATTCATACAATGGAACACTACTCAACAATGCTCAAATATAAAAATGGATGACATATAATTCATGCAAAAATATGAATGAATTTCAAAAGCATTATGCTGAAAGAAGCCTTGCACGAGAATACATAAAAGGTGCAAAAGAGTAGGATTCCTTCTGTATAAAGTTCTAGAACTGGCGAAAATAATGTATAGTGGAAAAAGCATAAAAACATGGTTACTCCGGAGTGGGGGTGAGGAGTAGGGACTGACTGGAAAGGGGCCTGCTCTATATCTTGATAAGGGATTGAATTACAATTGTTGGACTTCATTATATTGTACACTTAAGATTTACACATTTTTTAGTGTCTGAAAGTGTCTTTTTCTGTTGCTTTCGAAGGTCAGTTTAACTAGGTACATAATTTTGAATCAACAGTGTATTTACATCCAGTACTTTAAAGATCTTTTTCTACAAACTTTGGACTTCTATTATCACTGTTGAGAAGTCATCTGTTACGCTACTTATTGTACTTCTGTAAAATCTATTTGGTTGCTTTTGTGGCTTTTTCTTTGTTTTAAGTGTTTTGTACTTTCAATGTGGATGAGCCTAGATTTCTTTTTATTTATTCTGTTAAGAGTCTTTGGACTTCTCAGAGGCTTGGGTGGCTCCATTGGTTGGGTGTCCGACTTTGGCTCAGGTCATGATACCACGATTTCTGAGCCCTACATTGTGCTCTGCTGACAGCGCAGAGCCTGGAGCCTGCTTTGAGTTCTGTGTCTCCCTCTCTCTCTGCCTCTCCCCTGCTCTCTCCCTCTCTTTCTCTCTCTCTCTCTCTCTCAAAAATAAATAGATAAATATTAAAATAAAGAGTCTATAGGCTTCTCAAATCTAAGTCTGGCATCTTTCATCCATTCTAGAAAATGCTCTGCCATTATTCTTAAGAGAACTGCCTCTCCCCATTTCCAACATCAGCTTCCCTTAGAACTCCAATTCGATCTCATGATATTCTCTTCATTTATTCTTCATTCTGTCTCTGCAACACTCTGGAGAATATCTAAATTGACCTACAATTCATTAATTTTCCTCTCAGCTGTGTCTAATCCACTGTTTAACACTTTTCATGAGTTTTTAATTTCAGTTATTACATTTTTAACTTCAAGAATTTATCTTTGGTTCTTTTAAAAATCTGCTTGGTTATTTTTTTGAGAAATTATTATTATTTTTTCATACTTTTATTATGTCTAAAAGATTTTAAACATATAAAATAAACTTAGTTTGAACCGATGTCTAGGGCCTTTGTACGTCTGATCATACGTTGTTTGTTTGTTTCTATTTACTTCCAATCATTGTGTTTTGCTTCATATGTTTTGTGATTTTCGTATATAAATTCATGTGCCTTAGAACTTAAGAATTTTTTGACATCTGGTCTTTAAAGATTTATCATGAAGTATTTGTGTTTGCTTCTGCTGGCCATGCTTACGCTTGGTGAAATTTGAAGGACAACTTCGTATTTCCAGCTGGAGGTTTTGGAAATGCCCTCAAACATACATAAATATAGTCTCGCAGTTGACAATTCCTAGGGGAGACTTTTTTCTTTTTCTATTTAGCAAAAAGCCAAAGCCAAGACTGGCAAGTATTCCCTCCGCCTCCTGCTGTGGGATAGATTTTTTCCTAGTTCAGCCTTCAGGGGTCTGGACTTTAGGTGGCGCTCTCTGGTGTGACTTGACAGGTTCCGTCTTCTATCTGCTGTGTGTTTGGGGCATTAGGTCTCAGACGATAGGCCAGCAGGAATTGGCGGATACCTCCAGGGAAACTGTTGTTTCTTGCACGGACACTTCTCCCTGGACTTACACTTGTCCCGGATGATGTCCTTTCACAAGCCATACTTTGTGGTTCAAAATAAATAATGATACAACTTTCTAACGTGAGAGACTTGGTTGTTGTTTGAAAATCGAGTCATTCCTTTTCTTCAAGTTTTGGAGGAAAAAATGCCTTGTATTGAAGCATGTATGGTAACTGGACTTTCTCATTTAACTGTTTTACTATATTCTAGACATAGTTTATATTTAAAAATGGCAAGCGCATGTATGTTAGTAATATGTTATCATCACTCTACCTTTCATCTAATTTTTAAAGTCAAAGGTTGGCTGAGGAAAGCGGTGACCACCGCATCCTCCTCCCACCAAACACACACACACACACACACACACACACACACACACATACACACCACCACCACCACCACCACCACCACCACCACCACCAAACCTACCCCCTCAGCCAATAAAAATAAACATAAATCTAATTAAAAACGATGTGCCTTCTCTGAAAACACAGCTTCAAGATAAATCTCTTGGCCTCCCCTTTCAACCAGATTGCCAGCTCAAAATATCTTAAACCTCCTTTATAAAAATTTTGGAGCCCATACAGTTCTTTCTGCTTCTGCTTTTAAATTCTCCCAAACTTTGGTTGTTGGATAGCCCTCCTCTATTGATTTTGGATCAGTTACTTTTGCTTCCATGGAAATCTTAAATCGCTGTTCTCTTATATCCACACACAGGAGAAATTTCTTTTAGACTTCCAGTTTTTTAGTGAAATTTCTTCCACATTCGGTTCTGCTGTCATTCCACAGGTATTACCTGCTTCTAAAGAAATATGTTTGAATTAGATGCATTTGAATCATGTCAAATTGATTTGTCAGTTTTGTCTTCCCTGATCTTATTTTTCTCCAGCTCTCTCTCCAACCTGTAGTGGTCGCCCTGTAGGAGGCAGTATAACTCTCCCACCCAAAACTTAGTCTAGATATCAAGACTGATGACACCACACACCTACCAAGATGATGTAACAAGGTTTATTACTCACACAAAAAGCTTTCTGGGAGAGCAGGGTGGACCCTCAAGTTGGTTTAAATATGGCTTGAGAAAGCAGAGAGAGGAGACTGCCTAGGAGTTGGAGCTTAAATAAAGGTTCTTGCACATTGCAGTAGCTTGTTTGGTTTAAATTTCCTGCCAAACCCAAAGAGGAGATAATCTGAGCTTTCTCATCCGTTTGCCCAGTTGTGGAGCAGAAGAGAAAGGGGGAGCGGTGGGACAAATATCAAAAATAAATTCAAATTCCTTATTACAACCTCTCCCATGTTGAGATCATTTGGGACTTTAGTTTCAGATTGTTAAATAATTATCTTTTCCATGTATATTAAAGCACCTTTTAAGTAGGAATATGATTGGGTTTTTTGCTCATTACCCTTCCTCTGCTGATATCTTACTCTTTTTAGGACTCATTTTTCATGTTGCTAGAATATGTTTCTTTTCCTGAGGTAGTCTGTAGATGATAGTTACTCAATGCTAGTTTTGCAAGATACAGAACTTAAGTACACAACAAATTTCTTTTCCAACTTTAATCTATCCTCTTCTAGCATCTGTTTTTGCCAATGAGAACTCAGACTCTGATTTTGTTTCTATTTTTAGCTTCCGAAACTCCTCTAGAAGCTTTATTCTTGTATTCTAAACTTTTCCTCTTGTTTTTTTAGACATTTATAAAAATTATTTTCATTTATCCTACTTGGCATTCAGTGATCCATCTAGTCAGAAGTCACAATACTTCCTCTAGTTCTATTCTTACTGGTCACTAATTGGCTTTCGTTTGTATTAATACTGCTATTTAATTCATATACTTTTTAAAATATTTTAATATAAAAATTTTAATTTTTATATTAATGTTTTTAGTTTTTAGAGTTGTTTACTTTTTATGTTTGTAACTTTTTTGGGAATCTCTCTAAGGATATTCAAAATATTAATTTTAAAGCTTTTTGTGTGTGTGCTTACTTTGTTAGCTTTATTTCCTCAAGAGTTAGTTCTTCTGTTCGTTCAGTCTTCTATGATGTGGAATTCCCTTACACACAAATTGATGTGTTTGTGAATTTTTTATTGCTTGCTCATACTTGTATTTAAAAATACATTTTGCTTTTGTAAAGATCCTGGCTTTGATATAAAAGCACATTTTCTATGGTCTTCAGGTACAGGTTGGATGTGCTTCTAAATGGGATACAACTATACCTTTTCTTTCCTGTGTGGGAGCTTCCCCACTTCCCCTGAGTCTTTGGCTATTTGAAGCATTGTCCTGTATCTAAAGAACCATCTGCATTAGTCTGAAGGTAAATGACATCCACACATACTATCTAGCTTAAGCAAGGGTCAGAGAGAAGCCAAAATGCCATTCTGCCTCAAATACATTGTCCCATCTACTTACACTTATATTTATCCTGTGAGAAGTTCGATGATTCATTTTCAGAAACACCAAATAAAAGCTATGCTGTCTAGTTAACAATAGGTTTACAACCTATTGGAAATATGTATGAACCACACCCCCCCCCAACAATGGAGTCCCAAACCCTTAGATACTTCGCTTCCTGATTCTTTTTCCCCCTCTCATTTTGCAGGCTTATTTTCACGGGCTTTACGATGAGCATATCCAAAGAACAAATGAGAGACCGAAAGCCTGCCTCATCTCAAGAAATGTACATTTGTTCCCTTCAGATTACTTTTTGCCTGACATGGGCATAAGTGACTCTGGGTAAGTAAGGCTGTAACCTCTGTAGTACTCAACCAATGAGGAACCAGGGGAGAGACTTACACTAGAGGAGATAAATTGTCTGCTGTAACTGCCTTGAATGTGCTTATCCATCAGACACCCACTCTTGCGAGAACGTTGAGTAAAGCCTCACTTCACCGTGCTCTGTCTCTGCTTCGCTTTTTTGATTGGGTCAGTGGGCTTATTTCCAATGGCCCCTGCTATTTATTTTTCAGTCTGGTTAGCTATATTGGAAAGTACACATATTTCTTCTCATTTCTAAGGGGCTGGGCACAGACTCTCATCTTGAACGATCTCCGTTGTCCTACATTTTAGACTGTTGCGTTTTGGGCTTCTAGGTAAGATTTCACTTGAAAACAAGTGAATTAGGAAAGAAACCTTCCAAAATCTCTTTGAACACGACCCTATATCCATTGATAATTTAATTCCGTGAGCACCTTGCTGATGACTTGTATTATGCTTTGTACATTGCTACAGTCTTATTAATGATGATACTAAATTATGACAAGTCAACAGTTTCTGAGAGGCAGTTGTTAAGAGGAAAACTTTTAGTTAATGCAGGAAGGAGATTTAAATAGACCCAACGATAATGAGTTACATTCATAAAAAGAATCCTCTTTAATGAAAACTGACATTAGTTTCTCATGCACCTTGATCTAGAGTTATTACACCTATAAACTTAGATGTGCTTAGAGTCTTGGGAAAACAAACAATATCCCAGTAAGTACAGTCCTCTGATCTGGTCAGAGTTTTAGTAATATGCTGGACTAGTTCAGGTCAGGTTTAGCAGATAATCGCGTGTGGTACAACGCAACCACTGGTGTGGCTAAGACCATAGAACTTCTAGGGCAAGAAGCCCTACTCTGTTCAAATTGCAGTATTCCTCAATGCACTATAAGCAACATCGGACAGGGAGGCGATTTTCTATTATTTGACTGGGGTGGGTGGAATAATTTTAATTGCTAAGAAATTGCATTTTCATTGTAAAGCAATTCAAGTTATAGCAGATTCATAATGCAGCTATTGTAAAAATGACATTTCCGTGACATTTCTGTGAGAGAACATGGTGATTTTGCAAATGACATGGTGAGGGCATAGCAGTTTCGCGAATAACACATTTTCACAATACGTGTGCTGGGAGCATAAATAATGATGATGGCAATAATATTAATAATAATGGCATTCCATGAGGGAAAACCTTTTATCTCTGCAATTCCAAAGTTCCTTAGCTCACACCTATCCACTTCACGCTCCACTCAAATAATTGCTCTTGACTCTTTTTGATGGAAGGGAACCGAGCAACCAAGTGGTTGCCCAACTCTATAACAAATTAATGGCAAACATCGAATCAGAACTCTATTTTCTTTTAAAAAGTCTTTGGGGATGACTCACCAGAATGAGTATCGTACAGGTACTGGAAATGATATTGTTCTGATTTTATTGTAAATGTATTTCCATCCATTTCTTAGGTGGGTTGTAGGTGAGCAATTACCAGCTTCTCTTTTCATGGGCATAAAAGAAAATATAGCATTCTTTTATTTCAGGATAAACTGAGTTGCTCGTTTCAAATATGTTTATAAAATACTCTAATAAGTTAAACAGGTAAGCTGCTTTTGTTAGCCTGAGGACATATTATTCCCACAGTAGATATGTCATCACCGTTTTATTTTCACAATGTCATTATCATGTCATTAATATAGAAATTTCCCATTTTTTCCTCTACATATATTTTAAGAGAAAAACAGCAATTTAGCAACTATATATTCAGTTATGAGAAATAAGAGTTGGAGTGATGGTTGTCAGAAACCATGACCCATGGTGTCAGCGTTCTGCCCTGAGGGTCACCAACATAATTTATTAAACACACGACAAGCCAGAGAAAATAAATTTACTTTTCGACCAAATGACTTGGCTACTTGTTTTGTTGTTTTCATCTCAATGTGAATGAAGGAAATGGCTTAAACTCTAAGAATTTGGAGTCGGAGCTTAATTATATGCCATTGATACTTTGTATTTAATCAATATCTTGTATTCAATTAATACCTTGTATTTAAGTTGGATCTATTGTTTCAGCCTCCTGAAAAACCTGTCGAAACTTAAGTTCTTTCCCAGACTTGGAAGGACTGAGGTGTAGTGGCAAGAGCAATATTCAGAAATGCCCAAATTCAATCCATTTACTGTGTTATGCATCCGGTTGGCATTGGAAGCATAATATGAATGTTATTTTATCATTATGCCTGGTCTTTTGGACGGGTGGGTAGGCTTAGTAAAAAAATTTAGAAGAAAACAATTTTGTAAAGATCTCTCTGCTTTTCAAACCACTTGCTTTCTTATAAATCGAATTTTCTTTACTGGGCAAAGAATATATGATTCCAAGCTAATTCCATTACTGATTTGTTGCTACACTGAATATCAGAGAGCTAATGAATTCTTCTGTTTCAGAGGCTATGATTTACATCTTGTTTGAATCACTTGGTCCCGCGATGTCAAGCCTTCAATCAGAATTCTATGGTCTGACTTCTTCATTTTCACAGCTTGCACACAGTATCTCCTACATTCTGCCAACACAGGGCTGCCATGCCTCTTGTTAGCGTTCACTCAGATGACTAAATAGCAAGGTGTATCAATGCATGTTAAAACTACAATACAGATTTGCTGCAAAACATTGACACTGTAACATCTGCAAAGGAGGCGTCACCGTGTCAATAACAATAAGTAATACCGCCATTTCTCCCCCATCGCTTCAGCAACGGACACGGTTACAGAGCTGATATGGGAAAGATTTGCCTATGCTTCATTCTGGCGTTTATAAAAGGTCATTTGCAAAACAAAAGGAAGCCTAAGAAAGTATATTCAGATATGTAAAGATAAACACTCCATATATATGGTCAGACAAGACTCAGAGTCGAACCAGAGTTGTCTGGAGCTTGAGTGAGAAAAATTGTAAAATTAACACAATACAAAAATTCCACCTCATCTTTAGGCTCTCAGAATGGTTGTTAAAATGACTGATGGTAAGTGATGGATAAGACAACTAGATCAGACTTCACTGAAAACTTCCGTTCCACTGAGTTAGAGAAACAGAAATGAAGCGTCTGTCTTCAGGACGGCTGTGACTGTCGGTGTCTTCAGGCAGCATAGTGAAGAAGGGTGGGTGCCTGAGCTTGGGGGAGACTTAGACCCCAGACCTCAGGTGATAGCTGAGACCGTCACCTGGTGCTTGTAGAACATGCACCACCACCTGAGGTGTCGCTGCGGGGGACTGCGGTCATAGCAGCTTCTTGCCCTCACCGGCTCCCTCCCCATCTGCAATACTTCAGGGAAGACCCAGATACTCAATCGCACTTTCTGTTGGAAGGGACGGTAAGACACTGTATACCTAGTGTACCCGAGTAACCTTAAATGTTCGTGAAGGCAGCTCAAGCCCCACAAAGATGGCGGAGAGAGGAGTGTGAGGCCCACCCCCACTCTTGAATATAGCAGTTCCAATCCTTAGCTAAAATTTTGTCTGTGAAAAGGGTTCTACCACTAACATTCATAAACTCTATCTTTAATTTTGCCCCTCATTTCACAGAAAACTAGACCAGCAAGGGGTGCGATTTACGCAACGTCAAGGCCACGTGACTAAATTCAGGTGATTAATAACATAGAACTGGATAGTAACCAAAAAAACCATGTTTTTGGTTTTTTTTGGGGGGGGGTTAAAGATTGGTGTACATATCTGCTGTCACTCTTGCTTTACTGTTTCTTAGTCAGAAAATGTGGTTTTCTGCTAAGAATCTTAATTAGGCCACCTATACAAAACAGAAAATTCCTTTCCTGGTAACAGATTTCTCAATGTGGGGTAGCACTGTGCACAATAGAACCATTTCCATCCCTGAGGTGTTTCATTCGAAGAGCTCATTTTGGTGCCAGAAAAAGAATTCTGCCCTGGGCAATATGTTGGCTGTGATCCAGTATCCTCTGAGGCTGGTCTCTGACCTTGGCCATCCAGTGTTCAAGACCACTGGACAAAGAGCAAAGCTTTTTATGCTAAGCTCCCAGGCCCGTAGGAGAGAAGAATCTGTATCCCATCAAGCTACTCACATCTCTTTCTTCTGAGCTCTGATTCCTGATGTGGCCGTAGGATGCGCGTGACTTCATTTTGTGCAAACCCCTCCCCTCTGTTGTCTGGCTTCCTTTATTCTTTCAGGGACAGCAGCTGCTGCCAGGCAGCCCACAGCACCGTTCTGAGAAGCCTCGGGGAACAGCTGGAACTCTCCCAAGGGCTGATTTTACACCACTGAGTTTGGTGCCAAATATTTCCCACTTACGGCAAACACGGAATATATACTAAGGAAATCCCACTTACAATCAGAAGTTCTAAAACTGACCGAATATTGTGAGAATTGCTTGCACTATTTTTAGTTTGTTAAATCAATTGGGGGGGAGTGAGTATTTTCTGTATTAATGCATTGTGTTTTCTAAAGCTCAAACTGAGGTCACAGATAGCTTCACTCACTGAAAAATACAGCTTCCTTGGGGAGGAAGAGGAAATATTCTTGCTTCTCTTTAGAGTCTAAATTATTTTTCTTTACCTAACCTCCCCCCACCTCATCCCCCGCCTCACTCCTCTGCCTCCCACCTTTTAAAGCTCAGAGATCCAGAGCTGAAGGTTTAAATAAAGGTGCTATGCCTTTAAAACCAGTGAGAGCAAATGGGTTTTAATAACCCAACAGGATCTTGGTCCATCATAACATTTAATCTGCATTATATCTCACTTCCTAATCGCCACTTCCATTCCAATTGTAAGCAGAGAGGGTGGGTGAGTGAGGCATTTCAGATAAGTGCCAGTAAAACAAGTTTGCCTTACAGCTGGGGAGCCCCAAACACACGCTCCCAGTGCCTTATGGCCGTTTTCAATCAGACGATCCCATAAACTAAAAATAATCACCCCAAAACTGATACCTCTTCTCCTTCATTGTTGCCGGTCGCTATGGCGCTGCATTCGACTGTGAAGAATTCACCGCCATTATTACCCTCAGTGTCTCTCTCTCTGAAATGTGATCTAATTGCAGAATCACACCTGTTCCACAGTTCAATAGAATTCAGCTTTGATGGAGACAGACTTTCAAATAACACACACGCGCGCGCGCGCACACGCACCCATGCACACTTGTGCACACACATAGACAATTACCCGGGAGTTCACTTGGGGTCAAAAATAAATCAACTAATAAAGAGGGTGAGTTTATCAGAAAATAATATTCTGGAGAGGAGGAGGGAAAGAAAGGCTGTGTTTTGTGGTCACTGGAAGATTGCTGATGGGTGCATAAATAAGGCATGTTGGAACATCTGTTCTTTGTTGTGCATTCAGCTTTTTAATGTGTTCAAAGAGCAGCTCTGACGCATCGCTGACTACCACTCCCCATCCGAGCAACATTCTACCAGAAAATAATAAACCTTCCTGGTGGGTGCAGGGAGCCAAGGCATTCGGGCAATGCCATTAATTTGGAAATATCTCTTTTTCTGGGATTTTAAAATCTCTCTCCCTTTGAACATTGCACAAATTTGGGACCCAGCCTAGCATCCCTATCAGCCTAAACATTAAATCAGTCTGAATATCTATTCGACCTTCTTTTTTTTTTTTTAAGTCCGTAAAGAAAGGGGGGCTGGGAGCCAAGTCAAAGTTTACCCACATTTTTTTCCTGCATTTAATTCTATTAATGGGAGCTCCCATCTATTGGGATTATTTTGTAACACGTTCCAGTATTTATTTGTACTGATAAAATTCAGAGGCAGCTGAGGCCCCTGACAGTTGAACAATATTGGCTGGTTATTTTGATACAGTGCGGTAGGCAGCAAAAGATTAAAAAACGGAGCCTCCTAAACTGAGGCAAACCAGCTTGAATTCTAAAATAAAATTTTAGCAGCATGGATTTCTCTTGCCATCGGCTATGAGGCTACTATGAATTTCAGATGCATTTCCTGAGCTGTCAATGAGGTGGAAAGATGAGACCGATATTATGAAGATTTGTTGTGGTTCCATTTAGTGTAATTGCAAGTGAAGGTAGAGCCACACGAAACCGCCCCCCAAGAAGAGCTGTCTGTGTGCGTACAGTATGGAAATCGCTCGCCAGACAACCCTAGGACCAGGGTGGGAATTTCTTTCTGTCACTTTCATTGGTTTTTACCTCACCCCTTCTTTTAGGTCACAGATCACAAGCACCGCAATACCAATTAGCTGCCGAAGGCTGCTTCTGTAATGAGTTGGACTAAATCTCATGAAGGGGAGACAGGACCTTTGGGGTACAGGGCTGTCATTTAAACTCTCTGGCCAACATTCTCTCCTCATAATCGTGGTCTCTAGACTCTGTTCTTCATATTCTTGGCTCCATCGGCCCTCTTCCACAAGACAGATCTGCTTTATGTCAAGGGGAGGGGGACACCAGCAGGTTCTGGGAAGCATGTTGGGTGGAGTTCGTGGGTTACCCAGAACTAGAGACTATTAGAGCAGAGAATCTGGTTAGATGGGGGACTTTTAAAAATTCCATCCTTCTGTTGGCTTTGCACGGTCCTCTTTTTGGATAATTTGGGGGGTGGTTTACAAGGTTCAGTATCAAGATAATGTAATCTAAAGATTGGATTTGTCACAGATTAAATCTAATTATGTTATATCTGAATGTATCTTTGCTGCTTAAAAATCCCGTAAAATGACGACTTTTTAAATGGTCAATGAAAGTGACCGTTTCCAAGGGAGTGTTCTACTCTGTACTTTTGACGTCATCAGCATGGAGGTGAATGATGATATAAGGACAGCTATAGAACATTTAACAAAATTTAATTATCTTAAAACTGGAAAGCATATTCTGTGGATGTGTGGTTAGGATATATTACATGCAGACTTACTGCACATAACAATTGTCCAGTTAATGAATTTTCACTACGACAAAAGATACTATTTCTCAAACGAATATTTTTGTGTGTGTGTAACAACTTTTAACCCCCCAAACCCACTAGATAAATTTGCTATTAGAAGCGATGTTTGACATTATTGTTTCAGGCAAATACATACTAATTCAGTCAACACAAGTTTCTAGTCAAAGAATAACATGTGGAACAAATTTTAATTTCATGCCATATTTGAATGAACCCCTAAGTTTTGCATTGTATGGACAAACCAAGTGAAAGGGAGGAAGATGTAGCATTTTCTATGACGCTCTTTCCATGCGCGTCAAAGCTCACCTTTACCCTTTTTTGGTCAAAGTTTCAAAGGAAAAAAAAATTAAGACAAAGCTTTGTGATTTAGGTATTGAATGTGTGCATGAAAATGAGTCTCATGACTTTCCACCACCTTCCGAAAAAGGCACTGCTCTGTAGTGGGTGCTACAATGCATGGCCTGGTTTCCCTCTAATACCGAAGGATTACTACTTGACAGCCCTCGACTTGAAATCTTCTCTGGGAATTGCCCTAATTTGAAGAGAATTATCTTGACCAACATAACTGCCACATTCCCAGGAGAAGCCTCAACCCAATGACTGCTCAAAGCTAGGGTGTAAAATCCAAGCTCCTTCTTTCTATTTGAAGGCAATTTGGAAGGTCCCTTCCCAACTCCAGAACTCCCAGTGGGGTTGGCTGAAGAACTTGAGACCACTCTGCTTGATCGTACTTTCTTTCCTTCTCTTTCACAACGTATAGTCCTGGGATCTGTCCTTAAACTTTTGGCATGCTAATCTCTCTAATCTCTGTTTCAGAATCTCATTCCCTAGAAAGAGACTCTGCCTGCAACACCATTTCATTTCTTTTCCAACAATGCCTCTATCCCTATCTTTGATGAGTATAATAAATAGATCTTCATTATCTTACATTTTGTGTACAAACTATATTTATTTATTCTCATTTACTACTTATATGAATGTTTTCATTGTTTGATTGACACTTTTTTTTCAATCTGTGAAATTATTTGGATACCTTAGATTGGGATGGAATATAGCATAATATCCCCCCATTAAAGTTAATAAAAGTATTGTTTTATTTAGATGCCTTCGCACATGATTGCGACTTTGGGAAAAGTTGAAACTGTCAAGTGAGGGATAGTTGTTCTGAGACGTTGTATTAGAGTGCTCTCAGCTACATGTAACAAGAAGATCCAACCCAAAGTAATTAAACAATAAGAAAAAAAAAATCTTTCAATTAGTAAGAAATCCAGAGATAGGAAACTTCCAGGCTAGACAATACTTTGGTTCAGTCATGTCGTCAAAGACCTAGATTCCTCCCATCTTTCCATACCTTCAGCCTCAAAATATTAGCTATACGTCATGTGGTTACAAGATGGTTGACACTGTGATAGGCATATCACAGGCTAGAAGAGGGAAGCTAGGAAGGGTAGCATGGCCCTTCCTGGGTCCATCTTTAAGCACAACAAAACCTTCCTCAGAAGCTCCCTTAGTCGAGTTCATTCATATCTCTCTGGCCATAATTTTTGTCAAGTGTTCATCCTTAAACCAATAACTGGTAACAGGAATAACATTACCATGATTGTCTTAGATCAATCAGTGTTCACCTCTTGGAGATGGGACTGGGCCTGGTCCACCCTTCCCTGAAGCAGAAGGCTATCTAATATCTGAAGAGACCTGAAATTCTCTTAGTTTAAAAAGGGGGAGAATGGCTATTAGGTAGGTGTTTATTTATGTTAGAAAATCCTGGAAGTCTAACTCTACCTCTACCTCTAACTCCAACTCAAAAACTCTGACTCTAACTCTTCTTGCCAAGGATTTCTTCCCCTGTTCTTGACTTACAGTAACTAACATATGGCTTAAGCCTCAGAACTATGACTCAGTAATGGCTTTAGGTACAAAATTACTTCTTCGTAAATCAAAATTTCAACATACGCTTAGTGTGTGTGTATAGTATAAATGTATGGGTATAGATATGAATACGCAACCATGCACTAAGCCATGAATGTGTGTGTTGGTAAGACTTCCAGGATGCCGTAATTGTCTGGTTACAGAAGTTAAAATTTCAGTTATGGGCCGTAACTTGTGTCATATATATTTTTTAAAGGTTGTTGGATAAAAAAATTATTTACCCATCTAATTAAATTCAGTCAAATCATTTTCATTATGATGGCACAGTTTATATGTAGGATTGAATATTTTATTACTCCTTGTAATATAGGCCTATTTTTTACTACAGAATAATTCACTCTAGAAGCCAAAATCTGTGAAAGTCTAGAAGGCACTGGTTATTTGTTTTCTGAAAAGCCCATAAAAACCCAAGGAAATTAAAGTCAGTAATAATTCAAATGTCCAGGGGTTTTGCCTCTTTCTATGTCAATCAGGTATGTTTCCTGGCAAAACGTTTTACATAGCATATAAAATCACCAGTCTGTGGGCCCTGGAATTGTGTGGAGTAGCTATTTGGTACGTAGTCTATTATGTTTTAAATTTAATAATATATCATAATTATTTTCTTACATGAATATACAAGTTTACATGATATGATTTAGAATGCTGTATAGTATTCCACTCTATGGAAGTAACAATCAGGGAATCAATTTATTATTGAATATTTAGATTCAAAAATTTTTATTTTTAGCTGTTATCAAGATGTTATGAGCACATGTGGGTAAAAATGCTTATTCAGAGCTTCAGTCATTTCCTTAAGGTAAGTTTCTTAAAGAGGCATTGCTGGATCAAAAAACATGTCCATTTTAAAGAAATTCGATCCAAATTTCATTTGATAAGATCTTCCTGACAAACGTGTTTCCATACTATCACTAGCCCAAGGGATAGATAATGTTTTAAATTCCTCAGGGGAACAATTGTATCTCCTTTTTGTATCTTTTTTGTTGCTTTGCAAAATTAAAATTTATTAATTTTTTCATTGAAAATAAAGGTTATTGATGTAATGTACAGCATGGGGAATATAGTTAATAATATGGTATTAACTTTATATGGCAACAGATGGTAACTAGACGTACCGTGGTGATCATTTCACAACGTGTATAAATGTCAGATCACTATGTTGTACATCTGAAACTAACATATTTTAAGTATACCTCAATAAAAATACTCATAAGATGAAACAATGAACAACATTAAAATAAAAGCTATTTTTTAAAAGGTAGTACATAAAAGTGGTTTAAAAGTCCAAAAGGCTTGAAGTGAGAAGTAAAACTATGTGTTACCTTTGTCCCCTAGCTACCTGGTTTTTCTGGAGATAAGCAATTGTTTCAGTCATCCACTGCCGTGCAACCATCCATCACAAACCTAGTGTCTTAAAAAATTATTGTTATTTCTCATGCTATGGATTGGCTCGCTAGTTCCGCTGCTAGTTTTGATTGGGCTTATTTATTGGGCCGCATCAACTGTAGGGTTGGCAAATCCAAGATGGCCTCGATCACGTGTCTGGCAGTTGTGCCGGTTGTCAGCTGGAGAGTCTCAGTGCTCTACATGGTCTCTTATCCTCCAGTGACATAGACTGGACTTCTTCAGCTCAGGACAGTCACAGGATTCCAAGAGGGCAAAAACAGAAGTTTTAAGGCATGTTAAGGCAATGTCTCAGAAATCACGTGAATGTCAGTTGCATTCTGTGAGCCAACACAAGTCACGAGGCCAACCTAGATTCAAAGGAGGGGATAGATTTCACTTCTTGAGGAAAGGAACTAATTGTGGACAAGTGACTACGTTCTGGCTAATGGTATATAAGTAACATAAGCATAAGCATGTATGGTTGGCTAATGACATAGAAGTAATGTAAGCGTAAACAGTATGTGTGGTTTCCCCGATTTGCTCTTAAAGAGAGGAGACTCGCCACTCCTTTCCCTTTGTTCTTCCTGCTTCTGGAATGTGAACATAATGATTGGGCTCCAACAGCCATCTCAAACCATACCGACAAGTACTAGGTGGAAGGAACCTGTGTCCTTGAGAAACCAATGGACCTGGTATACCAGCCTTACACACCAGCCTGATGAGCAAATAAGGCCTTTAGAGTTTTTCCTCACAGGTGGTCACCTTGAAACCCAACTAATTTGGCCATCCCTTTATTTTCAAACTTTCTGTTTTATTTCTTTTTGCGTGTATCTCATGTCTTGAGAATGTAGTCAGGTTTTGCTTTAGATTTTATCTACATTCAAATTTAACCTCTTATTTTTTTCTTAATGTCCAATTTTATATACTTAAGTACACTTAACCTCTGTTTGTTGACAGATCATATTCTCTTAGGGTTAGGGTTTATTTTTTTACCAGGAACCTGTAAATTTGATCAGTTGTAGTTTTTGGCATTTGGGGTATCTTTTTTCTCTTTGGTCTATTGTCATTACAGATCACATTAATAAAATTCCTCTTATTGAATTATCTTTGTACTTCTGAAATAAACTTTATTCTTCTATGGAATATTCTTCTTTTAGTGAATTGTTGTTAATGTTTTACGTGGTTTTTTCCTTTAATTTGGGGCATAGTTGTAGTATTTTCACTGGTGAAGTTGAGATGATGATCTTAGTGTTAGATATCGCTGGAGTTTTAGTGACAGAAGTTTGCTGTGCTTGAAAGTGATTTTGGAAACTTTCCACTTTTCTCATGTGCCGGTACATTTATACAATCTAGGAATTATCAATTACTTGGAAGTTTGGACATATTTGGCTGTATTATTAGACCTGAAAACCTTCATGTTGGTAATTTTGGAGACCAGTTTCTTTAATGATTTTTTTTTGTCTTCAGGTTTATTATGACTACTGCTGCCACTAAAAATTCCTCTTTCTCTTTTTAAACTGGAAAAAGTCAAATCTGATTTAATTCGACTCGACACTTCACAACGATAATGCAATAGTACTTTTCAGAGGATTTCTGCCTCCTGGTAAAATTTGGTATGCTTCTGAATGTTATGGTACTATTTGTTAATTAAATAATTTTAAGGGTTTCAGTCTACTAACATGAAAAGTAATTTCGAATGTGTTCATTGCCGTCTTAAATGGATTTCAGGTAAGTATTTTCTTGGTTCACATTTACTGAAAACTAAGGAAGAGTTGATATCCCACTTTAAAAACTGGCAATTAATGTAAGTTTACATGCTGGAAAAGTGGTGTTAGTGTGGCATAAATGCCATAAATATCAATAAACTGAAAAAATTCTAGGATTAAAAAATCTTTGTTAATGTTTATTTTTGAGAGAGAGAGAGAGAGACTGACAGAGTTCGAGCAGGGAAGGGGCAGAGAGAGAGGGGGAGACAGAGAATCTGAAGCAAGCTCCAGGCTCTGAGTTGTCAGCACACAGCCCGACGTAGGGCTCGAACCCACAAACTGTGAGATCATGACCTGAGCCAAAGTCAGATGTCCACCTGACTGAGCCACCCAGGTGCCCCAGAATTCTAACACTTTTAAAGCCGAAGATTTTGAAGCATTTTCCCCCCAAATTTAAAATTTCCTATTTGACTCTTACTACTTCTCTCCTCTGATTTGGTCCCAATTTTTCCTACTCTCTCCTTTTCCATTAGCACCCTCTCAATTTCCCTTAGAATGACAATACAAGTGGCAATAAATGTTTTTAGTCAGATTTCAAAAAATAAATATATCAATGGATTGATCAATCGATTGATGGATAGAGAGAGATATATCATAATGACACAGCCTTTGTGTGGCCAGCTCAAGTTAGGCATTATCAGTTTAGGTATGCAAACTCTTCAGACTGAAGACTTTCTTTGCTAAAAGGAGATAGTATGTATTTCTTTTTAAAATAAGGCAACTCAAACTGAATTTCAGATTTCCAAAGTTAATAGGGAGGGAGGTAGTCACAATATTTTAATGATATATTAATAAAAGTTTGATGCTATTTGTTTAGTCTGCTAAAGGCAACACAAATTCTCTGTTGATCTTTTTAAGAGGATAGATTGGATGAAACCCACTAATGGATGACACTGTTTAACCTCTGTGATGAAATGTAACCCAAACTATTCTTTGCATCTCTCAAGGCTATACAAACCATTACTTAACTTTTTAAAGACGAGAAATGATTGAAACTTGCCAGTCGAGGCATAGGGTTGACTGCACCATTGGCTGGCTAAAAAAACAATTGTAAGGGCTCAAACTAGAGGGTTATGATTTGGCACATTGGGCCTGTTTGCTAAATTAAAAATGAGATTAATCACTAAATTTAAAACAAACACACACAGGAAACCTTATGCAGATGATCTATTTCAAAAGAACAAACTTACGTCTCAACAGGTGCCCCAGTATCTGTGGTAGTGTGTGGACTGGGGTAGTAAGAGGCCTTCCAACTTTTAAGAGAAAAATATGTAGATAGTGGGAGAAACGTCTCAGTGGATTTATGATCCTTAATTCTCCATGAGAAAAGTGTTGGTCATTTGTGACGAAAGATTAAGCTGATTTATAATTTTAAAAGCATGGAAGTGTGTCATACAAAACATTAGCCCTTTGAGATGCTCCTGTAAGAAAAATATTCTGTGTAGGCTATAATTCTTACTCTGGCTCCATCACGGAAATTCAAAGGGAATTTTAATTTCTCCAAGAAGTCGCACCTATAGAGTTTGGTTTAACCCAGTTTGCTCCCCCCATCACCTCCCCCAATCACAAGAGGACAGCTGCTATCATCTTTCTTTCATTCAATATTTATTGTGTGTTAATTAGTTGCCCAACACTATGCAAGTTGCACACCTACTGCACAATCCTGTGTTCACAGAGCTTCCCTTCTAACAGGTAAAACTGAGAATATACAAGTTAACGAATGAATTTAAAAAAACTCCCAGCTACTCGGCAATGAGGAGGAATGAAATCCTGCCATTTGCAGCAACGTGGATGGAACTGGAGGGTATTATGCTGAGTGAAATAAGTCAGTCAGAGAAGGACAGATATCATATGTTTTCACTCATGCGTGGAACTCGAGAAACTTAACAGAAGACCATGCGGGAAGGGAAGGGGAAAAAAATAGTTACACATGGCGGGGGGGAGGAGGCAAACCATAAGAGACTCTTAAATACAGAGAACAAACTGAGGGTTGATGGAAGGTGAGGAGGGGGAAATTGGTGATGGGCACTGAGGAGGGCACCTGCTGTTGTATGTAAGCGATGAATCATGAGAATCTATCCCCAAAACCAAGAGCACACTGTATACACTGTATGTTAGCCAACTTCATAATAAATTATATTAAAAAAATAAAATAAAATTCCATGAAATAAGCACAGGTTCTTCCTAAGTCTAGGAAGGAAATGACCAGGGTGGTATGATAAGGAAAAGTCAGGACTTATTGAGGATGCACGATCAGGGACACCCTCTCTGAGTAGGTGATTTTTAAGCTGGAGATATGTTCTTGGACCTAAAAGAAAGGCTGTGTTGAGGTGGAGAAGAACCCAAGATAAAGCTGGGGATAGGCAGAGGCCAGATCGTGTGAAGATTTGTTGACCCTTTTAGAGCTTACGTTTTATTCTAAGGTCTATGGGAAGCAACTGAACAAAATTAGCAAGGAAGTGACATGATCTGCTTTACATTTTAAAGTGTATATTACATTTCACAATGGCTTCCAAGTTTCTGGCTTTAGTAATTAGATAGGCAGCTAATGTCATTACTGAGACTGGAGTGACTTAGAGAGGACCTGGTTTCTTGGGAAAGATCAAGAGTTCTAATGAGACGTTCAAGTGAAATATCAAGTCGGTGGGCTACCTAGATCTTCACTGTAGAGACGAATTTTGGTAAGGAGAGAAAAACAGGGAGTTGAAAGCATATTAATGACATGACAGTGGTTGAGACATCTAGGGATGGAGTGTAAAGAGTCAGGAGAGTCCAGGAGTGAACTCTGTAGAACCTCAGCAGTTGATGGTGAAATAGAGGTGGGAAGCCAGAAATGAAATGGAGAAAGAGTAGTCTGTGAGTTGGAAGAAAAACCAAGAAAGTGTGTGATGTCACAGAAGAGTTTTCCAAAATGGAGGGCCAATTCAGCAGGGAATAAAAACTATCCTTTGGATTTGGCAATGCAGAGATGGTTAGTGATCTCTCACGATCAGTTTTAGGGGGGATCAAGGGGCCAAGAAGCCACTTTGGACTGGATTCAAGAGCATCTAGGACAGAAAGAAATATGTATAGTGTATATAGAAAGCTTTTTGAGAACTTTTTCTATGAAGGGGTCTGGGAAATAGGGTTGTGAAAGAGGATGGGGGGGTCAAGAAAGGGTTTTTGAAAGATAGGAGGTACTAGAACTGATCGAAGTGATCCAGTAGAAACAAATAAGGTTGGCGATGCAGCGGGAATCGAAAGAGAGAAGTAGAAGAGAGGGGAAGGAATCCGAAGCGCTCAGTCTGTGGGGAATGAATCCATCTGCTCTGGACTGTGGCTGCAGGAATGGAGGATGAGAGCATTTCCCTCTCTGCTGACTTCTGTTTTGCAATGAAATATGAAGAATACTTATCAACTCATGTTAGAGAGATATGAGAAGTGTTGAGGAGAGAATGTTCTTATCAGGGTTCAATTAAAGAAGCAGAACTATACGGGTCCCTAAAATAAGGGATTTATTACCATGATAACACAATTGGGGGAGCCGGTGAAGTCCCTGGAAATCTGTAGAGTTTGAGTGTGGTATAAGACCTAGAGTCCTTCTTTCCACCTGGGAAAAAATTTAGAAACCGAACACGAAGTGGGAGAGAGCAAGGACGAACTGCCATGCGTGAGCACATGCCAGAGCCCAGCAGGACGAACTGGAACTGGAACCCACGAAGGTAAGTAGAAAAATTCATCACCACCTCCAACCATCATGCGAAAGTGAGAAACAGAGCAATATTGTTGTAAATGTCCATTTGATTTTGAGATCATTGATTTAAAGTGAAATCAGGCTGCTTGCTAGCATTCTATAAGAACACTTGTGAGGATAGTGGGGATTAATTTTAATGCTGGGCCATGGATTCTGGACAAAGAAGTAAGTGAATATAGGAAATAACAGAGGATGAACCCTAGAACTGGTAGGGTTCACCTACTGGAAGACTTAATGTGACTAAAGAATTATAGATCAGGAACTAGAGTAAGTGAGGAGGAAAGATACAAGCCTAAGAATAGAATATTTCAATGTCAGAGTTGGAGAAATTTTTAGTGGCAAGAATATACTGTATGTGACTATGGTCGTGGTCAAGAAAGCGTTGAGGTGAGGAAGTCAAGGAACTGAGAAACTAGACTCATTTACTTAGATACTGAGGTCACCAAAAATTATGGACGTTGTGGTGTCTGTTAGGCTCACGAGTGTTCCATGAATTAAGGGAAGTGGCTGAGAGCTAACAGAGGTCGTGGGGAGAGGAATGGGATAGCCAAATGGTAAGCGCCTCAAAGGAACTTTTATTATTTTTTTTTTAGAAAGCAGGGGAAGAAACAATTTGCATGCAGTAATGGGGAACTCAGAGGACTGTGAAGAGTAAGTAGGTGTCTGGAGACAAAAGTAGAAATGGAGAGACTTAGAAACGGAGAAAATAGAGAAGCATTCACGTATACAAGTTGTATCTATATATATTAGGCAAAACTGTCACGACTTGCAATGGGTGTGAAAGAAGGGGGGGTTCAAGAATGGTCAGGAAAGGGGAATGCTTGGCATTAGCTGACGCCCTACCTGGAGTTTCAGACTGCACCAGTGGAAGGGACTCAAGGGGAAGAACAGTATGTGGGATGGGGCTATATTAAGACTTGTCTGCACCCACACATGGAGGAGAGGCTGTATAGTAACGGATGACTGCGAAGGCTCAGAATTGGACGGTCAATGTAGTAACTGTGACATACGACATAAATGAGATCGAACTTGGAGGATTCTGGCCATCTAGCATTTCCTAGCATTTCACCCTTAATATTTGCTCTGTTGAATAGTAGCTTCTTGGATTGCACTTCTCAGAGCTAGAGGAGGCTATATGGGAAGGTTTTATGGAGTGAAATGGTGGTGTCCATAGACGCATAGACGTGGTGTTCATAGCCACATGTTTGAAAATCCCATGCTCACTATGCTGAAACAACTGCATAAAATACAAGAAGGGTTCTTGTTGTCCCTCCTATTTGCCTCTACAAAAAAAAAAAATCAGACATTCCACAGAGGCATATGATTAAACTTAAAAGTGACAGCAGGGCTAAAGCAAGAATTTTATTACACGCAACCATTATGTTGAATAAGCGGGTTGTGTTGGGTATAATCATTAAAGATACTTTACTTTCTATCTACTGCTCCTTTAATGTATTCTGTAGGGCCAGCTCTTGCCTTGCCCTTACGTGAAATCTAGGGCAAGTCCCATGACTCTTCTAGTCATCTTAGATAATCAAATGTCCTCTGTTCTCTCCAAGTCACAAAATACAGACTCAGGTTTGTAATTAATATCTCCAGTCCAGTATAACAATAATACTAATTTGAAAAACCAGGGTTGTAGGCAGAGGGTTGTAGGCAGAGGCATTGGGGTTAAGAGGAAAGCAGCAGACAATTTCTGCCTTGACAAATACTGCTGTGATAATATAGTTTCTACATTCTTTGAGTTTGTCACATTTAAAGCTGAATTCTTTTTTGATTAATGTTTTTTTTTTCAGGTTCTTTGGCATCTGCCTTATGTATCAGACACCACTTGTGCCTTTCCTCTTCTTAACTCAAGTGTTTTGTGTTTCGGTCATTGCCATGGCAAGCTTGAAGTGCAGTGCTACCTGGTGTCACCTCGCCGCTGGCACATCAGGCATTTCTTGTTTCCTGTGCTGCAGATTTTCTGATGTTGCTGTGCAGGACACCTCTGGGAACCCGCCTGAAACTCACATGCAAGTCTGAGGGAGCTGATGCCCAATGGATAAATGTTCTGTTTTCTGTGGACAATACTGAGGTACCTTCTACCCCAGGGGGTCATGGTGGGGTTGTGTCCCGGTGGCTCACAGTCAAACTCAATTATACACTTGTATAGGGTTTCCTCCTTCATCATTCTTTCTCACCCATTCCCCACCCTTGTTTTCATTTGCTTTCCAAATTTAGTCACCTATATGCAAATCCTTCTCTCAGGCTCTGGTACTTGGAGTAACCCATACAAAGACACCTTATCGCCAGGGAACTTCTACCCACAGTTCCCTTGACAGGAGTAAATGCATACTACCAGCTGATCCCTAACTACCTCCCAGGTTTCTTGGCATTCCATGGTATACTTTCAACCTCTTTCCACTAAGATCTTTTTGTCCCTTTTTCATATCTCTGTCTTTGCAAAAGAGCCCATTTCTGGTTCATAGAAAAGTCACAAATTGTAAGTGACGAAACATGCAGGCTGATTCTAACACATTCAACTTTTTGGTTCTCCCACTAACCAACCTTTCATATATTAGATTTTTCATAGATTAGACGCAAAGCCACTGTGACATCTCGGCTCAAAAGAGACATATTTAGCTCTCCAAGTGGTTTCCTAAAACCCATCCCCTGCCCCCTCATGGTTTGCATTTTGAGGAGAGGGTGGGGTTCATAGTACACCAAGAGCTCTTCCTGAAATATTATTCTTTTTCATCAAACCTTGTTTTTCCTTATCTTCTCCACCCTTCTCATGAGATAAAGGTCGTTAGTCACCTAAGAATTGAAAAATTGGGGATCGAACACTGCCTTCGTGTGGATCTTAATGGATGTCTCACACTTCGATTTGGAATGTGATCCCTATTGCTTTGGGACCTTAGCTAAAAGTAGTTCCAGTTTAATATTATTACGTATCCAAAGGATCAAAACTTTGAGTGCTCCGGGTCTCCAAAATCTGATCACCGGACACAGAATTGTTTGATTGTAATTAACTTCGTGATATATTTTGAGTAAGTATCAAGGTGGACATTTCTTCATGTTTAAGGAAGTGTCAAGGAGATGGCAAAGCTTTAAAGACCTCACTCAATTTTAGGAAATAATTGATTGGCAAAAAGATACTGAATTAGTGATGCGTGGTGGCTCTCCTATCACTCAAGTCTTTGTTTAGCTCTTCGTTGATGATTAAAAATATAATCATCCCCACTTGTAAAGCTGTTTTCACAAACTTGCTGTAACTCTTTCTGTATTTGGGGGCCTCAAAAGAGGGAAAAAAATGATCAAACTGATGAAGAGAGAATGGGGAAATAAATGGAGTAATTATGAGCTTGAGTAACAAATACTACTTAGGCATATACCAATTATTTCTGCAAAATCCACAATTTATGGAAAGAAATCTCAATGTTTACATATTGATCAGCTTTTATTCATACCAGAAGAGAATAGTTTGTAATAAAGATTTCTCAGCGATTTGGAGGAAAGTGTATTCCACTAAAGTGTTAGATTACTGCTTCATCTCATCATCTCTTATTTTTACTACCACAACAAAAACAGCTTATGTGAGGAAAATATTGCACTGTGTAAATCTCTTCATGAATGAATGAGCCGAAAGAAGAGAGAGTTGTCCAGGTTCTGTTTACTATCTGGCTATTCATGCCAATGCATTGTCTGAAATGAAAGTACATTTGGGTAACTCTTGCATCCAAGCCTCCGACAAAAGTGTATATGGTTTCACCACAATGAGTAGACTTCTCTTTGAATAATTATGCCCTGGGGGGAAGCATTTTTTTTTTATCTTATCCATGGTGTACGGAAGATGGAAGATGATCTTCGGCTCACAGAATTAGGGAAGTGGGAAATCAACCTAGAGATCACCTCACTTATTCTCTTCTTATTGTGAATGAGAAAATTGGGGGGCAGAAAGATTAAAATGAGATGCATTGGGCTAATGGCGAAGGATGGTCTAGAACTCAAGTCTTCTAATTGCAAATCTAGCAACCTTTCCATGGCACCTTTATAGTACTAACTCGTTCTTTCTACAAGCCTAAAAAAGCTTTACAACATTATTCTCTGAAATAGACTCATGCTGGTTAAAATACAGCAGAGTGTTCAAGTTACAAGTGAAATACAGGGCTTTTCATTTCCAAAATGAAAAGGAGGTCGCTTTCAGTTTTTATTTGATATTTGACTGAAGATTCTTTCCCTAATATTTGTAATTCCACCCAGATCATGGCGGTGATGAACCATTGCTTATAAACCAGGCTTTGCCCTTTCTAGTTGTCCCTGAGTCTCCCTGCAGCCCGGTGGCCTGGGATGTCCATGTAAGCACCTGGGCTACTACCCTATAAGAGAGTTTATTAACCTAACAACAGCATAACCGAAAGAACAATCTTCCATCCTCCCACTCTAGTTTCCAATTCTGGATAAAATAAAAATATGTATTTATTCTCATCGCCTTCCACTTAGGGTTATGTGGCTACCCTACCTAAAAATATGATTTTTACAATGTGCAGAAAAGATGTCATCGCAGTGTTGGTGTGTAGCTAAGGGGAGTCAGAGAGCTTTGCTGCTTGTAACATTCCTTCTACACGAGCAAGCCTGTCGCCACGGTCTGGGAGTCAGAGAATGGATGAAGGGAAACCAATGACAGACCACACCCTGCAGCGAAGTGTTATTTCTGCTTGGGCAAGAGGATGATCATGTTGTACATAGAAGAATTTTTCCTTTTTTGTATTTAGGTGGACTGCACTGTTTCTGAGAATCATAGTTTTCTCTTAGGCAGTACGTGTGTAAGGTGAGAGGGTTACCTTTCTGAATATTACAGAAGATGAATAAACATTGTCACCACACATGGGCGAAGAGATCTTGAAGAGGGGTATTTTAAACTAAATAATTCAAACTCTGGGGAAGTATAACTTGTGGGTTATAATGTCTGCCCATCTTTCTTATGAGAAGAGTGTATATCACCTTCCCGTGATATAACCAAGCCCTACAGAAAAGATATGAAGTGTTCCAGAAAGGGGGTAAATTGTTGCAACAGGAAGACATTAGAAGGGCGCTCTCTCTCTCTCTCTCTCTCTCTGTCTGTCTCTCTCTCTCTCTCTTTGAGATGAAACAAATCTAGGAATTAAGGACTACCCTCAAGAAACCCCATGAGGAGTTTAAGCTTTTGTTATTTACCCTTAGACCAGTGGTTCTTAACCAGGCATGATTTTGGCCTTTAGGGACACTTAGCAACGTTCAGAGGCATTTTTTTTTTATTGTCACAACCTGGGGCCTGGTCGTGGGTAGAGACCAAGGATGCTTGAAGCATCCCTGCAATGCTCAGGACCGTCCCTTACAACAAAGGATTATCCAGCCCCAACTGTTAATAGTGGCAAAGACGAGAAGCCCTATCTGAGATTAACAATTGCCACATTATGCATCCTAATTTAAGTTCTTTTCCTTATGGTTTAATTCTCAGCCCATCTGTAGACCGTGTTCTGCACATATTGTCTTGTGTTTATAGTGCTATGGAAGACGATCAGGAAGGGGTAGCAGAGGGAAACGTGGTCTTCTTTATATCACACTCCTTGAGGCCTATGCACTGGTAGAAGCATCACATCTAGGAGGAAAAAGTCCCCTGTTCCAAAGTCATCAGCTGCAGAGCTCAGCGGCCCATGATGTTATTTATTTCCCTGTTGTCTCTGAGCCCCCAACCTCTCCTTTTCTCTGTATTCTACTAGGAGTCTGTAAACTACATTTCCCAGAGTCCCTTGCTGGTTAGATTTCTACTAGGTTCGTTCTGTTCATGAGAGGTGATGGCAGGAGATTGGGAGGCTGGGAGAAGGACCTCCTGTTTCCAGCTCATGACACATTGCTCCAGCAGCAGAGGGCAGCGACTTCTCTGGTCTCGAGCCTGTGGCACGCCCTTGTGATGAGAACAGCAGTCGTACCTCACCTTCCTCAGAAGGTGCTCCTCTTAGACTACTCTGGTTTCCAATGATAACATATATTCTCCTTATATTCTGTCTGATGCTTAATATGTGTGTCTACAGTTTCGAGAGATAAGAAGTCATCCCTTTTACAGGTTAGTGGTTGAGTGGTACATGACAGCAGGATTTCTTCTCTTCAAGAGTTGGCTGTGACATTCGTTGTGACAGACGTAGAGCATCATGAATTATTATGGCAGCCCTGGACAGAGGAAGAGGTTAGGACATGGCTCAAGATCTGCATGAAAAGGCAGGATAGTTAAGACATGTGACCCAGCTCCAATGATGGACCTTAGAGAGTCAGGAAGGTCATTAAAAACTTGTGTCCTTGGGACACTTGGGTGGCTCAGCCAGTTGAGCATCTGACGCCTTGATTTGGGCTCAGGTCATGATCCCAGGGTCGTGGGATCGAGCTCTGCATTGGGCTCCACATGGAGTGTGGAACCTGCCTAAGTTTTTTCTCTCTCTCCCCTGCTTATGTGCTCACTCTCTCTCTTCCTCTCCCTCTAAAAGGCAAAAAAGAAAAGAAAACAAAAACTCGTGTCTTGGACTTCAAAGAGCTTACCGTCTCAGATGAGAGACTGGGAAGTGAACACATCTACGTTAAGCCATATGCTCAATATTGGCATAGGAGTGTATACACCAGGTTCTGGGGGAGCATAGAAAAATGCTGTATTAAATGTTTCTTGTAAGCACGGTCAAAATTCAAAATGGATGTAATGCTTGGGTTGAGTCCTGAACAACCGTGGATTTCCCAAAAAGACAAGGTTGCGAAGGAAGGAGACTAAACTCTAAGAATAAAGTGTGGCATGTGCAAAGGCAGGGTAGGAGTTAATGTGTGGGCCTTCTGGACATTTCAGGAAGTTCAGTGTCAATCTGAGGAAAGAGCAATTTGATTCTGTAGATGATAGGGCCCTAAGAAGGGAGCGATATGATCAACTTCACATTTCTGCGTAACCTCTCTTTTAAACATTTTTTTTTAAATGCTTTTGTTTTTGAGAGAGAGAGAGAGAGACAGAGCACAAGCTGGGGAGGAGCAGAGAGAGGGAGACACAGAATTCGAAGCAGGCTCCAGGCTCTGAGCCATCAGCACAGAGCCTGATGTGGGGCTCGAACTCACAGGCTGTGAGATCATGACCCGAGCCGAAGTTGGCTGCCCAACCGACTGAGCCATTCAGGCGCCCCCCACTCTTTTAAAATTACGCACAAGGTGGAAGCCCCAGTAGGAGGTTATGCAGCTAATTTAAGCAAGAAAAATGAGGGCCTGAACTAAACAAGGATGAAGGAAAGTTATTAACTCAAAAAATAATAGGGGTGCCTGGGTGGCTCTGTCGGTCAAGCGACCAATTCTTGATTTTGGTTTGGGTCATGATCTCACAGTTCGAGGGATTAGGCTCTGCACTGAGCCCTGCGCTGACAGCACAGACCCTGCTTGGGATTCTCTTTCTCTCTCTCTGCCCCTTCCCCACTTCTGCTTTTTTTCTCTCTCAAAATAAACATTTTTTTTTAATGACTAAATATTTGAAAATACAGGACTTGGTGACTGGATAAACGCAAGACTTGAGGGAGAGGTGAGGGATTTGGTGGACGGCATTATTAATACCTCCAATCAGAAATACAAGAGGATGAAGGAGAAATAAAACCATTGACGTGCCCGTGGAAGCCTTTCATCTAGCTGTTCTCTCTCAGCCAGAAGTATGGTTTCAGAGTGTAAGAGAAGGGCCAGGCTCTGAACCTAGATTGGGGAGCAGTCAGCATTCAGGTGTTAGTTGAAGCTTTGGGCATGGACAAGATTGTTTTATCATTTAAAAAAAAAAGAAGAAAAGGAAAAAGAGAGGCCTGTGAATGGAATGCTGGGACATTTTGCCCTTCCATTTGTGCAGAAGGAAAAAGAGAAAAATGGGAAGTAGTTGGGAGAATAATGGTCCAGGAGGCAGAGAGGGGACTGAAGAGAGTGGAGTCGTGGAAACAAGAGAGAAGAAAATGTTATAAAGGAAGCAGCCAACGTTGCCGCATATAGCGGAAGGCTAGAGTGGGGGAACGAAGTGCGTTTATGTTCTCTCACAACTGGGAGGCCGTGGGCCATCCTGGCATGGGTGTTTTAGTGAGGTTGTTATGGGTGAAAGTTGAGTAGGTTAACGAACAAAAAAAAAAAAGTGGGAAAAGCTAGTACAAACGAGTTCCATGACAGTGGAAGCAGTGGTTCGACAGCAAAGGGAAAGAAAAATAAAGAGTAGTGGTTAGAGGTCACTGTGATACTGAGAAGAGACTTGAACACGCTTGTATGTTGAGATGACAGAGCAAGTCAAGAGGGAGAATAACGGGTAGACAGTCTCTCCTTTGCTGTCCCGCCCACTCCTCCCTTGCAATGTAGTCAATAAACTTCTATCTCCTTTAAAAAAAAAATAAGAGGGAGAAAAATGGAAGGAGAAGGAAGGGGATGTAATCTCAAACACACATGGAGGTAGCCATTGTTTTATTCTGAGAGGAAGATGTCTTTTACTCTGAGATAAGGGAAGAATAGGTTTGATATAAATATGTATTCAACTAATAGACCATTGGTCCAAGGGGAGAAGGTATGACACGGAGGCAGGGAATCCAAATGGCCACCGACATTCATGATTATGATGGGAAATCTATAATTTTTTTTTGAAATAAATCTCTAGCGAGGGCAGGCTTTTGAAATACTGGTTTGAAAAACATGGGTTTTGGAGGGTGACAGACCAGTGAGTACAGATTCTGATACTTACTAGCTGAGTGACCTCAAATTATTCGAATCCTTCTCTAGGCTTTCAATTCCTTCCTGGGTAAATCAGTGGTTATCAATGTGGTTATCACAGTATCGATACGACACCATTTTGTGAATATTAGAGGGAAAAAATGCTTGTAAAGATTGATACCTCGTAAGTATGCATATATAATCGGGCTAAAAAAAAAAAGTGAAAACTAAGGTAGAAATTCAGATATATACGTATGGACCAGGCCAACTTGGAAACAGGAAAAAGAATCACTGGAATCTAGCAGTAACCCAGGAGAGCAGCTGGGATCGGCAGCAAATCGCTTCTGAGAGCCACGTGGGAGTGCCTCAGTTAGTGCTGACCCTCCGGATAACAGATCTGCCCTGGCACCCCAAACCTAAGCCCGGACAGACTGCTGCAGCCTCTGAGGCACACGCTGCACACCTACTGCCTTCCTGCCAGGCAAAGATGGCATCACAGGCACGAGAGCCTTCCAAATTCCGATTAAAGTGTCAATTAAAGTGTCAAAGGGGACACAAGACCTGGGGAATCCTGCGTCAGGGCCGGAAGCCACGTGCAGACATGGCAAGTAGGTTTTGCAAATGGAATCCTCTCTATGAGAGACGCTACACCTCATTTGTTGAGAAAGTGAATGGCCTTGGGAGGAGGAAAGGGAAGATCCTGAAGGCATTTTAAAAACACTGAAACTATAGGAGGTCTGAGGTCTGTGGTGGGAGGACATGACGGACTGTGGGGGCCAACAAGGAATTTCCCCTCAGAACCCAAGGCCAGGCACTCGCGGCTGTACCCCGTGGCTCACAGTTGGTTGTGGAGTGAGGGATTCTCTATAGAGTCAGAAGGGTCTTTCTCAACCTGTTTTGGGATAACAAAAAGAACGAGGCTAGGTCATTCCAGATCAGGTCCCTGGCACGACGGCTTTGCCAAACGTGGAGAAAGCTATGACCTCACCTCACATAAAGTCCGGATAAATTCCTCGTTGGGATGTTTAATCACTGAAAGGGTAAATGCCATAGACCATAAGATCGCAGAGACGATTAGAACAACAACAACAAAAAATAAACCAAGTAAAGTATAATGGGATCCTAAAGAAATCCATTCCCTCTGTTTTGCAGACAAATAACAGGCCAGATAAAATAGTCATCATTCAAGGATGAATAAACAGGCAAAAGAAAACCTCATTATCAAGGCTATGAAAAATTCTGTAACTTTAAGAAATGAAAATATAGCACTCAAGAGGCAGAGGAAGAGCACACTTTTGAGCGAGATTTACTACGGGAAATGGGAATAAATTTTAAACAGCATATGCTTTGTGATCTAAATAACGTTCAAGGACCCCATGAAGCAGGAGATGAAAAATGAGAACAGAAACATATTGAGGTGTAGAGAAAACCGGGTAAGAAACTAGAATATAGGGAAGGCAAGATGAAAGATGAAAAAAATGTTGTAAAACTGAATATGAAATATGAAAATTGAAAATACATTAGAAGCAATAAAGTACTTAATTGACAATGCTTATAATTAATCAGTAATATAAAGGACAAATTTGAAACGCTCTTCCAGAATTAAAAGAAAATTAAAATGAGATAAAAATATGGAGACAGGAGATGATAAATTCAGAGGGCAGTGAGTAGAAATCCAATATGAAGAAAACTAGTATCCACAAAGAGGGTGCTCGAACAAATAGAAAAAAATAGCAATGATTCTAGAGTTTATAGAAAAGAACTCAATGAATTTAAGAAGTAAATGTTCAGATTAAATAGGCTCGATGTGTATGAGACGGAGTTTGTATAAAGAGGCCGGTTCCTGTGGAAATTTGGAATTCTAATTTTTCCAAATAAAATCCTGGAAGATACGGGGAGAAAAACCAAAATAAAACAAATACAATAAACAAGTTAGCTACAAGGGAAAAAAATTAAGACCAGAAGTTAATGCAGCAATATTTCCCGAGCCCAATTCAGGGAGGAGACTAAGATCTAAGAATGCTAAACCTAGACATGTTATCATTCACATTTGAAGTACAGAAATCGTTCTCTGCTACCAAATGTCAAAAACTCAATCAATCGGGTTCTCTTCATGGGGAAAAAAAAATCAAAGCTTTCCAGACAACCATGAAATGAGCTCAGTTTAAAAAACCTCATGTACATGGAAGATGTACTTTATTAAAAAGACTGACAATGAATCTGAAATATTTTAGCGAGGAATCAAGTATAAATTGGTGCAAATACAACAGAGATCGCAAACTTCAATAATCCTTCAAAAAGAAGATATAGGGTGTATATAGAGGAGTCCCTCCTTATCTGCAGGGGCTACATTCCAAGACGCTTGAATGTCTGAAACCGCAGAAGTACCAAACGCTGTATGTTTTTTTTTCCCTATACATACACACCTATGAGAAGTTTAATTTCTAAGTTGGGCACAGTAGGAGATTAACAGTAACTAATAATAAAATAGAATAATTACAACTATAGAGTACAATGAAAGTTCTGTGAACGTGGTCTCTCTCTCTCTCTCAAAAAAAAATCTTATTCTATTATACTTACCTTCTTTTTGTGATGATGTGAATTGATAAAATGTCTACACGATGAGACGAATGTGGGGAACGGAGTAGGCAGTGTGACATAGCGTTGACTACTACTGACGTTCTGACGATTCATCAGAAAGAGGGTATCTCCTTCCAGACCACGGCTGACCGTGGGTCACTGAAACCACGGAAAGTGAAACTACGGATCAGGAGGACTACTGTAATACCATTCGGCAAATACGAAGTTGGGTCTAAATTTGCAGGCAGTGGAGGAGATGTAGAAAAAGGGAGAGTATGCTAGCATCTCTGGTGTGCATGAGGAGAAAGTGGTAGACACTGACTTATTCGCCTTTGACATCCACAGAGGAGTAGAGTTGTTTTTATAAAGATAAAAATATTTTTATTTTAAAGGGTCATCTTGAGCAAAATTGAAAGTAGGATGTGTGCTTTTACATGAGAAGAGAGAAAAGGGAAAAGATAGCAGGTATAAGAGAGTCAAAGAAAAGTATCAAAGGAAGTAGTAAAGAAACCGAAACGGTAAAATGTGTTGATTTGAGTACCCATGGGCAAATGTAAATTTAATGTAGTAAATGGCATGATCATCAACAGTTGCCTACCAAGGATACCTCAGAAAGAGCAACTCAGGAAAACTCCAAATATAAGACCATATTAAAATAATAAGAGGGGACACCTGGGTGGCTCAGTTGGTTAAGTGTCCGACTTTGGCTCAGACCACGATCTCACGCACGGTTCATGGGTTCAAGCCCCACGTCGACTCTGTCCTGACAGCTTGGAGCCTGGAGCCTGCTTTGGATTCTGTGTCTCCCTCTCTCTCTGCCCTCCCCTGCTCACTCTCTGTCTCTCAAAAATAAAGAAAATGTTAAAAAAATTCTTAAATAATAAAATAAAATAATAAGAACTATTCTCCCCACCAAATAGTTGGAATTACCATCATATAAGATGAAATAGATTTTCAAGGAAAAAAATGTTTCATATATAATCTTTTTATTTTTATTGTTGTAAGATGACCCCAAGTGAAAATATATAAGCATTCAACTCTCATGTGCCAAATAATAGAGTATGTTACCGGCATAAAACAAACACTAGAACTAGCAAGAACTAGAAAGAATAATTGACTAAAAGGGATGTATAGTAGGAAAATGAAGATTTGGTAAAGCAGGCAGTAAACAAGGGAATAGAGGATCTGATAATATAGTCAATTAAGTTGACTTAAAAAATACATATAGAAACTTAACAACCTCAAACCAATGGTATTTTCTTTTCTAAATATTGAGAAACACTTAAAATTTCATATATTCTGGATCACCAAAGAAGCATCAAAATTTTCTAAAAAGAAGACTTGCACATGCATACTCTTTGATTAAAATACAACAAAATTGGTGGTTGAACAACAATAAATTTTAAAAAGATTTCTCAAGCTTTAGATTGTGGCAAGACAAAGCAATAGTCTTCTTTGTAACTCTGGATCCGCTAGGAGATTAAGCGTGTAATTACAAAATCCTTAGAACATCACAATTATGAGAACGCTACATATTGAAACCTCTGGTATTTAGTCAAAACCATAATTGGGCAAAATTCACAAAACATACTCTTATTATTTTTAAATAATAAAAGAAACAAATGAATCGAACCATTAACTTGAGAAGCTTAAGAGCAAAACAAAGCAAGCCTAAAGAAAAAAGGAGAAGAAATTATTACAGATGAAGCCAGAAATTAAAATTTAGTAAACAAAAGGGAATAGAATAGATAAATAAATCTTAGAGTGGTTCTTCAGGAAAAAAAGCAAGCAATAAATAGAACAAAAAGCATAAAATATACAAACCTCTATTTATCCTAATCAAGGAAAAAACAAGAGACAAGGAAAAATTAAGGATAAGAAAAGAGGTGTCATCTTAGATACAAAAACATTTGAAAATCTCGATATAATGAATCATTCCCATTCATATGAAATATGAATATTAACTGTGAAAGATGCAGGAAACATTTCTGAGAAGGAATTGAAAAACAAATGTAAACATTTACCTGTTAGAAGATTTAAAGAAAAATTGTTCCAAAATTTTTCTCACTTTGTTCACTCTTTAATGGTACTAAAATATGTGGGAAAATATCCGAACTCATATACTGGCAACACTCTAACACTAAAAACTTTCCAAACTAACACAAAAGAGAAAAAGCAATCTCAGAAATATTTAGATTTAGATGCCAAAAAACTAAAATGCGATACTAAATTTACCTAGCTGTTTATGAAATAATGAAAAGAAACCCCTAGTCGATTTTGTTTCAAGAAAGCAAAGATAATTCAATATTATAAATTCATTAATATAGTTTTTCACATTGATATGTCAGAGAAGAAAAATGAAGTGATTATCCCCAAGTATGCCGAAAAGTAATTTGAAAAAATGCAACATCCGTTTTTAGTAAAAGCACCTGATAACTAGGATGAGAATAGAAACGAAGTCTTCTTTTTCAAGTCGGTACAGATTATCCATCCCAATACATGAGTGAATTTGCAGGCAAATTCACTTTAAAAGGAGAAACCAACACGAAGGTGTTTTTTATTATAAATAAAATTCATCGCTGTTCTGCAATATCTAACCCACAAAATAAGATCGAGCAGAGGGGAAAAAAAAGTTTAGTTATCGAAGAGAAAGAGGAAAAATATTATTTACTGATGTTAGGATTGTCTTTCTAGAAGTATCGAAAACAGGAAAGAAATAGCTGAAAAATGAGTAATCCTTCGTAAGCTACTTTAGCGAAATCACCAGTCTCCAACCAAATATACAAAAATCAATTGGTTTTCTATATACAAGTAATAATTAATTAGAAGGCTTCATTTAAACATCCCACTCATAATGAGATGAATAAATTACCTAGGAGTATATTTAATAGGAAATGTTTAAGACTCACAGGAAGAAAACTACAAAATTTATTACAAATTTAGAAGAAGACTTGAATACATGGAAACACTGTACTTTGCTCTAGTTTGTTTACAGGGAACTTGTAAAGCTGTCAGTTTTGAACGGGGCTCAGAGCAACATAATCTAGTTCCACTCATGAAACTAGATGCAAAAACCCTAAGCAGAACAGTATCAAATGAAGCCTAGCAGCTTATTAAAAGAGTAGCACTTAAAGAACAAATAAGATATTCAAAGAATACAAAGATTGGTCAATCTTAGGACAGAAAATTTGTCTGTCTTGTTGTAATTTATATTCCTAGCATTCATCATAGTTCTTGGCATATAATAGGTGCTCAATAAATATGTTTCGATTGAATGAATGGAGAGGAAGTAATTTTTTATTTTGTTACATTAACAGATTAAAGGAGAAAATCCACATAATATTTTCATAGATGCCACCCAAATTTTGATAAAATTCAATACCTGCTTTTCGTCCAATTCTGAGATAGTATGAGTCTTTTTATCCTGGTAAAGTTTTCTACCAGACACACACAGCAAGTCTTATACTTGGTAATGAAAGTCTAGATTCAGGAGGAATGAAAACTGTGCTTACTCTCACATTGATATGTAAAAACCTTACTGGAAGTCATAGTTAATGAATCAATAAAAAGAAAATTAAAAAAAAAAACAACTATGAATTTGGGCAAGCAAAAAGACAAAACAGTCATTATTCCCAGATGATGCAGGTACCATCTCATGATGGTACCTTCTAGAAACTAGAAGAAGATTAAAAGACAACTGGTAAGAGATTGACTCCAAGATCAACATACAGTCACCTGTGTCTTTTTCATGTCCCGGCAATAGCCAAATAAAACTTTAATAATCGTCCCCATCACAACTGTAACTGGACAGTTGAATTCTTTTTTTCTTCAAAAACATTTTTTTAATGTTTATTTATTTTTGAGAGAGACAGATTACGAGCAGGGAAAGAGCACAGAGAGGGAGACACAGAAACCAAAGCAAGTTCCAGGCTCCAAGCTGTCAGCACAGAGCCTGACATGGGGTTTGAACTCATGAACCATGGGATTGTGACCTGAGCCAAAGTTGGTTGCTCATGGACTGAGCGACCCAGGCGCACCAAAAAACAATTACATTCTTAGCAGTAAAACCGAGAGAAGTATGCTGAGACCTAGATGAAAAAATATTTTAAAATTTATGGAAAACTTGAGTAGATGAAAAGAAAACCATGTTCCTGGATTGTGAAGGTATTACTTCTCTATAATTTCTCTATAATTCAATGAAGGCTTAATAAAAAATCCCATATGATATTTTTGAAAAGAACTCAACAAGCCACTTCTAAACTTTGGAAGAAGAAAATAAAAGCCAAGATATTTTTTTAAAAACGAGGGACCATCGGGGCACCCCGGTGGCTCAGTCGGTTAAGTGTCCGACTTCGGCTCAGGTCGTGATCTCACAGTTGTGAGTTCAGGCCCCGCATCAGGCTCTGTGCTGACAGCTCTGAACCGGAAGCCTGCTTCAGATTCTGTGTCTCCCTCTCTCTCTGCCCTTCCCCACTCACGCTCTGTCTCTCTCTCTCTCTCAAAAATAAACATTAAAAAAAAAAAAAAGAGGAACGATGAAGAGAAATTGTCCTGTAATATGTGAAAACAAACTATAATCTCTAGTCATTAAAAAGTATAATATTTGTCAGGAGCTCGATCAACCAATAGATCAAAAAATAACGGACTTCTATGTGCCTGCCTTACCCCATTCACTAAGAGAAATTTCCATATGCATTATAGAAACTGTCAAGTTTTTAAAAAATTTAAAAATATAGAAGACAAAGACAGTATTTTTATAACTTTGGCATGGAGGCCTTTGTAAGTAAGATGTAAAATCCAAAAGACATGAAGTAACAGATGGACAGATTTGCCCACATCAAAATCAAAATTTTTGCATGACAAAAAACAATATAAAACTCTAAAGCAAGTTGAGACGCAGTTTTTGCCCCATATTTAAGAGAGGATTCGTAATCTGACAAAAATGGGAGCACCTTTAAATAGGAAAAGAAAGGAAACAACCCATTTTTTACATGGCCAGAGGATAAGAGTAAAAAATTCACTGAAAAATAATTATAATCAGCCCTAAAAATGTTTAACCTCATTATTAGCTGGGGACATGTGAATTAAAGTGAGAGTTCTGCTCCTAAGACATTGACTCCAGTGTCGGTGAGGATTCGGGAACAGATGGCTTCATCTGATGTGTGGCTGGTGGGGGTATAAATTGGTGAAGACCATTTGGCGGTATCAGAATTAAACATGCGATCCCCCCAGTTAAACGTTTTGGGCTTCCCATGAACAGAAAACATACGCATACACTTATATGTTGTTCATAATAGCGAAACAGTGGCAACAGCATATGTACCTGTAACATGAATCACCTCTAGTACTATATAATGGATGCGGGCAGAAGAAAGGAATATTATGTGGGCAGAAAAAAGAAATTATATCGACCTGTACATATGGACATATAAAACAAGACATTGTTACATAAACATAAGTGCCATGAGCTTGAGGACTTAATTTTGTTCGCTCTGTATCCTTATCACTTTAAAGGAGGCTTGGAATGTTCTCCGTTAAAAATCTCTTGAGTAAACGAGCGCGAAAAAAAGCAAATGTATGAACATTTTAAGTACAATGGTCCCATTAATCTTTAAAATTGAATATGTAGTTTTGTTTAAACATATAGACAAGGGGCTTGAAAATGAAGCAGCAAAGTTGTCTCTGGTGCTGGTTTATAGGGATAGACGACAGAAGTTGTTGGTGAAGGTGGGTACCTCATTCATCCTTTTCTGGGTAACGAACTGCTCAGATTCAGGGACATGTAACAACCACCATTTTATTATTTTCTCTGATTCTGTGGATCATGAATTTAGACAGAGGACAACAAAGCTAGCTTGTGTCTGCTCTAAGGTGGCTGAAGCCTCGGCTGGGCAGACTAGGAGGGCTAAAGATTTTTCAAAAGACTGGGGTTTGATCATCTGGAGACTTCTTACTCGTATATCGTTGCCCAGGTTAGGATGACTCAAAGCCGGTTCAGCTGGGACCGTCAGCTGGAGTAGCCACATGTGACTTCTACCACGTGTCACCTGGTACCTTCAGAGCAGTTGGAGGTGTTATGGCGGCTTAGAACTCCGAGAGCAACTATTCCAACGAACGAAGTAGAAGGTGTACCACCTATTATGACCTAACCTTGGCAGGAACACAGCATTATTTCACTGTTCTTTATTGCTTGAAGGCTTCACAAACCCGCACAAACTCAAGGAGAGGGGATATAGACCCCACCTTTCAGCGGGAGGAATGGTAAAGGAATTGGGACTGCCCTTTAAAACCACTGAAGAAGGGAAATGCTTATTTCTTATTAATCTTTTTTAAAAATGCAATCATTTGAATTTGAGGATTATTCATGGCAGTAAAAGTGTTGCAGGGTGTTATCGAAAAAAGACCACCAAACGCTGAATAGAAGTGAGGCAAGATTTTATTTACGGCCGGGCCAAGCCTGATCTCCTGATGTTAAGGAGAAAATGCAGAGAATGGCCCCGAACAAAGGCAGCAGTGGGCTTATATGGGTTTTAGCAAGTTAGGGTACATCATAAATTAACCAGTTATAACTTACAACATTTTTTGGTAGCCAATTACATAGATGTTACCTTTGGCGGGGGCCTATTGCTTCAAGGTTCTTTGTCTTAAGTGAGCTTTGAAATGACCAAGTATAGTTAGACACCTCAGACACGGCGGGGCAGCAGTTACGTGACTTCTTGCATGTTGACCTTCCTTTTATCAGCTCAAAACAGTAGGGTGAGAGCTCACTGCAATCTAAGTTAGCTATGTAGCAATGAGGCGAAGTTGCAGGAGTGAGACAGGCAGTTAACCCCTTCTGGTAACTAACAGGGAACTGCATAGGCTTCTATCTCAGTGTTTTAGCAGTTACCATACAGTTGGTCAGAACAGTAAATGGGGAGATGCATTCGCAAAGCAACTTACAGAAGCCAAAACAGCCGGTTAATGGTTTTCATTATTGACTCAGGTTTGTTAACCTACAACAAAAAGAGTAGTTAAAACCATAGACTCTGGTACCAGAAGACCCTAGCCCGAATTCTGGCTTTTCCATTTAATAGCTGATTGACCTTGGGTGAACATTTAGCCTCTCTGTGCCTAGGTTACTTTATATGTAAAATTAGAGGTAATGATAACATCTACCTCACTGGACTATGGTGAAGATTTCATTAATATGTTTAAAATCTGTAGAACAAAGTCTGGCATGTATTAGTCTTAACTCTTCCTTGTATGTAAAAATGAAAGAAAAAGAGCATGCATAAAAATTGGTCTTTTAAAAATAATAATAATAAGACATAAGGCTTCGTATTAATTGAACCATTAGCCCTCAGCTGCACTTAAAATCTTTATTCTAGTTGCAGAAGAAATCACTCAAAGACTAGCCTGAGCTTCCTCACAACATGGCTACCTCATGCTTCTTACATAAGAATTCAGTGGTCCAAAGATGAGTGCCTCAAATGAATGGGGCAAATGAGCAGTCTTCTCTTGTGGCCTAACCTCTGAAGCCAACAGAGTCCCTTTTGCCATACTCTATTGGTCCAGCACTCCCTGTGCTTAGTTCAGATTCAAGGAGAACACTTAGAGATTACCTATTCAAGAAGAATACTTACAGGGGCGACTGGGTGGCTCAGTCAGTTAAGCATCGGACTTTGGCTCAGGTCATGATCTCACGGTTTGTGAGTTCGGGCCCTGCGTCGGGCTCTGTGCAGACAGCTCTGAGCCTGGAACTTGCCTCAGATTCTGTGTCTCCCTCTCTCTCTGCCTCTCCCCCACTTGTGTTCTCTCTCTCAAAAATAAATAAACTTAAAAAAAATAAGAAGAATACTTACAAGTCACTTCTCATCAGGAGGAATGGCAAAAAATGTGAAGGTGTGTATGACAATCTCTGTACTCTCTCAGGACGGCATATTGGAGTAGAAACAGCTTTAGGCATCAGATCCCCTGGTTTGGACACCTTCCTATTTCACTTGCTGTTTAGACTTGTTCTCTTTAATAAATTAACACATGTGAGATGCTTGGTATGCACCAAATCAAATGTTGAGTGAAAATTTAGCTAGAAATAAAGGATTCCTTTATTAATAAAAGATTTATTAATAAAGGATTTGTTAGAATAATCGTAGTATTGTCCTTTTCTAGGGACATAAGGGATAAATCTTGGGCTGCTGTGCTATAAGGCAGAAGATTTCAAAACAATCAATAATAGGTAAATTTGGATGATGTATAAACAAACAGTGGTAATAAAATTCCTTGGTGTCCTTCACCTTCTCAGAAAGCACAAAAAATGTATCTTTGCCCAAAGAATTTTCCATAGTGTATATTCCCCACTGGGTAAATGTCTAGTTTCCTACTTTTAGGGTGGTCTAGTTTCAAGCAAATAAAAGTCTCTGCCGGATTTGAATGCATACTTCCCTTTCTCTTTCCAGTGACCTTGGCATTGTAGCACACTTCTAGAAAACTGAAGCCTCCTATAGAAACCCTTCTCAGGATTCACCATCCAGTTCTCTTTTCTCATGTCTAGATGGTGAGCAAGGGCTCATAAAATGCATATCATATCATTATATTATGTTTAAACATTTTTATTTCTCCAGAGAATTTAAAATACACAAACATGGGACTCTGTGAGGAAATGATCCAAAAAAGATTATAAATACAGTCATAAATGTCAAAGTTCCTAAAACATTTCACTGGCTCTATCTTCAGAAGAAAGTGTTTACACAGAGAGCACACGCCAGCATGTTTTATTATTGTTATTGTGGGCATTAAATGTTACAAATGCAATCTGTTTGACATGCACATAAAGGAGAGTCTCCCCAAACCTCTAAGAATCACCTCGAACACCGTGCAGCCGGTGAGCAGGACCGATTCAGTAACGCGTGGGGAACAGGCTCGCCGGAGCAGGCAAGGCAGGGCCATCGCTAGGAGACAGTCGGCAGGGCCATCGCTAGGAGACAATCGGGGATTCCTCTCCAGCTTTTATCTTACTAAAGGCTGAATTTATTATTTGTTTCACTTGCAGAATTTCTGGTAAGTTTATATAGAACGTGGTTAATCATCACTTGCTTTTCTGTTGGACGCATTCAAGACAATGAAGATTTCTTTCCTTAAAAAAAAAAAATAAAAAAGAGAGACAGGGAAAGAGGAAAGAAGGAAAGAGGAGGGAGGGGAGGGGAAGACAGAGTAAGGAGGGAGGGAGGAAAGCAAAGAAAAGGGAAGGAAGGAAAGGAGATGGAACGAAGAAGCAGATGCTTTCCGGTCCAGACCGGTGGGAGGTGGCCAGAGGGTTTCTTACCTTGTTAGTTTCTCTTGCTCTTCAGTGGGCCGGCAGCAGGCTTTAGCCATTTTATCCATCAGGCCTGTGTTTCTTTCTCTCGAAAGGGACTGCCCCACTGTCAGCCCCTGCTGCCTTCCTGTTTGGTACAATGAGAATCCCTCCCCTAACCTACACCCCAACACCAACAAGCTGTGGGGAGCTGTGCTGTCCCACAGAAATAGAACATGAGCCCCAAATGTAAGTCCTGTATATAATTTATTTTATTTTTGAGAGAGAAAGAGGGGAGGGGAGGGGCAGAGAGAGAGAGGGAGAAAGAGAGAGAATCCCAAGCAGGCTCCTTGCTGTCAGCAAAGAGCCCGAGACAGGGCTCGGTCTCACAGTTCCTGAGACCATGACCTGACCCCAAATCAAGAGTTGGACGCTAAACTGTCTGGACCACCCAGGAGCGCCAAGCCGTGTGTATAATTTTCAGTTTCCTAGCAGCCATATTATGAAAATTTAGAAGAAATAGGTAAAATTAATTTGAATAATATATTTTATTTAAAACAATATATCCCAAATACTGTTATGTTAACATTTCCTCAATATAAAAATGAAAAGTTTTGCTTTTTTTTAACACTGAGTTTTTGAAATCCAATGTATGTTTTGCACTTAAAACACAGCCCAGTTAGAACCAGCCGCATTTCCGTTATATCCTGTCCTCCATATTTCTTCCTATTCATCCTTAAAATAAGCCTCTCTTCACTTGAACCAGCTTGAGTTGATTCTTAAAACCAAGCAAAGCTGAACACAACAGTAAGTGGAGGGTCTGGTCACAGAGTCTTATTTACTTATTCCTGTCTTACAGAGAATTGTTGGTACAGCATCAGACTCCTCTTATTCTGCTTTGTGCCGCTGGAGGTGTTTGGGATTCTTTGTACTTTATGGAATGATAGGGATTAACTTTGTTTTTTATTTTTCCTATCATGTACCTCTTTCTATTTGATGTTACATTCTGTTCCCAAAAATACCGGTGCAATGCAATTTTTCATCAGGCAATTCTGAGAGCTCCTCTTAACAATGCCCTTTGAGACCATTATGAAAGTTGTTAACATTAAATCGCCCTAGTGAGGTGCTGTCTTTGATACTGTATAATTTCATTAACTGAAATCCAAGTAAAGATCAAATTTTCCAATTCATCTAAGCCATTTATTAGTCCTAGCTTTCTTGGTGATTAACTTTGATGACAATAGCATTTCACGCAATGTTCAAACATAAAACTCTGTTTCTTACATTACTGAGGAGTTATCTTTCGGTAAACATTTTACTGGGAAGCATTTTAAAGCAACCACGAATTTATGAGTTAATGATCCAAGCCTCAGTTTACCTATTAATTAAAAGGAAGGGGTGTGTGTGTGTGTGTGTGTGTGTGTGTGTGTGTGTGTGTGTGTTTGAGAGAGAGACAGAGAGTGTGCGTGTGCCTGCACTAGCAGGAGGGTGGGGAGAGAAAGGGGGTTCATGACTGAGCCAAAATCCAGAGTCCAATGCTTAACTGAGCCACCCAGGTCCCCCTGAAAGGAAGTTTTTTGACTATAAAATGTGACAGATCTCAATGATACTTATGAGTGGTATACGAACACACTAGGACACAAGTATTATAATTGCTTTATAGAGTATTCAGATGGGCACCTGAGTGGCTCGGTTGGTTAAGCGTCCAACTTCGGCTCAGGTCATGATCTTGCGGTTCGTGAGTTCGAGCCCCGCGCTGGGCTCTCTGCTTTCAGCGCGGAACCTTTTTTGGATTCTCTGTCCCCCTCTCTCTCTGCCACTCTCCCACTCATTCTCTCCCCCCCCCCCGCCACCAAATAAAAAAAAATAAAATTTTTCTTTAACGTTTATTTATTTTTGAGACATAGAGACAGAGCGTGAGCAGGAGAAGGGCAGAGAGAAGGAGACACAGAATCCGAAGCAGGCTCCAGGCTCTGAGCCGTCAGCACAGAGCTCGATGCGGGGCTCGAACTCACAGATCGCGAGATTATGACCTAAGCCGAAGTCGGTCACTCAACCGACTGAGCCACCCAGGCTTCCCTAAAAAATTTTTTAATAAAAAATAAAAAGTATTCTAATGCCATCCATAACATTGAAGAGTAAGATGGTTGTTTGGGAAGAAAGAACCCTTTGGTTATTTGTAGAATTTATTCTAATTGTAATTACTTCCTCACCTCTGACCTTTTATGTTCAGCAAGGTTGGGACTAGGACCTTTGGTGCAGAATTTAAGGAATGTCTCGACGCTCAGTAACCTAGATAAACATATTTTAATGCAATATTTAAAAAAATAAAAAGGCCAAAAACATGTGATGAAAAGTCAGAACTTTAGACAAAGACTGACTCGGAGATTGCAGTGAGTAGAGAAACCTGCTCCCAGACCATTACAGGATTTTGCTATCAAACCACATTATTGTAATTTGCATAAAATTTCAGGGGCTCCTGCCATACATAGAGCTCAATCGATCTTAAGCTCTTAAGCAATCTAATATCTTCTCTTACCTACCTTGTTCTCCTCTCAATTTTCACACTTTGGGGTTCTCCCCAAATATTATATTGGGAAATTCAAATGTATTTCGCTCTTCAGATCAAAATTAAAGAAGTTCTCTGTTGGTACTGCATGATTCTAAATAACTGTGAAACCTACTTTTAGGCAGAGTATAAATAACATGGGTGAGAATAGAAATCTATGAATAGTGCTTTGAGTGAAAGATCGGTGTAGCCAATTTCACTCCATTGAGGTAACACTAGACAAGATGAGCTTGTTTTATTTCATACAAAGGAATGACCAAATTAAGCACGAGAAAATGTGAGAAGATTTTCAATCATGACTCCTTTTTCCCAGTTTGAATTTTTACTCTTCTGTGCTACTAGAAATAGGATTCTTAAGAGGCACCCTTTCTTTCAGGAGTTCCGGAAATATCAGTCGGCTCTAGACTTCATCAGTGGCCTCCTGATGCCTTGGGGCTTTCATCACTGTTTTCGATGTTAAGGGCAAATGGGAAGAAGCAGGTAGTAAGGATGGGGGTATGGGGTCTAAAAGCTACATCAGAGGAACCTGGTTGCCTCAGTAGGTTAAGTGTCCAACTATTGATTTGGGCTCAGGTCATGATCTCTCAGATTGGCTCCTGAGTTCCAGCCCCGAGTTGGGCTCTGCACTGACAGCATAAAGGCTGCTTGGGATTCTCTCTCTCTCCCTCTCTCTCTCTGCCCTTCTCCCACTTGTTCCCTCTCTCTCACTCAAAATAAATAATTAAACATCTTTTTAAATGCAGATTCTGGAATGGGCCCTGAAAATTCTGGATTTCTGACACGTTCCCAGGTGAGGCCGGAGTTGCCGTTGCACGCACCGGTCTTTGAGTAGCAAGGATCTGTGCGAATCGTGAATTTCTGTTGTTGCTTTTGAGACTGAAGGATTAAAAAATTACTGTACTTTGAAAATAAATAAGTTGCCTCTCTAGAATATAAGGTAGGAATTCTGTGTTGTCTGTTCTTATATCCCTAGTGCTTAGAACATTAGGGCATACTGAAGGTACTCAAATGTTGGTTGTGTCCAACGAGCGAATCAATGAAATTTGGGGCTAATTTTAGAACAGGGGTTCTAAGGCTTTCTGATGCCATGTTTCCCATCCCTTTGGCAATCTGCTAAGGACTATGGACCCTTTCTCAAGTTAATATTTTTAAACGCATAAAATAAAATGCTTAGAGATTACAAGGGAAACTAATGATATGGAATTATAGTTATCAAAATATATAAAAGTCATTCGTGCGATGTAGTAATATGTACTTTTAAAAGATAAAATCTCGCAGTAGATCTAATAATTACTATAATTTTGAAGAAGTGATGAGTACCAACAACGTTTTTAGATATCTGCAACAACTGTAATTTGATCGGAAGATATCTGTGATTTTTGGGGCGTATGAAGAGACAGGTATTGCTAACATCACTGTAGGTTATTGCCTGTATACGTAACTGGAAGGAATGCTCAAATCCAATTGGACGTGAGTGAAAACAATGTAATCATTTTCACATTCAAGTTCACAGACTTTCTGAATTCTATTCATGAATTGTTAGGGTCTGTGAACCCCAGTTTAAGAACCTGTTTTCACATACTTCACGGGTTTATTTATTGACCTTTTCCAATGTTGGCTAAAAATTGCTTCGTGAAGAGAAAAAAAAACCACTGTGATACTTACGATTATTTTATTTTATCCAACGAAGTGTCTAGTGCTGGATGTATTATTTCATTTTCTTAACACAGTACTTCAACTTGCCGAAATCTGAAATAGCTTTTCCCAGTGATAATTTTCCTCCCTTTCATTCATTCACCAGCAGTGACACAAGTATAATGGATACCTATATTCACGGAATAAACAACTCACAAATGCAACTTCGTAAAGTGCATTCCCATGAAACAGATCCATAAACCTGGTAAGCACACCAAGACCCCGTCAGGAATGTTTGAACTAAATCTTAATTTGTTACTCACAAACACTTCGCGTGGCCTTCTAAATGAATTATGAGCTGCCTCATTGACAAGAAATGTAACAGACTACACATTCGAGAGACAGAACAGGGCTTGTGGGATTGTTTTATTGAACAATTTCACAGGTGTTCACAATAGAGGTGGGCTGAAGAGTTGCAGCCGAAAGAAGGTAAGTCTGAGCCTGGAGTTATCCAAACACCTGTTGGCAAGTTGTCCTCTTTCTCCATCCCCCTTCCTTTGTAATAATTTTTTAGGGCCACCTTACTGGTCTTTTCCTTTGGAAGTTGGACAATGAAAAGAGGGGAGAGAAGGAAGAGAGAAAAGACAGAAGGAGGGACAGAACGAGTCTGGCACAGTGCTGATGACAACCTAACGCCCCGATCAGGGGGCTACATTCGGAGCTGGATACACATGGGTTCTGTTTGACTCTTACGGCACTGATAAAAATTGAATTTGAATGGTGTTATGCAGCAGCGCCTAATGGTTAATAACCAGCTCTGTGGGGCGGGGGAGGGATGGAGGCCTGACGGTTAGTGTTTGCCATCTCTGTGGTATAAACGGTTGATTTCAAGCTACCAAGGCCAGGACACTGAAAGGGGATTTAGGAAGAGATGTATGCGTACCATTGACTCTGGTGTCCCCGCGTGCCAGCTCCGGCACAGCCCTTCCAGCCTGGCACGCCCTCTGGTGGGTCCCCATCGTTTCATGGTGTCTTCATCTTGCTCACCTTCCCTTTTCCCACCCCGTGGGTCCCATCAGGTGCTGGGATCCATGACTTGTGCCTAGAGCTTTTCTGGGCTCCTGACGTCGGTCAGAAAGCCAGAGTGGGAGATGGGCTGGCTCTTTTGAGGTGTGATCAGAAACTCTCGTTCATTGTGAAGCGAGCAGGGAATTTGGCAGCAACCAGCAAGGACTGAGGCTGGATGCAGCTGCTCTAGGAAGTGTGACTTGGGTGTCACTTGATTGGCGGCTACCTGTCTCTGTTTTTCCATCTGTCAGAAACAGCTGGGAGGTCGTGACTCCATGAAAGGTGGAAAATAATTTGAAAAAGTCATGGGGCCACACAGGAAAAAAAAATAGTACTATTATTTCTTTCCCTTCGGCTTCCTCACTCTACTAAATGAGAGATTCTGCAGGGATTGGATACTATTTCTGTCTTTTCACACTTTTTCTCTTGCTAATTTTCAGTGGGCTTCTGAGATCTGATATAAACGTGCAGACAGTGTGGAAGCTGATCCAGAGGCAGAGATTTCTATTAAAAATGATCTGCCTCTATTTTACCACCCGTTTTAACATTGCGATTTTGGTGAGGATCCATTTGCTTCGAAGGAAATAAAGACTTCAAGAACACATTACTTAAAAAAATCATATCGTGTGTCTTTTGGCCTCACATTTAACTCAGAATATAAAACTGATATTTACTGGTGGTAATGCTCAGAATAGAAGTAAAAGCTTTTATTCAGAGTTCCAAAATCAGTGGATCATGATCCATCAGGAGATTGCAAAGCCCTATTGAGTTCCAACCAGTTACCAAAGAGCATCCCCAACTTCCCTCCTCTCCTCATGCCCAACATACACTTCCCTCCCCTTTATCAGGGGGCTCTGCTGGGGAGGGAATAATGAAGCTGGGTGCTGCGCTTTTGGACAGCCCACTGTTCCCCCAGAAGTGACAGTCAGCACCCTTGTTTAATTCCATGGCCCTCTGTCACTACTTCACCGAGTCTTCAGCCTAGCTTCCGTAGCCACCTCTTGCCCCCCCTGCCCTGGAGCGAGGAGAGGAGGAAAGTAGCAAACTGTGAGATTTGAATATTCATTGAAAGAGCACATTAGTGGTACCTCAGGAAAATAAACAGGAAACCAGGTTTAAATACAGTAGCACCCCTAATCCGTGGGGGATATGTTCCAAGATGGCCACTGGATGCCTGAGACCACGGATAGTACCAAACGCTAGATATACTATGTTTTTTCCTTTACACACATACCCATGCTAGAGTGTAATTTATAAATCAAACACAGCAAGAGATTAACAACAATAACAAGTAATAAAATAAAATAATTACAATATACTATAACAAAAGTTAGGCGAATGTGATCTCTTTCTCTCTCTCTCAAAATGTCTTTCTGTACTGTACTCACCCTTCTTGTGACGACGTGAGATGAGAAGCTGCCTGCGTGCCGAGGCGACATGAGGGGAACGACGTAGGTATTGTGACGTCAGAAGGAAGGTCATCTGTTTCCAATCCGCACTTGACCGTGGAAAGCAAACCCACGGATAAGGGGGATCTCCTGTAATGATAATAAGAATTCTAAAAGCCATCTCCTACTGCTTTGTGGAAGGTACGTTATTTCATTTAATTCCTCCCTCAGATGTCCACGGTCTGCCTGTGGTCCAAAGGACAAGTCAGTCCGAAGAGGGAGAAAAGACAGACTCATGAACACGTGAGTAAAAGAAGCTCCAGTGCCAACCGTAGTTCCTGTCTTACTCTTTCCAGGCTTGGCACGAACGTCCACGCCTTGGATACGCAGCCTGGCTAATTTCTACTCCTCTTCTAAGACTCATCGCAGACACTGTATCTTTCAGGAACCTTCCCTGTTGGCTTCCCCACTGACACTCCTACAGGTGGGCTCCTCTGATTATTGCACGTGCCACGATACGCCGTCCATCTGTCCAATTGGACTGTACGTGCCTGGAGAACGGAGCATGCGACTTGCTCTTCTCTGTGTCCCCAGTCCTTTTTTCCCTTTTGCCTTCTATACAGTAAGTGCTCACAAATGTTTTCTGAATGAATGAATGCCGAAGGGATAGTAGGAATAACTGAAAAGAAGCCGGATGGAGGTCGTAGCAGAGAGTTTTGAGCCGAATGTTAGAGAAGGGAATGTTGAGGGTGGGAAGATGTGTTTCCGTAGAGAAATAAGAAGTAAGCGAGAGAGATGTAGGGGGACGTGTAGGGTCTTGTGTGGCTAGCATCTGAACTTCAGATAAACAGGAAGGAAGTAAGGGAGGGCAACTGGTGGCAGTTAGCTTGAAGCCACTAGGCAGAGGAATCTCGCCCTGACCAGGGCCTACTGATGCCAAGGCGGCTGCGGATATGCCCCGCCTCTTGAATGTTCAAATGCATGCGAGGTTGTCTTGCAAGGTCAAAACCCCCAAGAGTGTTACAGGCACCCTGGAGAGGCATGGAGAAAACCTTGGGCTCCAGGCTCTGTGCGGGGCTGCCCCGTTCGGTTGTACCTCTCTGACTGCAAAAATGAACGCACTCTGGAAGTCCGTGTTTCCCCTTTCAGCCCCCAGAAAATAAAATCCAGCGCCTCGCATGTATTTTCACTGAATTATTAATGGCACCAGAAAACGTTCCCATTTTCCCTTTTTATGATTAAATTTCATCTTTCAGGAAAATCGTGTGTAGTTTCTTCATCAGCTGGTAGGTGGAACAGCTTGATACCTCAGAAAATCCCTTATGTCTTAGATTCTTTGTTCTCTCATTAAACACTTTTGGGAAGGATTACTCCATTTTCTCCTATGTGTACAAGCGCGGCGCGCGCACACACACGCACACAGGTGCATGCCTTTTTGCCATTAATGGTGGGTGTTTATCTTCTAGAGCGAGCCTGCCCTGTGTTTTTTAAAATCTTCATTTCATAGCTGTTGTTGCCAGGTCGATAAAGAAGACCCGGAATCATTTCTGGCCTTGGGAGCAGCTTACCAAAAACCTGTGCTGCTCCTTCAGCCCTCTTCTCCCACTCTCTGAGAACGCCTGCCCCTTTCTATCTAATTTATTATCTTAAGAAATTTGCTAGTTTTCCCCCCAAGGGGAGGGACAAAAACTCACTCTTCAAGATGTTACTTTGTTTACTCCAGTTAATTATTTAAGAGGATCCTTTAAGCCCTCACTACTCAACCTTTACAGTTCCGCACAGAAACAAAGATAATTTAGAAGGCTGAGAATCTTTATGCAAATGGGGATTTTTCAAGCTGGAAAGGGCACATCGCAGCCTCACCCTGGGGAGGGTTGGGCACCAGGGCACAGTGGGGTTGGGTAGCTCATGACGAGGGGGATTTGGGCCACAAACGTGGAGCCATTTGTTGAACACATAAACAAATATTAATAATACAGCATTAATTTGTTGCTTCTGCAGATTATTTCTAATACAGACTTGCTGACTTGTCCATGTATAATACATAAACACGTCCATAAAAGTTTAATGCCCGCGGAGTAGTACGTTCACCCACAACACAGCCTGTCACTCTTCTTAACACGGCTGCCTGGAGGAGTCAGCATGATGTCAAGGTGGCAGAGTGAAGACTGACACCAGAGGAAGGGTCAGCAAATTAACTTTGCAAAACTTTTGGGCCAATTAGACGTTTGGATAGACATCGAGCAAAGTGTGCGGTGACCACAAACGTGGCTTTAGTTTATTCTGAAGACTGGATCTTGAATTACCAATAGGGGTGGAAGAACCCATCGAAGTTCCAAGGGCAAGTGGCATGGAGTTCCAGCAGCTATGATGAAGAGTACCCTAGATGTTTTGGCTGAAGACATTTGGCAATGCTTGATAGAGACTCATCAATCTTAAAGAAAAACTTTAGCCCACGCATTCCTTTCAAAATTAACACAAAGAAAGAAAAAAAAAAGAGAAAGAGTGATAATTGGTCGCAGGATCTGAGCCCTACAGTGTTGAGGACACACGATTCCTTCCTCTCTCTCTGTCAGAGTGGCAGAAACAACGTGCCTCTCCTCCTGGGAACTCAGATTTCCAAAGAGAAGTCCTCCATTCCTTACAGGAAAGCTAAGACCCAACAGAAAAGCATTCCAAACCATTGCTTCTTTAGCCTTTACTGATGGGAAACTAGACTCACCCATAGTTTGGACGGTTTTTAAGGGCGTTTGAATATACATTCTGCTTTTTCAGCTTCTGCGTGTCTGGCACGGAAAGGGAAATCGGAACCAGCCGGCTCCATCCGTCGTCCACCCCCAAACGGTGTCTGAAATTTCTGTTCCTCTCTGGATAGTGGATGTTCAGGCATTTTGCGGCGCTCAGCTCGGCTCTCGTAACAACTCCATTATGGCCCTGTGGCCTTTTCCATAACATTTATTTTCAGGTCGGCCATGTGTTGGGCATCCATAACAGCCGGGCTGACTATCGCTCTGTGGCTCCAAAGGCGTTGACAGTAAGAGTAGATCTGGACTCCGGCAAAGTGTGATGGAATTGGCTGGATTTCATGTGACGAGCTCAGATTATGGTCCTTTGTCCAGAGCGGGCATGAGAGAAACAGAAAGGCTTGATACGAGGCCTGCCTCCCAAGAACATAAAGCACCATTTACGGGGCCTTTTAGAGGAAAGCTCAACTTTTTGCTCAATTCTAATGCTCTGTCAGTTCGGTAGGCAGGTTGCTTTACTGGGAATTGTCTTGCGATCACCGTTTGTGAAGGAAGTTATTGCTCAGGTGAAGCTGTTTCTGGCTCGTGACTGAAACGAACACGTGGATAACACCTTAGCGGTTTACGTCTCTGGATCAGTTATAACCACATTCCCCTGGAATCTGGGCCTGATATCTCTTCATGGAGATTGCAGAACCACCTGCTTAGAGGTAGGTATGCATATATTACCTGTATCTATCAGTGATTGACAAAATAATAGATTCTGCCTCTTTCCTTTTCACTTTATACTGTTTCCTTAATCATTGCACTTATAGAAAGCTTTTATTATATTGAAAGGCTATGTGAAAGGTCCAGAAACATTGGCCTTGGCAAAAAAATAATTATAATTATAAAGTGTCACTGTCCTAAACCACTTGTTTCAGTAGTTGGAGAGCTAACAAGGAGAGCAGCCATCTTTAAACAAGCGTGCTGTTGGATCGAGTCTATTGAGACAGTTGACAGTCAGTATACCAACTTGCTGATCGCTGATGGATAGCTGATGTCCAGAAAGCAAAATGAAGTTGTGTGATTTAAACTCACAAAAATACTTTGAGTTGGGGAGTTCTCCAGGATAACCAATCACCTACGTGACATCTCCATTTGGATGTCTAATAGGTCTCTCAAATGAGTCATGTCCACAAAGAATTCTGATTTCCCTTAGCCCTCCAAAAGCTTTTTCAGTCTTCGGCTTCCCCATCTTTTCGATGGCACCATTTTGGTTGAAATGCTTAGGTTAAAAACTTGGGTATCATCCTTGATTCTCTTTTTATCGCACACCCTATTAAAGAGAAAAGTGTAAGGTGATATCACCTCTCCCTTCAAAACTCCTCACCATCTCCTTTCCTTTCACACTTATCCGAGCCACCATCACAGCTGTCCAGGAAGGACTTCTAACTCGTCTTCCTGCTCAACCATTGCTCACTGTAGTCTCCCACTTACTATATTCTAATCGGTCTCATTTCCTAAATTTTTTTTTAAGATTTATTTATTTTTGAGTGAGAGAGAGAGAGAGACAGAACGTGAGCAGGGGAGGGGCAGAGAGACAGGGAGACACAGAATCCAAAGCAGGCTCCAGGCACTGAGCTGTTAGCACAGAGCCCGATGCGGGGCTTGAACCCATGAACTGTGAGATCATGGCCTGAGCCGGAGTTGGATGCTCAACCGACTGAGCCACCCAGGGGCCCCTAGCCAGTCTCACTTTCTTACTGTTCTTAGAATACAGCTGAGGTTCGTTCCACCTCAACACCATTGCACTTACTGTTCCTTGAACCTGGAAGATTCTATCTCCGTATCTTTGCCTGGCTCACTCCCTCACTGGATGCAGGCCTCCACTGAAGTGCCAGTTCCCTAGTAGCCCTTTCTTGACAACCTCTCCAACTGCATCCCTCTCCAGTTCCCACATCATCTCTGCATGCCACCTGTTTCATTCCCTTCAGAGCACGTGCGTCGGTTAGGGTTCTCCAGAGAAACAGAACCAACAGGACCCTCCTACATATAAACATGTAGATTTATTTTGAGGAGTTTGTTCATGCAGTTGTAGGGGTTGGAAAGTTTGAAATCTGTAGGGCAGGCCAGCAGGCTGAGAAGTGAGGCAGGATTTCTGTTACAGTCTTGAGGATGAGTTTCTTTTTCTCGGGGTAACCTCAACTTTTGCTTTAAAGGCCTTCAAATGATTGAATGAATCCCAACTACATTATCAAATTTAATCTCCTTACAATCAACTGGTTTTCAGGGTTAAAATTTAAAACACAAAAATATCAACCTTCACATCAACATCTAAACTAGTATTTGACCAAACAACTGGGCACCCATAACATTTAACCATCACAGCACCTGCCGTTTTGTGGCATCATACAGACAGAGACCTTACTTGTTTACAATAAATGTTCTTCCCTGGAATGCAAGGGCCATGACAATGAGGATCCTGTCTATTTGTATTGACACCATACTCCAGCGGTTAGGAGAGTACCCAACACACGATAAATACTGGATAAATAAATTACTTGGGCTTCTTTCTCATCTTCCACGAAACCAAAGAGTCACATATAGTATTTCGACAGCACAGCCATTCACCAAAGAGGTATCAGCTACTGAGAAGTTATTGAAGATAGCTCTTCTGGTGTGCTGATATGTACTTGCTAAGGTTTTCGAGGTGGGCAGGAGAATGGGTCATTGAAGGAAAAGCTGACAACTGATGAGAAAGAGCTAACCGATTTCAATCAACCGGTGTGTAATTCCAGCATCGATCATTCAATTTGAATATATGGGAAGAAAACTCATAGTGGACATTCTATATTGTATTTTGTAAAATAGCAAGTAGGTCCTATATTAAATTATCATTCAGAATAAAAATAGAGCACCTCAAGATACCCACTCATCTATTTAAATTATAAGTTTATTTTAACTTTGAGTTTTGGGGGATTACATGGCTAGTTTTATAGTTTTGATGAGACTTTTTAAGAATTATACATATATATATATATCTTCATTGAAGGATTCTTCTTCTTAGTTGAGTTGACAGAGTGGGAGGAGATAAAAGTGATCAACATCAAGGGACTCCGGAGTTTAAGGCCAAGCACCTGGAAGAAAGTAGGACATACTATGCTCTGCGGATGGAGTCCTGGTGGGGTTGAGCCAACACAGTTTTCAAGTTGTGATGTGTGTTTGGCAAGGCAAGATTAAGAAAGTCGGGCTTTCCAGACAGCAGAAAGACTTCAGCTTATTTGATCTTGGTAGTTATCAAAAATATTTTGCAAAGATGGACCTTACAGCACTTCCAGACTTTGGAATCTTAAAACGGAACTGATATGCTGGATCTGGGAAATACTGTGAATATTTTTTTAAGTTAGTCACGTGAGATTTATGGGCTTCAGTGTCCCCCCATATTTAACTTTCCATCTTCAGTCTCAACTGTTGAAAAGGATCTTTCTCGCATTTCTCATCTCGTGACAACTCTGTGAGGAAAGCAAGGTAACCTTATCATCCTTATTTCTCTGGAGGGGAAACTGAGGCTCTGGACATTTAATTTCCCAGTAGAGGTCACACAGTTAGGAAGTGTGTTTTAGGAACATTTTAAACCCCATTATTCTGTCTCCTTCTTAGTGAAGGCTGAGATTATCAAGGTATAATAAACCTTTTGGCCCTTTAGAACAAAATGATTGGCAAGATGCTCGATCTATTAACTGGGCTGCTGAATTTATTTTTTTCCAATGATGAATCCAAGACTTTTGTTGAGACACACAAGAATGTCTTTGCCTAAGCCTTGTAACAATTTAGGAAATGTTTTATTCTAGCAGAATGTGTCAATCAGTTCTTGCCCTGTATTGAAGGCCAATCACTATTAACAATTATCTTATGAAGTGTGATTGCCTTTCTGTTTCACATAGCATCATAAGGAAATATTTTTCCCCAAGAGAAGTAATTTCTCCAGTGATCAACATATTCTTTTCCGGTTTGGATTTTGGTGTGTGCATGTTTCTTTTTTTTTTTTTTTTAATCAGGATTTTTGTTTTGTTTTATTTTCGGTCTATTCCTGACTTCAATTTTGTACAAGCCCTAGCACATTATTTTTACATCCCTGCTTCAAGAAATAAATTTACTCCATAGCCATAACAGTTTTGCTGACTCTTTGAGGTTGCTTTTATCTTTTCCTGAGCTGTTTATCTTGCTATGGAGATACACTAAAAAAAGTAATATAGTATAAATTTGGACAAAATATTTGGTACAAGTTTTATTCAATACAAATTAAAACAACATCTGATTTGGTAAAAATTGAAACCTACGATAATATGAAGCACTGGTGAAAGTAGAAGGAGCAGGAAAATTCTTTCCTGGTAGTGGACTATGCAAGAGCCCAATCTTTTTGGAAACAGTTTGGTAGAAATGATACCAAAGAATTTTAAAACTTGCCCTCTTTCACATTCCACTTCTATAATTAGGAATTTATCCAAAATATGCAAGGATTTGTGTCAAAGCTTATTTCCACGGCTTTCAATGAACACTGTTTTGAAGAGTAAAATTTGGAATAGCTTAGGCAGCCAATATTAAGAGATTGGTTAAATACATCAAGTATATCCCAACTCCAGATTATTGTGCAACCATTTAAGAGAGAGGTGGAAGAAACAAAATGCATGACATCATAGAAAGATGTTCAAGATATATTTTAAAATTAAAAATCCAATTAAGAGGGGCCTGCGTGACTCAGTCGGTTAAGTGTCCAACTTCGGCTCAGGCCATAATCTCACAGTTCATGAATTCGAGCCTCACATTGGGCTCTGTGCTGACAGCTCAGAGTCTAGAGACTGCTTCGGATTCTGTGTCTCCCTCTCTCTCTGACCCTACCCCTGCTCATGCTCTGTCTATCAAAAATAAATAAGCATTAAATAAAAAAATAAACAAATAAAAATCCAACTAAAAACAGTATTTAGAGTAGGATCTCACTTTAAAAAAGTGTGTTTAGGGGAAAAATAAGACTGGAAAATCACACACGAGAATGTTCATAGTTGATGTCCTAGGGATATAGGTTTATGAATGATTTCTTTTTCTTATCTTAGTTTCTACACTTTTTAAACTAAGTTTTAAACTAACTTTTATGAAGAGAAGAAGGCAGACATTATTAAAAATTGCAAACACTTGATTTAGCAGGTCCCGATGGGCTGCGGAGTGGTTTGTTCTGCGATTCGATGTATTTTTTTAAGGGTCACTTTATCTTCCAGGACATCGCACAGAATGACTTAAAGGTAAAATTTTTTTAAAACCATTAGATTTTTTTAAATGACATTTCATTTCGTTTGGTTACTTTATTTGAATATAATTGACACCTTACGTTCTATTAGTTTCAGATGTATAATATAATGATTCAATATCTGTATATGTTGTGAAATGATCATCGCAAAAAGGTCTAGGTCACCATAAATAACATTTTATAAAGCCCTAATGAACCACTTTCAAACACCTTATTTAAAAGTTACCAGACGCCCTATTTGCAGACGTTTGGAGAAGTGATCATCCATTAAAAAAAAAAATGACAACTAATATTTTTTTTCTATTTCTATGGCAATAATAACCTTGGTGCAACAAATCCTACACCTAGCGAAGAAAGAAACCTTTCTAGAGGCACTTGTCCATAATTGTGAACTAATTAAGCCCAAATGGAGTACAATATATTTGAACACATGTAATCAAGTAACTGCTTTAATCTCGTTGAATTTGAGGTGCCACAGATACATGGTACAATCTTAGAATTACAAAAATCTGGGAATTTAGTATTGGGTCACACTGGTGGCATCTTTTGCTCTCATTTTACAGGTAAGAGAACGATGTCCCAGTAAGGCTAGGCGATGCGTTCATAACACAGACCCAATTAATGTCAAAACCAGGATGAGATTTCTATTTCTCTTTTAGCCCAGTCCCTTTTCCAGGATCAGGGTCCAAGTACCAGGACTGTGCCATAAAATATGTGATCTCGAGCAAGTTATTTAACTTCCCTAAGCCTTGATATTCTCATCTGTAAGGAGTGTACAATATTGTCTACATGCAGAGGTGTGGAGGAAATGAAATAAGACAATTTAAACAATTACGTACTGTATCCGGAACATAGAAGGGGCTGATGACACTGTAGCCCTTATTATGGCTAGTATTATTTCTCTAAGATCCACTTGGAAGTTGGATTTGGGGGTGCCTGGGCGAGTCTGTCACTTCAGCGTAAGCAAAGGACTTTGGCTCAGATCATGATGTCAAGGTTTGTGCATTCGAGCCCTGCATCAGGCTCTGTGCTGTCAGCATAGGTCCTGCTTCAGATCCTCTGTCTCCCTCTCTGCGTCCCTCCCCTGCTCATGTGCTCTCTCTCTCTCTCTCTCTGTGTCTCTCAAAAATGAATAGGGGTGCCTGGGTGGCTCAGTCGGTTAAGCATCCGACTCATGGTTTCCGCTCAGGTCATGAGCTCACGGTTCCTGAATCTGAGCCCTGCATCGGGCTCTATATTGACAGTTACAGAGCCAGCTTGGGATTCTCTCTCTCGCTGTTTTTCACTCTGCCCCTCCCTTGTGTGTTCTCTCTCTCTCTCAAAATTAAAATAAATAAATAAACAAACAAATAAACATTTTCAAAAAATTGAATTTGTAAGGGGGGCGGGGCTTGGAAGACAGGTTGGAGCTTATTGGGAGAGTTCTCTGCACAGTGACGGCATCTGGAACCAGGAAAGTAGATAAGATTGTTGACAGCATGGGGGAACTGAAGGTAGAACCTTGAGTCAAACCACCTTGAAAGTTTAGAAAATAGAAGAGGAACCCATTAAAAAGGCAGAAAAACCAAAATGGTAAAGCACCCCAGAAACCATGTGAGCAGCCATTGGGTTTGTCATTTTCATTGGTAATCTTTGAGGAGATCGTTTTTGTTGGGAGAAAAATAGAATCCAAATGTAAAAGAGAAAAAATAAAAAGAGAGGATAGGTATGTGTTAAGATAACTGAAAGGACCAGAGAAAGTTGGTTATTTAAGATGCTGATAGGGTCAAGGAAAGATTTCCTTTTTTTAAAAAAAATATTTTTTAACACGTATTTATTTTTGAGAGACAGAGAGATAGAGCATGAGCAGGGGAGGGGCAGAGAGAGTGGGAGACACAGAATCTGAAGCAGGCTCCAGGCTCTGAGCTGTCAGCACAGAGTGTGACACGGGGCTTGAACCCATGAACCTTGAGATCATGACTTGAGCTGAAGTTGGATGCTCAACGGACTGAGCCACCCAGGCGCCCCAAGATTTTCCTTTTTAAATGTATGGAAGAGCCAAGCATGTATAGGAATTAGCAAGCGTTTGGCCTAACAGAAAGAGACAAGGGAGATGAGATAAATAATAGCCAAAATTGTAAGGGGTAGGATCCAGTCATAGGTTAAGGTGGAATGAGTCTTGGCATAAAAGGGAAATATGTCTTCCCCTGAAATAAGGGCAAAGGGAAGCTGAGGGTAAAGTGGTTTCCAGGTGAGGAGGAAGGAGACCATGTATTTTTATATTGTATGTTCTCATGTCTTCAGGGTGGACTAAGCAGTCAGGTTATTTCTCTCTAATGAAGAGCCAGGGGCTGGAGTGGGAGTATGAGAGAGACAGAAAGTTTGGAACAAAGCACTGTGGGGAGTTGGCACAGTCGATTCTAGAGCAACACAAATACGTTGGTGTCGGCTAACGGCCCACCTGCGGCCAAGCAGCATGACCGGTGGTAGACTCTGTCAGCCCGGGATCCATATCTGGACCTCCTCAGCTGCAGCGCTTCCAAGAAGAGGGTTTCTGGACTCACGAGGGAGCAAACCAGCCTAGGCTGAGGGAGAGAGCTTCTGGTGGTGAGGGAGTGGGGCAAAAAAAGGAAAAGCTTTGTGCTCAGCGGCCAGCTGGTGGCAGGAGCTGGGGACAATGTGAAGTCTCGCCCGTGGGGCGGTTTTGAGAGGTGCCATCTAAGGTCTATGGCTGAGGCAAAGTGAGGCAGAGACTGGAGTGTTTGGAAGAGAGAGGTTAAGCAACCGAAGGCAGGTGTCATCACCGTCGGCCCCTGGGACGGGTGACAGGGGAAGACCGAGAGCAAGGCCTCTGCTGGAGGTGGCAATGGTGCATAGGCAATGGAGGCGGAGGGTCCTCCAAGCACCTTGGGCTCAGAGGCCAGCGTCTCTGCTCACTTCCCTGCTTGCACAGAGGCTTCTGGGTGTCTCCTCCCAGGAATCTCGACAGGCTGGTATTTGGAATTCTGGCCATCCTGTTCATCTCCAGAGACCCCGCGCTCCCGGGTCTCCCTGCCGGGAGAGAAGGTGCCTCCCCGCCTTCTCCCCGAAGCGCCTGTTAGTTCGCTCCTCGGATTCCCACTCCCGGCAGCCTCCCCCGTGGCGCCAGCCTGCGCGCTCATTTAGCGGAGTGTGATGCCGCGATCCATTTTGCAGTCTTTGTACACATCAAAACAAACAAACAGAGACCCAAACACACCCCAGCAGGCTTATTGTCAGAGAATTAGCTCCCATGCTGGCGCAGCCAGACGAATTCAGATAAGAATAGCTTCGTATAAATTCCTCCCAGGCAAACTGGTCACAGGCCAGAGCCACGGGATCACTTCTGGCTTCAACCACGTGGGGTCCACACGTGCTGCTAGCCTCAAAGATTTTATTTTATATTTTTCAAAGGAGCCCGAGACAACGGCGCGGTGAATGAAAATTGCCTTCTCCTCGCTGGAACCCGAGGTAGTCGAGGAGGTATTTGGTTGAGAAGTCAGACAGCGTGGTTGAACATTCAAGACCACCTGTTTGTGATTGCTTTTTGCCTCCAGGTAAATAGAAAATTCGATCTTCTGCTGCTGGAGGCTTCTCCTCCCCACACACATTAACCGCGTGCATCAGTTGGAAGGCACTCCACTCCTAGGTCAAGCCTGTGGTCGGTTCCCTCCTCTCTGACCTTGAAAGCTACCTAGGAACGCTCTTTGACACCGGGTACCGCTTTAACGTCATAAACATCTTTGGGGACTGCCTCACTAATTACGGAGAGAAAAATAATTTTCATCTTCTAGTTAATTCGGGGGGATTCGAAGCTGATGCCTAGGTTATCCTTACTACCTCTTCCTTCAGGGAAATCTAAGCCAAACATTGTAACATTGCATATGCCAGTTTCAAGTCATTGTAACTATTATTAACTGTTCCCATGTCTGGCCGTGTGGATAGACGAGAACCCAGGAAGGGAACGAGGTGTAGAGCCTGGAGTAAGATGAATGCTTTCCAGCCGGTGATGCAGAAAATATGCACGAACCTAGCTCATGGCTGTTCGGTTTTCTTTCTGAGTTTTTACAAGCTGCAAGTCACCTCAATTGTCTAAGAAGTGAAGGGGTTTATCATGGCAACAAGCTTTGATTCGTTTCGTGGACCGATAAGTGAAACTCTTTTTCTAAACCTACATTTCTAAATCAAAAACCTCTGTTCTTGGGGCGCCTGGGCAGCTCAGTCGGTTAAGTGTCTGACTCTTGAATTTCAGCTCAGGTCATGATCTCACGGTTCGTGAGCTCGAGCCCCGCATTGGGCTCTGCACCGGCAGTGCAGATCCTGCTTGGGATTCTCTGTCTCTGTCCCTCCCCTGCTCAGGTTCGCTCACAAGTAAATAAATAAATAAACTTAAAAACAAACAAACAAACAAAAAACTTTTCCTCTCTCTTAGCACTTGCACTCTCCGATCCGGGAGGGCTCGCTCCATTTTGAAGTGAGCTATGAATTTGAGCAGGAGCGCGGCATCACATAAAGGGGCCTCCTTAATCGAGGGCAACGTGATTCGGTCTCAGCTCAATCACCGAGCCGTCTTGAGCAAGTGACTTAGCCTTGAATGCTGTAGTTTCCTCATTTACAAGACTACCCTAACATTTTCCACCCAGTAGGGCTACTGTGAGGATTACATGACATAATGCGTAAAGAACAGTTAGTCCTATGCATGTTTGTTAGCAGGAAGAAGAATTAATAACAGTGAACTCCGGGTATGAGGCACGGTGCTAAATTCTTTGTACAGAGTAAGTCACTTCATTCTCGTAAAAAACCTATGACATAAGACTATCATGAAGATCCTTTTTTTTTTAGCGCTCTAAATATTTTTAAAATTTTTAAAAATGTTTTCATTCATATTCGAGAGAAAGAGGGAGACACAGAATCGGAAGCAATTTCCAAGCTCTGAGCTGTCAGCACCAAGCTCAATGTTGGGCTCGACCTCATGAACTGTGAGATCATGACCTGAGCTGAAGTTAGATGCTCAAGCCACTGAGCCACCCAGGGGCCCTAAGATGCACTTATTCAAATAGAAATACAAAAAGGTCGAAGAATAGAGGTAGAAGAAGAAACCACCTGTCCACCTGTGTGGATGGTGGTGGTGATGGTCACGACAGCTAGCATTCGTCGAACACTTAATAAGTACCAGGTCTTCTGCTAATTTTTAAAATACGCGTTACCTTGTTCATGCCTTACAACACCTGTAGGAGATAAGGTACAATCTTTAGTCCGCTTTGTAATGGAGAACACAGAAGTACAGAGGAGATTGAAACCTTGCCCCAGGTCACACAGCTGGTCCCTGGCAGGCTAGGACCGAATTTAGCCCCTCGTGACTTCAGAAACCTCTTTTGACTGTTAGCCCAGTGATTCTCAGAGTATGGTCCCCAGACGCAGCATCGGCATCACCCGAGAATTTATAACAAAGGCAAATTCCCAGGCACACCCAAGACCTCACCCTAACCGAGCTGACTTCTCTGTGCCTCCTTGTCCTTGGCTGTGCAATGGAGATGACCACCTATTTCAGACAGATGTACTGAAGACCGAGTGTGACAATCCATGTGTCAAGTATGAGCTCTGAGCTAAGCATCTTTACTCAATAAACATTAGCTATTATTATTAGAAAAAAAATCTTGTCTGAAAAGAATCAGGCATCAGCCTGAAAGAATACATAGTTTATATCCTAATGTATAGAGATAAACCTATGGTCTCCCAGGTTCTGTCCATTTCAGGAAGTAACTAACTGATCTGAAGATAGTGATTGTTCCACTCTACGCTTTCAATAAAGGCCTCGGACTCTGCTTAAACAGGCTGTGAATTGCAGACTTGGCTCCCAGTCGCTAATGAGTGATAAGAAATGGATACATTTTCAAATATATTTTTTCTTTTAATTTCACCGGGGCAAACTGCCTCTAAACAGCCCATTAGTTAAAACACTTGAGTAGAAACACAGAAGCAAGGATAATGGGGTTTATTTCATCAGCCAGCCTTTCTCTGTACCCAACTGCTTCCCACTTCTATTTAAAGGCACGGAAAGCTAATTGTGCTCCTCAGTGTGAGCACTGCAAGAGTGCCAACTGCTGAAAGCCTTTGGAGGCTTCACTTGACCCTGTGAAAGGGGAAGAGCTTGCAGAAGGTGCTGATGGCGGGACCACGACAGCCCGAGAGGGAGGTGGCATCTTGTGCCCTATTTATTGCCTCTAAAATTAGGGGGACAGACCTAAGGGTGTCTTTTCTAGGGCACCACATGCCCAAGCCCTCCATCATGGGAAACCTAAGGGATAGTATATTCATTTGCTGGGGCCGCCCTAACGAGTGTCACAAACTGGGTGACGTATCCAACAGAATTTTATCATTTGACAGTTCTGGAAGCTAGAGGTCTGAGACGGAGGTGTCGGTGGGGGTTGGTTCTTTCCGGGCGTGTGAGGAAGAATCTGTTCCAGGCCCCTCTCCCAGATTCTGGTGCTTCGATGGCCATCAGTGGTGTCCCTTGGCTTCTGTCGCATCAGCCTGATCTCTGCTTTCACCCTCACAGGGGGCTCTCCTGTGTGAGTCTGTGTCCAAATGCCCCCTTTTATAAGGACTCCCGTCACATTGGATAAAGGGCTCTTCTTGCTCCAGTAGGACCTCTTGGTAACTAACTCTATCTGAAACAACCCTATTTCCAAATAAGGCCACATTCTGATGTAGTGGGGGGTTAAGACTTCAACATGAGAATTCTGAGGGGCCACAATTCGACTCATAACAGATGGTAAATGAAACTCTCTCCACCGAACTGACAGTTCTGGCCCATCGAAACGGGCTTAGAGCAGTGTTTGAACTGTGATGGGCACAGGGATCCCTGGGAATCTGACTAAAATGCAGACTCCGATTCCATAGGTCTGGGGTAGGGGCCAAAATTCTGCATTTCCGGCCAGCTCCTAGGGCTGCCGCTGCTGCTACTTTGAGTAACAAGGTTCGAGAACAAGTTTATGGTGGTTGATTCTCCTTCCCGATCTCTCCCAACTGTGATGCCAGTGCCTACTGTCGTTCAGCCCCAAGGGCTCCCGAGTCACCTCCTTCTTCCCTACAGTCATCTTATAGTTCCGGGTATACCAGTGATCTGATTCACAAAATTCAGAGGCTCTTAGCACCACTTCGGTCTGAATCAGGGGAGGCTAAACATGGTCTGGTGTACACATTCTTTTCTGAACTGTGTCCCCAGCACCTGGCTCACCATGTCCTCTTTCAACCTTTATTAGAGCTGCGGTCTGGGCGTGGCCAGCGTGGCTTCTGCGTGGTTTATTTCTCCTGGGACCCCACCAGAGTATCCGGCTCATTGAGGGTGGGTTAAAGTTTCCGTGGAGTACTTTAATAAATAATACCTAGACTGGGGGCAACGAACCAAGTACTTAGGAAGAAGCTTTACAAACCAAATACCTCAATATAAAAATGGTCAAAGAGTACAAGGACGGACTTCACCTAGAAGGAAGCCTCAATGACCCATAAACCTATGAAAATGCTTCGTTTCCATTAGTCATTTCAGAAATTCAAATGAAAACATATTGGAATTAAAATTAAAGACTTAAAATTAAAAAAAAACATTAAGACCAAATTATTTTGTGCTCTTTAGTGGGATGAATATTTAAAACACTAACTGATGGCAAGAGTGTGAAAAAACGGGTACTCTCATTCATGGACAGAAATATAAATTGGAGGCAAATTTGGCATTACTGCCAAGCCTTACATGTGTAATTCCTAAGTCTGTGGAATTCTGCTTTTTGTACCCCTACAGAAACACATGGATACGTGAGGAAGCGTATTCAGGGCAGTCATTGAAGTAACTATTCATTCTTGAGAGTAGCAAAAATTGTCGACAATCTAAATGTATGTACATGGGTAGGGAAACCACCATAGTGTAGACATAACACACAGCCATTCAGTGAGTAACAACAGATAACATTTCTTGGCTAACTTACAGGTACCACACTCTGTTCTTAGTGCTTTTCATGGATGAACTTTCTAATATGACATGGGTACTATCTCAGTTCCATTTTAGTGATGCAGAAAGAGCTAATGACTTTTTCAAGGTGATTCAGCTGAGACAGAGATGAAATCTGAGTGCAGGTAGTCTAGCTGCAGGGGATACATTCTTAGCCATTTCAAGGTACCACAGGTAGAGCAACAGAATGGAGTGTTCTCTATGTCCCGAAGTGGAAAGATCACTAAGAAATATTATTATATAAAATAAATGTGAATATATATATAATATAAAATTTAAATGAATGAAAAGCAAGGTGCAGGATGAGTCCTTTGGCATATGTAAAAAAAAAAAAACAAAACTTCAAACACTTGTATACTTGGGGCGCCTGGTTGGCTCAGTAGGTTAAGTGTCCGACTTTGGCTCAGGTCATGATCTTGCCATTCGAGCCCCACGTCGGGCCCTGTGCTGACGGCTCATCAGAGCCTGGAGCCTGCTTCAGATTCTGTCTCCCTCTCTCTCTGCCCCTCCACTGCTCACACTCTATCTCTGTCTCTCAAAAACCAATAAACATTAAAAAAAAAAGCCTTTTTTTAAAATAAAAAAAACACATATACTTTATGGGGACTCGTGTATGCATGTAAATGCAGTGAAAAGTTCTGAAAGGTATCACGGCAAACAATTAGGTCTGAGAAGAGGCGGCTCTGCAAGTTAGGGAGATGGTGCAAAGGACATTTTTACTTTCATTGGCAATAATGTTTCTTTGAAGGATTATATATTAATAAGTTATTTTGTAAATAAAGTTACTTAATTAAAACAGTAAGTGACAGGATTCATTCTTAGTCCTGTGCTGACTTGACTCTGCCCTCTGAAAAGCACAGAGGCTTGGCCACATTCCCTTTTGGCCCAAAGGGGCCAATCCTCCTATTCCTGCTCGATGGGCATGGAGTCAGCCTCTCGGCACGCTACCTCTCCTCTGCCGTCCTCGTCATCATCGCTATTTGTTTATCTTTCATTAAGATGTCATTTATGAACTCTGTGGCGGTTGTTTATGGGTGTTCCCGTTATAATCGGGAAGGACATGAAGACTCTAGTTTGAGAGAGGCTGGGAATCTAACGGCTACAGCTTGGTTTATCATAGTTGATGTTTGGGACAGGGGGTGTATTTCGGAAGAGCTCTGTGTTCTCAAAATTGTTTTTCACTGCATCTGACACAAAATCCTCAATTTTCCTGATAGATCAAACTAACTTTGTCTCCTAAGTATAGTTTATCCTAATTAAAAAAAAATGTTTATTTTGAGAGAGAGAGAGAGTGCAAGCAAGTGGGAGAGGGGCAGAGAGGGAGGGAGAGAGAGAATCCTAAGCAGGCTCTGCGCTATCAGCAGGGAGCCCGATGCCGGGCTCGGTCTCACAACCGCGAGATCATAACCTGAGCCGAAATCAAGAGTCAGATGCTTAACCAACTGAGCCACCCAGGTGCCCTGGTTTATCCTAGTTTATTGCCTGGTCCTCCTATTCCTTCACACCAAGTCACCCCTGTGATCAAATGAACGCAGCCTGGTGAAAAGAAATGGAATTTGTCATTGATTTTTATTTATTGATCAAGCAGATATACTGGGCGATGCCTAGTGCATATAGACAGTGCATTTCAACTGCCACTTTTCATTTTTAGGCTGAAACCAGATGGCCAGTTCTAGTTGCCACTGCCTCTAGCACATTCTGAACGGCTGGCCTGAAAAACGATATGCTTGCAGCATAGCCCGGCTGTGTCCTCTCCTCGTCCTCCTCCTCGCTTACACCCGAGGCACACACAGAAACCACTTCCCCACCGAAAACATGCTAACCTTCCATGACTCAAATTTTAGGGATTCTTTTATGCTTGATCCCCGGAATACAGTGACAATACCTTTGTGTATTGTGTACGGGGAGTTATACAGAATCTTTATTCCTTAGGTGAGTGTAGTAAAATTGGAAAAAAAGAATACACATGCAAAAAAGTGAATTTAAACCCTTCTTCCACAAACATGGATTATAGACTTAAGTACAAAAGTGAAACAATAAAACTTCTAGAAGAAAATATAGAAAACCTTTGTGATCTTAGATTGGGCAAAGAATTCTTATCTACTATATGAAAGCATGATCCTGATAAGGAAAAACTGATAAGGCGGACTTTATCAAACTCAGAAATCTTTGTGCTTCAGAAGATGTCGCTAAAAAATTTTTTTTTCAATAAGAAGGTATCACTAAGACATTGAAAAGGCAAGCTATAGCCTGGGAGACAATATTTGCACATCGTATATCTAATAAAGAACTTTATTCAGAATATATAAAGAATTATGACAATTTAATAAGAAGAAGACAAACAACCCAATTATAAAACAGGGAAAAGATTTGATAGACATTTCACCAAAGAAGAAATTTGAATGGCAAATAAGCATACAAATATATGCTTATAATCATTACTCATTAGAGAAATGCAAATTAAAAACACAATGTGTAGAATGGCCCTATTATTAAAGAAGGCCAACTACTGGGAAGGATATGTGTGGAGAAACTTTAAACTTCAGGTATTTCTGGCGGAAACATAAACTGGGACAGCTATTCTAGAAGCAGTTTGACGGTTTCTTAAAAACTTGAACAATCTTTCCATACCTCATAGCAATTATATTAAGAATCTAGGCAAGAGAAATGAAAACATATGTCCACACAAAGGTATGTGTGCAAATGTTCGTAGTAGCCATCTTCAGAATAGCTCAAAACTGGAAACAATCTAAATGTGCAACAACCGGTGAAGAATAGCCAAGTATGGGGTGTGTGGCCTGTATGTGTGTGTACACACGCATATACAGTGGAATGTTATGTAACAATGAAAATAAATGAAGTAGCTGATGTTTTCTAGACCATGGAAGGGCCTCAAAAAACATGCTAAGTGGAAGAAGGCAGATGTGAAATTCTATTTACGTGAAATGTCTAGAAAAGGGCAATTGATACAGACAGAAAGCAGACCAACGGTTGCCTAGGGCTGGGGTGAGCACGGGGATTACTGGAAATGGTCACGAGGAAACTTTTGGGGGTGATAGAAAGGTTAAAAACCTAGAATGTGGGGGCACCTGGCTGACTCAGTCGGAAAAGCATGTGACTCTTGATCTTGGGGTCATGAGTTCAAGATCCACAGTGGGCATAAAGATTCCTTAAAAAGAAAAACTAAAAAAACAACCGCTTGAAATGTGATGAAGGTTGCAAAACTATGAATACTAAAAATCAATGAGTTGTATTCTTACAACTGGTGGATTTTCTGGTATGTAAATTACACTTCGAGAAAGCTATTTTAAAAAAAGAGCACTTAATAGCGTATCCCCATGTGCCTGACCTGGACAAGTTCATTTGATCTATCACTCCAATACCAGCTTAGTTACTTGCCAACCACATTAACCAGGACCTTTTGTCCCCAGAGAACTTCATTACTCACATTAGGGATTGACCAGTACTCTGTATCATTTTAAAGACGGAGTACCAAAATAGTAAAGGGCAGAGCTGATAACAAAGCTGCCTACTCTATCATATGGCGGTTACAATTCCGAGAAAATTCAACTCACAGGAAAAATGGCTGCCAACATATAGTTACTTAAAGAGGTCTCGATAAGAGCTGCTAGCATTTTTGTAGACAAATACTCCCTTCTCACCCATGGCTGAAACTCTTCTTTCCGATTACTGTGGCCATTGTGTATCCTCCAATCACTGAGGACCCAGGCCCTGCAAGCACATTGGAGAAGTTAATGCGGAATGGAGATGGAACCAGAAGTCATAGATTCAAACCCCAACTCCTACAGCACAATGAGGTAATACGTAACAGCGTTTGGGAATTTACAAAACATGCTATGCCTACTGGCCGGTGTTATTTTCATTCAAGAATTTTACAGCGTTTAAAAGAATTTTTTAAATGATGGCAGATCTTAAAATCAGGAGGTCGATGTCGAATATTATCAGCACGAATCCATATTTATATAATCATGATTTGAACTCCTCTCCTCTCCCAAACTTTTAACTTGCTCGTTTGTTTAAGGACTTTTCTTGAGTCGCTAATGCTGAAATTCATGCTCAGGTTTTGCCTATTCACCTTATGACACATTCCCCCCATTTCTCTCCTTTGGTCCATTTCAATGGCAACTACTCCAGTGAAGGCCATCAGCTTCTGAGCTTGTGACAGAAACCTTTTGTTTTGCTTCTCCCTCCCTTTTAAGCCATCCACACGGCAGTCCCGACCCCGTCACTTTTCCCGTCTAAAACATGCAGTGGCTCACTAGCACCTCAGTCTTACTGTCTCTGTTGATTCCTTAGCTAGGCCTCCAGCTTCATCTGAAGACATCGGGACCCAAGCTCACTTCTCCCAACACGGATCCCCTTCTCCATTCGAAACCAGCCCCTTTCCTTCCATTCTGACTTGCCCATCGTGGTTTATGTCAGGAAAGCCCTCTTTTTATTCTTGATTATTTCCTTCAAGAATCATCTCAAGACTCACTTTGTAGATGGTAAAGTAGAAGGGTGGCTCTGGGTCCCCACATGGTCCTCAATCTGTCCATTTCCTTAGACACCCAGCACCGCAGGATTCTGAGTTTCTCACTGAGGCTTCCTCCCTCAAGGGAGTTATTCCCTCCCTTGACCTGTCCATCTACAGTTCCAGCTCCTTGAGGTTCAGATTTCAGGAGCTTTTTGGAGCCTACATGACCTGATAAACTAATTCCTATTATGGAATACGTATATATACACTTTTGAGCCCTGTCATAAGTGACTATCTCATTTTAAAAAGGGATAATCTGTGACCCGATGCAAGAGCCCAGCGATCACTGGTGATAGAGAACGTCCTGCAAGTGGCAGGGACCCACGGCAGAAGGTGGGAAGGGTACACACGAACCTCATCCCAATGTCCTTGGCACCACTCAGCTTACTCTGCTTCTTAAAACACTGCCTCTCCCCGCTGTGACGGGGGTCCCAACTTTTTCCTGGTGCAGTGTTTCTGGAGACACACAGGTTTCGGAGTCGGAAAGACCTGGATCTGACTCCTCTCTCTGCTACTGACTGACTGTGCAGCTTTGGGCTAGTCATTTAACGGCTCTGGGCCTCAGTTTTCTCATCTGTCTATCGGGGACCCTAACATTTAGCCTGCGGAGTGGCCGTAGGACCAGAGGAAATAAGATATGCAAATGCTCAGCAAGAATAAGTATAGCGAGAGGTGAATACAGAGGTGATATATTACCTTATGAAGTCTTGCTCTCGAATAATTCCGTGAATTCCTATCACGTCGCTTCAGACCATGCTCCAAGACAGGGACGTCGTCTTATTTTTCCTTCCTTTTTTATTTTTTTTTCGGAATTACAGTGGTTCCTTTATGTGTGTGTGTGTGTGTGTGTGTATTTGTATATATTTATTTATCCTCATGTCATTCCCTAAGGTTTTTCATGAGGCTTTCTTATTTCTAAAATGAAGCATTAAAAAGAAATAACCTCAAGTTTACGTTTAGTTGTAAAGTCGCACAAATCTACCTATGAAGGCAAAGCTGAAGAATCATTTCTTGTCCTCCCTAGAAGTGTCATTGCCTGGTTTTATTGTTTTATTTTGTTTTTGAATCCAGGATATCTCTAGTAACGTAATACATCAACATACAGATTTTTATGACATCACAGGGTTCTCAATGCATTCTTTTCAATTAATTAATCAATCAATTAATTTTTTTTTTGAGAAAGAGAGAGAGTGCAAGCAGGGGAGGAGTAAGGGGAGAGGGAGAGAGAGAATCTTAAGCAGGTTCCACACTCAGCTCAGCGCAGAGCCTGATGCGGGGCTCGATCTAACCACCATGAGACCATGACCTGAGGCAAAATCAAGAGTCAGTCGCTTAACCAACTGAGCCACCCAGGCGTCAGAGGGAATGAGGATACATAATAAATAGAGAGTATTTGTACAATGTTTGGCACATAGGACGCTCTCAGTTATTGCTCTATGTATAAAGTTATCGTTTCAACAGTCAAATATTACACAGGTATACCTTGTTCCATTATGCTTCCCTTTATCGTATTTCACAGACGCCACGTTATTTTACTAGGTCGCAACCCTGCACGGAGCAAATCTGTCAGCGCCATTTTTCCAACACCATTTGCTCACTTTGCAACCCTGTGTCGCGCGTTGGTAATTCTCACAATATTTCGAACTTGTTCATTATTGTTAGATTTATTACAGTGATCAGAGATTAGAACTCCTTGAAAGCTCAGACACTGGTTAGAATTTTATAGCATCGAAGTATTTTTTAATTAAGGTATGTACATTGTTTTAAAAGAAAATTTTTAAGTTTATTTATTTACTTTGAGAGAGACAAAGTTTATTTATTAAGCCTACTTATTTATTTATTAAGTTTATTTATTTATTTTTGAGAGCGAGCCAGGGAGGGGCAAAGAGAGGGAGAGAAAGAACTCCAAGCAGGCTCCACACTGTCGGCACGGAGCCCGATGAGGGGCTCCAACTCATGAACTGTGAGATCTTGACCTGAGCCCAAACTAAGAGTCAGACACTTAATCGACGGAACCATCCAGGTGCCCCAAGGTATGTATGTTGTTTTTTAGACATAATGCTATTGTGTACTCTACGGACTGCAGTATGTGTACACACCACTTGTCTATGCACTGGGCAACCAAAAGCGGTTGGACTCGCTTTATGGAAATGCTCACTTCACATGGCGGTCTGGACCCAAACCCGCGGCACCCCTCAGGTATGCCTGCGTCACGTGCTTTCACACACACCCTCCCGTGGACGGGGGGCTGTCCAGGGCAAAGGACAGCTCACAACAACAGCCGGCATTTCTCTTCTACTCATTCTGAGAACCTTTTCTTTTCATATCACTGTGTTTTTTTGTTTGTTTGTTTGTTTGTTTGTTTTTACATCCTGGTAAAAGACACATAACATAAAATGTATCATTTTAACCGTTTTTAAGGGGATAGCTCAGTAATGTTAAGCACATTCACATTGTCGGGCAACCAGTCTCCAGAACTCTTTTCACCCTGCAAAACTTATCAAATGGTTCCCCATCCCACCTCCCCCTAGGCCCCGATAACCACCGTTCTAGGAATTCAACCATTCCAGGAACCTCGTGTAAGTGGGACGTGCAGTAATTGCCTTTTTATGACTGGCTTATTTCACTCAGGATAGGATCTTCAAGTTTCATGTATGTTGCAGCAAGTGTCAGAAGGTCTTTCCTCTTCATCGTTGACTAATATTCCATTGTGTGTATAAAACACATTTTATTTATCCATTCATCCACTGATGGACACCGGGGACTTTCCGCCTTTTGACTACTGTGATGCTGTGAACAGAGGGGTACGAGTATCTTTTCCACATCCTGCTTCCAAGTCCTTTGGGTATACACCCGAAAGTGTAATTGCGGGATCATTCGATAATTTTTCTCAGTTTACCGAGGAACTGCCATACTGTTTTCCACAGTCTGAGCCACCGTTTTATGGTTCCCTCTCAAGTGCCAAGAATCTTCAGAGGCTGGGACACATGACTTTACAGCTGTCTCATTCCTTCTGGTCTTATTCTGCCCACAGAGCAGTATCGACTTGCCTCTCAGAGTGGCCAAAGTTCCTCTGTCCTGCCGTTGATCTTGGCATTGGCTGCAGCTGATATTCTGTGCACCAGGTGTTGTCCGTGCCTTGGGGAGGTCTCCTGTTATGGCTAAAGCTGCCTTTAACAGTCAAAGTTTATTGAGGGACCACCATATGGCCGAGGTTGGGCTAAGCACTTTGCTGCATTATCTCATTCAACCCCCACAACAACCTTCTGGAATGAGCCTGAATGCTGGCCCTGTAGACCAGTGTGGTTCTCAAACATGGCTGCACATTAGACTTGGAGAGGAGGGGTAGGTGTAGCAGCGCACATGCTTAAAAAATCCCAATGTCCGAGCCAGAACCCAGGCAAATTAAATCAGAACCTTCAGAGAGTGTTTTTGGTGTTTTTTTTTTTTTAAGATTTTATTTATATTTTTAAGTAATCTCTACACCCAACATGGGACTTGAATTCATAACCCTGAGATCAAGAGTTGCATGCTCCCTCGACTGAGCCAGGCAGATGCCCCCACCGTTGGGAAGTTTATATAAAGCTCTCCAGCTCATTCCAGTGTGCAGCCAACTTTGAAAACTAGAGACTTTAGACCCTAGCTGTTCGAAGCTGTGGTCCGGCAGCACTGAACTCATTGGAACTTGTCAGAAATGCAGACTCTTAAGCCACACCCCAAACCTGCTGAATCAGAACCCCCATTTTAATGAGAACCCCCCGGGATCTGCGTGCACATTAAAGTTTGAGAAGTACTGCCTTAGCTCACAGAACATTTAGACAAATAAATCCAATAGAGCAATAAAGCTTCCACCTGAGGTCTCTAAGTGCTTCCTGGTCATTAACTAATTTATCTTCCTAACGGGACACTAGACCTATTTTAGAGATGCATAAGGAAAGGTCTATTTGCAATTTTTAATTATTTGATTATTTCTCATTGTTGAGCATTCTAATTTCCATGTTGAGGCATTATGACTCCTTAAATCATTCTCTCCCTTATAATCCCTACACCAGTTTCTAAAGTAAAACTCCAATGCAGGGAGCAAGCAAAGGAAGGCATATCTAGATGCAGAAAAAAATGCCTGTTTACCCTCAGAACGGGTTCTTGCCTGTTTTTCTCGTGGCCTGTCCTGTGTCCCTGATAAACCCCCGAAATGCTTCCATTCCGATTTTCTACAAGTACCGCTTGCAAGAGCCCCAGCTTCTCCCAAGAATTTAGCACTTCGTGTGCACTTAGGTCCTATTTTCTCAGCGCTCTTCTAACCTTCCCAGCTTTAGACTAAAACAACACACTAGCACTCACCTTCGCCAAGCCCACAAATATTTGTACAATTAAGCAGCCAGCTTTGTAGTCGGAAAGGGAAGAGCGTTCTCTTGCATTCCGTGGCGCCGAGCACCCTTTCTTCTTTTCTGGTTCAGCTAGATGAAGTCAGATTAGCAATATCAGAGAAATAGGGCCACCGTCAAGGCACTCAGCGATAAATTGAAACATTCTATTTAAGGAATGTATAATTCAACAGCTTTGACATGTGGAAGTTCTCAAAAGCTCGTAGGGAGGAGGCCGGTAGAGAAATTCATCAGTAAGTCACCAGCACAAGAGATTTGACTGGATTTTAGAAAATTCACCGTCAAGGAATATGCCTGGGACAAAACCCAAAGCCCTAGAGGGTAAGCAAGGTGAATGCTTTCTGACCCCAAGCCCTGTTAGAGCTCTTCATCTCCAGGGGTATTGGGAGCTAATCTTCTGTAAATGATCTATGCTGCAGCTCGGCTTTTGGTTTCTGGTTCCCGTGGCCAGTCACAATGCCAAAGGAGGCCAGAGTTCAGTGCAAGCCAGATCCCAGGCCCGGCGCAGCTACGGAGCATACCGTCAACTTCCTAATCTTATTCTAAGAGTGACTGTTCCTTGGCCTCATTCTTTTTGGAGGGGTGGGGTGTATCAGCCTTGAGATAAATGTCTCTATCTTAAAACTGGGCTTTGTGAACAAAACCTCACCTCTTTTGAAGGAAGAGTAAAAAGGGAAAGGGTGGGACAGAAGAGAAGTTTGAGTGGGGGTGGGGAGGGGAGCGTTTCACTGCACCCTTAGAGGTGAGACTATTTGAAACACAGGCCAACACCAAAGGGCACGCAGAGCTGTCTTCAGAGGATTCTGGTATCATCCCGGACTTGGGCCGGAAGCAAAGATGGCCACGTAGGAAAACACGGACCGGACCAGAGGAAGATAGGCCACAAGATTTTGCGTGTTTGTTTTACTTGATTTTTAAAACCACTTTGTTAAGGCATGTTTGGTACATAGAAAGCTGTACCTATCTAATACATACCACTGGATGAGTTTACCCGATGAGTTTGGGGATAAGTATCCATCTGTGGAATCATCACCACCGTCGGGGCCATCAGCATATTCACTGCCTCCCAAGCTTTCCTCCTACTCCATGATGATGATGATGATGACTGTAAATTTTTTGAACATACGGTAAGAACAGTTAAGATCTACCCTCTTAGCAAAGTCTAAGCGTGTGTGACAGTATGGTTAGCCGTGGTCACTCTGCCGCACATGAGACCTGCAGGGCTTCTCTTGCATGACCGAGGGTTGGTACGCTTCGCTTAGAATTTGGAAATATGAATGCAGGTCAGCCAGGCCAGTCTCCCTGAAAAGTCATTAGGCCGGCAAGCTTTGGAGCAAGCGGCTTATTCAATTCACTTAGACCACCCAGGATGAACACGAGCAATAGTATTTTCTTTTAGTCCTCACCAACCTCCCAGACTCCCCCCCACTAACCCCCTCCCAAAAAAAACCACAAAGAATGGAAGTTTCCTGCCCACAGTAAAAACATTCTGATTCCTCCAGGGCCAGATGTGGGGACTCTGACGGGCATTCATTCCCCGGGTCTCCTTTGCTTAGTGAAATCAGCCACAATTCATTAGCACCCTCTCTTCCTGGAGGAAAGGAGAATCATTGTATTAGGGAGTTTCTTGAGAATCCCAACAGTCTGGCAGAGGTTTCCATGCAAGCAGGGCTTTTGGGTTTTTCTCAAAGCCACTAAGTCTTTGCAGGATTTAAAAACAAGAGGCGTGGGGAGGGCAGAATGAGTCCCCCTGCCCTATTTGGAATCACCCCTCCCTCCCCTCCCCTTCAACACCTCGGCGACGGTTCATCAGCTCTGCTGTGTATGTGATCGCTTTTTCCCACAGTGAGCTTGTGGCTCAGGTTGTTCGTCGCCAGTCTTCTAGGAAGCTCGTTTATCTTTCGATACAAAAGAGCCTGGGAGTCCACACCACATGCCCCTCAGAATGTCTAGCCTTTTCTGATCTCTATCAGTGAACAGCACCTAAACACCAGCTGGGACATCCCAGGGCATAGCCAATGTAGAGACCACAAAATCCAATGGCCCAGGCCACAGGTATGACCGACTCATGACCACAAACGGTGCATCAGGAGTCCTCCAGGGTAGAGGATAATAGCATCGGTAAAAGAATGATAGCCAACATTGGAGTCCTTAGCATAGGCCAAAATTATTACAAGTGCATTGTATTTATGATTACAAATACATTTAATACAGCAATTAAGTGTTCATTATTATTCTCTTTTTAATAGGGGGATTGGGGAAACTGAGGAACAAAGAAGTTAAACAACTTGCTCAAGTTCTCACAGACCAAGATTTAAACCCATGTAGTTTAGAACAAGACCCTGCCCTTTGAACCATTATGCAATTCTAAAGACCCAAACACCTATTATTTCAGATAACTGAAGCAGTTAGATCTAAGTCCATTGACTCTAAAAATGGGAATTCCCCACCTCTTCCAAGACCTTCAGCGAGTTCCTGAGAATAGGACAAAGGAGATTTGAGTAGTCCCTCAGCTTAGTTTCCTAACGAGTTGTTAGAGTAGCCACCATATTGGATGTGTGCCCTAGAAGCCAAGTTCAATGCTTTAAAATTATAGATATACACTTTCAGAAGGGAACACGCCCCTCCATAAGGGTCCTTACCCTTTATGAAAATTCTCTCTTATGTCATCAAAAGGGGCTAGGAAGGCAGTAGATAGCCCACTACCACGTGTTTTATATCACTAGAAAGGCCAACTTTGGTGTAAAATAGCAGCTCTTTCCTAGTGGCATTCTCTGGTGCTACTTGGCTGCTTCCCACTTCCCACAACTCAAGAGAAAATTCCACAGTGCCTGACAAAGTTTTCCAAGCATTACAGTTGTCCCTAGTATTTACGAAGCAGTGGGGGTTAAAGAACAGGAAAGGTCAATATAACCGATAGACTTGAGAACAAAAAAGGTCATATCCCTTTTGTTTGCTTAAAATAAATCAAATTAAATCCAGATCTAACCACCACTCAACAAAATTGATGAGAAATCCAATATTGGTCAATTTTCAACCTCAAAGGCTCTTTTCTCCTACCCTCAATCACATAAAATCTTAGGGATACACAGAATCCAGAGTCATGAAGAAGAAATGAAGTTCACAGGCCCCTGTGTCATTTTTGTGCTCTGGCCTGCATGGATTATTTGAAATTCCAGCTCTGGTGTCATTCCACTCTCTCCACACCAGGTTCAATGTCTGGAGCCTTTAAAGCCATGATGCCTGAAAGCCTAGTCTACACCAGCACCAGAGAACCCAACCTCTGGTGGGCGTTCACATGGCCTGTGCTGTTTTCGGCGCAATTCAACTCAATTCTGGCACCAACCACTTGAAATAAGAGCAAACCCCTACAAGTTAAGGGCTTAGTCCCACAAGACTGCCCTCATTTCAGAAACCAGTTGCAAGTCCCAGGTTGTCACCTGTACTTTTTTTTTTAGCTTATTTATTTATTTTTGAGAGAGAGAGAGAGAAAGAGAGAGCAGGGGAGGGGCAGAGAGATGGAAACAGAGAGAATCCAAGCAGGCTCTACACTTTCAGCACAGAACCCAATGCGGGGCTCAAATTCACAAACCGTGAGATCATGAAATGAACTGAAATCAAGAATCAGATGCTTAACTGACTGAGCCACCCAGATGCCCCGTCACCTGCACTTCTAAACAACTGGCTATTAATTGGAGGTTCCCATGAGCCCATCTTCAGGTTCTACATTTCACTAGAACAATTCGTAGAGCCCAGGAAATCACTTTACTGACCCTTACCGTTGTATTACAAAACACAACTCGGGAACCACCAAATGGAAGGGGTGGGTAAGCCAAGGCATGGGATAAGGTGTGTGGGACCTTCCATGCTCTGTAGGTGTACTGCCCTCCCGGCACCCGATGGGTTCACCAACTCAGACGTTTTCCAACCTCCGTCATTTAGGGGATTTTACGGAAGTTTCATTATGTAAAAATGATTGATTAAATCATTTGGCCACTGGTAAGTAAGCCAACTTCAGCCACTGCCCTCCCCTCAAAGATCAGGGCTAGAGCTTAAAGCTCTAATCCCCTAATCGTGCCTTGGTCTTTCTGGTGACCAGCTTCATCTTCAGCGAGTAATCATCTCATTAGCAAAGAAAAGACTCTTATCACCCCAGAGATCCCAAGGGTTTTAGTGGCTGTGTGCCAGGAACTCAGGACAGAGACCAAAGATACATCTTATTATATCATACATGGTAGTCTGGTCTCTGTGCCCTGTAGTACTCATAATTTTCTGTCTCCCCTTCCCATTCTCCAGAATCATCCGCAATCAAGCTAACGTTCATCCTGAAAGTACACAGCCTCATCCCGCCCCTCCTAATGACAATATGGTGGACACACCTTGCTAGAGCTTCTCTTTATGTTATTGAGCAAACACTACCCAGCACTTATCGTGGGTCAAGCCTGCTTTAAGCACTCTCCATGTTTTAGCTTATTTAATCCCCGCAACAATCCTATGAAGTCAGTACTGTTATTATCTCCTTTTGACAAATGAAAAACACCTGAATCACAGTGAGATTCAGTAACTCGCACAAGGTCAAAGAGTATTGGAGCCAAGATTCAAATTCTCTACTTGCTTTGAAATAGAAAACCCTGTTATCAACTCCCTGCCTCACCACCCACCTCAGCAAGAAGTCAATCCTTTAGAAACATAGGGCTGTTGTCTCTTGACTGAGAGAAAAAAAGGGAGATGCTTCTGAAGAGTCTACAGCAGAAAAAACAAAAACAAAACACTGTCATAAAATATAGAACTTTCAGAAAATCAATGGTTAGAGAAACAAATATCCCTAAGTCTCAGAGTCAAGCAAGATCTCTGAGAGAAATCACCAAGAGGATAGGAAGAGCCAAGGCTGAGGTCGGTGATTCAAGAACAGTTCCTCCAGCCTCCATTCACCAGTCATGCCCAGGGCAGGCTTGTACCTTGAGGAAAGAGGAGCGTGAATGACAGCAGAGCACCAGGGGCCCCGCCAAATATTGCAACAGCTGAGCATGTCCTCCCTCACATCCTAAAAGCAACATGGAGGTTTGAATGGCAATTTTCAGCAAAGGCAGCTATAACAACTAAGGCAGGAAGCTGAAGCTCATTACGATGGGCCACACCATGGACTCCAGCACCTGTGGCAAGAGACACAAAGATAGAATCTGTTGGTTTCCTTTAACACCAAGCCACCAGTAGCAATAGTAGCTCATTACAGAGCCAACATTTTCCAGGAGCACTGTAGTCCCCCATCGTCAGGAAGGCACACCTCCTGACTAGTAACTCCACTGTTGAGGTGGAACAAACAAGACTGTTTTCGACTGTTGTGCGCATGGAGTGACTGTTGTCCCCTTCGAAGCTTCCTAAACATATCGATAATATGGTGCATGGAGAGAGACGTGGAGATTAGAGAACTCTGTAAAAGAGAACAAGACTTTGGAATCCAACAAGCTTGGGTTCAAACGTTGACTCCGCTCTTCCCTTGCAACTTGCTCTTGGGTGAGATTATTACACTTTTCTACTTCTGTGTCTAATTCATAACCTTGGGATCATGTGATCTACCCTTGCGACGGTTGCCTGTATTTAGTGAGATAATGTTTTCTAATTCAGTAATTCAATGTTGCATGCATTGTTAATACCTGACAAATGACAGAAGTATTGTGATTGTTATATCTTAAATCTATCTGACCTCCATTTCTTTATCTAAAAAATGGTATTACCTCACAAGGCTGTTGGGGCAAATAATTAAATACAATTAATAATTCCAAGCACCTTGGAGTGAAGGCACCCAGGCTATATAGATCCCTAAAAACAAAACAAGCACAGCTCCTGCCCTACCTCTCCTCCTCGGGTGCCCCATAGATTTTCTTCACGAGGTCTTGCTATAAAAGGATTCCATTTTCTCATTTGGGTGGAAAATTTGAAAGGAGAAATACAATGAAACCTTGTTATATTGCTTGTCTAGTCCCACATTCAACATTTCCCTGCCTGTAATGTTCCCAGTTCCTTGACAAATGGAAACAACATGGTTTTCTATGTGTCTTCCTGTCTTTCAAAGAGCTCTCCTGCCTGCCCCCGGCAGCGGAGGCCTCGGACGTGTCTCTTTATGCCGTTGTTCAGCGACGTCTCGCGTGCTTTTTAACGGCAGCGGCCTCTCCGCCCGCATGGGCTCTAGCTATGTTGGCAATGGCGGGGGTGTTTTTCATTGTTCTTGTGGAAAGCAGACATTTGGCGGCTCCCACTGCAGCTGCGCAACTTCAGCAAAGATAGAAACGCGAGGATCCGAGACATCCTTTGGTCAGACTTCCTTCTCTTTACCTTGAGGTTGAATCTTTGAGGATCGACCATTATAATCACATTGTGGCTCTAATCTGATCCTAAAGCAGTGATTCTGTTGTTGTCGTTAATGTTTAAACCGCATGTGTTTCTACGCAATTGTAATTCTGATGCTTGTTTATTTGACCGATGCCACTCAGATTTGACCTCTAGGAGTCTGTGCCAGTGAAGAGTTCAAACCGAACGCAGAAGAACATTTAATTAGGCTTCACTTGTAACAATCTGATGAGTTGGGTTAGCTTTAAAACAAAAAGGTTCAGTTGCCAACGAAGGATGCTAATTTTATACATTACATGTGGAGAAGGTCCAGAAATAACCTTCTTACAACATGTTTCTTGGAAGCCAAGCATTTCAAGTCCACTAAATTAAAAGGTATAAGCATTCATGGTCAAATTTAGAAAGCTACTAAAATCTCATGAGCCTTTTTGGAAAACCTATTTTGGAGCCAACTCTCCACTTGGTTTTTACTTAAGTCCAAATACATAGGTTAAAAATTGTATTGTATCCAGTTTACATAAGCTTCCTGAAGTTGGCCTGTCCTTCATAGCTGCTTATGGGGATGGATGATACATTCCTTAAGGTTATCATCTATTGCTGCTCCCTCATTCCATGGCAGGTTATATTCTGAAGTATTATGAGAACATACAGAATGGTGATTCCTAGGGACCACTTGCCACCTGACTAAGATAGCCTGCACACTCCAAATCCTATACATCGAGTCACCCTGATAGGTTGACTAATTTGAGGATATAATTTAGTGAGCCGAGATGGAATATGATACGAACACAGAAACGCAGAAACATACACATACTCTTAAGGAGAAAGAAATTGTATCAGCAAAGGAAGTTACGATACAAAAAAGAAAATCGATACTGAATAAAAATAATGATTTTCTTGAGTTCTAAGCATTTAGCTAAGTGATATACATCTATCTTATTTATTCCTCACCAAACTCTCGATAAGCGACATTTTATTATCCCCATTTTATACATGGGCAAAGTAAAGTCCAAAGAGAATAAGTACCAGTAGCACATAACAGGCAAGAATTCTGAAATCTGAACCCTGTTGCATAAAATGATATCAGCACGGATAGAGCATGGGTGGGATGGATAGGAAGACATCAGATATGGGGAAGTTTGAAGGGAAAGAATCACTGGGACACTTCTCACTTCGGCTAAACTTTTATCAAATTTAAACAATATAGGAACGTTTTTATTTTTTCACAAGAATGGCATGTGAATTCATGATAAATCCCATGTTTTTATTAAATATGCATTGTAAAATTTCCAGGGCAACCACTAAAAGAACAGAATTAGAGTGTTAACTTCCAAACCAATAAAGAAGGAAATATTTAATAAGAAAGTAAATAAAAAGCAAATGTTAAATCATCATTTCTTTCAAGGAAAGAAAGGACAAATAAGAATTTAAAAAGCACAGAAAACAACGTGGTAGACCCAAATTTAAACACATTAGTAATTACATTAAATGTATTTGGTTAAAATTCTTAAGTTAAAAGAAAATGATTTTCAGTTTGGAATTTAAAAATTCGGTATATGCTGCTTACAAAATAACACTCAAAATATAAGACTATGGAAAGGCTAAAAATAAATAAATGGGAAAGCATATCCCTAGAATACTAGCGAAAGGTATAACTATAAGAATAACAAACAAAACAGGTGCTAAGACAAAAAACATTTTTAAGGATACAGAGAGTGTATTCATTTTCTATTGCTGTATAACACATTGCCACAAACTCAGGCTTAAAAGAACACCAATTTATAGTTTCATATAGTTCATAGTTTCAGCGGGTCAGAAGTCTGGCACGGCATGGGTAAGGCTCTGTGTTTAGGGTTTCGTAAAGCTGATATCAAGGCATTAGCAAGTTGCATCTTCATCTAGAGTCTTGACTAGGGAGAAATTTGCTGCGGGCATCTCCTGACTGTTGGTGGTATTTATTTCCTTGTTAGGAGATTTCTGTTGTTTTGGTGGCTATTAAGCAGGGACCATTTTCAGCTCTTAGAGGCCGCTTTCTGATCCTTGCCCTGGGGCCCCTTCCCTCTCAGCAACAGAGAACTTCCCCCCATCAAATCTCTTTGATGCTTTAAATCTCTCTGGCTTCTACTTCAGCTCCCAGCCAGAGAAACCTCTGCTTTGCAAAGGCGGTGTGATTAGGTTAGGCCCGTCCAGATCTCTCATGTCCCTTTCTTAAGGTTAACTGTGTCGTAACACAATCATGGGGTAACAGCCATCAAGTTCTCAGTCCTAGGAAGCGTGCAGGGTGTGTATAACAAGGGGACAGGACTCCTTGGGTACATTTTAGAAATCTGCCTACCTAAAAGCCACTAGATGAGGGCTATGCCAGGGAATGGGTCCTACTCTTGGACTAAAGGTTCAATTTTCCAGGAAGATAAAAAAGTATAAATATCTACACACCGCTAAAATCTCAAAAATAATATTTGGTAGAAAGAGGAAGAAAACTACATACCCCTCATCATAGGGTACGTTTCAATATACCTTTCTCAAATGGCCCAAAAATTAGTAAATCTAGACCGTTTGAAGACAGCTAAGAAATATGTGATTCTAGACTTTTTGGAATATTGCAATCGAAGAAAATGCATTCTTTTCAAGCAAACACAGAATCACTACCTGCTAGCAATAAATTTAAACCTTAGACAAAATGTGAGCATTTCTAGGGAAATGGAACTTAATCAACTTTCTCAAGATTTAGAAAGCCTGTATAACCCAATATTTCTACAACAATATGTCTGTCCCAGGTGGTTTTTAAAGTGAATCTACAAACTTTCAAAAACAGAGTTCCAAATTTACCCCCAAATTTTCCAACATATAAGAGAAAAAGTGAATATTTTCCAATCTGATATATGAGGCTAGTAAGGATTTAATATTAAAGGTAGACAAAGGAGAATATGTCATTTTTATATGTGAACATAGATAAAAATTTTAAAACAATGTATGGCCAAAATAATTCAAGAAACATATAAAAAGATACTGGTGCACCTGGGTGGCTGGGTCAGCTAAGCCTCTGACTCTTGGTTTTGGCTCAGATCATGATCTCCTGGTTTGTGAGATTGAGCCCCGCATCTGCTGTCAGCACAGAGCCTACTTAGGATTCTTTCTCTCTCTCTGCCCCCCCTCGTGCTTGCTCCCTGTTTCTCAAAATAAATAAATAAATTCTTTTTTTTTTTTTTTTTTTTTTTACAAAAAGAAGCATAGAAAAAGATAAACATCATGATCAGGTTGAATTTATCACACTTATATAAGGACAATGTAACATTAGAAAAATGTATAAATATAAATTATGCCATTAAAAGCTTTTTTTTAATGTTTATTTATGGTCTTCTTGATATATGCAAAACAGGCATCTGAAATTTCAACATTCAGTAATATTTAAATGTTCCCTTAGCAAAAAGGAATACAACTGTACTTTAGTCTGATAAACACTGTCACTGAAAAGGGTAAGAAAATAGGTCTCTGAATAGTGACAATGTTTCTGTAAAATGAGGAACAAGATAAGAATGCCTATGAACCACCAGCTTTATTCAAGACTGAATTTGAATTCTTAGCCAGTGGAATAAAACAAGAAAAAGGATTAAAACATCTAAAGGCCACAGAGAAAGAAACAAAATTCTCGTTTTCAAAAGAGATGTGATTTCAGGGGCGTTTCAGTGGCTCTGTTGGTTAAGCATCCAATTCTTGATTTTGGCTCAGGTCATGACCCCACATTTCATGAGTTTGAGCCCCTCCTCGGGCTCTGCACTGACAGTGAGGAACCTGCTTGGAATTCTCCATCTCCCTCTCTAACTGCCTCTCCCCTACTTGTGCTCACACATTCTCTAAATAAATAAATAAATAAACATTAAAAAAATTAAAACAAAAAAACAAAACCCCAGAAGGAGGCAGATGAGAACATTTACAATGTTTGTTCTAGGTGACAGTGTTGGGTACTTTTCTTTTAATACATTTATTCTCCTATATTTTCTAAAGTTTCTGCAATGAGTATATCTTTCATAATGAGAAAGAAGAAAAACAGACGGTGACTGAAAAAACTCACTGAGAGAGCAGTGAGAACTGGCCTCTAGAGCTCCTTCTAAAAATAGAGCATAAGTGTAAATAAAGATAAAAGAGATGGGTACAGGGAGGCCGATTACAGCAAGTCTAACTCACCAAGGAAAAACCTGCTCGAAGTGGTCACTGTCTCCTCAGCCCTCTTACATGGCACCTGTGCCCAAGTGTGGCAGTTCCCAAATACAGACTCTTTATGTCTACACTCCGTGGATTGAAAGTTTCCATGGAAATAGTCCTCTCTTTGAAAACAAAGATTCAAAGGTTAAATATATAGAGTTCTTGCCTTGGAATTATTAAAAGTGGAAAGAGAAATTTGAGGAACTTTAGGAACATAAAGAAGATAATTTCTATAACTGAGTGTATACTGAAGCTGACAAAATTTAGAGCAGTCATGTGCAAGAACTTCCAGAAAATGAAAATTGTTAAACATTGGAACAGAGTAGTATTTGTATTTGGTGGGGAAAGAAAAACAAAGAACGAACTATTAAAGAGTTTATAGGATCTCATTTCTGAGATACTCTTTCAGCATCGAATAAGTAACCAATATTCTGAAGGCATGGATGGAAGCTAAGTTTAGAGGTTTAGATGTGTCTGGTGATCTATGGTGTTATGATGGTTCTTTCTTATTTGTAGATTAACAGAAATAATAAATAACTTTATATATTACTGTACAGAGATCTTCAAGTTGTACTTGAAGTAAAAAAAAAAGCAAAGAGGATAAAAATATGTATATTAAGCTACTGTGTATCTAAAGAGGGGAATAGAGGTGTATAAATATATATGAGTACATAGGGGTAGCATATACCTGGGAGATTTTATTTATTTAATAAACTTACATTTAACTAACATCTAATAAACAAACAACTGAAGGGTTAAACTGTGAACTGATTTAAAAAAATTTTTTTTAAGTTTATTTATTTTGAGAGAGAGGGAGAAAGAGGGGGAGAGAGAGCACGAGCTGGGGAGGATCAGAGAGAGAGAGAGAGAGAGAGAGAGAGAATCTCAAGCAGGCTCCACATTGTCAGCACACAGCCCAATGCAGGGTTCAATCTCACAAACCATGAGATCATGACCTGAGCCGAAATCAAGAGTCAGACGCTTAACCTACTGAGCTGCCCAGGTGCCCCTGTAATTTGAGTTTTTAAGAAAATATCTAATAACCTGTAGGGGTAGTAATTTTTAAAAAGACCATGACCTATGGTTTACACAAGGAGGGAAGGGATAGGGGACAGAGATAAATGCTAGACTTTATTGAATTTGCCTTATTTGTAGATTTGGCTTTGGAACTGTGTAAATATTTTATATAATTATAAAATAGAAATAAATTTTATAAAATACTTTCATTTAAAAATATCAAACAAATAGACCTAATGTATAACCAGTTGGTGGCAGAGCAGCAAAGTGAAACAATTCCAAGTGATCTACTAAAGCACTGTAATTTGACAACTCTAATAAGATATATTCTGTGTACGAAAAGAATTTAAAACAATTACCTATTTTTACCTATTTTTGGTAATCATATTATTGTTGGTACTATAAGTATTGCTATTCTGATCCTTCTGTAAAATACTGTGGAATAAAGCAATTGAATAATTATGAAATATTTCATCATTTCTGGCATTGTTGAGACCCAGGATACTTTTTTCTTTTTTTTAATTTTTTAATGTTTATATATTCTTGAGAGAGAGAGACAGAGAGACAGAGCATGAGTGGGGGAGGGGCAGAGAGAGAGGGAGACACAGACTGTGAAGTTGGCTCCAGGCTCTGAGCTGTCAGCACAGAACCTGACGCAGGGCTCAAACCCATGAGCTGTGAGATCATGACCTGAGCAAAAGTTGGATGCTTAACCGGCTGAGCCACCCAGGCGCCCCGAGACCCAGGATTCTTAAATCAGATACATATTTAAGATTGAAGAGTTTAAGTAAAAATTCTGTGGTCCCGAACTTGAATTGGAAGCATCTCTATGAACCAATGGTATATGTATATCACCCAGTCCACTGAAAAGTTCCAGACACATTTCCAACTCATTGTTACTGAGTTAGGAAATGTCGACATTGTGGTATACAAATGCCATTTCCCACTGAAGGAGCCTGGGCCCTTAAGAAATGGCTGGTTCCAGCTCTGAGGCAAAATAAGCCTAGAATGTCTTGTAGCAGATAACAACAACAACAAAAAACTATCAAAGGTTACTAGCAGCAAGTCAAAATTCTCCTATTCAGGAAAAATCTTCAAAATATATGAAATTTCAAATGTATAAAACATTTCAAATCTGTTTAAATCCATTTTACAATGATACTTTAAAAATAACTATTGGGCTGTGCTAGGACACTACTTTAAAGACTGATAGATAAGAGGGGAAAATCAAACATTTTATCCTGCCTTTCCTATATAAACTGTACTAGTGAGTAATCACTAATAGATCAGGGAAATCTTTTTCTTTATCAACTCATTCCAGCTAATACATGAGGAAAGTGTGAAAGTGTTAGAATCACACTCTTTTTCAAGGACTGAACTACTGAATCTTGATATTGGTCATTAATGACTGTTGACATGACATAAACAGAAGCAACTAGACACTGCATGCCTCCTGTTAGAAGATACTGTCAATGAGACTGTTTTAGCAAAGAAATCAGACCCAAATTGGATTAAGTCTCTAACAAACAATATATATATATATATATATATATATATATATATATTGTACACATACATATATACACTAATGTGCAAAAAAATCCCACAGAGGACATAAGAACATGTTAAAAGACACCACAGGGACGCAACCCGGAAAATCCAGACTGCAGGGTTCTCTAAATGACAAATAACCATGTAAGGAAGAAATGGAAAGAAAAAGCAATGGATGGCACATGTTCCAATTCTGACTCAAATAACCTTTAAAAAAAACATGAGACCATTGGAAACGTTAGCAACTGACTGGATATCTGAAGATATTAAGAAACCACCGCGATAGTTTTAAGAGAGATAATGATATTGAGATTATGTTTCAAAAAAAAAAAATGTAACCTAATTCTCTATGAGGGCAGTTAGATTTGAGCTGAAGAACAAAAGGATTTATGGAATGCGCAAAGGAAAGATATGCTAAGGAATCTTTTTTTTTTTAAGTTTGCAGGAGGATATCTATAGAATAACAACAGATGTCCTAGAAAACATGCAAAGCCTCTTTCTCTCCGAAGATTCTAGGGCTATTCATAAACTGTTCAACTATTTTGTGTCATTAGCAAAGTCCCTCCGGTGAATTACAGCCTTCTATCCACTTTGGGACCATCCATTACAAGATGCAACCAGCAGCCAAGATACCATCGGCTCATTGCACTAAATGTTTTCATAAACAGATTTATAATGAGAGGGAAATGCATTTTTATCAATACTAAGCAGGGCGGCAGAGAACTCCCCCCAATTATTAGGGGGCTACTATTAATCCGGGAGCGATTTGCAGAGCCTTGCAGCTAGTTGAACAGCCCCCAACCCTGCTAGCTTTTTAAAATCTACTAAACAATGTGAAGCCACAGTTTCATTTTTTCTTTCTGGCTGGAGATGGTGCAAATGTTCATCACCCAGTGTGAAGTAATATGTGAAACAGGTGTTTTATTCCCTAGCAGGTAAAATGGGTTTGATTCCTGTGAGATGTAGACATTTCAAGGCTACCAGCAAGAGGTCCAGATGGTGTGTATTTTCATATCTAATATTATATAAAAGATTTCAAATGTATCCTGACTCTTAACAAAACCATAAATTTACAGCTTATTGCCGTGCAGAAAGCTCTGGTAGCTACTAATTAGTATTACTGTTTTTGCTTTGCTCTTCCAGGGATCACTAGCATAGCTGAGCCTTTCATTTTTAGCTTCTGGTAAAAAGACAAAGAATTCCAGGGTAGGGGCCCATCTCACTTCAGGGCCAGCTGCGTATAAAACGGTAGAACCTCGGGGGGATATGCAAATGTTTACGAAGCCACAGGGGAAATGAGGGTCAACCCTTTAAGGAAAAGCGCTTCCAACCTTGAGGGCAGAGGTCTTTGCCTACTTGTTGCCAATTTGATCGTGTAACTATTTCAGAAATATTATTGAAGGTATTTTAAGAATAAGGACACCGATAGCAAGCATGATTCCAAGTTCATTATGAGCCAGGTATTTTTTCGGATTATGCTGCAGGCACTCCTGTTCAATATTCTTAATCGCCCTTGGAGGTAGCAGTAGTAGCTCTGTGGTACACAGGAGGCAACTGAGGCACCGACAACTTAGCAACTTACTCAAGAGCCAACTCAGCTCTAACTAGTAGTTGAGACTTCACTCTTTTCTTTTCTTTTCTTTTTTATGTTTATTTATTTTTGAGAGAGAGAGAGCATGAGGGGGGAAGGGGCAAAGAGAGAGGGAGACACAGAATCTGAAGCAGGCTCCAGGCTCTGAGCTGTCAGCACAGAGCCCAGCGCAGGGCTCGATCCCATAAGCCGTGAGATCATGACCTAACCTGAAGTCAGATGCTCATCTGACTGAGCCACCCAGGTGCCCCGAGACATCACGCTTAATAAGAACAGAATGCTCTCTTTTTTCTTTGTAGCATGGAAGTCCAGAAGGCGCAGTGTCCATGGTACACATGAGGAGACCCTTGGTGAGAGTTCTGTGGGATTTGTAAATAACACTATTCTGAAGAAGGGAAGTTGAGTCAGCAAAGTAGTGGGTCAGGGTTGTTTCCGCTCTAGAAGGCAATGATCTGGGTTGAGGTGAAGGGGAATGAGGCAACCCATGGTTCCCAACAGCCATGGGCGACATTTAACCTCCCGATCCAGCACTCTTGGCTCTCACTCTGGCGTGCTAATCAGTGTATCACTCACGACTCTGTGAAAGGAACACTCGGCTGCTTCTTAATATTTAATACGCTATACAGAGTGGAGAGAACGAGAAAATACAGGAGCTAATTAGGGAAACTTTATAATCTCACATTGTTCATTTTATGAAGGAACTCCTGCTTTCTGTTGGGAAGAGTCAATAGGACTGATTTCTTCAATCCTGATACCCCAAGGTTTAAGCTTCGTTGATTCCAACCAACACAAATATCCCAATCCTGCTTCGGCCCCAAGAATGTGAAGAGAAGAAAGTAACGTAGAAAGAATTCAGGCTGATAGTCAGCTGCTTGGCTTGGCCATAAAATGGCTACTGTGAGTTTCAGTCTGTCCCTTCACCTCCGCGGGGCTCCGTGACTCATCTCCAGAAGTCTTTTTTTTAAATGGTCTAAGGATTCGTGTAACTTTGAAAAATCAATAACTTAATGCGCATGCCCGTAGCTTCAAAGTGTGCGTTCATGAGAATGATAACAACAAGATTGTTTGGCGGGAGGCATGATTGATGGGATAGAAACACTTTAAAACAGGGATTTTAGAATCCTTCTTGTGAAAATAAAAGCGTGGGTACAGTTTGCCCTAATATTACCTGCAAGGCAGACTCTGCAATGGAAAGTTAACCTGAGAGAACGCTCAAGAAATCTGACCACATCTCTGGGTGAGTTTTGTGGAATGAAGCTCACTATTTTAACTTCATGCTATTGAAAAGTCCGGGATGATGCAGACATTGGCATCTTAAATTTCTAGAAGAGCCAAGGGGCCACTGCATAAATAATTAAAGCCCTTAATTTTTAGCCTCTGCAGTAACTCTTGCAGACAAATAGAACTTGACTTTTACTTATCTTTCTAGTCTGGTAATTGTTTTCACAAGTGAGAAGGATCTTGACCAACAAGGGTCTAAATAGATTTTCCCCTTCCATGCTTCACTGAGTTCAGAAGGCAGATGCAAGTTCCCTTTCTGTTCAGATGTGCAGAAGTTACCTGGGAAAGGCACGGATAAAAGTGAGTTGCCCTCCACGAGGAACGAGCCATCTCCCCAGATCTAGTCCCCGCCTATGGCTCCGGATTCTGTTTCCAGAATCTGTTTCACTGATTCCAGTGATTATGAGTTTTGCGCCGTATCTTCTCCCCTTTTTTTTTCCCTGCGATATTTGCATTTCATGTTCTTATTCTCTTAATGCCAGAGCAATTTGAAACTCTCATATATAGGCAATTCCCAGGTCTCCTTCCTAAAGCACTGTGATTTCCTTTCAGCTTTTCAGAGGCACGTGTGCTGGGGAGGATCCGAGCCCTCCCTGTCAATCCAATTTGTGATAAGGATTTCCCCAGGTGCACCCGTTCCACGGTCCCCGTGTTGCCGCGTGCCTGGTTGGCATCCTTTTGGGGAGCATTTGTATTGCTTTTTCATCTCCGAAAAGATACTCTAGTCACAAACCAGTCATCTGCCTGTTAAGCTGTATTTAGAACAAATCACTCTGAAGCAAAACAATGACGACGACGACAAAAGAGCTACGCTTATTTTTTTCCAGACTTTTAACAAAATGTTTGATGTTGTGGCGATTTCCAAACAATTAATGCGAAATTGGGGACTGTTGTTCACATGATTTATTTACCATAGATAGAGAACTCAGCTGGCGCGCTGCTGGCGCCGACGGGCCCAGTGAAATTTTCGCGGAGAGTTGGAACATCCGTGAACTCCCTCCTAAGAAGCGGTACATTTTTCGAAGGATCAAAGTAACCAGGAATCACGGGGCTTAAAAACCACCAGGTCTAGGAAAGCCCACCTCCCCCACCACAGGGGAATTACTGCTTGGAGCACTTGATTTCATACTCACAACTGGTTGGTTGTTTCAAACACGCTTTCTTGCAGGCTGAGAACGAGCCTTTCGGATCCTGGATCGGGGGCCTATACTTGTGCACGCGTGTGTGCCTACACGAAACAAGGGAACGAGACAATGTTGTCTAGTTAGCACATTTTATAAAAGTTTAGACCCCGACCTCAAATATCCCACACTTTACGGATCCCCAGTGAAATACTCAAAAGGAATCCAACCGATTGGTCTCCAGGAGTTTTTCAGACTCTCGGTACAGGCCGCTTGCGGTGGGTCGGGTGTCCATTCCAAAGGGTGGGGCAAAACTCGGCCAGGAACAAAAAAGAGCTGCGGTACCACCCAAAATAGTAAAAATGAAATAGAGAATGTGTGAAGTTAGATGCTTGATTTACGCGTGGAAAACCAGCACCAAGAATATTGTTATGGGCCTGGCTCCTGGAGGCAAGGTTTGTTAGCAGAAACTGTCTCTAAATATTTATGCTCAGCTAAATAATCGCTAAATAATTCCAGTTCTCAGCTGGAAATCTAGGATCAGGATGAGCCTACACTGGTAGATCTGTGAGATGGTCTATTGGTATTTTATCCAGCAGTAGTCTTGCTCGGTGATTCTTTAAACTTGCAGCATATAATTAATATCCTTTTTTAAAAGGCTTTTCACGGCCCCACGTAGGAAGGCTTCCTTTGGAAATATTTCCCTAAAATAAACAAAGCACTTAAAGTAGCCCGTTCAATAGCATTTGTTTTAGGGCTATTAAAGACATACAAGAGTTTTGGCTTTCACACTGCGTGCCTCCAAAGATTCTTTCATTCGCTAAGCCTTGCATATGGAGCCGTGCATTGAAAGTGGGGAGGGCAATGGTTTCTTTCTTCATCTACCTTCTTGAGAATCAGCATATGTTTCTAACATTCTTTGGATGGCCCTGACTAGTGCTTAAGGAGCCCAAGATTAAAAGCAGGACTCCAGTCCGCAGGGACTCCAGAAGAAAACGTTTTGTATGAGCCAAGAGCCAAAGAGGAAGCTTTGTCCCTTAATCCAACTGCCAGAGAAACACCAAGAAATTCTCACTTTCTTCTCCTGTTGGAACAGGGCATCGTTGCAGGGTTTTGACCCAAAATAGAAATGGCCTGCAGTTTAAAAGAATTCGTTGAAATGAGATCCTGTACTTACATGCCTCTCTCTGGACACCACAAACATATTTTAAAAATAATATAAAGGAGACACACAGTCTAAAGTGGACTGTGCCCTAAACAATTTCTGTGATCGGTTACTTCTCCTGTTCCTTGTTTTTGAGCTCCGGTCTCCTCATCTGTGCGTGGGAGGTTGGACGTGACACCCGGTGAGTCTTTTCGCTTAGTTCGACCCTTCCGTAATTCGTCTCTGACTTTAAAAATCATGCTACGGAAACAAAAAAAGAATAAAAGAGGAAAAAGCGGATGAAAGAAACCATCTTATGTGGAGACTGGGAGAGGTTGATGTAAAGCTTCTATTGTGCTGATGTATAGAAGAAACTTTGACCTTGGTCGTTGGGTTAACTATCCCTCCCTTGAAAGCGCAAAGGACCGGGAGCCTCTCCGCTGACTTCCTAACCCATCTCACCGGCTCGTCGTCGTCTGGGCAAGTTACTCAACATCTCTGTCCCTCAGTTTCCTCATCTGTAAAAGCAGAGATATTAAATAACGAAATCTGCCTCAGAGCGTCCTTTGAGGATGAAACAAAGTAACATAATGAAGCACAGTGCATGGGGCCGAGCAGAAACCCGATTAGTGTCATCTGTTGTTGCCGTTCTCTGACTCCAGCACTCTGAGCTACAGAGGGAAAAAAATGTATTGATGTTACCAAAAGATATTTTGAGGAAACGATAAAGAAAGAATTTTTTTAGCTAGAGCGAATGCATGTATATGATTTCCTGTGCTGTTTTTTTTTTTTTTTAAGAGACTAAGAAATAGAGAGGGTTTTCTCTCCCTACCAGACAAGACATACAGAGACGAAGCTTTGCAATCTAAAACAGATCTATTTTGTCCACTAATGCAGAAATAACATCATGGGCATTGCGAAGGCTCTGGATCTGTTTAAATCAATTAAGATAAAGTTAATGTATTTTAATATCTGAGCTCTTTCCTTATCAAGATAACTCTACAATGTTTTCCTCTCGGAGCCCAAGGTGATGAAAAATAGACTCATTTATTCTATTACGTCTTATAACTGTGGCTTCAAGAATTTGTGTGTGCATGTGTTGTTTTGTGCTCGTTGTGAAGCTACCGGAAGACTCTCCGTGGCTTGAAAACTGCTGTCAGTCTTCATACCACAATACCCAAGGGCATTTGTCTCCTTCGGGGCTGCTGTTGTTTCCAGTGTGGAGGTAAATGGGCACTTGGTAAAACTATTTTAATGATGCTAATGTTAATACTTTGGTAGAATACTTTCTCTGCTAGTAATAGCTTTAAAGAGTTTGTTGGGATTTTGTCATCTCATACATTTTAATAGAATATTAAGTTTGTAATTAGCAAGAAAAATACGGTAGATCCACCTTCGCCTCTTTCACGCTCACGTAATGATTACCAGCGGAATGTCTGCTGCTTTGCACCCTTGTTGGCCGATCAATATTTTGGTGAATGGAGAAGTCTGAGGCGTGGAGTTGTAGTGTAAACAAATGAGAAACAATTAAAAGTATGCTAAATATGATAGCCAGTTGATTATGTAAATTTAAACAGTGTAGGGCAAAGGAATCGCTTATTAAATGAGTCTGTTTTTAGTGCACTCTGGCATTGTTTATTATACACCATAGCTGGGTATTTCATAAACAGACTCTTTTTACAACCTGCAGGTTTGAGAATTGCAGCTGAGGGATGAAGTAGTATATGGGCTTGGAGGCCATGATGGATATAACTTGTCCTACCACCATTTTCATTACGCATTGTACAGACCTGGGCCTCTGTGGGGTGCGGACAATGATGGGAGAGCCAAGACGCCCTGACAGACAATTCATTCCAATAGGAGCACCTGTTACATCAGTCTGGGCATTGGTTGATTCTTAGCTACATTGCGTTAGGGGTCTTCGTAGAATCAACAACCTGAAGTTTTTGCTAAGAAGTAAATGAATATATTCCACACGCAGTAGATTTAATTTGTCAACCGTACGAACATCTACACATTTACGACTCCAGAGAAACCTCTATCGAAGTGACAGAGTGGCCCGCGAAACATCTTACACTGATGTGTCAGAAACTCAATTGCAGTCTTGGGAGAAGAGACCGGACCTCTCAAACGGGGTGCAGTTTGAGAATTTGTACTAGAACAAGGATAACCGAAGAACAGTAAGTTGGTGTTTCTATTTCTCAGAAGTCAAGAAGGATGACCCCCATCAGGCGGTTGGGAAAATCCATCGTCCAGGCTGATCAATCCTACTGTTGAAGACTTCTCATCCTGCCAGTTACGATGCTATTAGCCCTGCCTGTTCATTTCTCAATTTCCCAGATTTCCCAGCAACTCGGATTTGCATTTGGCATTCACTCCTCTGCTCCTTCTCAGTTAGAAGTCATACCAGCCACCAGCCTGCCCCTTTAGCTATCTATAAGAACAGAAATTCATCTGTTCTTCCTAAGTTCTAGCTCCATGTGGCCCCTTTACACATAAACACTCTCCCTTGCATCTTCTGTGCTTCCCGTCTGCCCCCGGCCTTCATCGATAAAAGCACCTTCTCTTTTTCCAACTCTGCCATTGTATACTTATATCAGCGTCACCACTGAGATCTTGAAAAAGTACTTCATAGTATCTACCTTTGTCTCCTCAGCCTACACATTCTGATTTTGGTGGCAATCATTTCGTGGATTGTTGAAAGTCACCGGCGGCATTTTCATGAGCACATCTAGTGCCTTCTCTCAGCCTGACCCTCCATCTTTCTGTACCATGCCGTCTGTGTCCCTCTTCTCAGGGCGGAAATTCCTTCCTTCACATTCATGATATTGTGTCCCTCTGATTCTTCAGTCCCTGATTGTAATCTCTGCTTCCTGCTTCTACATTTCCTTTGCTTGTCTTTTCTAAAGTACTACACGTCTATATGCTTTATCTACGTTATCCAGAGATTTAACGGGTGAAGTGTGTGGTAATTGCTATCTTACAAATGAAGAAGTGGAGGCTGAGGAATTTAAATAACTTGCTCACAGTCGCCTGCCTCCTCACTGACACAGTGAGCTTTTGACAGCAGGTCTAACTCCAAAGCCCTGTCCGGTACTGTCTTCAGCTAATAACTTCAGAGGACTCGGAAATGTTTTCTTCTCAGAGCCCACAGTGAGGAAGAATAGACTTCTTTATTCTATCGCTTCTTATCACTGTGGCTTCGAGAAAATGTTAACTAATGAGGCTGTGAAGCCACTAGCAATATTACTGGAACTCTTTCACCCTCCAAGCCAGCCATTTAACCCACGAATCCGCCTGCCTCTGGCTCCGCATTCTCTGCTTTTCCTCCAAGTACGGTGTAAGAAGAGTTCCTTCCATTTATTCTCTGGGTCCCTCTTACGTTGCTTTCGTAAGGTCTTCCCTCCTCTTTCCCAGTTCTGTCATCGTTTCCCTCGCTGTTCATCGGCGTGACGATTGTGCCGGTCTCCTCTGCTCCCTCCATTCCATTGCAGCTTCTGCCCCCTTTCCTGAAGAGATCCTCAAGACTCAACTCTCTCCACCTCTTCACTTGTTGATTTTGTTTCAACCTATCATGTCCTGGCTTACATCCCCGCTACTCAACCGAAACTACTCTTGACAAGGTTTCTAAAGACCTCATGTGGCTGGCTTCGGTGAGACCCTCCTGTCCCCATCCTGCTCTCCAGCTCAGCAATTTTCTAACTCTTTGATCTGCTTCCATGCTGGTTTTCCTCCTATCTCCCTGGCTGTTCCTTCTCGAGCCTCTGCACTGGCTCCTCTGCCTCTACCCCACTAGGAAATGTTGGCCTGTTCCAGGGCTTGGTCCGTGGCCCTCTTTTATTTCCTCTCTACTGCCATCATCATTGATGATTTCATCCAACCTCATGGATTTAAATACCACTGATTTGATGATAATTTCAAATTAATACATCTGACCTTAATTTTTCTACAGACTCCAGGTTTATCTATCCAGTTATCTATTGTTCAACATTCGGATTCAGATCGCAACTGGCGTTTTAAGTTTAACATAGCCAAATGAGAAATCATGTTAATTTACCTCAAACTGCCGCTCGGTAATCTTCCCCGGCTCAGTAGACGGTACTTCCGTCCGCTTTGGCTGCTCAGTGCAGAAATTCAGGGTTGTCTTTGGCCCTTCCCTTTTCCTTATGTGTGACATCTAATCCATCAGCATTCTACTCATTTCAGATTATATTTTGCTTCCATCCTAATTCCCAATTGCATGCCACAGTTCTAGTTCCACTTACCTTTCTATCTTACCTTCAAACAGGCATCTCACCTTCCGCCCTTGCCCCATCCAGTCTGTTCTTCATGCAGAAGCCTCTATGTTAAAATATTAATCAAAACATGCCATTTCCTCTCAGTCCTTTTAGTGATTTCTCATGGAACTTATCATAAAACCCTACTTTTTCTCCAGGTTCCCCTCCTTCCTCTGTCCCATGCCACTTCCTCCCTCTGTCACAGTCCTCCAGCCACATTCGTCTCATTTCTTTTCCTCATACACATCCCCTTCTTTTATGCCTCAGGGCCTTTGCACATGCTGATTGTTCTGCTTTGACAGCTTTTGGCAGCATTGAATTCTTTAAGATTTAGTTAAAATGCACTCTTGTCAGAGAGGTCTATCCCGATCACCTTATGAAAAGTGGCCATCCCACTCTCCAAATGGTCTCTGTCACTTCCTCCCGTTTATTTCCTTGAGAGTTTTTATCACAATCTAAAAATGTCTTCTTCATTTAATCATTTATCATTTGTTCTTGGTCTCCACCCTCCAGAACGGCACCGTCCGAGAGAACTTTCTGCAGTGTTGAAATGTTCTTCCGTGCTATCCCATAGAGCAGCTACTAGCCACATGTGATTGTTGGTCACTTGAAATTTGACTGGTGGGACTGAAGAACTGAATTTTTAATTTTAATTACTTTAAATTTCAAGGCAAATAGCCGCATGTGGCTACTGGCTACCATAATGGACAGCTCTCAAGTGTATGTTCCACGGAAGCAAGGATCTGTGTTTAATTTGTTCATTGCTATGTTTCCGCTGTTTACGGAAGGTGCCGGAAACACGTGATGCTCCACTTATGATAAATGAGCGAGTGAGTGGTTTCTGGTGGGGACGAAATTCTGGGAGAAAAAAAGGATGGTTTCTAACTCAGGCCTGCTTTGCAAGTATTATAACCCTCCTTCCAGACATGTGTTTGGACTATACATCCCTTTCCTGAGATCTTTAATTAGGATTCTAAGAGAAGAACCTAATATTGTAAATTAAATTTTTGACCATGTTGAAAACATGCTTGATTCTTTTGCTGTGTTTTGTTAACCAGTGATACAATTATGCTATCTATGGAGTTATCATACGTAATTAATGAATTAATCAATTTACTTAATTCACAGGCAGAAAGATATTCTGTTTTCTAGTGTTGTCTACTAATTATGCAGTAAATCAAGGCTTTGAAGAGTTTCAACAACCATTCATTTTTTATGAATTAATCTCTCTTTGGCTTTCTTCTCTAGGGGTGAACAAATAATGCAAACATAGACCGAAGGATACATGAAGTCTGAATGCTAAGAGCATGCAGGGTTGTAGCTGAATATAAAAAAAAATATGGAATTAATTTTCAAGTGTCATTCTAATGTCACCGGGCACAGACAGGGTCAGTCTGCGCCAAGAGCAGGCAAGACCCTGTGGTGCAAAGACAGATGAGTATTAAGGACTCTCTTTCTTCATGAAAGATGCTAAATTAAACATATAATTGGTAAAAAAAAAATAAGAATGTACAAGCAATAAATATAATAAAAAATAGAACTCGTGGCTAAAGTACAACTTTGCCAGTTTTAATATTAATATCTAGGTATGAATAACTACCATAATTACTGCTGCTGCTAGGCTACCATTTTTTGAGAGCCTACTGTGTGCAGGAACTATGCTAAGTACTTCACACACATGGCTTTGTTTCAAAACCCAGTCAATTCTATATGAAGGATATTATTTCTCCATTTTATCGGCGATAAGACAAGCTCAGTTTCGACCCATAGCTGTGGATAGCAGAGCTGCAATCTCTCCCCAGATAAATCGTATTAAAAAGCTTGAGCTTTTAATAAGAAAAAAAAATTCAAAATCTGGTATTTTCAATGGCATTCAAATACAGACACATGGGCGTTTCTAGGTGTGTGGAATAGGACCTAGTTTTGAATATAGCATTTTTATAGAGTTGTTTCTATTTTTTTGATCCAATTGTCAGTTAACATTCATGGCCTAAAGCAAAAGGAAAGCAGGTCATATAAATTAATAAAGAAAAGTTATGTGTGAGGCAATTTGAAGTCGCAGGACCTGCATGGAACAAAAAACACGTGCCCATCCGGTGGCATTTAAAAAAAATTTTAATGTTTATTTATTTTGAGAGACAGAGTGTGAGCGGGCGGCGGGGCAGGGCAAGGGTGCAGAGAGAGAGGGAGACACAGAATCCGAAGCAAGCACCGGGCCCTGAGCTGTCAGGACAGATTGTGACTCTGCAGGGCTCGAACTCACAAACTGCAAGATCATGACCTGAACTGAAGTCAGACGCTTAACCTACTGAGCCACCCAGTTGTCCCCTATCCAGTGGCATTAAAGCTCGTTTTAAGATGCTGTAACAGATTGAAACGCATCTCTCTCTAAAAAAAGTATTTTGAAGTCCTAACTCCTAATGCCTCAGAATGTGACTTTGTTCCGATATAGGGACCTGCCCTATTAGTTCAGATGAGGTTATGAGGGGAGGGAGAGTAGAGTGGCCCCTAATTGAATATGGCTGGTGTACTTAGAAGAGACACGGATAGGGCCGTAGGGAGAATGGCACGTGAAGGTGGAAAACCGCATGTATGCATCTACAAGAAACATCGAACATTAGTGGCAAACCACCAGAAGCTCGAAAGAGGCAAGGGTAGATTCCCTGCAAGTTTCCGAGGGAGTATGACCAGGCTGACACCTTGATTTGAACTTCTAGCCTCCAGAACTATGAGAAAACAAATTCTTATCTCATATCGGCCAGTCTGTGGTGTTTTGTCACAGTAGCCCTAGGAAACTACTCCAGACGCACTGAAAGGGCCATCCGTTGTTTAGGTGAGCATATCAAATACAGTTGATTTGAAACAACTTAAACCCTTGACACAATGATCTACAGGGTAAATATAGCCATTGATGATGAGTAAATAAAAGCAAACTAAGGCATAACTCTGAATTTCTCTGATTTGATACAACCTACGGAGCATTTAGTATGTGCTATATAGTGCAGTGAGTGCTTTGTAAGTACTAACTCATTTGTTCCTCATGATAATCCTACCCATCAGGAATCATTACTACCAGCTCCGTGCTATGCGGGGGGAAATTGAGACATAGAAGGTGAAGTGACACCCACAATCACACAGTCAGTGAGTGGCAGAGCTGGGATCAAACCAGAGCCGTCTGGTGCTGGAGTCCACGCCCTTGACTGCTGTCCCATGCCAAGGTACCTGAGCACAGACATTCTTCATCATCAATGCTCTGACTCCGGCTTTTGTTTTAGTGACTCATGCGTGAATGTTACATTCCCCTAACCCAGCAAGTCTATCCAGAGGCTCTGATTGCCATACTCCCTTTGGGGATACTCAGTACCTTTTGATTTGCTTCTTTGATCTGGAGAGGGAGCAGCCTTAGTTCAACTGGTCCTTTCTGTTACAGCCCTGACTTACTCAAAGACCGAAGGAGGGAATTCTAATGATTGCTGGGAACATCTATTCCAACCGTATATTAAAACTCCTGGGAATTAACTCTCAGATATATTCAAGAGCTTATTGGATCTACTATGAGGCAGAGTGGAGCCAAACTCCCTCCAAATTTTCCCTTTATCCAACACACAGTTACCTCGAGACACGTGCAAGGAGATACCTTCTCTTCTGGGGGTTCTGCCTTTCTTCCTTGCTTGGAACCCTGAGTCTATCACTGACTCAGGTCTGGGATCTGGTGAGCAGCTACTGGTGTCTAGGGGGATGGCTCAAGTCAGGCTTCTAGTCACCAGACCTAGAGTGATTTTGATTGTTTATTAAATAAATCGAGAAAGACTTAAGGGTGGTTGCTTATTAATTTTAATCCTTACGAGCCCACCTTTAATCAAGCACATCTGGGGATATGTGGAGGTCAGAGGAGCCTCAAAGGTTCCGATTGCCTCACCAGCCTTGACACCTACATGGAGCCGGCATCCGTCTCCCCTGCTCACTAAGGTTACGGCGAGTTTCTACTGTAGTCCTTCTCATGAGTGTTGTCATTCTAGATAGAAGAGCCAAGAAAGTTCTTTGTGTTCATGGCCTTGCTGAATTAGAGGATCTTCTGAGCCCTCTAGAAAGGTCTAAGTGGGGGGGTGAGCGGGCAGAAAGTACCTGGTAAAAACAAAGCGGCATTTCAGCCTCTCTGCAAATTCATTCCCCCACGTTTGTGGTTCTCAAACTTGAACGTGAATCAGAATCCCCTGGAGCGTTGATAAAGGACGGTGTGCTCTGTTCCTCTCCTAGAGTTTCTGAAGTCTGAGAGCCTGCATTTCTAACAAGTTTCCAAGTGATGCTGATGGCCCAGGAACCACACTTTGAGAACTGCTGTTCTATATTAAGTCCTAGGCCTTCTAGCCTTTCCATATAGTTTACTGAGGAAAGGGTCAGATCTACATTCACGTTCACCAGCCTTGAGAGTTTTTAGAACCGCGGCCAGCTGTCTGAGCTAACACACCGAAGGCAACATTCTGAAGGCACGCTCATACCAAAGAATTCAGGCCACTCCATGTTTTCTGATCAAGTACCTTCAAAATCCAACCCCATAAATAACACACAGACTTTAATGGCCCGCATTAGCGAGCTGGGCAATTCTTTTCTTCTCTCTGCCTCTGGATTTTTCACCCCAGTTCAGACTGAGATCAGATTCTGAATACTGGCCCGAAATAATTGCGGGAGTGGGCTGGGGGTAGAGTGGGGGCAGCTATTAATAGTCTCTGCTTTGCTTTGGCAAAAGAGGAAGTAAGGGAGCATTTCATGGGAGTTTTTCAGAGGGTGTTGGTGGGTTCCGAGTGTTGCAAGAGCTCTGAATTCTCTGCAGGTATCACCGTTCCTATTGTGGGGAGTCAGGCTACTACTTAACCTGCACGTGAAAGCTTTATGCGGCTGTGAATTCAACTGTCACAATCCAGCAACCTCGTGAATCTTACTCTGGGCTCTTTTTTTTCTTTTCTTTTTTTTTTTTTTTGGCAGCCTTAGCCCTTACTGAAAAGAGGCAAGAGGGGCGCCTGGGTGGCTCAGTCAGTTAAGCGTCTGACTTCAGCTCTGGTCACGATCTCAGGATCCGTGGGTTCGAGCCCTGTAACGGGAAACTCCTGTCTCCTTCACCACGTGCCCACCCATTTTCCAGGTGATGTCACATCACCTTGATTAACCGTCTCACCAGTACTGTGTTCAGTTAGGGAGCAGGCATTTGCCAAGGCAAATTTGGGATGTTTATTCCCAGAAGAAAGAGGAAAAGGTGCTGAGCATGAAGTGTCCACCCCAATCACTGGTTGTCTAAATACCTCCCTGCTCTACGTGACCAGGCTGTGTAAGTTGTAACAGTTTTACATGTATTCGGGGTCTTTATTTCATCAAAATGCTTGGCTTTGGGAGAGCCAAGCTTCTGCGCTGTCTTTGTTCTATTCTGGCTACTGTGAGTGCAAAATTATACGTACCTTCTTAATAAATCACGGCATATTTTAGGGACAGCAGAATGAAGACGGACTCAAGCGGGTTTTAATATCCAAGAGTGTAATGGTGTAAATCTCCCTTTAAACTTAAACCATATGGGTTTACAGAGCAGTTGAAAATAAGCCTGAAAGGCATTAATAGCCTTGACTAAATAGAAACAGACATCAAGCTGAGCACACAAACAGTCAGAAAACCAATGGGGTGACGGAGACGTACAACAAATACAATCAAAAAGACTCCATCGAATGTAGAATACAGCGCATCAAAGGTAAAACCTTTACCTATTATTAATTATGACAGTAATTTCTATCTCATAACATTTCACATAGCAACTGTAACCAAGAACATCTGCATTTTAAACCGAAGGTGCCTCGTCTGCCAAAGGGAAGCAGGGTATAAGCGCGTCTAGGAGCTAAGGATTGTGGGTGTGCAACATCCAAGCTTTCGCGCAAACCGCCTCTCGCCTTAACGTGACGATGAGTAACATCTTCCGTACACACAACGGTATGCGATTCCAGAGAGATTCTGGACTGGAAGGGAAGGGTGATATAAAGCTCCTAAGTTTCTTTAGTTACATATTCCACGTGTTATGTTTCAACCAACACCATTTAAATAATGGTACCCTCTTTTCAACCAAAGCATAAACAATCATAAATATCTTTTGCCCAGAAATAAGTAAAGACAGTCACAAAAGGCCACGAATTTTTTTGATAAGCAGGATATTATTGACAGTCAAATCTTTGACAGTCAGTTCTTTGATGTGTGTTCAATCAAATTTCTGCTTCCCAGGATTCCCTCATGACTGTTTATACAAAAAGTCTACGGGATCCTTGCGTCTGCTCTCAAGTCCTTAGCCCTGTATCTAGGCTTGTGGTCTCTGTGTTCACTGGATAAGACATTGTTCTTTATCTTTTAAAGGTAAATATTGGGTTAGTTCCTCTGAGAGCTCCTAGTGGTTGCACTAATTTTCCCTAACAAACCGTTAGTTGGTGCTTAGCGTATCTGGGTCATACCCAGCTTCCTATAACAACTATTAGTGAAATTCATCCTTTTGTTTTAGAGTGTATGGTGGGCTGAATACCTACGAACCATTTTATGTGTGTCACCTTGAGCTTTCCTTACTCCAGTTCTATCTGGAAATACTAGCAGTGGATATATTTTGTTTTGATAATTCTCTGTGTGAATCCTACCTTCCCAAAGCGTAAACACACAGCAGCGTCCTATAGACTCTTTGCAGCTGGGTGGAGATATGTCATAAATTCAACCTAACTGATCTAGCCAGGCAACGCTGCATTCAGAGCTGAGGGATCTAAGATAAGAGGCTCTGCGCGGAAGGCAGGAGCCTTTCATGTCACTGGCATGGTAGAAGCATGAGTGGCCCTGGCAAATTCAAGAGAGTCCCTGTCAACTTGGGGTCAGGAGGCATCTGTAGTGGTTGTGTCCTCATTCATGCGGTTTGGCTTTGGGCCTTCTTTATTGTTCCTGAAACTTTATTTACTCGTTGAGTTAGTTAGTTAGTCCTTGAAACTATAGAATTGAGTCTGTTACTCCATTGCTTCTCCTGATTCTATGAGCTGCTTGATATCCTTTAAAAAATTCAATTCCTTGAGGCACCTGGGTATCTCAGTTGGTTGAGCATCCGACTTCAACTCAGGTCATGATCTCATGGTTTGTGAGTTCGAGTCCCACATTGGGCTCACTGCTATCAGCTCAGAGCCCGCTTCAGATCTTCTGTCCCCCCCCCCTGCCCCTCCTCCACTCTCTCTCTCTCTCAAAAAATAAATAAATAAAACATTAAAAAATTCCATTTCATTTCACAGCATGGAACACACTGAGGTACATGGAAGTTAAGTAATTTGTCTAATACCACACAAAGAATAAGTGTGGGAGCTAGAATTGAAATTAGTGACTTGGTACTATTTCATACCTTTAACTCTTTCCCCAGATAGGCTATATTTTGAATTATTAATGATCATATAGTTCATGGGACATATTTGTGCCTGATCCTTTTTCGTGACAAGTTTTTAGACCATGAGAGCGTGGTATGCCATGAGAGGAGATAAGAACTCACACACACACACACACACACACACACACACAAAATGCATTCATAGTCCCAAGAGTTACACTGCAGAAGCCAGGGAAGGAAGGGAAAACCCAAAGTAATCCAGGGTTAGAAGAAGGAGAGTAGATTTGCAAAATAAAGTTTTACAGGTTACACTCTTTTCATAGAGATTTCCATTTGAGGTGTATTCATTCGGGTCATGTCTTTTGCAAGGCATAGCCTGAAAATCAGGGAATACCATAGTAGGGGCCAGCAGAACTCCTCGAGCTATCATATCTTCAGAAAAGAGATGCAGGTCTACGTCCTCGGGTATTTGGCTCAGATATTCAAGTTTTCAATTTGCATTGTCTAATTTATTTCCAAGTTGCTAATGGTATTGTCCCCTTCCACCACCACCACCACCACCACTGTAACTCGTGTCCATATTTGGAATACACAGCCCAATTTTTCAGGGTCGTGAGGGACTCCTTCGGCTTGCATCATTACTGAAGCCTTCTGAATCCCTTCTTGCTTATCTTCCCCACATATTGTTTGGAGTTGGAGTTCTAAGACTCCCTATAAATGGCTTGTTCAGTGTTACTTGACTTTGAATTTGGCTTGTTCTCAAGGACCAGTAAATTGAGTTTTGAGATGTCCGTGTTCTGTGAAGAGGCAAACATTCCTAGTTTCTAAAAATTAGCAACTTTTGTTTGTGCTCTCGGTGAATTTCTTTGTGTTGAGAACCTTTTATTGCCTTCCCTTGTTCCTTTATTATTTGGATATTTTAATGGGTCTTTTAAAATGAAAAGTTCCCATTATTATATTTAAAGCATACTTTCATTATTACTATGTATGAATTATCCATCATTTTTAAACTTCGATTCCTCTTTTCAATGGAGATTCAGCACTGCATAAAGTGCCTGAGAGAATATAGTCCGAGTTGGTAGACTTGGTAGGCCTTTCTGAAGGCCTCTCTAAAGACCACAGGTTCAGAAACTTAAACAAAAACTTCCCCAACTGATGACGACTAGGCTCTGGTAACTAATCAGGATATACTCAGAACAAGAGAACTCACTCCAGATCCTTTCATAAAAGGGAAGTTTATCATTAGAAAGACACTGTAAGAACAAAAAGGGAAAGAGGAGATGGCGAGGAACCCAGATATTAACAATAGCAGAAAGTTGCTCTCATCCGCAGCGCTGGAAGAACAGATGGAAGAGACGGTGGAACTAGAGCCCAGCTGCCTGGGCTTCCCTCCAGAGGGCTGGCCCAGAGAGGACATGCAGCCCCTGCTGGACACACAGCTCAAAGCAGGGAAATAAGAAGAAACACATGGGGCTTTCCCCTTCTTTCATGTCCATTTTCCTGCCAGGACCTCCCAATCGGCGGAGTCTAACTGAGAGGCGGTTGGCAAAGGAAACTGGGAAATACAGAGTTCAGTCCTTTGCGACGCACAGCCTAGTGAGGGGCGGGTGGGAAGCCCTCTGAAGAGCAAATGGCCACCTAAGGCCGAGTTTGGAACTAGAGCAGGATTATGTCTGAAACTGCTTCCACTTATTCTTCTACCTCTAAGTTATTTAATGGAGCTTTCTGGAGGCAAGAGTCTGTGAGGGCTCTCCTGGTACAAAAAGCTGTTCTGATAATACACACAAAACATTATGTCATCGGATTATAGTTATTTTTTAAATATTAGTTTCTTCGCCTTGCCTTATGATGAGCTATTTATTTTTCTTTCTTCTATATATAGAACCCAAGATAGTATCAGTGCTAATGAAGTCTTATAATAACAATTATTATTAGCACGCTCTTATTCCATAAACTGGCAAGTTTCCGGTACGCCTTCCACTCCATTCCCATTATTGTAATCATGTAATGTCTGGCAATAACATCACATTAAAATTTCAAAGAATTTTTCTCTGTTCCCTGACAAAATAAAGTCTTTCCTTGTTTTACAGATTACAATTCCTATTTTTAGTCATAAAAGGGGGCAGCTATAAGGACTTTTCCGGTTGGTAACGCAGGAGGGAGTAAAAAGAGTGTCGCGAAGGCTATTTCATGAAAGTGCTGAGTGAGAGTTAGTGACCAAGGCGTGCCAAAGGCAAATGGGAGGCAGCGGTGGAGACCTAGTAGCGAAGGGCAGCAGGTGACAGGGAGCTTGCAGTGAAGACGGAGGCAGAGGCAATGAAGTTATTCCGCCTATATTTAACGAGGACCCACCACGTGCCAAGCCCTGTCCCAGCTGCTGGTAGTAGAGGGAAAAACAAGAGAGACGCAGGCCATGTTTCTATGGATCTTCTTTCCTCTCAAGGGAGAAGAAAAAAAAAAGCAAATGTAAAATCTGTAATGATGTTAGGGAGCGGTGTTCTAAAGAGGAGGCACTATTTGCCAAACGGGTACCTTTGAAGAGGATGGCCAGGAAATTCCTCCCTGAGATGGCTTTGCTACAGAGACCTGAATGCGGACCTCAGGACAAAGCATTCCAGACAGGACATAATCCTAGAAGCCACGAGAAACTTGGCATTTTTGGAGGAAGCCAAAGGCGGCCATGTGGCTAGAACACAGTGTGGGGGGAGGGGGGGAGGAAATGGGTTGGCTTCTGCAGCAGCTGCTTTTATTAAACCCACAAATTAGGGTGGAACCCTTATTCCAGGATGACTGCTAAACAGATAACACTGGGATTGTAAAGAAGGAATTCCGCTAATGCATGGCATGGTGTTAGGTGCTTAAAGGACACAAAGATGAATATGGCACAGTTCCTGCCTCTCAGGACACACAGCTCAAGAGGGAGAGACTAGGATTAAAAAAAAAAATGACTCAGAACAAGAAAGACACATACTGGTTGTGTAGAAGGAAACCATTCAAACAAGGCAGCGAACTATTAAAGAAGACATTATTTTCATAAAGCAGTGTAAGATGGATTGTGATGCTTCGAATGTCAAACAAAATAATTCAACTTTGAGCAAACGTGACAGGGAACCATTTCATGTCTTCTGGCATCAAACCAGAAGATGGGTCATAGAGTTTTGGAGCTCGAAGGGACATTAGTTACCGCTAAGTTCAAACCCTTCACTTGCTAATGAGGGGTTACGAGAGGTGAAACTGCCTGCTCAAGGTCAGTAAACTGACACCTGCCCATGAATCTTTCTAGAACATGCTTTGCTTCTGTTTTGCATATAATAATAGCATAGTCATAGGTGTCAGCTTTAACAAGTTTGCCAATACATATTCAGAAACACAATTTAAAGGTGGGGTTCACCTGACTTCATTCATTCATTCACGTACTCCCTCCACAAATTATTTATAGAAAATATGCCTTTCATACGCCATTGAACACCTACTTTCTGCTAAGCATATAGACGCTACTGAACATTTTATGCTAATCCCTGCCCTCCTACACAGTGAATCAAAAAGCCAAGTTTGAAACATACAGTTGTTATTTCCCCCTAGCAGGATGTAATGGAAAGTAAGAAGTCATTATAAGTAGAACCATAATTTTCCCAAAGCATGACAGTAATTCTGGGCTTCCTGTCTAAAAATAGGTCGGTCCACTCTAAATGGACCCCACTGCACTTCTTTAAATCGCAAGTACTAAGTAGCCATCCACAAACAGCGGATGTTAGAATTACATGATCTAGATGAGCAAACTTCATACGAGGGCATTTAAAGACACGCCCGTGGGATGACTAATAGACTATATGGAGAACGAAACGCTCAGCTGCTCAGAATTCTTACCAGGTCTCCGAACTGTCTAAAAATATTGGCAGCAACACCTGCCCTCATTGTCAACGCATGCAGAGAAGGCTTTAATATTCACCCAGAACAGGTAGGCTCTTGGCTTTCAAGGTGGTTGAATAAAGATCCTCTACCCAGCAATCTGTGTAGACTGCATTTAAACATCCTTGGAGATCCTGAAAACTGCTGGGAATTAAAATTTTAGTTTCGGGAAGATTGGTGTTTGTTGAAGAAATTATTCATTTGGAGTCAACAGACAGGTGCTAACATCACCTGTGCAATGAACAAGTCCATGGCTTGGAATGTCCTCTTCTCTAGCCCCGTCTAACTCTTTACTGTGCTCTCGGGGCATGTTCTCACGGACCGTTTATGGATAGTCTTCTGATGCCGGAACCTATCATGTATTTTCTAACCCCAGTGCCTTTGCTCATGCTGAGTCCTCTGTTTGGAATCTTTACGTCTGTGCCTGAAACAAAGCAACATAACACAAACTTCTGCTTATCGTTGAAGGCCTGACTTTCATCAGGAAAAATGATGACATCTTCCCCAGTATTCTACAACTTTTTTACGCACAAGGGCTTACTTTGTGCCATGTCCCTTATATGCATTTATCTAATTTAATTCTCAACATTTTCCCTCGTTTATAAAGATGGGAAATGAGAACCGATGCCCAGTCACTACCAACTAATAAAGCTGAGATGGAAACCTATGAACCTTTGGCTTATTTTCTAGCTATCTAGCCTCTACCGGCCAAGCATATCAGAACTAGTTTTATAAATCTCTACTTATACTACAGAATGTGACTCTCTGAATGGAAAGACCAAGAAAGTGGAGGTGGGGGCTTGGGGAAAAAGATCAGTTCATCCTACAAACGTAAGTTGGTATTCTACCATGTTTATGGCAAGGTTGAAATCTGTTATGATAAAATCATGATTGATCGGGCAGGTTTGGAACTAGAAGGCACTGTTTGTTATGGGCACATGATTTTGCTCCTTCTCGTCCTTAGTTTTTCTGTCTCCAATCCCAAAGACACATGGTTTTATGTATCATTTTGCAACAAGTCTGTGAACGATTCTCTTTCATTTTTCTAGAATTACTCATTTATCCAATTAATGCTTACTGAGCATCTACCATGCTCAAGGCATTATAAAGAGTTCATAGAGGTATAAGATGAAATCCATGCTCTCAGAACCACACGGAAGTGAGATAAGACATGTACACATGTAACTATAATTGAATTTTGTGCAACTATTCAATTTTAGGAGAAAACCCACTTGCGTTTTATTAATAAAAATTCACACTTTGAAGACATCATCATCCATCGTGGAAATTTGCGATACATTTCCATGGTCAAACCTAAGGGGAAGTGAGTTGAAAGTGGAAGGAAGGGAAAGGTACAGACCAATCACGGAAGGGACGCTAATGTATATGAACAAAAACAGACAGAAGACATCACGGCAGGTCTGACTAATGTCTCAAAACTCACTTTCCCTTTTGCTGCAAGTGGTAAATTTTAAGTCAGAACAGTTATAGTCAAATGGTGCACCATCCAAAACATCGCCCCAAACGGTAACATTATAAATACATAATGCTCCCTCCTCCCCCCCCCCCCACACACAGATAACTATTTGAGGTCACCAGCAACTCACCAGTCTGGGAGAATTTTCTGTCCCTATAGTTCTTGGTCTCATTCCTTTAGGCAAATTAGCAGAGCTCCATCAAAATGCATCCTTAATTCATAAGCAGATAATACTTTGAGCTGGCAAGTCTCATAGCTGTGTACAGTGCTGGCATCCGTTCCTTATCCAACACACCAGCAACTGCTCCATAGCCAAATCCCCTGTTAAGTCCTTCACCACACTGTTTACGTCTCCTGTAGGGCCTCCGGAATATATTTTGTGTATTGTCTTTGTTGGTTCAGAACTAGAAGCCCAACAGTATTGGTTAGGACAAATGTTTAGTTTGTTAATGGGTTATTTCTTCTCGTATCTTATATACTTATTTATCCTTTTCAACACAGGTCCTACCATTACCGGCTAGAGACACGTGAGAGTTAGCCTTCCTGGGTCACACCTGCACCAATGACTACAGAGCCCTAAGCTGAAAATTCTACCTTTGTCCTTCTTAAAAGCCAGAATATGGAGGTAAAGAATTGGAATTTCACGAAGGCTGCTTTATGTTTCCTCCTCTGGCCGTAAATGACATTTTAGAGTTGAAACCCTGCGTTCATATTAAAGGAATCCGCAGGACCACGAGGGCCTCGGGAGCAGAAACTCTGTTTATTCCCTGCACCCCACGCAACGTTTCCAAATGGGTGCTCAGTGCATATTTGTGTTGAATCCAACTGAAAAAAAAAAAAAGTGTGGCTCATTTTGTTTATGCCGCAGATGGAAGTCTGCTCGTCACGTTACTCGAGTTTAAAGGCAAATTCTTGGATTTTAAAGAACGTACATAGCAAGTCCAACAGTATGTGGGAGAATGGTTGGAAGAATTTTGCTTCGAGTTCCCAAATCCGCGAGGGAATCCTTTCACCGACCTATTCTGTTTTGCATCTCTCCCCAGTGTTACGGGTTTCACCCAGTACAAACAATTACCTGTCAAATTGACACTTCGATGAAAAGACAATCAAAAGAGGCCATATGGACATATGTTTAAAAAAAGGGGGGGCGCGATCTCTTTCACTCTTTTTATTTGTTTTGATTTAAAATTTTTTTTTTAGTAATCTCTACACCCCACGTGAGACTCAAACTACAACCGATAGATTATTGAGTCTCATGTTCTTTTTTAACTGAGCCAGCCAGGCATCCCTCTTTCACTCTTTTTAATAGCAGAGCATTGACTTTTGCACACTCCTTTCCATAGTCTTATGATTTAAATGCATCCTTAAAGCTAGCCTGTCTTGTCGAGCATGTAATAACTGCAGGAAGATACAGCAGTTGCGGGGAGTGGGAAAGGGGTGACGTCCCGCCGTTCCTTTTTGTAGTCACTTATCAGCCAGAGGAGTTAGTTTTCCCCTGTGGCTCCCTTCAGCTTGGTTGTCATTTTTCAGCGGTGAAAGCTCCATCAACAGACACCAGCCTCTTCAGCAGAAGAAAGAGGATCTGCCACTTTAAATTTTCAGCAGGCGACTGGCATTTTATTATTTACGTATTTCATGTCATTATGTTGGATAATATAACAAATGATGCAATCAGATCCACGGGAAATTTAAAGTGGTGTACACCTGTTCTCACCTGGGAGAGGAGCATAGCTCATACACAACTTCCCCAGCTGAAAACCAGCAGTACACAAAGCCTCTGCATAGAGCCGCGCTCCCAGACTGACAAATAGGCCAAGTTGGAGAACACGAAATAAATTCCTTTAACCTTCTTTGATGAGCTTGATGTGATGTTTTAATAAAGTGGCCTTTCCTCTTATTGAAAAAAATTCTTTTTGTTGTTGGCGACATTGGTTCCCCAAACTGCCATTGAGGCCAGAATATGAAAGCCAAGGGTAAGTCACAACTGCTTTTCTGAGGTCAGCGGCTGTTTTCGCCCGCCAGTCCTAGAAATGGACCCATTTATCAGTAATGCTGCTACTTCTGTTTGAAATTGTGTGTGGAGGACACATAGTTGCATTTTCTGCAGTGAACAAACCGGGAAAAGATATTTCTCAAAAGAAATGAACCGTGGGGCACGAAAAAGGACCAAAAGGACCAAGCTCCGCCCCTCACTCCTTTTTAATGTCCTTGAGAAACTTGGAAATTATTCAAGGCAAAAAGTGACTAAAATAAATAGTCAGTCTAGTGGATAACCGCCCTTCAACCGTGAGTTGTCCCTTATAGGGACAACTGCCCTATAAGTCGTGAGTTATATCGGGATAGTGTCAGGAGGGCCGGGGTACAGAAAAATGCTGAACGCCCCCATCCATAGCCCATCACTTGTCACCAAACCAGGTTTCTGAAAGAGGATGAACATTCAAGCAATGCCTTTATTTTTCTTGTAAGGCTTTTGTCTGAAACCCCAGGGGAGTCTCCCAGCTAGCTAAATATCTGTAGGGCTACCTGATAATGTATAGGACTCCCCGTCAAATTTGAATTTCATATAAACACATCATCCTTTAGTTTAAGTATGTCCCAAATATTGGATGCTGGAAATATAAACAACAAAAACATCTCCAATCTAGTGAGATCAGACATATAGACATATGATGAAATATTAACCACACTGAGACAGCATGCTACATAGCGCACACTTATAGTGTTTTGTTCATCTTGTACTAAAATACCATATACCATATATTTATACTATCCCGCAAGTCTCAAATATTGCATTAGACATATTTATACTATAAAATCATTGGTTGTATACCTGAAATTCAAATTTAACTGGGCATTGCAGTTTTATGTTCGGCTTGTTAGTTGGGTTTGGATTTGGCTAAATCTGTCAACACTAACAAGAAGAAAAGGACACCCAGTAGCTGCTACCTTTACGCCTAAGACAAGGGCCCTGCTCGGTCCTTTCACCCGGACCCCCGCCCACATCCGTCACATACATCATTACTAGCCCGCCTGTCAGCAGAAAACATCATAAGAAGAAGGCGAAGGAAGATGTGTCGACTCCTCTCAGCCCAAGCTTCCCCAGGAAAATGCCTCCTCCCCCATGGGAGGCAGCCCAGCCCTCTCCGCTGCGTCGACCATGTAGAAGAAGGAAAGGACACTAAGAAGGGCCTTCCTACTGAGTTTCAGTACCTTCGGTGTTCACCTCACAATCTCCACCACCAAGCACTGAGGTCCGACCAACGACCTTACACACGGCTCGTCTACATCAGCACCTTCTTCCACGGGCGCAGGGATGGCGATCGTTTCCACCAAAACATAGCCTATTTCTGCGCTTCTTCTAAAGCCCACATATGATGGTCTATAAGTTAAACCGACGCGTTCACAAGGAGTTTGTTGTCCGCATGGTATTCTTTATTTTCACAATAAATACGTGCGGGACGCCAGAAACACAGAAGATATGAGATCAAGTTCTTACTTTCCTATTGTTCAATGTGACGCAATAGATCGGATCTTCTGGACGGTTATCTAGCTGGGCATCAGAGATGCTTCTGCCTCTCAGACTGTTTGTTTTTTCATGAGCGGGTCTATAAAAATCCTTCTTTTGATAACATCTACTTTAATGGACATTAATTAATGTTCGTAGCTGTGACTTTCAACTTTGTGTGGGTCAGAATCATCCGGGGGGCTTGCTGAAACACGGGTTGAATTTCTGATTCCGCAGATCCGGGGCGAAGCTGGAGGATTTGAATTTGTAATGTGAGCCCCCGTCATGCTGGCGCACCGGTCCAGGGTCTACGCTTTGAGAACGATTAGGCCACAGATTAGTCTTCCTTGTCAAAGCCAGACGTTGTCCTCTCAGGGTTATAAGATACTAGTATCCTACTAAAGTGGCCATTAGACACCTTTAAATCCATTTGAGACGACACACACGTGTGTGGTGTGTGTATGTGCATGCACACATGTTCTAGTATTTATATTTCAATTACTTTGAAAGTCAATAAATCCATATTAAGTTAATGTTACATTAATTATAGAACACTGTGGTTTAGATATACCTTTGCTCTAAGTGAGACCCAGAAATTTCTCTATCTATCTGAGAATACATTTCCCTTTCCACCCACCAAACTACTATGTATGTAATATTTATACTTCAAGAAGATAGTACTTTCGCAAATAAATTAACTTGAAGTCAGAAACTGCTCATTTAAAAATGGTTGTTCTTATTTTAATAAGTAATATATATTTTAGTAGAAAATTTAGAAATAAAGAAAACATCTTTAAAATAAAACATAGAAGTTACCTCTAATTCCACTGCCTAGAAAACCTCTGTGAATGTTATATGTTTTTCCTGTACTTTTTGTTTTCCCTTTTTTGCCACATTATGAAATCCGAACTGCGTTGTACAGACTGTTTTGTAACTTTTTCACCAAATGATAAATGGTGGGCATTTCCCTATGCCATTAATATGCTTCGACAATACGATTTCTGATGGCTACAAAGTGTTTTTTCACAAAGATACGCCATCATTTATTCTGTTTATCCTCTATTGTTGGGCTTTTTTTTTTTTTTTTTTTTTAGCTAATACAAATAATGCCAGAGGTGCCTGGGTGGCTCAGTTGGTTAAGCATCTGACACTTGATTTCAGCTGAGGTTATGATCTCACGGTTCATGGGTTCAGGCCCCGCATTGGGCTCTGCACTGACAGTGCAGAGTCTGCTTGGGATTCTCTCTCTCTCTCTCTCTCTCTCTCTTTCTCTGCCCCTCCCCCTCCACTCATAATAAATAAATAGACTTTAAAAAAGCTTTAATATAATATGCCAAGAGAAATTTCCAGGTTAAAATGCCATCCTACCTGGTCACCACAATCAAACTTCATCTCATTTTTTTAACTTAAGTATCAGTGAAGACCAGAAAACAATGAAAACTCACAGTGAATCCTAACACTGATTTATGAACAGTTTAACGCTAGAATCTGGAAGAACTGTCAAGTATAAGACAAAGAGAACTAAGCAAAAAACTAAAGCTAGTTTTGTCTTATGAAATGCCTCTCCTTTACCCTGTGAAACAGAAACCATCTGGTTACAAAGGGTATGGGATACTATAGGCTTTCCTACCTTCTGTCATCTGCTCAGAATTCAAGATCTTCACCCAACAGAAGATAAGAAGCTGCTTTTTGCACTACAGCTGGTATTTCTTAAAGATGGACCCTCTTTCTTCTAGTACCCCATATTCCGCACCTCTACAGAAACAGCTTTACCCAGAATGCAACTGATTGAACAAACGGTGTGCTGATGGTAATGGCCCCCATCTGAGGTAGTGGAGCCTCACAAAACAACAACAACAACAACAAACTCTGTGAGTTGGGGACACAGGGATAAACAAACAGATTGCTAGGAAATGTGTGTCAAAGAGTATTGTGTTCCAAGTGTTCTGCCTGTTTACAGCTTCATAAAGCAAGATCATAGCTGTAGAAGATGCTATGTCAATAAAGGAGAGCAGCAGTACATGAACACCTTCTAGAAAGTAGGTATTGAACTTGGAGTGAACTCATCAACTTTCCTTCTAGTTGTCATAATAACTAAGGAATCGTACCATGATACAAGTGGACAAAACTAACAAAAAACAGCATACATCGTGTTTGTTGACATATGCCAAGGTCATAACAAAAGTGAAAAGAAAGCACCAGTAAACCTATGAGAAAATAACATCAATACGGAAGATTCAGGTGAGAAGCGTAACTGTAAAACCTATCAAGTGCCAATTCAGGGGAAAAAAGACATCGTGAAACTCTTTGGCATCTTCAACCGGTGCGAGGAAAAATTACTTCGGTGAAAAGGAGCTGAACTGGGTACAATGAGAATAACCCAGGAAGAGAGCCAACGAGTTGTCGTGAAGGCAACAGTATGAGATAAAAATAGATGTAGCTGAGATGCGGAAGGATTGCGGATGAATTAAAAACATAATAGCAGAATTTAAAATGCTATTGGAGGTCAAAAAGAACAGAATTGATGCAGAGCACAAACTTGGGACCCTCTACCAGATTGCAGGGGAAAAAACACAGACGTGAACGTTACAAGAGAGATGCGAGTACAGAGAGCATAAAGCTATAGTGTATCCTATAGGATAATTGGATTCATGAAGAAAAGTTAATGCAAATATGACAGAAGAAAGTACCAAAGATAATATTTTTCAAATTTTACAAACTAAATGAAAATCAGATTTCATCAGGTAATAATTTGTAGGGGAAAAAAATCAGTGAAATACGACCTATAACTGGACTTATTCTGGGTGGCGTTTTGTTTCTTTTAATGCCCTTAAATTCTTTTCTAATCCTCCCTTTGAGAAGTGGAGCCTCATTCCCTTTCTTTTGAGTGTGGATCAGATTTGGTGCCTTGGTTCTAACAAATAGAATAAAGTGGAAATAATAGCGTGTGACTTAGAGACTCAGGGAAAGTCAAATGCCGTGCTGAACAGTCCTGTGGAGGAGGTTTATGTCGTCAGGGACTGAGGCAACATCTGGACTTCAACCTCATCGGAGACCCTAACCCGAAATTCCCCAGCTAAATCTCTACTGGATTCTGACCCTCAGAAATGATACAAATGTTTGGTGTTTCAAGCTGTTAAATTCTGAGGTAATTTTTTACCTGCCCATAAACAGCTAATACATCCTGATGGCATTTTTAATTTCCGATTTATTGTATGTTAACACAAAAATTATTAAGTATAAATTATTTGAAAAATAGTTATGTGCTTATAATAAGCAATCACCTCTACCAAAAAGTTACTTGAGAGAACAAAAATAGAAACAGCCTTAGACCTCTCTTCTCCAATACTAAATGGCAGATATTAGTAAAGGAATATCTATTGAATTTGGAGAAAATATTCTGACTCCATGATTGTATACAGAGCTAAGACATTGTTAGATATCAGAGTTCTTAAAATATAGCTCCAAATGTTCCCCTTGGGAAAAAAAATGGTGGTATTTTCCAAATAAGTTAGTAAAGAAACAAAAAGTTTAATAAAAGGGAAAAATGGATACAAAAAGCAGTAAGCACTGCCAGTTAACTATTGATAAGCGTAAAGTATTGCGATCTTGTTGAAAACTAGTTACTAAATGATTATAATTGTCAATTTCTTCAAAATTAAAGATATATAATGAAAAACAAAAGTAGCTATAATGATATAATATAACATAAGAATATAAAATATGCATTAAGAAACCCATATTATATTAGAAAGATTGAGGCATGAGAGATAAGGCAGAGAGCCTTCCGAACGCTTTTATTTAGAGTGGGGGAAAACTTAAAAACAGTTTCACTAATTGTTGAAAATTAGAGAAATACAGAGTAAAGACTTATTTTGAAGTTGTTAAACATAACCAATGACAGAATTAAAATCAGCACCTACCTTCACATGCCTGAGAGATAATGAAATAAGAAAACATAGTTTATATAACGAAAGTAAGAAAAAAGTGAAAAAATGTGAAAGCTTAATGATTGCACAAAATAAGGTAATAGATAGAAAGCAACTGTTTAAGTTACAAAAAAAAAATCTTTAAAATCCCACATTAAAAACCAAGATACAGGGGCGTGCCTCAGTCGGTTAAGCATCCGACTTCGGCTCAGATCTGATCTCACTGTTGGCGAGTTCGAGCCCCGCGTCGGGCTCTGTGCCGACAGCTTGGAGCCTGCAGCCTGCTTCGGATTCTGTGTCTCCCTCTCTCTCTGCCCTCTCCCGCTCACACTCTGTGTCTCTCTCTCTCAAAACTAAATAAACACTAAAAAAAATGAAAAAAAAAGCAAGATATATACTAGGTCAAAAACAAAATCTGACTGCTGACAATGACATAACATCAAAAAAATGACCCAAAATTATATGAGTAAACACTAAAGTCCAGGTAAAAATAGATTTAATAAATTTCAAAAGAAACGATATTGCAGGATTAACATTAGACAAAGTGGAATTCAGTGTAACAGATAAAGGAGTTACTTGTCTTAAGGGGTCGTTTTATATTAATAAATGTATATTTGATAAAGAAAGTATAAAAATCATAAACCTTCCTGTACCAAAGAAAATTAAAACTACATATACAAAGTGAAAATTCTTATAAATAAGATGGAATTATAGGTATATAAAACATAAGTTTTTAAAACTTTTTCTCCAAAGTTGATCAAAAAGAAGGGAAAAAAAAAGAAAGAAAAAACGTAGCATAATTTGAGATATCGAAATCATAAATCTCCCAAAGGAATTAGCAGTTTTGGCTTTTTTTTTTTAAGTTCAGCTTTTATATGAAAAAATAATAAAAAAATAAATTTACAAATTGGAAAGAAGCTTGGAACATATTTGACAAAAGGATAATATCCTACACTTAAAATTTTTAAAAAATATATAAATCGACAAAAACAGAAAAATAGGAAAAATCATGTACTAATAATGGGAAGGACTCTTGGTGGGAATGCAACAGGTGTAGCCGCTCTAGCAAACAGTAGAGAGGTTCCTCAAAATTAAAAAAAATATGTTTTATATGTATAATTATGTATATTCCGATATGTAATGTAATATAAAATAATATAATAATATATCAATGGAATATTACTCAGCCATCAAAAAGAATGAAATCTTGCCATTCGTAACAACATGGATGGAGCTAGAGTGTATTATGCTAAGAGAAATAAATCAGAGAAAGACAAATACCTTATGATTTCACTCACTGAGGATTTTAAGAAACAAAACAGATAAAGTCTGGGAAAGGGGAAAAAGAGAGAGAGAAACAAACCATAAGATACTCTAAATGATAGAGAACAAACTGAGGGTTGATGGTGGAAGGTGAGTGGAGGATGGGTTAGATGGGTGATCGGTTCTAAGGGGGGCACTTGTGATGAGCACTGGGTGTGGTACGTAAGTGATGAATCACTGAATTCTACTCGTGAAACCAATATTGCACTGATGTTCACTAACTAGAGCGTCAATAAAAATTTTAAAAGGAAAAAGAAATTAAAATTATCAAGAAGTTCATAAAAACACCTTTATTAAAGAAAACAAAAGACTGTAAGTTCAGAGATTGAGCACGGAGTGGAGATATTTTCCTGTGAAACGCGAACTCCAGGTCCAGAGTCTAGGCTCTGAGGAACACGGTCCATGGTAGAAAAAATGAGGTAGGTCTTCTAAAGCTAGAACGATGCACATGTCTGTGTCCCATACTAAGAAGCAAAGCCTCTGATGTGGTTGATTAGCTGGTGACGGACTGGATTTATCAGGTAAATAAGCATGAGCTGGATGGCGATGGTCTGTGGCACGTTGGGGGCCTGGCATTGGATTATGGCATCCAGCTTCCTCTGCGTCAGAAATGAGGCGACCAAATGGAAATTCTTACTTCCCCGCAGGTGAGGTGACTAGATCAGGGTTTATCAATTTCATGTTGCTTGGTTGTTTTTTTTTTTTTTTACAATAAGCATGAATTACTTTTATGATCAGAAAAGAGAATAATATATTTCCATTTTGAAAACAAAATGTAAATTTTGAATCAAATTGAAAGTTAAAGCCATGAAGCAACTCACGATGCCCTTCGCGAAAGCACCGTAATGTGAAGAAAATATGTTTTGAAAATTCTAAAATCATCACTCATATTTTCTAAATTGAGGCACAGGATTTAGGACTGAGAGTAATTTAAGGAAAAGACTGCAGGGCCTCATAGGACCCCCTTTTTCATTACAGGTAGAATATTCCAAAGCTATTACAATAAAGCAAGAAGAGCCATCATATTTTGATAATTTCATTTTCTCCTGACCTGATGGATTGGTGCGTTGATGAGGAATAAATTACTGGGAGCTACTGACCTAGTTGAGACCTAATAGCCCCAGGTCCACATAACTGTGCAGTCATACCAAAGAATATGCTGATTCATCTAAAGAGTTTCTTTCTAAGGCAATTGTGAACTCATTAAAAAGCCAAAAACAGAGAGCCTGAAACACATGTTCTAAAGGAATCCAGTGGGACCCCAAGCCAGTGGAACTGGTTCTCCATGGAAAATTTCAACAAAGGTAAAAGTATGTGTTCTGAGGCGCCTGGGTGGCTCAGACGGTTGAGCACCGACTTTGGCTCAGATCAGGTCATGATCTCACGGTTAGTGAGTTCGAGCCCCGCGTCAGGCTCTGTGCTGACAGCTCAGGGCTTGGAGCCTGCTTCAGATTCTGTGTCTCCCTCTTTCTCTGCCCCTCCTCTGCTCACACTCTGTCTCTCTGTCAAAAGTAAATAAACATTAAAAAAGATTTTAAAAAAAAGTATGTGTTGCATATTATATTGTTGTATCAAGTATGTTCTGCTTCCTTTACCCCTACCTCCTACCTTAAGATTATACTTGGACCCTCATGTCTCCAGGGCCAAAAAGCAGGTCAAGAGAACTGCTCAGCACCCAACGAGGACTTATCCCGTCAAGTGTTTATAGGTGGCCAAGAGGGAAGATGGGAAGAAAGGATCTCTTAGAGGTGAAACCAAGAGCCATGAAGAATAATGGACTGGACAACTACCGCACAGGCAGAACCGAGACCTATTCAAGGAGTGTTTTCCAGCGTCATGGCCAGGGTCCTGGCTACGTGTGCCAGAGGGCTTTCAGCATTGTTATGGGTCGGTGGCTACGGGGGACTTCCCGCTCATTGCCTTTCCAAAAGGGAGGGTATGTTGTGGCTACTCTGTCAGCGTCGCCTCTATGCAGTTCATACATCACCAGATCAAAAGGAGCCACGTGTAGAACTGGTATGAAATTCCAGGAATTCTGGTACTTGGAGTCTCATGCTATGACTGGAGAACACTTTGTATTATCTCTTTTAGGGAGGGTCTGAGTGTATTTTCAATGCAGAAGGGAAGGAGAAAATACTTGTGACAAGATGCAGGACAGTGGTAAGAGGATATTATCCTACAAAATATTTGCTGTCCTTCCCTGTGGTTGAATTGCACCCTCATACTCCATGGGGGTCAGGTTTTGTCATGATATGTGAGCAGAAGGCACGTGAATCTCTACTGAGATTCCTTAGCAGAACTTCTAAGGACCGTTGTATGGTTCTGCCATGGTCTTGTTTCCCCATACCAGGAGCCGTTGCCCTGTCTATTCCATCATCCCAGAGATGAGTGTGAGGAAATGGACCTGCAGGTAATTCGCGATGAGCAATAATATCATTTCGAAACCAGTCTTTATCATTGTAAGCCAGTAAGATTTTTGAGGCACTTGTTACTTCAACATATCAATCTAAGATGGCTGATACAGGATACACACTATGCGATTAAAGTGAATATTATTTGATGAAAGCGATTTAGGACCTCAGCAAATTCCCCTCTCTCCTGGGTTAAACATCTGCTTCATCTTTTTAAATCCTTTCTTATTTAAAAGTTTCGTATTTTAAATTCTTACTTATTTCCTTTTCATTTTTAAATTTAAATAAATTTTTTAAACAAAAAGGAAAAGGGAAAAGAAAAATGAATTCTTCTCTGAGTATACCTTTGACTTCAATGGACAAGTATACATATATAGTGTTGTCATCACTATTTTTGAAATCTTTTTGTGATTGTATTTTTATTTCCCCTCTGGCACAGAAGTTGAGTTTTTACATTTTTTGAGTAGTTGGGCCTTTGAATTTTAACTTGAAGTACTAATTTCTATTGTCTCTGCATTGAAATTCAGAGCCCACATAAATTTAGCATTTTAAAGTAGTAAAGAGGGGCACCTGGGTGGCTCAGTTGGTTAAGCATCCGACTTCGGCTCAGGTCATGATCTTGTTTGTGAGTTCGAGCCCCGCATCAGGCTCTGTGCTGACAACTCAGAGTCTGGAGCCTGCTTCGGATTCTGTGTCTCCCTCTCTGTCCCTCCCATGCTCACACTCTGTCTCTCTCACTCTCTATCTAAAAAGTAAACATTAAAAAAATTTTTTTAAAAGAGTAAAGAGCTTTTTTGATGCATAAATTTTATACATTTTCCATAATGGCCTAAAATAGATGTGTTTTCTAAAAGGTCTAAGGATTAATGCATATATAATATTACCTTTATTTAAGTATGGAAACTATAATACTTAGATCCCGTATATCATTATTTACTTTTTACTCATTTCATTTGTTTAAGACAGACTGGGTTAAATAATTTGATAAAACAGTGCTTGATATATTATTTCTGGTATTTCCAAAAGTTTTATGCAATGTGTGTTCAATAATAACACTTCACGGCAGTGATACGTAATATTTATTGAGCACTGACAAAATACTAGGCATCTTAGGTTTTTGCTTTCTGTTAATTTGATTTCTTCTGGATTCCTTTGTTTTCTGTATTTTTCTATATGAGATAGACTTTCTTTTCTTTCTCTCTTTCCACTCTTTCAAGAAACTCCTCATCCTGATTCAAATTCAGATAGAATTTTTTCTAAATGTTTTAAACAAAAATTTAAAATTCATATTCAAAAACCCCTATGAAATCACCCGTGTCAAGAAAATTCAAGAAGAAACGTGAGAGAGGGAACTCACAGCTATCAAGCTTTGTTTTATTGAAGTTATCATTTAGACACAGTAATAATATTAACAAACGATAATAGCAGGGACGATTTACTGATTACTATGCTAAGCACGTCACATAATTATATATTCTAATTATCATATTAATCCTATAGTGCAAATGCCATTATCTCCAGTTCCTGATGAGGAAACTGAAACTCAAAAGGTAGGTAACGTTCTCCAATTCATACACTCTCAAGTGGTTGAGTTAGGATTGTACCCATGTCTGTCTGATTTTAAGGCACTGAGCATCTATACAGAACACACTCAACGACCTTATTGGGGGGAAAGTTAAGTAGCTTTGTTTTCACAATTTGAGGCGGTACGTGATTGGTTTTTCTCTCCGAGAAGCCTTTAGAAGAAAGCGTACAGGATTATAATTCATCTTTGTATCACTGAGTGTTTCATAAGAATTACAGACATTTGTGAATCAGAATGAGTAACATGTATAGTGCTCTCCTTCGTTTGCTAAATACAAACCTTAAACATTCTTTCCTGAATTCTTTATCCAGCATTTTACCACCTGGTGGAACCACCGGCTCCTGAGTGAATATTCCTAGTTTTCACACGTGTAGAATACGTTCAAATGTTGCTGCGTATTCTTGCTGCTCGTCCCCCGCCCCACCTGCACACACTTATCTTCCAGAAATAAATCTGAATAAAAAAGAGGGTCATTTCCCCCCTTTATTTATCTGGCAAGCTGTTTTAGTACAAAGGTCTCACTTCAAACACAATGCCCAATATAGAGTTCCTCCCAGCTTCCCCAGCCACTAAACTGTGGCATTGTATGTATGTGTGGTCTCCATCAACTTGACCTTCCTAGCCGGATAACTAAATGTCGTTCTTGAATTTGGGCTCAAAAAATAGTAAATGTGAGTCTTGGCCTAACCAACATTTCAGAAGGAAAGAGCATAAATCTTTTGTTTTTCTTGTAACGCATGAAAAGAGGAAGGGAAATGAGTTTCAGTGTGGTTATATCAGGTGCAATTAGTTAAATTTTAGAACAGAAACACCCCAAATAACAGTGGCTTCAGTGACATAGAATTTTACTTTTTTTTTAAACATATAATAGAATTCTCATAGCAGCTCTGTCTCAGAAAGTTGCCCGGGCTGTCTTACAAGCCTGGTTGAAAAGTTGTTCCGCCTTCCTCCCTAGGTATCGGGATTGCCTTCATCGGCATGGCCCACGATCCACATTTATTTCAAGGGGGAAAGAGGAAAGAGAAGGATGCGTGTTTTCCTCTCCAGTCTACAAGCTGGAGGCTACACAAGTCGGATACGCTCACATACTGTTGGCCGGACTTAGCTGCAAGGAAGGCTGGGATTGCAGATGTGTTATGGGAGCCGTGCACCCACAATGGTACAATGATGGCCTTAGCCTAAGATGAAAGGAATTCTGGAGACTGGTTGCACAGCAACATGAATGTACGTAACACCATTGAATGGTACATTTATGCCTAAGATGGTAAATTTTATGTTATGTATATTTTGCCTCAATGCATTTATTTTTTTTAAAAATGAAGAAATACCTTAGCCTAGAAGTTAAGAGAAATGAGTTCTAGTTCCATCTATGACATTATTAACTCTGTAATCATGGGTGATTTTAGTTTCAGTGAACATGACTTTACCCATCCATCTATGCAATGAAACCGATATGGATTATCCTTTTGAGATTTGACTCTACATTAGCTATTTATATGAAGTAAAAGCGGATTTATTGGACATAACTAGGAACCTGGCAAATCAGAGGGATGAGTAAACTGAGTAAAAGGACTACCACTATGTTCACACACCAGCCCCAGTCTTGTCTACACTGCCCTGGTGGTGAGCTAACTCCAACTGCTCCCTGCCTTCTTGCTGTTTACCTGAAAAATTGTTAAGTCATTGAAGAGAGGGTCCCCACAGGCCCAGCCTAGATCTGTGTCTGCCCGGGAGCAGGAAGAGGATGGACCTGTATCCTTTGGTTTCATCATAGAAAACAGGCAACACTTGGCATTAACACCACTCACAACAAAGGAAAGGCGCAAAGAGAATTGGATGCCTGACAGTGAAGACAACAATATCCACTTTTTCTCTTTTCCTCAAAACCCTCTGGGTCAACTTCCATCCCAACACTTTAGCCTCGTTTTCCTCCTGTTTCTATGACATTACTTCATTCTCTCAGCTTTGCTTTTTCTCTGGTTCTGCAATCTCACAGTTCTTGAAGGATGTTCTACTAGGGCCTCATCTTTTCTTTATCAATACCCTCCCACACCCTTGCTCAACACTTCAGCTCCTGAATCTGCGGATGGTCCCCAAGTCTGGCTTCTCGTGCAGTCCAGAAGCACGTAGATAACTGTCTCGTAGATCTGTGACCCCTCAAACTTATGACGCCTAAGACCACTTTCCTCAGATTTTCCTGAAATTATGCCTCTTTTTTTGCTTATCTTTTTTACCGTGACAAATGGGATTACAATCCACTTTGCCTGCAAAGCGAATACAAACCAAGCGAACACACTAAACAGGAATTGCCTTAAACTTATTTCTCTTTATCATTTTCCACATCCATCCAATCACCAGGTCTCTGAGATATTGTGCCTCTGAGATATTTCCCGAACCCTCACTTGGTCTTTATCAAGATTGACAAAGCCTTTGTTTCTAGAAAGGTTATTGGAGTTGGTATCTAAATCAAACCCAAGACACTGACCGCTGTTGCTGCGTATAAAACAGTATGCTTTGGGGTTGCCATCACATAGCAGTTTATATTTACAAAAATTCCCAATAAAAAGTAAAATTATATATTATAACACTTGGCCATGTTTTAACTTTTTGTGTATTTATTTTAGCACAGTGACTTCAAAAAAAAACAGAATGAAAGTCATATTAGACGTCACTGTTATGTTGATGCATTGATTTAATATGTGAAATCAGTTTTGGATTATTACCGTTTTTTAATCTTGGAAATACTCCCGCTCAACTAATTTGGACTTCGTTACTTATTTGAAGGACTGGATCCCATGCAATTGTTTAAAGGAGCTTTTTTGAAATCGAATTTGACCACCATCATGAAAGCGTTCAGCTGACCGTGCTGCCCAAACGTCAGGGTTTCCATTGTTTTGTCGAAACGCTTCCAAACTGAATTCATCAAAGGTCAGATCTGTATCGCAGCCCCAAATCTGAGGGCATAGGTCTCTAGCTTGAATTCCTGCCATTTAAGACAACATTTAAAGATACCGATGCACGTTTTTTTCTATACGAAATTAAGGAAGAAGTCATTTCGCAGTAGACATAGAGGAATCTATGTTGTCAACAGGAGATGCTTTCAATAAATATCCAAGAAACAGCATTTCAATACAAATGCTCCAGACGGCTTCATCCCAGCCTCCCCACCCCTCCACACTCTCCCTCGTTACTTACGCAAGTCTTTTTATATATACTAACGTGCACATTTCTCCCTCCAAGGGCGGAAGCTTTTTAATAAGTGTAAAGGGGTATGTTTCTAACTTGACTCGGCAACCGATGAGACCAGCACACACTCCCGACCGCCACCAGTCCCAGGCGGCACTCACTGATGCTCATGGCGACTTTCATTTTGTGACTAGTTGAGAAGGGAAGATTTGGTTGAGATCAGAGTCCAGAAAATGCAGGCAAACGAAGAGCACGCTGGAAGAGCTAAGGAAGCAGCCACGGCTTGGGGGCTAGGATTGGGTCAGCCTGGGGAACTGCCCGCAGGCCGCAGTCAGACCGAAGTATTTTCATAAGGGGCTTCGTGAAACCCTGGGCAGAAGAAAGTCTGCTTCGGGTTCTAGGTGACAAAATATGGCATGGAGTGGGGGCAAGAGTCATTGTTCCTTTCTCTGCACAGTCTGCCACGACACGCAGAAGGCAGGTTTTTTACAGCGAGCTCCATTGCCCGCGGCAGGAGTGAAATTCGAGAGTGAATTCTTGAGCCACACGGCTCCCTGGGCGAAGCAGGTAGGAGGAGCGGAGGGCAGTATTTGTCCATAGCGCGTAGCCTAATTTCAGCACATACACGGGTATCGAATTTAATGACTTGACAGCAGCTGATGACACAGCAGCCAGCCGTAAATTATTGGTGCACCAGTACCTGCCGGCTAAAGATCAGCCCATGGGGGCTCCAGAAATGCTCACAGGATATCTGGAAAGTGGAAGAGGGTTCCAGTCCAAGGCAAGGACAGTAACTTTGGGGACTTGAAAATCCATTTGCCTGTAGAAGCGATGAGGTCTTCGTTGCATTAGCGTTAAGTAGAGGTCAAGTTTAAGTGAAAAGAAATACAAATTTACCCTGGGAATATCAACTGCTACCTGGAGCATGAGGCAAAGGGTGTTTTTTGTTTTGTTTTGTTTTGTTTACAAGCAGAAATAACCTAAGCAATATCAGTTAGGAAGCGTGTTTTGAACTAAGACATTACTGATAGTGTAGTTCTTAGATAACTTTAGTATGTGAGCTATAGTAGAAAGTTTAACAAAGAAGGGCGCCTGAGTGGCTCAGTTGGCTAGGCATCTGACTCTTGATTTTGCCTCGGGTCATGCTCTCACAGTTTGTGAGGTCAAGCCCCGTGTCAGCTCTGTCAGCTCTCTGCTGTCAGCATGGAGTCCACTTCGGGTCCTTTGTCTCTCTCTCTCTGTCTCTGTCTCTGTCTCTTTCTGTCTCTCTCTCTCTCTCTCTCTCTCTGTCCCTCCTGCACGCATACATGCATGCTCTCTCTCTCTCAAAACTAAATAAGCATCTTAAAACAAGAAAGTTTACCAAAGAATTATATGTGATGCCTCTTATAACAGAGTGGGATTTAATCGACCAATTCTGGCCATCAGACCAGGTATTTCATAGTTTCAGAATCAAAACTTTAAAGCACTATAGGACTAAGAAAAACTCATTCTTTCACCTAAAAAAGTTCTTTTCCTTGAGGGTTACAGTTTATTGCGGAAATTTTTATTAGTTTTATTTTAGGGCATTGAGAAGGAACAGCAAAAAAAAAAAATGGAACTTTTTCCTCAAGTTTTTCCTAGTATACTTTCTCAGTAATATTCTATTGTTTCCCAGTGTACAGAACTTACTAACAATTTGCAGGCATGTACATTTATTTAGGCACTGATTTGGTCATATCCTCACCAGGGCTCCAAATCACCAGGCGTCACTCTTTCAATATATACCTCAAGTTTTGTCACGCGGTCTTCTGCACCTCGTCTTTCTCTAAGATAAAAAGGACAACTTCCGTTGTATCATTGATGCCACAGAAAGATATCATCGTATAGAATATATTCATGGAATCGTCAACTGCTGAGAATTTCTGGTGGCAGTGTGAGAATATTTCCAAAAGAATAAAGGACATTTTGGTAGAATTTCTGTGTCTGGAAAGTTGGTTCATAAGTTCTGGCTTAGATTCTGTCACAAATTAGCTGTGTGATGATGAGTCTTAACGTCTGGACCTCAGTTTCTTGACAGAAAAATTGATCCGAATAATGCTTTGTAAAGAACAAATTGCATGACATACACATCTTATGAGATGCTCTTTTTGAAAAGGTGCCTGCAGGGCATCTGGGTGGCTCAGTCAGTCGAGCAGCCGACTTCGGCTCAGGTCATGATCTTGTGGTTTGTGAGTTCGAGCCCTGCATCAGGCTCTGTGCTGACAGCTCAGAGCCTGGAGGCTGCTTCGGATTCTGTGTCTCCCTCTTTCTCTGCCCCTCTCCTGCTCACGCTGTCTCTTTCTGTCTCTCAAAAATAAATAAACGTTTAAAAAATTTAAAAAAAGAATGAAAAGGGGCCTGGAATCAAATACGCTATCTCAATGCCCTTTCCTCAAGTCTATGTGACCATTATCCCAAATCAACCCACTTATTTAATCATGTGGTCCTTTCTGCAGGTTAATACCCAATAAAATCCAGATAAAACACTTTAACAAAGGCTAGATGAAATGATCCATATGTCTGTTTCCCACTAAGAAAATTCTTCAAGAATAATAGCTTTAGGCCTTAGGAAAATTACTGACAAATGACAAAATCATAAAACAAAATTAAAAGCAAGTGAAAACTTCAGTAAAGTAAGTACACTTTTATTCTTATGGACCAATCGTAAAAGAACACGCAAAATGAAAATAGTCCTGTTAGGATGATGATGTTAGGCTTTTATTTTTCAAACTAACTTTTTTGGGGGCACCTGGGTGGCTCAGTCAGTTAAGCACCCGGCTTCAGCTCAGGTCGTGATCTCACAGTTTGTGGGTTCAAGCCCTGCGGCAGGCTCTGTGCCGATAGTTCAGAGCTTGGAGCCTGCTTCAGATTCTGTCTCCCTTCCTCTCTCTCTGCCCCCTCACTTGTGCTCGCTCTCTCTCTCTCTCTCAAAAATAAATAAATAAACTTAAAAACACCTTTTTGGGGTTACTGTATGATTTATGCAATTAAGTAATTTTTGTACAGAAATGACAGTTTTCCCTCCGCATCTAGCAAATAATGTCATTCTAGCAAATGATGTCATTCTGTTAATTTGGGGCTGTTCTTTGACTACTGAACGTTTGGCTAGTCTTCGGGAGGGTGTAGCAAATGTTAGGAAGTGGACATTTCAAACTTTCAGTGACTCTTTCTTCATGACAAAGCCATTAGCCTGTAGGAACAGGAAACCGTCACACACGCACATGCTTATATATATCTTTTGCACTTGTACCAACTTCCTCGGGATGTTTGGCCAAACCATTCAACCACTCTGTGGCTTTGTCCACTGAACTGGAAAAGAACACTGTTTGATGTTATCATCATGACCCAGAGTCACAATCTGTCCTGCCTGCGGTGGCCCAACTGATTTGTGCACCTACATGCATGTGCTGAGGCAACCTTACTGGGTCCTTTCTGTTCAGTGAACGTTAGGCTGAGAGAGAGGTTTTAGAGGGTGTCTTAAATTTCTTGGAAAATGAGAAAAAGTTTCCTTTAGTTTAATTTCTCTTTTCAATATTGTCAAGTGTTGCTTTGATTTAAGTCTTGGCTGTTTAATGGGTTGTCTTTTGGAGGAGCCCTGATTTCCATGATTGAGAAAAACATTTATAAAAGGGGGAGGTGGAGCCTGGGTGCCTCAGTTGGTTAAGCGTCCAGCTCTCAATGTCAGCAGAGGTCAAGATCTCATAGTTGTGAGAGGGAGCCCTGTGTCAGGCTCTGCACTGGGTGTAGAACTTGCTTAAGATTCTCTCTCTCTCTCTCTCCCTCTCTCTGCCCCTCCCCCTGCTTGTGCTCACTCCCTCTTTCTCTCTCTTTTTAGAGAAAAGGAAGAAAAATTAAAAATAGAGAAAGAAAAACAGAAGAAAAAATATGACTGCATGTTTTCATTCCTCCTCTCTGAAGGAATAATTCTTCACTGGTCCAAATAAAGTTCATGCTACGATAGAAATTAGATTTCAAACATTAGAACCATATAAAGCAAGAGCTAAAAAGTCGTACTTGTGACCATAGTGTCCCAGAAGAGAAATCTCCCCCTCTCATTTGCTTCATCCTGGTGGTGAGCCCAGATCCGATATTAAGAGGAAGTACTGTCTTTTTTTGTCTATTATGTTAGCATGGTTCAAGCGGCATAGTCGCTATCAGCAGGACGTACCTTTGCCTCCAAAACTCTTGTCTTCCTCTACAGTCTCTGGACACGGAGAGCCTTGCCTCCTCCCAGCACACCACTGCAGGGAGTCTGTCCACCACTCTTATACTGAGCTTGAGCTTGGTTCAGAAATATGTGTACAGATTTGACTTATGCCTTCAGCCCATTGACTGCATGTTTTCATTACACTTGACTCCAGATAGTTCCAACATGCTATCAGACTGTCTTCCATATTCCAGGATGCTGACTGGAAGGATATTGATTTCCTTATTATCCCAAGATTAGTGGAACCACTTTTGACTTGAGAAGCATTTGAGTTAGAGAGGAGAGGAGAGGAGAGGAGGGGAGAGGAGGGAAGGAACGGGAGGGGAAGGGAGGGAGAGGAGGGGAAGGGGCAGGGGAGAGGGGAGGGGAGCATTTGAGTTAGAAAAGAGAGAAAAGGAGAAGAGAGGAGGGGAGAGGAGGAGAGAGGAGGGAAGGGAAAGGAAGGAAGGGAAGGGGAGAGAGAAGGAAGGATGATTCTAAGCCAGATGGTAGAAGATAATGAAGAAAAGTGTGGTAATGAGATATAATTCGCATAAATTAAAATGTGCCTATTTTAAGTGGAACAATTTCAATGAGCTTCGAAAAATTTACCAGTGTATCTACCACCACAATTGACAGAACACTTCCATCACCCCAAAAGATTCCTTTATGCCCCATCATACTCCATTACTCCCAACCTGCTGTCTCAAGTAATGACTAATCTGCTTTCCGTCATCGTGGCTTGATTTTGCCTGTTGTGGAATTACATATAATTGGGATCCTTCAGTATGTACTCCTTTATAGCTGGCTTCTCTTCTTCAGTATGATGTTTTTTGCGATTCTTCCACACTGCAGTTATATATACCCATAATTCATTTCTTTTTATTGCTGCGTAGTATTCCATAGCAGGGATGTGGCACAATTCATCTTCCATTCACCAGCAAATGGCCATTTAGGTTGTTTAAAGCTCAGGGTTCCTATGAATAAAGCCACGATGACCGTCTGTGTAAAGTCTTTGTGTGCACGTATGTTTTCATTTCTCTTAGGTGGATATCTAGAGTGAGATGGTTGGGTCGTTTGATATCAGCTTTTAAAAGCCAGTGAATGCTTTCTGTATCACCATTTCTTCTATTTTACTTATCGTTTGGGCCTTCTCAGCTCCCCGCAAAGGTATCTGCTTTCAAAGAATGTGAATAAGGGAAGAAAAAAAAAAAAACTGTCTGAAGAAGGAGAAAGGAAGCAAAGAACAGGTTTATCTTACCAATGTCTTCTGCCCAGATGGGCCTGACTAGACCAGCTAAGAGACAGCCCCAGAACATCCCATCTGTATAACTCTACTGTAAATAATCTTTTTTTTTTAGTTTTAGTTTCTAGTTTTACATTGCTTATTTATAGAGATCTAATTGATTTTCATGTGTTCTTCTTGATTCCTGCGACCTTGCTAAACTCACTTACTGTTCTTGAAGTTTTTATTAGATTCCTTAGGATTACATTAAAAAAACATACTATCTGCACGTAGGGAGAGTTTAAACTCTTTCTTCCAATTTTATGTCTTTTAAATTTCTTTTTCTTACCCTATTGCAAAGAATAGGTGTGATGAGAGCGGACATCCTTGCCGTTTTCTGAAAAATAAGTGGAAAGCAGTCAGCCTTTCAACACTAAGTATGATGTAAGCTGGAGATATTTTGTAGATGCCTTTTATCAGGTTAAACAATTACTTTCTGTTCCCAGTTTGCTGAGAATAGAATTTTTTTTAATGTTTTTCTGCACCCATATGATCGTGTGGTTTTCCCCTTTAGACTGCTAATGTGGCGAATTGCATCCACTGATTCCCAAACATTGGAATAATGTTGCGAGCTCTGGAAAAACGCCACTTATTTGTTATTTATTGTTCTTTTAGCATATTGCTGGGTTCCGTTTGCTCCTTTTTTTGAGGATTTTTGTGTCAGTGTTCTTGGGAGATACTGGTCTGTAGCTTTAATGCCTTTGGTTTTGTATGAACATAATGCTGGTCTCATAAATTGAGCTGAGAAGTATCTTCTCTTCTATTTTGTGAAAGTGATTGTGTACATTTGGTATGATTAATTCTTTCTTAAATGTCTAGAATAATTAATCAGTGAAATCACCTGGGCCTGGAGACTTATTTTTAGAATTTTTTTTAACTCCAAATTCAGTTTTTTTTTTTAAATATAGGGCTATTTAGGTTGTCTGTTTCATCTTGAGTGAGTTTTAGCTGTTTGTGAATTTTAAGGAATTTGTCCATATTATCACAGTTGTAGAATTTATGTGCACAGAGTTGTTCATAGTTTTCCCTTCTGATCCTTTTGCTATCTGTTGTGTTTGTGGTGCTATCATCACTTTCATCCCTGATATGAGTAATGCATATCTTTCTCTTTCTTTGTCATTCTTGCTAGACTTACGGATATTTTTAAGGAATTAGCTTTTGGTTTTATTTATTTTCTCTTTCTTTGCTTTTTTTGTTTGTTTGTTTGTTTTGTTGTTGTTGTTGTTGTTTACTTTCGTTTCTTCGATTTTTGCTCCCTACTATTTTCTTCCTTCTGCTCAATTGGGTTCATTCGACTCTTCTTTGTCTAGTTTCTATAGATGGTAACTTGAGCTATTTCTTTGAAACCTTTCTTTTCTAATATAAGCATTTACTGCTGTAAACTTTCCTCTAAGCACTACTTCAGCTGCTCCTACAAATTTTGACATGCTGTCCTTGTTCACTTCAAAACAGTTTTTAATGTTTTTTGAGACTTCCTCATTGACCCATGGATTATTTCAGAGTGTGTTGTTTAATTTTGCCAGTGTTTGGAAATTTTCCCATCACCTTTCTGTTACCAGTTTCTAGTTTAATTCCATTATTTCTGAAGATATACTTTGTATAACTTCGATTCTCTCCAGTTTAGTCCTCCTTAATTTTTGACTTGTCGTCTAATCAGCAATTTCCATTCCAATGAAACAAATATTCTAAATGTGGATATGTATACTGGAATAGATTCAAATCAAGATACTCTGAGGCATAAGTACCATGGATAAAGATGCTTTTCCAGCATGTTTGCCATAAAAGTGAACTTGTTTTTTATATTTATCTTCAATTGAAAAATTTGAAAGAGACATTTTAAATATTGGAAGCCTATATTGTTTGGAGAGTCATGTGAGTGATGTACTTTAGTTTGTGCATAGAATTCCCATCCATCCAGCCTCTCCCCTACCCATTTTAGCCAGTAAGAAAAGGAGTTTCATCACAAGATAAGACTGTTAAAAAGAATTAAGCAACCCTGAAACTTTCGCTAGAACAAAAGTTTGAAGTGGGTGCCCTGGGAGAAATTTCACTCTGTATTATGGTAGTATTTTCCTCCTTACAAGCTTTTCTACTCATGATTTATTTGTCATCGACTGTAAGATGTCTTGGCATATTCACCATACTGTTCCAAAACCCCATGGTCTTGCGGAGGTGGCAATAGAACAGAATGAAAAATTCTATGATATATATGGGGGGAGCTTTAACCTGCAAATCAGTTGATTCTAGTATGGAGCGAAAACAATTGGGGAGCTCTAGTGGCTCAGTCAGTTGATCATCTGACCATTGGTTTCCACTCAGGTCATGCATGATTCCCGGGTTGTGGGATTTAGCCCCATCTCTGTGGAGTATGGAGCCTGCTTGGGATTCTCTCTCTCTCTCTCTCTCTCCCTCTCTCTCTGCCTCTCTCCCCTGCCTGCTCACTCTCTCTCTAAAATAAAGTGATAATAGTAATAGTAATAATTTTAAAAAGAATGAAAACAATTATCTTTATCCTATGTGCCATACTTCCCCTGTTAACAGAATCTTACTTTAGAAACTGGGGCGGTCCAATCTTTAGCTCTTAAATTTCCATATGAATGCATCTCTCCCGACGTTTTGTTGATGTAAGAGTCTCCTTCAGAGATTTAGGAATTTGCATTTCTAAAAAGCACCTATACTGTTCCTCTCTGGACCACTCTATGAAAGCCATGGCTTTGATCAATGTGTGTGTCATTAATGCTCCCAAGGAAGCAGTTACATGGAATTTCTTCTGTTGGCCTCTTCCACCCCCATCACAGTTCTAGTAGGCTTGGGTTTCCCTGCTGTATTTGAAATTTTGCCAATAAAGGGATATTAAGAATAACTACCACAGCGATGGAGATTTCACAAACCCAAAGCCAACTTGCACCAGTGAGAGGTGGGAATCAGTGAATGAATACCTCTGTCTTCCCACCCAGAGGGGGGCAATTCTGAGCTTCATTCTGCCTGGTTCCTCTGAATCTCCAATACATTACTGGCATCCAAACCTATGTCCTAGGGTTTGCTTTTGTGGGAATCCAAAAAAAAAAAAAAAGGAGGTATTCAATAAATATTTGTTGGGCAACTTTTTGAATGTAGTTGTATAAAAAGAACACACGGAAAATAGAACATTAAATAGAAAAAATGCACTAAGACACTGAAAATTTCTGGGTAAACACCCTTTGCATCATTATTCACCTCTCACACCTCTGATATTTAGACTCCTTTTCCTGGGTCAATAAGCAAGACTGTCCATCTTGAGCCATGAAGCCACCTGTTGAAAAAGAAACTCCCATGCAAGGAAAGAGAACTTCTTCCTGGTCTCCTTTGGTAACATTTGGTGGCTTCTTTCATTAGAGAATTTCTCTTAAATGTTTTGGGCTGTGTTTTTACTGAATTTTCTTTTGCTCTGAGCTCATTCAAGACAGGATTCACAGTCCCAATTCTTTGAATAAGATTGCCCATTGGTTTTCTCTTCCTCCTGACTAAATAACTATGTCTTCACATGTTTCCTTTTATTCAACTAGTAAGATTTAGGCTTCAATTAGTCAGCCATATCACAGTAATGTATAATAAGCCACTCAAAACTCAGTGGCATTTAACAATAAATATTTATTCTTATAGTCATCAGTCTGCAGTTTCACTGTAAAATCAGCTAACCTAGGGTTGGCTTAGCTGGGCTCCACTTCTGTCTGAGTGTTTGGCTGAGCTTGGTTCCTCACGGTGAGGTGGACTCAGATATGACCATGTTTGTTTATACTGTCCTTCCAGCTGAAGGGAAGTAGTTACTCACGACGTTTAGGCTTCTGCTTGCCTCAAGACAATTAACATTCATTGACCAAAGCAGGTCCATGGTTGAGCCCAAAATCAAGGGGTGGGAGAATGTACTTGGCCACACAAGGGTGCAGATGTAAATCTTACCCCATAAGAATCAGGAACTGTAACCAAAAACTCAGTCTCCCACAGAGGTCTGGCTACTGGGAGGATGAATGGTCTTGTTTGAAGGTTCTCAAATTGTGACCTGGAAACCTGTGTGAGTTCCTGAGATCTTTTAAGCAGTCTGCAAGGTCAAAACTGTGTCGTGATAATGATAATAATGAGATATTATCTGACTACGTTACTTTTCTTTTCTCACGAATGTGTAGTGCAGGTTTTCAGAGTGTATGAGATGTTATAACGTGGCAACAGATTGACTGCAGAAGTAAATTATCCAGCTGGCTTTCGAGGAGGTCGATATTTTTTAATGTTTATTTATTTTTGAGAGAGACAGATGGGGAGGGGCAGAGAGAGAGGGAGACACAGAATCCGAAGCAGGCTCCAGGCTCTGAGCCGTCAGCACAGAGGCCGACGCAGGGCCCAAACTCATGAACTGCGAGATCATGACCTGAGCTGATGCTTAACTGACTGAGCCACCCAGGTTGCCCTTAGGAGGTAGATATCAAAGAGATGTGCAAAACGTAAAACAATGTTACTATTTTCAATAATTACTTTCAAATATATGGTAATTTTAATGAAAAAGATATCATTTACATGAACAGGTAATAACTTTATAATTGACATTTTAATGAATTTATAAATAAATATTTTTAAATGTCTCCGTTATTTTTTTCTTGTATTTTTTAGAATATTTTTAAAGTTTATTTAATTTTGAGAGAGAGAGAGAGAGAGGAAAGAGAGATTGAGAGAGCACAAGTGGGGTAGGGGCAGAGAGAGAGGGAGAGAGAGAATCCCAAGGTGACAGAACAGGGCCCAATGCAGAGCTCAAACTCATGAACCATGAGATCATGACCGGAGTCGAAATGAAAAGTCAAACACCTAACCGACTCAGCCACCCAGGCTCCCCTAACTGTCTCGGTTTTAATACCTAATATAGTTAAAGAAGTAATAGATACAATCTACATAAACAAAAGCTGTATAATGTATTTTAATTCTTTTCCCATTTTTTTATATTGTAGTGAAAAACATGTAACAGAAAATTTAGCTACTTAACCATTTTTAAGTGTACCGTCAGTAGTATATTTGCCATGTCGTGACATAGATCTCCAGAACTCTTCGTGTTGCAAATCTCAAGCTCTGTACCCATTAAATAACAACTCTCCTTTCCCCCCTCTCCCAACCCCTGGCAACCATCACTCCATTTTATGTTTTTGTGAATTTGGCTACTAAGTGGAATTACACAGCGTTTTTCTTTTTATGACTGGTTCATTTCACCTAGCAGAATGCTGTATCATGAGACAGGATTTCCTTCTTTTTTAAAGACTGAATAATGTTCCAGTGTGGTATGTGTGTATCTATATCTATATCTATATCATCTATATCTATGTCTATATCTATATCTGTATTATGTGAGCTCTGTATATGTATATATATAAACATATCACATTTTGTCTATCCATTCATCCATCAGCGAACATTTGGGTTGCTTTAACCTCTTCGCTATTGTGAACAGTGTTGCTGCAAAGAGAGGTGTGCAAACGTCTCATTGACCCTGCTTTCAAGTCTTTTGGATTTATACCCAGAAGTGGAACTGCTAGATTTTGTGGTAGTTTATTTTGGGGGAGAGAGAGCGAGCATGTGTGCCCAAGCGGGGTAGAGGCAAAGAGAAGGGAGAGGGAGAATCCCAAGCAGGTTCTGTGCTGACAGCGGGGCTCCATCTCATGAACCTGTGAGATCGTGACCTGCGCCAAAAACAAGAGTCAGACAGTTAACCAACTGAGTCTCACAGGCACCCATAGATTGTATGGTAGTTCTATTCTTCACTTAATAATGTATTTTTAACTAAGCTTTTTATTTTGAGATAATCGTAGATTCATATGCAGTTATAAGAAATAATACAGAGAGACGATGCACTCTTTACCCAGTTTTCCCAACAGTAAAGTTATAGCACAGTCTCTCAGAAGACATTGCCATTGATATAATGAAGGTACAGATCATTTCCATCGACACAGGAGCCCTCAAGATACCCTTTTACAGTCACTGCCACTTCCTTTCCATCTCCTCATTAACCTTTGCACTGACTGTCCTTTCTGCACTTGAAAAAATATTGCGCCATTTCCTTTTGGTCTCCATGGTTTCTGATGAGAAATCTGCTGGTTTTCAAAATGTTTCCCCCGTATGTCAGGTGTTATTTCTGTCTTGTTTCAAGATAATTTTTTTGTCTTTAGTTTTCAGAAATCTGGTTGCAGTGTGTCTTGGGTTTCTTTGTGTTTATCATATTTGGTGTTTCCTCGGCTTTTTGAGTCTGTAGTTTATGTCTTTTGGGAAGAATTTGGCTATTATTTCAATTACCTTTTCAGCCTTGCCTTCTATCTCCTTCATTCAGTTTTTTATTTCAGTAATTGTACCTTTCAGTTCTAATATTTTCACTCGGTTCTTATTGATATCATCTGTACCTTTGGTGAAACTTTCTACTTTCTCATTTGTTTCAAATATGCTTGTAATTGCTCATTAAAGCATTTTTATGACTACTTTAAAATCTTTGCTGGATAACTCTGATATCTCTGTAGTCTTAGTGTTTGTATCTATTGATTGTCCTTTTTACATCCTGTTTGAGATTTTTATGGGTTTTGGTATGCTTTGCTTTTTTTTTTTTTAACTGAAATCTGGATATTTTGGGGGAATTTCTGGATCTTATTTAAATCCTCTGTGCTGGCTAAATGTTTTTTGACACGACTAGGCAGGGGAAGTGGGGATATCCCCTTACTGAGGGAAGAAGTCCAGCTTCCCCATTGCCTTTCGCTGACATCTGGTGGGGTTCTCTTCATTATTTCTGTGTGGGGAGGGCCGTTCCAGTTCCCCACTAAAACTTCAGTGATATCTGCCTGGGTGGGAGAAGTAAGAGTACTTTGTTGCTCCTCCCATAGCCTCACTGACACCATTTTTGGTATGGAGGAATGCTATGTCACCACTGGGAAGTGGCTATCTACTAGATTTCCTCTGACACCACCCCAGCAGTGAGGCTGGGGCACTTCACCTCAAGAGTGAGTCTCTTGAGAGTAGAAGTCTAGGTCCTCCACTCAACTTTGCCTGCCTGAGAAGGGATAGGGTACAGTTTTTTTTCTGTGGTGGAGTACGGTAGTTATTATCTAAAACTTTTCTGTTTACTTGACTGTCCCTTTCCTTTTTCTTTCACTAAAGAGAGCAAGCTATCAGAGCCTTCTTTTTTTGTGTGTCTAGTGGCATTTCTGAATTTCTGCCCTCTTCAGCTCCAAGTCTGGGGTATATGACGCAAAAAGGGAACCCAGGGCATGTACCACTGTGTTGTTCTTCATGTCCTGAGGTCCCTAGTTGGTCTGCCCTCTGGCCACCTTTTGGAGTCTTTTAGTGTTTGTTTTATGTATAACATCAGAGCTCTTATTGTACTTCGCAAGAGGAATAAGGAAACGTATGCCCACCCAATTTCCTGGAAGTGGAAGACTCAATAATCTTTACAAGTCTAAAGAAGTCCTGAGACCAAAAGGTTTGGGAACTACTGATGACACTTAAAAGTTCTCAGGTTTTGGATTTCATGGATCTATAAAACAAAATAAAAAAGATTCTAAAAGGTAGTCTCAATAAGGTTGCTTTCTATTCATGGCACCACACAACACAGTAAAAAACAAATGGTCCTTTCATGATTCATCACCACCTTTTCACAAAAGAAATGTATTACCACCAAAAAGTAAGAAACCAAAACTCTCAGAAGCTGCAATCCTTCAAAACATACAAATATCACATTATGAAAAATTTTACCTTTGCAGTCTTTTTTTTTTACCTCAACCTCCTCAGGTCTGCTGGAAATTCAATTTTACGTAGGTACCAATGCAGAGGTAAGCACGTGGGAGTCCCTCCTCTGGCTAATCTCTCTGGCAGTGGTGGTTTTAAACTCAGAGTAGCCGGCCCATTGTAAGGAAAATATAAAAATGGATTAAATGAAATTCTCCCCAGATTCTTTTTGTGGGTTTGCAGAGAACAGCATCTTTTTACGCTTGAACTAGAAAATCAAGCTGCTTGCTTCATGGAGGACATTGCACCACACATATACCCAGATTCTGGGATAATCGTCCCATGCGGTACTGCACATAGGTCCCTGAGAAGGACTGTGATGGCCGAAGCTCGTTGTTATTTTTGGATAGATGTTTATTATGACCGTCCGTTTCATGTTTTTCTTCATGTTTTTACCTAGAGGCTGTTGTAATAGGTGTATTTTTAACAGTAAATAAGTAAATAAAAAAGAAAGAAAATAAATAAAGCATTGGGTCCAATCCAGATAGAATTAGGCTCAGCAGTTGTCCTCTCCTAGACACACTGATGGTGTTACTCTGTCTCTGAAGGTTTCAAGAGTCCAAGAGTTAAGAGAGATGAGGACAAGGCCCTTTGCTCCTCCTGTGTTCTCCAGTGGCCAGTAGAATGTTTCTCTAGGACATGGCACTCAAACACTGGGTCTACAGAAATAGGCGTTCTGAAATAGTAGAGGTTCTGTGCGTAAGAAGGAATTATTTAAGTCCCCGTGGTCTTGGTTTGCTTGAACAGAACTGTCTTTAGATTGAATCATTCCCCAAAGGGCCATCAAGCCAAGTGTCACTTTAATCTCAAATCCTCAAAGGAAAAGCTTACAGTTGTCAGTGGTGTGTCCTTCTCAAGATGGAAATAAGACAGATCTAGCTTTCTGCTGGGCCAGGAAGCATTGATTGCAGGAGCGAGCAAATGCTCTTACAGTTTAATCAATCTCACAGAGCAGATGGATGTGGCAATTAGTGCAAAGACAATTTTGCCAAGAATATTAACACTTCTTGAGTTTATCAAGAAAGGGTGAAGTTTCTAGTCAATAATTTTCTAAATTTATAGAAGAGTTACTGGTGAGCAACAGGGTGTGGGATGTCTAGTCTTATGCTCTTCCATAGGCCAATGAGGTAACTCGTAGAAACGAAAGAATTAAGTTCTTTGTATACATCCAGTGAGCCTGCAGAGTTGAGAACAAATGAGTCGTAGTTAATATATGCTCTAACTCTTATAAAAAATACTGAAATGATTATTTTGTTTTGATACAAATTATTCAGAAAATTGCTTCAATTCTTTACCTTTTCAAACCATGGCACAGTTTAGTGATCTAGGACACAGGTTGACAAACATTTTCTACAAAGGGCTAGAGAGTAAATGTTTTAGGCTTGACGGTGATACGGCCTCTTTCACAGCCATGCTAATTCTTCTGTTGTAGCACAAAAGCAGTCACAGAGAATATAAATTCATGGGCATGACGATGTTCCAATAAAACTTTATTTTTAAAACAAGTGGCAAGACAGATTTGGCCCATGGACCGTAGACTGCAGAAGTCTGACCCAGGGTTTTGATATGGCCATTTGATCTCCTCTAATATAGATAGAATACTTTCTTTTTCCAAAATAAGGGCACTTACTAGAAGTACCAAACTTTCAAAAGGCAGGGCTTCTAGAATCATTACAAGAGGTCAGTTCCCATGTGGTTTCCAGAATTTCATTTTTACTCATAATATGGAGATATTCAGGAGGTATGCTTCCTTTTCGAGTGATCTCACTTGCCATCCAAAGACTTCTTATATCCTCCCTAACATCTTTGTCCTTCCTTCTCCGAGTCCCTCTTCTCTTAGCTCTCTTCTCTTTTTTCCTTAGTTTTATTCTTTTGCACAACCCTCCCCCTACTTCCTTTTCACATTTCAACTTCCTTTTAGTCAAACAGGACTTTGTAGCATTGCCTAACAACCCAACCAAGAATGGAGTGTTAAAACTCTGAATCTTTAGTGAGGATAAAGCAGTGAGTGCCGAGGCAAAAACTATAGCTTCATTTTGATAGCTGAAAGAGCTTTTGAGAGATATATTCACTAGGGCCAGTTACATAAATTCTCTGTGTTTCAGTTTAATTAGCAATAATTTAATAATAATGTATCTACCTTATATGGTTGTTATACAGATTAAGTGAATTTGTATTATAAAGGGCTTAGAACACTGCCAGCATTTAAGTTCAGGAACGAAGTAGAGGTATCTTCTCTCTCCATTTTTATTCAACATTGTATTGGATGTTCTAAAAAAGGAGAAGAGAAGAGAAGAGAAGAGAAGGAAGTAGGCATTTAGATTGCAAAAAAGAAATAAAACCATTTTTATTTTTAGATGACATGATTATCTGTGTAGAAAATGTGCTGGAATCAACAAAAAAGCTACTAGAACTAGTAACTGAGTGTAGGCTAGGTTGCTGGATAAAAGATCAATATACGAAAAAAAAATCAGTTCCGTATACAAACAATAGTTTGTTTATTGAAAATAAAAATTCTAAAAATATATGTGATGGAATAAAAACATGAAATAATCTAGGGATAAATCTGAAAAGATCTGCTAGCACTGTATATCGAAAACCACAAAAGATTGCTGAGAGAAAGGAAAGAAGACCTACATAAATGAAGAGGTAGATCATGTTCATGGAGCTGAAGATTCAATATTGTTAAAAGGTCAATGTTTTCTCAAAGTGATCTATGGAGTTAAAGCAATCTCAGTCAAAATTCAGCAGATGTTTTTTTTTTTTTTTTCTTGTAGAAATTGACAAGCTGAATCTAGACTTCAGAGGAGATGAAAAGATCCAGAATCATCGAAACAATTTTTAAGAATAATAAAATTTGAAGACTTTAGATTACATAGATTACCTGAATTAAAGACATCTAGAGCTAATCAAAACAGCACGGTCTTGGTGGAAAGGTTGATAAAGAAAAAGAAAATAAATTTTTAAAAAGTCCAGAAATGATACGCATATATACAATCAATCGATTTTTGACAAAAAAAAATTAAACAAATGGCACTGGAATAATTGGCAATGCATATGGAAAAAATAAAAAAAGAAAGAAAAAAAAGTTTTTAATTTTTTTTAATGTTTATTTATCTTTGAGACATAGAGACAGAGCATGAGCAGGAGAAGGGCAGAGAGAGAGGGAGACACAGAATCTGAAGCAGGATCCAGGCTCTGAGCTGTCAGCATGGAGCCCGACGTGGGGCTCGAACTCACAGACTGAGATCATGACCTCAGCCGAAGTCGACCGCTTAACCGACTGAGCCACCCAGGCGCCCCAAGAAAGAAAAATTTTTGATCAATACCTTGATACCTTATACCATATATAAAAATTAAATCAAAATAGATCATACCTAAAACTATAAATCTTCTAAAAGAAAAGATAGGAGAAAATTTGTGTGACCCTGGATTCCCGAATATAACACCAAAAGCAAGACTTTTAAAGGCAAAAATAAAATTGTTAAATTGGACTTCACTTAAAAGGACACTATTAAGAGAATGAGAACATAAGCCATAGACTGAAATACTCCTTGCAAATCACATATCTGACAAAGGACTTGTAACCAAAATATATAAATGATTCTCAAAGTCAATAATAAGAAAACAAATAACCAATAAAAAAAATTGTTAAAAGAACAAACACTTCATAAAGAAGATACATGGAGAACAAATCACACGAAAAAATACTCAGTAGGGAAATGCAATTTATTTCAGAAATGCAAATTAAAATTCATCCGACATCGCTGCACACCTATTAGAATGTTTAAAATTAAAAAGTCTGACCATATCAAGTGTTGGCGAGGATGTGAAACCATAGGAACTCCCTTTCACTCCTGGTGGGACTGGAAAACAGTCCAACCACTTCGGAAGACAGTTTGTCGGTTTCTTAAAAAGTTAAATACCTATGAGATGAGAAGTTACTTTACTTCTAGGAATTTACCCGAGAAATACAAGCATATGTGCATACACAGGCAAACGAAGAAATGGTCATAGCACCTTTGCTTGTAACAGCCCCAAACGGGAAACCACCCAAGCATCCATCAACTACCTAAGCAATAAAACAAGCTGTGCTATATCTCAATAATATACTCACTCTATACTCAATAATAAACTGAACCTGGAGGAATCTTATAATAATTATGCTTAGCGAAAGAAGGTGGACAAAAGTGAGTACATTGAGAATTATTCTCTTTATATAAAATACTAGAATAGGCAAACTAATTTATAATGACGGAAAGTAGATCGGTGCTTTCATGGGGATGGTGATTAATGAGGATGGGAAGGTGGGAGGGAGGGATTATTACCGAAAGCCACAAGGAAACTATTGGGATAATGGATATGTTCACTGTGTTCTCTATTGTGTGGGTTTATAAATATACACACATATCTATATGCGTGTGCATATGTGTGTGTGAAAACTTATCAGATTGTATTATTTAAATATATGCAGTTTATTGTATGTCAACTGTACCTCAATAAAGCTGTTAAGGTTTTGGTCGCCTGTGCCAATAAATTGTGTAGGATCTCATGATACACATTTCTATGTGTCAAATATACTTGTCAATTTGTGTTATTGTCTGTCCAAAGTTTGGATTAATTTTGTTTTATTTTTTTCTTTTTTGTCCCATGTTATCACAGTACATACAGAAGTCTCAGCTAATTCTTTTTGTAATAAGATGGGGTACAGAAACACACACAAATACAAAAATGTTGTATTTCAGCAGGACCATGAGCTGCTATAGGCCAACAAAAGCCTCCTTACAAGGGTCCATTTAAAAAGCCTCACTAAAAGGATTGTCCATGGGCTATAGGTCTCATTCCTTATTATGTGTCCAACGTTTCTTCCAAATTGTCTGATCTCATTCATGCCCTAACCAACCATATATTTCCATATCAGGATCTGAGTAATATAAATACATAATATTGAATTCACTGGCTCTCATACGGTTGATTATAACTGTAGTTTAAACATCATATGAGAACCTGTAGCTAGAGAGACAGAAAGTTCTACCGATGTTAGATGCGGTGTTTCCTCTCTCTATTTTTATTTTTTCTTAAGTCTTCAGTAGAACAACTTATTTTCAGAATCATCCTGACACACTGACATTTGAGTGGTTTGATTTTATTTGATGCATGACTCTTTTTAAACACTAGGATAGATGCCAAATGCCTCTATGAACTTGTGTTTCTAGCACAAGATTATTAATTACATGTAGTTCTTCATTTGAAAAACAAGTCCACTGGACTCTACCAATTGGAGGGTGAATTCATTTAATGTAGCTCGAGATGCAGGAATGATGGACTGCAGCTAACTTTTTATCATGCTATTTCTAGTTCTTGAAATGCACGCCCCCGTTTTAGAAATGCTTTTTCTCTCCAGGCTTAGATTTCTGTCCTAATTTTTACTTTAGCCTTCATGGGCACATTGCAAATTCGCTGCCTCACTATTTTTCAGGTCTACTGTATGTAGTAGAGCCAATTCTTCATTTCTCTGCTTCTCACCTGTGTCTATTTATTTGTGTATAAGATGTCAAAGGAAAATGAAAAGTAACACCTCAAAATACCACCTTGAAAAAGAAAATGCCAACAAATTCTTTTCTGCACCTGAAGCTTTTAATTCTTTAATCCACTATGGAATGTTGCTTAATTACATATTTTATTATGCATAACTGAAAATTATGTACTTTAGTTTCAACAATGATATGAAAGCACGTATTGTTTATAAATAAAGAGAGGCTGGTTTGTCTCTTTTTTTTATGTTACAAATATTTGTGGAATTCTCACAGGCTCTCCTTCTAAAATTGTCTTTTTGAGAATTCTCAGAGAGTTCTGAGGAAAACTTCATTTCAGTATTTTCTCTAGAAATCAGAAAAGTCATTACTTTGTAAAAAGTGAGAGGATGTCAGAACAACATTATGGGCAAAAGCCACTGAACAGTTTGAATATCTTTATAAAAACTTCATCTTAATTTTAATGAGTTTCACAACGTACTTATTAGGAAAATGGTACAATGGTTGAACTGGCGATGCATTGTCAGGGAGGGGTTCATTACGTTACTCTATTTTTTCGTGTATATTTGAACATCGCTATAATAAGGCGCATGTTTTTTTAGAAAAAAATACTTTGTGTAAAGTGCTCTTACACCAAGATGGCAGAGTTGGGAGGTTAACATCTCATACATTTTTTATTTCAATTACTTAGTGAGAGACTTTTTCACGTTAACAAAATACATGCTATAGTTCTGAAAAGTTTGAATTGTAATTAATGTTTCTACATTTTCTGCATTTGGGAAAAGCTTTTATTAAGGAGAAAGTAGAGACAGAAATGCATAGAGAGAAGGCTTGGGTTTGAAACCAATATGGCCGCGTAACAGCTGGACAGAGGAGTTACCCTACGGGAGTTCCCTCTCCCTGGTCTTTGAAGCGGGAGTTTCGGAGCCTGCCAAAAGTGCCTCCGAGCGGAATGGAGATATGTTTGTGGCAGTATCTCCTATGAGGAAGCGTTTTACAAATGTTGCTATTATCATCTTACGCATATCTGAGCGTGCTGCTCGTGAGGGGCCCTCAGAACACAGGAAGGTTTTGAAAGAGATCTGGTACAATTTGGAAATGAAAATTGGAACCAAACGCAGAGTAGGTGAAACTTGTCTCCGCACTAAGATGCTGTTGGACCGGTTTTGCTCTGGACAAATGCTCACTTTGCATCGCACTGCCACAGACTCCACGAGTTAAGAGGTTTACTATTTGCACCTTCTCGACCTCCTCACTTAACAGGTACTGTTGGTTCTTTTGTGAGTGGGGGATCAGAGCAGCACATGGGACATCGTTTCTGTTTTGGGGGCATCGAGACACAATTTAGATTCTGTCACTGTAATGAAGACTTACTTAATACCGTAAAGAGCAAATAATAACAGTAAAAAAAAAATTCAACTAATAGTACAGAAATAATGTTCAAGATTTAATTGAGTGCAAAATAGGTCACGTTAGAGTTTACGTTTACTTTGCAAGGCCACAAGTATAAGGTACTCTTTTACCGTATTCCCTCCTCAACCACGATCAGAGAACAGGGCCCAAGTCACGTGCTTTTGATCGCAACAAGGATATTAGCAGTTGAAAATAGTTGACAGAAGGTGACTTAATACAGAACCTCGCTATAAGGCAAGAAGCCGTAATGGAGTCTTAGTGGAATTATTTTGATAAAATTAAATTTGGAAATCCATGATTCACAGAAGTAGGGTAATGGAAGAAAGGCTTAAAAATGTTGCTCGTGTTTTAAACATTAATTCCGAACTACTTTTATTTAACATTTGGTATTGTTAAACAGGTAATAGTATTCTGGACATACACCTTTCACCACACCTCTTAATAAGGGTACTTAATATTTTATCAAAAATGTGCATGTTAATAGATTGTAATTTAACCTCTGTCGAAAGACATGCAAGTATTTAGTATTTACACTAAAAGGATTGCCTTGGAAGAAACACTGAATCCATGTTATGCCCCCTTTAAAAGTCAAAAATATTTATTTGTAAGATAAACCATAGTTATCAGTATCTTCTGATACATTAAATGCGATTAATATTTTTGGACCTTCCTCGGTTTCCACACTACCATGCAAATTTTTGGCTTGCTTTAGCAAGATGGTCCTATCTGGGGGGGCTATCTAATAGGGTATACACATTTTGCTTTTTTTGAAAATATCACAGGCAGTTCAGAATACCTCATTTATTATAGTATCGTGACAATCAAGGACCTGGATATTAGCTAATGATAACAACAGGGAAAAGGGCAGAATTTAATAGTGGCATGTACGGGATTGTCATTTTGACTCAATGTTGAACCATTCTGAAAATGTTTTCTACTCAAGCTATATATTTTAGATAAGCACAGTTAGATATAGATATCACTACGTGGAAAAAAAAAACACTTCTTTTAAGCTCAGAATTCCTTAGGACTAAGTGTTAATCAATACACGTTTTATACATAATATGTACAGACTTTTTAACCAAGTGCCATACAACTAGGGCACACACATTAGTTACCTTGGTTTTCAAAGGTTATGTGTCAACGCTGCATATTGCGTGCCAAGGAGATACTGTCAACATTATTTTTTGCATAATGTGCAAGTATTATATGGCCACAGAGTGTAATACAAAATAGTGGCAAAGTGCTGAGGGAAGGAATCCATGACAGATTCAGACGCACAAGGTTGAATATTACCAGTAAACTACCTGACTCTGCGAAGGTCTTAAGCAGCACAAAGCGCTATGTCATGCCCAGCTTTTAAAAGTTTCTGAAATACTCGGACACAATGAAGCTTGTTCAAGGAGTTTTTCCCATAGCCACTGGTAGTATCCAGGACTGGTATGAACTATAAAATAAACAGTAGGGGAGCGATGTGGAAAATCCACCCAAACAAATCAATTTCAAATTGTGCCATCTTCCCTGAAAACAATTTTGCTCACTCCATCAAGACCATCACTCTTTTTTAATATGTGCTTTTTATTTTTATTTTTGGTTTAAAAGATCGTGTTAGGAAGATTATGTTGCTTACGTTAAAGGGGTCTAAGTGAGAATTTTATTAGTATTGGATTGATTTCTTACACACACTCAATGATTCATTCAAAATGTTATTTCAAAAGAAAGTAGGTTATTGGGAATGGCAAACTAGTATTTGCAACCCAGTTTTTTGTTCTAAAAAAATTAATTTCTGGCACCTTATATTCTGTCGGGCTGGTTAAAAAAAAACAAAATAAAAGTCTACTCTTGTCCTGGCTTTCCCCCCATAAACTCAGAGGCGAGAAAGAGGGAGAAAGGATTTTGTAAAAAACGTCATGGCATACTAGTTTCTATTTATTCATTTTTCAAGTACACGAAATCTAGTTTCTATTTTATTAATTCAAATTCCATTTGCTCAAATGATTTTCCGAACTCTGAGCAAGAACTGTTTAAAAGTTGTCTTCTCATTTAATAAAAAGAACTTTTTCAATACAATTTTAAGTTACAGCAAACCAGCTGCCTTCGCGGGAGTTCAGCTGTGCTTCAGAAGTAAACAGTACTTTTACAGCTGAACTGGGAGTCTTCAATGATGCCATTTTAGTTTCTTAAGTAAAAGTTCGACATTAAAGCAGCCCAGTCGCGTGCCAATGAGCTCATCAGGGCCTGGAAAAACGTTAGGCATGAAGAGACTGGACAATTTCAGAACCAACCATCAAGGAACCCAGATAGCTACCCCTATTTCACATCTAGGAAACCTTAAAAAGCAGCAAAAGATAAAGTGAATCCCAACAAAATAATAATAAAACTGCAACACTGGCCTCGAGCCTTTCCATGACCGTTAGCACGGGTCACCTTAGATGTTGGGAGTTTACAGAGCTTTTATGTCGTGAGAACTTCGAAGATTGTGTTTAAATTCCAGGTGCATTATTCTTATTTTCTTCATTTAGTTCCTATAGTTATGACATACACAACGAAATAAGCTCAGAGTTATTAACTTATATTCCACATAACTTAAAAAAATACATTGCTTACTATGAGGTTTTTATACAGAAGGTCCATTTTTTCCCTACTTACTTTATGTTACCGTTAAAGGCCTTTAAAATATTTATACATTAGCTTAAAAAAAAGTGTTGCCATAATGAAATATTGTGAAATAAATGCAGACGAATTCATTCTAAGCGCGTAACTCCTAGAGACTAGATTTATGGTTTTTGTTGGCAGGTCTTTTGACCATTCTGCTATCTCTGTTTATTAGGCGAAATGTTAACCAGAAACAAGTTATGGTCTTCGTTATTAAACTTAAAAAAAATGACCACAGGTTTGGGACTTAAATTTACAGTGTTTCAAGTGACTTTTTGACTGCTCTTTATAAAATCAGTAAAATATCGTCAGGAAGATATTAACATGCACCTAACTGAGAGGGCCATCTTTGACTCTGTAAAGTTACTTCACATAAGCAGACAAACCCTACCATGTCATACCATACAAACAATTTTAATTGTGTAGTTACAGTCAATAACCACTCCTAATCGGAACATTTCTGCATAAAGAAAATTGTGATACACTTATAAAAACAGCCAGCTGTAACAAAATAGCTGGTGTTTTCATAGCCATAAACTCATAAAAAAGAAATACACCTTTATACAGAAATTTTATACAGATGTAGCTTTAAAATTGATTGTAAACCAAAGGAAGACACATTGCAAACATCAATTATTTTCACATTAATTGCATAATTTTCTAAGGTGATCTATTAGTTTTATTTACCTAAGCTTATTTGCATGATAGTAAAAATTGCATACAACAATAAGAGTGAAGCTTATAGTATGAATTGCTTGGATAACATAGAGCACTTTTTATAGGCAACTGTGTAAAGCACATTTTCTCTATTTAAAACTTTTAAGACACTTTGTTTTACTGCCCATCAAAATACATTTATAAATAGAAAAGAATCAGTATGGTAACAAGAGAAGCAATATTACATTTAACGGAAACTTCCAAAAAATTAATTACAACATGATGCTGGAGGATCTACAAATAAATAATGAGGACTAAATTGTGTTTCACATTTTCTTTTCCTTTTTTAAAAAATCATGTAACAATGAGAATGAAAAAAATTACAGTGAACTTTTATTTCCAAAATAAAAACAAATTTGAATTCCGGCAGTGCCATATAATACAAGGCATTTGTTGGCATATGTCATCTTTAAACTGCATTCCACAGTCTATAGTTCTTTTGTTACATACAATAGAGTAACAAACTCTTTTTTTTTCTTTTTTTTTTAAAATAAGGGGCGAGTTTCCAAAGATCAGTGTGGAGTGTTACAGAAATAATTAAAGGAAGGAAATAATAATCACAGAAGTTATAATGCTTGTTTGAGGCTCCAGAATAATAATTTTTTCAAAAAAAAAATCACTGGTATCATGCTTACGGGCGCGCACCTTGGTGCCTCCCCGTGAACACAAATTTTAATTTTTAACACCAAACAATCCTCGATGCTTCACCTGGGGCTGCCAAGCAGTTTGTAAAACAGAGTAAAACATTTAGTGCAGTCTGTATTATCCTTTCTCAACTTTCCTGTTTGTGCAAGTTTCTGAAGATTCATTGGCCAAACAATGAACAACGAAGGTTTTGTGAGAGAATACAAGGTGGACTTCTCACGTCGTTAGTAAATACCAGTGGCACTGCTGAACGAAAATAATACTTTGACCTCAGTCTTTCAAGTCAGTGTTAATGTCTGTGTTTCCTTCCACCGACAGCTCTTCTTCTAGCTTCACCGAGAAAAGGGTGTTAGCATTTTTGTCTTGGACACTCTCTTCCAAATCCTTAAGCAACTCCTCTTCCTTGTATTCGGCCACATCCACCTCCAAGCCGGAGTTGTCCTTCAGTTTGCCATGGTGCTTGAGATAATACCGCTGGTTCTGAAAGAACTTGATGATGGTGTACTTGGGGAGGTCAAGCTGCGCGGACAGAGTCTGGATGGCCTCTTCGTCCGGGTACAGGCCCACGTCTTGGATGAAACTCTGGAGGATGCCTAGGGCTTCCACGGAAATTTTCGTTCGCGGCCGGGTCTTCTGCCGGTTCTCGTCCTCGGCCTCCGCGGGCGAGGCCACGGTGGGCTGCCGCGGCGGGAGCCGGGGCCCGGCCGGCTGCTGCGCCTGCGCCTGCGGGGGCGGCGGCGCCGGCTGCTGCTGCGCCTGCGCCTGCGGCTGCTGCTGCAAAGGAACAAGCGGACAGTCAGAGCGCTGCCTTCTCCCGGGCGCGCGAAGCCGTCTAGGAGGAGGACGCAGGTGGCTCAGAATCCCACCTGTAGCTACTCCAAGGGGGACGAGATTCAGGATGAAAAGGGAGGCCCGCTACATGGCCCACGGCATCAGGGGGAAAAAGTCAAAATGGTAAGAACCAGGAGGGAAAGGCTTACTAGGGTTTTGGAGGCAGCCACTGGGCTGCATTGTCAGAGGTCAGTGGAGCCTCCCTGCCCTGCATTTTCAGTCTGGCTCATGGAAGTGAAGAGTCAGCGCGCTGAAATAATATGAGCCATGAACTTCACCAGAAGGATACGCCTCAAAGGCGAAGACGGCAAAGCAAATTATGATGTAAATAATTAACAAAGATTTAAAATGAAGATTGGGGAGTAAGGATTTCAAAGGCATTTTAGAAAGGAGAGCTACAGAGCCCTGGGCAAAGACGTGTGGGTTTTGCCCCATTTCATCCATGGCTAAAACACGGAGCATGAACAGAAAGTCTTATTTAAATTCCAAATAAAATGGATAAACGCCTGCTCTTCTTCAAGCACTATCCCTTTAAGACTCCAAAGGATTTTTGGGATTCTCACTTTTGTGAGTTTCCTTCCAGTCAGTTCCGATTTAATATATACAGAATTTCTTACCAAATTGAACGAGGCTGACACTGCAAGTTTTTTTTCTTACTGAGAAATAAAGGTTTGATCCGCCATACAACGGCTAGCAAATTGTTTTGTCTATAGTAAACTGAGATGTGATTAGGATTTAAATTTAGTGTATACAGACACTTCTTCGTAATTAGTGTCTGTATATGTGCTGTAATTTCCATACACAATTATACATAACAAATGTGTGACACATGCACATACTGTACACTCTGTATCCATAATTCTTAGCATCAAAGCAAATCAACCTGAGTAAGTGGCGACATATTAGAACACACCGCGCTTAAGCGTTTCCTTTTATCCCCCTAAGAAACGATTTTATTAAAAACAATTTACATTTTCAAACGAGTACTATTTTTATTACTTAACATATACCTTTCTTTTTTTTTCTGTTTTTGCTAAACAGTAAGTTTTTCAGGCTTTCATGATTATTTTAGTGCTTGATATCCTAAGGGATTCTCTTTTCCAATTTGTCTTTAATACACACTCAGGGATTTTTTTTTTCCTCGTGGATGGATAACCCCATTGTTTTTAGCTGTGTGTGTGTGTGCATGTGTGTGTGTATCTATAGATACATATATATTTTGCACAGCAATACCAAGAAATAATGCAGGTGATTCAATAAAGACAGTAGAATTTTACTGGACTCTGGAAAGCAATGGCATTTTCTCTTAAAGGGGAAAGCTAAAAACATCCCCTTAGATTTAACAGAAATAAGTCACACGGCAAGTTCATTCAACACGCTTCCTTAGAAATTAAGGCCATAAGGCACCAACAAACCACCTGATCCCAGAGCTTTCCAATCGAAATTCACAGGGGAGTTCCCTCAGTGGATGAACGGAGACAAGTCCCATGACATGACCAGCTCAGCACACGGCTCAATCTGCTGGCAAAGTGGTCTTTGGCCACCACCATGGTTAGTATGTCCTCTGCAAGTCTGGAAATCCAGACCAAGGGAGCAGGTCTCGACGCCACCCCCTCTTGCTGGCATAGGTTAACTTGTGCCGCTCACCTGAGGAGCAGCACCGAGCCACGGTGCGGGGGTCAGCAGGCCTGGTAAGAAAACGCCTCTAGACTCTCCTTTCCCAAGGGTGGTGGGAGAGGGGCTCTAAAGGAAAGACAAACAGACATGACTCACCCCTAACCTGTGTTCTGTGAGGGTGTGGGGAGACAGCTACAAGGTGAAGGAAGGGCCAAGGAGTCAGAAGCAAGATTCCAATTAGGATTCCCTCCCCTCCTCCTTCTGGACAGCATCCAAGGTAGAACGCTGTGACTGTATAAACCTCCTCCACAGAAACAACAGGAATTCCTTTCCAAAAGGGCAGTGCTGGTCGTTATTAAAAAAGTGTTTTTTTTTTTTTAGATTCTGATTTTTAAGAAACAAAAACAAAATCTGAGCTTTCTCTCACACACAAACCCCCCCGATTCCAACAAAAACGCACTTGCCAAACCAGAAGTGTTACGAAGGGGGTCCCTGCCACTTTGTGGGTGGGGAGATGAGGGAAGAGGAACACAATACACGTGTTGGGAAAAGTGTGTTGATTTTCCCTTTACTCCCCTGAGCAAGATGGCAGTGTATTGTTATCTCTCGCTAAAGCCTATGTTTAGACTGGCGGGAGGAAGAGGAACGCTCATTTCCCTGCTAAGTGTAAAGCTCTGTTGACTTAGTGCTATATTGAATCGGCCAAGGTAAACGAACCTGAATCTGTTCTGCTGGGACGTGGATGATGTGGGGCGGCCTGTCGCCATGGTGATGCACCGCGTTGCTCTCCTGTTCATAAATGGCGTCACGTTCCGGCTGAGGAAGACTGAGGAACCTTCGGATCATGGAGAGGTTCTCCCACAGAGTCCTGTTTTCCGGAGAGGGATCTTCTTTCCAGCGTAACAGCTCACACAACCACCCCTTAGAGACAAGGGCATAATGGGTCAGTTCATGCCTGGGGCGGGTGGGGGGAACTGATCTGTTCCGTTAAGAGCTAAAACGAAAAGACCCTGTGAAGTTAACTTTTTTCATAAGCTCGAAACACTCCAACCTGGTTTGAAAAAATTTTGTTTTTAACCTGTGAAGAAAGAATAGCGGTGGCTGTCAGGGAAGCAGGCTCTGTTTCTAATAAATGTTCAGATTTGCCTCTCAAAGGAGGGTCATTTTTTTAGATTCCAAGGGCAAGATACGTTTCCCACGGACTTTGCAATACGTGAAACATGAGAAAAGCCAAGCTGAGCGTGCTTCTAGCCTTGCCCAACTTGCTTGTCTCATGAGGGGCCACCTGAGATCCTGAAGGTATTTAAGAGATAGGGCAGATTTTTACAATAGTTTTTTTTTTTTCCTAAAAGGATTCCTCAAGTTTATATTTTTGTATGAGGAAGGAAACTACGTGTAAATATTGGTGTGTGTGTGTGTGTGAGAGAGAGAGAAGAGACACGGGCAGTAGTGTGAGCAAGAACGTTGTCTAGTGTGAAGCATAATGATCAGAATGGGCATTAGAAGAATCCTCCCAGAAACAGCCTTCTAGAAAGACATCCCGGAGCCTGTTTTTTTCTTCCTACTGCAGTGTGCAACATATGATTCATCAGGGAAGAATTTTAATAGATTTCCTAAGCTGAGAGAAGGAAATGTCCAATGAATGCCAAAACCAGAACCTCTCTGATGCCTCCCCTAAGGTTCCATTTTTGATCCTCAGATTATCTGTCAAAAGCTGAGTGGTCCAACAGAGTACCACTGTTTAACATTTTCTAATCACCATCCCAAACGTTCTTCATCTTGGCTGTCGTGATGGACACTAGGCAATGGGGTGGAGAGTGAGCGGGGGCGGGTCCCACGCGGGTCCCACCCAGACCCCCTTCACCAGTAAGGCAACCACCGCCAGCTGCCTTGCTGCCTGCTAACAGCTCAGAGCCACACTCTTTTCTGGGGTGATGTTTGGAGTCGATCTCATCTGGAGATGCCTGGACTGTTACTCCAAGTCCTCACTGACCCCCTCACCCTGGGGTGGCCAGTGATTGGCTGACCCAGTGGTACGACGTTCCTGCCCTCTTCCCCTCAAGTGACCACTCACTCAACCCTTCAAACAGAGATGGCCCTCCCCATTCTTCTGGCTCCCTTCCCCCATCAACACAGACTACCTGAGATCATTTTCTTACTGGCCCCCTACCTCTTCCCTATCCTCCCTCACTCCTTCCAGGTCTCTCATAAAATCCTAGACACCAGATTCCTGTCTTAGGCTCAGCTTTAGGGACTTGACCTAAGAGGAAGGGATTTCTTGGAAATTCCAAGTAAATTAGTTGGATGGGAGTAGAAAACGCACAATTTCTTTATATCTGATTTTTAGAACTGGCCAACGAGAGTTTGTTGCTGTTGTATGGGGTGAGACCAAAGAATGGTATGACTTTTCTCCCTTTGTCCCAAACTGAACTACCGGAGACAATTCCCCTTCCCCTTCCAACTCCGACAGTGAAAAGAAACAAGGCCCATTCTTCCCAAAACCCACCTACTAACCAGCCAAGGGTGAGTGACTGTTACTAAACTTCATGAGATCTCTTTTTTCTCAGACGTTTGTTTCTCTCCTCAACGGGTCTTTTCATTAAACAATTACGTACAAGGGGACGGTCGTGCAATCGTGCACTCGTCAGTGCCACCGAGTGCATAATTCAAGGCTAAGAGAGCAGGCAGCATGCTGAAGATTTGCCTACAAGAATATGAATGAAAAAAGTAATAACTCTGATGAGAATATCCCTGAATATGCTTCTTTTCCAACCAGGGCAATTCTAGGTTTGTTTCCGGAAAAATATGATGATGTGTCATATTTTCGCTCTATTTATAGGAGTATAATATTAACTCTCAGACTGTATTTGAGTATTTGAGGTATTTGAGACCCCCTTGCGTCTGTGCCCTGGAGATGTGTATTTAGCTCTTATTGGCAAATATTTGCTATCTGGATTGAGCCATGAAAATATTTTGTATTTTCCTACAACTCAGCTATTTCTTTATACTTTACCTCTAAGTTTCGACGCTGTGCAGATTTTAGATATACATCTTCCTGTAGGCTTGAATATTAACCATGGCTAAGCCGGCTGTCCTCCATTCTTCAGCCGGGGCAACTGACAGGCCCCCGTGCCTACCTGGAGCGAACCGCTGCAATTCTATTGATCTTTCAAGAGGTGAGAGGGCTCATTAAGAACAGAACGGGAAAGTTGAGATTTCGGAGCGTTTCGCACTTAGCTAGTATTGTATACTATTGCACCAAGTGCTAAACACTGAGTATCTTTTTTTTTTTTTTTTTTTTTTAGAAATAAATGTCTGTAACTAAAAATTGCTAAAAGTTAAATTAAGAATAATTCATGTACGAAAAGCTTCTTGAAGAGAGCCGAAAAACTCCAAGAATTTCTCCACCCCTTTAGAAAAACTTTTTAAAGTAACACGGAGACCAGTCAGCGCTCGGATACATGTGAAAAGACATGTGAATCACAGATGTTCTTTGGAAAGGGAAATCATTAGTTCTTTTAAAATGGTTAATAATGATAGCTAATTCCTAAACAATCACACTCAGGCTGGTTTCACAAATATTTCAGAAAGAGAGCCCTGACTCATTCAACAAATATTTTGCTCACATTGCCGCTTCTGTGTCTCTCTACTTATGAGACGGATCCTTATTTTTATTAATTGCCCATGACTACCATAACATTTCCAGTAGTTTGCTATTAACCTCTGCCCTGAAATAATACTTCTAATTCCTTATCTAAAAATAATTTGATGAATTATAAGTTTGCAGCATGTCTCTGCTAGCCTTTCAAGAGCCATGATGATTTTAAGAGACTGAAATCAGATGCTTCTTAGAAAAATATTTAACGGTGCAGCTGGGAACTGTTAGTTCTCCAAGGGTATTCCAAAAAGAAAAAAAAAAAGGAATTAAAACGGGGGAGTGCTTTTCTTGATGTGTGTATCTCTTGAAAAATAACGGAAAACAGACATTTTGACACACTAGTTCTTTGTCAGCAGAGACATTGGCTCGTTCCCAATTTATACTGGCAAAAATACGATTAATTTATTCTAATATTATTTAAATACCTTGGAATATTCTGACTACCTCAAATCCTATCGATCGAGACTCTGTTAATGATGACAGTAATCTGATCTAGGTTTTGCACAAAGTGACTAAAAAAGCCAAATGAATTTCTAATTCCCCGATACCTTTTCCTAGGTCCCTTTTCCAGAAGTGATATTGTTAGAGCCAACAGACTTGGTAAGACAATCAACGTGTCAGAATATTGTAATATCTGACAAAAAACAATCATTCCCCTAAGTACTCTGTGGGTTTTTAAACAATAAACGTATAGATCTGTTTGGTAGAGGAGAGACCAGGAATGAAATGCAGTACTTCGTGGCAAAATGTGAACATAATTACATTTTTAAGAGAGGTCTCTGGGACTTGAAATATTGTAAGACCATAGGCAGGAGTAGGGAGCTAGTCCCCAAGTCGAATTAGATCACGACTGTTCCGTACGGTAGGAAAGACGGGAGCGCAACAGCCTTAAAATAAGACGACCGATCCATTCTCAGAAAACTAAAATGGCACAAGGAACAACCTAAACTTTAAGTGTAGTAAATTTGCCAAGCAACATTACACTGCATATAAAGAGGGCAAAATATAAACAGTGGCCACATGTAAATAAATTAGTAAAACTTTCAGGATGTTACTACTTTTCAAACTGAGGAAGTTTAATTTGACACCTTCTGTTCTAAACCCTTTGTTTCTATTCAAAATCACGCCTTGAGCTGTTGCTATCAATCACAGCGCTCCCCCTATTACTTAAAAAAACTGGCATGAACCCTGAGTAAGCTGAAAATGCCATGCAGATGAATTCTGAGATAATATGTTCAAACCTGTTATATACAACACAAATCCTGTAAAGTTATGTATTGTAAACCTACATTTATTGAGAACTAAAAGTCTTAAATCCATCTGCCACAAAGGAAATACTGTTATGTACTTTATAGTAACCAAGAACCATCTGCAAATGTCTTGCTACCGTAAGCAAGAAAACGGTGAAGATGCTAAACCTCAGACTGCATGAAATAAATAACATTCTTCTGACTGGTTTTGGTGAGGGATCTATTAAAAAAAATGTAAGATCGGCGTCGGGTGGGGGGGGGGGCGGAAGGAAAAGAGAAAATGCAGAATGACTGCCAAACCCGTACTGAAAAAAAAGCAAAACAAACTCAATGACAACACAATGGCAATTTATTATGGTCCATGAAACACATGACTGTATGCTCATTTTAAAGGAAAAATTAGCGGTTCTAAACTCAATATTCTAATGATGTGCTTTACTGACAGAATCTTGTTGTACCACATTTAAATAAAAATTCTGGCACCTTCATCTCTCAGCTGCTAATTTCCAACCAAACTCGATCCCTGATTTCCACTCTACTCTTTTTTAGAACAATTAATTCAAGTCAATTCACTTCCAACGTCTGAACGGAGAAGGAGCACACGATGATTTTAATTGAGTCAGAAAAATAACCTCTGTTCCTGAATGAATTTATGGTACCTATACTGTCTCCCAAACATAAAAAGAGAACCCTTACAGGGCCTGTTCGGTGACAGAGCTGAGAACACATAACACAAGGAGCTTTCCAGGGGAAAGCAGGCTTCCGTATCCTCTGAGGGAAAAAAAATCATTTACTACAATAGACAGATATGTATATGTTATTGTTATATGCATATACATTTTAAATCCGAGAGCTGTAAGAAAAAAGAAAGAAAACGACAATTCTTGCTGCAACTAAGAAGGAAAAATACATTTTAAAACACGGAATGGTAATTTGAGTTCTAAAAAGCAAAACATTTTATAGTCTGTATTTATTCCCCCTCACCCTCATCTCTTATGTGTTATTTGCAGGAGTATTTTGTTCCAATCTCTGGGGCATATAGTATAATAATATATGATATTAAAAGAAATCAATCTAAATAGGGACGCATTTGATACAAACATTTTAGTGGAAAGCATGAATTACATTTTAGCAAGTAGTAGGAACAAGGATTAAGTACATGATCCATTAAATAGTACTTCCGACACAAAAAATTCGGTATTGTAGACTGAACTACACCAGGCATTTTGAATGAGTACATTTTCAACAACAACTAACTGTAAAGCTAGCAATTTATCATTCAGCAAATAATTTTCTACTTTTAAAAGAATCCGTGTTACTTATGCTAATGAAGACAGTTTTTAATCTGCCCACAAACATGCTAATAGGGGGCAAGTTTTTTTTTTTATTTACAAAGCTGTCAGCACTCAAGGGTAATTTCCTATCAATGTTCTATAAGGTGGGGGGGGGTGGGTTCTGACTGTAGGAGTTGCAGAATCTTTCACCTTTAGCATGAAGGTTTAAAGATACCACGAAGATGCAAAGTGACTAATGGTTTTAAGCCACCCCTTTAACATTCCAAAAGGGTTCTGTTCTCACACTTTTTCTGCTTTTAACCTCACTCTGCCTCAAATACGTATCAACACATCCTTACTTCTTTGGGGGCCCTACTGCAGCGACACAGGACCTAATGGAGGTAAGTAAACCCCGCTTCCAGGCTGGAGGCCCGGATACCAACTTCTACCTTTTTTTTTTTCTTCTCAAAAACAACCATAACACTTCAAACAGTGGGAAACAGAGCAGCGGCAAAACAATATTGGAAGCATTTTAAATTATTTACTAGGTTAAGAGGGTGAAATGATACTTTAAATACATCAAATTTCATTGTCGAGGCCATTTTTTGGTGGCAAAGTGGTATTGATCTTTCCGAATGCTTAAAATTAACTATTTTCCAGAAGGTCATTATTTGATTAAAGGCATTAAAGTTGAAGGCAAGAAGCGGTGGGCTTTTTCTTCCTCCCCATTCAAATCATCATGTAATTTAATAAAAACCATCCCATCATGTCCTGTAATAAAAACGCTGATCTTAAGATACGGTTCTTTACCTAACGTATTAACCTTTAAATGTTATGAAGTTCTTCAGAAGAAAAACCTTTGCTAAAGCAGATAATTCTATAACATGATGAGAGGCCCCCAACATTAACATTAATAAAGATACATGTTCTCCGCTATGGAATTAGTAGGGAATACATTAATCTTTCTCCCCATTTTAATAACATCTACTTTGTATACTGTGAAGAAATCTCGGCAGGAGCTGAGTAACTTTCCCGGCTAGGTTAACATGGGTCTTATTAAAAAAAAAACACGCGAAATAAGTTTGAACAGAGACGTGCCAATACATTTTCATGCTAAAAGTAGCACGTCACATCCACTGCATCTAAAGAGGGCTTTTCAAAAGAAACATATTTAAATAGAATATTTGTGTGCATGGATTCCCCAAATATATTTATTTTCAAGGTATGGTTTCTGATACCTGTATCTGTTGAAAAGAAAAAAAAATCATGATATTTTAAAATTATTACTAGTTTTACACGTCTACACTGGCACCGTTATAAACTCTCTCCAGGTTATTTAAGGGACTCCAGATCTTAGCCAGGAATCCATGGGTTTCTGTACCGTGGAAACAGGACACACAGGGGCTGCTGGTCAATTTCTCCTGAGTAAATTTTTGCCACTTTGAGAGGTTAAACACTTCCAAACAGAGTTTCTGGAAGTTTCTTATAGCAAAAAGAAATGCTCATACAATCTGAGGAAGAGCTCCCATTGAAATTTAGTGAAGTTTGGATAACCAGAATCATTGGTAAGTAATCTTTATTACACAATTTTGCTTAAAATTTAAGCAAGTAAAAAAATGAGAATGGCTTTTATGGTCCCCTCTTTCCTACCCTCTCAAAGCCACTGACTTTATAGCACACCTAACTATAATGTTTTTTCTTTTGCGACAGATTGTTTGATCTGTAGTAAGATTATCAGATGGCAATTTGGCCAGAGTAGATAAAAATGGTTCCTACTTTAAAAGTTGTCAAAGAGCTCTTACGGTTAAAAGAATATTTTCAGGAAGGAGGATCTGAGCGGGGAAAAAAGAGGAATGAGAGGAAAGCATGAAACTGTAGATAACATATTAAACCAGCTAGCAAGAAATAATCTTGTGACTGATTGGAACAGAGAACTTCCAAAGAAAGGCTGAATTTTCCTTTAAAAAACATTAGATTTGGAAGATATCTAACTTAAAAGTTTGATTTTTCTTATACTTCATAAATTAACCTGCTTTCAAGATCGTTTTACAAGCCTGCTTCTTGACTATGGACTCCGAAAAAGAATTGTTTTCTCTCCCCAGTCTAAGATGTATTTTTGACACTACATAAATTTCAGTGATACGATTTGGCTCCTGTTTAACATTTATACCCAGTGCGCCTTAGTATCTTAAGTTTTTATTCTTTCCTCATTCTCCCTAATTAGGGTCATTAAAAAAAAAAAAAGGAAACTCAACACTCCCGAGGTCCATCAATGTTCGCCTTGCTTCCATCGTGCAGAATCGGCGACTCCTCTCCACCTGTAGTCCACCACTGACCTGTCAGCCTGGGAGCCTTCTTCCTTGAAGGATGCTCTTAGGTACCAAACATTCTTTTTAATTACTCCCAATGGACAATTATTTTGATTTCTGAACAAAGAAGCTTTTAAGTAATCAAGTCTTTTCTTAACTCAGGGGAAACGGCGCACCAAGGATGACTAGAGTTCTGGTGAGGCATGAGGACACATGCTATCATGCCAAACTGGGACGCCTACAAGGAGCAGATAAAGGTGACGGCTGACTTAGCCTACGGAACTTCCTGCCAGGTAAACATACCGGTTTAAGTAGGCTTTCTCGAATCCCCTTAGCTGTCTGAGCGCTCTTGGAAAAGAGATGCTGGGATGAAAATCATTGCTCCGGTCTTTCACACTGCCCGAAGTTCTCTTACTGTTCAAAATGCCCTTCGATGGCTTCCCATTATAGAGAAAATGCTCACACTCCCTGGAGCGGCCCTGAAGGCTACTCCCAATCCCCTTCAGGTCCTCATTCCCTGGATTATGTATGAGCTGCCGCCCGGCACTTCCCCACAGTCTAGTCTCCACCCTTCATACCGAAGGAAAGCCCTTTCTTCTCCTTTTTTCTGCCCATCCAAACGCGAACTCGCCTTCCAGTCACCGTCAAACACCTCAGTGTATTGATAAAGGGTTGCAGCCCATACAGGCATTTGTGTATGTGAACTTGAGCAAGTTACCTTCTTGAGCCTCAGATCCTCCTCCACAAAGTGCAGATAATAAGAGCATTACTCTCCCAGGACTGCGGCTGGTACACGTGACATAGAACACATTCAGCCCAGAGCCTGACAACTACAAAAAGGTCTGATGAACTTAAACTGAAAGCGCTTGCCTTTAAAAGGCTTGCAGTATATTTGGGAAGCATTCAAAAATAACCACCGGTACAAGGCAGTGGGTGGTAAAGGTCAAGGACGGACAGACACCAAGTGGAATCCACATGGCGGGGAAGAAGAGGGGGCTGTGCGGTCCAGGAGTTCTATACTGATGGGAAGTGATTCCGGCTTGGCCTTGAAGAACAGGCAATATATAAAATGGTGAGGATAATGACAAAAAGAGGAAAATGAATTAGCAATGTGCAGGAAAAACAGGTAGACCGGTTGCTTGTGCCTACCGTTCCTTCGCTATAGCTCTTTATGTTGGACTTTCTGGAGAGTATTTCATTACTGTGACCTCACCTCCTTTCCATGCTGTACTTCTAAGATCCATTTATTAAGAATGCCTGGGGGGCGCCTGGGTGGCTCAGTCAGTTGGGCAGCCGACTTCGGCTCAAGTCATGATCTTATGGTCTGTGGGTTTGAGTCCCGCGTCGGGCTCTGTGCTGATGGCTCGGAGCCTGGAGCCTGCTTCGGAGCCTGTGTCTGCCTCTCTCTCTGCCCTTCCCCTGCTCACGCTCTGTCTCTCTGTCTCTCAAAAATGAATAAATGTTAAAAAAAAAAAAAAAAAAAAAAAGAATGCCTGGGGTTTGGGGCACCCAGGTGGCTTGGTTGGTTAAGCGTCTGACTCTTGCTTTAGGCCCAGATCATGATCTCACGATTCATGAGATCAAGGGCCACGTTGAGCTCTGTGCTGACAGTGCGAAGCCTGTGTGGGGTTCTCTCTCTCTCTCTTTCTCTCTCTCTCCCCCCTCTCCTGCTTGCTCTTTCTCTATCTCTCAAAATAAATTAAATCAAACTTTTAAAAAATTGTTAAAAGGAAGAAAAAAGTTAAGAAAATCAAGCCTGGGTTTGAATTTGAATTCCTAGTCTACTATTCAGTAGCCCTAGAACTTTGGTCAAGTTATTCAAATTCTTTAGACCTCAATTTTCTCCTCTATAAAACGGGGTAATTTTACCACTGCTCACAGGGTCGGTCGTGTGAATTAAAAGAGAGAATTCGAGCAAGGGGTTTGGCACACTGTAGCAGTATGACGAATGTCGGCTATCGCTACTTTTATTATTGTTGCCATTATCACAAAGATAATCCAAAGGAATGTGAGTATCTAGGGAGCCAATGAAAACAACTCAGTTCTCACATCCCAAACGGAACCCAGTATCTCCCTCTTAGAGACTATGTTCTCCGCATATGTCGTTTAACTCAATGCCATCGCCACCACCTAGTCACCTGGGCTGAAAGGCTGTTACTTGAAGTATACACTGGTATGATCTTGCGGATGGGCAATGCGGAAATGCTGAATGCAGAAATGTCTAGTAATCACCTTTAAAACAGAAAAGCCTTTTTTTATCCAATAATTCTACTTTTGGGAACTTATTCTAAATAAATAACTAAAGATATATACAAATATTTAACTATAATGATGTGCATGTTAGCCTTATTTGTGATAGTCAACGTAGAATATAACTTAAATCTATCTCAGCAGAAAATTAAAAGGTATGTATCGCATGTGCATACATGTGAGACATATATATACATGTGCACATAGACGTGTGTACATGTACATACGAGTGTGGTGTGTATAAAGAACACAAATCAAGCTATCTTTAGTTCATTGGGACTATGGGTACTTCTTTATCTTCTTTATGCTTTCGTTTTTAATTTTTTTTATAGTAGCTGTATGTTTTTAATAAAAAAAAACATAGCAAAAAGCTTCCATTAAAAATCTGATATTTCTTGTCTGTTTGCTTTATAAAGAGAACAGTCATGAACTCCTGCCAATTCTACTCCTTCAGAACGTTTCGTGAATTGGTTCCTTATTTCCCATTCCTACTGCTCTGGTTCAGGCCAGAGCCTTTCTTCCATGAACTAACGCTGATGGGTTTCTTTAAGCCAGGCCTGCCCCGTCTCAGCTGAATTACATTTATCATAAACAAATGTCCACACAAACAGCCCTTTGAATGATATGGTCTTCCTTGTCCTTCATCCAAGGGGCCTGGACATGCCCCGAGGCTCACACTTGAATGAGTAAGTATAAAAATGCAGCAAAGGATTCCCTGTAACACTGAAGGGGCAGTAAGTCCGAGGGGGGGAGAGAGAGAGAGAGCTATAAAAATTGCACAATCTGGACCATTTAGTTAGTGGCAAGAAACTGGACACCTCTCTGTAATTCCTGAGGATACCGTGTCTTGTAGCAAAGCCCCACAACCTGCAATCGTGATGACGCTGCAGTTCAAAAAAAAGTAGGATTCAAACTGAGCTCATCTTACCAGGTTTAAGGAGGCAGGGTAGCACTAGCAAATACATCTGTGCGTTTAAAGAAGCTTAATGGGAAACTCCACTTTTCCCAAACCCCTCAACTCAAACGAGCATGTACTCTTCTAGGACAAAGTTATGGAGCAAATGTCTTATCACGTTGCAACCTACGGTCACCATTAAAATTTCACGGGATGTATTTTTCTATTCAAAATTATGAAGATCAAGAAGAAAAAAATGTTGCTGAATATCCATATATGCTAGGTGCAAAAAAAAGAAACCAAACCTATAAAAACTTAAACTTACAAAACGATCTCTAGGTGATGGTTTACCCAATACAGGGATTTGTTTGCTTAACAAAAATAACTTACTACAGGTTATTTGAAACCAATATTTCTTCCAGGGCATTTTTAATTGATTTATATAAAACTTCTCAACAATGCAGAAATCTCCTAGAATGAGCTATAACGTCCCATTATGCATATTTAGGGGCTAGGAATTAAAAATTTAAATCTTCCCTCTATGATATCCTAGGAAAGATAACAAAGAATTTTTGAAACCAGGGGAAGGTGATTCGGGATTGTAAAAGTTATGGGACTGATATCCTAAGAGGGACAATCAAGCGGGCAGGGTCGTTACGAGCTCCCGAGTTGCTTATGATTTTGCTGATAAAGTAACATCCATTTTGTGGCCAAAACCCAGATCATTTTGTCCATTATGCAAACCTACTAATCAGAGGTTGGCTTAATCGAGGGACTCAAATCTTGTGATTCACAAGGACACATCAAAAAAAAGAAAGCATAAATATTTCTAGAAGCATCACGTGGACCCCAGTGACAATGGCCGGGTTATAATTTTACCAATAAAAGGAGACAAGGGAGCTGGGCTCTCTGCACAGGCCATCTGAGTCACTCCTCACGACCACTGAAACTGTCTTACACCTGGGGAAGGCAGGCCCCGAGAAGGCCCCGGGGGAGGAGGACAGGAGTCTGGCCCTACTCTGTCTTTCTGAGCACAGAGCCCCCCTCCTCCCACCGGAGCTCCCTTAGGAATGTGCTGGGTTTTGTGAGGGTAAAATTGAGAGGAGATGAAACGTGCTTCGGAATCATTTTGTTCTTCTACAAATAATTATTAAGTGCCATCTACGTGCCACCTACTGTGCAGGCTAAGTAAGAGGAGACATGGGGACAGATAGCATAGGGAGTCACTTCCGCTGGCACTTACGGTCCAGTGAGGAAAGAACAGCTTACACTTCAGATGTAAGCTGATATTAAAAGGTGAAGTTCCCCTGGACACACAGTCTCCAGCCTCAGGGCAAAGGCCCTTTCTCACAAAGTCATCTGTATGGGGCATCAGAATGTTGGGAGAAAAGGCTGCCAAGAGGTGTCTGCTTTTGCTGGTGTTGTTTTAAATGTTACTGCAATGAAGCTAACCCCTGCTTAGCGGCTCTGAGGTGAAGGACACATGAAAAAGAAGCATACTATGAAGTCATAAATAACAAAGGTTTCCCCCGCAAACTCGAGAATCCTTCAGCTAATGTACTAAAAAAATATGTAATTGCCCCCCTACGTAGAATTTATCTAATCATTGATCTCATTTCTTTTGTGCCATCCACCCTTCTGGCAAGCTGGTAAAGCCCACAGATGACGCCTTTCCAGAACGGTGTTTTTATGTGCTGGAAATAATGCGTAAGATTATGAAGAAAACCAATTATGCTGAAATACAGTTATTGAAAACTTGTGATATAGTGATATAAATGCTTCTTTATTAACACACTAAATAACGACATCTAACAACAGATCTGAGAACTACCGTAATTTTATCGTGATGAGCAAGGAGAATATTTGGAGATATCTGTAGTAACTCAACGTGATATGAAAATATTTGTGATTTTTACTGGCGACGAATTCACAGGTATTGTTAATACTACGAGGACTCGTTGCCTATACTGATAATTGAATACAATGTCAAACTTCAGTAAAATGTTAGTGGAAATAAAGATTTCTTTTTCTACCCAAGTTCACGGACCCCTTGGGGGAAGGTGGGCACGGTTAAGAACTCCCATCACCCCACACGCATATGTGTGTACACACACATTTATACACCAACACACACACACATAGTTCAAATATTTTTTCTAGAACTATATTCTATAAGCTCCTAGTAGTTTAGAAAACTTTGCTTTATGGATTCATGAAACAGATTTTTTTTTTTTTTTTTGGTCACTAAAGGACCAAGCCTGTTAGAGGTGGGTTGGAGGAAAACAGTGAATCACCAGAGCAGTGCAGCGGTTCCCAGACTATGTCCCGAGGAGCCCCAAATTTCTATCAACTGTGGAGCCACAGTTGACGAGAAGGCCCACCTCCGTCCAGTCCTCAAATCCACCAAGATGGGGGAAGACTTTTGATGTATTTATGTCAGTGCTGGATGAGATTTCGTTCATAAAACAGTTTTGACAGCTTAAAAATTTCTGGTTAACAACTGCAGTGGCACATACGTACCTCACCGATTTTTCCTGGTCCTATTACAAACTTAGAAAACGGGTTTACGACCCCTGAATAAAGCGACTATATTCTAATTTCGTTAACTCTGTACCATCCAAGTAACGGCAAAGGTACACGAGATTAGCAGAGTATCCTTGGAGAAAGGTCTGTCTGCCAAAAGAGGAACACTAGTGAGGTTTTCTGAAGACACCTGGGTTTCCCGAACAGAAGGGGATAAGGTAGCAGGGCAGAGAGAGGATGGAGGCAGGGGAAGGAACAGAAGAGCGACACGGGCATCCTATGGGGTATGGGGGCCTAGGCGAAGGCCAGGAAACCAGGGCGAATCGAAGCCCTCGCTCTCATCGCCACTTTTCAAAGAGCATATGGTATTGGCCTTTGAGATCTGAGGACAGGGCAGAAGGAGGCTAGTCAAATCGAGGATTAAAGCAAGGAAAAAAGTGAACAGGGAAGACGGTAAGTGGGGGTGGGGTGGGGGGGGAGAGGGAGAAAATAACCGGGCGCACAATCGTCTCCTCGCTATGTGCGTAGCACAATGCTCGATTTATCCGGAAATGTAACATAACTTTCTGTCTAGAAATTAAGCTTGATGGATAAGGCTTTAAGTCCTTATGGTTATCCAGGGCCCAAGTTATTTAGTCTCTTTAATCAAAATACTAAAATAAAATCATTACCCATTAGGCTATTACCCTTCCCCCAATCTCCAAACACACAAGCAAAAATTAATTGCAAGCCAGGAAGAAAGAAGGCAATTTAGACAGTAACAGCTTGGCATGGACCAAGCTGGATTTCCTAATAGCATTTGTCTGTTTGTGAATGTATATTTTATTTACAGCCTTCACTTCCTTGACCTTATTGAAAGTAATTTATTTTTAGCTAATCTGCATTTCATTTAAACCACCAAATACTCCATCAATGAACCGGCCAAGGAGCACCCATAACAAGCAGCACCCGTGCCGGCGCCATTAGTAAGTGGGTAAACATTTAGAGGAGACGCCTGGGAGCGGGCACTCCTCAGCAGCTATTAAAGGCTACAGGTACCAATTCATGAACTTACAAACAGGGGCTTCCAGCTAGTCCTTCAGCTGAGCTGTCGTTCCCTGCTTCCTTTTTCTTGTTCCTTTCCTATTTCCCTCATCTCTCGCCCAAACCTGGAATTTCTCACGGGCCTAGAATAGTTCTTCCTCTCTAATGCGTTATCCCATTACTTCGACCCATGACTTCCCATGACTTCGACCACTCCAAAAACAGCGAGATGTTTAAAGGTAGAATTTCAGGCATCAGTTAAAAAAAAACCAAGCAAACAAAAAAACGTGTTTAAGGAGGAAACTCTTTAGCAACAAGGCACACTGTTTTCGCAACCACTGCCCCACCAGGGATTAGGCCAAGCTCGTTCCCCAAGTGAACTGAGCTCGTCTCATGTCTGTATCGTACTGGGTCTTCTAGGTCCTTGATAATGAGAGAGGGGTCTTTCAGGTAGGTGATACCCAGTCTCAGATGGCTAGATGACTTTACCTCTACCTCGGTTCATCTCATGCTATTAACGTGAAGCTCTTACGCTGGATCCCAAACAACCAATTCTCCCCACTCTCTCCCACCTACAAATGCTTTCTGGCTACAGACCCCAAAATAGAAGTTTGTCTGTACCCCCCCCCTTTCAGTATTCAAAACTTCACCTCCTCTGTGACTCATTCCCAGACTAACGCACCTGGTGGCAGTGCCTTCAATCAATACAGCATCCTTTTTCATACTTGTGCACCTGTTTCAGCAATAAACACCCAGAACCTGGAACTGCAAGGGACATTAGACATCATCTGACCCAATCCATTTTACCTTCCTAAAGGGGAGGTTCAGAACCTGAGAGGTTAAAGGACTTGCCTGAGGCCACACAGCACGATAACAGTGGAAGAGATAACAGTGGGACCGGGGGATCGATCCTCGATGCTTTCTCTGAAAGATGAAGTTTCCGTCCAAGTTGTTATATAAACCATCTGTGAGCTCGTAAATTAGTTACCATTGCCCTATCTCTATCTGCCGTAGATATTCAGAAACATGCCCTCCCATTCCTGTCAGCTCGGAATAAAAAGATGAGCCTCACTGTAAATGATATCGATGATTTCGACAATGAAAAATGCAAATAATAGGTCCAAAAGAAAACAGCATCTAGCCAATTCTACTTTCCTGTACGGTTTCATGAGGGTCCATCAGCAACGCAAAAGAACAGCTGCTTGGCGGCTGGGGAAAGTGGACTGAGCCGGGCAGGATAAAGTCTTGTGAATTACTTTCTTCTGAGTCTCCAACTCTGGCTTGTTAACAGATACAGGAAAACGGTCCTTTTATTAGACAGGGCAGTCTAGCAGTGTCCACAAAGAAAACTGTGGTCTTTTTTTTTGAACGATGGGATTTTTGTAGCCTAATTAAATTTAATGAAAAGACATGCTCTTCCCTCATACTCAAAATATTGAATATTTTCAAACTCCACACATACCCCAGCATCCCTAAACAGTAATTCTTCTTTTCCCCCCTCTCCTTCCTGAGTCCTTTTGTGTCAACAGGTGTGCTTGGGGACAAAGAGATTCTAATACACAAAAACAAAAGTTTGCAAACATGGAAAACTAGTGGATGATTTTTCGGAATGTTAATGAAATCTCTCATTTGCTATGGAACAAATCACGTTTCCTTTACATAGGGAGCTCTACTAATGACTGCAAAATGCGATTCAATTTGCATGCCGGCTTATTCCTAACATATCTTGAAGTAGCTGTGCAAAAACTTCAGGCTTACTAAAGCCAGGGCAGTAGCAATGAACTCATAAGGTGCAGGCTTTCTTTTTGTTTGTTTGGTTTTTTTTACCTCCACTTCTTTGATTTCTTGGTCTCATCCCCACACAACTATGCTGTGTATATCAAACCTCTCCTTGGGAACACTAAAATACAAGCAGCGGTGGGTTGATCTCACTCATCAGTGACCAGTACTTTTCTCTTTGTGTGAAGAAGGATTCTGTGGTGACACCTGTATTCAATGGTAAATAGCAGTGTGTCAGATTGTTAGACGGGGACTGAATCAAAACTTCCACGATAGCTGCATCTTGCAAAATGACTGTAAAGGCAGATGAAGACTGTGAGAAGAAACCGACCTAATAACTTGGTATGAACCATGGGAACTGCTCAGCATCTGAGATGGGAGATGGGTTCTAACTAAAAGGCAAATACTTTTTTTTTTTCCCTTTAAAGTGATATTCAAGCCAGAAGAAAGTATGAAGAGGCAGAAAAATGTTAAATTTCCAGTTGGAAGATATCATGGAGCAAACCCAAAACACACAGAAAATAGAGAAAGTTCTGGTAAAAATTTAGGAAGTTTTTTTTTTCTGTTTTGCTTTTTTTTTTTAATGTGAGAAAATAACAAAGGGAGAGGGAAAATGAATAAAGTGAGAGAACAAGAATGAGAAACCCACGCGTCTATGGGAAATGGTACTTCTTATCAGATAACAGGACGCACCGCAGATCCTAGGAAGCTTCCAGAAGCGAGGTTCATAACTGAAGTAGTAAAACAAAAATAAAGATAAAAGAAAAGGAGTGTGTTTTATTTGGCATTAAAAGACATTTAACTAGGCTGTATCTATGGTTTTAAATGTTCTCTAAAGTGGATTGTGGAGAACCTTCTCCAGAGGTACGATTCCAAATCACTACTGATTCTATTTCTTTCTCTTCTCTTAATTTTAGTTTTCTACTGGCTTATTTGCCTTCTTATGGCTCCATACTTTAATTTTTTTTATGGCTGGATTCTTCTGAGACTGGTGATAACTCTGGCCTTATATAGTTACCGACTGAGCCTGTATTTCCTGCCAGGTTACCTCCAATTTTTCTACAGAAACAGGAATCACTGGTTTTTCGACTCCACCTTTCAGGCTGATTCTGCAAATCAACAGACATCTCTAAGAAATAAATTTCCTGATTGGCCCCATTTTGGTTTTGAATTGCCTGGGATACGGCCAGAAAGCCTAAACTAGCAACTTTTCATTTAAAAGATAGGCAAACTGTCCTTTACAAAGCTATATATGCCCAACAGTAAGTATGCTTTCGGAACTTATGTTCGAATAACAGGTTTAACCCTGAAAAAAAAAAATACAAAGGCACAGACCGAAGGGACAACACGCCTCCCGTCCAAAATAAACATTAGAAAAAATAATGGAAAGCCCAATGGAGAGTCTTTTTCTCATTCGAGTTTTGGCGAAAGTGGAAAAAGGAGATTTGAGGAGAGGATTGTGATACGATAACCTGGAAAAAACCGGGCAACTTCTCCATTTTTATAGACACTTAACTTCTTTTCATTGCATTTTATTTTTATTTAAGCACATCTTCAACGCGCACACATACATACCCCAACTCTTAAAAAAAAAAAAAAAAGGGCCTGAAATTTTAGTTACACCACATGTGGTTTTCATTTGTGAAAAATGAACAAGCTGTTTGTGGTTAAACTGTCTAATCGCCTGTTATCAATCTAGCGCTGCATTCAAGATTTACAGGATACATCGGCTTCTGTGCCACATTAGCTGGAAGGGGGGGGGGTGGGAGGAAAAAGGAGGAGGAGAGAGTTTATCCTGAGGAATAATATTTCCAATGCAGCCACACTCGCACTACATCTGGTTGTGCTGGTAGCGGCAGTTAAATTGAAATATTTCACAGCGTGTGTCAGAAACATGCAGAATGGTAATTATGACAGATCTGATTAAGCCGGAGTGCCACGAGCTCCCTGGCCAGCGCCGGGTGTGCAGGTGTGACCTTGTGCGTGCCTGCGTGTGTAAATAAAATTAATTACAAGCGAGAGGGTGAAGGCTTCGGTGACATCACAAAGCGGAGAAACTCCCAAGGGGGAGACCTAATGGAATATTTTCCCTCAGTCTAATAATACAGTTCATATTGACTTGAGGTAATTAGTGGGATCATTAAAGCAGTTTTCCCGGCGTATTTGGCTGCCTGATCAGATTAGTGAAAATGTTCTTCAGAACAAGCCCTGTGTGGTCTGCCAGAGAGGAGGAAATAAAAAGCAACAAAGCATATTTTGGAATGATAAGCAGTGCTGGACTTTTAGTCTAGCAAAAAAATCTCTACTTCTCTCTGGAGCCTCCGGATCTAAATGTCCTGTCCATTTTAATTCTTCTCTTCGACTTGGGTATTCCTACACACGCTCGGAACTCTTTCTTTCCTTTTCCCCTTTCTCTCCGTCAAGTCGGAACTGCTTTCTCACAAAGAGCCAGCCCAACTCCCAACAAATCTCTCTTAAACAAGGCGATTTCAAAACGGGGAGAAGGATCTTCAATGACTGCTTCCCTGTTAACTGACACTACGGGGCAATCGGGAGAGTCGAAAACCCGGGGAAGCGATGCCACTTAAAATTCACCTGCTAAACAAAAGCTGCCTCTCTTACGGAACACAGAACAGAGATTTATGTGTTCGTTCGCATCCGGGTCTCGAAATGGGTGTAGCGGAGGCCAAAGTTGGGGGGCAGACATTCTTCCAGTTGAGCGGAATACAGAGCCCTCATCGAGGAAAGGGCCATTTGTTTGAAAATACTCTATTGAGCATGCTCTACCTTGCCACTGGAATGTGCCAAGCGCTGTCACAGATGGCAGGCTCTGACAGTTCCCATCCGTAGCGCCGATACTCGACAGTTCAGCACAAGATCAGTGACATTCTGTCTCATTAGAACCACGCTAATTATCACAGCTAGTTTCAGGGGAAACCATGTGTTGCAATGGTCAATTTGAAGGAGTCTGTGCATCAACAAACTGGTAATAAGGATCAGACACCTTATTAAATGACAGCATGCTGCCTATGATCTGATTTACGGAATCAGAGGCACCGAGGCGGCCGAGGAGGCTGGCAGTTTATGAAAGTGTGTTTAAGCCCAATTCCTGAAGCACACTGGTTGAAAAGGGAACTGTTAAAAAAAACACACACAAAGGCAACGGGAGTTGTTGAAACAAGCGATCAAAGGAGAATAGATTCTCTATTAACGTACAACGGGCGTAGAGTAAGACTCAGGAAAAAGACCGCTTCATCGATTTAACAGGATGGCGACCCCAAAAGAGAACGGAACTTCTGTTTTTACAAGGTACTTCATGACAAATTACAGAATGGCTATATTTCTACTAGTCTCTAAAATACCTACATTTATTTTTACATGAGCTGTCTATGACATTGTTGTGTTTTGTCATGCAAAAGAATCGCATGTGTAAAAGCTAACAACTCTACTTCTAAAAATGAATCATCTTAAAGGTTACTTTTTAAGAGACTGAAGGCATTCTTCTGGCGGATCAGAAAAAAATCCACATTAGATTCGTATTACCAACTTAAGTCCTTCCATCCTCCTCTGATAGCACCTTTCGTTGATGTGAAATTTTAATGGTGCAGTTTCTTCCAGAGCTATTTTTCCATTGTCATTTTGCATAAATGCATTTTCCTAGTTCATTCATTTCAGAGGGCCTTTATTTTCATTTCTCATATGAGGAAAAAAGAAGATAAAGCTCAAATAAAACCTACCTTTACTACCCAAAACATAAAAGACAACTGTTGAGACTTCTGAGGAAACGCTTTTTCTTTCAACTTGGTAGTTTATGGAAGGATTGTATCAGTGTTACACAGTTAGGTGCTAAGTGGAAGCGAATGCAGCCTGAGGATCAGCTTTTAAGAGTTAAACCCCGCTGCTCTGCTCTCTTCTCTGCTCCCGTTTTTGGGGGTCCCTGAGCCCGTCCTGAAAACTCACTCTTGACGTGTCAAAACCGATCGTATGGTGCAAGAGCTTCCAGAAAGAGATCTTCCCCAGATACTCTTAGTCCGTGCTTTTCAACTTATACTAACATTTTTAGGACAGAAGGTGGCCTCAACTAAAACAGATTTTATAAACACCTAATTGCCATACTTCCGCGTTCGAACGTGTACGCTGAACTACTTTAAAGTGACCCATCTCGTGGTAACCTCCCTTGGACTTCCTCATATGCTGGTCCTGTTTAAAGAGCTGGCCCGAGATCTGCAAACTGATTCCTTTCAAATATTGCCTAAAATTCTCTCGAGACATTCTCTAGAGATGGAGAAAATAGGCTTAGTGAGTTATGACTATATCTGTAACAGTTAACTTATTAAATGGGTCAATGAGGAAAATGTATTTACATGATTTTAGTTAACTAATTTTAAATTTAAGCGAAAAGAGGGAGAATTTTTATCATTTATTTATTCAGAGTGCATACGCCAAGGGGATGGGAAGGGGAGGGAGAGAGAGAGAGAGAGAGAGAGAGAGAGAGAGAGAGAGAATATCTTAAGCAGGCTCCACACCCAGCGCGGACCCCAAGGTGGGGCTCAGTCTCAAGACCCTGAGATCATGACCTGAGCCAATCAAGAGTCGGATGCTTAACTGACTGAGTCACCCAGGTGCCCCCAAAGTGAAAATTTTAAATGATTTGAAAGTGGCAGTAAGACAACTGAAAATCTGTCCGATTTGTTTAAAATAGAGAACATCAAGTGTCTAGAAGGAAAAATACTCCTTTGCGTGATTTTCTAGCCAAAAATATATTGAGCAAGTGTTCTAGTTAATTCTGGGTTTCCTCGATTGAATCTGAGATTTATGAAACATATGCCTGTCTTTATCATGTAGAGACGCTGATGTTCAGATCCACAAATTTCACGAGCTCTCAAAACATCATGTACCTTTTGCACTGTTAGAGTATGTCACTATTTATGTATTTAAAACCATGGATTTCAATAGTCCTGTTGAGCAACCAACTAGAAATATAACCGGTCTACATTTTAGAAAACCGAATCCAATATGGATTCCCAGTATTTAGACTCTAGTAAGAGATTTTGAGGTGGTTCTCAACACAGAACACCTTCGGCAGGAGACAGATGGAACTCCACAGCCTTCTCGTTCCAGAATGCAGCACGGGGGCCTCCCGCGCACACGGGCGGGTTGCGGAACGGGCTACACCCACAGTGGTCTCGCTTTTCTCCTTGCTCTCCCCTCAAAGTTCTTCTCTGATCCTTCCTCTGCTAGGCGAGCCGATTCAGGGAAATTTAAGCTGTATCTCCCAGCATCACCTCAACCCAGTAAAACATTTAAAAAATTAAAAATTAAAAAGAGGCGGTTCTCTCCTCAGACCCTGGCTGAAGACAACTTGATTTGCCCGAGAGAAGGGGCTATGAGGACAATATGTAAAGATCATCCCACGGACTCCCAGAAAAGGATGTGGCACCAGAAATAACAGAAACCGTGACTCTCGAATCGGCAGGGGCCTCCTTTGCGTCTTAAAGAAGAGGCTGCCCAGGTGAAATCGTGTTGCAGCAAAGTCTGCTGCACGAACATTCCAAAAGAATGAATCAGCACAGAGCTTCCAAGTAGAGTTTCCCTGAAGTGTAATTTAATTCTAACAAAATCAAAGATGTCTTCACGACCACGCTGGAACACAGTATGCCATCATGGTTCCCTGACTTTTTTTTTTTTTCCTGGATTCTGTCCCGAGGCATTCCTATTCCTGGAAATGAAAATTGCGGCTGTGGCCCCATCCCTAGCCCCACTGATTTGTGACAGGTCATCGCACTTGTATCTGAGACATTCCCATCGCCATCTAAGAACTGCAAACCCAGAGGCCACGAAGGTGCCCTAAAGCTTCCTTCTTTCTTCTGCCCCCTTTCTTCTCTCCCCTCACTAAAGGCTTTGAATCTCAGTGGCAAAAGTGTCGGAAAAGTGAATGGAAGAAAGCCAAAGGCTTTAAATTATCTGGTCTCTTCCACCGGCTGTGCTATCTTGGCAGAGGCAAAGATCCACTTTTTTCTTTTAGTCCTGAAACCATACCTGTCCACTAGCTGAAGCAGTGTCATGCAAAGAGTCCCCTAAATCTACGGGACTGGAGGGTAGAGAGTGCCAAAGATTCTATTCATTCGTGTTCGGTCAGAGAGAATTTTCATCAACCCGTCGCTTTACCTACAAGAAACACTCTGTTCAGTAAAGCGCTGGAGAGAACGCATGTTCTAAACACAAGTGGCAACGAGGGGCCGCTCCGGAAAAGCCCTGTGCTCCGCTACTTCCGTATCTGCGAGCCCCACCTCTGTAGACATGAAAATCGCTGTAACGATTCGATGTACGAGGCAAGGCCTGTGGTGCTGCTAATGTCCCCTTGCTGGACATACACCTTAAGTCTCAGAGCTCCCAGGGGGTTTGCTGTGGAATAAAATTAGATTCCAACATCTGCCACCATTAAGGAAAAAATTCCATTTCCATCTCCCATATGAAAACACTATAACCAATGAACAGTAACTGAACCTTGATACCGTAATGGTTATTACCCAAATCAACTATTTTTTTTAAACAGTAAAATTAGCGAATTCTGCTCTCATAATTATTTGAATGTTATCAGACTAAATGTTTGATAAAATTCCAATATGATTCACTTGGAAAAACTGCTGCTTATTTGAATACCCAGAATATAAAGTGTATTCATTTGGAGCTATTCACATTATGTTTAAAGCATATCATCTTTTTAAAGTCTGCTTTCCTACCCAAGCACAGAAAGGAACCTACCTTCAGTTTTTACTTGCATATTTTATTCAGACATTTCTATTAGAGTTAAAAACAATCTCATTTCTATTACTCATCGAAGAGAAGAGATAAATATAATACACGGGAGATGGTGGAATCCACAGAATTGGTTTCTCATACTGAAAATGCCTGGTGCATTAGTCAGTACCTAGCGCGACTGTGATTGTCTGGTTTCGTAACATTCTGGGGCCTTAGAAACTTAATGATAATTACACTGCCTGCCATGCACGGTACCTACTAAAGCTCTACCTTTTAGTCTAAAATGGAAAGTATTTCAGATACATACGTAGATAATAAAGAAGTCACTCTGTGTACAGGTCGGAGCCTCTTGCTTAGAACATTCTAAGACATTATCCGTTCGTGCAGAGCGCCGCATGATTTAAAAGCTCTTCTGCATCTATTGTAGCATGTGACCTTCTCCCATGTTAAAAGAATCTTGGGCTCACGAAGGTTAAATAATCTCTCAATAGTATAATACCAGCGATACAGACACGACCGCAGCCTACTCCGGAGTCCCCCGTCATGTATCTCCCCGAGCACAATGGGACATGAAAAAGCCTGGATTCCAAGGGCTCAATGCTGGTAAGAACCCGTATTCCATGAACACATCAGTGCAGAAAGGAAAGTTCCCGCCGTTCCCTCGATCAAATGAGTCCAACGCCCCTAATTCCTCTTTCTCGGAGCAAGGTTAACACTTCAGGACAGAGGCTGCCTAGAACCTCGAGGAAATTCTAAAATAGGAGTCCAGATGCAGACACCTGAGAAATCGGGGGTGGCTCTACTATTTATTAGTTCGGTGACTCTCGTGTACAAAGTGAGGCAAACAAGCCCAGCTCAAAACGTTACTCTGAGAATTAAACGTAGGTCATACGCAACGCGCAGTGGGGTCTGAGTACAAAGACGGTGCTGGAGGGTAAGCTGGCCCAGACAACCAGAAACAGACGGAACGAGGCAGGCTGAGAGAGAAGGGACTCCCGCTCTTCCCTCTTTGCACACGCTTCATTTTCAGGGGCCTCTGCCTCACTCTGACAAGCCTTGGCACATACATCCAAGAAGTAAACCACTCTTTTAGAGGTTAAAAAGTTTGGTCAATCTGGTTTGAAGATTTCTGCGGGGGAGGGGGTTTATTTGCTGGTTTTTCTGTTTCCTTCACAGAAATCACGGCAGAACAGAACTTAAATAGTGACTACTTCCCTTGTTAAGTCACAATTCTTCTCCAAGCGATATATACATTTTTGGGGACTGCTTATTTTTAAGTAATTGCCAATCTGCCTACATATTTTCATAATGAGGGTAGGGCTAACGCCTAAACTGACCAACAGAGAGACAACTACGAAATTCCTCTGTTGGGAATTTCTAGGATGGTAGGAGTTAGAGGAGTAACTATCCGAGAGAATGAAAAGTTAACACTATGCTGGACCCCACGGCCAACAACTGGCTCCCCGGATTCTCTCTTCAGCAGTAACGAGGAGATCGGCTAAGGGGTTCTGGAAATCACACGTCCTGGCAGAGGCCTCGAAGTTGCCAACCGACATTTGCTGAAACAGGCTCACGGGGAGCTCTGTAGGAAGGGGTACCGAGAGCAAGGACGTTTACAAAACTCGCCAGAACGTCACTTGCATGCCATTCCGGCCTATCGCTGCCACCGTCTACATAGTTCCCAAAACAGCAACTCAGCCCAGGTGGGCGGATCTGGGGACATCTTTAAAAGAAAGAATCAAGGTAGCAAAGGGGCCGCTCACTGTAAGGGGTTACGCATTTCAGAAAGGACACGGGAGGGAGGAAACGTCATTGACTTGGAGGACGGATGACAAGCAAGGAAATGACAGTTATCAAAAAAGTTTTAATATTTCATTTTGTTTGTTGTAAGGCTGACCCTTCTACCACAATAATACGCGTCTAGTTTCTGTGTTTACCTATCTTCGAGAGTTGGAGAAAGGGGCCCTGTAGGGATATAGTCTGTCATTCTTGATAATTTAATTGGACAGGTCAGAAAAGACGTAGGATCGGAAAGAGAGGCAAGATAATACACATCTGACGACGAGAGCCTCACCATAATTAGGCTGAATAGCCCAAACAAGGGTGTGCAGGGTGGGTGGGTGAGGGGTGACGGGAGAACGGGACATTTCTCCTTAATGCGGAGTCTTGGCATGTAAATGAAGACATCTGAAGAAGCACACAGGTTTGAAGCGGCTCTAACATTCTATCATAATTAGAAACATTTCAAGAGCCCTGTAATTTCCAATCAAAATTACAGTAATTTCCGATATACAAGCCATGATTCATGACAGAGTTTTACATTCCATGAGAGATTACGGTGGCCTGATGTATGACACGCTGAGTACAGCACTAACATAAACAATTCAGTTTAATGTTTAAACAGTACTTGATGTTTAGAATCTCACAATAAAAGAAACATATTATTGTAGAAATTATCACTCTGACAGTGATTGAAGGGTAGGCAGGCATGTGGCCTATAAAGCTATAATTTTTACAGTCCACAGCTCGAGTTTAATCATTTTTATGTAACATTTCCAAGATATCCCTCAAGTATTTCATCCAGTCTATAACTTAAATGAGAACCACCTTTTCTAAAGCAAAACTCCTACCAAGTACCACCGTTCATGCTTACAGAGAAAAATTTTAGGAAGAGCTAAAAAAAAAAAAAAAAAAAAAGTATGGTACAGTAAATATGGTGTATTGTAAACCCTCTCAGAATTGTATATTTTTATCGGAAGCTGAGAGCAGCAAGGACGGCCGTTTTACAGAGGAGGGTTCACTGATGATAGGGAAAACGTGTCTGTTTAAAATTGCAAGTTGTTAAAATCTCACCTGAGCCCCGGACTGTCGATAAATCCCCGCCTTGATCTTGTTACCAAATATTTTGTAAAGGAGAAGGCAGTTTAGTATTCCTTTGGTCCCTTACAAAGTACTCGTGGCTTTGAACGAGGGTTTAGAAGTAATTATAAGGTTGTTCCTACAGATGACCCTGCTTCCGATGGGCATAAATTATCCATCTGTGAGAATTATACTGGCAAGGGAATGCATTTTCTGCCCTTCGTTACGTATTTATCCTGTTGAGTGGGGACTTGTAACTTACGATTCACTTTTTTCATTTGTAATTTAGCAGATTTGGACAGTTTTTCTAGTTGTATCTGTACGTCTTATATAACATGCATCTGTGGAAAAACGAGGGTCGTTAATGTGCAAAGTTCTGTGTGCGGGCGAGCTGGTTTGTTTTAGCGAGTGCACCTAACGGGTGTAGATGGCCGAGCTGGAACAGAAGAAACTCTCATGTTTGCAGCATTTTAGGATGGAAATCAAGGTCATCTAAGTAATAATGGAACAACAGTAATTCCGGTTAGGTGCACCAGTACAACAGGCCACATTGAGAAATTGCCCATACGTTCCAACATCCTTCTGAAAACAACTATTAACTGACCCAGAGAGTTACCGAGAAATTCTCGGTCTGGAGTACAGGAGGTGTCGGAGGAAACAGAACCACGTATCTACTGCCCGAATCTGAACGCCATTTGTGGTTCATCACAGAGCTCCGTCAATGACCCTGAGCCTGTGACCTCTCGGGGACGCAGGGCCAGTACTGAAAACAGACACCCCTCCGAACGAAATTTTCACAGGCACCGCGGATCAGCGTTCTCAGCGCCTAACCGAGGCTCTTACCTGGCTTTTGGTTGCTGCCACCTTTGCAAACAGTGCTTGGGACACTTTAGCGCGCTTCATTTCCTGCTGAATCTCATCATAAATGGAAGCATTAATGTTCATGGTATTGTTCTCTGGTTTCCCATTCCTCTCCGTGGCAATCGTAGCTGTTTTCACCTACAAAACATTTTGAACATGCCTGTCATTTTTCACTGGCCAAATTGTTTTGAAGCTTTTCAGGCTCGGCATCCAAACTGGACACTGTTGCTCCTTTTATGATCAAGGTGACAACAGTGCGGTCATTCAACATTAGTTATTACCCCGAGATCAGATTGCTTAAGTTAAGAAAGTCACATTGTCACAGGTGATTGCATCGGTAATAAGACCGCAATTGCCAGCTGACAAACAGGAATGAGAGCCTCATAAAGGAAGTTTTCTGGGAAACAGAATAGTTTCAAAGACTTGAAAACCCTAAACGAATTGTTTCCCAATTACTGTCCATTGCAATTCTAACAAAGGAAATTCACAATTAAAATCATAATGCCCAGCACAGTATCTTCACTGGGTGCCCGGTGCCTGATAGACAATGGCATCACTAATAGCTATTACTTACTATGGCCTTTTTAATTTTAGACTCTCTCTTTTTTTTTTTAATGGCTGTTCCTCTTATGTTTCATTTTTAAAATCTTCCATAACAAAGCCATTTGCAAAGCTGCATATTTAAATCTTCTATCCATCCATGAAACAGGTAGAGTGCCTTGCTTAATGATCATAAAGGCTGGTTGCATTTTACACGTGCATGTCCAAGCTGTTCTGTATAATTATTTCATCTTCTCCTGGCACCCCTGTACAGAACTATTTCCTTTTGACTCGTGGAACCAGACAATAAGAAAATGTTTCACAATATTTAACAGAACACCACTGTAAGTTACACGAATTATATAACTGGTGACTTTATAAATATATTCAAAATGAATAACCTTGAGTGAAAAACGGGTATCGATGCCTTTGGTAATAATAACCAATAAGCAGGTATCGGCAGGAAAATGACACAAAGCTGGGGGTAAAAGGAAAATCTCAACCTCAGAATTTATTGACAACTATTATTAATTTTTAAAACTCCAAATTCAGCTTTTAGTATGCAGTCAGGTGAGCCAGCCTGGACAACTTTACATATGAACTATGTCGTTGCTGGCTTCCGAGGAAATTGGTGAAAATGTCCATGAAAAGTTGCCACAGAGGCAGAACCCTGCTTCTCTCAGCAAAATGGCTCACTGACGGCCAAATACATTTCCTAGCGTCCTTTCCGGAACCCAGGTGTCTGTTATCATCTTGGACAATTTCTCACATATACAATGAGTAACAGAAAGTGAAGTCCATTTCGGAATGAATTTTTTTTTTTTTTTTTGGTCATGAAGTGGTACACCCTTTTAGTCCCGCTGCAAATCTTTCAGGTCTATTTCACTCTCCTCCCTAATATTTCGTATCAAAAGACAAAGACGGACAGAGGTTATCCTAAGCAATTCAAGTCTCTGTACTTAAGAGAGTAAGTAGGAGTCTTTAAAACATGCCTTCTAACTTTTAGCCGGTTAGCAAAATAACCCCCTTCGCTTGCTTAATTTGAGGAGACAGCTGGCTTCTTCCACTTGGACACTACCCTTCTCGGCACTGGAAAGATAATGCTGTGAAAAGGGTGGACCACAGGCCCACGTGAGGACACAGAGGAGTAAGGCAGGGCACGTGACCAACCGGTTGGACCTCATTTGCTGCCACTAACCTGCAAACCTGGAGACCGGAATGGCAAGAGCGTAGAGGGTTCAGAATGGCCCTCTAGCTCTGTGGTTCCAGAATGCAAGGGCACTCACGGAGGTGTATTAACGTATATTAACGACTGGAGGCCACTGAGAACGTACACGGGGCTTTGAAGCAATAATCTGCTAAATACCACTTTAGGAGCCAGAAGAGTTAAAGCATTACCATAAGTTGCCTACAAAGTTGCTTTGGTGAGATTCGCAACTTTGCTCTGGGGTGGTCTCGCTTTGAGGCAGAAGGATAGATTTGATCACCCCATGGGGTCTCTTTTAATACCTATTTTTCTCACAGCTTAAATGAAAGAGAAAAGAAAAGCCATTTCAATCGCTTTGAAAACTGAATGTTACAGAAATGGGGGCATGAAGTCCAGTACACTGGAAGAAAGTTCCTTGGTAGTGATCTGTTTAGCAATTAAAGCAAGCTTTGGAAACTTGTTTCAGTATGTTTTTTAAAATAATTGTCATTCTTTTGTAAAAACTGTGTTTAAGAATTTATCTTTGAGGTGGGCTATAATCATTTGTTTCAACCCTGTGATTTGGTTTCTAAAAATTTCTTCTTCTTTTTTTTAATAAAGAAATTTCGACTTGAACCAAAATGCAAGAATTCAAATCATAAAAAATAAAATAAAATAAAATAAACCAAATAACTGTTTCCTAGTAGTCAACACCAGCAAAGCTGGAAAGGGAGTACACACAAAACATTTAAAAATGAAAAAAAAAATAAATGAGAGCAACAATTTTTTAAAACATAAAGAAACTCTGTATCACTCATTTAAAAAATATTTAGAAAAGCTCTTTTATCATCTTGTTGGCTCAGATACGTATCTTATCACAGATAAGCTATTAGAATTCTGGAATCGCATTTTTTTCCTAAGCACGAGCTATCGCTTAAGGGGAACGGACTTGGACAGCTTTTCAAAAATACGAAAGCTGAATTTTTCCCCAGGTAAAAAATGGAAACAAAAATCTTTTATACCTCACTCTACTAAGTACTATTTTAGCTTAGTACAAAAAAAATCTTCGTTAATCCTGGTTTAGCTTTTAATATTATATCACGCATTAAAATTCATAAAGTAGTTCATTCCAGGCAAAACAAACTACTCTTCAGCTCCTCTCCGCAAATAGCACAGGAGGTAAAATAAATGCAGTTGCTTTCCGAATAGCTTTTATCAAGGTAGGGCGTGCCACTCCATCATTACGGCGGCGCCGGGAAGTAGTTTAGAATTGGAGCTTCTACTATCATCCCCTCCCACGTGAGGACAGGGTGCACGCACTGGGGTCTGCTTTCCATTCCACTGAAACCTGTGCAAGAGGATACAAATTTTCCCCGAAAATTCTATTTTGTTTCTTCGTGGATTGCTGAATGCATCCAATCACGCTAGCGAACGAACTCTCCTGTAGACACGCTACGTACCCCATCCATTCTACCCAAATGAACTTAACTGTGGTTCTGACTGGGGTAGGTACAATTCGTTGATGGAGGAGAGACTGCCTGCAAGCCCCGGGCACACACGTGTGCACGTGCGCGCACACACACACACAGACACACAGTTAAAACTGGTTGTAGTTTTAGCAGTAATTATGGTAATAACAAAGCCTGGCAGTTATTAGTTGTTCGAACCTGCGAGGCATCACGTCCAGGTACATGAGCTGTAACCTGCACAACAGGCCTGAGTAGGTACTATTATTGCCCCAGTTTAAAACTGAGAAAACTCTCCTGAAACAAAGAAGTGATTTGTTCATAAGGCACCATGAGACCTAAACTCAAGTCTGTCTAATGCCAATGCTTATTTCAGAAACCACTGCACTATACTGAGGTCATGATGTTACACGAGAAAAATTCTTACTTTTTAAAGACACGCTGGACCTGCTTTTTGGTGGCCTTTTGCTAAGTCGAGCTCATTAACGTCTAATATTTAGCTAATGGCTTTAATCTGCTTTAGTTATAAGCCCGAGTAATCCAACCTGAATTTATGTGTCGAGGTATGTAAACTATAGATGTTTTCTTGGAATTGTTATGTAAGGAATGTGCTATTTTGAAGTCTTCTTACCAGTGACAGAAAATGGTCCCCGTTCTTAAATTTTTATATATTAACACTGTCCTCAAATATCAGAGTCTTATCCTTTCATGCTGCTTTTCTTTCTGTTCTTTTTAGGAACGAAAATAATTATTTTCCAAATCCAGACGTTAAAAAGTCCACCAATTATTTTAAAAGATGACACTTAATGGGAAGCATTTTATGAGCACGTACGATCTTAAAATCATGCTGGCCACGCGATTCAGAAGAAAACTTTCATCAAATGTTAAGTGACGGCCCATGACTGAACCTATGTTTCATCAGGTTATAGAAGACTTTGTTGGAAAGAGCCGGAAGGGTGCAGCCACTATGTAAATCATACATTGCTAATATGAACTTATTACATTTTCTAATGCCCTGGGAGAAAATATCCCATCTTCCTTCAGGAGTGACTAAAGAATTACATATAGAGATGTAAAAATGTAAAGAAAAAATAATTGTGTAATTCACGGATAAGTTATAACTTGGTAATTACAGGCTTTCAAGCAGTCTTTATGGAAGCAGAAATTGCTAACTCTAAAAGCCACACACATTAAAACACACAAGTAAAATCAGAATAAGCACACACCTAAACCTAAACAGAAATCCTCCACCTAACTGATCTGTTCTGTGGACAGACAAGTCCAAGAATTATTATTAATCAAATTCCTCTTATAAACTCCTTTGTTAAATTTGCTAACCATGATCAGGAAAGAAACCTTTAAGACCAGCGAGCTTTGGAGGGTTTGGGTTCCCCCAGACATTTTCATCCGAGCAAAGTTTGGAAAGGGCTACTCTCTCCACCATTTCGAAAATGCTTAACTGTCTGAAGTCTTCAAAAGTGGATCATTTGTCAAACATTTTTTTTATTAATTTTTTAACGTTTATTTATTTCTGAGACACATAGAGACAGAGTATGAGCAGGGGAAGGGCAGAGAGAGAGGGAGATACAGAATCTGAAGCAGGCTCCAAGCTCTGAGCCGTCAGCACAGAGCCCGACGCGGGGCTCGAACTCACAGACCATGAGATCATGACCTGAGACGAAGTAGGCCGCTTAACCAACTGAGCCACCCAGGCGCCCCCATTTGTCAAACATTTAACATATCAGGAGAATGTTCTCGTATGTGTTCCCATTCCTAATCTAAAAATAATCTTCCCCATCCTCTCTGACAAACAGAAAAAGTCCCCACGTTTCATTTTCCCCTTTCTAAAACGTTTGTGTTTTGAGGAGGTGGCTTGAGGTATGGAGAAAGAGCAAGAGACTTAAGAGGGGGTGTGAAAATTGACAAAGCTTGACTTTGGCTTTTTCCTCTTTCTCCCACAGAAACGTTGGCATGAGGATCAATGAACTAAGGTGCATGAAGGTGTTAGAGAACCGTGAACCATTACCAAGTACAAGGTATTCTTATTTGTCTAACTGGAAAACGTAAGTTATGAAAATGGGCTTTCCGCAAGCAGGTTGGCCCCGGAGCCTACAGCCACTGAGAGGGGACAGAGCCCGTGGCACGGTTGCCCCTACTGAGGCAAAGGGACGGGTCTGCACCAGACACATCCCACCTAGGCAGCAGCTGTCAAAGAGCTCTGGTGACATCTGAGCCCGGCCTAGATTTTCACAGGGAAGTATTCCTTGGAATAAATGTTGGGGCCTGTCTAAGACCAGGGAAGTCCCTTCTTTAAGAGAATTTAGAATCTGAGTTACTCAAGAGTTTAGGGCCTCAGCCTGGTGTGACCTTGGGAGGACACCTCAGTCATCTGTATGAGGGCACCAGGATAGCTCAGTCAGTTAAGTGTCCGACTTCCGCTCAGGTCATGATCTCACGGTTCATAGGTTCAAGCCCCGAATTTGGCTCTGTGCTGATAGCTCAGAGCCTGGACCCTGCTTCAGATTCTGTGTCTCCCTCTCTCTCTGCCTCTCCCCCACTTACACTCTGTCTCTCTCTCCCAAAAATAAATAAACATTAAGAAATTAAAAACAGGGGCACCTGGGTGGCTTAGTTGGTTAAGCAGCCGACTTTGGCTCAGGTCATGATCTCACGCTCTGTGAGTTCGAGCCCCACATCGGGCTCTGTGCTGATGGCTCATGAGAGCCTGGAGCCTGCTTCAGATTCTGTGTCTCCCTCTCTCTCTACCCCTCCCCTACTTTTGCTCTGCCTCTCTCTCTCTCTTAAAAAAAATAACATCAATCATCTTCTGTATGACCTCAACTCTACAGGGGAGGAACTGGAAGAGAATCCAGTCTCTTAGGCCTAAAGGTGGTCTGGGTCTCCCGTGAGCCCTAAGAGACCTCCGCCTTTAAAAGCAGTGCTTTAGGGGGCCACCTGGGGGGCTCGGTTGGTTAAGCACCCATCTTCAGCTCAGGTCATGATCTCCCGTTTGGTGAGTTCAAGCCCCGCATCAGGCTCTGTGCTGACAGCTCGGAGCCTGGAGCCTGCTTCGGATTCTGTGTCTCCCTTTCTACTGCTTCCCTGCTTGTGCTCTGCCTCTCTCTCTCAAAAATAAACATTAAAAAAAAAAAAAGCAGTGCCTTACAAAGAAATCAGGGTTCGGCTCCAGCCCAAGCCAAACACTCGTCTGGAAACATGTGGCAGATCTCGTCATGTCGGGGGAAATGAAATGCAGTGACAGCCTCCTCTTCGTCAAAAATATAAAATTAAAAAAAAAATTCTGTAGTTTGTTTCTGGATCCGTGGTTTTGTCCTATTTTCCCCTTCCATGTTGATCACTTGTAATAAGCATATTAAAATCTTAAGTATGGTGTGTCGATTCCATTTCAACTGTCGCAAAACTGTATTAATTCTACTGCTGGAGAACACATTTTTCCAACTCTTAAGTATTCATTTTATACTGATAATACTTTTAATACATTGAAGAGTTCTTAAAATTTAATTCATTAAGTCATTGTTAAAGGGTAAAAGGTGAACATAGTGGTTATGAGACCTATTAAAATAATATTAAGTAATGCAAAGGCTTCTCAGTGAGGCGAGTTAAGATACTCGAAGATGTATATTATAGTAGTGACATAAAATTACACACACCTCTGATAATCATTTTGGAATCTGGTTAGATGACTAGTAATACTGCATTAATAGAAACTGTTTTCCTTTGAAAGAGTTTCACTAAGAATCTGTGGTATCCACATACTTTACATGTTCACTGTTGGCTGGGTATCCCCGCTCCGGGCTTGGTCTCAACCCCTCTTGAGAACAAATGAAGAAAGCTAAGGGTGGCTCAACCAATTAATCAATAGTGCAGGCCAAAATAAATTATATTTTCTATCCCAACTTACCAGCAGCCATAGTCTTTAGGAGAATATAGAAGAAAGCTACCCAACAGTATCTTCATAGTATATGAAAAGAATTACCATTTACGAATGAATGACGACGTGACTCTCAAGAAAAAAGTTGATGAATACGGATAAGCAGAATGGCGTTTGGAAAAACAAATAATTAAAATCGCAGAAAAATTAGAAACAAAAACTGTTTTAAGGAACGACTAAGTCAAATATTTAGGTAGATTTAAAAAAAAAAAAGAAAAAAGAAACAGCTTAATGCTGAAGTTCATGCTGATCCTAAGTAAGCAATTCTTTTGTTAGTATTGCAGATTAAATGATAAGTAAAATAACTCTTTGCCCAGAGGACTTCTGTGATGATGATAGAAGCAACGTTAACTAACTAACGATGGTGCGTGCATTAACTCTAAACACCACAAACAAAGTGTTAAACCAAGTCCAAAGTACATTATTCTTTGGTTAATCGCTCTTTAAAAGTCCTGTGTGTGTGTGTGTGTGTGTGTGTGTGTGTGTGTGTGTGTGTATTTATACATATATAAAGAATCTGCATTCTTTTTTCTTAAAAAATATTTTAAGGAAGGCTTTACAGATCAAATTCAGTAATTGTGTGTGTAGGCAGGTAGGTACACATACGTGCAGATAAGTACCATTATTCTCTGCTAGAGACATGACTTTCTTATTCACAGTTACAGCAATGACTTCCTTACACTCTGCGCCTACAGACATCAAGACAAAATTGATTTTTATTGCATAAAATGCAGAAAATGGACTTTGGATGTTTCCACGAAAGATTCACTTCTGAACATTACAACGGACAGCTTAAGAACCTCAACAAGTGGCTGAACAGTATGTCTCTTCTTTACTGAGGAAGTTATCTCTGGCAATTTCATTTTTAGTGCTGAATGAGCTTTTTCTAGATTTCCATACTTGGAAAGGTGTGAATTTTTTTTTTTTACTATTGATAAAAAGAAATTAACATCAAAATACAATTCCAGGATGACCTTATACGAATACTTTAAATTTATGTTCCATCTTCAGTTTTTATCTAGCTTTAGCTGGCCCTATTTTTAAGAGTTGTACATGCCATAAATTAAACGGGGAAAACGTATACTTGCCTACTGGTTTTAAGTCTAATTCACTATCAAACTTTTATCTAGGAGTTTGTACTGCAAATCGACTTCTTGAATTCTCATAATAATTACAAGGTTATCTTGAAAACGCTACTTAAAAAATACCAATACAGATACGTGTACACAAAGTTACCTGCATGGTGACTTTTCTCTTTTCTCAAAGTGCAGAAATTTAGAAAAATAGAAAATGTGCCCATTTCTGGGAATCTGGATGGAATTCCTTATCAGCACCATTTAAAGCTGCCTACAAGGATTGTATTAAACTTAATTATGAAAGATTACAAACGAGATGATGTGTAATTGGTACCAGCTGCAGTCGTATTGGAAAGCATAAATACAAATGGAATTATTTATTTATTTTTATTTATTCACTATTCAAACGGCAGTTCTAAAACTCATAGGGATAAAATGGACCATTGCTTTTTTTCCCCCATTGAGCTTAAAATGCTTCTTTACTTAATAATAGTAGTAGAGACAAACATCCCCTTTAAGGACTACTTTTCAACCCCCCAAGAACCCCCAAAAGGAAGCGACACAAAGCAATTTTCTTTCCTCTAATTAGTAGCTTATTGTTTTTATATCAGAATCACTGATTTGGGACCAAATTCTCCTCAAGCAACTCTATGAATTATTATTTTTAGAAAAATTGATATCTATTCATCTATCTTTCCAGTTTCTTGTTGAGATTCTTCCTCAGACATTAAAAAGGAGAGGAGAGGAGGAGGAGGAGAAGCGGGGGGGGGGGGGGGGAGGAGGAAGGCAAAGAGGACAGGAGACTTCACCTGGGGAGGGCGGCTGGGCGGTGTGCTTATCAGGGGGGCCGGACCCATAGCCGAGGCAGCATTCAAGCTCCTTTCCCTTTCATCCTGGTAAATTCGATCTCTTTCAGCTTCTGGTAACTGCAAGAAATTCTGCATAGCCCGAAGGTTTACCAGCAAAGACTGGGACGCAGTCTTGGGGTCCTCTTCCTTTCGGAGGATTTCTGAAAGCAAGCCCTGCAAGGAATGAAAGGCACAGGGTGAAGGGTAAGCTTGCTCCCGAGCTCTGCCCAGCCAGCGGTGATCCTTCCCTCTCCTTCTCCACTCTGTTTACAAAATGAACAGTCAGAAGCATCAATTCTACATAGAAATGTATTAGTTACATTTGAAGTGGGAGAGAGGAGAGAGCCTCGATTGTATTCTTAATTTTATTAAGCATCTGCTTTACGTGTTACACAAACTGAAACTGTCTAATTGGTCTCCTTCCTTTGAGTAGCTTAACTTGCCATGAAATCTTTCACAGAGAGACGATCGAGCAAAGTCAGTTAAGAATAAATGAAATGCTCATAATACACCAGCACTGAACTGTATCGTTCTCAAGCTGCCTAGACAAAGGCAGTGGAAAGCTGACGGCCCAACACGTAAAGACACAAAGCCACTTCCAGAGAAGCAGAACTTTCAAAGAGAATACCAGAAGATAAATTGTTAGAAAAAGAAGATTACTAAAGCCTCATCTAAGATTTATGCCATGTTTTCACAGGCAATACTTTAAGTTATCCCTTAATTTTCAAATTAAGAGTCAATGACAAGTGATTCTTTGTATTGACCAATTAAGGAAACTATACAGACTCCCCTGAAGAATTCTAAATCTATCACGTTCTGGGTAATAGGTTGGAATTCTGAACTTCAGCAACCACTGATTAAATCTGAAATACATAACCCGTATTTACACTGCAGAAATCCATCACAACAGACCCCGGAAAAGAACACGATCAAATTCTGTAGTTACTGAATTCCTTAAGGAAGAGAAGTCTTTATTAGTAACAGAAGAAATTTACAAACCATTAGTAAACTCTTTCAAGGTTTCCCTCTCCCCACATACTAGAGCATTCATTGTCAACCAATTTTTCTTTTTCTTTTCCTTTTTTTTAATTTTTAGGAGAAGCCTTTCAACAATGAATGGGTTTCCTCATTTTTGTTTAAGGAATTATACGGAATAGAAGGATTACAAAAATTTTCTGTCCACTTGACACGGACTGAGCAGCCTTTAACCTCTTCCATCTTGTGCCTGAAATAATGCCTGGAATACCAGGACATGTCTGCCTTCTCCATTTAGCCAGAATATCAGTTTATCACAATATGGCTCCAAAGAAAATGTTGTCCAGATCTCCATAGAATTTGTAAATTTCACTTTCCAGTAATCCTGCAGTGTCCTATCAAAGCGCTTGAGCCAAAGATGATCACATTTGGGTGTTTTCATGGTTTCCTAGAAGTGCAAAGCTAATTTTGTTCCTAATTCCTCAGGGATAAGGTACCACATTGCCCAATTATAACACTTGGGTGCAGAGAGTATAAAGCCGCTGTCCACTTAAAAAATGATTAATAGGCTGCTATTAAAAAGAACCTCCGATAGGCTCAGGGGGCTTAAGACTACATTTTAGTCCCTCACTTGGCCTCTGCATCTGAAACCCGGACAGTGGACCCAAACTTTCAGTTTTACCGTAAGAAATGTGACAGAAGAAGGAAGGGTGCATGTCCTTTCACTCGTGATACTGACAGGCAATGTTGCAACTGTGTTTACACAGGAATAAAACATCCAGTCAATTTAACTAAAATTCAGTCAAACAGGCAGTCAATCATCCAGCTATTTAATTTGCACAAGGCCAACTAATTAGATTGACTGTTGTTGATGTGTCACACTGAAACCGAAAAATACGGGTCTCAAAAAAAGGCCTGAAAAATAGGTGTAAAAAACAGTCCTTGCTCCCTACTTTTCCGCACCAAATGTTAATGTATTTTAAAAAAGCGCCTGGCAAAGCCATATGTATGAGCCACACCGAAATCAAGAGATAGAAAGGTACACTAACGATAAATACAGTGTTCTCGATTCCTTGAGCTAATAACCTAATACTCATTCTGTCATCCCAGCACAATGCCTACCACATGAGTGTTTGATAAACATTTACTAAATGGATTAATTATGTGTATTTAGACCACAAAAGGAAAAAAAATTGTAAATGAGTGATAGAAACTTAAGAACAAGATATGTTACTCCTGGGCAAATTTTAGCGGCAATTACTAATTTAATCAAAGTGAGCCTTCAATGGAAAGTTACATGGCACTGTGTAAGACTTCATCTACACGAACTGTTCAACAATTAAAAAAAACAGATTAGGTCAAAAGAGATCCTATAGATATTTAGGATGTTATTGTATTTGGGAAACTTGAAATCAGACATTTGTAAATCTCAAATAACAAAATACTATCTCATCTCTATTAAAAACGTTTTCTGAGATAGCAGACAACTATAGTGAGACAAGGGAACACATGAAAAAAACACATTAATATTCTCTACCGTCTTGGTAACATGAAACGAAGGCATTCCTGTGTGCTTAAAGTAGAAGACAACGAGCACTTGGGAGAGAATTTAAAATTTCCTCTTCCCGTGTTTTGATGTTGGCATGACTTCCCAGTTGAGCACATACAGTGTTTCAGGGGCAGAGCATTTATTTCCACTTAGTTATTCTACTGCAGCCAGCACGAGTCTTTCTGCCTGCACTATGTTAAGGTCTAAAGCAATATTTCAAATCCTGGAACACTCAAAGAGCTCTAAAGCAGCCAGTGTAGACACTGTCAGGTGTTTTAGAAACCTTTGGATTTTTTTTTTTTTTTTTTTTGGCCCAGGCTTTCAATGAGGGGAGTGCCCCCTGGTGGAAATGCTTGAAAATATTGGTGGAAAATATTTTGATTAGAATGTGTTAATTACCAAAAAAAAAAAAAAAAAAAAAGTCGTGTCACTCGAGAATAATTCTGTATGCAAAATGACTTTAGAATCTGAATATGGGAACGCATGTTGTGGTCCCGTTCAAGTTGTTGTTACGTGAGGAGTTGCATTTACAGGCTTAAGATGTACATGGTCCCTGTTTCCCGTTTCCCGTAGTCAAAAATATGGATGAAGGTCATTTGCAGTAATCCCCCATGGGGAAGAGTAAGAGGGATTTAGCACCAAAATTTTTCCTTCGTACTAAAAAAATAATATGTCAGGGTCTTCATGTACCTTACCTGCTGTCTCAGAAAATACACTCAAACACCAGGGCTAAAACATGTCTGTACGCCACAGGTGCTCAATGAATTTACTGAACAAAATCAAACAAAATCATCGGTCATTCTTGCCTCTGAAAAGAACTTGAGAATTTGTATGTTATGTAGTAAGTTACCAACAACTCATGAATATTAATTTTACTGGAAATGAGAAGCTGCTTTTCCTTGGGACTCTACAGGGCCAAATAATGCACTATGTGCTCTATACATAAGAACATAAAATCATTCTGCACTGTCATCGCACAGGGGTTAAGTGAGAATTCTAATTTATTTCCCTTGAAGAGTGAACTTACTGATGAATTCCTAAACCCTTTTTACATTCCAAAAAGAGTTTACAAGTTATTACAAGTAAAATTCATTAGTAATTGTGAAAGAAAGAAAAAAACCTTCAATAAATATTATCAGTACTTCCAAAAGCTAATTATGAATTCTTTAAAACAGCAGATAAGCGAAAGAGACTGCCAATCGGAACAAAAGGCCTGTCTGGCCTCCCGTTTGTCTCCTCTTTGAACATAATCACTGATTCAAATAGATTTTATCAGCTTCATGGAACTTCAAAGCCCTCAGAAGAAAAATAGGATTTTATGAAACCTCCCTCCCTTAAAAGAACATACGTAGAATATTCTTCGAGACTACCTACCTCTGTTGTTTTGTGAATTTTTAATCACATGTCCAGGTGAAAGACTATTTTCAACTCCACCTACTACTTTGGACGCCTGCCAAGTAAGTTATAAGCAGACACATTTATCTCTGTCGCTTGGGAGGCTAAGCGAGAGCTGTCTCGTTGGGGTAATAGCACCTTTTTACCTTTTATTCAATAGTGATATGGATAGTGGACTTTCTTTAAATTACACTGTGAAGAATTATAGGAACACAGTAGCAATTTCTGTTATACTTAAGCAGGCAAATTTCTCTCCACCACATAATTTACAGAACTCAAATTCAATAAAACATTACATGATGGTCCATTACTGTTATCAGTTTTGAATAATCCATCTTCATTCTTTATTTTACTGGAAAATAAAGTGTGCCAAAGGAGTTGGGGTGGGGGGGGGGAGAAAAAAGGAGAAAAAAGCCACAGAATGGGATCAGAGTTAGATTCCGGCTTTTATTTAAAAAAATTTTTTAAACAGGCACTAAAGAATATATTTGCTTCTATCACAATCCCTAATAGCAATAATATAGGGAAGCGAACTGAAAAGTATAAATCTAGAAGCTTCGACAATTATTTTTAGCCATAGGCTTCCACTACAAAGACATCAAGGAGGTATACCTGAATGAGTGACATATGCTAAAAGCTGGTTCCTTCGGTCGCAATTAAAGCACACATGCCCATCAATTTAGAAGGGGAAAAGTCCTTAGAACAATTATATAAATTTCACCACCAATTTTCAGAAAAGGTAAACTTCTCTTTTTAATAGTCATGTGTGAAAATCTCAGGAGAGGGGTTTTAGGAGACCCCCGAATTAGGATGATGAGAAAATTCTCCAGTGAAGAGTTAAAACATGAAATCCAGGGTTTTGAAGTTGCACAGAGCTGTCAATGACTAAAATGCTCTCATCTCATAAGTGCGTTATATATAATATTAATGTTTTAACACACTCTTCATAGGGTACAATTTCTTTATTTGATCATATCATATAATGACTCTACCTTCCCATGTACATATTTTACATTAATTTTTTTAAAACCTGGAGTTGGAATGGCACACTGTAGTCAGTGCACACAAACGCGTGATGTGTGATTTAACTCTGCGGAGCTCCTTGCCTATACATATGCATTAGCATGTGTATTTTCGTACGCCACACTCACACCATACACTCTCACTCTGCACCTGCTTTTATTGAAATGCATACACTTTGAAATAAACACACTACATGCATTCATATGAATGTATAATCATTAAAATAAATGCAGCTGTGTGTGTGCGCGCGCGTGCGTGTGCGGTTTTTAAGTATGACCACCAAAAAACACACGCATGCTTGCATGTTCAAAACCTCGTTTCCAAAAAGTGAACACTTAAATGTACGTAGAAAATTACTCTTATTTACGTCAAATAGCTTCAAATATGGCCACTATCTGCTTCGACCGAGGCGTACCAATTACCAATATAAAGGTTTAAGATCAAATCCCTCTATCACCCAGGGCTCCAAATAATTTCTTATGGTAGTAACTTTTTCTAAATTAGCCATTATTACTACAGAGAGCTCCGTACTGAAGTTGTCACTGTTTTCTTTCTCCTACCACCCTCAGAAAAATTAAGTCACTGTTCTCGATGTTTTAACCACAGAGATAACTATCTTTTCAAAGAAACTGTTATGGTATAAAGAGAGAATTCTGCCTTCTTTCCAGCAACAAATCCTAGAGATATCCATGAATTAGTCAATGTGAGAACCAAAGGCAGAACAAATGGTCAACCCTTCAGAGTAATGGTGTGACATCATAACCCAAGAGAAGAAAAACCGTACAGGTGGGTAGTGACTTCACACATCCCTAGCTAAACTCTCTTGTCATTCTTCACCATGTAAAGTACATTCTTACTTCCATTTCCTTGTTTCTTAAAGCACTTTCTTTAGTGCTTTCCAAAGTAACAATTTGCTCGATTTTTAAAACACTTCTTAGTAAATCTGTATTTCATTTGTGTTTATGTCAATGTGGTCTTTGTGGGCTTCCAATTAAATTGACAAACGTTTTACTGATCATTTATGTAGAGACCTTTTTTTCTGCCCAGTACTGAGAAATACTAGCAGTTACTGCTATTTACAAAAATAAAGATTGCTGCCAGAAACAGAATAACTAGAAGTTTGACTTTTGATTCATTCACTCATTCAAGTTTTTAAATAGTAACCTCCCAACTGTTATAAATGTCATGACATTTTCCAACCACTAATGAACATTTTTAAGTTGTAAAAATATAAAACTAGTTAAATCATACTAACCCGAGAAATTCCCTTCTACAACTACCCTTTAAAAAAGACCCTTTAAAATGATACACACACACACACACACACACACACACACACACACAACAGATAAGGAAAGTGAAAACAAACACAGAGGTAAAGCCCATCTCAGGCCAACTTTCAATCCAGTTCAGGCGAGCTGAAAATAAGTCACTGCTGGGATTCTCCTAGGTATGGAAACTCTGCCGACAAGTAATTAATACGAGATTATTTTTACACCAGAATCTTATTCTTATAATCACGTAATACACAAAATGACTTAAATATGAAAGGAAAGTATGAGTCAGTTCAGAAAAAATTGACAAAAGAAAGAACAGGGGTAAAACAACAAAGTTGGAAGGACGTAATGTCCTCGTTTCTCTTCAAAGTTACATGTTCTTTTGTTTTCTGGTGTTTTTCCAGCGTGCCTGGGCCAAAAATAAACACCGTATCTCCCATACTAATGTCCAAAAAAAGAAATTTTACAAAAATCCTCTCGTTTGCAATTTAATAGAATCGGTTTAGGACTTTTCATCTCAGGCCTTCTCATACCTTCCATAGCTCTTTCTCCAGGTCCCTCCAAACATCCTCCCTGCTGATAACATCCTCACAGGTATTTGCCCAGGAGGACAAAGGTGTGAACGCAAGGGGTATATGCAGGTCTCAGTGAGAGGCCAGCAAACTAGGGCCTGCAGGCCAAACCTCCCGGGGGGCCTGTTTTGTAAATAGTTTTACTGGAGCACCACCACACCCACCTCCATTCACCTATTGTCCCTGGCTGCTTACCGTGCTACCCACACCCTGACACTGCCCTGATGGCCCTCAGAGCTTCAAGTATTTGCTCTCTGGACTGTTACAAAAAGGTTTGCTGATCTCTGATCTAAAGAAGGAAGTTTGGAGGAATACTAACAAATAATGTAAGGAAGGGAGAGGACAAAGCTAAGAAACATTTTATGTTAATTAGCCATATATGCATATATACATGTATATATATTTTCCCCCCAAAATGGCTGTCCAAATTAAATGGCAGAAATTGCTATGGAGTCTCACAATGGGGTTTGTTGTGTTTCGTTTTGTTTTCCTAGAGACTTGAAGAGGAACTTCAACAGGGCATGTTTTTATACTCATGCTTGACTTGGGGATAACAGGGGGAGGACAGTAGGCTAGAGGCCTGGAGCCCTACCAATGGCCTTGACCATGTCATGCAATTTTTCTCAATCTGCTACTAACAGTCTACGATCTCATTAGGTAAAAATATAGATAATGCCGGTTTGAAATACATTTGATATTGAATTTATTCTTTCGAGGCCCCTGAGTCAAGATCAATCCGTACAGAGCTTCAGAAGGTTTATGATAGGGAAAGGAGTGATAACACTTCGGCACCATCAACAACAGACAATATGATCACGCGACAAGAAGGATTAAAAAGAATAAGCGTAGAGTAAAAAAATAAGAGCACAAAAGAAAAGAATAAGCAATAATAAAAGATGGGCCTAAGGACAGAAGAGAGAACGAGAGAGAGAATCATTCCAAAAAGAACCAAACTGACCTGAGTTCTGTTAAAAGCCACACGTGCAAATACTGCCTGGGAGATCCCCGCTCGTTTCAGTTCATCGCGTACCCACTGGTAGATTTCGGAAGACACCTCTGTGTTGGTTGAAACCTGTTGCTCCAAAGGCTTATTCATAGATCTACTGACAGGGGGAGGGTGGTTCAAGTATTGTTGGTTTAAGGACTGCTGGGCTAAAAGTCTATTCACTGCATACTGCTGGTTCAGCAGCTGAGCCATCACCAGCTGCTGGTTGACCAATTGAGGACTGATGGGCGTTGACACAAGCCCAGGGTGCAGGTTCGGTAGAGGGGTCCGGACAGAGGGCTGGCTGCCGTGGGAGAGCTGCGCGGGGGACGGAGGCTGCTCAGCTGTGTTCCCTGGGACCGGCTGCTGGCCAAAGTTGACGTGATTGGCACCTTGCTGGGATAGTTCCGAAAGACTATCCATTTCGACTAAAGTAGACAAAAGTAAAGTCATGTTAAGCCAACAGTAATGGGGATTGATAAGGATTTCTGATCATTTCCTAAATAGAGACAGTAGGCACAGGGCACCTTGAAAATCCAATTAAACTAAAGTTTCAGATGGAACTCAATGGCTATGGACTTACTTTCCTCCTCTGCACAATTCCACCAACTTTGAAAGGGGGACAATACTTCAGTTTTAATTTATAATGTGGTTTAGACTTAAAGGCATAAAATCAATTATTTTCAAATTCTAGTGACAAGTTTTGGGGTGAAACAACTATTTACTCTCACTTATTACCCCAAGAAGGCTTATAAGGAGTGTTTTGGGTTTTTTTAATAGCTTCTAGAATACCATTTGCTTAATTGCAACTAGAGAGAGTTGAGCTAAGAAAATATATACACTAAAGAAAAAAGAAATATCCAGGTATTTTCTCATGATAGATATTAACTATTATTACTCGAGGCAAAAGTTTTAAAAGGAAAAAGAGGACAGAAATGTTATCTACGTTCAATTTTTACCTCGCCATGAATTATAAAGAAGTAATCAATACAGTAAGTAAAGCATCTTGATAAGTAATAATAGCTGAATGCATACCAAACACTGTGTTGAGTATCCTATATGGCTTGTTTCGCTTCATTTTAACTGTCACGGGTGGCAAGCATATCCACCAGAGAATAAAGCAAAAGATTTACTGTATAGCAAGCCAGTATACCCAGTTTTGCTAAGACCCGAATGTTTCTTGAAGAAGCTATGGCTATCGCCAGATGCTAAAGACAATCTTTCAAGGTAGGGGCAAGGCGCCATCCTGGTACAATGGTGATCCTGTCACGATTTTGCAATTTCTTACCACCTACCGGGACGAGCGCTTCTCCCTTGGCTAGGTCCCTAACGCAGACTGGCTGAGAGTCGGCTGTAAGTGTGTCAAGGAAGAGACTGGTTTGATGCTCTTGACTGGAAAGGCTGAGTGTGGTTGTTTTATGTAAATAGGTGGGTCTTTTCCAAACAGCACACCATCCTTCCCACGTATAGACTCTGGCTTGATTTTCATCATCATTTCTCTTTTTATTAAATATTCAGGCTTTATATTTTGAAGAACTTATCAGAGTGCTATAATCACTGATAGATGCAAAATATAACTAAGAATTGGGAAAGAAACCTTCCATTTCTACCAGTGCTATCAGCCCAAGTGGGCCATTCACAGGGAATAGTAATTCAAGCAATTATTCCAAAAATGATGCATTGTCTTCATTACAGCTCTAAGCTATAAAAGGCAAAGAATCTGTTTTGGTAGATGGATGGCTTTGCTTCAAATATTAAAAGCTAAAACACACTCAAAATTCAGGTTCTCTTGTTTCTTAAAATCTTTAGGAAAAGTCATTATTGTTGTTGTTGTTATTAAAAGAATGCAATGGAAGGGAAGAGAAACAGATTTAAAACAGGGCGTAACGCTGTGCATATTAAACATATATTATGTTAAAAGGCATTATTTGGAAGGTACGAGCATGGGAAAGAAAACAGTAATAGAAATTAAAACATGAACCTTAAGCACGGGGTTTGCTTCGGCAACACTAGCAAACTCAAAAGGGAGAAACGGAAAAGGGAGCAACCTCTGAACGCTCAGGTCCACCACACAACTTGCTGTGTGCCGCCCCCACTGCCGGTCGTTTTTGATGCCTTCCCTGCACAACACACACTGACCTGAAGTGACACGTTAAGATGGAATGCTACGCTGGAACTAAAAGTTGAGAAACGGTGTCATGGTGGGTCTGGTACGGGTGGCAAAGCTCACCCAGGTGCCCATCGAGAAGGGCTGGGGCTCAGAGCTATAAAATCCACGTGATCTCAACTGTGGAAACTAGAAATACGATTTAGTTTCCTTAAAAATTGGACGTAAAAATAGGCTCTTTCTCTCAAACACAAACAAAACACATAAAAGCATGATTTATCTCTGAGAGAAATCACAGCTAATATTAGTTATTCAAGGCCTGGTTAGGTCTTCACTGAGATGTTAAGAAATGACAGCTTCCCTCCTCCCGCCTCGATTTCCTGCATGTCTGACAACCGAGTCAGTTTGGCTGATTTAAACACAAACATTTATTGAATTTAATTATCTCATTATGCTCATACCCACTCCCCACCCTCAAAGAAACATTCTAAATTGATCTCTAATTGGGCAATCACAAGACCTGGCTTTAGATGTGACTTTGATAAACCCCCAAATGACACATAATGGTGCGTAGCCACCACTGCGACAGTTTTTTGCTTACCCATCATATCTTTTGTCTTCTTGAAATGTTTGTACCACCTTCCAAATTCTTGACATTTTGCTGCTGAGACATTTGCATAGTAAGTGCTGTTCACAATGGAAGAAATCATACTCTGTGTGAAGAGGGGGGAAACATTTGTAATACATATCGGCACAAGATGGAACACAAAAATGATTTCAATTGTGTAAATGGTATTTTTTTTTTAAATCAATGCATTTTTGTCTCACGCTTTGGCCTAAAGCCTCAACTTCTTAAAACTCATTAAGTAGCGCATCAAACACTTATTTAAGTAGAAAGCAACAGCCCACTGAGACCAGTATAAAGCTATCAAACCAACAGACTCGGCTCTAGTATTTATCGAACTTCCATCAGCGTCATCTATTCTTAGGCTGACAAACTTTCACCGATCTCAATAAATCCAAATCCATGAAGATGACTTTACGATTGCAATTCGTAAGTAAACACTATTTTGAGGTTAAGTGACTATACATCTTTGCTACTCTGAGTATGGCCCAGGGACCAGCAATATTAGCGTCACCTGGAAGCCTATTACGAATGCATAATCTCAGGTCCTACCCCAGACACAGCCAATCAGCACTTGCGGTCTGCTCAGATCCCCACGGGATTTGAGTGTGCATTAAGTTTGGGAAAACCCACTTGTGCTTTCTACTCCTACTGTTTGGGTTTCAACTGGAGATGCGTTAACTACACTAACACTCTTCAAAGGTTAGCTGACCACATTTAAGGAAGAAATGAACTATTCACAGAGCTCCTCTGTTAGAGAAAGAAACATTCTGCAATCTTATTGCTAGCTTCATCTACAGAAAAGCTGAAATCTGAATTTCAAACTAACCGTAAAATTTTTAAATATACACATTTCATGCCTACTAAATTTCCTAAGGATACCACAAAAAAGAAAATGACCTATTTTGTCACTTGTCTCCATTCTGCTTTTAACAAAAACCCTGAAGACGGAATCAACAGTTTAACACAATGAAAATAAAGAGAGGAATGACCTTGACTTTGGAGGTTTTGGTGTTTTTTTGTTTGTGTATTTTGTTTTTTAGCTCGTTTCCAAGAAACGAAGCTGTTTTCTTCCCAGCGAATTTTGTCTATGGTAATTTCAGTAACTTAATTCATTGTTCTTTTTAACCCTAATGCCCGTATTACCTAGTAGTGGCTCAATTAATTTCCAGCTGCATTTTAGGAATAATTAGACTCGCACCACCAATCCTTCCTCCACTCCTATGTGTAGAAACATGAGAACTTACATTTCGGCCTTCAGTTGGTCTGTGGTGAAATAGTTTACAGAAGGCGGCATTGTTTGGGAGGCAGGGAACAACCAGAAAAGCCAGTTTGGGGACAAAAGTATTTTTACATCATTATCTTCTTTAAGCTACTTCTAATTTAAAGTTCTTTTGGTTACCCTTGATTCTCCTAACACCCAGTGTTAATTTTGTAACACGCAAATGTTCCCGTAACATCTAACTCTTGGGGATCTTTGAAAAACTTCCAGAGAAGGGTAAGCCAGAGTTGTATTATTTATGTAAAACACGGCTATCTTTCCTAAGAGGCACTGTGATCACTTTTTCCTTTCTTTTTTTTTTTTTTTTGGACACTTTCTACTTTATAGACATTTTCACATTTTATTTCTCTAAAAAGACATTCTTAATGTGCTCGTGATTCTCCGCCATTAATCCAGTAGCTTGCAATTTTACTAAGAGCCTCTCTCGGTCCAGAGTACGAAAAGATACTTAGCGAGGTTGCCAAAACCAGAGCCAGAAGATTACCTGACCCAGTTAACAATCCGTCAGCTTCAATCACACTTACTCCACTGTAATAATGGATCGATAAAGTCAGACACTAATAAAACTATGGAGATCGCTGATGGATAATGGTGATTCTGCAAATGGATGACAGTTGATGCTCTTCAACTTTGGTCCAATTTTTAAAAAATTATTACTCTTGTTCCTAGACATCCCGGCAGTTTCTTAAATGTCAATATAATAGTACATACGAGTTTTAGATGGAGTTTATGTCTTAGTTTTCGGAAACGTATGGGAATCGCTCAATTTTGCCGAGGTTTCTGACATTCGGTCTATTTCGGTTTGCCAACAGTTCTATACATGACATTTGCGCTTTGCGGCACACCTACTACGTGCCTAGCTGGTACTAGGGACACAAAGGCAGATGAGACGCAGCCTCTGCCTATAAGAAGTGTACCATCTGTTAGGAAGACAGATACATAAACAGATTACTTCGATTTAATGTGAGTTAGCAGACCCACAGTGGGAAGTATATGGGGGGGGGCGGGGACAAAAGGAAGAATACATGGTATGTGGTAAGACAACCCATCTGAAATATTTTTATAAAATTAGAGCCCATATGTAATAGTGCTATGTAGTTCATTATTATCCATATGTGGAAAATAGTAGCCATATGTGCCCAATCATCGAAGCTTCCTCCTGCCCTTGTTCAACCCCATTCGGGAGGCTCTGTCCTGAAGTGACTCTCGGGATGCTTGCTACTCTGTCAGGTGGTGTGTGCTTAAGAACCTCTGATTAATGTAAATATTAGCCTAAGCAAGACGTAAATGAAAAGGCTAATCCACAGGTTATGACACATGTCAAAACCACTTTTTAAATTCTCTTTCCGTGCTTCCAGGGGGCTGGGGAATATTCCCTAATTCCGGTAACTCGGGGTGACCTCTACTTTCATTAGAACAATATGCGCTGATCTGTACGACTGAATTGCTTCAGTAGCCACGGGGTCAGGACTTTGTTTTTTTTTTGCCTCGTGGTAAAATTCCTATCGGGAGGCTTAGCCGGGGCATCGGGCTAGACTATGAATTTCGAGGGCGAGAGAGAGAGATTTCGGAATCTTGTGGGGCATGCGGCATTTGAAAGATCATATTCAGGGGCGCCTCAGTGGCTGCCGGTTGGGCTTCCGACTTCGGCTCAGGTCGTGATCTCACGGTTCTTGAGCTCGAGCCCTTCATCGGGCTCTGTGCTGACAGCTCAGAGCCTGGAGCCTGCTTCAAATTCTGTCTCCCTCTCTCTCTCTCTCTGCCCCTCCCCTGCTTGCGTTCTGTCTCTCTCTCTCTCAAAAATAAGTAAACATTGAAAAAAGAAAGAAAGAAAGGGAGGGAGGAAGGAAGGAAGAAAGATTATATTCAATACTGGTTCTTAAATTTAGAAAATCATAACAAAAGACAAATTATTTGGATAACACAAATAACGAAGCCAAGGTTGGTACTATTTTCCCAGGGGATGGGGACATGCAGGGGGTAGGCAGATCAAGATCCACATTTTGAAGGAAAGAGGCTTGGGATTCTTACGTCGATCAAAAAAAAAGGAAAAAGACTTTGGCTTAAGAAGATTCTACTAAATTGTACTTCATGCGCCTCTGGGACGCCATATTGTTTTCTAGCCCCAAATGTCTGGCATATACTAAATACACACTAAATATATATTTGATGAAAGAGAAGAGTTAAATCTGCATTCAAGCCCAAAATGTATCACGCAGAGGCAGTGTGACCTTGGTCACGTTAACTGACCACTTGTTGTATCATAATCCCCCTTACTAGAATGGCAGCGGCACTCACTCCACAGGCTTGTTCTGAGAATCCATTCATTCGGGCCTTTTTTCCCATTCATTCGGCACGTATCTACTGAGCTCCTACTAGGTGCCGAGCACTCGGCAAGTAAGTACAAAAATAATGACCCGAAGAGACCTACTATCCACACGTACACAGACAATAAATAAGATGAATGTGGTGCAATTAGCACAGAGCCGGGAACAGACCAGCCATGGACTCAGAGATACGTTAATTACTATGACAACCCTCTGCCTCCTCCTCGCTGGCTTTTATTATATGATCACATTTCTGATCGGTCCAAAGACTCTGCTTTAAATAACAGAAGAGTATCAGATCGAATTTTCAAATGTTGTATTTCATGTCCAATTTCCTTACGAAGAACAGAGAGTAGACTGACTAAATTTATGAAGTTATAAGTCGGGTCAAGGGCATAACAAGAGAAAACACCCAAGGAAAAAATGTATTTCCACCATTTGTTTCAATAGTCCAATCTGGCGGCATCTTTGTGAAGCTGGCCTGTAGCGGGTGGCAGGTATCGGGAAGACATCTACCACTTCTCTGACTTGGATTCTCGAGCAGTGCCCTCCCTCCCCTCTCGCTAACAGCAGCTCATCCTTGAGGACACAGTTTGGGCATCCTTGCGTCTGCAAAGCCTCTCCTGACTTGGGATATCTCCAGCACCCGGTACCTCCCCAGCATTCTTCCTGCTGCTGGGGTTGCCTCTCTGAAAGCCCCGGACTCACCATGGGGCTGGGCACATATTAGCTGATCAATCAAAGGATCAAAGATCGCTGAATTAGACACTGCTGGAGGCTACCAGAAAGTCTTTTTTTTTGCTCCTAAAGGTCAAAGGTAATGGCAGCTTGTCCCATGAATCTTTTAAGATGCATCATTTTTAGCTGTCATGATAGAACTCCTAAAGAAACTTTGTTCATTAATTTGCAAGAGATCCCTTCCCAGGTTTTTCAAAATACATCCACACAGATGTCTCGGAAGTCGCAGTGCTCGGTGGTTATGTTATTCCAGTTCTCTCTCTCTCTCGGTGTCTATTTATACAAGCTCTCCAAAGCACTTTGAAAAAGGCACAACTTGTATCGCAAGTTTTCCTATTCAGTGGCCGGTCTGTGTAGACCGTCCGCCGGTCAGGGAATAAAATAATCGGGCTGGCCGAACTCGGTCGGCTCAGATCTCAAGTTCAAATGCTACACAGTACACCAGCCAATGAACAGGCCACAGCTTCCAGTGTTGGGAAACGCAATTTCAAAGTTGGCAGAAATTGGCTGTGGGTCTCATAACCCCAGTGTGACACAATATTCTCATCCTAGGAGCCAAGTTGTAAGCTTTTCTAAGATCCATAAAGCACATGTCTGCTCCCTATGAAGAGCTTCGGATCTTTCTGAGAGTCTGCTGAAGTTCCGATCTGAAAGAATGCCATCTTCACAGAAACCCCAGTACTCTAGAATGATACCATCTGCCACAGGCTGAGCTTCCTTTTCAGCCAAATACATTATTTATAACCTTTCTAATTGTGAAAAGGTAAGGGTGGAATTTTTCTAAAGCCTGACTTAGATACAGTTAGAACATTCTAAACCTTTGCTCTCAAATGCTGCAGCTCTCCAAATTTGAAAAACAAAAACAACAAAAAAACCCATAAGGAATTCGTTGAGGTCATATCATTTCTCAAAATATTATATATTCTTTCAACCCCCTGCTAGAATAGAACATACGCTGTAGGTATATATTTAGAACACATTTAGAAACCGAAAGGAGATGGTTTTATTTTTCTACTTGGTCATTCTGGTAGCCAAGAAAGAGGGTTAGGGGAGAGGTGAGGCCTTCTGGAAAAAAAAAAAAAAAAAAAAAAGGTTTATCAACTGGGGAAAGGCAGTCATCTGATTACCCTTAAAATTGCTTTGTTGTGCCTTTAACAACAACAAAAAAACCCACCCCAAAACAATGCTAATCAGGTTATTCAATCATTTAAACCAAAACTGTTCATGCTTTTCTGCCAAATCAACCAACCACAGCAAAATCTGTTATCTCTGATTGCTCAGCTTCCAGGCAGAAAACAGTTAACCCCCACTATACCAAAAGTTTTCCCAAATACCCTCCGAGCACCGAACCCTCGTGGAGAATAAAGAGAAAGCCGTGTCATCGTTAAAGGGTAACTGAAGTGCTGTACCATATTTGCATATTACGATATACTCTAATAAACTAAACAGCCTGTCCCGGAAGCCAGCAGCTCCCTAGCATCTCATCTGATCTCTAGACTGACTTTTGGCGCACTATTTTTTCTTTTTTTTTCAAGCAGGACTGTGCTATCACGATCAAAACTTCCTAAGGACTTGCCGCTGGTTTCACCGAGGCGGGAGGAGGTGGCAGGAGCATCTACAAAATGGTGGTTCACCCATGTTTAAAGCTTTCAGGCTCCATCGGCAGAGAGGGCAAAGGCTACAACATCTTATTTACACAATTATCTAAATACGATTAAACAGCTGATGGACAAATATTAACTGGAAAATGTATAGTCATTTCAGCTTAATGTAATCCTCTTTCTGTAAACACCCAGGATGATTTTTTTCAACCAGAACAGTCCTGACATCTCATAAGCCTAAGGGTGAATAGCAAGAGATTGTTTTTGATAGTTATAAATATTCAAAAGACATGCGGACCATCTGCTTTCATAATACAGGTAAAGCAAGACTGAAATGGTGACTGCTGTATAAAAATGATTCTTTTAACAAAGTCTTCCTCTCCTCGAAAACTATAAAGACAGATGTCAAAAACTGTTTGCACAGAGCAATCAGGAGCGTGCAAAATGTAATATTCCTTTTACACACAGTGCTTGCTAAAGAGATTTTTTTTTTCTTTTTCTTCCCATCTGTGTGTTGCAACACATTTCTACAAGTTAAAAACATTTTTTTCAAACAGAGATCTCATGAATACCCAAAAACATGCTATCTGGTTTCTGAATGCTAATTAATTTCAACTAAGGAATCTGAATATCTTTTTCTGTAGGAAGGAATGTATGTTTTGAATTGGAATACTCTAGAGACAGCAAGGGAAATAATCTCGCCCAGGTTTAATTCTGTAAGGCGATTTTCATGGTTCTACCTTGTCTGTAATATATATCTGCTGTGTCCATGTTTTAAATGAAAGCACATTACTGCTAATGTCTTTGGCATAAAGTCTAAAATAATTGTTTTCTGAAATAAATGCCCGGGCTTGTAAGATGTACATACAGAAACCTTTAACTTCTCAGTCGACGCAGAGTGATGCATAAAACCCTACAGTTAATTCTCAGGACTGGAACGCTAATCTTGACAGTAACCTTTTTATGTATTGTATTAATGGCACAGGGGCATTAAGCACCTTTTTATAATTTTCAATAAAATGAGCATTTACTGAACAATCTGTCAAACTGCTGGCTCCCTATTCTTTTACATTTTTATTTTTTGAGAAGTGTAACTTCATACACTCTGATGTCCCTCCTCTTTCTCTATGTCCTGTCTGCCTATGGCCTGAATCTCACAGCAGTGTTTCATATGCATGTGAAAAGCTCAAAGGTCAATCTCTAATTCTGGATCAAATGGCATCAACTCCACGTTCAAACACAATTTTAATAGAGATCCCCAGCAAATGGGAGTTTTCTTTTAATCCCAAAGGATATCGAATATTACAAACGAGCTCTAAAAGGCATGATAAGAGATGGTGACACGGAACGAATTTGCTGAAAATTAACAGGTAGTCCCCCATCTGGTATTTGGGGGTGGGAAGGAAGGGAAATGGGCTTGAATTGATGAGAGGCGAATGGCAGGATTTCTAAGTGTAATACTCTGTTTGCGCATGTTAGCTTCTGTTCCCCAAATCTTTCCCTCTGGATCTTCTATTGCTTTCTAAGCCATTCTCTTGGGAGATACAACTGGGGCATATTCGGAATCTCAATTTGTTGAGAAGAGACTAATCACTTACAAATTTTACTTAAACTCCAGTTGTCATAGTTATGGCTCTTGCCATCTTGATCGATCCCAGTGCCTGAAAACGGCATTTTCACAGACAGGAACCCTTGGATCATGCTCAGAATGGAATCTCAGTACAAAGCTCCAATACAAGAGGAAGCACAAAGAGAACCGATCTAAATCTTTTGTAATTTTCTGGCATTTTCCCCTAAAGATGAAAATGTGACCATGTCAAAGCATTTCATTTAATTATTTAAATACCCAATTCATAATTTTTAAAGAACATGATGGTTCCCAGTTCATATGGTTTTTCCACAGAAAGTCATTTTACCTAAGGCCCGGAAAATTCCTTTCGACCAGAATCTCTGCTCCGTCGTTTTGTAGAAGTACCTATTCTGGAACTTTTTACCTACTGAAACCTTCTTATTCAAACTAATCGAATATATTAGTAAAGAGCTTAAATTAGAAAATATTTGTTAAAAGGGGTCTTATGACTAAGGGTATGTAATATTTCAAATTAATTGTACAGAGGCTTACGTTTGTTCATCTGCCACATGAAAGGGATTGAGTTAGATGGTCTCCAGGGTCCCTTCTCGGGGCTTTCAGATTCTATGAAAACCACATGTACTCCCAAACGGAGGTCCTGTAGGCTCTTCTTCAATGACTAAAGAAGACTCACCGGTAAGACACATCAGCCTTTCACAGGCATTCACTGCAAATGTCCCAACTACTGTGTTATTTTTAGGAAGGTTAAAGTCTCCTGGTTTCTTATTTATAACGCGATTATTAAAAATACACTCATCATTATAAATTAAACATTATCCTACTCTGAATAGAATTTTCACGAGCTTTTCATGAGATGAATCGAAGTCCGAGGACTTACTTGACAGCAAAAATTGTTTCCTAAGACTCTAAATTTCAAGCACTCTGCACCAGCTTGGAAATTTGAGGAAGGCTTGCTTATTCTTCCTCTGATGGTCCTCGTGTAGTTAAATCTCTCATCCTCTCTGGAGACTAAAATTTCTAGTATCTGTACTTAGACACAGCACGAGAAAAAATAGCAAATTTGTATTAAATGCCAGGGGTCCTAAATAAAGCATTCTGAAAAACTTTAAGCCACGGAGTAAAAGGACTGATGTGGTTAGAATCCATTTTTTTCAAAAGTAAATACAGTTGACCCTTGAAGAACACAGGTTTGAACCGCAGGGGTCCATGTGTACGCAGACTTTTTTTACAGTACAGTCCTGCAATGTATTTTCTCTTCTTTAGGATTTTAACATTTTCTTTCCTGTAGCTTACTTTATTGTAAGAATACAGTATATAACACATGTGACATACAAAATATGTGTTACTCAACTTTTATTTTATCTATAGGGCTTGGGGTCAACAGTAGGCTGTTAGTAGTTAAGCTTTTAAGAAGTCAAAAGTTATATGTGAATTTTCGACTGTGCGGGGGGTCAGTGTCCCTAACCCTGTGTTGTTCAAAGGTCAACCGTACTGGAATTAGGCTCTGTAACTCTTTCCAGAGATTTATATTCCTTCTCTGCATTCTTTCTTCATATGAACACTATTAAGATCTTGAAGCCATACTGCCTAAAACTTGGGGAGAAAAGAGAGTCCAGCATTTAGCTTTTCATGGAACCACAAAACTCTCTTTGGGAATCTCACGAAACCTGTGGAACGTCTCTCTACATATACTCCCAAAAGTAACTTATAATTTCTGGATCTGCACAAATCCTCGGAAACCCATCACGGAGTCCATGGATCCCCTCACGTCTGACCCAAGATTTCACAGGAGACTAAGGGCTAAACCATGTCCTTGATTTCCATGTTTTGTAGTTACTGTTAGTTGTTAACCAAGACTTTCCACATCTACTCAATAAATATAAACCAATGTCACCTCTGGATTAGGTCACGGAGGAAAATCAAATTAATCTGGCTCGTCTTGATCGATATTCTGAAAATGCTCCACAGTTTTGGAAACCGCCATATTCTGGTAATCACCTCTTTCGGAGTTATAGTGAAATGGTACAAATGTTGCAGAGGTTGGACATCCAGAGATAACATGCCCCATCTGTCCCTGGAGGCATGTGCTCCAGGCTGAGCTGTGCTCATCCAGAAGGGTGGACAAACCGGCTCCCTGAGGCCCATTCTGGAATGCCTGAACAGTTATCTACACTTGCAGCTCTCCCTAAATTCAGGGGCTTCTGGGCCTTTATACAGCGGGCTTTTACACATTATGTGTTTATAGCCCTAAACAGAGTCTCCAATGCCAAATGTGGACTTTAGCACGTCAACTGAGGCATGGACATGGTGAGCCCATATGGGGTTCGCATTTCTATGTTGGCAGCACCAGCATCTTCGAATATAAATCAACTGACTCTGCTCTTGAAATTTTCCTTCTTTACCTTATTTTTAAATACGAGAAATGGACAGAGGAAACAGTAAAAAAGCATGGATCTCAAACATAACACGCCTGAGCCAAAATGAAAAGTATTAGCCGTGCTGAAATACGTGTTCGATTATGGGAGAAAAATTTTAGACAGGCATGTAAATTATTGTTAAAAGGCTGTGCTTCACAGTGACAGAGAATTAGGTCTTTTGCAGCGTGTCTTACATCTCTGGGTCCCTTGTATCCCCAAGACCACTGTTCTGCTTACAAACGTGTAAATTTGTACATATATGCAAGAACGTTATAACATAAACAAAAATACAAGACAGCTTGGAGTATCCGTAGGTTTCCTTACCAAAAAATTCAGAATTTGCTCTCAGTTAGAGAAATAAAAATTTCAGAAGTATAATAGGAAAAATATTTTAGCCAGTAGGATATTCTAGATCAGAGTATCTATAAAATACTACTAATAAAACTACTGACATAGTTTATTGGATCAGGAAATTAACGTGGCAAAAATCCTGTGAGGCTGTTTCAGCTTCACAAATATCCCTGAGATCCTACTGTGTGCCAGCACTTACACCTGTGATGACGCATCAGACTCAGTCCCTTCGTGACAGTGAATCGCAACGTACGGCGAGCCTCGTAAGCCTGCAGGTAATTTCAGAACAGCGTGGAGAGTACTATGATGGGTGCGCGAGGGCAGGACGGAGCCCCACGTGCCGGGAGTGGAGGTGAGGGGAGTTCACGAAAAGGACACCAGACAAGCTCCCACCTAGAGGACAGTCCCCCGAGGCATCTTTATGCTTTCTGGACACTGCCTGATCTAAGGTACCTTATTTGCTTAACCTGCAACTGGACTTATTTAAAGCATGAGCTTTGAGCCTTCCCCCACTTCCATTTTAAAATACTTGGGAACTGTATAATGACTCAAAGGATGATGCTAAAAGTGTCCCTCACAGATGAGAATGGACTATAGCCACAGTCCTTTGATTTTCCCGCAAATGAAAAGTTCTCGGTTGTTTCCATAAAAAGTCGGCATCGAAATCTTCCAGAGCGCGGCGGTTTCTTAGATGACCGTACAGCATCCATCCGCACGTGCAATTTCAACCTCCCGATCATCGTGTTGTAGAAAAACAGCCCAAGTTATCGTACGTTTTAGAACTGAGCAACGTTCTAAATGTTCAACAAGTATTAGTTCACGTAATTCTCCTAACGATCCTGAAAACTCGGTGCTCTTCCTTTCCTACTTCACGGATGAGGAAATGGAGGCAGGGAGAGCCCCTGCCCAGAGCTGACAGAGCAGGACAGAGCTCACACCCGTGACTCCCAGGCAATGAATGGTACAAGTTCACTAACTAAAGTGATGGCGAAGAGCAAGGACACGCAAAGGCTCACCTAAAAAGTGACAGAATGAAGTTGCCGAAGAAACAGATCACATCGAGCAAGAGCTCCGTTAAGAAATAAAAAGAAAACGAATTTAGGCTCTGCCCTATGTGAGCGTCACCCAGGGGTTTCAGTGCCCCTCTGGAAATCCTGTTGTGTCGTTTCATAAAGTTAATACTTGTTTCAGGTAGCTCTACATTCTTTAATTGCCTGGGAATAAATGCTGGACGGACGGTAGACAGGGACAAGCCTCAGACCATCAGTGGTACCCAAGGATGAAGTAAAACTGTGATCGCAGCAAAGGGTGCTAACGAAGCGTTAATCTTTTCTCAACTTTCACCCTATCATCTGGTTTGCATCTTTAACCCCTCTGAGTAAACTAAATTAGATTAGCATTTTTATGGGAAAATATTGCAATAAAAGATAATATATTTTTAAAGAAGAAGGAAAAGGAAAAGATGATGGCTAAAGAGGATAAAGTTTTAGAATAAAAATGAAAGAAAAAAAAAAAACTACTGAAGGATGCCAGCTACCCTCCCTACAATGAGGAATTCTGCAGCCTTACGAATTGTCCGTGACGGAACTCCAGCACCCCATAATAATACTGCATATTAGAACACAACACAATCTTACATTTCTGAAGCGCCCTCCATGCAAGCATCCCAGGGTGCTTTACAATCATTATGAGTTAAAATTAAAACTGAAGCACATACAATTCCTAATAGAATCGTTTTAAAAATGCTAAACAGAACAAATAACTTTTAAGTCTAGATTTAAAAGTCCCAACAGCCAGAGCGTTCCTTACTTCAATTGGCAATGAGCTGCAGAGCTGGGCTGAGGCTCTCTCCTGTTATGTTAAAGGCTCTCTCATGTTTTTTATACTCGGAGCACGTTATGACCAGACAGTTTCCAATGAAACAGGAAAAAAAAAAATTGGGTGCATGTATCTATTTGTTTCGATTATTCTGAATGTAAGGTCTTTTGTTTATTTGTTTGTGAGTCTGTTTGGCCAAATCTGACACGAAATAAAGCAGGTTTGTACAGCAAGTCCAGACTGAGCCCAACTTGAAATTTTAGTGGGAGTTGTGGAAAAAGACACTCAAAAAGCACTCTAAAACTAGCTATGTTTTAGCAAGAAAACCAGATTGTTTAGCATGATTTGGTTAACTGAAAAAAATAATAAGAAAATAGCATTCAATAGGCTTTTTCCAGGCCGGTCTACTCCGTAACCTTGGCAGTGTTTATTATTCTGCAAAGTAGAAAAAAAAAAATAGGGGAAATGGTCTCATGATATGGTAATTTTCCTTGCATTAGTGCTTTTGAGGTCAAAGGAAACCTGTTCAGATCTAAAACAAAGCACAGGTAAAAATCTATTAAATGAAATTGAAGTACTTACACATTGTTAAGCACTCTCTAAATTGGCATGGCTTAAACTCTTTTATGTTTTACTATTGCGAAAAGATAGCAGCTATAAAATATTTGAGATCAATCCATTTTAAGTTAGATGCTTTATTAAGTTTGGCTTTTTTGATTAATATATCTGAAAGGTTACAGAGAGCTAACATCAAGCTACAGTAAAATTCTTATGTATCTCAATCAGCTAAAAATGAGCCTGGTATAGGAGATTCAGAGAGGAAAACTTGGGATTTGGAGCACACTTTTATCCTTCTATCGTAAATTCTATATATTATAATATTAACACGGAGCAGGTAAGTTCAAAGAGAATGAAGAATAACCGGTTCAAAAAAGAAGGCAGAAAAAATAAGTAGCAATTCACACTACGACCCATGTAAGACTGGTGTACCATTTCCTTACGAATCTCACTAAGACAATTGCTGAGAATGGTAATAAAATGCTAGCAGTATCAAGTACTTCAATGCCTGGCAAAGCAGATGTTCATAACCTTGGATTCCCATGGTCAGTAGGGTAAGGACTGGGAAAAGTCTTGGAGTTTAAAAAGATGTATGCATCTAACAAGATTTATGTATCATATCAGGAAGGGGCAAGTACAAAATCCTACAAGCGCATCTCAAACAGGAAACGCTCTATTTTTAAATGGACTTGGCCAGTTATATCCTCATCCATCATATCAGGTCAGTGGCTGACGAAGGCCTATACTTGCAAATAGACTCCAGAAATTCAAGCACCCACTGTCTCCGATGCAAATGCCTAACCTTGTCTTGGGGTTCGAAATCAAGGGCTATTAGCTCAATTACACCTACTGATCCAGATGGGTGCGACAGGATGGGGGAGGAAATGACTGCCACAGAGCTGTGGAACCTTTTGGAGCCTCTCAAGCACCGGATCCTCCCAGAAGTTAGTCCCGTGGTCTCAACTACCCTCTCACTTCTAAACTAGGGGCATGCAACCATAATACTTTCAAAGCAAGTCAATGTGCAAACAACAAAATCAAAACACATCTGCTAAGGCAAAATTTCAGCCATGAGAATAAATGCAATTGGAAAACTGTAAGTAGTTATCAGGGAAATGGAAGTATTTTATAAAACGCATCAAATTAATTTGAGAAAGCCCTTAAAAAAAAAAAAGTCCTTCCTCTATTTGTGACCAAGAAAGATATTGGGTTGAGCTCGCAGGCGCTGAGTGTGAATTCTCTCCCCTCTGCTTTAGTGGCGAAGTAACCACGAGACTCATTTAAACACTCTCTGTCTCAGGTTCCTCCCCTGCGAGCAGGATACGAACTATATGCCGCCTAGGTGATGGACTTGCCCATCCTACGTCAAAAGCGTTAAATAAAAATTATTATTTCAACTATCGAGGTGTATCATCTTTATTACTACAGAGAAAACGGGAAGCCTGTCACGGAGCAGACTGTCAATACACAGTTTTGAATGAGTTAAGTATGTGAATATGCGAATAAATTCCATAGGGTTAGACACTCAGATGAAATACAATATATGAATATTGATGGTGGATGCTCTCTAGAGAGTGATTTTTTTAAAAATTTTTAAGTGTTTATTTATTATTTTTGACAGAGAGAGAGAGAAAGAGAGAGAGGGAGAGTGTGTGTGTGTGAGCGGGGGAGGGGCAGAGAGAGAGGGAGACACAGAATCTGAAGCAGGCTCCAGGTTCTCAGCACAGAGCCCAACGTGGGGCTCGAACTCACGGACCATGAGCTCACGACCTGAACCGAAGTCGGATGTTTAACCGACTGAGCCACCCAGGCGCTCCCTCTAGAGAGTGATTATTAATGTTTATTTAAAACTTCTCAGAAATGTCATTTCGGTCTAAAAATGATGAAATAATAATGCAAAGTGCAGTTTAAAAAACACGTATTTATAGTGTAACTGATGCGGATTTCTACGTTGCTGCTCTGGGGTTATGCATCCTATAGACTGAAAATCCACCGAGCACAGAGGTCTACGAAATGCCTATGGTGGTGACTGTCAAGGTTCACAGAATCAGCGTGGTTAAATGGTAAGCTTCAGGAGGGCAGGGCGGCTTACCTGTTCGTCAATACCTAATTAAAAAGTCTGACATAGATTAGTTCCTTAGATGCTGTGCGGAAAAGGAAAAATGATTTTATTCTCTACGACTTCTAAATGAAACATTCAATCTTAAGCATATTTCATAAGTGTTTTGCTACTTGAAAATAAAAATGACGGTTTTCACTTACTTCATGGAGGACTTGGGCCTGGATCTGCTTATCTCCAGGTGAGGAATGAAGTAGAAAGTGATCCAGTCCCTTAACAACGTGAAGGTTGGATGTGTGAGCGTGTGTGCGTGTGGTGGGGGAGGGGGGGTAAAAACGCACATTATCGGATTAAAATTTCTCAGGGATATCTGACCTAAACGTTTTCAGAAGAAAGACGTTAGTTAGGCTGGGAAAAGTAATCACTGACCTTTTAACAAAATGAATCTATCCTTGCACTGAAATGTATATATATTTATCCGGGGCTTAAGTCCAATTTAGGGAAAACTAAAATGAAAATGAAATGTTTTATTGTAAATCAAAATGTTTACTTCTTTTTAACTTCCCATACACCTCCCGCATCCATACACTCGATATTCTTGCCACCACAGGCTTTCTGGTCCCCAAGCCAGAGTTATTCTCTCCTTCTAACTTGCAGTTCAGAATACAACGCCCACCTTATCCAACCCCCTCCACTGAAAACAGTAAGAGTAACAAGAAAGCGACCAGCTTTGGCTCCATTAGGAGCTATGTGTTTGCATCTTAGCATGTTGCTACAAAAATAAACACGTGGTACAAAAACTTAAGAGACGGATGTCAATCTATTCGGGCGGATTCGTGATTTAGGAAAGGAGTAACGGAAATCATGGCGTGGTTACAAATCAAACTGCACGCACCCTTACAGGATTTCTGCAGCTGGAGGAAGCCTCGCAAATACTAGCAGACATTATTGCATGAAAGCATAAGTGTGCATTTTACAATCAACACACTCTAAAATTTATCCTTGGGAAAGGATTTTTGGGTCAGTCACTAATCAGCGTTTTGACTTGAACCTCTAGGATCTCTGGCGTGTCTCCATCTGTCCGAGGAGAAGCCTGGGTAGGACAAAAACCGGGTTCTGGCACTCCAAGGACATGGGCCTAGCAAGGGTGGGCAACCCTCCCGAGAGCCCTGGAGGCGGGGCCTCGCATGCACGCCAGGCAGCGCATTCCTGCCGGATTCCTGCTGGTCTTCCCTCCTGGCTCTAGGCCCCTACTCTGGAAAGGGAGTCGAACTAGGGCCCACAGGGTGGACATTCTGCTAAGCGTAGTACTAACGGGCCCTATAGCTCTACCTGCTACTGAGGTATTTTATCATCTTCAACAAAACTCTTAATGTGCAGCAAAACGTGTATGCTAGACTTGTATGCTCGAAATTCTCAAGCGAATAGATCAAAACTCCACAGTTAGGGGGGTGGGGTGGAGGGGGGTAAATAAGTCTTAACACTGAGGATTTCTTCAGTTCCACGGGTTCCATTTTGTAGGAGACTGAGGCAATGTTTACTTGCAAGGCATTTTCCACAATGCCATCTTCATCCTGTATCTCAACCACAGGGGGGAGAGGGAGCGGTTTTGCCAAGCTCAGCATATATTTTGGGCTAAAGCCTTACGGAGCCTGGTTTTCTCTTCTTTAATAACTTATGACAGAAAACAAAATAAAGAAGCAAATGGGAAACAGTTCATTACCACAACATTCCGAACTAAGTATCAAGATTCATGGACTCATTGTAGAGGAAGGAGGAAAAGATGGAGGGGCCGAGTAGAAAATAACTCGCTCATTTAAAGAACAGGCTGCGTTTTTCCCCATGATATTAAACATTAAATTAACCTCAAATATCTGTTGCCGCTGGTAAACTACACACGGTTTTTTCAAAAGCTATTTTTAAAGACAGGACGGTTGTAATTACAACTGATGTTGAAGTTACGGCCTCGTTTCACCACCTCGCGACTACAGCGGGGTCTCCGGCTTACACGCGGCCACGTGCTCTTCGAAAGGCCGCTCGACAGAAATTCGCCAACGGAGGACTCCAAAACCCAGCCCCGAGTTTCATTTTGTCATTCTGTGTAACGTCGTAATTGTCTGCATTCAATTCACTTCCCATGATAACATTAAGTAAATTCACAATTGTATTTATGAGCTATCGTGAGGTGGAGTTTACTGGCTGAAGGTTGATGCCATTTAACAATGAGCTCTCCCTGCTGATATCAATAAATACTTGTGCTACCATCCCCTTCTCCCGCTCACAGGAAATGCCTTAAGTCTCTGCCTGCATTTCCTTCTAAAATCAATGGGACCGTTAGCAACATGTAGATACAGGACATTCCCGTACGGGGGCTCTGCATGTTTTAACTACGAATTTTAAAAAAGTTTATTTCTAGGACATTTCAAATTTCCCAATGCTAGTAACCAAGTGACATATTATCTGGAGCTGTCTGCAAAACCCGAAGTCCCAGATGTAAGAGTCACCTCCTTCATTATATCATCCTATTGATTTAACTGTGTTTAATTAATTTAAATTACTTTTATTCGATGGTTATAAATTCACATCCTCTCCACTCCAAGGGTGAGAGAGGGAAGATAGAAGGGGAGAAGCTAAAAGGACAAAAAGAATTTGCCCCGAATTCCAAGAAATTGACACCTGCAATATAAAAAATATTTTACCTATGGCTACAGCTTACCTTAAAAGAACACAGAAAGCCATAATTAACTATAAGTTTAATTCACTTGCTTCGGTCCTATAATAGCTAACGAACATCAAAGTAAGGCAGCAACTGGAGATACACAGAGTTTCCATAAAAACAGCAGCACAAAAGCCCACAAGCTTCCTTCTGAAGGTAGCAGTACCTTCATGAGCATCGCGCTGGAAATGTAGTTTGAGAAAATCTCAATAGTGGAAATGTTTATAGCAGAGTCATAGAGTTCACATTCAAGTGACTGACGGGCTAACACTCAGAATTACATTTTCAACTTGAAATAAAAGAAAAACTTCAAACCGGGGTAAAAATCTCATTAGATCGTACTTGAATCATACTAAATCACGGGATGACCTCGCATGCGGTTTGACACCAAGGGGTGGCATCCTAACGGGATGAAGTAGTGACCACACAAGGGGCCCATGAAGAGCAGGTTCGCGGCACGCTTTCTTATGGGAAATCGGCTGAACACTGTCAAAAATGAGGTTTGGTTTGCAATTTAGAAAAAAAAAAAGGGCAGTCTCCATTTAGAGTTTTAGTTACGCCTCACCAAAATTCATTCTAAAATATCAAATACAATAATAATAAATCTTTGTCTCGTTTCAAGAATCTCTGATAACATGACAGGAATCTCAGAGGAAAAAAATAAAATTCCAGCAGAAAACAAAGCAAACCAAGGAAACCAATGCCACAAAACTGATGACAAAATCTCAACAATACTCGACCTTTAGTTACAGGGAGGAAACTTCTTATTTTTATAATTGTTTATATTGAATGATTTGTTTTCCCTCCTGTTTTGTAATGATAAAATATCTCAAAACTGTACTCTTTCTTTATTGAGGTAGCTTTGGCGAAGTTTTCCATTAACCCTGACTCCGCCACTCCCCCTCACCAAAGGTTCCCGCAGGTTGTACACCCTTCACTCTTCCTTACATAAGGCCACTCGGGAGAATGTACCTTCCATGCTCAGAGCACTCACGAGAGGAACCTAAACACAAGCTAACACAGTCTTCTGCTGAGCTGTCTGGCCTTTCCCCAAAGGAGAAAAAGTGGAAAGGCTCCGTCCAGAATAAATCAGACATATTGTTTCAAGTCACCAGTGGTCAAGCCACTTCGCAATTTCGACAGTCTTGCTTCAGATACCAGTTGCTTTCGACTATGGAGCCCCATCGAACCTGGAAGCAGGGCTGCCCGTGAGGGCTCAGTGTTTATTACATGCTAGGCTGAGTACCTGTGAAAGGGGGCACTCCTTGGCCAACGAACTCTGATTCATATCTTTCAGTAAGTCCTTCAGAGCGTTCCTTACTGTGGTGTGCGACCATTGTTCGGGAGGCAAGTCTTCTAGTTTGGGGCAACTATTTGAGACATAGATTAGAAAGGGGATTATTACAAGATTGCATCCCGCTGCAGAACATTCCTTTAAGACAGACAGATTTCATTTTGCGCATCAAACAGATGCATCTGGAGATTGCTCTCGGTCTCCTGATTGTTCCGATTAGTTAATTACTTTATACAACACATCTGCTGTATCGATGCATGAATTATACATCAGCTGCCTGTGGTGGCTATTTTTTCATGTTACTTCTACCTTCCTGCTCTGATGCGCTTGGGAAGACAATTTAAGGTGTGCTGCTTTCTCACGAGCCGTCGTGAAAAGCATTAACGTATTAACCGTTTTCCTTTCGTGACTCTGTTCAGACGAATTAAAATGGCAAAAAATATATAAATAAATGAGATCGCGGCAATAGTGAATAAGGCATTCTTTCACAAAATGTACACAGATGGCACTGTTCATGATATGCAAAAATATTTTTCTCTTAAGTAAACTTTATGTAAAATGCCTTCTTGTAATGCATCATTTAATTGACTAAATATAAAAAGTCTTGTCTTTTGATATCCTGCATAAAACCTACACATTTGGGGGCAGGGGGGAGCTGCTTTTCAATATACACGGAAGGGATGAAAATCAAGCAGCAGGGGCAAAATCATAAAATCCGTCCGGATTTACCTTTCTGCAACACACAGTAAATAAAAATCAAAGGCTGACCAGAGATGCTTTATTTCTGAAGAGGAGGCTCGCAAAGCGTTCTGCCCTCGAACTCTGTCCGGACTCACCTGTGTAACTGAATTTTCAATGTGACCACATGGTACACGTCCTGAAGCATGTCTGCTACCGTGGCGTCGGGGGCGTCTGTCACATACGACAGTGGAACTGGGTTCCACTTTCCAACCTGGATGAGCCCTATGCCAGATAAAGAGAACGCGTCACTGAAGATTGTGCCCTTCAGACACTACTCCCGGCAGAAGGTTGTCGTCGTCCTTGTGTTTTTACACTGCCCCCACCACGAGCAATATTGTGATTTCTGTTTGAACGATTCCCTTCCCTCTAAAAGGCAGGTCAATGAAAATATTCACAGCTTCGCTTTCCAAATTGTGAAATTATGTAAATGACTGAAGGGTTGTTTATTATTTTGGAAATAAAACCCCATCAATAAAACCTATGCACAGGCCGCATTTTCCTAACTTACAGGAAGTTCTAATAAGACATAGCTGAACCAGTCCTAAATGGCTTTACGATTTAGATAAGATTCTCTATTGCAATGGGAATCAGCATTGAAAAATACTTTACAGCCCATAAAACCATCAGAAACAGAATAAAAGAAACAGAACTAGATATTCAGTCATAAATGCAAATTGACTCTCAACAGTCCATCTGCTCAAATACGCTCCTCACTTCCTTGTGGGTCCTCAGTGGAGCAGATTATTAAGGTCAATAAGCATACTAATGATTCAGCTGAAGTAATTTAAAAAAAAAATCTACCTCGACATTCCACACGAGCAAAATGTGTGTTAACTAAACCAAACTGAATTAAGCCAATTTTTTAAACCCGCAGTCTATAAGGAACCAATGCAACACACAGGCTACAGTTCTTTGAATAAAAATATTCAGCGCTTTCTCTGCAAAGTAAACAAAGGATGCCAAGCGATTTTTCCAACCCCACGTATGCATTATTTACCTTTGGCCTGGGCAGCAGAGCTATGCGAATAACCCAGAGACAGCAATGCCATTTCTATCAGCTGGTTGAAAAGCATATCCTTTCTCACCAACACAAATTCCGCATGCTCCTCCTTGCAGTCATATTCAATGGCGTTTTCATAATGTTCCACCACGCAGAAAACTGGGAGCATGGTTCCTATCAAAGAGACAGGGAAAGAGAGACGCAAACCAACAATCTTCAGATAGACAAGCTGCAGGGAGGAAAAAACTAAGCCATGAAAATAAATCTTCCCACCAGGGAGAGAAGGGGAGACTGTGTTTCCAAGGCAGACAGGGCACAGAAACACAAGCATGCACACACGGACGTATATACATTCTCTCATTTTTTAAAGTTGTAAGAGAAATATCTCAATAGAATGTGAACTTGGTCCTGAGGTAACTTGGGCTCTGCTTTAATATCAACAGTGTATTTTCCACAAAATCAGTTAATTAACGCAGAATTACCTTTTTGATCAAATAATAACGCTGCCGAGAGAGAAGTATCTTGTCTGATCTGCTGGAAGTGGTACACAGTGAGCAAATGTAACTCACGACAGTGGTCTTCGGAGGAACCCGCCTTCACGCCTCCTACATGCTTTTGTTCATCACTGAACTTGTCCTGTTCGTGGCCAGGTTATCTCTGACTATAAAATTATTAGCACTGTCTTCCTTTTCAGAGATCTTTACTTAACAGTTCCATACAAGACACACAAAACTTAACCAAACTGACGTTCGAAATGCAGGATTGCACGTGTGCATAAGGCAAATAATTAAGATTTCTTTTTAAGCCTACTCATTGAATCTACCTGACTAAAAAGATATCACAGTAACCACGTGTCCTTAAAATCAACAATCTTTGTTACATGTTAGGAGCCGGAGGAAAGGAAACTGCCTTCACGAGGACACGCTAGCATAAAGGAATCTGCAGAGATTTGATGGGTTCTCTATTTACTTTAATCCAATGTGATAACTCAGTAGCCAGGTGATTAGGAAGCACGGGCCACACCACTGTGAGAAAAGAGGCTTCCAGAAACCGAAAGCACGGAATGCTGTAGTCCGCAAGGTGTTTCCGCAGCGCACCGTCAGACTTCCAGTGATAGACGGAAAAGGGTTAAAAGCAGATGCGTCTGAACTGTACTGTGGCACACTGCCAGGCGAGTACCATCTTTAGCATAAATGAGGACAAGGGTTACTTTCACAGGGCACCCAGGATCCCCAATTAGTCCTATAACATTAATGCCTCTACCAGCTCTGCCCTCTGCACTCCCAGAATCCTACCAACTTCTGGAGATTTCTAGTGCACGCCAACCAGAGCTACAAATCGGGATATCCTTCTGACACCAGTGATGCCCTTTAAACGCGCTCTGTTTTCTTGTTTACGCTGAACAAAAGCTGCCAGTAAAACAGCTACATTTTTTTTTTTTTACACAAGCGTCTTCACCAAAGCCTGAGCGAACTGTTCACTAGAGATTCTAGCTCTGACAAATAAACCCCTCTAGGTTTACTCAGGAAAGCTCACAAACTCATTCGGAGGTACCCAACAGGCTAGGCATGAAAAACAAGCCACAGAGCTTGCCAATATTCTTGTCATTCATTCATCTGTTTTATACCAGAGAGAGAACCTGTCAGGATCAGAAGAAGACTTGGGAAGACCACAGCAAAAAATAGCAACATGCAAACTGGTGATTTCTTCCTTGGCTTGAAGGTCCTTTGGCAAAATTTCCTACACGAATAAACAAAAACATCCAACCTCTTTTTCTTAAGTAGTGCTTTCTCATCTCAGCCACAATTTTTATCTAGCACCTGTCAAACAGAAACCATGCACATGAAAAATAAGATGGGGAAAAAAAAAAACAACGCATCACCACCACCAAAAACCTTTAGTAATTTTGTTGTTTGAAGCGAGCGGAGAAACTTCTACAATTAAACTGGATTTTAAAAATATGTCACTATGAAAGCAACGTTTAAAAAAAAAAAAAGACATTTGAGCAGGAAGTGAAATTACTGTACTTCGGTTTCTCCTCCCCCTGTCCTGATGGCTTCAAAGAGTTGGGTTAGTACAACCAAAACATACGCATTGATTTTTTCCTCTTACAGAACGATACAGACGTGTTCCACTACATGCCCCTCAGACCTCTGAAAATAACTGTCGCTTTTGCAAACTGCTGGGACATATTGGATTTACACTGGGTTTGTATTTCGAGATACCCTCTAGATCATTAAGGTGACTACTGATAGGTGGCAACGGAATCATTTAATTACAAATCTAGCTGCTAAACCTTCCAGCAAACTTGTCACCGTCGCCTTCCTGATGCTGGGGGTAATGCTAAACGGGAGGCTTCTCTGAACTGGCTGATTATTTGGGCGAGTGTTTGGCGAGACTTCCAACTACAGCAACTTCGTAACCTTCCAGCATTAAAAGGGGAGTGCACTGGTCACTGCTGACTGCTAAAAATACCACATGATTTAAACTTGGAGGCAGTCTTAGAGGCTTTTGCTGGAGGTTTATGAGCCTGTGTAAACAGCACGTCTGCCATAAGGAGCAGTGGAGTCTGTAGAATCCTTGTCTAAAACTGTCCTGGCATTAAAGTTTGCTGTGCAAATATCACATAATACCAGAGACAGCTGAAATCTCCTATTTAGGAATTTATGGAACTTATATGTTTGCAGGCGTCAGAAAGTCTTTTTTATAGAGCCCCAGTGCTTCACAGTACAATATTAATGCACTCAGTTTGAAAAGCCGTAATAAATTATATTTTTAATGCTCTTACCCTGGCTTTCTTAAGATGCATACATTCTTGGCAAACAATCAATAAATAGGGTAATCATGAGTCGAGGCCAAAGAATTTGCTGAAGTGCTGTTTTTCCATTTTTAATAGATAAAGATCTAACAATACGGACTGCTGTGTCTGTTCATTTCGGGATCAATATATTCTTTGTTTTCGCCAAACCAAGAAAAAAATAAATGATTGTATGATAAATGTTATGCATCAAGCACAATGAAATTCCTCTGCCTTCTAACTTTACCTACTTAATATTCTTGGTTGCTAAAAGATGGCATTTTTATCCTTTGCTGAGCAAATGTAAGAAAAGTCTGAGTCCTATACACAGTCATTCAGGGACAAAATAAAGACCATTCTGAGGCACGCACGTTACGCCCAGTACAGGCACTGAGCTGCATAAGCAGCAGGGCTGAACACAAAGTTGTTAAACTTCATCAATTTAACATAAAATCGGCAGAAAGGAGTCACCCAGTTACACACTTCCCTCGCTACCCTTGCCTAAGTCTGCCCTTCCTTCATCAAAAAGACTCATCTGTAGCAAAAATTTAAAAAAAGCAGAATCATCAGGTTTTTCACTGCTAAATAATAAATTTGCTCTTCAGAAAACAAACCACGAAAAAGGACATCGCAAAACTTTTCCATCGTATCGCGTTAAGATTCCCGTTATCTCTGAAAATGACTGACAGCTAGTAACCCTCTGCAAAAGCCAGAGCGGTACTCGAACAATCCAAGGGTCTTATTCTCAGTCAGGGTTAGTCTAAGCAACAGCCCCCTACATACCCTCTACTACCACAACGCCTCATCAATGGAAGCCTTGTGTCAGGAAGGCCATTATATTTAACTCCGTCCTTATCATCCAAAACATCCGAAGACTCCAGTCTCTAACAGTCGAGTCAGGTACTGCACTCGGGCACAGAGCCTGTACTTTCCAAACCAGACGGACACTGCAGCCTGGAATGTAACTAATTTCACATCAGAAAGAGAATCCAGGAAAAGGACACACAGAGCCATGTTCTGCCACTCCCACCCCCACGCAGAGTGGCCTTGGGTAGACCCCCCAGGGCTCACAGCTTTTCAGGATTTGGCTCCCAAGTATTTACCTTTCCTAAGGTTGGTTTTCATCAGATGGCCCGAGTGTTTTAAAGGCACTCCCTGCATTTTTGCACCTGTGCTCCCAAGCCTTCCTCTTCCTAGCGGGCTCCCGTTCTGCTCCAGGCGGGCGATCTTGGCTGGTGGACCCTTCGGATCGCTCACATTGTTAGACATTTCTGAATGTTCTTTCCCCTGAGTTGCCTCGTTCAAATGATCCATACTCAGTTACCCTCTAAAGATCACCTGCCAGAATTTAAAAAGAAGACATGTTATAATTGGGTGGTGGGGGGGGTCTCTCTCTCTGTTCCATTCTCCCTCTCTCTCTCTCTATGTATATATATATATATATGATATGCCAAGTAAATATTTTATCCCTAGCTATTTCTCTCCACAAATATAACATACTTGTAAAATTGCTTAACTAGGTATATGATATAATGCAGATATTACTACATTTCTAGATAACGGTACCACATTGCCATGCAAGTTAACAAAATAATTTGTGGAGACTGTAGCAACACACATTAGGATAAAAACACAATGTGTCACCTACCAACAAAACTAAGCTGGGGAAAACGGGCTTACTTGTAGAACAAGAATCACCACCAGTGTGGTTAAAAGGAAAATAACATTTTTAGGCACTTCCCATTTTGAAAAACTAGGAGCTCATCGCAGAACACAATAGCAACACTTTAATCAAGAATGGGAAGATTATCTCAGTCCCAAATATTAATTAGACCTGATATGTACGTTTTCATATTTACACAGTTTAATTTTTATGAGGAAAAATAAATATTTATATACCGCCTCAAAAGAACGTAACAAAGATCTGCTTTTTAAACTCCACTGGCTTTACAGGTTGATTCATAGAAAAAGTTTGCTACTTTTCAAGTTTCCTAGTTTCAAGAATTACGTAACCTGTTAAAGACCTAGTCAAGTCTTGGCTCAAACATGTGATTGGATCACTTCACCCTGAAGAAAATGGAAGGGGGAGGATTTCTTCAAATATTCCAGGTACTGAAACATTACAACTTACGTGCTTTAGCGTTAATATTTAGGCATCCCTCAGTAACAGAATGCTGTTAACAACTTAAATAGCAAAAAACTTGCAAATACTTTGTGATCTACACGGACTGAAGTGCTAACTCCCCTTTCAAAGAAATCTTGGTGATTTTGGTGAAGCACCGTCACTAGCATTTAAAAAAAATCTAAGTTATGCAGTGAAGTCAGCATCTTAACTGACTTCAGAAAAAGTGTAACAGATCACTGTTTTCAGTTATATTAAACGTTGGGCATCAATTTTCATAGTTTATAATAAAGCCAATAGTATGATATCAAACTCACTTCTAAAATACAGTTTTAACTGGAACTGATAAGAACAGGTTTAGCAGAATTATTTTATAAACTTTCAAGGTACTTGAAGTGTGGAGCTCACCAGTATTGAGGGGGAGGGATCATACTGAGGGAACTTGAACAGAATATAATAATTACCACTTTCTTCCAGCTGTCTGATAATTCAACATATCTTCTACTTTAAAAAAAAAAATATTGCACCAAAGAAGCTATTGAGATCTGTGTTTGTTGAAAGCCAGTTTGTATTAGCATGGCCTTTCTGTAAGCATTTCTTCCCTGTGTAACCATAGATTACTTTGTCCATTATAATCAAGAAAAGAGGAGAATGGGGGGGGGGGAGGAGCAATGGTAATCGCAGGTTTAAAAGCAACCTTAAGAATGCCAATTGAAGAACTATAAAGTTTGAGGAATAATGGCTATTTATCCTTGTACTCTAGGGTGGCACGCTGGGAACTAAAGGTTTACCCTTGATCGAGGTCCCATCTGTTTTTGGTTATGAGGTTCATTAACAATAAATGTGCCTCTTTTAACCACTTTTTATCAAGACTACTCTTTTCCATTATATTAAACTACCGTCTAAAGCCAAAATTAGAGAGCAATGATTATTAACTTATTCAAAACACTGTTGATGATGTTTCATGTGGATTATAATACAGAGCTGCTTTTTCTGAAATTGGTTGCCTTACCCTAGAGCGGATGATGAATTTTAAAACATATCATTTGAAAAGAAAATACTTAACCCGTGGGGCAATTTGAGAAAAAAAAAGGGGGGGGGGAGTAGACAACAGCATCAAAGTTAATGCTACAAAACATATTAAGTAGTCATGAGGCTTAACAGCATTATAAGCTGTACAGCAAATGAAAGTGATAGATTATAATTTAGTTAATGTATTGACAATCAAAACATCATATAGGTCATGCAAAATTATCCTTCCAATACCCACCTATAAGAGTCTATTAAACACTCAGTCATCTTGTAAAAAGCTTTACGTTATAAAGCAAAATTACATGCACATAAAACACCCAATTTAGTCATTTAAACTCTATGCCCAAGGCTAAAGTTCACCGAACCTCAGTTTGGTATTGCAAAGAGCAGCCTCCACGGGGCCTGCTGGACTGACAGCCCGGGAACTAACTACGGTCTCAACAGATGCCAGGCTTAAGAGTTTCTTTTGAGTTACACGTTTTAAAACGCATTTTAGCGTAAAGTCTGGTTGGCACACAGAATGCAGGTTACTCTCTCAAAACCCCATTTCTCTGTCCATAAAACAAGTCTATTTGTGATCATTACTAAATTAAACCGTGAACTCAGACACTATTATTTCCTCTAAAAAGAAAAAAGAAAAGCACAAAATTCCGGTTTCAAGAACCTATTTTTTCTGCAACGTGGGATCTTTTTCACCCAGTTCCTTGCTGGATCGCCTCATCGCCCCCACAGAACCCCATAATCACATTTCAAGAGATTGTGCCCTTATCCATTCCATATGGCCGGCACGATCCAGGCCAAGCTTTCACTGTGACCTTTTAAAGAGACAAAGAAGCAAAGTACTATCTAGAAACAGAAACACTGCAGTTTTACTGAGTGAAATTAGCAAAACCGACCTGAAACTCACCACTTCAAAACTTGACAGCATATAAATAACAAAAACAAAGGAGATTTCCTTTGCAGCCCGGGTTCTTGAAGAGAAGTTCAAGACTGATGTTTTCTATGTCCTTTTTTTTTTAATTAAAAAAAAAAAAAAAGGCAGCAGACCTGAAGGCGACTTCCCCTGAAATTGTATTATTTTCTCTTCCCCTACCCCCGCCCCCCTAAGCGGGGGAAGGGCAGAAATAAACGTCTAGGAGAGTAGCCATGGGAGGGGGGGTTAAAAAAAAATCACAATTCGAAAAACAACATATATGGTTTGTAAAATGTCTAACCTCAGAGAACAGGGTTTTCGATGGGGGAGGAGGGGAGAGTGGGAAGTAGGGAGGAGGGCGAAGATAAAATTGATCTGACAAGTGATTCGTTGGGGGGAAAATCGTAAAAACAAAGCAAAACCCGTTATGAGCTGTACACTGTGGTGGTGCTGGGGAGGCGAGGTGGTGACTGAGGATTCTCTTAAAAAGGAAAGGAAAAAAAAATCACTGCGGACAAGGTCTCCAAAAAGGGGAAAAAAAAAAAAAAAAGGTCCCCTCGCTTCCCTCCCTCCCTCCTGCTCGCTCGGGTTCTTGGGTGTGAGGACAGAAAGTCTACTTCTGGCTGTCACTTGCAGTATTATTTTCCAATAACCCCGGAGAACGCAGGGAGGGGAAGGCCACCTCGCCTCCCTTCCGATCGCCCCCACCCCCTCCCCAACAACCTCGACTAATTATTAACAAACCTTAAACTTTCTTCCCACAGCCTCGCGCCCCCAAGGAGGGCATCTACCGGGGAACGGCGAGGGTGGGGGGCAGAAGGTCGCGGAAAGAACCCCGGAAAGGCACTGAGATGCCACTTTTGACTCGGCCCTCGCGGATAGCAGCCCCGAGGACCCTCTCCCAGCCCATTGACGCGGGGCTGCGAGCGCCAGGGGAGCCGAGTGAGTAGAGAGAGAGAAAGAGGGTCTGGGGGGAGGAGGAGGGAATCTGAAGGCACCCCCGGCCACCTCCACCGCCTCGGCGGCGACGAACTCCCCGCCCCCTCCCCCCAAAAAGTCGCCGAGCTCTCACTCAGCCGGAGTCCGAGGTAAACAACGAGCACCACAATGGCACTAGGACTTAGGGGGAAAAGCAGCCCAGAAACCCCAACAAAACTGATGAGGAGTTTCCCGAGATGCAAGAGGAGTGGGGGGGGGGGAGGTGGGAAGCGTCCTTTGGAGTCGCCCCGGCTTGAGACTCGGTCCCCGGGCCGGGCTAGAGGGCGGCTGTTGCTGTTGTTGTGACGAGGCCGGTTGTTGCTGGGTGGCACAAGGAGAGGTGTGTGTGTGTGTTTGTGTGTGTGTGCGTGCGTGTGAGCGCGAGTCCCCGGACGGGGCTGCTTCTCTCTCTCTCTCTCTCCCTCGCTCGCTCTCGCTCGCTCGCTCTCCCCCGCGCTGCCGTCTCTGCCCCCATTAAATTATTAGTTGACTCATCCCGGCCGCTGTCGCCGCCGCCGCCGTGCCCAGCTCGGCTCCGCGCGTCCGCCCGGGCTGCAGCCCTCTACGCCGCTGCTCCTGCTGCTGCTGCTGCTGCTGCTGCTGCCGCCGCCGCCGCCGCTGTGGCTGCCGCTTCTTCCTCCTCCTCATTTTAATACAAAATCACCCCGCTCGCAGCCCCAGCCCCGAGCACGCAGCCTCCTCCCGGCCGCCCGCCGCCGCCCCGAGCCCTTCCCCAGCGGGGCCGGCTCATCCGCCGCGTCCGGGGAGCGGGAGCGAGCGAGAAAGTGGCGGCGGCGGCGGCGGCGGAGGAGGGGGGAGGGAGAGGAGGAGGAGGAAGGGGGTGCGGAGCGGGGGAGGAAGGCGGCGGGGGGGGGCAGGGTGCAAGGAGAAGGCGGAAAAGGGATGGGGATTAAAACCCGGGCTGGAGGGCCGGGATTGGGGGAGGGGGCGGGGGCGGCGAGTTAAAAAGCAGAAAGACAAGTAACTAGTGAATGAGTGAAGGAAGGGGTGGGGGGGGAGCGCACGATTTCCGGCCCAGGGCGCGCAAGAATTTGTAATGAGCTTGATTAGAGTGAGGCGGCCCGACATTTATTACACACAATACCCAGAATAACAGGGCGCCGCGCGAGGGCTAGCGCCGGCCGCCGCCAGGCGCGCCGGGGAGGGCGCAGAGGGGAGGGGAGAGGGGGCTTCCCTGGCAGCGGCCGCCTCGGCGGGGAGGGGAGCGCGCGGCGCGCGGGCGGCAGGGGCAGGTGTGCGAGAGTGAGCGGGCCGGGAGGAGGGGCACGACTGGCGGGGGGCGTCGGTGGGGGGGGGGAGAAAGTGCGGGGGAGGAGGGGGCGAGGGCCGGGGCGCGGGGGAAACTAACCAACCACCCACGCGCGCAAAAGCCACAGAAGGGAGCAGGTCGGGAGCGTGGCGGACGGGCACCCGAGGGACAGGCGAGGCGGGGAGGGCGCAGCGGCCCCGCGGGAGAGGGGCCGGGCGTGCAGGTGACGGGCAGAGAGTACAGAGGCAGGCGGACTTCGGAAGTGGCTGGAGGGGACAGACAATTGGAGTAGATCTCTGCGGAGAAGCGCGGAGGGTGCAGAAACGTTTGCACAGGAATAAAGGCCGGGAGCCTTGAAAAGAAAGCTCCGCGAATATTTATCCTCAAAGGAGGATGAATCCCAAACTATTAGGAGCCAACATTGAAAAAAAGATGATAAGAGCGTTCTGTGTCGAGTCAGAGGGCAGGTTCAAAACTCCCTCACTTCCGAGCCATAGAGCACGCTAGAGGAAGAAATACGTGGCCCATGGTGACTGAGCCAAACAAAATTTGGGTCACTTGAAAGAGATCTGACTTGTTATCACAAAGGAGAAGATGCCACCATTCTTAAATTAATTTACTCCGGGTAGAAGAAAAGTTGGGGTGGGTAAATACATCTGTCGTAGCAATAAATACCTCTGTAATCCAGGGTAAATTACCCAGTTAGATTAATGGTCATTAGCACAGAAGTAGGATCCTCTTATTTAGATAATCTATTAAATATAGTTCCTGTGAAAATGAAGAACATTACAGTCTCATTCAAAACAGAGATGCCGCGTTTATCGCTTGGCTTTCAGTGCTAACATCTTAGAACCCTAAAGGCAGTTAATCATTAAACAAAACCAAAAATGTTGTAAGAATTATTTTTCAGAGTACACTAGTAGGGAAAAGCGAAAAATCAGTCAGATAAACATTTTGTTACACATAAAAAAAAGCAACAAGTTAGCACAAGTACTGAGATAAGAGGGAAATATGCAAATTAAGCTCTTTAAAGCTACCAATACACTCTTAGAGACACTGTTTACATTCGAAATCTAAGAAAAGCAGAAGGTAAAGCAGAAGATAAAGTATAGGAACTAATGGCCTCCTGGGGAGAACAAGTTTAGGAGAAACACAATGAAAATATATCACTCTAATGGCACCCAAGTTTCACCCACAAACCGGAAAGGTTAGTCAAAACCCAGGAAGGCAGCCGTGAATCTTGGCACATATAACCCGAGCCTTGAGCAAAGGCAAGAACATGTGATGATAAAACACAACACACATCAAAAACAAGAAAATAAATAGAAGGCGATCTTTCCCCAAAAGCCCACCTGATATCACACTTTTAAAAGCCGAAAGGTGGGGAAATACGGAGGGGGATTTTTTAACTGAAGTATAAGAAATACAATCAATAAGGAAAAATACGAACATGGCAAAAATGCAGCACTGGGGTCCGCGTTGGTATTGTGGATGGAAGAACTTAAGCTTATTTTAGAAAGATATCTGTGTTTAAAAGGAAAACGCAGATAACCGGTTATCAATTATCTCGATGACAATGATGATTTTTGCAATGATAGGTTAAAATTGGAATTTCCAAGATGTAGATTCTAATAGTTGCTTCAAACTGGTGGTGCCTGACACGCTTCCCTGAAACCTGCCTGGTTTTCCGTAGGAACAGTGCCTTGTAGTATCACGCTGTGCAAATTTCCAAAGAGTAGCAAAATTCTAAAACACAGAAAAATTATAATGGACTACAAAACAAAATTTATCCACGCAACTTCACCTCAAGTTAAATATTTTTAGCAAAAAAAAAAAAAAAAGGAAATGAAAGCTGTTGGATAATATGAAATTTGAGCAAAGACTATAAAAAAGGGTTCCTGAAAACATAAGGACACAATGGAATAAAATATTATAAGTATGTTTAATTTGCACAAATAAGTAAGACAAAAAGATCCTGATTGCCTTAGCCTCCTTATGACTCGGCCAATAGTAATGTAATGTGGGAATTAAAATAGCAATCTTTAAATCTGAATAGCACCTTTTATCTAGGAATTACAAGCTACTTCTTAAACACAACCTAAGTTTGTAATAAGGGTGGACCTGGCCTTGGAAAATGATAAAGTAAATGAGGCTAGAGACATCTAATGATGACTTCATTACAAAGGATACTGATATAGTATCATTATGTATATATTAATCCCATATATATATATACTAATTTTCCCTCAAGCACATTCTTTATTTCAGAACTGTGTAAGAAATGACATAAGTAAAATGACACACAGAAGCTTACGCCCTCCAAGTGGTAGAGTACGTTAATGAGATTTTTTACTATATATTCTCTCCCTCTTTCAAATATTCATTAGAACCACTGAGCTTTGGCCAGTGTAAACCCAGGTTAAAATAAAGAAGAAAAAAGATAATTAGGAAAATACCACGTTCCTGGGCATGTGTGAGGATAAACTATTATGGCAAAGGGGGGGAACATCAAATACTTGGCCAGTAAAGATGCAAGCAATTATTGCAAAAAAAAAAAAAAAAGTTAAACTTTATAAAAGTAAGCTACCAAAAGGGAAAACCTCGGGAACACGAAAGATCTAACTACTTAACATGTGGCTGTACAGGAAAAACAGAGCGCATCCATTTTTTATCACATGAGAAGGCATCCAAACTGGCTACACAAAGGTAGCAGAGATACAATATTGTAAAAGATGCAGGGTTTTTTTTTTTTCAAGAACTTAATAGGGAAAGGACTAGTGCATCTTTCAGATGGCACCATATTAAGATAAATATGCAGGCAGATATCCGAAAGCATTAAAACACATTCAGAGTTCTGAATAGCACATACATTTGTAATAAACAGAGAAAGCATTTAGAATTTGAACGCTTTTAAGATATGGCAACTCCGCCAGTGACTGTGTTAGCAAAGCAAGGCTTACCACCATAGCACTTCCTAAGGACATGTTTTGTTTTGTTTTGTTTTTTCATCTTTTTAAATTCAAATACAGTTGGCTATCTCTCCCCACTCGGAGAGCAGCACAATTTACGTAGCATATTGCTCTTTTTCTCGTGTCAACTCTTTGTTTTTTGGCTTTAGCTGCAGGTGGTGTTTTCCATATATGAATTTCTGGGAATATGGTCTGTGTTGGCCATATAAGGATGTCTACTGGAGCCATATGTTTTGCTGTCATGTGTCTCATTTTTGTCTGTCTGGAATGTCAGGACTGATTTCCACATCGTGTCTTGAATGGACCAAATACAAATCTGTAAGAGCAGAGAGGAAAAAGCTGGGGCTGGAACTCACACAACTTTGTCAAAACATATATTGGAGAGGAAATGCAATATCCTGTAAACATTTGCACCCTTCTTCGCACATCTTATCTGTGACTGACATCATCACAACGGCACAATTTAGGAGAGGATCTGCTTGGTCAAGTTCAGAAGTCTGCAGTATGCGGATGCCTGCAGCTCAGTCAAACGAACCCCACATCTTTGGAGGTCGGCGTATGGCACCTGTTAGCTGACCCCTATTCTGAGCCTGGGGTCCAGCCTTGAACTCGGTCATGCTCTTCTTGCTTAGTGAATAAATGGAACTCTGATTAAGCTTTCTGCCAAGCCTCGCAGGAAGGTATGGCCTCATTTTCCAAAGGCTCTCAGACACTGCAGTCTTAATCAATTAACAATTATGATAATTATTGACTTAACAAATGCTTTGCATACAAGACTGTAAGCCCTATGAGGGCACTGAGGGCCCTTGCTCATTGCCATGTTACCAGGAATTCATATGCCGTCCTTGCAGTATTTACATTATGAATAAATAAATGAGAGCAAAATTCTCACAGCGTCACCTGCAGCCAGTCTCCACTGCTAAATGCAATGAGAATTCCTTTTGTAGTTCACCGAAGTTGAGGAGGAAGTAACTTTGGGACAGTGGCTATAGCATTTATATTTGAATTCATAGAAATTAAATAAAATTTACAATTTAGTTCCTTGGTCAAGATTCAAATGTTCAACAACCTCATGTGGCTAGTGGCCATTGTGTTGGGCAATGCAGTTTCCAGAAGACTTCCACCATTGCAGAAAGCTCTATTGGACAGCACTTACCTAGAGAACTTCTACAAAAGACAGCAAAGTCAGTCCAGGACCTGGCCGGGGAGAGTCTTAGAGGTGCTGAGTGGCTCTCAGACATTCTAATGATGTCCAGATTGAAATCATTTTCCATTTTAGAAGCAGCCCATAGGTCTATAAAGTAGCATGGAATGAGGCTTGCGTGCCGCTGCACACAAATTTAAGACAACTTTCTAGACGTGTCTGTATTTGAAAGGGTCCTGTAGTACATTTGGAATAATATGCATTTACCCCAAATGCTACTTTCCAGGAACATTTAAATAGCTCATAGGTGAAGTTAAAAACCACAGAGTCATTTCCCACCCTCATTCCCACCCCAGAGTTAAGTAAGCATGGTTGCCATTAGAAATGGCTCTTTTGGAAGCTTTAAAGTAGATACCTACTCAAACCGGGAGGGCTTCCAGATACCAGACAAATAATGGTGTACTGCAGGAGACAACAGCAAAAGGCTTGAATACATTTCAGGAGAGATAAAAGAGAAATGATAATGAACTCTAAATATGGGGCTTATGTTTTTTGTTTTTGTTTTTTTCCCTAATAAGTGAGGTTTCAGTGATAGCCAGACTGATAGTGATCAAAAGTTACTTCCTGATTACCTCGGGGTGGATGTAAAAACCCACTGGTAGTTTGGGATATGGTTTTCATAGACAAGGGTCATTATTAAAACTGAGCAAAGAGAAGCCAATGCTTAAGCCAGTTTGGGGAGTGCTGGATATGGGAAATGAAGAGCCATTGTAGATGGCTTCTAGAACTTGACAGGATACCTGGGCCTTTGACCCAGAAATACTACCTTTCTTAGCAAGACTTGATTGAGCAAAATTTTTTAAAAGCTGCCTTTCCTTCCATAGATGCCGGTATGGATCATAACCTTGACAAGGCTCCACGGTACTAATTCCATCAAGATTGGTATCTCTATCTAGACTCGCGTCCAAAATTGAGGAGGGAGGCGGATTCTTGTCATTGCTGTTGAGTCCTTCAGTGTTGCTATCACCACCAAAGTACTTACAGTTTCAGGTTACCTCATGCTTCCCATTGCTTCTGGAGGGCCCTGCTCCCCCTTCTCACCTGGGGCCGCCCTTCTGCCAGCTTGACCGCACTGCTTCTGCCCGAAGCCTCCTCCAGCTGTGAGGTTTTCCCTTTGATGCTCCAGCGCACTACCTGTCCTTCGGGGCAACGAACTGTTTCTACCTGTCTGCTCCTCTGAACTGCAAGTCCGCAAGCCCTCTGAGGGTAAACACGGGTCTGTAGGCCGGGAGTCTCTCACACTGTCATCGCCGGAAAAGGAACCCAGGAACTGTTCCTATGAGAGAGGACTCATAAGAATCTTAGGAAGTTCCTGGCAATCTCAGGAGGTAAAGCCAGGCGCCAGGACCGGAAGCTAGCTCAGCGGCTTCCCAAATTTGCTGCCCATCGACGTGACCTAAGGAGCTCCTTCGACCACCCAGATGGCCGGGCTGCACCCCACTGCAGACGAATCAGAACGGCGGAGGGTGGGAGCCGGGCATTTAGTCGTGTAGAGCCCCCGAGATGTTCCCATGGACAGCCAGCTTTGTCTTCACTGGACAAGGTAATGTTTTGGAGATAGCAAGTCAAAGATCCCAGCTAGGACATCTTCAAAGCGAAGTGTTTAACCCAATCCTCGGGTCACTTGGAAACGTCACGGCTGTTCTAGGAATCAGCATTTGCTCCCAATCTAAGGAACGGATGGGCAGGCAAGCCACTTGTTTCAAACAAAAAAAAAGGTGGGGGCAAGCTATTAGACCACTGATTTGGTGAAACAGTCATGTTGTTTGAGGAACCAGGATAAATTAGCATTTGGGCACTTGCTTGGGATTTACTGAGGTGCCAGAAGTCCTGTGCTGGTATATGATTTATGATTACAGACATAGGGGGCTAACCACAAAATTACGCATGGAAGCGAAACTCGAAAACCAGTCTATCATTTCCTGGAGCCAGAACCATCCCAGTGTCCTCTAAGTCTTTTTCAACACAGATGAGCATGAATTTTTCTCCCAGAAAACTTCCACCTTGAGTGGGTTTCCCCTTGAACACTTGAAAACTGCTCAGCTTCTTTCCAGACTAAGTCCTGCACTTCAGCAGAACCGAAGGACTCCGGTCGTCCAGGCCAAGGAGCCAGTGGCAGGGCGTCACGGCCCCCGCGGCCCTGGGGCACCCTCGGGATGTTCAGGGGATTTGCATTCCAGTGAAGTCAAACAGCAACCGTTCCCAATCAACCTTTAGCCAAGACACATCAACCAAATCTTCTTAGTGATGTGAATGTTACTGCTAACCTTTCCTGGCTTAATTGGAGGGAGGAACAGTTTGAGGTTACAATGGACCTGAATCTTTGTCCGGATCGTTTCTGGGAATACCAGCCAAAGGCAACATCTGATACTGTACCGCCAGCCCCCTTGCCGCAAGGCACTGGAAAGGGGCTGTCCATTAGGAAAGAAAACCAGAAACCACTGCATCATACCTGGACAATGATTAAATACCACTATAATGCTTGAAATGTGTTGCAGCAACGGAGAAGTTGAATAGAAAAAACTAAAATGCATTCTGTTTGGGATGAGGGAAAAGATCTGGAAGCAGACTGTGGTGATGGTTGCACCACAGTGGGGATGTAACTAATGCCGCTGAATTGTACACTTAAAATTTGTCAAAATGGAATATTTATGTTCTAGATCTTTTACTCCAATAAAAACAAACAAAAAACTAAATGAAAACATATATTCCTAAGATTGGCAGATATATATTATCATCGAAGTACCATGCCAAGCAGAAAAACAATGAGCTACAACATACTGAACAAACCTCTCCTCACCGCCAACCTTCCCCTGCTTTGTCCTTACCCGCCAACAGCCCCAGTCCAGTCTATGCTCGATAATTAATTCATATGATGAATACCTGACCCAAGGATAATTAACATGGATTGGTAATTAGAGACTGAGATCCCACCCAAAGTAGGTAATTTGGTGGTCCTCTGATGCAAGAGAATGGTTCTCTTTCCAGATTTTATTCTGTATGATGGCCTGTTAGGGAGAGCAGAGAAAGAAGCCTAGACAAAACCACACAAGTAAGAGCACCCTAAGTCCAACAACTCTTTTTGGATGTTTTCAAATGAATAAAAATGAACTGTCCTCATGAAATACTAGCTGCTCCCAATCAAACAGCACTTCGGAGCGTCGAACACTTGCATGCAGTCACACGTGTGTAGCAACAGTATAAATGCAATTGATGTAATAATTTATAAATTGACTCTGTATAAAGACTTTAGATCCTATTTTTTTTAAATAAAAGAATGGAAGCTTGGGGTTAGAAACAGCCCAGAAGGCTCTCAAATTTAATTCTGTCAGTCACCTTTTAGTGATAGTAATTAGGATTAAAGTATTTACCTCTGCATGCAATAATATATAATATCATCTTTCTCCCTAAAATATTGTCCTATATTCTGTTTCCTATCATCTATTCTTGCTGATTTTATATTGGGGATTTTTATATTAGTGATGGGATTTTTAATGTATTACTATTCATGTAAAACTTAGATCTCCCTGCAGTTCATACTTACACATAGGTATTTTCCTGATGGATGCATGACAAGGGACATACGAATACACAGTGAAGCCAAATTAAAATGACATGTTTTTATGTATAAAATCGTAAATAAAATACCAAAACCTAGTTGCACAGGAGAGCTATTGTGAGGGCACATCCAGTTACCAATTTTGTAGCTGCCTCTTGCTTAACTCCTGTGTTGATTGTGGAATTTAATTCATTAGATAACTAACATGGACTATAAATACACATGCAAATTTCCAGCTGATACTAAGCAAAAAGTTGATAAATAATGCTACAGTATAACTTTAAAAACAGAACTAGTGAGCCTGGAGGCTATTTTTTAATCATTTATTTTTATTTATTCTGTAAAGACTATTTTCATTTGTATTATACACACACACACACACACACACACACACGGGAGAGAAACAAACAGCATATTTATGAAAAATCTTGATGGGCACCAGCTTGTAACTGTTTTGAGACTGCATTGCTTTAAAGATGGACAATACCCACTATTGTTATTTCCATAGCTGAAAACAAACACCACAGCTTCACATTTTATTTAATGAAAATTAAACTCATCTCTCCACGGAAGTAACGAGGCTCTCAAAAACAACTTCTGAGTTCACTTTGCACAAAGGGGTTTGGCCACTAAGCAGCTACCATACTGCAAGCAAGTGAAAAGGCATCTTCGCGGCCAGCACCTGCCGCAGTTTAGGATATAAACCAAATCTTGGGGCGTTCTCAATAGCTTTGGGAAATCCAATTGTTTGGCCAACATCCAAGTATGAATACGTGTATATCTAGTCTACAAAGAGCATAACATCATATGTGTTCACAGAAAACACTTGCTCACCATAGGAGAGGATGCGTGCAATTTAACACATCTACCACACTTTCATCATAAATTGTGTAAAACCCAGAGGTAGTGTAACTCCTACAGAAGAGGGAAAATGACATAGCGGGAAGAGTAGTGGAGAAAACGCAAGGAACCGAGATTTGGGTCTTGCTTCTTCCTTTACTATTTATTAGACTGCTGAGTGACCCCCCCTGGTAAGTCAAGCAGAATCGGGTTCTGCATCTATAAAGTGATGGAAAAGAATCTGATCATCTTTAAGACTACGTAAAATTTCTCTGCCCTCAAATGTAATTAAAAAAAAATCAGTTCGCTTTAAAGAGAACATAAAGATATAAGGAAATTTATCACATGCTACATTAGATGTTTATCTCTATGTAAGAGACAGGTGTCAAACAAACAAATAAGAAAAAAAAAAACCACTAAGGCAAAGAGAAACTTTAACTCACCAGATTCCATCTGTTACATTTGAATTCATGCATAATTGATTATCCATGACTGGTAAGTTCTTTTCTCACTAGCCGACCACAGTTCTCTAAACATTAGGTATTAAATCACTACTGAAGTAGACTACATTTTAGAAACAGCAAGGGCAGAATAAGAATATTTTAAATGAAAAATTACATGCCGGTTAATAATAATACAGCTGACCTATGTTTAAGGGAGAGAAATTTTAATCATGTGCATATTAAATATTAATAGCCTATTCTGTTATTGTTATAATAAGGTTAAGTAGGCTTCTCCATGCTTAAGGAAAGAGGGAGAAGTAGGAATGCATCATGGTGCAAAGAGATACAGAGACGCGAGACAGACAGAAGGAAAATGTGTCAACAATAAACAAGAGGAAATGAGAAAGAAGGAAAAGATGAAGGTGGAAACTAATCTCTATGTGTCATTATGACTGCCAGAGTACTGGCAAAGAAGCAGCATCCTTTTATTTCAATTTTAATCATTTCTGAATTTTAATACCCGGCTCCTTTTGTAATTCTCCTGGCATTCCCCATATGCCTCCATCCCAGCCAAAACACCAGTGTAAATTAAATGGCAGGCAACCACCGATGTAGCCTCCCCAAAGAACCTACCAGGTGACCAAAAGCGAAAAAAAGGTATGTCTCCCTTACTTCCCTGAGGACCTCCAGCCAATTAACCGGCTGAATGTTCTCTACTTTCTTTAATTTTGAAAAGAAGGACAGTAGTTAGGTAGTCTCCAGATAGAGAATCATTAAAAAAAATAAAGCAAGCCAGTAGTAATACAATAATCAGTGACCATCAGGGCCTGGAAAAATGAGCTTGCTCTCACTGGCACTAAGGAGCATCACATGATTATTTAATTACAGCTCTCATTTTTGTCTCGTGGATGGCAACATATCAACAATTAATAGGGCAAATAGAGGAGACTGTTTTTAAAGAGACAGAATGTGCATTATAATGGAACAGGTCACACAGCAGTGTACCGCGTGAGGAAGACTTCCTTTCCTGGAACTAAAGAGGACTGCCTTGCAAAGAGCTCCATACGTGTTTCGAAAGGAAAAAGGCATTTAAAAAGCAAGAGTCTTTTTTTAGATAACTTTCAAAGAACTTTTCAGGATGGTTTAGGTGCCGCTTACGCAATCCTCCTGCAACCTGACCACAAATTCTAAGGAATGGGGTGAGATCTCTGTTAAAATAAATACCCTCAGTCTCCAGATCATTTTAAACAGTGTATATAGCTAGAGCGAAAAGTTTATTTCTAGGCAATAATTATGACAGATAGTTCTTCAATGGGATCCAGGGAAAAGAAATCATCATTTTTAGTAAAGAACAGATGCAGGTCCATCAGCCATGGGCCACTAGTCCGTAGTGTTTTTGGTCGCATGATTATCAGAAAGACCGTTATGTGGGCGACCTACCTGCACCCAGGTGTGTATTGAGCCCAGTACAGTTCGTTACTACACCACGCACAAAGGACCGTGGGCCTCAACGGGGATTCTTCACCTAATCCTGAAGGTCAGACAATGAGAACAAAATAGACTCTGCTGCTATTGTCAAACAATGACAGCACACAAAGAAGAAACACATTCAATTATCCAGAAAACTGGGACATGTGTAGATTAAGTGTTCCGATAACCCCAGCAAAAACAGAAAATTAGAGGGAAAAAAGTCTCTTTTCCCATTAAATCATTATCGGCCCAAGCTGAATTCACCATTTTATTATTAGTTTAGCAAATCTTTAATGAGGGCTCACGATGCAAGACAAAGGATGTTGCGAAGTTTCTCCTGTTTTATAGAACACAGACATGTCTCTTACACTGAATTTATTTTTTGTGGTCTTTTAATGCCTCGTAGAAATAAATAATAGCAGCACCTAAAAATTCTTAAAGTGAGAATATTAGTGTACTTTGGAATGTTACATATGACAAGGTTACAAGGTCTATATATTCCAATTAACCAGGGAATTCAAATAGTTAACCAACTTGGTAGCATCGTCTAAGGAAGGCTAAGTCCAGCTTTAAACACTAGCTCAGTCACCATTGTTCTGCCATGCCGGAAGCCAAAGTAAAACCCAGGGTTGACATCTGGAAGCTGAAATAGGCTTAGAAGTATCTCTGTGATCAAATGCTCCAATGCATCTTAAATACCAGGTTATAGAGAATCGCGAGAAGACATAACTTGGCTAAAGAAACAGTGACTAAAATCATTCTACAAAACGAAGTATGAAGAGGTGCTAACTCAACTCCAGAAGCTTTGAATGGCTTTGGTTGGTCAAAGTCACTAGAGTACAAGAAAATGTAGGCGTCTCAAAATACAAGGTGAGAAATAAAAAACCGCAGAAGCACAACAGATTCTAAGGCCACTGGCAAGAGTGACCAAGTCAGTAACAATTTCAATGAAAGGAAGAAAAAAAAACAACAAGAAGAAAACATTATATTCTGCGAAAAGTTCTAAAATCGAGTGTGGTAGAAAACATTTTGATGATTCTAGATGAAAAATCTGCCTCCATACATTCTAAAGGAGTATTTTTAAAGGAGTCTAGCAAGCAGCTGCTTGTATGTAAGAGTAGACATCATTCTTTTTTAACATGACTGTTAATATACAGTTAACATGTCTCAGAAAGGGCTGTAATTAACTGTCTACTGCCCTAATAACACTAATAAGCATACAGTAGTATTAAAATACAATGACTCCATACAAAGTGAGACTGTCATTTTTCTTAACTTGGAAGATAACGTTCTAAATTGTTTTTGAGTCCTCTTAAACCACCCCACAGAGAGCCCACCTTGAAGATTTTTCTTAAAGAACAGCTATTAAGATGTTGTTCTTTCCTCTCACGGTCTGGAGAAATCTGTCTAACATGAAGCAGGACACGCGGGTATCACTTCAGCTGGCGGGAAGACAGTGGGCAAACACCTGGTTTATTTTCTCGATTCTATATATTCTCTTAAAATTTAAAACCGTAAGCGTTTTAATTTAGTTCTTCATTCACTGAGAAAATGTTTTCACCAGTGAATGGGGAAAGGTTTGCTGTTTCGAGAATCACAAGTCCTGTTGTTAATCCCCAGTGATTTCCATCGTCTGGCTCCCTGGAACAGGAAAACTCAGTCGCCTTCGACATCAAACAGCTAATTATGGATACGCTATATTCAAGACTGTCTCCATTTCAAAAGATATCTGCACATACGAGATTCTATTTTATTTACAATAATTATCATGATAAAATATTTATACCATAAAACCTCTTTTACCTTAAAGTCCTTATCATCACACACATTAAAAGGCCAAATTGTCATTTTATGCTCTTAACGGCACATCAGAAACCATGGAGTAAGACTAGAAAGGAACCTCCAGCAATCAACTCTACTCTATGCCTGGCTTCCTGGAAAACAGCATCTAAAGAATTCCCTCTCACAGAGATTACTACCTTTTCTTTAAATATCTCCAGGAAAGAAGGTCTGCTGATTTCTCCCGGGAGCTTCCTTCCATATTTCACCACCCAAAGAAGAATGCCCACTGAGGAATTTTTGTTGGTATCTGGTCCCAAATCATCTCTAGCTGAGGAAAAGCGACATCCCAACACAGAGATCTCCCCCGAACACTACGTGCCTCTCTCTCCCTGGTGGGGTAGCCCTGATTCTCCACATGGAACTGATAGTAACTTTTTTGGCACTTACCCTCCAAGTATCGGAGGCTGCTCTCCAAATCTAGCCCTATAGGAGAGCTCGCAAAAAGTAGTCTTTGATGAGGTGACAATGACGAAGTTCTCTCTGGCACTGCTAGCAAGGCAGAAGCATCCCCAAATGAGGTGTTACCAGTTGCCTGTGAAGCAGCTGGACCATGACTGCAGTTCCGAGGGTGCGTCACAAATCAGGTCATAGCTCTGGGTAGAGTCCACCCACTTCACCCAGCACAACGCCCTCCACTTCCTGCACACCTGGGGGGGGAAGGGGTGCAGAGGAGGGAGGGCCAATGCAGGCCCACAGACATTCTAGTAAAGGCACAACCAGGTGCAGCCTGACACCTCCTTCTGCAAGGGTTTTCAGCTTCATCTGGGGGAGCCTGCACCCCGAGGTCCTCAAAAACTTGTGCAAAAATAAGCGGGCTCTAAAATGAGCGATGAGGGGAATAAAATATTGCACAGTTAAATGTTTTATCCAGCAAGATCTTTCCTCCACAGGAAACGGAACCAACTCTTAATTTTTGATTATAAGATACTTCACTACCAAATGTTGAAATAACTGGACTGAATAAATTTCAGCAGAATCTAGGGACATAAATGCTAGGGTGCCAGTTAACTAACTTTCATCTCTCATAACTAAACTAGATCATCGCATAAACTGAATTACATCCTTGAAGGTCCACTGAAAAGGGTGATTAGAATTTCTATGATGAACCTTCAGACAGCAACGACCGTGGAAGTGATACAGAATAACTGGAAAGAATAAAAATAGGCCAATATGCTGGAGAAATATTCTGCTACTAAATCTCACCCTGAATATATATACACACAATCTGTATCTATTTACTCTGAAATGAAATATCTGATCTTAAAAAAGACTTCAAAAAAATAAACAGCAAAAGGTACCGTTGGCATAAGTTCAAAAGTACTAAATAATGTGTGTTAATGTGTTGATCACACTCTATGAAGACATCAAGTTGAAATAGACTTAACCATTGAGAATAGCACTTGGGAATGACATATAAATTACCGGAGGAGACACTTTTCCTCTGGTTTAGCGAAGGAGAAGGGCCTTGTGGAACAGATTTGATTTATATGCTGTAGAAGACCACATTCTGCTCTGATGTCCATGGGATATATGACTGGAGATTGACAACGGAGCGTAGATGATGGTGGAAGAGCTCCTTATAGAATGTAAATGAAAAATAAGCATTTTCACAAGTTAATCCTAAGTTGGGGAATTCAGCTTTCACAGTATTTTGAGGTTTTTCAGGGGGCTTGAAAAAGAAGGGACTTTTAACTTAAAAAGAAAGCAACAAATGCATTTTGTAGTCTAAGAAAGTTGAAATCTCTCTTAAGGCTGGCAGATTAACGAGAAGACAAAGGGGGCAAGCATATTTCCAGAGGAGAGCCAACAGTATCAATCGATCGATCATCAATCGATCGAGCCCCACTCTGTGCTCACGTTAGCAGAGCTCCACTGACAACCGAAACATCTCGTCTAAGACTCGGAAGGTACCACACTTCATCAAAGTGATCCTCTAAGTAATCCGATAGTTTAAGTAATCTATTTGGAACTTTGCAGAAAGTTAGTTTAGCAAACACACTTCAATGTGTTTGAACGCATTTGTCCTGAGGTTGCCCTGAGATGACTATTTTAAGTGGCATGCAGACTCTCTTGGGGTTTTGATGTTCCAGCTGAGGTATGTAAAGTAGACGTGCATAGCATTTCTTTCACCTGGTTCCCACACAACAGAAAAAAGAAGACGATATGACTCTTCCTTAAAGTTTTGTCACTGGTAAACCATTAAGAAAACCTCCTCTCGACCCCTACCCCCAACCAGGAAGAGTCTGAAGCCCTGGATTACAGTACAGGTAGATATTAAAATGGAGACAGAGCCGTTATTTAGTGGTGACAGGAATATAAATACGTACGCTAACCTATAAACTGGTATTTACTTCAGGAAGGTAAGTAATATTTTTCCTCTGATTGCTGAGCTGTCAGTTTAATGCAGCGTAAATAAACAGTAGGTGCCTGCTAGCTCCAAGTAGGAAGTGTTCATTCCACACGAGAAACAGATTACTGAAGCCTGATGCTCATCATGCTGAAACATAACTTTCATTTTACCAGAAGATACACCCTACCGTGGATGATTTTTCGTGCCTGATCTATTAATTAACTTAACTCTGTTCTGTCAAAATGTAAACCCATTTGTTAAAATCATCCCAGAGTTTTGGAGTTTCGAAACCAAATCAATCTGAAAAGCAAGAGTAATGACCATTCTGTAATCCGATCACAAATGCTAAAAAGGAATACTTACTATAATAAGCAGCAACTCTACAAAACTAAGACAAAGAACATATTTAAATATAGGACTTAATAATCTGAGGTGCTCAATTTACTCAAAGATCTTGCTCGTTTGCTAATTAAAAACAACTGGCACCTTTAATATTTCACAACCTTGTGCAACTTAGGTCCATGCAATATGTATGCTTATTCTGCTCCCTGAAATATCTAAAAGGAAACCACTCATAAAAATCAAATCGCCCTCCTTAATTCTAATAGAAATATCACTGAACTCTCCTGAGAGAAGTGGCAAGTTTGAAGAGCAAGTGATGACACTCTTCCTAACAGCACTCATATAAACTGTGGGGTTCTTCCCACTTTTATTATGCCACAAAGCTGTGACGGTCTACAGCAACTAATTTCCTCCTTATACACAAGTGTTGGGCAAAATATTTCACGGCATTTCTTAAACTGGGAACTCGTCGTATCTAAAAAGGATAGAAGGCAATGTGGGGGAGGTTTCTATTTAAAATATGGACCAAGTCTGATGATAAAACAGTGGGTTGTAAAGAGAAAAGAGGGGCTTAAAAATAATACCTTTGCATTCGACTACAACATGTCTAGACGTAGTCTGAAGATTGATTCAGTCGTATGCATTTATTTTATATACTTCATCAATCCCAAGTACTAATATAAGAGTCATCCAAGACAACACGTCTTGGAAGAAATGATTTGTTTGTGTAGGGGCGTATCTATGTATGGCCCTCTTGGAAATTTACAGAGCAGAAGAAAAGCCACTAGAGTGCTTTACAGAGTCCCTGCTGTATATCCATGTTGTCTTTAGCTTAATAGTGTTTGTAACCAAAAGATTTTTACAATAATGAGGAACAGGTGCCTGTCACCTGACCTTTTAGGCCTAATTTACAATCCACAACCTGTCACATGAAAGAAAATAATTGAAAGTCTCCTTCAGACACTTCAGTCTTCGCTAATTTAATGTAGTCTTTCTTAACCATCACTCAGCATACCATAGCTGATTCAATCACAGGTTCACATAGCTGGCAACAGACTCCTCTGCAGAAATAAACCCATACTCGTTTTGTTGTTGTTCTTGTTTAAGATGCTGGGAGACAAAAGAACGACTTTTGTAGATTATCAACGGGAGAATGTATTAATTTACTACAACCACCAAACAAAAGGCATTCCTTTTGAATACTTTTACATACAAAGAACTATTATTTATTACATATTTCAGCTTGTGGGAAAATGAGGAATGCATTGATTCTGGAAATAACTATTCAGACTTTTGGAAGTTCTTTAGGTCTTCTTTCTCTATCTCTTTTTTTCCCTTTCTCCCCCTTGTTCTCCCCAGCCCCAACCCCCCACACATTTTAAGACACTAGTACTTCAGGAGGGAAACCCCTGTCTGTTCTTTTTCCATCCATCATTTGTATTCATTATTCAGAAAGGAATACAAAATTGCGCAGTGATTTTTGTTTCTCTTGTACAATCTTGTTACGTGTAGCCATACTTAAATTTAACAATGCTTTGTATTTTAGAGCTACTGTTTACATATTATGCATTACATATGACTGAACAACTCTACATTTAAAATATTGTTTCCATTAGAAAAAAAAATGAAGTATTAAGTGTCAAATGGAGATGAAGAATAAACATGCTTGGTATATTTATAAAATGCATAGTCACTTAAAACGTGCACAAAAAGGATACATATAAATTGCACCGTTACATTTTACATACGATACACATGGTCTGAAGAATATTTAATAATGTGCCTAACCGAGTTAATTAAAGTATTTATGTCTGGTGACTGTGTTAAACACTTGGAGAGGTAGTGAAAGATACAGCCAGTTACTTCTGCTAACTAAAGTTGAAATTATGCACTTATTATAACCTTTTCTAACAATGTGAGAAAAACAGAGTAAATATATTAAATTTGTTTCACAACAGATGCTTAGGTTGTTAATATTTAAGATGCCTATTCATGCTATTCCTGTCTGCACATTTGTCAAAAATGTAAGCTTGAATGCTAATGTTTGCCAGCACACTGGAGCAGCCAGTATATGAATGTACTACTGTTCTACTAAAATAATACGCGATAGACATAAAGGACTGCTGCTAAATCATAGCATTAGTACCACACAGCAGATTAAAGGTTTTTAGAGCAAACACCTCAACCCTGGCTTTCTGCAGTCTGAAAGTACGGTTTTGGTTGTTGCTGTTGCTGACTTTTGCAGCTACGTTTTACTATAGAATCAATCTTACGTTCCTGACATCTCAGAAAAATCCACTTTAGATAGGGTGTAAATTTCAATAAAGTTTCAACGGCACGAGTTACCCGTCGGGAGCACAGACACTGTAGATTTCAGGGACTGCTTAGGACCACACCTGACTCTTGCCAGCCGCCCTTCACTAATTTCTTACACCTCCTCTGTCCTGTTGGAAAAGTCAGGTCCCCTGGCCTCCAAGGATGCAAGGAGGGAACCCCAGCCAGTCGGGGTAGAAAGGTTCTCTCTTGAGAATAGGACGTCTTTCGGTTTTCCCTGTCCCTTTTACCACCACGTAGAGTCCAAGCCTTACAACGTTTGCCTGGAAATCTGCAATGCCGCGGAGAAAGTTCGCCGAGGAAGGGCGCAGGGGTCAAAGTTGCCAGCCAGGGCACCTCGAGAGGCGATCCTGCGGCTGACACCAGTAAGTGAAATTTGCAACGCCCCCGTGGAGGTCCGGGCCGAGACCTCCGGCAAGAGCCCTAAGCCCCTCTGCGTCTTCTGGGGTCATCCCAAGAGTCCTGCTCAGCGCACTTCCCGGGTATGCGCGTGTCACTCCCCGTACCTGCCACCTGCCTGCTTTGTCCCTCTCAGCTTGGTTGCCCAAACCCACGCTCCGCCGCCCCGCAGCGAAGCGCTCGGAAAAGGCCGCCACGCTCGGGTCGGGACCGAAGGAGGGAGACGAGGTGCGGACCCCGAGGCCGCACCTGTGCTGTCTCGCTTCTGCTAGGAGGTCAGCCCCTCTTCCCGCCTCCAGCCCGACTCCAAACCTACGTTCGCTCCAGGAGCCCCTTCGGCACCGACCTCACCGCCGCCAGCGAGGGCTCGAAACGCCGAGTGCCGCGGCTTTCAAAGCCCGGCTCCAACTTCAGCGCCCCGGCGCCCGAGCGTTCCCGGGATGGAGAAGTTGCCACTAACTTCCTAGGCCCCTCTCCGCCGCCGCTCCCACCCCGCCGCGCGGGCGGGGGGCGGAGGCAGGAGGACACGGGCCGGGGAAGGATGCTGCGCGGACTCGCGACCCGCCGGGGAACGCTTCTCCTCCCCCGGTCCGCTCCGCCGGGCGCCTTCATGCCAGCCCAGCTCCAGGGCGCACAGAGGGCTTGGCTTCCCCTTTCCCCGTTGGCTTCCTTCGGTCTTTTCGGCTCCCCTTTTCTCTTCCAAGAGGGGTCATACTGATGACCCGGAGGAGTTCGCGCGGCCAGGATTTGTCGGGCAGGTGTGTTCGCGTGCCCACACCCTGAGAGAGAATGAATGGCATCTCCAAGTCCCCCATCCCGGGTGCTCTCCCACGCTCTACCGGCCCACCCCTCCGGGGTCCGGCCGCTCGCGAGGGAAGGGGCTCCGAAGACCCCTGCCGCCGGACGGCCACCAGAGGGGAGCCGCGCCGCCCCAAGAAGGGGCGCCGTGGGTGGGTGCTACGGAGAAGTTTGGACCGATTCCGAAAAAAGAGAGACAGAGATGTAAGAGCAAGAATAGGGGGAGAAAAAAAGAGAGGCAAAGGAGCAGAACTCACTCAGGCATGGGCGTTGGGGGCGGCGGTGGCTGTCGAGTGCGGGCCGGCGACCAGGAACAGCTCCCCGGGCGGGCGCGCCGGCGTCGGACTTCCGAGGCGGCGGCTTCTGCCTCCTGTGCCGCCGCCGCCGGAGCTGCGGCTGCCGCGGAAGTTAATTGCAACTTGACTTCAAGTTGTCTTCTTTCCCCATCCGAAGTGGGCGTTTAAAGGGGAGAGCGAGGCGAGGAGCGAGCTAGCGAGCGCGCGGGGCCGAGGGAAGGAAGGGGGGGGAGGGAGGGGATGTTAACGGGGGAGGAGGGGGAGGGGGCGGCGGCGGGGGCGGGAGGGGGAAGGGGCCGGCGGGAGCTGCTCTCCGCTCGGCGGTCGCCGCGCCCGCAGTCTGGAGGCGCGCCGGAGCGGCCGGGGCGCCCCCCGCGGGAGCCCGCAGCCCCCCGGAGCGCGCATCCAGCCGCGGCTCCTTCGGCCCGGCACGCCGCGCCCGGGGGCTCCGCGGACCGCGCGTCGCCGCTGCTCCCGAGCCTGGGCGACGCGGGGCTGGTCGGCGGGGTGGCGAGGGCCCGGCCCGCCTCCCCAGCGCCCGCCCCGGCTTCTCCCCCTGGCGGTGGAGCCTCGGCGGCCGCCGGCTGCAGCACGCGCGCCGGAGCCCGAGCCGAGCCGAGCCCGAGCCGCCGCCGCCGCCGCCGCCGCCGCCGCCGCTCCCAGGCTCCCTCCCCGCGCGCCGGCCGGGGTGTGGGGGGCGGCGGGCCGGAGGGACGAGGGCGGGCGAGAGGCGCGCGCGGGGATTGGCGCCGAAGACCGGACCCTCGGCCGCTAGGGGTAAGTGTGGGCGCCTGGGAGTGCGCCGAGGGGTGCGCGGCGCGGTTCTCGACGCCAGCCAACCCTGCCCCCTCACCTCTCCCGGGCCCCCACCGCGCGCACCCCTCCTCTTGCCGCCTGCGGCTTCCTCTTGTTGTTCGTTGTTTCGCCGGGCTTTTTTTGGGGGGGTGGGGGGGTGGAGAGAAGCGGGCGATTGTAGTGTAGTGCCAGCGGAGGAGGAAGTCAGGTGAGAGGCCCCGACGCACCCCCCCATCCACCCACCCACCCACCCAGCCCGCAGGGGGTGTATCGCTCCCCACTAGGGGCATGTGGGCCAGTTTTTTTCTCTTATCAGTGTTGGGTCGAGAAGATCTTTCCTAGGGGGCCTCCTTCCCTTACAGCCTTGCCGTGTCCATCTCCCTCCACCCTACCCTCGCCCCTTTCAGCACCCCACCCAAGAGCGATGCCCCCAGCAGAGTAGCACGTGGCGGGAAGAGGAGGGGGGGCAGGCTTGCAGACCCCCACGCTGCTCCCCAGCCTGTGTGTTTAATCTGTATTCTCGCGTCGGCAGCTGTACTTCTTTGCAATCCACTGAGAAGAGACCCCTAAACTGAGGGCCAGTTAATCCAAAAAGCTGGAAGCAAAGGGGGCGAGTGATGAGAATTTAATGACAGGGGGTGCCGGCGGGCGGGAGGGGCAAGGGAACCTTCCCAAAAGGTGAATGAAACTCCAAAAACCTCTGCAAGAACAGAGTGACTTGGAGGTTCGGGACCCCAGGCTAAGGAAAAAGGAGAACTCCATCAACTTTGCCCCTCTCCTCCTGCCATCCTCCACCGCGCCCCCCCTCCCCCGCCCCTTCCCCCACCCAGCTCCAAGGAAGCTAACAGGTCTTTTGTTTTGTGTTGTACCGTCTTTGGGAAATTTGCATGGAGTCTGACAACAGAAAATTACTACTGTTTACTCAAAGTTAAGGGGTTTGCAGAAAGGGAAAAAATAAAAGTCTACTTTTTTTTTTTTTTTCAATGTGTGTAGTTGTTAGGTTCCGAGCTGGAACTACAAACTGACATTTATAACAATAAGGACTGTAGAGCCGCCTCGGTGTATTTTTAGAAGCTGCACTTTCCTGAGTTCCTTTCACACAAGCCTTGCTCTCTCATTAAGTCCCCATACATAATTGTATTTAGAGAGAAGGAAACTATGGAAGCAGGAGGGAGATTGCTAAGATCTCCATCCCGCCAGCGCGCAGAGCACTGTTTGCAGTGAAGTTCCTGGAAAGTGACTGTGGGCTGAGAATTCAGTTTTTCCTAAAAGCTCTGTTAGGTCCTCTTCTGTCAGATGTCTATGAATAAAGCACGCTGGGAAAATCCTCCTATCCGTGCAGTCTTATTTTATCTTTTACACAGTGGTTGATTCTACTTTCAAGTCCTGGTAACAGCACATCAACTGTGCTGTATTTCCGTGTGGTTTTTCTAAATACAGGAGGGTAGTGCCAGTATTCCTGCCGCCTTCTGATATGCCAGTGATACTCTTTCCTGTCAGTGGGTATTGGATTCACTGGAATGTCCGTCTTTTTCAGTTGATTGTCATTTTATGCAGAGACGACAATTCCAAGGACGTTAGAACCTTAAAAGTTTATGAAATAGTGTTATTTTAGAGAACTAGCCCCTCGTTTCTAAGACGCCAGTGCCCACCTCAGCTCCTAGGTCTGAAAAGCAAAGCAAAAAGGCAGAGATGCCATGGCAAAAACAAAACCCAAGTTTTCCTTCCTGGACCACTTTATGCATCCATAGGACCCGAGAGACAGAAAATCCTCCTGCCTTAATTTACCGAACTGCTGAATTGCCTGACTAGAACCAGTATCTCCATCTGGGAATGACATCGGGTTTGGAATAGACGAATTCTCAGTCTTTGATTACTGCTTATTAGCAATTTCTTATAGCAGGCGGCTGATTCTCCAGTTCTGAAAGGCTGAAAGGCTGAAATGAAGCTTACAGAAATTGAAATACAAAAAAAAAAAAAGAAAAAGAATTGTTTTTTTTCTCTGACACAGTCTTACATACTCATTTATTTATTCCCCGGAGTTATCAACCAAGTCCCCCAAATTTAAGGTGTGATATGCTCCCCCGCGTTAAACCATGGGAACATTTTGCCCCAGCCTTATAAATCTGCTTTTTTCCCCTAAACGGCCTTGAACAGAGAGCTCACAGGCTCTATTATAAGACAGAATTACGTAATGAGGGGTACGGTGCAGTAAGTAACATAACTTGATAAACTATTTTGTAAACCTTGCCCCCTGGCACATAGTAGGAAGACATTAAATGCTTACCGAATTAAGTGTTAATGAAACATTGTAATTGGCCACAAATTCAATGGTATTAGGGTAAGGCTTTCTTTCTTTTTTTTTTTTTTTTTTCCCAGAAGAAAAAGGTGTTTTGCCTGAAAGTTATTAGGGTAATACATTTGTGCTCCTAGATTTTTTTTTGTTTTAACAAGTCCAAATCTAATTTAAATGGTTGAAAGACCAGTAAATCTGAAACATATCAAATGGTTAATAATAAGAGCTAGTGTCAAAAGCTGATTATTTTCCTAGGAGAATAGACAACAAATATTGCTTAATAAATAATGTGAGAAAGATACAAAGGAGGGATAAAACAGTTTTGGCCTGCGAGGAATTTGGCGGCAAGATGACATCGAAACGTGAAAAGACTCAGTGGATCAGTGAATCCAAAGGAATATTTGAGAAAATAGATTTTTTTTTCTTTTTTTAGATCAGAGGAAATAGACGTCCTGCATTCCCAGGTTGAAATGTATTTTCGAAGTTACTTTGTCTGCCAAACCTTCAAGGGCTATCAATGCAAACACTTCGAATAAAGGGGAATTCACCACTTGCCTCCCCAAAGGCGGGGATTTTATCTCCAGAATAGTTACCACGAGGTAGAGTTCTATAAATGAGGAATATCCTACGTAGTTCGTTCCATCTTTGTACAGTCTGTTGCATTTTCTACAAAACTGAACAAAATCGATGCTGATTTTCCTAAGACTTTCAACCCTAAAACTCCTCAATCCTTTAGACCCTAAAACTTCCAGCCATTAGTCCTAGTCTGCCATTTGCAGCAACACCGAGCAAATCTGTTCTCTTAGTCAGCATAGTCTATCTTATGGCGGAATAACAAACAATTGCAATGTTTCATGGCCTACAGTGGCAAAAGTTGTTTTCTTGGTCATGCCGAGTCCATTGCAAGGCAGCCGCCTCCATGTCTCCTCATTCAGGGTTCCAGGCTGACAGAACAGTTGCCATCTTGAATGTTTCATGTTGCTTTGGCAAAAAAAAAAAAAAGGTCATTTAAATGCTGCGGCCGGAAGTGACCCACGTCCTTTGGGCTCACTACGAGTGAGGACGAGTTGCCTGGCTCCGTAGAATCATCACAGTGAGGCCAGAGAGTAACAGCCTACCTTGTGCCCCAAAGGAGAGCACTGTGGTGCACAGGTTTGAGGACTAACATACTCTTAGGGACCCTTGTGCACTGTTAGCCTCCAGCTAAGTCATCCCACCCTGCTCCATTTGTGGCCCAGACATTCCATTCTTCAGGTTAAATACTGCCGGGGAGGCCACCAAATTATAGGGAAACATGCTGTGACTTCTTTCACCATCTTTTCTCTTTGAATGCAAGACTCCAGTCCCGCCCCTCCCCCCCAGATTGCAGTGCCCTGGCAATTTTAAGTCAGTCTTTATATATTCCCTAATATTATATGTTGTTTTTTTTTTTTTTTCCAAGACTTGTTTTCCGAGAAAGGGTACAATGAACAGGAACTTTTGAGAAGTGTTATCTGGGGGAAAAAAAATGTTATCTGAAGATGTCATGATCATTATCAAATTTTGAAATTTTGTCTTGAGTAGTTACTTCCCTTATTTTAAACATCAAAATGTTGCAACACAAATAAAAAAATGCTTTTGGAAGTATTCATTCATTCATTCGTTCACTTACTTATCCATCTTATATATATTTAAGTATAATATAAGTATATATATTTATAATAGATAAACATATATTCTACTTATAACATATATAAGTAGAATGTAAATGAGTATAAAGACTCATTTATTGATGCCAAACCCTCTCTTAAGGACTGGGTATGTGGAGATGATTGAGAGTTCTTCTTTTCAAGAAACACATTTTCCAATTGGGCAGGCAGAAAGAAAAGTCATTGCAATGCTACTAGAGGCACAAAGTGTTATGGGAACACTTGGGAAGAAGCAAGTAACTCTCTGGCAAGATTAAGGAAAGTTCCATAGAGGAGTTATAAGTCCTGAGGGTAAGCGAGACTCCTCTAGTCCAAAAAGGAAGATAGAGGATATTTTAGGCAGAGAGAGCCCTATGAGCAAAGGCACCAAGGATGACAAAGCTTGATGTTTAGGAAACTACCAGGAACTCGGTGTGGCAGGAACATGAGGTCTTTGTGAAAGATGAAATCAAGCAGCTGCAAATTGTGAAGAATCTTGCAGACGTGCTGTAGAGTTTAGACATTAGCCCGTCTATCTGAGACCGCAAGCCCTTTTGTCTACTCTGGGCCAAGCATGGATATGAGTGAGCTAAGTTGAGACCACAAGCAGTGGTGGGGACTGTGGCACTCTGGAGAATATATTCTCTGTCCTAATGGGATCGTCAGTGCCAACTATGCCCAATGTTAGATCTTCCAGTTGCTAAAGAGAAGCTGCTAATTTGGATTTATATGAAAAATTGAAATATTAAATGTTGAGAACTCAACCACATTTTAAAGTACACGTGTGGGGAGAAAACTTGTCTACAGATCAAAATCAGCTTAACGACCACCAGTCAAATGTCTCCTACTGCACGAGAGAGGGAGGGACCCGTTAAAGGTTGTAAGGATGGGGGTAACACCGTCAGCGCTCTTTAGAAAGATTACTGGAGTGGCAAAGTGGACAGGAAAAATCTGGAGCCTGGCAGGCTGCAGTTGATATTCCATAATATCATTGCAGAGGTGAGGCAAAGCCCTTTTTTTAGTACATAACTTCCCAGGCATATAGGGGCACCTGATGAATATTTGAAAAGCTAATGAATGAAAGAGAAGACTAAAGTTTTGGAAGGAGGGCGCATTTTTTGAGGGCTCCTTACACTATACGCGTCCTTTGTTAGACTGTTAATTTTTCAAGAGCACAGTGATCTTATATGGATCATATGTAATTTTTCTATATCTGTGATAAATGTGATTGGTTATTAAAAATGCATAAATCATTTAGAATAGGGCATAAAGGTCGGCACAGCATCAGAAGGTCTGTTACTTAGGACTAACCTTGCTGATCCTACCGCCTTGTAAAGGAATTCCAGCTAACCACGTGTCTCTTGTACCACCTCCTGAAAGTCTGTACTCCCAGGCTCTGTAAAACTACACCAGACCCATTTGGATAGCTTGTGCAGGTTTTTGGTAAAGGCCAAACTCTTTATTACTACCCCTCAGAGTATAATATAGTTCAGTCCATCCCATAGCCAGGTGCCTAAGACTATCTTGATGATGGTTCATTTTTCAATAAAAAAAAATCGAGTCCTCTAAACACTGTTCTTTCTTGCTTTGAAACCATACTCACCTGCCACTCTGCAGTCACCAATCCCCACACTCTCTTATAAACTTCCATTAAATGTTAGAAACACTAGGCACTCTTCCTAAGGTACGCTGACTGCTTGTGGGTTATGTTCCCATTGCCACATCCATGTTCTGAAAGCCACTCGGTTCATTGGACAATCAAGTATTTACATTCATAGCAGTTTGGCTCTACAAATTGTCATTTTTTAATTGAACTTTCTTGAGGTATGATTTGTGGACAATAAAATCTACCCATATCATGTGTTCCATGAGTTTTGAATCCAAAGAAGCAGCATGAGCAAATTATAATATTTTAAGTGAACTTCAGAGAAAAGTATATATACAGACTATATATATAGGTATAGATAGATATAGATAGATATATAGATAAATGATGATAGATAGCTCGATCGAGCGATCGATTGATCGATCGAAAGATAGGCAAAGTAACCTTACAATCCAACCACCTGGATTGTAATCCTGGTTCAACTAGTTACCGTTTTCATACCCTTGACCCGGTCTCTTCACTTTCTTCTCTTTCACTTCCTCATCCTTGTGATGGGGATTATAATTGTACTCACCTCCTAGAGTTAGCGAATACCAGTGCATCAACACAGCTAGTAGTCAATAGAGACTAGCCCTGTTTTCTTTTGTTACTGTTGTTATTGTCATTATTATTCAAATACAGAGGAAATCCTGGGACGCAAACAAGAAAATGAATTGACTGGAATGTAAGTGGGGTAGAAAGAAGCCGGGGTGATTACTGGTATGCCAAGGGGACTCAAAGCCAGGGAATAATTACAGCCTCTACTTCTGGAATATTTATTTTTTACTGAAGGATTTTCGAAGAAATAATATTTCTATTAAAATAGCTACACATACAGTGCAATGCTTTCTCTCTTTTATAACTTTTGTGGAATTCTTTGCAAAGTCCAGAGCATACTCACTGGTAACGTTTAACTTAAAATTGCTAAAGCACCTCCTGCTTTTATATGCTATGAATGCTGCCCAAATGTAGAATCTTTGTCATTAGTATATGTTTACATTTTAGATGAAAAATGTGTTGGAGTAGAAAAAAAGTACTGAAGCATGACCTTAGGGAAACCGAGGCACCAGGAAGAAAAGAGGAGGACCGGACTCTAGTTCTGATTCCGTAACTAACCCACCAGTTTGTTGATGGCAACAAACATCAGGGTGGGGATCTTTGTTCTATTCACTCCTAAGTCCCACATACCAGTTGATCTCAAACTTAAGTGTGTATAGGAATTAGATGGAATGCTTATTTAAAATGCATATACCTTGGCTCCATGCCCATTAATCTTAATTTGGTAGAAATAAGTGGGGATCCAGAAATTCAAATAATAAATGAAGATTTTGTTTCACTTTTTATCCTCCACCACCACCGCCCTCAACACACACACACACACACACACACACACACACACACACACACACACAGGAAAATACAGTGTAAGGGGTGTTTTGGGCATACTTAGATCAACCTGCTTAAATAATGTCTCCGACTATCTCTTGCTTCTCCTTTCTTCTGTGTCAGCTTCTATTTTACCTTCACTCTTCGTTTTCCCTTTACTAAAGTAAGCTCGTCCCTTCAAGCTTCCTTTTTTTCTGACACAGAAACTCCAACAAAAGAGTACTCCTCTTTCTCAGTTTCTAGCAAAAGAGCTAGCCCTGACTGTGACTGGATCAAGTTGTATCATGTACTCATACCTGCATTTATCACCCTGGTCAAGGGCTGCGTTGGGTCAAATGTGCGCCTTGGTTTTAGGAGTGCAGGCACCCTACCCAAATTGTGTAGGCTGGGCGTGAGGGAGGCACTGTTCTCCAAGATAAATTGGGGGTGATTTTTCCAGAAATAGAGAATGCTTATTAGCCAAACCTATAGATTTCCATCCACTACTGTACATTTTTTAGAAGTACTCAAATGAGAATGAGCCGACTGCTCTGGCAAAAGTATAACCAGTGTGCCAAGTAATTGGAGATTTCAGCCTTAAAGGTGACCCCCCGGTGCCTAGGAAGGGCTTAGGATGCTCAGAGTTCCTGAGCCAGTTGCTTCATACATTGACCCCAGAGGTTTGGGGAGATAGTAAACATTTTCTATGTGCGCTATGAAGATGATTTGTATGCAAGTCATCCGTGACTTGCACATTGGTAATCAATGGATTTTGAGATTGTGTTTTGAGGTTGTCTCAAACATATGATAATATTATTTCTTTTGGATCCTCCTGGGACAACTTGGAAGTTGGCTTATCCAATCAAAAGGACAGTAAACGTTCCAGGGATGGTACACAGAAGAGGGACAAGCAGACAGGACCAGCAGTTGAATCCCCCTTTGACTTGGTTATCAGTTTTGTCTTATTTAGGACATATGTAGTTTGTCCTAGCCTAGATCTCAGCATGCCTGGCTCCTTCTAATGTTTGGAACATAAATGGATGCATATTATACAGACAATGGAAAGGGGTAAGCTGGCAAGAGCATGCAACAGAAAACTGACTTGACTCTTAGTCATGAGATAAGTTTTAGGTCTATTAACCTGCAAGTTTGTGGAAGAAGTGAATTGTGATGAATGAATTATTAACTCATTCTTTTGTTAAGTGTAGAAGTTACTATTATTTTCTTAACCTCATGAATAAAGTCAATAAAATAAAATAAAATAAGTTTGCGTCAGCATTTTAGTATTGAGTCGTTAGTTTCAGATGGCCCCACGCCGCCAACTTTCACCTCCACCAAAGCAACCCCACACACAGAATATTTTCAACAAATGGTGCTAGAATAACTAGATATCCATAGAGAAAAAAGCAAGCAAGCAAACAAAAAACCTTGATCCCTACCTCACTCCATATACAAAAATTCATCAACAGTGGATTATAGATCTAAATGTGGAAGTTAAAGCCATAAAACTTTTAGAGGAAAACATAACTTGGAGATAGACCAAAGTTTCTTAGATAAGCCATAAAAGCAATAACCAATAAAAGAAAGACTAGCTAAGCTACATGTTAAAATTAAGAACTTCTCACCTGAGGGAAAATAGGGGCATGAGTAAAGCCTAAAGATCTATGATTAAACAATCATTACCACCAGTGGTATTTTCTCTCCTGTGTGTTAGTTCAAGTTGACTTGTAAGTGACAGAAGCTGACTCTGTGAACTTAAACAAAAAGGGAAAAGCACACCGGGACTTTTCGTGGAATCCAAAGTCAAGGGTGCAGTGGGGTTTCAGGAATAGATGTACTGACGTACTACAAGGAACCCAGTCAGTCCTCTCTCTCTCCATATTTCTTCTGTCTTTCTCATGGCAACACAGCTTCCTCCTTTCCTCAGTTACATAGCAGATCATGCTTGCCAGTTGTTCTTGAGCTATAGGTGTTACAGCCAAGCTACCCAGAGAAAGGCCCATCTTTCTGTCTTTCACAGTTCTAAGGGTTGAGTCTGATTGGCTCACTTGGATCCAGTGACCACCCTTAGTCTAGTAAACTGTGACCAGAGGCAGAATGATATTTAAGAAACATAGCAACTCCTTTTATCCGTGGGAATGTAGGTTGAAAAGAAATAGCATTCCAGTTGATATTCTCTCTACATTTCCTCTTTATTTTATAAAAGACAGAGTTGATGGAAGTGTGACCTTGGTCAGTTTTTAATGACCACTAGTTTTGGTATATTGATACCCTATCCCTTTCAGTATCTAATACCGGCATCTCTGCCTCTCTTCCAGTTGACTGATATATATTAAGGACCATAAACAAAATTAGTTCATGTTTAAAATGGTCACATTTATTTGTAAATTATTAGCCAAGATCTATTCAAATGCAGACATGCTTTGTTCTAGTCTGGATATACAATAAAATTAATTTAAATAACTTTAATCAGCTTCAAAAACAGCAAATTCCAAGACAATTAGGTTAACTTTAAGAACTTGTATTTATTGAGTTAACAGATGGTAAATTAAAAAACAATGAAGCTAATTTTTAAAATCATTCATTGAATTAAAAAAACAGACATTTAACAAAACTGTTTTTAAGCTGTTTTTTCAATCCCAATATGCATATTTTAAGATTCCAATTTGGGGAACTTCTGGGAAGACACCAAATGAGTTGCAGTATGTGAACATTCTTCCAGTGAATTATTTTTTTAAGAGATTTAGAACCACCTGAAAAAAGAATTTTATGAATCAACAATAAAAATACAAGAAATAAACATATTCTAGAGATTGGAGGGAATGAAGAGTCTCCTTCATCAGTTTGTCAATTCCAATTTACTCTCTAACATGCTCCTGTGGCCTTCTGTGTTGCTGGCCCTGACACACTTTGGGAGTTTCCTGTGCTAGCAGAGTGAACGTTATTCCTGGCCAGAATTGCATTTCTGCATTTTAATAGTCGACTTCCCTTCGATGGCTTCCTGGGCCTTGTGCACCAATGACTTGAAATATATTGTAAATGCTAGAAGCTGACTCTGTAAGCTGACAGGAAAAGGGGAGTTTGTGGAAACACACTGAGGACCTGGGGTCTTCTCCCCTTGGGCTCCCACTTTGTTGGGTCTCCTTGTGGTTCTTGGGAATAGAGCAATGCACATATCTCAACACACGAAGTATACCGGAAACTGGTTGTTTCCATATGCAAGTTCAATCATTTCTTCCACTTCCTATAGTTTTGTAGATAGAATTGGAGATCGAAAACTATAGTTATATATGTAGAAATGCAGTTACTACATTCAAATATTTGCAATAGATATGTTTGAATGGCTGGTCGATCAATTGGTGTTATAGTTTTTTCTTTACCTTGGAGAGTTGCAAACTGTGATATAATTTATTTTAACGTCCTAGGAACCCATCGTCTAAGATCTGGTTTTAATTTATGTTCTAAGTCTTACATTACTTGGTGGGTAATGTTGATAATCATATTTACTGGTTTTGGTACACCAATTTATTAGTTACAATTTGAGTTTCAAACATTTAGAAACATAAAAACACATTTATTATTGAAATTAAGGTAGTAAAAATTATCTTATTGCATAAATATCTTATTGCATTTGAAACTACTTAGCCCCAGCCCCTTTTCTCCTTGAAGTAATTGTTTTTGTAATAACCTTCTGATAATATGAGGCTTTTTAGGAATGTAATTATAACAATATAGTGGGATGGACTATCTTGTTTTTAATTAAACAAGAACAGGTAAAAATGAGAATAAATTGTGACTAAATGAAAAAATTCAGGAAGTAAAATTTCTATTTGCAGAAATAGAAATTAGGGATATAGAAGAAGAACTTCATAACTAGTCTGAACATCCAAAGGAAATGAAAAAAGTTAAAAGGGTAAGAGGAAATTGGATAGACAAATTTTAGAGATTTAACTTAGAACGTAAGCTCCTTGAGAGCAATAAACATCTTATTATTGTAACCCTACCCCTAACAGAGGGCGTAACACACAGTGTATGCTATTAATATTAGATAAACATTTCTTATATTTAATAATAAAATAATGGGTGTTCCCTTGAAAATACAGCATGTAGATCAGAAGTAAAAATCAGGGGTGCCTGGGTGGCTCAGTGCTGACAGCTCAGAGCCTGGAGCCTGCTTCGGATTCTGTCTCCTTCTCTCTCTGCCCTTCCCCCTTGCATGCTCTGTCTCTCTCTGTCTCAAAAATAAATAAACATTAAAAAAAATTTTAAAAAAAGGAAGTAAAAATCAAAGTTTATAACCTTTTCTATATAAAAACTGCACTAACACTGTAAGATTTCTTTTGAGTAAAATTAAGAAGTAAAGATAAATGCCTAGTCATAGGCTGGTAAATTTTTAAATTTCTAGAACAAACAAAATTCCTGCAAGTATCTAAGAAAACAGACACTTTTGTAGTTTGTCCTCATATTTCTTTTACAGAACTGGAGCTTTTTTAAGACCAAAGGTAAATTTTTACATAATTTTAAGTAAAACAAGTTTGATTCTTTAAGTTTTTTGCCTACCCAACTATTGGCTCGTACATAAAAGCAACAGAAGGACATTTTTAATTTGGGAAGGTGTTAGGAAGTATAACAACAAAGGGTATTTACTGCAAGAATTGCAAAGAGATGTTATCCAGATCACTAAGTGATCAGATATATAAAAAATCAAGAATGGGAAACTTCAGGAAAAAGGTTAGTCTTAACAAAGCATCAAAGGTCAAGACAAAGTAATAAATGAATAAAATATAGTGAAAATTGGAATGAGTTAAGAATTGATGTTGACGACTAGATGTTTTTCTTTACTTAGGGAGCAATGTTTTCAATAAAATAATCCTAAAAGGTTTTTTTAATTCTTAAATGAAGAGTCTGTAACTAATAACCATGATGTGGAAAAAAAAGGTAGAGAAAACAAAAGCATTAGAAATTGGTGCTTTAGTTTTAACTCTTTAGATAAGAACGCATTTAGGATAGTCATGAACAATTTCAAATAGATACTAGTTGAGTGGGAAGAAAAATATCTATTTTATAAATAATTGTAGAAGATAAAAATAAACAAAACAGTCCAAAAGACAAAATGGAAAGGAAACAATAAGGAATTATTGAAAAGAAGAAAACATAAAATAAGTGCAGTCAAGCTTAAAAATTATGACAAGTATAAATGTCTTAAATTTCCTTATTCAAATGGAAAGATCTTCACTTTAAATTAAAATGAAAGTTGTATGACTTGGTGGTGCCTAATAGAGTCATATTTAAAGAAAAATGACATGGAAATACTTTTTAAAAGGGCAAAGATTTTGCAGCCTAACATGTTCACATGTAAATCAGATAAAGCAATAGCTGAATTACAAAAAGGACTATTTTATAAGAATTATTAATGTAATATTAGTAAAGGAATAATGACACTGAAAAAGAATGCATTAAATGACTGTAAACATAAAATAATTTAATGTGCTTTTTAAAATAGCAATGGAGCTCCATCATACCAAAACAGCGAAGAGAATGTATGTCCAAGCAGCAGTGCAAACGTTTAAAAATTAGAAACTTAAACTAATGACATATTTCATACCAGCAAATTAAGTAAGAAATAAATGATTATTGTGATAGATTGCCTTTTAAAATTGTTGGATAAAATTAACACTTGTTCCTGATAAAATGATTAAAAGGAAAAATACACTATGTTTAACATAATAATGAATTTTTTTAACCAATAGTAAAAATTAATGTAAAAATACTAAAAATATACATGTTTAAAACCCAAAGTGGGGTAGAAGTTGGTATAGTGGTTCTGCCATAATAATTGTTATTAAACATTATTTTTAAAGCCCTTATCAATATAATAAAACATACTAAAGAAAAAAGAGCTATAAGAAATGAAAAAATGTAACTTATTATGATGGGAAAAATATTTTTATAGCTTGAAAACCCAAAGAAGTGACCAGAAGTGTGTATAAACCGAATAAATTAGTGAAATCTCGGCAGACATTTGACTCTTAACATAAGCCAATATATTTCTAAATATTAGCAACCATGAGCTTAAACATAAACCTCTAAGAGATTTATTTTACAAGAGCACCAAGATAAATAAAACTCTGAGTTTAAACACAAATATGGTACCTATGTAGATAAAACTGTTTGAGAGCTATAAAAATATTAAGTTAATCAAAAAATTGGTCTCTGCTTTTAAAAAGATAACATTTTTAAATGGTTAATTATTTCCAAAGTATAGATTTAATGGGGAGTCTAGTAATCATGTTCCTTTGTGAGAGAACCTTGATTTTGACATAAATCTAGAAAAGAAAGTAGGCAAGAATAGTAGAAATCATTTTTGATAAAGAAAAGTACTGAGGACAGACTAGTCTTATCAAATATTAAAATATATTATAAAGTTATAATAACTAAAGCCACATGATACCGGCACCAAAATAGATTAATTAGGCAAAATAAGTGGTTCAAATTATATAAAAACAAAATATTTGATAATGTTTAGAACAAAAATCAATGGAAAGGGAAAATATTTTACAGTGCACAGACTGATTAACTGTTTGAAATAAATTTATATACTCATGATCCACAAAAGAGCAACACTTAAACCATAGGAAATCTAAAGGGACTTGATTTTAAAGATTTAGAATCCTGTAACAAATCGCGAACTGAAAAATAAAATAAATTTGGTTATAGAAAGACAGCAACAAAACGAACAGACAGTAGGCTAGGTACAATTATTTGAACATAAGAAAAGGGTTAGTAATCATATTATTAACAGAAGCTTCTACAAACTCCACAGCTGAGAACTAATACATGAGATAAGAATAGAATCCTGTTTAGCTAGTATAAGAGATAAGACTAAAATTACATTTCACAAAAGATGAAATACAACACATTTGTGAACATAAAAACATTCAGCTTTACTAATAATCAATTGAATATATACTAAAACAAAAATAAGCTCTATTTCGGTTTAATCAATTATTTTAAAATTAATGTCAAGGATTTACATTCCCAGCTGGTACAGATTATTTTCATGTAAGTAAACTTATCCTCCCAAGAAAGTGGAAAACCTGGATAAAATCTAGCAAATATTTGTTTAAAAGCATCCTAGAGCTTCAAGGTGGAGAGGATTTGAGAAGCCAAAACCCAGAGAGTAGGTGATCCAAGAGAGATCTCACTTGCATAACTACTCATTAGAAGCTAAGGTAAAACACCAGTTCACAAAGGTATGATCACCCAGAGGCTCAAATTATCTCCAAAATTTTTCATACACAATGTCTGGCAATAAAATTACCAGCTATACCTGTGGACCAGATAACAGACTTTAAAATATCTGTAATTAATAAATTAGCAAAATTAGGTGAGCAGGTAGGGAATTTCCTCATATCATTGGTAGCTATATAAAAACCAAATGGAAATTCTGGAACCAAGAAATAAACTGACAAATTAAAAATTCAATGGATGAGTTTAAGAACAGATTAGAAACAGCTGAAGAACAGATTGATGAACTGGAAGGCATAGCAATAGAAAATCTAATATTATTACCCAGAGTTAGCAAGGTACACCGGAAAATGGTTTCTTCTTACATAACTGGTGGCAGCTAAATCTATGTAACACTTTTTGGAAATGCCTTGGCAATATAAATCAGATATTAGAACAAAAAAAGAGGGGCACTTGAGTGACTCAGTCTGTTGAGCATCTGACTTCAGCTTAGGTCATGAGCTCACAGTTCATAAGTTTGAGCCCCACATTGACTCCCTGCTGTCAACCTGTCAGCACAAAGCCCGCTTTGACCCTCTGTCCTATCTTTCTGCCCCTCCCTCACTTGCACTCTCCCAAAAATAAATAAATATTAAAAAAAAAAAAAGATTTGTGTGTTTTGACCCAGTAATCTCATGTCTGGGAATATCTATTACAAATAATTTTTTAATGCGAATTGTTTTATGTATAAAGATATTTACTACAGACTTATTCATTGTACTGATCACAGTGTGCAATGTTTTAAGTGCTTTACTTCAATTTATGCATTTAATCCTCACAAGAAACCCAAGGAGGTGAGAGTTGTTACCATTAATATCTTCATTTTACAGATGAGAACAGTGAAACCTTGAGAGGTCAAGTAGCTTGCTCATGATTATGGAGCTAGTGAGTAGAGAAACAAACATTTGAATCAGGCTGCCTGCCTCCACAGCCTGCACTTGAACCTGCCCTGAGCTGTTGGAAGCAACCTAGATAGCTAAGAACTGGAGACTTGCCAAATAAGTAATACACCCAGTCTATGTAATATTATGCAGGTATTAAAAAATGAGCATCGCAAACACTTTTAGCAACATGGGAAATGCTTCGGATATAATATGAAGAGAAAAAAAAATCAAAATCCTAGAACTACACCAAATAAAAAATATACCTACAAATATGATTAAAAGCAAATATACTCAAAAGCTAATAACAATTATGTGAGGTTAGTAGCACTAGTTTTCATTTTCTCTTCTTCCATTCTTCATTTTCTCTAAATTTTAATAATGTGTTTCATATATATATATATGAATCTTATTGGGTAAGAGTCCGGGCTCTGTCACCAAGGCTGCCTGTGTCACCACTTACTTAGGTGTGTGACCTTGAGCAGGTTGTTGAACTTTTGTTTCTAAGTTTATCCTATAAAATGACGATAATTATCGTACCTATCTCATAGGGTGATTGTAAGGATTAAATGTGCTTAAAATGTATTCAGAACAGCGTCCGAAGCTGAAGTATGTAAGGATGATCTCATATTATTGTTATTCTTTTTTTGTTTTTAACATTTTAATTTATTATTGAGAGACAGAGAGAGACAGAACATGAGCAGGGGAGGGGCAGAGAGATGGGGAGACACAGAATCTGAAGGAGGCTCCAGGCTCTGAGCTGTCAGCACAGAGCCCGAGGCGGAGCTTGAACTCACAAACTGCAAGATCATGACCTGAGCCGAAGTCGGACACCCAACCGACTGAGCCACCCAGGTGCCCCTGTTATTGTTATTCTACAAACAGGCCTCATTGTTTTAGACCCTGAGTGAACAGACAAAATGACAGCTCCCCACTGCAAGTCCTTTGATAGGCACGTACATTAGCAACAGGTTTCTTTTCTATATATGGATCTTAGTCCTTACTATGAATTCCCCATTGCAGAGAGGTCTAGGAACCAAGAACCGTTGGCTAAGGAGACACTTCTGAACCCTTTCCAAGAAGCAGTGATAATCAAATGTCTGATAGGTTTTTTATTTTGGAGCAGTCCAGCCTCCCTGCTTGTGTCGTATCTCTGAGACGTGTACAAGAGTGATCGAAGCCGCCCCTTGAAGCCAACATTACATGAACAACATCAGCAGTGAGTTAGAGAAAATATTTATCTATTTCCCCAATTTTTACTCTTCTCTGAATGAATGATGTCTTACCGGCTCCCTGGTCTGACAGTCCCAAGTAACAATAGAAAACTGTTTAAGAAATAGGACACTTGTAACTTGATTTTTCTGAATTGAACACCCCAAGGGGCCTGAAAATGTGCTTCGAATCTTTTTTTCCACCCGGCAGATCCAAAAAGTTTGGAAAATGTTACAGGAAAATGTTCCTGAAAACAGTTTCATTGAAATTGTAAAAGAAAAAAAAAAAAGATCTGTTAGATGCCAAGATTTACCGTTAGCTGTCTTAATGGCTAATGAAATGATAAGACCTTGCAATAACCCCTGCCAATTAAAAATTCACATGTGCTTGCCAGGTAGGATATTGCATTACCTGTAAGAGGAAAGGATGCAGATTGGTATTTCACACATTCGTGAGAATAATCACCTTTGATGTGTGTCTCAGGTTTTCAGGACGTTCCAAGTGTCTGCTCTTGTAAGACTTTGGCTGCAGAACCCAGGTGTGAACCCTCCTAGGTGAGTTAACTGTTTCCTGGGTGTTGTCTGTCTCTTCCTTGCCTCTGTCAAGGCCCCGCGATGTTCATTGGCAGCGTCCTTTGCTTAAACTTTCTAAGAATGCTCAGCTCTGTGTTATGGTCAATGTCTAACAAATCGCTTTAATAGAGTCTGAGCTTTACTTTCTTGCTAAAGTTATTATTCCTTTTAGAGTTATTCATGGAACTGGATTTATCTACCCCACCCCCATTTTGTTCCAGGGTTAACCCCAAACCTTTCCCACTCTCTTTTCTAATAGTCGTGTTCTAACACAAGACTACTTGTTAAGACATTCACTGTCTAAATCAAGGCCAATGTGTCATAATTAGTGATGACCGATCACATGGAGGACAAGAAGAGCATGGTAATAGTGACATTCCTTCCCCCTTTTGCAAAAAATAAATCAAAAGATTCAACCAGCAAATGGTGAATCAATGGCCAGTCAATAATAAGGTGAGAGATTATGTTACTGAAAGATGACCCCAGGATTATTACTATACAGTGAATTAATTAATTTCTCATGGAGATAAATGCTGGACAGTTTCTTATAGTGTAATCGGAGGTGATTTCGGGTGTTCGTATTGCCACGTGAACTAATGGAATTGAGATAGGTGATTGGTCCCCTCTCTAACATGCCATCCGTGTCTGAATTTGGGAAAATTTCTAAGCAGTTCTGGGCTTCGGTATCTCCACTTGAAAGTATTGGAGTGTTAGCATTAATCTGCTAGGTTATGGAGGCAAAGTGTTATAACACGGAACACCTGACACCCAGCAATCACTTGAGGAATGCTCGCCCTCCCTACCACTCTTTATTCAGATAGGAAATAAAGACATAACACAAAATTCATATTCTATGAATATAATCATTGACTTGGAAAATAAATGGAATTTTCATCTCTCCAACCTTCATTCTTTTATTCATTTCTCAGAGCTTTAATGTGCATCTACTATAAGCTAAGAAGTAAGTGCTGTGGGAAACAAAAAGGAGAGTGAAGCATCCATTCTATTCTCATGGAGACTGGGGTCTAGAAAGAGGTTGTATGTATATATGTATGGATGTACTAAGTGCCATTAGAGAAACAACATATTGTCTTCATTTATTAGATGGAGAAATTATTTTATCTAGGGTTATCAGGGAAGGCTTCATGGAGGAGGTAGTGACAGACTAGGTTTTAAAGAAGGGGTACAATTTGGACAATAGGGATCGAGGGGATACAATGAGCCAAAACCAAAGTAGCGTGGTTGGGTGGAAAAAACACTGATCTGGAACTGGAAAAACCTGGATTGGCAATACCTTGGATGAACTACTCCCCAGCTTTGAAGTTCTTTATCTGTGAAATGTGTAAAATGATTTCTGCCTGTTGGTCTTTCAGGGGTCTGGAGAAGATCAGAGGGGAGCTTGCACATGCGATCTATTTGGAAGCCCTGAAGCACTCTGAATGAAAAGGGTAAATTTCTTCTCTCTTCCCTTGTACCGTAAACTCCATGAGAGGGTTTGACAGGGCCAGGTATGTTGTCCTTTAAAAGAATGTTTGAAATAAATAAATATAAATATAAATATAAGTATAAATATGTATTATTTATATATAAATAAATAAAAATGAATATAAATCACACTGTAAACCTTAAATATTTACAATTTGTACTTGCCAATTATCATCATCAATAAAGAGGGGTAAGTTTTGGTACAACAGTGAACCATTGATTGAATGAACGAATCCATGAATGTTATGGACTGAATGTCTGTGTCCCTCCCCCCACCCCCCAACTCATATGTTGAAATCTGAACCCCCAGTGTGATAGTATTAGGAGATGGGGCCTTGGGGAGGTAATTAGGTTGATATGAGGTCATGAGGGTGGAGCTCCACGATGGAGTTAGTGGCTATACACGAAGAGGAGACACCAGCACTTCCCCTCCACCGCATGACGACACAGTGAGAAGGCAGCCGTCTTCAAGCCAAGAAGAGGGCCCTTACCAAGAACTGAATCAACTGTACCTTAATCGTGGACTTCCCAGCCTCCAGAACTGTGAAAGAACAAATGTCTGTTGTTTAAGCTGCCCAGTCTGTGGTATTCTGAAACAGCAGCCTGAGCCGACTGTGACAGTGAGTAAACAAATGAATAAGTAAATGAATGAAACAAAACAGAGACACAGAGCAGGAAAACATACAAAATGAAAGAGGAATAAAGGGTTAGCTCTGAAAATATGCAGTAGGTCTGGGTGTTAGGAGTGTAACCCGTAGCTAGATGGACGGATGGGTGGATTCGGTGTTCTCAGAGTGTGGTCTGTGGACCAGCAGCGTTAGTGTCATCTGGGAACTCATTAGAAATGCAAGTTCCTGGTCCCCCAGCCAGGCCCACTGAGTCTGAAGGCCAGGAGTAGGGCCGGCAGTCTGCGTTGTAGCAATCCCTGTAGATCATTCCAGTGCAAAGTAAAGTTTTGAGAACCATTACTTTGTACTAACCTGGAGACTTTGGAAATTATTCTGCTGTAAATTCAGTGTTAGTGAAGGTTCTTAGCTGTGGATGGATATAACCAGACCTGTATTTCTGGGATGATGAGGGTTGGAGCTTCACCTAAAAGAATTTATGGCTTCAATGTAAGAGGGACCATTGGAGATACTGGAAGACACATTGTATCTGCCAAGCCAGGAAGTGACAGATTTCAATTCTTCCTACTTCCTGATAATATCCACCTCATCAGCTCAGAGGCAGAGCAGAGCAGACGCTGCTCCCAGGCACCGGAGAAACCGGCTTGGTCTGCAGGCACCGGGTGGGAAGAGAATGTTGAGCTAACCGTTAAATTTGGTCCTCACTGATCTTGGAGAGGCCTTTTAGTCCTGACCAGCTGTGTGGAAACTGCCAGACCAAGATAAATGGGCAGCTGTTCCTAAGACTGGCCTAAGTAGCTGCACTGGCTGAAAATGCCCCTCTGTGTTTAGGGCTGGTGGAGACGGGACTGCAAAGGGCAAGGGCATTGTGTGGAGGAGAAATGCAAGAGCCTCAAGGGGAAACAGTTACCTTAAGAAAGCGTCTAGAAGCCCAAGATACAAGTGTCGGGTGGGGAAGCAGCGGGGAGAAGAAGGATGAGGGCTTCTCAGAGTAGGACTGCTCAGAGGACCAATAGGCTGGGTTTGCCCAAGACACAGAATGTTCAGGACATTTCCTGACAAACCAGGGCAGTTGGTCACCCTACGGCAATGCTCCCGCGCTTGTGTGGAAGACCACGTGAAAGCAGAAAAGTCACTGCTCTTTGCCCTGGTTTCTCAAAATATTGTCCACAGATGGGCAGCGCCAGTACCACCTGGGAGCTCGTTAGAAATGCAGCTTCTCAGGCCCACACTAAGCCTGCAGGAGAGTAAGAGCCCCAGGCAGTCTGCGGGCACCTGAGTTGAGAAAGACAGCCTCCGAAGATCTCCTGAGCCCTGGGTAGGAAAAGGGAGCCCCGGCGGGGAGCAGAGAGAATTTCTTGGCTGGGATTTGGCAGATGTCCAGATGGGCCAGATTCTATACTGAACCTGTATCAACCGGACCTGGGAAGGAGCAGAAGCACTGAGAAGGTTATATATTAAGGAGTACTGGAATTGTGAGCAGAGAGATAAAAGGACAGATGACACAAAATAGCCAAGAGGGGCCTCCTGAACTATTAATAGTAGTAGTTGTAGGAATGTAGGAAAGCCAGAAAGCCAGTTATTATGCAGTGAGAGTAAAGCTAGAGAAATACTCTCCTGTACCTGTTACGTGACCCTGTTTGGGGAAAAAAAAAAAAAAAAAAAACAACGAGCTGACGTGGGCCAGGGAATGAATTCCGCTTGAAAATGTGGAGTCACAGCCCTGTGAGTAGGCTTGCAGAGAAACTAAAAGTTTTAGCGTTAGCATCTGGGCCTCGCTCACTTGCGTGTCACTCAGATATGCAAAGCAAGTTCGGTTTTCTTCCTTTTTCTCTACCTGGTCTGATCTTCACGGGCTCCAGCTCTGCATGCTAGCAGGAATAATTTGCACTTAATTAATAGTGTTTCATTTGCTTCCCGCTCGAACATAATTTTTTGACTTTAAACATTCGAACCAGTAGTTCTTAAACTCAAACGTGCTGCAGAGTCACCTCGAGGGCATGTTAAAACGCAGATTGCTGGGCCCGCCCCCCAGGGTTTCTGATTCAGTACATCTGGTAGAAACTTAGAATTTGCATTTCTAAGGAGTTTCCAGTTGGTGCTGATACTCCTGACCCAAGAAACACACCTTACGACCTCTGAGTCGAACTATTCAGCATTTTATTCCCATCCAAAGGCGATGGTTTCAAAAGTCCTAGATTAGTGCTTCTCAGATCGGTCGATCTTTCTGTTCTATCTTGGATCAACCGCACAGTCTTCCTGTGTATGACCAGTGCGCGGCTGTGGCCTGAGCTCACTCGCGTTGCCAGTTCGACACATCTGAGATGGTCTGTATCTTGTCCAACAGGACAAGTCCTTTGGTCACGTGCTAGGAGGTCCTGGCGATGCCGGTTTGTGATAAAAATTTCTGAATACCAACTCTCACTTGTATTTATCTCACTTCGGACCAGTTAGTAGTTTGTGGACGGGCACTGGCCCACGGACCACATTTTGAGTAGTGCTGTTTAGATGACGCAGTCTTTCTCAGATTCTTTACCTCCTTCTTCCGTCTCTTTCCCAAGAGAGCAGTTGGGTATGCGAGAGGGGGTCTTCCTCTATCCTTGTGAGAGCCTCGTATCACGCACCGTCCTGTGGATACTTGGCGATCCTCCCTATTGAGGGGCTGGGTTCATTTTTTCCCTGGACCAGAGGCCACTGAAATGCAACTAGGTCCCATCTGATCTTCTGGGATGACGTGCGCTGGTCCTCACCACTGCTGCCCTCGCCCTGAACATATCCCTTGGTATCCAAGGTACATCTTCATGGCCTGTTTCCCTGCTCCTAGACCGTCGCTAGTCTACCAGTAGTCTCAATGGGGAAGTAAGAAGCTCCAGAGACTCCTGTTTCCCACATAAAGGCCATCGGGAGGCAGGAATGCCCTCGAAGTCCTATGTATCCACCCACGTGCTGCCGCCTCTGTACCATTGCTCCTGAGCCCCTTGGGATGTGGTGTTGAGCCAAATAGAATCCGCTAGAAGCACTGTAGTGCTGGAAGGAGCTTGTAACCTAGCCAGTTGTTAGTTTTTCAGGAATTTGGCATTCCGGCTCTTCAGCGTGGCTCTTATTAAAAGTTAAATGATAAGAACATACATTTGAACAAGTTATATTAAAAGCAAAGGTAATTAATACCCCAAATCATCACCTCCTATTTATTTTACTACGTTGGACTGTTAACCTATGTTTAGCATGCGTGTGTGACAGAAACACTGTGTCACAGTGGACCACCACACAGCTCTTCTAAGCTCTGTTCAGCGATACCGTGTCGAGAGCTTCCAATCAGCCAAGGGAGGAGTATTTACTCTGTGGAAATGAGCAAACATTATAAATCAGGGTTCCACTCTCTCTCATCTCCACCTTCCCAAGGCCAGTTGTTAAACATTTACCAACACGCCATTGCTCACAGCCTGAATCTGAGAGTGAGCCACTAACCCACTGGCCTCCCGTCACCCTTCACTTACCTAGATGTTACAAAGCTGCCCTTCCCCTAAAGAATAACCCCTAACAGGTGTACGTGGACGAGATATTGAATACCAAAACCTTGAGGTCATCTCACCTATTGACCCTACTTTTAGCTCCCTTTTCTCTCTACCATCTCTTGGGACCAAAGAATTGATCTTCTGGTTTTTTATTTCCTCCACAGCTTACCCTTGTACATTAAGGATGAATGCTCGTGGCCTAACATTACTCGCTGACATTCTTTCCCCAAAGGTACAAATTTATTCTAGTCATGAGAAAACATGAGATCAAATTGAGGGACAGTCTACAAAAGTTCTTCCTAATTCCCTTCAAAACTGTAAGGTCGTGAAAGACAAGGAAAGACCAAGAAACAAGCATAGCTTGGAGAAGGAGACTTGTGTACGAGATTCAATGTGGTATCACAGATTGGACCCTGGAAAAGAAAGAAAATCGGTAGAGACACTGAAGAGATCCACATAAGGTCCGAGTATTGTACCAATGTTAATTTCTTAATTTCAATTATTGTTTCATTCTGATGTAAAATGTTAACATTATATGAAGCTGGATGAGGGTATATGAGACCTCTATACTATATTTTCAGATCTTCTGCAAATGTACAATTATTTCTAAATAAAACTAATGATGGAAAAAGTTCATGACGTAGGCAATGGGTGGCATAGATATACTTTTTCTATTCTATGGAAAAACCTACTATGTGCACCCACCTGCTTTGTGGTATGCAGAAGGGGGAAAGATGGGGATGGCATAAAATCTTTTGCTAGATAAAGACAGAAAGTTTTACTTTCAAGCGTTTTATCTTTTGCAGGAAAAAAAATTATTTTGGATGTTGTTAAGCTGAGCATTAACTCTTTCTTTCCCTTTCTTTATAATCTTGCTGTAATGAAACTAAGTTTTAAACCGAAATTAAACTGGGGCATCTGGGTGGCTCAGTTGGTTAAGCGTCCCACTTTGGCTCAGGACATGATCTCACGGTTCGTGGGTTCTAACCCTACATCAGCCTCTGTGCTGACAGCTCGGAGCCTGGAGCCTGATTCAGATTCTGTGTCTCCCTCTCTCTCTGCTCCTCCCCCACCTGTTCTCTCTCTCTCTCTCTCTCTCTCTCAAAAATAAATAAAAACACTAAAAAAATTTTAAGTAAATTGTAATAAAACTAAGTTTATAAGTGATATCTTCAGACAACGGGGAAGGTCAAATACATAGAAAATAGATTAGTATAAGTTAAAAAATACCACGTTTATTTTGTGTTGATCTGAAAATGGACCCCTGTTCACATGGCTGCATTTCTCTCTAAGTGGAAGGAGAGCCAGAAGAAACGTCCCTGAGCAGGGATTACTCGAGAGCAATGCTTCTCGACTTTAATTTGCTATTTGCTCCATCTGGGGGCCTTGTTAAAATGCAGATTCTTTTTCAATAGGTGTGGGGTGGGGATCCCAAATTAGTCTGATTTACCAGTAAGTTCCCAGAGAATGCCATCCTGTAGGTCTCTGAGTAGCAAGAGTCAAGGGTCCTTTCTGAGGCATCTCCTCCTCCCTTGAAGACCAGAAACGAACGAGTTAAAACAAAGAAGAAGCACCTTAATCGAAATATGACGTTATTGCACACACTGAGATGGGGCAAAAGGAGGAGGACTCTTCAGGAGGTCACTGGACGCGTAAAGCTGTTTTTGAGGTTTAATTTGAAGCCCCAACTAAGTCACTGTATGTCCTCATTCCCTTTCACTACACAGGAAAAATGCAACGTTTTCTATTAAAGAGGAACTACAGCTTTCAGAATTACTGAATTGTACTGTGCCAATTCGCACGAATCTCTTCCCTCCTTCAAAGTTTCCATTGATGATAGTTCCTGGAAAATAGTGTATCATTTTTTCAATGCATATGCTAAGTCTACAAAAAAAGTTCTTCCAAAATTTTAAGTTAGGTGTAGAACAGGTAGTCGGCCTGTATCAAAGAGACAACTTATGCCGGTCAAAAAACCATTACCAGAGAAGAAAGTGTGAGGCATGTGCATTTGCGTGTTTTTACCCCCACCTCACGAGGAGCTTCCGAGGCGTAACGTGCGCTTACATTGTCTTTTTCAGCATTGCAACCGAGATGTTCTCCTGGAACACTTGTTCAGCGGACCTATAGGCTCTCTGGTATTCTGATACATGATTTTTAAATGTCGTTATGAACTTGACCAAAGTAGATCTGGCTTTGCTAATCACTTATTAGTTCTTTTACCCACTGTGTCTTTGTTCAAGAAGCAATGTTGCTTGTCTTACAAATACATATTATCCAATTTGCAGAAAATATAAATAATATTGCAAATAGCAAAATGAGATCCAGCGTGCAGATCCCTGCGTCCCGGTGGGCACAGCCCTATTTAGTAATAGCTTTCCCTTGCACTATTGCCACCGCCAAACAGACTGCTTATGCGATCTTTGGCTTTCTTAATGTCTCTTCGGGGATCAATAGCGTGTTTCTTTTCTCCTAGATGCCAACTTCATCTTCTTTATACTTTAAGGACACAGTATTAGTTTAAGAATACTTCAGGAATACAGTATTAGTCTAAAGGACGGTTCAATTTAAAGCAAACTTGCTGAGATTTAGTCACCCACGATTGATGTTAGGCGAGTAAAGGAAAAACGTAGATTGGTTTTACTCTGGGCCTTTCACGTCTTTGAAAGAGAAAGAGGACCGGTTTTTTAAAAACTGTTCAATCTTTGGAAAGTAATCGTAGCCTACCTTGTTCTTCTGATTTTATCTGTAGATATGGGAACATGTATGTATCAGCTACTTCTTTCAGTACTTCTGTTCATTTTTCTCTTGAAGTAAATATTAATCATTGGAAATTAGAGAATCGTTATTTTAATGTTGCACGTGAAATAAATCTGACGTGAATGAGCAACCAAGACTTACGTGTCAAACAGGAAGAACAATTCACGAAACGAAATTTAAAGTTCAAGCAGAGCTTTCGTGTCGATAGATTTGTAGTTCCCTTTTTCTTGGCCCTCCCTATGGGTCTGGTTTTGATTTTCATTTTATTTAGTTGTTATTTTTATCCTTTTGAAAAATATCCTTGTCTCAAATTCTTTGTGCAGTGGTGAGTGTATAAAAAAGTACAAATAAATAACTACTGATCCCATTTCTGCTGTGAAATTTTTTATTTTAAATGTGACAACTATCCCTCTTATTATCTGTGCACACTCCAGTGTTGGCTGCGCCAGATTCTTGTGTATACACAAAATTGGTGAATCTGAAATAAAAGTGCAAAATATTATCTTTCATGCAAATAATATTAATAATATCCAAGAAAGCAAGGAAACTTCGTTAAAAAAAATAATTGTTCTTGACAAGAAATTTATAAATAGGAGCCTAATTAATAAATTTCACTATTGTTCTCCTGAGCTGCAACCATGCCCCCTTGGACTTATTTCAGATGACCTTGTACTTTCCTTGCAATTCACACTAAATAATGTGTGTTGTTTTGCGTTTTTTATATCAGAAAGCAAAATATTAAAAAAAGTAATCGAAGATGCAGAGAAAGTTGCACTCCCATAACAGAAAAAGGAAATACAGCCTTATTTCATCATCTTCTTAAAGACTCTCTAAAGGTGAGCATAGTTCCTTTAAAAATATGACATGCTATCTGGTTTGAAAGTTGCTTTAACTATCCACCACTGATTTAGATGTCACTTGACACAACCTTGGGCCACGGCCATCTGGAAAACAAAAACACAACCCTTAAACTGTGTATAGTCAGTCACACAGAGCCATTCGCTTTTAGAAATTTATGCTAACCAGGGTCCCTGGGTGGCTCAGTCTCTGTTAAGCCTTTGACTCTGGATCTCAGGGTCGTGAGTTCAAGCCCTGTGTTGGGCTCCAAACTGGGCATGAAACCAACTTAAAAAAAAAAGAAAAGAAATTTATGCTAAGGAACTACGGGTGTGTTCACAGGTATTAGAACATAATAATGTTCATCATGACGTGCCATATATTGGGGGACAATTGGAAACAGTCTGGTGTCCAACCATAGAGACTAGTTTAATACATCCGAGCTATAAAATTCCATTCACCATCACAAATAAATAACATAGAACACACCTAACGATGAGAGAATCATGAAATATTAGGTGAAAAAGTAAGTGAGAGGACAATTCGCATAAAATGACCACATACACACAACCCCCCTGTATATACAGATGGCGTGTTATACAGTAAAATGTTAACGGGTCAATTATATCTCAATAAAGCTGCGGAAAAATGTTAACCATATATTTCTGGGTGTTGAGATTATGGAAATTGTTCGTGTGTGTTTATATATTTGTTTTTTTAACTTGTATGTATGGTTTCTAATAAGAAAAACAATGATATTTAACCTTTAAAAATCAGCGAATTCCATTAATACTCTGCCACTCGTCCTCTGAAAATCTGATAGCTTTATATGTTAATAGTTCTGTAACAGGTAATTGATTTTTAAAATGGGAACACATCAGAGAGTTGTTTTAAAACGCATCAAGAAAGGGTCGCGTAAAATATTGCACTGACTTACTTTATTAATAGACAAATATCCTGATGAACTATTTCCTGGTGAGAAATAGGAATTACTCGGCTCAGGGTTGCGTTTTCCTGGAATATCATCAAAGCCGCAAGCAATTTGCATTGCTATTCTAACTTCGTATCTTAAGGAGTAGTTTCTAACGTGCCTGCATAGATAAGATAGCTCCTGGAATCTTCCCAGCGCCCAACTATGTCTTTGAAGACTCAGTATAGTGACTGATTTGTTGATATGAATGTTAAACTGATATATATTTATTAAATGTCTATTAAGTATTTAAATGTTACTAACTACTGAGCATACCAGAGAATAGGAGGGGTGGCCTCTGACCTAAAGGAGCTACAGTATTTTTGGGAAATAAATGATATGAAACAAATAGAAACATTTAAAAACCACTAAGTTAACTGAAGAGATAAGAACCAGAGTATTTATAAAAAGCAAATGATAAATATAGGAGGAAAGTTTGGGAAAAGTTCCAGGAAAAGATGCGATTTGCCCTGACTTTGGAAAGATGAGTGGGATTTGGGCCCGAGAATGAAAGGAAAAAACAAATATTTGAGTTAGAGAGACGAGGGTCTAACGTCCACAGGGCCGAATCTGTTAGTCGTGGGATGCCTACTGCGGGTTTGGCCAGAGTTAGGGATTTGGTTAGACAGGGCAACAGAACAACAAGGCTGTCTGGCTGGAAGAGGTGAGGTGGCAGAGACAGGCGGCATGCTTTATGCAGGACCCTAAAGTTAAAGCCAAGAGGTCTGACTCCATGCTCTCAGTTCCTCCCGCTTCTCGGACTGTCCTTGGTGGGATCCCAGCCCCCTCTCTACTCACCCTTTGAATCTTGAGCTTCTCCGCAGTCCTTCCAGCTTCTTTTCTGACCCTGTGCTTTTCCTGGATGACAGTAGAGCCTTTGAAACTATCCACGCCTGTGGTTTAAAACATCCACATAGGTCCTTGGAGAAATGATTGAATCTAGAGCAAGGGCGGGGACAATACAAGATGAGCCTGGAGGATCTTACAGTCTCAACAAGTAAGGCAGGACTAGGGCTGGAGGCATGTTGGAAGGACACAGGAGCCAATCTGAAAGAATCCAAAGCTGAAACTGTTTCAGCCACAAAATAAAATATTTTGTGAAACAAAATAAGATAGAAGTCTGTACGGATAAATATATATATACACACACACATATATATGTATATATATATTTAAGTTTTATTTTGAGAGAGAGAGCATGCATGTGAGTGGGGGATGAGCAGAGAGAGAGAGAGAGAGAGAGAGAGAGAGAATCCCAGGAAGACTCTACGCTGTCAGTGCAGAGCCTGATGCAGGGCTTGAACTCCTGAACCATCAGATCATGACCTGAGCAGAAGTCGGATGCTTAACCCACTGAGCCACCCAGGCGACCCAGAAGTCTGTACCGATATAAATAAATTATTAAATAAATAAGTAAATGGTGGGTAAAGGACAATTCTTCCGTACAGAAGAGTTCCAATTAATAAATGCAAAAGGAAAGAAAGAAATAGGGAGTCCTCATTAGAACACTAGTAAACACTGCTGTAGGAAGAATCTACCTACGAATGCTAAAATCAGTGGGCGAAGGTTGAAAGGGAAAATAGATATTTGCATAGCCTCGAAGTACTGTTTCCAAAATATTTATTATTGACAAAGGGAAAAAGGGTGACTTTACAGCCATTAAGAGCACTGGGGATACCGCCTTAACCAAGTGACCACAGTTAACATGGCTCGTAAAAGAACATTACCCTGATCTGGTGTGCTGAGAAGGCTACCTCACCTTTGGGATGTCATTCCCATGAATACATAACTTCGATCTGATCATGAGAAACCACATGAAAATGGGAGGGACATTTTACAAAATACCTGACCAGTACTCACCGAGCGCGTCAAGGTCATGGAAGACATGGTAAACTGAGGAAGTGTCGATTGGGGAAGACAAAAGAGACACAAAAACTAAATACAAAGTGAAGCCCTGGATTGGACCTTGGAACAGAAAGAGGACATTGGTGGGGCGCCTGGGCGGCTCAGTCGGTTAAGCGTCCAACTTCAACTCAGGTCAGGATCTCCCGGTTCATGGCTTCCAGTGCCACATCCGACTCTGTGCTGATGGCTCAGAGCCGGGAGCCTGCTTCAGATTCTGTGTCTCCCTCTCTCTCTGCCCTTCCTCTGCTCACGCTCTGTCTCTATGTCTCTCAAAAATAAATAAACGTTAAAAAATTTAAAAAAAAAGAAAGAGGACATTGGTTAAAAAAAATGGGTGAAATATGAATAACATCTGTGATTAGTTATGGTATTGTGCCAATGTTAATTTCTTACTTTTGGTCATTATACCATGGTTATAAAAGATGCTAAAGTTAGGGGAAGCTTTTTTGAAGGGTAAATGGCAACTTCGAATCATCTTTGCTAGTCTTCTGCCAATATAATATTATATTAACATAGTATAAATACAGTATTTATTTGTTTAAAAACAAACAAAATATCCATATACAGAGAACTCCCAATCCTCTGTGTCTCTGGAGGGATGTTTCTTTTTTAGAATCTTTACTCTTTTCCAATCCACATTTAAAATCTTTATCCTCTTAGTCCTTACATGTTTTATTTCCTCCTCTTAAAAATAAAGACCACTGGGGCCTCCTGGGTGGCTCAGTCGGTTAAGTCTCTGACTTCGGTCGGCTCAGGTCTTGAACTCACGAACCGTGAGCTCATGTCGGGCTCTGTGCTCTGTGTGAAGCCTGGGGCCTGCTTCCGATACTGTGTCTCCCTTTCTCACTGCCCCTCCCATGTTCATGCTCTGCCTCTCTCTCTCTCTCTCTCGAAAAGAAATAAACATTTAAAAAAATAAAATAAAAAATAAAGACCACTGGGTCTTCGCAAGAATTTTTCACATTGAAGTGCGTGGTAAGGCTCTCTTTCTCCTCCAGGTACAGAAATGCTGGATAAAATATAATTTTTAAAATAAAATACCTAGGTTGGGGCGCGTGGGTGGCTCAGTTGGTTAAGTGTTCGATTCTTGATTTTGGCTCAGGTCATGGTCTCACAGTTCGTGAGTTCGAGACCTGCTATCAGCAGGGGGCCTGCTTGGGATTCTCTCCCTCTCTCTCTGCCCCTCTCCCATTCGTGCGCGTGCTCTGTCTCAAAATACATAAGCCTAAAAAAATAAAATGAATGAAATACATAGTAACCTCAAATGGAATGGAACCCCCCAGTGATAGAGCAAAGGAATGATCCAGAGACATGGCGGCCCATGAACCAAGGCAGGGGGCTGAAGTTGTAATGCCTTTGCTGGGACAGGAAGTGAAGGGTCAGGCCTGTGTCAGCTAAGAAGCTAGAGGGACTGGAAAACGTTAACCGCCGGCTTGGAGAGGTGTCCAGGAAGCGTGCCTTACGCCAGGGGCCATAGATAGGAAAATCATCACTCATAAGATACCAAACTTAAGCCTATGCTCTCTGTGGTTGTGGAATTCAAATTTATACTACCTTTGTGGCATAGAAGCCAAGAAATTAATGCAGAAACTATTATGGAATGGGTAAACCCCCTGTGGGCTTAGCAGGGGAAGTGCAAGGGTCTCTCAGTATTCAGATAAACTGAATATTAGTTTACTATCAAAATTATAAACTGCCTAGACGAATAAATAATCATGAGAAACAATAGAAGTAGCACCCCGAACGCTAAAGAAAACAAAACAGTCTATACCATAAAGTACATTTAATTTGCTTAAAGAGAAAAAAGAAGATACAGTACTGTAACTCAAGAAGAAGTTAAGATGAAACTAGGAAAAGAAGATTTTAGAGATTATTTTAGAAATAACACATAGTCGCACCTTGATATTACACCTCAATGGAAGAATTACACAGTAGATTAGACCCCATTGAGAACAAGAATGAGATCCTATAAAACAGATCTGAGGGAATTCTAGAAGAAAGATCAAAGACGTACTGAGAAGAAAAATTTGGAAGGGAGTCTGAGTTGTGGAGACTGGAAGAAGAAGGAAGAAGCTTCCATTATTTTCTAAGAGCAGTTCTACAAGAACGGACTAGGGGGAAGAAACGATGCCTACATTCTATTTATTCAACTTTAAGGCAAGTGTATATATCCAACAGATACTCAACAGTTGGTCGATAGTAAGGACCTTCTGCTCTATTCAGTGTAGAATAGAGCATCCCTCCTTAACTAACGTGCCACACTCAACTCATCTCTCTTGGATTATGGTATCGCTGTCTGGATAGAGCCTCTTTAAAAGGTATCTCAATGGTGGTCTCTCTTTCTTAAACTTCTGTATCACTGGATCTGAACCACCCAACTAAGTACTTAATTATTTTCTGCACCACTGGTTGAGAAACAGTGACAGCTACACACATCCTGCCCATTGCCTGTTTTGGCGTAGTCTGCAAGCTAAGAGTGGTGTTAATATTTCTACATGGTGGAAAGACTCAAACCACGAATACTTCTTGGCACGAGAAAATTACATGAAATTTGAATGTGTCTGTGTCCAGCGAAGTTGTGTTGAAACACAGGCAAGCACCTTCATTCATGTATTGTCTGTTGCTGCTTTCATGCCACCAGGACAGGGTTGGGTAGTTTCAGCGAAGAATATACGGCCCACGGTGACTGAAATGTTAACTTTCTGGCCCTTTAAAACAGGTGACGTTTGCCAATCTCTGTTCTACACTCTTTGCTAATTCTGTCACAGGTACGAATCGTGCCTTTCAAATGTGCTTGAAAACTTCTTGAAGTCAGGAACATTGTCATATGTTTCTTTTGTCTCCCCAACACCTGACTCCCTCTAGGACAGTTATGGATTTTCTTTAGCAAATTTTGGCATGTCAGATACAGGATTTTAAGAAACGTATCTGACTTCATACTGCAGAATAGATTAGAAAAAAAAAAAGGAGGAATTATAATAGCTTATATGCATTAATTTAGGCTTGAAAGCAGTTGTTATCCTATTTGGGGGCTGTGATCTTACATGACCTGGTCAAGTGCACCGTTACGGGATAGGGTAGTAGAGGCAATCACCTGGAATGAAATTCTGACAGTTAGGTGGCACGGGCCAGGAGGGAGAAGACGGGAGGAGTTTCAGTCTGGCCGACAGAACGTGGTTTACAAAGGGTTTAGTTTCACAGAACCCAGAAAGCATCAGGCAGTCCAGATCAAGGAGCACTGAAGAACAAAACCAGGGGTGGGGGCAGAGTCACAAGATACCTAGAGGCTTATGGGGAAGCAGGTAGGGCACAGTTGCCAGGGAAGCTGGCCTGCTGGACTGTATTTGGCCTCAGATTAGGGAATAGAGACATTAGCCACATTGCGGCTCACGGGAAGAGAACAGAGGCTCAGACATTCACACCATGGATGTCTGTACAAATTTGAGTGGGTCTCATTGGTGCAAGAGTCTCAAGGTCAAGCTTTTAGCTGAACTAGGGGTAGAGACACTTAAACGCCAAGCCGACAGTATTAAGTTAGATCCTACCTCATATCAGATTTGGTTCTGGAGACCGGGGTGGGGAACGCCACATAATAAATACCAGAACTTCCAGTATATGGCAGCACCCGCCTTCATGCCTGAATTACTGCACCATCAGCAATAACGAAAGTGCTGCAAATGTGGCAAACCCTGACGCACCGTCCACCCTCAGTGGCAATGGAAGGAAAGATTTGACTGTGAGAGAGATTTGAAACAAAAAAAAAAATGAATCTGTCACATTCTTCCAAGAGATCAAGAAGAGATTTGATAACAACGACCATATATGACAAAATGGAGGTTGTGTAGTGCACCAGACATTGTCAGCGCTCTGCCCACATCCCCTTGGCGTTCACCTCTACATGCAGAAGGCTTCTACTGTGAACACCTGCACCTCTCTGCAAGAAGCTTTGTTCTGGTGGTAAGCCAGAGCTCAGTCATGAGCACAGCTGTCAACGGCCCCAGAAACAGCCATTAACCAATGACGGCCCATGAGGTGGATAAACTCCCCAGCCTTTTCGCCCCTCACCTAGAATAACTCTGAAGCGTGTTCCACATCTGTGTCCAGTACGGTAGCCACTAGCTACTTGTGGCTACTGAGCATCCAGAATGGGCTAGTGTGACTGAAGAACTAAATTTAAAATTTTCTTTCATCTTAATTAATGTAAATTAAAACGATACTCCTCAGTTTTTGGAACACTTTTAAGTATACTTGGAAAAGCTTGGCCATTCAGATGAATTTTTCCAACTAAAATTTTACAAAACCTACATACATAGCAAGATGAAAATTTAACGTCCAAGTCCAGTTGTCCTATAAGCATAAAATTGACTTTGAAGATTTATGCGAAGAGTTTTAACATCTTGTTAATAATTTTTACATGTTGAAATGTAATATTTCATTGAATTTCAACCCATTGAATTTGATGGGTTAAAAAATTATTAAAATTAATTTCACTTAGCTTGTTAGCTTTTTGAGCGCAGCTACTAGAATATTTAAACTACTATTTCCATCGGATATGCTGGTCTACACTGGGTCCCCCAGTGGGATAGAACTCCTGTTGCTCACAGTGGTAACTGGCTTGATAACACACCCTTGACTGGCTTCCTTTCCTGTCTCACTCTCCTGCTTCTCTACTAAGGATCCTAGGATCTCCTTGTCTCAGGCTCTGCTTCTTGAGAACCCAGACTAAAACAAATATCATTAAGACCAGGAAAGAAATTTAGAGGTGAACCATTCTAACCCCTTAAATATACAGATTAAAAAAAAATGAGGCTCAGAGAGGTTCAATGACTTAGCCAAGGACTCTCAACTCTCTGGCTGCGAATTCAGAATTCTGTTCCAATCTCGTGATTCCAAATCCCTTTATTTTCTCATCATGTGACATCGCCTTCTAAAGATTATTGGCAATTTTTGCAAAAGTGATTTCGTAAGAGAAATGGAGCATTTAGGACTCAAGGGATGAAATCACAGTAAGCAATTTGTGTATATTTTCTACATGCACATTAAACCTGCTCAGGTGGTGGGTTTCTCTTTCTCCTCTTGAGAAACCTGGAGAGGTTCCTTGACTCTTCTGGTCTTTCTCATACAACCGAAAGTCTTCTGCTTACAATCTCATCTGAGAAATTAGTATATCCACTCCCGATATGAATCCAACTTGATTTAAAGTTAACTCCTCTTTCTTTCGCTACTCCTCTTCCTCCAGCTTGCTCACTAGGTTACAACCAGGGGCTGGAACAGAGAACCAGTACCATTTTAAGAGGCCGATGCCCTCTCTATGCCTGGAAGACATTTACAACTGACACTTTCTCTCATAGACACTTTGGTGGGTTCCTTAGAGTTTCCTCTGCTGCTCCTCTCTGACTGAAACTCCCTTGATGTGGTAGTGTCTCCTTTGGCAGCCACCCTCACCCCCCACCCCTACCCAGTGCTTAACTCTCTCACCAGTGTGCTTCACACAGACTCTCTCTGTGGTCCTTGTGGGAAGAATTTTTAATTACTCAAGTCTGACTCACCTACTCTGGGATTTATGCACCTTTAACCTCTTGTCAGCGGGAAGCGCAATCACCTCCCAGACCAAGCAATGCCCATTCTGTTCCCATCGTGCTGCCCAAGCTCCTTTAGCTTTCCCACAGAGGAGTCGAGGAAGGTCCTCTGCGTCCTCCGACTGCAAGGAACACATGTCAAGCAGTAGCTTAAAAGGTCTGGTTGAAGCCCTTCTGATGAGGTTTGGGGGAGGTGGAAGGGGTGGTAACTCCTCTCTCCCCTCCCTCTTGTGAGCTGGACTCAAGAGCAGTTCTCTTTCAAGTTATCCCCCTCACAGCTTCTTCTCCCAGGTCCCATACCTGAACCTTTTATAACTTTGGCGTGGGTGAGGGGTTCCAGGAAACCCGTAACCAGTTTTCAGCACACCTCCTTTGTAAATTTCCATATGGTCTAGCACCTCTTTTGTCAGATGGCATCACTCTAATGTGGTAACTCAACTGAAACTACCAACTTAATATTTTGATAGAGCTGATATATTACACAACGTTGTACTGGGAATAAAGGAAATCGACATGGTTCATGTGGACCTTTTATAACTGGAGCGTGGCAGTGAAGGAAAGAAATAGGCCAGCAGACAGGTAATTAGGAGATGAAGCAGAAGGTTAGTTTTAGGGTTGGTATTTATTTTTAAAATAAGAGATAGAGGCCTTTCAGTGTTTGAAAAGATCCTGGGTGGAATTACAGACGAAAATAGTGTTTTACTGTGGTATCTTGTTTTTTTCTTTTTTGACTTCGACTGTGTGCTTTTTAATGAAATAAATAAGTATTAGATGTCTTGAGAGCTGTGTGATTTCCTTTGATAACTGCTAAGACACCAGAGGTTTCAATTGTTTTTGATCCTCTTTGATCTCCCTCAACTACTCTTTTCTTCAGCATTGTAGCATTTTTACAATTTTCATATGAGAACGAACAATAAAAGTTCACACTGTCACTATAATTAATTTGAAGAATATGGTTGTGTAGACACAATAAAATCACTGGCAACCATCGTCTTCATCTTTTTTTCGGTAGATTATTTTATTTGCATGCATGCAGGACAACTATAGCAAGAACAAGCAAATATATATTCTTTTCTTTCCAAAAGAAATAATTAAAAAATGTTAGACCATTTCACAGACTCGAAGGTTCCCACTGAAGCATTTCAAACAGCATTCCTGTTTGAAAACTTATACTGTCTTTCACAGGAATAACAGAATGTTTAGTAACCAAGCTCCAACCATACCAAACTCTGAATTTCTTGTTTGAAAATAAAAACACACAATGCCCAAGTTGGCATTATTTAATGGGTCCTTTCCAGTGCTGTTTAGAAAATAAAACAGCTGGGCTTTGTTTAGATGGATAATTCATCAAGGATTTCCACTAATAATCGTGTCCAGTGAGTTCAGTAGGAGCACACTCAATTTTGATGCCGTATCAATATAGAATAAGCCATGACTGTTTTCTGCAGTTTTTAGCTTTCAGTCAGTATCAGCCTTGTTTTAAAATGAACAAAGGAGAAAAGAAAGGGAAAAGATGTAATGTTAATAGGTTTCCTTTTGTGATCTCTCAGGGAGAGGTCTTTTTTAAATAAGGGGCTTGAACTTGACCTTCTCCAATGGCACAAAGGTCCAACGCACGGTTTTTAAACTTATATTTAAATTTTAATAATTTTACATCGAAGGAGATTGGAACCAGACTCTCAAACCTAATCCTTAATCTTTTAGTGTAACTGACAAGCACAAAAGAAAAGCTTAGGAGAAAGTCTGTAAAACGTACATAAATATTGCCCTGATTCCTGCATCCCACAGAATGAAACTGTATTCAGGTCAGTATTGCAATGTATTAAGTTTGAAAATACCATTTAACATAGAATTAGAGTGAAATTAGAATTAGAATTAGAGTTGCATGATAAATCTAGTTTTAGGGACCTAGATTTAAAAAAAAAAATCATATTCCCAGTGTTGGCAAAACAGTACCGAAAGCGACACTGTCATATGCTCCTGGTGAGATGGTAAATTTTAAAAATCTTTCTGGAAGGGAGGTTGGCCATTTCTATTGAATGCCTCAGAATTTTGCAGAAAACCTTTAAACGAGCATTTTTTACTTTGGGGGATTCATGCTAAGAAAATAGTCATAGATGTTTGCAAAATTATAGCTACAAGATTTGTATGGAAGTGTTTTTGGTAGAAACAAGAACTGAATAAAACATAAATATTTAACAACGAGGTTTTATTTAGCCACTAAAATGATACTAGAGCAATATTTAATGCTATGGAAAAGGTAGAAAACACTGATTAAAAACAGTATGTGCGATGTGATTCCCTTCTGTTAAAGAAAAGATATTTGCATCAAAAAATATTGTATGAAAACAAATAGAAGTGTTAACAGCAGTATCTTTATATGATGGAGTTATGCCCCCCATTTTTTTTCCAACATGGAAACAGCTGTATTTTTTTATATTTTCAAAATTAAAACGCATACTAGGTATAGGAAACTCAAACCATAGGAAAGTAAAATAAAAACAAATAAAAAATTATAAGCCCTCCTCCCTATAATTGGATTTGGTAGAACACACACACACACTTTTTTTTTTTTTGATGTTTATTTAATTTTTGAGACAGAGAGAGACAGAGCATGAGTGGGGGAGGGGCAGAGAGAGAGGGAGACACAGAATGTGAAGCAGGCTCCAGGCTCTGAGCTGTCAGCACAGAGCCCAACGCGGGGCTCGAACTCACAGACCGCGAGACTCGAACTCACAGACCGCGAGATCATGACCTGAGCCGAAGTCGGCCGCTCAACCGACTGAGCCACCCAGGCGCCCCAGCACTTTTGTGTTTTGGTTTCAATATTCAACATATTCAACAGTACAACTTGGGGTTCTGCATATTGATCTCCTTCATTCTTTTAAATTGCTACACAGTATTCCATAATAAAAAAATGTAATAATCTTCCTTATCAATTACTCTCCACCAGGCCATTCTGTTCCAACAGCCAGATCTCTAGATGACTGACGTAAGCTCTTCACTTCTCATCTTTTCCAGATTAAATTGTTCTTATGTCATCGGACTCTCTCTTTTTTTGCTTCTATCTTCAAAACAACTCTCAATGGCCTATATATAGCCAAGCAGACAAACTCTGTTGAAGAAAACCCATATGTGGAGTTGAACCAAAAATAAAAATAATAAAAGAAAGAAGAGACAAACAAGAAAAAAACAGACTCTTAAATACAGAGGTGGCTTTCAGAGGAGAAGTGGGTACGGGGATGGGTGAAATAGGTGAAGGGAATTAAGAAGTACACGGGGGGGGGGGGCGCCTAAGTGGCTCCGTCTGTTGAGCATCTGACTTGATTTTGGCTCTGATCGTGATCCCAGGGTCATAGGATCTGCTTTGAGCTGAACGGGAGCCTGCTTGGGATTCTCTCTCTCCCTCTGTCCTTCTCCCCAACTAAGGCACACATTCTCTTTCTAAAATAAATAAAAATAAAAATATTTTTTTTTAAAAAGAGAACACTTACCGTGATGAGCACTGAGCATTGTATACAGTTGTTTACACCATTCTTTATGGTGTACACATTAAAGGTGTATACATTGTATACACCAATCTTTATGGTGTACACTTGAAACTAATACAACACTGTATGCTAATTATACTTCAGTAAAAATAAAATTCATTAAATAAATGGAAATGGAAAAAAAAAGAAAAAGAAAGAAAAATGTCGCCAAAAGGCAGCAATAGACGCTCAACACTACCCAGCCATCCTAATTATCTCTCTGGTTAAATCACCCTCCCAGTGTCTGCCACATTTATTTCAAACTGCCCCCATTCCATTCCGATGGCGGGTTCCCCCAGTCTCCTCCAGCTTTCCTCTGGGGTGGGGGGTGGCACGTGCTTCTTAACATAGAGAACATTGAAGCGTCAACATTCCTGTACCAATCTACAAACCTTCTCAAATGCCCATCTTCTCTCCCCATCCTCTTTCTAGCCACACTGGTGGGAGTTTATTTGCTTTCTTGTTATTTCACTTAGGAAGCTTTGTAGGTAAGACTGCTTCGATGGTTTTCCAGTGTATGCATGCTTTTCTTAGTCTTGATATCATGGCCGTTCTACTTGATTTGTGAGTGAACTGGTGCACTTTCTTTTGGTTGTTTTTCCTTTTTCTGACTGTTGAAATGACTTAAATAAGAGAAATGATTGGTTCCTTGAGGGTCTGATAGCAGTATTTTGGCACAGGTCTTTCATAGTGATAAGGGCGGTGGCTTGTGTGCATGTAACTCTGACAACCCTTCAGTGTCTCCTGTAATTATTGCTCTATCCCGGTTCTTTTGCCCACCTCCTGAGTTGGTGTTGCTGATTTTTATCTTCTCAGAAAATATCTTCTTGACCTAGATCAAAGATTCTTTACTTTTAAAAAAAAAATTGTGGGGCGCCTGGGGGGTTCAGTCGGTTGAGCATCCAACTTCAGCTCAGGTCATGATCTCACGGTTCATGAGTTTGAGCCCCGTGTTGGGCTCTATGCTGACAGCTGAGAGCCTGGAGCCTGCTTCGGATTCTGTGCCTCCCTCTCTCTTTGCTCCTCCCCCACTTGCACTCTGTCTCTCTTTCTCAAAAATAAACACTAAAAAAGAAAAAACAAATTGTAATGCCATGGACCCCTTTGGTAGTTGATGAGGTCTGTGGACTGCTTTTTAGAATTACTTTTTAAAAATATCCTTCGTAGAATTTGCCTCTTATTCTGAGTAGAACCACTAGATTTTCTGTGCCCTCCTACAAATAATATGTGTGTGTAGATTGTGAGTGGTTTTCCCCCCAATTATGTTTATGGTGTTCTCCCAATGTTATTCTCAATATGCTCAGTATTTTCATCAAATGCAAATGCATAAAACCTGCTTATGTAATATACTATGTGTGCTTGCCTTTACCTCCTAACTCAGTATATAAAGTGGGAATTGAAGACGAAACCAAGTCAAGAAAGGAAACTCTGCCGTTCGGATCTTGTAGCACGCATGGCCCGTATCACTGCACCATCTGTGAATGCTAATAAGATACTCGAAATAACATTTCAAACAGTTATCTCCATCATGTGACTTGTTTGAACTTGCCTGGCTTATACTTGCAGTTCGCTCAGGTATCTGTAGTTACAGAACACCACACTGCCTTAGGGAGAGTTAAACATTCTCATTTCAACTGTCCAGTTTTACAGAACTTTAGCAAGTAAGGGGAAAAGCTTGTCTCTTTCAATCAGAGGTAAATCGGACTAACAGAGAGTAAAATGGATGACGGAGGCACCAATGGTGGCAGAGAATGCGGATAGCTGGGCACGTTTACCTGAGGGGGTGACCAGTTCCTGTGTGGGATCATCTGTAGATGGGAATTTGGAGATGATGTGTAATTTACAGGCCAATCTAATGGCTGTGATAAATGATATTTTCACATACCTATACCAACTGAAAAATAAGATACACATTTCTGTGATTTATACTGATGAAAGGCACAGTATTGGTAATACTACCATGTTTATTGTTTAAATTTATAATGGAAGCTTATGCTAAATTTCAGTTAGAGGTTAGTGGGAGTAAACATATAATTTATTTTGCCATCCAAGATTATAGATTCACTGGAATTGAGACTCTAGAGTTCCGGAATCTAGATTTACCAAACTATTGGCAAACTATTGGTTAAACTATTGTTGTTATCTTATTTGGGAATTTAGGAATTTCTAGGGCATAAGAATTCCAGAATTTTCATAAATATCTCAGACTCTTAATAATCCTCATTTAAATCAAGAGCTTAACTGCTTTCTTTTTTGCCACTTTTCCCTTTATACTATGCTTTTCCCTTGACAATATCTGTCTATCTACCTATCTATCTATCATCTATAGCTTTATTTGAGTTCTGCATCGAGTACTCCAGATAGAAAAAGTTTGTGGATTACAAGCTGCCTGAGTCTTGCTATGCACCCAATTTTTTTTTCTTTTACTTGATTGATAATTTTGCTATATGTAGAATTCTAGGTTCAAAATAATTTAATCCTAGAATCCAAGAGGAAAATTCTCCCTGGTCTTCTAGTATCCAGACTTGTAGATGGTAGATCTGCATTCTCATTTTGTCTCTATTCCTCTGAAGCCGAAGGAAACTAGCTTTGTATTTCTGTGATTTTAGTTTTTATGATTTTTCTCTTTGTCTTTGAAGGTGAATATTTACTCCATTGAGAACATGGCAACTCGGCAATTGATAGCTTTTTAAAAATTTTTTAATGTTTATTTATTATTTTAGAGAGAACAAGAGAGCATGAGTGGGGAAGGGGCAGAGAGAGACAGAGACACAGAATCTGAAGCAGGCTCCAGACTCTGAGCCGTCAGCACAGAGCCCAACATGGGGCTTGAATTCACAAACTGCAAGATCATGACCTGAGCCGAAGTCGGCTGCTCAACCGACTGAGTCACCCAGGTGCCCCTTGATAGCTTTTTTAAATGAAAGAGTTCCAATTTTTTTTCCAGCTAAGGGGGAATTTTCTTCTATTAATTTTGAGTTATTCCAACATTGCATATTCTTCATTCCTCCTTACTGGAATTCCTGTTAAGTAGAAATTGAAACTTCTGAATTTATTCTTTATTTTCCCTAATGACTTCTCACATTTTCCACATCTTCATCCTTTCAATGTGTTGTGAGAGAATTGCTTCGTTTGATCTTCCAGGTCGCTAGTTTGTTCATCAGTTGCGTCCATGCTAAATAACTGGAAACCATGCAACCTAAAAAACTGGGAGTCATGAAAATTTATAAGAGGTTTCTCTTTTCACCTTGGGCCACAGATTCACCAGCCCTATTGGATTTTCTATGCCAATGGTTGTGTCTTCCTCAAATTCCCGATTGAGCTCATTTACTGTTTGCATTCTCCCTGTGTTTCCAGCACTGCCATGGACATATTTTACTTTCATTTTTTTCTCTGTGATTTGGAATGGTAAGAAAGCTAAGTTTTCATCAACCACCTTAAACCTGGAATCTGTTTATTGGTTCTAGTATGTCTCAAGTTCCATGTTAGTCACAAGGCAGGTTAAACAGACACATAGAGATTCCAATCTGGTGAAACATCATGAACATCTCAACAGCAGGCCACGTTCCTCTGAAGCACACAGGAAAAGATGGGAGACAGTGGAGCGAGTAGTCTGAACAACAAGTTGCGGTCGCATCGTTAAGGCTGTTTTTTGTACGCATTCTGAAGGAGTTTGGATTTTCTTTTATATGCACTAAGGAGCTAGCAAGGGATTAAAAGTTTTCAGGAAGAGGGCCACCTGGGTGGCTCAGTCGGTTATGTGTCCAGCTTTGGCTCAGGTCATGACCTCAGGATTTGTGAGTTTAAGCCCCACGTCGGGCTCTGTGCCGACAGCTCGGAGTTTGGAGCCTGCTTCAGATTCTGTGTCTCCCTCTCTCTCTGCCCTTCCCCAGTTGCTCTCTGTCTCTCTCTCAAAAAATAAATTAAATATAATAAATTTTTTTAAAAAGTTTTCAGGAAGATAATTTTGTCTGTCCTATGGAGGATGGAGAAGAAAGAGGCAAGACTGAAAGGGAAAGCCATGTAGGAGGCAATTGCTATAGTCTAGAAGGATCATTATCACGTGACCCGATACCTTCTAGGCACTTTTATCCAAAAATGGCATGAAATCTTATGTAGAGAGCTACGCGAATTAGCCAACAACCACAAGGGTTACCTTTTTTTACTTTATTTTGTTTTGTTGCTTTTTTCTTATCTACGTTGTAGTCAAAAAGAGAACCATCAGTATATTTCTATAACTTTACTGTTATATGTCATATGGATTCGGATCACATATTTCATGCATAATGGATAGACCATGGGGCTGCGAGAAGATGAAGCTGTATTAGGATTGTGTGGATAATTTGAATATTAGTGGCAAGGAATCTTGATGGATCCACACTGGGAACCCAAGTAGCCAGATGTAATATCGAGAGGACGAGACCATTCGTCCCTAAACTCCAAGGTGGATTCCCAAATTTGTGCAGGATGGTTAAAGAGGACAATGTTCCCTGAAGGGCAAGGGCGTTTCTAGTTCAAGGGTAACCCCATCACCGTAGTATTAGAATTTACAAACAGGGTCATGTTTCTCTGACTAGCAAGGTAGGCACTGGGAAAATTTAATGGAAGTGTAGTGATAAAAGCGATGAAAGTATTTGCTCTACTTGTAGTCCTGTATCTGACGAAGCACTGAGGTCATCCTGGCAGGACAGATGGGGAGCAAGTGTTGAAATTTAAATGGATGAGAAAAGTGGTAGAGACGCAGTAGATCGGCAATGGAGATGGGTGATGTCATCAAGGAAATGGGCGTATAACGATGTATTATGAAAATACCTTTCAACTGTTTCTTTTGAAAGTTTCGTAATGTCAAATTTAAGGCCGAGTTTTCAGAATCAAACGTTTGGCTGTACAGGAAACCCAGTGTATTTTTTTCTGACTGGCGTCTTTCGGTAAGATCATTCTTATAACAGTGAGTGTCCCCACATGCGTATTGCTGTCCGTAAACTGTCAAACAAAAGAGTTTCTACGGTATAATGTATAGAAGTAAGCATATTCATAGTCACAAAAATATATTTGAAAACAATATTCTCAATATTGTAGTACAATTCCAAAATTGCTTGAAATTTGTACCATGAATTGATACCAAATAATACTTACACTCAACTTACCTATTGGTAAAATGGGTTTTACTAAAATATGTTTGGAATCTTTCAAATAGTACGTATACAAATTGACTGAAAGTCAGTGAGTGTGAATTGTGTGCCCACCATGTACCATCTACCACTGAGCAAATCAGATAAAATACCCCTCTCTTGAGGAGTTTATAATCTCATGTAGGGAGACAGACTATAAGCAATAAACATCATAGCGACAGTAAATAGTTAGGAAGAAGTGTTATGAAAGCAGTAAAAAGCAAACAAACAAACAAAAACAAAACCCACCCAAGATCCAGGGGTTCGGGAGTATGGGTGGGATATTTCCATTTTAAAGAGATCTTCAGGGTGGGACTCAGCGGGCAAGAAATGTCTGAGTGAAGACATGCAGAAGGTCAAAGAGTCAAATAGGAATATGAATTATTGCCCTAAGTAACCTACAAAGAGAAATTTGTTTTCAAAGAGAAATTAGGATTTATCTTCTCCTTAAATTGGCAACCCATTTTGATTTGTCAAAATCCCAAATACACATTAACTCCAGCCTCTTCCTTTAAACATCCTAAAGCTCTTTTCATATTAATGTCTAACTACTTCTTTTGAAACCATTTCAATATATTAGTATATGTAGTAAAACCAGCATTCGTCCATGCCTATCAGAATTTAAGTTGTAGGTATTCCTCTTTACAAAAAAGTCTTGTATATATCGCTGCACCAGGCATCATGCCCTGAAGTGTTTAAATACGCCTTCCGCCACATCTCAAGCTGGGCTATCTCTGAAATCATAGAGGTTCACGACTTCTAAGAACTATGTCACGTGACACAGGGATTTGGAGGGGCTATAAGGCTCAAACTATGCAAAGCCTTTTACTTTTTTAAAATTCAATAGTTTTTCATCTGAAATACGTAACACGTTTTCCCTTCTCACGTGTACGCGTCTTCTTCCCTGAACAATATTTGTTTGCTGAGGATATAGATGCCTCTGCGATGACAGCTTTATAGGCAGACAGCAGGTTCGGTCTGATGGCACTGAGTAAGGTGCCGTGATTTGCACTCACTCTTTCCTGAGATATTAATTTTGGAGGTTATTGGAATAAACCCTGTGCATTATACAGGTTTGTCACTTTTATTTAAAGATGTCTGCTTTTGTGCCTTTCTGATTATTGTCTCACTGTGCTAAATACCAAACTACCTCTTCTTTATTTAGTCATTATTTTAAGGAGCTGTGAGCATCGCGTGCCAACTTTTTAATTTAACTGATTAAAAGAAAAAACTCATTTTCTTAATCACAGTTTGCTTGGCCTTGCCTAGCTCAGCTTGCAGTGGGGGCGCAAAGAATACAAAACTAGTAAGCAGTGTGTACTTTTTTTTTTTAAGTGTTGAACATTAAAAATAAATGTAAAATTGTACACAAATAAGCAATACTAATTAAATGATGACGTTGTATTTTTTTCTTCGGGGAGAGAGGGAGAGGGTACAAGTGAGCGTGAGGGGCAGAGAGACAGAGAGAGAGGGAGAGCTAGAGAAACACGGCTCACCAGAAGTGGGGCTCAAACTCAGGAACCATGAGAACATGACTTGAGCCAGAGTTAGATGCTTAACGACTGAGCCGCCAAGGCTCCCAAGTGATGAAGTTGTATTTTAAATAAGTAATTCGATGGGGTACCTGGGTGGCTTAATCAGTTAAGTGTCCTACTCTTGGTTTTGGGTCAGGTCATGATCTCACGGTTCTTGAGATCCAAATTCCACATTGGGCTCCACGCTCACAGCACGGAACCTGTTTGGGGCTCTCTTCTCTCTCCTCTCTCTCTCACGTGCACACCCTGTCTCTCTCTCTCTCTCAAAATAAATAAACTCACAAAATAATTCAATGGAAAGAAATATTTTATGTCTTTTCTTTGAAAATCAAGTACTTTTTTGTGTGCTTCTTTTCGGTCAGGAGAATGTGTACACTTCCCTGAAAAAATAGTACTAGATTGTTCCTGTTAATAAGGCCGAAGGAGATAGAAACATCGGTGTTTGCTCAGCTCTGTTCAGCTCTTTGCTAAGTGCTAGGTGGAGTGAAGGCGCCAGAAAACTTCATTGCCTGGGAGTCTGTGTATGCGCGCGTGCGCGCGTGGGTGTGTGTGTGTGTGTGTGTGTGTGTGTGTATGTTTCAGTGTAAGGCAGAAAATAAATTCTAACCGTACCATAACTCTGTAGCACCTAAACATAGCATGTCATACTACTCTTTCTCTTTTAGTTGTATGTTGACATCCATGTTTGCTGCTGTGGGTATGTGATTTCTTACGTTAGCTTTTCTTGATGTGGTTACACACCTTGCAATGAATGCCCTCCTGGGTTTTTGTATACATGCAACTAACACTCGTGTTATGCTTCACTAAGATGTAATAACTTTCAATGTTTAAAATCCAGGGGCGCCTGGTTAAGCGGCCAACTTCGGCTCAGGTCATGATCTCACGGTCTGTGAGTTCCAGCCCCGCATCGGGCTCTGTGCTGACGGCTCAGAGCCTGGAGCCTGCTTCACATTCTGTATCTCCCTCTCTCTGTGCCCTTCCCCTGCTCATACTCTGTCTCTATGTCTCTCAAAAATAAATAAACATTAAATCTTAAAATCCAGTTATTATGCTGTTATTTTTTTACACCCTACAATTTGCTCAGCCCCAGAAATAGAAACAAGTAAGACGAGCCACTGGATCTTGTTGAACTCATAGGTTATTGGTGGGGGCAAAGGGGCTGCAGACATTAGGGTCACGGTGCACCGATAGAGGGAAGCCCCAGCTACTAGGAGACCAGGTAGGAAGCAACGTGTGGTCCAGGCAGGAAACGTGGTTGGGATAGAGGACTTCAAGGAAAACCCTGTGGAGGAGGTGGAGTCTGAGCTGCATCTCAGGGGGAAAAAAGCAGGATTTAGTTAAGTGAAGAAGGTATAAGAGAGGCATGTCAGACAGAGGGAACAAAGTCTACAAAGCAAGGATGCAAGAAAGAACATTTGAAACACTCGTCCTTGTTAAATGCAATGGCATTTCCACTCACAAAAATCTAAGCAAAATTGAGATGCCAAGTTTGGATGATTGATATCCCATTTCACATCTGAATTATCGCGAAACCCGTAAAGACAAAATGTGTACTCCTTGGCCATTTTTGAAAAGCAGAGTGTTTGAATATTTTCCCCTTTGCCAAAAGGAAACTCTTCCTAGTGAGCTAAAGACTTCCTTAATTTTCCTAAATATCCTCTATTAGGAAAAAAAAAAACAGATTTTTCTCTATGAATAAATCACACGAGCGGCTTTATACATTTCTTTGGAATTTGCAATACGCGATGGGGACAAGTTCTGCTTTGGTCTGGAGCCATCTTCCTGAGGCTGCTCACGAATTCGAGACCCTCAGGCCTTGACATCTGAGATAAAGCTGCCAACGGCATCAGGAACATCCGCAGTATAGGATGTTCTCTCTCTCTCTCTCTCTCTCTCTCTCTGTGTGTGTGTGTGTGTCTCCCTCACACATCAATCTCTTTCTCACACACACACACACACACACACACACACAAATAATGAGCTTCATGCATTTTCCTCGGGAACAAAGCAAATAGTAGATTTTCTTCAACAAAACACCCTGTTGGACATTATGTGGCATTTTTATACTTTGAAAATAACATTCAGGGGCACCTGGGTGGCTCAGTCAGTTAAGCGTCCGACTTTGGCTCAGCTCATGATTTCTGGGTTCATGAGTTCAAGACCTGCATGCTCTCTGTTGTCGGCACAGAGCCCACTTGGCTTTTGACCCTCTGTCCCCTTCTCTCTGCCCCTCCCTCACTCATTCCCCCCCACCTCAAAAGTAGGTAAACACTCTTTTGAAAAGAATATAACATTTAATTATTTTCATTTGATATACTCAGTCCAGAGCCTGTGAACTCATTCTTTTGGGTCCAGGTAACTGTCACTCAAGGTATGATCTTAGACTAATAAGGTCAGAATCGCTTGGAATATGTCTGAATTCCACTCAGGGTCTATTGAATCAGGATCTCTGAATATGGGCCCATGTGGCTTCTTTTCTTCAAGCCCCGGGTGATTTCCGATGCCCTCTAGTATTTGTGAACTATTGGTGTCGATCTTGCGTCTACTTTGACCCAGGGTTAAACTTTTAAAGGCCCAAAGTAAGTGAAAACCAGTAGTGGATGTTTGATTTGATCCACTGAGCTTAAAAAATTATCTCCCGTTCAGAACTGTAGTCTTCCTTGATGTCAAGATTCCTTCTCACCCTTATGGAATAGGTCACCAACATCACAACTTTTTTGTGCATACAATACTTTCAGGAGTCCAAAACTCAATCTTATCAAGCATGATGCTATAGCATTTATTTCTCCCTGATACATTTCAGTTTGTCTCACAGAAAATCTTTTATTCTTTATTGATTTATACCTCTCAAGCTTGTATTTGCCTACAGTTTTTCTTTTTTTAGGATTTTGGTATTTATGATGGGCACTTAAATCTATTTAAATTATTTCTGAGCTACACCTCCCTTCCAATGTCATAAGCATTTTCTTGTGTCACCAAAATGTCTGGTGTTATTTTTCCTCCACTTCTGATTTAAAAAATGCCCCTGACTACTATTCCTCAATCTGGTTTTTGCCCATGAGATATTTGTCTCATCAGACAGTGTGTTAATCCCCGTTGCTATGTCGTAAAAATCCCTCTTGAATCCTCCTTGATTTATGACTGGAACAGATAAGGAGCAGGGGTGATTTTTTGAAGTTTTCTTCCCTCCTCTGATTTTCCATGACCAAGTGAAGAGTGAACGGACATAACATCGTAAGGACGTTTTCCGGTCCAATCAACGCTAGGAAATACAATATATGTGGGCTCCTCAGAATTTTAAAGTGTGATCACATAGAATGCCAGAGTGAAATCTAATCCTCTCCATTTCTTCTTTCCGAACCGTTGTGTTACCCTATTTCCCAGCGTTCAATTAGGAAGTAAAAACTGCCAATGAGTATTATGATAGAAATAGTCTATTATTGAAAGACCATACGCAAATTTGGGAGAAGATAAGGAGCAGTCCAAAAGGAAGACTGGAAGGATCAGATAAAAACGATCGCTTATTCTTTTGTATAGGGAAAGCCCTTCCAACGTACTATACAAAAGAACAAGTGATAGTTTGTAGGGTATTCTGGAAGCGAAGCATGTCCAGATACCGAAGTTGTTTTATGAAGGAGAGTTGGCACAGAAAGCATGCAGCCTGTTGCCTCTACTTCCGGTGGTGGGTTTGGGGTCGCTATTGATCAGCAGGACCTGTGGTTTGGAAGAACTGGCCACAAGGTAGGGGGTAGAGCGAGGATAGGATGGAATCCACTGGCATCTCTGCATCCGTTTCCCGCTGCCTCTCACCATGAAAACCTCCAGAGCATAATGGCCTGGCTTCATTCCACCTTTCAAAGATGTCATGGGGATTTCTATTTTGGTTAGTTTTCATCTAGAACCGTCACGTGAAAGGAAGTTCTGGGAAAATTCTTCCAGCATAACCAAGGTGACAAGTTATCAGTACAAAACCTCCACAATCATTACGTGTTTGATGCATATATTGTTATTGCTTTCTGTTGCATGATGTTTTAGTTTTCACCATAACAGCCAAGATTTTGTTTTAACTGACTTTACAACAGGTAGAAAGCCATTGCCTGTCTCCTCTTCCCCTTCTGTACTTTGTACATTGTCGATACTGTGTAAACGTACTTTTCCCTAACTGATTTGGATGCAGATCTGAAAAATTAGTATCCAACCTACACACGTGCTGTTGAGAAGCTGTACGAAGTCTCTGGTGACACTAGGAACCATGTCTTCATGACTCTAACCATAAGTCACTCGCCTCTCTGGATCTGCTCCCCCACAATTCATACAGAGGTCTCTTAGTTACATCCAAACCAGGGAACCATGTTCGCCCTTGCTGTGTGAGAAACCACTCCAAAACTGGAAGGCTTGAAATAAGAGCAGTTCCTAGTTCTCTTGATTCTATACGTTGGCTGGTGATTTGCTCTGCTGGTTTCACCCAGGTTCTCTCGTGAGGCTGAGTTAGCTGGAGGCTCATCGGTCCTGCCAAGTTCAAGATGGCTTCGTTCCTGTTTCTGGCATTGGTGCTTGCTATTGGGTGGAGCATCGTCTTTCACGTGCCCTTTGATCTTCCAGTAGGCTAGACTGGCTTCCTTACACAGTGGTCGCAAGGCAGCACTCCAAGACAGCAAATTGGAACCTGTAAGACCTTCCAGGTCCTACCTTCAGATGTCACATAATGTCACATATGCACATTCTTTTCATGAAAGCTCCTTACAAGGCAAAGCAAGATTCAAAGGGATGGAAAATGTTCTCCACTGTGAGAGTTGACAAGTATTGTGGTCATGTTTTTCAAAGTGCAATACCAAATTAAAGTTGAAATTATTTTACAGTTAGTTTCTTTAGTAAGAATCCATCCCCCCAAATACACATGCGTGTGCATGCGCACACACGCACTCTCGCACACTCACACATTACATAGGAATTCTTTTATCAGTTATTCTCAACTGAGGTGATATTGTTCCCATCTTTTCCATGGGACATTTGGTAGTGTCTTAGAGACATTTTGGGTTCTCGCATCTGATGGTGGGTTGCTAGTAGAATTTAGTGGGTACAGGCTAAGAATATCGTTAAAAGTCTCATAATTCTCAGGACAGGTCCTGATAACAAAGAATTATCTAGTCCAAAGTACCAATAGTGCTGAGGTTGATTAACTCTGCCTTCTATGGAATATAATTCTAGCAAGTTGCCAGGGTAGAACTTAGGTCAAGAATAATACCTCAAGGTATTCTTTTTACCGGGTCTGAAATGATTTAAAATTTTGAAGGGATCATAAATTTCCTTTTGGATGTAAAGGGACTTTAGGCATTCTGCCTTTCTAACATTCATTATTTATGAACAAACCATTTTAGATAGAATATGAACCACTCAAACCCTTCTTTAAGATTCTAACCGAAAACAAAACTTAGATGTTTGAGACTTCGCCCATTAGTTTTAATTTTCAACTCTCATTCTGGCTTCTACCCCAAACCTAAGGGCTGTGTGTACGCGTGCGCACACACACGCACACACATGTACCCAGACAGGTACCCGCACACAATGTTTTAGCTATTTCTGTAAGAAATCTTTTAAAGGCTTTCCCACATTGTTTTAAAGGCTGAAAGTATGTGTTAATGACCAAAGCCCTTGTCTCATTAACTCGGGGATAACAATATATAGAGAACACTGTGATCTTTCAAACTGTATCTATAGATACGGGCTGATGGAAGCGATGAAGCTGCCGTGGCTTCTCCACCACACTGTCCTTAAGGAGATTTAAATTCCCAAGCTTTCCCCTCCAGAACAAAGGAGAGTGCAATTTAACACAAAATGAGATCAATCGGCAATAACGCAAAACAAGTCAGAACCGTCCGCGACAAGAAACTGGACTTCCTTAGGGCAGAGGAAAATAAAAAGGCTGAACCAGGAAACCACGGGGGGTTTCTGTGCTGACTTTTTAAATAAGAATTTCAAACCCAGAAGTGGGTTGAGCGCTGCACCATTGTTCTGGTTCAGACCCCTGTTCCAATTCTCCAGCTGCTCCTGGCTGTGGACGGTCCCCAGGTCTGCTTATTCACCTTTCTCCTCCAAACACACCCTGTCTGCTCCCCCCCCCCCAGGTGTGTGATCACAGGTATCTTACCTTATCAGCAAGGATGTACTCACACTTCCTCCCACGTGACGGAGGCTGTTTGTTTTGTCCCTGCTCCAAAGCGGCGCTTACTAATGATGTAGAGGGGGAGATATTTGAATGCCTCAACAGACATCTACCACACCACTTGGGCCTGAGCATTCTTGTGTAACTGAGAGAGTGGAGGGAGGGGTGGAAGGAGGGAGAGACACACACCCAGAGGGAGACACAGATAGAGAGACATAGAGAGACACAGAGAGAGAGGAAATTCTCGTAAATTCAAGAATCCATTAAGATCAACGAAATAGTTCCCCTAATCTATGGATGACACCAAATTCACAGCTATAATTAAGATCACTTTCGTTGCCTCAACAACAGATTAATTTGTCTTTTCAGCCAAAGGGTCGATGTCATGAAAGCAATATTTTACTTGAGAGGAATTGCTGAAATCTGTTTGCTTAACAAAGCAATTATTGATAACTTGCAGTTGCTTACTGCTGCCCAAATTATCAACTGGTTAGCGAAGCAGTCCCGTGGCTCAGTAGTGATGTATCCTGCTCTCTCCGGGAAGACTGGCAAATAATATTTTTTCATAGAGATATATCAGAAGACGATAGGCCTTAAACTGTGAGGCGTCCTATCTGCATAAGGTGGAGGGGTTACCCAAGCACTAAACACTTTGTTTCAGTTCTCTGCTTCGGAGTCTTGACCTTTGACCTTTGATCAATGTCTCACTTCAAAATAACCATGATGGATAATGGAAACAGATGTCTTTAACTTGCGGTGTCACAGAAACAGTATCTTTTCCTTCGAAACCTTCATGTACAGGTATCATCCAAGGAGCAGAGAAATGAACTCGTTTTGAAGTGCTCTCGGAATGCAAACATTTTCTTGGCAACCACAACAGAGAAACAGAGGCATCCCAGGTAAGTCTTCGTCAGCCTGGAAGCAGCTGTTTTGTTTGCTTTTTCTCCTCCCTCCCCCCACTCAGAAGGAGATAGCAGTGTCTGGTGACATGGATGGGTTCATCACTTGAGTTCTTGAAATTCTACAACACTAGTTCTGAAGTGTTACTGTCCCTGATTCCCAAGGTATAACTACACTCAAATGACTCACAAGGAGAGCTGTGCCCTCCAAACCACTTTAAGGCATTGCTTCCTTTAGATTGTGGCAGAGAGAACGGTACAAGATTAAGACTCCTTGCCAAGAGCCACGATAATACCACCTGACATTTATAGAGTGTCGCAGCTTCTCAAAGTCCACTTAAATGCATTGCAGAGAGAGGCAGTCTAGTGTAATGGTCAAAAACGGGCTTTGGGGTCAAGGTGACACATATTTTCAGTAATGTCAAGGCTCAGTTTCTTGATCTGTAAAATATTAATATCAGTACCTAAGGCGCAGCATTATTATAAAGATTAGATGTATGTAAATCAGCCTTGTGGCTGCGCCCTAGTTAGCAGGCATAAGTGGCAGCTGTTATTGGTACCACCATAACGCAGGTGTCCTTCTCACCATTTAGGTTTCATATATTTAGACCTTAAAATAGTCAGTATAGATTTATCGCTAAAGCACATAAATAAAAAAAAAAAAAAAAACAACAGCTACATCAGACCTGAAGTCCCTGGAAACTGCGCTCTGCATTCCTGCAAGGGACGACACAGGAGTTCGGATCATCTGTGACCAAATAAACCACATCGTCATTAAAAGCTCCTCCGGGATATCGGATTCCAGCTGACACCTTCTAAATCCTGTCTTCAAACATCATAAACACTGGCTAAACACATTGAAGTGATCAATTTTAAACTAGAGTCTAAACTGCATATAGTGCGGACAGAGCACCAACTAGTGCTGGAACAGAGCGACGAGGCTTCCTCTTTTTGTGCTCCCTGCCATCAGGAACACCTTCCTTAAGATCTTTTTCTGAGGTGCTAATTCACTAAACAAACAGCACGCGTTACCCCAGGCACCAAATCCTTCAGGACGCTCCCGAGGTGCCCGTATTCTTTGGGAGAGTTTGGGGGCCACAGAAAGCCCAACAACTGTTTCAGAACCTGCCACCTGGCGTGCCAAAGAATTATGCACAAGAAAACCCTGGCGGGGAAAACGCAAGCTGCTAAACTAAGCATCTTAAAGAATAGATGTGAAAAGGACTTAAAAGCTTTAAACCAGCCAGCAAAATTCAAACTAGAAATGGAGAGGTAGTCGCATAAAGGATTTGAATTAAAACACAGAAATAACGTTCGGAAGCCTGACAGTCTGGTGTAAGCAATCCCGTTCGCTGTTTCTGAAATGGTACGCTATTCTGATATGCCACATTTCATAGAAGTCCCAAACGCCAAAATTGGAACTTAGACTGTATAAACCAGGGGGAATCCTTTAAAGGATAAGCTCTCCTCGAGCATTTAAAAATATGACGGACCTAGAAAATTATATACATTTATCTTTTATAGGAATGCATCAAATTTGCAGAAAATCAAAGCCAACGTTGCCCGGAGAGAGGGCAGTCAAGGAGACCAGAAGAACCTTGAACATGTGTTCTCATCTCGTTACAGGTTGGAGAGGACTAAGAATGGAATGCCTGGAATGAATTGGCCTTCGCCCTGGCGGCATTCCGGAGCTTTGAACCATTTGCTTTTTGGTTTCTCCCAACCCTAGACAGTAGCACCTTCTTTTCTTTTCTTTTAGCTTTTCGTTGAGAAAACTTGAGAAAAACGTGAGACTTCAAGAGGTTGGTTTGAAGTGTGTAAGTATGTCCATCCAGTGTGTTTAAGAATACTCTGCCATTCGGGGCACCCAGGTGGCTCAGTCGGTTAAGCTTCTGACTTCGCCTCAGGTCATGATCTCACGGTCTGTGGGTTCGAGCCCCGCATCAGGCTCTGTGCTGGCAGCTCAGAGCCTGGAGCCTGCTTCAGGTTCTGTGTCTCCCTCTCTCTCTGACCCTGCTCACACTCTGACTCTCTCTCTCAAAAATAAATAAACATTAAAACATTAAAAAAAATAAAGAATACTCTGCCATTTTGCTATTTCCACCCTTTCCTTCCATTACATCTATTACTATGGCTTTGGGTCTGGTGTTAAATGTTACTGTGTGTGTGTGGGGGGGTATGGATGTTTGATGGTTTAATTATTGGAGAATAACGTTTCTGAGATGGCATCTCAGATGAGGTCATATTATTTAAGGAGTTGTGCTAATTATCTTGGTATATTTTGCTTTAATAGAGATAAATATATTTATCCTCCAAGGTTTTCCTGATAACTATAACTTTCACTTAAGATTTGCTCTTCTCTGACTCTTATATACCTCCTCCCCCCTCCTCCGTACACACACGCGCACACACACACACACACTCTCTCTCTCTCTCTCTCTCTCTCTCTCGCGCGCGCGCGCGCGCGCACGCGCACACACATGCACGCACACACACATTTTACAGTTCTGGAATGTCATTTTTTTTTTTTGAGTCTCCTAAATCTCTTAACTCTTCTCACTCTTTCTTTCTTTTTTAAAAAATTTCTATCCTTTCTTTCCAGGACCTGTATGCACCCCACCTAGAGTGTCCCTCTAATCCTCTAGTTTACTGCTCTAGTCATGAAATGTAATTTAATTTATTCGGTAAGCTTGCTTCCCCCCCACCGAGAATCTCAAAAAGGAAAAGTCATGAAAATTGCTTCTCTTGGTCAGCATTTCCACATGTGTCAAAGCTCTGATCAGGAAAGAGAAAAGAACCAATCTTTCTTTTACGTGGGAATTGAAGGATTTATACAAATTAGTTTGAAATTTGGAACAGAAATAAGATGATTGGAATGTTTAAGGTTCTTTTTTCTTTTCCTGAAAAGAACTGGTTCTTGAGGTCAGCGTCTGGAACAGAGAGTGCATTATTATTTTTAAATAATTAGGAAGATGGCCTGAGTGAGCCTTTGATTCTAGAAAATTCCTTTTTAGAGTGACTAAATATTGAGCAGTAGTTCTTGACTCATGAGGATAAACAAACTTTACATGAGCCATGCACAAGTGCCTTAGTGAACAAATTTTATTTCAGAAAGGACATGCGTGTCCTATAGGAGTTCAAGTTATGGAATGCTGGGAATTCCAAGACGTCCTCCAAATCTGAAAACACCATTGTGAGGCAGTAACGCTGCCATCTGCACTTTCGGGGTCTGTTTTCGGACCAGGAATCTGAGTTTTCTGGCGGGCGGGACGTACACCAGAGTACACAAGAGCCATGTCGTGGTGACTTCCGCCTGAGAGCACATGCACGGCTTCCTGTTTTGGTCCGATAGCTTCCCCTGGGCTTTCATAGATGCAAAATTACTCACGCGGAGATGGGTTGCCCATGCAAAAAAGTAGGTGTCTTATTTTTGGAAGGCTTTATTTCATATTATCGTCGTCGTCTTATTCTACTGAACCTAGTTCCTCATATTTTACACTGACACTTAAAATGTCCTTTCAACTGTTTGGAGGAAATACTTCTTTTTTTCCCCCTCTTAGGCCTTTTCCTCTTGTTATCTGTTTTCTTTCTTCTCTCTTGGTGCCACTCTAATATTACCACTTCATTTGCTTACAGTAGGAACGACCAGCTAAACTGTCTTACGGTATACATTGTTAATGCATCTGGTCCACCATTTACAACTCTTTGTGAGCCTTTCTCGTCTCCGCGTGTATAGATACCCTGGTACAAAGTTACTTCACATGTTCATTCTGCTTTCAAGTGGTTTACAGTTTGGGTTGGGAGTTATACTGACAGAAACTGTAGTACAAAATAAAAAATGAGGCTCCTAAAAAAAGGTAAAGGTGAAATACTCGGAGGGATTTTCTCATGTACTTTTTTTGGCCATAGTAGATCTTCCTTTGTGATGTGTCTGTTCAACTCTTTTGCCCAGAATTTCTCATTGGAGTTTTTAAAAATTTCTGAGTTGAAGGAGTTGTTTATATAGAGTCTGGGTATAAGTGCTCTGTATGTATGTATTTATTACAGGATGTGGTTGTTTATTCATTTTCTGAAGGTTTTTTAAAAAATTTTTTAAGATTTATTTATTTTTGAGAGCAAGAGAGACAGAGCACAAGCAAGGGAGGGGCAGAGAGAGAGGAGACACAGAATCCGAAGCAGGCTCCAGGCTCTGAGCTGTCAGCACAGAACCCAACGCGAGGCTCGAACCCTCAAACTGAAAGATCATGACCTGAGCCAAAGTCGGACACTTAAGCGACTGAGCCACCCTGGTGCCCCCATTTTCTTAAGATTTTAATGTTGATGAAGTCTGCTGTATGTATGTATGTGTGTGTGTGTGTGTGTGTGTGTGTGTGTGTGTGTATGTACATATATATATACCTATAGATGTATAGATATTTTTAAGTTAGTGCTTTCTGGGTCCTTTCGAAGGAGTTTTTGCCTACTCCAGAGTCATGAAGATATATTCCTGACACTCCTGTGTTTTCTGCAATGTCTACATCATAAATCATTAAGAGAAATGTAGTTAGGGAGATGCAAATCAAAGCCGATGAGTTATCACTACACGCTCACCAGAATGGCTAAAATTAAAAACAAAACTGACAGTACGTACTAAGTGTTGGCAAGGATGTGGAGTAACTGGAATCATCACATACAGATGGTCCCCAACTTTTGATGGTTCAATTTAATTTTTCGACTTTACGATCAGGCAAAAGCAATATGTGTTCGGTGGAAACAGAACTTCGGGATTTGAAATTTGATCTCTTTCCAGTTAGTCGTAGTGATAGGATCCTCTGGCGCTGCTGGGCAGTGGCGGCAAGCTGCGGCTCCCAGGCAGCCACGCGGTCGCTGGGGTCCGCAGCCCGTGCACGCACAGCAATTCTGTTCGCCTGTGACCGTTTTATTTTTCACTTTCAGTAGCGTATTCGATTAATCATATGAGATCATTTCAACACTCCGCTATAAAATGGGCTTTGTGTTAGATCATTTTGCCCAATTGTAGTGGAACGTGAGTGTTCTGAACACATTTAAGGTAGGGCTAGGCTAAGCTTTGACGGTTGGTGGATTAGGCACATTCAATGCATTTTCAACTTGGGATATTTTCGGCTGACAATGGGTTTATCATGAAGTAACCCCACTGTCAGCAGAGAAAATCTGTACTAGTAGTTGGAATATAAAATGACGAAATCACTTTGGAAATCCATATAACTATTTCTCACAGAGATAAGCGTACACCAAACCTATGGGTTAGCACTTATACCTATGGGTTTCACCCAAAAGAAAGGAAGACATATGTCAACAAAAAGACTTGCATAAGAGTGTTCATGGTATCCTTATTCATAATAGCCAATCATTCATGTGTCATTCATGTCAATAAATGGGTAGATAAGCATTGATTTATTTACACAATGGACCATTACTCAGCAACAAAAAGACATACAATACTGATATACGGAAGTAATACGGATTATTTTCAAAATGCTCAGCTAAGGAAGCCTTCCGCAAAAGAGGGTATGCTATATGATTTCATTTCTATGAAATTCTGGAACCGAAAAAACCCTTTTGTGACAAAAATCAATCAAAGCAGTAGTTACGCTCCAGGAGGGACTGACTAGAACAAGGAAGGAGAAAACTTCCTGAGCTATTGAAAGTGTTCCATGTTTTGATAGGAGAGCGAGTTGATACAAGTGTGTAAATTTGTCAACAGAGCGAATGGACACTTAAGATTTGTGCATTTCATTGTATATAAACAATAGCTCAATAAAAATAGTGACAAAAACCTCGAAGGGCCAAAATTAGCAGCTGATTGGCTAGAATTACGACATTTGGGTTTAAGGGTGGTTTTTGTACTCAGAGGACCCTGAACTGAAATCATAGTTCTAAAGATTATTAACTCTATAAGTTTGTGTAAGTAATATAACTTCCTGGAACTTCAGCTTTCCATTTGCAGAACTGGAATTATTTCTTCTTTCAAGACACGTTGTGAGAATGTTTGTACAGGGCTAATCACGAGGGCCGACATAATGTGTTAAATTAATGCCACTTGAATAATTCTCCTTTTTTCCTTTTATTTTTTTCTTGTTATTTTTGAGTGAAGCGTCAAATACGATTGTGAGGTTTTGAGTGACAGTGTTTGGGAAGACGGTAAATTGTTAACAGAAGTACAGAGCACACGAGCAAGGTCATACCTGAGAGACAATATAATGGGTTCTCTTTGGAACCTAAGGAATTTGAGTGTAGATGTTCTGAATGTAGTTGGCAATAAAGGGCCGGGAATTGGGGGAGAAATCAGAAACGGAGCTTTGGATTTGAGCTGTGATGAACCGGTAAACCAGACCTCCAGCGGTAGGGGGGAGCTCTGATACGCGGTATTTGCTGATTTCCGTGCTGCGAATACTTACAGCACGGCCGGTTTCAAGTTACCAAACCAGTTTGCAAAGTTCCTGAGTATTTACCAATCAGCTCTCTGCAGCTGGTGCCTGCGGCTCTGGTATTCTGGTAGATCCGAGGCATTTGCTGAAGCAGAACAGGAGAGAGATACCAATCTTTTCTCATCTTGTACCAGGTCCTCTTGCCTAGGGGATAACAATACATTTACGTTCCTTTGCTATGGGTCCCCATTTCTGAGTGTCTCTCCACCACTCACACCTTTTTCTGCTGTGGCGTGGAAATACCTTATCATCTACATCCACTGCTTTTAAAGATGGCCTTCACAGCCCAGTGGTCTATCCACTCTCTGGTTACCATGACGCAGTTTCTTTATCCTTTTATAATACAAAGGCTGCTCTTTCCAGGGATATCCACCAGAGGTGTCAACCTGGAGGGGTTCAAGCCTAGCCTCAATCCTGTGGAAGGGCAAATAACTCTTCCCTTCAGTGCCCAGGGCAGCTTCCAACGCTGGGCTCCTGCCCCACTTAAGATTTCCCTCCTCCCTTGCTAGAGGAGGAAGGAACGCTTTCAAACTGACTTCATCATCTCTATATCCCATCCCATCCCCCATCCAGGGCATAGGTCTGTGTTTGTATGATCTGCAGGTGTAGACAGGGTTCGCGTCTCTTCCCATGGGTAATGGAACACTGACAAACCATGGGATGAGGTTAAGCCCATATTTAATGCAATTGAGCTGTCTGGGGCTATATGGACACTTTGTCAAAAGTGCATGGGGACTAATTCTTACCCCATTGGCCAGCTACGGTGCTCCGTTAAACACACATTTCCAGAATTCTTTTGTCCTAAGAACAAGTATTTTTGCACAGATGTTTCTTTTCAACATTATTTATTACAGAAAACTAAACTAAAACCACCTATGTGCCCACATTTTCATACTATAATATGACATACCCATTTAGAATAACATTATGTAGTCCTTAAAATTATTTATGAAAAGTTTTTTATTCATGTGAAACATATTTACACCAGAGTGAACGATGTACTATTTTAAGCCTGTTAAAAATATGGAAAGAGAAATCCCTGGAAATAAGTTTCTCGAACTACTAACTGATTTTCTTTTGGGGGTCAGATAATGGGTGGTCTCCTTCTTCTTCACTATGTGCTTATGACCTTCTCCAGATTTTCTGCACAACAAGCAAAATCTCTCTCTTTTTTAAAAAAAAATTATTTCTTTGTTTTGAGAGAGAGAGAGAGCAGGGGAGGGACAGAGAGAGAGACACGGAGAGAGAGGATTCCTAGCAGGCTCCCTGCTGCCAGCATAGAGTCCAACATGAGGCTCGAACTCACGAAACCATGAGATCATGACCTGAGCCGAAACCCCAGGCGCCCGGCAAAAATGTCTTTCACAAAAATTTTTAGGGGTCCAGAGGCTGCACTCGTATTCTAATAGCTTTGGTTTATCCAGTCCAATTGTTTAAAGTTTAAAGTCCATTTGAAGTCCACAGTCAAATTTTTTCTAAAACACCTAAGACGTATGTCGTGTTTTGTAAACTTGAGGTCATTCAGTCATGCTTTGTAGTAGTGTGGCTTCTTTGGTTATTTCCTTCTACACTTCAAGAAACGAGGGTAAGTAAAAAAAAATGGAAGCCTAAGCTTTCTTCACTGCGAACTCTTTTTAATTTGTAGGTGATTCAGATCTTCAAACCTTCAAAAATGTGTATTTCTATATTCTTGAGTGGTATTTTCCCAACATTTTCTATGGAAACTTTCAAGTGGACAGAATTTCAAATGGTATAGTGGATACGCGTAGATCGACCGGCTGGATACTGTAATTAACATTTTAGTATATTTGTTCTACCACATATCTATTCGACTATCCATCGGCCCATCTCATTTTTTGATACGTATCAGAGTAAGCAGCAGACATGAAGGCATGTCACTTTTAAATCCTACATCATGCATATCTTTAGCTAGAATTCAAAGCTTTTACATTTCTTGTCTTTCACAGGATATATGCAATGGAATGTATAATTATTAATGATCATTCAAGCTTTGACAAAACATAAACTTGTGTCGCCCAAATTCCCAGGAAGTTGCCCCATGCTCCTTCCCAGTAGTGCAGGCATCGACCCTCCCCCAGCTGACCATTGCCTCAATTTGACTCTACCAAATAACTTTTTTTCCAAGTTCAGAACTTTCTATTAATGGAATCATCTCGCACACAGCCTTTTGTGTCCGGCTACCTTCACTCAGCATAATGTTTTTGAGATTCATCTCTGTTCTATTTCTTGTACAAGATTTTTGTGGACATCTGTTTTTATTTTCTTTTGGGTAAATACCTAGGGATAGAATTGCTGTATTATAAAGCGGTGTATATTTAGTTTTACAAGAAACTGCTCAACCTTTCCCTAAAGAGGTGGTACCATTTGGTATTCCCACCTATAAGTGACGAGAGTCTCCTTTGCTCCATATTCTTGGCAACATTTGGCATTATCTGTCCTGTCAGTCTTTTTACTTTTATTTTTAAAAATTTTTGTCCTCCTCATGGGTGTGTAGTATTAAATTGTATTTTTAACTGTGTAAACACTTGGTCGGTGTCTTTGTTGTCCAAGTGGGAAAAAAGGCAACAGCCAAGTTTTGCTCCAAGAGACCCAGCCTCACTGAGTCTACAGAACATTGAAATTGGCACAGCTCCAGCATTTTGTAAGAAATGATTTTTCTCCCAGGGGGATCTCTTCTTTTCTCAACATTTGAAAGGCATTTGCTAAAGGCTCCCTTTATAATTATCCTCAATATGATGGTGGCTCCTCTCCTCCTAAAGCCTTCTCTTCTGCTTCTCCTCTGTCCCATTCTCCTTGGACCACGTGTAGGGATTACAGAGTCGCTTCAAACATTCCATTCCAGGTATCTCTGTTAGGTAACTTGTCACATGTAAGCATTTGTGTCCATCCGTGTCTCATCTCTCTTCTCAACCTATAAGCATTTTGAAGGAAGGACAAGCCTTAATTGACCTTAGCACAGTCCCCTGCATACAGCGCGTGCTCACTGGACATTTCTTGAACGGGCGATTGAATGGCAGGTGGTGGACTAGTTTCAAGCCCAGACCCTGGGGCCAGATCCCACTACCTATCAGCTGTGTGCTACCAAGAAAGTTACTTACCCTCTCTGAGACTCAGTTTCCATCCAAAAAAAAAAAAAAAAATGAGGACAATGAGAATACTTACCTTATGAACCCAAGTGACGATTAGATAAGGTTTTAAAAGTGCCTAGAGGGGCACCTGGGTGGCTCAGTCGGTTAAGCTTCTGACTTCAGCTCAGGGCATGATATCCCAATTTGTGGGTTCGAGCCCCACATCAGGCTCTGTGCTGACAGCTCAGAGCCTGGAGCCTGTTTCAGATTCGGTGCCTCCTTCTTTCTCTGCCTTTCCCCCACTCATGCTCTGTCTCTCTCTTTCAAAAATAAATAATAAACACTAAAAAATTTTTAAAAATTTAAAATGCCTGGAAAAGTGCTTAGAACAAAGTAAATATATACAAATAAAATCTGACTCTTATATATAACATCATAGAAAAAAAACTGGCTTTCTAAATCTATATCCATCCTGTGATTAAAAAAATTTCCTTAAAAACAAACAAAAACCAAGAACAAACAATTGCAAGCATTTAACCCAAGTGAATTCTTCAAGTACTCTAGCCATGTTATTCCAGAATTTGGAATTTGCCTGCAGAGATTCTGTAACCTTTGATCACATGCCTTTCAGCCCCCAGAGTTTTAGACTAGGTGTGTTCATAGCATTTAAGAACAAAATCTTGGGTCTTATATTGTCTTTCTTGAAGTACCTTGATCAGATCTTCAATAATTGGGGTTGTAAACTTTATTTCCCCATTTGTTTTAAAGAGAAGAACATTGAGGTCGGTCAGAGAAACCCAGCACGATAAAGCCAGTGACAGAACTTCTATTTTTCTGGTCCAGCCTTTTGTACCACATGTTTCCTGTCAAAATCAAGTATTTAACAACAAAAAAATCCTCGTAAAACTAAGGTTTTGGAAAAAAAAAAAAGAGAGAAGAACAATTAAATCCTTAATGGTCCTAAATACCATTTAACTTATGTTACATTCAATTGCTTGATATAAGAAAAGAATGCATCTTTTCTTATATAAAGTAAACAGGAAGCATTGATATTACTTATTAACAACACTTATGGTCAACAGGACCTAATATGTTCTGAAAAGTCATGCTGTACAATCTTTAAAGGAGACTTAGGGGGTTGAGTGTCCAACTTTGGCTTTGGTCATGATCTCACGGTCTGTGAGTTCAAGCCCCGCGTCGGGCTCTGTGCTGACAGCTCAGAGCCTGGAGCCTGCTTCGGATTCTGTGTCTCCCTCTCTCTCTGCCCCTCCCCCACTCATGCTCTGTCTCTCTCTGTCTCAAAAATAAATGAACATTAAAAAAAAAAAAAAAAAGAGAGACTTAGGGAGGGGCGCCCAGGAGGCTCAGTCAGCTGAGCATCTGATTCTTGATTTTGGCTCAGGTCAGGATCCCAGGCTCATGGAATTGAGCCCTGTCAACGTTGGGCTCGTGCTGAGTGTGGAACCAGCCTGAGATTCTCTCTCTCTCCCTCTCAAATAGAAAAAAAAAAAAAAAATTAAACGATTAAAAAAACAAAAGAAAGAAGGAAAGAAGACTTAGGGATTTTCTACTGAAAGGATTTGAAAAGAGAGACATGAAGGGTCCTGAGAGCAACTTCCTGAAGAGGGAACGGCTAGATGGTTTCCCAGAATCTACAGCACCATACTAGCGATAGTATGACTATCTTTTTCTTCCCTGGACTGGAGTCCATAAGGAAACATTTTATTTTCTGGAGTCGAAATGCGTGTGTTTGTCTCCATACAACACGGAGAAAACACGCCCACAAAATCAACAGAGAGCGTTGACCACTCTGACCTGTTAACATGTTTCTCTGCTTCTCTTCGGATGAAAGATTTCAAACCTCATCATGAACGTGGCGAGACGTATTGAATTGGAAAACACTAATATTGTCTTCCCAGATCGATTCAAGCTCCTTTTGTCACATCAGAGCAAGAGAGAAGATATTAATGGTCACCTTGGCTGTTTTCTTGTGACCTCCAACACGCCTCACATTTTAAATCGAATCCGGGTGGGGGTGTCTGGGAGCAGGGAGTGGAAATCCACAGGGTGCAGAGTGAAGCAAAGGCTAGATGTGTCCACTTGGTATTAAAAGAATGCGTCGCAAGCAAAAAAGGAAACGGTGTTTGGTAAAAATGAGTGTCGTTTTCCCCTGCTTCGGCATCTGCTTGCTTTCACAATGGCCGCAGTGTTTTTCTTTACCTGGTAGGTGGCCTCTCCATGTATCAATGAGGCACTGCGTGAAAATGCGCCTCCTTATGTCAGAGGGAAATTTGCTTTCACTTCTTTCCCCGGCTCTTCTGTGCCTCCCTTTGTTCTAATCATACACGTGAGGAGAAAGCCAGTGATGGCAGCAACAATTTTCTTCTCCAGCCACTTTTCGGAGTTAATAATTCAAACGGATCTTTTACAAACTCTCATTTTATTCTTAGAAATGGCCTCATTGCTAACAGTCTGCTCTCCAGTTGTACTTTATCAAGCAGCAGATCTGTTGTAAAATGTGATGACTGGATTTCATCTGTTTTGCCACCCCCTAAGAATTCATTGCCCACAGTGCTTCGACTGCTGTTATAAGAGACGGTTTAATTTTTGTGGTACATTGATTGATAACTGGGCTCCCTGGTAACATGGCCTTCCTTGAATAGGACCGCTGTTTTCTAGGTCTCAGATCCCCTGAAGATGCTACATAACTCCCTGTATGAAACAAATCTTCCACACCCTAATAGTAATATCCCGAATCCCCAAGTGAACGAATCGCGTATGCAAGTGCCTGTCGGTATCTTCATGCCTGCAGGTGACACAGATATGGGAAGGAAAGGTCCCCCAGGTCTTAGGTATGAGGGGATCGGAGACACAGAAAGACAAACAAACAAACAAACAAAACAGGAAGGCTCCCCATGATTCTGAAAAGTTGTCTAAATTGGTCTCAATCGAGTAATTAAATCGCAGATACTTCTTCACTCCTTGACTAATTTTCTGTTGCTTTCAGGTGAACTATGTAGAATCCCTGCTATGTGCCTTCAAATAAAAACAAATAATAATAACAAAAAAGAGAGGCGAAAAGAGTTTGCAGAGAGGAGAATTGTAAAAATCGGAAAAACAAAGGGCAGGAGGTTCAGGCAGAAGGTTTGGAATCACCAAGCTGTGGGACCCATGTTGTCATCGATTTATGAAAATCTCATTTAAAAAAGAAAAAACTTAACATCATTCTCTTTGATATATCAAGTTCAAGAGGCTTCATGTTTGCATGTACATCGAAGAAGGGGACGATGTATAGGTCCATGCTAACCCACTGCATGGAAGAGAGTTGGGGGGTTGGTGTAGCTTCAGCAGGTAATTTCATACAAAATCAATTATTAGCAGCCTACCATGCCGAACGATTCGGGTGAAATTCTTTTCTTCCCAATTAGGTGCATGCTTAATACACACAAGAGCAATGTTCAAGTTGGAAGGTCACATGTTCTAGTCCAATATTTACGTTGCTTTGGTAATGCCCAGTCATGGTCCTCCCGTCACCGCTCTTGTATCCATTCCCAGAGGAACTCTTACTGTGTCTATCTTCTTTCTATTTCGGGTAAATGAGGAGGGTAAGTGAGGAGGGTTAGGTAAAACTATCTCTGTATTTATTGAGCATTGTTTAGTCATTCCACAAATATCCACTGAACACCCACTGTGCTTCTGGCACTGGAAACTGGGGATTCTGTAGTCTTCTTAATAAAACAAAACAAAATGAAAAAAACTTCTGCTTCCTGGATCTTATATTTTAGTGAGGGAGACAGTAAACCAAATATGTAAGTAAAGTAAATGACATGTTCAATAGGGAGAAGGTCTAATAATAAATAAAGAACAGAAGGAAGGGAAGTTTTAGATAGAATAGGTGAGGGGAGCCTCACTGAATAGTGGTTTTAAGTGAAGACCTGAAGAAACTGGAAGAACTAACCATGTAGAGATCGGAGTGATGAGTAATCTAGGCAGACGAGAAAAGCAAGTGCAAAGGCCATGGGACTAAGGCATTCCAGACATTTTTGTGGGGAAAAGCAAAGCAAAGAGACTGGGATTACTAGAGAAGAATAAACGAGGGGGAGCGTTCTAGGAGACGATGTCACAGAGGTGATAAAGACCAGACCATGTAGGACCTTATAAATCACAGAAAGGAATTGGGTTTTGAGTTGAGTCTCATGGGAAGCCATTAAAGGGCTTTGTGCAGATGACGGAGACGATCCTTTTTTTTTTTTTTAATGTTTATTTATTTTTGAGAGAGAGAGAGAGAGAGAGAGAGAGAGAGTCAGAGTGTGAGCAGGGCAGGGGCAGAGAGAGAGAGAAAGACACAGAATTCGAAGCAGGCTCCAGGCTCCGAACTGTCAGCACAGAGCCTGACATGGGGCTTGAACTCACAAGCCATGAGGTCATGACCTGAGCCGAGGTCGGACACTTAACCAACTGAGCCACCCAGACGCCCTGAGATGATCCCTTTGCTAGAATCACTCTGGATGTCATGTTGACTGAGAATAGGTGGAAGAGGCACAAGAGTGTATGGAGCGAGATCAGTTAGGAGGCTACCGAAATGATCCAAACATGACCGGGTCAGGGCGGCAGTAGTGGGGGTGGTAAGCAGTCTAGTTCTGGGTATACTTTGAAGGTGGAGACAATAGGATTCGACGATGGTTTCAGAGTCAGAGTGGAGTTAGGAATGCCCCCATGATATTGATCTGAATAATTGGTAGAAGGGAGAGTCAATTACGATGGGGAAGCCTAGAGAAGGAGGGTTAGGGTGTGTTTGTGTGTGCGCGTGTGGGTAAAGATTCTGACTTTGGCCATACTAAGAGAAATATATCTATTAGCTATCCCAGTGAAGTTACCAAATAAGCACTTGGACATGTGGAGAGCGAGAGGCCGAAGTTGGAGGTAGACGTTTGAAGATCATCAGCATAGAGATGGTATTTGAAGATCTCACGAGACTGGATGAGATCATTTACGTCACTGCTTAAAGAAAGGGTATGTGGATTGAACCTCGTGGTTCAGGGAGATAAGGAGAAATCAGCCAATGAAGCTGAGAAGGAATGGTCAAAAAAAAGTACGATGTTCTGGAAGCTGAGAGGAGAATGTGTTTCTTGATTGGTTGTAGCCACTGTTCCTGAAAGGTCTAATAAAATGAGACTCATCAGATAGGATTAGCCATTGCATTGAAAAATATAGAGTTCATCAGTGACTTTGAGAAGAACTTAATTCTTGTTCGGCTCAAGCTCTAAATAATCCAAGACACCTCATTGACCTCTAGGGATTAAGTAAGAAAATGGGTTCAAATGTAAACAACTGGTTCAAAAGCGAGCTGGAATGAGAGAACAAGATACGGAGGAAGAAAGTTCTAAATTCCTTACCAGCAACATCTTATAAACAAAAGTAAGAAAATGATGTGATATTTAAGACAAACAACGAAGCAAACAAACACACGGAACGTCATCCAGGTAGGATTACCATAGGTAATAGGCTTCAATGGAAACCATGACAACGGGGAAAGAGGCCTTGTAGGGACTCTGCACGTATGTGCGCGCACTCTGCTTTCTCAATGTATTGTCACGCTGTGGCCTTGGCGAGAGCAAGAGCTGGGGAAAAATAAATAAGCGATTCCTTATCTTTTGGAAAAAAAATAAAACTAGTCTAATGTAAGTGGTTAAAAATCCTCTCTATAGTTAACACTTTAAATGTAAAAATTCGATTAAAAAATAGATGGGGTTGCAGTTGTGGGGGTGGATTTGGTAGAAGGTGTACGTACGGGGTGGAGCGGGGCGTGGGGGGATAAGCCGGGTCAGAACGAAAGCACATCCCTTTGACTTTTAGAGAGTCTCAAAGTCAGTCTGATTGGAATGAGAACTGGGAAAGGGGCAGAGAGGTGGTAGGGGGTGATCAGATTAATTTTCAAATTGGAAAAATGTAGGCCTTTGCCCCAGGAAACACAGGAAATGTATGAGAAATGATGATCCTGCTTTATGTATTCAGAATTGCATTTTTTGGCAGCCTCAACTAATGGAAGTACAGTTTTTAAGAAGAAGGCTGCCCCAAAGCTCTTGGAGTGTAGGACAGACCTGGTGCTGCCTCGAAGGACAGAGGGGGGCATTAAACACATGGCTTCCTACTGGCCATCCGGGTGTCCCTTAACTTAGGGACAGTGGATTTACTAAAAGTGCTGAGGAGTCAGGTGCAAGGGGAAGAGTAGAAACAGAGCTAAGAGATGACCCACGAGAGAAACAAAGACCCTACTTTAAGTCCTTAAATAACCCCCTCGGGAGCAGTGAGATACATTAAACTCCCATCCTTGGTGGTACTGAGCTTCCAAACCGCTGCATGTGGGCTTTTAACCAGTCAGCCTGACGTACTTCCGCAGAGCACACGCAGTGACTCCCGGCCCTGGCTGGCAGGTGCCCTGGTTGCTTGAGCCTTCTTCATTGTCCTCGCCCCGAATCTGCCTCTGTGAGACCACCAACCAGCCCTTCTCTTCCCCCTCCGGCTCCAGAGTGTGTCCGTGCCTGCCCCTTAGGGAGTTGGGTCTCATGTCTCCTTTCCCGGGGAGATTCTGGTAAGAAGCCTTGTTCCAACTTCTCAAGAAGCCTCTGGTCCCAGCTCTCTTGCAAGGGAGGGGAAGAGATTAGACACATTGACACCACCATTTCTTAGTGCAGAACATAATTAAGTCCATCGGCTGGGAAGCGTTTTCTTCCCTGTAGGCTCAGTAGTACGGAAACAAGGTATTCTAAAGGATGAATTCTGCTGAATTATTTTGGAATGCCCATGTCACCTGCTGGACACCTCCTTCATTTCTGGCAGTTCACTAAATAATTCACCATGTGCTCCAGTTCCTCTACAGCATGATGAGTGAAGGAAGTTGCCCTGCTTGGCAATTCTTTCCTGTTTGGGAACATATGTCCGCCTGAGTGAAAATCACCTTTAGCTTCCTGGAGCTGAGATACTCAACCAGTTTGCACTATAAGGAAGTGAGGATGATCCTTATGTTGGTCATTGTTTCAGGTCGGGATCCCAGAGGCACAACCTGAGATGAGGATTTGTGATGTATTTAAGGAAGGGTCCTCGGGAGAAGTCAGTGAGGGAGCGGGGGCCTCGGGACACGAAAAGGGAAGAAGCCAAACAACATGTGTGTTTCAGGCCAAGCCCCTAAGCGGGAGCTTCCGCCTGGTCCTAGAGGAGAGCCCCGGCGTGGAAGGCGGTTTGTCTACACAAGGCGACTGGCGGGAGGCTGGGCGTTTCTACTCTTGCGTCATCAGTCACTGCTGAGGCCAACCCGAGGGCCACGTAAACTTCACAGGTACTTCTGTTCCAACAGCCCCAGGCTGATCCTCTGAAGGAGAGTCATATGCTGCGGGCCATTGGAAGTAGAAGCCGCCAGAGCCGGAAGGAATGCACGGAAATGGCCGAAGCAATTCAAGAGGATTTGGGGGGGGGCACTGCAGTGCCTGCCGCGTCCTGAACACTTACGGAGCCTTTGCTGGTGCCGGGAAGCTTTCTTCTCACGTAGCGTATCATTTCGTTCTCACGTTACCCCTGCGCGTTTTCTCTATTTTACCTACCAAGGGACTGAAGTGTCAGGGAACTTGTAAGAATGTTCAGAAAAGGTAAATGACAGAGCCAAGGCTCAAATCCTGTTCTACCTAAAGGCCACGCTCACCGTTACTTTTCTCTCCTCTTATATTCCTTTCTGGTCACTTATTTATTTATTTATTACAATTATTATTTATTACTCCCTCTTTTTTTCTCCTCCTGTCATATTCCAATACTCCTTTTGGTTATATTCCATGACCCAAAGTGGGGGGTTCGGTTCAGGAAGGGATGGGAGAATTTGGGACAGGACAAGCAGAAAAAAGAGAGATGATAAAATAGTTTGTAACCAAGGGATATTACAGCGTATGAGTGGGGATAATTCTATGTCCCGAAGAAGGGAGGAGATCTAATAATGATCTTCTACTTCATGAAAGGGTTTAACCCGGAATAGACTGACCGCTGTGCTCAAATAATTACACAGTAGAATAGGAAAGAAACCTCCTTGCTTTTTTTTTTTCCTATTATTTTATTTTATTTTATTTTTGTTTTTTTAATTAATTAATTTATTTTTATTATATTAGTTTATTTTCAAATTGGTTTACATATAACACCCAGTGTTCATCCCAACACGTGCCCTCTTTAATATCCGTCACCCCCTCTCCCCCCTCCCTCACCTCCCTCACCTCCCTCACCCTCAGATTGTTCTTAGTCTTTGAGAGTCTCTTGAGAGAAACCTCCTTGCTTTTATAGCACGAGGATTTTAGGTCGAGTTGTAGGAAGTGCTCCCCTGCCCAAAGGGCTGTTGGGCACTAGAATGAAGTCCTATAAACTCAAATTGGAAAGAAAAGACAAAGAGAAGAAAAGCAGAAAGAGCTATGTAAGCTCAGCCTGCTAGGCCGTGCAAATGTATGAGATGTTACCTTGAATGCAGCTGCTTCACACCTGCAACCTTCCACGGGGGCGGGAAACTGTGAATTAAAAAAAAAAAAAAAGGCAGTGAACTTCACCGGAGCTCAAGATGCTTGGGAACCTGATGGTCCTCCAGAAACTATCATATTGTTTATGCCAGGGAAGAGATACATATTGATCTGGTCTGGTAGTTTTCTTCTCAATGAGAGTACTTTTTTTCCCCCACCTCTGTTGCTTGTCTCCCAAAGAAAAGATCTCAAACGCTATTACATAAATGTAACAGAACATTTTACAGGAGAGATACAGAGAAATAACATTTGTAATGCTATAGTGTGGCAAGGAGCCAGTGACTGGGTTGCAGAGGGGAATGGGCTTTGACAGCTTATCTTGTCAAGTGTTACATATCTTTCAATAATCTGTTGTTTTGTTGTTCTCTGTCCGTCCACTGCTCCTGCCCCGAGGCAGGGATTTTCTTGTTGAGATGACTCCATTTAGATTTCTTAAATATTTCAAAAATTATATATGCAATGATGCATCTGTATGGTATGTCCTACAGCCAGACCGAACTATCACAATATTTTATAGTAGAGTGCATACTGAAAATTCATTTAGCAGTCACGCAGGGATATATCTTTCCCATAGAACTCCCACGTGGATGGACTTATAATTTTGGGATGCCATTGTAATCCCACCAAATGTACCTGTGAAGGTACTGTTTTTTCAGCTATGCTGTGAACCAAATTGATACTTCTGAGCTAGCGTACAAACCTGATTATCATTCAAATCCTTATTTCTCTGGAAAGATGAATTCCAGTTTTGGATTTGGGACTCCAGGAATATCTTCAGCCTAATATACCTCTCAGTAGAAGTTTGAAAAGGGATTTTCTTTTCTACACATTGGGTGAGGCCAGTAAGGAAAAGTCCCTTGCTCCATGAGAGCCAGCCCGAGTGGTGATTTGTTCTCTGTAAAAGAAAACTCCCTTGCCTTCCATTTTAACAGCAGCCATTCATAGAACTGAAGAACTTGTACAAGAGTAGCAATTATTATGACCGAGCACTTCGTGTGTATCAGATCCTATGCCATTCCCTGTGTGTATATGATCTTATGTAGCCTTTATGATAACTTTGGAACGTAGGTATTATTGTCACCATTTTACAGGAGAAACTGAGGTTCTAAAAATAATAAATGATGGAATCTGATGGAATCGGAGCTCTAGACTACCTGACTTGAAAGCCTAATCATCTCACGGCTGTTAGGGTGGACATTCGTTAGTTGCATCCCTGATATTTATTCTCCTTTACCATTATTTTCCTGTGGAAAATTTAGCCCTCACTAACTGTCCCCCATACTATACCACACCACACCCCATCATATCACAGCCACTTAATTTGTGGGGAATTTAACTTACCACCTGCTTGAGGAGTAAGCCCAGACTGACGTAAACCAACCTGTATGCTTCACTCCTCTTCGCCATTCCTCTGCCATATTGTCTGGATGAGTAGGTGATTCAATCAGAACCAGTGACATAGAATGAGATTTTTGCCAGTCTTCTCGGAATGAGAAGCTCCCGACTCTAACTGTGTTTTATAAGGATATGAAACTCTGACACGGTGGCAGCCTTTTCCTACCTGTAGGAGAGAGCATGGTTCTGCTGGGGGTAACCACTATGTAGGCTGAGTCTGAAGCCATTGGGGCAGAAGACAGGGTCCAGACACAGAGGGAGTTCAGGTTCATACTGACAAGGATTCAACTCCTAGATCAAGCCTTTCTTGAAGTAAGAGTTTAATTGCAAACTTAATTGCTCAAACTACCATTTGTAGTTTGAGTGACTCTATAGGTTTCATGCTACTTTCACCACAATAAAGGCTGTAAGTGACCCAGGTACTGCCCAGGAAATGTACCTTCTTTAAGAGCCCTTCCCTCTTCCAAGCTCCAGTATGATGTCATTGACTTCCGGAGTCACATTTCCGAGACAACTCAACAACCTAATGAATGACATTAAATTCCATTCACGCTGTTCTTGCTAAGTGAGAAAAGTTGTCCTCTTAAAATTTACCAAGGTTTTGAACAATACAGAATGAAAACAAAGAACGTAATCTTAAATTAGAAAAAAAAACTTCATTAAATGATGCTATTCTCTGATAATTCCAGTTAATTGAAGTTTCAATTGCATAGGAATAATAAGACCTAGGGTCTGGACTCGTGTTCGAGGAGCAAAATTTTCAAATTATTGGCATATGTTTCATTTAAAAATGCATGTACGCCTTGGTTTCTCATTGGAGGCGATATATGAATATATCTTAAGCAAAGTGTATTTTCCTTTCTTTCGATAATTGCTCATTTTGTAGAAATTAGCATTGGTCCCTTCCCTTAAATGTGGTAAGAATACATAACGATAGTTCTCAAGGTGTTACATTAATCACATATAAAACCAAATGCCTATTGCCGTCCTTTAAACTAAGGAACCGAGAGAAGCTGTGAGGGTGAAAACTGTACAGAGAAACTAGAAAAGTACAGAAGTTGAAGTCCATTTCAAAGGTCATTTCACTGGGAAACTGATGAAGTTTAAGCTTCAGGCCCCCTAAGGCTGTGGGAGGGACTCCAGCGATGTGTACTTGTAGTAATAGGATCTTCCAAAATTTTCTAAAGCCAGATTTTTTTTTTGGTTTACTTATTTCTTTCGAGAGAGAGAAAGAGAGAGAGAGAGAGAGAGTGTGCGAGCAAGCAGGGGAGGAGCTGAGAGAGAGAAAGGGAGAGAAAGAATCACAAGCAGGCACTGTCAGCGCAGAGCCCCACATGGGACTCAAACCCAGGAACATGACCTAAGCCAAAACCAAGAGTCGGATGCCTAACCAACTGAGCCACCCAGGCGTCACTCTAAGGCCAGACATTTTGGCTGCAATTAGTTAAGACAATTGTCTTTTCTCTCCTCTGCATTGCCTTATTACATTCTACTTGGGTTTCACAGCATTGGAGTAACTACAACAATTTGGGGGATCTGGCTAGGAGAAAGTTCCCTTGGGGGTGCAGTTCAAGAAGCATGTACTTATGTGTCACAGACACTTCCTTTTTTAGCGTTGCTAGCCATCCCAGCAAGGGGTCGCCGCCAGGAATATCCGTTCTGTCACCTGGGCCAACTCCCCTGCCTTTGGATCGAGAACCTTCCAGGTCAGCGGTTTTACTCGGAAATGAACGGGTGCTGGTGTCCGGCACTAGAAGAATATACATAGTGAGGAGAAACTCAGATTAAAACGTAGAGGCAGACGCGAGTCTATGGGAATTCTTGCAGTTAGCAGAAATGTGAAATTACCAGAGAAGGATCCAGTTCTTATCAATATGAAATCAAACAGAAAGATTGCTTCTGACAGGAAGATAATACCTAATGCCACATATGTGATTACTAATGCTATATGCAAGTGCATGGAGGAAAGACCGGATTATCTGTTTGCTTTCTTAAAGGCAATGTTATAAAATTGTCATGAACGAAATGAACAAAGATTTTGTGCAAAAAAGTAGGCACACCTGGGTGGGTCAGTTGTTTGAGTGTCTGACTCTTGGTTTCAGCTCAGGTCATGATTTTACAGTTTCATGGATTCGAGCCTTACATCAGGCTCGGTGCTGACAGCATGGAGCCCGCTTCAGATTCTCCCTCTCTCTCTCTCTCTCTCTCTGCCCCTTCCCCACCTCGTGCTCTATCTCAAAATAAATAAATAAACTAAAAAAAAAGTATTAAGAAATGTGTTAAGCGGTGAATTAATAAATTTAAATATCGTTTTAATAAAACTTGTGTGATTTGTGTTGTTTGTCAGCTTTTCAAACCTGGAAAGATTTTCTGTTTTTTTATCCTGTATTAATAATCAATTCTGAGCCTAATTTAGTATTTTAAATTCTGTATTTCTTTTCTTAAATTAATATCCTCAAGTTAACATTCTTTAGGCCTCAAACACTTGATCTGACCTCAGACTACTCAGGCTGTAGGTTAAAAGGAATTAGTTCAACATATAGATGAATCCTGTTCTCTCCCCAAGGGTACAGTCCGAATGGCTGTTTGTCGAGTCACTGTAGGTATCTTCTCAAGTCTTCATAACGAGGGCTTCTGAATTCTCATATAAGTGGAAATTAAGTTTACTTATTTCATACTTAAATTTTTTTAAACGGTTTCATTGAGGAATCATTGACATAAAACAAGTAGTGCATATTTAAAGTGTACAGCGTGGTAACTTTTGACATATATTTGCACCCATGAAACTGTCAACACAATCAAGATAATGAAAATGTCCGTCGCACCAAAAGTTTCCTCCAACTCCTTTGCCATCTCTTCCTCCTGCCTTTCCTTGTAGCCTCCTTCCATCCCCAGCCAACCACTGATCTGTTTTCTGTCACCATAGACTAGTTTGAATTGTCTGGAAATTTTTATGTATAGAATTGAACAGTAGGTACTTTTTGGGGGGTTAGTGGGATCTGGCTTCTTTCACGCGGCATGATTATTTTGAGATTCACCGATTTGTGGTTTGCATCAATCGTTCATTTTGTCGTCGTTGTTGTTGTTGAGTAGTATTCCATTTGTATTATTTGTTTATCCTTTTTTCCCTGATGAACATTCGTGGTGTTTCCAGTTTGGGGCTACTGCAGATCAATTGACCACGAACATTTGCATGTGAGTCTTTGTTTTGGCAAACACTTTCATTTTCTTGGGCAAATAACCTGAAGTGGATTCCCTGGATTATGTGTAGGTATGTTTCACTTTTTAAGAAAACCGTCAAATACTTTTCCAGAGTGGTTGAACTCTTTTACCCTCATTCCCACCAGGAGTGTTCTAGTGTTCCAGTTGGTCTGAATCTTTGGTAATTTCAGATATGGTCAACCTGTCTTGTAATTTTAGCCATTCTAATAGGTCTGTTATGCTATCTCGTTCTTTTTATTTAATACTGCTGAAGATCTTTTCTGCGCTTATGTATACCATTTATATTTTCTTTGGTGAAGTGTCTTTTCAAATATTTTGCCCACTGTTTATTTCGTTTTTGAGTTTTAAGAGTTTTTCTGAACGGTGTATTTTGGATATAAGTTCCTAATCAGATATGTGATTTGCAAATACTTTTTCAAAGCCTGTAGCTTGTCTTTTCATTTTAGTAGTAGTCTATTTAAAAAAGCAGAAGATTTTAATTTTGATGACGTTCGGTTTGTCAATATTTCTTTTACAGATTGTGCTTTTGGCATCATAACTAAGACAACTTTACCTAATCCAAAGCCAAAAAAGTTTTCTCCTGGAAGTTTCATAGGTTTAAATTTTACATTTAGGTCTATGATCCATGCTGAGTTAATTTTATGGTATGAAAAATGGATCATACATATATACATAGATATGTGTACATATCCATAATATATATATAATATATATATATATATAATTGGAGATATATATATCCAATTATTCCAGCACCATTTGTTGAAAAGACTAATCTTTCTACTCAATTGCTTTTGAAAGCTTGTCAAAATCATTTATCTGTATATGTGTGGGTCTGTATCTGGACTCTATTCTTTTCCTTTTCTCTATTTGTCTATCTCGTTCTTTTTATTTAATACTGCTGAAGATCTTTTCTGTGCTTATGTATACCATTTATATTTTGTTTATAAAATTGAGAAAGTTCCCTTCTTTCCCTAGTTTTGCAAGAGTTTTTAAGCAGGAATGTATGTTGAAATTTATCAAATGCTTTCCTCTGAATGTTGAGATGGTCATATAATTTTCTTTATTTCTTTTGTTTATTTGTTTTGCTATTATGAAATACATTGATAATTTTCTATTGTCAAACCAAACTTGCAACACCAAACTATCTTAATTGTTGAAGCTTCACAATAAGTGTTAGTTCTCTAAATCTGTTTATCTTTTTCTATATTGTTTTGGCTCTTCTAGATCTTTTGAATTTTTATATCAGCCTTTTGGGATTTTAATTGGAATTGTTTTAAATCTGTGGATCACTTTGGGGAGGATGGATTTCTTAACATTGTTGAGCCGTCAGTGAACACAGCATCTCTCACCATTTATTTAAATTATTCTCAGTAATGTTTTGTAGTTTTCAGTGCACTTGTCTTTCATGTCTTTTGTCAGATTTATCCCTAATTATTTTATATTTTTTGATGGTATTGTTTTTTAATTTTAACTTCTGATTGTTTATGGCTGATATTTAAAAATACAACTGATTTTTATACATTGACATTTTGTCCTGAAACATTTCCTAGACTCAGTAGTTCTAGTAGTTCTTTATAGATTCCAATGGAGTTATACATAAACAATTATGTTGTTTGTGAATAAAGATCGTTTTATTTCTTCCTTTCTAGTATGGATGCCTTTCATTTATTTTTCTTGCTTTGTTGCACTGACTAGAAATTCCAGGATGATACTGAAAAAAAGTGGTAGGAGTGGACATCTTGCTTTGTTCCTAATCTTAATAAAACTATGAAGTTTTTTAGCTGTATATTTGTAGATGCCTTTATAAAATTGAGAAAGTTCTCTTCTTTTCCTAGTTTTCCAAGAGTTTTTTTTATCAGGAATGTATGTTGAAATTTATCAAATGCTTTCCTCTGAATGTTCAGATGGTCATATAATTTTCTTTATCTTTTTTATTTGTTTTGCTATTATGAAATACATTGATAATTTTCTATTGTCAACCAACCTTGCATAACCTGCCACATTTGGTCATGATGTATTATCTTTTTACATAATGTTGGATACAATTTGCTCGAATTCTGGTAAGAATTTTTTGACCTATGATCCTGAGGAATACTGGTATACAATATTTCATCTTATAATATGTTCATCTGTTTTTGATATCAGAGCACTTGTGGCTTCATAGAATGTGTTTTCAATTATCAAGGTATTTATACAGAATTAATATTACTTCTTCCTTAAATCTTCGATAGAATTATCCAATGAAGCCATCTGGGATTGGCATTTCTTTCTGGAAATTTTTTAAACTAGAAGTCAAATTTCTTTAATAAATGGAGGGCTATTTATGTTACCTAGTTTGTCCTTGAGTGAGCTTTGGTGGTCTTTATCTTTCAAAGAATTTGTTCATTACCTTTAAGTTGTAGAGTTTATTGATATAAAGTTGTCCTGAATATTCCCTTAGTATTATTTGGCATTTGTAAAGTCTGTAGTGATATCATCTCTCTCATTCTGATATCAACAATTTATATTTTCTTTTTCCCTGATTAGTCTAGATATCTATCAATTTTACTGATCTCAAAGAAGTTGATAAATTCTTTCCACTTTCATAAATCTGAAACTGTCTTTATTTTGCTTTTATCTTTGAAAGACCTTTTCACAAGGTATAGAATTCTAGAATGACAGATTTTTTTTTCCTTTCAATATTTTGCTCCATATCTTTCCCATTGTTTGCAACAAAATCTACTGTTGTCCTTTCATTTGTTCCTCTGTACATATCTTTTTCTCTGACTGCTTTTAGAGTTTTCTGTTTATCACTGGTTTTGATCAATTGATTATGCTGTGCCTTGGTATCATTTTCTTTACGTTTCTTCAGCTTCTTGGATATGTATATTTATAGTTTTTTGCAAATTTGGAAATATTTCATCCATAATTTCTTCAAAAAGTTTTCACCCCCCCCCCCATTGTGACTTCAATTATTCACATATCAGACTTCTTGAAGCTGTCCTACACTTCACCAATACTCTGTCTAGTTTTTAAAAGTTTCTACGTTTAATTTTAGATTGTTCCTATTGATATACCTTCAAATTCACTAATTTTTTCTTCTGCAATCTCTAATCTACTGTTAATCCTAGAAAATATATTTTTCAGCTCACACATAGTACTTTTTGTCACTAGAAGTTCTGTGTGAATCTTTCTTATACTTCCATATTTTTGCTTAACTTTCAGAACATATGGAATACAGTTATAATAACCATTTTAATGTCCTTCTCTGCTAACTCTAACATCTGTGGTTAATTCTTAATCAGATTCAATTGATTGATTTATATCCTCATTATGGATCATATTTTCCTGTTTCTTTATGTGTCTGGAACCTTTTTTTTTTTTCCTTGAAAGAAAAGAATATTTAGAAAATGTCATCTCATTCTTTCCTGGCTTGAAAAGTTCCTGTTGAGAAATCTGCCTATAATCTTATGGGAACTGTATGTAACTTTCTCTTTTCTCTTGCTGTTCTTAAAGTTCTTTCTTTGTCTTTAACTTCTTTTTTTGTAAATTTTTTAACGTTTATTTGTTTTTTTAGAGAGAGAGGGACACAGAGCGCAAGCAGGTGAAGCCCAGAGAGAGAGAGAGAGGGAGACACAGAATTAGAAGCAGCCTCTGGGCTCTGAGCTGTCAGCACAGAGCCCAACGCAGGGCTCAAACCCACGAACCGTGAGATCATGACCTGAGCCAAAGACAGATGTGTAAACAACTGAGCCACCCAGCTGCCCCACCTTTGTCTTTAACTTCTGACAATTTAATTATAATATGTCTCAGTGTGACCCTGGTTAAGTCCAGCCTATTTGGGGCCTTTCAGGTTTCATGGATCTGGAGGTCCCTAATGTCCCCCCAGGTTCAGGGTCTTTTCAATGATTGGGTCTACTCTTGACACTCTTTTAAACTCTTTAGTCCAGCTATTGTATTTTTCAGCTCTAGGATTTCTGTTTTGTTTTGTTTCTTTGATGGTTGCTATTTCCTTGTCAAAGTCCTCATTTTGTTCATACATTATTTTCCTGATTTCATTTAGTCGCTCTATTTCCTTGTAGTTCATTAAGGCTTCCTTAAGAGATTATTCTGAATTCCTTGTCTCACAGTTCATAGATCTTCATTTTTGTAGAGTCAGCCATTGTCATGTTATTAGTCCCCTTCGGTGGCGTCATATTTTTAGTGATCTTGATTCCTTTTGTTGGTATTTGCACTTTTATTGTAATTGGGATCTTCTTCCAGACCTTACCTGTTTGCTTTGGTAGAGATGGATCTTTCCAGTCAGCTCAGTTTGGATTTCTGGGTGTGTTTGCTGGTAAAGTCCTTGGGTCAGTGGGGCTCACTGTTATGGTCTAATTTTAGGTGAGGCAACTGTTGAAACTCTGAGGTAGAAGATGGAAGGAGGTGCCACTGCCGAGAACGGGTGGGGAGGACTGTTGGCTTTGTTCCCTACCCAAGTCAGGCCGTAGGATGGGCTCTGCAGTTGTCTGAATTCTCTGGTCAGATTTACTAGATGGTCAGGACTGGATGCAATATTTCATGGTAGAGAGGACTATGAATTAGCTTTCCTGCCCCGGTAAGGCCACAGATAGGGCCCAGGGCCTTTGTGGCTCAATATTTGGTGACCCAAATCAGGCTACAACGCATACTGAATTCTCTCGTTAGGTGAAGCCACCGGCTTGCTCTATAGACAGGGGAAGCAATGGACTGTATTCTTTGTTCAAATGCCACTCTGTGTAGGGCTGTTGAATTGGCTATGCAGCTTCCTGTGTGTTCTGGTTAGGTTCTCTGATTGGACAGAGTGAAGGCTGTATTAGTGATGAGTAGGGCTATGAATTAAATTTCCTGCCTGGCCACAGCAGGAAAGTCAATTAAGCTCTTTATTTTCTTAAGTGACCCGCACCCCAAGTTCCCTGGCTGAAGAGGGCCACTGGCTTTGTTCTGCAAACTGTCGGCTTGCCTGCCCTCTTCTAGGCTCCAGTGCTGCTGGGCCAGCACAGCTTCTAGAAGTTGTTGCCAGCCCTTCTGGTCAGGTAAGGCTGGAAGACACTCTCCACAGTGGGTGAGGCTATGTCTCAGCCCCTTTGCCTGGATGGTAAGAGGAGAGGCCACCTTGGGCTTCTTTCAGTTTCCCAAACAGTCTCTCCAGTTGGAAGGGGCTGAAGCTACCCTCGATCTTGGCTATGGACTAATTCTTCAGCCTATGAGTAACAAGGGACCACTCCATGCCCAGTACTGGCTTTGCTGTGTGAGTGATCAGCTCTGACTACCCACCTTTTGGCTGAAGCTCCACCGGGCCTCACCGCTTCCAGAATTTATCACCAGCCCTTCTGGTCTGATGGGCCTGGATGACACTGTCCGTAGCAGGTGGAGCTGGGACTCAGCACCGTGGCCGGGTGCAGGCCAACTGGGCTCTACAGCAGGCAAAATTCCTCATCTGAGGATCTGAATCAAGCAGGTCTACACCCAGCCAAGTTCCTTGGTCAGAGCGTACCCCTGATTTCATTCTGCAGATAAGCAAAGCCACTGGTCGGGATTACTACTTGGGTGCTGCAGGTATGAACTCTGTCTGCCAAGGTCCATGTCCTATTTGTTGTGAGCCTCCCCCCACCTTCTCCATCACAGTCAGATTCCTGGAGATTAAGCCCCACAGATTACCCTGCAATCCCCCTGATGCAGGATCGAAGTAATGGCTCCCACAAAGCAACCCCAATGCTTGGGGAGTGGTTGTCCCTCTGACTTCTCTGTTCCCACTGGAGGAACTAGAGGCTCAGGGGAGACTTCTCTTCACAATGCTGCACCGTCCTGGGGGAGGGACAATGCTGTCAACATGTAGCCGCCTCTCTTCTCCTTCTAAGGCAATCTGTCTTGGTCTCTGTGGTGCAGGGGGGTGCTTCATCCTCACCCTCAGGTGCTACGATTCTCTCAGTGGTGTCTCGTTCTTGAATAGTTGTTGGTTGTTCTTGTGAGGGGAAGAGCCAGGAACAACCTATGTCGCCATCTTAGTGACATTACTTCCCTGGACCATTTGATTGGGTGCCAGACATTGTAAATGATCTCTTGTGGGCTGCCGACAGTTTGGTGTCCTTCTAAACACTCTTGAGCTTTGTTCTGGAACATAGTTAAGTTACTTAGAAACAGTTTGATCCTTTTTGGTCTTGCCTTTAATAATTTCTAGGTAGAACCAGTGTAAGGTTTAGTCATGGGTTAATTATTCCTCGCTACTGGGGAAAGATCCTTCTGGGTGCTGTATCCAGTGCCCTGTAAGTCTTGAGGGTTCCAGTCTGCCTCATGGGTACAAGCATTATTCTTATCCTTGGGTGTTCCCTGGGCTCTGGTACCTCTCATTTTCTGGGGTGATTCTTTCTCTGGCCTCAGGTAGTTTCCTCACACATACACCCTGATCCGTATTCAGGTGAGATATTCTGTAGATATCTGTGGTGCTCTCTGTGTGCACCCCTTTACTGTCTGGTCCTCTATCCTGTGAACTGAGCTTCCCTGGTCTCCTCCATCTTCTCATCTCACCTCCATCTTTTCATCTCACTTCCGTCTCCTCAACTCCAGGTGTCGGCTGTAGTCCACCTGTAGTCTTCTTCCTGGATGTGGCCCGGAAGCTCCTGTGAGGTAGAAGGTGGAGCAACATAGGGCTCGCTTTACTTGTTTCTCACACTTCAGGTATCAGTGTCCGTCCTTGCCTGATGATCCAGTGTCTTGAAAACCATTGCTTCATATATTTTTGTCTAATTCTTGGTTGTTTTGGGAGAGAGAGTATGTTGGTTCCTTTTTCTCCATCCTAGCCAGAAGAAGAATCTCTTATCATTGGATTTTTCTTTTTGGCTCATGCTGGCTGCTTTAAGATCAGAGTAAAGACGTAAAGAATCTTCCGGACACTCACAGACACTTCGGGTATGTGGCATAGGTGTTTCACAATTAAACAGAGCGGTAGGCCAGTCCCAATTTCAGTTTCATTAATTTGTGAAAGAAAAAGAAGGATCTGCATGAAATTCACGACTCAGATTGTCACGTTAGCCACTGTGTCAGGAGGCTTGAGAGCCGAGCTCTGGAGAAACAAAATCCCTGACAGTTGTTGATGTTTTTGTAATAGGAGACTTCTGTTATTTTAGCAAACAGAAAGACTACATAAAAATGTCAAAAAGAAACTACTTTTAAAGAAAAAAATAGAAACTGACTCACTAAAGGGACCTATTGGGGATAATTACCCGGGGCCTGTGGTAGATCGGGAGGGCTGATTTAAAGTTATTGTTTTTGCAAATTCTGCAAAAAAACAAAAACCAAACAAAGATTTTTTTTTTTCCTGGCTTTGTGAGTAGTGGAAAAATTCCTCCCACAGCCGTAATGTCATGTAAACTGCATACGTGCATTTTTCTCTCTGAGTTTCTCAAAACTCCTTTTTTTTCCTAAGACAGAGCACTATTGGCTTATGAGAAAGCATTAAAAACTATCATTTGAAACGATTTTGATTGTTGATTTGCCATCTGGTAATATATTACAGGGGCCTTTAGTTTGTTGGTTTCCTGCTTCCCTGGGTCAGCAAATCCTGAACTTTCTCATCTGACACCTGTTCGACTCTGAGGATGCTGATTAATTCATGGTGGAAAGGTATCAGTTTTACAACTCAGACTTCTGCATTCCTGAAATGCCCTTCTCATGGGAGACTTTCGATGAGCTTTGAATTAATTGAGGTAAATAAATATTCACTCCTTTGGATACCACTCCATTCTCTTTCATTCAAAAAAAAATTTCATCTAGGGGTGCCCAGGTGGCTCAGTCAGCTAAACGTCTGACTCTTGATTTTGGCTCAGGTCATGATCTCACGGTCATGAGCTTGAGCCCTGCATCAGGCTCAGCACAAGGGCACAGAGCCTGCTTGGGATTCACTCTCTCTCTCCCTCTCTCTCTGCCCCTCCCTCACTTGTGTGCGCGCTCTCTCTCTTAAAATAAATAAATAAACCTAAAAAGACTTCTTCTTGCTTGAACTTTATCACCAATAAAAATATCTTTAAAGATTTAATTCAATTAATAATGCCCAATATTATCTTGGAATCATATCTGTGTCTTTCTGGTCACCCATATACTAGTTGTTCCTAATTTACAAACTATAACTTTAATTAAAATTCAACCACTCAGTTTAAATGGAAAGATCTTCGTTAGAAGAAAATTTCAAAGAGTATTTGAATAGATTTAACAGCAAAAAAAGTTAAACATAAACACTAAATGTGAACAAATATGAGATAATTGACTAACTTATTACGGTTTTTGGAAGTGAATTCTATCTACTGACTTGAAAAGCTTCCATATCTTAGTTCACATTAAGCTCTGATAACTGAGGTCGTGTTCCCTCCTCTATATCATGGAGAGTGGGCGTTCTGGGTTGTTAGGAGAGTGGGGTAGCCAAAGTGGTAGGTAATGAGATAAATACTGAGCAACGTGTCAGGACGCAGAATTCCTGCTGGAGGAGCTCTCGAAGCCCATATAAGTTATTCCACTTTAGAGTTAGCCCACCTAAGGAGTAAGGCAGGGACAGAATTTATACCCCAACATTTCTGAGATATTGCTTCAGAGTTTCTCCTGGAGGCAGGAATTCTAGAAACTTCCACACTGTTGGGCAGGTGGCAGAGTAAATTCCATCAAGGAGAGGACACCCTCAGCAAAGAGCTGCTGGTGCTAGGAGCTGGAAGTTGGCCAAGGGCAAACAGACATTCACAGGGAGGTCGTGAGGGAGAGGCACTGACATCATACGCCATAAAACTAGACCCAAGAGAAAGACAGAACGGTCAGGACAAATAAGGGTTTATTAAAAAAAAAAAATTACAACTAATACTTGATCTCTTGTGCCCTTTGGGGGAGGACTGATTATGCTACAGTTAAAAAGCGACCAAGTGTTAGTGCCTCAGTGCCCCTGAAGCTTATTTTTCACTTTCGGTTATCAGGGGACCTCCGTGGATTGCGTTAACTCGAGGGACCCACGCTGGTGGAACGGCCACCACCCCAAACTTGGTCAATGATGTACTGGAGGTGGAAGGAAAGCCTTGCACTAGCAACTAAATATCCTGACTAGAGAGACATGTGTCACTTCCACTCACAAATGATTACCCCAAACTAGTTACATGGCCCCAACCCAGTGTAAGGTATGTACCTGCCATCTACCATGTATCTAGAAGAATTCAGAAACAGATGACAAATGACTACCACATGTCAAGACCAACAATAATCTCGGATTGGTCAATGACTTAAATGAAAAAGTGGCTTTGGGTCACCTGGGTGGCTCAGTCGGTTAAGCATCTGACTTCAGCTCAGGTCATGATCTCACTGCTCGTGAGTTCGAGCTGCACATTGGGCTCTGTGCTGATAGCTCAGAGCCTGAAGCCTGCTTTGGATTCTGTGTCTCCCTCTCTCTCTCTGCCCCTCCACCGCTCACACTTGGTCTCTTTCTCTCAAAAAGAAATAAACGTTAAAAAAGAATTTTTTTTAAAAAAGTGGCGTTAGAGGAACAGAAAGAAAAATGAGTTTTGTATACATTGAAAGTGAATTCTAACTACCATACAAAACCCAGAAACTGTAAGGAGAAGAGACTGACACATTAAAATGCATACAAGTTTTAAAAGTTTGATAGGACAAAAACGCCATAAAATAATAAGGACTCAAAGGTCCCAAAAAATGAGCTAATATAGCAGAGTAGGTGCTAATTTTCTTGATATACTTAGAGCTCTATAAGAAAAATGTAGTACCCGTAAGAAAAATGAGCATGGAAAAAGGCAATTCACAAATAATGGCATTCATGCGGACTATAACCATATGACATACAAAATAAAATAAAAACACAGCCTTTTAGTCATCATAGGAGCAAAATTGCAAAAGTATGATGAGACCCAGTGATCCTCACATACCGTGGATAGGAGTGAGGAGAGGTTTCAGTTTATTTGTATTTTTGAACATATCTGCTCACATTTTAAATGCGCATCCTCTTTGACCTAGTAATTTTCCATCGAGGATTTTAAGGTAGAGATAAACTTGAACAAATGCATCTAGATTTACATACACGTACGTACAATGGGACACTACTTGTAATGATAACTCTACCCTGCAAAAAACAAATATCCATAAACCAGAGGTTATTTAAGTGAATTATAATACATATTAAGATAGAATATTATGTAGCTATGGAAAAGCACAAAGGAGATGTCTTTGGGCTAATATGGGAAGTCTAGAATGGATTATTAATGAAACATAGGAGAGCGAAAGAATGTAATGTATTCCACTTGTATAAGTCTTGTATGTGCATAGAAGATTTATGAAAGAATTCATGAGTGATCGTTAAGAGTGATACCATGTGGGCGGAGCTAATAGGGGTCGAGAGAGGCATGCAGGGGCTGTAGCGGGCATCGATTATTTTGGGGCCAAGAACACTCATTCTTCCTTCTTTTTATAAAGTCATATCCTTCGTTCTCACTCATGTCATGATCTTTGGGTGGGGTATGTATCACCGTGACTCTAGATTTGGAGCATAACACCCAAGCCTGGTTAATCGGCCCATCCAATTCTCCCAGCCACGGCGATCGGCTGAGTTACAAGTCGGTCCAGCCAGAGTCAGTCTTGGGACCTGTTTGTGAGATCATGAGAATATAAGCTTTTTGTCCAGAAGCGAGTCTGGGAAAATGGAGGTTGGAACAGCTGTGACATCTGAATATTATGAAAGATGAAACAAAGTATAAGGGAGAGCAGAGCTTCTGTGTTCAGCGCAAGCCGCGTGGACATTTCAGTTAAACAAGAAACAATTTAAAATATAGATAAAAGATAAGAGAAGCCACTTTTTTTTTCCACCTTAAGCACCTTTGAATTAGGGTCTGAGATGGGTTTTTCTTTACCTTTAATATCCTTACATTCAATTTGCATAAACATCTGTCACTTTTGTAGTTAAATGCATTTTATAAGTAAGACTATTTTATAAATAAATAAATACCTTTAAAAGACATGTACCATAGAAAGCTTGGTTACATAACCGAGATATTTCTAAATGTAATACGAAATAGCTGTTAAAAAAATAATGAGGTTGATCTAGGTACATTCATAAGGAAGAAAGTTCCAAAGTGGGAGAAACATTCAGGCTCCAGACAACCACATAGACTCCATTTCTATTTATGTAAAAGTAAAAATATTCTTATGTGCATCAAATCCTGAAAACTATATAGCAAATTAAATAATTGTTTCAAAGAATCGAGTTATGGGAGGAAAGTTCACTCTCTACTGTATAGGTTGGCGTTTGGAAGTATTTTATCCCCCGCCTTAAGTGAGAAAGTCTTCGACACAAGGTTTGTGTCATCTTTCAAGATAATCTCTAGCTCACTTGGCTCAATTAGGTAAGAAATAAATGTTTTGGGGTGAATAAAGATGAAAAGAGGAAAAAATAAAATGAATTAGGAGGGAGATTTTACCTCAGAATAAGGAAGGTTCCTCCTCATCTGTGACTGTCAGAGGCAAATTTCAAAGAAGTCACAAGACCCCAGAGCGAACCACGATTCTACGTGGTCCTCTGCAGATGAAATTCTTCTGAGAATAAGAAACACTTTATGTTTTGTTACTAGAGATTTCTTTCACTGGGGTGGTTATCAGTTAGGATAAATTAAGGCTAGGCCCTAGTGAAAACTCCAAAATCTCAGTGGCTTAACACCGCAAAAATGCATTCCGTGTGCAGGCTACGTTTCCCCAACGAATGAGCAGCGGGACTCTGCCTGTCATAGTCACTCAGGAGCCGGGTGGATGGAAGCACCGGCTCACAGTGTGAATCCACAATCACACCGGAAAGAAAAAGGAGTCACGGCAAATGACTGCAATGGTTCTTCAAGCTGCCACCTGGAAGCGACGCGCCACGTTTCACCGGCCCACGCAAGTCCCGGGACCATGTCGCTTCAAGGAGACAAGGGAAGTGCCGTCCTACCGCCCGCAGGTTCTGAGGAATGGCGGGCGGGTTTTATTTCCACGTAGTATCACCCACATTTACGTATTTTTCAACATCCTAGTTTGGTCTTGCTTCTCTTGAGGCCTATTTCTTAGGCTTGTCTCGTAGCCTCTTGTCATAAAACGGCTTCCCAGAATACATTTTCCCTCTTACTCCATACCCACAGTTGAGAGAGAGAAAGAGAGAGAGAGGGAGAGAGAGACTGCCTGCAGCCAAGCTGCTGTTTAGTTCTTTTCTTAATTCCTGCTCTTACCATGTAAGTGAATAATTATAGTGCGAGTGAATTCTATACTCTTACTGATCATACTTGAAGTTCTATTGATTTTTTCATCTTAATGGTATAAAGAGAGCACCTCTTACCTAGTAGCAGTGGGTTAACAATTTCCATTAAAATAAAATTTCTCTTGACTTTTTAATTGTTGTTTTCAGCAAATACAAAGCAAATTGGTACCTTGCCATGTTCCTTGGGGGGAGGGGGTGCCCAATAAATATTAAGGGGTGAGACTAGTTGCCATGATTAAAGTTAGGAGGAAATGCTTCCATCCGAAAAAAGTAGAGCTTGTTTCACAAGCTCTGAGTCATAAGAGCTCAAATTTCTTTTAGTTATCATGCATGATATAAAATATATAATCTATTATATATACAATAAAATATAAAATAATATATTAAATATATAATTAATATTATATATAAAATATATAATTATATATAAATATTTTATATATTATATATTTTTATATAATATATATAAAATTTTATATTAATAATATATAATTGATTATATATTATACATATATTATTACATATGTAAAATTTTATAAAATTATTATATATTATAATTTATATATATTATATATTATATATATTATTTTATAATATATAATATAATCATATTATATTTCTAAATATGATAATAAAAATAAATATAATAATATATTAATAATTAAATATAATAATAAAATAATATATATTAAATTTATATACAATTATATATTATTATATATTAAATATATAATCTATAATATATATATAATCTATTGTGAAACGGACTGCCCTAAATATGCTGTTATCTTTACTGCCTGATTTAAAGTCTAGCATATATAACCTCCACGCTCATTTTTGGCATTATCCTAAGATTCTTTATTTTTAAAAGAATATTTTTGTTTGTTTTGTTTGTAGCAGAGATGTCCTTCTATATATTTTCTGTTCAAGTGTCACTTATTTATAATAAAGCAACCTAAAGTTCCACTGCTAAATTCACACCTTTAGTAGGAATAAATTTGAAGTGACCTTGGGAAACACACATGGAAGTAAAAGAGCCACAGAGTATCGTATTCTCCAAGAATAAACTTAACACTATGTATTCCAATCAGAAATAACAGGCCATTTTCAACCTCGGTGAAACTAGCTAAGGCTTCTCTTGGACAGCGAGCTAATCCTTTGCAATTGACGCTTAATTGCAAGGAATATTTGTCTAACAGCACAGGAATGATTGATTAGATTATGATGTCCTTATAAAAAAGAATATTATTGTTTTTATAAATAATTTCAATTACAGGACAGTGGAAAAGGCAAGAAATACATAAATTGTCAATTTGAACTATTTAAAACAAGATACGTAGGAGAGAAATAAACAAATTGTAAAAGGAATGACCGCTGGTTGCTAGTATCAGAGGTGATTTCTATTGCATTATTCTCTTTCTTGTAACTTTAATAACTTTTTCAAATATTTGGGACAATAAAATTCACCAGCTTTATAATCAGGAAAATGTAAACTTTCTCTGTCTCAAATCCCAAGATTTTATTGTTGCTGCTGCTGTTTGTTGGTTTTACGTGCACTAGGTCAGATATTTCTTGGATTCGGTTCTGGGTTTTTGAACCAAAAAAGATCTTCAGAAGAAGAAAGAAGATAATGAAAAGAAACATGAAGATGACTTGAAGTTTGGGGAATACGAATCGAGATAGTCAGACGGAGCAGAGAGTTGGTTGGGTGGCATTTAGGCAGATGATAGATTCTTTCACGGAGCATGGTCGTGATCAAGGACAGAACTATCACTTGATCATCAATTCTTAAATGATTTTTTAAAGTTTATTTATTTATTTTTGAGAGAGAGAGAGAGAGAGCAAGTGAGGGAGGGGCAGGGAGAGAGGAAGACAGGGAATCCCAAGCTGACTTGAACCCACGAGCCGTGAGATCATGACCTGGCTGAAATCAAGAGTCAAACGCTTAATTGACTAAGCCACAAAGTTGCCCCAATTCTTAAACGATTTTTAAAAATGGGTGAATGGCCAGTTAGTGTACATCTTCTCTGAGTCAATAAGAAAAAAAAATACTAAAAGTATAGGAAGAGCAGTCTACATTTGGTGTAGGTGACATAGGTTTATTGAAAATATAGAGGGCATTGTTCTATATTAGCTCCTTCCAGAAAGGGGAAGAGCTTAGACAATGAAAGGGAAAATTGAGGTGCTAATTAAATACGCTCTCAGAAAGACGTAATTCTGAGATTCCTCAAGGAATGGCCACAAAGATCCAACCCCAAGCAATAAGGTTTCTAAGCCTGGTAAATTGATATGTAGCAATAAAGTGACTGATTCTGAACTCTGGGATATTAGTATTTGGGGAACAATTGTTATTTCAAAAAGTTAAGCATCACCTATGCAAGTCCCTTCAGCTAGTCTAGAGAATGTCTAAGGTCAAATGATTATAATTTACAAACATCTCTGCAGAGAAACAGAGTCTTGGTTAAATTTTTGATCTACTAATATTGGATCTATGAATGTTGGATCAAAAATTACTGATTATTCAATATATGTTGAATGTCCACAGAGGGCTAATTTTCATGATTTGTGGATTCTATATTTGCAAAGTTGCCTACTTGCTAAAATTTATCTCTCACCTCAAAATCAGTATTTGTGGCATGTTTACAGTCATTTGTGGACATGCAATTTCTTGTCACCGGACGTGCACCTTCCTGGCTAAGGTTGAACAAGGCAACCTTCTGTCTTCTTGTTTCAGTTGTGATATTGTAAATAAGTATCCTTTTCATCATTTATTTGGTGCCCATTTTTTTTTTTTTTGCAGTTTTGGTGATTTTACTGTTTATTTATTTTTTTTAACGTTCGTTTCTATTTTTAAGAGAGAGAGACAGAGGGTGAGCTGGAGAAGGGGCAGAGAGAGAGAAACAGATTCTGAAGCAGGCTCCAGGCTCTGAGCTGTCAGCACAAAGTCTGATGTGGGGCTTGAACTCACAATCTGTGAGATCATGACATAAGCCGAAGTTGGACACTTAACCGACTGAGCCACCCAGGTGCCCCTGATTTTACTGTTTAAAATGGCCCCAAACACAGCTAAAGCACTGAAGAGCTGTCTAGTTGTCCCGAGAACAAGAAGGCTGTGATATGCCTTGTGAAGAAAATTGCGTGTGTTCAGATAAGGTTCATTCAGGCACGAGTTCTAGTGCTGTCAGCTGTGAGTTCATTATGAATCAATAGTATATATTAAATAAGGTGTCTTTAAACAGAAACATACATAAAAATAAGGTTATGCATTGATTGGTTGATGAAAATGTGACCAGTGGCTTGCGGGAAACTAACCTGTATTTCCCCTACTAAAGCTTTGTGGCCCAACCATGATCTCTGGTTGAGTTCTTAGCTTTTGCATCCTTATCTTTTAAACCTTAAAGTCTTCTTAGTTTTTTTTTTTGTTGTTGTTGTTGTTTTTTCCTTGCTCCCTTTCAGCTTCTGGGGCTCAGAAAATCTTGGCTACTTTCTTTGTACCAGGCCCAGGTAAGACCAGGTTTCCTCAAACTGCCTAGGAGAATACATACGCAGATTGGTTCCTGTTGTTCAGGAAGGCTTGAGTATTCCCTAACTTGGCACCAGCTACGAAGATATTAGTCTGCTCTGAAAACTTTACGAAATAGATTAACAGAAGAAAAAAAGAATGACAACAAGAAGTGCTGGCTAGGATGGGAAGCAACTAGAATTCTGATACTTTGCTGGTGTGACTGAAAAGGGTTCAGTCGGATTGGAAAACAGTTTGGCAGTTTCTCCTTAAATTTAACATACGCTTACCATATGACCCAACATTTCCGCTTCTAAGTATTTGTCCAAAAAAATAAAAATACTTATCGATCAAAAACTCATATGCAAATGCTCATGGCAGGTTTATTCATAATTGTCCCAAATGGTAAAGAATCCAAATGTCTATCCACTGGTGACTGGATAAACAAATTGTGGTATATCTATACAATGAGATACTTCTCAACAATGAAGGAATGAAATACACTATACAAGCCACACTATAGATGAATCTCAAAAATATTAAAAGTAGTTCAGGTCCAAGAGATTACATACTGAATGATTCCCTTTATGGGAAACTAGAAAGGACAAATCAGATTAAAACCAAACAAAACAGAAGTTAGAGTAATCGTTGCCTGGGACCAGGGGTGTTGGTGCATTTGACTGGGAAGGAGGCAAGAGAACTTTCTGAGGTGAAGGAAATGTTCTATATCTTCATTGTGGAAGTAGTTGCATGGGTTAAAAAATTCAACAAAACTCATCAAAATGTACACTTTTTAAGTGGGTACATTTAGTGTATGTCAAATGTATGGGTACATTTTAGTGTATGTCAATTGTACGTCAATAAAATTGATAAAAAGCAAACGGAGTAGAAGCTCAATTTACTTCTTTATTGACTTTGGGCCCTTTTGGTTCTTCTATTCCTGGAGAAAATGCCTGAATGCCTTTGACTTTTGTAATGAGGGCAGGGTTATGAACTACGAAAGAAAATCTGAGTTAATATCTTCAAATTCTGTACTCTTTATTGTGATGAAAGATACAGGTGACATGAGGAGAGACCCTTTTCCAAAGGTAAGATATAAGATAAAAGGTCTAAATAGAGACACTCATCAGTCAATCAAGATGTGCCAACGCAAGGGAGTGTTGGGAGTGCCTCACTGAGTAAGACGTTTGACTGTAATCGTCACGACTGTGAGGGCTTCCCTGTCTGTTCACTGTTGTGTGCTTCCAGCCCCCCACTCTATGTTTAATACACGCTTATTGAATATGAATAATGAAGACATATTCCCTCTCGTGATGATAGATATTGAAGTCCACTGTAAGAGGAAGAGCATTGATTTATGTCATTTTAATAGAAAAATATTTGTTAGATAATTAAACATTCAGTGCTATGGTTGTAGAGAGGAAGAATAACTAACCCAAACTGGAGTTTCTGGAAAGGCTTTATGGAGGGGAGGGTATATATGCTGAGGGAAATGAACATAAGAAAAACAGAAGAGAAAAAGAGAATATTCCAGGAAGAAACAATAGCTTGTGTAGGGGCACAGAGAGTCATTCGCCCGTTCAGGGAATATTTACTGAGCAACTATTACGCACTAGGTACTGTTATAGATTTAGAGGACTGAAGATGAACAAGACAGAAAATAATCTCTGTCATCATAGAGCGTATGTTCTCTTGCGGGAGACAAATAATTTTTTGAAATACTACTTAAATATAGAGTGATAAGGTAATAAGGAGGAAATAAAGCAGAATATGGGCCATAGAAAGAGATGGAAGAGGTTTATGTAGGATTGTCACAGAAGGAGCTTCATGAGGGCTCAGAAGGAATTTAGAGACTAAACCATGTGGCTATGGAGAGGAAGAGCTTTCAAGGACAATGTGACAGCATGTGAAAAAGCCATGAGGAAGGCCATGCTTGGCAAGGTCAAGAAGGGTAGAACCGCCAATGTGGATGGAGAAGAGTAAGCGAAGGAGAGAGTGAAAGGAGATGAAGTCTGAGAGGTAATGAGTTGAGGGTAGCAGGTTCTAGAAGACATTATGAAGCATTGGAAAGAATCTGGATTATACTTAAGGAAAATGGGAAAAGATTAGATGTAAGATATAATATGACTGATATTTAAAAAGTATTGCCATGCCTTATTGGGGGAGAATAGACTTCAAGGAACAAGGGCAGAAGCAGGGACACAAGTAAGAGGCTATCGCGACAATCTGAATGTGAGACAATAAATTTGTGAAAGAGATTGATTGCAGTAAAGATGTTGTAGAGTGGGGCGCCTAGATGGCTCAGTGAGTTAAGCATCTGACTCTTAATTTCATCTCATGGTTTGCTGTCAGCATAGAGCCTGCTTGGGATTCTCTCTCTCCCCCTCTCTCTGTCGGTCCCCCTCCACTCTCTCAAAATAAATAAAAAAACTTAAAGAAAAATAAGATGCTATAGAGTGATAAGATTCCAGATAAATTCCAAAGATAAAATTGATAGGCAGTCCTGATGGATTGGCTAATGGTGGTGTGAAAAGACTAGAAACATTAAGGATAATTCCAAGGAGAGAGTAAATAGCACGGGGTTTGAGGAAATGGAAGGAATCTGTTTTTTTGGGGAAAAAAGAATAAGGCAGACTTATGGTGGGATTATGCTACAAAAATGAATAGAGAGAAGCCACTGAGAGTCCTCTGTGCATAGTAGGAGGCATTTTGCAGGAAATGGGAATTCATTGGAAGGGTTCCGACAAGGGAATGGAGTGTGCAGATAGTGGTTTTCAATAACATTCGTGTCTAGATGGGATTCGGAGACAATAAAACTGGAAGTAGAGAAGCTAGTTAGAAGGCTATCATGGGGCGCCTGGGTGGCTCAGTCAGTTAAGCGTCTGGCTCTTGGTTTCAGCTCAGGTCATGATCTCCTGGTTCATGAGTTCAAGCCCCACAGCAGTTTCTATGCTGACAGCACAGAGCCTGCCTGGGATTCTCTTTCTCCATCTCTCTCTGTTCTTCCTTCTAACTCGTTCTCTCTTTCTCTCCTTCTCTCTCAAAAAAATAATAAACTTGAAAAAATTAAAAAGAATAAAAGGCTATCATAATGGTCTAGCAAAAGGTGATGGGACCTAACTTAAACAGAGGCTATAAAAATGTAGAGAAAGGAATGGATTTGGGGAAATAGTTAAGAGATATAAAAATGGGAGTAGCTTCTAGTTGATTGGATGTGGGGGATGAGGGAGACAGAAGACTGTAAATCGACTCCTAGATTCAGGCATGGGTGACTGAAAGTACAATCACGGCATTAAAATAAATTAGAAATACAGGAGGAGTATAGGGATAGGTTTTTGAAAGAGAGCGATGAGTCAGTTCTGGATCTGCCGAGTTTGCATTTCCTGGCTGTATCAAAGTGGGGACAGACCAAGAAGGAAGTTGGATCTATGAACCCAAAACTCGGGACAGTTCAGGTGTTAAAGCAATGGAGGTCTAAGACAGCAATTAGTGAAAGGTTTACTGCTTGGCTTCTATGTAATTAGTAGAAATGACCGGTAGAAGCCTTTCCAAAAAATTTATCATTATTGTAGGACTAGTCAACATTCCAGAAATATTCCAACATGACATTATTCCATCTATCTGGACTCAACTTTTGTATTTCTTTGGGGTAGGGGTATACAGGCATATTACCATAACCCCTGCATGAGTACCTGTAATAGTCCACTAGATATCTTGTAGGGATGGATGTTCTTTCTGTCCCTGGATGCATGACTTCCAAGAAAGTTAGGAGAGAAGAAGGAAAGTGGGCATGCCGCCATAGGAAAAGTGTCATAGAGGTCTAACAGCTCCATATTAGTAAATTTCTCTTTTCATGATTGGCTTCCCTATGGGTGATACTCCTAGCCTTGTTATGATGTGCTGTACACAACTCCCATGTGTTGGTCTTAGATATAATCACCATGTACGTTGACTTGACTGCCCTACTCACCTGGCGGTGGTTTATACACATATGCAACTTGGACAACTCTCATAGATCGACTCTGATGCGGTTCTGTGGCCAACACTGAGACTTAAGGGTCATAACCAACACATTCTGTGGCTGGACATGATGATTTTATAGTTTTCGTCAAAATGGTTGGTGATAACCTGGGAAAAGCCTAGAAGAGAAAGAATAGAGGCAAGACTAAAATCTGGGGACTGCCACTCTTTGAGAGGGAGGCAGAACAAGAAAAGTTTATGAACGAGATTAAGATGGAATGATTAGAAAGAGAAGAGCAGAAGCAGGCCCACAGGCCCAAGAAAGCTGGCCCTGGCCTGCTTCTCTAGGACCTTCTATGACTTCTTTTCTGGACACTCAGCTGAAGACACACTGGTCTTCTTGCCACGAGGCATGATTAATCTTGTCTCTTAGACTTTGTGCCTGCTATTTTCTTCTCTCCCGTATCTTTGCAAGCCTGATTCATTCCCATCACTCAAGTCTCAGTTTATATAAGCCACTTCTTCAGAGAAATCTTCCTGATAGTCTTAAAGAAAAGAGCTCATCACAATCTGAATTTATTTAATTCCTACCTTTCTTTTTTTATTGCCCTTTTTATATACACTGGAATGTTGACTCAATGAGAGCCAAACTCTTGTCTTTTTTACTTGTAGAGGTATTCCCAGGGATGAGGGCAGTACGTACCACATAGCAGGCAGTCAGTAACTGTTTATTGAATGATCAAATGTTTCATGTCAGGGAGCAAAGCACAAAAAGAGATTTAAGAAGACTAAATAAGCAGCAATGTGAAATACAGGAGAAAGATCTAATAAAACTAAGACATATCCACTGGATCTGACACCATCCCTGTCCTCAAATAGCTTTTGTTGATGGCACAAAGCAGAGACCTTGAAAATGCACAAGGCATTTAAGAGGAGCATACCACGATATGATATAAATGCCACATGAGCGTGGAGGCATCGAATGAGTGACATTATAAATACTTTTTAATTTACTCCCGGCATAAAAGCTCAGAGGTTTACTCTGCTCTGGTCTTAAGCCACCCACTCGTCGCTCTGGGAACCAGGAAAATGGTGCTATTATTGAGCCTTGTTTGAAGCGATGCCTTTGGTGCCTGTTGGCTTACAAATATTTCAGTCATGTCTCTGTTTCCAAGAAGGTGAAGTGCAACTGTTTCAGCTTTTATTACTCTAAGGTTGTGTGGTGACTCTTGATCATATTTGTCAGCTGTAAAATTTTGATCAGCTTCATTTTAGAAAGAGATCACTCACAGAATTTCGCGATCATCAATATGAAAGGGGAGTTTCTGCATTAGAAACAGTTACTTGAACATTATTATTCAGCTGAATAGTGGGTTTTGATTACTTAAACACGTCAGTTTTTTACAGAGCTTAACAGATATTCCATCTGCCTTTATAAATTATTTAATGTTACAGGTCTTACATTATGAGGGACTCTGCACGGGCAGGGATGGAGGCAGGCAAAATCTGGTCCTCAATGTCACTTACCCATACAGGCTCCTTTGAAGACATCTATTGCCTTATATGATCCTCAATGATATCTGTCTGCAATGATTGTGACATTCATTGTCTCCTCTGGACCTCAGCTGTTAGTCTTCTTGGGTCACCGTGAAGATATGCCTTCTTCCAGTACACGCGATCGCTTCTAGCGCAGTGGTTCTCCTCCCGCCTCTGAGCCACACTGACCGAAGCCACCCATCTTCCTTCTCCACGGCCACACGGCAGAGTGGAAAATTCTGATATTCTACCTGCTGAAATGTCCTTGGCCGTCACTTCTTCTCCTAGGTTTTGTCTCCTTTGCTCAACCTAGATTCTACAAACTTCTCAGGAGTTTTGTCCCCTGCCTTGTGCTTAGCCTAGCAGCATGGACAGTGCCCCTCATTTGGAAGGATCCCGAAGTCTGTGCTAGCATTGCATTTTCTTTGCTCTTACCTCTATAACACCTATTTGTTATTTTCTAAATTGTTATTTTCTAAATTGGCCATGGAGACCGAGGGAGAACTGTGTGCTTTGTCATGATATTTTATCCTAAATCGTTTGCTAGGTCATGACTCCCTTCTACTCTTCTACCTCACTGTTTAGGCTTTTGAATCAAAGAGCAAAGCAGCAAGTATTTTTTTCTTTGTTTTCTGCTGTCATGTCCTTTCTCTGAAACAATTACATAGAAATAGCCTCGCTGACTGAACAGTGGGTAAACCAAAGACATGGTATGAGACCACTTGGGGTGTGTGGGTGAGCTCATGCTGGTTAATATTTTAACATTATTATTCTATCACTCAATTAAATGTCAACTTTTTATTTAAAAATAAGAGTTCTGTGTAGTCAAATCGTGTAATTTCCATTTCAATGCCTCATGCTCTCCATGCATTAACAAAGAGGTTAGTAAGAATTGAAAGGCAAAATTAAGGTAGTAAGGTAGCAGAACAGATACTCGAGAACCTCTAATTCTTGGACTTTTTTCTGATTCCATGACTGAGTTATTCTTTGTGTTTTGGGTATGTGAGTATTTGCACTACTAATCTGATCTGTTACCCACCCTCTCTGAAGACGTGATGAGTACATGAAATAAATAAGGGTACTTATTTAATGAATTTCATGCTTAACCTCTCCTGGCCTCCTCACTCTTCCAAAGCTCTGAAATCTCAACCCTCAAAATACACACACACACACACACACACACGCATACGCGTACACATAGATACAGACACACGTATGCTGGAGAGTCACTTGGGTTAGCAAAGTCATCTTTGGGAGTTCAAAAGCAACTCTTTACCCCATAGTGGTTTGTTTCCAAAGGAATCTGGATTTGGAGGTTCAAAGAAAGAAGAAAAACAGGAAAAAGAAAGAAATAGAGCTTTGTATCCACACGGTTCCAATTTCTGCTTTCCTGTGTCCATCCTTCCATCTCCTTCTCTACTTTAGTCAAGAACTCTATTATGCTACACTTGGAAAACTCTGGAAATGGGGCTGAAAACAGTTTGTCGAGCTGGAGAGGCGGTGGACAGTTAGAGAATTATGGAGAGCTCAAGGACTAAAAGGAGCAGGGGGATGATGAAAGGCTGGAGAATGACGGAGAATTGGGAAACATGAGATTGTTTGTTTTAGTTTTTAGAGGATGACCTGTTTCAGAGGAGAAATCATGGCATCTGTGGTCGAGTTTAGACAACTCCCCAAACTCTAGAGATCAATATTTAGGTGAGATTAGCCACCGAGATTGAAGTTGGTGGCTCCTCGAAGCCGTTGGAGAAGAAGGCTCTGAGTTTCTAGAGTAAGATAGTAACGTGATTACCATGCTGCTCATTAAAGCCCTAGTATGGAGGTTATTAAACTGTTAGTAGATTATGGCATGCAGCTTTATGATGCACTTAAATCATCTCCGGGATCTGTGTGTTATAGTCTGACTGTAACCTCCATGACAGCCATGGTGTCAAGAAGTATTTACTTCTCAGAGTCCTACCACACTTTATATGATGATTCGCTCACATGAAGCACTTAAGGCATGCTAATTAATATTTCTTTCCACTGACACTTATGTTTTTCTTTCTCCCTGAGTTATTTATTTTTTTAAGATTTTATTTATTTTGAGGGAGAGGGAGAGAGAGAGCAAGTGTGCATGTGCACACAGGTGGAGGAGGAGCAGAGAGAGAGAATCCCAAGTAGGCTCCACCCTCAGCATGGAGCCAAATGAGGGGCTTGATCCCTCCAACTGTGAGATCATAACCTGAGCCAATATCAAGAGTCAGATGCTTAACTGACCGAGCCCCCCCGGGTAGGTGCTCCTCCCCCTGAATTATTTCTAACATATGTGCTTTCTCGAAGAAGATTGTGAGCTTATTGAAGGCAGGGGCCAGGCCTTCTACTTATTTTCATTTTCCTATCCTGCTGGCAGAGTGATAGGCCCAAAGGGGAGCTCATTTAATACTTGCGGGTGGATCGAGTTATCGACTCAATATTCCCTTGAGGTTCTGATTGTAGGAGATTAAAGCTTTAGTTTGTCAAATAAAACCAACAAAAAAACTGTCTATAGAACAATAAAGCATTTCTAGATTCCTTAAATGGTCCTAACAATTTCACTAACAAGGATCTTGCATTCATCAGAGTTGCTTTGCTGTTGGTTTAAAAAAAATTATTCAAATTGGCCTTCGCAAAATGAATGAATGAATTAAGTGAAAGTAAATTTATTCAGTGATACAGTGAATACATTTATTCAATGGCAAGTCCAGAATCTTGCTCAGCTGATGTACATCTGTATCTGAGGGATCTGAGGATGTCAGTCTACCAGTTCTGTCTTCTTTGGTAGCCTCTACTTTCCCTTGCGATGCTTTCATGTTAATACAGACCTCTTCCCTCACGGTGGTCCTCATAGCTCAGGTTTCCTTCTTATCTTTCTAGAAAGGTCCAGAACTGACACTCAATCTCTCTATGCCCAGGATCATTTTCAAGAACCTGAACCAATCACTCTGGCTGAGGGGATGTGATTTTGGAATTATCCAGGACTGGGTCACATGCTCATCCCAGAACCAAGTGGTAGGCTTAACTAGACTCAGACTGACAATGGGGGAGGGACCTTTACGCTATCAAGATTTAAAGCATTGTTTCCCAAAGAAGTGTAGGCAGCAGTGTAGGCAAAAGCTATAGCTATCTAGTAGATACCCTTTTTTTAGTTATTCCCAAATGGAGCCCATTGTTGAAGATACCTGTCTACTAGAAAATGTTCTCTTGGGGCACCTGGGTGGCTCAGTCGATTGAGTGGCCAACTTTGCCTCAGGTCATGATCTCACAGTTGTTGAGTTCAAGCCCTGCATCGGACTCTGTGCTGACAGCTCAGAGCCTGGAGCCTGCTTCAGATTCTGTGTCTCCGTCTCTCTCTGCCTCTTCTTAGCTCATGCTCTCTCTCTCTCTCTCTCTCTCTCTCTCAAAAATAAATAAACATTAAAAAGATTTAAGAAAATAAAAAAAATGCCTTCTTGTGATATAATTCATTTTTTCATTGCCTATCCCTCAAAGAAATTAATCTTTCTTTCAGGACACAGTATTTAACCAATGTAATTACAGACCAAAAAATCCCCCCAAACTGCCAAACTCGAATGCTGTAGATTTCATGTGTGATTTCTCTTGGACTTTTTGATAGATTGTGAATGGCTCTATGACCTTCAATTCTGCTCCTATCTCCCTATCATCTTAGAAGACTTGGTTGGACATGGCTGCTAGCATTTGTTTTAGTATGAGTTTCTCAGACCTTACTGGGTACATCAGAATCAGGGTTATTAGGGAATGCTGATGCTCAGGCCCCATGCCCAGAGGTTCCTTTTTAGTGAATCTGGAGAAGAAATTAGGCATTGGGAGGTTTTTCCTGCAAACATTCTAGTGAGTCCTCTGGGCAACCAAAATTGGGGAGCTTTGCAAAACTTTCTACTTTTGCGGCTGCTTTAAGGGGCTGTTGTACATCGGGAATCACAAACAATGAACACAGTTGTACCTGAGCTAGTTGCAGACTGCAGCAGCTATGCACAGCTGTGCCATTCTCTCCAGGTGTACCTTTCCCTCTGTCCATCACACCTTTGCAAAAACCAGCAAAGGCAACTGCAATAACTGTAGAGAAGTTCACAGAAAGGTTGACACCAAAGGCGTGCTTTTCCTTTCACTCATGTGCTAATTTTCTTTTCACATTTATAAACAGTAACTGGTTAACATTTTTGGCAGAGTTCTGCTTCTGAGTTAATATGCATCGTGGGTGCCAGTTAAACAAAGTTTTCCCAAGAACGTTAGCATTGTTTGTGGTTTAGAGGTCACTCATAATGGCTTCAAGAGTTTAGCTGGAGTTTTGATCTTGCATATTTTGCTTTTCCTGTACAGTGCGATTATTCTTTCTTAATTAATTAAATATGTTTCTCCAAGCAAGTACAGGCTGTACCACGAACAATTCTGCCATCTGACTTAATCTGTACGTGTTTACATTTTAAAGAAAGTTAGGGAGAAATGAACAATGAAATAGAGTCCATCAATATTGGTATTGAAAAGGGGACAGGAAGTGGAAGTAGGGCTAAGTCCACAGAAAATTTAGAAAACCATCCAATATATGTGATGTCTAAACTTGGAGGTCTCAGTAGGACATCATCAAAAGATATTTCCACTACGGTGTGATGAGAGCATTTGGTGTGGCTACAGCTCCAGTAAATGAACAACCTGAGACTCTAGGAAACATCAGATTTAAAATATCTATTCCATTCTTCCCCTAGATCATCAAAATATTGTCACTATTCTTGCAAAAACATCTCTCCAATTGTTTTCCTCTGAGCTGTCCCTAAAATATCTGATTTGGAGTTAGGAAAATCAGAATAACACAAAAATAGAGCAAATAAGGTTTGCAGGAAAGTATAATTAGTAAAATTCAGGAGGAATCCTGTTTTCACTTCAGAGGGACCACTGAAACGTCTTATCATAGACTAAGAGCATTATAGAATATTAAAAGCCTAGACTAAAGGAAGCGATACGTGAATCTTCCCAATCTCACAGTTCAAACTTCACAACCTACCACAATCAACATTCTTTTTATCTATCTATCTATCTATCTATCTATCTATCTATCTATCTATCTATCTATCTATTTATTTTAGAGAGACGGTGTGTGTGAGAGCAAGGGAGGGGCAAAGGGAGGGGAAGAATCTTAACCAGGCTCCATGCTCAGCATGGAGCAGGAGCCGACTGGGGGCTCAATCCCACGAGGCTGGGAACTTGACATGAGTGGAAATCAAGTTGGATGTTCAACCAACTGAGCCACCCATGAGCTCCCACAATCAACATTCTGGTTGATTTCATATAGCTTGACTTCAGCCAGAGGGAAATTTAACTTTTGAAACTGATGTGTAAACTGAAAGATACCCAGGAATTTACTAATTATTTCTGGTCTGAATTTTATTACTTTTGGTTAATTACTGAACAAGACTTAGATGGGAAAAAGGAGATACGGTATGGTGTCCAAAATAACTTATGACAACTGACATAGAACAAAGTTGGAATGAGATATTAAATGTACAAAATAGTAGCATTTTAGAGATGATATCCTAAAGTAACTTACCAGGCCAATAATAATTGTTTCTTTCCTGATGTAAAGAGAGTTTGATATTTTTAGCTGTATTAAATACAATAATCCAGCTACGGAGATTAGTAAAGTCTGAGGGCATAATGAGATAGAGAACAATTAGGAACATTAATTAAATCTCAGGCTGACCCAAGGGAATGATCCTTTGCTTGTTTGAGAAACCAACGTGGGATGAATCATCCCATTAAAAAACATAATGGTTGAGAGTTCTAGCTGCTCCACAGCTTCACCAACGTTTGGTATTGTCAACCTTTGCAATATTAGATATTCTGGTACAAGTGTAATGGCATCTCATCATGCTTTTAATTTGCATTTCCCTGATGACTAATGCTATTGAACATTTATTCATCTGCTTTTTTTTTTTTTTGCCATCTGTTTATCTTCTTTGTAGAAATGTCTGTTCAAATCTTTTGCCCATGTTTTTATTGGGTGTTTGAGTTCTTATCATTGAGTTGTAAAAGTTATTTATGTATTCAGATGCAAGTCCTTTTTCACATATATATATATTGTAAATATTTTCTCCCAGTCTGTTGCTTGCCTTTTCATTTCCTCAGTGCTGCCTTCAGAAAAACAGTAATTTTTAACTTTGATGAAATTATATATATATGTATATATATAATTTTTTCTTTTATGGTTTCTGCTTTTTGTGTCTTAAGAATTTTTTTGCGTATCCTAAGGTTGAACACTTTTTCTCCTAGATACTTTATGGTTAAAACCACTTTGGAAAAGCATGTGGAAAGTGGTTTACTTTTTATAAAGTTAAACATACGCTTATCATATAACCCAGGAATTCCCCTGGTAGGTATTTAGCCAAGAGAAATGAAAAAGTGTTCATAGAAAGGCTTGAACAGAAATGTCTATAACATCTTTATCCGTAATATTCCTGAATGGAAACCACTCAAAAGACCATCAAGAGGTGAATGGGTGAAAATATGCAATATATACATATATATAAACACACGGAAATAATAAAGAGAATAGACTATGATACGCGCAGCAACATGGATTAATCTTAAGCCATTTTTCTGAGCAAATGGAGACAGACACAAATGAGTGCAAACTGTGTGATTCCACTTACGTGAAAATCTGGAACAGGAAAAAATAATCTATAATGATAGAAAACAAAGCAGTGATTGCTATTCCTGAATATGGGAGGATTTGACTGGGAATGGGCATAAGGGAACTTTCTGGAATAATGGACATGTTCTACATCTTGAGGATGGACGGGTCCTATGGGTGGGTGTGCTTGTCCAAATCCTTCGACTGTCCACACTTTAATGTATTTTAAGCTATGTACAATCAGGAAAATTTGATTAAAATATGATTTTAAAATACCACAGTTTTAGCCGGTAGTGATATCCTTTTGGAAACCCATACTGAGTGGTTTTGAACATCTGACAATTATTGGTAGAATTTCCAGCTCTCAGACCGCCGATGATGGCATTAGTATTTGTATTCCAAAATGAGACATATTTTCTTAATAGAATTTGAAAAACACAGGAAAGTTAGAAGAATAAAAAGATTACTGCTTGTCTCAACACCTGAACCCGATCTTTTCCCCATGCTTCATATTTTTCTTTTTCACAGCTATAATCACACTCTTAAATTATTTAACATTTATATTACATTACATATTACCACTTTTGTCATTTAACATTATAAGATTTGCCTCAAATAATTTTGTGGTTTTTATAAATATGATTTTAACAGTTCCATAACATTCAGGTCAGTATACACCGTAAATTATTTTAAAATACCACCTTCTTTTGCACACCTTTCTATCCTATTTGCTTTGGAATCTTTTCCCTCTCTAATGCTACGATGATTAGCATACATCATTTCCCCCACTTAGTGTTATTTACTTAGGATAGTTTTCCCAACGCCTTGGTCAAAGGGTCGTGTCGTCACCATTATGACCTGGAACGAAAAGATTAAAACTTGCCCCTCCTGTGTGGCTTTACTCTTAGGTTTCCATTCTGGCAAATCTTTTCTTCTTCTTACTTCCCAATGAATTATTGTCTTTCGAGGCAGGGAGCTAAGGAGAAAGAGGATTTTCACCTACTCTTCCGAATGTACTGCGTTGCCTGAATTAGCCTCATCTATCTGTCAAAGTGCCCAGAAACCATGATGATAGGAGCTGTGGAAATAGATATCTAGCATATGGGAACCTGCTTATAATTTCTTGCTCACAGCATTTATCCCACATACAGCATTTATCTTTAAAAGAGCAAGACTAATGAACCCGTATGTATTGTTTTCTACTTATAGCATATCCTCATTTGAAATACATCCCATGAAAAATAAAGCTTGGCTAATGAGTACGGAATTGCAGTGTTTTCTAGTGAGTAGCGTCACAAGGCTTTGGTGTATTTCTTGCTTTTGCCACTGATCTTAGTGGGTCGTTTTTTTCTTTTTTAAGTCAGAGAGACAACTTAGTGTCTGTAAAACACTTTGATCGTTTCTGACCTAGAGGACTACATAACTATACCTCTTCGTAAAAATTAATTTGCTTCAAGAAAAATTGGGATTGGCCAAACAGATTATTGAGAATGTGTCCACTGAGGTGGAGTTATTTTTGCATTGACCAAGAATTAATAATAGTATGTCCAGAAAGGTTGAGTTCCTTTAGTGAATTACAGCTGTGGCTTGATTAACAAAACTTCAGTTGATGATCGTCTCCGTTAGTCCTACACATGTTACTAAGTGACAGGCAGTGTAGAAGAGTGGCCAAGCTCTGTTATTTAAAAACTGTGCGTCTTCAGGGCGCCTGGGTGGCTCAGTTGGTTAAGCGTCTGACTTTGGCTCAGGTCACGATCTCACTGTTTGTGAGTTCAAGTCCTGCGTGGGCATCTGTGCTGACAGCTCAGAGCCTGGAGCCTGCTCCAAATTCTGTGTCTCCCTCTCTCTCTGCCCCTCCCCCCTCCCACCCTGCTCACACTCCATCTCTCTCCCTCGGAAATAAATAAACATTAAAAGCTGTGTATTTTCAGGCAGGTCCCATGGCCTAAATCCTAACTTCATCTTTCGTAAAATGGGAAATGAGGCCACTTGCTCATAAATTGTCGGAAGTTTAAATGAGATCACGCATGTACAATGCAGACCCCGTGTGTTGCGGACACTCAATAATGCTCCTATTTGTGGGTGATGTTTATGAGAAAAGCAGTAGCTGGGAACAGTTCCATCAAACCTCACAGTTCTGCTTGTCCCCTTCTCATTCCCTGGTCTTTGAACTCTCATCATGGGACAACGGACTTAGTCCTCCATTCTCCCCTCATTTTCAAATCCTGACACCCTCCCCTTGGGAGATAAGTAGTCCTTGAGTGTCAAACTCTCTGATAAATGTCCACTCCATGACTTTGAACAAAAATCTGACTGTCCTCTGAAGTCCTCCCTACTCAGTAGCCCTCTCTTTTAGAGAGGTTTTTTGTTTTTTTGTTTTTTTTTTCCTTTGCCAGGACTGGAAGGAGACAGAACTACCCTCCTCTGCACCTACTGCTGTTCGACCAGTATTCCCCTCTCTTCCACACGACCCCTGCATCTTTGAGGCTCTGCCTTTCTAGACAGACAGTCAACTTCTTCTTGTGACCGTTGTTCAGACTTCCTCTACCCACTTGTCTTCTTTCATTGAACTGTGACCTTAGCATCTTCCTTTCCTTCTATGCTCCTTTCATCATTCCTGGGAATTTGGCTTCTCAGTTCCTCTCCTTCTCTTTGAAATGATCTTTTCCTCTCCGCCCACTCCCAAGTCTCAAACGCATGCATGTCTTTCTCTGACCACAGCTTCCCATTATTCTGGTACTTCCTACTTCGTGACCTTCAGCTCGCTGATCCCATTGCTTACTCGTGATCCTTCAGCTCATTTCTGCTATTACTCCTCTTCCTTTCTAGCTGGGGTTTCGTGATCCATTATTATGATTTCTCCCTTGCAAATATTCTTGATGCTGTTATTCTCTCTCCCCCTGTTGTATGAACTTTGTGAAATTCCAACTGTGGTTCGACTTTTCTTGCCTTTTCCTTATTTGCACATGGAGAAGTACAACCCAGCTGAGGGGGGAAATCAGCCCTCACACGGCTCCTCAAGGCTGCTCAACCATTCTACACTTTTTTTTTTTTAATTGAGCACCATTTAAAAATCTCTTCTACTCTCACTTCTTATTATCATTTTAGCTAATAACCTAGAGTCATTATGAAGATAGAAACCATAAGATGAGAAGTCTTGTCATTTTTTCCACCATCAGAAGTAGTGATCCAAACCAGTCTACAACAGCCCCCCTTCTTTTCTTTCTTACTATTAAAAAGAAGCACATATCATTTCTCCTTCCAAATGTTGGTACCTCCATACATCCTCCCAATCACGACCTCTCTGAATTTATTAAAGGCTTTTCTCATTTGACCATTTCTTCTCTCTCTCTTTCATCATCAATCTTTCTCTTCCTAAATGATCTTTCCCATTGTACAGATACGCTGTCTTCTTTCCCCTCTTCACACTTTCCTTACTCCATTTCCCCACACTTTTTCATAACTCGGCTTCCCGAGATTGGTCTACAAATGTTACTTCCGCATTTTCATTGAATTCACTCTTCAACACCTTCCAGAATGGCTTTCACCGCTGCCACTCCAAGGCAATTGTTTTCTTTAAGACCACCAACAAACTCCGTGGACCAATTTCAAAGATTTATTTTCTATCCTTTTCTTTATTGACTACCTAACAGCATTTAGTGCATCTTTGGTCAAACAGGAGTTCAGCTCTCTAAAATTGCCCAAGATGAGAAAGCTCTGAGTGAGAAGGAGGTGGTGTTGCCTACAGGCTTTTCTCTCTATCCCCAAGATGCATTTTTCCTCAGGAAACTTGATACAGGCACAGGGGCTTCTACGCCTTTTCTTCCCTAATTCCAAATTGAGATGTGGACTTGAGGTTCTTCCTATTATACCTCTGAGTACTTCTTATTCAGATGTAGACTTAAGCCTCTTCTTTAAGGTCTCCTAGCCCAGCAGGAACATATTAAAAAAGTTCACTAAAAACTCAGGCATGACCAAAGAAAATAAACCCAGAATGAATCTATCAAACCAGCATTCTGGAAGGTATGGCTAATTCATCTGCAGCTTAGGGTTCCCCAAATGCTTATTCTTGAAGAACGGGTTGTAGCTCCATGGTTGCCTCTTAAGGGCCTCCTGCAGACACACGTCATTTCTTTAATACTTAGAAATTCGGGGTGAACAGCATGCCATTTCATAGTCTTATTTCTGCGTGTGACCAAGAGTTATACCACATAACCTACTGAGTTAAGAATTAGTTAATCCAACTCGGTTGTGTTACTTAGTTGGTATGGAGCAACACCAATCTTAAGTTGGAATTTGTAAGTACAATGACTGAATAACTAGATTCTGTCAAGGACTTTATTCTATAAATAAGCTTCAGGTGACACATTTGACAGTACTGCAAAGCCCCCTCTGATAACGGCACAACCAAATAAATGTAATAGCATTCTTAAGTGTACAAGGACAGGAAACAGGATCTTTGGCTTGGCTTATAAGGGTGACAGTGCAAACACTGGAGGGCCACTGGTCTCATTTCTGTCTCCACTTGGTAGATGTCCTCTTAGCAGCTCTGTAGCACCTACCAGAACCAATTTTTGTCTCAATATAAAGGAAAAATTCTCAGAATAAAAAGTATGAAGTTGGTACTTTGAGGTTGGAATAAAAGGGAACTCCTATATTTTGGTGAGGGCTAGAATCTTCTTGTCTTGAGCATTACTTTAGGATCTCTGGATGTGTTCGAGGTGTTCCATGGTGATGGGGGAAAGTAGCCTCTGTCATGTTGAGGCAGATTGAGGACAAGGTAGGAAGCGACCCCTTTGTTGTGGTGGGTGCCAGGTCTTTGGATTTCTGGGACCAGTAAAATTTAAAAAGTGGGAGAGTGGCACAGAATGACTAACTTTTTATTTTATCAAATAAGGATATCAAAAATGCTAGTGTAATCTACTCAAAGAGAGGACTCTTTATGGATAATACGAAGATGGAAGACATAATCTCAGAATAAATAAAATAAGTATCATTTACTACATATATTATAGATAATATGAAAATCTCAATGCATTTTGTTCTTTTGCATTTCACTGCACTGCGCACCCATGAAAACTCCATCAGAAATGTGTTCTGACATATGGAAATCAAGGCTCCATCACACAGCTTTATAAAGCTACAATGTGTGTATCAGATTACTAAATTGTATGTTCCTTTACTATCTCTTTTCTCATTTTTGCCCATCCTTGAATCCTTAGTAAAGTTGGGTTTACACATTCTCACCTCACCTCAGTAAAGACAAGAATCAGGAGTCCCTGTCTGGGACCAAGAGACCCTCTGATCCCAAGGTAATAATACTGGGGCTGATATGTTAGAGATCTCCAGAAAAATGTAAAAAGAATTCGAGATAAAGGTCCAGAGGTTTGTTATGAGTAGAGACGTCTCCCTGTACAATCTATTGGAGGTTCGTTGTTGAATTTCCTGAAGAGAGATGGAAATTTCTCTTACAGAGCTTCCTTACGCTTCAGGAATAGCTTTTTTTGGAATTCCTAAAAACTGAAAACGGATTCCTGAAACATCTCAGCGTCTCCTCGTTTCTTTCAGTGACACGCCGAGTGATGCCAGCTCCAGGAGGTAGAATGTAAAGCAGGCTTCTAGGTTGGTGATGGGGAGGGGGCAGGACCGAGGGGTTCTCCTTGGCGTTAATCCCACTGCACTGTTTGGCCGCCTTTCCCCACGTCCCCTGGGGCATGCCTATCTCCAAATGGGGATTCAATAGTTGGCACACCACCAACCAGGGGAGACGTTGGCAGAAGTGACCCCTTGGAGAAGAAGAACTGGCCTGTTGAAAGACAGTGGGGGTAAAGAGAAAGGTCACAGGCAAGAGCGACTCCATGAAGGGGCAAAGCCAAAAGTACGAACTGCAGCCCCTCAGCGAGTATTCATTAGGCAGCGTGTTCTTGACTCGGGGTGTGGGTGTGTGAACGTTCCTAGTGTTGGAGAGGTCAACTCCTTTCCTAGATCACCGACAGCTTAGCTGGAAGGAAGGGCGAGACTGCTAGGGCCTTTGCCTCAACGAGCTCCTGTATCAGTCAGAAGGAACCGCACTGAGACGGCCCCTAAAACGAATTTCCACTGGGTTCTTTCCAGACAAGTTCAATGTGAATATATTAAGAAAACTCTAAATACAGGTCTCTATTCTGAGGCAGCATTTAGGAGTCTATTGAGATTAATGCTGTGGAATCAGGCAAACAAACAAATGAAAAAGAGAGAGAGAGAGAGAGAGAGAAATAAAAAGAGAAAAGGCGAGCGAGGCTCTGGGAATTATAACTAATTTGTGGACCAGGCATCCTGTTTCTGCCGCCCAGTACAGTGTGATCTGACAAGGCTGAGTAAATGTGGTTTTGGCTTTGCGCTGCTGAGGCGTTTAACTACATCATGCTGAGGTGGACTGAAACTTCAAGGGCATCCAGTGACATATTTGTTTCGTCACCAGTCTGCCCACTCCTGCGTTTATCAGCAAGCCAATGCAATATATGTATATGTATACATACACACACACACACACACACACATATATATATATATATGTATTATATATATATTTTAAACTTCACACCATGGTGTCTGATTTATAATTTCCCGGGGGCAATATTTTTTTACAGCGACTGGCAGGATTTTTTGTTCTTCATTAGGCCTTTTATTAACCCACTGCCAGAGCTCTGTATCTAACCACTCCCAGTGTTTCAGTGATCATATTATCAGTAATAGCATATTTCCTCCGGGAGATATGAATACAGTCTATTGCAGGTGGAAGGCTGCGAGGAGGCAGGGACGGAGGGAAGGAGTGCTCACATTCCTATTCAGGCTCTGCCTTCAGACTCTCCCCACTAAACTCAGCAGTTGTTGCTGACTACGGATGCTGATGGCTCCTTCACTTCATTTTTAGGTGAGCAGCAATCTTATTTGCTCGGAAAGTTTTATACATCTACGACATCCCACTCTACAAAAGACTGACTTGACCACACACAGTCGGGGGTGCCATCTCTTGAGTTTTCTTTAAGATGTTTGCTTTTACCAAAACCTAAGGTCTAGAGAGTTCATGGAGGTGGAGCGGCTCGAGAAGAGACCCGCGCCATGTAGAGGGGGTGGGTCCTTCCCGTCTGGCGGAAGGACTCAGATGAAAGGAAGTACGGAAGCCTGAACTTAATTATTATCATCACTCTTCTTCCATTTAGAGAGAAAGAAACTGTCCCAATTACAGGGCTGGCAGGATACTTACTTAGGGGAGGTCTCTGGTCTCTTTCCTTGCCTTTAGTTGGTACTTTATTCAGAAGGGAATATACTTTGTTTCTGAAACATCGGAAAGGGAGGAAGTTCCATGAGTTTCCTTGGTGTTCCATTTAAGCTCCCAGCGACACCATTTTCCCATCTCAGCATGAATATTTACTAGCAGGGTGGACATGAACGAGTCACTTAATCTCTCCGAGCCTCATTTGTCAAATCTGAATTCTAATAATGATCGGTGGAGCGCATGTTATTGTGGTGAAGATCAATCCAAACAACCCACTTAAAAGGGATTTTCAGACTGTGAAGTACTGCGCAATGATAAGCTCCCAGGATATTAAACATAATTCCTGTTCCTGTAGCACCTCTCAAAATAAAATACAATCAATAAAATATATTGAATTTCTTAGTAGAAATTAGCTTCTCCCTATTTCTGTTACTTCATACTGAATAATATGATGGAAGAGGGTCAAAGAACGTACATTCTGTCATTAACACCTAAAATATCGATGTCTCTACGCTTGGATTTTCTTTTGATTCCTTGAGTCTCCTTTCCATGCCACCTCAAGTATATTCCAAATGGATAAGGAAAATCATAGCCTAGCCCATTACCTGAGACTCCGGCTATTTCCGTGCATGGAATCCATCTTTCTAAGATCATCTTTTGGTGAATTAGCCTGAGAAACAGAATGAGAAGTATCTCATTGGGTGTCTGGTGCCTTCCATTAATGATGCGATGTTTTAGCCTCTACACTATTCTCTAAAATGTGTTTCTCTTTGAGACACTACCCAGAAAACAAGATCACTGAAAAATTGAAAGTCCTTGGTGTTTGGATAGTAATTTTCTGTAACTTCCCCCCCTCCCCCACTTTAACAGACCGTCCGTTGTATTTTGGCAGAGGCAAAGGGTCTGTGGTTGGGGCGAAGCTTTCAGATGTATCCAAAAGATCGGTACTTAAAAAGGAGTCACTTGCTGTTAAAATATAAAGAGAAAGGACGAAGACAGAGAGGAAACAGGAAAGGAACTTTTCATTCGTTGGTTTTGGGTTAGCTGGGCTTTCAGTGCAATCAGTCTGTGTCGTCTGGAATGGTCCTATGAACATCAACAACTTTCAACTTTCATTTCAATGAACATCACATTAAGCCCTGGGCATTGTCAGTAGATCTGATTTTTCCTGACTAGTATCTCCTAATACTTTGAGATAACTAGTTTGGTAAAATATGGTACAATGAAGACTAGGAGAAAAGGGCAGTTTTCAAAACCTACCTTGACATCGAGTGGATATCTTCTTTGTAAAAGCGGAGAAGCTATAAGTAGCTTCTACCTGATTAATTGAATCTAATAATCATAAAATGAACACACTGACTTAACAGTACTTTCTAAAAGATTCTTTTCTTTTTCTCAAAAGGCAACTCTCTCATCATATTTTTGACCATAGAAGAAAAGCATGGCTCTAATTTCAAAGGAGCAATAGTGAGACTTCGCCAAATAAGTCGGATAGAAATTGTTTTTTCGTTGTCTGTTTAAAGGGTTTTGAGCTTTGTGCCAGATACTACTCCAGACCCTTCTCACATATTATCTCATTTAATTCTCACGACAAATGTATGAGGTAGATGCCATTTTCTTTCTCCTTTTTCAGAGGCTCATACCAGACTGAATCACTTTTTAAGGTTAAATGGCCAGTAACTGGGGGAGTAAGGATGTGACTCATTTGTGTGACTCTCTCAAGCTTTCTCTCTCAATTACTACAATAATACTGTCTCCCAGAAGAGTTCAGTTACAGGAGACAAACGGAGCAGCCAAAAAAAGCTCTGTTGTCCAATCGCTTTGTTGCCTTAAGAAGTCCCATAAATCACTACCACACCCTCCCCAAAGAGTGTCCCCAAAATGTTTGTGTCACCCCGAACGTTTGCTTTTGGCTGCTGTTTGCCCACATGCCACAAGGTGGCTCAGTGTGGAGTGACCGCCCTTCTGAGCATGAATTCCCAGAGGGCAGAAAAGGCTGGGGAACAAATTGCTGTGTCTCGTCCTAACAGATTTCAGTGGCACTAGCTCATCCTGCCTTAGAGGCTGGCGAGCCACACCTCAGCTGGAAGCTCAAAACTGGGCTCACTGGTCTCAAAGGGAGACTCATTGAAGCCAGGGTCAGATTTCTGATGGGAACCTTGGTAAGCACCTTTAGCCTCAAGAGACCGGATGCTTACTGTTGATTCTTCAAACGCACAAATTAAATCAGAAATAACTTATAAAATTTCAAGCAAAGAAGTCTGTGGCTCGATTAAAAAACAACAACGCGCGCACACACGCACACACGCACACACGCACGCACGCACGCACGCACACACTCACACACCCCAACTAGCTGCCAGTAGAGAGAGAGCACGTGGGTAGGTGAAAAGCCCCTCACGCAATAGGTGATGAGGTTTGTAAAGAATGCCAAGGTTTGCTGAATTGTGATAAAACTCCCCTCACCTACTCCGACCCCGAACGCACACAATCCCACCTTCAACCTTTGGAGGAGGAATTTTTTCAGAAAGAAAATTCTGCTCAGCCTATGGAAGAGTACCATGGGGTTTGCTCGTCGCAGAGGCTGAAATGAACTCTTTCACCCTGTTTAAATATTTAAAAACAGAAAAATCTCCTGATACAGGCAAATAGGTCACGGAGTGCCAAAAAATATATCTGAGAATACATCTGCTTTTGCGATCAGGACTCCTGATCATACTCTGTCCATTTTGATTTGCTTTGCTGCTCAAATGTGAGAGTCGCCAAAATCCTAGCACAAGGAATGGCTCACTTGCCCAGTGCCTCAGGAAAAGGAGGTCCCTTCAGGGTAAATAAAATTAATGTTCTGTCATTCAAATGGGTGTTTGTAGTGTCATTGTGGTCATCTTTGGCCCCAAAGAAGTAACGGCCAGATCAACGGTAACCCAGGCATACTGGGTACAAACGACTAATAATACCCACTCTACTGACTGAAGAAGATGGAGCGAGCAAGGAGACATAGGTGGAGTGTAAAGGCTTGGAAAGAGAAGATAAGGGGAATCAGATACTTTCCATTTATTTGGCTGTTGTATCTTGAGCTGACCCTGTGCTGAGACCAAATCCTGTCCATCTATTTTATTTTCCTTCTAAGAAATAGCCATCTATAGGTCACTGCCTCCTTGCTCTATGAGGCTACGTTTTGCACGATTCGTTGTGAAGTATCTCTGTTTAGATCGAGAAGATTAGAGGCAGAAGAAAAGCCTAGAAAGAGTATAATTAAAACTTTAAATTCTTTATCACTCCCTACTCAAGATTACTCTTCACCCTTCATGTGCCCTCTGATCTCTAGATGACCTTGAATCCATATTAATTGTACCACAGGTAGCAATTAACCCAAGTTAGAACTGAATTTAGTCTTTGTGTAGAACTCACATGTGTTAACTGGAGAGCTTCAGGGCCGCCATTTCCTGCCTTATAAACTGAGAAGCAGGGAAGGAATATGAGGGCAGGGAGAGAAAGAACTAGCAGATACAAGAGAGGCAGAGCATCATGAAGTTCGAGTTCCTTATCTCAGGTTGTCAAACTCTGTAGGATATCATCATAGCCTCATAGTAAGTCACGCCTGATTTGCTTGAGTTGACTTAAGTCAGTTTCTGCTACTTGCAACCGGAAGTTTCTAATTAACACCAATCTTTGTGCATCTCTGTTACTCCAGGGTTGGCAAGAAGCTCTCTAGATTACTGTGTGTAGAATAAGTGGACAGTAATAAAAAAGATCATCATTAACCATTCAAATATTTAACACTGTCCAATTTGCTCCTTTACAGTTAACATTATTTGCAGCGTTTCTCCAAGTTTGTTCCAAAGACCCCCTTCATCTAGGAATCTGCTTGTTACAATCCATTCCCTGCTGAATCAGATTCGCCGAAGATGGACCCAGGAATTTGCTGAACAATTCTTAAAAAGTAGAGCATGGACACTAATAGACTGAGGAGTTGATGTTGTCAGAATTTCTGTTGCCGGTTCTGGGAGAATGAATATGCTTCATCCCTACTCTCGATGTTGAGATAAGAATCCTTCCACTTGTATAAGGTATTAGGTATTAGGGTACTAAGTATTGTTTGCTCAGGGGCACCTGAGAAAATCTTTCTTTATATCCTCTTGGTCCAACCATCCATGCTTACCACACAGGACATTTCTTACCTCCCAGCTGGGGCTCTTAATTAGGTAGGTTTAGCAGCTCTTTGGATCCAGAACTCTGCAATTGTTTCTGGAGGGGACTCGCCTGTGTGGCTGTACTTGCAACAACAGATAAAGTTAGTTTGTAGGTTCCCTGGGGACCATTGGCAAGATTTGGTGTAAGTTTTGTTTAAGCTCTTTAAAGCATCTCTGGCATGGGACCAAGAAATGGGCGCTGAAAAGGGGAAAAAATCAATGGGCCAATCAATATGATGAATATATGGCTCCATTAGCTACTTCCCGGTCTCTAGGATCTGAATGACGGTTTCTGCATTTTCTCTGTTGCAGGTTTTTGATGGCATTAAGGGAAGCCGTTGCTGCCCGTCTTGAAGATGCCTCTCTTATCTCAATGGCTAGTTTTGGACATTTCCACGCTTGAGACACGAGAGACTTAAAGAGCCTCTTGGATCAACAAGTCTGTTTTCCTTCCCTCGCCCTCCCGAGGGTTTAAGACTTCTCCAGGAGAAAATTCAATTGCCTCCAACCTACTCATTACCTGGTGACTTCACTCAGTGAATTCATTCCTTTGCTAGGCTGACTTGTATGTTGACCCTGATTTTTTTTTCCTCAAGTGCCTTGTTCAGCCACATTTTATGACTCTGCTCTTGACTGAGGCACACAGGCCAAACTGTTACTTTACGAAGGGAGGTTCGTAAAGTGAGTATTTCTCAAGTAATTCTGGAAACTTGAGAGGAAATGATTAGAGGATACAAAGGGGTACAAGCCAGTTTGTCGAGCTTCCATACTGAAGAATAACGGCTTACGTAGAACATAAGCACCCTCCAGAGATGTTTCTACAAAGCATACTTACAGTAGTCGAAGCGGCGCTGCTGGGAAAGGTTCCCTGATGCAGGGTTACAGAAAGAAATTTCTAAACCCTAACCAAACTGAAAGTGGGTTTTCAGAAATGTCCTCTTCTCTCAGAGAGAGGTTAGGTACACACGATAAGTACTGAGTCAACATTTGTTTTTTGCTAACCACTCAGTAAATTCTAGAGCAGACATCTTCTACAAAGCTATAGTCCTAACAATGAAAGTGGGACCTGTTTAGCAGTTTATGTTTCTATTGTACAGGAGAATGACTTCCTAGCTTAAGTGACTGTGCCTTTATTAGAGGTTATTATGATATAAAGGGATTTCAAGTTCTTAAGGGTTATAAGGGGGTAATCATTGAGTCTTCTTGCCTCACTGTATTTCCCTGGGGAATACACAATAGACCTCACACATGTAGCTAAATAAACCTAAGATACGAAACCCACTTCTCTGAGAATTCCTACAGGACGTAAACATGAGAGAGACCCTCTGGGCTGATGACCTAGTCACCAAGTTGGACTCAAAAAGGCAAGTAAAGAAAACAGAGTAACATGTAAGACTCCAGGAAGGTGTTTAGATAATGGCACTGTGCATGGAATGAGGCTGCCGAAGATGACTGAAGTCATCGGAAAGTGGGACATAAAATTGTCTAGGATAGACAGTTTGCTTACAGCAATAACAGGAGGACGATTGGAATGTGAGATTGGGACAAAATGGCGGGCAGAAAATTTTGCCAGGGGAGTTTATATTTCATTTTGTAGGCTACTGTAGGATATTTACTTAAGTTTTAGGTTTCCTGACCATCCAGGTAACAATGGAATTATATATATTTTCTTCAAATGAAAAAAAATAGATGTGTGACAGCTAATCAAACAGGATAAAATTTGCTTGCTCCTTTTCATGGGGTGATGACTAATACTGGAGATAATGCTGTAAACAGTGATTTTGCTCACCGGACTTAGTCCTAATTGCTCTCGACGAAAGTCAGGACCATACTTTTGACATGTGACTTCGGGAAGGGCATTCTGAGGAGTAACATTAATGAGTTTTAAACATGGAACTTTATTCGGACTTCCAGCAAGTATCGTATAGTAGATTCTAAGAAGAAATTAATTTGGCAATAACTACCAGAAAGAGTCTTATAAAGGTCAGCCCACTGACCTACTAATTTCATGTCTAACAATCTAGCCCATCCATGTTAGAATAAAACACATGAAGATATTCATTTCAGTTTTATCTATAATAGTAAAAAAAACAAGAGGAAAAAACAAATGTTCAATTGTAAACACAGTAGATATTATACATAATAAAATATCCTAAAGCCATTGCCCTGGTAATAAATAACATTACCAGCATGAAGCTTGTGATATAAATGAAATAAGCAGGATGCATGTGAAACTTAGAATAGTTCTTAGCACTTTAGTGATTATGCACTGGTACTAAGTAGTACCAGGTTTGATTATATACAATGGTATCTAAAATATGGAAATATGTACAGAAAAGACAGAAAAAAATATATTAAAGTGCTAATTACCGTGTCGTTATTACCAGGATTGATAATTAACATGACATAACTATTAAGAATGATTGCGTTGGTGTTTTTCCCCCAGAGATTATACTTTAATCTTAAGGAAAAAAAGCCTATCTGATTATAAAGAGAAAAATCTCACCGTTAAAGCTTAAGTTTGGTTCTCTCTTCTCCCACTAACTAAAGGGCAATGATGTAGTTTAAATATCAGACATATCAGGACATCTGGGTGGCCCAGTTGGTTGAGTGTCTGACTTTGGCTCAGGTTGTGATCTCACAGTTCGTGAGTTTGAGCCCCACATCGGGCTTGTTGCCTGCGTCAGTGCAAAGACCACTTCGGATCCTGTATCCCCCTCTCTCTGCCCCTTCTCCACTCACGCTCTTTCTCTCACAAATAAATGAACATTGAAATGTCAGACATGTAAGGGGCAAAGTTGTTGAAAGTGACGGGAAGTGCTTTGAAGCTTTTACTTAAAGGGATGACCTCTCCATCCTCAGATGGAGGGGTGAGGTGGGTGGGTAATAGGGATGTCTCAAGAAAGTCTAAAGCTTTATGGCTTTTATTTGTTTGTTTGTTTGTTTGTTTATTTTTTAATGTTTCTTTTTGAGAGAGACAGAGACAGAGAGAGAGAGATTCAGAGTGTGAGTGGAAGAGGGGCAGAGAGAGGGAGACACAGAATCTGAAGTAGGATTCAGGCTCTGAGCTGTCAGCAAAGATCCTAAGTCGAGGCTCAAACTCACAGACCATGACATCATAACCTGAGCCGAAGTCAGACACTTAAGTTGACTGAGCCATCCAGGCGCCCCAACTCTATGCCGTTTAAAGCACCAAATCTCCTTAAGGGATCTGAGAAAACTTAAGTCAAGAAAAGCGCTGGATTGTGGCCTGGAGCCTGGCTGCCTGGGTTCAAATCCTGGCTCCACTGCTTTCTGGTTGTATGAACTTGAGCAAGTCACTTAGCTTTCTGTTTAGTTGCCATTTCACTCTTGGGAGGTTCCTTACTGTGAGGATTAAAGTATGTGACCACGGAGCACCTCAAATAGCACCTCGCTCTTCACGAGAGCTCAATAAACATCGAAGGCTCTGTTTCTGAAGCTTGATTGTAAGTCTCGTGTTGACCCCCATGGCTCCTCGTGCCCTAGGCTGCCTCTGGCCTCTGTTATATTTTGTCAGCTGTTTTAGTCAGGACGTAAAGGAACTCCATGGAAAATGTCTTTCTAAACTCGGTCAAGAAAGGAGAAAGAACAGGTTCACAATTATTCACTCATAGGCGCAAATGCCTTTTATAAACTAAGGACATCTTGCTTATACAGATGATTGCTTCAATAATGGGAGGGTAGCTTTAATGAATTAATTTACTAATTAGCCATCCCAGCTCCATAAAACAATCGGCCTTTAGTAAGGATGTTGGCACATTATTCACAGCTGCTGCAGGAAGGACAGAAGCCATTGTAAAGGAAGACATCTAAGGGAGGGGAGGGCCCAGAAACCAGGGAAGGATCTCAGAACTAGGTTTGGCCTCAATACTAACAGTTACCAGATAAGGATAGAGAGCAGGGCCCTGTCCCCCTGAATCCCGTGAGGAACGTGTTGGAGTTTGTGGAGAAGAAGCCCAGATCTCTTGCAAAATAGTCCCGGCACTTTGAGTTTCGAAAGCAAAGTATTCGCACCGCTGATAAAACAGAGCTGCGGCCCGTACATCTCTCTCAAATTTTCACCAGGCTTTCTCAGGGAGTCTCAGGGAGTTCTGAAACCAGGCACCCCCCCTCCCCACCCCAGAATGGAGCCTCTTCGAGAAGCTAGTCATACATTAATTCTATTGAAATATATGCTTCCCTTGTTAGTGAAACGAAACAGTTGGAATTCACTAAGGTCACACTAAACCAGGCCTTTGCTCTGAAGTTAAAGGCTCTAAATAGATCAAAACATTCTTTGTAATGCCCTTGAGTGATCCATTTATTGCACTTAACTTTCTCATTACTTAAATGCAAAAGACTAAAGTTGAAGAGGCCAAAACATACATTTGGAAATTTCAGAAAACATAATAGGCCGAGAGAGATAATGCAATACTTCTCCGTGAAGAGGAGAGCTTGAATATCTTGATTACAGCTTCCCTACCCATCCCTCACACATTCAAATCCAATATATGTGCTTTTATTAATGCGTGAGTGCAGAGATATGCATAAATGAATATTGATAAGTCAGGATACTGTATATTTATGAGGTTTTATATGTTTTCTCTTTATGTTTTATTTGTATTTATATCCAGTGCTGCATATTGTATGTATGTGTTTATAAGTATAGCAGCTATGAAAGAAATAAGATTTTAATCGATTTCATAATATTTTGCAACCACGTATACACTACCATCTATTTCGCTGATGTGTATTGCTATGGGGGGGGGACACTTTCTATCGGTCTCAGTGAGGACTTGTAATAAATATCTCAGCGCTCAGGTGAGATTTTATAAACAAACTTGTGTTCTAATGCAACCGGAGCCTCGAAATTTTACACGCATAAAAGTCAGAAATTTGGAGTTGTCATAGTAACATTAATTCTGGCCCTTTCCAAAAGTGCAGTATTTTGTCATATAGCATAAAATGTTCATGCTCGTGCCGCTGTGACTCGGCAGTGAGACTGGGTTATATTTGCCACAGAAATCATGAGTTTGGAGAGCTTTCCCGTCGACATTTAGAATCAGAGGCATCACATGTTGCACTAAATTTCCCTAATTAAAAAAAAAAAAAGACACGACAGAGTAACAAACTGGACAAAAGGGCAAAGAACGATGATTATTATTTTTGAAATGAATTGAACAAATGGAGGAAAGAAGTGGGAAGATGTTAAAACATTTGTTGGGAGGAACTTAGTGACCCTGACGTGTTTATTCAAATATAGTCCGCATTTGAACAAAGACTCCAGGCTCGAGGTTGGTGCATTTTGCCACGAATACACAGGTCCCTGTTCTGGGTAAGCAACATCTGGATAAATGCCACAGCGAACAAACAAGGCAGAGTGCTGCATCTCCGTCCCTCGGGATCTGCAAGAAGGAAATACACGATCGTCTGGGCAGGCGAAGCACATACGTGTCTGAAGACAGATCCCTGATTGGCAGTGGTTTTTGGATGTCTCTTCTAGTGCCACGATTCTGTGTTCTTTCATAAAAGGAAATATTTCTCAGTGCACTGAAGATGTGAGCCAGGTGTAGTGGCCATGTTAATCGTACCAAGGAAGGTGAAGGAAAAGTCTTCTGTTTGAGCTGGAAGCCCCCAAATGGCAGGATGGGGGAGGGGAGGGGAGAGACGAGAGTGGTTTGTGTCTCCTCCGACTGTCTGACGATGCCGGCAGTGCCTCAGCTGAAGACCCTTTGTTTGGCACCAGAACTCACAAGTGGCCTTCCCCAACTCAGAGTGAACCTAAGCGTATATGGCCTTTCACATGTACTCAGAGTTTGATTCTTTGGCTGGCCCCGTCTCTGTAACGGAGGCCAGTGGTGGCAGAGGAATGGCGTGTCTCCATTCTCTCTGGGACCTAAGTCCACCTGCCCTCTTCTCATGCCCTGCTCTTTGTCTTAATGTTGTTACCTCCCGTGGCAACCGTCATACGTTTTTTGTTCTAGTTACCATTTGGGCAAGAATGCTTAGCCAGAATTCTCTGAGAATCTGTGACAGTACGGATTGGAATCTCTCCATAGAGCTAAGGTTTCCTTCTCCAATAGAAAAAAAAAAAAAAAGCCATAACGTTTTTTTAAGGAAGACCTTTCACCTTTGAATATTATATCCTACATTCTCTTGAGTTGAGAAAGCCTGGCCATTAGAATTGCTGTGTACACGTTAAGTGGTGGCTCCTTCTTCTCCCTCCAAAGAAAGCTATTACTATATTGATGGTGCATCTTGTAATTGAAGGCATGCTAGAAGTCAGGAAATCCAGTCATTTTAAGGTCCTTTCCCAGTTTGGTCTTTCCAATAACTCTGAGTTAAGCCACACATGACTTTGAAACGATTGTCTTTTTATTTCTTTTCTTTCTGAAGTAGTTCTGGGGCACGATGCTTTGGCTGTGGCTGTTATTATTGTTATTATTTTAATTTTAGTCACCAGTTCATTCCCAGACTGCCTGCGGTTTGATTCTGCCTCCCTCACGCTCCTGTAGGTATCAAAGGTCCCCATGGACACCTAATATCCACAGTCCACGGAGATGTCTTTGTCTCCTCGTGTTTGTTACATGTTCTCCTCTGCCGAAACTGTTGACCACTCTTCACTCTTAATTTTTTTTTCCTCTTTAGTTTTCCCTCAGCTAATTTCTACCAACCTTCTTTCTGGCTTCCCTGTAGGGCTTCTGTGCCTCCTTTCACCCTAACAAATGTCACTTCTTTCTGGCATTCTGGATATGCTGTTCCTATCACCTACTTGATCATCTCACCTACTCTCTCAGCTACAGTCGTCATCTGTGGCTGCACCGGCCAATAGGGTAACCGTCAGCCTCATGTGGCTACTTAAATTTAAATGACATAAATTTAAAATTCAGTTCCTCAGTCACACTAGCCAGGTTTCAAGTACTCACTAACCACGTGGGTCCACGGCTGTCATATTGGGCAGCCCAGGCACAGAACTATTTCCTCACTGTAGAATGTTCTCTTGAACAGCTTGCTCTGTATGCTAACAACTCCCAAACTGAAGTCTGAAATTCCTTCGGAGGTCCAGGGGCATCTGCACGGCTTAGTCGGTTAAGGGTCCAACTTTGGCTCAGGTCATGATCTTGCGGTCTGTGTGTTCGAGCCCCGCGTCGGGCTGTGTGCTGACAGCTCAGAGCCTGAGCCTGCTTCGGATTCTGTGTCTCCCTGTCTCTCTGCCCCTCCCCTGCTCATGCTCTGTCTCTGTCTGTCAATAATAAATAAATGTTAAAAAAAATTAAACTCCTTCAGAGATCCAGACTTGCAGCTAACAGGCAGATAAAGCAGAAAGGTAGGAACAAAGTTGAGCTTTCAGCTCGTCAGGTGTTTTGGCTAACATGAGACATTAAACTTTTGTGGTTGGAAGTAGTTGGTAGTGGTGGTGGCTCTTAACTACTGTTCTCTGCCAAGGCGTGGAAGACAAATGACCAGCAGTTGAGCCCCGATTTTGGTAGTTCCCAAAAATATCGTGCTGGGAGGTGATGCTCTACACGGATTTGAAATCATTGCAACTATTCGCCATCAGATAGCAGCGGCCAGCAGCTTAGAGGAGACAGGCTGTCGGTGAAAAAGCCATTTTCAGAACCAGTGGAATATCAACTCCTCTGTGTGCTTGCACCTTCTGCCTCCCATGTTCTGAGATCGTCATCCTGCTTGAACTCTCCCGGAACTTTGTCCTTCTGTCCCCTTTGTCTCTGTTTACAACATCACCTTTTCCACCTCCCCAAGACTGGAACCACGGAGTCTGCTCTTTTCCCTTCCCTTGTGTACACCTCCCCCGACTAGGTCTTGCTGGTCAATCACTGTCTCCTGAATCCCTTCCGCCCCTCTTTGGTCCCGTGGCCACTTTGGAAGGTCAAGCCTTTCCGGTAACTCAGCCGGATGATTGCTATCGTTCTATCCCTTTCTTCACCAAACCTCGCACCTCTCACTATCTGAGTAGGAGCTGTAAGCATTCAGCCCTTATTAAAAATATTCCCCTGATTCCTCGGGGCCTCCACAGACTCCTTAGCATGGCATTCTAGTGACCTCAGGGTACTTTTCCTCTCCCGTTCAGACCTTTCCCATTCCTACCACCATCTCTTCCAAGCTGTTCCTGTCTTCATGGTGCATATCACAGCCTTTTACTCCACGAACCTTTTCCTCAAGTTCTCTCTCTCCACATCCCCGTTGGTTGTGATCTCCGGGTCATCAGCTAGGGTCTGTATCTATTATCAGGAGGCAGCGAACTCTGGCCCTCTGGCCAAATCTAGCCTACCTCCTGTTTTTGTACCGCTTGTGAGCTAAAGATGGTGGCTACATTTTTAAATGGTTGAAAGGAGCAATAAAAAGAAAAAGAATATTTGGCACTATGTTAAAGTTATATGAAATTCAAATTTCAACATCCACAAATAAAGTCTTATTGGAAGGCAGTCATACCCATCTAACGCCATATTGTCTATGGATTCTTCCGGCTATAATGGCAGCGTCCGCCAGTGGTGCCATTGCCTGCATAACCCACGAAACCTGATTTGCTACTACCTGGCTCTTTATGGACAAAGTTTGACAGTGGCTAAACTATACTCATCTTTACATCTGTATCTATATATAATTTTTGAAATACCTGTGACACTTTGTTTCTATCTCTATCATTGTCATTTGGCTAAATTTACCTAATAGTTGTTTGTTTACTTGTCTTTCTGACTACCCGACAAGTTATAAGCTCCATGATAGCATATATATTGAATTTATTATTCGTTTTTGTGTCCCTCGGTAACACTGAACACAAAACCTTGCACATACAAAGTGCTCACTAAATATTTTTATTGAAGTGATAAAATATTGTTTGGCATGCAAAATCACTTTGGGCTTAGCTTTGGAGGGAATTACAGCACATTTTGATATATATGATATGTGATATGTGTACACACTCAAATACGCATACAGTACACATATATATGTATAGTTATTTATCACAAATCTGAATATTTATATCTGCACAGTGTTTAAAAACAGAAGGTTGAGATTTCTATAGAGACAAAATTGATATAATACCATAGAAATAGCTTGAGATGTTTATCAAATATGGACACACATTCCAAATATCTTATAGTTGAACAGTCACCCATGTTCCCAATTGAACTGTAGTATTTTCCTTACCTGATAAATGCTTAATCCTATTGTAAGTGGTGGAAACAATTACTCATTTGGGCTCTCATATTTTCAGGCATATTTGTTCTTGTCAGAGAGTGTGCCTTCGACTATCAGTTAACACATTTGTTGGATGAAGCGATAGACAAATAGCAAAAGTGTGCTGGTTGCAGGATGACTTAACGCTATGTAGCGCATGTCTCTGCAGTCCAGGAAGGTGTCAAGGACCTATCTTTCATAGAGAGTGTGCTTTGATTTTTGCCACATTGGCAAAAGATTCAGCTATGTAATTTCTTTTGGGCCCCTTTAGTCAATCTGTATACATGTTTTGAGAAGAATGGCAGGAATTCGACAGGAGTACATGAAACAGAGTCCCATGGGTTGACGCTCCAAAAGCTTAGACCCACATCCTTGGCCCTGGGAACATTGTGGTCTGATCACGGGAGCCCCTCGTAAGAGTGGATGAAGAAAGAGGCAAAAGGGAGGAAGGGGTTACATCCAGAGTCCTCTGTAGAGGACGTGAAACTCGAAGGACTGAAGTAGTCTGGCATGTAAGCGTGAAGTGTTTTGGACAGCGTTGGACTCCGAACATTTTAAGTTTGGGAATAGTCTGAGTAGTCTGAAGCTTTTGTTCTCAACTTTAATTTCTGCGGAGGCCGCATGAGGGACCGTCATTCTCACACAGACGTTAGCTAGAATTTGATCCCGCCCTTCCCAAGGCCAGGTGTGGTCACTGTGTATCATCCCCCACCCCCATCAATCTGTAGACAGGAGCTGGCTGCCCACCAGATAACATCAATTCCCCAGGTTAGTGGGACTCCCATCCCTCATCTACCTCTACTCCTGAGAGCGTGTTAGAACCCAAGGGACTAAAATAGGCAATATTATTAGAGGGATAATGTGAATGAACACAATTTTTACGAATTTTAGTTCAATATTGCTTGTAATAAGAAAATTCTGACATTTCATAAGTGATTTCACAGCTATATCTGTCTATACAATAGAGCTGAGCTTTGCTGATATATAAGATCAATTTAATCCTGTTATCACAGTTATCAATAGTGTTCAAAATATTTTGATTACAGAAAGAACACATTACTGATCCAGAGAGAATGAAAAATAAATTGAAGGCACTTGCACACAATGTCACCAGCCAAAGATAATCGCGAGTTAAACTAAGGGGAATAAGAAATGCTTTTTCATCCATGGTCCGAGTGGATGTGTTTATTTTTGCCAAAATGAGGTTATATTATGCATACAGCTTTTTGTCTTTTTATTCAATAGTAGACTTTAACCATATTTCCATATCATTCAATACACATCGAAATCATAATTTTGGATAACTTCCAGCATTCCAATATATGGATATACCACAGTTTGTTCAGCCAACTCCCCGTGATTGGACGCTGCAGCCCTTTTCCGTGCTGTTGCAAAGGATGCTATGAGAAATCGCTGTGCGCTCATCTTTTCACACTTGTCTCAATTATTTCCCGAGGATAAATACTTGGGAATAAATTTGCCAATTGGAAGAACAGGTGAAATCCCCAGGCATTGGGCATGACTGGCAAATTGCCTTCTAGAAAATTTGTCCCTGTCCATACCCCCAGCAATGACAGTCCCATCCCTACCTCCCCCATCCCCCGGCCAGATATTATCATTGTAAATATTTTCCAGTTTGAAAAAGAAAAGGGTATCTCACTGTCACTTTTACATTTTTAATATAATTTATGAGGTTAAACAGGTTTTGTGTGTGTGTGTGTGTGTGTGTGTGTGTGTGTGTGTGTGTTGACTGTTTTTCTTTCGGATATATTATGCAGTAGTTAAGAGGCTTTGGAATTATTTCTGGTTTCAGTATTTACTGGCTTTGTGGCGTTGGGCAAGTTACTTCCACACCCTGTATTTCAGCTTCTCCATTTATAAAATGGGGAGACCAATAGTGTCTTCCTACCAACTTGCTGTGAGGAATAAATAAGATATTTCATATAAAATACCTTAGCATAGCTCCTGGAATGCAATAAACACTGATGAAATGCTAGAGGTGGCAGGAGAGAGTTTCGAACCATTAAAATATCTTGTATCTTCTATCTTCCTAGGTTATGTTGGTATGGCAATGAGTCAAGAGCTCCATGTAAGGACTCAGTCTGGTTTGGTCTAGTTTGATCAGAAGCCTAGAGATACTTGAGAAGTTCAAGTGTGGGCATAGCTACAAGCTGGTCTCAGAACCCTACCCCAGTCCCCGAAGAATCCTGGAATGAGTGGAACCCCTGGTCTTTCCATACTGTACTTCCGAGATTAGACAAGAATCGAATTTTCTTAGAACTTACGTATGGCTTCTTTCCATCGGTTCCTGTAACACTTGCCAACACCTGAATTGAGACCTACTGTTTAGGAAAGAAACCCTGGCCAAGGAAGAAACTACGTTTGAAGGAAGCTAAAACATGGCTAGAGCCAGAAGTCTAGTTGGGCCGTAGGAGTCTGTGGGCTCGCGGGCAAAGAGTCCGAAGTCCGATCCCCGCCAATGGCCGCGGAGCCCATGTGGCCGCAATTATTTTAAAGACATTTCCTCATCCTGGGAGAACTTTGTGTCCATCTGTGTGATTTTCAGTGTGAGTGACCAGCTGCTTTAGAATAGACTAAGCATATGACTCGGACACTCGGTCCATCTTGAGAAGCAGGAGGGAATTTGTTCGCGTGAAACTGCATTTCCGTCATTTCTGCATGGATCACCCCGGAATTCTCTTTCACCGAATCATCTCGTGTTGGCAGCAAAGACTCCGTCCACGCCGCTCCTCAGCCAAATAAAGAGCCCCTTCGCGTTCCCGAGCTGGCTTCTGCCGGCTGCCCCTGGTTGCCTTTTTAGTGCCCCTTAAACCTGGGTTGGTTTTTGCCAGGATTGCAAGAGAATCAAAGAATGAAGAGTTTCAAGGCAGATGTATCACGTCTTGGAATGCAGGTGAGAAAGGACTTCAAGAGATTTCAAACCTGGCTTTCCCTCGATTTTCTAGTGCCGCCCGAAATGCAATCAATAAGCCAGCCTAGTGCAGAAATGAGTAATTTGGGAGATTCAGGAACACTTCAGACCGGATTGGGTTATTTAGCACAGGTGTTTTAATATTTGTAATATAGCGAAAACCCCTCACACTGCTGGGTGGCCCTCAGCCGCACAGTGGTTGCCTCCTGCTTGGGCCCGATTCTGTCCTTGAAGACAAGGGGAATTGTGAGCCTGCAGTCATTTCAAAGCCGTACCTCAAAGCCCATACTATTTGAGTTTCTGGCATCCGCTACACCTTTGTCTGGGTCGAGCTTGAAGTCTGTGCTTTCTGGAGGCCTTTCTTTGTATCTGCATTTACAATGAGCACGGTGTAAAAGAGGGGTGGAAGAGAAGACTCTGCGCTATGTGGGAATCGGCGAGCCTCCCGAATGCCACTCATTGCGTTTTTTCCCAAGGAATCTCAGGAACACATGAAGCACAGGTGGCAACGTGACGGAGGGGAGGGGGTGAGTGTAAGGGGGGTGATAATTGATGGGGGCCCAGAGTCCAGACCGCAGCTGTCCCCAGGTGCGCCCCACTGCATCTGTTCTTCTGCGAGGTACTCCGCGCTAGCAGGTTTTGGATTATTTAAGCAGGGGAAAACAAATCAGGAAAGTTAACAAAGCTCTTGGAGAAAGGTGAGGAGGTGTGATTGCCACATCCGAGGAAGGAAGCTTTAGGGAAGGGAATAAATTGCATCGGGGGGGGGTTGGCACCTAAGATCGGAGACACCTCCCTCCGCGTCACCTGTGAACTTGGTGGTTCAGGGAAGGCGCGCACCTGGAGGTGGAGGACTCCTTGGCTCCGCACTGTCCCGCTCTTTAGAGCAAGCGTTGGATTTTTATCACGCGGTGAATTTGTGTGAGACGTGGAGGAGATTATAACACTGCGATGAAGTCGTACCCTTTCTTTCTCTCCTCATTGTTCTGATGTCCTTACCCCCACCCCCTTTATTGGGACTGCAGGAAGGAAAGAGAACTCTCTGCAGCTACCAGGAACCTTCTCCCAAGCCAGCGTTCCCCCCAAGTCTCCCTGATGCAAGGATATTGGTAAAAGAAATAAATTCATTTACTGGATGTGCTACTTAATGCAGGCCTGAGTCTGGAGTCCCACTGTCTGTCCTGAGTCAATGAGGAGGAAGGCCAAATTGACAACATTGGAATGATGGGAAACCCAGGCCATTTGTCATCCACAATTCAGATCGTCTGATATATTTTGAGATTTCTCCTGACATCATTTATAGGGGGAAAATCCTGAAAGTCCTTCACAATATAACAGCGAAACCTGACTGTGAGAGGAACTGGTTATTTCTCTCTTTTTTTCTTTTTTATGTAACTTTTCAAAGGCGGTGTTAAGGGCTTACCTGTTTTGATTGATGGGAATACAAAGATATCCTAAGAGAGGTTAGGTCAGAGTATAATTGGAAGTTTTCTTACCGTCTACATTAAGTGACTTTGGCAGGTAATTTTTTTCATCGAGTAAGTGGCTAGCCATTCAGAGGGGGTGGCGCTGAAGGAGAAGCCTGGCAGACCCGTGTAAAGAGTATTCTTTGTGCCCTAAAAATATGTGATAAAGGCTAAAGTGTCTTGCACCTTGGGAGCGCTGCGATGGCTCGGTTGGTTAAGGGTCTGATTCTTCGTTTTGGCTCAGGTCGTGATCTCATGGGTTGATGAAATTGAGCCCGCCTGCATGGGCTGCATGCTGATGGCATGGAGCCTGCTTGGGATTCTCTCTCTCCCTCTGTCTCTACCTCTTCCCTGCTCGTGAGTGTGCTCTCTCTCTCTCTCTCTCTCTCTCGCTCTCAAAATAAATAAACCTAAAAAAAGTGTCCTGGATGCTAAACAAGTAACTGCAAAGGGTAAATTCCTCAGGAATTTCTAAGGAATTCCTCAGAATGCCTACGGGATTCTGGTAACTATTTACTGTAATATTTGGACTCGAGGGGCGCCTGAGTGGCTCCGTCGGTTAAGCATTGGACTTCGGCTCCAGTTGTGATTTCATGGTTCGTGGGTTCAAGTTCCCCATCAGGCTCGCTGTTGTCAGCACAGACCTTGCTTCAGATCCTCTAACCCCCCTTTGCCCTTACCCGTCTCACACACACATGCTCTCTCTCTCAAAAAATAAATAAAACATTTAAAAAATATTTTGGCTTGAATTACTCTTATTCTCCTGCATTACTAAAAATATATCAATTGGTAGACTGAGTATATCCAATATATGCTTTTTTAGCTGTATAGAGAAAAACATAAGGGTTTTATTTCAAGAGGAATGACAACGAGGCGAGTAAAATCAGTCTACAGAATGCTCTGAAGTAAACGTATTTACTTTAGGTCAAGAAACAACACTTTTGTTTTCCTCGATGTAACCCAGGCAGTTTTGAACATTCGGTGCTAATGTTTAAATGGTATTCGTAACTGACTCTTCAGTAAACTTACTGAGTCCATCAGATGGCATGATTTGGGCTGCAAGTACCAGAATACGCCGCAAAAGTGGATTCAATGAGAAGAATTCATGTGCTTGAAAACAGGAGCATTGGAAGCAGACAGTTCTAGGATTTATTTTATCAGTGGCCCGGAGATGATACTAATGACCCAGGGTCTTTCTACCTGCCCATTTCTCCACGCTCAGTTGGTTGGCATTTCCCCCAGTTCGTTTCCTCAAGGAAACAAGATGGCGTCTGTGGTCTAAGATGCTGTGTCTTCACACAACCATGTGGAAAGACGATAAGAAGCAGTTTCTCCTTAAGGGTCTTTTCGTCAAGGAGGAAAACTTGTTTTTTCACAAGCTCTTCAGCAGACATCTCTCAAAGTCTCACTGGCCAGGGCAGTATCACATGCATTGCCTTAGCCAATGGCTTGCAAGAGGAATAGAATGAACAAAAATAGCTTAGACAAGTCAAGACATCGTGGGTATCAAATTGTGACACGACCATTTTCATCCTGGGACACTTCTGTATGCAATACCCGCATTCCCTGATCTGAAGAGTATACATTTAAAAGATAATTATTATTTGATAATAAAAAGGTGTCTTTAAAAATGTAGAAAAACTGTCTAGTATCATGCACACATAACACCATCCCCGTGTTAACCTTTAAATTCCATGTAAGACTGGGAAAATTCTGGGGCACCTGGGTGTTCAGTCAGTTAAGCGTCTGACTGCAGCTCAGATCATGATCTCATGGTTCCGTTCATGAATTTAAGCCCTCATCAGGCTCTCTGCTGTCGCACAGAGCCCACTTTTAATCCTCTGTCTCCCTCTCTCTCTGCCCTTCCCCAGCTCATGCTGTCTCTCCCTTTCCCCCAAAATAATAAAATTAACATTAAAAAAAAATAATAGGAAATTTCTATCTTGTGCAATGTATCTCCAGCACACGGAAGAGTGGCTGACAGACAGTAAAAGTTCAATCAACATTTGTTGAAGAAATAAATTCTTGCTCCATATCCATTCCAGAGCCTTACTGGGTCCCCCACTGTGCCCTGATTCTCTCATCCATGAACTTCCCTCTGATCGTGGTCCATCAGGAAGTTCTAGTACATTCCTCATCCAATACCTGAACCATATCCATTCCTCATTTCGTCACTGACACCTGCCCATTTCTCTGCCCATCTCTAGTGTAACTCGCTACCTCTCTGAGGCTTCTGTTTGTTTCCAAGAGTTGTCGACAGTACCTAGATGTCCATGAACATTTCTCACACTTGTTAAACTCTACCTTCCTCAGCGGTATGTCACCTGTGAAGCTGTTTGGGAGATATACCTGGATAAAGGCCACAGAGGTTGGAACTCCCCACCCCTTCACCCAAAAAAATCACTGACGCTTGTCCCGGGAGGGCTGCGTCCCAGCCCTCAGATCAGCAAGCCCTCGCTCAGAGCTGTCACAGTGGGGCTGGATTTCCAGTGGTCCTCACCGTCTTGGGATCACACTGTGCTCTTGCCAGAAAAACCGAGGTGGCCCCGTTTCTCACGTAAGCTGCAAACAGGGATTCTTATGTTTATTGTCTCCCGGTGTTCTTCAGTTTCTTCCCATGGGACACTGAGCCACGGGCGCGGTCCTTGGGGCCCAGGACTGCCCTTTGTATCTCAACTCACACTCTGTCCCACTCTCTTTCCTCATTCCTAAGACACAACTGCGTGAATTTCATACAGGCTCAGCTTGGAACACCAACAGCACATTTATAGTTTTTCCTTTTCTCTCTTCCCGAAAGAAGGTAAGAAGCTTACTGCAAAAGTGCAGAGAGCTGTAACAGGTGCAAGGTATCAGAACCGCCTGTAGAAAGGACGTGAGCCCTAACTGTTTGACATCTCTTTCATCTATGGTTCTCTGATTTGTTAATTCGGGAGCAATGCTGAGTGCCATTATGGGTGCTGTGGGTGCCCTACATACATCCTCGCAGTATTTCCCTCTGCAAGCTCCCAAAGCTGCTGATGCAAGCACTTTAAGTTCCCTCCGGAGGGCTCTTCTTCTGGTCCCTGGAGGACGGGTGACCTAAGCGACAGGACCAGCTGAAGACTTAATGTCCCTAGAAGCAGCTCTCAAAAGGCACTGGAGGAGGGAGCAGATAGTAGCCGGCCCCCGGGGCCCCTCAGTTGGGAGAAGTCTGAGGCATGCTCCAAACTGGCCCTCACAGGTCGCCAGGAGAATTCTCAGTTGTCCACAGCGATTGTGTTCTCGAAATGTGCACTTTACTGACTTTTGTCTCTCTATCTTTTTTTTTAAGTTTATTTATGAGAGAGAGAGATAGAGACAGAGCACGAACAGGGGAAGGACAGAGGGAGAGGGGGACACAGAATCCGAACCAGGCTGCAGGCTCCGAGCTGTCAGCACAGAGCCCGACATGGGGCTCGAACTCACAAGCTATGAGATCACGACCTGAGCCGAAGTCGGACGCTCAACCAACTGAGCCACTCAGGCGCCCCCTTTTTTTTGATCTTACCTGCCCATTCTCTTAGTGGAGTTTCCCGGGATCGTGTTCCAAATCTTCTACCTGCACTCAGATCCTTATGTCAGGGTCTGGTTCTGGGGGAACCAAATCAAGACAGCCACTAAAGAGTATGAAGTCTATTCGGATTCACTAAAAAAAAAAAAAAAAATCCTCACTTTCAAATGTCCTTGGATTGACAATGGAGTTGTATCCCCAGGATGGACCAAATTCGAGGGGATTCGGAGGAGTAGAATTTCTCTGTGTTAGTTTCAGTAAAGGGCATGAGATATTTTGGAGACAAAAAAAAAAAAAAAAAGACAATGTGAACGTGACGATTTCCAAGAATAATACCTTGAGTTTTTGTGACATTTTCTCCCTTGTTTATAAGACATATTCCTACAATATAAATGTACAGCGGGTTTTCTTTAAAAATTTTGACTTTCTTCAGCAGTGCTTCTGTTGTTGACAGTAACTCCAACTGCCTGTTGTTTGGTACTGAAGTTCATACAACAGACTAGGAGCCAAAGTTAGTGATTAACTGTTTTGAAAGAATCTCCCAAAATACACTTGTTTGTAACATGTCTTGCTTTTGTGTCTCAGGTGTAAAATAATTGGCATTTCATGCCCAATTTGCCTTTTGCAAGTGATATGCTATGTACAGCGGGACCGAAGTGTCTTTGTAGGACTCGTATTCAGAGGAGCGAGTCAAGGTCTTGCCACCGTCCCCGTCTACCTGGAGGAGAGACTTTTCATTCGCCAACTCTGCTCTCGTCCAGGTCATCGTGAACACGCCCCATATTCCTTCCGGAGTAGACGGATTCCACTTTAAGTAGAACAGCTCATGAACTGTATCTTATCTTCTCCCCGAGTCACCTCCTTTGATAGTAACCTCAACTGTAGTTTCCCTCTTGCAGAGATGTAATGACATTCTCAAATACTTCTGAGTGGTTTGAATACACTAACCCAGCTCCGTTGCTTTCTTTTGACGGTGAAAGTTGAGGACCGAAGCAGCTTATTCCGATGCACTCAGTTTTCTGTGCCTTCCTTAAGGTAGATACGATTATATTAAAAAGCAATATATATTTAAAAATTATTTTAAGTTAGACGAGGTGCACAACGGGAAGTCCGATGATGTACTCCGTTCCCGAGAATTACCCTATTCCTGGCTGTGGGAATGCATTCCTGACCGGACAGGAGGGTTAGCTGAGATCACCTTGTCTCAAACACCCAAATCTCTTGATTTGTAAAAACTCCCAGGGCCCCCTTTTGGGAGCTTCAGTTGTCATATTTGTGTCAGGCATAGAATTCTTACTTTTTCTGAATCTGTTCATTTTAGTGGCTTCTCTGGCCGGCTTCTCGGACTCCTGCTGTAGTGCACTTAACCCACGCGGACACGGCACTCGGCCTCTGTCCTTGCTTCCAAGACCACCCCTCCCCACGCCCCACCTACATCACAGCTCCTTAAAACAGTCTCTTTGCTGTGTGTGGCCGACTTCACTGACGATTCAGGGCAAGAGAGGGCATCTATCTCACCGAAGCACGATCATTTTATCTTAGCGTTTTAGATACCCTTCCATATAAATGTAATTTCGAGAGTCCCCTTCCCTGGGGATTTCAGCATCACGCCTCCCTGCGAGGGACTCTGGAATCAAGCTGTTGATCTGCTTTCCTGCTCCTTTCCCCCTTCTCATCGATCTCGGTCAAAGAAGCTCGAATTTTTTTTCATTTTATTCCAGCGAGGAACTCAGCTGAGCTTTGGTTCTTCTCTCCTTTTCTGGGGGCTCTTCTCACACCTAAATGGCCTGTTAAGGGATTTCCCTAAGCAGAGACGGTTTCTTCCCTGGAGGAATTCTGACGTTGGCTCTTAGGATATTAACTGGTGTTCCTTTTACCCTGCTTCACTGTACAGTTTCGAGAGTTCTGTCACTGGTCTTTTCACATCCTGCTCTGTTCTGCTCTAAACAAGTTTCCAAAGGTAAACTTGATCTTGTCACTGATCCTCTATTGACCACCTTCTCATTGTTCTCATTGCTCTGTTGCTCAAAGCCTCCTTCATAGTGTTGTCTGGGAGAAGGGAGCCGCAGCCTCAGCAGAAACTTCCCCAGAACCACCTCCCGAGAGAAAAGAAGCCTTAATCTGTAGTAAGGCAGCCACAAGTGCGGACTTAATGCATGGGTGAAACGTCATTGCAACCGAGGGAGAGAAAAGAAAACCCCTCCTACTTCTGGGGGTGGGGCATGCATGCCAGGCCCAGAATACAGCTGGGGGAGGGGCCGAGGAATGTGTCACCCCCCCTCACCCCACCAGACCCAGGGACAATGGACCTGCCTGAGGAACCAAGGATTAATCAGAACATCAGAAAACGCCCTACCTCTTCTACTCCTCAGCACCAGGCTAACAAAAGTCAAGTGACAACAACTGTAATAAACTTGGGACAGCAGCCAGAGCCAGATTCTCCCTGGAGGGAAGCACAAAGACCAGACCCAGATTCGGGAGGGGAGTGGACGCCGAGGGAATAGTATCTGGCAAGGCCGCCCGGGACTGAAGAGAAGGTGCGACTAGCAGAATTTGAAGTCTGAAGTACGATGAGTGCAACCATAGTAATAACAAAACGTGTACCCGGCCAGCTCCTGAACAGGGCACACGAGGCTCTGACCCCAAAGGCCTCGCAGAAGGAAGGTGTGCCTATCTCCGAGCACGAAGCGTGTTTATCGCAGTATTTATTAGATAAGCCACTTTCAACAAAAATCATTAGATAGACTCAGAAGAGACAGGCAGTCATCAGGACCAGAGTCCAATAGGACACAGACGATGTGTTATGGGCAAAAAGACAAACACACAGACTAGGGAACTAAATAGGAAGCTTAGAGATAGATTCGTTTAAACAGAGTCAACCAACTTTTGGGCAAACCCTCAAAAGCAATTTAATGGAGAGAAGGTGGTCCTTTCAACAAATGGTGAGGAAAAAGCTTGAAATCCACATTCAAATAAAGGAAGCTCGATACATACCTCAAACATTATGCAAGAATAGCACAAAATGGCTCCTTGACGTAAATATAAAATACAAATGTCAAATACTATAAAGCTTCTGGAAGAAAATTAATGTGACCTTGGATCTGGCAAAGTTCTTAATTATGAATCAGAAGTAGTACAGTCAAAAAAGGGAAAAAATTGATAAACTGAACTTTATCAAAACAATAAATTCTTACTCTGTGAAGGAGACTGTTAAGAGAACTTTTTTTAACGTTTATTTTTTATTATTGAGAGACAGAGAGAGATAGAGCAGGAGCATAGGAGGGGCAGAGACAGACGGAGACACACATCTGAAACAGGCTCCAGGCTCTGAGCTGTCAGCACAGAGCCCTACTCGGGGCTCTGACTCACAAACCGTGAGATTATGATGTGAGCCAGAGTCAGATGCTCAACCAACTGAGCCACCCAGGTGCCCCAAAAGAGCTTTTAAAAAGGCCATAGACTGAAGTAAAATATTTGCAAACTATATCTCTCGTAAGACACTAGTATCCAGGATGATAAAGAAATAGAAAAACTCCATGATACAAAAACAACCCATTTTAAAAATGGGCAAAGATCCGAATTGACACTTTATCAAAGAGGATTTATAGGGGGCAACACACATATGCTAATATGTTCATCATCAGTGGTTTTTAGAGAAATGCAAATAAGGATCACAATGAGGCACCATAACATCAAAATAGCTAAAAGAAAATGAAACCGGTGATTCCAAACGCTGACGTAGAACAACTGGAACGCGAGTTCCCATGGAATGCAAAATGGTTCGGTTCCTTTGGAAAAGAGTTTGGCACTTTCCTCATGTTAAGTATGCACTTGGCATAGAAGTTACCAGTCCTACTTTTAGGTATTTAACCAAGTTGAAACATGTATGTGAATGTTTCGGACAGCTTTATACATAATCGCTGAAAACTGGAAACAGCCCAGATGCCCTTCGATAAAAGAATGGATAAATACGCTGCAGTGTATCCATGAAATGGAATACTACTCAGCGCTGGAAAGAAATAAACTACTGATTATGCAACAACGTGAATGGATTTTAAACGCATGCTCTTAAATTAAGGAAGCCAGACATAGAAGCCCATATGTTGTAGAATTCCATTTCTGTGACATTCTGGAAAAGGCAAAACTATAGAAATAGAAAGCAGATCAGTAGTGGGGCAGTAGGAGAGGGGTTGACTACAAAGGAGAGCATGAGGGAATTTGGGAGAGCATGAGGAAATGGTATTGTAGATGGCATTGGATAGATAGGTAGATGTATGATTCTATGCATTTATCAAAATTCATAGAACTGTACATCACAAAGAATGAATTTTACTTATGCAAATTAAAAAAAATAACCAGGATGACAGTGAGAGCCAAGAAGGAATACAGACTGTGACAAACAAGTACATGATATAAGAAGTAAAAGTGGTGAGGAAGAAAGGAGTTGACCTATATAACTTTGGAAAACCGTATTTGAGATAGATTCTTTCAGCCTAAAGACCGAAACTCTACACAAACTATTTACTCCAGTTGATAAGTTGGTTTCTTACAGGGGTATGAGGTAGCAATTCTGGAACTACTTTACATGTATATGAGGATTGAGCAAATAAATACATATATAGTAGGAAACAAATGCCAGATTTCTCGTTGCCAGGGAAGAAGTTTACAAATAAGCAGGGGGAAGGGTAGAAAGAACCCTATGGTTCTAATGATATTCGGAGATATTAGTATGAACTCATGTTTCTTTTGATATGCATGCAGTTAAATACAAAAATAAATGTAGATACGTAAATGCACGCATGTGTGCCTGCATGTGTGTGTGTGTGTGTGTGTGTGTGTGTGTGTGTGTGTGTGTGTGTGTTGGGACACATTCATTCATTGGTTGGTATACGTACATACATTCCCTGAGAAGGCTTTCTAGCAGTGATACCCTAGCAGTAAAAAATGTACTTAGCACCCAGAACTTGGTTTCTAAATACCATTCTCCAATAAAAGATCTCCTTAAAGAAAGGGCTGAGGCAGGGAAAATAAAGAGATGAGACCAGAGCATCTTGTGGTTTCAAGAAATAAAGAAGTGAGAAAAAAAAGTCAAAAGGATACAGAAATCAGCCATTTTAAAGATCTCCCAATGGCCAGAGCTACAATAATTTGAAAAACAAAAATAAATCTAGTATTAGATTATAACCTCAAGGATAAAATACGTATTGATGAGTTTATGCATATATAAGTAAGTAAGATAGGACACTTCTTCCCTACAGAGAAATTCCAATTAATAAATACAGATAAAATGAGGGAAAAAGAAAATTACCACAAGAACATTACCACAAGAACACCAAGCTAAAATTAGTGGGCAAAAGTTTAAGGAGGAACTTTTGCGCCACTGCAAATTATAATTCCAAAGTGTTTATTAATTGTGTGCTGGTTGCAACCCTAAATCCACGAATTCTTGGATACATCTCCCTCCAAGAAGCGGAGTTTATTTCTTCTGCCCTTTGGGTGAGGAGTGGACATAGTGACTCGCTTCTAATCAATAGAGCAGGGAAAGTGAAAAATGGTCACTCCACATTGGAGAAATCTGGTGGAAAACTACCTTAGCCAAGTCATCATGGTTAACACCAGCAGTAACAAAATATATTGATATTATTACCTTCCGTTCATATGTACTGAGAAGTCACCTCACCTCTGGTATTCTTCCCCAGCATTACATCCAGTGTTAGCTATGATAATAATTTGAGTAATTAATATGTGTTACAGCATCAACTAATTTATTAAGAGTGCTGTTTTTGTTGAGCTGCCTGTGAACTAGTCATTTTTATTGTCTTATTTACTGGATGGGGAAACTGAATTCTAGAAAGTAAGCACCTTGCTAGGATCCAGATCCAGTGAGCCCAAGACTTCCCTCCTCGCTCCAATTTGGTCTGCCTCACAGTCTTTACAAAGATGAGTCTTTTATTCTTGCTACTGGTAAACTCAGGGCCTACACCATACATGGTTTTTTTTTTTTTAATGATAAAACTCCATTCTGATGTTTGCCTTAATTTCAAATTGTTTTAAAATCAAAGTGATTTAAAATTATTCCTTGTAAGTTCTATGAGGCCCAGGATGCAGCTGTGGGAACACCACTGGGTCCCTGGATGTCATGGTAAGTGTCTCACACGTCACATCATGATGCCATCTAAAAACTCCCCACCTACCAGCCTGTGTTGTAGGCAGTTTTTATCAATATAAACAGTTAGTAACCTTTATATCACAGGATCTTCCTTTCCACAACCAAACAACAGAGCCATCCAGCCGAGGAATTTTCTTCCTATTTCCACACATTGAAGTGAGCCCTGAGGTGAAAACGCCATCAAGCACTCTCTTCGAAACAAACCAACAAATAAACCACGAATAAGAGAGGATGGAATGAGGACACATTAACAATTCTTTTTAGAGTTAACCAACAGATAGACTCCTGAGGCGGCAGGAGAAGGATAGGATTGCTCTTGCCACGTGTTACTTTACTGCTTTCCAATGTTGAGTCCTTGAACTGAACATCGGGGAGCCATTTTGCATAGGAAGAGGATGTTGTACTCACACTATGGCTGTCATTGATCTAGCTAAACATACCTGGAGTTTCTCATCTTTATCTCAGTAGGGGTGACTCTGCCAGAAAAGAGTTATCCCGTTGCCAAATGGAAAAAAACAACGGTACGATGTAACTCAGCAACCATGAGACCAAGGACACCAGGGATGATGAAGCCAGACTGGAAGGCAAAGCATCATGGGTACGGGAGACAGATTGTACTTGAAATTAGAACAATTAGTGGTTGTTTATAAATAGAGCTGAATGAGAGCCTTGTCTCACTTCAAGTTCTTAGTTCATATCCCTCATTTAGGAGTAGATAGGAGGGGGCTATTTAGATGGAGACAACCACAGTTAGCAGCAATCATTGTTTAGTCGTTTAACAAATATTTACTAAACACTCATCGTATATGAGGCATTATACTAGATGCAAGGGTAGAAATACTTATAAGACATAGTCTCTGAATTGGAGGAACTCATAGTCTGGTAGGACTTGAAGACAAATAATTACAATTCAGTGTATGTGTCCCAGTATAAATGTTGGTACCAGCTTATCAGAAGGACCCAGAAAGGGTAGGATTTCCTCTGCTTATGTGGGCCCAAGATTTCCTATAAAGACTTTTTCCCCATGGGAATAAAATAGATTTTAGTGTTCAACAATATTTGGTAAGATAGATTTACATACATCTTCAAGGATGGCGCCATCTATTATCAGACATACAACTAATTTGAAGTTCAATTAATCTCATCTTTAGTGCTTATTTTTGGCTGTTCGACATAATTAAGCCAGCAGTCCTGTACCATTATTCTCCTAAATAGGGAAAGGCCTCCCTATCCACTCCTAACCCATTTTCTCAAGCTCATCCCCAAATGGCTCTTTCTGTGTCCACCTATACCAAAGTGCCCACATTCTTCAAATATATTTCCTTGCACCCCATCTCTGTGCTTTTGCATACACTAGGTCTTCTACGTGGATTGTCTTCATAAGTGCCTAACCAAACGCAGTCTATTCTTTTAAGGGCCCTCCCAATGTTGCATTTTCTAAAAGCAACCTGCCTGGAAGTAAAGTCTTCCTCTTTGAATGTCCAGAGCACAATGCTCATATCTCCTTTGTTTCACTTATTACACACTTCCTTAGGTTGTAGTTCTTTCTGCCACTAAATTATGCATGATTTCAGACAAGGTCCCCTGTGACTTTTTCAGGAGCCAGCATGGTAGCTGGGAAATTGAATGGATTCAGCACATTTGGCAAATAAATGTGCTTATGGAAAGCGATGATGGGAAGTTGCTAGAAAGTTTGGACTTGACCGACGGTGAAAAAGTCAAAAATGCTCCACAAAGAGATAAGGTACATTGAGGAATTACCCAGGAAAGGAAGGGGAGTGAAGACATTAGCGGCCTTCTCCCCCACCTGGTGGGCTGCGCTTCACGGGTCTACAGCCTACGCCGTCCCACAGGGCCGCATTCCTGGTTTAAGGCTCTGTTGTCGCCATCTTGAAATTCTTAATAGTTTTCTAGCAAGAGACCCTGCATTTTCATTTCGCACTGGGTTCTATGGATTATATAACTGGTCTTGGATCCAGTTTAGGAAGCAGTTTTAAGATTTAGAAACGTGAGTTAAGAACTAGTGCATACCGGCCCCTATTTAGAATGCAGAGGTTAAGAATCTAAGGATCCAAGGCGATCTGCTTTTCTTCCTGGCAGAGGTCACGAGGATATTATTACCATTCTTATTAGTATTTCCTTTTTGCTTTCTTTCTTCCCCGGGTCCTTTTTTTCCCCAGGAACAATGCTGTGCCTCCAGCTAGCTGGGGGCAAATGGATGTACGATGGTGTATAAGTGTTCGGGGGCTGCTCTAGCAAAGTACCACCAACTGGGAGGCTGGAAATCCAAGACCAAGGCAGGGGTGAGTACTTCTGAGGGCTAGGAAGGAGAATTTGCTCCATACCTCTCTCTTAGCTTCCAGTACGTAGCCTTGGATGTTCTTCTGTTTGTAGATATTTTTTTCCCTATTTCTGTTCATCTGTACGTCTGTGTCTCCTTGGCCAAATTTGCCCTTTTCATAAGGACATCAGTCATATTGGATCAGGGTCTATCTTAATTACCTCACTTTAACTTGATTACCTCTGTAAATACTCCATTTCAAAAAAAAAAAAAAGTCACAATCTAAGATCCTGGGGGCTGAACTTATCACACTTTTTTTTTTTCCTGTGGGCTTGAGGGGCACAATTCAACCCATAACAGGTGGATCTCTGTCTCGCAAAATTATTATTATGTTGATATTAAATTCTCTTTTGAATAAGATTAATTTTTCTGGGGCATTATAAAGGAACTACAACTTCCCTACTCTTTTCCCTTAGAATTTTACTATTCAGAGGAAATGAAAATTTCAGTTTCTCTCACCACATATGGGGGGCATCATTGGGATGTTTCCCCATTCCCCACAACCACCCTCGCTCTCATGCTAACAGGCAACTTATACATCAGGTTGTTTCTCTGGCACCTAGAGTTTAGCCACGCAAGACACCCAGCCTTCTAGATATGCAAGGCATCCTATAAGTAACTTAATACATCACCTTTATTTTACTAATGAAGAAATCCAAGTCCAAGACGTTAAAATTATTTGTTGCAGAGCACTCAGCTAATTAAGGGTAGAAGTGAAATGAAAGCCATGTCATTTAATTCTGAACATAGGTGCTTTTTAGTATGTCACTGTTTTCATATATGCAAGTAAATATCCTTTAGGTAGAAAAGTCGTCAGATACTTACTACTTGCATTCCCTCACTAATGTTTACAACAAAGGTCGTAAATGTTTAAATGCTTACAGGACCCAAGCAGGTCATACAAATGAATTGGCCAGGTTGGGTGGCGGTAACAAGGGACAGGTGGCAAACTGAAGAACACTGGCCTTTTCCATGAAGGGGGGGTGGGAACAGAAGCAACCATTTCTCAGCCCCATCGGTTACTGCCCTGTGGAAGCGATGTGCTCGCTTTTCCAGATCTTCTGTTATTTAAAGGAAACCTAAGAATCTGCATTTTACCTAGAATTTTCCATCTTTTAAGCATGGACCAAAAAAAAAATTAAATGTTAGGAAGCACTGTATAAACTACATAAAATCTGTCAGTGGCCTGGCCAACGGCAAGCCTCTGATTCATATCTTCTCTCTTCTTACTCACCTGATAATCCCTTTACTCTTCAAATGTTGCTAAATTTAAGAGCACAGAGCCCTTCTAGACACAAATGGACTCACCCATGCCAGTACACTGTCAAGGCTTTCTGTGGACTGTCCCCCAAGCTTTCTTTTAAACATCTTTCTGCCGCAAGTTGATATGCGATTGCTAATTTTCAGGGTTGGTTGTAACAATAGCAAAGTTTGCATATTTAGTCGCCACTGGGATGATTTGTCAATGTTTGAATTTCACAAGACATCAGACAGGTTTTGTGAAAAGGACATACATGTCTCGGTTTAGATGATGGTTTAAGAACGCAACTACTTTGGAGACGAACTTTGGGTGTGAATGTTTGAGGGCATAGGGGCGGCCTAATACTTAATGTAATATTGTTTGTACAGGTGGTTTATCATGAAAACGTGACAATGCCAAGCTTAATCTTCATGGACGTATCTTTCTCTTAATTCTCCAGGGCCAGGTGAAATGTTTGTTTCTTAATCTCTATTTTACTGATTGAGACAGAGAGAATTCATCTGTTCATTCTTTTAAAGAACAATTCACTTGCCCATCCCAAGACAAAAGCTTGCCAGTTTTACTTTCAAGGACCCCTGTACTTCCGCTGGGTTTTCTACCTGTATAAAGCTAAGCCTGTTTGGTGTGTCCGTTAGGGTCCTTAAGGTGGTGTGAGGGGTGTTTTGCGTTATGGAAGAGTGACTCTCGCCCTTCGGCCCCCTGGATCTAGAGGTGATGTTCCTTAGACAACTTACAATCGATTCTTTTCCTTTCTTTCTTTTCCCGTATTAGGCACGCAGGCACTCTGGTAGCGTTTTTCATTCTTTGCAGTGCAGAAATTGTGGGGAAGACAATAGGCTTGTTTCTAATTTGGTGTTTCTGAAAGCTTGGCAAAATAGAAATAAGTCTGTATTCAAAAGTTGAAAAAGAGCGTGTAAATAGCAATAACTGAAATTTGTGATTAAACAATTAACAAAAAAGAACCCTACGAAGTCATTAAAAGTATAAAGAGGGAGGCGCTTCCTGCTTCATCATTACTGGGTTGGAACTGTTATTATTTAACATTGATTGAGCACCAACCACGTGGGCGCCATTCTTTCACTGCGGAGTTGAAAATAGTCGCTTTTCAGTGGGATTCTCATTGGCATTTCTTCCTGGCAAGAAAACCTGGAAAAGTTTTAGGTAGCCTTCTCTAAAGATACAGAAACAATGAAGGGGAATCCAGACAGGGTGATTACCCGAGACTATGGTGAGGAGAACAGGGGCTATGGAGCAAAACCAACAAACTTGAATTCGAGCCTTGTCTTCCCTCTGATTATCTCTGGGCAGGTGGGCAAGTCACTTTCTCTCTCTCAGCCTTACTTTCTTCACCTATAAAATGGGAGTACGATTCTCTCTCTCACAGAGTTCTTGTGGGAACTGATCCTCTCTGTGAAGTCGAAGAACATTCCAAATACTCAGGGAAAAAATAGCCGTTTTAGTGTGATTCTTGCTACTGGCTGTCTTCATTTATAACCATCTCATTGTTTTATAATATTGATTAATTCTAAGGATATTTAAATGTCATAAAGAATTTGAGAAAGAGGAATTTGAAGGGATCAGGGAGAAGTGTACCGTCAGTTAGGATTATGCTATTTCATTTGGCTTTAAGCCAAGCAAATGTTCAGCTGCCAGTTAAAAATGTACCACCTGCCTCCACCCTCTCTTTAACATATTCTTTAAAGTAGCATGGTGGAAGTTCTCCAGCTACACTCAGAGCAAGCCTTTTAATTTGCAGCTTTGAGCATCCAGATTCTAGAAGGAATCCTCGTTTGGGGCCTATAAACAATGAAAGAATTTTAAGGCCTGCACCCAACATGGTTAAAGGGAACACTGCTATAGACGAATACGTTTGTAATATATTTTGCTTGGGACTTTTCTCTGTTCACGTAGAGTGATAGCATCCTCCCCTAAGAATAATCACAGAGGCAAGGAGAAGATTATGTAAGGATGGCTTAGTGGAAATAAGGACATTCTCACTTGCGAGAGATGAACTAAGTTCGAGGACAAGAGCGCTCTCTGACAGGAGGGAATATATTTAATGACCTAATGGAAAGTGCTTGATGTTACAAGTACTATTTTGCAGTGTGCACTTCTCTCAGCACATTTGCCATTTTATTTGAACTCACATGGTTAGCACTAGAAGTGGAGAGTGTTATGGAGAAGAAATTATATAAACATGTGGAACATGGGGCCGTAGTGACTGGGACAAAGCCAAGGGAGCAGGCTCCCCTCAGAAGGCTTCTATGTCCCATTCTTGTCAAAGGAATATAGCAGGCAATCCGTTAGCGTTCAAACGGGCAAGAAGATGGAATGTGGCAACTCCCTACAAAAAAATAGAATTAAAAAACAAATTAAAACGTCTAGGACAGTGCTTGGCACAGAGTAGACACTCAGTAGATGGAAACATACTCTCATTGGCCTGTTTTCTTTCAGGAAGTATGGCATCATCGCTGGCTGGTGAGATACTACAGACTAGCTATTGGGTGTCTGTTTCACATCATGAATATTCTGATGAAAACCATTTTCCCTTGCATCATAGCGCTTATATATTGTTTTTCTTTTCTTCCTGGGGACTCATCAACTGGAAGCTGGTCACACTGAGGGAGGTTTTCAGATCTCCCCTCTGGCCTTCATCATTTTCCTCCTAAAGTCAAGTCTAGCTGTGGTGTGTCTGGCTGTCTGAATAAAAACAAACCAAAAACCAAAAAACAAGCAAACAAAATCCTCAAAAGCACACAGGAAAAACAAACAAACAAACAAAAAAATCAAGACCCTATCTTAAAACAAAGCTTTCGTAATACGGGAGAGCCTGAAGGACTTCAGACTTTGAAATTTTTCGCTTCAGCCTTTGCATGTCCATTTCTGTGACGGCTGTTCCTTTCCACTGCCTCCTGCACACAACTTTAATCCCCACCTGTCTTTCTTCACCTTTTTGACAAAATCTAGATTGTTCCACAGTGGGGTGGGCCTGAAAAATCTGCATCTTTTAAACCAGCTTCTAGGTGGTGCAAAGCTGCTAGTTCACAGATCACACTTTGAATAGAAGGAAGCAAGGTTCTGTTATCCGGGAATGCATTCCAATTACAGGTTCTTACAAATGCATGACTCAGGGGACTAATCAGGGTCCTGGCTATTGAGCCCCTGCTATTTGTAGCACGAACCATAACACAGTCCTTTTAAATACATAGATGTAAAGCTTAAAAGTCCTTTTAAGTAGGTGAAAGTTTTAAATTATCCTTCATTTTGTTGTCTTCCTCAGTCGCTTTCCAAAATATAAGGTTAAGATGGCAACCACAACGAAGTTTTATAACTCAGCCGTCGGTTGCTACAAATAGATTTTCTATCCCAGGCTTATGAACCATATTGTTAATTGACAATTAAGAATGATGTGCATCTATTGGGCTAGTTTTAATTAATTCTTTCCCTTGGCTGATCAGTAAGTTTCGGGAGTGAGCACAAATGTTTATTTGGAGGGCTGAGGGATGTGTTTATAGGTCTGATTGATAAACTAGAAGGTCATCATACCCAAAGGATATTTGTGCCCATTTTGGGCAGAATTATAAAGGAGTGGATTATAGTAGGATAGATAATGGTGGGTTCCTTCTACACTTAGCAATTTCATAGCGACGATACAGCTGTGTGCTATGGGAAACCACCCAAACACTTGGCAGAAATAGAATACCAATGGTTCATTTCTAATTAAGTTTATTTTCTTTTTCTCTTGGTGTGTGTATGGCCTTCTTTCAGGTTTCTGTTCTTTCTGTGATACAGACATGAATGCAGGCAAAATAGAAAATCTGCAGAGAAAGGCTATTTTTAACATTCCTTCATTTTTTTAAATCCTCTTCTTCCTTCTCTTCCAACGTCCCCTCGCACCGGGTACCCATTGCCTTATAGTCTCTCCTTCCTATCTTTTGTGCAGGATTCTTAGGGAATAATCTAATATCAGCTATTGGAGGTATTCCTATAAATCGATGTTGTTTTTCCAAAGTATATTCACATTTAAATTCTTTTTTATGATTTTAAATTGGAAAATGATGTGCCAGTTTCTAGATTTTAGACACAAATGAGCTGATAGGACTGGGGGAGCCCTGCGGAGCCTCAGATGTGAGCACGAGGTGATAGCGAGGTAAGGATTTATTCGAAATCTAAAATAGCCCTTCCAGTTGGCTCAAGAGTTCTTTGGGATTTAACCAACTTGATAATTAATAGACAACTAATCAATACCATGTGTTCCAGTTTGCCAAGGACCCTTCTTCCCCTCTACCCAGAAAAGGAATTAAACTTGAAAAGTATCTTTCAGATTTAAAAATGGGGTCCTATCCAGCCATAGCACTACTAGGAATTTATCCAAAGGATACAGGAGTGCTGATGCAGAGGGGCACATGTACCCCAATGTTTATAGCAGCGCTTTCAACAATAGCCAAATTATGGAAAGAGTCTAAATGCCCATCAACTGATAAATGGATAAAGAAGATGTGATTTATATATACAATGGGATACTATTTGGCAATGAGAAGGAATGAAATCCTGCCATTTGCAGCAAAGTGTATGGAACGTGCCTCATGCTGAGTGAGATAAGTCAGTCAGAGAAAGACAGAGATCATATATTTTCACTCATATGTGGAACTTGAGAAACCTAATAGAAGACCATGGGGGAAGGGAAGGGGAAAAAATAGTTACAAACAGAGAGGGGGGGAGGCAAGCCATAAGAGACTCTTAGATACAGAGAACAAACTGAGGGTTGATGAGGGTGGGCGGAGGAGAGGGGAAAATGGGTGATGGGCACTGAGGAGGGCACTTATTGGGATGAGCACTGGGTGCTGTACTTAAGTGATGAATCATAGGAATCTACCCCCCAAACCAAGAGCACACTCTATACATTGTATGTTAGCCAACTTGACAATAAATTATATTTAAAAAACAATGGGGTCATACCATATTATATCTTGCAGACATGTCTTCTAATTTGGTTACTTTCTCTCACTTCATTTTCTGTTCAAAGGTTTTATTAGGAAATGGCTGCACAAGTAGGAAAAGAAGCTAAAGAGAAGAAAATGAAAGATATGGTAGCTTTTTGCTATATTCTTGTTATATTTTAACAAATACTTACAGAGTACCTAGAACTAGGTAGTGTGGAGCTAGGGAAAAGAATGTTTTCCCCCCTTCAGGAAAAAAAAAAAGATAATTGTCTGACTCATCTTAAAATAATAAATTCCTAATTAAAGAATGCACAAAATCGGGGCACCTGGGTGGCTCAGTCGGTTAAGCGTCCTACCTCCACTCAGATCATGATCTCACGGACTGTGAGTTTGAACCCCGCGTCGGACTCTGTACTGACAGCTCAGAGCCTGGAGCCTGCTTCGGATTCTGTGTCTCCCTCTCTCTCTGCCCCTCCCCCAATCGTGCTCTGTCTGTATCTTTCTCTCAAAAATAAATAAACATTAAAAAAAAATTAAAACACACACACACGACATCTTCCCATTTGGACAGGTATCTGTGCACCATGTCTCACAGCCCCACAAGGGGTCTTGTGCACACAGGCCTCTATGTAGGCGATTCCCACTGAAGTTGTGCAGTGCCCAAACTGCCCAGCCCTCTGAGACGGCCCTGCAACACTTACTTTAGGGGCAATGAAATAGAATGACTTCTTTGCTTCTAAAATGCTTCCCAAAATATTTTTCTCCTTTGTTAATATCATTGCCACATTCTGTCTCACTGAAACAAATTGACAAAAATTTCTAAATTAATCCGAATGCTCTCAAATGTTTTCTCTTTAAAGTTCATTTTCTATGGATTTTGCACTTCATATGGGGAAGAAGGTAAAACAATGAGGAGAGGGTCTTGAAGTTTCTAGTGGCTCTCGTTTTCCCTCGTTACAGATTTTAGGGATATTAAAAGGCAGGTCTTATTTCCCAGTTTGGAAAGAATCTGGTCATCTCTCCCCTCCGGACAAAAATTACGCTCTAGAGTAAAATGTTTGGCTTCTCTTCGTTTGGCAAACTTGATTTAAAAAAGAAAGGAGAAAGAAAACAGCACAAATTGAGCCGGTAAGGCAAAAGGCCTAGTAGATTCTGCTCAGTCACAGAAAACCAAAATTATTCATGCCTTTTCATTGTGTTCTCTCTCCCCCCCTTTAAAAAAAAAAAAAACAAAAACACAAGACAACCCCCAACTAAAGGTGGGCCGGGACAGACACACAGTCATTTAAAGGACGGTGAGTAATTAGCATGAACGCAGCCGTCACATTCTGAGATGTGTACATATCAAACCAAGCAGAGGGGAAATCTCGTAATTAATTTTGAGGCTGTTATGATGTTTCAATTGATTTGGATCAGAAAAAGGAGAACAATTAAGAAGAATCAGAAAACAATATCCCTTTTAGTATTCTAAAGGGAAGAGAAAAATTAAATAGGAGTTTAATTGAAAAATTCTGATGTATAGGAGGAAAACGGAACGTTGTGTACAAAGGCATCCTGACTTGTTATGGGAGCACTAATACTGAGCCAGCAGTTTGGGCGATGAGAATCTAACTTCTAAGAACCACAGAGCTTTCGGTATAGTAGGATGATTGGAAGCCAAAATATTATACAGTTGTTTCAGGCACCCACTTAACCGGACCTTCGGCTTGAATCACATCCTGCCTGGATTATTCGATTGAACTGAATCTTATTCCACATTAATTCCTGGTACAAAGTATGAAATATTGTTATGGTTTTAGTCATTTCATGTTTGTGGGCTACTTACCTACGTTACCTTCTTCCTGTGGCTTTTTAATTATGAGAACTAGAATCAGAATGCCTGTGTTCATAGCTGAGATCCTTCCGAAGCGCCGTCAGTAACGTATTCGCTGAACGGAAAAAGCCTGCTGAGATGTGTTCAGGCTAATTATATAGAGTAAAATTTGAAAAATAGTAAGACAGCCCAAAGTTTGCAAAACAATCTTGCATATGATAGCTATTTATTAGTTAATTAATTAATTATTAAGCGTCCACTACATTTATAATCTGACTTCCTACTGCCACTTCATCCATTCTTGTAGAAACATTGCAAGAGTTTTCTTGTGTCCGCGGAACTCATCATTCTCTTTTAAGCGTAGGTTTTTCAGGGAGACCAACTGTATTGTTTTAAAACTCCCAAAACCATGTCTCTTGGAACTCCACTTAAATAAAAAGCAGTGAGGGCAACACAGACAAGAAAATACACCTTATAGCAACGAGAGTGGCTTCACTGTTTGATTTAACAGTTTCATTTTCTTCTGATAAGGATAGCTGCATGACCTCAAATCTCATTGAGAATCAGGTTTTTAGAATGATTCTTTGTTCATCATCTAAGAAAGCTGGAGTCCAAAGAAAATAAATCATCACGCGTTGAGAAGATAACCATTTCTGGCCTGTGGTTGGATGGATTTGTGGCCAGTATGTAGAATCCTCTTTTCCTGTGAGCTTACTAGTTTGGTCTTCGTGAATCCAAAGTACTCACACTCCAGGAAGAGAGCAAATCAGGCAGGCCAAGTGAGATGAAGACTTGCTTCTACCGTCGAAATCTGATGTGCTAAATTCGGTGTACAGGGCAAAGCAGCAGGCTCGAGTGCATGGCTGATATAGGAAACGACCTGTTAGAATATGCAAAATGATCTCTATTTCCTTACCGTGTATTAGAACGTACTAGATACAAAGTCCAGTCTTATTCATCCTATGTTAAAGTATGCACATGCCTTAGGCTAACTGGCAATGTTGCCTTAGAGTGCATCTTTTCTTAGCTTTTCCCTGGCCCTCTTTTTCTCTCCCTCTCATGCCAAAAAAAAAAAAAAAAAGTCAGCTAAGAATTGCTCGTGCATTCCGGGGGGTGGGGGGGCGGCGGGTGGAGGGGAGATTTTCATGCTCTTACATATACTCTACCCAACTCTTTGACCATGGGATGAAGAGATTGTTGAGTAGGAAAAAGTTGCTCCATGTGAACGAGCGAGATTTAACTGATACACTTAGAGAACTTGAACTGTGCTTGTGTTTTTGTTCCATTCCCTCGTCAACATCTTTTCCTTCCTACCTCAGATTGTACTCTTTTCACCTCTTTGCAGGTATACTACAGAGAGATGATGTTTGCGAGCTTTCTTGAAAGTAGAGTGTAAGTGTTGGGTGGCTATCATTCATCCTGGATTCTATCCAAGGCTCCTTGGATCCTTTCTTCTCTACAAAGTAGCTGTTCTGAGAATGATGTTTGCATTTCAACCTGGTGATAAGAAGTCAAAGCGGCACAGAACCTAAATTGCAATCTTTTAAAAAAAATGTTACCGTTTAGAGAAGGGCAAGTTTGGGTTTTCTTCTAATTACATATTAAAAGAGACTCTAGGTAGAGGATGCTGGGAAACCCTTGTTTCTTCCCTCCCATCATCCCTTGCTTTCCTGCCCCTTCGCTAAATAACCATGTGAATATACTGCAGGGGCCTTCTACCTGGTGGCCAAGGCCTCTGTCTCCTTGGCAACTAAACTTTTCAAAGATTACAGGGAAGATGTTTTCTTCAGCCCTGAAGCTGTTTTAATGCTTTCAAATGTCAGAAGAAAAGAGTCGGCAGTCCCACTGGTGCTGGTGTGAATGGGGCAAGAGACAACATTTAAAAACATGTTTAGTCAGCTCTTCGCCAGGCAGTGACCTTCAAACATGTGTGCAAATTTTAAAAATAAAAAAGAATGTAAATAAATTGTGGAAGAGGTTTTGAATTGAAACAGAGGGAGGCTCCCCTCTTTGGCTGCCCTAAAAGCATTGGCCCCGGGATATCCCGCCCTTGTCTCCCCCCTCGTTTTCAAGGCAAAGGAGATTTGCTTCTCTAATTGCTGGGGATGAAAAAGACAAAGAAAGTTCGGTCCCAAAAACCCTCAGTGATTTTCACCTGGGGTGCAAAGGAAATGCAGTTTTTAACATTTCCCCATTACTTATATCTTCCCTATGAGCCACCACCTACCAAAGATCAGTTTTAGGGGGGGTTATTTTTAATTAGTTCCGAATCTGGACATTGTTTTTTAAACAACATGGTCTAACAGAGATGATACATTTTTCCAGTCTCCAGACCCCACCTTGACATAACAGCAGGTGTGGAAAACGAATTTACTGCCTTCTCATGGCGGTGAGGAAATAGATTCTCACGCTTTTCTTCAGTCATCTCAAGATTTTTCTGGAAAGGTAACATCTGAGGTGTGACTCGTTCCACCCCTGCTTGTATCTCCTACCGAAAGGTGTACCTCATGGGTTTTGGGTTGTCCAATCTCACTCTTCCTTGGTATAGTCAGAGCACAGCGGCGCCCTCTTGCTGGTTTGGCACTCTATGGACACTCCTTGGTACTATATCACCTAGAGCGTTTTCACGCGGTTGCCCCCAGTTGGGTGAGCCAGAGGCCGCATCCCAGAGTCCCCACTGTGAATTAGGATGAAGGCCCCCTGATGTCTATGTTCACCTCAACCTTGTTTATCACACCATGTGTGCCTCAACTCTGACCCATCCAATATTGACGGACAACCAGCAAGTAATGCTTTAACCCAACACATGTCCCTTCCTGCTTCTCTACGTAATTACTTCCTGCTTCATGTCTCAGAGAAACAGGATTCACTTTTCACTTTCGCTTTCCCTCTCTATCTCTCTGGGCCTTTTCCTACCTCACGCTTTTCTTGAACTACATTCCCATGCTTAAGGTTTTTTTAATTGTTTATTTATCTTCAGAGAGAGAGGGAGGGGACAAAAGAGAGGGAAACACAGAATCCGAAGCAGGTTCCAGGCCCTGAGCTGTCAGCACAGAACTCACGAACCGCAAGATCATGACCCGAGCTGAAGGCTGACACTTAATCAATAGAGCCACCCAGGCGTCCCCGCCTCCATGCTTAAGTTTTAATGGTAGACAGACTGTAAGAGAGCTGGGAGGGGAGGTATAAGATGGAAGTTTCCCAATCAACAGCATAAATCATGAAAGTTGTCAAGTGTTATGCCTACTGACCATTGTGTGTAACCACGATTCAAATCTGAGAGCACCCTGGGAAAGACAGCAGTGCAAGAGAGGGTGAGGGGGATTAGTGCCTCAGGTGGGCGTGAAGAGAAGTGGCATCATCACATGGAGAAAGGAGCAAAGATCACAGGGATAAATAGGGTTGGGGTGTTTCACAGGACAGTGGGTGGGAAGATGTGATCTGAGGGTTTCTTTAGGGTCGTCTTAGATTATACCAAGTAGAGAAGAAAGAGCATGAGAAGGAATGTAGAGTCAGAGATGAAAGAGGTTGGGTTACACACCATGTTGGAAGAGGTGAAGACACATTGGGAAGGGGCAGCGCGGCCAGGAGGTGGGGGGTAAAAGCTAGCATAGGTTAAGTCAGCTGGGGTCAGTGAGGTCAAGACATAGGAGAAATATTCTTTAAAATTACGTGTGTGGAAGACATTCCCTTAAGATAAAACTTACTTGAAGGAGGGTGACTCCTTAAAGTATGACAGGACATGCCAAATCCAAAAATATCCCCGTTATAGTCAATCCTGCTTAGGAGGTCTATTAAAAATGAGTTTTGATTATCATTATTATTTTTCGATGTCAGTCGGGGTCCCATGTGCACGGCCCATACTCGTCATCTCAACTCTGAAGTCCAACACCAGCAGGCAAACAATCTTACTTATTAACAACAATATCAGAGCACTTATTAGGCCTTTCGTATATGTTTGCCAAAGGAATGAATCGATGAATGAATGAATTATTCCACTGAAGGCTTAAGGAATAGAGGTCTCTAGCCCACATAAATGTATAAGTATTATTCAAATGCACACTCCACTTCATTCTCAGTTAAGAAAGGAGTTGATAAGTACCGAGTCATTTAGGTAAATTAGTCATAGAAAAAAAGTCAAAAGGCAGAAAGTATTCTAGAGAAGTGACTTGTTGAGACACCCCTGTGAGATTCTCTGTTACGTTACCAGGAAAATAATGACCCATCATCAATACAGGTAATTGCTGAAGTACATTGATAGGAAAGGGATCTTAATTAAAGATTCTATTGGAAACATATGTGAACCAATCCAATTTCTAGGCCGCAGGGCAATAATAACCTTCCTATCTAATATGTTTCTTATTTTTATGAGCATTTATTGTTTGGAGCAATACTGTCTAATTGGGCCAAGCACAGGAGAAAAGAACATTAATGCTATTTGCTCTGTGTTTGATACAGCCTCTGACTGGGAATGTGACCGCAGAGCCCAGGACTCTGCAAAGCCTCCATGCAATGTGACTCTATGGATGTCATAAGCAAAGACAAGGAGAAGTCCTGGCTAACTGCACTGCACATGCACGTGGGTGCTGTTGATACATTCACACCCAGGCATTGGTGCTGACTTAGATTCTTCTTGTCACCCAAACTTCTCAGATGGAGTAGATATTTTTCTAAATGTCACTGAATCTTAGAATAAAAAGCAAAAAGTGCCTATTGATGAATGAATAGATTATACACACACACACACACACACACACACATATTCACACACATAATGAAATATTATTCAGCCATAAAAAAAGGAAATCCCATTATTTGGGACAACATGGATGGAACTGAGCTTGAGGGCCTTATGCTATGTGAAATACATCAAACAGAGAAAGACAAATATTGTATGTTCCCATATGCAAAATCTAAAAAAGCTGAAATAGAAACAGAGAGTGGAATGGTGGTTGCCGGGGGATGGGGAAAATGAGGAGACGTTGGTCAAAGTACAAATTCTCAGCTATGAGATGAGCTCTGGGAAACTTATGTGTAGCATTAAATTGTATTGACTATAATTAGCAAAACTCTATTATGTACTTAAAGGTTAAGAGAGTAAATTTTAATTGTTATCACCACACACAAAAAATGGTAATTATGGGAGAGGATAGAGGTGTTAAGCTTGTGGTAACCATTTTGCAATATATATGTGTATCAAATCATCACACTGTACACCTTAAACTTACACATGTGACATGTCAGTGACATCCCAATAAAGCTGAAAAACTTAAATTAAAAACATGTGATTTATGTAAAAATGAAAGTGAAAACTAGAACTTTAAACACAATATAAGAATTAAGGAGAAACCTGAAATTGTCATTAGAAGCAATAACATATAAATCCTGAACGACGTACAAATTCTTACTGCTTGTAAGAAAAGATTAAAAAATGCCTGGGCATAAATGGCTCTACATTTGGTTTCACATCAATTCGTCCATGAATTAAGATTTTCTGAATTCTTTACTGAGCGTATGTTTCTGAAATGGAGGTAAAAAGTCTCTCAATTCAAAATCTTAATAGAGTAGTTGCTGTATGTTCTGACTATGATTCAGGGTATTCTTAGGGGCTTTCCACGAGACAGGACAATAGATACTTTGTGGTTTGGCTCCTTATACCGGTTATTGATAGATAAAACAAGTTCTCATCTATGTACCGTATTCACTGTATTCTTTTGTAACATTCTACTAAAAACATGTTATTAAATCATTTAACAAATTATGGGGTTACGTTGCCTAAGCTGTCACCTATGCTACCATTGCATGGCCACCAAACCAATGGACATTTTGTTACGAAATATCTTTTAGCAAAATACTTCAACCCGCCTGTGGTTTAACGATTGTATATCAGAGTCGACACGGTTTTCTTTCCAACCATTTGCTTTTACTAATTGGGAAACACAGTTGTGAACATAAGATTGCTTCCCACTGAGTTTTCTCAACCATCATTGGTGTTTTTCAGCGTCCTTCTCCATTTGGCTGCATTTTTATTTCCTCGTTTGTCCTCCTTCGTCCTTGGCCACCTTTGTTGACATCTGGAACATTCTTTTTTGACTTTTTTGCTTGCTCGGTTTAGCTCAGCTGGCCCAGAGGGCAGAGCTCGAGTGGCAAATTGGGATTAGCAGGGTCACTACCTGTACCTTTTTATTAGTGTTCTGGTCTTTGGTCCAAGGCTTAAAGACTTATGAGGGTAGAAGCCAGAAGACCCACACAGTCTAAGCGAGTGGCCTTTCATAAAAAGCCTCCTCCCTTCTGCCAGAGGAGAAATAGGGTAAGGTAGTTCTGACCACATCACAACCTGACAAGTAGAGAGGTGATGGCGACTGAGTCTTTGCTGTCAGAACCTGGGAGGTGATTCCATCAGCAGTAATTAAGAGACGCTTTTTATTTGTGGCTAACTTTCACACTCTCCATCATGAGATAGCCTGATGTCAAATTCCTTTTGACTTTTTCTGATAATCCTTTAATTATTTACTAGACTGGAGATGTTTTAGGGCATGGAAGGGTGAGGGGAGGAAGCCTGACGTATCTGAACGAGTGAGTAATTTATAATGGAACTAAAATATTCATAAAATGACAAGTCAGATCCTTCAATTAACACCAGCCTTTCTATCTCCGTTTCAAAAAATAAATTGAAGCCTCTAAATATTGTTTGTTTTACAGCGGATGATGCATTTCTGAACTGAGCAGACGAATGTGAAGTTACTACCCTCAGGCTTGGTTGATCTTCACATCTGGGGTAGGAAATGGACTCTCCATAGGCATATAAATAGCAGAAATGAGAACTCTGTTTAGTGAACTCTCCTCCTTAGCAAATGATTTTTCAGTATTACCAGGAGACAGGTCACTTACTCAATTTGGTTACTGGACAACATTTTGCATGGGTTTGTTAGTTTTTGTCATTTGGAGGAGGGAGGGCTCGGGTGCTCAGAACTGGATAAATCAAAATCTTTAGTTCATTATACATTTTATAATTGGTCTTTGTACAGCTTGGTGTGATTTAGTTATACAGTGGGTTAATTAATTATTTAAAATATGTAAGCAGTTCCTGCACGTTTCAAACAAAACAGAGCTAAACCTTGATAGTAGCCCGTATCTATGCTCCTTCTGCACCAATCTGTCCCCTCTCTTCCTCAGTGCAGGGAAAAGCTAAAGTCAGAAAGAAATAAATGATTTGCCCAAGGTCGTATACTGGGTAAGGGTAGAGATGGATTTCAAATACCAGTTTGAATCTCCTAACCATTAACTGCCAGTTTAGAAAAATAGTAGTTATGCCAGTGATGTTTTAAGCCAAGTTAAAAAAAGGAAAGAAAAGGAAAAAGAAAACGGGCTTCGTGAAAGAGATGACACTTTATCTCCTTGTCAATTGCCTATTATGCGATTGCGAATCGTCTAACACGATAGCTAAAAATGAAAAATGTTTTCTGATAATCCTTTGATTATCTATTAGACTGGAGATGTCTAGCAAATGAACATCTATGAGTGATAGGCACTTTTGCAGATTTGTAACCTTAGTTATCTGTAAAGACAAGATATATAGTATAGGAACAGGCAATAATGTATAAGCCTGAACACCTATAAAGCCGTATGTACGTATGCTGGTTACATTTGCTGAACATTCTTAAACCGTTAATCTAATATGCTTCCCTCGTGCAGGTTAAACCTTCCATCATTATGTGCCACATACAATATTTTTTAAGTTTATTTACTTATTTATTTTGAGAGAGAGAGAGAAGAGCAGAGAGAGAGGGAGAGATGGAGAATCCCAAGCAGGCTCCCCAATGTCAGCATAGAGCCTGGTCTCTAAACCATGAACCGTGAGATCATGACCTGAGCTGAAACCAAGAGTTGGACGCTCAACCAACTGAGCCACCCCGGCGCCCCACATTATGTGCCGCATACGATTTAAAAAATTATCACCGAGTGGCCCCTTTTACATGTCTACCCAAGCAACATCATCTAACTCAATATAGTTACCTCGAGGACTTGGCACTTGCTCCAACAATGCTGCCAATTTCTTGAAATGTTTTTGGAGCTTCTTTTAATTGGATTTGCACTTGCTACCATTTTAAGAGATGCCTAATAAAACCAATCCCATTATTTTAACGTTCCATCTCCCCACACCACTACCACTCAGAATAGCATCATATATTATTATATCCGTCAGGATTTTGAGCTGCAAGCAACAGAAACAGACTCTTACTGATGTAAGCAGAAAAAATAATGTATTGATAGAAAATTGGCTAGCTCATAGAATTTCTGGGAATGTTAGAGAACTAAGCTTTATTTTTTTTGATTTTTTTTTTATTTTTGAGAGCCGGAGAGACAGAGAGTGAGCAAGGGAAGGGCAGAGAGAGAGGGAGATATAGAATCTGAAGCAGGCTCCAGGCTCTGAGCTGTCAGCACAGAGCCCGAGGCGGGGCTTGAACTCACAGACGGTGAGATCATGACCTGAGCCGAAGTTGGCTGCTTAACCGACTGAGCCACCCAGGCGACTCCTAAGCTTTTTAAACAGGCAGACACTAAAGGCATCCACACAGTTAGAAGCATGGCCCGAGTCATTTCCATGGCACCCAGCATTGTGAAAACACAACTGAGGGCAGGGCATCACTGTTTCCACCTCTGACACCATCAGTGATGGACCCTGGTTGTTGCCATTGGCGTTATGTATGTTGTTGCCACTGGGGCCAGAAATAACTCTCCCCTATTCTTGTTCCTTGATCTGCCAGTTGCAGATTCAAAGTCCTGGTTGGGTCCATCTGATTGACTTAATTACGCCATGCCTCTGATTTTTCAGAACTGGGAGAAAGAATGTCTGGCTTTGTTACCTTCTGTAGTGTTCAGTGACTTCTCTTCCCATATGGCAGAGATACAGAGAGGCTCACAAGTATTTGTTCTTCATCCACAATGGAGGGTTGTTTCTGAGGCTTTCTGGCCGGGGTCTTCATTTCCGAGGTCACCTTGCATTTTGATGTGTCCGTGTAACTAGGGCTTATAAATAGAATGGAATTGAAAATGATAGTGTCACTTCTGAGCTGATGTGGTTTAGGATAGGTGTGCCTTTTTTTGCTTTCTCTTTCTCCTTCTGTAGAACCTTGCATTGAAGACAGCGGGGCCTCGAGGTGGAAGAAGCCTGGAACTCTGAACGCAAGTGAAAGACTGCCGAATTCTAGCCTTGGACCGCCATGTGAATGAAAAGTAAAGTTTTGAGATTTGTGGAGTTTTTCTCTTACAGCTACAGTCATTAATTTTTTTCTTTTTCTTTTTTTAAATCTTTAACACTTTTATTTATTATTGAGAGACAGAGAGAGACAGAGCAGGAGCAGAGGAGGAGCAGAGAGAGGGGAGACACAAAATCTGAAGGCAACTCCAGGCTCCAAGCTGTCAGCACAGAGCCAGACGCGGGGCTTGAACTCACAAACCATGAGATCATGACCTGAGCTGAAGTCGGATGCCCAACCGACTGAGCCACCCAGGCGCCCCCATTAATTTTTTTCTATGCTTCACACTCAGTGCTTATTGGTATTAACTATTGGACTGACTTGTGATATAGTTATACCTCACATAGTAGGAAGAAAATCTATTTGTGCTTAAAGATGGGAACCTGGGAGAACATATTAGAAGTAGGCCAAAAGTTTCCAACCTTTTCCTGATATGATTCACAGGGTGAGTGGTCCAGGCATAATGGAACACTCCCTCGGTTGTGTCCTCTGCTGTCTTTAGTCCCAAGCCTCAGGTGTATTTGTACCTAGTCTTAACTCTTTAAAAGAATTTCGAATTTTTTGTGATATACATGTATGTAAAAAAATCAAACAACCTGACATTTCCATACCTTAACCAGCATTAATAGCAAATTACTCATGACACACCCTACAATTATGCAACGTATCAGGAAGGCAGGACCCTGAGGTTAGCACTTTTCTATGAAGCATGGATTTGAATTGACAGCTGATGGGGGAAAAGGATAGGGTTCTTTTAGTTCTAGGAAAAGAAGTTTCATACTCCTGGGCATAAATTCAGCCTATAAAAAGCTCTACCCTTCAACACACACTACTCTTCTCTATTACTTCAAACACAATCTTCCTCCGCCTTCCTCCAAAAGGTTCTTTGGAACCTTTCGTGACGTCATAAACCCTTCATAAATCTGATTCATTTTGGCCATGAATCTCCTGCTTATAAATGTGACATGGAGGCGCCCTGTCAAGCCCCCCCCATGGCTCTAGGCCAAGCTTTTTCCCCCAAAGAACAATCCTATCTACACAGAATGTTCCATCCTGCAGAGGATTCTTCCGAATTTCAAATTCTAATATCACTGGCTCCACTTAATGTTTCTCGTTGGCAGGGGAAATGAAATTTTTCTCTGAGGTAATTCTAATTAAATCCACGAGCTGCATTTTACACACCCTTAGGAGAGACAGAGAACACACTCTGGGGGCACCTTCCCATGGTGCCATCTTCCAAGTGACTAGCTACATTGAAAAAGGTGAGGCTACTCTGAGGCTGGCCATGAGACTGGGAGGTGTGAACGGCCTGGTAAAATAGTCTCCTGGGTCAGCCAGACCCTTCCGACAGCCAATGATGGGATTTTACTTCCCATTAGAAGCCAGTGTACATGTCTTACTTTGTATCTTACAGATAGGGACTGATTTATATCCTGCTAAGCCAAGGATGGGATCAGGTGGGAGACAGATTAGAGACTTTAGGTTTTGATTCCATTCATCTCTAGACCTTTCCCCATTCCTGAAAACATTAAAAACCAAGAACAACAACAACACTTTGTTTATAACTTGTCCTAAGCTTCTTGGAAAACCCACTCTCAAACTTTCCGAGCCCTGTCTTAGATTTTCCAGCATTGCAGGCATCAGTAAATGGAGAACAAGTTGGAAACCCCACCCCCCAGAGGGGGGAGGTAGTTTAAATCCTCTGGGACTGAGTCGCTGTTCTCAAAGGTAAATTTATTAATTAGCAAACCTGAGATTTATCATCCAGGATCAAGATTAAGGAATCCTTCGGGTTACAGGCTTCTCTTCTAGAAAATGCATTTCATGAAAAGTGAGAAGAAAAATCATACCAGGGGCATGGGTCCGGGTGAGACCTTCAAAGTCTACAGCCTTGGCACTTTCACATTTTTCTTGCTGTTACAAACATCTAGGTGAATCTAGATGTTATCCAGCCCCCCTCACCAAATCTGAATAGACCAGGGTGGGGCACACAGAGTTAGCAAGGGACACGGAAGAATAGGGAATGAGGAAACAAAGAGCAGGGCTGAGTTTTTACCAGCTGTGGAAATCATGACTCTTCCCTCAACAGTATTTTTTTTCACCTTTATTGTGGTCTGATTGACAAATACATTTGTAATATATGCAAAGTGTAGAACGTGATGCTGATATATACCTACAATGCGAAAGGATTTCCCCCATTGAGTTAATGAACATATCCGTCATCTTACATATTTCTCTTTTTTGTTTTCTGTCTTATAAGGACACCTAAGGTCTACTCTCTCAATAACAACTATAGTCACCATGTCATACATTAGATCGTCGGACCTTATTTATTTTATAACTGAAAGTTTATACCCTTTAACCAGCCTCTCTCTATTTCTCCCGGCCCCCAGCCCCTGACAAACACCATTGTTCTCTCTGATTCTGTGAATCCAACTTTTCTTTTTTTTCTTTAAGATTCCACATGTAAGTGATACCATGCAGTATTTGTCTTTCCCTGTCTGGTTTATTTCATTTAGCAAAATGCCAGATTCATCCATCTTGTCGCAAAGGGAAGGACTCCCTTCTTTTTAAAGGCTGACTAATATTCCATTATATATATACCTATCACATTTTCTTTTTCCATTCATCCATCAATGGACATGTAGGTTGTTTCCATTCCTTGGCTTTGTGAATAATTCTGCAATGAACATGGGAGTTCGGCTATGTCTCCGAGATCGTAATTTCATTTCCTTGGGATATATTCCCAGAAGTGAGATTGCTATATCATAGGGTAAGTCTATTTTTAATTGTTTGAGAAACTCCTGTTTTCTGAGTGATTTTACCAGTTTACATTCCAACCAACAGTGCACAAGGGTTCCCTTTTCTCTGCATCCTTGCCAACATTCATCATCACTTGTCTTTTAGGTAATAGACATCCTAACAGCTGTGAGGTGGTATCTCATTGTGGTTTTGATTTGCATTTCCCTGATGGTTAGTGATGTTGAACACCTTTTCATGTACCTATTAGCCTTTTTGTATCTCTTTTTTGGAAAAATGTCTGTTCCGTTTCTCTGCCCATTTTTTAATTGTACTATTGGTTTGTTGCTATTGAATTGTAGGAGTTCCTTACAACGTTTGATATTAACACCTTATTAGATATGTGATTTGTACATATTTTCTTCCATTCAATATGTTGCCTTTTCATTTTGTTAATAGCTTCCTTTGCTGTGCAGAAATCTTCAGTTCGGTGTGGCCCCACCTGTGTATTTTTGCTTTTGGTGCCTTTGCTTTTGGTGTCAAATAAAAAAAAAAAAAAATCATTGCAATACTAGTGTCCAGAAGCTTACCCCCTATGTTTTCTTCTAGGAGTTTTAAGGTTTCAGGTCTAATGTTCAAGTTTTGACTCCCAAGTTTGATTTTTTGTGTATGGTGAAAGATTCCATTCTTCTTTCATTCTTTTGCATTCTTCTTGCATTCTTTTGCATGTGGATATCCAATTTCCCAACACCACTTGTTGAAGAGACTATTCTTCCCCCATTTTATATTCTTGGCTCCTTTGTCGAAAATTAATTGACCACATATCCATGGGTTTATTTCCGGGTTCTCTGTTCTGTTCCATTAATCTGTGTGTCTGTTTTTAGGCCAATAACATACTATTTTGACCAAAATAGCTTTGTCATATAGTTTGAGATTAAGAGGAGCTTTCTTCTTCTTTCTCAAAATTGCTTTGGCTGTTTGGGTTCTTTCGTGGTTCCATATGAATTTTAGAATTGTTTCTTCTATTTCTATGAAAAACATCATTGGAATTTTGGTAGGGGCTGCATTCTTTTTAACAATATTAATTCTTCCAATCCATGAATATGGAATATCTTTCCATTTATTTGTGTCTTCTTCAATTATTTTCATCAACATGCTATAATTTTTAGCATACAAAACATTGATCCCCCTGGTCAAATTTATTGCTAAGTATTTTATTATTTTTGATGTTATTAAAAATGGGATTGTGTTCTCAATTTCTTTTTCTAGTAGTTTGTTGTTAGTGTATAAAAACACAATTGATTTTTCTAGACTGGTTTGAGGTCTGCAACTTTACTGAATTTGTTTATTAGTTTTAGTAGTTTTTGTGGAGTTTTTAGTGTTTTCTATATATAATGCCATCTCATCTGCAAAAAGAGAAAATTTTACTTCTTCCTTTCCAATTTGGATGCCGTTCACTTATTTGTTTTTCTTGTCTAATTGTTCTGGCTAGGAATTCCAGTACTATATTGAATAATAATCGTGAGAATGGGCATCCTTGTCTTGGTCCTGATTTAACGGAAAACATTGTGTATGATATTCGCTGTGGAATTGTCAAATATGGCCTTTTTTATGCTGAAGTACATGCCTTCTCTACCCAATTCCGTGAGAGTTTGTACCATGAAATGATGCTGAATTTTGTCAAATGCTTTCTCTGCATCTATTGAGATGATCATAAGATTTTTGTCCTCTATTTTGTTAATGTGTATTACATTTATTGATTTGCATTATACTGAACCTCACTGCATTTCATAAATAAATCCCACCGATCATAGTATATAATCCTTTTTAAATTAATTAACTAATTAATTAATTAATTAATGTTTATTTGTTTGTTTTGAGAGAGGGAGAGAGAGAGCATGAGCAGGGGGGAGGCAGAGAGAGGACGCCAAATAGGCTCCATGCTGCCAGCATAGAGCCCGATGTAGGGCTTGAACTCACAAACTGTGAAATCATGACCTGAGCCAAGACCAAGGGTCAGAGGCTTAACTGACTGAGCCATTCAGAGCTCCGGTATATGATCCTTTTAATGTACTGTTGAATTTGGTTTGCTAGTATTTTATTGAGGATTTTTGCCACTATATTCATCAGGGCTATTGCCTTGTAAGTTTATTTTCTTGTAGTGCCCTTGTCAGACTTTGGTATAAAGGTAATGGGTGTCTCATAAAATGAGTCTGGAAGTATTTCCTCCTTTTATATTTGTTGGAAGAATTTGAGAAAAAATTGGCATTAATTCTTTAAATGTTTAGAAGGATTTATCAATGAAGCTATCTAGTTCTGGACTTTTGTTTGCTGGGAAGTTTTTGATTAGTGATTCTATCTCCTTACTAGTAACTGGTCTGTTCAAAGTTTCTATTTCTTCATGATTCAGTTTGGTAGTTTATACGTTTCTAGGAATATATTCAATTTTTTCTAGGTTATCTAATTTGTTGTATAGTAGTTTGTTATGATCCTTCGAATTTGTGTTATCAATTCTAATATCTCGTCTTTATTTTTTATTTTGAGTCTTCTTTTCTTCATAGTTAGTCTAGCTAAAGCTTTGTCATTTTTGCTGATTTTTCCCAAAAAAAATCTATTATTGATCTTACTATTGTCTTTCTAGTCTCTATTTTATTTATTTCTACTTTAATCTTTGTTATTTTCTTTCTTCTACTAACTTTGGACTTAGTTTGTTCTTCCTTTTCCAGTTTTTTTGAGATGTAAGGCTAAGCTATAGATTTGAGTTACTTGTCTCTAGATGGAGGCATTTATCACTATAACAGTTCCCTCTTAGAACTGCTTTTGCTGTATCCCGTAACTTTTGGTACGTGGCATCTCCATTTTTATTTGTCTCAGGATATTTTTTTGCTTTCTCTTTTGTTTTTCTTTGACCCACTAGTTGTTCGGGAGCATGTGGTTTAATTTCCACATATTGGTGAATTTTCCATTTTTTCTCCTTGTAGTTGATTTCTAGTTTCATACCATTGTGGTTGGAAAAGATGCTTGGTATGATTTCAATCTTCTTAAGTTTATTAAGACTTATTTGTGGCCTAACATGTAATATATTCTGGGAATGCTTTATGTACATTCAAGAAAAATAGGCATTCTTCTGCTGTTGGATGAAATGTTCTATATGTATTTGTTAGGTCCATTTGGTCTAAAGTAGAGTTTAATTCTAATGTTTCCTTGTTGATTTTCTGTCTAGTTGATCTGCCTGTGGTTGAAAGTGAGGTATCAAAGTGCCCTACTATTATTGTGTTGCTGTCTGTTTCTCCCTTCAGGTCTGTTAATATTTGCTTTATAAATTTGCATATGTTGATATTGGGTGTGTATATATTTACACTTCTTCTATCCTTTCTTCTTCTTCTATTTCTATAGTGCATATATCGGTCAGTTTGATGATGTCACTTAAGTCTCCTAAGCTATTTTCACTCCCAGCCTTGTAGGAATGGTCTCATGTAGGAGAGGTATCTCATTGTTCAACCCTGCCCTAGATCTTGGATGTCTTGAAACTTCGTGATTGTCTAAGCTGCTCCCTTCATTCCTAGTGGTCCCTCAAAGGTGAGGGTGTGCCGAACTCTATCAGTGTCTCAAAGACTGAAGAAATGAAGTCAGCACTTAGATGTAGGCTGATTAGAAGCTGGATCCTTAGCCAGCATCTGGGAAAGTTTGAAGCCAAACTCCTATGAGGAAAAATAGGGAGAGAGGCATTTTTGTCTACACCTTCTATACTGAGCCTGGGGGGAGGGGAGGGGATAGCCATGGCAAGTGCTCACATGTCTGTTAAGAACTGTTTCTTTGTTTGCCATAAGACTCATGAATTCAAAGACTTGTTGACTTTCTGAACTAGATAATTTGGGGGTTTATCCCTTGGGGGCAGCCTTAAAAGTTGGGCCGCTAAATATGAGAGCTTCACTTCTCAGGGAGGAGCTGAGAGTTGGGGGTTCCCTCCCAATTATAGGGCACTGTGATGGAGCTGATGCTTATGGCAAGAGTGTGTCTCAGTATTTCCCACCTATTTTGATATGGGCATTTTCTAAGTTGCCTAATATGTAGAAGTTGTTCAACTAATTTCTGGATATCTCTGTGTAGCATGTATTCAGTGTGTCTGTGAGAGGAGGGATATTCAGGAGCCCCTACTTTGTCATCTTGATCCAGAGTCTTGATGGAGTTCCCCCTACCCTCCATGATGTTTTTCATCAGTCTATCTCATTTAATTGTCTCTAGTAGAAAACTCCTAGGAGGAGTAAGTAACTAGTATTAGTGTTCCCTTTACAAATGAAGAATCTGCTGTCATCCCCCTCAACCGAAATCACTGCTATGGCTACAAATGGTGTCACAATACAGTTTAAACTCTCTACAAGGCCCTTCACAAACTTGTTCCTTGCCTTGCTCATGAGGTCCCATTCTTACCACGGCCCTTTCACACCATCATGTCCTGACATATTGCCTTGCTTAACTTTTGTCACATGTCTGCTCCCCCTCCCGTGGCTCACACACACTCACTCGTCTTTCTCATTCATTTGATATTGTTGTTATCTGTTGGTGTGTAACAAACTATCCCGACCTTTACTGTCTCAAAATAACCATGCTTTATGACCTGTCATGATTCCATGTGTCTGCCAGTCTTGCCAGAGTATTCTTGTGTGGCCATAGTCATCATATGGGTCAGCTGGAGCTGGAGGGCCCACAGTGGACTCTCTCACATGTCTGGGCCTTGGTGACAAAGGCTAGAAATTTGGGATGTCTCCCTCCACATGGTCTCTTATCCCTCAATCATCCAGCACACTTCTTCACATACGTTCTAAGAAGGTAGGAATGGAGACTACAGATCTCTTAAGGTGGAGGCTCTAGAATTATTGCATGTCATTTTCCCCACATCGTCTTGGTCAGAGAAAGCCACAAGGGCAGCCCAGATTCAAGGGAGAACTAGTTTCTATTGCTTGACAGGAACAGTAGAAACATCACGTTACCAAAGGGTATAGACACAGAGAGCCAGGATTCATTGAGGCCACTATTTAATAGCACACCCAAAAGGAACGATCTCCCTCTTGCTTGGCTAATTCACATTTGTTACATGGGTCTCGGTTTGTAGGTGCTTCTTAGTGGGGCTTCCGTGACCTTGCCTGGCTATAAATCCCTATTATAGCCCTTATCGCAGGCTCTAAAATCACCTGCTTCCCTGTGCGTCTTCACTAATTCTAGGGCACAGCACAAGGCCCGGCACCCAGAGAAGAGTTTACTAAATATTGGTTAAATGGATGAGGCTTAAAGGGAGAAGAATCTTATCCATGATTACACAGAAAATAAACTCGACAGTATTTCCTGGGAGTCTTCCCTCAGGAAAGGAAGACATTTTATCAACTTTTTAATATCCATCGTTAACATGATGGTATAACTTTACCTTAGCTTTTAAGAACCAAGAAGTCATTTCAGGAGAGGTGCTTCTCATTGTCAGGTTTGTCCTGGGGATAAAAGCTGGAGTAGAGTTTGCTACTCAAAGTGTGGTCCAAGGATCAGAAGCATCAGCGGCACCTAGGGGCTGGCTAGCAATGCAAAGTTCAGGCTCTGCCTCCAACCTAGTGAATCAGGATCTGCATACTCACAAGACCCCAGGCAATCCCCGCATCCTTTAAAAGTTCAGAAGCATCAAGTTAGAGTATACTCCTTTCATACCTGCCACAGCCATGACCGTTAAGAGGCAGTCTCAGAAGCAGCCCTACTCTCCTAAAGGTGAGATGATACTTCTCGAGGAATTCTCACCAAATTTCCCCAGGTGATTTGAGTTTGGCCCTCGCAGATTTTGTTCAGTATAAATAAAAGCAAAGCACTCTACCTTCCGCCGAAGATTCTCAGTGGAGCCCTGATGGGGTATTTGTTACTGAAACATTGTCATAATGTTTGAGCTATTTTAGGCTTACACTGTACTTTTAAGTATTTAAATAGTAACAAAAGAATAAGGTGTGTGTGGTGTAGGCGAAACCTGTATTTCTCAGAATTTGTGTTGTTACGTTTCCAACCTTTCAATTGAGTATGGGAGTGTTTTTCATCTTAGCTTTCTTTTCATTGTTTTTCTTTTTCATTTAAAAAAAAAAAAAGAATGAGGCTAAAGAGTGTTATTCATTATAACTGGAGAAGAAAAACACAAAACCACAGGTATGTGAAAGTATGGAAAGAGATACAGAAAAAGCTTACCTAAATCTAAATAGGATCTTCTTAGGTATTCAAAAGTAATCATTGCCCATGTAACACACACAATTCAAACCAACAGCTTCAGGTGACAATCCATTAAGTGGGGCATATTTATTATTTATTATATTTTACTTTATTATAATAATTACTATTGTTTAAAAAGAACCCTATCATTGTGATGTCCAAGGTTTATTAGAATTTCCTCTCTAAATGGATTGATTTTTAGGGTGGCGGGGATGGGTTTGCATACATGTTTGGTTTGTAGGATGAACTTCCTTTGGACCCGATCTTTGTGAATAATCTCTTAAGGAACTCCATCAGCCTTACTGAAACTTGGGTTTTCCAAGGTAGCAAGGGTCCTATCTCTTACTGGGAATTCCCGGGGCAGGGGACAGTCCCCTACCCACTTAAAAGCTTTGCTAATTCAACAAGGAATATTGAAAGTGTCATCAAAGCTTGCGCAAACACCCTATTTGCATATCTTGCTCAGTGGCATCCTGCCAATTTGCCCGAGTTGCCCATCTGGTGAGCAGCCCAGTTACTCAGCTTATAGGGGGTTAAATGACTGACTCAGAGTGCTAGTGTCTAGTTAGAGAAGGGCAAAGCCAGAATAAAGAACGCCAGGCTCGCGCTGCATGTGTCCCCCTTTTCTATAACTTACTGGTCAAGCGGCCCTCGAAACGCAAGCAATCTAGAGTAGCGATTCTCAAAACTGAGCCAGTGTCAGAATCCCCAGGAAAAGCTTAATTAAAGCTCATATAGGTGAGTCCCACTCCCTGAGTTTCTGATTCGGTGGGTCTGGAGTGGTCTTTGGCACTCGCATTTCTACCAACCAGGTGATGCCGATGCTGCTGGTCAGGAGTCCACACTTGGAGAACAGCTTGCCTAGAACTTGGTTTATTGGGAGCACCCAAAACAGTAAGAAAGGTTATTCAAAGATTGTTACTAGGACACTCTAGAGGTCTGATTTCTTTCTTTCTTTTTCTTTTTCTTTTTCTTTTTTCTTCTTCCTTTTCTTTTTCTTTCTTTCTTTCTTTCTTTCTTTCTTTCTTTCTTTCTTTCTTTCTTTTCTTCTTCTTCTTCTTCTTCTTCTTCTTCTTCTTCTTCTTCTTCTTTTTTGATGGGGAAGATGAACATAAAAGCTATAGAAGTTTAGAGGAGAGAGACTTTCCCATTGTCTAGTTAGAAGCCCCATGCCCAATCTTGATATCTTTATTATGTATGACTGCTGAATCAGAAAGTACCCAGCTTCAGGCCCCAGGTTCAGTAAACATGGATTGCAAGTGGGGCTATATATTTGTAGACGACCAGCATGTGGGGACAAGCACAGAGCTCCAATCTGGAGCTTAAGCCGATTGCCTTCCACCGTTTCCCATGAGTGTGTTCTTTTCCTCACCTCGCGTTGTCCCTCTTCAGTTGATTCACCGAGCACTTAAGGGGTTAAAGCAATCCTTCAAGCTCTGAGTGTGAACTACATAGTGTCTTAATAATACCTCTAATACCTGTGCATTTATATGAGCAGAACAAGTGAAAACCTGCCTCGCAGAAATTAGATTAAACAGTTGAAGGAGACAGTCATTTTAATAAGGAGCTTCTATATAAAAACCCTTGATACTTCATTATCTATTTATTCCTCTCAGTCACTCAATTTTATTTTATCCTTCATAATTAAAAAGGAGACAAAACCAAGTCTTTAAAAAATGATCCAACGCCACAGCGTGTTGTGTAAACAATACTGGGTAGATGTAGTTCGGGTTGCCTACATGGCGCTATTCTTGCCTCACTCCCTCTTCGTGATTTCCTCCCGTGGGGTCTGTTGCCGCTTTACTGGGGGTAGAAATAGCTTGTGCTACAGGTGCTCTCGGTAGAATTATGCTCGCACATAGAGAATTGGGCCAGGGCAACATCGGAGATGAGGCGGGCAGTCTTAACACTATTTCCCCCCCTTTTTTTTTTATGTCCAGATAGCATTTATCACCTTCTGTCCTCCCTCAATAGACCACCGTTATTGATATCAGAAAGTATTAGTTACTCATTCATTCCCTCTTTCTCTAGAAGTTCCTCAACCCCAATTTTTCCTTTGGGGGGTTCCGTTGTGAATTTCATTCAGCGTGAAGGTTCTTGGAGAGCTGCGATCAATGCTGCACAGGAGTGTCAGTGTGACAAGGGCACTTGTCTCCTCCTGCTCCCCTCCCCCCACCCCCGAGAAGCTCGTATGTGTATCGCGTCGTACACATTTCCCTTACATACATTACCTCCTTTTATAAAGCCCACAGTGTCCGGTGACGAGCAACCAAACGAACCAACCCTGAACACTGACCTTTCGGGCATGTGTTTTTCCTTAGTGAGTGATCTGAAGCTAAAGGCAACTAAATAACTTGACACCGTTTTTGTTGGTCAGAAATTATGAAAGTTAAGGCACGTAAGAAACGTAAGGCACAAAGGCCTCTATGATTTAAATGTGGAGCTTGCCAAAAGTTAGCAGTGCGCCCAAGAGACGGTCATACTTTTAGACTGGTGCTGACGTTACGGCCCGGGCCGCATTGATCTCGCTGTGGTATCGCGATCCGTAAATGTTGTAGAGTTAAGTTTCCTGTGTACTTTCTTGGGCATGAAATAGTCATGGTGCCGACTGTATATAAAAGAGAGAAATGCTATAATTTCATCCTTAAATAGATTTAATATATGATGGGAGAATAAACTGGAAATAATTTAGCTGACGGATGAACCTATGGGTCCTGGCTTTTCATTGAGGGTCTCCTTATTTGTGATTAGTGCATGCCTCCACCCGTTTTCCATTAACCTCTTTCTCTAGGGCTCCAGAAAATGAGTGAAGAGACATGAAAAAACATTAAGGCAGGATGACAGGGGCTGCATTTGGAGGAGGATGGGGAGGCAGAATTCTCTTGGGTATGTTCCTACGAGTGGACTTGATGGGTCCTATGGTAAGTTCATGTTTAACCTTTCAACAAATTGCCAAACTGGTTTCAGAAATGGCTGTCCCCTTTTATATTTCTTTCTGCAACACATGAGGTTTTAAAATGTCTCCACATCCTCACTCACACCCAGTATTGCCTTTCCTTTCAATTATGGCTGCTTTCATGAGTGGCGGGAGCGTAAAAACTCATTGTGATTTTCGTCAGCCTCTTCCTAATGACCGACGCCGTCGTGCGCATTTTCACGTACATATTGGCCATTCGTATATCTTCTTAGTTAAAAGGCCTCTCCAAATATTTTGCCCATTTTTCAATCAGGGTTTTGTCTTCTTACTGGGTTGTAAGAGTTCTTTATATAGTCTGAACCTAAGTCCTTTATCGGAGATAGGATTCGCAGCTACATTCTTGGGTGTGTGGCTTATCTGTTAAGCTTCCTAACTGTATCTCTCGTAGCATGAAAGTTCTCACCAATTTTTAATGCATGCTCTTGGAAAGAGACTGGGGCACTTGCTATGCAGTATTACTTTATTTCTCCAGCTGGACTGAACCAGGAACTCTGGCCTTCCTTCCCATCATTTCTAGGTCTCGAGTGGGTGCGTCAAGTTTTGATTTTTTTTTCCTTACCCAGCATCTACTCTGGAGCAGGCTCTATATATTTACTCTTTTTAATCCTCGCAGCTGCCCTGCAAGGAAGGTGCTATTATTCCCATTTTTTTTTCAATAAGGAAATTGAGGCTTACGAGGTGTAGCAACGTGCCCAAAACTAAAGAAGGAAGTACCAGAAGCTCTATTTGAGTTTCATTCTCTACCACTTTAGACCTCGTGCTTCCCAGATGATGCCAAGATGGGCTTTCATGGCAAAGACATGGGTCCTCCACGGTTGGAAGCAAGAGGTGAAACCGTGAGAATTTTGACTGTGCTCTGCCCTTTGCCTAGGAGTTTTCTGGAATGGCTCCCACCTCTTTTCTGGCCCTCCATCTGCTCGCTGTGAAGTAGCCCCTGTTAGTCATCAGAGTTAAAGAAAAAAAAAATACTGTTTTATTTCGAACGGTTAATATTCATCAAATGTTAATGAAAATACATAACAAATAATTACAACAAACACGGTGTCTGATTAAGATGAAAGGGATGACAATCCTGTGAATTTTTAATCTGAAAAATAAAGAATGTTACATTAATAAGACTTAATTATATCATTAAATATTTAAAATTACCTTCTTTAATAGATTTTATTTTTATTTAATATATTTCTTTTCTAAATGTCTATAACACTTTCATGAGATTGGTATATAAAATCCTATCAGCGGTTATGGCAAAAGAGAATTTTAACTTAATATATTCATCATATTGATCTCACGACTTCCACTTTATTTATTGCTCAGAAAAGCTAATAACCCTTTTATACTTTATTATAATTGATATTTTCTCCACATAGAGTGATAAATAATTAATACCATTACAGGGACCTCATGTGCAATACACTTATTTGGAAAAAAAATACAACAAACCATCTGAGTAGTGTATTACACATTCCATTTTAAGACTCTACACTTACAATTAATGCTACATTTTACAGGAAAACATAATTAACTTTGGGAATCTGTCTTGAAATGACCACATTTAGGCAGCTGAAGCTAAGGCAGGGGCTCTCTTCTAAGCCAGCTCTCTGGTTTTTCCACATTTCAGCTGCTTCTAAAGGATCAGTAAAATTACACACCTATCACCAAGTCTTTTCACACCTTGGGAAAGGTGTTTATAAAAGGGAAAGGATAGTCTTTTGGCCTTGTGCTCTCTATACAAAAATTGAACTTGATTTTTAATTTTTGCTCAGTTTTTATAATTGTGTTTTAATGAAAAAGCAACACCTCTCCCCAAATTGCTAATAAGATAATTAAATTCATTTGACCTTTCTCTCCCACCATCCCAAGAAGCCTTTTTTTTTTAGGAGGAAGAAAAATGTACCCGTAGCTTCTCTATTGCCACGGGCGACTTGATTGTTTGTGTCTTCCAGAAGCTAGTTGGATTAAAAGTTCCAGTGGGGAGATCCGGGCATCTGGGCCGAAATGCTGTCTCTGCCTCTCTAGCTGTGTAGTGTAGGGCAAGTTCCTTTCCCTTTCTGAACTCCTAGACTGTAATGAATGCTCCACCAAAGCAGAGCCACATTGGTCTTGTTTATTTTTTTCCTTAGGAGGTATCTGATACGTGGTGATGTTCAAAAATATCTGCAAATGAATGAGACAATGAACGGTACAGTTGCTGAACTGTGGAATGCTCATGCAGAAGTGTTGCCGGGACCTAGGTCATGAAGTCCATCAGAGTAAACCATCCAATTAGTCTGTGCTGGCCCTGAACCTATGGCCCAGACAGAGTCATTCTTGCTCAGTGGGATGAGTCCACGAAAAAGGAAGGCTGGACTGTCTGGCCCACATCATGGACTAGAACTGATTTTACTTGCACCCTGATTTCTGGTTTTGTCCTTGCCCCTTAAGGCTGACATGTGGACACTCAAGCTCCTCCTCTTTCATCTCATGGTTCTCGTTCTGGTTTCTGGGTGCCCCTTCTTCAGCATCTGTGCGTTTTTGCTTTTAATGACCTGTACCCATGAGTGACTCACTTGGAAGGATTGACCGCAGATTGCTGAAGCCACCTGCCCACACAAACAGCCGGCCGGCTATGCCGGGGAATTTCGGCCTACACTGGCCTCCTGCTTCCTTCTTCCCCTCTTTCCCACCAAGAGTAGCTTTTAGTCAATGACTGGCTGATAAATACAGCACCACAAAGCCTGACTCGCATGCCATAAGTTGGGTAATCACTCTCTAACTCCCCTGTGAGATCCGTCTAAGGCTGGGATATTGCTTGAAATTATACATTTAGTCTCCAATTCTTCCATGCTTTCTCCACCTTCTTAGAGGCATTTCTCTAATAAATTCCTTGTATATAAAGCCTTGTTTCAAGGTCTACTTCTGGGGAATTTGACCTAAGATACCCAAAGACAAATTTAGCTTTTCATACTTGACCAACAACACTTCTCGAACTCTGCCTCACCTTCATAATTCGTCTGCTAGTGTCAACTTCACTTAATTATCTGATCCCCAAAAGCCCGCAGAACTCTGCTCTAGTGTTGGCCCAAGTAGCTAGCCTCTACCCCCTGATGTGTGTGATCCAGCCCTCCTCAAGAAAAATGGAACTTCTTTTTTTATAAAGTCCCATCTTTTAAAGCCTGCGTAGTAAGCCTTTAGCACATGGCAACTTACTCTTAAGGAGGTATTTAGGAAAGGCGGGTCTTAGAATTGTTCTCCAACCTACAAATTCTGTGGGAGGCATGAGCGTACCTACAATGATCAGATCATATTTTGTGAAGCCAATCACATGAAGGAAGTGTGGGATAGTGTTCTTATTCAATCCAGCAAGGAAGAGTCAGACCTTGGGGGAGAGTAGTTTGCACATGGCAGGTACTCAATAAAGAATATCTCAGGGCACCTGGGGGGCTCAGTCAGTTAGGTCTCTGCTCTTGGTTTCAACTCAGGTCGTGATCTCACCATTCGTGAATTCGAGCCCTGCGTGTTGGGCTCTGCGCTGACAGGGCGGAGCCTGCTTGGGATTCTCTCCCTTCCTCTCTCTCTCTCTCTGCCCCTCCCCAACTCATGCTCTCTTTCAGAATAAATAAACATTACAAAAAAAAAAAACTCTTAAAAAAATACATGTCGATTATTTATGTAAAATTAAAAAACAGGCAAAAATAAGCCACAGTGATAAAAGTCAGAATAGCAGTTATCTGTGTGTGTGTGTGTGCGTGTGTGTGCGTGTGTGCGTGTGTGTGGTGTGTGTGCGTGTGTTGGGGTTGGGAGGTGGGTAAAGGCAGAGGCTTACATAGGAGGCATCTGGGTGCTAGTAACCTCTATTTATTAATCCGGGTGGTGGTTAACCAGGTATGAGTACAGAGTAAAAATACTTTGAGCTTACAGTTTGTGCACGTTTCTATCTCCATGTTATATGCCAATAAAATATTTACTTTAAAAAAGCTTTATTAAAATTTATGAAGCAGGTCAAAGCATGATGACAAGAGACTCAAAGTGTGAATGACAAAGAAAGGTCTAGATCAATGATAAAAGGTTTTCTTTTCACTTACATGGCATCGTGTATGGCAAAGCGGTGAACTAGAGCCTGGGAGAATTTGCCATCTGATCTCTCACCTTCAGACATCGATTTGCCTTTTTATTATTTTGTGTGGAGAGAGGGCTCATTTATCCCTTTAACAATGTTATTGGCACCTTCACCGTGTGAGGCGAGTTTAGAAGGGCCAGGTTAGAGTAGCCAGTTCCTTAGTTATTCAGAGATGGGTAAACCAGCTGATGAACCATTCAGACCTTACAGTACCCCCATTGCCCCTTCCCCATGTCTCCCTAAGGTTTCTTCTGCCTGCAACGCTCCATGGAATTCAATGTGGTCTATTGCAAGGCAAGTGGTAGTGCCCAAATAGAAGGAAATCAAGGCTCCTACCTAAATCTGTGAACTCTCATGGGCAGAGGCTTTATATGATTCTTTAACAGGTCCCTCTGCCAAGCACAGTGCCCAGCATAGAGGTGACACTCAGCAAAAGATTGGAAGTGTGGAGAATGAAAGAATAAAAGCATTTATGACATATCCATTTTCATTCTATAGCAGCTTTCTTTCTCGCTCAAGAGGGACAATATCTCAGGATTATTTTAACTCAACAAAAAGTGGTGTGTAGTGACAGCTAACTTCCTCTTTAAAGTTTAAATGTGGATACTAGCTATCTGATTTCCAATCTCACCAACTTTTAAAGTTTTCTGTTATATAGTTATCCCATTCATAACTGGGGATGCTCTATGAAACAAACCACTTTTCCCGTAGAATATAGACTTCCTATATCAAAGACAGAGAGCACATCAACACTGGTGTTTACCATCCTTCCGTGCTAGGTTAACAGGTATAGTTCTAATTCCTTTTCAGTGACCTAGGCTCTCTGTTATGTCCCCACCTTGGGGACGGTGAAGGACAAATTTTTGTTCTTGAGAAGAAAGGGAGATCTAGAATCGGGTTTTTTTTTTAAATGTGCTGTTTTTGTCTGTTTTCTTCACCATGAGGATTCTCTTCCTGGGAACATTTGGGGACTTGATTCTGAGGACCTCATTTCCTTTGAATTCTTTGATGTTTTGTTTCCTCCGTCTGAAGTATTTTGCTGTTATTGCTTGTGAAACTACAGAGAAGAACACATAACTGAATGGCTGCCCTTTCCAAGCCCCATGGATGTGGTGGTGGCAGGAACGATTCTTGGCTTTGCCTTGAGAGATTGGAGCTCATTGGAAGAAGCGAAAAGGCTAGCTGCCTGAAGGTTCCTTTTTGTTTTCCTAGATGTATAGGCAGGATGGCCAGGTCAGATTAGTCAGTTTATGAATTATTCAGAGAAGGATTAGCCAGCCGATGGATTATTCAGCCCTCTGTTCCTTTTCCACGTCTCTTACTCTGCCAAGCTCCTGTTCATTGCGCTCCAATGTGGTTGTTCTCAAGGAGCAGAAAGGAGCAGGGAGAGAAGATATAATGGTGACTGGTGGTTCATAGCAATGCTCAGGGGAGTGAAAACCGGTCTGATGAAGAGGGTCTGTCATCCATCTCTCAGGGTGGGTGATCTTGCTGGAACTCAGCAACCTGGGTTGTCGCAAGGCATGCATCTAACCGCTTTGAAAAACAAATCAAGAAACCAAAGCCAGCACCTAGACACGCCTCATAGGAAAGCAGGACTCTGGGACCTGAGTGCCTATTCCAGACCTACTCTTCAGCTAGACTAAATCTAGGTCCTACAATGTCCATCTTGGCCTACACATTCATTTTACTTAAATTAAAATCTATTGAGTGCATACCATATGCTAGATGCTTTACAAACAGTATTAGGATTGCTTTTCACTGCAAGTTACGTCGATCAAACTAATAGCTTAAACCATAAAGCCAATCAATGCTTAAACATAATAGAAAGTTTGGAGATAGGGATTTCAGGTTGGTCCAGCGTTCCAGAGGTGTCATAAAAGATGCACGACTTTCTGATCGTTGGTGTACAACTATCCCCAGCTTATTTTAATATTGTTATTTAATATGGTGAAACGGCTGCAGAAGCTCAAAATAATCCTGTCCTTTGGGGGTGGAAGCAGAGGTTGGGCAATGGGCTTTCTAGGCCCACTTCTCTCTTTTTCATTAAGGAGGAAAACACTTTCTGTAGAGTTCAAAAACAGAATTCCTCTTACATCTCATTGGTCAGAACTGAATCATATGTTGGCACATAGACCAATGACTAGTAAAACGAAATGAATGAAAAACAAATCGTGTTTGGTGTAGACCAATCAAAATGAAGCCCCCAGGTCAGGGGGCGTGGCCTACATGAACGAAGTACGAAACTGATAGCAAGAAAGAAGGGAAAATGAAAACGGGGTAGATAACCACTTACTTATTTGCTTCAGATGCAAGTAGGCCAACTCTACAGAAAGAAGTTGCTTCAGTGTGTGCAAGAATAAGGACGATGAAGATGGATCGCCATATATCATTCCTGGTTAGCCACAGTGGGCCAGGGCGCAAACCTGACTTCTCTGTCTCACCCCTAGGCTGCCTCAGTTTTAGCTATGTGACTCGTTTTCATTTTTAGTAACCATTTCTTTCTCAGTGACATTGAGGTCTCACTTGTAGAACAGAGTGAGGCCCATAAACTTGAGTTTTTAATAAATTGATATTTTCATAGGTACCTGTGATAAATTTTTGCTAAACATTGGTCAAAATTACTTATGAATGGGGAATATTCATTGCCTATCTCTTTATGACTTTCTACCACAGATAATGGGGGGAGCGCTTTAGAAAATACAGATAGGTTTGAAATGTATTCCTCTGAGCTAATGATGAGGATCAAAATATAATCTCTGTTTCTTCTTGCTACTGTTCAGAGTTTGTGGTATAGAGCTGAGAATGATCTTTAAAAAATAAATTTAAAACGACCGACTTAAATATGATTACCTTAAGAATATTACTAATAGTATCAACCCTACCTAACCATCCACATACTAGGATTTCTACGTGACTCTACTGCTGTTGTCTCCAGTGCAAGATTTAAATTTCCACCCGTCCAGGGGTCCCTGGGTGGCTGAGTCAGTTGAGCGTCCGACTCTTGATTTTGGCTCAGGTCATGATCCCGGGGCCGTGGGATCGAGCTCTCTGTCAGGCTCTACCCTGAGCATGGCTCCTGCTTAAAATTCTCTCTCTCTGCCTCTCTCCCCTGCTCGTGCTCTTTCTCCCTCTTGAATTAAAAAAAAAAAAAAAAGTACACCTGTCCTTTCTTTGTAAGCCTGCTGCTCTTCTCACGTTCCTTATCTGGGTTATTGGATCGCTGTGCACCAAGTTGCTTAGTTCTGAAGTATGGTGATTCTTGATGACTTTCTTCTCACCACATTCAATCAGTTGTCAAAATCTTATCAGTTCTACCTCTGTCACGGTTCTCATGCTCACCCTTTTTCATTTGTCTTTCAGGCTGGCGGACTGAACATCAAAATGCTGGTAATGGTGATCATCTCTAGGGGATTTTTCTGGTGTCTACAGGACTTTTCTAAATTTCCTGGGTTTTCTAGAATCATTTATCACCAGAAAAATGAACATAAAAATGCAATAAAACCTGTTCTTCAGAGTTGTTCATTTGGTTATTCTCAATGTCCTTCATCTATATAATTCATACGTGTGAACTGTTCCTCAATATTTGATGCGTGTGTCCATCTCTGTCAGAATATAATCTTCTGGGGGGCATGACCTTGGACGAGAAACATCCCACAGAGCCTAGGTTCAGTTAAATTTAGTATATTTATATGCCTGCTCAGTTAAATTTAGTTTGTTTCTTTTTTTAAGTTTATTTATTTATTTTTGAGACAGAGAGAGACACAGAGAGAGAGAACAAGTGGGGGAGGCAGAAAGTCCAAGCAGGCTTCATGCCGTCAGCGAGAGCTTGACGAAGGGCTCCAGCTCACAAACCGTGAGATGAAACCAAGCTGAAATCGAAGGTCAGACGCTTAACTGAGTGAACCACCCAGGCGCCCCGAAATTTAGTTTGTTTCTGATGAAAGTAGGAACCACACAAAATTTTATCATTAGGCCCCTCGTAAGGTTAAAAAAATAACTAAAGTAAATCCTTAACATTTGAATCCTCAAAAATCCCCCAAATGGCTCAAAATTTAAAAATAGAGAAAATAAGAAAGGATGAGAAAGAAGAAAGAGAGAGAGAGGACTCCCTCAACTTGCAGCTTCCTTTGAAAGCTCCCGTTAAGCCTGCCATAAGTCAAGACTTTAGTTCATTCTCTGGAACTTTCTCCAACTTTTAATTTAAATCCTTTTTGTACATTGTTTCACTAACTTTTCCTCCTTCTTTTGGACTTTGGGTTGAATCATGTCATTAAGAGTCTGGGCAGGAAGTTTCAGAACAGCTGGACATTGGGATATTACAGCTCTCAGAGAAATTTATTAATAGTAATCCTAGATCATTACTATATACTGCACATCTATTTAGTTTAAAATTTTGACAGAGTCTTTGACAAAGGCTGAGGGAAAGCCGTTCTCAGGGAAGAGGAAAAGACATTTCATTCCAGCTGGCTAGCGGAGACGGTATCTTGATTTCCTACCAGGGTCCCCAAATATTGGCAAGTAATGATTTTGGTGTAAATTATACACTTTGATGTGTACAGAGGTTATGGAGCATTTTATATGAAGTAATAATATTAAGCAATTTGATTGAACTAATGACTGTTTAATCTAAGATCTAATGAAATAAACAACACTAAATATGACACATTCACACTTGATGGACTTAAATTCTGGGACAATCTAAGCAGCCATTTTTGCTGATCTCTCTGGATACAAGATTGAGTAACGTTTTTTGCAACGACGAGATTTTCAATCTTCGGTTTACAGATTGTGTGGCCACTTGTAGGTGGATTGCTCGAGTCCTTCTCGTTCTTATGAACCTGTAATGACTAGATCTGATGGTTAAACTGAAAGCTTATTTCTTGTCAAATTTTCACTGAAACAGAAGCGTGCTTGTTACGAATTGTGTTCAAGTTCTCACATCTTGGTAGATTAAATGTCTCCTATACTTGGATCCTTTCTCCTTTCTTAACTCTTTTATAAGAATTGTTTCCAACACACAAGCAGCTTTGACTAGCAATAGTTATATATTTCAGTGGGCATGTAACAACACAGTTCTTTTCTTTTCTTTTTTTAAAGGTTATTTATTTATTTTGAGAGAGAGAGCAAGCAGGGTAGGGGCAGTGAGAGAGGGGAGAGAGAGAATCCTAAGCAGGCTCTACACGGTCAGCACAGGGCCCGATGCAGGGCTTGAACTCAGGAACCGTGAGATCATGACCTGAGCTGAAATCAAGAGTCGGATGCTTAACCAGTCAACTGACCAGACACGTCAACACAGGTTTTTTTTCTTTTTTTTTTTTAAAGGTGCTGCTATACTCAATTAACACAAATCACAAAAAAATTTTAAAAAAGGAAAAGAAATAACAAAAATGACAAAATAATGCTGATTACAAGTTTTTGACATTTGTAACTAGTCAAAATACCTGCTTTCAAAGAATCACAGAAAAATGGACTTCCACGGGGTGGGCACTGATTTGCCTAGACAGGCTAGGAGACAAGGTGAGGGTATAAGCTTCCGCGTTACTACAGCTCCTAGGAAGTCTTGGTGAGCCTAAGCTTGGATGAGGCGACACAGAGTGCACACACTTCTTTTGGATTCCAATGAATCTCCAGCTTGACAAAGCGGTTTTCCCCTCGTCGCTATAATAAGAACAGCTATACTCAAATCAGTGGGTTTCTGCAAACTTTGAACAATCACAAGAGATTTTAATTTAATTCGACAACATGGAAGGAAATGGGAGAAATAGTTTTCGCCTGTTTCAAACTCTTTTCTCTTCTCTCTCAGGTATGATCACTTGTCTATGCATGCTAGTTCATTTGTTTTGTTTGTCCTTTTTAAGAATAATAGAGGCGCCTGGGTGGCTCAGTCAGTTAAGTGTCTGACTTCGGCTCAGGTCACGATCTCACAGTTCCTGAGTTCGAGCCCCACATTAGGCTCTGTGCTGACAGCTCAGAGCCTGGAGCCTGCTTCCAATTCTGTGTCTCCCTCTCTCTCTGCCCTTCCCCTGCTCATGCTCTGCTCTGTCTCTCTCTCAAAAATGAATAAACATTTAAAAAAATTTTAAAAAAGGAATATTAATTAACATTTACGTAGTGTTTACTAAATGTCAGACTTTTATCCCCTTTCTATATGTTGACCAACTTAGTCCTCGCAACAATCCAGGGAGGTAAGTATTATTTTCCTTCCACTTTTCTGAAGAGGAAACTGAGGCAAAGAGAGATTAACTTAAATCCTCAGGTCACACGGCTGGTAAGTAGCAGGTGGGAATCAAATCCAGGGTCTACATCGGAATCTGTGCTCTCAGTGCTGATGTACTTCTCTCTCCCTATGTTTATAGATTTTTCAGGAGAGAGACGTCTTCGTTCAGCTATGGAGTAGAAACGGTACTGATTTCCGAGACAGACGGGTCTGGATTTGAATTCCAAAGCTTCATAAATGGCTGCAAATTGGTTCAAAAAAAAAAAAAAAGAAAGAAAGGAAGGAGGAAAGGTCCTGATTCGCAGTTCCCACCAATTTCTGTTGTGTAAATACTCCTAACGTGAATGATTTCTAGCTACTGGTAGTTTCACAACTGCCTTGCAAAACTCCTGAAATTTTAATTATCAGCTCCTGCAGACCGACTGAGATGAGAGACACCCAGCAGATCGCGGGCTGAGGAGGGGCAAGCTGTCAGTCTGGTGCAGACTCCCGGGTCACCATAATCTAGAGGAGTGCTCGGCACCCGGAGGTTACTCAACCATATTTATTAAATGAAGGAATGAAAGTGTCCCTGCTTCATGTATTCTCAGTCTACAGTATCAGTAAAATATTCATACTAGTAATATTAGATAGGTTGCCGAATGGATTAAATATTAGCTAAAAACAAAATAAAACAAAACAAAAATGGGCGACTGGGTGGCTCAGTCGGTTAAGCGTCCAACTTCGGCTCCGGTCATGAGTTCGAGCCCCTCATCCGACTCTGCTGACAGCTCAGAGCCTGGAATCTGCTTCGGATTCTGTGTCTCCCTCTCTTTCTGCTCCTCCCCCACTCATGCTCTGTGTGTGTGTGTGTGTCTCTTTCTCTCAAGAAAAAATTTTTTTAAATGCCTGCAAAATGCCCAACAAAATGTCTGGCACTTAATGGGACATACGTGTTCGCTCCTGTCCTTCTGGATTTTTTTACTTACAAAGCATCTTCTGTCCAGCAGGAATGCATTAGATAAATGAATGAAGGAGTGAATAATTGCATGACATTAGTAAGGAGCCTCGGTTTCAGAAAGGAAGGAGCGATTTTAGTCTTTATCAATGGGTAACGGATGGAACCGTGCGACAGCATTTATGCCTTCGTGACTTCGCTATAATCCGAAAGGCCCTTCCAGCTTCAGCACCGAGATGTGAATTCAAATGCCTGCATAGGCCAAGCTGTAAAGGTTAACAGTTGAAACGTGCTCCATGCGAAGATGGCAGGGAGTGGTTGGGGTGAAGGTGAACTAGAGATCGCACACCCACCAGGCAGGCACACAGATTTCATTTCTGTGAGAGCCGAAGAAAAACGAGTCTTAGGTTGGGTGTGGTTCATACGCCCACAGCCTTAAACCTTTGCCTTTGTAATGGGAAAAGACAGGGACTCTGGTTCCATGCAGACACTGGCTTGATTTGAAGTCTGGTTCTGCCTCTTACCAGCTATTGGCTTGAGGCAAGTTGCTTCAACTCTCCTTCCTATTATCCAAGGGATTGCAAGGACCCCCTCCTCACCCCCCAAGAGGGGATCAGAGACGGGCCCAGGCAGGCCTGGGAGGAACTGCTAATCCTCGGGTAACTAACGGGACAAGACATAGGAAGAGGGCAATTTGACATGACCTTTTCATCCGCACGTAAGAAACGAGGAAAATATTTCCCCACACAATTTTCGAGACCCTTTAGTACAATAACTGGATCGCAAACTTGTCACCCAGATGGCTTTAAAATCGAGATTCCCGGGTCTGAGTCCTGATGCTTTGATATAATTGATTTGGGGTATGGCCTGGGCATCAGGTGATACATGTACAGCAAGGGTTTAGAAACACGGCCCTAAAAGATGCAATGAGGAAAAAAAAAAAAAAAAGATGTAATTTTCAGGGACCTTATGTGAATTACTTTTATGTACCTTGGCAGCACGCTCTTTTCTTTAACAAATGAATACACAACAGCTATTTCCATTGGATTTCAAATATTTAAAAGCCACCAGCCTTAAAAAACAAAAACAAAAAGCTTTATTTAACTCGCTGGCCTCGTGTACAGTTGCATTTATTCAAACTGCTTTTCGTTTAAGAAAATGAATTCTGCCTCCATGGAACATATAGCCTGACGTGATCGTCGCTCTAAAACTCGAATATTTTGTCAGTCTTCTCTCACTGCTTAAACCCTGCCTCGCCCTCTCTACGGACTCCCACCAAGAAGAAGCTTAAGTGCCTTACCTAATTTACCACGAGGCTGCTCACCTATTTAGGTTAGGGGACCAGAGTTGATGAGAAATTCTTTGGGAAGCCAAGCACAAGTTTTCGCTTTCTACTATTTATAGCAATCAGCTGGCTTTTCCAGTCCCTCATTAGATCAATCATGGCCATTGTCTTACAGTTGAGTGGGAAATCGTTACAGGTGGAGGAGGCATGATGCCTCTAATTCAGCAGAGGCCCCCCTAACAGGAAAGCTGCAAGGAATTACAATCAAATAGGAGACTCGTCAGTAGAATGGGGTCGCTTCCAAGGCAGGATTTCTGAAGACTTCCTGGATTTTGAGTTGAGCATAAAATGTAGCGAGAAACTGTAACAAATCCCCATTCTCGCAAGAAATGACCTCCCTTTCTTTCGAGCACATTCCGAGTCTGGTGTTGGGCTTTCAGCTTTAGCTGAAATGCTGCTCGGTACTGACACACTTGGATTTGGCGGGGGCTTATCTTTTTTACAGGCCATTTATTTGGGAATGTGTTTTACAGGTGGCCCTGCTGTTGGGTCCAAACCCTGGGCTTATGCAGCGTCGGATGCTGCACTTCTTTGTGGCTGAATCAAGTGTCACAGATTATGGGCTGCTCGTAGCCAATAATATGGGAAGTTCTTCTTTTTTGTCTCTCTTTGCTTTTTCCCTGGCCCGTAGAGCAAAGACAGTGAAAAGCCAGCTGAACCCATCACGAGGGGGACGTTGCTGATGTGCAGATTTCTGCTCGGGCCATGCGTAGGCTCTGGGGTGACCCTCAGGGCAGGTGGGTCTCGTTTGGCACCCCTCCCATTAAAACCTGCCTCGGAAATCAGTTTATTTGAAGGAGTTAACGAAAGTGTTAGATATTTTCTACCACTGGCAGAGGGAAAAGTAGTGCACACGTCTGAATAAATAACTGAAAATGGCTTCTCACTGTTCAGGAAGTACAATCAATTTGAAATTAGGATTATGGAAACATCTGCGAAAATTCAAGTGTCATCTCAATTTGGGCTCATTCAGATCCTGTATTTTTCAACTTCCCAAGCAGTGCATTTAAAATCTAATCCTAATTAACACACATAGTTTAATTATAGCCAACAAAATATTCTACAAAAATTGTGTGTGCTGGTTGGGGGGATGGGTGGGGAGGGAGGAGGCGAGGGGGAAACCAGACAAATGTTCCCTGATTGTAAAAATTCTTGTTTGGTTAATAATATAAATCCTCAAGATTTTAAACACACACTGAAGTTGCTTATCAGGAATCAAAGTCACATAAAAAAGCATGGCGCCTCCTCTCCTCATAATCCTACTTTTTTCTTTCTTCCTATTTCTTGTTAACCTGGAAAGAACAAAGACCTTGTGAAGTTGGCTTATACACTCTCTTTTGTGAAGACCTGTGTTGCTTTGTTTATTTTCTTTCTCTGATCAGAAGATAAACCTTTATGGTTGTGTTTGAGTACAAATAAAGAAATAAATCTACTTGCATAAAGCAAACTTTATGGTCTGTTGTTTTAGTGATGAGTAACACCTCCAAGGATTTGAGGGTTTAACGGAGAGGCACACCAACGTGTTTGATGCTTTACTGGAACCTCTTCCTAATCAACCAAAACACAGCAATCAACCATCTTGCGGAAGGATCGGCGCTTCCCCCTCCCAAACCTGGCATAAGTGGAGTGTGCTAAGGGAGCATAAATTTAAAGAAAACAAAACAAAAATCAATCAAACAAGGGGAAAAATCCCATCCAGAAGCTCAAACGTAATTTTAACTAAAATTAACTCTGGGAGACCGCGTAAAAATTCAAGCTGACTGACTCTCAGTCATTTTGTCGCGTTATTTTGGTCAAGAATAAATCTGAGGGGGGAAAAAAGGCAAATCCTCTTACCCTTTTACTTAAGTACTTTATTATCTTGTTCCTCAAGTGAAGATACAGAGAATCGACTTCTACTCTAGATTCTGTTCCTTGTATTCCTCTTGCTGAAAAAAAAAATTCAACTTCTTGATATCGTTCAGAAAATTTTACCGTGGTGTTTGCTATAAGGAAGTGTGAGCCTCTGTTAGTATTGGAGTAGTCTAGGTCTCTTTGAATAAGGGGGTGATAGTGCTTCTTAGGTTAATACCGTTGTAATTTCCCTCATCTCAACCCAGCCTTGAAGATAAAATTCATTGTCTTTAGCACTTAATAGTCTGTGCATTTGCTTTCTTTACAAGTCAGTTTCATTCTTTTGTCCACCATGATTTTTAAGAATTTGTAACAGTGGGGCGCTGTTTAATAGGGTAAGAGTAGTGAGTGGATTACAGTGGGTGTGCTGTGGCGTTTCATTGAAAAGAATCCTACCTTTCTCTGCAGAACCCAGCAGCTCAGAAAGACTTATATGATAGGAACATAAGGTATTTCTATACAACGGGATAAAGTTTACTAGAATCAGCCTTGAAAAGTCATCTGCAGAGCAACCATTGATTAAATTTTATCGAATACTACAGCTAACAATTTGTAATTTTTTTTAAAAAAAATTTACCAATTCTTATTCTTTCTCCCTTTCTTTCTCTGTCGCTCTCGTCTAGAGTCTTGCCCTCCAAACTCCATGAAAGAAGAGATTGTTCATTCCTATCTTTGACAGAGAGACTAGCCCAGCACCTGCCACATAAGAAAGCAATAAATATGAATTGAATAAAAGAATGAATTCTGCTTATTCACTGATTTCCATAATGAGATGATAGATATGACTGTTGGCCAGATGTAGAAGAGTGACTATAGAATCAAGCATAATAATCTCATGCTGAAGAAGGTAGCAAATAATTACAAGTTGTTTTTTTTTTAATGACATTTGATAATGGTAATAGTTAAAGCAAATAACAAAGAGAGAAACTGTAAATAATTTGGCACTCAGGCATTGGGGTCAAACCGTTTGGATTTAAATCTCATGTCTCTCCCTGGGGCACCTGGGTGGTTCAGTCGGTTAAGCGGTTAAGCACCTGACTTTTGGTTTTGACTCAGGGTATAATCTCACAGTTTGTGGCTTGGAGCCCTGCATAGAGCTCTTCACTGACAGGGTGGAACCTGCTTGGGATTCTCTCTCTCGCTCTCTCTCTGCGCCCCTCTCCCCCCTTGCACGAGTGCTTTCTCTCTCTCTCTCAAAATAAATAAATAAAGATTAAAAAATAAAGCAACCTCATCTCTCCCTCTTATTAGCTGTGTGGTGTAGCAAGCTGCTTGCTTAACCTCTGTTAGCTGTGGTTTTCTCATCTGCACTACGGCCCCAGGGGCTTTAGTGAGAATCCAGTGAGTTAATGCTTCTAAAGTACTCAGCAAAGTGCCTGATAATTAACCTAAGATCAGAAATTGAAATGATTATTGTGAGTTAGAAATATTTTCATTTTTGGCATAATAACTGAAAGGTCTGAAGGAAGGAACACCCGCCACTGAATTGTCCAGAACACCATGGATTGAAAGGTCCCCGATTCTTTCAGACTTTTTCTAGAAAGGTCAAGGCAGCAGGCTCTGTACCCTCTCTGGATTCCAGGCCCGGTCTCCTGGTATAACGTGGAAACCATTGGCTTGTGGAAAGGAACAAGTCATCCTGGGCTGTGGTGGGGAAATACGCAGGCGCAGAAACGCAACCACAAATTAGGGAAAAGGGAAAAGTGACGCTTAAAACAGGTTCTCCAACCTTCCATGGTTCACATTTATCTAAATTCCTTCCCCAAGAGTCTGACTCCCAGTGTGATGGAAGCAAAAACCACGTTTTAGCCACAAAGGATGTTCATCTGTCTAACGGGCATTCTATTATTGTGCTGACCAAAAAGTAGTGCTCACGTCCTAAAACTTATTCTAGAAATAAGGTTACAAACACATCTGTCAAACAAAAATGAATAAGGACAATGATTCCATTTTGTATTAAAATGTAGAGTCACGACACTAAAGCTATATTTTAAGCCATAGAAATTGCAAAACACAGATGTTTATATAAAATTGGAGTCTTGAGAGTGAATTTTACTGCTACGGATACAAAAAAAAAAAGTGTGATTTTTGCTATCAGCATGTGTATGTGTGATAATAGGTGAGGTAGGCAGTGCTGGTCAAGAGTCATGAGGATCGACAGATCATGTGATCAAAAATGAAAGATGGATGGAAGGAGAGAGCGCATGGAGGACACAGGTAGAAGGAGGGAAAGGTTGAATAAGGGAGGGTAGAAGCATCTGGAACTGTTAACTGCAAATTTGCGTGTTTGGCAGCCTATAATAGAGGATTTGAAGAAACGCGAAGGGTCTAACGCTCTTACTTTCAAGTTAAAATGTCACAATAGGGCAGTGTGTAGCAGGTAGTGTCAGTCAGAACATGGGGCTGGCATTGCACTTAAGGTAGACCCACCGATGTGGTTGCCCCCTTTAGGGCTCCATTTCATCTATGACATCTGCGTCATTTCATCTACAACATTGCCGCCAGTTTTGTTCCTTGGCCGGAGATGATTAATACAAGGGTAGAAATGCTTGATGTAGCTAGATGAAAGAGATTCTCTTTCCAGGGAATTTGAAACATGAGCTGAGATACTTAGAAGCAGGAGGTGGTTTCAAGCTAGGGTTTCATTATCAATGTTTTCGAGTTACCGTTGTGCACGGTCCTTTCGCATCCCAGAGCCTTGTTCTGCTCCTCCGGAGTTCTAGGAGCCGACTAGTGTTTTCTAATCAACATCTCCCCTGCCCCACGTTTGCGTGAGTCCACCAGCATTTGCTTGCCTCCAACAGGACCTTACATAATTTATCACCTATGCCCTTCCCTTTTCCAATGAAGTTGGCAGAACGATCGTAGAAGATTGGACAACTAAGTATAAAATGTTGGTTCTCTGGAGCAAGCCAGTTCCATGGCTTATAAAATCCGAAAGGGAACAAACAACTCTTTGTAAAAGCTAATTTCAGTGTCCAAGCTTGGGGAAAATAAAGCAGTGTGTGGTGGTTAACTGGACAGCTTCTGGAGTTTGAATTATCAGCGCCATCATTTACCATGTGAACTTCAGCTATTTCAACTCTCTATGTGCTTGGTTTGCTTACCTGACAAAGTAGAGATAATATAGGTTTATCGTGACGGTTAAGATGTTATGCAGAAAAAACAACTTTCTATGATACGTTGTTAAGAGATCAGTACATGCTGGTGATTTTGTTGTGGTGGTTGACTTACATTACGATGAGGTATTCTCAGAAAACAGACGAGATCAACACTCCTTTTTCCATTTTCTACTTTCAAAAACCGAGGTTCTAAGAGATGAAGTGACTTGGCCAAGGTCATACCGCGTAGAGCTGCCGTAACTCCAACTTAAAAAAATGTCTTTCATAAATATTTATTTAAGTGCCTAAAATGCCCCAGGCCTGGGGGATAAAGGTCCTAGCCTTCATAAAACAGTCTGGAGCACGGGTCAGCTAACTACCCACCTGGGGGACAAATCCAGCTCCTCGTCTGCTTCTGTAATGAAGAGTTTTGGGAACGCAGGCCTGCTCCTTTGTTGAGTGTATAGTCCGTGGTTCTTTCCTACTACAACAGGAGATTAGAGCCATCCTTACAGAGGCTGTATGGCTCTCGGAGCCTGAAATATTTACCACCTGACTCTTTACAGAAAAAGTTTGCCAAACCCGAGTGTCATGGGTTTGTGATTTGTTGGTCTAAAAATGTTGTCTTTCGTTGTTAAAGGCTACTTAAAACAAGAAAAAAAATTCCTCAGAATGTGAACAAGTTTTAGTCTTTACAATTTCTGTTAAACCCAATTTCCATCTCTCCCCCTTCTCCCTACTTTCTAAGAGAAGGATGCTCTCTTTGCATCTACGGGGTGATGGAAATTGGTTTCCTTTTTTTTTTTTTTAGTATAGAAAATTTATTAAGAAAAACATAGAGTGATTAGAACTTAAATTTGCTAGCATTTAAGGTAGGAGTTAGACGTTTGGTATTTTGGTAAACAGGAAATTGGTTTCTAATAGATCCCCATTTCCCCTGCATTATTCTCAATGTTTAATCCTGGATTCGCCTTCAGACCTACAGAATTGTACATTGCCCTTGCTTTTTCAACTAGAGGGAAGAAGCGGTATGCTATGTTATTTAACTTGACTGAATTACAAAACTTCTGGACAGATACACCTGCTAGCTGTGCAGCCTAGAGATTTCTCCTTGATTCTATTCCTCGGTAATAATAAAATAAATCTCACACCCACTTCACTTAAAATGTTAAATAATTAAATCATTTCCGCTTTCCAGTTTCAGAGTTTGGGGCATGTTTGTACACATATTTTAACAGAATCTGGTTAAGTAGTTTAACCTTCCTCATCTAAACAGAATACGATGCATGATGAGACAGAAAAGAAGTAGAGATTCTTCCACAAAAATGGTTGAGTCCAGCAATGTCATTATCTGAGAAAATCTTCCTAACCTTGCTGATGGAGTTGGGGAGGGGGGAAGGGTGCGGCAACGAGTGGCCCTTGAACCACAAAATACTGATCCATGCATCTGGTTTCCTCACTAAACTCTATGACACGTACTCTAGAATAACCTTGCGTATGGGAGGAATGCAAAGGAAAACTCATTGAAGATGCACTGTCTCGTTGAAAGGTATGGAGCATTGACATCTAATTTTTGAAGATACCATCTGGACTCATTTTCTTGATGAGCAGTGGCTTGGGTAAATGCTGTGGGGACAAGTTTTAAGCCTTGCTGCTCAGCAAGGAAGAGGCTGGAATAACCACAGAAATTACCACAAGCAGGAATTTCGGAAGCCTTGTGGAGTGCCCAGCACATACCTTCAAAACCTCATCCGTGTTAGGTTCCAACTCATGTAAGCTGCTTCACGGCAGAGGCACACACCATTCGACAAAGTAAGAGTGATAATTCAGCAAATAAATGCTTAGGTTGCTCATCGCATCGTAGGAAAGGGTGGATCTGAACATCCCGCTGCTACCAAAGTTGCTTTTGAGGCTACTGACTCTTGATGGGGAGGAGAGACTTGGCACCGTCCATCATAGGTGAGCCAAGCCCACCTTGTTGGTGGAAAAAGGAGGGTAAATGCTTCTAGGTGTGTGAGTTACTATCAGGAAGCATCCATTTAATGTGCTACCATGAGCTGACTATGTTTAGGGGTAAAAATGTTGAAAAGTAGAGAAGGAGACAGTGATTTAAGGAATTCTAGGCCGTCCTGGAATCAAAACTTAAATCAGAACTGGTACATCACGTTGGGGCTGTTAGGCCCATTGGAAGGTTGCTACACAGACTCCTTGGCATTTTAAAAACTTTTCATTTCAAAACCTTCTTAGCATTTCAAGTTCGAAAATTGAGTACGTATTTTTCTTTGTCCTCTCTGGGCTTAATCCCCACTGGTCTGGCCACTTAATCCTTGTGGGATTTTACCGGGGAATAGGAAGGACGGGCCCCGCGTCTGATGAGTACTCGTCTTGGGGCGCACCTCTTTGGCGAATCGAGAGGGGCTGGGTTCACAGTGGACACCGCAAAGCAAGACAAAGATTGTTGGAGCCACATGGATGCATGGTGACAGGAATCCAGGGTGATCAATCCAGTTGGAAAAATTAGGAGCCGTGTTCAGTGATATTCTCACATGAAATCCCTTGTGCCCATCTCATGATGTACCCTAAAAATCCCATTTGGCCTTCTGGTTCACCTTTTACCTAAAGATCCAAATAAATTAATTTGAGGCTCCATCGTACTTCAAGTAGAGGGGTTCAGTACCTTTCTCCAATATATATGAGGAGTCTCGAGTGGGGACAGATGTGTTCGGAGGTGGTTGCTTTCTGCCCCCTCTTGCTCCCAACTCTGACTCCATTCTCTCCCTGTGTCCCCTCTGGCTTCCCAGCAGCACCCCGCCAAGGAGCTCCAGTCTTCCACGTTGTGCATTTCCCTCCAAACGTGGACCCAGCCTCCACTTCAGTTCCCAAGGCAGCATGCTCCAAGGCTGGTACTTCAGCTTGCTGTTTATTGCCTTTCACTAAAGGACCTTGGGAATGGGGGAGGGTGGGAGAGGGTAGGGAAGGGTGGAGGGGGGTGGGGGAGGGTGGGGCACCACAGAGGGCATTGAAGCACAGAGCAGCTCAAATCAGGAAGCAGAAGCTCCTTTCCAATCCTCCGCCATAAGGAGTCTTCTCGTGCTAATTTCTCTGCCTGGAGTCTGTTCTGCAGCCCTGTTGCTGGGCCCCACTGTGTTCTCCCACATTCTCCTTCCTCTGTCCCACCCCCAGTTCAAACGTGTAGGCTCCCAGAAGAAATAGAAAAACCCCTTAAAAGGCATATACAACTTCAATGGCCTACGTTGATGATCTTTCTTTATTAAGCAGATTCTGTTTAGTCCCTCGTTTCTTCCATCTCCCTGTCCTAGAGAGAATAAGAAAACCCTAAAAAACTCTATAAAGAAGAAAACCCATAGACATCCTACGAATGAGAAAAAGTTTTCTGTTTTACATGAATCCTGCGGCCATCTCTTAGACCAACCCTCAATCGATATCCAGTTTATAAAAGGGCAAATTTGATTTTCTTCCATTAGTCTGCAGATTGGAAAGAGAACACTGGCTTGAAGGATATAGACCCAGCCTTCTTGTCCTGACTCTGTCTCTAATAACCATCGTGATCTCGGGAAAGCTTCCTTCCCTTTCTGACCCTAGGGCTGCCCAGCTGTCAATAGAATAGGTAGGGTAGGACCAGCATTTTCCCAACCGTGCTCTTCATATACGAGTTTGGCAAGATGTTAATGAGGGTTCCAGGGAAAATGTGTTCCAGCGTTGACTCTTGAGGACTGCACACTTCACGAAGATTGAAATTTTCTTTGCTGCGGGACTTCTCAGATCTCTTACTAAGCCAACAGCACCATGACTCTGCAGGAGAGAGATACAATACACAGAATTTCCCAAATACATTTGAGAGAGCTCCCTCCAGCTGCCTTTTTAAGTAAGAAACTTAGTAATATCTTGTCGAAATGCTGTTTATTGAACGCTGTCATTCTAGAGAATAATTAAAATGAGCAAATTATTCTCTTCAAGTTCACATTCAGTTGCAGTTATTTCTACCTGTTCAGCCTGAACGAAGCAATACCAAGTCAGCAAGAAAGGGGTGACTGGCTATTTCTTATATGTGTGTGTGTGTGTGTGTGTGTGTGTGTGTGTGTGTGTGTGTGTGTTTATTTATTTTTGAGAGAGAGAGACAGAGCATGAGTGGGGGAAGGGCAGAGAGAGAAGAAGACACAGAATCTGAAGTAGGCTCCAGGCTCTGGGCTAGGAAATCATGACCTGAGCTGAAGCCAGACACTTAACCGAGTGAGCCACCCAGGCACCCTGAGGACTGGCTATTTCTTAATGGCTTTATCTCTCTCTTTTTGGTCAATTTTTAAAATATTGCTGAAAATCTTCTCGCCTTCTGAGAAGTTGCAAAGCAGAGCTCTGGGAAGGTTGGTAATTACAGTGCTCTTTGTTCCGAAGGCTCTGGCTTCTATGATGGCGTATCGGAAGCATGCTTCTACTCTTTGCGGCTGCTCTTGCTACCTGTTACGTGAAGTTCAGGGTTTCCACTTGAGGTAGGGCTCTCACAAAGTGATTAAGGAACCAAAGTCCTAGAAAGTTTAGGTTACTCCCCCGGTTCAGTGTCATTCTCCCACATGGTAATTCAAAGTATCGAATTTTATTTTTCAAAATGATTCAACACTTTTATTCATGCCGAAATGAAAATAGTTCCTTTCTAGATTTTCTGATTGCAAAATTCTAAGTAACTATATCAAAGTGGACTCTTTCTCGTGTGGGTAGGCGGATGAGGGGTGCATAGCTTCTCCCGTGGGACTGGTTCTCTAAGAATGTACTTGGTCTGCTAGTCCGGGTACTCATTGCTAATTAGAAGCAAGGATCGAGGTGGATTCTGGAAAACATTGTGAAGCTGTAGAGGAAGCCGGTGTACTGTGTAGCCCTTACTTAATGCCCGTGACCCAGCAAATGTTCCCTTCCCAGCTCTTTTCAACCAAATTGCTTTAGGTGCTGATTTCCTTCCTCTCATTTCCTTTTCAGCACACCCATATCTAACATTCTTTTGCCAGCAGGTTGCCCCAGGCCCAAGAAGATGTTGGATTCACTCTAGAATGTGATGGACTTCGGTGGATGCTCTGATGTGCCATCCAGATTTCCCTTCAGGAATGAGAACATATATCCCCAGCTGCCAGATGTACCGCCAGCAAACGTCTCCTAAATGCCAGCCCCCTAAAGGAATGACTTTGGCTGGAGGAAGCCATCTTGCCCACAGTCAGCCGCATGCAGTGACTGGTGGATGAGATACTAAAGACCAGTGTGCCACAGTTTATAATCTGAAAGGCCATCCCAGCTTCAGAAGTCTGTGGCATCGGCTGGGACCTTCGTTGGACTGCATCACAGCTCAGCCGCTCCCTGGCCCAAACCTGCTTCCTTCCTTTCCCCGACAGCTGTCAATCCCAAGAGCCCTCCTTAATAAAATTCCTGCGCATGAATCTTTGTCTTGGAGTTTATGTCCTAGGAAACCCAACGTACAGCAGAGGCTTAATATATTAGTAATCCCTGGAGGATACTTGCATTTTAAAGCAACCCCATCAGAGTTATGTTTAACTTAAAAGGAAGAGTCACTGATGGTTCAATTGCTTGGCAGTGTGATATCTGGAAAAGAGTGGGAGGGGGGTGGTTTACATGTACAGAGGGAGTCTTTCAAAAAAATTGTTAGTACATTTTAGAGGCGCCTGGGTGGCTCAGTAGGGTTAGCGTCTAATCTTGTTTTTGGCTCAAGTCATGATCTCACAGTTTGTGAGATTGAGCCCCACATGGGGCTCTGCACTGACAGCAGAGAGCTTGCTTGGAGTTTCTCTCTCTCTTTCTCTCTCTCTCTCTCTCTCTCTCTCTGTCCCTCCCCAGCTTGCTCTCCCTCTCTCTCTCTCAAAATATAAATAAATCAACATAAAAAATTAAAAATAAATAAATAAAATTATTAGTGCATTTTATATCTTATTTAAAACGTTGTTTCCTAATTGGAAGTCATAAAGATATTGCTCTGTATATCCTTCCAGAAGTTTGGATATTTTGCCATTGGAAATTCCATTTGGAATTGATTTTTTATGAATGATTTTCCATTTTTATAAAGTACCAAAAGTCAGGTAAAATTAAAGACACGCTGTTGGAGATACAAGCATTTGTGACAAAGCCATGCTTCAAAAAAAGGAATGATAAATGCAAAATTCAGGTTTATCCTTGATTGGGTTAGTGGAGGCAGAGGGGGAATGAAAAGAGTATCTAAATTGCTTGAGGAGAACTGGTAAGTTCTAGTAGATGAGTTGGGCGGAATACTCAGAGGTGTCCACTTTCATCAGCAAGCTTTATGATCTACATATACATTACATATATTCTTCTTTTCTTTTAGACAGAGAGTGTGTGAACACGGGAGAGGGGCAGAAAAAGAGAGAGAGAATCTCAAGCAGGCTCCATGCTCAGCACAGAGCCCAACATGGGGCTCCATCCAATGACTCTGGGATCATGACCTGAGCCAAAATCAAGAGAGGGATGCTCAACCAACCAAGCCGCCCACGAGCCCCCATATATTCTTTAGGGTATCAAGAGTAAGTGTTTTAAGGCAGAAAATGAGAAGAAAGGAAGTGGATAGTGCAAGGACCAGTGACTCCATGTTTTGCTGGAAAAGGTACTAGAAAAATGGGCCAGTAACAGGAATAGAAGGTGGAGGTCTCGCAAGGTTATTTTTAAAGACATGGGATAGTACAACGAACTTGTATGTAGGTAAGAGAATCCAGCAGAACGTGAACAAATTTGAATATAGGAGGGGGGGGCATTTGGAGGAGTAATACCTTGCCTTCTTTTTGCAAAATACTTTTCCTAGGTTATAACTTTTGCCTCTGGTAGGTTGTCGGCACCTTTGAATTGCATGTCTCATCCATTTATTCATTTGTGCTTAATCACAAACCTTACTGAGTTCCTTCTAGGGATTCATTCATGGATGCAGTCAGGAGTGAGATTTGCTTGACCCACCTGTGTTCATGAGCTGCCTGCAGTGGTATCCTCCCTCGTCCTCCCTAGTAGAACCGCCAATGGCTGGGAAGCCCAGATCTGGCCCCACCCACCTGCCCAGGCTATCTAGGAACCAGCCCCTTTACTGACTGGGCTCCAGTCCCGCCCACCTTCTCTCTGGCTCTTTAACTTCTCAAACCACTTTCTGCCCCAGACCCACTGCACTTGCACTTGCTTATGACCGGGGTTCTCTTTGTCCCGACTGACTCTTACGCTTCCTTGGCAAGTCTCGGCTTGCTTGTCACCCTCTCTAAAAGGCCATCTCTCCAGCTACACGCTCCTAACTCCAGCTCCACCATCTACTTCTATTCTTGCTCGTCTGGCCCTCATTCACAACACCTATTACAATTTCAATGGCCACTGTACATTTATTTGTCCATCTCCCTGGTTAAATAAGCAAACTCCACGAGAGGGGACCATGACTGCTTTGTTTCCCCTTGTGCTAGTGTCTGAGCTTTTCACATGGAAAGTGCTTAGCAGACATGCCGTGGGCTCTGTCCCCCTTCTGCTTCCATTTCGTGTTGGAGAGGAAACCAGACTCGGCAAGCAAAGAAAGTTGGATACAGACGAGCAACTAATTCTTAATCCAGTTTTGCTTCTATTATAATTACAAGGTTTGGGTTACTGGTCACTCGGCAAGTTTAAGAAAAATGAACTAATTGTCAAATCAGAGCATGTTAAAGTTGGAAGGGACCCAGGAAGTCCTCATGGAAATATCTCTGGGGTAGAGAATGACAGACAAGAGGGAAAGGAGCAAACGGGGAAAGCTGAAAACAACTATTTACCCAGTGCTTAACATACATTAGCCTTGTGCTAAGAGTTTTACGTACATGACCTAATTTAATCCGTTTGAGTTTCCTGAAAAAAGGATCTATTTGTGTTATTTTCCTGTCGAAGAAACTGAAACGCCAAGAGTTATGTACTTTGTCAAAAATCCTACATGTAGTAAGTGGAGGTGCCCGGACTGAAACCCAGGTCTGCCTGACTGTGAGCCAATGCTTTCCTGGCTTCAGTGTGCGTGCAGGTCATCTGGGGTTTGTTAAGACGGAAATTCGGATGCAGTAGACCTGAGATTCTGCACTGATCACAAGTGGCCGGTGATGCTGGTCCCTAGAGAGACGTTTGGAGGACCACAGGTCTATCCTGGCACCTTTCAAACTTTAACATGCAAATCAGAACAAATCATATGGGGGTCATGCAAAAAATGCTGATCGTAATCCAATAGAATGGGGATTCTGTATTTTTAAAATTCTTTTCAAGTTCATTTGTTTATTGAGAGAGAGAGAGCATGAGCGAGCAAGCACAAGCTGGGGAGGGTCAGAGACAGAGGGAGAGAGAGAATTCCCAGCAGGCTCCACACCATCAGTGCAGAGCCCCACACAGGGCTTGAACTCATGAACCGTGAGGTCATGACCTGAGCTGAGATCAAGGGTCGGACACTTAACCGACTGAGCCACGCAGGTGCCCCTGGGGATTCTATATTTTTTGCAAGCTCCTATTTGAGGCCTCTTCTGCGCTTGGTGGACCATACTTTGAGCAACAATGTTCTTATGTACCCTGAATCCAAATGGTATATTTAGGTAGAGGTTGGGACAGGTCTCGGAGCCTCCAACTGTGACATTCATTGACAATTATACTAGCATGTGGTATCTGACGCTGGCTTTGAAAATAACAAACATCCACGCTTGGTGGCTAACCGCCTCTGGAAGAGACGAAGGGCATGGGTGGCCTATGAAGTTCACGAAGCCCGATTGAGGACAAAGCTGTGTGTGATGTCAATGGGAAGGCCCGCAAGGCACGGGAAGTTCACGTGCGCGTTGAGCATAGACAGCAGCCCCCCCTTCCCTTCCCAACGTTTCAAAGCAGTGTGATGTCACCAGCTCTAAAAAACCCAAGGTTCATAATGAAACTTGTAATCAGGTGAGTCTTGTTTTGTTCTGAGTCCATTCACACTGTTTCTCACAGTCCCTCACTCGGTGACTTCAGGGGCACACTCCGGGGGTGAATTCTGGGAACCGTAACTGATCTTTCAGGTTTACATAAAGTGGGTTTACTCCCCTCGGAGAACATCACTTGCTTTCTTGTAAATCTGCTCCCTTGCTCAGAGGGGAACCTGACTTTCATTACCGATGAATGCGTTTGGGGACGGCAGGTATGGTGCAGGCTGGTATCTAGTCTCTGTCTCTGGTCTGATGTGAATTTGGAATCCATTTTTCTGAGATACCTCCCCAGGGAAGATCCCCGGGAGGCTGATCATGCATGCCCTTGACCTTCATGTCCCACTCTTCTGGCCCCGCTGCCCACGAAACCTGATGAGAAAAATGAGCTGTCTGATTGTAGCCCAAGTGAGCCCAACCTAGCTTTTCACGGAGGTTTACTTTTTGAACAAGGTAGAGTCTCCTTCTTGAGTATTGACGCAGACAAGGTGACGGGCACCTGCTAAAAGGCAGCTTCTCTTGTATACTCGGACACCACCAGGCAAAGAGGGCTTCTAGGCTCGGGGTGGAAGGAAGCGTGGTCCCCTGATTTACACCACAGCATGGCCACAAGGCAGGCGGGAGGGCGTAGACTTCAGGAACTGGGAGTCCTGGATTTCATTTCTGACTTTGTCACTTACGAGCTACATTGGCTTTGGGCAGGTTATTTGATCTCTTCAGATTTGGTTTGCTCCTCTGTGAATAGAGACCTAATATCATATTGTGCCTCTAAGGATTAAATTCCACGACATAGGCAAAGCCCTTTGTGCCTGGGGCACAGGAAGTGCTCCCTACACGTAAACCTTTCTCCTCCCCTCTTCCTTACTCTTCCCTTTCTAGATTCCAAACGCAACAAGCAAAAAGTATCGGGCTCTGCAAAATGGCAGTCTCAAAGCGTTTTGTGCCAAGGTCCATTTAGGTTCCAAAATACTCCCGTTCCGCTGCTTCTGTCTGTGTGCTTGCCGTCTGATGTGTATCTGTGCGTCTCTCTGATTACACACTGCTGTCACTCAGCGCGCCGCAGACGCCAACAGATTCTGTTCCAACAGCTGATTGTGCAGGCCTGCCTCAGCATTGGAGCAGCAAAGATTCCTCTCAGATCCTGAAGGAAACCCGCTCCTGGCCAACTTCCTTTTCAGAAACTGGCTGTTCTACTTACAGAGAGACCCTTCCCAGAGGTTTCCCAGCAGAACTGAGACTGGCGATTTTGTGCAAAAGAGTGAACACCCAGGTTCCGGCCGTGTCGTTACCGGAGGTCTGCCACGTGTGCTACCCAGACAACGCGAGGTCTTCATGTTTTATTCGATTGGAATCATTTCTGGCACTTAAACGCTTTGATGGAATTTGTTCCGTTTTCTGGGTGTGTTTTATGTGAAAAAATCAAATGTTTTTTGGCAGTTCTGTTGAGTAGACACCGGTAACATCTCTGGATAGTTCGGTGCTCAGAAATCAATGGTATAATGTTTTCTTTAAGCCTCCCGTTGAGAGCTGTATTGCAGCGATTCTTTGTCCTCTGGGCCGCACGCGATCGTCATAACTATAAATGAAGAGCGAACCTGAAGTAGGGACTTTTTTTTTTTTTCTTTTTCCCTTAGCTAGGAAAGCAGGACCACACCAAAATACATTATGTCTTTGTGTAAATTAGCAAAAGATATCACACCTGGGCAGATGTGCCTCGCTGGCTCTCAGCTTGGCACGTAGAAAGAACCAAATTCTGTCACCCATCCATGCTTGAACTAGTCCTTTTATTCAGTGCACAGACTGAGCAACAGTACACAGTGTTCCTTAGGAGAGCCTAGGGTGTACTGTCCTTACCCAAATGAGAAAAGTACGTCTACTTCGAACTTGGTGTTCTTGCCTCCTTAAAGCTTTAACCTCTGAATTAATTATGTTCTCCCCACAAATTGCCCATGTACATCTTGATCCTAAGAACAAGATGTATCTTTCACCTTCCCGGCTTCTTAGTTCATGAGTGTGTTTTGAGCATCTCATGTACGCCAGCGTATAGAAGATCTTTCTAAGTGTTCGTTGAATGATTCGCTGTGTGTTTATCTGGCTCAAATGGATTGAAATATTACAGTAAGAATGAGTCCTGTCTTCCTCAGTTCCTGGAGATGACATTTGTTACATTGTGGGCAGAGGGAAGAGGTGATTTCTCCCCCCCCCCACCTCCCCCCCCCCCCCGCCCGGCATCCATTCATCTTGCCAGTATCACGGAGGGGAGATACTTGTTTCATAGTCTACAACTGCTGGGCAACAATTCTCTGTGGAGGATAGAGATGCAGTTGGCGTCCTTACAACAGGCTGCATTCTCGACGAATTTAGCGAAGAGTTACCTTTATCCTTCCGTTCCTCTCTTTCCAGTTCCATCATTGAAATCCTTCATCAGAAGGGATTCTGGGGTGCTTTACCACTGAGTTCACGCTGGAAAGGGTTTGCTCTCATGTTTTCACACTCATCCTTTTAAATTAGAAAAAGAGGAAAGAGGGAAATAGGACTCCATGGTAGATTTTTTTAAAAAGGAAGGAGAAATGTAGAAAAGCTTGCAAAGTTCTGAAAACTTTTGTGAAAAAGGATTGCGCTCTTGGGGACACATCTAAGCTCAAATGGCCAAATATCCAAGGACTGAATGATCTCTTTTCTTCATCTTCTGGGAGGAGGAGGTACCGAGGAGCCGAGGACTGGACAAACAGAGGCAGATTTTACATTAACTTGACCCCTGAAGAGCGCTAACCAGAAGTTAAGACTTGGTTTTTCTCTTTGGTATGGGGTGGGGTCAGGGTGAGGGAAACCCTGGCAGCATATTTGAGTGTCCAGAGAGCAGAGGCAGTTAGTTGAACTCCTTCCAGTGGTTCCTGGTCATTGTTGATGAATTCTGGAACCGCTCGCCCTGCCCTCTTTGTCCCACCTTATTCTGTTTTCAGCTTGCTCTCAGCTGCCTGTCTCTACATTTCCCTCCACCGTCTACTTTTCATGAGTCATGTCTGTGGGAGGAGGAACTGGGGACACCCAAGAACCAAGAGAATCTTTCATCGCTGGATCACCAAGTGATTTTAAACAAGAATTAATCCTCACAACTTCCCCGTGAGGTTAGGAAGCTTATTAACACCTTGACTACCTGGGATCTGCGGCGGTTAAGCGCCTTTCTGCCCGGCGTCCTGGCAGGGCAGAGAACTGGGCGCCTCGCCTTCTCTCGTCATTAGGGGCCTCAGCCTACTTTTTCCCTTTCTGCCTTTCCCCTCCATCAGAGCTCCTTTGAGGACGGAAACTGATTGTTTGCTTTCAGTGGCTGGCACCAGAGAGCTTTACATGGGAGAATAAACCCCAAGCCTCCTATTTTTTCTGGTGGAAAAAGCTTTGACTTGCAACCAGAGGTCCTGGCACTGCCATTTATTATGTCTGACAAAGTACTTCCGGTCTCTGAGCTTCATTTGCCTCATCTGTAAAATGGGAATAAGAGATGCAATTGACATACGCAAGAGGAATTTTCAGTGACCTCTGAATGGCTATCATTGTGTGGATTTGATAAACTCTCAAAAGGCCACACTTGTCCCCAGCATCTCCTCAAGGTTCATTTCCTGATGTTGTTCTAAGGATTAAAAGAAACAGTTTACAGGTAAGGGCCAAAGAGAGACTTAGTGCATGCTATACCCCAAAGAAGAGTCATTGGAGGAGCACCTGGGTGGCTCGGTTGGTTGAGTGTCTTACTCTCGATTTCGGCTCAGCTCATGCTCTTGTGTTCAAGTTCATGCTTCACGAGTTCAAGCACGTGCACTGGCAGCCCAGAGCCTGCTTGGAATTCTCTCTCTCTCTCTCTCTCTACACCCCCTTTCAAAAATAAATAAATAAACATTATACATACATAAAAAAAGATTCATTGGAAAGAAAATAGAAGAGTGAACAAGACATTAGAAGTGAGACCAAGCAAGCCTCTTTCTGGGCACATAATGGAAAATTACTACCAAAGATATTTCAATGGAAGGAAACCCTTATAATGTCCAATTACCTTCTCTCCCTTTATTCTTTGTGACTAAAATCCTTTTAGCCTATGACAAGGCTTATCCTCCCTCCACATCCCAATCTGAAGGAAGTATCGCAAAAATCATGGATGATAACAGAAGCACTGCTGAGGGGAGAGAAGAAGAAAGCGAGAATTAGACAAGACCAGAAACACAAGGAAACAGAGCACAGAGAACAGAAGCAAAGGAGCTGGTGGGGAGGACAATTTGATAAGAACTACTCACTACTCACAATACTGCCCTGGGCTCACCCGAAACGGAAGGGTAAGGATGGGTAGGGGCAATGGAGGAGCACCGCCATTATAACTGGACTTTACACCAGTTCTGTAGACACCGAGATACTCATTATGTGAGAAACCTTTAGAATGGGAGCTAGTTTTATCTAGTAGGATTAGTGAGTTTGACTCCAAGCACAGAAAAACAGGCAGAGAAGTTTCAATGAGAAAAGGCTTTATTTGTCCCATGCCACAGAAACCCGCAGGTGGTGGGGCCAGGACTCAGGCAATCACTAAGGAAGTTTTCAAAGTCCTAGCCCCTTCCCAGCTTCCTGATGGGCCAACCTGGGTGTATGGCAATCCCATTTAAGATGGCTGCTACGTGTGCGGGTTTCAGGGACACACCCCCAGACAGAAGAAAAGCAAAAGAGGCAAATAGGAAATTGTCCCATGTGGGAAAGGAAACTACTTGTCCAGCCGCCCTCAGCCCTTCTCTTATTGGCCAGACTTAGGTCACACAGCTCCGCCTAGCTGCAAGGGAGTCTGAGGAAGAGACTTTGATGCCACATGCAATGTAAACTGTTCTATGCATGCTAATACGGCGTCGGCAAAATCGGCGCTGCTCTCTGCAGACCTGCACTGCCCAGAAAGACAGTGAATAGGCACATGTGGCTATTAAATTAATTAAAGTTGAATCAAATTGAACTCATTTCCTCAGGGGCACTAGCCGCATGTGGCTTGTAGCTACCATACTAGACAGTACAGAGATACATAAGACATTTCCACGGTCTGAGAAGGTTCTGCCACATGTTGGCAGACATGAAAAACTGACGGCATAAAAACTAGCTGATGTGAGGGGCGGCTGCATGGCTCAATCGGTTAAGCGACCGACTCTTGATTTTGACTCAAGTCACAATCTCACAGTCTGTGGGATCCCGCCCCGTGATGGGTTGTGCTCCTGTGCGAGGAGCCTGCTTGGGATTCTCCCTCTCTCCCTCTCTCTGCCCCTCCCCTGCACGTTCTCTCAAAAATGAATAACTACACTTGGAGAAAACACACACGCACAGAGAAAAACCAGCCGACAGGCTTCGCAATGACCCCAGTTGTAACTGTCGATAGTGTTGGAGGAGGGAGGCTGGGGGACCCGGATAAAGACTGGATTCCAGAATATGTGTGACAGTTGGCAGCAAAGCCAAGCTGATGAAACCTGAATGCTCTGGTTTCTTCCTCAAAAACATCTGAGGTTACCTTTTCAGGTTTGGAAAACAGAACCAAGTTTAATTCCTTTTTTTTTTTTTTTTTTTTTTTACATTATTGATGGACAGAGAGCATCTCCCTTCTCTGAAACCATCACGATGAATATATTTTGGATTTGATTTTCCCCACAGCTAGCTCGGTCCGGTCTTCAGAAGCTCCTGAAAGCCGAGGGGTGGAGACAGGGTTTGATTCCCAAGAATTTAGCAGCATTGTTTGTCTAAGCATTAGAGGGAATTATTCAGCTAAGTCCCGATGACTTGCATGAAAGTTTACCTCTGAGAGTGCATTTCCCTCTTCTTCGGTACTTCAGCCTCATTACTTGCGCTCTATCTCGTGCTGCATCGCACGAGATGCCCGTCTGGCTTATTCTGTTGGCTCACTCAGAATGGCTTGAATTTTAACTTTACTTTGAACTCACTGGCTTAACCCTTCCTGCTTTTCTTGCCCCCCCACCCCCACCCTCCCCCGCGCAGTGAAATCATATGCTCATTTCTCTCATAGATACTTTGAACCAAAATAATGCCGCCATGTTTCATTTATTTTCATCTTCTGGTTCTTTTTGAAATGGAAGCCTATTCTGGATCTGTGAATCACTGAGTCTGGCTGTGTGGAGAGAACAGCTCTCCTGATAAATGCTATGTATGGTCACAGGGCTGAAAGTTTTCCTCTTCCAGCTCTGGTGGAAATTAATTACACGTATTGCTTCTCTTCTCATTTGTCTTCATGTCTACAAAAGTGATAGAAAGTTCTGATCTTCCTTTTGTGGTTCCACGGCGGTCACGGTTACCAGTAATTAAAGACGCAGGGTCCCTCGAAGCCATGCTATCGGACCTGGATCGTGAGCCCAGTGAACAGGGACCGTCTGCCTCTGCACGATGCTTTTGTAACTCCCTCTCTGCGGTGGGGACCCAGTTGGCACCCAATAAGTAATAAATAATAATGATAAGTAGTCTCTACTCGTGCTTTCCAGAATGGTGCCTTGCTTTTTCTAATTTTGTAAAATGGCTTCCTGATAAAGTGGAATGTCTGTGTCACCGTCACAGAAAATATGGATTGGTTTTCGATGAAATATTAATGACTATCAACTCACTGGGCTTTTCCTTTGTGAGACTGACATTAAAAAAAAAGGAGCTGAATTTCTTGATAATAAGTTAAAATATGATTCCTTCAGTATGAACTGTGGCTGATCCAAGCTTTTTTTTTTTTTTTAACTTGTTCTCTCCACTTTCTGCTCTCTCTCTTCTGACCACCCTCGTTTTGGGTATTTTCATTCCTCAGTAGAAATTTCAGACAAATAAGGACATGGTTTTGATGGGCGGAGTCTGGGGCTGTAGAATGAGCCAGAAATAAGTCTTGTCTCCATCACGTGCCAGGTTCTTTTACTAACTTTGGGAGAGGTACTGATCTGTGAAATGGGAATACTATTCCTACTAATACCTGCTTCATAGGTCTGTGGTGAGGCTGAACAAAAGAGTGGGTGGGGAGAGCCTCAGCATCATGTCTGGCACACAGTGAAGACTGTAAGAACTGTTCATTTTTATTATATGGTTGGAAGGGGCAGCCAGAGAGGAGGTAAAGTCCAACTCTGCCCGTCTGGTTCACGGTAGCCGCTTGGGTGAGATGTGGTGGAGAAGAAGCTTGTCACAAGGAGCGGCTGAAATGAGATTTGGGGATTCTCTGTGGGTTTCTGCTTCCTGCCCTCTTCTGTTTCCTGATACCACTGGAGAGTTTGTTCTGCTGACTCTGGGCATGCTCCGGAGCTTTCTCCTCCACCCATGCTGACTCTGTCAGGATTAGCCACAGAGTAAGAGTCACTGGGTCCTGAATGCCTGAATCCAGGCAGGAAGGGCCGGCTAGAAGAGGAGGTATCTCTGAGTTCTGGAAGGAATGGGTGTTGGCTTTGAAAGGGATTCAGAGACTCTGAGACCTCACCGCGCCGTGCTTCCCTCCCTCAGCAACCGCCACCTGCGGCCACCAGCCCTATTCCCTCCGGCCCCCTGGCCCCCCCTTCTTAGGCCGTCTGCAGCCTTATCTGGAAACCCACGGAGGGCTGAGGTGAGATGGAGCGATAAGCAGGAAGTGCAGTGGAATTTCATTCCTGGAAAAAAAAAAAAGGGGCCTTGGCATGAGTAGCAGAACAGAGGGTTCGGGATGTTAATCACTGCTCCTTTTATCAGACAGCTTTATTAAGATCAATGTTTTTTGTTGCCAAATTAGAGTGGACCTAGAGCGAACTTCCCAGCAGTTATTAACACAAGTCCACATTTGCTGGAAGGATCGGGTACCTCCACGTGTTCAACCATAGCTGGAAGTTACACAATATCTATATCATTTTTCACAGCTTTGTCATTAGCTGGTAATGATTTGATTATTTTGCAGATGAATCACAGTATAAATCTCTTTCACAAACACTACCTCCAAGTATTAATCAAAACCATTAAGGCAAAGCAGTCGGTGCAAATTAAAAAATTTGCATGTCTAAATTAAAAATTACAGTAATACATCATAAATAAATCTTTTAAATTCTCTATGGCCTCTATGCACATCCTTTCTTTGGTGTGTGTATTCTATAATGAGACCACAAATACCAAGCTTTTCTCTCACTTCTTTCTCTCTCTCTCTCTACTTCATATGTGTACACGAGCATTATCTAATTTTAAAGAAAGAAATCAGGTCTTTAGATGGAAGCCGGTATTAGAACATGAAAGGGAAGGGGGTGTTTTTCTTTTCCCTTTTCCCATTTATTTCCTTTTTTCCCAGCAGAAGATTCAAAGATGGCACAAAAACGAAGATAATTTGCAGCGTCTTCTGTTGTCGCAAAGTAAATATTTGTAAAAGGTGACGTTTCCTTTTCAAATAACTTTGAACTGTGAGGAAAATTACCAAGTTGTGTTTTAGGTAATATTTCATTTTGGAACTATTAACACATTACTTGCAATATGGGAGGAAATTAGAGGGCTTTGAGTGATGAAAGCCACCTTTGGCATTAAAAAACTATTATTATTCCCTTGAAACGCTGAAGCAAATTAAAACAGGAAAATGAAACTTTCAAGTGCCCTGGATTTCAAAAGGCATTTTTTCACCCTTTCATTTGTCAAAAAAAAAAAAAAAAAAATTTTTTTTAAATGACTTGTTTCGCTGGAAACCTGGAAGAAATCATTTATAAAACAGAAAGTACTTCTTTTCAAAATGCTTTTGCCAAAGAGTTTAGGGGAATGATAGTGCCTCGTATGTAAGTCAGTACCATGTACCGTGTTTAAAGAGGCCTCTGATGGACCGAGTGCAGACTCGCATGTGCTGAAGCTCTGTCTCAGCTCCAGGTAACACAATGGAAGCAGCAGTTCGAAGTACTTTGCCTCTGCCCAGGATTTAACCCAATTAACCTATCTGTAACCTATTAACCTAATTAAAGAGAGGAGCTTCTCTGTGAGGGAGGTAGACAGGACTTTACCCATTCGGGGGTAGAAATTGGGAAGGAGGGCATAGTTTAGGGAATATTGTAATTTGAAATCAGATTTTTTTTTTTTTGTAACAAAATTGGGACATCAAAACACAATTCCATGGTGCTTGGTGTTTCCCTAACAGGAGGCCATGGAATTAAACTAGCAGGTTAGCTCTATACTTACTCTGTCTCTACTTTGTGGAAATTTGACCTTAAGCTATTTCTTACTCATATAGAGAGACTTGGAAGGAGGCAAGTAGAACCAGCCTGCTTGAGACTGTCGGTCACTTGTTCCTTGCATTATACAGACTCAAAAAAAAGAAAAAAAAATCCTTCTAGTATTTTCCTTAGTTTAACTTAATTATATATAATTGTTTTAACATCACAGCTGGACTTAACATTCATAAAAAGGTAGAATTTGTATCTGGTCCCTTACTAGCTCGTGCAACCTGAGTGAATTGTTTCGTATCTCTGGGCCACAATATACTCTTCTCTGTAGAATGAGTGGGTTGACGGTGATGGTCTCATTAAAGGTTTTCCCAGCTATAAATATTTTGTGACTTTTATATCATTTCTTCTCCCTCTGTTTCTTCTCCTTTTGATTCCCAGGGTTTCTTGAATGACCTTGCCTAGAACCATGCCGTGCCATATGGTAGCCCCATGTCTCTTTAAATTTAACTGAAATAGATGAAATAAAAAATTCAGTTGCTCAATCATGCTAGCCACATATCAAGTGATCAGTAGCCACACGTGGCTAATGGCTACCTGATTGGACTATACAGAGGTAAGACATTTCCATCAGTGCAGAAAGTTCTATGAGCTGAATGAACCAGCAACTGAGTTCTTTTCTTGTCTTTTTTTTTTTTAATGTTTAATGTTTGTTTATTTTTGAGAGAGAGACAGAGCGTGAGTGGGGGAGGGGCAGAGAGAGAGAGGGAGACACAGAATCAGAAGCAGGCTCCGGGCTCTGAGCTCTCAGCACAGAGCCTGATGTGGGGCTTGAACTCACGAACTGTGAGATCCGTGACCTGAGCCAAAGTCGGACGCTTAACCGACCGAACCACCCAGGCGCCCCTGAGTTCTTTTCTTTGACTTTCACATTTACTTGAGTGTGTAGAATCCAGTCTTTTATTTATCTAGGATGATATGAGAAGCCAAACTCTTGTGGAAAATTTACCTTTGTTCAGTTGAACTTTGGTAATATTTATAGCTCCAATAATGCATTCAACTAGGTACTCAGTCACTTACAAGCTGTATGATTGTGTGCAAATTATTCAGCCCCTTTGAGTCCTGTTTCCTTATCTGTGAAGTGGGTGTACTGTCACCTTCTGGAGAGCGGCTTTCTCGAAAGCAACTCTCATAGCGCTGGCAATAGTAGATGCTTCCTTTGGAGGAAGATACAAGTATTCTGCTTCTGAAAAAAAAAAGTTAGGTTGGAAAATTTAACAGAAGGATAGCCAAACCCGTATATCATAAATCATACAGGAACTAGGCTAGAGGAAAGAGAACTGGACGTATAAAGAAAGAAGAGCAGCCCCTTCATCTTTACCCTTCAGTGCTTTCCGTGTCTCCTTCCCTTACCCCCTCCTTCGATACCTGACTGAGAACAGAGTACAGTGAGGTCTGCTGGTGTTCTCCACTGGTTTCTGGGGGGATCCTCCTCTTCTGGTAGTTTTCTAGAAGATTCCACTATAGAAGTGGAGCCGGTTTCTACTCCCCAGTTCTAACTTCAGCCTACTCCCACTGTGCTTTCCTGAAGGCTGTGGCAGGTCAAAGCATTGATATTTCGGTCTCCTGCCAAACGGTAGTTTTCATGCTGGTGAGGGACTGATGCCAGCGAAGTCTCCATAGATGTGGCAACCTCTCCTGTTTATTGAGGGCCGGGAATGAAGATGCCTGTGGGATGGATATTCTAGGCTCTTTTTTGAATATATTGACATTCATCATGGGTGTGTTCTCTGCTCCCACAACCCCTTATATGTATGTCTCCTATTCTCTTACTAGAGGGCAAGGAATGGCATCCTTTCTCATTTCAATACTGCAGTAAACATTTGGGTGCATGAATAGCTCAAATGCTAAACATCTCAAAAAGAAAGAATCATGCTTCAAAGTATTTCAGAGTTAACGGTGGTGGTGGGATTTTGTAAGCTTGGAACATCTCTTGACTTGGGCTTCCTGCTTTGTTTTCCTCACACATAGCTTTCCCCACCTTTTATAATATTTATTACAATAATCCAACCACATAGATAACCTCTGTTGACATTTTAAAAATTTATAATAGAAGCACATGAACATATTTAGAAAATTCAAACAAGGCAAAAGGTATAAAACAGAAAGCAAAAACAACCCCTGTCCCTACTCTTCTACCCAAACCTTCTAACAAAGACAACCAATGGTCACGGTTTCTGGTTTGATTTTGTTGTTGTTAATTAAAATTTTTTTTAACATTTATTTATTTATTAGAGAGAGAAAGAGAGAAATAGAGAGCAGGGGAGGGGCAGAAAGAGAGAGAGACAGAATCTGAAGCAGGCTCCAGGCTCTGAACTGTCAACACAGAGCCCAACGTGGGGCTTGAACTCACGAACCCTGAGATCATGAACGGAGCCAAAGTCAGAGGCTTAATCGACTGAGCCGCCCAGGTGCCCCATCTGTTGTGATTTAAAAAACCCATATATCCATAATACCTGCATTGCCTCTTGTATATTTTTCCCCGTCTACACTGCCTATGCATCTATCCCTTGGTCATTTTGGGAAGGCTCATATTTTCCTCATTGTTTTGTTCAAGCACTTTCTAAATTGACCCAATGATCCCACCGTCTATGTTTTGCAAACAGACTTTTTTGTCCAGTTTATTGTTTGGCTCTGGATCTCAGTTATAGTATTTTTCACCCCCCACCCCTACTCCATATCGTAGTTTCCATTTCATGCAGCCAGTTCCCCAATCGTTTCCTTTACTGCTTCTGAGAAATTTGAACTTGTGATCTTCCTAAAGTTGAAAGGAATAATTTGTAAAATATGTTGCCCCAGTGCGATCATTAATAGTGCCTCCTTTCATTACCAAGAATGTCCTCGTTTGCATGATGAATTAATGGTCACTCTTAGCTTTAGTCCTTCCCTATTTCCACTTTAATGAGACAAGTTCCTCTTTGCCTTATTTAAAATACTGGAGTGCAAATAAGATTTAACTTAAACAATGCTTTTTGAGACAGAAAAGAGGACAATTCACTGATCCAGGGACTTCATTTATTTGTCCAGTAGAATTAATGAAAACCTGCCAACTTAAAATCTTGTTCTAGGCCCTATGAGCAATTCAAAGACAAGCTTGTAATCTATTACCAGAGGCAAGCCAACCACTAATGTAAGAAGAAAAGTGTGTTTAAACTGAAAACAATTCTCAGCTCGACGCACTTTTATGAGCAAATAAATGCAAATTTTCCCTTTCTATAGGCACCAACTCTTGAGAGGGCCCTTTCCAGTCAACCCAGGAAGTAAACGGCTTGATTAAGAAGATCTTTTTTTTTTTTTCAAGAGGATAGCACAAACTGGAAATCAGTTGTGACCAACAGAGAGCAGGTAGAATAACAGGCAGGATCAGTCTAGATTGGATCAGACTAGATAGGATCCAGTACTAGATTTAGTACTATCTAAACGTACTAGATACAAAAGCTCGAATGATGAAGAATTGGTTGGGTAATCATGAATACTGAGTCTTGCATGTCCCTGTTTTAAAAAGAGAAGCCTCGTTCAGTGTTGTGCATTGTGTTATAAATTAACACTCTCACAGTCAGCTTCCAAGATCTTCTGTTAACAAATAACCAATCACGGTTTTGTAAAAAATAATAAAAGTAAAAAGTAAATAAATACGAAGAAGAAAGAAGTACAGAAAAGTGTGGATGATTACAAACAAATTTGTCTTGTTCTTAGGTCTTATAAACAATTGGTGATGGCTGTAGAATATTCCTCTTCTGTGGATGCACCAGAATTAATGTAACCAACCACTTTTTGTGAATATGTAGGCGTGTTCTTTTCATAACTATATTACATTTCACTTTTCTTTCTGTTATAAGCAAAACTACAATAAACATCTTTGCACACGAGTCTTTCTTTGTATTGCCAAACAATCCAGCAGAAGAAATTCCTAGAAGAGAAAACTATGGAGTGGAAAAGTGTGAACTTTTCTAACTCTTACATCCGGTAGCCAGTCCTGGGTAGCGAGCTGGCCATTCCTGCCGCTGGAACCGCGACGTTCCCTTCTGCTCAGTCCCATAGTACAAAGGTCCTGGTACTGAAGAGGAGGAAACAGAGTCAAACCAATTTGGTATCTTAAAAAAAAAAAACAAAAAACCAAAACAGTGTTTCTGTGACAATTAAGGGAACAGCTCCCAGTTCTGTGTTCCAATTTGAAAAATACTTCTCCATGTGAAAGGGGATTTCATTTGTGTCATTTCTATTGTATATCTTCATCGTGTGGTACAAACCAGAAAATTTTAATCTGTGCTTTCTGACATACAATTTGAGCACTGCTTGGATACTGCCTCATTTCCTGATGTAGGCGCTGATTAGCAAGGCTAAAATGTCAGTCAAGGGCTTCCCTCCAAATGAATCCGTATGTACTCTCTCTGTGGTTTGCCCTACATTGACTTTCTACTTGCCCCAGCCTCTGGGGAATTTGGCCACATTCTTTGTAGTATTCAGAAAAATGAGAAGAATCCATAACGAGTCCCCCCACTTCATACGGCGGGGCATGTTAAGCCTGCGTGGCGTTTTTAAGGGTGAGTCAGGACTTCCAGAGGTAAGTAAGGGTTGTCTTTAAGCAGGAATAAATGACTGAGTCACTGGGGATGAAAACCTGTTTGGCAATCCTCAAGAAGGGGCAGATTACTTCTGACAGGTCTAAACAGCCCAGGCAGATAGGATCATTTCACTATATTTAACTAACACTGACAAAGGAATGCTTGATTAATGTCTCCCACCCAAATATCCAGGGACTGGCAGGTCACCTTCTCAAACCAATAGGCAGTTGAAGCTACTTCAGAATTCTCGTTTATTATGCATGATTGCAACACGCTTTAAAAGGTCTGACGAGGACACGCTCCGCCAGGATCTCGGGTTTTCCTCAGCTTTCTGGAGTGGGCTAAGACGCTTTCTTAAATTCGGGGCAGGCGTTTGCAGAACATATACCTGTGCTAGACCGGTGTTACCCTGGTGATTTGAGAATAACTCACACGAAAATCAAAACAGCCCTCCCCCCAAAATCATGAGGTGTTGGAAATTACAAGGAATTTTTCTGACACAAACTTTTAAGAAACGCCGTAGACGTTTGCACGGTACATTAACAGCGTTTACGCCAAACTATTTTGTGTGGTGCCACTCGTTTCAGGTATCTCTTTAGTGTCTATGAGTTTCTCACTTTCGAGATTTACAACGAAATCTACCCTTAAGCCTTGCCACTAGGATTTGAGGAGGAACCTACTCTATTCTTAAATCCAGAGGCCGATAGTGTGTGTGTGGCGTTGACGATTCGTACAACCGGAGTTGCAATTCTCCATCTTGCTGTGGTAACCGCCGCGCCAACACTGTGGCAAGAGACAGGACACACCAAAGTCAACGGATTCTTCTGGCTATCTGGAATTTTGTTCATGAGATCTCTCTTGCCACCAGTTATATGCCACCAGTGAGAACTTTGACTCTCTTTTTGTTTGCAGTAAACCCAGCACATAGAACAGAACTGGCACATAGTAGGTGTTCCATAAATACTTGTCGAAAGAGTGATAGAAAGCACTATGGAGGGATGGTGAGAAGAGGTCCTAATAAGAGCTATGTGGCCTCCTGGAGCCTGTCTCCTGTCTCAGGAGAGCTGCCACTGGAGAAGGCCATGGGCATCGGTGCCAGGCTGGGGGGTGTGAAATGAGGACAGAGGGGCAGAAATTAGTGGGCCAGTCACTGTAAGTCCAACTCAACTGTTAAGTCTCAGTTAAATTCCTCAAAGAGCCTTCCATTGACTATCCCCGCTCCCCCTGACCATGAAGTGTAAGACTGTATTAGGTTTCTATGGCTGCTATAACAAATTACTAGAAATTTAGTGTCATAACATAACATAAATTTATTATCTTGTTGCTCTGTGGGTCAAAAGTCTGACATAGGTCTCTCTGGGCTAAAATCAAGCTGTCAGTAGACTTTCCTTTCTGCAGGCTCTAGGGACTGTTTTCTTGCCTTTTTCTGCTTCTAGAAGCCTCCTGTATTTCTTAGCTTGTGCCCCCACTTCTGTCTTTAAAGACAGCCTAGTTAATGGCAGATGGGGTCCTCCCCCACATCATATCATTCCAGACTCTTCTTCTGTAATCAAATATGCCTCTGTCTTCCACTTCCGCTTTTAAAAAACCATGAGGTTATAGTGGGCCCACTTGGATAATTTAGGATAATCCTTACCTCTCAAGATTCTTAACATAATCACAATTGCAAAGTCCCTTTGGCCGTGTGAGGTACATATTCACACAGGTTCAGATTAGGACGGGGATGTCTTTTGGGGGACCGTTATTCAACCTGCCACAGGTAGTTTTATTATATATCCCCATAGCACTCCGCACTTTAGAGCGTCCTTTAGAACATTTGACAAATGTTAATGGCTTACCTCATTCCGTGACTGTTCCTTTAGTGTGTGTTTGGCCCACTACACATAAAGCCCCGTGAAAGTAAGGGTGTATCTGTTCGGTTTATTCTTGTCTCCCCAGTGCCTGTCATAGCATTTGGTTTATATGAAGTGTCTGATATGTTTCTGTTAAATGAATGAACATTATACCAACCTTATTTCATGTATGTTATCATGCTTTTCTGTGACCGGGCTACCTTTCCCATTTTACAGGAGATATTGAGGTTCCGCCAGCAAGCACTTCTCTAGTTTCCTCTTAGTCAATACTCTCATTCCATATCTGAATTGTTTCATGTTCTGGGATCTTGTAGGTTCACCTAGCTGCCACATCCCTGAAGCCAGTCAGTAGACAAAAAGGAAGCTTCCAAGAAGGGCGACTGAGATGTCATCAAGGGCTGAGGTCCCTGCCAGGGACTGCTTGACTCTTCTGACTGGAAATGGTTCAGTGTTTGCAGTTCAGTCAGCCTCAGTATTCAACACCAAACAGGATCGCTCTGTTGGGCAGGTTTGGTGTCAGTCGTTCTGAATAAAGGGCACAAACGTGTGGTTAACAGAGTTTTAATCACACCCTGGTGCTTTTCTGCTATTAATCTACGTTTTGAAAAATCTCTGTGGTTAAACAAAAGTTTCTTTTTCAAATTCTCCAAAACTCCTATATTATCCATCCCTCTGTTGGGTTTCTTGGCCATTGTGCAGCGAGTGTGCTCAGCGATTAGGTCAGTCTGTTTTATAAGGCTCAGCAGAAACAGCTGGCCTCTAGTAGGTAGTAGGTAAACATCTCCTGCATTATTTGAATGACTATTGACTGTAGCTGATGTTCCTCGGTGACTGCTAGGGAGTGAGGAGTGCGGGAAGATGATGGAAATATCAATTTATCTATGTTGTTGGTCTTCGTCCTATTCCAGGAAGTATTAGACACAGCTGTGGATACAATGGTGAGCTTATGAAATCTAAAACCAAAAACAAGTTCTGAACCAGATGTTTTTCATAATAATACATCAGTGGCTTTAAGAGCCACCAACCTAACTAGCTAGCTGGTGTTGGGAAAAGGCAACACGGTATGACGGCGTGAGATCAGGCTGTGCAGGAAGGTGGACTTGGACTTGGATTCTTGGATTCACCACTCACTGGCTGGGAGAACCTAGACAAGTTACTTAACGCAGCTGAGTTTCAACTTTCAGCTCCAAAGTAAGTAGTTGCTTTGAGGTTTAAACTAGATACTTTGTATAGAATACACATAACGCAATGACTGGGCTTTAAAAATGTTATTTCTTTTCCTTTCATTTTTCAAAAGGTTTAAAAAGTTCACCTTTTTGCCTTGCAAACATTTCTTCAAAGAGCAACCATTAGCCTAAACTGCCCCAGGTCAACATAAAAAAAGAAGTAGGTGATTGCTAAATGACCAATTCAGTGCTACCTTAAGTGGTTGAGCACATGGACAAGGAAATAAGCAAAACTCCCAATAATCCGGGTGTCCTATGCCTTACAAAGTAGACCAGACATGGTCAGCAGGGCCAGAAGCTTTGCCCCCCGTGCAGAAGGGCTACAATCCAAAAGATGGAAGAAAGAGAACTTTGCATTCCAAGTCAGAGAAAGACACATTCAGTTCTATTTACCGACTGTCACTACCCAACAGAATTTTGATGTGTTTATTGATGTGGTTACCTGTATAAATCAGGATTTGATAAGGTTTTAGGGCCTCAAAATGAGCTTCTTTGTCTACATCCCTGGATAGGTGAACACATGCTCGTGGCACCAAATGAGTTCCTGAGGAAGTAATTACTCACATGGTGAGGTGCATGACAATGAGAATAGCTGAATCCTCTCTCAACTTGTGTGAATGAAAAGCAAAAAAAAAAAAAAAGAAGGGAAAAAAAGAAAAATGCCATCAACTCCTCTAAGTTGAACTTGAAGACGACAGAAAAATGCCCTTGAAAATTAAGAAAGAAAAGGAATAGATGAGAACAAATCTTGACCTAAAGAGATAGAAGAGACTGGAGACCGCATTTGCAAAACTTGACCGCAGGCTTTAGTGAAGAGATTCAGATTTCTAAAGAATGAATGTGTCATAAGAAGGAGGCTGGAACACTGTGAAAGGAAGATTACCGGGCAAACCCTAGCAGTGTCTATCCACCCACCGAAAGAGCCCATGGACGTTGTGCTCTGGTTGCATTGACCAGGCTGTATAATAAGCCAGCTCTCCGTCTGCTGCCATTACAATTCACTTCAGCCCCTTCCTCTGGTTCTCTGCTCCTCAGGCAGAACTCTGATCATCAGTTTGGCCATGATTGTCTTTAGAGGGGTGAAGTGGGGATGGAGGAGTCATAGGATCAGTGGTCTGGTAAATGAGACACACTTTGTACACATCAATTTCGGGATCTTCAGTCAGTCTTCAGTCTAGTCTTGGGTGATCTGCTCCCAGGAGGTAGACTGAACCGGGAAGTTGAGCACAAAGGTAAATGAACTAAGGCACGAATAGCTACCGAACTCATTTAACTGCGGTTCTGTGAGGCTTCTTGTGAGATTGTCAGCCTATTTTCCCAGGGAAGCACCTACCACTCACACACCTTTTTTTTGTACTCCTACCTGGGCTGAAATACTCTCTTGGGCTCTGGGCTGTCCGAGTCAATTGCAAGTACATAACTCTGCCCTTGTGGTGGGAAAGCTGTCATAGAAGATGAGTCAGAGAATGAGTGTGGCTGTGTGCCAATAAAACTTTATGCATCCTGGTATAGACAGACTAATTCTTAGGGAGACCAATTCTTAGGGAGATGAGGGACGTTACTTACAAAAAAGGAGTGATTCTTATATCCAAAAGACGTCCGAGTCTTTGTAAATCATTTTAACTGCATGAGAGTGTTTAAGCGATACAGTGATAGAACAGTATGTCTGTATTTTTCAACTGTGTACGTATGTGATCAAAATGGACTGTCTCACCAGCTGCGGCGTACATGCAGTCGTATATTTTGCATTTTTTCTGAACAATCATTCAAGTACAAGCAAAAAAGGAGAACCTCCCCAAAACTGTTTTCCAAAGGATGTGTTAATCCAAGAAAAACGACAAAGTGACCATCATGGCGAAACAATCAGAACCTAGTTGAATTTCTTTAATTTCTTAAAAATTTAAGTACTGTTTTGTTTTGAGTTGTATATATATAGTAACAGAAGGAGGTGGATAGTACCACCATAATCTCTTTGGGGATTAGGGCCTCGAGAATCGTAATCTGGCCCTGATTTCAGGGGACCCATCTTCTGTTTGCAGGCATCATTTGCGTGTTGGGATTGCAGAACGCAGTGCTATTGCTTCCCTAAAGGCATTCTCCTCAATTGCCTCCTACCACATGATGAGACCTCATCGTTTTCTCTCTTGTGTTACAGTTATTTTTATACTTACTTTATAGATGCATTCTAGAACCACGACATTGCTTATCTTTTTCATGATCAGCTTTTTAATGCACGAATTGGGACCCCAGTACATACTTTACAGCCCCGAAGGGGACAGGCTGTGTACCATCCCTCCCACACCCCTCCTGGATATCAAGCACACTCTCTTGTGTGTAGTAAATGCTTAATAAATTTTTAATGAATGAACGAATTTGATTTAAGGTCTCTGGTCTCTTCAGTTTTGAATTTTGTTTTTTCCCTCTCTGCAAGTTTTCCCTCTCTGTCTTGTGTCTTTGGGTCCTAGAGTTCTCAGTGTGTGTGCCAGACTCACTCTGCCCCAGCCTTTTTTGGGTTCCTGCCTACCTGTCTCTGAAACTTAAAGAGAGTTTAGGAATTTTGCCAAAGCTCTGGGGTTATTTAAATATATGGTACGAGAAGAGCCTGCCTGGGATTCCCCTTTCTTGTAGTTTCGTTTCAAGTAGAAAATAGTGCTAGAAAGATAATTTACAGAAAATGGACTTTAAAGGAGAGAGATGAGGGACGTTACTTACAAAAAAGGAGTGATTCTTATACCGGAAAGATTCGCGAGTCTTTGTAAATCATTTTAACTGCATGAGAGTGTTTAAGTGATACAGCAATAGAACAGTACGTCTGTATTTATCAACTGTGTATGTATGTGATCAAAATGGACTGTCTCACCAGCTGGGGTGTACATGCAGTCGTATATTTTGCATTTTTTCTGAACAATCATTCAAGTACTCACCTGCCCAGGTGTATCAGTCAGGGTTTACTATATATATATAGTGAGCCTAGTTCAGAAACTGAGAACTGCAGAACTGAGAAAAACAAAAAAAATAGAAAGCTATTCACCTAAGGTGAGAGTTTTATATATATATATATATATATATATACACATATATATGTATATATATATTATGTATATACATATATGCATAATTATATGTATACAATACATATACACGTACACATGTATACATATATGTATATACATGTATATACATATATATATGTGTGTGTATATATATATATATATATATATATATAGAGAGAGAGAGAGAGAGAGAGAGAATGATTTTAAAGAACTGCCTCATGCTATTACAGGGACTGATCGCGTGAATCCACAGGACAGCCTGGCATGCTGAAACACAGGCAGAACTTCTATATTACAATCTTGAGCCCGAATTCCTTCTCCAGGAAACCTCAATTTTTGCGCTTCAGGCTTTCAACTAATTAGATTAGATGTAGACTCACCCATGTTATTGAGGGTAATCTTTACTTACAGGTAACTGATGGTAAATGTCAATCACATCTACAAAATATCTTCACAGCAACATCCTGGCTGGTGCTTGACCGAGCGCTTGGGCCCCATAGTCTAGAAAAGTCAATACATAAAATGAGCTATCACACCAGGTTAGGAGAAAAATCCAGCAATTGCTCTTCAGTTCATCTGCACGCCCAGAGTCTCAAGACTTCCTGTGACTTACACGCTTGAAAGACTTCATCTTATTTCCAAACTGCACCTCGAAGAGCACTGGGGAGGACTTCTGGATATCTGTCTGGTCCCCCTTCTGATAGATGTGTGTTCCTTCTGTTGCAGCCACGTGGTTTACGAGCTGCAAAACCTCTTACTCGCCTGCTTCCTACTGCATGCTTGCATGGTAGGCTCTTAGCTTATACTAACATACCGGATCACTGCTCCAGAGCAACACGCCCGTGCCTAAGGACCCCCCAGCTGTGGAAAGATGCTGGACAGAATCTCCCGACCCATCTAATTCCAGGCATCATATCACGCATCAGTCCAACTTCTTATTCCCATCACCTCTGTTTTGGCAGAGACCTCAGTGGCCAAGCTCATCATTCGCAGAGGTTCTTACAATATTCAACCCCCAAAGAGAAGGGACTGTTTTCTTCCAGAAAGCTTTTTGTTCTAAAAATGCCAGTGTACCAACTTCCTTTCCAGTTCTGAGCTCGGTGTTCTGTGTTGTAACTGGGGGGCAGCTATAGAGGGATCTGCTCCACCAGGGCAAGAGTGACTCCCAGCCTGATGCTTCAAGTGCCGACAAAGACCACTTTTGCATTCAGGGAAGAGCCAAAGATCTGTTTCCAGCCAATTTCTGAATATAAAGCTGGCTGGCGACTTCTCCTGCAAAGGTTTACTTTTCTTCTCAATAGGAACTTCACTACATGCAAAAAACATAACGTGTGCGTGCGTGTGTGTGTGTGTGTGTGTGTGTGTGAAGTTTTTTGGTCTAATTTTTCGTTATATACTCTCTAATCGCATGTACCCTGTTCTGAATTCTCAGAATACAGTAACCCTGGTAAGAAGAGTTGGTATTTTGATGCCTTTGCATTATAAGACATTTTACTGCTCCAAGTTTCAATGCGGAACTATGTATATAAGTAATATACACAAGGGTTCCCTGCTTCTAAATGGCCCCAACATGATCTATAAATTTGAAGCACCTCAGTTAATGGAGTCTCTTCCCTAGCCAGATTGTTCTTCATGTGGCATTATTTTGAAGTTTCCTGAAATCCTGGTGCCTCATGAAAGAGCCATGACATTTCTAGCTTAGGTAGTTTGTCCTATTGTCCTTGGCTAAATTTTCTTTGTAGCCTAGTTAAAACCTGGACACCTGGGAGCTTAAATTATCCCTGTAGGATATTAGTATATTAGCTACCTATAAAAATGAAGTTTATATGAGGCATCTGTTTACATTGAGCATCCCATAAAACTGTGGCAGAGAATTCAAAAGAAAAGGCTTTCAGATGAAGGTTTCATAGCCAAGAGCAAAAGGCTCTTAGACTGGCATCTAGATAATGAATTTCCATTTTATATATTAAAAAGATTTTTTTTAATAGACAAGGATCCCTTTCCCCCCCAAATGGCAGTCTAGAATATACAGAAGACTTCAAGATTCCTTCTCTATTTGTATTATATATTTCAGTGCCATTTATTTTATAGCTATTGTTGGTTCCAAGAGCAAATAAAGGAAAAGAATTTTAAAGCAGTCATCTGTTGACCTGTCGTTGAGCAAAAGGAGCAGCCGTTAATTCACAAGGCATTTCAATTGTTAGCCAGTACTGAGAGATGATATCAAGCCAGTGAGAAAAGCAATGGAAAAACCTCAAGTTGTATATGAGGGCAGATCCGATCTACTAACAGGTGTGTTTAAAAATAAGTCATTTGGGGACACCTGGGTGGCTCAGTCGGGTGTGTCCAACTCTTGATTTTGGCTCAGGTCATGATCCCAGGGTCATGGGATCGAGCCCCACCTAGGACTGCACTGGGAGTGGATTGCTTAAGATTCCCTCTGTCTCTTCCTCTGTCCCATCCTGCTCTCGTTCTCTCTCTAAAATAAAATAAAAATTATTTTGAAGGTCACCAATAGCAATTGGGTTTCCAGACTAGTCTAGTCTCTTTCCAGCATTCTCTTCTTGAAAATACATGGCAAGTAGCTGTACTTAACTTAATTTAAAAGGAAAAAAGAGGGAAGGGGAAATGATTTTGAAGCTATGTAACTCACAGATACGAAGAAAGAGCGGAAGAACTAAGCCTTAGAATAGGCAGAGACCAGGGCTAAGATCTTAGAAGTTATACTTAAAAAACTTCACAACAGGTAGAGCATGGAGCAGATAGCTGTGTGAACAACTGGAACAGTCATAGTAGAGCACGGCCACTGGCAACGAGCCCTGAATCTGAGAAGCGGGTCCCAATAGATCAGCTCTTGAGGAAATTCCCATGACAAGAGGACAATAGCAATCCTTTCCCTTCCTGGTGCCACTTCCATCGAGAGGAAGGGTTGATTAGTTCACCTTGTGGTTTCTATTAAGGCTTCCACTAAGCTTGTAGGCAATAGAATAGAGATAGCTTCCAAGGGACTACTACCAGAAAATGGAGATTGGACACCGGGTAGATAAAACCAACAGATGCTTTTCACGTCTATCTAATCCTGTATCAACTTCAGCTACTGCAGTGGAGTTGTCGCGTTCCTTCCCTCTCAGGTCAATCACCCGTTGCCTCTCATATAGGACTTTCATCACTTACTTAGTCACTTTCCTTTTCTGCTGGTTTTAGCATTTCCTCTTGTTTTTCTCCTCTTTTCCTTTCCATAGTATTTCGACTGTCATGGGAATGAAATATATTTGAGGAGTGTGGGAAGCCTTAAGCGAAGGAGCTAAGCCTCACCTGTCATTCTCTGGGAAAATGCATCGGTGTAGTATCAAGGAGAGAATGAAGCATTTCAGGGAGAGTACGTGTCTCTTGGTGCAGGGGCGCCAGCTCCAAAGTGGTTATCCAGGCCAACGTGGTAATGCTCCTTGGTTTGTTCCTTGAAATAGTGCGCCTGCGTGAATGTAGTAAAAAGGAGATTTCTGCAACACAGGGAAAGACTTTCCTTTGAAGTCAAGCTTCCTCATCCCTTTCATGCATAGGCCAACCTCGTCGCTTATATCTGTGGGTACTTCCAAGTTGGGAAGTATCAAGAGATGAGGTTCAAAATGGAAAGATTACCAAGTGCAAAAATGGGTTCTTGGGGAGTACAGATAATACTAGCTACCCAGCTTTGTTCCAAAAGCTTGATACACTCAATATCAATGCTTGGTCATACTCTAATTTCTTCCACATCAAAACTCCACTTCTCAAAGCAGCGACCACTCCATTTCTTTTCTCCTTTTATAGCAGAACTCCTTGAAAGCGTGTCTCTTCTGTCTCACAGATTATTCCCACTTTCTCTTAAACTTGGCCCAGTTAGGCTTCCCCCACCACTGCCACCACTCCACCAAAACTGCGCTTGTCAAGGTAGCAGTGATGTTCATGTTGCCAAAATCACCCCAAATCTTACATGACCTTACATTGGTAACATTTGTAATCGTCGATCATTCCCCTTTATTTGGTGCATTTTTTTTTCTGACTTGGCTTCCAGATGTGTTCCCCAGCCTTCCCCTTACCTCTCTGGTCACCGATATGTTTTCCTGGTCCTTAGTTCCCTGCCCTTCTCCAGCTTCCTTCACTTGCCTGTTGGTCTCACCTAGTCTCACGGCTTCACGTATCTCTAAGTGCTGATGACTCCTGAACTGAAATAGCCAGCCCAGACCTCCTCTTGGAGCCCCAGACACATAGATGCAACTGTCCTTCGGGCATCTTTGCTTGAGTGTGCAGTAGACATCTAGGGGAAGCCTGTTACACTGAGACCGAATTCCTTCTCTCTCTGCCTTGAAACTTGCTCAACTCATAATCTTCCCCACCTCGGCTGATGGCAACTCTCTCTTTCCTGTGGCCTAGCCCCAAAATCTAGAGATCTCGTTCAGCTTCTCTCTATCTCTCACTCTTAATATTCCATCCATTAAAACTATCTTGTGGGCTTTCTTTCGACTTAAATCCAAACTTTTACCACTCACCATTCCATTATTATTACTTGCTTTATTCCTCTCCCAGATTCTCCTCCTAACTGGTTGTTCTGCTATGAACCCATGTCGTTATAGTTGAGCAACCTTGATACAGCAGCTCAGAGATCCTTTTAAAGGATTTATTAGATCATGTCATTGCTTTACTCAAAACCCAAAGGGTCTCCATTTCCTTGAAACTCAGAGTCCTCACAATGGCCTTAAGCCCCTATGTGAGCTGGTCCCTGCTGCCCCTCTTGTCTCTCCTGTATTGTTCTCCCTGTTGCTTACTTCTTTCCAATCATACTAGCATCTCAGTGGTTGGGGCTTTTGCTTTGGCTGTTCTTGCTGCCTTGAATGCTCCCCTCCTCACATTACCACTTGACCTACTTATCGAACCTCTTTGAGCGTTTGCTCAAATTTTACCTTCTCAATGAGCCCTACCCTGATCATCATATTTAAGCCTGTAACACACTCTCCCATCCCTTCAGCCCACAAAACTTCTTGCCAAACTCCCAGTCTCCTTTACTTCTTCTTTCTGCTATAGCTTTTTTTTAATGTGTATTTATTTTTGAGAGAGACAGAGACAGAACATGAGTTGGGGGGACAGAGTCAGAGAGAGAGGGAGACACAGAATATGAAGCAGGCTCTAGGCTCTGAGCTGTCAGCACAGAGCCCGACACAAGCCTCAAACCCACGAACCATGAGATCATGACCTGAAGTCGGATACTTAACTGACTGAGCCACCCAGGTCCCCCCCGTCCTATAGCATTTATAACTTTCAGCATTCGATATACATTATCCTATTTGTTTTTTGATGTCTATCTTATCCCACCACAACTAAAACCTGAGTGAGGCAGAAATTTCTATCTGTTCTGTTCACTGATGTATTCCCAAGTGCCTAGGCCAGTAGCTGTTAAAAACTAGTTTGGCGCATGAACGAAACAATACATTTTAAGTAAACGATCTCACCTGACACTCAAAGAAATCTCTGTGGATCTGAAGAGAAGACTGAGGCTCAGAGAGATTGAGAATCAAAGTTCACAGAACTTGTAAGTATGGAGCTGGGATTCAAAAGAGCTTTATTTACCTCCTGATCCTTGCCTTTATTCAAGCTTGCCATGAATGTGTGTGACTTCTATCTTTAGGAGATTTTTTAAAACACGAAATGGTTTTGTTTTCCTCAATGGTTTTAGACGTAGTTCTTCCCATAAATGGGTTCGGGAGTGGTAGGCAGGGAGGCAAGATGGCAGACGTTTTGTGTGCGTCTCTTCTGAAATTTAATTACAACATCCCACTTAATTCCCAAAACAACCCTTGAAGTTACAAGCTTATCCCTATTTGCAGATAAGGGAGTGACTTCAAGTTCAAAGAACTTAAAAAGTCAAGTGACTCAGGCGATGCCATTATGAATGACACAGGATTTTGAGTTCGGGTTTTGATTCCAGCTACATAATGGGTAACTTGAAACGACCCTTTAGGTCATTCCGGCCTTACGAATTTGTAAAACCAAGCTGTGAGGCAGGACATCTGAACGCAAAGAGTGGAAAAAAATGGAAAGTCTTCCTCCTGTGGCTTCCTTTAGCGAACCAGAGGGAAAAATGTGAACCTTGGTTTGAAATCGGACATATGTTTAACCATAACAAAAGCAAGAAAAGTTAGGTTGGAGTATGTGGTTTGAGAATCAAACTTCGACATCGCAAAGCAAGGCACTCCGGAGTGACTCACTTTCCTTAAAACGGTACTATGACAATGTTTGCCGCAGGAAAGAAGGAATCATGAATTTTAGAGATTTTATTTCTTTCCACTATTTCGAATGAGAGTGTTTAAGAAGGTGAGAGAGAGAAAAGATCCGATCTCATTCAGAACTCAAGTAGTAAAGTACTCGGCTATAAATTTACTTCACATTTGCATTGTGGCTCTCTCTCTCTCTCTCTCTCTCTCTCTCTCCCTCCCTCCCTCTCTCTTCTCGCCCTCTCTGGTATTCTCAGCTGTAGATGACACTGCGGTGGCCACGCTGCAAATCGTCACCTGCACTGTCATCTCTGAATTCAGGTTGCACTTTTTGGTATCGGCCTCAGTGATCTTCTGTCTTTCTTTTTCTTGCCTTGCACCTCTTTGCTCACTCACTTCCTGACAAAATAAAACTCATTTTCATTCTGAAACTGTATTTAACCCTCTTCACTATTGCCAGTAATTCAAAACCAATAATTCCCCAGACTGTTTATATTCAAGGAACTTTATTAACTTTCCAGGTTACTGTGATTTGCTTTGAGAAAGCTAAAAGGAACTTTCTCACCGTGCTTCCGCGTATGGAACCTTATTGCATATTCCACCATCTCTGCAAACTCTTAATCTCTCCATAGATCTATGGCAATCACTACTTTCAAGTTTATTTCCTGGCAGTGAACTCGATAAGCAAAAACTCCCTTCATTGTGGAGGCCGAGGGAAACTTGAAAAAGAGTCACTTTGCTGAATGGAAAAGATTTAAGTTTTGGACAGCGCTAGGTTAATAAAGGTGATATTTGAAAATTCGCTCTCTCTTTAAATTATTGCCATCACAGTTATACTGCTTCCAACAAGCAAGATGTCTCAACTGCTGGGACACAGGCGAAGAGCAGAACATCCAGATTTCATATCTTTCAGAAGATATATCCACATCGTGCACTTAAGCAAGTCACGGACAGTTAGGTGTGTTGCACACTGTAGCTGTCAGCATGCTAACTGGGACTGCCGAGACCAGTTCTGACTAAGCTAGATGTGTTTGAGTTTTAAACTGACCAGCCCCAAATCCAGAAAGTCCACAAAAACTTTCAAGTTAATAGTAAATCCCATCCTGGAATATTACGGAATTTCAATACTCCTTGGAGAGCAGAACTATTTAGAACAAAATCAAGAAGGAAATAATAGTATACTAGTTGCATCATGCTCAACAGTTTTAAATGGTTTTGCATAATTATTTTACTTGATTTTTACAGTAAATATATTGGGAAATACACGCGATAGACTTTATTAGGGTTCTTATTTTACTGAGGAGGAAATTAAGACTCAATGTGTAAATGACAAGCCTAAGGTCACACAGATGTCACAAATAAATATGACAAAGACGAACACAAATAAATATGTTCTTAACTCAAAATTCAATGCTCTTCCTATTACATAAAATTGGCATTTTTATGATCCAAAACTAAACTGGACATTAAATGGAGAATAATAAAGACCAGATTAAAGACTTATTATTACAATTATTATCTTATTACTCTACTGGAAAAATCCAAACACGAACGTTAGTTTTTTGAAAAGACTGACTTCAAAAAGGACTTGAACAATGTTATTCCTACGGATTAAGTACGAAAATGCACAAAACAGTAAGGAATGGTCAGGGCCCTTTTATATACATTGTAGAGGAGGAGGCAATCATGTTCCTTTGGCCTTTGGAGAAAGGAGAGAAAGAAATTGCATTTTCCCCGTGGCTAGCAAAACTGCTGAAAATGGATGAGTCGCCAACTCTGATAAGATCCATGACTGGTACGATAATTTGCAGTGATTCATCTGTGATTTCTTTCCCTTTCCAAAATAAGGTCTGAAACAAAACCAAAGCCTTAGGAAAAAGATAACAACTGGCATTTTTATCTCTTGTGTGTGTGTATGTGTGAAATGGAACTTACTTACGATAGATTTAGAATACATTTGATTCTGGCACAGTAAGCAATCTCAAAGATCGTCTGGTCCACCCCCTCACGGCTCGTCTTCCAAATTCTAGGGCTGGAGAAAATGAGGCCTCGGGGAGGGTCCTTCAGCTAGTTTGTGGTAAAGCTAGCACCAAAATCCAATTCCCTTTCTGCTACGTTAATTGTCCTTGTGATACAATATTTCTTTTTCCTGGCTTATTTGTAAAAATTAGAGAAAGAAGGAGCCGTTTCCCTCCCCCATGTGATAAGTCTTTTTTATTGTTTACTAAACATTATTAGTCATGCTTTCTTATTCTAACTGGTAGGTAATTTGACATTATAGTTTATACATAAATGTGCGGTTCCCAAAAAATAGAAATTGTTCCATCTCGTGATGCTTTATTCTCTCTTTTCCTTGTGCCCGTATTTCTTAGAAAAACTGAAACTAACATCCTCATGTGAACCTAGAATCCTCAGGCATTTAACTCTACAGCATACAAGTTTGCAAGCCATATTATATATATTATATGTATATAATGAAGTCTTCCCTCTTCATTCAATTTACAGATAAAAATAAGTTCTGGATCCTTGTGAAGTTTTAAAAAGAAATTTCAAAGATTGGAATGAGAAAAATAATAGTACTATGTTGTTTTTCTTGTTACTTTTTGAACACCAGTTGGCCAAAGATTGAAAGGAATCTTTCTGACTGGGGGTGATTATTACTATTGCAATAGTTCTCAAATGAACTTCTCTGTTGGGATATCGGGTTATCTGATTCAATTGCATTTTTGAGCAGGCTCTTATCTGTTTTCCTCACGTTTGGGGATATTGTTTTAAATTTTGTTTAATGTTTACTGATTTTTGAGAGAGAGACACAGCATGAGTTGGTGAGGGGCAGAGAGAGAGGGAGACACAGAATCTGAAGCAGGCTCCAGGCTCTGAGCTGTCAACACAGAGCCTGATGCGGGGCTCAAACCCACCAACCGTGAGATCATGACCTGAGCCAAAGCTGGGCGCTTAACCGATTGAGCCACCCAGGCGCCCCTGGGGATACCACTTTAGATAGAGGCAAATCGCAGTCAATGCTGAGGAATGTCGACACTCTGGATTTGTGTGTGCACGTACTAGTTTTGCTCTCTGCCTGCCACCTCTGCTTTTCATAATCAGAAAAGATAAAAGAAAATGGGAAAATAAACATTGAAGAGATGAATTTTGTTCCTTAATCTTTCCTCCTTATTTGATTTGTGGCTTTTGGAATGAAAGTTTTTTGTAATCAACTGTTATGCCTTTCTAGACATTTCATTCAGCCCCAAGAACCCTTTGGACGTCCAGAGAACAACAATGGCATGAACACAGTCGTACTAACAATTACTTCTCTGTGACTTTGTGACAAAACAAATCCCCAACTCCAAATTTCTATTGGTTAGAGTTTTGGACCCATTTTTGAAACTATTAATATTTATTGGCTCACTGAAGTTTTAAAAATCTTCCTCTTCTGGATCATGTGGAAAAGCTTAGGAAACTTCTCTTATCAATGCTTATTCATAACTACCATATGTGGTGCTAAATTATTATAAGAAATTGAGCTGAGTATGGGCAGTGAATATTAATTTGCTGCCTAAAAATCTCTTCGTTTTGGATCTCAGTGTTACCTTGACAAGTATGTGTTTTTCCTTCCGTGAGGGGCTGACAAGGTGGTGAAACATGAACGCAGAGAAAAAGCAGGGGATTGGTGAGTGGGATGCCTCCTCAGACCAAACTACATATGAGAAAGTAGCAAGTATGAAATATAAGTTCATAAATAAAACCCAAGAGGCTCGTGGTGACTTGTTCACAACCATGATCTACCTCCAGCTGAGGCTTCGGCACTTCTAGGAATATATATTTCTAAAATGATAACATGAAAAGTAAATAATTTGTAAGACAAAGCCCAGGGAGCCGGTGGGAGTGGCCATTGTATAATGGATCATGACAATGAACACCTATGTTGGACCTCCTGGCCTTCCCAGGACCAAAGTCTTAGTCCTCAATCACTGAGGGGCAGAAATGGTAGTATTTCTGGAAGAGAAAGAAATAGCACACTCACACAGGGTAATTGAAAAGCATTTGATAAAGGAACTCTTTACTGCAGTACGGGCAAGGTTAAGGAAACCGACGAAGGTGGACTAGTCAAGGACTAACAATACTGGGGACCCGTTGCCACCCTGAGATCCTGAGGGACAGGTGGAGGAAGTGACTAATTGGATCCCAGAGAGAGCACCTGTAGCTATGGAAAAGGTTGACCTGAGAAGAAATGTGGCTCCTCAAAGAAGGTGCAACAAAACTGTGGTGACCGGACGAGGAAGGAGCCACGGGACTCCAGTCTCCCAGGGGTGCCTCCTATTGGTCAAGCTCGACTGGGATCCAGAGGACAAGAGAACTAGCTGATGCCGTCTGCACAGGTCAGCCTCCTGGGACATGGAATAGGATGTCTGGATTAAGGAGCAAAGATAGTCTGTCAAAACCAGCTCAACGCGGCTCTGAAGGAGGCAGTGACTTCCAGGGCGGGCAGAGTACTTTGACAACTTAGACCTTTCAAAACTCCATGCGGTGGCAGAGCAGCGGGTTTGTATGTCTTGTGACGTAATTGAGAGGGCTGGGTCACTTCATCTCTAACGGCTTCGGTGACTCCTGTTCAGTGGTAAGATCTGCCCAAGCTAAGGAGAATGCCGGGTGGGTAGGCATGCTGCATAGCACAGTGGTCTTCAAATTTGAGGATTACGTGTTCTATTATTTCTCTGCTTCAGATCCTGGATCTTATGATGATGAGGATAAAAGAAAAATAAGGAGAAAAGAAAAACCTCAGAACGTTTCCATATTCACCAATATTCTGCTTTATACTGATCATTTATGGGCAATGTTAAGTAAAAGTGTGTGCAGCGTGTTGAAAGTCACTTCTACTAGTGTGCCTTAAAAGCACAAACAAAACTCACAAATTAATAGTTAAAAATTATTATAAGGCTGCTGAGTCGTTTTTACTGCTCTGATACTAAAACTCGAAGATAATAAATAAAACATTCAAGTTATATTATTGGTAATGGATTTTTATTGCTAGACTAAGATCTAACAAACAAAAATAATAACTGTGTGACAGATGAACTATAGTCATTAAAGTGGGATGGGAAAAAAAGTGATGTAATCGTTGCTAAGAATATTCTTATCCAAATATTAAAGCATTTCTGATAGAGTCCCCTCACATAAACACAAATTTATAGTAACAACTACGTTTCATTTGTGACAATTAAATGAAATTGAAATGGTTGGGTTTTTTGGTTAACGTTAGTATTTACTTCAAGGTGCCCAGGTGAGATGGTTCCTGGAAGGAAGAAGTCACTTATCCTTAAATTAAAGAGAAAGATATGTCTGTTTTATCAATGAAAGTATGTATGAAGACCCAATTCAAAATAACCACTGATACAGAGATAAGTAGGGTAATACTGTCATAATACCTCAAATAATATTTCATAAAATTTTTTAATATCTTTATTTTTTTTGAGAGGGAGGGGGAGAGAGAGAGAGAGAGAGAGAGGGGGAGGGAGAGAGAGAGGGAGAGCATGAGTGGGGGAGGAGCAGAGAGAGAGACACACACACAGAATCTGAAGGAGGCTCCAGGCTCTGAGCCCTCAGCCCAGAGCCCGACGCGGGACTTGAACTCACGAACCATGAGATCATGACTTGAGCGCAAGTTGGATGCTTAACCAACTGAGCCACCCAGGTGCCCCGCCTCAAATAATCTTATAGTTTGTAAGAACTAGAATGTCACACCTCTTATCTTTCAAGTTACATTGCCTAATTCTCGGAGGAGTCATTTGAGACCCTGTGACACTTTCAAGTTTGTCATCAGCAAGGAGCACACCACACTCCTGTCTCCATTTTTGGAACCATCCAGCCCTATTTAAGCAGAAGCTGGGTGAACAAACATTTGGGATGCTGCGAAGGGTCTCAACTCTTCTATGGGACTATCATGGGGTTAAATAAGTGAGCCTGATGAATAATGGCTGGTGGAGTAATGATTAAGGCTGTGCTGGTAGGAGAGAGGGTGTCTGTGACTCTCGTAGATGGGGAGAATGATAGAGGAGTAGAAACTCAAAGGCCGGACTCAGGCAAGCAGAGAAAGAACCGTACGTGTGGGCTGGCAAGAAAGGCGGTCATGGGGACAGACCGAGGGTCCATGTTTGTTTTCTGCTGGTCTGCCGAAGACCAGATGGCGAATTCTTTGCACACAGGCTCAGCAGAGATTTTTCGGTTATCATGGGAACTGAGTAAGAGGATTCATCATTGTTCTTAAAAATGGACAAATAAACAAAACAAAACTGTGTTAGATTGCCTCCATTTCCCTAAACTAAAGTCCTGTTCCTGCGCATAGGCTGGGGAGAGAAAGGAGTTGCCATTCTCCTAAGTCATTTTCTCCTTCCATTTGTTTCATGAATCCTGCTCACCTTACTTCCCCCGTACAAATTTTTTTTTTGTTTTTTTTTTTTTGGTCTACTTTTCTCAATTCCCAAAGAGGCCACTACCATGGAACACATCCTGTTAGGATCTCACTCTGCTCAGCACCCATCCCATGTGGTTATTCATTTCCTCCTTTACCATCATTTTATTTGGTATCTGGAAGGAACAGAGATAAACACTGTGATGGTACCCAAATATTTGTTAAACACATCTGGATGTTTCTGGGAAGGTGTTTTTAGGTGGAATTAACATTTGACTCAGTAGGTTTTGAATAAAGAAAACCCTCCATAAGGAGCATGGGCCTCATCCAATCAGTTGAAGGCCTGGAGAAAACAGACTGACCTCCTCTGAAGCACAAGGAATTCTGCCAGCAAACTGCTCGTGGACTTGAACTGCAACACGGATTCTTCCATGGGTCTCCGATCTGCCAGCCGCACCTTGCAGATTTTGGACTTGACAACCTCCACAGTCATTTGAGTCCACTTCTTAAAATCAAGCAATCAATCAGTCTCTCTCTATTTTTATTTTTTTTAATATTTATTTCAAGATTTATTTTGAGAGAGAAGCCTACGTGTACTTGGAGGAGGGGCAGAGAGAGAGGGAGAGAGGATCCCAAGCAGGTTCCATGCTGTTAGTGCAGAGCCTGACGCCGGGCTCAATCTCACCAACTGTGAAGTCAAGATAATACTTGAGCCAAATCAAAAGTCAGACCCTGAGCTGACTGAGCCACCCAGGTGCTCCTCTCTCTTTATATTTGTTTATACATGTTAATATATAACATAACATACAAATTATTATAATATATAAATTAAAATTATAAATTATAAATAAACACATAAATATATAAATTAATATATATTCATTAATATTATACATTCATATATAATTTAAAATATATATATATTTCTATAGAGAACCCGAAAACAAACACATGTGTTCATTCCTCCACGTTTAACTGAAGTTGAACTATATCTGCCTTTAGCATAATGAAGATGTCAATTCTCCTTCAATTTATTATATTTGCATATATTTATATGTTGCTTTTACTTACATAAACGTGGCATATTTACTGTTTGTACCCTTTTTAAAATTTCTTTAACATTTATTTATTTTTGAGACAGAGAGAGACAGAGCATGAGTGGGGGACGGGCAGAGGGAGAGGGAGACACAGAATGTGAAGCAGGCTCCAGGCTCTGAGCTGTCAGCACAGAGCCCCACACGGGGCTTGAACTCACAGACCGCGAGATCATGACCTGAGCTGAAGTCCGACGCTCAACCGACTGAGCCACCCAGGTGCCCCTGTACCTTTCTTTAATCTAAAAATATGTTAAGGATCTCTCCATCTCAGTATGTAACAATTTTTGTGTTTTACGAATATGACCATTCCCTTGTTTGCTTGTGTCCTAAAGAAGGACATCCAGGGGATACTTGGGTGGCTCAGTTGGTTGAGTGATGGACTCTTGATTTCAGCTGGGATCATGATCTCAGGGTCATGGGATCGAACACTATGTCAGGTTCTGCATTGAGCACAGAGTCTGCCTGAGATTCTCTCTCTCTGCCCCTCTCCCCTACTTGTGTTCTCTCTCTCTCTCTCTGTCTCTAAAATAAATAAAAAGAGGGCACTTGGGTGGCTCAGTCGGTTAAGCATCTGACTCTTGATTTTGGCTCAGGTCATGATCTCACAGTTCTTGAGTTCGAGCCCTGCTATCAGCACAGAGCCTGCTTGGGGTTCTCTCTCTTCCTCTCTCTCTGCCCCTCTCCCACCTTCTCTCTCTCAAAATAAGTATATATAAGCATTTTAAAAATATTAAAAAATAAAAATAACATTATAAAAAGAACATCTGGATTGTTCATAATCTTTTGATACGATCAAAATTTCAGCAAGGAATAAATAAGGGTATATTTTTGTCAGCTTAACTTTCGGATAGATTTTTAAGAAGTGGAGAATAGGGTTGGAAAGATAGTACATGTTTTTTGTCTCGTTATTAACAACGCTGCCTCCATTCGCCTTTTACCAGTTCACATTCCCATTGGTAAAGTAAAAAAAATGCTAATTTCTACAGTTTCCTCTGCAGAGTATTTGTCAACTGTGATTGTTGCCAGTCCGGTAGGTAAGAAGGAAAACTTGATGTGCTTTTAGTTTTATTTCCCTGATTAGGCATTAAGGTTGAGTATCTTTTCATATAATGAAGAGTATTTTTATGTGTTGATCTGTGAGTTTTCTGCTCTTGGCTTTTCTTCCTTATCTATCGATTTGTTCATTCTGTCTCTCAGATTTTAGTACTCCTTCGTATGTTAGAAATACTGATCTTTTGTGCTATAACTTTTCAATAGTTTTTTGTGTTTTTTTTTATTTGTTTGGTTTGCCTTCACATTTTTTTTATGCAATACTATTTACCTATCTTTAGTTGCTTTTAGATTTGACTCATAGTTAGGAAGAATTTCCCCATGCCCAGATTACGAAATTCTCTCCCAGGACTGGGTTATGTGGTCTAAATGTATCCATGATGTTTGTGTGAGGTATATATCTAATTTCCTATTTGCGTTTTTCCAAAATGGCTGTCAGTGAACCCAACAGTGTTCATTAAAAATTCCATCTTTCCTGTACTGATTTATGTTGCCGTTTTCATAAAGCACTGCATTCCCATACTCGTCTGTGCCTTTTTCTTTATTGATCTCTCCATGTACTTTTGCAACATTATTTACTATACTATTTCAAATGTAGAAAGTTTTGGGGCACCTGGGTGGCTCGGTCTGTTGATGTCTAACTTCGGCTCAGGTCATGATCTCACAGTTTGTGCGTTTGAGCCCTGCGTTGGGCTCTGTGCTGACAGCTCAGAGCCTGGAGCCTGCTTCAGATTCTGTGTGTGTCTCTCTCTGCCCCTTCACCGCTCATGCTCCGTGTCTCAAAAAATAAATAAACGTTAAAAAATTTTTTTAAAATGTAGAAAGTTTTTAGAAATTTACTTTTAGGTTTTAATATCTGGTAGGGTGTGTAGCTCCTTTATTGTGTCGAAGAAATATCCACTGATTCTTATTTCAATGAGTGTTTCATCAAGATCGTTGAGTTTTTGGGGCGCCTGGGTGCCTTAATTGGTTGAGGTCCAACTTCGGCTCAGGTCATGATCTCGTAGTTCATGGGTTCGAGCCCCACATTGGGCTCTGGGCTGGCAGCTCAGAGCCTGGAACCTGCTTCCGATTCTATGTCTCCTTCTCTCTGCCCCTCCCCTGCTCGTGCTCTGTCTCTCTTTCTCTCAAAAATAAACATTAAAAAAAAAAAACTAAAAAAAAAAAAAAAAGGATTGTGGAATTTTCTCCAGTGTCTTTTCACATCTATGAAGATCATCATATAATCTCTCCTCTTTGTTCTATTGAAGTGATAGATTATTTTATAGATTTCCTAATATTCAACAATCCTTGTATTTCTGGAATGATTCTGACTTGAGCATAATGTATTATTATTAAAAAAAACTTTTATTAGAAAATAACTCTAAACTTACTTAAGAAAAATGTAAAAAAAAAACCCATAAACTTCTTTATACCCTTAATTCAGATTTTGCAGCTTCTCTGATTGTTAAGATTTGCCACATTTAATGTATCATTCTCTCTGCCTCTGTGTTTCTCTTTACACACACAGCTCTCTATCTCCATACATATCCAACTGCATATACACATATAGAAAAATTATTTTCTGAACCATTATACGGTGTTACATTATACTCTTTTACCCAATAATACTTCATTGTGTATTTTTCAAAAACAAGAACATTCTCTCACATAATTTTGCTGCTATTATCAAATTTAGGAAAAAAAGCATTGGTGCAACATTATTATCAAATTTTTCTTTAAACATTTGGTACAATTCACCAATGAAGCAATTTAGGCCTGTGTTTCTCTTTATGGGAAGATTTTTATTGGTGATTTTATTTCTTTACTTTGTTATTCATCTGTTCAGATATTCTATTTCTTCTTGTATCAATTTCAGTAGTTTCTGTCTTCTGAGGAATTTTTCTCATTTCATCTAGATTATCTAATTTTTTAGCTTACCATTGTTTATAGCATACCTTTATAATCCTTTTTATTTCTGTAAGGTCAGTAGTGATGTCCCTCTTTAATTCCTGCTTGTAGTTATTTTAATCATCTCTCTCTTTTTTTAGACAGTTTAGCTAAAGGTTTATTAATTTTGTTGATTTTTCCAAAACAACCCAATTTCAGTTTCATTGATTTTCTCTGTTTTTGTATTTTCTGTTAAATAATTTTCCAATCTAATCTTTATTATTTTCTTTCTTCTGCCTGCTTTAGGTTTCATTTGTGGTGTGTGTGTGTGTGTGTGTGTGTGTGTGTGTGTGTGTCTTACAGTGAAGATTATGTTATTGAGTTTAATTTTTCCTTTTATAGTGTAGTGTTTTGAGCTATTGGCTTTCCGTTATGTGGTGCATTAGCTGCATTCTATAAGTTTTGGGAATTGCAAATACGTTCATTTCAAAGTATTTTCTAATTTTCTTTGTGATTTCTTTCCCAACCCATGGTTTTTAGGAGTGTGTGTTTCCATTTCCACATATTCGCAATTTTCAGAATTCGAAATTTTCAGATTTCTTTCTGCCTATTCAATTATTTTCTGTTATTCATTTCATTCTGTTTGAGAAATATACTTGAATGATTTCAATCACTTTAAATTTATTGAGGCCTATTTCATGGCCTAGAATACAATCTCTCCTGGAGAGTGTTGCATATGCACTTGAGAAGATGTAAATTTTGTTATTATTGGGAGGAGGGTTCTATAGATGTCTGTTAGATATTTGGTGTACAGTTGTTGAACTCTTATTTTCTTTTTGATTTTTCTGCCTAGTTGATCTGTGCATTAATTATCAAAAGTGGGTACTGAAGCCTCCAGCTATTATTGCCAATTTGTCTATTTCTCCTTTCAATGCTGTCAGTTTTGCTTCATACATTTTGGGGTTCTATTTTTAGGTGCCTATATGTTATATGTTACATCTTTGTGATAAATTGACCTTTTTATTGTTATAAAATGTCCTTATTTATTTATAATAATTTTTTCTATTAATGTCTATTTTATCTGATTTTTAGTATAGCCACTTCAATTTTCTTATGGTCAATGTTTGTATGACAATTTTTGTCAGTTGATATTTGTAAGTGAAATTGATCTAAAAATTCTCTTTTCTTGGGCAATCTTCATCATCTTTGGTATCTATCTTAGACTTGTTTTGTAAAAAAAAGTTTTCTTTCTTTTTTCATGTTCTGAAAAATATAGTAATTATAAACAAATTTTAAATAATCATGAAAATTAGATTATGGACTTGAACATGAGGTGATAAATTATTGTTAATTTTGTGGCATTATGGTTATATAAGAAAATATCTTAATTTTTAGTGATGCATATTGCACTGTCTAGGGACAAAATAATGCAATGTCTCGGCTTACCTTCATATACTTCAGCAAGAAAAAAAAGTCTCAAAACTCGACAATTATTAGATCCAGGTGGTGGCTACGAGGGGATTTATTATATTCTTTCTATTTCTTTGTGTACTTCAGTTTTTTTTTAAATAATATAAGATAGACTTCAGTTCCTATCCAGATTTACTTTTATTTGAATTTTCAAATAATAAGCCAAGGAATCTGTATTTTTGAAAAGCCTCTCAAGATATTAAGACCATTGCCTAAACCCACAAGAGCAAAGAGAGTGGAAGGAAGAATCATCAGTTGAGAAATTTCAATAAAACTTTAGAAACGCAAAACATTGGAGACGTGGGAGGTGATAAAACAGACCAAAGGAAGGCACACGTTAGAGTTTTTACAACGAGAAACGCAGAAAGGAAGAGAAATGATGTACGCTCCAAGCTCAGATGCATCAATATGGTGGCAGACAAGAGTGCACTGGGGTGGGGTGGGGGGCTGCGAACAAGAAGAAACTGAATGAAAATCTGTATTTGGAAGCATTGACCTCCCTATCTCCCCCTAGAGCAAGCAGAACCCGGGCAGCCAGATGTCTACCTCCAGAAAGGATACTGGAGGTTTTCTCTCTTTAGACATTCAGTGGCCCCAGATACAAGCCATCGGCATTTAAGAGACTGTTCTCTGTCTAGCACTGTACCCTTCACTCCTAAAAACGTAAAAGTTACATCAGGAGGAACTTAACCTTTAGAAGAGCTCGTGCTGACTTTTCTGAAACAATAACCACAAGTATGTCCAACTTTCAAGAAGCTGTTAGATTTGCTGTCATATCCACACAAATGTCACCGTCTAAGGGAAGGTTACGTAGAAGCCCCATGTACTTTTCCCCCCAGCTTTACTGACATATAATTGACATATAGCACGTGTAAGTTAAAGGTAGACGGTGTGATGATTTGATACACATATATGTTACAAAATGTTTCCCATAATAAGGTTACGTAACACATCCTTTACCTCACATAACTATTATTTTGTTGCTGTTGTTGTTGTTGTTATGGTGAGGAACATTAAAGTTCTACTCTCATGGCAACTTTCAAATACACGATATGATGTTGTCACCTATAATCTCGATGGTGTACGTCAGGTTCCCAGAACTTGTTCATTTTACAGCTAAAAGCTTGTGCCTTTTGACTGCTATCCCCACATTCAGCCCCACAGCCAGGGGCTAGGCAACTACCATTTTACTCTGTATGAGTTCATCGTTTTTAGATTCCATATATAAGGGAGCCTCCATGTGCTTTGAAGCAGCCTCCTGACACTTGAAGAACAGGTCTCCAAAGTAGGACTGCTCTGGTTCCAATCCTGCCTTTCCGACTCACTAGACTCCATTTCTCAGACTCCTTGCGGTGAATGTGAGTCGAAGTAGGGTGTGCCCCTTTGAGGCCTTCCGTGTGGGGTCTTTCCCCCATTCATCTGGCTGGAACGGAGTCAACCACCGAGGTGAACTTGCTAGCCTCAAAATGAAAAGCCCCACAGTTCCTCGGTTAGTGCTTAGAAGAATGTTGTCTGACCATGAGTAATACCTAGCTTAGATTTCGGATGAGTGAAATAAACTTGTATTGCCTCAAGCCGCTGCGATTTGGGGATTTGTTTTCTCAGAGAAGCCAGCTTCACTGTAGCTAACACACCATTCTTTTTCTGCTTCTTTACCTATCTCAGCAAATAAAAACACAAGTCCAGTTGCACCAAAAGAAATGCAGGGAAAAGCAAAGGCTTCACTTCTGCCCTTTGTTCCCTTGCAGATACGTGACGGGCTATTCTACACACTGCAGGGAAAGCAGGGGAATGTTTGAAAAGACCACGGAATGCTCATTTCCAATAAGCAATGGATAATAACAACAATAACAGTAATAGCATTAATGGCAATAATAATAAACATTAATCTCTCTTCAGCTAACCCTGAATGGTGTTCGGTGGCCCCAGGGCCATTATGACTCGGGTATGACTAGGCCCTGCTGCGGGCTTTTCTAAGGCAAAGAGTGGGACAGAAACCTCTAGGCCCAGCACACAATGGAACAGAACCTCCTTCTCTCTGTTGCTTTTCACGTGAACCCAGTGGAGATCTGTCAGGGCAAAAGCTTTCTACGGAGCCTCCCAGAAGGAGAATGCCTGGTTCTCCACTTTCACTGGAGATCACCAGGCAGGCATAATAAAGTCAGTAATTTCTCCTGCCGGTAGCCTTGAATTAGGCCACATGGTAGAGCTTTTTAGGCAGATGAAAAAAATACCACAGAACTTTAGAAAATGGTTCCGCCTTATTAAATTATTTGAAATCTCTGGAGTTGTATCTCTTTTACGGCCCCCAATTGGCATGCCTGTTAACTTAGAACGTTCAGATTTCTCTAAAATATTATCGTATTTAAGACATAGCGCCATCCCCAAACTGCATATGAATTAGGAGCGTCAGGGAAGGAGAGAGAGAGACTCACCATTCCCCGGCTTAAAAACCTTTACCACAATTAGTAGTTAGTAGCTTTCAGAAACATTTGCTGGATACGTAACCATGGTCAAATCGCATAATTTTGCCCCTACCCCCTCCTTCTCTCCTTTCTTTTATTCCAGGGTTTTGAGTGCTGGTCTAAGAGCTATAATTTCATCTTTAGGTATATTTCTTCAGGCATTGTTAATGAGGCATTTGATTTGTCCAGTCCTGCCTGCCTGCACTCAGCCTTTCAGGGATTTGGGTTTGGGAGAGTGTGGGAAAAAGGGAACGTGACGCCACCATGTTGCCGAGAAGATACAACATGAGGATTTGAAAAGCCTGGACTATTCTTCTCCCCCTGAAGCAGGGCTGTATCTAAAAGTGTTTTTAGACAGATAATTTTCCATTCTCAAATACCGACTTCATGCTTATTCTGTTCAGTACATATTCTAGGCATGAGAGATACAAAACTGAATTTATATTATTTTTAATTTTTTAAATGTGTATTTTATTTTTGAGAGAGAGAGAGAGACAGAGACAGAGTGCAAGTGGGGAAGGGGCAGAGTGAGGGAGACACAGAATCCGAGGCAGGCTCCAGGCGCCGAGCTGTCATCACAGAGCCCAACATGGGACTCGAACCCACGAACCCTGAGATCATGATCTAGGCCAAAGTCAGACGCTCAACTGACTGAGCCACCCAGGTGCCCTTATATTATTTTTAAAAAGCTTTAAAAAATGGGAGAATCTTAGTATAGTTATGAACTTCTTTTTATGAACTCAGCCTAACAGTAACTAAATATTCTACTTTTATTGTTTAGCAACTTTGGTCATGAAACAGGGAAGAAGTAGTCTATTAGAAAAACTGGCTTTTGCTATATGTTTACTTAGTTTTGAGAGCCCTAACTATGTGCTCAGTTAATATTTGCCCTGTAAATAAAAGAGTTATGGGGAAGAAAGCCATTTAGATCATCATCTGATAATTCAAATAAAACAGTTACGGCAAAATGAAATATTTCCAGACAAGTTCAATACTTCCATCCCAGGAATATGAATTTTTGTTTTTATCACTCGGCTTTGTGTTTACAGAGTCACCAGTGGGTTACATCGCTCACTTGAACTTGGAATCCCATCGTGTCAGAGAAATAATGTCATACGTGGTGGGTAGGCCCCCAGTCAATTCAGGATCCTGCAATACAACTTCTCAATCAATGAAGTAGAAACTTCTTTGTCAAAATGGATACGCTTTAACAATGAAATTCAGTCAGAAACCATATTCTTTTGCTTGGCTGTTACCTGAGAGGAGCAAGTTTAATTAGGAAGTACACGAAGATACAGGTGTCAATAGGTCCGGCAGAGATTTGGAGATAGAGTTTTCCATTCTGTCGCTGGCTTGAGTCGGTTAGGGCATTTGTTTATTTGATTTGTGTTTCTTTTTGTGAGGAATGGGTGGGCAAAAGGTTTGATACTTCAAGTTGTATTTTATTTTCCTTTTCTCAATTCTGGGGTATCGGCAGAAACCCCCTTTGATTCATCAGTAATATTTTGGCTCACCAAGGAAATACAAGGCAGGAGGAGGAAGAACAAAAGAGAAGCACTTTGTGAGGGGAATAGAAAATGATCGGAATTACTAAGAGATCAAAACTGCAAGAAAGAGACTGTGTGGTGGACGCAAGAGTAACAAATGATAAACATAGTACGAAGCCAGGGGCCTGGCACTGGCTCACGGTACCTGAGGAGGACAGAACATGGCATTAGAAGGGAACCTTCTGGAAGTGGCTGTCAGGAACAGTGCAGGTGAACTCCTTAGGAGAGTTGGTCAACAGGCACCATGGGGGAAACGGTATTAAGTGGAACAGGATAACCCAACTGCGAAATGAATGGTCTCTTGCTGCCTTGGCCGTGAGCTCCCTGGGGAAGAAGGAAAGATACTTTGGTGTTTTTCTTCAAGGGTTGACAGAACTTACCATCCTGAACGCAGGCTTTCCTTAATATTGGAGGTGGGGGGAGTTAAAAGGCCTTTATGTGCTAAGCTAGTGGCTGAGAACTATATTGCCCCAAAGTTGGAGGTTGGGATCGGGAAGGAGCAAAGAGGTTTAACTCTGGGAAGGATTAAATTTGGGGGAAAATGGGGGTAGGTCTTTGGCCTTGTGTCTAGGCAATCATGGGACCTCTGGGGAGGGGGCTGCTGGGGATGCTGGGACTGAACACTAAGTGTCGGCGACACCAGGAGCTGTGAAGCAGGTTCTAGAGGCATACTTGGCATCAGGGAGGGGATGTGATGGAGATTCAGCCTTCCCGCACTCAAGAGGTCTGTGTAGGTTCAGACGATGAGCATCTTAGATGCGACCCCCGTGAACTGAAAGCTAACAGTCCTCTCCAACGTCCCCGAGTTGCGGTTGCAGATTTCTTGTGAGATTTCAAGGGAGGAGGAAAGCCATTCTCCAAAATGACGGAGATGTGATTTCTTGGAACCCCTGACATGTGGGGATTGAACTACATTTAATCTAAATTAGAAAAACAAAAAATATGTTCAGCTGTTGGCATGTCCTCACATTCTTGTTTTTATAATTTTACTACATATGCAGTGGTCCTTAAAAATACATAGAATTGTTTTGAATGTTTTAGACTTTTATATAAATGGTATCATACGGTTAAGAGGAACAGGATGGAGGGAGAGGAGCCGTGTGTGTATAGTGCTATTTATTTTTAAAAAGATCTAAGGCAAATATAGTAAAATGTTAACATTTGTTAAATCTGGATGGTGGATATACAGGTGTCTTGTAAGTTTTTATTCCTCTACTTCTCTGTATGTTTAAAACATTTCGTTATTTTTAAAAATAAAAGAAAAGAAAAAAACAAGACAAAAGCCAGCATAATGTTTCTGGACTCTAAGCGTCACGGAATGTTTAATATCGATCTCACTTAAAATGTTGTTGCAACTCTTGAGGTACTTTTACGGCTCGAGTTGAAGCCTTTCCAACTTGATGACACAGTGGTCTTGCACACTGAACATGCCCCAAAGAGAACTCTTGAACTTTTATCACCATGTCTGGTTTTCTCCTCTTCCTTTTAGTAAAAGTTACAACCATCCATTTGATTACTCTATCCAGAAACCCAGTGCTTATCCAGGACCGGTTTTTCCTGATTTCCCATATTCGAGTAAGTGATTCGGTCTCCAAATCTGCAAAAGAGATCCAGACTTTTATCTTCAGCTTTATCATGGCTCCCTTATTTGGGCCATCTTCTTCCCCTCAGAGTACCTCGACAGTTACCCAACTAGTATCTCTGGTGAGACCCTTCCCATACCTACTCCTTCCCCATATAGCAGCAAAGGGATTTTCTTTAAAAAAGTGGAAATTCGATCACTTTACTCCCCGACCTAAAAGTCCCTTCATTCATGCTCTAGCTATTATTTGTTGCAGGAACACACCAAGCTCCTTCTCATCCTAGAGGCTCTTATGTTGGTTCTGTCCTCCACCTGAACCAGCCTTGCCAAAGCCGGATCCTTCCTTCTGGAGGTCTAGCTGAATTAAGTCCCTTGCTGACCCCTGTATTTCGAGTAGATCACACCTTTCTCTTCCTTAATTAACTCCCATTTTTGCTTTTTTCACAGAACTTTCTGCAACTTCCAATTATTTCACAGTATTAGCTTATTGGTTGATTGATGTCACTTGTCTTTAATTTTTGGCTGGCCTGGATCTAAATTCCCTCCATGTATTTGGGGAATCTCCCCCATGAGGAGCCTAAGCCTATAGAAGTAGAGAAGTTGAAAATGGCTGATGACTCTCCAAGAGTGCCTTGCATCTTGGACACATGATCTAGAGTGTGCCGTTCAGACCACTTGCCCAGGCTTTGACTGAGAAGCTAGTGAAGTTACAAAGCAGGGACTGCTCAGAATCCACAGTGAGAGTGACAGCAGCAGCAGCAGTGGTTAAATCCATATCCAGAAGTCACGGGGACCATGGTTGCCATGGAACTGGTCCACGGTCTAGTCCCGGTGTGGTGAGCAGTCCGTGCTTGGGTGCATCTCCAACAGAGCAGTCTGGGATGCTGTCACTGCACCTGGGGCCTGATGTGGGGCCTTGTTCCTCACCACGTACGTAGCCTCCAAACCTATTTCCCCAGCATCCTTTGTGATTCTATGAGTTGCCCCCAAAACGTCTTTTTAACAAACACCTTTTCTGCTTAAATTAACTCTGGTTGGTTTCTGTTTGCTTGTCAAGATCGGGACTAGGAAAGGCAAATGAGGCTGGTGGGGCATAAAATTTAAGGAGGCTCACAATCAGGTCATGAAGTGCCAACCCTGTACTCGCACATCCCTGTGAATGAAGCCCCCTTAAATTGTGTGCCCTACGAGTCTCACATGCCTCATCCAAGTCCCAGCCTTGTGTTTGCCATGTGAGAAGATATTAAATTCAGCTTTTCTTAAGACCTGGAATTTCTGGAAATAGGTGATGAATGGTCTACCTGGGAAAACTAGGTGGTGGGGTATTTCTACGGGACCAACTAGGAATGGGAAGTTTGTTCTTCCAGAATTAGCCCATCACTGTCCCCCAGTTTGTGGAAGGGAAGGCAAGAAATAAGCTGGAATTGGGAGAGGCTGGTAGGGAGAATCTTTTGTAAGGGAATTGTCAGCGTGCTATGTTTCTCCTTCCTCCTCCCAAGAGGAGAGGGGAGGCACATGCCTCTCCCTCATCTCAGAGCTTCAGAAGAATGGCTTGCAGTCCTATAGATCTCCTATCAGGACTGAAGAACACAGGAACCAGTATTTTATGCTCATTGTAAAGATGAAAGGCTGTGGTTGACTTGTTGCCCTCGGGTGGCAGAATAGACCCAGACAACATTAGAAAGGGCCAGAACTTCCTGGGTCGGACAGGACAACTGATAGTGAGTCTCCATTGGGAAATTCAGACGGTATAAATGGGACCTGGCCTGCCTACTCTGGCCAAGAGAAAGTTGTTGAGGAGCTGAGAAGTTCAAACCAAGAGGTGAAAAGCCAGAAACCAGAAGCTGGCGGAGAGGGTCGTACGTGAACAGCTAGCAGGTGTGGGGCCTTGACTCTATCGATGGAAATGCAGATGCGAGAGCACCAGCAACAGGAAGTCCCTACAAACCCACTAAGGTGCCTCAGGAGAGAAGGAGTCAACACTTGACCTCTATCACATCCAGAGAGGATTCTATGAGAGTCCAACTGTTGCAGTTGGGTGAAACTTTTCCTGCCCTCAGCCCCTCAATTGTATCTCCTCCCTTACCAGTGGCTCTGGCCCTGAGAGGCTTGAAAAATAAAAGGAGTCGCAACTTCCATGCCACCAACACTTCTCACTTGTGTGTCTCCAGGAGTCTCCTGGCTTTGCCCTTTTCCCCATCCATTCTCATCACAGCGGCTAAATGATCCCGATAAAACCCACACCAGATCATGCCATTTCTCTACTCCGAGCCCTCCCGTGTCCCACAATGGCCACAAGGCTCTATGGGATCTCGGCCTCTCTTTACGCTCTGGCCTCACATCCTTCTACCCTCCCCCACCTGCCGCGACTCCACTTGAACAGAACCGTCCTCCTCAGCGAGCCAGCCCCACTCCAGAGCGTTTGCACGTACTCATCTTTGACTTAGAAACTCCTCCTCCATGTATCTATTCTTACCTTTATTTCTACTTAAATGTCACTGCCTCTGGTGGACATTCCTTCCCAAATAGCTCTTCTTTGACACATCTCATCCCCTTTTCTACTATAGTTTTTACTCTAGAACTTATCACTATCACATTATACAATTAATTTAGTTTTTAGCTCCTAAGACCTAAACTCCTTGAAAATAGGAAACCTTGTCTATTTTATTCATTGCCTACATCCAGCATCTAGAACAGTAGGAGATAGAACAGGTGCTTAATAACTAATCGTTCAAAGAATGGGTTAGTAACAAGCCGGGGTGGAAGTATATCCAGAAAGAGAAAATGTCCCTCATACACAAACACTCCCTGAAGTCTTCCAAACCCCAACCTGAATATGTAGTGAGATTTTTAAACCAAATGGAGCCTGGAGTTCTGATATTACACTAGAATGAACTATTTGCTACCACAAGACAGAGACTATTTATTACCCAATAACGACCAGAGAAGTTATGGGAAAACCCAAGATGACATGTTGGGGAAATAGAAGTAAACAGGTTATTCATAAGCGCAGTGTACCAGATAGTTTAGTTTTCTGCTTCCGGGCACGGGAAAGCATCTCACTTCCCCTTTTTCTTTAGGCATCAGGCATGGCCATATGACTTCCTTTGCCAATGAAATGTGGGTGGAATGACAAGTGTCATTTCCAGACAGAAACTTCAAAAACTAGTACAAAGTGTGCCACATTCTCTTTCTTTTACTATGATGGTTGTGAAAACAGGGGTTGAGACCATACCTCAGAGGTCACTAGAAAGGTCACCGAGTGACTCCAAAAGGAAAACCCTACCTCCAACTCATGACGGGCAGGCAGTAGGAGTGAGAAATAAATCTTCGCTGTGATCAGCCTCTACGATTTGGGGGTTGTTTTAATGGGTTGCGTATTTGGTAGACTACGGTGGTCATTATATTTTTCTAGCTTCCTGCCTTGGAGGTATGTGGTAGTTTTGGGTAGTTTTGAATTTCCTGCCATCTGCTTGCCGTGGTTAGCCGGGCCGTATGACTAGTTCTGGTCAAGGACCTGTGAGTAGATGTGACGTAGATGCTTTATAGATGGAAACAATAAACGCACGATGAACCTCCAGAGATCTCTTTCCTTTGCCTCAGGGCCTAAAAGTTCATATTCCCGATTGGAGGTCTCTGAAACTCAGAGACCCGAAAGAGATCTTTGAAATACAGTAATGATTTGTAAAGGGTGAGTTTGCCAAATGAGAAAGCGAATTCTAGCTTGTTTTTCCTGCCTTCCTTCTTTCCTCCCTATCTAGTCTCTGCTTTCTCCTTTGTAGTCATTGTTGTGGCTGGTCCCTTAAAATTCACTCCATCCCAAATTATTAGTTTTAACCAGTTTGGTAACCCTATTCCCCATGACAGTAATTGGCTTATAAATAGCACGTGACCCAATCCTGCCAATGACACGTGACTAAAGTTCTAAGGGCAACTTCTGTGAAAGGTTTCCTTGCTCCAAAAAGAAAACACGTGAACAGTTTCCTTCCTTCCTTTAATGTCGTTGTGTCTCGCATGATGCCTGGAATTACTGTGGCCATTTTCCTACCTGGGCCACGGATGAAGCAAACACAGAGAAGGACTAAGCCAAGAGAATGACTAAAAAGCATATTCAGAATTCATCCTACTTCTGGACTTTTTATTATGAAAGTGAATAACTTGCCATATTATTTATATCAGTTTGAGTTAGAGCTCACCGCTAGTTGTAGTCCAAAGAATCTTATCTCTGATATACCTTTACTCCTTTATTATTTCCTCACTGTGATTCAAAACTGGATTGTCACCCAAATGAAAACTAAATCAGTAAGGAAATAAAGCCATTTAGTCAGTAGACCCATCCAAGAAAGTATCTAGTTAAGGACTCAAGGAGAAGGTCATGAGTTTAGGAGAATGGGGTAAGAGAAATGGGGCTGGTGTAAACAATACCACAGTATTTGGTAAGACACGGAATAGAGAAAAGGCAAACAAAGATGGTAGTTCAGGATTAAATTGGAGCTAAAGTTTGCTCCAGACTTTGAACTCTTTCATCATTTATCTAAATAAACTTGCTCACCACTGCGCTCAAGACCAGCACTTCAGAAGGAAAGTCTACTCCATCCTTCCAGAGTGCTCTAAGGTTGTAGGACACAAGAGCGGGAAAAATCTATTCGAGTATCATGGAGGTCACCAAGGAGGGCTAAAAGCTTCTAAAATCTCTCCATCAGAAGAGATTAAATTGGCATCTGAACAGACCTTTATATCATCAGGCAAACCTCCTCTTTTAGGGATAAAAGCCCTTTCAATCAGATGTGTGCTCACTCTTCTGACTAAGAGGAAAGGGCTTCGAAAAGGAGATTAGCAGGAGAAGCATAGATTCCTGGACTCTGTCCCGCACCTAGCAGGGAGCAACCCTATACAATCAGGTTCTAAAATCAAGGGCTTTCTTAGAGTTCATACTGATGACAATAGCAAATACTTCTCAAGATCCTCCTAGACCCCAAGCCCCTAGCTTTACACTTGCTCTCTTATTCGGTGTTCACAATAGCCCTTGGAGTTAGACTGTAATAATAGTCCCATTTCGCAGATGAAGATAGAGGCTTAGTGATTTGTTGAAGGTCAGAGCACATAGGATGCCCTAGATTTCAAATCCAAGTAATGCGACCTCAGAGTTCAAGTTCTTAATTACTATATTCTATTGACTTGAGAACTTAGCTTTTAAAAAAAAAATCTAAGATATCAGAATCAATTGCAGGCTAGATTTTCACTGGGAGTGTTTTTCTGTCTTTGTGGTATATAAAATACTCGTACACCTTACAATTGATTGTGGCTTCGATTCCATAAATATAATACAATGCTAATCGCCCTCTACTGACTATTCAGGCATGCGTAATTAGGCAGGAGAGCAGGGACTGACTTAGTAAGAAGCTATATATATTAGAGAAGAGGCTTTCCAACTTTCTCACAGAGCAGAATGCATTATGCAAACGAAATCTGACACAGAACTCCAATATGTAAAGCAGAGAAAAGTGGCATTTTATTAGTATAAATGTACTTCATGTTTAAATATATAAAATGTATTTATAACATAACATAACATAACATAATATATTAATCAGTAAGACTACTAGTTAGCATGTTGGAGACATCTAGTTGGTTGAATTTCCATTTGAATGTGCAGGGTTTTTTTTAATTAGTGTTTTAAAAATATTTGAAGATATAATTTAAGGCATTACATTTAAATCAAATATGAATGCTTGGGCATTTTTTTATTTAGTATTTTTTAAATATTTGACAATATACTTTAAACCATTATATTCAAATCAAATATGGAGGAAATCAGGACAAGCCTCCATGAATCCATAGCTTACAAACCGTTCTTTTAGGATGGTTTAAGCAACCACACAGCAATTGTCTTCCTAAGGCCTAAAGATGACTACGGTTTTGTTTGTTTGTTTGTTTGTACTGCACATCGCTATGTTGAAAGCTATTTGAAATGAATTGACTACCCAAGGATTAGCATTGTCGTATCACAGAGTTTGAGGGAGGCAGGAGAAATACCTTCTTCAAATTCTCTGACTCAATCTCCTAATGGCTACCATCCCCAGGCATTTTAACAGTAAAACAGCACTTCCCGAGGCCCCTTTCCAGGCTCGAGTCCCAACTCCATATCTTTCTAACTACATGAGCTTGGGCAGATTTAACCTTTCCTATCTTTGGATTGCATCTGTAAATAGGAATCAAAATACCCATAGTTATTTTGTAATACTGTTTTAAGAAACAAATGAGATAATATGAGTAAATCGTTACCCATAATATCTGTAGTACACAATTAATAATTCTTAGTAACTTTCAGTAGTTATTATAGTGCTCTACAAAGGGAAAATTACCATGCCAGGGACTGGAGACACAAAGGCACTCGAGGGATGGTTTCTGCTGTCCATGAGGTATCATCTATTTGAGGAGATTAGAAATAAATACGAAAGTTAAATAGCAATAAAAGTCCACACAAAGTAAGAACCAAATGAGTGACAAAGACAAGATTGAGGAGTGAGGACACCTTGCCTTCAAATTATATTTATTAAGCAAGTTTCTAGACTTCATGACAGTATAAGTATGTATGATGGAAGTGATCTAGAGGTCTGTGTCACACGTCTGTGCCACCGATATGCTGGTGCCAAACCACAGTGTTTAGAAAGGTTTGGAGAGTCAGCTTTTAAATATCAGGAGATTTCACATACGAATGTGGATTTCCATAGAATGGTGGCTCCTGTCAAGTCTAGAGACCTCACCCATTTCTGGCAGAAATGTGAGGAGAGGATGTCTAGCCTGAACAGGAATCAAAGGGAAAACACATTTGAGTGACTGCCCCCAAATCTACCAGCCGTCTGCAGGGGGCAGTGATGCGGTCCCAGACTTCCTCTGTAATGTGTCACTTAGGAAAAGTACCTCCAAGTGGAAGAGGAAGGTTGGCTGGCCCTCCACGGATTGTGCTGAGATCCTTTGGGAGCTGAGGAGGAAACTTCCAGAAGGGCACCTTCCCCTTGCTCAGAGGCATTTGGTTAGGAGATGAGAACCAACAATCCTTGCGGGGAGGCCCAGGGCTGCTCAGCACAGCCAAGCATCAGATCAGAATATCGTAATAAAAAAAAAAATGTGAATGAAGGTTAGATTTAACTTCTGAGGGAGCAGGATAAACGACCACCCCACCATATGCGTGTGACTTCTCCATTTCTTACTGCAATTTCCATTTTTTAAATAGGAATTTTCAACCTTCTGTGCTTGTCTAATGTCTGCTCGGAACAGTTTGAGACCCTGTTACTGTTTTAAAATGCATGCATGTGAAGATGAATCTCCAAACCAAGGGAAAAAAATAAAACTCAGAAAGTTTTGTTTAAAAATAAAATCTGAATTTCAAGTTTCTTTTTTTCTTTTAACCAAGAGATCTTATACAGTGGACTTCCAATTCTACACTTGCAACCAAGTAGTGGTTTCCTCTCTTACAAAAGTGAATGGGCTCTCTACCTGGCCAGAGACCTCACTGCTCCCTATTGCCCCCCTAGGCTGTGGTTAATCATGTATCTTTTTTTTTTCTTATATATGAAAGTAAAGTGTATGGTTGACCTCCAAATTGTACATGTTTTCTTATACACAGATTTTTTTTTTGGATAAATACAGCATAGTATTGTAAATGTACTTTCTCTTCTTTATGATTTTCTTAATAACATTTTCTTTTCTCTAGCTTGCTTTGTGGTGAGAATAAAGTATATACTACACATAACATACACAAACTCTGTGTTAATAGACTGTTTATGTCATCAGGTCAATAGTAGGCTATGAGTAGTTATGTTTTGGGAAAGTCAAAAGTCATATGTGGATTTTCGACAGTGATGGGGTCCGCGTCCTGACTCCCCCGGTCTGCATTGTTCAAAGGTCAATTGTACTTACATGTTTACCATGCAAACAAATGTCTATCCTACTGGTTTGCTTTCCTCATTTACCATCTGTCTGTCTCCAGTAGGTGAATTTCTATCCTGAATGATTTACAAAGACTTGGATACAAACTGACACTTGAAGAATTCTTACACTGGGAAAAAAATGTGCAAGGAGGGAGGTAGTAACAGGAGCAAAACACAAATGCTACATGGATCAAAGAAGGGAATTGGCATCATCAAATAAGATTTCATAGGGGAGCTGGGTCCTGAGGAAAACGCCAGTTTTGGGGCTAGGAGGAGGATGTTTGGGCAAGTCAATGTCTAAGCTATGCAAAATAAATGGTTGCCTAGAGACTCTTGACCTGTTTTTTCCTGTCCCCAAATATAATCACAGTATTCCTCTGCCTTAACAGTTTTTGATGGCTTCCCATTGTCTTCAAGATAAATTCCAGGGGTGCCTGGGTGGCTCAGTTAGTTAAGCAACGGACTTCAGCTCAGGTCATGATCTTGCGGTTCGTGAGTTTGAGCCCCGCATCAGGCTCTGTGCTGAGCTCAGAGCCTGGTGCCTGATTTGGATTCTGTGTCTCCCTCTCTCTCTGCTCTTCCCCTGATCACGCTCTCTCTCTCTCTCTCTCCCCAAAATAAATAAACATTAAACATTTTTAAAAAATATATAAAATCCAAAGGCCTTGGACTGACTGGCGTGGGAAAGTCATTGTGAAGTGGCCCCTGGCTACCTTCCTACGCTTGCTTCAGGCAGAACAAATCTCTCACCTTACCTTCTGAGAGTTAGCCATGCTCAACCTTTGCTGTTCCCTCAAAGTACCAATCTCTGGTATTTTGAACGCACTGTTTGTTCAAATGTATCCCCTGCCCCACCCCACTGCAGCCTCTTCTAAGAAACCTTCTCTGATACCGTCTTCCTCTAAGGCTGAGTCTGAGGCTCCTTCTGAGAGTTTAGTTAGCATGCTAAGCAAGACGGCAGCTTCACAACAGCGCCCCTTGAGTGGTCATAGTCTTCTATTCATTTGTCCCCAAAGGGGACCAGAGTGCAGCTCTGTGAGGAAACATCATAGGACTTACTACCTCTGAGGGAGTTACTGTACGAGCTAACAGAGCACTGTAGAAATACGCGTTCTTTCTCTCATGCAACTAAGCTGCCAGCCAGGGTTTCCTGCCCCTCAGGGATTTAAGCCAACTCCTCATGAACTTCTCTGAAAGTCCAGAGGCCTCTCCATGAGTTTTGCGAATTCCCGACAATTTAGTTCTTCATGCATCTGTCCAACTAGATTCCGGCTGTCGCATGTGAGTCCTCGCTTCCCCCCTCCATTGTCTTGGAGGCAGCACCCAACCTCTCCGCCAGTCTCTATGAAAGACCCTCTAGAAATTAGCTTCGTGCTGGTTTAATTATTTTATTGAAAGTTTGAGAGGGCAGAGGAGAGGTCACCACGCAGAGATGAATGTCCACACATAATTCTCTATAATGCTCACCTTCATCCTCAAGCCCTTGTCAGGGTCTGTCCCTAAGCAAATAATTGTTCCTTTTCTATGTAGCTGCTACTACAATGACATTTTACACCATCAACTCATATTAACTCTAAGTCTCTCTCTTTGTATATTTCTATCCATTTTCGTTAGTTCTACCCTATGGAATGACCCAAAACAAGTTTCTTCTCTCTGAGACAGATTTTTAAATTCTTTACATAGTACTGATCTTTATAGGTCAAACATCTATGTTGTCTTTATGTGGGATTGGGGGCTTTGGAAAATATTTTTCGTAGTGAGAAAAAAGCTCACAGGTTTTCATCGTAGTATCTTTGAGAGTTGGTAATGTGCAAACTTTTTCAAGGTTATCCTAAATTAATCCTGTGAAATCTAAGCTTTCTCTTGCCTTCAGGTGGATGTACACTTTGGGGACAAGTAAAATGGATTATTTCACCTGACTTATTTACACAAAGTAAAAAAACAGGTCACAGCCTTTTTATTTAAGCTGATCAACTTAATTATAACTCTTTGGATGCAAGCATTTGCAATGTTTTCTGTGGTTTGGGTGTAATTTCCTGCCAGAGAGGGATGTGGGGGCGGAGGGGAGAGGAGGGGCTGCTGAGTTTTGGCAACAAGTTCCCCAGTCCAGCTGCTCTCTGTTAAGTGTCAATGACCTTACTCAACAGCACCCAGACAGTCAAGGTCCCTATAATGAGAAAACCAAATTACAGGTATGTAATTCTCACAGTTTTCTGCCAGAATCTCCAAGCTGGTGACAAATTGATATACTACTGTCTGCACGGAAGGCTGGCTTTCAGAAAACAGGCCACTCTCAGTTGAAATGCTATACCTGAGGATTGTGCAATTTCGAATCTCTGAGATATAAAAAACATCCTTCTCCCAAGTCTTTGTAGAATGGCGAACTGTATTTGTTTACACTTGGAAAGCCCTGACAGAAAAACAAAATGTGAGAAAAATCTTCAGGCACCAGGAACCAGGAGATCATGGAAAAGCATGATTTAACTATGGGACGATAACGTAGGACTCGAGATTAAAGTCTAAAACTGAATTTTATTACTCAGTCCCCTGCCTAACTTTTAAGCGTTGACAGTTGTGCAATAACTCCCTTACAACTACATGTTTCTGGAAGGTAATTTCCTAAAACAATAATAAAAAACAGTAGTCATAATAATAATAGAAATAACTAACATTAATTAATATTTTGCTACGTGTCGAGTTCTAAACATTTCCTACGCATCCACTCATCTGACCCTCACAACCACTTCACGATGTAAGGACTATTGTTGTTTCCAGTCTGCAAGCGAGGAGGGGGGATGCGGTGAGGGTGTAATTTGTCTGAGGCTGGACAGCCAGGGAATGGCAGGACCAACAGTCAACCCGGGCAACCTGTCTCCACAACCCTTGGGCTCAGTCACCAAACTGGGTCTTGGTAAGTCACTGTGTTTTTCCCACAGGAGAAAAACAATCATCGGTTGGTATACTCCTGACCCAGACCTTAGCCTTGAATAAACATGGTGACAAAATGAATGTCAAAAAAGTGAAGACGCGGCTAAATGTACCTCTCCTCAGTAGAAACGGTAAACAGTCAAGCTGAGACTTTAGTTCGCCAATGCAGAAATAGGCCCTACCCTTTGAACCCCAGTTATTCACTGGGTTCCAGGTCAAGCATGAGAATCTATATTTCTAACGTTTCTCCAGGTGATTCTAATGCACGTACATGTTAGGACATCACTCATCTAAGTTTTATTTTCAAATGCTTATTGAGCATCTACTGTTTGCTGGTTAAACAGAAGTAAAAAAAAAAAATGCAGACATGACTTCAAGGTGCAAAAAAAATCTAGGTTTTGGTGGGGGTTGGAAGGAAGTAGGCAAGCAAACAACTATAACACAGAACAACAAAAATCTCCGATACAGTAGGGGGGTGATAACAATTCCAAGAAAGGGAAAGAAAATACTTCGCAGAGGACATGACCTTCGGGCTGAATTCTCTGAAAAGATGAGGATGAGCTACCCAGGCCAGGGAGGTTGGAGGAAGAAGGGCAGGGGAATGTCTTCTGGACCCAAGGACGTATATTCGGTCAGAAGCAACAACAGCAATGGCCATTTATTGCACTTTAGCTGTGTGTGAGGGATTGCTTGATGTGAGGGACATAGAACATGCCCGAAAGAACACAGAGGTGAGAGTATGTGGCCCCTTCAAGGGACTGAAAGCAGTCCATTTTGTGCAGATTGGCCACCAGGGAAAGGGGTGGGGTGGTGAGAGGAATTTCACATTTTGTTTCCCTGAGAAGGGGACACTGAGTGCAGATTAGCAAGTAGGCTGTTTCTGAGGGAATGCCCCTGAGGGCGACCATCATGGAAATTCTTTCGTAGGGAGGAAAGGGAGTCTGTGCCGAGGCAGAAGCTGAGCTGGGATGCAGCCCCTACTGAGACAACCCACAGGAAGCTCTGGATCTGGGGTGGCCAGAAACTTAAAGATCTGTTTCGAACAGAAAAAGAACCTTTTAAACACTGATAGCTGGCTCATCGGGAAGTGGACAGAATGACGGGTGGGACTCCTGTCCACTGCCGTAACGGGGAGAATGGAATAAGACTGGTAATTCTGTTTCTGATGATTCCTATTCTCTGAACACTCGACTGCACCTTTCTAGAAGATTCCCGTTTCTTACCCCTTAACCCCTTCTAATTAATAACGCAGGATCATGCACGGAGACAGAGATGGAGCTTTCTTTGCTGCAACCCTGCCGTGTTGCTTTTGAGCGGAAAGCAGATTCGCATGTAGTCTTCTTGCCCCAGAGTGTGTCAGAGACTCAGCGTTTGCTCTATGGCTGTGAAGTTGGCCAAGAGAGCCATTTTGTTTTTATTACATTGACAGTCTAATGCTAAGACTTACATAGACTAAAAAGAACCCCAAATGGGTTACCTGTATACTCATAACCAAAATATTGATTTTATTGCCGACAATAAATATTAATAACAATTACATAGGCCATTGTCTGCACGACCACTTTTATCTTAATGGGCTCCTTACACCCTTACTATAGTCTTAAGAGCCACATGGCAAGAATTTTGGTTCCATTTTGCAGAGGGACAAATTGTGGCAAAGCAACGTTAAGTGTGTTACTTGGCCTAATTTCTTCAGGTTGAGGGAATCGCTCTCCCTCATCTGGACGCTTGTGTTTTCCCCTTGCCACCCTGGATGGCATTCATTTGAAGTTAGTGGGTGGCATTCTGCACCATTAGATGGTGAGTCCTTTGAGAGCAGGAGTGTTCTGTCTCAGTCACCTTTGTATTCTTCAGTACCTGTCCTGTAGTTCTTCTACATCTTCGGTGCTCATTTGGCAAGCTGACAGGGGAAAGGAAATGAGCGAATTTTATAAAATACCACTTGAATTCAACAAAGAGACAGGCATGTACCTGGGTTGTCTGCCTCCCGGATGAGTGTTCATTCCTAGATTCCCTTGTGACTCAAAATCTAGTCTGTAGACGAGCAGCAAGGCAAAGACTCGGGTCATCAAAGACCTACTAAGTCAGAAAGTACATTTTTACAAGATCCCCAGGTAATTCCTCCCAGGCGCGTGGACGCCTGAGAAGCAAGGCTCTAGACTCCACTTCTTTGTGGTTAAAAGTACTAAGTTGTCTGCTACTGATAAATGTACATTCACTGTCCTTCATTTTCTGTGGCTTACCTGCATCGTTCCACCGTGACCCAAGCACAACAGACCAGAAGCGTATATGGGAGTACCTGAGGCAACTGATGTGAAACAAATGAGTGGTGAGAATCAATATTTCACTAAAACATGACTATTAATAATAATAAACTTAATATTGGGGTGTCTGGTTGGTTCAGTTGGTTATGTGTCCAACTCTGGATCTCGGCTCAGGTCATGATCTCATGGTTGAGACTGAGCCCCACTGACAACGTGGAGTCTGCTTGGGATTTTCTCTCTCTCTCTCTCTCTCTCTCTCTCTCTCTCTGCCCCTTCCCACTCCCCTCTCAAAATAAATAAATAATTAATATAATACTGAAAGATAACATTTATTGAGACTATGGTAGTACTGTCTTAAGTATTTTATTATATACTTCATTATATATCTCATTTACCATATGCCTAGTACTTTTATAAATATATATACATCTATATGTGTGTGTATGTATCTAAATTTTCATTTATCATAGTTTTCCCCTTGAGTCTCATTTATTATTAAATAAGACTTTATACACACCTACAACCATATGGGTTAAGTCTGACTACTGTCTTCACTTCGTACATGAAGGATCAAAACACTGGTGTCCCAGATGCCCTGGCTACATGTAGAGAGGCCTGGACTCGCTCTTAGGCGGTCTGGCTCCACAGCCCATGCTCTTAATCGCCAGCCCAAATAGATTTGGAATGACTTTGGTCTATACATGTAGTGTTTTCTCTGTCCCTAAAATCTATAATGACAAGACGGCTTTGGCAAGCTAGTGCTCATACCTAGAAGAAGAGGAAGGAGGCACAAGTGGGGAGACGCAGTGGGTCCACTCCGCAAGGATTTTTGGCACCAGGTTGACTCAGTCCAGGACTGAATGTCCGGACTCTACCACCAACCTCCCACGATTTGAGCAACATCTTATTCCCTTAAACTCCTAGTACAGCTTCAAAATTCCATCCCATTGTCTTGTGTTTTTCCTCCCCCTTGACCCCTCATGCTTATGTATCTATATAAAACTAATAAAACCTTGAACAGGAAATATAAAATCACTGTGAAAGCAAACCAAACCTGCAGCAAGACCTCAGAGGGCCCCGTGCAATCAGAGCTGTGTGAAGCTATTTTCTGGGAGCTGTAAACCTAATAGCTCGCTCTGTGCGAGGCACAGCTGCAGGGCTCTGGGGACAGATAGCCCCCTTGTTGGAAAACAGAAGGGCCTGTAAAATTATTTGCACAAAATTTTTTTCTTTAATATTTTCCCAGCTACCTCAGGCGCTCCTTCCCCTCTGCCCTACTTAGCTAAATAACCGGAGTCTGGGAGGAGCAATGATGAAGGAATAATGATTTTTTCCCCACTTATTATTGATGAATAGAAAATTATTTTGATAATCTTTTCCATTCAGTGTTTGAATAAATCACTTAAAAAGAGGTTTTTTTTTAAATTTAGGATTTTCCTTCTTTTTATTTCTGGGGTGTATATGTGTGTGTGTGTGTTTGGGAGGAGGTCATCCTAAGTTTGTGGGATTAATTTCACCACAGGAATATTCTGTTGCTTCCAATGACCTTGCTTATATCCAAGGCAGTCTTCTATTGCTTTGTACCAAGCTGTCCACTCCTCCCCTCACCTAGGCATGACTCTATCCCGACTCTTCCTTCTTGCCCGCCCTCATAGAAGCCCATCCTTCCCTGAACCTATATACCTACACAATTCTCTGTGATTCTGGTTCTGGATACTGAGATTATCTTCTGGTGTGGGTTCCTAAGCCTGTTGTCCTGTTAAAAGAGATTGGATGCTCCTTTTCTTTGGCGGGAGTTTCCACTCCCTTAGGGGCCAAAGCTTTGGAATCAGCCCCAGCCAGGTTCAAAGCTTGTTTTGGTGATTAGTACACATGTAAAATCACCCCGAGTGCATCATTCCATCTCTCTCACACTCAGCTTCCTCAATTATAAAATGTACTCAACAGTATGCACCATTTCAATAAGTATTGACCATGTGCTCAGTCTCTGTCCACATATTCACCCGTTTGGCCCTCACGTGACCCTCTATGGCAGATGCACTCAACGTCCTGTTTTATGGAGGAAGAGAAGAGAGGGTGAATGCATGCCCAAGCTCACACGCATAGTAAGTGAAGACCTGGAATTCGCTCATGGGTGTTATGACTCAGGAGTCTTCGCTTTTAATTACCATGCGATGAAATCTTCCAAACTACAGTGTCGTTGTGGAAAGTGAAGAAATGACGAGTGCTGATTCCACGGAAGACCAGTGCCTGGTTCCGAGATCACGCGAAGCGAATGTGATTTTTCTTCCACATTTACACTCAATAAAGCATTCAGAAAATCTCTGTTTCTTCTGTCTCTTGCTTCACTCCAACCTAACTTACTGCATTTTGTCTCCTCTGTAGAAAGTTCAGTTGGTTCTTCTGTAAGGTTATGTTATCCTAAGTCCATAACCTTCAAAGTTCACATCAAATATCATACGCAAATATGTGGTTATGTATGCATATGTCTGAGTCTTGTCTAAGACAAGATTAAAACTTGTCACAAGGTTTCATCTTCCAAAGATGGAGAAAAGACAAGGCTAAGGGATGGAGTAGGCGGTGGAGAGAGATGCCGTCAATCTATGTTGATATGCATTATAACTCTTTCTCACTCCCTCCAGTTCCTCATGGGCACTCCCTTCTCTTGGACTCACAATAAAACAAAGTAAAAGAGGAAATAAAAACAGGAATTTGATGAAAATTACCATCCCAGGATGCTTGAGCTCACTAAAAACACAGTAAGATAGACTGAGGTCTTTAGAATCACGTTTGACCTTAGAATCAGCAACCGAAGTCCTCTATACTTATAAGAGTGGTTCTCAAAGTGTGTGCCCTGTTCCTATAACACTGTATCATCTTTGAACTTGACAGAAACGCAAATTCTTGTACACATCCTAGACCTACTGAACCGGAATCTCTGGGGGAGAGCCCAACAATCTGCTTAACAATTGATTCTGATTTGAGCTCATGTTTGATTATTATTGGTTTGCAGGTCTGTGGAGACAATGGGTGAAGTTCTTAAACTATAGGTGCAAGCTAAATACAGCCCGCCACCGGTTTTTATAAATAAAGTTTTATTGGAACACAGGCACACCCCATTCATTCATTTATTGCCTTTGACTAATATCTAGCACTTTACAAAAAAGTTTTCTGGCCCCTGGCTTAGAGAATTAGAGGAACAAATAAACCACTTGGAAGGGGCTGTCACATATATGCTTTCTGACTTTGGAAAATTTCCTTTCGATCTTTAGTTTTCTTCTCAAAATGTAAGAAGAATACTCTACCCACTTTGCAGGTCGTGATGATCAGTTCATCTATGCAAAGGTATGAGTAGAATTCCTCACACTTAATAATCACTGAATAAGTGGTAATTATTATTGAAGCAATACTAGATAAAATTTAATAGTTGGTTAGTTTATAATTAAGTCTGAATGAAAGTAGAAAAAAATACCTGATGTATCAACTAAACTAACTGGTTTGGTGGAAACCAAAAAAAGTAGTTTAGGCCTATAATCCTCAAAAGGAAAAACAAGTTTTCAAAATAATATTACAGGCTTAAGTTTATACTTCAATTTTAACATGTATTTGTATACTTAATGTTTTTAGCTTTCAGCACGGCCAATTAATAAACATTTATCGCTCAATACTTTAGAATTTTACAAGTCTGAGTCAATACTTTTATTTATCTTGAATAAAAACATGGAGAAACATACTTTGGGAAAAGAGATGATAATTCATCCATAATTTACCCTTGACAGTTTGTCTTTCATGACTACTAAGGGCATCAGAGTTTGAAGTCTATGTGAGTAATAAAAACAACAACGAGAACTACCGTTCATATTACAGTGTTTACATACATATATTATATTTTGTAACATACATATACACATATGTGCATTATATAGATATTTTTTGTATTAACTGAAATGTGGGGTTAAAACTATATAACTAACATTATAATGCCTTATATATTTCCCTTGAAGTTTAAAATAAGAATGATTTCTTATTATTCATGATTCCGTGGGTTGCCTGGGCTCAGTTGGGCAGTTTTCTATTCCATATAGTATAGTTGAGGTCACTCACTTGGCTGTACTCAGCTGGGGGCTCTGCTAAGGGCTCGGACTTTTAAGACAAGCTCTCCTTTCCCAGGGCCTCTCTCTACATGGCCTCTCATCAATCAGTAGTCAGACCGAGCTACTTTCAGAACAGCAGTAGGCTTCCAAGGTGGGATATTCCAGGAGGATAAGCCTCAATGCATAAGCATGTCTCAAACTTCTGCCGGCATCAAACTTGCTAACGTCTCATTGGCCAAAGCAAGTCACATGCTCAAGCATAGAGTTAATGCGCGAGGGGCATTGGTGTTGGGCAGTTCGCTCATTAGGGGCCACAATGCAAGCCAACCACTATCCATACCTTCTGAATAATGAGAATTTAGTGAATGAGGAAGACGGATTGGCTGACTAGACTGCTCCCGGTTTTGTGGATACTGGAGAAGGGCTATGCACACTTATTTATTTCAACATGTGTTTGGAATCCATTTATAGATGATAAATTTGTTTCTGAATGTTTGTTTAAGGGCCTAGGTTTTGAATAACGAAAGCACAAAAGGAAGATCTATTTTCCATTATCCTATATCCTCTTTTAGGGACTTTGAGCACAAAGTACAGGACAGATGTTTTGGATTAGCTTACCACACTGCACCAGGCACACAAAATTTGGAGTGCAGTCCTGTAATATACAAATTATGCCAGATTATTCTGAGACGAGTCAAAAGCCAAGCTTTGGTAATGAGAAATTAAGGTAGCATTGAGCTGGAATTATTGGTACAGTTAAAAAAAAAAGTAGAAATATCTTCCACCCAAACCACCTGGTTATAAACAGAATCATAACAACAATCAGATGCTACGGTGACAGCCGAGTTTTAATCTACGGGCAAAACCCGCGATTCCTTATTACTTGTGCCGAATATTTTAGGAGGTTCACACTTCTTTTATCAAATGATACTGGATTCCATTAACATTATTCAAGGTAATAAACTAATAAGGTAATACAAATAATTAGAAAATAGGAAAAGAAATAAGAAGATGGGATATCTCCTGGAAAGGACCACTTAATTTGAATGGGTTAGATATCATTATAAAGCCTCCTGGAAATCTGTAGCAAACTTGAGTAGAGATTTCATTTGGGGTTCTTGAGGGAATCTGCTCAGATATACTTGAATTAAAAAATGCCCTCCTCTCTTTGGGGAGGCCACCCTCTCTGAATAAATATAGAACTTGGGGAGTGAATGCATGCCAACCCAAGCAGCTGAAGGAACCCCGGTGATTAGTGGCGTGACTGATGTGTTTCTCAATCATTCTTACTTCTGTACATCTGAGTTTAGCTTCTTATGGAGTATGAACCAATCCTTAGAATTTAATAATGCTGTGTCATTTGCAGATAACAATAAATGCCAGTGGATATTTAATAAATAATTTATTTTGAGGGATGATGATGTGACGTAGACTGCATCTGTGAAGACAGAGAATGCAGAGTTCATGGGATAGACTTAATTCATTCACTCTCTCAAGGAGCATTTTTGAGAACCTATTGCATGCCCATTGTGGGCACCTAAAAAAGTTTCTCCTTCTTTTTTTGAAAAAAATTTTAATGTTTTTTTCATTCTATTTTTGAAAGAGAGAGAGAGCGAGAACAAGTGGGGGAGGGACAGAATCTGAAGCAAGCTTCCGGTTCTGAGCTGTCAGCACAGAACACGATGTGGGGCTCAAACTCACAAGCTGGGAGAACATGACCTGAGCTGAAGTCAGACGTTCGACCGACTGAGCCACCGAGAAGCCCTCTTCCCCCTACCCCCAGCCAAATTTCCCCTTCTTACAGAACAATAGGAGAGGGGTTTCTGGAGTAGGGAAATGGGTTGGGGTCCAGTTCATAAGTTCCCTGGAGGATTTCCAAAATTACTGAAGCATTACCTTCCCCCCCCCAGTTTTTGTTAGATTCTCAAAGGAACCCAATAACCCCAAAATGTTAAAACCAGTAGAGCATTATGGATGACTCGAATCATGACTCTTTGTCCTAAAGCTCATCTTTTTTTAGTGTAACCCCTTCATTTCTTAACTGAGAAAATCTAGGCTCAGAAAGCTGGCATGGGTGCTTTGTTTAAAAATCACTCATCTGATTACTGATAGAGCTCTGCTGAAAACTCCATAGTTTTCAGTACCTCTCGAAATGATTAACCGTAGCTTATCCAAATGTCTTATTGATATAAACATCCTAGGGGCACCTGGTTGACTCCATTGGTTAAGTGTCTGACTCTTGATTTCTGCTTAGGACGCGATCTGCTCAGTTCATGAGTTCGAGTCCCACGTCGGGCTCTCTGCTGTCAGCACAGAGCCTGCTTTGGATCTTCTGTCCCTGTCTATCTCTGCACCTCTTCTGCTCACACACACACACACACTCTCTCTCAAAAATAAATAAACATTGAAAAAAAAAAAAAAGCAACCTACAACACAGAATGGAATTCCTCCTGCAGCTATGAAGAGATGTTTGTTATCCTAGCGGGAAGTTTCCCTGGCTTCCCCATTCTCTACTCCATCATTCCCAGGGAGAGCACAGGGGCAGGAAAGAGAATGGCTTGCTTGGCTGAGGGCCTTGGAATCTGTGAGGAATGGTTTCAGTGAACTGAAGTCCCGGGTGGACTGACTTCCCCTGACTTCCATCAAATGGCAGCTGGACGCAAGTCTAGCTCTATCAAGACTTATGGTCATGGGAGGGTTCTTGCAGTTGACCGTGCAAAAATCTGCTTGAGTTACCAATGAAAGAGGTGGTATTAAGTCTGCTTACACTGGAAATTCTCAGGCACTGTATGTCTTTTTCATTGACTGCTGACATGATCATGGCTAGTTTAAGAAATAAGTGTGCATCCACATGACTTTTCCCTCCTGCCTGATGGTTATGACAAGGTGGGAAGGGAACCCCAGTAGAGAACGCATAGAGCCACTTCTCCTCACGTGATGGCGTTTTCACACCAGCCTCATTTATTGTATGGATCATGAAGATTCCTTTTTGTCCTTCGTAGTCATCCAGGTGGGAATACTGTCCCAATACAACTGCTTAACTATGTCGCCATAAAGACCTAAGCACTGAGATCATCTCTTTCAGAATATTCCATTTCTCTAGTCAGGGGTCCCACTCCACCCATGGATCCATCTCTGGTCTGGGGGACAGCACAAGAGGGAGGGAGGGGTTTAAACCAATTCCAGGTTCTTTTTAAAAACTGAGACCACACCAAGTTCAGTCATGACCCCTAATTTCCCATGTTTTCACCGCATAGAGAGAGAGATTTTAAAAATGCATGTTTGTTAAAGCTTTGAGAGCCCTGGCTACAAAGCCGCCTTGTAGGCATAAAATATTAATGCTGTTGGCAATGCCTGCTTTTACTTCCACCCACACCAAGAGGTTTTAGACCAGTTAAACTCAGGAGACTTCTTTTGTGGGAAGAGAAGGTTAAGCTGTAACTGCATTCCCTAGACCCTGTTGCTCAAGGAATGTGTCCCAGGAGAACCTCTGCAGGATAGTTTAATTAGCCCCGAGGTAGTGCAGGGGCAGAAAAATTGGGGCCAAATTGGTACTTGGCTTCGTATTAGTTCCTCATGTTTGTCTGATAAACTGTGAACTCCAGGAGAAAAATATGGCTGCCCAATAGTAACGTGCTTGGATACATGTCAACTCCATTCATTGTTTTCCTAGGTGAACAGAAGCACTTTCAAAACACAAGTTTTAGATTTGCTACGCCTTTGCTTAAAACTCTTCGGTGAGTCCAGGTCACCTACGAAAAAAAAAAAAATGCCTAGTCTTTCTAGGATAAAATTCAAGCCTCTCTCTTACCCTAATCTGGCCTTCTGGCCTTCTCTTATTTTCTACAGTCTTCTTTCTCCAGCCGTAATCGATAATGTCTCTTTCTCTGAAACTCTCACCTCTATTCACGCCACATATGGTCTCTCCAACTGGATGTCTGATGACCCTTTATAATCACTCCAGGGTCTCCTTCCTTTGGAAGACTGTCCTGGCCAATCTTTTTCTGAGTTAGGAAAATTTACTCTCTCATCTGCGATTCTTCTGTCCCTCTATACATGTCATCAGTGTGGGCTTCTCTTCCTACCCGTGTTTGAGTTTTTCAGGAATCATATCAGATCTCCGACTGTATGCCAAGCATTTGTGTCTAGGGCATAGTGAGAGTAACTCACTCAAGAAGGCATGAGGAGAGAGTAACTGGATGACTACTGGTCAGACTTTGGAAGGCATTGCAACTAAGGGTGTTTCAAATGTCTCACCCTTTGACTCAGCGGGAGGAGTGCAAGTCAAATTTCTTTTTTTATGTAACAATGCACAGAACGTCTTTTTTATTACTACAACTATAATTTCAATGTTATTCTTATCCCATAGCACTAACTTCTTGGCTGAAAAGAGACTGATGACATCTCCCGCAATTTACAAAGTCTCACTAAACATTTGAACAACACCAGGACACTCACTTGCAGTGGCTCCTAGGGTGTCAAGGTCTAGTGCTCAGCTTTTCATGTTGAAAGGCAACGGAGAGTAGTGGCTGGGATCACCCACTGGGTTGAAATCTCAGCTTTGCCACCTGCTAGCTGTGTGACCTAGGGCAAGTTCTGTAACCTCTTTCTGCCATTTTTCTTTACCCACATTAAAAAAAAAAAATGATCATACCTCCTCATAGATACCAGAAGACAAGGAGTAAATCTGTTGATATTAAAAGCCTAAACAAGGCCTGGCACAATACCACAGGAAGCAATGGAAAATCATGGCTAAAATCAGGGGCGCCTGGGTGGCTCAGTCGGTTCAGTGTCTGACTTCAGTTCAGATCACGATCTCAGAGTTTGTGAGTTCGAGCCCCGCGTTGGGCTCTGTGCTGACAGCTCAGAGTCTGGAGACTGCTTCAGATTCTGTGTCTCATTTTCTCTCTGCCCCTCCCCCACTTGTGCTCTGTTTCAAAAATAAATAAATGTAAAAAAATATATAAAATAATGGCTAAAATCAGCGACTTGAGGGCAGATAGATCTGAGGTTTTCTTCCCCCATTGACTAGCAGTGAGATCTTGAGCGGGTTGTTCAATGTCCCTGCCCCTTACTTTGCCTCCTCTCAAAGTTGGAGCTAACAATTTCGCTTCCTTCAACTTCCACCCTTAAGTGAGAGATCTCACCGAAATCTCTTGCGCTTAGCATAGTAAGTGATCAACAAACGTTGCCTCCTAGTGTTATGCCGTAAGATTAGCTCTCTACGAATTTTGGGACTAAATCTCCATTTGGGTTTAATTTCAAAAACTTATTTTGCCATTAGAGTTGAAAAACAGTCTTTTGCATCCACAAATCAGCTACGGATCTAGACTCACAGAATGTTATATTTGTGGAACCTTAGAATGGAAAGCTCTCATAAATCTTAACTGCTTTACTTTATACCATTGGTTCCCCATCGAAGGCGGCTTGGCCCTCTCCCCCTTCCGCAGGGGATATTTGGCAGTGTCTGGAGACTCTCACAAATGGAGGTACTACTGGCATCTACTGGGTAGAGGCCAGGGATGTTGCTAAACATTCTACAGGGTACAGGGTAGTTCCCAGAGGACGAGAATTATCTGTCCCAAAAAGTCAGTAGTGACAAGATTGAGAAACTATGGTTTAGGCTAAGAAAATTGAAGCCAGGAGAGGCTTGATAAATGACTCGTCCATGGTTGTGGGTTTGATGACATTATTTCTGGCTCTGTCTGATCTCCTACAGGATATGCAAACAAACTCAGAAGCCAGAAGCCAACCCGGCATTCAGACTCCTTTCTCAGCATTCTAACCCCCTCTACTATAGTATGAGAGTACAGAACCCTTATTTTTCCCACATATCAGGTTTCCCCCCGTCGCCTCCCGGCCCCTGAAACACACACATGCACACACAATTTCGTCACTGGAAAAGTAAAGCAGAGAGTGTGACTAGCTCAGGCAAAGGCAGATCTCCCCCCGATCACATCTGTTTCAAACCAACCAGTTTCATTACGACTGAGCGCTCAAATGGGAGCCCAGGCGAAAAGGCAGTCCAGGCCGTAGGTCTTTGTTGCTCTACGACTAGAACTGGGCCACGGTTCTCACATACGGTGATCACGGTTTGTGGTCAGCGGGGTCCACAGACAATTGCAGAAATACTGTGACTACAGGACAAAGAAGAAGAATAAAAAAAAAAAAAAAAGGGGATATGACTTGATGAGCAAGCCACACAAATTCACAGGAAGTAGACTTCATCAGTTCTAGTATCTGTGGTTTTCTTGAATTCTCTTCAGATCTTATTCTGGGAAAAGAAAGTTATCAGGTCAATAGTGTTAATGTGCTTTGTTTTGTTTTTGTTCTTGCTGTGTTCTACGGGAGCTGAATGAGGAGGTCCGCACGCTCACAACGGGCCTGGGAATCAAGAAGGAAAAGAGCCCCCGAGAAGAACCCCCTGCTACAATTCAGGGAGGGATGGAAGAGTGGGAACCAAGGGGAGAGGGTGCCTGGTGTTTCGACCCCGAAAGAACGACTGAAATCAGTTTGTTCTCCTCTAATATCATTAATGAAACCGCACAGTGATGTCACTTCTGATCACGCTGTAATTCGAGTTGCTGATCGTGCGATAAGAAGCTTCCTTTTTGCGCATTCACAGCGTGTCTACAGTGGAAAAGACCTTCAGGTTAACTGTGAGTGGGTGGAACTCGTCAAGAAAAATAACTTCACCACAACAACAACAAATGACAGGAGGGACAGAAACTTCTTTGGGAGAGCAGAGGGAAAAAAAGCGAAGTCTAAGTATTATTACACATGTGAAAGAAGAGTCATTTACTTAATAGGAAGTAACTCATTCACACAAATGTAACTTTGTGGTCCCTCAGAAGTACGTAAATACTACCAATCTGTCCTCCACAGATTATCATCAAAATTTCTCGGGAAACGCCTCATTAAAGAGTCTTTAAAGACTAATCTGACTGTGCATTAGTCAAATAATTTCAGAAAGACGTTCAACACTGTCGACTGTAATATGAATTTCTTTCCCTTCCACGGGTACCACATTTTGCCAAATTTAGTATGAGTTTTGAATTGAGGCAAAACACGAACCCTTTGAACAACATTCGTCTTTGCAAGAGAAAGCTGTTTCCTGTTTCTAAGAGAAAAGCCTTCCACAGACTGAGGAAAAGTGTTCTTTGGCATTAAATAGCTCTTCCCAGATATGTTTATCGGAAATACTTCTCTCTCATAAAACTTGATAGGGAAAAACTCGTTAAGAATTCGTAAATCTCACTCTTTGAAAGAGAGTTTTTTTTAAAAAATTGATACTCTCAAACCCACCCACCCAACAGGCACGGTCATTTCTGTCTGGGGCTTTATCTCTGGGGCTGTAGACTCTATCCCTTTTATTAAAAGAGCATCACTGGTCGCCTCATGGTTTTTAATTCGTTCATTCTCTAGTGTCCGTGAAGTTTGTCACCATCGGTTGCTGGCCTGCTGAAGACTCGAAGTGTCTCTGTTTTGGTTTGAGGCCAACGTGCCTCTCGAAGTTGAAGCTCCTGGTCCACCAGCTCACAGGCCTCCAGATAGGCTTATGTATGAGACGCATACTTCGGTGCCCAATCCTAGGCCTGGAGGTTCTGATTTAGAACCTCTTGGCAAGTGGAATTCTGAAATCTACACTTTAACCTGTTTTTTAAATGACTCTTGCCTACTTAGGAGTGAATGTTAAAGATTTAAAGGCAAGAAAGACTAGTATTCATCTTTACAAATTGAAAAGGGAGAAAAAAAACATCGCATAGGGAGACATTTTGGAGAATTGGATTTTTTTGAGGAAGCAAAAATTATACTGCAACACCATGCGAACCTGCGCGCGTGTGTGTGTATGTGTGTGTGTGTGTGTGTTTTCCCACCTAATGTCTATATTTCATCCTTTCTCCAGCCTCTTCGCTTAGTTGGTTTCTCCTTACTTCTTGTCACCCCCCCCCATTTATTCTGTTTTAACACCTTTGCCACAAGAGAAGAAAAACAAAGAGGAAGAATGGGTGAAAATAGGAATTTAATATGCCTTTACAAGTAATTTAACATTTTGAAAGTGTATCTATTTTGACCTTTGTAAGGCTGTGAACTGGCATTCTCCAGTTTGTGTTCTGTATGGGATCATATGCTGGGAAGTAAAAAAGTAGCTGGAATTATTTTTCAAACCTGAATTAGCATTATTTGCTCTATTAAATTGGTATCGTTTATTTAATTATTTTAAAGGAAGAGCACACACGGAAGAGACAGGTCGCTTCTTAAACCCAGAAGAACAAATGTCACTTTGTGAAGTATGCCTCGTGCTCCACCCTAATTGCCCTCCAGTGACTGTAACGCTTCTATTCTACATGCTGTAATAGGAAACTAGGAATTTTTTAAGCATTTCAATATACCAAATCTTCCCCAAACTGCTTCTCGTAAAGCAAAAATGTTTTACTGTCACCGAATTCCAGTCCCAATAGCAATCTTGAACCTGCTCTTGACTTGATTTCCAACGCGACGGGAAAACTAATGGTTTTGTGATCACTACATGGACTCTGCCTCAGTTCCCTCGACTTCTAGGCCCACATTTAAGTTCCAGCCTGTTAGGATTAAAACCTGAAATTATGTCGTTAGTTTTGTTTAGAATTCTTAGGGTTCTCGTAATCATCATTAGTGACATTCTTGCTTTGTTCAGAGAGGCACTGTTATAATCAGGAGTAATGATAGCGATGGTTATTAACAATGCAGGGCAAAGAGCCCTGGATGGGACAGAAGCTCAGCTTAGGCATGGCGGTGGCCACTGTGCACCCTGCTCTTGAAAACATCTGGACAGCCAGTCCGCTGTGGTGACACTCACACGGTGTCTCAGGAAGGCCGCGGTAGAGTGAACTGGCGGAATCAGCAGGGGAGGGGAGGGGGGCGCTGGTCCTCTGGAGACTTGAGAGAGAGAGACCTCTTGAAGTTGATACGCTTACTCACCAGCAGGTGAAAAACCAGGCCAGAGTTAGAACATTCGTGAAAATGGCAACGAGGACCAGGTCAAAAGTCAGGCAGAGTAAGACAAGGTTATGTTTCACGAGTCTGTTAAAATAAAAAGGGAAGGGGGAGGGGGCAGGGGGAAGCTGAGTTCTGGACGAGTGGACGGAGCCACAGAATGATGAAAAGCTTGTGGGGCTTGCTTCCAGGGCAAGCGGCACCCTCCGTGGGGCACTCCTTCCTCGCCTTCTCTGCAGACAGCTCTCCTCTCCTCCCAGGGCCCTCTCTGCCTCCCTGGTGCCCCAAGCTCATCCAGGAGCGGCTGTACCACAACCGCCAAGTGACCTCAGACACGCTCGCCACCCGAAGGCCTGGCGCAGCCCGAGAGGATGTGGCGGGCCGGAGGGGACCCTGTGGGAAGGCAGGCCCTGGCCGGCTGCTTTGACGTCTGCGAACCTGTGGGTCCCTCCAGCGAGGGGGTTGGCGAGGGCAGCTCGGTGCTGGGGCAAAAGGAAACTCCGGCCTCTCGGTCTGGAGCTCCGGCAGCCTGGCTTCAAAGTAACACTTTCCAAGTCGGTCGGGGATTTGTCCTTGGCCTTTAACAAAAGTGAGGACGGCATTTTTTGGCCTCCACGTTATTTTAGTGCGATGAGAACGATCATCCCAAAGTACCCTGTCTTATTTGAAAAAATTAGAGATGCCAACTATCCCTTTAGGTGTGGAATGAACAAGCACACACAGTCCGTCTCGCGTCCGCACGGCCGGCGCTCACCCCCACACCCCCCCTCCCCCCGCTGTGTCTCACGCCCACTCTCCAGCCCACTCGCTCCCAGTGTCTTTCAGCTCAGTGCCGGCGCTCAGATCCGATACAATGTTGATTTGGCCTGAGCTCCAGCGAGCGCAGGTTAGTCCCCGCGTTTGCAGGAGCAACAGAGAATCAGGACGGCGGGAAGGGCAAGGGGAAAAGACACACCCTGTAGCAACAACACTCTCTGCTGGGTCAGTGGACCATCGGCTTTTTTTTGTCTCTCTGAAACGGAAGAGACGACAAGCTACCCGTGCTGCCAGTATCCAGTATCTGGACGCTGAGTTCCGGCCCCTCCGCCGTGACCTTTGCTGTCGGCGGATCGCTCTACCAATCTGCGTTTTCAGTTTTCTCATCGGTGAAATGTGTTCAATCATATTGACTTGTTTCCCGGGGAAGTAAGGTGATATATTAATATTTGCGAAGCACTCTGAGATCTGACGGTAAAAGGTGCATTATACTAAGTAGTGTTCACTTCTCTTCTTGTCCCCCAGCCCCCCACCATCACCTATTCCCCTATCGTGTGCCTATTTTTTGCAAAGTTCTCGGAAAAGATCCAGGCTGTGTTAAGAAAAATTAATGCTTGTGAAATTTTTCAAAAAGGGCCTGAAAAAAAAATCACTACAAAATTAAAAAAAAAATAAGAAGAGTAAATGTGACATACAATGAAAGTTAAGGTTTTAAAAAATCTATAAGATAACAGATTTCAGTTCTAGGCTCATAGAGGGTTATTATAAGCAACAGTGAGTAATAATGTTTACAGAAATGAGGAAAAATACATCGACGGTGTGATTTGGAAACAATTGCATTAAGAGGCTTTTTACACACATTTTACACAGCGTGGATATCCAAAATGGGTTTTAAATATTAAGAGGATTGTTTTTCAAAGTGTTAAAGGCGCGAAGCACAAGAATGAAAAATAGGGAGATTTGATGTGTGGAACCCAGCCCAGGGGAACGATGGACAGACAGCAATGGGACTGCCCCTTCTTTCGAGAGTTCCAACACCTTTAAATAATATCGTTTCCTTTTACATAGATTCGACCTGCAACGTTTCCCTTGCTGTTCTCTCTCTTGCAGTTTTTGTATCTGTGAACTCCTTTTACTGAAAGTGAGCTGCGTTTGATTGTCGGCGATTTGATCGACACAAGTTTGGGCGGCGCGTTTCCTCTTTTCTGAAGCCGCGTGGCACCGTCCTGCCTCTCCCTCACTCCCACTGCAAACCAGTTCCTCATCTCATCTTCCGGATTTTAGTTAATGTGACCATCATCTTCTTGGTTCCCCAGAATCGAAATCACAGCCTTCTCAGACCTCACCCTGGCACCCGCGAAGTACCCAACACCTCCCTGGACTCCTGAAATCAGCCCGTGCTTGCCCTCAGCGCCTCTCAGAACGTAACACGCACACAGATCACCCGGGGATCTTGTTCAAAGGCAGATTCTGATTCTGTTGGTCTTGGGTGGGGCCTGGGATTCTGCACTTCTCCCGGAGCACCCCAGGGATGCCCGTGGCACCGGTGCCCGGATCGCATTACCCCAGGCGGCAAAGCATTATTAACCTTCAATTTCAGGCAAGAGGATGGCTTTATGCGGGTGTGACTCTCCCTTTTCTTCCCTTTTTGTACAGAAATTCCCAGCCCAGGCAGGGAGGTACTGGTGATCCTGAGCAGATCGTGCTCTGGGTTAAATTTGTTTTACGGGAATCGAAGAAGAAACAATATAAGATCAAAACTCCAAACAACCGGGGAGCAGATGAAGTTTTTTTTAGCTGTCATCACCTCCTCTCGGACTGCCGTTTGTAGTCCATTGTTTTACATACTACTGCATGTGTCTTTTACCATCATTTGTTTCTTCAGCCAGTAGTTTTTGAGGGTTCCCTATGTGTGAGACACTAAAGTACATGCGGGGAATAAATTAAAAAAAAAAGAAATTATTTCCTATCATCAACAGTTTGCAATCTTACATAGGAAAGAGCCAAGTAAGCAAAAAAAAAAAAAAAAAAAAAACAGTGAAGTTAGATATGTTCCTGTGCCTACGATGTTCTTTTCACTGTTTTTTTATTTAAAATTTTTTTAATGTTTATTCACTTTTGAGAGATAGAGAGAGAGAGAGACAGAGTGTGAGCTGTCTCGCAGAGAGAGAGGGAGAAAGAACCTAAAGCAGGCTCTGTCAGTTCAGAACCCGATGTGGGGCTTGAACCCATGAACTGTGAGGTCATGACCTGAGCCAAAGTTGGCCACGCAACCAACTGAGCCACCCAGGCGCCCCTCTTCTCACTGTTTCCAACTCCCCTTCCTACCTCAAAACCTTCATCACTACATGTGCACTTTAAACTATAGCAATCCTGAGCGACATTCTGCAATACTCTAATGCAAGCCACAGTTGTAACCACTCTGTATCGATAGTGCAAGAATTGTTGCACTACCAATGATTCAATTCCTATACATGTTCAAAACTTGCGTTGTCATAGTTATCTCAGTGGAAGAGGTTGTGGTTTTGAGCTTGGATTGCTTTCAGGTTTACAAGGACTCAAAAAATCAAAAACAAACAGAACTCTAAGTACATGGTGCAAAACACAAAAATTCCTGAGGAGATGCGGTAAGTAAAACCCAGCAGTACTAGTCGTGGTAATCACGTAAATTCGTATGCAGCATGATGGGTGGTCGGTTCACCTGGTCATCGTCGTCCCGGGCCCTGTTCTCAAATGTCAGGTCCTGGAGGAGCTGAAGGCACTGCAAGGGACACTAATGGAGGAGGGAAAGAGCCATCAAGGCAGCTCTGTCTGGTAGATGACAGAGAGCCATCAAGGCAGGTCTGGGGGGCGGAGCATAGATCTCAGGGAGCCCCAAATCATCCCAATTCTACTTCTTCAGAGTAGGATGCCGACATAGGCATTTAGTACAGAAGACTCCTGGAATCCTTGCTGTTCTGGACATTTTGTGTAGCCCCCAGACCCCGGGACCATCCCTGAGAAACCATCCCACTGATATTCAAACTACCGCCACTCGTTAGTGCTAACTGTAACCAGAATTAGGACAATTTGGGATCATGCAGCTAGACCAGAAACTACAGACTGCACCAGGAACGTGAGTGGATTCTTCAACATTACGATGGGGCTCCCCCATGTTTTATATACTTGAGAGTTTCCTTGATTTGATTCCAGTAAGTGTGTTACCCCTACTGATGGCATTTCTCTTTCTACCTTATCAGCCCAGAGCTCATTCATTTTATCTCCTTTTCCATTTTTTGCGATAAAGCCCAGAGCCACTCAAACAAAAGTAACTTGATCACTGCTAATTCCTGATCAAGGCAACCCAATATCCAGCAGCAATCTACTAATATACCTCACCAGCCCATCATAAATTATAATAAAATATAAAACAGAGTGTCGAGTGTGTGCCAGACATTATCCTAAATGTTCCGCATGAGTTGACTTATTTGATCTTATGAGTCTTTTCTTACTAACATTCACGTGTTCCCAATGAAGAATATAAGGTACAGAGAGGTTGAGTCACTTGCCCAAGGTCACACAGGAGGAAAGTCTCAGAGCTAGGATTCAAACCTAAAAGTCTCGCTTTGGCATTCATACCCTATACTGACCTTCAGTCTTGAAGACTCTCACGTGCCCTAGAGGGTTGCGTTTAGATATTATTCTAGAAGCAACAGGGGGCCATTGAAGGATTTTCAGAGAGCGATATGATCAAATAGAATATCTGAAAAAAGATGGAGCAGAGCTAGAGGTGCAAGACGGACATTGGAGGTAGAGTTAGCAGGACTTGCTGATGGGATGAAAATGTCAGGAAGCTGAAATTAGCTTTCTTTTCATTCTTCTTCATGAAAACTTTTCTTCTTAAATGAATACCGGAATCTCCTTCCAGACGTATATTTTGCCTTGCTTGTGGAGATGTTCCGTGATTCCAGATATACGAGAATAGCTTTTCAAATGTTTGTCATCAACGGTGCGACGTGTGTTTGTTTTGAGCCTCCCTTTCCAGCGGATTTCCAGATAAATTCTAGAACACTGGTGTGGGTGAGGGTTGGGGGTTTACTCATACTACAAGAGAACCTTTAAAGACTAATATGTTAAGAACTGAAGTGTGATCATCATTTGCTTCTAGTTGGGAGCCAGTCAGCTCTTTTGTTCCTGGATTAAGAGTCCTTGTAAATAATAAAGCCATGTTTCTGAGTCTGTTGTCTTATTTCCATGATAATGGTAAATATATTTAAGCATAATAATATCAGAATATCATTTTCACATTGTAAGTTTCCCATATTACTTTTGTAACATTAATACTAATCATAATCATAGTAGTAAGATTCATGCTATCAGTAGTAGTGGTAGCCTAGTTATTAATAGGATTATAACACTGATGACCAAACTTTTAAAAAAGAGAAAGAACTGAGATTCCAAGCGGTTGAGGGAGCTGCTGATGGTCATGAAAGAAGACACTAGCATAACTGGGTTAAAAACTGATGAACAGAAGCCTGGCTCCTGTTCTCCACGTAGGAAAAAAATGAATTCTAACAAAAGGACTCTTAATCACTGCCCAGTTAATGACATCTTCAACAATACTGTTAATTGCAAAGCAACTTCCATGCGTTTGCATATAGCTGTTCATCCAAACAGCGAGGTTTACATCCTTTCTCTTTTAGCTTCAAGTTCCCATCATCCGTGACTTCATTCATTCACGAGCAGGTGCTTGTGAAGTCTGCGTGCTGTTCCAGGCACTGTGCTAAGTACTAGAAACTAGAAATGAGTAAGTCACCATCCCTCACACAAGGAAGCCAAAACCTTCTGTGTCTGTTTCACATGATCTGTTTCTCGGTTTCCATTTCCTCTTATTTCCATCTCCTTAAAGGCAGCCCCAAGGGCTTATGACAATTGACCCACCTCATTCATTTATTTATTCAGCCATTCATTCAGTAAATATTTATGGAGGGCTCATTATATGCTATAGGGATAAAGTGATGAATGAGACAAACATAGCCCCTCTCTAATGTCCCTTAAATTTTGTAGTAGAATTCACAGGTTAAAAACAAACAAATAATTACAGTGATAAACACTATGAGAGAAACAAATATGAGAGAGATAAAAACAGAGTGGGGGACCAATTTTGGAAAAGATGGATCATGAGGCCCCATTGGGGAGGTGACATTTATTCTGCAACCTGGAAGATGAGAAAGAACTATCCATGTGAAGAGTATAAAAATCAGTTCAGTGCAACAGCAGAGCATAAAGACCTAGAGGCAGGAAAGAGCTAGGGGTTTTTCGAAACAGAAAAGAGCCATAATCCGTTTTTGTTTTTAAGACTATAAATTTGGCTGCTGCAATGTTATAGATTGGAGGGGGGAAAGAATGAAAACTGGAAAATTCTTGCGTGGCTAGGAGATGGTTCTGATTGTCTAGGCAAGAGGCGGAGGGGTGGGTGCGGGGGGCGCTGGGACTGGAAATGGAGAGGAGCTAGAAAACGCAAGATTGATAAGCAGAGGTGGAACCGGTAGATGTGGATGGATCCAACCTGTGGATGGATTGAAAATGGCAGGAAGGTGAAATTCACAATCCAGAATAAAGTCTAGGTTTCCGCTTGCAAACTTGGATGATCATTGTTGTCATTGACTGGGATGGGGAATCTTGGGTATTGGGAGGTAGGTTTGAGGGCGGGGAGAGAAACAAAAACGAAGTGCAAAGGCAGAAAACATCTTAAAAGCACTCCTCATATTCATAATTTAGAAATTCAATAGACTATATAGACAGAAATGAGCAGAGCGGTGTCTCTGGAACGATATTTGAATCTCATTCTAAAAGTAAGATGCAAAACACCTCTGGTCCTCCGGCTAACATCACCACAGAATATTTTGGTCAGAATGTATTGATTCTAAATACTCTTCTCATGCTTGAATCTTCTCTGTTACATCCCTGCCAAGGGATCACGCAGCCTCTCTTTGAACGGGCATGGTTAACAGAGGGTGCAGGTAACAACAGGAGCCGATTCTTAACGTGGTAAGTACTATGTGTGGGCCACTCTTGTGAGGAGTAAACAGAAGCGAGATCAGCTAGTCTTCTAGGACTCAGCAGGAATCTGCTTCTTGTTCTCCTCATTTATTAATCTTTGGCCCCCTCCAAATCATGGTGCCACAAGAGCGTCTTAAGCAGGGGAACTTGAAGGATTTGGAAGGTTTCCTTCTTCCCATCCGCATCCTCTTAATGTTGCAGGGTTCTTTCTCATTGTTCAGTGACAAGGTTGGATGAAATGACCTTTGAATTCCTTCTGGATCGAAACTTCCACAGTTCCAAAAATATATATCTTTTCTTGTAAATGGACAAAGGAACATGCATCAGCTATGAGAGGGTGAAACTGAAAAAGGACTAAAATGATCCAACCTTACACTTCCTGTGAATGAAATGTTATATTTAAGCTCCTAACGATTAGCGGAACCTTAGTCTTTTGAAGAAGAGAAGTGCTATTCATTTTTACGTTCATTTTGTATGTTTCTGAATTTAATGACAAAATCCGGCGTGAATACGTTGTCTCCTATTAACAAAATATTTTGGGGGACCCAGGGGGTGAACACCTTCCTGAGTCCTAAGGAAAGTTTATCTCTATGGGCAAAAGTGTATATTTTCCATACCTGTTTCAAGGGCCACGTCTTAGTCGAATGCTATCCCAGAAGAACCACTGATGGAGAAGGGAGAAGATGCAAACTAGCCAGGGCGTCCCAAAGTGAAGGTAAGGAAGACGAGTGTTCTTCCACTTCCCCACTCACCCACCCCCTCCCTTACTTCATCAAGAACAAAGGAGACATTTGATAATGATAACCATAAAACTACCCTAGGGTCTGGAGATCTAACATAAGGAACCACAAATTAATGCCATGATTTATGTCACTAATGAGAAGTCTGAAAGATGATATAACAATAACTCCGCAAGGCCACCTCTACCCCATTTGCTGGTGGTGAGGACATAAATAATGTATCTCCAAAACCAGTTCTCATTGAGTTTGAGACGGCTCAGAGCCAGGGTGAAACAGAGCCTGCAGGTGGCGCTTTGCATCCTGGGTCAATGGAGAGGAACTCTAACAGTAAAACAGGTTTTCCTTTTTGACTTTACTGCCAGGGCACTCAAGTCCCAACTCCAGTTAGCAGGTCATCATAGGAGCCCAATAACACTTATGCCTTTAGTTTAAGTACTCCTGTTTTATTGATGATTATTTTCTTAATTGATCGTAACTATTCCGTAATCAGTGTGCTGCATTAATTGGTGTTCTCCAGTTAGTCTGGAACAAATTCTGAGTGATGTGAGGCAGTGAGCTTACGTCCCCAGCAGTTGAACAGAATGTTTACCGGGAAGCAGTGATGCTTGATCCTGAGCGAGTTGATCCCAGTTGTATTACAGCAATTATTATAATACAGATTTTAATTAAATATTTCATAAAGTTTGAAATATTTGTGCAAAAAGAAATGGAATCACTTTTATGAAAACAAAGTTGTCCGCTTTGGAAAGATTCAATAACATTAGGTTGCTAAAAATAATGATGAGGAATTAGGCATCAGTGAACAAAGTGGAAATGCTTGGGGAGAAAATCCGTTACCTAAAAGAATTTCATATTCTAATTGTTTTGAAAGTATCTTTAAGTTCTTCCTTCATTTTAAGGAAACCAAAACTTGAAACTGCAGACGGCGATGGATGATGAGTGGAGCCACGTATTCGAAGAAAAGATTTCTCTTATTTTCAAATGTTAGTGAACGAATGCACATTTGTATATTTAAGGTAAAACAAAATGAGTAAGGTATCCAACTGTCGTTTATGATTTCCTACATTAACTGACCCCTTTTCAAAGTAACCAACTAACTATTGTATCAGATAAGAGGATATCTACCCGAAAGTTCAATTTTAATCAATTTGAGTAGAAGGGGTCTCAATCTAAAAAAATATATATATGAAAGAAATAAAAATTAATACATAAGTGCCGAGTGAGTCCAAAATCATTACCGCAACTTAGCCATATCATCCGGGTACTAGCGTGACAAGCCGAGTAGGGAAAACACATCTTCACTTCCCTTGGGTTACTTTAGGGAAGAGCTACCGTGGTAGATATAGCGCACACAGATCATGACGCGTATGGGTGATCCTAACACAGGCTCGGAGCTACAACCGAGGACAGCCTCAGAGACTGTTTTCAGCAGGTTGCTATGGTAACAGAAAGGTCTTGCGCTGCAGAGTCAGCCGGACATAGGTTTCGTGGCCCAACTCCATCTCTGGCCGGCGTGTGATCTTGGACAGGTCATTCAATGCTTTGGAACCTCAGTTTCCTTACCTGTAAAATGGGATTACTATTTCTTCCTCTCTCGCAGACAGGAATAAGCACAAGAATTCACATACAAGTATCTAGCACGGGAGCTGTCTTCAGACGCTCAAGAAAAAAAATCCTCCCTCTCTTTCCTGTTTCTTCTGGATGCAAAAATTAGCATTTGGGGTTACTGAATAGATGTATAAAACATACAGGCTATCACCCTGTTGCTCAGTCTGTTATTTTAACCTCAGGGCTTGTATTCTTTCACGCCAGACACATAAACATTACATTAAGAAATCCATCAGCCATTGGCCCTTCAGCGCATCACAACATTTAAAATCTATAACCCTTTGGAATGACATAAAGGTATCTCTGGACAACTGTTGCTCTTGATTCATTCACACAATGTTGCAGATTCTCTTAGCTTATCGACCAGGTCAGATGAGAAATGGCAGAGCGCTTCTGTTCTTCTTCTCTAAGTCTACACGAATAAATGTGGTAAACTGAGGCACAGATTCCCTTGAGGGTCTAAGGCTCAGCCTAAGTATCTGTAATTACAGGCCAATATTTCAATGTCTTGGTCTTTACGTTCTAAGAATTCCATACTCACTCACCGCCTTCTTGGAAATGAATTTAGAATCGTGGTAAGCGAAGAACTGTTCTTAAAAGACCTATCCGTAGGACTTGGCGGGGCCTGCTGTTCTCAGGGCTGCGGCGGTAAATCTAGGCCAGTATACTGCTTCGAGTCGTTGACAAATTCCACCGTTGCTTCCTTTTTTTTTTTCCCTTCCATGAAGTTTAAAATAAACAATTAACCTATTTCCAACACAGTGTTTGGTATTGATTTAATTTAGCATGTGTTATTCATCTGCACGCCTCACGACGGCTGCTTAATTGTCTAAATCTTCCCGCGTAGAGGGCCGCCTATGGAATGCATCTCTTTCCACAGAACGCTCTGAGCAGAGTGTGGCTTACCATTTCCATAACATCTGTCTTTCCTACTAAAGAGCAGATTAACAATTATGCTTCTTTAAAGGTGTGCGTGTGTGCGCGTGTGCGCCCGCGCGCACGCGCAAATGCGCATGACTGTACGTGAGCGTTTCGGGAGGCTGGCCCGGACACTGGCTTCTCCTACCACTGGGTTTCTGGCACCGTAGTTTGCAGGCCTACCGTGAGGTCAGAGGTTTTGCTTGTACCCATCACGCCGCTGGCAGGATTGCCCTTTTCTTTCGCCTTAGTGTGCCACCGAATGCCACATTATTTCCATTAAACATGACTGTCTGCAGAGGAGACAACATACGCAACCCCCTCCTCCTGCTGCCGCTCCCCATGTCTCTCTCTCTCACACACGCGCGCACACACACACGCACGCGCACACATGCACACAAAGCCCCTTTCAATTGTGTTAAGCAGTAAAGCAGAAGGATTTTTTAAATTAGTGTTTTGTTTTGGCAATGGTTGCCGATGTGTTCATGTAATACAGTTTTAATCAAATCCCCAAAGCTGAAGACCTTTCAGCGTATCTTAGGCTGCACTGTGCAGGGCTTATTCCACTTGAAGTGGCCACCAGGGAGGTACAATTAGCTGTTCCCATGGAGAAGTTTGTTATAGTAATAAATAATAAGTAGCATAGGTAGCGATGGAATCAATTAAAGATATTTTTGACCATCTAATGGTTTATGGGAATGCTAAATAATTGACGACAAGTTTTTGACTGTGTTTTCCATCTGCATGTCTCCTTGTAACTAAACCTTGACCATGCACGTAGGATGGTGTCTGAGGTCACTACTTTTTCTTCCTTAAAGCCACGCCTTCAGGGGTACCGTATGAAAGACAGTTGCAGCTCTTACATAACCAAGCTGATTTTGAGAGGGTTAAAACTCCGCTGTAAATATTTGCTGCAGGCGGAAATCTAACATATGAAGCCGGAGAACAAATTGTGTTATCAGTTTCAAAAACAATCTGTTTTGCCATTCATTTATTTATTTTTTTAACCCGTGGAAAACAGAACAATAGGAGTCGACTGGCTGAGAGGGCTTTGTGCTTTGTCTCCGGGTTCCAACGGCTTTGATGCTAAAATGGAAATTTGGCAAGTGGGACGGTGGTAAGGCACTCTAAATGCTTTTGGCATCTTGACAGGGAAAACAACATCATCAGGCTACCTTGATTTGAAATTGGTGAGTGTGTGCTCACAAGTCACTTTATAAATAAAATCTCAGAAGGAAACAGGGTGGATGAGTTCATCGTGTGTATTCGGGGATGAACTGAGACGCCACGCGGCACCTACGGCAGGCCAGTGATCCATGAGCTCAGCAAGATTTACATGAAAAGACACAGTGGTTCCTTCAAAGTTATTGGATAAGTGACATACGGTCTTGGGGCCAATGTGGGTACCAGTGGGGAGTCATCAGACCAAAATTTGAGCTAAATAAAGCTTAAATTATAATTTCCATCATTTGATTACAAAAAGTAGTTCTATCCGATGCTCTATTTTACAGATGTTAATGACTCTGTGGATTGGCTCCCCTGAATGCGGAATGCTTCTACTCTTTCCTCAGGGTCTCGCTGAAGTCAAAGTGAGCAACACATTACACCAGAGCAACAGAAAGCACCTCTGCGGATTGCAGGCGTGTGAAAAATTTTGATAACTTAAGTAAATCGTATTTAATGTAACTATACCTTCACTTTAGCGAGATTGGCAAACTACAGACCATGGGCCAAATCTGGCCCACTATTTTTATAAATAAAGTTTTATCGAAACACAACGACATCCATTCATTTACCTAACGTCTATGGCTGTTTTCAGGGTATAATGGCGGAACTGACTAGTTGCAGCAGAGACTGTATGTATGACCTGCAAAGCTGAAAATGTTTACTATCCGGCCCTTTATGGAACCCCAGACTTCTAGGATGCCATAATCTGATGGTATAACATTGACCTATTCTTCATCATATTCTTTGGAGAGGGAACTTTTCGTCTCATCTCTCCCACGTTCCCCCCCTATGGAAGGTGGACAATTTCTGCATTTTCACAGCAGCTCTAGTCTGTAGAAAAATGCATGCAGGTCCCTTTCCCCTTTGCCACACACAGGAGAGTTCCAGCGAGCTAGTTAAAAATGATGAGACTACAGGGCGTAGAAAGGTGGTCTTTGTTTGCTCTGAGCTAGGAAATCACTCAACTCTCACCCACACGGTTTAAACATACTGACGCTTACCAGTGTTTCCTTTGGGGACAGAGTGTAGAGTGGTATATATACATTCTAGAATTGGCTCATTTCACAACTTCTACATGTTTTCTGACCAGGTAGGAATTAGCAAAAGTGACCTGGGGTTAAGATTCCTCCATTCAGAAGAGAAGGACTATTTTATCGGTACTGTTTTTCATTATTTAAAGTTACTTGGTAAATAGAGGGGGGAAAAAAGAATCAAGTGAGGAAGAAGGATTGAGTGACTCAACCCTTACTTTCTTTAGAAGCAAAAGGCTGAAGTCACTTGATTTCCATGGTGCAGCTAGTTGGCATTCTTTATTGATCTGTAAGCTCACCATTCTCTTTTCCCTTGACATCAGAGTTTTCTCCCCATTTTGCCCAAATGATTCCTTCTTCCTCTTTATTTCTTAGCCTCATGCTAGTTCTTCTTGGACACTTGATCGGCTCCTCAGACAGACAAGGTTGGGTCTTCCTGTTCCTTGATTCCATCACACCTTGTGCTTCCCACTGTATAGCATTCCTTGTGTCTTTAAACCTATTGATTTACTTCTCTTCTAGACTGTAAGGTCTCTGGGGGATTATTCACTGCTGGTTTCATCATGATGATGTAACGGTTACTCAAATTTGGAGACTGGATCTTTAGTTTAAAGACCAAGATTCCTTGGCCGTGAATTTCAGTCCCTCTAGGTTGGGTAATCTTTATAGTTCTCTTAATAGGGTTGGTGGAAGCTACAGGACGAACATTTATTGATCACCATCTTTGTGCAGCTCTTGTACCTTGACCATAAGCACGTTATCTCATGGAACCATCTCAACAAGACTATGTGATAGGTACTCCCATGACTGCGCTAAAGAACAGATCCAGAGAGGTTCAGTGACTATCCAAGGGGCATGTTTGCTAGGAGGAGAGGGGCCAAACTTTGAATCCAAGCCTAACAATTTATATTGTCCAGCCTTTCTCACAACTCCGTGCTACCTCTAGTAAATCGCTATTTCTGGATGAGAGTCACAGAAAGTCAACAATTATTCTTGCTCCTTCTCTCTTTTTTTTTTTCCTCTTCTTTCCTTCACTCCTCTTTTGATCTCTTTGTTCCTTGTCTACTGGCAAAACCTAAGATCTATCAAAAATATCTATAAGCACTCTTTACTTTAGCTATGACCCAAAAGTTGTTGACCTCTACTTTATTTGCTGGAAACAGCATACCAACTTCTCCTCTGCTTTTTCCCAGTCCAGACCATGTATTTTCAACCACCTAAAATGCTTGCAAACTCATAATCAGGTTTTGTGTAAATATTTAAGGGTTTTGTTTTCCCTTCAGAAAGGGGTGTTAAGTGAGATTTGGGTGGGGATTTTGGCACATCCAGTCAAATGACTTATTAAAACGCAACAACCCAGGTACTTTTTATATAACACAAGTAGGAATTCAGCCCTCCAAACTCGTCATCCCTACCCAGCGTTCTATAAAAGTAGCAGAAGATTAGATAAAATTATGAATCGAGGAAATAAAAATGGGACAAGTAAAATAGGTATTCACTCAATGTTGTTTTGCCTTTGTTGTTATCTAAAGAACTCGGGAGACGTGCCTGTCAAGGGGCTCTTTGGAGGCCTTCTCATGAACCAATATTTAATCTTCAAAATTAAAGCCTGAAGAAGGAAAAATTGTGGAGAATCAAGATAAATTTGAGGTTGAAGTTATCTTCGAATATGACACTTAATTTTTGAGAACCTGTGTTGCCTAGTAATTCACATCTACTATTCTTCTGCTAATACAATGAAGGCAATCTTCCTGAAAGAATAAGACATCGATTTTTGTCCTTCAAGGTGCTGGCCTTTTCACTTGTAGTTTCATATTCTCTCAGTCTCCTTGATGACTGACACTCTTGTCATTAGGTTGGTAGAGCCTGAATAACTATCCAATTTTGAGAGCTCTGTACTCCTGATTCCCTCAGTGGCCTTAGTTCCCAGACCTTAGTCCAGGATTCTTCACTCTTTGTCCTGTGCCCTTCTGCTCAGCTTGAGTTGTACAGCCTCCGTTTCACATCATATTCCAGCATTGCAAACAAAAGAGAGTTGCTTAAACAGATTGTTCTATTTTGTACCTTTTCACAGTCTATTCCCTTTTGATCCAAATCTATTCTCTTTTTTCTTAGTTATGCTCAAGCATTATTTCTCTTTAGGAAGCTGACCTCGGTGCCTTACTTCAGATGAAGTTCATTGCTGCTTCCTCTAAACTAGCACCTCGTTCACGTCTCTTGTGTTGCATGGATCACACTGTCCAGTAATTATTTGTTAAATGTCTATCTATCCAAAGGACAAGAGCCATGACTTGCCTTTATCCCTAGTACTTAACTTAGGAGCTGGCATATATTCTTTTGGTGGGTCTTCCTACACTAGGGATGTGTTGAGCTGAACCGATAAAGGCAAAATTATCTCATTCCTGGAAGATCAGACACAAAGCCTGGGACTTCTAACCTGCCAAGACATTTAAAAATTTTAATATAGATTGTCATTAGGTCTATTAGTGTTGCTTTTGTTAGTTCCTATAAAGTTGACTGTTGGGCTAAGATTTTTGGAGGTGGCGATTAGGAGATAGAGTAAAGTTTAACAAAAAAATAGCTAAATTTTCATTAGATTCATCAATGTTTTGGAGCCGTAGGTCGAATTTATATATATATATATATATATATATATATATATATATATATATATATATGTATATATAAAACTGATATAATCTAGTATCTGCAAAACCAACAAATACAAACAAATCCCTCCTTCCAGTGAGTCACTTGAATGTGAAATCAACTGTATTCAAGCAAACAAAAACACTAAGGGGTGAGTTTTGTCAGACTGGACCAACTTGTCCTACCTGTTATGGACAAAAAAGGACTGATGAGGGCTCAAGGTACAGGAGTTATATCTTGGGTTACAAGGAGCATTCTGTGTCTCCCCCTGCTGGTTGGTGGAATAAGTAAAGGGGACAACCCCCAGAAGTCTAAATGGCCGTGACCTCACGGCTCTGTATCATCCATGTCAACTGGACGCTGTGAACTTTTAGTAAGAAAGGTCGATAAAGAGTTCATGTCAGGGTTTTTAATCTCATCCCCAGCTTTTAGCTCTAGTTAATTAGCCTTCTGCATTTCTTAACAATCCTAACTTCACATCCCATTGAAATAAACCATTAAGAAACTCGGTTCTTGCATATTTTAATTCCAGGCTATAACTACATTTTGATTAGATGAAAATTGTTTTAAAAAGGTTGTGTTTGGAAATAATCTTAAGTGTTACCACAAGGGATAACATTTCCTCTAGTCTTCAAAGGATTGTTTTAGTTCACCAGTATATTTGAAAATATGGGGGAAAAAAGCAATTCTTATAAACAAGAACACCAGATAAAGTTAAATCCATGGATAATGTGGGGGGAAAAGATTTGCCACAGTTTTTCTGTATTATTCTATTACCTTTATTTGGTGATTATATATCTGACAGACTCAAATTTCAAAAGAATTTGAAAAGGCTTTTTATTGTGAGTATGTGTGTATTCATGACAAGGGCTGAGACAAGCCAAGAGTCCACAAAGAATATATTGTATGATAGATGGTTTACAAACCAGAAAATGCTCTTATTCAGTGGTAATGGCTCAAACATTCAAGCCTCACCATTATCAGCTGAAAAGCAAAAAGTCTGCCACAAAAAGTGAGGGCAAAATAAGAAGGAAAAAACAAAAATGAGAGGAAGTAGGGATTCTCAATCTAAGAGTAGATATTAGAACCAACAATGAAGTCCCCACGAAGTCAATGCCATAATGAGCAACACAAGGTAACATCAGAAAAAAAGTCACCATGATAAGTAGAATGGTTTTGAAAAGAATAAAGGGTACATAGCAGTGTCCATTGCAAAAGTCTTCGTAAACCTGATTCTGTAGCATAGAAAATATTTGATACTAATGATGAACTTGTGCTCATTATATTTCGTTGGCTGTTAGAGAACACAGTTTTATGTCTTTTAAGGAGAGTTTGATTTAAACTAATATAATTTTTTACTTATTCATTCACAAATACTTATTCACTTTTGAACAAGAAGAAGGAGGAATATCTCTCACGAAGGGATTTATGGACCAAGCCTGGATGTGACTTACACTCTTCTGCCCATATTCTACTGACCATAAATCAGTCATAAGACTCCAATCCAACTCCCAGGGGGCTCTGGAAACTCTGGTCTCCCTCCTTTCCAAAGAATACAGTTACATGGATATTGATTGGCAACAATATTGTCTGGAGATTCAGCAGCGGATGGCGGGTTAGAAGAACAGAAAGTAATCCTGCCTTTATAGATAGATAGGGAATAAAAATATTAACCAAAATAGAAGAGTTACCCGGATGGCATATTAATGTCAGTGCTAGGTAGAAAACTAAAGCACCCAGGTAAGGAAGGTAGGAAGGATGGCAAGACTCAGTTACCATTGAAATAAGGTAGTCAGGGAAGTCTTCACTGAGGAGACATTTGAGAAAAGAGCTAGAGGAGGTAAGGGAGTTAGTGGATATCTAGTGGAAGAAAATTTGGAGCAGAAGATATTGCAGATTCAGGAGGCCTGACACAGGACTATGGCTGGCATGTGAGAAGAACTGCAAGGAAGCCAGTGGGGCTGGAGTGGAGTGAGCTGGTGGGGGGGAGGTAAAGAATTAATAGGAGATGAGATCAGTGAGGTGACAGGGAAGGCAGATTTTACAGTGTTTCTCGGCCACCGTGGGGACTTCAGCTTTTTCTTTGAGTGAGACTGGAAGCATTGGAGAGCTTTGAAATGAAGACTGACAGGCACAGGGCTACCTTTCAGTGGTATCACTCCAGGTGCTTGATGGAGAACAGAAAGTAGTGGACAAGAATGGATGCAGGAAGACCCATTAGGAAACCATTGCAATAATCGAGGTGAGATAAGTAGCAGTAAAAGTGATAGGGAATGACTGGCTTAAAGGTGTATTCCGAGGCGCCCCTGGGTGACTCAGTCGGTTAAGCATCCGACTTTGGCTCAGGTCATGATCTCAGTGCTTGTGGGTTCAAGCCCTATGTCGGGCTCTGTGCTGATGGCTCAGAGCCTGGACCGTGCTTCCGATTCTGTTTCCCTCTCTCTCTGCCTCTCCCCTGCTCACACTCTGTCTCTCTCTTTCTCTCAAAAATAAAGATTAAAAAAAATTTTTTAAGTGTATTCCAAAAGTTAAGTCAATAGGATTTGCTAACTGAACAAAATCTGAGGACAAGGAGATGAATCAAGTATGACTCCAAGCCTGTGTGCCCTAGCAAGCAAAAGAGGTGGGAGGTACAGATTTTTAGAGGGCGAGTGGCCATCTGACCAGGGGCTAAGTTTTGACATGTTAAATTTGAGATGGTTATTAGGTAATCGTGTGAAAGTCTAGGAAGGTTCTCAGATAGAATTCGTCTGGACATCAGTGGAGAAGTCTGGCTGGAGATACAAATTTGTAATCAGATCCTGGTCAGATGAGATTCCTAAGGCAATGAGAAAAGAACTCAAAGGCTCAACTTTAAGGCACTCCAGCATTCCAAGGTGAGATAGATGAGGAAGACCTACCGAAGGTGATGAAGAATAAACAGCTAGTAAGTAGAAAGAAAACCAGGTGGCTACAGAGGGAAGGACATGCTTTAAGAAAGAGAGAGATCAAAGGTAACAAGTTTTGCCAACAGATCCAGTGAAATAAGGATTGAGATTTGATCATTGGATTGAGAAGTTCCCTCTCGACCTTGGCAAGAGCTTTGTATCCATCAACCGACGCAAATAAAACCTGGCTAGAGGAGTTCAAGAGGACGTGAGCAGAGGAATCGGGATTATGAGGGTCGATACTTGATGTGCTATGCAGAGAAGGGGAGAGAGAAGGTGCTGGTTGGGGTGGGAAGTGGGTTAAGGGACGGGCTTTCTTCATGGGCCGATGAGAAACATTTGGGACAGGAGTTGTTGCTGTAGGAGAAAGGAAGATTTCTAGAGTAATTTTCTCAAGTAGACAAAAGCAGATAGGATCAAGTACACAAGGGGAGGGACTGGTCTTTCTGGCAGAGGGGACACTCATTCGGTAACAGGCAAGAAGAAAGAGTTAGATGACACAGATGCAAGTAGGTGGTGGGTGTGGGTGTGAGAACGTGTAGAGATGGGGATCTGACTGCCTCTCCTTCCTCAGTAAAATGAGAGTGAGAACAAAGGAGAAATGGGTAGGCATTTGAGGAGAGAGGGGAAAGTACAAAACAGTCATCTGCGAAAGCAGGAAGGTGAATAGATCAGGGACAGGTGGTAGGATTGTCTGGCCACTCTAAGGGCTCTTTCATGGAGCACGAACGGGAATTCAAACCGAGGCGAGTGAGCAGCCCTGTGTTTGTTTCCAGCTTCATTCAGTTTCATGGGTGCATGTGAGCATATGGGGAGGGTGGGATTTGACTTGAGCTGTATTTTTCAAGTGAGAGGGCCAGAGAGAGAGCACAAGGGAGACAAGGGCACATGCAAAGAAGTGATACTAACAATTGGCTTTAAAATTTTACCTGGATAAGAAGTGAAGTGGGGGTGTAGAGCTAAGAGGTGATTTCAAAGGTCAGACCAATAGCTCGTAGATGCTCACAGTGAGCTGGGGTAGTAGAGGGTGTCAGCTGGAAAGACTGAAGACAGTGAACAGAGAAAGGTGAATTAAGAAGAAGTTAGGGGAGCCTGAGTGGCTCAGTTGGTTAAGCGTAGGACTTCAGCTCGGGTCATGATCTCATAGTTTATGAGTTCGAGCCCCACATCAGGCTCTGTGCTGACGGCTCAGAGCCTGAAGCCTGCTTGGGATTCTGCATCTCCCTCTCTCTCTACCCCCTCCTCTGCTCGTGCTCTGTCTCTATCTCTCTCTCTCATAAATAAACATTAAAAAAAAGAAGAAGAAGAAGTTACACGTTTTAATAACAAAGAGGTCTAAGGCATCAGGGCTTCAAGAAGGGATGACTGAAATTGTGTGAAGAAGAGCTGAAAGAAATGAGAAAAAAGGGTTTTGAAATTCTTATCTGCATGATCTCGAACTCAGTAAGAATTATGATAGAAATGGCTCTGCAGTAAATGACCCTGGGCTGGAAACTAAAACCTTCAAAGAACTGGAAGACAATGGCCCATTAGCCTGTACACGCTGAGTAAGAAAGGACGATATAATCTGATGACAAGGGATTCAAGCTGGAGATTGTTGGGAGGTGGAAGGGAGAAGGGTTTGATGTGGTCAGGGGATTAAAGAGGGCACCCACCTCACCACCAGCCTGGTCATGTACAAGAGGTGGGAAAGAAAAGGGTGCACAGGAGAGAATCTGCTCTCAGTTTGAAAAACATGAGAAATGAGAAGAGATTGAGGATGTCGGCGATTTTAATGATATCCCACGGTGGGTAAGGGCACTGTGGAAAGGATTTTAGTGATCTAGAGGAGCAAGAGAGCTGTGTTCAGAAAAGTAATTATACAGATCTGTATGAAGGGTAGAATATGGGGACAAGATTCCCGCCGAAATAAAGAGCACTCAGTTAAATTCGAAGTAGATAGACGGTAGATACTTTTTCTATTTGTACCCACTCCCATCTCACCCGTACCCTCTCCCTCATCCTTGTCCCCTGAAATCCACAAATCTGTTCGTCTCTATAGTTCTGTCATTGTGAGAATGTTATGTCGGTGGATTCGTACAATATGCAACCTCTTAGGTTAACATTTCTTCATAAGCATCATGCCCTTTGAGTCCATCCAGGTTGTTGCATATATCAGTCCTTCGTTACTTTTTATTACTCAGTAGTATTCTACTGTATGGATATGACAGAGTTTGTCCAGCCATTTGCTTACTTAGGGACATTTGAGTTGGGTTTTGAACTGAATGTTTATATCCTCCCCAAATTCATATGCTGAAGTCCTCACTCCCAATGTGCTGCCATTTGGATGTGGCGTCTTCGCTTCAGATGAAGTCAGGGGGTTGGTTAGCCCGAGCTGACTAAAACAAATTAGTTTAGTATTTTGCGATCATCTGTAAAGCAGCTACGAACACTTCACATATGAACAGGATTGCAGCGGTCTTCTTAAAGTTCGTTTTATTCTAAGCTTCTTTGAAATCACAGGCTTGGCTTTCTCATTTCATTCTTTTGCATCGCTCAGGATAAAGAAATCCATAAACGTGAAAATTACTTTAAAAAGTCCACCCATGGAAACACTGGGGCACGCCCTATAGAATGAATCACACACGCAGTGCAGTATGGATGGCTGTTGCCCACATCACGTGAAGTGAACACAGCCAGTCACAGAACTTTGATTTCATTTACATGAAGTACAAACAAGCGAAGTTAAAGGACATGCTTTGGTGGAAGTCTGGATAGTGGTTTTTCCTTGAGGAGAGGTCATCACTGGCTTTTGGGGCGCTGCCAATGTTCTGTTACTTGGTCTGGTAGATGGCTTCACTTGTCCGTTGGTGAAAATTCATAGGGCTGTACCTTTGTAAGAGATGCACTTTTATGAATGTACATATACGCCAATAAAGTCCAAACACTGCACTTTAGCATATGACTCGAAGACTTCTCTCATGCATTCCTTTGTTTCACTGCTCATAGTCGGTTGGAATCCACGATTCTACTTAAAGTTGCAATCATCAATAACATTTTATTTTCTAATGCTCTCTGAGAGGACAGGGGAGAGAAGTATTTCAAGCTTGGTGGCTTGAACAAACTCTCACTAATTTACTTATAGTGGTAGCATTGATTTCATCTGTAATTCTTTTTTTCCTGTAATCGATCTCACTGTCAAAAGCCAACCTGAGAACAATGGAATGGGTAAGCGGAGTTTTTATTTATTAAAAGGGCAACATCTCAGAAATGAAATTACAATTTAGTTGGGATAAATTGTCTTATAACTTCATTTTTTTACATTAAAGCTATAATTGAGGGGCATTATATGCTGTTTATCACCGCAATGAAAATGTAGTCAGAATGAACTTCTCGAGGCTGTTAAGCTGCCTCTTATTAGCATTGAAACTATACTCACAGCCCATTATCTTGGGCTATATTTTTTGGTGTAAGGGAATTGCTATCAAAGTGTACTTAATCTGAAAGGAATTGGGTTATAATTGGAGTCTTTGCAAAAAGGGAGTTAAAATTATTTGGTAGTGTCGTGAGGTAACAATGCGCTGTTCAAATATTAAAAGAAGCAGTGGCATTGGAAGGGCACAATGGTTATCATCACGGATGTCAAATGATACTCCGCATTTTTGCTCCTTGTCAACCGGGCAGCAAAGGAGAGAAAACATTAATTTATCGATTCATCTGATAGATTTTGTTTTTCCAAGAAGTGTGGACGAGTTTGCATCATGTCCTGTTATCCAACCATAGCTATCAACTGGTCCTTCTTCACAAGGCCTGTTAAAATCTGAGAGTAAGAATCTCTATTTTTGGAACACAGTAGGTGTTCAGATTTCAGTTAAATTAAATCAAGTCACCAACAGGTCTGGGTAAAGAGAAACAGAATATTCCTGCTAACAGATTATTTCAAAGGTAGCAATATAATAGATATAGGGCGATTTTTTAAATCATGTTTGTATTATGATATGCCAGCCTAATAATGCCCGTGAAGATAAAACAAAGAAAATTAAGCTCTATCATATGATCTAGGTCATATGCTGGCAACTTTTTCATTAAAGGGCCTGATAGTAAATATTTTTAGCTTTGTAGACCATACAGTCATTGCCACAACTACCCACTTCTGAAAACACGGTATGCTAACGAATGAATGTAGCCGTGTTCTAATAAAACTATAAAAAGCTGACAGCCAGCTGGATTTGGCCTGTGGCCCATAGTTTGCAGACCCCAATCTAGATGATCGCTTGGTAACTTTGTGATTGCAAATGGGAAAACAAATCTATGCACTGAGGTCTCAGGTCCCTATAGGGTCATAAGTTGGCCCTCCAGATTCAAAAGGTGGCTTTTTCTCTTAAATGATATTTATCATGCTACATTATTATTAAATTATAAGGTAATTGTGATGTAATCGTGTTATTTTAATTATAATATTCTAACACCTACTGTCATCATTAAAAACAAACAGCATTTTATTCTTTTCTCTTCGCAAACCCTGAAATACAAGCATCTCCTAATCTTAAGTAGAAACAAAAAACAAGTCAGTATGATTTCTAAACAAAGAAGGAATTCAAAAGTTCATTTTCAAACTCCCTTCCTCTCCTTTGTTGACATAATATGCAACAGTGTGTGTGTGTGTATGTGTGTGTGTATGAAGCACTGACTGAAACGCTTCTAGCTGTGGGGGTTCCCCAACTTGCCATTGCTTTCCCAAAATCTTTAAATAAGGCGGTCTGAGAGTGGGTTTGTCTTTCTCCCGACTTCTGAGCAAATTTGTTTCATTACTGAAACAGTAGTTACAACAGGATCCTGCCTAAGCTTTGAAGCATTGAAAACAATCCCGAGCTGACTAAGGGGATTTCTTCCACCAGTTGACAGACACAGGAGGTCTCCTTGCCCATCCATGGGCTACCATTGAAAGTTCGCTCAGAAAAGAGCCATTAAAGGTGGGCTGGTGCCTCACCTGAGAAGGGTGCAATTTACCTTGTAACCAGTAACTTAACCTGTGTGATTGCCAGAAGTGAGATAAGATCCCCACTTTCCAGGGTTGTCGGAACACTGAATGCGTGCTTGGGACACTCAAGTAAGAGCAATTTCACTATCCGACATTTTGTTTGTTTGCTCAGTGCTTCACTCAGTTGCTACTGCTTCTTTGGTTATGCACCCACCACGGTGAATTGCAGGCACTGATAAATAATCACCAACTTCTTTTCCTACCTCCCAATTTGTATTCCTCTTCAGAATCTGCCAGACTGACACCAGAATGCCAAACCCTAACTGAAGTGCCTGACATCTTGGTCTCCGTCAGCTACACAAGCCATCTAGGGCGGCATTGCGCCCCGTTTCCCAATACTTATATTTCCAGTATTCTTTGACATTTAATACCATTAGAACATATAGCAGAATCCAAGCACAGTTTCTTCGAGGTAAAAATGTGAGTGTTTTTTCATATCTCAGTGTGTTGAATAACCTTTAGATGTAAAGTTAGCACAGCAAACATTGACATGATGCAAGCAGCTCAGTACAGAGTGCCTAAAAATAAATATAAGAAGTTCACATGCTATAAAAAAAGGAGTTACACATTTAAATGGAAAAACAGCTTTGAGGCTTACAGATTCATGAGATACCGCTATTGTCTTTGATCCTATGGACGAAATCGCTTGGAAGACACTAAATGTAGTTGTACCCGTTATGTATACACTGCTTCGATGAACCTATTAATTTACTTTGGGGTTTATTGTCGTAAAAGTATTCTAGCTGTGAAGGTTGGTTATTTCAAGTGAGCCCTCAATTTATGCAATTCTACAGGGCCATATGATTTTTAAGTCATAGTTTTTGGATTCGAGCTCTAAACTAGGCAATTTAGGCAATTGAGATGACCTTTATAGATCCCTGGTTTTCTTCTTGGTATTGTTATTGTGACATTCTTTTTTTAGGTTTATTTCTTGATTTTGAGAGAGACAGAGACAGCACAAGCAGGGGTAGAGCAGAGAGAAAGGGAGAAAGAGAGCCCTAAGCAGGCTGCACACTGTTAGCTCAGAGCCTGACGCAGGCCTGAACTCACGAAACTGTGAGATCATGACCTGAGCAGAAACCGAGAGTCAGATGCTTAACCTGATGGAGCCACCCGTGCACCCCTATTGTGACATCCTTTAAGGGAGAACCTCTGCTGCTCCTACAAAATGTACCCTCCTTGCTTTCCACCCTTGCCTCCCCCTGGGTATGGTCTTGGGAGGAAGCTCTGAAGCCTGGTGTCTCTCATTATTAAAGACAAGGTCTTTTCCAAGGTGATTCCTGGTCCTTCAAGCACCATTATTTGCTGGCAGGCATCCATTCCCCTAGTTTCACTAGTGGGTTCAGATTAGTTTAAGCCAATCAGTATATCCTGTCTCCCTAATCACAGTGAGTTGATTAAAGGATATTGTCCCTTTCGCTGGGATATTTGGAGTCATGTGACCTTTCCTGGAACCATCCGTGTATGTGAGGGCTTTGGCTTGAATGCTCAGATAAAGGCTTCCTCTTCTCTGTTGAACATGAAGGCACACGCGAGTACCATGGAGAGCCTCTGGCAGCCATGCTTGGAATTAGATATGAAAATAACTGGGTTCTTGGTGACATTTCAGAGCCCCTGGTTCAAGCTTTGCTTGAAGCCAGTGTCATCTCTCTACTGTAGTTACATGAACCACTAAATTCATTTTAGTGCTTAAGCTGTGTGATTTGCACTTTCATTACCAGTCCAAAAGAGTCCAAACTGATGAAGACAGGTCTTCTAGAGAGACACGTGCCTATTTGAACCTGAGGGGGACACAGCATAAACTCAAATGGAACCTTAGTCACATATTAAAGCTTCGTGTAAGATTAAGAGCTGCACCAACATTCTTACTCCTGTATCTTCCTGGCCCATCCAGATATCCCATCAGAGATAAAGGGAAGCCTCTGCCACGACTTGATCGGAATTAGCTAATGATGGGTGAGTGAGAAGGATTTCAGGGTGAGGGAATAATCTATCCAAAATCCTGGAAAGAGCACAGTGGGTTCAGAGAGCCAAGAATAATATTGAATCATGTAGGGGCGCCTGGGTGGCTCAGTTGGTTGAACGGCCGACTTCGGCTCAGGTCATGATCTCGTGGTCTGTGAGTTCGAGCCCCGCGTCGGGCTCTGTGCTGACAGCTCAGAGCCTGGAGCCTGCTTCTTCAGATTCTGTGTCTCCCTCTCTCTCTGCCCTTCCCCTGCTCATACTCTGTCTCTATGTCTCTCAAAAATAAATAAATGTTAAAAAAAATATTGAATCATGTAGAGAAGTGGTCAGAAAAGAAGCAGGTTAGGTAATTTTGGGAGGCAAGTGACAGAATATAATTTTTTTTAAAGAATGGTGACAAGGATGAAACATTTAGGCAAGCGTCTTGATCAGAGCTGCTCTTTAGAAAATCAGGTTGACTGTTTTGGAGAATGGATGAAAGTTGGGTGAGCAAGGCTGGGGATGGGAGACCGGGTAGGAGGCTAGGCAAAAACATGCATGAAAGGCAAGATGGTCTCAACTCGGAGGCTGGGAATGGACAGAGTACAAATGGGACAAAACTGAGACCTCTTTAGAAACGGAATTGGCTTGACTTGGTAACTGATGGGACCTGAGGTTTGAAGAAGAAGCAACATTGAGAAGGACTCTTGGGTTGTGTCTAGGAAAACTGGGCAGATGGTGACCACATCCACTGATGTGAGGAAGACAGGTTTGCAGGGGAAAGGAGATGAAGTCATCCCTTTACTACGTCAGTGATTTCTGAACTCTGTGCTACAGGGCCCTTCTTGATTTAATTTTCTCCTGCTCTTTCCCTCTATAATGGCAACGATAATCACTCTACAGATCCCCCTCGACTTAAGATGGGGTTATGTCCCAATAAACCTATTGTGAGTCAATATGTTGAAAATATCATAAGTCGAAAACACATTTAATACACCCACCCTACCTGATATCAGTGCTTAGCCTAGCCTACCTTAAACATGCTCAGAACACTTACAGTAGCTTACAGTTGGGCAAAATCCTCTAACACAAAGCCTACTTGATAAAAAAAAAAAAAGTATTGAATATTTCATGTAATTTATTGACTATCATTCTGAGGGCGAAAAACAGAATGGTTGTAAGTGTGTCGGTTGTTTATCCTCACAATCGCGTGGCTGACTGGGAGCTGTGGCTGGTGCCACTGCCCACCACATGGGAGAGGATCGGACTGCATATCCCTGACTGGGAAGAAGAACAAAATTCAAACTTCACTGTACAGTTTCTACTGAATTTGTATCACTTTTACACCATCGTAAAGTCAAAAAGTTAAAAGTTGAAACATCCTAAGTCAGGGACCATCTGTACTTGGTCAAATACGGTGGTCTTTCCCAGGAAACAAAATTTGGAAGGGCTGCTATCCTCAGCGCCTACAAAAGCCACTGCAGTGAGCAAGGAATCAGTAGCTCCTCTAGACCAGAACCTCGGCATTCCCAGTTATGCAGTTTTTTCTTTTATTATTATTATTAGAGACAGACATTAAATAAAAACAAACAACTTAATGGCACTTGAAGGTTTAGACAATTTGGGGAGTCGACAATAGATTTCATGTGGGTGTTCACATAGCAGTGAGATAGAAATAAAGCTATAAGCCAACACTTCTACGCCAGTCATTTTCTTAGGCTTTTAAGCAAATTATCAACAAACCTTAATAAGGAGCCCACACAGGAGAAATCTTTTGATGAACCCAAATTATAGGAGAAAAACAATGGCCTTTTTGAAACCAATTCCAGAGTTAGCCTTGCAAAAAATTAAGCTCCTTTTAGCCCAACATTCGCATCTAGTCCCCCCACACTGATCTGCCACCTTCTATCTCCTTAGTATTCTCAGTTCTTCGATGAGGGAAACGTAAGCGTCTGGCTATAGTGAATACGGCCAGGGGCCTCCAAACCCCAGACTTTAGAACAGTGAAAAGGAAAGCAAAGAAGTGGTAGAGGACATTAAATCTGAGACGGAGTTACTGACCAGTGATGTCTCCTAAACTCTGGGATGGTTGACAAATAGTTGCTTTCTTGATTCCCCTAATCTGATTCCAGCTCTCTCTACAGTTTTCTTTTTCTTTTTTTTTTTAATTTTTTTTAACGTTTATTTATTTTTGAGACATAGAGACAGAGCGTGAGCAGGAGTAGGGCAGAGAGAGGGAGACACAGAATCCGAAGCAGGCTCCAGGCTCTGCGCTGTCAGCACAGAGCCCGACGCGGGGCTCGAACTCACAGACCATGAGATCATGACCTGAGCCGAAGTCGGCCACTTTACCGACTGAGCCACCCAGGCGCCCCTCTCTACAGTTTTCTGCTATGTCATCAGATACATCATAGACCGTGAGAGGTGGCAAATTAATCGTGGCCTATCTTTCGAGGAGCCCAGTTGACACTGAGGTGAGCTCAGTTGAAACTTCAGAATCCTTCTCAATGCGGTGTTCCGGGAGGTCACTGGCAACTGGTGGAAATCGCCCGACGCACTACATCGAGTTGTCGGTACCCGCTGTTTATCTTCCCCCGCGGTTATGACCTTTGTCAGGTAATGTTGCCTTTCCTCCCATTTCTCTTCCTGTTGACTTTAGAATTGGCCATGTAACTTGATTTGGCCAATGGGATAGTATTAAACTAATGCAAACAGAGGCTTAAAACGCGCATTTGTGATTATACTTCTGCCTCATTCCATTGGTTAAGGGGAAAAACAAAGGTCAAGTGGGAAGGGACTAGAAAGTTACACAGAAAAGAGCCTGGATACAGGGAAGGGTAAAAAATATTAGCCAGCTATAAAATACGCCACAAATGTATCATTGCGTTGTTTTGCTGCTAAGAATTACATAGTGGGTGACGGAGAGTATAGGGGAAAGTGAGTGTGTTTGGAGTGAAGAAGGCTTGTTTAAATACCATGGCCAATGAGAGCTTCTCTGAGGGGTGAGATCTAAAAGGTGGAAAGGAACCACACTTACTAAAGGCTAGGAATAAGGATGTTTCAGCCCAGGGGCCTCTGCCTGCACGCACAGAATCTCTGTCAAATGCAAAAAGACCCCTTCTCTGAAGAGTTGAATTTCAAGGGATGCCCTCCCACCGGTCTGCCTGAGTTGGCCAGTGAAGCCAGGGCTGAATTTCAGCTGCCTTCGGCGGGGCTGTCCCAGATAAGGGCACAGACCGGGAAGTCTCATGGTTCATCATAAGAACTATCAGAAAGACACCATGGCTCACAAACATGATTAGCTAGGAGTGATTATTCATAACGGAATCATAAAGATTCTATATCAATACAGATTAATGCTGAGAGCACTATAAACACCTGGGCTTGGCAGACCAGTGTGTTCACTGCCCCAAGAGAACGCATTTAATGTCAAAATGTTAAGAATCGTACTGTTCGATAATCAATCACCGGTAAAGTCAAAGAGCCTCTCAAATAAAAATGTGCATTCATGAGAAGATACAATTCATTTTTTAAGGTTTGTATGTGTTATTTTAAAAATATGTTTATGAGGTACGATAGGTCATGACTCAAGACAAGACAAAGCAGAAAAACGTGTCTTTGACTCACGCATTGAGAAAGCGAAATAGCAAGGAAGGAAATAGAACTGCCTAACATGTTTTTTGAGATCGGCAAAGCCACTCCTTTACCTTACAATTGGAAAATAGGATACAGGTAGATTAGTGAGGTTGGCCCACAGCTCCCCCCATCCCACGAGTTGTCCAATCGGGGAATTGTGATCGTCTCTAAGCACTAGGTAAGGCCTGCTGGTTCTCCTTTGTATTTTATAAATGCTTGGCTTAGTATCCTACTAGAAGTAGAAAGGGGAGGGTGAAAAGGAAGAGTAAAATTCTATGCTTCTTGCTCCAAGCCCCCCAAATCTTGGTTCAGGAGTTCCTGGGGGATTCTGAGGCTGTGTTAACTACTCTCTTTTCATGGAAGAGGCGGAAGGGAGGGAAAACCAAGAGAACAAACATTAGGAGGGATGAGGGAGTGGAAGTTGAGCATTCTGCAGTGACTAAGCAGGCAGCTGGTGTGTGGCTGGACAGCTTGAATTCTCTGCGGGTAGATTGGATATTTGGATGGAAGGGCATGAGTTGCTTGGCTTGGGCTTTCATTGTGAGCAGCAGGTGTTATAATGGGCAGCCTGGATCATTTTTTTTCGAGAGGCTGGAGAGGCAACCAGACTTTTGCCATTGCTACTTTTGTAGCAAAACATTTTTTGCTATTGTTTCTAGTACATCCATTCGGAATCTCATCTGATGGGGTTGGACAGAATTAAGCCATTTTAACAAAATTGGACAGAACTGGGTATTTTTGGAGGGTCGCGTTTTGCATATTTGAACACTTGGATTCTATTTTATCTTATGGCCAGAGGCTTCAAAACAAGCAACATCCTTTTCAAAGAACTATCCTGTAAAAATGTCTTCATGTTATTTTCTTTAAGAGAGTGAGAACCTGGGTTCACGTGTGTTGCTGTCACTGCCTTTGGCAGATTTGGGAGTAGGATCCATTGTCACCGCGGAAGGTGTTTTTGCTACTCAGGGCAACTCTTCATCGTATTTACCTGTTTCCGTTTGAAACCTTCTGCAACTTAGGCACACTGACGCTAGCTCTAAATTGTACAAAACAGAAACGCAGATGGTTAAAAGTAAAATGCAAAAATGGAACGCCACTCCCCTGCTCCCCAGGAAGACAGGTGTCCACATGGCGACCTCCCCTGGGAAACACACTAAGTACTTCAAGGTCCAGTTGGCTTTCCATGGGATGTGTAAGAAGGTTCTCACTCATCTCGCTCCTGCTCTCTGTAAATGACCGCTTTACTGCACCGACATTTCCTTCTGAATTCAGGTGGGAAGGATTTTCCCCGTCTCCCTCCTGAACAGAACGTCCTTTGCAGTTGGTGGTGCAGTTGCCCATCCGCAGCACGAGCCAGGCAGACCAGCAGAGCATTGCTCGAGCACCAGCACGGAACGTCTCACTGGTTGGGTAATGGTGACAATCTGGGAACAGGCAGTGACTTATGTTGATCAGCATCTCCCCTGCCCAAACTGATGGCTGGGAAGCGAGCCCCTTGGCCCGCAGAGAGGACAGCGTGTTCCCTCTCTAGCTGGCGGCAGGGGGGAAACAGCTCATCTGAGCACTGTGAGCCCGTTAATCTTGGAATTATCTAAGAAAAGGCAATTGCCTGGCACTTCCTTAGCCTACAAAGCAGAAGCCGCTATCAGTCCTGCCATCAATAGAGTCTAATCGGACAGAGGCTTCAGAACAGCCGAATAATGCACTCCGAGAGATCCGTTGGTCCTGAAGATGCCCTCTCTCTGAGTTCCAGATGAAATGCACGGAGGCTGATTAAAAACCTGACACAAGTTATTCTCGAACTTTGGTTGGAGAAATGGTTAAAACAGCCAGCCCTGGGCCCTTCTTTAGGAATTCTGAATTAATGGCTCCGGAGTGAGGCCTGAGTCTTTGAATTTCTAACTAACTCCCAGAAAATGCTAATGATGCGGGGCCATGGACCACGTGTTGCGTTGCCTTGCTCTACACGCTAGAGGCTTCAGTTTCTTTCCTGGGAAGTTGCTGTCCTGCCTATAAATGTCGTGGAACCTCTGGAATTTCTGGCCACTGGTCTTGGAGCTCTGGTTGGCCCACTGATTATTACGCTCAATGATTATTAGGTTCAAAGATGAAGAAATCAGATAAAAACTTATCCATTAGGCACCTGGTGTAGTTTTCCAATGTCCCCTTTCGCAAGAGATATTTTATTAGGGGTGGAGAACAGAAGTGAGAGAGAGCATCAGAGAGAGACAGAGAGAAAGAGAAAGAGAGAGAGAGAGAGAGAGAGAGAGAGAGAGAGACAAAGCAGTGTGGCTATATATGTATTTCTATTTTATACTAACAAAATGGAATTTTAAAAGTTCTCCCTCTGCTTCTCAGAGAAAGATGTTGGGTTAAACAAAAGCGATGAGGGAATTCTACCAAGGCCCCTGAGGGGTTAAACACAAGCCACTTTGCCTTTACACACCTCACAGACGTTGATAATTTTGAGATGATCCCTCGATATTGAAAACAGAGGTATGCATTGATTCCTGCTGTGACCAGGCTGCTGGAACATTTGACTGACTCAATAATAATTATCCCCACAGTGTTCTCAGGTAACTATTGTGGGATTGCTGGCTCCACACTCAGACCCCCCTCCCCCAATTAGTTTTACTCGCAACACTACTTAGACTGATATTTAAAGACATATCATACTTATAAGCAAAATCGTATGTTAATGACCCTTGTTATACATGTAATTATAATCCAGATAAATAATTATCTGTAGTCAAGTCAGTTTCCAAAAGTGTGCAATAATACTAGATGAATAAATAAGTTTGATTGCACTTTCAAGGTATATATGCCCAGAGAAAAAAGTGAACAATTCTTATCTTGCCTGAGTATTCATCATTCAACAAGACATTTAGTTGCCTAGCTAAGTCGTGGATATGGGCGTATGTGTTTTCAACTGACTGAGCCACTCAGCTACCCCTGGGCGTATGTGTTTTCAAATCCCGTAACAAATCAGGAAAAGCTTGATTTGGTCAAGTACTATTGTATTAGTCAGGATAGGACTAGTGATTTTGCAGTAACAAATGACCCCCAAAATATCAGTGGCTCACATTACATACCCAATGCCGGTCAGTTCTGCTCATTAGAGTTGCTCAGGGACCATGCTTGTGGACAGTCTCTTTTGATGTGATCTGGATTAGAAAGACAGGGAAAGGGCAAGGTCTAGGGTCTCACGCCAGCAATAAAGTGATTTGGCTTACATGTGACACATGTCTTTTCTGACCACAATCAATAAGCCCCCCGACTGACCAGGAGGTAGTCATGACCTTGCGTCTCTTCAAAGAGATAATGAAACACAACTTCCCAGGAGGGAAAATGGATATTAGTGAAGGTTGGCCTCAGGTGGAATCTGTACAACAGTTTGAATATGGAAACAAAAATAAGACTGGAATTCTTTATTAGCCTATAAACTACTTACGCGAGTCAGTTTCACGGCATGAATCTGGGCCTAACTAGAGACTTCTCTTAGAGAAGTTCATAGCTTTTTCTGGAAAGTGGTGTAATTAACAGTTAGATCAATTACTTGAAGACGAAAGATTCAGATCACCAGGTTAAACCTCCTGTGCTCCTAATCTCTAAGAAGTGGTGGCAAGTGCACTGTATGGGAATGAGACCATGGTTCTAGCCTCGCACCCCCCACTCTGTAACTTGAGACAAATTGCCTCATCCCCTCTCTGTACGAAGTGGTTAGATGAAATGTCCTCATCTTCCTTTTGTTCCAAGATTCTGTGATTCTACGAATTATGACCTTCCTTTGGATTTGTATAATATTGACCAGAATATGGTGTGGTAGGAGAAAAGATACTGGGAAATATTAATGATAATAGGGCAGGCCTTAAAACGGAGCATGTATAAGTTACGTAATGAGTTCCCTTTAACACTATACATATCTCTCTTTGGTGCCAGAGTTGAGTTACCATGCCCAAATCAGCTGAAATGCCAACATCACCGTCTAGATGGAAGTCCCTTATGTGGTGCTGGGAGGGAGCAGAGCAGTAATGATAAATCGTAAAGGACAGGGACTCTGGCTTTTCACCTGCTTGGTCTCTGTAGCTTTCAGGGCCCTGTCTATTTGAATCGATGGTTTGCTAATTACAAACTGTCTTTGGAAGGCTCCAGCATACTCGCTGGTGATTCATAGTTCTGCATTGATTTTCACATAAGCTAAGATGCAGTTGCACAATTTAAGCACTTGGAAATTGGTCATCAATGAACTATTGTGGACTTAATAGATTTGATAACACTTGAAGACCCTTTACGTTTTGATTTTTGGATTACACTACCTAATATAATGGAAGTGGATGTTTATGTCCTATTTCTCTACGTTTATAAAGAACTCCAGCAAGGATAGGTTCTGATTTCTGGCTAGCCTTCTATAGGCAGCCTGAGATGAAATGAAGTCTAAAGATTAGTTCAGTTTGCTCCAGGTTACGTATTCAGAGAACCTTCATGTTACTTAGACCTGAAGTTGGCCCCACTAGTAAGGTGCTCTTCATTTTACGTGAGGCGTCCTCTGCACTGTGAGCAGATCTCAATCACCAAACTGTAAACCACATTGAGTTCTTTCGATCATAAATGTTAATTTAAGAAAAAATGCAGTCGCTAGGTCGTCTAATAGAACCTGGAGTGAACGGCCTAAAACTACATGTATACATATATATTTGAGGACTGGAAAGCAGCATGCTCTTGATAAACAACGTGCTTGATCTAGCTGATGTGGGCTTCCTGGCCTAAGACCCTGACTCCAGCTCCAGATCCAACTTCTTCTGATCTTCCTGGGTTGTCCCGAAGGCAAGTTGGTGGCACGCCAAGGCACCAAGGGACACTTGTAGGAACTCTTTCAGAAACAACAGTCTCTGGAATTGCATTTCAGCATATTGGTTGAGAATCTGGACTTCAGAGGCCCTACGCCAAGACCTAAATCCATTTTGAACACTTCCATTTATCATCGATATTATCTCTAACCTCCTGAATCCTGCTTCCTTATATGCAAAATCAAGATAATTATACCTAACTTAAAGAGCCCTCCTGAGGAGAAAATGAGAGTAAGGAAATTAGTGAGGTGTCTTGGCGTGTAGTAAGCATACAATAAATGTTAGCTCTTCCTCCTCCTTCTCATAAGCCACATGTCTTACTCAAGGCTGCAAATTTTAATAAATTAATAGGAAAATTGATGCTAATTTTGATCAGTCATCGAGGTAGTGATATCTAGTTTTACATCCTAAATTTAAGAAATAATTCATATACAAAAGAAAAAAATCAATACAAAAGAAGCAAACATTACAGACGGAAGGAACATTATTTCATTCATTAAGTTTATTCCTCTCTATGTAACTTAAGTGTCACTTGTCTGGGTGACAAATCCATCCCCAAATCTTCTAGTACTATGGGGTCATTACTTCTTGGATTACTTAAATAAAAATATTTCGAAACCATCCCATGAATACTCATGGGAATCCATCATGAATGGATTGGGCTCTGATTGTTTCTCTTAATTAACTCTTATTTTATTTCTTGCATTTGCTGCATTCTCCAAATCCTTCATATTTCTCCTCCAGTGATTAGCCTCTTCTCTTTTACTTAGATTTAACCCAAGCCTCTCATATTGGCTATCCCTAAAGAATCATATATACAAAGGAGATGCGTGAAGGTATGGAGATAGTAGAACACAACCATCGATTTAAGACTATGCCCAACACATCCTTGTTCTTACAAGTCACTGCTTAAGCCCTGTGATGGCTAGTTTAAGGTCAGCTTGGTTGGGCTATGGTGCCCAGTTATTCAATCAAATAGTAGGTATCGTTGTGAAGGTATTTTGTAGATGTGCTTAACAGCTACAATCAGTTGACTTTAAGTAAAGGAGATTTTCCTCAATAAGATGAGTGCTCCTCATCCACTCTGTTGAGAGGTCTTAAGAGCAAAAGTGAGGTTTCCATGAAGAATAAGAAATTCTGCCTAAGACTGCAACATCAGCTCCTGCCTGAGAGTTCCACCTTGAGTACTAGCCCAACACACAATTATGTAATGGCAGTTCCTTGAAATAAATAATCTACTTACCTATCTATATATCTATCTATCCTACTGTTTTTTTGTTTTTTTGAAGAACCCTAACTACTGACATAGGCCTTGTTCTCGCTTGAAATTTCCCACCCATATTATTTTCTTGCCTAAAGCAGGTTTTAGAGGAAAACACTGATCACAATAATTTGCAACACTTCTTATTATTAGTAATATCGGTCTCCATTTACTCAGCACTGGTATGTGTCAGCCAAATAATTATTCCTATACTCTGATGCCTACTCCTATTCAGCTACCTGTCTGTAGGCTGTTCGTCCATCAAGGCCATGCCAATTTCAACCAGATGAAAGACTTGGAAGTGACCCTTGTCAGGGCTGGTTACCCAAAGAGCATCCAAAAGTAGACTACTTCAGCATGGGAAACTCTACTCCTTCTTTTGGACAAAGATTTTGTTATGGAGAATCCTTTGGAGGAGAGAACCTGGGAGGGAAGCGATAACAATGCAGCCACTAGGACACCCAACATTTTACCAAAATTTTCTTTGTAGATAAGCAAAAAACAGTGACTTAATTTTTAATAAGTACAGTCTTGAGAAATGTCCCCAGGGAGCAGACCTGGGATGTAGTTCCCCAGTGGGGGGCCACTGGGCACCTGCCGGATGTGGTAGAAAAAAGAGTGCAAAGAAAGGCAGGAGCCTGCCAAAGGAAGCGTCAACTCCTTCACACTTGAACTGGTTCCAATCACACCTGCTCCCTTTAGGGGAAGCCTTTCCATTAAATAATGATCGTGATGACTTGGCAGGCAGACGAAGTTTGGATGCAGGGAGATTATCAAAAGGATTTTTTCCCTAATAACTATACCCTCTCCTGCACTGCAAAATAGTTTCTCCTCTTTTGGACTTTTTCTCCAGGTCTCATAAAAAGGACAAGGTGATTACCTTCCCGCTTAATGTTAGTCCCGGCAGTTGTTCTGTTGGCTTCATCATCTTCTCTTGCTTTCTCAAGAATCTTTTTCCATCTGTCTTTCCTTTCTTTGTCTTTTCCTCAGCCATGGGTCCCCCATCTTGCCAAAAACCTTTCCTACCTCTTGCTTCCTCTTCTGCTAGCTCACTATCAAATATCTTTATAGTTTCCCTCCATTTCTTTACTGTCCTTAACTCAAAGCAATGCAGTATCTGTATGTTTCAGTGCATTAGAACCCTCCAAGAATCCTGTAAGCCAGGTGTGAAAAGCAATAGTCTTTCTTCAGTTCTGGCCTTACTTGGCCTCTTTTCAGCTCAGCACATCTAGCCACAAAGTACTTTGCACCTTTTCTCACTTTGTCAAGTGTCCTTGACACTTGCTAATTTTTCTTCATCTCCCCTTTACTGGCTGTACTTCCTCTTCCCATCCCCTAAATGCCAATTGACTTAAAGATTTAGATCTTACTTTACTGTAATTGTATTTAGCCAAGATTTATTCCTCCATCAAAACTTCTTCTATTATCTCTAGATAGATAGAACTCTGACTATTGGTCTAGAACAGTCTTCCGAATTCCATTTCCAAAAAAATCTCTATCTGCCTACTGGATGTTTCCACTTGGAAGTTTTTCTACCATATCACACTTAGAGTATGTGCAAACAAAGGGCTTGTCCATATTCACAAACTAGTATCTCTCCCCCAAAATCCTTATTTTTCACCTAGTGACTGGGCTTACGTATGTTAGAGCGCTGCCATTGGTACCCATGAAATCTTTCTCGGTCATCTTCAGAATGAATTTTATAGTTGATGCTTTCATTTTCCCATTACCTCCACCTCTAATCTCCAGCATCCAGAGCTAGACTGCTATCCTTTTTCCTCCCCTGAACTGTCCAACAAACTGGTGCCAGAGCTAATAGGTGGTAATACCATTTTTTGGTCAGTTATTCTCTCCTCCATAAATAGCGGTTAAGGAATATGGTCCAATTTCCTTCCCCTTGCATTCAGGACCCTTTCCCACTCAATTCTAACCTTCCATGTTATAATGACCTGTAATCATTGGGTGACACATCGTTTTCTTACATTACTGCTTCTAGGCATGATACTTTTACTTCTCTGGAACACTTTCCTCCTGTTCTTTTCTTCCATTCATCCTTCGGTGTCTACCTCACATTTTCACACTTATTGTCAATAAGTCCTAGTTTTTCTGACTGTCTGAAGCATTTTAAGCCCCAAAGCATTTCTATCTAAATATGTTTATGTCAATATATGTCTTGCTCAGCAGACCTTAAACTCTCAAAATCAGGGACTGGTTCTCTGACTCTTAAATCCTCAATATCTAAAAGAGTATTTGTTGCTGTTGATACAAAATAATCTTGGATAGCTTTATTTCTACAACAAAAAGGAAACATCATTTCATAGTGGTTATTGGGTTTGCACTTCAAGTCTGCTGTGCAGTAGCTGTGTGACCTTGGTCATGTTATTTCAACTTGCTAAGCCTTATTTGAAAAATGCAAATAATAACAGTACCTGCCTCAAATGACTGTAAGAGTGAAAGAGATAATATATGTAGAGTGTTCAGAACACTGCCTGGCCCATATTAAGGAGACAATATATGTTAGCTATTTCATAGCGGGGACTCAATACATACATGATGAAGTCCTGAATTAGTATTATATCACCAAATTAGAAAATTATGCACCTTATAATTTTAACCTGTTCTTCAAGTCTTATTTGTACATTAGTTTATCAAGACTTGGAAGACTAAAATTAAATGTGCTTTGCTGAATTACTTGTTACCAGGCTTGAGCTGAGAGAAGTCAGTTATATTTATTAAGTGACTGTCGAGTGCACAACGTTGTAGGAAGTTTATAACGCTTTGTGGTTTATATTAGACTGAGTGAGTATTTCAATAGAAAAAGCAGATTAGAGAAATTTGAGTCTTAACTCTGTTAATAATTAGCTTGCTGATTTGGGCAGGTGGGGGAGGTTGCTTTACTTCTGTGAGTTTTAGTTTAGCCTTTCTGAAATGTAGTAAAAATTATGTAAAAGAAAATATTTAAAATATTTAAATATTATAGTATGTCAAAAAAAATGCTACATGATTGATGCCCTTCCTTGAGTACTTTACCTTTAAAAGGGTCGTAATGTAATTTTTAATAGGCTTTAAACTATCTTTACTTATTTTATTACTTGAGATATATTTTCTTCTATTTTCTAAAACTCTGGGTCTTTGTTTACTTGGAGCCTTTTTTTCTGGCTAATGTAATATAAATGTATTGATTGCTTACTATGAGCCAGGAACTAGGCTAGGCATACATAAATACACACGCACATAGGCAATGTGATAGTGTTTAATTAAAGTATTACCAAAGTGCTAAGTGAACACAGAAAAAGGAGTAATTAAGCCAGACACAGAAAGGCAAATATTGCATGATCTAACTTACATGTGAAATCTAAAATAGTCCAACTAATTAGAAACAGAGTGGAAGGGTGATTGTCAGGGTCAGAGTATAAGAGAGGGAAATGAGAAGATATTGGTGAAAGGGTACAAAGGTTCAGTTCTGCAAGGCGAATGAGTTCTGAGATCTAATGTACAACATGGTCATGATAGTTAACACTGTAGTGTGCATTTGAAATTTGTTAAGAAGATAGGTCTTAAATTAAATATTCTCATGACATACACATATACACACACAATGGTACCTGCGTAGGGGTGATGGGTAAGTTGTTTAACTTGATCTTTTCACAATGCATGTGTATGTCGAAACATCAAGTTGTACACCTTAAATGGATACGATTTTATTTTTGAGTAAGCTCCACGCCCAGGGCAGAGCCCAATGCAGGGCTTGAACTCAAGACCCCAAGATCAGAACCTGAGCAGAGATCAAGAGTCAGACACTTAACCAGTCAAGCCCCCCACGGTCCTAAACGTATACAATTTTTCTATGTCTAAGAAATTTCAATAAAGTTGCTTTTTAAAAAAGGAGTAATTAATTCTGCCCTTAGAGGAAAGTAGCAAAACTCTGAAAAGTTAACATTTTTCCTGGACTTTAGTGGTTCAGTAGGGGTTTGCCAGATACACAGGAGGATGGGTGTATTTGGCAGGAGTAACAGCCTAAGTAAAAGCAGGGAGGCTTGCAAGTGCTATTGCATTTATGAAATCACAAATACTCTGAGGAAAGCACTGAAGTGAGTACGTGGCAGTGGCGTGCTAGGGTCAGCTGCCTCATGAATGTCCACATCTTTTCCTGTTTTTGCATTCACCGATATCACACTGGTAACCTGAAATTTGCCATCATGGAAGGATTTACACCAGGAAAATTGGCAAACACTACAAACCAGGGATTGTTGTTATAACTGTTGGAATTTTCCTTTAGAGAGCTGATGGTTGAACACTCATCAGTACACAACTTGTTACAAGTGGCCGTTTTGGCAAGGTTAACCTGAATAGTTAAATAAGGTGATATTGTGAGCGGTTTGGCAGGAGAAGCTGAGTGTGAATCTTAGACAAGCCCCATTTACAATTTATACCGACACGGGCAAAACCTCTAAGGAATAATGAGATTTTTGCAAGGGGGTAACAAAAATACATTTAAATAGAAGCCTAATTTTCGGGGCAAGTGATTATAAACGGTGTGAATAGATCAGCATTAGCAATACTCAGGGTAAGATGTAAAAACATTTGGAAGATACTTGATTGTCTTGTCATCCACAATAAAATATTCTCTGCAGTTGTAAGAATTCTAAGAGTTATTCCTACTGTGTAAACATTTCTTGGTTCTGCCGACATTTCCTCTTGACAACACTTCATCTTTCAGGCAATAACAGGTAAACATTGAGCCTATAAAATTTTTTTTAAAAAACCTTTTGTCCTTGTGTTCTTTTGGAAAAAGTGACTAGCAAAGCCTTTAATATGTAATAAGGAAGTATACTAAAGTGCAGAAGTGGCAAATTAGGTAACTTCTTTTAAAGAGGTGATCAACACAGTTCTGTGGGCTTGGTTGTTCTTGAAATAAAATAGTCAATGAGGGCAGACTAATTACTGCGCTAATCTTGAATATGTGTTAACTATGTGATACTAATCTGAAAGGAGGACCGAGAATAAGGAGAGATCAAAGAAGAAAGCAGAAAGACATTTTTAAAATCCCACAAAGGAAAATGGTATAAGTTTTCACATGCCCACATTGATTTTTATTAAGAGATGATCTGTTCTAAAGGTTAGGTTGGAATAAATAGTTTGTCAGTAGGGATTTGTTCTGCAAGTTTTACTTGTGTTTTCTTGTTTGATATTCTCAATAACTGATCTCTGTCTTACTATGAAGTAGTTGAGGCACAACCTTGAAAGAAGAGAAAGTAGTAGATCCAGGAGTCAAACCCAGGTTTGAATCAGCAACAACACCACTCTCAACTACCAACCCATAATATAGCGCTTCTCAAAGTGTGAGCCCTTGAACAAGAGCGGCAGCCTTACCAGGAACTTGTTAAAAATCTAGATTTTACAACAGAAGGGAAGCTGGAAAATTCACAAATACATGGTAATTAAACACCACACATGTTAACAACGATTGGATCAAGAAGAAAGCAAAAGGGAAATGTAAAAATGTCGAGATAAATGATAATGAAAACAAAAAAATATAAAACTTAAAGGATGCAACAAAAGCAGTTCTAAGAGCTAGGTTTATAGAATGAATACAAATATCAAGGAAAAAAATTAAGTAAACAATTTAACTTTACACCATAAGGAACTAGAAAAAGAATAACAACCTAGACCTAAAGTTAGGAGAAAGAAGGAAACAATAAAGATTAGAGCGGAAATAAATGAAATAGAGAAGAAAAACAACAAAAAATATTAATAAAATAACAATTGGTTATTTCAAAAGATAAACAAATTTGACAAACCTTTAGCTAAACTAATGAAGAAAATAATAGAAGAACCAAATAAACAAAACTATAAATAAAAGACAAGGCATTACAATTGATACCAGAGAAACATAGAGAGTCATAAGAGATTACTATGAACAGTTACATGTCATTAATTGGACAACCTTGAAAAAAATAGATAAATTCCTAGAAATATAAAACCTACCAATATGGAATCTTGAAGAAATAGAAAATCTCAATAGACCAATAATGAATAAGGAGATTGAATCAGTAATCTAAAATCTCCTACAAAGAAAAGCTCTGGACCAGGTAGCTTCACTGGTGATTCTTCCATTTAAAAAAGAATTAATGCTAATCCTTCTCAAATGTTTCTAAAAAATTAAAGAAGGGGAAACAATCTCAAATTCAATTTACAAGGCCAACGTTACTCTGATACTCAAGTCAAATAAGGAAAAGGACAGAAACTGTGCAAAAAGAAAACTGTAGGCCAAGATTCTTGATACATATAGATGCAAAAACTCTCAACAAAATACTAGCAAACCTAATTCAACAGCACATTAAAAGGATCTTACAACATAATCAGATGGGATTCATCTCTGGGATGCAAAGATGATTCAGCACACACAAATCAATAAATGTGAAACATCACATTAATAGAATGAAAGATAAAACCTGTATGATCATCTCGAGAGAGAAAAAGCATTTGACAAAATTCAACATCCATTCCTGATAAAAATCTCAACAAATTGGATATGGAAGAAAGGTACCTCAACATAATAAAAGCCATTATGACAAGCCCACAGCTAACCTCATACTCAGTGGTGAATGGTTAAAAGAGTTTCCTCTAAGATAAGGCACAAGATAAGGATACCCACTCTTACCATTCCTATCCAATGTAGTACTGGAAGTCCTTCCCAAAAAGTCAGGCAAGAAAATTAAGTAAATGGCATCCAAATTAGAACCAAATAAAATTGTCTCTGTTTGTAGATGGTATTTTCTTATATATGTAAAAAAATCCTGAAGACCACCCAAAAACCTGTTAAAACTAATAAACTAATTTACTGAAGTCGTAGGATGCAAAGTCAACATACAAAAATTAGTTGTGTTTCTATACACTAACAATGAACATGTAAGGAAATAAACAAAACAATCTCATTTACAATAGCATGAAAAAAATAAAATATTTAGAATAAATTTAAGAAGCAAGGCAAAAACTCTACACCAAAAACTATAAGATGTTGATGAGGGGCCCCTGGGTGGCTCAGTTGGTTAAGCCTCCAACTCTTGATTTTGGCTCAGGTTATGATCCCACAGTTCATGAGATCAAACCTCAATTTGGGATTGATCTCATGGGATCTCCATACTGAGAGTACAGAGCCTTCTTGGGATTCTTTCTCTTCCATTCTCTCTGCCCCTCCTCTGCTTGCATGTGTTCTCTCTCTCTCTCAAAATAAAAAAACATTAAAAAAAAATATTGTCAAAAAATGTTGATGAGAGGAATTGAGAAAGTCACAAATAAATGGGAAGAGATCCCATGTTCATGGAATTTTATTATTGTTAAAATGTCCATACAATCAAAGCCATCCATAGACTCAGTCTAAACCCTATCAAGATTCCAATGATGTCTTTTACAGATACAGAAAAAACAATACTAACATTCACATGGAACCACAAAAGACCTCAAATAGCCAAAGCAATTTTTTAGAAAGAAGGACAAAATTAGAAGCATCGCAGTTCCTAATTCAAACTATATTACAAAGTTATAGTAATCAAAATAGCATGGTGTTAGTATAAAAACAAACATAGTCAATAGAACAGAACAGAGAGACCAGAAATAAACCCATGCATATACAAGCAGCTCATATTTGACGAGAAAGACAAGAGCACTTAATGGGGAAAGGATATTCCCTTCGTTAAATGATGCTGGGAAAGCTGGTTATTCGCATACAAAAGAATGAAACTGGACCCCTATCCTAAACCTTTTACAAAAATAAAAAATGGGGGTGCCTGGGTGGCTCAGTCGGTTGACCATTCGACTTCGGTCCAGGTCATGATCTCACTGCTTGTGAGTTCGAGCCCAGTGTCAGACTCTGTGCTGACAGTTCCGTAGCTGGAGCCTGCTTACGATTCTGTGTTTCCCTCTCTCTCTCTGCCCCTCTCCTGCTCACACTCTCTTTCTCTCAAAAATAAATAAATGTTAAAAAAAAATTTTAAACAATTTAAAATGCATTAAAGATTTAAATGCAAGATTTGAAACCATAGCACTCCTAGAAGAAAACATAGAAAAAAACGTTTTGGTAAGGGTCTAGGCAGTGATTTTTTTTTTTTTTTTTTGGATATGACACCAAAGCACAATCAAAAAAATAAACAAGTGAGAGCACATCAAAATCAAAAGCTACCGTCCAGCAAAAGAAACAGTTGGCAAAACTGAACGGTAACCTGTGAAATGGGAGAATATATTTGAGGACCATATCTTGATAAGGGGTTAATATACAAACTATGTAAGGAACTCATACAACTCAATAGCGTAAAAACAAATCACCCAATTTAAAAATGAACAGACGTGAATAAACACTTTCCCAGAAAAGATATGCGAGTGGCCAAAAGGTATATAAAAAGGTGTTCAACATCACTAATCATCAGGAAAATTCCTATCAGAATGGCTATCATCAAAAAGACAAGAAATAACCAGCACCGTCAAGGATGTGGAGCAAAGGGAACGTGGGTATGCTCTGGGGAGGAATGTAAATTAGTACACAACTACGGAAAAGAGTATAGACATTCCACAAAAATTAACAATAAAAAATTTCATACGATCCAGCAATTCCACCTCTGAGTATATATCTGAAGGAAATGAGGTCACTATCTCAGAGACATATCTGCCCTTCTGTGTTTACTGCAGACCATTAATGGATGAATAGAGAGAGAAAGAAAACATGATTTATGTATATACAATGGACTATTATTCGACCATAAAAAAAGAAGAAAGTCCTGCCATTTATAATAACACGGATGACACTTGAGGTCATTATGCTAAGTGAAATAAGTCAGACAGAGCAAGACAAGTAATGTAGGATATTGCTTACATGTGGAATCTTTTTTTTTTTTTAATTTTTTTAGCGCTTTTATTTTATTTTGAGAGACATAGAGACAGAGCATGGGCACAGGAAGGGCAGAGAGAGAAGGAGATACAGAATCTGAAGCAAGCTCCAGGCTCTGAGCTGTCAGCACAGAGCCCGATGCGGGGCTCGAACTCACAAACTGTGAGATCATGACCTGAGCTGAAGTCGGCAGCTTAACTGACTGAGCCACCCAGGCGCCCCATTATATGTGGAATCTAAAAAAATCTGAACTCATAGAAACAGAGAGTAGAGGGGCCCCTCAGTGACTCAGTCAGTTAAGCATCTGACTTCTCAGGTCATGATTTCATGGTTCGTGAGTTTGAGCCCCCCCGTGTCGGGCTCTGTGCTGCAGCTCGGAGCCTGGAGCCTGCTTCAGATTCTGTGTCTCCCTCTCTCTCTGCTCTTCCCCTCCTCATGCTCGTGCTCTGTCTCTCTCTCAAAAATAAATAAATATTAAAAAAACAAACAAACTGTGAAACAGAAAGTAGATTGGTGTTTGCTAAAGGTTGGGGCTGGGGGGTGGGTGGGTGAGGGTGGTCTAAGTGTACAAGTTTCCAATTATAAGAGGAATAACTCCTAGAGATGTAATGTACAGCAGGGTGACTATAGTTAACAACATCTTGTTGTATATTTGAAAGTTTCTAAGAGAGTAAAGGTTAAAAGTTCCCAATGCGTGCACAAAATTGTACTCTATGAGATAATTGGTGTATTAGCTAACCTTACGGCAGTAATCATTTTGCAATATATACATATGTCGACTCATCAACTTATACAACTTTTAAACTTACACCAGGTTATTTGTCAATTATAGATCAATAAAGCTAGAAAAGTGAAAAAATAAAGAAAAATCAAACAAACAGAAACCCGATTTGAACCACATGCTTATAAAAAAGAGACAGAGAGAGATGCAGATTTTACGCCCCACCCCGGACCTCCTGAATCAGAAAACCCATTATCTGGATTTTTAACAAGCCCATCAGATGATTCTGTTTCCTGATGAAGTTTGAGAACCACTGCCCTATAATATACTAAAGATAACTAATATTCTAATGAAGATGACCTTATATTAAACCGCCTGTGGATGCATGTCACAAGTAGAGTGATTGGAAAAGCCTCATGTGTGTCGAAAAAGCAAAAACTGACACTTTGTTCTACTTCCACTATGACTGTGCTCTTCACATTCCACAGTAAGAAAAAAAATGCGCTCTGAGACAAACTAAAACTAACAGCATCACCCTGTTAGGGTTAGTTAGGGTACAGGCAGGTCTTCAAAAGAATAAAGCCTTTACTATTTCCTATTATCCTGGACACGTAAAAAACACCAAAAAAAAAAAAAAAAAAAAGGAAATCACTTGATGTCTGCCTTTGGCTATGCTGATGTCTGAAGATACGTTATAATCTTCCTGACTAGATAACCATCAGAGAAAGTTGCTGTTTTTCTACCATGATAAGAACAATATGCTTACATTGGTAGTGTGTGTGTGTGTGTGTGTGTCTTAAAATATTTGTTATGTATTTCATTTCTTTACATGGTGATACAAACCTTCCAAAGACTAATTCTGCTCCATTTATCTATTGCTTCGTAATAAACCACCCCACAACTAAGCAGTTTAAATAATCTATTATTATCACTTACGGTATTGTGGGTTGAGCAGGCTGAGCTGGGTGTTTCTCACCTGAGGTTTCTCGTACAGTTGCATTCAAGCAATGGCTGGGACGGATGTTCTCTGGGGGCTGTAGTGGGCTGGATGTTGAAGGCGGCTGACTTACATGTCAACAAGAGCTCAGTAGGGCCTGTGGACCAGTGCCCCTGTACATGGACTCTCCATGTGACTTGGATTTTTCTCAGATTATGGTAAATGAGTGGGTTGTCCCTAGAGGGGCTGTCCCCGAAGAAAATATTTTAAGAGACCCAAGTAGAAGCTAAAAGGCTTCTGGTAATTTACTTTTAGAATTCCTAGCACGTAATTGCTGCCACACTAAGGCCAGCCCAGATTCTGGGGGACAGGAATTAAACTCAAACCATCGATGTAAGGGGTATAATGTAGGTAAGGAAAGGACTAGAAAGGGCTTCTTTGGAGACTATCATAGCCTCTTTTGTACTCTTCGAAAGTAAGTATTTTCTTTCCTTTTCTAAATGCATCTTTCTCTCAGTTTACCTTTGACAATATAATCCTTCGGCTAAGTCTTAAAGTTAAGCAAGGGTTAGCCATTATCAAGGACTGTGTAGTCAAAGATTTTACCCCTTTGGCGAGTCAATATTATTCTGCCACAGTTGCATGGCTGATGATAGAAAACATGACACACCCGGATCTGAGACAAATGACAGCGTATTACTCCTCACAAGAGAAACAGCCAGCATGTCAGCAGATTTTCTCTTTGGCTCTTTGTGCCCCAATTCCCACAAGGAGACCTGAAAGGGACATGAAGACACCTGAACACAGAGCTGCTTGCATTATAGGAGTGATACCTTGACCTTAGGGAGCCCAAGTCTTTTATAATGAGCAGTAAAGAAACATACCCTTTGCTCCAGAGGGACACACCATCTCTCTCTTCTAAGGCTGTTAGCTATATAAATATCCTTGAAAGGACTGTCAAGAATAAAGACAGTCCTAGCTCACTTGTAAGACAGGTGGGGATTTGTGAAGTGTCACCCAACGGTCATGTGATGACGGCCATGGTAGGTGTGGATACAGTGGAGAAAGGGCAGGCCACGCAGTTGGAGAAAGGATGCAAGACAAAAATCTTTCTGTTTTGGAAATTGTTAGGAGTTCAGATGGAAAGATGTGGCTGGAGAAGTAAAGGGGGATAAAACGACCTTGAAGAAGTATCCATAGTATGTTTAAGGTTTGGAATTTATTCTGCAGGCAGTACTAAACAGCTCAAAGCTTCTATGAGGGAAAGGACATAGTCACAGCTGCATTCTTCCATGCTTAGTCTGATAGATCTGTGGAGGATTTAAACTCCTCGAGGAAGCCCTGATTTAAAGAAACATAACTGAGGAGAGGCTGAGCTGAGACAGGGTGATTGGAGTGGAGACACACATATGCCAGATGTTAGGGAAATAGACTCCTTATCGATAAACTAGGGCACTGGTAACATCTCTTAACACAACGCACCGTTATTATTTGATATATGTCTCCCCCATTAGCCTCTCAACTTCTCCAGGGCAAGAATCACATTATATTTTTCTTTATATCCCCTGTGTCTGATTCAACTTTATTTGTCCGGTTAATGTTTATATTGCATCAAACTTAGGATAGGGTTTAGGCTGTATCAAAAATGTAGAGATTAGAGGCAAATAAATAAAGAACTAGTCCTTGTAACTTGTATTCTAGTGGAACAGATAGATAATAAATTAATGAACTAATAGTTACGTAGCATTATGTCAGGTAGTAATATATGCCATGAAGAAAAGTAGTACCGGTCCAGGGATGGTGGAGGAGGAAATCTTCCTTGAGAAACTAATCTCAACGATTCTATTCCTTCTTTGCTAAAGGTATATGGTAGGGGAAGGTGGATATTTTGGATATGCAGAGGTAATTCAGAGACCAGGCTGAGGTCTTAATGAATCTACATGGAAGTGCCCAGTAGCGTCTTCATTTGAGTTCATTCGGCAGCTGACTCTGAAACAAAGATTTATTCCGGAGGTGATCTCAGAAAACCTCAGCAGGTAAAGCAAGCAACCAAGGCAGAGAAATGCAAGTACTCAATATATCTGGGTAACTAGAGCTGAATCCCACTGAGGAACTCTGGGAGCCGGCGTGGAACGTGCCCCTCAGAGGTATCCAGAGGTTTACTGGTAAATGTTTAACAATTGCTCACTGGGCATAAAAAGAGCCATGATTTGTAGCGTTTGTCAATTTCTTTGGTGTAAATACTCCCACCACCGGCCTATTTCAAGCTACCAGTGTGACACCACTATGCATCGAGTTGGGAAATATAGCACATCATCACATAGAAGTGCCACCACCCAGATAGAGCAGACGTCAATAATACATCTCACAATACTCATAATAATAGAGGCATAGAGTAGATGTAAATAATACATCTCAGGAGCAAAATAAGAGGGGTATTTTCTCACCCAGCTTGATGACTGCTCTTGAGAGGCTTGATTTTCCCGCACTTTGGGACTGTACCCAGTGAGGGCAGAGCCAGCAATGGGAGCCAGAGAAAACCTTCAGAAGGTGGCACTGGCAAGGAGGACTGGCAAGTATCTTCTACCAGTAGACAGAAAAGATCCTGGGCCCTGATCAGGTGAAAGCAAGTGAGCTTTAAAAATGACCGCCCCTCTGTTCAGGTGAATTTCTGAGAGTTCAGGGTTCACCTTCGAGATGGGTCTTGTTCAGTGCTACCTTGTCTTATCTTTGCAGTAAAAGTTCCATACAGTAGTTCCCCCGTTATGCGTGGTTTTGCTTTCTGAAGGTTTTAGTTGCCCATGGCCTACTGCCTTCTGGAAGAAGACGGTCCTCTTCTGACCTATCATCTGAAGGCCAATAGTAGCCTCAGGCTATGTCAGTCAGCTCACCTCATCTCATCACGTAGGCAGTTTATCGCCTCACGTTATCACCAGAGAAAGGTGAGTACAGTACAATGAGATATTTAGAGACCACATTCACATAACTTTCATTACGTGATATTATTGTGATTGTGTTATTTAATTATTAGTTATTGTATCTCTTACTGTGCCTGATTCACAAATTAAACGAGAATATAGGCTTGTACGTATAGGAAAAAACAGTATATATGGGGCTTGGTACTATCATGGCGTCAAGTATCCACTGGGGGTCCTGAAATGTACCTCCCACAGATAAGGGGGAACTCCAGTACACACAGCAGCTGAGGTGTGTTTGGGAAAGAAAAGAGAGAATGGCCACTTCTTTGCAGATAGCAAGGCAGTGAAAGAATAGTAGCTGTAAGGATGAGAATCGAGGTATTTATTAGTGCTTGGAAGTCAGGAGCAGCGTAGAAGGAGACACAAGGAATGGGACTCTGAAGCAGTCAGGCCAAAATACCCCTTCTCGCAAACGCTCCTGAAGGAGGTGATCCCTGCAGAGCGTGTTGGTGAGATCTCGCTGTTCTGTACGTGCAATCAAAGTGGCAAAAGGCCGGGTAACACTGGCATTTTTCAAAGATGGGAATTGGGGACTTGTCGGCATATTGAGGAACTCTCCTGGCCAGCTTTTTCATTTTCACATATTTAAACATTCTAATTGTCCCTGATACTTTAAATCTAATATATATACTCGACACCTATTTTTTGAGCCTTTCTTTCCAAAATACCAGACGCTAGCCTGGAATGATGGAGACATGGAGGAAATGAGAACGATCACTTTACCAATTAAGGATATTGCACCTTAGCTGCGCTTAAATAACAGAAAGGCTTTCATTGGTTCAGAGCACATTTCTAGCCTGTTTGCTTGCCTTTCCCAAGAGATGCAGTATAACTGACCCCACAGAACTGATGGCATGCCTAAAGCCATCGGGGTCTGTACCAAGGCCAATTTCAGTTTTGAAAACGTGCCCAGCCCTAAGTCGAACCACTGAATATAAGTCATTGTCTTATTTTTTTTAATTAATTTTTTTTTCGACAGAGAAAAGTAAGAGAGAGAGAGAGAGAGAGAGGGAATGGGGGAAGGAGCACAGGGAGAGAATCTTAAGCAGGCTCCATGCTTGGTACAGAACTGGATTCAGGGCTCGATCTCATGACTCTGGGATCTTGACCTGAGCCGAAGTCAAGAGTTGGATGCTTAACCATCCAGGGGCCCCCTGTCATTGTCCTATTTAATGCAAATCTCTCCTATCTTCTCAGCAGCAAGCTTCCTCATCACTTTAGAGGCAATTAGGGCCACGCAGGATCTCAGAGCTGGGTAGAAACCTCCGAAGCCACTGATGGTCTTACTTGCACTTCATTGGTCAGCAGGACCAGGTCTCTCTCTGGCTTCTTTTTTTTTTTTTTTTGGAAAGCTGAGCCATCACCATAGTGCAAAAAGTGTGAGATTTGAATATGAAGACCAGGGTTAATTCCAGCGATGGTATTGTTTGAATGTATTTTTTAAACAAAAATTTATTCATCCTTTACTCTCCTAGGTCCTATTCTAAGAAATAAAGCTATAGGGTTATCCATAATAGAAAAAGTTTCTGGCGTCACGGAGCTCAGCTTAATTTCTGATGGGGGAATAAAATAATAATACTATAACTAGTAAGTGAATTGATAAATAACCGTGATAATTTTAAAAAGTACTTTTGCTCCTATGGCAGAGATAAATATCCACTAAAATCTGCTTTCTCTTTGCAGGCTGCACTCAGAGCTGGGAAGCGGCTGGACAGCCCTTGTAGCTGCTTGTGTGCTCAGGGGACTCCCTCCCCCCTCCATGGAATGTAAGAGAAAACAAAAACAATGTCTGTCACTTTCAGGCCAAGTCTCTCTTTCCCTCCCACGGTTGCCTTAGAAAAGGGCAGGCCGCCATAGGGAAGCATCCCGGGTCTTTGCATTACTGCGAGGAGAAGATTCACCATTCAGTTAGGAATACCCACCTTGGACTATTATGTATGAGAAATATATTCCTATTGTCTTTGAGACATTCTACATCGGGGAGCGTCAGCCAACCTTTCCTACCTAATATAGCAATACAGCCTTGCAGAAAATATATCAGAACGATATGCTAGGGATATGCCTTTGGCTTGGCCCAAGGGCAACCTGATAGTAGAATGATAGAAGAAGGCGAGCCTGAGATGGCATCTGTGCCGATAACGTCTGTGCTAAGTCCAGTCATGTTAAGATCTGGGGAAGAATATTTTTGGCAGTGGGAACAGCAAGCGGGAAGCCCCTGAGGCACGAAGAGATTTACCATACTAGGAGAACAAACGCAAGGCTCATGTGACTGGGGCACATAAGCGACGGGAGACAATTTTGCAATGACGTCAGAGAAGTAAACAGGGAGAGATCAGGTAGAACCTTCTAGGCCATGGTAAGGAGTTTGGATGTTACCCCATGTATGAGTGGAGTGTTTTAAGATGAACAGGAAATAAGATAGGTAGGGATGGATGTTGTAAGAAGAACACTCTGATTGCTGTGTACAGAATGGATTATCCTGGGACAGAACAAAAATGAGATTTAGTTTTTTTGCGATGGTCAATTTTATGGGTTGACTTGGCTGCGCTGAGGATGCCTGGATAGCTGGTGAAAACTTGTTTTGGGTGTGTGTGTGAGGGTGCTTCTGGAAGAGATTAGCATTTGAACCTGTCAGTAGACCCAGTAAAGAAGATCCTCTATCACCAATATGAATGGACTTCATCCAATCTATTGAGAGTTCAGTCAAAAAGCCAGAGGAAAGGTCAATTCTCTGTCTCTGTCTCTGTCTCTCTCTCTTCTTGACCTGTTCATCTTCTCTTACTCTTGGACATTAGAGCTCCTGATTCTTAAGCCTCCAGGACATACGCCAGACCCCAACGGCCCACCTCACCTCAGGCCTTCTAATTCAGACTGAATTATACCACTGAATTATGGCCCTGGACTTCCTGGTTCTCCAGCTTGCAGATGGCAGATTGTGAGACTTCTTGACCTCCATTACTGTGTTAACCAGTTTCTTTTGTTTTAAGTTTTTAATTTTTATTTATTTTAAGAGAGATAGACCAAGCAGGGAAGGGCAAAGAAAGAGAGAGGCAGAATACCAAGCAGGCTTCATGCAGTGAGTGCAGAGCCCGATGTGGGACTCAAACTCACCAACGGTGAGATCATGACCTGAGCCGAAATCAAGAGTCAGTAACTTAACCGACTAAGCCACCCAAGTGCCCTGACCAATTTCAATAATAAACAAACAAAGAAGCAAACAAATCCTGTTGGGTCTGTTTCTCTGGTACATTTTAGCTGGTACTTCAGTTAGAAAGGCTTCCCCTCCCTCCTAAGTATGGAAAAGACACTCTCCTCCACGCTCCCAGAAGCCTCTAGAGCTTTGGAGTTCATGTTGCATTATAACCACCTGCCTGTTGGAATACAAACACTATAAGTTAGGAATCTTTGTTTCTATAATAGACATTATAGATACTACATATCACACATTCAACAAATACTGGTTCAATGAAAAAAACAAAACCAGAGGACTTTCTCAAGGCTATACAGGAAGCCATGACTCAGAAGCTGGGAAGAAATTCATTTGAAATGGGATAAGGTCAGGGACGAATGGAGAAGGGTCATTGAAAACAATCACATATGGCAAGGTACCTCTTTATCAGTTATTGGTGCAAGGACATATTTGGCACACTTCAAGGTATAGAGTTGAGCTCACCACGGCCTCAAAGAGAGGAAATGAACTGTGACAGCACTTTGTACATTGGAAAGCATCACACATACATTACGTGATATTTTAATCATCTACAAATATATTATTATTATTATCTTAGCACTCGCGATGGAGTCATTTCTCCATCTGAAAGAGAAAAACAGCTTGGGAGTCTTCCTAAACACGCCAACATTCTTGTCTGGAAGAATATTTGGTGATAAAGGTCACCGCGAACTTATTGAGGAGCTCAGTGGGATGGAAGCACATTTATTTATGTGTATTTATGTGCTTATTCACCGATGGCTTTGCTGAGGAAAGCTATATTGTCAAGCGCCCTAATTAAGAAATAATAATGTAATTGATTTTTTATGGATTATCTTCAATTGAGTCCCTTTACAACAGCAAACTCTCATTGACTACTCGGGATAATTGATGGCTTCTCAGCACAATGCCCTTGGCTGATTGCAGAGCAGTTGATGCTGTATCTGACAATGACGGTGAGCGGTCCCTGTTCGTGTGATGGCGACCCCTAGAAAGGCAGCGAGCTGAAGTGAGGGACACAGGTCAAATCGCTTTCATTTTTGTAAAATGAGGGGGCGGAACTAAATCAGTGGCTTGAAAAATAAAAACGGAAATTCAGCAGAACCCCTTCATCAAACGAATTTTATGTAGGAGCTGTGTTTGTAAAACAGGCCCAAGAGGTGCTAACTCTGGTTGAGGGGTGTTGGGAAACGCACAAGTTTTCTCCAGCTCTTGTCCCCCCGCCACCAGGACCGACTCTGAAGGACTCCAGGCCATGGAATTGGAGCTGCTGGACTAGATGATCTCCAAGTTTTAAGTTTTTGCTCGACTCCAGTTTTAAAACTCCAGGATTCTGCCATATGGCTTCAAGGGCCCCAGGATAAACCAAAATAGCCATTTGTCTCACCTTTGGAGCAGATGTGTCTCAAAACATTTGATATCACAGTCTGGTCAGAATATCAAATTGGACTCAAAACACCGTGCTGTGGTTTAAGCAAGGTGAAGTAGTCTATGCTTCTGATTTTACTCATTTCATGTCATGGTGTCTGTGTGTGTGTGTGTGTGTGTGTGTGTGTACATGAATGTGTAAAATGGTCTGCAATCTTACAGGCGCTCTGAGTTTCTCCGTTGAGCAGATTTTGCTGGGATTGCGAGGGGACCATAGCTACCTAAGGGAGAGGAACAAGAGCTGTCGAGTAGCAGGGAGTGTGGTGCCAGATACTTTATGAAAGGAGATATTACCCACAATCACTGATAACGGAATTAAAGTGTGTCATCCAAGGCCACAATAAGTCTCTACGATTTCAGAGTTCATACTTCTTACTAAATGATGATATCTCTTTATGTCAAAAGAGACCTAGTTATATTGTTTGGGGAGAAGGCGACTGAAACACACAATCATTCTGAAAAGCATGAGATTGTATACTTTAGTGTCTGAAGGCCTGAAGGAACAGGGTAGTTGAATCGGATACCATTTCAATTACAGTGTGTTTATATAGCATGCACCTAGACTACTGTAGTACCCGTAGTGGGCAGAATAATGCCCTGCACACTCCCAAAGACATCCATGCTCTAGTCCTGGAGACCAGTGGCAAAAGGACTTTGCTGATATGATTAAGTTAAAGACCTTGAGATGGGGAAATTACCCCGGATTATGCAGGTGGTCACAATGTAATCACAGGAGCCCTTAAACATAAAAGAGGCAACAGAAGAGTCAGGGTGACTCGATGTGAGAAGAACTTGACCTGTTCATGCTGGCTTTGAAGATTGAGTAAGGGACTATGAGCCAAGGAATCCAGAAAAACTTGGGAAACTCACGGTATCTGAGATGCTACTTGAGGAGCTGCCCAGAAAAGTGCCACAAGCTGGGTAGAGGACACACCCACCCGTTTTTGCATGGACCCACAGCAGGTCCCGTTTTTGCAGCACTGGAGAGGAGGATGGTTCTGTGAAGGTCACACTAACAGCCTCCTGATCCAAAGACCTCGCTCAGATGAAAGCAGTGTACCTCACTGGGGGACTCGGAAGGAGGAATCCTCTAAACAGAGAAACTGTTTCCAGAGCTTTGGTTATATACATCCGCATCTTAGCTTCTATTTTTTGCTGGGATTTAGTTGGAGAGGATCCCCGAATGAACTTCTAGAACATTTTTCTCATGGTAGGTGATCTACAAGTGTTTCTTGAAATGCATTAATCATCAAGCAAATTAATTTGATTTATTTAAGCACACTAGGAAGATTTAATTATTTTCTTAACATAAAAACTAGCAAAAAGCCAGTCAAAGGAAGTCATTTGGAATTTTGTCTTATTTAATCTTGCATCATCATTCCCGGCATCTAGTAGGCGACATTTGTTTTCGGAATAAAATATCTGGCTTTTATTCAGAGAACAACCTAGTGCTAAAACTAACCGAGAAACTTACTGTATGTTTGGCTAATGGAATATCAGCATAAGATATTTTTTTTTAATGAGAAAGGGAATGGTTCTATTACTTTCATGGAAAAATACACCAAAACAAAAAAATCTAATACAATATAACTTTGTACATTTTTCTATTAATAGCCCCAGTGAGTGCTGACAAATGTTTGGAGTTTACCACAATGCCCAAATCAAAACCCTCAAATGGTATGACCACAGAGGCTGTGAACCCTCAAGCCAGTAAGCTAATGGACAAGATGCTAAATATCAACCAAGGACCAAGATATATTTTTAATTACTGTTGGCATTTTGCTTCTGCTTAATCCATTACATAGGAGCCAACACCATGCCTTTTCCTCCAATATCTGACTTCATCCATTGCTAGGACTCAGCTTTAGTCAGTAACATTAGGTAGGAGGCCAACCACTATGGAGGGTAAGTGATTGACCTCAAGGACACATCAGCACCACAGACAAAACCAAATGAATCTAAAGCAGCACACAGACGAAGTCCTCCCATAAGCACTGCTAATGTTTTGCAGCATTTTATGGTTCTTAGGCAAGACGCTGTATTGAATTCCACGTTGGGATAAGGTCTTTATTTGTACTTTTCTCATTTCCTGATAAAAACGAGATGAAAAGCATTGTTGTGGAAAGGGCCAGGCCTAGGAGACAAAAGACTTGGGCTCAAATCTTTGCACTGGCTGATAATAGATGAGCCATTTAATATTTCTAGGCTTTGTCCATCTAACTTATGAAATTAAGATAAAAAATTTCTTCCCTGTTTTCTTCCTTCGTATGTTGTGGGGTCGCATGACAAAAATTAATAATATGAGAAAGACTTTTTTCTGTAAAGTGTAATAGAAATGTTAAAGTGTGATCTAAATGTTGTTATATTTTTATGATCAACATCATAATCCCAGCTGTTAATGAGGTATAACTGGGCTATATCTATTAGTCCATTCAATTTGCTAATTTTTTTCACTCATTTGTTCTTCTGACACTGATCCCAGTCAGAATTTTTTTTTGTCAGATGCTTGTATCATTTCCCCTTTATACTTTCTCTCTGTCTAGTGTTTGCTTAAGTAGAGCCAGAAATCAAAAGTATAAACACAGAGTATTCAGCAAGTGGTCTTTTGAAGTGGTCTTCAAAAATCCACTTATTCCATTCTCCCAAAATCGTCTAAGAAATTTTGTCAAATATGACCATGTAATAGGTATATAATCACAGCAGCGAACACGGGAATCATTTATTTCTCACCCGTCTGTGGGCCAGCTGGGGTTGGGGTACACAGGGTCGGCTCCGGTAGGTGGGTCCGTCTAGAGGCCCAGCTGGGCTTGGTGTCGTGCTCTGAGCTGGTCTTATATCTCTTCTACATGTGTCCAGTTTGGGGCCCAGACTTAAAAGGGTAGCACCTACCCTGGTAAATTTCTTCTCTAGGAGGCGTAAGATGGCAAGCACAATCAAAAAAGAGAGCAGGAGGGGCACCTGGGTGGCTCAGTTGGTTAAGCGGCCGACTTCAGCTCAGGTCATGATCTCACAGTTCATGAGTTCGAGCTCCGTGTCGGGCTCTGTGCTGACAGCTCAGAGCCTGGAGCCTGCTTCGGATTCTGTGCCTCCCTCTCTCTCTGCCCCTTCCCCACTCACACTGTCTCTCTCTCAAAAAAATGAATAAACATTAAAAAATTTTTTTTTCATTAAAAAAAAAAAGATAGCAGGGTAGATTTGGTCTCATAGGAAACTGGGCAAAATACTTACTGTTAGACAAGGGCTACTCTAGTGATTTTTCAAATAAAATGTGCATCAAAACTTGAATCCTGTTTTTCAGGTGCAAGTTTTGTGCTTTCACGTGTGTAGTGACCACAGTCACGACTTTTTTCCCATGGCTGAAGAGCATGCTGGTGAAACTTTTGTAAGTATGTGTGTTTGCGCATTCTCTCTTGTGACCGTTTATTATGGAAGGTATATTTTCTTCAAATATCTTAATTTTCAAACCTTTAAAAGGGTGGAATATTGAAATAATACATAAATAATTATTTTTTTTAAAGCGTATGTATTTCGAGAGAGAGAGAAAAGGAGTGCAGGAGGCACAAAAAGAGAGACTTCCAAGCAGGCCCCACACTCTCAGCCTGGAGCCCGACGGGGCGTGGGGAGGGGGCTCGAAGTCACCAACAGCAAGATCATGAGCTGAGCTGAAATCAAGAGTCGGAGCCTTAACCGACTGAGCCACCCAGGCGCCCCAATACTTAGATAACTGTTAAGACAAAATATGGATGCAGGAGTATCTGGGCAGGAATAGAGGAATCATTTTTCACTGGGTGTGAATCGGCAAATGTACCTCGAGAATGAAGTTTCATGGGGGGGGGGCAGGTGCCCTCCTGAGTCGTGTTTGTATCCCAGTTTGCAGGGCAGTGTTCAGTGAACACTCTAACCAGGCTGTTTGTTGGCCTTAATGATTGTCATAGTAATTGTTAAAATAAAGTGGACTTTATTTTACTGAGGAACTATTTTGGCCACTTCATTCAAAAATGCTTCGATTTGAACTACACGTTTGATCATTACGATACTGTGTTTTACGGGAGGCATTGCAGAGATCCCAGGATAGATAGCATATTTGGTTTTCATGACAGAGAAGCTCAAGGTGATTTCTGATAAAATCCAGTCAAAAGCTATCTTTTTTTTTTTTGAAGAAAAGTTCAAATTAACATTACAAATATTTACTAAAAAATCAGACTCAGGGGGCATCTGGGTGGCTCAGTCGGTTAAGCCTCTGATTCTTGATTTCGGCTCAGGTCGTGATCTCACAGTTCGTGAGATCAAGCCCTGCATCCGACTTCATGCTGACAGCATGGACCCTGCGTGGGATTCTTTCTCTCTCTCCCCACCCCCTGCTCTTCTCCCCCAATCTTCAATCTCAAAATAAATAAATAAACATTTTCTTTTTAAATCAGACTCAATGAAGAGAATTGCAATTGTCTACACAACACACACACACACACACACGCACGCACACATACACAACTTATTCAAGTATACTTTGTCAAAAGACTTCTTGTTTGGGCCATTTCAATATTAAGTGAACAGTTTATAGATTTTAGGTGATTTCTACGAATCACCTGAAGTTTATTTCCAAAGTAAAATTGAAGCTTGTTTTGGGCAAAGATGTTCACACATTGTATCTAAATGAACAGGTTTACCTCTCCCGGCCGTAGGGGGCTAAATTCTTCTGTCACCATAACCAAAGGCTACGTTAAAGGGCCACATTTGAGATTCAGTACTCTTTCGCGGCACCGTTTTCACCGAGGAGACTATGTGAAGACTGACTGAGGGCTGGCATCCAGGCTGCTCAAAATATAATTCCTGGAAGAAGTATTTCCAAAATTCTACCATTCCTGGTATAGCACTACTTGGCAAGTCGATTTATTAAAAATAAATAGCATATAAATCACAGCCCTCTTCTTCTCCACCTCATTCTCCTTCTCTGTCTCTCTCTGTTTGTCTATCTGTCTGTCTCTCTCTGCCTGAGTAATTATTTCTAAATTTTAGTTTTAAAGTTTTAAATAATTAAAACACAGTCACATTGTTTAAAAATATTCTGAAATGATACATAGTGACAAGTGTCTCATTTCTGTTTCTTTTCTCTCTTGTTTCTATCTCCAGTATATCCCCGTTTATTCATTTTTTACAAATACACAAAATTAATCTCTTATTCAAAATTTTATTTTGCGTTACTTCTGTTTAAATTTTTTTTAATGTTTATTTTTGAGAGAGGAGACAGAATGAGAGTGGGGCAGGGGCAGAGAGAGGAGACACAGGCTCTGAAGCAGGCTCCAGGCTCTGAGCTGTCAGCACAGAGCCCACAAACCGTGAGATCATGACCTGAGCCACCCAGGTACCCCTGCATTACTACTCTTTAAGTTACAAATATGCGTGTGTGTGTGTTTTATACATGTTTATACACGTACACACACCATATACATAATCTGTGTAGGTTATCTATTGCCTACTACAAACCACCTCAAGACAGGGTAGCTTAAAACAAAAACATGTATCATTTCTCAACATCCTGTGGGTAAGGAATTTGGACAGTGCTGTTCTGGGCAGTACTTCTGCTACATGATGTCAGCTAGAGTCATTCATTTAGCTACTGTCAGCTACTGATGGGGCTGAGTTGGAAGATCTAACAAAGTTTCACTCATATATCTGGCACTGCAATACTCCTCCATGTAACTTCGTTCCTTCCAGGTGACATGGGTTTCCTTGCAATGTAGTGGTCTGAGTTGGACTTTTTGGATGGTAGCTGGCTTCCTAGAGTGAATGTGCGAAGAGGTAAAGGTGAAAGCCCTAAGGCATTAAATTCTTACGTGATAGGATCAAAGGATCTAGCAACCACCTGTGCATCATATTTGAGATTTAATCATTTTTCATGATGACTTTTCCACTGATGAGACTAGTTTAAGATCCATCTTAGGGTTAATATTTTAGGATTAATACTCTCAGGATTAATCTTAGGGAAATTGAGAGTCACGCCTACCACATTCCATTGGACAAGTCCCCAAGTCACCCAGATTCAAGGGGAGGGAAATAGATTCTATCTTTCAGCGAGATGAATGGCCAAGAATTTGCAGCCATCTTTAAGTGATCACAGTATCTGTTTCATTTTACACAAGCTTGAAAGCCAATCACTTTCAATCAGTGATTGAAAGATGTCTGCTAATATACTATGAAAGATTAGATTCCAGTTTTCAAAAAAATTATCAAATTACTGAGAAATATTGACGTAAGACGCAGTACTTTTAGACATAAAAATAGTTTTCTTTTTTTAAAAAGCAAACTTTTCATCACATCCTAGGTTTGCTGCAAAGCTTACATTTGTGTAACACAAGATGTTGTTAATTAAAAAAAAACACCTCACCAAAGTATTTTTAATCACTTGGACATATCTTGACTGCCAGTGTGTGGAGGGGCTAGTTTCTTCATGCTTGCTTTGACATACACATTAAACCCTCTCTTACTATTCTCTTGAGAATCTAATTCCCATCAAACCCGTGACATAACCTATAACTATCACCAGCTTCTTTGTAGAAGTTTATGATCGTCATGATATATGCCTTCTGAAATATACGTCTGTAGGCTTATGGCAAAATTAATAATACCGAAATTAAAACTGACAGCTCTGAAATGATATGCTACCCTTAGCATATGGAATAACTACCGTGAACACTTATGGGGTTTGTTGCGAGATTATAGACAGTTACCCAATAGGGGATAACTTCTGAACTGTGTTGCTAAATCTCATTTGACAGGTTTTGGATTTGGTATAATTTTTCTATAGCATCTTAGTGTTGGGTGAGCAATATGTTAGCTATGATTCAGATGACATTTTATGCCTAAGCTCCTCAGTCTTTCTCCTCCAGTTCTTCCTTCTCTTCACTGTCACACACTCCTCTTTCTTTCCCTCCTTCTTTATACACCCAATCTGATCTAAATATTTTAGCAGTTAGTTCATGGCCAGGGGATTCTTTATGAAATATGATCATAAAAACCCCTTTTGTCTGGCTGCACGTCTGAGTGTGCACCTCGGCGAGTCTGAGGATGCGTATCAGAGTTTTATCTACCTATCTACCTGTCTGCCTGTCTATTGATTTATTGTGTTTATACTCTTATTTTTTTTTGTTCTGGTAGGAATGCAAGTTGTAAGGATTTAGTCCCGTACGCTCTGTTCAGTGATCCAGTCTTTTATAAAATCTATCTTGGCTCTACTTCATGGGTGCGCCTGTGTACACACACACACACACACACACACACTCTCTCTCTCTCTCTCTCTCTCTCTCTCTTTTTCATTAATGGACATATTTATCTCTTTTTCTGGTGAATAAAGGACTGCTGTCCAGATTTTGACTTTGTAAAAAATAGCACCATCCTAGTAAAAGAAACGCTTATGCAGTTTGGGGGAAAAATAGCTAAGAATCGGTTGCTACAATAGCAAAGAAATACCCACGTGTGGTAATTCTAACACTCCAGGATTCTATATACTGGAAGTTCTGTGGGATTAATAACAGAGGAAACTGGGAAATGAGGCCAGAGGCAATCTGAGGTGCTTTTAAATGTATTCCTCCTCCTCTATTCTAGTTTTACCTTGAAAACATAGAAATTATATAAACGTGCTTCAAACAAAGTAAATGAAAAATGAACGCATTAATAAATTTAATGCTGTTTTGAGTAGCGACATGACTCCCCATTCAGACTCATGGGACTTTCTAAAGTTTGTCAGAAATAAGGCAGGCTCTTGCTTCTGATGTACTTTAGATCGAGTTGCCGTTAACTTTTCAGTAACTGTTCCTGAGTGATTTCTATCCCGGCATATCCTTTGATGTGAAGCCATTTTATAAATAATAAAATGCAACCCCCATGCTGTAGACATCCCTGGTTATCTACTCAACCGTCCAATTCACTCTTCTTTTGTGGCAACAGAGTTTCAACGAGCCATGTTAAATGCTCATGTCTCAAGCCTTTCTCTCCCTTAAGAGTGAGTTTGGTTTTGAACGATGAGTGTTGTAAGCAGATAGATATCCAAGGGCAGAGTCTTGGGAAGATTTTTCTTTCTTTACAGAAGGGGTGGTGCCACTCTCCTAACACTTCTCCTTTCTCCTTGCTGCCTTGAATGAAGTCATGATGGTTAACTTAAAGCAGCCATACTGTTGTGTTTTTCTAATGTCTCTTTATTTTTAAGAGAGAGAGACAAAGTGCAAGTGGGGGAGGGACAGAGAGAGGGAGACACAGAATCTGAACCAGACTTCAGGCTCTGAGCTGTCAGCACAGAGCCTGACATGGGGCTCATGAACTCACAAACCATGAGATCATAACCTCAGTCAAAGTCTGGCCCTTAACTGACTGAGCCACCCAGATGCCTCTGGAGCAGCCATATTGTGACCTGGAGCAGCCATATTGTGACCACATGGAAAAAAGATAATATATTCAAAAGTTCTTGGCCCTGACAATGTACAGCTACTATACCCGTGCTAGTAACTGTCTTCTTCGGTCATTTATTATAAACTAAAAAAATAAAAATAACTTTTTGCTTGTTTCGACGATCGTGTCAAGCCTTTTGTCGCTATTAGCCAATTCTAACTACTTTCAATGGTAAATAGGGGAAAAGGCTCATTTGTGGATATTACATTTGTAATTTTAATGTTAATTTTTCTGTCGTTATTGTTGTTTTGCCTGTATTTTTCTCTTTTCTTACCTCCAGTTCAAATAGGTCCCAGATTCTGTGCTTTGATGACTGGGATGTTTGCTGTATACTTCCTGGGTATTTCCTTCAAAGGCTTATATCCACTGAAGAGTATAGAGCTGGAGACAGGGGTCCTCCTCAGTCTAAAAAAAAGTCGCTGGTCAGGGGAATGCAGAGGGGTCTGCGGGTCCAGTGAACCCTAAGGACTAAGGATTGTGAAGATGATTTGGTGCCCACCCCCCACGACCAGAGGTGGCACAAGAGGCTCTGCGGGGCTGCCCAGACCAGTCCATGTAGGCAAACAGTGCACATATCCCTTCTCTAGGTCCCCGATCTATGGTAGCAAGCAGGTGCTCTGATGAGGTTGATATCACCGGGACAACTAGCCTAGTAGTAGGACCTAAGGCTCCTCTACAATTAGCACCACAACATTTTGTGGGAGTTCTGTTGTTCTTCTTACTCTTTGGAGATAGCTCTGAATTGGGGGGAGGGTGCAGGCCTAAGGCCCCTTTTTAGAAATATTGGCTAATTGTGCATTGTACATCATGATTCCCAGACAAAAAGTGTGTAAAACATAACTATACAGCTCAGTGAGTTCTCACAGTGTGAATACCCATATCACTCAGAAACAAAATACAGCCAGTCCCCAAAACCCTTTTCATGGGCCCTCTCAGTAACCATTGTATCATTCTTCCCCAAAGAGAATCCTGATTATTCAGTAAACTTTTTCTTGCTTTTATTTACAGCTTTGCTACTGAAGTATGAATTACTAAACACTAGTTATGACTATTTTTAAATTTTACATAAACGGAATCATACTTTTTATTTTGGTTAGTGGCTTTTTCACTCAAAACGATTTTGCTTGTGAAATTGATATGGAGCATTGTGTGTAGCTGCAATTCATTAATTTTCTATCACTATGTAGTATTTTATTATATGAAAACACACAATTTATTTAGTTGTTCTATTGTTGAAGAGAATGTGAATTATTTTCAGTTCTTAGAATAAGAATTCAGATGATTTTAGCAAGAGCATCCAGGCTTAAAATTAATATGCATAGCCCCCATCTCCACTACGTTTCCATCACTACCAACTCCCATATTAGTTCCTTGATCTATAGTTGAACTTCTGTCATAGAAAGAGTTGATCACAGTGTCCCCAAGAGATCTTTCCTATTATGGCCATAATGGATTGATTCAGGAAGGTTCTTGGCTGCAAATTTCTCCAATGAGTGCCTTCCTGGGAATTTTGAATTAAAACAGAAGGAGAGTGTATGTCCCTGAGTTGCTAGAATACAACCTGTAAATCTAAGAGCTATTGGCAGCCATGTTTTCCAAGTGGACAGGAGAAAAAATTAGAAATACCTGCAGAGGAAGAAAAGAATGAAGAAGGTGCCCAGAGGGGCACCACTATAAGACTGTAAAGAATCCTGATGATCAAATTCCTGGTTTCAGTTTGTTCTAAAGCTTTTACTTCCATATAATAAATGTCCCATTGGCTTAGGAGAGTTCGAGTAAGCTTCTGTGACATGGAAATACAATAGTCCTAACATTACAGATAGTTTTACATATCTAATTTAGACACTACTCATAACAATTTCTTAAATAATGATATTTTTCAGTAATTTTATATTCGAGAATTCAAGTATCTGGTACTTGATATTAATGTGCTGAATGGATTCAGACAAGTAAAAGAACCTCCTGTGACTTAGTTTACTCATCAGTAACATATGGAAGTTTGGACAGTAAAAATCTCTGAAATTCACTTTATGTCTAACACAAAATTATTCTGAGTGCAGTAGGCAAACTTATTATTTGCACTTGACTCTTCAAAGGAAACAGTGGGGAGTCTGGTGATAATTTATTCTAAAAATTTTTGAAACCAAAATGTTTCAGCACTCCTCTATGTCTTAGTAAATGGTGCATTCTCCATTAGAATATTTTCTGGTGCATAGCGGGCACTCAGCAAATATTTGTCAAATGAATGAATGAATGAATGACTCTCCACTTGAGCTATTTTATATCCCAAGATCGAGAACATTAGGCACATGTTTTAATGCTATCTGTTCTCATGTGACCCTCACCAAAAACCGCTAGTCTTTACAAAGACCAAATGCAACCTTTCCAACATGTGAGTTTCTGCCTCTGGGTGATTCAGAACTGAAGGGGTTAATGAAGAGTCGTATCCCTCCATAGGATTTCTGCAAAGCACAAAAAAGTACAGTGCCAACGAAATCCCCTGAAGAGTAAACAAAACTTGGAACTGTTGCAAACAATAAATTGTCAATACCTTATAGAAGCAATGGATAATGAAAACTTATCATGCCTATAGTTAGTATCCTCTTTAAAAGAATTTACAGAGTCTATGAAATTAAATTCTGTGCACAGTTCTCTTAATTTGTCCTTAATTAAACAATACTCCATAAATGGTGCATTCAGTGACCAAATGTTCAGAGACAGCAAAATGGTGGGTCCCAAGCCATTAGGAATGAAATAAAGGCGGTCCCTGGAGAGTCTGCAAGAATCTGGTCTCTCTAAGTGACAACTGATGGTTTAGGAAAGATAATTAACTTTGCAATTACAAACTGCAGCTTTCACCAATGCTGTTTTCCCCCAGTATAATCTTTTAAATGTTGGATTATTTCCTACAACGTGAAATAGTTTGCTTGGAAAAGAGAAAAGCAAACAAATACCCCACTTTAGGCTGCTGAGTTCATCAGGAATTAAATCCTTATTGATTCATTTAATGGGTATTGTTTTTTATTTCTAATGTTAGATCAATATCCATTTAATGTGTGATGCTATGCAGATTCACAACACTAAAATTTCAGCAGTAAATTTATACAAATAGCCAAACAATATTTAGATTTCACACACAAAACCAGGAAAGATAGATCTTTTATTTTTTATCAGAAAAGAAATGTGAAATTGCTGTTCAATACATTAAGGGCTAAAACTTGTAAAGAACCCTTTAGATTAGGTAAGTTTATGCCATTTCTTTTTTCTGCTTAAGTGATTCTCTGAAAATCTCATTACTTTATTTATTATGGATATTTAAATGACTTTCATACCAGAATAATCCAGTTTTTCTTCTCCTCCCCCAAAGAATTCAGTCTACCCTAACTATACCTGGCCAACTTTTCTTAATATCGGCTGACGCTATCCATTAGGCAAATGTTAATAGCAAAGAAGAATTGCTTTTCTTTTTCCTTTTAAAATCAGGTTGCTGGGAGGACACCTTTGTTGTGTGTACGTAGACAAAAATCTTGAACTGTAAAAATATCATGGACCAATTCTAGACCTTAAAAACCTATCTTTTTCTCAATACTATTCAGCTTAGCAGATGGTAGTATCTCCTCCACTTTGCTCCATTTTCTGATTATTTATGTTGCTAAATAGACGTGCCTTACTGTGCATGTTCAAATGGCTTCTACCATTCACAACACACACACCGGACGGTAGTCTTTGAAACTTGACTCACTCATGCCAATGCCAAAATGCTTATTGTTCGCACTATACTGATACAGGTAAAGAATTAGAAGGCATCTGAGAGAGACACTGGTTCTGATTTGGTACCTCAAAAAGTCAGAGAAAATCTGTCAGACCATGTCCACATCATCAGGCTTTTCCATAAATGCACTTTCCATACGAGACTCTCATGTTGTTAAATAACCTTTAGATGTTTTCTTAATTTAGGCGGGTTCACTCCTCCTCCTTCCCTCCCTTCTTTCCTTCCTTTCCTTTCTTAGTCACTCATCAGATATTTATTGAATCCATGCTACATACTAGTACTGAGCCAGAATCTATGGGTTCAGAGATACACACAACACACTCAAGGAAATCGCCATTGATGAAAGCTGAAGTTCTTGGCTTGTGGATGACAAGTCTACATAGCCACTGGGGTCTCAGCTAAATATAGAGAAATGGGCTGCTTTCCTTCCCAGAGGCCTAGTTTCTACATTGCCAGAAAGCCCAGACAACTTTCCTTATCCAACCCTATTTCCATATGCACTTAGCAAAATTTCTATCTTTCCCTAAGGAAAAGAGCAATGAATACAAATTATCCACCTGACAAAAGCCCGTATTCTTTATAAGACTGTGCCTGTCTCCACCTTAATCAGCCTCCAAATTACAGGATGCTCCCTCTTCAATGCCTTTCCATCTGTTTCCTACCAGTTGCACCTTTAAGTTAACCTCGCTTTGGCCACAAAACTGAACTGCGGTCCTAATGGCATTTGTACATCTCCTGGGCTCCCTGAGACCCTCTCCCACTTGCCCTCTTGGTGACTTCTCATTCCTCCTCGTTCTATTTCCTTGACCCACTTTCTATTTTGTATCACCTCATCTTCCACTGGGGTCCTCGCTTCTAGGCCTCTTACTCGATCACATAGTTTGCATTCATTCTCTCAGCTCTGACCTTCTGACAAATGCCCTCAGAGCTTGAGAATTTCCCACCGTGCAGCCCCCGCCCTGCCTCTGGGTCTACTGGGATTCTAGCTGAGACCTGCCTACCTCTTTGTGAGTGGGGAAAAGAGATGAAGGAGCACATTCAACTGTTAACCCCTACCCCGAAGTTGTATTGCCTCCTTTTTGGACAATTAGAGAAGCTTCGTAACTCTCTGTATTCTCTGTATTTATTCCCCCCACACACACACACACACAAGTTTATTGTCTACCACTTCGAGATGAATGTGTCTATGGCCCTATTCCGATTGTATTGTTCTCCAACTCTAAATCATGCCATAAACCTTGTGCTTTATTCACTGCACAGCTCTGCATTACTTGTGGTGAGGAATGTACAATATTCATCCTTGTGTTTCCCTGACAACTAGCACAGGACCTTGGTAGAGTATTCAACATTTACCCGCTGGATGCTATTTCCACTAAATATCAATGAGCATTTTGCATGGACAATTTTCCACCAGGAAATATGGGAACCACCAGCTTAAGAAAACTTAAATGGATTTCTTTACTGCAGCACTTCCCTGAGCCTTAAATATACTAATGTACTGGTAGTATTCCAAAAGGAAGATAAAGGATATGGTACTTGACCAGGAACACCATTTTTTTTTTCCTAGTGCAGCCTGAGTAGCTAGGCCCAGTGCACTGTGGAGCACACACTTAGTGAAATTCTGTTCAACAAAATAAAGTTTTAAGTAATTAGAGAGTAATGAAGAGCCTTCCATGATTTAGTCTCATTTCCCTTCCTAGTTATCCTATTTACCTTCTACAAATTTCTTGTTACTAACTTTATATTCCAGGAGAAAAGGCCACTTACTATTCCAACAAATCCTATGCTTTGTCTCATACCTGGGTTTTCTCCTCTTTTTTTCCTCCCACTCTCCCATCTAATCTTCTCCAGTTAAAATTTTGCCTAAAATTTAAGACCCCACCAAAATTGTCTTTTTATCCATAAAATTGTGGTTTATTGCTTTACTAACTATGGCTTCCTTGTGTTCTCAAATTATATACTGCCATTTTCATGGGATGTATCTCAATCTATTGGGCAGTGCGGCTAATAGTGGACATGTTTCCATTACCAGCTTACAAATTCTTGCATTGAATTATCACCATGAACTAGCCACTCTCCTAGGCATTTCATTCATTCATTCTTTAGCCATTCATCCATCTGTGTCCCCTCTTTGTCTGATCCACCACCCATCATATTAGTGAGCACCAAAGGATGTTCTGGAGCTGAGCATCAGGACTACAAAAATCAACCAGGTAGACAAAGCACATTCCCTCATATCGTTTATATCCTAGTGGAGAAACATAGGTCATAAACATGTGAAAAAGAAATAAACATGACTATTTGGAAAGTGGTAAGTGATATGTAGAGATTGAAACACAATAATGGTATTGAGAATAACTGAGAAATGGGATTATGACATGAAGTTAGAATGGTCAGGAGATTTTGCATATCCTAGCTCATTTAATCCTCAGAATAATACTCTGAATTACTTATTGCTATTGCCAGTTTCCGTATGAGCAAATTGAAACTAAGTGAAGTTCCATAGGTCGATCAAGGTCATTTAGATCATCAGTGTTAGAACAGGCTAACAAATATAATTGTATAGGTTGTGCATTGCAAAACCTCAAACAGCACCATGTAAATGGTGTCTCTACTGGTCAGGATTAGAGACAGCAGAACCACTGTCAACTAGATTAGGGAAGCAGAACCACTAAAGATGTCATAGAATCAGGGGTTTATGGTAGAGATTAGGCCTTACATAACTCTGAGAGCTGATAGTCTACGAGAAGTTGGTTGCTCTTTGCCTGGTGGGGTTTAAAGTCATTGTAGGTGACCAAGGCTAATAGTCCTAAGAAAACATTGTATAAAGTGGGGGAAAGCAAGAACTAACTGAAAGCCCAACGAAAAAAATGGATTCCACAGAGACAAACTGGAACCCGTGTCTGTGTCTTACAGCCCCCAACCCCGGTGAGCTGGGCGATATGCAGGGGGCCCCAGCACCTTTTACCTTGCGGCTCTAATTACACCTGGCCCAGGTCTCGGAGAAGCTGAGCCATGGCCTGGCTGCTGCCCAGGCCTAAGAGGTGAGCCATGAGATCAGTGATAACACACACAAGCTATGACAGAACATGTTGCCTGCAGTGAACTTAGCATCCAATGGCTGCTGCTTCTACAGCTTGGACAAAGCTCTCTTGTGACCAGCCCTGGTCGGAAACATACAAGGAACAGAATTCTTAGAAATGTAGCTCCAGCTGAGCCAAGATGCCACAGTGGCCCTGAGCTGTACGATGCAAAGCCTGCACAGCCATGCATAGCCTCCTTTGCAGCAGAGACAGACTTTCAACTAGACTTTGAGACTCCAAAAGTTGCATGCTTTTGATTACACAGTGTTATTTCCTTCATATAACACACAGTATGCCTCACATTCATATACTCACAATATCCACGAAGTAATATGGGCACTTACTTACTATTTGGTCAATAAATAATTCACATAGTATTGTATAGGCGTCACCTAAAAGTGAGTCTAGAGAATAAAATTCTTACTTCTCCCAGTTGACTTGGAAAAAGCACACAGTCTGGAAAAAAAAAATAATCACTTTGACCAGAGAAAAATAGAATGATCCCTTTGTCATTGAAACACTTTGCTTTTCGGAGAGCAGGATTAAGGGTCGCATTTCAAAACGTAAGCATTGTATTCTGGCGTTGCTAGCCCAGCATTGTCTGGGGACAGAAGTGTCTGCATCACCTGGGAATGTGTTAGAAATGAACATTCTCGAGTTTCACCCCAGACTCACTGAATCAGAAATTCTGAGGGCAGAGTCTACCCACCTGTGTGGACAAGCCCTCAAGGCTAATTGATGCCTACTCAAGTTTGAGAATCACTGATCTAGAAATGTTGAATTCCTGGGCTACCAAATAGAAGGAGAAGCTGAAGGAGGTCCCATTTGATGAATCTGCATGTTTGGTGAGTAAAAGAAATGACACACAGAGCCACTAAGCTGCAACTTTAGACAATACAGGATAGCTAGGCAAAAGTGGACAAAGTAAGGCAATATTAGGAGCAAGCACATGGCACCGATGCAGATAAGAAAGAGTCACCCAGCCGACACGTAGGGGATTTCTCCAGTGGTATCTGGCAACACCTTTTCCACACATGCTTTTGGTAGGCGGGTAACCTATTTCCTGTTACTGGGCAAGCTCTGGGTAAAATGAAGAGCTGTATCATTGGTTCCCACCCTGTTAATCAGGCAATTTGATATAAACGATCATGAAAGGGTGACACAACCACATTGCATTCTCTAACTTATGTGCGGCCGTGTCTCTCCTTAAGAAAGTCCTTTTTTGTCAAAAGGAAAGTCAGTCCCTGGAGAATCAACCATTTAAAAAGCCTAGAGATAATATGATTCCAATTGGGGCCAGGATTCTCAACTACCCCACCTTCTCTGCCTACAGCTACTTCTTAACCCAGTCCTTATCTCACTGGCTCCAGACTCTGCCTTCATTTCCTCATCACGGCCACAAGCTTATCTCCCAAACTCAAAGTCTGATATTTTGGGAGGATCATATTTTGAAATGCTGGTCACCGTGAGGGGCTTTTTTCACACTTATTTCCTCCTTGTTCTTCTGCTCCTACGATCAAAGCTGAAGACCTAACTCTCTTTGGCTTTACTGTTCCATCCTAAGACTTTGGGGGGACTTTAGCAGATTTGTCAACAGCTGAAGAAAGAGGACTCAGCTACAGACAAGATGTCATTGTAAAAAAAACACTGAGGAAAGGAGATTCGCCTTTGGCTGAAGGTTAGAGAATCAAAAGGGAAGAGACAGCAAAGATGAGATAGAACTTCCACAGGGTCTGACAGTGAGAAGGATTTCAGAAAGAAGACAGTTTATCAGGGATGTCTAGGCCTGCGGAAGCTGAGGAAGCCTCAAAGAAGCATTTCAGGGCCTCAAACCTGAAGTAGATAAAACAGAGCTCCCGGGACAGGGGAGACCATGGCAGTATGTCTGTGGACGAATGACTCATGACTGGTTTTACAGCATTCCCTCCAAACACCTTGTCACTGTAAAACTCCACAAGCGGAATAAGGAAAATGGCTAAAGTTCAATTTCCCTCCAAAACTATGATATGGGCTGATTTATGAGGAAAAAGGGTAATATTTCTTGCACAACTAAACATATAGAATGAAGTTAATGTTTTCTAAGCCTGTACCTTTTTTCTCACTAGGATTGTCTTTTCATTCACTTTATTATGACAAACAATGTATGGTATAGGGAAGACTTATTATCCTGAAATGGACTTAAACACCACTGGCTTGGCTGCCTGTGGAGGTCGATTGACAGAAGCAGGTGTGGAAGGTGGGAGGCACATTTAAATAGATTCTAGATCGAGCTATTATAATTGGGTATATGAATTCCACACCGAGGGGTTGGATATCATTGTTACTAACGGGGTCCCTACAGTATCTAACTTGATAGTTTGTCCCTCTTAGCCTAGTAGGAGAGTAAGGCTGGCATATATCATCGTTTATATAGAAAACAATAAAGTGTGATATCCTAGATAAATAGAATTAAATCCAACACACTTGAAAGATAGAGGAGGATGGAGATTTGGAATGTATCAGTTAGGGTCCCAATATAAAATGGATATATTCTATTAAAAAAGACCAATTCCGTAAGGATTATTATTATTTTTTTATTATCTATTATTTTTTTTTCGCAAAACATGTATGTAAGAGGGCACAGGGCAAAGAGCCCTCACCCAGGACTTAGTAAAACTGAGCTATTATCATCCATGGTCCAAAGGGGAGGAAAAGGTCCTAAGATCTGGAGGGAAAGTTGCACAGTGGGAGGCCTTAAAAAAAGAAACAGTAGACTTCATTTGAAAGACAAAACCAGAAGTGAGTTCCTGGCAAGGATCTGGGTGGGATACATTCCCAGATCTTACCCTCTTGCCTCTTTCCCATCTCCACCTGGAGGGCTCCACATGCTGAACCCAGCCTGAAGTTACAGGACTTGAGAGCCTCGTTGACATCGGCTATAAACTCAACCTTTGCAGACAGAGGGCAGAGGAGAAAGGCGAGCTTGGATCTGGAGGGCAAACAGACAAGATGGGCTAGAAACAGTGTCTCTCCAATGACGTCTCCACAGTATTTTGAAGGACCCATAGTTTTCTAGGCACATAATGGAAGGAATTAACTTATATTCCCTTAAGAAGTTGGTTTTATGTTGATAAAATGATACATTCTGGCATTTTCAGCACATGTTTCAGCCTCTTAGAATAGGAAGGATATAAGGGACAGGTCAGAGCATTCTCACCCAAGGACACTGAATTTCAGATGATAGTCCGTATAGTAATATCATGTCCCCTGACATCATGGATTGAATTGTGTCCCCCCAAAAGATGTTGAAGTCCTAACTCCCAGTTATCCGTGAATGTGACCTTATTTGGAAATCAGTTCTTTGCAGAGGATCAAGTTAAAATGAGGTTATTGTCATGGGTCCTAATCAAATATAACTATGTCCTTAAAAAGGTGCAAAGTTAGGAAAGGGACAGACAACACCATGGGAAAACGAAGGCAGAAATCAGGGTGATGCATCTACAAGGCAAGGAATGCTAAAGGTTGCCAGGAAACCCAGAAGCTAGTCAGGAGGCAAGGAAGAGATCCTCTCCCACAGCCCACAGAAGAAATCTGCTCCATCAGCCCTCTGATCTTGGACTCCTGGCCTCTAGAACTGTGAGCAAGAAATTTCTATTGTATAAGCTACCCAGTTTGTGGTATTTTGTTATGGCAGCTCTTGCAAAGCAATACACCTGTACCCCAGTGTATTAATAATTCTTTTTGTCTGCTACAAAATGCATATGCTGATGAGAAGAAATATCCTGCTCATGTTTATCCAAAACTTAATATAAATGATCAGGACATCTGTGGGTTTTAATAAGATTTTGCTTCCCAACAGAGATATATTTATCATGAAGCCGATGAAATGTAAGCTTTAAGGTTCCCCAATTACATGGACCCCATCTAAGGCCCAGTACCTAATTTTGCACTCTAAGTCCGAGTTCTTTTTCTTGAAGAGGATACCCCAGATTATAAAAATGTTGGACTCCACAAAATCTGAATCCACTCTTTATCTCAACTTTTGTTGTTAGAACTTCCAACTGCAGGTAGTTGTTCACACGGATGGATATATCTTTATATCCTAAATCACTGCTAACTCCTTTTAAATTCATTGTTCTCATAAGAAACAACCACTAAAAATAAACTCAAAGGAAGGAATAACAAACAAAAGAACAAACAACTTTGAGAGTCCTTGAGCACAGAGCGTTCTAGGCCCAGTGGGATTCCAAAATGAGGACAAGAAGCCCTCTCTATTCTGAACCAAATGGTGATTTTTATATTTTATTTATTTATTTTGCATGAGGGTTCCTGTTGCAGGTGAATTACCACAGGGAGAAAGCCTCTTTCTGATACCCCTGGTCTGTCACTATTTTTTTTCCAGGTTGTGAAACCCCAATTGCTTTGGAGAGAAGCTGGAATAAAATTATAATTACATTCATTAGCATACCTAAATGGAAGCCTCCTGCCCTACTGTATGTACTCATTACGAATGATCATCAACAGATTCCAGAACCTGCCTCATTAATTAGGTGGTGGAATCATACGGCATGATGGGAGGAGTCTAGGTGCTATGACCTGACCTGGTCATGACTGGGCTTTCTGTATCCTTAATTGATAGACGCCCTCTACAACTTGGGCCCTACTCCCATCTGTCGTTAAAATAACCCTCTTCAGGCTTCACCAGGAGGTGCTCAAACTTAAAAGTACTTAAACTTTTTTTTTTAAAATTTTTTAACGTTTATTTATTTTTGAGAGACATAGAGACAGAGCGTGAGCAGGGGAAGGGCAGAGAGAGAGGGAGACACAGAATCCGAAGCAGGCCCCAGGCTCTGAGCCGTCAGCTCAGAGCCCGACGCGGGGCTTGAACTCACAGACCGCGAGATCATGACCTGAGACGAAGTGGGCCACTTAACCGACTGAGCCACCCAGGCGCCCCCTTAAACATTTTAGAAGAAGAAAAGCAGACATTGCTTAAATACCTCCAGTGGAAGTTAGGCAAGGTAGCTGAGGTGCTGTTGATATAATCTCAGAAAAAGAAAACCCATTTTCTTCCCCATTGTCCTGGACAGCAACATCCTGGCACGTTTCCAGACCATGTGGACTAATGGGAAGTGGTAGACTTCGTGTACCATTTGCTATTTTGTTTTGCATGACTTTGCCTGGTGTTACGGTGGGCCACTTATTCCCTCCTGATTCCATTCGGAGGGGGCTTTCCCTGAGAAACACTCTAGGCGCCTCTCCACTTTCTTACTCATTCTTACCCTGCGGAAGAAGAACTCATCCGATTGGCGAGTTTGGGAGAAGGAATCGGGAACTCCTGGAGCAGTGCCTTTTTTCCTCTTCTCTTTTGAATCCACTTGTCTGTAGAATATACCTGTTCTGTCTGCTCTTTGCCACGTAATTGCTGTCCTGGGATTAAGAGAGGCCTGATGTTCTTCAGCTGTATCTATGACTAGGTGTGTAAGTCTGTTTTGCGTCTCCCTAAAAAAAAAAAACAAAACCAAAAAACGATTGCCAACACTTCCTCCCCTTCCTGTACATGCTTGCTTACTCTGTCATCAAGAATTGAAATCTATTTACCAACTCTTAAATCCAGGCTGGCCGTCTGATTTATTTATGCCAATAGAATGCAGTGGAAGTGATGTTTATGTGTTTTAGGCTTAGTCCTTCAAAGGCCCTGGTAGCTTCCATTTCCCTTCTCTTGGAATCTGGCTGCCATGCTGTATGGAAGTGCAGGCTGCCTTGCTGAAGAGAGAGAGGATGTGGGAAAGAAGTGCCACATGAAGTAAGGAGCCATGTGGAGGGGAACCAGAGTTCCACAGCCAACTCCCAGCATTTCAGTGGGTCCAGACTTGCGAGAGAGCTCTTTTGAACCATCCAACCCAACCCCCCTGCCACCTGCAGCTATATGAGGGACTCCAAATAATACCCCATGGAAGAGAAAAACTTTAGTCAATCCACAGAAGCACCCGAAGTAATCAATCATTGTTTTACCGCAATAAATTTTTGGTTTGTTACACAGTGATAGATAATGCATCTTTCGTTGGTAAATTTATGTAGTTTTAGGGCTGAACACTTAACAAAACCACATGGACACAGACTTAAATCTTGTTTTGCAAATAGTTTTGTCAGTAATTAAGATATTTGAATTTCAGTCTTTCAACTCTTGGGTCTGCTTATCTATTGAGTCCAAACTCTGGGAAGGAAGAAAACAGTACTATGTAATGACTGGCAAAGACTCCACAATTGGGAGTTGTACCTTTATAAACTACCTAAAAACCCGGGGATGCCCTGAGAGTCGGCCCAAATGTCACCTCCAAAACCTCATATTTGATTCCGATCTCTCTTCTCTATATTTTCCCAGAGTAAAACTTTATCGTGGCATATATTTGCATCGTGTCTTCCACATTACTCTACACTCAAGGAAATCAGAGGGTATGTTTTATTTGAATTTACACCATGCTCAGAAATAGGTCTGACACAAAGTTATGTTTAGTAAATGCCTTTTGAATATAATATTTGAGAAACGTTTTTGTGTTTGCTTTAATAAGTAGTATGAAACTGCTTCAGTCCCCTAACTCTTTTCTAAAATGTTTTATTTCAACACTTTTATCCACAGTTTGGTGACATGGAAAGAGCAATAGCTTTTGACCAAGATGGAGGTGGATTTCAAATTTAATCTCTGCACCTTTTGCTTATGTGGCTTCGAGCAACCACTTTCTATTTCTGAGCTTTAATCTCCTCATAGGATGGGAATGATTATTGACAGAATTTTAGTAACACATTTTTAACAGTTTTATTTATGTATAATTCACATACCATGCAATTCACCCATTGATTCAGATATAATTCACATATCATGCAATTCACACATTTGAGATGAACAATCACAACAATATAATTTTTAAATACTCCCACCATCCTTCTAAAGAGATCTATATACCTATTAACAGTTACTCTCCATTTCCCTCTTCTCCTAATCTGGACCAAGTACTAATCTGTTCTCTGTATCTATTATAGAATTGTCAGTTCTGACTATTTAATACAAATGGGATCATACAATATGTAGTCTTTTATGACCACATTCTTTCACTATTATATTTTCAAGGTTCATCCAAGTTGTGGCATGTATTAGCACTTCATTCCTTTTGACTGCCAAATAATATTTTATAGTATGACTTTACCACATTTTGTTGTCCATTTATTATTTGATGGACACTTGGGTTGTTTCTACTTGTTGATTATAATGCTGCTATGAGTATCTACATACAAGCTTTTGTGTGGACACGTTTTCATTTCTCATAGGTATATACCAAGGAGTGGAGCTGCAATGTAGGAGTATTTTAATTTCTCCACACTTGTAATTGTCTACCTTTTTTATTTTAGTCATATTAACATATGTGAAGTGGTATCTCATTGTGATTTTTATCTGTATTTCTCTAAAGAATAATGATGTTTAGCACCTTTTATCATGTTTATTTATCATTATTTGCTTTCCTCGAATAAATGTCTATTCATATTCATTGTCTATTTTTTTAGGTTTATTTATTTTGAGTGGGAGAGAGCACACTCAAGCAGGAGAGGGACAGACAGAGAGAGAGAGAGAATCCCAAGCAGGCTCTGCACTGTCAGCCTGGAGTCCCATACGGGGATTGAGCCCATCAAGCATCAGATCACAACCTGAGCCAAAATCAGCAGTTGGATGCTTAACTGACTGAGCCACCCAGGCACCCTTCATCGTCTATTTTTAAGTTGCCTTTTTATTGTTGAGTTTTAAGATTTTTTTCCTATTTCTGGAGATAAGTATCAGATATATGACTTGCAAATATTTCTTCCCATTCTGGGTGGTATCTTAGCACTTTATTGATGTGCTTTGAAACACAAAAGTTTTTTTTTATATTGATGAAGTTCAGTTTATCAATCTTTCTTCTAAACTTGTGTTTATGGTATTATACCTAAGAAAGATTTGCCTAACCCAAGATTATAAAAATGTATTCCTGTTTTCTTCTAAGAGTTGTATGTTTTTATCTCTTACATTTAGGATTCTAATTCATTTGGAGTTAATTTTGGGTATGGTGTGAGGAAAGGATCCAACTTCATTCTTTTGCATATGGATATTCAGTTGTTCCAGTACTGCGTGTTGTAAAGATTAGTCTTTTCCTATTGAATTATCTTAGCACCCTCATGGAAAATCAATTCACCATATATGTAAAAGTTTATTTCTAGACTCTCAATTCTGTTCCATTACCAGAATTGATTTAAAATTTGCAGTGAATTAGTTCCAGTAAACTAGAGAACTTTTAGAACTCTCCTTCCCTACTTTTATTTTGACTTTATTTTATTATGTTTTTCTTTATTTACATTAACCTCTTATTACCTTTTGTGGTTTTCTTGATTTGTTCCTATGGTTTTTAATCATCATCCACTATTATTTCTTGCTCCAATACAGCTATGTTTCTGTTTACCTCCTTTGAACTGTAATCATCAAATATGTTACATTTCTACAGGTTATATGCTCCAAAGTACAATTACATACATATCATTTTGTGCTACATAATTATATTTACTGTAATTTCTTGTTTTTTTTTTTTAATGTATATTCAAATTACTGTTTCAAGTCACTTGCCTTCGGCCTGAAGAATTTTCTTTAACATTTCTGGAAAGGCAGATATCTTTAGTTTTCTTTTCAAATTTTTATTTAAATTCTAGTTAGTTAACACTCAGTGCAATATTGGCTTCAGGAGTAGAATTCAGTGATTCATTGCTAACATACAGCACCCAGTGCTCATTATTAAGGCAGATATTCTTGCAATAAATTCTTTCAGTCTTTGTTTATCTTGGAATGTCTTTATTTCATCCTTACTTTTGAAAGATAGTTTTGCTGGATATAAGATTCTCAGTTGACTGTTTTTTTGTTGTTCACTTTGAGCACTCTAAATTGCCTTTCAGCATTCATTGTTTTTGATGAGAAGTCATCTGATACAATGATGAATCCTTTTTCTTTTACTGTTTTTAAGATTTCCTCTGTATTTCTCTCTCAACATTTTAACCATGATGTGGCTGGGCGTAGACTTCATTGAATATATCCTATTTAAAATTACTTGAGCTTCCTTTATGTGAAGATTAGCGTTTTTCATCAAATTTGTAAAGACTTCAGCCTTTGTTTCTTCAAATGTTTTTGTTGCTTCTTTGTCTCCTTTTCTACCGGTACTCCCATTAGGCTTATGTTAGTGTTCTTAAAGTTCTATGTCCCTGGGGCTTTATTAATTTTTCTTTACTCTCTTTTCTTTCCATATTCTTTAGATTGCATATTCTCTATGATCTGTCTTCAAGTTCTCTAATTCTCTCTTTTGCTAGCTCCAATCTATTAATGAACTCTTTTTGTGAATTTTTCATTTCATTTATTTGACTTCGTAATTTGACAATTTCCATTTGGTTTTTTTTTTTTTTAAACTATCCATTGATATTTTGTATTTGAAGAGATAATATCTGAGCAAGGCATAGTAAGACATACCTTTCTTAATTATTGGAGTATATTATTCTTTAGTTTTTAAACATGTTTATAATAGCTAATTTGATATCTTTGTTAAATCTGACATCTGGTCCTAGTCACAGATAATTTCTGTTGCCTGCTTTTCTTTCCTGTGTATTGGTCATATTTTCCCATTTATTTGTATGTCTCATAACTTTTTATTAGGAGAAAATTAAAAAATATATTGTTTAGATATTTTAGATAATATAATGTAGGTACTTCGTTTATTGATTCTTCAACCCCAGGAGTTGTTATTGTTGCTTGCTTTATCCTTTGTTGATTTGTTTAATAACTTGATTGAACTGAGTCTATGAAGTCTATTTCCCACATAGTGAGAAAATTTACGTGTTGCATCTGACAGAGTGCAACCTTGAACATGCACACAGCCATCCTGACTTCATCCTTCCCTCCCTCCACTCTCAGAATGACAATCGTCTTATCCAAGTTCTCTTCATTTGTTTCTTGGTCTAATTTTTGTGTTAAGCTTCTGGCTGGTCTGTCTGTATTGACATCACCCCAAGTTGTTAGTCTTTGCTAATTGCTAGTTGATTGCTCTATTGTTTTTAACAATGCCCCAGGGCATAAGTTGCTACATTGTCTTATCCAATTAAATATGAGCTTCTTTTCAGGGAAAATCTTTGAGCCCTGTCTCTGAAGTTTGCTCAGACCCTTGAAGATAGCTTCTTAGCTATCTCTTTCCCTGGTTCCCTGTTCAACTTTCGTTCTTTTGTTTATTGCTATCACGGAGTTACTAGACTCCTTTCAGTTTCTCATCACCAAAATCTCCCTTGTTTTTGACAGCGCCCTTAGGTTTGAACTTCTCTATGCTGTGTTCCAAATAAAGTTAAACTCGTCACAGACAGCTATGAAGCTTTCTTCTCATACAATCTGCCACTTTCCCTAGAAAGAACCTCAGTATCATTGTTCTGGAGAGTTGGGGCATTAAAGAAGGCCAGCTTCTCTCAGAATCACAATCCTAGTCTGTAAATGGGGCACTAAATCCGGGAGGTAAATCTGGGACATGGGCCAATCAGGGCCAAGGATTCTTCACCTGCCACATCTTGGATAGAACTTCCACCCTGTATGTGGGGACTGGGTAGAAGTAGGAAGCCTCTAACCTCAAGTACTCACTTGACTTGAATAGAGCTTCTGCAGCTGGAGCTTGGAGAGAGGAGAAATGCTGGTGTCCTGCCTTTCCAGCAGAGAAACCTTAGTTCTAGCCTGAGCACTAGGAAGAAATAGAACCCTGTGATTTCGCTACACCCACCAGAAGTAAAGCTTCGGTCACACTAAATTGGAGTGAGAATGGGAGAGGATCTGGTTGTAGTTCAAATGTCAGACTCTCACTATCACTGAGATTTAGTAAACTTTCCTAAATAAACATTTCACCATTTGTTTCATGCCCTTAGGATAATTTCTAGAGACCTTAAGTATTATTTTCTTAAGACAATTGTTATTAGTTATTGTTGTTTCATTAAAGAGAGTGTCTGCAGACCTCCTTACACTTCATTCCAACTCAGTAATGGATTTAGGTTTAGTTTATTATAAGTTCAATACTTTTCTAAAGACTTGTTCAGAATGGGGATTTTGCATGTTTTAAAAGTCTTAATGCAAATGTAGTGATTTCTTTTTCTTCTTATTTTATAGTGAGTCAGGGTCAAGGATATGAAATCTTCTAAGATCATAGACAAAGATTGGCCAATGAAATTTGGAAAATATGCAGAGACATATAGAGGGAAAATACCATTACCTTCACAGAAGTGAGGATGTGATTTACATTGCTAAAGTAACCACAAAGTAGTGTTTAATTTTGTGGTCCAGTTTAGACCTGAAATTTTAAAATTAGTCCAATGTTTAATCTGAAAAGCAATTTAAATACTTTTTAACTTGTAATTGTGGAAAGAGGATATCATTTGATATTATCATATTTTTAAGTTCTTATACCTTGACAGCTGTTTCCTTCATGTAAGTTAGGTCCTAAGTCTTTCTCTATTCTTTATAAAAACTCACTGTATTCCTCTTCCACCAACACAGCCCAACAACCCAACAACCCAATCCACATTGGCTTTTGTCCTCTCTACTCCATTTTTTTTTTTTTTTTTTTTACTATTTGGAGATGTTCATTTCTCCTCTGCCACTTACCCTTGCTTTTTCCAACGTCAATCACTCAGGCAATTATCAGTGACTTGCTATTCTTTCTCTCAATTCTTTTCATGATTCTTTGTAAGCTAAACTCAGGATCCAAGCTGGCAGAGACAGATTTCTCTGTCTCTGTGTGGGGGGGAGGAGGTTTTGAATATTTAGACATTAATTTTTTGTTTCTTGTTCAGAAAAAGACTGCCCATATTGAAATCCTTCTAAACCAGTAAAAACGTCAGTCATGGACTGGTGGGTTGGTACACTAATAGGATGTTGACAAAAGACATTATCCTTCTTTTAACTATACACACTTATTCTCTTTTCAGCCACTTTGGAAAACCTAGGATATCTTAGCAGACATTTCAATGATTCCTATTTTATAAAAATTAAATTATATAACGAGCATAAAATCCACTCTTTTCAGAGGTGTCAACTAATGTGGATTTTCTTTCTATTCTCTGCCTACTCTTGGACAATAGTATTTATACATACCAAGGACGGGAAAGTGACACACCTCTTCTGTAGGCTTCTATTGGTTCCTTTTGGATATTCCCGAGCACATGAAAATATGCCTAGAGTGCTGGCAATGATTTTCTAGAATTTAGCAGTTGAGAAAAGAATCTTCTGACAGTGGCTTAGGGTTATTCACTAACATATTTACTGTACAGATGTACACTGATAGAATTCAAGCAAGAACTGATGCAGTGTTCTACATTTGCATTAATTAACACAACACTGGCAAGTGACACTGTGCATAATTTTAAAAATATTTTTTAACTCACTATTGTTTATGTCGACCTCTTGAAAATATAATATGGAAATATTTTCCTTACCAAAATAGTTTTTCTTCTGCTTGAGGAGCCTTCTGTTTTCTCATTGGAGGTTTTTTCTTAACTATTTTCTAGCTCATAACATTGAAAATTAAATATGGAGAATGAGAGATGACCAGCTCTGCGTTTCTGCCAGCTTAGTGCACACAGCAATGTTTTTTCACTCTTCTGTCTTAAAACTTTTTCCAAAGCCAGGGAAAGTACAGCTAGGAAGGACAAGAGAGTTCACACCAATAGGGCAACCCTCAACGTATGGAAGACAGTGGTTGGAAGAGAATGGTCCAACCTCTTAGCCTTTGGGGGGATAATTTGGAGGTATATATTCTGCATGGTTGCTCAGATGGACCCCAGTAGGACTGGTTCTTAGAGCCCATGGTGGTGAGGAACTCGGTATCACACCCCGGACTGACTTTCCCTTCCTGCCTGCCTTACTCTCTCCTATCATCAGTGTAGCCTTCTGTGATCATCTCCTAAATACTTGCAACCAAATCCATGCCTCAGGCTCAGCTTTCTGGGAAATTTAAATTAAGATAAAAAAGCAAAGTCAAGTTAAGATGCGTTATGCATTAAAGGTTTTTTTTTTTTTACAGTAAAACCAATCCTCCTACAAATATAAAATGAACACACCAAATATTTTATTAACTTATTAATTAATGAGGGAACCGATAAGATGTTACAAGTGGTTCAAAGGAGAATTCAAAGAACTTGACGAAAGTAGTTCGATCAGGATTACTGAAGTAAACACATACATCCAAAACTGACTTTTTTTCCCCCCAGCAGGAAAAGAAGAATTGTTCTTTCCTGGAGCAGAATCATTTGCATGTGTATAGATTGGATTCATTTATATTGCTATTAGCTACAATTAAAGAGTTTTAAAAGAACCAAAGACAATAAAAGTCAGAAAGAACCTGGGAGGATGCCAATAAGGACCCTTAGCAACTTATTTATTTGATGCTTTTCAGTCTTTCGCGCCTTTTCCTTACAGACAAAAATAGAAAACATCGCAGAGAAACTTCAGTAGGAACCGCACGTGGCCCCTGACTTACAATGGCTCAACGTGATGATTTTTTGACTTTGCAGTGGTGCCAAAGTGATATGCATTCAGTAGAAACTGTACTTCTGATTCTGAATTTTTATATTCTCTGGGACTAGCGATATGAGACACGATCCTCTCTTGTGACGCCAGGCAGGGGCAGTGCGATGCAGCTCTGTCAGCCACGGGATCATGAGGGTAAATGACCGATACGCTTACAACCGGTCTGCGTTTCACTTTCGGTACAGTATTCAATAAACTACATTAGATATTCAGTACTTCGTTATCAAGCAGGCTTTGTGTTAGATGATTTTGCCCAACTGTAGGCTGGCAAAAAGAGGCTAGTCTGAGCTCTGATGCCCAGTAGGTTAAGTGTATTAAATGCATTCTTGACTTATGATATTTTCAATTTTGTGATGGTTTATCAGGAGGTAACTCCATCATAAATCCAGGAAGATTTGTAATGCAACATTCACATGACAAGTAGCAAGAATGAGTGCCCAAACAAACGGGGAGAGGGACAACCGAAAGGGACTTTTGGAAGAAAGAAACATGCTTGTCAACTAATGGGATGCGGAGAATTGGAAGAAGAAGGATTGAAAGGTAACACCATGTTTATGGAAGGCAATTAAATGTTCCCATTTATTGAACTGAATTGAATAAATGGAAAAGTAGCAAAGTAGGAAAAGGTTGAAGACTGGTGAGGGAGAGGGGTAGCTGTCAGTAACCAAATCCGGTATCACCAACATCTTACTTCTTTCATCGAGGCAACAAGGTTAAGAAGAGGGAGGCGGTCTCACCTAGTAGTTAAGAGCACAGGTCCTGGAGTCATTCAAATAATGGTTGAATCATGATTTGCCACTTCCTGGTTATGCATTGTAAAGAAGCTGTGCAGCCATTCTGAGACGTAGTGGCTTTTTTTTTTTTCAGAGTTGATAGAAGGATTAACTGAACTATTGTTTGTAAAGACCTTATCTTACAGCTAAGCCCATAGTACATAGTTACGTCTTAATACATAGTAACTATTATTACTTAATCAGAATTGGAGGAATACTTCAGGCTCTGCCTGTAAGCACCGAAGCCCTGGCACTGTCTTATTCCAAGAAATAATATGAAACTTCCTATGTGGATTTCCTTATCAAACAGGGACACAGTTATAAGCTGCACTTTCCTTTGTCTTTGAAAGTGTTTTACTTTCCTTTAGTTAAATGAGATTTATATGAAGCTAACACTTGTCTAAAATTAGGGGAAGGCCCCATCACCTAATGTAATTAATGTGAATCATTCACTGCTGCGGGCTCATAAGGAGAAGCCACTAACGTCTTAAAATTTAAGCTGAAAATCTAGTGTCAAGCTGATTTATTCAGTCATTCCTGATCATATTCCCCCTTCCCTCATATGTCATGGTAGTGTACAGTTTTGTGTTGGAAGGGGATTTGACTTGGCGAAAAGACTGTGAAGTACCGTGCAAGGAAAGAGTTTCTTGGTACTATGTACACCCTGGTCAAAAGTGCATGCCTTTCAGGCCTAGAATTGTGAATTGTCTATCTCACATGTCTCTCTCTCCCTCTCTCTGTGTCTGTCTGTCTCTCTGTCTTCACAGGAATAACAAAAATCTCCCAAGCTCTTGCAAGTCTGACTCATCTTTGTCCTCTTTTAAGAATTGCCAAGTGTCAGGACTTTAGAAAGGGTTCCTGACATTGGTGGCATGAGTGGGAATGACAATGATGGTGGCAATGCTGCTGATGACCATGATGCTAATTACGGCAGAGGATTATTATAACTTCTGTTTACATGCAGACACTTTCTCTTGCTCAGTTCGAGGTGTGAGTCTCCTTTTTCTCAGTGGGTGTATGTCTGGCCCGTCTCGTCTGTCATAAAGTCTTGGGTGCCCTGAAGTGAGATGGTAGGAGGAATAGGAATCTGAGGGCAAAAGAAAAGAATGAGGAGGAAAAGGAGAAAGTTTCCCTGGACTGGAAGAGGTTAGAGGTTGACCTGTCTCAAGAGAAGGTGTGATTTCTCGTTACTCTGAGTGGGAATGCTCGGAGTGTGTGCTGGTGGGGGACACGGGAATAGACTCCAGGTATGGGAGTGCCCGTTCTCACCAAAGCCTTTTATGTCCTGAGTATGAATTTACAGAGCCCCTGGATGGACCGACTGAAAGGTTACTGGAGGAGCCTGGACAATGGGTGGTCACCAACAAGCAATGGTAGAAGGGGTTTCTCACCGCTTTATTCCTGGGAAGATAGTAGTCCTTTGGCTACACCTTTGGATGTGTGCATGTGTGTATGTGAGTGTGTGTGTCTAGGTGGAACCCTGATAGCTAAAATGGAATTTTGAGCTTATTTTTTTATTAAAAAGATTTTTTTAACGTTTATTTATTTTTCAAAGACAAAGACAGAGCATGAGCAGGAGGGGCAGAGAGAGGGGGACACAGAATCCAAAGCAGGCTCCAGGCTCTGAGCTGTCAGTACAGAGCCCAAAGTGGGACTCGAACCCATGAACGGCGAGATCATGACCCGAGCTGGCCACTTAACCGACTGAGCCACTTGAGCACTCCAGAGCTTATTTAAATAAAACAGAGGAGTGTGGTATGTCTTGGATCTTGAGTTTTCCACTAAGAGCTGAGTGACTGTACAATGCTGATAATGGACAAAAACAAGCATGAGGGATGATTGGTTTCAGGTGTGCTTTATCCCAGGAAAACTTCACATCCTTACAACAAACCTGAAAGAGCTGCTACACAGAAAAACAGAAAACTGGGGAAGTTAAGTTGCACAAGGCAGACAAGCAAAGGAGTTACAGAGCCAGAACCAACGCCTGGGTCTCTCTGACCCCAAAGCTCATCTTTTCATCACCTTAGCAGAAACGTTGACCTCCAACCTCACACCTGGCTTTACGGGGAGACAACCCAGACAGTTGGCTTTGCGGTGGGATCTGAAAGTTGAGAAAAGATGCCCCTTAAGAAAAGTATTTCCCTCTGAGGTTTATAATTTGGGCTAATAAAGCTATTTCTTGAGGAGGAGGGTATGAAGTACTTTCTTCTCGTTAGCCACAGTTGAAATGGTGATGGGCATCAGCACAAGATGAAGTCTGGGTGTTTATAACAAAACGGAGCCGGGAGCCTTGGGCAGTGAGGCTATGGAGTATTGCATGGGTGAGGATGGAGCCCAGGGAAGGGAGTCGTTCCAGGAAACTGCAGGGGCCAGCCAGGCTGTGGGAGTGAGGGGTCTGAAGATGAGCGGGGCCATCTCTACATATAAATGGAGCTGGAGAAGCACGTGCCTACTTCGCAGTTTTCAAAAAGCTGACTCTGCCCTGTAACCACCTTGAGATTTCCTGGCGCCTGAGGCAGCCTGACAGTCTGCCAAATGAAAGTTTGGAAAAGGTGACAAAATCTTGACAGAATATAAGAGCTGGAAGGGATCTCAGGATCGTCTTGTCCAATCGTTTGCCAAGTTCTAGATGAGGACGCTTTTTTAGCTAACCAAATCCTACCCGGAAGCCAAGTATGCGAAAGAGACAAAAACAGCTCTTTTGGTTAAAGCTGAGTTGGGAGGCTAGGGCCCTGTCCACTTTTTTTTTTCTCCCTTCTCCTTCCAAAGCGTGGGGTCTGTTTGTCCCCAAAGCCTGCAGGATGCTAGAAGGACATCATGTGAAAAACCAGGGAGAGTCCTAACACCTCATTCTTAGCAAACTTTTTCAACTAAAAAGACAAGGTAGCTGGCTTAGAAGACTTGACCCTACTTTCCTTGTTCTCCAACTCAATATTTTTATTAACTTTTTTCTGTGTAGATTCTCTACACTTACCTTTTATGTATCTCAGTAGCCTCTCAGAAACAGGTAAGCTAATGTTACTAGGACCACAGCAATAACGGCACCTACCCAGTGCCTCTTATGTACCAGGGTACAAGGAATAATGTATCTACCTTATCATAACCTCGCAACCAAATTAAGAGCTACGTTTCATCCCCATTTTATTGATGGGAATCTGGAGTTCAGATAGATTGACTACCTAAAGACCACAAAGAAAGTGTTTCAGGAGCCAAAAATTGAATACGAGCTGTCTGACCCCCGAAACTGTCGTTCTTCCCACGGTGTCTCACCTGGATTCTCAAGCAATGTGTTTCCTTTTATGATCCTGGTTTCCCTTCACAAAAGTTACCTAATAGAGATGCTGTCGCCCTGATATTCAATCCTTGCTTTAAAAAATTACATACACCCAGGCGTGCACACGCTTGTGTGTGCGCACGCGCACGCGCACACACACACACACTCACACATACATATCCACACGTGGTAATCTCGTACAGGTCTACAAAAAATTCAATGGAATGGTTTCTATTTCCTTAATTGGATTCTTTGGAAAAGCCCTATTGAAATAGTTCTAGAGCTCCATGAAATATAACTTGTGTATCTGGATGGACGGTGAATAATCTCCTGGTGGGAAGCGAATGAAAGAGAGAGGTAAAAGGAGGAAAGACACCGCCCTGGAAAACACCGCAGTCCGAGCTCAGAGCTTACTCCACAGGGGTGCCGAGCGAGATGAGAAACTGACCCTATATGTTCAGTGGGAAAATCAAAAAGTAGGCCAAGTGCACATTAGTTAATATTAAAGTGAGAGTCTCTGGAATTGTTTCTGCAAATCCCTCACTCACTGGTCTAATTAGGGAAAATGGAGGATCCCAACGTATCAGTAATTTCACACTAGTGGAAAGCATTGGAGTTACATAAATGTTTACCTCAATAATCCAGGCACAGGGTTATGCCTGCCTCTGAACACTTGGTGAAGGAGGAGGGGCCATGCACAGCTGCCTAAGTTTAGCGAAGTTGCTCCCAAAATAAGAAAATAAAAGCCAGGTACTGGTCACTGGTCACTGGAAGCGTGGTTCAAAACGACAACTCCCACAGACTCCATTTTGCGGTTGTCACTTCACAAGCTGTTTCTCTCCCACCCTTCCGTCGGCCCAAGGTGATCATCTGTCATTGCTACCTAGGCAGTTCTAAGACAGAGGAAATAAATTGTCCCCTCTGTCTCTTCTTCCTCTTGTTTATATTTAATTGTCTTAAAATACCACAAGAAAATGCAATCAATGACTATAGCAAACAACACCACTCATCATCCCAATATTTTTTGTCCCCAGCTTTGTGCAATAATAATGGACATTTGCATAGCTCCCTATAGTTGCCGCGACTCTTTCACCAGCTTCGATTAATCACATTATCATATGAACACTCCTGGGAACCGGGCCGGGCTGTTAAGGTAAAGATGCAAAAACTACCTCTCAGACAAGTTGAGCAACTTTCCCAAGATCACACAGCTAATGAATTGTGAAGCCTCCAGCTCTTCGACTTCCAATTCAGCTGTATTTCCCCACACTGCTCCCATTTATTTCCTTTGTCACCAGAACATTAGTTTTGTCTGTCTTTCTGTTAATTCCGTCTCTCCTCATGAATATCTATTTTCCAGCCAATGATAATGTAGAGGAATTTTTTTTCAATCCTTACCGAGCGATTTTCCAATAATTTTTAAATACTCATCAGTAAAACATTTCTACAAGGTTATTAAGTCCTTCACAGGCATGTGAGAGGGCCACTTTCCCGGCAGCCAAAAAATGCATTAATACATTCTTGTGTGTGAAGTAGGTTAAAAATAATATGTACACCCTAGATAATGGAAACATGTTGACATTATTAAGGTTATAACACATTTGAAGTTACCTTAATTGTAATATCGAGCAAATTAAAGATTATCAAGTACAGTGTCCCTGAACATTCTGGAGCAGCATCCTTCCCCATTTGACTAATTGCTGTGACACTTGAGATCTCAGTGTGATGTTTTCCTCCACACAAGTGCACAAGTGGAGGCCACCGCACCTCTTTAAATAAACAGGCAGATGTGCTTAAATAATAAATTAATTTGTCGAGAGAAGTCAGAGTCGCAGCCTCGGTCCTTTGCCTCTGCCACGAACACCCTCTGTTGGTTGAACAAAAGGGGGGGTAGCTGCAATTTTCGCTCCACTGAGCGTGTGAGAAAAGGAGAGATTGTTCTTACTGCTGCACCTGTAAGTAAGCCGGGAGAGTGCGGCGCCCTCAAGACCACGACCACATAGTGCCAGGGCCAACAAACTTTCGCTCTCGGATAGCAAATATTTTAGGCTTTGTGGGCTGGATGATCTCTGTGGCAGCTACTCACTTCTGCTAAGGAGGTGAGAGAGCCAGAGACAATAGAGAAACAAGTGACCACGGCCACATTCTGACTAAACTGTATTTTCAAAAACAGGCAGTTGCTGGATTTGGCCGGTGCGGGTGCTGTCTCCTGGCCACCCATGAGGTAGTGGATGGAACACTGGCCTGGGGGTCAGGAGAGAAAGGCTCATTCTGTCTTTGGAGCAATCGTGCTGTGTGACCTCAGACAATTCACTTGTGGTCCTACGCTTCCACTTCTTCTAAGGTCATTTCTATCTCTGCCCGTCGGAGACTGAAACTTACTCCCGAAGAGCAGTTAGGACCCAGAAGATGGTCTAACTGAAAGATGGCACATTGAATAGGTTGCAGGTCCTGTCTGAGTTTGAGCTCTCCCCAAACATTCCCTGAGACAAAGATTTGGGTGCAAGCAACTTATTCTGGAGAAGCCCATGAAGCATATGAAAGTATGGGAAAGTGAGTCAGGAAAATGGAGACACTTTCATAAAGTGTGAGAATGAGCGGACTACCACAGTGGGCAACTGGGACTCAGTCCTGCTGGGAACGCTCTGATAGACTGCCTGGAACCCGCTCATAACTGTTCCATGAGATGGCAAGAAAGCTGGGTCTTTATCCAACAATTCTCATCCTTCATCGATAGTTATTGGGATGGGGTGGGGGAACTCTCTTGTACCGCTAGCCTGGTCTACAGACGCACTCAGTACACTCCAGTGGAAAGAGAACAGCTTCAGGCAGAAAGCTACAGGAACCTGGTGAACGACCCAAGGAGAACCTCTGGGGCAGGAGAAAGGATTAAGGGCAGAGTTTTGACAGAATCTGCTACATTTAGGTCCCATACAGGAAAAATGAATGAGTGAAACAGGCCTGTGAAGGAGACGATGGGGAGTGGTAGGGATGAGGTCGCATCGGAGAGCATACGTCCAGTCTAAAGAGATTATTGATTGAAGCAGATTGTATTAGTCCTCAGGAAAAACAGACTCGGTAGGCTCTATAGATATAGTGAGAGGAGATTTATTATGGGAATTGGCTCATGCAACGATGGAGGTCAAAAAGTCCCACAGTCTGCAATCCGCTGGAAAACCAGCAAACCTGGTGGTGTAATTCTGTCTAAGTCCAAAGATCTGAGAGCCGGAGAGCTGATAATATAAGTCCCAGTCTGAAGTCAAAGGCTCGAGAACCAGAGTGCCAATGGGCAGGAGAATTTAGATGTCTCAGCTCAAGCAGAGAGAGAAAAACCCACCCTTCCTCTGCCTTTTTGTTTTATTCAGGCCCTCAACAGAGTAGCCGACCCCACCCACTTAGCGATGGACATCTTCTTTACTTAGTCAACTGATTCGAATGCTCATCTCTTCTGGAAACACCCTCCCAGACATCTCCAGAAATAATATATTACCAGCTATCCGGGCATCCCTTAGCCCAGTCACGTTGACACATAAAATTAACCATCACACAGATGTTTCAATTTTTTCACCAGCAGTCAGAAATCCAGATTTTTATGTAAAATGTTTCTTATTTTTAAATCTTAGCAACTAATTCAAAATTTTGAGCACACAGTGCTAGCTAAAGAAAATAAAAAGTCAAGCCTAGCAGGACTAAAATGACAAGACCCTTCTTATAGCAATATAAGAGCAAAGGACCAAACTTTCCAAGTGAATTAATGAAAGAATATACGTTCAACTTTTTCAGAACCACTTCCTTCCTCTGCGCTTTGTCTACAAACATTTTTCTTGCTTATTTGGGTTACTGGTCTCAACCTTCCTCAACCCACTTCTAGCCAGAAGAGAGATATTCTAGATTTTTCCCAATCCTCTTGTGATGGCCAAGTACTTTTTAATTTTGTTTTCTAGGTGCCCCTGGATTCTCTCCTATCATTTCCATTCCCAACGCCTTAATTAAGAACCTCGCCACTTCTCTTTTCTGTTTTGTGGCCTTATCACTTCTACCAGGGACGTAGGCTTTGATCGGATAGTGTTTCCTTTAACCAATGCTTCGAACTGCACATACGCTATTCTCTCTGGAACAGAGAGAATATGAGCTGTTCATACGGCTTCCCAATTTAAAACCCACGGGGCAATCTCCATTGTCTAGTTAGTAGTCAAAGTATCAATTCTTGGCATGCGTTGTAAAGTACATCATTATATTTGGTTACATTTGCTATCCCCTGCCATTGTTCAGGGCCAGGTCAAGCCCCCTGATGTGTTCCGTGACCTTTTGCCTGCTGGTCTTCAATCTCTTTCTTACTGCATCCACGACCTTTTAATCCCCCTTCCTCCCACAACCACATGCCTGCACTGCCTCCACCTCCAAATAGCAGTGAGATGCCTGAGGTTTTCCTGATCCTAGACAAGAGAAAGACCAATCATCCATGCAGACCATGAAAACTACAATGCATGTCTCCCCCATAGGTTTAGGGGATCGAATAACTCAAGCTAGGCTCAAAGGAATACAGTTTTCTGGATGCTTATAAACGTCAGGCATCTATTCCACACTCTACTATCTGTCTCCATCCCCCTCCTAATTTCACCCACCCCCATCACCAGGGCAATCTGCTTTTCGTAATTAACAAACAGAACAGAGACACCCTTGAATGTTTCTCTTTGGGGATCCCACAGAGTGGTTATTTCTCGAAGCTTAGGAGATCTTTGTACTTGCAGGGCACAACACCTGCCAATTAGCTCTGTAACAGTCCCCAGATGCGTCCAGGTGCTCAGACATTGAGGCACCAAGTGTATCACTTCAATCTATGCATGTCCTCCCCCGTGTCCGGGATCCACACATCAAATTAAGAGGAGCATTACAGTTACATAAATCTGACATAATAAATGTGGACAGAAGGAAAGATCTCTCTATCTGACTATATTCTAATCACAAAGGAGACTACTCAGACAAATCAAGGCAAAGGAAACGTGGAATGCTACCAGATATGTAAGTACTAACTGTAAAGTTGTGAAAAAACTGTGATCCATTATAGATGAACGCAGAGATTCAGACTGCTTTCTAAACAGGTGAGGCAGCTTCTGAACATCTACGGCTCGAACCAAAACAACAACAACAACAACAAACAGGGGCAGAATGTGAGATTATAAACATGCTAACTCTGAGAACCTAGAGACCAGGAGGAAGTGTGTCAAAGTGGGCCTGAAATTCATTGTCCCTGAAGTTGAAATCAGCTATGGTTCCCCTACTTCATTTCTATGTCCCCTCTATAAAAGGACCGAGGCTACAGCATGGACACAGAATGCCCCCTTCCGTCCTCTACTCGTGTTGGTATTCCGAACCTCTCTCTCATCAGCTCCGGAAAGCCTTCGCTGATTTCTCCGCAGTTTGCTTTTTTCTTCATCATCCCTTCTGAGCTCTGCTGAGAACTTTATAACACTCACTACGCTGCTGCGATGATTACATTTATCTTGCCGCTACATTTTGAGTCCTTCCAGAGGAAGGGCTGCACATTTTTTTTTATGTATGAATTCCCAGTCTCTCAAACAACTTACCTTCAATAAAGGTCTGTGGAAGGAACGATTTAACAAGCCTATAGGTGAAAAGTTAGCAGTCTTTAGGGAGAGATTATCAAGCAGGAAACCAAGCAAATGTTTAGGATACCAGCAAAGGAGAGGCACCAAAAAATTAGAAAAAAATTTGAAAGATTTTATTTTATGATCTTATTAAAAAGTAACATGGGAGAAATCTCAACGTTATTGGATTTCCTTATTCTTATTTTACAGTTCAGAATTGCTGTTATATTATTTTGAATTACATAGAGAGGCCTATCATCTTTTCAAAGCTTGGGGTCTTGAAAAATCTAAATTCATCACTGGGTCTCCTTTGCCCTTTTATCTTTCAACATTTTAACCCGTTCACAAGCTGTCAGGCAACTACGATATGTCAGGCTTATGCTAGACATAAAAAAAAATTTAAAGAAAATTTAAAGAAAAACTTGTCCACTACTTTCATTTACATCTGCTTCAACATTGTCCTCCAGCATTGTACAAATTCTATTCTTCTCCTGTCCAACATCTCTAAGGCCCTCAATTTTTTTCTTCTAGAATACCAATGCTCCAAGTTCTAACTCTAAAATCTTGCCTTGTAAAGCATCCAGCCCCTCACCAGAAAGAGATTACAAGTTTGTAAACGTAGTCGATGGTGATCACAACTTTCCCCAAAATATAGGAATACATCTGTCATAATATAAGCAGTTAAGAACTCATTTTGGCTCTCTGAAATATTTATTGCAACAAATTCAAACTTGTCCAATTTTTTTTTGCTTTTAATTTTGCTCCCCAAGAAGCAGAACTATTTGTTATTATTGCCGAGGAGAAAGAATATGATGCAGAGATATCAATGGGAAGGACTCATTTCCTCAGGTGCCTCGAGCAATGAAAGGAAGATAGAAGATAACAATCTAGGACCACAATGCTCTTCAGCACGCACGTGAAGAATGCTAACATTTTTTGTCAACTTCAGTTGATTAATGGACCAGCCCTTTTTGGTTGATAGAGGTCCTTAAAAATGTGCAGGTGTTTCTAGGGGAAATTGTTTTGTTGTGGTGACGGGAAAGAGGTGGTTCAGAGAACATTTTTTGATCACTAACAGTGTGCCCAAAGGCACACGCAAGAAGACGGTACCCAAATCTATTCCTTCTTCACATTTGAAGGGAATTACCTGGGAATGTGTGAGTCCTGTTTCCTACTAGACTGGTCACCATCTGGGAGTCGTGTGGGTTTCCTGAGCCGCTGGGTCTGAGCAAAGAGATAAGCATATCTGTCAGGGAACAGAGCATATGCATGCCCGAGCTATCCAGGCCCAAGTCATAGTTTAATGCCTTTTCAGTTCCTAATCCTGGTTTAATGGCATCCAAGAACAGTAGAAGAGTAGAATCTGACTCGTTTTGCATATGGGCAAAGCTGATCATTTCTTTAGGATAGCTTTCTTTCAGCTCCTTTATTCATTACATGTGTTGACCTCAAGACACAGAGAAAGAAAATGTAAATCCAAATTTGTCAGACTTTTAAAAAAAGATATATGGGTGGTGGGCGGGTTAGATGACTTCTGTAATCTGGTCCCCTAATCCCCAGGGGAAGCCGAAACGGGGGGGCGGGAGGGAGGTGCTGGTAGTGGTCATGGAAGAAAGGGAAAGGATGAAACGTTTTTAGGTGCCTGCTAGATGCCAAACACTGTCCTCATAATCTCTCAACCTCCAGTAAAATTAACCCCTATTTTAGTGGTGGAGAACTGAAAGAACAGAAAGAGGTTACATAATTTGGCCAAGGCTTCATAGTTAACCTGCCAAGAGATAGTCCAGATCCAAGGATAAATGGCTCTTTTCTCTGCTTTACTACACCTCCATCCACTAAGCCCAGGGGTGTTAGCCAGTGCTTACGATGTATAATTGGAACAGAACAAACAGAAAACAAGCAATCGGGGCACCTGGGTGGCTCAGTCAGTTGAGCGTCTGACTTCTGCTCAGGTCCTGATCTCACAATAAGGTTGGCAAACACATTCATCACCTTACATAGATATGATTTATTTTTGTGGGGATAAATTTTACGATCTGCTATCTTAGCAACTTTCAAATGTACAATACAGTATTGTTAACGACAGTCACCATGGTATACACTAAATCTTCAGAACTTAATTATCTTATAACTGGAAGTTCGTATCTTTTGATCACCTTCACCCATCCTTCCCCTCCCCCCACCTCTGGCAACCACTGATCTGCTCTCTGTTTATGTTTCTGTGAGTTTGGTTTTTTTTTGTTTGTTTGTTTTTTTGTTTTTTTCAGATTTCACATGTAAGTAAAATCACACAGTATTTTGTCCTTTTCTGTCTGACTTATTCACTTAGTTTCAACTATATTATTGTAAATTAGGCAGGATTTCCCTTTTTTAAGGCTAACTAATATTCCATTGTGTGTGTGTGTATGCGTGTGCGTGTGTGTACACATATCACATTTTCTTTATATCCATTCATCTCTCGATAGGCACTTGGCTTGTTTCCGTATCTGGGCTATAGTGAATAATGCTGCAATAAACATGGAAGTATAGATATCTTCTTGAGACACTGGTTTCGCTTTCTTTGGATATATACCCAAAAGGTGGGTCATATGATAGTCCTATTTTTAATTGTTCTGAAGAATCTCCATACTGTTTTCCACAATGGCTATTTTATATTCCCACTAAAACAAAGCACAAGTTTTCCCCTTTTCCTATATCCTTACCAACACTTGTTAACTCTCTTGTTTTTAATGTTTATTTGTTTTTGAGAGTGGAGGAGGGCAGAGAGAGAGGGAGACAAGGGCTCCAAAGCGGGATCTGTGTTGACAACAGAGAGCCAGATGCAGGGCTCAGACTCACAAACCATGAGATCATGACCTGAGACTAAGTCGGACATTTAACCGACTGAGCCACCCAGGTGACCCACACTTGTTATCTCTTATCTTTCTTATGAATGCCATTGTAACAGATGTGTGGTGATATCTCAGCCATTCGTATGTATTCTTTGGAAAAAAGTATATTTCGTTCCTTTGCCCATTTTTAAATTGAGCTGTTTTTTGCTAAAAAATTGCATGAGTTCCTTATTTTTTTTTAAGTTTACTTATTTTGAGAGCAAAAGAATGAGCATGAGCAGGGGAGGAGCAGGGGGAGAGAGAGAGAGAGGATCCCAAGCAGGTTCCTTGATGTCAGCAGAGAGCCTGAAGCAGGGCTCACTCAAACCCACAAACTGTGAGATCATGACCTGAGCCAAAATCATATATGGTCTTTATTATGTTGAGGTATCCACCTTTTCAATATATTGAAAGTTTTTATCATGAATGGATGTTGAATTTTGTCAAATGTTTTTTTTTTCTGAATCTATCGAGATGATCATATGATTTTTATTTTTCATTTTGTTATTGTGATATAATAAAAACATGGTATATTGAACCATCTTTGCATCCCAGAGATGAATCCCACGTCGTCAAGAAGTGTGATCCTTTTAAGGTGCTGTTGAACTAAGTTTGCTAGTATTTTGTTGAGAAGTTTTGCATGTATATTCAACAGGAATATTGGCCTATACTTTTCTTGCAGCATCTGTATTTGGCTTTGGTATCAGGGGAATGCTGGCCTCGTGTAATGAGTTTCAGAGTATCCTCTCCTCTGCAACTTTTTAGAAGAGTTTAAGGAGGATTGGCAGTAATTCTTTTTAAATAGTTCATAAACTCCTCAGTGAAACCTTCCGGGCCTGATTTTTCTTGGTTGGGAGGTTTTTGACAAAATTTGGGTGGGGACGCAAATTTGGTTTCCTGCCCAGGTGGAGGGAGTAGACCGGGGTCTACGGCCAGTATGGCCCCTTGACTGGGGACCCGAATTAGGCAGACTCAACTGCTAGTTGAGTTCCTCGGCCAGATGAGGCCATCTGCTGCTCAGCTATTCAAACGCCCAGAACTGCAGGCTGGGATCGTCGCTTGGGTTCTGCTGCGGGCAAGAATGCCGTTCACCAACATCCCAGTGCTAGCTGCTAGAATCCCTGCCCTCTTCTGCATCACTATCTAATCCCCAGTGGTAGAGTCTTTCAGGGTCCTCCAGTGAGCCCTGTGAGGTGAGACTCAAGTGGGCCTCCAGGAGAGCATCTCCCAACACTGAGGGAGCTGGGTGTCCACCTTGGATTCTCTTTTTTCCCACTGGAGAAACCATAGACCCGGGGCATCCTCTAGGGACAGTGCTGCGTTGGCCTGGGGGAAGGGCCGTGCCATCAGAGTGTAGCCACTCCTGTAATTCTTCCAGCGTAGCCTTTCCCTGTCTCTGTGGTCCAGGGTGGGTCCTTTAGCCTCACCACTGGGTCTCAGGATTCTTACAATGGGTCTTGTCTATGGATAGTTCCTAGTTGTCTTCTCATGAGAGGGACTGAGGTCGGAATGACCTATGTTGCTATCTTGATAATGCCATTCTGTCAATATTCTCTGCAGTCAGGGTGGCCCAGGGGCCTCACCAGCAACTCACTTTTAGAATAAGGTTGACATCATATCATATCTTCTCCAAAAGATCAGGGTTTCCATGCTGACATGTTTGGCAGGCTGGGCCATTTTGCATATCACCAATAACAATGAGTCATTCAAGGTCACACAGCCAGTAAGTGGCAGAGCCAACGACTCAAACTGTTGAGGTCTGGCTTATCCCGAAGACCATGCTTCTAACATATTTTGCCATATTGATGATGAACTTGATACTAAACACCTGTAACACTCTACATGCATATGTATACCACGCTCACACAGATGTGTGTGCAAGTGCTCACATATATACACTTTCCCTTTGAAAAGTATCAAGAAGCAGTATACTTTTTCTTTTTTCTATCTTTTGTAGGGATATCGCTAGATCTGTGCTAGACAAAATAGTAACTACAAGCCACATGTGGCTACTTAAATTTAAAATAATTAAAATTAAGTAAAATTTAAAATCCAGTTCCTCGGTCACACTGAGGTCAATATTCGAGTGTTCAATAGCCACAAGTGGCTAGTGGCTACCTGTGTTGGACAGCACAAATATAGAACATTCTCAATACTGCAGAAAGTTATCTTGGACGGTGCTGCCCTAATCTTTTCATCTGATATTTCATGAAGAGAACTGGTATAAGAGGTCATGCAATATGTTCCCATTAAGTGCCACCATGTAGGGGCGCCTGGGTGGCTCCGTTGGTTAAGCATCCGACTTTGGCTCAGGTCATGATCTCGCGGTTTGTGAGTTCCAGCCCCGCGTCGGGCTCTGTGCTGACAGCTCAGAACCTGGAGCCTGCTTTGGATTCTGTGTCTCCTTCTCTCTCTGCTCCTCCCATGCTTATGCTCTGTCTTTCAATAATAAATAAATGTTAAAAAAATATTTAAAAAATGCCACCATATAAATACAGCACCTTTCTCCATAAGCAGGCACCTGCTTTAGCTGAAAAAAGTTTTAATCGATTCACGCACGTCTATTCAGTTCACATTTTTTCTTGAGTATTTACTATTTCCTTCTCACTGTAGAGAATCAATAGAATACAAATACAGTCCCCTTCCTGTGAGTAGCTCATAGGAAATACTGAAAACAAACATCTAAAAAATGTAATTTCTGTATGGTCTGGAACATGTTGTAACAGAAATGAATGCTGTAGGAGCAGGACAACAGAGAAATTGGCCCGTGACCCCATCACCCATGCGGGGGTTGCTAGGGCTAGCCCTCTATTCTTTGAACAATCCAACAGATCTGCCCTTCCACAAATAACTTGATGGGAATTGCACCAATTTCTCTTGCCAGTCCGCGATTTAGCTGCTGTCCTCAGAGCCGATTCTCTTTCTTTTCACTGCTGCAGAAAATGGTACCACACAGCTGCGTGAAACACCAGCAAGCTTTCACCCCATGGCAGGTGGGCATTGCTCTTTTTTCCTGTCCCTCCTTTACAGCATAAGATATTGTCTTAAAATCACCCCTGAGATGCAGGAAACCCAATACAAACAGACTTAGATCAGACAGGCCTCCCACTTGTCCCCAATAAATCATGTGAAATTAAGAGCACTTCCATTTGGAGCCAAGCAACATGGGAACGCTAGAGGGCAAACGCCAGGCTACACGGGAGGATGTGAGAGCTGGCCCACAGGCAAGGCTGAGGCTCCACAGCGCTCTGCATTAAGATGCCACTTTTATTATAAAGGAGAGTGAGCAATCTCTATCCCGAGTCTGTGCGTGCCGGATTGAGGCTTTAAATAAATAATTCGTACTTCAGTGTTTTATTTTCCCTTGTCTGGTTAGAGTTGCAAAGGGGAAAATAAAATGGCAAAGTTGTACCATTGGATCACCCCAAGGAATGGTCTTAATATTTGACTTGCAAACTCTGATTAATACTGCATAGGTAATGCTATTTATGGAAGGCAGGGATAGCGATCCACGTGTTGTTTGGGGAAAGTCAAAGCCAATTACACATAAAAGGAATCTGAGGATTTCCTCCTTGGTTTCAAAGAGTCACAGCGGATATCTGGAAATTCTGAAATTCCCTTGAGAAAAGCGCGCCAGGAGCAGCAAGGAGTCTTCTTTTTGTCTGGGGAGGGTTTTTGGGTGGGGGTTTTTCCTCCAACTGATCGTGGAGTCTGCTTCACATTTTAGTTGCCACCAGTTCGCAAGCTCATTTGCATATAAAGCATCTGGAATAAGCAAAACTAATTTGAATCTTCTTTTATAAAATGTTAGCAGGATTAAAGGATCAGGTAGCTGGTTCCCTTACAAGATTCACTGGAGGGAAGTCAGACAGAGAATGAGATAAAATCATTAGGCCGGTCCCACACTGGCAACTGTTCCTGTGTAAGCATGGTCTCTAAAAAGGGTATATTGGTCGGACAGCTGCCTTTCTTCCCCTCCAGACTTTACAGCGATCTATAGCACAGCATTCTTCAACTGTAGGTACACCTGTGATGCCCTATCTCCTCCAAATGCCTTAGGTCCCCTGATCTTCAGTCTCACCACAAGCCTGTGGGAGTACCCACAAGGCGTCCTACTTTAAACACCTGGGTAGGTCAACGCTGCGGCTTCTATCAGGGACGTGTGTTCTGGATTCCTCCTCCCCCAGCCTGACTTTGCAATGAAGACAACATCTAGCAAAACAACAGCAGCACCCTTCGTGTATCTAAAAGAAAAGTCTGGGGCACCTGGCTGGCTCAACTGGTGGAGCATGCGACTCTTGATCTGGGGGTCATGAGTTCGAGCCCCACATGGGGCATAAAGTTCACTAAAGTAAATTAAAAAAAGAAAAGTAATGTTTAAGTTTGTATTTTAAAATTCACCCCAAGACAGATTGACGGCTGGCAGGAATTTTAAGACCTTGCGATTAATTCTAGCGCCTTCATTTAACAGAAAAGGAAACTGAAACCAAGAGAGGCAGAGGCCTCTACGAGGTCCTAGAACTAGTTAATGACTAAGACGGGCTTAGAATTCAAAACCTCTCATTTCTAGGTCAGAGCTCTGTCCCTTATAATGCCATTCGACTCCATTTTACTTACGAATCGTTATTGGACAACAACTATGAGAAAAACTCTCATCCGTGCTCTGGGGAAAGACAAAGATGGTCGATTCAGAACCCCGTTTTCAAGAATTTAGAGTTGAATAAAATGATACAAATTAATGATGCTGGGGCACCTGAGCGGCTCAGTTGGTTGAGCGCCCAACTCTTGATTTTGGCTCAGATCGTGGTCACAGAGTCACGGGATCGAGCCCCGAATCAGGCTCTGTGTTGAGCACGGAACCTATTTATGAGTCTCTCACTCCTTCCCCCTCTGTCTCTCTCTTGCTTGCATAAGCTCTCTTTCTCTCTCTTTCTAAAAAAGACCCAAACAACAACAAAACCTAAAACAAAACAAAACAAAAACAAATTATTGATACACCTAAAAGTCAAAGAAGTAGCCTAAGAAAGAGAAATACAAATACTATTGAGGTTCAGAGGAAGGAGAAAATGGATAAAGTTATAGGATGCTAGAGAATTTGAAAAAATGGGAGTAAGTCTTTCATTATCCTATTAAGTGAGTTTTGGCATTGTTTTGACCCAGAGGATCAAGTCTTCCACCTTTCAGATTAATCCATTGACCCCCATTGGTGAAGAAAGAATGTTCCTTCTAACAAAGCCTGCAAGCGTACCTAGGAATGAGGAGTAATGCAGGTACAGTTAGCGATGCCTGCCTTTCCTTCTTGTCTCGTTCCTTTCGTGATGCTTCATGGATCTGCACGGGCATTTCCCTGGAACAGTTAAAGAAGTAAAGCATCTCAAGGAAGATCTCTTCTATTTTGTTTGCTGAGCTTTTAACATGAATGAGTGCTAGGGTTTGTTAAATGATTTTTTTTTTTCTGCCTCTATTGAGATGATCTGATCAAACGGTTTTTCTTCTTTTTCGTTTTAATATGGTGAATTACACGGATTGATTTTTGACTGTTAAACCAGCTGTGAATAGGTTCTTCGCAGTCCTTTTGCGTTTTATTTTCCTTCTTCTCACCTCCTTCTCTCTCTCTTCCCCTACCTTTCCCCCTCTCTTTCTCCTTCCATTTTTCCCTCCCTTCTCTCTCTCCTTCCTTCCTCTTTTTCTCCTTCCGTGTGTGTTTTTTTTTTTTTCAGACTATTTCTCATGCCATTTGTTTTCATCTTTCTCTTGCTTAACACAGAAAGCTCTCTCGAGATTTCTCAATATATATTCTGGGTATATTTCCCTTGCTACCCTATTTCATCTGAGGTCTGTTTCTTTTGCATCGAAGTCATAGTTCAAGGACTGTGCATTGTGTCTTTTCCTCATCTGTGTAGCCATACAGTGGAGAGAGAGAGAGAGGAAGAGAGGGAGAGAGAGAGAGACTATGCTGGTTGGGAAACCATGGCTCAACTGGGCTGTTTCCTCCCTTTGCAGGATCACCTGGACTCTGCTTTCTCAATCCTGAAAGGTTGTTAAATATCTGGTACTAAGATTCACTTTCTTACTCAAGAAAATATCTTCTTTCTTAAGGAGAGATACCAGTAACCTTTCTCTCTTTTCAGCCTGAAGGCTTTAAAAATGGTGAAGCAGGGGCACCTGGGTGGCTCAGTCATTGAGCTTCCAACTCTTGAGTTTGGTTCAGGTCATGATCCCACGGTCTTGGGATCAAGCCCCATGCTGGGATCCATGCTGAGTGTGTAAAACCTCCTTGAGATTCTCTCTCTCTCTCTTTGCTCCCCTCCTGATAGCACTCACGTGCTCTCTCTCTCTCTCAAAAACAAATAAACTTAAAAAAAAAGACTCTCTCTCTCTCTCTCTCCCTCTGCCCCTACCCTGCTCAAGTGTACTCTCTCTCTCTCTCTCTCTCTCTCAAAACAAAAAATAAAAATGCAATTCTGAGAAAGAGATTTACACTCAGAAAATGTATTAGAGAGCGCTCTCCAGAGTAAAAGCAGTAGAGTGAGTCAAATGGGATGGGGCAGAGGGAGAAATTGTACTTCAAATCAGAACCACAGCTGGAAGCTGGACTGGCTCTGTGGAGCTGCTCTGGATAGAAGGAAGAAAGCAGGCCAGACATAGACCTGCCTTCCTTTGAAGAGGGGGCTTAACTTTGGATAAAACTCCTCCTTGCCGGGGGAATGAGTCCCTGGTCCTAAAGAGGGATCCGGGTACACCTCAGCGTCCACTACACTTAAAAAAAGAATAAAACACTCCATGCAGTCATATTTGAACCAAGTTTTTGTTTGTTTGTGTGTTTTTAAAAGAGAGAGAGCATGAGTGGTAGAGGGAGGGAGAGTGGAAGGTGATTACTCTGATATTATGGATGAAGAATGTGGAGATTAAGAAGTAGGAATTTAAATACATAATTTCAGCACAAACCAAAATGGCTAAGAGCAAAACTACCCCCCTCTAAGTGCCGTCAATATCCAACTCTATCCAGGACCCCGGTGCATCTTAACCAACGGTCATTGAGGACCTCGGATCTGTCAGCTCCTACAATACGCTTTTGCTTCCTTTCTTTATGAATGTATTGGGATTTTGAGCTCAGTTAAATAGAAAGACCCAAATACCCTGCTAGTAAAAAGGGTCAGTAGTCGTGAGGTTCAATTTGGATGTTTTTAGCAGAAGTAATTGGGAAAGATCAGGGCATTCCAAATGAATGTCTCACTATATAATTATTTCTATGTCTAGATTGGCCAGATAGCTAATTCCAAAAAAAACATTCTAATACTGCTCAGTTTGCCTGGACTCTCTTATCTCCTGGCCTACTCTGCTTCTTTTCAGCTTCTTTACAGACACTCTCTTCTCTCCTACAATGCACTCTTAGAGTGAATCTTAAAGAGTAAAAGATAAGTTGGAAGAAAATATACTAGAGATACTTATCTATATGTCCTTGTCTTTGGAAAACATCTGACTGAATACACAACAAATCATTTGCATTTGCTGTGTTTCGAGCATGGAATTATGGGGCACTTCTACTGTCTGTTTTACGGTTGCTGTTTGTTCATTTTTTGTGAGGGCATAGTTTCTTGCTATATGACTACTGAGATGATTTAATTAGTTTCTGTGAACTATGAAGGCAGATTATTAGGTAGGTAGGTTTCCCTTTGTACTTTGTTAGCCAAGTGTAAGAAATACTGCCTTTCATTATTAAATGAAACACAATAACGTTTTTACCAACTTCCAGGGCACATTCGAAAACCTTTTAGTCATGTGACTAGGCAAATTTATATTTTCTATAATTTGTTTTTATTTATATTATTCTGTACTTTTCTCTTTTGTGTAATAACAAAAGCATTTCAATGGATTATTTAAAAATGGTTTTGCGGATATAGATTTTTATTCCATTTGGCTTAGGCTATTTTTCCTAATCCCTGAGAAAAGTTCAGAGCTTGAACCATAGCTTTTCTCCTTGTATTTAAGGATGTAGCTGTCAGCGGATTTGGGGGAGAGAAAAAGGATATTTAAAAGGAAAATACAGGTCTACAGTCAGCCCTGGGCATTACCTTCCACCAGTCCAGGTGCTTGCTGACCCTTCACACTAATTCCTAATATTCGACTTACCTCTAACTACCACAAGGTGGCAAAATATATGACTCGGATCATTAAGGTCTCCGGAGGTTTGGCTACTGATAGGTAAAGGCCTATATTTTCCAGAGAATGGAATTCGGTGACCTTTTACTTCAAAGCACAGCTTCTATTCTCGGATCTCATCTCCCTTAAAGAAAAATAATAAAAATCTATAATGAAAATTTATCATTCTTCACTAAGCATTTCAGCCATGAAAAATAGCTAATTATTCACTGCGGGCAATATTGTAGAAATCAGATTTGCTGATTAACAGATAAACTTACAGATTATTTCCAAAAGGTTCTCTCAGAAACCTGCTAAGAATTCGTTTAGCCTTGGAAACCCCTCCAGATCTCCAAGTGACTCAGAAGTCTCTAATATAATCCCCTTGAACACATTCTTAAAATCCATCGGCTTGCGTTGGTAGTTATCAAATATATTTAAATATTTGGCAAGAAAATTAAAATATGAAAACTAATATAGCAATTGCCCCCAAACACACAGTTTTCCAAGGAGATTTTGATGATTCAGAAAGAAATCTACGGAGGATATTTGGTATTTAAATGATAGGGCTGCATTCTGACAGTGCTTTTTATAAAAATAAACTGGGTCCAAGAATATCATAAAAATAATCTGTATAAATTAGCTATATTTTATCTAAAAGGCAGGGAACAAGGAGAGCAAAGTTACCTGCAGGGCTGTCTTCTATGAAGTCGAGTTGATGTATACATTTCACATTTATAAGGAAAGCATTTTGTGGAGTATTTGTTCACTTTAAGAAATAACTCACCATGGCGTATTTTTTTAGATAATTGTACTCTGTTACTGCATTGAGAATATGATTCAACTTAGGAAACAGCTATTTAAGCTTAACTTTATAGGGATGTAAACATTACATAAAATTAAACTTATGTGATTATTTTAAATATGAATTTTTTAATGTTTACTTTTGAGAGAGAGAGAGAGAGACAGGGCATGAGTGGGGGAGGGGCAGAGAGAGAAGGAGACACAGAATCTGAAGCAGGATGCAGGCTCTGAGACATCAGCACAGAGCCCGACACGGGGCTCCAACTCACAGACCATGAGATCATGACCTGAACTGCAGTCAGATGCTTAACCAATTGAACCACCCGGGGCGCCCTTTAAATATGAATTTTTAATCAAACTAGCTGTCCGAACATGTTTGTATGCAGATACGTATGTATGTCTGCATGTGTGTATGTATGGAGTTGTGTAAATGACACTACTTGTGTGATAATTCACCAGAGAAAGTGATCTTTGGGACCTTTAACTGGTTTATGTGACTATAATACAGGGGGTTAGTTATAGCTGCAGAGCAAATAGCTTCCTTCTGCTTTTCTTTTTAAAAACTAAAAAAAAAATTCAATTACAACAATGTCATTTGCATAGAGGTAAACAATGCAAACAATATAGATGAACTTATGTCATTCTTCGTCATCACCTCTGTTCCTGTATTTTCCCTAAGGATACCAAAGAGAGTGTTTTGTTCATTAAATCAGTTTGGCATAAGCATTCTTTCTCTGCATGTGCCTGTGATGTTTAGTTGTTTACAGTTTTATTCTGCGGGAGCATTTTTTTTTAATAAATGGTATTATACCATGCTTATTCTTCTGTAACTCGCTGTTGTCACCCAATGCATCCTGACACTCCTTTTATATTATTTACATAAATTTACCACATATGGCCCAAATTACGCATGAAATTCTGTTGTATGGTATTTTTTTCTTTCTAATTCTGATGACAATTGTCTCCCTAAATTTACTTGCTATCACAACAATGCTATAATAGACATCACCGCCGGTGCCTCTCTATGCACACGGACACACATTTCCCAAGATTAGATCACGAGACGTGGAAATCCTGAGTCAAAGGGAATTCATTCACTTATTTGGTTTTGAAAGATTTAGAAACACCATGTCCAAGTGGCTGTATGAATTGATGTTTCATGAGTGGCATTAAAAATACCCATTTTCTCACATTTCACCGTCTCTTACTATTATCAGTCTTTCTAGTTATTGTCAATCTCATTGTATTCTTTGGCATTTGCCTGGTTATTAATGGCGCTAAACACCTGTGTCTGAGTTCCTATCACCCACGCGTACTTCCTATTCTGTAAATGCTCTGTTCACATCTTCTGCCCCGTTTTTGTTTGGATGGATTGTCTCTTTCGAAGTAATTTTATGAGTTGAAAAATATATTCTGTTTCTTCATCCTTTTCGGTTATAAACAATGAAAACATATCCCCAATCCGTTCTTGTCTTGTACATATTTTATAATGTTGTCCCATTCGTCTTACTGATATTTTCTTCAAGTTTAAAATATATCAGTCTTTTCCACGAAAGATATTTTCAATGTATGTCTTGTTTAAGAAGGCCTATCTTATTCCAAGCTCCTAAGCACATTTTGCCACAGTTCTTTTGAAAAGATTTAAAATTTATTTTTTGTAAATTTAGACCTTTAAGGTACTTGGGATTTTGTTGTTCGATCTTTTTTGCACTGCATGCAAAATATATATCATTTCCATATATACACAGATCTGGGTCTTAGATTTCTATTATTTTTCGCTGGTCGATTTTGTAATGTATCAGTACTTCTCTAATCTTCACAAGGTTCTAATATGGTCTAATATGTGGAAACATGGAAGTTCTCAATATTTCCTACTTTTTCAAGATATCTTGGTTATATGTGTATACATTCTCTCTCCCGCGAGAATTTAGAATTAGATTCTTAAGTTACAGGAAAGACCATAACAAGATTTGGATCGAGATAAGATTAAATCTATGATGACATTAAGGGTGATTGACATTTTTTCAAAGTCGTCAAGTCTTCATACTATCTCCTTTTCATTGGGGGTCATCTTTTTGAACTCCTAAATTTATTTTTGATACACACATGTGATACTATTCAAACTTTCCTTGCCCTTCTTGAACCATTTTTAGACATTTTTATTTTCTTATTCTATCATCTGCTTCATCTAGGTTTTCAAGTTTATCGGCCTAACATTATATCTCTATAGTTTCTATAGTTATGGCCCCTGGCTCTGTTGTCTAGTACTAGCATTATTCCTTTTGAATGAGACATGTCAAGAATGTGTCTATTTTATCAGTCTCTTCAGAGAACAAGTTTTTTATTCCATGGGTCGATATTTTCAATTTATTCTTCCGTTTTTGTTCTTGTTCTCCTATTTGTTTAACTTATGCAGCTATCATCTTTAGTGCTAATTTTTAGAATTTTTCTTGATATTTTTCTAGCTTACTTCATTGTTATTTAGCTCATTTTCTCTATTCCTAATATATGCTCCTGAAGGTATAAATTTTCCTTACACATCTCTCTGGGAGCACACCACTTTTTGGTATGGAGAACATACATTATATGTCATCTATTTCTTATTTCCTTTTATCTGCAATTTTGTTTTTTGTATGATTTAAAATCTGCAGAAAAACCACAAAAATAGTTGGAACGCCTGCATTACACCTCTTATCCAGATTTGTAGTTGTTAACGTTTTGCCACATTTTCTTTATCGTTCACTGTTTCTTTATCGTTACATACTTCCATATGTAAACATATGTATATATCTGTGCGTATATACATATATTTTTCTGAACAATTTCAAAGTAAATCGTAGACATGCTGTTCCTGCACTCCTAAGCACCCCTCACATAATCACAAGTGAATTTTCAATTCTTAAAAGATACCATTGATTCACCGATATTATCTAATCTTAGAACCATATTAAATTACACTAACTGTCCAAATATTCTTTTCTTTTCTGGTCCAAGATGTAAACCAAGAGTATTCATTTCATTCAGTTGTTATGATTTTTTAAAATCATTTAATCTGGAGATGTTTCTCAGCCCTTCTTTGTCTTTCGTGACCTTTATATTTTTGGAGAATAAAGACCTGTAAACAAATATGGAATTCTAGTCAGTAGGTCTGCTTTTCACAAAGATATCAATTAGTGGGTGACTGGGTGGCTCAGTTGGTTAAGTGTTCACTTTGGCTCAGGTCCTGATCTCATGGTTCCTGGATTCGAGCCCCCACGGTGGGCTCTATGCTGACAACTCAGAGCCTGGAGCCTGCTTTGGATTCTGTCTCTCCCTCCCCCCACTGAGGCTCTGCCCCTCTCTCTCTCAAAAATAAATAAACATAAATTAAAAAAAAAAAGATATCAATCAGCGATTCTGAAACTACTTCCTATGCTTGAGGAAATAAATAAATATGTCATGGATAAATGGAGCCAGATTCCTCACTGACAGAAAAAAAATAGTTATAAATATGAGAAGGCAGAAGACTAGAATGAATCTTATCTTCTGGAAGGGTCTGGAAACAATGGAACTCCTGGAGTGGCCAGCATGCCTAGTGCTCAGATTCTAAATAGCATTCCTCATTAAAGGAACCAAGGGCTCTGGGGAGATGGCTGGTTCTGGAGCCAGAGCAGGAGAAGTAAAAAATGAGCATGGAATATCTTAGGCCAGAAAGTAAAGGGTTCAGAAAATAACGGAGTCATGTCAGAAACACACAAGAGCCACCCTTAGGAAGTCCCTAGTGGCCAAATTTAGAACACTTTTGGGGTCAAAATAAATAATGATTATGAGAGATTATGTCCCATTAAATAAAACAAGAATCCATGGGTCCATATAGATACAAATAGCTAGATAAACAGATATAGAGAGAAAGAGAGGAAGACACTCCTCCTTACAGTAGAATGCCATTTATTGTTAAATTGTTTATATTTTGAATTTTATTTTTTCTTTAATTCAAGAGTTCTTAGAAGATACAATTTTAAATTTCCAGTTAGTAAGTTTGGATGGTGAAGCATGGATGTGGTGATGACGGTGAGAGTTGTTTGCTTATTATAACTAATTTATGATTTTATTAAGTTGTAGTCCATGAATGCAGCCCAAAGAATTTTTCCTATTTTGAATATGCTGAGCTATCCCTTGTGACACAATGCATAATCAATTTTCATGAACATTTCCTCCATGTTAAATATGATTCTCTCATTTAAGTATGTATCTTATTTAAGGTATAAAATGATACACAATTGTACATATAATTCTCTCTATACATGCAACTATGCATAAAACCAAGGAGAGAAATTCTTTTTCTCACAATACACAAAGTCTAGAGCCGGCAGTCGACAGCTTATGCAGTAATTTCACAATTTCATTAAAGTCCCAGCCTCCATTTATCATTGTTATTTTATTTTCGGCAGGTGGCTTTCTTCCTTATGGCTACCTCTTGCTCACTGGGATTTTTTTCTTTCATTTTTAGCCTCATATCAATCTCTATAGAAGAAGAGTTTCAAAAGGATGCACTTCAGCTCTTCTATCAGAAAGGCTGAACACTCTAAGAAATCCCCAGTACCTACATGTATGTCATTGCCCAGCACAATGGTACGTATCCACGCTATAGACTGGCGTGGCGCTTAGGAGTGAGATCTTGGGTAGAGAGACTATTTGGGCAGCTGTCAACTCATAGATATTACTTGCAGCTTCGTGGTGGGTGAGATGAAGTCTCCCAAGGACAGGGTGCAGAGGATAAATGACTGAGGTCTAGGATCAACACCACTTAAGAAAGATAAGCAGAGGAAAAGGAGGCGCAAAGGAAATGGAGACGAGCCAGCCAAGGAGATTGGAAAAGGACCAGGAGACTTTGAAATCATAGAAGCCAAAGGAAGCTAGTATTTCAAGACGGGATAAGAATTTTAAAAAATCAAGAATTGCAGAAAGATAAGGATGGAATCATATATTTTTGTCATGGTGTCCGTAAGTATGTGATTCTTCACCTCTCCTTATATTTCTTTTCATGCTATGATAAGGCATGGACAAGAAAGGGTCCCGCCAGCACCTCCTGACATGCCCCCTGACACACGATAGGTCCGCATTAAATTTAGCTACCCTCGTTCCCTCTCTTTTGTAATTTTCTCAGGAAACTGAAAGAAAATTTTATAAGAGAATTTGTGAAAAGAAAGCCCAAGCTCACTTTCTGAAATGAACATTCTGTGAGCCAGTTTTACAGAATGCCCACTGCCTTGGGGTGCATCGAAAGAGCAGCCCCTTAGGGCCACGCAGAGGGTTCCATTTCTTTGCTGTATTCTGTTCTATTCCTATTACATGCAGTTCAACAAAAACAACAGCAAAAAAAAAAAAAAAAAAAAGGGAGGGGGGAAAAAGCCCTTATCTGCACAGTTGTGATGAATAGACTTGATTGGGCTCTCACACAGCAGGCAGGTGATGGCCATTGCCTGTCTATTTCAGGACTAAACTTTACACTGGCCACAGGTGTTTTTCCTTTTTTGGCTCTGCGGCCCTGCCATCATTAAGTTTGCCTGAAGCAGCAGACAGCTTCTGGGAGACCAAAGGACGGGGGGAGGCAGGGTACAGAGACAATCTAGCTAACATTTTAAGCAGGAAATGCAACCATCTGAATGTAAAGAAGATAAACCCTGTCTCCACACAAACCGTTCGCTCAGGGGAAATTGAGGTAAACTGTAGCGGGATTCAGACAAGGGGACCCTGAGAGCACGTGCCTTTGAGGTCAGCCTGGCTCTTGCCATTTTGTTACGAGCAGTCCCTTCAAATTGCCTAGGAATACGGACAGAGAGAAAAGTAAAGCTCTCAGATACCGCTGGAAATTTATAATTTGGGGGAAATGTTTTTTCCTTATCAAATTGAGTAAAGATTTTTCAATAGGTACGCAATCTAACAATATCAAACGAATACAAATATGAGGTGAAGGTTGGGAGGTTTCTCGTTAGTACAGGTACACTCGTTCCTGAATATAGTCCATATCTTAGAAAAATGACTTCTAGGATACTAGAGAAAGACATCTTGCCTCCTCTTTCAACTCTCACCTCCAGGGATGTCTCGCCTCCCAACTGCCGTTCTAATTCCTTAACGGGAGGCAAATATTCCAAATTTGGGTTCGGTCGTGACTTATGAGGTAATAGGAAAGTGCATACATTATCTCAAATTTACATCAGAATACGAAAGAGTGACATCATAGGCTGAGGTCAGGTTTTGATAACAGGGCTGTCACTAGAAGCAGAAGGACATGATGAAGTGGTGGAAGTGACAACTGCGAAGGCAAATATCACTCACATTTTTGCATGAGCCTGTACTTTTTTACCCTGATGAGTTTGTAAACTTCACCCGCGAGTATATATGAGTTAATATATGCAAAATGCACGTTGCATTTCTGCAAATGAGGAATTTTAAACCAGAAGAGGAAAAATCATGTGAAATAAAATGAACACCATTGCTTGTATAATGCCTAAATATAGCTTAAAAGTACAGATTCACAGACTTTTAAAATATAGGGATCATGGAGAAAGTTAACAGTTTTGTTTGCTTGTTTTGTTTTTGCTTTTTAAACGGAGCGGATGGATTCTTCCCAAGTTGTTAAAAACTGATTTCTGGGGCCCATGCAATCACAATTCTAAAGGATGATGGAATTTTTTACTTAACATGACCTTAAGATTTCATGGGAACTCAATCATTTATTATGTGATTGAGGTGTGTTTTTTCAAAAATCAGAGAACACTATCCACTGTGATATTTCTGTACTTTTAGGGAAGAAAATGATACCTTAAAACATCAGAACAAATACTTTTCAAAGACCAATGCGGCAAATTGTCAGCCTTGCCAAAGTTAGAGCTGAGAGATTTGTCTTCCAGGTCCCTGTTCTAATCTGCTGGATGGTCTTCTCTTCTGGTTATCACATAAAACCATTCACGTAGCTCCAGAGAAAGGATAATTTTTTCACCAAGTGAGCCAGGGACATTCTGGCAGCCATTTTCTAAATTACTACTACCAAGACTCTGTTATTGCTAGGTCATCTACCTCCATCACATCCCCAGGGGCAAACCGATTTCAAATCACATACTTAGCACTCTTATGGAAGGAGTAGGTGATGTTTACATGACCGCGTGTATTTGCAAGTATTGTTTCCTCTACGGAGGTAATGTTCGGGGGAGGGGGTGTGCGTCATAAATGTAGATTGCTTAGTCTACTCATATGCTGCTCAAGGACCTCCACATTTGGAATCAGGGATGGGTTTTCTCAAGCTGGAATCACTTAAGGACGCTCTAGGGGAAACCTGGATGCTGATGGGCTAGAGAAGCCGTGGTGAACGGTATCAGGACTTGCATGTAAATCATTGCTTGGAGGAGCTAATGATGATAAACAGTCATTGACTTTGAGTTTCATCCCAGAATATGTGTGCTGGGCTAATGGATAATGAAGAAGGATTAGACAGTTCAGGGATGCATTCCAATGGGCACACGCACAAGCGTAGCCTAGTAGGTGACCATGTCCCAGTGCTTGCAGTGTGTCACTATGATACTTTCAAGGATGGACAAGACAGAGGAGTTTTAAATGCCTCTATGTATTTGTGAATGATGGAAGTGTATAATCCCATCCCTTTGGATGGATTAAGAATAAAACTAAAACGAAAGAAGTGTGGTTATCAATCAGCCTTTTTTTAAAAACATAGCAGAGGGATACATAAGAAATAACTCCATTTCTGGTTCCTCCTTAACGGTTTTGCAAGAGTATAATCTTCATGACGGCAAGTTTCTATGGCACTACTGGCATGAAACCTCAAAATTATGGGCAAATCTATCATGTTCATTAAACAAAACCTGGTTGAAGTTTATGCTGCTCAAGGAAGAGTGGCCATCTCTGGCACCCAGAGCAGGAGAGGTAATTGTTCTACCTTCCCTCAAGGAGTAGAGAGTCTGCCAGGGAAGATAGGGAACACGAATGTGAACAGTAAGAGTACAGAATGAAAATCGGTAAGTTCTGCAGAAGTTCAGGAATAGCTGAGCTGTGGGAGAAAAGAAACAAAGAAGTTACTTGAAGCCATCGATAAGCAGGGAAGGCTTGCTTATGGAAGGGAGAGGAGATGGTTGCTTTAAAGAAAAGGCAGATTTGAGGGGCGCCTGGGTGGCTCAGTTGGTTAAGCGTTTGACTCTTGATTTCGGCTCAGGTCATGATATTGTGGTTTGTGAGATCGAGCCCCACGTCAGGCTCTGTGCTGAGGGCAAGGAGCCTGCGTAGGATTCTCTCCCTCCCTCTCTCTGCCCCTCCACCACTCATGCTCTCACTCTCCCTCTCTCAAAATAAGTAAAAAAAATATTTTTTTAAATTTTAAAGAAATGTGGAATTTAAGTATGTAGATATGAGAGAGGAAGGAATTCTAGGGAAACCAATGCAATCAAAATCTTAGGGTGGTTTGCAAAATGTATGCGGTTGCAAAATTATTTTTCACCTACTTGACCTTCAAAATTAATTAACGCCTGGATAAGAGAGAGCAAGTGGTTATGGAGAAGACCATACAGAGCATTTGGGCTCATTTGAAGGACCATTACTATTTGCTTGAATGAAGGTGATTGAAGTAATGGTTCATGCATCCCAATGAAACCCTGTTTGGAAATAGTTTGTTGAGTGTGTGGAATGTTGTATTGCCTAGCATTTGTTGGATGATGTTCTTAGGGCCTCTAGATTTTATTGTCAATATTAATTTCAGGAAAGATATGTCTGCTTTTTGTTGTCTTTCTAGGTGATCAAGGATCATTTTCAGACTAATTTGTGTCTTTCAAGATTCAGCATCCAATGCTACCTCCTCCACAAAGCTTTCTTTCCTCAACACTTCCCTGCAAGTGTTTATGATATCATTTATCAGACACTAATATAATCTTTTTTTTTCAGCCTGTCCACTCCAACTCCCCCACCCGAAAAGTGGTGCTCACTCATCTTTAATATTACACAGTGAGTTCTCAAATAGCACTATTGATTGGCAAAGGGAGAGTGAGAAATAAAGAATAAATGATTAAAGGGGTATTGTAGTGTTTTCTATTTTATAATGAGTCATAGGTGAGTATGTTTGTTCTATTTTTGTTTCCACAAAGACCTGTCGATTTGATTGGCTAACTCTTCATAAGGAAATAGATACCCACAGAGCCTGTGTCGTCTGCCAGCACACCAAGCCCACTACGACACTGGCCTTTCAGATCAATGAGCTGAGTGTGTGACTCAAGCCTCATACTTCAGCCAGCAAGAACCAAAGGAAAATATCTCCTTCAAGGCTTGGAATTTTGGAGGTTGGAGGCAAGGGGATATCATCTGAAGAATTTCTGAGATAATTACAGTCAATATTGACTTCTTCTCTTTCTAGAATTTACTTCCTTGCCCCTTCCATCCTCTTCTCTGGTTTTGGCAACCACTATGATTCTTGGTGTCTTCTTGACTCTTCAGTAATGCTGACGGTCTACAATTTCCTCCTCCACTTTTTGAGGATCAATTTTTTTATAGTAGCCTATAAACTACCTCGTTAATCAGATAGTGTAAAATCCAATTAGAGACATTAGAATCCAGAAATACAAGTGTTAAGGAATGTATTTCTTGATTGACAAGGAAGCCAAATAGACCCATCTATTTAGAATCTTAGCAACAATTAGCTGCCTTAGTTTCATTTATTGTGACATAAAAAATCTGGTTTATTGAGAGCTCTATTGAAGAAGATTTCTATGATATGCACCATGAGAAAATATCTTCAAACTAAAATGATTGTTTTGCTGTAATAAATTGAACCATATGTACACTATGTTATTCAATCTTTTTTCTTCAAGGCATAAATTGATATTAAAGAACATTTAAGTCATAACACATGGTTATCCAGGCATGAACGAGGCAATAACCCATATAAGTTGTCAAGGTGAAGCCAAAGCATTTATTAGAGGTTTGTGTTGTTTTTGAAAAGTGCATGGTTGGATAAACATGGATTAGTGCTATTATGCTGCTACGATGACTCAAGTGTGTTTTTACAGTGTCAGTAATTTTTATGTTTAAAAATCACTGGTGCAGTATATTAGCTATAATTTATGTTTATCATCTTGTGTACTCTAATAGGTTTCAACAAACCATTTAACACTTCAGCTTGTGCATATACATTACTTAATAGGTATTTATCTTAAAAAAGAGATACTTAACGGGACTTTCAAAGCTTGCAACTGCATGCTAAGAGAGAATACTGCAGCGTGTCACATTAACTTTCTTTCCCCCGTTTGCAGTTAACTTTGAACATTCTGGCCACTTGCTTCTTTGTTCCATGCGCCTCCGAATGGCGCAAGAAGAATATAGTCTGTTAGTGTCCTTGTCAGCGGGAATGACATCGACTTCTCCCAGCACTGAGTGTCCGTCACACTTGCTAAGTAGGGTGGCTGCACGATATAGCCAACACAGCTGAAACATGACGAAGGTCCAGCGATCAGTCACCACGTTGGGGTGCCCTTTCAGAAACGGTTAGTTTATTTCTGACGGTAGCTGGATCTACAAGACTTTTCATGGTTTATGTGACCTAGACTCTTGTTTTAGAAGAGTCTCTGAGGGAACCCTAGGGACTAAATGTAAGGGAGGAGGGGATGGAGGCGGGGAGTCAGTTGGGACTTCCCAATCACAGGAGGTTTGTTGCTGCAATACAAGAGGGGACTTCATTTATCATGACACTATTGATTCTTCCAAAGAGTGCTATGCTTATTGTTTTTGCTTCAATGATGACCTATTTCTCTTTTGGATATCCTAGGTAGATGAATTACTGGTGTTTAGTCTTTTCAGAATGGAGATTGATTCATTTTTTAAATGTACCCAGAGTTGGTGATGTGGTGATATGGCTTTTGTCTTTTTTTTTCCAAGTTAACTACTTTTTGACTTACTGACAGTCATGAGAGAGACAGATTTGGAGGTGAAATACTCATGAAATTCTAGTTACCACTTAAATAAATGATGCCACTTTATTCATTTGTGATATGGCTGGATATGAGTTTGTTTGGAATCCTGAAATTATGAATATACTGATCCAGTCAGCAATAAATTTTTAGAAAGAGACTATAAATTCTCTAGAGTCAACCGAGCACATCAGTTGGCTGAGTTAGCAAACAGGGAGGATTTATTACTCACTAGAGACAAATCAACCAAGATGGCCTGTTTAGTATTTCAAAGTACCTTTACCTTTGTGAAACTGGTGACGACACTTTGACATCTTAACAGAGAGCTGTTATATATTGGCAATCTTTTCAGTATTGGCAACCTCTGCTAACTGGACCCAAAATTGTTTCCTAAATGTAAACTTCACGATTTTCATGATAATATCAAAGTTTTATGCAAAACACAATGGGCAGTTTATATGCAAACACATGTGGAGTGTGTTTTCAATGAAGAGAATTAGAGGGAAAATCTCGTTAGCATCCTGAATGAATAGTTATACAGTTTCGAAAGGATCAATAAAGATAATGGTCTAGACCAAAACTTCCAATAGAACTTTCTAGAATAAGGTAGAACTTTCTGGAATGATACATCTTTTATGTCTGAGCTATCCAATATGGTAGTACTAGTCATATATGGGACTTGAGCATTTGAAATGCTAGTACAACAGAGCAACTGAATTTTTAATGTATTTAATTTTAATTTTAATATAAATAAACACATGTAGCAGCAATTACCAGGTTGGATAGTGCAGGAAATTTAGCCTCTTTAAGAAAAAGCTTGAAGAATTATTTACCTATGGGAGTAGTACTAGGTTAGAGAAGCAGAAGTGAGGGTAGCACTTTTAAAATACAGATTAGGACAAATCAGAAAAGATAAGAACAGAAAAGGGAGCCTATAGATTTTGAAATCTGAACAACAATGGAACTTACTGTAAGAGTGAAGCTATGCACATATGAAACAGCTGTACAAATCAGTAAGGACTAAATTTTACAAAATATAAGGCAGATTAAATATTTTTCAAAAACACATATTTAGACAACAGAGAGCATAGCTAATAATTAGTTTTAAAACCACTTAGGCATCATTATTAACATTATTATTATCACTTAACTTTTGCTCTAATTGAAGCATTTTTATAAGTAAAAAGCATTTTATAAGTAGAAATATATATACTTATCTCATAAGTATATATGTATATATTCACTTTTTACTTATAAAATGTACATATAAGATATATATCTATATATCTATTTATATGTATATATCTTGATATCTACCTATATATCTTGATATATATATACACATATATCTTGATATATATACACATATATCTTGATATATATCTTGATATACATATATCTTGATATACATATATCTTGAGATATATATATATCTTGATATATATACATATATCTTGATGTATATATACATATATTTTGATATATATATCAAGAAAGTACTTAGAATATCAACTGGACTACCTATATTAATTTAATATTCTCAGCTTAGTAAATGATGATTCCATTCCTGGGCACACAAGCTTCTCCCAATTCCTCCCTTTCTGCTCATCGCCAATATATAATAAATCACCAAGTCCTGTCCTTACGGTTTACAGATAATTCATTTTGATTCTCTCCCCTTCATCGTCTGGATCACCACCTTTGGTGATGCCCTTTCCCCCCTTGGACTTCTCAGCCTCCAGAACTATGACAAATAAATGTTTGTTGTTTAAGCCATATGGTCCACACTGTTCTGTTCTGTAGCCTAAGACAATGTGCTTCTCATCACCTATTAGTTATTGCCTAAGATCCTTAGCACACCATACATGCCACTTAATCTCTGCTTTCCTCTTTCAAGCCCTGAGCCCTCACACTGCCTTCCTAGATCTTTTGTTCTAGCCTTACTGAGCCAGAACATAACCCTTTCTGTTTCTTCATCTTTGAACATGTTTTCTCTATAATTTTCTCTCCATTTTCCTTGTCCTTCAGGACTCACCTCAGAGTCACCTCCTCTGTGAATCCTTCTATACCATTTGCCCAGAAAAAGAATAAGCCAACTCTCCTCCAAACTTCTTATTCCACATCCCTGTTTCAGTAGGTATGGCATTGAATTCTGATTCTTTATTTGCCCCTCTCTCAGTAGGCTGGGGCCTCAAGGGTTAAGATAAGATGTTTATTCATCTTTATATCACTACTTCCCAGCACGGTGACTGACACCTAGTAGGGGTGTCACGAATGTCTGATGAATGAATGAATGCTTACACAGTCACTTCTCTTACTTAGCCATGTATCACATAAGTCTAGCTCCTGGGGCTCTGCTATGATTTAGGTATAGGTATACCTGGCAGAAACTACCAGAGGTAATGTTTTACAACTTGTAGGAATTAAATACTCTTCTATTATAAATTTATATACACCATTAAACTATTTTTAAAGGAATCCTACCATACAATATTATAAAAGAGAATTCTTTAAAACCACTAATTCAATAATCTCAAATAAATGGATTAATTAAGAGGTTCCTTAGCCAGCTAATTTGTAAAAATGTAGTTACCTTTTGGAATTTTGTGATATTTGTGGTATTACTAGCAGTTTAAAATATTATATCATGACTGTTTTTTCATTCTAAATAAATAATTGTGTTTGTACTAAATTTTGCCTCTATAATTCTATGTTCTTTTTCTTAAAAAGCACTGCCAAAATTATGTAATCCTCAGGTCTTTAAAAGGAAAGCCAAAATAGAGAATCAGGATTGACATCTTCTGGGGAAAGACCAAAGTTTAGCCTTGGTACCAATTTGGGCAAGTCCCTTAACCTCCCTGTATCTCCATATATTTGCTATTGAAAGAGTAGCAAAAAGTAGATTCTTCTAAGGCCTCTCAAGCTCTAAACTCTTAGATTTCCTTAAGTCTAATCAAAATCAAAAACCATGTGATTACCTAGTTCATACTGATGGCACGCATGGTGACTTTTGAGGAACCATATGATTGCAACATTAAGAAGACATCCAGACTTGTCCTTCAAATTATTTTATATGTATATGAAAAGAAATGTCAAAGTAGGACTAGATGACTGGTGGCAGGGAATATTGGTAAATTTTGGTTGAAAGAATTTAACTCTGGTTAATGTAACAGTAGTTCACCAAGGCTTAAACATACAGCTTCATTAATTCATTCAGCAATCATTTATTTTGCCCTTCTATGTTTGCAAATAAGAACACCAAAATTTTTAAAAACCCAATGCCTGCTCCCAAGGACCACACAGAGGAGTAAGACAGATAAGGAAATCCAGAATGGCCGATAGAGCAAGGCTAATGGAAGGAAATGAAAATTAAAGGATGTGGGGAATTTAGCCAGGTGAGAAACATCCTGGAGAGAAGCAGGTGATGGAGTAGGGGTGGGGCAGGATTGGGGTAAATTTCAGGCGGAGCCTCCAATGCGTAAAAAGCTATGAACCTGAGGAAGAATGTATTCTACAATAGGATCTAAAAAGAAATCATACACTCATCTGGATGAGCACTGAGCAATATATAGAATTGTTAAATCACTGCATTGTACACCTGAAACAAATGTAACACTGTATGTTACCTATACTGGAAATAAAATTAAAAAAATAAGAAGACGGAGAAGGATAAGATAAAGGAGAGGATGAAAAAGAGGAGGAAGAGGAGGAAGAGGAGGAGGAGGAGGAGGAGGAGGAGGAAAAGAGCGAGAGGAAGAAAACGAAGAAGAAGAAAAAAGGGGAGGGAGAGAAGAGATGTGCCTTCAGAGGTTGTAATCTTCAAAGGCTACAATCTTCCAGGTGGGTAAAGCAGGTGAGGGTAACACAACAGGGTGTGATGGGGCCTGTGCTCAGCTTGAGGGCACATACTCTCTCTGAGGGGGGATGTCAGCTCTCAGCTCCCGTGGATTCATGTCTTGGAGAAGGCAAAACCTGCTGTTCCTACAAGGCTTTTACCACAACTACAGTGAAAGGTGGTCATTTGGGCATGTAGGAAAGACTACAACAGATGAGAAACATCAATGTAAGGAAATGCCAACCAATTCCAAACCACTGCTCTAAGAAGCAAGACAGTTCCAAGCCTATGTTTGTGCAATTTATTATGTTTTACTGTAATTACTATCAACGTTATTACTGCATTAAGAAGAAGTTCTCCTTAAGAAGTTCTCGTTTCTTAAAATCTTCTTAAAATATCTCTATAGGAATTAACAGTATTTAAAACAATTAATGATGAAAAACTGTAAGCATAGACACAAATAGAATTTCACAATGAATCCCAGATAACCTATTTAGTACCCAGCTTTAACGATTACCAACATTTCACCATTCTTGTTTAATCCGTCTGCTCGCTCTTCAAATCCTAGACATTGCATTCCTTCATCCATAAAACTTCAGTATTTTTCCAAGAGATAAGACTATTTTAAATATTATCACACTGAAAAATATTGCAACAATTCCTTATTTTCATCTAATACCTAGGCGGTGTTTAACCTTCTTTGATTGTTTAATAAAATGTCTCTTTTTTTTTTTTTCAGTTTGTTTGTCCAAATCAGGATCCAGAGAAGGATCCTTTTAAGTAGATTTTAAAGTTTTACTCAAAAGACAAAGTTACTTACTTTAAGAAACTACAATGCCCTCAACAATAAACACATTAAAAGTGGGCGATGTTCAGTACTCTTGCTAATTTCTTTCACTCTAGAAGCAGTCTGCCTGAGTTCAAATTTAGACTCTGCTAATTATTGCTGTGTGACCTTGGGTGTAGCCTCTTATTTAAATTTCTTCATCTGTAAAATGGGAATTAAAAAGTATCTGTCTGTTGTATGGAAACAGAAATGACCCCAAATAGCCAAAGCAATCTTGAAAAAGAAAACCAAATCAGGAGGCATCACTGTCTAAGACTTCAAGATTTATTACATATCTGTAATCATCAAGACAGTATGGTGCTGGCACAAAAACAGAAACTCAGATCAACGGAACAGAATAGAGAACCTGGAAATGGACCCACAAACATATGGCCAACTCATCTTTGGCAAAGCAGGAAAGAATAGCCAGTGGAATAAAGACAGTCTCTTCAGCAAGTGGTGCTGGGAAAACTGGACAGCGACATGAAGAAACATGAACCTGGACCATTTTCTTACATCAGACACAAAAACAAACGCAAAATGGATGAAAGACCTAAACGTAAGACAGGAAGTCATCAAAATCCTAGAGGAGAAAGCAGGCAACAACCTCTTTGACCTAGGCTGCAGCAACTTCTTACTCAACACATCTCCGGAGGAAAGGGAAACAAAAGCAAACATGAACTATTGGGACCTCATCAAAATAAAAATCTTCTGCACAGTGAAGGAAACAATCAACAAAACTAAAAGGTAACTGGAGGAATGGGAGAAGATATTTGCAAATAACATGTCAGATAAAGGGTTAGTATCCAAAATCTTATCCAAAAGAACTTATCAAACTCAACGCCCAAAAAACAAATAATCCAGTGAAGAAATGGGCAAAAGGCATGAATAGAGAGTTTTCCAAAGAAGACATTCAGATGGCAGGCAGACACATGAAAAAATGCTCAACATCACTCATTATCAGGAAAATACAAATCATCACCACGATGAGATACCACCTCACACCTGTCAGAATGGCTAACATTAACAACTGAGGCAATAACAGATGTTCGTGAAGATGTGGAGAAAAAGGATCGCTTTTGCACTGCTGGTGGGAATGCAAACTGGCGCAGTCACTCTGGAAAACAGTATGGAGGTTCTTCAAAAAATTAAAAATAGAACTACCCTATGATCCAGCAATTACACTACTAGGTATTTATCCAAGGGATACAGGTGTGATGTTTCAAAGGTGTACATGCACCCCAATGTTTATAGCAGCACTATTGACAATAGCCAAAGTATGGAAAGAGCACAAATGTCTATCAACAGATGAATGGATAAAGAAGATGTGATGTATTTATACAATGGAATATTACTCAACAATCAAAAAGAATGTAATCTTGCCATTTGCAACTACGTGGATGGAACTAGAGGATATCACACTAAGCGAAATAAGTCAGAGAAAGACAAATATCATATGATTTCACTCCTATGTGGAATTTAAGATACAAAACAGAGGAACATAAGGGAAGGGAAGCAAAAATAATATAAAAACAAAGAGGGGGACAAAACATAAGAGACTCTTAAATACAGAGAACAAACTGAGGGCTGTTGGAGGTGTTGTGGGATGGGAGATGGGCTAAATCAGTAAGGAGCATTAAGGAAGACACTTGTTGGGATGAGCACTGGGTGTCATACATAGAGGATGAATTACTGGAATCTACTCTTGAAACCATTATTGCGCTATATGCTAACTAACTTGGATGTAAATTTTTAAAATATATAAATAATTAAATAATTTTTTTAAAAAGTATCTATCTCATAGACTCCTTACTAGGATTAAATTAAACGAGCTAATATTTGAACATTTGGAATAGCGCCTAGTACAAAGTAAGCCTTATGGAAGGGCTAAATAAATGAAAATAAGTAAATAAATTCGGCTTTTAACCATGACATACTAACATGAATAAATTGTCTAGGGATGGTAGGAATGATTCACTCTTAGCCCAGAAATTGTCTACAATGCTTGATTTAAAATTGTGTCTACAACACATTTTTCCAAAGAGGCATGCAGACCACACGTAAGCACACATCATTATAAGAGAGGTAGTGGCAGAATCCATAAACCATATATAGAAGGTTGTGGACAGCATGAAGCAGATTCCCTCACAGTCTGACTTTCCTCTGGGTGTGGCCTTTAGGAAGTGACAGCAGGAAATGAGACAAAGGTCTAGGTATTCATCACTCCATGTCATTCTCTGCCCATCGCATGTTGTAAGGCTGCTTCCTCCACTGAAGCTCATAGCACTTATTAGGCAGCTTTCTGGAAAAGAACGTTCTGGAAACTGCTCCCTGTACTGTTCCCTTCAGGTTCAAGGGTGGTAAAGTCTTTCCATGATTCCTGTCTAGATTTAGGGTGCTTTCCTTTCCCCTGCTGGCTCTCCTTACTGGCTGCTTCATTAAACTTATCTCAATTATTTGTGTGAGCATGCTGCTGATTTCCTTCTGAGACAGTGATGCAGTCTATTAACAATCATATGAAATACATCCTAACGCCCTGATTGATAATAGCTATATTTCGGGAGATCTCTCCCTACACCAGGCACTCGATGCAGGGCTTTCCATTCAACATTCGTTTAATTCTTACAATAATCTTGACTGGTAGGTACTATCATTTTTATAGGTTAGTATATAAGTCTTTAGAGAGGTTTGTTGGCCCACACTGTCATTAGAACTGGCCTTGCCACATGTGTGCTGTTGGTCCTGGACACATTTCTACTGGCCAACGTTCTCAACTATAAAAGAGAAAAAAAGAGTGCTTACTTCAGAAGGTGGCTGCAAAGATGAAATGTGTTAATGTATGTAACACACTCAAGAGAACTTGGCGTATAGGAGATGCCAGTATGTGTTTGCTGATATTACTGATGAATCCAAACCCCATTTACTACATTATACCCCCTGCTATCAGAGATAATATATATTTTATTAGGAGTGGAAGATCTCTGTCTCCATTTTGAGGTAACTTGTGTGCGATTCTTTATTTTGTGCAGTGGACAGACTATCATTTAAACATGAAGCCCCTATGCTTAAAAAGAAATATAGGATACTTAACTCGTTTTTCATTGTCAGAAAGACAAGTGTCAACAGAATCACACAAAAAGTTATGGAATCTCCCCTGTTTGTGTACTGAATGAAATATAAGAACACAGATAACATCTTAAAGACCAGAAGGCTTATGATTCTTCTATTTATATATGGAGAAACTTGGAAAATTTGGCTACAGCCTCATTATTGTTGTTTTACTAGAAGAAAAAGGGGTTCTTTGTGGACATTGGTGTGTTTAATATGCAAATAAAGTTCTGCCTTGGATGACAAGCAAAGTGAAGCTTGAGCTTCACCCTTGAGCTAAACCCTTTCCTATCATCCCAGAATTAATTTGCACAAACTTGTTGTACAGCCATAAACTCTGTACTCTTTACAGGCAAGAGAAACCAGTAAGCTGAAGAAAATGTGGGAAGAGTTGGGTAGAGCAAGTCCAGGCATGAAGAAACATACCAGACAGTTGCCGAACTTGGAGAAATGTTCTGACCACCATTTTAGGCTTTCCTCCTCCCTACCATCATACCAAAATGGTACTGTGACGACATACCAAAAAAAAATTACGAAGACATAAACCTAAAGGTTAACTATTTTAAAAACTAGAATGTGTCCTAAACGTCATAGATATTGGCTTAAAACCAGTTTTAGGAGGCATACTCCCCCATGGTTCTTCATTGCATTGTATGCCTAAAGCTCTTCAGAACCACTGCTGAAGAAATGGTTAAATAAAAAACATTGCTCCCCTTGTTTTACTATTTTATTTTCATGTTATAATTCTTTTAAAATATAAGTATCCTTCGCAAATCGATCTCACTCAGTAATTATCATTTTTACCTTTATTCATGCTTTATTTATGCATTCATTCAGGCAATTATCATTCACTTGATACTCACCTGTTCTTGCTAAGCCTTGGGGACATAAAGGCAGAAAAGACATGGCAGCTGTCCTTAAAATGTCCACAGCCTAGAAGGGGAGACAGACAGCAAAACAATAAGCATCATAATGACTTAGAGGTGCCATGATCGAAACTTCATGGTAAGAACAGGCAGAGACATAAATACATAAATCTAAAATTTCCCATGCTGGCAAAGGCAAGACCTATAGAGTGGCTAAGTCACAGAGCAGATGTCAGATAGGGAATGCTTTGTGGGGGAGCAGGTTTGGATAGGGTGAATTTTGGGTGCCTGCAAGACATGTAGAAGGCAATGCCAAGTAGGTTATTGGAAATAAGGGTTTGGGGTTCAGGAGAAAATACCAGCCTGGAGACTGTGGAGTCAACAGCATCCAGGCAGGAGTTAAAGCCAAGGGTGTCAAGGAGTTCCTTGGGGAGAACAAAGACAAGTTCCTCAAAAGAACCTTGGAGAACTCAGTTCATGAGAGGCAAGACCATAAAAAGGAGTCTATGTTACCTGAATACCTTTCAAATCTCTTTCTGACAGCAAGTTTTGAAAGGGTATCCTGGATATAAGGAAGCAGGAGAAAAAGCAGAGGGGTGGGGGGTAAGATAAACCTGGTCTGAATTTTTCATATTCTCTAAGTAGAAAAACAGGGATTCCAACCTAGAATTCACAACCCATTCGGTATCCCCACGAAAGCCATAGGCCAAAAGCTCAGAAGAACTTCTGCATACAGCAAATTCTTAGCTGTTAGAGGCAGAATAAGAGGTTTTGTAAACTTAAAGATGGGTTTGAGGCTCACTGTCAGAGAGCGATTTGTAAATATATAGATTAAGTTTCCCCATAAGGTTAGGTTGGAAACCAAGGATGAAAGGACTTGCTGAGAATGCTGATGTAAAACTGTCTTGGAAAGGAGAGGCGTGTTATTTACCTATACATAAATATGCCTCCGGGTTTGACTCTTATTATTATAGGCAGTTGGTAAAGAGGGTGTGTAACAGGTAATAAAGTATGCGGAGGACAATGCCTTTGATGAGCCGTCTCCCAGTTAGCATCCCCTGATCTCATCGACCATTCCAGCCCCTGAAACTTCTCGGCACCAAAGCCCCGCACCCAGGGTCCTGGGCTGGGATGTGAGCCTCACAAGGAGGTCTGCTGTGAGTTTCCAGGCCCTTCCCATGCTGACTTGCCATCTCTGTGACCTCGGACAACTTCTGGAATATCTCTGAGCTTCAGTTTTCTCATCTATAAAACGAAGATCAAGTCCTAACTTCTTGGGGATTCCACATGATAATCTGAGTACCATCAGCATGGAGAATTTATCTTGTTCTAGGTTAATTCTCAGCTCCTAGAATAATAGGCACTCCATAAATATTTGTTGAATAAATAAAAGCATGTATGTATGTAAGAGAGTGTCTAGAATGTAATTGGTGCTTAGGAATTGTTCCCTTCTTGTCCCCTTCCAGAAATTAGCATGGGCACTACCTCTTTACAACCCCCAAGCTCAAGATGGAGTGTCCATCCACTTTGTCATCTCTCTTCACATTTTACATTAGTCCATAAATGAAGGAAACACCATTGAAGTGGTTCGTTGGATGTAGAAGACTATGCCTGAAAATGACAAAGAAAGTATTATCGGTTGAAGTATTGTTACAAAGCAATATTTCAGTGTTCCAAATGGTTTCCCAGAACTGTTAATAGGAACTATGTGGGAGTAAAAACATATCAAGTCCAAAAATCTTGGGGAACACTGCCTTGAACAGGCTTCTTTACTCTGGGATGACTCAAAGCCTTTTTTATCCATATCTACATATGTGTATTCTCCAAGAGGGGAATAGAATACACAACTCCCAATCACATCTGATCAGAGCACCCTTTGGTGATAGAATATCTAATGGACCTTGTATTGGGAACCGTGTATCTAATCATCAGCTAGAAGAGTAGACACAAAACAAAAAGGATTAATTTTTATAGGACAGTAAAATGCTTTTTTAGGTGAGGGAAGGCTTATTTAGGAATAAGATGTGGAGTTCTCGCAACCCAAGACAGTCATCGAGGAAATTTCATTCCAATGAAGCACTTAAATGAGTGAAAACAAATGAACATAAAATAAGTATATAATAACACCCTGGGAAAATTAAACATCTCTCCATTTAACATCTGTCACGTAGATAATCGTAGCAACTAGATTGATTGTGGAAGAGGAAACTGGAAGTTTAAAAGGGAAGCAGCTGAGTTTGCTTATATCACCTGCAAAGGGACTACTTTCTTTGGCAGATTGATATTGCACAAAGGTTTGAAGTTTCACTAAAGAAGGATGGTTGGGTGAGTAACCGTATGTTACAGAATGTGCGTGTGTAATCAGACAATACATTGCGTTAGACTATCGGAGAGTGTAGCGGTGTCATGTATGCATTCTGGATTGTACTATGCCTTGAGTGACATCCTTTCACAGGGAAACTATAACCATTGTGGCCCATCTATAATAATGAAAATATGATCAGCACATTAAATGTAGAATGGCAGATAAATTTTTCTTAATCGTAACTGGGACTTTCCCCCCATCGTGGAATTTTATAATGCTTCAATATCTATTGTAATTTTGAAAAGCATACATGCTTTCAATTTTTTTAAGGTCTGGTTATGTATAATGGAGGATTTTTTTTTTCATGAACAAAGCCAAGTAGCACAACAAATATCTTAAGCTAATTTTTTTAACTTAAATTCTCTGTCGAGGGGTGTCCACACCTGCAGATTATATTCTCTTCTTTACATGTAAACTTCCTGCTGAAAGCAGGTCAGAGTTAACAGCTGGATCAACTTGGAAAGTTTTTTTTTAACAATTAGTTTTATGTTCTTTTAAATAATTGCTTCATTATATTTTGTACATCTGTGCAGAGGTCTGATGATGACATTGGTAAATTTCCAAATAGCTGTAAAACTGGGGAATACCAGTTGAGCAATAACAGAACCCACCTGTGGGCGAGAAAAGAGGCTTTATACAATAGTGCCCCCCACCAAAAGTCTTAAACAAAAGAATTGATTCTGCTCTGTGAGGACATGGTTCCGCTTCAGGTGAGAATATCAGACACTGTTTTTAAAGAAGATAGGCTGTAGGTAGTTCAGAAGAGACCAACAAAAATGATAAAAGGTCTGGAAAACAAGACCTATGAGAGAAGGTTAAGAGCATGGGAATATTCATTCTAGTTCAAGGAGGCTGAGGGGAGATATAACTGTCTACCTAAAAGTTAAAGGATGTTACAAGCAGAAGAGGCATTAATTATTAGTAGAAGTAGAACAGGGCAATTAGAAGAAGAGAGCTACCCCCTTTCTACCTAATATTAGGAACAATTTTTGTAACACAAAGTCCATTCATATGATGGACTTAAGTGCCAGGAAGGTCTAAGGCTTTAGCAGATGTAAATTCAAGAGGGAGTTTGTAGCAAATCCTTCTGAATGATAGGAAGGACAATGAAATTAGTCTGTGGCCTGAAAAATGGGTTAGAACTTAGCTCCTCTGTTGTAAAGGACCACGCGAATTCTTCACTGCTATAATAACTTGTTAGTTCAGGAAGGAAATGTTTATGAGGGGCATTCTTAGATCTATAAATCATTCCTAAGGGACAAGCATCAGAATTCAGATTAAAATATTCTTAAATATTTAAATAACAACTGGCTGATGTTTTCAGTAGAGAAGTGAAATCAACAAATACGAGAGCTTTGTATAGCCTTGATTTTCTTTTAGGAAACTACACTTGTATGTATTTCAGGTGGAGTTTATCTCACTACCAACCCAAGGTATGGGTATGGGACTTAGTTCTGGCCAATGAATGTGCACTAAACCCTGGTCACAGTGACTGGTTCTGGAATGGGCATTGAAAGCCAGTCTTCAGTCTTATGGTGGAGCTATTAGAAGCAAGACCTCCTCTTTTCTTTGATACTTCTCTGCTGACAGAAAGTAACCTGGGGTTGCTGGAGATCATTTTGCCACTATATGGAAAATTGGCCTTAGAATGAATGGTGGAAAATAAGGTGGAAGACAAAGAAATAAATAATACATTCTTAGAATAGTCATGCTTGCAGCTGGCTATTCTTGTACTTTTATATGAACCAATAAATTCCTTTTAGTTATCGTTCTTCACAATAGTTTTTTTTTAAAGCAAAGATCTCTACCCCATAGAACTTACTTTCCAGAGTTTAGAGACAGGCAATAAGCATAATTAAACAGTAAATCATATAGACTGGTAGGTGGCAAATACTGTGGAAAAAAAAAGTAGAGCGAGGCGAGAAGTGGGGGTGAGGGTGGGGCAGGGCAGTGAAGAACAACTTTAAAAATGAGTGGCCAACCTAGGACCCTCTGACGAGGTGACATCTGAGCAAAAACTAGAAGAATGCGAGGGGCATCCGGAGAAACAGTATTCCAGAAAGTATTCCAGAAAGTCTAGACTTTAATAGGAGATGAACAGAGGGATTTAAGCAACAAGAGCAACTGTGCCCTACCTTCCTTTCTCAGACAGAAGCATACTGATGGCTTTTCAACCATATTTCAGTTGACCTTAGCCAGTTACTCATTAATAACGGGTACAATTTCATACTCAAAAGAGAGTTCTAGATTTTAAGAGCTGACGTTTAGAATACACTTTATTTGTCTAAATATATATATTTCTTTCTTCACGTGCATGTGTATGAAAACTTTAATTTTTCTCAGTTCCACTAATGGATAAAGTTTCCAAAAATGAGATATTTGCCCTTTGCTTTACTTTTAGAGAATAAACCCAAATTTAATCTGTGTACGATGATTCCACAATCAGAGTTTAGAATATTTTCTAAACAACCACTTAGAACAAACTATACTAAGTAAGGAACTATCAGCCTTAACAGAAGCAATCCTGGCAAACAATTATTTTCATTGCAGCACTGACAATTATGTAAATGTGTCTGGAACAGCATTGGGCACCTAATTATGACATCTAATTATGCCAATTTATTTATACACCTCCTTGAACAACATTTTATTTATAACTCCTCCATTCATTCAAAGACAAGATAAAGTAAGGAGCCATCATCCATAGATGATTGCCTCATCTTTGCAATATGAACACAGCTAATCTATATGAACCTGAACAATCTGGGGTATGCCCTGTGCATATGAGAATTTGCCTCTTGCCCGATCAGTTTTGGGTTTCAGAAGGTGAACAGAAGTGACCGTGGCTCTGGCTGAAGAATTGATAACATTAACTATCCTAGCAGGTAACTGCTAGCAGAGAGAGCTCACCCGTCTCATCTTACGTAAGCAAAAAAACAAGGTTGATAATTCCTTCTACTAAGGATGAGCAAATTATTCTATTCTAAGCCACAAATAGAGTAAGAATAACTCAAGAAATTAATATTGCCACCATATCATAGAGTCATTTTCTGCCATTTGGATGGTCCATTTCTTTTTCTTGTTTTTCTTCGTTCTTTTCTTTCTAGAACCCAAGGACATTTCCTGGAATTAAATGGTATTTCTTGACTTTGGTAGGAGAAAGTTATGACATAGTCTATCTCAGCTCAGTCCCCTAGATGTAGACCCTGGGATAAGGATTATTGTGCTAAGTGTTTACTGGGGGAGAACCTTCAAATAAAGAGAGTGAAAGAAGCAGTGTACGGCAGATGAAGGAGCCAAGCAACGAAGTGAACACTATTGGAGATCATCTCTAGCCTGTTCAAATGCAGGGCTCTGGAGCATGAGTTGAGCTATGGAGTTGGGCCCAACTTGAGGCAAGGGAGCTGGTGTTTGGTATGTCAGTAGGGTCTGGTTATCCTCTGGCTCTGAAGGCAGTGAGGGAAGGGACGGAGATGGGGTCTGGAATGGGTAGCCTCCTGGACCATCAGGTCCCAATTTGACCCAGGGAAATTCCCCCCAGCCTACAGGGAAAGGGGCACACCAAGAGGTCTAGGCGAGGCACAAATAGCAACCTTTACAGGACCCCAGCAAATGGACAGTTGGCACATCAGTTGAGGAGTTTAAAGATTGACCCCTTCAGAGATGTGAAATTAAATCTTTAGTAAAGTTTTTTCCTGTTCTTGACATGCTGGGGTGATGCTGAAAAGGCTAAAAGTATGGGCAACTCTAGGCCTTTGTTTATCTATAACGAGATTAGAAGATACATCATTTCTCGGGTCAAAGCCTCTCCAATTCTAAATAACTTGAAGAACTTTTGCTTTTCAGAATGTCTGTTTTGGTCCGCTATCCTAAAATACCTAAGTTTTTGCCTGCATATTGCATCGCAGAGAAACCAGAGTGCCATAAAGGGCTCTACCTTGCTCTGCGGGTGCATCCAGAAGCTTACGACTTAGTGTGGTCTAACAGCTCAGCAGCATGAGCCGGGAGCTTGTTGGAAATGCAGGCCCCAGCTCGGACCTGGTGAACCAAGAACTGCCTTTCCACAAAGATCAACAGGAGATCGCGTGCATATTAAAGTTTGTTGTCATAAACTGATGACTGGACAAGCCCTTCAAATTTGCGGAACTTTGGCCAGAGAGGGAGTGGGGAAGGGACTGGTAGTTAAGAGCTGACTGAATTAACAGCTCCCCTAAGCACTGACATGGAGTCGTTTTCATGGAGACCAGGTAAGCCTGCCTTGAGGGGGCCGAGTCTAAGTCACCCATTGTCGTCTTCGCGTTCAGCTGAGAAAAAAAATTGTGTAAAATGTTAGCCTTTATAACCTATCCTAGACCTATCTTGGCCCTTGCTTTGGCAAGTCAGCTGAGACTTCTGATGAGACTATTCAACAGTGTCTACAAAACTCAGAAGACTCTTCATGGGTTGCAGAAAGCAGGAGACCAAACTGAGTTTTGACTGCCGAAGAGGGAAGGAGTGAATCGTTCTCATCCGATGGATGCCAAATCACCAATCATTTTAAATTAATTCTCAGTCCCCCTGACACTTGGGAAGTACCAAAACACACTTGAGCAAATGTTCTGGAGAAAACCTGGGGTGTAAGAGCTGTTACTTGCAAGGGCTACCTCCTCAAGAAGTGAGTATTCCACACCCCTTGATCAAGCTAAGGACTGCCAGCCAAGCTCCAGCTCTTTACAGTAGGTGACGTTTGGCAGGATTCATTGGAACTCTAGAGGCCTGAGGGCACCCATATATTCCACACAATTCTTTTCAAAATATTATCAACTTTGTAAATGATGCAAATGTGTGTGAGAGCCTATAAATTCTCCTGTTTTAAATATTACGCTGTCCCTTTGGGAGAATCTTATGGGCACAGATAATTACTTCTATATGGGGAATAATGAATCACATTTTTTGATTCATATCTACACTCTTCTGGCAGGTCTCTGGCATAAATCATATGTAAATGAATGAAATGTTTTCTGAATTTTACTAGCTTAGATATACTATACCTCAAACTCAGAAAATATATGTAAGATCAGGTAAGTTAGACTATTTCTGCCCCACCCAATCCATTTCTCTCTGAAGTATGAGCTAGAAAACAATAGCTTGGACCAATCTTCCATCTCACTTGCGATAGTGAATATCCTGATGCAGGACTTTCCACTGTTCAACAGCCTAGGAAAAGATCTATCGGGAGTGAAAATGGATTATTAGAATTTTTAAAAATTTGGGGGCTCCTGAGTGCCTTAGCGTCCGACATCGGCTCAGGTCATGATCTCGCGGTTCTGGAGTTCAAGCCACGTCGGGCTCTGTGCTAATGGCTCAAAGCCTGGAGCTTGCTTCAGATTCTGTCTCTCTCTCTCTCTCTCTGCCCGTCCCCCACTCATGCTCTGTCTCTCTGCATCTCTCGAAAATGAATAAGCATTAAAAAAAAATTAAAAAAAAAGAATTTTTAAAAATTTCTAAAGTCCCCTTAAGTTTTTAGAGAGATCACACAGCAGTCTTCAGTTTCCAATGTCATGTAACATGTCTTTTACTCAATTAACAATCATTTATTGTGCCCTTAGTAAATGGCCTGCACTTGGCTAGCTTTCTGAGACTTCCAAAAAAGATTAAGACCTTGTATCTGCTCTTAATGATATTAAAGTTTAATGGAGGAAACAAACAACGAAACCAATATATAATTTTAAGTCAGGCAGGTCTCTATGAGATAAAGGAACAAAGAACCGTAGACGTACAGAGAAGGAGTAACTCTCCTGCCAAATCGCAGATGACTTCCCAAGGAGATGGTCATTAGGAGTCAGAACTGCCCAGGAGGATGAGGAGAAGAAAAGCTTCCTAGACTGAAAGCAATATTTGGATCATACTAACGACAGTAATGCTGATATTTGTTGCAGATGTATCACGTGCTGGAGGCTGCTCCAGCACTTTGCACGGATTAGCTGATTTTAATCCTCACAACATCCACATAAACTATTCAATATTATTAGCTGCATTTAATACACAAGTAATTTGAGGCCCATTGAGATCGATTTGTAAAAAATTGCACTCATCATTATGGAAAGATGCGAGATTCTCGTTTCCAAATACAACATCACGACAAGCCTGATGGGAGCACCTTCAGTGTGGTGTGCTGGGGGACGAGAGTGGACAAGATCGTGAGGGACCTAGTCATCGTGGTAAGGAGACTGGATTTTATCCTGTCAGAGATGGGGGCATCCTGAGGGTTTTGAAGCAGAAGAATGACCTAGAGGCTTAGTTTTTCAGTAAAGAAGTTAGTGACCGCATGGAGAAATCTGTCAGACTCGCTGCATTGTATTAGAGAACTACTCGTCTAGCTAGGACTGAGATCTCATGTCAGAACTAGCGGTAGTGAAATTGAGGGGGGAGAGGTATTTCTGAGGCAGTATATGGGTAGGCGATGAGGACTCATTGATTGGTGAGTTCTTTGATTTACATGAAGGGTTTCAAGATGACTTTAAAATTTCTAGACTGTATCTCTAAACTATATTTCTATATTGGGTAGACTGTGTTTCCCCCAAGAAGAGGAGCCAGTTTTAAGGGGACTGTGTGAAGGTTTTGTACCTCTGGAGCTGTTGAAACCAGGACAAACTGGGGACATCCAGTTGAAGACTTCTGGCAAACAACTGGAGATAAATGCATGTATGTACACTCGTGTGCACACACATGCACACACACGCACGCAGATAGATTGGGGCGTTCGATCACTTATCTGGTCATTCCATTAAGAACACTGCTGCAGGATCTAAATGATTCACATATCAAAGATCCTAAATAAATCAACAAGTATTTGTTGAACGAGAGTCTAAATTATGTCAGCAAGAAAATGATGAAAGGTCTGTGGTTGAGGAAGGCTTTAATCCACATCCCCACAGCTCTCCTTGATATTCTAGGAAAGATATTGTTGTCCTCTTTTCCAAATCTGAAATGTTGACCGATGAGGCTGATTAAATGTGTTACTTTTCTTTGTGTCATTTTTCACATGTTGCAGGTTGGGGGCAAGGTAAGTGGAAAGCATTGACTTTCATTCAGTGGCTGTAAAAAGGATATTTAGAAGGATGCAGAAAGTAATCTACAGTTGCTCTAAGTTTGATATAAACCTTTAAACTAATGACTATGTTGGAAAACCTGCTGTGATTGTTTTGAAGTTTCTCGAGAATCACTTCTGTTTTATTATAAAAGTCACAGCCGTGTCCCAAGCCTTCCCATTTTCTCTGAAGCAAGGAATGGAAACCATTCATGGACCAAATATTGCCATTCGACAAATATTTATTTTCTAAAAGATCTTGTAAGGGAAGACCTCTACAGATTTGAAAGAGTTTACTGCTCCTTGGATACCCTAAAGATGGGTAAATCTCATGGGAAAAGCTATTAAGTTTTTATTTATTTTTAACGTTTATTTATCTCTGAGAGAGAGAGAGAGAGTACAAGTGGAGTGAGGCAGAGAGAATGGGAGACACAGAATCCAAAGCAGACTCCAGGCTCTGAGCTGTCAGCACAGAGCCCGATGCAGGGCTCGAACTAGTGAACTGTGAGATCATGACCTGAGCTGAAGTCGGTTGCCCAACTGACTGAGCCCCCCCAGGCGCCCCAAAACTATTAAGTTTTCTAAAATGCACTCATTTGTATTAAGTACAGTTGTAGCCTGGAGGTAGGGCTTATCTGTATGATCCCTTCCATTCTTGTCATGTTAATTGAACATCACACACCCAAGAAGCCAAATAGAAATGAAAACCCCATATTTCAATGCAAGGATCTCTTCTCCCTTTTGTCGTTCCTCCACCTCAGGGCCCACAGAGCAAATCTCCAGGAGATAAAGCTCTCCAGACAGTGTGGCCAATTACTATGGAGAGAATAAGGCCCAGAAAAAATTCAAAGGTTAAACAGGAGGAATCAAACGGAGTGGTAGAGAAATGGATTCAAATCAAGGCCAGCATTTTTACAAAAACAGCAGGAAAAAAATCTTAAGGGGGAAAAAAAACCCTCTTCCGGAAGGAGGGAATGTCCAAATGCTTACTACAAGGCAGAGAAATGCCTATGAAAACAGCCAGCATATTATAACATGTATTCAAGTGAGTATGAAAAAGACAAAGAGGGGATAACACGCTTTGGTTGAATATTTAAAGAAGTCTACTCCCTGCTGAACTGATGAAAGAAGAAAGAATGTGCTCTCTTTAAGGAGAAAAACATTCTTGCAAGGAATGTGCCTACTAGTTTCCTTGTTGACTCCATTTTAGCATTATGTCTTCAGACTTGGTTTCTCGTCAGCATCTACAGGAAGAGGGTCTTGCTGTTTGGATGTGTATCTTAGTACCCAGAACAAAGGTTTTGAAACCGGCTGTGTTTCCGTCTGGGACGGACGTTCAGACTCTGTCTCCTTCTACCTGTGTCGTCTTGGATAAATCTAACTTTTTAAGCCGCAGTTTTCTCATCAGACGAGAAAAGTAAGCCTCACAGACTTTTATGAAGCCGAAATGCGAACGGCCGGGAGAAGGTTCGCTTGGTCTCATCCGATTCAGGTTTGAAGACGTTTGTTATCTCAAGGGCGGCTGTGCCCTCAACCATTCAGAATCCAAAGAGCTGCTGTCCGGGCTTTTCCCAGCAAGCAGTTTGCAGCAGCCTGTGCTGAGAACGCTGGAGGGCTAACCCAAGAAGAAAGAAACCTCCTTCGGGTCCAAATAAACTGTGCCTCGTTAAGCTAGACTAGAAACCGATGAAACAGAGTTCTTCGGGTCATCCGTGACACAGTTTCCCTTCGGAAAGGGAACAAGAAAGAGCGTGCACGAGAGCACTGGGAAAGTGATAGCTCCGTGTAAACACGTGACATTGGCATTATTTCTAAAGCCTCCGGAGCAAGGTATGACAGACCTCGTTATGCCGGCTTCGGGCAGTGTGCGTCTCTTAAATGCAGGTCAAACGCCTGAACCCCTACTTGACTCGAACTACTGAAGCTTCCATTATCTTCGTCATTGATCCAGAGAGGCGAGCACAAATAAAACCCAAACGACTGTCTCCAGCAACAAGGAATCTTTAAATGTGCGTCGTTTGGCACTGGCATTATCTTAAGACGATTATCCAGTGTATAAATGTTTATTGCCTTGCTTTAAGATGCACAATGTAAGATTAACAATCATGGTGTTTTTTGTATAAATGCAATATTTCTGCTATTGTGTTTGCGGAATTCAGCTAGATAATAATTGATTCCGTGACAGGGATTGGCTAATTTGCCAACAGTATAGTATAAAACACATTTATACAGTCAATTACACCCAAGTGCATGGCCTATTTGCTTTATAATTTCATAAACTTGCCAGCAATTTAAATAAAAAAGTTCCATTAAATTATCATATCATGTGATGGAATGATATTGCCAAGTATATTAAACCATGTGTGTTCAGCCAGAATTAATTAAATATTATTACTTTTTTCTTATTAACACATTGAACTTACCCTTCCTACTCTCTACTCGAAATAGAAGCCTATTAGTGAACAAAGTAAACTTAAGGGCAAAGTTTAAACATTTTCCTGAGGGTGTTTCATTAAGAACCCTGGTTCTTTTGTTTAAACATTTGCTCTTGGTAAATGTACTTGTATTGTGAAAATATTTTATGTTCTTAGATATGAATACTGGAAAAGTTTAAAGAATACCTTTACTTGAATTATTCAGGTATTCAAAAAGGAACACTGATGTCTTCAGCTTAGAGAAAGTCATGATATAAACCATTTCAGTATTATTTGTTTATGATTCTATTATTATTTGTGATTCCATGAATCTATCCAATCTTGGTAAGGGAAAGATACAAGTCTGGATAGTTTAGCAATTCAAAACCGAATAAAATATGATATTTTCCAATTCAGGAGATACCTGTTTCATAGGAAATAAATTAACCAGGTCTCCTCAAGGGACTCATAGTTCAATAAATCTATCGTGAACAATAAGAATTAAACCCTTAATATTAAAGCCCTTGTTTTATTTTATGAAAAGCAAAACAGAGGTGAACTTCTCCCCGACATATACTAATTATACCAATCAGGTGCTCATGGTTACACACACTCTGACTTTTATTCTCACTTTTTTTTTTTTTTTGGTCCATGTCAAAATTTGCCAGGTTGTCCCACACTTACATCCATTTGGAATCACAGGGATTTTCTTGTTTCATTTTGGTTTGGTTTTTTCCTTCTTCTTTTTCTTCCTCTAGCTTTTTTATTCAGTGTTCTGGCTTTTATTTCTAAATACTGTCATGTTATTTGTTTCCTTTGATAAATAGAAACATAGTTTTGCTTTCCCTTATAAAACAAAACATGCATATCAGTCGGAAGCAGACTGTGGCCATCAAAAGGTAAAGGGAGATTAAGTAGAAGCATAGCAAGGGCTTAGAGAATGGCAGGCAGCTTGAGGATGAGGTCTAACAAATGGACAAGAACCAGGAATGTTCCAAGAGCTGGACGGCAGGACCCACAGCAGGGGTCACCACATGGGAATGGTTGGGTTCCATGCCACTTCCTCCCGTGCAATGAATCTTACAGCTAACTCCTTCCCAGCCTTTGAGTCACACTCTTTAGCATCAAGTCCTGGAGAAAGATCACGTGTGCGCCCTACAGCTCTGAGTGGAAAGAGGGAAGAGCTAGATGCTTTGACACCCTCTTTGGGATGAGCACTGTGCTCGGTCAAGAAGCATACAGCACACAACAGGGACTTCCCTCCAAAGGAAGATTAAGGTGAAAGTGGGTGTTTCAGTGCTACAACACAACCCTGAAATAATAGATAAACGATATAGACAATGCTTGAACAAAACTTGCCAATTGCGAAACCATTAAACAATTGAGAAGTCAAGAAAATTAAAAAGGGAAAAATGCCTTCATAATTGGACATCAGAGGTTAAGTAACCATTTGAATGGTCTCCAGTCTTTTGTACTGACACACGAAAGTATATCTCACTATATCATATTATGTCTAATATTCTACAACTGTATTCAAACTTTAAATATTAAATATTAGCCTTTTTCATTTTAATCTACATAGAGATTTATCCAATCCATTTTTATGGCTTCCTAGTATTCCATTATTTGGATTTTCATAATTTATTCAACTAATTTCCTACTGATGATGGTATTGAGACTGCTCTTCATTTCCCCACTATTACAAACGTCTCTGCACATTCGTCTGTGCCTTCTTCTCCAATTATTTCCTTAGGAATAATTCTCGCAAGTGGAACTTTTAGGGCAAAGGACATCCTCATTTGAGAGATATTGCCGAATTGCCCTCCAGAAAGACAGTAACAATTTACACCCCCACAAACAGTACGTGAGATACAGTCATCAATATCACCAACTTCTTCATCATTTTCCCTTCTTAATCACCAGAAAGGTGTGAAAACAAACCCTACACTTACACATAAAGATTTATAATTACTAGCACTTACCTTAATAAGACAGTGCTTAAAATTGAGTAAGCATAACTTTCACAGCCTCCTCAGACTCAGCAGAAAAAAAATTATTGCAGATATTTAATCGTTGTAGTGAAAAGAACTTACCTTGAATAACAGTGTAGACAGGAGTCTTTAACAGACTATATATTTTAGCTTGCTTCCTGTGTACTTTGTTAAACATAGTGTTCCTTATTTGATGTAGGTGACTTTAAATTTATATAATTGTACACATTGAAGCTATGACTCAGCCAGAATTCTGTTTATTTGTGGTGGGAGAATATAGATAAAGAGATTTGGCCAAGAGAATTCGAGTCCTGACCCTCATCTTTTCCCTTTTACATGGTTACTGAAAGTCCAACTTATTTCAATGGTCACTTCGGAAAAAATCGTACATTTATGGAATCCTTGTCCTTGAAGTTTCTTTGATGCTGATCTTGAAACCTTACAGTATTTGCAAAGCATTCCAGAACTCAGGGAAACTCTTGACAAGAGTAGACTGTACTAATGCCAAATCCGAAAATGTGAAGATTTTGCTTATTCGAATGAGTGGTGGTTTTGAATAAGGCAAAATCTATAATCTTAGTAAATATTACACACTATTATTAAAGAAGCAAAAAGGAATTGTGCTGGAGTTAATTAAGGCTTTAAGAAATGCCTGCTTTTATTGGCAAAAAAAATTTTTTTGTTGCAACAAGAAAACTAAAAATTAAGAGGATGGTTGGCAGGAATATTGATATGCTAATGGATAAACATGCTAATTTAGAAAAAACTAATCAGCAAAGACATTACTAATGGGAATGTACAGGAAAATGGCTAATGCTGTATGCAAACCTGGTATCTACAAAATTAAGAAGAAACCAGTTTTGTTTTCGTAATTGTAACTTGAAAGTCAGGTCTTCTCTAACTAAGCTTTGCTATAGAAAGATGCTGACGATGTTGCTGGGTGCTAGGGGTAGAGCTAATTCATGCACACACACACATATATACTGTACGTATGTGTGTTTGTAATTATTATTATTATATCCACTTATATCTAATAGGGACTTCTATTCACCCAGTCTCACGGAATCTAGGTGGCAATCTTTTTATGAGAAAAGCAGGTAGTGACTGCTTGGTTACGACAGTCTCTGATTTGAAAGGGTTTGAAGTGGTAACCCCAAGGACACATGATAAATATAATTCCTGTTCTGCAGATAGACGTATATCTTCTGCACAATTCCTTCCTCTTGTGTTCCCCTCTAAACTTAAAGATACACACTTAAATACCCATAGGCCCCAGGTTAATAATTTAATGAGAGCATTGGTGCAGGTGTAAGACATCAAGGAGTGGTAGGGGATTGAGGCAAACTAGAGAACTAAGGTTAGAGGGCAGATAATACTCAGTGGGAAAATTCCAGGCCAGAAAGAGCCCCCACTATTGCCAGATCTTCCGATTTTATGACATGAACTGGAAATATAAGCTTTTAAAGGAAATCTTCCCAAGTTGAAGAATGGTAAATCAGTCCATTCAGATTGAAAACCACTCAACTATACATTTTTCTCCTCCCATCCTCATCCTCTGTGGTTTTCATCTAAGTTCCAGGGATATGGGAGGCGTGGTGGCATTGAAGGAGGATTCTCACCCTGGTGGCAGACTGTGTCCTCTCTGGCATCCAGGGTTGTTGGTGTCAGACTGTGTCCTCTCTGGCATCCAATTGTTGATATGTACAATTGCATCTAGTCCTCAGGGATGGCCCACCCTCCATGTTGTCACCCACAAATGAGAATAAGAATGGAAGCGCCCCCTTTTCTGTGAGGCTACAAGCATTTAATCCACTTGGTTTCATTTCTGACTGTTCTCTAACCAGCCTGTGTTACCTAGTTTGGGCTGGTGGCAGCAAGATATTCTGACCGTTTATCTGTCCTTTTGTGACTCCACTTTGGGTCAGGGTCTTGGAATCTGATGCCTAAAAGATACAGGTTCTTGCTACTCAAAAGTGCTGATTTTCTCAAAATTACCCGTTTAACTTAGAATGATAGCACCTTTTTAGAAGTTCATGAGCCTAATATTGCCAATTTCTTTTTTCAATTTTTGCTGTAGCAACCATGGCCCAAAGACAATACAGGTCAATGTTTTAGAAGCTATTTTGGGAAAGGATATTGATTACTACATAAAAATACTATCCAATATCACCAGTTATCATTATAATAATTTTATTTTCCTTAGACATTCAAACACTCTTATTGATAATTGATAGTTACTTATAAGTTTAACGAAAGAGGGCAACTTGGTTCAACTAAATACATTATCGGTGATGAGAACAGAAAAGAAAATAAGAATCTGATTAGTAATATCCGTGATATCTGTTCATTAGGTTTTACTCCATTTTATAAATACACCGTGTCTATAAAAGGCCTTCTTTGGAATGTAGAGTTACTTGGGGGTACATCCCAAAACTGTGTCTTCCCGTATAAAGAAAAACAGGTCCACCTTTGACATTCCAAGAATTACATCTTACTTGTCACCTCCAACATTAGTACCTCTGAATAAAGCAATTGTTAACTTTTGTCATTGATGAGAATCAAGGTCTGAAAGGCAACAGCCATGGGTGAAGGAAGCCTGTTATTGTTCAGGGTTGAATTTACCTTTCTTTAGGTCAGAATTCTTGCCTGGCAGCTTGTCTAACAATCAGTGGGTAGCTTTGGTGTTTTTCAGAACTGCAACAGGATTTACCACTAAGACATTAGAGCCAACGTAAGTTGGGGCAGTAAAAAGTAATAGAAAAGAGAGACTCTAAAGAACCACCTTGAGCTCTGCCTTAGGTTGGGTTCCTTTGAAAGCACAGGCAAAAGAATGAGGTGGATATAGGTCATTTATTTGGGAAGTGATCCCAGGAAGCAGGAATGAGGGAACAGGGAGCTAAGACGGGCAACTAGCACAAGTAATAAACTGTACATTACCGAGCTGGTTATTGCTGTGAGCAATTGGGGCTCGATCCAGCTAGGGAATTGTGAGGAAATGTATAGAAAGGTCATCAGAATCATCCCTCCAAGGATCAGAGGCCTGGGCAAATATCCACCAACACCCACTCCTCATTACCTGAGGGATATTCATAGGGATGTTAACCCCCTCACTTCCAGGGAGCATCTGCATGCCTTCTGAGCAGACTTTCTTGGCTTCAGGCAAAGCCCTAGGACAGAAAAACAGAGAGGTGGCGAGCTGCCTGATTGAGGTGGGCTGCCATGGGCATGCCCGGGACCACCCTCCACAGCTGTGTGGATTGAGAATGGAGCTGGGGAAGATAAGACACAGTATATAAAACACATCTGATGCAAGCACCACATAGTTCTTGGATCTTTCCCTTATGGAATGACAGACTTGTGGCCTATGGATAATGTGACAAAGGGAGGGACGTGAAGAAAGCCTCCTCATCCACGAGTACCCTAAGTCAATATCACTTTCAGCGTTGTAGACTCAAGCGACCCAATATTCAGATGACACAATGGCTGCCCCTTTGTCATTACTTTTCCTATTACTGTCTCGCTTGGATGATGAAAATCTTCTGTGATCCCCTAACCCCAACAAGAAAGTTAGGATAACTTCTCAGAATCCAGTCACTTTCCATATCTTGAGCCAGTAGCCTTCATATCTCAAAAAACCTTCCTTGTCCGCCCCCCACCCACAGCCTTACCACCAGTCACGAATGTCTGCTCTTATCCATTTATCTTTATCCTGTGCTCTGTATTGTGACTCTAGTCCAGTGAGTGCAATGCCCCAGCACAAAGCACAGAGCCTGACCCTTAGTGGCACTCACCGCGGACGTGCCAGAGCGTTTTGTCCCTGTGCCTTATATTATCTTCTCTGCCTCTCTTCACAGGACAGATCACATCTCCATTGTTTTCAAAGCCCAGAACTCTCTGGAATTTGTTCGACTCTATCTAATCTCCACCCAGTCCATCTTGAGAAGGTTTGTCCAATCCCTCTCTGACAAATGTCTTCAATATTTCACTGATTTAAACTCAGCATTTCTGCCTTAAACCTCTCCCAGGACCTGGCCAGCAATTCTCGCCCATGGTCAGGCCATCTTCTGGTCATCATTTCTATAGTTGTTGAGTTTCAAAAATATAAGCAAGTAACCGAACGATCCAGCGTGACTGCAACTCATGCAAACAGAGAGCCCCCGTGGTTCTCTACCAGTTGTCTTACCAAGCTTGTCACAGTCGACATATTTTCCCAATAATTTGTAGTTTTCTATTTGCTGTTATCCAAAAGATGGGGTTAGTGTTTTTCTTAAAATTTATACTGAAAGTCTTTTTTTTTTCTTTTTCACTTTAGACAGTCGAATTGCGCCACCTCCTAAATGCATAACCGATTCTTGTATTGTACAATTGAGTATAGAGTGCCACTTTTCAAACACAATTGGACGAAACTTAGAACAGGGGTGCCTGGGTGGCTCAGTCGGTTAAGCACCTGACTCTTGGTTTCCGTTCAGGTCGTGATCTCATGGTTTGTGAGTTCCAGCCCTGTGTTGGGCTCTGCACTAGCAGCATGGAGACTGGTTGGGATTCTCCCTCTCCCTCTCCCTCTGCCCCTCCCCCACTCGCACTGTCTCCGTCTCTCTCAAAATAAATAAACTTAAAAAAAATTTTGATGAAGAAACTTAGAACGAATAATATATATCCGGTAGGAGTAAGAAAAGAAAAGGAAGAGGAAACAAGGTCTGAGGAGGGATGAGGTCGATGGTAAAACTGGGCACGAAGATGTACACGACTCTAATGAAGGAGCAAATCTGGGTGAGCTCTTCGGCGTCTATGCTTACAAAACAAGAACCTGATGACAGGCCTCTCTTCTGTACTATTAGAAGGAAGAGCACACATTCCTTCTTTAGGGGGAAATAGTTTCTCCTGGCACTAAGTTCTAATGAGTGTATGCAACCTAACACACGTTAGAGAACAGCACGATAAGTAATGTCCTGATAAACATTCTCGAGGAAACCAGAGGTCCTGTCCTGTCCTTCCCTTCCCTTCCCCTCCCTTCCCTTCCCTTCCCTTCCCTTCCCTTCCCTTCCCTTCCCTTCCCTCCCCTTCCCGAGAGAGAGCAAGCAGGGGAGAGTGGTAGAGGGAGAGAGAGAGAGAGAGAGAGAGAGAGAATCTGCAGCAGGACCTGGGATCATGACCTGAACCAAATTCAAGAGTCAGACACTCACCCGACTGAGCCATCCAGGCGCTCCCTCCTATGGCTCTTTCTTATGAAGACTTTGATAGAAGCTGAGGCCTTGCGTGTGAAGGAACAAAGAGAAAACTCTCTGATGTTCAAATAAATAGCTGTCCCTCCGTTTAAATCAATCCATACACAGAATTCAGCACGATGTCAGAAGTGTTGGATAACTCACAGTTTCAATTTTCTGCTTTTTAACGCAAAACAGGACATGCTTATTTTAAAAAAGAAGAAATAATAAAAATCCAAATTTCATTCCTACTGCTGTCTTAGTCACACCACCATTAAGTTTGGTAGGTATACATTCCTTCAGGTCATCTTCCATTTCTTCTCCCTCTCTCCCTGGTCCCATACACACAAATGCACATAAAGTTTTTATGTTTAAAATATCATATTATACACATCTTCTTTAATTGCTGTATTCACACAGTATACTATGTCTTGAGTATGCTCTTTTTTTTTCCCCCAAAGCATTCCCTCCCCCTCCTGGCAAAGCCTTTGCTAGGATCTGGAAGGGAAAAAGTGTTGTGATAAGTGGATAAAAACCCGGGCTTCAGATTTCGGGGTCAGCTACTTACCACCTCCCTCATGGCTAATTTGGTGATCTTCGACAAACAAGCTTCTAAACCTCAGTCTCCTCATCTGCACAGTGGGGCTGATGATGGTCTGCAACCTTTCATGCAGGACTTTCAGTACGATTAAAGAAAATATTGGAATGGTAAGGACAGCACCTGCAGACAGAAAGATCTCATTTTAAAGTCCTGTAATGCAAGGGAGAAGAGCACGAAACGTTAGAAAGCTGACACTCGGCAGCGGTAAACCAGAAGTTCCATTGGGGAAATTGACGAGGGCACTCCACTCCCACGCAGGCTCCCCGACTAGACCTGCAGATAAAGCCCCATGTTATTCTGGAAGGAGATTTGGATTTTCCGCCTGAGGGTCTTTATAACAGCTGGACTCAGAGACCTAGCACTTGAGACCACCAAGTATGGCGCAAACAGTTTTAAAATGGACGACTTTTAGAGATGTTACCAGTTATCAACCTTACACATAAAGAAATCGCTAAAAGGCCCCGTGGATGTGCTGGTCACGACCTAGAAAGGTTTTTCACAAAGGTGCTCTCATTTGACTTCCGTGAGGCCCCCGTGAGGTATTGTTTATATTATTTTTATGGTACAGAGGGGAAAAAATGGAGGTGCAGAGTAATTGGATGCTTGAACAAGGACACAGCTAATTCGAACTAGATCTGGGACACAAACCTGGGTGTTTGGATTTGGAAACCGATGCTGCTGTCATTTCGCTGCAGAAAACTTGAACAATAATGTCAGACTAACAGGAATTTGTACGTGATCCTTGTATTTCATGGCAAAATTGATCAGCAGGTGGATGAACTGGTGTATACGAAGAACTCCAAGTGAAATCTAAGAGCAATCCTAGTCTTAAAATATGCGTTTGTCAGCCTGAAACTTTTTGATGATTTGCATTTTTACACCTGAGTTTAGCAGACGTTTGAACACCAAGGACACAGAGGTCAATATCAGGACTGCCGGCTCATCGAGCCCTGCTGTCCCTGCTCTGGGAAGTTCCCGTTGGTACAGATGACGCAGGTTACACAGTGGGCCTAAGGCTACTGGTTACAAGCCGTCTGTTTGCAACTACAATTCCAGGTGCTGATTCTTCATCCAATCATCCCTTTGCTGGTTTGGATGCTGTGTTGCCCTACCGGTCTTTTCTCTGCATGTTGTCCCCCCGCCGTCCATGTCGACCAGAATTTTCCTTATCATCATCTAGAGATGGAAGACAGAATCAACAAGCAGTTGGACATTTTCTTGGTAGCCTTGCCCTTGGAATTTCCTTCTCCAGAAGCTCCTTTAGGCAGTGCTTTAACTCATGGTAAGATATCCCTCCCGCTGATTAAAAGATTGAAAAGTTTAGAGACTCATAGGAGAAAGAACATCTGGAAATCTTTTCCTCCTGCCCTCCTTTCTTCTCTCCTTCCCTCTTTCCACCTCTCCTCACTTTCCCTCCCTCTCTCACTCCATGGCATTCTATTCCAGTTCCGTCCAATCTATCTGTCCTTCCCTCTCTCTCTTCTTCCCCTCTCCTCTCCTCCCTTTCTCATCTCCCCCTTTCTCGGCCTCTCTCTCTCTTATGCAAGCAGGAACACACATACACACACACACGCGCACGCACACACGCGCACACACGCAAGCACACACCCTTAACTTTTCCTTAGACATCTCCGAGCAAACTTGCTGGAAGTGCTTAAGGCTAAATCAAAAGTGAATAAATGTTTCTTTTACTGGGAACTTTAACTTTTTCTTTGAAGTTTAATTTAGTTCCTGAATGTTAAAGACGATATATTTGATATCTGTAAATCTGTCTGTACTCGTCTGTGCATGTGAATATATATACATGAGCAAAACGAAAAAAAGAAAAAATCTCCCAAACTTCTGCTTTGACTGCAAGATTAGAGGTTCTAACTTCTTGATTATTCCTTAACAAGAACATTTTAGAGAAATCAGTATCTTTTGTCCTCATTCCATATAGATTACTGCAGTTTGTTTGTCTGTTTGCAGACAGCCCTTTTTGCATATTATGTAAATAGAAAGTTACATTAACAACACTGTAGGTAATGTAGGAACATTTTTTTTAATTTCTCTTTTTTTCTTGTAAAAAGAGCTTCTGATTAAGAGCTGCGAATGCTGCTCGTCTTTAATTCCATGCTGACTCCCCAAGTGCTGTCTAGGACGCCTCAAATTCTTTTTGTCAAACCATCAGGCCTGCCATTTGCATTCAGCACTCCCTATCCTGAAAGATCACAACTTAGCCCAGTGGAAGACCGGTAGACTTTTGAACGTATCCGGCTGAGTTACCTCGGTGAGGGTTAGAGTCGTGTGCCGTTGGGGGTTGGGCTGTAAAAATAAAATCTAGTATCCAAAGGTAGCATTTTTATAAGCCTGTTGGGAAGCTGAGAGGCGGTGGGAGGAAGCAGACTTTGAGAGCACTTCAGAGCTGGATAAATAAGCTCCAGCTTCAACAGAGAACAGGAGGGAGTGGGAGAGGGAAAGAGCGCCTTGATGCTCTTTACTGGGTGTGTCAAGTTATATGTACATAAATAGAGTCAGTGCTTATGTCCATGCAGGCTGTGAATTTTGCAAAATATTAGAATAATGAGATGCTTTTGATAGCTTGACAGATGACTACGTTTAAGAGGTAAACAGAGAGACTACCTACAGGTATTACAAAATTCACCCCCAAGGACAACTCAACAATGGTTATAAAAAGCTTCGTTGGGGAGAGTGACTTTAACTGTTAGTGGAAACGAAACCTTCAGCTTGCAAGTGAAATTGGTGGCCCTGGTCCCTGACTCACCAGAAACTGGAGAGATGTGGTCCCACCCCAGTACTGGCTTTCCCAAGGTCCTCAAAATCTTATGGAAGTGAATGATCCACCAACTTCTACCTCAATGCAGAGAAGAAAGTTGCTCTGTTGAGCACAGTCTCAGTGTCTGATTATAATTCATAGAGCTACAAAATTATTTGGTTCAATCAGTCGACGAGACTGTCTCACCTTAAGAAGTGGCTAAAATTTCTCTCCTTGAGCAAACAGAGTTTATAGTGTTTCTATCCTATCAGCGCTGAATGGATTCCTCCCTGCTCTTTTTGGAAATGTTTGTTGTGATAGCATGTGACACAATTTACTTATTATTGTGGCAGTAGAAATTTAATGTGATTGAAAGCCATCAAAAGGCATAGCATCTGAATGTCAAACATGACTTTTATCTATAATTCCAGGCAAGGATTTGGATGCCTGTTGACTTGCTCCCTCATCTACATGATTTTTTTCCCCCTTTCCACTAAGTGGCACTGTGTTATTTGCATTTTTCTGTTCAGGTCAAAATATCCCAACATTTGGAATGCTGGTATGAAAACCAGTTTAAAGCTTTGCCGTAAATTTCTGCTAAATAGGTTGGATGGGAAAAAAAAATAAGCCGCAATTAAAATTTTATAAGAAAAAACTCCCATGAAGCTTACTCTTTTCCGTATTTAACTCTTTCCCACTTTTTCTTTCCAGCTCCATTAGCCTCCAAATAAGCACACCATATTATATATGTCGAAGGAAGTTTTATTTAGACTTATAAGGGCTGATCTATTCCCATACTGTTTAAATTAATGTTCAAAAAAGAATTCAAACCACATTCTAACATTTGGACTATGTAAGAAGGAAACAGATTTTTCGGGAAAAAAAAGATGTTGTTTTAGCTAGGCAGAATGGGCTGTAGGAACATAGACACGTGCAGACGGCTTTCTAAATGTGTGTATTATCTGATAAGATCTGGGCTGCTCGTGTGTCAATTCGGAAAGTCAGTGAGTGCAGAAGCAGAATTACTTTGTTTCCTTCTTTCCTTCCTTCCATCCTTCTTGCCTTCCATCCTTCCTTCTTCCTTTTTCTTTCCTTTTTTTTTCTTTATTTTACTTCTTCCCCTCCTCCTCCACTTCCTTTTCTTCTTCTAACAGCTTGGGATTGACTTTTATCTCAGCCACCTGCAGCCTAAGGCTTGGAAACACTTTGGTTCTTCACCTAACCGGTTACTTTTCAGACCAAATTAGCTCCAGAAATGCAGGATGACTTTGAATAAAGAAACCAGAGTCTCTTGAAATAGAATGGGCTCAATTTGCATTAGAGTAACATTTTGAGAATTAAGTTCTGATCACCCTCTCCAAATTCAGCACACCACAGACAGACAGCATGCTTTGTTAGGCTGGCGTCTCTACAATCATCCCACAGCAAAAAATAGTCATGGAATAGAAAACATAGTTACTGACTTTGCGTGTGAGTGGCCACCTTTAGTTTTCAGTACAATAGATTTTTCCAGTTTCTCAAGTGCAGCAAAAACACTGCCAGATAAAGAAGCATACATGCAACCTTGGAAAAGGTTGTGAGGCCAAAATTCTATGTGTATGTGTAATTGTGTGTGTGTGTGTGTGTGTGTGTGTGTGTGTGTGTGTACGTGCGCTCGCAGAGCCAGTTCGGTTTGAAACTAATGAATTACATTTCAATTAGCCAGCTTTTAGCAGCAGTTACTTTCTTTGGTGTGTTGGCTTCTATTTGTAGCACGTATGGTAATATATTTTTTCTCATAGACGAGGTGTATTTTTTAATCAGAAAAAGAAAAGAAATTAGTGAGCCAGAAAAATGTCAAAGTCTATGTTTTAAAAAAAAAACATATCACCTTCTAGAGAATAGCACCACTGTCTCATCCACTTGCAAGATAGTATACACTTGCCTTTGAAATTAGCTAACATTCAAGAGGAGAATGAATTTATAGGTTTCCTCAAGCAAATGGATTACAGGGAACCCGGAAGAGCAGGGAAATCGGCGCCACGCCATGAGCTAGCGTCACCAAGGAGTGAGGAAGACTGCCGTGGTGCCATCGGGAGAGGACAAAGACTGGCAGGGTGGCAGAGAGTTGGCATGCACCCCTTGGCACCTGAGTCCTTTGGGATGATCTTCAAATAGAAAGTGCTGTATTAGGATGCTCTAATTTCCTTATGATAGATTTGTGAAGATTCACAAACGGCTAATGAATCTGAAAGAGCCTGTGTAACCCATTTCATCTTGTCCAAACTAGCCTTGCCCAAACTGGTTTGGCCTTGCAACCCTTTTCGCACACCACATGTACTGAGGTACGTGTGAACTGAACTAGTTTAACGGTCAGGATAGGCTAGGTTATGCTGAGGTAACAAAGAGCCTCCCAAATCTCAATGGTTTATTTCAACACGCGTTTATTTTCTGCTTATAGTCCTTGTCCAGCATGTCCTTAGGGGTCAGCAGGAGTGTTGTGTTCATTGTAGTCTCTCATGGACCAAACCTGATGAAAGATCTACCACATAAAGTGGGTCAGCTGCCATGCTAGAGGAAAAAGAAAGCTCTGGAAAGTCTCATACATATAGCAACCATTAAATACCCCAGATCAGAGGTGACTCGCAGCCCTTCTGATCACAATTAATTGTGCAGAACTATTTTTTGTGCAGAACGATTAATTGTGTTTGGCTCTGTCCAAACACAAGGGGGCGGGAAATATAATTCTTTTTTATTTTTTTTATTCATTTATTTTTGGGAGAGTGAGTGAGTGGGGTAGGGAGAGAGAGAGAGGGGGAGACACAGATTCCTAAGCAGGCTCCAGGCTCTGAGCTGTCAGCACAGAGCCCGACGCGGGCTCGAACTCAAGAACCCTGAGATCATGACCTGAGCCGAAGCTGGACGCTTAACCGACTGAGCCACCCAGGCGCCCAGGAAATATAATCTTAACATGTGCCCAAAAGACAGAGATGGTAAATAACCTGAGACCAGCACTAAAAACTACCAGATCTAGTATTTTTCAGAACGTATTTTAAGACTTTCTGGACAATTTATGTCTTTTAGATGCTTCAAACCCCACTGTGCACTTTCCCAAGATCAAGAAGAGTGGCACCTGGAAGAAAGGGAAGAGAGATTACGACACCGTAGTGCATTGGAAATACTTCAATTATGTGAGAAACACCTTTTACACTTGAGCTTCAGAAGAGCTGAGCGATAGGAGGAGGGCATCGATTATGATAAGCATCGTTTCCGTGGGAGAGAATTGAGACAAGGGTAATGGCGCTGCAGGCTGATACGGTATTCAAATGGCCTTTGTACATAGAAGGAAATGCTGGGATACGGGCAATGTGAACGGGTTCAAAATTCGAGACAGCTGGACTAGCAAGAATTATCACCACCAGTCAGTTTTATTCTGAACTCTATCAGATTTTTCCAGGACTTGTCCAAGTGTTGGGGAGATTACTCAACAGAAACACAGTGAGAAATAAAGCTCACTCAACTGGGCAAAAAAAAAAAAAAACAAAAACACACAGTTTGGGTGAGGTAGCACGAGGTGACAAGTTGTTTCATAAATATCTTGAGAGCTTCTGGCCACAGCGAACACGGATCATTAAAGAAAAAATTCACCCAGTGCCATTGGAGAGAACGTTTCAACCTACTACTTCGGCCTCCAAAAAGACCGTTAAAAGGAAGAGAAAAAAAATAAAAATAAATTCTGCCCTTTTTATGTGCTGTTGGACTCCTATGGAGGAAAGTAAATTCTGATTTATTGCTGCCTGCCTGGGGAAGAAGGACGGAGGCACAGAATGACATTTAATAGCTTCGTTTGGGTTGTCAGTGTAGGTGGGGCACCGGGCTGTGGGGGCAGGTGTGCCTTGGCAGCCGCTAGCAAGCCACGAGCCACGCCGTCTTACCCATTCCACGTCCTGCCTCACCCCCATCGCCCCCAACCCCCAAATCTGCCATAATTAGCCTTACGAGGCTCACATTGCCACAGCCACACGCCCGAGGCATTATCTCCTATCTGTGGTATTATGTGCTGTAATCCCACAGCTAAATGCGGTAACCCAAATTTCACAGAGACTCTGTAGCAGGCTTGCTAAGATAACCCATCTCGGTCTGTGGAGTGCCAGGTCGCACAGAGCCTGTAGGCTTGGAGCGCTATGGATGCTTTGTGTAGATTCATCCTACGCACCCTATAGCTTACCCATCCTTCCAGAGATCACAGGAACCCTAAATAGCAAATATGGCATCCTAACTAGAACACCACCTGTTTTGTGCAAGTGTACATGGGCTTCTGCCACCCGGCTGCTTCTGTCTCTCTGTCTCTCTGTCTCTTTCTCTATCTCTCTTCCTCTCTCTCTCTGTCTCTCTCCCTCTCTCTCTTTCTCTGTCTCTCTCCCTCTCTCTCTATCCCTCTATGGAGAAGAGATAAACTTCAGAATCTGTCTCTGTGGTCTGGCTTGTGAAATATACATAAAACTGGTAGATATAGGCTCATCGTCTGTACCCAGGCCAACGGTACCTATGCCACCTACGCAACGGTGACCTACATATATCTGTCACACATAATGCTCTTGAATATGTTTGCAGGTGCTGGGCTCCTGGGCAATAAAGATCGTTGCTTGACAAGCCTTTTTGTTCCACATTTCAGAATTTTTTGTGGTTGTTTGTTGTCAAAAGGAATAACAACTATTCTCTGTCTCTCTCTGTCTCTCTGTCTCTCTCTGTCTCTCTCTGCTGTGGGATTGCTTAGAAACATGCAGGTTTTGACATATGCTTTTACCTGAAAATGTATCTACTCCCGCTGCTTTATTGGACCCCCTAATTACTTGTAAAAAAATAATAATAAATTGGGCAGGTGTTTGCTCTTCCAGTTGATTAATTGACAATGATTTCACTACAATTGACGGCAGAAAGCTAGGAAGCTGCCGGTTGGAGTTCAATGAGGAATACACATTTTTCTACTCAGCCATGTGAATCAGCTTGAGAGGAGAATTTACAAAAGGCTCCAACTGCCAGCAAACTATATGTTTTTCATTCCAGGCTTGGAGATCTCTTAGTCCCAGTGTTGAGCCCTGTCACATATATAATTCTCTGTTTTATACATGTGAAACTCTGGCGCTGATACAATGAAGTTAGAAATGGGGTTTTTTCCCCCCTAAGTGAAAAGGATCCCCCAGATCAGTCACTATTAGGTGTGGAAAGGAGTGCATTACAGCAGGAACAATGAAGTCTGATGGAAAGTTGACCTTGCTTTTTCACGGCGTCGGTGGTATTTTGCTTTTCAATTTACCAGCCTCAGGAGCAGCCGCCGCCAGCCTGAGACAGTCTCTGAGGCCCGTGCCGCCCAGAATATTAGCATAGGGACGTCGGGGCCATTTTGTATTAATTTTTTCATAGCTTCAAAGAAGGCCACACGACGACGCTTTCGACTGGTGAGTAAATAAAAACAAAGAGGTCTAAATTTCAGAAATAAAGACACCAAATGAAGCACTTTTCTTCATTTTTAGCTGATTAAGAAAACTTTCCAGGTCTTATGGGGAATCTAGCGAGGTACAGAACCCACGGAATAGTATAGATTTTATCATTTTAATTAAGAAAAGTCCTGGGCACAAAACTTAATTTCAGAAAGGCAGGTTTTCCGAAGAGAAGCAGTTTGACTAATAGAATTCCTGTATGAAATCAGAAAGTGGTGAACTATGTAAAATAAGTTAGACTCAGGGTTTGGCTGGAGTTCAGGCCGTCTTTTTATGTTGATCCTTAGAACTCATTCATTCGCTTTATTTTTATTTCAGCTGGGCTTGTAAGCATGAATAATGTAGATACACAAATAGCATAGAAAGTGAGTGTAGCCAGGAGGTAACGAGAGGGACAAGAGTCCATATTTCCTGAAAACAACTCCAAATAGAAAAGACATTTTCATGCTTTTTAAAAGACAATAACAAAGAAGACTTAACAGCTATGTGTATCAACATAAAGTACCCCTTGAAACATTCTTTTCTAAACTTAGATGTTAGGAGACTACCTTGCGGGGAATCGCCATGACCGTTTTATGGGTGTTTTTTTTTTTTTTCTGATCAAATTTAGAAGAGGAAAATAATGACGTTCCAGAGTCATATGCCTAAAATCATGAAATTGATGACCTCTCATCTTTCAAAAATCCCTCAACATGCGATGGAGATTCTAAGTGTTTTAAAGGAACATTTCAACAAAACAAGCAGGTGATTTAAGAAAGAATGAAGATATGAATTCGCTCCTGTGTTTGCATAGAGGAATTATATTCTCTTTGATGAAAATGATACGGTAGAGAGTAGAGACTTCTGAACAGCATGCATTTACATCACGTCTCCATTCTCCGAGACGCCCATCTTCGGCTATAAACCTTCCTCATGTTATTTTGGTATTCTGATTTGCCAAGCAGATGAAGGGTTCAAATCTTTTAACTTGTCCTTGCACGAGAAAGAATTAGAAAACACAGAAACGCTAGATTGAAAACTCTTTTTGCAGAGAATATGAGGTTCCTTCCCTTGCCCCTGGGGCGGGGGGTGGGGGGTGGGGTAAAAAAGGAAAGCACGTCTCTTCTCATGCAGTAAGCTTACTGAAGGATTTGCATGGTCAATTTCTTTTCAGCTCGAAAAAATTTAGATTGACTGCATCTCTGTGATGACTTCGTAAGCTGCCCTTTCTGCCACTATGACACTGGGGAAGTAAAACAGACGCTTGCTGTGAGCCTCAGGGATCTGAGGGCACTAACCAGGCCTTTGCGCCTGACTCCAGCGACATGTTCTGAGCATTTAGCCTTTGCCAAGAAGATGAAATGGCAGCAACTTCGCAACTTGAACAGTTAAAAGTGTCTTATGCAGGTGAATCAGTCCAATTGCCTCAAGAATGCACTCCCAAGGACCACCAACACCGCTTCCCAAAAGCAGCACGAATCAAATTAACATCAAAGAAGGGATGGAGAGGATGGCGTCTGAGAACTTTGTGTAGAGAATATAGGCTTCCCTTTCATAAAATTAGCCATTTCCCAAGTTCTACCTGAGCACCTTGATTGCCTCACGGATTAAACTGTGTATACTCAACGCCTGCTCGGGACAGGCTGCAAGTCAAGGAAGACACAGAGCAGACGGGCACATCCCAGCTGTAAAATTGCACATTCTACCATAAGTGAGCCATCCAGACTACCTACTTCATCTCCTTCTACCAAAATATTGCGTTTTCCCTCCCAATAAAGATGTTTTATAATGGCAATGAGGTGCCATAACTCACGGAGGTTCTGCTGCTTACTTGCTCTCTGTGTCCTGTAACTCCCACTCTATCAGGAGAGCATATGTTGTATCTCTGTCATGAATTATGATTTGGTGATTCCACATTGGAATTTGCACTTGGAAGGCAGTTTCTCCGCCCCCACCGCCAAGATTCCCGCTCATTCATAGAAGGTCCATATTGTCTAATGGCTTCCATGTTGTAAAACAATTCCTCAGGTGCTGCATCCAGGGGCTTGGTCTCCTAAATTCTCAATTAGCAAAACCATCCCGAACTTTTATATAGGTGCCTAAGGTGCTGTGCCTCTTCATTTTGAAATAACCATTTGTGTACACTACATTCGAGAGGATGATTCGCTCAACAATGAGCAGAGTCAATGGCAAACGTTTCAGATGGCGGTGATGAAGCTCTCACTGGCAGGAACCAGGGAAAAAGACATCCATTTTTTTGTGTGTGTGTACTGCCTCCTACCTTTCTCTCGATGAGTAAATTTAAAGGATGGAAAGTAATGAAATGCAATTCACTTTAGCCTTTGTGATTCTGACTTTCACCAAAGGGATTCCAAACTGTTTTCCTATGGGTAGCCTTTCCTTCAAATGAATATTTATTGGGCGTCTCCTAATACTGGAGCCCATTCATCCCGGCTGTAGGAGCTGATTGGGCACATCTCCTCTCAATTGCACATTTAGCAGGTGACTCATTGTTAACTTGAAATAGGCCATTGTGGTAGTATTTACCCGATGGAAACCAACAAACGCCACAAATGTGGGCTTTCTTGGGGGAAGATAGGGGTTGGTTGCTCAACAGTTACCAGCATATCACAGCCTCCTACCAGCACGTAAAGGATTATGCAGATACTGAATAATATTACAGACGATAATACAATTACTGTGTATGGCAGTCCTGAAACAAAAGTGGCTAAACGCTACTTGCAAAAGTAATTCATAAAACAAGGTAAAAATAGTTCAAATTATTCATGGAAAAGATGTCAGGTGGGCAATGTAACTTACTGGTTAAGGAATTGGGCTTGGTTCAGTTTGACTTGGTCCGCTTACTAGATAAATATCCTTCAGCAGATCACTCCTCCAAGTTCCAGTTTAGTCCACTGTAAAATGGAAATAATAAAAGTTAATTTCTTTATTCAGTTATTTTTTTCATTAATGGAGGTAGCGAGTGAATGTACTTAGTGTTCGGCTCATCCTGAGAGCCCGGTTCCTTTCAGCCGTTATTATTAAAGTCAGATAGTTGAAATGTTGCCAATGTCACGTTAGCTACAGTTATTTGTTTACTTAGTTCCAATCACATGTCTTTTTCAGTGTCCTCAAACATACCAATTTCCTGACTCCGAGCCTTTGCATCTGCTGTTCCTGCTGTCTGAAAAATCTCTGCCCTGGATCTTTGCCTGGTCGGTTCCTCCTCATTATCCTGACAGCAGTTCAGATGTTAGCTCTTGCAAGAGGATTTCCTGGGTCCCTCTTCCTTGGCACACCTTTCTCCTCTCCTCCATTTAGTCGCCACGTCCCAGATTTCCTGTTCTGTATTCCTATACAACTTTTCATCATAAGAAGTTTCTGCTTTATTTGAGGACATGTGTACTAACCATCTCTCTTACTGAATCTAACATCTGTGGGAGCGGCGGCCCTGCCTATCTGTTTCACCAGTTAATCCTGAGCCCCAGGAGCGGTGCCCGGCATGTGGTAGGCATGCAATAAATAGCGGTGAGTGATGAATAAATAAATGGTGACTTTGGAGCCACAAAAGTTAATTCACTACTTAGGTGGAGCAAATAGATCTACGATCCTATTTTTAGTCCAATTAAGGGTTGTTTTTGATAATAAAATAGAAATATTTATGGATCCACGGGAGGTAGAGAAGTTCATTAATGCCCGGGATAAATAACAGAATGAGCAGTAGAAAATCTATTGACAGATTTAATCAGGAAATTGTGAAAACAACCAGATATAGCTGATTTTGCAAGGCACAGAAAGATTGAATTTAGAATAACTTGATTGGGTGAATTTGAAAAGATGTTCGTTCCCTACACACTGCTAAAAGTTTATTTATCTCTGTGATCTTAGCATAATGATTGGAAATAAAAAAGCGGAATTCAAATTCCTAATCATTAGCCATCCTGATTATTATAATTTTGGTTGGGAGGAAAGCTATAATGTGGACCAACCTTCTTGGTATGCAAGAGTTCCCATAGACTTGTGCAGGTGTGTGAGTGACACTTTTCTTCCCCGGATCCTATTTGTTTAAGCCTCCGAGGCGGGGAATAATGGGTGCTAGAGAAGGAAGGACAAAATAGACCAGTCTGAATAAATACTATTTAATTTTTGTAGTATCCAGTGACGAATTAAGCAGTTCCATGTGAGAAGGTATTTTTTTAGAGAGCATGAGACGTTTGGAGAGCTTTCAAAAAAAGTCATCCTAAAAGTGAAGGATTTTAATTATTAGAAAAAATATTTGCTACCTATTACATTCAGAGTAGAACTAGGAAGAGCGTTAGGAAGGTAGAAACGGAATTTTGACATAGACACGCATCTCTTTCCTTATCGAGGAAAAGACATTTTATAAGTGGAATAGAGAATATAAATGCAAGGTATATGGGCATAGAGCTCTTTATCTGTATCTGGATTAAATGCTCAGAGTCCAATATTTTTCTCTATTTTTCAGATTAGCTAGGATAGAGCAGGAGGTAATGTACATAATATTGGCAGGATTTTCAATTACATTGTGGATATATGGTTAGATTGAACATTGAGCGAAGTACATAAAGTTTCAGGTATCAATTGCGAGAGATTTAAAAGTCAATTATTTTATGCACATACATATGTATCTGTATATATGCACACACACACACAAACACACAATCATCATTACCACCACTTTAGGGCAAACAATTCAGACAGGTATGTAGCTGTCCAGTTCTCATGCAGCCTTTGGGCCTATTTCATTATGTGCAGGTAAAATTTTAAGAAATTAGTTTCAGATTCTTAAAAAGATAAAAGCCCTGATTTCCTCTGTCAACCACTCCCTAAATATGTGCCCATGGTGTAAAATGCAAGAAATTAAGTAGATAATAAAAAAAGCAGGCACCTAGTTCCTGCACGTGTAATTTATTATTTACCAAAATTTGTGAACACATACCACATACCACACAGGCTAATTCTTAACCACAGTTAACATGTGACACTATGTAGCAGAGATTGATCCTAAATCAAAACATAGTGTGAAGAAACAGCATTTAGTAACAATACGCCATGTGCTGGAAAATCTAGGTGCTACACACACACACACACACACACACACAAAGACACACACACACATACACGCACAGTTACACAGTTTGACCATTGGGTTTGGACTGCATGAGTCACCTTATACACAGACTTTTTTACAGTACAGTGCTGTAAACTTATTTACTCTTCTTATAATTTTCTCATTAACATTTTCTCTTCTCTAGCTTGCTTTATTATAAAAATACAGCATATGATACATAGGACATATGAACAATGTGTTAATCAACTATTTGTGTTATTGGTAAGACTTTCAGTTTAGTAGTTAAGTTTTGGGAGAGTCAAAAGTTATACATGGATTTTCTTTTTTTTTTTTTTTAAATGTTTATTTATTTATTTTGAGAAAGAGAGAGAGTAAGAATGGGAGAGGAGCAGGGACAGAGGATCCCAAGTAGGCTCCGTACCATTAGCTCAGAGCCTGAGATGGGATTCAATCCCATGAACCATGAGATCATGACCTCAGCTGAAATCAAGAGTCGGACACCCAACTGACTAAGCTATCCAGGTGCCCCTATATGTAGATTTTCAACTGCATGGATTTTTGACACCCCTAAGTTCCACATCACTCAAAAGTCAATGGTGTATAAATATAAATAAATATATAGATATAAAATCTTTATTTTCTTCCCTCTTTTATCCTCTTATTATGTAACGTAAGGTGTACTGACCTTATGTCGTTGTACTTAAAACTGTTGTTAACTTTACATCATAATCTTTAAGTAAACGGGATATCGCGGAGAGGGGGTAAATGTCATCCAGTGACTTTACACTCTCTTCTGAGAAAAAGATTATGTGTTTTCACTTGCACACGGGATAGCTGTATCATGACAGATGGAAGTATGACTTTTATTTGGAGACGAAGTACAGCTTAAGTTGATGTGTATGGGTGCCAAGCTGACACGGTTTGAACTTGCAATGGTTAATTTTAATGTGTCAACTTGGTTGGGCCATGGTGCTCAGATATACGGTCACGTGTTATTCCAGATATTCCTGTGAGAGGATTCTGGGATGAGATTAGTATTTAAACCAATGGACTTTATTTTTTTTTTTAAGTTTATTTATTTATTTTGAAAGAGAGACAGCACAAGTCAGGGAGGGGCAGAGAGAGCGGGAGAGAGAGAACCCCAAGCAGGCTCCACACTGCCGGCATAGAGCCCATTGCAGGGCTCAAACCCACAAACCTTGAGATCATGACCTGAACTGAAACCAAGAGCTGGATGCTTAACCAACTGAGCCACCCTGGTGCATCAATCAGTGGACTTTAAATAAAGCATATTTGCTCTCTATGATGTCGGTGGGCCTTATTCAATCAGTTGAAGGCCTGAATAGAACAAAAGATCGGCCCTTCCAGAGCAAGAGGGATTTTCGCAGCAGACATTCTTTGGACTCTAGCTGCAGCATTGGATTTTCCTTGGGTCTCCAGCCTACCATCCCATCCTGCAGATTTTTGGACTTGTCAGCCTTCATAATCGTATGAGCTGATGCCTTAGAATAAATCTCATTATATATACTAATATATGTTTATATTATTAATATATTTATATTTATATTATATGTTTACTTATAAATATATAGTTATCTACAATATATATACTATATTACTATATAATATATAATACTATATTACTATATATTATATGTAAATATGTGTGTATATATATATATATATGTATGTATGTATATTATACACAGCTGGTTCTGTTTCTCTGGAGAACCCTGACTATACACAGTTCAGTGAACAAAGGCCTCAGATCTCAGTTATATACACGAGCCAAACAAAACTCACAGAGGTTTCATTGTCCAAGATCACAAGGCCAGCAAATAGTGGAGTTAGAATCTGAACTCACATCACCTAGGGGTGCCAGGGTGGCTCAGTCGGCTAACTGTCCGACTTCAGCTCAGGTCATGATCTCACAGTTCATAAGTTCGAGCTCCATGTCGGGCTCTGTGCTGACAGCTCAGAGCCTGGAGTCTGCTTCGGATTCTGTGTCTCCCTCTTCCTCTGCCCCTCCCCCATGTGCACTCTGTCTCTCTCTCCCTCTCAAAAATAAAAAGACATTTAAAAAAAGTTGAAATCACATCTTCTAATGTGAAAGCCAATGTTCTTTTGCATATTTTGTAAGGCTCTCAAAAGAGACTTCTAATAATCAATCATTTCATCAATTCATTGATTAGAGGGGCTTATAAGTAACAATGATTACCTGTTCATTTGTAACCTCTGAGAGGACAGGAAATACACCGCAACTGTCTCATTGGCTATGTCTGGCGCAATGTCTGACCCAGGACTCCCCAGAAAACACACGTGCGCACAGCACACATTTCCCCTCAGATACTTACCCACATCTCAAGCACCCTACCGGGGTAACGTATTCACTGGAGAGCCTGCAGTTTATGCAAACTTGGGCAACAGCTCAATTCCTTTTCTTCAGTGTCTGATCCCATGGGTACCAGGGAGCAAAGGCAAGTCCTCTTACCTGCTCTGAGTGGCCGTTTCTTCAGTAAACCAGAGTTTGACCTGGGAAAGGGTCTCCCAATTTTCAGACCTCAAACATTTGCAAATCACCTTGCTGATGCGTTACTGCCTTAGTCGTGTGTCCTCCAAAGAGCACGGACCGCTGCTGAAAAGAAAGCAGAGATGGAATGGAGATGCAGTTTAATGTCAGCTAAGCAGTAATATTGTCGGGTTTCAAATACTAAGATAAACACAGAGATGTTTAAAAAAAATGGAATTGTCTATGTGCAAACTAAAATCGTACAGTACTACCAGTGAAATGAACGCTATGCTTTGGGGGGAAAAGTCTAAATGAGAACAACTCAAATTCTTGCCTGGTTCTTCTGTCTCTGTATGTTTATAAATTGAGTACTGAATAGTAGATAACTCTATAATTTACTCCAGATATAACCTTCTTAGTACTCCTCCAAAATCTCAAATCCCCCAAATGTGATGAGATATTCTTAGTCTTAGTATTCTTACTTTCTCCCTGGCTGCTCCTGTACTCCTGTTTCGGCAGGATTCACAGGCCTCGTAAAGTGTTCGTAGACGGGTGAGAATATACACATTTAGAACTTCGAAGGGTCTTTTTCAGAAGATTTATCAATTTTTTTACTATAACCCACAATGTGAAATGCATATATACTGTGACCCAATGTAGATATACATATGTATGTGATATATATATATATATATATATATACAAAATAAAGTAAAATGTTAAGGAAATATGCTTTCACTTCATTCTTTTCTATTCATCTATTCTATTTCATTTTTTAAATTGTAGATGGCCACTTACCAAATTTATTTTATAACATTATATTAATTGCCTGTTGCCGTGTAACAATATTGCCACAAATTCAGCAGCTTAAAAAAAAACCACATTCTTGTTTTGTCACACTTCCCGTGGGTCAGGGGTCTGTGCGTATTGGCCATGTGCCCCGAAGGCTGCAGTCGGTGGGTCAACCAGGGTTGGGAGCTCACATGAGATTCAACTGGGAAGGGATCCATTCCCTTACTCCCATGGTGTTTGTCAGTATTCAGTTCCTTGTAGACTTACTGGACAAAAAGACTGGGTTTTTGTCTGTCTGGAGGCTGCCCTTAGTTTCCGGCCATGTGACCCTTTTACGTGGGGAAGCTCACAAGATGGCAGCTTGCTTTTTAAAGCCAGCGAGGGAACGAATCTCCTTGCAAAAACAAGTACTACCATCGTATGATGTGATCACATAGACGGAATCACGTACACCCCGATAGCTGCTTTACCACACTCTATTAGTTAGAAGCATATCATAGGTCTGGTACATACTCCAATGGAAGCAATTATGCAAGGGCGTTAATACCAGGAGAAGACTTGGGGGCCACCTTCGATCCTTTCTGCCACAAAAATTAATGTATCCATCCCTGAAATTTGAAAAGCACTGGTCTAACAAACAAACTCTCCTCAGATGATAATAACTCTGAGCCTCTATAGCCTCGCAAGGCAAGAATCATCATGAGTTTTGACATTCTATATGATCTTAGTTCTTAAATACATGTGTGTAATATATGTATTTATATTTAACAAGAGTTAACAAAGCCAGTCTTGAATACCTCTACTTCTCTACATGTTTAAAGCAGATGTTTTCTCATAGTCTAGAAAGATGGACTTGGCATAAATTTTAGGCAGTGATAGTCAAAGAAAACATAAAACTAAATTAAGTATACATTATATTATTTCATGTTTATTTATAGACTAATAATGCCCATAACAATTTTGATTGCATCATAGTTGTGAAAATTTTAAGGAACTGAAAAAATTGTCAATGTAATTATAATTATTTTGCCATCCTACATTTTAAAACAATTTTATTATTTAGAACAATGTTTGTTATCCATCACCACTGCCCCAAATAGGGCCAGCTCTGAAATGAGGGTTTGAGGAGCTTTTAATTTGTAAATTAAGCATCATAATAAGAAACAGCTCTTCACTCTGTCTCGTTTTTCCAGATAATGGTCATTTGAACTGTCTCTGAGTCTGGAGGTTGCTGTTAACAATCCGAATTGTATTACTGCTGGGCTAGTTAACATTTAAATTAGACTTTCAAAACAGCGTGGAGAAAAGTCAGTTCTTTGATGGGATTTATGATGGACACACAGCCAGGCTAATGAAGACAACATGTCAAGCCTTGAACAATAATGATTTTAGGGACTTTTGAGACAGCTCTTTGGGTTGACGGAGCGGATTTGGTCTTTGGAGGTTGCATTCTGAATCAGCAATCACCATCTTTCTAGAGACGAGATTGAAGATGAAGGGTGCGGCAGTGTTTGGGCTAGATAAATAATTCTAGGAGTAGCCAGACAAATAAATCGTATCTGAAAGTAGATGGATACGCTGAAACTAAATAAATATTTGGTTGTGGAGTTTTGGCATGAGTGGGAAGGGTTGGGGAGGGCAATGAAGAATCAATATCATGAAGAGCTAATGAGAGGTAAAACATACACCTGTATGGAGATGCTGAGTACTTCTTTTCTTCTTCTTCTTCTTCTTCTTCTTTTTTTTTTTTTTTGAGATCCTTAGTACTACTATTACACTATGTACAAGTTTCCACTGTGAGAGAAGATAAGTTAAGTAACAGCCATTTCTCCAGCCAGTATCCAGTCATTTCTTGTCAGAGACCTTTGAAGCCAACCACTTCTCCCTAAAGCTCTGCTGAACCCAGCTCCCTAGATTTTATTTCCTTTTAACTGATAAACTCTGAAACGATGCTAACTTATTTTCATGTCTAAGAAACATCTGTATTCTATAAGAACCATATTTTTAGAAAGAAGGGAGAATGTTCAATGTTAGTATTTTCACAGACTTCTACAAGGATTCCAGTTTGGAAGAAAGACTCGGGGAATTGAAGTATTAATCTATTAAACACCTTTACGTTGGGAATTATTATACAAAAGAAAAATTTTCTCTTTTTAACTAGCCAAGTTTATATTTCTGAAGATTCTCATTAATCAGAATTATCATTACGGTGAAAATTATCATCTATTAAATCACAAAATTTTTCAGCGATATGAAATTTCAGATCTCCATATGAACCGTGGCAGGGGAGTAAAACCCTAGTTTGGCTAATACTTCTGCACACTATCTCTTCCGCTAAGGTCTCATGCTGTTTTTGAAAAAAGATTGAAATCTCATGCTCTCCTTGACTGGATTTTTTTTCCACTAAAAGTAATTATTGTTCTTCTGCTTCTAGTGAAAAAGGAGTAAGAAGGACCCGATTACCTGCCGGTGGTGTTCACTGTCTTCAAATCCATTATTTAAAGTATTTTTGACCAGCTTTCTTTTTTCTCAGATACAACCGCTTTAGAAGGTAGTTTAGCTACTTCTTTAAAAGTAAATAGACATCCACCGTACAGTTCAGTGATTCCACTCCTATTTATTTGCCCAAAATGAATGAAAGCACATGTCCACCCAAAGACTAGTAATCAACAATGAAGATGAATGGATTACAGTTGAGACAAGCAACAACCTAGATGAATCTAAAAATTATTATGCAGAATGCAAGAAGTCAGACCATGAAGAGTATATACTGTATAATTCCACCTATAGGAAACAGTAGAAAATATAAACTAATCTGTAGGGACAGAAAGCGGAGAAGCTTTCTCCGACCAGGGTCAAGGATTGCAGACACAACTCCGGGTGATGACCAAGTTCACTATCTTGGTTTGGGAGATGGTTTATGCGTTTATACATAGATCGAATGTAGCAAATTGTACACTAAATATGTGCCATTTGCTCTGTCAATAAGTATCCTTTAATAAAGCTGTTAAAATTTTTTTGAAAGTAATTGTTACAAAAATTAATATAAGACATCGGACAGAGCATCATGCCCTTTCCTAAGTACTCTTCTAATCTCTAAATTCCGAAATACTGCTCTGGGGTATGCCCCCTTCCCACCCCACCCAAATCCCTACCAAAAATATCCAATTGCAACTAGAAAGTAGCAGCATCAGCAAGGAAGCCCGGCTCCCAAAAGACAGAATTTTAACTCTCTGTGTCATTTGGCTGTTTTTAAAAATGATGGAAAGTTGCCACCTTAAAAAATCAGTACTTTTCTTCTCCACAGGTAAGTATTTTTAAAGGAAATTGTACTATCATTATCTGATTGAGCAGATTTCTATTCCCCTTAGATTTAATGTTTTCCATCTGCAATATAAAAGGAAGATAATGCACAATTATGCGAGTAAGACTCTCTCTTCCAATAATGTTTGCACTTCTCAATTCCACATTTAAAAAGGAAATAGTAGCACTTGAAAAGTTAAGTAAGAAGATGAACAAAATTGAACAGAGGAAAAGTAACTGTCTGAAGACATGCTGAAAATACATTTAAAGTCTGACTGAGACAGCAACTGATCCAGCCAGCGCATCTTTTAAAGACCTGAGCAACATTCAGGTGTAAATATTGACTTGGAGACTGGAAGGGGAGGAGGGAATTCTCCAAAAATATCCAAGGATAAATAATTGATGTGTCCCAAGAATCAGGCAACTGAGGTCTAAAGTTCTATTCCTCTGCCTGGGTATATTGTCGCTTCTTTTTGTGGCATACACACACACACACACACACACACACACACACACACGTGCCTCACTTAGTGACTTTCATATATCCCTGAAAACTTTAGCCTTGAAGGGAAGTTGATAAATGAAAATGGTTGTCTTTTCATTTTAAATAGAAAAATGATCATGTGTTCCATCCAACTCATTACATCCAAAATATATCAATTGAATTATAGGCCAATGATCAATTGAATTATAAGTCAATGATCAATTGAAAAGAGAAATCGGTTGAATAATACCTCAGTTGAACATGGAAAGGGAGCTCCTATGAGACCAAAGAATAACCTGAAGGACAGTAAGGAGAGCTTGTACTGAGAATCTAACGAGTTGAAACTTTATGACACTCAGTCTAGAAGGAAGGAAGACAAGACAATAGGACGTAGGAGGGGCTGTAGGAGGCCTGCAAGGGACTTTTTTTTTTTTTTTTTGAAAATGCATTTTCTTTCTGCATCGCTTTTTTCATAAGTTGTTTTTAACCTTTTCGTGAGCTTGTGGTTTCCTTGAACTCAAACTAGACAGAAATAAAGTTTTAGCACAGAGAAGAAAAAAATCTCAAGGCAAAGCAGAGGCTAAGAAGGAGATGGCAACAGCACACACACCAGAAGAAAGAGATGCACAAATGACATCTCCCCAGCCTCCTCACTGGGTGTTCATGTGCAGAAAATTAGTTAGGACTCAGCCTAGCACCGGAGCAAATAAAAATGATCTGTGTGATTTTCTCGGATTAGAAACTCTTACAGATTCAGTTGGTGTGAGGACCTTTGCCTGAAACAGTAATGTCAAAATTTCACTTCTTATAGCCTATTTAGTGTCGTTTTAGTGAAAACGTGGTTATATAGAATAAAAAGGAATTGTCCGAAAGTACACGGGAGACCTTTCCCAGAGCAGGTACCTGAAAAGCTGTTATGTGAGATACATCTGTACCACCTTCACGAAGGAATATTCAGTTGATTCAACACATTTTCTCCCCATGTTTTTTTCTGCAATAATTTGTAGAAGTGTCTATATAGTAATAAAAAACAACCTCAGCCTTGTCCAAAACTTGTCTTATGATTTATTGAATCAGAGCTTCTTCCGGAGGTCATGTTCTTAGAAAGCTAGGGTTTTGCGTTTTTATTTCCTTCCCCCCATCGTGGAGAATTATATCAAATCACTGTAACTCTTTTTTTTAAGTTTATTCATTTATTTTGTGGAAGTGGAGGGGGAGACAGAGAGGGAGAAAGAATCCTAAGCAGGCTTTGTACTGTCAGCACAGAGCCCGATGCAGGGCTCGAACCCATGAACCGTGAGATCGTGACCTGAGCCGAAATCAAGAGTCTATCGCTTAACTGACCGAGCCACCCAGGCACCCCATTGTCACTCTTTGTTAACAAAATTTCCATTGGGTGGAAATACAGGCATTGTCTGTGGCTTCCAAGGGGAACTTCAAGTCTCATTACCACCACTGTCTAATCAGAGGGGCTAAGAGGCACAGACCGCAGGTGCTCCTATGGACCTGGCATTCTCTGGAGACAGTGCCGCGTCACTGAGCTGGCCTAACTAGAAGTTCACTTGCGTTAGGTGACACGAGGTAGGCGATGTGCTCAGTGGTGGAGGGCTCATGCCTAGAGACACTTAGAAGCAAAATGAATTCTTCCATTACTTTTCTTCTCACAAAGTGGAATTCCAGATAAAGAAAATGAAAGCAGCAGCCATGTGAATAAACATTAGAGATAATAACAAAATTTGCAAAGCCTTTATAGATACACAAGTGCTGTTATGTCTTCTCTTACTTCTGTATGGAGTATAAAAGGCAGCCATTACTCTTTTATTGCCATTGAAAAATGAGGAAGCTGAAAAGTTGTCTGAAGACATGCAAACGACATCACAGCATCCATGAAATCCACATCTCTGGGTTGCAAAACCAGGTCTTCTGCTTACAAATTTAGGCCTCCTCATACTCCCATAAACTCCAGAATGTGAAAATAAACTTAATACCAAAAAGGCATATTTCCCCCAATCACCATAGTGTGCAGTGACAGAAATAGAAATAATGGACTTAGCAAAGGCATTCTAGTTCAAATAATCCGCATATAAGCTATAAAAACATAATAATAAGACAGATTCTTTTTAGTCATCTTGCTTTACATGGATAATTACACTTTTACTTAACTTTATTTAAAAGAAAAATGCAATTTTTCCCCCAAAGTAGAAAAGTCATATATACCCACTGAAGAAAGCTTGAACAGAAATAAAAAGTATAAAAAAATGATTAATGGCCAAATTTACAAAGCATTGAGAAAAAGACAAACGGAATGACTCAGACTAGGAAACCTGTGTCAGAAGGTATAATACAGGGGCTTGACAAAGACGTGACCTCAAGATGTGGTCCTCAGACCAGCATGCAGGCATCCACCTCGGAACTTAGAAATGCTGATTTTCAGGTACCTCTCCGGACCTACTGAGTCAGAAGCTCTAAGGGTGGGGCCGGCAATAGGTGGGGATTTTTAATTTTTTTAGTTTGATTACAGTTGACACATAAGTGCACAACAGTGGTTCAACTTTTCTATGTGCTCCGCTCCGCTCACCACAGTGTAGCTCCCGCCCGTCACCATACATAGAGCTATCATGGCATCACTGACTATGTCTCCTGCCCTGCACCTTTTATTCCTGTGACTCGTTCATTCCATAACCGGAAGACTGTACCTCCCGCTCCCCTTGACCCATTGCCCATCCCCCTACACCGCTCCCCTCTGGCAACCGTCAGTGTGTTCTCCGTCTTTATAAGTCTGATTCTGCTTTTTGTTTGTTTGCTTATTTGGATTTTTTTAGATTCCACGTATGAGTGAAACTACGTTATTTGTCTTTCTCAGTCTGACTAGCAATAGGTGATTTAACAAACCCTTCAAGGGATTCTGATATCGCTGAATTTGAGAAACTCCAGCTTAGAGAAAACTTAAGGGGATTATGTTCATATTTTTAAATAATTGAAAGTATTTTTATTTTTTAATTTTTGTTAAAGTTTACTTATTTTTGAGAAAGAGAGAGAGAGAGAGAGGAAGGGAGAGGCAGAGAGAGAAGGAAAGAGAGAATCCTAAGCAAGCTCCACGCTGTTAGCAAAACCTGAGTCAGAATCCAGTGTTCTGTTCCCTGCACCCTTGACAATGGGCACACGGAAAGGTGCACTGCAATTTCATGACCTGAGCCAAAATCAAGAGTCTGAGGCTTAACTGACTCAGCCACCAAGGCGCCCGGAAAGTATTTGTTAAACTGAGACCGATTTATTTATTTCTGCTTCAATGTACAGGACAGGTCCAGCAAATGGACATTTAAGAGGGTAGATTTTGACCTTACACAGATGAGAACTTCCAATTGAATGGAGCTGTTGGTGGGTGACACTGACCTACTTGGGGAGGGCTGGGTGTCTCTAGGCTGATGTGGAGACAGGGGCCGACATTGAATCAGGGGAAATAAACTAAGAATGTGGAGTTCGGGGCTCTCAGAAAACGAGAGCTTCACAGCTGTGCATTACTAGTATTCTGTTCTAAACTCTGCCTCACTATCCAATGTCTGTGTTAATGAGGTGAGGACTAGGTAATATTAAAAATTATTCATTACTGACAACAGATGATAAAGGGAGACCGGAGTTATACTCTTCATAACCCCTCACGCCAATGCCTCATTACTTGCCCTCATTTTTTTTTATACTTTAATACATGGCCCTGATTTTACTTAATAAGCCCTCTAACTTAAAGTACAATATGGTGGGACAAAAATTCTATTGGAAACCACAGCTCCCGTTTCCATTCTGGTTCTAGCAAGTAGTTCTGCGTCTCAGTTTCCCCTCTGCAAAATTAAATGGTTAGAAGAAATGATTCCTTAAGTGCCATTCAGTTTGAAATTCTATGTATCACATCGTGAATTTCTCTTCTACATACCTCACACATTCAACAATTACCCACCAGACTTTCCAAAACTTGGGGCAGGATGTTTGTCTATCCAATTGCTAATAAGAATGATCTACCATCTAAGCAAGAGACTCGTGATCTCTATAGTTTGAGATTTCGCCTGGGTTCTAGGTGTCGGGCTAGAACGACAGAACAATCATCTAACAAAAAGTGGTAAGTTTGGAACAATTCTTTGTACCTCCCTAAGTTCAAGATGGAGTTAGGCTGTGGATGGCCACAGTAACTGAAAAAAGTTTTCAAATGAGGCTTGATGGACTAAATATCTCTTGCATCACTACACAGAGAAAAATAGAGAAATCTCGTAACTAAAGAAAGTGAAATCCACTTTACTTAATGCGGACCTCTGTCTCTGGTGTGCAGGTCCTCTGTGTCCAAAGATAATTAGCACTTTATAATGCTAATTATTATAATTATGTCTGAGAAAAAAATCATTAGGGGGTAGGTCCGTTCACTGATTTTCAATTGCCCCCTCTATTTGAAAATAAGGTCACTTTTCTATGAAATAGCTTTAGGAGCTCAAAGAAGAAAGAGGGTTATGGAAAATTCTGCGTAGGGATAATCCTGAGATTTTAATATCCTTATAATTGTGGGACGTGTCTGGGTCTGAGCAGGGAGGAAAATAGTGAAGCTGTTTAGTCTAGGAGTCTAAAACTCAGGACCCAGAAGAGCAAATGTTTCTGTAAGACTTAATAATCAGGTAGGTATTTGTTTATCACTCGCCGTGTGCCTGGCATCGTGCGCTTGCACTCAGCTGTTTCCAGGCGCCTCTTCATGTACTAATCTTCACCACAGCTCCACGAAGCAAGCATTAGCACCATTCCATGTACACAATGTCAAGGCCGTAGGAAACAGAAAACTGGATTCTGCCTGAGGTGTTGCTCGCTCCAAAGCGCGTGCTGTAAACCCTTTACTATCTGCGCTTCCGTGTAAATGCACCACTCCTGTTAGGGCTCTGGAAGCACTGAATTGATGTCAGGGCAGGGAGGGGTCCATCTTGGACAAGCCGCGCAGGTAGGTTGCTTGGGAGAAACCCACCGTCCGGAAGTAGATCAAGCCAACAGGAGAGCTAAGGTCACCTTCTGAGAGCCCCAGACATACGGCTGTGGCTCAGAAGGAAGAATTGGGGGCAAGGGTCTGAAGAACAGCTCCCTCCACTTTGGCCTATCAGGAAAGAGCCCATTCACTTTGCCAGGCCTCGTTACTAACGCCTAAAACAACTCCCACAGCGGCTACTCTTACTACTGATGCTACAATCACTATTATCACTATGGCCACTCTGAAAACTTCCGAGGTGCCAGGCACAGTGCTAAACACGTCACACGCACTGTCTTATTAAATACCCACAGAGTGTTCTCATTACTCCAATTTCACATATAAGAAAAGTGAGGTTCAAAGAGGCTAAGTAATTTATTCATGGCCTTGCTTTATAATATGTGAAACACCATACCTGGTAGGTATCATGACTCAGAAACTATCAGCTGAGGAGGAAGAAGTGGCCTTTCATCTTTCAAAGATGAGCAGTTGTCTTTCTGTTTAATGGTTTTTAAAAAATCCCCCTGTGACAAGCTCCAGAGGACAAATAATTTATTTCTTGTGGTGTATGGCTTTCTAAATGAATTAATTGATAGGCATCCCATTGTCAGTCTGAGAGATATGGAAATAAAACAGACATAAGATGGGCTCTACCAAACTAATTTGTGCTTTAAGCACATAAATAATAATTTCTTTAAAGTAATTCTGTGTTTACCTTCTCTTCTGCTTCAGAACCTGTGTCTTTGTGGTGCCTTTATGCCATCAGTAGAGACATTTGGTTTTGTTTTTTGAGTATTAGTAAGGAGAACTAAACCGTAAATATTGCTGGTGGGAGGTGGAGGAGGTGGGGATCCAAAAATAACTCTCAATTCATCCCTGCCCTCATTCACTGAAGAGGAGACAGGAAGAATAGTCATAATAACCATCATAATAATACAGTAGCAAGAGCCACTCTCTCCTTTTCAGGGGGCCGTGAGGCCAAAATTATTTTCACAGTAACACTAAGCTACTATTTGCCTTTAAACTGTGCTGATACTTGCACCGATCGTGCCAAAGCAAGGGTGCCCTGGCACAAATTAAGACCACGGAAACAAAGTCTACTGATGATAATTGTATTCTTCACCAATATTCGTGTGCAGGGGGAAAAAAGTCAGTTTCATTTAAGAAAGTCCTCGGTGAAGTAGTAAAAATATTAATTTCATTAACTCTCAACCCTTGAGTACAAGTCTTTTTAATATTCTGTGTGATGAAATGGGAAGAACAGTTAAAGCCTTCTGCTGCCTTTCAAAGTATGACAATTATCTCAAGGAAAAGCGTTGGTGTGATTGTTCAAGGACCGCCATTTTTACCTGAAAGAATGAGGGATGGACTATGGGTTTTCAGAGTGGGATATTTGGCAGATACTGGCTTGAATATATATGAAGGGAGCTTGTGGCCTCAAGGAAAACAACTGACAATATTTACGGCCAATAATAAAATTAAAGCTTTCAAGTAACGGTCCCTTGACAGCTCCCCAATACTTCAAGAATGTTCTGATGAGACTGATGATGATGCTAATAAATGCAGGGTTTGGGTATTTTATAGTGAAATATGTCAAGGATTGAAAGACATGCATAACTCTGAAAACACAATATTTTTCAATGCATGACCAATACAGAATTTTATGTACTCGTGGATGAGTAAACGATCCATTTAAGTGGAAGATAGACCATTGGACTTTAACTTAGCAGACTACGAAACATTGACTTCCGATTCCACGTGCAACTGACCTTTAAGAAACTACTACTTGTTGAATCTCAGGTAGTACAAAAAAAAATTTACAGTTCTATGAAAAGGCTGTTCAATTGCTTTTCCCTATTTCAGTTACCTTTTTGTGTGAGACAGAACCTTTATCCATATATATTTCAACAAAAGGCAGATTGAATGTGGAAACAAATATGAGAGTCCAACAGTCTTCTATTAAGCCAGATATTAAAGAGATTTTTCAGTTTGGAAAATAATATTATTTTTCATTGCAATGTTAACTGTTATTAATTTGTAACAAGCTTATTATTTTAGAAATCAATTAATATATAAACTTTTACAATAGATTCAGTTTTAACTTCTTATATGGCAAATATTAAGACATACATAATACCCACATAAACCAAAGCTCTTTGGGGATCTCGGTAATTTTTGAGAGCTTAAAAGGGTCTGAGAATAAAAAGTTTGAGAACTGCTGATCTAAAAAAATAAACAGTTGTATGAATTGCCATTGAGCGTGTAAATTGGTACAACCTTTCTGCAGGGCAATTTACATGATCAAAGCTATTAAAATTTGGGTACCTGTGGCCAACAATTTCTACCTCCAGTAGTTAATCCATAGCAAAGAATTGTAGATTGGTACAGACATTAATTTATTAGAACTTTCATCATGGTATAAAATTAATGCTAACAGCTCAGAGCCTGGAGCCTACTTCCGATTCTGTGTCTCCCTCTCTCTCTGCCCCTCCCCTACTCATGCTCTGTCTCTGTCTCAAAAATAAATAAACATTAAAAAAAATAAAAAAATAAAAAAAGAATCTTTTGTATTTTCCTAATATCCTACAGAAAAAAAAATGCATTAATTTTATCAGAAAAAAATGTTTATGAAATGCGGTGGATGAATGATGCCTTTTGATTTTTTTATTCAGTCTTTTATCCCTGAGCTTTGATAGAAGAGATTAGGGAGGACACGCGAGCCTAAGGAGAGAGGAAGAAGAGCACAGCAGAACTGGGGCACTGGGGAAATCATATCGTAGAGGGGAGGCTAAGCGAATCAGCTTTTATTAATGACTGATGCTGGCTCGTTTTATTAGGCACAGGGTTAAAAATACAAAAGTGTCATTTTTGTAGGTCAAAAATAGTTGAACATCAGCAACTCAACTTGAATAACACATTTAATATAATAGCCATATTATGCCCATTATACAGGTGAGGAAATGAAGATCAAAGGTTAAATAGCTTGCTGGCAGTCACACAATTCCATGCCTTTTCTACAACAGATTTTCCTTTCTTCAAAGTTTTCTGTCTAGATCAGCTTGAGGGGGAGATCTTCTATATAGGCATATGGGACCTCTTCACAGACCAGAAGGTTACAAATAATTTCTTCCTAGAAAATTTTTGTCTACATATGTAAGATGGCGGAAAACCCCTGGATGCACAAGGTGATTAAAAACTGTTCAACCTACTCTTAGTCAATAGTTAGTTTAGCTATTAGTAAAGTTGGTAAATAAAACCAAAACATCTCATTATAATGAATGTATTACAAATAAAAACCAGATGTATTTTCAAGAATTCATCACCCACTCTTCTCCAAAAATGACTTTGAGATACTTCTTGGATGGGAAAAATAGTGTGATAATCTATGAAGCTCAACGTCTACACCTTCTTCCCCCAAACCCAGCTAAAATAAAGCAAGAAGACAGAAAACTTTTAACCATAGTTGGGTAATAGACTCAAACAGCACCCTTTAAGCTAAAGAGAAAAAAAAATAAAAGAAAAAAAGCTGAAAGGAAAGACCAAAAGAAGAAATATTGCTTAAAAAATAAGCTCAGAATAGGTTCAAGCCCTTCAGAAAATGCTGAGACAAAATCAAGAATAGGCAAATTCTACTTTAATTTGAGAAGGTATAATTCAGAAAATAAAATTGAAAATTCAGAAGTACACTGTAAATGCTAAGTTGAAGAAGGCCCAGAGTAGAGGTGACCTTAGGAAAGGAGAAGCCTAATGAGGTTGGATTAAGCTGCCCCAGGACCTCCTGGGTAATTATATTTGGACGTAACTTATCCTGGGCATAACCAGGAAAAGCAGGAGCTGTAAATAAACCAGTGCGGATATGATGGGTGGAAGTAGATGAAGGAAAGGTATATTTGTTTTCTTTTTCTATTTTTTTATTGTTTTTTAATATAATTTATTTTCAAGTTAGCTAACATACAGTGTATACAGTGTACTCTTGGTTTGGGGGTAGATTTCCACAATTCATCACTTACATACAGCACCCAGTGCTCATCCCAGCAAGTGCCCTCCTCAATGCCCATCACTCATTTTCCCCTCTCCCCCACCCCATCAACCCTCAGTTTGTTCTCTGTATTTAAGAGTCTCCTATGTTTGCCTCCCTCCCTGTCTGTTTGTAACTATTTTTCCCCTTCCCTTTCCCCATCATCTTCTGTTAAGTTTCTCAAGTTCCACATATGAGTAAAAACATATATCTGTCTTTCTATGACTGACTTATTTCACTTAGCATAATACCTTCCAGTTTCATCCACATTGCTGCAAATGGCAGGGTTTCATTCTTCCTCATTGCCAAGTAGTACTCCATTGCATACATAAACCACATCTTCTTTATCCATTCATCAGTTGATGGACATTCAGGCTCTTTCCATAATTTGGCTATTGTTGAAAGCGCTGCTACAAATATTGGGGTACTTGTGCCTCTACGAATCAGCAGTCCTGTATCCTTTGGATAAATTCCTAGTAGTGCTGTTGCTGGGTTGTAGGGTAGTTCTATTTTTAATTTTTTGAGGAATGTCCACGCTGTTTTCCAGAGCAGCTGTACCAGTTTGCATTCCCACCAACAGTGCAAGAGGGTTCACCTTTTTCCACATCCTCACCAGCATCTGTTGTTGCCTGACTTGTGCCTGTGAGTGACTTTTAGCCACTCTGATACGTGTGAGGTGGTATCTCAGTGTAGTTTTGATTTGTATTTCCCCGATGATGAATCATGTTGAGCATCTTTTCATGTGTCTGTTGGCCATCTGATGTCTTCTTTGGAAAAGTGTCTATTCATGTCTTCTTCCCATTTAAGGGAAGGTATATTTGATTCATGCAAGCATCCAAAATATGGAGCCAGCTTTGTTCTATCAATGTGCAGTATTAATAGAGACATTCTTTGTTTGGGGTATGGTAGATCTGACCATTCTCAAGAATTAAGGAATTCTTAAGGGAGGAAACCTCTCCAGGAATTCCAACGTGTGATGTGGGTTTACCAGACACTCCAGTGGAAACGTCTTTTTTCTACTTGAAGAACAACATCTCATAGAATAAACATTTAGTCAAGACCTGGTCTGGTCTCCAAGTATCATTTTATGAACATGTAAATTCAAATTCAAAGAGGCGAAGGACTTTCCCAAAAATTGTGGATGATTCCAAATTAAAATTCAACTCAGTTCTCCTGAGTGTGAGCTCATTGTTCGTTTCCATGTTTTCATTGAGTGGCATATGGGCAGGCCTGCCTTAAACCAGTGCTTTCTCATTTTCATTTCGTTTGTATAAATCAGCTATGATATGAATGAGGAGTGGGAAAGTAACTAGTAGCGAGCATTGCTGTGGGGTGGCTTGTATAATTCTATCTGGGGAAGAAGGAAGTTGGGGAAGCTTTAGAAAATGCTCTTAAAATGATCATGAGTATAAAAAGAAAAGTTGTAGGGGAGTTACTGAATTATTAGAGGGTATGAAAGGGACTTGGATACCCAAGGAAATGTAGACCCCAAGTGGAATTCTAAATCAATAAAGTGTCCTTCAGGACTCTGCTCGGATGGTACCTACAACTAAGTGTAGGATAGAACACTGATGATGTGTGAAATGTCCTTATCCTTTGGACACTCAACTAGACTTGATTTGAGCCTTCAATTTCACAGCTGTGAAATCTACTCCCTTTCCCAAGATTTCTGTGAATTTTTATTCTCCTATAAGTGATTCCATGCCAGCTAGTATACCAACTTTATCCCACTTACAATTTTCCATAAGAAACTCAGTCATACTCACGATTTCATGAAGTTAGTAACTTTAATGAACATTTGCAAGATTTGGGGGGAAAAAATCACATTGGACACCACACAGCCTTCTACCATTTCCTAGCCCCACTTGCATTCTCTCCCCGCTTCCTGGAGACCAGCTTCTAATCACTAGAGTGGCCAAATCATTTATTATTACCCAAATCAGAACATTTTGAAATTAAAAGAGGACACTGTTAATAATGTGCTAGAATGATAAGTGTAAACTTGGACTATGTAGGAGAAAACAAGATACAGGTTTTCCCACCAATATGTGACCCTTACCCACTGTGAGCAGACCTATAGGAAATGCAGTTCTGTCTCCTCATCTTTGAGGGCTTTCCTGATTGGACCGATAAACTTTCCCCCGGACCCTAGAGTATTCCAAAGAATAAATTTTTCTCTAACTCATTATACTTGTTTGATTCGTTAAGTTATTATTAATGGGTTATCTCTCCCCTAACTTTGTTTATGCTTCCCATAACACTTTTTTTTTCTTTTAAAGCAAAACACAATTAACCTCAATATAATCCTTTATGTACACATCTATCTTTTCCACTAAACAATAAGATCCTTTGGGGCAAAGACCATATCAACTTCATTATAGCAAAGTATTCTAATTGCCTCCAAATATCTGTCTTCTCCTTTTTTTTCTATCATACTAGAACCTTACGTTTTAGCTAAGCACATGGTTGCCCAGAATTAAAACTGTATTTCTCAGCCAGCCAAGTTTGTAGCTAGGAGTAACCATGTGATAAAAATGTATACAATGGAATAAGAGTTGCTACTTATGTATGCACTTTTTGGGCACTCCCCTCCCCTCTGCCAATTCATATTTCTGCTAAGTGACATATAAATTTGATGGTGTAGCAAAGAATATTATTCGTCACCAATTATATATGTGGCTGTCTACATTTTCCATCCTCTTGGGCCAGTAAGTTGGGATCATGTGACCATTTCTTACCATGTGACTGAAGCATGAGTTGTGTCACTTCCAGAAAGAGTCAATTAAGACCTAATGTGTTTTTTTCCATTTCTCTTTTTCCAGAATAACTCGGAGGCCACTAGTGCCAGATATATAGCAATGAGGAGGGCCACTGGACCCATATAAGGCAAGTCAGATTTGGAGAAAATGTGTTATTGCAGCACAGCCTGGTGATATTTCACTAGAGCAGATGATGAATCACCTGAAGGCTATGCAGCCAAGTTCAAAACCTCAGAGGTAACAGAGCCATGATATAGAAGGATATGGGCCCCTGACATGGTGGAGATAACATATCACCTCTGAATTATTTACTCCTAAGTTTTATGTGGGGAAATAAATATCAATCTGTTTAAGCCACCGCTAATTTGGGTCGATTTTTCAGCAGTCTAGCCCATTCTCAATAACATTTTTGCACTTCTCATAGTTGTCTTGTATGGCATCTCACTTATCAGAGATACTCGATTGAACATTTGATGAGTTGACATGGAAGAGAAGAGGAGACAGTGTGAGAAGATAAAGGGTAATCTATGCAAAAGTATATTGAAGGGCAGTCCAGTGATGAGGAAAAGCTATTTAAGCTTAAACTTCAGGAAAAGATTTCCTGGCATTGCCGGGCACACCAATTGAGAAATAGAGTCCTAAAACAGAGGTGTCCCTCCATCATCCCGTGGGTCTAATCACACCTACAGATGGGTTTTTTTGGCTTGCACTATGCTTTTTAAAAAATGTGAATTAGTTGCCAATGTTCATATATAGAGTTTACATGGAAATCTATGTTTCTGGCTCCTTTTGAAAGATAAAAAGATCTGGAAAATTGGGGCATATATGGTAACAAATTGGCTAGAGCCATGGGTGCCCCTTTTAGCCAGGACATGAGTAATCAGTTCATGATGACCATGACATTGTCTCTTCAACATTGAGGGTATTTGCCAATTGCCATCTATATCATAGTGCTTGCTTTCTTGATTTTTAAAAGCTTGATCTACTTCCATATGAAACCTTACAAATAACTGCCTACATTGGAACACCTGCCTTAGACATTTGCTTTAGAGGCAAGGTCCTAGGACACAAGAGTTGGACAGCAGGAAAGGAGTGAGAGATAAGAGAGAGCAGTACTGCAAACAGAGGGATCTCAGGCAACAAGAATTGTGATGGCAGAAGGCGTTTATGTGAGCAGGTGTGATGAGAGGACAATGATCCCAGTAGGCATATGACCATCATATCCTCTGCCTGTTCTCTTAGCCCCACCAAAAGATGAAGTGGCCCCCAGGCCCCAGGTCTAATGTAAGAACCATATGCTGTTGTGCTCTTTTGAGCCCTGCTCCTAGATCTTGATAGAATTCTTGACAACCTGAATGGTGATTGGTGCTTCTCCAAAGACTCGAAAGATTGAGAGGAAAATAGATCGTCTATTCGTCTCCCCCCACTCATCTTGGTTTCAATAAGAAATGTGAAGGTGGAAGATGAAATACAAGCAGAGACAAAATGAGGTTGTAAATCAAACACTTTTTTACTTTCCTTGCTCAGAAAAGCTTGTTGAGTGCTTAAGAGAGCAAGGGAAAGAGCAAGGTATGGAGGGGGAGGGAGGGCGGGAGGGAGGAGGAGACTCACATTGAGACAAAGGGAAAAGTTGGATTGTTATATTTCAGTTCATCTCTTGATGTTGGTGGGTGTAGAGCCCCAGATGTTAGAGCTAATGCAATATGCATTAGTCCATCACATTGGGAAATCTCTAGTCCCTGCAACAAGGAATTAATAAATCTAGTAATTGTGTCATGTCAGTAAGATAGGCTGGGAAAAAAATTGTGTAAATTATTTGATAAATGTGCATGCCCAGGTAGCATGTTTCTGAGGCCTTTCACAGAGATTGACCCAAGATTGCCCTGGAATTACTTCTCTTCCACTCTGCCCTCTAGGAGGAGCTGGTATGAAAGAGAATGGTCATTTATTGAGTGTGGCAGTGGCATCCAATTAATAGCATACAAAATCGATTCTTTATGCTTTGTTTCTTATCAAACCCATCCCCAGAACACGAGTTCTCTAAGGCAATTAGAAATAATCACAGGCTTGCCAAAATGTTCTTCTCTATTTTCTAAACATTAAAATCAAACTGCGGTTCAATGTTAGCTCTTAAGGGGCTCAGGTTTTTGTGTGCGTGTGATTTTCGTTTGTTCGTTTTTAATAAAATGAATGGCTAAGCAGTTGTCTGCAACATCAGGACACTATATATGTATCCAGAATGATATATGTGGTATTCCTGTAAAATATTTTTGAATTTCTCTTTTGATTTTTTTTGCAACATCTAGAAAGGTATAAAATTAAAAAATCATCGTGTCACGTAATCATCATTGATTCTTGTACCTCTTCTTAGCACTCTTAGAGTGCTAAGTTCTACAGAGGTAAGGACGTGGGAGAAGTCAAAGAAATCCAGGAAGTGAAGTGAATACTTTTCAGGGAAGTATTTTGAGGACAGAATCAGATTTACCACAATTACATCAATTTATTTGCTGCTAGAAGATGCTTGTGCCATTTATGATGATGAGTTGTGTAGGCTTGAGAAAACCAGCGACAACAGAAAGTTATGTCCCCGTGTGTACCCAAGGTGATTAATCTCTTAGAGGCTGAGGACACAGCAATTCGAAGGTACCACACATCGCAATCAACACAAGTGACTATTGACTCTACCTGCTTGGACGGATCCTCTGGCAAGACTTTCATGCCAGTCAGAGAACCACCATGTCCACCTTGCTATAAATATGCCTTCTGTCATCAATAAGTTTTGGAAGCAAAAATCCACACCCATAGTCTTCTTAACATTAGCCTGACTTCAGTCCTTTTTCTTTAGACTGTGGACCCAAGAGGGCAAAGTACTTTTCTCTTTTGTATCAATCCACATAGTTTTATTTCTAGTAGCTCCTAGGGCACTGTGTTGAGGCCACTCCCAGCTGTAGTACTATGACTGATGAGCCATGCCTAACGTGAGTAAGGAAAACAAACATTGCCACATTTTGTCTGGGTGTTTGCCAGCTCTTTCCTAACCTCTCTGCTTTTCACTTTCCAGAGAAATCTGCGGTCGAGTCCTAGCTCTCTTCTTCACAAGACTTCCTCTGGTATGCAACATCTAACTGTGACTCAACAACACTTTCTCATGCAGATAAGATGGAGTTCAGAATCTCTTCAGCAGGACTGACTCCCATAGGTCAGGCCTTCAGTTTTCCATAATTACCGTGCCTTGTTCAAACTACAGTTTTCAGTTTCTCAGATAATGTGAAATGTGCTAATGTATCTTTCAAATTAGTCTAAAAATGAATGAATGAAATCATCGAAGAGTCTGGAAAATAATTTTAGCTCTAATGTTTAAGCCTGACTAGAGCTGGAAAAAAATGGCGGAAAAGTGGAAAAGGCAAGAGAGTGAGGGAGGAGTTGGCTGAACTCTACATGTGAAGTGACAAGGGAGCCAGTAAGGAATCTGACTCTAAAAGTGAAGAGAAATTTTCCAATCTGAAAGATATATTAGTCAGGATTCTCCAGAGAAACTGTGTGTGTGGGGGGGGGCGGGGAGCAGAGAGGGAGAAGGAGAGATAGGGAGAGGGAAAGGAGAGAGGTAGAAAGAGAGAATGAATATAAGGAATTGGCTCATGCTGTTATAGAGGCTAAGAAGTCCCACAATCTGACATCTGCAAGCAGAAGGCCCATAAAACTATTGGTGTCATGTTCCAGTCTGAGCCCAAAGGCCTAGAAACCAGAAAAACTGATGGTGTAAGTCCTAGTCCTAGAAAACGACCAATGTCTCAGCTCAAGCATTCAAGCAGAGAAAGCAAACTCTCCCTCCCTCTGCCTTCCCACGGTGGGAAGGACACCTTCTTCACTCAGTCTGATTCAAATGCTAACTTATCCTGGAGACATCTTCACACCCAGAAATACTGTTCAACCAAGTATCTGGGCACCTCACAACCTCATCAAGTTGACACATAAAATTAAGCATCACTTATTAAAGGAATAAATTATATGTTGGGGAGAGGAGGCTAGATATGATATGAGACATTAAAAAAATGGAGTTAATCAACATCCTGGAAGGGGATATACGACTTGGGGTGATTTTACAACACGTCTGCAAATGGCCCCATACTTCCATCGAAAGTTAGAGTCTAATAATTTATCATTAGAAAATGGCTGGCCCTGGTCATGTGATTAAGACGGACTGTCAGAAGCTAGCTTGTGAAAGGGGGTTCAGCTAGCTCTCAGTCTCACTTTCAACATGAATGTTTAGAACCCTGATCCACAAGGTAAGAAATCATGCTGGAGAGATTACGTCAAAAGACTATATAAAGGGGGGCCTGGGTGACTCAGTTGGCTAAGAATCTAACTCATGGTTTCGGCTCAGGTCATGATCTCACAGTTTGTGAGTTCGAGCTCTGCATAGGGTTCTACGCTTGTCAGTGTGGAGCCTGCTTGGCATTCTCTCTCTCCCTTTCTCTCCGGCCCTCCCCTGCTTGTGCTCTCTCGCTCTCTCTCTCAAAATAAATAATAAACTTAAAGACTACACGAAGGTAGAGGAAGAAGCTAAAGAAGCCCCATCTGTTCAGCCCCCACTTGAAAAAAACCCCAGGCAGCCTTAACCTTCAGACATGTGAATGAACAAGGGGTCAGGGGTCCCAGTCACCAGTGTCCGATTCAACCTTGCAGAGACTCCAAGCGAGAACTCCCAACAGAGCTCAGCCAATTCCAGGCCCATCAGAGATAATAATGATCATTGTAATAAATATTGTCATTGTTTTAAGCCATAACATTTTGAAATGCTTTGTTACACTGCTGCTAGATAACCAGAACTGACCCTTTAAACAACTGTTCTTCTGAGCATCTTTCTTGTCATCAAGGATAGGAGGAGGCCATCTCTAAATGTCTTTACGATTCTAAAACGTAATGGAGAACATAAGCTGATGTTGAAGCTGATGTGAATGGACAGTATTTGAGGTAAATTTTGGGACGAGGTTAACCCCATATTGTGCCTCTTTTCCTTCCTGTCCTTCAAACTACAGACTTTTCTGTCTGGCGTTGCCTGGGGAGGAAGGTCATGGGACTGAAACCAGGGATGTCTTGGCTCTTTGTCTCCAAGCCTTCAGGAAATCTCATGCACTTTTAAGAGAACGGAAGAAAGGAAGTAAAGTAACATGCAGTAAGAGGCAGAGGAGCTTGGAAAAACATATAGGAGCAGGAGAGAGATAAACCAGCGCCCCCCCCCCCAACAAATATAAGGAGATTCTTCTGGACTGAGGTTGGGGGAGAGACAAAGGAAAGATCTGAAGTTCATGCAAGCAGGGAGTGCCGTGTGCATCTCCTTGGCAGCAGCCTGAGGAAACGGTAAATCTCCGGAGAAGAATGACATGTCTGGACAGTGGGATTCTGGGAGGACTTGAAATAGAGCCCCGTGTCCCAAACATGGCAGGAAGCCCCAGAGAATTACCAAGCAGGAAGAACCTGAAAATCAAAATAAGTTGACATATAAAAAATGAAGAGATGTGATTTTTCTTGTCTTCCTGAGTCTGTGAAGGGTGATTCATATCCTACACTGGGAGCTAGGAGTGATCGGAGATATTTCAAGAACCGATGAGCTGAGCTTCCAGGACTTGGAGAAGTTTTTCGCCTGGTTTGGGAGAGGAGACAGTATTTTTCCTTATAAGAGAGGGTAATGGGGAAAGTTCATGGGGAATGGTGAAAAGAAAACAGAGCGTGTTTTTGAAGATGGTCCCGTTGCCAAACCATGTAGGTTTAGGTGAAGGCAAAAAAGAAAGGAAGGTCTGTGTGTGTGTCTGTGTGTGTGCGCGTGCACGTGCCTCATTATGGAACATCAAAGCACAAGCCACACTAGTCCCCATTTCACAAAGGGCCACACGGTGTGGGGGGACTGACACCTCTTCCCTGTTAGATGGATAAAACAACTAACTGTACTGCAGAAAAGAAGTGGGAGGCAAGACACCTGAGGGTCAGGGGGCCTTAGCAGTAGTGACAGGTGAGGCACCACCATCAGTAGCTTCTAGAGCCATGGACTAAATAAGAGGGCAGAAGAGGGCAGAAGATTCAGTAAAGATTCTTCAATTTTTCACATGAAATTTTCCTGAAGATCTCCAAAAACACTTAGGGGCTAGAGTTTTTTAAGGTTTGCACATTGACACAAGAGACAAAGGACATTTTATATTTGCCACAAAAAAGACATGGCATTATCTCTAGAATGACAAAGTCTTAGAAAACCCAGGGTCCAAAATCATTTTTTTAAATCTAGAATGCGTTCTAAAATGTTTCTATGATCTCATTGGCAATAACTAAGCCTCTGATAGACCACTGCGCAAATCTAATTCTATGATTCTGGGTAATTGTGAAATTAAGTTTAGTCAGAAAGCTTCATTTCCCTCTATTTCTTAAGCCATGATCTAAATAAACACTGCCTTTTGGAATTAATCTCTCTTTCCCACATACGCTTATAGAAGTGTGATTGTTTCTCTATAGCAGCAATTATCACAATCCGATTTGGGTTAGTCTGTTACGTGTGTGGCGGACGCCGCACAAGATTGCGAGCCCTGGAAAGGCAGTGACCTTGTACTTTTCATCTTTTCGTTATGTACCTCTCACAAGTCCCCTTATAGAGCACTGTGTTCCATATCCATTCGTTCATTCATTCACTCACTGAAAACAAGTTTATAGACTACTGTTTTGTGCCCCGCCCTGTGCTCCATAAACGGTTCAGGGAACTGAAAATGATAAGCCTCTCATTTGTGGTAATGAAGCCACGAGGAAGGCTGAGGTGTTCCTCCAAAAATATTTTTCAAAGAAAAGGAGTTATAAAAAAATCTGTCGGATTACTTTTAAATATTTTATTTTGGACCTTTGCCTCTACGTTCCTAAGAGAGATGAACTTACAATGTCCAGTTTTTGTGTGACTTTGGCATCTGTATAACAGTCCTAACAAATTTGCATATGACTTTGAAATCATTGCATTTTTATGATTGTCAGCAATATTTATGTCATTAAAATCTGTTCTTTTAAGGTTAGTAGAACTTATCAATAAAACTGTCTGGATCTCACATGTAAAGAGTTTGGAACCCGCCGCTTCAGTCCTCACAACAAAAATGCTGAACAAACTAAAAATCAACAACTGTTCTTGGATCCATCAGAACACTGAGAACACAGGACGAACTGCTGCCCCCAAAGCTGGAGGGATGGACAGATAGACAGAAAGAAGTACAGTTTATTGGGAACGGAAGCCTCTGGATCCAGGAACTGATGGGAACGTATAAATGGCAATTGATCAGTTGCTAGAGGCTACGCATGGACTAGCTTAAGAAATAAAAGCTCCTAAAAGCCAAATATTAAGGGTCTCCTCACACTTTTGTGAGTTTTGCCCTCCTAAGCCCCACTGACTTCTTACAGTGAAGGTCAGGGACAAATACCTGGTGCTCCAACAAAGGAAGGGGGGAAAGTAACCATTTTGAAATATGCCCTGATCATTCTGTTCTCTCTTTTTTTTTAATGTATTTTTTTAAGTTTTATTTTTTTTTGAGAGAGAGAGAGAAGGAGAGAGAATGCACGTAAGGGAGGGGCAGAGAGAGAGGGAGACACAGAATCTGAAGCAAGCTCCAGGCTCTGAGCTGTCAGCACAGAGCCTGACGCAGGGCTCGAACTCACAAACCACGAGATCATGACCTGAGCTGAAGTCGGACGCTTCACCAACTGAGCCACCCAGGCGCCCCAATTCTATTCTCTCTTAACAAAGACCTTCCTTCAAGAGAAGTTATTTTACCAGATCCCAACTGATCTGGGGCAAGGGGAGTGCCCAGAACCAATTCCCTCCAGTTTCTCAGATGGGAGGAAGAAATTCACAATTCCAGTGCCATCAAGCCTTCCTGTCTCACCTAAGGAAGAGAAAAAGCTGACAAGCACTTGGAAAGACCACAGGCCAAGGACACGGACCCCCTAAAAGACTGAGATCTAACAGTAGGGTCATAGAACCCTTGCTCTTACACCTCACTGCCGCAGCAACAGGACTCCTTTATAATAACACGGAAGTAGAGCAGAAAGGACTGCAACGCTCAGATTTTTTTTTTAATTTTTTATTAAGTTTATTTATTTATTTTGAAAGAGAAAGAGAGAGAGAGATAAAAAGGGAGGGGCCAAGAGAGAGGTAGAGAGAGAATCCCAAGCAGGCTCCACACTGTCAGCGCAGAGCCTTGCTGATGCAAGGTTCAAACCTACAAACCATGAGATCATGACCTGAGCCGAAATCAAGGGTCAGACACTTAACTGACTGAGCCACCCAGGCACCCCTGCAATGCTCAGACCCTATTTAAAAAGGCATCTTTAGAGAAACACAAAGACAACATAGGACACAAAAACAAGAACGCCAGAGAAAATTTTAACCTCTGACAACTGCAGAAACAGCAAACAATAAAGACAGCCTAGCTTCCAGCCAGATAAATATACCTGACACTTTATATAAAGGTCTGTTTGCCTCGGCTTTTTAACCAAGACATCATGTCCAGCTTTCAGTGAAAGTTGTAAGATAAAGGTTAAAAAAGGTAAAAAGAAAACAAAACCAAAACACAGTCTCAAGACACAAAGCAAGGATTAGAAGAAGACTCAGAAATGACAGATTTTGGACACAGAAGATCTTTAGGACAGTGATTCAATGCTGTATGAGATGGTATTGGTGGATGCATGAGACTATGCGTTTGTCAAAAACTGTGAAATGCAGTCTTTTTTTATTTTTGAGAGGGAGAGAGAGAGAGATGGAGAGAGAGAGAGAGAGAGAGAGAGAGAGGGAATGCATGTGTGCATGAACAGGTAAGGGGGGAGAGGGAAAGAGAGAGAGAATCTTGGGCAGGTCACACTCAGAGCGGAGCCCAACACAAGGCTCAATCCCATGCCCCTGGGATCACGACCTGAACTGAAATCAGGAGTCGGACACTCAGCTGATGGAGCCACCCAGGCATCCTGTGAAATGTATTCTTATTTCTTTGTGCAGACTTACCAAAGACTTTGGATTTAGGGATCTTTCCCAAGAAATAGCTTTTGGTTTAACGACCTGGCTTATACTTCTGTTTTTTTACATGGTTAATTTTCCCTTTTCTCTCTTAATTTCTTCCCTTTACATTTTTTTATATTTTCTTGTTATTTTTTTTCTACCTTCTTTAAAGGAATGCATAATTCATTTCTTTATGGCTTCACAAAAAATATATTTAATATTAGAAATTTTCATCTGAGTACCACGCTACTGGCTATGGCTCCATGCACGTGTGTGTGCTCACACACATATTGCTTTCATTATTTACTTCTAAATATTTATAATTTCCTGTTGGATTCCCTACATAATCATAGTTATTTAGAATAAGCATAATTGTATTGTTTGTTTCTAGAAAACATGGCTTACGTGACTTTTGATTGAGAAACTTGTTGAAATATACTTTAAGGCCTAATAGAGGGTTAATGTTGGGGAAGGTCTCATTGAATTTTGAAGGGAATATAAATTATTTTTGCATGTATAAAACCTATACATCTCTTTCAATTACTTCTTGAATTTCTATTAGTTTTAGTTTAATATGTGTCAAAGTTATACTTTTGGGTGCCTCGAGGTTTGAAACTCAATATTTTTCTGATGAATTCTACATTTTCACCAACGCGATTTTATCTCACTTAATACTTTCACCTTAAATTCTATTTTCTCTGCTATTATAAATGGCACGTGCCTACTTATAGTAGTTGTGAAATATATCTTTTTCTCGTCCCCTTTTAAAATTGTAACAGCAATATTGAAAACAAACACAGTTTCAGAACGATAATTACAAAACAACTTTTTCTTTCTCTCTATGCCTTTAAATCTATTTTAAGGTGTCCCCTGCTTTTAGACAAAGACTAGACACACCATCCAGTTTTTTACCTTTCTTCAGTCGTGAAATCTTTGATACTTCAAATCTCAAACACTGTCTGAGTTTAATAACTTACATGTTCATCCGTGTGTGGGAGACAACTTTTAACCTCCTTAAATTACCTCTCATCCAACTCAGGCCTTGGGTTGGCAGGAAGCCTACCATCAGAGGGTGGGCTTTCTTTACTTTTTCTCTTGCTAGCCCTTCTACTCATGCTCCTCTACCTTGCTATTGATGTTCTCTGACTTGAAGTGGAGAGAACAGAGGAAAGGGAGCAGGAAATTTCTGACTTAACTAATACTGTTGTAGTGATCTACCAGTAGACCTCTGCCAGCTCGGAAGATGTTTGAATCTGCTTCTTCCTCTTCTAGAGCGTGGCCGAGACGCTCAGGTGCACCTCCCTTCTACCTGGCTACTCCCCATGTCTCGGATCTATAGGCATTCGGTGATATCTATGGTGATATTACCTTTTGGATAGAACCTAAGATTACTCCAAGCCTGCGTTCTCTTTCACATGGCTCACAGTTAGAGCCGCAGGACACACTTCTGTATCCTCTTCTCTGATATAGGCTATACTACTCCATCCTGAAAGCATTTAACAAACCCTATCTTGTCCTTTAGATTTCTTAGAATGGAATCAGACACACTGTGTCCTTTATATTCTCAGAGGTTCACCTCGTAAGCTCTTCAAGTCATCTTTGTTGAAGTCTTTTTCCTTTGAGGGATGGAGGTTTCCAAAAATTCTCTACTTACTTTATCTCTAAATCCAACCCTTTTATATGTTTCTTGTGGGCAGATGTAAGGGTCATAAAATTGGATTTTGGTCACCTCCTTTGAAACTTTCATTCCGACCCAGAACCTCACCTTGGAACATCTTAGGGATTTCTCTAAAACCATTTTAGCATCTTGTTCCATGATCTTTCCACATCACTTACTTTCAGGTATGTGTATGTCAGGGTTTTTACATGAAAATAGCACTAGTCAACAGTTTGTTCCAGTGTTTTCTAATACACATTGTTTTTGATGAGAAGTGCGATGCCAATTAGATTTCCATTTCTTTGTACAAAACCTGTTTTTATCGTTCCCAAAACTAAATGTTCTCATCATCCTCAATGTATTTAAATTTTTTCCATGAAGTAAAGTTACTGCATATATTTTGCTTAATAAGAAGTATATCTCAAAGCTGAAAAATCATTTCTTTCTTTGGAATTACTTTCTACCTTTGTTTTCCTTAATAATTTCCTCTGTTCTTCCTTTTCCTTTTATTGGAATTTCAAATTTTAGACGGAATTGCTCTTGGAATTTATGGATTTCTATTCCGTGACAAATATGACTTTTCCAAAATTACACACATGCACACACACACACCACAAAATTATATGTCATTTTAGGAGTCATTTGGGAGAATTACTCCGTTCGATTACCCTGATTCATAAATATCTCTCCAGCAGAGATATTAGAATGGGAGTGGAATGTACTCCTGGGCAGAGAGTGCCTGGAATTGGTGTTCTAATGGTGGAAGATTCTACAGCCTTCCTGAAAGTTGCCATTTACCTGGATATTCATCAGTTTTTCCCAATCATTTGGTATTTTAACTTATCCTACTGAATCAGGTCAGAAGGGAGTAGGTAAGCTGCCCATGTGTTCAGAACATATTTTCTCAATTTATCAAGCTCACCATTGTTCTTGTACCGCCTCCTCCTACTGAATCTTTGATTCTTAGCTTTGAACTTCTATAAAACAATTGCCCAAGCTTCTGTAGATGTCATGACCTTTAGTCACTGCCATGTATCTAACTCTATCTTCTTTCCATTTATTCAGGAATTTCTTAATATTTCTGCTTCACTGATACCTTGAAAAAACTTTTAACACAGTAATTATTTCTTTTAAAAATATCTTCTACTTCCAGAAATGTTGAGCAGGAGGGAAGTTAACTACCTGCTGTTTGCTATCTTAACTCCATTTTCCCAGAACACATTCAAGGAGAGATCCTTTAAGATTGATATTCTAGGGGTGCCTGGGTGGCTCAGTCGGTTGAGCAGCCGACTTTAGCTCAGGTCATGATCTCACAGTCTGTGAGTTTGAGCCCCGCGTCGGGCTCTGTGCTAACAGCTCAGAGTCTGGAGCCTGCTTCGGATTCTGTGTCTCCCTCTCTCTCTGCCCTTCCTTTGCTCATGCTCTGTCTCTATGTCTCTCAAAAATAAATAAATGCTAAAAAAAATTAAAAAAAAAAAAAGATTGATATTCTAGGCATCAAGTTCAAGACCAATACGTTTCATTATTTTTAATCCTGGAGTCTGACTGTAACACCATAGGCAGGATGGCCAAGAAGGCCAGCATTTGAAATTGACTTTGGCTGAGTCTGGGATGTTATGCTTGCTATTATTTCTTTTTGTCCAGAATAACTAAATAATTGCTTTCATAAAGTGGATAGCTAGTCCCTTTTAAAAATACATCAATTGAGTATTGAAAAGCCATGATATTTAAGGGATAAATTGTTTAATTGCATATAAGTAGTTGCATCAGCCAGTTGCATCCACAAAGAAAATTCTGATATTCAAAGTGAATCATAAAAATCAGAATCATTTTGAAAACTCTGATATGTTATTTTTCTTGACCAAGTGATTATACTTTTCCAAAACATAAGTTAAGCATTTAATGGTCAAAATTAAAAAAAAAAAAACAGTATTGTATGGCTAACTGGTTTGTTCTTTTGATGATTTGATCTTCTATTGTTTAATAAAACAATAAGTACAGTAAAAATATACTGAATTATTATGTGTCACCATCTGGGAGGATCACTTGGAGCACTGGAGTAAAAAGCAAATATCTAAAAGTTAGCATGCCAGGTCTTGCATGAGTAGGCTTTTACTGATTCAGTAAAGACGGTAGAATTTCACCTTCCCTTCTTTCCCCATCATCATCAGCCCAGAAGGAAGAAAAGATAAAATGAATAAAGTCTAACTCTCTTTTGTACCAAATAGTGGGATCGATAGTACAGATTTATGTCTAGAACTAAAAGGTAAGATTTTACATAAAAGCTCTTAATGATGGAATCAACCTTAGATTTTGAGTAAAAGAATACGTGTAGGTGGGCAATGGTTCACACATTTATAGAAAAGAGAAAAGGAATGTAAGAGGGCAAATAATAAATGTATAAACATATTTGGGGTATGTTTTTAGAGATTGTTTATTTCAGAGGCCTTTAGCCAGTGGTCCACAGACTATTAGCGAGAGACTTCTGAAGGTCTGTGACCCATTTGGATTTATATCTGAAATTTTCTAGATGTACGTGCATTGGTAGCTTTCATCAGACTCTCAAAAGCTATGCCAGAGTTCGCAGATCTATAGCTTCATTGACATCAATGATCAATGACCAAGAATCTACACGTTTGTAGAAATATGACCAATGACTGAGCTACATTGCTCCCTAAGGAGTCCTAGGCTTATCGACATCGAGACCATGCATTGCCTTGTATTCCACGTTAAGCCACTGTCTGATATAAAACAATATAAATTATACCGTCTTGTCCATCTTTAAACGTAATATTTGATAGCAAAACTTTGGATTTAGTAAGAGAACAAATCCCAGAAAGGAGAGGAAAAAATCTCTGCAATAGCATGGTCTGTTTTCTGTTTTACCTTGAAGGTTTTTATATGAACATTACTTTTATAATTTTTCTAATGCTAAAAAAAATGCTCTTGAAAAGTGCACCATCTGTGCTTTGTCTGATTAGCTGGTCCAAATGGAATGGATGTCAAATTCTGAGTTCCTTTTATTTTTATGAAAATAAAAAGAAGCTTCACTTCTAACTCAGCTTTATGAGTGAATCAATGAGAAACCATCCACTGCATAATCTTCCCCCTAGAAGGTGATAAATATTTACAGTATATAATGAGATTTCATGTCAAAAATTGATGGTATTTATTGTGTTTTAATAAAAGCAGATTTGGAAACATTAGTTTTATTAAACAAAAAACAGAATATTGTTTTAAAAATTGCCATTTTCATATTTGCTTTTTCTGTGGAGACCTTATATACAAAGGCAGATTTTTAGCTAACTATATTACTATGGAAATCAGCTCCAACTGAATAGAAATAGTACAAAATAATGAAAACACTAATACATCTTTACACATTGTATTATTCATCTATCAATTACTTTCCCTTTTGTGGGGCTCACTCTTCCAGGTTTGGCTGTGTAACAGTCATATTTTTTCCAACATTTATTCTCAATTTCTTTCCTTAATCTTGATCCCAAGAATTAACTAAAAAAGAATATTTAAAAGGTCATGTTGTCCTTTCCTGTGCAAATCTGGGAGATAAGGCTGTTACGAACGCATTTTCTAATTTTTTAAGTAAATGTTAAGGGGAACGTTTGGTTCTCTTCTGAAAAGCTTTTCACAAACAGGTCAAATATGTTACAGGTGGCGGAACCACAGATGCTCCTTTGCACCTTGCCTGGGTCCCCTAGCTCCTGAGGGTGTGGGTTTTTAAAAGATTATCTCTCGCTTTGGTTACAGGATCATCGAAAATTTTGAGTTTTAGAAGCTAATAGCTCTCCTTCAGGGAAAAGTTTCTTAAAGATTGATCTGGAAAAGGTAAAGTTTCCAAGAGCCAATGATGAAAATATATGGCCGCCAGTGACTCTCCATCAGAGATTATAACTCAAATGCTTTTCAGCATCTGGTATAAAATAAGAGATGGTTGGTGACCACAGCAAACTGGAAAGTACAGGTTCACACAGATACTAAGGTTTTCATTGTAAAACAATAGTGTGCTGGCCAGAAAAACCAAACCAAACCAAACCAAACACGTCTGTAGGCTAAATTCGGCCAGGGGGACGCGAGATTTTGATCCCCAAACTACACAATACGACAAAGTTTAGGAAACTGATTCTATCCCTTCCTCTCTACACTCATTGCATTAGTCTGCTGGTTGTAGACTGATCTATCTCCCCCTCCTCATCAGTGTTTTCCTGGCTATTATGCTTATTCTTTCACTGGGGTGTACTTTTTTCTAAATAGATAATACCCTCATGTGATTCAAAATGAAAAGAATATGTAAGGTGATGTACGGTGAAAGCCTTGCTCCCACCCCTGCTTGTGTGTGTCCAGTGCCCTTCCGGCTTCCCATTCCCTTCCAGACAACTTCTGGTACTGGTTTGAGTGTTTCCACCAGTGTCATTATCTTTGTATGTCAGCTACAAATACACATACTTTTATGCTCTCGATTACAGACAAAATGTGGCATGTTATACCTACATTTTTCTTTTTAAAGCCGATCACTTAGAAATGACTTTTACCTTAAACTCAAATATATAAATACATGCAAATATGTAAGCGCGCACACACATATACGCGCGCGCGCGCACACACACACACACACACACTTAGCATCTATCTACCCTGATGATCTTTATATAGATCTATGCATAGTGTGTTCCCTCCCTCCCTTTTACAGCTATGTTATATTCCTTTGAAAGGAAATATATACATAGATATATACATAATTTAATCAGTCCAATACTGGTGGATATTCAAGTAATTTCCAAACATTGTATATTAGAAAAAAGACTGCATGTACTATTTTTGCATGAATAAAAATCTACATTATTTTGCACAGGTACAAACATATCTTTGAAATAAGTCATAGAAATGAGATGACTGGGTCAAAGGAAAATGTACTTATAGTTTTAACAGATATGGCCAATGACCCTTAGAAACCATACTGGTTTGCGTCAGTATCCTTTTTCGCCATATCTAGTCCCCCCACGTCTGCAAATGAAGGTGCTATCAAACTCTGGAGTATTTGCCAATTTAATGGTTAAAAAATGATATTCTAGCGTAGCTTTCATGTGTGTTTTTTATAAAATGGAGCATGTGTTTTCAAGCCTTTTATATTTGCTTCTCATGTGTTTTCAAGCCTTTTATATTTGCTTCTTTATGAAATATCTGTATATATCTTTGGCTCATATTTTAATAAGTTTATTGATGTTGCTCGCAATTTCTAGTGTATTATAAATTGGGGATATTTGTCCTTCGTCTGTAAGGTCAGTCAGATACTCATGTGCATAAGTCACACTTTAGTATTTATCTTTCATTGTTGCTAATCGTGATTTCATTTTCCAAGAGCAGGTCTTTTTTTGTTAACGTAATTGAATTGATCAACCTTTTATTTTATGGCTTCTTGAATTTTGAGTCAGAGAAAGGACTTCTTCATGACAAGGTTATAATGGAATTAACCTATGTTTTCTTCTAGCGTTTTTATTATTTTATATTTTTATATCCAAAGCTCTGATCCTTTTTGAATTTGCTACGACATATGATATCACATATATATTCAACTTTGAGGGATATTTCACCCATTATTCATAAATTAAAAATCCCATCTTGATTATATAATGCATTTGTGAATGCACTTGGCTCTATTTCTGGAAATCTATCCAACTGGTTTGTTTTTCTATTATTCATAAATGCCAGAGTGTTCTCATGAGGTTTTCATATACAAAAGGACTTAGCCCACCACTAGTGCTTTCCAGTGCGAAAATTCTCCTTGGTTATTCTGGTTTTTATTTTCTCCAAATGAACTTTATCAGCTTTTCTAGATTTTTTTAATTGATATTTTTATTGGGATCATAAAAAATTAATCTGTATGGGAAGATTGGATATATTTATGATAGAGAGTACCCTACCAAGAACATAGTCTCTTTTTCCATGTCTTCAGGTTTTTTTGGTATGTATCCTTCAGAAGCTTTTTAATATGTCCTTTATATATATGCTACGCATTTCCTGTGAGATTTATTTTTAGTTATTTCACTTTCTCTTAATATTTCTTTGGTATATGCGTTTTTTCCTTTTTTATTTAATCTTTATAAGCATAAGAAAGTAATTTATCTCCACAGGAAGTAAATTGTGGCTTTGGAGCCGAGATAGATACGGCAAAAACAGGTAGATATACAGATTTAAGATTGTCATGTTGAGGAAACTTGTAACTATTGTTATGTGTTTATTGTTTTTTAATCCAAAATGAGTGTTGACCTTACCAAATGCCTTTGCAGAGGCTCAGAAAACCCAAACGTTCCTCAGATCCTGAGACAGTTGATTAGCACCCAGTTCCGCTAAACCACCAAAAAGAAGCCCAGCAACCACTGTGAGGACACTACCTGCCTTTGCATAGCCAATGATCCCTCCAGAAGCAACCGGTGACACAGAGCCAAAGCCAATGCAATGCAAAGGCACTAGTGAGGTGGAGTCGTTCTGCATTGTTCTCTTTCACTCTGGCCGGGCAGAAGAGTACACCAGGCATGCGTCGGATGGCTTCCCTGAAGCTCGGCCCCCGCCCCCCCCCATCCGCAAGGGAGCTCAGGGCCCATGACTCCATTTTCTACTGAGGCAAGTGTTTTAGGATGATGAATTTTCCTCTAGACCCCATTTTAACTACATCCCACAGATTCTAAAGTGTTTTTATTACATTTTTTTCTACATATGATGCAATTTCATTTTTTTTAAATTTCCTCTTCAACCTAGACTTTAAGAAAATGTTATTACAAATTCCAGGTAAAAGGGTAAACTGAACAACTGAACTGTTGTTCAGTTTCATTGTATGGTGATTAGAGAAGATTGGACCTAAGATTCTTATATATTTTGAATTCAGAATGGATTAAGGATTTTCTAGTGGCCCAATATATGGCCAATTGTTCCAAATATTCCAAGGCGTATTCAAAGATAATAAAGTACAGAATTACCTTATCAATTACCTCCACCTTCTTATTTATGTTATTTCAATATTCAATATACTTAATTATTTTCATCCACTTGTTCTGACATGGACCAAGAGAGGTGAATTCATGTCTCCCACTAGTGTTTTTATGTCTATTTCTGCTTTTATCACCTGTAATTTATGCTTTATGAATGTTTGGTGCACAGATATTCATAACGATAATATGCCCACTGTGAGTTACATACTTCTGCACTCCTAGGCTTTCTTTCTTAATACTGTTTGTCTGGAGTCCCTGGTTTATTTTTATTTTCTGGTCTCCCCTTCTTAATTCTTTCCTTTCCAGCCTTACTGAAGTATCTTGTTTTAGATGAGTCTGTGCCATAGAGCACAGAATTAGGTCATATATTCCATCCTGGAGATTCATTCTTTTAAAAACTAAAGTAAGCCTAAAAAAACAAAAACAAAAACAAACAAAAAAACCAGCTAAGTTAAGCCTTTAACAAATAAAATAAAATTTTTAAAAGCTAAGCCTTTCAATCGGTGACTTATTGATATAAAAGTTATATTTCATCTTTGTTCCATAGTATTATTGATTGCATTTTCTGTACCATTTTAAAGATATTCTTTCATTATAAGCTCCATTTCCTTTGCTTTTTGTGTACCGTTTGTCTACTCTTCAAGTTCTGTGTTTTTTTCCTTTGGGTGTTGCCTTTATAATAATTTTATATGAGATCCTTAGTCATATACTTCTTTCAACTACATCTCTAAGTTCCCTACCATAAATAATGACTAAAAATTAGGATATTTCTTCTTCCTTTTCTCTCTCTTCCCTCATCTCTTTCACCTGACTTTAGTTACCAAGAGTGTTTATTTTTAATAAATTAAATGAGACCATAAATATATCTAGTTTCTGATCTCCTTTTTCCCTCACCTATTCAATTTTTGTTAGTTATATCATTTCTATATAATGAAGGCATATTACATTTATATTTCATTCTGACATCTCAATCTCCATGTTTTTTTTTTACAGGTAAATATATTCAATATTTATTCCCTGTCCTTTTGACACTGTTTACCTAGTTACTTCTTAGTTGGTCCAAATTCATTGTCTAATAATTCCTTCCAGAAGGACTCAATGGCACAATATTTTCTGAGCTCTCATATGGTCAGAACTGTTCATAGAAGAGACTTCATACATTAACTAAAATGTGGTTGATTAAACAATTTTTGGCTTACACTCCTAAGTATCTTATTGTTTCTTGTATTGAATGTTAATAAGAAGAAATACAGGGCTAGTATTTTGTTCTAGAAATTTTTGTTTTGTTCCTGGATGCTGCTGCCGTGGTGTCTCCTTCCTTCTTCATTTTTAGGATCCAAGTGCAAGTCCTAGAGTTGACCATACTGGATCCATCTTTATGGTTTACTGGTATCCATTTTTAAAATGTTACACTTGGGGCTCCTGGGTGGCTCAATCAGTTAAGCTTCAGACTTCGGCTCAGGTCATGATCTCATGGTTCATGGGTTCAAGCCCTGCATTGGGCTCTGTGCTGGCAGTGCCAACTCTTCTTGGGATTCTCTCTCTCTCCCTCTCTCCCTGCCCCTCCCCAACGTGGGCTTTCTCTCTCTCTCAAAATAAATAAATAAACTTAAAAAAAAATGTTAAACTTTACTCAAGCCCTGTGATTCTAAAAAACAGCAAGTTTAAAAAAATTTCTAGGAAATTGCTTATTGGAAAGAACTGCCATTCCATTCATGATTTAGACATGACTCATAGATTCCTTCTTATCTACCTGTGACCGGGCAACACAGAACTCCAAAACTCCCATTCTTTGCTTCATAAATGTTTGGCTGTACTGTTTTGTCCTCACTGATCAGCGATAAATAAAATACCTGCTAACTAAACTCTAGTTAATCTTCTCTCCTTCCCCCAGGTATCTGAACTTTGCCCCACATCCTGCCTAAGTCAGCACACAACCCCTCTTTAATGGCCTGCATAACCATAGAGTAAAATACCCCGATTCATTGTCTGATCATAGATATTTCCGCTCTTTCACAGGAAACTTGAGTCTTGCTTTAATCCGAGGTGCCACTTATGAAAATTTGCATGGTTGTCATTTACATTCGAATCCTCAAATTCTCTGGTATTCGATTATGTCCCCAGGATGAAACATAGAAACAGAGGAAGCCTGGAGAAAGCACAGTGAAGAACCGGAGGCGCCTTTGCTGGGGTCCATCTTTATCCAATTTCCTTGTGTACTCTCTACGCGTTCCTTGCCATTCTCCCATTTCATGAAATCTTTATCTCCCCTCGGTGGTAAGTAAACCGAATCTGACCGATTTCTGAATTTTGTCTCAAACCTAAAACAAGACTTTTGAAAAGCAAAACTTCTTTCTTTCTCCAGCATTACTGCGTCATCTTCCTTTCAACTCATCAGGACCAAATGAGGAGTCACCACGCCTGTCTGCGCGTGAGGTAAGGAAGTAGGAAGTAGGAATGGCAGAGAAAAGGATAGAATAGTCTCCTGCGTGGATCTGAGTTGGGAACTGTTTTTATTCATATAATAGAAGTGTCTTGAGTCACCTACAGTCACGTCGAACAAATCTCAAGTGAGTCTAGGGAGCGGCGTGTCCCAGCGACATCCTAGAACATCTCAAGTCCAAGTTTTACAGGCAGTAAGGTGTGGGGTGAACCCATCCCAGAAAACATCTGGCCAGATAATTAGCAGTTATTTTCTTCCTGCCATTCTTTTTTATTTTCATCAAATACCCAAGATACAGCTTACTAGCCATTCAGTTTTCTGGTCATAACTTATTTTCAACCCAGAATTGCATAGTTCTCTTCCTTTTATGACAGAAAATGTTTTTCCTCTCCAAGTCTCTGTTTCTTCATCTGTAAAATGGGGGTTATCATACGTCCTTCATAAGTGTTGTTATATGTATGACATTATCATGAGAATATGCTGAGGAGGGTCTGATCCCATGGTGACAATCAGAAATGACCATATCGGTATCAGTTAGAATTGTTTACAATATATAGCAATTCCCATGTTATGGGAATATTTCTAAATGAGTCTGAAGAAACATAAAACATACAAAGAAAAACACTGGGAATGGTAGTTTACCTGAAACCCCTAAGATCTGGCCCTCCCTTCCCCGGAGCCGTACGTGCCATACTCCTGAGTTCTGTCTCAAACAGGTACTCATCTAGCCTCACTTTGCAATTCAGTTATCTTTACAATAATATGATTAGGCTCAGCTGGCTGAAGGAGTTAGGGCTGCGACGTCTGTATTCAGCAAAGCAATACTCTCAAATGACTGAGAGCTCAATGAGCAGCCGGGGTAGGTTAGCATCTGTACCCTCGGCCTGCCCCCTCAAGTCTAACCCACACTGGGAAATTCCTACCTCACACAGGGCCTGCTTCTTCTTGTTCTGGCTCTTCAGAAAGAATGACCAGTGAGTGGAGGGGTTGGTTGGTTGTGGTTTCTGTAAGTTTATTTTCAGCAGGAGCTGAGGAAAGGGGAAGGGAAGCCTGGACGCCAGCATGAGGTTTCTTTCTGATCCTGGGAAAGTGGGCAGCCTGATACCTCCATGGCCGTTCGATGTCCATCATTGTGCGGATCACCGACTCATTTGGCCCAACTGGCTGACAGAGCCCTGTGCTGTCAGGGAACCCATTTTAGGACTGTCTAGTCTGGGAGCAAAACAAAACACATCTTTAAATCAAAGGACAGAAGGAAAGCTGCAGTTATCAGTTGATTTTTTTTTTTAATAAGGTTTTTCCTGCAAGTGGGAAGGATGAACCTTACAGGGCTCCTGTGATTGGCTCTCAGCCAGTTGCATGCATTTTTCACAGCTGGCGTCAAGATAAACTAATTTTTTTACTAAATTGACCCCTATTACTTTCATTTTCATAGCTTGCAACCAATCGATGGGATACAATTTAATATAGGGCAATTAATGGTGCAGCATCCTCCATAAGAAAGCATCAAAAAAATGAGATAAAATCTTGAAGTGCCCACCAGTACGGGTGGGGGAATGGATACAGGAAACATAGAAGACAACATGACCCTAAGGAAGAAAGAGAGCTCTAAGAAATATAAAAAGAATTTCCACTCTCCATGCTCAAAAAGAGATTGGGAAAAATAAGACAGCAAATGATCAATAATTACTTCACCAAGATGCTTCTAAACATTCAAGAAACCTTCCCAAAGGAGGTAACATGTAAGTTGGGCTGTGAGGGGAAGTGAGGGAGGAAGGACCCCTGTTGGGAGCCGTTTTGGGCTCACAGGTTGAGACCCTTCCCTGTGTAGAAAAGTGGTTAAAGCAAAGCTCCAGCTAGCCAAAATGGCGGGCTTGGATTTCTTGAGCTACTCTCCTTGGCCCCAAGGAATGTAAAGGGGAAGGACCTGGAGCACAATGCCTTGATGGATTTATAAGACCTTAAGGAAACACCCTGCTTTCTCCCCCCACCCTAAATTTATCTTAAAACCAACATACAGGATTAAGGAGGTTTGCCACCCTGCTGGTAAAAACGGATTATTGTTAAAGAGATCAAACTACCTTTTATTTTTTTTTTTATTATAATAGTTTATTTTCAAATTGGTTTACATATAACACCCAGTGTTCATCCCAACACGTGCCCTCTTTAATATCCGTCACCCCCTCTCCCCCCTCCCTCACCTCCCTCACCTCCCTCACCCTCAGATTGTTCTTAGTCTTTGAGAGTCTCTTATGTTTTATCTCCCTCCCTCTCTGTGTCTTTTTTTCCTTTCCCCTCTAGCCCTCCCCCTGGTTTTTGCTTAGTCTCACAAAGTCCACCTATTCGTGGAAACATATGGTATCTGTCTTTTTCTGACTGACTATTTCACTTAACATAATACCTTCCAGTTCCATCCATGTTGCTACACATGGCCAGATTTCATTTTTTCTCATTGCCATGTAGTAGTCCATTGTATATATGTGCCACAACTTCTTTATCCATTCGTCAGTTGATGGGCACTTGGTTTGCTTCCATGATTTGGCTATTGTCGAAAGTGCTGCTATGAACCAAACTACCCTTTAAATAAAGACACGGACCAGCAGGGAGAGAATCACCAGAATTGAGAAGATGCAAAATGATGCCAGAATTGAGGACGCCAGAATAGAGGACGTCAGAATTGAGAAGGCACCAGACTTTTTGGTCATTAGACTACACTTTTCTCGTGACTCTCTCAATTCCTTTCGCCTGACCGTCCGTCCTTCGTGGACCCCTAGATTCCAGAACAAGGACCCCGGCAGACCCCAAGCTGGCGGGGAATAGGAAAGCTATTCCAAGCCCAGGAGGAAGCCTGAGCAGGGGCAGAGGTCTGTGAAGAAGCAGACATAGCCCCATGATCTGACGCCTGCCTTCTCCACCCTGGCCTTTCCCCACCCTGCCTTCCCCATCCTGGCCCTACCACGTGCCATATTCATTCATTCCTTTAATTTTATATTCGTTTGGACCCATACATTTCTATTTAATTCAACAGATTATAATTTCTAGCATTATTTATGTTGATGTTCAAATCGTTCCAGATTTGGGACACAAGTAGCCCCTCCGGTCTGGTCTTGGCTTCCTTTTGTCAGATCTCCAACATTCTTTGAGTAGTTGCTGAGTTTCTTGAACACCTCATTTTGTATTTTTTTTAGCTTAAGCACTGGAATTAATCTTTCCAACAGGGAACCCTGGTACTTTTTAGTGGAGAATGATATTTAGGAGGCAATATCTGAGTGCCGGCTGTGGTCACGGCTACTAATATTTCATGGCTTGCAACCTCTCTCGGTGTTCAGAGCTGGGAAAAACAACAAAAATACACATGCACACATTTATTTCTGTCTACCTATTGATATATTAAAAACAATGAATCTGCCTTATAATTCTAATTCCAGTTCAACACTCTTGTGTTCATGCTAGCTGTCTCCCTTTCATAATTATAACTGAGCAGAGGAAAGCCTGGCACCTGTAATCATCAATATATTTATGTGTTTGCTCAGAGAACACACAATTATTTCAGAATTGTTTGTCCATACCACTGTGAAAATCATTCCTACTAAGTAGAGTTCGATATTCCTTTTTTTAGAGTAAAATTTATAATCAATAAAATATGCACACATTAAGCACTTAAAAAAAACTAGCAGCTTTCCAAATTGATTGTACCATATCACACTCCATCATCAGGGTGTGAGAATTCTGGTTACCCCATATTGTTGACAACATTTAGTGTTGTTCTTTTTAAATTTAACCATTCTGCTAAACCTGGAGTAGTACCTCTTTGTGATTTAATTACATCTTCCTGTTAACTAATAATACTGATTTTTTTTCCATTTATTTCTTGGCCACACATATTTCTTCCTCTGTGAAGTCTGTGTTCAGATCTTTTTTCATTGAATTGTTTATCTTGTTATTATTCAGTTGTAGGATACAAGTTCTTTCTCCTGCCAGATGTATGTTTTGCAAATGATTTCTCCTGGAATACCCTCATTTTATGAAGATACTTTCATAGGTTTTCTTTTATAAACTTTGTAAGTTTAGATCCATCTCAAATTAACATTCAGCATGATGCAGAGGTTCAAGTTCATTTATTTCCATGTGGATATCAAGTTGCTCGAGTACCATTTATTGATATCGGAAGATCAATTGACTGTGTATATTTCTGGATTCTCTGTTCTGTGTTATTTAGTTAGCTTTTATAAATACTCCACTGTCTTTATTTTACTTTTTAAATATTTATTTATTTTTGACAAGAAGAGAGAGACAGAGACAGAACACGAGTGGGGAAGGAGCAGTGAGAAAGGGAGACACAGAATCCAAAGCAGGCTCCAGGCTCTGAGCTGTCAGCACAGAGGCCAACATGGGGCTAGAACTCACCAACAGCAAGATCATGAACTGAGCTGAAGTCAGACGCTTAAATGACTGAGCCACCTCAGACCCCATCCCACTGTCTTTAAATGTAGCTTCATAACAAGTTAAGTCTTGAAGTCAGGGAAGCCCTTCTATATTATATTATTTTCCCTTCTCAAGATTGTTTTGACTATTGTAGGTTATTTGCAATTCCATATAAATTTTGGAACAGTTTATCAATTTATAAAATAAAAAACTTTTGGGATTATTATTTGGCATGTTTTGAATCTGTACAACAACTTGGGGAGAATTGATATCTTGACAACATTAAGTCTTTTATCCATTAACATGGTATACAATTGTTTAATTTCTCCCATTAATTTTTTGTGGATTCAGTGTAGAGGTTTTTTTTATATATTGCTAAATTTATCCTCAAGTATTTTATGGTTTGGGTGCTACTTTATTTTATGTTTTACTTCTTAAAGATTTTTTATTTCGTCTTTTTAATAAATTTTTTCTATGTTTTTTGTTTATTTATTTTTGAGAGTGAGAACACACAAGCAGGAGAGGGGCAGAGAGAGAGAGGAAGACACAGAATCTGAAGCAGGCTCCAGGCTCCTAGCTGTCAGCACAGAGTCCGATGCAGGGCTCCAACCCACAAACTGAGATCATAACCTGAGACACCTAAGTGCCCCAAGATATTTTATTTTTTTCAAATAATCTCTACACCCAACATGGGGCTTGAATTTACAACCCTGAGATCAAGAGTCACATACTCCACCGACTGAGCCCAACAGGCATCCTGGATTTGGTGCTATTTTAAATGCATCTTTAAAATTTTTATTTTCCAAATCTTTGTTCTTACTATGTTAGCTATGACCCTGTATACTGTGCCCCTGCTAAATTCACTGATAGATCTAGTAGATGTTTTGTATATTATTTAGGATTCACTACACAGACAATCATGTCATCTGCAAATATTGACATTTTTAATTCTTCCTTTTAATCTCTGTGTTCCTGCCTTCTGCTCCTTCTTAAACTCGTACTACGATATAGAAGTGATGAGAGAGAATGTCCTAGCCTTGATCATTTTCTTAAAGAGACAGTATAACCTCTTAAAGAGAAAAATGTGGGGACACCCTGTTGCTCAGTTGATTGAGCTTCTGACTTCAGCTCCTCTTGCACTCTCCCTCAAAAATAAATAAATATTAAAAAAAAAATTTTAAGAGAAAATGTGGAATTCCTCCTAAATTTTCCTGCAATCTTTGAACAGAACTCATGCTAGTTGCCTCTGTACTGTTCTAATATTAGTATATATGTTGCCAAAACAAGCACATATTTCTTCTGTAAGTCTGTGGCTTCCTTGAGGGCAGAACTTATGATTGAGACATATTACTAATTCAGGCACCCAGCATAATGCCTGAAACATGAAAGAATTCCAAAAAGCATTAAAAAAAAACAAAATTAATTAAAAAGAAAAAAGATCGTTTTTAAGAGATAACTCGAATAAGAACGTAGGACCTTATTTCCCAGACCTTGCTTCACCCAATACTAGTTCTGAGAGAAGATACCACGTGTTAATTTTTTAAAAAAAAATTTTTTTGACAAATACATTTGGGGGATTCTAGATTAGATGAGGAATCATATTTGCCTACGTAATAGATACTTTATACGTGCATCTCATTTGTATAAAATTCTATGATATTTCTGTGTAACTAAGTTCCTGTGTAATTCCCATTTCTAACAATGGGTAGAAAATAATAATGTGAACTTTCCAGTTACAGGTGACTCAATCTCTTCCAGTTTAAGATCTTCTCATTTAGGTAAATGTTCACTCAATTTAAAGTTTAAACTCTCCTTCAAGCATTTCTCCTCCAGATGGTCTTGCACAATTTCCTTTCTAAAACAGTGTCCAGAATTGGGGTAAGTGACTTCTGGGCTTTCTCTTGTTGAATTCTGGTTGAGGTCTGGCTTGGCTCAACTAACTCTGGGCTGTGACCTTTCTTCTGACTCGGTCTGCTTCTTAGGTGTAACTTATTGCTTGGTCTCTCAGCAAAATCACACGTCTTGAGAACCTCACCCTCATTCTCACTTCTGGATGGCACGCTTCTCCTTGGTTTCCACTGGCACCCTGAATCCTCTGCTCTTCAGATACTTCTTTGTCTGTTACTGGTTTTCACATGAGAGCACCTTGCCATTTGCTTTGGTGACCCCTAGCAGACGCAAATCTTTTCTCAACTATTTTCAGTGGCCTCAAAGGGAGCATGGAAGAAAATTTTCATTCCTTCCATGCCAAATATCTGTCAAGGGATATTTAATTGGCAAAATTCCCTACTCTTTTCTGCCTACATATGTGTACAATCTTTTCTATTCCACTGTGACCTTCCCATATTGGTACGAGAGGATCTTGCATGTCAGTGTCCTTTCAGTTCCAATCGGTTAAAGAGAATGCACATACCCTAGGGTTTCAACTTCTCTCTTATCTTACCTGGGGTTTTTATCTCACTTCTCTGGCATCCCTTGGAATGAAGACTCATGGAGTGAAGGCCCTGGATCTCTGACAGATCCAGGCTGCTTCTTTATCCTCTGCCAATCCCTTTCAAATACCTCTTCTCCCCTTCATGAAAAGTATCATGGTCCTTTCTCAGCTTTGTAGGCATTCTTCACACACTATTGTTTTCTGATTAACCTCTCAACATTTTTTTGGTAATGATCTGTGATTCCATTAAGCCTGGATTTGTATACGAACTTTTGGAATTTACAAATCCATTGTCTCTCAGTAAAGCTGGGATTTCAAGAAATTTTCTAGTCTTGGTGTTCACCGTCCCTTTTGCAAGTTGAATATTGAATATTTACTCTCTTTCCAAATTCCTGCTATCCTGTAATTATTCTAATTTTGCCTAAGGCACTAAGTACTTCAGATGAAACAGCATGGTGATCATGATTCGTGCAGAAGAGAAAAACACATTGCAATCTTCATGTTACTCAGGACTTCTCAAAAGCTTTTAATGTGCAAACAGATTTTTTGACTCTACAGGCATGAAGGGTGTGGCTTATGGAATTTCCAACTTATTTGAACACAGATCAGTTTTCTTTAAAGAACATCTTCCAGGGGCACCTGGGTGGCCCAGTCGGTTAAGCGTCCAACTTCGACTCAGGTCATGATCTCATGGTTCATGAGTTCAAGCCCCATGTCGGGCTCTGTGCTGATGGCTCAGAGTCTGGAGCCTGCTTCAGATTCTGCATCTCCCTCTCTCTCTGCCCCTTCCCCATTCACACTCTGTCTCTCTCTCTCAAAAATAAAAATTAAAAATTAATTAAAAATAAATAAATAAAAATAAGGAACATCTGCCAGACCAGCATTCCCTTGGAAATACTGCAAGGAGTAACAGGAACATTGCAAAACAGAAAAAACTGGAACCAAGGATGCCCGCTAAGAAATCACTTCATTTGTCCAGAAGAGAAGCGGTGAGGATCTGAACTGGAGAAACGGCATTAGCCTTGAGCCTGGACACGTTCAATAACTATTTAGAAAATCAAATTACATGATCTGATGAGAATATTTACAGTAATGAAATAGAATTCTAGATATTCCTACCTAACAATATGTTTTGTAAATTTTTAAACTTCACAAAAGCACTTGGATGAAAACCAAAGGCATAGCTATATGAAATAGATGTTTACGAAGTACATGTGGAAAAGAAACATATTTCCTTTGGGTTGACCTTTAAGGGAAATTTTCCTAAGATGCCCAATTATGTTTATTCTGCCCTCTTAGTCCATGAAATATATTAGAAACTTTCTTTTTGACTTACTAAGACCTTTAAAAACAGACCTACTAATGAAATAAGAAAAGTTGAAAAGAAATCACCAAATGAGCAGTTCAGTGAAATTCTAGATCCAAAGAAGTTTCAATATTTTAAGCACCGAATATTTTTTAAATGTTTATTAAATCGTATTTATTTTTGAGAGAGAGAGAGCAAGGGAGGGGCACAGAGAGAAGCAGAGAAAGAATCCCAAGCAGGCTCCATGCTGTCAGCACAGAGCCTGACACGGGGTGTGAACTCATGAACCATGAGATCATGACCTGAACCAAAATCAAGAGTCGGATGCTTAATGGACCGAGCCACCCAAGTCCCCCAGCGCCAAATATTTTTTTAACAACATGTTGGAATATCCTTCATGAGCCTCCACTTATTAATACTTTTCACTAAGTCTAATACGATGTGTTTATTGTAATGTAATTTGAACATAAGAGGGAAAAAAGGGCAAATTTAGTCACAAACCACATTGATTAATAATATTACATATAGTATAAAACACTGCAGATATTTCTGACTTAATAGAATAGGACTGAATCATAAGAATAGAATTGATGATTTCTTAACTGAAGACAAAGCCATATTGCTGCGCTTCTTTTTAGCAAGGACAGTGACAATTAGAGAGAAATTGGTAATAAGAAATGTTCCAGAAAAATTGGCCTATTTCTCCATATCTTTCATATAGCCAGAAAAAAATTATATGATAAAAATAATGATAAAGGAAACAAATTGGGGAATATGGCAGATTGCTGGAGGAAAAAATGACCATACTTATTTCCTTCCTTTTCTTATTCATGCCCTTTGCAATGTGAATTTGCAGCTCCTTGAATCCAAAGGTGAACTTTGCTTTCCTTCCATCTATATCCGGTCTGGACTTGTGACTTGCTTTGAATAACAGAACACAATGGAAGTAATATCATGCCAGTAGCAAGCCTAGGCTTCAAGTGTCTTTGGCACTTCTCCTCTCTAGGCAAGAAGTCTTCTCGGTCTTCATGTGAGCAAATCTGAGTGAGCCCGCTGGAGGACGAAAGACCACCTGGAGTAAGGAGGTGCCATCCCAGTTGGAGGCACCCTAGACCAGCCAGCTCTGTACTCGGCTGCAGGTGTATGACTGAGAATAGCTGAGACCAGAAGAACTACCTAGACAGGCCCAGCCCAAACCGCCACTCCATTGAATTGTAGACTAAATAAATGATTGTTGTTTTAAGCCACTAAGTTTTAGGGTGGGTTGTTATTCAGTAACTAATTCAATGCTTCAGGTTGTTTGTCTCCTTAACTATTTTAATCACCTTTCTGTATTCTACCTTCTACTGTAGTCCTACTCTCAGTCTACCCACCCATTACTGTCAATTTAATTTCCTAAACACTATTCTTACTTTATTACTTTTTACTCAAAAAATGTTCAGTGGCTCCTGATTGCACATGTAATAAAGTCTCAACAACTTTAATCTGGTTATTCAAGGTCTTTCATGATCTCTCCACAACTTTAAATTTGAATCTAAGTTTCTGCCGCTTTTCTCCATTCATCCTCCATTTGGTCAAGACGAGTTATAATATCCTAACTCATCGATGAGACACCATTCTGACTGAATAGTCCATCGTTCATTTAATATGCATCCTCCTCCATAGTCTAATGGATGGGAATTTTTTCTTGAAATTGACTCTAAGATAATTCATGATATTCTAGACGTTAAGATACAAAACGATAACATGACTGAGATTTGACCCAAGAGTCCTCATTGTTTTCCACGTGTCTTATATTTCCTGCCTCTTCCCCCTGTCTAGAACCATTCCCTCTGCTTCTATACTGCAGGTCTGCATATTAAAATTCTACCTATCCAAAAATCTATTCAAATGTCCCCTCTCTTAGAAATCCTTGAAAACCTTTCTCTTCACTGAGCTAAATGTAATCACTCCTACATGAACTCCCCGAGAAAATGATTAGAACCACTCATAGGCACTTGTCATTTCCTATTCTGTACTGGGAATTTCTCTTCACTGCTTTAGATTGTCTTTAGGTTGAGGGCAATTCAGCATTTATTGAATATCTCGCACCCTCTTTTTTCAATGCTAACCCAAAGTTCTAAGTACAATGTCCATTGGGTATTACACTATATGTTTGTTAAGTAAATAACTCAATGAAAAACACACATATAACAAACCCCAGGTTTCTAACACTTCATTATTATTCTGTCACTAAGTAACCATGTGACCGTAGGCAGTTTACTGAACCTCCTAGGACTGAGGCCTTAAAGGACATAACAGATGAGATAACAGCATGCGTGAATACTCTGTATAAACTGGAAACTATAAGATCAGTTTGAGGTGTTAGCATTGTTTCCTATCCTGAGAAATGAGGTAGTGGAACTTGATCTGTTTTGTCTTTTTTTTTTAAATGACCCATACAAGCAGCATTCCACAATGATAGGCTTGCAAGTTTTTGCTTTTTCCTTAAGTGTGTTGGCTCAAAGTGTGAAGTGACTTAAGAACCGGTTACAGAACCTGCCTCTTAGAAAGTTCCTCTTGGTATCTGATGCACCAGTGAATATCCCTACTGTGGTTATTCCAGAATTCCAGACAGCTTTTTACCAAATAGACACGTCAGGCGAGACTAGGAGTATAATGAACCAGCACCAATGAGGCCAATTCCTGGCACTCTGAGATCAAAGGAGCCATTCCCACGAAGAAGGAGCTAGAGTTTATTATGGAAATATAAGTCACCCTAGAGTTTAGTTCAAAACTTTTTTTATTACCTAAAACTTTTATTAATAAAAGTAGATTTAAAACATATTAAGAGTTCAATATTTTAAAGAATCACCTCTCGGAAATAGGTCTGTAGTGATTGGTGTTGGCTGTAATGGTACACCATAAATAACATGAGGACTACAGAGTCTTGAGCCCCCCCCCCCCCCTCCATGTCTACCTCGTGATGGATTTTTCCAGTTCAGTTCAATACAGTTCAATTCAATTCACTTTGATTCAATTTACATTTGTTTCAATTCGAGGTAACATTAGGATATTGTGGAAGGTCAGCTTTATTTCAGATCTTAGAATTCACAGACTTCAACATCCACTACGTTTCGTATGATGTTTGGCAACTTATCCAATCTCTCTAAACCGTAATTTCCTCATCTGCAAAAAGGGGGTAATATTAGCCTCCTCATAATAGATATAAAGTCCCCAGCAAGACGATTGTATCCTCCTCCTCCTCCTCTAATGTATGTCAGTTCAATTTGACTTAATTCAACAAACATCAACTATTTATCAACTACAATCCTGAGACATAGCAAGGAATTATCATAGCATCATAGCAAATATGCGCTTCTCAGAAGGCTGCACAATTCAAAAGTTTATCCTTAGGGAAATACGTGTAATTTGATTAAGGAATTAAGTTGTAATGGACAATGATACAGATGTATTTAGCATAGAACTCAAAGTGAAGGGATATTTGGAGATTTCATGAGTAGGAACACATTTAGTCTTTAGAAAACCCACCAAGAGACATCTCACTGCGGCAGGTATTGGGATCTTAACCAAGACTTTCCAATTCCAGTAATGAGTCGACAGGAGATGTTAGAAAGTTTTCTATCAGCTCTGAATGTTAGTTCATTCCCTCACTTAGGAATTTAATTCCCCCTAAGCACCGATTAAACTTACAGCATATTATAAATAATTTATAACATTAATATATAACTCATTCTCCTGACTTTTGATTACAATGCGCAGGGAATTTGCAAGTGTTTAAGGATGTTTTTGACAGAATATATTGTGATATTTTAATACACAATCCCAAAAATCTCGGCAGCTAAACATATAGGGTTTATTACTTGCTCCTGCAAAGTCTGTTATTTGCTGGGTGATACTCCCAGGCAGCTGTCCTCCATGTGATGATTCAGAGATCCAGGCTGTTGTTGTTCTGTCATCTCAACAAACAGCGTCCGTGTTTTCCACTCAAGGAGAGATGAAAGAGACTGAAAAATTGTGTAGGGGCTTGTTGCCTGCCTCCATTTCAGAGGGACACATGTCACTTCTGCTTCTGTTTCATTGGCCATTATTAGTCACATAGCCCTAGCTTATTGCAAAAGGACTGGGACACTCTGACTCTCATATGCCCAGAAAGAAAAGAATGACCAGATAGTGATGCTTTATTACTGTCTAATTCAGTGAGAAGATCACGAAAGAAAGCCTGATATTTTCTCTGTGAAAATTTGGTGTCTTGGTATACCTTACCTGCTGAAAAAAAATGAGTAAGTCTCCTTCAATTTTAGGAAGACAGTATTCTCCTATAACCGTGTCAGTGAACATGGCCTGAATGGAAGGCATGAGTAAATCTAAGTACTGCAAGGATGGACTTTACTGGATCCCTCTTGTGGCCCACTTATTTCTGTTCAGCCAGACTTCTTCTCCGGCCACTGCTGCAATAACCAGTCCCACGTGGGCTTTGGGGAGCTTCACTCAGATGGCTGCGTCATGACTTCCCACCACGCCCTGGATTTCCTGATGCTGCGACATAAGATACCTACGGAATCCCACTCAGAACTCAGAAGTGTGAATGAACGAAAGGATTAATAGACAAAGGATCCCCCCTTTCACTCCCCAGGCAGATAGGTCTGAGATGCATTTCACTAGGCTCCTCAGAAAGTCCCGTGGGTTAAGCAACTGTCACATAGTCGTGGCCAACTCGTTCATGCATCCTTGTCTTACTGTTTCCTCTTATTGCATTAGGGGGAACCTGGGCAAAAACTGAGTATAATGGGACAATTTTTAAAACTTGGAACTCCTCTGCACTCCATAATGCTTAATGAGGTAGACTGGTAAGGAGAGGGTCTGGTATTGTGATTTATAATCAGAAATATATATTTCATCTTCATCTCCATTTCTGGCACAGAGTTCTTAAAACGCTTGGAATTTCCTAAGTAACAAGAGCAGAAAGTGTCTTTGTTATGCTAATGAGGTGACTTTTGGACCCCACCCAAAGATGAGGACTGGTTGCCAGAACCAACCATGTGATTAGAGATTAGGAACTTTTGGTCCCACTGGGGATGGAATAGGGCTGGAAGTTGAGTCAACTGCCAATGGCCAATGATGTAATCAACCATGCCTGTATATTGAAGCTTCTGTAAAAACCCAAAGGACAGGGTTCAGAAGCGTCCTGGTTGGTGAACACCAGGGGATTGAGGGAGAGTTGTATTCTCATAGAAGGCATGAAAGCTCCGTGTCCTTTCCCCACACCTTGCCCTGTGCATCTTTTCCAGCTGGGTGTTCCTGAGTTATATCCTTTCATAATAAACTGGTAATCTAGTAAGTAAAATGTTTCTCTGAGTTCTGTGCACTGCTCTATGAAGCAATCAAACCCAAAGAGAGAGATTCATTCGAATCTGCAATTTGTAGTCAGTGGGTCAAAAGTACAGGTAATGACCTGGGCTTCCGATTGGCATCTGAAGCTGGGGAGAGGGTAATTTTCTAGGAACCCTTAACCTGTGGGATTTTTATGCTATCTCCAGGTAGTGTCAGAATTGAGTTGATTTCAGTTAAATTGTAGTACTGAGATGCATGTACATCTCATGTACTTGCATGATGTAGGGTGTGGAGGAAACTACCCCCTCCCCCAGGATGGAACTGGTACCAGAACCATTTTAGTGGGCATTTTGTAAAGGATTAGTGAGCTCCTGAAGAGAAAAGACTGAAGTGTCTTTCCCCTTGGAATTCAAGGTTATTACAACTTGATGCATTGAGACGGCCCAAGCAAGGTTGGTCAGCAGCCAAAGACACCCAGGGTCTCTAGAGTAAATCTGATCATAGGGGCAGAGGTGGGTCATGGCTGTTGACAAAGGCCAGGATCTGGCGCAACGTGAAGGTGAGGCTGGAACATGGACTTTGCGAACTTGCTCGAGGCAGGCTAGCTGTGCATTTGAGTGCCCTCTCGGCAACGACAAAAATGAGATCCCAGCCATAAGGCAGTATGGGCCATGACAGGTGAGGGTTGCCTCGAGGAAAGGCACTTCTGTTTCCTGCCCACTCTGCAAGCCACTGCCGAGCAGCAATTTCAGAGTCAGTGAATGAGGGTCATCAGACAACGGGCAGGATTTCATGAGGCAAGTGCTGTGTAGAACACCAGATTCTGCGGTTCTTGCCGCCAGTTTCTTGAAAGGACACTTGGGCCTAAGAACAGAACAAAATATATCCACAGTAATATCAGAGCTGCCGCTGTGTGGATGGAAGAAGGACTGCATGAGTCAGGACAGCAGAGCACCGGAACTAGATTAAGGTAGAACCGACCCAAGAAGAAGAGAGACTTGTTTGTGATAGCCGCATGGAAACTAGATTTACAAACTGAGGGGATTTTTTTTATTATCATTATTTTAGAGATAGATTGTGAGTGGGGGAGAGTGACAGAGAGAGAGAGAAAGAGAGAGAGAGAGAATCTTAAGCAGGCTCCACACTCAACATGGAGCCTGAAACAGAGCTCAATCCCACAACCCTGGGGAAATCAAGACCCAAACGCTCAACCGACTGAGCCACCCAGGCGCCCCAGAGTGTTTTGGGCCTTAGGTAAGAAGAGCAGACAATAAGGCGGCACCATAGTTATAGATATGACCCAAGTGCTATGGATTCCTGTCAGGTTTCTCATCCTTCTGTCCCTCAAAGATGGGAGACTGAATCTGTTTCTGCAACAGCTTTGTGAGAGTTCAGATTTCTTGACTTTGGGCCACCATGGTTTCGTGCTGTGCTAACTTAGCTAAGCTGGAACCACATTCCCCAGAAAGCCCCTCACTTTATGGCTCCAGACTGCTGTTGGCCGCCAGAAAATTCTGCAGGAAGCTGGGAAAGCGGAAGCGCGGATGCAGTTGTGGTTCTGCTGGAGGGCTGGCGGCAGGGCCAGCAGGAGCTGCAGCTCGCGAACTTACTGTCACAGGTGCCGGCTCGCCTGGCTGGTGTGCCTCAGGGAGTCAGCCCGCTCTCCACCACCTCCCACCAGCTCTCCTCCTCTGGCTTCTCCGACTCCTACCCAAGACCCTGTCGACTCCCGTCTAATGTGCTGGCAGCTTCTTCCACAGGTGACTCCCATCTACAAAGTCGAGGCTTAGAAGCGGTGTGACACCTCCGTGGGTTCCGCCTTATTCACGTGAATTCCAGCTTGCACTTGCCCTCCCCCATTCCACAACCAGCCTTCCTTTCCCCCTGTCAGCCCTGCTCATACCAGGCCCAGAACCAGATGCAATAATCCTACATGAATGGTCTTTACCAGAAACCAGAATCGTACGTGGTAAAATCCCTAAGACAGGTGCCTTATTGAATATGACTCCTGGTCAGTTTGCTTCTGATCAAACACCACCAAATACAAAGATTTCTACTTTATGACTTTGGGCCAGAGGTGTGTCAATGCGTTTTGGGGCTGATTTCACTTGTGCTATGTACATTATGGGAGGAAAAGGGGAGGTTGGGGTGGGAACTGTGGTGTGCAAGAGCGTTCTCCAGAAGATGTCCCCAGTTTTAACACAACAGCAGAGCTGAAGTCACCACATTAAATCTGTTCAGAGAAGAAGGAAGGGAAGAAAAGGAATGGAGCGGGCAACAGGGAGACAAGAGAGGAAGCTGCAAATCCCTCAGGCTGATTGTTATCAGATGAGAATAGACGCCCACTATTGCTAGATTTCATTTTCCTAAAATGCCGGAAATTCAAATTCCTATTCAAAATTTCCCAATTTTAAATGTGTGCAACAACAAAACCAAAAGCTAATGATTTTTTTTAAGTCAATCTTTAAATCTAACAAATCCTATCTATAAGTCAGATTTAGCCCATGTTAAGCATGAATTCCAGAGCTAGATCTCCTGGTTCCAAATCCACGTTTCACCACTTAGCTACAAAGGTAACCTTCGCCAAATTACTTCTAGACCTTGGTCTTTAAACTATAAAATGAGACCATTAGCATTAATCTCATAGGATGTCTACAAAGATCAAATGAGTTACTAAAACATTTCTTTCTTTCTAAGACACTCCTGAATGTAGGCTGAACCATTATTTTGTGTCCCCAAGAAGGAAAAGATGGCTTCTAATTAACCTGTGACACAATGGCTTCTTATCACTTAGAATTGTTGTTTTAGAATTATTGAAGGAGTTCTTTCAGAGTTATTTTGACATAGATCTTTTTTATCACTTATCATATATATAAAGGAAATATAAGTGAAAATGATAAGGTTTGGCATTCTTAAAACCTCTACATTAGGAGGCTGACAACTAAGAAATTAGCTTCATCTTGGTGCTTTTCCACAAAGTGCCACCCTTGCTGCTATTAAGAACTTTGGTGATGTTGCACTTCTTAAAATTTTGAGTTCTCCACCATTGTCTCCAGAAGTTTCTTCCAAGTTACTGACACCCAGGGAAGAGTGTTTGACCTCACCAGAAGATGTCAAATGGAGAATTGTCAGACAACAGAAAGACTTGTGTTATTTTTTTAATGGTCCTTAAGGTAAAGATCGTCGCTAAACATTGAAAGGACTTCAGTTTTCAATCATTTACCAGGAACAACAACAACAAAAAAATATGCACCTACATGACTGCCATTTGGCTGAGAGCAACTGTCAAAGTGGCAGAGATTATAAGACATTTTCCTACATACCAAAACCTTAAAAAAAAAAGTAGATTAAATTTCATCCAATACAGTCTTTGCAAAGTGCGGAGAAGAGTGTTTGGAAAATAAAGGTAAGTAAAATCTAAATACAGGGGAAAAGCTAGTATTATTATTGAGTCTCAGTTCTATCATGAATTATCTGTATGGCCTTCCTTAAGACATTACTCTTTTCATTTATAAAATAGGTGTAATCTGGGTTGTATTGACTGAATGTGACAGTACCTAGGTGAATGGACGGTCATGTGTACAAGGTCCTGTTTATGTCAATTCAGTGGATCAGAGTCTCTGAGGATTGGAAGACACAAACCTGGAGAAAAAAAGGAGCACAAAAGGCTTCACTGATTGGGTCTCTTTGGGAAGGGCAGACTGAATAATCTAGTTCCTTGGGAAAATAAAAATAAAAGACCCATAATATTGGTTTTTTAAAGTAATCTCTAAGCCCAACGTGGGGCTCGATCTCCTCACCCCAAGAGCAACAGTCTCATGCTCTACCAACTCAGCCTGCGAGGCACCCTACCCATCATATCGATTTTGACCACAAATGTAACTTGTTGAAGGCAAGAACAAAGAGAAGAACTTTATCTGGGAAGAGAGGAAGTAGCAGAGACAACGTTCGCCTAAGTCAGACACTCCGATTCAGAGGTCTTAGAGAGCTTGAGTCAAAGTTGTTCCATGTGACCTAGGATGTCTGGCCACAGCAAGTTCCCTGCAAGAGCCACTCCTTACGATGCTGAGGTTCCGGGCCCCATTTGTCCACGGCACCTGAATCCCAAAGTCCCTCCTCTGAGAGGAAAAGAACATCGCCTCGGCTTTTTGTTCCAAAATTATATCCGTTCGGCCCCTTCCCCACCCTTGGCCCCTGGATGTATCAGGACTTGGAGAATGAGGCAGTGCCGGAGAGAAATGAGGCAGAAGAGGGGCCACCCGTCTCCTAGCCCACATTCCATGGTTACAAATGCTTCCTCAAGCTGCACGGGGCATTGTATATTTCATTTACAATGATTGTACAACAGCTGTATAATCGATGTTGTTGAAGATAGGAGTGTTGCTCAGAGTGCAGGATAAATGTCCACAGTGAGCTGCAAATGTGAATAAGAATGGCCCTGCCTGCATAGTAATTGGTATTATTATCAGAATGAATGGGAAAACCACATATGGATGGATGGGTGGGCCTTCGAAAGGGTGCAGCCTGAGAGACTAACGGTAGCGCTCATTTTCTCTTATCCATGTCTGTTCTCTCAAATAACCAGCCAGAGGAGGTGGAGGAAAGGGGATAAGAAGTGGGCACGTAGTGGGGAAAGACGGAAGCTCTTCATCTGCTTTGCCATAGCATGCCTGTTTTCCTCTATCGGTGCTGCGCTTATTGATTGCAGCCAAGTAGATCACATATCCCCTCAAAAAAAAAAAAAAATCTGTTACAAAAGGATAGAGGCATAGGCTCAGGTGAAGGGGGCAGGGGTGAGGGGAGACATAGGGAAGAGAAACACTTCAGGTTAATTGGAGTTGAGAATATAAAATACTCGTCTTAAAGTGTGTGCTTCAGTTATGAGAAGGAAAGTGTCGAGATCATAATGTTTTCTGTGCAGGATTCAACACAGCATGGGTGTTTTAAAACAAGCGGTAATCATTTCTCATGGAGAAATTATAAGCTGCAGCTCCAGGCTCAAGACAAGCACATGGGAGACTCGTTCTTTTCATTTCTCCAGGGAGACACGAGGAGACACTTGGTAGTTAGCGGCTGAGTCCCTTGAACCAAATGGCAGAGTTAGCGATGGAGAGAATTACACAGTTCAATGTGCTCAGGGCGTGATTCGTGCAGAAAGAAAGGACACAGAATTCTTCTGGAATTCGGGAAAGTAGGAGGGAAGGAATTTGGGTTTGGAAAATCAAACGGCCTGGCTTCTCCAGAGATCGGGAGGCAAAGTGATCAACTTCGTAATCAGGGAATAGCACCACGCTGTTGACAAGGATTTCTCTGGCGAAGCTGGCTGCGCTCCTTCTTTTAAAGGCAAGACCTTCTGAGCCTGATGCAACCACAGCCTCTGCGGGGTTAGACAGTGCTTCGCTCTGCTCCCTCTCGTCCTGAATTCACCCATGTGGTGTCTGAATCTCTGTGAGGCCTCTGGTTAAAGATTCGTTTTTACTAGAAATAATGTCTCTAAAGTAGTAAACAATACACTGTATAATATCAAGTTAAAAATTCTTAGAAATAAATGCAGGGAAATTAGTTACGATGATTCGCATAGTTCTCCAAAATGGTAGCACATGAGAAGAAAGAGGGGTCCCTCTCACCCTGTTTTTGAAGACCCATCTTTGTTTACCGCATTCCCAAGTATTAAGAGATTTCATGAACCATTTGCATAGGATAACTAACATATACCACATCATTTGCACGTCTGCAAGTACACGTGAGTAACCGTAATTACACGTGACACCAATTACTCTATTACTTTGTATTAAATTATAATGGAAAATTCCACTAGAGAATTGAAGCCTAATTGCATCTTAATTTGCATAATTTTGCATATTAATTACATCTCAGATGAATAATAAATTTCAGCAGATTTTTAATTTATGCATAGACACAAAAACAAGTGGAGAAATAATTTAGAAAAAAAAAATACCAGCAACTATTACTTAGGGCATTCAACTAATTTTGCTTAGTTTAGCAAAACAAAACTTGGTTTGTTTAATATAGCATCTTTAGGCTGATTGCTGTTTATTGCACAATACGTCAGTCTTGAAATATAGGTGCAGACATGGCTTTTCTTAATAAAAAAAAAGTGTTCAATTACCGCATTTCAAGTTTGGGATTTTATATTTTGATAAAACTGTCGTGGGGATAACCTCGTTTAGTTGGAAATATCTATAATTGTGATGTATTTTATTGAGGCTTAATTTCTGTTGCAGTTATTTTAAATGCTAGGTATTATGAAAAACGGAATGTAAAGATATCTTGGTGAAGGAGATCACTAATAAAATATGCCAACGCTTTCTAATTTTGAGTCCATTATGAGGTCACCCAAGATTGTTTTCGCGATTTTGCATGAACGATTCAGAGTGAGAAATTCCATACAGTTTTGTGTTGCAGAGTATAACAATTTAGAAGAATGGCTTTTAGAGATTACTACTATTTTCTAATTGTTTTCTTTGTTTTTCCTTGCCTGCATGGTAAACAGTAATAATTCCCGACTGTTAGAGACCTTGGTTTTAAACGTAGTCACCCTTGCTTTAGATTTATCAAATAAACAGAGGGTTTATTCCTCCGAGCTAATTCATGCATTTCAGTTACATGGCTATGTCTAGGCTGACAGTCATTAGAAAACACTGATTTCGTGTTCCTCAGATGACAGTATGTAACGGAAAATTCGTCTCACCCACCTCTTGCCTAAACCCAAGGCTTAATGCTTTCTACCTGCTGCCACTGCGAGAAGGGGAAACCCTTAGCTGGCCTCCACCAGGTCTAATACTGTGATCATTTGCCAAATTATACAAAAGAAGAGGATGACAACGTCCTAATAAATCAGGAAACTGTCAAGATTAATAATCTCAGCCGTCATCTGTTTTCCTATAAAAGCCCTACTGGCATCAAATATTTTCCAGTTTGTTTTGCAGGTCTGTTGGTGCAGAAACTGGACCCGTGCCAGCCTGGCGCCTGTGAACTCTGAGAGGCCATTCTATATGTCTTTTATCACATTAATCTGGATTTCACAACTGTGCTGGTTCAAAAGGCTGTAGGCAGGAATTCTTAACAACATATGTTCCCCTTCTCCGGTTACCAATCACTGTTATTATTTGGTAGTTAATACACAATACTCTGAGCTAAAGGTTTCGATTTGTCTTTGTGTCTTTGTATTTCAATATTTTCTGTTTGCATCCACAGAAAGTTTGCCTTCTTCCTCGTAAATTTAAAGACTCGTCAGTGCTTTCTCTTTTTATATGAATTTCTATCAGGTGCTTAACTCTGGTCTGGGTGTCTGTTAACCAGGTTCCCATACTGGGGGTACCTTTGATTATCTGAATGTTTAAAGATGAGATACTTCAGCTATCAAAAATAGAACTGCGTCAATGATTGTATCTGTCCCTTTACTTTTTTGTTCAACCCTTTTGACCAGGTTCTAATATGAAAGAGATTTGAGCTGGATGCATCCCTCAAAAGACCCAATCCTTCCAACATTTAAACAATGGTTCCCTCTTGTGGCAACACTTGAGTACTGCGAGTTATGAAGGGGGGGGGGTCTAAAAATCTCTCGTGGCATTGAAACAGATTACTGTGAAACACACAGCATTAATCTGCATGAAGATAATATTTGGAGTCCTTCCCAGGTCCCCCAGGACCTACTGTTACCTATTTTCAGGCAGGTACAAGTTTTGGAATTTACAGAGAAAGAATAACCAAGCAGCCTGCTGCTTATCACAGGCAGTATTAGGAAAAAAACAAACAAACAACTCTTTTTTGAGGTCTAGTGTCCATATATTACAACAGTTTTGAGGGTATTAATGTGGATGGTGGAAAAAAAGACACGTTAACCTTTCGCTGAAAGCTTTGGAAATGGATTTAAAATTTTTTTTTTTTTAATGTTTATTTATTTTTGAGAGACATAGAGGCACAGCATGAACAGGGGAAGGGCAGAGAGAGAAGGAGACACAGAATCGGAAGCAGGCTCCAGGCTCTGAGCCGTCAGCACAGAGCCGGACGCGGGGCTTGAACTCACAGACTGTGAGATCATGACCTGAGCTGAAGTCGGCCGCCCAACCGACTGAGCCACCCAGGCGCCCCTGGAAATGGATTTAGAACTTCCCTCTTCACTATTCATGATCTCCGGAGAGAACGTTGCTCGTGTAGAATTAAATCTAGACTATGCTTAACGTTTTCAGGCATTTTATTCTCAAAAGTTCATCTGAGAGGGGAAAAATCTGACACTTGACTAGTTGTTCAGAGATAGTCTTTCCAAGCACCTTTGATACATACTTCCAAAGATTTATTTTGAGTCAAATTTCCCCAGGGACCACGCCGTCGTACACTCTCCAAATTACTGTGATCAAGAGCATTCTTCTAACCCAGCAGCTACAAACAGCCCACAAATGCCTTCTTTCAGTGCTAGGCTATGTTCAGAACTGGCAACAGCCAAGAGATGTCCCTTAAGTAGATTTTTCTCAAGATCATGTTTAATGTAGAAGTAAAGCATTGTTAGTAACAGAGACGAGAGGCTGTTCTCGTGGTCAGATGACCATGAGCGTCTACAAAGGGTTGCAGCCCTCCGCGCAAGATGGATGCGATGTTTTTTAGTACCCTTCAAAGTCTCGAGTAATAAAAATGCCATCTTTCAATTCTACTCTAAGGACCCTTTTTAAAGAACGAAAGCATTCCTATTTGTCAAGCCATTTTCAAGCCACAGTCCTTCTCGTTCACCACAGTTTACTGACATGGAAGTTTAACAGGGGACCCAAAGGCCAGGATGGAAATGTCCACTAGTGCCGGGGGTCCCGGGGAGGCGGTCGAGAGGGAGCCAGGTGCCAAGAAGCGAGAGCACAGAGATCATGTAATGACTCAGAACATGTGACTTACTCTTCTGATTCCAAGTGACTGCCTCCTTCCCTCCCCGCCCCCACCTACCCCGGGCTGAGCCACCAAGCATCAAGTCTCTTCCCTTCACTGTGCGGACACCACCGGCCACGTCTGCCTGTTTTACTGACCACCCTCCATTTTGTACAGAAGCGCACACGCTGCTATCCACCTGCAATGTTAGTCATAGAAGCAGCTCACAGAAGAGGAAGATTATATATTCAGGAAATGGGATTAGCATCAATTTAATTTGTAGTCAGAATTCCAAAATTGAAAAGGACTTTCTTCAAATAGTGATTTTTTTTTTTTTTTTTTTTTTTTTTGTAAATTGTGTTTTCCCCAGTGACTCTTGCTGCCCCTTTCTGTCCTCACTGGGGAGGGACGTGCCCCATTTACACCTCCTTTGTCATGCTCTCCTAGGTCTGGTGCGCATCTCCCCGGGGAGTTAGTGCCTAGCTTCCTTTCTCTAATCTTTTCTTGCCGTCTTTTTGTTCATAATAATATAAAACTGAATCGAATAATGGCTATGAAAAGCTCGCCCTACAAATGCACAATTATTAGCTCTTGTGGATATATATTTTTAACTCGCCATCAGCTGGTTTTTATAGAATACGTACCTTCGAACTCTTCGTCTCTCCCTGTCCTTGTTTGCTCCCTCTCTCTCTCTGACTTTCTCTGAGATTAGCAGTGTAATTCATCGGCCAGGAAAATACAAGATAAAAATCCACTTGGCTTTTCACAACTTCCATCTCTTGGAAGAACTCTTGGGCCCTATGAAGTCTGCAAAACAAATAAGGACATAGAGGGAACTGTAACATAGAGGCAAGGCACCTAGATTCTAGATTTAAAGTTCCAATAAAATTTCAAATACACTATTCACGATTTGGGGATGAGGTATATTTTCCAGGTTTTTTTTTTTTATTTTGCCAAAGAAGTTTTTTTTTTTAATCTGAAAATAACCATATATTCTAACTATCCTTTATAAAAGAAAAGATACCTTAACCACAAAGGAATAGGTAGAAAGAACATGATTTCAAAAAACAAAAAGGCCATCCTTTTCATTGGCTATATTTAGCTTTAGAAAATAATCACTCCACTTTCCTTCTTTATGCTTTCACCAATTAGATCAGTTAAACTTCAGTTGGGCATAGGGCTAGTCCCCAGACTAGTCCCCAAACTTTGTTCCTGGTCAACGTCACCTCCTCAAGTGATTTCCCCTTAATCTCTGTCATATCACAGTGAACAACCTTGCCATCCATGCTCTCATAATGTACCGTTTTATTTTCACCATTTTATTTTCAGTTTGGTTGGTATTTAACTTGTCTCCATCTTCTGACTGTAAACACGTTGAGGTCAGAAATTCCTGTAATTAAGCATTTTCTAAGAAGCACTCCCCAAAGTTCAGTTGGCCATAGAAACCCAGGTCTAAAAGAAAACGATATGGTTTATGCAAGAGTTGATTTTCCCTGCTAAAGACCCATAACTCCTTATAGGCATGTAGAAAAAGGGTTAGAAGTGGTGGAGGGCGGGGGAAGCCAAAACAAAACGAAAAGAAATATTAGAAGGTGAAATTGATCGCATCCGCACATGATAGCGATGAGGACAAGTGCCGAAAAAGTTGGAAATTTCCCGAATTGTTCTATGTTCGACCACCAAATCACATATGTGTCTATCTGGAAAAGTTTCTAGACTCTACTCTCATGAAGATCACAACCTAGGATTTAGATGGGGAGGAAACACGCACTTCTTACGAGTCTCGTTCTTGCCCAAACACTTCTGTTTTTCAGATTCTCTTTGGCGAGCTCGATTCCTGATGGCCAGGGTTCGGAGGCCCGTGGGTATCACGAACCCGTGGTTTTTCAGAGTTGGAAAGTCTTTAGGGAATCATCTGTCTCCACCTTCCCAACGTATGGAAGAGGAACCGACACTCGGAAGGACAAAACAGCTGGGTCTTCTGACTTCCCAGCCGGTGGTGTTTTTCCCACTCAAACTATGAGATTGACAGAAGGGAAAATCGTGTGGCAATTTGTGCTTTTAAAAGAGAATTTTTAGAGGTAATCTAATTATTTTTATATTGCATTAAGAGAGGGAGAAGGGAAGGAAGAGCAAGCCGCCAAAATCATCAAGGTGAACCCTACGGAAAACCCGGTTTTCATCAGCCGGCCGTAGCCTTGGGAGCCAGACCAGGCCCCAGAGGAAAATCCAAGTCCGATCCATTCTTGGCAGAAAACGGTTTTTTTTTTTTTTTTTTTTTGGGTAAGCCGCCCACTCGCCTTTTTTTCCTCCCATCTTCTAGATAAAAATGAGTGTTTAGAAACTGTGCTAAAATTTTCAAAAACACCTTAAAAAGATTCCATTACTTAAAGTGATTTGGATAATTGTGTTCAATGGTAGCCATTATTTAAAAATATAATTAGTTGCTGAACTCAGAGAAGGAGGGAAATTTCTGCAGGTGTTTCTCATTATTTGCTATGCATACAAAATATCTGCATAAATTACCATTATTATTCCAATGTATACTAGGAGACAATAAAGCATTAGCAAGCAAAGAAGGACGCTGTTGACCCACAGACTGTGCGAGAGGCCTACATCCGCAGTAATAGTGTGCTGCCCTCCGGAGCTATTGTTGCACATGTGCGGACTGCATTCCGGATTGAAAGAAACAATTTTGCACCTGTAACAATATTACATATGGAACGTAACTCCATCAGAAAGATATTGAAAACGGAGGAGGGGGCAGGGAGAAACGGCCACAAAACAATGTGAAAGGGAAGAGCGTACGTGTGCTCTAATTGTTTCAGAAGGTTTACGCACGCACCGTAGGTGGGTATTTGGGGTATTTTCCTTTGCGTTTATAGCCCCCCTAGAGTACACAAATGAGGTGCTGTTTTAAGGATGGGGTGCATTTCACACACTTCTTTTGTGATATCTCTAGAGTTTGAGACCAATGTCATTATCAGCGCAGGTCCAACAGAACTCTCTGTGTAGAAAGTTCTACATCATAGAACTGTTCTCCATTTGCACAGTGCAGTACCGGTAGCCACGTGTGGCTACTGGACACATAAAACAAGGCCAGTGCAACTAAGAGACGGATTTTGACGCATTTAATAAATTTACATTTAAATAAGCACGTGTGGTTAGTGGCTGCTGAATTAGACAGCACAGGACAACTTAATTTCATTGAGTTGTCTTTGTCAATAAAAATAATAACTAATATCTTTTGAGTACTTATTACATACCAGGAACTAGGCTAAATATTATCTCATTTAATTACCACAACAAGTCTCTGAACTATCACGGCTGCAGAGACTCAAGTCCGTAGAAATTAGATTCCTTATCTTGAAGTCACCAGACCAGCCTGTGAAGGAGTCAGAATATAATATAGACAGTCTGCCTCCAGATTCTTCCCTATCAAACACTTCAGGTGGCATTAAGAAACACGCTGTTGAATTCACTCTACCTGTTCACAGTGAATCAACTTCTGTGGGTATATAATGTGAGATCAAATGACGAATGGATGACAGAGGAATGTGTCACACCGGAGGTAAAGATAAACCCGTGACCAGTCCCGGGCAGAGAACTGACAAGATGGAGGCCCAAAGGAGCCAAGTTCACACACGCGTTAGCAAGCTTCCAACCAAGGCCATCGAGACACGTATGTATGTGCTGAGTGACCCAAGCAGTATATTACATCGTAAACACTCATCAAACGAACAATATGCCTCCTCTAGGGAAATCCGATACGTCAACTGAGGCGGAAAACAGAGAAGACAAGCTGGGGGCTGATCTTTTGCTGACAAAGAGCACATGGAAAGCACTAACTGGGAAATGAAGGGAAGTTACTGACGGTTGATAGCTCATTCTGGTTTTTAGGTATCATCCGTGATTTGCACGAGTCACACTACACCGGTGTACCCCAGCCTCTTGGAGTTCAAGAATTTACAAACCTCCCCATGCTTAAGACTCATCCGAGAAAGGAACAATGCTAAGGGGTTGCTTGAGGAAACAAGGAAAACAGGAAATTGGTTTGGCTTATTTTATCACCGTCATACCGCAGGGGCTGATAACAAAGCCTGTGTGGAGTCTTGCTGCCATAGTCTTCGTGCTACTCATGAAACCTTCCTGGGGTTATACACATCGACATATCTTTTGACTGAATTAGTCTTAGCCTCTGGACTAGAGGGGACCAGAACATAGAAGAAAACTTTTGTTTCTTTCGTAACTGCGTGCTAGGCATTTTGCACATCTTATGTCGGTAAAATTACTCCCGTGGAACTTCAGAGAGGTTAAGTAACTTACCCCGAATCACACAGCTAGTGAGTTAGAAATTCCAAATGTGAACCCAAATCTATTAAATTTGAAAACTTGGCACTCTCTTTACTACTCCGACCTGCTCCTCGCTGCCGTACAGGAAGGTCTGTGATCCTCGCGTGAAATTCTGAATAAAATCCGGTCTCGCTTTTGATGTTCGATACAACCAGGGCTTAAAGACACAAATCGAATTCATCAGACTTGCATAACGACATGTCTTTAAATCCCGACTAATTCTGTTCCCTCCAACTAAGTGCGACTCCACACACTTTATCCCTACCCCTTGCCTTGTGACATCGCCCACAAAACTTTCTACATTCCTAATTTGTCGCAGTAATTTCACTGCTCACCTGCCACGCCTTCCTACTGGGAACGGAGTTGATTGCCCCGCCCACGGAGTCCCACAGCCATTCTTTTGTTTGTTATGCCCGAGGCACTGTATTGTGATTATTTGTTTAAGCGCCCACATCCTCCATTCCGCTACTCAAAGGTGTGTTCTATCATAGCCCCTTTATGTGTCTTCAGTAACTGAGAAAGTTCCCGCACACAGTAGGTGTGTTAATATGTGTTGAGTGGAACCAAACAGTAAGCTCACACAAACACCATCCAAGATATATGGTTTTTTTTCTCATTGACGATTCTATTGAATGAGCCATAACAATTCTATTGTTATAGCCATAATGGTATCTTCATGATTACATTTACATATTATTTTTCTAATTATTTCCTTCTGACTCTGTTTCCCCACAGGACCGAGACCCCTTTAAAGGCAGTATCTTACTTATATCGGCATAGCTCATATGTAAAGAGCACAGACTCTGAAGCCACTCAGCCTATTGAGTCCCAAGTGCCCCACCTCATCCTCCCTACCCGCTTTATGATGAATTGTAGCTGGGTATTAATTTATAAGCGTGACTGAGTGACAACGTGGAGAAGTGGCTGCCGTTGAAAGAAGCAAGAGTCATGGCATACCACAAAGGGCCACATAAAGGAAGCACTCCATCCAGTCAGGAGACGGACGCAGGAATGAGGGCGGGGGCCCAGACCACAGCTCTGATTTGGGTTTCTGTGGCAAAGGCAAGGCAGAGCAGAATAAATAGTTTAGGATTGACTGATTTGCATAACTTTGGTAGGTGTGGGGCTGTCAGAGTGGTCTCTAGATGCCTGGTCCCTGCCCTGGGCTGATTTAGGGCAGTGGAAATATCGATTCGGAGAAGGAGGTGGTTGGGAGGATAGACTTGGGGCTGGTTGGTTTGCACAGGAAAGGCGTGCTCCTGGGCTGAGGCTTTGCTATGGATGAGTGGGCTTTCCCTAGGATGGCCAGTCTCTCCCTAGCCAACGAAATTTTTTAAGATATCGAAACATGGTAAGATGTAGGAAAAACAAACCAACAAACACATGATTAATACAATGTGACTCTGCCGGGCTGCTCACTCTTTATCTCCCTTATCTGTAAAATGGGGGAAAAAGTACAACATCGTAGGATTGCAGCAAAAATCAAATGAAGTGTGTGACATATGGGATATGATATAAAAACCAACAATATTTGTCATGCTCGCACCTCTCACACGCCTCCCACAAAGCAGGAGGTGCTCGAAAAGTCCCGAATGAATGAATGAGTGAGCGACCAAGTTCCCATGATGAGGCCCCTTCGTGTCAGGCAACCAATATTTTCAATTTCTTAGAAACAGAAAATGAATCTTTGGGTAAAATTGGCACCGGAGAGACGAATCAAATCTAGAGAAAGAATCAGCTTCCCAGCCACTAAAGTGTGGCTGCCGCCTTTCTGCAGTGCTTCTTTTAGTTCATCTATCTCTGTCTCAATATTTAAGGCAGGCATTTGTCTTTCAGGTTTCTCTTGGCATCACTGCAGTCATCAAATGAAACATAATTTCCCCCATCCATAACCCAGTGAAGTTTAGTTGGACTTGGTATCGCTACTCTCACTCCCAATTTTAAAAAGAAAATTTGCATCTTCAGACATCAGCAGCATGAGACGACCTAAGAAACAAGTGTGCATTAAGCTTCTAAATAGACTTTTCCTTTATTATCTGGGTATAGCATCTATCTAATGGAAAACGAAGCAATAGCATCCATCTCTTTCAACTGTCATTAAAATTCAATGGAATCCAATGAACTCTCCTTGTTACGAGCAGAGAATCCGGTATCATTCTCTACTTCTAATGAACCTGGCATCTCGGCTGCATAGACATTTAGAGTCGGAGAACTGGATAATATTGGATCTAACCCCTCGATTTCCAAAGAAGAAAACAGATTCAAATGCCCCGTCTGCCATTTCAATGTGTTTAGGACACCCAGGAAAAGGTCTTGTTTTTCTTAAATCAGCATTGTGGCCTGAGAAGCGCAGACATTTTGCTACGATTCATACAAGAAACTCGCTTCGGTGAACAGTGAGGCTTGGAAATGTCCTTCTGATGTACCTGTGATGTCAAAAGCATAGCGGAAATAGCCTGTATTATAACATGAATAACTGATCCTATTATGCACAGATGTTAATAGCTGTATTGGAAGTGGTATTGGGTGGGGCCATGAGAGACCGCAATTTGCTAACCTCTAGCTATGTGACTTTGTGTAAGGTATTACACAGAGTCTCTGTTTTCTTATCGGCAAACCAGACATTCAAGATCCAACATGTCGCGGTTTGAAGAGAGATTACACTCAAGCTTTACGGTACTAATTACCTACCGGTCACTTACAGCAAGTGAATGGCAAGTCATTTCACACGGACCCAATATAGAGTGAAGCGGACCACGTGATAACCTCCTGTTTACACTCTTTATACTTTTGTCATCTTTTTAAATCTTTTAAGGCTATTTCCTATCACAAGAAGTCCAATTCCAAAATGAGGTGAGTTACAGATCTTTACATAGCATTCATTTCTACACACTTGAAATGGGAAATGTTCGCTATTTAATTAGTCAGGTTCATGATTTAGTTTGTAAACTCAGAAACCATATCTAGGTTTTACGTAATATTGATTACAGGATCTGGGCTCATTAAAGGATAATAATTTAAAAATCACTTTGAAGCGTTAGCTTTCTCTAATTTCCGTCTCGTATGAAAGCTTCATAGTTTAATATACCCTTTTCTCCTATTTATTTATTTATTTATTTTTGCTCCAGAAAGCCAGTGAGAATTAATCTAGAATGATGACAAAATTAATGGAAATTTAAATGAAAGTGTAATCTTATTGGAATTTCATTTTTGATGACATAATAATAGGCTTACATAGCACCTTTCATCTATGGACCTCTAAGTACTTTACAAACATTAGTTAATTCGCACAACAATCCTGTGAGGTTGGCAATTATAATCAGCCCCATTATGTAAATCAGGGAAGTGCGCTCTGGAAAGGTTAAGTTCCTCAGGCGATGCGACAACCAGTGACGGAGCCAGCTTCAGACCACAAGCATTCACGTGCTCAGCATCGCACACCCACGACGGCTTGTGCAAAGTCTACCATTTTTGTCGGTTGCAACGAAAAGACCTCTTTTCAAAAGCAACAAAGACCCGAAGGGATGTGTACTTTTGTCACCTTCTCAGTGTTCCCCACTGGATGTGAAAGAACGAGAAAGGCAGGGCAGGACGGAGGGGGACTTGACGTGAAATGCAAAGAGAAATGACAGCGGCGTGAATTTCCCAGGAGGATGACACTCCAGCCAGAAGACTCCGCGACGCCCATTCACTCATCAGCAACATTTGAAGGGAAAAAAAAAATGAACCCGAATTCTAATGTGATCATTGTTTATGACACCAGAGATTCGTTACTGAGTGCTTATTAGTTTATGGGTCTTACGTCCGTTGTTTTGTATGTCACCTGATTGAATCTTGGTAACAACCTAAGCGGATTAGTTAAGCATTGCCGTGTAATGAAGTACCCTAAAAGTCAGTGGCTTGCTCACAGATCTGTGGGTTAGCAGAAGTTATCTGTGGTGGTATAGGTTGACCTTGGCTTCAAGCTCCGCGACCCTCTCCCCTCCCCTTGAGAGTAGGCTCACTCCCGCCTCTTCTCTCATGGCAACCATCCTTTAAACTGTTATTGCATCGTACCTACTGATAACCCATTGGTGTAGACAAGCTACATGGTCAAGCTCAAAGCCAAATTACGGTGAAGTTTCTTCTGCCCTCCACGAGGCCAATCAAATTGAGTAGCTAGACCCAATATCGGCGGAGTAGAAAAGTTTCTTCTTCCCATTAAGGTGATGGAAAGGTGTGAATATTTTTTAATAACCATCTAATCTCCACTGCAGTTATTCTTATTCCCATTTGACAGACAAAAAAGGTAGGCTGCAGCCAGGGAAAGCTTAGGAGTCTGCATTTCTCTATTTCTCCCACCCTCTGTTCCTACTCCTGCCTCCCCTCAAGCACCCAGTATATTATAGGCTGCTTTCTCCACCCTCAAATCATCTATTCAGAAGTGATATAGATCTACCTTCTCCGCTTCGCTGGAGACTGATGATGATTTAAATTACGAGGCCAGGGACCTCTCTTCCCTGGCTATGGCTTAAGCAGAGGCTAAATAGCCCTTTTTGATTCCATGCCTACAGGTCCTCATGGGACCCAGAAGCACTGAGCCCTCCTCTTCCCTTCATCACCAGTGCATTTAAGCCATTAAACCATCCTGCTGCATTTGAAAGAATGCTGCAGACAATTCACAGAAAGCACCCTTTAGCTTTTGGATATATGAATTAATCATTCCAGCTAACTAGATACAGAGTTCACCTAAGGTTTCTGACCTCCTCAAGATAAATATTAAATGTATCAGACTTACTCAGTAGAAACCATGCAAAGTACAAACAGCCCCTGGGTCAAAGATCGGAGAAGCGATAAGAAGTCCAAATAAATCAGATCACGAGGCCAGGCAAGAATTTTGTCACTGGTGCGAATATTGCATGCTGTCCGCGGACAGTTGTCTCCTGCCAATACCAGCGGGAGCACCAGGAAGTGTGGACGGGTGGGTGAGTGGCTACATCTCTGAGCTCCTTTTCCAGGCTGAAACAATCATGAACACAAGAAAAGAGACTGGCCGCTCGATTAGTGTGCATCTACAGGTCAAAAAGGAGCTGGTAACATCTAATATCTGGGAAACTCTGCAGTCGCTAGAAGCCGCAACATTCCAGAGTCTCCTCTTCAAATTCCGTTTTGCAGAGCGAGAGGCTTCCCTGGCAGAGCTCTAGGAGCAGCTGCCGGAGAAAACAGAGAGGCAGAGGTACGGTGCCCTTGGCCTCCCCTTACTCTACTGGAGCAGCTGCATTTTTATCTGCTTTATCAATTGAACTCCATGTACGATGACATTTGAATAAAAGCATTCTGCTGCTGAAAAAATGGTTGGAAAACATGGGTTTCGATCACGTCTTTCTCTGCTACCACATCCATTTTTTTCTACACCCTAAGAACAGTTCTTCTCTTGAACATGGCCTTAACATTTATTTATTTAATTGTTGGCTCTTTGTGTGTCAGCGAAGAATGGGATTATCTTTGCCATGTTTTGGCCTTTTTTTTTTTCCACAACATGCCCCATTCTGTTTTGATTGCTTTAATCTTTTTGTTCTCTTCTCCTTATGTTCAGCCTCAAAATTGCTATTTTACCCCTAGCCTAGGGACAGGCATGTTTGATACCATTTCAAATAAATAATCTAGCTGGAGATTGGAGAGGAAAACAATGTGATCTCTGAGGTCTGGGAATGGTTCTGTTTCATTTAATTTATGCAAAGCCTTCTGTACCACACTCCCTACAGAGTTTCCTTTGGAAGCCTGACCACTACCTTTCAGGAGAGAGGAGTTTCCTGGAGCCCCCGGTAAGGATCAGCATAACCCAAAGGGCTCTCTCCAGTTACCTGCACTCCCCGTGTCTTTTTTCTAAGTGTCATGTACGGATGAGCGGGGAGAGCACAGCCACACACAGGCTGCTCCCTGAAAAACAGAGCTGCTTTGTATCTATTTGTATGTGGGCATGGGGGCATCCGCTGGACAGGCATCGTGGCTTCACTGAGATTGCCACAGCCTTCGCTTTGAACACAATATTCCAAGCGTCCCTTCTTCTCACCATAATGAGTGCTACCTCACTTTGTAGCATCGCTCAGCTTCTTGGCTCTCTGACCCGTGCCACCACTGTTCCAGAGAAGGAAGAACCAAATTCAAGTCTCATTTAGGTCAGGTAATTCCTGGTCTTCTTTGGCACCATCCTTGGTGGCAAATCTCTAACTCACTTAGACTACTGTGGCTTTAGATTTCATGGCGATGTCCTTACTGGCCTGTCTTAAATGGTCTTAAAATCTGGAATCATGTTGAAATAAAATTTATGATGGTTCTAGGTCTCATTTTAGGGTTGTCGAGAACAACAAATTGGAATACTCATTGTGAACCTTTACTAGTGTTCAAAACAGGGGACTGGGGTGCCTGGGTGGCTCAGTCGGTTAAGCATGGGACCCTTGATTTGGGCTCAGGTCACGATCTCACAGTCTGTGAGTTCAACCCTGCGTCAGGCTCGGAGCTGACAGTGCGGGGTCTGCTTGGGATCCCCCCCTTCCCCCGCCCTTCCCTTGCTTGAGCTCTCTCAAAATAAATAAATAAACTTAAAAAAGCAGAAGACTATATCGACCTTATTTAAATAAAGCATATTTACCTTCTATGTGACACAAAGATAAGACAGTTGAGATCCTACTGATGTTTTAAGTTCTTCCTCTGGCATCACAGTATGGGTTTATGTGCAACTCCTGATTCTTTGAAATACCACTTAACTCCTTGTAGTAGATGTTGTCTTGCCTCCCCATGTGCAGCCGTATGTGATTTGTGTACCTATGGTAAACTGTCAACTGCTAACCCTTGAAATCTTTGTCTAAAGGCTTGCTTAACTGACCAGATACCTATGCATAACTCTGACAGCCTGAAAGCACAGAGAATTAGTGCCCTTCTGGGAACACCCCCAAACTTTGACTGATGGGACTTCGAGGTGAAATACTCATCTGTTCTACACGGGCTTCCAGAGACCCTCTGTAGCCCGCAGTGGTAGGTGACGTCATGGCCCGTCATTTTTCTGTTTTCTTCCCTTGCCTGACTCATTCCCCAAATTTCCTACTGCCTTCTTCTGGAACCGCCTCCCAAATAAACTATTTGCGCTCAGATCCTTATCTCAGGGTTGGCTTCTGGAGTAACCCAAACTAAAATCCTACTATGAGCCTCAAATCTGTTGTTAGTAAAAGGCAAGAAATAGTAACTCCCTCATAGCCTTGTAAAGTTTAAGTGAAACAATGTCTATTCTAATCTTATTATTGTTACCAGCGCAGAGTAGGTATTCAATAAATGGTAGTTATCCATAGGAACCCCTCGCCCTGCCCACGTGCCCCCGTCACCTGACTTCTGCACTTTATCTTCTACTCACTGCAATCAGGGCACAGCGGTTATTGTTGTTGCCAAGCCTATTCCTGCCCCAGAATCTCTGCACCCCCCGTGTCCTCTTCCAAATATCTACATGGATCTCTATCACTTCCTTCAGACCTTGCTCAAACATGATCTAGTCAAGAAAAGAGTCCCCTGACCATGGTATATAAAATAGTGTTTCCCATACTATGTCAGTAACCCCCCTACCTCATCTTTTCTCCGTTATAGTCATCTCTCTACTAGAAACAGAAACTCTAGAATGGAAGGAACCATGTCTGCTTTGTTCCTGGTATTTCTCCAGGATTTGTAACAGTGCCAACCACCTAGAAAATGCAAAATAAAACTTGCTGAATGAATGAATGGATGAATGGATGAATGAATGAATGAATCTTCACAAAATCCTTAATTTAAAAAGTCTTTTTAATATATTCTTACATCGGGGCACCTGGGTGGCTCAGTCAGTTGAGCATCTGATGCTTGATTTCAGCACAGGTCAGGATCCCAGGGTCATGGGATTAAGCCCTGCATCAGGTTCCGTGCTAAGTATAGAGGTGGCTTAAGATTCTCTCTCTCTCTCTCTCTCTGCTCCCTCCCCTGCTCATCCTCTTTCTCCCTCTAAAATTAAAAATAAATAAATAAATAAAATATTCTTATACTGAGATATATTGTTGAGAGAAATCTTACCAGATTATGACAGTCATATGATGCTCTGGCTAATATAGACTCTTAAGAGACAATTATTAAATATTCAGCCATTTTTGCCAACCTGTGTTAAAGCTATAGTTTGAAGTTGGCCATGATGGAAGTATTTACACCACAGAGATTGGCAAAAGCTATACACCAGGACTTGATTTTTTGGAGAACCAGTTTACCGGGACACCACTGATGACAGCCAAGATTCTGGTACAAACAAAAGTGCCTTCAGGTTGCCTAGAACATAGCTTTAAAGAAAGGATAAAGGATAACATTATTGAACACTAATCGCATCCTTCTTACTGGGTTGGGCTTTATACATGTCTTTTAAAAACATTTTTTAAAAGTTTATTTATTTATTTTGAGAGAGAGGGAGCACAAGCGGGGGGGGGGTAACAAGAGAGAGGGAAAAAGAGAGAATTCCAAACAGGCTCTGTGCCATCAGTGCAGAGCCTGATGTGGGGCTCAAACTCATGAACCGTGAGATCATGACCTGAGCCAAAATCAAGAGTCAGACGTTCAACCGACTGAGCCACCCGGACGCCCCATAAAGTTAATTTTTTATTTAAAATCTCAGTAATCTCAGTTTAACGTGGAAGATGTGGCTCTCCCGGGTAGGGCTCCTCTAAGGCACTTCCACCCACTTCCCTTGGCCAGGAACGCAGTCATGTGGTCTCATTCTGCTTCTAAGAGAACATGGGAAAGGTAGCATTTGTGCAGACCATGGAAAAAAAATTATTCAGCTGAGCTTCTGGTCAATGTCTACCACAATACGGCTGAAACATTATCAGAGATTCTACACATAAATTCATTATATAGGAATCTCACCACCCCAAACTGCTGATAACTTCTGCTATGAGTAGAAGTTTCTGTTTGCCGCTCAACTTCTTTGGTTGGGAAAGGCTGTATCCGTTTCCTAGAGGTAAGTTTTTCTAGCCTCCCTACATTAACCTTGTGAATCTTAAAAAATAAGTCTGGTGGGAAAGACTCTCCTCCCTAATTAAAAGAGAACAGAAGTAACCCTCCACCCCCGTCTTTTCCTCTACTGACGTGGCCATGAATTTTAACTCCTGGAATTAGTACCAGCATCTTGGGACAATGAGGGGAGACACATCAAAAGTACTGAAGACGGTAGAGCCTGAAGATGGAAGTGACATCGTTCTTGATAACGGTGAGCAGCCATTGAATTAACTCTGGAATGCACTACCTTGGGTCTCTTATTACTTGAGATAATAAAGGGTTTTCCTAGTAAAATCTTTTTCAGTTACTCTTTACGCATTTTTAGGGTACTTCTGGTTTGATTCAAAAGGCATTTATTGAGTGCCTAATTGGCACGAGGTGTAGCATTTTCCACAGAAAGACGATTTCCATGCACTTCAAGATCTGCTCCATTATTTTACAGAATGCTGCCAGGGGCCTCTTTCTAAAAGGCAAACACATGCTCTCTTGTGTTGGAATCTGCCCAAATATTTTACCCTTCAACCTTTCTGTCAGTCAGTTCGGGCTGCTTTAACAGAATATCATAGCCTGGGTGACTTATAAAAACCAGATCTGTGAGATCTGAGTTTCTCACAGATCTGAAAAATCAAGGTGCCAACAAGGTCCAGTTTTGCAGGCCCTCTTCTGGGTTGCGGGCAACTGTTTTCTCACTGCACCCTCACATGGCGGGAAGAGGAGATGGGAGCTCCCGGAATCCCTTTATATAGGGGCACTCATCCCATTCAGAAGGGCCTTCCTTAATCCTTGTGATTTAATCACTCCAAGGCCCCACCTCCTATCAAGCAACTCCTATCACACTGGGACATATGGATTTCAACAGATGAACTTCGGAGGACGCAAACATCCAATCCAAGTACTTTCAATCGCGGGAAGAGAGATCATGGTTTTAGAGCTGCTAGAGTTTGTTCGGACCAGGCCCTTTGCTATATCGATGCCTTATCTCTAAGTTTGTGTTTTCTTTTTTGTGCTCTTATTTCATTCTTGTTACCCCCGATCCCTCAGAAAGTTTGGTATACATAACAGAGCTATCTACTGGTGTCCTACGGAATAAGGCGGACGATCGTTCAGACTCGGTTAGGACTTCTCTAGTTTGAGCCCAGAGAGTCCCACATCCCAAGCAAACCAGGATAGTTGGTCACCCTACTTGGAGAACGGAGGCCAGAGGGCCAGAGGCGGGGACCCTGATGGTAAAAGCGGATTGAAATTGAGCTGAGAGCAGTTTTCCAACCAGCAAGTGACAGATACCGAGAGAATGAAAGTATTTTCCTGGGATCCTGAGAGATGCAGGACCGGCTGTCAGATTTTCCCCAGGGACAGGGAAGGCAAATGGACTATTTGAATCAGAGGAAAAAGAGTAACTCTGGAAGATGGAAAAGCAGAGACCCTGGTGTTGGCAGCTCTCAACCATTTCTAGAGTTGTGATAAAATCCTGCTAAGAAACCCAGGGCTCACCGATGGCATATTATAGGGCAACCTATGTACTCTCTATGCGTATGTCTTGAAAGGTCTCCCTGTGGATTTGTGTCCTGGCCACGCGGAGTTTGACGTCTTCCAGGCAGATTAATTCTCTAACATCAGTGACATGAAGTGGCATCTTCTAAGGAGTCCAGTTTATAGTGACTTCCAGGAACTCCGAAAAGAACTTAGAAACTAGTGTTAGAATTATGATAATTCTGATTTTAACCACTTTGGGCAATCTTTTTTTACAGGCTTTTCCTCCAATGCAACTGCTGTATCCTCAGAATGTGCCTAAATCTCTCTGCTTCCTTTGTATCCTAAGGATAAAAATTTTCCCATAAGTCAATTCTGCATAACATGTTATCCAGTGGAAGAGTTGATTCTCCCAGATAAAGGCAGCCAACATCCAACATAAAGGAGTGGTGAAGGTCCTGGATAACGTTAGCCATCCAGGCATGGTGTTGGCACATACAAATTCTGACTACGCAAATCCCAAGTTCTCTCGTGAGTAAAGCCAGTTTCCGGAATAAACAAGAAAAAAGTTATCTAGAACCACATGTGGTACATTCCTCAAAGCCCCACTGAATTCCATTATCTGGACAGCTTGTTGTCCATGCAGGAAAATATATCGTGCAGCTTTTTCACTGCTGGAAGGCAGAACTTCCTCCAGCTTGTCAATAAAGTTCAGTGTTACTGGCTTCCTATTCCTGCTAATGGACTGCGATCAGGTACTCGCTATATCTGCTTAGAAATGGTATCATTGCTGCTTACTAGGTCAAAGCCCACTAATAGAAGTTTCCACCTGACGAGAGTGGCCCAAATGCAATTTTGAAGTTCATTTTAAGAATCTGGCAGTTAAAAAAAAAATAAGTTTCAATGAAGATTCCGTAGGGCAGAGGCAGATACTTGTTCCTTGGTAAAAATAAAATAAAATAAAATAAAATAAAATAAAATAAAATAAAATAAAATAAAATAAAATAAAAATAATAAAAAAATTCTCATGCATTCTGAATTCAATAAATCTAACCTAGATTATAATCATTATATTGTTTAAAAAATAACAAACTGTCAAATCCAAAATGAGGAAGAAATTGAATACACAGATTGAAGAGTCGGGTGTGTTTCAGGCATCTGGTGGCCTACAAACAGCAATGAAATAACAAAAGCAGACCCACGGTCAACGGCCAGAAAACTTTACCCCTTCTCAATCTCCCGACTCTGAGATCCTAATGATTTTTGGATGCCATCTCTGGTTTCCTGGACCTTGACTTTGGCGTCGCTTCCCATCGAGCCGGGACATTATGAACACTGTTTGCAAACAAAATAACTAAAAGCAAAGTTTCCTCTACCACCACCAAGGCAGCTACACGGGACTCATGCCACATGCTTTTGTTCAGAGATTCCTAAAGAGCAGCAGAGAGGACATGGTCGTGGTTGGCAGCATGCACAGGGAGGTCAAACCCTAACTGCACTGCCTCCCACTCTGTGAGCTTAGGCAAGAGGCCAGGACCCTGAGAGCAGCATCTACACATAGGCAGCACCTACGGCCACAAACCAAAGGGTGGTCTTCTCCCTCGTGCTGTGGTTTCCACGTGTACATCTTTTTTCCCGACACAACTGTGACAGCCTTGAGGTAGAACCTCTCTTCCCCTCTGAGAAGAGCTCCGAGAAGAGCAGAATGCACACAGTAGCACCTTGACAAATACCTGTCACATAAAAGACTAAACAACTAGGAGTAGTTTAATTATTCTGAGTTTCTGATCTTCAATGCAGTTTACAACATGGAAAACAAAGATGAACATTTCTCAACCAAAATCTATGTACTGAGGCTCGGAATTTTTTTTTGAGGCAGAATGGAGCGGGGAGGTAGTAAGAATGGCTGTGTTTGAATGTCGTCCCTATCTCTTACTAGCTGTGTGAGATACCAAGCAAGTTCCTAATTTCTCTGTGCTTGGGTCCTCTATAAAATCAGAACAATGGCAGCATCTGCATGATAGAGTTATGAAGAGGATTAAATGAGTTAATAAATGAAAAGTTCTTAGCCTTGCATTTGGTGCATGATAAGCCCTTTATAAATGTCTGTTATACAAATAAATGTATAAAATCAGCATGCATCCTAGAACTGATGTATCAATCACTGTATCTTCTTCCGTTCCCCAGGCTGACATTAAATCCGTGGTACATCCTATAGCTAATGATGTCTAAAAATCAAAGAAACACAGTCATTAAAGAAAAGCAAGAGAGGCAACCCAATGAGAAAAGTGGCTAAAGACAATGGAGAGAAAGAGAAGACAGTTAAAGTGGAAAGATACAAGGAAGGCAAACTCAAATCCTGCCCCTTCCTCCAGTTGGTTGCTTCTGAGAATGTCAGTGATCTCACCTTACGCACTTCGATAAGAGGATGAAGTAGCTGAGAATGATGGCAGGTAGAGTTATGCTGTAGACTCAATATCTGTGTGTCCTTAAAATTCATGTTGTAATTCTCACCCCCCATGTGATGACGATGAACTGAGGCCTTTGGGAGGTGATCAGGTCATAAGGGTGAAGCCTTCACGAATGAGATTAGTGTCCATATAAATAGGACCCCAGAGAGCTCCTCTCTGAGGACACGGTGAGAAGATGGCCCTTCTACGAATGAGGAAGGGCAGTCTTACCAGATGATAACCTGACACATCTCAGACTTGGACTTCCAGACTCCAGAAGTGTGGGAAACAAATGTTTATTATCTGTAAGCCATCGAGCCTGAGGTAGTCTGTTATAACAGTCCAAACAGACAGAGACAAATTATTTAGTCCCTAAATGATCTCTTTACTATTCCCCTAGGCTCCTCCTTTCTGGTGTTGGTACTTTTTGTCAGAGGTGGCCTAGAAGGAAGGCGACAGCACCAACAAGGAATGCGAGATTGTGTTTCCTTTAGAAACCTCAGTACAAGTATTATGGTCACCACATTAAAAGAATGAATGGAAATCCCACAAAAACTAGGTGAACTACACCAGGTACGTTTCTATTTCATATTAAAATAATCCCAATCGTATCCTAAAAAATACATATATAAAAATAAGCAACTTCTCTTTTGAAAGCAATGATGTCTTTACATTTTGTTTCAGGGTCACTTTTAAAATAATCTAGACCTTGCTTCTTACATTATGTTTTATAGAAAACTAGTTGTTGTTGCTTTGGAGGTATCTTTTATCTGTTACCCTCCATTGAGTTTTAATAACGAACATCTATTTTAAAAAAACACTTTTCTTAATGCTTAAAAAAAAAAAAATCAATGGCCAAGTAAGGTAAACATTATTAACCAAAACTTAAACAGGTGTCTTTTTTATGAGCCTTTTCAGAGCCCTTAATATGCCAAGAAGTATTGTTTGCCTCCTACAAGGAGATACTCTAGGTACTTTTTGCTACACATATTTGATGACATAATATTTATAGCATCTTCTTCCATGGGGCATTGTGACAGGTATGCTTTAGAAAAAACATTAGAAGAGCTGACTTAAACAGAGTTGTATTCCCACGAATACGAACAATAATGCAATGCATTTGACATTCTGTACTTTTCCAAAATATTTTCACATATACAGTAATAAGTGCCCATTGCCACAGTCCCTGGGAAACAACAGGAAAGTAATTAGAACCAACATTTTACAGATGATGAAACAGAGGCATTAGGGGGCTCGATTGTTTTCTCATTGTCATGGCACGCGGCATCTAGGGCATTTGGCATTTACGCCCCCCGACTCCAAGTCCTATTCTCTCGAACATCCTCTTGTTCAAGAAATACATGGACTGGTCGGTCACCCGATCTCTCTGTAGTTTTGCACCGGCTGCCATCCCCTTGCTGCAACTCCAGTGGGGGCTGACAGCATCTAGGACACACAGTCCCCTGGGTCTCGGGTCCAGGGGTAAACTGGGAGGGGCTATTTCTGAAGAACCAGCAGCCAAGAGAGACAGCATCTATGAAGCAACCGTAAGAGAAGTTGGAGCCAGCTTCTCAGATCGATAGACAAGGAAGAGCACACAGTTGGAAACTACAACTGGGAAAGCCTGGGTGTTGCTTAGGGCTGTGTTGGCCAAAGTTCTCTTGCATTAGTTGGTGGCCGGGTAGCCTGTGCGTTGATCACTACATGGCTGTCACAATCAGCTAAAGCAGAGGAGGGGTATATTCCTGCTTATCGGCTTCCAGTTCTGGAAGGCCAAGAGGACCCTGGATAGGGCCCAGAGAAAGAAATCATGGAAATCCTTTGGTTTCATTGCATTTTGAGTCTTAAAGGTAAAAGGCACTTACAGCGATCACACTTGGTTCAGCCCAGCACACCAGGAGAAGAAAAAAGACTTGGAATTCAGTACCAAACACTCTTATTATGTATGGGAGATACACCTTCTCATCATCCAAGTCTCCAAAGCTGAAAGGAATGTGCAAAGTCAAGTACAAACCGGGGCTTCTTAGGGAAGAGAACTCTCTTCAGCCAAAAAGTCGGTTAATCTCATAATGTGTTTTCATGTGCTAAGTGATATTTCACTGCCTAAGTTGTCTGAGCAGCACACACTGGATTGCCACCAGCCTTCAGGAGCTGTAGGAAAAGAAAATGATCGCTTATGTATCTTGGTGGCTTATCAGGGAACATAGAAGAATTAATGTATTTATTCTTTCTTCTGAGATTAAATGTAATTGCTTTAAAAAGATAATCACGCTATTGTTTGAATTGTATGCATTTCTTATGAAGCACTAATACATTTTCCTGTAGTCTGACAAAGTGTATGGTCTCTTATCCTCATTTCCCTGTGGATAAATACTTTGTTAATTAATAAAGTATTATATGAGCACTTAGTGTCTGCATTTAACAGTGCAGGGATTTCATTCAGATTATGTTAATAGATTGTTCGCATTATTTCTTGCATTAATTACAACTTCTTTCTGTGGTTTCACCATAAGAGCATTGTCTCTGTGAATACAGGGGGCTTTTTGGATTACATTCTTATTTGACTGCTGAAGTAATACTAGGAAAATATTATTATATTGAGAACTACTCACTAGGCCTTGGATCAAAAGACAGAGACACAAATTCAATTATTTCCAAATCTTAGAGGCGACACAATTAGTTAGAGTCTGTCTTAGTTGAATCAAAATCAAGCAATTTGAGAATGTCTCTGGAACCCACAATATCTTAGGAACAAATTTATGAAATTGGTATTCCACATCACCGTACCCTAGGCTTAAAAAACTAAACGGATTCCTCCTAGCAATTCCTAGGTGTGGAATTCAGACGAAGCAAATGTGGGGAGTGGGTACGAAGCTCAGACCACAGGTATAAGGCAAAGTTCACTTTATTTTCCTTGAATCGACTTAATTCTGACTCCTCGCTGGGCTGCTGGAAGTTTCATCACAGCCATGTGACAAGCCCCTCCCTCCCCCACCCCTGCCCAGTGTTACACAAAGGTGCTGGGGTCTTAGATAACTTCTAGAAATGAGGAAGCCTCTCGGTCATCAGTTATTGGTTCATCATGGTTACCACTGAGGCACTATGGGCCCAGCTGTCAGGGTCCCTTCAGGCCTGGCCTGTGCTCTGTCTATGTGCCAGCATGGGGACATAGTTCAGAAGGCTGGGGATCTTCGTGTCCACTCCAGACATGCGCTTCTGCAGCCATTCCTCCAAGAACATCTCTCCTCATCAGTCCACGGGGAGCTGCACCCCCAGGAACCAGGCCCATCCCCCCCAATCCTGTTCTCTGCTTCCACCTCTTTTTTTTCCCCCCTTTCTGGGAGCCATCTCCTTCCCTCCTGCCTATTGCTCTAATAGCCATTGACTCACTTCTCTCTCCAGTTGCCCTCAGAAGCAATCTTAGCGTTATATTTTTTAGGGTTCTCCTAGTCAGGAAGACTAGTTTCAGGGAACTGACATTTTTGCTAGGTCCAAACAGCCCCGAGGTCCATTTACAAAGAATCAGTTATGTACTCAGAACACAGATGAGAGGAAACCAGATGGCAAACATTATCATCTTGATAACCTATCCTAGAACATAAGTGATTTTCCAAGGAAGCACAGTTTTTTTTTTTTTTTTTGATCTTTATTTATTTTGAGAAAGAGCAAGAGGGATGGAGTGGGGGAGGGACAGAGAGAGAGAGAGAGAGAGAGAGGGAGGGAGAGAATCCCAAGGAGGCTCCACTGCAGGACCGGTGAGATCTGACCTGAGCCCACATCAAGAGTCAGATGCTTAACCAACTGAGCCAACCGGGCGCCCCTGCGATTTTATTTTTAAAAAGTTAAACTTTAGGAAACACAGTTCTGATGTCATTATTTCATGTCAAAAAAGAAATGACTTCTAAAAATTGACAAGCTTGAATGCAGAATTTGCAAAGGCTCAATATTGGTGTTCTGGGTGACCGTGTGATAAAACGTTAACATTCGATGTTTTATCTAATTGTATTTGTTTACAAAAATGATTCGGTTATTTTCATTTTATTTCTTAAATAGTCCCAGGAAGGGTAACTCATGAACTTAAGAAGCACATTTTCTTTCTTCCCTTTTTATGCCCACACATTGTCATCCTTGCGTCTTGTGTCCCCTCTGTTCCAATGCGGCCAAAGGTGAACTTGGCTCCACGGGCCGTCTTGCAGTCGTGACCACCTCTCATCCTCTGTGTCTACACTTCTCCCATTTCTAGGGCCATCGATTTAGCAAAGAAAAATACAGACAGCCACATTAACTTCGACTGTCTGCTAATAATGCAGAATCTTTAGTGTTAAGTATGTCCCGTGCAGTATTTAGGACATATTAATACTAAACATTTCTTCATCATTGATGTGAATTTCAAAGTTACAGTGTTTGGCATTTTATCTGACAACCCTACGCATAGCATAGCCTCAAGTCACTGTCTCTTTTCTCCCCCAACTCTCCTGCCTCCTGTAACAGAAGATTGCTCCATTTAAAGAGCCATCGTAGTAAATGCGAAAGAATTTCAAAGAAAGGCACTTTGGGTGAATACCTCGGAATCTCTGATGAATTTCTCTACCTGTGTTCCCAGGCCCTAAATTGTCTGAGAAACAGGAAACTGGCTTCAAGAGACATGATCTAACAGCTTCAGGATTCCACATTTAGAGTAAAAACAGAGTCAAGAAAAGTAATTAAAGTTTAGGTCAGAAGAGGGGCTCCAGGGTGGTCTAGTCGGTTGAGCGTCTAACTCTTGATTTCAGCTCAGGTCATGATCTCACGGTTCATGATCTCACGGTTCACTGGGCTCTGCGCTGACGGTGCGGAGCCTGCTTGGAATTCTCTGTCTCCCTCTCTCTCTGTCTCTCCCTTGCTCACATTCGCTCTCTCTCAAAATAAATAAACTTAAAAAAAAGTTTAAGTCAGAAAACAGTTTATGTCACATAAGAAAGAAAATTTATACCATTTATAATAGTCAGGCATTCCGAAGTCATAAAATAAACTGAAAACAATTCCACAGTGCAGTTAAAATGAAAGGAGGGGCGCCTGGGCAGCTCAGTCTGTTAAGCCTCTGACTTTGACTCAGGTCATGATCTCGAGGTTCATTGGTTTGAGCACCACTTCGGGCTCTGTGCTGACAGCTCAGAGCCTGGAGCCTGCTTTGGATTCTGTCTTTCTGCCCCTCCCCTGCTTGCACTCTGTCTCTCTCTCAAAAATAAATAAACACTTAAAAGTTAAAAAAAAAAGAAATGAAAGGAGAATTTGATTTTACTCCATAATGCTAGAGTTAGGAAAGTAGGATTATTCCTTGAATGGTTCTCTTTAGAAATCCCCCTTTTGGAATATGAAGACCCTTGTTATAAAGCAAGGTGTGGCTGGGAGGCAAAGGCCATTGAATTTGTCAGTCGCGCTTTGTCAAGCATTTACTGTAGTTGAAGCAAAGGTAAAGTAGCAAGGATTGTTCCTACAGGAAAACATTTAAGCTTCTAAGCTGGGCTTTGCAAATAAGAGCGCACGGACAAGTAGAGGCTCTTCTTTCAGGGCAGTATAATTGCTGCGCAAGATACCTTCCTTCTGGTTCAATAGAGTCTCCGAGATGCTTTCAAGTTGAACATGGTTTTAAGCATTGCAAAGATGTTCCATAAATGATGTTTCTTAAGCTGCTGCTTATTAAATCAAATCCGAATCTGGCAAAGCAACAGGAGGAGCCGAGGGAAAGCCAGTAGAGGACGCATTAATGCAGCCTTGAAAATAATTTTCAAGTCTTACTCAGCGACAAATTTGGTTACGTCCTGCTTCATATGGAATGATTTCATTCCTTTGTTTTCCTAATCAGTTGACCGACCTTCTGCGATTGCCATTTAAATCAAACATCAAGTTTATCAATAGGGTGTTCCTTATTATAATTAATTCTAAGGGATAGAAGAAGAATACCGCCTTCTTTAGCAAACACTGAGGGAGGAATTCTGACATTCAATCGTATTGATACAGAAAACAAAAAGGCGGTTATTGAGTAGATCTGGGTTTATAACCCAGCTCCGTTACTCACTAGCTTTGTGACTTTGGGTAGATCCATTAACCTGCCTCAGTCTCCTTTAATTGTAGTATGAATAATAATATCTTACCCATGACAGTTTAAGAATTAAAAATAATATGTGGAAAGTGCTTCACAAATAATGATACCTACCACTTAATAAGGTCTATTAAGATATTCTGAGGGTCATGAAAGAATCGCAGACAGGGCTTGACTAATGGTTCTCAAAACATGTTGGGAGAACATGAATCCCTACAAGGGATTCTGTTATCAAATAAGTTTGGAGAATGCATTCTATAGGAATTACTCAAAATATTTTTTTAGACTCTGAGAACCTCCACAACTAAGAATCTGTTTAACACTGAGTTTTTCAAGCTGAAGGATCTAGTAACCTTTTATTAGGCATCTGGAGGAATTCCAGTCTTGGGCTAAATCCTGCTTCTTGCATGAAACAAAACAAAACAAACAAATAAACAAAAAGCAAAACAAATTTATGGATATTTGTTCAGCAGAGAATGTATTTCTCACTTATGTTGATTTCAACATTTCAACGTTGTTACCTTTCTTTTTCACTAATTTTTAAACATACAGTATTATATTAGTTTCAGGTGTAGAATATGTGACTCAACAACTCCATACCTCACGTGGTGCTCGTCACAAGCACACTGTTTAATCCCCATCACCTCTTTAACCCATATCCCCCCCACCTCCTGTCTGGTAACCATCAGTTTGTTCTCTATAGTTAAGTGTCTGTTTCCTAGTTTGTTTCTCTCTCTCTCTCTCTCTTTTTGTTTCCCTTGGCTCATTCGTTTCTTAAATTCCATATATGAGGGGAATTCTATAGTATCTTTCTTTGACTGACTTGCTTTGCTTAGCATTATACTCTCTAGCCATTACAGGTGGTAAGATCTTTTTCTTTATTATGGCTGAATAATATTCCATTATATATATATACATATAAGGAATATGTATATGTACATATACATATATGTGTATGTGTGTATATATTTATATATATATATACACTACATCTTCATAATCTATTCATCTATTGATGGACACCCAGGTTGCTTCCACAGTTTGGCTATTGTAAATGATGTGCTATGAACATAGGGGTGCATGTAGCCTTTGAATTAGTTTTTCTGTATTTTGGGGGTAAATACCCAGTACTGCAATTACTGGGTTTAGGAGAGTTCTATTTTTATTTTTCAAGGAAATCCATACTGTTTTCCACAGTGGCTGAGCCAGTGTGCACTTCCACCAACTCTGCAAGAGGGTTCCTATTTCTCCACATTCCTGCCAACACCTATGGTTTCTTGTGTATTTTATTTTAGCCATTCTGACTGGTATAAGATGATATCTCACTGGAGTTTTGATTTGCATTTCCCTGATGATGAGTGATGTTGAGCATCTTTTCATGGGTCCGTTGGCCATCTGTACTGTCTTCTTTGGAGAAATGTCCGTTCATGTCTTCTGCCCGTTTTTAATTGGATTATTTGCTTTTTGGGTGTTGAGTTATAGAAGTTCTTTACGTATTTTGGACACTAATCCTTTATCGGATATGTCATTTGGAAATACTTCCCCCCCCCCAATTGGTTGCCTTTTAGCTTTGTTGATTATTGCCTTCATTGTGCAGAAGCTTTTTATTTTGATATAATCCCAATAGTTTATATTTGCTTTCATTTCCCGTGCCTCAGGAGACATATCTAGGAAAATGTTTCTATGGCTAAAGTCAGAGAAATTACTGTCTGTGCTCTCTTCTAGTATTTTTATGGTTTCAGCTCTCACATTTAGGTCTCTAATCCATTCTGAATTTATTTTCGTGTATGGTATAAGAAAGTGGTCCAGTTTCATTCTTTTGCCTCGTGTTTTCCCAGCACCATTTATCAAAGAGACTGTCTTTTTCCCCTTGCATAATTCTTTCCCTTTTCGCTAATTTTTTAACCTCTAGTTTTCCTTAACGAAAAGAAACTTGGATAAAATGTCATTTTGTTAAAAATGTACCGATTCGCTTTCTTCTGAAAGATTCTTCCTAGGCAACTTTTAAGTTTAAAATTTTTGTTGTCCGACCTGGTCCTGAACAATTACATTTACAACCAAGAAAACATACGGGTCCCCTGTGTTATGAACAGAGCCCGCTGCTTTCTTGGCCGCTGTGGATGCACGTCCTTCTCCTTCACTGTCCTCCCTCCTATGCCATCCCAGCAAAAAATAATCCACACTTTCATTTGTTTTGTCCTCAAACTCTCTCTCTTCCCCCAACGAGGCTTCCCCATTCCCATGAGGACCTGTCTATAAACAGCATTTCTAGAAATAGCTGTACAGAAAGTGGAAGAACGAGGCCTTTCCCCCGCCCCGGGTTCCACAGTCCACATTCCACTTGGCATCTGCTTGACTACCCTGCTTCCTGAGGCCCCCAACAGAAAGACCCTCACCTGATCTATCCCGACTCCAAAAACTCAATCCAGACATTTCTAGTAACTCAGGAGCAAACTCCTGGTAACACATATACAGAGCAGCAGCAGCAACCTCTATGGGGATGACTTGTCATAGAAAACAATGACTTAATCTAGCAGTGGGCTGATAATACAGTCTCACTCGTGCATCGGGTTTGGTCTTTGGAAGAAGTGGTCTATGGGTAAAAACCCAGAAGCGGCCAACTTGCTCCCTCTGAGCATCGTGAGCATTTTATACCTGGCCATCGTGCAATGAGCCTTGAGATCAACAGCTCCAATCCCACAGGCCTTGTGGAAAGTGCCAGTTGCGAGATGCAGCCAGGGCATTCGTCCCGCAATCCCAGTTCCTAGAACACCGAGCCATCAAACAGCCTGCTGGGTTGGCAGGGGCGGCCTCGGCGATGTCCAAAACCGGGGCCGTGGCAGGGAAAGGCCGAGGTGTTTTGGCACCAGGGATGGGGACTGGTTTCTCAGCACCTGCCCACAGTATGCTTGCTTCCAGGTGCTACGACAAACACCTTGGCTTTTTTATGACTCTCTAAAATTATTCCTCAGCCCAACATAAGACCATAAACTGAGAGGAATATGGATGAGCGCCCTGAATGGTGAAACATAAGACCCCTCTCAGAGCAGAATGCAATACATCTACTCATAATCAGTCTTTGGTTGTGCTTTCACATGGCCGACTTCATGGATATAAAAGCTCACTGTAATAAAACCCACGTGTAAGTTTTCCATCAAGTTTCAGCTTCCTAGAGCAGGAAGCTTTTGAATCAAAAGTCTAATGAGAAGAATGAACATACATAGCACTATTCCAATACAAGCACTATTCAAAATACTTCGCATATTTTTTTTTAGTGTTCTATTATCCACTTTTGAGGGGGGGAGGGGCAGAGAGAGAGGGAGACACAGAATCTGAAGCAGGCCCCAGGCTGTGAGCTGTCAGCACAGAGCCCGACGCGGAGCTCGAACCCAAAAACCGTGAGATCATGACCTGAACTGAAGTCGGATGCTTAACCAATTGAGACACCCAGGCGCCCCAATACCTCACATATATTAACTAGCTTAATCCTCAAAACAATCCCATGAAGTAGGTATTATTACTCCCACTTTAAAGATTAGAAATGAGGTTAAATAACTCTAAATATGGAGACCGAAGCAGCCTTGATAGTGAGCAGTTATCGGGTCGAGAGCTCCACCGCCGTGAGGAGGCAGGAGGCAAGTGGGAAAACACAACATGAGTGAACAGGAGGAGACTGTGACACCGTCACTGACTACATCAGAACTATAACAACGTCACTTTGGCCAGTGTCCCAAACTATAAGATGAACATACGCTTGTCTTTCCCCAGAGTACTTGAAAATAGATTTGAAAACGTCATGGAAATCTGGGACAACCACTATGAATGACACAGGAGCCAACATGAATAAATACCTTAAAGCTATGGAAATAGAAGAACCGGTTTGAGCCATGATCGCCCAATTCCCTGTGCAGTCCTGTGTCTCCCGCAACCACAGTCAGGTAATGAGTTCCAGTGCTCTCTCTGGGACCATTCAAAGGACAGGACTCCGGAGTAAACTGAAGAAAGGGAGGCAGTCCTATTTCGTTGAGAATTATTTTTCTAATTAGGGCCAGATACTAGGTCGAGCCAATGAAATTGTTCATATTCAACCATTTTTGATATAGAAAAAGGACAATTTCATATGGTCCATCCAATAGACCGTCCTGCTGTATGGGGCTTCCAGGAAAAATCATGTTTAATTTGAAGGTAAGTCTGTTTAACAAGTCCAGGCTGAAATATCTAGCCCAAACCCACTAGCCTACCCCAAAACTCCGGCAATCTGGAATGCATGATAGCGAACTGTATTCATCACTGCCGAAACTGAAGTCCATCTATGAGCTCACCAGGAGCACAGGTGACACACCTGGAAACCCAGGGGTTTTGTCCCCGTGCCCAGTGTTCCAGAAAACTTGGTTCATCCTTTCCGGCAGGAAACCTTAAATGCAAATCTGCTAGACTCTTGCCCAACAAGCAAAATAAAACAAGAATAACAAAGCCTCTTCCTAGGATTTTTTTTTTTTTTTTTGGAAAGACAGTGAGGTAATGTAATGAAACTCTAATACACTTCTACGACTCCCGTTGTCATTTGTGAGCTATCCCTACAAAAACGGGTCTGGAGTTCCTCCAGCTCACGCTGTCAGTTTGGACTAAGACAGGCAGTACAAATGGGCAGACCGTTTTTTTGATAATGAAATGTAGAAATTCGTTTGGAAGACCCTGAGCAATGTCACCGGTGCTTGTTTGATGCCGCGTGCCATCAGCATGAAGTGGAACAGCTCTGCTTTCAAGTGCCTGGCAAAAAAATAAAGGGCGCATGTCTCTGCATCTCAGGAGCAAAAGCAATAGACATCATGTTCCTGTAAATTCCATTTTTTATGGCACAGATTAATAATGTATGAGCGTGCATTTCTTATTGCCATTCCAATGAATTTCCAGAAGACTTTTAATTCTAAGTGGAAAAAAAAAAAGGTGTGTTTATATTTTCCATGCTGTCATGTGTGTGCTGTACATGAAGAGATACAGATGCATAAAGAGAAAATACAAATTATGAGTCTTGGAAGGATCATCTTCCTGTCGGCAAGCATTTTTTGGTGTCTCCGGAGAGATCAAAAGTGTCACTGCGCATATTTCAGAAAGTAAGAAAAGAACAGAAGCGTGATGATGTTATATCTTCCTGGAGGTTTCATTACTTACAAGTGAATCGTGCAGGTGAGTGTGAGGGAGTGGTCTCTCAGTATTCCTCCAAGAAACCTCTTAGAAGTAAAAAATCAGCCGTGAGGTTGACTCTGGAATAGATGGTCTAGAAAATGCCATTTACTCACATATCCCTACATACATTCACATAAATGGCATTTTCCAGGGAGCATGGGACTATTCTAGCTCACCTTGACACACACCTACACAGACACACAAACACGCACACATAGAACACAGTAAGTAGGACGGCCTTCCTGCAGTCAAGATAAAAGTTCTTACATCGAGAACTTCACTCTTCAATCTATGAAGTCATTTAGCCTCATATGTAGACTACAGATGGGACATCGTGTTCAGGAAGCCCACCTGAAAACTCTTCCGCTTGCTGTGGATTAAGTTTAGCCAGATATACCTTCTCGATCTTTTGGCTAAGATCAAATGTAGTTTAGCCAGCTCTGCACTTGGCTAGCGTGCCTTCTGTCCCTTGCCTAGATTGTTGAGTGAGCTCCACAAATTCTGCTTGCCTCTCTGTTTCTGGCTCCCTCTCTTCTTTATCATGCTATCCTAGCTTTTTAATACATCTTATTTTTAGAGTTAGATGGCATCTCCCTTCACCCCCCACTACACACACACACGCACACACACACACAATGGAGGTGGGCCTTTAATTGCATGAAGCCACTAGAATAGTCACATCCGCATCTCTAGGGTCCATTCTTCAGAAATTGATTTTCCAAAATGACCTTAGAGGGATGTACTAACCCTGCTGTGAGATAATTTGAGTTTTACTTGTGCTCACCTTATGTGGAAGATGGTGATAATTGTGACCTAATATTAATTCTTCAATCTCTTCTTCCTTATTCAGGGTGGCAATGTACCCAGCTAAAAATAGCCTATTGCAGCTAGAGATGGCCATGGGACATGATTCTAGCCAATAGAAGGGGTGGAGGCTTCCTGGGAAAGCTCAGATTTCTCAGTAGAGGTACCATCCTTCATGTCTGACCTTCTTTCTTCCCGCTACAAAAGTGAGATGAAGGCGTGGCAGCCACAGCGCAACCAGAAGGTGGCAAACGTGAATACAAAAGGACGTTGGAACACAAAAATAGAAAATGTCTGGGTTCTTGACATTGTTGCAAAACAGCTGGAAAAGACTTGAACTACTACCCTTGCATTTTCTATTATTTGATCAGAGTAAAACCTTATATGCTTACGTGACTTGGTCATGTTTTCTGTTATTTGCAGCTTACCCCCTACCTTAAGTGACATACAATATTAGAAGGGTACTTCAGAGAAGAAGAACCAATAAAGATTAATTGTAAAAAATTGGTTTACTTGCTTATGGAGGCTGAGAAGTCCCACAGTCTGCCATCTACAGTTCAGAGACGCGGGAGAGCTGATGGTGTATTTTCTAGTCTCAGGGCAGGACAAGATCAGGGTTTCCACTCCAACCCTCAGACAGTGAGGGGAAATTATGCTCCCTTCCTCTGCCTTTTTGTTCTCTTCGGTTCCTCAGGGGATTAGATGATACTCACACTTGGGAGGGCAATCTACTTAATTGGTCTACTGATTCAAATCCTAATCTTATCCAGAAACACCCTCCCAAAATTAGCCATCACACACACTTTACACTGTGCTAACCATTTCAGGTAACCACGTGTTCTTCGTGGGTTGTTTTCGAGATTAAGTAAGTGTGCGATGGAGCAAGATGGTCAAGGGCCAATTCCTCATTCAGATCCCTCCCTTCTGAGCAGGTGAACCCACAACACGACTGGAGAACACGCTTTATTTCCCCCTGCTGGTCCTTCCATTCTTTCTGCTATTCTTTCTTGGCTTTTTTCGGTCCTCTTTCACTCAGTGCTTCTATTTTGCTTCAAAAGAGCAAGGAGAAAAGTCAGAAAGACTGAACTGGAGGTGAAAGTGTCTTAGTGTGGGTTCATTAGTCTTGTTGGTTTTTGTTAGTTTGGGTTTCTCCAAAGCAGACCTTGGGACGAGGATGTGGCATGAGTCACTTACTTGCGAGGTGATTCTAGAAAACACTTGTAGAGAAGCAGGGAAGGAAGACAGGGAAGGTAAGGCAGCAAACGAGGGGTGTGTCATTGTACTGGCAACAAACAGTGGGCAACTGAGGCTTAGAGACATGGTGTCACATGCCTCAGTTACCCCAACATGCTCAGATACTGACTCCAGCAAGGTAGCTGGAGTATTTATCTACCAACTGCTGTCACTCATTTTTCAAGGGCTGTTAGGAAGAGGTGGTTATTCCCCAACTCCTCTAGCCTGTGGACCAAGAAGCTCCAGGTGAAGAATTGTAAGGGCTTGTAACTGGAAGCTCTCGGGTTGGTATGCTTGTGAATGATGGGTGCTGAGGGGATATGTTTAAGGCACCATCAGTATCCTCTACACTCAATCCCTTGCAACATTCAGATGCACTTTTTGTGCCCCAGTTTAAGCACTTTGTTAAGTTAGTGCTTGTTCATGGTGACATCCAGTTGCAATTTTAAAAAGAAAGAGAGAGAAAGTCTTACACAGTAGGTTTCGTGAAACAAGCTACTGTCCTCGTTGCAGCAGTTCATCCAAGATCCTAATGAACATACCAGGACTCTATCTACTTGCTCCTATTCTATCAAAGGGCAATGACTACATTGCCATTCTTGAGCCATTTGGATTCACTGTCATCTGAGACTGTGTATTTAACAGGCATTGAAAGATCTGTGTTGTCCTTTCCAGTTACTCTGGCAAATACCATAAGGTCATTTGGGGAAGAACTGGAGAAATTGCTACTCTATATATCCTTGCTGTGTCTTTGCAGGGTTCTTCCTCAAAGGGATTTGGACTATCCTTCCATTAAAGAGAAGTAACGTCTCAAGGCTTTGAGAACTGCTCAGGTCTGAAAGCTAGGTGAAAAATTATGATTTTCCATTTTGACAGTTCTCATCAGTCTTCTTGTTCACTCACTTTTGATCTCTCGTGGTTGTATTAGACAAACAACAACCTTACTGGCTACTCATCTATCTTACCCCCAGGCACACCATGCTCTACATGCCACTGCCCCGCCTTGTAGCAGCTCAAGGCCCTCTGGGCCATACTGGCCTTGCTGCCCACCATGAAATCATATCCATCTTGTCTCTGGTGTTCAGTTCCTTCTGTCCTGGTTCCTTATTATTCCCACTGATACCAGGAGGCTCACTTCCATAGTGGCAAAGAACGGCCACTCTTGAACTTCTCAACAATACCAGTGCCTCACTCCCCAGGGCATTCCTTATCATCTTCATAATGGGAGCGTCCTCTAGGCCTCCCCCGAGGATACAGTTGGTTGGTTAGTTCGCGAGTCTTATATATCTTACTTAATACATCCATTTAACTCAACTTTACAGACTTTTAAATTATTACTCAAGTCTGAGTCAAAGTATCTGACAACTCTGCCTCATCGTCCTTGTTTTCGGCCCTAAGGAGCCATCCTTTTGTGGAAATCAAAAGGATTATGAAGAAATACTTTCAACTATATGCCAGTAAATTAGATAGCTTCACTGAAATGGAAAAATCCTAGAAAGACACAAACAACGAAAACCAAAGTAAGAACTAGAAAATCTGATTTGACCTATAAGAAGTAAAAATATTAGTAATCAAAAAATTTACCACAAAAACAAAACAAAACAAAACAAAACCAGAAACAAACAAACAAAAAAACCCAAATGGCTTCACTGGTAAATTCTACCAAACACTTAAAAAGAATTAAGACCAATTCTTCGCAAACTCTTCCGAAAAATAAAAGGAGAGAACTCATCCCATGAGACCAGTATTACCCTAATACTAAAACAAGGAAAAAAAAAATCACAAGGAAACTAAAGACCAGTGTTTCTTGTAGATATAGGCAGAAAACTTCTCAAAAAATATTAATAGATCAAATCCAGAAATATATAAAATAGATTATAGCTGGGTTAAATAGGATTTATCCTGGTAATACAAGGTTGTTTTAACATCAGAAATAAATTCATGTAATACACCACATCAGCTGAATAAAGAACAAAATCACATGATCATCTCAATAGAAGCTGGGAAAGCAGTTCTAAAATTCATTACTCCTTTATGATAAAAACACTGAAGAAACTAGGAATGGAAGGGAACTTCCTCGGCTTGATAAAGGTATCCATGAAATACGTTTAACATCATACTTCGTACTGAATGCTGAATATTAAAATACTGACTATTTTCCCCCTAACATTAGAAACCAGGAAGGTCTTCTGATCTAGCCGCTTCTATTCAACATTGTACTAGGAGATCTAACCAGGGTAATTAGGCAAGAAAATGAGATAGAATATATCCCACGATTAGAAAGGAAGAAGTAATACTTTTGTGATTTGCAGATAACATGATCTTGTATATAAAATATCCTAAGGAACTCACTAAAAAAATACTTAGGATTAATAAGTGAGTCCCACGGGTTGCAGCAACAAGATAAATATACAAAAACTAATTGTATTTCTAAAAATGAAAAGATAAAAACTTTTTAAATAGGGGGCACCTGGGTGGCTCAGTTGGTTGGGCACCCACTGTGATTTCCGCTCAGGTCAGGGATGAAGCACCATGTTGAGGGTGACTACACATCCAGCACGGAGCCTGTTTAAGATTCGCTTCCTCTCTATTGCTCCCTCTGCCCCTCTCCCTTACTCACACTCTCTCTCCCTCTAAAATAAAAATTAAAAAAAAACACATTAAAAAATTCTTAAAAATTAATTGTATTTCTATACAGTAGCAATGAGAAAGCAAAATTTAAATAAATACAAACAATTTAGAATAGCGCCCAAAATAAAGTACTTAGGAATAAATTTAGCGGGAGAAGTGTTAAGACTTCTACTCTGAAGAAGTATAAAATGTGATTGAAGGAAATGAAAGAAGATGTAAATAAATGGAAAGACATGCCACAATCAAGGATCAGAAGACTTAATGGTGTTATGATGGCAGTGCTCCCCAGATTGAGCTACAGATTTGACACAATTACATCGAAATGCCAGCTGACGTTGTAGAAATTGATGAGGTGTCCCAAAAATGCATATGGAAATGCAAGGGACCTAGAAGAGCCAAAACAGTCTTGGAAAAGAACAAATCTGGAGAACTCATGCTTCTGAATTTTAAAAATTTACTAACTACACAGCTATAGTAATCAAGACCGTGGTATTGTTATAAAAATATACATATAAATCAATAAAATAGAAATGAGAGTCTAGAATTAAACCCTAACATTTTTCTTCAACCAGGGTAGCAAGGAAATTCAATGGAGCAAAAATAGTCTTTTACAAATAATGTTGGTACAACTGGATAAGCACGTGCAAACACTGTAGTTAGACCCCACCTCGCACCACACAAATATTAACTCAAAATGGATCAAAGAGCTAAACTCGAGAGCTAAGACTATAAAACTCGTAGAAAAATATATAAGCATTAAATCTTAATGACCTTGAGTTAGGCATTGCTTTCTTAGATGTAACACAAAAAGCACCGGCGAAGAGAGAAAATTGATAAAATATACATCAAAATGAGAAATGTCTGTGCTTCAAAGTACACCGTCAAGAAAGTAAAAAGAGAAACAGCAAAATAGGAGAAAACTTTTGCAGATTGTATATCTGATAATAACAAGGAGAGACCACTTCATGCCTACTACAGTGGCGCTAATAAAAAAGACAGATAATAACAAGTGCTGGTAAGGATGTGGAGAAAGTGGAACGCTCATACGCTGTAATGTAATGAATGTAAAACAATGCGGAATTTTGGAAATCAGTCTAGCAAATGGTTAAGTGTAGAATTACTAGGTGATCCAGCAGTTCTACTTCTAGAAATATACCAAGAAGAAATAAAACATAGGTCCAAATTAAAAAAAAAATAAAAACAAACAAAAAAACAATAAAAAACACCTTGCAGGTGAATATTTACAGCAACACTATTCACAATAGTCAAAAAATAGAAACAACACAAAAGTCCATCATGTGATGGACAGATCAACAAAACGTGGTATAGTCATACAATGAAATATTATTTTGCAATAAAAAGAGAAATAATGAGAAAGGCTACAACACGAATCTTGCAAACATTGGGCCAAGTGAAAGAAGCCAGTCACAAATGACCACATATTCTGTGATTCCATTTATGTAGTGTCCAGAATAGCCAAATTTAGGAGACATAAAGGAGATAGGTGGTTGCCTAATGGAGGATGGGGTGGGGGAGGTTTGGGGATGATGGATGACGGCTAAGAGCTATGGGAAATTTTGGAGGGGATGATAATATTTTAAAGTTGATTGTGATGATGAATGCACAGATGTGATTATGTTAAGTGTACTAAATTGTACACTTTAAATGAGTGTATTGCATGGCATGGTACCTATAAAGAGTTTTTTTTCTTTTTTTCTTCAGAGAGGGAGAGCAGGAACAGGAAGACGGGCAAAGGGGGAGAGACAGAGAGAGATTGAGAGAGAGAATCTTAAGCAGTGTAGGCTCCATGCTCCATGCAGAGCCTGAAGCAGGTATCAGCCTCACAACCCTGGGATCATGACCTGAGCTGAAATCAAAAGTCGGACACTCAACCGACTGAGCCACCCAGGCGCCCCATACAGTTTCAAATAGAGTAATTGCTAAATGCCAGGTTCTCTGTAAAACTGAGAAAAGTGGGAACAAATACACAAATACATAAATCACCTCTCTGCTTAGTACGGTAACCACTAGCCACATGTGACTATTTAAATTCGCATTCGAGTTCATTAAAATCAGTACAATTAAAATTTCAGTCTTTTAATTACAGTCACAACATTTCAAGTCTTCCATATCCACATGAGGCTAGCAGCTCTATATTTAACTGCGTATCTAGCGCATACCCATAATTTCAGGAAATTCTACTGAACAACACTGGTATCTCTGATCTTCATATCATAACTTTATTTTCACAGGAGCCAAATGCATGAGCTACTCAAGGAAAACGCCATGTTTAGATATTTTTGTCCTCCCTGGTTTTATGTGATATTTCCTAATAATAGATGTTATTTTTAAAAATATTCTTACCTTGAAAAACAACTAGCCCACATTAGCCCACTGCTGCCATCTCCAATCTCCTCACCAAAAAGTCCAAGATCACTAATGCGTATTTTCAGTAGCACTTCTGGTTGTAAGTTTATCCAGAATAAAAGTCGTTTGTAAGACTGAAGGGTGAGAAAGATGAGAGTCTTGGCATATTAAGGTCTATCTTATTGGTATGTAAATATTGGGGATTAATTTAGAAACAAAGGTGGTTTTGACAGTGAAGTGCTAATACTTCAACCCCATCTGAGGGGAAACATACAACTGATTGAATCAAAGGCATTCAAAAAGGAGAGTTATTTCTGTTGCTGTGTCACTCAAGAAGAAGAAGAAAAGGGGGAAAGGAAGTATTCTATTGATATGTGTTGTCATCTGGGTTTGCTTTTCCATAGTCATCTGTGTGTGCGTTTGATTGTATTTTATGTCACCCTGGTGAACAATACCGCAATATGTCAAGACCATTAGAATTCAACTACAAAGGAGGCAAGAAAAGAGTTCTGGTTTTCATGTCAATCAGCATCAGCTGCTTAGATTTGGAGGCCTTACAATTAACTCAAGCAATAGAAAAAAAAATACATCAGACACCGTGCAGAACAGGTAATCTCACAAAAGACTTCCTTTATGGCTCATCAGAGTAAATTTCTTGTCAAAATACTCCCCGCGCTAAGTAAAGGTTATCTATTCATATGAACACCTGACTTATGAAATCAATCAGGGCACAATAAGAAAGATGCCTGCTTTTTGCATGTATTCAAGTTGTTGCTTCCATTAACTTAACTTCCTAAAAATATATTTCATTTTTTTTTCAGTCTGCTCTGCATAACTCATTAACATTATAATCGCCAGCAATAATTGCATGAAGTGAGTAAGAAAATCACGAAAGATGAAGAGTTGAATGACTACTTAATGAAAGAAGAAAAAAAGAAGACAATTTAAATCAACAGTCTACGATACAACCACCACCACTCCCTTCCTTGAGAAAATGTATAGTAATTGTGTTTCTTGGACCTTGTTGTGTTTACAAATGAGGACTCTCAGACAGTAAATTCTCAGAATGATTCTAAGGGCTTAATTGATGATGCGAATCAGATGAACTTAAGAATCTCTGCTCAGCAATCTCAAGATGCATTTTTATAACAAGTTGCAAAATAATACTGTTTAAAATATTGCCAAATTATTTCTATGGTCATTAGAAGTCCTGACCAAACCCAAGTGTCCTTCTTGGTCTTCAAACTGTGTGGAACGGATTAGAAATGTTAAATGTATTGGGGACTTAATGGGTATCCATTTAAACCAGTGCTTCTCAACTAGAGTTCATTTTGACCCCCCAGGAAACATGTGGCAATGTCTGGAGGAATTTGGAGTTGTCACAACTTAGAGCATGCTACTAGCGTCTAGGACAGCTCCATACAACAAAGAATCATCTGGCCAAAAATCTCAATAGTACCAAAGGTGAGAAATCGTGAGTTACACCAACAAAAGGACCTAAAAGGTTCCTATAAAAAGTAGCAAGTAAAATAAAGGGACGATGTCTCTTACTACAAAAGAAGTCTGACCAAAGCTAAAAAATTAATGCGGTAGTTTAACAGAACAATAATTTATTTTACAGTTTAGTGAGCAGGCTGGAGCTAGGGAAATGGGCGAGGGGAGATAAAAACATATTACTCCAGCTGCCATTATTGGCCAACCTTCAACTCATGGTAATTTAAGACCGATGAGCGTCAGACAATCAGCAGGCTTCGGCTGTAGTAAAACATAATTACGATTTATCATTTTTATAGTTATTTCTTAAACCTGTAAACATATGACTTACTATAAGAAACAGATTAAGTGGGTGGACAAGTTCAGCTAAGTACATGTGTCAGAGGATATTAAAGTGGAATTTCGGGAGACACCTTAAAACAGTGTTTTCCTGGGGCGTCTGGGTGGCTCGGTCAGTTAAGCATCCGACGGCGGCTCAGGTTATGATTTTGCGGTCGGTGGGTTCGAGCCTCGCACCGGGCTCTGTGCTGACAAGTCAGAGCCTGGAGCCTGCTTCAGATTATGTCTCTCTCTCTATCTCTGCCACTTATCCGCTCACGCTGTCTTTCTTTCTCTCAAAAATAAGTAAACATTTAAAAAATTAAAAACCAACAACAACAGTGTTTTCCAAACATTAGCATACACGAGAATCACCCAGAAGGTTTGCTAAAACAGGCTTCTGGGGCTTGACCTCTAGAATTTCTGATCAGTAGGTCTAGGGCGAGCTCTGAGAATTGGCACTTTGCTAAGCCTCCCCCTCCCCACCCCCCCAAGGACGCTGCCAGTGCCGCTCTGGGACCGCTCTGGGAGTCGCTGCCCTCATTCAATGGGTACTGTACCCGAAAATAGAGTGCAAGACACTATGATGGAGAGGATTTATAGGAGGTGACTAAAAGCTCCTCCCCCACAAGGATCTGGAGATTTAGGGATGAGGAAATAGAGGGCTTTAGAGAGAACTCTAAAACGTGCGCTGTGACTCCCATCCCCTCCTGGGTGGCAGAAGCGGGTTGGAGGGGGCAGGCACTTGCCATCGTGACTAGGGGGGAACGCTTCGACCCAACCACATACAAAGATATCTACCTTACAGTCTGCAAACACAGAGTGGACTCCTGTCTCTCTCTCTCCCTCTCTCTCTCTCTCTCCCCCTGTCCTGAGAAATCTAAATAGCAATAGAGACTGACTGGCTAGCGGATCTGATGGCAGGGCCTATGCAAAGCAGCTGCTGTGATGGAATTAGCCTGCCCTGCTGAAGTCTGTCAAGGAAAAAGTCAGATGAGTGTTCCCCTCCCCCTGCGTAGGTTACATACGGGCTGTGTGCAACAGCCTTCACATGGGTCTCCGTAAATTGTGACCAAGAGGGCGGCCTCCCAGGGGAAAAGGCTGGAGGTACCGCTGGGTTTATAGAGGCTGGGAGGAAGTAAGATGTCAGCCATAATACAGATGCATTTCCCTTCAGCGAGGTGACCACAGGCAGAAAATTTCCCCCAAGAATGAGGGGGCTGAGATATCCCCAACAACCCAGCTAAGTGCCTCCAGAAAGTTCATTTTAAATGCCTGCTAAGGGTACCTGGGTGGCTCCGTTGGTTAAGCGTCCAACTCCTGGTTTGGGTTCAGGTCATGATCTCACAGTTCGTGAGTTGGAGTCTCTTGTCGGGCTCTGTGCTGACAAGTGCCTGGAATTCTCTCTCCCCTTCTCTCTCTCTTTCTCTCTTCTCACCACTCCTACCCCATGCATTCTTTCTTTCCCTCCCTCTCTCTCTCTCTCTCTCTCAAAATAAATAAATAAACTTTATTTTTTTAAATTTTTTTCACCGTTTATTTATTTTTGAGAGACACAGAGACAGAGCGTGAGCAGGGGAGGGGCAGAGAGAGAGGGAGACACGGAATCCAAAGCAGGCTCCAGGCTCTGAGCTGTCAGCACAGAGCCCGACACAGGGATTGAACCCACAGACTGTGAGATCATGACCCGAGCTGAAGTCAGCCGCTTAACCGACTGAGCCACCCAGGCGCCCCAATAAATAAACTTAAAAAAAAAATAAATGCCTGCCAAATCCCACGAGCATTGAACTAGGTAAGTAGAACCCTACGTGTTAGGTAGGAACTTTTCCCTTTAGGGCAGCTCCCTCTCTCCCTCCTACTCTGGAAATGTCAGAGGCATGGTTTGTCAGGTGACAGAGAATGTATAGAATATGGAGAACCTGCCACCTACGCCCTTATCCCTGACTCCTGCTTTCCTGTCCGCAGGAGGCCTGGGCAACTGGATGAGGAGAGATATTAACAACACAGGAGATTCAACTTCTCAGTGACCAAACTGAGACTGTGTTTGTGATTTTAATTGACCAAAGAATTGTCCGCTTTATTGGAGAAGGACCAGAACAATCAAGGGCCTGCCCGAGATTTGATCCGAAGGCAGGAGAAGAATTTGCCTCCCAGGGGAGATTCAAAAGGAGAATGGCAAGCTAAAATTAAGTTTGCTGTTGCTTTGTCGTGCCCCCATGAGTGATATGCCTTCAGTAACGGTTACACACACGGTGTTTATCGCACCCTCCTAATGTCTCAGAATGGGATTCCTGCTACACCAGCCCCGGTCTGACCTACTGCTCCACATTTGTCCCTAGTTTCTTCCTTTGATAGAAGAGATCAGGGTTTATTTATAAAACATGGATAGTTGTACGCCAAAGAAAGTCTGATGCAGGGCTGTTTGAATACCGAAACACTGTGTTACAGATGTACTAAACAGATGAGCGGCCCAAAGAATTTACCTGAGGTGTATTTGATAGGAGTTTGAAGTCTTTTACTAACCCTAGTGTTTGGATGAGCAATTGAGTAAGTCATTTGGGGATTCAGTTTTAATTTATATAGACAACTGCAGGGCAAAAAGGACAGAACATATGAGAACCCTAATGGATACATGTTATTAACCGGATATGCCTTTGGGATTTCATTGTTATGAGCTGTGATAGGTCCCCTGATTTCTTGATCTTCCCTCTTAGTACCCCCTGCTCCTCGTCACCATATCGATGTCACGAATTGAAACACCATGCTGATCAGTCAAAACTAGCCACTGGTCCTCGTCTCGACAGAATTACGGTAATCTATGTTGGTTAGGATGTGCCGAGTAGCACATTCTTATCAACTGTGGGTATGAACGTTCGGAAAAGGAATTTGGCAACTGAATAATCAGGGTTCTACCAGAGAAACAGAACCAGTACTATCTCTATGTCTCTGACACATATGTATGTGTGTACATGACATATACGTATAGATGTATGTGTGCATATAACACACATACGCATGTATATGAGACATGCACCCACATTACATATGACATATATATGCACAGTGCAAATACCTATGAATACATAAGCAATTGACTTGAGCGACTATGGGGACTGGGTAGACAAATCTGAAATCCACATAGGAAGGTCAGGTCAGGCTAGAAACGTGGGGAAGGTGCCAAAGCTGGAGTCCATAGCAGGAACGTTTTCTTCTTCGGGGAAGTCTCGATTCTGCTGTAAGGCTTTTCAACTAATTGAATCAGGCCCACCCAGATGAGTGAGGATAATCTCCTTTACTTAATATCAACTAATTGTAGGCGTTAATCATATCTACAAAATACTTTCACAGCAACGCCTATATTAGAGTTTGATGGAGTAACTGGGCACGATAGCCCAGCTAGGCTGACACATGAAACTGACTATCCCGGCAACATTATCAAGAGATGTAAATAGCTTCCTACCACTTGACCCAGGGTTCTAGTTCCTGAAATACGTCCTAAAGGAAATAAGCAAAGATGAGTGCAACCTTTTATATGTATTAGTGGCTCACTCCAATTACTATCATGAACCAAAGCCCTGTCCCACTAGTCAAAGAAACATACGCCTGACCCCAGCAAGCAGCTAATTTGGCACGTTGGAGCCAAGGCTATTATTTAATCATTGACTAATAAGTTGTGGTTTTATTTTTTTTTTAACATTTTTATTTATTTTTGAGAGACAGAGAGTAAGCAGTGGAAGGGCAGGAGAGAGAGGGAGACACAGAATCTGAAGCAGGCTCCAGGCTCTGAGCTGTCAGCACAGAGCCCGATGTGGGGCTCGAACTCAGGCTGTGAGATCATGACCTGAGCCGAAGTCGGCCACTTAACCGACTGAGCCACCCAGGCGCCCCTCATAAGTTGTGGTTTTAATGAAAAGTGGAAAAGGGCTAAAAGGTATCCAGGCTGAATATTGTGGTTATTTGCCTCTTCACGCAGCAACATTTCTCAAAGATACTAGAGTATATTTTACACTCTGAAAAATAAACATTTTATATATTTTTAAAGTAACTGCAAGAGACATTTTAAAGCACCAATAAAAGCAAAAACAACATTGTAATTAAACTAAGTACAGCACTCTGAAAATGACAACATAATTTGTATGCATCACAGTGTTATGATTTTAATGCCTAACACACCACACAATGTCTAATATTAGGGAATCAAAACTGGGTATTAGAGAATTGAGCTCAGATCCCTGAGTTCCACTGTAGGATGAACCAGTGACAACCAGAGCATACAGTACAATGAAGACAACCTTCTGGTAATTAGTAGAGCTTTACCTGGTGACCACCAGGTCAAAAGCAAAAAAAAAAAAAATTCAAAATCTAAGTACTAGCACAAACAACTTATTCCCCAACTCCAAAGCTCTTGGAAGTGGCCCGATCTGTACTTTGCCACTTCTGTGGTTCTATGCCAGCTTCCAAAAAATAAAAAAAATTTTAAAAAGCTCATTAATTATAGCACTTCAGGCCCTCCGCATTAATCTAGAGGGAGCAAAAGTCTTCTACAAACCAATTTCCTCACACCTGCTAACATCAGGAGAGGCCAAGATTGGTCATAACCCAGGATATTCATTGGATCAGGGCATATACATAAAGGACAAGGAGGCAACCACTTAATTGTATGAGCCCAGCTTCCACCCTTTATCTTGACCTTGACCTCACCCTCGGAGGAAAACTGGTCCAAGGAACAAGTCAGTTGTCTTTTGAACTTCCTTTTATATTCCATGTAGCAGACTGAGCAAATTCAGAGTTCTTCTTGGGTTGAGTACTCACTTGCCCTCTCTCTCTCTCTCTCTCTCTCTTCTCTCTCTCTCTCTCTCTCTCTCTTTTTCTCTCTTTCAGATTTGTCTGATCACATCTGTCTCAGATTTTTAGATTTGAAATTGAGAGTAGGAAAGAGATAGAGGTTAGAAGCTTCTGCTTAGACCCTAAGCTTTAGCCCCATTCTCTAGTTTAGCTTTTATGAGATAGCCTGCAATACGGAATCGAATGTTCACCCTTAACCCTTAACGAGGCTTAAAACTGGATCTTTTCCTTACCTTTTATTAGTCTTACATGTCCATGATACTCTGGTGTTGACCTCACCTCACCACCATTTCAAGACTGGATGGAACAACAGACGCTTCCTCTATGAATGACAGGTATTCCTAATGGCCTTAATGCTTTTGTTCTATTCTAAATTTCCAAGGTGAAGCTTCCCTGTTCATAGCCTTGCTTTTGCTGAGTTACTGTTTCAGGAAGCTGTTCAAATCAAGCCCTGATATCCAATAAGCGGTCGATTCCTGCCATATTTTAGTGTTTACCCCCTTCATCCCTCCTCAGTTTTGGTGATTTACCCTGCTTCCCTATCTCGGGTCCTATGGTGGGCAGAATTACAAGATAGCCCCAAGACTTCCGATCCTTGGTGTGTTTGCTCTATGTAATCCCTTCCCCTTGAGCATGGGTGGGTCCAGCGAATCTGGTGGATGTCATTGTGTGATTAGTTTGCCCTATATGCCAACAAGTCTGAGATTTTTAGGGATAAATCAGATCTTGGGTACATGGATTTTGAGAACAGCAAAAGTGAGATTATCCTCAGTGAGTCTGGACTAATCTAGACCCTTCCGAAGAGGGTCTAAAAGTAAGAGAAAAGTAGCAGCAGACATGCTCCCTGTTGGCCTTGAAGAAGCAAACTGTCACTTTGTCGAGAGGCTATGTGGCAGAGAATGCCGGGGGACCTCTAGGAAATAAGGGACCTCAGACCTTCAAACGTAAGGAACTAAATTCTGCTGACAATCCCATGGCCTTCGAAGAGAGACCAAAGCTCTAGAAAGGGATGCATCCTAGTCGACACCTTGATTGCCTGATACCCTGAGCAAAAGACCATTTTAGCCGTGCCCGGACTCCTGACCTCCAGAAACTGTGAGGTAACGAATGCATGTTGTTTTAAGTTGCCTAAATTTGTGATATTTTGTGACACGGCGATAGAAAACTCATACAGGTTCCCAGGTTCTTGTTTTCACCACAAGTGTGACTGAAGACTGAAGACTGAAGACTGCACGCGCAACTGCAGGGTCAGCCAGAAATTCTCTTAGCACCCTCTTCTCCAACAAAACACACAAACGCACCCCTCCATTTCTAAACTGCCGGCATCTCTTTTGCTTTGGGAGGAGCTGGGTCTAATTTATTTCCAGCTAAGTCTCCTCCTGCTCCTGCACCAGACTGATACCTGCAGACCACCTATCGAAACTTTTCTCTGGGTCCCGAGATAGAACGACGGTGTCCTTGGGGACTCACAGGCTCAGCTGGTGAAGTTGTTTCCATTAATTACAGCACAAAGAAACCTCTTGAATACAGTATTGTGAAGTTTGTTTTGAAAATCATACTGCTTTCGAAAATTACCATTCATTATGCTTCGTAGCCACATCATTTTACTTAGGAGCAAAAATGTGGTTTTTCCACCAGCTGAAGGGTTCCTCCACAATGAAGCTAGAGAATTATTCCTTGAGCAAGGCTGCCTCTCCTGCAGCTCAAGTCTTCTTGCACATTTTAGGGGAGAAATGGACAAATCACATGTAAATGGGAAAGTAAATCTGCGAAAGCAAGAGCGACCTCCCTTTCAGTTCATTTCTATGACTACCTTTTTCTTGTTTTGCTTGGAAAATGGGAAACGATATAACGATCTGTATTTTGGGGAGAATAACTATGAAATTCATCACTTCAAAATCTAAATCTTTCTCTCTGATCCGTAATACCTCATAGCCTCTATAATAAAACAATCAAATCAACTCAATGTGTCTCAAATATGCCATACTCTGTGACATTCTTGTTCGAAGTCATTTTTTGGCTCCTCGACACTGCGGTTTCTTGATATACGCAATGCCGTATTTATAGCTAGGAACCGTATTTGCCGGATAGAGCGCAATGATTTGTATAGTGATTTGTGATGCGTGTCCCTGAACGCAACCATACAGAAATAAATTGCATTATAAAAACCACATTCGATGCCTCAATCAAGCCCATTCATTATAATTTTGAAAATTCCAACATCCACAGGTCAGAGCGACTGCTTTGCATTTAACGGTAGTTTTGCATCCTGGTGGATTAGAGATTTATAAGTTTCTAATTATTTTCTAGGCCAAACTGAATACCAATAATCAAAGAAGAACTGTTTAGTTTTTAATTATTACAGTAAAATACCCCGTCTGATTGCAAGGAAATGAAATCAGTCTTTTGATCAGAATCCTTGTACGAGTACATAAGCACTGAAGTAGGTTATTTACTGAAGATGGTAAGGCTGTTTATGGACATAAATGAAACAGATGACTCCTTTCCCTTCTTTGCTTTCTTTTCCTACTATCACAGGACAAGAAATGACGAAATGCCATGATTCCCCTTTGCAACTCTGATCATTGCCTTATGTATTTCAGAACTCACCAGGTGTGTTGAGCTGTATTTAGGGGACAATAATTTTGAAATGGCCAACACAGCCAGGTTTTTGAAAATAGAAAAAATAAACTTGTCTTATTCCCTCTTCATCTCCACCCCCACATATGGAGTGTTGTGATATTTTTTCTCTTTCTTTTGCCATACCTTTGAGATCGTAGGCTCCGTGAAGTTGAAATGGTGACTTTCCTTTTCACTGTTATATTCCCACAGTTCAGCAGAGTGTTGGACACACAGTAGGGCCCTTACAAATATTTGTACAATACACGAATATCTCTAAGCATTAAGACATTTGTGTTTCTCTAAAATCAGCAAATGGATTGGATAAACCGTGTGAGGACTGAAATTACCCACCACATCTTAACCAGTCTTTGAGCACTAAACTACGCTAATCCAGGAATGACCTGTAGGAAGCCAGGTTTAAGAATAAAAATAACAATACATTTTCTTAAAATCTTAGCAGAGATAGCCATCATCACGCTCTAGGGAATATAGACTATATAAATAGTTTAGAAAAAAAATCACTAAACAAGTAAACAGTGGAAAAAAAAAACCTAACAGCGCTTAGAATAGGCAAGAGGTGGAAATCAGAATCTAGAATTTACAATATGTTACTTAAAACATTCAGTTTTCAATAACAACAACAGGGGCGCCTGGGTGGCTCAGTTGGTTAAGCGGCCGACTTCGGCTCAGGTCATGATCTCACGGTCTGTGAGTTCGAGCCCCGCGTCGGGCTCTGTGCTGACAGCTCAGAGCCTGGAGTCTGCTTCGGATTCTGTGTCTCCCTCTCTCTCTGCCCTTCCCCTGCTCATACTCTGTCTCTATGTCTCTGAAAATAAATAAACGTTAAAAAAAATAAAAAAACAACAACAACAACAAATAAAAGGCGTGCAAATAAATAAGAATATGTAAGCAGTATACAGAAAGATACAATCTCTGTTTCAATAGAAACTCTCTCAAGGGACCCAGATGTTGGACTTAGCAGACAAAGAAAAGTAGGTACTATATATGTTCAAAAGCAAAAGGAAACCATGTTCTGATAATTAGAGGACCGTCTGATCAGCAAGTGTAGAATATCAATAAAGAGAGGGGAATTATACAGACTAACCCAGTAGAATTTCAGGTATGGAAAAGTACAATCACTGAAATGAAAATCACTAAATAGCCCAACAGAAGATTGGAGCTGGGAGAAGAAACAATCAGCAAACCTGAAGTGGATCAATAAAAATGATCCAATCTGAAGAACAGAAAGAAAAAAGAACGGAGAACACAACGAATAGAGCCTCGAACACATGGGACAACATAAACTATATTAACATATACGTAAAGGAGTCTCAGAAAGAGAGGAAAAGGGGCAGAAAAATAAACTAAGCAATCATGGCTAAACATTTTCAAAATTCTATCACCAAAAAAGAAAGAGCATTAATCTACATATCCAGAAAACTTAAATGAACTTCAAGTAGGATAAATACAAAGACATCCACACCTAGACATATCAAAGACAAAGTCAAAGGGGAAATCTTAAAAGCGGCTAACATACACATTCACGCCACCCCCAACTCATCACAAACAAGAAAACCACATTAAAATGACCAGATGACACGAAAAATGAAGCCAGAAGGCAATGGATGACATATTGAAAGTACTTAAAAAATGAGACTATCAATCAGTAACTATAACAAGCAAAACTGTAATTCAAAAATGAAGGCAAAATTAAGGTATCTCCAGATACAAACAAAGACTGAAAGAATTCATTGCTAACAGATTTTCATGATGAGAAACTCTAAAGGAAGTCCTTCTGACTGAAAAGAAATGATACCGTAGGGTTACCTGAATCCACACAAAGAAAGAGCCCCAGTAAATATAATTATGTAAGAAAATACCAAAAAAGTTAAAAAATACTTACATATAAGTAAACATGTAAGTATAAGCATATATTTTCTCTTTTCTCTGCTGATTCAAAAAGCAATGGCATAAAACTATTACTATAAAACTGCTGTTGGGTTTATATACAGATGTAGCTGCAAGACAATAACAGCAATAAGGAAGAGGAAGGGAATAAATCTGTGTTGAATAAAGTTTCCGTATCTCACTGGAATTGAGGCACGGGATGGGGACTGGAAATAAAGAGATGCTTTAGGAAGTTATTCCATTAGCGGGAACATGGTCACTCGGGGACCAAACAAGGGCAGTGGCAGTCAACTGGAGACTATTTGAGTGGGATAAAGAGATAGAAATACCAAATTTGGTAAAGGATTAGAACAAAGAGACAGGCAAATGGGAGGAAGGATAGATGAAAGAAAATTTAAATAAGGCAGAAAGGGAAGAAGGAGTATCCGTTAACATAACCGGAATAGTGATACTTGATTGTAGATTATTTAGATTGTGTTCCAGCCTGAGAATTAACTAAAAGCCAGGTCTGTGAGGAATGGAAGACAAGGCAGGTTAGCTTGGCTGAGACTGAACTTCCATCTCATCGCATCTTAGTTACGTCAGTGGGAAACCATATCTGAGTAAGTCACGAGGTGGCTGACTCTCAGCGAGAAGAGGAACAAAAACAAGGGATGCCACGCTGGAGTGGCATTACATGAAAGCTCTTCGTGTTTCAAAATACTGTCTGTCACTGGCGCTAGTAATGAGAATGATTCTACTTCAACTCAGTTTCAGTTAATTTTTTTAAAAAGCCTAGTAATGTGATGCTTTGATGATGAATTTTTTAAAAAACTGCTAAGATTTCAGATTTCAAAAAGAAGCGGGGAGGAAATGAGGAGAAAAGATGAAGAAATGCAATTCAATTGGCATTTGAGAAGAGCCCAGGCTTCCATCTGGATATACATCTAACCTTCACCTTTGACTTTGCTCTATCTGTCATGCTCTATAGGCTGAGTGATAACCTCATTTTTCCTCTTTTCTTCTCAGTATTAATGATTATTTGAATAGATTCCTTAATTAATGAGAACATATTGAAAATTCAGAGCACATTTCCAGTAGATCAAAGAGATAAATGATAAATTTTATCCTATATTCCGTACCCCATTAAAATGGCCCTGGAAATTTTCGATTGGATGTCTGGACCTCCGAGACCTAGAGATATGTGTTAGTTAGGCCACTGGAACCTAGAAGTCCTGATTCCTCCTTTGGTTTGCAATTTCTCACGGCACACACAGTTGGATTTGTCCGAATTATGCTAAGCAATTTTTTTTTTTTTTAGATTAGAGAGATTCAAGGAAGTAGGTAATTATTTTGGAGCTTGGAAATTAGTTAATGCTAGGATTAATAAAAATGACAAGCAGTATCTCCATGGAATTAATGATTTAAGAAACTCTTTTTTCTGTTTCTGTGTCCTCTTATCTCCTACCGTCACTCTTCCTATTCCTTCATTCTCTGTGGTTTATACGGGGAAGTATCGCCTTTAGAAAGTCGCTCTGCTTATCATCAAGAGCAGAAGTCATCATGAAGACCTGCTCAAACAGCTATGATGTGACTGGCCTCTCTTGTTAAAACACATAACCCCAAAAAGGAAATCTTAGCTCAGGAAGAAAAGAGCTCAGCATGGACTGCGGCCGTTGACATGATGGAGATTTTGCGACTCACTCCTTGGAGGAGACCCTATTTCTCAACAGACAGTAGGCCTTGTCTGCTTAAGGCCCAAATTTGCCTATAGTAACCATGGTCTTTGTGTTACAATTTGTAATGCCTTACCTACTGAAAAAGTGTGAATGGCCCAGAGTACTCAAGTGGGGAGAAGAAAGCTAGCTTGTGTCGAATAGTTATTTTGTGCCATTATATTATTTAACTGAATCCTTTCCATAATTCTGTACGTAAGACACAATTATCTACATTCTGTGGGTGTGACCAAGGCTCATAAAATTTAAATGACTTTCTCGGGATCACACATAGAAGCCCAGAATAGATTAAGGGGCAGGATACATGGTCAATTTCATATAGAATCAATCGGTACCCCGTACTGAAATACTGTCTAACTACGTGGAAAAATTTTTGACAGCTAATCCAAGGATCACATTAAATTCTTTACGATCACTTGGGAAATGTAATTAGTCCTCTAGGATTGAAGGAGAGGAAAGCAAAAACAAGGGTATGAAACACTCCTCATCGGTATCGATCTCATCCTTGTGGAGTAAATGCTGACCAAACATTAAAAGAATATTTTTTCAAGTAGGGCTGCATTGTCAAGTTTTCCAAGGACCTTACCTGTCTCAATCAAGGGCTGCATTGTTAGTTTTCCAAAAACCTCACGTGTCTCAACCACGCCCAGTGATGGAGTGCCACAAAGCGGGTGTCCCGGGATGCACAGTCTGAAATAGAGTTAGCATGCAGACAACTTATAAGGGTATATTTTCAGGACCGACACCTACAAAGAGGGGAAAAGGATGAAGGGTTGGGCTAAGGAAGGAGCTATGCTCTGATAAAGATTCAACTACAGCCTTGGCCAACCCCCAGGGGAGTTCTGCAATGGAGCCCTTATAGTTGTTCTCCCTCGGGGGAGGTGGCCAGGTCTTTACATATTTCTGTCAGTCAGCCATTGGATGACATGAGTCAGCTGCCCCAGGAAGGAGTGTGGCCTTGGGCAAAGGATTACCAGGAGTAGTTTCTGGAGATGGCTGACAGCTGAAAACTCTCAGCGCACAAACTCTCAGTCACGGGGAGGAAATGTCCCTCCTTCCTGAAGAGATTTCTGGGTGGATCATCACAGTACCAACTACATGTAACCCATTGATAGTTAAGCCAGTCTTCAAGTTCAGACCTATCTGACTCTAAGCACGTGTTTTGTCCCTTGTATTAGCATACCTATCTGAATGCACAAGGAATACTGTTCATGACTGGCAAAGTTTTAACCTCTTTAACTAGGCTTCTGAGTATCTTAAAGAGCAAAACATATGCTCTCGGTTGCTCAAATCAATGTTTGGTTCGATGCAACAATCGAACCCAGTCTCTCAATATAGTGAAGGAATGCAGAGGAACCACCCTGGGAGGCAGGCGCACGAAGATGTAAAGTAAGGCTCTGTCATAGGCAGGCAGCTCCGGAGCTCATCTTGACCACTAGGAAGTTGCTCTGCAGGGATGAGAATTGGGTCCCTAGGAAACTCCCCCTAGACCTTGCTTCCCATCCTGAAAAAGGGGTTTGCAACTTTGCAAAGAAATTTGGTCCATGTTGCTGGACATAGGCTTCTGTTTTCCTCCAAGAGGTGCCAGGTGCCAGTGAACAGGGATTCTTGAAACCACCTCCTGGCCGATGAGGAGTGAGCTGAAAGGAAGGAGTCAGGCACTATCCAAACCTACGTGGAGTTTTAGTTTGGGTTTGTTTACCAGCAGAACCGGAGACAAGGACTTGATTAAGTGCAGACAGAGTTTTCTTGTTGTTGGCGGGGGCTGGGGAAGGTTTGCGGGGATGGCAAGGCTGCCTTCTTTGGCCATGTCGAGAGAAGAAAAATTACCATGGAGGTGGCGTTTAGGGTTGCTTCCTTATTACCTGTCAAACGTATGATTGATTCTAAATAAGATGGTACAGACTCTCAAACTCAAAAGCTGGCTATCCCTGGTTATTCAATAAGGATACAATGCCTTTTTAAAAAACAATGATCTAGATTCCTGTGTATGTCATAACTCTCTTAATTCTCACAGTATCCCCTATGAGTAACTGCTATTGTTAGTCCAACTGACATATGGGGAAACTGAGGCATACAACCATTAGGTAACACTTCCACAGTCTGCCCAGCTACTGAGCTGGGGAGCCAGGATTCGGACCCAAGAGTCTTGACTTCAAAAACTCATGCTATCGATCACCATCTTTTCCTGCCTCTTACCTAAAAGTCTCTCTACGAAAGTCTTTGGCATGACTTCACTGATACCTTGTCAAGATATAAGGGATTTAAGGACACCACCATTATTTAGATAAACTATTTAAATTTGTTTGAAAGTCAGCAGCAAAGCAAGAAATTTTCTGCTGAATCTCATCTCCGTACACATGATCTAATTTTAGCAACTGTGATTTCTCCCACAGATCAGAGCGCAAGGATGTGTGCGTGTATTTTTCCTAAGATACTACAAAGTACCCCAAATGTGAGGGCTGCAGCTTGCAGATATTTTTAGTCATAGAGAAACATGAATAAGAAAAGAGAAACCAACAGAATAGTAATCCCGTTCGTGATATTTGACCTGTTTTTGTCTTAAAATCACCAGTAAATCCCCCAATATAGCTAACGCTGATAACGTATGGGTACTGGTGCATACTGCAATTCTGTTGATTCTTTCCACCCGCCCCCTCAACCTCGGTCTCAGGATGTAATGAAGGCTGTTGCACACTAGATGGCAGCCTTGCCACGTGAGCCCCCAGCCTAGGAACCGAGTCTGAGACGTGAAAGCCATTCTCGTTTCAAAGTAGAATGTTTAAGACGTGAATGCGGGGCTAATAACGAATCTACTTCTCTGATTCCAGGATTAGAGGCCAAACTCAGTAGAAGAAAGGACTAACATGGAGGTGAGACAATTGTCCGCTGCTCCGTAGTAAGACAGGAGCAATTGGAGTTGTCCTAGAGACACTTTCTCCCTGTGAGGCTAGGAAAGGTCACTTTCTGCTCCTTGTGCAGTTGGAGTCATTACAGAAAGCTTCTTTGGAGACCCTCCGGAAAAATGCAAAAGTGCATTCATAATTATACACTGAAATAGCTGGATTCTAGTAGCTCTTAAATTACATGATTAATTTATCACTGCATAATTACATGATTATCGATAAAATTTATGCTAGATATTGTGTGTGTAAACTTCTTTTCTTCAAAATGTCCATTTGTTTCCCCCCAAAACACAAAAGATTTGACGGATGGGGCACCTGCCTGGCTCAGTCGGTAGAGCATCTGACTCTTGATCTCGGAATTTTAAGTTTGAGCCCCATGTTGGGTGTAGAGATTATTTTTAAAAAACTCTTCCAAAACACAGATTTGATGGATGAATAAAAATTAATAGTCTTGATATTATTATATATGGTCCTTTAGAGTCATTTAACTTAATATCTCCTTTTTGCTCATCGCAGAAAGGCCTCCACTGATCTTTACCCTGTCGAACTCAGCCCCAGCAAACAGCCTCTGCTCAAATCCTCCAAGTCGCCTGTCCTCCTCCCTGCTGGATGACAGCTGAAGGGATTGGAAGGGAGAAAGGAACTCCCTATCTCACGGAGCCAGAAAGACAGACATATTCCTGCCATTCCCCAGGGAAACCTTAACCACACTGCCCTGCGGACAGAGACTGCTTGAGGTGTGTTAGCCATTAAAAAGGCTTTTGTGGGTTGGCTTGGGAACCAACGACCACATACGTGCTTGTTAGAAACAGATTCATTGAGCAGTGCAAACTGTTCAAATGAATGGGCAACAAGGAGCTCCTAGATGAGGGCCTAAAAATAATATTTATCTCTTTCATTTTCTGTTGACCTCCTGCAGTTGTAATCAGATCTCCCAAGTCAGATGGCTGCTGATGTTCCAATTTGTCTTGCTACAACCATTTATTAACAAAGCAATTATTATGACATGACACGGGCTCAGTAGGACAGTACTGTCTTATGATTATCTTCTCGGAGATAAAAACAAAAAGATTTCCATAAAACCCTGCTTGGGGGCACAATCTGAGTGAGAGTTTTGTGCAATGTGGAATAAAGACCATTGATTCTGAAAAATCACCATCAAAGTCTACAGAGATATAACAAACTCTTGATCCATATCCATGTTTGGAACCCAGCTCAATAATTTAAGATTCTCTAATCATTTCATGGTTATGTCTACCTTCGTTGCCTGCCTGCCTTCCTTCCTTCCTACCTTCCTTCCTTCCTTCCTTCTCTCTTTCCTTTACCAAAAATACTGTAAGTCAGTCACTGCATAAGGGCCCTAGTGGGAGACATGTAACGTGTTATAAGGAACTCCTCAGCTATATCTCATACATAATTTGGAACCATAAATAAGCCCCGTATGTAGATTTAAAGATCTGCAACATCTTTCCAGCTGTGGTCATGTGCATGACATTCACCTCTCAGAACAACTTCTGAATTGAGGAGACAGATGCCGCGATGTCGAGGGCCTTGCTCGAGAGCGTGTGAAGAATTCTAAAGCCAGGATTTAAATTCAGTTCTACTGCACTGATACCCAGTGTACTCTTACTGAAGACCATCACAAATGAATGCATAGACATTTTCTCAGTTTTAAAACTAAGCTTCACCTAACTATCCCCTGATGGCTAAGCCAGAAGTCTTGGCAAATTGTGACAAAACCTGTTCTGTTCAGGGTCACTGGCTGCCTATAACCGTGACTCCGTTATCTGCGTGTTTTGTTTCCATAATATTTGAAAAGAAGAATTCCTGACCAAAAGAATTGCTTTTTTACCTATGTGAATACTTGCAAAAGAATAAACCAGTCTGTAGAATTATTTGTATTTGTTCTTGGCTGTACAAAAAACTCATCAAGAACAAAACGGAGAACCTAAGTTAGCCCTATTAGGTTCCACCTACTCCATTTATCTTCAAACTCATTGATCCCCAAAGCTGGATGTACCGATGGACTAAGCTACAACCAAGGCCAATTATACTTCCCGAGGCAGAGGCCAAGCAGTGTCAGCTGCCTTAGACCTAATACGTGGGGACATTTGGAAGAAAGGCCTACACTCCAGGATATAAATCAAAACCCCTAGCAACCTAACGTAACAAGAATGGATTCCAGGCCTGTGGCAATTTTAATAAGAATGTGCTTGAAGGTCAAGCTTTGCCCATAATCGTGAGAGATGAAGAATGTGATAAGAGTGAGAAGAATTTCTGTTCTAGAGATGCAGCTAGTCAGGGGTCTCTGGGTACCAGACTACAGACCAATGGACCAAGTGTAGGTCATTCTGATAAATTTCACCAAATAGATGCTATCTATCTTCACAGTGTTTAAGTGATAGTTGTGTCTCTGGAGCCGCCACCCCAGAGGAAGTTTAGGGGTACTGATATCAATCAGTACAGTGGAGACTTCATAAAAATGCCCCGTATTTAGCACCATGTCGGTGTCCTCTCCCAGCCTCCTTGGTCAACACTCAGTTCTTGATCCAAATGTAAAAATAAAATGTCCCAACACTCCTTGCTGCCCAAACCTCTACCATAGTGGCCCAATCCGAAGAACTGAAATTCTGCTTTGAGTCTCTACTCTGGTCTTTCTGGCTTCATGGTGCCTGTTCCTCTTCTAGGACAAGTCGGTCTGTTTTCTTTTCCAAAAGGCTGCACACTCTCTCCATACTCTCCAGCCCACAGATGACAATTTATAGCTAAGTGACCCTATATTTATCATCTAGACCAGTACACATTTAATGGGGCACCTGCGTGGCTCAGTTGGTTAAGCATCCGACTTGGTTTCGGCTCAGGTCATGATCTCACAGTTTGTGAGTTCAAGTCCTGCACCAGGCTCTGTGCCGGCAGTGTGGAGCTTGCTTGGGATTCTCTCTCTCTGTCTCCCACTTGTGCTGTCTCTGTCTCTCTCAAAATAATAATAAAGACTGAAAAAGGATACTATTAATTCGTATGCTGGAAACGTTGTCACTTATGACTTTGAAAAAATCATTTTGAAGCAAAGACATTTCATATGCAGACATTATATTTTAAATATTTCTATCAAATACAGTGACACACATAAGTAACTTATAAGAAATGTATAGAAACAGAAAGCACAGGGGCGTCTGGATGGTTCAGTAGGTTAAGCATCCAACTTCGGCTCAGGTCATGATCTTACAATTTGTGGGTTCAAGCCCTGCGTGGGTTCAAGTCTCAAGTGAGTCCAAGTCCTGCATCAGGCTCTGTGCTGACAGCTCAAAGCCTGGAGCCTGCCTCAGATTCTGTCTCCCTCTCTCTCTGCCCCTCCCTCCCTCTCCCCAATATAAACATTAAAAAAACCAGACAGCACCACCAATATTATTGATACTAAGAAAGAATCCTGATTCGGAATTTGGCTCCGTGAGCCACACATTATTGTATTTTTCAACCGGTACATTTAATAGCCCTTATTGTCACTGAAAATTGCTTCCTTTTGAATAACTAGAGAATGAGCTTGAGTCTTTTCCATCTGGATTCAGGAAGATGCTAATGTATTCTCTTAAGCTCTGGAGGGATATACTTTCCTGAGGTCCAGACAATCAGGTTTCCCTTTTACTAGCTATAATTTTATGAAGGTATTTTCCTCCAGCTAACCCTCCTTGACAGTGACCCCACTTTCTTAGAGTAACTCAAGCCACCTCTTACCCTCGTTCCGTCACAAAGAAAGAGGCAATCTAATGTGGCTGAAAAGTATACAATTAAAAGCGAAGGGAGGAGGAATCACCATGGTTCATTTCTCCTCAAGTAGAACCCCCACGTTGGCACGATTCTAGAATTGTCTCCCACCTACCTGGCACCACCCCGATCAGTTATTCTGACTCTTCTCATCTGGTCTGCCCATGAAAGGCAGCCCCAAACTCTGGGAACTTTGCTGTTACTGTACCTTTTTTTTTTTTTTTTTAATTACAAAAAGACATTCGGCCTCATCAAAGCCTCTGATTAGTCCCCCTTCTGACATATTTCTCCTGCGCCCTTATCAATAGGCTCCAGTAAAAGGTACATGTCCATATCCCACTACGGTTTATGAGGTGCTCTGACATACTAGCTTCTGGCCAGGAGCCTGATATCTCCGTTTACCTTTTGCAAAAGGAGAGCTCGGGGACTGAGGAGTTATAAAGTCTGTCTCAAGGCCATACAAGAAACAAATTGCAGGGCCAGTCCAGGAGGCTAGGCCCACCGACTTCTCGTTCCTGCTCTCAAACTGAGCATGCATTAGTGTCGCCAGAGGACTTGTTACAACACAGATCTGGGGTGCCTGGCTGACTCAGTTGGTAGAGCATCAGACCCTCGATCTTGAGGTTGTGAGTTCAAGTTCCACACTGGGCCTAGAGTGTACTTTAAAAAACAAAACAAAAAGACGAAAACCCCAAAACAGAACACAAGTCTCTAAGGGCCACAGCCAGTTCCAGAGTCAGCAGGAATGGGATGGAACTAAGCATTTGTCTTTCAGACAAATTCCCAGGTGACGCTGACGCTGCCGGTCTACTGACTGCACTTCAAGCACCACGGCTCTAGAATATTCTGCAAGCACATACCTGCCTTCTAGGCATGCCCCTCACTCCAGACCTAGAGAAATTCCGTAAAATAAAAACAAACGTGTAACAAAAAGAAGAGGGAGGGAGACTCTTTAGGCTTGCTACCTTCCCCTCTTCTAACCTCTCAGACTACAGAGTCCAGAGCTTGTCATCAATAATGTTGAACCATAATGTCCTGAGAGTTAAGTGGTCACAGCCCGAGCCTGTGGGGAGGAGAGTGGATGGGCTTTGTGCTGACAAAATGCATTTCGAGAACATGACCATTTTGGTCTTTTCTGCCGATTTCATCGCATGCTGTTCTCTCAGCAGGCTTTTGGCATCCGGACTCTCCAGAAAAACTCCAACTTGACTCAAAGAGTGAGGTAACTTTTTATTTTTAGCAAGAAATATTCACCATTGCTAAATGTGTTTGGTTTTGCTTTAGATTTAACCATGGATTAATTTTGAAAGGTACTGAAGCCAAAGGAAGGACAAATAGTCCTATTTGTTGTGCGGGAGTACTGTCTTATCGGAAGGCAGAGAAGTTAGCCAGCTAAAACCCCGAACATTTTTCAATAGCAAAAATAGTATGAGTTTAGGGAGTCCCTTGAATTTAAACTCTACAACAGCCTAGTAATAATGAGCACTTACTCTGTGCCCGACACAGCTTAGCATAGAGCTACACAAATTAATTTCTGTAACATTTTTTAGCAATTCTAAGAACCAAGTACTGTAAATATGTCCATTTTAGCGACGAGGCAATGGTGGTCAAATGACCTGCCTAAGATCACAGAGATGATTAAGAGGTGGGATTCGAACCCACATACACTCTATATCCTGTGCTTGGGCTCTGAATCACTATCTCTTCACCCAGTGACCCAAGCTTTCTGGCAAGAATTCACAGGGCAAGAAAAATAGGAATGAAGAGATTGAGCCTGGGTTTGATGCTACGCCAGGAATGCCCTGGAAAGCACAAAAACTTTCCCTCTTGATTGCATCGACTTACACTTGGCCACCAATAGCCTCAGACCAAGACAGGTAATCTCAGATTTGAGATGTCCCTGCATTCTTATAGCTTGTCTATGGAAACGGCAGCAACAACAAATTAGTGCCCAGTAACGGAGAAATAACACCTAATGAAATAACGGGACTCAGATTCGGAGATAATTAAGCAGAAAACAGTTCTGCGTCACCTGACGGTCTCAGTTTAGTGAGTATGTCTGGCTGCTATCTATCACTCTTCTTTGAAAGACAGAACAATTAAGATGGCTGGTGTTCGTTACATGATGAGTCCTTTGTGACAATAATTGATTTCCAATAGAATACGGTGCACCCTCATAGTTTTTGGCCTGATCCATCAAACTCGTTAGCTCCTCCACTTGTCTCCTTTTTTAATGGTCTAAAAAACTAAAATTGGGGAAGAGGAGAGGAAAGAGCAGAGGGTGTCGCTATTGAGCGCGACCTTTCATCTCCACCTTGTGTCCTAGGTAACCACAGACCTGAGCCTGAGATGAAGTGACATTAGCCCAAGTTGTGGCCTCTCTGTTTGCTTCAAACTGTTTTCGAAGACCCAATTGTCAAATTTTTCAAAAGCTTCCCAGTTCTCGGTTTCGTGTTGAGAAAACAAACAACTTTAATTGGCATGCCAATTTCCGCTTACAAGGAATTTTACATACTGTCCTGTTTGATTCTTATAACAATTCATGAGCTCACTCAGGCAGTTATTTTAATCCTTGCTTTCCAAATACAGAACCTGACACTCGGAGAAAGTCATGTCGAAAAGCTTATATTTAATAAGTGACAAAGTTTAAGCTTGAACCCCAGCCTACAAACTATAAAATTTTAGTTCCTTTTCTTTTTTCACTATAATAAACTACCTGAATGTATAACACCTTATCGCATTTGTTCTTTTAATTGGCATTTGAACACATCCCATATGTACTTTTTAAAGGAAAAAATAATGTTTTTTCCTAAATGAGCTACTAACGATATTTGAGAAATGTAACGTTCTATTTTGAAATTTGGAAAGCAACTTCAATGCCCAATTTTTAATTTTGAAAGGGCTTAAAAACTATAAAATATTTTACAAATGCTGTTTTCAAACATCAGTTTCTTGACTGGGCTAATTTTCCCCTTTAAAGACGTAATTAAAAATAAAACATAAATGTCAAATGATAGTTCAAAAAAGAAGTAAGAAAACCTTGCAAATGGCTGATGCACCTTATCAATGAACGCTTGGGAAAGGCCAAAGACTCGGTGCTGATGGCACAAGTGCCGATGTGGCTAATTTCTCGGAAAAGATGAAGAAGTGAGACCTCTCAAAATATATAGCACGACTTCCCCAAGGAAACAGGCAACATCGTGTCTGAGGAATGAGCCCAAATAGAAGACATTTAACACAATACAAAAAAAAAGAAAAAAAAGAGAGAGCAATGTTACCTATTTCCGTGGAGAAATATAAACCATTCTGATTATAGTAAATGAAAAGAAAAAGTCTAGAGACAATATCATGAGACAGGCGAGAGGCATGGGTGGTAAAGAAAGAAAGGGGGGAAAGGAAGAGAAGGAAAGCCAGAGTAGAGAAGAAGGAAGCAAGAGAGGAGAGAAGGAAGGATAAAGGAGAAAAGAGAAAAAGGAAGGAGAAACACTTTGGAAAAGCAGATCAAAAATCCAGTTTGGAAGCCAACAAAAGAAGCTAAGAAATTAAAAGGCTTGAAAAGCAGTCCCTGAAATGTAATGTTTTACATGATCGCAGAGTTTGGAAGTGAATATTAACTCAAATATTAACTAATGGAACAATATAAAATTTAAGAAGGATTATAGCTAAGAAAATGAAGATTAAAATGTCATTAGAGAGTTTAAAAAATTAGGGGTGCCTGGGGAGTTCAGTTGGTTAAGCATCTGACTCGGTTTCAGTGCGGGTCTTGAACTCATGGTTTTGTGTTCGGCTGTCGGTGTCAGGCTCTTTGCTGACAGCACTGAGCCTGCTTGGGATTCTCTCTCTCTCTCTCTCTCTCTCTCTCTCTCTCTGCCCCTTCCTCATTCTCACTGTCTCTGTCTCTCTTGAAATAAATAAATGAACTTAAAAAAAGAGAATTAATAAAATTAGAAATAGAAAATAGTAATGGTAATAATAGTTAACATTTTGATAGCCGTGACTGTCAGGCACTGTTCTAAACACACACACACACACACACACACACACACACACACACACATTTATACAGTCACACCTAGTCCTTAAAATGGTACGCTATGTTACACCTAACCTGACACCATAAACAAAAATTAATTTGACACGGAGCAGACTTACCATGTGGAAGATAAATCAAGAAAGCTTCCAGAGGAAAATACAGCAGACTATCTTTGTAACTTTTGAGTAGGCAAAGATTTCTACACCAAAAGCCTTCCCTAGAAAAAAAACTAACAAATGAGTTTTGTGAAAGTTAAGAGTTTCTGTTCGCGGGCCACCTGGCTGGCTCAGCCAGTAGAGCCTGGGCCTCTCAATCTCCAGGTCATGAGTTCCAGTCCCACCTTGGGTGTAATTTACTTTAAAAAAAAAAAAAAAAGTATTACTACTCATCATACAGAGAGCCAAAGAGCAAGCCACAAAGTGAGAGAAGACATTGGCAACACTTATATCTGATAAAGGACTTGCGTCAAAAATACATAAAGAAATGCTAGCAACCAATACGACAGGCAAACCTGTTTTGACAAATGGCAACAGAGGTGAAGAGACACTTCATAAGAGAAGACACTGGCAGCGCGCTGGGGTCCCCAGTCTGTCCCCGCCTCGCTGTGTTGGCTCGCGGCAGTCCCAGGGACGCGCCTCCTTCCAGCCTCCGACCACCCTGCCGGCTCTCTTCCAGTGGCAGCCTTCGGAACCATCTCGGCCACCCTCTGCTTCCAGGACCAGCCAGCACAGTGTCCTGAGCCCGGCTCCTCACTGCCCACCAACCGAGAGCTCAGATCGCTCAGCATTCTTCCACAAAGTGGAGGCCCCATCACCAGCCTAGTCTACAGGCATCTACAGGGTTCCTGCACCTACTTCTCTCTGGGCTTCTATTGCCCCCGAGACCCAAGGACTCCGGGGGACAGGGGTCACCGCCAGTGGGCGAGGAGCAGCCCGAGGGGCCGGGAGGCTCTTGAACATGCAAAGCCGCGCCTCCACCATCTGGCGCCCTCCTCCAGGAGGGCTGAAGGCATCCCAGGATGAGTGGGGTAACACCCCGGGCTCCATGGAAGTCAACCTGGTCCTGGAGAAGAACCTTCTGGAGAGGCACACTCCGGGTTCTGCCTCCAGGCACCCAGCTCGGGGACTCCCGGGAGAACCATTTTCTAGGTGAGGAAGGGAAATTCATCAAGACGCTGGGGACCCCCTGACTCACCTCTCAGGCTGGCATCCCTGCGAAAGGCCCACCCTCTAGCAGGACTGAGCCCTTCCAGCCCAGCTGCCTTTGAGGGGTCCCCTCTGGTATCCCCGTGGTGCCAGGGCCTCTGCCTGGCCTCTCCCTGCAGCCTCCAGGCAGCTTTTTACCACCCGCCACTATAGGGCCCTCCCCCAAGCTTTGGGCCAGGTGGAAACAATAAAGCTTTTTGCAGCAAAAAAAATCGATAAGTAGAAATGAAAGAAAAGAAAACGAAATGACCAGTAAGGATATGTAGAGATGCTTAACATCACCAACCACCAGTGCCATGTAAAATAAAACCTCAGTGAAGGCGACCCTGTATCCCCACAAAATGTCTAAAATGTTGAAGGCTGATGTTATCCGGTATCGGAGAGCATGGTGAGCCCCTAGGACACTTCTATATGGTTTGCAGGGAGATGGAAAATCTCCCTAAAATCAAATTTAAGGTTCCACTTGAGAATATGTAACTGGCTTTTAAGTCAAACACATCTGTTTGATAGGTCACCTAGTCACCACTGGGAATCTTGTTACATGTGCTCTTTGTATATGTGCTTTTGTTCTTAATTGATTTGTATTTCAAATATACTGAAGAAATTTACATTGTAAAAGAATTCTGAGGCGGATGCCTATTTCTTTTGTAACATGAATAAGCCGCATTGTGTGTTTCCTAATTAAATATAGTAACAGTATATAATTGACATGTTCACATCATCATTAAGACAGCACAGATATAAAGAAAATAATTATCTTATTCGATCTCTTCCCTTTCACACTTCCATCCCCTTGAAGTAATGTGTGTAAAGAGCCCAGTACTTCTCTTCCTACATTCTTTTCCAAACCTAAACACAAGAAGCTGTAAAAATAACAGAGATGCTTATTTTCCGAAAGTGGGATGATGCTGTATACAGGTTCCGGAACCTGTTTTCTCACGGAACAATATACATCATAAGCAACGATGGAGCTCAGCGCATAGAGCTCTCACTCTCTTTGGAGTGAAAGCTTCCGTTCTCTAGACGCCGGGGATTTCTGCTGGTGACAGCAATCTCCCCTGGGCACCACCATGGCATCAGAGAACTGCCTCGCCCAAGGTCATGCCTCTTCCCAGTGACTGCCTGCAGCCAGTGATTGACCGATGTGGGAATACAAAGGCCAGCCTCTCCTCTCCGCTGGGAACGGATCTGAACAGCTGTCTCAGCTCCCGAGCGCCCTCGTGGCATTGGCTGAGGCCTCGGTGGAAATCTTTTGTGGGTCAGCTTGTCTTTCTGCCCAGTCTTGCCTTCTCTCGCCGCCTAACGGGGGTATCTCCTGAGAGCTCTAACCAAAAATCTTCTTCATGCAATTCCCCCTCTCAGAGTCCGCTTCAACCTGAACTAAGACACGAAATTGCCAGTGGGGGGGGGGGGGAGAAGGAGGTAGGTAATAGGGAAGTGAATAAATAAAACAGTTGAGAGATATTATGTAGACTTTTATAATGATTTTAGCGCATCAGAAATTTGGGCAGTGATTCTCGAAGTGTGGTGCTTGGACCATTAGCACGGGCGCAGGATCACTTCCAACTGGTTAGAAGTACAAATTCTTAGAGTCCACCCCAGAACTAAGTCAGTCACTCTTGGGGAGTTGGTTAAGGCATCTGTATGATAACAACTCTTCCAGGTGACTCTGATGAGGGTTCTCTGATGAGAACCACGGGGTAGGGAGTAGGATTCACTCAATGCTCAGTATCTAACATGAAAAACAAGAGGACGTATGTCATTGATGGCAGAAACGATTATAGAGCAAGAATTATAAAACTGAGCATTTAGGGGCGCCTGGGGGGCTCAGTCGGTTAAGCGTCCGACTTCGGCTCAGGTCACGATCTCACGGCTAGTGGGTTTGAGCCCCGCATCGGGCTCTGCTGACAGCTCAGAGCCTGGAGCCTGCTTCAGATTCTGTGTCTCCCTCTCTCTCTCTGACCCTTCCCCTACTTGTGTTCTTTCTCACTCTCAAAAATAAAAAAAATAAAACTAAAAAATTAAAAAACTGAGCATTTAGCCTTTATTCTCCTATTTCCGGGCTACTATGCAGATGATAGTATTACTGTGGAATCGTTACTGAAGCATGTTAGAAGTGTGCAGATGAGAGCATCGAGCTGTGAGGATAGTAATTTCCTTTTCACGGGAAGAGTCAGGTGGCTTGGAATAGAGTAGAACCAGCCATCCCGGAGCCCTGTGACCACTCCTGATGACTAAATCTTATGTCTTCTTTTTTTTTTTTTTTAGTTTTTTAAAAACTATTTTATGTGTTTTAAGTAATCTTCACACCCAATATGGGGCTTGAACTCTTGACCCTGAGATCAAGAGTCGCATGCTGTACCTACTGAGCCAGCCAGGTGCCCCTAAATCCCACCTCTTGAGCTACAGTGAACTATATGGAAATATCGCTGATTAATTTCTATGAAGAGCTGTCATAACCTGTCCAGGTTAAATACGTCTTAAGGCAGAGTGGATCCTCAGCGATGAACTCGAGGAGAGAGGAGTAAATTGGTTAAGGAAAGAGCTTAAAGAGTGATATTAGTGTAGCTAGAGGGCTGACTTCCAAGGAGGGAGACTGTTAATGCAAATTACAGCATCGGACAGAGCAGACATATTTAAATCTAGTAATCACTAACCAAGAAGGTAGACTTCCATGTGATGGATTGATGTCACAAGAAGTCACTCTCAAGGAGAAGATGTGTGGCCACATGTAGCATCTGATAGACAGTATATACAATTTTAAATATATTTTTAAAAAACTTTCATTGAGAGTAGCCTGGGTGGCTCAGTCAGCTAAGTGTCCAGCTCTTGATTTCAGCTCAGGTCATGATCTCACGGTCCTGAGCTGAGCCCCACAACCAGCTCAACATTGGGCATACAGCTTGCTTACAATTCTCTCCCCTTCCCTCTGCCTCTCCCCAGCTCTCTTTCTCTCCCCCAAAAAATAAAATGTATTGAGCAGAAACACAGAAAACATGAGGACGGGAGTCCTAAACTCTGGATTGAAGATGAGTAAATGCATCTTAGATGAAGGAAAATTTCATCATGCTGGAAAACATGGTCCAAGTGTCAGTAAAATCTGTTTTTAGAATCAGCTAAACTAGAGCCAGGGCAGTATAAGAGTCTCAGTGACACAAGCCTATTTCAAACTTCATGTTGCAAAGCTCAGTTAAATCACCTGTGTCGGCAGGTCAGCTGGGCCAGGCTGAGTCTGGTTGGCCCAGATCCTACTCTCTGTGTCTTATTCTAGGGCTCAGGCGGAGGGGGCAGCAGCCACATAAGAAAAGCTCTTTTTCATGGCAATGACTGGCACAAGAGTACTTGACCAAGTACAGAAGCAGATTTCCAGCCTCTGTTTACCGTCTCACCGGCTAATCTCCAAAGCAGATGTGATTGAGCTCACGGTCAAAGATTAAGGGAGAAGATTCTTCCCAAGGCGATGGGGAAAACTGCCAAAGTGCGTCAGCTGACCTGATTACTGAAAGGGATGAAGTACTGGGGCCAATATTTCAGTTTTCTAATAATTAAATCTCTTTCAGTAATTAAATCTCTTAAGTTACCTTAAGCAGGAAACAGAAACTGTTTTCCCATCAGCAAAAGGTAGTAACAGTAGCAAATAAGTTGCTGGATAATCATAACTGATAGGTGAAAAGAAAAAAGAAAATTATGTGTCATTTTCTTATTGCTAAACATTTCTTCCAGCCACTGTGATAGGTCCTAGAAAGAACTACTTAGCTCAGGGTCTGATAGGGGCAATCAAGAGCTAAAAATATAAAATAGAATGTATGTACGGTTTTTGAAAATATATAAATATATGTACCCATGGTATGTACATTTCTGATATATCTCAATAAAAAGTTTTGAAAATACTAAGCGTAACAGGTAAAGTGAGGGGACAAGTAGTAGGTATGGTGGTAACATGGAAGACAGCGAGTCCAACTCCGTTTACGTCCTAGAAGACCTCCCAGTGGAAAAGATTCATAAGCATGAGTTTGAAAAGAAAGAGTAGAAAAGAACAGAGGTTGCTAAGGTGGTTGGGCTGGAAAGTTAAGCAGATAGAACATATTCTAGGAAGAGAAAACGTCATCTACGAGGTGGAAGAGTTCTCAATGCTTAATTCCAAGCAAGGTGGGAAGGAAGTGTAATTAGAGACCACGACAGAAGTCAGTCACAGAGCTAGGTCACACAAGAGAAGAGTGATCTGCAGTCACAACACCCATGACTCCAGACACTTTAGAGAGAGGGCTCGGACATGAGCTGATGTCAAATTCCATCTGCCGGTTAGGGTAGAGCTTATTCTACACTTTGAAGCCTCATTTTCGTTGATCCTAGGACTGAGTAAGACCTGATTCTACTGGAAAGTTTTAAAATTTTTCCTCTAGGAAAAAAGACCAACTACCATAGCGTTAACATGTGGATTTTAAGATAGACACTGTATTTCATGAGCCTCATAAGTGAAACACTTATAACATTTTAGAAAAACAAAATATGTTGAGAAGAGTCCTTATTCTAAATTTAAAGGATTCAGAAACATATAGAAATATTCATAATTTCAAAAAGTTAAAAATACTCTTCATTGTTATAAATCTTCTTACAAAGGAAATCCCAAGATGAAAACCAGTTTTACTAGAAAATTCTACCTGAACTTCAAGGTACAGATAACTTTAATCTTAAACAGTAGATAACTCCCTCTAATTAATTTTATGAGATAGTATAACCTTGATACCCAAATCAGTAAGGACATAATGAAAAGGAAACTTGCAAATTGATCTCACTCATTAATATGTATGAAAAAAATCCTAAACGAAATATTAGCAAGTCAATTCCAACCATGTACAGCAAGGATATATCGTGATCAAGTTGAGTTTATCCTGGGTGTGCAAAGTACTTTTAAATTACAAAATCAATGAATGTAATTCACAACATTAACAAGCGAAAGGATAAAAATGTGGTCATCTGAATAGACAGATGCATAAAAGCACTCAGTATAAGTCAATGTGTATTTATAATTAAAAAAAATATTACCAACCAAAGAATAGCATGGAACTTCTTTAACCTCATAAAGACAGAGACTGTGATTTGCCTCTTACTGCTCATTATCTCCTACTTTCTTAGGTAAATAGTCTTGCAGTTTGAAAGAGAATAGCAATGTGGGCTACAATAAAATGACAGTTATTAACCTCACTTGTAGCTGGTTGTAGTTGCTCATGAAACACAAGGAGAAATTTTATGTGAGACCTCTGAGAATTAACAGGAACTAATTCTGTTTCTCTTTTTTTTTTTTTTTACTAACTTCCTCCTTGTTGCTCCTCAAATACTGGATGCTGTGATGACTGAAGACCTAGCAACTATTTGGGGCCACGAAATGACCTTGGAAGGACAATTGGTGTGAGGAATGGTGAAGGAAAAGATTAAAGAGCTACATTCCTCATGATTTTATGTAGCTCCTGGGTCCATCCTTGGACTCTTTACTTCTGTACTATTTTAAATAACTGAATAGATCCCCCTTAGATAAACTACTCTTGTTTGGATTTTCTAAAAGCAAATTGTGATGAATATAATCTAGATACAACTTTAATATGGAATTTGCCAAAAAGAAAGCTCAGCAATAAGCACCAGACTTCACAGTTAAACATTAAAGTCTTTATTCGAGGTGCACCTGGGTGGCTTAGTTGGTTAAGTGTCTGACTCTTGACTTTGGGTCAGGTCATGATCTCAGGGTTCATGAGTGCTAGCTCCACTTCAGGGCTGCTGTCAACTTAGAACTCGCTTGGGATTCTCTCTCTCCCACTCTCTTCGCCCCTCCCCTGCTCAAGCTTGGGCTCACTCTCTCTCAAAATAAATAAATAAACTTTAAGAAAATAAAAGTATTTATTTTAAAATCAGAGTCAAACCAGACTTAAGACTTCTGATTAGTATTGTACTGGAAATTCTAGCCAGTATATAGAGAGGTATAAAAATACATGGTTTTCAAAAGAGAAAAAAAAACTTTGTTATTTGCAGATGAGATAAAAAGCAAAATAATCTACAAATAAATGGTTAGAATTAAGAAGAGCATTTAGCAACATTACCGGATTCATTTTAAGTACCAGGACAAAGGTAGAAAATTTAATTTAAAATGTCTTAAGAATGGAGTGCTTTGCTGGCTCAGTCAGTAGAGCTTGTGGCTCTTGATCTCAGGGTTGTGAGTTTGAGCCCCATTTTGGATGTAGAGTTTACTCAAAAATAAAACCTTTGGGGCGCCTGGGTGGCTCAGTCGGTTAAGCATCAGGTTCTTGATCTTGACTCAGATTGTGAAGGCATGGATCGTACGTCTGAACCCCATGTTAGGCTCTGAGCTGACAGTTGAGAGTCTGCTTGGGATTCTCTCTCTCCTCTCTCTCTGCCCCTCCCCCAGCTCTCTCTCTCTCTCTCTCAAATAAATAAATAAATAAATACATACATAAATAAATGGTTTAAAATTAATTAATTAAATAAATAATTGACAGAAAATATAAGGATCCTGGTAATAAATTTAACAAAAGAGGTGCAAAAACTTTCTGGGAAAAATTAGAAAGTCTTATTAAAAGACAATATAGAAATTCTTAATAATAATCATACCATGTTCATAGTTTAAGAAAGTACAATAACACGAAGGTGGTCCTTTTTCTCCAAAAAAAGAGATCTATAGTGCAATGCAATTCTAACAAAATTTCCAACAGCATTTTTATTGGTCTTCACAAACAAATTCTAAATATAGATGGAAAAACAAAAGACTAAGAGTAGATAAGATACTCACTACTAAAGACGGTGGACTGCGTGATCGATTGACCTTTTTATGGAGTCATAGAGGGTAAGATGCTAAGGGTATTTCTGGAACAATAAACAAACGGGGCAATGGAAGAGAATCCAAGAAACAAAATAATATAAAAATGGAAACTTGCTTTATGATAGAGCTTGCATTTCATCTCAATGGTTAGTGCAATCAAAAATTGCACTAGAACAATTGGTTATTTACATGGAAGAAAATAAAATAAATTCTAAGTATGTTAAGGGCTTAAATTTCAGACTGAAAACTTTGAATGCTTTACAGAAGATAATAAGGTAGAAAATCTTTATGATTTCAGGATAAAGAAATAATTATTTTCTACAAATGTACAAATGATGAAAACATCAAGAATATAACAAAATTTTTACAACATTAAAATGAATATTTTCATGAAATGAGTTTCTAAACAAATGAAAAGATAAGCCATAAGCAGAGGTAAAATATTTATAACACTTAGAATTGGCAAAGGATTTAGTAAGGGGACTATATGATAATTCTTGTAATAAATACAAATGGAAAAAATACCCAACCAAAAAATAGGCAAAGTTACTGAACTGGCTTTCACAAAAGAGAAAATGTGAATGACAACAAATGAAATCATGGCAGTCTTTCTAATAAGAATCAAGGAAATGCAAATTAAACTACAATGAAACAAACTTTTACTCGACACAATTGGGAGAAAATTATCTGACAATACCAACTATTGGTGAGGCTGTGGTGTGATGGGTCACCATTTTTACTGTTGTTGGGTATGCATAGTTCTACTACCATTTGGAAAACAATTAGGCATTATTTATAACACTTGAAGATACGCACAATTGATTATCCAGAAAGTTCTTTCCCAGTGAAAACCCAAAATGTTTTCATGTATATTTTAGGGGACAAATACACAAATGACCATAGCAGCATTATTTTTTTAATAAAATACTACAAACACAAATGCTTATCCACAGAATGACCAATAAATAAATTGTGGTGTATTTATACAAAGGAATGCTAAACAGCAGTGAAATGACTGAACTACAACTGTACAGATTAACATGGGAATATTTGTAATAAAAAACTTGCACTAAAGGAACAAGTTTCAGAACAAGACTTTCAATATCATTCTATTCATGTTCAAAACCATGCAAAGCAAAATAATACATTTTAATCATAAAAACTTATAAAGGAATTCATGGGAATGATATGAACAACGTTCTAAGTAGCATTCACCTGTGGATATGGGCATAAGGAATGGCTAAGAGCAAACATGGTCTTCAAATACAATGGCAAGCTACCCTTTCTTAATCTGGATGTATAGGTTTTATTTATTCTTCTTTGAATTTTTAATATATACTCTTCTGTAGCTATGAAATATTTCACATTAAAAAAAAAAAAAAAAAAACAAAGGCAGAGGTGCCTGCATGGCTTCATTAAGCATCTGACTTCTGCTCAGGTCATGATCTCATGGTCTGTGAGTTTGGGCCCCTTATCAGGCTCTGTGCTGATGGCTCAGAGCCTGGAACCTGCTTCAGGTTCTGTGTTTCCCTCTCTCTCTGCCCCTCCTCCACTTGTTCTCTCTCTCTTTCTCTCTCTCTCTCTCAAAAATAAATAAACATTAAAACAAAACAAAATGAAACAAAACAAAACAAAGGCAAATAACAAAAAAATTGACAACTGCCCACAACTAACTACCAGCCTCTACAGACGTAATTACTTTTAAGAGAACTAATGTTCTAACAACTTCTATGACCTCCGGGTAAAAATGGCTTCTGATACGATTTGATTACAACCATCCTTTACTCAGTGGACATACTGAGGGCAGGGTTGTATTTCTACCCCTTTTCCCATCAGATTTCTGATAGAACATTTAAACAATAAGTAAGCATAATCTCTGGACAGGTTGATTTCTCACAGGAATTTTCAAAGCATGGCGTGTTCCTTTCTTTTGTGGGAAAAATACAAATTCCATGTAGGAACAGGAAATTCAGAACCTTCATAGTAAATAATAATATTGTTAAATATATATATTACTAAATTTAAGTTCGGCAAATTTCTGAATTCCGCATGTTTTTACTCATTTGTCTTTATAACAACCCTATGAGGTAGTAATTATTATCCCAGTTTATACTGTGATTTGAGGAAACTCTACTTTCTCAAAATTATCCACACTATTTTCATCCCAAATTTTCTCCTAAAATGAGAATGAATGCTCCCATGACTGATGCCCAGGGACTTCAGCCTGTAAACATAGTTCTCCAAGAATCTTAAGTAGTTGATTGGAGGGCATTCCATTGTCGGTTGCCTGGTTCCTTCTAGGTCTTTCCAGCCCTCATCTTAATCAGTGTGACAAACCCATGCATCTGATTTCAATCCCTTTTAGTTCTGTTCTCTTGCCCTTCATTCCAGGGAACCCACTTTAGTCCTGTATTTCAGACTACAAATATATTATAAAACAGACCTCCGGGTATATATAACAAAGGCAATGGTTCAGAGTGGTAGGGAAGGGATGCTGATTTCAACAAATAGTGCTGGATTAACTGTTTATCCACATGGAGAAAACATAGTATATAGATTCCTACCCTACGCTGCACACAAAAATTAAATCTAAATGGATTGCAAATTTATATACGGAAAGTAAGACACAAACATTTACGAGGAAACATAGAATAATGTATTTGTGGCTTTGGGGTGTACAGAAATTTCTTGAACAGGGTGCAAAAGCTCTAACCATCAATTTTTTAAAAAATAGCAAATTATATAAAATGAAGAAATTTTGTTTTTCTAAAAGGAACCATGAAGAAATCAAAAAGCAAGATCTTGACTAAAAGAATACGTTTGGAATAGACATGTTCGACAAATAATTATCTTGAACACATAAATATTTCCTATAAATTAATAACAAAATCACAGAGGATCCTATAGAAAAATGTGCAAAAGACTTGAAAAAAGGCACATCATAAAAGAAGACAGCCAAATGCGCAAAAAACATTTTAAAGAAGTAATGTATTTCATTAGCCATAAGTGAAATGCAAATAAAACCGCGATGAGATGCTACATACACCTACTAGAATTGATAAAATGTAAAAGGCAGCCACCAACAGGTTTTGATCTGGGTGTGGACTGATTGTAACTCCCATCCCAGTTCATGGAAATGTACATTGGTATAAGCACTTTGGATCTGGCAGTCTTCATTAAGTTTAATACGCGAGTACTTTATGACCCAGAATTTCCATTCCTATGTATACAAACAGATGCATGCTTACAAAAGATTTATACCAGAATGTTCATGGAAGCAATTTTTAATAGCCTAAAGCACAAAACTCCCAGATGCTCATCAAAAGTTAGATGGGAGGGGACACCTGGGTGGCTCATTCCATTGAGCATCTGCCCTGCATCGGGCTCAGGCTCTGCACCGACAGCGCGGAGCCTGCTTGGGATTCTCTCTCCTCTCCCTCTCTCTCTGCCCCTCCGCCCGCTCTTTATAAAAAAAAGTTAGATGGAAGAATAAGCTGTTGTAATCACACACAGAGTGATACTATACACCTTTGAGAATAAACCATCTGCAAATCTCAGACACGTAACATTGAAAGAAAGCAAGCAGACACACGATATACATATACTATATTTATTTTTTATTTTATTTGTTTATAATTTATTGTCAAATTGGTTTCCATACGATACCCAAGGCTCATCCCAACAGGTGCCCTCCTCAGTGCCCATCACCCACTCTCCCGTCTCCCATACTATACTATATTCCCTATATATAAAGCACTTCTGTATGCAGAACGGGTCTACTAGGTAGAAATCAGGATAGTGACTCCTTGCTGAAGGGATGGTGTAGCATCTGGAAGGAAGAAGGGCCTTCTGGGGTGTTGGTTATAGATGTACAAGGTTTGTGAAAATTCATCAAAATGTACAACTTTGAAACATGAGTCTTTATACATGCATGTTATACTTTGATAAAATAAAGTCCCCGCTCATGATGACATTACAGTCCATCCAGGTGGGGACTTGCTTGCCTGAGACAGAAAACTAAAACTCAGGAGGGAGGAGTGGCAGTTCTGGAATTTTGGCCGAAGGGGAGCAGTGCGACAGGTGGATTTACCGTGAAGCAAAGGACCCTTCAAACTTCAGGGCTCTTCCCAGCCCCTATTGAACACCAGTTCAAGTCATACTACTTTGCAGCTGATTGTGGCACAGAAACATGTACCTCAGGCTTCCGTGCGGTGCAGGTGACCCAGACACTTCCGAAGAGCCTCTGCAGAGGAAATCGTTTGAAGGAGAAAAGACTTGTTTCTTCTCATGAAAGGATTTTTTTATTTCCTTTGGGAAGATCTCCACATAGTTATACGAACGCATCAGACGACTTTGAAGGCTTAGGAAAAGCTAAAGCAAATTAAATGTGAGGAAAAAGAATTAAAAACTATGAGCTAGCTAACTGTTGTATTTCTCATGGTCAAAGAGAAAGGTACCTAGGAATTCAAACCCTTCACAGAGAATACATTTGTAGGTGTTCCTCATGTTGCAATTCCTGTTCCCTTTATTCTGGCTTGCTTTCTTTTCAGAGTAATGTTAACTAACCCTCAGGTATGAAAATCTTGATCCATCTTTGAGAAAGCTCCTCCCTCACCTATTGGGTGTTAGAGTTACCCCAGCCTTCGTCTGTCCCTTTCCCCCTAGGGTTCATTGCCTCAATTCTGAGTTATTCAACTTGGAGTACTTCCCTGGAGATTCTTAAAGAACAATTCAGGTTGACTTTGGTGTTTTTTTTTTTAATTTTTATTTTAGAGAGAGAGGGAACATGGGCAGAGGGATAGAGACAGAGAGAGAGAGAGAAGGAGAGACAGAGAGAGAATCTTAAGCAGGCTCCATGCTCAGTGCAGAGCCCAAGGCTGGGCCCAATCCCATGACCCTGGGATCATGACCTGAGCCAAAATCGAGAGTCAGACCCTCAACCGACTGAGCCATCCAGGCGACCCTTGACTTTGCTGTTCTAACCTTCCCCAGCACAACTTAGACTGGGGATAGCCCCACCAAGTTCAGGCATTTTCCAGGTGTCACAGCTACTGTGAATCATAGCTACTTATTTTTTTCAAGTCTTCAGTGGGCAACTGATCATATAAACACATTTGTACACACAATGAAAGCAAAGACTAATTCTCAAATATCCATAATCAAAAAAGTGAACTTAGAAAGGAGAAGACGATGTTCCCCCCACTCCATCGCCCTCAGGGCATTCCAGAATACAAGAATATCTGCGCTTTCGCGGTGGTACAGAGTACCGTTAGTTCCTGCGTTTCATCTCCCTGCAGTCCACAGGCTTACCGGAAACGAAGAAGCTGGCGGTTACTGAGGTGCTGCACTAGACCAACAAGGACAAAGCTGAAATCTCAAAAGAATGCTTTGTAGGGGCAGGATTAACTTTGGACATGGCACCAAGCTCTGTTTTCCCTTGCTCAGTGTGTGTGTGTGTGTGTGTGTGTGTGTGTGTGTGTGTGTGTGGTACAGATTGTTGATGGCAAGCAAGGGTGACACCATCATAGAATTGATTGCATTCTTATTGTTCCCTTGGCCTACATCAGTGAATCTCAACATATGGTCCCAGACAAGAGAATCGGCATGACCTGGGACCTTGTTAGACGTTAAAATCCTCAGGTCCCGCTGCCAAACTTCTCAATCTGAAACTCCGGGGGTGAATCCCAGTAATCTAGAACCTCCACCCCACTTCCTGCTAGCTCTCCGCTTGGCAAGAATGGCCCCGAATAGCATACCTCTTTGTGACCCCTTCCCTAAACCCAAAACCCTGTTTGCTAAGCAGAACAGAAGTGTCCTGAATTCCTCTGTCCTCTGCACTTTCAGGGCAATCCGGACGTAGGTGCAACTCTCCATCATAGCACATATCCCATTTTCTAAAACAGCAGTTTTCCACCCACTTCTGTTTCAACTTGTATCTTACGACGCCAGCTGCAGTCAAAGGTGTAATAGAGGAACATTCCTTCACTGACAATGTCAGCCCGGTGTTCACGCATGTTGAAGTGAGTCACTGGAGAAAGACAGCATCAGTGACACAGTCCTGAAATTTTCATAGATATCTCTTTCTCCATTCTCAAGCCTCAAGAGAAACGCGACCTAAGAAAGTGGTTATTAAGAAAAGAAAGAAGTCGATGAGCTGGAGAAGATTGAAAAGCAGATCAGTGGTCGGGATGAATGCTGAATAACGACGTTGCCCTCTTGCTGGGTTTAAACGACTCTGCCATTTCTTAATTAAGCAGTCTTTTGCGTTGCCATTCTGAAGGCTTCAGACATCAGCGCTTCTCATATATTGGGTTGCATATCTTCAGCTTTTAAAGGAAACATGTGGTTAGAAGCTCATGAACCAGATATAGGGGTTTGAGATCTACTTGCCAACAGGCTCACACGGTCTCATTGGAATGGCTTCTTGATTATAAATTACGTGCTTTGGGAGACTACAGAATTCCTTTATAGCTAACTGAGTATAATTAGAAAATTACTGCTTAAGCAAACTATAAACAATTTTTCAAAGTAAGTACCAAGGGTGTAAATTCTGGGAGAATTCAGCTCACTTTCCATTCTGTGTTGGTAAACCATAGCTGGAGACTTGGAGCCGTGTCTGAGATCTCTGCAAATCAATTAATTCCTGGTTTTGTTTTGTATTGGGATCAGCTCCATGAAATGCTTTTCATACAGCTGGGCTTTTGTGTGACAGCCAAGGAACTAGATTTTCCTTGCAGATAATGTTTTTGAAAAATTGAGTCAATTGTTTCCATGGCTCTTCTCTCCTGGTATCTTCAAGACAATGCAACGCTGTCTTATCATGGACTCCCATTACTTTGAAGTTTCTTGAAAACGAAATTGAGCAAGAAGTCCTAACTGATAACGGACAGTAAGGGAATGAGACGATAAGGTATGCCTAAAATATTTATCATGTAGCACATAACTTAGTTATGCTATTGTACACCACTCCAAATAATAGAAATAAGCATTTCTCAGTGCTTCTGTTCAATTTTCTACATATGATTTTTTTTAATTTAAAAAAAAATTTTTAACGTTTATTTATTTTTGAGAGACATAGAGACAGAGTATGAGCAGGGGAAGGGCACAGAGAGAGGGAGGTACAGAATCCGAAGCAGGCTCCAGGCTCTGAGCCGTCAGCACAGAGCCCGACTCGGGGCTCGAACCCACAGACCGTGAGATCATGACCTGAGTCGAAGTCGGCTGCCCAACCAACTGAGCCACCCAGGCACCCCTACATATGATTTTTATTAAATATTTTGTAAATGGATAACAAAAGGAATCTTCCCAGGATGCTGTTTTAACAGTTAATAATAATAATAATTAATAAAATAAGAATAATGCATGTCTCTTTTGGATAATTACAAAATAAAAACATATAAACATATAACAAAAAGATACAATCACACATAATCCCATTATTAAGGAAAAATCTATTATTAATACTATTGTGAGATTTTTCCAGTCATTTTCTTTTTTTTTTTTTTAATGTTTATTTATTTTGAGAGAGAGAGAGAGAAAGAGAGCATGAGGGTGGAGTGGGGCAGAGAGAGAGAGGGGAAGACACAGAATCTGAAGCAGGCTCCAGGCTCCAAGCTGTCAGCACAGAGCCCGACATGGGGCCTGAACTCACAGACACAAGATAGGACCTGAGCCTAAGTCAGAAGCTCAACTGACTAAGCCCTGCTGGTGTCCCATGTTCCCATTTTCCAGTCATTTTCTATGTGTGTGTTTAATTTTTCTCATATTTGGAATTAGCACAGTTTTAAGAATGCTTTATTTAGTTAGTATATTATCACTTATATCTTTACTTTTAAAAAATGCATACACTGACTTTTATTGTTTTTCTGTATCTTATTGCTTTCATAAGAAAATCGTAAAAGAGTTTAAAATTATTCAGAAATAAAATAATAAAATAAACGAAATAATCCAGAAATGATTTTGATTCAAACAATTTCCTCAGGTAGAGAAGGCGGCCCAGGCTAGTGCTATCTGAGAGAAAATGGGCCATGTATACAATTTAAAATTTTCTAGTACTGACATCTTAAAGAAAGTTGAAAGTAATTTTAATATGTTTTATTTAAACCAGTATATCACCCAATCACCACTTTATTTAAATTTTTTTTTATTTTATCTTTCTTAAAGTTTTTTATTTTGAGAGAGAGAGAGAAGAAGCAGGGAGTAGTCAGACAGAAAGAAAGAGAATCCCAAGCAGGCTCCACATGGTCAGCACAGAGCTCGACAGGGGACTGGAACCCACGAACTGTGAGAGCATGACCTGAGCTGAAACCAAGAGTCGGACACTTAACCAACTGAGACACCCAGGTGCCACCGCCCCCCTCCCCACCAATCGGCATTTTAAGATGCAGTCAGTACAATATATCACTAATGAGTTAGCTCACGCGTTCTTCTTCATTTTTAAATCTTTGAAATGTGATTGGTAGTTCACACACAGCACATCTTAATTCTGATCAGCCGCATATCAAGGGTTCGACAGCCACAGGTGGCTAGCACCTGCCACACGGGACAGTGTAGCTCTGGATAGGTCTCTCCTGTTTTACTTGGCTGCAGCTGATCTCAAACAAGCACGACAGTTAAACTAGTATTCAAAGGTATACGATTTCCTTTACACGGCCCCTCTTGTACCATTTTATTCCTTTCTCCTATCTATTACGTTTTCCCACAGGATTCTAAGAGAAGTTTCACATAAAAATTCCCAATAGCCTGGAGGTGCCAGCTCCTTTAAAGTCCCCGCCCAGCCCTATCCCTGCTGCTCGCACCCTCACTCCCATCCCCAGCAGCCTAGGGCTCTGGAACTTTGGTCCTGAACAGCCTGCTTTAGCCATTGTGTGCCCTTGTTCTAAAGAAACTTTCTTGGTCTCTGGACCTCATTCCCCTGCCTCATTTCTTCGAGGTCATGCTTCTAGGGGTATTTTCCGATCCCTCTATTCATTCGCACTTGCCTAAATGGGGTGGTCGTGTAGCCCGTCTTCAAACTGGGTTCTGGGAATCACTGAGTTCCCAAGCAATACAGGGGCACATAGATACTTCTAAGGGAGCCAATTTCCAAATTCTCAACTTCCATATTCTCATCTAAAATGAACCAGCTTGAGGGGCACCTGGGTGGCTCAGTCGGTTAAGCAGCAGGCTCTTGATCTTGGCTCGGGTCCTGATCTCACGGTCTAGGAGACTGAGCCCCCACCATCCCACCATGCAAGGACAGTGTGGAGCCTGTTCAGGGTTCTCTCTCTCCCTCTCTCTCTGCCCGTCTTCTGCTCATTCTCTCTCTCTCAAAATAAATAAACATTAAAAAAATAAATAAAATGAACCAGGCTGAGAATACTTCACAAGTTCTCCTTTCTTGTTTTCCTTTTTACAAGTATCCCTCAGCGCACCTTCTCACTAATGCCTCCTGTCTCTCTGTTGCTGTGCTCAGGTCAGAAAATCCTCTGGTGCACACATCAGAGTCATTTCTAAATGTTAGTGCAGGTCTGTGAGTTCGAGCCCCGTGTCGGGCTCTGTGCTGACAGCTCAGACCCTGGAGCCTGCTTCAGATTCTGTGTCTCCCTGTCTCTCTGCCCCTCCCCTGCTCATGCTCTGTCTCCCAATAATAAATTAAAATGTTAAAAAAAATAAATAAATGTTAGTGCAGGGGTCAAGAAAGTTAATAACTCTAAGAAGAAGGTAGTAAACCTTTTTCAGGTTAGGTGCTTTCTAATTCCCCACTTTTCACGATATATCTAAGTGAGTTATCCGCTTACAGATGGTTAAAAATAATTCTTGGCGGTAGATCACAAAGTAATTTGTATCGTATAACTTGGAAGAGCTGAGAGAATTAAAGGGTCATTGCTAGTAACATAACTCTTCATTCTCATATACTTACTTATGCAAACATGTTTTCTCAGTATTTGCATCAGAAAAAGACATTAAATAGGAATAAAGCTGATGCGAAACCCTGGGTTTTTAAAAAAGTAAGTAGAATCTATCCTACGTCCTGACCCATCTCCTTAAGAAATGCAATAAATTTTCTTTTTATGCTCATTATTTATTAACATTTGTAATACATCTATGTCATTTTTATTAGCTATCTATTGATAATAGCTATAAAGATAACTCAATCTGGAACCTTATTGTCATAAGAAATGAAATATTAAATTTCAATTTATATGCACTGTTTTGTTACAGAGAATTTTGATAGTGTGATCAATTCAAGCCTTTCAAATATAAAAATTCATTTTTAAGATAAAAACCTATGAAGGAAATAGAATGGAAATAAGAGTTCAAGGAGGTGAAAAGAAATATGTAAAAATTTCCTACTGTTAAAATTTCATTAATACACACCCACACACATATATACATATATACGATTTATTTTTAAGTAATCTCTATTTCCAACGTGGGGCTCAAACTCACAACCTCAAGATTGGGAGTTGCATGCTTTACCCACTGAGCCAGCCAGGCACTCCTAGATCTGTTACATTTAAGAGAGAGGTGTTGAAATCTTGCCATTTGCATCGATGTGGATGGAATCGGAGGGTACTATGCTAAGCAAAGTCAGTCAGTCAGAGAAAGACAGATATCACTCATATGTGGAGTTTGAGAAACTTAACAGACGATCATAGGGGAAGGAAAGCAAAAATTATATGAAAACAGGAAGGGAGGCAAACCAAAAGAGACTCTCAAATACCGAGAACAAAAACTGAGGGTTGATGGGGGTGGGTGGGTAAGGAAAATGGGTCATGGGCATTGAGGAGGGCACTTGTTGGGATGAGCACTGGGTGTTATACGGAAGTGATGAATCACTGGGTTCTACTCCTGAGGCCACGATTACACTGTACGTTAACTAACTTGAGAATAAATTTTTTAAGAACAGGGGAACAAAATTAAAGAGAGGTGTCAAAATTTCACTCTGCTAGAAATTACATCTTTTGTACTTACTTAAATGTATGATGAACTTTCTTTAAATACTAAGTTAAAATGGGCCATGTGACACAGCTTCTTTTAAAAACTTAGTCCACTTGGACTCCCTGGAATTCCCTCAGCTCCCTGCATCTGGCCCTCGGAGAGATGCTACCGGCCAGACCTCTAACCTTTCTGCACCTCTGAACGTCTACAATATGGAATGATAATATTATTTTCCTGACTGTGCTATAAGGTGAAATTGAGATAACCAATCTAAAAATATTTTGTAGGGATCCCTAGGTGGCTCGGTCACTTAAGTGTCCAACTTCAGCTCATGATTTCCCGGTTCGTGAGTTCAAGCCCCGTGTCTGGCTCTGTGCTGACAGCTCAGAGCCCGGAGCCTGCTTGAATTCCGTATCTCCCTCTCTCTCTGCCTGCCCTTCCCCAACTTGCTCTCTGTCTCTCTCTCTCAAAAAAAAACCAAAAACAAAAAAACATTAAAAACATTGAGAGTATTTTGTAAACTACGAAGTGCTGAGGAGACGTTTGCTACGAATAAAGATTTTCACCCATGAAATTCCTATAAACAAAAATATGTCTTGATCATCTACTCTGTGACAGGAACTCCCGCAGGTCTCGCAGATGCAATGATGAAATAAAAAGGGGACGTTTGTGTTTATATGAACCCTACATTTTCATAGGACTGGCAGCATACAAACAAATGAACAAAACAAGATGACTGAAAGCAGTGGTAAGTGTTAAACAGTTGCCGCTGAACTTCTGTTTCATAGTTTTTGAAAGAAAAGAGCATTGCCTTCATTCCACAGAACACCTCTTTCTAAATGTTCTAGGACAGGCAGAGCTATCATGGCGGGTCATACAGCCTCTTCTCCACCTGTCTCCTACCAGGCCCCATTGGGTCCACTGTGTTCCAGCCACGGTGATCTCTTCACTGAATCTTGACTGCTCCAGGCAAGCTCCTGCCTTGTGGTGTTTGTCCTTTCAGTGGAAGGTTCTTTTCTGATACAGAGAAGTAACAGCTCAGAGTGCTCCTCAATCTCCTTACGTTCTTTTCCTCACATTTAATCTTCTCAATAAAGTCTACCCTGACCGTTCTAACCAAACTTACCAACTGTCCCCTCTCTCCTCCAACCCCGCATTACCAGTCTACTTTGCTCTATTTTCCCCTCACAGGACATAACACATTCTAATAAACTATATAATTTATTTATTATTTCCGTCTGCTCCTTCTAGAATGTAAGCCCCACACAGGGAAAGGTCTCGGGAATTCTGACTCACAAGTCCAATCACTAGCAACAGTTGAATTTAATTGCAACCTTCCCCTTATAGGGTGCTAATTGTTTTATTATTGCTATCTCATTTAATCCTATAAACAACTACAGGAGATACATTCTGTTTTGTTTCATTTATCTATGGCTACATAATAAGCCACTCCAAAACGAAGTAGATCGATACACAACATTTTATCATTTCTCACTGTTCAGCGGGCCAGAAATTCAGGACTTTCTCGGCCAGATGGTTCTCTTTCCACACAGGCTCACTCACTCCTCTGGCTTAGCTGTGGATGGCTGGGCTGGAACAGCTATGAAGTCTCCCGCTCAGATTTCTGGGGCTTCTGTGCTCCTCCCTGTGACTTCTCCTGCCTCTACCTGATTTCTTCTCATCTTAATAGTCTCATCTGAGTTTCATTAGAGCGCGTCGGCTGGCTTTCCTGAGCAGAGGCTCCTGACGTCTTAAGGTGTATTACAGAAGCTGGCAGTCATTTCCTCTACAATCTCTTGGTAAAAGGAATTCACAAGGCAGCCCGCGTTCAAGGGGATGGGAAACAGAATCTACCTTTTAACGGATGAAGCAACATGGGCCCGGAGAGAGAGAAACAGGATGGCATCCAGCTTGGGAGACTGTCTGCTGCAATTGCTCTTAATTGTCAGACGAGGAAATCGGAGCACGAGAGATCCGGGGGACGAGTTAATAAAGGGCAGAGATGCGACTCAATGCGAGCTGTCACGGACTCCAAAGCCTGCGTCGTTAAGCACTCTGCTCTGCAGCCTCTACAAGGGAGGCCTTGTGCTGACAGAGGAGGTGGGGGCCCTTCCAGGACAGATTCTTGGAGGGCTGGTGAGCAGGCGTGCTGGGCTGCGGGAGACCAGGCAGTCAGGGCTGTGGGACCCTACCCCTGCCTCCACTCGAAGGGTTCCACCTCAGAGTTTTGTAGTCACCGAGCTTTCACAAAATTTGATTTGAAGAAGGGACTCCACAGGTTTACACCACAAAGTATACAAACTAAGTATCCGATTCAAAAATGAGTTTATAACTCTGCAAGTTAAGATCTGTAACATAGTCAAACTGTTAATATTGTTCTTAGGCTTGTTGTTATTCTTATTTTGTATGTAAGTTTTTAAGAGATAATTTACCATTTCAAATTGGCATTTTATGTATCAGCTGAGGGTGATTCCTATACAGTGATCTTAAAATATTAATTTAAAAATATACCATTTTTTTTGGAAGGTTCTCTTCTGGCCCCTTTGAAATGTTAAGGGGAACTGTACATTGCTTCTGTGCGCTTTGCAAGGACATAATTTGGGGAACAATTTTCCATACATTTGATGGGCATGTTACATTACAATTTTGTGGAAGCCTGGCACAATATTACTATAAATTCGAATAATTCTGATTCTTCATTATACTGCAAATACTAAGGGAGGGGCAAATGGTGAGTATTCCTGCTTCCAGGCCTCATCCAGAGAAACGCTTCCTTTTGACTTTTATACATGGCATTTCTGCACAAATTTTACTCAAAGAAAGTTTATCAGCCGTGAAAGAAAAATACAGCTTCGAAGCTGTCTCACTAAATGACCTTGAAGCCATGAAGTTCGGCTACAAAGTCTATGGTTTTCTAGTCGCCGAGAAATTCATTTGCCAAAATCTACACTAAATATATTCCTGGAGTGGTGAAGAGATTTAATAATTTCGTGCAGGTTTTTGGCAATGATGTCATTAATTGGAAATAGGCAATATTAGAAAGAATGGACCCTTCCCTCCATATGCTGATGACGATCTGGTATCACTCTTCTGCCCTGGTATAATGATCTCATTCAAAACTCGTTGAAGGTAGTTAGGATGCCCACAGTTTTGTCTAGACAAGTTCTTAACTTTCCAGAAAACTGTTCTAGATTAGAAATGCATAGGCTCTCCATCCAAGAAATTCATGGAGGACAAGAATAACTGGGTTATAACCAAGATCCACTGAAGAACAGAGACCACCTTAGCCCTCCAATAGCCACAGCTCACACTTCATCCAAAATCCATTCCTCTTCTTGACTAGTTCAACTGGGTTCGCATCCAAAACTTACTTTCAATTTATGATTTTAATGAGTACTTTTTTCTTAGGACAATTAACTTTTGTTCCTAAAATAGTACCCCGAGAAGCCAGCGGTCACTCGAATTCCTCCTGGACTAGAAAAGAACACAATAGTTGCTCATCCGACCCAGTGAGTACTGGAAATAACTAGGCACTGTCAGATCGCTAAAGCAAAGACTCACTTGCTCTAGATCCATTTTGGCAGGAAGTTGATGCACGTGGATCTAGAAAATACCGAGCATTTTATATCATCAAAATAAATCCTTTCCACACAGTCCAGAAATGGTCTCTTGAAGTCAGAACAAACAGATACCAAGGTTCTAGCAGAGAGAAACTTTAGTACCAAGGCAAATCAAATACAGAGCTAGCTGCGAGAAAGATAGTTTAGAAGCCATGCATACTCTGGGTTCACAAACTTGGAATTGGTTGGTGAAATGAACAAGGATGGAGCAATGATAAACACATGAAAACCAGTGAGCAGGCCATTATAAGAATCCAAATGAAAAATGGAGATGAACTAAGTTAGTAACAGAAAGGAGAGAGAGAAAGGATGTATGAACAGATAAGCTGATGTCAGGTGACCAACCAGACATCCTGATTTATGTCGGTCTGAGAGGTTTTCTGAGATGTAGGACTTGCGGTTTTATTTATTTATTTTTTAATTTCTTTTCATGTTTATTTGTTTGAGAGAGAGAGAGAAAGAGAGACGGAGAGTGAATGGGGGAGAGGCAGAGAGAGAGACACAGAATCCGAGGTAGGCTCCAGGCTTCGAGCTGTCAGCACAGAGCCCGCTCAGAACCTGCAGCAGGGCTGAACTCACGAGCTGCGAGATCATGACCTAGCCGAAGTCAGATGCTTAACCAACGGAGCCACCCAAGTGCCCCGGGGTTTCAGTTTTAAAATCAAGATATTCCTGGGAAAACTGTTCAATTTTGAGGGGCTTCCCAGAAGGTGGGGCTTTTAGTGTTGAAACTGAGAAAGTCCCAGGCAAAGAAGGACAGATTAGTCACCTTACTCAACTTTCCTTCATTTTCTTATAATAATCCCAGCTTCTTCTTGCTTTGACATCATTGCAGAAACTCCACCCTCCACTGATGACATTGAATCTCTCTCTCCAGAACAATCAATTACATCTGGAACAATTCAGACGAGTCTATTGTAAATGCCATGAGCACATCTTGAGATGAGTCAGAGAGGGAGATAATACATACTATATGGTTGAACAATGATAGGTTACCACTAACTTCTACCAAAATCAGTGAAAACCAGAAGACAAGGGTCTGACATTTGGTTGATTAAAAAAAGAAGAAGAAAGAGGTTTCAGAGAAACATAAACAGAAAGAATTTATTACCGGTACACCTGCACTATAAGAAATGCTAAAGGAAGTTCGTCAGGCATAGGACAAATTCCTGGATATCCATGTGGGGAAAAAAGGGAATCTTGATTTTAGGCATAAACAGGGGCGCCTGGGTGGCTCAGTCAGTTAAGCGTCTGACTTTGATCTCACGGTCTGTGAGTTTGAGCCCTGCGTCGGGCTCTGTGCTGACAGCCCAGAGCCTGAAGCCTGCTTCAGATTCTGTGTCTCCCTCTCTCTCTGCCCTTCCTCTGCTCACTCTCTGTCTCTATGTCTCTCAAAAATAAACGTTAGGGGCACCTGGGTGGCTCAGTCGGTTGGGCAGCCGACTTCGGCTCAGGTCATGATCTCGCGGTCTGTGGGTTCGAGCCCCGCGTCGGGCTCTGTGCTGATGGCTCAGAGCCTGGAGCCTGCTTCCGATTCTGTGTCTCCCTCTCTCTCTGCCCTTCCCCTGTTCACGCTGTGCCTCTATGTCTCTCAAAAATAAATAAACAAACAAAAACTAAAAAAAAAAAAAAACGTTAAAAAATTTTAAAGAAAAAATAAACAAATATGAATTCCAGGTAGATTTTTTAAAATAACGTAAAATCTACACAATAAAGTGTCTAGAATAATACAGAAGAATATGTCCTGACTTCATGGTATGTAACATTTATTTATCAGTTTGATCTATTACAATACATTAAAATTAAAAACTTATGTTTCTTAAAATTCATTAAGTGAATGAAAAGGGAAGGCACAGATTGGGAAAAGCAAGCCATAATATACTTCACCGAGGAATTATTTGTATCCATGATCTATAGAAACTTCTACTCAATTAAGGGAAAGATGACCACCTGGCAGAAAATGGACAACAGATTTAAGCAAATACTTTACAAAAAAAGACATCCAAATGGCCAAAAATATTTAAAAAGATGTTCAAGTCATTAGTAATCAGTGAAATGCAATTTAAAAGCAAATGAGAAACATTACGGTGTGTGAAACAACAAGAGAACGAGACGGATATTACCAAGTGTTCACAAGAATATGTAACAATGGAATTCTCATAAACTACTGGTGGGATTGTAAAAGGCATAACTGCTTCGGGAAAATGTCATTTTAATGAGATTAAACATATATCCACTGCAGGATGCAACAATTGTAAGGAATATGCCCAAGAGAAATGAGTACATATATCCATAAAAAGACATATGAGACTATACATTATAGATTTAGTAATCATAGCCCAAGACAGGAAACAACATAATGTTTATCAACAGTATAAAGGGTAAATAACTCATGCTAAAATCATATATTACGATAACATACAGCAAAGAAATGAATGAAATTTGGCTACAGGCAATAGTATAAATGAGTTTCATTATCAAAATGTTAGTGAAAAAGCCAGGCAGGAAAGAGGATCTACCATACGATTCCATTTATATGAAGTTGGACAACAGGCAAAATTTCTCTCTGGTGGTTAAAATCTAGACAGAGGTTATGTTTATGGAGGAGAGGAGGGTGGCGACTAGGAGGGGCAGGAGGGGCGCTGATAATTTCTTGATCCGTGTGGTGATTACCAGCTTATTCACACTGTGGTAATTCCTTCCACTGTATACTAACGGCGCGTATGTATGCTGGAATTGGGTAATATTATAAAATAACAAAAATAAAGCAGAACACAGGAACGCATAGTTGGAGCTCCAAACGTGAGTAAGATGAATGACCATAAAATTGGCAACTGTTAATTGTCAATTCGATCTGAACTTTTTCTGGAAACCAACATTTTGTATTGAGGGAGGGACTGTGGCATGGGTTGCGTTCTCGATCAACAGCTCTGTGGAGCCTTAAGTGTGAGTCAGTTCAGGTGACATTGGCCTTTGAGTGAGCGGTGCCCCAGCAGGTGGCTTTCCTTTGCCCTTTTCTAGCAGTTTCCCCTGTTTACTTTCTGCTCTCTCCCTGCGGAGAGGTCTCTGGTATTAACAAATAAATGGGCAGCTGTAGCCTACACAAAGGGATGCCTTAGGTAATCCCTTTGTGATGAATCATCTAATTTTTTATTAATTCTTGTCCTTTTGATTTCAAGAGAAGGCAGAGGGCACAGCCTAGGATCCTACCACTGACAAATACTATTTGTTCTTTAGGTGCCATAATTGAAGGGATTGATTTTCTAAAGCATATAATGATTATAACTCCAGCTACGCTCATTTGTGCAGCGTCTTACAAAAGATTTTTATATATGCTCTCACATTTGATCTTCATATCAATCATGTCAAGAACGTGGGGCAAGCATGACTGTCTCCTTTTTATTCAAAGAGAAACTGAAGTTCAGATACGCCTTGCAAAAGAAACACTTGATTTTAAGTAAGTAGGGAAAGGTGAAGGCTTCACATCACTGTCTTGAGCTTGGGTTCCCCCACAAGCAGATCCTGAGCCTGAGATCTAAGTGTAAAGAGTTTATTTGGGAGGAGAAGGAAACACCCGAAGGGGCATGAAATAGGGAAGGAAAGGCAGTCCATAATGCGTGTGTTTTGTTTACCATGCGGCTGGTGGGATTTAATCCTGCTCTGGGAACCAGGGTCATAGGTGCACTTTCGAAGTTTCCCACCCAAATTACTAAAGAACTAAGAGCTGGAGTATTTCTCTACCGACACTGGCGACATTAACTTCTCGAACTACTGGCTCACTGAGCCTGTAGATAAAGAGGATTTGGGAGACCAAAAAACTCCTTAGGCATGGAGACGTGGGTACTGGCAGCTGGAAATCAGGCCTGAGAGAATTGACGTGCGTGATTATATGGACGGGAAATTAGTGGGTCAGCTACCTTTGATAAATAAGTGTATTTTCTCATCATTTCTAGTAACCTACCTGTGTGCATTCCACATCTTTTTCTTCTGGTCAGTGTAAGAATTCCATTACCTTTGGGGCCCCAGGGATTGTGCATATGACTTAAGCTGGTCCAGAGTTGTCTGCTCACTTTTTCTGAATTCCTAGGGGAAGTCTCCTACTTTATCCTGATGGATGAGGAAAAAGATGGTTGTCTCCGCAGCTGCTGGGAGTCATCTTAACACTACAAATAGAGCTAACCTGGAGATGAATGGGAACACATTTTAACTAGCTTATGTCATTTATATGCCCTAAGGAATGTCTGTCTCCCTTACATGATTGAAAATAGTCTAACAGAGATCTTTCAAAAAGTTGACAAAAATTTTATAACTTAAGGGTATACGTACAAGGCAACAGTTCTTAGTTTGATTGTGCACATTTTTTTTCTCAATAGTGTATAAAATAGTAATGATTCTTACAATGGATAGTGGGTTCACTATCCACTGCCTAGTGGAGGGTAGGGTGAAGACACGGAAGTCGATTGCTTGGTGATCTTATGAACACCTGACTCAGAGCTTACGTGAATCAAGCTGAAAAACCGGACTTCACAGTTAAATAATTACCTTTAGTGTTTAGGCAGGTTTCGGTCTTTTAATTTTTTTAACTTACAATGAAAGGATTCTAACTGATATGAAATATGTCATCTCATCTAAATCGCTATCTATTGTAAGAATCATTATTATGTACTGAGGAAAAAATGTGCACAATTAAACTAAGAACTGTTGCTTTATACCCTTGAGTTATAAAATTTTTGTTTACTTTTTGAAAGATCTCTGTTAGACTTTTTTCAATCACGTAAGTTTGGGAGGATTCATTAGGGCAAATAAATGACATAAGCTAGTTAAACTGTGTTCCCATTCAGTACTCAACTCTTTTCAAATCATCTCGATCATCATCATTACCCATATGTTCCTACCAGATTATCATCCTTGGGGATGTAGCTTTTTTTATATGCCCAACAGTTGTCTCTGTAATTTTTCTCTAAGTCCTATGGGTGGGTCCTGTTCTACAAATTTTGATGCTTATTGTGTCTTGCCTGTGATAGACAATACTACAGATAGCATATATATTAGTAACAAAAGCTCACACATCGTCTAACATGGATTTCTTCCTCTCTTGGTTCTCAGGAAGCATTCGGTTGCAGCTTTGCAAGAAAATGCAGAATGGACTTATTCTTCCAATGGAAATATGTGCTTCACAAATAACAAATCTACGTCCCCAATGCTTTCTCCTGTTGCCTTTCTAGGTACACGATAACTTTCCACCTTTAAATTGCAGTGAAATTTTTTAGAAACTGAGATGAAACTCAGTATACACAGGACATTTCGATAAAGTCTCAATGGATGTCATAATGAGTAACCAGCTATGACCAAATTTTGGTCACGCACACAAGCAATGATAACTATGTCATGATTGTTGAAAGTCACTGTAAGGTGCCATCGATTGCATAACACATGACAATTTCAGAGATACTCAGAGTAAACACATAAAAAGATTCGATTGTTAAAATAGAAGAAATATGTTAACACGTATTTAGTAATGCATTCTTACCCTTCCCTATTTTTCTAGTCTTCCTTCCAATACGTTTACGCCTTATTTCAATGAAGATGTTTTCTCCTTCTATTTCATTACCATAGTTAGAATTCTTTTAAGTTTTTGTTGTTTATGTTTTTCTTTATATTTTTCAATTCTTTGAAACATGAGAAAATGCTGGTCCTTAAAATATATTCTAATATCTAAGCCGTTTTAAAAATTTGAACAAAATAAGATTTGAATAAGTGGAGATGCATACTCAATTTCTGAAGAAGCTGAAGAATTAACAGTGCAACAAAGTCAATCTCCAGTAAATTAACTCCTGAATTCAGTGAAAGCCAAACATAATTTTCTGCAGCTCTCAACGAGTTAATGAAACAGACAATGTACAAAAGTAGCCTTTCTTTAAGCAAAAAGGGAAAAAAATTCTCTAAAAGATACCAAAAAATCTGCAAGTAGATAACAGGAGAGGTTGGCACTAACAGAGGCAAGTAAAATGAATGGAACAAAAAAGAGGAGCAAAAGCACACGTTATATATAGAGTGTATATATATATACACACTCGATATAGAGTAAAAGTCGCATTGCAAACTAGTGAGGGGGAAGGTACATTCTATAAACAATGTGGAGGCAAATGAAAATCTGGGGACCTACATGATCTGAAATTTAAGAAACATAAACGACACAGAAATAATCCCATATTAATATTTGGAGAAAATGAAACTGAATTTCTGTTGCAATTGGATGTAATTTATTTTAAAAGTTGTGAAACCTGGAAGAATTTAAGGAAAAAAAAATCAAAAGATTATACTAGTATTTTAAAAATATATGCCGGGGCGCCTGGGTGGCTCAGTTGGTTAAGCGGCCGACTTCAGCTCAGTCATGATCTCACAGTCTGTGAGTTCGAGCCCCGCGCCGGGCTCTGTGCTGATGGCTCAGAGTCTGGAGCCTGCTTCTGATTCTGTGGCTCCCTCTCTCTCTGCCCTTCCCCTGCTCACACTCTGCCTCTATGTCTCTCAAAAATAAATAAAAACGTTAAAAAAATTTAAAAAAAATATATGCCATAAAAGATTTTATAAACAAAGTCTGGAGTTAGATCATACATTGGGAGAAAATATAGGCTACATAATGGTGGAATAACTTGTATCCCAAATATATTTAAAATATATGAAGTAGGTGTGCCATACAATAAGCAGCTCAATTTGATGTAATGAGGTTTTACAATTAAAAATTCATATAAAAAATAAAACAAATTATAATATCATCATACTAAGAATAAAAGAGATACATTTGCACTGAGATGATTATCATAATATATTTTTTAGTGCAGGTAATAAAATATATAAATTATAATTCTACTATTGAAAATTTCACATATATGTCATCGTAGCAGTAATTATATTTGGGAAGTAGGAATAGAACTGATTTCGTTTTTTTTATTTTCTTTTGGGAAAGTATTTTCTGAACTTCTAACAACAAACATATTGACTGCCACCAAAAATAAAAGCTTTGTAAATGTACTTGGATATTATTTTTCCTTCTTCCAACTTTCATCTGTTTTCCAAATTTACTTTATGCATACATTTATTTCTCAGGATAAGCTAATCCTGTAACAAAAAACAAACCCCAAATTTTCAGCAGCTTAACATATTAAAATGCACACCTGGTTTCTATTTTTAGCGCCCTGGCTACCCACTAAGTCACATGGCACTGCATGTAAAGGAACTGGGAAAAGGGGTGAGATCAGATTTTTTCTATAATTGGTCAGTGTCTCCACCACCATCTGCCCTCTGGTCAATAAGCATGCCTTTGTTAATATCTTTCCACTCATAGAACACATTCAACCTTTCCCAAGCAAGACGACTCAGTGTTAACAGTCAGTCTCTTCACCCAGTTCAATGTGCAAGCTGTATGCCAGTTTCTCCCTCAGATTTGGTCGTGACTCCTCTCGGGCCAGACATCTATCAACTAAAAAGAAAGTAATCGGCTCCTCCTTCACCCACTATAACTGGTGGAACAAAGACAAGACAGCCTCAGTAAAATTTCTCTCCAGAAAAGGAAGGAACGGAGACGAGCCTGCACTGGTCGATAGCAATTCTGAGATCCCGCTGGGCTCCCTATTCTGGATGCACCTCTATTAGACTTTGATTCAAACATCAAGGAGAAATTCCCTGACCATTGGTACCCATGGCTTTCCTTTTCTGGCTGCTTCCTGTCTAGGAAGTTTTGGGATCCTAATGATTTTTACGTTTTGAACAATCACAACTATTTTTGGATCAAACCCTTGATCTCTATAAAACTCTTTTTTTTTTTTAAATTAATTTATTTTTTTTATTATCTGCAGGCCACCTGGGTGGCTCAGTTGGTTGAGTGGCCGACTTCAGCTCAGGTCATGATCTCACGGTCTGTGAGTTCGAGCTCCGCGTCGGGGTCTGTGCTGACGGCTCAGAGCCTGGAGCCTGCTTTTTCAGATTCTGTGTCTCCCTCTCTCTCTGCCCTTCCCCTGCTCATACACTGTCTCTATGTCTCTCAAAAATAATAAATAAACGTTAAAAAATTAAAAAAAAATTCAATGTACATACCCATTATTTGTTTGAAGTCACGTCAATGTGCCACAACCGTGGTTCTCAGATTTGCTATATTTTCCTGCCTTTTAGCCCCTATCTTTCTCTTGTTTGACTTAACAGTGAGTACCTTAACGCTGTTGCAACAGTAAAGGTCATACTCTTAGATCTTTGCTCTGATTCATTTTAACCAGCAACTCATTTTAAATTTTTTGAAAAGTGCCTTCTTAAATGCCACCTCTTATGAGTCTAGAACCAATGACATTGCCAATCCGATAAGGCACCGAATTTCTGGATTTTCACTATCCCTTTTTATTTCCACTTACATCTGAGCCAATTTTTTTTAGTCTCACTTTTTTTCCTTGAAATGACTTGCCAAATGTAAAAACAAATAGCACTACCTCATACTGCAAAGTTTTACCAAGTGTTCTGCCACAGGATAATATGGTTCACCATCTTTCCAGCCTCTGTATACTTCCTGCTCCCCGCCCTGCCGCCGCCCACTTCCTACTGCCCAAACTATGAAGCTAATGCCTGACATTGCGGGGTTTCGGTTTTCCTTTTTTGTTTCTATGACAGCCCTCACTTCTGGTACCAGTATTTGTATTGGTAAGTACAGCAGTTGAAGCTGAAGTAAACATCTGTAAACAGCATTTAATAGCTATTCAATCAACTGCATGGATGTGCTGTATTGTATATAATTATATCCTGCTTCTTGGACATTTAGGTTCCTTTCCAATTTTATAGCTAAATTACAGATATAGGAAATAAATATATTTGCACATAAATCTTTGGAGTTCTGAGTGTTTCGTTAGTAGAGATTTCAGGGAGTGCAATTACTTGACCCAAGGGTATATATATTCAGAAGCTAATAAATATTGGCAAATTCATTTCTAGAAATGTACTAATTTGCATTCTCACCATCAGTATACTAACATTTCTATCTTGCCCAGCTTTTATCAGTGCTGATATACATACATACGTGATGTGTCTCCCTCTCTCTCTGCCCCTCCTCCACCCATGCTCTGTCTCTCTCTGTCTCTCAAAAATAAATAAGCATTAAAAAATATTTTTTTTGAAAAGAGTCAGACACTTAACTGACTGAACCACTCAGGCACCCCAAGAAACACTTCTATTACCTCAAAAATTCCTTTGTTTTGTATTCAATCCCCACTACCCCTGGCCTCAGACCACCATTGATCTGTCTCTGTTGCTATAGATGTTGTCTATTTTAGAATTTTTCATTAACGGACTAGTAATATACTCTTATTTCTGGCCACATTACCCTGTGCCACATTTTTGAGATTTATGTAAGTTGTCACATGTAGCAGTAATTTATTCTTCTTTATAGCTGAGTAGTGTTATATTGTATGGATATACTCTTTCTATCCATTCACCTACCGGTGAACTTAAGGTTGCATCCAGTTTGGGGCTATTATGATTACAGCCACTCTGAGCATTTCCGTACGAGAGTTTACATGGGCATATCTTTTATTTCTATTGGATAAACACCCAGAGATGGAAATGAGGTATCATACAGTAAGTATGTGCTTAACTTGACCATTTATTTACTTATTGATTTATTGATTTATTGATTGATTTATTTTTTTATTATTATTATTTTTAATGTTCATTTATTTTGAGAGATGGAGAGAGAGAGAGCATCCCAGCAGGGGAGGGGCAGAAAGAGTGACACACACAGAATCCTAAGCAGGCTCCAGGCTCTGAGCTGTCAGCACAAAGCCCAACATGGGCTCAAACTCACAAACTGCGAGATCATGACCTGAGTCGGATGCTTAACCGACTAAGTCACCCAAGTGCCCCTTAATCTGACCTTTATTGAAAAACTGACTTCCAACGTGCCTACACATTCTGACCACCATGTATGAGACCTTCATCTGCCCGCTTCTTTGTCAACACGGGGTATTGTCCATCTTTTTTTTCCCTCTAATTTAGTCATTCTGGTGGGTGTGTAGTGGTATCTCATCCTTTTTTAATTTTTATGTCCCTGATGACTAATGATATCATACACCTTTCCATATGCTTATTAAGCACTTGGATATCTTATTTTGTGACGTATCTATTCAAATATTTTGCCAGTCTTTTTAAAAAATTGGGTTGTTTGTCTTCTTATTAAGAGGTTTTTTAACCTCCTTATATAAAAGGGTTTTTTGTTTTGCTGGATACTTCTCTCTATCAGATACATGCACTGTTCATTCTTTCCCCAGTCCATGGCCTTCCTTTTCCTTGTTATCTTAATGTCTTTCAAAGAGTAGTTTCCTTTTTAGTTTGATTATGTCCAATTTACAAGTTTTTCTTCTATCATCGATGTTTTTTGTAACCTACCTAAGAAGTCTTTTTTTTTTTTTTTACCTCCATGTTAACAAAGATTTTCTCCTGGTTGTCTTCTAGAAATGTAGATTGAGTTTTTATGTGTAGGACCATGGTGCATCTTGTATTAATTTTTGTGTATGGTGTGGGTTAAGGGTCAAGGCTGATTGTTTCCTTAAATGGCCTTCCATTGCTTTCAGTATTACTAAAGTTAAAGTTAAAAGTTAAAAATATTTTACTTTCCCCGTCGAAATGCACTGGTACTTGTATTGACATTCAATTAACCCTACATAAATGGGTTTATTTCTGTAGCCTTTACTTTGTTTCTTTGGTTTATCGGTCTGTCCTTGCATCAATACCATATGGAATTGATTGAGTAATCTCTTCGGGGGTGTTCTGGGTGATGGTACCTTTAAAAGTCCATGAATAACTCCTGAGGAGGAATTTCCCAAGACATGAAGAACTACATTTTGAAGAAATGTAAAACTTAGCAGAGGGTCTTGAAAATGCATGTTTAGCATACTTGCTGTGTGGTCAGTTATTTATTTATTTTTCTTTTTTTTACCATCTAGTAAGAAGCGGATGTGGTTCACTTTTATTAAAAGTTGGTTTTATTTAAAAACTGGAAGGAATCTCAAATACATGTCATTCACCGTTTCTCAAACTGAGGTTTGCAGAGCCAAGCAGCCTTCATTTCTCAGTCATCAGGCTTCTTCCATCACTTAAAAGTCTGTTGACTTTATTATCATCCGTAGCATTATATATTTAATATTTTATATAGCCTCTTTTAAACATAAATATTTTAAAAACATAAACATTAAACAATAGTTTAATGACTACTGAAATGGGAAAGGCGTTTTTAATATATATTTTCATAGGGGGGCCTGAGTAGCTCAGTCAGTTAAACCTCCCACTCTTGCTTCGGTTCAGGTCATGATCGCATGGCTCCTGAGATCAAGCCCAGTGTAGGGTGTAGGGGTCGCGCTGACAGCACGAAGCCTTTTTGTATTTTCTCTCTCCCACTCTCTCTCTCTCTCTCAAAATACAAGTTTTCATGATAGATAATTATTGAAATAAAACACTGTCATCTTGGCACGATCTAAAATCATCCCACAAACAACTCATAGGTTCATAGTCTCAGAACTACTTGAGGCCCTGTTGTCGGTCTTATAGGGAGATTTCCACGGAAAAGTGAGCGCTATTGTATATACTCAGTAAGTTTCATTTTTAGGTGACAAAGATTCCAATCATTTATAACATAATTCAAGTGTCATAAGTTTTTAATATTAGAACTCCAGCCTCCTTATTCTAAATCCACTGTTTTATCAATTATATCACTATGGGTGGGATGCCCTTTCCACCTTCATTTACTTTTTGAAACGTGTGTATTTAAATGGTTATTAACACAGTTTTTAGGAGAATGCAACCATTATCCACGTAAATATAATTATGTGGAAAGATCCCAGTTGGCAAGTCAAGCTATGCTTTTGAATTTTATGAATTTATAATCCGCAGAGAGCCCCTATTTTTGATTTGTTTAAATTATGTCTCAGGAAGCAATAAAATAAAACTTGACATTTGTAAATGGGAAAAATAAGTTTTCAACTTAATTACTAACTTTTGGCTATCTAGGTTATAATACAATTCCTATTTTTCCTGAATGCAATCAATATAATTAAGGACTATTCATCTTTGACTATAATAATAGACTACACATTTTTCTTCTTTTAGTGTTTATTTATTTTTTAGAGAAAGAGGGAAAAAGAGAGAGAGCTTGTACAAGTGGGAGAGGGGCAGAGAAAGGAGACAGAGGATCCAAAGTGGGCTCTGTATTCACAGCAGAGACTCCAGTGGGGAACTCGAACTCATGAACTCAGGGAGATCATGACCTGAATCAAAGTTAGATGTTTGACTGTCTGAGCCATCCAGGTGCCCCACGACACATTTTCAAAAGAAAATAAAACTTTTATAAAGGATCTAATCCTTAAACCAAAAGAGATAGAGAATAAGAGGTGATTTTAGCTACTTCCCCCCAAATTCTTCCACGTGTGCTTAAATAAGCATTTAGTAGCAATTAAAATGGGAAGATGTTCCCGTTGCGTCGCCTTTGGCAGTGAAGAATGAGTAAGCTTACAAAACGCCATCTAGGGGAGTGTTTAACTGTTGAAATTTGAACTTAATTTAAAGGAGCTGCAGTGTGGGCTTGTTGATCGACAAAAATACTCTTCATTTCCAAAACTGAAATAAGACCCCACTTCTGTACCACACTGCACAGAAAGAGCACAGTGAGCCAAGGCACCTGCCCCTTGATCCAGAAGTACTGGACTCCGTTCATACATTCATTCCTTCATTCACTCCCTCATTCTTCACGGGGGCAGTCACAGTCTCTGTGGTACCTGAATCATTTCTGAATGGCTCTTCTTTAGAGTCACTTTGTGTGCTAAGCACAGCTGTTATTGATCTTTACGTATATTTAATGAGAAGGCTAAGCCATTGGGGGCTTACCCCGCTCAGATGTATCTTAGCATGTCCCATGATTTTTACGCTTTCTTTCTCCAGAGCTGACCTCCCGCCTCCCAAAAAAGATTGTGACTGCCATGTGAAATTATCAGCTAAAAGAAAGAAATGAAAAGAGGTAGAAATTAACCTCTTTAAAACACTGATAATTTTGATTCTTAGAAAACCATTTCTCCCTAATCTTTGCCTTCCAATGTTGCAAGTGTTGACTTTTTTCTTTGGTAAAAGAAAATAAAACCCACAGTTGTAAATATTTAAAATTCTAATGATTTCATTATTTCAGAAATGGTATTTTTCATTTTTACTTTTTAATTAGTATTTTTTTCTTTAATGTTATAAAAAGAGATTTTTATGTGTGTCTCTCTTCAAAAAAATAAAATAAGACAGCATATCAGATCATGTAACTGTGTAATAAAACGATCAATTAATGTGCATGTAAAAGTGACAGAGCTATTTATGCTAATTCTTATTATAACCCATTTGCATAGGGTTTATTGAACTTTCATCTATTTTTTTCTCATATAGGCAATTTAAAATGAAATTATTCCTCAAGGTAGTCTGGAATTGTTTCTTTCTAGTATTTCTCAGAATTTAAAACACTCTCGAAGTGCTGTACCCTCTCAATCCCTGTGATCCCTTCTACGGTATAGCTGGGCCTTCACAGCTCCTGGGGCAGACTAATATCTCCTTTACCTCTACAAATAGCCTCAATAACTATTTGCCATCCTTAGTATGTATTCAGTATTTATTGGGCATAACAAATATTGAGCTCAGTACTTTGCTAAATGGTAGGGAACCCAAACGATGAGACTGACAGATAGAAAGTCAAGGCAGAAGCACACGCTGCACAGTAATTACAGACAGTTTTATAAAGTGATATTGCAGATGTTTTGCAACTCACTAGATTGTCTTACATTCTCTACGTCAACTTTTCTTCTTGAGATCTGCTAAACTCAAGGCAGCCTGAATGCGTATTCCAGGAAGTATAGCCTTAAGTAGTAGCGCCAACATTGAAATTAACCAAAAAAAAAAGTCATTTTATTAAAAAGAAAATATGTAGCTGCACTTTAATAGGAAAACAAAGCTTCTGGAAGTTGCGCCTTGTTTATCCTGCGGCCCCAGAAGCAACTTTACCACAAAGCACGATTCATCAGAGGCACAAATACTTCAGGTCAAGAAGCCTTAAAGGTGACGTGCGAAAGATGAACTGCCTTGAAGATCTTATCAGAAGAGTTACAACTCCAAAGAAAAGGGGGGAATTAATCTTCCGTGGCCACGTTTGGCAAGTGAGTACGAAGAACAACGCACGTTAATAATCCTTAATAGTTTGAAAAAATATTAATCCAGGAAAAGCAGAAACATAAAGAAAAAGTCAGAAGAGTACTCTGCTGAGAAGTTTTAGATTGAAGTGTTCTCTCTTGAATGGAGTCTTTGACCTTGGAAAAGTCATGGCCTTTCTTATGTCCCGCTCTCCACTCTCCCTCTGCTAGAGCGGATGCAAGTTCTCTACGGTCCTAGCCTCTAGTTTTGCCATCCTGTGATTCAAAATTGTCCTGAATTTCTGGCCCCTTCACTGCATTCCACTTTGAATTCATGAACACAGTAGAGTGGCGATGAGCCCTACGTGCCAAGCTCACCACAAGAAAAGGCTTCAGCAGTGCAATTTTATTTATTTTAATGCTTATGGATGAGAGAGAGTGAGAGAGTGAGAGAGCAGGGAGGGGCAGAGAAAGAAGGGAATGGAGGATCTGAAGTGGGCTCTGTGCTGACAGCAGAGAGCCTGATGCGGGGCCCGAACTCACAAACCGTGAGATCATGACCTGAGCCAAAGACAGACAGTTAACTGACGGAGCCACCCAGGCGCCCCATCAATGTAATTGTAAAATACGTTCGGACTGCCTGCAATTTTAAGGCTGCTACAAAGGGAAGAAGACAGCATTTATTGAGCTACTACAACATGCCAGTCATTGCACAGTCCACAATAAGAAAGAAATGACTCAACGTTTTCCTTACGAATGATTCGGAAGCAAAGTTAATAGAATGGGATTGCGTAAGAAACATTTTAGAACTGGGAAGCAGCAATGGAAAACCTGAATCTTCAAAGTTAAAGCGATGGCCAAGGTGGGAAAGGATAAATAGAAGTCTTTCAGAGAAGGTGAATTTTGAGCTGAAGTTGGGAGAAGATGACAGCTGAGCAATCGAAAGAAGGAAGGAAAAGGAGATGTGGAGATGGGGAAGGACTAAAAACTACAGCCGAGGTCGGTCTGCAGGTCAAGGGTTTTGAATGAAGTAGTGAAATGAAGAAGGTGGCAACATGGAGATCATAGTTAAGTTCTTTAAGTCAATCCACACTGTGTAAATAACCCACTATGTTTGGAGGACACGTAAGTCTATATGGAAAATGTACAAAGAGCAAAGTTTAAGCCAGGTACCATGAAAGATACAAAGCATCTAAAATATAATCCTGGGGGCACCTGGGTGGCTCAGTTGGTTAAGCAGCCGACTTCAGCTCAGGTCATGATCTCACAGTCTGTGAGTTCGAGCCCTGCGTCGGGCTCTGTGCTGATGGCTCAGAAGAGCCTGCTTCGGATTCTGTGTCTCCCTCTCTCTCTGCCCTTCCCTTGCTCACGCTCTGTCTCTATGTCTCTCAAAAAAAAAAAAAAAGTTAAAATATAATCCTGGAACCTGAGAGATCTCTGATCTAGTAGGAAACCCAAGACATGCAGACATTGAAGGACAGGAAAACTAAAATTTTTTTGAAAGAAGATATCAAAAGAAGACATGTCTTGATATTTCATGAGACCTTACCAAATTCAAACTTTGATGGTGCCACTACAATTCAGAAAAGAAAGAGATCACTGAGCCTGCACCATGAGACTAAAAAAGGAATAAACAGCATGATGTCTGCCTACCAGGAACTTATAACTTTTAAACATCTACTTCATCGACACTTAGAACTGTTCCACCCCTCCCTTCCCCCTCTCTTCTCTTTTATTTCTGTTTTCCATTAGCTGAGTGATGACGGCATTGCCATTTACATCAGCACTCAGCATCTATTCTCATCTTTTGCTAAAACATTGGGTTTAAATACATACAAAAGAGCAGCAGGAGACTTGAAAAAGACTGACTTTATATATATATTTTTTTCTTGTGTGAAAGTCTAAAAACAGAAACCAGGATAGAATCTAGGAAAGAGAAGGAGGGTATAAGAGTCACTCTTTTCATCTTTAATGCATTAGGTAAGACTCCGCATTGTCTTTATCTGTATGTGAGCAAATGGATACGGTTTTTCCCCTAAGTCTTCAGGGCAGCAAGGATTGTTGCAGGGGTTCAACTTTCAAGTATAAAGACATGATTCCCCATCTGAATTTGAAATATTTTCATTAAATATGGATCACATAATTTTAAAGCTTGAAGGGACATTGGAGATCTAAAGGTACTCTTCCTTCTGTCTGTGTGTGAATCCCAGAGATATTAAAGATTCGTTCAAAGTCTCAAAATTAGTTGAGAATGAGCCAGTAGTGGAACTTGAGGGTTTGATGCCCTGTATTTTGCTCTTTCAATAAAACTAAGTGACAATTTCTTCTTGGAATTTAGCGCCAGGAAAGGTTTTGATCTTACCCAATATACAAACATGCCAAGCTCTGTTTTGGTCTCTGTTTAAGTCAGAGCTTAATTTAATGCTCAGACGAGTAAATCGCATTTCTCGTACGACAAATTGCTCTTTCCTTTATATAATTTCTGATTTTTCTGAGTGTATTTCAGATTTCATTATAGAGTAATACATATTCATTATGGAAAATCTGGAAAACATGTCCAGCTATAAAGAAGCAATAAAAGGTCTTTTAATCCCACCACTCATATTACGTACTTCATTTAAGCTAACTTTCTGTGTATGTTTTAATAGCAAAGTGCCTTGAAATAGTTTAAGAAGTAGGAAGAGGTTATTTTATGAACAAGTTTGTTTTATTAAGCAGAAATTACATCACCTTGCTTTTCACAAATAGTCACCAAGCTGTTAATATGTGTAGTCCATTTAGCTTAACAAACATCCAACAACCAGAGCCCTCTTTTCAAAAATATGTTTGTCACAGAGATACGGAAGTCCAGTGCAGGGCAGAGGCATGGGAGCTTGCTTTGGGCTCATAGTGAAAGGTTATAGAAGTAAGGAAGATTTTGTGACTTAAAGAATGTACACATTATTAGAAAGTACCTGTTCAATAATTTGATAAGAGAAGTTTGGATCACATACCAACTCTCCCTTCATTTTCTGCCTATAAATGATAACCCAACAGTATTAGGGAAAACACTCAGAATATTCTTTTACGTTCAAATTTGTGTGGTTTATAAATCAATAAAAGTACACAGACATACACATGCACACGCGCACACACACACACACACACACACACACACACATTCCTACATTCAAGATATCAATGAACCAGGGAAAGGAGAAAAGATAGGATAGCAAAAGGAATTGTAATGAAGGAGCCATGAAGTCAGTGTTGACACTTACTGCAGAGGAAGACCTGCCATAGAATAATTTTATCCATTCATTTGTTCATTCATTCATTCATCAAACGTTTTTATATCCATCTTATGCCAGATACTTTAAATAAAAGATTGGATAAGATACTCTCCTTAAGATAATAAGACTTTAGAATGGCTAAAATCAACAACAGGCATTGGTGAGGATGTGGAGAAAGGGGAACCCTCTTACGCTGTTGGTAGGAATGCAATTGCTCAGCTACTCTGGGAAACAGTATACGGATTCCTTACAGAGTGAAAAGTAGGACTATCCTACAATCCACCAATTGCACTACTAGGTATTTACCCAACAAATACAAATATACTGTCTCAAAGGAATATGTATGCACCTCGATGTTTATACCAGGGTTATCTAAAATAGCCAAATTATGGAAACTGCCTAAGTGCCCATCACTGATGAATGGATAAAGAAGGTGTGGGATATATACAATGGAATATTACTCGGCCATAAAGAAGAATGAACTTTCCATTTGCAATGACATGGATGGAGTTAGGGGGTTTTATGCTAAGCGAAATGAGTTGGAGAAAGACAAATACCAGATGATTTCATGGAGGTGTGGAATTTAAGGAACAAAACGAATGAGCAAAGGAAAAAAAGAGAGAGAGAAACTAAGAAACAGACCTTTAACTCTAGAGAACAAACTGATGATCACCAGAAGGGAGGTGAGGGAGGCGATGGGTTAAATAGTGATGGGGATGAAAGCGTCCTCTTGTGATGAGCACTGCTGTCGTATTGGAAGTACTGAATCACTCCATTGTACACTTGAAACTAATATTACACCATATGTTAACTAACTTGAATTTAAATAAAGAAAATAGCACTTTTGCTTAAAAAAAAAGATCAACCTTTAAAAGCTCAGTGGTGCAAGAGACAGAAGAGACAAAAACAAACTAATAAATATATAGTAATATATGGCGAAATGATTGAGATGATAATTGTGATAACTAACACTTACCCTTGCAACAAATATTTACACGTCCACAATGTGCCAGAGACCAGGTGAGTCACTGGGAACACAATGATGAGTAAACAGGGGACACTGTCCTAGTCAATTTCTTTGTCTTTCCTCATCTTTCCCTCACAATTGCTCTGTGACATCTACGTTGTTATAATTTCCAACAGATTCAGAAAAGATAAGCAACTTACTTAAAAGCACAGAAGTAAAACTAGGCCGGATTATATACAGCTGATACACAACAGCTGTTGTGAAAGCAGAATGACTCCATTTTAAGGGGCACCCAAATTAGGCTGGAGTAGAACGTGGGTCTGTGTATGTTAGTCATGCAAAGAGGGTTAAAAAGTGCTTTCCAAGAAGTGAGGATGGTATGAGCAAAGTCACAGTCTCTTGAAGAACACTGCATGTTTTGGGGACTTCTAGGAATTTTGTTTTCCGTGAACAAAAAATTTGAGAATGATGAGAAATGCATCATGAAGAGATAAGCTGAGCTCGGAACAGAGATCTTTGACTTTACCCCCGAGGCAGCATGAGGACTGACACCTTCAGATTTACCTTTTAATGAGATCAATGACTTTGAGGTATAAAAAAACTTGAGGTAAGGAAACCGCTTAGGAGGCATGGAGGGGTTCCCATAAGACCTGGAAAAGACCAAAATAGGACATTGATTCGATGGAGAAATTAGAGATTCTTCAGGATATAGTTAGAAGGTAAAATAAAAGCCTCAAAATTTGATGGCTATTGGGACTAAGATAGAAGAAGGATGTCTCTCTGGGGTCTTATTTAATGATGCATACAAAAGTTTATGTGGGAGAAATACGCAAAGTGTAATGAAAAGCCCACAGTTAGATACTGTCAGATGCTTAGAGCAGAGGCCTGGGCTTCAGGAAATGTTCTCATAGAGAAGATATTTAAGATATGATAATTATTGAGATGAACATGTTTAGTAATCTAGTTTATGGAATCTTGAAGAACACAGGAATACGAAGATAAGCTGAAGGAAAGAATTTTTTTTAAGAAAATGAAACATTCAACAGGTGAGGGTCTTTTTGTTCAGGACAAGAACAAAACCTTCAGCTCAGGTCATGATCTCACTGCTTGTAGGTTCAAGCCCCGTGTGGGCTCTGGGCTGACAACTCAGAGCCTGGAACCTACTTTGGATTCTGTTTCCATCTCTCTGCCCCTCTCCTGTTCATGCTCTGTCTCTCTTTCTCTCTCTCAAATATTAAATAAAAACATTAAAAAAATTAAAAAAAGAAATTTATGGAATAGAGAGTTTTAAGAAAGAATTAATTGGCAGAGTCAAGTGCAGGGAAAAGAAATCAGGAATATATGGGCAGAAAATGCCCATTAGAACGGGAGGGTATTATGTTAAGTGAAATAAGTCGGTCAGAAAAAGACAGATACCGTGTTTCCACGCATAGGTGGATTTTGAGAGACTAAGCAAAAACCAGGGGGGAGGGGAAGAGGGGAAGGGAAAAAAAGACACAGAGAGGGAGGGAGATAAAACATAAGAGACTCTCAAAGACTAAGAACAAACTGAGGGTGAGGGAGGTGAGGGAGGAGAGAGAGTGGGTGACGGGCATTAGAGAGGGCACGTGTTGGGATGAACACTGGGTGTTATATGTAAACCAATTTGAAAATAAATTATTTAAATAAAAATAAAAGAAAATGTCCATTAGCCCAGACAACTAGGTAATCAATGACTTCAAAGAGAGACATCCTGGCAGAATGGCTGGAAAAAATTCCAGGTTACGAAGTGTTGAGGAGGAAACGGGGAGGTAAGAAAATGCTCACGGGGATTACAGACTAATTTTCAGGAAATCTGCGTGTGAAGGAAACAGGAAAGATTACATGGATCAAGGAAAAGTATTTATTAGGATCAGAGAATCTGGATATTTATAGGTTAAGAGAATAAACCAGTAGAGAAATAAATACATGGGAGAGAAGGGCCTGACAAATGGAGCACGGTTCTAGAATTACGGGGGTTGTGTGATGCTTTTGCAGAGAACACTTAATCTTCTGGGAGAAAAGGAAAGATGGTAGGATGAATGAAGTTATAAAATCACCGGCTGATGAGCTAGCAGGAAATTAAGGGAGCTTACCATTAAGATCTGCCGAAACTGTGGCAACAATGTTTTGCAAGGGTTTTATTTTGAGGAGAGTGCTGAGAACTTTGGAGAAGCACTGAGAGACATAACGTTAAATTTCCTGTGACAGAGTATCTCCAAGGGGATTAGAGTTAATAAACTAATAAGGCAAACATTAGCTCCAGGTTTCACGGTCCACCCTCCTGAAGGGGCACACGTTCACCCAGTGGCGAGGTGGTCTGGATTGTACTCTTGGCTGTGTACTTGACTACTGTGAAAGTTTAACAAAGGTTGAGGATGCCGTTAGATAAATCCCTGTACCTCTAGCTACCCAACTATTGCCCCAGGTCCTTTGTAGAACCTAAGTTCCTAAGGGGAGCATCTATACAGGACAACCTAAAATATTAATAATATCCTACACATACAGAGCTCCTACTATAGTTTAGACACCATTAAATGTTTTTTATATTATTAACTCATTTAATTATCACACAGTCCAAGGTAGAGTATTGTTATTTCTCTTTTGTAGAGGCAGGCTTGCACAGTGCTTCCCAAGTCCTCCCTCTTACGGGTGAGGAAGACCATATGCATAACTAGTCAGTGGATTTATCTAAATCTCTCAACACCAAGCTAATATTTCCCCTGTCCTAAATCACCGCAGGGCCAGGTGCCAGGCAACTAAAAACCACCCCTGTAGCCTAAAGCCCACCAGAACTGTTCAAACTAGCCAAGCTTAACTTCTCCCCTGCTGTGCCTTTCCCACAGAAACCCCAATAAAGGCTGCAGTCTAGCAGCTCCCTCTACTCCTGCCTCTGTTTCCTGACTAAAATCCGGTGTTCCTTCTGAGGTTCTGTGTAGTGGGTCGTGTCTCTCACTTCTAAGGGAACTGTAAGGAACATTAAATTTCTCTTTCAGCGGCATTGCCTTCTCTGTTGTCACTCTGTCGTTTATGAGAGAGAGAGAGACAGAAAGAGAGACAGAGCACGAGTGGGGAGGGGCAGAGAGAGAGAGGGAGACGACAGAAGCCAAAGCAGGCCCCAGGCTCCGAGCTGTCAGCACAGAGCCTGATGTGGGGCTCGAACCCACGAACCTTGAGATCATGACCTGAGCCGAAGTCTGGCGCTTAACCGACTGAGCCACCCAGGCGCCCCTCTGTTGTCACCTTTGTAAGTTAAGACTCGGCACAAAACAAATTGTATTTTATCACCCTTTCCAAATTCGGATAGTCACGTGATTCATTTTAACCATTAAGTTGTGAGTAGAGGTTTCAAACACTCCTGTTCTGTCAGATTATGTTTTTCTTATCAAGGAAAACACATTTGGAGCAGAGCTTCCGTCAGTCTGGACCCTAGTAATGGGCAGAGGTACTGGCCAAGTGTGTGGGAAATGTAGAGCGAGCAAAACAATAGCATTGCTGGACTAAGTCACGGAGATTTTATATTTCTATTGAAGCATAATCCAGAATATCTCGACTATTATCATAACTTTGGAGATTTTTGCCAGAATATTCCGGTATCTTTAGGCACTGAGAGTATTTGAGGAATAGGAGGCAGTAACCATACCAGCAGTCTCCAGTTTGGTAGGACCACACAGCAGGACAACTCAAAAGCATTAGTAAAAGAAACGAATGAATTTGATTTTCCTCCTGAGCTTCTAGAGTAATTTATATGTAGAAGGAAAAACTCGGAAGCCATAGGTTATGACAGGTTATTAATACATGAATGTGTTCTGGGTTAATAACTCCATACATTGTAACAGTCAGTCATAGTTATTGTACGTAAAGAACTTTGAATTAGGTGTGCTAGAAGACAAAAAAACACAAAAAAGGAGAAATAGATGATTGTAATAATCCCTTGTATTATATGCCACACATTACAGGTTTCAAAGATTTTTTCAAAAATATTTTCTTCTACTCAGGGAAGAAGACAGGGGAAGTATTATCCCAGTTTTATAGATGAAGAAGTGGAAAGTCACAAAGGTTAAATGAGTTGCCCAAGGTAGTGTCCCAGTCACAAAGAGCAGAGACAAAACCCTACCTCACCAAGGTAGAGACAAAACGAAAATACAACACTTATGAGTAGATGCTCTTTTATACCCGCCTAGAAATCAAAACAGCCACTTCTCCGGAGGGCTAAAATCCTTGTTGCTGGAAAATGTTTAATGCTTTCAAAGCCTAGAGTCAAATACATGAACATCAATGACGTGTTTGTTTGTGCCGTGGTATTGAATAAATGCCGTAATTTCAAAATGGATGTGGAGAAGACTTAAACTATCAAACAGATGTGGGGATTCTGAGGCCCTTTAAAAGTCTTATCCAGACTGAAGAGACAGCATGGAATGACGAGATGTTTGAAACCTGAAGAGGTCCCAGGTAAAATCTTAAGTGGGTCCTGTATGCAGAGGGCAAGGAGAGACCAAAGAAAAAGGCAGGTCCCTCCAAACTGGAAGCTGGCATGTTTAACAAGCAAGGGAACTTATAGATGAGGCTTGTCTTGAGTAGCTGCAAAATGAGTAGATGCCCACATATAACCACCAGAATCTTAAAAGTTTATATAGAGGCCTTACCTGTGGCTTCAAAGCTTGCTCTCTCGAGGCTGTGTAGGTGAAAACCGCTCCAGGAGGCTGTGTAGGTGAAAATGGCTCCAGGCTGTGGGAAAGGTCGGCAGAAAGTATTTCACAAAGATAGGGAAAGAGAGGAGGAGCTTCAGTCTGGAGGTCAACCAGTGGTCACATCCTCTTGATGACCTCCGCCGAGAGGAGAGAACCGACATGAAATCAACATGAAAGAAAACAGTAACAATCGCCATTGACACAGGCTTTTAGTTCTCAGGTGATTTCAGTATGTATTTTAACACTCGTGTCTTACATTTTCCCTGCAAAGAATTTTTGACTTGAGCTCAGACCTTGTACCCCTAAATACTCAACTCTTAGGGAGATATTCAGAATAAGTGAAATTGATGTGAATATTTTAACCTATGGACTTCTCTTCCCTGCCACTGAATCTGGATTCTGTGCCTGCTTTAGTTCTGGAAATTCCTAGACAAGGCCTTAAGAAACTGGTAGCTCCTAATTCCTGACTCTTGGGATATTGACTCAGAGAAGGCCTGGATCCCAAGCCCAGAGTGGTGATGATCCAGGTTTGAATATGATTTTAGGGCATTGTCATTTTAGCACAGCACATAGTACATAGTAGGTACTCCCACAGTACATAGTAGGAACTGGAGGAGAGACTAAGACAGTGAGTGATAAATGCTGGGCTTTTTTTTCCCCCCCATAAAACCGAGGCTTTCTTTGGGTTTCCATTCTTAAGCCCGCTTCTTGCAAGTGATTTCATGCATCTGGCACTATAGATCAAGCCTATCAGGCAACAGTTTTTACACAAAGACACGTACAGCGCTACAGTGCAAATTTTATGAACCCGAATCCTGCCTTACACCTCACGCATTTCACTCTGAATCTCAAGCTAGTCGAAGCGAGGCATTTTTCAGGCTTTTACATCGACAGCAGCAGTCTGGGTTTTCTGGGACGCAGTGCACCGCCCAAACAGAAGCAGGGGCTCCCTCTTCCTTCTGTCCCCACTCTGCCCTAGAGGGAGCCAACAGAGCCGCCCTCAGTTGTCTTGGCGCGCCGCGTGGGGGACACCGCCCACGTAAGCCCGGCTTCCGCAAAGCACAGCTGGCTGCGGACGGAAGCATTGGAGGGGAAGGGAGGGAGCGGCCGGGTGGGCAGGCGGCGCATTCAGCTGGGCGGGAGACCCCACGCCGAAGGCTTGACCTCTGGATTCGCTGCCCCGCGCCGCCCACTTAGGAATCCCCTGCCCGGCCCCCGCACCCCCCCTCCCGCCCCGCCCCGCCCCGCCCCGCCCCTCCAGCTGCACGCGGCGGCCGGATCTTCTTGAATTTCAACACAAAGGGAATCCTCGGCCGCAGGAAGTGCATCACGGAGAAAGAGGGACCGGGGGCGGGGAGAGGGGGATGCTTCCCTCCCTCTACACACCCCCGCCCTCCCGGAACCCTGGGCCGGCGTGACGAAACGCTCAGGGTCCCCTCTTTGCCCCGGGAGCTTGGTGCAAACAAGGACCCCCCCCCCCCCCCCCGCGCCTCCCGCTTCGCTACCGACTCTAGTAAGGGGCGAGCGCTCTCGGATCCCGCCGCGCCAGAGCTCCCAAGCGGCGGGGACGCGAGCTGCCCCTCGCCGAGGCTCGCACACCTGTTCGCTTCCCCCCTTCTTTCCTTCCGGGTGCGCCAGCACCTGGGCTTACGTGTTGTTGTTGTTTTTTTTTAATCCCTGGGCTCAACTTTTCCTGTCATATCTCCTTCCAAGGGTTTTCTGTAGAATCCCAGCTCGTGTGTCCTCCTCTATGCCCGGCAGGGCTGCGCCCCAGGCATGGGCCAGGCTTTCCTGGCAGAAGGTTTGCAGACCCGGAGTCCCCGCGCGAGCAAAGGGGAGAAGGGCAGGGAGAGACCACTTTCGTTTTCCATGACACCTGCCGTTCCAGGGCCTCCCGGCCAGGCTTTACACCCGGAGGTTCCAGTATGGGTGGAAGCGTAGCCTTTGGGCGGGGATGTGGGGTTGTTGGGGGCTGGGGGCGGAGGCGGTGGAGAGGAGGCAGGCTGGGCTAATTAGTGTCGAAGCTGTTTTTTGTTTTTTTACAAGACAACCTTACTAGGTTTACTTACGTTGTATTTTGCAAATCATAAAAACAAAACTTTTTTAGTAATGTTTTATTTACATTTCACCAGGGAGTGAGAAACCATCATTGTCCATTAAAAGAAAATAAAAGCTTTTATTATTTTGTTTTAGTTAAGAATGGATTGGGGACACCAATGGCAATTTGGGGAAAGGGGCCAAGACACCCCTTTTTGAGCCCAGGAGAGAGAGTTGGAAAAACCCGGGAGCTTTGGACTAGTTTTCAGGTGGAAAGACCCAGGTGACTGGGGAGGGGGGCGCGCAACTAACTCTAAGCTGCCCTGCTCCAGTTGCGGGCACTCGCTGCTTCAGGTGTGCCGGAAGGGGGCCGCCTCCCCCTGGGGCGCCGGGCTGCCCGCGCTCCCTGGGATACCACTGGGGGGACTGCCCCCTTCCAAGCTCCAGGCCGAGGCGGGGTACCTGCCCCAACCTGTCTCCTCCCCTTCTTTGGTACCACACCCACGGGACTCCGGTCTCCCCGGGAAAGGGACGGAGCGGGAACAAAGGGGTCTTTGTTCACTGGCTCCTGGGGGGTGGGAGTCGTGCTCGCGCGCGTTTCCCCGAGCCCCTTGGAAACAGGAAGGCTCAGCGCCATCCGGCCTCGCCCTGCGGCGAGCGCCATCCTCCGCGACCCCTGCGCCTGGGGTCAGGGCGCGGCGCCCCGGGCCAAGGCGGGCTCTTCCCGAGCGGGCGGGGTGGGGGGCGAGGCGGCGCTCGGCGGGCGCTGCCGCCCGCGGAGGGACGGTGGGGGTGTTCCGGCAGCTGGCGGAGGTGGTGGGGGCGGGAGAGGGAGCCTGCGCCGGGCTGAGCCTGGAGGTGCGGGGCGGGCTCGCCGAGCGCTCGCGGAGAGGCTCCTGGCGGAGCAGCGGCGGCCGGAACGCGCACCCTCTCTCCTTCCATCCTCCACCTCCTGAACAGCCCCAGCACCGCGCCAAGAGTCCCTCCGCTGCCGTCAGCGCGCTCCCCTTCTCCCTTCTTGGCACTTTCCTATCGAACCATCCTTCTGGACAAACTTTGATGGAGAATTTCACACCACGCTGGAAAAATGCCGGTTATGAAAGGATTACTGGCGCCCCAGAACACCTTCCTCGACACCATCGCCACCCGTTTTGACGGAACACGTAAGTCTTGGACTTCGACGAGTTGTAGCGTATTTTCTGAGGATGATTTTCCACGTATAAATTACTTTCCCTCCCACCTTCTTTTTTGCACCAGCGGAGTGAAATTCCTTCCGTTTTTGCAAAGGTGTCTTTTGTGCGGAGAAATTTCCTTCCATCCGTGGTTAGGTGTAGTAGTAACACTTTGGATTGGTATAGTTGGCCCCCTTGACTTCCTGGGTTTGTGAGGTCTAGAAAAGAGCCTGAAGACCAATGCCTGTGTTCAGTGTGGGACGTGTATTTTGCACCTCTTTATGGAATCGTTTTTTACTAATTTTATGGACTGAACGTGGAAATGTCCATATTAGTGAATTGCCACCTTATCTTTTTAGAGTTTCAAGGCTGTCTAGATTATAGGGCGAGTTTGTAATGTTATGCTTCCGTGGAGCATCATTCTTTCAGGTCTTTCGGATAGGCATGATTTCCCATCAGAGTTTAAGAAATTAAAACTAGAATCAGGATTGCCAAGTGTAAGCTTTCTGTAGAATTCTAAGCGTTCCGAGTTTGTCAGAATCTTGATTCCTGCGTTTATGGTAGAATAGCGTATCTCTCATTCCTGAAATTATCCTAACCCTCTAGGAGAGAGTATTGGGAAGGGAAGGGAAGAGCTGGACATTATAAAGGCAGATATGATCATATGAGAAAGTTTCGACATATATGTTTGAGGGAGAGTATTATTGGACGTTTAGCTTGTTTAAGCTGTCGTTGAAAATAAGGATATGGTGTTGTGTGAACGCTTGGAGATGGTTCGGAATCACCTGCAAGTTGTTCTCTTTCAGGACCACGGTCAGGTCCCCGTTCCTGCCACGGCTTCTCAAGCTCTCTTCATCAGCCCGTTGGTCTTCCCCACAGACTTGGGAGTCTGTACTTTTACCCCTAACAAATGCTCTCGGTTGGTTTCACTATGAGTATCCCCACCTTCCTCATAGCTTATGTTGCTTCTATGTGCTGTGTTTCCTTTTTCTGCCTCTTACACAAAAGTCCCAGAAACTCATTTATTCTAGAGGCTTTTCTGTGGTTCAAGTACTATTGTTTTTTTTACTACAATGGTATATTTCTTGGCTCTGACATGAAAGAGCACATCTAATTCTATTTCCACACCAGTAGTGTGTGTGACACATACACTGTTGTGAGATATTCATATACACCTGTACTGTGAAATATACACATTTCTCTTATGGTAGGAAGAAAGTCCTGGCCTTGTGCTTTAGGAATAGTTGGAAAGTTTATGCAGGAAGAAAATGAAGCACTTACTTGATTTTGTTCGATTTTAATTTTTGATATCCATCCTACTCATGGTAGAAGCTGTGGATATTCTTCCAGTGTTTTTAACTTTAGCTTTAACCATTCTCTCCCCTTTTATATTCTGCATGTGTCAGACAGTATTGGTGAAGTGCAGTGCAATTATATATGTGCGTTCTTTAGATAATAGGAGAAAATATTGTAATAAAACTTCCAGTCCCTGCCACTGCCATTACCTCTACCACCCAAAATCACCACTGCTGTCTTTAACCATGTGTGATTGTGGGTACTACTAATTAATACCTTAGGAACTGATTAGTTTCATGTGAAAGTTTCTTCTTGAAGTTGCAAATTTAAACCCCAAAGGCTCTCAACGAGGATCCCCAAGGCATCTTTTGAAAAAGGGGTAATTGATAAATGGTAGTTGTTTATCTCATTGTCATTTAAAGTTGAATGGAATGCAGTGGGTAGTGGATCATCCCAGCATGGCCCTGGGAATTACTGTAGCAAAAATTTAGGTATCATTTACTAATGACGGGTTTGGGATCATCAGAATGAGATACCCTTGCCTCTTTCTCTCACTGTAACATTTGATAAGCAGAGGGCAAGGAGATGGGTGTGCTAGGGAATAGCCCTTGTTTTTAAAACTAAACATTAACATTAATAAAATGGAAGATTAGAAAGTTTAAGTTCTTATTTGAGAAGACCATCGTTACATACCAGCATTTAGAATAAAAAGACAAACAAAACCAAAAATTGTGGGAGAACATGCTTGGTCTGCGCTCCCCAGGGTCTGAAGGATTCCTAGAGGGAACTACTCTGCATGCGATCAGTCTGAAAATCAGTGAAACAGATTTACTTTGGCAAGACTTTTTTTTTTCCCAACATCTAATGAATACCCCTTGTCCCAACAAACCCCACTCCAGGAAAGGGGATTGTCTTTTTTCATTTACTTCTCTTTTGAGTTACAGGATTACTTAAATAATCTGAAACTTAAAAAAATACTTTAAATAAATTTTTAGCCTCAAATTTTGCTGTACCTACAATCATGGGCTTACCATTTCCTTGGCTAAATACTTTATGTTATTCTGTTACATTTCTGTGTTGATTAAATTTTAAGTGTAAGTGCTATTCCTGAAATTCTTCCTATGATCATCCTTCTTTCTCTTGGTTTTTTTTTTGTATTTATTTTCTTGTGCAAGATAAGATATTTGCAGGATGAAGCTATTTGCAAATTAACAAAATTGCCACTTGCCCAAATAAAAGCTCTACAGGAAGTGAATAATGTTATTATACTCAAAATGTAATGTATTTTTTACTCGGTACATTGTCTGCCTTCCTTGTTAGGTACACTTATAGTCATGTTAGTTTCTTATTTTATTTTATATTGGGGAATCCTGATGAAAAAATAAGAGAACAAACAATAATCTTGGCAAACCACCTTGCTAACTTAGTCACCATGCAGTATTATCTTTAGCCCTACTGAATTAGTATTGTAATAGAAGATATTCAAACTTAAAACATCATTCAAAATATCTCCCAGAAAAAAAATAAGTTTACAACAATAAAAGCTTATAACATAATCTTACTAATTTTTCAGTTGAAATATTATCACAAGGCCACATAAGAGAAGTTAATAATATATTTTATCACCTGGTGACACTTTATTGTTTTATGTAATAGGTCATTTCTTCTTTTTAATATTTAAGAAGAGAGTTCTTTCTCAGGATTGAAAGACAACTGTGAACCGTTAATTGGAAATTATTTTTTCTAACACACAATTTTAAAAAAAACTATTGGAAAATATAAATGGTTTTATATAAAACTACTTTATAATACATTTACTTTTGAAATATGTTCTTCTGGCTTCTGTTTAATTGAAGTGCAATGAAAGTTAGAAACTCTAAGAACCTTGTAAATTTTAATATCTATATCCTATTAGGACAAAAAAGTAAGTCCTATTAGGACAGCGGGGGTATGGTGTTTGCTGAGGCCAGTGAATTTTTTTGACTCATTACATGTAGCCACACTTCTCATTGGGAACACTTTAAAACAGACAGACAGATAGACACACACGCACACACACACACAAAATGAATGTTAAAACATTATGATCTGTATCTAGTTCACTTTTCCCACATTTATTATGTTTAATGTATTTTGAAAAATCTTTTATGGTAGACTTTTATGTTAAGCACATGAGTATTAATCTGGACAAAGGGAAAGTATAGTAGAAAACGCATAAGTACATATTTTAAAAAATAGTTTTTTAGTACCAATATTTGGTACCATTTGAGAAAAACAGCCCTTCCTTCCTCCCTCCCTCCCTTCCTTCCTTCTTTTCTTCTCTTTCTCTTTCTCTTTCTCTCTCTCTCTTTTTTCTCCCTCCCTCCCTCCCTCCCTCCCTCCCCTTCTCTCTCTCTTTCTTTCGTTCTTTGTTTCTTTCTTTCTTTCTAGGATATAAAACTTTCAGAGGGAAGTGTCCATTTTCAAATATAATGGTGTAGTAATCTACAACTTCGTAGCTGTATATTAGCATACATTTTCCAGTAGTGTTAAAATTTGGCCAGAATACTTCCCCTTTGGGGTTAATGAGATAAGATTGAAACTTTAAAGGAAGTTTGTAGCTCAGCGGACTCTATCAAGGAGATTCCAAGCAAAATATTCTGGATAACAGTCATTCATATTTACGTATATTTTATATACTCCTGTATAACCCATTTAAAATGGTTCCAAGGAGATTTTTAAAAATTGAAATACTTCCTTTATAGAGGCAGTTGCAAAGATTTTTCTTTTCATCTCTCTTTTCTTCTTTTTTTCCATCTTTCTTTTCATGCTTTCATCAAATACATAGATCTCTTCACACTAGAAGCATAGAGAGAAAGGTAATGGACCCAGTGCTGTCGGAAGGGGGATGATTAAGGTGGGACAGTGGTGGGGATCTTCCTAAGTCTTTGCAAGCTTGTAGTTTGGAGAATATCAGCAAAGGCATTTAGCCCGTAAAAAAGAATGAGCTCTATTATGTATGGGTCTGTCTATAAAAGGCTATTACATGAAAACATTCAAGGAAATAGCTAACATTCTAGAGATAGCTCTCCCCAAATACAAGTTTATAAAGACTCTTAAAAAAATTTTTTTATATGCAACTAGTAGTGTCTTTTATTATTCTTTATGTTTAGGGAGCTAGTTCCTTGTTGGTTTTATTTTTCTGGGTAGTAAATGACCACAAACTTAGTGGCTTATTATGTCACATTTTCCATAGGCCAGACATCTAGGATCAGCTAGGTCCTTTGCTCGGGGTCTCACAAGGCTGCAAACATGTCGTCAGCTGGGGCTATGGTATTTGCTGAGGCTCAAGGCCCTCTTCCGAGGTCATGTGGTTGTTAGCAGAATTTAATTCCTTGCAGTTTTATGATTGAGGTCTCTGTTTTCTTGCTGTCAGCCACAGACTTTTCTCAGCAACTAGCAGCTGCCCTCAGTTTGTTGCCACATGTCCTGTCCGATAGACCTCTCACACCAAGCAGTTTACTTTTTCAAGAGCAGCAGGAGGGTCTCTCCTTTAAGAGTTCATCTAAGTCAGGCCCTCCCAGGAGACTCTCCCTTTTGATTAACTCACAGTCAACTGATTATGGATCTTAATCACATCTCTAAAATCATCTGTTCTGTCCACACTGGAGAAAGGGATCAGATGAAGTGTATACATCAGGAGTTGAGAATCTTGGGAGCCATCTTGGAACTCTGTCTCCTACAGTTGCTATCCATACAAACCCAGCAGTTGTCACCTTTGTTCTTCTAAAATGTAGATTTACTAAACACACTCTGTAATTCTGTGTGCACGAAACCCTGCTGAGTTTACATCTGAAATGTTAGTGAAGACAAGGCCCAATTTACTGCAGGGAGGGTTTCGCTTCACATTTTGGCAATGGCACATGAGTAAACCTAGCCTAGTTCGGCTCATCAGATTTAGTCAGCTGTCCCGTCAGACTCTCGAACTCTTCATTTCATCATCGAGAAGTAATGTGGAAGATGTCAGATTATTTTCAGAATATTAATCCCAGTCTCTTCACAGGGTGCTCCCTCTTTATAGATTGGGGTCTGTTAGTCTGTGTCTCTGGATGTCTTAGTCTGCACTGGGTGGACAACCAGTCCAAGAATATAATATTTGCAAAGAATGAGAGCCAAGACAGGTTGTCACACTCTGGACTGGGCTGCTTCCACCTTACTAACTTCTGAACCAGGCCTTTTTCTGGGCAAACCATGTGAACTACTTTGAAATGGGATGATTTCCGTCTCTTTCTCATGCTTCTAACCGTGTTTTAGATTTAAGACACTCCTCACTATGCACTCTGCATTGAGGTTGGCTGTGTTCAACTAAATAATGTTCTTTATTTGAACTTCATTCTAGGTTTACTAAAAATTAGAGAGAGAGGTGGAGGGGGAGAGAGAGGAAAGAAGAGAGAAGAGGGAATTATTTATTGTCATTCCTTGACTTTGTAGATGAATTTTTTATTCTATAAAGGGCTTATCACAGGGGTTCTCATAATGTCCATGCAGTGATCAAAGTGTTGGATTTGTAGGAATTGGATTTATGTCTTGCAGCGCCTACAAGATTTATGTCTTGTAGGCTCAGTCGGTTAAACATCTAACCCTTGATTTCGACTCCGGTCGTGATTTCACGGTTCGTGGAGTTGAGCCCCCTGTGGGGCTCTGTGCTAACAGCACCAAACCTGCTGATTCTCCCTCTCTCTCTCTCTCTCTCTCTCTCTCTCTCTCCTTCTCCCCCACTTGTGCTCTTGCTCTTTATCAAAATAAACATTAAAAACAAAGAATTGGATTTGTCTTTATGAGGCATACATGTTTTTAATGAGTGAAATATATAAATAATAAGGAAAGCCTTATTATACAGTCCTCAAAAATATTAGATAATTTTGTTCTGACATCATTATATAGAGGGAAATTGATAGCTAATATGTGAAAAATAGGAGTTATGCTCACAGTGTATTTTTTCTAGGCTCTGGCTTCTGGTATCACCTGTAGACCAAAAGCCGTGATACGAACCCTCTTCTGGCATGAAAAAAACATTGTAAGTCCTGAGTTACCAGTGTCTGGGATGTCCTAGACCCAGGGCACTCTTAGAATGATACAATCTTTCTGATGAAATCTTTACTTTATTCATCAATAATCAGTCAATCATTTCTTCAACAATATTTAATCAGCACTGACTATAGACAAAACCATTATACTAGGGTCTTTGGAATAACTCTTGTCTTTCAAAGAGGATGATAGAAGTATGCAAAAATTACTGTAGGATAAGTTGGAAAGCCATAAGAGTATTCAAGAGGTATAGGCAAAGGGCTGTGCACATCTGTATGAGAGAGGAATAATTTCTGTGGGTGAATGATCGGAGGGTTTTATATAACGATTATGACTTCTGAGTGGGAATGATTAGCATATATATGCTAAGGGCAAAGACAATATTCTGTTTGCTCTGCCAATTTGTGTAGCGTCGTCACTGAGGCTGAAAAGGGGGGTCTTAAGTATTTTAGAGGATGTGAAGGGCAAAAGATAGGATGAGAATGGAAAGTCAATTAGACCAGACATGGAATGTCCCTGAAGTCAGAGTGCTTTGTCATAGTAAGCCATCAGAGGTGATGGGTTAATATCTTGGTGAGAGTGTGGTGCCCTCCGTGCCTGGTGTAAAAATTCTCAACCTTTCCATATTCCACAGGCTGACCTCCATCTTGAAAACTAAGATGTTTCTTCTTGCTATCTCTTCTAAAAATGCCTTTACACTTCAACAATGGTCCCAGAGAAAGCAGTGGAATTGATATGTTCTTCATTTTTTTCCTTTTTTATATATATCTGTTTTGCCTAGAGAGCTAACTTTCACCTCTTAGGAAAGGGAGAGATTGATTTCTGGCCGCATAGCTGAGGACTCTTCTCCCCAGGGCTGTGCCACTATAGAATTATGCCTGTGGAGAAGAAAAAGAATTGAAAGTGTGCTAGCATTCTGTCCTAGTGAAGTCGATGGGAGAAGTGCCAACAGTAGAAGGCGCAGACTTGCAATTGCTGCAGAGATAGTAGGGTTCACCCTGCTGATGTATATTTGCTGATATAGTCTAAATACTAAGTTTTAAATGCATTTTGGTTTAACGGAGGCTACAAACAAACAAAAAAAAAGATGAGACTTCAACTTTACCTATGGCATAGTTCATATTTAGCAACTGGAGCAATTGAAGAGCTTTCTTAGTAATATAAACAGTCAAATATAGTTCTTGGCTTATAAATTCCCTGGAAGATATATTTTGGTTTTCCTTCTTAGCTATTAATGCAACTATCTATCTCCCTTAAACTCTTCAAAATTCACATGTCCCCAAATGAACCAATAATCTTTTCCTAGCCTCTGAAACCTACTTGCCTTCTTCTGTTTTCTGGTTCCATTATTGGCATCACCACCCACCCATTTCTCTGAGCTAGAAATCTGAGTCGCCCTGGACTGCCCACACATCTAATTAGTTATCAAGTCTTTGCGATTTTACTTTAGAAATGTCCTAATCTGGCCATTCACCTCCTCTTCATTGCTTCTTCTTTAGTTTGGATCTTGTGTTTCTTACCTACACGGTTGTAATCTTACTCTAACGGGATTTCTCTGGCCGTAGGCCCTTATCCTGCTCGTTTCCTGCCCTTCAGTCTACACTGTCTCTAGAGTGATTTCCATAAAAGCCATGTGATTTGATCACTTAACCCTCCTACTTAAAGCCACCCAGCAGCTCTCTGCTACCTCCTGGAGAATGTCCAAAGTCTTTAGTGTCATATGATTCCAAGATGATTCTGCAGAATCTTTTCCAACCCCTGCCTCCCAGGCCATAGACACACTCACCCTGAATCTCCTGCTCATTCGTGTCTCTGGGCCTCTGCATGTCACTTGAAGAGCAGGATCCTTTATTTTCTTCAAGACCCATCCCGAGGGTTGCCTTGTATCTGAAGTCTTTCTGTGAGGCTCCAGGTTGAGTTAGGTGGCCTTTGCTCTCTGCTTCTATATTATCTTGCCCACCCCTCACATGTGCTCTGCTTATATGCTTTCCCATTTCAACCCTCAGTTCCTTCAAGCCCCGACTGTCTTTATTCTTTTGTATTCTCATTGCTCAGACTTATGCTTGGAACAAAGTCATTGCTCAATAAGTGATTCTTTACATAAGAGAATTTCAAACTCGTTGAAGGCTGGGGTTGTGTATTAATTGTCTCTCTTTTCCTTCGGTGCTAACTGGTTTTCTTTCTATTCTATATTCTATCGTTTAACTAGTTTTGAAACATAATTCTAGACTCGTTTTCACATGGTTCAAGTACTGATTTCTTTTATTCAACTTTAATGATAATAGCGACTACATTTTGGGCATGTCTGCCTGCACTCTGTATCCACACTGGTGCTTTATTTGTTCCTACCACAACTCAACAGCCCAGCAAGGGGGAAGGCAGCCCCCCTTTTTGTTACAGATGATAAAATTCAAGCTCAGCATTTTTCTACGTTATCCCACTAGCCTGTGATTTTTCTACTATAGCCTGTGATTTTTCTACTATATCACAGGCCTCTAAAATGCGTTTTTTTATAGCAAGTATAAACAAACTAGGACAATCTGTGGTATCATTTCTAGTTTCTAACTCTTGCAAAAAGGAATTTCTGCTTTAAAGTTTTTAGCCCCTTCTAGTATATATGCTGCTTTTTTCTTTAGATATACTCTCTTATGCTCTAAGTACTTGTCACTTAAAGCCTGTTTTTAAGTTGGTATTTAAGACTCATATCTGGAACTACGAAATGCATTCATTGTGCAAAGCAGTTTTGCTCATCAAAGAAAATCTACTGTCCATTTTTTTTTTAAATGAAGAGATCCATTTTCTTTGAGATTTTGGTGCTTAGAATTTGCTGATTTTAGAACTTGTGATTCTTTTATTGTCAGGCTAATCTCTCTATAGAAGATACTCTAGGTCTCATAACTGTTATAGTGACAGCATTCTGTGTTTTTACCTTGTCATACAGAAGAAATTCTTCTACCTATTTTGAGGCTGCTTTTATTGGGAGAAATATATTCTCCACCTTCAGGCGTTGTTGACATCTTTTAAGAGAGATCATTTACCTTTACCTTTTCTCCATAATGAACCTACAGGAAGAAATAATGGTACCTAACTCTCCACCTCTCAGAAATAATCTAAAGCTCTTTCTTCTTTTTTCTTTTCTTTTTTTCCCCATGTTTTCTTTTGTTCTATTAAGTCTTTTGGACAGGCTTCCTTGTTGTACTTGGACTTGTCAGTCGAAATCACCCAATTTCTCACTCTAGTTATTGGACAAGAGCAAACTGAGACTAGAGCAGTTATCAGCCTTTCCATGTTTTGTTTGATTTTCCAGAAAAAAGGATCCACACAAGAAGTTTACAGGTTATCAAAATATCAAACACCCAGTTTGACAAGAAGTAGGCTTGTCCTTCAGTGTGGTGTTCCAGTTATTTCTTCAATGGAGAGAATAATGTAGAAGATAAAAGCAGGCATACTTTTGATCTTCACGCCTAAATAAATGTTCTACTATGATTCTATAAATGGTGGAAGAGAAGGAATGTCTTGGGGCTGCAGCTTTTGCATTGTATTAATTTGGTACATCTTCGGGTAGGTTGCATTTCAGTCATCTGAAAATAAGCCTGCAAGTCTCTCCCGAAAAATGTATGGGCTCAGGTTTTAGGATATAGAATTAATAATCGCTGAGGGCTCTGGTCCATTTGTGGTCTGTAGCATGTAGTGTATTAAAAAATTTTTTTAAATGTTTATTTATTTTTGAGAGAGAGAGAGAGAGAGACAGAGTGTGAGCAGGGGAGGGGCAGAGAGAGAGGGAAACACAGACTCTGAGGCAGGCTCCTGGCTCCAAGCTGTCAGCACAGAGCCCGACTTGGGGCTCGAACTCACAGACTGTAAGATCATGACTTGAGCCGAAGTCGGTTACTTAACCGACTGAGCCGCCCAGGTGCTCCCGTGCGTGGTGTATTTTTGATTCAAATAAACCAAAAGTTATAAAATTATTTGAAAGATAGTAATAATAGTTAATATTTGCCTAGCATGTCAGTATATTCATTTTTTTATTCCATCACTTGAAATACTTTTGAATTTAAGCTAAAAAGTGGGCCCTTATTATAATTTTAAAGGTACATTTGTTTTCTATGAGTGAAGCTGAACATTGTTTTATATATTTAAGGTCTATTTGAGTTTCCTTTTCTGGGCATTATTTACCCGTATTTATTGCTCCTTTTTTTTTAATGTTTTTATTTATTTTTGAGAGCAGGAGAGACAAAGCATGAATGGGGGAGGGTCAGAGAGAGAGAGGGAGACACAAAATGAAGCAGGCTCCAGGCTCTGAGCTGTCAGCACAGAGCCCGACGCGGGGCTCGAACTCACAGACTGTGAGATCATGACCTGAGCCGAAGTCGGACGCTCAACCAACTGAACCACCCAGGTGCCCCTATAGCTCCTTTTTAATTAGACCGTTGGGTTTCTTCTTTTGACATCTATGAGCTTTTCACATAGTTACAAAATTAATATTATATTTATGATGTGAATTGTATATGTCTTTGTTTTATAATTTTGGTTGGTCTTTTGATTTTTATACAGATGAATTAATCAGTTTGCCTTTTTTGATTTCTGTGTTTGTGTCATACCAAGAGAGATATTTTCTTTTCTTTTTATTTATTTATTTATTTATTTATTTATTTATTTATTTATTTATTTTTTGTTATAATAGTTTATTTTCAAATTGGTTTACATATAACACCCAGTGTTCATCCCAACATGTGCCCTTTTTAATGCCCATCACCCCCTCTCCCCCCTCCCTCATCCCCCTTACCCTCAGTTTTTTCTTAGTCTTTGAGAGTCTCTTATGTTTTATCTCCCTCCCTCTCTGTGTCTTTTTTTTCTTTCCCCTCTTCCCCTCCCCCTGGTTTTTGCTTAGTTTCACAAAGTCCACCTATTCGTGGAAACATATGGTATCTGTCTTTTTCTGACTGACTTATTTCACTTAACATAATACCCTCCAGTTCCATCCATGTTGCTACACATGGCCAGATTTCATTTTTTCTCATTGCCACGTAGTAGTCCATTGTATATAAGTACCATAACTTCTTTATCCATTCGTCAGTTGATGGGCACTTGGTCTCTTTCCATGATTTGGCTATTGTCGAAAGTGCTGCTATGAACATTGGGGTACATGTGCTCCTATGCATCAGCATTCCTGTGTCTCTTGGGTAGATTCCTAGCAGGGCTATTGCTGGGTCATAGGGTAGCTCTATTTTCATTTTTTTGAGGAACCTCCACACCGTTTTCCAGAGTGGCTGCACCAGTTTGCATTCCCACCAACAGTGTAGGAGGGTGCTTACTTCTCCACATCCTCGCCAGCATCTATAGTTTCCTGATTTGTTCATTTTAGCCACTCTGACTGGTGTGAGGTGGTATCTCAGTGTGGTTTTGATTTGTATTTCCCTGATGATGAGTGACATTGAGCATCGTTTCATGTGTCTGTTGGCCATCTGAATGTCCCCTTTGGAGAAGTGTCTATTCATATCTTCCGCCCATTTCTTCACTGGGTTGTTTGTTTTTCGGGTTTGGAGTTTGGTGAGTTCTTTATAAATTTTAGATATTAGTCCTTTATCCGATATGTCATTTGCGATGATCTTTTCCCATTCCGTTGGTTGCCTATTCGTTTTGTTGGTTGTTTCTTTTGCCGTGCAGAAGCTTTTTATCTTGATGAGGTCCCAATAGTTCATCTTTGCTTTTAATTCTCTTGCCTTTGGAGACGTGTCGAGTAAGAAATTTGTGCATCTTAGGTCAAAGAGGCTTTTCCCTGCTTTTTCCTCTAGGATTTTGACGGTTTCCTGTCTCACATTCAGATCTTTTATCCATTTAGAATTTATTTTTGTGAGTGGTGTAAGAAAGTGGTCTAGTTTCATTCTTTTGCATGTTGCTGTCCAATTCTCCCAGCACCATTTGTTAAAAAGGCTGTCTTTTTTCCATTGGATACATTTTCCCGCTTTGTCAAAGATTAGTTGGCCATATACTTGCAGGTCCATTTCTGAGTTTTCTATTCTATTCCATTGGTCTATGCGTCTGTTTTTGTGCCAATACCATACAGTCTTTATGACCACCGCTTTGTAGTAGAGGTTAAAGTCTGGGATTGTGATGCCTCCCGCCTTGGTTTTATTCTTCAGTATTATTTTGGCTATTCGAGGTCTTTTGTGGTTCCATACAAATTTTAGGATTGTTTGCTCTAGCTTGGAGAAGAATGCTGGTGCAATTTTGATTGGGATTGCATTGAATGTGTAGATTGCTTTGGGTAGTATTGCCATTTTAACGATATTTATTCTTCCAATCCATGAGCATGGGATGTTTTTCCATTTCCTTGTGTCTTCCTCAATTTCCTTCATAAGTTTATTATAGTTTTCAGTGTAGAGGTCTTTCACATCTTTGGTTAGGTTTATTCCTAAGTATTTTATGGTTTTTGGTGCAATTGTGAAAGGGATTAGCTTCTTTATTTCTCTTTCTGCTGCTTCATTGTTGGTGTATAGAAATGCCACCGATTTCTGTACATTGATTTTGTATCCTGCAACTTTGCTGAAATCATGAATCAGTTCTAGTAGGCTTTTGGTGGATTCTGTCGGGTTTTCCATGTAAAGTATCATGTCATCTGCAAAAAGTGAAAGTTTGACTTCCTCCTTGCCAATCTTGATGCCTTTTATTTTGTTTTGTTGTCTGGTTGCTGATGCTAAGACTTCCAGCACTATGTTAAATAGCAGTGGCGAGAGTGGACACCCCTGTCGTGTTCCTGATCTCAGGGGGAAGGCTTTCAATTTTTCCCCATTGAGGATGATATTAGCTGTGGGCTTTTCATATATGGCTTTTATGATGTTTAAGTATGTTCCTTCTATCCCGACTTTCTCGAGAGTTTTTATTAAGAAAGGATGCTGTATTTTGTCAAATGCTTTTTCTGCATCTATTGACAGGATCATATGGTTCTTATCTTTTCTTTTGTTGATGTGATGTATCACGTTGATTGATTTGCGAATATTGAACCAGCCCTGCAACCCAGGGATGAATCCTACTTGATCATGGTGGATAATTCTCTTTATATGCTGTTGGATTCGATTTGCTAGTATCTTGTTGAGAATTTTTGCATCCATATTCATCAGGGATATTGGCCTGTAATTTTCTTTCTTTGCTGGGTCTCTATCTGGTTTGGGAATCAAAGTGATGCTGGCTTCATAGAATGAGTCCGGGAGTTTTCCTTCCGTTTCAATTTTTTGGAACAGCTTGAGGAGGATAGGAATTAACTCTGTTTTAAATGTCTGGTAAAATTCCGCAGGAAAGCCATCTGGTCCAGGGCTTTTATTTGCTGGGAGGTTTTTAATAATGGATTCTATTTCTTCACTAGTTATGGGTCTGTTCAAATTTTCTATTTCTTCCCGTTTGAGTTTTGGTAGCATGTGGCTATTTAGGAAGCTGTCCATTTCTTCCAGATTGCCAAGTTTGGTGGCATATAATTTTTCATAGTATTCTCTGATGATTGCTTGTATCTCTGAGGGATTGGTTGTAATTTCTCCCTTTTCATTCACGATTTTATTTATTTGAGTTCTCTCTCTTTTCTTTTTGAGAAGCCTGGCTAGAGGTTTGTCTATTTTGTTTATTTTTTCAAAGAACCAGCTTTTGGTTTCATTGATCTGTTCCACTACCTTTTCTGTCTCCATATGGTTAATTTGAGCTCTGATCTTTGTTATTTCTCTCTTTCTGCTGGGCTTGGGTTGTTTTAGTTGATCTGCTTCTAGTTCCTTTAGGCGTGCTGTTAGAATTTGTGTTATTGATTTTTCTTGTTTCTTGAGATGGGCCTGGATTGCAATATATTTCCCTCTCAGGACTGCCTTTGCTGCATCCCAGAGCGTTTGGATTGTTGTATTTTCATTTTCATTTGTTTCCATGTATTTTTTAATTTCTTCTCTGATGGCTTGGTTGACCCAGTCATCTTTTAGTAGGTTATTTCTTAGCCGCCATGTTCTTGGATATTTTCCAGGCTTTCTCCTGTGGTTGATTTCAAGTTTCAAAGCATTGTGGTTTGACACTGTACACGGTATGATCTCAATTCTTTTATATTTATTCAGAGCTTCCCTGTGCCCCAGAATGTGGTCTATCTTGGAAAATGTACCGTGTGCAGATGAGAAGAACGTAAATTCCTTTGCTTCTGGATGAAGGACCCTAAAGATGTCTGTGAGGCCCATCTGTCCTAATGTGTCATTCAGGGCTATTGTTTCTGCGGAGATTTTCTGTTTTGTTGATCTATCCAATGCTGAGAGTGGAGTGTTGAGATCCCCTACTATTAGGACATTTTTATCGATGAAGTTGCTAATGTTTGTAATTAGTTGTTTTACAAATTTGGGTGCCCCTGAATTCGGTGCGTAGATATTTACAATTGTTAGCTCTTCCTGCTGGATGGTCCCTGAGACTATTATATAATGTCCTTCCTCATCTCTTATTACATCGTTCATTTTAAAGTCTAATTTGTCTGATATAAGTGTGGCTACTCCGGCTTTCTTCTGACTTCCAGTAGCATGGTAGATAGTTCTCCATCCCCTCACTTTCAATCTGAAGGTGTCTTCAGGTTTAAGATGAGTTTCTTGAAGACAGCAAATAGATGGGTCTTGTTTTTTAATCCATTCTGTTATCCTGTGTCTTTTGATTGGCACATTTAGTCCATTTACATTCAGTGTTAATATTGAAAAATATGGGCTTACAGTCACTGTATTATCTGTAAGTTTCATGTTTGTAAGGCTGTCTCTGGTAGTTTGTGTTCTTTGCCTCCTTGTTTTCATAGAATGCCCCTCAGGATCTCTTGCAGTGCTGGCTTATTTGTGATAAATTCTTTCAGTTTTTGTTTGTTGGGAAAAACCTTGATCTCTCCTTCTATTCTGAATGGCAGGCTAGCCGGATACAGAATTCTTGGTTGCATGTCCTTCTTGCTCATCACATTGAAGATATCCTGCCATTCCTTTCTGGCTTGCCAAGTTTCCGTAGATAAGTCTGCTACTACCCTTATAGGTCTCCCTTTGTGTGTTAGGGTTCTTTTGTCCCTAGCTGCTTTCAGGATTCTCTCCCTATCTTTGTATTTTGCCAGCTTCACTATGATGTGCCGTGCAGAAGGTCTATTCAAGTTACGTCTGAGGGGAGTTCTCTGTGCCTCTTGGATTTCCATGCCCGTTTCCTTTCTCATGTTGAGGAAGTTCTCAGCAATGATTTGTTCCAGAACCCCTTCGACTCCTTTCTCCCTCTCTTCTTCCTCTGGAACTCCTATGATACGGATATTGTTTCTTTTGAGTGCATCGCTCAGCTCTCGAATTCTCCTTTCCTGTTCCTGGATCAGCTTCTCTCTCTTTTTATCTGCTTCCTCTTTTTCAATGATTTTGTCTTCTAATGCACTCACTCTTTCCTCTACCTCTTCAATCCGTGCTGTGGCTGCTTCCAGTTTCCCCTGTATTTCTTCCAATGTCTTCTTTAATTCTTCCTGACCGTTTTTAAGGTCTTTGAACTTTGCCTCGTTGGACCCCTTGCATTCATCTAAGCTTTTTTCAAGGCCAGCAATTAGTTTTATGATTAACATTCTATATTCAAGTTCTGTTATGTTGCTTATATCTGTTTTCATTAATTCTTGAGCTGTCACTGCTTCTTGTAGACTCTTTTGAGGAGAATTCTTCCGTCTCGTCATTTTGGCTGGATGTGTTATGGGTTGTTTCTTGAAGTTGCCCTGGAAAGGAAAACTGACAGACACACAGAACACAGAAATACCCAAACGTACCGACAAATGGTCCAGACAAGCAGTTCACAACAGAAAAAAATAACAAGTGACTCTCTGAGGGCAATGTCCTGAAGTAACAGCTACACGTTAAGGACAGGGTATGTAGTGTGCTGGTGGCAGAGCATATATAGACAGAATAATGACTGGTGCAGGGAGAAGAAGGAAATGGACTTTGCCCAGGTAGAGCGACTAAAGGGTTTAATCCAGACTGATAGAAATCAGAATAAGGACAGGTGCGAGGGAAAAGGAATAAAGATCGATGTCTTCTAGATGAACTTATACGGCCTGGTTATTCCAGAAAAAGGGCATGCTGAGACCCGGAGAAGCTGTTGAACGGAGGGAGAGATGCAAACTGAATCCATTTTCCTTGTGACCGAGTCGGATGCAGCCTCCGAACCCAACATCAGCAGCTGCCGGTGGGATTTTTTTTTCCCTCGCTCTCTGGTTGGCGACGGGGCGAAGAGGAACCACCCTTCCAGCCTCACTAGAGCATCAGTAGTCGAGGCGGCAGGAGCAGCGGCATCACCACTTGGCCTCCTCCCTCTCGGAGGATCCAAGAGAGATATTTTCTATACTAAACTTATTTTTAGAATATACCCTAAAAGGGCACCTGGGTGGCTCAGTCAGTTTTGTGTTTGACTCTTGACTTTGGCTTCAGTCATGATCTCATGCTTCCTGAATTTGAGCCCCTGCACTGTTCGTGCAGAGCCTGCTTGAGATTCTGTCTCTCTCTGCCCATACCCAACTCATGCTCGCTTTCTTTCTCAAAATAAGTAAATAAACTTAAAAAAGATAAAATATATCCTGTGTGCTCTACCATAGTTTCATTTTGTATATTCAAATTTATTCTCCTCCATTAGTAAGTTCTGTAGTTTGATCTATTGAATGTGGTGCAGGGATCTAAACTTATTCGTTCTACATGACTATCCATTTTCCTAACAACAGTACTCAATAATTCATCTTTTCTATGCTTCTTTTCTATTCATCTTCTTGTTCCACGGTTTTGTTTTTCTAATTCAATCATGTTTACTTGAAGCCCGTTAACTTGATTCCAATGTGTTATTATTATTTTTAACCAGCCAGCTTGCTGAGTTTCTACTATCTTCTGTAATAATTTTTCTGTTGTTTTCTTGGAGTTTTCAGCTAAAACATAATCTTGTCTTCAGATAGTAAGAATGTTTTATTTGCTTCTAATTTTTATAATTCTTACTTTTTGTCCCTTTAATTTTTTCTATTGTTTAATTGCTTTGGCTGGTATTATAAACATTATAAATACTACTAAAAATGGTGTGGTGATAGTAAAGAAAGTCCTTCCTGTGCCTGACTTTAATGGAAATTATATTAGTGTTTTTCTAATAAGTATTTTTCTGGCTTTGAGTTAGAGAGATATGTATTTCATTATATATTTCCACTTTAAGAAGAGATTTTGTTATGTATTCTTATTTTTCTAAGCAGTTTTTATAAATTGCCTTTTCAGCATCTATCCAAGCAATTTTGTTTCTTAACGAATCAATTAATGTAATAAATTCAATTAAACTATCCTTGCATTCTCTCAGTCGAAGTTACTTGGCCATGTTGCTGGATTTTACTTGTTAATGTTTTATTTAGAATTTTTCACTGAAAATGCATACATACGTGTACATACACACACATACACACACGTGTATGTATATGTATGTGCATGTGTAAATGTTGGTATTTATTTTCTCTTTTTGTTTGTGTGTATTACTGAATTTTGGTGGGGGGGCCCACATATCTGTATTTGTGCCTATCAATGTAATTTGTCATAGTTTAGATTTATACCGAATTTTTCGTATTTTACTAAAGTATCAGTATTTTTAAAATTTTTTTAAATATTTATTTATTTTTAAGAGGGACAGAATGTGAGTGAGGGAAGGGCACAGAGAGAGGGAGACACAGAATCTGACCCAGGCTCCAGGCTATGAGCTGTCAGCACAGAGCCCCGCGTGGGGCTCAAACTCATGAACTCATTCATGATCATGATATGAGCCGAAGTGGGACCCTTAACTGACTGGTGCCCCAATAAAGTATCACTATTAACAACTGCATTAAAATTAGTCAAAATGGGTTGGTAGATCTTCAGTTAATTTTTACAGGTTTTGACTATAGTCTTGTCTCATAATGTCTAGGATGCCTGCTTAGTGAATATAGGTATTAACCTTAATGTGTATTTAAATCTGAATAAGCCAACATATAGATGCCAACAGTGTCCTTTATCCCAATCCTTTCCAGATAGAAAATACTTAATAATACTCTGTACATACAGATATATCGATCTATCTATCTCTCTCTCCTTTCCTAGGACAACATGTGCGTTATAAACCTACAAACCAACACGTAGCACCAAGGCCTGTGAGATGCTTGAAGTTACCAGGACACAAGTTAGTGGAGTCTGTAGGAAACATGGGAAATTATAGCTTAGGTATACATGAAATTGCAGTAGAATGTATCTATTTTTGGTAGTTTAAAAAACTTTTGCAGTGTAACTTTTTTGCCATCAGTGGCCTCACGAAAATGAAAAATATGTTTAATGAAGTACTGAATTCCCATTTCTTAAGAAAGTTGATGATGAGTATGTAACTGGGAGAAAATGTTGGCATTTGCATTTGTCATGGTGCCCACATTGAGACAGTATCGCTATAACCACATTAAATAAGAAGCCCTAAGTCTGCTGAATAAGCATAACCTTATTATTTAAAACTTAGTAGCTTGTTTAAGATTACGTTTGCAAATAATGATTCATTCCGCAGAAAGTGTCTCGGAGATACTGCTCTGTGAAGCATGAGTTTTCACTTAGATCGAAGGATGGCTTTTCTACATGAATTTCACTCATTTTTCTTTATCTTTTTTTTTTTTGGTCGGGTTTATGATACCATTATATCATTTGTATAATTTGCATACAGTAAAATCACTCCCTTTAAATACATAGTTCAATTAATTTTGCAAAATGTATACAGTCAGATAACTACTACTGTAATCAATATATATAAACAGTATTTTTATTCCGAAAGTTCAAATACCCTCCCCCTACTTCTATTTCTTAGCAACGATTAATCGGTTTTCTAGCCCTATGGTTTTGGCTTTTTTTTGATCTGGCTTCTTTCATTTAGCATAATGCTTTTGCAATTAATTTACTTTTTTGTGTATCAGTAGTTTGTTCTATTTTATTATTGCAAATTTCGTTTGGTTTTGATTTTGTTTTCTTACACGTATAGAAAAAATGAAACAACTGCATTTAATGAGTGTATCATTTCAATAGAAGAAGAACTTAGCAAGTATAAATACCATCAGGGTTTTTAATGGGAAATCGGTTAATTTTAATAATGCTTGAGTTTCTGCATCTAATTCGTGGATATAAGTAAAGCTTTTAAAAGTTCATTCTATAGAAGGTAAATCATACATTATTATAAATGTCATTGTCAATTCAATTAAATGGATCATTAAAGATATAGTTATTTGTGGTGACAGGACAGGTGTAAGTTTTGGTAAAGCAGTGTCACAGTAGAAACGGTGTTTATTGAATTTAAAAACGTGTATGAAATTGAAATGTACTTAAACTTGGTGGTGGTGTATGTATAATTCATTTTGGTGTCAAAACACAGTGATATTCTATCAGTCACTACGAAGCTGTAGTGGTCAAAATTATCAAATATTTTTACATATTAAGAATTAGTTACAGTAGTCACCATACGTGATATATAATGTGAAACACAGAAAAATGTTTGCTGTGCCACTGCCTGGTTTCTCTTTGAGGGTCTCCATCAGTTGGAATTTTAAAATACCTGAGTCTTTGAATTAATGCTTTGTAAATAAGGGTCTCAAAATTTATTAGTCTTTTCTAAATGAGTCTTTTATGCTTTCTTTTCATTTTGTTTGAAACAGCTGAAAATATTTAATTGAAATATTTAATAAACAGAGTTCCAAAAACTTCATTTTCGTGGATAGCAACTATTCTAAAGAAAATTTAGAAACAGAAAGACATTGAAATATATCTCTAAATAAGCAAAGGAAAAAAATTAAACAATAAGAGCTGAAACCTAGATTAATATTTGAAACTTTGTAATTTTCCTTTGGAATATTTCAACTTGAAAGACTTTCAATGCAGCTTTTATTTTTAATTGAATGTATTTAGGTTCAGACTGAAACTGAACGGAATTGAAAAGAACTATGATTTTGCAGCACGAATATTTGGCAAAATGCTAAAAAGAAGCATAAAGACACCTTTTATTTTTTATTTTTTTAAGCCGGCTCCACGCCCAACGTGGAGCTTGAACTTAACGCTGAGATCAAGAGTCACATGCTTTGACTACTGAGCCACCCAGGTGGCCCATAAAGACACAAATTTTTGTGTTATAGAAATTTTTGAAGGTTGTTACTCTGAATGAGGCAAATGAGAACCTATGAAGTTTTTAGACTGAAATATTTACACTTTTAAATATAAAAGAATTTAGATGTTCTCAATGAAGCAAAATTTTGGGGGGAGAAAGAATTGAGAATATTATCTACTTAGCAAAATTTGCATGTGCCTAGAAGGTATTTCAGCAACTACAGAGTATTTTTTCAATTCAAATTTTTTATGGTCTATAGTGAAGAGTTGTTATTAACCATAAAATGCACCATTGCAGAAAATTACAGGCAATTTTATGAAAAATATTAAAAGTAATATATAGATGGAAAAATACATATTCTTTTAAAAATACCAGCAACTTGTTGAAAGAGACAGGTATGGCTAATTGCGTGACTTAAGTTTGTGAAAATATAATGAAAAGATCGTTGTGTTTAGGTTATTATTTTATTTTCTGGTAATATAAAAGTAGGTATTATTTTATAGAAATAACTTATGTTTCAGAATAGTTTTGGAAAAATAAATTTTATGTATTCATTAATATAATTAAACCAAATATAAATAACAAGTACTTTTGGAGTGGCCAGGCGTCTCAGTTGATTAAACATCTGACTTCAACTCAGGTCATGATCTCATAGTTCCTGGGTTTGAGCCCCGCGTGGGGCTCAGAGCCTGGAGCCTGCTTCAGATTCTGTGTCTCCCTCTCTCTCTGCCCCTCCCCCACTCACACTCTGTCTCTCAACAATTAATAACAGTTAAAGAAATTTAAAAAAAAGTACTTTTAAAATTATATAATTGTATTCTTTAGTACCTATTTTCACTATCAAAGGAGTCCCAGAGTCATCGTATGTTACTCTCACCTCATACCGAGATTTTCACAGCTCTTTGAAATAGCGCTTTTTGGCCTACCCCAAACTGCCAAGTATAAATTTCCTTAAATTAGACTTTTTATGTAATTTACTTCTTAAAATATTTTTTTCCTTTTTTTGTAAGTAGTCTCTTCTCCCAATGTGGGGCTTGAACTCATGACCCCAGGATCTAGAGTCGCATGCTCTACCAACTGAATCAGCCAGCGCCCCCCGTTCCCGTAATTTACTTTTTGTATTATCTTCTAAAGGTAGATTGATGGAGTTTAGGAAAAAATTTTTCCCACAATTTTTATGTTAATATAAATATTAAAATACATATTTAATGATTTATATAGCCCATTTAGTATCTTTTTTAATTTGACAGAAGCCTTGAAATGGTAGTGCCTTGAATATTTATTGGCCTGTGATTGTTCTAGATATTTGTATTGTCCCCACTTTAGTGACAAGGAGGCAGAAGATCTTAGAGAGAACCTAGAGAGACTCCAAGTATGGGGCAGGGCTGGGCTCTGACACTTGCCCTTTAATTGCAAATTCCATGTTCTTTGTTCAGCTTTACTCTGATGTTACTTCATAAGAGGGGAAGGAGGAGAAGAGAACTGACATCTCATGAGCAACCATGCACCCAGTGCTATGTGTGATATTTTCACCTGCGTTAGTTTATTTAATCTCTGCAACGCAGCATGTTAGATGTTTTTATTCCTACTTTATGGATAGGAAAATTGAAGCCCAGAAAAGATGAATAAATTGTTAAAAGTCACACACTTTAGAAATAGTGAGGCAGGAATTTATAGATAACAGTTTTGACCGTAGTAGTCTATGTTTAATAAAAAGGCCAAAAATTGGAGCTAAATCGTAAAGCATTACATTTAGATGATTAAGACCTTAATCGTCATGGTTGACTTCACGTTGAGAGACACAAACCATTTTCAGGCTTTTTAAGAATACACCACTATTATCCAGGACTATTATCCTGGGTCATCCGGGAATTTACCTCCCTTATCAGAATAAGTACCAAATACGGTCCTAGTCACTTGAGGGGTCATGACCCCCTGGTGTTGGAGATCACCCAAGAGCTGTGCCACAAGCCCAGATGTCTGATAATATTAGAACTGGTTCAGAGTTTCCCATAGAGCAGTGTCACACTAATCTGGATTTAAAAATGCTTCTGGCCGATCGGTGGTTGCTTAGGAGTGGGAGTGGGGTAGGAGAGGTGGAATTACTAAGGGATACGAGGAAGCTTTTGGAGGATGATGGGGACTTATCTACTGAAGGGACTCTCAGGACTGGCTTTTAACCTCTTCTCCAGCTCTCTTTGGGACCTGGCAGGTACCTGTCCTTCCTTGTTCCCCTCAGCATCCCTCCCCTAACTGGAGCAATTCTGACATCACGTATTTTATACATTGAGCTTCGCATCAGCTTTCCATTGGAGAATAAGTTCTGTGGTTAAAAACAAATTTTGAAAACATCAGAGCCGGCACTGAAACATGACGTAATTGTAGCTGTCACCGTATGATGGGCTCCCGCTGCCACCTCACATTTAAACCCATCTTTATAGGGCCCGTTGTTTCCTTCCACGGGGATGAAATTGAGATCAGGTTCTGTGACACTTTAGGTTAATATTAGGAAATGAATAGATCATTCAGTTTCTGTAGTTTTAGTTAATAAAGATCCAGTGTCACAATTCTCATCTCCTTCGAAAGGACAGCTCTTTCCTCTCCCAGCGTCGGTCCAAGTTGGCCTGGGGACCTACAGTAAGAAAGCTCCCCACTTAGGAGATTCTCCTGTCCCCTTCCTTAGGCTGCCGTGGGCTCTTCGGGGTTGAGCCTGGAGGAAATGGGAGATATGTGGGACAGAAGAGTTCTTCGGTGACAAATATTATTGATAGCTGCCATTGGCATTTTGGAGCAAACCTGGGGTTCATTTGATATGTACTGCTCTAGCGAGATTGGCAGAAGCCATGTTGATGGGTCACTGCCTTGCTGTGGTTGTTTGGTAGGTGTGCCATCTGATTGTTGAATCTTTGGAATATGACATGTGTTTTGGGGTTTGTAGTGAAGCTGGTTCTCTTAATGGGGCACTTTCTTGAGTTCTTAAGACCTGTCCTCACTCACTCACACACACACACACACACACACACACACACACACACACACAGCACATCCCAAGGGATTTGTCACCTGCTATTTCTTTGACTTGGGTGATCACTTTTGTCTCTAGCTTATGACTCTTTCCTCATCCCCAAAACACCCAGGGTACACCTTCATCTCCTTCTAAGGGGATCACTTCAGCCCTAGAAGGGTCCCTCTTGTACAGGATCTTTGACCACCCCATGCTGGCTCTCTTGTGGGCCTGAATTGAATCCACGGAATCCATAGGAAACTCCTTCATGTTCTTTGCAGATCATGTTCAATACAGTAATCCCCTTTCACTGTCCAGCAGCACACTTGCCTGTCGCCATCTCTCACTCTTTACATTGTTTTCCCTGGATTTCTAGAGGACACTCTGACTATGCTACTGAAGGGCCATTTCTGGACTTGAGGTGAAAGCCAAGCATCTCTATCTCTTGAAACCCCTTCCTAGTTTCCCTACCCACGGTGTTATAACTTCAGTGTAGATGAGGGGTTAGGAGTGTGCAAACTGGTTTTTGTTAACCTCATTTAAAAATTTTGTGTGTAGTTTCTTACCTCGTTTTGGAATGTGAGACATTTACACCTAATGTTTTAGGGCCTCAACAAAAATGGGAAATGGTATGGTACATTTTGTTATCCTGTTATATACCAAAGATACCTACCATATAATTATCCTTCAATAAATGGATAACTTCAGCTACAGTGAATCTTACGGACCCTATCAGGAATCAGTAAATATTCTCCTTGTGACTGAAAGATTGTTTGTACCTATCTTTTGTTTTCTTGTCAAATAATTTCAACATCAATTTTATGTTATATATTATGTTGATGGAAAGCATTCATAAGTACTTTATTACAAAGCCACACATATTATCTCATTTATTTTTTTTACAAATACTAAAGTTTGAGAAGGAATTGGATGCGTTTCTGCTTTACATCCATGGAGGAAATTCATACCCATGCATTCCAACCTTATGTCTTCCATTCTCTCCTTGTATCACTTTACGTTGATAGTTTAGTCTTTCAATTTTTGGGGGACATATTGAAAGAAATGGCATCATTCTCATTTTATAGATTTGGATAGTGAAGAAAAGGCATCTTCTCTTGGGTGAAGTCCATGTACCGTGTTCTTACCTTCAAATTTCTTTGTTTCCCTTCTTTATCAGCTCCCCTAGCTCTGTCCCAACACACACACTCACACACGCACACACACAACTATTTATAATTCAGTTTGACTTCGTTTAAATGTTAATTGCTCCCAAAGTATCGTATCTTGCATAATGTAATAGCGACTTGGGCTTAAAGAGTTTACAACATTTTCCAATATCAGAAAGTTAGATGGGGAAGAGATTGGGGGAATATTATGAAAGATCATGTTTCCTCCTTGCACAGGCTTAAGGATGCTCAAAGTTGAACGTTCAGCCTTCCTTTAGCTTTTTGTACAAACTCTTGTGACATGCATTTTAAGCAAAAACTAGCATTCTTAGCTACATAGTCTCTTTCTTATGCTTACTTGTGCTAATTTCATGTGTTTATTTATTTCAATAAATTACATATACTTTTTACGAACTGCATGAATAATTTCTTTTCTGCAACAGTTCATCATATAAATAAACGTAAGTTTTAAGAAAACTTGTTTTTTGACTTTCGGAGAAACTTTCTCACTGGCTTAGAGTTTTCTAGGTTAAATTAGGTCCCTCGGAGGATATAGCTCATATTTTTTGCTCCTGTTCATTCATTTCTACATATCTTATTTTTCAGTGACTAGAGGAGTAATAACAGGGAAAAAATGAATGATTCCTGCTTGTAATGTATTTTTCAGGTTGTCATTTTTTAAGAGTCGATGCCAATGGTAGAGATAGATACATGGCTTTTCTTCAATTCTCCTTCAGTATTCTAGCAGGTACTCAGTAGATTGAGTCTATACAAATGAGCCTATCAGGAGGATGTCATGATGACAGATCTGCTTCTCTGATTACCAAATTCACTTCGGTGATTTTGCGTATACTTTTAAATAAGCGTCTGAGGCATTTTTTGTTTGTTTGTTTGTTTTAATTTTTATTTATTTATTTATTTATTTATTTTTTGAGAGAGAGAGACAGAGCATGAGCAGGGGAGGGGCAGAGAGAGAGAGGGAGACACGGAATCTGAAGCAGGCTCCAGGCTCTGAGCTGTCAGCGCAGAGCCAGATGCGGGGCTCAAACTCACAGACTGTGAGATCATGACCTGAGCCGAAGTCAGCCACTCAACTGACTGAGCCACCCAGGCACCCCTGAGGTGTTTTTTGAAATCAGCAAGGAAACGTGCCAATTGTGTCCATTGCTGAGTTTACAGGCAAAATGAGACATACCCCATTAATCTAGAGTGAGACATGGCTCTGAGTTGCCTATGCAAAGTGAGAAGCTTAGATTGTTTTGAAATCTAGAATAACCCACAGTTTTGCTGTGTCGGTGTGTTGGTGTTGGTTAGCTGATAGAATTTTCTCTGCTCACTTTGTCGTGAAGGACCTTCGTTCTGCGTGTGTGTGAGAACTTGACTGCGTTTGCCCTCAGAAGTCTAGCAGACGAGTAATCTCGTCCAAGTAGAGCAGTTCCCTTTTGCAATTATGTACGAGGAAGTCGGGAAGGCTTCTGATCTTTGTAGTTCTGTATGTCAGTGAGTTTTCTAGGTAAACATGTCTTTCTTTTTTTTTTTTTTTCTGATAGTTTTTACTTCACAACAATGGGAATACTTTGACTATCTTCCTGGGTGGGGCAAGTTGCAAAACAACAGTATTCTTGTTAATCACGTTGCCTCGTAGTACCTAGATATCCTCGAAAAAATTTTATTTGGCACTATAGCTTAGAGAACGATGTAGCCTTATTCACACTCATTATGGTATTACTTTGTTATGATATTTTTACTTATATACTTGTTTCCCACACAAGTACATACTCCTTGGAGATATCTTTTTTTTTATGATTATCCCTCTTTGGCCTTGTATAGTGCCAAAGACACAATAGATATACAAAAAAAATAATTGCTAAAAGTTTCAACCTGGTAAGTGTGAAACAAGACTTAGAGGAAGTGTTTTTCTATTCAACCGCCTACTTTTTTCAAAATTCCCTGATCACTATATTCAGGAATCATTATCATCGTCACCATCATCGTGGCATTACACTTGCCATTTATTGATCTGTTATTAAGTGTCAGTCTCTCTGCTCAGCATTTTTTATACATAAACTCAATTAATTTACAAAATGACCTTAGGTGGTATTAGCCTCATTTCCATTTTACAAATAAAGAAGTCGAAGTTTGGAGAAGTTAAGCGATTTGTCCAAGTGTCACACTGCAAATGTAGCAGAATCAAGATGCAAACAGGTCTGAGCCACTGTGTAGTTTGGTAGGAGGCACCTCCCTCCCCTCAAATTTCTGATTGTAGAGGTTTTTATTTGTTTGTTTCTTAATTCCTCGAATTCCATCCTTTGCTATTTGCTTTAGCTCCGTCCTCCTTGGACGTATTGTCATATATTGAAAAGAGAAAGAAGGTTCTCTGAGTTAGGTGGGCCGAGGAAGTAAAGATAACAGATCTGTATTTACAGGGTAACAAACTTAGGAGATTCATTTCCTTCTAAGTAGTTCTCAGCCCTGGCCGCAAGACAGAATTGCCTCTCGAGCGACTGAAAACCGCAGGTCGCCAGGCTGCGTCCTAGAGCGTCTGTACCAGCGTGTCTGCTTCAGGAGGGACCCAGGCGTCTGATTAAAAAGAAACAGATGCTGTGGTGTGTTTCTTGTGCAACTGGAGTGGAAAATCGTGGCTGGGATCTGCGAGATGGGGCCTTGAAACTATTTCGCTGTGATCAATGGACTATCAGTGCGAGCGGCGTTGCCTTGAGCAATAGGTGCTGGACAGCTCGTTTCCCCAGTTCTTTCATTCTGTAGATATTTACTGAGTTTCTACTATGTGCCCAACGACATGTGAGAACTTACACTTCTCTAGGTGGAAAAAGCAGGAAATAGTTAAATCAATTGAACGGTTTCAGGATACTATTTAATTAAAAGTTATGTAAAAGATATATAGTGTCTATAGCTCACTCAGATCCTTATGTTTTATTTAGTTCTTTGCTCAATTTGTCAATGTTGTAGAGATAAGGATTTAGAGAAGAGAAAGTAGAGAAAAACACAAGCCGGGGGCGCCTGGGTGGCTCAGTCAGTTAAGCGGCCGACTTTGACTCAGGCCATGATCTCATGGCTCATGAGTTCAATCCCTGCATCAGGCTCTGTGCTGACAGGTCAGAGCCTGGAGCCTGCTTCGGATTCTGTGTCTCCTTCTCTCTCTGCCCCTCCCCCACTCTCTCTCTCTCTCTCTCGAAATTAAATAAACATTAAAAAATTAAAAAAAACACACAAAGTGTATGTGGACATACAGTTTGTATCATGAAAGAAGAACACACTCATTAACATAAACTCTGTATGTATGATTTGTGAGAAAATGATAGAACATTTAGACCAATATTTAAATGAATTCACCTAAGAACAAAGAATTATATATATAGCTATGATTCTCTTGATCACTGCATATTCTATGTATTCATATATATTCATGAATATTCTATATACTCATCTATATACCCATCTATATATTCATCCTCAAGAAAATAATTCTCTTTGCTTCCCCAGGATTTGGGTGAGCAACTTCTGGACATCTGTGTTTGTCAGGTTTGGTGCCCAAAAGTTTCACAGGTGACATTTTTTTTTTTATTTTTATGTTTTTATTTTTGAGAGAGAGACAGAGTGCAATGGGGCAGGGGAAGAGAGAGAAGGAAACAGAATCCGAAGCAGGTTCCAGGCTCTGAGCTGTCAGCACAGAATCTGACATGGGGCTCAAACCCACAGACCACGAGATCATGATCTGAGCTGAAGTTGGAAGCTTAACCGACTGAGCCACCCAGGCGCCCCTCCTTTGGGTGACTTTATTCCTCTTTGGTAGGTGCCACTGTGTTGCACCTATGTTTTATGTTGCCTTTCTGTTTCCCTCAGATCACCACAGTGATGACCCCTGCCCTCAACACCCCTGCTTCCTTCCACCCCACCATCTCATTCTCTTTCTTCTCTCTTCTGTGGCCAAAAGAAAGAAAGAAAGGAAGAAAGATTGGGGTCAGGTACCCCATGATGGGTGATGTTCCCTCCTTACTCTCTGTGGCTTAGTCTACGCTCTATCCTGACAAAAAATGGGTCTCTTCCCTTAGCTCAGCAGTGTTTTGACATCTTTCCATCAGACCGTAGTTCTAGGCTTTAGAAAACAAATAGAAAGTATTTTGAAGGATTTTATTTTCTATATAGTTGCAAATACATTTGAACAGAGTAATGTTTAAAAACACAAATATGGTGGTTTTTCTCATAAAAAAAACCTCTAAATGATTCTATAAATAAAGAATTAAGTTTATACAGTTCTCTTACCACGTTTATAAATCGCAGTATTTCCTCTACCTTTAGGGAAATGGGAAAAAAACCTGGGTGAGCAAGCTAGTAGTCAGGGATTTACTTTAAAAGCTTTAATTTGGACCTCCTTCAAATTTTTAAGGAATGGTGATTTTTTTTTTAATATTCTCAGTCTTAAGAACAAAATTAATGCTGAATCTTCAATTTTATAGTAAGTTGAATTTCCCACTGTGTCTTTTTTTTCCTTCCAGATTTTTATTTAAGTTCTAGTTAGTTGCATTTTGGTTTCAGGAGTGCAATATTGATTTCAGGAGTAGAATTCAGTGATTCATTAATTACATGCAGCATGCAGTGCTCATCGCAAGTACCAACACCCATCACCCATCTGGCCCATCCCCCACCCACCTCCCTCTAGCAACCCTCACTTTGTTCTATCTTTAAGAGTCTCTTCAGATTTGTTTCCCTCTTTTTTTCTCCCCTTCCCATATGTTCATCTGTTTTAGTTCTTAAATTCCACCTATGAGTGAAATCATGTGGTATTTGTCTTTCTCTGACTGACTTATTTTGTTTAGCATAATACATTCTAGCTCCGTCCATGTCATTGCAAATGACAAGATTTCATTCTTTCAGATGGCTGAGTAATATTCCATTGTGTATATGTGGGTGTGGGTGTGGGTGAGTGTGTGTGTGCACCACATCTTCTTTACCTATTCATCACTCAGTGGACATTTGGGCTCTCTCCATAGCTTGGCTCTTGTTGATAGTGCTGCTGTAAACATTGAGGTGCATGTATCCCTTCGAGTCTGTATTTTTGTATCCTTTGAGTAATACTTAGTAGTGCAATTGCTGGGTCATAGGGTAGTTCTATTTTTAACTTTTGAGGAACCTACTTACTGTTCTCAGAGTGGCTGCACCATTTTGCATTCCCACCAACAGTGCAAGAAGGTTCCCCATTCTCTGCATCCTTGCCAACACCTGTTGTTTCCTGTGTTGTTGATTTTAGCCATTCTGACAAGTGTGAGGTAGTATCTCATCATGGATTTGATTTGTATTTTCCTGATGAGGAGTGATGTTGAGCAGTTTTTCGTGTATCTTGTTAGTCATCTGGATGTCCTCTTCGGAACAGTGCCTATTCATGCCTTCTGTCCATTTCTTAACTGGGTTATTTGTTTTTTGGATGTTGAGTTTGATAAGTTTTTTATAGATTTTGGATATTAACTCTTTATCCAATATGTCATTTGCAAATATCTTCTCCCATTCTGTAGGCTGCCTTGAAGTTTTGTTGATTGTTTCCTTCACTGTGCAGAAGCTTTTTATTTTGATGAAGTCTCAATAGTTCATTTTTCCCATTGTGTCTTAAAGCAGGTTCCTAATTCAACTTGCTTGGCACTGGCATCCACTCCATGCCTTAGAATGTGATTAATAAAAATATATTCGCTATCTCAAGGGGTGATGTCTAACATAAGGGATGGATATGAATGTTATTTCCAACCATAAGGTCTAGAGAATGTTATAACGGAGAGATGTATAAAATTTGAATTGTTTTGATTTCTGTATAGTAAAATATTTGTGCGTGTTTTCTTTAAGAAAAGGAATTTTGAGTCTACCCATAATTTTTTTGTTTCTATTAGTAGAAAATACTGCCAAAGAATGAAAGAAATGTGCTAATGTTACCTTTCTGAATTAAACACCAGTCATTTTGTTTTATTATGTAGTCTTTGACCAATTAGTGAGAATACAGTATAATCTTTTTTTTAATGATGTATTTGGCTTCCTCACGATAGATGAAGTGTCATGAGTTTTAATGAACACTATCACACCAGTATACTTTCTGAGTCCAAATATTTGATAATGGGTTAGCTTCGTCCAAATAGAGTAATCCAGAAACACCCTAATTACATTTAGTCAAACACATTTACACTAAAGAAGTGGCTTGAAACATGTGTACTGTTTTATTTTATCAGTCACACTTTTTCTGTACTCATTCTTTTATTTTATATTGGTCCATAAAATGGCAATGAATATGTTATGTGACTCTAAATAACTGAGATGCTATTTTATGGAATACTTTTATAAACTCATGAGAATGTAAAGTCTAATTTTTGCACACTTCCTGGGATGTTTCTCCTGGAAATACTATAATATCATCTTTTCATAACTTCTGAAATGAAATTTGGTTTGTCATTTTGAATCTTCTGGTGATCATGTATTTATCCAATTAAATATAAAAGCTGAATGTAAACTAGTTCTCCTAATACTCTCTGTGACATCTCAGAGAGGAAAGAAATCTGTGAGCTATTTATATTTACATTTGAATTCAAGTTCCAGTTCTCATTCTGTACTCAGCCTTCGCATTAGACATTTTCTTCAACTAATAAATTTCCAGCAGCTGTGTGGGAGTGTAGGATCAATTTAGCTACATTAACTTGTTTAGAAATAATGCTACCTGAAATAGTAAAGTTCCAAATTATGATGTCAATACTTTCCTCTGGACTTGTTTTCTATTACTAGAATCTTTCTCAGAATATATATGCTGCTAAGTTTGGGGTGAAATATTTATTCATCTCCTGTCCTTTAATATTTCAGTCTGGTTTCACTCTCATGTAGACTCAGAAGGCCTTTTTTAAGGGGAAGCCGGGAAAGAAAAGAAAGAAAGAAAGAAAAAAAGACACAGAGAGGGAGGGAGACAAAACATAAGAGACTCTTAAATATTAAGAACAAACTGAGGGTTGAGGGGTATTGGCGTGGGGAGAGTGGGTGACGGGCACTGAGCAGGGCACGGGTTGGGATGAGCACTGGGTTTTGTATGGAAACCATTTTGACAATAAATTGTTAATAATAATAAAAAAAGAAGGCCTTTTTTGGTAAAGTTCTGAAAGAGACCTGAATAATTCTTTTGTTTCAGCTTCTAATTTCAAGATAGGGAACTGGAGCTAGAAAGGCAACATGACTTGTCCATGGTCACACAGCTGGTTGGACCCCGTGCTTCTCCAGTGTCATGACCAATCTATAAACAAATGAGTGAAATTGGAAAGAATATTTGACTTTGAGACTTTAAAATGTCTTTTCTACATTGACTTTTATTCCATGGAATTGACCTTTAAGATAATAAACATCTTAGAAGTTGTGAGATTTGCTTGGACAACAATGACTACAATGTTAACTTTTTTAGTATTTTCTTTGAAGTGACCTTGTTGTAGACATTATAAAATTGAGGTTAAGCAAAGGTAGAAAAATGAGAACATAATGAGGACTCTGTGAAAAACAGAAGAACTGTTAAGGTTATACAGTATGCTGAGTTTTTCAGATTTCCCATGTAGGCAGTGACTACCTTAGTGGTAATAGTCCTATAAAAACATTCCAAGAATTTTTTTTTCAGTAGATAGTAACATCCCTGTTCATTGGTTGAAAGCAAAGCCTTATGCTGAATGTTACACATGTTCTATTGGACACCACTGTTCTTTTAGGTTAGAATCTTCTTTTTGCTCTCTGAAGAAAAAATGATCTTGAATCTGTATCCATCTCTGAAGGTGCCTAAGAGGCAGGGAAAGAAAAATCAATTTTTTAATTTTAATCTTGGCAAATTAAATGTGCCTTATTGAATTGGTGTTTTGGGATCTGGGTTAAGGCTCTGATATCCAAAACTAATAAAAACTTAAGGTAAATATTTGTGTTCCATGTAACGTGAGTCTGTTATTGTCTTTGTGGATAGTCGCATACAAGCCGTACGGTGACTCTTCTTCTTACGAGCTTACAGAAGTTCATCCAACACCATTCCAGTGGTTTCCTTTGGGGGCAGGCATATGAATGTGGACCTAACACTATTCTTGAAAGGTACCTTTGGTGACCACTTCGGCTCACAAGGATCTCTCCCCTGTCTCCCCAATTCCCATAGTACTTCATTCTGTACTACTTTGTAATATGTATCATTTACTTAGTATGGTGAAATATAAGCTTTGTTAGACTGGTGCTTTTTTTTTCTTAAGTTCGGGCATTTGTTAACTTGTTGCCAATTCAGAGCAATGTTCACTCAATAAGCATTTATTGAGCACCTTCAAATTCCCAGCACTGTTCTAGGTACTGGATATGTGGCTGTCAGTAAGTCAGGAAAAATCCCTTCCTTCACGAAGCTTTTAATCTGATGGTGGAGGTGTGAGGAAATCCTAAACACGCAAATAAAATAAGTTTACAGAAAGAGAGAGTCACAATAATAAGAAAATGTTAAGAGAAAAGTAACTAAGGGAAAAGAGGTTGTTTTTCTCAGCAAGATGACCATAAAAGACCTTTTAAGTGACCTTTAAACTAATGCTTAAATAATGAGAACAAACCAGCAATGGAAATACTGGAGGTGAGAAAGGAACATCCAAACAGATGTGACAGGGTTGTACGCTGTGGGGAGGGGTGGACCATAGTATGAAACAAGGGGTACGAAGAAGCTGGATCTTGTAGAAATCATCATGGCCAGGAATTTGGATTATGTTCAAATTGAAATAGGAAGCCAGTATACAGTTTTAAGAAATGGAGCCATATTATATCTCTTGGATCGTATGTGGAGAAAGCGCTGTAGATGGACATGAACAGAAGCCACCGATTCATATATTTCATTATCTTCTGTAGATCTAGACGGCAAGGAGTCTACTTGGTCAGTCTCTTTAGATCTTGAATGTGCACGTGTGTGTGTGTGTGTGTGTGTGTGTGTGTGTGTGTGTTTGCCTTGGGAGGGGTTGGACTTGGGTTACTTTTCTGCATACAGAAGTGATTATAGACGTAGGGTCAAAAATGATCTTGGTGCTTGACAGAACCTGAAGACCTGAAGGAGAGGATGGATTGTATTTGAGAAAGGAAGTCAAACAGGCATGATGGAGCAAGCAGGAGACCAGGCAAAGGAAGAGTGGCTGGCCTCAGCTCTGGGAGGCAGAGAATTCACTAAGGTGGGGGTTGGGGGGGGCAGGTGGAAAGCCAACATGGGATAATTTAATGAGCACTACAAAATTGCATGTTTTCTTCCTTTCTCTTCCTTTTCTTGGACCAAAGGCAATATGGGCTAGAGTGATGTGGTCTGATGTATGTACTTTACCTGCGTCGTCACTGATTTCTCGCCAGCAGTTTGAAGTTGGGCACTCCACTCCACAACCCTTTATCCAAGACCCAGAGGGTTTTAGATGTGTTGTGATTAACAATTTTTCAGATGTTAGTTAAGATAATAAGATGCATATGCTAGATATGACCTAACTCCCTACTGGAGTCTGAGGAGACACCCTGTAATCAAACACATTAGTATTTCCGCAGCAAACCATTTTGTTATTTGCACAATATGGGAAACATTAAGAGTGCAAATAGGCTCACATCAGTGCAGATGAGGCTTGCAGAAGAGTTTGTATTAAGTTTTTTTTTTTTTAAGGTTTATTTATTTTTGAGAGACATAGAGACAGAGTATGAGCAGGGGCAGAGAGAGAGAGAGGGAGACACAGAATCTGAAGCAGGCTCCAGGCTCTGAGCCATCAACACAGAGCCCAACGCAGGGCTCAAACTCACAGACCGCGAGATCATGACCTGAGCCGAAACCTGCTGCTTAACCAACTGAGCCACCCAGGCACCCCTGTATTAAGTTTTCAAAAAGCTTCTCATTTTGGGGTGCCTGGGTGCCTCAGTTGGTTAAGGTCCCACTTCAGCTCAGGTCATGATCTCACAGTTCGTGGGATCTAGCCCCACATTGGGCTCTGTGCTGACAGCGTGGAGCCAGCTTGGGATTCTCTCTCTCCCTCTGTCTCTGCCCCTCCCTAAAGCCTGCACGCGTGCGCTCTCTCTCTCTCTCTCTCTCTCTCAAATAAATAAATAAACATAAAAAAAAAAGAAAAGGAATGGTGACTCCTGCTTACAAATATCTGTCCTGTATGTAAAAGCACATATTTGTGTATTAGAGATAGATTACTTTAAAAGAACTCAGAAAACAATGGCTACTAAGTTCAAAAATCTAGCCATTTTTGGGGAATGAAGACTGTCTCTATAAATCGTTTTATACAGTTTCTATCATGGTGCCAGTTATAATATTAATGACGACACAATTATCTTGTAATACTCTGCAGATTTAATTATGATAAAGGTAATTAATGATTTAATTAAATAACTTAATTATGATAAATGATTTAAATTATGATAAATTTTAAGGATCACATTTTCTCCATTATCCCATTGATTAAAAGAGAAAGTTTTGCATAACTCGTAGATGAAAGCAATCTCATTGATTTTATTTTAACAAAACTTTAGAATGTAAATTCTAGGAATGTCTAAGATTGGAGGCCATTGTCTCTAGTGAATAGAGATTCTGCTGAATATATCCAACTAAATGGTACGGGGCCCTGGAAACACAGGATAAGAGTATTCTCATACAACAGAGATCTCTATAGTTTAAGTAAGAACATTCCAGAGATGGAAAGTGCTGGTGAGATCTAGAAATGCTAAGATTATGGCTATTAAAACATTTAGTATGCTTTTAGTGTGGCAACCAAATGATTTTTTTTCTTTCCTAAGATTCTTTTAGGGCTGTTTTCTATCTTAAAAGTTGTCAGAGGAGTTAATAGAAAAATATTCTTCCTTTTACTGAAATTTAATTTACATTTAATTTCACCAAAACATAATGATTTTGAGTAGGAAGTTTTATATAGTTAAAGAAAAGTAATTTTCTTTAATATTGCCTGTTTGCTTTTTTAATTTCATAACTTTATTTTAAACTATTCTATTCAGTATGTGTGCATGAGTGTGTGATTGTGTGTGCGTGTTTGTATGTGAGTATGTGTGCATGTGTGATCCTTATTTGCAGTAGTTACGATCTATAAAAATGCTGTGAACACTGAATTAGCAAATACTGAACCAGAGCTCCCAGGGGAAATACAGGGTTAAGGTTCCAGTGAACCTCTGGTCAGAACGTTTTTATCAACAATCAGTACATAAGTTTATTTTACATATGTCTTTGTTTAAAGACATCTTATTTATTATATAGTTGATTCATTAGCATTGAACTCATGTTCAACACGTGTCAAACAGCTCTATAACTCATGCCTGAGCGAAGCTAATCTAACACCTGTATTTTCTCGATAATGCACATGACAACCCATTTGGACTTAGGAGCACCAGAGAACACTAGGTTTGGAGGCCATTTTGAACAGCAAATCACCAACATAAAGCACGAAAATTTTTACTTAGCACCAAACAGACCAAAGAAGACACTTGTTTACGGTGTAAGAGCTGAAACAAGAAGACAGAGAAATACCTTGTTCAGCCTCAGGTAGGACCACGTCAGGGAGCTCACGTTTTTCAGGGCTCCGTCCATTTCTACGAAAGCACCACAAGTATTGATTTGAGTAGACAAATTCCCAAATCAGTGAACCACCGGTAATGAGGACTGACTGGATAAGGAAGCATCTGTAACATGTTTCGGTCAGTGTAGGATAGGAAGTACCTTCTGTTACATTTTATCTTCTAATGAATTCATAGCAGTAGGTATATAGCCAAGTTCATTCTGTGGATTTTATTGTTAGTTATAGGCAAATACCTCTAAGTGTGAGATTTATTATCTTTAAATACCTGTGTATTAAACACTTGAATATTTAAGAACCTGCATATTTAAATACATCTGTGTTATTTGTATATACGTGCAGAGTTAGAGCAAGAGTGAATGAGGAGAGAGTAATGACATGTTGATGTACAGAAGAAAGTCATTTTTAAAAGTAATGAATGTCCTAATTATTCATGTGTTAGCGTAGCAGCCTGCTTAAAAATTCTTTGAAGTACATAAAATTGACTTAACCTCTTCTGTTTATAGACAATTAAAATGAAAAGCCTTCATAATTAATATAATCTTAACATTATTTTAAAATGCTGCTAATGGGAAGTCATCCATCTTCTGACACAGTTAATTCAGTTTTTGCCACACTTACGGCTACTGAATTTGAACATGTCATTATACATCAGAGGTGGTGCTTTGCTTTGCGTTTTTTCCTCCTACTTATTATGAAAGTCAGCAGAGCATTTGCTTACTATGTTACCAACTCAGTTCTTTGTTCATTCATCAAAATTAATACATGCGTTCTAGTATCACTGAATAGCACAGGAAAGTAAATGCAGTAATTGGCTGGCTTTTCCAGGAAATTCTGTCGTTGATTGTTAATAAGATGTAAAACTGAAGCCTCTTGCAAATAAATAAATTCACTGGTTTGTGTTATGTTTTGCACTTCAAGATTTTTCATTGCCATGTTTTTGGAGAATAGAATTACTTGGTTATTTAAAATTTTTGGTTCATTTAGAACAATAGTTGAGAATAGGCAATAGAAAGTGGGTGCCCTGTCCATCTCCTAATCTTGAGGCTCTAACTCAATGCGTCCAGCATCAGTCCAACAAGTACTTATGCAAATCACTGTGTTAGGTGATGTTGAGGGAAGAGGCTGGAACAGGGTAACTCTTCCCTCCGTCAGGACACTTTTCCTCTAGTGAGAGAGATAAGATTGGCATGACTAGAACACAAGGTAGAGTGGAAAGGCTATAGGAGAACTGGGACCAAGGACTGTGAATCGATAAACAAAGGGAAGGCTCCTTCTTAAGGAGGACAGAGAAGGGAGCATTTAGACTGAGGTTTGTATCCTGAATAGAGTCTGTTGGGTAGGAAAGGGGGTGGTTCTCCAGCAGATTTTGCTGGACCAAAGCATTCTCGAAGGTCAATGGCAGGGTGGAAAACTCTAGGATTGCTGGAATGGTATTTTGGACATAATCAGTCATGACGTGGAAGCTAGGTAATATGGTGGGACTCTAATAAGATAAGAGGACTTTAATAAGACAACGTGGAGCTTGAACTCACGATCCCAAGATTAAGAGTCACATTCTCCACCAGCCAGGCATCAGTATAATATTGTTATGTAAGAAAAGCCTTGGGGGAAACAGATATTGTTTGTCAAAAAATGCTAAAAGTTAGAAAGAGGAGAAGTCTGCATCCAAACATATTGGACTCCTTATCTCAACTCTAATCATTGTAGAGAAGACCAGAATGGTGGGTATGATGTAAACGGCATTTACGGTGGTTTTGCAGTAGAGTTGAGGCATAGGAAGAAGAGGAACTTCTTAAGACGGGCATACCATTAGAAGCACGGAACGAAGCACAGAAAGACAACTGGGCTTCTGGTATGAGAATGATGCTTTTAAACATGGCCAGATGAGAGCACACAGGGAAAACGTAGAGGCTTTGCACCAAGAAATTTTCATCAGTATGTACCAACTACTTAATGCTGAACTCCAAAACAGTTTAAAGTCAGAATCATCACTATTCATCAGAATCATTCTTTTCTCCTGAAAAATTTGAAGAACATATGTCAGGACAGACTAGAATGTAACACTGTAAAATCAATTATTTCTACCCTTCTCTTACTTTTAGACCTTCGTAAAGGTGACCTGGTGTGACCTACCTTGACCCACAGGGCCAAGACAGGTTTTTTCGATGAAAGTAAAGGTATTTTGAAGTATATATATTTCAAAATACTCACAGAGCTTCTTATTGAAACAATTATGAAAACCACTTTTGAACTGCCTGATATCGCTAGATAAGCAAGAAGCTGTCAAAATGGAAGGTTAACTTTAGCCTTAGTAAACTTTAGCCCTTTTTGATATTAGTAATTTCTGGGGTTATTACAAGAATAAGCCATTACCAGTTTTATTAAGTTTGACCCTTGTAAAAGTGCTTTCATATTGGGCGGGTTCCTATGTCTTCTCAGCTTGACTTCAAACTACCCACTGTGGCTTTATTTAATTTATTCTTTTAATTGAAGTATAGTGGACATACAACGTTATATTAGTTTCAGGTTTACAACATTGTGAATGGACAATTCTATACATTCACTGTAGGTATAAAGCAAGTTGGTACCAAGATATTTATTTTTAAAATTTTGTTTTGGGGCGCCTGGGTGGCTCAGTTGGTTGAGCAGCCGACTCCGGCTCAGGTCATGATCTTACGGTCTGTGAGTTCGAGCCCCACGTCGGGCTCTGTGCTGACGGCTCATCAGAGCCTAGAGCCTGCTTCAGATTCTGTATCTCCCTCTCTCTCTCTCTGCCCTTCTCCTGTTCACGCTCTGTCTCTATGTCTCTTAAGAATAAATAAATGTTAAAAAAAATTAAAAACATTTTTTTGTTTTGTTTGCTTTTTAAATCTCCCCACAAAACTATTTGACAGGCTGGAAGGATGTACTTTTCGTAAAATATTCGGTGGCAGCTTATTTTTATATCGTTGCACCAAGTCTAAAGTGTTTATTTCATTTAATACTCACGCTGATAAGTGATTGCCATATATAATTGCCTAGAGTGATTATAGGAAAAGGATACTGGGTAGAGGAAATGGAATGAAATAGAAATTAAATCATTTTTGTTGAATAGAGACCATAACATGGTAATATAAAATATATGCAATTTGGGGGATGGTCTGAATATGATGATAACAAATATAAACCACCCGAAGGAGGACTAACATCTTTATGCTGTTGTAATTATTTCCAGTAACATGGTATATCATTATTTGTGGAAGTCTATTTTCGTGAAAGACATTTTTAGTCATACTAAGACTGGGAGAATTCACCCTCGGTAACCATTCAGAAAATAACTTTGAAAAGATAGACTTCATCAAGAGAAAACTTTTCCTAGAAGAGTTGTGTGCTGGTCATTGCTCCGTTCACTTTCAGATCCGTTTCTTGCCATCCTCCTGCTTTGTTCTTTATATCATTCAACTCCAGAAGTTAGGAAAAGAAAGAATAAAACTAAAGAAAGAAGGAAGAACAAAGATGAGTCAGAAATTTTCAATATAAGGCAAAGAGAGATGACCAGCAAAACCAAAAATTTGGGGTTTTGAAGAAATAAATGATACATAAATGGATGTCAAGATTGACCTGGGAAAGAAAGAAATTTGGAATAAAAAGTAGCACATAGGTATTTTTTAAATCGGTTTGACCGAACACTTGGATTCTGTATCACAGAAAAGTGTTTTTATATCAGAGTAAAAACTGTTAAGGTAACAAACTGCATTACTAAAGGCGATGCTAGACCGTAGAGAACGACAAACATTCTTTGTCGCTCGTCCCATCAAGAGGTAGAATCTATTTTCCACCCTTGAATCTGGGCTTGGCAAGGTGACTTGCTTTGGCCAATGGGACATTAGCAAATATGATGAAAGAGGCTTAGAAAATGCTCTGCCGTTAGGGCTTCCCCTTCCTTGTTGCTGGGAGCCTGATGCCATCTTATGAAGAAGCATGGGCCAGCCTCCTGCAGAGTTAAAAGACAGAAGGAGAAAGGCGCTCATAGTCTGAGATGAGACCCAGTAGGCCAGCGTGGCGATCATAGCCTGCTGGGTGAGCTCAGGTGAGAGCAGCAGAACCACTCAGCCAGCACACAGAATCATGAAAACAAACTAAATAAATCATTGTTTTAAGCCACTAAGTTTTGGGACAGTTTGTTACTCTGCAAAGGTTAAATAAAACGTTCATGCATGATCTTATGTTAGGAAAATCTTTTTGTTTTTGATGCATCTTCATTAGGGAATGCCATGGCCAAGTATCAGTAGAACTTTCTTAGCTTGATTAAAGGTAATTATCTCAAATTGACTGTTAATATATTTAGTAGTGGAATGTTAGGAGCAATCTCACTAAAATTTGGAATCCATCATGAATCCTGCTATTACCTTTTATATTTAGTATTTACCAGAAGTTCTAGCCAATGTAATCCAATAATAAAAAGAGAAGTGAGACATACCAATTAGAAAAGAGAAAATACTGTCCTTATTTGCGGGTGATATGATTGTCCATGTAGCAAGCCCCTGAGGATGTAAGTACAAATAAAACAGAAACTTCACCTTGAAGACATGAAGTGTGGAGACGTGTTCTATCATATGACAATATTTATTTTTTGTTAAGTTATAGCAGGTAGATTACAATGTTATGTACAAGCCTAGAAAAATGACCAATAGAAAAAAATACAGAACCAAGAGCTAGATTTTTATGCGAATCTATTATAGAGAAGAATTAAATTCTAAGTGGACTAAAGACTTAGGTAAATAAATAAATACTTTAAAAATAGAAAATAGAAGAATATCTTTATGATTATAAGGAGGGAAACACTTAAAAATACACAAAAAAGCATAAACTATGACAACAAGATCGACAAATGCAATGAAATTACGATTTAAAAATTATTTAACAGTCACCGCAGCAAAACCTACCATAAACATAGTTGAAATGCAAACTACAGACTGGAAAGAGATATTTGCCACCCATACAGCTGACAAAAGAGTGCATCCCGAAGTTTAAAAGAACTCCTTCTATTAGTCTGAGAAAGAGATGGGCAAAGGCAAATCACAGAGGAGGAAACTCACAATACGTCAATAGGAGAAAGAACAAGGGAACCACCAGATAGATCTATACGACTTTTAAAACTATTTTCCAGAAAATAATCCTCTACCAGGATCCACCTACTACAAGGAGATATGTTTAGAATGCCTGTTGCGTCATGATTGGTAATAGCAACACTTACTCTAAATTCAAGTAGTAAATTCTGGATGTATTCATATAATGAAATATTACCTATGAAAGCAAACCATAATATGAAGAATCTAGAAAACACAGTTGTGAGGGAGAAAAGGCAAGTATATATAAAGTTTAGAAATATGTAGACAATGCCATCTATTATTTATAGATGTGTGTATGTAGTAAAAGCATAATCATAGGCGTGGGGTGAAAAACATCAGTTTAGGACTGGAAACCCAGCTGAAGAAGAAGGGATGGAATTGGATAAGTAAGCATTTCAACTATATATCTAATGTACTTTATTCAATAAAATCTGAAGTATAATGGAAATTTTTAATGCTTAATAAAATTGGTTGAAGAATACAAGGACGTGTCATTCTCTATAACTTTCTGAATGATTATGATGCTTCATAAAAAAATAGTGTTAAATAGTGTCAAAGTGTGTTGTTGCTGATGCAGGACTTCTCAGGATCTTTGTTATGCTGGGATGCCCTGGGACTCTCTAAGAGGTCAATGTCGTATGCAGTGCTCTCAAATACCTTCGATGAGGGAATGAACTTGAACATATATTCGGAAACACTAGATTACTGCGGCACGACCGGGAGAAGTGCAGATCTGGAGATGGACGGTGCTGCGGAGCACTTTGCTAAGTAGGTCCCTGGGTTCTGATGAGCATCTGCCTTAGGGTCAAAATATTTAACCACATGGGCAAGGCTTTGTTATGTATCATTTCGTTTTGGGCAATTTAATCTAAAAGGTATTCAAACGTGTGCCATAAAATATATGTGGCATTTAAAAAACTTTCATACTTTATTTTTACTGTTTCACTGAGCTCTAATTTACATCCCACGGTGAGGGTGCATTGCAATGATTTTTAGTTAATGGACAGAGTTGTACCACGATCACATAGTCCAATTTGGGAGTATTTCCATCATCCATGAAATTCCCACCAGCCTCCTTGTAGTCAATCCCTGTTACCAAACCCAGGCAACAACTGACTTGCTTTCTGTCTCTATAAATTTGCCTTTTATGGATAGCTCATACAAATGGAATCATACAATATGTAGTCCATTGTATCTGGCTTTTTACATTTAATATAATGTTTTTGAGGTTCATTCATGTTGTAGAGTGTGTCAGTATTTTGTTCCTTTTTGCTGCTCAGTAGTAGCCCATTGCATGGAAATGGTACTTTTGGTTTATCCATTGACCAGTGGATGATCGTTTGAATTCTTTCCAGTTTTGGCTCTGAGTAACGCTGCTATGAATATTCATGTGCAAGTCTTCTGCAGACATGTGTTCTCATTTCTCTTGGGTAGATTCATAGGAGTGGAATTGTTGGGTCGTTGAAAGTTTATGTTCGATTTCTTAAAATACTGCCAGACTAGTTTTAGAGTGATTGCACTCCTTTACATTTCTGCAGTAATGTATGACGGTTCTGGTTTCTTCACATCCTCACCAAACTTACTGTTGTCTGTTTGTGTGTGTGTGTGTGTTTAATGTTTATTTAGTTTTGGAACAGAGGCAGAGTGTGAGTAGGGGAGGGGCAGAGAGAGAGGGAGACACAGAATCCGAAGCAGGCTCCAGTCTCTGAGCTGTCAGCACAGAGCCTGACGTGGGGCTCAGACTCATGAACCATGAGATCATGACCTGAGCCAAAGTCAGACACTTAACCTACTGAGCCACTCAGGTGCCCCATCTGTGTTTTGATTATAGCCATTCAAGTGGGGATGTAGTGGTACCTCAGTGTGTTTTTAATGTATATTTTTCTAATGATGAATGAAGTTCAGCAGCTTTTCATGTACTAATTAGCTATTTGATGTTTTCTTTGGTGAAATGTCTATTCAAATCTTTTGCTGTATTTTAAGTTGGGTTATTATTATTGGTCTTTATTGAGCTATAAGAGTGATGGTGTGGATACAAATCTTTTATCAGATACACAATTTGCAAGTATTTTCCTTCCACAAGAAAGAAGGTAATTTGAAGCGGGGCTTTGTTTCACATGTACCATATCTCTCACATGACCTTCATTTGCGCAGAAAGTACTGCTGAGGAGACAGTGTAAAAGAGGACCATTTTCACTATAGCTGAGACTTCGGCTTGTTAGCGTATTTGTGTTCCTATGATTTATTTGCCCTTTTTCTCTCCAAGGGAATTTTGAATCCTCTGAAAAATATAGAGTTTTTCAAACTTATTAGAAACCATGCATTCCAATTACTGGTGAGTCTGTCAAAGGACAGCTGACCTTTGAACAATGCAGGGGGAAAGGATGCTGACTCCCCTCAAGCTTAACTACTAATGACCTACTGTTGACCAGAAGTCTTACCGATGACAAAATCGATGAACCCATATTTCGTATATATGTTATGTATTGTATTCTTACAATAAAGTAAGCTAGAGAAAAGAAAATGTTATTAAGAAGATCATAAGGAAAATACATTATGTTACAGTACTGTATGGTATTTATTGACAAAAATCTTACATATAGATGGACCCACGTAGTTCAAACCTGTGTCATTCAAAGGTCAACTGTAATCACACTGAGTCTCCATGTTTAGTCCAAAAATATAACTATTATTCAAAGCATTGTTTGAAGTTTTCTCATGATTGGCATTCCGAGCCAGCGTCCAACCCCTGTGTACAGTGTACGCACACACGGACTTACACGGGTTCATTTTTTCTGCTTTCAAATGGGAGTTACCGTGTTGCCCGCTGCAGGTGTGACCGTCACAGTAGCTGGGCAGACTCCAGATGGCAAGATTTGTGCCTCATGGAAAATCCCGATTCAGTGAGAAAACAGTAAAAATTTTTCCTAACTATTCTTTAAGAAACAACAGTAAGTAACAATTCTAGAAGTCGAATCCTTCTAAAAGGAACTAGATTAATCAGCATTAAAACTTGCTGGAGTAGGTAACTCTCCTCCAGAATCACCTTTTCAGACTCTCGGGAGACTTTGCTGCATGGACACAACCCACTGGGGTGCGCTCTCCCAGTTTCGTTTCGCGCGGAGGGCCCCTCTTAAAAGACAAAAAAAAAGTTCTGCAACTTGCCCTTCTTGGCTTGAAATGAATGTCCTTTACACTTGAATATGCCTTTTGTTTCATTTTCAAAAGTCTCTCCTAAAGAAAACCTTGTGTCGACACCTGGCATTTCACAAATTATTGTGTCGCTTCAGGGCACTTTTCCTGGGCCTTGTCTTTTATCCCTATATTGAAAGGGCAGAGCATAAACAGATCACTTTTGTGTGCTCTCCCCTCACATGAAGTAAAAGGAGGGGAGGAGAGAATACTGCAGATTCTTTGATGTGTTCTTTTTGTTCTACTGAAGGATAAATTTTAAAAAAGGAAAAATCATAGCTGTCGAATACATAGATAAATAAAAAGATGGAAAATAAACATGTATTTAAGATTTTATTTAACCTGTTGTTGAAAAGAGAACTATCCAGGCATGACAGGGTTCAAAGGAAAAGTCAGCGAATCTCAAATTTGTATGGAGTAACGAAATATTGAAATGAATTCACAGGAAGAGGTGAAAAAAACCTGGCTTTTTCCATGGGGGCAGGTGAAAGGAAGGCGACAGTGCATGGTATTGCATTGGAAATATTCCGTAATCTTTTTTTTTTTTTTTGCTTATTCCAAATTTCTGTAAGCAGGGTTTGTTGAATTTTTTAAAATGCCACATAGTAAATGTTTTAGGATTTACAGGCTTTATGATTTCCTACTCCATCAGCCATAGAGAATACATGCGCACGTGGGAATGGTTATTAAATAAAGCTTTATTTTTAGACACTGAAATCTGAATCTCGTATTAATTTTCATGTGTCATGAAATATTATTATTTTTTGTTTTTTCTTTTTCCCCAGCCACATTGGGATTCAGGCCAAATTTGGCTAGCCTCTAATCCATAGAGAGTACCCTGAAAAACTCATAACTAAAATTAGCACGGATTTTCCAGAGTGTATGATTGATGGTAATACATTACCATACATAATAGCAAATATATTTAATCTCTGTTTTTCTATCTGCAAATGCAAATACATAATGGCAATAAAAGAACAATAGTAAAGCCTTATGCGAAAACAACGGGAAAAGCCGTGACTGGCTAAGTGAAGGCTACTGTACCTGTCGATGACTCGAGCTGTATCAGCCAGTTTATCATCCATTCTGCTCATAAGACTCAACAACATATGATCAAGTTGAAATTGCTTTGAAGGTAAAGGCCCTGAAGCGATTCTCTTTCAGAGTTGCCTTTACCACACTTGCATGGAGGTCCAAATATATTGGGAATGTGTAATTTCCCATGGCATATGGGAAATATAGCAACACTTAGAACCCAGTTGTTAATTAGTGATTAAGAGTTACAGTCCTGTATATAAGCTGCACTGTAGTGCAGATATGAATATTTTCCTTTTATTAGAGAATATTTTAAATTGCACATATAAACAGTCAAGACCATCCCTGAGAATAAACTTTGATCAGCCCTCATCTACCCACTGGCTTAATAAATTGATGATTCTATAAATAGGAACAGTTACAAATTTTTTTAGTATATTTATGTTTATATGATCTTTATTGTGCTTTACAACTGCTATGAGCAGACTTGGGTTATCAGACATATTCTTGGGGTCTATGAGTTATGGACTAATTTGCAGATAGGCTTTTAAATATGTATTTTTTTAATGAGTGCTCAAATAAAATTATGAAGCTAGCTGGGCAGTTGAAGCCTGAAAGCAGCCACAGTTAATATGTAAATGAATGAGTATGCCTGCGTTCCAATAAAACTTTATTTACAAAATCAGGTGAGGGGGTGAATTAAGCCTAAGAGCCTTAGCTTGTTAACTCCTTTTCCAAGAGCATCTGATGGTTCTCAAAAGTCTAAGAAAAATTGATCAAAATTATATACTATTTTAACAAGATTATTTTATAAGTTAGATATAATAAATTTTAGGAAACCATGATTTGCTTGACAACATGATCCTTCCTTTAGAGAAGTATAATTAATTTTTTTTTCGCGTTTATTTATTTTTGAGAGACAGAGCAGGAGCAGGGGAGGGGCAGAGAGAGAGAGAGGGAGACACAGAATCTGAAGCAGGCTCCAGGCTTGAGCTGTCAGCACAGAGCCCGACGCGGGTCTCGAACTCGCGGACTGTGTGAACATGACCTGAGCCAAAGTCAGATGCTTAACTGACTGAGCCACCCCGGCATCCCCTAGAAGTTTCAAATTAGGTCATTATTAATGCTTTATAAAACAAAGAATGCCAGGTTTAAAAAATTTGTTTTTTAATAAAAAGTTCATTCTTGAAGAAAATTGACCTGCATTCTACAAGTATTTTACACAGACTACGGGTAGCTTTTCTGTTTGATTCAGCCATACACCATTTACATATTTTCATATTCGAGTAACTAAATAAATTGTTAACCAAACTCCTAGTTATAGGACATATCTTTTCATGCTCATCTTGCAAGTGTGGGATTTGTAGATGTCAGCCAAAACAAAAGATGAAGAACTTTTTTTTCTTATTTATTTATTTTTGGAGAGTGAGAGAGAGAGGGAGGGGCGGAGACAGAAACCCAAGTAGGCTCTCTGCTCAGCGCTGAGCCGACACGGAGTTCCATCTCACAAACCGTGAGATCATGAGCTGAGCCGAAACTAAGAGTTGGATGCTCAACTGACTGAGCCACCCAGGAGCCCCTTAAATTCCTTTTAAAGTCACTTAAAGGATCTTTTCAATCAAGTAACATTGATTTAGCTCGTTACTTATTTATAAAGTTATAAGTCTTATAGCAGTTCATTTGTAGGGCTACATTAATAGTTTTTAAATATTTCTCTAAGTTTTAGCATATTGGCTTTTTTTTGTCTTCATAGTTATAAAATAAATAAGCCACAGGGATTAAAAAGTGTAGCACAGGGAATACAGCAAATAATATTGTACTAACTTTGTTTGGGGACAGATGGTAACTAATGTATAGAATGCAGAGAATTGTTGGGCGACTAAGTTGTACACCTGAAACTAATATAACATTATATGTCAACTATACTTCAATGAAATAAATCCTTGTAAAAATTATTTGGTTGTCGGGGCGCCAGGATGGCTCATTTGGTTAAATGTCTAACTTCGGCTCAGGTCATAATCTCACATTTCATGAGTTCGAGCCCCACGTTGGGCTCTGTGCTGACAGCTCAGAGCCTGGAGCCTACTTCAGATTCTGTGTCTCCCTCTCTCTCTGCACCTCCCCCGCTCATACTCTGTCTTTCTCTCTCTCCTCCCCCAAAAATAAACATTAAAAAAATTCTTTTTAAAAAGAAAAAACTAATAAAAATTATTTGGTTGCGGGGTGCCTGGATGTCTCAGTTGGTTAAGCATCCGACTTCGACTCAGGTCATGATCTCGCGGTTGGTGAGTTCGAGCCCCGTGTGGGGCTCTGTGCTCACAGCTCAGAGCCTGGAGGCAGCTTTGGATTCTGTTTCTCCCTCTCTCTCTGACCCTCCTCTGCTCGTACTCTGTCTCTCTCTCTATCTCTCACAAAAATAAATAAACATTAAAAAAATTATTTGGTTGAGAGGTAATATTTTAAAAGGTCATACGATGAATTCATTTTCTTATAAATACATTTAATATACAGAAATTTGTAATTCATATTCAGCAACCAAAGTTTAGACTGTTAGTACCCCAAATCTGATTTACAGTGGTTTATCTATGACTCTTCCAAAACAAAAACATTGAGCAATTTTGCTTTTAATTACAAAATTATGGCTCATATGCCAGTTGGTCAAATAATGGTAAACTTAAAGCCTGAAGTATAATAAATAGAATTAATAGAATTGCAAAGAATGTGAAGAACTAAAAACAAAAAAAAAGCTCAGAACAATTCCATCTCATATGAATTCAGTATTGAAATTTTATATTTTAATTGATATAAATACAAAATTAAGGTTGATGTATTCATAACACGTTCATAAAAAGAATATGTAGTTATTGACCATAACTTAAACATTCATATTCTTTGCAAGAGTTGGTACAGTTGGTAAATGTTGATGATTATTTGATTAATTGACTTTTGGCAAAACTGATCTAGAACCACCAGAAACGGCCCAGTTTAAGGAGAGAAAATATCTTTGCTTGTCTTGAGGGGAAAACCTAAGTTGGGACATGAGAATCCATGTTTCTGTGAAGTCTTGTTGTCTAGTGAACATCTTAATTTTGATTTTTTTAATGGTTATTTATTTTGAGAGAGAAAGCAGGGGAAGGACACAGAGAGAAAGAGAGAGAGAGAATCCCAAGCAGGCTCTACACTGTTAGTGCAGAGCCCAATGCAGGGCTCGATCTTACGAACCATGAGATCATGACCTGATCCAAAATTAGAGTCAGATGCTTACCTGACTAAAGCCACCCGGGTACCCCAACATTTTAAAAGCTTGTACTCACAGATTTTCCATTGATTCAAGCAACTAATAAATGCCTTTGTCCATTTTTTATCTGCTGAAATTCTATAAAAATTTTATTCTTTTTACTGCATTAGCAGCTGTTTGAACTGGTCCCAAAGCTGCTTCCTTGTAGTTCTCCAAGGAAACCCTGAGTCCCTCCTCACATATGCCCTGGGGGAATAGCCCTTCTCATGAGTGGTCTGCAGGTGCTATCTGTAGGCCCCTATCATTCCATCCTAATTTCTCTTAGTCCTGGTGCTACAGCCTGGTTAGAAGCTCCATGGTTCCTTTCTAATAGTTATGAAATTTTTCTGTTTCATCTCCCCTCATCTTGTCGAGAGTGTAAGTTGAAAGTACTTTAAAAGTGTAAACAACCCAGGTGAAATTAATTTGACCTTTGATGAGGTAAAAGGAATACAATTTATCTCCCTGGCTGCTTTGAAGAGACGTTTTCTTTTTTATTTTTCCTGGAATAGCTTTGTGGGGGATAAGATGTGTCCAATTTATTTATAGCCAAAGAAACATTAGCTGCATGGACACGAAGCCTAATGACTTTAATATGAAAGAAAATAGGATGCTATTGGAGGGTAGCTAATTTCTGAAAGCAACAAGTGGAAGTGACAACGTAGCCATAGCTTGGCTTTCATGTTACGTAATGGATGGCAGGGTTTAGGACAGAGCACAGGGAGAAATTCTCACTGACAACCTTTTCTTTCATACTCTGTTTAAATCTCTCGAATGGTAGCTTCGTGAAGGTAGATGGCTTCTACAAATTTGCATGGCCTATTTTAAGTATGTCGTGTCTTTATTTTTAAGGACATGTATATTATATATATGTTACATAATATATATTTATTTTTAAGGATATATGTATTATAATATAAACTAATGCTGTCCCTATTTATTAATTAGTGGTTTTCAATGCTGCAGTAGTCCTTAATTTTACAGAATTATTTTCATCAACCCTGTGGTCAAAATTATTTTGAAGAATTATTATGATCATATCTTAAAACTTCCAAAGGAACTTTTCTCTTTGTAAAATAGTAATAAACCATCCATTGAAAAAATTTTTTAAATACAAAATTAAAACATGAGAGTACAATTCAAAGAGCGCATATATACATGTGTATATGCAGAATCCTCCTGAGTCCATGTCCATGCCTCTTTCCCCCACCCCGCCAGCAGACACACTTCCCTGGTAACCCCATTCCCCTTTGCCTAAGGTTTTAGCATGCCTCCTTACACAACTCTGTTAGGCATTTGCATTCATGTATAGAATATAAATGGGTTCATACTTTGATAGTTTGCAAATTTTTCCCCACTTCATATATCTTAGAAACCTTTCTATGCTAATAATATATATCTACTTCATTTTTTAAAAGTTTATTCATATTGAGAGAGAGAAAGAGAGCGAGCACACACAAGCCAGGGAGGGGCAGAGACAGAGGGAGAGAGAGAATCCCAAGCAGGCTCTGTGCTTGGAGCCAGATGTGGGACTGGGTCCCATGAACTGTGAGATCGTGACTGAAACAAAACCAAGAATCAGACCCTTAACTGACTGAGCCACTCAGGTGCCCCTATGTACTTCGTTGTTTTTTTTAATTTTTTTTAACGTTTATTTTTGAGAGACAGAGTGAGACGGAGCATGAGTGGGGGAGGCGCAGAGAGAGAAGTAGACACAGAATCTGAAGCAGGCTCTAGGCTCTGAGCTGTGAGCACAGAGCCCGACGCGGGGCTTGAACCCACGGACTGCAATATCATGACCTGAGCCAAAGTCTGATGCTCAACCGACTGAGCCACCCAGGCGCCCCTGTACTTCATTTTTTAAAACTGTTCCCATAGTGGGAGCTGTTTTAAGGATGCTGCCTTTTTTTTTAAAGTAATTTCTGCTCCCATGTGGGACTTGAATTCTCAACCCTGAGTTCAAGAGTTGCACACTCCATCGACTGAGCCATCTCAAAGATGCAGCTTTGAAAGAATAAGGTGTTGAGACTGTCTGGATAGGCTACATGACTGAATCACGTTAAGGCCTCTAGATAAACTTCTAGAATTCTGGTGGGTGGATGTTTTGTCTTAAGACAAGCCTCACAAATAAATTCCCTTGCTTCTTAAAAACTGTCCCTGACCAACCTGGAGTGGCTCGCCAATGTCTTCTGTCTCTCCCTGCCCTGCACACAATGTGAGGGGCCACGCTGGGAGCCAACAGTTGGTAATGGAATTGAATCTCTTTCACGTGTTAATTGTTCAGTAGCGTAGTTTTTTCTTATCCTTTTATGTCTTTAATTAATGGCGGATTTACTCTATTTTTTTAATTATTAATTTTATTTTATGGAGTTTTTTTAAGGCATGGGAAATTTTCTTCTGTTTTTTTTTTTTTTTCCTTGATTATTTTTTCTTCTCGGTTGCCCCTCTCTAAAATTCCTACTAGATGAATGAATGTTGGTCTTTCTAGAGCTACTCGCTATGCCTCGTAACTTTTTTCACGTACTGTTCACCTCTCGTCCACTGTGTTCGGCAGAGGTCCGCACGTTCTGTCGTCTGGGTCACCAGTTTTTATTAGGGCCCACTGCGCCGTTCCGTTCTCTACAGGCTTTTAGTTTTTATTTTGGTATTAATGCTTTTTTTTTACAACCACCTTTTCATAATAAGCTAATTTTAAAACAGTCGTTTGTTTATTCTCACTATTCTCTTGGTTCTGAGGGCATTAGTTCTACTCATTTTTGGTCACGCTTCTGTTTTGTTCTTAACCGTTTATTCGGATTTCCCTTTGGGATAGTAAGTTGTCCACCTCCTTTTTGAAGCGTTCGGGTTTCCTCCACGGGTCTCAGATGGTACAGTGTGAAATGTCAGACTGTCTCATTTGAAGTCTACAGACTGCGGGGTCACTGCTCTTGGTTTTGTAGTAAATTCAAGTTTTAACGACGGGAGTCTTGCCTCTGGTTATTGTGCGGAGGGGAAACGGGCAAGGTGGTGACCTCCAGCCGGTTTAAGCTTTCCTCCAATGTCCTAGGAAAATGCTTTACCTGGGGTTTTGTCTCATATTTCTAGCAGCCGTCTCCCATGCAGACTTCCTTCCTACTTTGACAGAATATACTCATGTTTCTCCTTGTTTTTTTCCAGGTAGCAAAAACAATAGTTACTAACCTTAAGAGTCGTTGGATTCCCATATGCTGTAGTTTTTCTCTGGACTGCCTATGAGCCGATTCTTCTCCAAAGAGTGTCTTTGTCTTAGGGTTGTTTAAGACCTTCTCTGGGAGAGATAATCATAGCTCTGTGGGATTTGACATCAGTCTGTTCCTATCTGCTTTATATCTTCCAGGAAGTCCATAATTGAGTAAAATTTCCAGTGCTCTCTTCTCTTTGTTTTTATTTCTCAAAGGGATATGGGGAGTGAAGACATTTGTTCTGTCCGCTCTTTCCCATTTTGATTTAAAGACCACATTTCTTTTATGATTGCCATAAAAGGTCTCTAACTAAACAAATGATGCGTTTATTTTGATTAATTGATTATATTTTTCCAAGTTACTCTTTTTCAGCTTTCTCTGGATTTGTCTTGGGTTTGTGGTTGAATTCAATCCCACTGTATTTATTTCACTCAGCCTGATTCTAATGAAAGACATGATTACTCACCTTGTTTTGAGTTTGAAATACTTGTAGGAGGTGTATTTAGAAGCGGTCTGCAAACTTGCTGGAAATTGAAGCCAATCAAATATTATTAGCAGCATTATTCTCCACATTTTTTTTACCGTTTTAAGTGCAGGACTGTCAGTGATTGTCATGAAAGATTTAAGATTTCCACATCACCTTTTAGAAAGACTCATTTATAGAGGCACTGAAACGTTCTCATTTGAAGCATCAGTAATGAGAGCAAGTTTTAGTTGGAAAGCTGAGGCGGATCCCATGCAAGGATTATCTTCAGTCCCTATTTGACTGAAAGTTTTAGATTCTTAAACATATGCCATTTTTAAAAATAGTGACGAGAACAACTTCTAATTCCAATACCTAATAAGTCCGCTCTTTGCAAAACCTGTAATTTAGTGCTCAACACAAAGTGTGTGTGTGAGAATGGAATATGAATGTAATTTAATGAAGGTTCTGCACAGAGAGAAATAAGAACAGTCTTCGGTATCTCCATGGACACTAACCTTTCTTTGCTTTTAACTCATGTCATCTTCTCCCTTTCCTCCATGTTTTCTTCACCTTTTTCCTTCACATTTAATTTAACAAACATTTATTCAGTCTCTCATAGACACCGGCCACTGTGTTAGTCCCAAGAGATACAAAGATGAATAAATAAGCATGATTTTGACCCCGTGACTTTTTTTTTTAAGTGTATTTACTTATTTATTTTTAAGGAATCTCTACACCCACTGTGGCGCTTGAACTCATGACCTTGAGAACAAGAATTGCATGCTCTTGAGACTGAGCCAACCAGGTGCCTCTTGACTTCGTGTCTTAACTTTTGAGTGTGTGCAAATTCAAAAGAGATGGGGGCGCCTGGGTGGCTCTGTCGGTTAAGTGGCTCTTGATTTCGGCTCAGGTCATGATCTCACGGTTCTTGAGTTCGAGCCCCACATCGGGCTCCATGCTGAGAATGCAGAGCCTTCTTGGGATTCTTTCCCTCCTTCTATCTCTGCCCTACCCCCCTTAAGCTCTTGTTCTCTCTCAAAATAAATAAATAATTTTTAAAAATTAAAAAAAAACATAGATACGAAAATGTTTTGTAAGCTGTAAAGTGCTCCATAAATACAGGGTGTCATGGAAGGTTCAGTTAGGTACAGAACTTACTCAATTTAAATTTTGAGTAGAAATAAAAACAAGTTATAAAATTCACTCTGAGAGCTCTCAGATTGTTCTCTTAAGCACTGAATATTAAACTGAAGATAATTATACTATTGCAAGAGGAGACTCCTTAAAGAAAGAGCTGTTTCACTGAAGAAATTTTGCTTTAACTTGAAGGCTTCAAACATTTTAGGGAGCTTATTAGGTCTTAACGTTTTGCTGTTGTAGTTTTGTTTCTATGTGTGCAAAGACCAAATGAGACCGTAGGTGTAAAAGCGTTCTGTAAACTGTAAAGCGATGTATAAATATAAGGTGCCATTATTATGAAGGGAGGTGGTGTTAAGAGACCACGGACCAATTTGGATAAGGTGCAGGACGTGGGCCATAGTGGGACAGGAAATGACGGTAGAGTAAGTTTTCAGCAAAATTCGAACTACCTATATGATACATTTTGAAATATTCTGGAATGGACTCTATTTCCAAAAATATCTTTTCTCTATGAACTGCTATGGCATTTGGAATTCGTTAGGGAAATTGCTTCTGTTTGATTCTAATCCTAGATAATAGTATATGTTCAAAAGTCGTATTTTTGTAATGCGGTGGTTTCACATTTGAAAGTGTTTTGCTCTATTTTTATTAGCTCATGATAACCTTTTGAGCTAGGTGTTGGTGATGGTATTTTTATCTTCGTCGTCTTTATTGTTCCTTTTCACTGATGAAGAAGTAAGGATTGAAAGTTGAATGAACTATTCAACCTGTAACCGGCATGTGACAGGCTTAACCCAGACTGTCTCTCTTCTGTTTTCTTTCTGCTCCATCATGATTAAGTCCCTGGTGAAAGTGTTTATGGAGCACCTGTTACAGAGTTAGGGAATTTCAAAGCGTGATGGTAGTTTCTTCATAGGGCCTCCAAATTGACTGGAGAGACAAATCTCATGGGCTGGAATCAGAGAATGTCATAGACAGTGTTTGATTATAAGTATTAAATTGTTAGTTAAAGGAGAAAACAATGTGGATGGGGCTTAGCTCAGGGAATGCTTTGTTTAGAGGTGGGATTGTCTGTTTTAAAAAAGATAAAAATGAGTAGAGCAGGCTAAGTGCATTATAGGAACTTTGAATTCCTGTTCTGGCACGGTATTACTGATATTTTCATTTAATGCTCACGCCAGTGTCAAGATGGACACTTTTTACCCAGTGAGAGACTTCAAAATGGAAAAAAAAAATGACTGAGTATTTTCAGTGGAAAACTAGGGGCTCTAACAGTCTTCCTGGTTATCCGATTATATTGTGGTCTCTGTGCCTTTCATTGTCTTTGACTGTAAATTTTAGAATATTTTTTTAACGTTTATTTATTTTTGAGACATAGAGACAGAGCGTGAGCAGGAGAAAGGCAGAGAGAGAGGGAGACACAGAATCCGAAGCAGGCTCCAGGCTCCGAGCTGTCAGCACAGAGCCCGACGCGGGGCTTGAACTCGCAGACTGCGAGATCATGACCTGAGCCGAAGTCGGCCGCTCAACCGGCCGCTCAACCGACTGAGCCACCCAGGCACCCCAAATTTTAGAATATTAATAGCAATGCAAATTATTCTTATCCCTAGATACGCAAATACATTTTGTCTGGTGAGGTTAAATTGACTTCCTTTTCCTACTTTGGAAGAAGCCAGTTTTTAATTATTCGTCAGTTCATTTCAGCATTTTTTACTGCCTACATATATGGTTCTTTGGATCCTCCTTTGATATAATTGTAACATCTGACTGGTTATGTCATTAGTTAATAGGTTAAATAGGAATATAGGGCAAAGAGGGATCCAATCACTCTTGTCCAAACCTGTAAAATAGTGTTTTAAGGAGCTTCCTGTTTCCCGTATCTTTCTCCTTGATTTTGTTTTGTAAGCCACTAACAGATGGTTATTCTGAAACAATGCTTTATTCATGTATCTTTCGCACTTCTAGGGTCCATTAGAAATATTCTGAACCACTGATTCTAGAATTTAACTACCTGCCCCGTCTTGCTCTACACGTCTTCCAGCATTATCTCACAAAGAGCATACGTTGTATTTATTCTTTCTCTATTGTAAGGCCTTCTTCCGCTCTGATTTACCAAGTCCAGCAAATCCTGAAAAGTCAGTTCTACTCCATTTTCGCCTCTCACCTACAGTCTTCCCACATCTAAGTGGTGTGGAGCCTTCGTTCCCCACTCTAAAGTTACAGCACGTGTCCAGTTCAGTCAGTCGGCACTCAGCCTTGAAATTGTTTCTGGGTCTTGGAGGATTTCTGTCTCATGTTCTCGGAGGCAATATGGTACAGTAGTTAAGAACGCAGGAGCCAGGCAGCCTGACTACAGACCCCAGCGCTGCCTTTTCTTCCCTCTACAACTTAGGGAAAGTCATATAACTTCTCTGTGGTTTGGTTTCTTCACTTCTAACAGGATAATGAGAACTCCCATATAATTACATGAGTTAATATATGCCAAGTGTTTATGAATATGTTTGATTCAAACTAAATATCATATAAACTTTACCATCGTGGTTGACATTATTTCTATTTTACTCATTTTTGGCTTGTTTTATCAACTGAATTTTAAACTGAGAAAAATAATTTTGAATTACTAGGAAAATTGAGATACAATACTGTATTGGTCTCAGGTGTACAACATAATGATTCGATATTTCTCTACAGTGCAAAATGGTCACCATGTTAAGTCTGTTTACCGTTGGTCACTACACAAAGTGAAGACATTTTTTTTTCTTGTGATGAGAACTTTCTAAGATTTACTTTCCTAGCAACTTTCAGATTTGCAGTAGTCCCCATGCTATACATAATAAGCCCACGACTTAACTATTTATAACTGGAAGCTTGTACCTCTTGGTCTTCTTCACCCATTTTGCCCCCCTCACCCCAACTACCTTGTCCTCTGACAACCACCAGTTCACTGTGTCTACGAGTTTGGTTTTGGATTGTTTTGTTTATTCATTTGTTTTGCCTTTTTTTTTTTTTTAGATTCCACATATAAGTGAAATCATACGGTATTGGTCTTCCTCTGTTTGACTTATTTCATTTAGCGTAATAGCCTTGAGGCCTATCCATATCATTGCAAATTGCAAGATGTTATTCTTTTTTATATCTGAATAGTATTCCAGTGTGTGTGTGTCTGTGTGTGCGTGCGTGCGTGCATGTGTGTGTGTGCGCGCACGCACCACATCTTCTTTATCCATTCATCCACCAGTGGACACGTAGCTTATTTCCGTATCTTGGCTATTGTAAATAATGCTGTAATGAACATAGAGGTGCAGATATACTTTCAAATTAGTGTTTTGTTTTTCTACATGGAGCTGTAGGTCTGTTGCATCTGTGGGAGGAGGTGAGTTCAGGATTTCCTTATGCTCTCATCTTGAAGAGCACCAAGAAAGAAATTATTTAAAAAAAAAGTTTTATACTGTGTATTTCACAAATTTGATGCTTAGTCCCTTGGTAAGAGGGAGTTACCAAAGGTTTTTTCATAGCGTTTTATGTGTCCAAGGCAGTGTTCACTGTGCAGCAAGGTATTGGAAAGGTTAGATCAAGGACTACTTCAGTAATTCCAAACATCCAACAGTTTTTGTTTTTTTTAATTCATTTCTAAACAACAGACATTTGTCGAGTATTCACCAGGTGCCGGACATAGACATCAGTCATAGAGATTCAGACTGAAAAAGTGACCATGCCAATCTTTAAAATGCCTAATATGCAGTACAGGAAAATTAATAAGTAGATGAATAGAAGCAGTTCGCTGCTGAGCTTTGTACTAGAAGTATGCATGATCCCAGGATACAGTGGGAAACAAAGGTAATGACAGGAAGGGTTTCTCCAAGGAGGTGATTCTTAAGCCAGCCCTAGACAGGGGCACTGGGAAGTAAGGGCGAGGGAGTGTGCTGAGCAGCAGGCACATTTGTGGAGGCCCGAACAACCTGGCAGCGTAAGAGAACTTCGGTGGAATAAGGCTTGACCGTGGCTCAAAACAAAGCTGAAGGAGTAACCAGGCTCTTCCTATCATAAAAAAGATTCGGACCTTTTCCTATGGCGAAAAGAGAATGTGTGGAGACTGGAATTTCTATAATAAGTGATTAATAAAGTTTTTAGACTATTGTGGTTCTGAGTTCCGCTTCCTTTTAATATTACAGGGATAAGTATGTATCTTGTGTGAGCACAACTAACGTGATAGCAGGTCCCCAACACCAAGAACAACGACCTTTCCCAAACAGTAACATCCAATACCAATCTCTACTCCTCAGGACGTTTTCGGTGTTTTCTTAACACAGAGAAATACACTATATTTGGTTTTTAGGATATCTCCTAGAGTACGGGATCTTAGTAAGTATGCCATCGCTTTTGAGATGAATTAGCTGCCCCACTGAGAATAGGGGTTTGCAAACTAAGGTGAATCTCAGAATATATGGAGGCAAGAGAGAGAGATGGGAAGAGAGGTCACTACTTGGGAGAGCCACAGAGTAACCAGAACTTCACGGTGGCGGTGAGTGGCAGGTAAGCAGATGACGAAGACAAGGCTGGCCGACCAACATCTGCCTGTTATCAACCTCAGGTTTATGGCCAAAAATTATGAAATAGAAAATGCCGTCAGAAGGGATGGCTTGACGTTTTGAAAGCTGCTTTTTTCTCTTCCCTCAAATATTTAACTTCCGCCATGCCGCGTGTTCTCGTATTCATTTTAGTGTGTCATCCTATTAACATATAAAGTCTGATAGTTATTCATCACTAATCAGGTTGAAATAAATCGTGTTATGTGTTAAACTGAGCTGAATTCTACCCTCTCTTTTTCATCCGACGGGGTGCTTTTAGAACAGTAAGTTCCACAAATGTCAAAGCACAAACCAGTCCGCATTACAGAAGCAGCTCCCTAATATCACATCAACTGTGATGGGAAACACGGGACATCGTGTCCTAAGAGGCAGACTTTTCAATCCTCTAACAAAAGAACACTCCCTCAGATTTGTAAATATGTATTCTTAGCCTGCAATATTAACAGTTCTTATAGCCACCGTATGAAAATCGTTAACTCGTGTAATTCACGCCGCAGTCATTAGTTTCTGGGAACAATCCTATATGTATATACTTAACATAAAAATTTTAAATGTACATAAAGATATATATTTTTAAAACCCCCTAGCAATAGATACCTAAAGTTTCTAATTATAAGGAACTGTCTTTTATCTTCACAAACAACGCTGTATTCAGTAAAATATGTAAATCACCAAGAGCCTTATGACAAATGACAGATGTGGTAAGAAAGCAAAGCAGTGTGTGATATAATATTGCTGTTTCAGTTTGAGAAGTGACTAGTCCTGTTTGTCCTGATGAACTGGGTTTTCTTCAGCTACTTTCATGATCTCGTGCCGCAGTTAATAATGAAGGAGTTAGGATCCTTTAAAAGTGTTTTGCTATTACTCTGATATAATATGGAAAACTTGGTACAAGTTTTTATTGTGAAGCTGAAGAATATAACATCTTATTCAGTGAATTACTAATTAGGCCTTGTTTTTAAGAAAGCTAATTAATCGATTTATTCCCTACATCATTGCAGAAACTAGTACGAGGCAGTGTTCAGAGATAGAAACAACTCATTAAAAATAAAATCATTTTCCATGTACAGAATAAAAACAAAAGAAAAAAATGAGTAAAGGAATAAGTGTGAAGGAAAAGATAGAAGTAGAAAATAAGATAAAGCCCTAAGGATAAGCTTGATGTAAAAGATGATTTTGTGAAGTTGCCAAGTGGGGGTCAAAACTATATCCAGGTCAGGGGCACCTGGGTGGCTCAGTTTGGTTAAGCTTCGGATCTTGATTTTGGCTCAGGTCATGATCTCAGGATTCATGAGATCGTGCTTGATGCTGTCAGTGCAGAGCCTGCTTGGGATTCTCTTGTAGATGTATGCTCTCTCTCTCTCTCTCTCTCTCTCTCTCTCTCTCAAAATAAATAAATAAACTTAAGAAAAACTGAACCAACTATATCCAAATCAAATAAAGAATAAGCACAAATAACTTGCAGTTTTTTTATTGTTTTAGATAATTAGGGAATAATTAATAGTAATTTATTAAGTGGATAAAGTTTACTAAAATTTTACATTCTAAAGAGAAAAATTTGCGTGTTTTTAGAATATACTGAAAACCTAAAACTATCGTACCTGAGAAAATTTCAAAGCTTTTACTGCATACACAGTTGGGAGTCCCACTTTTTTGTTTCTTTCTGGAAAAAAGTTTTATTATCAGGATATAATTAGTGTTATCTCAGCTAATCACCTGTTTACCCATAGGTTTTCAGTCTTACCTACGTCCTTTAAAATTTTAAATTAATGTTAGTTCAGCTCCATCTTTATCAACTAATTTTATCCTAAAATCAAGGATAATTGCTGATGAAATCAGTTCAACTATCAGAATCTGGGAATGAACATTGCTCATATTTAAAGTTCGGATAAGGGAAAAAGTGTTTAGTGTTGTTTTACTACAAAGATATGTACTATTTTTATTTTTAGGAAGAATTTTATTTTGAAAATAGCTATTGAATAGAACTTTTTTGTTGGTTTACCAATATATTAAAACCAAATTGTCAGTTCTTAATGAATATTTGTAAATTATATAATTTAATTATTTTTGTTGCTCCCATTCACTGTTAAATGTGCCCTGATTTGCATGACACATTGTATGGTCTCCCCACTCATGTTTAAAGAGTATATGAAAATAGGAGCATTCTGCAGAGCATGCGACTCTTGATATTGGGGTCATGAGTTTGAGCCCCATGTTGGGAGTAGAGTTTACTTAAAAAAAGAAAAAATATATGAAAATTAACCCTATAAAAAAAAGGGAGAGAGAGAAGGGCATCCTAGGAACTTGATTCTACTGTGAACTGAGGTTTGCCCCTCTACGTCTCTCCTCTTTGTCATCATCAGTTGTGATCTTAGGAATGCAGTTACACTGGTTACACATGCCATAGAGCCCATCTCTCCCTATAATGGAACAGAGTTGGCTGGATAGAAGCCCCCAAAGGTGACCTGAAATTGCAAATAATAGTTTTAAACTATGACACCCTCTTCCACAAATAGTGAGAAAGAGAAAGAGAGAGAGAGAGACAGAGAGAGTTCTCTAGTGATTAAAAATCAGATTAAAAAAGTTAAAAAAAACACATCACACAAATGGTTGTCAAGTGTTCTTTCAAATTGGTATCTTGTCGAAAATAATTTCTACAGTATTTAACAAAAACATTTTAAACTTGGGAGTTTAGTTGGGAGAAAAAAAATTGGTGTTAGGAGAATCATACTCCATTGGAAATGAGGTATTAGAAGTGATCCTACGTGGTATATACATACAAAGGAATATTACGGAGCAATGAGAAAGAATGAAATCTGGCCATGCGTAGCAACATGAATGGAACTGGAGGGTATTATGCTAAGTGAAATAAGTCATTCAGAGAAAGACAGATACCATATGTTTCCACGCATAGGTGGATTTTGAGAGACTTAGCAGAAAACCATGGGGGAGGGGAAGAGGGGGGAAACCACAGAGAGGGAAGGAGAAAAAACATAAGAGACTCTTAAATACTAAGAACAAACTGAGGGTTGAGGGGGGTATGGGAGTGGGGAGAGAGGATGACGAGCACTGAGGAGGGCACTTGTTGGGACGAGCACTGGGTATTGTATAGAAACCAATTTGACAATAAATTGATAAAAAAAAAAAAGAAGTGATCTTAGCTTCATTATTATAAGGAAATCAAGGTGCTTGGTAATAAACTTTAGAAACATTGGACTATTCATTCAAATGCCTCAAGATATCTTTGTACTTGGTCTTCCTGGGTCTTATCAAAATAGAATACAAGTATGTATATACAAGGAGACCAAGTAATGAGGTACAAAGAGTGTGTTCCTAGCTTTATTTCATGAGTATCTGGTGTTAAAAAGAAGCCAAAGGAGATCTAATGAATACAGTGTTTAAACTATCCACCCACTCATCCACCTACCTGTCCATCCGTTCATCCATCTATCTATCTTTTTACCCTCCCATCCACCCACCCATCCATCCTTTCCACCTATCTATCAATTCACCTACCTCTCCACCCACCCACCCATCTATCTACCTGTCCATCCATTCATTCATTCCCTCCTCCACCCACCTATCCATTCACTGGATCATTCATAAATTCAACTAACAGTTAATGAATGCATATTTTTTACATATTTCATTAACAAAAATATGAACACCTGGCCTTAACCTTAAATTGTGTGCAGTCTAATGCAGGGATTGCATGTCAATGAATACATTTTAGTGTGCCTAGAGGATTTCTGCTTATATACCACTATTTTTGGCAAGATGATTCCTTTTCTGAGAACTTAGAAAAATATTATCTTAGAGTTACTCTTTATGTTAAGTAAAGTCCCCATCCTTAGATAAATACGGTTAATCTCCACTTAACTTCTCTAGTTCATTTCAGCAAATGTTTCTTGATTACTTGTAAGTCAGTCATGGGGGTACAGAAAAAATGGACAGAACACTACCCTAGAACACAAAGAGAGCACAGGAGCACATGGATAGTCTGAAAACCACCCCATTGATGCTCTAACCAAGGTGTGCTCCGTGTACTGTGGGAGCACAGAGAGGAGGAGCATCTAATCTGACCTGAGAGTGGTGAGGAAGGAAAATGGTATCAGAGAAGACCCGAAGGAAAACTCTTAAAGGATGGATGAAAACGAACCAGATAAAATAGGGAGGGAAGGTCATTCCAGAAGTGGGAGACGTATGAGCAGAGGCACAAAGGCAATAAAATATATGGTGGAGAATTGCAAGCAAATATGTGCAAAATCTTAAAGAGGCTGACATCATGGGCAGGGGATGAGCTGGAGTGGAAGGCTGGGGTCTGTCATGCACAGACACGTGGACTTTCAAGAAGCTTGAGGCTTGAGGGGCTCCTGGATGACTCCGTCAGTTGAGCATCCTTTCTCTTGGTTTTGACTCAGGTCATGATCTCATGACTCCGTGGGTTCGAGCCCCGTGTCAGGCTCTGTGCTGGCAGCACAGAGTCTGCTTTGAATTCTCTCCCTCCCTCTCTTGTTGCTCTTCCTCCATTCGTGCTGTCTCTGTCTCCCTCAAAATAAATTAAAAGATTTAAAAATAAAAGAAGCTTTGAGGCTTGAGATATCATTGAAATGATTTTAAATGGTGTAGGAGAAGGGACAGTGGCCCCGTCAGTTTTCTTATCTAGGTAAGTTTCTCAACCTCAGGACTATTAACATTTGGGCCAGATAATTATTTGTATTGTTAAGGGAGGGTGATGACTGTCCTGTGTGTTATAGGATGTTGAGCAACATCTCTGGCCTGCACCCTCTAAACACCAGTAGCATTAGCCAGTTGTGACAACCAAAAATGTTTTTCAAACATTGCCAATGTCCCCTGGGGGGCAAAATCACCCTGAGTTTAGACGAATCACCCAGAAGATGAATATCAGAAGGAAAGAGAAGTGGTAAAATCAGAGCTGAATATGAAGGTGGACGTAAGAGGGAAAAGCATACAGATCTGACAGATGATTTGAAAGCCATGACAGCAGAAAACATGGGAAGATACAGGAAAAGCAAGGGAGGGGACTACCGGGAGAAATCCCAGGTTTGGTTTTTGACATGAGCATTCAAGGTACCTGAGTTGCATCCAGGCCAATCCATCTGGCAGACTGGTTGAATATACAAACCTCAAACTTGATGAAGAAGTTTGCCCTTGGGTGAAGGATGTGAGTGTTGTTAGCTGGAGTGAGGTTGAAGGTGGGTAGAGAAGGAAACAAAGGGGCCAACTGTTGAGTTTGGACACATGAAGACATAGAGGAATGGACAGAAGAAGAGAAAACTATCAAAGACCAGGAACGGGCAGGGATATTAGAAAAGCAAGGGAAATGTGACATCAAGTCTGCCAAAGAGACCCTTCAAGAAGAAAACCATCTTAGTAACTGTCTACAGAGAGGTACATTCAAGTAAGAAATGATAAATGTGTTTTGGACAGAGCAGTTAGTTTGAGAGGAAAATATAAGACTGAATGTAGGTAGTAGTATTCTGTTCTGTAGACTTGGTGACTGGCACAGAATGAGTGCTGAAAAACTGTGAGACAATGAAAGAATAAATAAGCAAATTACAGTGGATCCTTGAGCAGTGTGAGAGTTCGGGGTGCCAGCCCCCGTGTGGTCGAAAATCCCTGTGTAACTTTGACTCCCCCAATACTTCACTACTGATAGCCTACTGTTGACTGGATGCCTTACCAGTAATGTAAACAGATCAACAGATATTTTGTATGTTACATGTATTATTGTACTGTATTCTTACAGTAAAGTGAGCTAGAGAAATCATGTTCTTAAGAAAATCATAAGGAAACTAACAGTTACAGTACCGTACTGTAAGAATCCACATGTAGGTAGACCTGCACAGTTCAAACCTGTGGTGCTCAAGAGTCATTGCATATTGAGTTATACTGAATAAAGGACCTCTTTTGAGAATATAGAAGCAGGTCTCTGTGCCTAGATTATTATAATGGTCTAACATTGTATCAAATATTGTATCTAAGAAAATACTTACAACACTTCTCACTTAATTATGTTACGGCAGTACAAAATAATCTGTGAATGTCTATGAAGTATTTTGAGACTCAACGGAAGTAGACATTGCAGGAATATATTTTTATTATGCCTCTTTCCATACCAATATACACAAATAGACAGCTGAGGGGCACCTGGGTGGCTCGGTTGGTTAGGCATCCGAGTTTGGCTCAGATCATGATCTCGCATTGCAGTTCGTGGGTTCGAGCCCCATGTCGGGCTCTGTGCTGACAGCTTGGAGCCTGGAGCCTGCTTCGGATTCTGGTTCTCCCTCTCCCTCTCTCCGCCCCTCCCCTGCTCACGCTCTGTCTCTCTCTCTCTCTCAAAAATGATTAAATTTTTAAAAAATTAGAAAAAAACCCAAATAGCTGAATTATGCCAGTGACAAAATAAGTCCAACATGTAATTGGACTCATTTAATTTAGAAGTGATCGTTTGTATGTCCTGAAATATGCCGAGTTGTGTCTAGAAGGCTGTGAACAGCTGTCTTATGTAGCTAATGGGTTGTCTCACCAAAAATGTAAAAAGTGGATATAGTAGTCATCACCAGCATGATGTGTTCTGGATATCAAAGGTGGAGTAGAGGGAGAGTTACTTTCTCGCATGAAATTTTAATGCAATTGGATGGGTTTAAGGATGTTTGTTCTACATACAGTTCAGGGTATTCAGTGTAATTTCTATCAATTGTGCTAAGATTTTTAAAAATAAGAAACTAATTACAGTTGAATTTAATAAAACGCAAACAATATAGCCTTTGCTTATTTATCTTGTTACTCTGCAAGTTACGAAAGTCAAATGCTGAGTGCTACCGAAATGAATTTCCCAGATTCAATTGCTGTTTAAGGAAATTAGTCATTTACTCTTCTTGTCGATGCTGCAAGAGATAAGTAGGCTCTGTAAAAGGTAGCCAGTTTGAAAATCTCTACATTGTGGTTTTTTTTACTCATAAGGGAACATTTCAAGTTTTTTTTAAGTTTATTTATTTATTCAGAGAGAGAGAGAGAAAGCGTCAGTCTGGGAGGAGCAGAGAGAGAGAGAGGATCCCAAGCAGGCTCTGCACTGTCATTGCAGAGCCCAACGTGGAGCTTGAACTCACAAACCCCCGAGATCATGACCTGAGCTGACGTGGGACCCCCAACTGACTGAGCCACACAGGCGCCCTGACATTTTTTTTTAAATTTACTTTCAGAAAATACACACTGGATGTTTCAAGTGTCATCACTTTTATTCCTATTGTGCCTCTTCAGTATATAATAAAATATTGTGAATGATCTGTTCAGATAATAATAACTCTTAGGGTTCAATTAACAGTCTCTCTCTATTTGGACATGTTTTCAAGGACCTGAAAGATTGAAAACGGTGATGTTTGATTCTTCATCAAGTATGTATGACAGAACTCTTATCTGTATTGTGGTACTTTGTAGAAGCACAAATATACATAAATTATAATCCTTATTCTCAGAAGTTTACAAGCCTTGTTGGAAGGAACCATGTATAAATCAGTAAGAACAGTTAAGTGGTGAACACTTAAAAAATTCTTTTAATAGGTACATGTGAACAGATTTTGTTTTATTTATTTATTTATTTAATGTTGTATTTTTAAGAGAGCAGGGGAGGGGCAGAGAGAGAGGGAGACACAGAATCCGAAGTAGGTTCCAGGCTCTGAGCTGTCAGCACAGAGCCCGACGCGGGACTCAAACTCATGAACGGTGAGATCATGACCTGAGCTGAAGTCAGATGCTTAACCGAGTGAGCCACCCAGGTGCCCCTTACTTATTTATTTTTAAGCAATCTCTATGCCCAAAGTGGTCCTTGAACTCATGACTCATATGATCAAAAGTCACACGCTCTACCAGCTGAGCCAGCCAGGTGCCCCAAGTGCTGAGCACTTTTAGAGCGTCCTGTATGTGTCACGGTGCTTAAGGATGGGGGACAATCATGGACTCAAAGGAAGCCAAGGGGGCTTCATGGGGGAGATGTTCTTTTTCCTATTTTTGTTGATGTTGATAGTCCCAAAGAGAAATTTGTTTTTCCCAGTTTGTACTGGAATTCCCTTTATGAGTGGGAGGTGGGAAAAGGGGGACCGAATTTGCCATTCAGCAGAATTCAGGGTTAAAGGAAGGAATCAAGAAGCATCAAATCTCCCAACATTTTTGGACCCGAGGGGTGTTTTTTCCATAGTTCCCTTGTTCAGGAAACAGACCAGTTCTGCTATGAGCGGACCTGATTTTTACTTAATCCTTTGAGGCTTGCAGTAAGTAGTAGGAAAGTGGCTCCTTACTTTTAAATGTGTTTATATTTATATTTTCTCAACTCCTTCCCTTAGCTATTTTGGTAATAGCTTTTTTTTTTTTTTGGTGTTTTAAAGCATTATGACTTTTTACTTTATTTCTTTAAATGTTTAGTTTTGAGAGAGGGAGAGAGAGAGTGTGTTTGGGCATGCGAGTCGGGGTGGGGAAGGGGCAGAGAAAGAGGGAAACGGATGATCTGAAGTAGGCTCTGAGCTGACAGCACAGAGCCCGATGAGGGGCTCGAACTCACAAACCGTGAGGTCATGACCCGAGCCCACGTAGGACGCTTAATTGACTGAGCCATCCAGGCGCCCCATGTGACTTTTTCCTTTAAAAGATTCATTGTGATCACCTTTGTAAGCAAACCAGTAATCTTTTGTGCTTAGAAATTTATTTGCTAATAAAAATAAATCACTAAACATACTATTTTCATTTGGTAGAATAATTTGTATTTCTTGAACGCAATTGTTATTGCACTTCATAAGGCCAATGAAGTATATTCGACTAGAAAGTAATGCTGATAATTTTAAGAAAAGATTTGGTTCATTTAAAAAAAATTTTAATGCTTATTTATGAGGGACAGAGAGAGACAGAGAACGAGCAGGGGAGGGGCAGAGAGGGGGGGGCAAAGAGAGAGAGAGACACAGAATCCAAAGCAGGCTCCAGGCTCTGAGCTGTCAGCACAGAGCCCGACATGGGGCTCGAACTCACCAACTGTGAGATCATGACCCGAGCTGAAGTCAGATGTTTAACCGACTGAGCCACCCAGGTGCCCCTTGGATCATTTTTAAATAATGCAGTTTCTGGGGCGCCTGGGTGGCTCAGTTGGTTGAGCATCTGACTTTGGCTCAGGTCATGATCTTGAGTTCTGTAGGTTTGAGCCCCACGTTGGACTCTGTGCTGACAGCTTGGAGCTGGAGCCTGCCTCAGATTCTGTCTCCCTCTCTCTCTGCCCCTCCCCTTCTCGCACTTTGCCTCTCTCTCTCTGTCTCTCTCTCTCAAAAATAAATAAACATTTAAAAATAATAATAAAAGAAAATAGCGTAGTTTCTGGCAAGCAAAGCCAATTTAATCTTCGTGAGTTTGGAGGGTTACTTAACACTTACCTAGAGATTGGCTATTGCATTGTAAAGCATTCCAACTAGTTCTGCGGACTGTCCCAAATTATCCAAGAGATTTGAATTCTCTTGCAGAAGAAAGCAAATGATCATATGTTCACATCCGTCCTCAAAGCACAGCTCCGTCTACTAGATTCCAAACAAAAAGCAGCTTTGCTTAGAAGGAGATGTATTGTCAGTGGTAGCGTGAAACGTGAGAGGAGTACATTTTGTTCGCTCCAGTTGCCAAGGAGGGAAGTCACCTCCGTGAGCCATATGCTTGCTGCGTGGCTGGCGGAGCTCTTAGTGAAAGAGTCACAGGTGTCTGATGAGTTATCCGTCATCTCTGTAATGTACACTCTGGTGTTCTCACTGTTACCACAGCCCGGGCCGAAATGAGCAGGAGAGGCCTCAGGCTTTGAGTTCCAAGAAGAGAGTTCTCTGGGGAGGCACTGGAGGCTGGAGATTCGCTTCAAGAGACCAGCTTTCTGGACCCCGCTTTGCAAAAGTAACTGAGCGACCTTGGACAGTTTATGCTCTTCTCCGGTGTTCTGTGTCTGTCTTTACAGAATATGGAGTTTGAGCTAGATGATTTCCAAGACCTCTCCCAAATCTAACAAAAGGTCCTTTTAGAATTTCCTCCTTATTTCTAAGAAAGCCTTTGACACTTCATGAGTGAAGAAACTTGTCTTCGCATTTAAGAATGAGGAGAGAAAGGCAAGGGGTGGACGGCAGCTCTAAGCTCTCGACTCTGATTCCTTTCCTGTCTCCTCACTTTCTTGTGCCTGTAATCTGACTTTCTCTAAGGTGACATTACCCAAATGCATAAAATGAAATGATATCCTTTCAGACTGTACACCTCGCTGTGTGATGATTAAAGTCCTGATTATTGCACAGGGCCTCATAGAAATTAACGTGAGAGCCCTACCGCTAGCTTGAGTAAAGCCTTCTCTTTGGGCTTCCAATCTCACTTAAGGTGTAGGATGCAAGAGGATTCGTTTTACTCTTTTACCCTGTTTTGTACGATATTATTTTTTCTCGACATTGCTTTCTTCAAAACTGTCTTTGTATTTCTGAAATTCCACTGTGGTGCATTCTGACACATTGTGAAGTGGCTGCTTTCATGTTATAGCAGGTTAAGTTTTAGACACGTATCAGCAAAAAAGGGTAATAAAACCTGTGTCCTAAAAGGAATCATTCACATTTCCTAGTGAGTCCAATGAGAGATTCTTGGCAAGAATACGATGGCTGGTTCCTTTGACAGCACCTCCTGGAGAAAGCCCTGTTAGTACTGGACTCTGGAAACGTGGCGAGTTTCTGACAATGGTGCTAACCGCTCTCTTTATCGCAGTCATATGATACCAAAATTATCTCGGGAAAACTTTTTCCTAATATTCAAACATTTCTATTTCAGTAATGGCTAGTTAATGTCCCTGTTCTCAGTCCTCATTTAGATTTTCTCACTTCTCCAGGATGACCATAGTATTTGATGTTCTCATGGTCCACACATTTTAGTCACTTATTCTACGTGTGTTTACTACATGCCTACCATTTTCAAAGTATGTGTAGGATAAAGTGGGCAGAAATGACAGAGTCCCCACCCACAGTGACTTATATTGGGGAAGGGGCAAGAAAAACGTATACAGTGATAAAAATGCAAGAGCAAAATAGCAGTGTGACCGTCATAGAACAGATGTCACGAGGAAGTGCATGGATTTATTTCCAAATGGGTTAACACCAAGCACTTTGATTTAAAGGCAGGGAGCTGACAGCTGAATGGAGTAATCAGGGGAGGCTGCCGTGGAGGGGGTGGAGCTTGAGAGAGCATTGAAAGATATGGATTGGGATAGACAGAGAGGTCTGGATGGCATGAATCAAGGCGATGTTTCTCAAAGGTGTGGTACCACTGCTGATACGCACAATATACAGAAGTCACATTAAATAATGTTGAATTACACAGTGAGAGGGTTTTCTCTTTCTAGTCTTCTTTCAATACTTTTATTCAAGAAAAAAAGGCCTCAATTTCACGCTAATGCATCTTTAACCTCTTTCCATACTTGTTAGTTAAGTAGACACTCTTCCTTCCCCCTGTTCTTTAACATAAAGGCCCAAATATGATGGCAGATAACAGTAACTAGAATTCAGTAAAAAAAAAAGCCTTCAGACTGCATTTATGTCTTAGTTCTCTTCACCTTATGGAAAGGAAAGTAGTGCTAGATTTCCATTTAAAATTGCGGTATAAAATGTTTTAACCAAATAAATGTATTTAAGTGAAAACTTCAGTAATTCAAAGAAAATAGAGGCGAAAATACTAGTACCAGTGTTATGCAGACAGTGCACAATTAGATTGGGTGGCACATGAATGAATTTGGAAAACATTAGATTATAATATAATGTATACTTGGATTAGTCAGTAGTTCCATGTGGTAACAGCATAGTCATGATGGGAAGTAGCCAGAATAAGACTGAAAGACAGGTTGTGAGCAGGTCAAGGAAATCAGGGAATACTAGGTTCATGAACATTATTCATGTTTTGTCTTCTCTTGAGATTCCATTGCCACCTCCTTTACTCAGATGTTAATAACTATGGTTTGCGGAACCCTTCTCAGATATCAGGTATTGTATTAAGTATCTTTACGTATAATTATCACATTTTTCGTCGCACCTACTGTCAGAGGAAGGTAGTAGCCTGAGTTTAGAGTGAAGAGTCTTACCACAGGGTACACAGCTAATTGCTAATACAGTTGAGTTTGGAGCCCAGGCCTATTTGATTACAAAGCTTCTATTCTTCATCATACCTAGAAACCCTACTCATCTTCAGGCCCTAACGTGAATACTGGCTTCTTCTGGCTAAGCCCAACTTGACAGCAGATGGCACAATCTCCTCCCCGGTCTTTCTGCAGCTAGCGCTATGCACCTCTGGGTACTAATTATCTTCTCCCCTTCACTAGAATTGCTTATCCGGCTTCTAATGACCAGGTTGTGAAAGCCCAGAAGACCTATTCACACGTCCTAAGGCATCCGGCGCTGTACTTTTCTCTGGGTCAAGGCTCATCTTGTTTGAATTGGGCTAAATTTTCTTCCTTTGCCGTGGCTTATCAAAAGCGTACACCTGCATCACCTCAGAGTGGAAGTGGGCACAGGAGCTCTGGTGAAGATAACTCAGGAACCACCTGGAAAGGCTTTGCCTTTGTCAGACTCCAAGACTGTAATTAATTAATTTTGAGCAAATCAGCAACTCTTTGGATTTATTAAATCATTTTTTTTCATACCTGAGTTTTCTAATGTCTGGGTTAAAAAGAACAGAAGTGGATACCTGGTAATTACAGACTTTTAGGTCTCAGAAGACAATGGTAAAGAGTATCCAACTCCTTTATTTTATCAATGAGAAGAGCAAAGACTAAGGAGGTTTTGTGAGTTCCTTAAGGCCACAGAGCAAGTTAAGGGCAGACCGTTAACTAAAGATCCCTTGATTCCAAGTAAATTATCTTCTGTATTGATGGCTTTGAGCTTGGAGGCTATGTGCGCCTTCTTTTCACCCAGTGTTGGAATCCCGATAGTATCTCTGGCTGATGGGAGCAGATGCTGCTTGTGAGCACGGGATGGGGACTCGTTATCTCTGGAAGCAGTCTATTCCATTTTAAATTAATGTTCCCTCTTTTAAATCCAATATAACTTTACAGTCATGTCTGTTGCTCTAAACAGAGTTTTCCAGGACCCCCTTTTTGAAGCTGTCTTCTTTTCCATCCACAGGCACTCTTGCAATCCTGGCAGTCCTAAGACTTTAAATACATCTATCAATGGAAGGCTTTCAAATTCAGATCTTTAGACCATTCTTCCCTGAATTCTCAATCCATGTACAACTGCCTGCTGGATACTTGCCTTTGGATGTCTAGTAGGCATCTCAGACTTAATTCCAGAACGCGGTCTTCATTATACCTTCGCATGAACATGCTCTCCCCTCCCCCACAGTCTTCTTTATCTAATGAGACTTTCTTTTTTCACTTGCCCAGGCCAGGAACCGGAAGTCATCCTGATGTGTTTTTTCTCTTCCATTGTGCACCTAAACTGTCAACTTCCCTGTTGGCTCAACTTTAAAATTACTTCCAGAATCCAAAAATTTAACATCCCCAGTGTTCTCGTCATAGTCCAGGCGATCAATTTGTCTTGCACAGACGACTCCCCCACCACCCTGCCTGCACAAACTGTTCCCCTCACAGCAGCTGGAACATAAATCAAAATCCTCAACTGTGGTCTGTACTCTCCTCACCACGATCTGAAGGCTCCGGCTTTTCTGTCTTTGTCTCTCACTCAGGCTTGGCTAGGTACCATGCCTCCTCCCTGTGCCCTGAATGTGCCGCACGAACTCCCACCTCCAGCTCTTTGCACTTGTACTTGCAGGCCCTCTGATCAACACGCTCTTCCCAGTGACATGTCCCCCCGCCCCCACTCCCTCAGATGCCCTCACTTCTGTACCCACCTAATCGGAGAAGAGTTTGCTGACTGCCGTCTCTCCATTACATTACGCCAATACTGTGATGCCTTTATGTTCTTCCCATGTATCACTGACAAATTATGCATTGACATGGTTTTTTTAAGCCTCTACATATCACACAAAAAGTGCGAGCTCGATGAGAGCTGGGATTTTGTTTTATTTTTGTTGTTTCTTGCAGTTTTCCTCAGTATCTAGAATAGTGTCTGCAAAATGAGGTGCAATTAAATAAATATTTGTGAAATGCATTTCTCCTTCAACTTTGCCATTTAGCCAGGCCTTTTATTTGTACTGTGTTGTTTCTGCCACTCACGGGCAGGAATTTGCCTTTATTCTAATAAATACCATGATTTGAGCTTGGGGTCATTAGGCAAAGTTGGCAAAATCTTCCTAAGTCTGGAGTTTTGCCTTCCTGGGTTAATATATGATGATTATTAATATTAGCTTCAGTTACCATGTATTGAGCTTCTACATGATTATCATTCTGCCAAGTGTTTTCCAATATTATTTTGCTCCTTACAATGACTCTGAAGTCTACATCTTTGGGCAGAGTGGTCTCTACTTACCCACTTTATGGCAGTGATGGCGGTAACTGGATGCTTGGAATTCCTAAAAGGAAGTGGAGATGGCCACCCTGCCATTTCTGTGAATGCTTTGCATAGCTTGGCGTCATACAGCCGTGATGAAAAGGCCAATAGCAACTGCTGCCATCTGTTGGGTGCTTACCGTGTGCCAGGCACTGCGCTTGGCACTGTGCAAAATCTCATTTAATCTGCACACCAGTTTTATGTACTGGTTGTTACCCCTCTTGTCTAGAAGAGGAAACTGCAGGGTGGGTATTTGTAGGGTACAGTCAATACCCCATCCAGTTCTCCTTTCCTGGGCTGGAAGCACCGTGTCAGTTACCAGTTTGTTGCCTCAGCTCCCAAAGCACCCTTCAGTATATGCTCTGTGCTAAGAGAATTCCAGTAGAGGGTGCTACAGGGACACTGCAGGTGTGCATTTTGGAGGTGAGGGAGAGCTCTTTTGCCCATTTCAGAGTGGTGGTGGAGGTCGGTGGTGTGAGGACAGACTTAGTCTAGCCTTTATCTTTCCTCAGGCCTCTTGACAAAAACCAGCATGTCTCACACCTGAACCCCCTACTCCTGCCAGCACCCAGATTTCCGCCATACACACCCCCGTTATCAGCTGCCCTTCATCTGCTCCCTTCTTGCCCTCTGCACTCCAGAGGGTGGTGGCCTCTTGCTTGCCCAGCGACCCAGACCACATCCAGCTGGGCCAAACCAGTGTGCTTCGCTGCTATCTGGAGAGCTGAACCACGATTTTCTTCTAGTTTGCCCTTCCTTGGAGTCTCTCCCTCAGCCCCAGTGTGCTATGTAGTTTTAGCATAGTAATTATTTATTTAAAATTTTTCTGTTTAACTTACTGTGTGATTCCTATATCCTGATTGGATCCAGATTGCTATAGGCCCATCTCAGAGCCGCTACAAGCATTGGCGGGTAAACTCCTTCCTCAGAAAATTGTCCTCAGCCAGTGGGAGTTACTTTGTCCAGGAGGTTAGCACACTCCCCAATTTTTCCCCTCCGACTGTGGGCCAGGGCCAATGACTGACCTGCAAAAGCCAACTCCTCGGACTACAGGCAAGGACAATTCTGTGGTACATTTACCTTCCAGAGTTCCCCTACAGATCAGGTCAAGTCTAAACTTTTCTAGAAATCATGTCATCTCTCCCCTTCTCAATTCTGTTCCCCTTATTCTCCAAGAGTGTTTCCTAAGAGTACTCCCTCAATAAATTAGATATATCTTCATCCTTGTCTCAGGCTCTGCATTTAGAGAACTTAACCTCAGACATGTACTAAGGCCTCAGAGCTAAAAGATAATGAAGATGGTGATTGCACTAGGTTTATATGACTCCAGATCCTATATTCTTAACCATTACTTTCTCATGATTGAGATAATCTCCCACTTCTAGTATGTTCTCTCTAACCCAGTATGTCTTCCATGCTGAGCCATCTTGGCTTTGAGGATGGACTGTCATTGTTTCCAAGTGAAGTGTGTGATTACTGTTCAACAATATCCAAGGGCTGTGCCCACTATTAAGAAATGTCCACATGCCCTTATCTGTTCCACAGAGGCTTACGTGCCCGTGCCGTTATTGCCTGGGGCCTGTATCTCTCTCCTTTCCTCCACTGAAGAGTGTGGGTCAACATCCTGATCGGAGCTCTACCTTCCCGGTTCCCCGAAGTGAGTCTGCTTGTTTAGCTAAATCATGCTGTGCTTCTCCAATCATGTTTATTCAGGGTAGGCTAGTTCCCAGTGAGTTAGGAATTGTGCACTGGCATTCACCGAAGTTCAGAAACTAAGGTGACAGCTTGACACTTGAATACTTTTTAGTAAATAATAGTTTTTATTGGGGGCCATAGCAGTGGGTTTATTTATAACACTGCTACCACACGCTAGCACCTAATAGGGGTTGTGGCGGGGGAGACATTTGAAAGGCTGTTCGGGGACCTAGGAGAACTAGGAGGACCTGGATTTCCCAGAGACGGTGTCAATCTTGAAGATAATTGGGGCAACGCTGCATGAGAACAGCTTGTTTTGGCCCATTCCATTTTCAGATGCTCTAACACATAGTGAAAGATTCAGCAGACAAGTCAACAAGTCCTGGATTTAATTGTCTCTTTTCCGTGATTCCAACATGTATTCTGGTTTCACGGAGTGTCCTTTGACCACCACATGCAGATTCTTTGGGGGATTTCTCAGTCTAGCCAACGCTCCCCAGTTGGCCCTAGGTGACTCCCGTTTTCTCATTTGGTAGTAATGACTTAATAGGGACACAATTCTCTCCCTTCTTCAAAAAACGAACTAATAAATTAAAACTGTTGTTCTTCTTAGTAGGCTCTTTTTTCTTCAGAGAGGCAATGTAGTTCCCTGAAGAAGGTGGTTTCACTCTTCAGCATTGCCACGTTTTCTTTGTGGCTGGATGGAATACAGCTGTAGCTAATTCAGTCGCATTTTTAGTTGTCCCACAGTTAGATGAAATTATTAGCCATCCCTACAGAGTGTCAGCACTGCAAATAGAATGTGCCTTTGAAGGCAGGCGGATCCAACTGGGAATTGAGAAATTAATAGGAATTTAGAATAATGGGCATGCTTGCAATGAACCGTTTGTGGGTTCAGAAACCTAGTTCCTCTGGTAATTTGAATGAGCAGTTTTGCTAATAAAGTTTGTCTATGTTTAGTGAACCTGCCGGATCTACCTGTCATTCACGAACAACTTGAATTATCACTTTCCCATCAAATTTTGCCCTTTCCCTTAGCTTGCTGGCTCTTGGAGCTGATTTTCTGCATGTAGGCAAGGAATGGAGAGAGAAAAAAGAAAAAAATAGGAAAAGGGTTTAGTGCCAGCTGAGGCAAGCTGGCCTCCATCTACATCCAACATTTCAGGGATGAAGTGTGTTTATTTTATGCAGGTAATAGATGAAATTCAAATGGCAACACGTTTATTAGAAAGGGCACACATTCTCAATTGAAATTCCCAAATATGATCAGTATTTACTGGTAGCTCTTGCCCCTTTTGCTTAGTAGGTCTGCACAGGCCATGGTGCGTCCTCCTCTGACTACAGTGGGTTTTAACATCGGGAACGTGAGCAAATGTCACTGGTAGCGTCAAAATTTTAATAGTCGTACTGATTCCTCACACTAGGAAAGTGACTTAGAGTCCGCCTGCCATCTTGATGTGTATGCGCTCTAAGCTCCTTTTGTAGAACTTCTGTTTTCCCCATCGAACAGAAATGTCTGCCCCTCAAGGAAATACAAAGTGTCGCCCACTCCCAAATACATCGGGAACCCCTTTTGCGTTCTTTGCTGTTTCCCCAGTGGTGAGAGTGGTGTTCTCAAGGAAGCAGCTATCAAGAGGATCGATGTTTCCATTTGGCTTCTAAGATTGCAGCACCATGGCGGCGGGCCAGGCCCAGGGCACCGCGGTGCTCTGGAAGGATGGGGAAGGAGCCAGGGATCCGGACGGCAGGCTGAGCAGGCTGAGAGCATGGCTCTGTGCACGGTAAAGGAAAATGACGAACAGCTCCAACTGTGGGTTTTCCACCACGTTGCAGCAGTGTGAGCAGAGAGGAGGTATTTGATCTCTCTGAGACTCTTTCTTCATCTTGAAAGAGAAAACGATGACAGGATGTACCTCACAAGGTCCTTGTGAGGATCCACTGAGAGATTCACAAAGTCTTAGCACAGTCCCTTGTAGATGGCTGACGTTTTTGCTTGGGTACAGTTACCATCACCGCTAATACAGGTCAAGGGGAAATAATCTGCTTTTCTTCAAAAGCCTTGGTTTAGTGTATCTGGTCATATGGCTTAAGAAATTTCACCTTGCGTTTCTATAATTTATAAAGATCTGTTGTGTGCCAACTTTTAAAGCAGGGGACCGTTTCCAGACCAGGTGAGGACTGTGAGACAGCTACGAATAGTTGTAATTAACACCCACATTGCTTTCTGGAGGCAAAACATTTTAAGAGTTTGAAAAGACTGCCTTTAGTAGACGAATATTTTCTTTTATAAGCAATTTTATTTTTTTTTATTTGTTCATCAAAACCTTTGTCCAGGAAAAATACATACTGGTTTATGTATTTAACAAATGCTTACATAATTTTTACTGAGTGCCAGGCAAGTTCTATGTCCATACAAATATTAACTCAGTTAATCCTTATTATAATAGTATTAAGTCTCTTCTATTATTATCCCCTTTTTGCAAATACATACATGGGGGTGTAAGGGAATTAAGCAAGTTCCCCAAGATCCTATAGGTAGTGAGCTTCCCAGGCAGGATTCTCATCCAGGGAGAGAGTCTGTGCTTGTAGGTGTCAGATAGGTTGGTCTAGCTGTTTTGTATTGTGAGACTTTTAAATGACTGGAGTTGGAGGAGTGTTGGGTGGGGGGATAGGCTAAATGAGTGATGGACATTAAGAAGGCACTTGTTGGGATGAGCACTGGGTGTTATATGTAGGTGCTGAATCACTAAATTCTACTCCTGAAATTATTATTACACTATATTTTAATTAACTTGGGTTGAAATAAAATTTAAAAAATTTTAAAAGGGAAAGTATATTTTTTATAAAGTGCACTTCCCTTTAAGAGGCATCACGATCCCAGACTTTAACCTCTACTACAAAGCGGTAGTCATCAAGACTGTATGGTATTGGCATAAAAACAGACACATAGATCAATGGAATAGAATAGAAAAACTCAGAAATGGACCCGCAAGTATATGGCCAACTAATCTTTGACAAAGCAGCAAAGTGTATCCAATGGAAAAAAGACAGCCTCTTTAACAAATGGTGCTGGGAGAACTGGACAGCAACATGCAAAAGAATGAAACTAGACCACTTTCTTACACCACTCACAAAAATAAACTCTAAATGGATAAAAGATCTGAATGTGAGACAGGAAAACGTCAAAATCCTAGAGGAGAAAGCAGGAAAAAGCCTCTTTGACCTAAGACGCACCAATTTCTTCCTCAACACGTCTCCAAAGGCAAGGGAATTAAAAGCAAAGATGAACTACTGGGACCTCATCAAGATAAAAAGCTTCTGCACGGCAAAAAAAACAACCAACAAAACGGATAGGCAACCAACGGAATGGGAAAAGATCATCGCAAATGACATATTGGATAAAGGACTAATATCCAAAATTTATAAAGAACTTACCAAACTCCACACCCGAAAAACAAATAATCCAGTGAAGAAATGGGCGGAAGATATGAATAGACACTTCTCCAAAGAGGACATTCAGATGGCCAACAGACACATGAAACGATGCTCAACGTCACTCATCATCAGGGAAACACAAATCAAAACCACACTGAGATACCACCTTACACTGGTTTGAGTGGCTAAAATGAACAAATCAGGAAACTATAGATGCTGGCGGGGATGTGGAGAAGCAGGCACCTTCCTACACTGTTGGTGGGAATGCAAACTGGTGCAGCCACTCTGGAAAACGGTGTGGAGGTTCCTCAAAAAAATGAAAATAGAGCTACCCTATGACCCAGCAATAGCACTGCTAGGAAACTACCCAAGAGACACAGGAATGCTGATGCATAGGGGCACGTGTACCCCAATGTTCATAGCAGCACTTTTGACAATAGCCAAATCATGGAAAGAGACCAAGTGGCCATCAACTGATGAATGGATAAAGAAGATGTGGCACATATATACAATGGACTACTATGTGGCAATGAGAAAAAATGAAATCTGACCACGTGTAGCAACATGGATGGAACTGGAGGGTATTATGTTAAGTGAAATAAGTCAGTCAGAAAAAGACAGATACCATATGTTTCCACACATAGGTGGACTTTGTGAGACTAAGCAAAAACCAGGGGGAGGGGAGGAGGGGAAAGGAAAAAAAGATACAGAGAGGGAGGGAGATAAAACATAAGAGACTCTCAAAGACTAAGAACAAACTGAGAGTGAGGGGGAGAGAGAGGGGGGAGAGGGGGGACGGGCATTAAAGAGGGCACGTGTTGGGATGAACATTGGGTGTTATAGGTAAACCAATTTGAAAATAAATTATTATAAAATTTAAAAAAAGTGCACTTCCCTTTAAGTTATTGTAACTATAAGTATTTAAGCAAAGGATGCAATAAAAAGGATTAAAAAAAATAAGTGACAAGACTTGGGATTATTTAACTTATTCTGTGTATCTTTCAATATGAGATTTCAGGGTTGACGTACAGTCACGTTTATTAGTCAGTTTAGGACTGTGGCATTAGTCGGGAATTCCCCCTTTGCGCGAGATTATGCAGTAGAGTTAGGGAAGCAGGGAACGCCATAAAATGGGGTTACAGACTCCATCCTCGGCACCTGTGTGACATGTTAGGCGCCACTGGAGTTGAGTGAATGGAGCCGTTTTCATTGATCTAAATGAATCTAAACTAGATTCTGAGACCTTTGGTATTCTGAATCACTGCTTCCTGATTCAAAGGAATTCTATTCAGCACACATAGAAGAAGCCCCTTACGAGACCAGATATTACCATCTACTTTCTTTTTCTCTTCTTCTGATAAATAATGTCTGACTTTTAAGAAATTAAAAAAACTCCATTAACCATAATGAACCCCCCATGGACTTAGGGAATTTTGTTTTAATGCTTCAACTGGCTTGTGAGTGCTTTTGAAGAAGGTGGTAGACTTCTCTGTCTTCCGTCTTCGGTGATGACCCCTGACCCACTGACAGTGGGATGCTTTTACAAGGCCATCTGGCCACGGTCTTAGTTTGAAAAGGACCATGAGCGTTCCTTGCCTTTGCGTTCAGTTGTTTTTTCTCCTATGTCACTGGTGACTTTTCCTCAGCTTCTTTGCCGTGTCCTCCCCCTTTCTGAGACTTCATAAAGTTGGAGTGTCCCGGAACTCAGCCTTTGAGCAGATCATGTAACTCCTCTGCTGAAATGCTGTCAGGACTCTTCATCTGAAGTCCTTATATTAAAACCCTTTATCATCTGGCCCTTCCTCTCTCTCTGGCCTCCTTGCCTATTGTTAGTTTGCCAGCGCTGCCATAACTCAGTGCCATAACTCAGCAAACTGAATGGCTTAAACCACAGGAATGTATTGTCTCACAGCCCTGGAGGCTGGAAGTCTGAGATCAAGGTGTCAGCAGGGCTCCCTCGGAAGGCTCCAGGGGAGGTTGTGTTCCGGGCGTGTCTCCTGGCTTCCTTTCTTGGTTTGGGGCTCCAGTCTTCACACCGTGTTCTCCCTGTGTGCATGTCTGTGTTCAGATTTCTCGTTTTTATAAGGACATTAGTCCTACTGGACTAGGGGCCTCCCCTAATCCCAGTATGAGTCATTTTGATTAATCACATCTGCATTGGGTCTATTTCCAAATAAGCTCACATCGTGAGGTACTGGGAGTTAGGACCTGAGCGTACGAATTCTGGAGGCACACAGCTCAGCCGCTAGCACTTCTGTGCTTCTTGTTCCCTGTTGGGCACCATGCTACCTTTGCCGCTCCTTGAGTATTTGGATGTGCTCTTGCCTTAAGTCCTTTGTCTGCTCCCTCTGCCTAGAACATCCTCATGCGCCAACTGTTCATGTGATTCACAAGGTGCCGTCTTCTTAAGTCTGTCTTCAAATAGGCCCTCCTTGGTAATGTTTCCCTCTACTGATTGTCCTATTTAAACTCATACCTCAACTCCTCCCCCTACCTCCCAATTACTCTTGCCTATTGTTTGTTTGTTTTTTAATTCTGTACTACTTACCATCCTCTAACATACCCAATGATTTGCTTCTTGCTAGGTTTGTTGTTTATTGTTTATCTTCTCCAACCCTAATACTGAAATGGTAAGCCCAATCAGGGGCTTTTTGTTTTATTCTCTGGTGTATTCCAGATACCAAGACCAACAGCACCGGGGGCATAATAGCAGCTCAAAAAATTGGTGCAACTTTCTCATTGTACTTTGAGGGTTTAGTTGTAGAGATGCATATTTTAATACACTGGAATAAAGCAGGTGGGAGGGTGAAACATATATTAAACTATTTTACTGAGCACTGTGGCATGGCTTTCCCATAGTACGTTGCACTTGGGACTTTTAGCCAAATGTCACACTCATGGTGACTGCCGATCCTGGTGGAGGCTTGCCGTCCCTCCCTTCTGAGAGATCTAGGCGTTTTACCCATATGGGATGAAACCAAAACCCTCCCAATGGGACAATGAGAGACCTCTCTGGACCTGTTTCCACTGTCGTTTAGTAGGTAGAGAAGCAATCATTGAAGCTCCTGGAAGAAACTGATAGATTGAGAAGTCAGGCATCATGACTTTCTGTGATTTTCCTACTAGCGTCAAAAAGCAAATAGCTCCTAAAGTGACCACAAAGTGCTCTGGGAGACATTTCTTTGGCTTCGCTAGAGTGGATGAGGTTTAAATGGCCCACAGATGTCACATCCAATTTTCTTAATAATCTCATCAAGGCCTCTCCTAGGCCCCTGGTAGCCAAATGTCAGGAGTGATTCCCAGCAGAACCACTGAGTTAGGCAACTCACTGTGCATTTCTTGTTCTTAAACTCCATTGTTTTGTATTAAAAGTATCTGTGATCATCCCTTGTCCTCACAAATACTGTCTATTGTGTATGAGCCTCTGTCCTCACAGAATGCGGAGTTCAATGATGGCAAACGTGTCTTAGCCAACGTTGGTGTTCACGCTGGTGTCAGCATGGATGCTGGCCTGTAGTAGATGCCCGGAAATGCTTCTTAAACTCCAGCTGAAGTACAGCCGCAGAGCCCAGCTCACGCCTCATGCAGGCTGCATCACCGCCCAGCCTGGCCGTGGCCATTTTGGTTTCGTTTCTCCTTGAACTCAGGAATCAACGCTAAAATACCACTCGAAATCAAAAATCAATGCTAAAATACCACTTTAAGCCATTTACCTGTCAGGGGGAAGATTTGGCAGTTTGTGGGAGAGCCTTGAAGTGTTTTTCTGACATCACGAGGGCCAGGAAATGAACGTTCTCAACAAGGCTTCAAAAACGGAGGAGACTTCACAGGGGAAGGCCTGGCCACACAGGTGTGGGAACCATGCCATTGATTTTTTTCCAGCCACGTTCATTCATGGCTGGCAACATTATCCATGGCTGACCATAAAACAGCAGGGGTGCCAGGAGGGAGAAGTTGACTGAGGCAACACATTTGATCCCTGAATCCACAGATAATAAACCCATCTTATTCCTTGTGTAGCCACCTGTCATATGCTTCCTAAACAATGTCTCTTTCTTTTCTCTATCCTGTTGGTGCTGTCCACGCGAATCCATCTAGAAGAAAACACTGGGCGTGTTTGACTACAGAGGTAGTTCTTTCTGATGGGGATGAATTCTTTTCTGCAGATGAGGACTTATCAGAAGCGTAATGAAGCTTAAGCTTTTGCTTGCCTTGGTAGGGGCCCTAGCATGCCCCATTAATCACTTCTGTTTGTAAAATTTTCAGAAGTAATATATTTTAACCACAATAGTCTTGTTGTACTCTCTGTTTCCGTTCTAATTTTTCCTCTGCCATACTTTCCTTTTGTTTGTGGCAAGCAGTTTTGGGATGTAGCCAGCATGGATGTTGAATTGGAAATGTTTATTTAGTTTGGGTTGAGCAGAATATATTTATGTAGTTTGCAGTAATTTCCAAGTGTAGCTCTTGCTAGTTATCCTGGGGTAGGAATGAATGGCTTGCGGGAAGACTCGGGCCACCCACTCTGTGAGTCATCAGGTGTCAGGACACGCAGGAGCAGGACTGGGGATCTTGCCACAGGATGCTATGATGCCCCACGCCAGACTTACACCTGAACAGAGGAGGAGAAAGGAGGATTGACATGGAATCAACAACTCGTCTGTAAAAAGTGTCACAAATAAAATGTCAGACAGTTCATTAATAAAGCCATTATGTTATTCTTTTTATTTTATTGTTTATTTTTCAGAGAGAGAGAGAACACAAGCAGGGGAGAGGCAGAAGGAGAGAGGGAGACACAGAATTCAAAGCAGGCTCCAGGCTCTGAGCTGTCAGCACAGAGCCAGACGTGGGGCTCAAACCCACATACTGTGAGATCATGACTTGAGCCAAAGTCAGATGCTTAACTGACTGACCCACCCAGGCGCCCCAAGCCATTATGTTTTTCTTCAGGATTTGGTGATTTTTGTGTTTGTCACCTTCTACAATTTGTCTTTTTTTTTTGTGATTATTCTCATCCTAAATGAATCTTCATCTTCACTCCTAATATATTTTTATATTTTCTTACAAAATTTCCCCTATTTTAAAAAGGTTTTAGGATTTCCTAAGCCTGGATCTTTCCAGCCTCTGCCTTATCAGTTCTTTTTCATTTGTTGCACTTTTACAAATCCTCTGCTGGGATTGACCCAGAGGGATTGACCCCTCTGGGGTCAAAAGTACAAAAATTTCAAATAAAGCTTAATGTCATTGTCAGTCAATATTGGTAATTTCACTGGCTTCTGCAACTTCTAAAAATGTGTAGAGTTAAATAATTAGTCTTTATCAAGTCTCTAAGGGTAAGAAAAAATAACATTAGCGTCCCATTTTTATAGAACAAGTGGAGTCAGGTGGCTTGAGTAGGATTTCGTAGCCTTAGAGCTTCTATAAATTACTGACGTTCTTATCTTTCTGCCTTCCAAATGAAGCCATATTCATCCACATGGAAAATTACATTTTTACATTAGAAAATGTTTTTTTCTGGGGCACCTGGGTGGCTCAGTCTGTTAAGCATCCAACTTTGGCTCAGGTTATGATCTTACGGTCCGTGAGTTCGAGGCCCACGTTGGGCTCTATGCTGACAGCTCAGAGCCTGGAACCTGCTTTGGATTCTTTGTCTTCCTCTCTTTCTCTGGCCCTCTCCCACTCCTTCTCTGTCTTTCAAAAATAAATAAATGTTAAAAAATTTAAAATAAATATTTGATATAGCCAAAATATCCTCAATTTTGGGAGGGAGAAAAGATGGTGGTGAAATGTTTAATCTTTTCTACTTGAACTCGATTGACTAATTAGAATAGGTCAAAGCGTCTGCATTTGTGTACAAAGGATAATTTTGTTTGGCATTTCCAACCATCAGCACGACTATAGTAAAGATTTCAGAATACATCGGTAACCCCTTGTAAAACTGGCTGTGGTGTGACAAATAGTACCAGCTCACCCTTGAAATAAATTACACTCCAAGAAAAGTAAGCTTTGATAAACGTAAGTGGTTCAAAAGAACTTTCCAGTTCAAGTGTAAGCCAGTTGTAGAGACTTTGAAACCTTTGAAACTTCTGCTTTGACCAGATAAATCTGCGGCAAGATCAGTAGCATCCATTTTGTTCGGGATACTTTTTAGGGTGAAGCCCCTGTGGGAAGTGAAAGAAAGCCTCCACGTTATGCTTTTCTCATGAAAAAGACCCAGATTTCCTGTCTCCAGAGATTTCCCAAGTGACTCCAGCGCGTACTGACCTATGCACGCGTAGACCTTGATCAAGTTCCTGAACTTCTTTGGCTTTCAGCTTCTCATTTTATCAAACAAAGGTTTGGAGCCCCATTTCCAACTCTCTTTCCAGCTCTGGCATAAATATTCTGCGGTCTTTATCTCTACCTATGTATTAAATGGGTCAGATTCCTAAGGGAGGAGAGTAATTAGCACTCTACATGTAATAGATGCTGTGGGAGATGGAGATACCACTGGAGCCCTTAAGATTCCACTGAACTATTATTGCTTGATACTTGGGCAAGAGCTACTGGAGAGGATAATTCTGGCTTGAGAACAGCAATTCCAAACATAGGGCATTAGAAGAGTCGCACATCATACAGCAATTCTCTGCTAAGATCTCTACATAAGATTAAATTTGTGTATGGCTAAACTCACCTACCACTGTCTCCTATGAAGTAAATATATTGTGGACCGACGTTCTGTCTTTTACTAACACAGATTTTCCCCAGCATTGAACAGGCAACCAACTCTTGAGTTGAGTCTCTAATAAAAAATAGTTGCCTTACGTTTTAGGGATGCATTATATTAAAAAAAAAGAAGCTAATCTTGAAACCATTCCAATTGAATGGTCAAGTTACCTATGCTATTTAAATGCTTGCTTCTTTTTTCTCTTTTTAGAGTTATTTGCTTATTTATTTACTTATCTATGTATGTATGCTGAACTTGTATATTAAGTTCATGTAAGTCAAATGTGCTGATTTGGGATTGGAGTCTACTGTATTACTTTTCATTTGAGGTCTCAAAGTTTACTGCTCATAGCAGGGGTCCGCCCCAGCCATTCTTTGCAAACTCCCATTTCCAGAGTGGCCCTGTTTATATTTAGAGCTCACCATGTATGTCTCCTTGTCTTACATGTTTATTTGGGACCCCAAACTGGACACCGCAAACTTCCATCCCAATCACTCAAGGGCTCGCCATGGACTTACCATTTTCTTGTATTTTTCCGGAGAAAAATTTTAAAAAATTTTCTGCCTTTTTAAAGGTTGTAGTGCTACATCACTTTCTAATTTCACCTCAAATATTTTAATCTTTAATGTCTTTTCTTAGAAAAAGAAGATATGCAAAGTCAAGGATGGGGAAGATCAAAAATTATTTGAAATCATAAATCATCTTTGGTAATGCACAGAGGAATTAATAAAGGCAGACGAAGACCTGTGGTGACACATCTTTCATTGATTTGTGCTTCCTTGTAGGAGAATGTGTGCATATCTTAAGAGAGAGAGCCAAGATTTCTGTTAAGATCAGTTGGCACTGTGGTTATTCTCTTAGTAAAGCTTTTTGTACATGGGAAGTAGAGCAGCCTAACTCACACAGGAGACCTTTTTTTTTTTCTTGGACATTGAATAAAAGCAAATTCTGACATGTTTCGACGGTGAGTACATTATATGTTCCAATGTAGAAAATATTTAAACTTATCCAGCCATTAGGTTTTTGAAGCCCTTGACAACACAATTCATTAAGAGCTACAGTGAGGTCTATGAAAAATTAGACTAGTACTGTTTTTCTTGTCTCCTGAACTGTATTTGCTTTGGAAATTATGAATCTTAGCTCTTCTATGTTTAAAGATAAATAAGACCTTTACAGTGATCTGAGAGGTTGTTTAATTCCCTGTCCTTTTCAAAGGGATTCATTCCCACAAGGATGAGAAGAAATGACTTTCATTAAGGCTCATCTTGGTTTTTAAAAATTTTACAAATTTTCTTAATTTTTAACTTTTATTTGAGTGTAGTTGACACACAGTGTTACAACATGTCAGGTGTAAAGCATAATGATTCAACTTCTCTGTATGTTATGCTATGCTCACCATGAGTGTAGCCACCATCTGTCAGCACACAACACTGTAATAATATCACTGATTATATATATTCCCTGTGCTGCACCTTTGATTCCTGTGACCTATTTAATACTTAACTTTGGAAGCCTGTATCTCCTTGTCCCCATCACCTATTTTCCCCATCCCCACGTTCCCCTTCTCTCTGGCAACCACCAGTTTGTTCTTTGTATTGATAGATTTATAGATCTGATTCTGCTATTTGTTTGTTTATTCATTTGCTTTTTGTTTTTTTTTTTAGATTCCATACATGAGCGAAATCATACGGTAGTTATCTTTCTCAGTCTGACTTATTTCACTTAGCATAACTTCACATAACCTCTAGGTCTATCCGTGTTTTTGCAGACGGCAAGATCTCATACTTTTTAATGGTTGTGTAGTTCCATTTTGTGTGTGTGTGTGTGTATTGCATCTTCTTTATTTATGTATTGATGGATACTTAGGTTACTTCCGTTTCTCGGATATTGTAAATAATGCTGCAGTAATCATAGGGGTGCATATATCTTTTTGAATTAGTGTTTTTGTTTTCTTTGGGTAAATATCCAGCAGTGGAATTATTGGATCACGTGGTATTTTGAATTTTACTTTTTGAGGAAAACCTTCTGTTTTTCCAGAGTGACATACGTTTATGTTGCCACCCACAGTGCACCGAGTTTCCTTTTTCTCCACACCCTTGCCGGCACTTGTTATTTCGTGTCTTTTTTGTCTTAAGGCTCACTTGGTTTTGATTTTTAACAGAAGCTTAAACAGACTTTGGTTCTTTTACCAAGATTGGAATCACAGTCATTCTCAAGGATATATTTTGGACAAGGTGTTGCTGGGCACTGTACTAATGGATGCATCCATGCATAAGGCCCCACCTGTGACATTCTGAGGGACATATAGCTTATCATGATGATGCATATATAGAACTCTAACAAGAGATGGAAAAGACAGAAGGGAGTAAAAGACAGTTCAGCCAAAGAAAAGGGAAGAAAAACAGATATAACCTTGATGAAGAGCAAGAGAAAAAGAGGATCTGAATCAGCACTGATGTGGTTTCAGGAATATAACAAGATAAAGGTGGAGGCAAAAGCTAGACTCAGAATATGGAGAATTGAATGCTAACTTGAGAGCTTTGGGCTTTATTCCCAGTCTCTGAAATTAAATGCTAATATGAAGGAAGATCTGAAGATTCATAATAGAGTTCAGAGTGTTAGGACAGAAAGGGCCCATAAAAATCCAACCCATTGTTTTACAGATAAGGAAACTGAGGAGAGAGAGGTTAACTGACTTACCGGAGGTCACATAGAATAGTAGTAACATAGTAAGGCCAAAAACCTGTCTGCTGACTCCCACCCTAGAAATCTTTCCATCACATCATGCTATTCGAGGCAATTCAAGGTCAAAGACTTCAGATATTACTGCTTCTTGAATATGTAGTAGATTGATCTAATTGTCATTGTAGCCTTTTTCCTGATTCCTGAATGTGGCATGTACATTTACTGTAGTAACTTGCCCTTCGTGTGGAAAGTTCAGTTCTTACAAAACGATCGGCTGACCATATGGCTTGTGGAAGGTGGTATGTTTTATTGATGTGGACTTGACATTTCCTTGTAAGCCTTAACCTCTGGAGTAGGCTTTTCCGTCTATTCTAGGAGTCCTTTGTTTCCTGTACTCTTTGTATTTGTGGATAATTGATTTGGACAGTATTCATGTCCATGATATAGGACTAAAGTGAGGACAAAATTTATATGTTTAAAATACTTCTGTTATTTTCTCCAACAAAGTATCTTGGCTCTTGTGGTAGGTCAGGTGTACAGACGATCCAGCGGTTTTAAGTGAGTCTGTTTGCATATTCACAGATGTTTATTATGAATTTGCTGCCTATGAAAAGTGATACCGTGAGTAGACCACATTGTGAGGAGCTGCAAATATAAATTTTGACATAATCCTTTTGATTTGAAATTCTTTTTGACCATATGGAACTTCCTCTACTCTTGGATGTTCCAATGGTGTAAATATCAAATGCTTATCTTGTAAGGCATAACTTGAAAAATGCTTCCAGCCTTCATACTGGGAATACAGATTTTATTGAGCAGTGCTTCAACTATCGGCAGTGTTGGCAGGATAGCGTTAGGAAAGGCAGCGCCTACAATATTTATTTTATAAAATGTCTGCATATGTTTGGTAGAATTATATAAATGGGTATGTGTGTGTGTGTGTGCGCCTGTGCACGTGTGTGTGTGAAATTTCCATCCTGGGTCCTACAAAAGGTAGATGTGATCAGTTATAGTCAGAATACCCAGAGACTTTTTGCTTCAGACTTTGGTATCGGTATTTGATATTGGTAATGGTATTGATATTTGGTGCTTGGTATTTTGTGGAAACCAAGACCCTCAACAGAAGGTGTAGTTTCTGTACTCCTTGTCTTGATAAAGCCTTGGCGCTAAGAGAGCACGTCCCACTCGGAGGCACGGCGCTCTGTTTGGCATTACGCTTTTTGCCCCAGCACCACATGTGCACACACGTACACATGCACACGCACCGGAGAAAATTCACCCTGCAGGGAAGGCAGCTGTGTAGTCTCTAATGCTCAGGCTATGTGGGCTGTACTCTGCAGAGCTCCAGCAGGTGCCACTCACATGAGGCTGCTAGACTATATTCTGAACCGCACCTCCCGGAGCTCTACGGCGCTCTGCAAGAGCAGCACTCCTTTCCAAGTGTTCCCCAAAGATTCCCAATAACAGGAAACGACACCAGCACACGTGACGTCTGCAGCCGATGCCCCGTTCTGAAGATCCGCAGTGTCCCATGTTCCTATCCCTGACTTCCCACAAGATCACAGGATTTGGGATCTGTATTCAGAGCCATACTCATGAGTCTTCACGTGGAATCCTCACTGAGCTCTTTTTACCTAGATCAATTCAGTGACCCCTTCAAATCACTGCCTGGAAGACGTCGCTCCTACTCACTGAGCTATAATGTAGTGAGGGTCATGGTTCTCCTCTAGAGTGAACATCACTCTCTCAGTGCCTCAGACTGGTTTTCCCACTAACACTGAAGACTAGACAAAACATATCCCCCATCCATGTTTTCTTCTTTAGCCTATCTTGTCCCTCCCTCCCCTCCTTTTACTCGTTTCTTCCCAACCCAGGTGAAGTTGCCATTCTCCATATTATTAATGTGCTATACCTCTAGTGAGCCAGGATTTTATTCTCTTCTAATACCACAAAGAGGTGGGAAGTATGTAGAGGGAGTAAGATGATTTTACTTGACACTTTCCTCTTAATGAGAACTTCCGCTCCTAGAAGTGACCCATTGTCTAGATTGGGAACCAGCGTATACATGAGAACTCAAGAATTAAGTCACCATGGGTTATATTTGAATGTGAGTGCTTTGTTCCCAGTACAGAGCTTGACTAGAGGCACACTCATACAGGGGCACACACAGGTCGTAAGTGGTATAGAGATATAAAGCATATCCACTACCTATGTCCTGTGAAAATTAGGAAGAAGACTTTAGCATAAAACAACAATAACCAAAACGTCTTGTTGGTGCCAGCAACTCCGTGGAACATTCAGTACGGACTACACACCAGGCTCTCATGGCAATCCTGCTTGTAGGCTCCGTGTTGCATCGCAGTAACGTAGGTAAAAAGTAGCAGTCAGGATTTGGGTGCAAGTCCGTCTGGATTCAGGGGTCTTATGTTGCCACTATACAGGATGCCTGTGAAAATAAAAACGCTTAGATGGGAAGGGACCTATCATTTGTGGCAGCCCTCCAGGCATAATGCAATGTACCTTTGTGTGTTCCTCGTTCAGATCACATGAAACCCACATGAGTGAGGTATAGGTGATGGTTCTAGCTTAGATCCAAGTGGAGAGAGGAGACTACTCTGTTCCAGTGACACAACCAGCAAGGGATAAGCCAGAATTGGAGTCCAGATGGAATGAGTGTGCAGCAGGGGTGAGGAAACTGCTGCCTGCAAACCCTGTCGGGCTCACGTCCTGTTTTTGAACAGCATATGAGCTAAAAATAGTAGTTGCAGTTTGTATTTGTAAATGGTTGAAAAGAATACAAAAAATATTTCATAACACTTCTTGTTTACATATGTTCTATGGTTTCTTTGGTGCTTTGACAGGGTTGAGTAATGGTTACAGAGACTAGTCTCTTGCCTTTTACAGAAAAAGTTTGCTGATTCCTGTTATGAGGGCTACATTCTTAACTTTTAAGCTATACTTTTTTTTCTAATTTTTTTAAGTTTATTTATTAGAGAATGAGAGAGCAGGTGAGGTAGGATCAGAGAGAGGGGAGAGAGCGAATCCCAAGCAGACTCTGCTCTGTCATCCCAGACCCTGATGCAGGGCTCAAAGTCATGAATGTGAGATCAAGAGTCTGACGTTTAACCAGCTGAGCTACCCAGGTGCCCCTAAGCTATACTTTTTTTCATTGGACCATATTAGGCTTGTATTGAATACTATTAGAATTTCTAGATTATTTTGCATCATGGAAGAGTTTCAAAATGAAAATAATAATCATCTGGGACCCATTGGAAGAGTGGCACAGATGCGAAATTTAGAAGCAGCTCAATGAAACCATAAAATAGATTCTATATTGTATTATAGGAAAGAGAATAAATGTCCTACTCACACCATTGCTAGCTCTATGACTCACTAGAAAAAATTTATCCCGATTGACAAACAAGAAGGAGGTTTTTTTCATGTGCTACATCACCAGTATATTTAGCTAATTGGCATTCATTTGTATTCATCAGGTTATTTTCCAAAATAGATAAAAAGCAGATTAGCTGGAAAGTCATGAATAAAGCCACACACTTAGTGGTTTGGTAAAAAGGCATATGAGAGAGGCTAAAGGAATTAGCCTAGCTATGAAAAAGATTGCTATCCAAGACACCTACTGTGTGCCGTGCACTTTTAGGGGCGGTAACTGATTTTATTCTACAACACTATTTCATGGATAGGGGTCCTGAAGCTTGGAGGTAAAGTTATTGCTGCAAGTCCAGTGAACTGGTAAGCGACAAACCCAAACTAGATCTCTGAACCTCAAACATGGCGTCTTTTTATAAAACAGATTCTAAGACATTTACCATTTCAAGTTGTAAACTAATCTCGAATTACTCTTCCTATGGGAAGAGCCATTATTGACTCTGTTACTTCCGTTTGTAGTTTATTAGTTATTCAAAGGTAGGAAAGGAGTTGAGGAAGTAAATAATATTGCAATCAGTTTGTATCTCACATAGAATAGCTGAAGATGTTGACCAAAAATAATGTGTTTTAATAATTTGAGAGTTTCAATGAATTTTATTCCCCATTTTTATAAAAGTTGTAGAGATAGCTTTCTTGATTTCCATGTATATAACTAATTTTTACTTGTGATTGGTGGTTATCTCAATTTTATAGTTGCAAAGAGTAAATATAAAAGTTTAATAGAGTCTAAATAATCACTGGACCATTTCACCTTATTTGGAACCAGATAACCCTGAGACTTGATACATCATGGTTATAGATGGTTGTGATAAAACATTACAGCAAAATGTATAATGTGTCATTAATTGTATGCTACCAAAACTTGTGTTTTCTCTCACTTTAAAAAAAGTTTTAATTTTGGGTCGCCTGGGTAGGCTTAGTCGGTTAAGCACCTGACTCTTGATTTTGGCTCTGGTCATGATCCCACAGTTCGTGAGTTTGAGCCCCGTGTCAGGCTCCATGCTGACAGCGCAGAGCCTGCTTGGGATTCTTTCTGTCTCCCTCTCTCTCTCTCTGCCCCTCCCCACCCCTCAAAATGAATAAAATAAACTTAAAAAAAAGCTTTAATTTTGAAATAGGTATCTTTTACCGTCAGACAAAATCAGTAATCTCTGAATCTGTATGTTATAAACGTATATTTACTTGTGCCCGTAAACAAAGGGATTGTTTACATTTAGAAAATTCTCAAACCTGGAAGAAACCAAAGACTGTGAATATTTGAGAGTGTGTACTATGTGTGTATCTTTTAACAAGCTCAGTTCCTGGTGGGCACATAATTTGGCACAATGCGTTTCATTCTTTGGAAAGCAGTTTTGCAATATGTGCCAGAAGTTTCAGAAATGTTCTTACCCTCTCGACCCCAAATCTTAACTTCTAGAATTTGCCTCAGGACAAACCTGAAAGATGCCCATGATTATGTTAAAGAGTGAACATTTTTGAATACTCAGAATATACAAACATAAGAAAATGGTTAACACACTATCGTATATCCAGAGTGTGAACTACTTTGCAGTCAGTCACATGTTAAGAACGTGTATCTACTGTAACAGAAAATGTACAGTAACTGAAAATGAAGGATGCAAAGTTTTAAAAGTTTGATCATATCTCAATATAAAATATGTCGCCACCTGTATGATAACACTGATCAGAATGTATTTCATTTTCCTTTATATTTATACATGTTCCCCATTAGACGACACATAACTTGAGGGCAGGGATTGTCTTATTCAGTGTATTCCTTTTTTTTATGCATAATGCTTGCTATGTTGTAGGCAATCCATAACTTATTTTCCATGAGTGATAAAGGTGAAAGAAAATGATCTGTTTGTTTCTAACAGAATCAGGATTTTCCTACATTTTGCATTTTATTTAGTACCTTATTATTTGTGCTATCAGAACTATTTCAAAAATAATAGTAAATTTATAGGTTAGAGAAGAGAGGAAGCAACTTTTCTGTAGAATTGCTGATATCTCTTGTGGAAATGGCTCTTTGTAATTTGGCTCTAGTTTAAATAACCCTCTCTTAATGGGCGAGTGTACAAGAGCAAATCTGTTGCTTGGCTTCCTTTCTGCCCCAAGGTATTCTTTTACAGAATGAAAGTACCCAGCAACGCAATGCTGAATCATTATTAGCTCTAATCTGGGGGATCGAGCCTTGAGGTAATGAGTGTTTGGGGTCTGATTCTGTGAGTGCTACTCGCTGTCAGCTTTCCTTTCATCAGAGTCTCTCGTCTTCATTTGCAAACATTCCTTTTCTCCTGGAATCATCTTCCCCAGCGCCCTAGCCAGGTAAATACATCTCTGCCTGAGATATTAAATCAATACATCAGATTAATTGTAATGAGTTGAGACTTGACACCGCAAGTGAATACACCAAACCCAGCTAAAGTCAGAGGTCGCTTTGCTGAAATGCTTTAAAAATTTTGAAGCACACATTTGAGATGTTTGCTCCTGTATCTCAGTTGGAATTTATTTTTAGCAAGAGAATAATGGAGAGGAATTAGTGCCACAGGTTTTTTTTTTCATTTCTGTTTTTTTTTTTTTTTTTTTTAAGGAAAAACACATGGTCACATGGAAGGCTTCTGCATGACTGGCAAACAGAACACACCTTACAGGTTTATTAACTTCAATCAATAGATTGCAGATATCCTAATGTCACTGGAATACGTCATCTCTGCTTGGTTGCCAAGAAGATAATCTGACTCTTGCTTTTATTCCCCCAATCCTGTCCTTTGTTCAGAACCTAGGACTGAAAATCTCTCAACAACTTCAGCAGAGGGATTTTTGTTGTAGAAAGATTTGAGCTACAAGAAAACCAAGGGTCCCTTCTAACAGAAGAGACATTTCGTCGTTTGCATGTAAGACCCAGTCCACCATCCCCTCCCATACCCAGTTCCTTTTATGCTTCAATTCTCCGGGCTTGTATAGAATCTAGAAATGATCGGTAGTAGGCTACAGAATGCTTTTGTGAAAATTAGCAAAAGGCACACCTGTTGGGTAGCTCCTTTAGAAAAAAAGACCTCTTTGGGTGATTAAGTAACACCCTGGGGCGTGAGGTTGGTCACCAACCCTCTACCTCTCCTTTGGCTGAGTTCCTCTGTGAAGTCACCAATGCACAACTCTGGATGGTGGCCATGGATAAAGGGTGGATTTCCACCCATTAGTGTGAGAATTGGCTGAAGCATATGAGAGGTACGATAGGTAAGGAACATGTCCAAATCTCCATTAGCATGGGTCACACATGTTTTGGTACCTACAGGCCTCTTAGAAATAAATCCTCCTTATCTGTTTCAGAAAATACCAATCCTGTGAATGCCGAATCCAGAAAGTATGAGTAACAACGTATTTTGATTGCTAGTAGTTGACCTACAAAATGGCAATTTTCTGTTGCTCAACCTAAATAGCTCCCTCTATCACCTGGCCATTTATAATGGCCAATTATATGCTAATTATAAATGCTACTTGCCTCTTATCTTTACACCTCATGCCTTGATATTCTTTCTTCATATGTAAACCAAGGTGGTATCTTAAGTGCCTTCCATCTCTGCCTGGCCCTGTTAATGTTACCTCTTGATACTGTTGAAAACAACTTTGATTTGATATTATTGTTACTCTCAGCACACCTAGAGGCTGCCAATTTCAGGATACCATAGTAAGGGAAGAACTTTGGTTAAGTGGAAAATTTGTGTCAGAAGAGTCACCAGCATCATTTGTTCATTATACTTAGAAAAATGAAAATAAGTGGATTAATTGCAAAATAAGTTTGCAAAATACATATAGTGCTTTTGTAGGTTATAATGCTTAGATATGGTTTGGCTGTTTGTATGGGGTAAATGAATTCTTGCCTCCTAATAAGAAAGGTCATTCCATTTGCTATTAGAAATGTAAGGTAACAATGAACTTGAAGAAACTCTGAGACTCATGCTCGTGTGCTTTGCTACTTTGTTAATTATAGTTAGAGGAAGGAAAGAAGGAAGGAAGGAAGGAAGGAAGGAAGGAAGGAAGGAAGGGAGGGAGGGAGGGAGGGAGGGAGGGAGGGAGGGAGGGAGGGAGGATGGAAGGAAGTTAAATATCCATCCATAGAGGAATGGGTAAATAAACTGTGGTATATGCCTACAGTAGAGTAGTTAAAATGAAACAATCAGATGTATAGTTATCAGTGTGGGTAGATCTGCAAAATAAAATTTACTGGGGGTGGAGAAACAGACTTCAGAATGATCCATAAAGGATAATATAGTTTATCCAAATTTTACAAACACAGGAAACATTTCTATATGCTTTTATATATATAAAAATGATGAAAATGTAAAAACCAAGGTGAGTTTGGTACATGCCCACTCCCAGATTTTGTGTGCTTCGAGGGAAGGAAGAGAGGGACTACCCATTGTTGATAAAGGCATGTCAACTGCAGCTATAATATTGCAAAATTAAAATTAATATGGAAATATTTTAATGTTCATTAGTTCTGGATGGACTAGGTGTTAGTCACACTACTCTTTAATTTTTATACTTGAATATTTAATAATAAAAACCATATAATGATGATTATACGTATAAATCGGTTATAATCGAAAAAGATAAATATTACCATAGATTTTTCCTAAAAGTGCAGGAGCCGACTGTGCATCTTTCCAATGCCTCTAGATTGTCTCAGCTACTTTGAATTCATGGAGTTACAGTAATCTAAGGTGCTGAGTGAAAAGTATACTGGTTGGAGTGACCTAATTTTTAAAACTAATTAGTGAAAATGGCTAATTAAAACTAGGAACACTGACTTTTGGCAAAGATCCCATTGTATACACTTTGGGAAATAGACGTTGCATATTTGTTTAATGAAGTAGTTGGATTCCAACTTGGAGGCTTGTATTAGAGATAAGTAAAAAAATTTAAAAAAGTCACTGAATACATAATGTTAGTGTCCAGATGGGTATCTGGGTGGTGGAAGGCAGGGAAAAGCCTGGTGGCAGAGTCCTGGACCTCTTAATGTAGCTAAGTTTTACTAGTACATAAAGGGCTCCACAGACTCCCTAGAAGAATTTAAATTGTTGGTCTCTCTTTGAATCCTTTGAAGTCTTCCTTTATATAGGGTTTCGTCTGTGCAGCTTTTTGGCTAGCAACCATAACCACAACCGCAACCACAACAATAACAAAGTGTGGATAGTCATTCCCTGCTAAATCCCACATCATGTAGTCTCTTCTCCCCTCACCTTTTACTCACAGCACTCTCCATGGTCCTGATGCAGCGTTCTCCCAACGTCTCTATACATTCATCAACCTAGAAGCTCTTTGGAAGTAATTTGAGATGAATTACTCTATTATCTTTTGCTGGGGAGGGAGGTGAAGAGGAAAACACGGATATGTGCACTGTGTGAGTGTGTTTATATGAGTCGAAGGCAGGGTAAGAGGGCACTCGTTGAAGACTGGTATGTGAAAAGAGAAAAATGAAGACTGGAGAAAATTATGTAATATGTGAATCTTGGTGTTTTGGAAAAACAGTACTGAGTTTCTCCACAACTCTTATACTGCACTGTGCTCTGACACCACATGTGTGGGGTTTTCCACGCATGAAGCAGTTCTGTGCCACCAGCCAGGTGTCCTGCAATTTAACATCAGATCCTACAGGCTAAGGACTCCTTCCGAAGATGCCAGTAGCAAGTCTCAGCTGTCACCTTTTCTTCTGACTCACTGGCTGTCAATCGGAGGTTCCCATGGCCCCCTCCTTGGGTTCAATTAATCTGCTAAAGCAGGTGACAGAACTCAGGAAAACATTTGACTTACTACATTACTGGCCTAGTATAAAAGACACAACTCAGCAACGGCCAGATGGAAGAGATGCATAAGGCAGGGTGCAGGGAAAGGATGCGGGGCTTCTGCTCTGTCCTGGGGCACCATCCTCCCAACATCTAAAAGCTCAACCTAAAAGCTCTTTGAACTGCATGCTTGCAGGGTTTTATAGCAGCTTCATTATGTAGGCTTGGTGCATTAAATCATTGGCCATTCATGACTGGTTCAACCTCCAGCTTCTGAATCCTCTCTGGAATTGGGGGTGGGGCTGAAAGTTCCAAACCTCCAGTCACATGGTTGGCTCCACTTGTAACCAGTCCCCATCCTTAGGGGCTTTCCAAAATTCACCTCATGAGCATCAACTCAAGTGTGCCTGAAAGGGGTTAGTTCTGAATAACAAGACATTTTTCACTAGTCATTCATTTCATCTTTATCATCCTGGAGTTATTTCATTCTATGGGTTTTTGAGGACAAAAGATCAAATATTATAACAAACGTTCACCCGTTGCTCTTAATGCTTGGGAAGTTATAAGAGTTCTAGGAGCTGTGTGCCAGGAAGACCATATATATTTCTTATTATAAATCACAGTTTCACATTTGGAATTAGACAGAACTATCACAATGTAGCCATTTTATATGCCTGCTTCACAGAATCAGGAAAGGAGAGGAGGATATGGTGTAAGTTTGAGCAATGCATAAAATTATTTATCCAAATTGCAGCCTTAGCATGACATGGTCTCCATTAATACGTGTTTATATAGAACATGACTAAGTGGAGATAACTAAGACAAGAAAAAAGAATATAAAGATGTAATTTTAAATATAGAATTATTGATACCTTTTTGTAATACAATAGGTGTCAATATCCATATATTATATATGACGCTAAAAAGTATTTTAATACAGGTGTTAAAAAATTAGTCTTAAAATCCGGTGGTACTTGACTTTATTATTCTCCTTTGGCTAACTGTAATTCTTCTGGAAGTCACTTATTTATATTTCAGTATCTTTATCTGTATTATAGAAGGGTATGAGATTACAGGATGTAAATGTATTTTTGATGATCAAGTTAAACAATACCTGTTACGCAGCAAAGAACAATATGGACCTTTCTCATTTGTTTTGTTTCTATCATTGTTATTTGTAAATCTCCTGGAAATAGCCATTTGTCCAGGGGACATATGTCCAGCGGACATGACCCAATACTTAGGCTTATGGCTTGGTGACCTGAGTGCAGGCTAGATTTCAGTCCCCATATAACCTTCAGCTGGGCATTCTTGCTCAGGACATGACCAACTCAATTGTATGTGGCAACCTGGTTCTTTTCTCCAAAAAACATGATGGTTTGTAAAATCTACCCTTGATAGTAACATAAGGACCTCACACCTGAGTATTAGAGGGCAGCCATAGTAGGCACAGACACTGGAGAGCAGTGCATTCATTGATTCCAGCGATTTACATGAATTTGTACAGAAGCAAATATCAGTAAATAATTAGGGTCATAAAAATGCAGGTAACGAAGATCCTGTACTTCATATACTGAGCTTGAAGTAGATGCAAACAGCCAACTGTGTAATTAGTATATCCTTTGATCTAGTTCTGAGATGTGCAGTGTAGAGCCAGGACCTGTGCGTGTGTGTGCGTGTATGTATCTTTCATTTCAAAACTATTTAAATCCAAATATATCCCTATTTCTTAGGAAAAATATACTTTAAAATGTTTATTTATTTTTGAGGGAGAGAGAGATAGAGAGAGGGCACAAGTGGGATAGGGGCAGAGAGAGACACAAACACATACAGAATCCAAAGCAGGCTTCAGACTCTGAGCTGTTAGCACAGAGCCCAACATGGGGCTCAGACTCACAAACCATGAGATCATGACCTGAGCCAAAGGCAGACACTTAACTGACTGAGCCACCCAGGTGTCCCTAGGAAAAATATTTTTAAAGGGTCCTTTTTGAAACTACTGGCCTTGGGGTAAATACATATGTAATATTTATAATAACTTAAAATTTATAAATACCTTGTAAATTTTATAATGAGAAATTTAGCACTTAGGTTTGGAATATTTTATTTAGAAGTGAAGATCAGAATTCAAGGCCTGATTGGAGGGAAAACCTTCAAAAAATCATGGCAAGATTGTCTCTTAGTTTTTTTCAAATGACCTTTGAAGTCCTCTAGGCCAGGTCTCTGCTGCTCATTGTAGTCCGTTTTTGTTGAATCCGTGTCAGTCATCCACCTCAGCGAGTGCTCTTGGAAACAGGAAGCTCACTGTACTTAAGGTAGCCTGTGACCTTGTGATGTGTTATTCGATACAATTATATTCAGGCTAAGATGAAATGTTTCCCCTTGTGATGTCAGTCCATGGACATTGCTTCTACTTCCCAGACAAATCTAGAACATGACCACTTTTCTCATCTATGTGGCAATGCTACAAATATATAAAATGGTATAATTTTCCCGTTGCTGCACTAAGAAAATAGTAGACTAGACAATCATAAAACAAACTGAGAACGGAAAAAAAAATCAAAGAAGTAGAGATTATTCCAAGTCTTTGTTTTTGCAGACACTTGCACTCCTTTATGAGAATTCTTATTTGTGATTTAATCACCACATGCTGAGCAAATACATCTTGCTTTCCTATTATGAATAAAAAGTAATGCCAGAAGAGCATTTACAAGGGCAAAAGAACCAATTACCTAACATCCCTGTCTCGTAAATTGTAGTCTAACATAAAACAGCCAAAAAAAAAAAAAAAAAAGGAATTTAGGATGCTGCTGCTTCATACAGTATGTTTATATCATGAGATACACATCTTAATTTTTTCCCTCGCTAGACTTTTGTCAGAGATTACAGAATTTGGTGCATGTCTTCAAGGTCATTTGGTATCAGCGTCTAGGAATAGAAGACAGGGGAGGGTGTTTGTAAAGTCCATTTTAATTGTAGAAGATGTATCCAAAATCTTAACTTTAATTCATGTAAACATTAAAATCTTTTAAGGAGTATACCTAGAAAGTTTCCAGAAAATGTATATAGTTCCCAGAATAGAAGATTTAGCTTAGTAACATTTGGTATATTGATTATTATACCACCGTTCAAATTATGGTTTTAAAAACAGGAATAAATGGGGGAATATTCATGATATTGTATATTTCAGTTAGGAACCAAGTACCAGAAAATTCAAATATTAGTGATTTAAATACATAGGACTTTACTTTTCATACCTAATAAAGTGTGGATATAGGTTTTTGTTGGACTAAATTCTCCAATCAGAAGACACAGAGTGGATAAATGGATAAAAAACAAACAAACAAAACAAGACTCATCTGTATGGTACCTACAAGAGGCTGACTGCAGATATAAGAACACACATACACTGAAAGTGAAGGGATGGAGAAAGGTATTTCATACAAATGGAAACCAAAAGAACTGGAGTAGCTATATTTATATCAGACAAAATGACTTTGAAACAAAGACTGTATATGAGACAAAGATAAGTGTTACATAATAATAAAGGGGTCAATCCAACCAGAAGATATAACATTTGTAAATATTTATGCACGTAATTAGGAGCATAAAAAATAAATAAATAAATAAATAAATATTAATAAATAAATAAAGCAAATATGAACTGACCTAAAGGGAGAAAAATACAGCAATGCAATAATACTAGGGGACTTTAACACTCCACTGAGATTAATGGATAAATCATCCAGACAAAATCAGTAAGGAAGCATCGGCCTTAAAAGACACATTAGACCAGATGGATGTAACAGAACATATACAGAACATTTTATCCAAAAACAACAGAATTTGCATTTTCCTCCAATGTACATGGAACATTTTACAGGATAGATAATATGTTAGGCCAAAAAAACAAACCTTAATAGAATTAATAGGACTGGAAACATATCAAGTATCTTTTTTTGACCACAATAAAATGAAACTAGAAGTTACTAAGGAAACTGTGAAAGTCATAAATAATATGGAGATTAAACAGCATGCTACTGAACAACCAAGGGTCAACGAAGTAACCCAAGAAGAAATTAAAAAAAAAAAACCTTGAGACAAACGAAAATGGAAATACAACATTGGATGCAGCAAAAGCAGTTCTAAGAGGGAAGTTCATAGTGATAAATTCCTATCTGGAGAAATAAAAAATGTCTCAAACAACCTAACTTTACACCTAAAGGAACTAGAAAAAGAACAAAAGAAGCACAAAGTTAGAAGGGAGGAAATAACAGAGATTAGAGGAGAAATTAAATGAAACATAAACTAAAAGGACAATGGAGATGATCAGTGAAACTAAGAGTTGGTTCTTTGAAAAGATTAACTGAATTGACTAGTATTTAGCTAGACTCAAAGGAAAAGAGAGGACTCATAAATAAAATCAGAAATGAAAGATGAGATGTTACAACTGATACTACAGAAATACAAAGGATCTAAAGAGACGATATTGAACAATTTTATATGAACAATTTGGAGAACATAGAAGAAAAATACAAATTTCTAGAAGAATATATCTTACCAAGACTGAATTATGATGAAGTAGAAGACTTGAACAGACCAATTACTGGGAAGTAGGTTAAATAACTAATCAAAAATCTTCCATCAGAAAAAAGTCCAGGACCAGATGGCTTCCCTGGTGAATTCTATCAAACATTCAAAGGAGATTTAATTTCAGTCCTTTTCAAATTAGTCCAAAAAATAGAAGAGAAGGTAATTCTCCTAAACTCACTTTTTGGGGCTAGCATTACCCTGATGACCAAAAAAAGCAGACAAGGATATCACAAATGAGATTACCGGTCAACATCCCTAACAAACATAGATGTAAAAATCCTCAACAAAGTATCAGCAAACTGAATTCAACAATACTTTAAAAGGATCATACACCATGATCAGGTGGGATTTATTCAGGGATGTCAGGACGTCAGTTCATGTGATGACACTTCTTTAGCATAATGAATGAGAAAAATCATATCACCATCTCAATAGAGATGAAAAGCCATTTCATAAAATTCAACATCCACGTATTATAAAAACTCTCAAGAAAGCAGGTATTGAGGGAATGGACCTCAACGTGATAAAGGCCCTATGTAACAGCCATCAGCAAACGTCATACTCAGCAGTGAGAAGCTGAAAGCTTTTCCTCTAAGAGCAGGAACATCAGGGATGGCTACTCTCACCACTTTAATTGACAGCAATTAGGCAAGAAACAGAAATAAAAGACATCCAGATTGGAAAGGAAGAAGTAAAACTGTCCCTATTTGAAGATGATGTATTAGGATTATATACAGAAAATCTCGAAGACTCCACTAGCACACTGATAGATAGATAATAGATGAATTCCATGAAGTTACAAAATCAATACATAAAAAACAGTTGTGTTTCTATACACAACAGTATAGAATCAGTCATGCTCATGGACAGAAAGAATATTCTTAAAATGTCCATAAGACTCAAAGCAATTTACAGATTCAATGCAATCCCTGTCAAATTTCCAATGGCATTTTCATATTCAGAAATATAGAAAATAATTCTGAAATTTGCATGGAACTACAAAAGACCCTGAAGAACGTAAGCCATCTTGAGAAAGAACAACAAAGCTGAAGGCATCACTCCCTAATTTCAAACTATATTACAAAACTAAAGTGATTAAAACTGTGGTATTGGCATGAAAAATAGACATGTAGATCAGTGGAACAGAACAGAGAGCCCAGAAATAAATACACACATACAGATTTATGACAAAGGAGCTAAGAAAATACAAAAGTCAAAAGATAGGACAGTCTCCAATAAATGGTGTTGGGAAAACTGGACAATCACATGCAAGAGAATGAGACTCAAACACTATCTTACACCATACACAAAACTGACCCAAAATGGATTAAAGACTTGAACATAAGATCTCAAACCATAATATTTTCTTGGAAGAAAATATTGGGGGTAAGCTTCTTGACATAGGTCTTAGAGATGATTTTTTTGAATGTGACACGAAAAGCAAAAGCAACGGAAGCAAAAATAAACAAGTAGGACTATATTAAACTAAAACTCCAGAACCACAAAGGAAACCATCAACGAAGTGAAAAAGCAATATAATGAATGGAAGAAAATATTTGCAAGTCATTTTTCTGATAAGGGGCTAATATCCAGAATATCTAAAGGATTCATACAACTCATTAGCAAAACAAACACACAAGCAAACAAAAAAAACAAATAGTCTAATTAAACTCCAGGCAGAAGATCTGAAGAGACAGTTTTCGTAAGAAGATACAGATAGTCAATAGTTACGTGAAAAAATATTCAATGTTGTTAATCTTCTGGGAAATGCAAATCAAAACCACAATGAGGTATCACTTCGCATCTGTCAGAATGGCTAGTATCAGAAAGACAAGATTTAAAGACAAAGATGTGGAGGAAAGAGATCATTCGTACTCTGTTGGTGGGAATGTGAATTGGGGCAGCCAGCATGGACAACTGTATGGAGGTTCCTTAAAAAGTTCAAAGTAGAAGAACTACCATATGATCCAGCAATTCCACTTCTGGGTATTTGTCTGAGGAAAACAAAAATGCTAACTCAAAACGATATGTACATGTTTATGTTCATTTCAGCATTGTTTACAAAAGCCAAGATAGGAAAGTAACCTAAGTGTCCACCGATGGATGAACAGGTAGAGAGTTTTTAGCCATAACAAAGAATGAAATCATGTCACTTACAGTAACACGGATGGACCTCAAGGGCATCATGCTAAATAAGATAAGTCAGACAGAGAAAAAAGACAAATCAAATACCATATGATCTCTGATATGTGGAATGTAAAGCACCCCTCCAAAGAAAACAATAACAAAAAAATGAAGTTTATAGATACAGAGAATAGACTAGTGCTTGCTGGAGCAGGGAGGAGGGACGGAGAGGCATGGAGAAGTGGCTGAAGCAGCTGAACAACAACACAACGAGAACAGCAATTGAAAAAAAAAAAAGAATATTAATGCAAACAGTGGGTGAGCCTAATGGTAACCACAAAGCAAAAGCTAGAATAAACACACAAGGGAGAAAGAAAGAATCTAAGCATACCACAAAATAAAGCAGAAGAAGAGAAACAGAGAAATTACAAAAATAGAAAACATGTAACAAAATGACAATAAATACATCCGTATTTATGTACTTTATCCGTATTTACTTTAAATACAAATCCTGGTGGTGGTTTTGCTATTCAGAGATGTAAAACTTCCAGACTTTTTCCATCCTTTAGTTCCGCCGTATCCAGAAAAGCCGTCTCAAGCTCTCAAGACGACTGCCGTAGCTCTCGATACCACAAGTAAACTCCTAGACAGGAATGAGGAGTAAAATAAGCTAGAGGGCGCGGTGGCTTGGATAGTAAGTACATTCCTCTTTTCATTACGCTTTTTAATGGAAGTGAAAACATCTTACTGAACGTCTTCAAAACTGACTTATCCAAATGTCTCACTAGACAGAACGTATTAACCTGGCCACATGATGACGAGTGAAAAACCAAAGAGTTTCACTGTTATATGATTATTCATGATTGTTTAATATGGGGATGGCAAAAAGTTTTTAAAGACTAGTTTAAACTTATTACCAGTCACAGAGAAAGTCGAATGACGGGTATTATGTTTCATTCTTCTCTGGTGTTCTAATGCTTTGTAATATGGCTCAAATAGTTTGATGATATAAAGCATGCCTTTATAATAAATTCATTTCAAATAAAAGTAATCAGACTTTTGCAGAAAGACTCACTGATTTATCCAGCAGCACAGCTCACTTCTCATCTCACGTATCTGCATTTAACCAAAGCAGGGAAAGGAGTGGAGAAGTCACACTGGTATCTTTATGGTCATTCTTTTAAGCGGAGTGTGTAACAACATCACAATGAACACTTCTCCAGTTCTCCTGACTCAAAACATGATTATATTGATTAATTTTTTTAAATAATCATCTTTAAAACATAAACTATACTTAGCACTGACTTGGAAACCTGTGATTAGTCTCCCCTGGTTTCATGCCCTCTTTCTTGGTTCTCGTTCTACCTCACTGGCCACTCTTTCTCACTCTGGTTTGATGGTTTCTTCAGCCTTTAAATGTTGATATCTCCTGTACTTAGTATTCAGACCTCATATCTGGTCTGTTTATACTCACTTCCTAAATGATCTAATTCCTGCCAAATCCATATTTATATCTTCAGCATTGATATCATCCTTAAACTTCAGACTCATTTATTCAACTGCCTACTTCCAGTTGCTTAATAGGCTTCTTAAATTTAGCATATGTATCACCAAACTCTTGAAATCTCTCAAATCCGCAGGGTTCCTTTTTTTTCCCATCTCATAAAATGCACCTCTAGCCTTCTGGTTTCTAACACAAAATTGCTGGCATCATTTCTTGATTCCTTTTTTTTCCCTCTCCCATTGCAATTGATTCCACTGGTAAATGCTTTCAGTCCCTCCTTCTAAAGACGCCCCAGGTCTGGCCACTTCTCACCATCTCCATTGCTACCACCCTGGTCAGGATCACCTCTTTTGAGATGGACTCTTGGGATAGCCTCTGACTGGTCTTCTCAGTCTGGCCCATGTTCTCCTACAGTCTGTTCTAAACAAAATAGCCAAAGTAGGACTTTCATTAAAGAAGTCAGAGTAGTTACCTCTTGACTTGAATCCGGGCCATCTCATTACACTCAACAAAATCTAGAACCCCTATCAAGTCTTAGTATCCTTGAATGATCTGGAAAGGTCTCCCACACTGCCTCTGTGACTTCATCTCCAGCAAGTTTCCCTTTGATCACTACGTTCCACTCCATGGGCTGTATTTGCTATTCTACAAACGTACCAAGCATGCTCCCATCTCCTTGCAGATGTGTTCTTTGAATGTGTTCTTTCTTCTACCTGGAGATATTTCCTTTATGTAGCTACATGGATCAGCCCCCATTTTTCTAAGGTCTCTCTTCAAATGTTAGTTTATCAGAGAAGACTTTCCTGATAATGCTAATTACAGTAATGAAAAAAGTTCTCTCTCACTCATCATTCCTAATTCTCCCACCTTGCTGTATATTGCTTTCATAGCATTTGTTACCATCTGATTCAAATTTCCTCCCACTCTTCCTGCCTGTGTTCCTTTGTTCCTTCCTTCCTTTCTTCCTCTTTCTTTCCTTCCTTCCTTCCTTCCATCCTTCCTTCCTTCCTTCTTTGATTCATGAGTTTAAAATTGTATGTACTGTTTTAAATCCTTCATGACAGTCATTAAGCTCTAGTCTATGTTGACACATATTTCTATGCCTATAATTCATTGAACCACCATGTGTCTAAGCTGGAAAGATCTTGAACATAAACTCCCTCACCTTCTATATAAGATAAGTAAGGCCCAGAAAGGGGAGATGACTTGGACACAATCACATAGCTTCTTACTAAGAAAGCTAGAATCCAATTCTAAGATATCTACTATGTAGACCAGTGTTCATCTAAAGTGTGAACTGTCCACCAGATATGTAATACTTCATATTGATACCTTTTCATGACTTAAGTCTAAAAGATGCTTCACCTCAAATCTAAACATCAATAGAAATTAGTTTTCTTATGAAAAGACAGTTTTCTATGTTGAGGGTTAGGTGGCCACCATAGTGTCAGAACCGCAGAACTCAGATGTACTGATCCCATTCACTGAGGGATAAAATGTGAGTGTGTGTGTGTGTGTGCGCGCACGCACGCGCACATGCCTTAGATAATATTCCCATAGAAAAAAAGAAAACAACAACACTCACGTGTTTGAGGATAGGATATACAACAAGATAGACCATTTCCTTATGGAGTTTACAGTTTACTATGTTTGTGGTTTTGTGCATACTGGGCTTTGGTGTGAGGGCTAACAAATCATGAATAAATTAATGTGTTGAAATGTCATAACAGTGGTGATACTCAGTCTTACAGGAGAAAAAGCTACAATGAGAAAACATAGGGGATGGCCTGTTTAGGTAAGATGGTCAGAGAAGAACCTTCTGAAAAGTGGACATTTAATCTGAGACCTAAAGATGATTCAGAAGGAGGAGAAATGCAAGAGCAAAAGCCTGAAGGCTGGAAAGAGCTGGAGAGAACATTCTTTCTTTATTTTTTTTTAAATTTTTAAATGTTTATTTATTTTTGAGAGAGAGAGAGACAGATCATGAGTGGGGGAGGCACAGAGAGAGAGGGAGATACAGAATCTGAACCAGGCTCCAGGCTCCAAGTTGTCAGCACAGAGCCTGACATGAGGCTTGAACTCACTAACCATGAGATCATGACCTGAGCTAAAGTTGGACGCTCAACCGACTGAACCACCTGGCCGCCCCTGGGAAGAACATTCTGAAATATCGGACACCGGGAAGCATATTATAGACCATGGTAGAGGGCATTTGAGTTTCATTTCCATTGCAATGGAAATCCTTTAAATAATTTAAAATGAGAGTGGTAGACATGATTTTCTTTACAAAGATTATTCTAGGTAGGTAGACCGAGAGCAGGTGTTAAATCTGTATGAGGGATAGGTTAGTACCTTTTACAGTCACAGCATCGACATCTGTGGTTCATCAAACAGTGCAGTCCACATCTCCAGGGTATGTGCAACCACAAGATAGGATATTATAGAGGAGGATTAAAGGATTATGGACTGGGAATTAGGTTATATATTGGCTTTCATAATCCTCCCCAAACTTTGAGCTTCTATAGTTCTGTGCACTGAGCTAATTATTGAAAGCCTGTCTAGGAATTATAGAAAACCATAAAATCGGCAGGGTTATTACATAGATCGAAATCCTCCCACACCTTAGAAACTGAGTATGTTCTCACCTACAAAGGGGATACCACCTTCCCAAATTGGGGCTAGGGTATATAATCGGAACCTCCTTCCATTAGGACATTTTTTGCGTAATAACATGTATTACCTAGTGATTTGGTTTAAAATGGAGAGACTGGGCTCCCACCGCTTGGAGATTCTAATTTAACAGACCTGAGGCAAGGCCTGAGAGACTGCGACCTTAATAAGCAAACAAGAAAACCCAGTGGAGGCGGACCAGGACCGTACCTTGAGAGCACTGGAGTCGGAGTTGGTGAGATCCTAGCTCGACTCCCCTCCGCCCGGCATCTGCTGAGATTAGGCATCTCCTAGCCCTCAGGATATTTTAACTTGCTGTGGAACATCGTTAGGTTACTCAGCCTTCCTGAGCCAAAGCCCCTACATCTATAATGACACAGTAGGATGCTGTTGTGAGGGCCAGAAATTTAAAATGCAAAATGCACATCACAGCTGCTTAATAAACAGTAGTTATTATCTGCTTTATTCCTGCTTGCCTAGGTTATCTGGCTGCCTCCTTTCTAGTCGTCTCCTTTTTCTAATGCAGTCAGCGTTCACCTTTGGTTGAACAACACCTTGGGTGGTGGTTTGTCAAGTTTCGCCGTCGTCCCCTGGCCTCCACCTCCCCTCCAAATTCTCAGAGCCCGTCTCTAGCAGTAGCATGTTAATTAAAGTTTTGCACTCTCTCTCTGCCTTATTATAAAGACTCTAGAATAAAAACACTAATATTACAGCCGTGGAATATCTGTAACTATCAAATTAGTTTACTCTTGTGTTTCCTCCTATTTAACTTACAATTATCTCTTGCAAAACCGCTCATCTTTTCTGTTTAATCTAACTTGAGTACTGTGAAGCAGAGAAGATTATGCAGTGGACAGAGGAGGTTCTGGAAAATGCTACCAAATTATGAAAAACATTTGACTTGCATTAGCTTCCAGAGAATGTAAACAAAGCTTAAATGGGGAGAGCAAAGTCAGTCCGTTCTGCGGCACTGGGCTCGCTAATTTATATAGGTTGTTTTCAAATCAAATTTTAAAAATCAAATTTAAGTGTAAAAATATAGTATGTTTTGGCTGAATTACTCACTTCTTAAAAGCCTTTATGTATGTTTGAAGTAAAGATCCTGTTCCAGTCTGTTTGAAATTAAAAGGAAATCTTCTTTGAATTAAACATAATTGCATGAAACTCTAGGTTGCACTGGAGGGTAACCAGGGGACTAGTTACATTAAATATTTTGGGAATCTGGGTATTCACAGAACACGGCCAGTTTCATTTGCTAGGTTCCAGTAGTCTGCCAGAGCAAAGTCCGTCAGAGCAAAAATATTGTCGCGTGGTCTTACTTTGTCTTTAAATAAACTACTCAGAAAACTTTTATGAAGGTATAAAATGTAAGCCACAGTTAGCTACATATTTGGTAACTTACATTTATTGAGGAGAATGAAATTATACTAAGTGAGACTTGGACCAGAAAATCCAGGCCCCACGATTGCCCAGGCACAAAACTCCCTGTCGTTTTTCATCAAACTCTGCCTTCTTTCCTAGGGAGCGGGGGGAGGGGAGGGAGTTGGCATTGTTATATCATCCGGTCGTGGGTCGTGTACGTTGGAAAGGGGGAAAGCATATAGTGAACTCTAAGCTCTCTTTTCCCTGCTCTTTGCAAAAGCAGGAAAAAAAAAACTTGTCTTTCTTTCCCAGGAGGCTCACCCATGGTTCATATTTATTTAGTGGAGGGAGTTAGGGTGGGCCAGAAGTTATAAATATGCAAATGAAGGGATAATAGATATGCAAATGAGGAGATATTTACATCCTACCTACTTCTTTTCACTAGGCCCACTAAGGTAGTGGCCAAGATGTAGCATCCTGGATTAGAAGATTACAAAGTAACTTCTTAATGACCCTAAAGAATCTCTAACGATTCCAAAATGCTTAATTCATGTTGTTCACACGGTAGTTTTCTTTGCTGAGAAGTGCCTCATAATTTCTTCATTTTATATTTTGGAGAAAGGGCTTTGTTGAACATTATGTAACCTACTCTTTGTACTTCATTGATTTTCTAATAGAAAATAAAGTTTTCTATTTCTGCTTAGCAAAGACTTTATTAAAAGTAGCATGTCAGGATGAAGAATGGGATGAGCTATTAGGTGATGAGGTTTTTGGGGGGATGAGGGGTTTGGAGCCAATGGCCAAGAAAGAATTCTTGACGATGTCCTTGTTGCAAAAAGGTGATTTTATTAAACCTCTGGGACAGGACCCATGGGCAGGAAGAGTTGACCCAGGACCTTGAGGAGAGACTGATGATACCCTTGAGAGTTGGGGGACATAAAGTCAAGGGGAAGTTTCCAAAGTGATTTTCATATGCTAAAGAAGACTCACAGGATACTGGAGATCTAGCTCTTGTCAAACTGAGGTGGTTTTCCCTCTAACAAGACATTAACATTAAGACAGTAGGGAGTCCCTGGAGAAACAGCTTACTCTGCCAGCCTCAAGTATTTGTCAATGGCTGCAGGTTATAAGGAAATTTAATTTTATCTGCCATTTCCTTCTGCCTCAGTTTCCCATATCACTAGGGTTTATCTTTAAAACCAGATATTTATCTTTATCTTCATCTTTATTTTATCTTTAAAACAAAGATACTAGTTATAAATGATCTCTGCTAAACGATAAAACAATAGAGCTCAAAGACATTGTCTTCACTTGGTGTGCTTTAATAAAAATGCATAGGTTACAAGTTTATTTCACTCATTTGTTTAATAATTGTTGAGCATCTAATAAAATCCCAGATACTGTCCTAAAGGTCGTGACTACATTAATAAACAAATAAACCAAACCCTTATCCTTTGACGTGTAGATCCCAATGGCAGAGTGTAGATAATAGTACTGTTTTTTTTAAAGTAAACAGATGATATGAAAAGACCATTTTGTTTAAAAGGTTTAACTCTGTAGGACAAGAGCTACAGAAAAGTAGGGCACATTTTAGTATTATTTCAAAAAACGTTTGTAGGAAATCAATTGTAGATAAAATTCTAAATTCATTTTATTATTATCTTTGAGATTTTCTGAAGTTTTTCCCTCATTCATTGTACTTTTGGTAAGCACTGTCATCCTGTCATAAGTCAAAATCATACTTATTCGAGATTAAACTCATTTCCTGAAGTCTTTTTTTTAATTTAACTTAAATTTTTATTTTAGAGAAAGTGCAAGCAGGAGAAGAAGAAGAAGAAGAAGAAGAAGAAGAGAGAGAGAGAGAGAGAGAGAGTCTCAAGCAGGCTCCACACTCAGCACGGAGCCCTTGGGAACATGACCAGAACTGAATCAAAAGTCAGAGTCTCAGGTTGCATGGCTGGCTCAGTTGGTTAAACGTCCGATTTTGGTTCAGGTCATGATCTCACAGTTTGTGGATTCGAGTTCCGAGTTGGGCTCTGCATGCTGACAGCTCAGAACCTGGAGCCTGCTTTGGATCTCTCTCTCTCTCTGTCTCTCTCTCAAAAATAAATAAAAGCATTAAAAAAAAAAAGTCAGACGCTCAACCACCTGATCCACCCAGGTCCCTCTTGTTTGCTAAACTCTTAAGACATGGTATGCCTGAGAGGAATTAATACAGCTCAGCACTGAAGCTCACACCACTAAAAAAGTAGAATTTGCAAAACTTAGTGATTTTGCTATTACCAAATAATAATAAAGACTGTACTTGGGGCACCTGGGTGCCTCAGTTGGTTAAGTGTCTGACTCTTGGTTTCGGCTCAGGTCATGATCTCCCCTTTTGTGGGTTGAAGCCCCTCTTATGGCTCCGTGCTGACAGCACAGAGCCTGCTTGAGATTCTCTCTCCTGCCCTCTCTGCACCTCCCCTGCTTGCTTGCTCACTCTCTCTCAAAATAAGTAAAGAAACATTTAAAAAAAAAGTGTACTAAATTTGCTTAACATGCATTTGTCCTAATGAGCTTTTATCTCTATTGGAAATTTAAAAATTTGTTTATCTAGATTTTTTAACTTCATCAAGATTGCGACTTTTTTAACCCAGTTATTTTTATTCAGCGATTAGGTGAATGGTGAAATAAACTTTAAGAAGATATTTTTGAATAGGTATTACATGCATGTGGTTCAAAATTTAAAAGGGTATACAATGAAAATAAGTCTTTTTTTTTTCTGTTTTTCTTCTGAGCCACCTAGATGCCCTCTGTCAGTCATTTATTGTCACTAGGCTCTTGTAGATCCTTCCAGTGATATTCTAAAGGAGCTTCTCAACCTTTAATATGCATATGAATCTCGTTAAAATACAGATTCTAATTTAGGGGGGTTGGGGCAGGATTAAAAGTCCACATTTCCAAGAAGTTCCCAGCTAAGTCTGACGTTGCTGGCCTAGGACCAGACTCGCAGGGGCAAAATGGAGAAGCCCGTTTGTTTCTGTTTGACTCTGTGTTTGTTTATTGGACTGAAAAGAGCAAGGTATTCTCATACACCGATACAGCTTGCTGCTTCCTCCTACAACTTCAGCCCTAGAATTTCCAGCTTTGAGCTTTGCTTTGTGACACTTTTCTTCTAATTTTGGTCTGTCTGGAGTGATAATTTATAAAATCAAACCATGAACGAATGACGAAAGCTGTCAATATGACCATTCGAAGCCTGGCACCAGGTGAGGCATAAATCGTGAGGACGATGAGAATCCCTCTTTGCAAATTTTTTTATCTGCTTTTTTTTTTTATATAAGGTTAGAAAAGTCCTCAAATCCAAGCAGCCTCCCAAATTTGGGTACAAGGCACACTGAGGATTTTAGCTTGCAGCCAGTATCATCTATCTAATAAAGATGCCGTCAGACTTGGAAATGATGCAATTAAGTTCCCTGAAATCAATATACAGTACAAAGATGGCCTAAATATTTTAAAGTCAGAGACATTCATATTCTGTCCGCCTGAATAAAGTATTCTCTAGAGACGACCGTGATCAATATCACGAGGGGTACAGACGCTGTCTTTCTTGAATGTATGTGAATGTTCTTCAGAAAGCTTGGGGCCACTCCTAAAAGAATATTAAAAGTTCACGTTTGCCTCTTTTCTGCAAGAATGCGAGTGCTAGAGGATTCAAATTTGCCCGTCTACTTTGTCTGCAGAGCGTGTTTGTATGAGTACTTGCTCACAGGATACAAGATTCGATTTTAAAAGAGAGCCAATACCAGAGGCGTGTTTCAGAAATAAAGGTTCAGACTGTCAAAGTCTCCATTTCTATGTTATTGGCAGAAAGAGCCAAAGGAATACGGGTTCCTCCTTGATGCCAAGTGAGTGTGTATCACTGACTCCTTTGATCTGAATGATTCCAGGGGACAGATTGATTTGGATCTGCCTAATCCTCTTGGTCACGTACTAGCCTACACGCCTAGGTTATGTTGAGGCGTGCCAAGTGGTACGCACGGTCATAGCAAACAAAGAGCACACTTTGCTGGAGTTCCACCTGAAGTAAAAATTTAGCAGGCCCATATTAAAACAAATCAAAAACACTTGAACATGAATATACAACATAGAATACAAAATCCAATACATGTTTACCAAACATGAGGTTTCAAAACAATATTGGGCTTAGATCTGTGCCTCCAGGTCCCTCGGAATACAAATTTATGGCTTCAGCCAATGGAGGGACGTTTTAACGGAAGAAGTGGAGAAGTGCTCTCTTCTGCACTGAACGGGCACGAGAAGATCAGAAACCTGATCTTTTCAGTTGCAACTACGTTTCCTTGCTTCCTGCAAGCCTCTGGAGTGGGCGTGTGCAAAATATTTTGGAACCAAGAAAGTTGCTGTCATATTTTAGAAATCTCCTGACTTTCTGGAGGGAGTGAGGTGACAGGGAGGTTGCTGAGAGACTCAGACTGGTTTAAGAGAGGTCGGCAGTGAACTTTTTCTCAAAGCCGAACTTGATATTATTCATTTGTTCATTTGTTTGTTTATGAGTTGATACATGTTAATGAACTTTTAATAAATGATCTCTGTAGAGAAAAAGCTGCTGATTTGGGCTGTTCACAGAACGGAAAAGGTAAAAATTTTCTAGAATAACCCATTATCTAGAATTAACTTTTAACCTGTTTTATAGAGATGTTTTTCTAGAATTCACCCATTCCTGCTGGAAGTAGAGAACAAATCTCTTCTTTCCAGAGGGAATACAAGATATACGGAATGTAGTCTATCATTGAGGACCAGTTTTAATCCTTAGCTTCACACCTTGGGCAGGAAATTTACGTTCTCCAGGCTTCAGTGTCCTCATAGGGGAAGTGGGGCCAGTACCAGGATGAAAGGAGTTAGTAGTGAATTGACGTTTGCCTTCTCTTCTTTGTTTCTTCTATACCTTTCCATTTCTTCTTCCTTTCCCGTAGTGCCTAGAAGTGGACAATGAATAGTCCATCTCCATCTGAATGGGGAAGTGGTGCCCTGTATTAGGAAGTCAGACCAAAGGACCTGCGTCTCTCCCAACACTGCGATTCCCTCTGATGATCTACGAAAGCTCTTTGCTAAGGAAGCATTTAGAAAAATAGTCAACTGTCGAAAGTATAAACGCATCTAGATCCTACCGTTTACTGGCGCTTCAAAACTGAGTGTGCACACAAGGATGACCTAGAAACAAGCAGGGAAAAGCTGTGTGGCATTTAGATGCATATCACATATGCATAATTGATTCCTTAAAAGGTTAAATATTCTTAGCATATGTATGGATAGTGATATACCCATGATAGGCTCATAATTACTATGGCAAGGGCTTTGTTTTACATAATTCTAAAGTAAATGTCATGTTTCTTTGGAGATTCCAGGACTGGGCTTCAGAAAAGCATATGTTTCCAAGAAGATAGCTGGGTAAGAGAGGCGACTCTTCCCCAAACAGAAGGACTATTCATGTAGAGAGTATGCTAAGCTTTATGAGGCGCCGACTGCCACTAAATTCTCTTTGGAATTGAAATGCAATTACATATCGAGGACAAGTGCTAAATATAAACAGAAACGGCCAAATACATGACTTTTTTTTTTTTGGCTTTGTTTTTGCAGTATATTTGCAGGAAGAATTCAATACCCCAAACACACTATAATCCTTAATTGAAACACACAGTCAGGCAATCTGGTGAAGGCTTTAGCAGCTTTTTTCAAAAGCTTATTGTAACTCTGGAAACTGGTCTTTTCTTGTGTAAACAATTGTAAGGATGCTAAGGAAATTAATAAAAGAACCAAGTCACTAAGAAATACGTAGAGTGAAATACTATAATATATGCCGTAAAGTCGGGGGAAAAAATAGGCAATATGTTGTCTGAGGATATTTATGTAAGTGGTAAAAACTTTATGAATGGGAACGGGTATTACACAAATTCAAGTTCGGGGTTTCTTCTTTGGGGAAGGAGGGAAATACAGTCTGTGTGGTACACACAGGGGTTTCGCTGGATGTACGATCTATAGATGTTTATTGTTGATATTGTTAAATATTGTTACATAATTTTTTAGCTAAGTTACATTTCTTAATTTGTAAGAATGGAAAAGGCAAAATAACACAGTGAAGAAAAGCACAAATTAGGCTGGTAAAAAAAAATGTAAGAGCGATGATGATAAAAAGTAAATTTATTAATCTCAGGTTAATTGACGTATCTTCACCTTGTACCTTGAAAAGATTTAAATCCATGTCATGTGCAAGACACAACTACAACAGGTCCCTAGGAGGGCTGAAAGGAGAAAGATGCAAAAGGGTATACCAGATAAATACTGATGAAGTTTTGGGGTGATAGCGCGGTGGTTCGGAGCCAACGGCTAAGAAAGAATTTTTGAAGATGTCTTTGGTCCAAAAAGGTGATTTTACTAAAGCAGGGGGACAGGACCCATTGGCAGAAGTGCTGCACTGGCCTCGTGGCGGGTCACTCATTCTATACCCTCAGGTTGGGAGGGGGTCAGGGATAGAGTAATTCTCTGAGGTATTTTGGAAGCAAGGTTTCCAGAACCTTGAGGGGCTAGCTGTTGCTAGGGAAATGCCATTTATTATCGCTTAATAAAACCTCAGTCATGAGGCCCTTCAGATGCGTATGGGGGGGACATAAGCTTGGAGTATGATTGCCAGCATATATCTTGGGGGAGTTGAGATAAAAGGAAGTTTCCAAAGGAATTTTTATATATTCAGGTAGACTTACAGGTTCTTGGGATGGGGGCATGGTCAGGATAATGTTAAGTCAAGATTCCCTTTTGCCCCTGGCAAAGTGTCATCATCCAGGCAGCTGAGTTCCTAGAGGAAGGTCACTCTGGCAGTTTCAAGGACTTGTCAGTGGGCTATAGACAGTAAGGGAATTTAAATTTTCATTTGCCTTAGTTTTCCACATCACCATGGCAAGCACTTAAACCCCTTTCCATTGTTCTTGGGTAGCCAGGAGTGTGGGAGGAATATCACACAGGTCCCTGGGGTGGGGGGGGTGTGCCAGCCTTTGTTTTGCCCTCAGTTGCCGTGTGCTCCCCCATCAAATACTAACAAAAGAAAGCTGTGGGAGCCCTTTAAATAATGGGAAAACTGGACTTTAGGGTAAAATGTAGTGTTGTTTATTCTGTCTCCAATTGCTTTCTCCATCCTGAGACCATTCCATCCGGGCATCTGCTTCTGAACTTGCAAGACTTTTGATAAATCATTTCTGCCTATTTCTGTCTTACTCCAGGCTAACCATTTTCAAAGCTTAGAATCTTTAATCTCTCAACTCTGGTAGTACTTATTATCTGTGTACCACTGATTTGGTACTAGTCATAGGCTCCGTTTTAGTGTTATTGGTATTCACGCATTTCTTTAGTTAAATTGTTATAATCTAGAACTGTAGACTATACCTTCTTCATCTTTTAACACCAGTGTCCCCTCCTCCTAGGACCTGCCATGCGGTAGAATCCAGTCACCTGGCACATAGTAGAAAGTCAATAAACATGTCAGTGGGCGATTGAAAAATGGCTTCTGAAAGTGCATTAAAAGCTCTTTCAGAATGTTTGAGTATTTTGCCAATGCTGTGTATTTACATCGTTTTAATTTAACATAATTTCTTTTTTTTTAAGTTTATTTTTTTATTTTGAAAGGCAGAGAAAGCATGAGTGGGGGAGGACAGAGAGAGAGGAGAGAGCGAGAATCCCAAGCAGATTCCATGCTGTCAGCACAGCAGGGAGTGCGGCTTGACATGGGGCTCGAATCCACGAACCATGAAAACATGACCGGAGCCAAAGTCAGATGCTTAACTGACTGAGCCACCCAGGTGCCCCTGTATTTACATTTTCTAAGCAATCTCTCAGCCAAAGTTCTCTAATAGAAAGAGGAAGAGACACTATGGTTAGAGAGTGACCAGTAGCTGTGCAGAGTTGGTGAGGCGAAGACCATAGTCCGGTAGGAGGGTGCCCACCTCTGGACCTAGCTGGGACCTCATGCAGGTTCATTATTGATCTTTAAGGGTGGAGACTGCATCCAATAAACTTTTTATCTCTACACCTGGAACAAAGTCCAACATGTAGTTCGCAGTTGAAAAACGCTTCTGCAAAGTATGAGAGGATTAAAAATATGAGTCTTGGATAATTTCATTCACTCCCATGGCTTCAAAATAAGGTACCATTGAAGGCTTCCCAAGACAGGTCTTCAGCTCTGGCTTTCCTCCACAGCGGGCCAGGCAGGATGCAAATGTTAGCACTCAAATTTGTACTCTGGGCTTTGGGGCCGATCGGAGCAAAGTTGGAATGAGTGGATTTGGTTCTGCCGGCTGATAGTGGACTATGGAATCACAAAACAAATGTTTAAAAGACGATGAGGAAGCCCATGGAATAGATCTTTGGTGCTTGCCCACTGGTCATGGAGAAGTAGCTGGAGTTCCTGCCTTCGCATGGCCTAAATGATAGGCTGTCTGTTGCAAACCTTGTTTAAACATGGTGATTTTTGAATAGGCAATATATAAAGCATATAGTATAAAAATCGAAAGGTACAGTAGGTATATGGTAAAAATAAGTGTGCCTACCACCTTCGCCCAAAGTTACTCTCTAAAAACATCTATGGTTACCAAATCATTCCATTTATTTTTTGGTACACACAAACATTTCACGTTTAAATATACATATACATGTTTGTCTTTATATATTTTCAGACAAATAGTTCCTCTAATAACATATTATATTGAATCTTGAGTCTTTCATTTAAGAAATTATGCTGTAGTTCTTTCCATTTTTACTTGTATTATTTAAAAAATCCCAGCCTCTAATATTGTCTGATATACTGTCCAACATTTGTTTCATGAGAAAATGAATGAATGATTTAATAATAGTCTCTCATTCATTCTGAACCTAAAGTCACTTGCCATCAGATTTTATAAATGTCTTAGCTTACAGGCCATCTTTAATTTGCATCTTTTTGCTCATAAATATCATCATATCCAAAGTCAAAGTTAGTCTCAAAAAATTCATCTGGCTGGAACCTTCCCTGAATATTGCCTGTCACACTGTCCCCTAGGAGTTCTCTCCAGACACTTAACACTCTGCTATTTTTGATTGTCCTCTGATTCTTATTGGTTAATACAATAACCATAAAGACGGGAGTAGTACTCAACAGTTTTTATTGAATACTTCATTGTGCCAGACACTTCACTAAGCACTGTAGGTACATTTCTCATTAATCCCGACAGCACACCTTTCTCGGTCATTTGTAGGGTCTGCGTGATTGAGCCTCAGCTGCCATGGCAGTAAAACCCTTTTCTCCTGACCTTTCCTCCCTTCCCTTTCTCAATTCACCAGTTGCTTACTTCCTGAAATCACCTGCCCGATAAATGACTTATACTTAAATCCTCCTTCAGGATCTGCTTTTAGGAAAGTGAAATCTAAAGGACTGAAGTTTAGCCTGTGAATAACTTGTCAAGTTTATCAATACATCAAGTGGCATATTGAGAGGGTTTGAGCCCAAAGCCATGCCCCAAAGCGCCCTTTGACCGCTAACTAGATAGTACTTGCCTCGAAGCAGACCAAGGAATCCTGACTTCCCTCTGTAGTGTGTTTCAAAATGGCAGGCCAAAGGCAGAGCTTAGTGTTCTGCTGGTCAATGCCATTTTGTTTCAGAGTCTCTCCCAGCCCAGCACTCCGGGACGTGCATTTTAGGCACTGTTCGCTAAACGCGGTACTCCTCATTTGTTACTGAAACTGTGATTTTTGCAACAGTTCCTTATGCTCATGGAGCGGCTGAGTGTCTCCTTGTCGTTCTACAGATAGCAACTTCATCCTCGCGAACGCCCAGGTGGCCAAGGGGTTCCCCATCGTCTACTGTTCTGATGGCTTCTGTGAGCTCGCTGGATTCGCCCGGACTGAAGTCATGCAGAAGAGTTGCAGCTGCAAATTCTTATTTGGAGTTGAAACCAACGAGCAGCTGATGCTTCAAATAGAAAAGTCACTGGAGGAGAAAACAGAATTCAAAGGAGAAATTATGTTCTACAAGAAGAACGGTGAGTGGCTTTCTTAGGCTGGTGCTCATCGAGCAGTTGTGAGGCGTCACCTTTCAACTCACTACTTACTTCATAACTCCCATTAAGCCTTAATGGTATTTCACATAAATATAGGCTATTACTGAAGTCCTGCTGGTGACTCGGGCAATAGCTTGGTTTTAGCAGCATAAACTGTTTGAAGATCTAGCATTAGAGTTATAACTGTTCAATGTTAATATATTAACTGAGCAGATGTCTGTTAAAATAAAGTGTATTACAATTTTACTATGGTCATTCTGAAAATACATATCAGATATGGTAGTTGTTAATATAGTATTAATAGTGTTATAGTATTAATAGTATTATAGTACTAATAACATCCCCGGATATTATTATTAATAATATTGTTATATCAATTAATTAATTATAATTAATTAATTATAATTAATATTATTATTAATATCCAGGGATATTTTCCAAATTGTATACCTTTAAGAACCATGCCTCAAACACAGTCATTAAGGCCAGAGGTGTGAGTGTTCACTGGCAGAAAAGGAAGTTAATTTAAAGGACATCGGCATACGCATTTTTCTCTTCCAGTTCCCTGGCCCCGGAGCCTTTCGTTACGCTTTTAAAGATATACTAAGAGACGCATGATGTGGTATAACTCAGGGTGGGACTAAATTTGCCTGGACTCAAAACTGCCACTGAGGAAATATGAAGCCTTTTCTTGTGGCTGCAGTTTTGTGACTCTTTTCTAAATAAAAGAAGATCTAGGGACGGGTGTGGTATCTGCAGTGCTCGGGTCCTGTGTAGGAATCAGTATCATTATCTCATGGGCCCTGGTAGTTGGGGTGAATCCAAGAGGCATTATTTTGGGGAAATGCTAAATCAAAATTAGAACAAATTGTCATTTTACAGTTTCTAAAATTTTATCTCTTTCTTTATAGTCTTCCCTAAAGTAACATAGCCTTCTGAGATTTATCTGGGTACATGGTTGCCAAGCTGGAGAATAGATTTCCCAGCCTCTTGTGCAGTCGGGCTGGACATGCGACAAAGTTCTGGGCCAGTGCTATGCAAGAGAATGATTTGTGCAACTTCTGGGAAAAATCCCTAAAGAAATAGAACTGTTTGCCCTCTAATTTCTCTTCTCCTTTCCCATGATGTTACAGACTGACTTGTGTATCCTCAAAAATTCGTATGTTGAAGCCCTAACCCCCAAAGTGACTGTATTTGGAGATGGGGCCTTTAACGAGGCGATTACGGTTAAATGAGATCATTGGGTGGGGCCCTAATCTGATACGATTAGTGTCCTTATAAGAAGAAGAGATACCAGGGCACCTGGGTGGCTCAGTCAGGTAAGTGCCTGACTTCGGCTCAGGTCGTGATCTCAGCTTGTGAGTTCGAGCCTCGAATCAGGCTCTGTGCTGACAGCTCTGAGCCTGGATCCTGCTTGGGATTCTGTGTCTCCCTCTCGCTCTGCCCCTCCCCCGCTCATGCTCTGTCTCTCTCTCTCTCTCAAAAATAAATAAACATTAAAAAAAATTTAAAAAAAATAAAAATAAAAATAAAAAAAAGAAGAGATACTAAGGATACGGCACTCAGCAAGGGTCATGCAAACGCACGGAGAGAAGGCCTCTGTCTGCAGGCCAATGAGAGAGGCCTCAAAAAAACAAAGCTGTTGGCGCGTGATCTCCATTTTCAGCCTCCAGACCGTGTGAAAATACATTTCTCTTTAAGCCACGCTGTCCGGGCACTTGGTTAGGGCAAGCCCCAGCCAAGCTGTGCAGGTGGGTCAGAACGTTAAGGCAAAGCTGGAAAGCCAGCTTTGACCGATTGCAAAGGTCACCATCACAGAGGAGTGTGGGGGAACAGTATGAAGGGAGCCATCGTCCCCACCTTAGACAGACGCACGTACATTCTCATCTTATTTGAATCATCTCATTTTATGGTCTTTTTGTTACAACATCTAATTTGCATTCTGACTTAGGGTTTCTCAACCTTGGCACCGTTGACATTTTGGGTCGGTAATTGTTGTAGAAGGCGTCCTGTGCGTGGCAGATACTAAGGAGCATTTCGGGCCTCCGTGTTTTGCTCTCAGGACTTAGTATTGGGGTCATTGTCAGGCAGAGAGGTAGGGGCATGAACATGGGAACTTCATCTTCTTTTACAACTGATTTGTCTTTAGAGGACACTCTTAGAGCGTGTGAATTTTGGATTCACAGTGGGCATGAAATATTGGAGAGTCCCATCCTGGGAGGGGCAGAGTATCCAGTGTTTTGGTATTAGAAACATCGTTCAGACCATTGTGTCCTTCCCAGTGTCAATAGATAAGGCCTACGTAGCAAATATGATAAAATAAAAGGACTCCGGTTCTGTCTAATTATAGCACAATCATCGAAGAGAGCCTGAGATAAAAGAAAAAGGAAGATGCCACTGAGGATGCAGACTGGGAGGGAGTGATAAAACCACCATCTGGCGGAACAAAGAGAAAAGGGATATCCTTTGTCTGAAATATTCGCTGACAGCAGACTCGTCCTGCTCGCGATAGGCCCCTTGTATAGGTGACTCCAAGTCCATCTGAGTGTCTTCCTTTTTAAGCCACCTCTAAAGTTCCGGATGTGGCACCGCCAAGAAAGGTTCAGGCCAAGGAGGAGAATCTAGATGGGAAGCCCCCCAAAAAATGGAGATTTTAGAGGCCAGAAAAGTAGAAACTATGGAACACAGTGTGGGAGTCAACACCCACAAGAATTTCCCGAGTCCAGTGTTTTATAAAATGTCTCCAGCCGTGGACCTCTTTGGGTGGAAATCATTAAAGGCACCAGTTCCCTCTAAGCCAATCAATACAGAGAATTGTCTGACATTTTGAGCAAACAAATCGATCCAGTTGCAAGGGGTTGAAAATTGCTGCCTCTCCTATGATAATCATGCTGTATTTCCGCTATTTTTAGAAGTGTCCCTCTGCACGCACAACGGTGAAGCTTTGAAGGCACAATCTGTGCATTAGTTTATTCTGCATCTCCAGCTTGTAGAGCTCGAGTTCAGAGCGGTGTCCATCAAACGTTAGTTTCTCAGTAAATGCTTGCCGAGTGGAGTTGAAATGGAACATTAGAGGGACCTATGCATACTTCAAAGACTGTCTGGATTTCTGATTTTAAAGATAGGCTGTGTGCTCAAGGGTCCTCCTTCTCTCCTCCAAGGCTCCTTTTCTTTTAACCTACTTTAGAAAGGAGGTGCTTGTTTCTCATTCTGGCCAGATACATTTTGACCATCTGTGTGAGCTTCTTTGCTCGCTGGCCCCTCAGTGTTGCACGGACCTCATGGGAAAAGACTGCCTTTTCTCTTCCTGCTCACTCCTACGGTAACCCAAGTGGAGGCCGGTGATGTGCAGCAGAGTACTCTAAAGGCTTTAGGGCGTCTCATGGGACTTATAAAGGAAGCCACACTGCGATCTGAGAGGAAATGTGCCTATTAGTGAGTCCAGAGGAAAATAAAAAGAGGACATTCTTACTGGCGTTACCCACCTGTCAGAGCCCCAGCTCCTACTCATGTGTTGAGTCTGTAACTCTGCCTCCCTCCCCTCCCCACCCTCCCATCCCATTAAAGACCCTTCTTTCATACTCCATAGGTCGAATGTTCTAGTCCTCTTTAGGAAAACCTTATTGTCTACCCACTAGACTTGCCCTCCTTGAAGGGTCTACTGTCCTCTCCTGACTAGAGAAGAGTATGGGACACAGCATCTTCCAGAAGAATTCACCCCCAAATGCAGAGTAATTCAGCCTAAATAAAAATAAAGTAAAACCAGAAAGAGACGTGGAAGAATAAGTCACATCTGATCTCTTTTCTTACCTCTGCTCCAACTTTATGCTTTCTTCTCTCGGGGTTATTGTGGCTTCTTCTAGGTAACTGATAGAAAATAAATATATAAAGAGGGGCATCTGGGTGGCTCAGTTGGCTAAACATCTGACTTCGGCTCAGGTCACGATCTCACGGCTCATGGATTTGAGCGCCGCATGGCGGAGCCAGCTTGGGGTCCACTTTCTCCTCTCTCTCTGCCTCTCTCCTGTGTGTACTCTCCCTCTCTCAAAATAACTAAACTTAAAAATATAGAAAACAGACATGTATAGAAACATATGTACACACACACACACACACACACACATATAAATTCCTCCTAAAATATAGTTTTCAAAGAAGATACAGTCTTTTAAAAGGTCAATAATTATGACAACTAGAAGAATAATAATGGCTAACACTTAAACGATATTTAGTATGTGCTAAGAACTTCCCCACATATTTAACTTTTACTTATATTAGCCTATTTAATCCTAGAACTTTTTAAAAAAATAGATATTCTTATATTATCATATTATAGATGAAATCAATATACAGAAAGAATAAGTTTTTTTTTAATTAAGTAATAATTAGACAGGTAAACATAATATAAATCTAGTTATGGTGCACATAACAAAATGTAGAATTGTCAAATTAGTCTACATCTGAAACTAACAAAGCATTATGTGCCAACCATACTTTAGTAAACTCATCTATTTTCAAAAAAATAAAGTGATTGTATAACTACCATAAAGAACTAATCATTGACTTATAGAAATGGTTCCTTACTGTATTGTCATATTGTGTTTGATTGTATTTGGAATTCGGCTTATTTCAAGTAAAATACCTAAGTAAAATTCAGGCATAAAAAAAACATAATATGTAAACTTGTCTTTGTCTAAAATAGAGAGAGTAATATTTTACACTTTGGCATTCAGAGGAGTTAACATTTCTCATTACTTGTCCTCCCGCTAGATAGTCAAGGGTCTACCTGTATATCAGAAATGAGTACCATTAAGATGCCTTTTCAGAAAGAAGTCTCCTCCACTTTTGTGGAGTTTTTTAAAATGTCTATTTATTCTGGAGAGAGAGAGAGAGAGCGTGCAAGCAGAGAAGGGACAAAGAGAGAAACAGAGAATCCCAAGTAGGTTCCAGGTTCTGAGCTGTCAGCACAGAGCCCGATGCAGAGCTCAAACTCACGAGCTGCGAGATCCCGATTTGCACTGAAGTTGGATGCTTAACTGGCTGAGCCACCCAGGCGCCCCTCCACTTTTGTTGATATCAAAAGGCATTAACCAGAACTGTTCTGGGCAAACAAATGTATGGCTTCCCTAACTGAGGATAATCATTTTACTAATTTTGTGTTCGTCCTCTTGTTTCTTCTGTATGAGCAATACTGATATCTATATGGTGCACTCCTTTTCTTAGGCATAGCATACTTGCACACTGTTCGACACCTTGCAGAAACGTGTCCTGTAGGACTGTGTATACCTTGCCGAACTTTGCTAAATCTATGGCTCTTTCTGCCATCGCCAAAAAGTGTTTTTTTTTTTTTAATATTTATTTATTTTTGAGAGAGAGAGCACACGTGTGCCTGAGCAGGAGAAGGGCAGAGAGAAAGAGAGGGAGACAGACTCCGAAGCTGCCAGCACAGAGCCCAACGTGGGGCTCGAACCCTCAAACCATGAGATCATGACCTGAGCCAAAGTTGGACACTCAACCAACTGGACCACTCAGCCACCCCCAAAAGTTTTTTTTTAATGAATCATTTCTTAGTACAGCTGCATTTTTGCAACTTTCTAAGATAGGTTTCCTCTCTTAGGGTGGCCTCTCCCACACTTAGTATTTGAAACATTTCATTTCTTTATCCTGATCTTCATGCTGTGACCAAGTAAGGCAATGGTTCTAGAAGCTTCCAAGAAAGATTTTCTCAGAGCGTTGTGGGCTCAGGCAGCCCAACACTGTCCTATCTTTGTGTGCCCCCCTTGAACTCACCTGAAATTGCTCCACTCTAGTTTCTTTTTTAAGATTTGATTTTTAGGTAATCTCTACACCCAATGCAGGGCTCAAACTCACAACACCAAGATCGAAGGTCACATATTCCACTGACTGAGCCAGCCAGGTGCTCCTCCTTTCTGGTTTTCCTTGTTTTCAGATCTGCAGAGTCCTTCACTCTCAGAGCATTTTCTTCTTTTGGTAATGGATACCTGACGACGGTTTATGAGGCCCCAAGCTCCTCGGCCTGAGAGAATTCTCCTTTTCCTATCCTGTTTTTCCCTATGCAGTTGCTACTCTTACAAGGATCTAGCTTCTTAGTCAGCTAATCCAACACAAAGAAGTCAGAAATGCAATGAGGGAAGATAGTCTCTTTAATAAACAGTGTTGGAAAAACTGGATATCCACATGTAAAGGAAGAAAAACTGACCATAGTCTTCTGTCATACACACAAGCCGACTCAAAATGGAGTAAAACTTCCCTACTAGGCGCCTTGCCCCATCGCCCTGGATTCCGAGGTTCTAAGGGGCACATCAGTTAACTTTAATTTTGTGAACGAATTGGGGATGTTTCAAAAACCAACAACTCTTTAGCACCACTCCTTTTTCATGTAGTTATTTAAACCGTCTCTTTAGACAATGTACTGTTGCTTTGGGGCTATAAGCCCAATCTCTGAGAGTTTTCTTCTCCTTTTTTTTGGTGGAGGGGCATTATGAATTGAAGGCTTAGTGAGGAAAGGGCCCCTGACCTCTTGTGGACCACTGATTTGTGCATGGCCCGTCTGTCTGAGGCTCCCCTTAGAGCACTGACTGCTGAGTTTTGTGGCTGGGCTCCCTAAATCACTTCACCTCCTCTTAGCACTTGCAAGGTGAGCACACCCATCCTTCTATGGTTAGAAATAAAGGGAGTCTCTGAGGAAATAAACTGGAGTGTCCTTTATGGTCTCACATTTCCTCAAAAGTAGGCAGCCGCCTCCATGTTGATAAAGAGGTAGTCTGACAAGCAGTTTCTCTCAAGAGTCTGAAATAGAGAAGAGAAAAGGTCCCTGATGTCTTCCCTGTTTCCAAAAGACTATCAGTGCAGCCTTTTCCTGCTTCAAAGCTATGAAACCTCAGAGTGGAGATTATCTCTGGCTTCCCCTACTTGTTCTCATAATCCACAAGCTGAGAAGGGACAGGCGAAGATGTCATCTCATATTGCCTATCTTCCAGAGTCTAGCTTCTTGGTCAGGTTTTTTAGGGGTAGAAAGTTGTTTCTTCTCTGTCACGGAAGACCATCGTGATTGACTTTAGGAGCCCCAACCTTGATATGGTAATCTTAGCATATGCTCTCCACAGAAATCTTATCTTTTAAGCCCGTTTTCCTTTTTTATAATTAATTTTATTATTTCTTAAAAATTTAATTCCGGTATAGTTAACATGCAGTGTTATGTTAGTTTTGGGTTCATAATATGGTAACTCGGCCATTCCATATTATCACCCAGTGCTATCCAGGACGGGTGCACTCCTGAATTCCCATCACCTATTCACCTGTCTCCCCATCTATCTCCCCTTGGTGACCATCAGTTTGTTCTGTATAGTTAAGAGTCTGTTTCTTGGCTTGTCTCCCTCTCTTTTCCCTTTGCTCATTTGTTTTGCTTCCTAAGTTCCGCATATAAGTGAAATCGTATGATATTTTTCTTTCTCAGACTGACTTATTTCCCTTAGCATTATACTCTCTAGCTCTATCCATGTTGTTGCAAATGGCAAGATTTCATTCTTTTTAATGGCTGAGTAATATTCCATTGTATCAAGCCCATTTTCATGTGAAATAGATCCCAGGAAGAAAAATGCTGGAGGAGAACAAACATTTAAGAAGAAAATTAAAATAACGTAGTTAATTTTGCAGATATGGTATCACAATGTATTAGTTTGCTAGGCCTGACCTAACAAAGTACCACGCACAAGTGGCTTAGACCTCAGGAATGTATTGTCTCACCATTCTGGGTGCTAGGAGCCCTCTCTCAAGGGGTCGGCTGAGTTGGTTCTTCGGGGAGTTGTCAGGAAGAATTTGTTCCATGCCTCTGTCCCAGCTTCTGGTGGTTTGCTGGCAATCATTAGTGTTTCTTAGCTTCTAGAAGCATCATCCTGATCTTTACTTTCACCCTAACAGGGCATTTCCTTCTGTGACTGGCTACGTCAAGATTTCCCCACTTTTATAAGAATGCTTATCATATCTGATTAGCGCCCACCTCAATGATCCCACTTTAACTTGTTTACCCTTGTAAAGACTCTATCTCCAAATAAGGTCATATTCCAAGGTACTCAGGGTTAGGATTCTAACCTATTCACCTAAAATCCCTGGTTACATTTACATTAGATATATCACAATTTAAGTGACTTGCCCAGGATTGTAAACTAGTCAATAAAGAAGCCAAGATACATAAACCTTCTTTGACTTCAAGGTCCTTGCCGTTAAGCCACTGGCTATCTGTAGAAGTGGGGATGGTACCACCTCCCAGGGGCATTTTGCAAATTTCTGGGGATATTTGACTCAAGAAGTTGGGGGTGCTTTTGTCATTTAATGGGCAGGAGTCAAGGATACTAAATGTACTATAGTATATGAGATGGTCCTCCAATTGAAGAATTGTCCAGTGTCTAACACAGCTTTCTTTCTTTTTTAATTTTCATATTTTGAGTTTTGTTGAGGTATAATTAATATGCCAAAAATCACACATATTTAAAGTGTATCGGGGGCGCCTGGGTGGCTCAGTGCGTTGGGGAGCCAACTTTGGCTCAGGTCATGATCTCACAGTTCGTGAGTTCAAGCCCTGCGTTGGGCTCTGTGCTGACAGCTGAGCCTGGAGCCTGCTTCGGATTCTGTGTCTCCCTCTCTCTCTGCCTCTTCCCTGCTCACACTCTGTCTCTCAAAAATAATAAATGTTAAAAAAAAAAGTGTATATATCGATGAGTTTGGCCATAGACATACACCTATGATACCAGAACACAATCAAGATACTAAATGTATCCATCGCCTTCCAAAATTTCCTTGTGTTCTTTTATGGTTTGCTTGTTTGTTTGTTGTAAGAACACTTAACATGAAATCTGTCCTCTTAAAATTATGCAAAGTGAAATAAACCAGTCGCAGAAGGACAAATACTGCATGAGTCCATTTTTATTAGGTATCTAAAATAGTCAAATTCATAGACGCAGAGAATAAAATGGTGGTTTCTGAGAGTTGAGGGGAGGAGGAAAAAGGGAGTTGTTCTCTGGGTAGAAAGTTTCAGTTATGCAAAATGGATCAGTTGGACAGATCTGCTATACGACAGAGCAGCCACAGTCAACAATCCAGCGCTGAGCACTGCATGACTTTGTAAGGCCCCATCAGGTTTTCCAGGAAGTAAAGCTCTCGTTTCTAATTATCTGAACTTAGAACTTAACGCACAGTGTTGGGGGGAAGGCTTTAATTTCCCACTGAATTTCCGAGAATGAAGCCTATAGTGCGGTGAGAATGACTCAACTCTTATCTGGTTCCGAATTTCACCCATTTCTGAAGCATCTGGTCACTGACTCACGGGACCTGTCGTGGCTGCAGCAAGCACACATGAGTGGACTCTGCCCGCAGAGCTCTTGCATTCCTGGGGACTCTGTGTCCTGGTCCGATCACCCCGCCACCACAACACATGTTCCCCTGCAGTCAGTCACGCCTGGGCATTTCATGCTGAGATGCTTACTAGTTCATCAGAGGCGACTTCACTTTGATCTTTCTGGTAGATTACTGTTAATAACATAAGTATTGATTCTCTGAAAGCAATCTGTTTAATCATATTAATTATGATTTTTTGCTTTTAAAAAGAGAAGAGGGAAATCCAAGTATTTGTTACAAAATGGAATCCCAAATCTAATAGAGTTTTGGGTAACTCTTTTCATTCACAAATAAACTCATTCCTAGGTCACCTTCAAGATTTCCCATTTATTTCCACATACTCTCTGAACTATTGCTTAATGTTTTTATTTAGTTTTTAGTTTTTTATTTCAGAGAGAGAGAGAGAACATGAGTGGGGCAGAGGGTCAGAGGGAGAGAGAGAGAATCTTAAGCAGGTTCCGTGCTCAGTGCAGAGCGCAACACAGGGCTTGATCCCACAACCCTGGGATCATGAAGTCAAGACTCAGGTGCTTGACTGACTGAGCCACCCAGGACGCCCCCTGCTTAACGTTTTTAAGTCGACTCACTTTTTTTAAACTCAAATTGCAAGCAAAAGAAAACTAAATCACTACCCTAAATGGAAAACCAGGATCACTAGCCTCAAATAGAAGGTAACCATAAATAGGCAATGAAAATATTGTAATCTCATGTCTTTAAACTTAAAAACAGTATGCATACTATGAAATCTATAATAACAAATGCAGTTTATTATAGTGTGCCAACCAGTGGACAATATTTAGTTTTCCCAGTAAGAATTCAAGTAAATATGAATTGTCTCACATTTACAGATAAGGAAACTATGACGCAGAAAAATAATGTGAACGCAGATGTGTCTTATGTGTGTTATGTGACAGCCCTCAGCTTGTCATGACGTGGACAAATGCTTAGAAAAATCAACGCTTTTGTTTTTCCTTTTTAAATATAGTTCGATTTCAATTTTCTGTGGTATGGACTTTAAACATATATATTGGTGACAACAAAACAATTTATTTACAATTTACTATTTGCTCAGGGAGGATCCCTTCTGTGTGTTGGAGGATCCTTTGTTTACTCAGCTGCTAGAGATATATTCAGATGCAAACCAGAAGCTGAAAAATTAAATTGTTCAGTAAATAAAAAGTGGTGGGGGGTACGCTTCTCTTGGGCAGGAATGAGTGGAAGAAGAGAAGGAGAGGTTGGGGGAGACCAGAAGAGAAGAAGAGAAGGGCGAGAGCTAGAGAAATGGGGAGACATTAGGTGGTGTCTTAACTCCTTTCCCTCAACATGTCTAAAGGTAGGCTGGGTATTTCTGTTTCAATATGCATTCAAGCCAGTAGGTATTAAAATGTAAGATAATTGTATGAACTAGCTAAAATAATCTGTGTTCTACCAAAAGCACGCATACCACTAGCTGGGCAACACACTGTTTTTACTCCAGTGTACACATAAACGGTCTGACCCAGGCATATGCCTACTCAGTCTCAGGAGGTCAGCTCATGGTCAAAGACAAAAGAAAGCAGATTTCCTCATGAGTGTCCTCCTTTTTATTCACAGCGAGCCGCTCATGGCAAATAATCGCTTTCCTTCTAACACTGAGTTTAAGTGTAAGATATTTTTAGTGAGTTCTGTTACACTCAGTTTTTCAAATGACTTTGCAGGTGATTTTTAGAATATTTGATTATGCCCTCGAGGTATTTTAGAATTGCAGCTCGATACAGGAAAAGAGACAAAGCCTTAGGGTGATAGAATGTCCCATGATTCTCAAAATAAACATTTTATTTATTTATTAATGTTTATTTATTTTTGAGAAAGAGAGAGAGACGGAGAGTGAGTGGGGGAAGGGCAGAGAGAGAGAGAGAGGGAGACTCCGAATCAGAAGCAGGCTCCAGGCTCTGAGCTGTCAGCACAGAGCTCTGACATGAGCTTGAATGCATGGACCGTGAGATCATGACCTGAGCCAAAGCCAGATGCTTAACCAACTGAGCCACCCAGATGCCCCAAAATTAACATATTTTTTTTAATTTTTAAAATATATTTATTTATTTTGGGGAGAGCGCAAGCGGGGGAGGAGCAGAGAGAGGGGGACAGAGGATCCGAAGCCGGCTTTGTGCTGACAGGCTGATGGCAGAGAGCCCCCTGTGAGGCTCAATCTCATGAACCTGTGAGATCATGACATGAGCTAAAGTCAGTTGCTCAACCTACTGACTCATCCAGGTGCCCCCCAAAATTAATATTTTAAATGTACAGCCTTGTTACTTCCCCAGTACTGTTAAGAAATGGGCTTGCAGCATTGCAGAGAGAATGGTTTCATGTAATACCCAAATTTCAGAGCAAGGGGTGTCGTGCCCATCCATGTGATAAGTGAACAACAACAAAATGCTCTTTAATGGAAAGTGTAGCGCCTAAACGCCTGTCTTCTGTGGCTTTGGGGGTTCCCAGAGTGAGCGTCACTCATAGTCACTTCACATTTCCACCACGAGGAGAGAACAATGAGGCAAGCCAGCCCTCCAGGAACCTATTTTGACAGGAGTTACAGAACCAGGCTTGAGATTACAGGCAATAAAAGCTACTTTATCTCCAGGTCGAGCGAGACCTGGGGCAAAAGGGAAGGTAAATTCTGAGTGAAGCAAGATCATTTTCCCTCTCACCCTCCCATGGACTCAGACTGTGAGAGAGGGAGCACACAGGAAGTGCCGTACATTCATAGGATCTCTTCAGGCTGTTGAGACCGTCAAAGCCAAGGGCATCAGCCTTCTTTGGGATGGTCCTTTGGCAACAACTAAAAGCTTCACGGTAAGTCTGGAGGATGACGCAGAGCTTAGAGTCTTGCATTCTTGGAAGGCAAGAGGACTAGGTTATGGAGACCCTCCTTGTGAGTTTTAGAGGGCGCCTGGGTGGCTCAGTCAGTTAAGCATCTGCCTTCAGCTCAGGTCATGATCTCACAGTTCATGAGTTCAAGCCGCATGTCGGGCTCTGTGCTGACAGCTTGGCGCATGGAGCCTGCTTTGGATTCTGTGTCTCCAGATCTCTCTCTCTGCCCCCCTCCCCGCTCGTGTGCTCTTTCTCTCTCTCTCCTCTCTCTCTCTCGAAAATAACTAAACATAAAAAAGTAAAAAAAAATAGAAGCGTCTGTGAAGAGCCCAGTGGGGACTCAAGTTTCCTGAAAAGCTGGTGAAGGTAGGAGCTAGGAAGCTTTTTCCCTGTGACATGGATACGAGCATATTTTTCCTCCCTGGCCCGTGGAGTCGAGGAGGCACAGCACGGTGTATCTAGTGTCCCAGTTAACCACGGCTGTGCAACAGCCACCTCCGAATGCAGTGGCTTAAAATAGTGGCTGCCTCAGCTTACAGTACTGTGTGTCAGGAATCCAAGCTGGGCTTGGCAGAATGATTCTTCTTCCTTAGGGGGTTGGTGGAGGTCGGTTGTTAGGTGGTGTTCAGATGGGAGATGCTTGGATATTCAGATTGGAGGACCTTGGATGACTTCACTCACATGTCTGGCATCTTAGAAGTCTGGGATCGACTGGGACAGTGGACTGAAGAGCCTACACATAGCCTCCTGGAGGCCTCTGGGTCGTCTAGGTATCCGTGAACCAGGCGGAGGCTGTGCGACCTTTCACGACCTAGTTTAGGATGTCCCCTGCCTAACCTGCATACCACGTGCTACTGTGGTTGGGGCGGCTGCAAGTCTACCCACGTTCACGAGAACGGGCCCTAGATCCCAACTCTTGATAGAAAGAGTGATAAAAAATGTGCAGCCATGTTTTACAAACTTCACGTTTGGATTTGTTGAAATGTATTTGTTGAAAGAGAGAGAGAGAGAGTAGCAAGAGGCAAGAGGACATTCAATTCTGATGCTTATAAAGTTTACAGTTTTCATAACATCTGAAGGGCCACAAATAGGGACCGTGCTCCCCACAGCTAGGTGTATTAGAGAACCACGGGTCAGACTGCTGCTGCTTGCCCCTCCGTTACTTTCCCGTCTGATTCCTCCGAGGCTCTACTTCAGACCTTGCACGCCCCGAAATAGAAAGCATTTTATGATGCTTTTATGATTTTATGATGATTCTCCAATATGTCCGTTCAGGCTTGATAGAAGATCAGTATTTTCTATTTCCCTCCTGTGTCTTTTGCATTCAAGAAGTGAGGCTCAGCAATGCAAATACAGTAAACAACCTGACGGTGGTGTGACAGCGATGGGTGACGGCAGCCGGAAAGGCAGAGTACTCCGAGAGGACAAGCAGTTTATCTTTTCACTTACTTGTGGTCAGGCGTTGTCCTCGTAAACGTAGGCAGCTGTCCTGGGCTCTTTCCCACATATCTGAACACGCTACTCTACGAGGAACGTTGCTCTTTTTCCACACCCATGGTTGAGGTTGCGTGGTTTAGTCAATGAGCAGGAGTCTCATGTCCGTACCTGACGTGCTAACCCCCGCTCCCCAGGCAGGGTGGTCAGAACAGAGTGAGACGGAGGTGCAGGTCAGGCCTCAGCGCCTTCACCGGGAGCCGCGCCGCGTAGCTCTGCAGGTCCTGTCCAGGCCGAGCGGTCACGGTTGCTGCCCAGCTAGTCCCTGCATGCCTTCACTTCTTCGCAGTCAGCCTTCCTGACCTGAGGAGACGACTTCATAGAGTACCAACAGCTAACGCTTACGGAGTGTTCACTGCGGGCCCAGCCCCGTGTTCACTGTTTGCCTGTGTTGTCACTCCATTCACTCCCGTCACCAGTCCTTTGAGGCAAATCCTATTAAGACCACATTTCACAGTTAAAGAAGCTCATTCCCAGAGAAGTTCAGTGGAGGGCCAGGGTCCAGGACTCCTGACCGCTGCACTCTCAGGTGCTTGGCCGTGCCGACGGGGATGGCAAACCTCGGCTTCCTGCCTCGGGAGCCCTCACCAGCTCCTGGTCCCTGAGAGAAAGGGGCTTCCTAGGTGCCATATGTCCATGAAGTACTGGCAAACAGTCAAGGAAAGAACCTATTAAGTTACTCGTTTTTGTACCTGTGGTTACTCATTATTCCGTCTTTATGAGCCAGAAATGAAATGTAACCACAAGCAGTGGCAGCTAAACGAGTTCCCTTTGAAATGAGAAAAACCTGTTATTTTAAAAGTTCTCTTTCTGTGGTCAGAAGAAGATATTGAACTTGGAGAATCAGGCCCTGAAAAAGAAGGGTTTTCCCACTGCATTTACTGTGCCCAGGCCAAGGACCAGCTAGTATAACCAGAGCAATAGCTAGAACCAGAAGGATTTGGGGTACAATCTTTGCTGCATACACTCCCTAAGCATGTATACTAGCTAAGCGACTGGTTCCAGCCTCAGCTTAACCTTCTCTGGGAGAGAGATACCCACACTACCCTCACAGAAGTTCTGATGAAGGACCCGATGAGGTAACCATTGCTCAGCACCCATCATTAGGACAGGCTGCATGATTTGTAGAGTCCCTTCCAAAGTGAAAATACAGACTTCCCCAGTCCCCTCCCTTTAAAAAGATCTACTAAAAATTTCATGGTAACAATAGTGGGTCATTTAATCAAAGCCTGGGGCCCTTCTGAGTGCACAGCCTATACAGCTGTACTGTTGGTATGCCCATGAGGCCGCTCCTGAACATTATAGCCTTTCAACAAACATCCCTTCCTACCCTGGCATGTTTCCCTCACAAGAAGAACCCGTCTGTCTCATTTCCCGGAATGCCAGACTCTCAGAACCTCCCATTTAGATGTCTGAATCCAGTGTTTGAGCCCTGGCCTGTGGCCCAGTTTCTAGTCCCCACCTCACTTCACCAGAAGAGCCATGGACATCTAACCATGAGCATCTAACCATCTCCAAAGGGAATCCTATAGTGATTCTGTGATGTCTTAGCTAAGAGGCTCTATGTCCTCTGAGTTGTAGAATTACAATACTAACACAAGAACGCACACCATTCTAGACACGCCATACTCTTACCATGAATAATGATATACCATTGACTGGTTACAATTACATAAACATAGACCTGTGTTTTATTTACTCCCTGACACTCACCAAATTTACACACTAACGGGTGCCAGAAATTCAGATCTCTAGGGCGCCCGCATGGACCTTTTTGCCCCGATGAAGTCCTTCTTCCTGCCATTGCCTCAGTTCAGACTGTCGTGATTCGGGGCCTGAGTAGCAAGAGTTCCTCTTAACCGGTTGCCCGATCTACAGTCTGTTCGCCTCCCTGCCTCCACACGGTCGTCCTACGGTGCACATCTGCCCACTGCTGTCTCGTGACAACGCTAAATGCGAACTGCCTAGCCTGGATGGGAGCCTCTCAAGAGCTAGCTCTTGTCTGCAGTCTCCCTCTTCAGACTCGTCCTTTCTCTTTTTGGCCCTCCCTTCTCCCCTCATTCCGCATCAGCCCTACTCCTTGCTACATCATTCTATAGTTTTTGAAAAATGTCACATGTTTTAATTTGTCTTGTGCCTTTTTCCTGGACCCTTGCAGGAAGGGTTCCCCTGCAAGCAGCCGTGCCGTCACCCCACCTACACCCTCTTTCAGGCCAATAAAACCGTCGTGGTTCAGTTCAAGCCTGTCTCCTCCGTGAGGCCTTTGCCAGTTGGGACCTTCGTTTCACGTCATGCTTCCATTCTTCATAGTAGTTACCATCCTGCAACAAGCTCGGAATGTTCGTTTCCCTCAATTTGATGGTGTTAGGAAGTGGGGCCTTTGGCGCTGTTTAGGTCGTGAGGGTGGAGCCCTCATGAATGGAGTTGATGCCCTTATAAGAAAAGGCCAGAGGGACACCCGGGGGCTCAGTCATTAAGCCTCCAACTCTTGATCTCAGCTCAAATCTCTCGGTGGCGAGTTTAAGCCTTGTGTACGGCTCTGCACGACTAGTGCTGAGCCTGCTTGGGATTCTCTCTCTGCCCCTCTCTGACGTGTGTGTACACGTGCATGTGTGTGCTCTCTATCTCTCTCTTCCTCAAATAAGTAAATAAACTTAAATTTGTTGTTGTCGTCGTTGTTTTTAAAGACGTGGCCAGAGAGCTAGCTTGCTGTCTTTCCACCATGTGTGGACACAATAAGAGTTAGGCAGTCCATGACCCTGAAGAGGGCTCACCATAACCCGACTGCGCTGGTACCCTGCTCTCAGGCTTCCAGCCTCCAAAGCCATGAGGACTAAATTCCCGTTGCTCTGCAGCCATCTGGGCTGTGGCCCTTTGTTATAGCAGACCAAACTGCCTAACACACCCTTGGTTACAACTCTCCTTTTATATATCTATCTCTCTCGTGAGATAGTGCATGGTGGAGGGCGGCTTTTTTTTTTTTTTTTCTGGTACCATATTAATTAATCATGGTATCTGCAGTGCCTAGAACGGTCGTTGGCACATAAGAAATGCTTAAATACTTGCTGACCGAACCAAATGCTTGTTTTACTGTTTCAGATGAAGCCGTGTATTGCTCCCCTATTAGAATAGCTCTGAGACACTGTCTGAGTCTAGTTGAACCAACCCTCCTGTAAACACATTCTGCTGTTCCGTTTCAGCTTCATGGTCACCTCTCCTTCCGGGTTTTTTCAGATCTCTGGCCTCATCATCCCCTTTTCTTTCTGTTTCTAGATATTGATTCCATTGTTAGGATATTTTTCTTCTTTTCCTATTTGGAGAATCTCTTCTCATTCCCTATCTTGCAGAGATAGAGGGAGTGGCATTCTGGAGTTTTCTGCTGGGTTGAGAAAGCAACATCTATTTGCATGGGAAGTGGCCAGGTTGTCCTGTGGCACCGTAATCCAGCAATGCAGGATTGGGGACTGGATTATTCACTGAATCCCTCTACGTTCAGCCCTTTCTATCACAGTTTCCTTGGGGAGATTGGGCGATGCAGGCACAAATGAGGTAAATAAATAAGGCAGCCAAGAGGAGAGTGCATTCCTGGAGTAGTGAGCAAGGAAAGTCAAGGGGGAAGGAGCTGGAGGGACAGCCACCAGAGAATGCAGACAAGGCCAGCAACTTGCATACAACTCGGGAATCCTTGTGTTTGGTGTTAGAGTCGGTGGGACTCCTTCAAATTTGAAAGGAAGAAGTATTTTGCTCTCCCCATAGGCTCTGGCAAGTGAATATCTCTCAAGGCTGAGAATTCGTCCAGTTGTTGGCTATTAGCTACTTGGCAAGATCGTCAAGTGACTTCACATTTTCAGATGCATATTTAAGAACAGAATGTAGTAAAAGTCATCGTGGTATAGAGAGCATTTTTTCCCATTTCCAGCATGTCCGAATGGAAAGAATTGTGAACGGTGTGTGTGAAGACTTGAGTCCGGGTCGCGGCTTGGTTGTTGACATGCTGTATGTGACCTTAGCCAAGTCATTCTACCCTTCAATCTCAAATTTAGTCTGTAAAAGGCACAGACAGAGATAATATTTATACCTTAAAGCTGTTAAGGGAGGGCCCTGGGGGGCTCGGTCAGTTAAGGATCCAACTCTTGGCTTTGGCTCAGGTCATGATCTCACAGTTCCTTCATGAGTTCAAGCCCCACATTGGGCTCTGTGCTGCTGGTGCAGAGCCTACTTGGGATTCTCTCTCTCTGCCCCTCCCCTGCTTGTGCTCTCTCTCTTTCTTTCTCTCTCTCTCTCCCCCACCCCCCTCTCTCAAAATACATAAATAACCTTAGAAAAAGGCTGTTAGGGGAGTCAGATAAAGTAAGTGATAGAAAATATAAAGAACCACATAAATGCTAGGAATAATGATTCTTGGAGTCTAGATTTGTGTCTACTGGGCAAAAAAGCTCCCATCACTTATTAGCTATGTGATTTGGGGTAGTTTACTTAAATTTTATGAGCCTCAGTTTTCTCACCTGTAAGATGGCAATAATAGTAATACCATCTGCTTCACAGGTTTAAGTGAAATATTGCTTATAAAGTGCTTTGCATGGTGCCTGACATACAGGCGCTCAGTAACTGTTAAGTGTCAGTCTCGCAACAGGCAGCATGGTTTTTGTCAAGTTGGAATTCGTCTTATAATAATTAACTTTGTTCTTTGACCACAAATTGTAGAGCACCTGTGATGTTTAGGCTAGGCAATCTGCTTTGTACATGGGGGGAGTGCAAAAGCAAGGAAGTCATGATCCTTTCTTTCCCGTACCTTATAGCCTACTGAGAAAGACTCATCACACTATCACGGACCCTGTAGCTAGTTCGCAGGCAAGTTGAAGGTGCTATGGGGTGAGATAACAGGGGGATCTGACCAAATCCGGGAATGAGGAAGAATTGATCAAGACGCTGATGTTCGAGTTGAATTTCGAAGGATGAGAATAAGTTGACTGCATGGAGGAAAGAATAAAAGCAAAAGAACCACATGTGCAAGGTTTGGGAAAGACTGCCTCATTTGAGAGAGAGAGAGAAGGCCAGTGTCACCAGAGAGCAGGTAGCAAGGCACCGCATCACACGGGAGCGGGACAGTAGACAGGGATCGAAACACACATGCTTTCTAGACCATGCTCGGGGTATGGCCAGTTCACTAAAGGCAGTCAGAGGGTTCTGAGCGGGGAAGTCACGTGATGAATATTTAATCTTAGAAGGATCATTTTTTCGGCCATGCGAGGCGGGTGATCCACATAAGCAATGCTGGTTGCTTAGACGAGTGTGACTCAGAGTGTGGTCTGCAGACCCTAATGTGGGCAACACCTGGGACTTGTGAGAAATGCAGATGATCGGGCCTCTCCCAGACCTACTGAATCAGGAGGGGGGGCCCAGCCATCAGTGCTCTCACAAGCCTTGGGGGAGATTCTGTTGCATACGCAAGTTTTGAAGCCCTGGTTGAGTCCAGGATGTGGCTAATAAAGACGGAAAAGTGAATAGCTTTAAAACCGACTTCAAGGATTTAGCTACTGGAATTGACAGAGTTCGGGGATCTCTTTGGGTTGGGTGGTTGTGGGCGAATGAGAAAGAAGGAAGTGTTAAGAATGACTCTAAAATGTGCATTTGCAATCGAATCCGCCCAACTTGGCCTTTTATGCTTTGTTGGGTGTGTGTGTATTGAGATGAGAGGGAAGGGAAGCCTGGGACATGGCTTTTTGTTTCAGTGTGCTTGTTTTCTAATATTTACTAATCCACAGAGCACTGGTGATCAGATCCAAGAACCATCATTCCTTAAACTGACACCAAGTGAAAAAATATCTTACAGCTTGGAGCATCTCTAGGGATGGGCACTATAACCAAGCTGTAACTGGGGAACCGATTCATCTATGATAAAGACAACTATTTTTCAAGTCTTTACTTCCCCAGCATTCTTCAATTTTGAGTCCACAAAATTATCTTTTGAAACATCATGTTCCACCATAAAAAAAAAAAGTACTGCGTTTTGGAAATTACAGTAGGAGTCAAACAGCAAAAGAAGTCTTGTTAACAGTGCTACTAAGAAAAGGTACTATTAAAAGGGAAAACATTAAACTCCGAAAGTGTCTTGTGGTTTAAAAAAAAAAAAATCCCTTTTGCTTGAAGTTGTTTCGTTGCGTATAATATCTCTAATGATTTAGAAAACTACCTGTTTCTCTCCCCCCATAAAGGAGATTGCCAGAGTAGAACTTTCTCGCTTATTTGAGCTCCTAGTTGCTTTGGCCTAACTCTTTGACCACAGTCTCCATTTGACTCCTTTGCCTCCTGATTTGCATGTATTTTGCTTCTGTGAGGCAGCTTGCAAAGTTCCTACTCAATTTCATAATCCCCACGATAGTTTCTGTTAATGGAATTGCAAGACCTGCCTTGTCAGACATCCCCTCGAAGGTCATTAAGCTTATTTTTCAGGTGAAGGATAATTAAGTATATTTTCATTATCAGAAGAGAAAGGAAATGACTACCCTCTATTTAGGAAAGGGTGTCTGGTTAATCTTCTTTTAGAATGTACCAGTATGACCATTCACAACCTACATTCTACCTGGTTCTCGCTCTAACAAAAAGTGCTTAAATACTCTGGTAATACACAGTCTGGTCAAAACGCCCAGCGAATGAAGACTTAACTCCTAAAACACGGTAATTTGCAGGCTTCTTCATAAGGGGTTGGCAAAGTATGGACTGTGGGTTATATTTGTCAGGGTGCCTGTTTTGTGAAGGACATTTTATTGGAAAATGGCCATGCTCATTTTCTTATGTACAATTTATTACTGTTTGGGCGCTACAATAGCAGAGTAGAATAGTTAAGACAGAGACTCTATGAACTGCAAAAATATTTACTATCTGGCCCTTTACAGAAAAACTTTGTTGACTTCTGAAGATGAATGTACCAAATCTGTTAGTTGAATATCAGATTGGAGCCCTCTATGGTTTTTAGAAGAATTCTGAATTGTCATGTTTTAATTACACGTACTTTTTTTGTTGTTGGAGAAAATGCCTATAATCATATGGAGACTAGCGAGAAAATGTTATGCATGAATTCATTGTTCACAGAACAGTGTCTGTCTTGGGGCAGGCTTGCCGGTGCTAATACCTCACGTGAGCATGAAGGGTAGGGCAGTGCTCCCTGCACACTGAGGTTTGGCCTCAAGTTCTGATGCGGTCTCAGCTCCATCTTAAGGGAGGAGCCGTAAGTAGAGGAAGCGTCTAACTGTTTTGCTTCCATGTGCCTGCCAAGTTGTGACTCAGGGCAATCTGGCACTGTGTTCATGAGTCTTTGCTTAGAGTCGAGTTTGCACAATGGAAGAAATGTTCAGTATGTTTGTTGTCTGCATGTTCTTGGAAAGTGCTAAAACGACACCTAAAACTGCAACCATGTATTTATACACTGAAGATTTGTCATGAGATCCTTAACCACTTCTTTTCTATTTCTCTTTCCTTGTTTCCACATTCTCATTTCAGAATTTCTGCTTTCTCCCATAGAACCTATTTTCCATCATTTTTACCTGACTTGCCCAACCATTTGACTTTACCTGACTTGCCCAAATCTACTTCAAAACAAAACAAAACAAAACAAAACAACCTTGATCAATACTGAATTGGTTATGTGTCCTGGCTTATCTTATCCATATCAATAATATATGCAAGTATAATTTTTCCTTTTAAGGTATCAAAACTAGATTATTCACTATTACTCATGTGATAATTATTCCTTTGGAGATTTCTTTTAATGTTTGGAGAAATGCACTGTGTCTTAGCACAAAGCCCATGAAACTAAAAGTCATACGACTTGAGGTCTAGTCCCTCCTCTTCCGACAATTAACATTAATCATTCTGAATGGTTTACTCGACCACTCTGAACTCAGGATTTTCAGCTTTCCAGTAAAGGGTTTCATTTCATTATCTAAAAGATCTTTTTGTTAACCTCAGCAATCTAAGCTGACTGTATGTTACAACTTAATACTAGCTTAGATGTTCAAAGAAATGCTGACTAATTCTCCATTCTCCAAAGTAATAAGCATTTCCTTAATATAAAAAAAAAACCTGAATGTTTCATATATATGCACAGAGATTTTTATAACCAATACCCACCACCTAACTTTAACAAATATTAATACTGAGCCACTGTTATGATTGATTGTTTTTAATAGCTATGAAAGCATCACATGTTTAGGTAAAGTCCTTAATTTATGTAACCGGTCAAAAAAGTATAAAATGTTTTTACACATTTTGGCCTCTTTAAAGCTCTTAACCACGAGATGTAGCCATATATTCAGTATGCAGACGTGGTGCAGACAGGTGTAAAAATTTTCTGGGCATACTCAGTGAGTAATTGAAGAATCTAGGACTCAACCGCATGCAAGGTTATCTAAGCTCTGCATTCTTTCCATTACATCCTGACTCCTTTTCTAAATATATCATTTTTGTAATTGGGGTTCCTCATAAGCAACACAGATTGATTCCAGTTATCTTATGCAAAAATGCTAATTTATTAAAAATATATATTATAACTTATAGAACCAAAGAAAGTAATGGGCAACCAGCTTTTGAAAAAGGCAGGAAGCAGTAGTGTTCTGTAAGGTCTAGGTAGCAGGAATAACTGGAAAGATTTTTCTGGCCTTCATTGTTAAATGAATCTGCTTCCTCCAGTTTTGATCTTGGGTCCTTCTGTTCATGATCAAAACTACCAGTAGAGAAAGACTAATTGGTCTAGTGTGGATGATTTGCCCCTCCCTCCTGTGAGGGCGAGTCAGAGCACGGGGTTTGATGGTCCTACCAGGGCTACATGCAGAGGGGTGTTTTTGGCTTCTGGTGGAATATGGAGGTTTAGTGACAAGAGGAAGGGTATGGATGCTGTTCTGCTGAAAATGTGAGATAATCCACTCAACCAACTGTGGCAGCCATGTGAACGTGCATCTCATATGTCCAATTACAGGATAGTAATTGGCTAATGGCCCCAGTTGTCATGCTCTGAAATTGCTTCATCATGTTGACACAGAGGCCAAACATTCTATGGGCAGCTTCCACCCAATGACCGAGTGAAGCAGGGGTGCTAACTAGTTCTGTATCTCCCAGGACTCCATGGCTGTGTGAGTCCCTGAGCACCTTGGTGAACTTTCCTTATAGCAGTGCTGCGGTCTAAGATACTATTGTCCAATTTTTCTTCCTTTCCTTTCTCCTCTGCTTGACCCGAGCCCTGCATCATGGTCTTCTCAGTCAGCATTTGCTTCTAAGAGGACCTGCAGTAGCACACAAATAGTCATTAATATTCAAAAGCAATATTAACTAGCACTTTCATGAATAATTCCCTAAAAATATTATCCCCCTTTTCTTTATTCTTCTTTTGCTCGTGTTGTTGTTCTTGTAGCATTTAAAATCTTCTAATAAAGTATACGATTCTTTGTCACTGTTTTTCTCTCCAAAGCAGAGTATAAGTTTTCTTGAGGCATAAGACAAATATATATTCTGTTTTATATACTGTTGTATTGTATCCAACATTTAAAACAGTTCTTAGCCATAGAGGGGACTCAGTAAATATTTGTTGAATAAATGACTATCTGTATTTCCAGTTGCTTGCAGTTAAATCTCTAAATATTTTCTTTCAGGTCCTAAACTAAGTAAGCCTAGCATCCCAGGCCCCTTTACCCATACTGAATCCATGTGGAAATTATGATTATCTTTGGCCCCAACAATCATTCCCATTGCCCTGAAAAGACCATAGGTTCCTCCAACTAAAGCCTTGTGCAGTTAGAGTTCACTTGATCCTTGAATTCTCATTTAAAGCAAGTTCTTTGTCACTGAACAACAGCAAGTTTGAATAAATCTTAAATTGCTTTTCTTAAAGTCAGGTATCAAGGGAGCAAGTTTGCTTCAGTGTCTTGTTCTCAGAAGGAAGTAGCTTACAAGTAGCAATCAGGAAGTGAAGCCTGTTGGATCAGACATTTTTCTGCTCACTAACAATTATCCTTCACATTTGGCCCTTTGTCCCCCAGAGGATCACTGAAACAGAGAGCCATGTGGCCCAGCGTTGATTTCGGCTGAGTGCTTAAGTGCTCTGTTTGTTCTAGTCTTGAAAGAGATGAGTCCGGGGGATGTCATTGTGTGTCCTACCTAGATCTGCCGTGGTACAGAGAGGGCCATTTCTGAAGCTTCCCACGAAAGCATGAAACAACAACATTAGCAGGATGTGTCTGGTAAATGCTTTATGAATGAGGATAGAATATGATGCTACATACATTAACAACTTAGGTTACTACCCTTAAAAACTTTAATCAGGAAGCTTTCATGAGTACATTGTCTTCGACTCAACGTGGGGACTGAAAGCAGCACCAGTAGTGGTTTTCGGATCCCAGTCTCTCATTAGATACGGAAGCACATGGAAGAGTTAGAGCCATGAAGGATGTGTTCCAGTCTTAAGCGGAAGTAGCTGAATCTTGCTTCAAAGAAAGGTTCAACTCTTACCCTTGGTTGAGAGAGAAATTTGTTGATTACCCTAAGGCTTTATTTCATTTTTTTCTCTTACACTATGGCATTTAAGAAAGCATCTGTAGCCTTATGTCCTAGAGCGTGGGAAGAAAAATTAAATGGCAGTGAAACTCAATTCCTAAAGCATTGCTTTTAGTATAAGATCATTCCCAGAATATAATAGTAAGGCAAAATTAGAAAATCAAACTCAGACTTGAGTTTAAATTCGTCTCTTTGGCACTTACTAGCTGCGTGATCCTGAAGAAAATACTGCATATCTCAACGTCCACGTTTGTAAGATGTAGTTCAGTTTGGTAAAATGTTGGTCAGGTTGATCACGGAGAAGGTTAGATTTAATACATGTAAAGCATGTGGCATGGTGTTGGACACATAATGGAATCTCAATAAGTGACAGCTACTACTAGGTTCTTGCTGTGTGCATTATATTGTTTATATCATCAGGACCCCTTTACTTCTATTTCTCCTTGGACTGTACCCATTTGACCTGGCTCCTCTACCCCTATCCCAGCTGAACTTGTGTTTAACCATATGTGGAAAATCTATTCAGTTCTAGGTAGTAATTATCTGTGTTTATCACCAGAAGCAGTTGGGTTTTCTTAAAGCAAGTAAGAGCTCTATTGATCAATGATATAATCAATGATTTGTTGAGCAAGGTTGATACAACTATTGACAAAATCACATGTGGGGGATATTTTTTTAGCTCTCAGGTTTCCAAGCTCCTCTTTTTCCTAATGATTAGAGATTTCCTAAAGAGAGCTATACATTCCCCTGAGAGAGGAATAAGATTTTTATTCAAGGAGAAAAGGAACTTGGAACAAAATGGAAAGGGGAAAAAAATACTTGGCACGTTCAAGTCAGTTAAGCATTGCTTGATTTGATATCTGTCCTTCCTTCATTTCTCTCTCTCTCTCTTTCTTTTTCTTCTGCCTCTCTCTTTCACTTTTCCAGCTATCTTTGGGCTGTCTGTTAAAACTTTTTATTTTAACGTTTGTTTAATTTTGAGAGATAGTGAGCACAAGCCGGGAAGGGGCAGAGAGAGAGAGAGAAACAGAGACAGAGAATCTGTAGCAGGCTCCAGGCTTCAAGCTGTCAGCACAAAGCCCGATGCAGGCTCGAACCCACGAACCATGAGGTTGTGACCTGAGCCGAAGTTGGATTCAACCAGCTGAGCCACCCAGGCGCCCCATCTGTTAAAACTTAAATCATGAGACTATGTAAAAAGTGATCTCCCCAGAAATAAGATCTCCCCAGAAATAAGATCTCATCATTGGCCAATCTTGAACTTCTTTCATTTCTTACTTCAAGTCTCTAGAGTTGTCGGAATCCCACTATATATTCCTTTATGCTTAATTCTGGAAAAACTGCAAATATGGATCCTGAGAAGAAAAGAAGAAAGAAGCAACTATAATTCCACTATCCACCACTATTAATATTTTGGGTGCATTCTCCCAGTCTTTTTTTCTTTTCTATACAGAAACAAATTTAAAACACTTTTTTGAGATCTTCCTTTTTCATTAAATATTGAAATGAAAGGTCCCCTTTAGCTACTGCCCAGCTGATGGGGGTCCCCAGCTGCTTCTATTCCTCTCCCACCAACTCCACTCTACCCTCAACTGTTATATGAGGTGTCAAGGCCCCAGTACCCTTTACTTTGGGTCACTAGGATCCTGGGGCATGTGGAGGAAGGGTGTCCACACCAGACTGGTAAATCCAATGGGGACACAACAAAGACTTGAAACATGTACGGGCTGCACTAGAGATGGATGGCCCTCAGAGCGTTGTGCCCTGCAGGTAGCATAAAGCCTTTACTGGATATTTCACCAAAGAATCCTTGCTCTCATTCCTTGGTATAGAACAAATGCCGAGAAGACCTGGTGAGCCTGTTGTCGGCCTTGTGCCCCATGCAGCTCTGAGTACTTCAGGGGACTTCCTTTTTAATGTGACCCTTTCTTGAGTTCACCTCTTCACACTATCCATCCCATTCCTGGTTTGTTTGTTTGCTTGTTTTTCCTAGTCCCTTGAAAATAGATCTTCCATATTGGTAAAGAATCTGGATTATTAGGCTAATATTTTAAGCAATCAGTGAAAAGTCATTGGGTATTTTCAATCGATACCCTATATTTTCACACCTTATTGGAAGCAGCATGGGAGGAAACCTGAAGATGGGAAGAACTCTTTCGAAGAGTGGGTGAGAGATGATTAAGGCCAGAACAAGGCAATAGCAAGTGTGGTAAAGGGGAAGGACAGCTAAGAGCTCAATGATAGACTCAGTTGGTACCCCCATTACTGCTGCACCTGTTCTGCTACAGATACAAGTGTCCCATCGTCCATCACCACCAACAGTAGCCTTGTTTACACACCTGCAGCCCCTTTCCCACCCCAACCACAATATATGTACCCCCAGATGAATTTCTTCCCTTCCTTCCTTCCTTCTTTCCTTCCTTCTTTTCTTCCTTCCTTCCTTCTTTTCTTGCTTTTTCCTTGCTTTCCTTCCTTCCATCTTCCTTCCTTCCTTCCTTCCTTCCTTCCTTCCTTCCTTCCTTCCTTCCTTCTTTCCTTCTTTCTTTCTTTCCTTCTTTCTTTCTTTCTTTCTCTCTTTCTCTCTTTCTTTCTTTCCCTCCTCCTTCTCCTCCCCCTCCTCCTCCCCCTCCTCCTCCTCCTCCTCCTCCTCCTCCTCCTCCTCCTCCTCCTCCTCCTCCTCCTCCTCCTCCTCCTCCTTCTTCTTCTTCTTCTTCTTCTTCTTCTTCTTCTTCTTCCTATTTAAATTCTAATTAGTTAACATACAGTGCAATATTGGCTTCAGGAGTCGAAATCAGTGGATTCATCACTTACATACAACACTAAGTATTCATCATAACAAATGCCCTCCTTTTTAAAAAAAATTTTTTTTGAAGAGGGAAGGGACAGAGAGAGGAAGAGAATTTTTTAAATGTTTTTATTTACTTTTAAGAGAGAGAAACAGAACATGAGTGGGGGAGGGGCAGAGAGAGAGGGAGTCATGGAATCCAAAGTAGGCTCCAGGTTCTGAGCTCTCAGCATAGAGCCCAACATCAGGTTTGAACTCACAAACTGTGAGATCATGACCTGAACCGAAGTCAGATGCTCAACTGAGTGAGCCACCCAGGTGCCCGAGCCCTCCTTAGTACCCGTTACGCATCTAGCCCATCACACACCCACCTCCTCCATCAACTCTCAGTTTTTCTCTATCATTAAGAATCTCTTGTGATTTGTTTCCCTCTCTCCTCTTTTTCCGCCTCTTATATGTTCATCTCTTTTGTTTCTTAAATTCCACATATGACTGAAATCATATGGTATTTGTCTTTCTCTGATTGACTTATTTTGCTTGGCATAATGCATTCTTACTCCATACACATCCTTGCAAATGGAAAGATTTTATTCTTTTTCATGGCTGAGTAATATTTTGTTGCGTGCGTGTGTATTTGTGTGTGTGTACCACATCTTCTTTATCCATTCATCAGTCAGTGGACATTTGGGCTCTCCCCATAGCTTGGCTATTGCTGATGATGCTGCTATAAACTCTGCATGCTTGTACCCCTTCGAGTCTGTATTTTTGTATCCTTTGGGTAAGTATCTAGTAGTGCAATAGCTGGATCATAGGGGAGTTCTATTTTTATTATTTTGAGGAACCTCCATACTGTTTTCCAGAGTGGCTACACCAGTTTGCATTCCCACCATCGGTGCAAGAGGATTCCCCTTTGTCTGCATCCTCACCAACATCTGTTGTTTCTTGTGTTGTTGATTTTAGCCATTCTGGAAGGTACGAGGTGGTATCTCGTTGTGGTTTTGATTAGTATTTCCCTGATGATTAATGATGTTGAGCATCTTTTCATGTGTCTGTTAACCATCTGTACGTCTTCTTTGGAAAAGTGTCTATTCATGTCTTCTGCCCATTTCTTAATTGGGTATTTGTTTTCTGGATGTCGAGGTTGATCAGTTCTTTATAGATTTTGGATACTAACCCTTTATCAGATACGTCATTTGCAAATATATCTTCTCCTATTCCATTAGTTCCCTTTTACTTTTGTTGATTGTTTCCTTCACTGTGCAGATTTTTATCTTGATGAAATCCCAGTAGTTCATTTTAGCTTTTGTTTCCCTTGCCTCTGGCGATGTGTCCAATAAGAAGTGGCTGCGGCTGAGGTCAAAGAAGTTGCTTCCTGTGTTCTCCTCTAGGATTTTGATGGTTTCTGGACTCATATTTAGGTCTTTTACCCCCTGGACTAATTTCTGTAAAAAGTGCCAAACTTGTCACCCCATCATTAAGTAGCACTAAGACAATGGTTGTAGGAATAAGACTCAAGAGATTTCATGTGAAATATGGGGAGCACCTGAAAAATGTTTAGGTCCCATGATATTGATGCTGTTAACACTTAAGATATTATAGTATTGTTGTAATAATTTAAAAAACTAAATGTCACACATATTTATCATTAAAAATCCAATCAAAATCCTGCTCAATATAAGAAATGTGAGGGTATTCGGAGTGTCCATATCCCAGTTCGTGCTACTGACTTACGCTGGGAGAGGCGGCTTGTAAGCTCATCATGACAGCTTAGACGTTAAAGAGAAGGGAACAACTCACAGCTCAATTTGCTTTATATCTGTACCTCCTTATATTAAGTTATCGAACCTTGAATTCATACTGGAAACCTTATAATTAGTTTTTACTTATTGCCAAATATAATCTCTTGGAGGTATGTAGAAAACATAAGTCTTCTTACAGTTGTAAATACTAGCAAATCAAAATCTCCAATACCTTGCTTCCCTCACAAAGAAAAAGGAAGTACCAAAATGGAGGCATGGGACATTCCACCGGATTTAAGCTCTGTGTAATTATTTATGCAATTCCAAAAATACGTTTTACCATATAGGGTATAAACCCTCTTGTCTCCCCATGAATTGTATTTATCCATGGAAATCAAAGGTGTTATTAGCTTAAATCCTGGCAGAGCCTCAACTGTTTTAACACTCACCAACCCACATGATAATTACTGCTGCTATACACAGAAGAACTTAAAATTGACACAGGATTTCTGCCCTCTAACCTGTTTTTAAGAATCGTTCACATCTCTGGATTTCAGGCTGAAGGATGTGCTGCCTCCCACCTTAACCCTAAGAGAGATTTATTGCACCGGGCCGGAGTTACTGCCGACTGAAAGATTTTGCACGATCATTACTGCGCCCAGGGGTGAAAGAGGAAGAGGCCAACCTTGGGGTAGAGATTTTGTCAGAGACCTAGGGCAGAGGTCTGGTAGAGAGATTCAGGAAAGCAGGGAAGGGATAGGTCAGTGAGCAAATCAAGTGGAAGGGTCTTGCCTTGAACCTGCTTGGTAAGGTTTTGCCTCTATTCTCTTTTTCTGGAAGAAGCAAGTGGCAAATGTTAACATTTGCTTTCTAATGTTAGAGGTAGCTAACGCCTTTCTATTTATTTATTTATTTATTTGTTTGTTTGTTCGTTTGTTTATATTTCCCCCTCCCATGTTACTTCTTCACTTTTTTAAATGTTTATGTATTTTTGAGAGAGAGAGAGAGAGAGCGCAAGCGGGTCATGGGTAGAGCGAGAAGGGGACAGAGGATCTGAAGGAGGCTCTGTGCTGACAGCAGAGAGCCCGTTGCCGGGCTCAAACTCACAAACCGTGAGATCATGACTTGAGCCAGTCAGATGCTTGATCGACTGAGCCACCCAGGCACCAGCTAACATCATATTTATAAGGCATTTCGGTGTGATAAGCCTGAAGGAGCAATTGAAAAAAGAAAGGAAAAAGAGAAGGGAAGGAGTAAAGAAAGAAAGAAGCCTGCATCTCCCTCACACTGTTTCCCTCCTGGGGCTATGGCTCCTTTCACTGTGCTGTACTTTATTGCCCTTTGCAGATAATTGTGTTTTTTGCGTTTTTGGTTTTGTTTTTTTTTTGTTTGTTTGTTCGTTTTGTTTTGTTTTTTTACAAATTGAAGGTTTGTAACAACCCTGCATAGAGCAAGTCTATTGGAGCCGTTTTCTCAACATTTGCTCACTTGGTGTCTGTGTGTCACATTTTGGTAATTCTCCTACTATTTCCAACTTTTTCATTATTATTATAGTTGTTATGCTGATCTGTGATCAGTGAGCTTTGTTATTACTATTGTAATTGTTTTGGGGCACCACCCACTGTGCCCATAGAAGATAGCAAACTTAAATCAATAAATGTGTGTGTTTTGACTGCTCTACCAACTGGCTATTCCTCGTCTCTCTCTCATTCCTTGGGCCCCTCCGTTCCCTGAGACACAGCAATATTGAAATTAGGCCAGTTAATAACCTGTCAGCGGCCTCCAAGTGTTCATGTGAAAGGAAAAGTTGCAAGTCTCTCACTTTAAATCAAAAGCTAAAAATGGTTAAGCTGAGTGAGGAAGGCATGTCGGAAGCCAAAACAGGCCAAAAGCTAGGTCTCTTGTGCCAAATAGCCAAGTTGGGAATGCACAGAGGTTCATGAAGAAAATTAAAAGTGCTGCTCCGTGGAACACAAGAATGATAGGAAAGAGAAACAGCTTCATTGCTGATACGGAGAAAGTGTGAGGGGTCTCAATAGAAGAGCAAGCCAACCACCACATTCCCTTAAGCCAAAATCTAAACAAGAGCGAGCCCCTAACTCTCTTCAATTCTATGAGGGCTGAGAGGTGAGGAAGCTGCAGAGGAAAAGTTTGAAGCCAGCAGAGGTCGGTTCATGAGGTTTCGGGAAAGGAGCTGTCTCCGTGACAGAAGAGGGCAAGGTGAGGCAGCAGGTGCTGATGGAGAAGCTGCGGCAAGTGACCCAGAAGATGGAGCTGAGACCGTCAATGAAGGTGGCTCCACTAAATGATACATTTTCAATGTAGATGACACAGCCTTCCATTGGAAAAAGGCGCCATCTAGGATTTTCATAGCTGGCTGAGGAAATGTCAGTGGCTGGTTTCAGAGCTTCGAACGGTAGACTGACTCTCTTTTTAGGGGTTGATGTAGCAGGTGACTTTTAGTTGAAGCCAGGGCTCATCGGCCATTTCAAAAATCTTAGGAGACCTCTTAAGAATTATGCTAGATCTTCTCTGTCTGTGCTCTATACGTGCAACAACAAAGCCTGGATGACAGCACATCTGTTTACAACATGACTTACTGAGTATTTTGATTTTAAACCCACCGTTGAGACTTATAGAAAAAGGATTTCTTTCAAAATATTACTAGTCATTAGTAATGCATCTCTGATGGAGATGTACAATGAGATTAATGTTGTTTTCATGCCTCTTAATAGACTGTCCTTTCTGCAGCCCATGCATCAAAGAGTAATTTTGACTTTCAAGTCTTATTATTTAAGAAACACATTTTATAAGGCTGTAGCTGCTGTAGATAGTGATTCCTCTGATGCATCTGGGAAAAGTAAATTGAAAACCTCCTGGAGAGAATTCACCATTCTAGATGCCATTACCAACATTTGTGATTTATGGAAGAGGTCAAAATATCACTATTTTAATAAGTTTGTTTTTAATGTTTATTTATCTTTGAGAGAGAGGCAGAGTGCAAGTGGGGAAGGGGCAGAGAGAGTGGGAGACACAGAATCAGAAAGCCAAGCTCTGAGCCCTCAGAACAGAGCCCAGCTGTGGGGCTGGAACTCATGAACCGTGAGATCATGACCTGAGCCGAAGTCGGATGGCTAACTGACCGAGCCACTCCGCCACCCCCAAAATATCACTATTAACAGGAGTTTGGAAGAAGTTGCTTCCAATCCTCATGGATGCCTTTGACAGGTTCCGGACTTCAGTGGGGGAAGTCACTGCAGATGTGTAGAAAGAGCAAGAGAACTCGAATTAGAGGCGGAGCCTGAAGCTGTGACTGAACGGCTGCAATCTCGCGATAACACTTGAACAGATGAGGACTTGCTTCTTAGGATGCGTGAAGAAAGTATTTCTTGAGATGAATCTTCTCCTGGTACAGATACTGGGAATATTGTTGAAATAACGATGAAGGATTTAGAATATCACGTAAATTTAGTTGATAAAGCAGTAGTAGGGTTTGAGAGTATCGACACCAATTTTGAAAGAAGTTTTGTGGGTAAAGTGCTATCAAACAGCATCACGTGCTACAGAGAAATCGTTGGTGAAAGGAAGAGTCGATCGATGTGGCAAATCTCATTGTTTTCTTATTTTAAGAAACTGCCACAGCCACTCCGCCTTTCAGCAACCACCCTCCTTTGATCAGTCAGCAGCCACCAACATCAAGGCAACACCCTCCAGCAAAAGGATTACAACTCATTGAGCCTTCAGATGATGGCTAGCAGATTTTAAAGAAATTAAGTATTTTTCATTAAGGCATGTGTTTTGTATTTTCAGACATAAGGCTATTGCACACTTAACAGACTACTATGTAGTGTGAAGATAACTTTTATATGCACCAGGAGCCAAAAAAGTTCATTTAACCTGCTTTTTTGTGATACTGACTTTTTCGGGTGGTCCGGAACCACACTTGCGGTTTCTGTGAGATACGCCTCTACTGCATTTTTTGTCATATGTGCAATGAGAAGGCGGACGTCAGTCTAGTGCACGCCAAATTATTACAAAATCTGAATTTAAAGGGACCCATGTTAATAGACTTCTACTGAATTTATAAAATGTCAAAGATTACATCTCACTTAAAAGGCAAATCTCAAAGTGCTCTTTTTTAGCTCTCCCAGAACACCATGTAAGATGACTGCCGTGATGATTCGCGAATTTTGACATGTTGGCACCTATTGGCTTGGCTCTCACCTGATATGCCTTTGCCTCTCTCTAAAATACTTTGGTGCACCTGTGCAAAGGCTCTGTGGAGACAAATGATGCTTGTCTGAGTGCATAGATAAAATGCACTTTCAGGAAAATTAATAGCCTCTGTTCTGATTTGGGTGACGTTTTTGCAAGATAATTGACCGAGAGCTGCTTTAAAATGTGATCCAACATATCAGATTCATACTGTTTCCTGGGTGCCCGATATTAATATGTCTAGGGTCTGGTCGATAGCTTGCCTGGATAATTCTTTTTGTTCCTACCATAGCGACAGCATTAGTGAACACTGCTCCCAGCTGGAAACGGTGGCTGTAAAAAAAATGAATTAAGAGCCATCTTGGAATGATGGGGATAGTAGTGTTTAGCCAGGACTATGGCCAAACCATCGATGAGGTTTCCCCCTTAGTCGTAGACAATAAAGTTGATTTATTGTCTCTTGGTTTTTGGGTTGTTTTACACATCACTGGAGTGACGATATGAGGATATTACAATTGAAGTTAATTGAAGAAGAAGTTAATTGACTCCCCCATGGTCCGGAGCTAGTTAATGTTGGAGCTTTGGTTAGATCCCGGTCTCCGGGACCCTGGTGATGTGGTATTGAAATAGGATTGCTGTGGCATAGATGTTGGGAAGACGAATGAAAAGAAACCACAGACCTGAGTCAGAAGGACAAGGAGGACCTCATGATTTATGATGCTGAAGCTGTGTAGGAGGACACGTTGGGACAGGCACGTATTTCACGCACACTTTACATAGTGGAAGCACATTGTACACATGTTTGTTGCATGCGTCTTCAACCACACTTTACAAAAAGTACAAAAGGCAGCTAAAATAAAATGTGATCTTTTTGCCTGATGGCCCCTGTATCAACTCCTTCATCAGTGATAAATTCCAAGGCTGGAGGGATACATCAGTTGTGCTGGAGATTGTGAGATTAAGACAGTATATACAAAACAACTTAAAATATCAAGGGTATTTCTGACTATCTGTTATTTTTCTCTTACACCCGACTTTGAAATTAACTCCCAAATAAGATGGGAATTCACAGTATTAAGGGATTTTTTGCTCATCAAAAGAGGGGCACCTGGGTGGCTCAGTCAGCTAAGTGTCTGACTTCAGCTCAGGTCATGATCTCACGGTTCGTGGGTTCGAACCCTGCATCAGGCTCTGTATTGATGGCTCGGAGTCTGAAGCCTGCTTTGGATTCTGTGTGCCCCTCTCTCTCTGCCCCTCCCCCATTTGCTCTCTGTCTCTCAAAAATAAATAAACTTAAAAAAAAGCAAAATGGCAGAAAAATATGTGTGAATAGATTAATAGTTTTGTTTTTAAGCAATACTTTTTTGCCATTTTCCCTTTTTTCTTTTCTTTTCTTTTTTTTTCTTTTTTTTTCTCTTCTTTTCTTTTCTTTTCTTTTCTTTTCTTTTCTTTTCTTTTCTTTTCTTTTCTTTTCTTTTCTTTTTTTTGCCCAGGAATGTTTTTAGGAGGAAATCTAGTATGGGAACTTTACTATATTCTAAATATATAAATATATATAATATATATATATTTAACATATATAAAAGCATTTCAACATATGAACCTTAGGTTTGAACTTGAAGCTGTTCATGATATTTCTCAGGATTCTTTTGCTCGACTCGAAAAATAGAATTGAACTTATTGCTTTTTAAAATATGCTTTTTAAGTAAGATGTACCTACTGAAAACTACACATGCATACGTGGGGTTCGATGGGTTTGCAAAAACTGAACACTCCTATGGAAGGACAGAAAGATCATAAAGCAAAACTTGACCAGCATCCCAGAACTCCTGCACCTGTGTCCCCTTCTTTTTTTTAAGTGTTTGTTTATTTTTGAGAGGGGGAGGGAGGGGCAGAGAGAGAGACACACAGAAGCAGGTTCCAGGCTCTGAGCTGTCAGCACAGAGCCCGTCGTGAGACTCAAACTCACAAACTGCGAGATCATGACCTGAGCCGAAGTCGGACTCCTCACCGACTGAGCCACCCAGGCGCCCCTCCTGTGTCCCCTTCTTTCTAATCACGATCTCCCAGACCACCTTCCTGACTTTTAACACTGTAGATGTTTTTGCCTGTTTTTGTACTTAATATAAATGCACCGTACTCTCTTGTAACTGGCCACTTCTGCTCGATACTACGTTAGCGATACTCACCCATCTGATTGTCAGTTATGGTGTAACACTTACTCACATTGCTGCATAATGTTGTATTGTGGGAATATACCTTAATACTGGTGTACAGTGTTTATAGTATATGTACTAATTTGCAACTAGCCAGCAACGGAGTAGAGCTTAAGTGACTATGCATTTCCCCCCAAACTTGATATTTTTCTTATTTTTTTACTTTAGACGTTCTGGTGGACCCTCATTGATTTTTAAATTGACTAAATAAACCTCTAGAATCTTCTACCAAACAAGGTCTCTATTTAGCAACCCGTGTGCGTTGGGGGCAATATTTCATAAAATGGAATGCTTCAGCCTCAACAAGCTCAAAAAAGAAATACAGTTTGAATTACATAAGCAGAAATATCTCAGCACAGACAAGTGGTTTTGTTTAAAATACAGCCTTATTTGCAAAGAAAGCATTTCATTTGGGAATGAAGACAGATGCATATGGGCTAGACATTTATGGAATCTGAAAACTGACATTTTTAAGATTTTGGAGGGGAGCTGTGGGATAGAAGAAAACAGTAAGGACTTTATTAACTGCACCACTAATGACTGAGACTTTCGTAGACAAACACACGAGGCAGTGGTTGATTTGTATTTTATTGCTGTTGCAGGGTCTCCATTTTGGTGCCTATTGGATATTGTTCCTATAAAGAACGAGAAAGGAGACGTGGTACTTTTTCTGGCCTCATTCAAAGATATAACAGATACAAAAGTGAAGATTACTCCAGAAGATAAAAAAGAAGGTTGGTACTGTTTTCAGAAAACATTGACAGATGGAGTAACATTTTGAAATTGTTTACTCAGAAACTCTGGGAGGAAAAAAAAATTGTCTCTTTAATAACAGCAACTGATAAATATTCATAACCGTTAGCAGGCAGTGCTTGGCGCCTGTTCCCAAATCACAGAGGCTCCCATAATTTACATCCTCGTCTTTGTAATTCAGACTCATTTGACAGGAACCAGAAGTTCATATCCCGATGCAGATAAGATAAAGATGGAAAAACAGTTTTCCAGAATATGAAGGTTCACACCAACTTGTTTTATGAGGGAGAAAGATTAATCAGTTAGCAATGAGCGAAGTTAAAATGATACGGTTAAAAATATATCTCTCAGTTTCATCGAAAGTGCAGTAGCTCAAAACTTAGAAGTGAAAACTTCATGGGCAAAATTGAGAATCCAGTGTTCGGTGGTTGCTAAAGTGGACGGTTGCCAACCAATGGGTTTCTGTGTCTTACCGTACATAACGCTATCGTGATTTATTTTAAGGCACAGATACGCTTTTCAATGATCTTTAAAGGATTCTAAGATTTTATGTTGCTTTCCTTTTACCTTCTGTTTATACTTGTTAAGAAATTCCTTGCAATTCATGCAAGCTGACAAAAACTGGCGCTGAAAAAAATGTTGATATTATTGCATTTAAACAGGGGTAGGATTACATGCTTTAGAGACCAGAGAAAAAACAATTGTCATTGCAAGGGACTTCCTGTGTTTGAAGTTCTTTATGAGAACCAACTATTTGACATTTCAATAATTGTATCTTTCTCAGAATGAACGCTTCTATTCCAACTCTTTTAAAACACGTATGTGAGTATTTTAAATCCGTAAACGCCTCTTGAAATGACAACCCAAATGGAGAACAATCATAGTGTGGGCCTCCTCCCCCACTTCCGTCTTTTGAAATGTTTGCACAACTATCTTCCTGTGTATTTGCATGACTAAATCGTGTGGCATAGTTTACATACACAAGGAAAGCAGTCGTACAATTAAAGTTACTTGGGTATTAGAGCAAGTGTAATACCTGTCCAGTGAGAGGAAAGAAAATTTGGGAGTCGGTGTGCATAGATTTTGTATTTAGAAGTTTTTGTTTTTTTGTTTTTTGGGATTTTTTTTTTTTGTATCATAGGAAGAGAGAAGGTGAGTATGAAATATATCTGTTCCCAACACTTGTGACACCAAATATGTCGGTTTTCTCCATACAAAGAATCAGTTCTACAACTTTCTGGACGCCAGCTGAGTGTCCTATTATTTAATTCAGCTCTGCCAGAGTTGGTGTCTTCACACGTTTTTACGCTCATTCCCACCAAACTGCCCTCACTTCAGATGACAGTCACAAATATTTGGGTGCCCGGGGGGCCTCTACGCTTCTGTCTAATTTGGCTGAAAAGTTGAGGGTTCCTCCACATTCACCCTTTTCAGATTTGATAAATTGTTAGAACAGCTCACGGCCTTACAAAGGACACAATTCAGGAAGAGCAAAATGGAAGAAATGCATGGGGCGAGGCGTGGGGAGGGGAGGCGTGGCGTGGTCGTGCTCTGTCTGGGCGTGCCACGCTCCCAGCACAGTGTGTTTACCTGACTCGGAAGCTCTCCACACCCCATTGTTCAGGAGTTTTTATGGAGGCTTCGTTATGTAGACGTGATTGATCACATCATTGGCCATTGGTGATTAACTCAGTTTCCAGCCCCTCTCCTCTCCCAGGTTAGGGGTGGGGTGAAAGTTTCAACTCTCTGATCTTTCCTGGGTCTTTAACCACCCAAGCTATGTAGGGACTCCCCAGCCACCAATCAATTACTAGTGTATAAAAGAGACTCATCACCCCAGAGATTCCAAGGGTTATAGAGTTGTTTGCCAGGTGCAGGAGACAAAAACCAAATATATATATTTTTATTATGCCACAGTAAGGGTTATTTGAATAAAATTCTTATTCACATATTAAATATATATGTGTGTATATTATATACCCTTACATATGTGTGTAGGTAGAAGTGTAAAACTAAAAAGTAATCTACTTTTTTTTTCTTGGTTTAAAGGGAGCAATTTAATCCTCCTGACTTGCTTTGAGCTTGAGAATCATGTGTAATGGTTTCATAAAATGTAACTCATCACCTTTGCATAGGCCTGTCATGTCTATACAGGGGAGAGATCCCTGTCTTGGAAGACTGAAATTGACAAAAGGAGCACAACGTACTTACTCCTCTGGGGTTCGAAAGAGCTCAATTAAACTATTCCTTTTTCCACCCAAGTCCTGGGCCAGCTGAGAAGGAAATACGAATAAGTCAGTTGGGAGATCAGCATATCTGCCTTGATTTCTGATAAAACTGATAACGAAGAACGTGACATATATCCACAGCAAGTGGGCTTCCTCTTTGTGAGCTCCGGATTTAGGCAAAGTCACCCCTCGATCACAAACAGAGCTACAGAAAGGCAGAGGCAGAGCTCCCCACGTTATAATTTCGAGCTTGGAGGCCCGGAGCAGAACAGGTGCTCCCTAAAGACAGCTGCTTCTTAAAGAGGAAGGGCCACCCTGTGCACACCTACATGCCCTTCCAAACTCCATTGCTCCTCTTCCCCTGGGAAGAAGGGAGTGAAGGAACAGAGAAAGGCCAAGTGTGTACACGAACAGAAGTGCTTACACATGAAAGACTGTACTTGACATTTGGGGGTGGAGGGCATGAATTGGAATACTCTGAAACCAATAACAATTTTACTAATTTAAACTTCCGTCTTAAAAATGAGTTTTATGTTTATATTTACATAAATACGTTCCTGTCTGCTCTGCTCAGTAATAGACCAATTTTCTTTAGGGAACATGGACAATCATGTTCTAGCTCTTGCAAAGTTTAAAGCGAAAATTGTCAATGAAATACATTTAACATTAATTCTATAATGCCAAATATGATTTAGGAATTTTGAAATATTTGATAGCAAATCCCTAAATTTTTTATAGCTTTATAACTTTTTCCTCAAGTGATGATTACTTCATGGGAAGTTAGGTATAATTTCTAAATAGGTACTGAACACTTAACATTTGTTCTGTTAATACCTCGTTATAAATGTCCCACAAAAGTATGTAGTATTTTTATAGAGGCCAACTAACTATTGTAAGCCAGCATGGTTATAAAAAGATCATAAAAAACAGAGATATGATTCTTATTCTTTTTTACCTGCACTTATTAGAGGAAAATACATTAAAATTCACCAACTGATGGCATATCTTGTAGGAAAGGCACATCGTAGCGTATGGTATTTTTAGAACTTTGAGATAAGTGTTTGAAAATCATTAGAATGTCACTGTGGAACGGGAGCAATATTGTATCACAGCACTAGAAAACCGTAAGTGAGCATGTAGCCTGACTTGACCTAATATTGCATCTCGTACAAATGTATCCCTGAAGTTCATTGAGTTGTAGAAGGAAGATTTGTGTTCATTAAATTAATTTCTTACCAAGGCTCAGATGATGGACTTTCTAAGAGGTATATGTGCACTTCTATTTCTAAAAACTACTTGAATCATTAATATCTATATTGTTTGGGGTTTTGTGTGAAATGAGGTAAAACATGTTTTATAGAAAAGGCCAGCAAGGTATGGGATACAATAAACGGCACTGATGGGAGGTTAGCATAAAATGCAGTGTTCTGTTCGTGGACTCAATAGTTTTCAGCAGATGTTCTGGACTGTGGTGGGGTGGGGGTGGGCGGGAGGGGGGAGGTTGGAAGGGAAAGAGAGGCAGGGGAGAGAGAAGGAAAGGGAGGGAGAGAGGGTGTGAAGGATGTTAGCAGAAATCTGGTGATTTTTACCAGCTAATATCCTCCTTTTTTTTTTTTAACGTGTTCTATTTCCATTCTAAAAATAGTGTGTAAACCACTAACTCTTCTCCATAACTAACTTTCCTGAGTGGATTCCTGATCTTTCACTCTCACGAAGTAATACTTTAACACAATTTAAAAGTTAATTAATGGGGCGCCTGGGTGGCTCAGTTGGTTAAGCGGCCGACTTCAGCTCAGGTCATGATCTCACTGTCTGTGAGTTCGAGCCCCACGTCGGGCTCTGTGCTGATGGCTCATCAGAGCCTGGAGCGTGCTTCAGTTTCTGTATCTCCCTCTCTCTCTGCCCTTCCCCTGCTCACATTCTGTCTCTATGTCTCTCAAAAATAAATAAACGTTATAAAAGTTAATTAATAGTGGATTAAGTAGTTCAACAAATACTTAGTGAGTACCTGCTCTGCCTTCAGATTTGAACTGTTGTTTGTGGATGTCGAAATGGAGACAGCATGCTTTGGATCATCTACACTTCAGCTCAGATCCTGGTTCTACCACATGTTTGGTATAGACTAGGGCTTATCCTGTCAGAGACTGTTTTCTCTTCTATAAAATGGAGTAATCATATATGTCTACATTTGATTCAGATTGTCAAATGACAAAAATATTACAATTTAGTAACGACTTTGATGCCCTTTATTCAAGGGAGAACACTCCATGGATTGAGAGTATACAGTGCCTCACAAGCAGTGGAGTCTGTTCGTGACGGGTTTTGAGTAAGTTTTATAGAGAGTTAGAAGAGGCAACGTGGAAACAGGGCATGGTGGCCTAGGAGGTAGGGGATTTCCGCATGAGGCTAGCAAGGTCCTACTTTTTAGGGCAAGGTAAGCTAGCTAAACCCCATTTGGAGGATTGTGCAGTGTCTGTTAGGGTTCCTTGACAGGTATTTCCCATAAGTGCAGGCTGATGTAGGTTTACATGTCAGGCCACTGGGTCCCCGCATACAAATCAATTTTATCAAGGTTTATAAGAAATAATATATGCAAATCACACAGGACAGAGCATATGGGATGACCTCAATAAGAGACATTTGTGGCCATTGCTAACATTTTCTCTGTTTTATTTTTATAGCTAGCTGTTATTGAGTGTCTACTTCATTCTAACAGAAACTGCCCGTGTTTCTTCTTATAACCATATGAATTAGGTATTATTCTTATCCCCATTTACCAGTGAATTTAAGTAACTTGATAAAGTCGACAGAGTAAAAAATCTTAGTAGAACTAAGATTTACATTCATGTAATCGAACTCCAGAGTATACATTCTTTTATTTGGAGTTTTTTCCTCTGCCAAGAGCTCGTGATGTTATGAAGGACACAGATCCAGTATTTGTGACATGCTATGCTGAGTGTTCGTAAAGTGGCAGAAACGGTCAGTTCTTTCCAGACAAGGGGAAAAGATAGGGCCCAGCAAGAATTGGAGCCGAGTCAAGAAGATCTTCACAGGGAAATTAATACTGAAGCAAATCTTGAAAGATGAGTGGAGTCTGATACACTGAAAGAGGATTGTTGATTTCAGGAGGTAGACTAGCAAATAGTTGACTTATTTTTGGATGTAGACTAAAAAAGTCAGGGAGTTTTAAAGTTTATCTCTACATAGATGGGCAGAGCTTAAATCTTAAAGATTTTATTATGTTTTTTTCTTTTTATTTCAAGTTTTTATTTAAATTTCAGTTAGTTAACATTTTATGATGTCTTTCTAAGGAGTTTCGATGGTGTGGAAATAGAGTTCACAGTTAGAAAAGTAGGACTTGGCAGAGGGAGAGGAAGCCAAAGGAAGGCTGATAAATTTCCAGTTTCTGGCTTGGGAACGGTTATGGGCTGAATTGTGTGCCCCCCATATCGTATGTTGAAGCCCTACATTCACCACCTCAGCGTGTGACTGCATTTGGAGATAGGGCCTTTAAAGAGGTAGGTAAGGTGAAATGAAACCATTAGAGTGGGCCCTAATCCCATCCGAGCCATGGTAAGCTCATCAGGAGATTGGGTCATAGGGAGACATGAGGGGCGTGCACAGAGGAAAGACCGTGTGATGGGGCAGGAAGCAGCTCCTCGGCTTTTTACTCTAAACACATGTGCTCTTAGGAAAGCAAGTCAAATTGCTTACGAACCAGCTTATAATGCCCCCACAACCCACTTTCTAACTACCGTTCCTCCCTAACCTTGAAGTCTCTGGACAAACCAAGCTGGTCTGTTCACTCTCAACTAATACAATTCACCCCCTTTTTTCCCCTGCCCAGTTCTCAGATTTTCCCTCACTTGGATCATCTCTGTCACTCTGGTTCACCATGAGAATCCCATCTCTTTTCTTTGTCGTCAGTTTACCTGAATCACCTGAGCTCATAGAGGGAGGTCCTCCCCTTGGACTGCTCTGTGCTTGCTGCTGGCTTCATTTGTCCAGCTGGTCTTGCCCAAGCCGAGAATGGCCTTGAAGTTGGCATACTGCTTCATGGTCTTTGAAGGACCTACACCGTCTTGCATATAAGAGACACAGGGGACATACTTGCCGATTAATTAATTTATCAAAGGACCTTCACCTACATGACAGCGTTCAGCTTCTTCTTCTTTTTTTTTTTAACGTTTATTTATTTTTGAGACATAGAGACAGAGGGTGAGCAGGAGAAGGGCAGACAGAGAGGGAGACACAGAATCAAAAGCAGGCTCCAGGCTCTGAGCTGTCAGCACAGAGCCCAATGCGGGGCTCAGACTCACAGACCACGAGATCATGACCTGAGCCGAAGTTGGTGCTTAACCGACTGAGCCACCCAGGCGCCCCGTTCAGCTTCTTTTAAAACTTCCTTTCCTCTAGGGGCGCCTGGGTGGCTCAGTCAGTTAAGCGTCCGACTTCAGCTTAGGTCATGATCTCACGGTTCATGAGTTTGAGACCCATTAGGCTCTTGCTGACAGCTCAGGGCCTGAAGCCTGCTTTGTATTCTGTGTCTCCCTCTCTCTTTCTGCCCCTCCCCTGCTTGTGCTCTGTCTTTCTCTCAAAAATAAATAAACATTGAAAAAAAAGAAAAAGAAAAAGCTCCTTTCCTCTATACTCAGCTGCGTGTGTCTCAGTGTTCCTGATTTCATTTCACAGCAGCTCATTCATTGTACTAATCTGCTTTTCCATTCAGACCAGTTGAATATAATCATACGTGCCTTATTTTTCCAGGCACAGGGCCCAAGGCAGTTTTTTTTGTTGTTTATTTCTTATAGGATGTCCCAGATTTGATTTGAAATGATGGTTGACAAGGCCTATTCATTATGTAGCAACAACATCATCAGTTATCCCAGAACTGGAGGGTTTTAATTATAATTTCTAAAAAGTTGGCACTTCGAATTTGTCTTGAGAATTTAGGGGTTGACGCGTGACACTCGTCGCATTATCTTCGGTGGTAATACAAACAAGTATTCGGATGCAGTGACTTTCTTGGTAGCCTAGCTTTCGGCAAGCTGCAGCAGGTAGCCAGTATTAAGTAACCTGACAAGTTTTATATTGTCTCTACCTTTTCCTCTTAACAAGTGGCTTCAGAAGAAATACAAGTAATGAATAGCAGCGCGACACATTTAGATATCAATTGCATTTAGCTGTAAGAACCTGAAAACCTAACAACATAAGATTAACCAGTAAGGACTTTATTTTCTCATATTGTGAAGAGTCTGATGGTGAGCAGCCCGTGTTTGGAATGGTGACAGCAATACTGGTAGGCATTCAGGCTCTTTTTTTGCCTCTGTTCTGCTGTCTTAATATACTGCCTGTCATTCTCATTCTTTTCTTTTTTAAGTTTTATTATTTTTTTAAGTAACCTCTACACCCAGCACGGGGCTTGAACTCACGACCCCAAGATCAAGAGTCGCGTGCTCTTCCAACTGAGCCAATCGGGCATCTCATTCCCATTCTTGTCACCTCATGGTTCTAAGATGCCTAGTGCACCTTTAGAACGCATCTCTGTTGAGACAGAAAATATAGAGAAAGACGGAAGGCAAAGGCTTCTCCCTTTGAGCTTTCGCTTTATGGGCAGGAAGGAATGTCCAGGGATTTCATCAAGATGTCATTGACCGTAATTCTTTCACATGGCCATCTCTAGCAAGAATAGTCCTTTAAAAAATGTATGTACGTATATATGTGTATGTATATATGTATATATGTATAGATTCTCCAAAAAGACATTAAGCCACTGATCAGATATTAATTATACATCTGAGATGATTTTTGTATACTTTGAATATTTTAATTTTCAGTGTGGAACATTGTACTAATGTTCCCTTCTCTTTCTGAAATATTCTGCCAGATTTTTTATTTTCTTTGTTTGTTTGCATGATGGAAGAACATATGCAAAAATCCTAACAGACAGCAGTTGTCTAATGAGAAAACTATTGTAAAACTTGATACTTTTTTCTGAGGACATAGATTTCTGCCTCCGGGAGGTCTACACCAACTCTTTGCCAAATACGTGGTGGAATAGGAAATGAAGAGCCCAGGCAGAGGCTTAAAGTGATTGAAGAATCTGAATCTCACCTATGTTTTATCATATTATCTATATTAAAAGAAAAAAAAAACTTGGGTTTTCTATACATTCTCATTCTCATCTTTTTTTTTTTTTAATATAATCTTCTAAAGGCAAATAGTGAAAGCCGGGATTTATAAACTAAGTTGCCTTTAGAGACCACGGGATAATAAGATGAGTGAAACCCTGTGACAGACCATGGTGGAGACTGAGGCATAATACACATGGTAGGCTTCACCAAGTCATTCCATTTGAGAGAAAAACTTTAAGTATTCTGCAGCCAAGGAAACCATACCTGTGGACTGATTTTTTTTTAATTTGTTGTCAAATTAGTTTCCATACAACACCCAGTGCTCATCCCAACAAGTGCCCTCTTCAGTACCCGTCACCCACTCTCTCCTCTCCCACACCCCCATCAACCCTCAGTTTGTTCTTAGTATTTAAGAGTCTCTTATGTTTTGTCTCCCTCCCTCTCTGTGGCTTTTCCCCCCCTTCTTCTCCTCCCCCATGGTTTTCTGCTAAGTCTCTCAAAAATCCACCTATGTGTGGAAATCTTTGGTATCTGTCTTTCTGTGACTGACCTATTTCACTTAGCATAATACCCTCCAGTTCCATCCATATTGCCACACGTGGCCAGATTTCATTCTTTCTCATTGCCACATAGTATTCCATTGTGTATATATACCACATCTTCTTTATCCTTTCGTCAGTTGATGGACACTTATTCTCTTTCTATGATTCGGCTATTGTCGAAAGTGCTGCTGTAAACATTGGGGTACACATGCCCCTATGCATCAGCACTCCTGTGTCTCTTGGGTAGATTCCTAGCAGTGCTATTGCTGGGTCATAGGGTAGTTCTATTTCCATTTTTTTGAGGAACCTCCACACTATTATCCAGAGCGGCTGCACCAGTTTGCATTCCCACCAACAGTGTAAGAGGGTGCCTGCTTCTCCACCTCCTCGCCAGCATCGATAGTTTCCTGATTTGTTCATTTTAGCCACTCTGACCGGCATGAGGTGGTATCTCAGTGTGGTTTTGATTTGTATTTCCCTGATGATGAGTGATGTTGATGATCGTTTCATGTGTCTGTTGGCCATCTGGGTGTCTTTGTCTTCTTTGGAGAAGTGTCTATTCTGAATTTTTTCTATTGGTCAGTAACATTTCATCCTTGGACAAATCCTTATGAAACTAATATCTTATTAGTCTGATTTTTAAAAAAGGTATTTAGAGTTTTATTACTTCAAGAATGGAGATGTGATTTTAACCATTTTGGGGGGATGAATTTAACATTTAAAAGTTTTTTGCATTGAATGACCCACTAATTGAAATATTAGACAAATATGTATTTAGAAGATTAATAAATTCAGGCTGAGATTTTAAAAAGCCATAGAATTTGACCCCCTGGTTTGATATATATATATTCTTATCGATACTCTCTATATCCAAGAGAATTCACCTGAATGTTGGTATTAAGAGAAAGTTCCCAATTCAGAGATTATACCTGTCATGACATTGTCATGACACTATCATGCATGATGGTACAATTATTTGGGACAGGCTGGAAACCATGGACAGAAAGGTCTGCAAGTACCTGTGTCTCTGGCATCGGCATCTTATGAGGGGGTATACCTAGGACAGGCAGGACGCTGTGGGTTTGTGCTTCAGTGGGTGGTGGTGTGGGCGTGGTTTCCCATTTTGCATTTCTTTTTATATGGGTTAGTGTGGTGATGGCTTTGCCAGGTGTGAGAAAGAACAGGCTGTTGAGTGCCAAGAGCTTAGGTGTCAGCTTTTCAGAGAAATGCTGGGAAACATTTGGTGCCCTGAAGAGAAAGACTTGGTCCCCTGTTTCAGGGGGTTTGAGGTTAGTTTCTGCGTCTCATCTCAGTAAAAATCAGCTGTCCATCCCAGCCAGCTCATTTGCAGACAAGGAGAACATCTGAGAGCCCCCCCATCCCTCCCAGCAATCCTGCTTGTCTCCACCAAGGGCTTCCCCCACTTCCATGAGGCTTCGAATGTATTTATTTGACACATTTTGTGGGGATTGATTTGGCTCAGAGACAACATAGAAGTTTCACTAGATAAATGTCTACTGAAATGTTCATATAATTGCCTCAATTTCTTGAAATTATATGGTAACTCAATTTTATTTAATCTACTTTAAAAATACATCTTTCAGTTCTTGGGAAAAATACGTACAGGCTCAAAGTGGAGAATCAAATTTTTTGCCTAAGAATTAGCATTTCATAGCAGACATTCATATTAACGTTGATACAAGATGGAGGTCAGATGAATATGTATTAACTAGAAAGCTGCTGAAATGACAGATTTTATTGATGAGAAACTTTGGAAGTTATAAATGGGGCTTATGAGCACATTAGTTTATGTCTTCATAATGTTGCTTTTCCCCTTCTAGACAATGAGCTGTGTAAAGGCAGAGGCCATGTCTGATTCACTTTTGAGTGAATTTAACCAGAATTTAGGTTAGGGTGTAACAAACACTTGACAGAATGTGTGGCATTCGTTAAAAGTGAACTTGTGACTCTTTGGGATCAGTTTAGAATGATTTTTTAAATGTATTTATTGAAAGAGTTTTTGAGCTAGGGAAACTCCAGCAAAAATCTGAGATTCAGGGGGTGAATGGGGATTTTTAAGCATATGAGAGGTCTTAGATAACAGGGTAAAATAAAGTAGCAAAAAAGGCAGAGGTAGTAAAAGTATTGAAAAGGAACATAGCAACTTCTAATGGTTAATGAAGAAAATCAGCGATTCTTTTATAAAAATGAGAAATGGGATAGTCTAGGTATATCTGATACAAAATAAATCATTTATTAATACAACCTTAGCAAAAAGATGGGTAAATATGACTACTAGATGGAATATGAAAGCCCACATGTTATAATACAGTATGAGATAAACATCTGTGAGTGTCGATCTCTCAAGAAAGTGATTTAGAGTATTGCGATCACTAAGAAATGTACTGTACTCAGGAGCATCAAAAGGAGACTGCAATACCCAGCAGAGAAGGGGGGAGTATGGCACAGCCCTGAGTCACATTGGAGCACAGTATTCAGAAGTAACCATTAGAATGGCTAAGTACCATGGTTTTGGTTGATTTTTCAAGTACCTACTCTCTAACATGTTAAGGTGCCATAGTGTGAGCTGAGAGAAGTAATTCAATGATGGAGCCCAAATGGGACTCCAGCTGTATTTCACCTTGCAGTAGAATTTCAGCAAAACCTAAATGATGTAGATTGCTGAAATTACAAGTTAACAACTTATTTACATACATTACAACATAAGGACAGAAAACCAAACCATACCATCGGATCATGACTTTTTGAGTAAATAGTCTAGCTTCATGTTGAAAAGGGAGACTGACTAAATTAAGGAAATGAAAGTTATTCGTAGTAATGTTCTGTTGTTACCTTCTGTGAAGGAATAGAACTTCACATAAGCCCAAAGCTCATCTGCTGAGCGTATTGTGCCCTGGAAAATTGATCTTCAATGATCTAGTCTAACTGCAAAGTTCCTGGGAATATGCTGGCTATCGGTGAGTAGAAAAGGTCCGTAGGGTACCCAAAGATTCACACATAACCAAAAAACAGGAACATGGTGAAGGGAGTTTCTCAAAGGCTTCACAAAATTTTCTCCTCAATTACATGAGTTCATTCGCAGCCACGGGACTGCATGAGAACTTGAAAGACAAGAATGCTTTTCGATGGCTGCAGAAGTACTGCTAGCTGCCATGTTACTCTGTGCAGCCGTTTCTAGATTTGTGGACAGGAGTTGTATCCATTACCTAAATTAACAAATGCATGTATTTGTTGGTGTCTTTTCATAGAGACTTGTACAATCACACATCATTGTTAGAATCAAAAGATAAGCTATTAATTTGTGAGGATAACAAATGGTAGTCGCAAGAAAAAATACCTAATGAATCGGATTATCTAGACGAGGATGGCAAATAAGAATTACTATGTGACCTAATGCCATATGGTTGGTAATAACTACCTAGAATTTTATGTCGAAAAGCATTTTGAGTTGGCATCTCGTCTCAGAGGGGAAGGATGCTATAATCAATTATTGAACTCTCCCAGGGCCATAGTGAATAGGAGACTAGAAAGCGCTAGTCAGAAGCCACCAGATGTATTTTCCACACCTGCTGTCAAGGAAAGAATTATTATTTTTATAACAAGTAGATAATTGGAGACCTCAACTTTCTCTTGTAGAGTTAAATCATTGATAGAAAATAGTATATCTTCCACATATTTTTGAAATGAAAATAATCCATCTGTTGTGGCGAGTGATTGAGTTCCAATGATTATAAAAAAATCGATTATAAAATTAAGAAGCACTGATGAACTAGTGATGAAGAAAGGAAATCCTAATATAGAATACCTAAAATTGCTGAATTAAAGAAAAAAATTTACAATATGGCTGTGCTGGAAATACCGTAAGAGAACCAATTAGATTTGAGGAAGAAAAGGAAAAAATGAACAAGTATGGTGCGTTGGAGTTGGTAAGAGAAAAGACACAAAGCCTAGGTCCTGAGCAGAGTGGAAGATCAGACTGCAGATACCAGCACAAATCTAGGACAACCAAAAGGTGACGTTGACAGTATCACCTATGGTGGTGGGGTGGTGAGAGACTTCAAAGAAGACTTGTTTATTTAAACCTTGAATCTGGATAAAGTATGAAAATAGAAAAAGAACATTTTTCATCAGAATTCCTAATCACAATCTCACGTTCATTTAGATTTGGGGCTGAATTTATAATATCCTTTGGATATTGAGTAGACCTACCTGAAAATTTAAAGTGATTCTGGTCTGTGGGGTTACCAGGCACACAAATCTTCTCTGATTGGGTATTTCTAATTGCAGTTCAAAAGAATCCTCAGGGGACACCTGGGTAGCTCCCATGGTTAAGCATCTGACTCTTGATTTTGGCTCAGGTCATGATCTCGTGGTTCGTGAGATCGATCCCACGGTCGGGCTCTGTGCTGACAGCACGGAACCTACTCTCAATTCTCTCTCTCTCTCTCTCTCTCTCTCTCTCTCTTCCTCTCTCTCTCTCTTTGTCCCTACCCTCTGTGCATGTGCATGCACAGTCTCTCTCTCAAAATAAATAAATAAACTTAAAAAATAAGAATTCTCAGAGACAAAGTTCTGAGGAACATGAGCTTACCATGAAAATTCATCAATGCCATGATATAAACTATCATGAGCAAGAGTCCCCAGAAAAAAAAAAAAAAAAGAAATCACGAAATGAAATCTTCAAGGCTGTAGATATTGAAATTATCAGATAAGTACACTTAATTTATTTAGAGAAAATTCAAAAGGGCTATAAAATATAATGGAGGGAAAAAGACTATCAAAATTAACACATATATTTGAAGAACCAAACAAATTTTATAAATGAGAAAGATGATAATTAAAAATAACCTCAATGAATAGGGTGGACAGCACGTTAGTCACAAAATAGGAAAGAATCAGTGAATTAGAGGAGAAAAAAATCCAGGGGCTCATGGCTGGCTTAGTCGGTAGAGCTTGAGACTCTTGATCTCAGGGTCATGAGTTCAAGCCCCATGATGGGCGTAGTGCTTACTTTAAAAAAGAGAAAGAAAAGAGAGAGAAGAAAAAAAAGAAAAGAAAATTTAGAAGTGAACAAAATTCAATGTATTACATATGAAAAAAAAAAGTCGAGAAATTGTGGTTAGAATAAAAATATCTAAACTATGAAGAATTTTAGAAAAAAATAATAGAATAGTGGGGAACAAACTTTTGAGGATTTTCAAAACTAATACAACTCAATATTCAGATTTAGGAAGCCCAACAAATCTGAACAGGATAAATGTAAAGAAAACAAACCTAGAAATGTTATGTGAAACTAAAGAATACTAGATGCAACAAGCAGATCTTAAAAGCAGGCTTCCAGAAATGACTTTCTCTGCAGAGGAGAGCCAACTTGACTAACAGCTGTCCTCTCAACAACAATAAAAGCCTGGAGAGTGGGACACTATCTTCAAAGTGCTGATAAGAATCAGTGCCAACCTAGAATGTTTTATCCACTTGACCTGTTGAAAAAATGGAGATAAGATACAGAAACCTCAGCCCAAAACATAGATCGTTCCCTAACAACAAAACTTTCCTATTAGAAACTTTAGTATTAGAAATGAAAAAAGAGGAAATGACGACAGATCCATCCAAGATTAAGGACGTAGTACAATAGAAACTATACACCCATATTTTTTTAAAATTAAGTCCAATGGAAAGTTTGTGGAAAAATATTTTTAGAAATGGGCTGAGGAAAAGAAAGAAAATTTGAATTATCCTATAATCATTAAACATACCAAATCACTTGCATAAAAATTTTCCCCACAAATATTAAACTCAAGCGATTTTATGGTTCAGTATTCCCAAACGTTTAAGAAACATATAAACTCGATCTTAAATTATTTCAGAGGCTAGAGAAATTGTATAATCGTGGCACTTAAAGGACAGCTTGCAAAGCCCAGGAAAGAAAATGATAAGCTAACTCACCATAAATGTAGATGCGGGTTCTACCCAAAAAAATAGAAACAAACTGAATCCAGCAATGAGAAAAAGGAACAACTGCATTCTGAACAAATCGAATTTATCACAGCAAAGGAAGGGTCAATGTTAGAAAGTCTATTAATAAATTTACCATATTAACTGATTGCAGGAGGAAACACGATCATCTCAGTAAGTTCAGGAGTTACACCACAGTGGATGTGAAAAATATTTTTGTAGAGCTCATGGCAAAAATACAAATAAGGGAATCTTCTGCTTTTTGATTCAGTGATGTCTACCAAAAAAAAAAAAATGCCAATGTAATAATCAATTGAAACATCCAAAATATTTCTTCTAAAAATCAGGATCAAGATAAATAAATAAACACATTGTTGTTGCCATTTCCATTTAGCAAAGCACTAACAGTCTTCACCGGTGCCATAAGAAGAGAAAATAATGTAAAAGGAAAGATTGTTATGAAAGCAACAAAATTGTCCTATTTCCAAATAATATAATTGGTTACACAAAAAGGCCAACTTGATTTCTGGAGAAAGTACCAATATTTATTAATGACTTTAGCAAAATTGACAATTATAAGAAAAATATTCAAAGTCAATTACATTGCTGCACATGAGCAATAAGTTATAAATAAATGTAATTTAAAAACATCCATACGTAATAGCAAACAAAAGATTCTTAGCAAAAAAGGGTGCATGAACTTTAGGGGAAAAAATTTTGTCTTTATTAAAAGACATTGCAGAATGTAATATAAATAAATAAATTCAATAAAATATGCTTGCGTCAATAGATATGAAGTTTTAATATCACAAAAATATCAGTTAACCCTTAATTAATAGATCCAGTGAAATTCTAATGAAAATCCTTACTCTCACCAAGATTTTTTCTTTTTCTTTAGATTTTTCTTTACTTTTTCTTTTTATTTATTTATTTATTTATGTAAGTTTGTGGAATAATCCAACAAGGTGACTTTAAAATTTGTATGAAATAACAGAATTGCAAAAATGACTATCATCTTTGGTTCTGACAAAGATGAACCAAATAGGGAAACACATACTAGTATTTATACTAAATTTATAGTATAATATGGAGTTTTAGACAAATATCAATTAAAAAATGAACCAATGGAGCAGAAAAGGGAGTCTAGAACCATTCATAAACGTACGTGAAAAATCTAATGTGACAGAGCTTGCGTAGTACTGTAATGTCAAAAAGGTGAGCTATTTAATAACATGCTCCTGGAAATATTAAGCATCTGTTTTTAAATAAAAACATATTTAGATTCCTATCTCACATGATAGAAACCAATTCAAAGAGAATTAAGCACATTTTTTACAGAAAGAAATATAGGGAAATATCTGTACTGATTTTGGTGTAGTGAAGTTTTTTTTTTTTTTAATTTTTCTTAACGTTTATTCATTTTTGAGAGAGAGAGAGAGAGACAGAGCATGAGCAGGGGAGGAGCAGAGAGAGAGAGACACACACACAGAATCTGAAGTAGACTCTAGGCTCTGAGTTGTCAGCACAGACCCCGACACGGGGCTCAAACCCACAAACCACAAGATCGTGACCTGAGCCGAAGTTGGATGCTTAACTGACTGAGCCACCCAGGCACCCCAAAGGTTTTCTTAAACTTGATACTAAAAATATAACTTATATTTGACTACATTAAATTTGGAACTCTTAACGAGAAGATGAATGATCACTGAATTGACAAATTCCATTGGGAGCTTCATATGGTGGAATAATCATACATAAAAACCACTTGGGTAAGTGAAACAAGGATCATTTATTTAAAAAATAGAGGAGCAAGTTAGATCACTCAAGATTCTTAGCAGAGGACTTGAAATACTTTTCAATGACAGAATATGATGAAAGCTTCCAGGAATGCTGCAAAAGGGTCAGACCAGTGGGCACTATTACAGATAAAAAGATATTAGTGATCAATACATCATATACATATCAATACATCATATATTCTGGAAGCTCAACTGTGTCTCTCAAGCCAGTCCTATATACATGAGACAAGAGCACTTTGACATATAATCTGGATGTGTGTGGAGAGGTCCACCTCATTTAAGGAAGTAGAAGTCTCGTTCTTCATGTGATACGTTATACAGTATAACTCAGACAGTTGTGGAATATAGCACCCTCAGACTGAATACAGTCCTCTCTTACCACTCTTGACTCCCCTGGGTTATCACGGCCTTAGTCAAAATATTCTCCTGAACTTGGAATCGCTAGACAAAAACAAGGGCCAGTTACTCAGACATCTCTGGGAGGCTGAGACGTACAAGTGATGTATAGTGCAAGCCCTGCCCTAGGTTTATGGACCAACTGTAGGCCCATCCTTCAAAAGTCTGGAGAAACTGGAGTGCCTGGGTGGCTCAGTTGGTTGAGCGCCTGACTTAAGCTCAGGTCATGATCTCACGGTTCATGAGTTTGAGCCCCATGTTGGGCTCTGTGCTCTCAGTGCAGAGCCTGCTTCAGATTCTCTGTCTCATCTCTCTGCACCCCCCTCCAACTGCTCTCACACATACTCTCTCTCTCTCTGTCTCAAAAATGAATAAACATTAAAAAAAACGTGGAGAAGATACTTGTAATCCTCTAAAAGATGACTGATAATTAATATTAAGAATATGTAAGGGATCCCTACAAATAAATAATAAAACTACAACTCAGAATAAAAAAAATTTCAACAGACATAAGTAAGTCCAAGAAGATGAAACATGAATTGGTCATAAATATATCAAAAGACTAAACCTAATTACTAATCAGGAAAATTCAGATTAAAAACAGATAGACTTTCCAGCCTACAATCCTGGCAAAAATGAGCACAGGAGACAACTGGCTCTTTTACTTATTGAGACTTTCTTTAAGCCATAGGAAAAAGAATGAAATCTTGCCATTAGGATGACACGGACAGAGCTTGAGAGTAGTATGCTAACTGAAATAAGTCAGAGAAAGACAAATACCATGTGATTTCACTCACATGCAGAATTTAAGAAACAAAACAAAAGACCAAAGCAGGGGGGAAAAAAAGAGAGAGAGTCAAACCAGAAACTGACCCTTAAGAGTTAACAGAGAACAAACTGATGGTTACTGGAGGGAAGGGGAATGGGTTAAAAAGGTGATAAGGACTAAGGAGTGCACTCCTTGTGATGAGCACCGGGTGTTGTGTGGTATTATTGAATCACTATTTGGTATACCTGAAACTAATACTTCACATATGGTAACTAACTGGAGTTTAAATAAAAACTTAAAAAATAAAAGACTCAATAAAAGACAGCTATGATGATGCCACATAAACAATTTTTTAAAAATAGGGAGGATTCATTCAGTTTATTACCTTAGATAATTTTGATCGGTTAACAGTGGCTGAAATTTGTGGGTAAAATGCATTATCCTGGTAAAGCAGTAGGAAAGGCATGAACCATTCTAACTAAGTGGGCATGGCTTGATTTTAGTGGATGATGTGTCCCTCAGAATTTCCCTTTTTGTTTTTTCATATAACAAGGGACTATAATTTTTACTTCTTTATTAGATATCATTAGCTTCCCTGTTAAAATAAACTTTAATGTGAATATGTATGTCAAAGTTTAGTATTTTAATCTAATGTTTCCCAAAAAGTAGTAGAAGTCATGAATATTGCTGGTAGTGCTCATTGATTCTAAAGGACATCCAGACACTTTTTAAGTAAAAGTGTTACACTGTTTTAACATGCAGATTCGAAAATGTAGTCAGTGTACAGGTATTACTAAAATGGTCTAAATACGAATAAATGAATTGTTTGGAAGTAAATGTTTTAAAACTATGTACAAATGTTATGTAAGTTCGACAAAGTAAGGAAAGCAATATTTAAATGAGTGTGATATGGGACACATTCATCAGTCATAGGAAGAGTCACTATGGGGTAAGGTGAGCAATACCGAATATTGAAACGCACAGTTAACTTCAAAAGCAGTACAGCCTTCTTGAGCTATTGATTTGTTTACCCGTAACTCCCTGGGGGAAATGTATGTTCCTGCATTGGGGCATTTTTGTCATGCAGCTGTGTTTGATTTCTGTAGTTTAGAAAACAAAAAAACATACTTACCATAAACAAGTCTAGACCCTTGGGTACTCATTAATATTCAGAATTTAGTTTTAAGTGTATCTAAGAGTGGAGGTTATATAACTTTTTTACACCTTGTGATAAAAAAGTTAAATAATCTAGTGACTCCTTATGAGAATCCTGGAGAATCCTAAAAGATTTCTTTTAGGAGCTAGGAATTTCATAATAATATTTGATAATATTAATTAATATAACTTTAATTTGTTTATTTAAATTCAAGTTAGTTAACATACAGTGTAGTATTAGTTTCAGGGACAGAATTTAGTGATTCATCACTTATATATAACGTCCAGTGCTCATCCTAACAAGCGCCTTCCTTAATGCCAATCACCCATTTAGCCCATCCCCCACCCCCACCCTCTCCCCCCAAATTAATAATATTAAATTTTTAGCTCTTTTGAGCTCTATTTCGTTCTTTTCTGCTATTTGCCTAAATTCTTTTTCTTATTTTTCAAAACGTTCCTAATCTATGTTTTTGTAAGCACCTTAAATGTTTTTTGGAATAAAAATGATATCTAAGATTATTGAATGTTTACCAGAAGCCAGTTGTTCTTCTAAATGTTTTTCCTATATTTATATGTTAATCCTGTTAACAACCCTAGGGTGCAGGCAATGTTATCATCAGTGCGTTTAAAGTTAAGTAATGTGCCCAAGGTCATAAAGCTGGCAAGTAGCAAGGCCGGGACTCGAATCCAAGCCTTGTTTAGTTTCAGTGATCTCCTACAATGTTTATATTATAAGGTCTCTGCATCATGGTATAGAGGAATATATAACCACTGTATTCATTATAAAAATGTCACGTAGTCTTTTATGAAAAAAATGAGAATACAAAAAAAACAACCTGGAGAATACATCATTCCTAGGTCCATTATGCAGAGAAAATCGTCTTGCATCCATTCACTGATATAATCCATCCATTCCTTTTTCTATGTAAATTTCAGTACATGTTTCAAAGCAATAAACCCATTCTATAATAATGTTCACTTCTAGGAAATTCTTAGGTAAAACTTCGTTCCTTCTTGTTGAGGTTAAAGACCATTTTATCATGCTTGAATCCTTTAAGAAGGAAGAAAACTAACATTGAATGGCCTGCTATCAATAAGGTACTTTTACCCACCAATTATCCCATTAAATTTTCTCAGAAAAAGCACTTAAAACTGTGAAAACGAATGAGTCTTGCTTTATCTGCTTTAGGGCCATTAGCAAATCATCTCATTCTCCTCTTCTGAATAACCTGCGTGTTTTTCTGCTTACCACTTAGGTTCTCCCTATCCACAACCCTATAATCATTTTTGCCATTTTCCTTTAAGCCCTCTCAAAGTTCATTCTACTCCTTTTGAGTCTAGAACAGTACATACTAATGCATATTATATCTCATCAACACTGAGTTTAATGAAAGGAGAGCTTTTAAGTGCCTGCGTTTGATGTATTCTACCCCATCAGGACGGCTGTTAAAGATAGTTATGACTGTCATTCAAGTCGCGAGCCACCATGATTCTGGAGATAATGTCTATTTTTCAATCTATACTCAGTCATTTATAGCATCTTATAATTGCAAAATCTGTAATAACTCCTTCTATACTGAACTTCAGTCTGATAGTTTCCCATCATATAAGAATATATCAGCTTTCAAGATACACAATCCCTTACCTATTCGCTTGCCTTTCCAGGATTAATGCAACCGGAAAGCTTTAATGGTGATCCTAGTGTATACACTATGACCTGCAGATAAAAATGTCAGAAGCTCCAGACGCAGAGTAAAGTCTACATCCAGTAACTGACAGATTAAAGACACGTGTTTCCATAATCGCTAAAATGACAATGAACATATTTTTTTTAAAAAAGACATAAACCTATGGATCAAAAATAAGAGCAACAAAATCTGCTGAAAAGTAAATTGTTGAGTGTGAACTAACTGAACGGATCTGAGAAACCTAAATCTTAACCAGTAGAGCGAAAAGCTAAAAAACAATTTCTACGGTTTTCTACTGTAGCACCTTCCAGAAGCTCAAGGATACCTCCCTTTGAAAGTGACAAGGATGGTAAAGCTAAAACACAAAAGCAATTTGAAAGCATTTCTTTTTTTTTTATTTTGAGAGAGGGAGGGAGACCGTGAGTGGGGGAGGGGAGAATCCCAAGCAGGCTCTGTGCTTTCAGGGCTACCCTTCCATGGACCTTTTCTCAGGAATCTACTAGAGGCTGCGATAAAACCAAAATGAAGACAATGAGAAAAATGAAGACATGAGATCTAGCAAATGAAGATGTAATTTGAGAGAGTGTATATTTTCTTTAGGACGGCAACTCAGGATGAGACCTGTGCCCTAGGTCGAGTAAGCCTCCCTGCCCAGGTCAGAGCAGACAGAAGGCCCTGGGAGAAGTCTTCAAGATTAGTTGATATGCCTTCTTGCTGCATCAGAATTTATTGAGGGAAAATGGGTGAAGAGTTTGGATTTTTATTAGTGATATATATAGAAAACAAAGCAAAAAAATCCAGATAATTATTAACACCAAAGAAAGCAAACCCTTGTATAGAAGAGAAAAAAATATTTATCATACAACAAATGGCTCAACTGTCACAATATTGTGAACACTGAAGGTTGATCTAACCAAGGTAACGATGTGACCATATTGGGGGGAAGGGGCGCAGAAGGAGGTTGTGCGTGCTTGGGGGATAGGATATGAAAGAATTAAATTCTCATCTTTTCTAGTGAGAAACAATCCAATAGTGCCTAGAACTGGAAAATCAAAAAAGTGGCAATATAGATATTGGAAGTGAGTAGTTAAAGTAGCCACAAGACATGAAAAGTTTTGTTTCTGATGCAGGATAAAGTGGGATGGGAGGATTTGGAAAATTCTGGTTTTCTAAGAACTGTTGAACTGTTGACAGCCACATGCATGTATAACTTTGATCTTTTTTTTTTTTTAAGAAGAATACGCATGTTCAATTAGCTGCACCAAATGCATCTGAAAATTGTTAGTCAGCCTTCTGCTCCATCAGCACTCATCCACTCGTGCCCCGATTTATTGGTAAATGATGAGAAATTTCCTGAAATCTTTGGAAAAATCAAACAAAACAAAGGAAAACAAAAAGCCCTTCCCTTTTCTCGCTGTGAGGTACATAGGTGGATGAGATGGCTCTTCATATAAAGAGAAAACAGCAACGTCTTACTCAAAAGGGAAGAATGACATTCCAAAGTTGTCTTATATGGAAAGCCCGTGTCCGAGTCCTTACGGGGTGCCAGGAGGCATACCGTTGGGTGATTTCAGCCTTCACTAACGTGCCCAGCGGAGGTCTGACTCCAAAACCAGAAGGGGACACTTTATTCTAAAGAATAAGTAATATTAAGGCTGCACAAAGGCAGATTAGTTAGTTGAGAGAGCGCTGGAGGAGGAGCCCCAGGGCCAGAGTTGTTGCCCCATCTTCCTCACCAATAGACTAAAGCAGTCTATAGGATGTGAGTATGTGGCTCCTTTGATTCATTTTTCCTGTCAGGAGGTGTAATACTTTCAGGATTAACTATTATACATCATTTATGTCCTTCAGTTTTCAATAAAAGGTCCATTTTTCAAGGGTTTCTTGGATCCATCAGGGGGAAAAAGTGCTTCTGTAGTATTGAAGGCTATCCTATAAAGCCTACAGATTTTCTAAGATATAAAAACAGTTTTTCTGAAGTGATAATTAGAATTTATATGGCCTCAGGGGCGCCTGGATGGCTCTGTTGGTTAAGCATCCGACTTGGGCCCAGGTCATGATCTCACTGTTTGTGAGTTCGAGCCCCGTGTTGGGCTCTGTGCTGACAGCTCGGAGCCTGGCGTCTGCTTTGGATTCTGTGTCTCCCTCTCTCTCTCTGCCCCTTCCCTGCTCATGCTCTGTCTCTCTCTCTCAAAAATAATGAACTTTAAAAAGTTTAGAAAAAATTTATATGGCCTCATACTAGCAGGCTTCAGACTGATCTGCGCATAATAACTAAACATGTCTCCTACCTGACCTGAGGCCTGCGTGATCCCACTGTAGTCAGTGATGCCTGAATAGTCTGATCACTTACCTTTTGGGAGAAGGGTATTTCAGGGTCTGCCAACCCAAGAAAATAAAACCTTTGCTGATTCCATCGGAATGGTCATATTTGGGTGAAAACTAGAATGTCACATTAAATTCAGTTCTCCTGTAGCAGAAGCTTCCAAATGATCAAGGAATGTGAATGTTTTCAGAAATTCTAACGAGCCCTGTTTCAGGCTGCTTGGGCTGCCCTAACAAAATACCATAGACTGGGTGACTTAAACAGTAGCCATTTAATTTCCCATAGTTCTGGAGGCTGGAAAATCTGAGATCAAGGTGCCAGCATGATCAGGTTTTAGTGATAGCCCTCTCGTAGGGGCTGGCTCGCACTGTGACTTCGAATGGAAGGTACAGAGATGGGAGAACTCTGGTCTCTCCCTCTAATTATAAAGGCACAAACCCCATCATGGGGGCTTCCCTCGTATGACCTCATCTAAAGATAACCACCTACCATAGACCCTACTTCCTAACAGCATCACACTGGGAGTTAGGGCTTCAACATATGAATTTGGGGGGGTACATCCCATCCATAACAGGCCTGCACACAATGAGACCCCGTGAGTGTCGCCTTTGTTTGTTGAGCTACAAGAAGCTCAAGATTTTGATCATAGCCAGTTTTCAGCTTCATTTGTGATACATGACAGCCCACCGTGAAGCTTACCATTCATATTTCTACAGGGAGGAGTGGTCCTGCCCCAGGCCTCTGAGTGATCAAGTGTTTCATCTCAAGGGAATCTCGCAGGAGCAAATTATCAGCAAACCTCAAAGCACTGTGCTAACTGCTAGCATCACACCTTCTTCCTTTCGAGTCTCTTCCTTCTTTAGGTAGAAATCAGCCACACTATCCCAAAGATGGGGGTTTACGTCTAAATATTTTGTTGAGAAAGGCATAAAGGATCACTTTTAGTTTTAATTCTTTGATAACTAAAACACAAAAGTGGTTTCAGAAGAAATGACACTAACAAATTTGTCCCACCTCTTCATGTGAAAAAAAATCTTTAATTTCGTAAATAGACAGTGAAAGACATTTTGTCTTTGATGAAAACAGAACCAAATCAAACAATAAAAGGAAACAAAACACCTTTAAGTGTCTCTCTATGGAGTAACAGCTCTATCAAGTCTGTTTTATAGATGAGAAAAAATGGAAGATTCAAGTTATTGATTTGCTGGTTCTCAGTGATCTTTCCTACTGCCATCTCCTAAACACAAGATTTGGATAGAAAATACTTATTTAAAATGATCCATGTAATTTTTTATGCTATTGAATAGTCACGGACCTTCTGCCGTGACACCAGACACTCCATGCAGGACTCTGAAGGGTTTGCAGCTTCTGGAAGCGACAGCGCTGAGCTGTTAGCTCCCTACAGGGATTACCTGAGTTGAAAAGAGGACCTATCCAGGGTTTTAGCCCTTGCCAGACGAACTTCATCCAATGACTGGTCAATGGTAAGGGGAAGTGAGTCTGAAGGCTGAGGCCTTTCCTCTTACTTGGGGTAATTCTGAAGGATACTCCCAGCTCCAGAACCCCCCAAATATGGCTCTGTTGAGACTATAGCACAACCCCACTTTCTCACAGTCCAATGAGACTGCTTTGTTCCCTTCCTCAAGAGATGTTGACCCTGAGGGCACTCCCTAATCTGCCTAAATGTGATTCTCTGCTGTAGTCAGCTTCCTGGGGAATTCAACCCAATCTTTCTTCCGTCTCCCTACCCCTCCTCTTTTTCTTCTCCCTGCTCCCTCTCCTTCTCTTACACACACACACACACACACACACACACACACACACACACAACAAATTTGCCTTCCATTCCAATGAAACTAAGGATTAAATTAAACCCATTTTCAGTGGAGCAAAACAGACTGCCTTAATGTAAACTCAGTGATTCTAACAAGCAAAAATTAGTAATATGAGCAACAGTGCCAAAACTGGAAATAACAAATCACGGCTCTTCAGGGTTCAAGTGGGATCCGAATATGACAACATTAAAACTTCATACTAGCCAAATGCTTCTTTTCTAATCTCTCTTTTAGATTTGGCAAGCTTGGTTGTCTTTTGATTCTACATAACCTGAGCTCAGTGGTTTCCAAACTTTCTCCGTCTGTTAGTGTTGTTCTGTTTTCTTTCTCAGAGGACCCAACCTCAAGGGCCACTGATGTAGGAGACACCAGGGTTTGCCTGTAGCTGAGAGAGGGATGCTCACTCAAAATGAGAGTGAACCTCTACTTTTATGTGAATTACTGAGGGAGAGGGAAAAGCTGTCCAAAGACTTATCAAACTCGACTGTGAAAAAATTATACGGAGGTTTAATGGTGTCTCATAAAGTCAGAAAGCACGACTTCTTATGTGTACTGTTTAAAAGCTTAACATTAGCCAAAATGCTACTCCTGGATTCACTGTCGTACTTATCTATTCAGCAAAAATTCGTCAAACATCTAGAGACACAGGATGAAAAAGGAAAACTTTTGCCTTTGCATAAACCACTGTCTATTGGGGAGTGACACAAATAACTAAAATACGTTATTCTGTGTAGTAAAGCAGAGCTGTAGAGAAAGTTATTTGAGAAGTGAATGTGATTATTTCTGAGTGGGAATGGAAGAGGAAGGGAGGAAGGGACGGGAAGGCATCTCAAAGGAGATGACGGTTTCAGAGAAAGAATTTGCATAAGATGGTAGAGTATAAACCAGCATCCAGATTCTTGTAATGAGCAGTCTTGTTGGAAGGCTTATTGGAAGCACTGAGTGTAATAGTTGAACTAGAAACTGCATGAAAATCTGGCATACATAGCCGCAGTAGAGATGGAGCATGGTGATTTGCTTCGGCATGGGGCTCCATTTTTGGGTGGGCTGAATTAAGTGTCTTCTCTCACCCATAATCTCTGTGTTCCCTTGGGGCTTGCTTATTGCTTTAAAAAGCTTTTTAGACTCTTTTTTTTTAATGTGTATTTATTTTAGAGAGAGACAGAACGCAAGTGGGGGAGGGGCAGAGAGAGAGGGAGACACAGAATCCGAAGCAGGCTCCAGGCTCTGAGCTGTCAGCACAGAGTCTGACACGGGGTCCAAACCCATGAACCACGAGATCATGTCCTGAGCCAAAGTCGAACATTTAACCAAATGAGCCACCCAGGTGCCCCTAGATTTTCTATATTCAAGAACTTCCTGGGAGGAAAGTAGGTGGACTTTGTACTTCAGAAATGTTCAAATGTGTGCACGACGGCTATGACTTTGTTTTCTAGCTTCTAGTACAGTGCCTGCCACATAGTAGGCATGGATTTGAAAAGCAGCAGGAACACCAACATATTTTGGAATGCACAGGTGCATGAATAGTCAGCATCCTGACTTTTATGGCATTATGGGAGGAGAGAATTCTCATTGTGTTTATTCTTTACCTGACTAAAATTCCAGTGTTACGCTATATAAATGACGGTTGTAAAAAGCTAGTTAATTGTACCACTTTCATTGGTTAGAAGATTTTGACTAAAAAATAATGCCTTCTCTAACGTAAAGCAACTCACAGAGATAATTATCTGACTAGGTTCAGAATTCTTACCTTCTACAAAGTGTTGCTAAGTCCTATCCAGGGATGGATGGAAAATATCATGAAATGTCAATATAAAGAATGTCACTTTTGCGTTATTTATGGATTCTTGTAACTTAGGAATCATAACAGCGTTGCTTTTATGAAGTCTCCAAAGAGAGGCTATGAGAAGAGGGTTAGCGGGTCTGGAGAAGATGAAAGCCGTCAGGAGGGTAAGAGTCTTTTGAAGTGAGAATAATAACCCGCAGATCAACACATCCATATTGGCAAGATAGATTGCCGTTCTTGAGTTCAAAGGGGTCAGTCGTTAACAATCTGTTTCCTAATGGAGTGATTTTATAAATATGTCATAAACATCACATGGTGATGCCTTCATATAAAATTGTTTTTAGCAAATGGCTTAAATAAAACAGTAGATGTTTAATTGTTTCACAATAAAGGACCTATGAATCCAAGATGAAAAAAATTAGATTTTTTTAAAATTACATTTTAGGAGGAACACAACCTGGCTGATTTCCGTGCCCAGTGCTTTTGAAAGAAAATCCTAGCAGTTAAGACCTTGCTACAGTTTTCCTCTTCACTCTAGTCAGATTGGCCTATGGCCTACTGTGCCTTTTGTTCTTTCCGACCATTACACTCTGGTATCACCCAGATGCCTTCTTACCCCCTTTCTCCATCCCTCGCCGTTGAGTGCGACAGTCTATCCCACTCTTAATTCCTTTGTTAAGTGTTCGTTCCTTCCTCTAACCTTTCAAATACTTATCCTGTTTGCCTCTCATATCAATAATAATAATAATAATCATGAGAGTCAATGTCGATTGAGTGGTTACCCTGTGTCAGGCTAATCTAAGCGCTACATGGGTCTTATCTCATTTAATTATCACCAAATGTGAATGAGTCGGTACTATTTCTACCTCTGTTTTCAGAGATGAATACATGAAAGCTCAATGCTGTTAAGTAACTTGCCTAAGCTCACACAACTAGAAAGTGGTGGCGTGAAGATTTGAACCTATGCGGTCTGGTTCTGGAGCCAAATGATAGCCTGGCTGCAATTTTGCCTTTCATCTGACCTTTTTTGCGTGTCAGGCATGTTTTTATTGTGTGCATGGCGTGGACATTTTTTGGCCTCTTGGCCATTTTGTATTCATTTGTCCTATTCCCTGTACTATATTTGGAAGGAGAGGATCCACTAATTCTCTCTCAGACCATAGTTCTGATAAAGCTTCCCCCATTCCTCATAGATTCCAGAAGTAGTGTCTGACTCAGGCTTGGCCAGCTCGAGCTATACACTCCTCTGACACGGAACTTGATGAGACACACAACCCTTTCAGAGCGAAGATTCAGGCATATGTACTTCCCAGCGAGATTTGAAACTGAGATAATACAATTCTTAGAGCCTTTCTGAGAATTGAGTCAACTCAGAGTCTGGACCAAAATTCCTTTTTTCTGCTCTTTATCTGAGTTGAGAGGGATTTTCTGGATTTTTTTTTTTTTTTTTTTTGTCAATTGCTGCAAAAAGTATCCTAACTGGTAAAAAAAAAGATTGACAGATTCTCCCAGGTTAAATGGTTATTTATTTAATTTTATTTTTTTAGCAGTAAAGACTGACTTTCTCAAACTTTCTTCTGCGCAGTGTTCCGCACTTAGATATATTGCATAATATTAATTGAACTCATTTTGGAAATCAGCCGAATCAATATGCTAAACCAAAATTCATGCTAAATGTACCGCAAATTCCATACAAACTTAGGTTTAACTTTGCTGCAAGTTAAACTTGTACCTATTTATTTGAAATCATACATTCTAAAAATTCAAATATCTATAGATAAATGTATTATTTATAAATTAATTAAATTCTATAGATAAATTTATTATTTATAAATTCATTAAAAAAAGCTAGGGGCGCCTGGGTGGCTCAGTCGGTTAAGCGTCCGACTCTTGGTTTTTGGCTCAAGTCATGATCTCACAGTTTCATGAGTTTGAGCTCCATGTCAGACTCTGCATTGACAGTAAGGAGACTGCTTGGGATTCTCTCTTTCTCCCTCTCTCTCTGCCCCTCCCCACTCACACTGTCCCAGTCTCTCTCAAAATGAATAAACAAACTTAAGGGAAAAAAAGCTAAATTACTTCTTTCTCTATCCCTTCTGTTTTCCTTTCTTATCTCTTCCCTCTTTTCAGAAGGTAAGGAAAACAGGGCTATGTGATTGGTTCGCTATATGGAAGATTCTGTAGCATACTCTGGTGGAAGGAACACTGACTCAGAAATGGGACACTTGGAAAACTATAAGCTCGAGCAGGCCTTTAATACTCTCTCAGGCTTGGGCTTGAGTTTCCTCATCCATGCTCTGAGATATAATCTCTTCTTCTTGGCATTTACCTTGTTAAAAAAGAATGTGAACTATCACTCTATGACATGTTTCTCCTTTGTTGGTCCTTTCATAAAAGTCCTTCTGATGTTGTCAGTAGCTAATCAGAGCCTGGTCATTGTGAGATTAGTAAATGTTATTTTAGATAAAGTGCAGATTAGGAAAGTATGATATAATTATGGATCTTAAGGGGGTTATGATGATAAAAATGATTTTTCCCAGGTTATGTGCAACATTAAAATTAGCTCAAGGAATTGGCTCTAACTTCACAACTCTCATGGGCCATAACATTGAACCTGTGGAATAACTGGGTGAGATGTTCGGCAAGGTCTTGTCCAGCCCCAGCCTCCTGTGAAAACATACAAAGCCACTGCCTGGAATGAGCCTCTTGTGGTACTTTGTGTCAGTATGGGGCGTCTAACCCCTTGTTCTAGATACCTATTTTTTTTTGGTGTTGAATGAGTTCTACTGTCCAGGTTTTCCTGAAGACAGTTGTCTTCCAGAACCGCCCTTGGCTACTTGGGCTTCATGAAGACATGCTGGCTTGTGATTGTTCTAGATCCCCAGGAATCTGAGCAGTGGCCTTGAATGGAAAACATATAGGTAGTTCAGTCCTCCAACTGTAGGTCACTCTAAGGAGTTTGGTCTTTATTCTTCATTCATTGGTGGGTGGGTCCTCCTGTCAAGTCGTGCAATCAAAAGGGAGTTTGATCTTGTTTATGGTTGTCTGAGGACAGCTTTCCTCTGTTTCATAATTTTATCGGTGCACATCAGCCGGTTAACTTTATGATACAGTAAAGAGATCCCAGGACTTACATGTTCAAGTCCTATCTCTGCCACTAGCTAGCAGTGTGACCTTAGACCAGGCGTTTTGCTTTTCCTAATTGCAGTTTCTCCAGCTACAGTATAAAATTATTAGACTCGGGGTACCTGGGTGGCTCAGGTGGTCAAGCATCCGACTTCGGCTCAGGTCATGATCTCGCAGTTTGTGAATTCAAGCCCTGCATCAGGCTCTGTGCTGACAGCCCAGAGCCTAGAGCCTACTCAGATTCGGTGTCTCCCTCTCTCTCTGCCCTCTCCCGACTCATGTTCTTTCTCTCTCTCTCTCCCCCAAAAATAAACATTAAAAAAATTAAAAACAAAATAATTAGACTAGATAATTTCTTAAGCTTCTTGCATGAATCTGTAATTCTATGATTATGTCACATGACAGCAAATCTTGTAGTATGCTGGGTCACGGAGCCTCTTCATGGACTGTGACCTGAAGACTCTATTGTCGAAATATTCCATCCAAATCTTCCTCGCCAGAGGAAGAGGACATTCAGTGCAATTGCCACGTGCTGTATCACCATCCAGAAAAACTCCTGTTCTGGCCTTCGATTCCTGAAATCGAAGTGTACCTTTTTTCCCCTTCTGACGCTCTCACAGATTGAATTGGAAAAACCCAGTAAATAGCTCTGTGGCTAAGTGAAGAAACACTTATGAAGGAGTGTCATGTATTAGACTGTAGATGGTCATATGAAGCTTCCAAAGGTCCTTTGTTATCTTATGGTCTTACTCAGGGAGAGGAAAGACAAAAATACACTTTAGTATCCGTACTGAATTTAATGGGAATTTGCATTTCAATGCCAGCCTTTAAATGGTTTGATTCTCATAAACCCTACATTTTATGGAGTGTTTGATGTTACATAATGGTGAAATGAATAGAATTGGGAAATATTTGAACTTCAAATGTACTTGCTGGTGTGCTTTTTTTTTTTTTTAAACCACCTACATATAAACCTAGGATCAATTATGCAAAGTTTAATTTTTAAAAGTTTTGTTAAAGCTGGGCCATTATACTTTCTCCTTTTCTAATGAGTTAGCTCTCAGGTATGAATATATTTGAGAAAATGGCTAGTTCCCATTTTCATTCTCATTTGCTCTTTCTCATTTGATCTAGATCAAGGACCGGCAAACTTTTTCTGTAAAAGGCTTGATAGTAAATATTTTAGGCACCAGGAGCCATATATAGTCCCTATGGAAACCACTGAATTCTTCCACGATAGCAGAAAAACAATCACAGACAATATGTAAACAAATAGTGCGACCGTGTTCCAGTAAAGTTTGATTTAGAAAAACAGATGACTGGTTGGTAGGCCAAGTTTGCAGCTTCCTGATCTAGGTAATTAATCAACCAAGGATTCCTCCCCAGACTAGACCATTTTATACCAGAAATAGCATTGGAATAGGAGATCTGAATACCTTCCAGTTACGGCACTTCTAATTACTAGACATGATACCCTGCAAAGTCTCATTGACATGGGTCTTATTGCAGTCATTATACATTCAGCACTTAATATGTGTTAGCTAAGAACTAATAAGATTGTTGTGCTTTATATCTTGTGTAATACTTTAACTATCAAATCCCAGGAACTTCCGCAGCCTTAAGAAGTGTAGGTCATGTTACGGTGATTAATGGGGCCATGTTTGTGGTCCGGAGGAGAGGGAAGAAGGAAGAGAGCTCCTCCATATGGTCCGGGAAGTGTTCATATTCTAGAATCATTAAATATATGGCACAGAATTGCACAGTGTTAAAACTGGGTAATAAGGTGTTAGTACCAGAAATAGCAAAGAAGGGGAGCCTGGGTGGTAAAGAAGCATTGGACTTTTGCTTAGGTTATCATCTAACGGTTCACAAGTTCAATTCCCATGTCGGGCTCTGTGCTGACAGCTCAGAGCCTGTAGCCTGCTTTGGATTCTGTTCTTCCTCTTTCTCTCTCTCTCTCTCTCTCTGCCCCTCCCCTGTTCACACTTGTCTCCCTCTCTCTCTCCGAAAGATAAATAAATATTTAAAAAATTAAAAAAAAAGAAATGGTAAAGAGAATGAATGATGTTTCAGTTTCTAATTCAAGTGGTAGGAGGGAGAGGCAGGTCTATTTAAGGAGGTTTGAAGAGACTCTAGATTCAAACTGACAGAGTATTAAAAGCCTAGGAAATTGTTGGACACAACCAACTATAATGATTTGATTATAATAACCAAACTAATGAGAAACTAAAATCTGTGATACTCTACAAACCCTGGTCAGCTTCTTTCTTATCCAAGAGTTTCTTTTATTGAACTTCTGTTTTTGCCAATTCTTGTTTCATAAAGCTTACAGGCACCCAGGCATTTTCTGGCATCTGACCCATGGTTAATAAGAGACAGAACTATAAAATGTTGATGCACAGAGATTGTTTGGGGATCTATGTGATGACTAAAAAAGAGTGTGTTAATAGTCAATTGGTAGTTGGCTACTATTTTGACCCATCTGGAATGCTTTAGCCTGCCTCAATAATAGTTCTTTTGTGCACTGAAAGTATGTTCCCTGAGCTATATGAACTAACCTTATGATCTTAATTTAATTAGTGAATCATAGAATCAAGGCTAGAGATCCAGGGCCATTTATCTTAGATTGTACTGAGATTATTACAGATTCAAAATCTGGATTCAAGTGAGGGAGAGACTATCACTTTTCTTTTAAGGAAAAAATCATGAGAATATCTTCTAGTTTGTCAGTGTGTTTGTAAGAATTGCTTCAAAAGAAAATCGCTGAAGTTACAGAGGCTTAGATCATTATTTGGTGAACTGATGGGCATGACTGAAGGAATATGGATCAACTGAGAATTGACTGTCTCCGAATCGAATATTTAATGTCACACTGATTATTAAAGCAATCCCCAAAGATTTAGAAAGAATTAAGTCATTTATTGACTTCAAGTCATCTGACTTCTATATTTCTTAATTTCCTTATTTTGAAAAATTAAATAAACCTAAAAATTTCTTTAAGGGTAGTTCATCTTTTGTGTGTGGATGGTCGCATCATTTTGTGATTGAATTATGTGAAAAGGTTTTAAAGTTCTTGTAAAATGGGCATATGGGTGGGTTTTTCAGCCCTGGCACCATAGACATTTTGGGGTCAAATAATTGTTTGCTGTGGAGGGCTGTCCTGTGTACTGCAGGGCGTTTAGCAGTAGCCCTGGTTCCTACCTACTGGATACCAGTAGCATCCCTGCCCCAGGTTTGACAACCCAAATTGTCTCCAGACATTGTCAGAATCTGACCTGGTTGAGAAGAGTTGGTATAAGCAATCAAGCCATCACTCTATCATCAAGCCATCATGAAGGAAAAGCTGAGAGATTATATTAACACCATAAGTTTTTTTAGTAGTTGTATTTTGGTGTTGATGTAAATTAATTTGCTATTCAGTATTTTTGAGTGGCACATTGTTATGCAAGTTTTTCTAAGGAAGACGTTCATTTAGAAATAAAGGAATCTCCCATAAAGGGCTCTCTCCCTGGTCCTCCAGCTTTTTTGCATATCATGTTATCAATTATGCTATGGTTGTAAGAAGAGGATCGTAGTATTGACTCTGTTCTTCAACTGGAGATTGCAGGCATAGTAGCAAGAATGGAGTTACATCTCAGAACAGAAAGTGCATTGGGCCTTATCTTGGGACCTCTGCGAATTACCTGGATCACCTTCAAACCTCCCAGCACACCTTTCGTCTGGATAAGTCTGATTGCTTACTTTTTCCTTAAGGTCAAGAAATGTGAATTATTTATCTTTGTGTCTCCAGCTTAGTGGCTGTCACAAAATAAATAGATGCTTTAAAATTGAATGAATAGTGTACATCTATTTGTTGGTCTTGTAGACGAGGAGTTGGCATATTTTCTTCAACATCTTCTGTTCTTCTTTCTTCCTCCTTTATCCCTACACTTTCACTCCTGGCCAGTTCTTGCTGGCCTGAATTCTTCACAGATCTTCTATTTTTTTCCTTCACTGAATCAAAGGATGGCCAAGATGTTGCTTTGCCTTCTGTAAACCTGAGAAGAACCAGAACAAAAAAAGCACTAAGGAATTTTAATGTAGGACACTGGGGAATACCAGTGAGAAAAATATTGGATCATTTCACCACCCACTGTCATTGTGATAATGTTACTGCTGCAAATTATAAAGGCAAAACTTTTTAAATTATTATTTTTTTTTACTTTTAATTGATTCCTACGTCAGAATTCCTATAGGCTTGTTTCTCATCTTCAGTAATTTTTGATGTATTCTATAACTCTGAAATATGGCCCAATTTCCTATAGAACTCAAAATCAACTACCAACATCTTTGTTAAAAATTGGCAGGAGACACCTGGGTGGCTCAGTCAGTTAAGCATCCAGCTTCGGCTCAGGTCATGATCTCGGGATTCGTGAGTTCAAGTCCTATGTCTGGCTCTGAACTGTCAGCTCAGAGCTTGGAGCCTGCTTAGGATTCTGTGTCTCCCTCTTTCTCTGCCTCTCCCCCACGCACATTTTGTCTGTCTGTCTGTCTCTCTCAAAAAACAAATAAACATTAAAATTTTTTTTAATTGGGGGGAGTAGTGGACCTCAAGAAAAAGTGCCTGCAAATTATGAGAAACTGATAAAGGCAAATGACAAAGGCTTTGGAATTGGGCAGAACTAGGTAGTAATTGCCACACTGCCTTTTGTAAATTACAAGGATTTGGGCAAGTTATCTAAACCTATTGCATTTTAGTGCCATTATCTTTAAAATAGGCCAATGTCTACCTAAGTGTCACTCCAAGAATTAGAGAAACATAAAATTAAATTTGATCTAGGATGATATTTGCATAAAGTAGGCGGTTGTAAGTCAGTGATAATCGCGATAAATGATCATGATGGATGGTGATTGTGGAAATGACGGTAGTGGTATTAACTAGACACGGACAGGGCCAAGCCTTTGCAGAATCAGGAAGTGTCTTGTACCTTTCTTATTCCCTTTTCTAGGTCAGACTTAAATAGAATCTTTCCTTCTATCCTCTGCCATATGTTGCGCTCTATTGGCTGTCGTTGAATCCTTGCTAAGCAGCTAAGTATCTTTTCCAAGGAGTATTTGTATTTTAATAGGGATATTTTTAAATGTCATATATAGGCTCAAGGATCTGAATAAAGATAGACTAAAGTTATATTACTCTATTGCTCTATCTTTTCCTGATGATTTGTTTTCTTCACTCCAGGATCCAAAACTAAGTGTGTCAGTTAATCTTTCCCCCGAAACAGGAAAATAACAACAGTTTATTTTTTCTCATGATTCTTTGGGTAGACTGTGTGGCTCTTCTGTTCCAGATGGTATTTGTTGAAGTCATTCATGTAGCTACTATAATCTTGAAACTCAGCTGGGACTGGAATGTCTTAGAACTTAGCATACCTGGTGCCTTAACCGAGGAAGAGAGAATGGCAGGGCTGTCTAGGTTTCTGTCTCTTTCTTTTCTTCTCCCTCTTCTTCTATCCTTCTCCTTTACTCCTCTATCCCTATCCTTCTCTCTATCACCCTACCTCATTATTCAGTAGTTGAGCCCTTACTACATTGCGTAAAAGGCTGGTTCCAAAGAGGGCAAATATGGAAGCTGCATCAATCCAGAAGTCACACACCATCTCTTCTGCCATATTCTGTTGGTCGCAGGACCAGCCCAAGCTCAAGGGCAGAGGAAACAGACTCTGTTTGGATAGGAAGAGAGACATGTATGAATAAGAATGTGAGGATCCATTAGGTGGCTATATTTATAGGCAGTCTACCAGTCTCTGGGAAACCAGTCCATTTCACCCCAGTGTCTACTATCTCCTTCTCCTGAGTCCTTTTCCATATTTCTTCTTTCGGGATCGGGGGAACTGATGGCTTCTCAGTTTATAAAGAGTAAGTATTTATCATCATTTTCTTTAATACAGTAAGTGTTGTGGAAGGCACAGGGGTTTTAGAGACATACAGACCTCCAAATGGATGCCAGGTCCACTTATTGTATAATGCTGAGTGAGGTACATGAGGTCTCTCACCTCAGTCTTTTCATCTGCTAACTAAATACAGGAGATCAAACCTTCATTATAGGGTTAAGATGAAATTTATATTACTATAGTTTATATTGTGGAATTATTATCTGAAACTCAATAGATGTTAATTCTTCTTTCTGTCTGTTTTTACCTCTCCCTCTCAGTTTTTCTATCTGTTATCTTTTTCTGGAAGAGAAAAAATTTTTGAAAATTTCTAAACACTGCTTGTAATAATCAAACACATTTGTTCTAAGCCTTCTGATGTTTCCATAAAATGCTTAAAGATTTATAGAGAATTTTGAAAATTACTATTCTCTTATGCTGATTGCTCTATTCTTTCCTGAAGTTGCCATGTTATTGCTACCCATAAGCCTTGGCTTACATTTTCCTCTTGCCTAGTAATCCACCTTTTGCCTGCTCCTAGATCCATACCAGATCCTTTCTTTTCTAGAAGCATTATCTAATGTTGCTGGTGCCTGATATTTACAACTCTGTGTTTTAATCTATTTTGTGTTTAATCTATTTTATGTTTAATCCTGGGCCCTTTCCCATCAGATTTTTGTTACACAATGATTTTGGGGGGGTCTTTTAAACATCCCCTCAAGTACCCACCCTAAATTCCACACACTGTAACTAGAATTCAACCATTGGCAACTTTTCAATAACGATATGTTGACTTGAATTATTTTACAGAACACCCAAAGAAACATTAAAAAGTTGTTTCTAGGCTACCTCATCTATGAAAAATTCCAGAAACTGCATTACTCAATGTCTTGATAAATCTTGTGTGCGTGCATGTATGTATATTTATATGTAAATAAATAAATATATACATATATTTATAATAAATATATACATACATATATACATAATTGAATGATTAGGGACCACAGAGTAATTGCAATTTTGGAAAGGATAAAATTGAAGAAAACACATTATCTTCCTTAATTCGTGCATTATTTTGTGTGATCAGAATTTCCATAAAAGAAACTCCTAACCAACACATGACTAAGCATTAAAAAAAAATCATGAATGGGGGAGTTCTTATACCATGTTATAATAATTATAATTAGAATATGCAAGGACTTTCTTTCTTTAGTGTGTATTGCTAATTTCTTTATTTCCTTGATAAATATTGTCAGAACTATGTCCTAGAAGAATAAGTAATTAGGGGAATGTTACTACCAATCCTTTAGTTTTTATGGCTAGACACCATTTGTTTGCTTTTCCTGCCTCTAGAATATTCCTTCAGTGAATACTTCACTCTAAACCCAAAAGCAAAAGTCAAGTCACATCTTCCCCTTCTAGATTACTCACTCCAGTATTTCATTTAAGAGTTAAAATTAAATTCTTTAGCATGATCCCCAATAAACCGAGCCAAAAGTTTTCTCTGTCTGTTTTCTACTAAACTGGCAGCACTCAACTTAACTGAAAGAAATGGAGTAAAAAGCAGAAATGCATGGTCCTACGGCAGGTCGGTATGTTTGTTATTTCTGATTTGTGTACGTGTAAGTCAGTGAAATTATTAGTGCTCATTAAAAGCACTTGGTCCAGTTATTTGAATTCATCACTGAAGGACAGTCATGAATTCAAAGAATCACTCATCCAAGGCATTTTCAATTTCTCCAATATTTTTTGAAAATTTGTTTCCACCAGTGTCATTAAGAAGCATGAATTTTTTTTTTAAATAGAAATATTTACTCTTCCATTTGTCGCTCTTCCTTCGTCCTCTTTTTGGTGGATGTTTTTTCTGATTTTAAAATTTACGTATCTTAATTTTCAAATGTAGGGAGTGATCCCTTCCTAAGATTTAAAATGGCTAGTGGTTTGGTACCTCCATAGATCTATAACCACAAACTTGGATGTCTTTAAAAATATGTTTTATTATGAAAATGTTTAGAGGTGCTTGGGCGGCTCCATCAGTAAGTGTCTGACTTTGGCTTAAGTCCCGATCTCTTGGCTCATGAGTTTAAGCCCCCTGTTGGGCTCTGTGCTGTTAGCTCAGAGCCTGGAGCCTGCTTTGGATTCTGTGTCTTCCTCTCTCTGTCCCTCTCCCGCTTGTCTTCTGTCTCTCTCTCTCTCTCTCTCAAAAAAGTAATAAACATTAACAAAATTTTAAAAAAAAAAGAAAAAAATTTATCCAAACAAAAAGGTAGTAAGGAGATTATAATAAACTCCATACAGCAATTATTTAGCTGGATAATATGAACATTTAAAAATGGATAAATATAGGGGTGCTCGGGTGATTCAGTCAGTTAAGCGTCACACTTAAGTTCAGCTCAGATCTCCCGGTTCGTGGGTTCAAGCTCCACATCGGGCTCTGTGCTGTCAGCTCAGAGCCTGGAGCCTGCTTCGGATTCTGTGTCTCCCTCTCTCTGCCCCTCCCCAGCTCGTGTTCTGTCTCTTTCTCTCTCAAAAATAAATAAACCTTGAAAAAAAATTTTTAATGGATAAATATAAATTTGCTCTAACAAATATTAAAGTGAGTAATTCTCAAGTCATTTTGTAATTTGATGTTAGTTATTGAAATGAATTGTATTGCTTTTTATGGCTATTTAAACCAACCTTGACCTTCACATTTAGTATCTAATTGTAATTGTTAGTACTTTAGAATTTTCTGAATTCTTGAGGTGCCTACCTGGCTCAGTTGGTAGAGAACATGTGACTCTTGTTCTTGGAGTCATGAGTTCAAGCCCCACGTTGGGTGTAGAGATTACAAAATTGTTTTTTCTGAATTCTTAATATTAGTGTGTATTAATCCCTCACTCTATATCCTGCTTGGACTTCTCAGACTTTTAAAAAATTAGTTATTTCTGCTTTTCACTCTCAAGGGAAAGCTACTTGTTCTTGTAATAATCTTCTGGCATTATTCTGATGTCTTCTAACTCAATCAGAGGTCTTTTCAAAGGAAATCAAGTTCTGCCATTGAATTCTAAAACAATTCTCCTTTGTCTTTTTAGCCAATTCTTGTATAAAGGCTCCTCCCAAACTTCCCACAATCAGTGACTTAAATTCCTCACACAGAACAATTGAAGTGAATATATCAACTAAATGAATAAAGAATCTGATTAAGTAACTCCAACCACGGTTAGTAACTGACGTCCCTGAATCAATGTACTAAGTAATGAGTAGCAAGATTTGTAAACAACATAAGAATACATCTTCCAGACCAGCGATTGTGGAAAGCTAAAGCACCTACTGCAGCATCCAACAGACTTCTCTACTAAATGTACATTTATTTCAGTTTGAGACAAGCATAAGGAATAGTCCTCTTTTGTTTTGCACAAAGATTACCTATTTAGTAAATTGCATTTTCTTGAAATTACAGAGTTCTCTCATTGAATAACATCTCATTCCAAAGTTCAGTTTTATAAAACAGACACACAGAAATGGGGCTTCCTGACCTAGTGCATTTTCTGACTTTCTTCTGTCCCACACTCACACATTTCCATCCTCTGACACTTCCTCTAAACTCTGGGAATCTTAGGATCCCAATGAAAAGCCACAGTTCCTCAATGACTGGATATTTGATAATATTAAAGAATGTGGTTATGTATTGTGCAATATATGTTGTGATTTGTCTTTAAACTTTTTATCTTATATCTATGTATACATATATGTAGATCGATAGTGTATATAGAGAGAGGCAGACAGACGACATGATTCCTTGAATTTTCCTCAAAAGAAACTGGAAAAGTGGACTGGGTAGAGCTACAGAAGAGCATACAGTATTTATACTTGTTTAAGCGAGTTGATGGGTAAACCAGAGATAGGGCTCTACGAAGAAACAGAAACTATAGGATATGTGTATAAATCGTATCCTTAAATGTATATGTATACATATATAAAATCTTCTTCTGATTTATATATTCAAGTTCAGTACCAACCAGATAGGCAACTGCACACTTTTGGTTTGTCTGTTCTTTTTTGTAATGTATGTTGTACCTAATAAAATGTTTACTTCAATATGTAAATAAGACAAACTGAAAATAGTTACGTCAGAAGTGGGATAAAACATACATGATTTTGTAAAATACAGAATCAAGTTTTATGCACAGCAGTCTTTGGAGGATTTCTGTGGAAAATAGACTAAAAAGGATAAGAGATGAAAACATTGATGGGAATAATGATTATTTGATAAGCATAGCATCTAACTGCATTCCCAACAGTCAATAGATATTCAAATATTTAATGCCATACTATTATATAATGGGGAAGTATTTTTCTTCTTTTGTTCATTAAAAAAATTAAATACCTATTATATGCGATGTGCTAATTTAAATATTGATAATACAACAGTAAGACACAGAGTGCGTATGAGCGACAGATGTGAAAATACACACATTTGCTTATAGACGTATAAATCTGTATGCTGTTAGGGATACATTTTCTGGGATATGACAGCAGAGTGTCATCTTCTAGCAAGATGGCCTCCTCATAACAGTTTTGTAATAGATGGAAATAATATGTTTTGAGGTAGGACTCATTTTCAACTGACGAACTCTTGGAATGGGCCGGCATCACCGAACATGAAACACTGGCTCTCGGGTTTTCATGCAGCTTCGATACTGAAGTATCGAAAGCAGTTGCAAGGCCTCGATAGGCTGCCTCACTCAGTAAAAACAGACCAATACTGAGACACAATCTGAAAAACACTGTTTTGACTCTTACTTTGAAATAGTTATAGATTCACAGGGATTTGCAAAGATAGTAGAAAAAGAAAGAGGTCCCAATTGTTCACAATACTTACATCTTATATAAGTATAATATCAAAACCAAGGAATTGATATTGTGTATATTGATTTATGCCATTTTATCACATCGGTAGATTTGTGTGACTACCACCATAATCAAGATACGTAACTGCCTTATGACTACAAATATCTCTCCTTCATTACCCTTATATAGTCATACTCACCCCCTACCCTCCACCATCCCTAACCCCCGACCACTGCTAATCTGACCTTCATCTCCCATAATTAGAGAATGTTCTATAATTCGAATCATAGGAACATATATTTGTAACCTTTTGAGATTAGTTTTCTTCACTGAATATAATGCCCTGGAGATCATGCAAGTTGCTGCATATATCAATAGTTTGGTCCTTTTTATTCTTGAGTGGTATGCTATGTTATGGATATATTTATTTATTTAAAAATTTATTTAAAAATTCACAGATGGTGGGACGTTTTGGTTGTATCCAAAATGTTTCCACTTCTTGACTATCATTAAATAAAGGCGCTATGAACGATTTTGCACAGGCTTTTGTGTGGACATAGTTTTCATTTCTCCGGGATAATTGCCCAGGAACGCAGTTGCTGGCTTGTCTGGTTAAGTTTATATTTAGTCGTTATTTTTGTTTTTCAAGTAACTGCCAAACTATTTTTCAAAGTGACTGTGTATCATGTTACATTCAACAATGTGTGAAACGTGTAATTTCTCTACATCCTCATGAGCAATCGGTATTGTCACTATTTTTCATTTCAGCTTTTCTAATAGGTGTCTAATGATATCTCATTTTAATCTCAGTTTGCTTTTCCCTAATGGCTAGTGATGTTGAACATACTTTTCATGTGATTATTTGACATCTTGCATCCTCTAGTGGAGTGTCTTTTTTTTTCTTAATGTTTATTTATTTGAGAGAGAGAGAGAGAGAGAGACCGAGTGTGAACAGGGGAAGGGCAGAGAGAGAAGGGAGACTCTCTCAGAGTAAGAAAATTCACAGGAGAGGATTGTACAGTTCATCATATGGAAAATCGTAATAAAATATATGATGTCTCTTGAAAAAGTTACTCGAAGATATTTCCCAGCCAATAGAAGGATTCAAAATTATAAATTTAAAAATGTGGAAGTTACAAGTTTATGTTTTTCTGTAACCAGTTTGGACCAGTTATGTATTAGTCCAGAATGATTCTTCAGTTCATGGAGTAAACCAGGCTGTATAGCAAATCACTGCATTTTTCTTCTTTCACTTCTAGTCATTTCTGTGTATCAGCAAATACTTGTTCTGGGGCACGTCCTTACTCCACAGTTCACATAGTAACTCTCGCGAGGTCAGATCACTACTTGCACACCAACTGGTTGTGTTTATTCTGTCCCCGTGTAGTCGGGATCTCTAGGCAGCAGCCCTGAGGTGGGCCTTGCAAGGACTTTTACTAGGGAGCCCTCTTAGGAACAATGCTTGAATAAAGCAAGAGAAGGGAGGGAGCAGAGGGGGGAGTTGGCCAGCAGTGCAGCTGCAACAAGATATTTTGCCAACCTCCAAGTTCACCACCAGCTGAAAACAGTGGCTTTCGAGTTGGGCAGGGGGCCTCCCATTTCAGTCCCGTATTGACTGGTCATTGAATGCAAGCTGCTCTGGGAAGGAGGGTCGCTTTGGTCAAGATCACTTTTTATGGCTGGGAGCAGCTCCCGAGTGACCTGAGGCCTGAGGGGAGGGCTCTGAGCACGCACTCTCAGCGACCTGGTTCCACCTTTTAGTTCTGAGGGGGGGCATCTGGGCAACGTAGCGCTGCATTCACGACACCTCTGCCAGCAGAACCTCTGACTTTCTCATTTCCCATCACGGAAGCGAGGCTTCATTAGTGGCCAGTATCCGTTTGCATTGCAAATCTTTGAAAAATGATTTTAGGGGCGCCTGGGTGGCTCAGTCTGTTAAGTGTCTGACTCTTGACTTCCTCTCAGGTCGTGATCTCACAGTTCCTGAGTTTCAACACTGTGCTGACAGCATGGAGCCTGCTTGCGATTCTCTCTCTGCCCCTCTGCCGCTCACTCTTTCTCTTAAAATAGATAAATAAACATTTTTTTAATTAAAAATATAAAATATAAAAATGATTATATATATTTAAATATATATTTGAATTTTAATATTTTTACATGTTTTACATTTTTTATTTTAATTCCAGCCAGTTAACATTCAGTGTTAGATTAGTTTCAGGGGTACAATATAGTCATGTAATACCTCCATACATTGCCCTGTGCTCATCACAAGTGCACTCCTCAATCCCCATCACCTAATTAACGCATGCCCCTCCAGGAACCATCAGATTGTAAAATTCATATTTAATGAACTGAGTTAAACACTTTTTTTTTTCTTAATGGGTAAAAAAGCTAAGAATCCAGCCCATGTCCGTTGACAGACATTTTCCCCCTCAGCCCTCTTCATTTCTAGGATCTACGATTATTCCTGTGTTAATTACGTTTAAGATTGGTTTATATAACATGAGGTCGGTAATAGTAAAACAGAGAAGCCTAGAACAAAATCAAAGAATGAAATTGCCAAGATTTAAATTGTTTCCAGAAGATGGTATTCCGAAAGACATCCATTTCCTGCTTCATGCTGTTTTACATTTCTAAATTGTGTAAAATGTACATATATTAGTTTTTAATAGTCAAGGAAAAAAGTGTATGTACTATATAATTGTAACTGAGTTTATAAAAAATAAGTACAGTAAAATTTGGAAAAAATGCAGAAAACCCTTCATAATGAAAACAACCAGGCATATTTTAAAATTTTTTCTGTATTTTCCAAGTGAAACTTCTGTCATTCCATTAAATATGAGTTTTTCCTTGGTTACTGATAGATTCTCTATCAAGTTAAAGAGGATTCCTCCTATTGCATGCTTATTATAAAGTTTTTCTTAAAAAATAAGAATATTTATCATATTTGTAGAAATTAATATTTATTGAGCTGATACTATGCCTTTTGTTTTTTATAAATCTGCGGAATGAAGATCCCTAAGTTGGAACCATGGTTGTATAAATATCACATAAGCATGGTACATTTTTTTTTACTACACATCTATGTTCAGTTTACTAATGTTCTATTTAGGATCTTTGGATTTATATTCAAATTTATACTTCTTTATACTTATCTTTTTGTATTATACCCATCTAGTATTGGGGTCAAACTTTTCCCAGACTTGTAGATTAAATTCTGAAGTTTTCAGGCTTTTTTGTTTTCCAAATCTTTAAAAGAATTATTTGTTCCTTTAAAGCTTAATAACCCTGACCTTTAAAACTGTCTGAAATAGGCATTAGTGAAGAGTGACAAGCAGTCTGGGTGAGAGGGTCTCTTTGTCGGCTTCCTTCTAAAGTAATTGCTCTATCCAAGGTGTGATTATTGTTTTGAGAGCCTGTTGTGATTTGCTACCCTTCCTTCAAAGTATTTGATAAATCTAGAAGACTATGCTGATAAAATTTTGCACAAAATAATCTCAGAATTTTTAAATGTTTTTTTATTTAGTTTTGAGACAGACAGAGAGAGAGAGAGACAGTGGTGAAGGGGCAGAGAGAGGGAGACAGAGAATCCCAAGCAGGCTCTGGAGCTGTCAGTGCAGAGCCCAATGTGGGGCTTGACTCACGAACCGTGAGATCATGACCTGAGCCAAAACCAAGAGTCAGACACTCAATTGACGGAGCCACCCAGGCACCCTATAATCTCACAATTTTTGAAGTCTTCTAAATTCTTGTACTTTTAAAAACTGTTAATATTATTTGCATTGTCTCTATTTTTGCCCCTGCATACAGCTGCCAAAAGCTTAATTCTTTTATCTTCCTTTGGTTTTATTGATCATACATTTTTTACTTTTTTTTTAATTTTTTAAATTTTTAAATGTTATTTACTATTTTTGAGAGAAATCAAGCCAGGAGGGGCAGAGAGAGAAGGAGAGAGAAATCCCCATCAGAGCCTGATGCAGGGCTCGAACTCACAAAACATGAGATCATTACCTGAGCTGAAACCCAGAGTCGGACACTTTACCCACTGAGCCACCCAGGCGCCCCTCAGCTTTGTTCTCTATTTCATTTATTTCTACTTTCATTTCTATAGTCTTCTAGTTTACTCTGTTTGGCTTTCTCTTTGAAAATAATTATATTTTGTGGCTTGAAGAAAATTTCTACACATTTTACATTTTAAATATCTATTTTGGGGGCACCTGTGTGGCTCAGTAGGTTAAGCACCCAACTTCGGCTCAGGTCATGATCTCACAGTCTGTGAGTTCAAGCCCCGCATCGGGCTCTGTGCTGACAGCTCAGAGCCTGGAGCCTGCTTCGGATTCTGTGTCTCCCTCTCTCTCTGCCCCTCCCCTGCTCATGGTCTGTCTCTCTCTCTTTCAAAATAAATAAAAAAACAATTAAAAAAAAATATATATATATATATTTTGTTTTATGTACTGGATATTTATATATGATAACTTTTAGAACACATGCACTTTAAGTATTAGTTTTCCTCTGATCCATCTTCAATCACATCCATTGGGTTTGGACATTAAATATTCTTGGTAGCATTGCTTATTTTTTAAAACAATATTCATTCATTTCCAAAAGTCTGTAAGTTTATTCACTAATTTCTTTTTAAAAAATTTTTTAAATGTTTATTTAATTTCGAGAGAGCACAAGAGAGAGAGAGAACGTGAGAGGGGCTGAGGGGATATTGTGAATACGTAGTGTTTTGTTGAGAAGTCCTAACTCAACGGGAGGATAAACAAAACTTCTCATTTTCTTCCTGGAAATGGTCCTCCCTCGGTATTATTCCGTAACTGAAATTGCTTCTTCAATCGTGCTGCTTACGGACACAGTACCCCGTCCCCTCACATAGTACTCGGTTACTTTTTTGAACTGATGATCACTTCCAGGTCAGTGAAATCTTCATTTTCTTCCTTTGGTTGGTTCATTACTATTTGCATTTTTCTTCTACCTTAGCTTTCATGGTTCATCATTTTAAAGTCCCTTGTGCATAAACGCTAAATTCTCTTGTACCTCCAAATTTTTTCTATATCCATCTGACAATGCTGCAAACTCAAAATGAGAACCAACAATACCCTTTTTTGGCCTAAACACGAGTGGCTACGAACTGCTGGTATGATACCTATCTACATTAGGGAGGATGGGAATCACTCTAAATTTATTTTTAGCAGCCTCAGATGGGGCAAATTCCCTAAGAAATCTATCACTTACTGGGCTTGACAACCTATCCTCTACAACAAATAGTTCACTCTGTTGCTTCTTGTCTTCAAACTACCAGCTTCTGCTAATTACCCATCATTGTTAGCATTTGACTTCACCTCCAAAGTCAATGAGATGGATTGATGGAAGGAAGGAAGGAAGGAAGGAAGGAAGGAAGGAAGGAGAGGGAGGGAGGGAGGGAGGAAGGAAGGAACCTCTCAGACAGGAGCTACCTCATCATCCTGTCTTCAGACCTGTCTTTTCACCTACATGTTTATACAATCAGTGTCCTCCTTGCCTCCTATTAAAAGAGAGGGATGGAATGTCTCTTCCACCTAAGGAAAATCACTCAAAGTGAGGTGTGAAGACACTCTGGCCCCTCTCTCTTTCTCGGAATGTTCCTTTCCCTCAGATTCTCCTGACACCGCAATTATCCTTTCCCTTCTTTTTGTATTTCTCATTTTCAAACTCTTTTTAGCCTCGCATTGGCCTATTACATTTCGGAGGGCCTAGATTTTCTTCTGCCACTCTGAACTCTATTGCAAGATAATTTCATAATCCATTAAGTGACAAAACCATGCGACTTTTCTCTCTAAATATTTGAAGTGTGTCATCTTTGTCCCACCTCTGCAGCTACCGCCTGCTTCCATTGACCTACTAAAATGGCCACCTGAATGATTCCTAATGACCTCTATTGATGCTTTCTGTCAGTTTCCACGTTGCAAGTTACTGTGCTGTTCTGAAAACTCAAATTTTTTCATGTCATCTGAATGCTTACTACCTTGCTATGGGTTTGTGTGCCAGAACTATTAATTATCCCCCAGAACTCATCCATTGATAATAGAACCCTCTCCAACTTACAGTGGAGATTCAACAGGGGACAAGGCTGCTCAGCTAGTGGCTGTATTTTCTAGCCTCTTTGTAGCCGAATGTGGCTAATGTGGTATGAGTAGAAGTGATGCGAGTGACCTCTGGCTCCTCACAGGATGCTTCTGCCCTCTACTTACCTCCTCTTCCTCCTCCCTCAGGGCAGCTGCCTCGGACTCAGAGACGGAGGCCACTTATAAAGAATGGCATAGCTGCTCCTCCACTTTTCATTGCCGACCTCTGCTGTGTCGCAGGAAAGGAAAAGAGACTGAGACAAAAACACAGACACACGCACGCACACACACAGAAAGAGAGAGAGTCATTTTCTTATTCAAGAGAGTTCTTATTCAAGCCTAAGCTATTCCCTAATTAGTACGTTTACCGTTGCATTGAGAGTAAAAACCAAAATTCTTACCGTGACCTCGGAGGCCCAGGGCGCTGGGCCGCCGTCTGTTCTGCCTGCCTCCCCTTTCCCTTCTTTTCCTCCCGTTCTCTACGTCCTGACTCTCCTGGACTTCTTTCAGTTTTTCAGAGATGCCGAGCTCTTTTGTGCCCAAGGCCCTCACAGCTTTTATTTGCTCTGTGGGAAATGTTCCTCCCTCTGCTACCCCTCATCTTGTCTTATTAACAACTAGCCCTCTTTCAGATTTTAACCCGAAGTCATTTTTCTTAAACAATTGACGTCTGCCACCTCCCGAGCCGGCCACCTCTCCAGAGCACTGGGTCAGCTCCCGCAGCTTTACTGCTGTAGTTTTGTCTTTTTCCGTTGTTCGGAAATATGTTTTCTTAAAAAATGCTATATATTTAAAAATACAGGTTTATTTATATTATATAATATATGTTTAATATATATTTAATACATATACTAATACATATTAAATACAGAACATATAATCTATTATATGTTAAATATATAAATATATATTTAATATATCTGTTAAATGTGTTATATATATTATATTTTACATTGACATACATATAATAGATATGTAAATTTGGTTCCTGGATGCAACTCAAATGCACATGTATGTGTGTTGATTATGTGTAGTTTAGTACAGCACATACATTCTCCCAAATATACGTTATTTAGTTTTGCATGTACGTGAATATTATGAAAATACTGCCATGTTGTCTATTTTGTATTTCTTCCTTTCGTACTCATTATTATGTTTTTGAGATATTTCTATGGTAACAGGTAGGCACTATTGCAGTCCTTTCCCATTTATTCCCACGTATGTCCATTAGTAGAATTTGCATATCCCGTGTCATACCTCTGCCACAGTTTGTCCACACATTATCTCATTTATGGACATTTCGCATATTTTAGTTGTATGTACAAACACATGTATATTACATACATAAGTATGTATTTATGCATTTGTGTATAAGTGAAAATTACAAATATTGCTGTCATGAATACTTTGTATTTTTTTTTTAATGTTTATATTTATTTTTGAGACAGAGAGAGACAGAGCATGAGTGGGGGAGGGGCAGAGAGAGAGGGAGACACAGAATGGGAAGCAGGCTCCAGGCTCCGAGCTGTCAGCACAGAGCCCGACGTGGGGCTCGAACTCACAGACTGCGAGATCATGACCTGAGCCGAAGTCGGACGCTCAACCGACTGAGCCACCCAGGCGCCCCTGTATTTTTTTTTAATAGTCATTTATTTATTTTGAGAGAGAGAGGGAGAGAGCATGAGCGGGTTTCAGGCAGAGAGAAAGGGAAAGAGAGAATCCCCAGCAGGCTGTGAGTATCGCTATCAGTACAGAGCCCAATGTAGGGCTCCATCTCATGAACCGTGAGATCATAACCTGAGCCGAAACCAAGAGTAGGACACTCAACCTACTGAGCCACCCAGGAGCCCCTGTATATATATATATTTTTTTAAAAATAAGTTGCTCCCTATTCTATTTGTGTTTTTTTGTTTTTTATTTTTTCATTCAGAAGCCAACAACCGAGGGGGCATTTTAAATTCATTTCTCTGCTTGGGAGATTTTAGGTCTCATAAGTACAATGATTTTCAACCCCAATCCTACACGAGGATTAAACTGCAACTAAAACTTTTCGAGGAAAACCTCGTTTCTTCCCGTTAGAGCCAAGATCAAGACAGATAGGCTTTTTATTTCGGGGGAATATTTTTTGATATTTCTTTTGGAGGGGCCCCTTTTTAAGACTGTAAAATTGCTGTTGTTCTATTTGGAAAATCGCAGCTATTGATTAGACTTCTCCACTGAGGAGGGAATTGGCTTATTAACTGGCATAAATCTCTATTCTCGTCCAGTTGGTGGTCAGCATTGTAATCCTACCCGGCATTTTGATACCAACTGATAGATTTCGTAATTTTGATGTGTGTCTGGTGAATCAGGCACATCCATTCACTGTTGCCATTCAGAATGAAATTTTGAATTTGTATACCAATCTTTTTTTTTTAATTTTTTTTATGTTTATTCCTGAGACAGAGAGAGACAGAGTATGAGCAGGGAAGGGGCAGAGAGAGAGAGGGAGACACAGAATCCGAAGCAGGCTCCAGGCTCCGAGCTGTCAGCACAGAGCCGGACGCGAGGCTCGAACCCACAGACCGCGAGATCATGACCTGAGCCGTAGTCGGACATTCAACCGACTGAGCCACCCAGGCACCCCTATACCAATCTTTAAAATGTACATACCCACACCTAGTAATTCATCTACAAAATATCTTGGCATGCCAGCGCGAGGCCCTATGTGTTTAAGAATTTAATTGCAGGATTGTCTACGCGGATTTTTTTTTTAATCTTGACTAAACCTAAGTGTGCATGATAGGGAAATAGTACAATAATAGTTATATTTATATATATATATATAGGAAATAGTTATATCCTTAACACGGCATGATCTTAGCTATTAAAAAGAACGTGAGAGAGCTCTAATGTGCACACCTAGAATGATTTGCAAGTCCCTTTGATGTGAAGAAAAGAATATATAAACAGTTTTTATTGTAAACTTCCACTTAGGCAAAGAAAAATAAATATAAATGTGGATATAGGATATGTATTAGATATTTTTTTCTGGAAAAATATCAAGAAAAACGTTGGGAGCAGAATTGGGGATATGAATGTGGAAGAACGGGAAAATAGGAGTAGGATTTTTTTTTTTTTTGGCTTAATGTGTTTCCAAACTGTTCGAAATTTTCTCTATGCTCTTGTATGTTTTACTGTAATTCAAAAATTAATGTAGTTAATAAGATGATAAAAATATATAAATTGTAAAGGACTAAAATTAACTGTCAGGAGCCAGCAGATAATTTTAAGTGTTGAGAAACATGTTCTACGTGTCTTGAAAAGAAACTGTCAAAACCTGACTTTCTCGGGATGAAATGATACATTCGTTGGTGCTTAATGAGTTTTATTTTCCCCCAGACAAAGCCAAAGGAAGATCAAGAGCAGGGACCCACTTTGACTCAGCCCGGAGACGGAGTCGAGCGGTCCTTTATCACATCTCTGGGCACCTGCAAAGAAGAGAAAAGAACAAATTGAAAATAAATAATGTAGGTGGTATGTGTGTACACTGAATGCTAGCGTTTCCCCTGGTGCCAATATTTGATTCACTAAAGAAAGGCTCCAATTACTCATTTATTGGCTTTCCCAGATTTTTTTGCACTTTGGCTTGTGCTTTCCTATAAAGAATAAGCTAGAAAAGGTCAGCAGTCAGGAGGCCTTTCTGTTATAAAAGTGCTTAATCATAGTGTTATCACAGCATAGAGATTGGAATATTAATGTGCTCAGTACAATATGGTACTAGGGACGCCGTGAATGGGGACACACTGGTTACCTTTTATGAACAAGATGATGCACCAAGTCCTATTACGCATTCATAGTTGGTTGGTTAAATTTTTTCTAATTTAATTTTAGTTCCATTTATTCTGCACTTGATCTAATTTCGCTCAATGCTCCTATCCAGGAGGACCACGAGCAAATCAAAGTCATTACTCCATTTAAAAATTTACATCTTCTACAAAACAGAGCTGGAAATTTCACACAGTGGAACGTTGGATTTGACATTCTATGCATTGTATCGTACAGTTCGGTAGAAAGTTGCACTCTTAGTAAATGACAGGGGGGCTACTTTCTGAAACCTGGTGCTTATCTGTCAAAAGCCACAGCAAATAACTGTGCCTTAAAAAGGTGGTCCTGTAGAGTTTTACACGACACATATCTTCCAGGATTTCACACTATTTCATAACTGGTTCTTCGCACTGAGAGATGTCACTGAGAAACCCACACCTATGTCTGTGTAGTCATGGATATTCAAAGATAACTTTGCAAATGATGGTAGTATCATTAATTCGCACTGTGAATTCTTCAGAACTTGCATCCTTGGGCGGGGGAGGTGATGTCACTCTGGGTAGCAGATACAAACACTTATTAGGGTCTCACTTGCCAATGACATTAGAAAAATCACGTCGAACAAGCAGAGCTATCTTGGAATCGATCTAAGATCCAGAAGTTCTGGGAGTTAGGGCCACAGCATCTTACTTTTTCCATAGAAACCTCCAGACTACCTCACATACACGTATTGACAAAACAGTCATGCGTCAGACATACAAAGTGTCCGTTTCTCTGTAGTGAACAGAGAAAGATGCCTGAGCCGAGGGGGTCGGAGTTCTGACAAGAAAGTGCTGCAAACCTCGTTCTGCTTCAGTGTCATTTCTCTCTGGACACCACGACAAACTGCTTTGGCCCCTTCGAGCTCTAGGACCACCACCCACGCTGGCGCTGATCTGCGGGGCACCGCCATTAAGAGTCACACACCCTGCTTGTTTTGACCTGACTTAGTATAGAGATTTCCTGGGGATCCCTGTGCCCCGGTGTCGCTGATTTCCTGAGAGTCCAGGGACAGACTTGAAAGAGCGCACACCTCTTGATCTATGGATCCTTCCGCTGGTTCTTTTTACCCCCCCCCCCCTTCAGTTACCAAGCCAGCCTTAGTGACAGCCAACAAGATCTGGGGAGAAACAAAGGGAACCACAACTGGGCCTGATTGTACGCACATCAAAACAAGGCACCTAAACAAATATTAGCCAGAGATTCTGTAACGCTGAAAGCTGACGCTGTCATTTCGCCCGGAGTTGAAAATCATTGAAACATAGCGAGTCTAACTAAGCTTCAAAATGTGTTTGCTGAACTTGCTGTTTTTCCCTTTAGATCCAACAAAGTACAGAACGGTACTTAAAAAATCGGATTTAAAAAATCGTAATTCTCACTGCCTCGCTAATTTCTTTGCTAAATTGCCAGTCATCTAAGAAATACAAACATGAGGGGGAGCATTAAAATAATACCTAGTAATTAAGGATGTCTAATCAACACAGCGACTTCACCAACACAGGTAGTGTCTTACTTGTAATGTGTAGAATCAGGACCTGCCCGGTTCACCATCTCTTTTCAAGGAGGACAGAGAAGAATGGCTAAAAGACAGTAGGAAGAGAGAAGGAAGAAGAGGAAAAAAGGATCTGGAAGTTTGTCGGCTGAACAATCCATTTGGGGGGAGTTTTGGTTATAATTCACACACACGCAAATGCTCAATATTTTTATAACTCTTTGCTATTTATAAATCCCTTCCACTTACATCATATTATTTGATTTTCTCATCAAGCCCGTACTAGGTATGATTTTTATTAGTTCCATTTTTATGATGGAAAAGAACTTATTCGAGATCTCAAAAGTAGAAGCAGGATGTGGGACCCAGCTGTGAATCTTCTGACTCAGAGCCCTGAGCTTTTGCCCCCTGCCCTGCAGCTCCGTGGCATAGTTTGTGGAATAGGAATGTAGGATTCAACCATAGGCAAATGAACTCATTAGGCCGTTAGCAAGGTTTGTGAATCAGGATGTCACACCTTTCAGTCCTGGCTCTAACTGCCTGGTACATCTCGGAAAAGGGACTTAATTTCTGTTTTTGTTTTGATTTGTTACTTATTTAAATGACAGTGTGATGACACAACTCTTTCCAGCCCAAAGAAACATACAGATCAGTTGAGAGCCCTGGGAGCTTGAAAGCAGAGTCTTTTAAATGCCCAAGTGTTACCAGCCGGCTAATAGTGGTCCTTGAAGGCATACGCTATCCTGGGACTTGGTACTGTGACTATAGAAACATTTTCCCATCACTCAAAAGTTGGTTGTTGTTTTTTTTTTTTTAATTTTTTCACGTTTATTTGTTTTTGAGAGACATAGAGACAGAGTATAAGCAGGGGAGGGCCAGAGAGAGAGGGAGACACAGAATCCAAAGCAGGCTCCAGACTCTGAACCGTCAGCACAGAGCCCGATGCGGGGCTCGAACTCACAGACCGTGAGATCATGACCTGAGCTGAAGTCGGCCGCTTAACCGACTGAGCCACCCAGGCGCCCCAAAAGTTAGTTTTGAAGAAGGGCTACAGAAATGGTTTAGGGAGCAGTTACCTTAGTTAGGTTTTGGCCTTTAACCATTGGGTTTCAATAATTCATAGGGGAAAGGTTAAACAGCGAAAACACCATCGGTACTAAAGAATATGCTTCACAATTAATAAATAATATATAACTGAAACTGAGAATAGCTGGTTGCATTTCTCCTTAGGCAAACTCTGTGGGTCAGGGCTATAAATAAGAAGCCTCTCTTCCCCCTCCTTGCTAAAAACATACCTTCCAGTTGTAAGAAATTTTCTTCCATTCAAAAGGTTTTTGATAAAACTTTGCAAATCTGGTGATGGGAGGGAAAGTGCCTCTGTTTTTTTTCACTCAGGTGACTGTGTCACGATGTTTCTGAGATCTGCGTTTTAAAAAAAAAAGCAACTTCACAATATAAGCCTAATCTGAGATGTAATGAATATTTTTAAGGTATTGTTTTTTTTATAATTTTTTTTAATGTTTAGTTTTAAGAGAGAGAGGGACAGAATGTGAGTCGGGGAGGAGCAGAGAGAGAAAGACAGAATCTGAAGCAGCTCCAGGCTCTGAGCTGTCAGCACAGAGCCTGACGCGGGGCTCAAACTCAAAACTCATGAGATCATAACTTGAGCCCAAGCTGGATGCTTAAGTGACTGAGCCACCCAGGCACCCTGAGATATAATGAAATTTTAATATCTTTTAAAATAATTTTAAGGAATGTGTTTTAAGTAGCCTATAAAGATGAAATAGTATCATTTATTTTCTGACTTGTGAAAGTAACGAATACGTAGCCGACTTTTTTGTATCAGCATCAGTAATGCTTCATGTAATCAGCATAATCCAAAGAAAATACTTCCTGAGTTTTCCCAACCCTCACTCCTAGAGCTGGCATCAACCTCCAACAAGGTAAAATTTTAATCTCTGTAATACAGGTAACAGAAGACTTCCTTGGATAGAAATTGAGATATTCCCCCATGGCTTCTCTGTTAATGTTTTATATTTGAAAAAAAAATTATCTGGGAATCCAGCGTGTCCTTCTATAAACAGAAGTACTTAATCAACCTTCACGTAGTTAATACCTACCAACCCTAACTCTTTCTTCTCCTATCCACCTGCCTACACCTTAACAAGAAGCCCAACGGGAGTACTTCATTCTCCTCTTCCCAGTTTTATGCCAAAGCCCACCCTTAAACTTGTTTCTAGAAACCAGAGAATGAGGTGAAGGAGGCAGGTCAAATACCAGGGAACTGAACGGGACACAGACGTAGTGGCAGATGGGCGTCAAAGGACCATCTGGAAGTGGCTTAGCTGTCCCTTACCGTGAAATCCTGGCATTGTGAGGTGCCTATGTGGGCTGAGTGAGAATATTAATAGGAAGTAGAAGCATGTGTTGGGAATGCCTACCAAGAAGAGATGTAAGATAGGACATACATTAATATTAAGGCAACAAAAATATTTGATCGCTGACATTCACCACTAAAGAGCTATGCATTCCTGATGGCTCTGACCTTTCTTGAATCCTCTAGTACTTCAGGAATCCCTGAACACACCCCATTAACTTGCTCTTTCCCCAGTGGCTGAAACAAAAAAACACACTGCGGCTGTATGTAGCATGTATTCTAAAACTTTTAACTGTTCACTTCGTTCAACTTAACTTTCAAATTTGAGTTTCCATTACCGATCTTGTATTTCTCATTAATTGAGGTCACAGCAAGGTCAGCGAGTATCTGGTCATAGGCTTGTCAATTTCCCACACACGCTATTGTTGGGCCTCCCTTTGTCTCGTAGCAGTAAGAATTGTTCATCGGTTTGGACTGCTTTCAAAGCGACGTGCTCTTGCGGTTCTAAACTCCAGCAATTCTCCTGCGTTTAATCAGCTGCAGGGTGAACACTGCCTTTCTTCTCCTATGACTTGAATCACTCTCAAGTAACTCTTTCTCACTTTGCCGTCTTAACAAGGGCCAGCTAGTGTCAGGATGAATCCATGCCAGTCAAGGGTGTGAGATGCAGGCTCCCAACTTGAAACTTCACCAGCAACTACAATGCAAAGCGCAAGAAGTTAGCACAACCTGGTTATATTTTGGAAGAAATGTAAATAGTGTTAATCATAGAACCATGATCTTATATTTCTATCCTCTCTAGGAAAAAAATGGTAGCTTTGCTATTATGAGAAGAATTTGGGGTCAAATATACCCTTTAGATAATGACTGTCATCTCAAAACTATAAGTATATGTAATGTCTTCACGACAATAGGAATATAACTGTATCTTTGTGTTTCCACTGTGTATAGGATTATACTTGCAACTGTGGACTGTTTATAGGTGACATCTTAGGTAATGATCTTTTTGTTCTTAATGAACAAAGTCTGGATTACTCGCTTAACATTCTGCACATTCCTGTTACTTATAACAAAGATCTCTGCTCAATTGTAGTATATGCATCTCTACTTTTTGCATCACCAACTTCTAAAAGTAACTTGTAAGAGACATTGGCATTGTGTGTGTGAATGATCCTCCTCACAGAAGTGTGTTTAAGGCTGTGTGATCCTTGCTTCTAATGTTGTGTCTCCCTTCTCTCCTTTTTTGTCTTTATCCACAGAATGTTTTTGTAGATAAACCAGCATTTCCGGAGTATAAAGTTTCTGATGCAAAAAAGTCCAAGTTCATACTTTTGCATTTTAGCACTTTTAAAGCTGGCTGGGACTGGCTTATTCTACTGGCGACGTTTTATGTTGCCGTGACCGTACCTTACAACGTTTGCTTTATTGGCAACGATGACCTGTCCACGACGCGGAGCACAACGGTCAGTGACATTGCAGTGGAGATTCTTTTTATTATAGGTAAGACCCAACGGCTGCTTTCCTAGGAGATTTGCATAGAGGAAGTAAGTGTGTTCCAGATTTCTCTGACATGAATTTGCACCAAGATCCATTTGCATGGCCATGACTAAGCCTTTGATGCAAATTTTGGAGAAGCACATATTTGGATTTCTGAAAATTGCCTCTTCCAGCTTTCCCACCGTTCCTTTAGTCAAATGGATCTAAACTCGTTTCTTGTGTTTCTATCCTTGTGTCTTCAAAATTGGGCTAACAAAGACTTAATGGCCATTTTGTTGGTACTCTCCCATGCATCCTTAATGTGCAGGCTCAAAGATGGGGCTTGGCAAGATCCCATCAGTGGTGTTCTGATAATGGTCCAGTCCTGGGCATGGTTCTCCATACCCTTTCATGCCTTTGGCATGTTGGTGGTTGTTGCCACAGGTGACCTGGTTGCAGAAGGAAAGAATTATGTAAGCCTTCCAGTCAATTGGGAGAAGCAGGGAGTATCTGATTTTAACTTAAAAAGAGTCCCCAAGGGATGCTTGCTAAGAATATTTATCTCTATGGGGCACCTGGGCGGCTCAGTCGGTTAAACGTCCGACTTCGGCTCAGGTCATGATCTCACAGTTTGTGGGTTCGAGCCCCGCGTCAGGCTCTGTGCTGACAGCTCAGAGCCTGGAGCCTGCTTCCGATTCTGTGTCTCCCTCTCTCTCTGCCCCTCTCCACTCATGCTCTATCTCTCTCTCAAAAATAAATAAATGTTAAAAAAAAATTTTAAAACCAAATATTTATCTCTAGAATATTGGCAACCTCAACTGAAGCTGTCTCTACCCTACTCTTGTTAGCCTCTTTCTATTTCCCTGTCCCTTAAATCTTCATCAGTTTAGACCAAAGCTCAGCTCTTTCTTGTTCTTTCTAAGGCAAATTGTATATATACATTAAAGGCTCAGACTGACTCCCTGCAGAGGCGTTTTTTTTTATCCTTATTTTTAGATTCACAAGAAATTGCAAAGATAGTACAGAAATGTCCCTTGTCCCTTTCATTCACTCCTGTAGAGTTCTTTTTTTTTCTTTTTTTTAATAGTTTATTTTCAAATTGGTTTACATATAACACCCAGTGTTCATCCCAACACGTGCCCTCTTTAATGCCCGTCACCCCCTCTCCCCCCTCCCTCACCCCCCTTACCCTCAGTTTGTTCTTAGTCTTTGAGAGTCTCTTATGTTTTATCTCCCTCCCTCTCTGTGTCTTTTTTTCCTTTCCCCTCTTCCCCTTCCCCCTGGTTTTTGCTTAGTCTCTACAAAGTCCACCTATTCGTGGAAACATATGGTATCTGTCTTTTTCTGACTGACTTATTTCACTTAGCATAATACCCTCCAGTTCCATCCATGTTGCTACACATGGCCAGATTTCATTTTTTCTCATTGCCACGTAGTAGTCCATTGTATATATGTACCACCCTGTAGAGTTCTTGACTATCATTGGCAACCTGATACCTGATTCTTTACGTGGTCATGGTGATATAGGGCAACATCCTTATTATAAATATGAAAGAATGTTTGGAAAATGTTTTCAAGCAGGGAGGTCAAGAAAGGGATGAGAAATGGATCTTAAAAGTTCAAAGGAAGAAAATAAATGAGGCAGATCAAACACTTATTTCAATGGTGGTGGTACTTTTTTCTCTACGAAGCTAGCTGGTAAAGTTTTGGGACCAGAGTGGGTTCTCTAGCTGAATGTTAATGTGTTTTCTCCGGATGAGTTTGTATGCTCTTGGTGTGGCTTTGGCACCACGACTAACATTGCATCTACTGAGCACCTCCCTCAAAGGTATGTCAGGACCCCCGCTCCCACCCCAAAAGTGGTGGCTGTAGTATGTTTAGGCCACTAGATGGCAATGTTGTCTACCTAGGTAGTTTGGCAAGACTACAAAGTCAAGGAAATATATCCTTATTATTATTTTTTTTTTAACTTAAGCCATTCCTCATTGGAAAGGTGTAACCTAAAGGGATATAAAATCACTGTTAAGTGGCAAATAACAACATTCCAGCTTGCCAACAAATTGGGCGTGTCCATTTGCCAATCCATTGTGGTTTTATATCCTTTTACTTTGCCAACCTTGCCTGTCTTCTCCTATCCACCCATAACACGTGAGTAAATTGGCACTCTAAAAAGACTCCCTGCAACCCGGTTCAGAGTTCTCAAGAGCTTGAGCAGTCACTCAAACGTCTGTTACATTTGAGTATCTGCTTAACAAACATTTCGTGTCATTATTTTTAATAATATTATTATTGTTTACAACTCTGTCAGAGGTACATGGTTATATCTGGAGCTTTCGACTATTCCTTGTTCTAGGATATTTGAAATTCTAAGGGCTTAGAAGCCACTGCTGGTACTGTGCTCACTGGCAGATGGAGATATGTTTATACTCAGAACTGATATCTATAAGAAAGACATTTTATACAATTTTGGGGGGTCAAGTTGGTTGGTTGGGTTTTTTTTTAAGGTCGCTTTCTTCTACTAAACCAATGGAGTCTGGCCTGCCTTCTGACAGTTGCTCCTAAGTCTGCTGTGTATTTGGTGACTGACATTTCTGCTGCGCTCCAGGTAGTAAGATGTCCCTTACTATGGGCAATACCCATCTCTTACTAGCAGCATGATAAAGAAATAAAAATTCACTCTATGCAGTTTCCCTTCTACAAAGATTACAATTTGAGATTTTGGCCTGCTAACAGTTTTAGAATGATCCCAGCCTGGAATCCCTTCTTGACTGACTTTATTTTTATAAGCAGTAAAAACTTTACTGCCTTTACTATTGCTGTCTCCCTGCTCTTCCTTCTTTTAAATGAGTTTAAATGTATCTACAATTTATTCTAACAGACTTGGAAAAGTAGTTGAAAATTTCTCCAAATATGTCTCCCGGAACCTTTATCGTAGGAAATATTTCACAAAGGTGACGTGAAAATGATCACTGAGAAATAATCAAAACAGTAGGAATAAAAGAGTGCCTTGCCTATATGGTACTTTCACAATACTAATAGCACAGTGTTTGTATTATTTGATAGTTATTAAATTGGTATGTGTGGCAATTCTATATGTATTTTTAACATGTTTATTTTCTATTTGTAGAATAGTGCTATTAAGTTGGCATCTTATAATCAACCCAGTCAGAACTGTTAAAAAGTAGTTTAAAAAGAGTTTTGGGAAGGAAAGGCTTTCATATTGCAAAACACAGTGCTTTCAAAATATTTTGTTATTTGAACCACTCTATCCATGTAAGGTGATGTGATTATTTTCTAAATCGGGAAAATTAAGTGTTCCATGAAAAAAGAATATATAGTCAAAATGAAACTTGAAAGATAATATATCTCTTTTGGTGATTCATCATCCACATTAGCTTTATGAGTTTTCTGAGAAGTTCAGTGATAAAGAAATCTGTTTAACCATGATTAACCCAGCACCTCCTAAAGTTATTTTTACCGTGGAACCCATTTCTCCCCAGACCAGGTAGTAATACTGTTTTGGGAAGACTGACTTGAAAACATTCTTCCCTGATAAATTCACTATAAGGTATCTGAGTGTGATTATGCTAGTCAAACTATAAATATGAATGAAGAGCTTGAATCTCTCCTAACTACTCTCTTTATCTTAAAGTAAATTGCTTTGTAAACCACATAAATTCTTCAGGATCAATAGGGCACAAGGTTTGTCTATAAGTTACAAAGTGGTTATAAAATTACTTTTAGTTTGAAACCAGCATGTATAATTTAGCTGCTGATTCAAAACCTTATGGAAACTTGTGACGAGACGTGACCTACTGGTAATTTATCTAATCTAATCTTTACGTAATGGGGGTGGGGGGACTGAGCCCTAGTGAGCCTCATAACTACCTGCTGGCACACTCAGGTTTCCTGGTTGTTGGATCAGGTTTCTTAAGAGTTTGTATCTAATATGGTTCCACTTTCTTTTTTTAAATTTTTTTTTCTTCAACATTTTTATTTATTTTTGAGAGACATAGAGACAGAGTGTGAGCAGGGGAAGGGCAGAGAGAGAGGGATACACAGAATCCGAAGCAGGCTCCAGGCTCTGAGCCATCAGCACAGAGCCCGACGCGGGGCTCGAACTCACAGACTGTGAGATCATGACCTGAGCCGAAGTCGGCCGCTTAACCAACTGAGCCACCCAGGCGCCCCTAATATGGTTCCATTTTCTGAAAACTTCTGCTCGACTTGTTTTCTTTTGTTTATAGCAAGGAGGCAGAAGATGAGAGAAAGAAGTGCCAACTTCCTTCTCTTTCTTCCACGAATGCAGAAATTAATAGTTTTAATCTCTGAAATCTTGGTGGCAAAAATCGTAACATGCCATTAAGTCCAATAATCACTTACCCCTTTTCCTTATCAAAAACCCAAAGAGCCCAATTTTGTGCAGGCAGCAGTATCCCAGACCCAGGGAGTGCATTAGGAGCATTCTGAGCCAGCGGTAGTTCCTGTCCTCTTACCCAGTTTCTGGTGTAGGGATAAGTATGTGACCAGTTCTAGCCAATAGAATATAAAGACATTGTTTCTGTGGGGCCTTTTGGATATTATTTTTTCCCTTGAAAAAAGAAGAGAGACATGTGGGGAGAAATATTTGTGTCACTATTCCTTTCTCTGCCCTAGGATGTGTAGATGGAAGGGTATGATGTACTGTAATTACTGCAGCCATCTGTAATCATGGGGAGGCACATAGAGAGGAAGGTATGGACTCCTTGTTGAGTGATATAATAACGTTCCTATTACTGGGGCCACTGTTAATTGGATATTTTGTTATTGATAGCTATATCATTATAAATTTTTTTAAAAATCACTGCGACCCCTTGCATTGGGCCATTTCAGAGTTTCAACGATAACTCCTTTCCAGAGGAACAGAATCCTCTTTCTTCTGTCCTGTCATTCCACTGTGAGCCTATCTAGGAAGTAGTTTGCACATACCATACGTACCTGCTGTTATAATCACAAAGGCTTAGCATTATAGGCTATGCCATAAAGCTACAACTCTGATTGACTTGGTTTCTCTAAGAATCCTCAGAAAGCTAAAAGTCAAAAGAAACATAGTATACAATTGTACTTGCTGTTTACGCTGCATTCCCTAGTCATAAAAGAACAGTTGAAAGTCATGTGGGATAAAGGGCAATCAGGTACTGTGTAAACCATCTTCGCCAGGCTGAACATGTAGCATCCTTACCCACTGCTCACCACCAATGCTACCAGTTATTATGACCACCCAGACACTCCATGCATATTCAAAAGGTATTTTTTTCCTCGGTGTTTTTATTTTAAAGTTATACTCTGTGTTGATTAGGTAGTTTTATTTCACTGGTTCTCAGTAGGCACAGAATCACATATAGGAACCATTTTAGAAGTATGTAGGTTACGGGGCGCCTGGGTGGCTTAATTGGTTAAGTGTCTGACTTTGGCTCGGGGCAAGATTTCACGGTTCGTGAGTTCAAGCCCCGCATCAGGCTCTGTGCTGACAGCTCAGAACCTGGAGCCTGCTTCAGATTCTGTGTCTTCCTCTTTCTCTGCCCCTCCCCCCCTCATGCTCTGTCTGTCTCTCTTTCAAAAATAAATAATAAACATTAAAAATTTTTTAAATAAAAAAAATATGTAGGTTTGACTTTAATCATCACTACCATCTTTTGCTTTTAATGCTTTTAGATCACGATTTACTTATCTATAAATAATTTGACCCCAACTAATAAAAAAGATTTGCTCTACATGTAATGTGTCTTATGAGCATACGTTTACATTTTCAACATTTCTAATTATTTTTCTCTCTATATTTTGTGATGCTTTATTAACTAATGCTTCTATTCACTTACATGTCACCAAATTTTGCTATCTAATAATCTTTATTTCTTCCTATCACTAAATTTTTATTATAACCTTGTAACATAATTAAATCAGGTGTATCTGTTTATACATAGGAGGAAAAAGAGGGAAAACAGTAAGCAGTTTACCCAAGATCTAGCTGATTACTGACCAAGCTAGGACTAAAACTCTAAACGCACTTGTAAAATGGCTATTAGCATTGTTACAAGGATTTAGTGAGGTTATCGTATCAAGAAATAAGTTCACTCACTGTTTAATCATTACTGATAAGTATTCTTCAGTAATGTCACCACGCCCCTATCTCTTCAGTTTGTTTTAATATCCACTATTTTTTTTTGGAAAACAGCATTCTTTATTTAATACAAACAAAAAGTTCAGCTCATCAGGGGAATAAGGTAGACCAGAACATTCCACATCTCTTAGCTTTCGAGAACATGAGTGTCCGGGGACTCATTTACCACTTAAAGGATCTAAAGCTTTCATAGCTATTTCTACGGACTTGCCTTAGCATCCTTTTAGAAAAGCTGAGAGAAGGTCCCTTACGTCTACCTAAGTCAAGCATGCATTGAAATGACCACTAATAATATTAGAGGCCATCATTCCAGGTGCACTTTCCATCCAATCTTCCATCAGCACTTGTAGGAACAAGGAAATAAGCTGATCAGTTCCTCTTCCTTTTTCCTCCCCTGCTCTAATGAAGCCTGAAAGGCACTACCTGGGCTTCCAGTAGCAGTCTAGAAGGAAGTCATTAGCTAAAGGCTTAATCACTACCTTTAGAGTGACTGAGACTTCTCTCTAGTCAACACATTCATAATTTTACTGGATCTGTGTTCAATTTCGAATGATAATTATAGATGCTTTTTTGAGAGACAGAGAGAGAAAACAAGGCAGGGACAGAGGGAGAGAGAGAATCTTAAGCAGACTCCATGCCCAGGATCCTGACCAGGGACTCGACATGGGGCTCGATCTCACCACCGTGAGATCATGACCTGAGCCGAAATCACGAGTTGGGTGCTTAACCGACTGAGCCACCCAGGTGCCCCAGATACCTGTTTGTTTTATCAGACTTCTTCCCAAAGCCTGTCTTTGTTGTGTATAAACTTTGTTGATATGCCTTTCCCATTTAATGTGGAACTGAAGAGTGATGTTCTTATACCATTTGACTGCAGTTCGTTACTCTCCGATAGAAACTCAAGCATCAAAAGAAATGCTTTAATTCTTTCAGTACTCTTGGTGTCTTTTTCTCTTAGAGTAACATATATAAATCTCAGTGGAACCTGAAAATCTGTAGACATTTGATTGCTATTTCATTGTACAAGCAAACCCCAACTTAGTGTCATTTTCCTGAAAATTGCAAAGAAAGATATGTCATTTTCCCATTTAGTTAGGTGACTGATACTAAAGATACAGACTTGGATACTGAAGTGAAAGATTTGTTTTAGTGTCTATTTATTTATTTTGAGAGAGATAGGTAGAGAGAGAGAGACAACATGCGTGTAAAGGAGAGAGGCAGAGAGAGGGGGAGAGAGAATCCCAAGCAGGCTCTGTGCTGTCTGCACAGAACTCAATGTGGGGCTCAATCCCTTAGTGTGATCATGACCTGAGCCGAAATCAACACCCCGATGATTAAACCAACTGAACCACCCAGGAGGCCCCTGAAGGGAAAAATTTCTCACAATGAATAAAGTTAAGGCTTCATGGTGATGAGAGAACTCGAATAAATTTTACCACTGAATGGTTTGGGCATTCTGGTATTCCCAGACTACATATTTAGAAGGCTTGAGTTAGCATTCATTTATCTCTTAGTATCTGAGTCCCTCCCTCTTTTCCTTTCTCCCTGCATCTGCCCCCTTCTGCCTCTCCTGCCATTCACGCTCTTTTTTCTCCTGTTCTCCTTCTTCCTTTCAAACATAGGGTAGCAATGGAAGCCTACATCCCCATATGCTCAGCCTTCACACTTCTTGGATGAGTAATAGATCTCTTTTAAAAAAGATTTTTTTAATGTTTATTTATTTTTGAGGGGGGGGGGTGCGGTGCGAGCATGGGAGAGTCAAGAGAGAGGGAGACAGACTCCAAAGCAGACTTCAGGCTCTGAGCTAAAGTCAACTGAACCACCCAAGTGCCCGGAGTAATAACATCTCTTAATAAGAAGACTCAAGATGGTATTCAGAACCATGGCTCAGAGTTGACCTTTGTCTCATGTAGGCATTTTTAACCCAACTATAAGAGTATCCCAGTCTCTCCATTCCCAGATAATACATTTGGAGTAGTGAACAAATGGAATGTGTTTAACCATTGGCTAGAAATGGATCAGTACTTACTTGGCTTCAGACCAGTATTTTCTGATAAATACATTTAAGCCTGAGGATACAGCAATAATGAAACAACGACAACAACAACAACAAAAAAACCCCAGAAAACTACTGTGCCACTTCAGATTGACACAGAAGTGTAACATACTCAGTATCTTATCTCAGAAGTTAAGAGATTTTGTTTGTCCCAATGCCTTTGGAAAAGAAGAGGGTGCACTGAAAAAGTAAGGTGTTTTTTTTCCCCTTATTGTTATTAAGGGCTCCCAAATTCGTTGACTTAAAAGTACCTACTCAGGAACTTTTAAGCAAAGACTAAAATTGCATTTATTTTTGGAAATAAACTGTCAGTTTCATTGTTGGTTCCTTAGTCTTTCCACAGTTCCCATGGGAAGATGAAGTGCTATGATAAATCAAATATTGAGCAGATACCCAGAGTATGTGGCCACTGTATTTTTTTGGACCATGTGAAACTAGAAAGCGGTGCTTCATCATTAGATTAGGACTAATAGCAACTAATGTTTTCCTTAGGCTAGAATAATAGGTTTACGTTTGATTATAAAAAGCACTTTATTCACTATTTTTTCCTATTAGACACATAAATTTTTAGAAATATCCCCACAATTCTTTGCTATGACTGAAATCATACTCAATGACAATGTTCTAACAAACCAACAGATTACATTTTCAAGGCATTTTCTTTTGATTAGTTTAATTTCTCCTCTGCGGATAGACCATGCTAGTTACATAAACTTTAAAATAGAAACAGTGGAGAAACAAAATGGTACCCACTCACACCCATCCCAGCAAGACCACAGGTTCCAGGTTCAAATTTTCTGGTCGTTATTTTCTCTTTTTCTTTTCACGTGGCTGCGATCATAGTCTACACAAATTTTGGTGACATTTTTTTCCTCCTAAGATTTTAATGTAAGGATTTCTCTGTGTTTCATAAATATTTACAGATATTAAATAGTTGCATACTATTCCATCATGTAAATGAACTAGTTGTTTAGTTAACCGTGTCTTAATTGAGACACATTTGAGATGATTATTTTTTTGCTACTTAAAATATTATAATGAACGTCTTTGTGAAAAATGTATTTATTCACTAACTGAACAAATTTATATTGAATGCTTGTTTGCCATGCAGTGTTTTAGTTGGTAGAAATAGAACAACAAAACCAATAGAGATCTTTGCCTTCATATCAGTATTGGAATAGAGATCAACAGGACACAGACAAATAGGTAAAATATATCACATGTCAGATAGTGGTGAGTTGCATGGAGAGTAGTAAAGCAGACAAGGGGGAAGAAATGGGCTGCGATCCTAAATGAAGTGGCCAGGGATGTGAATTAAGAACATGACATTTAAGGAAAGACAGAAGGGAAGCAAGGAAACAGTCAACTGTGTGCCTTGAGGAAGAACATCACAAGCAAAGAGAACATCAGATGCAGAACACCCTACTCATTCGTTCAGAATGATTTTAAGGAGTGGAATTACTGGACCCCAAAATATTAATATATGCAGCTTATAACGTATTTTCAAAGTTTCATTTTTTAAAATCACATTATCCTTAGAGCAGTTATTGGGCAGTAAAGCTCTAGTTGAAGAACATTTGTTCATGCTAATATTTTTTATAGTAATTAATAGCTATTGTGAAAAGCTATAGATGCATGTCACTTTCTGAATTTCTTTTACTCCTAAGCAGTCATTTCATTTAGTGGAGTAACTCGGATAAAATAGTGTTATTAATATGGCATTATTGGTATTTATTTTCGTTTTGGTTTTCCTTAGGAGCTTAGGTATATATGGAGAGTGGAGTCGTATTTGCCTGACGGATACAAAACTTATGACATGCTGTACCTGAATCCATTATGTTTATATCTGCACTGTTTGTGAGATGGTAGACTTGGAGGAAAATGGTCTTAGCACACATCCGAGGATGACGCTGCCCTGCGACTTACCTATTACCATAAATAGGCTGTGAGGAGCAAATGCTCATGAAATATGAAACAATAGTGCTTGTTTTGAACAAGACAAGGAAATTAAAAATGGAATGTTACTAAACTTAGAAACCCAGAAGAAAATTGGGAATTCTTGATTTAGAAGCTTATTGCAGACTAATGAGGGATTTTTTTTCTTTCCATTTGCCTCTTATCAAACACGAACTCTGCTATGTCATTCTCTCCTTTTCCCCACTTTTTCAACTATGCTTTCTTGCGGTACAAAAAAAAATCATATTCTTTAAGTAAAAATGGCCTTATTTATGTGGTTTTTATTTCCCATTCCACCCATGCATGTAGCATTTGCCATTGGAATAATCGCTCCTATTACCCCAGTAGGTTTGAGATAAATACATAAATAATTTTTAAAACCAAATATAATGAGAAATTGTTTTAATATTTTAGATAACAGAAGAAATTATGGCCACCTGGGTTCAGTTGTAATTCAGTATGTATTCTTCAATTCATTAAATATTTGTTGTGGACCAGTATGATTTCACTGAAGTGATTGCACGTGGCATTTCCTCAGCATGGTATAGAACACCCTCCAGAGTCTGGATTCTTATCCTTTTCTTTTTTTAATTTATTATTGAGAGAGAGAGAGAGAGACACAGCATGAGCAGGGGAGGGGCAGAAACAGAGGGAGACAGAATCCGAAGTAGGTTCCGAGCTCTGAGCTGTCAGCACTGAGCCCAATGCAGGGCCCAAACTCATGAACCACGAGATCGGACCCTTAACCGACTGAGCCACCCAGGCGCCCCTGGACTCTTATTCTTTTATCTATCATCACTTTCTCCTTTTTCCTGTGGCTCCAGCCATTCCGGACCGTGAGTAGTTCTTCAACTGTGCTGTTCCTTACATTCTTTGTATTTTCCTGTCTTTCGTAGTTGCTACTCTCAGGAAAAAAAAATGGCAAGATGTCTTGTTACCTCTTCTTTATCCAATAAAGCTCTCCTCCTCCTTGAAGTCTCATCTTTGATGCCTTCTACAAAGTCTTCTTTTTAACTCTTCTTACTCTATCACCATGGTCCGGGGTAGGCTTTCGTCATGCATCATTTAAATGCTTTCCCTCGGGGCGCCTGGGTGGCTCAGTCGGTTGAGCGTCCGACTTCGGCTCAGGTCATGATCTCGCAGTCCGTGAGTTCGAGCCCCGCATCGGGCTCTGTGCTGACAGCTCAGAGCATGGAGCCTGCTTCGGATTCTGTGTCTCCCTCTCTCTCTGCTCCTGCCCCACTCATGCTCTGTCTCTCTCTGTCTCAAAAATAAACATTAAAAAAAAAATTTAAATGCTTTCCCTCCCCCAATCTTCAACCCTATATCATAATTGTCTCCCCCACTCGACACACATACCATAAATAAACTAGGAGCTCCCAGCGGACATGGCTGGACATTGATTTCTCTAGTTCCTCCAGCTAACACAGTATCTGACCCATAGTAAACAGACTAACGTTTACCTGCTACCATAATGCAGATAGACAAAATACAAAAGGTAGTTCAGTGAGTTGAACAATAGCCTTCTTTTCCAAAAGCAGACGTCCATCTTTTTGGTTTAAGACTAAACTTCTATTTGGAGAGTTGGCTCGAGATAAAATATTTTGATATTTATTATTTCATTTCATGATTGTAACAAAGCCAGAGAAGAGTTTTCCATCGCCTGTCGCCTTTTATTCAAATGGAGCTTGGAGCTTGATAGTCTTTTTTCTGACTCTTTTCCGTATTTGATACTAGTGATCCTTTCTCTTGCTTCGGCTTCCATGGCATACTGAGCTCTAGTTTCCCTTCTCCTTCCTCCAGACTTCTACTCAGTCTCCTTCGTGAGCTCTTCTCACTTTGCCTGTATGTTTAAATGACATTGCTTCCCTGGATTTGGCCTTGGCCCTCTGTTCCCTCTCCTCTGTGCCACTCTCTTACCGTGGGGTGTTTGCACCATCTCCCATTAGTTCAGTGTCAGTGGTTTCCAAATCATTTTGAACCGGGTTGCTTCCAAAACTTCATGCATGTGTATCCAACTGTCTACAGGCCTCTCTCTCCAATGAAGCACAACTCCTTCGAATACCACGGATCAGAAATTGACTTGTCTTCTTTTCTTACACTACTCACCTCTTTCCTTACTGGATTTTACCATGTCTGTGAATGTGACCCCATGAGCCATTGACATAGGGCTTGACACAGATTTCTCCTTCTCCCTCAACCCTCCAGTAAAACCAAACTCAGAGTCCTGTGTGGTCCGCCGCCTAACCATCTGTTGATCCACTGTCTCTCTTACTCTTCACTGCCGCTACTTTAGTTCCAGTTACCATCAGTTCTGACTGGATTACCACACCCCCCACTAACTTCTTTCCTTGCCTGTACTCTTGGGATCTATTCACTATGCTAGAGTCAGGTTTCTGTTATTATTTTAATGTTTATTTATTTATTTTGAGAGAGAGAGCAGGAGAGAGGCAGAGAGAAAGAGAGAGAGAGGGAGAATCCCAAGCACGTTCCACACTGTCAGCGCAGCGCCCAACGTGGGGCTAGATCTCAGGAACCATGAAGTCATGACCTGAGACGAGATCAAGAGTCTGACGCTTAACTGACTGAACCACCCAGGCACCCCTGATGTTGTTGTAATATGATGTATATCTGATCATGTCATCTCCCTGCTTAAAACCCTTCAATCACTTTCTACTCTTGAACTTTAAAAAAATGCCTGCTTGGCAGCCTCCATCCTCTTTCTCCTTTGTGTTGCTAACTCTTATTCATCCTTCAGGGCACAGCTTACTTGTGATCTCCCACCTGTCTGTTGTGAACTTCACCTTCCAAGTCTTCATCTTCCAAGTTAGCTATTCCTTGAGTATAGCCATTCCACCAGAGCGCTCATCACATAACTTTATAATTTCCTCTTAAGGTACCTATATTCCCTGCTAAATTACAATTTCTTTGAATGCATGAAGAGAGCACGAGTCATCTTTGTGCTCCCAGTATCCGGCCAATACATGTACCGATCAGGTGATCCATAAATATTAGTTGAATAGATAAATGAGGGGCAATCATGATTAGTTCCATTTCACTGAAATAGAAATTAGAACTTAGAAAAGGTAAAAACAAAACAAAACTTTTCAAAGGAGATGCTGCTACGAAGTGGGAGAGCTGAAATTAGAACCCAGTTATATATATATTATTTCTTTTAATGTTTATTTTTGAGAGAGAGTGAGACAGAGACAGAGCATGAGTCGGGGAGGGGCAGAGAGAGAGGGAGACACAGAATCTGAAGTAGGCTTCCGGCTCTGAGCTGTCAGTGCAGAGCCCGATGTGGGACTTGAACTCATGAACCATGAGATCATGACTGAGCCACCCAGGCGCCCTTATTTCTTTTTCTTTTTCGTTTTTTTTACCAGTTACATTTTTTAAAAGGCAGTGTTCCTTCCAAAGAGTCGTGATGTGTTATCATATCACCACATTTAACCAAACTACGATTATCATTTTAAACAATAAAATACAAAAAAAAGTATACATTTTTTCGACTTGCTAATTTTGTGCCCTTAGCATGATTATTATTGCAGTTTCCATGGAAACCAGTAATTTTGGTGGTATTCCTTCGGAACCTTCAAAACAATTTTATTTACACTAGATCATCCAAAAAGTATTATAGAAAGTGTAGAAAAACTCAAAATAATCTGGAGTGGAAGAAAAATCTAGAATCCTGAACAAGAAGCAATTCTTCTCCTCCATCTTTTTGGGAGGCCAATAGTGAACAAAGGGGACATGTCTAATATGTGCAACTCTTAAAAAAATGTGTGAAGACCTAATGAGGTCATTGCATGAGTGTACCACCAGACAGGGTGTGAGAACGTACAGCCATAAAAGTTGATGGGAAAAGGTAGATAGAATGTTCCTTGCTGTGTATGAGTTGCTAGAAGTAAGGACCTAGAATGTAAGCTGTATAAATTTGATGGAACAGGAAGAAACTGCAGGGAAGGTAATAGCTGAAGTAGCCCACAAAGATATGATTTCTCAAGGAAAGGAAACAGCAGAGGTTAGTGGCAGAGGGGCAAGCGAGGAGGTGGTACTTCGTGTTCTGTGGTACTGAAGTACGTCACCTCTGCACACTGCACTTACCCATCCAGATCCATCTGGTGGTGAGTGCGTGTGCGTGCGTGCACACACACAGTGGTTCAGGTTCCTGTGATCTGTGCACATATGTCAGGGAGATGGGGGGGTGGTCGATTTCAGATCATCTGGATGTCTCTTGAAAGACTTACTGGTCCAAGGATGGTTGTAGCAGTAAAAGGACTTTTTATGGGACATATTTATGCTAAAAAAAATAATCCTTCTTTGTCTGAAATTCAAAGTGAAGTGGTTGTCCTGTGTGCTAAATCTGGTCACTGGGGTGACCTCAACGGATCATACTAATGCCTTGGCTTTAGCAAGCAACACCGCGACGTTGAATGCCCAGGAGCTGTTGCAAGAAGGGTTTATGTTGAAATGATGCTGACCAATTTTTGACTAAGAAGTGCAAAAGAAAAGCTACTACTTAGGGGTGCTGCCATCCTTAGTAGAGGCTGAAGAAGTGGCTGAGTTTCTTGCCCATAATGATAAAAGGTCACATTTTGATTGCACTGTCAAGACCAGCTACCAAAGCACTATTTCATGGGAAATGTCAAATTACTAAGTTAATGAAGGAATGAGAGCAGTAGACTTTGCTTTGTGTATTAGTTAGGTTTAATAAGCTATTGTAACAAGAGTCGCGGCCATAATTCAGTGGCTTATGAGATGTAGAAAGTTATTTCTGTCTCATTCCGTGTTCTGGGGAGTGTCCTGAAGGCTGGTAGAGAGAGGAGGAGGGGAAGTGGTTCTCTTACACAGTCGTTTTAAGGACCGAGACTGACAATGGCTCTACCATCTTTGGTGGGTGATTTCTAAGGTCACTTAGAACAATTCCACCAGCAGGAACAGAAAACCAGAGTGTAGAAAGTAAATATGCGTAATTTTATGTGCAAAGCATAAAATTTGCATACAGTGCTTCCACTTGCAAGAGCCTCACTTGTGACCACACTAGTCACAAAGGGGGTGGGTATTGTCATCAGCTGCAACTGTTACTCTGGATTAAAGGGAATAGGAATTTTGGTGAACAGCCATCCTTTGTTGCTGTATTTTGTGTGATACGCTAGAGCTGCACTACATGGCTCTTAGATTGAGAGAAGGAGAAGGAAAACAAGGTACTGTTTTAAATAGTAAAGGCAATTTTCTTCCTCATTCAGCTTATTTTTTTTTTAATCTTTATTTTGAGAGTTTAGGAGAGGGGCAGAGAGAGTGAGAGAGAAAGAATCCCAAGCAGGCCCCCGACTCAGGGCTCCATCTCGCAAACTGTGAGATCATGATCTGAGCTGAAATCAAGAGTTCAGATGCTTAACCGACTGAGCCACCCAAGTGCACCACCCCCATCATCGTTCAGTTTAAGAGAAGAGAAGAGAAGGTGCGACATAGGTCTTATTTTCTTTGTTCCTCCCACACAGTGGGGATTTTGCCGATTTGAATGTGATGTTAGTATCTTGAAGAAGTTTCAACATGACCTCTGGATGTGGGTCAGCTGTTTCACCTGCTACTTAAGATACCACAATCTCTTTTAATGTCAAAGGAAAAGGTTACAGAATGGACTTAAGGAGAGATGATGACATACTTTATGGTGGCTAAAGTTTTTCTGGGTATAATTTTGATTCCATATGAATTACTCTTTACTCACTGACTTCACAACCTAATATCAGCATAACATACAGATCTTCTACCTGCAAAATAAATAAATATGCTCTTTCTCCACAGTCATTTATTAAGAGCTTTGCTGTTACACGGTTTTGAATGTATTTCAAGTCTTCTGCATTACAAGACACTGAGACAGTTCTTCCCAAGTGATGAGGCTATAGATAAGCAAATGAAGTAATTTACATGCTCATTACAGGTACCACCTAAAGGAAAAGAGGAAGAATAGTGAGCAGCTATTGGACGGTGATATTTGATAAGATCAGCCTCTGTCTTGGACATCTTTATTAAGATAATATAAGTGAATCCTGATCTCTAAGAGATGTATTTTCATAATGGGGTGGAAATCTGAACTGACCACACATGAAAAGTCTGATAAAAATGGAAATATGCAGAACGGATGGTCTGTAGCAATCTTGAAGCATGTCGAGAAACAGTTATGTTTGAGTCTCTCAAAGAGCAAAGGAGACCTTGCTGCTCATACTTAAATACATATTCAGAATAGCATCAGTACTGGTGGACATTCAGATGCTAAATAAGCACACGACATTGAGAACAGAACTCATCCAAACCACCCCAAGTCAAATAACACAGTAGTGACGTCCAAATAACCACATTTGGAGTACGCAGCTGTTTGAGTAATCCCTCAAAAAACAGACTTCTTGGAATAAAACCGTAGCCTTCCAGTTTGTGGCAATGTTCAGTCCTGAGTAAACTGAATTTCATAGCACCTTCTGACTCTAACCCTGATGAAGACAATGTGGTTTGATCCATATTGCTAGAAAAACATCGGTAAAACTATCTTCATGTACTAAAAGGTTAATTTGAGGACAAGACCTTTCCTGAATACGTGAGTAGATGATTTTTAACAAACAGATGTGTCTTTGTAAAATTTTACTTATTCATCCTTACATCAAAAACCACTGCCTTGTAAATAGAAAATAAGTAGAACTAAGTAATTAAATATGTAGAAAAATATAATAAGTAGAAAAACACAGAGTTGGTAGGTTTGGAGAGTTATGTTTTACTCTCAGTAGAATATCTCTGAGAACACTATATTTTATTTATATAAACAGATACAGGAACAGTTTCTTCACTCCCTTCCAGAAATATCATGCAATAAGTTTAAAGGATAAATTTGTAAAAACTATATAAAAAACGACTTTTAATGTGAAATATGAACAAATAAAAATAACGAGAAACTTTTTTCTTTTAAGACTGTAGCTCCAATTGGTGGCCCTTTGGCTTTGTACGTTTCCAAAGGATAGATTTAACCTCCTAAAGGTCATGTTTCACTCTGACGCTTGACGATGAGCACCTCTGAGTATTAACTGGCTCCAGACTTCCTCCTGCTCACTCTAGCTCTGCTCTCTTGTTGAATTCCACCTGTGATTTTTTGGATTGAATTTCTGTTTGCCTTGTGATTTCCCTTCTTGGTTGTGGTGACCCACCAAGCCTGGTGATATTGAATTAGCTTGTCATTGGGCCACTTTCTCTACTCAGACAACCCTGAGGGAGAATTAATAAAACATAGATACCATCTTACTTCCCAACTTTTCTTTTGATTTCGGTGACCTGGATTATAAGACAACTAGACCAAAGAACCACTCTGTGGCCCAACTTTGTCATTATTGCTTGATCCTACTCTTATCTTGCTGTAATCCTATAAGTGTGGTTTGACACTATTGATCTTTTTATGATTTTACTGTTCACAAGACTAAAAGTAGACTAAATTGTAGAAACCGCAAGTAGAAATGCAATTATGGCATAACACAAATATATGAGCAATTTCTACTGATCACACTCGTAAAAATAGCTATGAAATCATAATGTGCTAAAGTGAGAATCTATTTTTCTCTTGAGCATGGCTCCATTATTTCAAAGACTGCATAGTTTATTCCATTTAGGGATTTTTTTAGTTTTTTTAATATAATTTTTCAGATTTGTGACTAATCAACTTGTGCTTTAAACGTCAAATATGTTAGTCATATTCTAAATGCATCTGAGAATACTTTGATAGAGTTTAAGCGTATCCATTTCTGCTGTGCTGGAAATGCTGGTATCTGGCAGGCCGCTGGAACAAATGTAGAGACCAGACACAGATCTCTGCATGTATGATCACCTGATTTATGACACGAGTGTCGCTAGAATGCTCTGGGGGAAGTGGTAATGTTTTCTAAAACGGTGTAGATCAATTCGATGCCCACCTGGGAAGATACGAATCTTGACTCCTGCATCACACCACGCACAGAATCGCTTGCGGCAGATGGACTGTAGAGAAAACATAAAAGTCAAAATGTAAAACTCCCAGAAGACATAGTAGAATATTTTAGTGATCTTGGCGTAGGCGTCAATTACTTCAACAGAACACAACTCATAGTCAGAATGCATAATAACAATTCCTACAAATCTGTAAAAGAAAAGGAAGGGAAGTATATTTCATTAGACACAAGTCCTGAACTGACACTTCACCAAAGAGGATATCCAAGCATGCAGTTAGTACGCACTTGGGATCATTAGGAAAATGGAAATAATTTCACCACCACTAGAATGAGTACAAAAAATGAAAATAAATTAGAAGACAAATTACCGAGGGTTGCAGGAAGATATGGAACAAAGTGAAATGTCATACGCTGTATGTAGGAATGCAAATTAGTACAATCGTTATTAGACTCTTCGCCAGCATCTGCTAAAGTAACTTACGTAATTACTTAATGACCTGGCAGTTCTGCTTGTAGAATCAACAGTTACACCTATAACTATACAAGGAAAGGTATAGTGCATGTGTGTATCTGTGTGTGTGTGTGTTGTGTGTGTGTTGTTTCTAAGAGCATTAACTGTAACAACTCAAATTGGACACAACCCAGATTTTCACCAACAATAAATTTAAGAAGTGAATTTCTATATAATCATACAATGAAATATTATATAGCAATAAAAAACAGTGAATGTGATACTGAATTGATGAAAATCACATACGCAGTGTCCAGTGAAAGAATCCATACACAAGAGTACATACTATATGATCCATTTATATAAAGCTCCTAATTAAGCAAAATCAATCTATGCTAATCAGGACAACAGTGATCTTTTGGGAGTAGATCACTGGACAAGATCATAAAGGAGGCTTCTGGCGTTCCAGTCCTAGTTACATCTCTATCCATTGGTGATGACAACGATGGTCAACTTTGCAAAAATTCATCACCTTGTCCACTTAAGACCAGTGCATTTTGGGGGCACCTGGGTGGCTCATTCGATTGAGCATCCAACTTCAGCTCAGTCATGATCTCATGTTTCATGGGTTCGAACCCCACTTCAGGCTTGCTGCTGTCAGCCTGTCAGTGCAGAGCCGACTTCGGATCCTCTGTCCCCCTCTCTCTGGCCCCCTACCACTGCACTTGCACTCTCCCAAAAATAATAAATAAATATAAAAAGAAGACCAGTGCATTTTGTAGTATATATGCAATTCTCAAAGTAAAACATTTTTTAAATATGCTGAATAATTTTATATATGGCAGCCTACAGTCAAAATATGATATATTATCTTCTTATGACTCTAAGAATTACCCAAATTTCAAAAAGTAATTCCCTGATCTCACTAACAGAATTCTATTCCTAGGCTTCAAGAAGGGGAAGAATTATAATGAAAAATGTTTTGTGGTTTCATAAAGACAGACTCTAGATATAAATCCCAGCTCTCCCACTTTCTAGTTGGGTAACCATGGGCAAGTTACATCTGAATCTGTAACCTGTCACTAAATGGGCATAGTACCTAATTCACAGTGACCATGTGAGGATCAAAATAGGTATTACATGCAAAGCACTTAAAACAATCCTTATCAGGTAGGAAGACTTTTAAAAATGTTACCTGTTTTTATGCTTATTGTTTTTATAATTTTATTTTCATGTTAGCACCGTATGTGTATCAGATCTATAAGGTAACAATAAAAATAATAGTATTAATTTCTTAGGCAACTTTAGGTAAGTCATTCATTGTCCCTATTTCTTAGTTTTGAAGCTTATAGAATGATAGTAGTACCCCTACTCCTAGTAATAATATTACTAATAGTGATGACAACAATGGCAGCTGGTACCTGCTCAGTGGGTTACAGCCCAGGAGGTGGGTTAGGCACTCTGCTCTATAGCCTTTAGGAATACGTATCAGGATGGGCTGTGGTAACAAGTAACCTCAAAATCTCAGTCAGACCACAAGGTTTATGTCTCCCTCATGCTATGTGTCCATTGAGGGTCAGTCGTGAGCTCTGCCCACTGTAGTCACTCAGAAAGCCAGGCTGACAGAGATTCTATCTTCCCACATATTTTTCGCTGATGATCAAAGCAGGGAAAAGACAATGTGAGGAATTACACACTAGCTCTCAAAATTTTGCCTAAAAGTGTTTCAAGCTACTTCTGCTTATAATTATAGCCAAAGCAAATCACAGAGACATAGTCTCTTCAGATGGTAGGGAAAGATAATCATACCAAGAGGTAGAGAACCAGAAAAATTTGGTTAACAGCAGTGAAGACTGCCGTAAATACTAAGGGTATTATTTTCCTCAAATATGAAAATGGTCATGAAAGTCCTAATTAAAGTAATATGTTACTATAAGACCCTTATTTAATCTTTCATTGGGGGGCAAACATTAATCATATCGGCATATTTGGTATTATTTACCTGAATTTTCTTCAATTCTAAGTTTTATTTCTTAGAGAATCAATATCTATTTCATATGAAATTAATAGACTCAAGTGTTTAGGGTTTTTAAAATTTCATGACTGAGTATTTATAGATATGATAATCCTTCTAGTTTCTATTGTACTTTAAATCTGGAAATTCTACCACCTAGTAACTATAACTGAGGACAGAATAAGTATGCCAAAAGGGTTTCTATAATTAAGTGGCATATGCGTGAGTCATGGTCTTTCAATAGATTTATTTTTAATCATTAAATTCATTTTATTAAAACCGATCCAGTAATTTCAAAGTTCAATATCTAATTTAGAGTTACATATCACTGAAACAGAGTGAATAATTTATGGGGAGCCAAAATTGGTAGGCTTTACACATGCCAATTGTGCATGTTAGGTGGAAGTCTTTTGATACGGTAAACTTTACACAAGAAAGTGAAAGCAATGTACAAAGTCAATATAATAAAATCATTAGTTTTAGAGGCAGTAAGTGGCCAGTTTAATAGACATATATTGGGGATGTGTGCTGTCTCTGGGTCTGCCAGCATAGTCACAGATTGGGCTTACTTATGTACTGAGAGGTGAAGGACACAGGTAGTAAAATTGAGAGTCCGTGGCTCCCAGGCAAAGGCATGCTTCTTTCGCATGCCTTGTCCATCTTTACCTGCCAGGGGCCCATAACACAGGGCGAAGAGCACAACAGATCATAAATAGGGTTATTTTTTTTAGTGCTTAAGGACGTTGCAAAGCTAAAAGGAACAGTCATGCTTTAGCTCTCTCTCTCTCTTTTTATTTTACAAATTAACTTTTTTTTTAATGTTTATTTTTGAGAGAGAGAGAACACACAAAAGTCTGGGGGAAGAGCAGAGAGGGAGACACAGAATCCGAAGCAGGCTGCAGGCTGTGATCTGTCAGCACAGAACCTGATGTGGTTCTTGAGACCATGACCTGAGTGGAGATCGGACGTTTAACTGACCCAGCCTCCCAGGCACCCCTAGCCTTCTCAATAAAGACTAGGAGCAGTCATTTGGGAGCAGTCTGTGTGAAAAATGTGTGAAGATTTGAACTGACGAAAGTTTATTTCAACTAGTAGTAACAGGAGAATTTTTTTTTTTAAGATTTGCCAACAACTTACTAAGTCTGCATGACTAAATATAGAACCAATTCTAAATGTATTATTATACATAGCATTATACTCCCACCCAATTGGCAAAAATTTTAAGATCCAATAACATCAAGGGTTGGTAAGACAGTGGAGTAACGAGAATTCTGGAAACACTGGTGGCATAAATGTATTTGTCACTGTCTGGCACACCAGCCATGCTAGGATCTGGGGATGAACTTTGTCTTTCCTGGTAGAGAGGAGAGGAGCGACACCTTTGAGAACTTATGCCCCGCTTTTAGGCAAAGGGGGGGGGGGGACAGGGAGCTTTTCTCTTTTGCTTCTCAATTGCCTCAGCTCAAAATCATTCTTATGCCAAAGTGGCATACTTTGGGATATTCTTCTTTCGGTACCTTCCTTCCAAAAGGACAGTATTTAAATACATGAATGGATTTCTTTTCTTTTCTTTTTTCTTTATTGGGTTAAAGACTCGAAATTCTTTTTCAAAACAAAAATGAGGTCGTGGTGCCTCATTACGTAAAAATGAATAAAAGTTCAGCTTGAAAAAAGGAAGGGAGGAAAGGAGAGGGTGAAAGCCCAAATCCTGTCTTCCATGAGATTTTGTTGTGAAAATGACCAAGCTAGAGAAAAGCATCAGGATGGAGAAGATCAGTAAGAGATCATTGAGCAAAATGGAGACAGTCAGCCTGGGGCACAGAGAGAACGTGATGACCAGATCCCTGATATTTACAAAAGGGGGTTTTGGGTAGGAAAGAACAATGTATGCTGTGTTGCTACTAAGGACAAAACTGGAACCAAGGAGAGAGAGTAATAAGGAGAAAGGCAGTTATTAGAGGAAAGTAACTTTAGGTCCCTTCCCTCCTACATGGGTCTAAGTGATGTTTAGGTTAAGGGTCCAAGCCACTATAGGGGCCCACCGTGATCATGCGGCCACACTGGTACAAACCAGCATCAAACACCCCTTGATGTGCTTGCTGGCCTTCAGGCAATTGCTCTCAAATGTTATTTCTCATCGAGTCAGCTGCTTTTTCTTTTCCATAGATCTCTCGTTTAACGTAAGCAAGAGGATTCCCCATATGAGTGAAATCGTGTGATATTTGTCCTTTTCTGACTGACTTATTTCACTTAGCACAATACACTCTAGCTCCATCCACATCACTGCAAATGGCAAGATTTCATTCTTTGTGATCGCTGAGTAAGACTCCATTGTATATATATTCCATATCTTTATCCATTCATCAGTCGATGGGCATTTGGGCTCTTTCTATAATTTGTCTATTGTTGATAGCACTGCTATACACGTTAAGGAAAAATAAGATAAAAAACAGAGGGAGAGGCAAACCATAAGAGACTTGTAAATACAGAAAACAAACTGAGGGTTGATGGAGGGAGGTGGGTGGGGGTATGGGCTAAATGGGTGATGGGTATTAAGGAGGGCATCTGCTGGGATGAGCACTGAGGGTTATATGTAAGTGATGAATCACGGGGTTCTACTCTGGAAACCAGTACTACACCGCATGTTAACTAACTCAAACTTAAATAAATAAACTTAAAAAAATAAAGCGAGCAAGAGGAACAAATACTGACAAATGCGCAAGGCTCGAGTCGTATGAAAATCTCCCCCACTAACATTCTTAGGATTATTGGTCCCTCGAACTTCTTCATTAATTAGCTGTCAGTTCTTCATCTTCCCACACTTCTAGCTCAGTTTGCTGTGACATCATACTGTGTTCAGCATGCCTCACATGCAATGAAAAAGGACAGGGTACCTTTAGAATATGAGTCGGCAGCTGGTTTCGTTAAATATCCTTCCACCCACGCTGTACTACATTGATTAATTTTTAAAGAAATGGCTAAATGAAGATATTAATTATTTGTACGTGGCGCGTATGCTTGCATGCACACCATTATATTTTAATTTACTTGTTAACAAGTCAGCCAATATGATTTTTAAATTATTTCCCATCTGGCATGTGTACTAATAAAGAAAAGAAATCTGCTAATTTGTGCCATATCAAGTTCATCTCCCTCCCCCCTTTTTTTTTTACTTTCTAGTTAACATAGTTCTCAAAGAAATCAAACTAGAAAAATGGATTTTACCTTCCTGCCTTTTATCCCATATACATAGCCCTTTAGTGTAAAAGCAAAATGAAACACTTATTTTTGGAGGCCTTAACAATATGAAAACAGAATATGTACCCAGTCATCTCTTCATCATTGGTCTTTATTGTAATCATGCTATGTAAAACTGAAATACAACAAGGCAAACTGATTATTCCAAGAAGAATTAAGTGCCATCTGAATCATCCTAGAATTTGTTTATATTTCACCTCGTTTTGGTGGTGTATATTACGACCAAGTTTTGGAAAACTCTATAAACCACATACAATACGTATGATCATTCTCTATCGCCCTGTTTATTTATTCTTTACACCTGATACCGGCACCATGTGTTACAAAGGATTATTTATGCACGCACAAACACATGAGACTTTATGTTTTCAAGGTGGTAAATTATGAATCGATTTGTCATGGTTTTTAGAATACTTTCCTGGTTCAAACTGTGTGTGTGTGGTGTGTGTGTGTGTGTATTTATAGACAATTGTGCATATTGATAATAAATGGAATTAATGAGAAAATTACATGTAAAGATTTGGATATTACTGAGTATGCTTTCATGTATTTTTCAACATAAAGTCAAAAAACATTATACTTATGCTTTCAAGATGTCTCAGAATAGAAACCCTACCGTTGCCTTTCAGAAAGGTTGTGGATTGTCTGGAGGAGACCTCGTTCTTACTGTAACATTTGAATGAGTCACTGATTTAATTGCCAAAGATACAAAACCTTTAAGGGAAGTGAGACAAGCTGCAGGCAGTATTTGCCAAACTCCACTTTGCCTCCGTGATTCTCTAATGAGGGACACCAGTTCTGGAAAGAGGGCTCTGGTCTTCCTCATCAGAATCTTACTCATTCTATGCTTCCCTCACTCTTAGAGAACTTGTCTAGCCATCTCGGCCCTTCCATTGAAGGGGATATTTACAAGCATTGGATTCTCCTGGTCCTCAAACACCAATCCCATATTCGTATCAGTAGAGAGAAAACAGTATTCTCCATTGTCCCTCGACAGATCAAAGGCAGTTAATTTCCTTATATTCAGTTCTGTGACTCCTACTGAACATTCTTTTACCTGGGTGGTGCTGATACGGAGATCTAAGAACATTTTCATTGATCAGAAATGCGTTTCCCTGGGGCTCCTGGGTGGCTCAGTTGGTTAAGCATCTGACTTCTGCTCAGATCATGATCTATCTCATATTTCATGAGTTCGAGCCCCACATCGGGCTCTGCGCTGACAGCTCAGAGCCTGGAGCCTGCTTCGGATTCTGTGTCTCCCTCTCTCTCTGCCCCTCTCCCACTTGCACTTTGTCTTTCTTTCTCAAAAAATTAAAAATTAAAAAAAAAAAAGAAATGCATTTCCCTGTATCTAACTATGTTATTTCCTCTAAAATATATTTGGAAGTGTGGTAAGTTTTTAAGATAATGGAAAGACAAACAGGATCAAGTGTCAATAGATGTCCTGTTTCTCTGTTGCTTACTATCTTCACGGCTTTAAACAAGTTTCTTAAATCTCATGAGTCTTTGGTAAAATAGTACACCTGAAAGAGTTGGCTTTGTCACACAAACTAATGAATGCCTGGCAATGTTTTGTAAATTACAAGCACCAGAATTATGCCTACTTTTATGTGTATGATAAAAGTAGTTTTCTTAAAATTAACTATCCAAAAATAATACTTATCATTGAATAAACCTACAGCCTTTGCACAGCAATAGGACCATAATCCTAGAAATCTTAGAATATAACATATATTTAGGTTTTTTTCTCTCTGAAAATAAACCTAAAGAACTCATGTATTTCAAAAATAGATTTTTATCCATAGATTTTAAAAAATCCCTTTTATATTCTTTTACTATTATTACTATTTATGTATCAAAGTCTTATAATTACTTTTTTTAAAACCTAAAATTAGCATATCTTCTTTTCACCCAGTTAACTCAAATGAGTAACAAATTGTTTTTTAAAAAGCTTGCTAAACTGATACTCTGTAATGACTCATCCACAAAAATATCTTTTCTGCTCAGAAGTCTGCACCTCTTTTATTTTTTAGTCAAACACATAATTTACTACACAGCTTCAAAAACATTTGCTGCGTCAATCAACCGAAGGCCAATCATCACGTTCATTCCACCATTCATGGAGTGCCCCAGGAACGTGCATGGTGGCATCCTGGATGGTGGCATCCTGGATGGTGGCAGTGAGCTTTCTGTGAAATTTGTGGTAGAACTGGTGATCAGTTGGGCAATATGCAAGGAATTTGTCCCTCCACTCTGACAATGAACTTGCAGACTTATGTCAGCCTGAGTTATGGAAACCACAGATCGCCGGAGGGCTTGATAAACAGCTCTGGGTTTCTGACTCATGAGATGAAAACCTAAATGCCTAACTTGAGCTTTCTTTTAGAAACCATGAAGTTGAAGTCTCTGCTGCATTTCAACAGCCGGTGGCCTGACCTGTTAAACTGATTTGCTAATAAAGAAATACATGAGCCTCTTTCCTGGTGGCCGTGCTTCAATGATGCATTGATACTTGGCCAGGATAGCACTTTTACCTTGCAGGAGAAATCACTTTGGCATTGTTTTCATCTTTTTTGAATGGTTTAGCCACTGTTCCTTCCTTTCGTATTCTCAATATTAGCAGTAGAAGTTTTCAATATTTTTTGACAAGTGTGTGACTTTTAATAATGCCATTTAAAAAACTTAGATCATTCACAAAAGACTATAAAAATTATTCTTTTCTTTTTAAGTCACCTAGAACTTGCTTCCATACCCAAGATGTGACTGGCCTCTGTTAAGGCACCAAAAGCCAAAGCACTGAATTAGAAATTAGGAGACTTGGATTGGGGTCTTGTTCTTTCACTAACTAGCTAAAGGAGTTTAATCCTATGCTTCAGGTACACCATGGGTGTGACTCTGGATAAGTCATTTGAGTTCCTTTGCGCCTCAGTTTCCTCATCTGTAAAAGACGATAATGAAAGTGCCTATCTCTTAGTACTGTTGTAAGAATCCCATGAGATTATGCTTTTAAAGGACCCGGACAGTACTGGGCTCATGCCAAGGTGTTGTCTATAATAATGTAATGGTAATCTGTCTTGTCCTAATTCCTATACTATCTCTCCTCACAAGGCTACAGTGAGGACCTAATGCAGAATAAATGTTGTATTTGGTTTTGTATTGTGACGCTGCAAATTACCACAAACTTGGCAGCTTAACCCAACAGCTGTTGATTATCTCAGTTTCTATAGGTGGGAAGTCTAGGTCTGGCCTAGCTGGATTTTCTGCTCAACCTCGCAAGGCTGAAATCAAGATGTCAGCCAAGCTGTGTTTCTTTCTGAAGCCTAGGATCCTCTTGCAAACTCATGTGACTTTGCGTTCTTATGATCATAGGACAGAAGTCCCCATTTCTTGCTAGATGTCAGCAAGGGGCCACTCTCAGCCGTTGGAGACTGGCCGCCATTCCTTGCCACATGGCCCTTTCCACAATGTGGCAGTTGCTTTCTTCCGGTCCCTTACCACCTGCTGAAGAAAACTAGCTCGTGTAGGGCTTACCCGATCAGGTCAGGCCACCCACGTGCCTCTCCCTTTAGCCACACACTGCAAAGCACCATGGCATGATACCTTATCACGCTCACAGCTTCCTCCCTCACACAAGGAGAGGAGACCATTTGAGAGGGAGGATCATCTGTAAACTCCACCTACCACAATTGTGAACATGAACATGAAATGAAAATTAAAAACATACAAGATGTGCATTATTATATGTTTTATCATTGTCATCGTCATCATGAGTATGATATCAACTTTTTACCCTCATATAACACTATTCTACTTATTTTTAAGGGTTTAAATTAGCTGTAAAGAGATTCCCATTCACCCAATAACCGTGTAGCTCTGAGTTTTACATTTGTTTCATACCTCTCTCAATTCCTCTTCTCTTTGATGGGCATATTTACTTCCCGGCTTCCCTCCTTTGATCTTTGAGTTAGTGCCTCGCGGCATTTCCCAAGAACAAAGTTCCACGGAGAGATATGTTTACACTGGATTCACCAGTCCATGAAATGCTCAACCATTATCACCCTTACATGTATGCAGCAATCCTGAAATTCCCAACGGCCTGGTTGTACTCAACTCAAAAACAAACAAACTGGAAAAGGGAATGTTTTCCAGTGGTTTCAGAGTATGTAACCCAAGGACTAATACAACAGACACAGATGTTTATTCACAGATAGGAGGAGTGAGCCTAAGATAATCCTTGTGGCTATGGTTGTCATTTGACCTGTGAAGCTTAGGGCCTCATAGATTGTAAAAAGTTCAATAAGTAATAAAATATAATATAAATTTAAAGTAAATATAAATATTAAATAGAATATAAAATAAAAATATAATAAAAGAAATATCTATGGAAAGGTTGAAAATGATTATATCACCCATTAAGATGGAATGGGAAAGTTTAACCTAGAAATCCAAACAAAGAAACTTCTGGCTTTTTGTTAATCTAAGTGTCTTTAGGGCAGAGATGAATTCTGTGTCCACAGAGAGATTAGTAAAACTTTGTTCACAAAATAAAATAGAATGGTGTTAAAAAAAAGAATACAGTCTAGAAATTATATCTGTTCAAAATCATTTTTGCCGCCATTGACATTAGGATCACTGATGTGGTACTTTTTTACACTGAGACTCAGTTTTTGCCTCTTTAACATGGAGGCAATACTGTTTGTCAACCTAAGAACATGTTCTGAGGAGTAAGTGAAATAACCTCTGCTAAGTTCTCAGAACAATGCCTGGTATCTAATGAGCATTTAGTAATGATGACTATTGTTATTTTTATTCATGTTAATTATGTTAACCTGTGGTCCGATGTCTGGAATGTCTCAGAAAATATTATTTTCTTCACCGTTCAATACCTGTTTGTTGAATTGAACTGGATCTGCGAAGAAGAGTATTTCAGGTATTATCAGTCAGCAATAGATTAAGAGGTTATCATCTGTCTAATTTTGTTTAATTTTATACAATTTTCTTCCTCCCCCTCTTCCTGCCTGCATGTCTGTCTTCTTTTGTCCTTCCTTCGTTGCTTGTCTTTCCTTCTTCTTCCCTTTGTTCCTTCCTTCTTTCTCTTATCTTTTTTTCTCAAGCAGATATTATTTTAAATTTCCGAACAACCTATGTCAGCAAGTCTGGCCAAGTTATCTTTGAAGCAAGATCAATTTGCATCCACTATGTCACAACCTGGTTCATCATTGATTTAATTGCCGCCCTGCCTTTTGATCTCCTGTATGCGTTCAACGTCACAGTGGTGAGTACGGAGCTGCCTTCCACATGACTTTGAAGGTTATTTTTAACCCTGTGTTTATTTCCCACATGTTCAGGCTTTAAGTGTCTGTGGCAGTTTGTGTGTCCAGGACTTTGTGGCCTCCAGAATAAAGACACCAAAGTGACCAATGGTATGCAGGCCAAATTCTCCACTTGAGGAAGTTACTTCCTTTTGGAATTTACATTACCTGTTTTAGTTATTTAAACACCTAGAACCAGGATATACCAAAAGCATGAGTTTATCATCAATACTGACTCACAGAAGAAATCCTTTGGCAAGGAAACCAAAAGTAATAAGCGATACTTTGTATTACCTTGGCAGGTGTTTTGTCTCAGAAGTTCAGTGGAGAGTTTAAGATTTCTTCTGGTTTTATGACTTTTATTCTCTTCCTCTTGAGTATTTCATTATTTATTAGCGAAACAAAAGACCAATCAAGATACAGAGGAGTACTAAAGTTAAAAAAACTCAACCGCTTCTTAGAAGTCCTTGTAAAAATATTGGATGGGGCAGAAATGATACAATGGCCACCTGAACTTGAGAGCCCTTTTGGATTTTTACTGATGTTTGTCACATCTCCTCTTTCTTCCCTCTATCTTCATGTCTCCTCACAGGAAAGAAAGTGTGTCCACTCATTGTAGTAGCTATTTTTACTATTTAATGATTGATGTTCTTATAAGCATTAAGTGCTCCCTTATAAACAGAGAGACTTTTAAGGAGGTATAATAGCATTTTGGGGCCAATAATGCAATTTGCTGCTAAAGTAACCAATTTTAGCAGGCAAAAATTTACTAAACATTAGTTGAAATTAAACCTGTTTCTTACTCAGTTGACAAGCCCTTGAGATTCTCTATCAAGAATTTAAAAGCATAGTTTCCAGTATTAAAGTGATCAGTGTGTCAAATACAGTCATTATTGACTTTGGAATGAAGATTGAACTGTACTCCTGACTATTTAGTACAAATTCGTGCAGTTGGCAATTGTCTGTATGATAGTATTTTCCTTTTCTTCTTCTTTCCATTTTTTCTTAAGATGGAAAGTTGACGGTGTCAACATCCTTAAAAGGTTTATAAGTCAACTGAAAGGAAACCTCTGGGGGAAAATTTAGTATATAATATCAATCAGTACTACAGAGAATTGTTATCCAGGCTTTTTAAAGTGCTTTTTAAAATTGAATTTGACTAGATAAGTGTACTATAATGAACGCTTAATGACTTAAAACAAGGCTTTTGCAAGACTGCAACAAAAAAAAATCAAAAGAAGTATATAATTCACAAAATACTAAGAAAAAATTTCCACTTTCTCCCGGAGAATTGTTAAATGAATAGTGTTTGATAGACTCTGCTCTAAATTAACTTGCTGCTTTGTGACTAAATACTACTAATATTTTTTTATGTTCCATTTCTCTTTGGGCGCTGAACAAATAAGATAATTTAAAATATATATTATATAATTGTATCATAAAATATATAAAATTTTAAAATATATAACATGTTTATATGTCATGAACATCCTCACTGTCTATAATTAGCACAAAGGATTTTTTAAAAAGTCTAATTCTCATATTTTGATGAATTTTAAGTACTTGTACACTTTTCCCTACATCCCTGCTCCCTTTCTTCATTCTGTCTTGTGAAGTCTGGCATGAATACTTTATAAATACAAGTTATAGATAAATATCTATGTTAGAAAGAAGGAAAAAAGAGGAAGGAAAGAATTTCTCTCTTATTAGCAAGAGTTTTTCTGCTTCTCACAGGGGCGAGCATGTGATCATTAACAAATTGGCACATAAATTTGCTATGCTCCAAATAAGTTAGTCAAGATGAAATATTCTCTTCATTCAAAGTTTTATATTTACTTCCCAGGCAAACGTAAGTTATGAGGAAAAGTTTATAAGTTACACCATCGTTATACTGCACAAACTTCTAAAAAGAAAGGGAGAAATAAATAAATAAGCAAACACAGGTGTCGGCTTTCCAGATCGAAAATACACCCTGTTAGTGCAATCCTGTAGATGGCGTTCGGAAACTCATTGCAACCATCACAAATGTATTGGATGCTTTAGTTTTGACTCTGCCCATAATTACTGATGGTAAATGTTTTGCACATACCTCGCATGTTTCTTTAATGAAATTTAGTCTTTGTAAGCTACTATGAAAGGCACTATGAGAGACAGAGTTATGAATGAGATGAAGAAAATATGATAGAATGAAAAAGGCAAAATATAAATCCCAGTCTTATCACTTACCATCCCAGTCACTTCCTTGGGGAAATTAACATCAAAATAGGCAAAATAAGCATAAAAATCCCTACATGGTTTCTCAACAGCCTAAAAGCATTTCTATACAATACCTTGCTAAATGTCAAACACCCAGAAAGACCTCGATACATGTTAATTAACTTTTCTCTCTCTCTTCCCCCCTTCCCCCACCCAGTGGATAGCCAGGGCGTGGTCATGTACACTTACTAATAGGGAAACTGCCATTTGATTCGGGGTTTTGATGAGTGCATCCCTGTCTTGCACCTCTCTATAAAGGGATTATAATTTTGATCAATGACAAATTCAGAACAGCATTCTAAGGGTAGAAAGAATACTTTCCTTTTGTCAGATTATAGACTTCCGTCTAAATCAAATATGTCTCTTTCTTCTGTCATTCATTAAGATCCAAAATTCACATTTTAGAGCATGAAGCTGTTGACTCAAATTGAAATAAGTATAATTTTTTCTTTTAAGTGTTAGCAAAATCACTAAGGCCATCAGATCCTGGATACCAAGGCTCGTGGCCCTTATCTTTCCAAATGACTATCTATAGTTCTCATGTAAGGATGCCCCCCATTCTTCCCTTTCTATGTTCACTGGTGTCTTCATCTGCTCAGGCTGCTATGACAACATATCACAGACTGGGTAGCTTAAAAAACAGAAATTTATTTCTCAGTTCTGAAGGCTGGGAAGTCCAAGATCGAGGTTCCAGCCAATTTAGTTCTTGGTGAGAGCTCTCTTTCTCCCATGCAGACACCTCTTCTGGCTGTGTTCTCACATGGAGAGGGGAGAGAGAAACATAGCATTAGGGAGAAAAGGACCCGGGGAGAGATGGAAAGAGAAAAGGGGAGAGAGAAAGCACTCTGTGGGCTCTTCTTATAAGGGCATTTATAATCCCATCTTGAGGACCCCACCCTCATGACCTCATTTCAACCAAATTACTTCCCAAAGCCCCCATCACCAAATATCAACCCATTGAGAGTTAGGGCTTCGACACATGAGACTTGGAGGAACACAGTTCAATCCACAGCCAATGACCTCCTCCTTTTGAAACTACTGTTTGATGGTTCATTTCAATTACAAAATTGTCATCCGTCTATCAAACTCTTCTTCCTATAAAATAAACTCCACCCCCAGTGATTCTTCGAAGCTACAAAGTAGATATTGCAAAGTCCCGGCAGGAAATCATCTATCTGGGTTACAGTCAGCCGGAGAAATGACAGATGAGAACTGGGCTGTGAAGGGGAAGAAAATAAAATTTGACACAGAAGAATGAGAAAAAGAAATAAAAGCACAGGTAGCTGCCAAGTTCCTCAGGTGACCTTATGATTCTATTATATTTCAGTATAGAATAATTCACATGCGTGCAACTGAAAACATTTTTATTCCATTTCTATTATATTGAGTTTAGAGTGTTTTGTATCTTAATTTATTAACCATTCTCTCATTTAACCTGCATTTACTGAGCACTTACTATGTGTCAAGCACTGTTCTAGGTACAGTTTTCTTAGACATAAGGGGAGATAGATAATGGAGGAAGGAACTAGAAGTCAATGGACTCCAGCTAGCTATAAAGGCAAACTTCCAGAAGGTGCTGACCTTGTTTATGATGGAGTCTGTAGAGGAAATACTATTCTTGGGTATAGTCATACAAACCACTTCCTTCTCTTGTATTTATGGTTCCGTTCTTCTGCCTCCAAATTAGAAAAGGTCAAGTAATTTGTCAAACTCTATTTACATATGAGGTAATACTTTATTTGCCTTTTCTATTTTGGAATGCTCATTGAGGCTACTCAAGGGTGTGAAAGAGTATGCATTAGGGCACCACATCTGTTGTTAATAGCGACAGTGACCATTCTTGTGGACAACAATGGTGCACATTTTTCAGTTGGGCCCTGAAGTCAGAAAAATAATTCCTTAGCTACAAGTGTATTGTTTTAGTGCATCCAAAGACAGGACCTAGAAGAGTTTTCAAAAATTGTGTTCCATTTGATTTCACTCAGCATGTTTGTTTGACAGAGAGCTCAGAAAGTACGTTCTTCAGGCACGAATTTTCTCTGTCAGTTGATGATGTTAGAAAGAAGAGAGTGCAGCTCAGGAGACAGGAGGTGCTGCTGGCGTTTGTGAGTAAATCTTACTCAAGTTTGGTAGATCTCATCACTAATTTTTTTAAAAACTAAGTTACCTTTATTACCACTTCACAGCGTTTTCCTTCAGTCACTCTTGCATGGAGGAAGGGACGTGGAATTGAAAGGTGTGTGTGAGAGGTGGAGACACCTTATGTTCAACCCTGATACCATAATGTGTTTCAGTTGTGTGTCAGAATATACAAAATCATATTCATTCAAATAGGTTGAGAAAAAAGATAAACCTTATGGAATATAAATATTAATTCAAAGAAATTAAACTGTCTCATCATCCTTTAGCCTATCACCTTTTGATATAACATGTCGAGAAATGACATTGGCATGGTCATAAAAATGACCATAGCATGGGAATCATGGTTATGCTTGACTTCAAGACCTTTCCAGAACGGCTGTAAGTTAAAGTAACTGTTGTGGCATGGAGTGAACCCATGAGCCAAGTGGTGCCGCTCCGTCTCTGCCCACAGGTGTCTCTCGTGCATCTCCTGAAGACAGTCCGGCTCCTGCGCCTCTTGCGTCTCCTGCAAAAGTTGGACCGCTATTCCCAGCACAGCACCATCGTCCTGACTCTGCTCATGTCCATGTTTGCGCTCCTTGCACACTGGATGGCGTGTATCTGGTATGTCATTGGAAAAATGGAGAGGGAAGACAACAGCCTTCTGAAGTGGGAAGTTGGTAAGGGCTTACGTTTGTCACATTTTCCATTTTTTAAGTGAAAAGGAAGTTTGTCTAGAATTTGGAGGAGGTGAAAGATGATTCCATAAATATGTCCTCTGACTGTCCATTTGTCTACTATTTTTTAGGGACTGGGCGAGGAAGGGTGTGGGGGGACGGGGTCTATGATACATGTGATTTCTTTTGAGAAAGTTTTCTGGAAAATCCATATACATACACACACACACACACACACACACACACACACACAGAGTAATGAGTTACGTTTTCAATGGGCCAACTGTTGAATATGACCAGCAAGTCTGTCGAAGTGTTTAGGTAAGTAATGTGTGATCTTACCTGACGTATCCAATGCAGGACTAGTACCATTGAACCCCTGGGCACCTGGTCTATGGCAGTCATTGCAGTGAGAGAGAGAATGAGTGTATTATAATGACACCCTTTCCACCTCTAGTATACTTTGAGAATGGGTGATGAGAGAGAGGATTGGATATTTACAAATATAACTTGTAGAATTTTGTGTCCCCATAATACACGGGAATTTAAGGGAGACTTTTCCATGTGCTACATAACTCTGCATAAATGAATCTGAAATCTTCTGCACATGAACACATTTTTAAATTTATGTTAACCACAAGAACTATACAGAAAATGAAACTTCTGAAGGCTATAACCCTCTATCCAAAAATATCTGCATTATTCCCACAGTCATTGCCTTTACAGAATTGTCATGGTACCCCATGTAGAATTCTTTTTTTTCTTAATCTGACATTTCATCAAAAGAATCCGTTTCTTGGTTGGCTAGAAAATTCTTCACTTCTTTTCTCCAAAAAAATCAATCTTGAACTTTTGGAAGCTCAGACCTTTGCACAGGGATGAAGTCACGAGAGATTCCCAAGAGGGAAAAATGCTCTAACATTTCACACCAGCACTTAATGGCAGAATCCAACTAGAATGTCCCTGGGTTGGCTCTCGTAATGCCGCCCTCTCACCGTAGGGCATATACAAAGCCTCCCAGGTATATCTTTGGAGAACGAAGTGGAGATCCTAAGAAAACAGACTCTACTTAAAGTCTTCTAAAAATGCCCCTACATACACATCTCAATCTTGACCCTAAACTACACCAAAACAATGACTGTGTTCTGGTAATTTTCATCTCAGAACGGTTTTATTCTCCTTATCAAAGTACTTCTTCTGTGCTGTGCAATGGATCACAAGTCTCAGAAATGAAGTAAAGGGAGAAATAGAACTGCAGAGTGAAAGCAAGAACATCCTGCATAAAGAGAATAAGAGATGAGATGAGATGAGTGAGAGAGGGAAGGAGAGGGAGAGGAGAAGACAGCACGGGAAGGAAAGAGAAGAGTGGATTAAAAGGAGAATCAAAGTCTGGACTGTATACTTGGATTAAAACATTTTCTGTCCTTTAGTATTGTTTCCCTTTCTATTTTCTTGTCCTGAAGGCTCCCTCGTCACACACTCTGGTGTAGTCCTAAGGGGCTTCAGCGAATTGCAGCATTAGATCTCTGCCCTTTGTTTTGAAGCCATATTAAAATTCTTGCTTGTGGTCAGCCACCTGATTCCTCTCTGGGCCTGACCTAATTTCCTTCGGGCCCCAGACCTATACACTCATATTAATTTGTGAGGCTTGTCTAGTCTGAGAGTCTCCAGATGGGGAAATTCAGCTTATTCACGCTCTCAAATTTAGTTAGATGAGGAAAGCTTTTGGTTTCTTTCCAGCACACCAGTTCTGCTCCAGAAGTACAAACTAGCTGTTGTTTTTCTTCCCACAAACACGCAGAAGTATTGATTTTCCAAGAAAAAATAAGCCAGCCATCTGAACGACTTCAGTATTGCCCCCTACCTCTCCTGCTCTTAACCCTGGTGTTGGGGTTCAGTGTAATGAGTGAGAGGTTATGAGCTGGAAGTCAAGCCCCAAAGAAAACACTGGCCTAATACAGTGATGAGAACATTGGGTTGGGGCAACAGAACGCTCCAGCCATCATGGCTCCACCACTAACCAATTGTGAGATGTGGTGTAATTCTGTTCACCTCTCTGGGCCTTAGTTTCTTCACCTAGAGCATGAGAAACCTCACCGTATAACTCGAAAGTCTATTTCAGTTTCCATGATATGACTTTAATGGAAGAACAAACCGAGTATTGTGTGCTTATTTTTATCATAATTCAGTGTCCATGTAAACCATCAGTAGCAACCATTCAATGTCAACAAGCTTGAGGAAAGAGGATATGTCAGGAAATAGATCTTGTGATCACAACATGTCAAAGAATTAATATGTTTTACTCAGTGACAATAAGAATTACTGAATCTTTATCTTTAGAAAATTAGATTTCCTGTCCAAACACCTCTTGGAATACAGTCTGAAAGGTAGTATGCTAATTATGTCTGTCAATATTGGGTTTCTAGGCTTGGCAACAAGGACTTTCCTTTCCCTTAAAATTATTTACCTCATTGTTCATTCAAACCGTTCTCCAGCTGAGATTTGGACACAAATTAAATAATTATGACCTTCTCTACCTAATTTTCTAATGAAGCAGCTGAGGGTGTAGGCTAATTTAGTTTTTACTATGTAATTTGTACCCTAATGTTATGTTTTACCTTTTGGTCCAATTACCATGAATCAAAAAATTATTCACACAAATAAAGGTTGATTAGAGATACATTCTTTATGTTGTGACTAACATTAGATGCATAGAGAAGATTCATCCTCCCAAGGGATAAAATAGAATTCCCTTTCTAATCATCATTAGTTGCCTTAAACTGATTTTTTCCACTTTTTGCCCTTGGCAGGTCTACTACTTAGACCTAGAGAAAGTTGCAATAGTTTGCATCAGATAAAATCAAAGTTAATATTTTTAAAAGATTGTAATATCACTTATCTGTATCTATTTTTAGAAGGCAGAACTAATACTCATGGACTAATTATCCCAGAGGCTGATTATGAATTGATTTGCCTACTGTTATTTTTACTTTTATGTGCTTGTTTACTATATTTTAAGGAATTTGAGGTTTGGCTTATGGTTTCATGGACTTTTAGACTTGGGAGGACCTAAGTCCAAATTTTTGATTTCATAATGAGAAGTCTGGCTCTAGGCTATATAGGCTCTGTGGTGGAAGGGGTTATTGTCTGTCATATCCACTGCTGTATCCCCGCTGCGGTATATGGTTCTTGGCACATGGCAAATGTGTGGGGAAAAAAAAAATGTTGAACGAATCAGTCTTCAAGGTCATTCATTTACTAAATGACAGTCGTGAGACAAGAACCCAGATACCCTAACTCCTTGTGTAGAACTCCTTCTAATACTTTTGAATCTTATGAAACTATAGGGAATGACTATTTAGCAAATATTTTCAGGCAGTGAGATTGAGAGAAGAATGAATAGGATGATCACTTAAGATTTAGTTATTCATTCAAAAAATATTTTTTGAGTGCCCACTGCATACTTGCTTGGTCCCGGGTAAGGCTCTGGAGATAACTGAGGTGAATATTATACTTCATGTCACGGAACTTCAAGTCCAGCAGGAAAGAGAGACAAATAGTTCAGTGGATATATCACAGTGTGATAGTTCTGTAACCGGAACATACACAGAGGAGAGGCAGCTAGATCTAACTAGAATATCAGCAAAGGCTTTTCCAAGATGATCTAGTTTGATGGGATGCGTAGGTCTTGTCTCTGTAGGTGCTGAGAAACGGGCATGGGTGGGAGCAGGAACATGACTCTATGAAGCAGTTCACTAAGAACAGCATAAAAGGTCATGAGGCTAAAGAGGCAGGTAGTCAGGGACCAGATCCTTAAAGACCATTCATGCTAAGCTTTAGAGTTTGGACTTCATCCTAAGACTACAGAGAAGCATAAAATTCTCTGAAGCAGTGATCCAGGGAATAGAGGGAGATGTTTTGCTCTGCTTTATTTTCGATATCTATAAAATGGCAATAATGATAGTGCCTACCTCATTAGACTTGCCAGTATTAAATTAGGAAGTCTATGGAAAGCATTTTATACTGTGCCTGGCACCTAGTAAATTCTCAATAAATAGCAGCTCTTATAGCCATCATTATCATTTTATTATGACAGTTACTTCTAATAAAGAAAGTACCATGAACTGTGACTAGCGATACTTCACGATTTTATATGGGAAGCATATTAAGAAATGGCTTGAAAACTATTGCCCTTAGAGTTCAACTGCAATTTTGTAGCGCTGGACAACAAATTGTATGCTTTTGCCTCTCCTCAGAATGAAAAAGCCCACCCCTTCTACTTGAGTCAGTCTCAGAAAAATTCGTAATGGTCACGTAGTCTCATAGTATCATGCATACGGATTTCCCTTTCAAGGCTAATACAGGTGACAAGTCTAACATCTCTCCTAGAAGCTTGTTGGGATATAGAAACCTTTTATGAAACTTAGACACGGCGCTTTCAAGGGCAAGATTCAACAATACGGTAAAGAGACCTATCACAACTAAGCCTAAGTTGCTTTTTAAATTAAAATTTTTGTTTTGGCTGCTAAGAAGTGTTTCAGAATGATCTCTTTGGTGGGGGCGGGGGGTCTTTACTTGTTTACTATAAGAAGACTTAAATAAATACGCAGCTAAAAATGTGTGAGAAGACCTGAGTATTTATGTACATCCCAATTAAGGTAGGGATATCTGGTCTTAATTATCACTTATAAAGTGCAATTTATGACACTGAATTAGTCCTTAAAGAGCTCCATTAGAATAATGAATAGAATAAAATCATTCTGGTTTGATAGAAGGATTTGGTTTTTGAATCCTGCTTCAGGGATTTACTAGGCATGTGATTTTGGCCAAGATGACTTAAGCATGTGACTTTTTATACAAGGAACTTTAGTTTCCTCATCTGTAAAATGGGTGTGGTAGTACTGGCCCTCCATGGTTTTAAGTATTAGAGTTACTCAAGTTGACATACTTAACATAGTCTGGTACATAGAATGTTCTTGTAGCTGATAACTACCACCGTTATAACCACCTCCTCCACTCTTATTGCTAATTGGGGCTATTCTCAGACTGCAGCTACCTGCTCAAATGTACATTGATGAGCTATGTAGAGTTGATAGCAATACTATTCAAGTCTAATGAAGAGGTGATCTTGGTGTCACCATCATGATTCATAGTTGCAATAGAAAACAGAAGAGAAATTCATTAGTAGGACACGCAGACTTAGAATTAGAGAGAGAGAACAAGACTTAGGAAAGAACATGATCCAAGACAGCTCCAAATATCCCAGTGCAGGAAGCACAGTTGCTGACATTTTGCAAAGATGGCCTAGACATGTTGCCATCTTTCTAGATGCTACAAGACGCCCTAGCCTTCTGTGTGTTTCTGATCCACCGTCCCTGAAGGGAGAATTCAATCCACAAGCTTGGGTCACAGGCTCAAATGCAGAGTGCTGGGGTAAAGAGACCTCCCCACCTTACATGGTGGGAAGAGGGGCTCTGTATCTCTCCATTACTCTGTCCAATGGAGTATACCCCCTCACATAAGATTTTAGACCACCGAAAAAAAAAAAAAAGATGAATGTCTTATACAATAACACTTTTACCCTTACATCTAAAACCAAACAGTACAATTTACAAAAACATTTACTAAAATGCTTCTATGAGTCATCCCACCCTTCTCAGACATCATCTTGTCAAATGGAATTAGCTGAAAAATGGAGATGTGGTCATTATCAGTGCTTCTTGCTTACTACAGTACGGTCTGTGCTCCTCATGTAAACATCACAGCGGCAGTCTGCTTCCCAAGCTCCGCCTCCTCGGCCAGACTGCTTCTTGGTCAGTAGCTCCCATTTGTAGCAAAAATGCATCCTTACATTCTTTCTCAAAGCTATCTCTATTTCTAAAGCTACGACATGCTGAACTGGAAAATAAATGATCTGCTACAAAGTTTAGAGATGAGAGTATACTGGAATAGAGAGAAGCTTTTTTATCTTTTAATCCTTTGGCTGGAGTACGCTTATCCATTGTGGATGCCTAAAAGTGTATTCTGTACCGGTGACCAAAAAAAAGGAAGAAAGAAAGAAAGAAAGATCGAAAAAAAAAAGCCCCAAAATCTAGAATGGGAAGAAAAGGATTAAGTGAGATAAGTAAGATATCATTTTCAAATTTTCATTGACAATTTTAATCCTAAATCTCCTGATCTTCGTTGGATAAAACATCATAAAAGCCGATTGATTTGAAAAGCTCTCTAGTTATTAACTGCTTAAAATTTGCAAGCCAAATCTCATGTAGTTGGGAAAAAACATGACCGGTCTTAGGATACCGGGAGCCGGTTATTTCAATAACTATACCAATTTTTCCTCAAGAAGGCAGACTTGACTAACACTGTACATTTTCAGGTATTGCATAAAGGATTATAAAAACTTTTTTAGATAACCCTTATGTGTAGATTCTCGTTCTTGGGAATACATGAAATAGAGAAAGGGGAGGGAAAAAAGCCTACAATGAAGGCTTCCAGTCATTAAAAGGGACCCTAGTGAGAGAAACCTGGTCTTGTTTTTTGGTTTTTGGTTTTTTTAACATAAATTCTTAAATTTTAATGTATACCGAAATCACCTGAGGATTGTATTAAACTACAGATTCTAGGGCCGCCTGGGTGGCTCAGTCAGTTAAGTGTCCAACTTTAGCTCAGGTCCTGACCTCACAATTTGTGAGGCCGCATCAGGCTGTCTGCTGTCAGCACGGTCTGCTTCAGACCGTCTGTCCCCCGTCTCTAGGCCCCTCTTCTACTCTCGGTCTCTCAAAAAAAATAAACATTTTTTAAAAATAAATAAAATACAAATTCTAATTCAGTAAGTCTGAGGTGGAGCCTGAGACCTAGCCTGTGTCATAAGCTACCAGGTGAAGTCTGGACTGCTGGTCTCTCCATCGCGTAGCAAGGTTTTAAAAAGTCTCAGGAATTTCTGTGACTTTAATACCCCTGGTTTATAAACAGTCCTAAATGGGCAACAACTCAGTCCTTTCTGTCCTTTCCCATATCCCTATCCTTTTTCAATCCTCATCACATCTGCTAATTTATTTAGGCATAGTTCATTCCTAATGGGCCAGGGAGGTCCATTGAGAAGGAATTAACCTCGATGCTAAAGCAATACAACACGTGCTTTAAATATCATCAGAAACGGTTTATATTACCAGTAGTTATGAGAAACTAAAGTTGAATACCATCAGCTTCTAAAACGTTGCCAATGCTCTGTTCTTTTTTGATAAAGATTTCTAGAAAACAGAAACATTTTTATGTTTTCAGAGCAAGATTTTACTCTTCTGCACGAAAAAAAAAAATTACTTTTTGGCTATAAAGCGCAAATGGTTTATTCTTTTTTTGTTTTGTTTTTGAGTGTAGTTGACACACAATGTTACGTTAGTTTCAGGTGACAAATAGTTTATTCTTAAAATTCAGATTTCTCTTGTGTTTTCTAAGTATAATGGTAAATTGTGCTTATAAAAATTGAGGAAATAAAGTATATATATGAATGTCCAATTCTGAAGTCAGATTATCTATGTAGTCTGACCTCGTGTATTTAAAAATTATTTGGACATTTAGAGAGCAAGCAGCACAAAATTAGATTTTAGTTGCATCATGTTCTCAATCCTTTGATAGGGAGGCCTCTAGGTTTCAGGTAGTGACTGGGGGTTAATACGATTTCAGGTTGCTAGGGTTGCTCAGTAAGAGGACACACTTAACAATTAGAAAATGCTGAAGCTGAAACATACTCAGAATATGCTCGTACCAGAGTCTCCAAATATATCCACGCTTCAGACCATACACTCTAAGCAATAAATAGTCCTATTGTCATAAATTTTGAGACATGAAGCCACTCCATCCCATTCTGAAAGACTGACAAGGTAAGTTAGCACAGAATGAACTCAGAGAAATCCCAGAGAAACTGATTAAACTTTATTTAACCCAAATGTTGCATAAATTTATTTTACCTCCTAACCCTTCCTTTTTGTACTATGCATTATTAATATTCTGTTAACATTCTATGAATTCAGAGTTTTAAAAAAATACTCCTTAGTCAAAGTTACTACACTCTGTATCATAGTAGGAGGAATAATAATGATTTTCATCTTTTTCAAAATATGGGGTACCACATGTATCATTTCCCAGTAAATCTACAAGAATGAGAAATACTCATCTATAGAATGGAAATAATAAAAAATACCTACTTCAGAGAGGAGTTGTGTGTGGGATCGTGGAGCACAGTGGTCAACGTTGACACGTTTTCCTGTGCAACTTAGTAAGTTTATTTAAGTAGCACAGGAACAAGACCCATAGACAGAAAGAGCCTCACTTCTGCTGTGCAAAGCTGATGATTATACGCTTAGTGCTCCAAGGGGAGGGGAGATTCAGGGAGTATTAAATCATAAATGTTTCTTTGAACTTCTACGTGTAAAACTACTTTCACCAGAGTAGTTTGGTGCTTATCATTCAGTTCACTATTAACTCTCCATGAGATGTACAAGCAGTCAAAAGACCTTTAAGAACGTAGCAACCAGGGGCACCTGAGTGGCTCAATCAGTTAAGCTTCCAACTCCAGCTCAGGTCATGATCTCAGGTTCTTGGTTCAAGCCCCGTGTCCATGTTGGGCTCGGCACTGACAGCGCCAAGGCTGCTTTGGATTCTCTGTCTCCCTCTCTCTGCTCCTTTCCCGCTCATGCTCACTCTCTCTCAAAAATAAATAAATAAACTTAAAAAAAATTGTAGTAGCCAGCCCTGATCCTTATCAAAATTACGCAGGCTATAGGTCAGCTTTCTGGGCTAAAGTTGAACTTTTTTCTGATTCTGTCCCTCATCGGTTTGGTGAGCTCAAGAAAGCTAATGTATATAAAAACCGTTTGCAAACTGAAAAGTGCAGCAGAATTATGACATGTCATTGTGTTAGTAACATACACACAAACACGCATACATGCATATATACATATGTATATATGTATAAATGTAACTCTTTCTCTTTCCTTATAGACATTATGTATATAGTCTATATTACAAACTCTTGTCTTTGTGTTCTTCCCGTGATACCGGTCTTGGTGTAGGCATTTAGAGAACCCATGCATAATGCATATATTTGGGTGAATGCAGGAATAAATGAGTGCACCACAAATAAAGGCTTCTGTCCCACATCAGTGGGTCATCCCGTTCAGATTCAAAGAGGAAGAAGTTCTGAAGTTAGTCTTCCTTCAGTGTTTGGAAGTAAGTTATACTGGGGCCTGTCTTTCCTTATAGCATCTCATCGTTTCTACTGTTAAAGAACAAAATTCTCCAAATATATATTTATTATTATAAATGACCACATTACATATCTATTCAAATATCTAGATTTTAGAGGCCATATTCCTCATTTAGGGTCTTGAGATGCATGTGTTGTGTCAGGGAAGAAGTCAGTTCTTAATATATTTTCGATTTCTTACTATGAAACTATGAGAAGCGATGGTTTCACTCTTACAGGAATACCAGAGATGGCTAATCATTTCAACTCTTTCTTTCCCGATCCTCATTCTTTTTCCGGGTTTCCTGAATTAGTAAATGGTTCAAACATGCTTCTGTTTTCTAGCTGGAGATAAATTTGGGTTGGTGCTGCTTATAGCTCTCATTGGACCCGAAACCCACCAATGAACTGCTTCCTCATCTCATTTTGGCCTCTCAGCCCTCGAAGAGTATGCTTGGTTCTCTAATAGCTTGGGCCCTGCCCTGGACCTACACTTTGGAAGAGAGAATCTCCTTCAAGTATTTTCTCAAAGAAGCCTTTGTTTTGAAGTGGCACTTCGCTGACCAATCAGTGACTTCCTAAGCTCCTCCCAAAGGGTCCCATGACTCAGTCACTGGAAATTGTGCCTACCTCTGACCTCTTCCTTTCTACCCTGTAGGACTTCTGAGTTGCTTGGTTGTTAAGATCAGGGACAGTAATGTGTTTCTGGCTCCCAGAGTCCCAGACGTTTCTGTTCTTAAATTAGTTCAAAGTGGAAGATGTGAATTTTAGGATAGCCCAAAAGGCAATGTGAACATCTAAAGAAAAGAAAAGATGGTCAGGGGAGTTTAATATAGCTGATTGAGGCTTGGATCTTTTCTTTTCTTTTCCTTTCTTTTCTCTTCTCTTTTCTTTTCCTTTCATATGTATGTATATTTTAAATGCCCAAATAGCTTCTCTGTATTATTTATTGAATAACCCATTTATTCACACTAATTAAATTTGGCATTTAATCATACTCAATTATTATGCATACTTATGGCTGTTACTAGGTTTCATTTTTCTTTCATTGACAGTCTAATTTTATACCAGTATTGCAGAATTTAATTATGGTACTGCTTAAATTTTGGTACAGCAAGTAGAATGAGGCCACTTTGACTCATTTGCTCATTTAGATCAATATTAGAAAAAATCCCCTTCCAAAAAATCCAAATGGCATTTTAATTGGAGTTAATTTCAAAAATTAATTTAGGGAAAGTAATGCTTTTAGAGATATTTTTGTCATCCAAGATATGGCACTTAATTTCCATTTACTTAAAATTTCTTAGATAACTAAGAGAAATCATATAGCTTCCTTCATACCAATTACACATATTTCTTATTAAGTTTATTTCTAAATATTTTACATTTTTGTGCTTATATGGGTGGGTTCCATTTTCCATTAATTTTGTTCCAGTTATTATTGGTATAAGAAAATCTAGTGACTTGGAAATAATATTGTATTGATATCTCAATATGTGTCTAAATTTTAATTAATTTGAGTTTTTAGGAAGACAACCATATTATCTAAAGTACTAATAAATTTCTCCCTGATTTACCTAATGTCTATACTCTTTTTGGGCACTGGTTTGAGAAAAATTATCTATTAAATATTTACTATAACTTCACTAGATGTTACAGAAAAGATATATTTTATAGATTACTAATATATGTTATTATTGATATATGACAGTCCACAGAGTTACATCAAACTTTAAATTATGCCTCTCAGAAATATATTTTGTAAAAGAATGTGGTATAATAGAACAATTCTTTTTTTTTTAATTTTTAATGTTTATTTATTTTTGAGTGAGAGAGACAGAGAGACAGAGCGCAAGTAGGGTAGGGGCAGAGAGGGAGGGAGACACAGAATCCAAAGCAGGCTCCAGGCTCTGAGCTGTCAGCACGGAGCCCGACACAGGGCTCGAACTCACAAGCTGTGAGGTCATGACCTGAGCTGAAGTCAGACACTTAACCGACTGAGCCACCCGGTCGCCCCTAATAGAACAACTCTTACTTGAAAGTTGAGATCCTGTTTTCTAACCACAGCCCTGCTACTAATTAGCTGTATGACCTATAAAATGTTATCAAACCATATCTGTCCCAATTATCTCTGTGGAAATGAGATACAAAACTGCTTCTTACTGAGTCTCAGTTCTTCTTGAGTCATAAGCCCTTTTAGAAAATGAATGGAAGCTATAGCTCTCTGTTGATAAATTCATACCTGCATATCAACAGATTGCATAAAGTTATAGTCTGTATATTCCATGATGCTTTCTCATGGGCAGCTGATAAACAAAACAAACAAAAACTTCCCAGTGCTAGATAATCTCTAAGGTTGTTTTCAACTTGGAGAAGATTTAGTTACAGTTCCTTTAAGAAAACTGCCTTGCACCTGAAACTTGGGTGTGTTGAAGAAATAATACCTTAGTCTGTTGACATATCTTTCACCATTAGTGAGACTCAGTCAGAACTGTCCTAACTCATTAATAGATCATTTTTTCATCTTTCTGGTTTTTCCGGGTTTTGTACCATTTGAGTGTCATTGTATTTTGTCCAATAAGATACATGCTCTGACAATCCTCTCCTTTAATCCGTTTCTTCTGAAAGCTTTTAACCACTGGAGTTTAGCCACAGCCATGTGCTGTCGATTTTCTGATGCAAACAAACTCAATAAACAGTTTCACCTTACATGCCACTTTAAAGAAATGTAATGATTTCTTAAATTGAGAGAGAGCAATACTGCTGTCTAGATTGGATACATAAATAGCTTGTGATTAAAGTGTTCAAAATTTCATTTCTGATTTAATCTCTAAAGGATAGTCAGATGCAAAGCTGACATCCTAATATCTTACAACTTTGGCCATTTGGACAGCATTCTGATTAGCCCAGCTGGTGAGTCCCTTCTCATTTCAGGCTTTAACCAGCATTTCTTGCCAACCCCTGTACTCAGCAACCTTATACAATTGAGTTGGCTCCAGTTGAGTGACGATTTTCTACCAGCCAACCTTGGTTCATAGATCACAAGGTGTTAGTGTAAGGAGAAGCCCAAGAGAGATATATTCTAAACCTCCAATTTTACTTAGTTGCTTGCTTCGCATGATGTACTGGAAAGAACAGTGGACTGGGAGTCATGAAATTAGGAGTCCAGTCCAGGCTGCAGTCTTCCTGTTTCTTCTTGGTTAAGTGACATGGTCCGAACAGATAATCTCGAAAATCTTTGGAACATCGACTTACTTCTTTCTGAGGTAACGAAATGGGAAACAAAAGACTTTCAACGGAGATTTCTACTCTAAGGTATTTCTGAAGATAGAAATACATATTTCTACTTCCAAAAATATGTGGACTGGTTTTTGTGATTTCCAGCCCTTGTTCCAAAGAAGGAGTAGGGTTGAACTGAGGTGTGTGTTTTTAAAATTATATTTTTGTCTATATATTCCTTTCTTCAAATCCAAATATAGTATTTTTGCATTTCCAGTGCTGAAGGGTAAAGATAATATTTTTAAGAAGTAATAGAAAATGACCTGTGATTTAAATGGAAAAGAACCAGGTGGTCAGTATTTTTTCTTAAATTAGTATCTTTCATGCCATTCTTTATGTTTCCCCCATCACTAAATTTAAGAAGATTGAGGGGCACCTTGGCGGCTCAGTTAGTTGAGCATCTGACCCTTGATTTTGGCTCAGGCCATGATCTCACGGTTGTAAGATCAAGCTCCACGTCAGCCTCCATGCGCAGCGTGGAACTTGCTGAAGATTCTCTCTCTGTCCTCCCCCAATAAATAAGTAAATAAATAAATAAATAAATAAGTCTAAGAAGATTGGATCCAGATAACAGTTCTTCTGAATAGGAACCCATGTAGCTGCCTGTCCCATCTTCCTGGTAACATTTATATAAAGACCAGGATAAAGACATCTTAACCATCACTGAAAATTAAGATCAACCATTGATCTCTTAGTACAAGAAACGAGAAGAATTTCCACTAAATGACACATAAATAAGTTTGGATTTTAAAATAAAACCAACAGAAGGGCGCCTGGGTGGCTCAGTCAGTTAAGTCTCTGACTTTGGCTCAGGTCATGATCTCACGGTCTGTGGGTTCAAGCCCCACGTCCAGCTCTGTGCTGACTTCTCAGAGCCTGGAGTCTGCTTCGGATTCTGTCTCCCTCTCTTTCTGCCCCTCCCCCACTCATACTTTGTCTCTCCTGCTCTCAAAAATAAATAACACCATGATTTTTAAAAATATTTTTGATGTTTTTTATTATTTATTTCTGAGAGAGACAGAGTGTAAGTGGGAAAGGGACAGAGAGAGAGGGAGACACAGAATCAGAAGCAGACTCCAGGCTCTGAGCTGTCAGTACAGAGCCGACACGGGGCTCAAACTCATGAATGTGAGATCATGCATGACCTGAGCTGGAGTCGGACACTTAACCGACTGAGCCACCCAGGCGCCCCGAGCATCATGATTTTAATGAGAATTTAATGACATGGGGGAAAAGCTCAGGTTATTTCAAGTGAAGAACTCAGGATACAGATTTCTATGTATTACATGATTCCTACTTGGGATAAAAAGTGAAATACATACACACAGACTAGAAATAAATTCAGTAAGTAGTGGAATTATTTGTAAATTTGTTTCTTTACATTTTTTTAAAAAACTGACTTACGTCAAATTAATGTCTAGCTTACATTTATTTAGTACAAACTACACGCATGGTTCAATGCTTAATACATTTGTGCACGTTATCTCATCCAATTTTTATTGCATTTTCATGAGGCAGATTTTTTCAACCCCATTTACAAAAAAGAAACTGAAGCTTGAAAAGTTTGAGGTTTCCTGGAAATTTCTGTCTTAAATAAAATATTTTAACATCCAAAATCTTAGAACAAATGTAATAGACACAGCTTGAAATTATACCTTTAATCTTTTACTGTATTTGCTTCACTTGTATTTTTAAAATAATACAGTATTACAGATAAAGCCAACACCCCATTACCCCATAATTCCCATCCGCTGCCTCCTTACTAAAGTTGATGCATAAGCTTTTCTTGGATGCTATTTTTTTACTATGCAAATGTGTTAGTAAAACAATGTATTACTTTGTCTAATTAGCTTCCATATAAATAAACACAAATAGATACCCGTAGTGGTAATAGTAATAGTAATAATAATAGCAGATAATTAAGTAGCAGATAGTGGCGGATGTTAGTAATAATACATTTTTCCATTGTCTCCTTTGGTAGTGGTGGTATATGTGTTCTTTCCCCAGATCTTCACCAACAATTATTACCATTGGTTGTAAACTTGAGAAAACCTGGGGGCGGGGAGGAGTGGAGGGTTAGAAGTAGGGTCTTGTTCTAATTTCCATTTCCCTGAGTAAGTAAACTGGAACATATTTTCTTCCCCCCCCCCTCTTTTTTGGCTACTACAGTTTCCTCTTTGGTGAATGAGACCTTTAACTTATTAATTTGCAAGCTCTCTTCTTTCTTAAATAACGTGTTTAATGCTCCATATTTTTAAGTGTTAAAGATTTTAAAAATTATTACTCAGTGCATATGTGTCTTCCGAGGTTGAGTGTTATTGATTTCTAATTACCTGCATTCATTGTCACAGAATGTGGTGTTCATGACACTGATTCTTCAGTGTTTGTTGAGGCTCAATTTGAATATATTCTTTGTGTATTTGGATAGAATATGCAAATGCTTTTTTGCATATAATTTTATGAGGTTTTATATATGTCAATTAGGTCAAGCTTCTGAATTTAATTATACCCATATTATAAATCCTTATTAACTATTTTCTATCCAATATAGACAGAAATTTTATTTCGTGCTGTTTCAGATCTCTGTTCATTTTCCATGGTGTTTGGTTTCCTTTTAATAGTTCCTAGTTCCTTGTTTTATGTCCATTAGCTCAAACGTCTGAATTAAATTTATGTTTTTTAAATATATTATCTTAATTGTATTTCCCCATCTTTATTTTATTTTATTTTATTTTATTTTATTTCATTTTAATTTAATTCAATTTTAAAGTTTATTTATTTTGTGAAAGAGAGAGCTCAAGCAGAGAAGGGGCAGAGAGAGAGAATCCAAGCTTATACCCTTACAGTGCGGAGCCCGATACAGGGTTCGAAGTCATGAACCATGAGATCATGACCTGAGCCCAAACCAAGAGTCAAACACTTAACCAACTGAACTACCCAGGCACCCCACCTCCCCATATTTATTTAATTAATTCACATCCATTGTGTGTTAATTTCCTTTTACCTAATTCTTGCAAAAGGTGCACTATTTCCTCATGTAATTTTTTTCTTTTTTATTGTCAGCTCATCTTCCCCAGGACTTCTTTCTGTAGAAATTCTGTACAGATTGAGGTATGAAAATATACCTCATCTTGTTTGCTTTTGCCAAGGACGGTAAGATTATCTCTTGCCCTGGGATCATATTCTTAAAATTTTCTTAGCTTCAAGCTTCCTCATGGCTAGTGTATATTGAGACACCAACGGATGCAAGGCGCAGGTCTGAATTTTAAGTTTCTCTCAAGAGACTACATTTTTTTAGTCTCAAGCTTCCTTGTCATCCCCATAAACTTTGGGTAAATTATTTCTATCCTTCTCCATGCACGTGCCAAGCTTGTATGCCAGGTGTCAGCTCCAGTGTTTGTAGGATTGAAGTGTTGTCTCCTGGACCTGCATGGGTGTGAAACTCAAGCTCGTAGACGTCAGTACCTCTGGCTAGCTGCCTAGCCCTCTCTCCCTGTCAGCACCACCGTGATGTCAGCCTTCAAATTTGCTTCTCCTCATTTTTGCATACGGGAGATTTCACTTCTCCTTCTGGAAGAATGTATATATTACCAATATTTCTGGGTGTTTATATCAGAAAGGCTTACACATTAGCCAGGTTCGTAATCTTACCAGAACTATGGTATCAATTTCTGCCCTAAATAATGTAATGTATTTGCCAGCGTGATTTCATTATATGTTTTTTTTGAAGTATAAGAATGGTTGTAATCTAACCCTAAAACACCAATTGAATAAGGTTAATTGCTGAAGCCCCTAATCCTACTTCTAATGCCTTTATAGGGAAAATCATTTAAACGTAAGCCTTCAAATTTCCAATCCTTCAGACAGAATTGTTCAGTTACTGGGAAAATAAATTATGCTGCTGTCTCGAGAAGACATCATCAACTGTGCTTAATATAGAATTATTTCTTTCTAGCTACTATATTAATCATATTCTCTTGGAATAGTTGACAGTTTAATGTACTGCAGATTATTTTCCTAAGAGACTATAGATATAGAGAAAAATAGGATAGAAAAAGAACAGTCTTTGAGATGGTTGCATTTAAACTCTACGAGGTTTTCAGTATTTACTATAAAATCAGTATTTATTGAGGCCCAAAGAAGGACGATGTTATGAGCTGCAGGAGACACAAAGAATTGGAAGTTAGAAGCCCTGCCTGATAGAAGCGTACTCTCTTAGAAAGTCAAGAGGTAGACACAAAGCTGCACAAAAATTATTTTTTTAATGCTGATTTGTTGTACATTTGCACAGGCAAAAACTTCCTAAAAAGTTTAGAAAGAAGTAGAAGTGAGTTTAACTGAATCTCTGTGAAGATGGAATTGGAGGTGGCCTTCAAACGGTGAAGACCATTTTAGTGAAGAACACTTAGAGCACACTTAGGTGAGGGGCTTGGTGTGAATAAATTCATGAGAGTAGGCAATCTCACAATGCATATGAGGAATGCGGCGTAGAACATTCTTTTTTTTTTATAATTTTTTAACGTTTATTTATTTTTGACAGACAGAGAGACAGCACATGAGCAGGGGAAGGGCAGAGAGAGAGGGAGACACAGAATCTGAAGCAGGCTCCAGGCTCTGAGCTGTCAGCACAGAACCTGACACGGGGCTTGAACCCACAGACCATGAGATCATGACCTGAGCCGAAGTCGGTCGCTTAACCTACTGAGCCACCCAGGCGCCCCGAACATTCTTGAATAAAATAAAATGCCAGCAGGAGGATGGGGCATAGAATACATGGGTGAGGCAGGCCAGGTAGTAAACTACAGGTAACTGAAATTAAGTTCTGAAAACGATGGAGAATACAAGGCCTACATGAAAGAATCCACCACGACCAAACTCCAGCTCCTGTGTCTGATTTTTCCAGAGAATTTGGGAGTGGGGTTTTTTTGGTATTTAAACATCGACAAATCATTCAGAACTTGAAAAGCCCAGGGTAAGCATAGTGCAAATAAACGTGGACCTGATCAAGTCCATATGTCACCGATTTGCTTTTTCAGACACACAATTAGTAAAAAGAGAGACAAGACTAAAATCATGGGCTGGAGTCTTGGCCACGATGCACAGATGGGATCTCTAAGACAACAGAGACCAGAGGAGGTGTGACCTGATCGATAGACGATTTTAGGAATTTTATTCCAAACTCAAAAGGGAGAAACACAGACAATACTTCTCTTTGTGGTGTTTGCCAAACTGTTTAGTCCAGCTGTACGTTTATTTGCATGAAAGGGAATACACATGCTAATTTCAGGAGATGGGTCTCACGCTTTGTACACTTGCACTAGTGAAAAGTTTTCTTCTGTTGGGTATCCTGATTGTGTGATTATTTTTATAAAGCGGTATTGAATCTATAAAGAATTTCCACTAGAGCACTATCTCCATTTGAGGTGTTAACAAACATGATTGTGAATTATAGATACACGGTAGGAAAGAAAAGATATTAAACATTTTATCTAAACCAATTAGGCATCTGGTATAAAAGTGTCTTTACCTCTTTCTCCTATCTTTCTCCTATCTTGTCATGTGTGTATGTGTGGGTGTTTGATCTGTAGTTAGGGTTTCTCCATCTAGCCACAAACAGAAGAAATAATTAAAATGTGCTTCATAGTCTAAGACCCTACAGAGGATACTGATAAAACCTCCTTGCCGACATGTCATTTACTTGGAGAGGAGTCTATTGGTTTTGGTTTTTTTCCACTGACATTAGTCAGGAAAGACAAAGACAAATCCTAAATTAAATTCCTCAGAAACTCAGAGACCAGAACCCTGTTCAAGATAGAAATGATTTATGAAGTCTCTCTTTGTAAAAATGGTAGATTTGTTCCCCTGTGTATTTGTCCACGCCCCTGTCCTCTACATCAAAATTTAAATAGACTGGTAGAAATTGGATACCAGAAGATTCACTCCATGGAAATACCAAAGACAGAAATAAAAGTTAATGCCATCAAGCTTTATGCAGCTTTCAAAATCTATATCCGTTTTCTCTTTTGAAGACATTGAAAATTAACCATTGGCTGGACAGCTTCTGTGAACCTATGTTTGATCCCAAAGGATAAGATGTTGTATGATGCTTTTTAAGAGTGTGAGTTCTAGGGCCGCCTGGGTGGCTCAGCCGATTAAGCGTATTGATCTTAGCTCAGGTCTTGATCTCAGGGTCGTGCGTTCATGCCAAACGTTGGACTCGAGCTGGTAGGGTGAAGCCTACTTAAAAGAAAAAAAAAAAGATTGTGAGTTCTAGATTCAGACTTTAAAACCTGGATCCTCTAGTTATTGTCTGTGTCAGTTTGCGCGTGTCACTTACCTATCTAAGGTGCTGTCTCAAGTGTAAAACAGAAATAGGACTGGCTATTTCACCAGGTTATAATGTGATATAATGTAATTATGGAATGCTCAGTTCATGCGAATGACTGTTGCCGCCAGGCTATGGCTGTTGTTTTAGCCACCATTATTTCTATTATTGACACATGATATTTTATTAAAGTCATGTCCATGGCAGCTGATTTTGTTCTCAAGGAACTTTATGTACTTGACTTACAATGTCAAAGCCAGCACCCAAACTGCCTGCAGTCTTTACTGAAAATCCGCGACTGATGGTCAGAGATTACAGGCTTATTTTTAGCAGGATTTCTAGCCCGAAATGGAATTCTGTCAAGGTTGGCTTTTTTGAGTGTGATGCACAGAAGGGTGGAATTTCTAATTTTATCATTTGCTCATAAAATCATGGTTTTAGTGCTTGCTAATCCCATTAATTTTTAAAATATATTGGTTTAGGTTTATAGGTTGCAAAGCTGTTCTGTGGCTAAAATGGTATATCTTGGAATATGTGATGACTCTGATCCACTAAGAAATGACCGATGAAATGATTTCAAAGAGCCAACTGACGTGATTTAAAAACATGTCATAATTGGGGCGCCTGGGTGGTTCAGTCGGTTGAGTGTCCAACTTCGGCTCAGGTCATGATTTCTCGGCTCATGGGTTCAAGCCCCGTGTCTCGTTGTGTGCTGACAGCTCAGAGCCTGGATCCTCCTTCAGATTATGTGTCTCATCTCTGTCTGCTCCTCCCCTGCTCGCTGCCTCTCTCTCTCTCTCAAAAATAAAAAATAAACATTTAAAACAAATGTCATAACTGAGGAGATATGAGTCCTGTCTCCAATACAGTGTTTTATATGTTTCCTACAGAAAACGTTTGTTGATAGCAATGCAAATATATTTGCAAAAAATTCCAAAATAATAGCATGGTGTGATAGGATTCCAAAGAGTTACATCTTCTTAAGTGAATAATCCAGTATTATTTCATTGAAACTAAACATATGTGACTGCAATTTTTCTGTTGACAAAGTGCTTGGTGAATGGTGTAAGCAAGTAATGTTATCGTAGCCATTCTTTTTTTTTTTTTAAGTTTATTTAGTAATTTTGAGAGAGAGAGAGCAAGCGTGAGCGGGGGAGAGGCAGAGAGAGGGAGAGAGAGAATCCCAAGCATGCTCCGTATTGTCAGCACAGAGCCCAAAGCAGGGCTTGAACTGACAAACCGCAAGATCATAACCTGAGCCAAAACCAAGAGCCCGTGCTTAACCAACTGAGCCACCCGGACGCCCCAGTAGTCATTCTTTACAAATGTCATGGCCATATTGAGTGTGTGTGTGTGACAGAGAGACAGGGGAGGGGGACAAAGAGCAATTCATTGACACTGTCGACTTAGAGAATTTTGCATTCTTTAAAATTGGTGAATCAAATACTTCTCATTCTTTCGAAGGGAAAGATTCCATCTTTGGGTGGCACGCTCAATGGAATTATTTTTAGGAAAAGTGTCTATTTTCTAGGAGTCAATAATCGCATTGAGGTATCAATCAAATCATTAAAAGATCTTTATTCGACCAAATTTTAAATTGATTTTGATGAGGGCAGATGTCTTGATCCAACCATTTTGAACCTCACTTTTTAACTAACCCTGTAGATGTTTGTTTTTTCTTGACTCCTAAGGACGTTTCCACTGTATATTTGTAATACAGACATTTTCACTAAAAGAGCAACATTTCTGGCTTCTCATCTGGAAGGTACTTGCTAGAACTTCCTATGCTAATTTAATTTTTGGGTCAAATACCTATACAGCAGTGTCAAATAATTTCTTTCCACTTCCTTTTTAAAATTTCTGTTGAAATTCTTTTTACCAAGATAAGTTCTTTTCTATATAAACTTTATGCCAAAGATTTAATCCATCAATTGGGTTTTTTTCAAATTCCACATCAGACAGAATGAGTTTTCTTTTGTGACATTTCTGCCAAGTCCAATGTTTTCAACTCAAGTTGTAAGGAGCTAATTTTTATTAGGAAGATTTTATTCCTGGAGCACTTGGGTGGCTCAGCCAGCTAAGTGTCCAACTTTGGCTAGGGTCATGATCTCATGGTTTGTGGGTGCAAGCCCCGCATCCAGCTCTGTGCTGACAGCTCAGAGCCTGGAGCCTGCTTCACATTCTGTGTCTCCCTGTCTCTCTCTCTCTCTCTCTCTTTTGCTTGCACTCTAACTCTCTCTCTCTCTCTCAAAAATAAATAAACATTAAAATTTTTTTTTAAGATTTTATTCTTCCATCATTTTTTGGTCCATAACAATTTTACTTTGTGCCGTTTTTGCTATTGTGTATTTTAGTTTTTTATTATTTCTGCCGTGTCTAATCTGTCCCCAGTCAATGTTTGCTGTCTTCAGTGTTCCTAAAAAAATGTTTATTTTCAATCAAGTCATTTTGTTTTGGGAGCGAGCCAGTTTGAACACGCTCTGGCTTAAATATCATCAACTGCATTTGTTCCATTTCTACTAACCATGCTTATCTGATAGCATAATTAAAATATGTTTGTTTCTTTGAATAAGGAGCAAAGAGCATGAGATACGACAATGATGGCATCCAGATGGAGAGAGGCATCAAATGTCAAATCCAAACAGTGGGTCAAAATCCCCTTCAAATGTTTAGACACTTTAGTGGAATCAGTCAGGAATCATGGCTTTGCTAAGTGATGGCGATGCCTCAGTGTATTTTATTATTGTCTACATCAGTGGATCACTTTGTTCTAACACCCAGATTTCCCCACCGGCATATGTCCATTTTTAGTTATATACATAAGATGAAAATTAATTGTCGACTCCTCTTTCAATTTAGAAAGCCAGTTCGTTTTGGAATAATCTAGTTATTTGTGACAAAGTGATGGAGGACTGCAAAAAAGGGTGAACGGGACCCAGCGTTTTAAGCATAATCATACCCCGGGCACCATGACAGGTGTTTGATAAAATTATCTCCCTCAAGCCTCTCAACAAACAAGAAGACATTTGTAGTTCCTTTTTTAGTTGGAGAGGCCAGAACTTAGAGATCTAGCTCCCCTGAAGTCAAGTTGTTAAGTTATCATGCAGTCCAAGCCATTCTGCCATCCCAACGCCTGTTTGATATTCATGGCAAGTGTATCTATTCTGTGGTCTTTATGATTGAGAAGGATACGCTTAATTGCTCAATAAATATGTATTGAGTGCATATTAGGTGCCACACCCCGAGCTAGGCTCAGGAAATCAAGTTGAAACAGGAGATAATTCCTACCCGCAGGAAGCAGCGGTCTAAGGGGAGCCGCAGACAGATAATCAGATGAGATTAAAGTGCAGTCCGGCCTCCCGTGGCGAGGCGTGGGAAACAGGGCTAAGGGATGGAGATGAAAAATTGATTACATAGATTACCGCAAAATGAGAGGGGAGAAAAATAAGACCTAAATGAAATCACTGCAGGTGCGAGAGTTTTGCAAGATCCTTAAGTGTTTGTAAGTGTGGCATCCTAGTGATGATTCATAATGATTAGAAATTATAATCCAGATACCCGCGTAAGGCTTGAATGCCAACTACCTGAACTCTTCAGTATGAGCCTCTCCGAAGACTGAAAAGTGTTTTTCCTTCTGCATTTATTGAGCTTTGTCAGAATGAATGACCCCGAGGTGAATCTCAAAAGGTTTCTCCAGCACTTTCCCAGTACCTTTTGCCTTACTGTTTCTTCAGAAGTTATTTCTAGGTTTCAAGGATGTGCATTTTTGCATCGTAAACATTCTCAAAATAAAGTTGAGACCCCCCACCCTGACTCTAGCAAGAATTATACGAACTTCACCCCCATCTTATTTGCGATTTCCTTATCTTTCTCCCACGCACACACACACATGCGCGTGCTTGCACACATAGACAACACGCATGCATATCCATAGGGGGACAATGATTTGACATTTTTTCCTGTTGATTTGTTCAGAAGCTTAACATTCTTGCCACAGTGTTATCCATTATATCAAATATTAGTCCTCGATGTAGCAGTTTAAACCCAACTTCTCTTTCGGATCGCTTTGTTGGTTTTTGATATCTTGGGAAAAATGAAGATGTTTTTGAGTTTGCAAACCTGCAGATTAAACGTACTTTCCGTGACTTCCTGTCTCATACCCTTCACTGGAGGCAAATTGCGTAAATTCCTTTTCTCCGTATGTGCGTTCGGTGTTCCTGGCCTGGTGCCTCTGCACTTTCCCTGTATCTCTGTTATCCTAAATCCTACTCGCTCTGTGCGGTGCAATTTGAATACTCTTCCTCCTTTAAACCATTTCTGATTGCTCCAGGAAGGGGGGCACTTAGTTTGAGCAAACATCTGCTACTATTAGAGTTTCCTTAGTAGACTGCAAGGCGATGGTGACCCAACTCCCTTATCTTTGCATCTCACACAGCATCGCAAACACTATGCATGGTCACTCCATATGTGCTAAGTAAGCGCGTTAGTTAATTACTGAATTAGGAGCTATTGAGAGACTCCTGAACAGGTGGAAGCAATGAAAGTAATATTTTAGTCTCCCGGCTCAAGAATAGCTTCTCTTCAGGAGTGATGGGAGGTAAGGAAAGATAATTAATTTGAATGTACCCTTGGCTGGGAACTGTATGTGAGAACAGAGAGTTCAGGAACTAGGTCTTTTCATGAAGGTGCATTTGTTGACCAAAACAAACAAACAAACAAACAAACCTCCAAAACAAAAACTGACTGCATTCAATTCTGAGACAAAACATGAAAGACAGACATTAACAATCTGCGGGATGTTCAGGAAAGGGAACCCAAGCACAGGAAGTGATGTCATATGACCTTGAAAAAGGCAACCTTCTAAAGTTGGTGGCATTGCAGCTGAGGCCTTGACAGCTGTATTTTTAAACACTGGAAATGCTGCCATATTTTGGAAGAAGAGAGTGGAAGTAGGGTCGAAGAGTGGGGAGCCAGGGGAGATAGATTGGGCTCAATCCTAGTCTTAGAACCAGGGCTGTGACTACAGGGTAACTCATGTGTTCCTGGGTCCTCAGCAGTTAGAACCGGAGCCAGATCCTGTCTCCACCGTAGCCTGGGCTCCCTGGAGCCCTGGTTGCTTAGTTTCTTTATGAGAGGCCTTGCATTGCCTCCTCAGCTCTTCCCCGGGCGAGCTGCTTCCTGCCATATTTTCTCAGAGTGTTCTGGTACCTTGGACTTCCCTGTTGTCATTACTGTGTGCCTCTTGCCCTCTCCGCTATATGCCTAGAGTGGGACAACTTTCTCCCTGACTCTCCTTTATAAAACCTGTCCCCTGGCATTTGAAACCTGTTTCCCAGAAACTGGACTGAAAGTATTTCAGAAGTTACCATCCAATGAAAGTATAAACACTTTTTTTTCCAAATTGTTAGGGTAAGATTTAAGCAAATGTGTAAATAAGCTATATACTGTATGTACTTTGATTACAATGTGAGTTAAACCAACTTTTGAGTGCCAGGCTGGAGACTAAACCATCTTTTGCCCCGGATTTCGTTGCTTTAAATCCATTAAAAAAGCATTATGATTACCAAACAGTGAATATGTAAACAGAGTTGGTGTCCGTGGGTGATATTAAAAGTTATATGCCGATGAATGGGATGGTTAAAGCATGATTCAAAGTGTTTAGTTTATCTAATACCTTTAATAAGGGCTAAGAAACTATGTAGGAAAGTGGGTTTTCAGAAGGAAAACAAAAGCTGTGTGGTCTTTAATTTCTCCACAGCATGGGCCTGACCTATATATAAAGTCTCTTGCAAAGTCCACAAGAGAATGTAACCAAAGAGTTCTATTCCTGGAAAATGAAGCCTTGGGGACTTGCTGAGAGTTCAGTCTATGGTTCCAAAAAGCTTTCACGTTCCCCAGGCTTTTGCGTACGCTGACCATGAACACATCAATTCCCGCCAACTACCTTTGGGATAACAGGTAGGGCTTCTGGTAGGGGCAGTGGGGCGGTGAAGAGCGTCACTAAAGTTTCCATGCTCAAAATAAAAATGACGCCATGTCTCCAGACCGCATGTCCTTGATGATGGGGACTGTAAGCAAGTGGAAGGGAACAGGTGAAAGTGAACAGCAATTACACAGAAAAATCAGCTGGAGCAGCCATTCCTGTGAAAGGGATTAAGGGAATCAAGAGCGTGTTAATACCCAAACTTCGAGTGACAAGAAGGATCAGGAAGTAGTATGGCATATTAACAGGTGTAAAGACTCTCAATTGAGACCAACCCAGATTTAAAAGCTGGTCCTTCTCCTTAACACATGTCTACTCTTGATCATGCTTGATTTAGCCTTTCTAAGTACTAATATTTTAATATCAACATTTCAGATTATAATGCTTGGGTCTTAGAATTGGAAAAGATTGTTACACAATATAGGAATAAATTAAATAACGTATAAACTATTCCATATCAGGTGATCAGTGTGTGGCCTTCGGCTACAAAGGCACAAATGAGTACTACAGCATGCTCTTTTTACCGTAGCAAGCCAAGTCATGGCAAAGCAGATCGATGGCAAAATATTCTGAGCCTGTGTCCTATCCATTCTGTGTCTTCAGTACCTCATGATGGAGAGTAGCTTTTCTAATATGAATGGCGCAAAATCCCTGATTTGCAAGAATGATGTGATTGTGTATGTTGTTTCTGTTGTGTTCATTATTTTCTACTGATGGAAATGAGATGCTGGGTTCGTGTTTTATAAGGATTTTCAGTAATGAAGGATTTTAGAAGTGTGTATTACATTCAGTAAGACAGAAAACCTTCATCCCTCTCAAACCACAAGCAGCAACAAGGAGAATAGCTTTTTACTAGTGCTCGTTGAGTTTAATACTGTATTCTACTAAGCCCTTTATGTGAACTGTGTCACTTGATGTCACACAGCCTATGAGGTGAGGTTCTGTCATGTTCTCCATTTTAGCAAGGAGGACCTTGGGCCCAGAGAGGATGGGTAACAGCCAACAGCACACAACTAGGTAGTACTTTCCTAAGCTGCATTGCTTGCCTTCTGGGTCGTCCAGGTTTACTGCACTGCCTCGTCTGACACATTTCTCTGTTGTCACGTTTCTCTTCTGCATTCCTCCTGCATCTCTTGTTCCTCAATTCGTCGCCCCTGTGCCCTCTATTCTACTTCATTTGTGAAACTCTCCATGTCACCTCTAGGTGTCTTGGGCACACCCCATCACCCTGTGTTTACTTCACATCCGACCACTCAGCCATGTGCTGGCTAAAAACTTATTTTGGAATGCTCATGCACACTGCCACCACTTATTGTATTTTATTCCCCATCGAGCCATCAAACAAAGTTAGTTATATGTTTTTAAATGCATTACTGGACTTATGGGTCAGAGTCAGCTCTTCGAAGGGAGGACAAAGGCTGACACCTCAAACTTGGTGTTTCATTTTGGAGACTTGGGCATGTCCTAAAAACTTGAAAAAACTGCCCTTTGGAACAGTTTCAATACCAAGTGAAGCTAAATAAAATTCAGGACTCTTTAATGAAGTACAGTAAAACCTTGGATTGCAAGTAACTTGTTCTGCAAGTATTCCGCAAGACAGGCAAACATTTCTAATAAATTTTAACTTGATAAACGAGCGATGTCTTGCAACACGAGTAGTGACACCAAATGTCATCTAATCACCACTGAGCCAATGGTTCTTGATATTCGCTTTGATGTACAAGTGCTTTGGATTACAAGCATGTTTGCAGAATGAATAATGCTCGAAAACCAAGGTTTTACTGTATTCGAATGCAATATTCCAGCATATTATATGGCTTAATTTATTTGAGTTACTTTTATAATTGAGATGTTAGAAAATGTATCTCCTTTAATGCATTTGGAAGAAATGTAATTAGAACTTTATTTTGAAGTTCTGCAAATCAGAGAAACTTGAGATTCCTTTTTAATGAATGTCAAAGCCTATCCATCTAATTTTAATGACTGCCAGGCAAGTACCACCCCTGAGAAATGGTTTGCAAACGTGGGACGTGTCAATTCATTTTTCCTCCCTCGGTTTGCAGCAACTCTAAATCGTTGAGAGAAAAGAGAGAATAAGAAGGAAATTAGGGGCAGGTAATGAAAATAAAGTAAAATAATTTGGCCGGATTCAATTATTTTTATCCTAAATTATTTTCTTGAGATAGGTTTTTGTCCCTTTGTCCAAAGGATGAGTGCTTTGGATTAGAATTTTCTTACTGAGTGACAAGTTGTCTTTGTACGTGAGCTCAGCCATGAATGTATGTCTCACAAACTCATTAAGCCATGAAAAACATATGAGCAATTCCTCAGGAAAGAATGCTTACGTTGTGGCAGATCTGAATTGCGAACTGTGAATTGTATGAGCATTTTATATAGGACAGTTAAAGGTAAATAGTTCCTAGTTTATGTTCTGTTAACTTAGCCGTGAGCCTAATCTGCGTTAGAATTTCCTCTATTTTTAGCCGAGATTTGAGAGGCATTTGGAAGTGTCCCAGGTGGTTGGAAACAGATGGCTTAGACTGCCTCTTCTTAGGATCGGTCAGAAAGCTCTATCGTAGCCGCCCAACTGTGGCTTCAGGTTGTTTTACATTTCTTGTTCTTTCTAGAGTGTTTTCGTTGGTTGGTTTTGGTTTCTCTTTTTTGCTGCATGTGGTGATGGTAGTTTATTGTAGTGTGTAATCTTTAAATTCATCACCGTTTAAGTGGAGTGCTATGCCTCAGTAATCAATATTCAGGACATTCTTTCATACAAATTTCATAACTAAGCAGACTTCAGAGTACTGGCAAACTTTGGGCTGGTTTAGCACAAGCGGTACATTTTTTTCTTGACAGTAACAATATCCCATAATATCACTTCTGGAAAATTGTTCAGCAGTGGAAATAGAGCAGAAATGATACATGCGTCAAGATGTGAAAACCTCCATTCTTATCCCATCGATATTTGCTGATGGATCATCACTCAAATAATTACAAACAAATAAGAGATGAATTCATAAGATCATGGGTTATTGCACGTGCATTTTGCTTTCAGAAAGTCAACCATTTGTGAAGAAACGTTACAGGATCTTACTTCATAAAATCTTAGATCTGAGAAAGATTACTAAAAGATTACAGGAAAAGAGATTACTCAATCCAATCATCTCATCTTCAAGATGGAAAAATGGAAGACCAGAGAGGCTATTGGTGCATAAAGGATTAGACTCAACTTAATTAATGGCAAGGCCAAGATTAGGACCTCCATGTCCGGACTCTAAGTCCAATCTCCACTATTTTATGATTAATCCTTTTTGTTTCAGACTTTTACCTTGGGAGTAGGTTCCACCATTTCAGAAATATGAGATGCCTCTTAGTTTATAAGAACCCAAACGTGAGATTAGTGGGAACTCCCAGTAGTGAGTTCCTGTTCAAATTAGGACCCCAAATTTACTGCTGCCTTCTCCCTAGTGGAATACAAGAGTATTCCTGTAGCTTGGTGCTTTTCTAATCTTATCCATAGTCACACCCTGTAACATGGGGATGGAGTGGAAGGTGGAGAGTAAGTTCTGGAATCTAAGTCTCTGAACTTCTCCTTAGCTTTATTCTTACACTAAATGTAGAAAGTCCATAGTTTGGTTAGTAGTAATGTGCCAATGTTCATTTCATAGCTTGATAAACATTAAGACACTAACATTAGGAGAAACTGGGTGAAGGATATAAGGGGATTGTCTGTACTCTTTGCAACTTTTGTGTTAGTCAGAATTATCACAAAATAAAAAGTTTGTTTAGATCAAGAAACAAACAAAACAGAAAACTATGGTGGCAGGCACTAGTTGAACCTTAAGGAATGGAGATAAATATGGTGGTATTCTAAGAGACAGTGAAGGGACGCCTGGGTGGCTCATTTTGTTGAGCGACCGACTGTTGATTTTGGCCTAGGTCATGATCTCACGGTTTTGTGGGTTCGAGCCCCACATCAGCGCTGCATGAGGAGCTTGCTTGGGACTCTCTCTCTGCCCCTCTCCCGCCTGCGCTCTCTCCATCTCTCTCAAAATAAATAAGTAAACTTTAAAGAGAGAGAGACACAATGGAGATGAAAACTCAAGGCTTTTGTGTGGTACCTTAGGATTAACAACTCCTTTTGAGTGTATAACAGAAGATACAATACCTCACTCAATGCTTTGGCTTTCCATTGCCACACCATCACCACCCCCACAAACCCACATAGACACAGGCACATACTCAGACTTCTCACGCCCCCTTGATATCTCTCACTCACCCCTGCAGCTGGGCAGGCCCACACATTTGGTCTCATGCTGTGCCCACCATCATCGCCTCCCACTGCCTTGCCTCTCCCGGCCAGACACCTCCTGCCTTAGGGCTCATAGTGTTTTTCTACCTGTCATCTGAATGAAGTCCAAAAGGATTAAGTATGGAGGGAGGGGAAGCAAATGTTAACCGTAGTATTTTCTGTGCTTGGAATTTACACTAGAAACCTCTTGATCCCTGTTGAAGTAATATTCAGGTTCTAAATACCATGTTATCCCATGTCTACATTGTGGATTATGTTTGGATAATTCCTCTGTTTTCTCTGATACGATATGTACCTTGGGACTCAATCCCCCACGCTAAGCGAAAATGACCACTGGAAATACAAACTTATTTAATAATGGTTTCGACAAGCACAATGAGAAAGATCATTTAAAATGATTACTTCTTTATAAGCAGTGTGGTCTAGTGGGAGGATCATGGGTGTTGAGTTAGAAAGGCACGGATTTACCTCTCAGTTCTAAAAGTCCTTAAAAGAAGGGAGGAAACTGCTGAACTTCCCTTTTGGACTCTATCAGTTAAAAAAAAAAAAGCCAGAGTAGTCGTGATAGTTGTATGAAAATAATGTTATGTGAAAGCCTAGCAAAATACTTGGCATTTAGTAAGTGTGGACTGCTGTCGCCAGTGTGGTCAGTACTCCACCGTGCCCCCTCGATCTGTGTGATTGCTTTCCTTAGGACCTATATCTATGCCTGAGGCACTGTCTTCTGATGTAGAAGGCTCCTTTGCTAGCAGTCATGGCCGTGATGGGGAAGCCATGCTCCCTTGGAGCTGCCCTCAATCAATGATGGCTGATAGCTGGTGTATATATTCCCCTGGTCCAACAGGGGGTGTGTTCTACACTCATCCCGGTGGTTCCCCAGTGGGCTTAAGCTCTAGTTGCCTATAGCGATAACTTGCTTGATTGGGCAGGCTTCGTTGGTTGCATCCACTCTCTGTGTCCCTTCCCTACTGTCTCCTAAAGATATTTCCTGAACCTAACACTTAAATAAATTACGTAGAGTGAAAGCCATGCCTCGGGGTCTGCTTCTGGGGAGCCTTAACTAAGACTGTTTCTTTCTTACCGTGTATGTATACCATAATAACAAATGGCGCCTCGCTTGTAAAGACATTCAGTTACACTACAACACAGGTACTCTTGGGCCTATGTGTATATTACTTTGATGCACTGTGGATAGTGGTTAAGAACCTGGGTTCCGACAGCACACACATCTGGATTAAAATCCTGGTACTGCCATACTGAGCAAGTGATTTAATCTTTCCGAGCCTTAGTTTTCTCATCTTTAAGATAAGGATAATGATTTCTAAATCGTTATAATGATTAATGAAGTAATGAGTCAAAATATGGATGATCAAAATATTCCATACGACTGGTGCCTATACGTGAGACGGAAGATGTACTGCCTTAGCGGAGTGTCTGGAGCACGGGAAGCCCTCGGTAAAGTGTAAAGCATGCGCCAACCTAGTAACAAGAAAACCCTAGCGTGGGCTCCTTTCTTGCGTCTCGCTGCACCTTAATGCAACAGAGTTCATTCATACCAAATTAAGTATATACCGCGTCGAATTATAGGTGTGATTATGCACGTGCTAATCCTTTCTCTCTTTTCTCTGACTATACAAACACATCTTAACACACATATAAATATGATTTTATAAGTTTATATTTTACTGGATAGTTTTTCGTATTACTAAGGTATTTTATATGACCAAAGAAATTCACCGTAGGCTTTCCTTAAATAACATGCTCCTATTCCTTTTCTTAAATCTAAACTGTCTGTTCATTGACCAAATGCTAACCTCAACTAAACTTTTCAAGACTACATATGTTGTATAAAGCAGGTCACACCTCTACAAACCGTGCACACATATGCAGAGTGAAAGTAAGTAAATTATTGTCGGGAATCTAAAGAGTAAAATAATTAGAAACTCCCATTCAGCGTTAAAAATGTGTAATTAAGCAAAATCCTGGGCCCATGCAACGAAAAATCTATGCATCGAATTGTGCTGAGTTATAGGCTCTCCTGGGCATGAACATTAAGAGTCATTCTATCTCGAGGCCCCTGCGTGGCCCAGTTGGTGAAGCTTCCAACCCTGGATTCTGGCTCAGGTTATGATCTCACCGTGGTGAAATCAGTCATTTATCGGGGTCCCCGCTCTCTGTCCCTCCCCCATTCACACTCTCTTACTCTCTCTCTCTCTCTCTCAAAAAAGGAATCATTCTATCTTTAAGATTGATCTTTGTTTCACAAATCTACTCTTTTATTTATCTAATCAATTTTAGTAATGATAGGATTATTTCGTGATATCTTTGTTTTCATCAAATGGCAGTGTATTCAGAATATTTAGATTCTACTTTATGTAGCGTATGTGTTTTTCCTCAAAATGTCCTTTAGAAAAATAATTTTTTTGAGCAGAAGCAGACAGACTGTTCTAGGACATCCCTTCCTTTAGAGACGAGTTTCTTCAGCATAAAAAAAGATTGGCTTCCAAATCGGTTAAACTGTTTCTTCTATACAGTACAGTGACATGTTGTCTTGTTACAGTGAACATGTGTTCTCATTTTGGACGGGCTGTTCTGCGAAAAAGTTTTATTTAGCCCACAGAGCCAATCCCAGGATTTGTGGGTGTTACCTCCTTTCCGTGTTACCAGGCTTTGTCATCATCATTATTGCTTTTGCTCCGTCAGCTGTAACACGGTTTAGTAGCAACCTTTCTTAAAAAACAAGATGTTTCTGAAAATAGACAGAACAGTTGGCTAGACGGAAAAGAGATATCAACAAAAGTAGGTCTGTTGTTCCTCTGTGTTTTGCGCCCTGAATCACTTCTGAGATAGCTTCACACATTGTAAATGAACAGGCTCTGCATTAGGGTATAATCTAATATAATCTGTATGTCCTGATACAAACTTTGATCCTACTTTATTACAGAAATCAATCTATATGAAAACTGATTTGCTTCAGAGAATTCTTCAGTATTTTACTTGTGTTCCAATTAAGAAGGTTAACCAAATATATTGACTGGGTTTGTTCGCTTTTTTTTTTTAAGTGGGAAAACTGGGTTCTGTAAGTAATGAATACCTGAATTGAAGATCAATAGATGGGTCCAGTTGTTTCTTCACGGTCTGATTGTATAGCTGATTCAGGCAAGAGGAAGTAGTAGCTCTACTGTTTCTGGGTTTTTCTCTTCCTCCGCGCATCAACTAAACCAGAAATTAGGTCGTGCAATATTTACTCTCTGGGTAAGATGACAGTTTTCAGCTTCCCAGTAATTAGCAGGAATGACCAATACGGAACAAAAGGACAAGCCCCTCTAATCACTTCTCTGTCCAGCAGAAATAAGACAGCATCCTTTTAGAGCCCAAGTGGGAAGACACGTGAGGGATACCCAGCCCACCGGCCCTTCCGCACCCTGTGGGTCTCCACGTTTGACAGTGTCTGGATCAAATGCCCAGGGGGACACTGTGCTACAGAAATCGACATCCTGAATATGACCATAAATTCAGATGTTTCCTCTGCTTCCTGATTTTGCCTCTGTGTCTGCACTCTCTTCCTACGGTGCATATAAATATACCAGTAATATTTTTTAAATGCACGTTTGATTTGCTTTTGTGATATCTCCTTCATTAATCTTGGATAAGTGGCCTTTATTTCTAAATGTTTTTCCATACAAGATTAAACTAAGTTTTATCAAATCGCCCTTGATCAGTTCCTCCTCCCCCTCACTTAAAATTCTACAACAGAGCTTTTTAATCTGATGTGTATGAACGTGCTTCAGGAAGCCATGAACTGAGAAAATGAATACAGAGGGGGTGCGAGTGTTTCCACGTGTACTTTGCTTCTGGCAAAAGAGTCACGTCATTCTTCAGATTCATAAATGGGCGTATAACTCCCACAGTTGTTTTTTTTTAAGTTTTATTTATTTATTTGAGAGAGACAGAGACAGTGCAAGCAGGGAAGGGGCAGAGAAAGAGGGAGAGAGAATCCCAAGCAGGTTCCACGCTGCCAGGGCAGAGCCCAACCTGGGGCCGAACTGAAACTGTGAGATCAAGACCTGAGCCCAAACCAAGAGATGGACACTTAACCGACTGAGCCACCCAGGTGCCCCAAAACTCCCCCAGTTTTAAGAACTACGGTCATCTGGATTTTCTCCCTCCTACTTCTATTAGCTAGGAAATGCTAATCCCTACCGTAGGTTTTACTGAATACATGGAGTCACCACCTTCCTCTTCCATTAAGTTCAGTGTTGGGCTCTTAGTCTCTCTTACCTTCCTGGATTTCTCTACTATCTTGTTCCCATTAAGGAAGAGAAGCAAGAGAGAGACAAGAGATATAATGCACTAACCCTCAGCCAGTCACAACGGTTGTCGTTTTATGTGGCACCTCACTTAATCCATCGCGGAAACACAAGTTAGATAGTATCCTTGTTTTTACAAATGAAAAAGTGGAGCTCAGAGAAGTTAGTCGTTACTACAGCCTATAAATGGAGGAGTCCAGACTTAAATATGTGTTGAATCTAGCGTAGGGGGGGGGAATTTTTTCTCTTCTTTTTTAAGCTCTTTGGCTGGCCTAATAATTACACTGACATAAGACAGGAAAACAGAATTTAATTTAGTACATATAAGAGTTCCACGTAGACATGAGAGGGTCAAAGACAGGCAATTGAGGCTTATATGCCATCCGGAGCTAAGGCCAAGGGGGCTTCAAAGGGCAGAAAGCCAATTCATTCATTGGAGGATGAGAAGAGCAAATGTTCGGTAAACCAATGTTTGCCATGCCATGTAGACAAACCTTTCTTATGTAAAAAGTTATCCCTGGTAATAGCTGTCTTCTTGGTACACGCCCCCTATCTAAATTCTTTTAGGCAGTCGAGGGGGGAGTAAAAAGCTCTTATTGAGTCCGTTAGGCCTTGATTGCCTTCAGCTCAAATAATTCCCGTGCCAAAGGGGCACATTCTGCACCAGCCTGCCCTGAACCCCATCACTAGAGCGTAGTCCTTTGCAAAGCCTTTCCAGACAGAGCAAACGGTCTTACTAACAGCATCACCTTTTATAGTATGTAACTTACATTTCATTATTCTCTATCATCCAAACATACATTCATTATTCTAGTACAGATTTACAAACGCTCATATGCTATGTTATCGCATCAATGTTGTCATATTATCTCATACTCTGATAGAGTGCAAGAGCCGTTGATACATTCATTAATTCATTCACTTTTTAAAATAACATTTTGGGCGCCTGGGTGGCTCAGTCGGTTGAGCATCGGACTTCTGCTCAGGTCATGATCTCACAGTTCGTGAGTTCAAGCTCCGCATCAGGCTCTGTGCTGACGGCTCAGAGCCTGGAGTCTGCCTTGGATTCTGTGTCTCTATCTCTCTCTGCCCCTCCCCTGCTCTCTCTCTCACTCTCTCTCTCAAAAAGAAATAAATGTTAAAAAAAAAAAAAAAAAGAAAGAAAGAAATAACATTTTAAACTTTACTATTGTCTGTGCTTTGCTAAGTTCTGGAATAGTGGTTCTAAGTTCCATCTTCACATTAGATTCTACTGGGGAACTTTTTAAAAATACCAGTACCTGGTCTTGGTGACAGAAATTTTGATGCAGTTAGTGGAGGTGGCAAAGGGCACTGTCATTTTTAAAAAACTTTCAGGGATGGGACTTGGCGATCTCTGTTTAACGAGACCTCCAGATGTTTCTGAGGTAAGCTAAAGGGTCGAGAAACACTTTTCTGAAGACACAGGATGAATAAGACACAATACTTGCCACAAAACAATTCTCCTTGGTCTCAAGGAATTCCCAGTTGTTTAAAATAAGCATTTTAATTACCTAGCGCAGTTCCATAACCTATAACTTTAGTTGACAATGACAGCGTTATTACTACGTAAAAAGTGTTAATGACTTTCATCCCTTCTTGGGCAGACATTAAATGAAGTGTTTACAAGAAAGTAGCGGTCAGTGAATAACACCTCTTAACAAGTCTTATGAACCTTCTGGTTCAGCTGAAATGTCACAGTGTTTTGTAATAGATTCACATACAAAGAGAGAAGGAGATAATTTTGAAATACAAAATCTCAAAGGATAAGTATTTCCAAAAAAGGAGTTTAAAGTGGTCTTCATGTTGTGTTTCCATTCTGTTATCATCAATATGCTTCTAATTTCTCATCTTTATTAATGTAGCTTTTTTTTTACAGCTTTATGACTGCATAGTTGACATACAATAAACTGCATATACTCAAAGTTCTTAATTTGGGCAGTTTGGGTACATATATACACCAGTATTATAAGACAGCTGCGGGGGCATCCAGTTCTATTACAGGAACCTCTTAGTTGGGCAGTTTTCCCCCTCCACGCCCAAATGGCAGAATGGGGCTGCAGAGACGGTTTCCTGAGGCGGTAGCTTGAGCTGAGACTCCTAAGCCGACTAGACGTCAGCCCAAGTGGAGAAAATGGGGCAGGTTTGTGCAGGATGGAAATAAAGCCCACTTGTCTGCGTGAAGCCTAGCTCCTCGTGGCTGTTGTTCTGTATCATCACGTAGGGTTGAAAAATACCTATTAAACCCATTTGTCTCTTAAAATTCCAATTGAGAAAGGAGGAAAGGAGCTTAACCTCTGGAGAGATATGCCACTCTGTTAACTGCCAGTAGCAATCCCAGTTTCCGTCTCTGTGGGGAGAGTCTCCAGCATTAGGGTAACCTGTTTAGCTTCGGCCACCCATCTGCTCTCAGAGGCACACTTCTCTGCTGTGTGTCTTATATAGAACAGCTTGCATAAAAGTGATATTTTTGCTTTCGTAGCAATGGAATCTTCTTTCTTGCCTTGAACTCTCTTTTAGCTTTTCTTTCTTCTTTCTCCTGAACAAATCACTATGTCCCTAAATGTCCATGAATCATCCCCACCTTCCCCCGGGGGCTAATACTGGGACTTGACTCTGTGGCCTTAAGTTCTCATTCGTTCTTCCATCGCAGGTTGGCTTCACGAGTTGGGAAAGAGGCTGGAGTCTCCGTACTACGGCAACAATTCCTTGGGGGGCCCGTCCATCCGAAGCGCCTATATCGCCGCTCTGTACTTCACCCTCAGCAGCCTCACGAGTGTCGGGTTTGGGAATGTCTCTGCCAATACAGACGCGGAGAAGATATTCTCCATCTGCACCATGCTGATTGGCGGTAAGGGAAGTTCTTCTCATAGCAAGACAAGGAACAAATACTTGCCATATGATTGCCACTATGTTTGTTCTTTCCTAAATTGCATTTAAATGGGAAGAGTCAAAAAGCGCTAATTAGAAAGCCAGTGGCAAACACTGTGATATACACACAGATTAGCAATCAGAGTCTGTGATGTCAAAGAATTCCATTTGCTGGCCAGATGAAGAAGGAACCATTTACTCGATGACCAATTTCGAAAGGGCAGGAACTTTGTTTTCGCGCGAATTACGTGAGTTCGAATTGCAGGGATATGTTGGAAACTCCATTTTATAGTCTCGAATGCATTTTATAGTATCAAATTTTATTAATACTAATACAGTGAATTAAGGATGGTTGATAGATCGCTTCGTTAAAAATCAAAACAAAGAAAAACACCCTATAAATAATAGATATTTAACATTTGGAAATGGTTTTCATTTTCCATTTTCTGTGCTAAATGCTTCAGTGCAACACCCTGGGTAATTCTTAAGGCAAATCTATAGGTCGGGCACTATCAACATCCCATTTAACAAATAGATTATTATCCTTTGTTCCTGGGCTCCAAACCCGCCTTCTGGACTATGCTTTGTAACGCTGGAGTGTGGATGCTGCAACCCTCATTCTTCTTTGCCAGCCAACTTCATTTACTTCTGCCGGTAGGGGCGCCAGATGGAGACTGGCAAGCGGAAGGTGGAGAGAGGAGACTGCTTCTCAGGCGTGTAATGTCCCTTCCGTGGCAGGCCACCTCAAGCAGCAGCAAGGGGTCCTAGTGTTCAGCACACTCAGGCACTCCCAGAACCAGCTTCGTTGCATCTTCTCAGAGATCCCCGCATCCGTTGGCAGCGCCCCCACATCCAAAGTCGGAGCCCTAGTGTCTTAGGGCTCCTCACAGCTCCTCTTTGGGGCCTCCGTGTTCTGATAAGCTCGCTTTTTCCCTTTGTTTATCCATCTCCACGACGGAAGCTCCTTCCTGCAGTTATTACATCCACGTTACCTCGATACTCTCTTTTTGCTCGTTTAGCTCTCTAGCCCCAGGAAAACCAGTTCTCTACAGTGAATTTCCTCTGTTGAAATATTTAGTTTAATTTCCCTCTCTAAACCTCCCAACTGGTAAAGGGATCGACACCGTTATTATCCACATTTTTCAGATAATAAATCTAAAGCTTAGGGAAATGAAGTTACTTTCCCAATGCCGTACAATCAGTAAGGAAAAGAGGCCAGGTCTGAACCCAGATAATGCTTCCTTCCGTGTATAAGTACGTGTTTGGAAATGTACTGAATTACGAGACTTCTCTTACGAAGTTGTAGGAACTGTGGATGCTCACCCGGATCAAGTAAACATTCTTCAACCAGAATTCTTAAAGCAGCATTCTATCAACGTTCTGCCCCTTGACTGGTTCTCCCCAAAAGCCTATTTTATCATGTTCTTTTAATGGCCCAAATCCCAGCTATCCCTTAGCAGTTTTGAGCCTTATAACACAGGATGGTTCCAGGTTCCTTGCGTGGGAGATGTGAAATGAGTACGTGGGGCTTTAGGAAGTGATTCATCCAGCCTCTGGCGAAATCAAAGAAGTGTAAAGCCAAGCCTTCCCTCAAGGAACTTATGATCCAGTTTGGAAGAGATAGGCTGAAAGATGTGGAAAGAGCTGTAATAATACCAGGCAGTAAAGCGCCAAGTGCCGAATCCATTAGGAAGTTCAGAGGCAGTGAGAAAACAAGGGCCGGGGATCAGGAGAATTTCTTGGAAAGGCTGTGCTTGCGGCAGAGTTGCTGAAGCGGCATCCTGGGACTGCAGCAATTGTAACAGGCTCTTGGCCGACATACAGCAGCAATAGCCTAGGGAGCAGAGAACAGGAATTCTCATTTTCCGAAGAGCTACAACGTGCCAGACACCACGGTGGCTGTTTTATACCCAGTATTACGACTTCTGTAATTGCCAGTCTCCTTGATGGCCCATCTCTCAGCTTAGCAAAATGACAGGCATTTTGCCAATATACACTGTTGATCCTTATTTAATATTGGCCCACGTTTCTTCTACTCCTGATGGAAAGGTGGGGAAATGCTCACATCTTCAAGGATTAACCTACTGATTTGATGTTTGAAGAATCTGCTTAGATAATGGCGCTTTTATTCTCTATTGAGCCACATAAATTATCGTGAGTGGTCCTGACTCGGACATGGTTAAGGCATAAATGATTCCCTGCCGTTCACTGTAAGTAGAAAGCAATGCTGGTCACAGGGCCAAAAAGATATGAGAAGTAATCAGATAATGTTACTTTGTCACTTGTTAAATGTTCATTGATCACCAGGATAGGTGCAAAACCAGTGCTCATTTGTCAGTGGCTTCAAAGCATTTGGGGGACTTGGACGGCACTTAGGAAGCCACTGCTTTTGAATGGCAGACGGCATCTAAGTAACTCGAATTTGTTAGTGAAAGCTTCCCAAATTTGTGTTAGCAGGAAACAACTCTGTATTATTGTGACAATTACCTTAGGCTAGAAGAAAGGATGTCTGCATTTTAATATTCTCTAATTAACTACTTGCATGACTTTGAGAGCCAATCATGAGAGCTCATAAGATGGGACATATTGCTCATTTAATTCTCATTACGCGATGAGATAGAAGTTACTAACACCTTAATTTAGACAAAAGGCAGTGGAGCTTTAGTGAGTTCCAATGCCAGGCTTCACTGAGACCTAGCAAACTTCTTACACAATATCCATTTTATTATATCCTATGAGTTGATTTTACTCCCTTAAATTTCTACAAATAGACAGAAATATTTTATTTTTAAAAAAATTTTAGGAACATTATCGAATCAAGTCTGAGGCATCTTATAAGGAATCTCCATCCAGCACTGATGAAATTAACTAATGACAGGGATGCAATATTTACTACAAAAGCAGGCTGTAGCGATATTAAATGTTGCAGGTGACTGCCAAAATGCCAGATAAGTATCTAGGGCAGAGGCATTCACTGGCTGAGTGAGGAGGAGGAAGGAAGGGGACGCTTCCGTGTGAACATCAGTAATTACAGTGTGCGCTAACCACTGATTTATGGGAAGACTATTGAAAACTATCAAAGAGATCCAGCAATAATAAGGAGGAAAAAAAACCCATACCCGGACAAATCTTCGAGATTTGAGAATTTTGAGAACATCCAAAACAAAAAAAAAGTAATCTTACAAGCCTTGAACAACTATTACATTTAATAAGTGAATGTTGTAAGGCTGATGGGTACAAGTTCGATATGCAAAAATTAATAGTATTTCTACATGCTAGTAACAACTAGAAAGTGAAATATAAGAAATGATTATAAAAGTGTCAACTATGTAGAAAAATATCTTTTAAAGTGTGCAACTCTACTATACAGAAAAGTACAAAGAATTAGTGAGAAAATTTAAAAGGAGAGTAATAGAAGGATATACAATGGTGATGGTTTTAAGACTCAATATTGTAAAGATACAAGTTTAACCGAAAATAATCTAAAGATTCAGTCCAATGCCAGTGAAAATTCTAGTAGATGTGCGTTTATGTGCGTTGGCGGTATGTGTTTTGTGTGTTCGAAAAACGACAAGCTCTTTCTAAGGATTAGTGGAAATGCAGAGCTAAAATGAGCCAGAGCAATTGTAAGAAGAACAAAATTGGAGATTTGTGCTACAGTTATCAAGATGTACTGTAATGTTACAGCAATTAAGAAAGCACATGTTAGCCCAGGAACAAATACGCCAGTGGAATAGAAGAGTACAAAAATAGGCCCGCACTCATATGGACATTTTGTGACACAGGTGACATACTGTGTGAAGGGGAAACGATTCTTTCAATAAATGTTGCAGGGCCAAATGTATATCCGCATGTTGAAAAACAACCTCGACTCCTCTTAAAACTGTGCATTAAAATTAATTCCGCTGGAGCCCTAGCCATAAAGAAAAAATGGGTAAAATGAACTACAGAATTTGTATTTTTCAAAAGATGTTATTTAAGAAGATGAAGAGGCAACCCATAGGATAGGAGAAAGTCTTTGCAACACTTACCTGATAAATGGCTCCTATCTGTTATACGTAAAGACTGTCTACAAACCAGTAAGAGAAGACAACCCAAAACGCCATAAAACCTCTAAGAAGTACTTCACAGATTCCCATGCCAAGTAGACAATAAACATATAAAAAGATGCTCAACATCATTCATCAAGGACATGTAAATTAAGACCAAAATTAGATAGCATTTCTACTCCCCAGAATAATATATTTAAAAACAATGACAACATGGGGCGCCGAGATGGCTCAGTCAGCTAAGAATCCAACTCTTGATTTTGGCTTAGGTTACGATCTCGCAGTTCGTGAGATCGAGCCCCTGGTCTGGCTCGCACTGACAGTGTGAGCGTGCACTCTTTCTCTCACACACACACGCGAAATAAATAAACTTAAAAAAGTAAGCCAAGCTTATAGATTGCAATATAATTCACAACTGTGGTTACCTTCAGTAATGAGGCTGGTTAGTGTCTGCGAAACGGACACAAGGGAGGCCCGGGGTGCTGATAATATCCTATATATTCTTCTGGAGGGCGGTTCGGTATAGTGAGCTATCCAGTAAGTATTTGTGTAATTTTCTTGATGTGTCATGGATCTTAACTTTGCCTGGCAAAATTATAATAGATGAGCTAAAAATAATAACCACCGAGGGTGGGATGGGAAGGTAGGCAGCAGCGAGCTGAGCTCTCACCTTTCAGGGTAGGTTGGTTTTAGGTCTTGTGTCAACATGATGAGCCAAGCAATAGAAGTACAATTCTGTTGTCTAAAATATTGGTAAAAATCACAAGAAGACCTAAAGTGAAAAATTTTACAAGATTCCCTTGGGGGAGTGGAGTGGGGGTGAAGGGATGGGTTTGGGGCTAAACTATTCATAATACATTTTCTAAGCTAATTGCTTAGGATTACAAAACTTTTTAAAGAAAGTATCAAATGATCAGAGGTTCGTTTCAGTTCCATAAATATTTATGGCACACTTAAGTTATGCCAGGCACTGTGCTAGATGCTGGGGAAACAAAAATGACTAAGTCACGATACTTTCCTATGAAGAGTTCACGGTTTAGTAATGGAAATAGGAACTCGGACAGATGATGTTCTTTCTTTTCCCATTTTAATTTTTCCTCATATAATGCACATTTAGAAAAGACTGAAAAATCCACAGGAAAATTAGAATTACATAAAATCCCATCACCAAATGATAGTCTTTTCAGTCTTTTTACACATACATAACCCTCTTTTTGGCAATAATTATATCAATTCTGCATGTCATTTTTGCCACCAACCAAAATATATTTGAACATGTTCCCATATTTTAAAAGTTCTTCTATCACACTTAGTAATGGCTGCCCCATAGTCACCTAACGAATTAGTTGCAATCGACGGGCCCATCAGCTCAAGCTCAGAAGTCAGATGAAGCTTCCTAGTGGAAGTGACTCATCCCCACTGAGGACATGTCCAGTTTAAATGAGGCCTTGTTGTCCTGAAAAAGATAAAGTGAAATTCATAACAGTTAAGGCTTTCCCTGGGTCCTCTCCTCCTATATATGTATTCTCCTGACATAATTTTATCGGACCCATATGGGCTATGGTGTTCAGAAATTCAGGCTTTTTTAAAGATGTCTACACTGCCATTCGAATTTGTCATTTAGGAAATTGTTCTCACTCTGTTTTCTCTGCCATCTGCCATCCACAACCCAGTGTACTCCGGCAGGAGTGGAAAATTCCAGGTCAGTGAGTAGGTGGGAGAGAGGAGGAGGACAGCTAAGATTACCCAGAGCCTGAGCTCTGGTCTCCTTTTATATCAGGAGCAAACAGTCCCTCGGTAGACTCCGAAGGCACTGCAAAGTGGTTGGCTAGAGAACGCAGCAACGATGTTATACCTCAGGAGAGCAAGGTTGCCCAAAATCCAAAGAGAGCAGTGGAGAGGGAGAAAAAGAGAAGGAAGGGAATGGGAGGGGAAGGGAAGAAAAGGGGGAAGGGAAAAGAGAAGACAAAGGAAGAAAAAGGAGACAGAGAGAGAAAGCCAGGCAGCCCTCTGGGAGGGCTCTTTTATTGAAGGTCTGTTTGCTTTCTTCTGAGGTCCCAATTATCGAACTTCTCCAAAACCTGATATTAAGATGAGATTTCACAAAATGCATTTTATACAAAACTCCTACACAAAGCAAAAGAGCCTCCCACACACTCAGCAGCAGCCCCAGCGTGCTACTTTAGGAATTATATACGTCAGATTTGCTAGGAGTAAAAGGAAAAGTGAATGATAACTTCCGAACTGACCTGGATATTGCCATTCTTGAGTCAAACTCCCACAGCGGGTGGAATGAGATGGCCTGACAGTTATATACATTCTTTGCCAGTGTGAAAATGATAACCAGTGACAGAGAGGCAAAACACCTTTGGAAACTGAAAAGTTATCGGAGCTGGGGTTTTATTTGCTTAACTACTTAAATTAGAAGTATTTGCCTATGCTGAAATGAGACTTTGAAATTATCGTGACTCCGGTCTAAACTAGGACTTTGCAACAACGCTGAGAATGTTACGATTAATCCAGTAATTCATTTTATTGATAATGAGCGATTAGGATGCTAAATGGTCTGAACATATCGCTTCTCTTACTTTAAGTGCTGTATGCACATTGTAATTAAGCAAAGCAAAGTGAAAATCATACACGTAATTAAGGAAAGCAGTGTTAAAATAAATGAAATAAAATGGTTCTCAGTACTCAGTTTAATCTCGACGAAAGACTATCACATACTTTTGCAGATGGTAGGGCTTCCAAACACTGAGCCCATAAGTGTATTAACTGAGCCTGAAATTGGGGTTTAATTTCTTTGACTTGGAGCTGAATCGCTTCTCTTCTTTGTTTATCATAAATAGAGGTCTCTTCGTCCAAACACAGTATTTGACATCAGAGCCACTGTGCTTCTATCGAAGAATGGGTCTCTATTTGGAATTTACCCAGAGCCATTCAACAGGAAGTTATTAGGCAATATATATTTTTCTTAGGATAGTTTTGACCTGTTGGAAAACATTTCATTTTTGAAAACTTAGGGAGAATATATACTTATGTACATCTGTGTGAAGCAGGTGCTTATTAAACGTATCTTGAATTTCTTTCATCAAGAAGTTATTTCCATTCTTAAATATTTATGGCGTTGCTATTTTACACCATTGAGTGTGTTGAAAATTCTTGATTATGATTTCACTATCATGGGAAAACTGAACATAAATGGAGCACCCACTGCTTTTCATACAAAATATTAGGCACTTGAAAATATATATATATTTATATTTAATATAATTTTATATTTAAATAATAATAAATATAATATTTGTATTTATATAAGATATATAGTAACTCTTTACATCTCAAAGAAGCCCTATGAATTAGGGACACCTATGCCCGTTTATACATAAGGGAACTGCATCCATGTATGGGAATTATGTATCTCCCCAAGTTCCCAATTAGGAAGTGCCAAAGTCAGGTTTCAAATCCTGATGCGTTTGATTCTGAAGTCCATATTCTGCCTGCAACATTATATTCCTCCTGCATATAAACCCTGAGTTTAACTCCAGTCTAGTAACTTTTCCAAAATATTGAGGGTTTCCTTATTATTACCAGCTGTCTTTATAGGCATAGTGACCATATCTTTCAGAGAAAAATAATGATATTTAACCTGAAAGAATTTTAATTCCAATGTTACATTAGATTGACGTTAGTAGGCCAGCAGTCCCTAATTTCTGGCAAATGTCGAAGAAAGAAAGAATTTTATTTGAGGCCATCCTGAAATAGGATGGAGATTCAGGAAAACAGATGCAGTAATACGTTGGTGTATCCGCACTAATGTATCCATTATAATGCTAAGAAACTTTAACAGAGCTCCTTGGACATTGAGATTTTGGTACAGGGGCACTTTGAGAGACCCTAAGAGACAAATTACTAAATTTGTAGTCTTTTTTTTTTTTTTTAACCAAAAACTGCTGGGCTGAAATCTGAATATCACTGTGACTTGATCTACCCATAAACGTATACCCGACCCTTCTGTCTTCCAATGTCACAGTCCCTGGTGGGTTCAAGACCTCGGACTATGTGCTTGGCATCTGCCGAGGCAATTCCAGGTCTGTCGGGCAAATGACTAGTGCAAATTCCTGTCCTGCCTTTTCTGATTTTAAGATACCTGACCACTCCCTACAGTGGACAACCCCTAGACATCACTTTTTTTCCAGTAGAAGCCCCATCTCCAATCCCCTCCAGCTCTTGCATTCGTGTGAACAAAGTCTTCTATCTTATTATAATCTGGTGGTGGTTTCAGAAAGGGGAAGGCTCAGTAAGAAATTGGGGATGAAATACTATCTGACTGAAAGCTCATCAAAACAGGAGTCCCACGTATATGTACCACCTGGTTCTTCTCAGGATGGCAACGGTAACTCTAGGCAGAATACCAGTTTTCCTCTGTGAATGCATTCGTTTCTTTAATGGTCCCAAAGTTTTTGATATCTCCCTTAAAATTTCAGTAACCATGGAGCCAAAGTGGGGCTGGCGATTGGAGCCATATTAACCTCAGCTTCGGATTCCTCAGAAAATCTTCGGTTACATTTATAACCACTTTCTCCATACTTTTATTAATAAAAATGTGTCATCTTTAATATCATAAAACTAATTTTAAGCGATGGCTTAGGGGAAAAGACTAGGGCTAACCACTTATAAGAGACTCATTGTTAAATGATTGTGTTATTATGTTAACCGTTGAACTATAACTTTATAGCTTATTTTATGAAATTATATTATAATTATTTTTGTCACGGCTGTTAAACTATACCTGTTAAAGATAATGTAGATGCAAAATGTACAAAATAGAAGTTTGTCATGGCCAGAATGGCAGCTAACGGAATAAGCGTGAGTCAAAGGGGACTATTTTGCCTATTGCTGAGCATTTTTGAAAGATATTTTTACTCTGATTGATTTTTACTCTGATCAAAATGACTACCTTCGGATGCACTCTGTGGCAAAGTGGCTGTACCAAAATGCTCATACCAAAACATCTGTATCAACATGGCCACATGAACACACTCTGCTGAATTCAGGATATATAACCTGTAAGTTTAGACGTAAGGGGTGAGCCCCTCCATCGTATTTCTCTCCCATCGTATGCTGTGTTGTCTTCTCTAGCCTTGATGCATGCCTTGGTGTTTGGAAACGTGACGGCGATCATACAGAGGATGTATTCCAGATGGTCCCTCTATCACACTAGAACTAAGGATCTGAAGGACTTTATACGAGTCCATCACCTGCCCCAGCAGCTCAAGCAGAGGATGCTCGAATATTTCCAAACAACCTGGTCAGTCAACAATGGAATAGATTCAAATGAGGTAATGTTCATTTCTCATGTTGAGGTTTTAGGCAGAAGGCACATATTCTCAGGTCAAAGTAAGATGCTCGAATGCAGGTCTTAGAAGTGAAGTACACACCTACGGACTTCTTTATCCCTAGTTTTTAATCCCTCATGAAACCCGGTCTATCTTCTTTCATCTGCTTTGGCTTATGTTTTCATTATGCCACTTTGGATTGACCAATGTTTTACATTAATTTGCTATTTTGGTCAGTCGGGTCAACTAACTTTCATTCTCATTGACCCTCTTTGGTGGAACCAATGCTTATGACTCCAAAATGGTGTAATCTTGGAATATTAGATTAACCAAGTTAATGTGTGCCTTTAAAACCAACAAAGCAAAAAAGAAAATGTCTTGCACCACACATGTGACCTGCAGACTTCCAGGAATACCCCAGACCACCACTGTAAGAAAGGTATCTATCCTATAAATCAAGCAAACGTGCTACAACCCCCAATCAAACCAGTAATCTGTATTTTTAAGTGATTATTTGGTTTATTTTCTCTTCATATGATCATAATGCTAGAGGAAACACCAGTGGGTCTAAATTCCATATCTTCTGTCCCGAGTAGGGGTCTTTGTGAGAAGCATTCCACAGTAAGCCATACATTTTCATTCCAGAGTCTTTTATTCATTTAATCTATTTCCCCAGCCTTATTATCAGCTGATTTTTAATTGGCACCTAACTGGGGTCACAGTCACTAAACAATCTCTGCAGGACTGTTACATGCATATATTTCCTCTTCCGTACTTTTGTTGGTCAAACCGTGGGGAGAACACCCCCTTAAGACGTCTTGCAGAGTAAATCGATTAGACTAGACTTATCCCAACTTGATTTCTTCTTTCATCTTGACAGCTTTTGAAAGACTTTCCAGATGAGCTACGTTCTGACATCACTATGCATTTGAACAAGGAGATCTTACAGTTGTCCCTTTTTGAGTGTGCCAGCCGGGGCTGCCTCAGGTCTCTGTCTCTGCACATCAAAACCTCTTTCTGTGCTCCGGGGGAGTATCTGCTGCGTCAAGGAGATGCTTTGCAGGCCATCTACTTTGTATGCTCAGGCTCCATGGAAGTTCTTAAAGACAGCATGGTGCTGGCTATTCTTGGTACGTCAGAGTTGAAAAGCTTCACGAAATTTTACCCTAGAGTATAAGTTAAAAAGAAAAAATGGCGGTGGGAGGAGGGTTACTGCTATTGTGAGTAAGAAAATTCTGGATGAATACATGGAATCAGGATTATTCTTTAAATGGATTTAATTTGCCAACCATGTATTATTATTGTTATGCCACATACTGACTTTACACCGTGCTAAGTGTTACATTCAAGATATCATTTCATTCTTGTTAAAAATCCAGCAGTACTAGGGCGCCTGGGTGGCTCAGTCAGTTGAGCGTCAGACTCTTGATTTCGGCTCAGGTCATGATCTCGTGGTTCGTGGGATCGAGCCCTGCATAGGGCTCTGCGTTGGTAGAGCAAGAGCCTGCTTGGGTTCTCTCTTTCCCTCTCCTTTTGCCCCTCTCCGCTCGCACATGTGTGCTCACTCTCTATCTGGATTCATAGTGCTGAATTAAAAACAAATCAAGGGGCACCTGGGTGGCTGAGTTGTTTAAGTGTCTGATTTTGACTCAGGCTATGATCTCATGGTTGGTGAGATCGAGCCCCACATTGGGCTTTTTGCTGTCAGGGCAGAGCCCACTTCAGATCCTTTGTCTCCCTGTCTCTCTTCTCCTCCCCCACTTTCTCTTGTGCTCTCTCTCCCAAAAATAAATAAACGTGAAAAAAAATTTGCTTAAATCCAGCAGTATGAATATTAACCCCATTTTACAAATGACTAAATTGTATATTAACTTAATTTGTCCCAAATAACATAAGAAAGTGAACACAGTTCTTTCTGATTCCTAAAACCAGATTAGTCATGGTGCCTGTTGCCTTTTAGTGAAATAGCTGGTCAATTTTAAAAGGGTATTTTTGTGGTGAACAAAGTCAGAGAAGAACATAAAAATGGTTCCATCTGTGCTAGAAATAACGCAGAAATGATTATGCACTGAGGATAATTTGCAATCACTAACCCAAATTGTCAAGGTGGCCATAGGCCTCTTTTTTTTTTAACTTCCTCAAAGAAAATTCCCAAGATGGTTTGTGAAGATTTTGTACCACAAAACTGACTCCCAACTTTTAAGACTTAATTGGAGTTCATTGAAATATAAAGGTCAGTTGACAAAAGGTGCCATGTAGAGTTAATATAGAAAAATTCCTAGCCACAATTTTATGTGTACTTCTTTTAAAATCACTCTCTTTTCTTTTTTCTGTTTATTCAAATCTTTATCGAGGGCCTATGAATGTGTCAGGTTGTGATCAAACAATAAATATATTTTGAACAATGTAGTATACCACTGTTTAGAATTGGTGTTAATAAGAAGGGGCTAATTTATTTTTAATATATTTAAGAATAAGATTTAGAAATAACTTAGCCATTTATAAAATATTTTTACATGTGGGGTCTTATTTAAGCCTTCCTAACACAAAAGACAGTTAAGCGCGGTATTTTTTGTTTTTTCCAAAGTCAAAACTAACCTACGTCTTTTGACTCTATATCCAGTGCCCTTTTCCATGTCTAAGCAATGTGTATTATTCCATATAATCACTGTAAGCCTGCTATCGTTGGATTCTAGTTTGTAAGCTTCAAGACAGATTATACTTTGGAAGAGGAAAGAAGAGAACTAAAGTTTATTGAATCCCTAATATGAGCCGGGTGTTTTTGTCCATTGTCCAATTTAAATCCTCCTGTCCCGTTAGGCTGGTGTGATTATCCCCAATTAAAGGTAAGGAGGTGGAGGTTAGCAAATAGTGAAGTAGCCAGGTGCTTCTCATTGCTTCGTGTTCACTCCGTTGGCCACTTACCAGGGAAAAGGTAAGGCTTGCCTTTCAAAGCTTTGGCTCAATTCTTGATTCACCCCCTTGTGTTTTCCTCCTTAAGAGGAAGATACTGATAGAAGAGCAACTGAGTTTATTTTCAACTTGGCCAGTTCATTATCAGTGTTAGAGTGAGGCTCTCTGTGTTTTTGTGTTTTAAGAGGAGAATTTAACATTCCTGCTCATTTCTCAACTCTGTGAAGTTAAAAGCCAATCATTCTATTATTTCATGATTCTAAATTATAATTGATAATTATTTCTAAATTTGCTTCAAAAACTTAACTGTAATTATAAAAAACTTATCCATGGGTCTTCTTAGGACTATGTAAGTTTTATAGCCTGCCTATTGATGGAGCCTGCTTTTAAAAGGGCATATAGTTATTTTTCCAGAACTATATGGCTTCATATGCTTGTGAGCAAAGATAATGCATGATGTTTAAATATATATAATGTAGTTTTGTTCCCATAATTGTGGTGTATTTTTACATTTGGTAACTAGCAATAATACTAGGAATGGAATATGAAGGCACCCTCCATAACACTAGAACACATAGGTACAAATCTGATGGCTTCCAGGTAATTAGCATTGTTTGTAATACATAATTCAACTGGATTTTCTTTTTTAAAACATTCTACTCACAGCTGAAAGACTTAATCCATTGCCTTTTGCTCTTGGCCCCAATTTCCTCCATAAACTATGATTTTCATGATTAGCATTTTCACATATTCATTTCCACAACATCAAAAGTTATGTAAGTGCAAATCATCACATGACCATTCCAAATACGCCTGTGTGGTATTGGGACTAAAGCCAAACAAGGATAACGAATTATTAATATTTTATCTCTGTGATTAGCATTACTTCAGTGGGGATTGAGTATTTTACTCTCCCTTGGTAATATTGTCTTATAGGGCCAATTAAAATCAATACCGACTTTGATATACTTAAGCACATGGCTTCACATTTGATCTGTAGATCTTTAATACATGTTCAGTCTGCCAACAGAATGAATTAATATGTAATGTTTTAGAAAAGAACTATCACCAACCGGCTGTCAAACCAGAACTTATTCAAGCAACTCAGTTGTCCAATCAATACATGAAGGCATTTCTTAACCTGATGCCTGGGGAGGCAGCTGACATAGAGGCAGGGATTTGTTACGGGATAGAAATTGTTTGCTTTGTACACCTTCGTTTCATGTCCTGGTAATTGTGTTTTTCCACCAATTTAACATTGTTGTTTAAAAGAAAATGACAAAGCCCTGATAAAGGTGCTCTTCCCAGGTGGTATTAGTCTGCTAATTATAATTAAACATGTTATTGCTCTAACCCGGACAGCTTGCAGACACATCCCATCAGCTACCCCCATCCCCTGTGGAAGAATTACTGGTTAGCAAATCTAAACAGAATTCTGAAAAATGGAGGTGGTAAGGGACCATAGAAATCTTTCTCTTCTTTTAGAAATAAGGATACCAAGACGTAGAGTAATTAGAAAACTTAGATGAAGGTCCTAAATCAAGATAGTGAGAAATCCATAAGACCGTAAAATCAGCAAGAATACGAACCATGCTGTAATTTACCAGTGCTCAACTTGCCAGGGCTCAACACGACGTCCCGAACACATGTCAGTGCTTCATAAATACTCACTCAATGAATAAATAAACCGGAATTCTTCCTAGGATGCCAAGTTTGGCAAGATGTTGATGGTGTTTTATAGCCGGGGTCATTGTGGCTTAAATCGCCATGCTACAGTCGCCCTAGGTAGGAAACTGTGATGACTCTAAAGTCATTGTAGGGGTTCCTGGGTGGCTCAGTCAGTTAAGCATCTGACTTCGGCTCAGGCCTTAATCTCACGGTTCATGAGTTCAAGCCCCATGTTGGGCTCGGTGCTGACAGCTCAGAGCCTGGAGACTGCCTCGGACGCTCCCCTGTCCCTCCCCTGCTAGCGCTTTCTCTCTGTCCCTCCCCTGCTAGCTCTCTCTCTCTCTCTCTCAAAAATAAATAAAGATTAAAAAAAATTTTATATATAAATAAAGTCATTCCAAACAGCAATTGCTTCACAGAAAACTGTAAGTGTTCTTTGTGGCAAGATACTACATCGTGATAAATTCTCCTGAGATACACAAACTTCAAAATTCGCTGTATTCAAAGCATCTGGGCTATATATTTACATCAGTGCCCAACTGTGAGTTTTTGAGCACTAATTTAAATTTCTAGTAAAATATGTAAGAAAAAAAATTTCCGAGGTTAGCATTATTGGTGACAACATTTAAATCCAACTTGACTTCTCTAGCACCACGTGGCTATTTATTCTCTTAGCATCTGTAAACATAGATTTTAGCCCTTTTTTCTTTGCCCAAATAGGCTCAATCTCAAGGTTTAAATTTAATGTTAATTCAAAAATAATACTTAGATGTCATCTAATAATTTTCAGATGTTCAGTTTTCATCTGTTATATGTTTATGAATATTTCAGGTATTCATGGGTAATTTGGCATGCTTCTTTTTCCTGTGAATTTCAATAAAACAGAATTTTATTGAAGCATGACACAAGTCAGAGGCTTTGCTTCCCGAAATGCTGGGCACAAGAAAGAAATGAAAATGTAGAAGTTAAAAACGTAATTGAACAGGAGACAGGGCAATTTGTTCTATACCATTCCAAAGATACTATTTGCTTGGTGGTTTTTCTCTCGGTTAATTGTTGGTTGTCGATTCTCTCTGAAATGGAGCAAGGTGGCCATTTAAAAAATAATACAATTTAAATCCCAGGCATAAGTACAAAGCAAAGAAACTCCTAAGTTGCAGCCATGAATCTAATGCCAGTATCCTCCATGGACTTAGGTCATATTACTTCAGATTTAACCTAAGTTTGAGAACTGAATGGATTTTCTTTCACGTTTCTCACAAGGATGCTGATAATGGCTGTGTCTGAAATGGATCCGAAGCTGTAATCAGTTCTTTGTTAGCACTTAACATTTATGCTCACCTTCCTGCTAGGCGAAACCGATTCAAATCAGTTGAAAGATTTTAAAGATTCAAATGCATTGGCCAATATTATCTAATCATAAACGCAAGGAAGCCAGCTAGTTCCAGGCAGGTGAATCCAGCCTAAGACTGATAGGCTGAGGTATTGCAGGCAACGTCTCAGGGGTGCTGGGTGTGGGGTGGGCACAGATTGCCAAGCGGTGGTACGTCTCTCTCCCTGCAGTGGCACAAGCAAAGAGCTCATAGTTTCTATTTATTCACTTTCTTTTTTGATGGGAAAATTGAGCTTTTACACAGTCACAGAGTATTAGATCTACAGCTTATGTTTTACAGTTTTCTGTAGTAGATTTCACCGTCCATGATGTCCAATACTTATGTCTGCCTCCCAGTTCTGAGAAGAGGGAGACGGGGCACCTCCTCCTTCCTTGCCCTCCTGTCTTGTAGACATGTTTAGAGGTTAAAAAAAAAAAAAAAAACCTGAGTATGTTAGAAAGCTGATGATGATAAGCCCGCTTACTGTGTTAGAATCAAAATTATGAATACACATTTGATGGTCTCATACTGAGCCTTTTTGCTCTCAAAAAAATCAGAGCCGTTAATATTTCCCTTGAACAGTTGAGGCAACTGTGACACAAATGTCAGCTTCTCTGTCCAGAGTCATTTATGGAATGCTGAGGGCCTGTCTGGACCTCATCCATGACCTACAGTTCCTAACTCTGACTCTCCTAGTCCTTACCCCCAGACTACTGTTCTCGCTGGGAACAGTTTTGCCTGCTGGGGGATGTTGGGCACTATCCGAAGATATTTTGGGTTGTCGCCACTGGAGGTCAGGGGAGTGAGCTGCTCTTAAGCATTCTACTGTGCAGAAAACCCCCCACTACAAAGAATTGGCAGGCCCCAAATCTCAACACTGCTGAGATAAAGGTTTCTTTTTCCTTTGCGGTGTCATCCCAGAGAGGTGAAGCCTGCAAGTCAGATGAGGTCTCCAGTCTCAGCTTGCTTTTCTTTAAAATTGACCTGTCTTGGGGCACCTGGGTGGCTCGTTCAGTTAAGCATCCAACTTTGGCTTAGGTCATGATCTCACCGTTCATGAGGTCAAGCCCCACATTGGGCTCTGTGCTGACAGCTCAGAGCCTGGACCCTGCTTTGGGCTCTGTGTCTCCCTGTCTCTCAGCCCCTCCTCTGTTCACGCTCTGTCTCTCAAAAATAAATGGGTATTAAAAATTTTTTAAATCGACCTGTCTCTTTTTTTTACTGTTTCAAGGGAAAGGAGACTTAATTGGAGCAAATCTATCAATTAAGGACCAAGTGATCAAGACCAACGCAGATGTGAAGGCTTTAACATACTGTGATCTTCAGTGCATCATCCTCAAAGGACTCTTTGAAGTGCTAGACCTTTACCCAGAATATGCTCACAAATTCGTGGAAGACATTCAGCATGACCTCACATACAACCTTCGAGAAGGTCACGAGAGTGATGTAAGTCTCACCTCTAATTAGCGCCGAGACCTAAAACGTGGGGCCTGGAGATCATTTATAACAGTAAAAGTATGTGTCATGACTTCACTTGTAAAAGTCTCGGAATGAATAAGGTATGATTATTCAACCACTAGTTGAACAATTAAATAACTAGCTAGAAGTCTGCAACCCTGCAGTTTGTTATCAGTGTTCTAGGAAAGTATTATTTATAGACGACCTCCCTCCATTCAGTTTCTTTCTTCTTTATTTTCCTGTGCTTATAACGAGAGTCAGTTTCAATAACATATAAGATTTAGCTACAGATGTATGGTTTCTCCAGAATTTCAAGATTCAGAGAGAATATATGGCTCAGAGTTTGCTGTGTTAGTAATTGTTTACTATTCTACTTGCTTGTTAGGGAGTTTGCTCAAAAATAGTCTTTTTGGTAACCAGTACCCAAAACAGTCTATCTTAAAATGACTAAATATGCATGAAAGGATTCAAGCCAAAGATTGTCCCACGGAAAGCATAATGAGCATTTTATGAAATTATGCATTTGCCGCATGTTTCAGTTTACACCAACAGCTTTCCTAACAGAGTAGGTACCACACTACATCCTGTGATTAAGCCGATCATGAACAGGACTCCATTAGATGTGTCAGAGACACAAATGATTTAATAGAAATGCGTATTGAAAGGCCAGCCGGGGCATGCATAGCATTCTGGAACAACAAACGGCTTCACCTGCTGCCTTGAGTTTTGTCCCAGAGATTTGCAATACTCCATTTTTTTTCCCCGAGGAACATTGTTTGGACTAACCCATATTGTGCAGGCATTTTGTTAGTCATTAATATTCCTCACTTCGGAAGATAGAGAAAGAATACAAACTGTATATTACTTCGTCTTGGTCGAGGCTATCAAATGACAGTCATTATGTAGATGGCTCACCATTCCCAAGTTCAAGATTAACCCGTTTTGAATGTGTGCTTCTCTCTGTTAACGATAGCAAACAGCAAAGGAGGTATCCATATTTGGGGGGAATTTATTTGTGCCTAGATAAAGTATCTCATTTATTGCTTGCAGTGACTTTTTAAGGTAAGTATCTATCAATTTTTATGGAGCAGAAGACAGATTCAGAATGGCTACGTAACATGTATATAATCACACAGACTCGTAGGGACAGAGCCTGACCACAGATATCTGTCATTCTAAAATCTATATGCTGCTAGTTATATTGTCTCTTATCGAAGACACTTTCATATCTTCTAATTCAACAATGGACTTCTAAAACGACAGGTGTCTTTTGTAGTCACTATATGACATCTTAATGTGACAACTATTTTTGGAAAGTGGAAGTGTGCTGGAGAGTGGAGGGAAGAGGGTAATAGCCAACATGCCGCAGCATAGTAAAATAGAAAATACCAGATCTCAACCTCTGCCTCCCTTTTATTTGACTCCTTTTTAAGGATCCATGTTTCCCTCCTTGATTGAATTTTTTATTCCTTTTTTTTCCCTCTATTTGCTGGAACATTAATCACAGGGATTTTTTGAACTCCAATACCTGAATTGCCTTTGGGATTATTTCCATTATCTGTTATTTCTCTTGCGTTGTTGTGTTTCGCTGTGGTCATTCGGTTCCTTCTTTTTGGCAGATGACATACTTTTGTTTAAATGTAGATGTCGCTTATGAAAATTGTTCCTATTGTTGTCCTCCACATAGGCTTAGGTTTACCTCTGGCAGGCAGAGCACGGGTCCAGCCAGCCACTTTCGTCCTGTCCAGAGCTCCTCTTCGGCTTTGAGAGGCCGCTCTCTTTCAGCTTCGCCCAACCAACAGGGCTGTGAGAGGTGGTTTTTCTGGGACCTCAGCTAAAAGCCTTGGATGGTTACTAGCGCCTCCCCTACTTGGTGGGGCTTGAACTTCCCCCCTCCCCCTCCTCAGGACTGCATGGTGGCTGACACCTCTGCTCCGCCATTGGCCTCCCAGTTGCTATTTTGTTCTGAGTCTCTTGGAGCGCTGCCCTGCACAGACTCACGTTAGGCTCATGCCTCCAGGGACACACTGAGGCAGTTACCTAATCTCTGGGATTTGACTCCTCAGATCCCAGGTGGTTCGTCCACCTAAACTCCATCCTCTGTCTCCTTAGCCCGGAAGACTGCTCCTTTCTATTCTACTCTCTTCCACCTCACAATGAGATAGCAAATTCCCTCAAGAAGATACTTGGGTAAATTCAGAGAGCACGCACTAGTGCGCTCCTCTTTCCTCAGGGAACACAACCCTTCAAGTCTTCCCTCAGCAGATTGTTCTCCAAGGCTTTCAAGCAGTTATTTGGTGTATTTTGTCCAGCTTTACTGTTTACTAGAGGGTTAGTTCAATATAAGCTATTTCATTATAGCTGGAATCAGAAGTATTGCTTCTTTTCAGAGGGTCCCTTATCAGCTGTATTTGGAGGGCAAATGGGAACTGAAACCTTTATTGTTTTGTTTTTCCCAATCATTTATCACTCAAAAGTCCCCCCCCTCTCAATTTTGGGATGCTATGCCTTCTGAAGGCTAGATAAATTTGGACCACCGTTCCCCATAATCCCATACCCTGGGAAAAAGTCTTCTGCTCTTTTTAAACATACTACAACTTCTAAGCAAGTTTGTATTCTGATGGTAACCCAAGATTATGGATTCTTGCTTTGCCTTGCAACTCTGCTCTGCTGTCAGACCACTGCGAAACCCCTTACGTGTTCACACAAATAAAACTGTCGAACCCCACAGGATTTTTAGTGGGTTGAAGCCTCTATGGAAGGTTGATCAATGGGTTGTAGAAGAAGGAACATTTGCATAATGGAAATGCAAACTATATAAATGTAATGTATCTACATATCCCTCGGCCCTTTCTTGCTGCTGTCATCACTCTCCTCTCCTCTCCTTGCTCTCTCTTCAACTCCAAATTCCCCATTATTGCTAATACATATTTAAGTTTAACTCCCGCTCTTTGGTTGCCTTTCACCTTTCCGATTTTGCCTTCTGGGTTCACCTTTTGCCCTTCATATGTAATACACTATTAGCTGACATGGGTCATCTGGGTAAAGAGAAGACTGACAGTCAACCCATGTGGAAATAAAGACCATAAAAGCATTTTAAGAAATAGTCAAAAGTTAGAAGGGATATGGATGTTAAGATATAACTCCTAGAACTATGATAAATTGGGTAACTTTAGAGTGACCTGCCCATCCCGTTCTCATAAGAAAATTAATTAAAATATATAAAATATATTCTAGGTTTGTGAAAAGGCTAACTAGAATGGTTTGGACCTAATTATGCATGTTATACGCCCAGTGTTTTCTATGTTTGCTTTATTTATATCTCCTGGATGGCTCCAATACTGACAGAGATCTTTAGTTATAGGTCTATGCAAATTATGAGAAATTTGCTTCCCTGCTTCTCACAGTAAACTCCATAAAATTGATTTTACCACAAACTCATGCATTGTTGGCTGTGAAATGTAGTGCCTTAAGATAAGAATTTTGAATTTGTGATGAAATGATTGAAGTGTGTCCAAAATATCTGCTTTCAAAAATTGCTCACGCTAATGCACCGAAAATCAGGTCTCGTTATGACTCTGCATGAATACCTACATGCTTCTCACATGGTTGACACTAACTTGGTGGTGGTGTTGTGGTTGTGGAGCAACAAACTGCAAAGGTTGTTGAAAAAGGATAATACATTCTTACTGTCAGTGATGAAACCTATTAAGTTTTCAGTGTGTTACCTCCTTTCTCCTCAATTTTTCATTATTGTCACGTAATCTGATCAACTTGAAAAGATGAAGTCTCTTCCTTCAGGCTTCCTGTTTCTTTAGGAAGGGGTAACTGCCCCGTTTCTTGAGGGTCAGTGACTTCTAGGTGAAGGTCTTCGAATGCCCATCTCTGATACAGCACAAGAGGTTACACCAGAGTGCAGAGAAGGCTCCTGAGGCAGAGACAAGGGAGCCCTTGAGGGCTCCTATACTTTCAGCAACTTCTTTCCACTGTGATGTATTTGATCATACACGGGTGGTCTGAGGTGCTGACCTATCATAGCCGCTCAAAGCCTCAACACTATCACTTCCTGGTTCCCCACCACTGACATATACTCTCCGTATAGACCAAGCACCATACGTAAACAGTGCAGTTGTAAAACTAAATACTTCTAAGTCTCAAGTGGCCCTCAAGTGAAACAAATGCATATGTAATCATAATTTATTGCAGAAGTTCCAGAGTGGTCATATGCAATAGTTAAAACGTATATAAATAAACATAATGGAATGTAAAAGTTTCATGCTAATGGAAGGCTCAGCTTCCCGTCAGTGGGGGTTGCGCGCATGCGCGTGGATATGTAGGTGTGGGAGGTGCGGAAGGATATCTGACAGTGACAAACGAGAAGTGATATAACGAATGGTTCTCCTGCCTCTATTCTTATTTCCTCACCACCCTCCCACCTCGAGGCCACAATATAAGTTGGATCATGTCATTCCACTGCTTAAAATATTTCAATGGCTTCTCACGGACTGTTAATAAGATCCAGACTTCTTACCATAACTTTGAAGATTCTCTGCATTCCAGTACATGCCTGCCTTTCAGATTCCTCCGACGGCATCTTGTGTCCAGGGTTGCCCCCGGCAAACTGGCCTGTTTTTCCTTCCTTTCACGTGCCAGGCTCCTGCCTGCCCCACGGAGCCCTTACATTTGTTCTTTCTTCCTGCAGTGGTAGTCCTCCGGCCTTACCTGACCACCTGTCCGGAGTTGACTTCTCCAGATTATCCTCTGGCACAGAATCTATCATTTTCATAGTATTTAACGAGATGTTACGTTATTTTAATATGTATATTTTCTTGTTCATGTTCACTTTTTCCTACCAGAATGTCCACTTTATGACTTGATTCTATACTCTATCTCCAGTGCCTAAGTCAGAGCCTAATGTGGAAGTAACGTTTAATATATATTCAATGAGTGAATGCATTAATGTCCTAAAGTTTACCTGGGGACCTGGAACTTCCGTGAAACTTTGAGGACATGAATAAAGTCCTGAAAACATCAGCCAGGTAGCCAGTAAATGGAATTTAAAATGAAAAGTTAAGAGGGCCACCTGGTTGGCTCAGTCTGTAGAGCATATGACTCTTGATCTCAGGGCCGTGAGTTCAAGCCCCACTTTGGGCCTAGAGCTTACTTAAAAACTAAGATGAAATAAAGAGTTAAGGAAATTCAGAATTATATTTCTAAGAAGTTACAAAGCCAAATAAAGTATCAATAGTAAGATTTAAAAGAACAAATTGAGAGATAGGTAAATTGGAAATGCTATTTTTCACTTCTCCTAAGTTCAGAGCAAGAGGTTTTCAGAAGCCATAGGATGAATTTAAGCCGAATAACAAGGAAAAACAAACCCTTGCAGTATAGGTACTGTAGTCCTCCAGGTGGTTTGGTATATAGTAAGTTGTGTTTAAATGAAAAAGGATCTACCTTCAAATCGAAGCTAACACATGCATTCTCTGTAGACATAGGTGGAGTGTTACAACACGAATATCCCCAGAGAGTAGAGAATCCATACTTTTAACCATTAAATCACTCTGGAATGTTATTCAGCTCACATTTTTTGCCTGGGGAATAAGACTACAAACTTTGTGAGTGAAATGAATTTCCATGTGGAAAATTCCAGGGTCTAGGAAAGCAGCTTGTCTATGTTTTTAAAATACTTCATCAAAATATAACACATGGGTCCGTCGCACTCAGTGGTAAACTGTGAGGTAGAGTGTCTCTCATGTGTGTGGTGGAATCTGGTCTCATGTTCCTTCGTTAGCATTAGTTTCAATGGTATCTGAATGTGAATGTATATTTCCATCTGGGTCTGGACCCCATGTCTTTAATATGCCAAGGTGAATCTTTATTTTCTTTAAAGTTCTCAGAAGACAGCCCTTATCTTAAATACAAATAACATTGGAAAAAGCATCTAATTCCCAGGTACTATTGACATGTGTCCATCGGACCATTTCTCATATAATGAAGCTGTACGCATCCGGGAGGTTGACTCTGTGTGTGCTCCCTTAGATACAAACAGGCCTGAATAGATCTTTCAGTGAAGTCTGATTGGCCAACATCTCTGCCGCCTTTGTGACTATATTATGATTTAATTCAATATTGTACTGAAAAGGGGGCTATTTCCAAAGGAGGGAGTTGGGTTCAAATTTAGTCCCCATTTCAGACTAGCATAAGATCAGGCTGCCTAGAAGCAATTTTCTTAAAACCGATTTACCAAATAGTAATAATTTAAAAATCCTATCTGACAGCCCAGCTACTTAGCTCTTCGAGAGTAGCCCGTGTGTAGGTGTGACTGCTAGCTCGCTCTTGTGTAATAAGAGAACATAGTTAATTCTGCACCTTTTTAAGATCATCGTTCTTAGAAAATTGCATAATGAAGGGCTCACATGTCATTTGATCATGTCAGCTTTCCTTATGATCCCAGGAGCAACAGACGTTTTGTTTATCATATTTTCTTTGTGTATTTAAAAATACTCTCCCAACAAGAAATGTCTTGTAGTGAATTGTGTTACCTACCAAGCGCTTTAATAGCACTTAAGATATGGTGTCAGATAGGCTAGAAAAAGCTCGGTAAATAATGGCCTGGAGTTTTACTTGCATCCAGTATATTTCTGTGTTCAGAAACTCCTCTCATATCAGTCTCCCAGTGGATTCAGAAGTCTTGGTAAACGTATTACCATGAAGGAAAAGGTTGTGTTTTGGGTGGTGCCCTCAGAGCCCAGCATTGTGTTTAGGTTCACAGCTTTCAGTAAATGTAGATTGCCATTGAACTTCTGGCACTTAGTGAACACCTTACTTGCTCTGATTGCAGCAAAAAGACCCAATGTCCTGTTTTTTTCTAAGCGATTACCCAGGCTCACTGCTTCATTCTTTCCTTTATTATCAGTCTTGTCCCCATATGTTCCCCCCGAAAGATCTCAGGGTAGAATGGACTCCCCTGGACTCTAAGTTTACACTCCTCTCCAACCTTGAAGTTCTCTTTCTCCTGCCTCATCCCCTGCCTCAGAGAGATGAAAGCTGAAAAAAGGTTACTCTTACCTCTTCTCAAACCGCAGACTGATTCTTTTCTAAATTCTTATTTTAGGACAGAGCTAGTGTGGGGCATTGGCAAAAGGGCCAGCCTGAGAATTCTGGTAAGTTTTAGGGCAATTCAGAATAAGGACATTGGCTGTAGGCAATAAAAACTCAACTTGAATAAAGCATTAGAAGCAGAGATTTATTGTTAAGTATTCCAAGTATCTTATGGGATTAAATAAAATATGTATATACACGTGCACATGCACACACACATACACACACGCACACACCTGGATCTCGGAAATTCTTATAATCGTGTTAGAATTTTCTCCACATTTCTTACTTTTCCTTTCCTCTCCATTTCTTTCTCCTTCGGTCATCATGCCCTCTTTCTTTCTTTGTCCAAATGGCAAGAAATGGTCACAGGTAGCAGCTCTTCAATTCAAGCAGGGGGCAGATTAAGCTGGGACTCTCTTAGTTGACGCTAGATTCCTGAAAAAGAATGAGTGGTTCAGCTCAAGTCAAGTGCCTGCCCAGGTTTCATCAGTTATTGTGTGTGGGAGTGTTTGCGTAAGGGGTCAAGGATGGAGGGGGATCACACTGAAGTAACATGGTGGTTTCCATGGCAACCCATGGACTGAAGAGTTGAGAGAAGAAGGAAAATGGCGGGTGGCCAGAGGTAGTTGCTGGACAAATGAAGCAAAGCCAGTGACTGCGTGAACTGTGGGAAATCACATCATTGTAGGTTGTACAGTCATATCTCAGCAACATTTTCTTAGAAGTCAAATCTTATTTAAAGATAAATTAAAAATAAAAACAAATAAAGAACACGCAAAAATCTTTAAAGCTCTTTGAATGGGCTCTTGTTTCATCTCCTCTGGATTCTCTCCTGTGTAGCCATTTGTCAATCAAACGGCATGAGGCGCACCCTGCAAAGAGATCAGCCACAGTTTGCGGACATCTGGGTATTTCAACTTGTGTTTGTAAGTTGAACGGTGAGCATTTAGACTTTTAAGCTCCTTGGGGGAAGCAGGGGTTAGCTGAGTTGAGAAAGTCAGAGGATAAAAAGGCCACCTGCCACCCCATAAACAAGACAAAAAAGTCTTTCTTCTCCTACTTCCTTGGTTGCTCCCATCCTGCAGGGAGCAGCAGATGTTCAGGCTGTAATAGAGTGTGTCAGATTTGCCTATGCGCACACGCACGTGCACACACACACAGGCGGGACTCAACTTACACACATTCCTTAAAAATGAAAAGTTACCTAGGCTGCATCCACCAGGAATCCTCAACCCTGCCCCACTGTTACACAGCGTCCTCCATTCCCCACTGCATTTTGGATAGTTGTCTAAGCCATCTATAGAAGTACAGAGTTCTTGAGTTCTTGAGTACTTGAGTTCTCCGGGAGACTGCGGTCACAGAGCCCATTCTCAGGACAAGGCTCTGTGACGTGAAGTTGATGTTGATGCTGCGGATGGTGTAATAGCTCCTGTGAACCAAGCTGTAGGCTAAGCACTTTATAAACATTGCCTTATGTCACTCTCATAATATTTTTGGAGATAAGTTGCTGAGTTCGTGTACTAGATAAGAAGACTAGTTAAAGAAGAGAGAGGTAGAAACTAGCCCAGAGTCCTTCAGCAGGTAAGCAAGGGAGGTCAGGCACTGCAACTTCAGTCCCAAACCACCTGAATCCTAAACCCAATGGAAATGTAGTATAAGATTATGCATCAAAACAAAGGACATATTTTTCCTCTGTCCCTTAATTCTATGAGCAGTGAATGCCAGTTCTATTTAAAAATTTTTTAATGTTTATTTATTTTTGAGAGAGAGAGAGAGAGAGATAGAATATGAGTGGGGGAGAGGCAGAGAGAGAGAGGAAGACACAGAATCTGAAGCAGGCTCCAGGCTCTGAGCTGTCAGCACAGAGCCCATCGAAGGGCTTGAACTCATGACCTATGAGATATGACCTGAGCTGAAGTCAGATGCTTGACAGACTGAACCACCCAGGCACGAGCTCTATTTTAGGTTAATGGTACATTCATGGGAAACATGTTTCCATAGGAAAATAAGATTTACACATAAGAGAAAATGAACCACAGACATTTTGATAATTCTTCAAACTGTACACTTTCCGTCTGTGCAATTTTTTTTCCATATGCTATACTGTGATGAGAAAGCTTTTACAAAATAAATCATTGAAGAATTCAACCAAATTATAATCAGAGAACTCAGTAGTATACATATAAGTTCTCTGAGAGCCATGACTATTTTTCATTTATCTTTGTAATCATTTTCCTTGAAAAACTCATGGTACAAAGTGTGTGCTTGATGAATGCTTATTGGAATTTAATCCATATATATATATATATATATATCCCTATCTAAAGAACAATAAAATGTTAGAACTGGAAGGGGTCTTAAATACCATCTATTAAAACTCAGGTTTTTTTTTTCCTTTGATTACAAGTGACTTAAAGGGAGGGGAAAAGAAAATGTATTCATTCACAGAACTAAAAATCTAGTCATTGGTTAGGTATATAACTTACGTGAATTGTATACCTAAATGTGTTAGAATATTCCTTTTGCACAAAGTAGACTTTTATTTTGGGATGGAGTCTTCCATTGACCATTCCAAGTGTGTGTTTCAAATAACATTCAGTAAAAAAAATCAAATGTATCTCATCAGGTTTTAATTTATCTTGTCAATTGCATATTTAGTAGCACTTCTTCTGACCGAGAAAGGATGTTAATGTTTATTAAATATGTATTATGAGCAAGGGAGTTTGTTTCCGTTACCTCCTTTAATTTAATTTTTAATCTTTGCATCACCCCTGAATCCTTGCTTAACAGATGAAGGAACTGAGTGTCCAAGCAGTCCACTGCCTGAGATTACAGAGTTAGTAAAAGAATCAAACAGTATAAAATTGAGTCCAATTCTGGTACTGAATCCCAGCCTGGTACATTTGTCCACCAAAGCACTCTGCCACAAATCAGAACATAATTCTCCTAAAAGAGGTTGGTCTCCTTCAGCAGAAGCTATGCTGAATTTCCAGAATAACATTCACTTAATCTTCTTAACCTTAATGCTATTACTTGCCATGTCTCATCAAAAAACCCTCTGTGCCTAAATGTTTCAGTTAATAATAAGAGGACAAGTGGGGTGCCTGGGTGGCTCAGTCGGTTAGGCGGCCGACTTCGGCCCGGGTCGTGATCTTGCAGTCTGTGGGTTCGAGCCCCGCGTCGGGCTCTGTGCTGATGGCTCAGAGCCTGGAGCCTGCTTCAGATTCTGTGTCTGCCTCTCTCTGCCCTTTCCCTGCTCACACTCTGTCTCTCAAAAATAAATAAAAATGTTTAAAAAAAAAAAGAGGACAAGTAAGACAGCACAGCTATTGCAGCTTGGCCATTGGATTGTCCTTTCCCTTAGTGTTTGTGCTGTCATTTGCTCCTAAATCCATCTATTTATTAAATAACCCCGTGGTCACAACTAGCTCTGGGAGAATGTCTTCCTATTCAACTACATGCTTTTCAGTCTTCTATGCATGTAATCATTCTTCATCCTTCCCTTGTTGCATGTTGGAAAGTAAATCTGAAATCCCAGATGTACATGATCATTTCAGATGTACAAAATAGTATTTCAATTCTTTTCAGGCTTCATTTCATTATTGTAAGAAGTTGGACGCCTTCTTAGCCGGGTGCCTGGGTGGTTCAGTTGATTAAGCGTCCGACTCTTGATTTGGCTCAGGTCATGATCTTCTGGTTCATGGGTTCAAGCCCCACATCAGACTGTATGTTGATGGAGGTGTAGAGCCTGCTTGGGATTCTCTCCCTCTCTTGTCTGCCTCTCCGCCCCCCACACTCTCATTCTCTCTCTCTAAAAATAAATAAATAAATAAACCTTAAAAAAAAGAGAAGTTGAAGGCCTTCTTAGGAATTGAAATAAAATGTTCTCAGTACTTCCTTTATGTGCACATACACACAGTTATGGAGAAGGATTAAGAATATAGATGAAAGCAGCAATATTTTTAACATTTCTCAATCGGTCTTCAAATACTTTACCTGTGTATATGTTAGGATTTTTTGAGAACATAATTTTATTGTTTTTTCACTCAAGAATTTGATCGCCTGGGTCTTGTTAGAATAATCCTGAACGTTTTACTACAGTATATATTGTTTGGGATCTTTCACAGATCATCGTTGGGCATGAACGACATTTCTTCAGTTACTCTTTAATCCCAAACCCAAACTCAACAGATACAACACAGAGCCAGGGGGTGGTATGATTAAAACTGTTCTAAATGAGATAAGTTGGTAGACATTAAATTAAAATTAAAAACAAATTACAAAATCCCAGGATAAACATCTCTAATAGTGCTTTTCCCGTGAAGTTCCCCAAACGGGTGTAGACGGCAGAGACGATGACATATGGTGGAGACAGTCTGCTCACACCGCAGCACAGACTGTGCTCCACAGGCAGATCTGGAGGCCTCCGGTCTCGTCAGATTGGAGGCATCTATTTGCTCACCATTTAAACCCAGCTTTCTGGGATGCCAAAAGAGTGGTGGCTTTGACTGAAGGAAACAGTAGCCAAGGAGTCAGAAATAGGAGGCAAACGAGATGCCAAGTGAGGGGTGGGGGGAGTGAAGTGCCTCAAGATTATGAATTGGAAGGCCAGCATGTGGTACTCGTGACAACTCTATGAGGGCGGGGGGATCCGTGGAGACACCATTCTGTGAAATGAATTGGGGTTTAAAGGATTTGGTTCCCATGTCATTGAGGAAAATGATTAAGGAAAAATTCTGAGATGAACATCTGCAAGACGCTAAGCTTTTAGTGATGTGGTAATCCCACTTATATGTTCCACCCGGAAGATTAAGTTCTTTAAAAGCAGAGCATATGGTCACCGATCTGTGTCCCTGCGTTTTGCCAGGATTCGTAAACGGTCCCAAGTCTGACTAGGGCTAATGAAGCATGTTTATATTCCAGGTTGCACTGTTTATACATTTTTTTTCTCTTACTAATCACACTTTCATCTTGATAGGACAGAACGTTAGCATTATATATGAGGAAAAAAGCAAAAAAACGAAACAGCGTTCTGTTAAAAAGAGCAACGAATGCTAGGTATCAGACTCAATACACATAGAAGTTGTACGACTTGGAACACGTTGCTCTCCTTCTGTGGGCCCTCAGTTCCTCATCTCTGGCCTGGGTGATCACTAAGAAACTATCAGTTGAGTCAAGCTAAATGCTGTAACAAATAACCCCAGTCTCGACGACCTAATACAATAAGTAGAATAAATGACTTATGCAATAAAGCTCATTCATATCCGTGTACAGGTGGCAGGTTCTCACTTGATGACTCAGGAATCCAGGCTTCCGCTATTTGGGAGCCCCATCGCCCCCCAGGCCTCAGAGTCATCTGGAACTCAAAGTCCCTCACGAGATATTTTGTATCCATCCAGCCAACCAGTTAAGAGAGAGTTTGGGGCTGCCCTTGTATTACTCAGGGGCCAGACCCAGAAATGGCATGGATCTCTTCTGCTCACACTCCGTTGGCCGGAATGAGTCACGTGCCTCAGCCTGCGTGCAAGCAGTGTGGGAAGTCTCATCAAGTAGTGTGTCTGACAGGATGCCTCGGCCCTGGTGAACAGTTAACGAGCTGGTGAACAACTAACCAGTCTGAGCCATAGGCCCTTCTAGTATTACCTTTATCATTATTATTATTTTTTTTGAAAGAGAGAGAAAGCATGAGTGGGGAGGGGCAGAGGGAGAGAGAGAAAGAGAATGAGAATCTTAAGCAGGCCCCATGCTCAGCACAGAGCTGGATGCAGGGCTTGATCTCACGACTCTGAGATCATGACCTGAGCTGAAAGCAAGAGTCAGCTGATGAACTAACTGAGCTGCCCAGGCTCCATTATTTTTTTATTATTATTGTTTCTATTTATTCATTGATAAATAGGAAGGTACTTATACCTTAAAATTTTTTCAATTTTTCTAAATAAATAATTGAACACCGATTTACCAATAATTCTGTGGTAATGTTACTGTGGCAATGTTTAATGTTACTTCTCCAAGTAAAAGTTGAAGTTTATTTAAAAATTCTGAACGAGGGCTGCAGAGGCGGCTCAGTCAGTTAAACCTCCGACTCTTGGTTTCAGCTCAGCTCATGGTATCATGGTTCGTGAGATCAAGCCCCGCGTTGGCCTCCACACTGACAGTGCAGAGCCTGCTTAGAATTCTCTCTCTCCCTCTCTCTCTGCCCCTCTCCCACTAGTGCTCATGCGTGTACCCGCATGAACAGTGACAGGAAGAGAGGCTTAAAAGCAATGATTTAAAGCCAGAGTCAAGTAGAAGTTCCACCTCCTGAAGACGTAATGGAAGTTAATAGGAAATATATGACTCCCACTGTGAGACTCCAAATGACTTATTTTTCTTTTCCCCGCCCTGCCCTGCCCATTTTCCAAATTACTTGTTTTGGAAGCATCTTTATTACCTCAAAGTAATATGCCTTCACAGTCCAACTAAGGCCAGAATTATTCCTTCAAAGAATCCAACTAGAATCCATGCTAGTTTCCCGCCATCCCCAAAGACACAACTTAACAAGCACAGCCTGGCCCAGGAGATTAGAAACTTGAAGGACCAGAATTGTGCAAATTTGTGTAAATAATTGTGAAAGCATCATCTTCCAGTAAAGTCACTGGTGCGTGTTTTGCAATCATGGAAATAATCACCTTAAAACATGGAGAGAAAAGTTTGTTCTTTTTTTTTTTAATTTCTTATTTTAGAGAGAGAGCATGAGTGAGGGGAGAGGGAGAAAGAATCCCAAGCAGGCTCCATGCTCAGTGCGGAGCCCGACACGGGGCTTGATCCCATGACCCTGGGATCATGACCTGAGCCAAAACCAAGAGTCAGATGCTCAACTGACTGAGCTACCCAGGCGCCCCATGTTCTGAAGAGAATAAATGGATAGACTTCATGTATATAACTGAAAGAATGATGTCTTTGTATGAACCCATAAGTAACTGACTTAGCTCGCAAGTTTAGAATGCCCCACTCTAAGAAGTTATGCCCATTCTAAATGGGTATGCTTTATTCAGTGTTTGCATGTTTATGTAGAGGTTACACAGGGGATTCCACTGTGATTTCATACAAACTTGGAAATGACTACTCTGTGACTAGGTTGCCACGTGATAGCCCCAAACTCTCATCCACGTGGTGTAATTTCAGGAAAGGGGTCACTGTCTCACGTCTCCCCATAAATCTCTCCCCTAAATCCCTCACTGTTTATTTTAAAAGATTGAGGAAAAGTCTTTCCTGTGATGAAAGCTCAGGCTCGCAATACAAATTCACTTAAGAAAAGAAAGAAGAAACACATACTACTGTATCAATAACTGGGGAATGATTTCTTCACAGACTTTGGATGAGAATGTTGTTAGGAGAGAGACCCCAAGAAGGAAACCAATATGTATCAGGCATATTTGATCCATGACAATTATTGTTCTGGGGACTTCCCAGAGCACCACCAGGGGAGGGGAAAATGCCAAGTCAGACACATTTCTTCCTAAATTTCAGTGGTTTGTATGCCTATTGTGAATTCTCACAAAGACTTATTTTCAGTCAACATATAGTTAGTCAGTAATATCTTCCGTACAGTGCTCCACACATTATCTTTTTTTTTTCTTATGTTTCCTTTTGAGAGAGAGATAGAGCGCAAGCTGGGGAGAGGCAGAGGGAGGGGGAGACACGGATTCTGAAGCAGGCTCCAGGCTCTGAGCTGTCAGCACAGAGCCCGACCTGGGGCTCAAACCCACAAACCGCGAGATCATGACCTGAGCCGAAGTCGGATGCTTAGCTGACTGAGCCACCCAGGTCACTCATCACCTTTGAGTACAACAAAACCATAATAGAACTCAGCCTCGATTCACTAACTGTGAGACTTTCTTCTTCACCTAGAAATTGTTGAATATTCGGCAAAAGTGGAAATGCTATGAAACACAGTATACTTCATGCTTAAGTTTCAAAGAGTGCTTTAATTAAGAAAGACATGCATTTGGTCATTTAGAAGCTGCCCTCTATCACGGTCCTATATAGTCCTCTTATTTTCTCTGGCTAAGTGAGCTTAACCAAGGTACTGTGGTTCAAATAAGCAGAGTAGCTCATTTCGGTTTGCTGGTACAAACACTGTTTTCATCATATAGGGCTGTTCACCTTTTTTGTTATGGTGTATAATTGACAATGAGCCTCCAGGCAGCAAATCAGGCATTTCACGTTAGTTTTAGAAGTGCTGTCGGGAGTTAGGATGTGAAAACTTCTCGCACCAAATTGAGCATCTTCCTTCACCGACCTGGTTTGGAACCGAAGTACTCAGCGTGTATCCCGAAAATCTTATGAAACCAGCCATTGTGTCCCTTACAATTACATAGTAGCTGATTTTACAAGCTAACCAGGAGCCATTGTACCCTAATCAGAAGGAGGTCATTGGGGGGCATGGAATCTCAGCTCAGTATAATGAGTTTCAACTGCAAATTCTTTTAGCGCTGATTAACTGCTGAACTCCCAAATCATGGTGTTGGTGCAGAGCTAGCTCCTTAAGCCTGGAATCTTTAACACTCTATGTCAGTGCTGAGAAATGTCTAGTTTTCTTCACATAATGGTGTGTATTTTCCCCCTTTGTCTTTCTAGAATGATATAAGCCACATATTAATAAAGAAATCTCCCTCAAAAACCCTCCTGCATTTTCCAAGTTCTTAAATAAGTATTAAGAGACTCTTTGGGTTTTCTTTGAATTCCAAAGCCTTGTAATTCATACATTTGAATTTAGAGTTTAGAGACAGGAAGTTAAAATTGTGCTTGAGTTAATTCGCATATATTATCAATGCCTTCACTGTACCCATACCTATGGACAATTTGAAAGAGCCTTATTTTATTTAAGTGAAGCAGATAGAAGGGTTGAGAGACAAAAGAATAGAATACCAAGTCATTACTTTCTGTAAAGTGTTGCACCTAGTGTTGTACAAAGAAGAGTTTTTTGGCATGGGATGACAGCCCTCTGCGAGGAGATCAGTTTGGGGGAAAACTCAGGGTTAACAAGCTCATGGTCTCTTTATATATACTACATATCTATTAGTTTCAGTTGGACAAACCCATCTGTGTGAATGTTTGGCTATCCATAGCTAAAAATGCTCTAAATCCCATTAACCAAATTCAAAGAAAACTTTTCTTCATAATCAATATGCCAAGAATAATATAACTAACATTTGTTATCGGGAATTAATTACTCTTTATGCCAGGCACTGGACCAAGTACTTAACAAATGCAACAAAGCGAGGACTTTTTCACCATAAGTTTTATGTGAGAATTCCTTGTGTATCATGAAGTCCAAGTGGTAAGAGACACACTGCCCAGCAGGCTCCAAATGCTTTCTCTCCCTCCAGAAACAAGAAGGTTGGAAGGCATGGCACCACCTAGCGGTCAACTCCGGCAGGAATATTGGGCTTTATGGCCAGAAGGAAGCAGGAAGGAAAGAGAGAACAGAAGGGATCCAGAGTTTCAGTGAAAGAACTGAGCGAGAGAGGCACCTTTGTTGTTGCTAATGAATGGAAAGGGAGGGGTGAAAGGTCTTACTGTGGTTTATCAATATATGTATCACCTTTAAGGTTCCTAAAAGCACACAAAAAGATCAGAATTATTTTTAAATTACAGTTGACTCTTGAACAATACAGGTTTAAACTGCATGAATCCACTTATATATTTTTTGTAAATACAGTACTGTAAGTGCATTTTCTCTTCCTTATGATTTTCTTAATAACCTTTTCTTTAGCTTATTTTCTTATAAGAATACGGTATATAATACTGTATAATATACACAAAATGTGTTATCAATTGTTTATGTATTTGTAAGGCCAATCGTAGGCTATTAGTAGTTAGGCTTTGGGCAAGTCAAAAGTGATATACGATTTTCCACTGAGAGGGTCCACCGACCCTTGAACAACACCCAGTGCTATTCAAGGTCATCTGTAGTTTTGGTTGCTATACATTTCTCTTAATGTGACACAATGTCAGATGTGGCCAACTGGGTCTTCACAACGTGTTTAGTTTACATTTACGTATCTCATTTAATTCTTGAAACAACTTTAAATTTATCATCTTTTTTTAGAGGAAGATTGAAAAATAAAATTCTTTTGGGTTAAGCTATTGAAATTTAGCAAATTATTTGTCACTTCAGCCTTACCTATTTTATCCCAATTAATATGCTTCCCAAGATTCACACATAGCTAATGAGTGAAAAGACTAGGAAAATCCCAGCTCTTAACCACTATTTTATACTAGCTCCTAAATGTGTGCTATCACCCCTGACACACGGACCTTTTATCATAACACACAGCGATGAAGAGGTTTTTGGTGCTTCTTATACTACAGGCTCAATAATTGAACTCTCCAGTGCTAGCCGTCAATAAACACTAAATTCAAGTCTTGATTACTTGACTTGTGCTTCCTGCATCAGAAGTGTAGTATTTACTTAGGGGAGAAGAATTCTCTAAGTCTTAATAGTTTGTCTTGACCTCAAGCCTCAGGATGAAATTGGAAAAGTTCAAAATCATCAGTTTTTCCATTAAAATCTCATTTCTGTTTCTAAGTTATACAACAAGCAAAGGAAACTTATTAGCTGCTGTATTACCTACTTAGGGTTTCAGACCAGCTTCAAAAATTTCTTCTTTATATTAGATGGTAGTGAACTCTCAGACTTTTTTAGTTGAAAATGAATGCCCTCTTATTCAAAGGCTATCTTTTCTCCAGAGTTTTCCACTTCCTCTCTGTCTTCCACCTGCCATTAGTGGCATTCACGACTTCTTGGAACCTCCACTTGAGTCTACAAGAGAAAGCAGCAGATCAGAAATAAAAAGAGACCTAATGATTTGCTACTTGCTCATATCAAATGACAATTATTTAGGGTTTTGTAAGAATGGGCATCTTACCTATGTGAGTTACTGAGTTACGTTAACTGTTCTTCATTCATGCTCTATTTATCCCAAACAGCCACCAATACTGGCAGTGTTCCTGTCCAGAGAACAAGATAAAATGTGTGATGATGCCTTTTTCTGAATGAGGACACATGTTCCTTCAATCTGCTTTGTGACTTAATCAATGTGGTATTATTAACAAAGCAGAGAATATCATGAATCACTCAGAAAGAAGAGCCTTGTAATTCACATCTCGTTTCCCAGTTGAGCAATCAGCTGTAGATAACAGTCCTACCAGAGCACTTTAGTGTCTTAGAAGATTCCTGACGTGAGAGGACATTTTCAGACTCACATGGGGGCTTATAATTCTGACCTGCAAACCAAGTAAACCATGAGAATGCCTTCCTTGGGCCACTGGGTTACGGTTTAGGATTCCTAGACCTAGGTAGTGGGTTCCATTCACATTTGCTTCCTTCTACCTCACACTAGTCAACTTCTTGGTGGTTCAGTCTCTGGAAAAGATCTTGAGAGCAAGGAAAGCTTATCGATAATTCCTCACCACTACCGAAAAACCACTCAACTTCTGAGGGCGGGGCATTTAGCATCCAGCGAAAGGCTGGGCCCTAAACTTTATTGTCATGGTACCATGTGTCAGAATTCAGAGACACTTTAATCAGTGGGTAGAAATAGATGAAAGAAATCAAGGAACTTCCATCTCAGCTAAAAGAAAATCCTAACAGCAGGAAGATTTACTACTGAGGAATTTAGGAACTTAAGGACAAAAGTAAGTTGGATGGCCAAGGTCAGGTAGGAGCCTATGAAAACTCTTATAGAATATGTTCATTCAGTAAAATAGACAGCATTAAAGAACACAGTGGAGGGGCGCCTGGGTGGCTCAGTCAGTTGAGCGTCCGACTTCGGCTCAGGTCATGATCTTCGCGGTCTGTGAGTTTGAGCCCCGCATCAGACTCTGTGCTGACAGCTCAGAGCCTGGAGCCTGCTTCAGATTCTGTCTCCCTCTCTCTGTCCCTCCCCCACTCATGCTCTGTCTCTCTCTGTCTCAAAAATAAATAAACATTAAAAAAAATTTTAAAAAAAGAACACAGTGGCATTTTTCACATCGAAATGACCATTAATTTTAGTATGTTTGATTTCTGTTTGCAATTCAGGCTCAAGAGTGTCATTTTGAGGCCTTCTTTACATGTTTTTTTTTAAAGAAGGTTGTGAATTTGTTTTGCTTTTTCGTAGCAGAGTGAGTAATAAGAGACTATTTTCCTTCCTATGGTTCTCCACGCCAGTGAGCGGTGTTTTTTCAATGTGAAGAGTCTTCTCTCTTAGTTACCACTGGACTTACAGAGTGATAGAGTAAGTTAGTGGTGAGGACAGGGGAATGAAAGAAGAGAAGCTATCCAGAAACTTTTGAAACCAACTCCACATCACTGAGAACGTGTTACTTTCCTAGTCTACAAGGTTACAAAGCCTTACTTCCATTCATGATAATGTCACGCCAAGACATGTCCTCAGTCCTTCTTGCCCACACTTGGCTTCTTCTGTCCTGCCAAAGTGAAGGTACAATTCTAGGGTCTGAGTGGGCTGACCATCAGCCTTGATTCTGCTGCAAGATCTCCATTCCTTGTTTTACGTCTGATTTACATTTTTTCATCCCAACCTCTATTCCTGCGGTCTTTTTATTTTTTAATCATCTCCGTTAGAGATTACCAGCAGTTCTCCTCCTGTCTCAAATGCATAAAAAGTTCATGTGGGACGGACTCAAATTGGAGAATACCATCTTCCTCAAAACTTCCAAAACCTTTTGAGTCTTCCAGATACCAGAACAAGAAAATGAGATCGATAAACATTATTTGTTCAAAGGTTGTATCTGTGCATTTTTTTCCCTTGGGGTAGAATGCCTTGGCTCCGTCTTCTTTCCTGAGAGATCTATAACCCAGAAAAGGCTAATGAGGTGCTTGGGTAACTTAGTATCATGAGATTTGGGGCCTGCTTTGTGGCAGTCATCAAACCTTGTGCTAGATTCAGTTCCACCATATGTGAGGCATTTAGTCCTTCAGCCCAGGGAACAGGCGTTAACTGCTGGGGAGGCACCTGAGACAGCTTCGCATGCTGTGTTGGGTACACCAAGAGTCAGGACTCCTGATGCGTGAATTGGGCAAGTCACCTCATCTTCCTGGACAGCCGCTTCCGCTTATCTAGGTGGGGAGTTGGACTAACTCACTGGTTTCAACCCTGAGCTGAAGACTGGGCCCCACCTACCACCAACTGGAAGAGACTCTCTGGACTTGGTGCTCCGGAATCTGATTTGTTTAGGAATGCTTCTCAAGCATTCTACTGTCTGCCAGGTTACAAACCATTGTGGCAGCCACTCTTTAGGGTGACTTCTAGCTTTAAAACACTGGCTTTCCCTTCAACTAATATTCTCCGCAATTGGCAGAATCCGGATCAGCGTGAAAGGTTGGTCAATAGAATTAATATATCGTAGAACTATTTTCAAATACATGTTATTAACACCGTATGCAAATGAAATTACTTATTCAGAGAGGCTATCACAGCAGTGTTGGCTATATGATGTATACTTCTTACCTCATAGGATTACAGTAAAAATTAATGGACATGATGGCTGTGAGCATTTATCAGGGTGCTTGTCACAGAGTGAACAGTTAATGAATTGATAGGTGATAGGACAATAATAGCAGTGATGTCGGTTATGAGATCTTGCTACTCGGTGTGTGCCCCATGGGCCAGTAGCCTCAGTGTTGCCTGGGCTCCTTAGAAATACGCTCTTGGGCCTCACTCCAGACCTCCTGAACCAGAACCTGCATTTCTATAGTGAAATCCTTAGGTGATTTGTGTGCACCTAGAAGTCTAGAAGCACTGATGTAGAAAAACAAACTTGGGACTCAGGAACTTGACAGAGCTCACACTACTAGTAAACCAGAGAACTGGGAGTTTTTCCTCCACCTCAGACTGCACTCTGACCTGGTGCTGTTCAGGCTTCCTGAGTCCCCTGAGATGTTCCTTCTCTCATCCAGGCTATAAGTGTCTACCACTGTAGCAACAGCACTGTAATTTTATTTTTCACATTTTTAATTATTCAGCTGTTTTGTTTGTCACCATTCAGGGAATTATTACAAAACTTATATCTAAAATGCTTCTGATTAATGCATATTTAGGCAACTAAGCAGATGTAGAATGGGCTGACTTCTTTGATAAAATTAAACATTGATGAAACATATATTTGCACAGCAATAATGATGCCGGCATTTGTATAAATAATAACACATCTATTTCCCTAATCATGGGGGGGGGGCGGGGAACGCGAGGAGGAACCACAGTGAGAGTTGACAGAATTACTAAATATGTCTCACTTACTAGGCAGATCATTTTTGAGTGTAAAAGTTTTTTTTCATGTGAATAAAATTATGCTAATTTAGAGCATCTATTACCACTTTAAAATGAAAGAAGCGTATTGAGCGGAAAACAATGTGGATGAGACCTGAAGCATGTTTCCAGGATAAGGCATCAGTTCCAAAGCCTCTTTGTCCATCGCGGAAAGCTGCGTGTTTTGTGATGGACTCCTCCTCAGGACTGTAGTTTGATCTATGTAACATGTATTCCGAAACCCAGCTTGAGTGATTCTACAATACGTATTTTTTCAATTTTAGCATCTCTGAAATTGAGATTTGTTTTAGAATTGATGGCATGTCACAATTTGTTTGGTGACCTTTTTTTTTCTCTTTTTACAAGCAGTGGGATCTTACAATTTGATCAAATAGGAGATCAGGATCCCCGTGAACTTAATCCTAGTCCACAAGGAGCATGGTGGTGAGGAAAAACACAGGAAAGAAGGGAGACATCACCCCCACCTGTATTCAGATAAGAAAGGGAGGTGGATAAATGCAAAGAAATGAGATTAAATAAGAAAAGATTCTGTGGGTTTCCGTTTTCATAGAGCCAGAGAGAAAAAAATCATAGAAAAAGCGAGAATATAGCAGGAAGGCAGAAAAGAGGGAAAAGGGAAAAGGAAAACAAAAGGAGAGCAAATAAAACATCAAGATGGAAAGTATAACCAATACAGCCACTATTTCGATCATTATTTCCTAGGCGCGACATTCAATTTGCTCCTTCCTTTTCTTAGTTCACACACTGGTCAGTAGAGCTCCTACAGGGTGGGATGAGGGAGGTATTCTTCCTTCTCCGGCCTGCCCAGGTGGATTAATCGTCCCCACATTGTCTCTCCCCTGCTCCTACATTTTACGCAGTCTCAAACCACCTCGGAAGGTTTAAATGATTGTTACAATGTCTATTTGTTTGTTCTTTCAGGTGATATCAAGATTATCGAACAAATCTACGGTCTCCCAGGTATGGCTTTTGCCAAAAAGCAGAATCTTTATCTAAAATCTGTAGGATTTCTTATAAATCTGTCTCTCACTTCAGGGTTTTATGTATTTATTTTCTACTTTGCCGAAAATGCTTCCCATTGAAACGTATTGACTACTTTCTGGAGTTTGGAACAGAGAGGTATTGAAACTCATCTATTTAAGGGTTTTATTGTTGTTGAAAAGTAGTCGTCACCAGAACTACTTTGCCAAAAGTCCCAAAGTCCCAAAGTTTTGATCTTGGAAGTACATGTATTATGTTTAAACTTAATAGTAAGATGTTTTCTTGTAAACTTCCGATCGATGGTACAACATGATTCTCCATAATATTAAAAAAAATGGCTCAGATATTCTGGAAGGGGTTTCACTTAATAAGCTTTTACGATAATCCCAACTTTTTAGAATCCTCCAATTTCACAGAAAACATTCCCAAGAAACAGTGACTTACTTCCCTAGATGTATTTATTTACCTAGATTTATTACCTAGATTTTTACTACCAATGATACTGTGACAGGAACCTAGAAACAGCTCCTTTTTTTTGCTCAGTACTCCCCTTGAAGTGGAACCCAAAACCTTTCATACACGTGTGTACACACAGACATGTGTACATATAGAGAAACACAAATCCAATCACGTAACACACATCAAAGACACTGATAATTTACTGAAGATACCTGGGGCATGGATAGGGTTTACTTTCAGTACTATTGAGAAACTTCTTAAAAGCCCCTAAACATCTCAGAGCATTCAGTTGAGTTTCTCTCTGGCACTAGTTGTCTTCTTTCTCATCTCTACAAAATCCCTCCTCAGGAGCTGGCAAAATGGCCGTTATGTTTCAACTCTTCTCAACAGGCAGCCATTCCTCACTACATTACCTCCTTGTCCCCAAACCATTCCTATATTCTCTTTCTCCTAAAGAGAAATTCTGCCTTCTTTTGGATTTTCCAGTTTGAATTCCTCACTCCTTCATAGCGCAGTGAAAATGAACATCCCTTCTAATCACGCAGCATCTTTGACTTTCAAAAACATTCTTTTATATTATTAGGCTTAAGTTCATTTAGAATATCAAAATCACCAGCATAACGGCTTCAAGGCAATAGATAATTTATTTCTCTCTCATGAACGAAGCCAGAGGAGAGTGATACAACTGTGTCAACAGGGTCCTGAGCTTTCTTCTTTCAGCTTCATTATCCTCAACACATGGCTTCCTTTTTTAAGATCTCCTCATTCTCTAAGATGGCTGCTGGAGATCTACTCATTGTATCAATAGTCCAGACTAGAAACTAAAAACAAAAAAAAAAGCAATAAAGAGTAGGATAGAGGCTCCCCTCTTTCCAGAAGTCTTCCTATAAATTCCTTTTAGCCTGTCCTGCTATCACCTCAGAACTTTACCTCATGGCCAAACCAAGCGTCAAAGGAAGCTGAGAAAGGTGATCTTTGGGCAAGGTGCATTGCTAAGAATTCTGTTAAATAGCAAAGAAGGGGAGATCATATAAAAAGGGGTATACCAGCACTCTCTGTGACACCTGCCCGGAGGCCGGTGTTTCCATTTTCTTCATGATCATCATCATCATCACAAGGGCAAGCATCTATTTTAAGTGCTTTTAGTGCACATTGCTAAGTGTTTTACCTTCCATTATCTAATATCTATTTCCTCATACCATTCCCAATTTACAGACAAGGAAAACAATGATGTTACTTGACCACCATTACAGGTAGAAGTCTCCAGACTTCTAGGACTGTGTGACGGAAAGTTCATGCATTCGACCATTAGACTTTATTCTGCTTCCCCCATAGTCAGGTTTGATTGAATCTAGTCAACTGTGAGTTTGAAATGACTATCCCAATAGAATGTCATAAGCTAAATTAGAGATTCCTTTGACTATGGGAGAGAAAAAACCCTCATTGCCCTCATGGAAACATTTGTCAGGAGGAAATGAAGGACTGGGTCAGAAGAGAAAGAAGAAATCTGTGGTTGAAATTTATGGCAGTGTATACAGGGATGAATCCAGTTGCACAAGGGAAGCAAGCATTTCTGTATAGATGGCCTGAGAAAAGGAACTGGCACTCCTGCACGGAGGCTGCATGTGGGGCTGGGTGTTTAATAATCTAATAAATTTCGGTCCTGTCTGTAATAATGGTAGGGGGAATAATTAATTTTTGGTGTAAAGTAATGTTGGCTGCCTTGATCACAAGCATCAGTATTTAAGCAACCTGCCAAAGTGCCAAGTCTCCATGATAAAATGGAAGTATGAAGTCCAAACAAACTTGTAGAACTACAAACACTATAGATTATTAGAGAATTATATCAGGACCAGTGGAACCTCTTTGAACCAAAGGAATGATTAAATTGCCAATGGAAATGTAAACAAAAGTTCAATTAAAGAATTCACTCATTGTTCTTCATTTCTTTGATAAGTTTGCCCTGTTGTGTCTTTCACTGGGTGAGCGAATTTCTCTGTTCTACAGTGCTACTAAACAAACGTTCCCTGCAGTTCCGTGTGGGTCCAACTTTAGTTAAAAGCAAAGAATTTTAAAATGCTGTGAAAATCAAAAGCAAAGAAAAGCAAAACCATGACTAGCCCAATAAAGAACTAATGGCTTTACCATTAATTAAAATAATCATAGCTGGTTGGAAAGATGAGTCTAATAATGCCATTTCCTCAAGAAATTTTGAGCCATTAAGATTATAAGATAAAATATAAGAAAGTTTCATGAGTAAACTAGTTTGCTTAGCTTGTCCCGTTCTAAACTGGATGGGCTGTTGCCTGTTAAAGTCACCACATGTTCAAGCTCATTTTTTGTTGTTGTATCTGTCATTGTAACGGTTACAGGAAAATCGATACCAATAAACCAACTGCTTATTAATATGAAGTAATAACCATGACGGTTCATGAGATTTAAATAGCACACTTAGATCTTTTCAGTTTGTTATCTTATCTCTATTAGAAATTATTGATGAGCAGGTAGAAGCAATTGTATCCTCAAAAGAAAATGAGGTACAAAAAGAAAAAAATGGATTTACCCTTTGGAGCAGGGAAGCCATGTCTGGGGCAAAGCAAGAAACACCCACTCTTCTAGTGACTCCATTGAGGGCCACTAGCTTAGCCTTTGCTATTCTCTCTGCCAGGCCTCATCGTCATTACCTCCGTTGGCTTTACCCATCCTCTCCCTTGCTGCTTCTTAGTCTAAAAGGTTGAATGACTCCAGTTAAGAGTCTGAGATAGGGTTTTTTTTCTTCCAAAATTTTATTTAAATTCAAGTTGGTTAACATGTAGTGTGGTATTGGTTTCAGGAGTAGAATTTAGTGCTCATCAACACCCAGGGCTCATCCGAACAAGTGCCCTCCTTAATGCCCATCACCCATTTAGCCCCCCTCCCATCTTCCCTCCAGCAACCCTCATTTTGTTCTCTATAATTGACTCTCTTATGGTTTGCCTCCTCTCCGTTTTTATCTTATTTTGTTTTTCCTTCCCTTCTCCTCTGTTCATCTGTTTTGTTTCTTAAATTCCACGTAGAGGTAAAATCATATGATATTTATCATTTGTCTTTCTCTGGCTATTTCGCTTAGCATAATACACTCTAGTTCCATCCTAAAAATGGAACTACCCTATGATCCAACAATTGCATGACTAAATATTTATCTAAAGGATACAAAAATACGGATGTGAAGGGGCACGTGAACCCGTGTTTAGAGCAGCATTATCAACAATAGCCAAATTATGGAAAGAGCCCAAATGTCCATCTACTGTTGAATAGATAAAGATGTGGTATATCACACACACACACACACACACACACACACACACACACACTGGAATATTACCAAACCATCAAAAAGAATGAAATCTTGCCATTTCCAACAACATAGATGGAACTAGAGTCTAAGATGGGAGTTAGCAAGACTTTCCCTTCCTTTCCCAAGGTTCTTGAGGGGAGCAGATCAAGTGGTTTGATCCATTTCCTGCCAACTGACACCTGAGAATAAAGATAGCAGGAAACCGAGTAGCTGCAGATGCTGCGGATCTTATTCCATCTATGTGATCCAAAATAGGAAAGATTTGTATTCTCAAAGATAATATGCTTTTCTGGCTGACCTCCACATAAAGTTCCACCGAAGACCCTATAACTTTAAAATAACAAGGCCCAAGACCTTCCGGTAAAATTGAAAATGTCCTTACTCCTAACAGAACGCCATCATTCTCTTACATTACATACTTTTATAGATGACAGGCTGATTAAAATCTAGATGCAAAGCTGGTAAAATGCACCCTTCACACAGCTTCCCATGAGACTCTTTAAAAAGACCAAGAGAGGTGTTGGCCGACTAACACCAGGATAGCAGAGAGGGTAAACCTGGGAATATCAGACATGGGGAGACATTGAACACCTGAATAAATAATAGCAAAAACCTGCAAAGTCTTAAGTTTTAATGAGAAGTCAGTTTCTAAAAGATTTGACGTTGTTTGGATAGGACCACCAGCATGAATGATTTTCCTCTCCGTGCGGCCTTTGCAGTTTGTACTAATCTACGTTATCCACTGATTTAGTCAGAGCCCAAGGGAAATGGCAGCATCAACAAAAGACTCCCGTCCATTGTGGAAGATGAGGAAGAGGAGGAGGAAGGAGAGGAAGAAGAGACAGCCTCCCTCTCTCCCATTTACACAAGGGGATCCTCCTCTTCACGCAGCAAGAAGGCTGGAAGCAGTAAAAGCTATCTAGGCCTAAGCCTGAAGCAGCTGGCCTCGGGAACAGTGCCGTTTCACTCACCCATCAGAGTCTCCAGTTCAAACTCCCCAAAAAGCAAACAGGAAACTGACCCCCCTAACCATGGTAAAAGGAAAGAGAGGAACTTGAAATTGCAACTTTCAGCTCTGAATAGTTCTGGACCCCCAGACCTCAGTCCAAGGTAAGAATCATATTATATAATTCTTTCCTGGGTAAAAATGACTGCCTTTTATTCAAACTACTACATAGCTGCTAAATTATTCATTCTTCTGGGCCTCTCAACCACACGGGTTCCAAGCCTGGGTTCTTACACTTTCCTGAATTTTGTGTGTCAATTTTGCCTCTACATGGAGGTGTGTACAGTATGAGAATAGTTTCAGTTATATTCTCAAAAGGGTTCATTAAATGTTCAGAAGGCCTTCTTCACTCCGTTCATCCGTTTAGCTCTACCTAAGTGTTGATGTTCATTTTCAATACTAATTTCTTTATCATCGTGGATAACTGAAGCTTAGTTTTTTCTGCCTCTTCTGTAGGTAACATGGCATAGCTTTATTTTTAATTTAAAAATTAGCTTTAGGATTAACTAAAGATGAGTGAGAGGGTGAAAAATCCTGACCCAGAAAATGTGAAAGTAGTAGTCTATGGAGCATAAAAGCAATAGTAAAAAAGCACATCATAGCTGATAATAAATAGAAGCAAGAAAAAAAAATATTGAATGCTGCCTATATTCCACGCCCTCTGCTAGGTAATTTTACATTCTCTCTTGTGTTCAGTCTTCTCAGGAGTCCTGTAAAGTAGTTCATATTATCTATACTATTTTATCCAAAAATCTCAGAGATTAAGTTTGGAAATCTGTATTCAAATTCTATTTTTCTACTTGTAAAGGAAGTGATATTTCTAAATATATTTAATATTCTTTTGAAGAACATAATTTATCCATTGAGAGAGTTTCTTTTCTAAAAATAAGCAAAACAGAGTCAGTGAAAAGCAGATAGACATTAGAGGTTCAGGAATTCAGTTGAGGATGGCAATTTGAAAACATTGCCTTACTCTTCTCCTTTGTAAATTTTTAGTAAGAATAAAGACAATAAATTTTAAATAGGGGGGAAATAATATCAGAGCTGAAAAAGAAAGGTTTATCCTGCACTTATAAGAAGAACATTTTTTCTTTTATATATAGAAAAAAATTTTTTTGAAGACATGCATCAAAATGCTAATAATAGCGTTATTATTATTACAGGTTACAGGTGATTTTTATATTCTAATTTTTGTTACTTTTATGTTTATATTTTCTACCACAGACTTATATTTTTTAAGTAATGAAGACATTAGGTAGTATTTCGCAAGGAAAGAAGACAAGCCAAAGACTTAGAAGTCATTTATATGTAATTCTTCACTCTTACTTCAGAGTTTTGTCCAGGTTCAGAGTAAACGTGTCATCAAAGTTATTTGATATGATGCCATAATCATTAGGTTAAAAGATTTTAATTCTGGATGGAGTGGTGATTTAATATGAATTCAGATAAGAAGAATCAACTTAAGATAATAAGAATCAACTTAAAGTGTTGATTCTAAGAATAACGAAGATTCTGAATTCCATAGCATTTCTGTCCGATAGAAATACAATGCGAGCTAAAACTGTGAGGCATATACGTAATTTTAACTTTTCTAGTAGCCACATTTTTAAAAAGCAAACAAAACAAAAACCCCACATACGCAAGTGAAATTAACTTTAAGAATATATTTTGTTGGACTCAATATGCCCCAAATAATATAATGTCACGTGTAAATACTATTAAAAATTTACTAGTAATACCATTTGCATTTTTTCCTCAAATCTTCAAACTCCAATGTGCATCTTATGCTTAGAGCACATCACAGTGTTCATGAGCCACATTTCGGGTGCTCAATAGCCGTAGAAGGCTAATGGCTACCATATTGGATAGCACAACTTTAGAGTCTGTAGAATTTAGAGACCCATACGATATTTTTAAGTCTTCTGGAAATACTGGAACCCATAAACATAAATGCACAACTAACCAATTTCCTTTATTTTAAACAGGATTGTCGATGGAATCGAAGATGGAAACAGCAGTGAGGAAAGCCAGACTTTTGACTTTGGCTCTGAACGCATCAGGCCAGAGCCCAGAGTTTCTCCTCCTCCAGGAGGTAAGGGCTATAGTTAGCCTTCTGTCAAGGGGCAAGACTTCTTCTTAACCTGTAATGTTTGGCATTGGTCCTTTTTTGCTTTTCCATTCTCTCAGTATTTTCCATGTGATAGAACCTTACCCATGCCATGGAAAAATTTGATTTGAGTCTATGCCATCTCCAAGTTATTAAGATATTATTTGTAATTGTTCCTCTGTCCAGCCTAGATGGCCCTACCATTTACCATCCCAGGTAAATGGTGTGTCAGGAGACTCAAATTTCTGCTATTCATTAAAGGGTGACCATGTTTTCTTATGATAAATGCAGGTTAATCGACAAAAACAACATTACCCAGAGGAAAAACTGTGTTGGCTGTACACTGTAGGAACATTGGCTATATTTAGCCAACTTATAGATGAGAGATCCTGTATTTGCATTTTGTCAAAAGATAAAACAACTTCAGAAGGATGTATGAAGGTTGGAAATGAGGGAGACCTATATGAAGCACTATGCTTAAGTGATGGTAGATTAATGTAAGGGTACCCCCAAACCCAACCCAGACTCTTTTCTCTCCCTTGCCTTCTTAAGTTCATTGCCCATAAAAAGGAATCTGTCAACGTAATGAAGGCCAGAAATTACAAAGAATTTGCAAAAAAAGACACACCTGTAGTTAATAGAGAATAATGAACAAACATACACTATCCAAAAACAATTACCAGCAAACTCTAGATGAAAGGCCAGCAATCCCCTACCAACTCTGTCCTCCCCTCCCCACTCAGCTCTGAGACCCAAGTGTCAGGATCTATTCCTAATTAGTCAGTCCCTCCATGAACAAAGCCAAATCCAATAAAGACTTTTGAATGTACAGTCCTAGGTGTGTGTGTGTGTGTGTGTGTGTCCTTTTGGTAGGATTCCAGTATTCCATCTCAATCAACAATCCTTCCTGGCACTCATCATCGTCTAGGGAAATGGAAGGGTCCTGGTAAGCCTCCTTGCAGTGGGGGGCGGGGGAATGGAAGATAGGGAAAGGAGTGCAGATGTCAGTCAACAGTCTTAATTCATTCATTCGATTGACTTACACGTGCTGATATTACTCTGAGGAAAGAGGCACGGAAATCAGAGTTATAGTCACAGTCACACTGATGTATTTGCTGTGAAAGTTGATGGCAGGTCCCAAGTGGAAGTTTTCCTTATTGACTCACCTAACCCCGGCGATGATGCACAGAACCTCGCCACGTCCATCCATCTATTTCTGCTCCCACCCCCTCCATAGCCTCCTCTTCTCCTCTTCCCAATCTGTGCCCCTATACTCATGCACTCAAGCAACGAATTTTCTTGGCTCTACCTTGTAAATATCCCTCAATTCTAAGATTTTGTATCCTCACTGCCACCATATTTTTCCTTGCCACATCCATCTCTTGCTTGCTTTGCTACCAGAGTCTTTTCTCTGGTCTCACAACTGCTCTCCATACAGAGTAAAAAATTTTAAAAATACAAACTTATTCTTATAACTCTGATCCTGTGCTTAAAACCCTGACAGGGCTTCCTATTGCCCTTAAGGTGAAATTCACACCTATTGCCTAATTGCCTTTTAAATGTCTCTTTTCCCGGCTAGATTCTAAACTCATGAGGGTCAATTATATTTTCTTTCTTCATTGTTCTCTCCTCTAAAGGAGGCCTGGCCTACTGTATATGTTCTCTAATCATTCATTGAGTTAATAAATTAACTTTGCAAAATTCTTTGCAAAATAAGTTCTCACGACTCTACTCTTTTGGATTGTTTTTGTGACTTTTTTCTTCTACAACAAATTTTTTTACCATAATTTACCAGAATCAGGATATTAGGATGGCCATATCATTTTATATAAATAATAGATATAAATAAAAAATATATATCCTCTCTACTCCAGCTAGCAGTGATTTGTCTGTACTTTTGTCCCTGACAGAAATAAATGTATTTGGAAGAGCAAGGTTTAAGAAAAAAAAAAAAAGTGGAGATAAGAGAACCAGGAAATGGGAGAAATTATCTTTTAGAGCATAGGAAACCTGCAGTGGAGAGTGGAGTTTAGCACCTGAAATAGAAGTTGGCGGGCGGGGCGGGTGGATGCTCTAATGGACACAGGAATCAATATTTAGTGGGGCAGGGAAAGAGGAGGAGGAACAGAACATCCCTTTTCTGTGGTTTAGTCATTGGCTCTGATATATTTTTAGAGAATGGTCAAAAAAGAGGAAATGTGTCATCTTGGAACATGGTGGTGATTCGCCATGGACACATCCAATCAGTGTGGTCACAGTCCCCACCATAACATGTGCCCAGTTTCAAGAAGTGTGTCAGGCACGTCCCAAAGATTACTAAAAGCATGTTCAGTCCCAGGGAGACAGAACCTACAGTGCACAGGCGTCAATCCTCAAATATGAAGTTTATTACTAAAGGACCCATTCTATGTGTGTTACACTTTTCAGACTCAGAGATTGGAGCTGCTGTTCTCTTCATCAAAGCAGAGGAGACCAAACAGCAAATAAATAAACTCAACAGTGAGGTATGGAGCTTTCTTTTTCTTTGGTCCTGCTGGCGTGGTAAGAACTAGAAATCCCAGTTACCAGCAAAAGCAGTATAATATGGTCCTCACAGGCATGTTCTCTGATGTCAGACCACCATGGATGAGTCCCCACTAAGCCTCATGTGAGTTATGTGACCATTGACAAGTTACTTACTCTCTCTCATGCTCTATTTCTCCACGTGTAAGAAGCGGATAATAATTAAGCCTACCTCATGGCCCATTGTGAAATTGAGATAGTGCAGGCAAATCATTTAGCATAAAATAAGCACTCACTAAATGATAATTACACTAATTAGTGTCATAAATGTCTTGAGACTTGGTATAACTGGTGCTTTTTCACTTTTTTCATGTACTTTAATTTTTAATGAGTTAAAGCAAGGCGATTAATCCAAAGACGAATGCTATTTCTCAGAATAATCAAGCGGCCTGAAATGCTCTTCTTTTCCCTGACATATATTTGCTGTGTAACTTTGAGCCCTGTACGTCTCTGGAACTTATTTTTTTTTTACATGTATCCATGTAAAATAAGGTAATTTTTAGCAATTTTATTAAAATATATTTTGCATGAAACGTACACCCATTCCAAGTGTACAATTCAATGATTTTTAGTAACTTTATTGAACGGTTCAACCGTCACCATATCAGCTATGGAATACTTCGACCTGCCCCCCACAATAAGCCTTCTCATAGCCATTAATGATTAATTCCTGTTCCCACATCCAGCTCTAGGTAACCCCTCACCTACGTTTTGCCTTTTCTGGCCATTTCATGTAAATAGAGAAGGAAATATCTGAATCACTATCCTAATTTTGGTGCCCTCCCAACAAATTTTCATTAAAATAAAAGCAGTTGGGAGAATTAATTTGGAGGCAAATAGTTTACTTGCAAGATGGTCAGGAAGCAAGATAAAGGAGAGAGAAGTAAGGCAGAAGAGAAAGGAAAGCACATAAATAAAAGTGTGCTAGGGGCGCCTGGGGTGGCTCAGTCGGTTGGGCGGCCGACTTTGGCTCAGGTCATGATCTTGCAGTCTGTGAGTTCGAGCCCCGCGTCGGGCTCTGTGCTGATGGCTCGGAGCCTGGAGCCTGCTTTGGATTCTGTGTCTCCCTCTCTCTCTGCCCTTCCCCTGCTCACACTCTGTCTCTATGTCTCTCAGAAATAAATAAATGTTAAAAAAGAAATTTTTTTTTAAATAAAAGTGTGCTAATAAGATAGTTAAGTCTACGGGCAGTTGGGGCTCAGTCCTGCTGGGGACCACTGAGAGACGATGTAGGACCATTCAAAACGGGTTCCACCATAAGGCAAGGGAAAGTGGAACTGAGGGTGTTTCCTGAGAGATTGACTCCCTTGCTCTTCATGCAGGCCTCGCTGCAGAGGAGACTAGAAAGGTTCTTCAGACAAAAGTATGTAGAAAGACCTGGACCTGTCTTTGGTGACCTTCAGGGTAGACCTGAAGTCATATGGACAGGCACAGTGTAATAGAATCCCTCCCTAGGACTAAGATTATCTAATGAGATCGTAGTGGAAAACGTAATAGTTATTGACACTGAGGAAATATGAAATCGTATTATCATATCAGTTTCCAATTATCTCTAGCAATGGAAGACTAAGTAGTTTGTCATAAAGCCCAGAGGTTTCTCTTAAACCCGTGTATCTTCAGCTTAGTGAAGATTTGTGATTTACTGCTCTCTCTCTTTCCGCACCCACTTTTCTCTGGAAGTAAGTTTGTTGCTCACAAGACATAAGAGGGATAAAGTGCAGACTGACAATATAGAAATGGAAAACTAATCGGATTGAAACTCCTTAAATCACAAGGACTTGGCCATACACTGGCTCTCCTAAATAACATCTTGTTAAATACAACAGCAACAACAACAAACAACAACGACAACACAACAACCAAAAAAAAAAAAAAAAAAGCCAAATACCCTGTTGGAAAACTTTCTATTGAACAATTTCTTTTCAAATATTATTCTTGACTAAAAGCACCAATTAAAACTGTTTGAATTCCTTTCTGTCACATTTGAGATCATTTAATGGCTTTAAGAACTGACTGACCAATATCTTATCTCAAATACAGAGTTAGTAATTATTCTGGGGAAATATGTGTTTATATCTTCACCTTCTGGAATGTACATAGTTTTCCAAATCACAGCTATAAATCCACAACTCTATGATTTTCCTTTGACAGTGTGAGCCAGTGGAAGATACGTTAAAACAGATAACCACTTGAAAAACAAAATATTTCCCCAGTGTGATTCGGTATTCGTGATTGCTTTTCTAGTGAGATGATATAAATCTTTTTATCTTGCCATATATTGAAATAAAAAGGGCAAGATAAAATATCAATGGTCCAATTATCCTTCCCTAAAGGATTAGCTTTTCCTTTTAGGAAAATATCTGATTTCTTCATGGTTGAAGCTTAAGTTAGAAAAATCATATCCTTTGCACATAATTTAATTTATAGTCTTGACTTCTGGGGTAGTGCATTAAAACCCACTAAGACAAGCAGAATGAAAATACAAATTGGCTTCAAAGTGTTAAATTATTTTTCTTCCAACCTCCTACTTGTTTTTTTTCCTCAAATCTCCTATAAAGTAATGTTAATAGCCCCCCCAAAAAATCTGTCTTGAAATCCAAGGCTAATTTTTCCACTTCACCTATATCCTGCCACTCACCCATGTAATCATTTGATTGCTTTATTCTTCATTTATTCTTTTCCTTGTTCTGAGTAAACAAGAGAAGAATTGGTAATGAACATGAGAGGTCCTGCATAATAATAACTCTTTAATAAAAAGAGCAATCCCCAATATATGCGAGGCGTGCGAGCGTCATGTAAAGTTTGAGAACACGGCAACAACCCCATTCTGATATTTGCCCAGACATTTAAGATATAAAGACGTTGTTCATTGATGTGTAGACTTCATAATCAGCTGGCTAAATAGAGAAAAAAAACTCAGAAAGGGAATAATGTTGATAATAACCTACATTCACAGAACAGTGAAGAGTTTAAAAGATGTAGGGCAGCTGCTAATATTAGAACGCTTTTGAAAACATTGTCATTGCTTCGCAGCGGACAAAGAAATAGTGCAATTCTAAGGAAATTGTTTAAAAATAACAACAAAATGTCACCGTGGGGAGCATGGACTGTGTAAGTCAAATGCTCCATTTCTGAAAAGGTTTGTAGGTAAGGGTTAGAATGTTTCTCATTTCTGAAATCTGCCTGACCCAGAAAGACATTGCGGCAAAGCCTACCAAGGGAACCTACGTGCTCTGCCACAGCAGGCAGAAGACATAAAACACACCAGTAGAGAAAGAGAATAAGCTTTAGAGAAAGAAAGGTATTCCTATCCCTACTCATAAAATTACCTCTCTGACTTCAGCAAGTGTTCGCCTTCCCTAAGTTCAGATTTTTCCTCTATTAAATGGTCATGATGAAATCTGCAATATAGGATTGTTGTGAGGACTTAATACCATATGTAAACCACCCAGCGTGATGTCTTCTGTTAAAAAGGGGTCAAATATGCATTCCCTCCTTACACAGGGTTATACTTCTATTCAACAAAAGGTGGCTCTCAGATTAGCACCCCCCCCACTGTTCTCCCCTGCCCAGTACAGACTAATAATTAGTCCATGCTTATGGTAGAAAATGAAAATGAATGGACTTAAGGGAAACATTTAATCATGAAAATGACTGCTTTTTACCTGACACTTTTTTTTGCTATGAAAATACCCAATATTGGGGCCCCTGGATATCTCAGTCCGTTAAGTGACCAACTCTTGATTTTGGCTCAGGTCGTGATCTCACAGTTCATGAGACTGAGTGCCCCTTTGGGCTCTATGCTGACAGCAAGGAGCCTGCTTGGGATTCCCTCTCTCTCCTCTCTCTCTCTATCCCTCCCCCCACTTGTGCTCTCTCTCTCTCTCTCTCTCTCAAAATAAACATTAAAAAAAAAAGAAAAGAATATAAAATTAAAATAGAAAATGAAAGGACAGATTGTTTATATTTCAATGTATCTTATTTTAGCTACATAGATTGATGTAATAGTGTCAGTGTGTTAATGTAACGAACACTTGTTCTGTGTGACTTAAAGATTTAAGGGCAAAGAGACCCAGTACGCCAGTTTGCCAATGTTTAATCATTACCCGATATTACACTAAACACATAAATAGCAAAATGATTACAAAACTAGGCAGACTGGACACACACTGGAAAGATAATCATAGCCGAATCTTCATTTTCAAAATGAAAGAAGGCAGGTGGCTTGTGAAATCATCCTTGCTCAACAAAGGGCATTTTGATTGGAATGCTCTGACACTTTTAGCATTTTATTTTGTTTAAAAAAAAGAAACTTTACTGAGATATAATTAACGTATATAATTCATCCATTTAAAGTGCATAATCTGAAGGCTTTTTGTATGTTCACAGAGTTGTGCATTCATCACCATACTCAATTTTCAACCATTTTAAGCCATTACTCACAAAGCTCCATACCATATAGCCATCGCCCGTGATGCCTGAAGTTCCCCTACCCTCAGCCCTATTAATCCACATTCTCTGCCCAGAGGTTTGCCTATTCTGAACATTTCATATAAATGGAATCATACGTTACGGCCCTTTGTGACTGGCTTTTTTCATTTAGTATGACGTTTTCGAGCCTCACCCATGTCGTGGCGTACCCACACTTCATTTCTTTCTACACCCGAGTAATATTGCACTGTATGGATATACCACTTTTTGCTTACTCATTGACCAGCCGATTGACATTTCTGTTGTTACCACTTTTCAGCTAATATGAATAATGTTGCTATGAACATTCCTAAAACATTCACACAAGTTCTTGCACAGACTGGTTTTCATTTCTCTTGGGTAATCAAGTGGAATCGCTGGGCCGTATGGTAGCTCTGTGTTGAAACATTTGAGAGACGGCCAGCCTGTTTCCCCAAGCGGCAGCAGCACTGCACACTGAGCAGCACGGGAAGGTTCCGAACTCCTACTTCCTGGCCAACAATTTTTCATTTGTCACTGTAAGACTTTGTTGTTCTAGCCATACTCGTGTGTGTGAAGTGGTATTTCATTGTAGTTTTCATCTGCATTTCCTGGATAGCTATTAACATTGAGGATCTTTCCATATGTTCATTCTTTGGAACATCATCTGTCCAGATCCTTTACCCACTTTAAAATTAGGTTGTCTCTTTATTTCTGAGTTTCAAGAATTCTTTATATGTTCTAGATACAGGTTATGATTTTCAGTTTTCTTCTCCCATTACGTAAGTTGCTTTTTCATTCTCTAAACGCTTTTCTTTGAAGCAAAAGTGTTAATTTTGGCGGTATCCAGTTAATCTATTTTTTCTTTTGTTCTTTGTGATTTTCAGGTGACATTTACACATTTGTATCATGAGATCAGTACAGTCTCCTTCAGTCAAAGAAATAAAACAATAATAACGGAAGTTGCTCTTAAGAGTTGCTTTACTACTTTTATAACTGGCTATGAAGATTTAGAGTTCTATTAATAATTCACACAAGGAAACCTACATGCATAATACCCTTTGGGTATTCCTTAATCCTCTGAATTAGTGTTATCATATCTTTTCATTGACAGTTGGTTCAACTGAAACACACTGACAGAATCGCTAGACCGTTCCAAGATCTAACTGTACAATCTCTTTTCTTCTTCATCATGGTCATATTTAATTCTTGACCATCAATTCTCAAAAGCAAAATAAAAAAAAGGCTATACATTCACTTGTTGATGTAGAAAAACAAAATCCATTTAACTGCTGGCAAAGCCATTTTACACTTTTCATTTTAAAACATAAGTATTACTGATAATAATGATTCATTTTGAGGACACACCTTTCTAAACGGGAACATACCCAACTATTTAATGATTTGCAGGACACTTTTTGCTTATTTTCAGTTCTCAAGCCTGTATGCATGCATAGATTTGTATCTCTCATGAGAAATTTACTGATAATAAATAAATAAATAAATAATACCCTAAAGAAAATGCGGATCTCCCAAGAGAAAAAATATATGCGTATTGCTCAAAAGTTTTTCCTGTGAAGTGTGAATTTCACATTCATGTAGCTTTTGGAGATTAGCTGTTTCGGTCCTCCAGGCCTGTGATTACTTATATATAGACCTCTTCCTATTTTGAATAGGGAGATGAAATTGACATATTGGTAAGCGCCCAGGGGAAACCAATGCCATATTCCAAATGGGCAATTTGAGCAAGGTTGAATAAAAGAAGTATTCACAAAGAAGTTAGTTGAGTATAGAGAAAACACAAAGGTTAGAATAGCCCATCCCACCGTGGGGATACTAACAGAAGGTCAATCCAACTTCTAGATCTAAAGGAAGGGCCCAGAGTAGAAAGTGGTTATAGAATCTTGAGTCAGAGGAAGGTTGGTGGAAAAACCATCTTAAAGGAGCTGTGATCTTTGGTTGAGACCCTCTGTGACCTTTTGCCCACCTCAACCCTGCAAGGAAGCAGCCAGAGAAACACATAACTGACCTTCTCCTACCTCCCTCCAATCTGCTGATGTTCTACAATGGCCAAACCCAACCAGAAGCCAAAGAGCCAATGAGCCTATTGATGGAGTTCATACAAGTTAGCCTCCAAGGAGCAAAACTGGTTGGAAAGTGGATCTGTCCTAGAAATACAAATGGGAAATATTCAGTAAAGTGAGTTACTGTATATTCAAGCAAGTACAGAAAAATTCAAGTGATATTTAAGCAATTAGTTATTAATTGCTTATTACTAGTAATTAGCCAGTTAGTAGTAGGTAGTTATTAACTTACTATTAACCAATAGTTTCAGAATAACTGGCTATTTTTTAAAAAGATGGATATGGGTATTCCCCTCCCTTACCTGCTAAATAATTCATAAGCTGATATATTTTTAAAAGAATACACCCCTGTGCCATTTTCTATTCATCAATAGGAGAATTAAGTTCAATTACTGATCCAATCCAACAGCTACAAATAATATTAGGATTTTTTTAATAGAATCTTACAGTCGGAAGTGATTACAGGGAACTTTTTCTTTCTTATCCTCCCCCAGTACATGAATTTCCCCCTTCCGATTTTAAAAATCAGAACATCACCCATCTTCCAAAAGAGCTATGATTCTGCCTCCAATCCCCTATGATTTTTTTTGACTCTTCCATAATGAACCCCAATGCTTAAGTCCCTTCTTTAAACTTTAACACCTGCTTTCTAAACTTGCCATTCAGTATTTACTTTTTATGTATGTTTACGTTATTTTCACGTGTACATTTCTTCCTTCCCCAACGCTCCTGAGAACTTGGATTATATCTCCAAAGAATTCTGTGAATTGCCTCAAAATTGTTACTATTTTTGTTGTTGCTAAAGTACTCGACTTAACTGACGTGCAAGAGAGAATGTCTTGTATTTTAAATAAGGACTTGGAAATAAGCATATATGAACTTGCGAACATTTGGGACTGTTTTCAGGCTTTTTATTGGAGAACAATTAAGCACCTAGAGAAATGGGCACCGACACTTCTCATTTACTTGTGCACAATTCTAAATAAACACGATATCATAAAGCAATACTAAATTAGTCAAATTTCCTTTTTATGTTTATATGACCATGCGGCAGGATAGATTTTGAAATAATCAATTTTTAGAAATAATGAGTAGAAGAATTCTGAGCAAATATTTAAGCAACCTCAGCTTCGATATTATCGTATGTTCATGTTGTTGTAGAATCATAAAATCTGAAGGGAGATATCTCAGCGGCCTCTTATTCTGGCTTTTTACCCAATATGGGAATTTTCTTTCTGAGGTTATTGGCGAGAAGTTATTTTGCCTGAATGTTTTCTGTAGTAAGAAGCTCACTACAGCCCCAAAGAAATTGGTTCCCAAATCTTGTTGTGTTTTCAGATTCTCAAGGAATATTTTTACGGGATTAGTAGATATTTTTACAAATTAATTTATAAAATAGTGAATACTTTTAAAATAACTCTCCTTTGGCCTAGCGTGAACTAACTAAATCTCAGAACCTCTAGAGTTGGCACTGGGTATCTGTATTTTTTTTTAATTCTCCAAATGCTTCTGATGGCCACCAATCTCATTTCTTAATTACGTTAGCTTTTAGAAACCTATTCTCTATATTTAGCTCATATAACTCTCTGTAAATACTTTTATTAATTTTTCTTACTTCTGTCCATCATGAGTTGAATAGAAAAAGCTACATAAATTTTTTTTCAATGAAAATACTTCAAATTTTGAAGGTAGCTAATATCTTTCTTCCTCTCCACTCTGTGGCATGTTTTCCTTCTCTATAAATGTTCTCTCTTCCTTGAAACTTTATTCATTGACATGAAATACAGACCCTTAATCATCATGATTAATTTCCTTTATCTCTTTCCTTTCCTCTTGTTTCAGTTTCTTAAAGACAATCACAAATGACCCCAGGTGTCCTACAGGTGACATTTCCAGAACAGACATTATTGTCTGTCATGTTTTAGCTTATGAAAGCACCTGAGGTCTTGTATTTGTTCTCTCTATTCAGAAAGCTCTTCCCCACTTGAGGAAGACGGGAAGGAAAAAAAATGACACAGAGAGGGAGACAAAACATAGGAGACTCTTAAGTACTAAGACAAACCGAGGCTTGAGGGGGGTGTGGGAGGGGGGAGAATGGGTGATGGGCACTGAGCAGGGCACGGGTTTCGATGAGCACTGGGTGTTGTTGTACGGAAACCAATCTGACAATAAAAAATTATAAAAGTAAAAAAAAAAAAGAAAGAAAAAAAGAAAGCTCTTCCCCAAGATGACTGCATGGACAGCTCCCTTCCCTCTTTCAAGCCTGTGTGCAAATTTCAAGTGAAGTCTTCCTTGACCAGTCTTTTTAAATTAGAAGCCCTGCTCCCCAAATGCATTTCCAAATTTGTTTTCTCTCACAGTTCGTCAAAACTCGGTTATACTGCATAGTTTATTTATCTACATTTGTCATTGTCCTTTATCCCCACATTAGAATGTCAGTTCTATGAGGACAAGGTCTTTATTTGCCTTTTCCTTTGCTATGATTGGCACAGAGTAGACATACATTTATGGTGAGAATGCATTAAAAAATGCTGGATTATGCATTATATCTATTTTAACCATCAGGCATTAAAACATTGAAGTGTTTCAACTGAAATAGAATTTCAATTTTGAGTTTCAAGAGACATTAGAAATCCTGTCATGTGAGATGCTCTTATCACAGGTGAGTACATTGAGGCCCAGAGATAGTCATGTATGCAGCAAGAGATATAGAAAGGCCTAGAAACAAAACCTGAATCATTCCCAGTTCAGTGAGTTTTCTTTTATTGCGTTGGCTTTCAAAGAAGTCTCTCCTTGGTCTACACTGAAAAGATTTTCTTCTGAAATAGCAGAAACCCACGTCAAGACTTGAGTCTTTGGTTCCTTATATTACCCATAACACTTAAATGCAATACTGGATTTAATCATGGGCAGATAATTTTAAGATATGGTCATTTTAGAGAGGGCTTTTCAAAAAAGCCTAATAAAATATACTATATGTTTATTCAGGAGGAAAATATATGTTTTCCCATATATGTTTCCCATTGATGACTATTCCACATGTTAGCACTTTCAAATCCAGAAAATGAAAGAAAAAAGAAAAGAAAAGCAAGGGAAAGAAAAGAGAAAAGACAAGAAAAAAGAAGTACATTTTAACGCAAATAAAACGATAGCGTGTTAGGAGAGACACAGGAGGTGGCGGGGGGGTGGGGGTGGAGTCTACTTGTAATATATTGACTTTTTAAATGTTTTTTTAATTCAAATTTGATAACTGGTAACAAAATACTATAACTACAGCCTTATATTGACTTCAGTTGATAACCTCCAAGCTTACTTTCTAAAATGAATCTCCTCAACCATGGAGATAGAGGAGTTTCTATTCAAATAGCATTTATTAAAAGGTTTGCTAGGGAAATGTACTTTTGTTTAAAACTCTATTATCGAAAAAAAAAGCTTAATTTGGGGAAGGTGTCGGCCAGTGGTTAAAAAAAAATTCTTTCTAGACCTCTGAACAAGCTTTAAGTACCATGGTTCCACGGTACTTTATATCACACGTTGCTGGCTCAGTCTTTCTCACTGGGGTGTTCGTTGCTCAGTTGCTGTGAGAGTTAAAAGAAGAGCCTTTGCATTAATTCAAATAGGAATCTACCCTTCTGATGTTTCCTTGGACACTGATTTGTAGTAGTTAAAAATCAGCCATTGAAATTTACAACAACCAGAGGTAAAGGAGAAACAATTAGTGAAAAATCAGTTTTCTTTTTAAAGTAAAATATTTGGGGGATTTGTAAAGAAATTAAATGTAGATAGCTGTATTTTTTAAGTGAGGTTCTAGCGTGCATATTGAATATTTCGTTTTTATTTTTTAACCATGAGCAATTTTAAACTTTTAGATATTTACTTAATAACAGACGTCCAAATAACTATTATCCATATTAGTAAATAATAACATGTCTCCACGTTTAATATGTTGTGCTTTAAAGAAATTTAAAATTTTGTATCCTTTCAAGTTCTTCTTTCCTATTACATAAAGTAATAGAACTCAAGAGTTAGAGAAAAACTTTTAAGAAAAAATTAAATGTGCCTGGGGTGGCTCAGCCGGGTAAGTGTCCAACTCTGCTCAGCTGATGATCTCATGGTCCGTGAGTTCAGGCCCCACACTGGGCTCTGTACTAACATTGCAGACCCTGCTTGGGATTCCCTGTCTCCCTCTCTCTTTCTGCCTTCACCCACTTATGTTCCCTCTCTCTCTCTCTCTCTCTCTCTCTCTCTCTCTCAAAAATAAATAAACATTTAAAAAAAATGACCATCAGGTACCAAACTGTTAACATGAGAGAACTCAAGGAATACTCTTCCCATATATATTTCCCAAAGAATGCTCACAAGAACAAGATTCAGAAAACCAAGATGATTTGAAAGGCATTGTCATTGGACAAGTTCATCAGCGTTAAATATGTGCTTCTTTATAGTACTAAGTCTAAGTGAAAGTTAAAGAAGAGAAGGTATAAGTCATCGAAGGTGTGCTCTGACAATGTAAATATGGATGAACCACTGAAAGGGGAGTGGGAAGAGAATTAGAATAGAATATGGCTCCCCCCAACGTTTTCAGCTGTTTTCAGTAATCATAATTTGTGATGGGAGTACTGGCATTGATATATTGCAATTGTTGAATATGTAATGGGGGATAAAGCAAATGAGTAATTATGGGCTATCTTAATTCTATCATTTTCTATACCTCAATAACCAGAATTCGCAGTGTAAAGGAGATACAAATGTAGTCCTCAAATAGAAATAGAAACACTAATATGAACCTGTGTAGCCTCATGTACACGCACACATTTTTGAGCTCTTTCAACAGATAAGGAGTATAAACAATGACCAGCCCAGTAACAGTGAATATCTCTATGCCTCAATTATGGTCTCAAATAAAATTTCCCATTAGAAAGGTCTATCCAGGGTCTCTTGGATAAATAGCTGTTTCCACTCCTGGAGGCATGAAATACACACAAGTCCAGAACACCTTAGTGTACAAGGTACTACAAAAAACCTTAAAGTACAAGGTACTTTTCTTGATAACAGCAAGAAAGTTATCACGCACTCCTAGGATGAAGTCAAAAGAGCTCAGGAGCCAGTATAGTCTCCCACTGGCCAAAGATGGGATAATTTTGGCAAGAATAAGAAATACGGTGATTACGACACATAAAATAGTAACAAATGCCCCAACATTTGTGACAGCATAATAAGCTTCTGAAGTTCCTTCCTCCTATAGACACACTGAATGTACACAGAATAATTCCCTCAGAGAAATGTAAAAATAAGAAAGAATAAAAACAAGCTGAATGATTCCTGCACATCAGGTGAATGAGAGAACCCCCACCTGGAAACAGATAGGAAAGGCCAGGACACATAATAAACCCCGCCCCAAATACACTGCCATGCAATCAATGGGGAACCCCTAACTCGTAGCATTGGAAAGTTTGGACCTTGTGCAGTGCCCCCAACTAAGGCCCTCGAAACACCTAGCTCTGAAAGCCAAAGGGCTTAAGTTCACAAGTCCTAGAGGAGCAAGCAAGGTAGTTTGTAAATGGTTGTAAGAACATGTCTATGGTTGTGCATCCAGGTTCGGCAGAGAGGGAACATGCAAAAATGCCCTTCTCCTAGTTTCTCTCTGGGAGGAATATGACTGCATACTTTCCCAGCTGCTGCCTGAGAGCCCAGCTTCTAATCCGCCCGCACCTCGTGCTCTCTATGATCCTCCATTCTGGGATATGGACAGATCTTGGCACACCCTTAACTACTTAGAACCACCCAGGACAGACAACAGCTTTGATCATCACAAAGACCCTAATCCCTCAAGATTCCACCAAAAACTGTTAGAACTAATAAATGATTTCAGCAAAGTTGCAGGATACAAAGTCAGTATACAAAAGTCAGTTGTATTTCTAAATACAGATAATGAACTCTCAGAAAGAGGAATTAAGAAAAACTCCCGGGGCACCTCGGTGGTTTAAGTTGGTTAAGCGTCCGACTTCAGCTTCGGTCATGGTCTCGTGGTTCATAAGTTTGAGCCATGTGTCAGGCTCTGTGCTGACAGCTCAGAGCCTGGAGCCTGCTTCAGATTCTGTGTCTCCCTCTCTCTCTGACTCACTCTCTCTCTCTCTCAAAAATAAATAAACATTGAAAAAAAAGAAAAGGAAAACGGTCCCATTTACAGTAGCATCAAAAAGAATAAAGTATCTAGGAATAAATTTAACCAAGTAAGTACAAGAGTTATACACTAAAAACTACAAAATATTGATGAAAGAAACTAAAGACGATCTAAACAAATCAAAAATGCCAACTACAGACTTGCCAAAGGAATTGAAAAAAGCTGTTTCCACTAAATTCTTAGCTTTTACTGAAAGACCTGTAAGATGTGTGGAGTTAACCAAAGAGACTAAATCTGTAATAAGAACTCATGAGCTGACCTCTTAGAGTACAAACCAGCAGCGTTATCATCAACTGGGAGCATGTTAGAAATGCAAAATCCCAGAACCCCACACGTACTGAGTCTAAATATATATGGCGTCAAGATCCCCAGATGACTCCTGTATACATTAAGTCTTGATAAGCACTGTTCTATACAGTTGGTACTGAGAGGAGACAGACTTTTGTTTGGTGCTCATTAATAGCAGTGAGGATCCCTTAGCCAGACAGCAATTTGGATACTAATCAAACTTTGTCACAGGAAGCAGGAAAATAGACGAGGAAAGCAATCAAAGAGTTGATAAATAATGGATTACAATAATACAGCTAAAGTAATAAAGTTGTGTCCGATGGCCTGAGCTTGCAGAAATTCAATGGAACCATTGGCGTAATCACTTTCAAGACTTGTTATTCTTCTCTTATTATGATTTAAGACGCATCAGATGCACCTGCAAAAGTGTACCCCTTGGTACTGTTCCTGTGCGATCTCAAGTAAGCCACGTCACCTCTCAACATTCTAGTCTCTCCAGCTGTAGAACAAGATTTACAACTTTTGTTAGTAATGGGATTGAGATCCTCATTCGGATGAAATTTATGCGAGTGCCGAGTATGATTATTATTTTAGCTGACAGATAAAAAGACTGTCACTTGTTTTTGAATACTTTCTGAAGCAAAAGACACAAGGATGAAATCATACCGATCGTCCTTTTTGTTTTGCCTGCTCATGGAGTTTGATTGAACTTGTCTGAATCCCATGGTAAATATGCAACATAACAAAAGATTAAATGAAAGACCATTTAATTACCTGAATCAGAGTTTGTAAAAATGTATATGTGTTTGTGGCAGGGGGAGAGGATTGGCGTAATTATACCCGGAATTTAGGAAAATTGTATCTAGCAGGAAAAATGTGTACATGTTTGGCAAAAATTGAGTGACGGGTCAAGAACTCTTCAAGCTAAGAAGATTATATCAACAGATGCATTCCCCATCTGTTCACTGAATGCACAAAAATGGAAATGACATTTTTTTCTATCAATTGAAGTTCCAGTTATACTCACAGGCCATGAATCATACCATGCCAATAGCCAAGATTCAAAAACGTAATAGCATGAATAATAGAAAACAAAAGTTAGCTATTTTCCATGTAAAAGAAAAGATACTGGCCAAGACATATTCTGGTCTTCATTATGAAACTCACTTGTGTTCCCCAAAGGCACAATCCAGAGACACACCAGAAGAGCAAATCTGTGTATACACCAAAAGGCACACGATCTAACCATAAAAACTGGCAGCGTGCAGTCTTATTGGGACCAGAGGTCAGCAGCACTACAGATGGATTTTTTTCAACTATGTAATAACACAGTGGTTTAAAAATCTCGCATTTTGAAGTTGTAGGGATGTCCACAAGACATTGAGATCATATAAAATATTCTTACCTGCTGGACTTATGATGATACTTCTGTGTCCTGCAGTGCTATTTGGGGGAGATTGGTGAAAGTTAAATAACTTAATAACTTAAATAAGGGGCATCTGGGTGGCTCAGTCAGTTGGGCATCCAGCTCTTGATTTCGGCTCAGATTATGATCTCATGGTTTCGTGAGATCAAGACCCATGTCAGCTCTGCACTGGCAGCGCAGAGCCTACTTGGGATTCTCTCTCTGCCCCTCCTCTGCCCGTGCCCACACATGCTCTCTCTACCCTCTCAAAATAAATAAGAAGCATTTTTTTAAAAGTTATATAAGTTCAAATGAAAATACCAGAAACTCGTTTTAAGAAATTAACCATGCAATTTATTATTCATTAAATTACTCATGCATCAACAAAGATTTTAAATGGCAGGATTTATGCAGGGACTAGAGCTATTATAAAAAACGATAAACACTCATCACGCTTGCCGCCATCTAGCCCCACACTGGTCCTTATTCAATGCCGATCCACACCAAGCTGCACATTGTTGTATTTTGGCTCACACATACTTTATAGAGAATTCTCAGTCCATCTGACTGCAGTTACTCAAGCCTTACACTGGAAATACAGGATCTTAATCAATATTTTTCAAAGACTCTAGTTATTGCTATTACTATTTGTTACTGCAAAGATCCATGCAAGGCAATGCTATAACTCGGAGACTCCGTTTCTTCCAAATTAATTATGTGAAAGTATTAACAGAGTGGTTTCTCTCTCCATACTGAGACTGAAGAGCAGTCATATAGATAACTGGCTTTATTTTCTTTGGGCTAAGTGTCTCCAGGGTCAGTATTCCCTACCATGAAGAAGTTTTCAACTAAGCTGTGTTGCACTGTCAAATGCAGATACGGAGATCCTGACAAAGTATCAGTTATAAGGGGACCAAACTTTAATATTCACTCTATCATTTCATCCTCACGACAAAGCATTTGGGGAAATATGATTGAGAGGAGGATGAGAAGTAGCATCACATGAGTGGAGCAAATTAAACATAAGAGGAGAAAACCAGACACTCTGAAAATGTGGGCAACAATGACAATTTCTAAGCCAATAGAGAAGTTCTGAGAAAACCTGGGTATGGCAAAAACAGAAAAATTGTGGCAGTTAGTGATTCCCTTCTTAGAGATATGGAAAGACCAGTGTGTGGATTGTCATGGATAGTTGACAAAGTCCTTTGTCACTTGGGTGTTTTTATTCATGACAGAAGGTACTGCTCAACAAGACCAAACACACTGCCCAAAAACCTGCTAAACACCTAATGATTTGTGTGGTTGAATACATGTTACTGGGACAACAGAGGAGGGAAGAATCTTTAGATGCTTCAAAGTTTTGGATAGCAGACTGAACCACTTGGAAGGACAGATGGTGTTTTCAACACTTCTTCTTTCTAGCAGTTGGGACTTTGGAAGGGACAGAGAAATCTTGAATGTGAACAATTGGCCTTGCAGATGGTGATGGTGAACTGGTTTGGCCAACAGTTTTAAATCCTGGACTGATGGGTCTTTATTCACAGAAGAATTAGGAGAACGGAGAGGAAGGAAGGGGAAACATGGAGAAAGGAAATGCAACTTAATACACAAGTAAGAGAAGTTATTAAGTGTATTAAGTTATGGTTTATTTATCCATTTTCTCTTTTTAAGTACAAATAATCAGAAGGCCCCATCTAAGACAAGGTAGGGTAGCAACCAGGGATGCAAAAAAAGTTTACCAAATTTCAACTGATAAAATAACTCTGGATAACTTTATTAAGTTTGTCACTTGGCATAATATAGTCATGATATATAGGAGTCAGTACATAGGGATAATTTCCCCAGGGAATTAAAGCTACCCATGGACATCAAGTTTATGCTGGGACAAGTGACAAGGCAGCAAGGTAAATAAAGTCTAACGGAAGTCTTGGCGAAGAGAGACCCATTTCTACAATTACGAAGGAAACACAAGATCAAAGAGATTCTTAACAGTGGAAATGCCACCTGCTCTTAAAACTAATACCTAAGGAATTTATATACAAAACCTTTATGTCATAATACCTACTCATAACATATTTACTCGGGACAAAGAAGGCTAGTTACAGATTTCCCAATATAATTTTGTAATAGGCCGCTCTCTTCCAGGTATTTCTGGTAAAATCATGAGATACAATAAGATAAAAATTGAAGGCATGGGAGATAAAACATAAGAGACTCTCAAAGACTAAGAACAATCTGAGGGTGAGGGAGGTGAGGGAGGGGGGAGAGGGGGTGACGGGCATTAAAGAAGGCACATGTTGGGATGAACACTGGGTGTTATATGTAAACCAATTTGAAAATAAACTATTACAATAAAAAAAATTGAAGGCAATTTGAAAGCCAAGTTCCTTCAAAATGGCAGCAAGTGCCTTCGTTTATACATTCAAGACATACTGAGTACGTGGCATGTTCTGGACATTGCCCTGACTCCAGGAGATACTGAGATAAATAACAGTTTCTACCCTCAAGGAATTGATAGCGTTAGTGGAGGGCAGACACATGATACTCAAGCTGCTTTGTGAGATTAAGTGAGCTGTCAGGAACTAGCTTTGCAGAGAACATGAGGGATTAGAGGAAGTTTCGAGAGAGAGAAGAAAGTCACCAGGCTGAAAGGGGCAGAATTGAAGAGCCCTGAGAAGCTCACTGTGTTCAGTCTGATGGTGTCCAAGAGGAAACTTCAGGACATGGGGCCACCGAACAATGAGATGGGGCTTATGAAGGGCTTGTAATATCCACTCGAAAGGGGTTTGTCTTCTCTAATATGAGTAACAGAAGACATTTAAAGAAGTTAAGCAGTTACTGAGTTAAGTGGGAAAACTTTGATTCATTTGATCTGAATGATTTTTGTTTGTTTTTACTGACATATTTCTGTAGTGCTTTGCTTTTAAGTTGTATTTTGAAGACATATCTCCTTAAATGGATGGAGCCTTGTTCACAAAGTACCCCCCAACAACCTTTATTTAGCAAATGCACATCTTCTTATTTTTTAACGTTTATTTAGCGTTAAATAAAGCGACAGAGTGTGAGTAGGCGAGGGGCAGAGAGAAAGGGAGACACAGAATCTGTCAGCACAGAGCCCAAGGCAGGGCTCGAAGTCATTAACCGTGAGATCATGACCCAAGCAGATGTCAGATGCTTAACCGACTCAGCCACCCAGACGCTCCGAAATGCACATCTTCTTAGCACACTATAAAAAAGCATTAGCCTCACCAGTAGAGACACTGCATTCTTTGCTTGATTAAGAATAAAGTCTTCTCTGTTTTAGAATGAATTTTGTTAGCAATCCCAGGAAAAAGCAGTAAACAAAGTGCAGTGACTCTTACTGCACTTTGTGACAATTTGTTGTCACCTTCAGTGTCACCAGAGTATCCACCTCCAGGAGATGCCATCTCTCCCTGTGACAGTTGCCTTTGTCTTTGTGAAGGGAGAGATCCCTTACCCAACAGGATTAATTCCCTCATGTAACTTTAATTAAGGTGCAGGGGAGTGTCCTCGGTGACACAGTGACAGAAGTCTTCCCTAGTATGATCATTACCCTCTAGAGCTAAAGAAAGTTCTCTTTCCTTAGTTTCTTTGCTCCTTTTAGTTCAAGCTAATACAGTAGTTTTGTTTTCTGGAATGTTAATACTTGTTAACATTCCTGGAGCCAGTCAAGACTCAGGATTCCCGTTCAGAGCTCATAACCTGAGAGTTGTGGCAAACGCACTTCTAAGGAAAACTTAGATGTCAAGAATGTGACCATGAAAAGGTACTTCACTCATAGGAAAATAGAATTTATTTTGAAATCTAGAAAAAATAGTTAATCAGAAATCTGTCTGGTGTACCGTTGTCTGGCTTCAGATTTCCCCCTTGCTTCACACCGTTTTGTTGTTTTATTCGTATAATTTGACATGAGGAGATTTTGTTGTGCTCAGTCTGTCTCTGGCTTTCTTAGAGATGTCCTTTACTTACTTGACGACAAATCAACATTTCAGCTAGCTTGTACACTTGAAGCTACCTTTTTGTATCATCCGGGCTCTTCGCAGATTCCCATCACATTAGCGAACGCTCTCACCTCCAAAGCAATATCTCCCTTTCCATGTGCTAATATGCTGTAACGGAAAGACCACCAAACTTAGAAGACCTGATTTCTAGATCAAAACCTGTCCTTCATGAAATAAGGAACTGCAAAAATGTCACTTAACCTCTGGGCCTTAGTGTCCTGATTGGACAGGGAGGGAACTAATAATGTATCAATGCCTAGCTTAGCACTGTTTATAGATCCGATAGAGAAAAAGGTACCCAAAATCATATTGTATTATAAGATTACAAACAGTTATTGAATGACATAATTGTTGATGTGCTAAAAATGCAAAATCGTTCTTCAAAGACTGTGTCTTTATTCAATCCTAATAAAAGGCCTATGGAAAGCATTGTCACTGGAAGCTAGTAGACTCCTGGTCAGTTCGATATAGGAATTAAGCTTAGACGATCCACAGAAATGGATGGCTAATATAGCCCTTCAAACATCTCATTTAGTGAGCCCTCTATTCTGAAATTTTGGTAGAAGAGCTAATCAATTCAAGATGGAACCCATGGGTGATGTCTGCAGTGCCAAGAACCAGATCCAGGTTTAAGCGTGATCCATGCGCTTTAAAATTGAGGCTTGGCAGATGATGAAATTAGGCAACCAGCAGTGGAAATTTCAAAACGCCTAGCCCCTCTCCTAGAGTCACTGCTTTGCTCCTTAAATGTGAGGCTCAGAGGTATCTTTTTATCATCGAAGTTTCAGATCTGCTGAAAAGCCTGGACACGCATTCGATCAAGTCCCTGGAGTTCCATGCTAGCAGCAAGGCAGAAAGACTTTTGGCCTGGCAATTTCAAGGCAGGTGTTACCAGTTGGTTGCCTGAACCATGGAAACACCTCCTTCTGGCCTTTTTTAAATGCCTGATTCAAGCAGCACTACCTCCTGATGGGCCTGCCAGGGAGAATTAGTTTCAGAACGCACTCGCAGGAAGTGGAATGAATTAAGCTGCTGGATGAATTAGGAACGTATACATAAATGTTGAAAAGAGTTGGCCCAAAGCAGCAGTCTTGGATTTGGCATGACTGAAGTTGAACTTCCATTTGTTTTGTTTTGTTTTCTGGTGATATTTAGTCAGTGGGTTCAGCTGCTTCTATTGGAGTTTTGTGATTCATGATAGTAAATCAAGTCATAGAAGATCCTTTATAAAATACAGTCTTAAAGCGATCAAGGCAAAGTATTACAACGTTGTGTTAGCGTTACAGGTCTCACCAAAGATTAGAAAATACACATTTGTGTCCTCCTTTCTGAAATGCAGGTTTTCCTCACTTTGAAGAATGTAAACACCCCAGAAAAGCTAGATTCAATCTTCTGGTGGTCTTCTATGGTTAAAAAAAGTGAAGCGGATGGTAAGAAAACAAATAACTCCGGTGAATTTTACTGATTTTAAGAGTAAAATGAAGACTCTTCGGTGCTTCTTAAGTGTTTGAGAGTTGTGTCTATTTCGAAAATCTTACAAAAGCATTTAGCTTTGCCTAGGAACATGAATAAAGCACATAGCACACAATTCCACCACCAATTCCACAAGGTTCCAGGTCCACTGATGAGCCCCAGTGCCTCCAAGCTGCCCCCAGTGTCGATCCGTACCTACCCGCCTTGCAGGTCGTTCTTATTTCTGTCTCTCATTCTGTACCTTCTCCTCTTTTTGCAAGCTCTCTCTCTAGCAAATCTGGTGTGAGTTCTTGCTTGCCACCTTCAACATCGCTGAAGGCCAGTTTGTCCCTGAACCTACAATAAACATGGATCTGAACTACCTATGACAACAGTGAGAGCTATCATTTACTATCTACTCTGGGCGGATAGTGTATTGAGCGCTTTACATACAACCCCACCACCCCACACTGTTTTCTGAGGCATCCAGGAAGATTTGTGTGCACACTGTGTATCCCACTAACTCAGAGGAAGCAAGGCATACTGCCTGTACTTAGGAGATCCAAGAGATAATCGACCCATGTGCCATTTTGTTCAAGAACCCCAGAGTCACTGACTCAGAATGCCTGACCATGAATGTCTCCTTGGGTTCCCTCAGAATAAGGATGGTTTTAGATCAGGTGCCCAGCCTCCCCATCCACCCCTTGGACTTGGCTGGAGTTGGAGGTGGAGCAGCTTTTCAGACCCTCCTCCTGAGAAATCTCATTTCCTGCCCTCGCTGCTCTGAAATCACCACCACACGCCTCTGACTATTGCCCTCTGCTTTGCTTTATCCGCACAGGTGACGACATTGACTCAGGAGGTCTCCCAGTTAGGTAAGGACATGAGGAATGTGATGCAACTTCTGGAGAACGTCCTGTCGCCCCAGCAGCCTCCGCGGTTTTGCTCTCTGCACACCACCTCCGTGTGTCCCTCCAGGGACAGCTTACAGACCAGGATGACCTGGAGCGCGCACCAGCCTTGCCTACACTTGCAAGCAGGTGGAGCTGCTTATACTCAAGCACAACTCTGTCACAGTAATGTCACCTCAGACATTTGGGGCGTGGACGCCTCCTCTGTGGGGAGCAGCCCCCGGCGAACTGGAGCTCATGAGCAAAATCCTGCAGACCGTGAACTTTACCACTCTCCAAACCTCGATTATTCACCTGCCCACTACCAGGTTGTCCAGGAAGGTCATTTGCAGTTTTTAAGGTGCATCTCTCCACATTCGGATTCCACACTGACCCCTCTGCAGTCCATCTCGGCCACTCTCTCGTCCTCCGTCTGCTCTTCCTCGGAAACATCGTTGCATCTGGTCCTCCCAAGCAGATCGGAGGAGGGCAGCTTCAGCCAGGGAGCCACGAGTCCCTTCAGTCTGGAAAACTTGCCGGGATCTTGGGACAGGGAAGGAGCGGCATCAATCTCTACGGAACCCTTGGAGAACTTCCCACTGGAAGTTGTCACAAGCACAGCAGAAATGAAAGATAATAAAGCCATAAACGTATGATATCCGTGCACCTGCGGCAGCTGCCAGTTTCAAACCCACCAACCACCGCATGACAGCTTTAGTTTGCCTTTTTTGCCGCGGGCAGGTGTGAAGACTGGGCAAAGCCGGGAGCCCTGCGGGAGAGCGCGCGAGGTTCAGCCACAGGCGGAACCACGTCGCGGGGTAGCAAACACTTGCCAGCTCCTAGAAACATAGCGGAAACAGTTTCCTCTACTGGTATTCACTTACTGGTCTGTTTGACAGACTTTTTAAAAAGTCCAGAGACCCCGAGGGTCCGAGCAGCTAGAAGTCCCGGACAAAGAATTTGTGGATTCATGTTGTCCTAGGTGACTTTTGTGAAGTACAGCGAAGGTTTTCCTGAGTGCCTGTTTGTCATTCCTGAACAATGTCCATAGCACTGTCGGCCTCAGGAGTGCACAGCTCCTGCTGATCTATTTTTCTTTTTGTGAAGGCAAAGGGACAATTATCACTGCATGTCATCTCCTAGACAATCAGTCAAATAGAGCTGGTGGCCAGTGGTTAGCTATTGCACGTTATTTGCCATGTAAATGAACATGTCTTTATTTATCAAAAAAAAAAAGAGGCTATTTTTATATCCTTGGTATGAAATATGTATTTAAACTATTTAAAATATTTATAAAGAAATGAATGTCTTCTTTTCATTTTGGTAAAAAAAGAAAAAGCTTGCCGTTTTAACAAGAAATGCACTACTGTTATTATGTATAGTAGATCAAAAATTATTTATTATGGAAAGGATGTAGTTTCAAAAGGAACCCCCCTTTTATCTGCATGCAGTTTGCCACAAATGTACCCTCACGCTTCTGGATTACGAAAGAACAGTGAGGTCATATTTTATTAATGAAATAAAAACACAGACCGAGTGTCAAATATGTGGGCTTTGGCACGATGGTAGGGAAGGCTCCACCTAGTTAGTCTCTGCTGATTCACACCAACGACCTGAATTAAGCCTGCGCCCACTGTGCTAGCATAAACGTCTCTCCTCCCGGCATCAAACTCAGTGTTGTTCAGGAACCCAAAATTGGTCTGTGGAATATCAGATCACAACTACTTTAAGCCATTTTGGCCTCAAAATGAGGGAGGGAACCTTGGTTGTATCCTTCCTCTGCGCTGTTCTTGCAGGAGAGGTTGTAGACCAGGGAAAATTCCAAAATGGAGCCAAGACTTCTGAGCAATGACTTAGGAGAGTGAAGCCAGCTTCCATCGGATCAGCGTTTTCATTGTTTTTCCTGCAAAGCTCTCAACAATGCCATAAGTTATGCGGAGCAGGTGTTTTCATTCTCATTTCACAAAGAGAAAAAAAAAATAGTAACAGAGATTACAGAGCTCGGATGCCGGAGACGGTCTAGAACCTATAATGTTCCCTGCATCGCAGCCAACATGCAAATTCAAGTGTTGGCTTCGTAATGATTCAAACGCCTTCACTCAACTTTTATTTTGATGTTTAAGAACAATTTAAGGCCAAATCATCCCAGACATTCTTGGAAAACATCGCATTTACATTCTGTAGTGCCCCTGTTCTTATTTTTCGCATCACAAAAAATAAACGATCCAAGAATTGTATCATTAAAAACATCTAAACAAACCAAAACTTCTGATGTGTGAATCTTGTACCCTAAAATTGGCTAGGGCAGCAGATAAGTCTGTAAGGAAGAGGGAAGTGGTATATGTTCATCAGGCAAGTTCCTCAGGACATTGCCTTCCGTGTCTCCACCGCCAAAATTCAATCTCTCCTTACCTCAGTGAATGCAAACGTTAGACAAAGGCACTTTTCTAGATCTCATGTATTTGCCTTTGTATTCATTTGTATTCTCCCTTTTGCTCATCCTGACCTATATAATCATTTTAAGTACCGTTCCAAAAGAACTAATCGGTATTAGCGTGACTATTCTTCTGGCAGACTAGCACGGCTCTTCCTGACGCTAACAAATAACTGGCATTCTGTTTTTTGCGTAGTGACTATGTGCCAACAGATGTTTAGAAATTAACACATGTTATGTTTCCTCATATAATTGTCAAACAATGCTAAAAGTGACTTACTATTATCCCCATTTTGTAAATGAATAATTGGGCCCACACACTTCTTTTAACTCGTCCAGTCATACTGTTTTAAATGATAAACCAAATACTCCCATGGCCACTCGGGACCCTTCCCCTCATGTCCAAAGCTATTCTTGCTATCTTTTTTTAAAACTTTACTAGTATCTAATTCCTTTTGAAGTCTGTGGATAGAACAATAAAATATCTGTTGGTTTTTTTTTTTTTTAAAGAAGCATACACATGGGACAAATTAGTTCAGATGTGAGGATTTGAGGAAGCCCCAGTGAAATGCCTGGAAATATGCCCATGAAAATATGGGCAGCCAGCCAGGCCCCTTCTCCGTAGCTGCTCCTAACAGCTGACTTTCACGGGTGTAAGAACCAGATGCCTGCCCTTATATGTCTGCAGCCGGACAGAAATGCATGAGCGCCCGGGGCACGCGAGGGTTCCCACTGACTGCTTCCAGGAGGGCACCTGCCTCGTCTGGATCAGCCCCACCTTACTCCTCATTCATTATTCTGATAAACAGAACTGCCCCCCGTCCTGGGCAGCTCAGAATGGCATGTTCTGTTTTGTTTGTTTCTGTGTGTTGTGATATCGCTCCAGGAAATGAGAATCCCAAGTTGTTCTAGATGTTTGATTTTCTAAAGCCGTTGCAGTGTAGATAGCAGAAGCCCTTGTCTTCTCGTCAGGGATGCGTGTTCGGATCTCTACATTTTCCTCACCGACCCACGCTGCTGGAGAAGGAAAACAGGGATCCGGAGGGAAGAAAAGCACTTATTTTCTTGGTCAAATATATTTTCTTAAAAATATTGGGGACTAAAGTCTTCTGTGTAGCTCTAATTAAGAGAAGCAGGCAGATTAAGGGGACTTTATTGTAATTCAACATAAGTTTCTGGCAATGAAAGCCATTTACGAATGGAGCTTACTGCCTTGAGAAGTGGTAAAATTACCAACAAACTGTCCTTTCGGAGCTCGTGTAAGTTATGTGACAGGAACATTGTTTTCAATAGGAAATCTGTACTAGGCGTGAGGTTAGCAGAATACACGCATCAGAATCACCATGGGGTACTTGTTTAAACTTTAGAAGATCTGGTTTCAACCTAGTGCCTTTGGGTGGGGCCTGGGAATCTCCCACTGAGCAAACTCCCTGGGTGACTCATAGATACTAAATATTGGGAACTATTGGTCTGGAATCTATAGCGGTACCAACTGAATCCTAGCGGACTTGCATCTAAATTCTGTCAAAGTGGGACACCTGGGAGGCTCAGTCGGTTAAGCATCTGAGACTTCTGCTCAGGTCATGATCTCACAGTTCATGAGTTCGAGCCCCCATGTTGGGGTCTGTGCTGACTGCTTCAGATTCTGTGTCTCCCTCTCTCTCTGTCCCTCCCCAACTCATGCTCACGCTCTGTCTCTCTCTCAAAAATAAACGTTAAAAAAAATTAAATTCTGTTAAAGATAGGCCTGAGTCTTCTATAAGAAAGCCTAGCCAACCCTTATATCATTAGTCTCAAACTTTAGTTCGAATACATATTTCCGGGGGATCTTAATAAATTAGATTTTAGGGACCTGATCCCTAAGTGATTCTGATATCGATGTTCCAGGGAGCAAACTCCAGAAACATTGCCCTAAGCAGTGTAATCATCCCATAGATCATGAGGACCTGGTTCTGTGGGAGGGGGACCAGCAAGAATCAAGAAAACTAAAAATGACATTTCTCTGCAATACTATTTCCGTAGAGTTCCTCATACATGAATGATTTTTTTCTGTGAAAATAATTGATCCCTTTCTTCCAGAGTGCTTTGAACACTCATTCATTACTTCAACTAGTAATGGCTGAGCGCCTCCTATGTCTCGTGCTCTGGGACCTCTTGATTTTTTGTAGGTCTTTGTACTCTTGTTTTATTTGGATTTTCTAGTAGGGAAAAGAAAGTGCAAATGCCTTTTGACATCTCATAAACCAGTCAGTTCTTCCCAGATAGTGGGGGGTGGGAATCCTATTTGGATGTGAAGCAAGTCGATGGTTGGAGAATGACACTCGCTATGCATGGCTCCCATGTGAAATGGCACTGCTCGTGTCCACATCATGACTTTATCCAGAGCAATGAAAATACCTTGCTCCAAATAGTTCTTGCTAGGGCCGTTTCTCCTCAGGTGTACATTGCCTTTTTCTAAGGTCACCCTCATAAGACATCGCCTTTACTGTAGACTGCTCCAAATGTAGTCTTCCCCCCACGCCACCACCACCACTGAAAACAGAGCCTCAGCACCTGTGCTGGTTCAATGAAAGACTCTTCCAAAAGGATTTTCCTTTGCCTACTTCCTTCCGTTTATGCAAAGCCAATGCTCCAAATAAATACAATGTCGAGAAAGGGGCAGGAGTTTTGGAAGGACACAAATGAGTAGTTACTTCCAACTATTTTTTTTCTTGCTCTGTGACCTTGGACAAATTATTTAACACTTCTGAGCCTCCATGTCTTCATCTAAAAACTGAGTATTAAAATATATCTAACTTGCAGAGTCTTTGTGGAGAGTCAATGAAATAATTTCTGTGAAAGCACACTCCCTGACATATAGTGAATGCTAAGTAAATGTCAGTTGGTCTCCCTGGCTCTCCCCTACTTCCTCTGCCTCCTCTCATCTCCCTCCACGAACTTCCCTTTTTAATTCCCCCACCTCTCCTTCCCCACCTTCGTCCCTCGCTCTCCTTTTTCTCCATTCCCCCCTCCCCTGCCATCTCCAATCCTTCTTTCCCTTCACCTTCTCTCCTCCCTCCTTTGTCCCCTCTCCTAAGAGTCCCAAGCTAACTTCTGAAAAATGACCCCCATTTTCTCTGCAGAGGCCACCATCTAGCTTTTATAATATGTCACTTGCAATCTATTCCTTACAGTATTAACAATCAAGGCAACATTTGCCTTTAAAAAAAAGTTATTGGGGAAGCCCCAGGGGGAAAAATGTGTCATCTCTGCTCCCAGTCATCTTAGCCCCAACCTGTGTGGCTTCTGATTTCTTATCCGAATTTTAGTAATCAAAACCTTATTTTAAACTCTTTCCAATTACAGAAAGATCCAAGAAATTTATTCACTAACATGAATATGTTTCATAAACATGTATTTTTTCCCCTTGCCCATAAAGTTGTTCTACAGAAATTTATTGTTGCCTCAAAACTCAGACACACATATTTGTCACACCCACCACCCTGGGACACAGAAGACCCGAACCTGTCAGCCAAAAGCCTCAGAGCTTTCCCTGTGGCAAGGGGCCTTGCCCTGTTGCCCATAACTCCTCTGGCTGGAAGCAGAGATGATGAAATGCCTGCCACTTCACACGGATGCCTTCAAAGGTTCTCCTTGTCATCCCATGGAGACAGTAGGTCCCACCAGAGGGAATAAGCTAAATGTCACTTCCTGCAGCTTGTGTCCTGAAAGAATCTGTTCCTTGGGCTGTGAAATTCAAGAGCCCTGAATAAAGAGCTCACAAAAGACACGAGGACAGCCAGTGAGGCAGAGACCAGCCCATCTGCACCTGAAGTTCGAGGGAATTAAATAAACTGTATATTCTAGAAAAAAACAGCCGGGTGGGTAGGATGTTTCCTATGGGCAAACCTATGCCTCCTCAGTCTATTTCCTTCCGCCTCATGCTTTTCCCTCTGTGGAGATAAGAAGCTGGGAATGGGGTGGAAACGAATACTGAATTTAAGGCTCTGTTTGGGGTCATTTGTTGTCTTTGTTTTTGCAGTTGACTTGATGAAAATAGAACATACATATGTGATATTTGAGTGCAACAGAGAATAAAACAGGAGGAAGTGAACTTAAAAGCGTGTCCATGCTATTTGTTTTTGTAAGAAACCAATAAATATACTAACCTGAAGGGACCATTCTTATTCAAGAATTCCCTGTGGGGTCCCTTCCGTACTCTTGCTTTCAGTGGTAAATTCTCCACCAGTGCTAAGGCTGCTGAACTCCAGCTGGCCGCTCATTCTCCACTCTGGTTTGTTTGTCTTGAGGAGAGTTATTTCTGAGCTCAGCACAGGGGTCAGTGTTAACTGCTGCTGAGGAAGAGGCTCAAAGGCAGCCGCGTCTCTCAAGGAGCACAGAGTCCTCTGAGTGGCTGCAGCTACGCGGCTAACACTCTCTGCTGTCTTTGGGGTCCCTCGCTGGGACTGGCAGTGATGTTCAGGAGCCCCCAGGTTGGAACACAGATTTCTGAAAGTTGCCATGGTAACCCATTGTCCATAATGAGTCATGAGAGTCTGTGCTCTAGTCAGAGGACCTGCAGAGCAAAATCGAATTGTCATCTCCAGCTTCTAGGAGCCAAAACTATTTGTGCCCCGGACCTGAATCACTTACTATACATCCGGTTAACTCGCAGAAAAACCACGTCCACAGAAAGGAGATAAAGGAGACAGCATTTCCGACTCTTGGTGCTCAAAGTATGGTCCCTGGAGCAGCGGCACCTTCATCTGGGAGCTTGTTAAAAATGCAAAATCTTAGAGCCCATCCCAGAGCTACTGAATTAGACTCTGCATTTTATCAAGAGCCTCAGGTGCACACATTACACTTTTTTAGAAACACTTGGATAAACATTGGTTCTTGACTCACTGCCCATTAGAATCACCACGACAGCTTTTATAAACCGGATTCCCAGCCTGGACCTCAAAGATTCTGATTTAGTTTGAGTGGGACCCACCGATCCCTAATAGTTAAAACTCCCCCAGGTAACTCCAGTGTGCACCCAGGGTCGAGAAAACACTTCTCTAGAACAGCGGTTCTCTAAATGTGGTCCCCTGACCAGGAATGTCAGCATCACCAGGAACTAGTTAGGAATGCAAATTCTCAGCCCCACCTCAGACCTAGAGTCAGAAACTCTGGGGGCGGGCCCCCATAACCTGTGATGACTCTAAAGCCTGCTACACTCTGAGACTCCTGCTCTCAGGAGCAAAGGAACCAGCACGGGCTGAAGTAGGTTGTAAGCAGGAAGGAGTTTGAATATAATAGTATACTATTATTATATACTAGATGTTTAATAAAATGTATATCAATATCAACCTTCTTCTAGGAGACTCATCATTTTCTATCTATTTCAAATATCCCCGTATATTTTAAAACCAAACTAACGGGGGAACATGTCACTTTCTAATTAGAATAGGCTCCTTACATGGCTGTCTTCTATTTCTACAGTTTGGCCTAATGATAACCATGTGAAAAACGTTATTCCTACGATGGCATTGGTACATCTCAATTTTATAAGGCTACCTTGGTCTAAGAATGGTTTTGGTGACAACGTCAAGTCAAAATTATAAGATTAGTGAACAAAGGTCTAAGAGAGAAGCTTTTCCCCCAAGAGTACAGACAACATATCCTGAGAAAAACCAGCTTAATGTTTTTCCTAGTGTTAATTACAGATCGCAGTTGTGTTTAGAAATCAGGGCTTTATATCTCAGCACAACCAGGTGTGTAAATAAGCCATAAGAAAACAATTTTAATGATGTTTTGCTCACATTTATGTATGTGAGACACCTATATTGTAAGGTTTATGTATTTAGACTAGATTAATAGGTCTGAGTTTATCTAACATGTGGTTAAAATAATCTTTATAGAGATATATGCTGAAGTAAATGTAAATAATAAGAATTGGGTTGAGATGAACTGAGTTTTTAATTCCACTACTCACCTATGTGACTTTAGACAATTACATTTTCCTACTCTTCATTCCCTCATCTCTGAAATGGGATGTATTCATTTCAGTTCTCCTAGAAGCATATCCTGAGATAAAAGTTGTAGCGAAATAGTTTATTTGAGGGATGACTTCAGGAAACACTGGTGGGGGATGGGGAAATGAGACAAGGAGGTGACAGAAGCCCATAAAAACGTGTTATTGAGCAGATAATCACTGTGAGCAGCTGAGGCTCAACAGCCCTAAGTTGCTTGGGAAATGTAGAACCTGACTGTGAGTTGCTTCACTTGAGGAGGAAGAAGTCGGTGTATTCATCCCCCAGCTCCCATCTGTCAATGGCTGAGGGCTGCTCCCAGAGACGCTAACTCCTCAGTATGCCTTGCCTGCCCCATGCAAAAGCAACGACAAAGCCTTCAGTAGAGAGTCACATGCTTCCAGCAGAACGCCTTATGCGAGGAGCAGAATGGTGGGTGTGCAGCAGAGATGGGCAGAGCATTTCCTACCTGAAGTATGTATCAGGTCCAGTTCAAAGACAGAAACCACACAGCAATTAGAACAGAAAATAGTTCCTATAAAGAATTATTATTTATGGTGGATTAGGTCCTAAGAAGAGATGAAAGAGAATGCTAAAGAATACCCTCTGGTGGAAAGAGAGTTCCCAAGAGGAACAAATTTGGAAATGAAGTCCCCAAAGCTAGAATCTAGACTTTGTTGGAGTGGTAGACATAGCCCATTGGATGGAAGCAAGGTTTACCTGGTTCCCTGGATCAGAAATGTCCGCAGTCACAGGACTGAGGCTGGAGGGCAGGGACGTGCATGCAGGGCAAACAGGAAACCCTGCTGGGCACAGGAGGACCAAGGCTGGTGCCAGAACTGGCAAGCCGAAAGTGAGCTTTGCTGAGTGTCCAGCCACTACTGGTCTTCATGGACCGCAGGAGCCAACCAAGAAGCAGCACACAGAAACCAGAAGCCCTCTCTTCTGTGATGTCTCTCCAATACCCTCACTGGCAAAGGGAAGTATTTACAAGATGCGGTCCAGCATCTGTAATGGCAATGAAGCAGGGCAATAGCAGGTGGATTTCAAGGTGAAAGGCAATAATCTGACACAAAATAATGCTATTCGCACAGTACCATTCCATATGAAATACATGGAAAAACATGTATTAAGATTATTTTGTAAACTATAAAGTTCTTTTTTATATTTTTAAAGGAGTGTTTTTATTCAAAAACATCATCAGAATTACTGGTTACAGTAAAACTATGTTTTTCATGGACACAACTGATTTATTATTTTTTTCTAAAAAATATCTTTAGCGCTTGATCTTGTTAACAAGGTTTGTCTTGTGTGTGAGAATGTTATAAACTGACTCCTGAGTCCATACATTTCTTTTGTTGCCTAACATTCCTTTAATGGAGACCAAGTCTTTCTTCTGCAATTAATGACAAGGGCGATATATCTATTTTTAATGTCTGTTCTAGAAGGACTCTAGCATATCTTTATTTTTTTACTGCAAATTTTCATAGACAGCAGTGAAAGGGAAGAATATGGTGCAGTATATAGTCAAAGAGCATCTGCTGAGCAGCTGGAATGTCCTTGCTTCCTCTCCTCAAAGACCCTCAGGAAACCACATCCTTCTCTCTCACCCTTATTAGTACAAAGCCACAGAGAGTGCAGTCAGAAACACTGAGTTGAAATTCTCTGATATAACACACTTTTCTCTCTCATCCTCCTCACCAGTGACATGACTGTCGATTAACATATCACCTTGAGATGTCTTTATCACCTAACCTACACATCCAATTAATTAACCTTCCCACTAAATGAATTAATCTCTTAACCTATCAATATGCTTCTGGCTATTAATTTATTGTTTCCTTTCAATTACCATTGGTGTTCATAATCACTCATAACTCTTAAAAATAGAAAAACAATCTGTCTTAGGTCAGAGCATCCTTCTTTCTTCCTCCTCCTCCTTGCTTCATGCAGTTTCAAAGGATGACAGTATAACTCATGGGCACAGAAACCAAGTAAGAGGTGACCATGGATGGAGATACATTCCCTTTTCTTGAGAGTTAGGCCCATGGCAGAGCAATTGGCATTTTGAAGGAAGTGGTAACAGTGGTCAAAGAGTTAATAGATGACCACTGGTCAAGCCTAGTGTGGAAGCAATGTATAAAGAGTGAAATGAATTGGAGTAGGTGGCTTCTAAAACATTTTCTAGTTTAAGATCCTCCAATCATGAGGAAAAGGGAGACAAGCAAGGCTAAGAAAAAAATTCCACAGGTCATTTAGACTTGACTCAATGTGACCAAAATTAAAATTGATAGTTCACAGAAGCATAGAAAGGAACAGTCTAGTCAAGAGTGAGAAACAGCTTAGATAGTAAATATCCAAGGAGTTCATGTCCCAACTGGCAAGCTAAAGAAACTCAGCTTGTAGAACTACCAGAGAATTGCATTCCCTCTTCTGTCTGACGCTAGGACTGATTCTGGCCATTTACTTAACCTAACTTTGGTCTTCAGCCTCATTCGGGGGTTGCAGCAAGATATAGCAGTTAGGTATAAAAGTGAGTAGAAGTGAAGAGTAGCAGAACTAGGCAGTATGCTCCCTGCATGCACAGAGGATGTCCGTTGCTCTGTGAGATTTGAGTCGGATTACTGGGGTTTGTATAAATGAATGTCCATGTTGGGGTTCAATGCCCTTCTTCCATGGTCCTCCTTCCATGTTTCCCTTCCCTTCTTCTTTTCATATCAATATAGGATGACTTTTATTGGCTGTCTGCTATATGCTGGGTACATTAAATATGTGCTCTCTTTAAATATTGCCAACATGTCCGTTATATATCCTTTATTACCCATTAATCATAAATAAGAAAGCGGAGGCTGAGAAACTGCAATTTTTCACCACAAAGAAGGATAGTCCTTCCTCTCAGATTCTAAAGACCACATTTGGCAGAACTTCACAGTGTTGTTAGATCTCCCTCGGATCTTTCCTGGACATTTATAAACACATACTTAGCCCTGTCCTGAACCTGAAATTGGAAAACAAATCTTACTAATAAACATATGAATTTGTGTCTTCCCTTAAAACAAATCCCTTAAAACAAAGTGTACCTACTTTTATTTGAGTCTCCTTCTAACTTGTTATATTGTCAGAACTTATAATATTAGGTTTATTTCATTGATGAGAATATTGAGGCAAGGCTGAACGAGGAGTCTAAACCAGAAAGAAATGAAAATAGCAAATATTTAGCAGAAACTTACCAGGTAATAAGCCCTATACTCAGCGTTTTATAGTATATCAATTCATTTTGTCCTAACAATAATCCTATCAGGTCATTACTGCTGTTATCTTCATTTCATGGCTGAGGAAACTAAGGATAAAAGAAGTTAAATAATACACACAAAGCCCCACTCCTAATAAGTGGATGAGCTAGGATTTAAACCTAATTATATTGGTTCCAGAATCCTTGCTTTTAGCTCTACTTCATACTCCAGTTTTATGCTTGTCTATTACTGCGTGCCTCTCTGGGTTAGAAGGCATTCCAAAACAGCCTGTCTTTCAATGGCCACACGGCAGCCAGGACAGACCCTGACATAAGATGGCTGGTGCAAAACAGTGACTGAAAGGCCATAGAATCTCGACAACGACCATTAGTTGCATGGGAACTAACAAAAGATTGGTCATTATAAGGCTTCACATACATGTTTAGAACTCAAAGCAAATAACTGAAATGCCATTTAAACAAGCTGCTCCAAAAGGTCTATTCTTGTCCTGCCAGATCTCCATCAACTGTGCAGCGAAGGTGAGATGCAAACAGGATCTGATAAGGTGCAGCATCTGTGCCCCAAACTGGAACCTGGAGATGGGTAGAATCTCTGTTCAGCACATCCTGTACAATCTTCTGAATCATTATTAACTTAATGCAGCCCTCTTTGAGGCACCTTGTGAGAATCTGTATGCCTTAGAGTATCAATTATCCAGAAAATCAATAACCTAAGTACTTAGCATCACCATCTGTATTTCCAAGAAATGGAGGTCAAAGGAAATGGCATCTTTTCTTAGGCTTAAGATCTTCAAATTGCCCCAGTCAATAGCTCGGATGCTGCTGGTAGTAAAAAGAACAGAAATACACACAAAAGATTTGATTCCTTTACCCAAACCAAAATCGCGAGGCATTCACACACGAACATTCAAAACAAGCAGAGACCTTTCTTAGACCTTCTTTCCTTAGTCTCTCATTGAAGCAGGTACAAGTTAAATGTAACTCTTGTCTCACTTGAACTATTCTGGGTTAAGCATGAATTTTTTTTTTAACTGAGTCCTCCAAGTCCGTATGTTTGCTACTAGAACTTTCCTTTAGAACCAAGCCCTTATTATTTATAAGGCTTGAGACTTAATAGAAAATGTCTCTGTTCTTTTTTCCTTCCCTTCCTCCCATCCTTTCACTGTTGCCTCTCTTCCCTCAATTCATCTGTATATACTCTAAGTTGAAATATCAACATAAGAGAGTTGGCCTAAATGTGAGGTAAAATATTTCCATCTTCTGCTCAGAGACTTCTGCCAAATATCAAGGTTGTTGACCCACGTGGAGGGTAAATATACTTTGGAAACCACATGTCAAGGGACCTCGGTTTCCATTATTCACTTGGGCCTACTCGTAAGTATGCTGCTCAAAGAGAGGGCCATGCCTGAGGCTATAGGAAGAGCAAGACTACAGTGTGGTTGCTTTTCTTTGGCCCTAACTAATATCAGAAGAGATGATTCACTTGCTGTGACTCATTTATTGAAAACTGGGTGGCTAAATTTTTCATTTACAAGAAGGAAGTTCAATAGGGGACTTCAGATTCTTCCTAAGAAGTCATCGACATTAGTTTTCAGTAGTCACAGTTGAGTCCTATCTTTACTACAGTTTGTCAATAGCTAGGTGTAGTAGGCAGCTTCTGACATTGCTCCCAGTCCTCCCTCTCTCTTGGGGTTCATGCCCTTGTGGGATCCCCTCTCCATGAGTGTGGGCTGGATCTAGTAACTTTCTTCTAATAAACACAACATGGTAAAAATGATATGCTATCCATTCCATTATTAGGTAACAACAACAACAACAACAAAAAGCTGTGACTTCTCTCTTGCTGCTGTTTTCACTCTCAGATTCTTCTCACTTCATGTGTTTACTGTGGTGGAAAGCACCTCAAGGCTAGGAATGGAGGGTAGCCACTGGCCAACACCCAGCAAGGAACTGAGACCTTCAGCCCAACAGCCCACAGAGAAGTGAATCTCACCAACGACCACAGAGTGAGCTCGAAGCTGATACTGCCTCAGTCAAACTCAAAATTGGTACTTGCTGCTTCTGCCTGGATTTCTACTGCAGCCTGATAAGAGTGCCTGCAGCAGAACACCCAGCAAAGCTGTGCTCAGATTCCTGGCCCGTCCTGTGATATAGTAGGCATGTATTGTTTTATGCAAGAAGTTCGGGAATAACTTGCTATCCAGCAACAGATAACTGATACAATAAGAATTGGGGTGTATGCCCTTAAATTGAGAAGATACCCTAACACCCCTTCTCAGTATAAAAGTAGCTACAAGCCACCCCCCAAACATTTCATGGCCAAGGACGATGATGAGCATGACATAACGTAAAAAGTAATCCATTGGCCTTAAAACCTCTTTCACCCAAAGTCGAACAGCTTTCCGTATAACTAAAGACTAAAAACAGTGTTCTCTCCTTTGGACAGTACAGGAAAGCACTTACAATTTTTGCCCTTTCTTCTACACAGCCCTACCCCCAGATTGCCAGTAATAATACAGTTGATTAGGTTGCTGCTTTCTGTAGTTATCTCTCTGAATTCACAAACCTTTGACCACACTGATTGGCTTGCATGATTTCCAAGTGCCGTGCAGATGGTTCTACTGTCCGTTGTAGGCTGATTGTTACTAGCTTCGGTCTCAAACTTACCCCACTAACTACAGTATTATTAGCTCCTGTTTATTTATAAGGAAATCTTCCACATGTAAGTAGAAGAGCCAAGAATAGAATCCCATCTCTCTGGCTCGTCTCTTGGATCCTTCAGCATCTCAATACCATTTCTTCTGGATTGTTCGTTAGAATATAAAATAAATTTCAAGTTGTACACATTGAATAGTGCTCATAACTCCTAGATCTATCTATTTCTACACTAACATCTCGTACTTAATGCCAGCCTCATGTCTTCCTGGGTCATATCGTTCCTCCCCCCCAGCTTGTGCTTTCAAAAGTTCATTCTGCTCTTTCCCCAGAGTCTTAGAATCTTAGAATACAGAATTTTAGTATCTTTCCCAAACATTCTCTCTTGCTTCCTTGAAAGGCTTAGAGAAAGCATGGGTCTTGAAGTCTGACATTCCTGGGTTCCAATTCTAGTTCTATCATTTTCTAGATGTTTGGCTTTTTTTTTTTTTAATGTTTTTATTTATTTTTGAGAGAGAGAGAGACAAAGTGTGAGCAGGGGAGGGGCAGAGAGAGTAGAGACACAGAATGTGAAGAAGGCTTCAGGCTTCAAGCTGTCAGCACAGACCCTGACGCGGGGCTCTAACTCATGAATCATGAGATCATGACCTGAGCTGAAGTCGGACACTTAACCAACTGAGTCATCCCAGGCGCCCCTCTAGATGTGTGGCCTTCTGAGAAAGTTACATAATATCTCTGGTCTTCAGTTTCCTAATAGTTTCTGGAGGATTGGTGAGGCAGGGGGAGGAATAATCCTGTGTATTGAAATAATTAAATAAGATGCTAGACACAAAACATCAGCAGAGTGTCTGCCACATTGTAGGTACTCAGCAACTCCGAATTCTCTCTTACCTGTCACCCTCTTTTCTATTATCTCTTCCATAGCCTTTCCTACATAAATAGAAGGGAATAAACTGTTTTTCTTGGCTAACTAGTTCTTTCTGTACCTTGGTAAAACCCAACATCAACTGAGATCACTATTACAATGTTTAAATACATGTATCCTTTAAGGACTGAGGCTTTCTGTCGTGCCATTTCTGGGTAAGTGTTAAAGTTTATTTCACCATCATCACCCAATACTACACAGTGTGTTATATCCCACAAAACATTTCAAAGTGTTGGGGTGAGGGGACATTGGTGATGATGATATTAAATCCCAACTAATGTGAATGTTGCCCCCCAGGTAGATTCATCTTACGAGAAGTGTTGACATTTACCCAAAGCAAGTCCAAAAATGGTCAGTGTGAGACTATGAATCAGATAAGATGTGACAAATGTTGTTTCTTTGTGTGCGACCTCTTCTGAGTCCGTATGTCTCTGCTGAGATCTCATATTGTATGGCATCAGAAAGACATTTCCCAGACCTGGTCCGATCTCAGTCCTTTCACATCAGGTCATGTGACAGTCATCCCATGTTTATTTCCAAAAAACAATTTGTCCTTAATAGTGCTTACCCATTTTTCTGAGTAGTTCCTGCTTTTTGTCTGTAGTAGAGGAAAAAGGCCTCCAGTTTTTTGTATGAAACTGTGTTCTGAGCATTAAAGTTTGGATGTCTCTCTATTTCATTCATACCTTTAGACTGTAACACATTACAGGTGCTGGGCTCACTTAAGAACCGAAGAGCAACATAGGAAGAAGTCTGTTGATGACTTGATTATCCCATCAACAGATTTATGGCACAGCGCAGGACAAACTTTCATCCTTTATCTTTAAGATTTCCAAATCTCTATTCAATTATTTCTTATTCAGATGATACATATGGCTTTCTTATATTCAGTAAAGTTTGAAGCTTTGAGTACTTTCTTAAGGGTTCTAAGAACTGCTGGGATTCCCTCTTAATAAAGTTGGTATGTGAAAAGTCAGGTACTGTCATCTTTCTTTATTCTCTTCCCCCATTGAATCATTGTTTATTTTTTTACAACCTGTGTGCAGAGGCTGGACTAGTTTTTATAAAAATTTCAATATGAATGTGGAAATTTCAATAAGATACGTATGGCCATTGACCCTTTGGGTGCCAGCTCAATGTCACTTTTTAGGTTTATGCTACTCTTAGAGCTCTATGAGATTTTCTTTCATGGGATTTCAATAAAACAAAACGATGTGCTACTCACTTGGGTAATGCCTCTTTCATAATCAAACCATCAACTCCTTGGGAGGAGGTACCTTGTTCACTTGGCTTATCATTATATCTGCAGACACATAGAAGTTAATAAATGTATGCTTAAATGAGAGAAAAAATGAAGGAATGAATGCACAAATGAATAGAGTTGGGTCAATTTTTTTGTGTATGTTTTGTACAGTTTGTGTCCCTAAGAAATCTTATTGACACCGACCCAAATTCTAAAGTGTGTTCCCAATATTTGTCACATTTTCCACTTCATAGGATAGTGGATCTAACTGGAGTTCTTTGAGGCCACCTGAAATTCATAGCAGTAGCTCTCTGCTACCTACATGTACATCCCATCTCTAGCCTCCTCAGCCTTTCCAAGTTCTGACTCAACAAGGTGGACTAGGAGACAATTATAAACATTCAAGACTTCTAGGTTTCTTATCTAAAGCATGTGAGATAATGCACATTAGATCAAAGAGTTATCCCAAAACCTGAAAGAAATTTTGGGACTAAAATGCAACCATACTTGAGTACAGAGGAAAGAAGTCAAGGAGGGAAAAAAGATGAGAAAGACAACATAAGAGAGCATTGGTTTTTTCAACACAATTTTTGGAAATAAAGGGGAAAAAAATAATTCTTATGCAACTAGCTATATTGTTACATACTCACCAAAGATTTACAGCACATCTCTCAAAGCCTAGGGTTTTTAAATTGATAAACACGTTGTTAAGACAGTGGTATTACCTCTTACAGTTCAATATGTTGCTATTGGGAGCATAGGAAGGTACCTGGTGTTTATATTTAATATAAATTTCTATGTTTTACCTATCAAGGGAAAATTGAATAAGGACACCGTGGTTTAGAATGCCTCAAATCTTCTCAGCTGTAGCTCAGTATGCAGATATAATTAGTGGTGGGAATGGAAATTCCCTGCACTGGGAATTCTGGCTTTATTGCTATTAAATCTTCTGCACAGAGGTTGGGCCAGAAGGTCTTGGAACCACATGTTCCATTTCCCCCTCCTATCCTGTCCCCATTTCTGCTACTGAGTAGATTTTCTCCAAGAACAAAACCATAAGATGTAAATGGTACCTGTTGCCATAGCAGCTAAAATGTTCAGTTCTACCTTTCTCCTCTCAAAGAGAGCTTAATGCATTCAGTCCTTTCTCGGGGTTTAAACCTAAGTTAGAAGCTGGGCTAAGATTAGCTCAAATGTTCTCTCGACCACTGAGATATAGCATCTGTGTGAATTCATTGACTGTTGATATTCCAAATCATCATCAAATCACTTGCGGTATGAAAAAGAATCAACCAGATGATTGACTGATGGTTCCATATTAATACCATCTGTCCAGAGGCTCTTCTAAGAGTTCTATGGCAAGAGAGAACAAGGAACACTAACTCAGCCTGAACTTTCCGTGGCTTAGAAAGTTGGTTACATCTCAAGTTAGATTTACATGTTTGATTCCCTGCAGTTTAATTTAGCAAGCAATACCCCATTAAGGTTGGCCCTCCCTCTGATTGAGTCAGATAATTACTTGCTTATACATCCAAGCTCTCACATCCCTTCCAATTTATTTTGTTCTCTCAATGGAACTACTGTCTGCTTGGTTAGTTGAAAAGATTAAATCGTAACTGAAATAGAAGTAGGATTTTTTTTCTTTAATGTGACTGCTCTCAATGTCTCCGTAATAGAAACAGAAAAGGCAGGAAGTCCCACAAACACTGCCCCCACATTAATTACTAAGTTTGTTCATATTTGCCCCTTTCAAAGCATGGCTCTCTGAAGTTGTGGAAAATAAAATAAGCAGACAGACTGTAAGGAAGGAAAACAAAAACAAACAAGCATATATCTACATAAAGACTTATACATAAGTGTCCACAGCAGGTTTGTTCATGATAGTTTTAAACTGGAAACAATTCAAATGTTCATTAACAGGAGATGAGCAAAATGCTACTCAGCAATAAAAAGGAATGGTCTACTGACATATTCAGCAACATGGATGAGGCTCAATAGCATTATGCTGAATGTAAGAAGCATACTGTATGATTATATTTATATGAAACTCTGGAAGAGGCAAATTGAATCTGTAATGACAAAAAGTAGATCACAATAGAAAGAGCCCAAAAGACCATTGCAGGGTGATAAAAAGTGTTCTGTATATTGATTGTAGGTATGATTATAGGAATGTATGAATTTATCAAAAACTCATTAAACACTTAAAATGTAGCATTTTACTGAACGTAAATTATACTCAATAAACATGACATATATGCATTCTTAATCTCTTACTACCAAACCATCGTCACCACTGACAGAATCTTTTATCTTGTCCTTCACTTTCAAATAGAGAGATAGAGATTCAATATTTTTAAAATGTTATATTTCTTGGGATTAAATATTTATTTTTGAGAGAGAGAGAGAGACAGAGCATGAGTGGAGTAGGGGCAGAGAGAAAGGGAGACACAGAATCCAAAGCAGGCTCCAGGCTCTGAGCTATCAGCACAGAGCTTGACGTGGGGCTCAAACCCATGAACTATGAAATCGTGACCTGGGCCGAAGTCAGATGCTTAACCGACTGAGCCACCCAGGTGCCCTTATAATACTTTTTATAAAATCCCAAACATTTAGAACTTTTAAAATTTCATCAAATCATAAAAGTATTTAGTGAGGGAGTATTATAAACAAGACCTCAAGTAGATCTGAGCTCAAGTTACTTATAATCAAACAAAGGAAACACATGCTAGAATAGAGGGCAAAGAGACAAAGATATGTAACATGAGAGTCTAGGTGGTGGGAAAACAGAAGAGGAAAAGATTATATCTAACCAAATAATCAGAGAATCTTTCTGGAAAAAGCCACCTTCAACTCTGGCCTTGAAAACTGTCAAGACTTAGAGGAAACAAAAGCAAATATAAACTACTGGGACTACATCAAAATAAAAAGCTTCTGCACAGCAAAGAAAACCATCAATAAAACCAAAAGGCAACCTACTGAATGGAAGAAGCTATTTGCAAATGATATGTCTGATAATGTGTTAGAATCCAAAATATAAAGAACTTATATAACTCAACAGCAAAAAAATGATATGATTTAAAATTGGGCAGAGAACTAAACAGACATATTTCTACAAAGAAGACTTACAGATAGTCAACAGACACATGAAAAGATGCTCAACTTTTCTCATCATCAGGGAAATGCAAACCAAAACTACAATGAGATATCACCTCACACCTGTCAGAATGGTTAAAATAAAAAAGACAAGAAATAATAAGTGTTGATGAGAATGTGAAGAAACAGGAACCCTTGTACACTGTTGGTTGGAAGGTAAATTGGTACAGCCTCTGTGGAGGACAAGTTGGAGGTTCCTCAAAAAATCATAAATAGAAATACCATATGAACCAATAATTCCACTACCGGGTATTTACCCAAAGAAAACAAAAACACTACATGGAAAAATTATATGTACCCCTACATTTACAGCAGCATTATTTACAATCACCAAGCCAGGGAAGCAGCATAGTTGTCCACTGACAGATCAATGGATAAGGAAGATGTGATGTTTGTATGTATCTGTTCTCTATCTATCTATCTATCTATCTATCTATCTATCTATCTATCTATCATCTATCTGTATAGTGGAATATTACACAGCAACAAAAATGGATGAGATCCTCCCCTTTGCAACAACATAGATGGACCTAGAAGGTATCAAGTCAAGTAAAATAAGACTCAGAGAGACAAATAGCATATGATTTTACTCACATGTGGAACCTAAACACCAAAACAAATGAATAAACAGACAAAAGCAGAATCAGATCTATAAATACAGGGAACAAACTGATGGTTGACAGAGGGAAAGCTGGTGGAAAGATGTGCAAAATGGGTGAACAGGAGTGGGGGATATAGGGGTTCAGTTATGGAATGAACAGCTCATGGGAATAAAAGTCACAGCATAAGGAATACAGTCGGTAATTTGTAATAGTGTTGAATGGTGACAGAAGGTAACTACACTTGTGGTGAGTACAGCACAATGTATAGAGAAATCGAATCACTATGTTGTACACCTAGAACTAATGTGTGTCAACTATACTCAAATAAAATAATTTTTAAAATACAACAAATGAAAATTGATTAATATTTCAGCAAGCGTTGACAGACAATCTGAATGTATTTGAGGGTCACTTGAACAAGTTCATTCATAATTAAGCTTCCCTGGGACTCTTGAGAACATGGATACAGCTAGTTCATTGTTCACATAATGTCCTGTGAAATCATAGTGCCACTGTCACTAGATATGGAAAACATATAATGTCAATGCCATTCTTATATCCTTAATATAATTCTTATACAGGTATTCTTAAGTATTTCCTCTACAGGAAAAATCTTGATACTCAGATGAATGTTAAACATATAGCTTCTCCTGCACTATCCTTTTAAGTCTGTATCTAAGAGTAGAGATCTAGGTTTTGCAGCTGATAACAGTCTCGGTATCTCAGACTCATTTGTCTAGAAGGTATAATCCACACATAATGTTGTAAGAAAAATAATGAAGAAACACAACAATGCCTGACGTGTGCTACACACAAAATATTCAGGGACTAATGGACTACAGCAGTATTTTTCAAAAAACGAAACAAAACAAAAAGAAAAAAAAAAGAAACAAAAAATGAGGTTCCAGGATTTATAGCTTAGTGAACTATAAAATCCTGCTCAGTTCCACCAAGTCCCCACACCTTCCTCCCATGTGCACACATATTATCAATAATGAATGAAGATGAGCCCTACCAGGTATGAAAGTACATTCTAGTAATTAAAGCAGCTTGGTGGGGAGATGGAATATAGAACTAGATGATAAAGAATAGAGAGATCAAAATCATTCACAAAGATGGTGGGAGTTTGGTGTATGATAAAGTTAGTATTTCGTACTTGCAACACTATACTAAAACAACAAGCATTAAAAATATAAGCCAGATTCTAACTCACTCCCTCACTAAGACACAAATCCCAAAAGATCAAATATTTAGCTCTTAAAAATAAAATAATAGGGGCACCTGGGTGGCTCAGTCAGTTAAGCATCCGACTTTGGCTCAGGTCATGATCTCGCAGTCTGTGAGTTCGAGCCCCGCGTCAGGCTCTGTGCTGACAGCTCAGAGCTTGGAGCCTGTTTCAGATTCTGTGTCTCCCTCTCTCTGCCCTTCCCCTGCTCACATTCTGTCTCTCTTTCTCTCTCTCTCTGTCTCTCTCTCTCTCTCTCAACAATAAACATTTAAAAACTTTTTTTAAAATAATAAATAAAAAATAAAATAAAATAATAAAAGTACCAGAAAAACAAACACACATACACACACTCATAAAAAGCTTTGAGTACAGAATTCCTTTCCGATCCATGTATGAAGCTTGGAGTATACAGTGCAAACCTAATACCATGAGGATAAAAAGATTGAAAGGACAAAAATGTTGGTAAACCTGACACATAAAAATGAAAACTTTTGTACAAAAAAAAATTCTATAAACCAAGTGAAGAGTCTGGAGAAAATGCATGCAACCAAGGACAAAGTGCTAATTTATTTGTATATGAAAACACTTTAAATATTAATTAAAATAAAAGGTCAGTTATCTATGGAAAAATTAAGAAAAGAGAAGGAAAAATGGTACACATGGCCAATAAAACATTATTTTGATGGTATGTTAAGTTGGTATCATCTTCTTAAGGAGCAATTTTGCAACATCTCTTGAATTTGTTTTTTTTAATGTTTATTTGTTTATTTATTTTTAGAGAGGGAGAGAGAGAGAGAGAGGAAGCACTAACAGGTGAGGGGCAGAGGGCGCCTGGGTGGCTCAGTTGGTTAAGTGGCCGACTTCAGCTCAGGTCATGATCTCACAGTCTGTGAGTTCGAGCCCAGCATCGGGCTCTGTGCTGATGGCTCAGAGCCTGGAGCCTGCTTCACATTCTGTGTCTCCCTCTCTCTCTGCCCTTCCCCTTCTCACTCTCTGTCTCTATGTCTCTCAAAAATAAATAAACGTTAAAAAAATTAAAAAAAAAACAAAAAACAGGTGAGGGGCAGAGACAGAGAAGGAGAGAGAGAGAATCCCAAGCAGACTCTGCACTATTAGTACTCCATCTCACAAACCTTGAGATCATGACCTAAGCTGAGATCAAGAGTCAGACACTTAACTGACTGAGTCACCCAGGTGCCTCATCTGTCAAATTTTAAAGTGCATGTACAATTTGATGGAGGTTTCCATCTCTAGAAAATTATTCCCCAAATATTCTCAACCAAGTGCCCATAGATATTTTTGTATAGGAATATGTTTTCTGTGTGGCATTGTGATAGCCCATTGGCATATAAAATCATTTCATCAAGTTTGTTCATTCAGATATTTAGATCAGAGATCGAATTCAGATCAGATCAGAGATTTAATTGCTTGTAATGTCTGGGTACTACCATCACTATGGAAAGAGGTATAGATTTGTTGAAAGGGTTTTTATTACTATTATATGTTGAAAGGATTTTTATTGGAGAATGTCACCAAAAATGTGTTAGGGAGAGGGAGAAGTAAACTATAGTTACAATGCCATCTTTTTATTTCAAAGAGAAGGGCGATACATTTTGAGAAAATATACGAAAGTTGGAGAATAGATATCTTCTAGGACTAATGCTCTCCTGAAACCCATTAAAGTCATTCATCTTCGTTTCCTAAGGTTTCCGGTTAATCATCTTAGAAGTCTCTCTCACTCCACTAGCAAATAAGCAAGTAGCAGAAGTTGTTTAGGTGAGGGTTCTTTTTCAAATGATTTTTAGCCACTCATAATGGAGTCATCTTCTAAGTTATCAACAACAACGGGGATCATGAGAGTAGTCTAACTTGAGATGAAAGCAAAGAATACAGAAAATATTTCACAACTCACTAAAAAGAGATGTCCCTCCCAATTGTCTAAGAAATAGCTTTTATAAACTTTCAGAATTAAAAATATATGATATATTTCAGACAAGAAATTTCTTCAGACCCATAGTGATTGCTCAAGTTTTTCTAAGGGTACAGAGTCATCATTGGAAAGCCACAAGAGACGAGGAAGATCTTTGATTAGCTTCCACTGACAATCTAAGCCTTTGGTAACTCAGGGAATAAAGCTTTTGTTCTACTAACTTTCTAGCTGGAAAGCTTGTTAGAATATCCATCAACATCTTTAAAATTCAGCAGAAAAACTCAGGAACCCCTTGTCAGTTAATGGGAAAAGTTAACCCCCTTGGAATTCCAATTTTAGGCCCAGAGAAGAGTCAGGAAGAGGATGTTTCATAAGAATATTATAAACTTAATTTCATTTTTCTTATTGTTACTTAGAAGTTGAAAAAATTATCCTTCCTCCATAAGTAAGTAAACTTTCTATTTTCTGCTACTTCTTCTCTAATTTGATGTTTTATATTTAACCCTCTAATTTGGTGTTTCTAGACACTTCATTCTTCTTCAGGACATAAGCAGCAACAGATAAATTACAGTCCCCAGTCTCAGTATAGCTGGAGAGCTACTGCTTTTTCTTTCACCCTGGGAAAGAATGCAGCATGATTCTGCGAAGAATACTTCACTGCACACCTTACACCCGCTCCTTGAACCCCACCTCCCTGACAATCACTGCCCTTGTTCAAATGGAGGATGTTTTAGTGATTAGTAGAAAGTGATTTTTTTTTATATTTCAAAGTGCTAACCAATTACTTCAGTGTGACATCTTTAATAATTTTTTTCTTTCGCTCTCCACTTAAAACATCTTTCATTTTTAAAGACTATTATTTTAGATTCACAGAAAATTTGAGAGGAAGGTGCAGAGATTCTCAGAATAATCCCTGCCTCCGCACATGCAGTCTCCCTTATTATCAAGTCTCCCGCTACAGTGGTTCGTTTATTACAGTTGATACACCTGCAACACACATCACGATCACCCAAAGTCCATAGCTTACATCTTTATCCATTTTTTAGTAAATTTACTCACCTCTGTGAGGTGTATTTATATATACTTGGTGCTACTCCATTATTTCATATTTTTTATTTTTCTACAGATATCAAAATGCCTTAAATGTTGCTGATTTACTACAGGTGTTAATATCTAGTAGGTATTTGGGGCACCTGGGTGGCTCAGTTGGTTAGGCGGCCAACTTCAGCTCAGGTCATGATCTCACGGTCTGTGAGTTCGAGCCCCGCGTCGGGCTCTGTGCTGATGGCTCAGAGCCTGGAGCCTGCTTCAGATTCTGCGTCTGCCTCTCTCTCTCTCTGCCCTTCCCCTGCTCACGCTCTGTCTCTCGAAAGTAAATAAACGTTAAAAACAATTTTAAAAAATATATCTAGTAGGTATTTATCCCTCTGCTGCTGCAGAAATCTTCTTGATTTCTTTACTGAAAGAAAAGTTCATTTCTGAAGTGATTTAAAAGTTTTTAGTGAACTTTTTAAATTCCTTTTGAGATTTTAATGGAAATACCATAAAATATACTTCTTTTAAAAACTTGAAGGGCTTATAATTAATATGGTGCATTGATTTACTGTACAAAATTGACTGTAGTGTCTCAAATATTTAGAAAAGCTGGACAAAATATAATAGCGATCCTAAAATATTTAGATGTTTAACTAGCTCCAAACCAGAAAAAGGAGAATAGATAAGACAACAAAACTTGTAAAAAAAATCCAATTGAAGATATTAAAAAATTATAACTATTATGCAGAAAATTATAACACCATATAGAATAATATCAAAAATAAATGGAAAAATTTAGAAATACTTATTTGTAAGTAATTACATTTCATTTGTACTTTTCCTACATCTATCATTCCTCTTGTGTTTTAATTAATGGACTTAACTTTTTAGAGAACTTTCAAGTTTATAGAAAAGTTGAGCAGAAAGTACATGGATTTCCCATATACTCTCTCTCTCTCTATTCCCCCCACCCAGTTTCTTCTATTATCAGCAATTTTTATTAGTGTGATGCACTTGGTACAACCAATGAACCGATACTGATACAACGCTACTAACAAAAGTCCATAGTTCACGTTAGAGTTCAGTCTTCGTGTTACACAGTTCTATAGGTGTTAACAAATGCATAATGTCATATATCCACCATTACAACGTCATACAGAATAGGATACAGGTATGCTGTTTTGAAGGGGCACATGCACCCCAATGTTTATAACAGCACTATCAACAATAGCCAAAGTATGGAAAGAGCCCAAATGTCCATCGATGGATGAATGGATAAAGAAGATGTGGTATATATATACAACAGAGTATTACTCGGCCATCAAAAAGAATGAAATCTTGCCATTTGCAACTACATGGATGGAACTAGAGGGTATCATGCTAAGCGAAATTAGTCAGTCAGAGAAAGACAAATATCATATGACTGCACTCATATGAGGACTTTAAGATACGAAGCAGATGAACATAAGGGAAGGGAATCAAAAATAATATAAAAACAGGGAAGGGGACAAAAACGTAAGAGACTCTTAAATATGGAGAACAAACAAAGGGTTATGGAAGGGCTTTTGGGAGGGGGGATGGGCTAAATGGGTAAGGGGCATTAAGGAATCTACTCTTGAGGGGCGCCTGGGTGGCTCAGTCGGTTAAGCGTCCAACTTCAGCTCAGGTCATGATCTCACAGTCTGTGAGTTCAAGCCCCGCGTCAGGCTCTATGCTGACAGCTCAGAGCCTGGAGCCTGCTTCAGATTCTATGTCTCTGTCTCTCTCTGTCCCTCCCCTGCTTCCACCCTGGCTCTCTCTCTCTCTCTCTCTCTCTAAAATAAATAAACATTAAAAAAATGTTAAAAAAAAAAAAAGGAATCTACTCTTGAAATCATTATTGCACTATATGCTAACTAACTTGGATGTAAATTTTAAAAAATTAACAATAAATAAATAAATAGGTCCATTCAAAAAACAACAACAACAACAAAAAAGCAATGTCATACAGAATAGTTTCACTTCCTGTAAAACAGCCCGTGCTCCACCTATTCGTTTCTTCTACCTTCTCTCCTGGAAGTCTTGATGACTGCTGATCATTTTATTGTCTCTATAGTTTTGCCTTTTCCAGAATGTCATATAATTGAAATCATATAGTATGTAGCTGTTTCAAGAATGGTTCCTCTCATTTTGCGATATGCATTTAAGATTTCTCCATGCTCAGGTGCCTGGTTGGCATGGCAGTTAAGTGTCCAACTCTTGATTTCAGCTCAGGTCATGATCTCTGTGAGATCAAGCCCTACTTTGGGCTCTGTGCTGACAGCATGGAGCCTGCTTGGGATCCTCTCTCTCCCTCTCTCTCTGCCCCTCCCCTGCTCTCTCTTTCTCTCTCAAAATAAATAAATTTTTTAAAAAATTTAAAAACAGATTCCTTCATGCCTTTTAGGGCTTGATAGATCATTCCATTTTATTGCTGACAATATTTCATTGCGTGGATACATCAGAGTATGTTTATCCATTCACCTATTAAAAGACAATAAATTATTGCTTCTGATTATCGGAAGATCTCTCATTCACTTTTTTCTGTCCTTTAGTGTGATTGCATTAGTAAACAGCAAAGGTGTAGTGGGCACAATTATTATTTTGTTCTTGAATTTAAAATGAATGTCTCTACTTCACCCAGGTACAAATGTTGGCTTCGTGCTTATACGTGTTAATCACTCTTCTCCTCGCTTTTCCGCATATGGTTTTAAAATATGTATACTGTACAGTATGTTAACTACCGTATGTAACAAACTGAAGGTATGTATAAGCAAGGTGATCTATACATAATCAGATTCACATTTTCCATCATGAATTTGAAAGGTATCTAGTTTGCATTATTAGTGGAACTCAGTTGATTGTGTGTGTGTGTGTGTGTGTGTGTGTGTGTGTGTATTTATATTTATACAAAACTTTCCTAGCAACTTTCTCAAGTATTTCCACTACTTCTAGTGTGAGGTTTTTTTTTCCCCCATTTAATGGTGCCCCATTTAGTTATTTTTTAACATTTTTATTTCTTTTTCATGTATGCTATTCATGATTATCTTTTATTCTGGCTTTTCATTCAGGAACTAACTTCTACTTTCCCTCACATTCATCATTTAGTTACTCTTTTGTGTTCCACCGCGTTATATGTATACTCCGCTAGTCTGACTTTCTGCCTCATGGCACTTCTGTCGATTTTTTTTCAGAGATGATGCAAACTGGTTAGCACAACCCTACCTTTTCCTTCCACAACTCACTTTCTCTTTTATCTCTGAAAAACAGATAACTACTATTTTCTAAAATCCTATACAAAATCCATTTCAAGTATTGTTATCTGAGTATTAAGAAAATAGTCTTAGGGGTGCGCCTGGGTGGCTCAGTCAGTTAAGCGTCCAATCATGACGCTCAGTCAGTTAAGCTCAGGTCATGATCTCACAATTTGTGAGCTCAGGCTCGAGCTCAGGCTGACAGCTCAGGACCTAGAGCCTGCTTCGGATTCTGTGTCTCCCTCTCCTCTACCTCTTCCCTGCTTGCACTCTCTCTCTCTGTCTGAAAAAGTAACTAAACATTAAAAGAAAAAGAAAGAAAGAAAAGAATCTTAGGAAATTTGGGGGGGAAATCAATTATCTGACTTCAGTCATAGGTTCTACTCTACAAATGAAAAAGGAAAATGGGAAAAAAATGTTATTTTCCTTCTCTTTTATACATCTTTCATACATCATTAGAGGGGTTATATTATTAATTTAATTCGACTCAGTTGAATTCCATGGGTGTGTCACTGAAGGATAAGCACTCTCGGTGCTGGAAGTCACCTCTAGGTCCTAACTACTTCTGGATTTTACCTGTAGACTAGACTTTGGAATGATTTATCTCATCTCATCAGTGTCATACTGGTTCCATACACTTAAATTTGGGGCCACAGTTTTTTAAAGTTTATTTATTTATTTTGAGAGAGAGAGAGACAGAGAGAGAGAGAATCCCAAGCTGGCTCTGCACTGTCAGTGTAAAGCCCATTGTGGGGCTCAAACTCATGAACTGTGAGATCATGACCTTTGCAGAAACCAAGAATCTGTTACTTAACCAACTGAGCTACCTCAGGCCCCTCTGGGTCTAGAGTTTTAAAAGGCCTCCTCTCTGCTCTTTCCTGGAGCAGAGAACACAGTGGAGTCACTGGGGTCTTTGGCCTTCCAATCTTTGGCTTTCCTGGGCTTGTTGTTGCATTACTTTATCTTTGCCTTCATGTTCATCTGATGTTATCCCTGTGTATGTATCTGCCTCTGTGTCCAAATACACCCACCCACTTTTTAAAGGTTCATTTATTTTTGAGAGAGAGCACACATGTACAGCAGGGAAAGGGGAGAAAGAGAGGAAGACAGAGGATCCCAAGCAGGCTCTGCACTGACAGCAGAGAGCCCAATGCAGGTCTCAAGCTCACGAACCGTGAGATCATGACCTGAGCTGACGTCTGAGTCTCAACCGAGATACCCAGGTGCCCCCAATTTTCCCTTTTTATAACAACATCAGTCATATTAGATTAGGGTCCACCCTACAGACCTTGTATTAACTTGATCAACTGCGAAGAGCTTATCTTCAAATAAGGTCACATTCACAGGTACTGGTGGTTAATATTGCAACATCCTTTTATACAGTTCAACCCACAACTGAAGGGGACATCAGATTCGTGAAAGGTCAAGTAAGGACTGAGGCTTGGATCAGTAGCAATCTTCCCATACGTACGTTTCAGTCAGATGATACCAAGTTAGGTATTAGGTCAAACTAGATACTAATGATGGTTTTTAATCCTGCATCTCCAGTATGGAGTAAATAGAAATCTCTTCTTTAATTTTAAACATTCTTCAATATTTTTATTTTAATAGGCCAATAAAAACTTTTCTTCTAGATTAAATAATTATTTATACTTTTTCTAAGAAATTAGAAGAGAATGCCTGTTGGTTTTCTCTAACTCAACCATCTTCCTAGACATCATTCATTCGGGATTATTGTCAGGAAGAACAATTCCTTGCCAACCTCAATCAAATTAAAAGGAAGAAATAGCAAATACAATGATATCATTTCTATTTTTAAACATTTCGTAGGAATACTCAAGACAACGTCATAGTAATTTTATGATTTTCACTGGCTAATCAAACATTTTATTACCTTGCATTCATTCGTACACACACACACACACACAAGTGTACACACACACACACACACACACACACACACAGACCAGACACACACTCATTCAACTGGTTGTAGTCAACCCAAATTAAGTGGAAAAAGTCTTACTCACCTGTAGTTTTCATGCCAGTTAAAGGTAATAATCATGAAAACTCCAAAGATACTCATTCTCTCTGCTTTTCTTTTATACTTTTATTTTGGCATGAATTCTTTCATGCCAATACTTTCATCTATGCCTTCATTTCCAAAGTTTTACCTCATTAGACTCCAGTATTTAATAGGACTTAGGTTTTAGTGGTTGTGCAAGCAAATGGTTATAGAATAATAACTGAATAAGTGAATGGACATACGATCAATTTTACCAAAGAATGTGGTTTTCGGCAACATCATCGATTCCAATTATTTCCTGTGATAGCACTGATTTCTAAGGCCCTTTATTATTAAAACACTCCTGATGAAATAAATTGAACTGATACTTAAAAATATATGTTATGTTTTAGACTAAATGTAAAAATTTACTTTACACATACTATATCATATGGAATATTCTGCTATCAAATTTAATTCTATATTAAAATACTTCTCGTTGGCCTGAAATTATAAAAACTCTCATCTCTACATGGTTAAATGAAATGGATTCTTCCATTTACTGAGTTTCCAGTAAATCCAGCTATAGCACCAGTAAACCCAGCAGATCATTGGGTACTGGAGAAAGCAGTCTTAGTCCTGAAGTTTCCTCTCTATTGTACAGAAAGATTCCATCACCAAGAGGCCACACTGAGTCTGGAATTTCAAATGCAGTCAGAGTGGCTGTGTCTCTGGTGGTTGGAAATGGTCATTGACATTCAGACAGAGAGTCACCTTTTTAGCATTTCTTTTCTTTATTCTTTATCTTCAGTATGATTGTCATTGCTCAAAGGAACTAGGAAAACAAAAAGAAGGGTAAAGAATGACAAAGTGGTAGCAAGAGGGGGGCTGAGCAATCAGAGCATGACTACAAACTGCCAGAAAAGTTCTAACAGTTACCTTCCAGAATTATTTTCCGTGTATGCCAAATTGACTGTCATGTCAGTTAGTAGAAGTTTTATTTATTATTTTTTTCTCAAGCTGCTACATGGGCCCAATATTTCATAGTCATCATATAACTTAGAGATACTTTCACTTGTCAGGAAGAAGATGAGGAATGAAAGAAGAGGAAAGATTCAGAGGCAAAGAAAAAAAAGTAGAAAACCAACTCAGGATTCAGAGAATTCTGACAATGCGAACCAACACAGAGGAGTATGTGAAGGTGACTGGGAGGATAAATGCCAGATGCGATTGGAGACAAAATCTCCTTGTACTTTCTGAGAGTCAAAATCCTATCTGTCAAAATTATATTACTGAAATGAGATAAATGCTTTATTGTAAACAGGATGGAAGTGGTTCATATGAACAAGGAATGTGAAGCAGAGCATGGCGTGCAGAATCCTGGTCAGTGTCCACTGCCTTCAGGATGATGTCATGGCTGTGAAATAAAATGTATGGTGATACTGTTTCAGTTGGATTAAGGAGTCTAAGAGTGAGTTCAGAGCTCCCTCTAGCCTGCTGCTTTGGTCTGTAACACAGGCCTAGAAGTTATGAAATAGGAAGTGCTAGAGATGTCACGTTGGATGTGAGCATCAAAGACTTCTGTGGATTATATGAGTGTCGATGGGTGGACCCTTTGGGTGGCAATGACAAAGCCATAGCAATGAAGGAAGAAGCCCTTTCATACACAGATCTCCTAAGGCCATTTCTATATGTCCTGAATCTCAGCCAGACACTGGTGCTTGTGGACACTAGGGCTGAATATCCATGGAGAAACCTTCCTGGGATGAGATTGTCTCATTTGTTCCCATACGATTCAGTCTAAACAAAAAGACATCTACCTAGCGATTTCAGGTGCCCATCAAATATGCTGTAGAGGGCACTCAGGCATGGCCCCTACCTTCTTGGCATCATGTGAACTTCTTGGCTGAACTGAACATGTCCTACATATTCCATTTCTTGGGATCCAAATTTAATTTCTTAAGACTGGTCATCTTGTGGTTCTATCATAGTTACTAAAGAAGTACTCAAACCAGAGATCCACATGAGGATAAATTTATCAAGCAATCCCAGCAGAAGATCTGCATTACAAGCTCTTAGATGTGGGCTTTGAATATGATGAGTAGCCAGGTAGATAGAGTAATGGCCCTCCTTCCATCAGAGGCTATACTTTATTGGTACCACTACTCTGCAAACCTACAGAAATGGTTCCTGGCTGCGAACAATGGAATGAACTAGTTCATCTTCACTAGCAGATCGGGTGGATTTCCCTGTGGTGAAGGAAGTGTCTTTTAAACCATGCAACCTGCCTCACCACACACTGTACAAGTAAAGTACCACGCAATGCCACCAGAAAGGGGGACAAACAGATACATTCAGGAGTATTCTTTTTGTTTCTCTCTCTAAGACAGGAACCTGCCACATCTTCATGTTCCTGTAACTGAACTACACATCTCTAGATGCCCTTCCTAAGAGATGTGGGCAGTCGCTATCCTAGCTCCTAGCTAGCTTCTCAAATGCTTGTCAGCCTGGAAAACTTACAGGCTAACAGGAAAAGCAGTAAGATAATACTGTAAGATAATAAAAACAATAATAAATGCTACTGAAATCTTATAATGTTCTAAGTACTGTGCCAAGTGCTTTACATATATTATCTTTCTTGTTCTCAAAAAATTCTGGGGCACCTGGGTGGCTCAGTCGGTTAAGCATCTGACTTAGGCTCAGGTCATGATCTCACGGCTTGTGAGTTTGAGCCCCACATCGGGCTCTGTGCTGACAGCTCAGAGCCTGGAGCCTGCTTCGGATTCTGTGTCTCCCTCTCTCTGCCCCTCCCAAGTCGCATTCTCTCTCTCTCTCTCTCAAAAATAAACATTAAAAAAAATTCTATGAAGCAGGTACTATTATAATCTGAGGAATAGGAGATGTAGAGAGGTAAAATAACTTCCCAATGTCGCACACCTAGTATGTAGTAGAAAAGAATAGAAATTCAGTTCCGTAAGACACCAAAGTTCATACTTTTAAACATGCTCAGGAAACACACACACACACACTTTACATACATGCATATACATATACACATATAATATACAAATAGAAAGATTATTCTCTGAAAATGGGTTTTGTGAGGCTCTATAATTATCTACTAAATACCCATTCTCCCCTTCTCCCTTACCAACCTAAACTCTGATTTTCTTGGGGTGTCAATTTTTCCAACCAAAAAATCTTGGTTTCCCAGCCATTTCTGCAACCATGGGTAACCCAGTTCTGGCCAATGAGCTATAATTGGAAATGTGGTACGAAGTTCCTGATGAGTTTTTCTCTCTTCTGATAGAGGTCCTGCCTCTTTTTTCTGCTCCCATTTTTGTTCAGGCCAGAATATGGACTTGATGTTTGAAAGTGCAGACACCATTCAGAGACCCTGAGAAGGCAATCCACACGCACAGGATGGCAGAGTGGGAAGGTGGAAGAAGCACAAGTCCCTGATGGCATCAGAGTCCTCCTGAATGATTTCTGGATGTTGTGTGAAGAGAATAATCCATTATTTAAGCCATCCTTTGATGGATTTTCCTCTCCTTTCGGCAGACTACAATGCTAATTGATATAAATATTAATGAATACATATCTCAAAGCTCAAATTTTGTGAATTAAAAATTCTTTGCTCCTAAGTCTTATTGTAATGGGGTCATCCTTAGTAGTGGGCACTTCTACACTGTAGCAATATATTTCCCACACTTCAAAACTTTTATATATGCCTGTGATCGTGGATAAAACACCCATATAACCTCACACACACACACACACACACACACACACACACACACACACACAAACTACTATGTGTCAAGCACATAACAGCCTTGGTGCTGCAACCTGATTAGTTAAACTAAGTTGTAGGAGGAGGGGGTGCATATTGTGATAGCTCCCGCTGCTCTTCAGCCAATTTGCACATTTTCCTAGAATTATGTTAGATGTTATTATCACCCAAACACCTGCTGCCATGTAGACAGGAAAACAAGCCAAAACCAAGAGAGGAAGTGAAACATACTAAATTAAAAACAAATGTGTACACTCCCTAAGTACAGAATACAAATAATAGCCTTCAAATTTGAGGACCGGAATGCCTGGTTACTAACAGTCTCTAAGCTAATATAAATGCCCAACCCCGATCGGGAGGAAAAATGATCGGGATAATCTCCATTTGTTTATTTCTTCTTTCATACTGTGTTTTTCATAGAACGAAAAAAAAACTTTTCAAAAGATACGATCTATCTCTTTTCCTTTTTATTTCGGCAAACTCTGCTGTTACTTAACTTACATCAATATTTTTGCCCAAAACCTTCTTTACTCAAAAACCACACAGATAAAAATAGTAGGTAGTAAGGAATAAATGTTCATATTAGACATAACTTTTTATGATTTGAACATTGAAAATTATTGATTTTTTTGGAGCTCTGATGACTCAGTAAAAAAGAGAAGGGAGTTGAGAGAACAACTCAGACCTTCTAAAATGGATAATTTAAGGCTGATTCTTAGAATAAATATTGCATTTCAGAGCACTTTCTTACTCCTAAGATTGGCTCCAAATAGATTTCCTCTTCACTTCCTTCTTAACTGAGTTTTAGAGAAAGGCACTAAAGGAAGAAGGAATCAAAATCCAAACTTCGATTTCTTGATGACAGCCCTTTGTATAGTGATAATTCATCACTGTTCCAAAGTGGAGTTAATGCCTAGTTATCATGAGAAAGGCCATCAGAAAAGGGACCACACCATTTTCGCAAGGGTCACACACAGCTGTTCCGGAGCAGTGTATTGCATATGGTGTACGACTGGGGAGGAGAAAGTCAATGGGACACAGGGAGGGGGTGATGGGAGTTTGTGAATTCTAATGGTTTTTAGCAGTTGCTTGATTCAAGAACAAGGAGAAATCTAAAGAGGATATTTATAGAAAGATTTCTGTATTGAGAGAAAATGCTTATTCTGCCCCTTGAACCCCTGCAATAATGATTGCCACTATTTTTTAAAGCCTCTAATAATGGCCAGTTATTCTTTGAATGCAACATGAATCATTAGGTGACCCGGATTATATTGGTTGCATATTAGAGGCCAGTGGACAAGTGGTACGAACATAGGTGTAGTGTTGCTCTGTGCTGAAACAAAAAGCACTAACAAAGATCCAAGGCCGGGACTGCCCCACCAACCATGTCAACTCAACTCCTAGCAGAATAGCGTCAAAGAGGACAGATGCCAAACACATACTAAGATGGTTCTTGGAACATCACTGCAAACCCAGAGGGACAATTAGAGGAAGAATACCATTTTAAATAGTATGTTCTATCCAGAAACCTGGATATAGGCAGCATTATATGAATTCTCTAAATTTATGGAAACCTAAAAACTTGTTCTTGAAACTACCTCCTGGAAATTGGTGTTTAACCTAGATTTAATGAGCTCCAAGTTTCTTAAGAAATTAGTCTTTGCTGTCAGCACAAAGCCTGCTTTGGATCTTCTGTTTCTCTCTGCTCCTTCCCTGTGCTTTCTCTCTCTCTTCTCTCTCTCTCTCCTCCTCTCTCTCTCTCTCTCTCTCTCTGCCTGTCTCTCTCTCTCTCTCAAAAATAAATAGACATTAAAAAAAATAAATTAGTCTTTTATTCCACAGGAAAAACTGAGGGAAAGTGCAGATGTCCTGGGACAAATCCAGTCTTTTGTCCTTCCTAGTTATACTGAGAGCTGATATTTTAGACTTTATTTTACTTTAGACTTTGCAATTAAGGAGATTTATGAATTACTGGTCTTGTGTGCTATCTACCAGAAACTGGAGAGAAAATAATTTAAGGCATGGTTAAAATCTGTCACAGGAGCAATAAACAGCCCCATGATCGCCGCTTCCTTCTTGCCCTTATGTAATTTTCTCCCCAATGACCCAGTAGTGAGTCGAATATGGCCAGTGCAATCTGACATGATTGTCTAAGGAGGATTACAGAATGACTATGGCCTCTGTCCTGGGAAGCCTCTCTCACTCTTTTCCTACCTTGCTCTGAAGGAAGCCTTCTGCCATGCTGTGAACTGCTCTCTCATGAGGCCAACATGGTAAGGAATTAAGGTCTCCATTTAACACCTAGGGGAGACCAGAGGACTGCAAACAGACACATGGGAAAGCTTGGAAACAGACTCTCTCTCAGGTCATCCAGAGATGACTGCAGCTTAGGCTGACACCTGACTACAGCTTAAAGACAGGTGCTGAGGCAGAGGCACCCAGATAAGTTCCCAACCCATGGAAACTGTGAGAGAGTAAATGCTGTTTTAAGCTGCTAAACTTTGGGGTAAGTTGTCATGCAGCAATAGATAACTAATATGGTTGTGATGACTGTAACGCCTTAAATGCTGAAAAATACTACATGCTAGATAATAATACACTGAGTTTAAACTTAGAGGTTAATTATAAATTCAAGACTACTGACTAGGACTTCCACTTCACTGGCCAGTTTCTCTCCACTCTAGAAAGGATACCACACAAGGTATCACTCATTCTCTCTCTTTTGTGCACGCGCTCTCTCTCTAAAATTAAAAAATATATATATCCTATAAAAACAAAATAAAAAATTAAATAGTCCAGAAAAAAATTTAAAGCCATTCAACAGGCAAATATTAAGTGAGACCTGAAGGTTGGACTAACCCAAAGGAAAAGTAAAGTGCAGAAAAGAAAAGAAATCAGATGGTATTTGGTCTTCTGTTTACATTAGAACTATGGAGTATGCAGAATTCTCTAATTCCAAACATAATGACAAGAGGAACATATATGAATCAAGATTTCCAGGGAGAGTTCTATGAAAAAGTGTGGTACTTGGATGACCTGCTAAAGAGATAAAGGGGAAGACAGTAGATCCAGATGCTATATTTGCACAACAAACTCTAGAGATCCCATAAGCGGTCTTTTCATGTACCACAAAATTTAAAAAGGAGATTATAGGAAAAAAGAGTATTTGCTAAAAGAAAGAAAATTAAATATCACAGGAAGAAACCAAAAAACAAAATGAGAAAACCCTTATCCAATCAGATAAAATACAGGAGCGATCTAGATAATCTAAACAACTTCAACATTCTTTCACAAGTGTATTCTTGGCTGAACATCTCATTAGATTTTTTTTAAATTTATTTATTTAAATTCTGGGGTGCCTGGGTGGCTCAGTCAGCTAAATATCGAACTCTTGACCAGCTCAGGTCATGATCTCACAGTTCATGGTTTCAAACCCCGCATCGGGCTCTGCGCTGACAGAGTGGAGCCTGCTTGGAATGCTGTCTCCCTTTCTCTCTGCCCCTCCCTTCCTCTCTCTCTCAAAATAAATAAAAATAAAAACTTTTTAAAATTTTTATTTATGTAAATTCAAGTTAGTCAACATATAGTGTAGTATTGGTTTCAGGAGCAGAACACGGTGATTCATCACTTACACATTACACCCAGTGCTCATCCCAACAAATGCCCTCCTAACAATGCCCATCGTCCATCTAGCCCATCTCCCCACCCACCTCCTCTCTAGCAACCCTCAGTTTGTTCTCTGCATTTAAGAGAGGTTGGCCTCCCTCTCTGTTTTCATCTTATTTTTCCTTCCCTTCCCCTACGTTCATCTGTTGTGTTTCTTAAATTCCACATATGAGCGAAATCATATGGTATTTGTCTTTCTCTGACTGACTTCTTTCACTTAGCATAATACACTCTAGTCCTATCTGCTTTGTTGCAAATGACAAGATTTATTTCTTGCTAGATTCTGACCCATAACACAGCTTCAGATTCTTGTGACGCAAAACATCAAAAGGTTATATGATGGGGGCCTTCTGAGAGCACTGACTAGGGAGTTTATACCATTGCATAGCATATTTAAAAGATACGATACCTTTGTTAGACATCGTTAAGAACAATAAGCATCTTCCATCATTCCTAGAGCAAGTAGTGATTGCAATAGGCAGAAAGGGTCTTTTGGGGTTACTGGCTCTGTTTTGCTTTGTTTTGTTTTGTTCTGATCTAGGCTGCTTATATGGGTGTTTTCCAACTTGTGAGACTGTAACGAACTGTGTACTTATGATTTGTGCACTTTTCTATGTGTACATCTTACTTCAACAAGCATGTCACTAAAAGCAAACCAACAAATGGTGAAAACACTATCCTACCCGTTTGGGGAAGACTATCAGAATATTTATGAAGCACTAAATGAGAGCAGAGAACTGTTCTAGGGGCCAGGTGACAGGACTTCCTTCCCTCCAGGAGCTTTCTATTCAATAAGAGAGAGAAAAAAGGATACAACGCCAGTTCGTGCACACTATAATGTGAATAAATAACATGGAGTCATAAGCGACAGGTGATATAGAGGGATGTAGATGCCGGGCTGTAGAAGTTGGAAGCAGGGAAAATCACTTTTGGTGGTAAAAACCATAATATGGCATATTCTATTCCCCCTCAACTCTGGTCCTGAAACAAGTTATATATTTCTGGTCATTAATTAGATCAATGGAAGCATATAAGGAAATAGCAAAGGCTTTGGAGACAAAGGCATAAACAGAACGGGTTCCAATCCTACCTCCATCATGTATAGATTTGTAAGATCATGGGCAAGTTACCCATAGCATTTAATTATTGGTTTTGTTTTCCTAGTCTTTCTCTCTTTTTAAATTAAAATTATTATGGGAAACTGAGGTAGACCCCTCTCTCCTGACTCCAAACTTGAGACTGTAGTGGAAGCAACCAATCTAGTACCCAATCCCCTGCCATTTTCATTGGTCCAGGAATGGGCACATAGTCCAAATGAAACAAATCAGAGTTATGTCTATGTATCTTGGGTGAGGTTTACAGAACTGCAAGAGAAAGAGCTGCCCAGGGCCATGTTCCCAGCCATGTGGCAAAAGCCAATATGCAAGAATGAAGTTGGTATGCAGAAAAATGCAGGGAGAGTAAGAGCCATAGGAGAATAGGGCCTGGCATCACTACCTTCTCTTATTCCAGAAAACTCCTGCTCTTTTTGTGGTTTGGGTATTTAAGCCAATTAGTTCCCCATTTTTTTAAGTTAGTTCCAACTGAGTTTTGATTTTCTGCCGTTAAAAAAGCCATAATTAACACATTTCCTCCACTGAGCTTTGGTTTTCTCACCTGCAAAAGTGAGAAGAGAAACATATAATGCATAAGTTTGTAATAAATATTAAAAACTTCACTATTAGTAAAGACAATTGTTAAACATTAATTCTTCACCGTGTCCAATTAACGTGAGGATTTACACGGCCCACTCAAAGATTCTCCAAACTAGGATCACTCTGCATCACTCTGATTACAAAGCAGCTGGATAACTTATAAACCATGATTCTCCTATCATCCAATAAAGCCAAAGGGTAGACTGATCTCGAATGTTTCCTATGACCCTCCTTTTTCCCAACCAATCAGCTTTCATTCTAAACTCATTCTCCTCTGATTCACCGGATTGTTCTCCATCCCAAATTTGATCCTACTCCAGACATATTATGAGATTTCATGCTTGTTCTCCACAGCATTTTCCTTTCCAATATCACAAAAGGAGTTCGTTACATGACACACCCTCTCAGATGCCCATCCGCAAAGCGAACTGAGTTAAGCATGTACTTAATTTGGTCCCTTGAATTTTTACTCTTAGCACCAATGATGTGGTCGACACTTCTTCTCATTAAATAATGAAGCCAATTTTCACCCTTTTACAACAGCCTCAGATGGTCTCCAAAATACCACGAAACTTAACAAGAATAGTTCAAATTTACTGAGCACTGATATGTGACAGATTCTATGCTAAACTCAATGTTTACATTATTTCATTTAATTTTCTCTATGGCATTATGTTGGTACTATTGTTTTCCCTAGTTAGGAGACAAAGAAACTAAGACACAGAACATTGTATAAAATTTTCAAGATTTTACGGCTAATAAGCTGTAGAGTTCAAGTTTAAACTCATACAGTTATGACACTAGAGATTACATTCTAATACTATGAAAGATATGAAATAAAACATATAAACAGACTTCAGCTTTGTCCCATCCTCCCTTCTCATAGCCCTGTGATCCAAGTTAGAACATGAATTTCTGAACTGGGTCTTGTTATGTAGTAAACTACCAGGAACACTGGTACAAAATTTGCTTACGAATTTGTGTTATATAGCGTCAAGGAGAAAACCCTCACTTTTTTAAACTCCTCCCACCAACACTCAGAGACATTTCCATCCTAAGAAGCATAAAAGCATGTTCACGTGAGAGGAAGACTCAGACATCCAAGCACTTAGAAAAGAGATTTGCTTATAAAAAAGTTGGCAAAAGTCAGACTTTGGAAATATTAGCTTGTCAAAAAAAATGCCTATGACATGAATTTAAAGGAAAAAAAAGCTATGAAGTTACCAAATTTATATAGTTTACATTCATCTATTCACAGTAGAAAAACAACTTTCTCACCTAGCTATTATATCCACAAAGGATATCACATAACCTTGGAAATCAATTGTGCAAAAGGGTTATCGTTATTTTGCTATGGAGTGAGTAATTTAGAGGAAATGCTTAAAGTTTCATTTATTTTGGTAACAGATCTAGACAGGGTGACCCTGTTATTTTTGGCTTACCACACTCTGAAACATCATGTATATGTTTATTCATAATGGTGGCAGAACAAAGTGTTCATTTTCTTTCACATTGGCCATGATTGACATGGCTAGGATGGCCCTAGACAACAGTTAGGTCATCTGGGTAACCTGGAGGATAATGAAAATACCTTGTGACTGACTCAGAAACCATGTCATTGATAAAGTGGTTATTACTCTTAACACTTCACGGAAGGAAATGTTATAGGAAAGGCTGAGACACTTCAATGAGCTAAGACACTCATGTTTTTCCTTGCTTTAAAGAAGACAATATAGTCCTGCTGAAAGAACACAGACTCAGAAGTAGTGAACCTGAGTCCAGACTCCATAAATCACCAGGAGTTTGACCCTGACAAAGTCATTGTGTTGTGGATAATATGGAACACAGTGATTGCATTTCTTTTGTTAATGGGGCTTTTGTACAAGGACTATTAATATTAGTCAGGGTATAATCGGAGAAGCAGACCTCGTAAGAGACATTTATAATAAGAAACTTATAGGATTTGATCTTACACAATCATTGGGCTGGTTAAGCAGTCTATTTAAGGCTATTGTTTCTATGTTGGTTCTGGAAACCAAAACCTACAGAGAGGACAATTAAAATGAGAAAACAGATGTAAACTTAGGGAAGGAATATAGAGTACATAAAAGAACTATAACTCAGGCCGCCTGGGTGGCTCAGTCGGTTAAGCAGCCAACTGCAGCTCAGGTCATGATCTCACGGTCTGTGAGTTCGGGCCCCGCGTCAGGCTGTGTGCTGACGGCTCAGAGTCTGGATCCTGCTTTGGATTCTGTGTCTCCCTCTTTCTCTCTCTGCCCTTCCCCTGCTCATGCTCTGTCTCTCAAAAATAAATAAACGTTAAAAAAAAATTTTTTTTTAAAAAAGAACTACAACTCAACAACAACAAAAACCAAACAACTCAATTCAACCATGGAAAAGTTCTTGAAGAAACACTCTCCAAAGAAGATCTATAAAATGGCCAATAAGAACAGAAAATTATGCATAATATCACTGATTATTAGAGAAATGCAAATCAAAACCACAATATGAAACTGCTTCACGTATGTTAGATGGCTATTATAAAAACACAACAAGACAGAAAATACTAAGTTTTAGCAAGGATATGGAGAAACTGGAACACTTGTGCCTTGCTGGTAGGAATGTAACATGGTACAGTTACTATGAAAAAAAATATGCAGTTCCTCAAAAAAAGTACACAAAGAATTACCATGTGATCCAGCAATTCCACTTTGGGGTATATGTCAAAAAATATAGCAGGGTCTCAAAGTGACATTTGTAAACCCGTGATCGTATCGACACATATCGTTGTGTAAGCATAAGGTTTACAATGCGGTGATTTCATATACATACATATTGTGAAACGATTACCTCAGTAGAGTTAGTAAACATCTCCGTCACCACACATATTCACAATTTTTGTGAATTTGTGTGATGAGAGCATTAACATTTCTCTCCTGGCAACTTTCAAGCGTATAATATAGTATACTCTAGTCACCATGCTGTAGATTACATCCTCAGAATTATTCGTCTTATAATCAGAAGTTTGTTACCCTTTGACCAACATCTCCCCACTTCCCACCTCCAGCCCCTGGTAATCACCAATCTGCTGTCTGTTTCTATGAGCTCGGCTTTTTTTAGATTCCATATATAAATGAGATCATACAGCATTTGTCTTACTGTGTCTGACTTATTTTTTTTAATAGTTTATTTTCAGATTGGTTTACATATAACACCCAGTGTTCATCCCAACACGTGCCCTCTTTAATGCCCGTCACCCCCTCTCCCCCCTCACTCACCTCCCTCACCCTCAGTTTGTTCTTAGTCTTTGAGACTGACTTATTTCACTTAGCATAATGCTCTCGGAGTTCATCCATGTTGTTGCAAAAGATAAGATTTCCTTCTTTTTAATGGATAAATATCATTCTATTAAATATAAGTATATGCCACATTTTCTTTATTGGATTGTTTCCATGTCTTGGCTATTGTGAATAATGTGGTAAAAAAACATTGGGGGTACAGATATCTCTTCAAGACAGTGATGTCATTTCTTTCAGATATATATTCAAGTGAGATTGCTGAATCTTTTGGTAGTTCACTTTTAAATTTTTTGCTTGAGCTCTGATCATAACTATACTTTTTGGCTTTGTGTTTCTGGGCCTTTAAGAACCTGCTTCTTTATCTTTAAAGAGAATATAACAGTAGTATTAGCTTCATGGTGTTCATTCAAAGAATTAAATAAAACAATATATAGTGCTTAGAGTAGTCCCTTGCATATATAGCAAGCACTCAATCAATGCTACCTATTGTTATTAATTTTGTAGCTGGACAATAGTAGCTCTTAATGGAAAGTTAGGGCTTATGACTTATAAGGAAGTCTCAGTACGCGGTACCTGCATTAATTAAAAATAAATTTGATAGAATGTTAATCATAAGCATAGACTTTTGCCACAACTTCATTCATTATTTTGACTTTTAGCCAGTCATTAGCATTAATAATATTTCTGAGTATACAAGTAATTTCTCAAGAAAAAGGCATTACATTTCTCCATAATTTATAGTTTAATGAAATTCCCAATATGTGAGAAATCATTTCAATGGCCAGAAAAGCCATTCTGAGCAGCATCGTTTTAAAATCACTGTCAGGGTACCTGCATGGCTCAGTCAGTTAGGCACCTGACTTCAGCTCAGGTCATGATCTCACAGCACGTGAGTTTGAGCCCTGCATTGGGCTCTGTACAGACAGCTCAGAGCCTAAAGCCTGCTTTGGATTCTGTGTCTCCATCTCTCTCTGCCCCACCCCCTGATCTCTCTCTCTCTCTCCCTCTCTCTCTCAAAAATAAACATTAAAAACATTATTTAAATAAAAAAAATAAAATAATAGTCAATTGCTAAAGGCACTTTGAAAGTTTGTATTCTACTCTTATATGCAGATCATTAGTAGATCATTTAGTAAAGAGATTTCCAAGGAAAGTTTCCTGTGAATCTAATTATTATAAATCAAACAATTTTATCCCCTTGACTTACATTCTAATTTTAGAAACATGAAGCCATTTTTAATGGCTTATTAATTGACTATGGCTTCTATTCATTAGGTTTAAGATTCTCTACTTAGTGATTGAGCAGGACACAAGTATGTACCTACCCAGAGGAAAGTAGGTATTAAAGGAAATCTGAACTATTCATTTTAAATTTAGGTCTTTCTAAAGATAGCCATCCCTTACTAATTCAAGTTTGAGTTTTCATTCAATTTTTTTTTCTTAGTAGGTCACATTCGTACCCTATTTTTGGCTTTGTTTTCCATTTCCAGGTTGATAATGGCTCCCACGGCAGGGGGCTGATGTCCGGATCCTTTCACACCAGACGGAAATGCAACCACTGAAATGAACTATTTCACATCCAAGAAAGGCTGAGAGGACTTTCAATCGCACAAGCTGTAATTTACCAAAGGGGATTTACTCAGGGCAGTGAAGTTCATGGATTTGGAGGAAATTTAGTGAAGCTTTTACAGTGATCAAGACCTCAACTTTAGCAACTTATCTGAAGGCCATGAACAAAGTCAAGAAAAGGGTGTGTCATGGCAAATAGAGTCAATTCTGAAGAAGGAAGTCCTGATCAAGTTGTCTTTCTGCAGCCCCAGCATATTCTTAACTTCTTTACACTTAAAATTATCAAGGAAATCCAAAAACTTTTGTTTTGGGACCTATCAATATCTGTAGTGTTAGAAATTAAAACTGAGAAATATTCGTTAATTTCTTTTAAAATACATTTATTAGTTGGCATAGATAACATTTTATGAAAAAAATAACCGTACTTCCCAAAACAAATAATGAAGAAGAGTAGCATGTTTTACCTTTTTGCATATCCCTTTTAGTGTCCAGTCTCAAAGAATACAGCTGTATTCTCTTATCAGCTTCTGCATTGTCCAATACCATGTGTTTGTTGGGCCAAAGTATAGGAAGAAAATTAGGCCTCACGAAACTATGTAGTAGTTGGAAAGACAGGAACATTTTAATAGCCTTTTCAAATACTTGTGGATTTTTTATTATTTGATACTATGTCAAAACTCTACAAGAGGTACTTACTTAAAGGGAAGTTGCAGTAAGGAATCTGAAACAATTTCAGTGAACTTTGCATACTCTGATGTTACACCGTTGATGTTTCTTGTACTCTGAATGGATCTTTTAACATGAGTAATTTTGTAAAATCATAGTCATTTGGAACATACTGGTTCACTGGGCTATGCAGATCCTCAAAATGTTGGGGCGCCTGGGGGGCTCAGTCAGCTAAGCGGCTGACTTCAGCTAAGGTCATGATCTCACGGTCTGTGAGTTCGAGCCCCGCATCTGGCTCTGAGCCTCCTTCAGATTCTATACCTCCATCTCTCTCTGCCCTTCCCTTGCTCACGCTCTGTCTCTATGTCTCTCAAAAATAAAAACATTAAAAACAAAATGTTGACAGATTTTATTATACGACATCAAAAAACATTACTTGTTAAAATCGCCACTGATCTCATCAAAAACTCTTTTGGAAAAAAGAATGTCAAGTTTTCTAAATTGTCTAAAATTCTAATTTTCACTCGAAAACTTGAATGACAGCTGACTTTGTTAACCTTTGAGAAAATATTTGCAAACACCCAAGTCTAAATAACCATATTTTCTCTGTTAATAGATTTTTCAAGCAAAAATGGAACTTCTAAGTTTCATGAAAACAGCTTTGAAATTCAAAGTATACAGTGCTTTATGCATACTTCCCATTGTGTCACTCTGAATATTTAAAAAGTATACTCTACAGTGATTTAATAAGATAAACAATTTTACTGCTTCATAAATGATATTCTTAAGTAAAATTGACATTTTTGAGTGTGTAGCAATGAAGAATACATGATTACTAATATACATTGGTGGAACTGCCTTGATTTGTACTTAGTTTTATATACCACAGATTTTATACTATCAGCACAATATCAATGCAATGCAACATGCAAAAATTGTTTTATATTATGATAAAAATCGTTTTAGGGGCACCTGGTTGGCCCAGTTGGTTAAGTGTCCAACTTGTAGTTTTGGCTCAGGTCATGATCTCACGGTTTGTGAGTTCGAGCTCCAAGTCAGTCTCCATGCTGATAGTACGGACCCTGCTTGGGATGCTCTTTCTCCTTCTCTCTCTGCCCCTTGCTCACATGCATACTCTCTCTTTCTCAAAATAAATAAATAAACTTAAATAAAATAAAATATTAAAAAAATAGTTTTAACCTCATTGACTTCCTGAAAGAGACTGAGTATCTCAGGGGCCCATGGATTGTTATTTTGAGAATTCCTGTTCTGGAGAATTCCAGGTCTATTTAATGGGACCAGTCTGAAAAAGCCTTTTTAGAAGAAGTTTTTCTTTCAAGATCTATCTGAAGACTGAAAAACTGGGATTCCTAGTCACTTGATGGTATGAGGAAATCCAAATATTCTCAAATTAGAGAAAAAATAAAATAAAAATTTTGTTACCTCTTTTAAAACAAAAGAACTGAGTGAGTCATTCTACTGACAAATTCCATGTCACTCTGTATAAAGTTTCAAAACCAGTACATAAATGACGATAAACATTAAAATAACACCATAATTTAGAAAATCTTTAGTTGTGATAGACAGTGGATTTTGCTCATTTTGAACTTGTCTAAACATGTCCAATATTTTTGCACAAAACTTTATTAGATATACCATAATTCCTCGAAAGCCCTCTCATTTTATAGAAAACATAAACAGAAGCTCAAGGAATTTTGACTTAAATCTGAGAAACTTAGAACTGAAACAATCCTCTAGGTCACCTAGTTCAACCTTTCTACTAAGTGAATTTTATCCTTCTTACATGAACTTCCAGGTTTGACTTGAACCCTACCAGTGGCACATAGCTCACTGCTTCAGGAGGCATTATTTCATTCCAGACTGGAATCATCAGCAATTTAGATGTTTCTTTTTGAGAACAAACAAACAAGTCTTAAGCATACTTATTAATGTAATATAATATTTCGATTTTGTAAGATCATATTTGCTTTTTCAATAATCGAAGCATAATATCAGCTTGTGGTGAACAGATGACTTATGGATTTATAAATCCATAAAATCATTTTGACAACACGAATTGTTGTCAATATACCCTAGCCAATATTTGTATTGTACTGTACTGTTGATATTTTCCTCCAAAAATAAGTTTTTAAAATTAGATTTCATATGGATCACTTTGCTCCACAGCCCAATTTCTCATGGCCAATTTTAATTTTGATTTATTCGACACTGATATTACCTACATGCAATTTATGTCATCAGCAATACTGATGTAGAGGTCAATCATATCTTCATCTAATTTTCTTTCTAATAGCAACAACGATAGGGAGGAAGGAAGACTATGGCATGATACTAGAGATACACATTTATTCAATCGCACTTGTTAAGATTTCCCAATAGTGTTCTAGGTCCTTAGCTAACTACCTAGCATAAAGGAAAAGAGAAAGAGAAAGGGACAAAAAGTTTATTAGAGCAATAATGGCTGAAAACTTTCCAAATATGGAGAGATGGATATCCAGATTCATGAGACCAAAGACCCCAAATAGGTTGAGTCCAAAAAGTGCTACACCAAGATACATTATAATTAAATTGTCGAAAGTCAAAGACAAGGAATTATGAAAGCAGCAAGAGAAAAGTGACAAGTCACATAGAAGGAAACCCTCATGACTGATAGCATTTTTCTCAATGGAAATTTTGTAGGCCAGGAAGAGTTGGATGATATATTCAAAATATTGGGGGCAAAAAAAAACCAGAAACAGAAATAAAAACAAAAACAAAAACTCTGTCAATCAAAAATACTATACCCAAGAAAGCTGTCCTTTAGAAATAAAATTAAGAGAGAAATTTTCACAAACAAAAGCTGAGGGGATTCATTACCACTAGACCTGTCTAAAAGGAAACACTGAAGTGTCATTTTCAATTGGAAATAAAATAATGCTAATTACTCTCATAAAACATAAACGTGTAAAACTCATCAAGAATAATAAATATATAGCCAAACTCAGATTCCCTAATATTGTAATGGTGGTATATAAATCCCCTCAACTTTAGCTGAAAAGCTAAAATCAAACATTAAAATTAAGCATAACTATAATAACTTGTTATTATTTGTTATTACCACAATATTTATTATAATAATTTGTTACTTGATGTAAACAGAGATGTAAACTACAACATCAATAACCTAATATGTGAGGGGGAAAAAAGTAAAAGTATAAAACTTCTGTATGCTATTGAGTAAGTTGTTATCAGTTTAAAACAGGATATTATAAATATAAGCTATTTTATGTAAGCCTCATGGTAACCACAAAGGATAAACCTGTAGTAGTTACTTAAAAGATTAAGATAAAGGACTCAAAGCACACAGCTACAAGAAGTCATTAAATCACGAAGGAAGACAGCAAGAGAGGAAACAAAAAACAAAGGACCTACAAAGCAGTCGGAAAACAATTAACCAAATGGCAATAGTAAGTCTTATCCATCAATAATTATTTTAAATATAAATGGATTAAATTATTGAATCCAAAGACAGAATGGCTGAATGGATACGAAGAACAAGATTCAACAATATGCTGCCTACAAGAGACTCACTTAACTTTAAGGACACCCATAGACTGTGAACACAGGGATAAAAAAGGATATTTAAGTAAATGGTAATCAAAAGAAAGTAGAGGTAACTATACTTATATCAAACAAAGCAGACTTTAAGCTAAAAATGGTTAAAAGGAAAAAAAAACGGTCATTATATAATTATAGAAATGTCAATCCATCAAGAAAAAAATAGCAATTATAAATATTTATATCCCCAACATTGGAACATGTAAGTATATAAAGCAAATACTAGCAGAACTAAAAGGAGAACTAAGGAACAATGCAATAATAATTGAGGACTTTAATATCACACTCTCAACAATGGATAGATCATCCAGACAGAGAATCAATCAGGGAACAGTAGATTCGAACACCACTTAGGACCGAGTGAAGCTGGGAGATGTATACAGAACATTCTATCTAACAGCAACAGAATATACATTTTTCTCAAGCATATCAAACATTTCCTAGGATAGATCATATGAAAGGCCACAAAACAAGTTTCAACATATTCAAAAGGGTAGAAATTATACCAAATAACTTTTCTGGCTACAGTGGTATGAAACTAAATGTCAATAACTGGAAAATTCACAAATGCATGGGATTTATAGAAATTAAATAACACATTCCTGAACAATCATGAGTCAAAGAAGAAATCAATAAAAAAAAAAAGCCCAGCTCTCGAAAACTCAAATAGATTAAGCACTTAATGTAATACCTGAAACTATAAAACTTCTAGTAGAAAACATAGGGGAAAAGCTCCTTTAGATTGGTTTTTGGCAATGATTTTTTGGATATGACACCAAAAGTACAAATAACTAAGGCAAAAATATACAAGTGGGACTACATCAAACTAAAAAGTTTCTGCATAAAAGAATTAAAACAAAAACAAAAAACAATCAACAAAATGAAAAGGCAACTTCCAGAATGGGAGAAAATATTTCCAAGGCATATATCTGATTAGGGGTTGATATCCATATTATATAAGGAACTTATGCAACTCAGTGGCAAAAAAGAAACAAATAATCTGCTTTGAATTTTTTTTAATGTTTATTTATTCTTGAGAGAGAGAGAGAGAGAGTGCAAGCAGGGGAGAAGCAGAGAGGGAGACACAGAATCAGAAGCAGGCTCCAGGCTCTGAGCTGTCAGCACCGAGCCAGATGTGGGGCTCAAATCACAAACCTGTGAGATCATGATCCGAGCTGAAGTCGGATGCTTAACCGACTGAGCCACCCAGGTTCCCCGCGAATAATCTGTTTTAAAAATGGGCAAAGAATCCAAGTAGACATTATTTCAAAGAAGATATTCAAATGGCCAACAGGTACATAAAAAGGTGTTCAACATTATTAATCATAATCAGGGAAATGAAAATCAAAACCACAATGAGATACCACCTTATATAAGTTACAATGGTTATTATCAAAAACATAAGAAATACTGAGTGTAGACAAGGAAGTATAGAAAAGGAAAGATTTGTGCACTGTGGGTGGGAATGTAAATTGGTGCAGCCACTATGGAAAACAGTATGGAGGTTCCTCAGAAAATTAAAAATAGAACTGCCTTATTATCCAGAAACCTTGCTTCTGAGTATATATGGACATGAAATAATTATCTCAAAGAAATATCTGTACCTCCATGTTCATTGCAGCATTATTTACCATAGCCAAGACATGGAAACAACCTAACTGTCCATCAACAGATGAATAAATAAAGAATATATGCTATGTATACAATGGAATAGATGCAGCCATAAAAAAGGTAATCCTGTCATTTGCAGCAATACGGATGAAACTTGAGTGCATTATGTTAAGTGAAATAAATCAGAGAAGACAAACACTGTATAATTTCACTTATATGTGGAATCTAAAATACCACACTCACAGAAACAGAGAGCAGATTGGTGGTTACCAGGGTTGGGAGAGTGTGTGGGAGTGGGTTAGAAATGAATGAAGGTGGTCAAAGGGTACAAACTTCTGGTTATAAGATGAATACATCCTGGGATGTAATGTACATCATTACATTACTGTGACTATAGGGCGACTATAGTTAACAATACTATATTATATACCTGAAAGTGCTGAGAGTAAGGCTTAAAAGTTCTCACCTCACATACCAAAAAATGTAAATATGTGAGGTGATGATGGTTGATTAAGCCATCAACTCTTGGTTTCGACTCAGGTCATGATTTCGCAGTTTGTGGGTTTGAGCCCCATGTGAGGTTTACTTATCCATGACTCCATTTATTCATGCATATATGCATCCATCCATCCATCATTCACTGAGTATATAAATATACTTTTATTTTCTTTCTATGAGGTCCAATATTGCTCTGTTTTCACCTCTAATAAGAATACATGATTCCATACTCCCATATAGGACCAGTGTTTATCAGATCAAGTGATCTGATTCAGGATTCAAAGAATATGTCCCCATAGACAGTTTCATTTGCATTGCTTTCCTGGGAAACTGATTGAAAATCCCAGAGGAAGAGGCGGAGATGGAAAAGAAAGGAGGATGAAGGAGAATATGAGGCCTCCACCAAGTCCTCTCGTCTTAATTTCAGATTCCACTAAGAAGTAAACATGGTCACTGCATTTTTGAGTAGGACCATAGAGAGATACTAGAGCACTCTCTAGTGCAGTGACCAGAGTCAAGAAAGAGCTACCAAGATGATTGAAAGCATGCTGACATGTGAAATCACATGTTCTTATTTCTATACTTTCATACACAAAACTGAGAGAACTGAAGCTGTCACCAGAGGAATCAGTAGGTATTGCATTGTAAGCTACTCTCTTTTTTTACCATGCTATTTTTCACCTGATCTTTTGTAGCATTTTGTTACTTAATAAATGTTTGGATATTTCCTTGTTTTTCTCTCTGCTGGAGAAAAACAGAAGTTACTCTTAAATTGTTTAACATATTTATTTGGGTCTTGGTTTTTCTAAGTTTGAACTATTCAAGATTCCTTTCTTCCTTTTGAAAATTACACTGACCTCAACATCCTTTAAGTGTTCACAAAACAAGGTTCCCCTGTTGCTTCCTAGAATAATACTTCCATTGCTTCCTAGAGTAATACTCTTTTCCTTTTTACTCACACATATTTGTTCTGCATTGTGGCTATATCCAATAGTTAATTAATACTATCAAAATTTCATATTTAATTTCTGTGCTCATATATTTAATATCTGTATCTCACTCTCCTCAGAGGTTAACTTTCTTCTTGCTGAAGAAAACAATTTAATATTTCTTTCAATGACAGACTATAGCTGGAAAACTCTCCTAGTCATTGTATGTCTCAAATGTCTATCTTATGCTCTCCTCCCTCTTTCATGATAATCTAGCTGATATAAAAGTTTTAAGTTATCAGGTATTTTCCCTCACTACTTTCAAGAGACGCCATCATCGTTTTTCTGACATCTCTTTGTTAATGATGTGAAGTCAGTTGTCTCATTTGCTGACATTCTAGGTAGCCTATCCTTTCTCTGTGGTAGCTTTTAAGAATCTCTATTTCTCTTGATATTCTGCTGTTTCAATGCCAAGCATAGAGTGTAGGTGTTTTTATTCCAGCCCCTATTTACAGCGCCCTTCCATCTTGAGCTCTCTGCCTTTGTTCTTGTCGCTAATGTTTCAAATTTTGTTTCTTCAACATTTTCTCCATTCTCTTCCTCCAGAAATCTTAGCAAGCATGTGCTGAAAGTTCTCAATTTGCTTCCATAGCTCTCAACTGCTGCTTAATATTTGATATCCATCTCTCTCTGCCATTTTTAAAGTGAATTACTCAAAATTCTTTTCCATTTCTCTAATTTTTTACCTGTGTGCAGTCTAAAGTTTGTTTCATTGGTTGGAGTTATTTTTTAAAGGTACTGATTCTTTTCTATACACGTGCTCTTATTTCATATTACCTGATTTCAAAATTTCTTGTGTTTTTAATTAAAGAACTACTTCGCTGCTATAAACATACAAATTTTAATGTTTCTGTCATATGAGACTGTAACATTAATTTTACCTGGAGTGAGTAAATGTTCTTTTTTTTATTATTGTAGGCTATGTTCCTCCACAATCAGATTAATGAAACATTGCAGAAAATATGGAATATGTATTAATGTGTGTTCTCCAACACTCTTCTGATAAAATAGTTTATTTATTCATAACAAGTAAGTAGAAAAGACAAAATTTGAGGTGATAATGGTGATTCTTCCCAAATGGAATTACTTTCCCCTCAACTTATCCCAATTTTAATTTCCATTTTTTGAAAAGAGTTTACTTTGTTAAGGTAATAAAATGAAAAGTTAAAGTCAGTACAACTGTAAATAATCAGGCACAGTATTGGTATCTGTGAAAAGTATTAAAACTAAGATTCCTGGGGCACCTGGGTGTCTCAGTCGATTAAGCAACTGATGCTTGGTTCCAGCTCAGATCATGATCTCATGGTTCAGTTCGTGGGTTCAGGCCCCACGTCAGGCTCGAGCCTGCTTGGGATTTTCTCTCTCTCCCTCTCTCTCTGCCCTTCCCCCATTTGCATGCGCTCTCTCTCTCTCTCTCTCAACATAAACAAATAAACATTTAAGCAATAAATAAAAATAAGATTCCTGCTACAGGAAACATCATTTACTTGACCTAAAATCATTCATCCTATAATCTTCACTACACTGATCACTCCCTTATGACTTTCTTCTTTCTCTGGTAAATGGATTTATATTTTGCTATGCACTCAGGTTTAAAGACAAACTCTGGGAGTATAAATCTCCATCAGAAGCATGCTAGTGAGACTAAACTGTTTCCATGATGCATGTAGATCCCTCTACCAGGTACAGCACCATTACATAAATTCAAGACAAGCGTTACAGTTGCCATATAAATTAAGAAATACTGATTGAAGATTTCATTCAGCAGGTTTTTCTATTCAGCCTTGAGCTCAGAGTAAGATACTGTATCACTTTTTTTTTTAATTATCATAATTATGAATATCGCTATACTGGGTTATTTTCTACACTGGTCATATCTGTAAGTAATACATAATGGGTTCGGCTACTGTTTGGGCAAACAAAACAGTTCTATAACTGTTGTATCAAGAGAAGATTTATAGATGAAGATTGTAGCTTCTTTCTTTAAAATCAGCTAAAATATCAGACAAAAGTTTTTGAAAGATCCTAACATCCCCCCAAAAAACACATTGTAGATTCATAATTAATATGTTCATCCAAGCTCTTTTAAAACTGTATTCAGGTAGATCAATCGATTGCCGATCACTCATTCTATATAAAATGACATACAAATTTCTTCAGTTCCAGAATTAGCAAGGCACAATCCCATATTTGCTACTTTTGTCAATTATATTAAGCATAAAAAAATTATATTAAGCATAAATATCCACATAACTGCTTGCATTAATTGTGCTGTTGCCGGTCAGTCTGAAAGAGGATTTTAAAATTATCCATCCAACAAAAATCTTTTAGCATTTACTTTGTAGTCGACATTGTCTCTGCTCCATTTGGATCCTCAGAGTCCCTTTACAATCTCTGTACACCCCTTCTCCAATATCTGTGCTTTTGCTTTTAATTGCCTACCCCTGCTATCCTCTTTATAAAACTTCCTCGAGCTCTGAGAATCAGATTTGGCCCTTGCTTTTCCTGCAAGGACAGAACACCAAAAAGTCCGATGAGTTTATGTCCCCCGAGAGTACTTGTTTCCAATGAGTGACTAGTGGAAAGCTAACTCTTGACTTGGGCTGGGAAAAATAGGGGGTGTAAGATTCCAGAGTTCTCACCAAGATCAGGATGAGGCTTGCCTCATCCTCTTATCAGGTGAGACATCGCCTCAAATGACACCTTTGCTGGGCTTCTGCCCGTTCCCTGTCTTGTTCCCCATCCCCCACTTTCTTTCTCCTAGGATCACTTTTTAATAAAATCATCTGCACACAAATCCTTACCCTGGTGTCTGCTTCTGGGAACCCTAACTTAAGGCATACTACGTGTCACACTTGGGGCTGAATGCTAAGAACATAACGGTGAGCAAACCAGATATAGAAACAGTCATTTAGAGGTCACAGTCTAATGAAGAAGATGGGATACTGAACTAGCATTGAAGCACACTCTGAGAAGGATTCTTTCAAGAGACCAACAGCGCTTTGGGGGAAGGAACACATAATCTTGTAGGGCGGCAGTTGTCACAGATGGCTTACCAGAGGAAATGGTATTGGAACTGAAACTTAACAACTAAACAGGAGTGCAAAGGGCAGTGTGGAAGGTTTAAAAAGAACATGAAAGTGCAAAGGGCCAGAGTGGACCGAGTCCACAGTTAGATCATTTAGTGAAGAAATTAATACAGAGCCTGTGTGTTACTGCATTGTCCTGTGAATCCAACAAAGAATTACAAGCGGGCCTTAACTGAATGACCTTTGGTCATTTTTGCATTTAATAAGCATATTTGTGTACTTCTATTTCAGTGTTTCATGTACTTTACAGGAGATAGAATGGGAGAGCTCTGGGAAGACCTATAGTATGCAATCCAAGACCTTTAGAAGTTCAAAATCACCAGGCATCACTTTGGGCTATACTGCTCCCAGGAGAGTTGTCATTCAGCTCAAGATGATAGGCAGGGTGTTTGCTAGCCGAGAGAGGTAAAGATCACATTCCAGGTGGTAAGTTCCAGATAATACTCGAAGATGTCTAAGGACTGATCCTAAAGAAACTTCATCACCTCTATGTAGGCATGTTCCCTGACTCCTCCGGGTAGCTAATCACTGTTTTCTTTATATACGCACGGCAGTATACACATTTTTCTGCAATCCTTTTTATTAACTCTCTCGCTTTTTCAACAGACTGTGAGTTCTTCACAAAAGAAGAGATATTTATCTTTAACATGTGCAATGATTAGCACATAGCATGTGTTCGAAAATGTCTACTGGGTGGAAAAATGAAAGAATAAATGAAAGATTATTTCTTTGTAGCTTTTGTTCTTTTCGATATGAGCAGAATATCTTCTGTCCAAAATCTTTAACTCACTGGCTTCTCCTTCTCTAGGCAGTGTTGTCCAATGGAAATAAAAGATGAGCCACATATATAACCTAAATTTTCTAGTAACCACAGAGGGGAAAAAAAAGTAAAATGAAATGGATAGAATTAATTTTAATAACATGATATTCAATATTTAAAATTATAATTTCAACATGTAAACAATAGTTTTAAATATGAGATACTCTACATATTTTTCCATACTAAGAAATCCAGGGTCTATTTCGTGTATGCATATCTCAATTCAGACTATTCATATTTCAGGTGCCCAATAGCTAGTTTCTACTCTACTGGACAATACAGTCCTATATACTACCTCAAAACATGAAGTTAACATTTTCCTATACAAAGTTTTTTTCCAATACAAAATTTTCTTAAGAAGCAAGAGAGTTTCAAGCACATTTTTAGACCAGGATTTCTCAATAGTGACACACCGGCCAGGTAATTTGGCTAGATAATTCTCTGTTATAGGGGACTTTCCTGTGTGTTACAGGATGTTCGGCAACATCCTTGGTCTCTACTCACTAGAGGTCAGTACCAACCCTCTTCCTTAGTTACAGTATCAAAAATGTCTGTAGACACTACCAAATGTCCCTTGGGGGATAAAATTGCCCCCACTGAAAACCACTGAATTCAATTATTCCTTTCAACTTTGGGAAGCAAGAGTTTTGGGACTCCAGCACTCTAGTGGGTCTCATGAAGACCTATCTCCAAAAAAATTATCATGCCACAGAGGAAACCTTGTACCACAAGGGGTTTGTTGTGGAATTTCTGCAGGCTGAGGTTTTGCTGATCTGCCAAGAGCATTCCCACTTTCCCACCTTAGGCCATTTCAGGACACTGAATTTGGTTGACTGGTGTTTGTTCAGGGAGCCCACCCGACAGAGCCTTTTCCTAGATTTTTCTGTCACATTTCGTAAGGCAATATTTCTTATTTATAAGCAATATGAATTAATTCTGGGCAAACAGAAAAATAATTTATTGGCATGCTGCCAGGAAGGTTATTAGGAAGATCACACTGTGCACAGGAAGACTGAAAAACCAGATTCGGAAAATAGTTAACAATAGAGACTCCATCTCTATTCAATACTTTATTACAGGAATAGTCTGATTAATATGCAGCTATTGGGGCCACAATTACTGCACAATCTTGCTGCCTCTGGACGCTTGACCCCCAACTCTCTTATGAATATTTTTCAACTTCATTGTGATTTTGCATCATTCTCCCACTGCAATCTCTAATACATTTCATCTGCATTTATTAGCCCTTGCATTTAGAATGAAAGAAACCTTTGATCCAACCTCACACTACCTTTGATTCATTTTCACTGCTTCTTTGAACCTCTCTCATGGAGGTTTGCACTCCAAGCTACTGTAATCTCTTTCTTTTCAATATCTACATTGGATATACAAAATTCTAGACGCTTAGAAGCCCTCAAGCAGTGGCAGCTAACTAGAACTGTTCTTATCAGTGGGTAGGAATTCAAATGGCTTCACCAGAGCCACTGACCAATCTTTCCCTGAGCCTCTCCCTTTTCTTTGCCTCTCAGAGAGTTACCTTTAATAACCCTTGGAGTATCCATGTCCCACTGCAGAGATGTCTCTCTTTCTGGGCCTGACTGGCCTGTACCAACTTGCTAAGTTGTTCCCTGTGATTTTTAAATAATCACAAAGATCTCGGCTAAGTTGATTCACTGTAATGACACAGCAGGGCTATGGTCCTGTTTTTCATTCATCCATTTACTCACTCAACAAATATTTATTCAGTGCTTACCATATACTAAGCCCATTGTTTAGACCAGTAGGGAAACAGACACTAAACAAATAATCACAGAAAGAAATATTAAATCACAACCAGGACATATAAAGGAGAGGGATATTTCCCATATGGGTGAAATCCTCTATTTGGAATGCTATCATAATGTTACAATAGTCAGAAAACCAGTGAGGGTTTCTTGAAGGGAGCGACACCTGAGGAGAACTGAAGGACAAGCAGAAATGAAGTAATTGAAGAGGATGAAAAGGAGCATTCCCTGAAAACAAACACCATGAAGAAATGTGAGGAATTCAAGGGAATAAAAAAGGCCCTTGAGGTTGAAGCAGAAAGAGCAAGGGAGAGCATATTATTTACCTACCGAATCTCCAGCTTTGCTCAATCAAATGTAAGTCAAAACAAAACTTTTAATTAAAAAAAAAATCCTCCATACACAAAAATAAACCCAAAATGGATTAAGGACTTAAATGTGAGCTCTGAAACCATAAAAATCCTAGAAGAGAGCACAGGCAGTAATGTCTGTGATATCAGCCATAGCAACATTTTTTTAGATATGTCTTCTGAGGCAAGAGAAACAAAAGCAAAAAAAACTATTGGGACAAATCAAAATAAAAAGCTTCTGCACAGCAAAGGAAACAGTCAACAAAACTAAAAGACAACCTACTAAATAGGGAAGATATTTGCAAATGACATCTGATAAAGGCTTGGTGCCCCAAATGTATAAAGAATTTATAAAACTCAACCCTCAAAAAATGAATACTTTTCTTTTGTTTTCCTTTATCCATTCAGCAGTCGATGGTATGGTATACATATACAATGGAATATTACTCATCCACCAGAAGGAATGAAAGTTGCCATGTGCAATGACATGGGTGGAGAGAGTATAATGCTAAGTGCGATAAGTCAGAGAAAGGCAAATCCATATGACTTCACTCATATGTGGAATTTAAGAGACAAAACAAATAAGTGACGGGGGAAAAAAGGAGAAAGAGAAACCAGGAAACAGACACTTAACTACAGAGAACAAACTAACGGTTCGCAAAGGGGAGGTGAATGGAAAGAATGGTGTAAATAGGTGACGAGGATTAAGGAGTGCACTTGTATTGAGCACAGGATGTTGTACGGAAGTGTTTAATCACTGTATTGTATACGTGAAACTAATACTACACTGTATGTTAACTAACTGGAATTTGAATACAAGCTTAAAAAATTAAGAGTAAAAAATAAAGTTTAGTTTGCACAATATAAAAAAAATGTATATAGGGGAAAAAGGATATCAGAAAAGATGTCAGAAAAAAAAGACAAATACCATATGATTTGACTTATATGAAAGAAGGAAGTCCTTTGGACTGGTTAGAAGGAAATCATTGAAGCCAGCTTCAGAAAGTGGCCAGCAGAAAGACCCTCTTGCTGACCTTAATTGTGATTAAAATGAGCGGCCCCCTAGCTGGCCCCTGAACTAGTTCCTTTTATAATATATGGGAAAGCGGAAGACTGTGGTGCACCCATCTATTGCAAACAAACTTTCTATCAAGTTCAGTCGGTATGACCAGCTGATTTTGCCCTACTTCATCAGAGAAAAGGTACTCTGGAACCTTCTAATTATTATTGTCACTGCCAGCCATACATCTGAGTCCGGCAAGTTATACATTTGATCACAGAATAATAGGTGCTTAATTGAAAATTTTTTTTAAAAAATTGCTGAAACATTCAGAAGAGAAAGTGAGTACGCCTTTCACTTGAATCCCTGTGACTGGCCATGCGACCCAGTCCTGAATAATTTAAAGCAAAGTAGGTTGTCTCAGGCAGAATGGCAGCTCTGCTTTGTCACAGCTGGGATCTGAAAGCAACGCTGGAAGAAAGCAAGGCACAGCCAGTTTCCTTTCTTCCTTTACACCTTACTCTACTCTTTTCCCCGATGCTGTGGGTATGATGCTAGAGGCAGACTCATCTCTCTGAATGCCGGGCTCACCACTTCTTCTGACCCAAGAAGAGTGGACTCCACGGAAACTAAGAGAGGCAGATGTCTGACTATTCTTTGCCGCAGGAAATTCCACTTTGATGCTTCCAGCCTATTTTCTAAGATAAAAGAAAGAGAGAGCAGGAAGAGGGAAGGAGACTCCTGCTGCTGAAGGTCAATGACTTTTCAAGTGGCCTTACCCTGATGCTTTTCAGAAAGACTGTTGTGTTTGAAAGCATCTGTCACTCATCCTCCAACGTATTGCCACATCTTGAAAAGAAGAAAAGCCTGAAACTGCTTGATAAGGAAACAATTGGGAAATTAAAGTTGATGTGTCATGCCTTTTGCTGTTTCAATTTTTTGGATTCTAAAGCCCCATTTAGGGGAGCAGACAATCAAAAACAGGTAGAGCTGGCAATCGCGAGCAGGGTGAGGAGTGAGAGAGAAAAGAAAAAGAAAAGTGAACGAGAGGGAGATGGAAGCAATTCAGCAGGTGACGAAGAGACTAGAGAGAAGTGAGGACAGATCGATGAAGGCAGGGAGTGAGAAACTGAGGCAAATGGGGACAGAGAAAAGTAAAGACAGGGATAGAGAAAAAAAAACAGGTAGAGCTAGAAAGAAAAAGGATACTTGTACTGGGTATACAAGAGAAAAAATTGGTCCTTCAACGAGAATCTATGGAGCAGATTCTAAGTGAGGTTTCAGTGTTAGCAGGCACTGGGACAGTAGAGAAACCAATTAAATAAGTCAATGCAATGAAGAGCAGTGATCTGCAAAATAGAGGGCTCTCTGAGAAGAACATAGCAGGAATACCCAGCTGGTATACATTGGTCTGGCACCTTTTAGGGAAAGTTATAGATCTTTTCTCTTGAGGAATGTGTAAGAAAAAAAAAAAATCTCAGAGTTTACAAACAATGGGTTCATAAAGCTGAATTTTATCTGATAGGCAGCCTTCTTAGATATTCTCCCTTGAACTCATACCTCTCCTTATCAGAGTTGCCACTAGCCCAAGTACAGCAATATAAAAACAAAGAATTCTTGTCTTCGAGGCAATTTACTTCCATCTATTAGAAAATTGTCATAATGTGCTGGTTTTTTTAGATCAAAATGGTTTACTGTTGACAAAAAGTCATCCGAATAATTACATAATCCTTCATGTGTGCCATGTCAATGGCGACTCACAATATGTGTGTTCTTGTACAGTGCCCCAGTCTATACAACTTTACTCAACAGCTGATATACACATCTCTTCCTTAGACCAGGGCCTCAGAATTAAAAAAGGGAAAAATCCTGTATCATTTTTTTCAGGGCTTCCAAACTAGAACTCTACAGGCTGATGTGCCCCATACCTATGTTTGTGTTTACCTGAAACGTTGAGAGATCAGAGTAGTTAAGATTAAAACTCAAATTCCCAGCTTCTCTGGTGCTAAGAGTCTGTTTCCTCAGTGTAGTAACTGGCAGGAGCAGAGTAGCTCTCTCCCTTACAGCCAAGGCACACTTTCTGAAGAACACCCTTCCTCAGTTCCATTGTCAATCTCTGGAACACTGAAGCCAAAGTCAGTGCTATTCATCATAATTCTTCTACTACTATCTTGTTTGTATTTGGTAAGCTTTTTATATTTATATACACTGGCCTCTATAGGTAACTGAATCTGAAAACTTTGATCTAAAGCTGTATTGTCCAATATTTTAGCCAGTAGTAACACACAGTTATTTAAACTTAAATTAATTAAAATAAACTAAAATTTAATTTCAGTTTCTCAGTTGTACCAGTCACAATATATGTGCTCAGTAACTACCAGAGGCTAGTGATTATCATAGAACACTCATAAACCACTTCCATCAGCAGAAAGTTCTATTGGATAGGGATCATTTATAGAGAATAGGGAAGGACTGAGACCAGCATTCTTCCCACATATTGTCACAAATGTGGACACAAGATCTAGGAGATATTAGTAGGTGTTCTATGGTCGAATGATTTTGTAAAATACTGTGTGTATAGGTATCTTATGGCTGCTGTAACAAATTACTACAAACTTGATGGCTCCAAACCACACATATTTATTATTTTACAATTCTGGAGGCAAGAAGTACAAACAGGGTTTCTTTGGCTTAAAGTCAAGTATCAACAGGGCTGTGTTCTTTTTGGAGGTTCTGGGGTATTACAATTTTCTTGGCTTCTCTAGCTTCTGAAAGTCACCTCCTTCCCTGTTTGGAGCCAGCAAGGGCCAATCAATTGTTTCTCTGATTGTAAATTTGACTCATCTCTTTTTTCCTCCACTTTTAAAGACTTATGATTACATTGGCCCCATTCAGATAATCCAGGGTAATCTCCTCATTTCAAGGTCAACTGACTAGCTACCTTAATTCCATCTGCAACTTTAATTCCCTCTTGCCATATAACAACATATTCCTGGGGCACCTGGGTGGCTCAGTCGGTTAAGCGGCCGACTTCGGCTCAGGTCATGATCTCATAGTCTGTGAGTTTGAGCCCCGCGTCGGGCTCTGTGCTGACAGCTCGGAGCCTGGAGCCTGCTTCGGATTCTGTGTCTCCCTCTCTCTCTGACCCTCCCCCACTCATGCTTTGTCTCTCCTGCTCTCAAAAATAAATAAAAACATTTAAAAAAAATTAAAAAAAAAAACAACATATTCCTACGCCCTGGAGGTTAGAACATGGACATCCTTGGAGTCAATTATCCTGCCTATCATGCCTATCATGTGTTAAATAAAATGAAACAGGGATCTCTATAGCAGAACTTCAGTGAATTTTTAGTATCCAAAGAACAATTGATTGCTAGGGGACTACATGATATAGTGTTTATTAAATCTATACAATTAAATGTTTATTAAATGTCATTACAGAACTTTTTTATTAGTAACATTTATTAACACTGTTTCAAGGAACAGAATTTTAAAATTCCACTGTTGGAAGTCAAAAAGAATGTCTTAAAAAGAAATAATCTTTCCAATTAAAACTCATGAAAATAATAATCATGAAAATAGTAGCCTATCTCTAATAGCACATGAAAATAGTTTTACAGGTTCTTCCAGAGTCCTATTGAGTCTTTGTTCCTTTAAACAAGATGGAAAAAGTGGTGATCATTTCAGTATACACAAATATAGAATCATTATGTTGTATATCTAAAACTAATATAATGCATATGCCAATTATACCTTAATAAAAAAAAGTTAATGGGGGCACCTGGATGGCTCAGTCGGTTAAGCATCCGACTTCGGCTCACGTCATGATCTCACAGATTGTGAGTTCGAGCTCCATGTTGGGCTCTGTGCTGACAGCTCAGAGTCTGGAGCCTGCTTCAGATTCTGTTTCCCTCTCTCTGCCCCTCCCCCAGCTCACCTTCTGTCTCTCTCTCTCTTAAAAATAAATAAACATTCAAGAAAACATTAAAAAAAAAGTTAATGAAAATAAAGAGTGGTTCCTAACAAAGACTTTGTGGTGGATTTGAAATCTTTTAATGCTGTTAACAAATTAACTTTGTTATTTTTAAAATACATTTCTTGGGGGTGACTGGGTGGCTCAGTCAGTTGAGTGTCTGACTTCAGCTCAGGTCATGATCTCATGGTTTGTGATTTCAAGCCCCGTGTTGAGCTCTGTGCTGACAGCTCAGAGCCTGGTGCCTGCTTTCGATTCTGTGTCTCCCTCTCCCTGCACCTCCCCCATTCATGCTCTGTCTGCCTTGGTCTCAAAAATAAATAAACATTATCCATTCATCCGCTGATGGACATTTAGACTCTTTCCATAATTTGGCTATTGTTGAAAGTGCTGCTATAAACATTGGGGTACATGTGCCCCTATGCATCAGCACTCCTGAATCCCTTGGATAAATTCCTAGCAGTGCTATTGCCAGGTCATAGGGTAGTTCTATTTTTAATTTTTTGAGGAATCTCCACACTATTTTCCAGAGCGGCTGCACTAGTTGGCATCCCCACCAACAGTGCAAGAGGGTTCCCATTTCTCCACATCCTTGCCAGCATCTTTTTATATATATATATATATAGTCTCCTGATTTGTTCATTTTAGCCACTCTGACTGGCGTCAGGTGGTATCTCAGTGTGGTTTTGATTTGTAATTCCCTGATGATGAATGATGTTGAGCATCATTTCATGTGTCTGTTAGCCATCTGGATGTCTTCTTTGGAAAAGTGTCTATTCATGTCGTCTGCCCACTTCTTAACTGGGTTCTTTGTTTTTTGGGTGTTGAGTTTGATAAGTTCTTTATGGATTTTAGATACTAATCCTATATCAGATATGTTGCTTGCAAATATCTTCTCCCATTCCACAGGCTGCCTTTTAGTTTTATTGATTGTTCCCTCCACTGTGCACAAGTTTTTTATCTTGATAAAGTTCCAATAGTTCACATTTGCTTTTGTTTCCCTTGTAAAAGGCAAATTTTTAAGGTGAGCTATAATTTTACTGTTGAAATCACCTGTTGCTACATGAACATAAGAATAAACTATTCTGGGTGCCTTTGAATATTTTTAATTTTCCAAAGATTAAAGAATGGGATAGTTGATAAGAGATACACAAACTACAATTACATAAAGTATAAGCACAGAAGAAGGGTGAAAAAAGTCTAATTTAGAATATGTTTTAGATGCTATTGGGGTACCTCCATATCATATTTACTGGGTCCTGGGTGCTGAGAGTGTTCACTATTAAGAGCTCACAAATGACCCTTAATCAAGAGAGTTACTCTCTGTTGATGGCAGGCACAGAAAATACTCACTAATCCCCAAAATAGCCCATAGTTAATGACTAATCAATATAGGGGTACAAAAGACTGGGCCCACCATCATGGAGGGAAAACTCTGTGGTATGTTCAATGTTCTAGAGGCACCTACCTCACCACTAGTAGAATAGGCCAAGGCAAAGTCTTCCTAAGATAACAACCTTGCTTTCTCCTTTGCTGTCCCTGCTTTCCTCACTCACTTACAGTTTCCTCCTAAAAGCATCTCCACCATGAATCAAGTGCACCTAAATCCCTGTCTTGGGCTCTGCTTCTCAGAAACCCAATCTAAGATAGCAGGAGTTAGCAAAATTTCATAGAGGAGGTGACCTTTCAGTTGAGCCTTGTTATATGGGTGGACATCTCATGTTCAATGGGTAGAAAAGGATACGAACATTTTATGTAGGTAGAATAAGCAAAAGAAGGCACTGAGACATACTCCGGGGACATCAAGTGTCTTCATGTGGCTGGAGTATAAGAAACTTGAAGGGCTAGGGATATATATATAAATCCTTACACATAAAAAGACTTAACACCAGTTAGGAGACCAATGCAGTAGCCTCATTTAGGGCTGATGAGTGCCTGGGCTTCAGCAATAACAGCCAGAATCCAACCCCTAACAACTCTTCAATAATTGACATTGAATCTTGGGAAATTATGTAGATTAGGTAAAGGTAGACTAAATGCGATTAAATATGTTTTCTTATGACACAGAAAGAGACTACAGGGTCAGATTTCAACTTAAAAACATTCTAACCTGGAGGAAAACCACATTATTCATCACTGGAATGAATCACCAAATGACTAGTCAAAGAGAGAAAGCATAAAATTAAAATAAGGAAGGAAAAGAACCTGCCAACTCAGCAAGACTTGACAGGTGTTCAAGAATGTAGGCTAATTAATTGGCCACATGGTTGATAAATTAAGACGGTATCCTTGTTTGGAACAAAGTATACTTACTCCCCAATTTGTCAGGGGTGGTGATGAGGAGAAACAGAGAAGAGGTCATTGAAGTTGAGATAAAAATTAATGAAAGGCACTAGGAAAAGAAAAAAATTAAAGAGCAATAAGCAAACAGAAGTGTAGCAATTTAGATAACCATCCCATACTAGAATAATACATGGGTCTAAGACCTGGATGCCTTATAGGACTGGCAAAAATTGCATGACCTTCAAATCTTTTCAAGAGAACTATTTGAAAATGATGATGAAAGATAGAAGTTAATGGACTAAAGTTATATTTACCACCTACCACATCCTAAGCAAATGCTCTCTGAAACAAACTCTACCTTCAGAAGCTAAACATATTCATGTTTTCCAAGGAAATGTTATTACTTTGATAACAAAAATACCCTCTAATAAACTTACTGAAATACTCCCATAATGGATAGGAAGGAACATCTATCCTAGGAAGCACGGAACAAAGTAAATCTGACTCCCTTTGACTTCTTCAGACTCTACGGCTCAACCAAAACAGTAACAATCCCACCATTTCAGTTTTCCCAAAGGTAAAATAGTGCGAGGAAAAATGAACCTTAATGAATCTTAAGCCCGGGTGCTCACTCTATTTCTATCACTAACCAGCTATACAAACGTGCAAAAGTCATAACCTTTCCAGACCTCTGTTTTCTTTCCTGCAAAATAAAAGGACTTCGCAAGAGGTTAAATCCAACTCTAAAATGTTATTCCTCTACTCTGAAATCTGAAGCAATCATTATTAGACACTAAAATGACAAAGTAGAATGGCTCAGTTTATATCTCGTAGCAGTCAGTTCTATTGATGACTGTGTCAACTAGTTTGACATGTAAGTATTTCACATGAACATAGTTTCTATTGCTACTGAATAGCACTTCTTTCCTTTTGGATCTGACTTAGCATTAGCCTCATTAATGATGGATCATTAATTTTTTTCTACAATTATTAAATAACCAGTTAACCCTCAAAGTTATGTGATCTAGTTGAAAGAGCATGGCATTGTGGAGTAGAGGCCCTGAAAACCAATTCTTGCCTTATTGCTATTGGATTGCACGGACATTGGGAAATTCATTTAACTCTGAATGGGAAAAAAAACTATAATTTATTTGTGTTCCTCATAATATTATCAGAGTCAAATGACATATAAGACATAACCATTTGAAAGTGTTGTATATTGGTAAACTTGAATCTCAGGTCACAAATTGAGATTTGCCAAGATATAACTATTTCAACAGTTGAATTTAATTTGTTTTGAACTTTCATTCTTCTGAATATGAAAAATTAACCTCAGTCAATTCAGGTCCTTTCCTATTTCTGCTACATTTGTGCCCTCAGTCCCAGAAGGGCTGCACAGTGCCAAGGCATTGGGGTGGTCTTCATTGTCACTTGTGCCTGCTGACATCTGCCATGACTGCTCCTTGCCTGACCCCAATTGGTCTCTGATGGTCAGTTCCTCCAGGTCACTGCTGCATCTTCCATAACGCAAAGCCACTCCAGGTCTGGCAAAACTTGCGAAGGAGAAAGAAAACAGGACCAGAGAGGTAAAAGAACTAACATAAAGATGTGTTATGGAAGCAAAAGAAGGAGAAAACACCAACAGCAATGGTGGTCAGAGGCTTTCAGTAACTCAGCCAGGTCTGAGTAAAAGAAGAACAAAAAGGAGCTATAGAAAACTTTTGCGAGAACCGTTTTTGTTGAGTGGTAGATACACAACTCTAATTACAGAGGTAGAGTAGGAATACTAGTGGTAAATATGACAATTTTTTAGTTTTTTTCTAAAAAAATTACAATTGCAATTATCTTCCCTTTGGAATAGTATGAGAGTTATACTCAAAAGTTTTAATGTAGAACGTAATAATTTGAGTACACGAAAGGAGCTAACTTCTTATGGGTCAGCTAGACCTTACCACAAGAGTGATAAAAATTCAATATTATTAAATGTGGTCTCCTTAAGTAAGATAAAATATTTAAGCCCATAATAATTAGGCCACCACTTCCTTGAACTAGTCTTGGGGGTAAAGAGCCAATGAAAATGAAATCCCTTCTTCTGCTGTCATAACCTCAGACAAGGAGTGGCCAGTAAGTAAGTAATGAAACAGGCACTACTGCTGACAGATAAGGAAGGGGAGAATATAAGTGGAATTACTCTGGTTGCCACAACTGTCTACTTTGCATGATTCCATAAGGCCAAGCTGATTCCTTTTAATTCAAAGAGTACTATGTATAATTAAGTCAACCACATAGAAGTGATCATTATCACAGCATTCAATGCCAGTTACATCCATCTTGCAGAAAGGCCCAGACTGACTATCACACCCTAAATTATACTCCTACAGGACTGTGAAATGGAGGGGGATATGAGCAAGTATCATCATGACGTTTTTTCCCCTTCCATCTTGACCCACCAATCCCAAAAATTCACATTTTTTTAAGTTTCAAACATTTTAATAGAACACTGTATGTTAATTATACTTCAATAAAAAAATAAAGTTTCGAACATTTATTTTTTGAAATTTTTTAACATTTTTATTTATTATTGAGAGACAGAGCATGAGCATGACCATTTTTAAAAAGAAGCATAAAGTTGAGAGATTCACACTATCTGATTACAAGTCCCAATATAAAACTGTGCCATTCGCAAAAGTACATGTAGACCAAGAGAGCAGAATAGACAGTCTGTATACCCTCAAAACTATGACCAATTGATTTTTTTTACCAATGCGAGGAAATTCTTTCAACATATGGTACTGAAGCAATTCAATATTCATAAAAAAGAAACTTTGATCCAAACCTTGTACTATATATAAAAAGTGATTGAAAATGGGTCAGAGACATACATATAAAACCCAAAGCTCTAAAACTTCTAGAAGAAAACAGGAAAAAAATCTTTGTGACCATGAATTAAGCTAATCATTCATAGATAAAACACAAAAAGTACAATCAATAAGTGAAAATATTGATAAATTGGACTTCAACAAAATAAAAAACTTTTGCTCTGTAAAAGGTATTATTAAGAGAATGAAAAGACAAACCATGGACTGGGAGAAACTATTTACAAAATAAATCTGATAAAGATCTTGTACCCAGAATATTTTTAAAAATCTAAAAATTCAACAATAAGAAAATAAGCAACCTAATTAAAAGTGAACAAATGTCTAATGCTGGAGAATACGCAGAGAAACTGGGTCACTTGCATTACCAGTGGGAATACAAAATGGCACCACACTCTGGAAAATGGTTAGCAGTTCCTTTTGAAACTAAACATGCACTTACCATATTACTCAGCAATACTATTCCTGGACATTCTGAGGAAAATAAAACTTATGTTCACATAAAAACGTTAAAGTTCATAGTAGCTTTATTCATAGTAGCTAAGAGCTGGAAACAACCCAACATGCACTTCACTGAGTCAGTGGATAAATAACTGCACTACATCCATTTCACAGAAAACCACTCAGTAAGAAACATGAATGAGGGGCACCTGAGTGGCTCAGTCAGTTGAGCATCTGACTCTTGGTTTCAGCTCAGTCATGATCTCATAGTTCATAGGATCGAGCCCTGCATCGGGCTCTGCACAGCACAGAAGCCTGCTAGGGATTCTTTCTCTCTCTCTCTCTCTCTGCTTCTCTCTCTCTCTCAAAATAAATAAATAAATAAACTTTACTTTAAAAAAATAAATAAAATGAGCATGAATGAGTACTGACACATGCAACCATTTTGGTGGAGCTCAAAGGAATTATGATGAATGAAAAAGGCAAATTTCATGATTCCATTTATATTACCGATTGATATGCAAAATAACTTTGGCAAAACTCAAGAAAATTATGTTGAATGGGGGGAAAAAGCCAAAATTTTTCCCATCAGCCTCTCAGGCAGGAAAATAAAGAATTTTGTCTACAGAATCTAAACAGACCAAAGGAGAGAACCAAGGATACCGATAAGATGGACTTCTTAACAAACTTCCAACCCAATCATCCTCTATTGCAGTTCATAGTCAATAATTTCTACAAAAGTTCTCACAGCTTCTAAATCAGATGTTTATCCCTGACTCTTAAATAAGAGTTGGCAAACAAGGATTGCCAGCCATTTGAAGAAAGATTCTAATCCAAAAGACAAGGACTAAAATAAATAAACAGGAAACAACAAGATTGCTGGGTGAAGAAACTTCTCACCCACATATGCACACACGAATATACTCAGAGAAATAATGAAATACATTGCACTCATGGAATAAGAATAGGATGCTATAAAAAAGGAACATTCTAGGAATAAGAAAGAAAGCATAGAGATATAAAACATGACAGCAGAAATAAAGAAGTCAAGAGAAGGGTTGGAAGGTAAGGTCAGGGATATATAATGTGAGAGAGAGAGAGAGAGAAAAACATGAAGAAATAGAAAATAGGGGAGAAAAGGGAAGAAATTAAAGGATCAATCCATCCAACAGGTCCAAAATAAAAAATGTTTACAGAAAATGGAGAGCAGGAAACCATCAATGAAATGATTGAAGTAGAAGATAAACATATCTTTACTACTGCAGTTTCATAAAAGACTCTCAAAGGAAAAAAATCTCCTATGGCAAGACTTGTAAAAAAAAATAAGCACACCCCAAATAAACATTAGATGTCTCTTGAGTGTATTGAGATTATCATTTCTTGAAAGTGCACTGTCATTGGTATCAACGCTGCATCAGAAGGACAGGGACATTCACAACTTCTTTCTTCTCCTCATCAATCTTTTATTTTCATTTAATTTTTGTTTGGGGTTTTAACCACAATTTAATTTAACGGAACTGAACTAGTTGCAGCAGTGAAATGCAACAATTGATTGTGGCATTTTATTTGACAGCAAAGGTCTGTGTTTAAGAAAGAAAAGGCACTACCCAGCTTTCACGTTGAGAATATACATCAGGCTGACTATATAGTTTCTGTTCCCTTTGGAACGCGTATGCCGCTGTCCATTCTGAAAAGACATCTTTTTTTGTTTTTGATATTCGGAACTCTTACAATGACTCTGATGGCACCTGTTGGCAGTTCTTTGCTGTTCTCATGGGGATAACAATGGGTAGGTGCCATTGCCATTTCAGCATTTTCCCACCTTCTCCCCGCCCCCCCCACCCCTGTTCAGATGGCCTCATCAAAGGAGACAGGGACATTATCATGATGCAGGGATGTCGGTTAGCATAAGAGGCCAGGGACCCAGTAAGGTGGATCTTGAAATTGTCTTCGTTTTATCACTATGGTAACATTTAAATCGGATTTTTTGGAACAAATTGTTCACATGCAGCCAAGAGTCTGTTCTGTCTTATCCCCTGAATTACTTTCCTTCAACAAATATTCCCAGAAAACACATGCACAGTTCCTTACTGTTTGAAGAGGCAGTGTTGTACAAACAGCAAAACCCAAGAAAAGCAGCTAAATTGATGGCGGCTCTAGATTTAATGTGACGGATTCATGTCACTCTCCCTCTTCAAAATCCTTTGTGTTCAGTTCAATTTTTCCTTGCTTTTTCTTCATCCTACTTCCTGTACTTCCTGTTCGCAGCCCATGTCCAAAGTACAACTTTTGTGGACTGTTTCTTTTAGATAACAATTCACAGATGAAATAAATATTTAATCATCAAAAATATTGATTTTCTATATTGTATAGGTCATAAACTGTGCTAGGAATCCAAGTTGGAAATGTTAACCAAAAAAGTAGTCTTGGGGCACATGGATGGCTTAGTCGGTTAAGTGTCCGACTTTGGCTCAGGTCATGATCTCGTGGTCCTTGAGTTCGAGCCCCATATCAGGCTCTGTACTGACAGCTCAGAGCCTGGAGCCTCCTTTGGATCCTTTATCTCTCTGTCTTTCCTCAGCTCACATTCTCTGTCTCTCTCTCTCTCCGAATAAATACACATTTAAAAAAAAAAAAGTAGTCTTCGTGAGGTTTAGAATGTAATGTGGCTTAAAACTTGATATTCCTGTATCATTGCTAAATCTTCCTCCCTTTGTCCCTTCATCACTTTCCTCTGTATCATATGTATTCACTGCCCCTCATCCTCTCCTGTCACACGTGCACAGGACATAGACCAGTATCATTTTAACTGGTGGATTTAGTAATCAGTAATCCAGAAGCTGTCGAAATGCTAACAATAAATGTAAAAGCTCCCCATTCAGGGTCAACAACAATGAAAAGAATATAAAAGATTTAGGATCACGAAACCAAGCGAAGAGTTTATTTTAAGCACCCAAGTTGTCTATCACATTAGATATGACTAGAATTAGGAAAAAGTTTGCCAAACACCTGTTCAAACTCCTTAGCACCTGTGTTTCCCCACATTCGACAATTAGGGAGTGACCAAGAGTCGTATTTATAGAAACACAGCAGTTTTCTAATTCTTCCCTCACTATTATCGAATATCTTCCAGATCCTCTTAAAAGCCTCCCCCAAGACATCCTTCCTGCATGTCCCCTAGAGATGCCCCACTGGTATTGAAAAGCAAGGCCTCTCAGCTACAACTTCTACCTCTTTTGCTCTGGCTTTAGCTCCGGCTCCATGTGGCACTATCAGCAAGCCTCCAATCTCTGTGAAGCCTGGTGAACGTGTAATTTCACTGATGCTGCCTCTGATGACATCTTTTATCAAGGTCGCCTGAAGTCATGCTGTGCTCATGTTGTGCTTTGCTGAAGCTGCCAAATTTCCAATATGGCTGGTGCCGTCCCCTGCTGACTGCCCAGTGTCCCCGAAGGAGCAGTGGCAGTCTATGTTCTCTGCCGCAGTGCCTGAAACAGACGGCCTCACCTTTGTTACTCCCCACTAAATATACCTGGTTAGTAGTTCAGAATGCCCCAACACACGCGAGACAAGTAAGAAATAAACTACTAGTTTATTTGTATGGAAATATCCAAAATGCTCTGCCACCAGTAAGCGTAGGAGGGCAAAGCAGCCCCTCCCCATTTCCCATTCCCGACCTAGATCTTAGCCCTCCCAAGCCCAGGCACGCACTCGGAGGCGTAACAGAGGCTGCGAACCTGACTCCACATCACTGACACAAACGGTCTTACCTTATACACCCAGTTACACACAGAACAGAGAGAGCTTAGAGAACGAGGAGGGAAGCCAATCACAAGTACTGCTTCATAGAAGCCTTGCCCCAGAGACATAGCGTGAAATAAACCGAGAATGTACACACATAGAGGACATCAAGACATTCTTTTTAGGTAATTTGACTTGCCCATCTTCTCCTATCGTGGGTTCCTCTGCCCTGGAGGATTCTTCACTCTGCACAGGCTGCTGAGACACAGCTTCTGGGGTGCTTCCATGAGATTTGAGGAGGCGGCAGGGCGCGGCCTCGATGTGCACCACGAGGTATCCTTGTCTCCTGTGTATCTCTTCCACTGCTTGCTGAGACCGCAGTAACACGAAGAAATTGTAACTGTGGACTAATTAAGGAAATCATCCCTGCTAATCCTAAACCTAGACCCACCTTTTGGGTCTGGTCTAGTTCATAGCACCTTCAGAATATGGGCTGTGGGCTCTTCCCAGGCTAAGTGCATGGAGACAAAAAGGCCAGGAAGTAAAAGATTGGAGAAGGTATATCACATGTAAGCAAACTGCTCACTAGCAGCTAAGTCCCAGTGAACAAATTCCCCCATAAGATTAACTCCGCCACCTCCCCTAATTCTACACTCCCTTGGCGGGGGTGTGAGGAACAAAATTCATTTCTCCCTCAAGCCCATTATATACTGAGACAGGAACTTGAGGAAAGAGGCACAAATATTTCTTCCTACAGATTTAAAAAGCGTCAGTACCTAGGTCTTCCATACCACTTAGAATTTGGGAGACATGTAACTTTCAGTTTTGCTGGTAATCTACTCTTTCTCCTCTCTCTTTTCTTCTCCCTCCTCACTAAAAGTCAAGCCAATCCATCCAGGCAGTAACTAAGGATCATCTGCTTTTGGTGTTGAAAACCACCCAAATTCACCTCCTCCTCGGAACATACCAAATTACCCCTATTTATAGAGCAATTCCTCCTGAGGAAGAGCTGAGGGCCGACTGAACAGCTTCTGCGCAACAAAAGATAGAGAGAACAGCAAGAGAACAGCGAGAGAGCCAGAGACATGATAGCAAAGACGCCCCCAAATGCAGTGGGGAGGGACAGTACTGAGGAAGTAGGAACAGATTCCTCCCTTTTTCCTTGGGTACAGAAAATAAGTAAATAAATAAATAAAAATAAAGACAAGGTTCAAAAAGTAATTAGTATATAAAAGAGCCAGCCCTGGACCTCCACCAAATGAAAAGCTCTCTGGATGGGAGGAGCTGACACACAGGGTCTACACTCCCCCTCCACCTTAAAAGCACAGACTAGTACACAGTCCGGGTACCCCCTAACTGGCCTGCCACCTCAGTGAGCCCAGGCCCCTAGCCCACACCAGCCCCAGTCATCCCACCGGGCAGCCACAGGATGGTGCACACTGGTTAGGGCTCACCACAGTTTCAGCCTTCTTGCCAAGATGACAGAGGCACAAAGCAGCCCAGAACACTCCAGGCCCACACCACTTTGTCTTCTGTCGGCTTACTAGGGCACCCTCGGTGCAGAGCACTCTGGGATTTCTTGGCGGATGTCTGCTTCAGATCCAGCCATCCTGCCAGGGTGCCTCCTGTGCAGAGCACCCCAGAACACTCCCACCGCACAGGATTCGTCTCCATATACCTGGCCAGGGCATCCCCTGTACTGAGTACCCTGGGACACTCCAGCTTATACCCAATCCGGCGTCAACCCAAGACCAGCCAACTCTCATGGGGTCAAGGCACCCCATGCACAGAGTCCTTGGGATCTCCCAGGCTGTACTGTGCCCCAGCTCCAGCCAACTCTCCAGAACACCTTCTGTATGGAGAGCCCCGAACACCCTGGTTTATCGACTCCAGCTTCAGCTATCCTGTGCCCTGTGCATAGAGCCCTGGGTCTTCCTGGCTTGTACCCCTTTAGTCTCAGATGTTCTGCCAGGGCACCCTCTGAAAAGAGAGCCCAGGGACCTCCTGGCCCGTACCAGCCACAGCTCCGGCTGCCCTCTGTGTGTAGAACTTTGGGACACTCTGGCTTACATCCACTTTAGCCCTAGCTGTCCTGCCAGAGTGCCCACTACCTGGAGAGCTTTGGGACCTCCAGCCCACACCAGCCACAGCTCCAGCCCGTCAGTGAAAGTCACGAAGCACAAAGTCAAGCATCCACATAGTAGATGACCACACAAGATCATTCTTTGAGGTTTAGGAGAAGTAGTTGTTCCGTCTAAACCATAGAAACAAACACAGAAAGTCAAGCAAAATACTTCAAAAGAAAGAACAAGACAAAAATCTCAGAAAAAAAACTAAATGAAACACAGATGAGCAACGTGCCTGATAACGAATTTAAAGTAATGATAACACTGCATGTTAACTATACTGGAATTGAAATAAAATAAAATGAAATAAAAATTAAATTTAGTTTAATTTTAAAAAAGAATTTAAAGTAATAGTTGTAAAGATACTCACTGGGGTGGAGAGAAGAGTGGAAGAACTCAATGAGACCTTCAATAAAGAAATGGATAACATAAAAAAGAACCAATCAGAATTGAAGAATATAGTAACTTAAATAAAAAATACACTAGAGGGAATCAACAGTAGATTAGTGGATGCAGAAGAATGTATCAGTGATCTGGAAAACGCAGTAATGAAGAGCAAAAGAATTTAGAAAGAATGAGGATAGGTTAAGAGATATCTTGGAAAATATCAAGTGAATATTCACATTGTAGGGGCCCAAGGAAAGAAAAAAAAAACAAGAGAGAGAAAGGGGCAGAAAGCTTATTTAAAGAAATAGTAACTGAAAACTTCTCTAAACTGGGGAAGGAAACAGACATCCAGGTCCAGGAAACATGGAGAGTGCCAAACAAGATTAACCAAGGAAGCCCATACCACAGCACATTATAATTAAAATGTCAAAGGTTAAAGATAAAGAGAGAATTTTAAGAGCAGCAAGAAAGAAGCAAAAAGTTTCATACAAGGGAAACCCTACAAGTCTATCATCTGATTTCTCACCAGAAACATTATAGGCCAGCCGGGAGTGGCATGATATATAAAGTGCTGAAAGGAAAACACCTACAACCAAGAATATTCTACCTGGCAAAGCTATCATTTAGGATTGAAGGAGAGATAAGCGTTTCTCAGATGAAAGTTAAAGGAGTTTATCACTACTAAACTAGCCTCACAAGAAATGTTAAAGGGACTTCTTTAAGTTGAAAAGAAATGACCATAATTAGACATAACAAAAATTATGAGTAAGAAAACGTAAAATATGTCAGCATATACATAAAATGTGGAGGAGGGAGTGAAGAAAAAAGAGAAGTTATTTTTTTCTCCCAGAATGTGGTTGAACTTAAAGGGCCATCAACTTAATACAGACTGCTATCTACTTGGGATGTTTTATGTGAACTTCATGATAACCACAAACCCAAAACCTGTAATAGATACACAAAAAATAAAGAGAAAGAAAGCCAAATGTAACACTACAGAAATTCACCAGTCACAAAGAGAGTAAAGCCACCTTCTCCCTGCCAGTGTTTGGGGGGTGTTATTGTACCAACATATATACTCTACATTTTCAGGACAATTCTTTCCCAAAAGGTCTAACAGTCATACAGATTTCTGGTGAGCCTTCCCCTCCAGTCTTCAACACATCTTAATCTAGGGTAAGCCCACCCTTGGCTCTGCTGCAAAATCAAGATCCATCATAAACTATCTCTTGCAGACATTTGTAGTAATCTATATTTACCTTTTTGTCTAGTTTACAAAAATATTTACATTGTTCTAGGGATATATATGGCCTCTATACCTGCCAAAAGTTTTTTGCCATAAAAGAAATAACCAAAGACTTCACAAAAATATAAACCTGCTCTAATATATGCAACCCTTTGTACTCTTTCACTAGGCAATTGACTCTGATTATTTTCAGAGTTTATATAACCATCAGCTAGGGAAATGCCCTTGTGGGTGTAGGCCTAAATCCTGGACTGCTACTATAAAAGATATTTTTGCTGTTTTTACTTTTATGATGTAATTAGTAAAACAGCAAAGATTTGGATGTGTTGCCTTTGGACTGAATTATTTGCATATTGTCTTCAATGTTTCTGTAATTATTATACTTTTATATTTCTCAAATTACAAGGTCTTAATTGCACTTACCAAAGTGAGATCAAAAACAGCAAGCATTTTGATTAGCATTCTTTGCAAAGGAGTAAAACAACCCTTAGAATTAAAGACCTTTCCCTAATTTGCTTAAGATAAGGTAGACTGAATTTTGGAATACGGTTGTTAAATGAAGTTCTAAAGAAACATCACGTGGAAGGAACCAGCCCTAGTATTTTGCAAAGAAGTACTACCATTGGTTTAAATGGAAAACTGGAACACCTGGGTGGCTCACTTGGTTAAGTGCCCAACTCTTGATTTCAGCTCAGGTCACGGTCCCAGGGTCATGGGATTGAGCTCTGTGTCGGGCTCCATGCACAGTGTGGAGCCTGCTTGAGATTCTCTCTCTTTCTCCCTTTGCCCCTCTTCCCTACTCCCTCTCTCTCTCTCTCTCTCTCTCTCTAAAATAAATGGAAAACTGAGAAAATTAATTACATTAAATGATCTTGGATCAGATGGTCTTTGCGAAATATTGCATTAGTCTCAATTCTTTATGTCCACTCCCATGTGTCAACGCCTTTGCCATCTGACTTTGCAGTTATTCACACTAAAAAATATGACTTGCTTCGGCCAGTGGAAGAATGAGATGGAAGTAAAATCAAGAAAGATCTAGCCTAGGCCTTAAAATGTCTTGAGTTGCATTCTTATGTTACTGGCCTCTTTGTGAGCAGTTCATGCCTGGGCTTGCTTGCCCACCAGCCCCGAGAGAGGATGAACAGCATGTGGAGCGGAGCCACTCACCCGAACTGCGCCAATCAGCCAACCTTGTTCAGCTGACCCCCAAGCCATCCCACAGACACATGAATGAGTCCACTCAACATCAACCAAGCCGGTCTAGATCAATTAACTCCCAGCTAACCTGTAGGTACATGAAGAAAAATAATGTTCCCTTTTGTAGGCCACTGAGATTTTGTGGTTGTTATTTAACAATTGTTAACCAATACAGTCTAATAAATAGAATATATAAGCTGTAAAAATATTAATTAAATTCCAGTTTGAAATTATTATTTTTTTTTTTTTTGGAAAAGCTAATGTCTAACTCCTCCTGAAATCAAAGTTGCCAGATAGAAGCAAAACATTGGACTTTCAAACTAAGGTATGATGCACTGATAACATGCATTTTTTACTATATATTTTAAAGGCAGATGAGATGTGAACACACACACACACACACACACACACACACACACACACACACATACATACAATCTAAGTGACTAGACAGAAATGAGGAGAAATAGAAATCAAGATGACAACCCATGGATCCTATTGAGAAATTACACCTTGCCAATTTGACAGATTTTTAATTTATCAATGGCCTGGTCCCATTCCACAAGTTTCCAAAGGAAGACTTTGTCTCACCTGACCAACCACTCCACAGCACTCCAATTTAAGAAGGGACCACCCATCTCTATATTATGTAATCTAACTGAACTTTCTAGGAGGCAAAGATAAAGTGACAGCAACTTTTAGCAACCTAAATAAGTACCATCATAATAAGGTCACTACCTAAACAAAGATTCAATATGAGAAAGGGAAGTCAACATCTATATTTCACCTTTTCAAACTATTTCTACAAGCCAGCTATTAGCATTAATCGGCAAGTACTTCTCAGGCTCTTAAAATCTCATGAGAGGACAGAGCTTCATTATTGCTAATTTCTATTTCTTTTCTTGTTCTTGTCTAGGTTGAAATGAAATTCCACAGGTCTCATGCTAACAAGTAACGTTAAAATGTTGATTTAAATTAAATCAAATTATTAGTCTTTTAGCTTCTAACAAGGTATCTTCAATCAATTGTTGAGTGTCAAAAAGGTGGTATTTCCTTGCTTTGTTTTAAATTAGTTATTGTAGACTCAGCTCTCTGCAGCTTATTAAGAAATTAAATCTTTATGAATGTAAAATACATTTAGAAGAATAAAAGACAAGAAAGCTATTTTTGCATGCCAAGTAGCTTAGAATTTTATATTTAAATTCATTAAAAGTAATCAGAAATGTTGTAAATTCTGTATAATGTGAACATTCATTGAATCTTCTTTAAGAGTTAAAATTACAACAGTCTCATTCATTGGACATTATATGAAGATATGTGTAAAATTTAATGTAAACCTGAGAAAACCCCCATTTTGCTCTTAAAAATCTGTTTTTTAATCATCCATTCAAAAATACTTATCAAACACTGTACAAGTCAGGGCCTTAGCAGGAAACAGATGGCATTCTCAAATTAGGATGTCTTCAGTAGGGACCCATTACAAAAGTGTGGGCAGGGTGAAGGGAAACCCACAAGGGGCAGTGTGGTAATGCCGGACTTAAAATATCATAAATCCACAGGTACAAAAGGGAAGGTAGCATTACTGGAAGTTATAAGGAGAGAGTCTGGTAATGGAGGTCTACCTTGACAGAAGCAGTGACTTCAGGGAACACAGCTAGCTTGAGGAACCCCACAGGATGGAAGCCAGAAGCCACTGGCGATAAATATGCTCCTCCCACTGCTCTCTTGCTGGAGAATTGGGGTCGAGCAGTGAACAAAGTGGACAAAAATGGCTGCAATCGTGGATGTGACATGCTAGTCAGAGGAGACACAGGAAACCAACCTAAGCACTATGGAGGAAAATAAAGCTGGGCAGAGTCACAGAGAAAGCTAGTACTGGAGTAGAAGAACTGAAATTTAAACAGGATGGTCAAGGAAGACTTTGTTGAAACAAGTGGTATTGGAACAAAGGCATGAAGAAGGTGGAGAAGCTAACCATCTAGATATCTAGGGAAGAACATGCCAGGCAAAGAAAGAAGAAAGCACTTAGGGGGTTGCCTGGCCTGTCTGAGAATCAGCCGGGAGGCCAGTGTGACCAGAGCAGAGCAAACCAAGTGGGAGAGAAGTTGGAGCAAAGGGCAGATGATTAGGTAGGCCCTTGCAGGCCATCATGAAGACATTGGCCTTTATTCTGAAAAACAGGAAGCAACCGAAAGGGTTTTCAAGTTGAGGAATGACATGACCTGATTTCAACTTTATCAGTGTCACTCTGGCTGCTGGATGGAGAATAGGCTGAAGGTGGAAGGGCTGGAGGCAGAAAGGCTGGTTGAGGCATTTACTGCAATAACCCAGGCAAGAGATAATGATGGCTGACACACGAGTAGCAGCAGTGGAAATGGTGAGAAGTGAAATTCATTCACTCACGAAGAGTACAATGGCTTACGAGAGCAAGCTTAGGTCTGGAAACCCCTGGATTTATGTCTAATCAGTTAGTTGTGTGGCTAGGGCACGTCGTTTAACCTCTCTGTGCTTCATCTTCTTCATCCACAAACCAGATAGAGTAATAGTACCTAGCTCATAGGATTGTTTCCAAATTTAGATGATATAACGCATATAAACGGCACATACGGCCCGTCAATAAATATGATGATTGTTGTCTGCATTTGAAAAGCATCCTGAGGGGCATCGGCGTGGCTCAGTCAGTTAAGCTTTAAGGGATTCTCTTCTGCTCTCTCGGCCTATCTCTCTCAAAATAAATAATCCTTAAAAAAAAAAAAAGCATCCTGAGATGCTTTTAAAAACTTCTCTCATTACTAAAATGGTGGAAAACCATGTGAAGCAGGATGAAGAAGTCTGCAGGATGTCACTTACGGTGAATTTTCAGGCATTTCTGTAAATGCTTAGTGGTCTCCTTGCCCATCCCTAAACTCTAGGCACTGAGGACTATACTATGTTGCCCAGCAGGCCCATGCCACTTGCGTACCTCTGACTAGAAGGAAGTTCCTAATTAGTTCGAATTGGAACTTACTTCCCATTGTCCTACCTGCTAGTTCTAGACCTCTCTTTGGGGACTTGCAGCTCACTTCCTCTTTCACGGGCAAAACTTTTAGTATTCAAAGAAAGCGACTAGGCCCTTCTTCTCTCCTCTTCTAAATAGTTTTTAGACAGCAGTTTGTTTGTTTTTAAGCAGTCTTTTAGAACAAAGCTCAGTGGAAGGGGGAAGGGGTTAATGAAGAGCACCGTTCTCAGAATCATGAAAGCTTGTGCTTTAGACCGGCTCACTTAATATCCATTGCATACCCTGTTTCCATTCCATTCTCAGCTACAGTTGATGGAAGGCTAACAGCTCACCTTTCCAGACTCTGGTGGTTAGAGGGAACCATGTTGGCTCAGTGTTAACAATGAAATGCAGGCTGAAGTGTGTTATCTTCTGCATGTATATTTCTGCCTTCACTATCCTTTATGTTAATTGTGGGTGCTGGACTAAATGCACTCTAAATCCCCTTCCAGCACTAACATTCCAATGGATTTTCTTATCGAACTGGACTTTTTCCAATTAATCTTTTTAATTCAAGTCAAATAACCTACCTGAAAGCTAGATTCATTCTTTTGATTTACCTTCCCTCATTTATATAGCTTTGTTGGACTTAGCCTAGTGTCTTGTGCGTAGAAAGCACCTAATAGATGATTGTTGAATGTAATATAGGTAGAAACATTATAATAGAATACCATTATCTATCTAATTTATCTATCCATTGGATTACCCTTCTCTGATCTTAAGCAACTTGGTAAACAAAATAACACTTGTAAACAAAACAACATACATTAGCTTTTTAGACTTTTCACACTTGTTACCTCATTATATCATCATAGATCCATTTCTTAACATTCTTTTCTGCTCATAAATAAGTGTATGTTAGGGGAGCCTAGGTGGCTTAGTTAGTTAAGTGTCCAATTCTTGGGTTCAACTCTGGTCATAATCTTAGTTTCTGGTATCAAGCCCCACATTGGACTCTGCATTAACAGCACGGAGCCTGCTTGGGATTCTCTCTTTTTCCCCCTCTCTCTGCCCCTCCCCCCCAAAATAAAATAAATAAACTTAAAAAAAATTTTAAATAAGTGTATTTTAATTTTAGGAAGCTGAGAGATATTAGAGAAACACAATTTCAGTGTATTTGCAATTAGTATGTTTTACTCTGTATATTACAAATTTGAGATTATTCTAGAAGAGTATTGCATTCTTTTCCTTTAATCTAATTATATCCCACCTCTTTAGTTTTTGAACATGTTATGAAATTATTAGCGAATCTTTTGTGGGAAAGTTTTTTTTCAGATATCATATAAAATAGTATTTTAAAAATAAGTTATAGATTTAGAACCTTAAGCACAAAAGTTTATAATTATCTGAGGTTATATAGTAAGTTAATATTTAAGATTACTTTCACTTCTGACCTTTTTCCATTGAAATATGAACCTGTCCCCCAAAATGTTGATGTTGGTGATCAATAATTGTGACAAATATCAAATAAAAATCATATTGTCATATAAAATACCCAAAGAAATTACAAAGAAGGTATATAGGTAAAAAGTAAATATGTAATAAAAATCAGTGGATAGATGGATGGATAGATAGATGGTTGGAGAGATGGATGGATTCTATGAATCTGAGTTGGACTGCTTTTTTCATTAGAGCAAATGGTCAGAGTACACATTAGAGAACAGTAACTGGGAAAAGTCTGAAAATTTAACATTTCTTTTCTCCTTCAGAACTAAAATAGGGAGCTAATACAATCTCACCAGAAAATGAAAAACTGTGAATCACTCCTGACAGGAATGGATCTTTTTCCAAATCCAAAGCTGTCCCAGCTGCTTTCCACCAGCACATCACATGCTGTTGCAGAAACACTGTAAACGATGCAGAATGCCACTGCAGAGCTTTGCGCAATACAAGTCAAAACCCACAATGACAATCATGCCATTAGTATCTGACACATCTGACTGCCTACATAATGATAAGCAATATTTGTTCCTTCTAATCCTAACTCTAGGTTACCTCAATTCTAGAAAAAGTATTATTATAAATAGTACATAATATAAATATTATAAATATTTAGGTACAAGTGAAATCAATTACAATATCTGAAACACAAAAAACCATACATTGGAATAAACTCTGATATCGTTAAAGAAAGAACTATTGACGAAAGGAACCAAGGAGCACATCCTCGGTCCACCTGGAGGAAGGAACCACGGTTCTCGAGAGTACTCTCGGCGTTATACACATGACCTGCTACAGTAGCTTCTGATGCCAATAAGGCACGCACCCACTTAAACTCTCTTAGCATTTCACTCCTAAATATTTAAGTGTGCAAGTTTCAAATATTTATGAATGAAATGGTAAAAGCTCCTTCTAAAAATTATAATACTATGTCAACCCAAGAAAAATTATTAGTTTCTTAATACTGTTGAATATCTCATCACTACTTAGATTCCTTTCCGTCTCTGTTTCTGTCTTTCTCCTCTTCATTTTCAGTCTGTGTGTTCAAACCAAAATCTAAGAGTGTCATATATTCTAATGGGCCAACAACAGGTCACTATGCCCTTCAGTCTCTTTCAATGTCTTTTTCTCTCTCTCATTCTCCCTGCAATTTATTTATTAGGGAAAGCAGGTTGTTCATCCGGCAGAGCTCCTCCCTGTCTGCATTTTACTGGTCATTATCCATGTTGTCATATAACATGTTTTTATGCTTCTATCTTTCCTATAAATTTATATTAATTTCTAAGTTTCCCATATCTAGAGGCCTTATCAGATGTAGGCTTGATTCTTTTTTTTTTTAATCCTCTCTTTTTAATACCCGAGGGAAGTATCTGGGCTTCACATGTCATATTATCAGAGAATCATTTTGCTTACTTTTAATGTCTGTTCCACCTCTAAATTTTCCAAGAAACCATAGAGAAGACAGACACGCTCTGGCTAGCCCCCTCAACCCCCGCCCCCCATCTCCTGCTATGAGGAAGGACTATCTATCCTAAAATCTGAGGCAACTCTAATAACTTGTGGTTAACACCTGGCCATAGCTATGCCAAACTCAACCTCTCAAAGTCTTAGCCCTGAAATTGGGTCCCTGTTTCAGATTCCCTCTTCCTATTGTGTATTTTGTTCCACCAAAGGTCTTCAGTAAAGATTCTCTCAACCCATTCTTTAAGTTACCATGAAAGGAATGGTCTTGGCCTTGAACCTTTGGTTCATAGGGGCTCCATGATCTTAGAACTTATGACCTCCTCCAGCCTTTGACCTGTTACAAAGAAGACCTACTATCCTTACAATCACATATCTAAGAAAAAACACTACATCCTTCTCAAAACAAAGAACATTTTCTGGCAAATGATTTGTTGTCTTCTACATAGTGAAATAGTGCATGACTCTATTTGATCAACCCAGCCTCCAGGATACAAGATTTAATATAAGTATGATCTTCTGGGACCACAGAATTTCATAAAAGGGGTCACAGTAAGTCTAGAAAAATTTTGCAAAGGTTACCTGATATAATCCTTCAAACAAATTATGAGTTTGCTTCACCACCCTCGTTCTAAAGGTAGGAAAACCAAGGCTGAGTAACTTGCCAGGGGTCATAAAAATGTCTTTTCATTTCAACATATGGTATTTAATCAATACTTAAATTAGCAATGATTGTTCAAAGTCGGACAATGACATAAAAAAAAGACCAATATTTCAAAAATCTGCACAGATCTCGCTAAAGGCAATATGCATTCTAAAACTGGAGCAGCAGTCTTTTAGAAGCAAGGAAAGAAAAAAAAGGAAAAGAAAAACTCTGCATATTTCTTGGGGCCCAGGAGACTGGCAGAACACCCTGGGGGGTAATCTCTGTTGCTGATGGAGATGTAAAGTGCTGGTGCTGCAGAGGCAAGACTCCGCTTGGCATTGTTCTGTATTTTTGGCTCCAAAGCCATAAGCTTGTTCCTTGCTAAGCTGTTTATCTATCCTTGCCCCATTCTCTCATTTGGTGTCTTCGGTGCTTTTGTGTAAACATCGTTCTTGTTTCTATTCACCACCGTTTTTCTTTAATATCAGAATTTATGTGATATTTAGGATTTACTTAAACACCCAGATTGTTCTATATCAAACAGAAAACTAATTTCATTTGCTTATCTCTATAACCTTTCCTGGCTAGGTACCCAACACAGAAGAGTCTGTTTATTCCACCAACTGGTCCCCGGGTGTCTTCAAACCTACACAATAGGGAGAAGCATAACTCAGGATCTGTCATTTCATTCCCTGTTAAGATGACTGGAACCACAGTCAGATTTTTAGCAGACTCTCCATAAAAGGACCCAGTCCATAGAGGCAAGATAGGATGTTGTTGTATCCATCTTTCCAAACTTATTATCCAATAAACTTATTCCAACCATCCTTTCTTTTTTATTTTAATGTTTAAATGTTTATTGATTTTTGAGAGAGACAGAGTGCGAGCAGGGGCAGGGCAGAGAGAGAGGAGGCACAGAATCAGAAGCAGGCTCCAGGCTCTGAGCTGTCAGCACAACGCCCGACAAAGGGCTCGAACTCACAAACCGTGAGATCATGACCTGCCCTAGCTGAAGTCAGAGGCTTAACTGGCTGAGCCGCCCAGGCGCCCCTCCATCCATCTTTTCTTTCATTTATTCACACATCCATCCATTCACTCATCCATCCACTCAACTATCTGCCCATTCACTTGACTACTCATTCATTCATGTATTCATTCAGGAAAGTCTGTTAAGTCCCTGCTTTACGTCAGGTGCCACTGTTAAATTACCCCCACTGTTCTCTATCCTATCCTGTCCCTTCCCATCTTTCTTTATTTTTCTTGTTCTACTCAAATTTCTGGATCTACCTCAAAAGTCTCATGCTTCTTTGTCATCCCCTCCAGTGCATGCAATAGTCTCCCAGTATATATTTGTGGATTAATAAGAAAAGTTTAGAGGACAAGAAGTAGAGAATTATGGTGAGTAAATAAACTAGAAGACAGACCAGGAGAGGTTTAGAATATGAGGTGACCTGATGAGTACCTAATCTGATAAGATTTCTAGGAATCTTATAACCACTTGGAATAGTGGTATATAGTTTAGGCTTTATAGAGCATGAGAGGTAGAAAGAGGAAATCAATTTATTTCTAAAATAAGCAGCTCTCCCAAGGCTATGTTGTTGGTGGCGATTTTGTTTCCGAAGTAGATGTATATTTCAAATCAAGAAAGTCAGTGGCATGCAATAACCCCATTGATTTAGTTTTGTTACAATAGTCTGCCTGGATCATGGTCTTGTCAGGACACACTAGCTAGTATATACAGGTTTGGGAATGAAACAGACCTGAGGTCAAGCCCAAACTTTAACATTTTTTACCGATGTGGCCTTGGGCAACTTATTAACCTCTCTGACACTTCATAAGAATAATAATACTTATCTCTGTGGATTTTTGAAAATTAAATGATATACATGGTAAAAAATTTTAACCAGCTCCTAGCATACAGTAAATGTTTAATTACAGTAGCTATTATTACCATCACATGGATGTGATATTTCTCATAAGCAAACTCAGTCAACTCATGACTTGTTTTCATACATGTCTCCTTCTGCTTCTGCTCTTTAAATAGGAGTGCTCATGACCAATATGAAAATATGTACTAGCTTCAGTTTTCAAAGAAGAATATGTAATGTACATGATATTTTCAATCCTTAAAAGAAGTTCCAAACCTGCCTACTATATTGACAATGAGTGTTTAAATTAACATGAACTACTTCTGAGAAAGTCTCTGGGATTCATTTATTAAATTAATCATTTCCTCCTATTGGCTTTACTGAATAAAATGGGCAATAATTCAGGACAAATTAATCCTTTATGTTACAGCTTAATAAAACTTTTAATGTACAGGTTTTGGCCAGAATGTAATAAAATGTGAATCAAATAAGATTATAGGGGAAATATGCCAATAATTAGAAGGATATTTTTTTTAAAGTAATCCATATGACAGCTAGGATCACTCTGCTCCTTAAAATGAAAATAAGGGGGCACCTGGGTGGCTCAGTCGGTTGAGCACCGACTTCAGCTCAGGTCATGATCTCATGGTTTGTGGGTTCGAGCCTCACATCGGGCTCTGTGCTGACAGCTCAGGGCCTGGAGCCTGCTTCAGATTCTGTGTCTCCCTTCTTCTCTGCCCCTCCCCTGCTCACACTCTGTCAAAAGTAAATAAACATTAAAAAAAAAATTTTTTTTTAAACGAAAGTAAGATTGGCTTAAACCCCATGCCATAGCAGTAGGAAATTCAATACTCTCTTTAAGATTTCTGCAAATGGACTGGGAGCCTGGGTTCCTGTAGTCATCTAGTCTCTAATTACCTGTTTCTGCCTTAAATAAATTATTCAATCTACTAATAATTTCACCATGATCCTCATATTGTTACTTTCTTCCAACATTCCATTGAGCCAGACTTGAAACTTTGCCTCTTCTCTTGGTTTCTATAAAGACAAACACCTCACAAGGAGCAGTTGTGTGCAGAGCTGACTTTACTGAAGGTTTACAGAGTAGACAGGAAAGGCAATATTTAAGCATCGCAGTAATGCAAAAAAAAAAAGTTAAAATGAATTACGAAACAATTTTTTAAGGTTCTTCTACTGAGTCTGCCACTACAGACTGTTTACTTTCTTTTGTGTTCCAGTTTATGCCCAGATTCCAGGCAATTTCTTAATACCCCTCTTCTCTCCTAACTCTCTTTTCCTACTCCCTGTTGAAGTGTCCCTAAAATCTACCAGTTCTTCTTACCATTTATTAGTGTATTCAGTTCTCTCTGGCCATTATTTCTAAATTTACTGCCAAATCTACTTTATGTTGGATGAGTCCCAAACTTATCATGTGTTAAAGTTATCAAATGGCCTATCTATTTTCTTGGCACCACAAAAGGCCAGCAGAAACCTAAGGTTTCCTTTCGTCAGGACCTTCCCTCCAAAAAATAATCTAATTTCAACAGTGATTTCTCCTTGTTATATAAATGTTTAAGGAAGTAACTAGGGAGGACCCAAATAAATAAAATAAAGCCAGCAACCTCATTTTGTATATTGTGATGGGAGAATGATTCTTCAAAGGTTAGAAGTGTGACCCCGAAGAGTTTTCAGTGGGATTTTTCATTGAGATTGATTGGGGTCGGGGGTGGGGGTTATGCCTTTCCCCAATCTGGCACGTCATTTGACATGTAGACATTTTATTGGTCTTAGATACAGAAATTTGTTTTCAATTTCCACTTATCCAGTACATTGACCTATAACCTTAAGTAAACAACGACACCTTAGAACTTCATGTAAAAATAGAAATCGGTTCCAGATACATTACTTGCTTGGTGTGAGGATCAGATGAACTAATAAATACATACAATCTACATAAACTAGGAGATATAACTGAAGCCTTTAATGTGTTAAAATATGCAGACCCATGAGAAGGTACACAAACTTCTTGAAAGGCACAGGATGATGCATTCTTAAATTCTAAAGTAGATATATGGAAACTATGCATTTGTCTCTGCAGCAGTGTTTTAGTTCATTTTCATGAATAATCACATTAAATACTTTCTCGGTACAGAATATTGAAAACAGAATGTGAAAGAAGGTAAATATCAAAGTAGAACGATCACCAAGAGAATCCAGCATACATTAACAGAAGAAAACGATGGATAAACAGGATACCAATTACATTTACAATAATGTATATTAACTTCATCCAGCCTAAAATACCCATTCTGTTGTGATAAGCACATTCTCTTCCAACTTGTAGAGCTTCATGCAAAGGCAAGTTATAGAAAGAAGGGTCTATGGTGAGCATGGCACTAAAGTAGGGAAATTAATTGTATAATTCTTGCTTTGGTTGTTATCAAATGATAATCCCAAATATCCATTTTCACAATAGCAATATACATGCATTTAATATCAAGTGCTCATGTTAGTTGCAAGGATATGGGATTTTTTTTTTTACTCTAGCCATTGTGGATATGAATAGAGTCCTTATAATCTCACCTTCCTTTCCTACATTAACCAAACTGACTAGTTACTTCTTTCTTAACTGAAAGTATTGCATATATAGGAAAAGAAGATACCTATATATGCAAATACTTCAGTTAAGACTAGTAGCCTAAGGGTCATTCAATCTTATTAAATTGTCTTTATATACTTCTGAAGGGACCAACTGTGCTATAATCCAAAGTTATTATTGCACTCTCCAGAGTCTATATATTATTCCTCTTATTTTTAAGTCATTTGAGAGGCACCTTACTGTTACGACTCCCCTTCCCCCTCACACAGCCAAATGAATATGTTCAAAGAAGGAAATGTCAGCTTGCCTATTACACTACCATCCACTTCCTCTCCAGGGTGGAAATTCACCTACACTTGTCTTTTGAAAAACCTGAGGGACCTCCCTCAAGGCACTGAACAGCAGTCTAAGAATAGTCTTCCCCAAAAAAATCAGAAAGTCCCTGAGTAATAGCAAGGTATAAATCATAAAGACCTCTAGAAGTTGGTCTCTAGAGGTTAAAAATAAAGTTTTAGGAAGTGGTGATAAACTAAGCTTAGGTTTTTGAATTCTCCTAGTGCTCTCCTTACTTTACTCAAGATATTTCAAAATGGCAAAACTTTTAATGAACACTGTAGAAATAGGAACATATCAACCAATGTATATTTCTGAGTACCAACAATATGCCAGTTCTTGTAGCTATAAGCAAGATTAAGTTAAGGTCATGGTCATAGCTCTCCATGAATTTACATCTAAATTATAAGGCAGAAGAAATAAACCAACAATTGGAATACAGAATGAAAAGCACTTTTGAAAAGCAAATACTTAACCCCATGGGAGAGGCTCAACACTCAGCAGTATCAGGGTAAAGAATGTAATGATGGTTTTCTCCCATCTAACATGGCTCCAGTTGGAACAACAGAGGCAATGCAAATTCACAAACATTTACTGTATTTACCCTGGTTATAACAACTCTGGGAGAAAAAACAATAGATTTGCAATATTTCTAAAATTTCCCAGTTCACATGCTCCATTCAACCATTTACTTAGCACTCAAGAATAATTCTCTTTTACTCATCCTTTGTGCACCCCACAGAATCCTCCAAAACTACTTCCTTTAATTAGATAGGGTCATTTAGATCATTGCTTTTTAAGCCTTTAATTAAAGCTGTAAGTACTTATTTTCTTCTCCATATAACATCGCTAAAATGAGGAGGGGCCAGAGCAGCTAAGAGAGAAGCCTATACATTTCGGTACTCATTAGACTCTCCGCTCCCTGAGGTTGAACTCCAGTGCTGGCCTTAACTCATCTGATGTGCACGGCCACAAAACCGTAAGCACACAATAACCTAACCCTCATCGTCATCTTCGTTTTTCCAAATGTCCACCAAGAATTCACTTAACACATTTAATTCTGACATCAAATACAATACATTTTCCTCCCTTTGTATAAATGACTTCTTATTCGACCAACCCTACCCAGTGCAAGGGACTGTAGGGAATGAAGGAGAGACATGTACCCCCAGAAGGCTTCCAAAAAAGGTGGACAGCTAGATGGTTAGGGAAGAAGAGGAAAGAACATCGAAGCAGAGAGATCTCAACAGGGACAAGACCCAGAAGTGTGGGGAAAGGTGATTCAGGGAAGCACAAGTTTAGTAAAAATGGAGCATCTGGGACATGACAGAGGCCAAAAGAAGAGGACATAAATAAACGCAGCAGCCAACTGATGAAGAGAATTTGAAATATGAGGTCCAGTCGTTTCTACCTGTTAATCACCACAAAGGTAATGACTAGGTATTTCTCGTCCACTGACGCAAACCCTAGAAGAGAGTATAGCACACAGTAGAAACTATATTTGATGAATGTGTGGATGAATGATTGAATGAATGAGCAAATGAACATAGGTTATCTTTTATGTATAGCAGCTTTACATGCAGCACTCCCAGTATAGCCGTCTCATCAAGGGAACTATTAATTATAGGTAAGAAAAAACTCATGCTAGTAGGTATTCAGATAAAATACGGCACTTCAAAGGATCAAAATGCTTCTCACCTAGGTTGGGTATGTAGCTAGAGAAGAAGTCTACAACTTTGGCTGAATACTGGAATTACCTGGGGAGCTTTTAAAAATCTCAAAGCCCAATTTCTAGTTAAATCAGAATCTCCTGAGGTAGAACCCAGCAGTTGGGCTTTCTTGACTCCAGGTTATTTCAATATGCAGCCACGCTGAAGGTCCTGAACATGGACATAAGCCAAGGCTTACAACAGAGGTTCTTCATTTTGGTGTACACAGGAACCACCTGGAGACCTTTCTTTCCCCCAAAAACACACATGCCTATTCCCAACTCCTAATTCAGTAAGGGTGGGAAGGATCTCCACCATGTGTGTTTGGAGGTTGCCTCTGCCGGATGCCAAGGTTTGAGAACTGCAATTTAGAAAAGGGATAGTCAGTTTGGCAAAAATTCGAGGTCACCTAAAGGCAGGGGATGAAGATGAGAAAAGAACTCTGTCTTCCATCATGAGCCATGAAACCATCACTGCCAGAGAGAGACTGTGCAAGAATGAAAAAAGGTTGCCACAAGACAAACAATTAAAAGCATCTCTTCATTCAGAGAAGAGGCATGTTTATCTCTCTAGGCAGATGACTTGTTCCCTGGGAAACACATCAAGGGATGAGGCCACCTTTTGGGTTTCAAGTATACACCCAATAGTTGATCATCAGCTTGACTTACCTACATCTCTCTCGGGCGGTGGTAAGAAGAACCCCCACATCCTACAATGAGGGCTTCTGGGCAGCTTTATTCATATTGAGGCTATATTATGAGTCACCTGCTCTCGCACTGCTGATTGTGAGCATTGTTCTTTCTTTAATTAAATCCCTTGAGTGAAAGGATCTTTCCAATCAAACAAATTCTGGAACGCTCTGCAGAGGTAAGCAGATTAAAGAAAAGAAAAATAGGGTCAGCCAATTATTTGTTAAGGGAGTGGGAAGCGAGAGCTATCGTGTACTTTTTTTTAAAAGAACGGGAAGTAAAAAAAAAAATTCCTAATAGTCCTCTCATTGTCTTCTCCACAAGGCAAAAGATTTCTACAGTTTTTTTCCAAAGCCTTTGAAGACGGAATCAATGAGCTTCATTGCAGCACAGAGACAAGAGTTTCTCAGACTGTCAAAAAAGAAAGAAGTCAGCATTCATTAGTATTAAATTGAGCGCTTTCTCTTATCAAAGTTAGTATGCATTCTCTTGTCTTTATAATACTGCATTTATTAGCTTGTCTACTTTGCTGTTATTAACTAAATGGAAGTGCTTGCGGAAATTACATTACCTGAAAATTATTTTTATATAATTTGTTCTCGATTTCTTTTTTTTCTCATGGAAAATGATTTGAGGGTGAGTTGCATTGCTCTTATTATTATTTATAACAATTATTAATGACATTTCACTTTCACATGTCTTTATATGATACCATTTAATCAGGGTGCTTTGCCAGTGTTAAGATAAATAGTCTTATGCTCAGAAGCTGTGAGCCCGTCCCATACTAGAACAATTAATGATTCTATGATGTCTGTCAAGAAAAAGCTGGGTCTTGCTGACTGACCTCACATGCACTTCTATCTGCTTCACGGCCCTCCTGTTTCTAATGTCAGTATTAATATTTGCCACACAGAAGAAGGATTTGTGGTTCTTCAACCCTAAGAATCTTGATGAGAGCGGCTGCCGTCGCTCTGCTACTGCAAAGGTATAAATAGCACCTAAACGGGGGGGAAGGAGGAAAAAGAAATGCATACTGACTTTGATAAGAGAAAACAATTTAATACTAATGAATGCCAATTTCTTTTTGAAACAGTCTGAGAAAAAAGTCACAAAAGTAATAAATGCTAATATTTATTAAATACCAATAGGTTGGCATCTTGCTAATAAATCTCTTCCACAGGCTACCTTTATCTTAGTCTTTATCTTCCAATAATCTTAGAAATAGGAAGCATTGTTATCCCCATTATAGAGAAGAAAACTGAGGCTTAATGAGATTGAGTGACTTATCTAAGGTTACACATGAAGCAAATGAACAAGCTGTGACTGGAACCTGGATTAACTCAAAACTCTCATGGGAAGGTCCTAAAAACTGCTCGTGCCACCCAGGGGGAGAAGGTGGCACCCACTCCAGAATTTACTTTCTCATGCCATATCTCATTTTCAATAAAGTCAGAATAGCTGATGACTGTGTTCTTCAGAATTTGAATTTGTTAAGTATTTTCTCTCACATAAGCGAATTTCAGTCTCAGGAGAAGAGCAATGTCTCCATATCATAAATTTCTAACTTTAAACAGTGAAAACTACATTCTCTCAAAAGCTGACTTCTCTGGAGCTCCTGAATGTCTAGAAAGACATATTTGGTCCTTTTTCTCAGAGTGACTGATCACCAGAAATAAGCTATAACAATTCTCAGATAAGCATAGACAAGCCCTATTAAATGACTGCCATGGAGCATCATGGATATACACCCCAATCATTTCCAAACCTAGAGGTGACTTGCTTTTGGCCTGTTTGGGGCGGAAATATGCAGCATCGGATGGCTAAATTATATCAACAAACTCAACAAAGGTTTGCTATATACCTACTCTATATTCAACAATGTGATAAACATGATAAAAGAAACATAAGCAAAGGTCCTTGCCTTTGGAAATTTCACAATCTAATTGGTGAGATGAGACGCACTCCTGAAATAATTAATAAATGAGAAAGTCATAAAATGATAATCATGTGTAAGAAATAATACTGTGATGAAGGTGTTGAAAAATAACTATAACGTGAATTTTATTTTTGTTCGTTTATTAAATATTAATTCAATACTTGTTAGGTAATGTGAGATTTCAAAGGAGAATCAGACATGGCCTCTCTCCTCTAGGTAGAAGCTTATAATCTAGTTTTGGAAAAGGCATACCTATGAACAAAAATAAATATAATATAAACCAAATATGATATGTCTAAGAAGAATATATGATATGGAAAACCAGAGATGCCTTCATAAAAGAGGTTCCAGATCATCTTGAGGGCTGAGGAGAGTTTCAATGGGTGAAGAGTAGGAAGAGATTACCAGAAAGAAAATTACACATGTGAGCCTGTGTGTACATACATATAAGCATGCATACACTTTTGAAAGTTAAGAAAGAAATGCTGGTTGGAGAACTGCAAGAATTTTTGTTCTCTTCTTGACAAATTTCTGAAATTTTCAAGCTCTTGATGGTACACATGCTTTTCTTCATAATCAGGAAAGACTCTTTCCATTTTCAAGGCATTTTGTGCACCCTAGGTAATAAAGGTGAAGCTGAAACAAAAACCAGACAAAACAGATATTCTATCACCTTGTTTAAGGAAGGGACGAGGCACCGTGGGCATGGAAATGCATGGGTGCATTCCTTTTCCCTCCAAAGTTGAGGTGAGTACAGTTCTCAACTGTATTATCACTGATCTCCTATCAAAGGAATTAACATCTTCTGTGTTGAGCTGTAAAGAAGAAGTGTAATCCTGAGACCTTTTCAAAGTCTACTTCTTGTTGTATAACCTTTTTCAAAGTTGATTTTCACTTACCCCCAGTTATTCTATATGATAAGCAACCTAGAAAAAGCCCTCAATGACCTATGTCCTAGTCCAGGTGCCCTAGAAAACAAGCCTGAGACAAGACTTAAGTGTTGGTGCTTTCTTGAAAGATGTAATCCTCAAACGGAGAGATGAGAAAGATGGGAATTAATATAAGGTGATACATCACTATGCCATCTATTCTTCTTGAGCCACAAAGAGTCACTCAGCTGTATGAACATCTCCAAATAAGCTCCATAGAAAACTGTGTTTGGTACCACCCACGAAAAGGAAAAAGGAAGAAGAATTTTCTGATGGCCCCTCATCCCCATCTCCTGTCTCCCATTCGGTCAAACTTTCCCCATAGAAAATCCACTCTTCTGCTCTTCCAGTTTACATTATTTGGTCCTTTCGACAGTTTGGGTGGGAGCCAGGTCCCATGCCCTGTGGGATGGAGTATGTTATGAGCCCAGTGAAAAACAAAGGAACCGGGGTCCATGGATCAGACTGGCCTAGGCTCACACCATGGTGGGTGCCATGGAGTCATTCTAGCAGAAGTTCTGATGGTGTTGGCAACTGGCTTCCCACGAGCCAGTGGCTAAAGGCCCATAGACCTGTGACTCTGAGAGAATCTAAGCTAGTGCTTTAAATGTGTCCAATACAGCTTGTTAACTTAGCCTGGGTTTTCTGTGGTAAAACTGATCCTGAGATAGGGCCCATATGCAGAGAGTTATTTGGGAATGTGATGTGGACAACAGGAATGGAGAACCAGTAAAATAAAACAGAAAAGGGAGAAAGCCAATTAAAGTGTTCATCCTGGATCAGCCACTGCTGTGGCCACTTGCTGGGACCTTCCAAGAGCTGTGTAGACCATGTCTCAGAGTTGAACACCTCAGGGATAAGGAGGGAGCATCTATTTTCTGGGTCCCACTCCCTGTTGCTCAGGGGTTACCCATGGGCTGCTAACCCCTTGTACTTCCAGTTTGCCCATATAGAAATACTGGGTGGATTCCCACAAGCTTCCCAGGCAACAGGGTCAGAAAACTCCATGGCAGAAGTTGAACGTATGTGATGTGACTGAGGGGAGGTCGACCAGCACAAAGCTGGGGGGCCAGGAGGCCATGAGGAAGACTACGCACCTGTCAACAAGCATTTCAACAATAGGATTGTTCCTTATTTTTACTTTCAAGAACTGACTAGATTTCACTTTCTCAATTGTCTATCTTTATTATTAGAATATTTAATATTAACTCTATAGAGCAGGTGTTTGTATTTTAACTGAAAATAAGCCATAACAAATATAGGTTTCTTAATTAGGTTTATTTAAAAAAATTTTTTTTAATGTTTATTTATTTTTGAGAGACATAGAGGCACAGCGTGAACAGGGGAAGGGCAGAGAGAGACGGAGACACAGAATCAGAAGCAGGCTCCCGGCTCTGAGCCATCAGCACAGAGCCTGACGCGGGGCTCGAACTCACAGACCGTGAGATCATGACCTGAGCTGAAGTCAGCCGCCCAACCGACTGAGCCACCCAGGCGCTCCTCTTAATTAGGTTTATTTTAAAACAGTTGAACAGGGAAAGTATTTTTTCTTTCTCTTTCCTCTGAAGGAAGAATCTGGGGAGAAATAAAACTTCATTTTACTTTACTAAATGGTTTTCCTAGATACTTTGGAATATATTAACTTTCCATAAGCTCTATGAGAAAGCATTATAATCTAGATGTGACACTTTGCACCTCAGAGATTTCAGTTTAGTGGGCCTGGAACCTCTTTTCATAGCGTGCTCAATTCAAACACACACACCCCAAACTCCTGTAACTTCCAAATTGACTTCTGTGCGGTCTCCTCTGTCTCAGATGCTTCATCTGGGAGTAACACCTCAATAAGGTTTATTCTTGTAGACAACCCCTTTAGCTATGAAATCAATCACATTCATGATTTCAAGAGTACAATTTGGGTTTTCAAAGCATGAGTAATAATGGAAAAGGATCATATCCATCACCACCCATCCTCCAGGTTCTCCACGAATCCCTTCATACCCTGCCTCTCTTCCAGAAGCCTGCTCAGGATACATGACCATCTGACTACACACGGCCTCTGAGAATAGGGAGGGAAACCTTCTGGCTCTGGCTACTAGTGAGAGCTGCCTGATTGAGTTTGTGAGACTTCCCTGTCTCCATTAGGACACTTCTGAATAAAATTACATCATTTACATAACATTAATTCAGCCAAGAAAGCACATATTGACTATCTATTCTTTATCCATCAAGCACTGTGCTAAGAATCAGAAGTTACAGACACTGTCTATGCCCACAGAGTACTCAGGGTTTTGTGGAAGAGACAGCCAAGTATAATCATAATTTGAAGTGAAAAGCTTAGCAACACAAACATCATCAAGTAGCAGAAGTGACTGAGGCAGCCAACAAGGCTTCAAAGAGACATGATGCCTAACTCATATTTCAAAGAACGAAGGTAAGCTTATCATATGGAGAAAAGATGCAAAAACATTCTAGAGGCCACATAATTTATAAGGTCTTCCGGGTAGGAAGCTCCATGATATGTTTGGAGGAATTAACCTAGTTTTAAACGGATAGATGCAAAGTGTAAAATGGAAGAAATATGAAATGAATTTAGATAGGCAGATGATGACCAGATGATGAAGTTTGGAGTCTTAAAAAGTTTGGAGTCTGATGCTAAGGAATTTGTACTTCTCCTGTGGATGGTGAGGGCTGGTGAAAGATTTTTTTAATGTAAATTTTTCTTTGTTTCTTTCTTGCTCATAAAATAGCTTTATAACTCCTTTTTTAAAAAATTTATATCCAAGTTAGTTAACATACAGTGTACTAATGGTTTCAAGAGTAGAGTTTAGTGATTTGTCCCTTACATGTAACACCCAGTGACCATCCCAACAAGTGCCCTCCATAATGCCCACCACCCATTTAGCCCATCCCTCCACCCAACACCTCTCCAGCAAGCATCAGTTTGTTTTCTGTACTTAAGAGTCTCTTATGGGAGAGGGGCCAAGACGGCAGAAGAGCATGGAAGTTTTTTTACATTTCTCATCCCTGAAATGCAGCCAGATCAACACTAAACCATCCCGCACACCTAAAATACTGATCTGAGGACTAACAGAACAATCTGCACAACCTGAACCACAGAACTCGGCAGGTACACAGTGCGGAGAGGTGAATGAGGGAAAGTGAAGCCACAGAGGGCAGAGAGCTGTTTTTGCTTGCGGAGAGAGGATGGAGATGGGGGCGGGGGGGGGAGGGTATGGGAAAGCACCCCCCCAAAAGGAGTGGGAGAGGAAAGAAAGAGTATGCAAGGGACTGAATAAAAAGGGAGAAAGGAGAAAGGAGAGGGTTTAAATTCCATTAAGACTCTATAAACAGAGGGAGTGCAGAGTCCGAAACTCTGCAGCTCAATACCTGGTGGCGCTCTGGTAGAAAGGACAAATCCCAAGGAGCAGAAAGAGAGGTCCGAGGGGTCCTTGAGCCACATGGGGAGAGGTGGTTCCCTGCTGGGAGGACATTTGGTAAAGGTGGTGCAGCCACCCCACAGGCAAAGTCCCAGCAGACCCCAGAGAACAACCACATTTGCTGGTGCTGGAATAAGGTCATTAAGGGGGAAGCCTGGTGCCATGTGTGTTGTGATTTTCCACAATCTCTGAAATGGTGCTATTACACGATTGTATGAACGTTTTTTGGGGCAGGCTGGCACCCAGCCACAGTCTCTTGGCATCGGCAGCAGCACAGTCTTGCAAACGTTCCTGCGGGTGGGTGCACACCTGGCCATTTTCAGTGAGACCCTCCCCCAGAGGGTCGGAATGAGTCAAAGCCACAGTCCCTCAAAGTGAGGGGTTGGGAAACACAGCTGCGTCTGAGATAAAACTCAGGAGGGAGGTGCCACGTGGCAGCCTGACAGCTTGGTCACAGACAGTATAAAAGCGGGGAGTGGGCAGAAGCCAGAGACAAAGGAGAGTTGCTCCATGGCTAGTTGGGGAGAGCACAGAGGTGTGATATGAGAGACTAGAGAGCTGGGTGACGCCATTTTCACCCCTCCCATGCATGCACCACATGCACCACAACATGCACCTACATGCACCACAACAATCCACCTCAGTAAGCTAAGCAGCACCATCTAGTGGAGAACAGAACCATTACACTAAGCCCCGCCCAACTGGGCCAACCTCCTGCTACAGGAACACCACAAGTCTCTCCACCTGCTTAGTTTACAGACTATAAAGTGCTTCATAGTTTGACATCTCGGGGAAACTGATATAATTCAAATCGTATTCCAGTCTGTTAACTGGTCCACCGATTCAATTTTTTTCTTTTCTTTTATTATTCGTGAATACAGAAAGAGGAAAAATTTATTTTTATTTCCCATATTTATTAAAATTTTTTCTTTAATTTTTTTCTACTATATTATTTACTTTTTTGTAAATTTTTCAAATTCTATTTTACTTCCATCATTTCATCTTATTTTATTTCATTGTATTCATTTTTTCAAATTTTCAAACGTTTTCCTTTCTTTTTCCTTTTTCTTTGTTCCTTTTTTTCTTATCTTTCCCTTTCTTTTCTAATCTATCAAGCTCCTTTCAACGAGACCTAAATACACCTAAGATCTAGCATCCTTTATTTGATTTTTTGTGTTGTTTTTAATTTTTTAATTTTAATTTTTTTACCTTATTACTCCTTTTCTCCCTTCAAAATTATGAAACAAAGGAATTCACCCCAAAAGAAAGAACAGGAAGAAATGACAGCCAGGGATTTAATCAACACAGACACAAGCAAGATGTCTGAAGCAGAATTTAGAATCACAATAATAAGAATACTAGCTGGGGTTGAAAATAGATTAGATTCCCTTTCTGTGGAGATAAAGGAAGTAAAACCTAATCAGGATGAAATAAAAAAATACTGTAACTGAGCTGCAATCTCGAAGGGCGGCAAGGATGGATGAAGCAGAGCAGCAAATCAGCGATAGAGGACAAACTTGTGAAGAACAATGAAGCCGAAAAAAAGAGGGAAACTAAGGCAAAAAAGCACAATTTAAGAATTAGAAAACTCAGAGACTCATTAAAAAGGAACAACATCAGAATCAGAGGTTTCCCAGAAGATGAAGAGAGAAAAAGAGGTAGAAAGTTTATGCGAGCAAATCATAGTGGAAATTTCCTAACCTGGGGAAAGACACAGATATCAAAATCCAGGAAGCACAGAGGACTCCCATTAGATTCAACAAAAAACAACCACCAGCAAGGTATATCAAAGTCAAATTCACAAAATACTCAGGCAAGGAAAGAATCATGAAAGTAGCAAGGGAAAAAAAAGTCAACCTACATGGGAAGACAGATCAGCTTCTCACCAGACATATAGACAGAAACTTGGGAGGCCAGAAGGAGTGACAGGATATATTCAATATGCTGAATCAGAAAAACATGCAGCCAAGAATTCTTTACCCAGCAAGGCTGTCATTCAAAATAGAAGGAGAAATAAAAAGTTTCCCAGACAAACTAATATTAAAGGAGTTCGTGACCACTAAACCAGCCCTGCAAGAAATTTTAAGGGGGACTCTCTAAGGGGAGAAAGGATGAAAAAAAAAAAAAAAAAGGCCAAAAGCAACAAAGACTAGAAAGGACCAGAGAACACCACCAGAAACTCTACAAGACACATAATGGCAATAAATTCCTACCTTTCAGTACTCACTCTAAATGTCAATGGACTAAATGCTCAATCAAAAGATGTAGGGTAACAGAACAGATAAGAAAACAAGATCCATCTATATGCTGTTTACAAGAGACCCACTTTAGACCTAAAGACACCTTCAGACTGAAAGTAAAGGTATAGAGAACCATCTATCATGCTAATGGTCACCAAAAGAAAGCCAGATTAGCCATACTTATATCAGACAATCTAGACTTTAAAATAAAAACTGTAACAAGAGATGAAGAAAGGCATTACATCATAATTAAGGGGCCTTTCCACCAAGAAGACATAACAATTATAAACATTCATGCTCCAAATGTGGAAGCACTCAAATATATAAATCAATTAATCACAAACATAAAGAAACTCATTGATAATAATACCATAATAGTAGGGGACTTCGAAACCCCACTTACAGCAATGAACATATCATCTAAACAGAAAATCAACAAGGAAACAATGGCTTTGAATGACACACTGAACCAGATGGACTTAACAGATATATTCAGAACATTTCATCCTAAAGCAGTGGAATTCACATTCTTCTCCAGTGCACATGGAACGTTCTCCAGAAAAGATCACATACTGGGACATAAATTAGCCCTCAACAAGTACAAAAACATCGAGATCATATCGTGCATATTTTCAGACCACAACACTATGAAACTCGAAATCAACCACAAGAGAAAATTTGGAAAGATAACAAATACTTGAAGTCTAAAGAACATCCTACTAAAGAATGAATGGGCTAACCAGGAAGTTAAAGAGAAATTAAAAAGTACACGGAAGCCAATGAAAGTGATAACACCACAGCCCAAAACCTGTGGGACACAGCAAGGGTGGTCATAAGAAGGAAGTATATAGCAATCCAGGCCTTCCTAAAGAACGAAGAAAGGTCTCAGATACACAACCTAACCTTTCACCTTAAAGAGCTGAGAAAACAACAGCAAATGAAACCCCAAACCAACAGAAGACAGGAAATAATAAAGATTAAGCAGAAATCAATGCTATTGAAACTCAAAAAACATTAGAACAGATAAATGAAATCAAAGCTGGTTCTTTGAAGGAATTAAAAAAATTGATAAACCCCTAGCCAGTTTGATCAAAAAGAAAAAGAAAAGGACCCAAATAAATAAAATCAAGAATGAAATAGGAGAGATCACAACCAACACAGCAGAAATAAAAACAATAATATGAGAATATTATGAGCAATTATATGCCAATAAAATGGGCAATCTGGAAGAAATGGACAAATTCCTAGAAACATAGCAACTACCAAAACTGAAATAGGAAGGAACAGAAAATTTGAATGGACTCATAACCAGTGAAGAAATCGAATTAGTAATCACAAATCTCCCAAAAAACAAGAGTCCAGGGCCAGATGGAATTCCAGGAGAATTCTACCATTTAAAGAGGAGTTAACACCTATTCACCTTGAAGCTGTCCTAAAAAATAGAAATGGAAGAAAACTTCCAAACTCTTTCTATGAAGCCAGCATTACCTTGATTCCAAAACCAGACAAAGATCCCCACTAAAAGGGAGAACTACAGACCAATTTCCCTGATGAACATGGATACAAAAATTCTCAACAAGATACTAGCCAACCAGATCCAACAATACATTAAAAAAATTATTCATCACGACCAAGTGGGATTTATACCTGGAATGCAAGGTTGGTTCAATATCCACAAAACAATCAGTGTGATACATTACATCAATAAAAGAAAGGACAAGAACCACATGATCCTCTCAATAGAAACAGAGAAAGCATTTGACAAAATACAGCATCCTTTCTTGATTAAAAAAAAAAAAACCCTCAAGAAAGTAGGGATAGAAGGATCATAACTCAAGATTATAAAAGCCATATATAAAACACCCACCACTAATATCATCCACAATGGGGAGAAACTGAAATCTTTCCCCCTAAGGTCAGGAACAAGACAGGGATGTCCACTCTTGCCAGTGTTTTTCAACATAATACTGGAAGTCTTAGCCTCAGCAATCAGACAACACAAAGGAATAAAAGGCATCTGAACTGGCCAGGAGGAGGTCAAACTTTCACTCTTTGCAGATGACATGATACTCTATATGGAAAACCCAAAAGATTCCACCAAAAAACTGCTAGAACTGATCCACGAATTCGGCAAAATTACAGGATATAAAATCAATGCACAGAAATTGGTTGCATTCCTATACACCGACAATGAAACAAAAGAAAGAGAAATCAAGGAATCGATCCCATTTACAACTGCACCAAAACCCATAAAATACCTAGAAGTAAATCTAACCAAAGAGGTGAAAAATCTATACACTGAAAACTATAGAAAGCTTATGAATGAAATTGAAGAAGACACAAAAAATGGAAAAATATTCCATGCTTCTCGATAGGAAGAACAAATATTGTTAAAATGTCAATATTACCCAAAGATATCTACATATTCAATGCAATCCCTATCAAAATAACACCAGCATCCTTCGCAGAGCTAGAACAAGCAATCCTAAAATTTGTACGAAACCAGAAAGGACCCCTTATAGCCAAAGCAATTTTGAAAAAGAAAGCCAAAGCTGGAGGCATCACACTCCCAGACTTCAAGCTGTGTTACAAAGATGTAATCATCAAGACAGTATGCTACTGGCACAAGAACAGACACTCAGATCATGGAACAGAATAGAGAACCCAGAAATGGACCCATAAACATATGGCCAACTCATCTTTGACAAAGCAGGAAAGAATATCCAACGGAATAAAGATAGGCTCTTAAGCAAATGGTGCTGGGAAAACTGGACAGCCACATGCAGAAAAATGAACCTGGACCACTTTTTTACACCATATGCAAAAAGAAACCCAAAATATATAAGACAGGAAGTCATCAAAATCTTAGAGGAGAAAGCAGGCAACAACCTCTTTGACCTCAGCCACAGCAACTTCTTACTCAACATGTCTTCAGAGGCAAGGAAAACAAAAGCAAAAATGAACTATTGGGACCTCATCAAAATAAAAGGCTTCCCCACAGCAAAAGAAACAATCGGCAAAACTAAAAGGCGACTGACAGAATGGGAGAAGATATTTGCAAATGACATATCAAATAAAAGGTTAGTATCCAAATTCTATAAAGAATTTATCAAACTCAACACTCAAAAAAACAAATAATCCAGTGAAGAAATGGGCAAAAGACATGAATAGACACTTCTCCAAGAAGATACCCTGATGGCCAACTGACACTTGAAAAAAATGCTCAAAATCACTCATTATCAGGGAAATACAAATCGAAACCACAACGAGATACAACTTCACACCTGTCAGAATGGCTAACTCAGGCAACAACAGATGTTGGCAAGGATGTGGAGAATGAGGATCTCTTTTGCACTGCGGGTGCAGCCACTCTGGAAAACAGTATGGAGGTTCCTCAAAAATAGAACTACCCTATAATCCAGCAATTGCACTACTAGGTATTTATCCAAGGGATAAATGCTGTTTCAAAGGGACACATGCACCCCAATGTTTATAGCAGCACTGTCAACAATAGCCAACATATGGAAAGAGCCCAAATGTCCATCGATGGATAAATGGATAAATAAGATATATATAGATAGATATAGATATAGATATAGATACACAATCAAGTATTACTTGGCAATCGAAAAGAATGAAATCTTGCCATTTGCAACTACGTGGATGGAATCAAAGGGTATTATGCTAAGCAAAATTAGTCAGAGAAAGACAAATATCCTATGACTTCACCCATACAAAGACTTTAAGATACAAAACAGATGAGCATAAGGGAAGGGAAGCAAAAGTAATATAAAAACAGGGAGGGAGACAAAAACATAAGAGACTCTTAAATATAAGAGGGTTACTGTAGGGGTTGTGAGAGGGGGGATGAGTTAAATGGGTAAGGGGCATTAAGGAATCTACTCCTAAAATCATTGTTGCACTATATGCTAACTAACCTGGATGTCAATTAAAAAATAAAGTAATTCATTAATTTAAAAAAAAACTATCAGAAGAATTCCAAAATGATGCCATGTGTTCTCTGTTCCACCTCTCAGGTGTCAAGCAGCATCAGGGTGTCCATGGCACCCCTCATTGAATCCTACCCAGATAATATGTCTTCAAATCTGCTCTTTTCATTGTACCTAATGACTAAAATTTGTTTCTCCTACATGGAGGGGTTACGCTGGAGGACTGAATTGAGAAGTGAGGGAAAGGTGTGGAAATTGGAGCTGAGTTTTGTTTGTTTGTTTGTTTATTAATTAGTTGGTTGGTGTTTGGTTTGGTTTGAATTATTTGATATAGTTTGGTTTCTGAAAGCAATGAAAACCATAAAGGAAGATTTTAATTTTATAAGAATGTAGTTCACCCTTCTAAATCTTGTTTAAGATATGATATGACTTTACCAATCAACCCAGACATTTTTTATTTGATCAATTTCTTTGCATGTTGTGCTTTTATTTAGCCTTGCCTTGCCTTGTCTGACCTGACCAGGCTTGACTTGGCTTTGTGCATGTTTGCTTTTGTTACTCAGGAGTATTTATCAAGACAGGCATTAGAAAAGTAAGTCTAATATCTCTAGGAAAGCAAAATAAAACCAAATTAAGCCATTCCATACACAACCTGTGGGTAAAGATGAGAAGAGAGACATTTACTTCCAAACATTCAAGGCATCACTTTAATAAAATACCAAAGAGCAAACAACTCCTAAAATAACTTGAAAGTAAATCTACCCCCCTTCGTCCCACATCAGTTTACATCACTCTTGGTATTCTGTTATTTCTCCATAAAAGCCTTGAGTGTAGACAAGGATAGATTAAACAGGGAAGGCCTGTTATAGCCTACATCCCTGGGCCCCAGAACAGAAATGTGGGGAGAGGCTAGGTTGAAAGTGATCATTTTCAACACAGTTTGCCTTGACAGAGTTATCCAATTCATTCTCCTTGCAACCATGGAACACTAAAACAGGAGCTTTCCCTTTAAGTTGTCATCTGTTTCCAGGGGAATGTGGCCCACAGAAAATCATTCCTTCCATTTGTCAACCATCTAGGTAGAACTCCTCGGAACCCATCGCCAGTTCTATCATTTAGATCTCTGAAAATAATTAGTTCTACAGTGGGACCCATTAAACAAACAAAAACTGAGCACCTGGGTGGCTCAGATGGTGGTCGGTTGAGCATCTGGCTCTTGGTTTCAGCTCAGATCGTGATCTCACAGTCTGTGAGTTCAAGCCCCACGTGGGAGCCTGCTTGGAATTCTCCCTCCTCTCTCTCTCTCTCTCTCTCTCTCTCTCTGCTCCTCCCCTTCTCTCTCAAAATAAATAAATAACTTTTAAAAAAACACAAACAACAAATAAAGATTGAGACATTGTCAACATGTGACTATACGGAACAGTTGAAACATACCTCAAAAGGAAGATCATTAATTTGACAAATTGCATCCAATGTATTTACAAACTGAATGCAAACATCTCTCTTCTTTACAACAGTAGAAGTAAGTTTACCTTTTCTAAAAGTATATAACAATGTTAAAGTTGGAATATACATTTTCTAAATTCTATCAGAAAAGTCAACTTATTGAGTGTCATACTCAGAACTGACTCCATTGTACCCTGTTTCACTAATGTAAAACAAAGCAGGAATCTATGCAATGTAAGATAATGATGATAGTGCAAAATTGTTTTTTTATTATGTGCCTCGGCTAGCTCCTTAAGGCTACCTACTAAGTGTTTAGTAGAATAACAATAACAATAATAAATGCTTATTAGTGTTTATGTCGGGCACTGTTCTAAGAACATACTAACTTATTTAATTCTTACAATCCTACATAGTAAACATCATTATTATACCTATTTCATACCAAAGGACTAAGTCACAGAGATACTGAGTAACTTGTCAAACTCATACAACTAGCAATAGCAATCTGGCTTCAGAGTCCATATCTTTTCCCCAGTTTTATTGACATATAATTGACATATAACACTGTGTAAGTTTAAGGTGTACAATATGATGATTTGATACACATATATTGTGAAATGATTACATTAGGGTTAGTTAACACCTTCATTGTGTTATGTATTTTTGTAGTAAGAACACTAAAGATCTACTTTCTTAGCAACTTTTAAGTATATGTTATAGTATTGTTAACTAAGATCACCACACTGTACCTTAGATCCCCAGAACTTATTAATCTTATAGTTAGAAATTTATATCCCCTTATACCCAACAGTGCCCCATTTCCCCTACTCTTTAGCTCCTGGCAACCACTTTTCTCTTCTCTGTTTTATGAATTTAAATTTGGCTTTTTTAGATATCATATGTAAGTGTGAGATCATATAATACACAAATACTATCTCAAAGTAAAAAATGGTTAATGCAAGTATCTTTGGACCTGAATTAATAATATCTTTGGTGGGGCGCCTAGGTGGTTGGTTAAGCTTCTGACTTCTGCTCAGGTCAAGATCTCACGGTTCATGGATTCAAGACCGACATGGGGCTCTGTGCTGACAGCTCAGAGCCTGAAGCCTGTTTTGGATTATGTGTCTCCCTCTCTCTCTCCCCCTCCCTGACTCATTCTCTCTCTCTCTCTCTCAAATAAATAAACATTAAAAATTGTTTTCAAAAAAGTAATATCTTTAGAGTTTAGATACTTTAATTCTTTTTTTTATTATAATACTTTATTTTCAAATTGGTTTACATATAACACCCAGTGTTCATCCCAAGATACTTTAATTCTAAAACAACTCAACAATACATAAACTTTGAAAAGGTATATAGATTATAATATTTGTCATTTATTAAGTCCTTAAAATGTAACAGACACTATATTAAATATTCTTACTTATAGTACCTCATTTATTTCCAGCATACTGCATGGTACATGTGTCTCTTTCTAGATGTTTTCTAAATAAATGAATAAAATAATAAAGGAATAAGTTTCAAATCCAGTGTCCTCATGTCAGAATGCTCTTTTCTCATTAAAATCTAGCTTCTGCCTCTACTACAGTATCGGGGGCCAGCTAAAAGCATGTGTGGTCCCCTACCCAAGAAAATCTACGTACCAGTGGGATTCTGTTTTCAGAGTCACCCAGAGCAGGAAGACATTCTCCTAATAAGAGACCCCGACTCTTAAGACCCCTCCGCCACCTGCTCTCGCCCCCCCTCGCTCTCTCTCACCCTCCCTCATCTATGATTACCCAGGCAAAATATCTGGATTACCTCTTGTCCTCTCCTCTCCAACATATACTTGGTAACAAGAATTTGTCACCTTTAGTTCCCCAATCACTAGAATCTGCCCATCTCTCCATCCCCATTGATTTGGCCGCAGTCATCACATCAGCATCACTTGCACAACTATTCTAAATGACCTTCTCGGGTCCCTGGTCTCTCAAACATTTTTCAAATTGCAACTGAAGCAGTCTGTCTGAAATATACACCCGATTCTAACACCCTCGCTTAAAATCCTGCAAGGGACTGTGCCCACGGAATATGTCCATATCCCTCCCCACAATTTGTAGGGTTCCCGTTGGGGTAGCTCCTCCTGGGTCTCCAGCCTTCTGTCTCACCGCACTCTCCGGACACTTCAGACCCAGAAGTTCAGTCCATAGGGGAACTAACAGTCCCACCAAAGACTCCAGGCTTTTTTCACACTTGCTAGCCTTAACTGTTTGAAATTCCCTACCCCGAGCATCCCTGGAAATGACTTCTCACTCTTCAATTCTAAATTCAAATATTACTACCTCTATGAAACTCTTCCCTCTCCATCATTTCCCCCTTGGCCCCCTAGAGTACTGATACCTACTTTCACTCTTAAATTTCATAAAAGCGTAGTGCATTTGTTTTGTGTCTAGGTTGTACCTAGCTACTTAAATAATCTCATTAGCTAAGAGAATGCTGGCTGTGTTCCAGGAAGCGAACTGGGGATCAATCTTAATTTGTTTTATGAATACTTAAGTTTGTGTTCCTTTCGTTAATGCATGATTTTAAATGAAAGGAATATGAGGGTAGGTGGTTCTATGGTTCCTAGCAGTAACAAAGCACTGTTCCTAAAGCCTGCCATTCTTCTACTTGCTATTGTTATCAAAACAACAGCAATGTTTCTATCTGCTCAGGTCTTAGCTTCCCCAAAAATATACAGAAGAAAAAGGCTGACTAAAAAGTCATTATTGGATAGTAGCACCATTGTTTCCCAGGAAGACGCACAAGTTTATTGGCATTGGTGACATGGAAATGTCTCTAAAATATTTCAGATAGGTGGTTTCTCTACAATATAGTCACCCATTGTGACTATAATAACACAGTTCCTTCCAAGAGGCAACTCCAACCCAGTAAGGAAATGAAAGAACAAATAAAACAGAAGAAATAGTATCAGGTGAAGAAACCATTAGGGGTCCACTGTCTGAGAAGTAGAAGCTAAAAGAAACTCAGACTCTGAGGGGAGTTATCTGGCAGAAGAAGCTATTGTGTGAAACTAAAGGTTCATTCACTAACTAAATTATACTTCGAGTTTTCAGTAATTATTTCCTGAGCCATTCGATAAAGAAATTGAATAGGAAATTGTCTATCAGTGCATTTAGCCTTCATTTTTATTCCACTTTAGAAAATGCCAAGTCAGGGGCACCTGGGTGGTTCAGTCGGCTGAGCATCCAACTTTGGCTCCAGTCATGATCTGCAGGTCCTGAGTTCGAGCCCCACATCAGGCTCACTGCTGTCAACTTGTCAGTGCAAAGCCCACCTTCGGATCCTCTGACCCCCTCTATTTTCCCCTCCCCCGCTTGTGCTCTCCCCAAAATAAATATTAAAAAAAAAAGAAAGAAAATGCCAAGTCATATTACAAGTGCTGAGGTTAACAAATATGGCACTGAGTTTGACTTTTTTAAAATCTAGAATGGAAAAGATGGACCAGAAAGTGAGAAAAAAAAACACCTGCTCATCTCTGAATAGGCCAATGGAAAGGGGGAAGGAGGAAAAGCTAGACACAAGAGTGTGTAGTGATACATTTGTGAAATTAGACCTTTCTTATAAAAGGTCTCTTGGACCACTTAAGTTTTGCTTTCAGATGGAATTCAAAGATTCCCCCTGGCAAGTGTATCTTCTGACCCTGAGCCAACAGAGGTGATGTGATTGAATCACACACGTGATTTATGTGCCGTAAACAGACGAGGCCTATGTAAGGGGCTCACCAAGCAATTTTATTCTTAGGTTAGGTTAATAATGTCCCTCATTATTCCTAGCAGTCTCTCCACGACTTATTCCCCATCCATCCTAGGTCACTTTATCCATCCCCACTCGTTCCTTCCCTCTGTTCACCTCCCTGTGTTTCACTTTCTTCATCTCCCTCCCATGTCCTTCCCATTTATATTAGTTGATTCCTGCAGAAACAGATTCTGAGACAAAGATTCAAGTACAAAGCAGTTTGTTCAGAAAGTGCAGGAAGGGGTAGGGGAGGGGCTAAATGGGTGATGGGCATTAAGGAGAGCACTGAGTGTGACATGTAAGGGATGAATCACTAAATGCTATTCCTGAAATCATTATTACGCTATATATCAACTAACTTGGATTTAAATTTAAAAAAAGAAAAAAGAAGTGAAGAAAGTCCTGCAGAGGGGTGGGGAAAGATGTCAAGGAAGGGGAAATAGTCAATAAAGGGTGTATAATAGGTAAGTTAACACTCTGGGTAACTGGAGTTTAATCCCAAAAGAAAATTCTGAAAATCATATAAAATCACATGCTTCAGATTTTTCCCAGTTCAGTCAAGGGAGCTGGAGTATTTAGATACCACCTCTCAGTAGTCACTGGCTGAGGGTTGTTCCTAAGGAAGTTAATATCCTGCTACCTAAGACCTGCCATGCACTCAGGCTGAGGTCTTCCCTGACTTGGGAAAGAGGCAGAGAGACAGAAACTGGCAGCTGGAAGAGGTAGAAACACACTGAAGTTCTAGCCCTAGGATGGGTACTAAAAAAAGTCATCACTTCTGCCCTCTTTCCCTAGATTCTATTCCTCTCATCATAAAAATGACCTCCATCAGTGGTAATAAGGTGTTAACAGCTAGAAAACAAATCAGGGAGGCCTCCGTTCTAAGGTGTGGTCATTAAAGGACTTCAGGATACGGCCAATGATAATATGGATGTGCCAAATTTGTTTGCCCATGGTTTAGAATGTTCTATAAGCCTCAGAATATCAGGAAGCCACTTAAAGCTTCGATGCCTCCATGGCAGCAGTGATGGGCGAGCTCCCAGATGCCTGTGAGAGCACCGCAGAGAAATCTTAGCACCAGGCAGTGAGGGTCACTGGCAAGCAACACTGTGTATCAATCTTCATTTTAGAGCTACAAGTATCAAAATATGCTATGTTGACAAAAATGGTATTTTTAAAAAATTAGCATCTGTCTGCCTTCCTACATTGGCAGAGAAAGTTGTTTTGCATAGCACATAAAAATATAAGATAAGAATTAGACCAAATACAAATGCCAGTTTTGCTTCTTACTAAAGCACTTTATTCAATCTCTCTATCTCTCTGTTTTTCTATCTAGAAAATGACAATAATAATCCTTCAGAGGACATCGTAATACACACACACACACACACACACACACACACACATCATATATGTATATGATGTATGTGTATGTGCACTGTGTTTGGCAGAATGCTTAGTAGTCCTAAGTGTGCTCCAAAACATGAGGTATGACAGTTTTGTACAGTGTTAATTTATGAGCTAGAATAATGCTTTCTAGAATTCCCTTCTCTGTATGGTTTTAGGTTAGCATTGGCCACAAAAGAAATTCACACAACGTTTGGAAGGCAGAGGCGAAGCTGTAGCTATTGCACTCTGAAGGTCGGCGCAGAGCACCGGGCACTGTGGCAGCCCCCACACGCCTTCACTGACCTCTGACCCATGTGGTTGGCATGGGGTGGCTCCCAGATCTGCAGGTCTTCCGGCTCCCACTGGTTCTCCTCCCCTAGCTTCTCCGGGTCCTGGCCAGATGCACATACAGCTCCATGGGGAAGGGCACCAGCTTTTCATGCAGGTCACTCACGTTGTTAGGATTGGAGGTGACGAGAGCCTGTAATGGGTTCCCATCTCTCCTCGCTATCAGTTGCATCCAGTCTTCTTTCCTGATTGTAGATCTGGCTGAACCATGGAGACTTCCAGCCAAGTACTGTACCAGATGCAGAGGCAACAGCTTGCAAAGCCTATCCCACCAGCTCCCACAATTATATAATATCTAACCCAGTAATAAATCCCTCATTCTATGTCACAATGTGACTAATGCAACATAGTAACGATGTGATAAGATGTTAAGTGAAACTATTTCAGACCCAGTTATACCTAAGTAGTGCAGTGCATAAGCCTTCAGAGAATAAATATTAATGTGAGGTGTCTGAAATACAAGACAGGTGACAACAAAAATGATGATGTCATTCCTCTATTAATCATCTTTTAGGGCTTTCCCAGTGCACTCAAGATAAAGTCTAAACCTGTTAATGTAGCACACAAGGGCCTTCATGGTCACAAATTACACTCTCTGGCCAAGCTGAAACTGCCTATAATTACCCTATTCTTTCTCCTTTCTCCCTCCCCTTCCTTCCCAACTCACCTCCACCCCTCCTCAGCTCTCCCTGCCTTTCTTCCCTTTCTACTTCCCAACATTCTCATAAGTTCTTCCATTCATAACACCTGCTCTCCCAACACACACACACACACACACACACACACACACACACACACACACACACACACACAGACACCCTCTTTCACCTAGCTAGTCTTAGTTTATACCTTACTCCTTTTTAGGATACCTAACCTGGCTCCAAGAATTTGGTTTGGAAGTCGTTCCCTAAGCATTCTTTATTTTCTCGCGTCCTGACTTTTCAATCTCTCTCTTTACTACCACCTCATCTTTGTCCCTCTAATTCCCAATGATCTCTCAGAACTTAGATGCTACTGCTTCTTCAAACTTCCCTTAAACTTAACTACTAAGTTCTCCTCCTGTGAGACACTTACTCTTGTCTTTATCACACAATATTGGAATTGAGTGTTTATTCAACTGCCACCCTTAGAAGACACTTAACTCTCTGTCTGCCAATAGTGATGGATGGTGTGATGGGCTTCCCAGATATCCCTTCAAAAATAAAGGTCTTAGTACTTTAATTTCTGGGAAAGCTACTGGAAAAGATTCCTCTTCTGCCTGTTGCATTGGGGATTAAAAAAGTTGAAAACTAAAAAAAAAGTCACCATGCCCAAAGTTGCACTCCCTACTAGAGCAAACAACATTGATGCAGACGTATAAGACACAGCCTTCTTGACCCAGGGCAGGACAGCTCTGAAGGTCATTCTCCAGAACTTCCCAAATGGTTGGCTGAGGTCTCCACTGAGACCTCATCATGGTTCAACCTTTCCCTCTACCCCATCCAGTTCCTTCCCTTTCCTTCCACAGGGGTTGATCCTAAGAACCCACTCGAATATGCTTCTTGCATACCAGTATCTGCCTCAGAGTCAGCTTCCCAAGGAACCAATCTGTCAGAGCCTTGTCCCTGCCACTCTTACCACAGGGCCTAGAATGGAGTGCTGTTCAGTAAGTATTGGTTGATTAAATACGAGACATAGATGGTGAAGACCCCAATCATCAGAAACACTGGAAGAAGAGGGGACAATACTCAGGACTACTATTCAGCTGCTTCAAATACTTCAAGTGCTCTCTAGAAGTCTGAAAACATGTGGCTGCAGAGTTACAGACACTGATCTACCCCCTGCGAACTTTCCGTTGCTATAACCCCAACCAGTAGCTCACTGGGGATGATTTAATAATATAGACACATAACCAAGCTGAAGAAACCAAATTCTAGCCTAGATAACTTGTGGTTCTGGAAAATTACTGGAAATTTAACTAAAAATGATGAGCGTCCCTTCTTTAATGAGAACAGAAAGAGAAGACATTCTAGGAAGAAAGAAGACGTTGGGAGGGAAGAACCAGAGACAAAGCCAAAAAAAAGGAAAGTAGTCTTTATGTTCAGGAAACAATAAGAAGTTCATGCTGTCTGGAATTCATGGATAGAAAGTGACAGAGACTGAGGTGGGAATCATAGAGCTAAACGACAGATGAAGAAGTTAATTATAAAAAGTTAGCATTAAAATATTGTAAACTTTCATTCAAGTTAATAATGACATTTATTTACAAATCAATTAGTTACCTTTTAATATTTATTCTGTTTTCCTAAAAATACTTTTCCATCAAAATCATTAAATTCTTGTTTCCTGAATCATTCTCTCTAAATCTAATATGCTTCCAAAGGTTGAGTTAACTTCTCAGCACATTAGGCTCAGATACCATCTTACTTCATTGTCATTTAATGCAATAAATTAAGTATAATAATAAGCAGAAAATCTGGGATATGATAAAGGCAAAGGTTTGTCATGATATCTGAGCAATAAAAATCAGTATGTAATAATCTGTTGTGAATTCTGTTAGAAGACAAATGTTTGCAAAACAATTCTACACCCTTCTAAGATGTAAAGGACAGAGCTTACATTGAAAATTTCCAACATCTTGTCCATATGGTTGCATCCAATAAGACACAGAGCATTCCTCTGAGCTCCATCATAGCTATTAGCACAATCTAGAATTATTCTGTGCTTTGTTTATTTATGTTCTGTCTCCCTACCTAGAATATTAACCCCCTGAGAACAGAAATTATATTTTGTTTGTTGTGCTCCGCATTTTATCTCTAGCACCTAGCTCAGCACCTCTCTCACAACCGACACTCAATAATTAACTGAGGAATAAGTAAATGATGAATACTCAAACTCAAATATTTTTGTGTCCACATTAAAATATCATCCCCAACAGCAGATTAGAGTTGAGAAGGAGAACAGATGGTAGATTAACCCATTTTATGACTTAGGGTTCTTTGATGGCATTTGACAGAAACCCAGTAGCTAATTTAAGCAAAGGAGAATTAGGTTACCAAAACAAAAATGAAGCAAAACAAGAAGAAACAAAAACCAATCACAAAACCAAAACTGGGATTTTCACTGGAATCCACTGAATTTATAGGCCAATTTGAGAAATCTATCATATCAACTACCTTACACTCTTAGAAAAACATATCTCTTCATTAAGAAACCTTCTAAATTTCAACCAATTTTTATATTTTTCTTTGTAAAAGTGTTACATGTTTTTTGTTCGATTTATTTCTAGATTTCTCTACATAAGCATACACATATATACACACAAGTGTGTGTCAATATTTAAGTAACATTATTTAAAAATTATATATTCTAGTAGTTATTTGCTATACACATGAAAATTAAATTAAACAATATACACTGAGTTTATACGCTGTATTAGCCAGCCAGACGTGTGCTACCAACCTCCTCAAAACTCAACGGCTCTGTTCTTGTGCCTTCTGAGAATGGAAGGTATTTACAATCTTCCATATCCATGGCATGTGAGCCCTTTGGTCCATTACTTTGTACGGAGTATGAATCTGAGTAGCTGGTAGGTGACTTTGATCTTTGAGGCAAGTCACAACATTCAGTCCTAAGCCTGTTCCCAGAGAAACAGCAATGTGGAAGATTGTATATCCGAAAAAAAACCATAGTAATATCTCCCATTCTTCATCCTCTTCTACAGTGTGACCTTGCAAATGCTTCATCAAGATGTGGCATTTATTTCCCTTCCCCTTGAATTTGGGTGGACCCATGACCGCCTTGATGAATAGAATATAGCAGCAGTGACATTCTACGATTTCTGAGGCTAGATCATAAAAGATAATGTGGCCTCTGCCTTGTTCACTGAGACATTCACATTTAAAAGTCCAAACCATCCCATAAGAAGTCCAACTGCTCCAAGTCCTCCATAATGTGGAGAAGTCAACCCTCATGAAAAGACTGAATACAGATGTTCCACTTAGCATACCCAGCCAAGCTTCTACCCAACAACCAGAACCAAAATCCAGACATATGAGTGAAGAAGACGTCTTTGGAAATGGATTCTGTAGCTCTCAGCCATGTAAGTTTTCCCAGCCGAAATCCAAGACATCACAAAGCAAAAAAATCTATCTCTAGTATGTCCTTACTGAATTGCCGAGCCAAAGAATTCGGGGCATAATAAACGGTTGTTATTTTAAACCACTAAGTTTGGAATGGATCACTACACAGCGATTGTAAATGGAACAGAAAGTTTATCCAAATTTTTCTGAGACCTCCAGGAACTGGGGTCTAGAGTCTTATTTCCAAGTGCTCATTTCTGCTGCAAAGCGAATCATGTCAGAATAAGGCCGGAGAACGCTAGTAGCTAAATCCCAGCCTACTAGAGTTCCAGGTTGAGAGCCTACTCATCTACTCTCAGGATGATGCATATTCAGAATCAGGGTTTGCCCCCTTGGGGTTAGCTGTCTTTTGAGTCTAGATTTTTCCAATCTAGGCCATAAAACCTTTCCAACCACTTTGGAGTGCAGGATCAAGAGAGTCTACAGAAAAGACAGCCATGCCCACTGCATCTCTGAGCAACTGATGCAACCAAACTTCAGACTGAGCCTGGTTCAGTTACTTTTGCTTCACTTTGAGTTTTCTGAAAGGATACTCTGCTCAGTTGCTTTTGTAGTTTTCTTTTTTCACAGGACAACATGAGAAAGAAACCTACAAAGGGGTTGGGGGAGTAGCCGCCAAAAACATCCATTCTGTCAAATAATTCATTGCTCCCCAAAATACAATTTAGCTGACAGAAACTGAAATGAAGTCAAACTTTGTATGATCTTCCATGTTCTTATGGAGACTGCTCCTGTTGGGTCCCTAAAGTAACATTTCTCTATCTTTCTTCTTTGACCGCAACAGGGAGAAAAATATCCATGAGCCCTTGTTATACTTTCCTCTTTCAATGTAATTGTTTAGAAGATCACCCTAGTAAATTCAGAAGGTTTTCTTTAAAGTGTTATTTTTTACTTCCAACATGAGTAACTCACACAACTATAAAAGCCCAGCTCCCCATAAAAGATGATTATGTGCTAAAAAAAACACTATTCGATTGTAAAACTCTGAAGTTGCTGAGTGGGTTGTGGAAGGATGCCAATCCTTTGAGGGAAAATCACTTTTCCATCTTTTCCTGAAATTGCTTGTTTTCACTTTGGAAGGAAGTTGCAAGTGTCTCCGCTTCACAGTTTGAGGGACTTTCCCTTGGAGGCAAGAACTGTAGCGATCAGAATCCCAGGATAGTAGCACTAATCAAAAGGCCTCTCGTTGGGAGACATGAGCATCCCTGTGCAAGATAACAGCACATTGTGCTGACAACGACATCTGCCTCCTTCTAGAGTAAAAGTCTATCTTAGGTTTTTCAGAAGTCTGCTTAGTTATAGATATCAAATCCAGGTTACTTCTGTTAATAGGAATGTTCTGGCAGCCTATACCCTTGCTTTTAATGGCTTTCAAAACTCACAGAGGCATATTCTGAGGGGGGGAATTATGACCGAAAGAACCATACTACCAGGAAACTGGGACCCTGTAGAGATGGTTACTTACATGGCAGCTGGTCTCTAACAGTATTCTCCAGCAGTCTCTTGCCCCTTGTCTGCACAAACCAAGTCTGCATGCTCAGACCATTGTCCTGGGAATCTGTGCTGGATTTTTCCATCAATTTGACCAACTGAATAATAAGGAAGTAGAGTTTTAGTAACCTCTTCTTCCCTCAAGGAGCCTTGAGCTGCCGTGTAAGAAATCCAAGTTACCCTGGAGAGAAAGAAGAGACGCCAGGTGCAGAGAAAGATCACCCGCAAAAGCACCAGCGTGCAAAATAACCGCTTATCAGCACGATTTTCATCAGATTATTGAACTTTCCTGAACTCTAATTTCTGAATTTGTAAAAATGAGAATACCAGTTTCACACTCATGAAAATCAAATGAAATCATTCTCTCGACTTTAAGTTTACTGAGTACCTACTATGCACAAGGCACTGAAGATACAACAATAAATTATGAACCTTGCTTTATAAGAGCCTACATTCTAGAAGATACATATAAATCCTTAAGCTTAGTCTCGGACTATCTTTTAAAAAATTAATAATGATAATACTATGGTCTCGAGTTATACAGGGCACTGAGAGACTATAATAACTGCACATATAAGATACAGCCTTGGAGCCTTAAATATAGAGAATAAACTGAGGGTTGCTGGAGGGGTTGTGGGTGTGGGATGGGGTAAATGGGCAAGGAGCATTAAGGAGGACACTCGAAGGGACGAGCACTAGGTGTTAAACATAGGGGATGAATCACTGGATTCTACTCCTGAAATCATTATTGCACCATTGCTAACTAACTTGGATGTAAATTTTTAAAAAGATATAAAATTTAAAAATACTAACGTATAAAAATATTTGGTCTTGGCAGTATGATGAGTTCCATAGAGACAGCCCCAGGGCAAGCGAGAGCCAGACGGGCACTGGGTGACTCTGTGCCTCGCTGGGGAAAACAATTAAACACGGGCAAAGGAGATCCTAAGAAGCCGAGAGGCAAAATGTCATGATATGCATTCTTTGCGCAAAGTTGCCGAGAAGAGAGCAAAGAGAAGCTTCCAGAGGCTTCAGTCGGCTTCCCAGAGTATTTAAGGAGTGCTCAGAGAGGTGGAAGACCATGTCTGCCAGAGAGAAAGGAAAATTTGAAGACATAGCAAAAGTGGACGAGGCCCTGTTATGAAAGAGAAGTGAAAACTTATATCCCTGCTACAGGGGAAACCAAAAAGAAGTTCGAGGACTCCAATGCACCCAAGACCCCTCCTTCGGCCCTTTTCTTGTTTTGTTCTGTTCTGAGGATGGCCCGGAAATCAAAGGAGCGCATGCCTGCCTGTCCATTGGTGATGTTGCAAAGAAACTGGGAGAGACGTGGAGTAACACAGCCATGCATGACACGGAGCCCCGTGAAAAGAAGGCTGCAAAGCTGAAGAAAAATAGGAAAAGGATGTTGTTGCCTACTGAGGAAAGGAAAGCCTGATGTGGCAAAAAAAAAAAAAAAAAAAAGGAATGGAGTCATCAAGACTGAAAAAAGCAAGAAAAAGAAGGAAGAGGAGGAAGACGAAATGGAGGAGGAGAAGGAGAAAGATGAAGATGAAGGTAAAAATGATGACTATAAGTTGCTTCTAGCACGGTTGTTTTTCTCATCTATAAACCATTTATAAAATCATCTCTAAATCATCTATAAAACATTTAGCCTCCTGCACACAACTCACTTTTAAAGAAGAAAAATGGAAAAAAAAATAATAACACCCAACTCTTGTCTTTAAGAAGTTATTAATCTAGTTAAAAATCTAGGACCAACACATAAAATAATAAGAATGCTGACTACATATTATCACATTCTTTTTTTTTAATTTTTATTTATTTATTTTTTTGAGAGACACAGAGACAGAGTGTGAGCAGGAGAAGGGCAGAGAGAGAGGGAGACACAGAATTTGAAGCAGGCTCCAGGCTCTGAGCCGTCAGCACAGAGCCCGACGCGGGGCTCGAAACTCACAGACCGTGAGATCATGACCTGAGCTGAAGTTGGCCGCTTTAACCAACTGAGCCACCCAAACACCCCATATTATCATGTTCTAAGCCTCACAAATGCTGTCCAAGAAATTTAAAATCTGGAAAATGAAGCATGGCATAGTATTTCAATGCTGATGGAGGTGAGAACAAGCCAAGTTTCAGTAGGACTGTGGGTTTCACAGAGGTAGTGATATGGGAAGGTGATATTCCTAGGTGGGAAACAATTTAAGCAAAGTGATAACTAGACAAGTGTTGTCAATAGAACTTTCCGCCCAGTGTTATATATGTACTATATATATGTGCAATACACTAGCCCCTAGCCACATGTGACTATGGTACAGTTGACATGTGGTCATTGTGATCAAGGAACTGAATTTTTAATTTACTTCAATTTAATTAATTTTAATTTATATAACCACTTGTGGCTAGTGATTACCGTAGTGTATGGCATATGTTCAAAGGACTTGGGGAAAGCCAGCCATGACTTTTTCTATTACTGTGAGTGATGTCAACGAAGCTCAATTGATATATTAAGATCATTTGCTTACCACTACTCCCCCCTAACTATCCACTCCGAAGTGTAAAACAGACTGTCAAAAAGAAATCTTTCCTTGCAACACAAGTCCAAGGCAACCTCATGAGCTGCCAAAGTTTCATTCTATTCTCACATCTGCACCTTGGGTTTATCTGAACCAATGGTTTCTCCCTTTGAAGGAGTGCTATTTCCTATAAAATCCAGAGAAGAATGAAAATATTTAAGAAACAAACTAATGGGGGCATTGGGTGGCTCAGTCGGTTAAATGTCCAAGTTCAGCTCAGGTCATGATCTCCCGGCTCATGGGTTCGAGCCCTGTGATGGGCTCTGTGCTGACAGCTCAGAGCCAGGAGCCTGCTTCAGATTCTGTATCTTCCTGCCTTTCTCCAACTCCTGCTCGCTCTCTCTCTCTCTCTCTCTCTCTCTCAAAAATAAACATTGGAAGGAAGGAAGGAAGGAAGGAAGGAAGGAAGGAAGGAAGGAAGGAAGGAAGGAAGGAAGGAAGGAAGAACAAACGAACCTAACAAACTAAAAACAACCAGGAATGAAGAAAACAACTGAAAGCTTTTAGTATATATCAGTTTCCGTGGTTACAGATAATAAAGAAAGGGGGGGGGGGAAGCAGAAACATTTGAAACACAGATAGCTGGAATAAAAGACCAAGCCAGATAAAGGATTTAAAGCTCAGAGTAACATTTAGGCCACTAGCAAAGCAGAGTGAGAAAATGAGGCAATTACCCTGATGGTCCAAGGCAAAAATGAAATCTTTCACCTGGAAACAGACAGATAATTCCAAGTGAAAGCATTTTTTTGGTTGTTGTTTTCCATTGAGTTGAGCTAATTGCCAGGGTTTATTTTCTCAATGGATCCTTAAGCATAGCTATAGATAAGAAAAGTGCATGGGGCACCTGGGTAGCTCAGTCCGTTAAGGGTCCGACTCTTGATTTCAGCTCAGGTCACGATCTCACACTTCATGAGATCAAACCCCACATTGATCTGCACTATCAGGGCAGAGCCTGCTTGGGAGTCTTTTCCTTCCCTCTCTCTGCCCCTTCCCCACTTGTACTCTCTCTCTCTCTCTTTCTCAAAATAAATAAACTTAAAAACAACTAAAGAAAAGTGCAGAAGGACCTGTCAGGAACTGGAGTCTGCCTGTGATGAATATGATGGGCCCCAAGAGGCTTTGGATGATGCTTCGCGCCCAACTGCCAGTACTAGGTACAAGACGGCAGGAGTCGGGAGGGAAGGAGGGGGGTGTAATTGCAAAAGCAACGGCGGCAGCACCCATCCACATTACTGTTTATGTTCACATTAGTAGGCACCGGCGGGCCATTCTGTCATGACTTGTCCTATTTCTCTCCAGCAGGCCTAAGAGGAAGTCTCATTAGAGTGTGGAAAACACGCACACGGATGCCCTGATGCAGAGAAATGTCCCCCGGGGAGAAGTGTATTTGGTAGACGAGTTAGTGAGAAGGAGAAATAAACCAAACAACAAAAAATAAACTCCGGAATTGGTCTGGGTATATTGTCTTGGATTCGAAATCCCTGTCTGCCGAGACCCAGCAGGTCTAGGACACCGGAGTGGGTGTTACAGTAAATTATACTAGAAAGAACACTCAAGTGATGGATTAGCCCCAGGGTAGGGCAGGCGGCTGAGACCGGCTTTGCCCTCTAGCGGGTTAAAAGGCTGACAAGAGGGGAGCAAGGCTCTCTACGTGTACATTAACCACAAAAGAATCCCCCTCACTGTTCAGCACATTGTGCTGGAGCCGTCAGATTTCCAGAAATAGACTTGCCCAAATCCTCTTTTTATATTTTCCAGAGCTGAAGCTGAACTTTCAAGGGGCATGACTTTGCTTTTATTTTTCACTCTTCTTTTTATAGATGATTGAATTTCCTAGTGTTGCTTTCAGATCAGATGTTATTTTGGGCACAACTCAAAGAAAGCCATCCATATACATTGAGAAGCAGTGGGTGGCAGAAAAGTTCAGCTTCATTCCTGATTAAGCAAAGAGACACATCAGGGGGTGATGGAGAGGGGGAGAACCGCTAAAGGCTCCAAAGTCGTTGGAAGGGACAAGTATTTTACTATATGGGATGATGCTGGCTCATGTTCAAAGTCTACCAGGTTTTAAAGAGGGATTTTCAGTTTTTCTAATACCAGAGCTATTGTTCACATTTGCTCTCATCACAAACAACATATTTAATCATTATGCCTTGAAATTAAAAATTTTAACAATAGAAGCTGTACAAAGTTACTATGGTTTTGTGGCTAAAATCTGAGTTAACCTTCTCTGAATAGCATAGCAACTCTCTAGCCCTAGTTCATAACTTACCTTCAAAATCCCATTCCTTCTCTCCCTGACCTCCTCCCTCCTTGTCCTTCCTCTTGTCTGCCAGGGGATATTTATTTTAGGGGGTTCTTTTTTTAATTTTTATCAAATGTATTTTCTTCCCTTCCAAGATACTCCCTCTCCCCAATTATGTAGTTTTCAACAAAAAACTAGAAATATATATATATAATACAAAGAACTAGAAATATATATAAATATTTATAATATACTAATTTCTATAGAAAAATGTTACACTGTTTGAACATATGTATTAATGTACACATAAATAAAACATTGCTGCTATAAAAAATTTACAAAAAATAATGTTCGTGTTTGAGAAACACCTTCCCTTTAGGGAGAAAGTTATTTACGCTTTGATTTTCTTCATTAAAAGGATGATGTATTCATTACAGAAAATTTCAAGATGGAGAAAAGGAAAGGGATTTACATGAAATCTTTCTTCAACGCCAACACATGGGGAAACCCAAGAGATTATTCGTTAAGCCTGAGACCCTGTGCAAAACCATTAGCCTTATTGTCTCATTGTATTTTCATAATCACACATTGAGGGAAAATTGGGGTTCAGGCAGATAAATAACTTGCCCAAGAATAGATCATAATCAGATCTGATTACGAAATTTACACTCAAAAGCCTTCCGTTGGACCACGAGGAGTGAGGGGCATTTCTTTTTTCTTTTCGTTTCTTTTTTTTTAATATTTATTTTTGAGACAGAGAGAGAGACAGAGTGCAAGCTGGGAAGAGGTAGGGAGAGAGGGAGATACAGGATCTGAAGCAGGCTCCAGGCTCTGAGCTGCCAGCATAGAGCCCGACAATGCAGGGCTCAAATCCACTAACATGAGATCATGACCTGAGCAGAAGTCTGAGGCCGAGCTAAATGAGCCACCCAGGTGCCTCAAGAAGCATTTCTTTTACATTCAATGTTTGAAGATTTTGATATAATGACCTGAGCACCAGGGAGTTACAGGTGGGGCGGGGAGGGGAAAGGGGAGTGGAGAGGAGGGGGGGTGGATCTTGCTCCTCCCAGCGACTTACCAACATTAACACACTACAAGTCATTATTTTCTCTTTATTGGTTCCAAGGTATATTGAAGAAACAGTATCACTTTAATTTACTCCCTGGGGATGAAATAACAATACATGTTGGCATCTTGAACCTGCTGCAATAGAATTGAAATGTTTTTCCTTCCTGGAAAGTCTACTCCATCAGGGAACCCACCTGAACAGCACCCACCGGCGCTCCAACATCACTTCTCAGCTCAGTCCTCCCCTACAAGCTTCTAACCTGGATTCTAGGCAAAGAATGTTTGTGCTTGGGGGAAAAAATAATAACAGCAACAACAACAAAAGGAAAAAACCATAGCAGCCTACCCACACATCCAACTCAAGAAGCTAAAATCAAGTGAGGTAAGTAACTAAGAGTAGGCTTCATATATTCAGACCTAGAGTTAAAAAAAAAAAAAAGATTTTCACCTACTTTATATGTAATGAAACCACTTAAGATCTCATTGAAGATGTCTTAAAACAAGTGGTGACTTAGTTAAGCCCCAAATATGTACCTGCTTGTTTGTTGTCTCACCCTGTCTTAGATTCCAGAAAAACTGGAAGGAAGAAAACATTGAGCCCCACTTTTCTCTTTGACATTTCTTGGTAGCAGAGTGGTAGACCCAGGATTAAAGAAGGCCGTTCTCTTGTTCTGACTCTTCTCTTGTTCCAAGAAGATGAAATATGATATAAAAATACTCCTATTCAGGGGGTGATGGCAAGTTTGCAGATGATTTTTATCTTTATCATTCTTACTGATCTCTAGTTCCTATTTCTAAATGATTGCCTTACTGATATTTTTAAACGTTGTTTCATTCAGAAAGGAGAGTTAAAATCTGCATGTAAGAAAATAAACAAGAAGCTGATATGTTCCTGTAACTTCAGAGATATCTAGGAAAAATATATTTTAAGTCTTCATTGGACCCTTATACTTCTCGGGGCTTTGCCTTTGGGAATTCAAAGCTTGGGCATTAATAGAATAGTGTGGAAATCTCACTGGAGCAGAAGGCAGCAAGTCCATTCAGTGGTAGGATGACCTTGACCAGATCAATTAACTTCTCCAGTTCTTGATTTGATTATTAGAAAAAGATATACTGTATACACTCTAAAGACCTCTTGCGGTCCTAACTGTGCTCAAAATTCAATGCAGTGTGCCATATTTAGACTGTAATGAACGCTGCTGCTTGAGATAATTAGGTATCTTTTGGGATTGCAAGATGGTAAATGGATGCCTGTTTCTCTCAAAGGATATTATTCCCCCATCTGCTAATTCCCTTGAGCCAAGATAATAATCATTAGTCCTTTCCTGAATTTGTTCCTGTCTCTTTTATTGCACATATAGTTTGAAAATGATGTACATTCTCTTATCCATTACTGGTAACAAGGCACACAGTATTGTCTGTCCTCTCCCCATTTCTATAGTCAAATGATCACCTCCCTTAGCCTGCTGGAAAACACCACAGAACCTCAAAAAAAACTCAAAACCAGAGTGGTTAGATGCAATGTCATAAATACTAAGATAGCAAATACCTGGGGAAGACCATTTCCATATGGACTGGCCTGAAAAGCCCTCTCTAAGGAAGAAGGATTTAAGCTAAGATGTGTTGGATAAAAACTGGGCATGAGAAAGGCAAGGAAAGAACTCTCCGAGAGAAATGAACAGCACGTACTATGGTCCTGAGGTAGGAAAGAAATTACCATACTCTAGGAACTCAGAGAAAGCCGGTGTGATCAACTGGAGAGAAAACCACATGAAATGAACTTGGAGAGTCAGGCAGGCCTGGTTTATACAACACACTGCAGGCCGTGCTGTTTGCTGCTAAGTGCAACAGGAGCCATTGCACAGAGGTAGGACGTTATCTGATCTAAGTCTTTGAAAGAAAAAGTACTCTGCTATGTGGGAAATTGATGTTGGGACTGTGGATAGCAAGAACAAAAATGGGAAAAACTGTGCAAAAAAGATTCAGAGAACTCTGTGCAATAGCTCCAAGAAGAGTTGGCTGGACCACAGAATGGTGGTGATGGAGATGGGGAAGGTGGGTGATATTGGGAGATATATTTGAGACATATCTTGAGATATATTGTGGAAGTAGAAACAGCAGAACCTGTTAACGGATAAGATGTGATGGGGGTGGGTAGCTGAAAGAAGTGATAACTCCCCGGGTTCTGCCTCAGGTAACAAAGAGATGAAGAAATTTAAGGAGACAAGAAAAACTAGGAGAAACCCACGTTTGTGTTATGAAAGCAGGACTACCTTTGTACAGATGATATTCAAACAATGGAAATAGATGGATTCCCCTAGAGAGAGAAGACAGAGGAGGGTGGAGGACACGAGACCACTATCGGGGACCATAACATTTTACAGCAGAGAGTGAGATGGAATAAAGAAGTTACAGGAAGCCAAGAGAGAGTGGTGCTCTGAAACCCAAGAGTGAAAAATATTTCAAGAGGGAAAAATAGTAAACCAGGTCTAATGCTACCAGAAGTTTGATAAAATGAGTTTTGAAAAGTGACTACTGCGCATGACAATATAGAAGTCAGTGGTAACCTTGAAAACAAAAGAAGTTTTTAAGTATTTAATTAAGTTTTTAAAGGTATGCCAGGGAAGTCAGCTTTGGTGTATCAAGGAATGAATGGGAGGAGAGAGCGTGAAGGCAACACACACGTGCGATTCTTTTTTTTAATTTGATTTTTGAATAGGGAATATATTAACATGACTCAAAATTCAAACAGTACAACTGAGTACGCAGGGGGAAGTCTCCCTCCCACACGTGTCCCTACGCCCCACTGTTCTACCTGAGCCACGACACACCTATGCAGGCAGTGTACTCGCCTTTGTTTCCTTTTTACACAAATGACAGTGCACCATAAACGCAGTTCTGAGTCTTGCTTTTTTTTAATCTAAAAATGATCCTAGAGATCATTCCATATCACTGTAAAGAGTTTTCTTAACCTTTTAAAAGCTCTAGTATTCCATTGAAAGGATCCAACAATTTAGGGGGCGCCTGGGTGGTTCAGCTGGTTAAGCATCCAACTCTTGATCTCGGCTCAGGCCATGATCTCATGATGCGGGAGTTTGAGTCCCATGTTGAGGTTTGCACTGACAGCGTGGAATCTGCTTGGAATTCTCTCTCTCTCTCTCTCTCTCTCTCTCACCATACCCTACTTGTGCTTACTCTCTCTCTCGCTTGCTCTCTCAAAATAAACTTTAAAAAAGTTAAAGAAAGGATCTAACAATTTATATAATTAGTCTCTATTTGACATTTTGCTATTAAAAACAGATGCAATAAATATCTCTGTACATATGTCATTTTGTAAACGTGCAGTTTCATCAACGGAGTAAATGTGGACGTCGAGTTGCTATCTCAAAGAGTGCAAGAGTTTCTTGTTTGGGGCTGGAAAATGTAGCCCAGAATTCTTCCAAACCTTTTACTCAAACAATGACGACAAGTTCCCTCCTTCATTCTTTCCTGCAACTGGAACGTTACTTGGCACAGGGTACCATCTTTTAAGACATTTCAAATCATTCCGCCTTTCAACACATTCCAAATCAGTTGTTAATAGGGAAACTGGTATTTCCTGAATGGGTAAAAGTTTTGTTTTCAGCACCCCGAGCATCACGAGATCAAAGAAGCAAGGTAGAAATTTTTGATAAAGTTACTCATAAAATTAGACCAAGTAAACAAAGTTCCAGGTGACAAATTTATATCCAAATGAGTTTCGGGGCATTTTCTTCTTATGTTCTATTAGTTTGTTTTTCTGAATGTAGAGGTTTTTTTGTGCATGATGCTTAACATTGAAGGGGATGAGAAGTCTAAAAAAAAAAAAAAACAATTAGCTTTCTCTTTGTTTGGTTTGCTTTTCCATTTTTTTGCAATTTAGTTTTTTCCAATTATGATTATGTTGCATAGGATTGTGACCTGATTCTTGTAAGAAGGTTCTCTGCCTCGCTTGCTCTGAAGAAGAAACTGGACATGTTGGAAGGCACAATGTGGCAAGAATCTAAGGACAGTCTTAGGGAACTGAAGGTAACCTCTGTCAATACAAGCAAGGAACTGGATCCCTTTACTCTATGACGTCAAGGAACTCAATTCTGCCAACAAACACAGGAGCTTAGAAGCAGACACTTCCTCACTTGAGTCTTCAGGTGGGAACCTAGGACTGTTTGATGCCTTTACTGCAGACTTGCAGAGGGCCAGCTGAGCTACGACTGGACTCCTGACCCATAGAAACTGGGAGATAATAAATTTGAGCTTTTTAAGCCACTACATTTATGGTAATATTGTAATTCAGAAAATCAGATTAATACAGCATGATTTTCATAATTGGGAAAAACTTATTTCTGCCATATTTCATAAATTAGAATAAGGTTTAGCTCCAGTTGTGACCCAAAAGAAGTTTGAAAATTGTTTACTCCAATTAATAAAGTTGTGATTTCCCTCTGAATAAGCTAGACTTTTATATTCAAAATACCAACTCTGGTACTTTTATAACACAAGTCATTTTGCAGAAAATATCTTTCCATGTCAAAATATGGAAGGTAAATATAGATCTGAAGTGGATGCTAAGAGAAGTATATGCATTGTCTGACTTTATTGTTTAATTCTGTCTTGGCTAGGGCTTCCCAACCTGCAGAAATTTTACTCCTCTGATTCAGGACCACAGAGTAGAATAGAATAGTTGAAAAAAGAAACTAGTGTTTATTCTGTGTCTGTTATATTCTAAAACCTTGACTACATGCTGAACATATACCCTCTCCTCTAATTTTCACAACCACCCTTCAAGGTAGGTGTTAGCGTTGCCATTTTACTGATGAAGAAACACGCTCAGAGAGCTGACATTACATACTTAAGGTATCACAAGTCGTAAGTAACTGAGTCAGGTTTCATACCCACAGGGTGTTTGTCTCCCAGGCCCGTGCTTTTCCCAATCTACCACTTTTAGAGAGTAGAATATTATATTTAAAAAAAAAATACATCTGAATACTGCTAAATTCTGTGCGAGTAGCCCCAAGTCACACTAAGGAAAACAGATATATTTAACTAGTCTTAGTGGTACAGGCTGTTGGTGTTAATTGAACGTTACATTGGAGAGAGAAGGGCAAGACAATCCTAGATGGGTAGAGAACATTTTTAAGCATCTTTTTCCTTAAATAGTTTATATTCTAATAGGCTTGGGAAGGGGCAAGAGAAGTGGGAGACCCAGGGAACACAAGTTCAAGTGGAGCACTGACCAACAATATTGGTACCAACTAGGAGCTTGTTGGAAACGCAGCATGGGGCCCCAGTCACACCTACTGGATCAGAATCTGCATTAGCAAGACTGGCAGGTGGTGCACACTAAAGTTGGAGAAGCACTATGGTTGAGGGATTAAGAAATTCATCCTCTCTGTGGGACTGAATATCATAAAAAGAAAGGAGCTATTTTCTATTTAAATTTTAAATGGACAAATATATGGATGTTAATTTTTTTAGGTTAATTTATTTGAGAGAGCGAGCGAGAGAGAGAGAACCAGTGGGGGAGGGGCAGAGGGACAGAGGATCTGAAGCAGGCTCTGTGGTGACAGCAGAGAGCCTGACACAGGGCTCAAAGGAACTCACAAAGTGAGATCATAACCCAAGCTGAAGTCGGATGCTTAACCGACTGAGCCACCCAGGTGCTCCCTGGATGTTAATTTTTGCAGAACATTAGGATTTTCACACACGGCCCTTTAAAGTTATCCTGCTATCCTTAAAAATAGAAAGGGCCATGTCTGTAATTTCTCACTGGTTACCTCTACGTGAAATCCCCTTCTTTGCACAACCACACCAAGTTATATCCTAGCACCCATAAGCACATGTGGTTTGTGTTTTAACCACTATATTGCTGAAGAGGCAACTTCCACATGCCTACTAAAGTTCCTCTTTGCTCACGGATTACTAGAGCAACCTGACCGAAACATCTTTGGCACTCCTAAGAGAGCTAAAAAGATTCTTTTTGAAGAGGCAAGAAAGAGGAGGCGGTTTACCAGTCACCTAACAAAAATGGCTTAGTTTTTCCACCTTGCAGTGAATGCACTTAGAACCACTGCCAAGGTAACTACAATTAATGTTCAAACATTATTCTTTAACCTAAGTTGATATGCAAAACACAGCTAAATTCCGTTAGATTTGAAATGATCCAGATAGCACATTCTTCATTAAATTTTAACCAGGAGCTCTATTAATTATACAATTCAAAACGAAACCTTGATAGCTTGATTAAAAGGTCTCTTGCTTCATGTTGTGACATTCCTTCCCATGTGGTTTCCAGTTTTATTATCAGGGGAACTCTTTTTTTTTTTTATCACTGTTTGCTAGGGAGGCCGTTTCGGGTTAAAACTTGAATTTTCAAGGATTTATTTCAAAGTGCTTTAAGAGATTTGGTATTAGAAAGGATTTATGTACCAAAGTGTCAAAGTAAGAACAAAGTACAAATTCTTGAATCCCAAAGAAATGGAATGTCTTCTGGTTTCCCTTCTGTCTACATTATTTAAACCCTTTCGGTGTAAAAACTCCAATATACAGATTATTGCTAATAAACAAAATATGGTTTAAGCCTCATAACTGTCTTTCCGATTTCTGTAGGAAGTTTCATATTACTGAGTATAAGTAACACGAAGGTGGGTTATTTTTGTGTGTTTTTCTCTAGATGCTGACTCAAACCACTACCACCACAAATGAAATGTTTTTTCCTTTGTTTAAAGTTTTTAAACTAACAAATTTTATTGTATTTTATGCAGAAAGCTAATTTTTAAAAAATTTACTTAAGTCTATCATTCAAAGAAAGCTACTTTTTTTTATTATTTCCATCCAGTCTTTATATATATATGTGTGTGTGTGTGTACATATGTATGTGTGTAGAGAGTATTATTATAAAATTAATGCATATTTATTATACAAGAAAACATAAATTTGAAAGTTAACATTCCCCATAATCTCACACAAAGATAAACATCACTGATAGTTCTTTCTATTATTCCACTTTTCTTTTCCCTATTCATTTAATATTTACTGAGTATCTACTATATATCAGGCACCATTTTCTATACAAAAAAAACTATAGCACAAAAAAGTTGACAAAATCTCTGCCTCCATGGTACTTATACTCTCATGGACAGAAAAAAATATAATAAATAAATAAGCTAATTATATAGCATGTTAAATGGTGCTCATTGCTACAGAGAAACGGCAATGAAATGCAGCCTGTAATTTAAATTTTTGGTGTTTTGAATCTTGACTTTTTCCATACTTAACCTTAAATATAATCATGTCTATGTTATTAACATAATTTAAACTCAAATTTCAACATGTAGATATCTCCCAGTTTACTATTCACCCATTATTAAACATTTGTATTTTTTTTCTAATTTTCCACTGTTTTAAACAATTTGTAATCGTCTTTAATTATTCCATATAGGAATATGTGGTCTTCCTACCTAGTTTTTAATCAACTCAAATACAAGGATGATGTCACCTTCAATCTTTATGTCCCAAGAGTGATTCCCCGGTATAAAGCTCCCTACTCACCTACATTTAGTGAATGCTTTCTGAATAAACACACATCCTAATGATAAGTTAAAAATTAATTATAGAAATATAAGTCCTCAAGGGACACTGAACTAACATTGAAAGTAGCTCCAGGCTAAAGAAGGCTTTCTACAAGGGCAGAACAGGGACACGCCATGCTTTGAGATAACTACAAATAGAAAGCTTCTTGCCTTCCAGTCATGTGGCTGGGGAAAGAGGTAGAATTCTTAACACTGTGAAGCATAATGCCAGTGACTTATGAAAGCTCTTTAATAATAGGGGCACATGTACCCCAATGTTTATAGCAGAGCTTTCAACAACCAAATTATGGAAAGAGCCTAAATGTCCATCAACTGATGAATGAATAAAGACGATGTGGTTTATATATACAATGGAATACTACTTGGCAATGAGAAAGAGTGAAATCTGGCCATTCGTAGCAATGTGGATGGAACTAGAAGGTATGATGCTGAGTGAAATAAGTCAGTCAGAAAAGGACAGATACCATATATTTTCACTCATGTGGATCTTGAGAAACTCAACAGAAGACCATGGGGGAAGGGAAGGGGAAAAAATAGTTACAAAGAGAGAGGGAGGGAGGCAAACCACAAGAGACTCTTAAATACAGAGAACAAACTGAGGGTGGATGGTGGGGGGAGAGAAAGTGGGGGATGGACCTTGAGGAGGGCACTTGTTGGGATGAGCACTGGGTGTTGTATGTAAGCCAATTTGACAATAAATTATATTAAAAATATTTATAATTTCATAAAAAAATAATAGAAACTATGTTCTTCCCACTAAAAACCCATCTGTTGTATGTTAAATTGATGGAAAAGCCTGAAAAGAGACAAGAGACACTGTGTGGGTGAGAGGAGGGATAAAAGGACCTACAGATCTTACCATGTAGAAATGTTTTGAGTCAGATTGATTCTGATGTCAGAGATGACTTATCTGTATTGCTACCTGAAGACAGTAAGAGGAACCAGATCTCTGCTGAGTAGCTCCTGGGTGCCAGGCATGGTAGGAGGCACTGGGACAGACAATGGCTCCTCATGGAGTTTAGAGATTGGAAACAGAATGGACGTGGGCAATGGGGAAGGGAGACGGGCAACCACAACATAAGCAAACAAATAAATGATTGAAAATTATGATAAGTACTCCAACACAGGTCCTGGGAGTCATTGGTGGAGACAGGTGTCTACGCAAAGTAAGAGCATTTCTGATGAGAAGACACTAGATCTGAGACCTGAAGAATAAAACAAGTCATTCATGCAGAGAACAAGGACAGGGTGTGGAGTGGCAGGAGGAAGAATGATCCAAGTAAAGACCACAGCATGGGCTTGGCTTTGAAGAAGCCAATTTAACCTCAAAATGTTTCCCACTCTCCTTTTTTCATTTGCACAACCCAGGTGTTCCCATCCTGGCTTCCTGCTTCAGCCTATTTTCAACAGCCTGTTTCCCAATTAAATTTTAACTTGTGTTTCAGTGACTTCGCATCCTGCTCTCTAACAAAACAATTTATTTTGATGTGCTCAGACTAGATTAAGTCCCATGTGATACAATCTTTTTGCAGGTTTTAATTTTTCTCTGTAACACCAGTCACACTTGAGCTCTGTGTATGTGTGTTTGTGTGTGTGTATGTAGACTTATACGTAAAAAAAAAAAAAAAAAATCCAAGCAATACTTCCAAAGTCTAGCTAGGGGTAATATTTATGTATTTACATTCAGCCGAAGAATACTTAAACATTCAATGATCACAGGAAAACTTCACATTAATATTTAAATGTTGATAGTCTCTCAGAAAACCAAGATTCTGTATGTGTTTTTAAATTACACTGTTATTGGGGCACCTGGGTGGCTTAGTCGGTTAGGCATCCGACTTTGGCTCAGGTCATGATCTCGCAGTTCATGAGTTCAAGCCCCGCATTGGGCTCTGTGCTGACAGCTCCGAGCCTGGAGCCTGCTTCGGATTCTGTGTCTCCCTCTCTCTTTGCCCCTCCCCCACTCGCACTCTGTGTCTCTCTCTCACTCAAAAATAAATAAACATTTAAAAAAATTAAAATTACACTGTTATTATTTACTTGGAAAATAAGTTTTAAAAGTAAAAGGTCTCTTGGTATTTTCTTGATATAGAGAAAAATCCTCAAAAAAAACCCTTTTTTAAATAGCTGGATTCATTCAAATTTATTAGCAAGGTCAATAAGTTCTTACAAAGTTGATGCATAAAACCAACCTGCTATTCCACCACAAACTGTAACAAATGAATTTTCCCACAACATTTAACTTGGGCTTACAACCCAGTCCTTGAATTACTACAAGAAAGTTTTCAACTCTATAGGAAATCTCTGAAACACACGTAAATTCAACAAAACAAATTTGATTTAACTTTAGCATCGTGGTAAATACTATGGAAGTGTTCACCTTTTAATGTGTGGTCAATGGAAACAAAACATAGTGCTTAATTCTGGCCTTTAAGTTCTCAAAAATTCTCATGTCCATTGTTCTCTCCAGGTTCCTATTACTGCAGCTAATAGCCCTGATCTCAACTTAATTTTTATTATTTTTATTAAATATTCAATAGATAATTGTACAACATTTGTAAGCATAAAAAAGAACAACAGAGGAACCCGCTTGTGCCCATGCATTCATCAAATTATTTAAGAAATAGAACGCTTCTAGGGCACCTGGTGGCTCAGTCCATTAAGCGTGTGACTCTTGGTTTCAGCTCAGATCATGATCTCACAGTTTCTGGGATTGAGCCCCCATGTAAGCCTCTGCGCTAAGAGCAGGATTCTCTCTCTCCTTCTCTCTCTGCTCCTCCCCCGCTCATGAACTCTCTCTCTCTCTCTCTCTCTCTCTCTCTCTCTCTCAAAATAAACATTAAACAATAAATAAGAAACATTAAAAAAATAAAGTTGGGGTGCCCAGGCGGCTCCTTTGGTTGAGCGTCCATGCATCAGATGAGCACCAAAGGTCATTTACTGCCTGTATTACTCATAGATAACATTTGTTGGTTTCTCCTCAGAATTTCTTACCTTAAATATATAAATAAGAAAATAAAATGTATTAACATTTTATTTAGCATCAGAGCTTCCAGAATAGCTTACATTAACAGCCGGTTATTTTTTAATATTCTCCCTTTCTTCCATAAGTTTCATAAGGAATGACCATGACTTTTCCATTACTGTATCCCAAAATGTCCAGCTCAGTGTCTGGCATATGAAACTGCTCATTAAATATTTCCTGGGGTGCCTGGGTGGCTCAGTCGGTTAAGCGGCCGACTTCGGCTCAGGTCATGATCTCACGGTCTGTGAGTTCGAGCCCCATGTCGGGCTCTGTGCTGGTGGTTCATCAGAGCCTGGAGCCTGCTTAGGATTCTGTGTCTCCCTCTCTCTCTGCCTTTCCCCTGCTCATACTCTATGTCTCTAAAAAATAAATAAACGTTAAAAAAAAATTTTAAATATTTCCTGACTAATGACAAATAAGGTAATTGGTTCAAGACATATCTCCCAAAGGGGAATATACTTGATTTTTAAGAATAGTCTCTAACTTTTTCAATATTCAAAAGTGTTGTCGTTATTCCAAATCCACATCGATCCCTTATTCTGAGACTTATTCTATTATAATTAATAATGTATCTCATTTTTAAACAAAGGCATATAAATCCCAATCTACTTCCAGCTGCCTCCAGGAAAACAGTGTTACCTCCTTAAATTCTGTAATACCAGACAAAATTAAGGAGCCATGATATTATACAAGTCTCTATTGCCTAATCACCAAAGAATTTCTTTTAGGCTCTTTTGAAATATTGAAAATAACTCAGGACTGCCCAGCAAGGTTCTTCTCTCTGCTCAACTTAAATTAATCCCTTTTGCTTGCATGCCTGCTACAACCTTCAAAGTTGCCCTCAATCTGAATTCATACAAAAATTTTTCTTCACACTTATTACTCTGAACCGCCTTCTTCTCCCTCACCCTAAAAGCCTCCTATGGCTCTTACAATGTTGCCCAAAAGAGAAAAGGTATATTACTGTCCCATAAGCCTAGTACAAAGAGAATTCTTAGTTTTAAGAATATGGCTTTCCCCAATGTAAACCTTTTCAAAACTTCAATTTTGTAAATCCCATGAAACATTAAACCTCAGTAATTTTGTTATGTACCTACTAGCACTGGGTAGTTTTTTCTCATATTATTAAAGGAACTCCAGGATATTCAACTTTTCAGAAATGCGAATGCTTCTCAACCCTGAAGTTAGTTTATTTACAGACAGATAAAGCAAATTGTTTTTCCTAGGAAATCAGCTCAAAAGATAGGGAGAAAAATAAAATTCCCACTCTTAAAAAAAGAAAGAAAGAAAGAAAAAAAATCCTCACTGTTTAAAAATATAAGTGTTAGGCTTTTATCGACCAAGGATGGTTCTACACTTGAATAACAAGAGTTATTCATTTCTAGCACTTGTGTTCAATGTTTGGGAAGAACTTACATCTTAAGTAGCAATATCTCCTTTTTGCAGATTCCTCACTTTTATCATTTGTGTTTCTTCTGGGCCCTCCTCATCACCAGAGCTTCAATTTACTATTCTATAAGAACTTATTCCAAAAACCGGCGGGGCAACATGGCGGAGGAGTAGGGAGCTCCAGTATTTCGCTTGCCCTTTAAAGGGGGACGACTGAAACCATTGTCTCTCTCAACTCCAAAAATCGGGGGGGAAAGGTGCTACAGTTGACAAGAAACATAGGCAAAAAGAGACACGGCCCAACTAAACCGTGAGTTTAATCTGGGTCGGATAAAACAAACTCGAACTCGGGAAGTTGAGCTGAGGGGAGGGTGAGCGTCTTCGGAGATAGCTGGGAAAGTGCCGTTTGAACAACATCTGAACGAGAGGGCCAGAGCAGGTGAGACCGCTACCATCCAGCCCCTAAATGCAGGGCTTTTGAAGAGAAGTTCAGTGGCAAGAAGCAGCACTACCCGCGCTGCTGGGACCGCACCAACCCCGTCCTGAGCCACTGCGACGCGCGCGGGAGGGACTGGCAGCGGGGACGCAGGCGGCGCCGCCTGCGGAGCACCTCTAACCCCAGCACAATTATAACGAAATCGGGGGTGGCAGACGGCCGCCTCACCGCGCCACCCTCGCCCAGCGCCTCCGGGGCACGCGCGCTGCTGGGACAGGCAGGGGGGACCCAGGCGGCGGCTCCTGCGGAGCACCTCTAACGCCCGCACAGTTACAGCCAAATCGGGGGATAGCAGAGGCCGCGCCACCGCGCCACCCTCGCCCAGCGCCTCCAGGCACGCACGCACGCTGCCGCGGGGACTGGCAGCAGGGACCCAGGCAGCCCCAGGCGGCGGCTCCAGTAAACCACACGAGGCCGGCGCTGGCGGTGGAGAGAGAACAGAAATAAAGGGGCGTATAAAGCCTCCAGGACTGGTGGCGCGGGTCTGGAGAGACGCCATTGTTGTCTCACAAGCCAGGAAGTCACCCCGGAAGCCATCCCTGCAGCAGTGGAGGCCGGACCCGCCTACACTAAACCACGCTCCTCCCAAACTATCAGCAGGAGCGACTGATCCAAGTGGAGATTGCTGCCTGGAGTAACGCCAGTCATTTCTTCCTTTTAAATTTATCCCTCCCTTTCTCATTCCTACCAATCCCCATCCCTGAGCTGGTCATCCAGGGTACTGACTGGCTTAATCATTTTTTTGTTTTTTTGTTTTTTGTTTTTTTTTTTAACCCACTCTTCGAGGACATGTCCTACAACCTCTTCTTTACTTCCCTAGCCCTTTTTCTGGAATAACCAGGCTGTATAAGTTCATCTAGATGACATCGATCTTTATTCCTTTTCCCTCGCACCTGTCCTTATTCTGATTTCTATCAGTCTGGATTACCCTTTAGTCGCTCTACCTGGGCAAAGTCCATTTCCTTCTTCTCCCTGCACCAGTCATTATTCTGTCTATATATGCTCTGCCACCAGCACACTACATACCCTGTCCTTAACGTGTAGCTGTTACTTCAGGACATTGCCCTCAGAGACACTTGTTATTTTTTCTGTTGTGAACTGCTTGTCTGGACCATTTGTGGGTAAGTTTGAGTATTTCTGTGTTCTGTGTGTCTGTCAGTTTTCCTTTCCAGGGCAACTTCAAGAAACAACCCAAAACACATCCAGCCAAAATGACGAGACGGAAGAATTCTCCTCAAAAGAATCTACAAGAAGCAGTGACAGCTCAAGAATTAATGAAAACAGATATAAGCAACATAACAGAACTTGAATATAGAATGATAATCATAAAACTAATTGCTGGCCTTGAAAAAAGCTTAGATGAATGCAAGGGGTCCCGCGCGGCAGAGTTCAAGGACCTTAAAAACGGTCAGGAAGAATTAAAGAAGACATTGGAAGAAATACAGGGGAAACTGGAAGCAGCCACAGCACGGATTGAAGAGGTAGAGGAAAGAGTTAGTGCATTAGAAGACAAAATCATTGAAAAAGAGGAAGCAGATAAAAAGAGAGAGAAGCTGATCCAGGAACAGGAAAGGAGAATTCGAGAGCTGAGCGATGAACTCAAAAGAAACAATATCCGTATCATAGGAGTTCCAGAGGAAGAAGAGAGAGAGAAAGGAGTCGAAGGGGTTCTTGAACAAATCATTGCTGAGAACTTCCTCAACATGAGGAAGGAAACGGGCATGGAAATCCAAGAGGCACAGAGAACTCCCCTCAGACGGTAACTTGAATAGACCTTCTGCACGGCACATCATAGTGAAGCTGGCAAAATACAAAGATAGGGAGAGAATCCTGAAAGCAGCTAGGGACAAAAGAACCCTAACATACAAAGGGAGACCTATAAGGGTAGTAGCAGACTTATCTACAGAAACTTGGCAAGCCAGAAAGGAATGGCTGGATATCTTCAATGTGATGAGCAAGAAGGACATGCAACCAAGAATTCTGTATCCGGCTAGCCTGTCATTCAGAATAGAAGGAGAGATCAAGGTTTTTCCCAACAAACAAAAACTGAAAGAATTTATCACAAATAAGCCAGCACTGCAAGAGATCCTGAGGGGCATTCTATGAAGACAATGTTGCAAAGAACACAAACTGCCAGGGTCAGCCTTACAAACATGAAACTTACAGATAATACAGTGACTGTAAGCCCATATTTTTCAATAGTAACACTGAATGTAAATGGACTAAATGCGCCAATCAAAAGACACAGGATAACAGAATGGATTAAAAAACAAGACCCATCTATTTGCTGTCTTCAAGAAACTCATCTTAAACCTGAAGATACCTTCAGATTGAAAGTGAGGAGATGGAGAACTATCTACCATGCTACTGGAAGGCAGAAGAAAGCCGGAGTAGCCACACTTATATCAGACGAATTAGACCTTAAAATGAATGATGTAATAAGAGATGAAGAAGGACATCCAGGGACCATCCAGCAGGAAGAGCTAACAATTGTAAATATCTACACACCGAATTCGGGGGCACCCAAATTTGTAAAACAACTAATTATAAACATTAGCAACCTCATCGATAAAAATGTCCTAATAGTAGGGGATCTCAACACTCCACTCTCAGCATTGGATAGATCCACAAAACAGAAAATCTCCGCAGAAACAATAGCCCTGAATGACACATTAGGACAGATGGGCCTCACAGACATCTTTAGGGTCCTTCATCCAGAAGCAAAGGAATTTACGTTCTTCTCATCTGCACACGGTACATTTTCCAAGATAGACCACATTCTGGGGCACAGGGAAGCTCTGAATAAATATAAAAGAATTGAGATCATACCATGTACACTGTCAGACCACAATGCTTTGAAACTTGAAATCAACCACAGGAGAAAGAAAGCCTGGAAAATATCCAAGAACATGGCGGCTAAGAAATAACCTACTAAAAGATGACTGGGTCAACCAAGTCATCAGAGAAGAAATTAAAAAATACATGGAAACAAATGAAAATGAAAATACAACAATCCAAACGCTCTGGGACGCAACAAAGGCAGTCCTGAGAGGGAAATATATTGCAATCCAGGCCCATCTCAAGAAACAAGAAAAATCAATAACACAAATTCTAACAGCACACCTAAAGGAACTAGAAGCAGATCAACTAAAACAACCCAAGCCCAGCAGAAAGAGAGAAATAACAAAGATCAGAGCACAAAGTAACCATATGGAGACAGAAAAGGTAGTGGAACAGATCAATGAAACCAAAAGCTGGTTCTTTGAAAAAATAAACAAAATAGACAAACCTCTAGCCAGGCTTCTCAAAAAGAAAAGAGAGAGAACTCAAATAGATAAAATCGTGAATGAAAAGGGAGAAATTACAACCAATCCCTCAGAGATACAAGCAATCATCAGAGAATACTATGAAAAATTATATGCCACCAAACTTGGCAATCTGGAAGAAATGGACAGCTTCCTAAATAGCCACACACTACCAAAACTCAAACGGGAAGAAATAGAAAATTTGAACAGACCCATAACTAGTGAAGAAATAGAATCAGTTATTAAAAACCTCCCAGCAAATAAAAGCCCTGGACTAGATGGATTCCCTGCGGAATTTTACCAGATTTAAAACAGAGTTAATTCCTATCCTCCTCAAGCTGTTCCAAAAAATTGAAACGGAAGGAAACTCCTGGACTCATTCTATGAAGCCAGCATCACTTTGATTCCCAAACCAGATAGAGACCCAGCAAAGAAAGAGAATTACAGGCCAATATCCCTGATGAATATGGATGCAAAAATTCTCAACAAGATACTAGCAAATCGAATCCAACAGCATATAAAGAGAATTATCCACCATGATCAAGTAGGATTCATCCCTGGGTTGCAGGGTTGGTTCAATATTCGCAAATCAATCAACGTGATACATCACATCAACAAAAGAAAAGATAAGAACCATATGATCCTGTCAATAGATGCAGAAAAAGCATTCGACAAAATACAGCATCCTTTCTTAATAAAAACTCTCGAGAAAGTCGGGATAGAAGGAACTTACTTAAACATCATAAAAGCCATATATGAAAAGCCCACAGCTAAGATCATCCTCAATGGGGAAAAATTGAAAGCCTTCCCCCTGAGATCAGGAACACGACAGGGGTGTCCACTCTCACCACTGCTATTTAACATAGTGCTGGAAGTCTTAGCATCGGCAATCAGACAACAAAACAAAATAAAAGGCATCAAGATTGGCAAGGAGGAAGTCAAACTTTCACTTTTTGCAGATGACATGATACTTTACATGGAAAACCCGATGGAATCCACCAAAAGCCTACTAGAACTGATTCATGATTTCAGCAAAGTTGCAGGATACAAAATCAATGTACAGAAATCGGTGGCATTTCTATACACCAACAATGAGGCAGCAGAAAGAGCAATAAAGAAGCTAATCCCTTTCACAATTGCACCAAAAACCATAAAATACTTAGGAATAAACCTAACCAAAGAGGTGAAAGACCTCTACACTGAAAACTATAAAAAAACTTATGAAGGAAATTGAGGAAGACACAAGGAAATGGAAAAACATCCCATGCTCATGGATTGGAAGAATAAATATCGTCAAAATGGCAATACTACCCAAAGCAATCTACACATTCAATGCAATCCCAATCAAAATTGCACCAGCATTCTTCTCAAAGCTAGAGCAAACAATCCTAAAATTTGTATGGAACCACAAAAGACCTCGAATAGCCAAAATAATACTGAAGAATAAAACCAAGGCGGGAGGCATCACAATCCCAGACTTTAACCTCTACTACAAAGCGGTGGTCATCAAGACTGTATGGTATTGGCACAAAAACAGACACATAGACCAATGGAATAGAATAGAAAACTCAGAAATGGACCCGCAAGTATATGGCCAACTAATCTTTGACAAAGTGGGAAAATGTATCCAATGGAAAAAAGACAGCCTCTTTAACAAATGGTGCTGGGAGAATTGGACAGCAACATGCAAAAGAATGAAACTAGACCACTTTCTTACACCACTCACAAAAATAAATTCTAAATGGATAAAAGATCTGAATGTGAGACAGGAAACCGTCAAAATCCTAGAGGAGAAAACAGGAAAAAGCCTCTTTGACCTAAGACGCACCAATTTCTTACTCGACACGTCTCCAAAGGCAAGAGAATTAAAAGCAAAGATGAACTATTGGGACCTCATCAAGATAAAAATCTTCTGCACAGCAAAAGAAACAACCAACAAAACGAACAGGCAACCAACGGAATGGGAAAAGATCATCGCAAATGACATATCGGATAAAGGACTAGTATCTAAAATTTATAAAGAACTTACCAAACTCCATACCCGAAAAACAAACAACCCAGTGAAGAAATGGGCGGAAGATATGAATAGACACTTCTCCAAAGAGGACATTCAGATGGCCAACAGACACATGAAACAATGCTCAATGTCACTCAGCATCAGGGAAATACAAATCAAAACCACACTGAGATACCACCTCACACCAGTCAGAGTGGCTAAAATGAACAAATCAGGAAACTATAGATGCTGGCGAGGATGTGGAGAAGTAGGCACCCTCCTACACTGTTGGTGGGAATGCAAACTGGTGCAGCCACTCTGGAAAACGGTGTGGAGGTTCCTCAAAAAAATGAAAACAGAGCTACCCTATGATCCAGCAATAGCCCTGCTAGGAATCTACCCAAGACACACAGGAATGCTGATGCATAGGAGCACGTGTACCCCAATGTTCATAGCAGCACTTTCGACAATAGCCAAATCATGGAAAGAGACCAAGTGCCCATCAACTGACGAATGGATAAAGAAGTTATGGTACTTATATACAATGGACTACTACGTGGCAATGAGAAAAAATGAAATCTGGCCATGTGTAGCCAGATGGATGGAACTGGAGGGTATTATGTTAAGTGAAATAAGTTAGTCAGAAAAAGACAGATACCATATGTTTGCACGAATAGGTGGACTTTGTGAGACTAAGCAAAAACCAGGGGGAGGGGAAGAGGGGAAAGGAAAAAAAGACACAGAGAGGGAGGGAGATAAAACATAAGAGACTCTCAAAGACTAAGAAAAAACTGAGGGTAAAGGGGATGAGGGAGGGGGGAGAGGAGGTGATGGGCATTAAAAAGGGCACATGTTGGGAGGAACACTGGGTGTTATATGTAAACCAATTTGAAAATAAACTATTATAAAATGTCAAAAAAAAAAAAAAAAGAACTTATTCCTCATCCAGAATTCCAGAAGAGTTATAGAAGTTACCCCTAACCTGTCCCCAGAATGACAGTACAGTGGGAATCTAACTCTTAAAGTAGGCACGTGAGCACCAACTCTGACGTAGGTTTTTAAGTGTCAGGGAATTGTGTGATATTCAGTTGGGTATGATTACAATTTAGTCTATCAACTATCAGAAGGCTACGGGGATATTGGTGCACGAATATAACTTACATTACTGAAACTCTAACCCTTCGCTACTCAGAGTGGGGCAGGAAGAGCAGCATGGGCATCACTTGATTACCTGTTAGAAATACCGGATTTTAGATCACATCCTACTCCTTTTAAATCAGCAGCTTCATGTCGGCAAGATTCGAGGTGATTCCTATTCACATTACATTTTTTGAGAAGCATTGGATTTTTTTCAAATTGTAGTTGACATACAATGATGTATTAGTTTCAGGTGTAAAACAAAGTGCTTTGACAATTCTATACATTATGCAATGCTTACCACAATAAGTGTAATTGTTATCCATCACCACACAACATCACAATGATATCGATTATATTCCTTTAGCTGTACTTGTCATCCCTGTGATTTATTTATTTTATGACGAGAAGTTTGGACTTCTCAATCCCTTTCACCGATTTACCCCCCCACCCTTCTGACAGTGATCGGTTTGTCCTGTGTTCATGTGTTTATGCGTTTCTATTTTGTTTTGTTTATTTTTTAAAACATCTCACGCCAATCAGAATGGCAGTATCAAAAAAAGAAGAAATAACAAGTGTTGGTGAGGATATGGAGACAAAGGAACCCTCATGACACAGTGGTAGGAAAGTAAATTGGTGCAATTACTATGGAAAACAGTATGGATGCTCCTCAAAAATTAAGAATAGAAATACCATATGATCCACTAATTCTACAAAACAAAACAAAAACACTAGTTCAAAAAGATATATGTACCTCTGTGTTTCATACTGTAGCATTATTTATAATAACCAAGATTTGGAAGCAGCCTATGAGTCCATCAATAGATGAATGTATAAAAAGATGTGGTGTGTATGTGTGTGCGTATGAATATTACTCAACCATAAAAAAGAATGAAGTACAGCCATTTGTAACAACGTGGATGGACCTAGAGGGTAAGATACTAAGTGAAATAAGTCAGATAGAGAAAGATAAATAACATATGATTTTACTTATATATGGAATATAAAAAACAAAACACAGACACACAAAACAGAGAAGTATTGTTTTAGCTTACATAATCCATCAGAGCCAGCAGTATTCAGAGCCATGCTACAAATTCGCTGGCAACCACTACCCCTAACCTTTTATACAAAGCATTTGTCCTGTTTCTTCAACAGTGTTAGTAAATAATAATGTATATTCTTTTCATTATTATTCGAGGGAGAGAGAGTGAGTTGGAGAGAGGGACAAAGGAGACAAAGAGAGAAACCCAGATAGGCTCCATGCCTAGTGCAGAGCCTGATGCAGGGCTCAATCCCATGACCTTGGGATCATGACCTGAGCCAAAATCAAAAGTATTCAACCAACTGAGCCATCCAGGCACCCCTACATATTCTTTTTTGTTGTTGTTTTACTTGTTTTTAAGAGAGAGAGCACAAGCAGAGAAGGAGCAGAAAGAGAAGGAGACAGAGGATCCGAAGCAGGCTCCATGCTGACAACAGCGAGCCCGATGCAAGGCTTGAACTCAGAAGCCAAGGGATCATGACCTGAGCTGAAATCAAGTCAGATGCTCAACTGACTGAGCCACCCAGGCAGCCCCACAGTTTTATAATATTTTTTCTAATAAACCCTTTGGCAAAGGTACTTCTCCCATGTTTCAAATAATTCTAAGAAATCTGGGAAGGGGAATATGCTTCTCAAAATACTCAGGGAAAATACTTACTGGGGGAATTCATGAAAGAAATATCATCAAGGCAATAGAGTAATAAAGGGAGGAAAGTATGACATGCATTATGACTAGGTTTCTTAAAGAGGGAAAGATGAGTAACTGGATGGATATCAATATCCCAACTATCCTGGTTTCCTGTACCAGCCATTTGAGACCAGATAATTAAGATAATACACTCTCAAGAAGTATACTTCCCAGACGCTTGTACCAAACTTCTCAGATCCTGCTAATGTCAGAAGGAATCATGAAGGGACAGACAGGAGCTCTAAAATGGAACAGTAATTACAGTAAAAGAGCATAACTATTACTTATAATTACACGTTTCTCAAGAGTTTTTCTTTCCTTTCCTTTCTAGAGATCTGACCCCTTCTGAGGTAGAGTAATTATAAATACTAGGGGAGAAAGACAGATTTAAAGGTTATCTGTCAGGAGGAGGGGCATATACTTCACACATTTTTGTAGTTTCGTGAAAGAAGACTAAAAAACACAGTGAATGTCATCTTAAGAAATAAGTGCTTAAAGTCAGAATGAATTTAAATAATTTATTTAAATGTTACATTTCAGGGCAATACCTATAACTTCTAATGGATAATAAGGTAGCACAAAAAGTAATTTCATTCCAAATAATCTGCTGAAGTTAAGGGATATCCAAAGAAAAGTCTGGCAGCCAGAAAGCAAACAAGAACATCCAGACAGCCTACTGGTTCTCTGAGCAGTGGTTTCCATTTTAACCTCTACCAAATGAGGAAGTCGCTGCATCCGAAGACATCCCATCTCTCTGCATCCTCTCACCCGATACTCTCGTTCTCTCCCAACGCTCCTGTTGATGTGGGAAACCCCAAATTCAGACTTCTTTTCCAATCTCTAATTTCACATTTTCAATGGCCCGCTAGATATTTTTTTTTAATTTTTTTATATTTATTTATTTTTGAAAGCAAGAGAGACAGAGCACGAAGGGGGGCGGGGCAGAGAGAGAGAGGGAGACGCAGAATCTGAACCGGCTTCCAGGCTCTGAGCCGTCAGCACAGAGCCCGACGCGGGGCTCGAACTCACAGACCGCAAGATCATGACCTGAGCCGAAGTTGGACACTCAACCAGCTGAGCCACCCAGGAACCCCATGGCCTGCTAGATATTTTTACCTAGACAATCTCAAGTTCACTCTGTTCAACACTGATTGCATCCTCTTCCAATGAAAAGCTGCACTTCCTCTGTGTTATCTTTTTCTATTCATGTCGTTACCACCTTCTAAACTGTAAGTCTCAGATCCATCTTTGCCTTCTCTTCTTTGCTTCCAGCAGATGATGTAAATCGGTGTATTTTTAGTTTTCTAGCTGCAAAGCTGTACGCTTTAACCTCTACAGACTCTGATGTTTGTTCCTTCTTCCCAGTTTCCTCTGCCTTTTCCTTGTCAAGTTCCTGTTAGCTCTTGCCAAGACTACTGTTGTAGCCACCCCACACAATACCACCCACGGGTGATTTTTCTAAGATGCTGTGAAACTTAGATTTGGGGGCCCAACACTTAAATGAGCCCATTCTAAGGTTCTGTACCTAATGTCAAATTTGTAGTATTATATTCTTTTTCTTAATCGACCAGCAAAGTAAAAGAAGCCCCTTTTGAGACTCCATTTGAGACTCCCTGGTTCACACACGTCGGTGGTTACTGATCTGGGAGACAAAGTGTGCTAGACAAGAGTACAGTGAGAGTTGGCACCAGGCGTCTCCAGACCTCGCGCTGCCAGGCCGCTCTCAGCTTTGCATATCCTTATTTTAATGCTGTTGCTATATTATATCATTTTCCCACAGCAAACTGTAGGGTGAAAGAAATTTTCATTTGGGGTCCTGTGAATCTTCTTTAGCAAACGAATCCTAATCACCACCATCAGTGCAGTGATTTTCATAATATAAACTTTCTTTTATCTTTACACAGTGAAGTTATCAATCTGCTTTATAGTTCTGGGATTTGTTGTCTGCTGTTTTTATCTGGACTAATTTTTTTTTAAATGTTTATTTATTTCTGAGGACATAGAGTGTGAGCAGGGAAAGGGCAGAGAGAGAGGGAGGCACAGAATCCAAAGCAGGCTCCAGGCTCTGATGAGCCATCAGCACAGAGCCAGACGTGGGGCTCGAACCCACAGACTGTGAGATCTGACCTGAGCTGAAGTCAGCCGCTTAACCGACTGAGCCACCCAGGTGCCCCTGGACTAATTTTTTTAACTTGTTTGTTGATTTCTTTTAGTTTCATTCTTTGCTTAAAATTTCTTCATTTGTTAGAGAATTGTGAGTCTCAGACTCTTAGAGTGGGAGCTTAGGTTCTCTCTCTCTCCCTTTCTTTGTGTGTGTGTCTGTCTCTCTTTCTCTCTCCATTCCAGGTGGACCTATATTGCTGAATCAAAGTGCTTATCCCAGAGCGATGTGGGGAAATAGAAAAAAATCCAGTTCTGTCTCTGAGCCCGTGGGAAGCTTGTTCAGTTGCTATCGATGAGGCTGAATCCCAATTTCCCTGAGCTCATAGATTCCTATTATCCACAAGCCCACAAAAGCCTCTTTCTGTATCATTTCCAGAGCAGGGGACATTAAACAGGGAGCCCAAAAAAGTCCCTATGTACAAGTTCACCCAAAGCCCAGCAAATCCTCAGTGTGAACCTCAAACAAACCTTTGATTTTCTGCCCATAGAAATGTTCTTCTATATTTTGAGCCCATCTATGTCTTTTATATCTTATCTATCATTCCCACATGTTTGAAACAAGATTTACAACCGTATCTTGACCAGAAATATATAGTGATATATGTTTTTGCTGTTTTTCCTTCTGCATGCTTCTATATGCCGAATGAAAAAATGTTATATATTTCATATGTATACTTTACTATTTGTAACTATGCTACCAAGAAGAACTCTTTTAAAGCTTTTACCACCATGACCAAGAGAACAAAGAGTAGCCCTCTGAAGAATCTGATAAATATCCTCTAATCTCTCTCAATCAGGACTCTTGCCAGAATTTCTGACACTGCTGTATATTTTAATAATCCAGCTACTCACTAGGCAACCTTTCCATGTAACAATAGATCACTGATCCACCACTCTGCTAAAGTTCTGAGTGTGATATTTTGATTAAAAACGAAAATGCTAAGCATTGTACAATGAAAATCGGGCTATTATAATTACAGGTTTAAGTAGCTGAAAGCATCTGAAAGAACAGCCTCTGATCTCTTCTTTCATTGATATAGACAAGAGGATTAAAGTCAAAAGACCATCCAGAGGTCTGATGTCTGAAAGAACGCGGGGATGACGTGCACTGTGAGGAGACTTTATGATCCAACTGAGATGCTGTTTAAGAGCATTAAAGAGCAAAATCATTTGCACCTAGAGAAGGCTCTGAGCCTCAGTTAAATCGCAAGAGAGATATCGTTCTCCCATAGTAACGAGTAGTGACAATTGTGTTCACCAGAATTCTTTGGAAGAATTCTTTGGAAGAATTCTTTGGAAGCAATTCCTCCACAAGCCTGCCTAGGGTAGAGGCTGAGACCTGCAGGGAACTTGAGAGTGTGCAGGAGTGACCTGCGAGGAATTCTTAGTTATACTAGATAGAGGGGGGAAAGGGAAGAAAAGAGAGGAGAAAGCGCCATAGTAAGCAAGAGGCAAGACATGCACACAGTGTGTTCTGTGATCCCTTCTTAGGTCTCTCTCCCAAAATTCAGAGAAAGTCCTCAAAAATATATAAAGACTTGATTGGAATGATTTTTTTTCCAGTGGAAGCAATGAAGGGATGGACTTATACCACCAGGGCGTAACAGTCCACATGGACAAGGGAGTACGGGAACCAAGAGAAACACAAGTCTAGTCCCAGACTCGGCAAATCTTCTCTGTAAAGAGCCACACAGTAAATATTTTAGACCCTGTGGATCATACAGTCTCCGTCAAACTATTCAACGCTGCCAATGTCTCACGAAAGCAACTGTGGACCTTATGTAAAAAGAGTATTTCAATGAAATTTTATTTATGGACACAAATTAGAATTTCACATAATTTTTTATGTTCCACAAAATATTATTCTTAATTTTTTGGTCAACCATTTAAAAATGTAAAAGCCATGCTCAATTTATGGACCATATAAAAACATAAAATATGGCCCATGAGCTACAACTTATCAGCCCCTGGGGTAGGATATAAAGTATAAGTTAAATCAAAGGAAGACTTTCATACTGTCCCAGGGAGCAGAAGTTATGCCAGTCTCTAAAGATAGGGTTGTATCTCTGCCAAATAGAGCACTTCCATCAACATTCCAGGCAGTTCTATAATAAAGATACAGTGGACTCTAAGTAGCTTCTTAGTTACCTTAGCAGACCCTCCCTCCTGGCCTCTTCATTCCTCTTTTTTACCCAATCTAGATTTACGTAACACTTGTGTATTACTTAAGCAAAACAAGTGTGTTTTAGGACCAAGTAGAACAAGTAGAAAAATTTCAAAGGAATGGAAAGAAATAATAACCAGGTGACACAAATTTGGTTTTTCAGAGCTCAGGATGCAGTTAGATCCCAGGCATAGACTTGCAAAGACTTGAATTCATTATATAATTGAATTAGTATCTTAGAACCTGAAGATGAAGGCCCTCCTTTCTCTGACTCCTCTGAGCTACACTTTTTCTAAACTAAAAGGTAAGTGAAGAATCAAGCAGTTGAAGTTTCCATGGGGCTTACAGGTAGTAGGTGGAAATATCTGAGACAGGGAGCAAAATCCCATGTGTTCCTGATTCACTCCAAAGAAAAATATTTGAAAACCAAAACTGCATGCGGAAGTTGGATTAAGAGGAAAGGGAGCGTGTGGGGAGCAAAACCAAGGAGATGAGGATAGGCAGATGAGTATAACAAAGGAAGTAAAGAGTAAAGAATAAAGATTTCAGGCTCTAATTCACTAGTGTTGTTCTCCCCCTTGGCACTTAGAAAGCCAATTGTATTGCCAATGTAAAATTGCCTCACAGTTTTAAAAACTATTTTTGCTTAAATATACTGCTGTTAAATTTCTTGGAATTTAAAGCCTTGTGGAAAACATGTGAATCACATTATTCAAATTTGACTATATAATGTATTAATACACCCAAAAGACCAGAGAACCTCGATACCTTTCCTTAAACTGATCCCAGTTAAGGACTTAACAAAATGTTAAGAGATTCTGTTAGGGAATCTGTTAGGGAGATTCCTCTCTGCCTCTGATGAATGAATACTGGATGCTCCCCCCTCCCCAGAAACATCAAGGGCACTCTGGCCCCCCCTTCCTGGCCCCAAGATGTTCTAAGGGCATCCCCTTGAACCCAGCCTCACAGCATTCAGTTTTTACTCAGGTCTTTACATTTTAAAACACATTTGGGATTGCTTACAATAAAAACAGAGGCAGAATAAGATCAAAGCGGAATAAAATAGGACCAAAGATAGATACGGGCAAACGGGGAAATATCAAGAGGCTGTAGAATTGCTCATCAAAAATTTTGCTCTCAGTTTCTAACAGAGATATAAGGGAATAGGTTATATAACTTTTATTATTTTTGTCTACCTTTCATTATTTTTAAAAGAAAATACGGCAGTTTATTTCAAAGATTCAACCCTTTGCTTCACCCTAAGTCTTGAAATTAATTTTATTAGTACTAACATGGATTTATTTATCAAGATCTACATCTGTGCCTCTGTTAGGCAATAGGGAAAGAAAGGGAAATAGAAAGCATTTCCTGTCCTCCATGTCTTCATAGTATAAAGAGGGAAACGGATAACTAAATAATCTTCAGATATTGGTGAAGATTCCTAATGGAACTATGTCTAAGATGCTATAGTACACAAAGATAAAGGTAACTAACTTTGCCTATAGTTGGCTACCAAAACTTACCAGAGAAATGGAAATTTGAAAGATGAGCATAAGTTCATTGAATGAATAAAAAGGAACAAGTATTTCAAACAGAAGGAACAGCAAACATGCAGATGTAGAAATTAATAGCTTCTTCAAAGAAATCCAAGGAGAAATGCAAGAGAAATACAAGCCTTCTATAAAGCAGTGGATAAGGGTGGGGACTGGTGAAGCCAAATAAGGAACACAAAAGTCAATTTATAGATTTATGAATTATGTCCACAATAGGAGATTTTTTTAAGAAATGCCACAGGCCTTTAATAAAAGTATATTGTCTTCAAATCATCTAGAAAGTTCTAGAAAAGGGCACTTCTATGAGGAATACTGCATGACATATAACTTGAGCATTAAGCTCCCCAGACAGGTGACTATGGTCTATATGTACTTATCCTCCTTACAGAAAGTTTTGGCTGTGCCCTCACCATTAAACAAGACTCAGCACTCCATAAAAAAATAGTAAGAAATTGGAGTTCTTGGGTGGCTCAGTCAGTTGCGTGTCTGACTCTTGAATTTGGCTTAGGGCATAAGCCCTAATCATAACACATTGGTCTCTGCACCCATAAGTGCAGGAGCCTGCCTGGGATTCTCTCTCCCTCTCTCTGCCCCTCCCCCACTCTGCCTTCCCTGGAGGGTAGGTGTGGATCTTGGTAATTAAAAGATTAAGTTTGTTCTGATTTGTTTCATTTTAATTAATGTTATTGATTAATAATTTACATACAATGAAATGCACCTATTTTAAGTGTATAGTTCAATGAGTTTTGTAAAATTATATACATATACATGCTTATAACTACAATGATTGAAACAGAATATTTCCATCACCCCAAAAGTTTCCTTGTTCCCATTTGCAGCAAGTCTTCTGAACCCCTAGCCCCAGATAAGCATTTATCTGCTTTCTGCCACTGTAAATGAGATTTCCCTTTTTTTTACAATTTCTTGTAAAGGGAATCATACAGTATGTAATGGGTGGGTATAAAACTTCTTTCCTCATAAAGATTTTGTGACTCATCGATGTTGTTGCATGTGTCAATAATTCCTTCCTTTCTATTGTGGAGTAATATTCCATTGTATGGATATACCACAGTCTCCTTATGCATTTACCTATTGATGGACATTTGAGTTTTCTCCAGTTTGGGACTAATATGCATAAAACCACTATGAACATTTGTGTACAATTCTTTGTTTGGATATATATTTTCTTTTCTCGCCAGTAAATACCTGGAAGTGAAATTATTGTGTCATGCATTTAACATTATAAGAAACTACCAAACTGTTTTCCAAAGATGGCTATGCCATATTACACTACCAATATCACTGTCTGTGTGCTCCCCATCCTCTCCAACACTGAGTTAGTATTGGTAGTCCTTTTATTTTTACCCATTCTAGTAGGCATGCAAAGCCTTCAATTTGTACTTTTTGTGCTAATGATATTTAGCATCTTTCGTGTGCTTACTGGCATTCAAAATATCTTTTTGTAAGGTGTCTATATAACATTTTGGCCATTTTTATTGGATTACTTAGCTTCTTATTATCAAGTCATAGATCTATTGTATATTCTGGACAGAACTCCTGTGTGAGATGTCTGTATTGTCAATGGTTTGCATTTCCATTTTTGTTGGCTCAGATTGTAATATCAGGTTAAAAGGAGCTACTGCAATTATCTGATGACCCATGGGTTCCATTTTCCAAAGTCTCAAGGAGACTAGAGTCAACTGAGATATGCTATCTATGGAACTATAAATCTGAGGTTGTCTTATTAAAGTCCCATGAAGCGCTAACTAACTAAGGCTTCATCAGATGACTGATTTTCTAGTACAGTAATTCCCAAGATTAAATATATAGAGAATCATCTAGAGATGTGCACAGCAGAGAGAGAGCCTGATTCAACAAGTCTGAAGTAGAGTTTCAACTTCTACATTTCTAACAAGTTCCCAGATAATCCAGATGCTATTTGTCCAGAGGCCACACTTTAAATAACAAAGCTCTAGTAGAGACAGAACAGTTTCAAAAACAAAAACAAGTGAGCATTCATTCCCCAATTTATACCTAAATGTTCTAGAACCAAACATAAGACTAGTGAGTCTGTCTTAAGAACAGAGAACAAGCTGATGGTTGCTGGAGGGGAAGTAGATGGGGGGATGGGTTAAAAAGGAGGGCACTTTTCAAGATGAGCACTGAGTGTCATATGTAAGAGAAGAATCACTGGGTTCTACTGAAGTCAATAATTTTTCATACATAATACTCATCATTAAATTGAAAATGACCAGGAGTCCTGAGAAATAAAAATAGACCCACAGAGAACCCACTGAGTGGAATTACACAACACAGAGTTTAAAATAAATGTGATTACTATGTTTAAGAAAATAGATGATAATATAGAGAATATTAAAGAACTAGAATTTGTGAAAAATAATTAAATGGAACCTTTAAAACTGAAAAATGTAGTAATTCAAATTAAGAACTTGCCATCTGTATTTAAAAGGAGAAGAAATTGTTTGTGAACTATAAGATGGGTCAGGGTAAATCACAAAGGATAAAAAAAATAATAATAAAGAAATGACCACAAATATATCTAAAATACAGTAAAAATCTAATTTGTATGTCAGCGCAGTCCCAAAGAGGGAGAAGAATGAAAACATGATAGAAATATTTGAAAAGGCAATAGCTGAGGATTTTACAAAACAGATGAAAGACATCACCATAGACTGAAGACATATTAACAAATCTTAAAAAAGGTAAATATATAGAAACCCATATAAAGCCTCATCATAGTAAAACTGCTGAAAACCAAAAATAAAAATATTAAGTCAGACAAACAACCAAATGCTCTACAACATACTCTGTTGGCAGGCTGTTGGGAAAACGAACACTCTCATATGTCGCTAGCTAGAATTCAAAATGGTACAACGCTGGGGCACCCAGGGTGGCTCAGTCGGTTCAGTGTCCAACTCTTGATTTTTAAAAAAATTTTTTTAATGTTTATTTATTCTTTTGAGGCAGAGACAGAGCATGAGCATGAGAAGGGCAGAGAGAGAGGGGGAGACACAGAGTTTGAAGCAGGCTCCAGGATCTGTACTGTTAGCACAGAGCCCAACGCGGGGCTCGAACTCGCAGACCGCGAGATCATGATCTGAGCTGAAGTCGGACGCTCAACCGACTGAGCCACTCAGGCACCTCCCCAACTCTTGATTTTGACTCATATCATGGTTCTATGGTCATGGGATCGAGCCCCACGTTCGGTTCTATACGGAGTGTGGAGCCTACTTAAGATTCTCTCTCTCCCTTTGCCCCTCTCTCTCTCACTGGCACGCATGCTCTCTCTCTGTCTCTCTCTCTTTCTCTCAAAAAATAAAAAATGGTACAATGCCACCGGGCGGGGGGAGTCTGACAAAATCTGGGAAAAGTACATGTACTCTCAAGTATCTAACTCCATGATACAGTGGACAAAATACAAAAAAGACATATACCCGGGGCTATTCATTGCAAAAATATTTGAAAGAGCATAAAACTAGATACAAATCTGCACTAAAAATGGAGCAGTTTAATAAACTGTGGTACCTCCGTACAATGGAGTACCTTGGAGCTATAAAAGTGAATGGAGACTGTCTTTCATGGAACAATCTAGGATACATTAACTGGAAAAAGAAGGGTTTGTGTACAGTGTGTTACTGATTATCTAAGAAATGAGAGATGTAAAGACTATGTATTTTAATTAATTTTTAAATGAAAAAGAAAACCACAAAAATATAAACGATCATCTATAGGGGAGAAAGGAAATGGGTGGAGGGGAGAGGGATATAAGTTAGAGCTTGTCAAATAGAACATATTTTGTAGCTTTGATTTTAGAGCCATGTAATTATTTTACAAAGTAATGAAACAAGCTTCGTGTAACTTTAAAAACCTGCCAATGGGCAAATGTGGGACAATTTGAGGGTCAGTGCAAATTATAACTACATTTGTACGAAATTATACCAAAATAAAAGCGAACACCATTCAAGAAATGAGTAAAGCACTAAATTATTTTGAAAACTCCTAAGTAAAGGGAAAGAATCAAGCATTCATCTGCATTTCCAATATCAACTATCAGTAGGTTACTATACAGTAGATAGAATTCTGACTAAAAAAAATAAAGAATAATAGAATTTCACATTTTGGCAACCTCTAATGGATTATATGCTGTCTATACACTGAGCATCAATGGCTGCGAACATCACAAAGAGACCACCATACGTAATGACAGAACTGAATTCCACCAGTGGAGTTCTTTTGCCCAAAATGTAAAGCCTGAATGTACATCCAACCACCATATTACTGGAAACACAGAGAACCTTGGAAGTTAGAGAAATCACAGGGATGCACTCAGCAAAGTACAGACTGTATAAAACTACATACACACATACACACACATATACACACACACAAATGATCCTGTTTCTTTAACAAACTGCACAGGATGAAAGAAATAAGTAAGGAAGGAGAGAGAGGGAGAGGGACAGAGAGAGAGAAAAAGAGACAGGAAAACATCTATTAAAATTTTTTTTAAATAGGGGTACCTTGGTGACTCAGTCAGTTGAATGTCCGACTTCAGCTCAGGTCATGATGTCGCCGTTCATGGGTTCAAGCACCACATCGGACTTGCTGCTATCAGCCTGTCAGTGCAGAGACTGCTTCAGATCTTCTGACCCCTCTCTCTGTCCCTCCTCCACTTGCATGCTATCAGAAAAATAAATATTAAAAAAAAAAAACTTTAAAAATATCTCAACCCATCCCAACAATAAATCTTACCTGATTTCTGATTCACACCCAAAGAATGTTAAACATACACACACATTCACACATGTTAAATATATATTAAGAATGTTAAATATATATGTATGTGTAGATTTCATAGATGTATAGGTAGGTATGTGTCTCTTATATTCTCAAATAATTTGAAGTAGTTGTTTGGTCATACTAAGGAACTATTATGATAATGGTATTGTGATTATGTTTTTTTAAATAAACCCTTAGCTGAGAATGTGGAGAAAGGGGAACCCTCATACACTGCTGATGGGAAAGCAAATTGGTGCAGCCACTACGGAGCTTCCTCAAAAAGTTAAAAATAGAACTACTCCACAACCAAGCAATTGCACCAGTAGGTACTTACCCAAAGGATAAGTAAACACAGATTCGAAGGGGTATATGCACCTCGATGTTTATAGAAACATATAGCAAATTATGGAATCGGCCCAAATGTCCACTGACCAATGAATGAATAAAGAAGATCTAGTAAACAAATATAATGGAATAGTACTCAGCCATCAAAAAGAATTAAACCTTGCCATTTGCAAAAATGTGGTTGGAGCTAGAGTGTATTATGCTAAGTAAAATAACTCAAAGAAAGACAAATACCATATGATTTCACTCATATGTGAAATTTAAGAAATAAAACAGGGGAACATATGGGAAGAGGGAAACAAGCCATGAGAGATTCTTAATAATAGAGGAAAAAACCGAGGGTTAACAGATGCAGGTAGGGGTGCGGGCTAATTAGGTGATGAGTATTAAGGAAGGCACTTGTTATAATGAGCACTGAAATCAATACTGCACTATATGTTAACTAGTTTGAATTTAAATAAAATCTTGGAAGAAAATAATCGATTACTAAAAGATATCTGAAAATCCCCATATATTTGAGAATTGAACAACACATGCCTAACAATCTGATGAGTGGAAGAAGTCTCAATGGAAATTAGAATATGAGGTAAGTCAGTCAGAAAAAGACAAACACATATAATTTCATTCATATGTGGAATTTAAGAAAAAACAAACAAGCAAACGGCAAAAAAAGAGAGAGAGATAAATCAAAAAACAGATTCTTAATTATGGAGAACGAACTGATGGCTACCAGAGGAGAGGTGGTTACGTTACCAAGGCTAGGTGATGGGGATCAAGGAACGCACTTGTGTTGATGAACACAGGGTGATGTATGGAAGTGTTAAATGACTACACTGTACATGTGAAACTAATATAAAAGCTTAAAATAAAAACAAAAGCAAACAGGAAATTAAGATATATTTTAATTGATTAAAATGAGAACACAATGTATCAAAATTTGTGAGATGCAGCTAAAATGGGCCTAGAGAGACGTCTCTAACATTAAATACTAATATTAAAAAGGAAGAAAGGTCTCAAACTAAATGATCCAACTTAAGGAATAAAAAGAGAGAAAATTACATCCAAATCAAATCAACTAGGAGGAAACAAATTATAAAGATAAAAACCAAAAATAAATAAAGTTGAAAACATAAAGCAAATAGAAAAAATTAATGAAACCAGAATCTGGTTCTTCGAAAATCCCAAAGTGTTGATAAAGCTCTAGCCAGTTTGATCAAGAAAGAGAGGAGACATAAAATCAATTATCAGGACTTAAATGGAAGTCCATCACCATGGATACCATTAATATCAAAAGTTTAATGAAGAAAATATACAGATACATTTTTCACCAATAAATCAACTCCTTAGACAAAATGAACAAATTAAATATAATAAACAAACGTAAATTAGCCTCTAGTCTTTAGCCATCCCAGCTGATACCATATGAACCAAGACAAAATGCACCTACTGAGATCTGCCCTAAGTGAAGATTTAAGTGCAAAAGAAATAATACTGTTTTAAATTACTAAGGTTTGGGATGATTTATTACACAGCAACAGGAAACCAGAATAAATGCTGTACTCAAACATGAGAGAAATATTTGAGTGTAATAAAATATTTACTCAAATGAACAAAAAGCTAGCTCATAAAGCAAGCCAACAAATTTCAAAAAATTAACATCATTGAGAGTATATCTATAAAATTAACCTGTAAATCAATAACAAAAATTAGAAAACCTCAAAATATTTGTAAATTTAGCATTACTCTCCTAAATAATACATGCATAAGAGAAAAAATTATAATGAAAATTCTAAAATACATTTAACAAAATGACAATGAGAATATGATATATTAACAATATGAAATTCAGCTAATGCTGTGCTGGGTAAAATCTGTAATTTCAAATGCATCCCTCAGCGGGAAAAAAAAAGGTTAAAATTCAATTGCTTAATCAAGGTGAGAACAGAAGGAGAATGAGGGGTATCTGGGTGGCTTAGTTGGTTAAGCATCCAACTTCAGCGGTCATGATCTCGCTGTCTATGAGTTCAAGCCCCATGTTGGGCTCTTGGCTGACAGCTCAGAGCCAGAAGCCTGCTTCAGATTCTGTGTCTCCCGTTCTCTCTGGCCCTCCCCTGCCAGAAAGACTGTGTGTCTTTCTCTCAAAAATAAATAAAAACATTAAAAATTTTTTTAAAAAGGAGAATGATGAATGTAAGCGCCTAATCAAGGACATGGAAAACATACATATGATAGAGAAAATAAGCAAAGCCAAATGTTGGTTCTTTGAAAAGATTAATAAAATTGATAAATCTGACAAGATTACTCAAGAAAAAAATGGGAAAGTTACAAATTACTATCATCAGGAATGAAAGACGTAGACTTAAAAATTGAACACACTATTATGAACAAATTTAAGCAAATAAATTTGAAATTGTAAATAAAACAATTAAATTTCTAGAAGAACACAATTTACCAAAATTAACATAGAAAGAAAAAGATTATCTTAACAGTCTAGATCTGTAAAAGAAATTAAATCTATTAACACATTCCTACAAAGAAATCTCCGGCCCAGATATCTTCATTGGTGAATTTTTTTTGACTATTTAAGAAGAAATAGCAACAATTTTACAAAAATTCACCTACACCCTAGGAAAAGAAGTCATTTTTTTCATGTCAGCATAACCTTAATACCAAAACCTGGCAAACTTCTAACCTAAGGAATTATAAAATAATAAATTTATGTCCTTTAAAGCCACTAAGTTTGTAGGAACTTATTACAGCAATGACACAAATCTAACATAACCCATTAATGATAAAGACTCCTACCAAACTGGGCAAAGAAATGAAATCCTTAATCTGAGAGAGAGTATCCACCAAAAACTTAAGACAATTCACATATTTAACAATGAAATGTTTCAGGTTTTCTCTCTTAGACCGGGAATGAGATAAGGACGTCTTCTAGCATTATTTCTATTCAACACTGTACAGGAGTCCCTATCTATAAGCCAAGGTAAGGAAAAATATTCAAAATGGGAAGAGAAAAAAATAAAACTACAGTTATTGACACATAAAATGATATGCACACAAGGAAAGAAGCCAATGTGGAGACAAACTATTAGAATTAATAATTCAAGATAAAAACACATTAACGATACGCAAAGGGAGAGTCTAGGAGCTGGACATGTATGTTCTTTGATCTGGGTGTGAGTGCATTCATTTTGTGATAATTCGCCAAGCCATTCCATTATGGGTTTTTTTTTCTACTTTTATACATGTATGTTCATACCTCACGAGAAATACTTTTGGGGGAAAAAAGACACATAAAGAAGCTGCATTGAAGAATGATTAGAAGTGTGTGCTCTAAATCTAGACTTCTTCCTGGCCCTGCCTCTCCTACCTATATGTCCTTAGACAAGTTACCTAATTTCTCAACCCTTCGGTGTCACTGTCTATAGAATGAAATAACAGTATCTGTCTAATAGTTTCCTGGGAGGATTGAGATAATACAAATAAAGTGCTCAAGACTCCCCAATGAACACTCAGTAATTAATTATTAACTATTATATCCCATAGCCAAGAGATAACCCATAGACCTAACAAACAGAAGAATTCACACTAGAGGAACACAAGGAGTTAAATAATCTGGAAGTGACTTCAAAATAAGTATAATTAAAAGCTTCAAAAATAAATAAATGAATGAATGAATGAATGAATAAATAAATAAATGAATTTTTTTAGATTTTGAAAGTATTTCAGAACATAAAAACAGAAATTTATGAAAGACATTTGTAAAAAAATAATCAATGGATATTTAAAAGATTTTTTAAGTTATTTATTTATTATGAGAGAGAGAGCAGGAGTGCTAGCAGGAGAGGAGCAGAGCGAGAGGGAGAGAAAAAATCCTTACCAGGCTCCACCCTTTCAGTGCAAGGCCCAACAGTGGGGCTCCGTTTCACAAACTGTGAGATCATGACCTGAGCCAAAATCAAGAGTAGGACACTTAACCAACTGAGCCACCCAGGCACCACGAAAAATATTTAAAGGAAAGTATAGTAATTGAAATAAAATTTTAGTACACAGGTAAAACAGTAAATTCATTACAGGTGAAAGATAATTAGTAAATTAGAAGAACTGGGGCCCCTGAGTGGCTCAGTCGGTTAAGCGTCTGACCTCCGCTCAGGTCATGATCTTGTGGTTCATGAGTTTGAGCCCTGCATCTGGCTCTCGGCTGTCAGCACAGAGCCCACTTCAGATCCTCTGTGTGTGTGTGTCTCTCTCTCTCTGCTCCTTGAGCATGCTTTTTCTCTCTTGCTCTCTCTCACTCTCTTAAAAATAAATAAGCATTGTAAAAATAATAACATTTAAAAAATAAATTAGAAGAATAAACTGAAGAAAAATCCTAAATGAAACAAGAAGGTTAATAAATTTAAAAAGTAAACAAAAGCCATGGAAACTAGATTTAGACGCTCCATATTATATCTAATCAGAATTCCAGGGGCTCCTGGGTGGCTCCGTCGGTTAAGCGGCCGACTTAGGCTCAGGTCATGATCTCACCGTCTGTGAGTTCGAGCCCCGCGTTGGGCTCTGTGCTGATGGCTCAGAGCCTGGAGCCTGCTTCGGATTCTGTGTCCCCCTCTCTCTCTGCCTTTCCCTTGCTCACACTCTGTCTCTATGTCTCTCAAAAAATAAAATAAAAACGCTAAAAAAAAATTAAAAAAAAGAATTCCAGATGGAGGGACTAGAGAGAATAGGGACTAGGTGACGGCTCCCATTATACTGAGATTCTTGAAGAACAGAACAAAGACTTGATTCCTTAAACGAAGAGGCATACTGGGTCCCAAGCAGTACAAATAAAGGTAAACTCATGCCAAAATGTCATTTAAAACTGCAGAACATCAGTAGAAAGAAAGCCTTAAAAGCTCCCAAGGAAAAAAATTTCCTAGAATAGAAAGATAATCACACTGGCATAAATTCTAATCAGCAACAACAGACGCTGTGGCAGGCCAGAGCCGCCTGCACCAGCTCAAAAAGCTGGCTGTCCAGTTTCCAGGAATCTCGTCAGCCACTGACTATGGCATTGCTTGAAATCACCACGGTGGGAATATTTATACCATAGAAATTGACAAATGCTACAAATCAGGGTTCTTTCCTCAACCTCCAGAAATTGTTTACCGAAACTTGACTGTATAATGCCAGAGATAATAAAAATCCGCAAAATACTGATGGAATATAGATTCTAATGCCCTATATTATGTCAATCCATCATTTGAGACAGAGGGGAAAAGAAAACATTTCCAACCTAAGACTCAAAATATCTTTAATCCACAGAACCATGCCAAAAGAAATACTACAAGCTATACTCGGGTAGGAAAAAAATAAACCCAGAGGTAAAGAGTATAGAAATCAGCAAGCTGTATCTTTAAATGCAAACATGTATTAACTATAAAAGGGTATAAATCATTGAATTTATGTTTAAAAAGAATGTAGAATTGGGGCACCTGAGTCCTCAGTCAGTTGAGTGGCTGACTCTTGATTTCGGTTCAGGTCATGATCTCACGGTCCATGAGATGAAACCCCTAGTCGGGCTCTCTGCTAACAGCGTGAAGACTGCTTGGGACTGTCTGTCTATCTCTCTCTCTCTCTCTCTCCCCCTCCTCCACTCACGTGTATGTGTGTGTGTGTGTGTGTGTGTGTGTGTGTGTGTGTGTTTTCTCTCTCTCCCTCCCTCTCTTTCTCTAAATTTAGAAAAATTTTAAAAAAAGTGTGGAATCAAAATAGACTCATCAACAACATGGAAGAAAACAATAACAGTAGTCGAGGAGATGTTGAAGCAATGTTTATTTTTTTAATATTTTTTAATGTTTATTTTTAGAGAGAGAGAGAGAGGGTGAGCAGGAAAGGGGCAGAGTGAGAGGGGGAGAGAGAGAGAGAGAAAGAATCCCAAGCAGGTTCCTTCCTGACTGAGGCTCAATCTCATGAACCATGAGATTCTGACCTGAGCCAAAATCAAGTGTTGGATGTTCAATCAACTGAGCCACCGAGGTGCCCCATGAAGAGATGTTTAATAGACTAAACGTTTTGTATTGTTAAGGAAGAGGATAAAGCGATTGATTAATTTTTAGACTTTGTTATAAAAACATAGTTTAGTATGTTTAAGGATGCACTGGAGAGAGCCTAACACATAGCACATGCTTAATATATATTTGCTGCACCTATCACCAAAGGAATTAAATCTTTCTTATTTTTCTTGAGTTGGAAAATAGCATTGCAGAAAATAATGAAGGATTGAACACACCATAGTCTGTACAAGTACAAAATGACATTAAGACTTACTATTCATTATAGCCAAGAGGGATATGGACCTAACACGTAACATCACAACCATCTGGGCATGAAGTTATAACAACACGCAATCTTGGTCATCTATATTCAGTTTCGACTTGTTCTAGTCCTCTGCCACATCTGTGTCTCCAAGATGGACTCCAAGAGCCTACTACTCCTTTAGCTCTCTCAAAACAAAGTAGTTCTCAGAATATCATGGATCTGATTTTTTTCTTTACCAAACATGTTTTAAGTAGTTCTATGCAGGGTGAGAATTTTTGGCATTGCTGACCCATTCGCATTCAGGATGTACAGAAATATAATTGTCTCTGCGCCAGACTCTGATAACACGAATTCCCCTGCTCGATTATTCTTTCCTGGAATTATACATTTAGTAATGCTAAGATTGAAATAGGATCTAGAGATAAAAACACTTGGGGAGTAGGATACGAAGGGAGAAAGTGCTTTCAAGTGGATTTGATTAATTCCTTGTGAATCTTTTTTTTTTTTTAACTTTCACATAGAAGATAAATTTGCTACAAGATATACCATCACCAACAAAGAAATGCAGGGTAATAGACAATATCATCCTGTAGTTATTCTGAATTCTAATTTCCTCTTATGAATTTTCTTATCTGCTTTATAATGCCTTTAATTTAAAGTGCATTTAATAATATTTAATATAAATAGACTGAAAAGTTCTCACTGAAGGCATCAGCTACTCCACTGTCCTTGCCCCACCCAGCAGTTCCTTGTGACCAGGGTGATCCAGTTTGCTCAGCATATGACTCTTATCTGGCATAAAGATTAATAATGCCTTGTTGCACACGCAGGTGTCCTCATTTAGACGATAAATTTTATGGTCAACCTCCTTATGAGCACACAGTTATGACTCTCCCAGAAAAAGTGTAGAGGGAAGTAGATTAATATTACTGAGTGCTCACTTTGATTAAGTAAGGTAGTCACTGTATAAGTTATTTCGGTTACATCTCAGTACCACCTTAGGAGGTAAGTAATATTTATTACGAACTCAGAGATGAGGAAAGCAGTGTTCACAGGGTATGAAGTGGCCACAAAGCTATATATCTTATGAAAGGCCAAGTAAGGATCAGAATCCAGGTCCAAAGTCGAACAGTGCTCTTCCTCCTGCACCACCTTCCCAATGAAAGGAAAATGGATTAGAATGTCAATATCTACCCCTGAAAATCTGTCAGTGCTCTCTACCAGAAGTCCAAGGTAACAGGCATTCATTGGAATGGGTGGCCATTTGTGGTATATAGAGTGCAAAGATGCCCACAACCAATCTCTCTGGTCCTACGCCACACGTCTTATGCAGCTGGTGGAATCCGTTGACCCTCCCTTATATCTGGGCTGGTCCTGTGACTGGCTTTGACCAATACGATGTAGTAAACTAAACACTGCCAGGTCCAAGCCTAGGTCTTAAGAAGGTTGGAAGCTTCCCTTTTGCTTTCTTGCTACTTTGAGTGACCATGTAAAGAACTCCAAGCTATTCTAATGGAAAAAGAAAGCACATGAAGAGGAAGGTCAGGTGAGGAAAACCAAAGCAACCTGGCAGACAGGCACCACCCAGGCTCTCATATGAGTGAGGCCATCTTGGACTTACAACCTCTCCCAGCCCCAGGTGAACAAGGCTGCCTGAGTGAGCTTGGCTATCTCTGCTGAGTCCTGTCAGGATTTCCTGACCCAAAGAATTGTAAGCAATCAATGGGCATTGCTTTAAGATCCTGAGATTTGAGGAGGTTTTTGATGCAGCAATAGATACCTGATAAACCATCTCTTTCTCCACCTCTTTAGCTTTATCACTCAAACACACACCAGATCTCATCTTTCTGGGTCTTTTAGGAAGCGAGGAAGTGATGCCCAGGGTAGTAAAGGCTGACCTGGAAACAAAATGGACCAGTAGGCTTATCTCCTGTCCACATTTCCCGAGTCAGCCCTGACCCACTTGCACTTTGTTTTTGCCTCAGAAAAAGGTTCTAAGAATTTTCCCATTTCTTCTTTATTTTGCCATACCTCTACCTTATAATTTTAAGTCCACTATCATATCCAGTTTGGTTCTTTCCTCAAGGAACCTAAAACCACAATTTTTATATGGCTATTCTTTAGCCTGAGAGAGATCTGTAAATGTGTGTATATTTATCTGTGAGTAGGTACTGGTTTTCATTTATAGTCCTCAGGTCTCAACTAAGTCAAAATTACATTTAATTCTATATATGGTTGAATCATACAGATAAATGTCTAATCTTTCTATCTATCTCTCAGTGCCAAGTAATAATGTACCAATTTCCAACAAGAAGCCCCTTTATTTCTCTATTAAAAAATTCTTCAATCCAATTTGATTCATTCAGCAGTCACAATATGAATATGCTACATTGACCCAAAGAGCTTATTCAGTATTTTTAAGAGATCTCAACTGTTACCAATAGCAACCGGAGCATCAGCTTGACATCTCCGACTATAAAAACCTTAGAGTCCATCTATATGATGAGCCCAGCAGAGAAGTGGGAGGTTTATGACATTTTAATCATTGATAATTTTGGTTGTTGCTGATGAGAAGACTTTTTAATGTGAGGAACTTGGAAAGGGTTCCAAGGAAAGTTGCCAAGGTAATTAAAACAGCCTTGTAAATTGGTTTGAAGAATATGCCAGGCTATCAAAATGACCATCAGCCTAACTGACCCTCCTCCCCACCCTGGCCACCCCGTGTATTCATCAGATGTTCTCAGCCTTAATTGAAACTGACAACACAATGATGACAAAAATATGCCATGGCTCATGCAGCGCATACTACTTCATCATCTCTTAGAGAATGTGACACTCAATAATGAGATACATCCTTTATACCCTGCCAACTTCAGGAAGTTTTAGGTAGCTTATGTTCACAATGCAATAAGAATAATGCACACAATTAATATAAGGCAATATTCAGGCTCGGGCATTTTTAAATTTATAAGAGATGAAATAAAGGAGTAGAAATTAACCCCCACAAAGAAAGCTAAATGGAGGCGCCTGGGTGGCTCAGTCGGTTGAGCTTCCGACTACAGCTCAGGTCATGATCTCATGGTCGGTGAGTTCGAGCCCTGCATCGGGCTCTGTGCTGACAGCTCAGAGCCGGGAGCCTGCTTCTGATTCTGTGTCTCCCTCTCTCTCTGCCTCTCTCCCACCCATGCTCTGTCTCTCTCTGTCTCAAAAATAAATAAACATTTAAAAATTTTTTTAAAAAAAGAATGCTAAATTAAGCAACATAGGCTATATGGAGATAAGTATAGCCTTGACTATATAGCCTGGAGGAGAGGTGGTGGGAGGAGAAGCGAAAAATACACTCACAGTGAGATGTCATGGGGAGACGGAAGGAAGACAAAATGGAGGCAGAGTATCAAAATACACTTGGTTCCAGTCTCCATAAAGTGCACTGCTGTAAAACTTAAATGAAGTGTGTCATTTAATCTTCACAGGAGTTGATGAAAAAATTAAGACTCAGAGCCCTAGTGACTTTTCAAAGCCTCACAACCAGAAAGTGATGAAACGATTACGTCCAACCTAAAGCTGTATGATTCCAAAGCCAATACTCCTTCGGCCCAAACATTCTCAGTCAACAAGGAATCCACTCAATGGCACTAAGCCATAGGATAAATAGTTTTATGCAAAGCAGTTCTTTCACCCATGCAAAGGTGTTCCTTATGGGTCTATTTTCAGAGGACAAAAATGCTTCGGTGGTAAGACATTTGGATACAGTGGTGAAGGGCACAGGATATAGAAGGGGCAAAGAAAATTTGAATCCCAGTAGCGTCACGTCTTAGCTATGTGACCTGTATCAATTTACTAAACCTCTTTAAGCTTTAGTTTCCCTGTCAGAAAAGTGAGGACCATTATACTTTGCTGACGGAATGGTGAAGGGATGACCTAAAATAACATGATGTAAAGTGCTTGGCAGAGAGTTCTGACCACAGTAGGACATAATAAATGTAGACTATAATAAGCTCTTTCATTCTCGTCCTTATGATTATGATTACTAAGTTAAGATGGCTATGCTTTTACTGAAATATTTATGGGTAAAATGACATGCACTCTGGGATTTGCTTCAAAACACTTTAGCTTACAGAGGGGAGTAAGGGGAGTATTATGTGATAATAGAGAAGACAAGACCAACAGATGTACTTGACTGTTGAAATTAGGTGAAACCGGTACATGGGGTTCATTATACTATTCTGTCTACTTTTGAGTATGTTTGAAATTTCCCACAGGACAAAGTTTTGGAAAAGGTTCATGGTTAGTACCCAAAGAACACCTGTGTTGGTTGAAAATTGCCAGGACTAAAGACTAAGAAGAAGATACGACTGAATTCTAGGGAAGACTGGCCTTTTCTCAGAAGGCCTCGTGCATCTGCTCCAGACCTGGACTGAGTACAATCTTATTAAACCCGAGCCGTGCAGCATGACATTGGAAAGGAATGACCTTGTCCTTCTAAAGTTTGAAGACAAAATTTACCAGCCTCCAGAGCTAAAGCTAATTATTTTCCCAACACCATCACCTTGGTTTACCTTCCTCCCATCTGCATCCGTTGGTGTCATCCAGCACTTTTATCGTTTCTGTTCATACTAGGGACCCCGCCCCCCAATAGGAACAGTTTCCCTATCGCTTTAAACTTCCTTCTGCCTGCCTGGGATTAGAGCCGAAGTCTCTAAAGCTGGCCTTCTCCAAAACTCCTACAAATGATCTTTTCTCCATGGCTTTGAAGGTCCTGATTTGCAACCCATTTCTTGAGTTAAACCAAATAGCATTTTTTAAGGCCTCTGTACTTTTAAGAAGGAAAATGCATTGTTCCCCTTCTTATAAATTAATTGATCATAAGCTAAGGAGCATGAGATTCCAGAGTGTGGTGATTGTGGGAAGGAGAACATGTTCAGAGAGAGGAGTTCGTACTGAGAGGCAAATTTCACAGTTTAGCTCTACTGTGTTTCCCAACGAACTATGCAGTCTATATCCTGCATTCCTGCTTCTTACCGAGACTTACCTGTGCACGGCCACAGGTAGCCACTTTCTGTTCTCTAAGCTAAATAATAATGACCAACTTATGCTTGGTAAGGTAGAAACAGCTAACACAACATACATGACAAGATGGGAACCTCCTAGAGAGACATTCAGTCCATGTAGAAAAAACATGGACCTTCGAATCACAGTGCTAAGAAAAGACAGAAAACAACTGGTCCTCTATTTCATTCATCAGTGCCGTAAGACAAAACGCTAGGGGGGGCGCCTGGATGGCTCAGTCAGTTAAGCATCCGACTTCAGCTCAGGTCATGATCTCACAGTTTGTGAGTTCAAGCCCCGTGTCGGGCTCTGTGCTGACAGCTCAGAGTCTGGAACCTGCTTCAGATTCTGTTTCCCTCTCTCTGCCCCTTCCCCAGCTTACCCTCTGTCTCTCTCTCTCTCTCTCAAAAATAAATAAACATTAAAAAAAAAAAAAAACACTAGAGGCGCCTGGGTGGCTCAGTTGGTTAAATGTCTCTTTTTTTTTAATGTTTATTTATTTTTGAGAGACAGAGGGCAATCAGCAGAGGTACAGAGAGTGAAGAACGGGCAGAGAGAGGGAGACTCAGAATCTGAAGCTCCAGGCTCCAAGCTGTCAGCACAGAGCCGGATGTGGGGCTCAAATTCAGGAACTGCGAGATCACGACCTGAGCCGAAGTTGGATGCTTAACTGACTGAGCCACCCAGGCATCCCAAGCGTCTGACTCTTGATTTCAGCTCAGGTCATGATCTCATAGTTTGTGGGTTCAAGCCCCACATCGGGCTCGGTGCTGACACTGCAGAGCCGTCTTAGGATTCTCTCTCTCTCTCTCTCTCTCTCTCTCTCTCTGCCCCTCCCCCACTCACCTGTGCTCTCTCTCTCTCAAAAATAAATAAAATAAAAAATAAAATGCTAGACTTTTATTTACGCTATTAAAAATCATCTGTGAATTTATTTTCTGATATTGATTGCACTATGAAGGTACAACCAACCCTTGACCAGCTAACTTTACCTCTTCTTTTCACCATGTCAATGAGTCACTGTATAGTCACATGGGAACTCATCTTAACAAAGTAGAATTTAACGTATCTAGTTCCATTTAGCATTTTCTCACAAGCATGAATAGTGACAGCACCAGTGTTTCTAGAACCTCTGCAGTGAATTGCAGCCAAGAGAACAGTCTCATTGTTTCGGTTTCACCAAATTCCGCAGTTTACTCAATTGGTCTCTCTGGCTCTTTGCATAAGGAGATTGAAGATATTTGTCTCTGCTTAAATTCTTTTATGAAACTTGAAATTACTGTCAGTATTAGTGATATTTTTCTTTGAGAAATCAGCAAGCTAAATAATAAAGAAAAAATATAGCCAAACATCATCTTACAGATTTCACCCACAAAGAATGGTGGTTTATTTAGTTATTACCAACCCAACTCACCCATTCTCTATCTCGTTTTTAGATAGAAGCCATAAAAGATCAAGTCAAAGCATTCTATTAGGAAACAATGGAGCTCAGGCTTAGAGCACAATGGCCAAAGGTGCTGCAAACCAGGGACTTGGAGATCAGAGGCAGTGAATAATAACTCTTCAAGGGGTGCTTGGGTGGCTCAGTCAGTTGAGTGTCTGACTTCAGCTCAGGTCATGATCTCAGTCATGGGTTCAGGCCCCGCGTCAGGCTCTGTGCTGACAGCTCAGAGCCTGAAGCCTGCTTCCGGTTCTGTGTCTCCCTCTCTCTCTGCCCTTCCCCTGCTCATGCTCTGTCTCTCTTTCTCTCAAAATAAGTAAATGTCAAAAAAATTTCCAAATAAATAAATAAATAAATAAATAACTCTTCAAGTCTGCAACAAAAAATGGCATCCAACAAACCGAAAAGCAAACTCAACTATGAAGAACAAACTGATGGTTACCAGAGGACGGAGGGGGGTGAAATAGGTGAAGGGGATCAAAGAGTACACTTATCTTGATGAGCATTGAGTAATATATGGACTTGTTGAATCACTATATTGTACACCCAAAACAAATATGACACTATGTTAACTATACAGAAATTAAAATACATTTTTTAAATGGCATCCAATTAAAATATATTGCAAAAAGTGGGAGAGGAACATAATGGAAAGACTAATAAAGTGGAAGAGGCAGAGCCTGAAGAATTTTGGTGGAAAAAGTACTGGATGGATGCCTAATGAATGGGAAAGGGGAGTATTTCCTGAAGTGGAAGGGATTTACTGACAATGCTGAAAATACTTGGGAACCTGGAGAAAATTTAGATGGTCCAGAGTTAATTGAAGCATTTCTTAATTCTCAAAAAGCAGATACAAAAAGAAAACCTTTATCTGACAGTGAATCTAATGACAGCAAATCAAAGAAAAAAGATAAACCAAGGCTTTGCCGGAGGTCTTGATCCTGAACAAAATTTAGTGCCATAGACAGCAGTGGTGAATTGATGCTTGTCATAACATGGCAATACTCAGAGGAGGCAGAGCTGGCAAAAGAGGCAAATATGACATGTCCTTGAATCGTATTTGCTTTTTATGAACAGAGACTAATCCGGCATTCTTGTCCGGAAGACAAAGCTCCATCTAAAAAAAAATATTTAAAAACCCAATATAAGAAAACAAGACCCAGATATATAAAAGCTGAGTCTTATCTTTTTATATTTATTAGTGTGAAGATATAACAACATTCTAATGAAAATCAAGTTGGATATGTTTGTTTTGAAGTATTATTGGGGGAGTTATTGGGAGATTCTTTTGCATCTATAGCACTGGTTACTTTGTAGGGTGTTTTGTAACATACAGTATAATATTAGTTTCAGGGATAGAATTTAGTGATTCATCACATGCATACAACACCCAGTGCTCATCTCAAGCGCCCTCCTTAATACCTATCATCTATTTAACCCATTCCCCCACCCAACTCCCCTCCAGTAACCAGCATTTTGTCGTCTATACTTAAAAGTCTGCTTCCTGGTTTGCCTCTCTCTTTTTTCCCTTAAATTTATCTGCTTTGTTTCTTAAATTCCACATATGAGTGAAATCATATTTGCTTAGCATAATACTCTGTAGCTCATCCATGTCATTGCAAATGCCAAGTTTGGGTTCTTTTTGATGGCTGAGTAATCTCTCTCTCTCTATATATATATATATATATCTATATAGATATATATATATTCCACTGTGTGGTATATATACCGCATCTTTATCAACTGACACTTGGGCTCTTTCTGTAATTTGGCTATTGTTGATAACGCTGCTACGCTGCTGTAAACACTGGGATGCATGTGTCCCTTCAAATTACTATTTCTTTTTCAAGTAGAGTCCATGCCCAACATGGGGCTTAAACTCATGATTCCAAGATGAAGAGTTGCATGCTTTACTAACTGAGCCAGTGGCACCCCAATATTCTTAACTATAACTGCTATGTGTCTAAATATGGATTTATTTAGATATTTATATTTATTTACATATATATACATATACATAAGTATATAGTGCGTGTATATATATATACATATATATGTGTGTGTGTTGGCCCTTTGCATCTGTCATTCTAGAAAATTTCCTTTATCTCTCTGAGTCTATCCTTCACTCTGTTTCTCACTCCATGAGGTTATATTTTCTCCTAAAACTCCTACTAATCAAATGTTACAACTTCTGTATCTGTTCTCTCTTAACTGCATATTCAAAGATTTATCCATTTATTCCACTTATTTATCTCTATCTCTTTGTGTTGTGTTCTAAGAGAAATTTCTTTAGCTTGAGTCTTCAGCTATATCCATTGGTTCATGCATTAAATTTTTTCTAAGTACTATATTTCTACTGAAGTAATTTACATACAGTGACATGCACAGGTTTTAACCGTAGTTCAATGAGTTTTAGCAAATGCATGTAGCTATCTTTCATGAAAGAACTCAATTTATTGTTACCCACAAATCCATGCTGAAAAAATGAATAACTGAACTTCAGGAAAAAGAAAATGAAGTTCAGAGGAATAAATAGGTGTATGAAGGATTGCAAAAATGTATTCTTAAATCTAAAGAATTGTTTTTTAAAATATTCAAAATCATCTGAAACTAAATTCCAGTTAAAATCAACACAGGAAGAGGAAAGAGGAGGATACAGAAGACATAAATTGCATTATACTTTTTTATTGTTTTAATGGAAGGCTATATAGATACTAATTCACTGTACACATAAGAACAATACATGTAAGGGTTTGTGTTAAATTTTAAGACTAATCTCAGTAAAGTAACAACCAAAAAAAAGTGGATAATCAGATAGAGCATTTTGGTAAGTCCATTGTGAGAAGGTAATACTCGAACTAAGACCCAAAGGGTGAGAGGGTCTTATCAGGGAAAGCAGGGAAAGAATATTTCAGACAGAGGAAACAGCATGTGCAAAGGACCAGAGGCAGCAAGGAGATTGGCATGTTTGAGGAAGGAAAAAGAGGCCAGTAGAGCTGGAGCTCTGAGAAGAGTGAGAAAGAAGCAGTTAGATCTGAAAGGTAGGAAAGAGCCACCATGCGAGGCCTTCAGACAATTTCAAAGGTTTGGATCTTATTCTAAGTTCTGAGGGAAGCCTTTGAAGTGTTTTAAGCAAGGGACTGAAGTTGTCTGATTTGTGTTTTTATGAAACCATTATGGAGAACAAGCTACGGAGGAAGAAAAATGGAATTCCAGAGACTAGGTCAGAGGCAGTGGGGACTGGGTTAGGAGAGGGCAATGGGAACAGGACAAAGTGGAGGGACTGGGGAAATATTTTAGAGGGAACACTGACAATCCCAGAAAACCTGTTTCAGAAGTAGGTGAATGGCTTTCATAACTGGACGGCCCTCACTGGGCTGGGAAAGGACTCCATGAGAGAAGAGGACAGGAATGGGTGGAAAACCGCTGGCCTATTTCAAACTGTGAAGATGCAGATGCCCTGTTAGACGTCCAAGTGCAGGTGTCTGTGCGCAGACGATACACAAACCTGGCGTTCCTAAACAGTTCCGTGATCTTCAAACACAGGAGACTGGTGAGATGATCTAGCAGAGAGCGCATGGATGGAGAAGGCCCGGGGTGAAGCACCCACACCTTCCACCTGCCAGAGAGTGGAAGAGAAAAGGAGAGGCACAAAGGATGCTGAGAAACAGCCGCCGAAGAAGGAAGGTAAACCTCTGCACATCAAATGATCGTTTAACGAGTACGGTATTCCTTTCAGCTCCAATTAATATTTAAGGATGGTGTCCCATCCAAAGAAAAAAACCCTAATATGTGCTTGAAATTTAATTATATAACTCAGTTCCTTCCGTGACGCTGGCTTCCAATTAATCACTGAATTTTCATTCAGTGATTGTTACCCTTCTTTTCCGAAATCTTTCTCTCACAATCAGGTCATCCTCAAAGCTACTGAAAGGATTACTAAATAAGTCCCTTTTCTCCTCCTGGTTCCCTTTCTCCTCTTACACTCAAACTCACTAATGGAGAAAACAAATGGTGTCCAGCAGTTGGAGTTAAAAACAACTCTTCTGGGGGCGCCTGGGTGGCTCAGTGGGTTAAGCATCTGACTTTGGCTCAGGTCATAATCTCACAGCTCATGAGTTCGAGCCCCACATCGGGCTCTGTGCTAATAGGTCAGAGCCTGGAGCCTGCTTCGGATTCTATGTCTCCCTCTTTCTCTGTCCCTCCCCTGCTCACACTTCGTCTCTCTCTCTCTGAAAAATATAATAAAAACATTTAAAAAAATAATAAAATAAAAAATGTCTATTTAAAAAAACAACTCTTCTGGAATAAACTTATAACTCCATGATTTGATAGAAAGAGAAAGGACATTGGGTCTCAGGAAGATTTGAGTCTGAATCTGCAGGCATCGATTTCTAGTTCTTTCACCTTAAGCAAATCACTGAAATTGTCTGAGCTTGCTTCTTCTCCTATAATGCAGAGAATGTTGCCACCCAACCTCCAGGTTGTTAAAAGTTTTAGAAATAATACACATAAATACTTGGCACAAAGTAGGATTCAATGAATAGTAGCCATGTAATAACATTTTTAATTCCTCTCTGAGAAGACCTAAAAGTCTTACTTCCACTGTAATTCAAGAACCCCTCTGCAGATCCTATACTGGTAGTATAGGACCAGGGACATGCCTCAGAGCTTTGAAGAATAGGAGGAGGAATCAAATATGCTCTATGGCTTCATCTGCCACAATTATTCTCAAACTTAGAGATGCATCACAATCGTCTAAGGGAACTTGAGGGAAAAAAAAAAATAGATTCCAGGCACCACACCAGTAAACTTTGATTCAGTAAATCTGATATAAAGTCCCAGAATCCAATTCCACCAACCCTACCTATGTACAATGACTCTGGTAGACGCCAAATTTAAAAGCCACTAATGGGGTAAATGAGAACCCCTAGCAGGATGTCCTAGTCCATGGTCCCGCACCACAGCACGGTAGGGAAGGGAAACAGAATTTTAGGACAGCTGACCATGAAGGCACTTTTCAATACTCCTTCCCCTCCACATGGATTCTAAGTCTTGAATTGTATTCCATACAGCAACACAGCTCGGGGGAAAATGAGGCATATTGCAGGGGAAGTGTGATAGGAAATAACCGACCATAACTTTTTAAGAAAGTGCAGAATTTTCACTATGGCTCTTAAGTCATAAACTAGAAGAGATCATAGAAATTAGTCTGGAATGATGTCACCAAATGGTAGCCCCAGCTTCCACCCCTGACAGAGATCAACAATTAGACAGCTATCCACAAACAAAAGCAGCCCTGAGAGAAGTCAGAGTCCACCCAAGAAACTTCAGCAACAAAGTGCAACCAAAAACTGAGAAGAACCACACTTTGAAAAGGGAGGGAAAACTGTTTCACAATATTCAAGATATGGAAACAACCTAAGTGTCCATCTAGGGATGAACCGAAAAAGAAAATGTGATATATAATATATCTAAATGTACATACCTATATATCTAATATGTATAAAATATATATACACATATATATACCATATATATATGGAACAATATTCAGCTATGAGAAAGAGGAAAATCCTGGTCCCTTGAGGGCATTACGTTAAGTGAAATAAGTCAGAGAAAAATCAATACCATATGAGCTCACTTATATGTGGAATCTAAAAACATCAAACTCATAGAAACAGAGACCAGAATTGAATCGTGGTTGCCAAGGCCTGAGAGGAGGGAGAAATGGTGATCTATTAGTCAAAGAGTACAAGCCTTCAGCCATGAGATGTTCTGGAGTACATTCTAGAAATCTAAGGTACAGCATGGTAACTATAGTTAGTAACACTCTATCATATACTGGAAAGGTACTGTGACATTGTAGCTTTAATATTCTCTCCATATCAATAACAACAACAACAAAATGATAATTATGTAAAGGATGTGTTAACAACATTATTGTGGGAAGCATTTCTTAATATATACATGTATCAAGTCATCACATTGTACACCATAAACTTCTACAATGTTTTATGTCAATTATATCTCAATAAAGCTGGGGAACAAATAGTGGACTCATTCTGCCCAGTGTGTCTCTAATCGTGATCAATGGCCCACTACAGGGACTTCCTAGAGCCAGACACCGGTGTTGTTTCCAGGAGAGTAATGTGGAATCACATAGACTTTCTTTTTGTATGGCCTAATGACATACTCGTTATTACGAATTTATAAAAATCTGACATGCACGAATAAAAATTATGTCACTGCTCGGATGTACTGAGGTCTCCAAGTTCAGTGAGACTTCCTCGAACCAGGCTGCTGTGCGGCACTCGGCAGATATGCAGGGCTCCTCTCTGGCGTGTGGGCAGGCGCACAGTCGGTACACCCATGATGACACATGCGCTTTCAGCCCCTCAGCAACGCTGTCCTGAGCCAACGGTATGCTGCCTTCGTTATTGTAGCTAACATACATTTAGGATTAATTTCATGTTTTACTTTTGTGAACCATTTTGTTTTCACGTATTCTTGGCATTCCGATTGTAATTTTGTTCCTTTTTTTAGGTGTGGTATTTTTTGTTTGTTTGTTTTAAGACCTGTAATAGTTTGCTATGGCCCCTGTAACAAACCACCTGAAATTTAGTGGCTTAAAACAGCACAAGTTTATCTCTTAGACTTCTCGAGGGCAAAAGTCCACAACCAGGGCCACAGTCAATGTGCCAGAAGGGCTGGCCTTTTCTGTAGGCTCTGAATCGTTCACTGATTTTTTTTTTTCCAACTTCTAGTGGCCACCTGTATTCCCTGGTTTGTGTCCCCGTCCTCCGTTTTCAAAGCACACCACTCAGTCTTCTGCCCCATTACCAGTCACCTTCTCTCCTGTGGCCAAATTTCCCTCTACCTCCCTTTTATGAGGATGCTTGTGATTACATTTAGGGCCCAATTTAATCATACCTGAAAGTGCCTTTGCCATATAACATTCACAGGTTCCAGAGATTAAGGGCCGAGGGAGAAGCACGATTCAGCCTCCCATAATAGCTATTGCTTTTTATTTTTGCTTTCTTGCCCTTTTTCAATCTTGCCCAAATCCATAGCGCATGTAATTATGCACAGTTCCATTCATGCAACATCTGTATACTGAGCAACTATTAAGTGATAGGCATGGTGGTAAGAGCCAGATATCAAATTAACCAGACAAGGTGTTTACAATGTAGCGGGGAAGCTGACTTGGAAAAAGTTGTTACATCTTTAATAACAAGTGTTGCAGAAGATCAAGTAAAGGGTGCTGGGGGTATGACTAAGCAGGCAGTTACCCCAAGCTGTGATGTCAGGGAAGATTTCTCTAGGACTGATATTTGAGCTGGGACATGAAAGATGAATAGGATTAGCTAGGTGGAGGGGTTGGGGTGGGGTGGAGAAGTTCCTTTTTAATTTCTTACTGGCAAAGGGAATGAGTAAGGTAAAAAATGAGTAAGGTAAAACGTAAGGGCTTTGGAACTTTTGTCCTACCTACGTGAATAAACTAAGGTCCACAAAATCAAGTGACTTCCTAAAGGTCTATTATTTTGACTAAACCTTAAAGTCCTTTAGGAATTGGAAAGAGCGGTAACAGTGTAAAACCAAGAACCTTGAGAGCGCTCAACTTCTGCCTCAGACCAGCTACTTCTCCCCATCCATAGTATCTTAGGAAAATACATCCATAGCATGCAGCCCATGGTTATTATTAGGCTTCAGCCCCAATACCTAGCACAGAACTCTTCTGGCTTAGGCTGGAAGGGAGCCATAAACCTAAAACCAAAGTTGGACAAGACCATATTCTCCAAGTGTCTCCCCGCAAGATACTTACTAATTATGGAAGAGAAAATAGTAACTTTTCAGTATAGAAACTTGCAAAGCACTACTTTAACCAAGTGATCAACGGTTATATCACCAATAATTAAACCTATCAATATCATAGATCTCCCAACATGATGCACAAAGAAAGATACATCATTTCTTTGGTTTTCTTGCCAGAAATGTATAATCTCAATCAAATCATGAGAAAATATCAGACAAACACCAAGTGAGGGACATTCTATGAAATAACTGAGCAGGAATCCTCAAAAGCATCAAAGTTACAAAAGACACACACACACACACACACACACACACACACACACACACACACACAAGTTGTCACAGACTGGAAACAAAGGAGACAAAACAACTAAAAGCAATATGGAATCCTGGATGACACCCTGGACAAGAAAAAGAATACTGAATCAAGTCTGTATCATAATTATTATTATTATACCTATGTTAATTACCTGGTTTAGATAATGACACTATTATTATTATTACTATTATTATTACATGATATGTTATCATTAGGAAGACCTTGGCAAAGGGTAGAGGGAGCTCCCTGAAGTATTACTGCAGCTTTCTGATGTCTCAAATTATTGGAAATTAAAAACTATAAAAAGAAACATGATAAACAAATTAGGATCTCAAATTTAGACTCTATAAATATTTACGAATAATAAAAATAGGTTAAGTCAGGTTTTCTTTTTTTATATATATAATTTTTTTATTGTCAAATTGGTTTCCATACAACAACACCCAGTGCTCATCCCAACCCGTGCCCTGCTCAGTGCCCGTCACCCACTCTCCCCCCTCCCTTACCCCCCTCAACCCTCGGTTTGTTCTTACTATTTAAGAGTCTCTTATGTTTTGTCTCCCTCCCTCTCTGTGTCTTTTTTTCCTTCCCCTCTTCCCTTCCCCCTGGTTTTCTGTTAAGTCTTGCAAAGTCCACCTATGAGTTGGTGTTCCGGAGTTAGAAGGAGGTTATTCTTTCATTTTTTTTTACCATTCATTTCCATCTACCACTCAATCCTACCTAAGGCAGTAGTGTTTAATCCCCAAGAAATCTAGTCTGCCGAGTTCCATGCTGGGCAGAATCTCCCTGTAGGGCCTACAGTGGAGGTTTGAATCACTTAGTCTGGCAAAAATTTTCCAGGTAATTGTCTATCTACTCAATAACCTTTTTAAGTTTATTTATTTTTGAGAAAAAGAGGGAGAGCATTCACATGTATTAGCGAGGGAGGGCAGAGAGGGAGGGAGGGAGAGAGAAGATCCAAGCAGGCTCTGCGCTGAGAGCCAGATACAAGGCTCGAAACCAAGAACTCTGAGGTCATGACCTGAGCCGAGGTCAGACGCTTAACCAACTGAGCCGCCCAGGTGCCCCTACTCAATGACCTTTATTAGAACAAATAGAAGAATCAACATGGATGGAAAAAGCCAACACATTTGAAGTTTAAAAACGACTTCAGCAGATAAAGAATCTTTACACACATACTTCAATTAGGCTAATAAACTTAGATTACCAAAATAAGTATGACTAAGGACAGCTACACAGAGATGCTTCTATAAACTGAGGATATTTGTGGAAGGCTGCATAAGAAACCAGCCTCCATAGTTGCCCCAAAGAAAAAAGACAGGCACAAAGGTCAAGATCGGGAAGGAAAGTAACTTTTCACTGGACACGCTTTTATACTGTGTGATTTTTTTAAACCATGTTCATACTTGTTAAACACATTATTAAATATAAAATTTGAAAGTAAGAAAAGTGGTTCCATAAACACTACTGACTCCATTAAGCATCTAGGCAGGTGGAGCATAGGAAAGGGGGCCATTGCTGAATTCCCAGCTCCTACATAAATAAATGCAGCTACTGTCTCCTCTCATCCAGGTGGCAGACCAGACAGACCACATATCTGGGCCAACACTCTGGACACACTTCTGCAGCATCCTTTCCATCGTGTGCAGGCGAGAAGATGCCGCCTACAAACCAGCCAGTTCCAACTTTGAGGAAGGTCTGCTGTGCAGAGACAGGTACATTTCATCCAAATGCCCATTCGTGAGAAGAAATAAGTGAAAACCCCCATGATAATGTCACTAGAGGTGAGAATAGCAGACTAAAAATAGAGGGTTGAGCGCTGAAATTGGTTTCCAGGGTGGTAAAAGAGTGTTTGCCTTTGGGAGGCCATTAAGTGGGCAATGACTTCTCTGCTGCTCTGCCTGCAGCCTCCGCGGCTGTGGCTCTTGTGAAGGCGACTATTAAAGTCTGGATGATATGTCACAGAGGGGCATCATGAAAGACTTTGCAAATGAACCGAAATGGCAGGACTTCCAATGGAGAACTCGTTCGCTACATCAATGCTCCCTTCTCACCTGAGCCACCACCTGGGAGTCCCATCTTCCACGACTTACTGAAGAAAACTACTACAAAGGTCCCGGGGATTCTTCTCACTCTCTGATATTCATTGAGTACTCACTGCAGATCACTTCGCGTGGCTCTTAGTCCTACTTCAGCGTTAACTCTACTCTTCCATTTTGACATCATAATCCAATGACCACGATTTTCTATGAGTGAATATTTCAGATGCAATATATTCATAAAGAAGATTCAGGGTGCAAACTGACTAGTTGCCCTGGGGAGCTTGGAGTATAAGGCTTTATCCTTACAGACTACCTATAACATTAACTGCCAGCGACGACCTTGACAATAGAAAGCTAAAAAATAAAAAAAAAATAAATTAAAAAAATAAAAATATGTTTAAGATGCATAAAGTTTATAGCCTGGTGATCTTGTACATATGTAACCAGCTATATAACCACATTCCAGATAAAGTGTTGACTTCTGTGCTCAGAGACTACACCTTGCATGATTCCATTTAAATGAAGTAGAAGAAGAGGCAAAATTAATGCACCTGTAAATCCACCCCAAGATCAAAACAGGGAGCATTTCGACACCTGAGATGACTCCTCTCAGTCAACACCGTCTCCACCAGAGTTAAATGCAATTCTAACACCATAGATTACTTTTGCCTATTATTGAACTTCATCCAAACAGAATCCCACGGTATGGACTCTGAGACAGTGATTCATCCAGATTGCTGCATGCATCCGTATTTCTCTTTCTGCTGAACAGAATGCCACTGCGTAAATATGCTACATTTTGTTTCTCTTTTTTCCTATTCACAGATATTTAGGCGGATGCAGGTATTTACAATGTTGAGTAAAATTTCTACGGTCATCCTTACATATCTTTTTGTAGACATGTGTACTAATTTCCCTACTATATAGGATTGGAATTACTGGGTCATAGGGTGGGCATCTGTTTAGCTTTAGTAGATATGACCAAATGGCATAAATTCTTTTATGAAAGTTCACAAAATTTAGAGAGCTACTCACTAATGAGAAAACACTTTTCCTCCCTCCCAGGTGTCAACAGCACACACTGGTCTTTCCCTTTCTATTTTCCTGAGTCCTCTGTATCTGCTCAAGGTGATCCAAACTTTAATCCCAGAGTTTGGCCTGGGCAGCAGGAGTAACCTGTAATTTTTAATTATGCACATTTCCATAAGAGAAGGCAGCGCTCCAGAATGACACTTCGCCATTTTCTAATTAAGAAGAAATAATCCAACACATAAGAAAAAGTCTAGGGCTGTAGGTTCTCAAAAGCTATGAGAAGAGGCAATTTAAAGAAAGAAGGGATGTTTAGTTAAACATTTCAAAGAAATCAAAGAGAATGTGAATTAAGAAAAAAGTCATAGGTGGGGCTCCTAGGTGGCTCAGTTGGTTAAGCGTCTGACTTTGGTTCAGGTCATGATCTCAGAGTTTGTGAGTTCAAGCCCGGCATTGCCCTCTATGCTGACAGCTCAGAGCCTGGAGCCCGCTTTGGATTCTGCGTCTCCCTCTCTTTCTGTCCCTCCCTTGATCATTCTCTCTCTCCCTCTCTCTCTCTCTCTCTCAAAAATAAATAAACATTTAGAAAGAAAGAAAGAAAGAAAGAAAGAAAGAAAGAAAGAAAGAAAGAAAGAAAGAAAGAAAGGAAAGAAGGAAGGAAGGAAGGAAGGAAGGAAGGAAGGAAGGAAGGAAGGAAGGAAGGAAGGAAAAGAAGAGAAGAGAAGAGAAGAGAAGAGAAGAGAAGAGAAGAGAAGAGAAGAGAAGGGAAAAGAAAAAGGAAAAAGTCATGGGAGTGCCTGGGTGGCTCAATCTGACTCTTGATTTCAGCTCAGGTCATGGTCTCATGGTTCCTGAGATTGAGCCCCACATCAGTGTGGAGCCTACTTGGGATTCTCTCTCCCTTTCTCTGCCCATCCCCTGCTCATGCATGCTCTCTTTCTCAAAAGAAATAAATAAAACTCTTAAGAAAGAAAAAAGAAAAAAGAAAAAAGTCATGGAGAAGGGAGGATGAAGAAACCAAAATGGCAATATGGTGATGATAGTTGGAGCTGGCTGAGGAATACATGGAAGTTCATTGTACTGATCTCACTACTTTTGTATATTTAAAATTTTTTCCATAATGAAAACCTTTGAAGCATTACATTTAGTCATTGTAAAATTTTGATAACTTTTCAAAGAATAGTTTCATTCATTGGAGTAATTATCCAAGAAGCAAGATTTCAAGGGCATGGGACATGAGAAAGGAGCAATGCAGATTCTCTTCTCAGGTTTGCCATGAAAGTCTAGATGGAGATTCTGACAGACTGGGTAAAATGAAGGAAAGGAATGAAGGAAAGATGCAGTGGGCATTTAAAAATTCTACCTACAGGTGCCTAGGTGGCTCAGTCTGTTGAGCACCCAACTTTGGCTCAGGTCATGATCTCACGATTTGTGAGTTTGAGTCCTGTGTCAGGCTCACTGCTATCACACAGAACCCACTTCAGATCCTCTGTCCCCCTCTCTCATTGCCCCTACCCCACGTGCACTCTCTCAAAAATAAATATTTAAAAATAAAAATAAAAATCTACATAAATATTAAGTAAGCATGAATAAATTTTTAGACAGAGAGGAAGAAGCCAAATGATGCTTTTCAGCTGCAGAAACCAGACTGTCAGAAGTAATATATTATAGAAAAGTGTTCCTAACCCACAAACTTGAAAATCCATCCTTCTCAGACCTCAAAATGTCTCCTCTGCTTGCAAGTTCCTGATACTCCTCCTTTCCCCATTCCCTAACGTGGGGGGGTGCCATATTAACTGAATAGTCTCTTTGAGGAGTCATATGATATAGTAAAAAAGAAGACAGTAAAACAACAATTCTGTGACAATCTTCTGGTACTTCGGCCAGTGTCCCTAACAGAAAGAGTCCCTAACAGAACAGAACGTTTTACCCAGTCTATCAGAATCTCTATCTAGACTTTCATGGCAAACTTTCTTAAAAGAGAATCTGCATTGCTCCTTCCTTCCTATCCTAGAAGGAAGAGACAGAATTAGTCACAAAGGAGTTAACAGCAAGAAGGGTAAAGGGAGGTGCTCTCAGAACTAGGGTTTTGAGAGCTAAAGTCCAGGCACCCCCTGTCCCCAGCTGGCTTCTTCATATTACCCTTGCTGTACTTTTACCAACCAAGCACGGGCTTGCCAGAAGTTAGAAAGTGCCGCGAGGTGTTCCTCAGCCTCCCGAGGCTACCAGCACTGCTGTGGCTTCCATGGAAGAGCCGTCAAGGAATGTAGCCACAATTACATGGGCAGCGGTTAAACAGGACCACTTGGCACAGGTGAGGAGGCGTCCTAAGAAAGGTGGGGAGGTTGGTGGTGTCGCAAACAGAAGGGATTTCTGAAGGAGTACAGGTCCTGACAGACTTTGAGGATACAGGCCAACAGGTCAGCCCCCAGAGAGGCAATGAAAAGACTGGAGCCACATTGGATTATTTTTCTTCTCAATCACTGAAAAACCTCAGTAATTACAGTCTCAGATAGCACTTTCAATTCTTGACTAAAATCAACAGAAAAAGTGTGTGTATGTGAGTGTGTGTGTGTTTAAATATGTATAAAATATATTTATATATGTATACACATTTTTCTATCTTTAATTTTTAGTAACATCCCAACCCTTGATATGAAAATCACTGCTCTTGGGGCACCTGGGCATCTCTGTTGGTTAAGCATCTGACTCTTAACTTCGGCTCAGGTCATGATCTCATGGTTCATGAGATTGAGCTCCACATCAGGCTTCGAGCTGTCAGCATGAAGCCTGCTTGGGATTCTCTCTCTCTCTCTCTCTCTCTCTCTCTCTCTCTCTCTCTGCCCCTCCCCTGCACAAGTGCATGCTCTTCCATGCTCTCTCTCTCTAATAAACAAATAAACACACAAAAAGAAAATCACTGCTCAAAAAAGGTCTCTAGAGGGGTGCCTTGGTGGCTCAGTCGGTTAAGCGTCTGACTGCAGCTCAGGTCATGATCCCGTGTTTCATGGGTTTGAGCCCCACATCAGGCTCTGTGCTGACAGCTCAGAGCCTGGAGCCTGCATTGGATTCTGTGTCTCCCTCTCTCTCTCTCTGCCCCTCCCCCACGCATGCTCTATTTCTCTCTCTCTCAAAAATAAACAGTAAAAAAATAATAAAAAAATAAAAAGGTCTCTAGAAAAAAACTCATCTAGCAAATAACCCTTTAAATGCCTGTATATTTCGCAAGGGTTGTGATCTTAAATGCATTTTAGAACAAGCAGAAAATTTAACTATATGAAGTACCTGGCATAAATAGAAATAAGGAATGGGATAAAACAGACTGAAACAGAAAATATCAGCTCATTCCCCATAGTAAAGGTCAGTGTTGTTTCATGAAGTCTGCATTATTTATGTGAGTATATGTGTACTGGCTCTCAATATGAAATATATTTTTTATTGGGTATCATAGTCACAAAGTCTGAAAGCCATTGCTCAAAGCATAGTTATAGGGCTTCTCTAGTGAGTAAGCAAAAGCATCTATGTCTAACGTACCAAGTGGGTGATTTGAGATCATGTCTTCTTTACAGTGGGATCAAAGGACGTGAAGGGCTCACTCCCTCAGATGGGAGTGATGGTATTGAAATACCATCTGATATTATTTCAGATGGTAGTGAAAGCGAGTGGCCCTACCCGGAAGATATCATTGCTCTCTCCACTACTCTCACCAACTTTTTGTCTCACAGTAAACAAACCTTCCTCCTTCAGCCAGGTTGGAATCTGAGCCTCCCAGAGTGGTATTTTTTTTTAATGTATGATATGAAGGCACTAACAACTTCAGACCTTTTAATTTTTTTCTTTTTTTTCTTTTTTTTTTTTTTTTTTGAGAGGGGGAGAGAGAGAGGTGGGGAGGAGAAGGGAGAGAGGGGGACAGAGGATCCGAAGCAGGCTCCACACTCACAGCAAAGAGCCTGATGCAGAGGTCAAACTCATGAACCATGAGATCATGACCTGAGCCAAAGTCGGACACTCAACTGACTGAGCCACTGAGGCGCCCCTTCAGATTTTTCAAAGCATATGAAAAAATATTCGCAATCTATGAGAATTCAATTTGTCCCTTTATCTTTTGTACTTGAAATTAATTCTACTAATATTTTTTCAGGATTTTTTCTTCTTTTATTTCTTTTTTTTTTTTTCAAATCTATTATTTTTCTTTAAGCAAACTCTACTCCCAACCTGGGGCTCAAACTCACGACCCCAAGATCAAGAATCACACGCTTTACGGACTCGGCCAGCCAGATCCCTTGCACTTCATATTATATTCAACCAACCTTGCTGCCCAGAGTCAAGTTTTCATGATGTGGAGGACCCACTATGTCCCTTTATAGTATTTTTTGTGGGACCATACATGCTTCCCATACTGTTTGCAATTCCTGTTGGTTCCTGTGCCAACATGGGAAACATAAACCTTCATTTTCCTGAAGACTGCACTATAGTCTAACGAGCTTTGAACATACAGAATACAAGACATTTTGTTCATTTAGCAGAAATGAATTCCTCTACCAAGAGGTGTTATCTTAATCTGGGGGTTTGTGCACAAACTTGATAGAAAAAAATTACACCTTTATTTTTGCATCAAACTAAAGTTTAGCACTTCCTTCAGTTATAAATGTAGGCAACAAACCTCAATATTATTTGCAGTACTATGGTTGTGTTACAGATATTTTCATATCGCATCAGAGATGTTACAAATATCTCAAAGTATCATTTATATTCATTACGTTGAAACAGGACAGTTATTTAATGTAACACTAGATCTACTTAAAGTGTTAAGCATCGTATGTATCATGATATTTTTAAGATTTGATAACTTTATTTCAATATAATCCATTTACTTTATAATCCTATATATTTTATGTCATGCATTAATAAAAGGTTTTTTTTTTTACATTTATTTATTTTTAAGAGACAGAGTGAGATAGAGCATGAGTGGAGAAGGGGCAGAGAGAGAGGGAGACACAGAATCTGAAGCAGGCTCCAGGCTCTGAGCTGTCAGCAGAGAGCCTGACGCGGGGCTCAAACCCACAAACCCTGAGATCATGACCTGAGGTGAAGTTGGATGCCCAGCCGACTGAGCCGCCCAGGTGCCCCGGCATGTTATGCATTTTAAAAATTATTGTGAGAAAAATCCATGGGGCTCACCAGATTCCTAAAATGTGTCAAGTGCTTAGAACACGCCCAGCTCATATTAGCACAGTATAAGTTTTAATTAAACAAACAAAAGTAAATTTAATGGGTTACTGATGGGAAGTGGTACAGAGTCATGGTCTGGGAAGGCTAGGTGATAGAAGGAGGCAACTTAAAAAGAAAACGGGAAAAAATAATTTTGTGAAGTAAAGCCCCACTATGTACCAAATGATGTTTATATAATTTAATGCTTATTTATAAAGCAAGCCTTAAAAACAAAAGAGCACCTTTTAAATCTCTTACAGGTGTTTGAAGTCACTTTTATCTAGCACTATATTTAGAGCTTAAAGATAAAATACTCCTAAAAAAAAAAAAAAGCCGGAAACAGGGTTTCTGCAAAAAGACCCCAGCAAATTGAACCACTGACACTACATCCTGCCCTGTTAGTGTAGAACAAGTCCCAGTTGTTGAACGACAGGAGATTTTTATTAAAAAATACGACAGGTGAGGTTTAAGAAGAGCATTGTCATCTGCACTGTGAAAATCTCTTTAACCTTGTAGCTTTTAGGCAGCTCACTTGGGGACCCCCCAAAAAAATGGCAAGTAATGTGTTATAAGATATATTATGAGAAAGTGAAACCACCACTTTTTGGGGTCTCGCCAGGAAATCCCCCATCAACTGCAGACCTCCTGTCACGGTGACACTCTCTGAACTTGCCATGTCTGAGGATTATTCTCTTTCAGACAGTAAAGTCCAGGGTGAACTTCAGTCTTTCTGAGTTATTATCTTTTCTGCAAAGAATAGAGTCATGTTCAAGGTTAGACTGTGAGCACCACTCACTAGGCTTCCAACTACCCTCGATACGTTTTCCTTACTGCAGCCAAAACCACTGTTCCTTTTTTTTTTTTTAATATTTATTTATTTTTGAGAGAGATGGAGCTTGAGGGAGGGAGGGGCAGAGAGAGAGGGAGACACAGAATCTGAAGCAGGCTCCAGGCTCTGAGCTGTCAGCACAGAGCCCGACGCGGGGCTCGAACTCACAGACCACGAGATCATGACCTGAGCTGAAGTCGGCCGCCCAACCGACTGAGCCCCCCAGGTGCCCCCAAAACCATCGTTTCTAAACTCATATGTGATTCTCTCAATCTCTTCCTTCAAAACACCTTCCAGCCTCCTGTTTCTCTTAAGATTTGGATAAAACTCCTTCATGTATCGTGCACAGAACGGCACAGCCTCACCTGAGCCCAGCCCTCCAGACTTACCCAGCACCACCACACTCCGTCCTTCACTGCTCCAGCACCCCAGGCCTCTCCAGCCCCCTGTCCCACCCCTCTGCAGGATCTTAGCATGTGTTCACACCTCCACCCTCTTCCCACCTTCTTCCCACCCTCTTACCAAGGTAAAAGCTTTTGCATCCTTTAGCTCTCAAGTCCAAGCATCAGTGTATCAGGGAAGCCACCCACACCTCCCTGATAACCAAATTTCATCAAGTTGATGATGCATGTTTTTCCCCTTAAGCGTGAGAGTATGTCCTATAAGTGAATGGAGTCTCCTAATCACCGCTGGCCCACACTAAAGTCAAATTCTTCCAGCAAAATTTGCACTTGCCTCTACCAGTCATCTCAGCGAACCACCAATCTGAAATCAGTTTAAATTCTCTGCTTTTGAGTGTTTTGGACACAGTATCGACGTGAATTCAGATGGAAAACCCTAAGCACTGACTTGGCATCCGAATTCTCAAGGGAGGGACGCCTGGGTGGCTCAGTCGGTTGAGCGGCTGACTTCAGCTCAGGTCATGATTTCACGGTCTGTGAGTTCGAGCCCTGCATCGGTCTCTGTGCTGACGGCTCAGAGCCTGGAGCCTGCTTCAGATTCTGTGTGTCTCTCTCTCTGCCCTTCCCTTGCTCATGCTTTGTCTCTATGTCTCTCAAAAATAAAATAAAAATGCTAAAAAAAAAAATTTTTTTTTTAATAAAAAAAGAATTCTCAAGGGAGTTTTAGTTTCCTCCTACCACTCAGTGCCAAGGTTGAGACTCGCAGTTTTCTTGCTGTTCCTTACTCTGAGATCATTTATTTCTTATTTGCCCTTTTGTTGAGCGGGAAAGCCCTTTGGTATCCCAGCCTAATGTGGTATTTCCTGTTAGGGTTTCCACTGTAGATGACTTTTTTTCTTAGTGGTACATAGAATAATCACTCATTACCTAAAGATCACCTCTAAGTTTTGAAGAAATACAGAGATTTAAATTCCCCAGTTTTCTTACCTGCCACAGTTGTAGTTTCGGCTTTGTTCCTATTACGTAACTAAATCTACCTCCCTTACTAGACTACAAGCTCCATGAGGAATGGGACATGAGACTTCATTTTTTTCGTCATTGCAACCCTAAAGGCTTTGCCCAGAGCTGGATTAAATATTAAGTGCTCATTTAACATTAACTGAATCAATAAGTGAATGAATGGGTCGATAGAAGAATGGATGAATTAACGAGGTAACTCGCCTGCAGCACAGCTGATACACACACTGTCCAGATCATGGCCCGTTTGACTTACTGCCTTTCCAAAGCAACCATACTTGTGAGCCTTTATATTTAGTGCCACAAGCACCAGAAATCCACACCTGAGCAAAAACACACACTTCCCAGCCCATCCGGATCCTTTAGACTTCTACTCCATTCCTCTTTTACCTCTCAAACCACTTCCTTCCTTCTGCCTTTCCCCTGTCCCCTCTCCCTAATTCCCCACCTCCGACCCTTTGGCTGTAGAGCCCTGCCACCAACAAGAGACGTGCACCACCACTCACCTGAGTGGACTCGACTCACCAGTCACATCCTCCTGTTTTCCCTCAACAGATACCATGATTTTTTTTAAATTTTTTTAATGTTTTATTTATTTTTGAGAGCAGGAGAGACAAAGCATGAGCAGGGGAGGGGCAGAGAGAGAGGGAGACAGAATCTGAAGCAGGCTCCAGGCTCCAAGCTGTCAGCACAGAGCCCGACGTGGGGCTCAAACTCAAAGACCGTGAGATCATGACCCGAGCCGAAGTCAGACGCTTAACTGACTGAGCTACTAGGGCGCCCCAAAAGATACCATGATTTATTTTGAGGGGAGGAGTGGAGCAGCCAAGAGTCCTGTGCTGGACACCCAAGTGAGCATCAATCAGCCTTTGACTCTTCAAAGCCAAGTGAGATTCAGGTTTCTTAGTCTCTAGGGTCCCTCGTTCCATCATCATATCTCAGCTAACCAATTCCACTGTACTTTTCTCAGTTGTGAGCATATTTTTCTCCAGACTCTAACTAAGCTCTTTGCTCCCAGGGACTAAATACAAGATACTGTGGTTAAGAGCCCTGGATTTGGAGTCAGACGACTGCATTTGAATCCTTGCTCTGCCGCTCTGTGGTCTTGGACGAATTCCTTAACTTCTATGTGGCTGTTTCCACATTAACAAAATGAGAATAATAGCTGCCCCATGGTATGTAAAGTGTAGGCAAAGCAGACTCCCAATAATACTGCCTTTGAAACCATCTTCCCCTAGTTTGGAACCAGAGGGTTTTTACTGTGTTTCTGATTTGTTCTGTTCTGAGTTCCAGTATCCACCCTAAACTCTGGGACTGGGGACCTGCCTGGAGACTAGGCTACTTGCTGCTAATCGCTCTGGACACCTGTTGTTTAGCTGCCTTCCTGGTGTCCAGACATCAACATTACCTGCTCTACCCACCAGTAGCAGCCTCGCAGCTCTTGCGATCTTCGTGCCTAAACGTGATTCTCGCTTGAAGCCTGCCACGTCTTCTCTGACATTCCACCTACAGGCTGGCAGGGCGATCTAGTCATCAGCATCACCCTCTCTCTGCTTTGCTGTTTAGTTTCCAAGATTCAGCCCTACCCTGTCTGGCCAGTACCACAACCTTCAGAACCCGAGTTCTGTCGCCAGAGTCACTTCTGATTTAGAGACATAAATAAAATACAATAAATGAAAGCTGACTTCAAGCCAAGCTTCCAAAGTCAGTAAAGACTGTCATACATTTTAGACTCTATCCCACATGCATCCTCACGGTGTCATGTAGCTTCCTTCTCTGTGTGGACCACGGTGTTTGCCGCCAAGTCTCACTACTTACTTCCCTTCCCTCACCAACCACCAAGACTTAAAAAGTCAATGTTCTATTCTTTCTACATCCATCTGTCAACAATAAATAAGGGCATTTGTATCTACTATTATAAGAATTGATTTTCGTACAGGTCATCAGGGTTTCGTACAGGGTGTTAAAACCATTGGGTAAAAGGTTGAAGGTGAACAGGGTGTCTTGGTCCCAAAGTATTACTCTATAGATCACCTATTGATTACGATGCAGAAAGGAAGAAATCAAGGAGACAACACTTAACCAAGCTGAGGCTATGATCAAATTTAACATCATCAGTAATGGGACAAACTGACATATGCCTCTTGGCAACATGCACAAGAAAAACTCATTATAGCTTATGAATTACCCTTGCCAAAAATGTTTAACATGTATATCATCTTAAGGAAACAATCAGGTGAATCCAAATTCAGAGACACTAGCCTGGACTCTGAAAGTGTAAAAAAAAAAAGGAGGGGGCGATTAAGGAGCAAAACTAATAAATTCATTGTATGAGTATATGATCCTTGGTTTAAAAAACAAAAACAGCTATAAAGTACATATTGGGAAAATTGCAGAAATTTTGATACGAACTGTGTATTATGTATATATCTAATTAATTTATCTAAATTATTTGAGCGTAGTCACTGTATTAGTGTTTATACAGGGATGTTATGCTGCATGAAACTTACTTTCATATACACACAAATAGAGATACACATACATACTCAGAGACACAGAGAAGAGAGAATATGTAAATGTGGCAAAGATTAACAGGTGATCTAGATAAAAGGCATAAGGTATTTATTCCAATGTTTTTTCAACTTTTCCGTAAGTTTGACATTTTTCAATATAAAATGCAAAGGGAAAAAGTATAAAAGAATGAAGTTGTTTCTTTTGATATTCAGGGAAGAAGGAGGCTGAGAAAGGATTTGTAACAGTAAAACACATAGCAAGGAACGTGGCATTTAAAATGAAAAGCACTCTACCTTCAAAGAACTTCTCAAAGAAAGTGATGCTGGTCTCTCATTTGTACTGAAGGTCCTTCCCTCTCTTGCAGCCAGCAGGTGCTGAATCGCGAGAGGTGTACGGTGCTTCACAAGTACTTCACCTACGGTTCGCCATGCGTTTGATGACCAATCTGTGAAGGAGGGAGGGTGCTGTTACATTTACTTACATTCATTTACAAATGAGGAATCAGAACCCAAGAGAGGGGTTGTATCTAGCTCCAGTAACTACAGTTCAGCACATGGCAAAAGTAGGTCTTAATCCCCATCTTCCCTTCCATCCTGGGTCAGTATTTTTTCTCCACAACCACTGCTGTTCACAATACCATGACCATTCATTTCACTGACTAGGGGGCGCCTGGCTGACTCAGTCAGTAGAGCATGTGACTCTTGATCTCATGGTCATGAGTTCAAGCTCCATGTTGGTTGTAAAGATTACTTTTAAAATAAATAAAACCACATTATAAAAAAATAGATGACTATCATTTCATTGACTAATATTTATTGTGTGTCAACCATGTGTTCAGGATTACAGATATAGAAAGCTGAATAAAATATTTATCAACAATAATCATAGAGCATTTATTCATCAATAAATTCTTATTAGGCTCCAAATGCCAAGCATTGGGCTGGGAATGGGGATACAGGGTAAATGAGACCTTCTAGCAGAGCACAGTCCAGAAAGGAAGACTAGCTTTGGACACAATGTGAAGAATGGCATCAGAGTAGAAATCACAAATGCACTGGCCAATTGAAAAAGAGCGCTTCTCTCTCCCTTACCATAATTATAATCCTGCTGTATTGGAATTACTTGTTTGGTTTTTTTTTTTTTTTTAAGTTTATTTATTTTGAGATAGAGAGAGAGTGTGAGCATGACCCGGATGGTGGCAGAGAAAGAATCCCAAGCAGGCTCTGCACTGACATGAAGAGCCAGATAAAGGGCTTGAACCCATGAACCATGAGATCATGACCTCAGCTGAAAACAAGAGTTGGATGCTTAACCAACTGAGCCATCCAGGCACCCTGGGGAATTACTTGTTTTAATATTCGCCTTCCCCGGGGCACCTGGGTGGCTCAGTTGGTTGATCGACAGACACTTAGTTTTGGCTCAGATAACGATCTCACGGTTTGTGAGTTCGAGCCCCTTACCAGGTTCCATTCCCTCTCTCTCAAATAAATAGATAGATAGATAGATAGATAGATAGATAGATAGATAGATAGATAGATAGATAGATATTTTCCTTCTCCTACTAGAGCATCTGACCACTATAGCAGTCCCTGTTTATCCACCAAGGGATACCTTCCGAGACTCTCATTGGATACCTGAAGCCACAGGTAGTACCTTACATAGACTGTTTTTTTTTCCTGTACATGCTGTTTTTTCCCTACATACATACTCATGATGAAGTTTCATTTATAAATTAGGCACAGTAAAAGATTAACCACAATAACTAATAATGAAATAGAACAGTTACAAAAATACACTAGAACAGGGGCTCCTGGGTGGCTCAGTCAGGTTAAGTGTCTGACTTCAGCTCAGGTCATGATCTCACCGTTCTGGAGTTCGAGCCCTGCATTGGGCTCAGAGCCTGGAGCCTGTTTCAGATTCTGTTTCTCCCTCTCTGTCTCTGCCCCTCCCCCACTCATGCTCTCTCACTTTCTCTCTCTCTCAAAAATAAATAAACATGAAAAAAATTTTTAAATATGTGCTGTAACAAAAGTTTCGTAAATACAATCTCCCTCTATCTCAAAATATCTTACTGTCCAATACTCACCCTTCTTGTGACATTGTGAGACAATAAAATGCCTACGTAATAGGATGCCATGACGTGAATGTCACAGGCATTGTGACATCAGCAGAAGGATGACTTGCTTTCTCACCATGCTTGGTGGCAGGGAACAGAAACCCAGGAAAGCCAAACTGCTAATCAAGGAGAGCTCCTTCATATGCGGAAGTGCCAAGCAACAGTGTCAGAAACAGAGGAGGTGCTGAGTAAAGATGCGGAAAATTAAGAAGGGAAAGAAGGAACCAGGGGGAAGGGAGGGAGCATGGAAGGAATATCTCTGACTCTGAAATCCAATCTACCCAGTTTGGTTATACGAGATCTTTATAGCACCTCCTCTTCTCACAACCCATTTGCCGACCCGCAGTGGCCTGGCAATGAGACAATGTCTCATTGTCTTTGATGCCACGCTCCAAAGAAGTGAGAAAGGGAGGCAGCGTGGGTGAGCATGTCCACAGAACCAGCAAATCTTATCCACGAGCCAATAGAGCCCACAAATTCTCCTGAGGGCAAAACTTCATGAATTGCTTTAGGTCTATCCATAGATGTTTTAGGGTAGTTCACAGAAGAATCCTCGCAGTGCCCCTGGCTTTACACTCAGCTAAGAGCTAGATGTTTTCATCAGTGTTGCTATAAGTGGAATTGAAGAGAGTTGTAAGGAAGGAATCAAGTCATCAGAACCATAATATGTGTGTGCATGTGTTCATCAATTACCTATATCTTCAAGTAGACACCCTGCAGAAAACCTCGCATGAGGTCCCAAATTCAAAGCTTCTGAGGCCTCCCGCAGACGTGTGACCTGTGCCGAGTTTTCAATATTCCAGTAGATGAGGAAGAATGATGCTAAAGAATCTCTTAAATATTTTTCCAGCTCATACCTACTTTAAGGTCCTCGATGCAGCTCTGTGATTAGAATTATCATTGTCATTCTAAAGGGAGTATAATTTAAATGCACAGGGTATCACTGACAATATATACCATATCCTCGGGTGCTGAAGCATGAGGATATGAACTGACCAGATCAGGAGGTTAAAGCAAAGCAGAGCTGTGGCAAAATCAAAACCAAACTGGGGCCATGATTTCCATGTTCTTGGTACATAGAGGCTTTCTACTTTCTGCAAATGAGAACTTCCCACGGTTTCCCAGCATGGCTAAAGTGAACCGCTCACTCCTCAAACTTGAATCCCTTGAAAGCAGAGCTCTCTCCTTTGTCACTTACACCTTTATGTGTTTTTCCAAAAAAGGAAAAGATAAGCCCAGTTCTTTCTCCCTGCTTCCCCACTCCATTATAAAACTAAGCACATTCAGATATTTCACTAACTCCTTCAGATAGCATATAAGAAGATAATGCTTATGGGCAAAAAAACTATTTAATACATTAATACATTTTCTCAAGGTTAACATGTTACTAAAATCTTTAATTTCCCAAAGCAGGAAGTGAAAAGAAAGGATGAAGTTAGTTAATACTAAGAAAGAATACTGGTGTTTGCTTCATAGGAAGCAAAGGTGACCACTATTTTCTTTCAAATAAAGAAAAGCAAATAGATTTCCTAAGATAGGTTTGGTGATCCAGAAAACATTTAGGATAATAATAATAATAGTAACATTAATAATAATCTGTTTAGGGATTAGTATATAAGGAATATACTACTATCAAGCCTTTTAACAAATGGAGAAATCATAGCTTGGAATGGTTAATACTTGCCCCCAAGGTCATAACCCTACCAAGTGATGGAAAAGTGGAATCCAGGTAGGCAGATGCCCCCAGTGAAGGAATAAATTTCAAAGCAAAAAAATAATAGTTTCGCACTGCAATGAAAATATATTTCCTTTAAACCTTGATGTAACTCACCTGTCCATAAATACAGACAATTGTAATACACCTTATGTGGACGTGGCCTTAAAACACAGCTCCTGGCTCCATTTATATGCTGGGAAATTTGGTTGTCAAGACTGGTTAGTCAGAAGTTATTTCCTTCATAGGCCAAAACCATTTGAAATCTTCTGAAAGAGATAAACACCAAATTCTAAAGTGACGCCTCCTTGTTTACATGGAGATGGTGCACATTCCCGCCATTTCCTGGGCCCTTTACAACTGTTCATTGACCAGGACATAGCGGACATTCATTAAATGCTGCATTAAAGGAAATGAACGAGTAAATGACTAAGTATCACTGGCACTCTATCTTGGGCAACTGCTTAAGACCAAATCTGATGGGTGCTCTGATCCTTGGCTACTTCGATTACCTTTTGTCACCTAACAAGTTACCCCGAAACTGAATTTGGTTAAAACGATAACAATTTATTATTTCTCATGATTCTACAGGTTGACTGAGTTCGGATGGGCAGTTTTTTCTGCTGAATTCTCAAGTGGCTACATGCAGTGAGGAGCTGGGCTGGGGTGCCTCGGTGTTCTTCCACCTGGGTTATCTCTGTCTCACCCTCCAGGAATTCTACACTCTGCCTCTCTGGGCAGCAGACTTCCCTGGACTTCCATGCAGCAGCTGGGTTCCCGAAGAAAGCCTTCCAGGAAGACCAGCCCCAAAATGCAAACACTTACAAGGTACTCGTATGGTTGAACACAGACTCAAGGTGGGAGACGACAATAGAGAGCATGAATCCAGAGGTGTGGTTCATTTAAGCAAATGGTAGAATAATCTACCTTATAGGCCAATTTGTTTCCCCTACTTATCTCTTTGTTTCCACTTCTTATCTCTGTGTACAAACTGGTCTGGAATCGTAGAATTGTAATCATCAGGATCCTTTCAGTTAGAAGTAACAAAAACTCAACTCAGACAAATTAAAGTAAAAACCAAAATATATAAACTCATGTAATTATAAATTCAGGCATAGATGGATCCAGGTGCTCAAATATCATGTTTGGGACTCTTTCCCCCTCCATCTCTTGGCGCTACTTGAGTAGACAATTACCTGCTTTGATTAGATCCCTGGCTGCAACTGCTTCTTGTTCCTTCTTTTGGGATGAATTCCTCCATCTTGGCATTTTGTCTAGGTCCTGTCTTCTGTGTGTTAGGGAAGGCTGCTTCTGAGAGTAAAAATGGCTATATTAAGAAGAGGTCAGTGGGGAGAAGTAGGGGAACCCGAAGTTCCCTCGTCCCTCAAACACAGCAGTGTTGAGGCCAAAGGACTTTGAATTCTAAGAGTCTGGGCTGCAGAGTGACAGAGACGTCTCCAGGGACCCACGGGGACAAACTGATAGGCTGTAGGTGTGCGATTGAGAACTGGGAGAGATAAAATAGGCCTCATAGGCACGAGGGAGTGACAAAGGGAAGAGAAAGAGAGGCTGAGGTACCGTAGGACTGTTATCTGGACAAAAGAAAAACCCCGGGACCTAGACATAAAGATCCAGTCTCTAACTGTGGGGCTTCCTCTGGACGGGCTGACTGCCCAGTTCATGCACCTGGTAGGAAGGCGAGCCAGCCCTGGGCTCGGTCAATGGGTTCAGAGGCACAGTCCACAGTGGGAGAAAGCAATCCTCTCCCTGGAGTGCTGTGGGAAGAAGGTACACAACCTTTCAAAGGACAAAAACTGCTGGCGCCCGCCAGCCAGAGGCAATATATTGGTGGCGCGGAGCAGCACTTCCTCAGTACTAGGGTGCACAGAGGGGGATGCGTTAAGACATTCGGGTTTAAATCCCAGCCGAGTGCTAGGGAGGTGTGAGAGTCGACAGAGCAGGACAAACCTTGTGTGCAGCACTGTGAGGCAGCGTGGGGCAACTCTTCCCCGGAACCAGGCGCACAGAGCGGGATCCTTTAAGACATCGAGGTTTAAATCCCAGCTGAGCACCAGGCAGGCACAGGAGTCGGCGGAGTGGGACAAATCAACCTTGTTCGCACCCACGGCACAGTGAGGACGGCCTGAACAGAGTTTTTTGGGACACGAGTCCCTGGAGGAGAAACCGTGGTGTCGCCATTTTTCTCCCCATTACCAACGAGGTGGGATCTCAGGGAACAGACAGCAGGCCCACAGGCGAGGCGGACCCGCCTACATCAAACCACGCCCCCTAGCGCCTGGGAACTGCGAATCTACAAGAGTAGGGTTGCCGCCAAGGAACCAGATGGCCCCTCCTCCAGACCAGCATTGCCACGTGTTCCAAGGCGCCCGGTGGTTTTGCATTTTCTGATTTAATTCTTGGACAGTTCTTATTATATATTTTTTTTTCTCTTCCTTTTCTCCTTCTTATTTCTTCCCTCCTCTAGTCTGGTTATTCTGGTTGTTGGTTTGTTTAAGCAGACATATTTAATCCATTCTCCTTTTACCAGTTCTATATCTCCTTTATTTTCCCCCCTCTCTCTCTGGATTAAGCCATAGGGTTTCTCTGCCTGGTCAATTTTCTTTTCTCTTCTTCTTCCCTGCCCCTGTCCTATGTCTCTTTGTATGGGATAAGGATAAGGCCTCTTCCATCAACAATGCCACAACCCCATTGTTTTGCTGTAGCTGGTGTTTTTAGTTTTTTTCTGTTTTGTTTGTTTGTTTTCTTTTCCAGGGATACTTCAGTGAACAAATCAAAGCACACTTGGTGGAGGGTCCAAAACATCACTATGAGTAGGGAGATAAAGCAACCAGAGTCACAACAACAGAGAGCAAGTAACACCCTCCAAAAAAACACCTCCTGAAGGGCCAGGCCCTGGACAGTGTATGACCCCTCTTTAACATAGTAGTGCTTGCAGGCGCGGGACACATGACAAGCTTTTAAAACACATAAGGGACAGAAAATTAGCCAAAATGATAAAATGGAAAAATTCTCCTCAAAAGAAATTCAAGGAAGAAATGACAGCTAAAGAATTGATCAAAACAGTTATAAACAATATAAATGAACAAGAATTTAGAATAATAGTCATAAGATTAATTGCTGGGCTTGAAAAAAACATAGAAGACAGCAGAGAATCTATTGGTGCAGAGATCAAGGAACTAAAAAATAGTCATGATAAATTAAAAACTGGTGCAAAATAAACTGGAAGTGGTGACAGTGAGGATTGAAGAGGCAGAGGGGAGAATAGGTGAAATAGAAGATAAAATTATGGAAAAGATTAAGCTGAGAAAAAAAGATAAAAAAAATTCTGGACCATGAAGGGAGAATTAGAGTACTAAGTGATTCAATGACACATAATGAATACATTTCTAGAAACATATAAGCTACCAAAACTGAAACAGGAAGAAATTGAAAATTTGAACAGACCCATAATCAGCAAAGAAATTGAATAAGTAATCAAAAATCCCAATAAACAAAAAAAGTCCAGGCCTAGATGGCTTCCTAGGGGAATTCTACCAAACATTTAAAGAAGAGTTAATTTCTATTCTCAAACTATTCCAAAAAATGGAAATGGAAGAAAAACTTCCAAACTTCTATGAAGCCAGGATTACCTTGATTCTAAAACCAGACAAAGATCCAACTAAAAAGGAGAATTACAGGTCAATATCCCTGTGGAAGATGGATGAAAAAATTCTCAACAAGATATTAGCCAATCAATTTGAACAGTACATTAAAAGAATTATCCACCACTATTCAAGTTGGGTTTATTCCTGGGCTGCAAGAGTGGTTCAATATTCACAAATCAATCATCATGATATATTACACTAATAAAAGGATAAAAACTATTTGATCCTCTCAATAGACGCAGAATAAGCATTTGACAAAATCCATTCTTGATGCAAACCCTCAAAAAAGTAGGAATAGAGGGAACATATCTCAACATCATCATAAAGACCATATACAAAAGACTCATAGGTAATATCTTATTCAATGGGGAAAACTGAGAGCTTTTCCTCTATGGTCAGGAACAAGACCAGGATGTCCACTCGTACCTTGTTATTTAATATAGTATTGGAAGTCCTAGCCTCAGCAATCAGACAACAAAAACAAAAGGCATCCAAATTGTCAAGGAAGAAGTCAAAATCTCACTATTCACAGACAATATGATACCTTATGTAGAAAACCCAGAAGACTAGAAGTGATACACAAATTCAGTAAAGTCACAGGATACAAAATCAACATACAGAAATTTCTTGCATTTCTATGCACCAATAACGAAACAGCAGAAGATAAATCAAGGAATCAATCCCATTTACGATTGCATAAAAACCATGAGATACCTAGGAATAAACCTAACCAAAGAGGTAAAATATCTTTACTGTGAAAACTACTTATGAAAGAAATTGAAGATGACACAAAGAAATGGAAAAACATTCCATGCTCATAAATGGAAGAAAAAATACTGTTAACATGTCTATACTACCCAAAGAAATCTACATATATTTAACACAATCCCTATCAAAATACCACAAGCATTTCCCACAGAGTTAGAACAAACAATCCTAAAATTTGTATAGAACCACGAAAAAAACAAATAACCAAAGAAATCCTGAAAAAGAAAAGCAAAGCTGGATACAACAGACTTTAAGCTATATTACAAATCTGTAGTCATCAAGACGGTATGGTACTGGCACAAACACACCACACATGGATCAATGGAACAGAAAACACAGGAATGAACCCATAACTATATGGTCAACTAATCTCTGACAAATCAGGAAAGAATATTCAATGGAAAAACCAGTGTCTTCAAAAAATGGTGTTGGGAAACTGGACAGCAACATGCAGGGGAATGAAAATGGACTACTTTTTACACCACACCACAGAAAAAAATTCAAAATGGATCAAAGATCTAAATGTGAGACAGGAAACCATCAAAATCCTTGAAGAGAACACAGGCAGCAACCTCTGACATTGACCATAGCAATTTCTTACTAGACGTCTCCTGAGGCAAGGGAAACAAAAGCAAACATGAACAACTAGAACTTCATCAAGGTAAAAAAACTTCTTCGCAGTGAAGTAAACAATCAACAAAGCTAAAAAGTAACTCACGGAATGGGAGAAGATATTTGCAAGTGACATTTTGGATAAAGGGTTAGTATCCAAACTCTGTAAAGAACTTATCAAACTCAACATCCAAAACACAAATCATTCAGTGAAGAAATGGGCAGAAGACAGGAATAAACACTTTCCCAAAGAAGACAACCAGATGACTAACCGGACACACCAAAAGATGCTCAAAATCACTTATTATCAGGGAAATACAAATAAAAACCATGATGAAAGGCGCCCATGTGGCCTAGTCAGTTAAGTGTCTGACTTTGGCTCAGGTCTTGATCTCACAGTTTGTTCATGAGTTCAAGCCCAGCATTGGCCTCTGTGCTGACAGCTCAGAGCCTGGAGCCTGACTCGGATTCTGTGTCTCCCTCTCTCTCTCTGCCCCTCTCCTGCTCACTCTCTCTCTCAAAAATAAATAAACTGAATAAAAAATTAAAAAAAAAAAAAAACACGATGAGATACCACTTCACACCTGTCAGAATGGCTAAAATTAACAACACAGGAAACGACAGATGTTGGCAAGGATGCAGAGAAAGGGGAATGTTCTTACACTGTTGGCGAGAATGCAAACTGGTGTAGCTACTCTGGAAAACGGGATAGAGGTTTCTCAAAAAGTTAAAAATAAGACTACTCTACAACCCAGCACTTGCACTACTAGGTATTTACCCAAAGGATACAAAAATACTGATTTGCAGGGACGTATGCATCCCAATGTTTATAGCACCATTATCAACAATAGCCAAATTATGGAAAGAGCCCAAATGGATAAAGAAAATGTGGTATGCGTGTGTGCGTGTGTGTGTGTGATGGAATATTACCCAGCCATTAAAAAGGATGGATTGTGCCATTTGCAATGATGTGGATGGACCTAAAATTTCTTTTGCTAAGCTAAACAAGCCAGTCAGAGAAACACAAATGCTATACGATCTCATGCATATGCGGAATTTAAGAAACAAAGATGAAATAGTAGAAGGGGTAAGAAAAAAAAGAGAGAGGCAAACCATATGAGACACTTTACTATAAAGAACAAAGAGGGTTGATGGTGGGAGGTGGGTGGGGGATGGCTAAATGGGTGATGGCATTAAGGAGGGCACTTGTGATGAGCACTGGGTGTTGGATATGTGATGAATCACTAAATTCCACTTCTGAAACCAATATTACACTATTTGTTAACTAGAATTTAAATAAAAACTCGAAACAAGAAAGAAAGAAAGAAAGAAAGAAAGAAAGAAAGAAAGAAAGAAAGAAAGAAAGAAAGAAAGAAAAAGAAAGAGAGAGAAGGAAAGAAACAAAGAAACAAAGAAACAAAGAAAGAAAGTCAGACTTACCATGTGATGAAAAAAAATCAACAATCCATATTTAAATGGTCTTCATAGCTCAGTCTCAGTAGAGAGCCCTCTATTGCTTTTGATTTCTCAAAAGAAACCATTTCCAGTGAGCCAGTGGAAAGGATGCTTTTAGTCTGCTTTTTTTCCAAAAGCATAGCAGTACCAGTTGCTATTGCTGTATAACAGATTTTTATACAACTTAAGCGGCTTAAAATGACATAAACATAAAATAAAGTCATTTTATGATCTCATGGTCAAGTCATTTTATGATCTCACGGTCTCTCTGTGTCAGAAACTTGATAATGGTTCTGTGGGGGCAGTTCTGGCTTAAGATTTCTCAAGTGGTTGTAGTTATATAGTGACTGGAACTAGAAGCGAGGTAGGGGAGTGGGGTCAGAAGGAGCAGATGGGAGTTGGAGAGGCGTTTCTATGTATAGTTTCAGGGCTTCTCCATGTGGTCTCTCCACATGGGATAATTTGAGCTTCCTCATAGGGTGATGGCCTGAGGGCAGCTGGAATGCTTACATGGCAGCACCGGCCTCCAGCATACATATTCCAACAAGCAAAGGAAAAGATGCATCATCTTTTGTGACCTAGACCCAGAAGTCATGCTACATCACTTCTGCATTCTATTGGTTATAAGTGAGACATAGAGATTCAAGAGAAGAGAAATTACACCCCACCTTTTGATGATAGGGCAAGTATCTGTAAGAACCCATGGACTGGGGGTGCCTGGTTGGTTCAGCCAGTTAAGGATCTAACTCTTGATTTTAGCTCAGGTCATGATCTCATGGTTCATGGGTTTGAGCTCCGCATCTGGCTCTTCACTGACCATGCTGAGCCTGCCTGGGATCCAATCTCTGTCTCTCTCTCTCTCTCTTTGCCTCAGCCCTGCTTGCCCTTGCTCTCTCTCTCTCTCTCAAAATAAATAAACAAGTAGAACACGTGGGCTGAGAAATATTCTTTTGGCCACCTTTGGAAAATATAATCTGGTACGGCAGCCATTATAGGGCTCTGGCTTGATGCAGGAACCTCAGTTCTAATGTATACCTTTGCAAAGGCTCAGGTTATCATGATGTCATGCTACAAACATGTTTCTCTGATTTCAAATTACCTCTTTGTTTCAAGCATTCAAGGATTTCCTTTTTTTTTTTTTTTTAGAGATATGATTTAGTTGTGTTTCTGTTCTCATATTTTATCCACCAGGCCCATGTGTTAGTAGTGGGAAGAGAAACAACCCAGGCCGAATGCCCAAAACTGGATTTCAACTCTGTTCCTTGTCTCTGGAAACTTCAGTCCCATTTGGCAAAGACTGTCACCAAGATTAAATTATGTTTATTCTCAAGTTTTAACTTGAGAGAAAAAAAGCACATGAACTCCTTAGCTAATTGTTTTAGTTCTCTTGTCAAAGGTGAACCCAGATACAAGAAGCACAATGAGTCTTGAGCAAAATAAGAGTCACGCCTATATGTCAGTGAACTACAGAACATAAAAAAATGTGGAAAAGTCTTGAAAGCATGAAGAGAGAAAAGATACATGACCTACAAAGAAACAACTAGTCAGAAATCACTCATTTCAAAAGTAACAATGTGAACTAAAACGCAGCGAATATTGCCAACATGGCAGCCAACAATAATTAACAATTAAAATACTAATACTGAACTAAAACATTATGTGATTGAAAGTGAAAATTAAAAGATTAAATTAACAATAATTAGCCACTGCAGAAAGAACTACTGAAAAGGAAAAGAAGGAAATTAAATCGAGAAAGAAGTGAGTTGTAAGAAGCGATGATACACATAGAAATTGTAAACATATGGGGCATAAATCAGCTCATTTAGAAGTTCTTTCAAGTCATTAAGGTACGAACTTAAAAGAAGAATGGTCAAGACACATCCCTGATATATTCCTTTCAACATTTCATCTGATATATTAGGTGGTGGTTCATATAAGTCCTGACCCTTGCAGAGATAACCACAAGATCCTGGAACTCTATTAATCTCTATTAATTATGAAAAGAAAGACATAGAAATAATCACAAGAAAACGAAACTCTCAAACTCACTTTCGTGATTGGTTTCATCCTTGTTTACTACAGTTCCTAAATTATAAAATGTACGCCTTTTGGTGTTCCCCTGTCTTTCCCTCCACCCAGACGGAGGTGCAAGTGAAAAGTTAATACAACACTCCTGGTTTCACTTCAACATGTAGAGAGCTTGGAAGTCAAATCTCCCATCCTTACAACCTAAAAAAGCAAAACGAACTGAAAAACAACTTTTCCAGGGCCCATCAGGGATCTGACATTGCAGGGCAAACCGCCAATCCAAAATCTGGAGAGAGAGAGAGAGAAATCCAGAGTCGCAGATGAGATCCGCTTCCCTGGAGGAGGAGCCGCTGGCACTAGAAGCTGGTAGGAAATGATCATCGTGACAAGTTGCCAAAGCGGACAATGGAGCACAGCCTGAGACTGAGAAACTCCTGGGGACCCCACTGTTGGGGGGGGTCCCCCCACTTCAATGGATTTTACCTTCAAGAAAACTACCAAGTTCTCATGGTAAAGATCAGAGAAAGATTGGGTGGATTTGGCAGAGGAGGAAGAAGAAGAATTGTGAAAAATGTCCAAAGTGTTTCTATAACACAGGTTCTACTTCACAAGGGAAAGACTTGACCAGAGCTTTACCCCGCCTGGAGGGGAAGGATACTCCTCCTACGCCATCTCATCTAGCTTTCCGGTTTCAGTCAGGAGGAAAAACAAAAACTCTTCCACCCTATCAACACTTAGGAAGTCCCAGCCCTGAGACTCAGGCCTACCAAAAGACTAAGGTTTCATCTTAAAATTGTACAATGCTTCCCCTCCCCCATACTATACCAGCACCGCAACAGGCCACCACTATCACAGCAGGTTACAGATGAAGGAATGAGGACGTGCAGACTCTGAGAGTTCTAGGGAAACCCAAAAACTACAGGAGAGAGAAAACAAGGGCATTAAAGGAATCTGAAGCCTCTGGCACCTACAGCTACAGCGAACATGAAATGCATCCCATCTCCTAGCCAGGCTACATAATTTTCCTAAATCCTATTGAACTCACTTATATTATCCCATACAGCATGATCAGCTTTCAACAAAATCTTACAACCAAAGGCAAAACCAAAGGCAAGAAAAAACACACTCCAAAGAGAGCAAGCATTAGAACCAGATTCAAATATGACACAGCTGTGGGATTATCAGACAAGAAATTTAAAATATCCATGATTTAATATGTTAAGGATTATGAAGAGCAGACAACATGCAAGAACAGCTGGATAATATAAGCAGAAAGGCAAAAACTCAAAAAAAGAATCCAAAGGAAATTATAGAAATCAAAAACACTGGAACAGAAATGAAGATTGCTTTGGGTGGGCTCATCAGTAGACTTGACGTGGCTGAGAAAAAAGTCAGTGAGCTTGAAGATAGGTCAACAGAAACTTCCCAAGCTAAAAGGCAAAGAGGAAAGAGAAAGAACAAAACATCTAAGAGCTAAAGAACAATTTTATTTTCAAAATGTCTAATGTGCATAATTTGAATACCAGGGAAGAAAAGAGAGAGAAAGGGAGAGAGGGAGGACATTATAAGCTCATTTTAATTAATACAGATATAGATGTTTACACATAGAAATATTTGTAAATATGTGTATCTACACAGTCTAACATACACTTATGTATATATTTGCTTGCTCTCTTAGCTGAGAGGGCATGGAAGCAAAGACACCCCAGTAGTAATCAGCACACATAGTGCTCAGAACTCGGTGTCCAATATCATTCTCTACTAACAGGACTGGTTAAGATTCTTTGGAGAAATGGCTAATTCTATACCCAAGAGCACAAGTGCTGTCCCTAACCAGCAGCACTGTCTCACCTGGAAACTTTAGAAATGCAGAATCTCAGTCCCTACTGGGGGACCTACCCAGTAAGAATATGCATTTTAAAAAGATCTAAGGGTGATCTATATGCATGTTAAACCTTAAAAGGCACTAACTTAGGGGCACCTGGGTGATTCAGTCAATTAAGCTAAGCATCCAACTCTTGACCTCTGCTAAAGTCTTGATCTCAGGATTGTGAGTCCAAGTCCCATGTTGGGCCCGGTTTGGGGCTCCATGCTGGGCGTGGAGCCTACTTGAATGAATGAATGAATGAATGAATGAATGAATGAATGAATGAATGAATAAAAATAAAAGGCACTAACTTAGCGGCTATCAAATATAAATCACCTATCCTCACCTCCCTCCCAGCAAAATTCTTCTACTGGTAAATCTCAAGAATTTAATTTTTCTGATAGACACATTTGCTATAAAAGTTGATGAACTTACCAAGGATTCTAACTGTAAAAAGATTTCTAATATTATTAATATATTTAATATTTAATATTATCTAAATATTTCTAAAAATAGATCTACAGGCTGGATTTCTGGATAGAGAAATTTTTAACCTTACTCTAAGTTCTGTAATAGTTAACCATCCTTCTAACAACTTAGACCGTTGGGATGGGGAGTGCCTTTTTAACAAGCTAAGTGTGTATTAAATCAGTTCACGGTTTTTAAACTTTTTAAAGTTTTCACGGATTTCATATATTTTACCTTAACAAAACTATCCTTAACACAGTATACACGAGCTAACTCCAAGAGAGAGAGGAAAAAAAAAAAAAAAAGGCTTTTTTCTCTGCCCAGGTGAAGGTGTGCTCACCTCTATCTACAGAGTGGAAAATCAGGCAGAGTAATTACAGGTGGAATAAGGACTATAAGCTCCAGATTACTCTCAGGAAACATTTCTGAGTCTAAATGCACTTTTTAATTAGCTCTTCCAATAGCATCATGCTAATTGGCTAATTTGGAAATGATATGAGACCCTGTGTGCTTTAAAGAAAATCTGTTTGTTGATATATTTATTTGCACCTGAGACTGTCTTATTGCTGGCAGGACAGATATTATTAAAACAGAATCACCTGCTTATTTTAACCAGATTTTTTTTCAACGAACACACATGAATTGGATTATCCCTAGGGTTTCAGGAGGAAGTGTTAGCATTTTGAGTGATGGGAAATTGCCACTTAGCTGAGAAATAAATGAGCTTTAAATAGATCCCATTATTTTTTACAAGGTTATTATTGTAAATGTTTCATAGTAGAAGAAATGCCCTTCAAGTCTATCCCCATTGGTGGTTTATGGTTGGGGTGTTAACCTCTAAGTAGCCCAGCTCTTCACATCCAGCCACAGTGAGTTTTCATATTTTGACTATATAAAATAAAATTACCTTTCATTGGTCCACATAATATTTCCAACAAGTTTCTCTATTTGTTAGCTATGTTATGAAGAAAATGTATTAAGTTTATTTGCCTGGGCTAGGAAACTGGCTTTTCAAAGTTTTCATGGGTTCAATATATTTTACCTTTAACAAGACTATCCTGAACACGATAGAAACATGGATTTAGGTGAGAACATGGTGATATATTTGGATATTTATTTTTATCTCACTTGAATATTTCACACTGCTTTACTTGTGTCACTAAAGATGACACTGTATAATCCAAACAAGCCTCCACTGTAGCTTACCATTTAAAATGTTCCTTTCCAGCCTAATTACTGCCACTAAATAATAAAAGAAGAAACTGCACGGATCATCCTGGATTTTGGAAAGCACAGTGGTAAACACTCTCCTCCCTTCAGTTTAACAGTCTCCTTTTTACTCAGAGTATTATTGAGCCTCTGCAGGTCTTCTGCACTGTGGGCTAAGGCTCCTCAGTAAGTTTGGAAATGCTAGGGTGCCCCCTACCGTTGTCAGTGGGGAAGCATGTTTTTTTGCATCTCCATTCAGAGAACAGGATTCTTCTGAAAATGATATTTAAGCAAAGTTTGGATACGGGATGACTAGTCACGTGGTAAGAGGATGGATGGATGGATGGATGGATGGATGGATGGAAGGAAGGAAAATAGGGATATATAGGAAGTCCACCTGAGGATAAATTTTAAGTTTAGCTACTTAAATGTTTACCTGGTCTAGAGGTCTATCTATGGCAGGGGGTGGGGGATGGGGGTGAATATTACATGACCAAAAGAATTTGCATGTCTACTTTTCTAAAATAATGGTATGTAGCTTTCATCAGCATTTCAAAGGGATATGAAACCAGCGTCATTCTCTCTCTGTTACCTTCCTTGTTGTCTGTCTTGGTGGTATCAATAACCAGGTAGGTGAGCCTTCTACTTAACAACGACTTCCCACTTTTTGCATTCCTCTCCTTCAGTGATCCTATTCTCCACCTGTTTCAGTCAATCAGTCCTATTATCACACCCTAAACACTGTCATTACTGAGAACTCTACCCCCTGCAGAATTTCACTTTGCAAGCATTTCACTTTGTGATCACCAATTCCTATTTTATATATAACTTTTTCTCATATATATAACTTCCCCATAATTCTTTGACTGGGATAGCCCAATCCATTTGCAATCCTGCATTTTTCACTATCATTCATTTCTGAACTTTTTTACTCATCTTAGTTTCCATGTTCTATCACTGGAATCAGCTCCTTGCATGCACTCAGCTCCTTTGTCCCTTCCTCCCACCACCTTATTCGCCAGGTTAAATTCCACCCCTAAATTCAGACCTCCACTTATTCCAAATCTGAAGTCCAACAGTTGCATATGAAGAAACTAACCAAAGAAAAACACAAAATCAAGTGATTGGTCTCACTTTAAATTTATGATCCCCGAAGTCAGGAGGGCTGGCAATTTTGCTATATTATTGATAAACTGGATTTCATCAAAACTTTAAGCTTATATTCTTTGAAAGACACTGTTAAGAAAATAAAAACGCGGGGCGCCTGGGTGGCTCAGTCAATTGAGCAACCGACTTCAGCTCAGGTCATGTTCTCGCAGTCTGTGAGTTCAAGCCCCACATCAGGCTCTGGGCTGACAGCTCAGAGCCTGGAGCCTGCTTGAGATTCTGTGTCTTCCTTTCCTTCTGCCCCTCCTCTACTCACTCTCTCTCTCTCAAAAATAATAAACATTAAAAAAATTGTTTTTAAATAAAAAGGCAAGCTAAATACAGGAGAAAATATCTGCAAAACACATATCTGATAAAGGACTTTTATCTAGAATATATAAAGAACTTTCAAAACTCAATAACAAGATAAGAAGTCAGTTTTTAAAAAGTAGGCAATGATGCACCTGCATTGACTCACTCAGTCTGACTCAATTTTTGCTCAGGTCATGATCTCATGGTTTGTGAGATCAAGCCCCACATCAGGCTCCAAGCTGACAGCACAGAGCCTGCTTGGGATTCTCTCTCTCCCTCTATGTCTGCCCTTACCCAGCTCATGCTTTCTCTCTATCCCTCTCTCTCTTTCTCTCTCAAAATAAATAAACAAACTTAAAAAAAAAAAAAAACAGGCAGCATGTTAGAATGTATACTTTACCAAAGAAGATATATGCATGGCCAATGAGCCCATAAAGCATGCTCAACTTCATTAGTCACTACGAAAATGTAAATTAAAACTACGACGTGCTTTACTGCAGACCTATTAGATGAAAATAATTTTTTAAACACAATACCAGGATGAACTAGAACTCTCATAAATCGCTGGTGAAAATGCAAAATGATAGAGCCATTGTGAAAAATAGATTTTCAGTTTCTTATACAGTTAAGCATATACTTACCATATAGCCTGGCAATCTCACCCATAGTTGTTTTCCCAAGAGAGATGAAAACTTATGTTTACATAATACCTATTCACAAGTATTCATGGCAGCTTTATTCAGAATTGCCAAAGACTGGAACAACTCAGATGTCTTTAACTGGTAAACAGATAAACAAATTGTGGTGTATCCATACAGTGGAATATTACTTAGCAATAAAAAGAGTAAACTCCTGATTCATGCAATGACATGGATAGATCTTAAAATCATTACTAAGTGAAAGAAGTCAGTCTCAAAAAGCTAGCTACATATTCCATGATTCCATTCACATGACATTTTGAAAAAGGCAAAAACGACAGGACAAGAAAACAAATGAGTGGTTGTAAGGGGCTAGAATGTAGAAGAGGAGATATTTAGTGCAAGAGGGCACCAGAGAATTTTGTGAAGGGATAAAACAGTTCTATGTTGTGTTTATGACAGTGGATCTTACTGCATGTAAATGATATCTCAATAAACCTATTTAAAAATGGATACAATGGTGCCTGGGTGGTTCCGTTGGTTAAATGTCTGACTTCGGCTCTGGTCATCATCTTGTAGTAGTTCATGAGTTCAAGCTCTCTGCTGTCAGTGTGGAGCCCACTTTAGATCCTCTGTCCCTCTCTCTCTCTGCCCCCTCCCCTTTTCCCTCTCTTTCTCAAAATAAATGAATTAAAAAAATACTTTAAAAAAATAAAATATAGAGTAAAAAAATAAAAATGGTTACAATGTATTACAACATCGAGATGGTGCAAATGGCAAGAATTCATTCTTTTTTAGGGCTGAGTAATATATTACTATATATATACCACATCTTCCTTAACCATTCATCAGTTGATAGACACTTGGGCTCTTTCCATAATTTGGCCACTGTGGATAATGCTGCTATAAATGGCCATAGGAATATATTAAAACTAATGTCATTGTTGGAACTCCAGCTTTTGTTCTCTAAATTCTGCTTCTTGTGTGTGCTCATTTTCCTCAGATGCTAACACGGACCGAAAGCTTGCTAAGCCTACATTCTGTCATAGTGATGCCTCAAGAGAAAAATAACAAAAGATTGAAGGCAAAGTTTTATCAACCTAGTATCACAAACTAGACTTTGAATTTCATTCAGCCAACTAAAATGCATAGACTTCTTAAGCATTTGTCCACAATGCTTTCATTACAAATGTCTACATCATTCTGAACTAGGCCTTCGGTGAGATGAAAAGTTAACTCTAAGTGCTCATCGGTTCTTTGATCTTTTACAGAAAACAATAAAATAAATCTTAAAATCCCAAATTAAATTTATTAGCAACACACACAGGCATACAAGTCCTACCACAGTGACCGCTGAACTCTGACACGTCTGAAGCCAGATGGACTGAACATCCTAATGAACACAGATTTAACAATTCTTTGGTTTAAACGAATGAACGCCAAAAATATCACAAGGTTGTTTTACACTTGATCCGGTCCGCATGTTGTAGCTCATCCAGAACATTTCTGATGGTCTCAACGGACACTTCTCCTCTGTGATGTTTTTTTGATGCAAGATTCCATACGTTTTCAAATTCTTCATCAGAAAGCTTCACACCAATGTTACATAATATCTCTCCAATCTAGGGGGAGAAATTGAAAGCCAGGCTAAGCTTTGTGTTTTTAAATTTGTATTTTAAAAATATCTTCAGGGGCACCTGGGTGGCTCAGTCGGTTAAGCGGCCTTCAGCTCAGGTCATGATCTCATGGTCTGTGAGTTCGAGCCCCGCGTTGGGCTCTGTGCTGACAGCTCAGAGCCTGGAGCCTGCTTTAGATTCTGTGTCTGCCTCTCTCTCTCTCTGCCCTTCCCCTGCTCACGCTCTGTTTCTCGAAAGTAAATTAAAAAAATGTTAAAAAAAAATTAAAAAAAAAATATCTTCAGAGTGCCTGGTTGGCTCAGTCGGTTAAGCGTCCGACTCTTGATTTCTGCTCAGGTCATGATCTCATGGTTCATGAGTTCAAGCTACATGTTGGACTCTGCACTGACAGTGCAGAGCCTGCTTGGGATTGTCTCTCCCTCTCTCTCTGCCCCTCCCCCACTCACACTCTTTCTCTCCCTCTCTCAAAATTAATAAATAAACATTAATACAAATAAGAGGGTATTCACCTATACTAGCCCATATATAAAATATTATGACTTTCGACTCTAAGCATTTCTGGTTATTTTAAAGGGAAGAAGACAAATTCAAGCAGAAAGGGTGAAAAGTTAAAGTTAGAAGATGCATTAGATTTAATTTCCATCTCACTCACTTCTTGTCACTAGGATCTTGTGTATGTCATGTAAACCCCTTGAAAATTAGTTTCCCTTCGCTAAAATAGGATCATTTATAAAATGTCCCTAACTGGCCTGTTATAAACTTTACAGTTGTGGATGTGCAAATGCCAGAGAGATAGAGCACGCGTGAACAACTGAACAAACTAAAATCTGAACATACTGAAAACCAGCAACCTTTGGTTATTAGCAGTATCTCTGCAATGATCATTATTAAGGGAAAACATGCTTCTTATGTCCCAGGGAAAATATAAGGAAGGAAAGATAAGAACCAGCAGTGGAAAGAAATGTTAGAATGAGTAGAGGAAATAAAAGATTCGAAAAAAAAATTAAATTTCAAAGAGGAAAAACATTTACTATGAAGCATGCAGAAAAAAAAGCAAAAAGGGAAATGGAAAGAAAGGTTAGACAGTGGAAAGCCAAAGAAATAGAAGAGCTGCAGAATACATCTATTAAACGGAATCTTAACAATTTAAAGGCGCTGGGGAAATGATGTGCCTTCATGGGAAATTAACCGTGTGAGCAAATACGCTTGAAATTCCCAAGAGCGGCCCGCGGCTGCAGCTGTCCAGCAAAAATACCTCCGTGCCCCGTGCGGAGTGGCGATTTCCCGCTGCCCCGCCCGCAGTCGGCAGGTAAGGAGTGTCCCCACAGAGTGAACTCCTAAAGTGGCCTCCTCCTCCCCCTCCACTTCCTTTACCCCTCCTTAGAAGGCATCCCTCCCTTGAGTCCCCATTCCATCGTAATTCACGGATTAGCTGATCTTTCCAGAAACCTATCCATTCTCGGTTAGCGTTATCTCTCCAACCACTCGTTTGGGTTCTTTCCTTTTTTTCCCAAATGTGTGAGACAAAGGATGACTTCCTGGTTAAAAGAATCTTAGGCATCATGCAACAAGCTGGAGATTTTTGTTTCTTTTGACAACCCTGAATTTCTATTTCATAGGGCCTTTAGAGTAATTAAGGGAAGTGAAAACACGGTCTGGGGGTGTCCCTTCTCCCATCCCCAAGGGCTGGTCCCAAAGATCAGCCAGAAGGCCTCTCCTCTGAGTTTCTCCCTTCCTGTGTCCCCTACCTCAGTGGAGATGAATTGTTGGAATGAATCTGTTATAATTAAGGTAGGAGCTGGTAAGTTTTCAAGCCATCAACCCTCCATCGTATACATTGCCTTCCACGAGTGCAGATCAAGACAGGCTGACCATGCGTGACTATGAATCTTTGGCCCTTCGAACCCCAGTGGCTATTCTGACCTAGCTGGTCACTCCTGTTTTCTAACTCACCTCAGAAGAAAATCACCTGGAATATGAGGACCATGTTTCCTAACAAACAAACAAAACAGAAACAAGATACGTAGGCTGACAAAGGACATGGCAACAGGACAGAATGTTTTAAATCAGTGTTTCCACAGATAATAAGGAGGGTGGCACGGTGGCCCTTCTCACACCTACTCTTTGGTTTTGGAGACACAAAATCATGAGATACTTACACAAGGAAGGGATTGATCCCTTTTGATTGAGTTCCTTAGGAAAACATTTTTGTTTTTATATGTAGGTCCTAGTGGATGTACGATATCAATGTAATGGAAACTCCGCTCCAAGAATTGTACTGAAATGTCACAACCAAACTGAACAGTATCTTTAAGATTCCTCTATTTGGGGATCCTGATGACTTTTGTAATATAAAATCTCTACTTTTTAAAAGTCTAAAATTAAATAGTTGTTGTTAAATAAGCATTTTGATCTTTGTATGTTTATGTGAAGTTGACATATCTTTCAACTCTTTTGAAATAATATGCTCTACCTCTCTTTTCGATCTTGTCTTGAAGAAGTCTCTTTCAAACACTCCTTTCTGGCCAAAGATGGTCGGATGCAGTAATGAATAGGCATTGCCCTCTTCACCATAATTAGTTCGATCACTGATGCGACGAATTCGGGGGGCAGGGATATCAGACCGGACGGTTGGAACACCATAGATGGGATAACCTAGGATGTCAATGAGACAGGAAGACAGACATTCTAAAACCAAGCTGTACAATACAGTAGCCACTAGCCAGCTGTTGCTATTGAGTATACACTTGAAATGGGGCTAGTCTGGGGCACCTGGGGGCTCAGTCCGTTAAGCAACCGAGTCTTGATTTTGGCTCATGTCATGATTTCACATTGTGAGACCGGGCCCTGCATTGGACTCCACATGCTTGAGATTCTCTCCCTATCTCTCCCTCTACCCCTGCCCTGCTTGCACACGCACACTGTCACTCGCTCTCAAAAACTAAAAAATAAATATTAAAAAAAAAAGAAGAAGAAATGGGACTAGTCCAAACTGAGATGTGGCATAAGTGTAAAATACACACTGAATTTAAAGATTTAGTACCCCCAAAAAAGTGAAATATTTAACCATTTTATATTGATTACTTGTTGAAAAGATATTTGGGAGATCTATGTATTATATATAAAGTGTATATAGTATTAAAATTAATTTCACCTGTTTCTTTTTCTTTCTTTTTTCTTTTTTTCTTTTTTTTTTTTTTTTTTTTGAGAGAAAGAGCACAAGCAGGGAAACAGGGAAAGGGCAGAGAGAGAGGTGGACAGAGGATACGAAGTGGGCTCCACACTGAGAACAATGAGCCCAATGCGGGGGTTAAACTCACAAACTATGAGATCATGACCGGAGCCAAAGTTGGATACTCAACCGACTGAGCTACCCAGGCACCCCTCACCTGTTTCTTTTTCTTAATGTGGAAACTAAAAAATTTTAAATACATATAACTCCAATATATTTTTTATTGGACAGCACTATTCTAACATGAGTAGTAGAAGATCTCATTACACTAGAATATACAGCATATCTAAAAACAACAGTTAAGAAAAACATGCAAATCCTTAGTCATGTCCTTAGTCTAAGGAACTGATCTTGACCAACATAAGTCTAACTAACCAAGAGTCATCATGCTCAATATGAAGAAAATGAGGTGTTACGAACTGAACTATATGCTCCCCAGATTTATATGTTAAAATCCTGACCACCAGTACCTCAGAATGTGACCTTATTTAAAAACAGAGTCATTTCAGGGTGCCTGGCTGGCTCAGTCAATATAGCATGTGACTCCTGATCTTGGGGTTGTAAGTTAGAGCCCCACATTGGGTGTAGAGATTACTTAAAAAATTTTAGGCATGCCTGGGTGGCTCAGTTGGTTAAGCATCCAACTTTGGCTCAGGTCATGATCTTACGGTGTGTGTGTTTGAGCCCCACATTGGGCTCTCTGCTGACAGGTCAGAGCCTGGAGCCTGTTTCAGATTCTGTGTCTCCCTCTCTCTCTGCCCCTCCCCTGCTCATGCTCTGTCTTTCTCTCTCTCCAAAATAAATAAGCATTAGAAAGAAAGAAAGAAAGGAAAGAAAGAAAGAAAGAAAGAAAGAAAGAAAGAAAGAAAGAAAGAAAGAAAGAAAGAAAGAAAGAAGGAAAGAAAGAAGGAAAGAAAGAAAGAAAAATAATATTAATAAAATAAAGTCATGCATTTGTAATTAATTAAGTTAAGATGAGGTCATACTGAAGTAGAGTAGGCCACTCATCCAATGTGAGAGGAGTCCTTATAAAAGGGGGCATTTGGACACAGACTCACACAGGAGAGCCCCTGTGAGGGTGAAAGCACAGATCAGGCTGATGTGACAGAAGCCAAGGGACACCAAAGACTGTCAGAATCTCGGAGGAGCCTGGAGCAGATTCTCCCTCACAGCTCTGGAAGGAACCAACCCCCCCACCAATACCCTGGCCTCAGACTTTCAGCCTCCAGAACCGTAAGATGATAAATCTGTCATTTGAGCCATTCGGTTTGCGGTACTTGTTATGGCAGCCCTCACAAACTAACAGATGGCGAATGAAGATACGGAGAAGAGTTTTGCGAAAGCTCTTCAAACATTTGAAGGCAAATCTGTTTGTAGCCAAGAATCACATGGCTTATAAGTCTCCTAACAGTTGGCGAAGTGTGGGTAATATTCAATGTTCTGATCAGCATAGATCAATTTCATTGGTATTGAGAGAATCATATTACTTAGGTCATCATTAACAATATCACCCTACATTATTGAGACCCCCTGGATGCTTCAGATACAGAACTGAATGAAAGGTCTCAGGCTTTGAGAAACAGCCTAATGAAGATAAGAGACTGGGGAAAATACACGGGCAAAGAGCACTTCTATGTTTGCTGATCATTTTAGAACTCAGCAAATAATGTGACATACTCACACAGAGAAGGAACAGCTCCGACTACTGCGTTGATCTCAGAAGAAGTTGTCTTATAGTGATTAGAAACTTTATCGCCTGGCCTCAGAAGTGTCCGGAGAGTCTTTTCTGAGCTCCCTGGTTCTTTTAAGACAATATCTTCAGGCTTTATCAGGAGAGTTGGTTCAGATATTTCAACAGTAGCCTCTGCAGGGTTTGCACAATCTGGTTTTCTACCTTTGAGCAAAGAGGGAAAGGGGGAGTTAAAAAAAAGTACGGGAAGAAATGACTACTTGGTGCTTGCTGCTCTGCAGCAAAATCTTTTCTCCTGGTTAGTCCCTCCTTGCTGGTGGAGACCGAGACTGGGCTGGTGAAACCCTCCACTGAAGCCAGCGTCCCAGTGCGGGAGAGCAAGGGCAGGCCAATGTCATATACCAGGAAATCCCACCGCGGCCTGAGGTTTCGTCTTGCCACTCCACTGGCTTTACTCTAGAATAAAGCTTTTAAATCTGAGAGACCAAATGAAACTGTGGAGCCTATTTCTCCTTTAAAAAAAAAAAAATTAGAGTTTATTTTCATATTTAACTTGAACTACAGGATTACCAAAGTTGTTTCCAGAGTTCTACTCCAAGGAGTGAGAGTAGAAAACACACTGGGGTTGTAAATTCCACACATACCTGGTGGTGGCAGGGAGCCTCACATATTGCAACATTTAGACTGGCAGTGAGAACACAGCCTGAGCTCAAGAACCGATTATATAAATAACCTTCCTCACATCGCTGTAGAAAAGAAAACCCTGAGGTAAAACTCAAATTCTAAGACTCTGTTCTTTTGAAGATTTGTTTTGCTGAGTCATTCTGAAATTTAGGAGTAAATTCCTGACACAGCTTTTTCACAGAACTGGTAGCTACACAGCAGCACTAGAGGGCGCTGTGGTCTTTCAATTTTTAGAAGAATTCTCAGGGTTCTGGGAAAGTCCAAACAAGAGTTGCAAAGGCAAATGGTACCCTAGTATCAGTTTCCCCTGGAGTGGAAACCATGGCAAACCAGAAAAGACATACCTATCTAAAGTCTGCAACCCCTATTCGGCTCCTGCCAATTGCCATGAACACGTTCAGGCCTCGTGTTCCAAAACTTCTAATCCCCTCCCTGCACCCCTCAAAAGGCAGAAATCTGGACAAAGTTTGAGAAACAGTTTCTCAGAAAACTGTTTGAAAGCCACTGCCTTATTAACTAACTAGGATTTAAATAAAAATTTGAAAAGAAAAAAAAAGTACTAAAAAATAATAAATAAAAAATAGTTAACTTAAAAAAGAAAGAAAGCAAGCCACTACCTTAGAATACTCACCTCTTTTCCTCTAGAAGTCAACAGTAAGATAGAATTTGATATAAGAAAATTCCTGGCAGGGGTGCTTGGATGGCTCAGTCAGTTGAAACTCTCGATTTTAGCTCAGATCGTAGATCCTAGGGTTGTTTGATCCAGCCCCACGTTGGGCTCTGCACTGAGCATGGAGCCTGCTTAAGACTCTCTCTTCCTCTCCCCTCTGCCCCTCTCCCCATCTCCACCCCATACTCACCTGTGCTCATACTCTCTCTCTAAGAAATGAAAAAAAAAAAAAAATCCTAGAAAAACATTCCTGAGTCCCTTCGGACTAAACCACTGGCCACTCTCTTAGAAGATTCTGAAAAGATGAAAAATCTCAAGGACTCCATTGAAAATGGCTGATGAAGTCAGAACTCAAAAACCAAGAACAATTTGAAAATCTGGTTTCCACACAGACTTCCGCCTTCCGCCACTACTCCATGAGTTGTGCCAAGAAGAAAATAAATCTATCACCCCTTTGTATTTCTGAGAGAATGAGGGTAGACCTGTTTCCCATAAAATCTTCATTAGGCAGACAAGAACTTCCTGTTTTCCTAGTGGTTAGAACGGAAAGGCCATCTTAGAAACCCATAAGGGGTCATATCATCAATAAAGCCCTAAATTTGGTTTTGGCCTTGTAGGAAGGCATGACCCAGAAATAAAAGTGAAAACAGTAATAACTTCACTTTTTAGAGAAAAATATTCCAAGAGGAGACAAAAAATGTAAACAGTCTTTTAAAAGAGTTAATCTTCCTTAGTAATCAGAATTTGAACATTAAAGCAAACAAGGTATCATAATACCAACTAAATCACAAGAATGTTTGAAATAATTCTCAGTGGTAGCAAAGTTAGGGTCAGACCTCAAAGATTTTGCTGATGAAATCGCAGACTGGTACAATCATTTAGGAAAGCAAAATGAAACTATAGAGTTACTTCTGTGACAATAATAACATTCATAAGAAATGAGATATAATTAGAAACAAAGCTTTTTGAGTGTTACCAACATTACATTCAAGATATCTGGAAATAACCTAAGTTTCAAAGAGTGAGGAAATGGCTTAGTAATTCATAGTATATTGGCATGCGGGAACTGAAAATGAAATTTACAGAAAAGTTTCCCATAAAACTATTTCTTAATTCCATAGAAATTTGAAAGTTAAATTTTAAAAAGCCAAATAAAAATGGTACATTTACTGTGATTTTAGCTACATTTAAATTATATGCACATGTCCATGTACATAGTATACATGTATGTCACTATATGGTTAGTGATGCAGGAAGTCCATGTGGAAACATGAAAATATTTGAATAAAGGTAAAGATTATGTTTTTCTTTTTTTTACAAAATGTAAAAGAGAGGGCACCTGGGTGGCTCAGTCGGTTAAGCGTCCAACTTCAGCTCAGGTCATGATCTCACGGTCCGTGAGTTCGAGCCCCACATCTTGGGCTCTGTGCTGACAGCTTGGAGCCTGGAGCCTGTTTCAGATTCTGTGTCTCCCTCTCTCTCTGCCCCTCCCTCATCATGCTATGTCTCTCTCAAAAATAAAATTAAAAAAAAATGTAAAAGAGTAAGTGTTCTTATGTCAAATTCTATTTTACTGTTGACTTTTCCTGGGGGAGGGGAGCTAAGTAAGACACTGGTTTTCACACAGCTTTCTGAGGAACTCTCTTTCATGTTTTGGGCCTCTGTGTAAACTGTTTTGCTTTCGATTGCTTTCTTTTGAATGAACAACACATAGTTCCAAATTCAAAAGATACAAACACATAGATTAAAATGTAAGTCTTGCTGCCACTATGTCCCTTAGCTACCTGGTTCCCCTTAAACATCATCAAACTCTTTCCTGTCCTTGTATAAACAAGCAAATAATATGTATATATGTGCATATTCTTAAATATATAACATTAAGGTTGACAAGAGTCAAGCTCCTAGAAAATATAAAAGTCCATTTAAGAAGTTAGCAAACCTTCGAAAATTAAATACCTTTAATAACAACCCTCTCTTCATACTCTTTCAGAGGCATTTTGTCTTTCCAGTTAAGAAAATTTGCAAACTCCAGGCAGTTAATCAGCCCGTCTTTATCCACATCACAGTAGTCAAATAGCTGGTCCAGGAGCTTCTCATCTAAGTGCAAGCTGACCTGATCACAAGCCTCCCGAAGCTCAGCTTTGTCTATCGCCCCATCTCCATTCTGTTAGACACAGAGCAGAAAAAGATGAAGCAAGCATCGTCGCTAAGAGCAGAGTATGCAACACCTAGTATTTCATTTAAGAAGAAAAAAAAGAGATCTATCACATGAATTCAAAGAACTTATTTTTTACAAAAGAGCAGTCAGTTATTAAGATACGTCCTCACTGTGTCATCCTAATATGTCCACGGTAATTTCAACCCTGGTTGGAGCAGGGTGTGGCTCAGAATCTTTGTTCATTCTATTTTAATAGTTTTTTTTTTTTCCCAAATAATTTTTTCCTTTAAATCATGCTGCGGTAGGGCAACTGTAACCATGATTTATGCTTGACATTTCATTTGACCAACATTGTGTACTTTCAACAGCTTTCTACAACTTCCCATGCTTTCAAAGTTTTTAACACCTCTGATGTTCCAACTGAGCGCTAAGTGGTCCTCCACTCACTCCATTGTCTGTTAATGAGGGGAAATTGGGGAAGTAACTGTAGGCCAAGTACTCTGAGGTACAGCAGGCAGTTGCCTGCTTGCTGTTAACATTCCTATGGGCAAGAGGGACAGACTACCAGTCTGGCCCGCTGTAACAATTAGCACTAAGATTCATCCTGGTAGGGGAAGCAGGAGAATTTCCACCTTCTTCCAGACAACAGTTAAAGACAGGAGTACCTACACTGTGTGTGAAAGGAAGGAAATTTATGAAGGCTGTGGACAGGAACAAGCTGGTTCACTTGGGAAATAAAGGGGCAGAGCACATAATGCTTGTTAAGGAGGAATGGTAAGAGCTGAGACGTCTTGCTGCTCTGGAGACTCCTCCTGGGCTCTATCAAACCTTAAGTCCATTTGGAGAGGACAGTAAAATGTCTGAGTATTTTTGCAGTGAGTCCTAGCTGCTATCAGGGAGCTTTGGCCCTCTCAGAGAAATTTCCCTGAGACAAACTCCCTAGAGATGATAAATGACTCATTGACTAGTATTCAGCTCTTATGCTCTAGATTGGGTCTACAGTGCTGATGAAGGTGAAAGGGATCCCTGGAGAATGAGGAACTGACCCAATACACTTTAGATAAATTCCTGCAGTCAGAGCCCTAGTCCTGGAAAACATCCCCACTGCTTATGTTGAAAGAGAATGAGAATTTAAAACATATTATCTTGACAAGGGGGCTACAAATTCCCTGGACTAAAGTAGACTACTTTATAAAAATCTCTGCTGCAAGCCCAAGTCAAACAAAAATGCAAACTCCATATCCCTCGCTGAAAGGCTATGTAGGATACGGCTGTTAAATCAAAACTGAAACAAATGGTGCCAACGATGATGACTTCATTGCCCAACATAGGGATTTGTGTGGATTGAAAACTTTGGTGGTTTGTTTCATTGAGCTGCGTACCACTCAAAACTCAAAGTCAATGTTTCTTACGCACCAGGTAGTGAGGTCACTCTCTCCCTCTGCACCTTTGAATCCTCCCTCCTCCATGCCCCAACCTCAACTGCTCTAAGGAAGAAAGATGACTAGATGTGGGACCACCAAGGTCTCCCTGTCACCAAGGGAGATCAAATGCCGCATTCATCTGTTCAAGTAAACTGCTTAACTTCAGAGGTGCAAAGTCTCAGACTTTTATGGCCTCCTTGGATATGAGTGCCAAAGTCATCATCTTATTCAGTCTCAAGGGGGAGGAGATGTCTGGATTCTGCCAGTGGGGTGTAAGCAGCTCAAAGTGGAGAAGGAAAGCTAGCAATATATTATTTCTGTAGCAGAATATATTATTCCACTGCTGACTGTATAACTGGTACTGATGCTTTACATGTTTGTGTTATGAATGAGCCACATGCAGAGGATGCTAGAACCTTTGGGGCCACACAACCCTACTGACCCCTTTGAGTTACAAGTCTCTGTGACTAATGACTAATTATTTTGACACCCAGAGCCTGCTGTGGTTTTTAACCTCAATGAGAGTTATGGAGGATCAAGGATGGACAGTCAATCTACTCAGTGGGCAGAATTCAAGGCTATTCTCATTGCTCTGGCCAATATTCCCCTTGATGAACCTGTTATACTTTTACTGACTTTTGGACTATGGCCAATGGCCTGCTTGTTTGGTTTGCCATTTGGAAAACTACAGACCAGAAGATTAAAAACACTTCTTTTTGAGTCTGAAAACTATGGTAATGAATCACAGCTGCTGATCGAACCATGTGGGTAAGTCATATAGATGCCTATGATAAGGATCCATTCGCTGCCCATTCTCAGACTGAAATCAACCTTCTGACTGAGCCTAAATCATCCATATTGCCACCACTGCTGCCTAGATCCGTTGCTGTACCAGACATGGTGACACACCAATCATTACAAAGAAAAACACTCTACGTTTCTGAGGGAGAGGCTACCACACCACATGACTTACTTGTGACTCCTGCCAAAAGTTGGCCAATCTGTCTCATGGTAAGGGAGGACACCTCACACTCAAGGCATCATCCCCATGCTCCTGGCATACTGACTACACGGAACCTGTGTCCCCTCTCAGAGCTATGGGTGGCGCATCACACCGTTGACACATTTTCAGGCTATGGAATTGCTATTCCAGTTCAGTCAGCCAGCTCCGGCACAAGAGTACGACCCATGAAATCAATCTGAGTCATGTGCTTTGCTTTCTGGACCATTTTCAGCCTGACAATGGTGTGTCTTATCTCAAAGGTGTTACTCGACAATGAGCTATTAGTCAAGGTACACAGTGAACCTTTCCTACACCCAACCATCCATAGCCATCTGGTAGGACTGAGCTTTGGAATAACCTTCTCAAAAATTGTCTATCTTTCTCACCAGTTTCTGGTTTATACGACGGGTCTCATCACTGAATACCGCTATCCCCGAAAATGAATAATCTCATCTCAGCTATTTCCTGGGTAATAATTAGAATAAAAGGAGTTGGAATGATATAGACCTATTTTGAGAATCTGGGACTCTGCCGTGACCGCTCCTGGACAGGATGAGTCTTTTTATTTCCCCTCTAGATTTTATATTTCTGTAGTCGAAAGTCTACACATAATCTGGAATAATATTTGATGTACAGTGAGGGTTCAGTAAAATAACAGAATTAAATCCTCTAAGCCAAGCAGATTCATTGAGGAAATCATGGCTTGTTTGTTCTGTTTTGTTTTGTGTTTTTCATTAAACTAAATCTGGGCCTTCAATAATGTAAGATTCAAATAACCAAAAATTATCCTACGGCTGTCCTAGGAAGACCCACATCGTATTACCCTCTCCAAAAAGAAAAGCTCCTTGGGGACTCGGAGCACTACATTGTGCACATTAGAAGTTAACTATCTAAAAGGTATATCAACATTAAATAGTTCTCAGTAATTTCCTCTCTGCTTAATTGAATTTTATCATGAAGAATGTGCCTGGTGGTTCACGAAGATAATCAACAGCTATTAAGACGATCGGCTTGCCTATAATTACATTTAAAATGAAGAATTTTTAAAAAGCAGAGCACCATGTATTGTGGTAGGTTCTGTTACTTGTATCACCACTATCTAAATTTACCCCGCCATCATCTCTGTAAGATACTCGTATTTGAGTAAAGCTGAAAATGTATTTATTTTAGCTTCCATGTTTTAATTCTGAAGATTCATTTTTAAATTACCTGTAAATAGCAATTGGTCTCTATTAGAAACCAGAGAAACAGTTGAATGGTGACATTTTCTTTAAACACAACTTTGCGAGAAATGCAGTGGGTGACTGATTGGTGTTTGTCCCTACATAATTGGCACAAACATAAATGAGATAGTTAACCCACTTTTTATTCATCAGTACAACACAGGCACACAGACCCACAATCTAAACAACAAAGAAAATGAATGGATTAGGCTGAATAAGCCAATGAGTAATCAAGATTTTTTTAAGATAAAAAAATGTGAAGTGTAACTTTTCCAAAACTGTGCTCAACATTGGAAGGGAGATACAAACATTATCTTTTCTTTCTGAGATAAACTGAAATCATTCTGCTAGGGTTTTTTCCTTCTCAAATCCAGATTATGATGCGCTGCTTCATCGCAGGTTTATTTATGAGCTTTTATTTGTTTATATTGGACTCATTCTAAGATAGTTTGAGGCTGCCTAGAAAAATACGTACAATGAAACAGAGCCCAAAACATGAGGATATCAGGGTAAAGAGAAAATAAAGATGGAATAAAATAAGAAGAAACTGGAATAAAAATCACACAAAATGTGTGCTGTAAGATCACATTCACAAAACTCGATGTGTTTTGTTGAATCGGCTCTGAGCTTCCTGGAGGCCAGGTCGAAAAGGTATTCACAATCAGTGCAAAATTCATGCTGTTCGTGGGTAAAAACAAACCAGATACTTAAAGGAAACACAATTATTTCCTTTAGAAAGACTGGGTTTCTGTATAAAGAGGATGTATGTGACAAAAATAAATAACAGCGTCATCGGCATACTAATAAAATTGTGCAATGTTTCACAAGCGGGATTTGCACAATAGTGCACCTTAGTACAAGCTAAAGGCAGTGCAGCTTGGCAAAAACAGTCCTGCGATGGCCTAAAACGGTGTGCGGTTATTATGCAGCCCTAGATTGATCTGACCTTATCAAAGGACACAATTTAGAGTAGTTTGAAAACTGAATGATTTTACACTCTCGAAACTGAAACCACACTCCCCTCCCCCAGGGCAGGGACATTCTAAGGTTGACTTGGACGCTGACAGCACTATGTGTACATACTCAGCTTTAGGTATGGATGACCTAGACCCAGGAAGTCTTCCCTGGGGGATCTAGGGTGCCACCCCTTCCCCCTTACCCCCAGCGCAATGCAATTTATTTATTTTTATCTTTTTTTTTTAATGTTTATTTTTGAGAGAGAGAGAGAGACAGAGCATGAGCAGGGAAGGGGCAGAGAGACAGAGGGAGACACAGAATCCGAAGCAGGCTCCAGGCTCTGAGCCATCAGCACGGAGCTCAATGCGGGGCTCGAACTCACAGACTGTAAGATCATGACCTGAGCCGAAGTCGGACACTCAACCAACAGAGCCACCCGGCCTGCACAGTTTAATCTGTCACAGCAGTTCTCAAATTTAATGTGTGTCAGAATCACCTGCAGGGCTTGTCAAAACACTGCCACTAGGCCCCAACCCTGAGTTCCCAACAGAGTAGGTCTGGGGAGGGCCTTAGATGGTGCATTTCTAACATTTTCTAACAGGTTCCCAAGTGACCCTGACAGTGATAAAAGAACTACACTTGGGTGACTCCAGGGGTCAGAAAACTTTTACCGTCAAGAACCAAAAAGTAGGGGCGCCTGGGTGGCTCAGTCAGTTAAGCGGCCGACTTCGGCTCAGGTCATGATCTCACGGTCCGTGAGTTCAAGCCCCGCATCCGGCTCTGTGCTGACAGCTCAGAGCCTGGAGCCTGCTTCAGATTCTGTGTCTCCCTCTCTCTCTGCCCTTCTCTTGCTCATGCTCTGTCTCACCATTTCTCAAAAATAAAATAAAAACATTTAAAAAAAAAAAGAACCAAAAAGTAAATATTTTAGATTTTGCAAGCTATTCAGTCTCTTGATGCATTATTCTGCATCTATAGTGCAAAAGCAGCCATAGAAAATATTCTAAATAAATTGGCATATAAAACTATTTACGAAAACAGGTGGTAGACTGGGTTTGACCCGCGGGCCATAACGTGCGGACCCCTGATCTGCACCAACCCGTCGCAGGATCTGTAAACCCACGCATAGTCCCCAAAATTCAGTTCAACTACTGGCCTTGTCATAGTGCCTGAAGGCGGCCAGCAAAGTGTCAAAGTTCTGGTAGTTCACTTTCTTCAAGTGATGCCGCACGGCCGCGACCAGGGCTCTCTGCCTGTCCTTGCCCCGAAGATACTCTCCCGGAAGTCTGTTATGGATGAGATCGCCAGCTCCTATGAAAGACGGGGGGAAACAGTCTTTAATCTGAATTCAGATAAAAGAATTTAAAGTCTGTCAATATTATTCCCATCCTAAAAGAGAGAAAGATCTAGCAACTTCTGTGAACAAAAAAACCTCACGCCTAACTCTGATTCTATTATGCACTGTGATAGAAAATCCTTGTGTATGACGGGGACAAAACATAAGAGGCTCTTAAATACAGAGAACAAACTGACGGTTGCTGGAGGGGTTGTGGGTGGGGGGATGGGAAAGGGGCCTTAAGGAGGATACTTATTGAGACGAGCATTGGGTATTATACACAGGGGATGAATCACTGGAATCTACTCCTGAAATCATTATTGCACTGTATGCTAACTAACTTGGATGTAAATTAAAAAATAAATAAACTTAAAAAAAAAAGAAAATCCTTGTATATAAAAAAGTACATAAAATAATTGATAAAACTTAATACTTCTGTTTTATGTAACTTCTCTGCTTAATGAAAAAGCTCTGATAAAATGAGTGTGGGGGGGAGGAGGTCCATCAGCCCTAGTAGGCTGTCTTTCCTAAGACAGTGAAGCCCTTGCCTGTCTGCCTCTTAGCAAACGTTTGTGTACAGTGCTGAGGATCTGAAACTGGGGGAGAGTCCATCCGGGGCCGCTCTACTGCCTTAAAGTTGACTAAACCTCTGGGAGCCCTTGTAAAAACGGAGCCCAAATTCCCTACTCCCTTCTAATATGAATTTCTAGTCTGCCTTCATTCTGCATATCGAGTTTCCATTTCTCAGCCCTGCTTCCACAGAACAATCACCCGCACAGGAGTGCAGTTCCTCGTCACAGTTCCATTAACTGAGTCCTGACCCACAATACCCTCAGTTATCTGGAAGTAATACAGTCTCCAATCCACCTACTACAACCCTAACCCCCTAGACCTGGCCCTTGCTTTTCATTTACCCTTCATGACTTAAAGAACTTCCCCAGATTATGACACAAAGAAAGTAAACATACGCCCTGCCTATACGTCCCATTCCTTGTCAGTCCCTTTTGGAAAATATTCCTTAGATGTTAATGGTGACAGACATCAGACTAGAGTTGACCCGATTGCTTCAGATGTGATGGCTTGGTGGATGTCACCAGAAGGAACCTTTTGCCTCAGTTCATTCTTCCCTGGCCTGTACCCCTCCCTTCCTGCTTTCTTGGGGCAGGGTCCTGTTGGCAGTTGACTGTCCTATCCTAGATGGAATCGCTTAAATCACTACATTGGTGCAGTTCACAGCAGCTAACGTTTATACCTACTGTGTGTAAAGCCCTATAGGGGTCTCTTTTAATAGGTACTCATTGCACCTCTGAGATTCTGACTTTCTATAAAATCAGGAGCTAATTCCACCTATTCTGACGAAAGTCATGTTTTTAAGGGCAGATATGGGTGAAAAGCCCACAACTAATGCTGGTTATAGGAACTTAGCAAGTGCCTCAGAACAAAGTCATCTGGAATGGAATCAGTTCTCATCAGACAGACCATCCTCAAGTGGGCAAAGCATCAGTAAGGCCCCGTGAGAGGAAATCATGACAGTGAGAGTGATTGCTGACAAATAAGCATGGCTTACTCTCCTCCCCCGCATTCCTTCCCCTGATATAAACCCCTTGGGTGGCTCTTCTGTAAAATAAAGGTCCTCTCTCCTCCATAAGACAGCTCCTGGTTGAGTTTTTATCTTCACAGGCCTTCGCTCTCCATTAACAGCCAAAAATAACCATCTGAATGATTGCTTTTTCAACTCCACCTCGTTTTGCCACTGTACTCTTCACTAGGTGGAACTCCTGGTGAGTGAGATACATGCTGATACCTTCTCCTGGCCTGGCCCTGAAAGAATATTCTATGAAGTTCATGTCAAATTACTTGCAATTTCTCAAGAGTCATCTCTAAAGAGCTGAGATCAGGTGTACAAGTTCTGGCCCGAGAGATCATGACCTCCCTACCATTCCATGGCCGTCAGAAAGCAAAGCAAGCTCTTGAATTGTACTCTGCCTGCAACCAATTCCCAGGACGTAGCACTGTCCACTGGTCTTGGTTCTGGTGCATTCCTGGAGCTGGGCACAACGCTTGCACGCTTCGTGGAGACATCTCAACATAACCAGTAACTCCAGGCCTTAGGGATGAGACCTTATTTGCACAGCTGTCTTTATTTCCATAAGTAAGTATTAAAGAAGAAATTCAGGTCCAGCAAAGAAATCAATATGTCCCTCGAAGCAGGAGCTTTCTGCAGAATAAATGCTATTAGTTGACCCCAACAATGGTCACAAAAGGTGAGAACCTACAGTTAATCTTTTTCCATCCATAAACTCCAGAAAAAGTCCAGAGAGGACTTAATAGTCCCCTTTCGCAGTTAAACTATGCAGTGCCAATGCTGGTACTGATACTTACATATTTTTTAAATTATTAATGTCAGTGTTCTTCCTTTTCATTTTGTAACACTATCTTATTCAATTTGTAAGGATAACTTCGATCAACTATTAGGAAATTTGTCAATGCCGTCAAATTGTCAAAATGATAAACTATGTGTTGGATTCTCCGATTCATGCTAGAAATATTTGTGAAGAATGTACTGTATGCTAGACCCCAGGGATCCAACAGATAGCAAGATGGAGCACCCACCAGCATGAAGTCTGCCCTCGAGTAAGCAGAATTTACCATGATTACCCAATTATTTTCCAGGTTCACTGATGCATTTCCTAAATCGTCTCTTCACGACTCTTACAGGTAAGAAGAGCCTCTAAGATGATTAGGCATACATTAAACATGTAACAATTCATCTAAAACACAGACCCAAAATACCATCTCCTAATTAATTTGATTAATGTGGTTCGAGAACATTATTGTATAAGCTCAATAAATATATGTTTTATTTGTCAGTGAGTGGGCTTTAGCTAAAACCTTTTCAGCAGCTGTTCTTCAACTTGAGTTTAAGTTTACATAAGAGCCTGCTGGCTCAGAACGCCTGGGCATAGGTCCCAGGAACCTGCATATTTCATAAATTCCTGGGGTGATTTTGATGCAGGTAGACTGCAGACTATTTGAAAACCACTGATATACAGCCCAATCCTGATAAGCTTTAGCATAGTCATGCCTTCGGATGTCTACCGTGTAAGATGGTTTAGAAAGAAAGACAAAATCCTGGCAAGTTTCTTCTGCCAGTTAGTTTATGGATTAATTGATGGATTGGCTGGTGGGAAGAGAGTAGTTCTTAATTATGTGATCGTAGAGTAGAGTGGTTCCTCAAACTTGAACGTGCCTGCAATTCATCTGGGAATATTTCAGATTCAGTAGGTCTGGGGTGGAGCCTGAGACTCAGTCTTGCTAAGAACCTCGCAGGGGACACCAACATTGCCAGTCTGCAGACCACATTCCGAGTAACAAGAGTCTCCTATGATGTTTGAATTTACTAAAAAGCTACTTTGCTCAACTTTTGCTTATTTAATACAGGCCATATTTATTTTCTAAATAAAGTTCTGAGCCTCGACTACACTTAAAGTATTCATTCACAAAGGCTTTAAACTGTACATATTTCAAACATAATATGAACATTTTTTTCCTCTCTTGTGCTACAAATTGTTCTCATTAATGTTAATGTAATGTTTTAAGCCTTTAAAATTAGAAGCTTTGAGAGAAGGAGATGGTGAATTTAAGAGCATAAGTTTGTGGGGAGGCTGTTCTTCGTTGTTAAGGGGAAAGTTTGTATATTTACCATACTCCTCCGCACGGAGACAAGCTCCAAATGTGTGTTCTGGGGGAACATTCATTGTTTCTGCAATGCTACCAAAGAAAACAAATCCTTCAGTTAAAATACTAAGCACATGGCATCTCTGGAATTTAGAATACGCTTGCCATATGTTTTTAATAGCTTATATTTCTCCTATAACCAAACTATGAAGATCAAACAGAACTCTCCAACAGATCTGTCCAGCCTCCCACTTGCATTAGCAATGGCTAAGTGCTTTCCCCGGCTTTCAGTAGCCCAGATTTAAAAAGAAAATGAAGAACACACCCCAAGCAGAATATGAAAATAGAGACAGACAGGCAGACAGACAGATACAGGGAAGAGAGAAAAAAAAAAGGTAACATAATAAATTAAATTTCTAATATCCCAGAAACCAAGCTTTACACAAAATTCTCCCTCCCTTTTCTCTGAATGCCCTCTTCATTTCAGAGGACTCAGCACTTTCCTAAAACACTAGGCTCTACAGAAGCTAGTAGAGTTCCCCAATTAATATGAAAGAATGACTTTCTTACTTAGTGGATAGAACTTAACAGAAAACAAACCAACATTTACCCCAAGAACACTTTTTAAATTCCACCCAAAGACACTATCAATTCAAAGTTAATTATTAACTTACGGATCTAAAACTCTTCCAAGTTGATGTTGAAACTTTTCTTTGAAATCATCAACTCTCTTGGATACGACCTTAGCTCCTCTTTTCCTATAAAATCAGAAAATTGTCAAGCATCTCTATTACCTAAGTATTCTTGGTTGCCAGATACACATACGGTGAGGAATACCGTAGTATTATTTGAGTCATCAAAGCATACATCCAGTTTCAAAAAAAAAAAAAAACTACATGCTTAAAAAAGCTGTATATGTTCATTCTTCTATCATTCATATTTTATTATAAAGATAAGTTTATGGTAGAATATAAAATTTTGTGTGAAGAATAAGACAAGCAGATTTAACATTTTTTTCAGTAAACAAAATCAAGGGGTTAAAATCATTACCATAAAATGCAACTCCTAAAATTTCTAAAATTAAGCAGCAAATAAATAAATGACCAAAGGATATAAACAGATAACTCAAATCTAGGGAGCAAATATATGGAGAAATTATGATACTGTCCAGTAATAAATGTGTAATAAAAGCATAACAAAGTGGCACTTTTAACACAGTACATAAACAAATATAGAGACAGACAGACAAAATACCTAACACTGGCCCAACATATAGTAGAACACTTGGTAAATGCAAATTACTATAATCTTTTTGGAAATAAGTTGGTAATATGATTAAAAAATCACATAAATGGTCATTCCCTTTTATCTATACCTGGGAACCAATCATAAGAAGATAATCCACATAACAATTTAAAATGTGGGAAAGTTATATATGTAAAAATGTTTGTAGCCTCAGTGACTACAAACAAACAAAAAAGAGATAAATGTTTAGTCATGGAGGGTGATTAAATTATGTCACATTAACAAGAATGCACTTCGCATGCATTTCAGATGTTGGTTATTAAGACGACATAGCAATATAAAATTATTTTATGTTAAGTGAGAAAGCAGGATATAAAATAAGATTGCATGGTGATTAAAGTTATGTAAACATTTACACAGGAAGCTACACTAGAAAGAAATACATTTAAAAGATAATAATGGTTGAATGTGGGTGACAGGATTAGGAGTGATTTTATTTTGCCAATTTTCTGTAATATAATTTCATTACTTCTATCGCTGTGATTAAATGAACAAGGTTTCTTTTGAGAACTGTGAAGTACAACACTACTATTTAATAACATTCAAATTAATAAATTCTCTATTGTTTTGCTAAGACTAAAAACAATGAACATTAAATTCTTAAACTCCATTTGCTTTTAAAACTGTTTCCTGTACTATAGAAACATTGAGCTGAATAAATTTCTGGAGAAGAGTGACACTCTGTGGAGAAACAATAGATGAAATATAAAGTAATTCATCTCTTAGGTCTCCATTTAGTTCCCATTAGTTCAAAAAGGGGAGACAAAGAACAATATGGGTAAAGTCAGAGTACACTAATGGCAGTTAAAGGGCCATAATTTGAACAAATAAGGTTGACATTCTAAAAATCAGCTCTAAAGGGCATGATTAGGAACTTGCAGGCATGAAGCGGGTAAGGATCATAAATCACAGAGCTTACTCCTTTCACCCTAAAAGTGCCTGGATTATGTTTCTGGAAGAACTATGAAGTATCTGTTAGCAGCCATGCATGTCAGAATATCCTTAGCTTCAGCATCAATGAACAACCTCACAGCAATCACTAAACAACTCAGAATAAAGACCTTTGTGTGAATTTTTTCATTCACACATGCACACGTGCACACACACACACACACACACATTCCCATCATATGAAGATTCTGATTCTTCAAACCAAAGATCGTAAACAGAATATAGACAGAGGAGGCTTTACAGAGGAAATATATCCCTTAAAAGTTGAATGTAAACCTAATTTACATTTAAATATAAAACTGAGATACCTTAAACTGTAAACATGCTTAACTCCAAATTTATAATAGACGTCACGTTGTAGAATGAAGTAGCGAGTTCTTTTTAAAATCTAGCAAACCACGGACACCTGGGTGGCTCAGTTTGTTAACCGCCATACCTTGGCTGAGGTCATGATCTCATGATTTGTGAGTTCAATTCCCGCATCAGGCTCTACACTAACAGTGTGGCGCTTGCTTGGGATTCTCTCTTCTTCTCTATCTGCCCCTTTCCTACTTGCACTCTTTCTCTCTCTAATTTATATATTAAAATAAATAAACTTTAAACAATCCAGCAAACCAAAGCAATGAAGAATCTCTCTATCGCGTTAGCAATAATCAAGTTTCAAAATACAAGAAGTATGATTAAATAAAGCATTGTTCCATCAATGATGCTTCCTTGAGGGTAGAGACAAGCTGGAGGAAAATGGTCCTTGCATGCTACCTGCTTTTGCAAATTCAGTATATTATTTCTTTAATTAAGATATAATTGGACACATAACATTGCATTGGTTGTACTTGGTGTATTCTTCTATGACTATCCCACCAAATCATTGATAAATATGTCCTTGTTAATAACCTAATGGCTCTGCTCCTACGATGTTCTTAAGGACCACAGTGCCATTAATATGGTTATTTTAGATCTTTTACAAATTGATAGCAGCTTAACATTTCTAAGCTTTCAAAAATGGATAAACCATATTCTGTTATCTCCCTTTAGGCATTAATTTCTATATTTAATTTATATATCTATAATCCTTATATAATGGTTTAACTAACTTTAATATTAATAGGTTAACAAATGTTTGCTATATGGGCTCTTCTTCTGTACCCTAAAGAAAACTATTTCATATGGTTTTAGTATAATATTACAAGAACTTGTTTTGGGTTTTTGTTTTACCATTACTGCTTTGACTATTTCAAGTATCAGAAACTAATACAATAAAAAATTAGAAAAGGAATGGAAATCAGTATTTCAGGCCTGTGCACAGAATTCAGGGCCTATAAACCTGGTATGGGGTTAGGGGCAGCCCCTGGAGCCACACTGCCTGGGTTTCATTCCTGCCCCTAGTACTTCTTAGCTGCACAATATTGGGTACATGATTTTAACGTCTTTGTACCTCAGATTCTTCATCTGTAAAATGGAAAAGATAAAAATTACAGTACACCTACCTCATAGAATTGTTGGTAAAGTTAAATAATACGTAAAGTACTTAGTTAGCCCTTTGCCTCTGTCATAGGGAGCTGCTATCACAGGGGCCACACAGACGAATGAGCCAGGCAGGTTGAGTATCTGTGGGAATGCAAACTTTCTGTGCACACTGAGGCCCGTGGAGACTTGGACGGCCAGTGTCTCCTTTAAAAAGGGCAGAGGGCAAAACAAATCCACTCCCATGACGGAGGTGGAGAAGTGCAGGAATGATGTAGTATTGGATTCCTGTGGTTGCTGCAACAAATTCCCACAAATTGGTGGCTTTAAATGACAAAAACATTCTCCCACAATTCCGGGAGGCCAGAAGTTAGAAAACAAGGTGTCGGCAAAGCTGCATTCTCTCCAAAGACTCTAGGGGAGAATCTATTCATTGCCTCTTCCAACATCTGGAGGCTAATGTCATTCTTTGGCCTTTATGGGCTCGAGGCCACATCGCTCCAATCTCCTCCATCTTCATCACCGCTTCTCCATGTGTCTTATCCTCTTGTCTCAAATCTCCCTCTGCCTTCCTTTATGAGGACACTTAACATTGGATTTAGGGCCCAGCTAGATAATCCAAAATGACTTCTTCATCTCAAGATCCTTAACCTGATTACACTTACAAAGATCCTTTCCTCAGATCAGGTAATATGCATAGGTTCTAGAAATTAGAACATGAGCGTGCCTTTTTGGGGGGCCACCGTTCAAGTCACTATATCAGTATTTCCAATCTTCTGATTCTTTAAGCATAGGAGGACATATGAATTATTAGCAGTAATCTCTCAATGCTTAAGTGTTAACTTGTATATAAAACAGAAAACAAAAAATTAAGGAAATTTATTTTAATTTTCTAGGTAGTCCTATCTAGAATTCAGGCATAAAAAGGTCACAGTTTGCAAGACTTAAGTAAGATACTTGGGTGCCCAAGTAACTATGAAAGAAAACTAAATGATAAGTGACAATTCAACTATATATGATATGACCATCTTGTAGAGATATGAAAGCCCATATCTTTAAGAAATATGAATAGGGTTGATTCTATAGATTAAAAACACACATATATGTCTTCAGATTTGCTTGCAAAGGCATGAAGTAACTTTAGAATGATACGCACACACACACACAGTATCATGGTGGTATCTGGGAGAACTGGACAGTTGGGAAGACATATCACCGTATATCCTTTTCGATTAATTTTATGTTTGAACCATGTCAATGCATTACACTTCTTCAAAAAATAAATTTAATCAACACACTCTTCTTCAAGTACACGTGCCATAATATCTAACACCTGTTTCAGGATACAATATAATTAAACTTACATTTGTAGTTCATGGAGCCAATATAAAGATTTTGCCATGGCTCGTCCATCATTAAAATGTGGTGTTGGGACCCCATACAAGTTAAATCTATGGAAACTTGATGGGTTATACTTTCGGTTCTTGGCTTCTCCTGCGAAAGAAAGAGGAAGCAATACAAATAACCTTATCTTGCAAGAAGCACATTATGCTCTCGCTGACGATGAAAATGAGAGTGGGAACCAAATGGAATTGTAACAGTGCCAGGACTGCACAGATTTGAGGACACGCAAGCATGCTCCCACGTGAGCTGGGAGACTGGTGGGACGAGAGTCCCCGGTCTTCATGTTTGGAAAGTAAGTAGGGAAACGATGTAGGAGAAAGACATATGAATGATGAAAAATGCAGGCCCCATTAACGTGACAGAAATCTTGAAGATCAGGGGAGGTACTGCCGTGCTTTGGGATCCTGGATTTCCTTTCCAGGATGCTAAGATTTGAGAGGCTGGGGTTTTGTACTCATTGATTTGGTGAGACCATCAGAATTTTGCAACCCTCCCATTTCGTTATATTCACTTTTCTCTTGGGAGAAACTGAAACCTGAGAACCCAACAGGCAGCTTTTTATAATCAAGATCTAATACTGTACTTTCTTCATGTCATATGGGATGTTAGGCTTCTATTTCCAGATAAGAAAGTAAGACTAAAACTAGAGATCAGCTAAAAAGGTTAAGAAACGATGGAGATTCAGCCTCACAAGTAATCCAAACAATGTAAATAAAAACCACAATGTGAAATCATAACTTGTCTCTCAGGTAAAAATAAAGAAGATTGGCAACGCTCACTATTAAGAAGGATGGGCAATGGAAACTCTAAAACACTATGGGTGTGAGGGAAAATTGGGGCACCTATTTGGGTGGATGGTTTGGCTCTAAGAGTAAATATTTCAAATGTTCATAAATCTAGGAATATATCCTTAAAAAATCACGTGCACAAAGATATATAAGCAATATATTTTGTAATACTGAAAAATACAATATAGATACTGATATTAAAAGACAACTAAAGTATTACATTAAATGGGGGGGAAAGCAAGAAGAAAAAAGTGCATACAGTGGGGAGCAAAACACATATATACGCACATGTAAATGCATAAAGAAAAGCATCTATGAAAGGATCATCTGTGAAAGACTGGGAATTGTGGGAAATTTTCTCTGTACTTTATAAAAGAAATATGTATTACTTTAATAATGACTAAAATTAAGTGTATTTGAAAGATGCTATAGATATAGATTTATTGTTACCGAATGGTGCCCTTGACATACTTTTTTTTAAAATATTTATCTATTTATTTTTGAGAGAGAAAGAGAGAGAGAGAGTACATATGTGCAAGCGCGGGAAGGGTAGAGAGAGAAGGTGACAGAGAATCCTAAGTGGGCTCCATGACTCGGGGTTCAAACTCACAAACCATGAGATTATGACCGGAGCCGAAATCAAGTCAGACACTTAACCGATTGAGTCACCTAGGCACCCCATTTTTTCTGACATACTATTTTAAATAAAAAATGTTTGGGGCGCCCGGGTGGCTCAGTCGGTTAAGCATCTGACTTCAGCTCAGGTCATGATCTCAAGGTTCGTGGGTTCGAGCCCCGCGTCGGGCTCTGTGCTGACAGCTCAGAGCCTAGAGCCTGCTTCAGATTCTATGTCTCCCTCTCTCTCTGATCCTCCCCCGATTGCACTCTCTCTCTCTCTTTCTCTCTCTCAAAAATAAATAGATAATAAAAATTCTTAATGTATATAGCAAGTTCCCCCAAAGCATGGAGAGTATGATGCTGTTTAACTAAAGATAGATGGCTTACTGCATGCAGGTTAAAAAGATGTTCACCATATACACTACAGTTATCTCTGGCTAGGGGGATTTCAAGGTTACATTTACTCTCTCTTCAATTTTTTTGAGATATTTAGGTATGTATGTATGTATTTAATATTTATTTAAGTAATCTCTACCCCCAATGTGGGGTGCAAACTCATGACCCTGAGATCAAAATTTGCATGTTTTTCCAACTAAGCCAGCCAGGCACCCCAAAGATTTTATTTTTTTAAGTAATCTCTACACCCAATGTGGGGCTCAGACTTAAAACCCCAAGATCAAGTGTCACATGCTCTACCAACAAAGCCAGCCAGGTCCCCCCTATTTTTTGAGATATTTAAATTTTCTACAATTATTATATATATATTTTTTTTAATGTTTATTTATTTTGAAAGAGAGTGCGAGTGTGTGATCAGGGTAGGGGCGGAGAGAGAGGGAGAGAGAGAATCCCAAGCAGGCTCTGCTGTCAGCACAGAGCCCAACATGGGGCTCGATCTCACAAACCATCCTGAGCCACCCAAGCACCCTGGATTTTATGCCTTTTCAAGAGGCCAATAAAACTTCCATAAAAATCAGCACATGGGGGCACCCAGGTGGCTCAGTCGGTTAAGGATCTGACTCTCGATTTTGAGTCATGATCTCACGGTCCCTGAGATCAAGCTCCATCTTGGGCTCTGCGCCAGGCATGGAACTTTCTTAGGGTTCTCTCTCTCTCTCTCTCTCTCTCTCTCTCTCTCTCTCCTTCCTCCCTCCCTCTGCCTCCCCCAACTCAAAAAAATTAAATTAATAAAATTTTTAAAAATCATCAAATGAAGGTAACATTAGTCATTTTATAGTCCCTTAGAACTCTTCTAAATATAAAAAAAATCTATACTCATTTTTCTCTAATTGCTAAATGTATATAAGGTATCTAGTTACAGCTTGTCTGTCTGTATGTTGTACATGTGTATATATATGCACACACACTTGTGTGTGTTTGAAAACAATGTAAAGTGTGGGATTTTATTATGCAATACATGCTAAGCTTTTTCAAAAAATAAAGTATTCTCACAAGAGAGGGGGAAGAGAAGGAGGACTATGGGGAGGGAAGACTGGAGAGAGGAGGGGAAGAAAGGGAGGGAGAGAGCCAGGGAAGTAGAGGGGGTACCTGTGACTGTGACTGAGTGAGGGAAGCAGTGAGAGTGGGGGGACAGGGGTCATGTCAGGACTGGATGTGTTAGAGTGCAGGGAACCAGCAGAGACTGGCCATGAAAGACGAGAATGACGGATTCCAGACAGAGAAGCCATGGGCATAGGACACAGGCCCAGCTATGAGCAGAATTAGGAGAAAGAACACAGAGAGGGACCATGGTACGAGATGGGTAGAGGAGAAAAAGTAAAGAAATAAAAGAAAGCAAGGGAGAGAGGGACCGTGCACTGCAGAAAAGGGCAAGCCTTCCTTCTAGCTAATGAAGACCGAGTTCATGAATCAATCGTGCAGAATTCATCAGCTTTCTCATTTTGTCTACATATATCGGAATCTGATTCCCGGTCTTCTATTAATTACAACAAGATTCCACACATGCCAGCAACTAAGCTGTATTTCACAGCACTCTAAATACCTAATGTCTTTTAGCTGTGCTATAGAACAGTGATAAGCTACATCCAACAAGACCACATCATAATAGTAGGCATAGGAGTAGGAGTCGGAGGAGGAGTAGTAACGGAGCCCCTCCTATGTTCTAGGCACTATCCTAAGCATTTTGCAGGCACTCGCCTAATCCTCACAATATTATCATCTCCATTTTAAGAGATTAGAATAGATGATGGCAGGATAAATAAAATATCCAAGATCTAAAGACAGTACATGGACAAACTAGGATTTGAACCTGTGCTATCTGATTCAAAGAATTGTGCACTTGACCATTAGCCAATCTAAGTACTTAGAATCATCCTGACCCTTGAATAAGAACAGTATTTTTTTAATGCATAAAACTAACATGTAACCTTTCTTAGATGTTTTTCCCTTCTAATAATACATACATTTCTACATTTAATTATACGAGATGTATGTATATGGGTTTATGACCCATATACAGCAGGGTTTATGACCTTATGAATAATCAGTTATTATTTACTGATCACTTATTATGTTCCAGACATTTAACTTTATGCACATAAACTGCTTCACTCTCTCCACAAATCTGAGAGGCCTATATCCTCAGGCCTATTTTACACTGGAGGACACTTACCCACGTAATAATCATTGTGAGAAACGATATACAGGTCGTGTCCTTCCTTTCCTTCTTTAAAGACTTCTTCATATGGTTTTGGTGGATTCACAACGTCTCTAGCAGATAATTCTAAAGGAAGAATTGAAGAAATCGGTTTTAAGGTAATTTCCATCTATTTATAACATATTTAAATTGACTAGAACAAATGACAAATCACGTATGCCAATGGCTAAGCTACATGGGCACTCTGAGAGAACACAAACGAAGATTTAGCCAGAAAGACAGGACACAACCTAAAAACAAACAGTTAAGAATCCCAGAAAGTGGGCCAACTCAGAATACTCCTGTAAAGCGGTGCTTTTTGTCTGATATATGAATTATTACAGCTATGAATAGACATACATACATTTTGGAACGTTCTTTCCATTATATATTTAAACGCGGTATGCTTCGGCAGTACTTTCACATTGAATGGTGTAATCCTAGATAGCACTTATGATATAATCATTATAATGTTGTAATGCCATGTCTACATAAATACAATTTTTAAATCCTATTATAAAGGAAAAAGATACCTCATCTATTCTAAAATACATTTTTTCAAGCTTCAAATTTTGCCTACTTTTCACTTTAGATCTGATACAATGAAGTGTAGATTTTGCAGATTTTTCATCCCAAAAGAGAGGCATAATTTATCTCCAGAGTGGGTGTTACTATGTGAAGGAAAATAATCTAATGGTCCTTTAAGTGAAAAAAAAAAAAAGGAAGGTTCCTGAAAGAGAGCCTTAATGGATGCAGGAAAAACGAAGAAAACCAAATTTTTTTTCAGGATAAAGAAAAATGGAATAGGAGGTCTCCTGCGGTAAGACCTCTGGAGAAAGAGGGTAAGAGACCTGAAAAGGAGAGGGGGCGATAAATGTGGAACAGATGTAAGGAAAAGCGCCCGACAACACGGCAGGAGGCTGGGGCTTCAGAAGAAACAACAGCCTGTGACCAACTCCATTTTAAGTTGCTGTTTGTTGCAAATGTGCTCCACTCCTCTCAAAAGAAGAGTGAAGTTCTGCTGTACACACTGCCTCCATTTGGTTAATACGTGGTAGACCCTGTGGGTCGGCACGGAGGAAGGGTGGTACGCAGCACTGGCCGAACTTCTTTGTTCTGTGGTCTGTTTCATAAAGAGTTAAGAGTTATGAACACATCAGAAGCATTGGTAGAAATAAAACACACAAATGGATGTCCATAGAGAAGGGATTGCAGCCTTCACAGCAGGCTACGATACCAGCTTTCTTGAATCTCTCTCCTGTCTTCATATCATCTCTATTATACTCACTGAAACTTCTTATGGATTGGTACACATAAACTCTAAGTATTCTGGGTCTGAGAGTAATTTTCTTGCGATGACCCCATCTTTCCTTCTGAATCATCATTTGTACCACCACCAAAGGCCATGTCAACAAGATACTCAATCCCATTTCCTAAGAATTCTTTTTTTTACTAGAAGACTCATTTTATCATCCAATTGTCCACCATTTTTTTTTAATTGTTATTTTTACCTCTGACGACTGCTGTCCCAAATGTCGTACGGAGTACATCCAAGCCTTTAGGTAATCCTGGCGTTTGATCATGAGATTTTCCTAACGGTGCCCGCTGATTGCTTAAATATACTGATTCCTTTTTATCTTTAATTTTCTGTTGAAACGTTGTAATGGGCTGTGGGTTTATCAATACCTTTGCCTAAAGAAATCATATAAAGCACAGATGTAACAACAACCAAAAGCAAAAATCTGAAAACTGAAACTAATCAATAGCTGGGGAGAAGAGAACATGATTATGGAAAAACATTTCCTTGTCCTTGCCTTTGCTCATCTTCAAATGAACTGTCAGAATTGGAGCAATGAAATTGAACCATGCCTACACATGAACCTTCAAGGAGGTTCTAAGGCTTATGAAGAGAGTTCCGTAGTTACTTGACTCAGATTCTAGAAATGTGGTAATGACAAGTGCAAGGCCCACGAGGTTGCCACAAGCTCCTCCAGATATAGAGATGAGGGGTTCTGAATCTGGACTGCCCGATCAGCACAGGGAGCATTCGGCCCACGCACCCCAAAGTATACACAAGCAGTCTGTAGTGCCTCGAGGTGATACCACCCAGCCTTCATCCTCTCTGTAGTCTAACTAAAGCCTGACAGCACTTCTCTTTACTCCGAGAAAATGGAGTGCAACCTCGTTCTTAATTATCTGAGGAGAGAATGTGTAGTTTGTGGCTCAGATCATTAATGTCTCTACAGTGTCTTAGCTGTTGATGCTTGGATTTTTTTTCACTACTCAAGAGAAGGAGTGGGATGGAAATCGGAACTGATGATTTCATTAATGCCTCATTGGTGCAATTTCGTCTTGGGAAGTTAATAACATACAGGGGAAAAAAGGAAAAGAAGTTACCGGTATTGAAATTTTGGATCTTAATCCATGTGTCAAATAAGGTGCGATTTGGGGATCATTTGCTCTGCCATAAAATACTCTTTTAGCTCCAGCAGGTGGATATCTATAGTTGAAAAATTTTTTTGCTGCAGGTGGAGTAATTAGCTACAGTGAGACAAGAAAATGAAATTAAATAGAGTTTTTAAAATATTAGCAAGATTAATCCATACCAATCAATGAACCCTTCCTTCATTGCATGAGCATAGTAAGTCACGAGGACCTACAGAGCCAAATAATGAAACTTCCTAAAATGTGTTTGTTTTATAGAAATAGAAATAGGCATATTTTAAAAATTATATATAGAAAACAACCTGGAAGTATCCAGGTTAGAAAGCATAACATAAATGGTGATTTTCTATAGAAATAAATGGTATCTCCAATAGTTTTTGTAGAGCTGGAAATTTTAAGCCTGGAATTTTTACTTCCTTGGATGAAATCAATAGAAGGCCTCAAAATACAGTAAAGAATCAAAATTGACCAGCTTAAGTTTACACAACTTTCATAAGAAAGATTGCAAGTTGTCTAATGTTCACATAATGGCATATTGAAAATGCTTACCCTGGGAAGTTTTTCAGTCAAACAGGTTGCAACTCTGTCCCCAACAGGAATAACTTTCCCTGCCTAAGAGGAAAAAAAACACAAATAGTTGGTCATGTCAGTGTAGAGATGGAGCATTTTGAAGAATGGCATTTATTTCAAATTTGGCCTATGCTTCTAATACTACAAAGTTACTTTCAACTATTTAACACAATTAAGAAATAAAGTAAGAAATACAGCAATTCTAAAGTAATCCTGATATATAATATAAACAACTGCTAAATATATATCTCTCTATAATATACATATACATATACTTATATATACATATATACATACACACACATATACATATATATACAGATATACATGTATATGTATCTCTATAATATATATACAAATACATATATGCATACATACATATATATACATATATACATATATATCTTTATAATATACATATATATGCATACATACATACACACATACATACATGTATATATATGTATATTTAGTGCTAGCATTGTCAGTGATCCATCCAGTTATGAGATCTCTGTGATACGCTGAGGGATTCGACTTTCAGAAATCATGTTTAATTATCGTTGCATGATATCATCAGTACAATGAGAGTACAGTTGCATTCAAGCTAAGCTCAAGAAAAAGTATTAAGTACTCTGTGTGTGTGTGGCATGTTTGCATTTGGGTGTATTTCTACCAACACCCTAACTTTTGGCATAGGCAAATATGTCATTCCTAGCCAAGCTCCTTCAGTGAATGGCCCCAAAGCACTTCATTTGTTCACTTAATTCTAATTTGGGTCTTTTCTGTTCTTCCTTTGCCCAAGGCAAAGATTACAATTATTTATCCCCGGAGATACACTTTTTATCTATTTCTCCTTTGTCATTTCAAGGCAGCTGATAGTTATTTGTGCAAAGCATAAGGTTCTTTTTTTAAAAAATTAGAGAAAGAATCTTCCCATAAAGAGGGTTCTGGGTCTTTGAGGGGCCATGGAGGAATCAGGATGGGGAAAAGCAGAGAGATTGAGAGTTGGGTGGATGGGTAGATTAAATAAATGGATAGCTGGATAAAAACATAGATACATGGATATAGATGGGTTTGTGAAAGCTTTTTATTATGTTAAGTGTTGAGTACAGAATTCCTCTTAGGTGGAGAACCAACAAGATTTAAGACAGTATCTTTATAACATCTCGGGTATAAAAGAGGAAGCCCACACACATGGGCAGACAAAGAATTTAATTGCTTTGCTAAAAAATAGGAGAGGGGCGCCTGGCTGTCTCAGTCGGTTATGCATTCAACTCGTGATTTGGGCTCAGGTCATGATCCCAGGGCGGTGGGACTAAATCCCACATCAGGCTCCACGCTGGGCATGGAGCTTGCTTGAGATTCTTTCTCTCTCTCTCTCTCTCTCTCTCTCTTTCTCTCTGCCCCTCCCCTGCTCATTCTCTCTCTCTCTAAAATAAAAAAAAATTTTTTTTTATTTTTTTTAACGTGAGAAAATATGAATTATTGATGGGCTAGGTCGACTAAGGAAGGATTAAAGGAAATGATAACATCGAAGAGAAGGTGGGAGGAGGAAACTATCTTGCAACAAGTGACAGGCCAGGAGGACCAAGACGAGAAATTGACCAGTGAGAAGCAGTCAGCTTTAATGCCAAATCTTAAGTAAATTCAATTTTTTAAAAGTCTTTAACACTTATTTATTTATTTATTTATTTATTTATTTATTTATTGAGAGAGACAGACAAAGACTGAGAGCGCACGAGGAGGGGAGAAGGGCAGAGGAAGAGAGAGAATCTTAAGTGGGCTCCATGCTCAGCACTGAGCCCAATGCAGCGCTCCATCTCAGGACGCTGAGATCATGACCTGAGCCGAAATCAAGAAAAGGATGTTCAACAGACTGAACCACCCAGGCGCCCCAAGTAAATTCTATTCATACAACTGCATTATGTGAGAACATTGTGTAAAAAAAAAAAAAGGGAAAGGGACTTAGGGCTAAAGCAGCATACAGAAAATGGAGGACACATGCAAGTGATTTCCAATTCAGCTAAGAATTGTAAGAAACCTCAGAGATACCAAAGAACATTACTGTCTCTCCTGCCATACCTGTTACAGGAGCTCCAGCCATTCTTTTAAATATTCGATGGCAAGATAGCCTCATGAGGCTGAAGAACATGGGAATGCTCAGGCAGCTAAGTATGTAGGTGGAAGGAAAGATGGATTGATTGATGGCTCAGTCAGTCCATGGCCTGATAGATAATTCTACCTGTCCCTCATACCGGCTTCCCTTCCAAGTGTCTGATGTATCAGATATTCTAGGTTTTCATCACTATAAACATTTTGTGGGCAGAAATGCCCTTGGTATTCCTCATAGAGTTGCCTATATGAGAAGCAATTTGATTGCAAATCAGCAGCTGTGAGTAGGTTGATGTCCTCATGCCATTTGACTGGGACACAAACATAGAAGCCATTATGTCTGATTTCTACCTACACTGCCATATAGTATGTCTGACAAGACTCCCCCACTGCACCTTAGTCAGGGATCTCTCTCTTTAAAAAAAAAAATTTTTTTTTAATGTTTATTTATTTTTGAGACAGAGAGAGACAGAGCATGAGTGGGGGAGGGGCAGAGAGAGAGGGAGACACAGAATCTGAAGCGGGCTCCAGGGCAGCACAGAGCCCGACACGGGGCTTGAACTCACAGACCACGAGATTATGACCTGAGCCAAACGAAATCGGACACTCAACCGACTGGGCCACCCAGGCGCCCCAGGGATCTCTCTTTTTACTTCAGTTGTTTTCAAGGATGTCCGTTCATGGCTTCGAGGTATGAAGGGTAGCAGAATAAGGATTATTGTGAGCTCATCATTCTAACCAACAGCAGGTGAGAGAGAAGCTCTGAGAACAAGAGAAGTTACCCTTTCATAAGGGATTTTTACATCTTACAAAGGAAATCATTTGTAAATGTGTCTCCCTCCTCTACCAGGAAGAAAAGGATGACTCTCAGTCTCCAGTCTTATCAATAGGGAAACACGGACTTAAATCTGCAGGACAAACAGGACCCCTGTTTACTATACTCTTCCTGGCAACCTCCCAACTGGACTTCCCTTTGTCCCAACATCTTTCCTTTGTCTTTAACTTAGGATGTTGTGTTTAAGGACATGGCTTGAGCTATCTTGGGGAGTTGCTCGGTTTTTCTGGGTATCTCCCATGTATGCATGAGGTATACTTATTTTGTTTGGTTATTTGTTTTTTGGCACACATATTTTTAAAAACTTCTCTTTGTTTTTCTCTTACTAATGTGTCTTTTATGGCAGGGAGTCTCAGCCAAGAACTCGGAAGGGTAGAGAGAAAATTAATTATTCTCCCCTAGGGGCGCCTGGGTGGCTCAGTCGGTTGGGCGGCCAACTTCAGCTCAGGTCATGATCTCACGGTCTGTGAGTTCGAGCCCCGCATCGGGCTCTGTGCTGACGGCTCAGAGCCTGAAGCCTGCTTCCGATTCTGTGTCTCCTTCTCTCTCTGCTCTTTCCCTGTTCATGCTGTGCCTCTGTGTCTCTTGAAAATAAATAAACATTAAAAAAAAAATTAAAAAAAAAAAAATTATTCTCCCCTAAAGTTTCTCCATCAAGTCCTACAACATAAATATGTTCTTTTCTTTATAGCCTACACCTTGAATTTGGCTATCCCAAACATACGCCCCAAGTTTTGTGAAAATGTGTTATGCCATTTTTCATGTGGTCCACTAAGAGACGATGAAATTGTGTCTTATTAATATAGACATAAACAAGTTCAGAGCCTGGAGCCTCCTTCAGGTTTTGTGTCTCCTTCTTTCTCTGCCCCTCCCCTGGTTGCACTCTGCCTCTCACTCTCAAAAATAAATAAACATTAAAAAAAATTTATAGTGGCGCCTGGGTGGCTCAGTTGGTTAAGCGTCCGACTTCAGCTCAGGTCATGATCTCACAGCTCGTGAGTTCAAGCCCTGCCTCGGGCTCTGTGCTGACAGCTCAGAGCCTGGAGCCTGCTTCAGATTCTGTGTTTCCCTCTTTCTCTCTCCCTCCCCTACTCGCTCTCTCTCTCTCAAAAAGAAATAAAAACATTTAAAAAATGATATACTATTGTATAATCACTTAAAATGATGATATAAATCATTTTGAATAGTATGAAAATGGTCATGACATAATGTGAATTGAAACAAAGATGTAAATTTGTATCACACAGATACACAGAGGCAGCTCTTTCTGCCCATCGGTCCTGTCCCCATGCTTTAATAAAACCACCTTTTCTGTACCCAGAAGAAAAAAACAACAACAACAAAAATACACAGAATCTCATCTCTATATGGGCAGGACACTCAAAACACATAGACAAAAACTTGCTAGTTGTGATTCTATTTGAGTGGTGAGATTATAAGTGACTTACTATCTTCTTTGTACTATTCTTCTTAATATTTTACTACTATCTACTGCTTTATAAAGCAAAAGAAAGCAATACAATGTTATCAAAAAGTCTACAAATGATATCGAAGAGAAGGAAAACAGCAGCAAGAGCACCAGAAAATAAGAATAATAATTAAGTATCTGCAGACCCAAAACGGAAATTAGAAGCAGCTTTAATGGTCACCTGAGTCTACTTCTGAACTCTGACAGGTAGCCTAGGGGGATCCTAACGACCTCCCTAATCTGAGAAAGAGAGCAATGATCTTCCTGAATACTTTCTATTGCATCAGGGGGCTTTGGTATCAGGATCCAGTCAATATAAACAAACATTAAGTATAGCTCTGTCCCCCAACAAGCCGCCATAAAACACAATCTCTGGCACTGTGAAGTCCTAGCAGGGACCTCTTCTTGCACCAGCAGGGATGGGGGGAGTTCCTTAGCCCTGTTTCTCAAACTTTAGTCACATGAACACTTACAGTTAACAGATAAATTTTTAAAATTGTGCTGGCAGAGCTGCCTCGGTGGCTAAGTCGGTTAAGCATCCTCAGGTCATGATCTCACAGCTTCATAGGTTTGAGGCCTGATGGAGCTCTGGGCTAACAGAGCAGAGCCTACTTGAGATTCTCTCTTTCCCTCTCTCTCTCTCTCTCTCTTTCTGCCCCTCCTCCACTTGCACTCTCTCTGTCTCACTGGAATAAACTTTTAAAAAATTAAAATAAAATTATGCTGGCAAAAACTTGGGAAATGCTGGATATTTAATATACTAAGGTACATTTTAAATCTCAAAAGGGGGGCGCCTGGGTGGCTCAGTCGGCAGACTTCAGCTCAGGTCATGGTCTCACAGTCTGTGAGTTCGAGCCCCGCATCAGGCTTTGTGCTGACGGCTCAGAGCCTGGAGCCTGCTTCTGATTCTGTGTCTCCCTCTCTCTCTGCCCTTCCCTTGCTCACGTTCTGTCTCTATGTCTCTCAAAAATAAAATAAAAACGTTAAAAAAAAAAAGAAATAAAATAAATCTCAAAAGGAAGGATCAGTTAGTGAATTACCATTAAATGCTCAGAGGTTTTATGTTTGTGTCACTAAGTTAGCCTTGTATGAAAAGCCATATATAGGAACCTCTAGATGGGAGTTTCATTTAAGTGTTTCTACTATGACTTCATTTATAAATTAAAAGTCACATTTTCCAAGGTTGGTAGTCAAAGAAAAATATCCATATAGGTAACACAGTGGGGTTTTTAATAACATAAATCTTGCCTCCTTTCTCTTAAAGATTTCTTCCCAATTACTATCTCTCAACCACAGATTGGTTTTAGAGGAAGAGAACCTCCCCTTTTAATTCTTGGTTTCAAACTTACATTAATTCCCCATAATATGATTAAGGCCAGCCTGGAATAAACACTTTAATAAATACTAGTAGATTTTTCAGAAAGGAGAGTCAAACCCAGGGAATAATGAAACCAAATAATCTATTTTACAAGGTATAATCATCTACATCTTTGTGGTTCCTGTAGGAAGGATTCCCTACCTGATTTATCACTCACCTCCACATAGTATTATTTTAGCACCTATCATCCAGAAGGAAAAGCCTAGGCACCCTCAAGTTCAAGTCAAACATGTATATACACCATACAGATATGTCAAGATTGCCATCTGGTCTGACTTAGATTAATGAATGTCTATTATTTTCTTTGTCTCTCTGTCTTTCAAAATTAACTCAGTCTGAATAACACATGTTCTTTATTCAAAAATCACAGGGTTGTAATAAAAAAAAGCATTTCCTCACCCCATCTGTACCTAGTCCTACTTTCTAGAGCCAGCTGTCTTCTACACTTGTATCCACTTCTTCTGGTATTTATCTGTACCCTTTTATGATGATGAAGGTTGTGGCTCTTACACCTCTCAATATGGTTATATCATACTTTTTGATAAAGCCAATGGTGTTTACATTATGATAATTAGATTATTGTTCACCGCTGAAATAAGTAGGTATAGTATACATATGTCATGTTATGTTATTTTTTCCTAATCACGGTTTTTGCATTTGCTTTGTTTTTTAATATGCCTATTTCTAAATTTTTCCAAGTGCTCCAACCAGTCAAATTTCTAGAGTTTATTTGTTTCTTTCTTTGTTTGTTTTTTAAATAAGCTCTCCTATAACACACCTCCTCTTCCTGCCTTAATCTCAGCTGGTTCCTCTCAGGTTCGGTGCAGAGCCCTTATCCTGGGATTTTTTCCTTTGTCATGCTTAAGAGTTAGATTTGCCTATTCCCTAAATCCCATCTATCCCCATTTCACTGAAGTAAATCCTTTGGTCATGTCCTAAAAAAGAATGTATAAAAAGTCAGCTCTTGATTCCTTGCATCTGTTAAAAAAAAAAAAAAAAAAAATAGGCTTAAAATGGAGCCATTTGTGCTAAGCCCCATGTCAACAAACTAGGCGAACCTAATTGCAGTTTCAGCCTTTCCCAGGAGTAGAATTTTAAATCAATCAGTCTGGAATTTCCTGATCAACCCTTGTGATATCATCTACTTAGTAGACCCCATCCTTACCCAAAGAAAGGTGACCTTGCCTGAAATAATCCTTTATTTTTATTAATGACTTCCTCGTCCCTGCCTCTTCTACTTATAAAAGACTTCCATTTTGTACAGCTCCTCATAGCTCTTTTCCACTTTCAAAGGGGATGCTGCCTGATTCATGAGTTATTAGAAAAAAGCCCATTAGATCTTCAAATTTACTCAGTTGAATGTTTTTAACAGATTTCTGAAAATATCTTTATGCTACTCTTTACATTCAGTTAATGGTTTGGCTAGGTATAAAATACAAGGTAGCAAATAATTTCTCTCTCAATTTTGAAGATATTATGCCTATGTCCTTTAACAGGTGATCTAAGGCAGGGCACCTGGGTGGCTCAATCAGGTTAAGCATCCAACTTCAGTTTAGGTCACGACCTCATAGTTTGAGTTTGAGCCTCACAGTTGGCCTGTCAGCTCTATGCTGACAGTTGGGTTCTATGCTGACAGTCTGGAGCCTGCTTAGGATCTCTCTCCCTCTCTCTGCCCCTCCCCCACTTGTGCTTGCTCTCTCTCTCTCAAAATAAATGAACTTTAAAATATTAAAAAAAAAAAAAAAAAAAAGGTGGTCTACCTAGGGTACCTAACCGGCTCAGTCAGTAGAGCATGCAACTCTTGGTCTTGGGGTTGTGCATTAAACCCGTTTGGTGGGCATAGGGATTACTTTAAAAAAAAAAAAAAAAAAAAAGGTGGTCTTGCTATTTGGAAGTCTAATGTAGTTCTGAATTTTGTCCCATTATATGTGACTTTTTCCCCTATGGATGTATTTAGAATCATCTCTATATCCCTAGTTTTCAGAAATTTCACAGTAATGATCCATGGTATGGGTATTCTTTCCTTCATTTGACTTGATCCTTAATTAATGACTTTCAAACTGTTTTAAATATTTATGTATTTTTGAGAGAGTGCTTGCACAGGAGCAGCAGAGGGAGAGAGAGAGAGAATCTCATCAGAGAGAATCATCGAGCTGAGCTCAGAGCCCAACTGGAGGCTCCATCTCACAAACCGTGACATCATGACCTGAGCCAAAATCAAGAGTCAGATACTTTACCAACTGAGCCACCCAGGCACCCCAACTCCTTGCAAGCTTGATTTGTATCCTAAAATCAAAGAAATTTGGTTGTATTTCTTTGATAATTTTCTCTACCTCATTTTTTTTATTCTCTCTTTCTGGCCCTACTATTTTTTTTATTTTTTTTTAACATCTATTTATTTTTGAGAGACAGAGAAACAGAGCATGAGCAGGGGAAGAGCAGAGAGAGAGGCAGACACAGAATCCGAAGTAGGCTCCAGGCTCTGAGCCATCAGCACAGAGCCCAATGCGGGGCTCGAACTCACAGACCGTAAGATCATGACCTGAGCTGAAGTCGGCCACTCAATGGACTGAGCCACCCAGGTACCCCTTTCTGACCCTACTATTAATCAAATATGATGAGAGACCATAAGGAAAGCTGAGGGCCAAGTACAAGCTAGCACAACCCCCTGCCCTCCAGGGATATGGGATATGTGTGATATTCCTCAGGCACTCCTGGTTGCCCAAGGACAAAGGAAAGGGAAAGAAAACCAGTTGACTGATGATAGAGGTCACGGTCATGCAGGACATAAATCTCCATCAGTTTACAAATATCTTAGTACAATTACAAGAAAAGGATGAGCTTATCAATAGCCTAATCCCCAGGAACTCTCTACTGTCTTTTTTTTTTTTCCTGTCTTAAGGATAGTGTTTTGCTAGAGGGAAAAACAACTTCAGCCTGACAATAGCTAGGCCTCCAGTAATCTGAGAGTCTTCCTTAGCATATGGAAATCCCTTTAAGAAACTTACTCTGACTTTACCTCCCCCAGCTCCACAGTATGTAACCAGTCACTCTGCTCAACCCCAATGCAGGTCTTTCTGCCCATGGGTCCTGTCCCCGTGCTTTAATAAAATAACTTTTTTGCACCAAAGACTCTTCAATAATTCTTTCTTGGCTGTCAGCTCCGAACCCCAAAACTCCTTCAAAATGTATCTGGATATTTCTGGGGTGCCTGGGGGGCTCGTTCAGCTAAGCCTCCAACTCTTAGTTTTGGCTCAGGTCATGATCTCACAGTTTCTGGGTTTGAGCCCTGCATCAGGCTCTGTGTTGGCAAAAGGGAGCCTGCTTAGGATTCTCTCTTCCTCTCCATCTTCCCCTCCCCCACTCAGCCTCTGTCTCTCTCAAAATAAATAAATAAACTTAAAAAATGTTTTTTAATTTATCTGAGAGATAATCTTTGTTTTAACGTGTGGGAAATATCTTTGATTTCATCCTCTGGGAGCCAAAGCCAGGCACCTGTATTACAGAAAGTATATTTTTATTAATGACCCATTTTCAGCATGGAGCTACATCCCTGCCTTATCTTGGCCTTGGCATTTTTTACTCTAAATCCGCTTTGGGAAAATAAATCCACGGATCTGGTGGAAGGGAGTGGGAGCTGGTGCAGAGAGGTAGGAAGTCAGGCTAGCATAGGATGAAGAAGTGGAATATGAACTTAGAACTGATCTTTTGATTTTCAGATCCAAGCTTTACTACACTTTTTCCCGAGGGCTGAGCTTCTCAGGGGTTATCCCAGGCAAACTAGATCATTTTTGGTGGAAATTACCACCCGATTTCCCTCAAATTTCAATCTCTCCTGTGCTACAAAATCGGTTGCCATATCTCTAAAACTTATTTTCTAAAATCTATTCAAATTTCTTAACTGTTGTCTCTACTCTATTTTACTTTTCCTTATGGTTTATTATCTTAAAAAAAAAAAAAAACTCTTACAGGAATTAAAAATCAGAAAATTAGCATTGTTATCAAATGACATCAGTTATCGCATTTAAGGATTCCATTCGAACACAACCAGTAGCCCCAGTACTGTTCTTCATAGGAAAAAGAACAAACCCAAGATCACAGTGTGATTGTTTGGTTCCTCTGAGAAGCAGACACCATGCTTACACATGTAAGAGGTTTATTAGGGAAAACACCTGTGAGAGATAAAGGGGAAGAAGTGAGTAGGAAGAACTCTCAGATCATGACACCTCTGAAAGGAGACAGAGAAGGAAGTATTAAGAACAAAGAGCTTCAGACTACCTCACAGTTCTGAGACAATTTTGGCCAGGCCAATGAGTGGTCTCTGAGACCACTCATTGAAGAAATCCCATGTTGGATAAAAAGAGTCCAGTCCCAGTATCCCTGCCATGCTCAATCACTGAGAGCATGAATGTGGCAATTGCCCCACAGGGGCAGCAGGAGGAGGCTGTCAATTGGCTGTGCTCCCCACTGGGGGTCCTTTTGAAGGGGCGTATAAGCCACCTACATAGCCGCCGCACATGTATGGCATTCAGTGGTCATGTCTCTTTTGTCTGCTTCAGTTAGGAATGGTTCATAATATTTCCTTGTCTTTTCATGACCTTGACATTTTTGGAGGACTGGGCAGTGGTTTCATAGAATGTCTCTCAGTTTAGGTTTGACTAGTGTTTTCTTATGATTAAAGTTATACGTTTTTTGTCAGAGATGTCACAGAAACCAATGCTGTGTGCTTCTGTGAGGGAGCACACACTGTCCATCGTCCTATTACTGACAGTGTTAACTTTAGTCACTGAATAAAGGTGATGTCTGCTACATTTCTCCACTGTAAGGTTATTTTTCCTTTGCAATTAATAACTATTCTATGTAAATATCCAGTTCCTTACCAAACTTTCACCTACTGATAACATCCATTGATGATTCTTGCCTAAATCATTACTACCATGATGATTGCCAAATGGTGACTTTCTAATTCCATCATTGCATCCACATTTATTAATTGGCATTGTACTGCAAGGAAGCTTTCTTTTCTTGCTATTTGTTCAATTTTTCATGTATTTACATAAGTCTGCACTCATGAATTTCTATTTTACTCAATGCCCCAAAACCCAACAGTTTGGTTCACTAAGAGCTCCTTCAAGCTTGTTTCTGGGCCCCTTGACACATCTGCATTATTCTTTGAGAATTTTCTTTCTCTTTGGCTCCCAAAAGTGTTCCAAGTTCATATCGTACTGCACCAACCCTAGAGTCAGCCATCCTCCAGAGTCCTGATTCCTTTAAATAAAGAATGGTATTCAGAAATGGTTTTTGGTGTGCTTATTGTTACCAGATAAACATTGCTTCTAGGTCCTCTTAGAAAACAGAGGTAAGAAATTTATGTATGTATGTATATATACACACTCCTACATACTAGCATCTTTATCAATTTTATAATATTCTGTTTTATAAAATGCATGTAGATACAACAGATATGGATTTGGACATAGACATAGATATAGATATACCAAGAGTGTTCACCAATTACAATCTGACCAAGCGAGATTCCTTCTATCCTTTTCCTTTACATATTGATAACTTTTTTCTCTATCGGTGAGAAACCTGGTTCCTACTGTCCTCAATATAGCCATCTGTCTTCTCAAGCCCTCTATATGTAACCAAACCCCCAACTGCATTGACCACATTCTCACTCAGCCACCCACTTTCTCCGTTCCTAATCACAGCTGTTCTGCCTCATTTGGCCACCTCCTCAGTTAGTCCCCACTATTACAGCTTTCAGTGAGCATGTCATATGATTGGTTCCCAAGATTCAAGTCCACTCAGGAAGGCTGATATAAGACCATTTTTACCGGTACCTGTGTGGCTCAGTTGGTTAAGCATCTGACTCTTGATTTTGGCTCAGGTCATGATTTCATGGTTTGTGAGCTTGAGCCCTGCATTGGGATTCTCTCTCTCTGCTGCTCTCTCTTTCTCACAAAATAAATAAACAAACTTAAGAAAAATAATAATAAAGAGTTAAGGAGACATGGAGCCCTTCACATTTGGATCCTTGCCTAAAACAAAACAAAACAAAACAAAACAAAACAAAACACATAATTTTTAGCTGCTGAAGACCTGCTGACCCATAATCATCATGACACTTTCCTGCCTCCAAACTCAGTGTGGGCTACCACAATAGTCTCATCTCTCCCACTGGGCGTTGGTCAAGATCGCTCTGTTTTATCCATAGATATCCTTAATTCTGGTCATCCCAGAGAAATAGGAGTGATAACATCACTTTCTCTCTGCCCAGAAGGCCCAGAACCCATTATGCAAATGAAACCACTCGGTTTTCAGAATTCTGTAGAGATTGGTTCTTTGCAAATTCTGACAAAATGAATCTTTTCCCCAAATTGCTATCAGCTGCTCTTATGAATGAAAAAAAAATAAGGCATCCCCATTACATGACATTTACGTATTATAAAATCATTTGTCTATTGGTCTCAGGTCTATAGACTCTAAGCTTCTTGAAAGTAGGTATCCTTGTAGCACCAATGCCTAATATAATGTCTAATCATTGTAGATACTATTTATTTATTTACTTTTAGAGGGAGACCGAGAGAGCATGTGCAAGTGGGAAGGGGACAGAGGGAGAGAGACAGAATCTTAAGCAGGCTCCATGCTCAGAGCTTACACAGGGCTCAATCCCATGACCTTGGGATCATAACCTGGGGGGAAATCATGAGTAGAACACTCAAACAACTGAGCCACCCAGGTGCCCCTAGTCATTATAGACAGTATAATTTTTTTTACCTTTATTTGAACTTGTACTTCCTTCTTTGTACATCAGAGCTCAATACCATGTACTTTGTGAGGCGCAGTTGTTTTGTCTAACAACCAGTGTTTCTGCAATAGTCAGTGCATTGATGGTGATAAAGGGACAGTTTCAGCATGTCTTGGAGAAATAACCATTATAGAGATTTTGATCTCTACCAGAGTGCTTTCTAAGAGCCAAGAGTCCTTTTATGGGCTATACAGAGAAGACCTCTTTTTACCAGAATCTTTTTAATTCTTGAGGGACACTCTAAAACTCCCTCTTCATAGCCCACCATTTTCTGGAAACTTTTTCTGAATACAGGTCCTTGCTGCTACACTAATTTCTTTTACTTGAAGGACTAGAAGGCCTAATGGGATATCTCATCAACCCATCAGAGGAGACCTTTACATAAAGCTCAACACCAACTTTGGGAAGCAACTTCAAGCGACAACAGGATGAGTGTCCTTACCTTGAAATGTATCTACTCCCCTTCCCCCAATACTGGAAAAGGCTCTGATTGAGATGAGCTCCCCAATTCCCTGAATGTACCCTGATGCAAAGCAATTGTTCTCAAGGATTGATTTTAGCAGGATCTTTACAACAGGGACTTCCATCAGAACTCACCTCACAGCCACGTGCTCAACACTGGGTTTTGACTCGACCAAATGCAACTTCCTTCCTCCTATAAAGTTGGAAGACCTCAGGGGTATCAAACAGGTTACCACTCTATCCCTCGGTGGCAATGTTGAGGGATCTCCTGTCCTTCCTAATAATACTAAGCTCTCCTGTCCTTCCTCTTTTAGCTATGTGAATTCAACCAAGCCTACCAAGAAATAGGTAATACACATAATGGATAAACTGACACAAGCATAAGAAAAATGGCACAAAAACAAAAACTACTGTCTGATCTTACATGGGATCATAGATGCAAATATGCTAGTAAGATACTAGCATAAATCCTGGAATATATTACAATTATCATATATGACAACCAGATAGGGTTTAACTCAAAATATGAAGATGGTTTGCTATTAGAAAATTAATGATTTTAATTTGTAAAATAATATTTCAACAAATGTGGGGGAAAGCTCTTAAGGTTCAAACTCTATTCCTAATTTTTAAACATTTTCAGCAAACTGGGAATGAAATTAGGTGTCCTTAATTTGATGTATCAGAAATCTCCAGCAAAGCTAATACTTGGTAGTGACACATAGGAATTCTTCCCATAAGTCTGAAAAGAGACCTACTTTCGATAGTATCATTGACCATAAACAATGCAAAGAGACAGAATATAAAGATAGGAGGTATACATACTGGAGAAGGAAAAGCAAAGTATCAATATGATTGCCTACTTGAAAAAATCCAAAAGAAATGATTGTTAGCTAGGATGCAATGGGAAGTTGCTTAAATAAGGGAACTGAAAACTATCACAAAACGGAGGGGAAGGATCAAAAGCAGGGAAGGAGTGTGTTTTGCTTCACAGAACCAACAGTTCCAGCCAAAGAGATCCCCAACTAGGTGTTTCACCCAATAGCCCCTTGATAGGTGTGTCTCACCTGGTGACCCCTTACTTAAGCTGGTTTGAGCTGAATTGGCATTGAGGACCTACAGAGGAACCCCCCTGAGTTGTCCTGAAGTTACTTTTGGCTCATTATAATATTAAGCTCTCCTCCTATGAGCAAAGTTTTCCATCATTTTTTTGAACATACAATGCAGGTACTAACATGTTGACATGCTAGGCATGCACAATTGAACCAAAAGTGCATATGTAAGCTCCCTGCCCCCTCCTCCAAAACACCGAATAAAACCTTCCTAAACTAGCCCCACAGGAAGACAGTGCTTTGAAATCTATCTCCTGGTCTTCTTACTTGAAACAATAAAAAGCTCTTTGCTTTCAACATTTCCTTGGGTTGTGCTCAACTTGATATACCCCAAGCGCCAAACCTAGATAATGATAAGCAATTAAGATAATAGGAGCTCACCAAGATGACCAGATATAAGAATGAGAAAAACAATGAAACAGGGGTGCTGGGGTGGCTTAGTCGGTTGACCATCTGTCTCTTGATTTTGTCTTAGGTCATGATCCCAAAGTCATGGGATCAAGCCCCACATCAGGCTCCGGATTGAGCACGGAGACTGCTTGCAATTCGCTTTCTCTCTCCCCTGTCCCTCTCCTTCATGGTGAGCTCTCTCTCTCTCTCTCTCTCTCTCTCCCCCAATTAAAAAAAGAAAAGAGGGGCGCCTGGGTGGCTCAGTCAGCTAAGCATCCGACTTCGGCTCAGGTCATGATCTCACAGCTGGTGAGTTTGAGTCCCGCGTCAGGCTCTGTGCTGACGACTCAGAGCCTGGAGCTTGCTTCAGATTCTGTGTCTCCCTCTCTCTCTGCCCCTCCCCTGCTCATGCTCTGTCTCTCTCAGAAATAAACAAAAAAAAAAGAAAAGAAAAGAAAAGAAAAACAATGAAAACATACATATGGAATAATTTTCAATCTCATCACATATTCAATAAATGTGAATTAAAACAATGCCTTACAAACCATTATTAATTTTTAAAATTCAGTGGGACAATCTTTTAGGAAAGGACTTGGCAATAGTAACTAGAAAAAGATCCATCCTTTGGTTTCTGCTATAACTCTATCTTAAGGAAAACTCCAAGACAAAATCTGGAAAAAAAAAAAAACAAAACCCAATGTCCAACAAGAAAGAGAATTAGCTAAAAAATCATATAGTGGTGTAAAGAAATGTTTTTTTTTAAGTTTATTTATTTATTTTGAAGGGGAGGTGGCAGCAAGAGGCAGAGAGAGAAGGAGAGAGAATCCCAAGCAGGCTCCATGTTCAGTGCAGAGCCCAGTGTGGGGCTTAATCTCATGACAATGATATCATGTTCAGTGCAGAGCCCAGTGTGGGGCTTAATCTCATGACAATGATATCATGAGCCAAAATCAAGAGTCAGATGCTTAACCGATTGAGCCACTCAGGTACCCCAATACTGATTTTTTTTTATCATTAAAAGATCTTTTAAGGTCTCTGTAACACCAAAGTCTTACTAAATGATAATTAGTGAAAAATTAAGAAAAACTCTTTAGTATAACTACATAAAAATGCATTTGGAGCAAAGTGTCACAAGAAGTGAGGTATAGTCAAGAATACAAATTCTTGAGTCTGAAGTTGTGACTTCAAATCCTGGGGCTAAAACCTCCTAGTAATATGACTTTGGCCAAATTACCTAATTTGCCTCAGTTTCTCACCTGTAAAATGGAATTTAATAATAGCAGCTGTCCCTTTTTCCAAAGAAGACATCCAGATGGCTAGCGGACACATGAAAAGATGCTCAATGTCACTCATCATAAGAGAAATCCAAACCAAAACCACAGTGAGACACCCCTCACACCTGTCAGAACGGCTAAAATTAACAACTTAGGGAACAACCGATGTTGGTAAGGGTGTGGAGAGAGGGGAACACTTTTGCACTGTTGGTGGGAATGCAAACTGGTGCAGCCACTCTGGGAAAGTGTGGAGGTTCCTCAAAAAATTAAAAATAGAACTACCCTAGGGGTACCTGAGTGGCTCAGCTGGTTAAGCGGCTAACTTCGGCTCAGGTTAGAATCTCACAGTTCACAAGTTCAAGCCCTACAATCAGGCTCTGTGCCGACAGTTCAGAGCCTGGAGCCTGCTTCAGATTCTGTGTCTCCCTCTCTCTCTGCCCCTCCCCTGCTTGCACTATGTCTCTCTCTCAAAAGAATAAACATTAAAAAAATTGAACTACTCTATAACCCAGCAATTCCACTACTAGGTATTTATCCAAAGTATATAAAATGCTGCTTTGGAGGGACACATGCACCGCAATGTTTACAGCAGCACTATCAACAATAGCCAAAGTATGGAAAAAGCTCAAATGTTATCAACTGATAAATAAAAAAGATGCGGTATATACATATATACATATATGTGTGTATAAATATACACATATATATGGACTACTACTTGGCGATCAAAAAGAATGAAATCTTGCCATTTGCAACAATGTGGATAGCACTAGAATGTATTATGCTAAGTGAAATAAGTCAGTCAGAGAAAGAAATATCATATGGTTTCCCTCACGTGTGGAATTTAAGAAACAAAACAGATGAACCTAGGAGAAGAGAAAGAAAAATAAGATAAAAACAGAGAGAGGCAAACCATAAGAGACCCTCAAATCCAGAGAACAAACTGAGGGTTGCTGGAGGGAAGGCTGGTGGGGGAATGGGCTAAATGGGTGACGGGCACTAAGGAGGGCACTTGTTGGGATGAGCACTGGGTATTAGGTATAAGTGATGAATCACTGATTTCTACTCCGGAAACCAATACTACACTGTATATTAACTAACTTGAATTTAAACAAATAAATTTAAAAAAATAACGGCAGCTGTCTCATTGGGGTGTTTTGACAGCAAAGGAGGTAATACCTGCAAAGCCCCATGAGTTGTAATGTTGATACGGTAAGCTGCTAATAAGCATTAATGTGAATGCAGCACAGTGCTAGTAGGCATCATATTAGGGTGATAAGATTCTGAGTGTTTTCATTCCCATTTTCTTTTTTTTTTTTATTTTTTTTAATGTTTATTTATTTTGAGAGACATAGAGACAGAGGATGACCAGGGGAAGGACACAGAGAGAGACACAGAATCCGAAGCAGGCTCCAGGCTCTGAGCTGTCAGCACAGAGCCTGACGCAGGGCTCGACCCCACAGACTGTGAGATCATGACCTGAGCCGAAGTCGGCCGCTTAACCTACTGAGCCACCCAGGCGCCCCACATTTCCATTTTCTAAATTTCCTATGATATTATTATTTTTGTTTTACAGTAAAAATGCATATTTTAATATTAAAAATACTATTTCTAGTTCGTGCTAATCTCTTCTCTTGCCTATATCCTAATTCCACTCCCTCCTGTTTCACTAGGACCTGGTTCCACCCATTATCTCTTTTCTGTTATCTCAAACTCCTCTACTGATTCACTAAATAAATAAATAGATTGATAAGTTTAATCTTTCTTCTCTTCACTGTCACACTTCTTAAGAAAAAAAAATTGACAATAACTTTTTTCAATTTGAATTTCCCATTCAGTCTTTGGTATATTGGAATCTGAATTCTCTTTCCGTTATGCCATTCTAACAATGTTGCTAATTTCCTTTAAATATTCAAAAATAATAAATCACAGGTGGTTTAACACTTCTAGTCACTTTCTCCTTGAAACTCTCTTCGCTGTCCTATCACAATTAGAAAGGAGGATATGAGGGGAAGAGGAAGCACAGGTTTTAGAATTGCCTCTGTTGGAAACCGAAAGCTGGTAGCCTGTGTATGAGATCAGGTCTGAAGGCAAAGGCTGCAGAACCAACCCAGAAAGGAGAAGAAGGTGTGGTCAAGTGAAAGCGCTTGGCTGGGGAAATCCAATAAGGGAACCAGAAAGCAAAGTGGGTCAAAGACAAAAGAACACCCTGAATCCCAAGGGGAACAAAAAACTCTGCAGTTGCAGAAAAAAATCTGCAGAATCCCCGTGACCACTTCGGAAGAATTGTATTGTCCAATCACCGTGTGTGGAGTCTTTTATTCTCAGAATAATTTAAGGATGCTTCTTTTATGTAACTCAATACCACCCTCTTTGACTCACTTCTTTCTTCTCTAACTGTTCATTCTCCCATTTATTAATCCAGCCTTCCTACCATTTATCATATATTTACCAAATGACCACTATATGCCAGGCACTGTGATATGCCATGAAGCCGCACAATAAATGAGGTAGAACCGTTCTCCAAAGCTCACCCAATTCACACTCCTTTCTCTGACCACCACAGAAATGTGTTTCCCAAGGTTCTTGCCTAGACACTTCTATGCTACTCATGGCTCCAACCGTCTCACATTACCAATGGTCTCCCTGGCTTCTTCATCTGGTATCTTGTAGATATTTCAAACTCAGGATGGCCAACACCAGACACTCATTTCTCACTAAACCAGAAAAGATAGTTATCAACCTAGAAACTTTTAAGTCATGCATCAACTTTCCTATCTTTCACCACATAGATGAACAAATGGATGGCAATTCTTAAGAATATCATCTCCTGAAAAGCTCTCAAAATTGCACTCTCCTCTCTAAGTCTACTTTAATTTCAGTCCATAATTACTTTGTAAAGCCTTCTAACTTTTTCTTGTCATCCAATATCTCCCCCCTTCCAGTCCATCATTACTACTGATGTCAGAATTATCTTTCCAAAAGACAAACTTTATCCACCATTGCTTTGTATCCATATGTTTTACCCCTACATTCTGGACATTTAGATTTTGTCCACATTTTTCTTTTTGTTGTTGTTTATTTATTTTTGAGAGAGACACAGACAGAGCAGGAGCAGAGAAGGGGTGGAGAGAGAGAGGGAGACACAGAATCCAAAGCAGGCTCCAAGCTCTGAGCTGTCAGCACAGAGCATGACGCCGGGCTCCAACTCATGAACTGCGAGATCATGACCTGAGCCGACATTGTATGTTTAACCCACTGAGCCACCTGGGCACCCCGCCCACATATTTCTTTTTCATCTATATCTCTCAACTCCATGCTGGATAAAAAGAATTACTTACATTTCCCCAAATATAAGAAACATTGGTCATGCTTTATGCTTTTTCTTTGCCAAAAATTCTCCAACCTTGTTTTCCATCTGATATTTCTAAATTTGCTCAAATATTATTTGCTAGACATAGCATTTCCCATCTCCTTCAAACAGAGCTGTCCAATCTCTCCAGTGAGTTCTGTGCTTAGAGTATGTCTCTATTTGGGAAGAATCACATTTGTTTTGCATTCATTTGGATGCTATATAATACTTATCTGTCTCCAGTATTGAAATGAGTACCTAAACCTAGATTGTAGAGATCATGTATTTTTCATTTTATATTGTCCTGTATCCAGCAAAATGGCCACTGCAAGCCTTTGCTGAAGGAATGAATAACTCACAGAATAAATAATGAATAGGAGAAAATACTTTTCGTTTCCCTTCATTACATGACTATGAGGATACAGTATGTATCTCAGTGAAAAGATTGAGAAAATGCAGACTGAGAAATAAAATGAAAGTCACAGGAGAAAGGCAGGAGAAATCAAGAGGAACCACTGGTGTGCAGAGAAAACAAAGCTGACATCTAGGAAGAGAGGCAGAGCAGGAGAGGAGATCAGAGAAAGTAAAAGCTGGAAAGAATCCAACAGGACAAGGAACATCAGAATCCCAATGAAATCTCTGCAATTTGACTCCACGAACGCAAACAAGTCTCATCAGTTTGTCATTTTGATAAAGACACGGCTTTCCACAGTTCCTAAGAAAAGAAGCAGAAAGAGACTTACACTTGGCCAGCAAGGCGTCCGGTCAAAAAATTTCCCACAGTATATAGGTCTGATGCAATCTGGAGGTTCTACTCCAGGTTCATTGTTTTCAGTATCCTTTCTCTCTTCAGGTTGTTGGGCAAACTGACATTCAGAAGGTTCTATCACCAAGCCCATCTGGGGGCCTGTTTCATTTGGCTCTTCTAGACCGGTGTCCACCTCCACTGGAGGCTTTATCTCTGCACTCCGCTGCATTATCACACATGCCTCTCTTCCCAGTTCCTGTCTAGGTTCCATATCCAAAGCAGGCTGTTTTGGAGCCCCTAACCCTTTAGGGGAACCAGCCACAGAGCCTCTCCTGCTTCCTAGAGCCTGTGGACTTTCACATACCATGCCTAAGGGAGGCTGTATTTTCCTTCCAGAACACCCTGCCGGAAGACATTCATTTTCTAAACCCACTCTTCCTGGCACCATACCCAGAGTAGGTTTTGTTTCCTGCGAGGCCGAGACCCCGGAGACTCCTAAATTACTCCTCTCCATGAGGGTCCTAGAAATATTCTGTCTTTTTAATCTCATTTCAAGCTCCTTGCTCATCGGAGATTTTGTTTCTGGTGATGCCATTCTCTCAAATTTATTATTAACCAAGAGGTTCTCCTTACATGAGGAATCTTCTTTTCTTAATCCCATTCTGAACTCTAATTCTGTAGGAGATTTTGTTCCCATGACAACCCCCCTCTCTTCTAAACCATCCTTTCCTTCGTGGGTGAACCCAAACTCCATGCTTTGGGGAGATTTCCTCTCAGACACCCTCATTCCTCCAAAAGCACTCATCTCAAAGGGGAAGTCTGTACCTGGCTCAAGGGAAATTCCTAATCCCTCCGGGTGCCCCAAACCTTTGGGGGACTCCACTCTCACGAAAGAACACATGTCCACTCGGACTCCCTGCCCACAGCTTCCTGTCCACAAATTAAGACCTAGCGGAGTTCATGGATGAAAAGGAGACGAAGGTCTGTTTACCCGGTTACCTAGGAAACAGGGGCGTGGCTTAACGTGCAATTGTTTCTCTGGGCAGGATCCCGCCCATTTCTCCCCCACTTTCTCTTCTGTCAATTTCTCTCGCTCTCCTTTCTCTCCCCATTCTTCTCTCTCTCCTTCCCTCCCTCTCTTCTCTTTTTTCCTTCTTCTCGACTAGATCTGGAGGGCAAGAAAACACGGAGGATGTGGTCTTGGGCACTGGAGAAAACGCTCACCAACTTCTCTTTGACTTCTCTTTGCTTTCTCAAGCAAAGCAGTCCGCTCAGGATGGGTTCAACCGTGGGCTTCCTCCTCCTGGCCATTGGCCTACTAATTTAATCAGGATAAAAGTAACCACTTCTCTGGTTGTGACCATTAATTTTAGGTCCTTCCTTGTGCATGTACATGCATACTGCATGTAGTTCTTTTAGCCCTAAGAACTACTTTAATTTTTTTTTAACGTTTGTTTATTTTTGAGAGACATAGAGACAGAGTATGAGCAGAGGAAGGGCAGAGAGAGAGGGAGACACAGAATCTGAAGCAGGCTCAGGCTCTGAGCTGTGAGCACAGAGCCCGATGCGGGGCTCGAACTCACAGACGGTGAGATCATGACCTGAGCCGAAGTCGGTCGCTTAACCAACTGAGCCACCCAGGCGGCCCCCTAAGAACTACTTTAAATTCTGTGAAGTTATTTGGCACCTGTGTTACAGAAACTTCTTAAAGTCTTTGAGAACATTTACACTTTAATAAGTAGGCTTTAAATAGCATTTAAACATATTAAAGTTTGAGGAGTGTTACACAATAATGCACATCAACTTCTTAAAATATTGTGCAAACTCAAACTCTGGATGTTTAAGCATGAGATTTTCTTTAAATTGGGGTTACAGCTTTGTCAGGTTTTAATGATACAGAGCACCTAGCTTAGAATATGAATGGAATTTATAGGATTCTAGTCTTTTAGAAACTCTATGAAAAACTTGTAAACTTAAAAATTAAAAAAAATGCTTAGGAAATATTTCACATTTGAAAAAATTATGTACTGTAATTTTCAGATAATTAATATATATATTCTTCTCCCCCTAAGCACTTTAAATGACTTGATAGTATGTAAATGAAGGGATGCCTGTATGTATAATCATTCATTCAATTCTTTTATTTTACAAATAACTATGGGATACCTACTTGTGTCAGTGAGGGGACTCTAGTGAAATAAAAGTCAAACTCTATCTCTTGGAATTTATAATCTAGTGGGGATAGATAACCATCAAGTAAACCAACAAATAAGATTATTTCACATACTCTTTGATGTTATGAGGAAAAAAATACTTTGATATAAAGAGATGCTACTTTAGAATTGGTGGGCTTAGAAATTCCTTAGGTATGTGACATTTGAACTGAGGCTTCCATTTAACAGGGCGAAGACACGAACTTTTTAAACATGACTAGTTCAAGTTCCCATAATCTTTTTCTCATTGCCTTGCCATCATGCCTACAATTCCTTATGTTAGAATTATCTTTAGGTTTGTCTCCAGATAGTCCCAATCAATACAAAATGTTACCAGTCATTACTATCTATGATTCATTCTTCAACTACACAATGGAGGAAAAATTCCCTGGAAGAGAAGGTAGAATAAATATATAGGGTAAGAGTGCTCAGGGTGATAGAGAGACAAGGTACTAAGAATTTGTGAGTGGATGTTTAGAGACTTGAGAGCAAAGGAAGTACTAAGGGCTGTGTTCACGTCTATAACTTTATTTAGGGCCCACCCACTTTGTAGCTTCCTTAACAAATTCTATCATTAGCAGGATTCCACATTTGACACTAAAATATATACAATTATCAGTCATCCTGTTACCTGGGGTTAGGGAAAAAATACAGGCACATCGTGAGTGGCAGCACCAAGAGAAAAACTGTACTGTGGCATTTCGGTCTCTCTAAAGTTGCCAGTGGATCTTAGAAGCACTTAGCCGCTGGCACAGCACTCTTCGAGGCAGACATTATGACTAAACTATAAAATAGTGTGGAATGTATTCATGAAGGAGGCGAATTAAAAGACAAAATTGGTAGAAGAAAATAAATGAGGAAGCAATATCCTAGAAATAAGGCGGAACAAAATGGGGAGTTCCTAACAATTTATAAATTTCAGCATCCATGTGTTATTTGTGAAGTCTTCTGAAGTCAAATGTTCGCCACTCTACATCTAATTAGGTTCACAAATATTTTTGAGGTCCTTGTTATATTAAAGATCCTTTGTGAGGACTGAAATGATGAATAAATTATGGTCTTGGTCCTTTAGAACTTTAAAAGCATAATGAGGCTTTATCCTCCCTAATGGGAATGAAAACCTGAGGAGAAAAATGTAGGCACTGTAAAATAAGGCAGATAGCTATTAAAACCACTATAGGGAGTAAAGCAAAGTATCGTGAAACTACAGAAAAAAAAAATTACTAAATCCAGTAGAAGTCCAGTTAACTCTTGAACAACACAGATTTGAACTGTGTGAATTCATTTATATGCGGATTTTTTTTTCAATAAATATATCAGGGGGCGCCTGGGTGGCTCAGTTGATTAAGCGGCCAACTTCAGCTCAGGTCATGATCTCACGGTCTGTGAGATCGAGCCTCACGCTGGGCTCTGTGCTGACCGCTCATCAGAGCCTGGAGCTTGCTTCAGATTCTGTATCTCCCTCTCTCTCTGCCCTTCCCCTGCTCACTCTATGTCTCTCAAAAATAAATAAACGTCAAAAAAATTTTTTAAAATAAAATAAATAAATAAATAAATATATCAGAAATATATTTGGATATTTGCAAAATTTTGAAAAAACTTGCAAATGGCATAGCCTAGAAATACCAAAAATGTCAAGAGAAAGTTAGGTATTATTGTAAGAATACAGGATGTAATACATTTAACATACAAAATATGTTATTAGTAAGGCTTCCGGTCATTACTGTGCTATTAGTACTTAAGTTTTGGAGGAGCCAAACATTACGTGCAGACTTTCAATTGTGTGGGGAGTCAGTGCCCCTAACCCCTGCATTGTTCCCTGCATTGTTCAAAGGTCAACTGCATCCTCAGACGCCATCCAGAGGAGTTGGGGTCCTGGCCAAAATGAAATCCGCAGTGATGAGCGGTTAAAGGGTTTTGGGAGGGAGAGAACGAAGGGATCAAATATGACAAGATGAGAACACACAGATGACATCTGGGAACACAGAGTAGAGCAGTGTGATTCGGATACAAAGCAAGTGTTCGGGGAAAGGGAGATCATAGAAACAGAACAAAAGAACTGTGGGATGGACTAGAGAAGTTTGTACTGAATTTTGCAAATGAGCTATCCTTCAGCATTTCTAAGGAGAATGCCAGGCTGAAGTGTAGAGAATGATTGAAAAGACAGTTGCGTACACTAATTCCTGTTTATATTAATACTCCCAAGGCCCAGGGGTTGGGATTAGATCGTTTTTGGTATTAGAATGGACGATGGTCTTTGAGGGAAAACAGGAAGAGTGAAGATGATTTTGGCCTTCCATCTCCAGGTGACTGGGAGGCTGTTAATACCCGTCAACAAAGCAGAAGCAGGTTTGGGGTGGAAAAGGTTTGGTTTGGTACATACTATTGACATGTCACAACTGATGTGACATATCCTATTTCCTGATTCCTCCTTGGATCGTCCAAGTGGTATTAACGTGACTCACGTATTATACTGGAACAACCTCTCAGGATAAAGTGCCACAGATACCATTTAGGTATGACACATTATGCTCTTCTGGTTAGTAACTGGCAAGTTGATCAAGGCTGTCCAAGGGTTCAAATCATCTTCATTGCATAACATTGACTGAGAACCCTCAGCATTCCTTACCCCCAGTACACATCCTAGACAATACTGATGTTCTCAAAATGATGCTATAAATGGTAAACTGCAAACTGAAAAGTAGTCCTTATGCTGAGAGAAAGTCAATTTAACATTCTACCAAACTACAAAATGAATTTTGTTTTGTTTTGTTTTGTTTCAGATACCTGGCCAGAAACTATTGCTTTCTGGTAGGAACTTTAGCCAAAGCAAGGCGTGTATGTAGGTATTAGATACTATCCACTGTAGGTCTGCAGTGGATAGTAATGAATGTCTTAAGTTGCCTTTTACTAGAATCCTGCTTAAACTCAGGTTCTGGAACCCAGCCTTCAGGTTAGAATACAATTTCATCACCGGCTCAGGGGTGATTTTGCACAAATTACACAATCTCTTTGCCTCAAATTCTTTACCTTTGAAACAGGCACGCCTCATTCATTAATTCCACACTTATGACTGAAGACTCTGAGCTGGCAGGCACTATGCCTGCACGCAGCGTTGAGGACCACTTTGGGGAGTTAATATACTAATGCAGGCAGGCATTTTAGTTTCAGATACTAGTTTCAGAATAAAACCTTCTAGTATTAAGAGTAAAATGGAATAACTCCTCTAAAGCATTTAGTACAGTAATCTGCAAAGGAAAACCCCGAATAAAAGCGAGCTACTAAGATTTGCTCCCCACCACCACCAAAAATAGATACACTGAATACAAGCAAGTTATTAAGATTTCCTCACCTAGAGACAACTTTTGGTATAGGGTATAATCCTCTTCCCTGGGTAAAGACCACACCTTTACAACACATCCATCCCCCCGAGGACATCTTGGGGGGGGGGGCTAGAAACACACACACACACACACACACAGCCCCCCCCCGCGAGTTGCCAGGGTTGGGGTGTTGCAGGGTAGGGTACTGGAACTGTGAGCAAATATTCAGAGGGAACTTCGCCGCCCCACATGGGAGGGGAGCAACAAACCCCAGTTTTCTCACGCTTCCCCGAAAGCAAGGCAGTAAAGGAGCTCCTCCACCCCCGGCCGCCCGCAGCCCGAGGCAGCCACCCAGATAACAATGGCGCCGGCAAGGGCGGGGCCGCGCTCGCCTGGGATGTGGGAGGGAGGTGGGAGGTGCCTGAATCCGACGCGACAGCTCGCCGAGGTCACGTGACACCCCCCACCCGGCCCTGCAACCCGGCCCCGGCCGACTGGGCTTTTAGAAGGGGTGGGGGAGCGGATGGAGAGGTCGGACTGGCGACGGCGGAAGTGACGAAGAGGCGTAGTTCGCTACGTGCAGCGACGTGGCGGCGAGGCCGGCCCCGGGCGGCGGAAGTGGCTCCCGCGCTGGGACTCGAGTGTTTGTGTTTTGGTTCGCGACGGAGCCGCCGGCTGGTCTGAGGGGAGGAGGCAGAGGAGGGAGGAGGAGGAGGAGGAAGAATTAGTCGGAACTCGAGCGCCGGCGGTGGCGGAGGAGGAGAAAGGAAAAGAGGAAGGCGGAGCGGGGAGAGGCGGAGACGGAGCCGGACGGGGGCGGCACCACGGCACGATCCCGGCACGGTCCAGTCTGAGGGGAGCGGCCTGAGGAGGAGACGCGCCGCCGCCGTCTAAGCCACAGCCTCACCCTCTTCTCGGGCCACGCCTGGGACCTGCTTTTGGGAGGCTTCAGCCCCGCGGCTCCGCGTGCTGCGGTCTCAGGTAACCAAACCGTCCCTCCCCTGCCCAAAGCCGGCCGGGACCCCAGGTTATACGCTGTCCTCAGTCTGTCCGCGGCCCCACCAGCAGGAGTCCCCCGCCCATTCTTCCCCTCCCGGCGCCAGTGCCCTGCACCAGAGCTCTCGAGCCCGGCGTCTCGTCCTGCCGGCCCGGGTGATTCATTCCTCAAAGAGCTCTGGAGACCGGGATCTGCAGACAGGCTGAGGGAGCGACGGGTGTCACCCTCTTCCCTTCTCAAGATGGCGCCGTGAAAGAGTGCTGGAGGCCGCGGTTCCGTCTGGCCCCTGTCCTGGCCGTCCTGGAGGGGGGTGGTCCCAACCCAAGCCAGGCCAGGTTCCGGGAGGCAGGCTAGGAAAGATGGCCAGGGGGCCTGGCGGGTCCTGCTTGTTCAGGCCGTCGGGAGTTTGGTGTCAGTTACTCAGGTGCTCTCCGAGGAGGGACCGGGGCCTAGGGCAGGTGTGAATTTGGGGAGCTCCGCCTACCTTCGATTTCCAGAGACGGGTAATGGAGGGAGGCGGAGGCTCGTCCACATAGTAGGCCCAGGGACCGTCTCGTCTCTGGAAGGCGGTGAACCGCAGCTTGAGACAACTCGAGACAGCTAGGCCGCTGCACAAGCACAGTGAGTAGAGACCTTATTAGTCCTGCCCTGTGTTCTCCTCCCTGGGAGCCGGTTACCCCCCTGAGATTTGCAGACCGTAAGGTCTGAACGTCATAATTCACAGAGTTTGGTTTTTGTCACAATGTTGATTCAGATGCCTTTCGCATAACTAGTTAAAAAAAAAACACACGTGTGCACCACTATTATAAGTCAAGAGAGCTCAGAAACTTTATTTTTAATGTAAAATTGGGATAATATGAGTTCATAGGGTTACTGTCAGCGGAATTCATGGAATCATGGTTGGCACAAAGTGGTAACTGTTAGCTGCTGTGATTAATACTGTTTTTATTAACGAACTCCTAGAGGACTTTATAGGATACCGGTTCTCAAAAGATTTTTAAATGCATTTTATGCAGAATCTTTGTTTTGCAAAACAAAAGTTTGGGTAGTGAATAAAAATGAATGCCCGTGATTTTTAACCTTACTCTGCTAACTTTATGATTATTTTCTGCCCTAGAGTGTTGGAGGGAGTTATATTCCAACAGCTTTAACCCTTGAAAGGCAAAGCTAAAAATTTTAACTTTTTTAATGGGAATTTCATGTTTTCCCTGACATGTTGGGCCTTGAAAATTCGGAGCATGTTGTCCTTGACGAATGTTTCAGTTCGCTGTTTTGTAGGTAGTGAGACAACTGGGAAATGCTTCAGTTGGTATTGAAACATCTGAAGGTGTGTTGATGTTTAGTCTGCATGATGTTCTGTTGATATTTGGTCATTTTATCCAAGAGCCACTTTAGTTGCCAATTTTCAATCCTTGTTATGTGTTGGCCAGTGTATTCGAGATTTTCTTTTTCCTTTTACATATATTCTCTCATTTAACTCCAGCAGCTGTGGAAGTTAGTTAGGTATTTTGGAAATGGAAACTTCAGTATAGCCAGGCAGGATTAGATCCCCAAATCCAGTATTTTTTAATGTGGGGAGTCAGTGTGGGGATTGGAGCATTTTTTTTTTTATTAAAGAAAAATTTTAAAATACACAGAAGTAGGGAGAATAGTAGAATGAATCCATCACCTGCTTTAGATTATCTGTGGCCAGTTGTGTTTTATTTATATCCTTACTCTTTAGAAACAACTTAGACATCTCATTTCATGTTTAAATAATAGTTCAGTATGTGTAACTAAAAGAAGTCTGCAAAGCTGCTGTTGAGATAAGGCAGTGATTTTATTGTCTCAAATGTAAGGTCTCATGGATATTTATTAATGAATCCATTGTGGAGGGAGTTTTATATAGACTCATGGGGAAGACAAATTTCTTATATGAGGTACCTGAATGAAATATAACAGTGATTTTTAGGGAGAGAATCATCAGGTTTAGTAAACACATAATCAGATTTTGACTAAAGATGAGAGAAAACTATAGTGATTTGTGTGTAGATTGGAAAAGAGTCCTTTTTAATGGTTTCTTATTCTTATGAGATGGAAAATTAGCATTAGGCATTAAGAGAAGACATAGAAGTGGCCACTTAGGCTAGTGTTTTCTAAATGTGTTAAATAGAAAATAATGACATAATTATTAGCCCCAAAACTACAGAAAAGTGTAAGTAAATAGTTTACCACATAGAGAACCACTGTTAACACTTCCATGTATGATGTATTTGAGCACATGAGGAAACAGTTTTAAGTCTTAGCCACTAGACATGCTAGTGTTTGTTGCTCTGAAGTTATCATTAATTAAACAAAAAAATGTACGATTTAACAGGGGCCTTCAAATAATAATAGCCAAGATTTATTATTGAGTTCTTACTGTGTTCTGGGATCTGTTATAAGAACTTCCCATTTATGAACTTAATTTTCTCCAAAACCATTTTAACCCATCTAGTCTGGCTCCAGAACTCTTGAGTCACCTCTCAGGTTGACTAGGTTTGAAACATAGCTATGTTGTGGCTCTGTCATGGCTCTGTCACAGTAACCGTGTGACCTCAGTCAAGTTACCTAACCTCTGTGTGACTGTTTCCTCATTTTTAAGGATTGTTAACAGTTTATAGGATTGTTGAGTGACTGTGTTAAGTACTTAACTAGCTGGTACAAAGTTGAGTTTGTTTGTTTTTTTAATGTTTATTTATTTTTGAGAGAGGCAGACAGAGCATGAGTGGGGGAGGGATGGAGAGAGAGGGAGACACAGAATCTGAAGCTGGCTCCAGGCTCAGAGCTGTCAGCACAGAGCCTGATGCAGGGCTCGAACTCATGAACCGCAAGATCTTGTATGACCTGAGCCAAAGTCCGACGCTTAACTGACTGAGCCACTCAGGTGCCCCCAAAGTTGAGTCTTAAACAAAGATTAGCTTTAAAATATTTCTTAATCTGAAAATTATAGCCGGATTTTAGGCCTAGGTCTCCTACTTTTAACATTATTTCATTACAAAAGTGGTGAGTTTAAATAAATGGCATTTACTGTCCTATAGAGGTTATAATTGTAATAGGCAAAATTACTGAAGTGATTAACATTAGATTTGCTTACTGATTTGTGTATTTAATTATGTAATATTTGTTTCTTTCCAGGTTTTTCTACATCCAGAAAGAAAAAAATTTGACGCCTTGCATCCTGGAAGTCATTTAAAAGACTGAAATTAGGGACTTCTTTCAAATTTGGACATGGCTAATCGAGGAGCAACAAGACCCAACGGGCCAAATACTGGAAATAAAATATGCCAGTTCAAACTAGTACTTCTGGGAGAGTCTGCTGTTGGCAAATCAAGCCTAGTGCTTCGTTTTGTGAAGGGCCAGTTTCATGAATTTCAAGAGAGTACCATAGGGGGTGAGATTTTCTTTTTTCCCTTCATTTAATTGAATCATGCATTGGCAAAAAAAATTTTGCAGTTCCAATTGTGCGATGATGAATACCTAAATAGGTCACACAGTGAAGAAAACTATTCAGTCGACCTCAAGCTTTAAAACTTACCTTGATTTTTGTTTAGATGGTATCTTTCTACATTTTGATTTCCTGGCTATTCCCAAGATGATTGTGTAAAAGCTGGAATACAGATGCAAGCATGAACCTAGTCAATGTCCCAAGTAATTAAGTTTGATCTGATACCTGTTTCTTGACAATGATTAGAAGCTTCGTCAAATTAATACGTATTTGTGCTCAGTTATATTGGCTTTAGAATGAATAATGAAAATAATAAATAGTGAAAGTTATAATAACTAATTCTAAATAATAACTAATTCTAAATAGACTCTGTGTATTACACTGATTATTAAAATTAATTAACTTTTATTAAACTTGAAGAGAAAAAGTCAACGATCAGTGGAGAGGGACATGAAAGGGAATGGGACCTGGAGAGAAAGATCAAAGATGGGTGGGGAAGAGGTAGAGTAAGCCCTGAATACAGTGGTTGTGGTAGGGCTGTGATGGGATGAGGGGAAGGTAAGAGGCAGGATGAAGAGACAACTACTAGTGCAGCGTTGTGGATAAAGACAGAAAATTCGTTGATTGAATTTAATCAAATTCACAACTATATAGCATTGGGGCAAAACTTTTTCTGTGCCTGTTTCATCTGTCAAATGAAGCTTTTGAATTAGGTAATATCAGAAGAACCACACAGCTTTAAGATTCACAATATTTTGCAAGGTGTGTGTAATTAAGCAGTATGATATTTTTAAAGGTATATATAAATATATTTTAACCTCATACATATAAAAAGTCAAACTTTTGACATATGTGACCCAGCTAACATGTAGCAACTTCAGGTCTGTGTTTTAGGAATATAACTTTATGTCATGTATGTTCTCAGGTACACTTATTCATAGTTCAGATCCTTCTAATGAAATAGCTTGTAAAACTGAACTACTTCCTGACTTTTCCCTACATACAGAAAATATACTGCATAGGTGGTATTTCCACTTTAATAGACTTAGCAGTGTAGTGGTAATAGTCGTCCTCTCTCATTTGTATATCTATCTAGTCACACAGTGTTATATCATTTCAGTGTTTTTATGTTTTTTATAATGGGTGACCTTCAAAAATGTAGTCCACATCATTGAGCTTTTGAGTTAAAAATCTAATGAACAGTTTATTATACATTCTTTGATTTTTTTGTTAAAATATTTATACACACACACACACACATTTGGTTTAGGAATGAAATATCAGGGTAGAAAAGCTTGTCAAGTGATTGTCAGTGGCATCATTTCCCAAAGCTCATGCATTCTAGGCTAAATACCTGGGCCAGGTAGGTTTGGGAGTGGCTGCGTGCCACCCTCCCCCTCTTCACAGGGCATATTCAAAGAACAAAAACACTGAAGTACTATAGAAAGAACTTAATTCCTGGGGAACTACCAGAGCCTAAGGAGGCTAAGACTAGAATCTTTGTTTTTGTTTTGGATATTATGATCATTCATCCAAATGTACTTTTTCCTAATGATATTTCAAGAAAGACATTTATAAGAAAAATTGAACCCTGTCAGTTGTAAATATACAGATCTGATAAATGTGTGTAGCAGATAATATAATCTGCATTTCCATTTAATACAGATTAGATGATCTATATTTCATTATTAAGTTTTCAAGTTTTTTGTTCCTATATCTAAAGCTTCCTTACTATTTTCTCCTTGTACAGATCAAATCTGCCTTTTAAAACCAACTTCAGAAGGGATTTCTATCCAAATTTCTGTGTTAATGGTTGTTGGACACTTTATGTTGACCACATATTTTTAGTAGGTATGACAGTGCCATTATGATTACAGCTGTGAGCACTGGCTTTTGTTTTTGTTTTGAAACATAATTGACATACAACATTGTGGAAGGTTAAGGTATAAGACGTTGATTAGATATCTTTTCATAGTGAGTGCTGTTCTTTTATGCTCTTTGCTAACAGCTCTTCACCCTTAGGGACTAGACTATACTAGTATTCTGTTCTAAGGATTTCAATGTTTGAGCTATTTAATGATCAACACCACAAGTCCATAACTTGTAAGTAATACATATTTTCGTTTCGGCTGATGTGTGGTAAGACTTGTCTAACAAATGAACTTAGCCAAATGTTTTGCGTTTTATTTTTTGATTGTTTATATCTAGTAACATTAGGTATGGTCTGAAGAGCTCTCTCAAAATTTTCATCTGTTTGAAATCATATGCTATGCTTTTGAGTTTGTGTATTCTATAGAACCTTACACTCATCAAGAATATCAGGGTTTATGCAGTTCTTCTAAACATGAGAGCTTCATGTAAGATTCAGTGTTGTCTCACTGTATCCTACATAAAATTGCCCCTTTACCCTATAGCACTCATGATAAGGTTAGGTAGTTATGTGTTGGGTTTAATACTTTGAGGAGTTCTAGCTTATTTGTAGGGATTTAAGGTCTGCAGGACATTTATGTTTTTGTAGTTTAGGACGAACCCAGCGGTGCCTGAGTGGCTCTGTTGGTTGAGCGTCCAACTCTTGATTTTGGCTCAGGTCATGATCCCTGAGTGGCTCTGTTGGTTGAGCGTCCAACTCTTGATTTTGGCTCAGGTCATGATCCCAGAGTTGTGGGATCGAGCCCAGCGTCAGGCTCCCACTGCCCCTCTCCGCCACTCTCACACGCACTCTCGTGCACACATTCTCTCTATTGCTCTCTCTAAAAAAAGGAAAAAAAGCCCAGAAGGTTAGCAAGGAGCGTTAGGCTCAGATTGTTCTTTTCCTCAGTATCTCTTCAGTAAATATCTGTTGGATAGAGCCGTTCATCTTTCACTTAACACCTTGAGTACTTTAAGACTTTAAAGATTTTAAATGAGTTACTCCTGTCAAAAGAAAACAATATTGTTTTTAAACATATTTAAATGCTATTTATAAACAAGCGGATCTTCAACGTAAGTCAGAGCAAGGTTAAAATATGCACTGAAGGGGCGCATGGGTGGCTCAGTGGGTTGAGTGTCCATCTCTTGATTTTGGCTCAGATCAAGATCCCAGGGTTATGGGATTGAGTCTTGCGTCAGGCTCTGCTCTGACCAGAGCATCCTTGAAATTCTCTCTCACCCTCTGTCTCTCTGCCCACTCCCAAAATAAGTAAACCTTTTTTAAAAAAAAAGAATATCCAATGAAATAAGATGCATTCAACTCTTTTTTTTTTTTCTTTTGAAAGATAAATGTTTGATACCAGGGTTAAATTTTGTACGCACCGATCATCAAAGGAATATCAGACAAGTTTAGGTTACAGAACTATATATGAGAATATTAACATACCTCTTGCAGGTAATTGTCAGTTTTGAGGTTTGGTTTAACGCAGTGGTTCTCAGAATGTTCCCTATTCCAGAAGCATCTGCACTGCCTGGGAACTTGTTAAAAATGCAAATTCCTATGTCCTATATAGAACCAAACTGAAATGGAACCAATGATCTTAAATTTTAACAAGTCTTCCGGTGATTCTGTTGCATGCTGAAGTTTGAGAACCACTGCTTTTTGTGTTCTGAGTAGTCAGTATTACATTTACACTAAAGTTTTGGGGATAATTTTTGTTAAACTGCGGTTTGGGTAGGGTTTTTGAAAGCATGTTGTTCATCCAACTACTCCAGGTTGAGGATTACAAGTATTGTGTCCTGGTAACATCACATATTACTTGTATCTCTTTGTATGGGAACCCCTTTCCACAAATCTGTTAACCTGTTAGGCCCTTTAAGAGAGTATGGCCCCTTCTCTGTCCCACAGGATTGCTCTGCCTTGTCTCTCTTACTAAGGGAAGCAGAGTAGCTATAGTTTTCAGTTATCTGTACCAGTGCTGTTCTCTCTTATTGCCACAAGTAATCAAGGGCTGATTATACACTAAGTTAATTAAAGAAACAAGTGCCTTTCTAAATTGTATTTCCAGAGCATGGCATATATTAGCTGTATGATCATAGGCAAGTCAGACTCAGCTCTCACATGAAATGGAAATAATGGTATCTAACTAGAAAAGTTTTAATAAATATTAAATGAAAGTACATATAAATTTCTTGGCACGGTGCATAGCACAGAGTAAAATGCTTATTAAATGTTAGCTGTTACCCTACCATCATCATTACTTTGTGCTGAGTCATTTTTGTCATTGTTATATTGCCACAACATGGCTTATTTTGGAATCATGGCTGTCCCATCTAATGAATGGCATTTGTTTTAGGATTTGACAGTGATAAAAAGAGTTTTTTATGTTTAGATTTGCTTATTGGAAAATAAAACTTTTTTTTATTTAAAAAAGATTTTTAATGAGCCTGATGCAGGGCTCAAACTCACCGAGCTGTGAGATCATGACCTGAGCCAAAATCGCTTAACCGACTGAGCCACCCAGGCGCCCCTGGAAGACAAAGCTTGTAGGAACAAATAAGACTTTAAAAACCTTATGAAAGCAAGTCCTTAACTAAATTTGAGCCATCCTAAAAATGAAGTTTTTGCAGATTCATTCAAGTAGATAGTATGAGCATTTACAACTAAGTTTCTAAAAATTCTGGTTGGTAAATTCTTACTAATTTTTCCCCATCCAGTTATTGGTTTTCAGAAAACTAGTTAGTCGTGTACATTACATTAAATGCATGCCACCCACATGAGCTAAGTTATTTGTGGAAGTTTTCTCAGAGGGAGAAATTACACTGTTAAATAGAATACTAAATGTATTGCCTCCTAAACTGAGAAAGAAAAGCCAGCCAGAAAATTTAAATCTGGATAATTTATGTTCTTCCTATAGTAGTAAGCTTTTCTAGTTGCCCTTCACTTGTTAGCCTTCAGAAAGACTGGTTGTATACAAATGATTCCCAGTTTACAATGGTTCTACTTAGTTTTTTCAACTTCACAATGGTGTAAGAGCAAAACACAGTAGAAACCATACTTTGAATTTTGATTTTCTTTCGGGCCAGCAATGTTTAATACAATACTCTTGTGATGCTTGGCAATGGCAGTGAGTCCTAGCTCCAGGTCAGCCACGTGATCACAAGGGCAGATAACCGATACACTCACAACCGTTCTGTATCAGTAATAGCCATTCCATTTTTCATGTTTAGTACAGTATTCAAAAAAGAACTAGACAACATTTTATTATAAAATAGATTTTGTGTTAAGTGATTTGTAGGTTAGCGTAAGTGTTCTGAGAATGTTTGGGCAAAAGTAGGTTAGGTGTATTAAATGAATATTTCACTTTTTACCATATTTTCAACTGGATGATGTGTTTATCAGGAGTAACCCCATTGTGACTCAAGAAAGGTCTATAATTGTAATCTGTGCATTTATTGCCTTTATCTTTTTTCATGTACACATTGCTCTCAATTAAAAGTACTTTTGAAAAAGGACAGAATACCTAGAGACATACCATAAGCATATGGTTTCTGACTCACGAGAAAAATGGTGTTTGAAATGTTCATTGTTTCTAATACAGTAAGAATTAAAATTTGTGGAAGTTAATCATTGGTTTCAAGTGGAAGAATATTATCTTTATGCACAGTACTATTTCGTTCTAGAAAGTACATATTCAGTATTTGAGATAGGCTGTATTACTGAGAGAAGTTGGTAGAGATTGGCTACTTTGTCAGTTTACACCAGTTTTGTCCTAAAAAATGATTTTTTAATAGTGTTAACATTAATTATTTTCCGATATCCTACTTTAAAATGTTATCATACATGAGTATTTAAACATTGCTGCCACTTAGGAGTCTGTAACCTTGTTTCTAGGCCCGTCACCCTTTTATGGACACTTTGTGAGTCCTGTTAGGACATTTGTAAAATGAGAGGATTGCAAATAAGAATTCTTCTAGAGCAGGCTTTTTTTTAAGTGTGTACTTTCTACATTAAACGATATAATCAATACAATTTAATCTTTTCCTCCTCTTAAAATTTATTTCATAATTTGGAATTTCGAGCATCAGTTTCTGTTCTTTCTTTCTTAATTCATTGATTGCCCTCTGGTGCTGCTTAAGTGTTCAAAGCTGTTTGGTAGAATGGTTTTTGCCAGTTAGCTCTAACTATAGCAAACAGCCTCTATTGATTAACTTGCTGCTTTTCTCTTACATACTGGAAAGTAAGATTGTCAAACTTTAAAATTCATTTACTCAACAAATTTACCAAGCTCCTAACATTGTGCTAAGTACTAGAAATCAAATCTTATTGTTTAGGATGGGAGACAGATTGAGTACATATAAGGTATGAAAAGCAGTATTATATACCACAAATTACATAGTGCTGTGTGAATTAGCTCTAAATTTCTGACTGATCTTCCGTTTTATTATATATATCCCAAAAGAGGATACATGTGTATATATAAAGGAAGTATATTCTCAGTTACATACTGAAGAAATCTGTAAATTTGCATAAACTTTGGTGCTTGGACTTTATGACATCTATTTTAGCTGTACTCTGACTACTTTTGCTGTCTTTCTAGACAGTTGACCTTCAGTAGATGCCAGAGGCACAGAAAAGATACCTGTTTTGAATGATTGAATCTAGTGGGTTGGGGAGCTTTATTTTTATTTTAATTAATTAATTTATTTTTACTTAAGGTTTGTTTATTTTGAGAGAGAGAGCAAAAGCAGGAGAGAGAGAGAATGAGCAGCTTTTTAAAAACTTGCTTAATAGAATAAGAATTCTGACTTGATAGAGGAAACTTTGTTTTTGAAAAACGTTTTTCTCTTTTTGCATCTTACACCATAATAAATGTTACTTATATGCAATCTTGTGATGCATACTGAATTTAACATGGGATAAGCTACTTTGGAGTCCTCATTGAGGGCTTTTTGTAACAGGTCTCTTGGTGAAGTAGTAAGAATGTCTAAGAGTGAGAAAAGCAATAGGAGAAATTCAGGGAAGTTTTGGGATTTTGATCATTGGCTATCTTGATAAAAGTATGAACCCTAGCTAGCAAATTATTAAATTTCTCAAGATGAAAGTGTTACTGAAGCCACATATTGGATTTTGGAAATGAGGAATATGCTTAGTGTTTTACAAGTATTATAAAACAATATTTGAGTCAGTATTGATGAACAGCATTCACTCTGTTTTCAAGGTAATACAGATGTGGAAGGTAGAAGCAGGATGAGGAACCAGTTCTCCATGGTTCCATCGCTAAGGATAGGTGCTTTTGGACTCAGAAAGAAGAGGATAACCTGATGATAGGGGACTCAAGTCACTCTATAATTAATGGCTACCTTTAGCATTTCTCAGCATTTTTACGAGTCTCGTATGGACCTTACCATGGCTATATGAGGTTACACTGAAAATTCTCCTTCGTATATTCTCCAACCCCTCTGGGTCCCCCCGCACCCCTACCCCCACCGAGACAATGTTGTTTTGTTTGTGCCCTTGGGAAGTTACTAATACTTTTAATCTAACATTTATATTTTTCATGTTAATACTATTCAGGTGATTTTTTTTCCTCAAAAACAACCACAAAACTTTGATGTAGAGCAAAATCATTTTATCCTCTCATGGTTCTGGGAATTGAGTGGGTTTTATAGATGGTTTTCTGATCTCTCATGGGTTGCTGTCAGTGCTGGGGCTAGACTCCTTCTCAACTGCTGCTGACTGTTGGTTGGAGCCTCACCCAGAACACTTACACGTGGGGCTTGCCACCTGGCTTGAGTTTCCTCACAGCATGGTGGATCGGTTCAAGAATGAGTGTCCCAGGGGTGCCTGGGTGGCTCAGTCGGTTGGGCGGCCGACTTCAGCTCAGGTCATCATCTCGCGGTCTGTGAGTTCGAGCCCCGCGTCGGACTCTGTGCTGACGGCTCGGAGCCTGGAGCCTGCTTCCGATTCTGTGTCTCCCTCTCTCTCTGTCCCTTCCCCTGTTCATGCTGTGCCTCTATGTCTCTCAAAAATAAATAAACATTAAAAAAATTTAAAAAAAAAAAAAAGAATGAGTGTCCCAAAAAGTACCAGGTGAAGCTGAGTGGCCTTTCATGACCTAGCCCCAGAAATTACATAGATAGCATCAGTCATGTTCTAGTTACAGACCCAAACAGATTCAAAGGAGGGGTGTCAGCATCTAAGAAAAATGTGGTGTGGGAGATCTTGCTGGGGCCATCTTGGAATACACATTCTGTCAAAGATTATCCATATCATTTCATGAAGAGCATCTTGATTTTTCTTGGGTGTAACAGTATTCCATTGCAGGGATCATATCAATGTATATTGAAATCACTTCTCTAGTTTTGAATTTGCACATGGTTTTGTTTTTGGCTGTCAACAGTACTACGGTAAATAAATTATAGTAATTTCTGATATATCCCAAGTATTTCTATGGTGTAAATTCCTAGAAGCTGATTGCCTATATAAAAGATTACATACATTTGTAATTCTGATATAATTTTCCAGACAGCCCTTCAACAACAATGCACAGAATGCCTGTTACTCTATACTAACACAAGGGACTTGAAGATTTTGCCATTCTGCATTTTTATTGTACATTTTCCCCATATTATGAGGAAGATCAAGAATCTTTTCATATTTTTAGAGCCCATTGTGTTTTAACTATAACTTTATGATATTTTTATGTGAGTTCATTTATAGTAGGTGCTATTCTATACCATTTCATTTATTAATGTTAATTCTCAGTATCTCTGTATTCATATTTATTTTAGTAACTGGTAATCTCGCATTTTTTAACCGTACTCTTATTGTTGGACATTTAATATTTGTATTTTCAATTGCCGTTTTAGATAATCCTTTAATAGTGGATATTTTCTTGGAATTTTTTTTTTCCTCTCTGGAGTTAATTCTGTAAGATAGGTTTCTAGATGTGGTTACTGAACCAAAAATAATTTTATCTAATGATTGTGGGATCAAAAAGATTCGAGTCTTTTCATCACTGTTTTCCTCCCTTGGAGATACTTCCAGTTTTTTTGGCATTGCTCAGCTTAAATATGTTTTAAGATTACAAGTTTCCTGTAACTCACTCTGGGAGTTAGAATCTTCTTTGTCTTTTCTCCTTTCTTTAAGTTGTTCTTTTCCATTCTTATGTTGTAAAATTCTCAAATATTAGAACTTTTAAGCTTACTTATTAGTGAATAGGTTTATTGCTAGGCATTAAAGATTCACTTCAAGGCCAGTAATACTTTAATGATCTGAGAGATTCCCTTGATGTCAGGGAAGCATTAAGTGTTAGGTTCTTGAACCTAATGCAGGTTTATCACTAAAGAGAAGGGGAAGAAAAGAAGCCTCCCCCTTTTCAAATAAACATTTTCAAATTATTTAGGTAAATAGGCAGAGGTGAGAATTCTGGATTGCATATTACTATTTTTAATATTTTTTAATGTTTAATGTTTTCCATAATGTCTGTTATCAGTTTACATTCCCACCAGCAGTGCACTAGGGTTGCCTTTTCCCCACATCCTTGCCAGCGCTTGTTATTTCTGTTTTTTTTAACTGGTCATTCTGATTGGTGTGAGGTGATACTTCATTGTATCATTGTGGTTTTGAATTACATTTCCCTGATGATTAGAGATGTTGAGCATCTTTTCATGCGTTTTTTGGCCATCTGTATGTCTTTGGAAAAATGTGGTTAGGTCCTCTGCCCATTTTTCAATTGGATTTGGGTGTTTTGAGTTGTAGGAGTTCTTTATGTAGTTTGCATATTAACCCATTATTGGATATACCTTTTGCAAATATTTTCTTCTGTTCAGCAGGTTGCCTTTTCATTTTGTTGATGATTTCCTTTAAAGTACAAAAGGTTTTTAGTTTGATGTAGTCTGGATTGTTTATTTTTGCTTCCTCTGGAGTTTTTAACTCCCGACTTGTCCACACCTAATTTTCAACAATTTGTCAATTACAGCTTAGGTTTTTCTACCTGAGCTGGTTTGCTCAGCCTTCTGCTCTGAGATTATCCTTACTGTATCCACCTTTCTGTCCAATTCTGTGAGCAGCATATTGCCCTCTGACGTCAATTTTCTTACAGATCAAAGAAGAGTTGTCAATTTTTCAGTTTGTTCATCTTTTTACTTGTTAGGATGGGGTGGCTACTTCTAAGCTCCATACATGCAGAACTGGAAACCAAAAGTTGTCTTTTCCTTGCATATTATGGGAATTTAATAAAGTAATATTTAAACTATTTAATAAAGTACCTATTGTCCACAGATAAAATGTCTTTCAAAGACATACATCCCTTAAAGCTAAGTTAATTTCATTAACTTTCTGTATTGATGTTCCTTGGAGAACATTTGTCTGAAACTAGTTAATAACTTCTAACAACCACTCCCCGTTGTTCATTTTTCCTCTTTGTAATGTGTTCATTCTGCTTCCCAGTTTGTTATTTGATACATCCTTATTGTGTAAATCCAGTCTGATGAGTAAAGACTTTATAAGGTTTGGGCCCCTTGTGGGATAAGCACAGATTCTTACCCTTGAAGGTTCATTTACTGATTTTATCAGTTCATTGTAGAGTGTTCGGGTTTGGGGCACCAACTTAATACTAACCAAACTCAAACTGTTAAGACTAATTTTAAAACAATATGCATTAGTTTAGTATCAGAAAAACTACTATGGTAATGTTCAGCAGGAGGTAACACGTGACTAGCTTATGTCCTGGTCAGTGCATTTTCTTAGGAGAGTTAAGTGTCCTTTAATACTTTACAATATTGCATTTCATTTAGCAGCAATTGCCTTTAGGTGTTGTTTGGGTGATTTTTATTGTAAAATATGCATAACGTAAAGTTTACAATTTAAACAATTTAAAAAAATAAAAACAGTTCTGGAGCATTAAGTACATTAATTTTGTGCAACCATCAGCACTGTACATCTTCAAAGCTTTTTCATCTTCCCCAACTGACACTCTGTTTATTAGACAGTAACTTCCCATTCTCCCCCACCCCTATCCATAGCAAATACCATTCTACTTTCCCTCTAAGAATTTCACTGTGTAGGAATCGCATATAAGGGAAATTATACAATGTTTGTCTTTTTGTGATTGGCTTATTTCACTTAACATGTCATTAAGGTTCATCCATATTCTCATGTGTCAGAATTTCCTTTTTAAGGCGGAATAATGTTCCATCATATGTAGAATACCACATTTTGCTTATCTTCTATTGATTCTTCATCGTGGATTCTTAGGTTTCTTCCACCTTCTGGATATTGTGAATAAATGCTGCTATGAATATTGATATGCAAATATCTGTTGAAGTCCTTGCTTTCACATCTTTTGGGTATATACTCAAGTGGAATTGCTGGATCACCTGGTGATTCTGTTTAATATTTCTGAAGAATCTCTATCATTTTTCCATAGTAGTGCACCATTTTATATTCCCATCAGTGCACATGAGTTCTAATTTCTCCATTTCCTTGCCAACTCTTTGATTTCTGTTTTGTTAATAGCTGTCCTAATGGGTGTAAAGTTGTAATCATTGTGGTATTGACTTTCATTTTCATACTAGTGATGTTAAGCATTTTCATTAGCTTCTTGGTTATTTGCATATCTTCCTTGGACAAATGTCTGTTAAATTTCTTTGCCCGTTTTTAATTGGAATTTTGGGTTTTTGTGTTGTTGAATGGTAGGATTTCTTTTTTCTTTCTTTTTTTTTTATTATTAAGTGTTTTTATTTGTTTTTGAGAGAGAGAGAGAGGGAGACACATGATCCAAAGCAGGCTCCAGACTCTGAGCTGTCATCACAGAGCCCAATGCAGGGCTTAAACTCACAAACCACGAGATCATGACCTGAGTTGGTTGTTAATGATCTTGGTCGACCGTGAAGTTGGACGTTCAACCGACTGAGCCACCCTGGTGCCCCTGCTTTGTAGAATTTCTTTATGTATTCTGGATATCATCTCTTACTAGATGCTCATTGATTTTTAAGAATGAATCCTATGCGATTAGTGATTTATAGATCATCTCATAAGATGGATTTCCTTTTGGAAATACTGCCATCTTTTTATATAGTATCTGTCTAGTAAAAATTTTTTTACCTTGTTGCCAGGCTTTTGGAGTATTTTCTTTTTGGGTTTAGTCACTGTGTGTGCTTTCCTCTCTGCCCTTATCTTATTTATCCCCCTTCTGTTTCTCACATTAATTGAAATGTAACTCTCTCCTGAATACATGGTTTTTGCTGCCATAATCCACTGGGTGTTTCTCACAATGCACATGTGATAATAGGAAATAAAAATAGGCTCAGTTTTTTTATTTTGCCTGCTGTTAGCTTTAGACTTCCATATATTCTTCTCTGTGTACAATTTTATTATCTGAAGTCAGTGCTTATCTGAGAAAATCCATTATGTTAAATTACTGCTGTTGATACTCATTTCCCAACAAACCAGTTTCTGCCCTGATAATTTTGGTGCCTAGTTCTTGATGCAGTTCTGTCAATTCTCGCCATTCTTCTCCCTGACTGGATATTCATCTTGGAGTTTGATTCAGATCCACTGAATTCATTTATTAAATTCCTTGCCTCTAAAAACCTTTGCTTCTACAAATCACTTCCAAACAGTCTCTAACTTGGATTTTATGATCTGCTTATGAGAACTTGAACCAAGGCCCTTCTCTCTAGCAGTTATATTCCTTACCTTTCTGTTTTGAAAGGCCTCAAGTCCACTACTTCTAAAGGAGAACATTAAGTCATGATCCTACTGTGAGAAGACTACTGTTATTTTAGTTTTTTCTGTGCTTTTCTGGTCATTTCTGATCATGTTCCTATATAAATGTGCCATATACCTACCAGGAATTTCTGTATTTTTTTACTTTTTGGCAATTACAGATCATTTTACAACTGTTTTTAATTTAATTGCTACTTAATACCTACCAAGCTACCAGTACCTTTGCATTTATATATTTAGGTTGTTTCTAAGTGTTAAGTAAAAAATTTTTTGAGCATAAAGGTTTCTTCTCCCTCTTCTCCTCCCATACCATCTTTTGGAGATTCTGTGAGGTACTAGATTAACAAGTATCAGCATTTTCATTATTTTGCTACATGTTGGCAAAATTATTTTCAAAACAGTTATGTAATATCACCAGCAATGTGTGAGTTTTTGCTACACTTTTTAAAGTTTTTTTTCATTAGGTAAAATAACATTTTTTCTTTCAATTCTTTGAACTGTAAGGATGATTTTGTTTGTTATTAGTGATGTCGACTTTTTTTTCCTATTTTATATTTCTTTTGTGAATTTTCTTTACACATTTATCCTTGATGCTTTGGGAGTTTTTCTTACGATTTATAGGAGCTAGCTACATATTAAAATTTAATCTTGTAATATTCACTGTAGAAATTTTCCAAAAATTTGTTCATCCCTGTGTTACGGGTATGTGATACCTGTTTGCAGACAAAATCTCAAATTTTTTATGTAATCAAACTGATAGTCTCATAGGATTTTTGGTCAATTCTAGGAACATAATTATAATTCTTTTGTATCAAATTTGATAAAAAGTCGAGGGTTGGCATGGTATTGGTACCTTGGTTTTTCTCTATTATGCCCTTCAGTTCATGTAGAATCATTTTAGTTCTTAGATTAAATTCTTTTTGATTTGTTAACCTTTGGATAATGCTATTGATTTGGATATTTTTCTCCTGGCCCATTGTATCGCAGTGTCTCATCCTTATTATTTATGAAGGTCTTGCACATTATAGGCCTTTGGTATTTGCAGCTTTAACATTTACACTATCTCAGCTGACTGCAAGGTCTGTGATTCACTAATTTGTAGTTTTGCTGAGACTGAGCTATTCCTTGCTTGCTGTCAGGTTTACCAATAGGAACTGATCTTGTAGCTCAAAGAGGGAGCCTGTTAGACAGGCCAGCACCCACATCTCAACGCAGCTTTGTTTTTCTCTACTTGTCGTCGCGTACACAGTAACTCTCGAAGTGATAAAAGCTGTTTCTTTGTGAAATATGGGCCTGAAAAGAAAACCAACTGCTAGTGCTGGTGATGAAGTGAAGAGAAAATGAAGAGGTCTCAGAAAGTGTTGGTTCTTAGCCAGAAAATAGACGTTTTGGATAAATTAAAGTGGTTGTGCAGATTAAGGTAAGTTGGTGGTGGTTAATGTTGCTACAGTATTGATGTAGTAGTTTATATTTTGAGTGCCAGAATTTATTTTTATAACTTTATAAATGATTAGCATGGTAATTTTAGAAGCATTAAGGATTTGAAGATGTCAAGTGTACTTCACTGAGTTTTATGGGGGAGGTATATGAAAACTTGAAAACTTTAGGGAATCATGACGGCCTTGCAGTATATGTTTCTAATAATGCTGATTTATCCCGTAACATACTGTTTCTGTTCTTGTGGCACTACAGCACTTTTAATTGTTTTAATGTGGTTTTGATGTACTCTTAAACCCCATCCCCCTGACCTCTTAATACTGTTCCTTTTTTTCCACCCCCAACGTTAGCTCCATCTATCATACCACATGAACAACAGTATGGTGTTACCAAGTTAAAAAGATCTTGATGGTATTTTGTTTGAGGTTGTGTTAGTTATATAATAACGAGTAGAGAGGGGCCTTTTAGAAATGTCTATTTTTCTTCCCATTTGGAAACTGTTTGTCTATTCAGAAATTATCTTAGATACCCCCAAAATAGTTCCACATATCTTTTATGAACTTTTGGCAAACATTTTGAATATTTATATGAACTGGGATTTTTATTATTGGGTATGGAGAAGAATAGCTAACAGTAATTTCCCAAGAAACTCCTAGTCTAGAAGAAAACCATTACATAAATCAGTGATTATAAAAAATGTGAAAATGTTCATGGCACAGAGGTGGGGGCTTATTAAACAAGGTATGGTGAAGGGTGCTTTCTTTTTTTTTTTATTTATTTTTTTAATTTTTTAACATTTATTTTTGAGAGACATAGAGACAGAGCGTGAGCAGGGGAAGGGCAGAGAGAGAGGGAGATAGCGAATCTAAAGCAGGCTCCAGGCTCTGATGAGCCCTCAGCAGAGCCTGACATGTGAGGCTCAAACTCAGAGACCATGAGATCATGACCTGAGCTGAAGTCGACTGCTTAACCAACTGAGCCACCCAGGTGCCCAGGTGCTTTCTAAGAGGAGTTGAGTGAATTCATTGTTCTCATTCTTGTTAATATGATTGGGATCCATTTTCCTCCAAGCATAACACTGAAAACCTGGTTATTGCCAGTGTGTTGTAAGGCTGTTGACTTTGATCTGTTCTAACCAATTTAAAGAACTCACTATTATCTGTTATTTTTAAATTAATGCCTTTGGATATTCTTGTCAGTCTTTCCTCTTACAAATAATCTCTTTTTAATAATTTTTTTATTATAAATTAGGAGTGGATATTGCCTCATATGCCCTTTTGTAATTTATTTAAATACATGATTTTTCTTTATTAGCTTGCTGGTGTGATAGCTTTGTGATTCTGAGTCTATGATCATGGGCTATTGTTTTAATGTATTAGTTGAAATTTCTTTGCCTGTGTTTTATTTGTCATTTTTGTACATGCATTTATAAAAAAAGATTGGTAGCCTTTTGTAATATCTTTAACTGGTTTGAGATTCAGATTATATTTCCTTTAAGGCAGCATAACTAATAATTATGTCTCTGAGCCTAGAGTTGATTTATGGAAGTGTAAATGAATGTTTTTACTACCAGTGTACTTTGTGGTTATAGAAGAGAAAAAACAAAGTCTGAATGCAAATTAATCCAGTTTTTTTCTTTTCCAAGTTGCGTCAAACCAGTATAGTTTGAGAAATAACTTTTGTGACGCGTTTTTTTCCTTTTTTCCTTTTATGAAAGAAAGAGCACTGTTTTAGAGACTTACGTGTTCAAAAATATTTTTAGATTTTGCAGGAGAACCTTTCGTGACTAAAAAAGTGACATGGTGCTTTTTTGGTATCCTTTACCATATATACAGGATTTAAGAAAATGGATGTTTCTGCTAATTTTGTATGTTAAAAAAGGTTGATGAGTTAGAACATATTTTAATTATGACTAGCTACTTCTAAGAATTCACAGAATTATTCATTAGAATCTGCTTAAAATAAAGGCATTTCCAATTATGACATTTATAAAACTGAGGTTATAGTTGCTAATATAAAGCCAGCAACCAGTTGACCTAGTAAAAATGCCATGAAAAATAAATATTATATTTAATGTAAAAGAATATCCAGTTAGACTTGGCTTATTCAGCACATGTGACATTAACTAGTGAATCACTTACGGAAGATCGACATCACTAGATCAACTACAGTGTACAGATACGGATCGTAATGCTCTTGCATGATAGGACAGAATTTTAGAAAATTTTATAACTTAATTCCATGCCACCTTGGGAGAAAGAGTTTGAATATCACACCTTGAGCTAAAAGTAAAAAGGAGGAGCATATGAATTTATAATGAGTGATAGTGTAGCAGAGGATTAACTACCAAAGTGAAGGAAGGAAAAGAAACTAAGGTCAGCATGTTGCTAAAAGTGGCTAAGTGTGGATCTTGTTCCTAAGTATCTTTATTTTAGTGCAGCTAGCTACACTTAGACTAAAACAATTGTTAGTAAGTTTCTATTTTGAGAGTGAGAGAGAGAATGAGTGGGGAAGGGCAGAGAAGAGAGAATTCCAAGCAGGCTCTCCACTGTCAGCACAGAGTCTGATGCAGGGCTCTATCTCAGGAACCGCAAGATCATGACCTGAGCTGAAATCAAGCGTTGGATGCTTAGCCAACTGAGCCACCCAGGCGCCCCTTAACAACTGATATTTTAAAGTTCAATTCACTTGATTATAACTTACCTTCTGTAAATCGGTTTCTTTTCATTTTTTTTAAGTATCCATTGCAGTGTTTTTCCTGATGTTCTTAGAGCTAAAAGGATTATAATGGAAATTTTACTTCATATTGTTCTCAAGAAGCATTTCAAAAAATAAACAATACGTAATTTGCAAGGTTGGACAGCAACTTCTTAACCATAAAAGCAAAAATATCTCCATAAAATAATACTTTTTTTGGCTCAGTCAGTAGAACTTATGACTCTTAATCTTGGTCGTGAGTTCGAGCTTGATATTTGGTGTAGGAATTCCTTTTAAAAAAAGGATACTTTCTTTTTAAAATCTAAGAAAAGAACTAATGAAAGAGCACATATGCAAAAAATCCTTATGGCAAGGATTGAAACAGGAGTTAATATTGAATTTGTATTTAATAAGTTTAGGTTGAGTTCATAACGATTATAAAGATTAAAGTTTTATAATGTTTGAAGGAAAAATATCATAACAAAAAATATTTAGTGATGAAAGACTGGGACTAACTGCCAGGAGAATGGAGCGTGGGGCATGGTGTTGACAGTGTAGGTGGTGTAGTTATAGGTGTGCCAGTCCTCTCCATCCGCTCCCGCCCCTTGCAATTTTTCAAGAATTCAATGAATGTATCTTGAATTGTTTTAAAATTTTAAAAAGTTTAAATTTACAATGTGTAAAGCGATTTAAGAAAGGTTACTAAATTTATTTACTATTACAGTAAACTTTTTAAGAATGTAGAAAAGGGGCGCCTGGGTGGCTTGGTCGGTTGAGTGACCGACTTCGGCTCAGGTCATGATCTCATGGTCTGTGAGTTTGAGCCCTGCGTCAGGCTCCGTGCTGACAGCTCGGAGCCTGGAGCCTGCTTCGGATTCTGTGTCACCCTCTCTCTCTGCCCTTCTCCTGCTCACGCTCTGTCTCTATGTCTCAAAAATAAATAAACATTTAAGAAAAAAAAAAAGAATGTAGAAAAAACTTTGAATCTGATTTTACTATGAAGGTCTTATATAAGCATGTATGTATATCAAGCTTGGAAACACAGATCTTGCAGGATACGTATCTACTGCCACTATTAACTGTGCATGTGCCGTTATATCCTGTTTTCAGGTGTTTTCTATACTGTGAAAATATTAGGGGGGAAATGATAAACTTACTGCAGACATTTTCTTCTTCCAGCTGCTTTTCTAACCCAAACTGTGTGTCTTGATGACACAACAGTAAAGTTTGAAATATGGGATACAGCTGGTCAAGAACGATACCATAGCCTAGCACCAATGTACTACAGAGGAGCACAAGCAGCAATAGTTGTATATGATATCACAAACGAGGTAAGTAGAAATGTATTCTATACTGAAACTAGCTTTGACTATACGTCTCTCATATTCAGAATTTCAATTAAAGATTTTTTAAAACTATTTTTTTTGATACCCAACCATGACATTTCTGCCAAAGCTTTCTGAGATAGAACTGATTGGAAAAAAAATTAAATTGTCTCAATACAATAGTCCTAAGAATTTCTAAGAGTCACATTGAAGAGTTTAAAGCCTTGTCTTACAAAGACTCTCCCTAACCATTGTTTGAGCCTGTGCCAAATAGCTGTTTCTTTGTTTTCCAGGAGTCCTTTGCCAGAGCGAAAAACTGGGTTAAAGAACTTCAGAGGCAAGCCAGTCCTAATATTGTAATAGCTTTATCAGGAAACAAGGCTGACCTTGCAAATAAAAGAGCTGTTGATTTCCAGGTATGTTTGAAGGCACATACGTATTGTAAATTTTTCTTCTGTATCCACATTTGAATTAGTTATTTCAAAACCATGCAAATAATGGAAAACACAAATTCTTTAAGCAAATGTTGATCCGTGTGTAATAAAATGCTTCTCATAATAAATAAGAATTTTTAAGTATTTTTATGTAATTGTAATATATAAATTGATTCAAAGATTTTGTTGATCTAAACAATTACACAAGTGATTTTTCGCAAATAGTGCAGAAATATATAAAGCAAAAGATGATTGATTGCCTCCCACCCTAATCCCTCCACCCCAACACATACTTTAGTATCCTTCCTATCCTTTTTTATCTGCCAATATTTATATTAGCATACATACACATATTCACATATACACATACAGCTTACACTTATGTGATTCTCAAAAGGGCCTTCAAAAGTAAAGGCTCAAAAAATCCACTTTATAGTTTATTTAATCTAGCTAATTAAGAATGTTCCCTTCTGCAGAATAAAGCACCTTTATTTATTTATTTATAGTGTTTATATTTGAGAAAGAGCACGAGCAGGAGAGAGGGGGGGACAGAGGATCTGAAGTGTGTTCCATGCTGACAGCAGCGAGTGCCAGCCTGAGGCTTAAACTCCCAAACCTCAAGATCATGACCTGAGCCAAAGTCAGACACTCAACCAACTGAGCCACCCAGGCTCCCCAAAAGTAACATTATTTAAAACAAATGTCTGTAGCTAGACATTTGTAAGGTTTCCCTCTTCTCTCTTCAGCTTCTCTACTATATATGTATGCTATATATAGTATCTTATCAACAATGGCATAACTGTCGTTCATGATGGCTATTGATGGAGTACATGGACTGAGAGAAAGGGAACTAGGTACCCTTACCGTAGGCACCATTAGGTAGTAAGCTGAGCATGTAGCAACTGTGATTTTATTTATTTAATTCTGGTTACAGTCATATGAGGTATAATATCTATTACCCTGAGATGGTTACCTCCCCAGCATAGAGTGAGAGATAGAGCAGTTAAATTATACTCAAAAGTGGCCCTCTCACACAATTTTTTTCTTTAAATTGGATAATTAATTGCTCTTCACAATTGTGAGGCTTAAAGGCAATAATACATGTAAAATGTAAAGCATGACAAAAATATAGAGTAGTAATTTTTAAAAGAATGATTAATGACATATTCAAAATTAAAATATTGCCAGCCATTTAGTGTTTGAAGCCAGTATTAGATATTTGGGTTCTCTTTGTCTTCATTGCAAGTAATGAACATAAATAAAATTTGCCATAGAGATTGAAGAGACTTTATATTTAGAATAGGACTATTTTCCACCCTCTGGAACTCACCACTTGAAATCAGATTTTAATATCAGATCAGATGAATCAGAATGGAATAGTGCAGGGCACCTGGGTGGCTCAGTTGGTTAAGCGGCCGACTTCAGCTCAGGTCATGATCTCGCGGTCTGTGAGTTCGAGCCCCATGTCAGGCTCTGTGCTGACGGCTCATCAGAGCCTGGAGCCTGCTTCAGTTTCTGTATCTCCCTCTCTCTCTGTCCTTCCCCTGCTCACACTACGTCTCTATGTCTCTCAAAAATAAATAAACGTTAAAAAAAAATTAAAAAAAAATAAAAAGGAATGGAATAGTGCAAGAAGTTAAGAAGTTTCTTTTCTTCAAAAAGAAATTTGAAAAGGTATCCTATAAGAGTGCTCTTATCTCTCTATTACCTTTAGAAGTAATTGCTTATTATGCAGTTGCTGATTGTAGGTAGTCAAGTTGGAGTAGTAATAAGCCTCTTTTTCTATAACAAAAATAAGGCAGATATAGTATGTGCAAAGTATTTATCTCATTTTTTTGTTCTATAAACAGGAAGCACAGTCCTATGCAGATGACAACAGTTTATTATTCATGGAGACATCAGCTAAAACATCAATGAATGTAAATGAAATATTCATGGCAATAGGTAAGTTTTCAAGCAGGCAAAACAAGTTACGTTGAGACACATTTGGTTTGTCTTTTTAAAACTTACTGATTTGTTTGTTTTCAGAGAGAGACAAACAGATATATGTCTATAAAGATTTCAATGAGAAATTTAGATAAATGTGTTTTTTTATTAGATTATACTTTTTATATAAAAGGAAGATAAGCTCACAGCAATATTAATCAGTGCAGCGTATGGGCATAAAGAGATTTCTTTCTCACTGATTAAGAACTGTTTTCATCTCTACTTTGCCCTGAACAGGCACTATTTTTGTTCCTCATGTTCTTTTTAAATCATTGATTATTGACAAATATAACACAAGTGTGCACATGTTATGTAAGTATGCAACTTATTTTAATCAAAGACTTTAATAGAAAAAATTTCAAAGCAATGAGGCACAGAGATGTTTTGAACAATATAAACAACATGCTTGGGGCCCCTGGGTGTCTCTCAGTCAGTTAAGCATCCAACTTTCGCTCAGGTCATGATCTCACCATCTGTGAGGTCGAGCCCTGCATCTGACTGTGTGCTGACAGCTCAGAGCCTGGAGCCTGTTTCAGATTCTGTGTCTCCCTCTGTCTCTCCCTCTCCCCTACTCATGCTATGTCTCTCTGTCTCCAAAAATAAACAGACATTTAAAAAGTTTTTTTTTTTTTAAATATACAAATAACATGCTTTGTATTACATCAGTGGTCATTTGACCTACATAGTGCTCTTACCTTTCCTTGAAGCTAATTTTAACTGGTAATGATTGTGGTTCCACATTTGTTGATTATAAGTAATGAAGTTAGAGTACTAATAAGGAACCTTTCTATTTTGTGTAACAAAAATATAAATTTTTATTGACTCTAATCTCCCTCCAGTAATTTTAATTTTAAGGTGCAAATTTTGTGAGAATAGTCTACTTTGGTGGCTCTCACAATTTATTGTCTCTGCACTATTCACAGACCAAACACTTTTAATTCCAAAACCTTTTTATTATATGGCAGTGATTTAACTGAGGTGCCCACAAACTTATCCCCAAATAAGAAATATTCTTTATATTGAAGTCATACAAGTTAACAGCTGGTTCAGAGGCTAAAGAACATAGTAAATGCTGTAAGTATGGTCAGAATATCTTTTGCTAGGTGAGAGAAATTAATGGTAGCTCATTTAGGCTCATTAGGAAATTAAAACTTGCCTGTTGTGTAAAATAATTTACTGAAAAACTCAGTCCTGAAGTTTATTAGGGAAATAGTTGTGAAGGATTGGGCAACAATATGCTCTTTTTATAAATACAACAGATTATACCCAGAGCCACATCTAAAAAGCTAGTAACAAATCAGGGAAATCTCTGTGCCCACTGTGAGGCTTGAACTCACAGCCCTACGATCAAGAGTCACATGCTCTATTGACTGAGCCAGCCAGGTGCCCCCAGATGGGCTTTATTTAGTTTGTACCTTTTATTCAGATATGCTAATAATAATGTTATTTCTCCAGTCAGAAAGTAGCCTACATATTAGAACTTGCAGTTATTATCCTGAAATTATAATGTTCCTTCCGTTGAAAGAAATACCAAGCATAGATTGAATTGTGGCCTTTCTGTTTCTCTTACCAGATTAGTAACTTAGATCACACAGTACGCTCATTTTTCACTCTTAATGACTTAGGGAGTAGAGTTATCTAGTGGGAGAAAATCTACAGTAAATTATCATCTGCTTTCAGTTTGATAAGATCTTGCTTGCATAGCTTCTTTCATTGCACATCTTCATTAATTTTATCCAGGATTTCAGCCTCTTAACAATCCTAATTCAAGGGCAAATTGGTAAGCTCCAGTTATCTATACACCAAACAAATAGTACCAGCTTCACTTTGGTAATGCTTAATAAGATAGGAGACAGGAGACTGCTTCTGAGACCTCTAAGTCGTGTTTTAGTTTAATCTTTACGCACTAAACCAGTTGAAGCTAAAAGTTCCTCATTCCAGTTTATTTCCTGCAACCTCCTAATTTCATTCAGATCTAATTACAGAAACCTATGGACAAGTATAGTAAAGGGAAGAACTGATCACTCAGTCCAAAAACTTAGTATTATAATAATACAGTTTATAAATACTGCCTTACTCTTTGTCCCTACAAGGCTTTGTTTGAAAATACATTTGACTGGAAATTTGCCATTTTATTACCATTTACCCTACCATCCATAGAGCCATTTCTAGGGAAGTGGCCCAAGGTGAAGGTTTTTCTTCTCAAACTTCAGTGCTCCTGATTCTCACTTCCATTGAAGTGGAATGGGTTTCTGAAGCGTTTAGGATTCTAAAGATGATTAATGTTCATGTGTAATATTAAAACAGATAATGGATAAAAGATCCAAAATGCAATTAGGTATTCAGATAACTGAAGTAGAATATGTTTAACTTTTGAGTAACTTGAGCAAAGGCTAAGGTAAAGCTAGAATTCAGCCATAGTCCTCTCTCTCCAAGTTTGATAGAAACCAGTGTATCTAGTCACCTTTATAATCCGTACTCTTAGAGATAGTTAATATTTAGTAAATCCACATCAAGGATCTTTGGGATCTAAGCAGACTGTATCTAACAGGTGAATTTTTAAATCCGTGAGATCCAGGCTCCAGAGAACAGCCGTTAGCTGTATGGAGTTTAGCAGAACTAAAACCCTAATTGCCGGTTGAGGGCTTCATCCAAATGTGGCAAGCCAAGATCACCTGGCTCAAAATTGGGAAATAGTTTTTTGAGATAGAGCCTTCAGAATCAAGTCCACTTATAACTAGGCAGAGCTGATAGTGAATCGGATTAGGGTTCTTTATCAGACATGAAAGAGGAATGTGGTAGATGTTCGAGGGGTAAAGTATATGTAACCAGGAAGAAAATAGGATCTGTCAGAATTTGGGGTGATAATTAGGTAGCACAGTAAGAGGACAAATTCTTATGGGATGATAGTGGTGGCATTTGTTTATAATCCTGAGTTGTTCCGGAAAAGTATTTGTGGCACACTAGAGAACATTGATAAAGGCTAAGATTCTTTTTTTTCTTTAATTTTTTTTTAACGTTTATTTATTTTTGAGAGACATAGAGACAGAGTATGAGCAGGGGAAGGGCAGAGAGAGAGGGAGATACAGAATCTGAAGCAGGCTCCAGGCTCTGAGCCGTCAGCACAGAGCCCGACGCGGGGCTCGAACTCACAGACCCTGAGATCATGACCTGAGCCGAAGTCGGTCACTTAACCGACTGAGCCACCCAGGCGCCCCAAAAGCTAAGATTCTTTACAAACTTCTTGGCCAGCCATCATTTTTATTAACTTAGATTTTCTTAAACAATGGAAGTGTTAATGACTATCAAATGAAATATACTTTTCTGGCATTATTAACTGAATATATATAAAGAATTAAATATAGCTCTAGTCAAATTAAGTTCTTTTTTTTTTTTAATGTTTATTTTTGAGACAGAGAGAGACCGAGCATGAGTGGGGGAGGGGCAGAGAGAGGGAGACACAGAATTTGAAGCAGGCTCCAGGCTCTGAGCTGTCAGCACAGAGCCCGACGCGGGGCTTGAACTCTCAGACCGCGAGATCATGACCTGAGCCAAAGTCGGGCACTCAACCGACTGAGCCACCCAGGCACCCCTCAAATTAAGTTCTAATTGTATGTCTGTAACTCCACTAACCTAAGGATTGACCAATCAATAGTATTTGGTAGGTACTCAATAAACATTTGAAAAGAATGACCATATTGCTGTGTGATAACTTTGGGTTAACCTAGCTGGAAAAAAAAAAGATTTTAAGTAAGCAGATGAAAGTAATCCTAATACGAATATGCTAATTGTGGTTTATTTTGACAATTTATCTCTCAGCTAAAAAGTTGCCAAAGAATGAACCACAGAATCCAGGAGCAAATTCTGCCAGAGGAAGAGGAGTAGACCTTACTGAACCCACGCAGCCAACCAGGAGTCAGTGTTGTAGTAACTAAACCTCCGGTTTGAACTTGCTGGAATACTCTTCTGCTTCCTAAATGTTAATGACAGTGGAATTGAAGCATTTAACCAGCCCAGTATGACTTCCAAAAAGAAGAGACTTATGATAGAGTCAAGTTTCTAATACAGAATTATTTTAAGTGTTTTGAACTTAATTTTTAATAACATGCATGTGACCCTCTGACTAATGTTTCCGAAGTAGAAGGGGGGAATGAGAGCTGTGTGTGTATGCTTGTTTCCTTGGACGGTTAGGGGGGATCATTTCTCATCACCAGAGATAGAGACAAATGATGATGTAAACCCACAGTTAACCAGCCACTTCTATGAAAAAGATTTGGAACTTACTAATTTGGGCTTTTCAAAAACAATCTTTTTTTTTAGAAGGAGATCCTAAATATATTTATGCTTAGCTACGGTATTGAGGCAACTGGTAATTTCTCTTAGTATGCATATTTAAAATGTACATTCCACGTTTTAACCAATTAACCATAAGAAAACAGTTCCACATCTTTAGGGGTGAAAAAATGAACATTAGTGGCATCTAAATTATAGCCAGTCCTGGTATTTTTAGTGGGGTAAAAAAAAGTCAAATATAACCTCTTGTTTTAGGAGTATGAAAACTGATAAATGCATCTTAATGGATAGTGTTCCTCCAAACATGTGAGCTCTTCAACAGAAATGAAACAAACCAGGTGTCTGTGATTTCTGTTTAATCACTGCTGGCCATTACATAGGTTTTGATGTTTGGGGGCAGGGAGGGGGCTTTCGTTCCCTTTGGACGTAATATAGTCAATGCACTAACAATTATGTACATTCAAACTTGATTATTTTAAATTCGATCTTCAGCTGTACTGTAAATAGGGTACTGCACTGTAGTCTCCATATATGTTTATTACTTTTCTGTAATATTTAAGAGTTGCTTAAAAGTATACAAAATGTACAGTTACTAAAACAGCTAATTTTACCTTTTCTCTCCCTTTGAAAGGAAGGGGCGTCAGTTGTTCCTACATGGCTAGAACCATAATAAACAATGTACCAGTAATTTGTAACATAAGTATTGCCGTATGTTAGTAACAATCTTGCAGCCTTGTTTTCCAAAGTTCATTTTATTTTGATCAGTTCAGTATATTGCACTAATTGTTTTAGGTATTTTCATTATATGAAATCTACCATGTGTCAGAGATGATTTAATCTATTTAAGTGTTGAACTGCTAGCAGAACTTGTACATTTACAGTAATTCAGAATTAGTAAGGAAAACAGTTCACCAGTGTTTAGTTTTATATTGAGGTGCTCAGGTTGGAATAAAGTGGTATAAAAAGCAAAAACTGGTTTTTCTCTTTCTTGGCATGGAGCAGTTGAACATATATAAATGGTTATTATGTAACCTTAAATATGCTTTTATAGTTTCTTTAATACATTCTTAAAAATGATTTGCGTGGTATTGATGTGGTGTCTGGTTCTTTGAAGAATAGTCTTTACATTTTTATACTCTGGATAATTAGAACTTTATCTTCTATGTCAGTAACTGATACTCACTTCCTTTGAGAAGTATTACCATGACTGTAATGTTGTCTCTGGAGCCAGCCACTAAAGCAGCACTTACAAGTTCATGGCTAATATACTTGGCTGCACCTTCATAGAAATCTTTAGTGCAGAATTCTTTTTTTTTTTTACTCGAATTTTTTGGCACACCATCCGCACTGGTTGGTCCTTTAGTTTCTTTCTCACTGCAAAGATCATGATTAGTCATTTCTGGTGGAAATGTTTGTGCATTTTTAGAGTTAGAACATTTTGAATCAGACACATTTTCTTTTGAATTTGTAGTTGACACACATTTTGTAGATTCAGGTTTATACTGAAATAGTGTATGGATATTACTTTCTGATTTAGTATTGCTTGGTTCATTGATTTGGGAAAAGAGAGGCTCTTTGGACGGTAAAGATTTGTTTTGTTTGACAAAGCAGGTTTCTTTATACACTTGAAACATTGTAATTGCCAGTGCAGTGACTTCCTTTGTATCCAAAACTTCCCAGAGTCCATTAGTGGCTAAGATAAGGAATTGGCATAAGTCATCTATAGGGACAGAGATAGTATGAGGTGCTGGGATAATGTATTTTTTCAGTTTGAGATTTCCGTGAAAACCAAGTCCTCGTGTGGTTTTTATTTGCCCTTCTAGGAGCCCATATGGTTCATTTGAACTAATCATTGCTCCATTCTGAAGTAATCTTCTTCTTTCGGTTATGTTTCGCGTAGAGTGTTCTTTGGTTATGCAAAAGCCTATTCCATTTCTGCATAAGACTGCTTGTACATTACCTAGATTATTTGAAAAATTGATCCAAAACCAATTGTATCAAAGTATGCTGTTAACTTTATTAATTCTGTGTTTCAGTGCATAAACAGAAAGCAAGAAATTTAAAAATATTTTTTACATATGTGAAATATTGATATGACTGGACGATTTATGGTCATTAAGATCTGAAACCGAGAGGCTGATTTATCCCTGATTTCTAAGCGACCTAGTGTTTAATATACTGCACTTAAAATAACTAAAGCTACAGATAATAAAAATAACCAACTTTTTTAATGAAACAGCTTCTGAATATTTATTTTATAGAGCTAAAGTTGAACTTTTTTATAACCAACAATTATTCCACAGAGCAGACATTTTTTACATGTTCGAATAAATGCCTTAATTAAAAACACAGGCATTGTTTTTTTTTTTTTTAAGGAGTGGAGTTTGATAATTTTGTAACTGGTAAAAGTTAAAACCTGAACATATTGTAGGTATGGGTGATAAAAACAATTAGAATACCACTGTTAATGTCGGTCTTACTAGTTTCATGTGGTGTGGTTAAAAAGAAATTTAAATCCATTAGCCTTAGTAAAGCAAAAACAATGTGTATTATTAATGTGTTACATGGATAATAGCTAACCAACATTAAATTAAACCCTTTCATTGAAAACTGACATCTTAAAAGTTGATTGTAGTTTGTTCATGCTTCAGATGAACCTGTGATGTGTGCTTCCTTGAAATCTGAAGAAAATCTATATGCTCTAGACAGATTGAGGGATGGTCATATCACCAAAACTTTCTTTGGGGTGTTAAAAAGATACACAAGTTTTTTTAATTTCTTAGGAAAACGATTTTCCCCAAATTTTATGAACATGATTATATATTCAAACATAGGCAATAGTTTTTCTTAATTTGGAATCACATCATTTATAAAAGGGTATATTATTCTGAGATGGGGTTAATGATGTTTGAATATGATAGTACCTTTGAAAATTAAAATTCCTGAGATCACACAAAATTTACATTAGAATATTCTGGTTTCAAGCAGAGTGCTATACCTGGAATCTGAATTTTGCTGCTACGGGAGTTCAATTCTAACCTCCTTACCTCGGTGTTAAGGTAAAGAAATTGAGATTTCGGAAGACTAAAGTCCACACAATTACACTGGTTGGACAGAGGGGCGCCTGGGTGGGTCAGTCAGTTCAGCAGCCAACTTCAGCGCAGGTCACGATCTCACAGTCTATGAGTTCGAACCCCGTGTCGGGCTCTGTGCTGACGTCTCAGAGCCTGGAGCCTGCTTCGGTTCTGTGTCTCCCTCTCTCTCTCTGCCCTTTCCTTGCTCACTCTCTGTCTCTATCTTTCTCAAAAATAAAAAAGCTAAAAAAAAAAATATATTGTTGGACAGAAAGAGCCTAAGTTGGTGAAGCATTGGTGTCAGGGACAGGCTGAGCCCTATTGGCTCATTTGTGTAATGGGACTTCTAAAGATGACGTATGTGGAAAGTGTTTTTGAAACCAAAGAATGGTAAGTGATAATCCTAAAACTGTATCACCTCTTTTACTTCTCTGCGGTTTCGTTATTAATATTTTGCATTAACTTCTCTTTTTTGCTAGTCATTCTAAACGCTCTACAGAAGGTAAGTCACTGAAATAATTCTTGACTTTTGCTAAGTTGTAAATTATTTCTGTACCAGCAAAGCAGCATGGAATGATAGTGAACCTGCCACCCGGGTAAAATGAATTGTATTCAGAAGACATACGATTCAATACCTCTTAAATTTGGAAATTTCTTCATGTGTGTACATATGCATATAAATAGCTCTGAAAACACAGGGGACATCATTTGGCTCAGTATCGTCAAATCCAATGACTTCCTAAATGTTAATTTGCATGTGGCAGGCCAGAGCCCACTTAGCAACAAGAAAAAGTACTGTTTGTTGCATGATTTGAAAAGAACTTAATGCAATTATGTTGCTACAATGGGAGGGTGGTAAACTGGTATTTTTATTTTAGTTGCCTTTGCAGAGGTTGGTAAGCATAGTCTTAATTACTGTTTGCCCCGCCCCCCGCCAATTGCTGTGTTAATTTTACTATTGTGAATATCCCTCTGGGTCAATATAATAGAACTTTTAGAAGAAGGGATATTAAATCCTGGTTGCACTTTTCGCTCTACGATTTACTTGCTGTCTGACTTTAAGTGGGTTAGCTGACAGTTTGCTCAACCTGATTGAAAGGGAAACAGTGCCTTCTGAGTAACTTGTATCCTTACCTATGTGAATGGTTCGTGAATGAAAAAGAGAAGGGGAGGTGCCTGCTGTATCTCAGCTATTCATGCATAACCCAGGAAGTAGAGGATACATAAGATTCAGGCCCTGAAAGAGTACTGTTGGACAAAACAAGAAAAATTGTATGTGCAGAGTTAATTTATATCCCTAGAGCCTAGGCTGCGTATGCTGTCAGCTGTAAATAAGGTTGTTCTAAGAAGTTTGACTATATTCAGCTGAAAGCTAGGCTAGAATAATGAACAAAAAGCCCCCAGGAAGTTGAGAAATTGGAAGGAGATTTAAATAAAACTGTATGTCCAACTGTCTGGAGAACTGAAGAGAGTGGAACAGATCATGCCAGTTTAAAAGGGAGGACAGATTGGCATTAAAGGAAGGTTCCTGTAACACATGTGGAGGGAATGAGAATAACTGGGCAGTGGACTGATGTGAAGACCCTTCCACCAAAGTTTCTGTGAATCTGGGTGTAAATAATTCAAATTCCTAGACAAAGTTACTAGGTTCAGGAGTATGGAGACATTGTGCTCTTCAAAAAATACCAGAAAAGTGGAACAGGGTTACTAGAAGAGGGACATTAATTATATGAGAATTAGAAAAAGTGAGATGATACTCAAGCTCTTTCGAGACGACCCGTATAGTCAGGCAAAGTGTTCCCTTATGCAGACAGCAATGATGTAGCTGCCGTCTACAATTGCTGGATTATCTCCAATTTAGGAAGATGAAGAGTATCCCTGTAAACATCAGAGTGACCTTAGAATCCCAAACAGGGAATTCTAGATGTGAATGACTGAGATTTTTTCTGACAAAGCCACTTACTATTGAAGATAATAGGAACTGGAGGGAAAAGGAAAAGAAATTGTGTATGGTGGAAGAAAGGAAACAGGATGCAGGAGGAATGCCCAGGAAGAAAAAGTTGCCTTTGTTTGGAAGAAACTGAACACTTGGGAATCTGACACACTTGGCCTTTAATAAATTCCAATTTTATGTTCGATCTTCATTTAGCCACTTTATTTCCCTGAGTCACCACTTTCCGCCTGCAGTGTTATTTTTTGTCAAGGTTATTGTGAAGATTTAAGAAAGTAATTTAATAAGAAGGAACTTGATAAAGGTTATTTTTCTTTGTGTTCCATGAAGGGGAAACCAGAAGAGAGGGTGTCCAAAGAAGATGGACACAAAACCATAAATGTTTCACTTCAGACGCATTTATAAAAGCTTTTTAAGAAAATTTGGGACGCCTAGGTGGCTGAATTGGTTAAGTGTCCAACTCGGTTTATTCACATGCTGTCTCAAGTTTATTTTGAGAGAGGTTGAGCATGTGGGGGAGGGGCAGAGACAGTGTGAGAAAGAGAATCCCAAGCAGGGTCTGCATTGCCAGCACAGAGCCCGGTGTGAGGCTCAAATCCACAAAGCATGTGATCATGACCTGAGCCAAAATCAAGAATCAGATGCTTAACCAAATGAGCCACACAGGTGCCCCGGGGGTGGGGGGTGGGGGGGGGAAGTTTTAAGAAAATTCTTATGAGGTCAATTTATAGGCTTAAGGAGGTAAGGAGCAATAACTTGGAGCTTGGGAAATGAGGTTAGTGGAGAAAGAAAAAACATGAGTGAGGTATACCTAAAATGGAAGCGTAACAGAAATGCATGTAAATGAGATCAGGGAAACAACCTATATCCAATTCGTCTGCAGGACTTTAATTTTGGCAGCAAAGCCTGAATTTGTATGCACGGACACAAGGTTTATGTCACTTCCCAGTGATGGTTAGCGGGAGAGTCTTGCTGATGTGGAGCTAGTTTTCATTTATTCAAAAGATCCCTTTGTTCATTTTGTAGGATGTATGAGCATGAAACTCATGTTCAACATTGTACATCTGCAGCCTAACAACACTTCACACATCAGTCTCAACTATCTGTCAAGTATTTGTTGAATGTATTTTCAGAATCAGGTTTATGTCACCACCAACATACACCAAGAAAGGGAGAAAGAGGAAGAGGTATGCAAAAGGTCAGTGTTATTTAAGAATATGGTTTCTTGGGGCGCCTGGGTGGCTCAGTTGGTTAAGTGTCTGACTTCGGCTCAGGTCATGATCTCACAGTCTGTGAGTTCGAGCCCCGCGTCGGGCTCTGCGCTGACAGCTCAGAGCCTGGAGCCTGCTTCAGATTCTGCGTCTCCCTCTCTCTCTGCCCCTCCCTCTCCCGTGCGTGGTCTCTCTCTCACTCTCTCAAAAATAAACAGTAAAAAATTTAAAAATATATATATGGTTTCTTCCCTGCATAAAATAAGGTGATCCTAGAATTCAATTAGGTTTTAAACGGAAAAGGTAGGACTGGAAATAATTACCAGAAACTACTTTTGTTTCCTAAGTGACCTAGTTTTCTGTCCCATGGGCTCATTGTAGATCCAGAGACCAATCACAGCTTTACCAAATACTTTCCTACTATTCTCAAGTCCTTAACTGTTGGACCTCTCAAGCCCAGGTCCTTTTCTTCTCAAGGTTACCAAGTGATTCCTTTAATCCTCACAGCCTCTTGAGGTAAGGATAATCACATTTTAATACAAAAGAAGAACGAACCTCACCAATTATATTAAGGTTGCATCACTAGTACAAGAGTAGTTTCTGGGGCCTCATTGAAAGGAATTTTAAGAACAAATGTTTACAATCTAGACATAAAGATACTGGAATAGATACACTAAACCACTACTTTAGCAATGTCCATTTACCATTCCAGAAATCCTAGGGCCTCTAAGTATGGTCTTGAGAAATACACTCTGCCTGTGCCCCATAAATGGAACAACAAAGCCTACTATTTACAATATGGTTAACTGAATATTTTAAGCCTACTATTAAGACCTACTGCTCAGAAAAAAAGATTCAAATATTACTGTTAATTGACAATGCAGCTGGCACCCAAGAGCTCAGATGACGAGCAAAACGAGTAATGTTGTTTTCATGCCTGCTAACATCACATCCGTTCTGTAGCCCATGGATCAAGGAGTCATTTTGACTTTCAAGTCATTACTTAAGAAATAGTTTCATGAGGTTATAGCCAGCATAGATAACTATTCCTCTGATGGGTCTGGGCAGAGTAAATTGAAATCATCTGAACCTTCATGATTCGTGGGAAGAGGTCAACATATCAACATTAACAGGGGTTTAGAGGTAGATTCCAGCACTCATGGAGGACTTTGAGGGGTTCAAGACCAGTGGAGGAAGTAACTGCAGATTAAAGAAAGTTGGAAATTCAGGAGAACTAGAATGACAAGTGGAGCCTGAAGCTGTGACTGAATGGCTGCAATCTCATGATAAAACCAGTGGATGAAGACGCGCTTCTTACGGATGAGCAAAGAAAGTGGTTTCCTGAAATGGAATCTACCCCTGGTGAAGAAGATACTATGCAGACTGCTGAAATGGCAACAAAGGATTTGGAGTATCACATTAACTCAAGTTGATAAAGCAGCAGCAGGGTTTGAGAGGATTGACTTCAACAGCAAGAAGTTCTTCTGTTAGTAAAATACTATCAAACAGCATTACAAGCTACAGAGAAATCGTTGACGAAAGGAAGAGTCGATCAATGTGGCCAACTTTATTGTCTTACTTTAAGAAATTGCCACAGTCACGCCAGCGTTTAGCAACCACCACCCTGGTCAGTCAGCAGCCATCAACATGGAGGCAAGACCCTCCACCAGCAGAAAGATTACATTACTGAGACCTCAGATGATAGTATTTTTTAGCAATAAAGTACTTTTAATTAAGGTATGCACCTTGGCTTTTTAGCCTTAACAGTATTGCACATTTAATAGACTACAGGTATAGTGTGTTCATCGTTTATGGGCACTGGGAAACAAACAAAAAATTCTTTTGACTCGCTTTATCACAATATTTTCTTAATCGTGGTGGTCTGGAACCAAACCCAAAATACCTGCAAGATATGCCTGTATAAAAAGAGACAAGTTTAAAAAAGAGATATTTTATACATATAAACAAACTACATGCATGTGTGTATATGTAACTATAAAGTCTGGGAAGGAAGAAATAAAAGCATGCTGTTGTAGAATTTTATTCTATATGTAAAATGATAAATTTTTTTGAAGGTAGACTGTGAGAAGCTAAAGATGTATGCTATAAACTTCTAAAATAATATAACAAAGAGTTATAGCTAACAACCCAACAAAGGAGATAGATAGGAATAAAGAAATCAGTTCAAAAGAAAGTAGTAAAAGAGGTAACAATATACAACTGTATCCATGTAGGAAGGAATGAAGTTTGACCTCTCATCATGATCAAAATGAATCATAGACCTGAGTAAGAGATAAAACTATAAATTTCTTAGAACAAAACAGTGGTGTAAATTTCTGCAGCCTTGAATCTGTGTGGTCTCCGATTTGACACCAAAAGTATGAGCATCGAAACAAAGTTTTGATAAATTGGATTTCATCAAAATTCAGGTGTTTTTTGCCTCAGAACACAAGAAAGAGAAAAACCCACGGAATTAAAGTATTTCCTAATCATATATCTGATTCTGTATACAGAATATTAAAAAGAACCTTGCAACTCAATAGACAAGTAACCCGATTAAAAAAAAATGGACAAAAGATTTCAGTAGACGTTTCTCAGGAAGATAGTGAAATGCTTAATAAGCACATAAAGAGGTAGTCAGCATAGTCAACAAAGAAAAATGCAAATCTGTACCACTTCATAGCCACTAAGATGGCTAGAATCAGAAAGACAGCACTGGGAAAATGTGTAAAAATTAGAGAACCCTCATACCTCACTGGACAGTGAAGGACAGTGAAGGACAGTGAAATGGTGCGGCCACTTTGGAAAATGGTTCGATGGTTCCTTCAATGGTTAACTGCAGAGTTCTCTTATGACCCTGCAATTCCACTCCTGGGTATATACCCAAGCAAGGGAAAACACATTCACACAAACACTTAATCCGCAAAGTCCATGGCCGCATTATTCGTCATAACCAAAAATTGGAAGCAACTTAAATGTTTTTCAAATGATATATGGCTAAACAACATGGGGCACAACTATACAGTAAAATATTCAGCGACAAAAAGAAAGAAGTACTAATGCATGTTACAACGTGGATGAACCTTCAAAACATCCAAAGTGGAAGATAGTCACAAAAGGACACAAGTTCTATGATTACATTCCTGTGCAGTACCCGGAATAGGGAGATGTATGGAGAAAATACAGATGAGTGGTTGCTGGGACCTGGAGAAATGGCAGGCTAGGGAGCTGATTGCTAAACGGTACTGGGTTTCTTTATAAGAGGACAAAAAATATTCGAAAATTGAGTGTGGTGATGGTTGCACATATCTGTAAATGGAACGTACTAAAACCCACAGAACTGTACAGGGGCGAATTGTATGCCTTGTGAATTACATCTCAATAAAGCTATTAAAAATAAAAGCACTGGGGGAAAATTAAGGGTTCAAATAAGAATCTCTTATGTTTATAAAGAACTAGTGTGGTTAATTAGAAATATAAAATTTGTGGTTTATTTGATGTTAGGGGAAAAGTGTAATTACGTATTCTGTATAAATACGTTTGTTAATGTTTTAATTGTGTGAGGACTAATTGAAGTAAAATACAAGAGCACTAAGAGAAATTATAAAATGCACTATAAATGAGATGTGCTAAGAATAAAAACTCAAGAATGTCAGTCTGGAAGTGTTTGTTTCCACACGCACACATTCAGCATTTATCAGTGGCTTCAATATTGCACTCATGTTTCATTATAAAGCGAGGTTTTTGTTTTCTTTTTGTTTAATTCCAGAGTTGTGATGACGTTGGCATTTTACAAACTTAAGAAAAAAAATCCCCCTGCTATAATTAGAAGTCTTGTATCATAAAATACAAAACATGCTCTTGATAACATTTATGCTAACATTTTTTGTAACCCATTCAAATTGCTTTCTTTCAGGAGCGCTCTTTTGTCATTAATCACAACCTCCTTTTCACAAGTTGGATTTTTTCCCCTTCCTATTTGTTTTTATCGAAATGAAGGATGCCCAGTTGAAAACATTTTAACGCAATTATGTAATAAGCCTGGAGATTAGATCCAACAACACTCTGACTTGGAGATTAGAACCAGCCAAATGGCTGTGATCCCGGAAGTAGTGAATCATAGAAAATTAGACGTTTAATGATAGCCTCTAGTTATCCTTTATCTCATAATTCTTCCTTTAATTTTACAAGAACTCTGATGTGTGATGACATTTTCTAATTGGGGGTCCCAAGTCCAAGAATATGGGTCAGCTCCCAGATTGATCTGAAATCTGAAAACTGTCTGTACTTGAAGTAGACCTAATCCGAAGCCATCTGGAACCTCAGCATAAAGTCTGAGAAATGACGAAAATTCTGAGGAAAGTGGCATTGCACTTAGCATTGCTTAATGGGAATACTCATCTTGGGCTCAGAACCAAAGCTAGATCAGAAACAGACTGACTTCCAGGGACCTTGACATTATAATAGTGGTCTTTGTGATGATCTGGTTTTCATTCAGAGCCATCTTGATCACAATGTCCCACTCTCAGAGGGCCAGCCTCCTCAAGCTTTGGAAGCAGTACCCTTCAGATGCAGTATGACATAGTGGGCTTAATTTCCAGCTCCAATTCCTATTACCTCTGAGACCTTGAACAAATTATCTCACCTCTCCCAGCTTCCATTTTCTCAAATGGAAAATTAGGGTAGGGGCGCCTGGGTGGCTCAGTAGGTTAAGTGTCCAAATACAGCTCAAACCATGATTTCATGGTTTGTGAGTTCGAGCCCTGTGCTAACAGCTCAAGAGCCTGGAGCCTACTTCAGATTCTGTATCTCCCTCTCTATGCCCCACCCCACTCATGCTCTGTCTCTCTGTCTCTCAAAAATAAAATAAACATTTAAAAAATAGAAAATTGGGGTAACAACAGATACCAGGGCAGGGGTAGGGATAGAACAGATGTTTGAGGGTCCAAGCTTGCAGCAAGTAGTAAGTCCCAAAGATCTAATGCACAGTGTAGGGAATATAGAGAATAATACTGTATTATAGTCATCAAACTTGCCAAGACTAGAACTTAATTGTTTCAACCACTAAAAAGAAATAATTATGTAACATGATAGAGGTGCTGTCACCTGAACAGCAAGCATATTACAATATATAAATGTACTTTAAACTTGCACAAGGTCATGTGTCAAATGCATTTAAAAAAATTAATACTTAGAGGATATCTTTAGACATCAGGGTTCTTGTAAGACTAAATGAGAAATTAGGCTATATTCAGTATTCAATAAGTGAACACAATTACTAATAATAACTATCCAGGTGCACCTGGCTGGCTCAGTTGGTAGCCCATGCGATTCTTGATCTCGGAGTTATGATTCTGAGCCCCACACTGAGGGTAGGGTTTACTTAAAAAACAAAACAAACAAACAACAAAAAAAAACCTTTATGAATAACTGTGTTCATGAAAGGGGTAGTGGAAACCTAATTAAGCATCTCATAGAATTCAGCTTAACTTTTCTAAAAATGTATAACCTAACAGCTTTCCATTTTGGCAAGCTCCTAAGCTAGAACTTGACCAATTAAAGTCCAAAGAATTGTTTCTTGAAATAAAATTTCTCTTTTGGAGAAGAGAGCATATGCCTATAAAGTTGAGGCATAAACTATTATTTCTCTAAAACTGAATTGATGCTAGTTGACTGGTAAGCACACATGACCTCCTGCAGTTGTGTTATCAGAATAACTAACCGGTTCAAACAACCAGACTGGTAACAATTCTCAAAGAACTTTCCATTCTCCTGAAAAAGGGAAGTATGGGAAATGTTCTTTGTTTCATTCAGATCTAAGCAGATGTAATATATTTGCTTTGCCTAATCAACAGCTGTATTGCTACCCCATTTAGGAAATTTAACATTTTGGTCACATTATTATGTATATGGTCCTCCAAAATTACAATTATTTTTGTGCCTGCAACTTGCATTTAAACTGTAGTTATTGATCGTCTCTTAAATTAGCCAATGGAATTTCTAGGCATTAATGAGTCACTAAATCATGGGTCACTAAGTATTTATGGAAGCAAGAGAAGTTTTGCCGCCATGAATAAAAAATAAATGTCAGGGGCGCCTGGTTGGCTCAGTTGGTTAAGCTGCCGACTTTCGGCTCAGGTCATGATCTCGCGGTTTGTGGGTTCGAGCCACGCATCGGGCTCTGTGCTGACGGCTCAGAGCCTGGAGCCTGCTTCAGATTCTGTGTCTCCTTCTCTCTCTGCCCTTCCCCTGCTCATACTCTGTCTCTATGTCTCTCAAAACTAAATAAACGTTAAAAAAAATTAAAAAATAAATGTCAGGTATGATGTGCACTACTCAATGTACATACCAGCGTTTGCAACATGCAATACTCCAGAAATTATTTGTGGCGTCACCTGGGAAGGGTCAGTCTTTGCCACGCTAATCTGCTTATTGATTCTCTTCTTAGCAAAGGGATTTTTAACGTTGTCTTCCAACATGCAAGTAACTGCAGAACAGCCGCTCCATCGAACCCTGGATACTTCGTTCCTTCCAAGACGTAAAAGCCTATCCATTCTCCAAAATGCTTTTGCAAAGGCTTTGTGTATGTTCTCATACTGACATCTCGATGGTTTTGTCCTTTTCTTTACAGAGGAGAAAAGTTCTTCTATAGCTATGTATTCTTCTCTAAATACTGTGTGAAAGGATTTGATTATGTTTTGCTCTTCAAGGGTCATGTGGTAGGAAGGATCGAATCTGGAAAGTTGATGGAGAAGTAAAAGTGGGAGCTCCACTGATGTCAGCTCTGCTGCTGAGACACCATGATGTCCATCAAACAAACCAAAAAAACAGACGCTGGGCTTATTGCCAAAATTATTCACGACAGTGAATTTATCATTCATGTCAGCCCTCCATGTAGAATTTCTATCTTCACAAATGGCTACCCCTTTAATCAACAGATGACTGCTTGTTTGAGAGTGTGTGGAACTCCTGTGAATGCTATCAACAATCTTATAATATGCTGGTACGTGTTTCTTCTGAAGTAGTTCAGAAGCATTATTAATGCTCTGTAGGATTTCTTCGGTGAACATAGAAGATGCCAATAGTTTAGCGATTATGAACTGTCTCTGAATGCTAATCGCTGAGAGTCCTGGTCTCTTTCCACCCAACCACCGAACCCACAGGGTGGCCCAAGCCACGTGTTGCCTTTTATGGAGGAAAATTTCACGTAGGTCAATTTCGTGCTTGCATATGGAACAGGGAAATGTTATCGTTTGATCCTGGTCTTCAGAGTCTCTTGATGGTCTGCCCTTTTTCTTCCTTTTAAAATACCTTCTTCTCAAAGAAAGTGGAATTTCCTGGTCTGGATTAAATGTTGATTTTCTCATATTCCATTCCCTTGTTTTCCAAAACACTCTGCAAAGAGGATAAAAGATATTTACATGCTAGGAATGACACACTGAAAGTCTTTCCAGGCAGACCTTTGTCTTTGCAATTTGCTTTAGTTCCTCACAATTTTATACGGGCCTACCATTGAACGTTCTGATGCATCTTTTTGTCATTCCCAAAAAAAACACAAAAGAAAGCACTCAAAAAATTGGTAACTGGGGGTGCCTGGGTGGCTCAGTCAGTTGGGCGGCCGACTTCAGCTCAGGTCATGATCTCGCGGTCTGTGAGTTTGAGCCCCGCGTCGGGCTCTGTGCTGACGGCTCAGAGCCTGGAGCCTGCTTCCGATTCTGTGTCTGCCTCTCTCTCTGCCCTTCCCCTGTTCACGCTGTGCCTCTAGGTCTCTCAAAAATAAATAAACATTAAAAAAAATTTTAAAAAAAATTGGTAACTGAACTGTTTGTGCCTGAATAAGATTAGGCAAAATCTCTACAAAGTTAACTAAAATTTAAGAACAAATACTCAGAGAAATCAGCATAAGATTTCCAGCCATATGAAGGTATGTGCTTGAGACTCGGTATTTGATTTAAAATTTGGGCATAGTTATTTTTTAAAAGTTTATTTTCAGAGAGAGAGTGCAGGAGAGGGGCAGAGAGACAGAGAGAGAGAATCCAAGCAGGCTCCATGCTGTCAGCACAGAGCCTGACGTGGGGCTTGACCCCACGAACTGTGAGATCATGACCTGAGCCTAAATCAAGAGTCAGACCTTAACTGGCTGAGCCACCCAGGTTCCATGAGCATGATTATTTTTGTACTCCCCATTATCTTGATGAAAATACTTTTTTGTTCTACTTAAAGAGTTTGCAAGGAAATGTATAGGAGACGCCCAAACCAAGCAGACTAATAAAAAGAACTACAGGACAGAATTTTCTAGGACTACGTGGGAAGGGGGTGTAGGCTGAGGAAAGGAAAGAAAAGCCGTAGAGCTGGAGGATAAATTTCTGGACGGCAGGCATCCTTTCTTATACTACTTCCCAGAAGTATCTAGAACAGTACTTGGCGCATAGGGCGATTTTTATCCACTTGAGCACAATTCATAAGGCCTAGGGAAATGTTGGAGATCTGAAAAAACTGCTTTAGTTAAAGAATATTTTAAAACCCAAAAAATCAAAATTAGTAGCTTTAAACGTTTATGACATGTGACATCCTGTTAACTTAGCTCATAGAAGTTGTATGTGATGTGAGTACTTTTTTTTAAATTTTTTTTATGTTTATTCATTTTTTGAGAGAGACAGAAGGTACATGCGGGAGGAGCAGAGAGAGAGATGGAGACACAGAATCCGAAGCAGGGTCCAGGCTCTGAGCTGTCAGCACAAAGCACTACACAGGGCTCGAACTCATAAACCATGAGATCATGACCTGGCCAAAGTCAGATGCTTAACCAACTGAGCCACCCACGCACCCCAATGTGAGCACATTTAATATAGTAGGTGGACCTACAGTAATAAGCATAGTAATAGGTATTCAAGAATGCTGATAGTTGTTGAAGTAAGAAATGAGCCCATTTAGTACTAATGACAAAATAATAATATATTTTACATAAAAGCAATGCATAATCATTTTTAAGTTCATGACAGAAAGATACAAACTAGAAAGTATTCTCCTTGTCTCCCCAGCCCCACCCCTAACTCCCAAATCCCAGTCTTGTTTAACTGCCTGTTATCTATCTTTCCAAATATGTGTATATATATACACATATATGATATATTGTAATACATTAATATATTATTATTGGTATATAATATACAACAGTTAAATATATAATGATATATTAATAATGTTAATATTACATAAATATATTTACATATATAATAAAAATATATCATCTTTTCTGAAATGTAAGTAGGGTCACGTTTTGCATACCATCCTAGAATCTGCCATTATTACTCAATACTAAGTCATGGCCTCATATTGAAAGTGTGAATGAATATGGAGAGACAAAACAATCTACTATGAACAATGTAGACTCTGGATTTAAGAATAATCTCCGGATTAAAAAAAATCTATCTTTACGTACAAACTATATGGCTTTAGTCAGGTTATTAAGCTTCTCCGAGCATATGCTTTCTTATCCGTAAATGAACAGGATTATTTTTAGCATCAAATGAGTTAAATGGAGAAGCAATTGGCAATTGGGGACACTTAGAAAGTGCCTGCTCCTCTACCCTCAGCAAAAAGGACACTGAGAACCATACCAAATGAAAACATAACACATAAAGACGTGAAATTGAGGGGCGCCTGGGTGGCTCAGTCGGTTAAGTGGCCGACTTTAGCTCAGATCGTGATCTCACGGTCTGTGAGTTCGAGCCCTGTGTCGGGCTCTGTGCTGACAGCTCAGAGCCTAGAGCCTGCTTCAGATTCTGTGTCTCCCTCTCTCTCTCTGCCCTTCCCCTGTTCACACTCTGTCTCTATGTCTCTCAAAAATAAATAAAAACATTAAAAAAGACGTGAAATTGCAATGCTTAGGGGAAAATGTATCCTATATAAAACTAATTGAAGGAAAAAAACTAGTAACTCAATGGGAGAGGATTTTTTTTTTTTTATCTTTATACCCAGTATGAAACTTGCACTTCCAACCTCAAGATGAAGAGTTACATGCTGTACTGACTGAGCCAGACAGGCCTCCTGGAAGAGGACTTTTTTAATAGCAGAAACTGAATCTGTGAGTGTTTCAGAATTCTGTGATGTGTATTTATTAATATGTTGTAATAAATTGTATATATCATGTCTTGGCTACAGTTATGCTACTCAGTTTACCAAATTAATAAAAATAAACGATATATAAAATAGAACACAATTTAGGGGTGCCTCGCTGGCTAAATTGGGGGAGTATTTGACTCTTGATCCTGGGGTCATGAGTTCAAGCCCCATGTTGGGTGTAGGGATTACTTAAATCAGTAAATAAAAACATTAAAAAAATAGAACCTAATTTTGAGAAATGTATATAAATGAAACATGAATACTTAAGTAAAATAATACAATAGCTCCAGAAAATAGGCAAATATCTTTAAGATTCTTCCCAGTAGAATTTGTCTTCTATATGCTATGCAAAAATCTTATTTCTAAGAAGGAAAATGTTCTCTGATAGGTGATAAGTAAGATGGTGTACTATGTGATAGGCAAAGATGTTAGCAACCTTAATATATGGTTTGTGCATGACATTATGATTAAAAATTAAAGAAACAAGCAAAGTTCTGAAAAATTTGAAATGTTTTGCTGCTTCCCTTATTCGTATTTAATTCCCTGAAGGGCGCAACTGTATCGAACATAGCTACTCATTCCTGTAGTAAAATTTCATTTACAAATTTATGCTTCATAAATGCTTCTAGAACTATTAGCATATTAATAGGCCTCCTGGCTTTGCCTCAACAACAAATTTTTGTGTTTTTTGAACATAAAAATTTAAAAGTACCTATCAATAGATGAGTGGATAAAAAAGAGGTGATTATGCCAAGTGAAGCAAGTCAGTCAGAGAAAGACACACCATATGTTTTCACTCATATGGAATTTAAGAAATGAAACAAATGAGAGGCCTCTGGATGGTTCAGTCAGTTGAGCTTCCCACCCCTGATCTCAGCTCAGGTCTTGATCTCAGGGTCGTGAGTCCAAGCCCTGAGTTGAGCTCTGCACTGGGTGTGAAGACTACTTAAAAAAAAAAATTAACAAAGGGGAAAAAAAAAGACAAACCAAAAAACAGACTAAACAGACTCTTAACTATAGAGAACAAACTGATGGTTTCTAAAGGGGAGGTGAGTGGGGGAATGGGCGAATTAGGTGAAGGGGATTAGGAGTACATTTATCATGGTCAGCATGTGTGGAATAATGTGTAGAACTGTTGAATCACTATCTTGTACACCTAAAATTAATATCACACTGTAAGCTAATTACACTGGAATTTTTTAAAAAATGTTAATTGACTGCATTTGTTATCCAATAGAAATGAAGAAAATTTACCTGAAAGCACTATTCGTTTCCATACTTATTTGGAATTGTGACCTTCCTTTGCCCTCTCTTTACTGCCTTTCCCCAGCCTCTGTTCCTCCAACTTGGATAGTGATGTTGACAGCAGTAGTGGAGGTGGTTGCAATGGTGGCAGTAATGGTAGTGGTGATGGGAGCAGTGGTGGGGGTTCCACAGAGGTGATAGTAGACCTCTCTGTGTGGAATCTTTGCTACATCACCTGGAACCTCAGTCAGAACTCTCTTTATGATTCCGAAGGATTTTGAAGCAGTAGGGTCACAAACTGTATTAACAAACTTGTCTTTGGAATTTCTGAAAACAAGAATCGTTCATTAAATATAACGCCTTACGGCTCCATAATAGAAATAAAAAATAAGAGGAGTAACTGTCAAGTAAGGTTTTGTCTTATAAGCCATGGTACTTTCAAAATTCTGATTCTAGAGGCTATCCCTAATGTATAGGCCAATTCTCTCCTCAGTTAGAGGTAAGATTTCTCAGGCCATCTCTCCAGCACCCCACCTGCCCTGTAGGGCCTGCACACTCCATCTCACTGCCCCAAGTCACCGCCTGAAAGTTATAGACTTGTTTGAACTGTCTTTTTGTTTCTTGAGACCGTCGTCACTCCTGGCCAATACCTTTCATTCCTAGGTTCATAATCCAAAGCTACATTCCACTCTCTCACGCCCGGATGGATTAGAACCAGAGCAGTTTGGTTGCATATTGAAGAAATTTGGACAAGACAGGTGCTTACTGGGCATCTCCATGGGGATATGTTATAATCGACTCATAGTTAGCGTATCTAAAACAGAACTCAATACATTTCCTCCAGAATCTCCCACCATTAACTTGGTTAAGCCAGAAACTGTTTTGCAGAGTCCCTTTCCCTATGGGGTTCCAGGTTAGAGTTGACCAAGAAAGGAATTTGGAGACACCACATCTGAATGCCGTCATGGTTCAGTGGGATGACCCGTGCATGCGGAGGTGCCCGGCAGGTTCCAGCTTGTCCTTGCGCTTACTCTATTTTGCCTCCAGCTCCTCCTCCAGACTGTAGGCCTTGTCGACCAACAGTAGCCCCAGATCCATCAGCAGATGACTGCCTTTAGATCCCCAAAGGCAAATGCTTCTTCTAGACTTCTCCATCAGTCTCTTCTTTGAAGTCCTACTTTGGCGGCTGGATATTTTTAGCTTCTCAGCCTGACTGGTTAGGGATTTAACTCCCCTTCCCAGATGTTCAATTGCTTCCACAAACGGTACAAGGTCTAATTTCAACAATAAGTTTCTTTCTTTCTTTCTTTCTTTCTTTCTTTCTTTCTTTCTTTCTTTCTTTCTTTCTTTCTTTCTTTCTTTCTTTCTTCCCTTTCTTTCTTTCTTTCTTTCTTTCTTCCCTTTCTTTCTTTCTTTCTTTCTTTCTTTCTTTCTTTCTTTCTTTATGTTTATTTTTGAGAGATATTGAGATAGAGCCTGAGTCGGGAGGGGCAGAGAGAGGGAGACACAGAATCCGAAGCAGGCTTCAGGTTCTGAGCTGTCAGCACAGAGCCCGAGGTGGGGCTAGAACTCACAAGCCGTGAGATCATGACCTGAGCCGAAGTTGGATGTTTAACCTACTGAGCCACCCAGGTGCCCCTATTCAATTACTTTTCAATTCATACCATATATGCCAGTACTGCCCGTTCATTTCCATCAGTTGTATCATTCCCTGGACGCCACAAGTGTGGGAAGGAGTGAGGTGTGTTCTTTAAGCAAGTAGTGAGCCTCCTATAGGCTCTCGCTCCCTTGGGTGGGGTCGGACGCCTTGCAGGGTGGCTGTGGCATTCCCGTCCCCCCTCCACATGCAGCAGGGGATTAGGGTACTAGGAAAACCCCCTTATAGAAGTTAACTGGTGACTTAATGTGAACTTCTTTCCAGAGAGGCAAAGATAGAGAAAACATAGTCCTAAAATACTTCCCAAGGAAGGAGATGGATGTATCTCTACACAGGTTCTCAGCAGCTTGTTTTCTTCCAAAGTCTATTTGTGGTCTGTTAATTTGATCTATTAATTGATTATTTTATTTATGTTTATTACTGTATTAGCTTAATAAAAACATGTATTTATATTTATTAATTAGATACCCAATTAATGCATTCTCCTTTTTAAAATATTCAAACAATACAGAAGTATATAGAGGAAAAGCAGAGTATCCTTTTCTAAAAGTAATTATTGCCAAAAATCAGGTGTATGTTGTTCGAGACGGGTTTCTATGTATTTATATATATACATATAAATATAGACACAACCTTTTTTTTTAATGTTTAGTTATTTATTTTGAGAGAGAGAGAGAAAGAGAGTTCATGAGCAGGGCAGGGGCAAAGAGATGGAGAGAGAGAATCTCAAGCAGGCCCCGCAAACTGTGAGATCAGGACCTGAGCCAGGATGAAGAGTCTGATGCTTACCTGACTGAGCCACCAAGGCACCCCACAACTTATTCTTGTAAGTAAACTCTACCCCCAATGTGGGGTAGACACAATGAATTTTTTTTAATTTTTTCAGTCTATTTATTTATTTTTGAGACAGAGACAGTGTGAACAGAGAGAGAGGGAGAGAGGGAGAGAATCCCAAGCAGGCTCCCCACTGGCAGCACAGAGCCTGATGGGGGGCCCGAATTCATGAACTGTGAGATCATGACCTGAGCAGAAACCGAGAGTCCAACTTAAGCTTAACCGAATGAGCCACCCGGGTGCCCCTACATAACCTATTTTTAAGTTTAATTTGTATACTATCAATGGCACAAATTCTAAATGTACAGCGTGATAAATTTTTATATGAGAATACACTTACAGGTTCCATAAAATCAAGTTTCCCATATTTTAAAAAATAACTGGGTAACATAACCCGAAAGTTACTCTGTAAATGCTTTCTGTCACTAACTTGTGTGGGATGGGGACTTTTCAAGTTGGTACCTATCAACTTACCCTGTTCGTTTTGTGATTTTTCTTTTTCTTTTCCTTTTCCTTTTTTTTTTTTTTAGTAGGCTACCTGCCCAGCGTGGGGCTTGAAATCATGACCCAGAGATCAAGAGTCACACGCTCTACCAACTGAGCCAGGCAGGAGTCCCCATCAACTTACGCTATTCTTTTTTAATTCCTGTATTGTATTCTATGATAAATATAAAGATGTAACATTATTTAACTATTACCTAAAATAATGTAATTTTTTTTTGCTATAATGATCAAAATTACAATGAATATGAACACATTTGCACAGGCCTGGTGCACATGCTGGTGCTTGTTGGATGTTCAAACCACAGGAAGCCTGACCGGGTAATTATTCTTCATAGTGTTGCTATTATATTTTACATATAAATTTAAAATGTTACTTTATGCCTATTCATTATTTTATTTTATTTTTTTATGTGTGCCTATTCATCATTTTAAAAATGAATGAGGTAGCATTGTTTATAATGCTTAAAAATAAGTGATTAGTTTACTAATTGAGCTGTCAATAAGTGACATACTATAAAGCTTATACAAACAAACTGATTTATTTAGAAAAAGTCCAGTGAATATCATTCGATTAAAAGGAGACTACCTAGTAGCATAAATAGGATGAGCTATTTTTTTTTGTAAAATTGTACAGATGCGTAAAGAAATAGCTAGAAAGATGTTTACCAAACTAATATTAGTTTTATCTTTGGAAGAGATTTTTACTTACTTTTTTACTTCTGTCATTTTATGTAGATTTTTAAATGAACATGTATCATTTTCCCTAAACAATTATGGCACTTTCAAATATATCTGCCCTTTTTATATTTTTATGTAAAAACTTCATACATTTTTATTTAAAAAAAATAAATCATACTTAAACAATAAACAAACAACAAACAAGTAAATACATTTAGAGCTCCTGGCTGACTTAGTTGGTAGAATATATGACTCTTGATCTCAAGATTGTGAGTTCCAGCCTCACATTGGGTGTAGAGATTACTTAAAAGTAAAATCTTTTTTAAAAATCTGTTTGAAAGAAAAGAAATCCTAAGGCTTGTACTTGCTTCCTGTTACAGCGGAAAATGTAAGGAAGTGGATTCTCAAGTCCAAGTGTTCTTTTCTTCCTTCTTCAATCCATCATCCAAAGAGAGACTCCCTGGACAACATGAATGCTTCCAATATGGGTCGGAAAACAAGTTGATCGTATGTTATATATTCTCTTATTACAGATTTACTGTTCTATACTTTGCTTTTTCACCTAGCAGTAATAACTGTTCCATATCAGTTCATATAGATCTATATAATATTCTATTCTGTGATTGGACAAAAAGTTACTCTATTGATGAACACTGAGTCTGATAATATCACTTGCCTTTCCAAATAATGCTGCACCAAAAAATACCGTATATATACTCATTTGGTAAATTCTAGGTAGTAGGCTTCCCCTATCAATGACTAACTGCATTTTGACTTTCCAAATTTATTTAACAACCCTTTATTGAAGATATACTATGTGTCAGGCACTGTTTTTAGCCTGGGGATACCACATGAAGAAAAAAATTTCTCCCTACAAGGAACGTATATTCCAAATATTGCCAAATAGCTGCCTATACATTTTATACCAACTGACACCATTCTTGAGAGTTTTGTTTCCTCTATTCTGATTAATAATGGGCACAAAAGAGGACACTGGGAGGTTTTATTTTATTAATGTTTATTTATTTGTTTGTTTTTAGAGAGCTAGAGACAGCCTAAGCAGGGAAGAGGCAGAGAGAGACAGAGACAGAGAATCCCAAACAGGTCCCACACTGTCAGCACAGAGCCTGATGCAGGGGTTGAATTCACAAACCACAAGATTATGACCTGAGCCAAAATCAAGAGTCAGTTGCTTAACCAATGAGCCACCCAAGCGCCCCCCAAAAATGTGAGTATACTGATAATTCTTTTCATTTTAAATTAAGAGAAAGGTTGACATTTTTATAAATATTTGTAGGGCTCTAAACTTTCTTTTTCTCTGAAACTAATGATTCAGATACTTTCTCCCCTATTGTGTTATTAGTATTTTCCTCATTGATTAGAAATCAATCTCTATAATTGTAAACTTTTAATGTATGTATTACATTTCTATATGGTTTAACTTTTTCTTAATAAACATGCATAATTTTTCTGAAAACAACAAAGCTACTTTTAAATACATAAGAAGCCAACACAGGATAGAAGAAGAACAAAATTGGAGGACTGACCCTACCCAACATTAAGACTTAGTCTAAAGTGACAGTAATCAAGATAGTGTGGTACTAGTGAAAAAATAGACAAAGAGATCAACGGAACAGAATGGGGAACCCGGAAATAAACCTACACAGATACAGCCAACTGGTCTTGAACGACAGAGCAAAGACAATTCAATGGAGAAAGGGTCATCTCAACAAATGGTGCTGGGGCATCTGGACACCCTCAAACACAAAACAAAACAAAAAGAATTTAGACACAGATCTGATACTTTACACAAAATGAACTCAAAGTGGTTCAAACACCTCAATTTAAAGCAGAAAACTATAAAATCCCCAAAAATAACGTAGGAGAAAATCTAGTAACGTTGGGTTTGGTGACGACTTTTTAGATACGAAAGCTCGCTCTGTGGGATAAAAATTGATACGTTGCACGTCATTAAAATTAAAAACTGCTCTGCAAAATGCACTACCAGAATGGAAAGACAAATCACAATCTGGGAGAATTTATTTGTAAAGCACATATTTGACAAATGACTGGTATTCAAAATAGGCAAAGTACTCTTAAAACTCCACAATGAAAAATGAAATAACTGGATTTAAAATGGGCATTAGATCTGAACAGATACTTCACCAAAGAAAATATACAAATGGCAAATAAGCATAGGAAATGGTATTTAATATTGTATGTCAGTAGACTATTACAAATGAAAACAATGAGTTGTCACCACACACCTATTAGAATAGCTGAAGTCCAAAATGCTGATGACCCCAAATGCCGGAGAAGATGTGGAGGAACAGGAACTCTCATTTCTTGTTTTTTTTTTTTTTCATTTTTTCATTTTTTCATTTTTTAATGATTATTTATTTTTGAGAAAGAGAGAGAGCACGAGGTGAGGAGGAGCAGAAAGAGAGACACAGAATCTGAAGCAGGTTCCAGGGTCCACGCTGTCACCACAGAGCCCAATGTGGGGCTCGAACTCACAAACCGTGAGGTCATGACCTGAGCCAAAATCAGACGCTTAACCGACTAAGCCACCCAGATGCCCCTCATTTCTTGTTGGTGGGAATTTAAAATGGTACAATCACTTTGGAAGACAGTTTGGCAGTTTCTTATAAAATTAAAAATATGGGGTGCCTGAATGGCTCAGTCGGTTAAGTGACTAACTTCAGCTCAGGTCATGATCTCGCAGTCTGTGAGTTCGAGCCCCGTGTCAGGCTCTGTGCTGATGGCTCAGAGCCTGGAACCTGTTTCGGATTCTGTGTCTCCCACTCTCTCTGCCCTTCCCCTGCTCATGCTCTGTCTCTATGTCTATCAAAAATAAATAAACTTAAAAAAAAATAAAACTAAAAATATATTTAGTGTATGATCTAGCAATTATACTCCTAGGTAATTACCCAAATGAGTTGAAAACTTACATCTGCAAAAAAAAACCCTGCACGTGAATGCTTCCAGCAGCTTTCTTCATTATTGTCAAAACTTGGAAACCACCAAGATGTCCTTCAGTGGGTGAATGGATAAACTGTGGTGCATCCATACAATGGAATAGTATTCAGTGATGGAGAAAATGAGCTATCAGGCCAAGAAAAGACCTTGATGAATCTTCAGTGCATATCACTAAATGAAAGAAGCCAATGTGAAAAGCCTGCATGTCCTATGACTCTAGCTACACGACACTCTAGAAAAGGCAAAACTATGGAGATAATAAAAGGGTCAATGGTTGCCAGGAGTTGGGAGGAGAGAGGGATGAACGGGTGAAGTACAGGGGATTTTTAGAGCAGTAAAACTATTCTGATGCGAATGCAAACTGGTGCAACCACTCTGAAAAACAGTATGGAGGTTCCTCAAAAAATTAAAAATAGAACTACCCTAGGACCAGCAATTGCACTGTTAGGTATTTATCCAAGGGATACAGGTATGCTGTTTCAAAGGGGCACATGCACCCCAATGTTTATAGCAGCACTGTCAATAGCCAAAGTATGGAAAGAGCCCAAATGTCCATGGATGGATGAAAGGATAAAGAAGATGTGGTATATGTATACAATGGAGTATTACTCGGCAATCAAAAAGAATGACATCTTGCTATTTGCAAATACATGGATGGAACTAGAGGGTATTACGCTAAGGAAAATTAGTCAGTCAGAGAAAGACCAGTATCCCATGACTTCACTCATATGAGGACTTTAAGATACAAAACAGATGAACATAAGGGAAGAGAAGCAAAAATAATATAAAAACAGGGGGGGCGACAAAACATAAGAGACTTTTAAATATGGAGAACAAACAAAGCGTTACTGGAGGGGCTGTGAGAGGGGGAATGGGATAAATGGATAAGGGGTAGTAAGGAATCTACTCTTGAAATTGTTGCACTATATGCTAACTTGGATATAAATTAAAAAATGAATAAATTATTAAAAAAACTATTCTGAGTGATATTGTAATGGTGGATACAAATTATTATACTTTTGTCAAAACTTATAGAGTGTACAACACAAAGAATGAATTTAAATGTAAGCGATGGGTTTAGCTCATAATAATGTATCAATATTGGCTCACCAATTGTAACAAATGTATCACACTAATGCCAGATGTTAACAATATGGAGGGAAGGGAGTGGGGTGCACACGGAAACCTGTACTTTTCTGCCCAGGTTTTCTCTAATCCTAAAAATGCTCAAAAATAAGTTGACCAATAAAATAATATGTGTGTGGAAGTAGAAACATTCTAGCAAAGTATCGTTCTGGAAATGTGCCCGATAAGTTTATTTTCCTAATTCATGTCTAAAGCAGACAAACAGTAGAGGTTGTAGGAAAATAGAAGACAGGTTATGCTGGGAAGGCCGGCCACGCGAGAGGAGAATCCTTTACTGTAAGATGGCCGTATCAACTATTCGCTTTATCTACTGAGCATGTACAGGAGTAGGCACTAGATTTGCATAAAGGCCAATGTCTGTGCTTGACGAACTCAGTGTAATGAGGAAGACAGACACGCAGCTGCAGTACTGGATAAAAACGACGTCAGTGAGGGGACTATTTCTGTTTTTTTTTTAAGTTTATTTATTTATTTATTTATTTTTTTAACGTTTATTTATTTTTGAGAGACATAGAGACAGAGTATGAGCAGGGGTAGGGCAGAGAGAGAGGGAGACACAGAATCCGAAGCAGGCTCCAGGCTCTGAGCCATCAGCACAGAGCCCGACGTGGGGCTCGAACTCACAGACCGTGAGATCATGACCTGAGCCGAAGTCGGCCGCTTAACCGACTGAGCCACCCAGGCGCCCCTAAGTTTATTTATTTTTAAGAGAGAGGTGAGAGAGGGTGGGTGGGGGAGGGACAGAGAAAGAAAACAGGGGAGGAGCAAAGAAAGAGGGAGAGAGAGAATCCCAAGCAGGCTTAGCACTGTCAGTGTGGAGCCCGATGTGGAGTTCGAATTCATGAGCTGTGAGACTATGATCTGAGCCGAAATCAAGAGTCAGATGCTTCACCAACTGAGCCCCCCAGGAGCCCCCGTGCAAGGGGTGTTTCTAAGTCTTTCCTCCACATTGTCCTGCAGCCATACAATGCTGCCAACAGACACTATTAACCTACTTTACAAACAAAAAAACCCTGAGCTCTGGAAGGTGAGTTAACTTGCTTGGGGTAAGTGGCCAAGTTGACAATCAGGTTCAAGAGTGTTGACCAGGGGCGCCTGGGTGGCTCAGTCGGTTAAGTGTCTGACTTCGGCTCAGGTCATGATCTTGCAGTTCGTGAGTTCAAGCCCTGCATTGGGATCTGTGCTGACAGCTCAGAGCCTGGAGCCTGCTTCAAGTTCTGTGTCTCCTTCTCTCTTTGCCCCTCCCCTGCTCATGCTTTGTCTCTCCTGCTCTCAAAAATAAATAAAACATTAAGAAAAAAATTAAAAAAAAAAAGAGTGTTGACCAGCAAAATGGGTGACGTTTCTATCATGCCAGGGACAGAGGTAAAGTCAATTCATTTTGGAAGAAGAAGACAATCAGTGATTCTTATTGCTTAAGGAATTGCTTATTGCTGAAGTTGGATTCTTGTTTGAAACTTCTGAAGTTCAAATACATTCACAAGTCTTTTGTCTCGTACTCGCTCTTCGTTTCTTGCCTTTTTCCCACTGGAGCAAATTCTTTGGTTTGTCATTCTCCCCGCTGAAGGCAATCGACTACATGTAGCTCAGCAGAAAGATGGCCAGACTGGAAAATCCTGAAAGCCAAGCCGTCAGTGGGCTGCCCTTGTTCAGCTTAAACCTGTCTGTCAAATGCAAGTTTCCTAGAGGTTCCACAACGATGATGGTAAAAGTCGAGGCAGCAGGCACCAGCCTGTGTGGAAGAGAGCTATATTTAGTGATCCTTGAGGGGCTGTCTCTTTGGATATCACAGACATTCTGGTACAGCTTGTTACAGTTGAGGGCTTCTAGGCCTGTGGCAGAGAAAATGGAGTGGGTGGTTTCCTGAACTTTTTCCTAGTATTTATTTAATGGTAGAAACACAGAGAACACACAGAGCATTAGAGGAAAGAACACAGCTTAGCTCCATTCATCCTCTGGGCCCAGGACCAAAGCACTTCCAGTTTGCTCAGAGGACTTGCTTCTAGAGCCAGCTGCAGCCCTGTATCTGGGGAAGTCACCTGCCTGGCTGCTGCAGAAGGAAGGAAGGAAGGAAGGAGCAGGGAACAATGAAACCCTTGTTAAAGGCCAAGTTTTTTGTTGTTGTTGTTTGGTTTGGTTTTTTAAGTTTATTTTCCAATCATGTCATTCTTCTGCTTAAAACTTTTCGATAGCTCGTCACTGCTTCCGGGATCAAGGTCAAAAGCCCCAATACCGAAGATGAGGCTCGTAAGAGCCTGCTCTTCAGCCTCAACTCTCGCTGCCCACTTTCCTTTTCTTTAAAGTTCCTCAAACACGTCCGTGCTCTGCCCACCTCAGGCCTGTACCTGCTATTCCCTCCACCTGGGAAGCTTTTCCCTCCGCTGTCACTAATGTTAGCTCATTCTTCATTTCTCAGTGAAAACATCACTTCTGCAAGCTGAACTTTAGTATCATCAGAAAGGTGTTTCCAGAGGCCTCCCATGAACCCTCCGTCCTTGTCAAACACCTTCCCAACTCCTTATGCTTTTCCTTGTTTCGAGTTTCTAACCATGTCTCTGTGTGATTGTTTAATTCACATCAGGCTCTCCATTTCTGTCTTGCTTCCCATTTTAGCCCCAGAGCCAAAGCACAGACTTTTAGTAGATAGGTCTGGCATGTAAGAAGAATTCCACAAATATTTGTTAAAGAAATGAATAATTGAAATAAGTGTTTGAGCACTTAAATGTTCAGGTTTTGATAAAGGGAGTAGAACAAGATCCTGAATATTTTCTCTCTTTCTCGGTGCTTAGTTGTGCCTTAGTCTGAAGATACATTCCCCAGAAGCTGGCCAAGAGTAGGACTAAGAGAAAGGAGAATGTTGTATCAGAAGCTCTTAGACTCTGCTGCTGGGAACTTGGCCACCCAACAGTCTGACCCTCTACACTTGTGCTGGCCAATATGGTAGCCACTAGCCATGTGTGTGGTTTAACTTTTTTTTTTTAAGTTTATGTATTTATTTTGAGAGCGAGCACACAAGTGACGGAGGGGCCGAGAGAGAAGGAGAGAGAGAATCCCAAGCAGGCCCTGTGCTTTTTGAGCAAAGTCTCACTTGGGGCTCGATCCCACAAACTGTGAGATCATGACCTGAGCTGAAATCAAAAGGCAGACACTTAACCACTTACCTGACAGAGCCACTCAGGCCCCCCCCCCCCCATGGGTGCTGTTTAAATATATATTTTTTTAATATTTTAATGTTTATTTATTTTTGAGAGACAGAGCGTGAGCAGGGGAGGGGCAGATAGAGAGAGGGAGACACAGAATCCGAAGCAGGTCCAGGCTCTGATGAGCCATCAGCACAGAGCCCGACGCAGGGCTCGAACTCACAGACCGTGAGATCATGACCTGAGCTGAAGTCAGCTGCTTAACCAACTGAGCCACCCAGGCGCCCCGGGTGCTGTTTAAACTTAAACTAGTTAAGGGGCACTTGGCTGGCTCAGTCAGTAGAGCATGGGACGCCTAATCTCGGGGTCAAGAGTTCAACCCCCACATTGGGTGTGGAGCCTACTTAAGATAAAAGAAATAAACTAGTTCAAATTAAATAAAATTAAAATTTCATCAGTTAATCAAATGAAACATTCATCAATCTCACCGCCCATGTTTCATATGTCGACAGTCACACGTGGTCAGTAGCTACCAGATTGGACTGTGCCAGGGTAGAATGTTTCCATTATCACAGAAAGCTCTACTGAATAGTGCTGTGCTACAAGGAAATCTAGCTCTTCTGCACAGAACGCAGGATTCTCAGCAGGCCGACAGAACATCAGGAGGTAGGGGAGAAGGCCTGCAGCCCTTATGATTATTGTGTCTATTATGTGTAATTTCTAGGTGCTGCAGCGGAAGGTCCTTCATCTACAAGCAGGACTCCGAAGTGCTCCCCGTGAGAGCTGTGATCAAGATTAAGTTAGTCGTGACACATGTTTAGGCCTCTGTAAATGGCAGCCGCACTTATTACTGGCTGAAAGTTACTAGTGAAGAGCAGGACAGACTCTGGTGCAAATTATTTAGCTTCTCTGAGGCTCGAGTTCCTCATCCCTACACTGGGGATAATTAATAACTCGAGCGTCCTGGCGAGGATGAGAACATCTGGGTAAAGATAAGCGAAAAGCACTTAGCACAGTGCCTAGGATAGAGTGAGTGCCCCCAAACTGTTAGCTGTTCTTAGTTTATTATTCAATGCTCCAGCAGATTGTAGTTTCTCATGAATTGCCTCTGAAATTGAATCCAGCTGTTAAAAACATTCCAGCTGTGTGTCTGAAGACGTGCTGATGTGGCCAGTAGTGCCAACTTTCTGAAACTTCCGTTTGGTTTTGCCGAGGGCTGGCAGCCTAACCTTTAGGTCAAACAGCTGGTAAGGGTCCATTAAATCCCCTTGACTCACACCCACTTTTCTGAGATGCCCCTGACTTCTCACTAGGCCAAGAAGTGCCTGACATGGGCTGTATGTCAGAATTCTACTAAAAAGTATTGGTCATCTTAAATGAGTGAATTTTATCTAATTTTTCCATTTGGTCGCAGCTAGATTTCTCTAATGTCTCCTGTCAATTCTGCTGCCTCTCAAATTCTAGACCTGTTTACATAAAGCAACCAAATTCCTAACAGGATATGTATGTTCGTATTTGGAGGGTAGAGGTGGGAAAAAAGAGAGAGGGAAGTGGTTTTTTTGTTTTGTTTTGTTTTTTAATTTTTTTAACGTTTTTTATTTAGTTTTGAGAGACATAGAGACAGAGTGTGAGCAGGGGAAGGGCTGAGAGAGAGAGGGAGACACAGAATCGGAAGCAGGCTCCAGGCTCTGAGCCAACAGCACAGAGCCCAACGTGGGGCTCGAACTCACAGACTGTGAGATCATGACCTGAGCCGAAGTCAGCCAACCAACCGACTGAGCCACCCAGGCGCCCCAACCCCTGGTTTTTAATATGATATCAAGTTAAAAGCAAAAGAAGGAAAATGGGGTGGCAAGAAGGGATCCCTAATATTTACTGAATACTCATCATTTGCCAAATTATTTTTTTATGGACTTTCTTTTTTTCTTTTTTTTCATATAATTTTTAATTCAAAGTAATACATGTACATAGTCAAAATGTAATTGTATTTATAATTTTTTTTAACGTTTTTGTTTTATTTTTGAGAGACATAGAGACAGAGCATGAGCAGGAGGAGGGCAGAGAGAGAGGGAGACACAGAATCCGAAGCAGGCTCCAGGCTCTGAGCCATCAGCACAGAGCCCGACGCAGGACTCGAACTCACAGACGGTGAGATCATGATCTGAGCCGAAGTCGGCTGCTCAACCGACTGAGCCACCCAGGCGCCCCTGTAATTGTATTTAAAGTGCACAAATTTGGGGGTGCTTGGGTGGCTCAGTTGGTTGAGCAACCAACTTTGGCTCAGGTCATGATCTCACAGTTCGTGAATCTGAACCCTGCATCAGGCTCATTGCTGTTGGCTCAGAGCCCTCTTCAGATCCTCTGTCCCCCTTTCTCTCTGCCTCTCCCCACCTCCCTCAAAAATAAATAAACATTAAAAAACATTAAAAAAATAAAGTGTACACATTAGAATGTATTTTCTTCCAAAAACGTGAATATGTATATATTTTTTCACATTAAAAAAAATGCTGTCTTCTAAAATATTCAAAATGACCTATCAAAACTAAAAGGCAAAATGAAGTTATAATTCCAATCAAATTTCTAGTCAAAGGTATTAAGATAAGCTACAGGTTTTATTGGCTTTTTAGAAAGTTCAATCAAGTCCTAAATAATTTTATAAAACTGTTCACCGCATATGCATTGAATGTTCACCTATTTGCGAAAGAAAAAAATTTGTCACACTTCCCATAGGTAATGTTTGATCATATCCATTTGAGGGTAAAAACTTGTGTAATATTATAAAACGGTCCTCAGACACTGCGGCGTTAGTGAATACCATGCTAATTGACGAAGAAACTCAGAAGCATGAATTGGAGCACAAAGAGAACCGAGAAAAGGGCCGCTTGGCACTCTGGGAAACAATACTTGGTATGCAAGAGCCTTTTGCATTCACACTAAGAAGGAGGATTTGACAAGTTAATTTGTCTTCCCTCTTACCTAAGCATTTCTGCCACTCAGCTCCTTCTTGCACTCCCAAACCGTGTCTCTCTCACATGCAAAACTTCTCAGTATTCAGATGCAGGCCTCTTCTGCTTGAGGATCTAGGACAAGAAAGGCAAGGAAACGAGTCTCCTTAGGGTTCGATGCGGTTAGGTTCGGTAAAAGGATGAATGTCTAGGTTTACGGGGTTGCCCTAAGAGCTCATCGCAAGTGACAAGAGGCAGAGATTCCCCACCCCCACTCTGCTTTTGCGTATTTATGACATGAGAGACTCTATATATTATGGGTCCCAGAGCAGAGACTCCTCTTGCCTGAGGCTAAGGGTGATACTGCTTTAAAAACATTCGAGAGCGTGCAAGCTTTAATGGGATAGCAGGCTATTCTTCAAAACACGGCAGTGAGCTTTCAGTGCAGATGGGCCTGTAAGGTCATGCTGTTAAGGCACTCCTGCTCCAAACATTTAACAATGATAGTTTAAAAATGGTATACGAGGAGAAAATTTTAATAAGATGCGGCCACTACCTCGGACTTTACTCAGCAATCAATCGAGATGCAACAGGACTTAACAATGAAAGTCAACAAACACATAAGGGAATACCTTCACGAACTGGGTTAGGCAAAGGGTTTTTAAATGAAGACAAAAGCACTAAACACAAAAGAAATATTAATGAATCAGACCAATAGAAGTAAGAGTATCCGTTCATCAAAGGATACTACTAAGAGAGTGAAAGGGCAAGCCTCAGACTAAGAGAAGATATTTGCAACATACAGAGCCATTGAAGGAGTCAAATCCAAAATATACATTAAAAATCTACCAAATCAGGGGTGCCTGGGTGGCTCAGTCAGTTGAGCATCCGGCTTCGGCTCAGGTCATGATCTCGCAGTCCGTGGGCTCGAGCCCCGTGTCAGGCCCTGTGCTGACAGCTCAGAGCCTGGAGCCTGCTTCAGATTCTGTGTCTTCCTCTCTCTCTCTGCCCCTCCCCTGCTCATGCTCTGTCTCTCTCTGTCTTTCAAAAATAAATAAATGTTAAAAAAAGAATTTTAAAAATCTACCAAATCAATAAAAAAAAGACAAACTAATTTTAAAGCGGCTAAAAGACTTGAAAGGGTATTTATTTCACAAAAGAAGAAATCCAAAATGCCAAAGCAAATGAAACTATGCTTACCATTACTATGCATGTTGGAGACGCTAATGAAAACCACAAAGAGATACCACTTTACAGCCACCAAAATGGTGAACATAGGAGACTGATGATGCCAAAGTGCGAGGAGCGTGTGCAACACTGGCATTTTCGTACACTGCAGATAGGAGGATAACCCGGTGCCGCCACTTTGGAAAATCGGCAGTGTCTATAAAAAGCTCAATGTGCACTTTCCCCACGATCCAGCAACCATACTCCTAGGTATGGGGGAAATGAGTGTATACGAGTACAAAAAAGTATTGTAAGAATATTCAGGGGTACCTGGATGGCTCAGTTGGTTAAGCATCTGACTTCAAGTCATGATCTCACTGTTCGTGAGTTCAAGCCCCACGTCGGGCTCCGTGCTGACAGCTCAGAGCCTGGAGCCTGTTCACATTCTGTGTCTCCCTCTCTCTCTCTGCCCCTCGTCTGCTCACGCTCTCTCTCTCTCCCCCTCTCTCTCTTCCTCTCTCAAAAATAAATAAACACTTAAAAAAAGAAGATTCATACTGGGGTGCCTGGGTAGCTGAGTCTGTTAAGTGCCCCAACTCTTGATTTCAGCTCAGGTCATCATCTTACAGTCGTGAGATAGAGCCCCATGTGGGGCTCTGCCCTGAGCACAGGAGACTGCTTAGGATTCTCTTTCTTCCTCTCTCTCTCTCTCTGCCCTTCTCTCTCTCTCTCAAAAAAAAACTAATAAATAGAAATAAATAAAATAAATAAAAAGAATATTCATAGTAGTAAAGAACTGAAAGCGTCCGTTAATAGTGGAATGGATAAGCTGTGGTGTAATCATCTAACGGAACACTACACACCGGTAAAAAGAAGTGACATACAGCTGCATGGAACATGATGGGTGTCATAAATAAAACTGTATTCAAAAAGGAGACTTACAACAAGAGTTCATGCTGTATGATGATAGTTCTGTGAAGTTCGAGAATAGGCAAGACTAATCTAGGATGACAAAGCCGGAATAACGATTGCCTTAGGGTACTGACCAGAAAGGGGCAAAAGGGAGACTTCTTGGGTGTTGGGAATGTTCTACAGCTTAATCTGGATCATGAGTGGCCGAGTATATGCATATATAAAAATTCATTGAGCGAGCCCATTACAATTAGTACACTTAACCTAATAGATACTATATCTTAAAAAAAAAAAGTCTACTAAAACAATAGAATAAATATCCCAGAACAATATCCTAGCATCTGTTTTCACCAACTGAAAGAAGTCTGAAGAGGATTTTGCTTTTACAAAAGAAGCTTATTATCATACTAATGTAGGTCTTCCATAAAAGTGAAGTGGTAGGCCGTGAACTTTCCAAAAGTGGGGGAAACCTGTTTTCAGAATGTTACGGGAAATCTAGATTCTTTGAAAGTTTGATAATTAAAAAAATGTTTATTTGCTGCTTATGCTCTGTCTCTCTGTCTCTCTCTCAAAAGATAAACATTCAAAAAAAAAAGGGCGCCTGGCTGGCTCAGTCGGTTAAGCGGCCGACTTCAGCTCAGGTCATGATCTCACGGTCTGTGAGTTCGAGCCCCGCGTTGCGCTCTGTGCTGACGGCTCAGAGCCTGGAGCCTGCTTCGGATTCTGTGTCTCCCTCTCTCCCTGCCTCTTCCCTCCTCGCACTCTGTCTCTCTGTCTCTCGAACATGAGTTGGGGAGAGGCAAGGAGAGGTGGAGAGAAAGAATCCTAAGCAGGCTCCAAGTTGCCAGTGCAGAGCCTGACGTGGGGCTTGATCCCACCAAGTGGAGATTATGACTTGAGCTGAAACCAAGAGTCAGACGCTCAACCAACTGGGCCGCTCAAGTGTCCGAGTGCCCCAAGTTCGATTTTGTTTTTAATTAGGCTCTATACCCAACATGGGGCTTGAACTCGCAACACTGAGATCAAGAGTTGCAGGCTCTGATGACTGAGCCAGTCACGAACCCTGAAAATTTGATCTTTTAAAATAATATTCAAGCTATTCAAAGAGATACTCACATATTGCCTTAGAAAAGCAGCCATTTAGCCTGAATTCAGAGGAAAGAAGTCTTTATTTCTTTTGCTTACTTTGTACCTTTATCGTAAATGGTAGGTAGGCTGGTAAACAAACATATATGTTAGTATTTATAACAGAAAACAATGGGGAAAAAAACCTCTTTTTACAAGGGCAATGCTCAGCCAAATATATTTAGGACTATTCATCTTAAATATGGAAAATTGTTATTAAGAACAACTAAAAATATAAATGAATAAAATGACACCGATAACGGATTATGGAGTTGAGATTGTATTTGGGGCATGCCTAAGACTCATCGTAGAAATGATGATTTAATTGCATAAATGCTTGAGAACTTGGGGAAAATATGTCTTCATACCCTAGGATTCACTTTATAATTGTTTTTTGGTAATGTTTCTTTAGAAGGAAAAATTTTATTTTAGAGGTTATGAAAATAAATGTCCAGGGGTGCCTGGGTGGCTCTGTCGGTTAAGCGTCTGACTTCAGCTCGGGTCACGATCTCACAGTCTGTGAGTTTGAGCCCCACGTGGGGCTCTGTGCCGATGGCTCATCAGCGCCTGGAGCCTGCTTCGGATTCTGTGTCTCCCTCTCTCTCTGCCCTTCCCCTGCTCACGCTCTGTCTCTATGTCTCTCAAAGATAAATAAACGTTGAAAATTAAAAAAAAATAATAATAAATGTCCAGGAATCACAGTCACTTTCTCCAGTGGGGATTTGGCCCAAAGAGCTCCACACTAAGGCATCTATCTCGCATGTCTTTATTTTGCAGTCACGTCAAGCCGCTGTCTCTAAAAACAGGTGACTATGCTGGAAAGGATGCCGGCCATTGGCTACACACTGGACTAAACCTCCTTCTCCTACTACCTGATCCAGACTCTGTCCTTGAAGTCTGGGCTCAGTGGGGACTGTTTCAGTTGACCTGTGGCTTCAGGCTTGCTGGCGCTTTGCAGAATGTATTGGCTTGGTAGGAAGGAATATGGCAAAAAGGTGCCGGATGTTGCAATAACAAGAGATGGTCACCAGACTTGCCTTTCTTCGATGAGAAAGCATATCCGAGCGAGGGATACTTGGTGAAGAGAGGCGGCCTTGCTGTTTAGGGGAGGTTGTCAGGCAATATGGCAAATGTGAAAGCCCGGTGGCTGGAAAGAGCTTCCTGAGTTTGGCCGGAGTGTACCACACACTGGGGAGAAGGGCTAGGAGAGGTTGCGCTTGCCAAACAGATTACGGAGTTGGGATTGTATTTTAAATGTTATGAGAAGCCATTAAAAAGTTTCAAGCAGGGAATTGTGGGATCGGGTTTGCACTTCACAGTTTTAAAACTCTGAACTTTGCACAGGGAATTGGTAGAGGGGGGTAAAAGCAGAGACACGTTAGAAAGTTGTTATTCGTAGTCTGGACCAGAGGTGATAGCTGTGAACATATATATATGAACAGATGGAATATAGAGTTTAAAGGTAGAAATGACGGGGCCCCCTGGGAGGCTCAGTCGGCTACTGGTCAATCTTCGGCTCAGGTCCTGATCTTGCGATTCATTAGCTTGCGGGTTCATGGGTTCGAGCCCTGTGTGGGGCCCTGTGCTGACAGCTCAGAGCCTGGAGCCTGCTTCAGATTCTCTGCTTCAGAGATTCTCTGCTTCAGATTCTGAGTCTTCCTCTCTTGCTCTGCCCCTCCTCCACTTGCGTGCTGGCACTCTCTCTGTCTCTCAAAAATAAATAAGCATTAAAAAAAAATAAAGGTTGAAGTGACTACTAGTACTTACTAAGAAATTTGAGTGAGGATCTGGGGATATAAGTGAGAAAATGAGAAAGATTAGTGTTTTTTTTTTAATTTTTTAACGTTTATTTATTTTTGAGAGACAGAGCGTGAGCAGGGGAAGGGCAGAGAGAGAGGCAGATGCAGAATCTGAAGCAGGCTCCGAGCCATCAGCACAGAGCCCAACGCGGGGCTCGAACTCACAGATGGTGAGATCATGACCTGGGCTGAAGTCGGCCGCTTAACTGACTGAGCCACCCAGGCGCCCCAGATTAGTGTTATTCTTAAGGACGCCCAGTGAAAGACAAGTATGTGTGAGTTTGCTATGTACGTTCTGTTGCTTTTGCATTTTTGCCTGCGTTCATAGGACATGCCGAATTGTGCTTGTACGTCAGTGTGCCAGTTTTTAATATAAATCGTATTATGCTGTACAGGGCTCATGCAACAATACTGCTTGGAGACCTATCTCTGCTATTACATTTGTATGAAGGTCATTGTTTGTAACAGCCACATAGCGTTCTATGGTATTAATATGCCAGAAGTAAACTCCAGGGGCCAAACTGCCCCCTAAAATTCCTATTCCCCAAGCCCTTCATTTTCTAACTGTGGCTTCCTTACCTCAGGAAATTGTGTTGACCTAAATAAAGAGGTAAACTGAGGCAAGCTCGAATGACTAGAAATTGAACTTATTTGGGGATTCAGAGGAATTGCCATTCAGGAAACATAGGCTGTAGCATTCAGGGCTTGGGGTGGGCTGTATTTATGAGCAAGGAGTCCAAGCAGTTAAGTTTGTGGGTTTTGAGGATGGGTGAGAAGACATTCTTTCTTTCTTTTCTTTCTTTCTTTCTTTCTTTCTTTCTTTCTTTCTTTCTTTCTTTCTTTCTTTCTTTCTTTCTTTCTTTTCTTTCTTCTTTCTTTCTTTTCTTTTCTTTCTTTCTTTTTCTTTTCTTCCTTCCTTCCTTCCTTCCTTCCTTCCTTCCTTTCCTTCCTTCCTTCCTTTCTCTTCTTCCTTCCTTCCTTCCTTAAGTTTATTTTTCTATTTTGAGAGAGAGAGAGAATATTAGCAGGGAGGGGCAGAGAGAGAGGGAGAGAGAGAGAATCTGAAGCAGGCTCCGAGCTGTCAGCACAGAGCCCCATGTGGGACTTGAACTTATGAACCATGAGATCATGACCTGAACTGAAATTAAGAGTCGGACGCTTCGCCCACCGAAGCACCCAGGTGCCCCTAGGAACAGATTCTTACTGCATGTTCATGGTCAGGAGATAAGTCTCCGTCTTCTATAAATCAGGCATTTATAGGAAATCATTCTTAGTTTTTGAGTCCTATTCTTCTGAGGCTGCATGCGTGAGAGTCTCCATTTCACATCCTCTGGTTCCATTTAATTTAATTTTTTTAATTAAGTAAACACTATCCCCAACGCGGGGTTCAAACTCACAACCCCGCATGCTCTACCAACTGGTAGAGGTGCCCCGCTCCGGTTGCATTTTAAATTAAACTCCTTTCACGGTAGCAAATACTTCATAAACCACAACATGGCCTTTTGTTTTCTCGGTACCCACTTCGTAAAAGGGCTCTGCACGTAGGAACTAACTGAATGCTCACGACAGCCTGATTATGAAGAGGCAACAAGACTCCTGAGTCCTTTGCCCTTGAAATGTCCCTGCCTGGTGTGCATAACACACTTTGAAATAGGCCTTGAAACAGTGGGCCTTCCGCCTAAGGCGGTATGTCAGCTGGGTGCTCTGAGCAGGGAAATAATGAAAAATAATGTTCAGTCGATGTCACAAGCCATTCACCATTCAGACAGTGATGGTTTTCAGGCTGGACTGAAATGAATTTGTTTGCTTCTGCTTCAAAACATCCTGGCAATAGCCTGCCTCCTGAATTCTGGGGCTGGCTGGGGAGGGGGCAGGTGATGGGCGAGTTAATATTAAAGCTAGGGTACTCCTCCAACATTTTATTCTGAAAAATTTCCAACATATAGAAAAGTTGAAAGAACTGTGCAGTGATCACTCCTACCCCCACTACCTAGATTCACTTATTAACATCCACTGACTTGTTTCATTACCTAATCTGTTCATCTGCCTATTTGCCCCTTCACAGACACAGCAATTCATCTTAATTTTTATTTTATTTTATTTTTTACTAGAGAGAGACAGAGACACAGAGAGAGAGAGAAATGGCACGAGCAGGGAAGAGGGGCAGAGGGAGAGAGAATCTTTTTTAAAATATGTTTTTACTTTTTAAATTTATTATTTATTTATTTAAATTTTTTAACCTTTATTTATTATTGACAGAGAGAGACAGAGCATGAGTGGGGGAGGGGCAGAGAGCGAGGGAGACACAGAATCCGAAGCAGGCTCCAGGCTCTGAGCTGTCAGCACAGAGCCCGACACGGGGCTCGAACTTACGGACTGCGAGATCATGCCCTGAGCCGAAGTTGGACGCTCAACTGACTGAACCACCCAGGCGCCCCTTATTTATTATTTTTTTAAATGCTTATTTATTTTTGAGATGGGGGGAGGGGCAGAGAGAGCAAGGTAGACAGAGAATCCCAAACAGGCTCTGCACTGTCAGCAGAGAGCCCAACTGGGGTCTCCAACTTTGGAACGGTGAGATCACGACCTGAGCCAAAATCAAGAGTCAGACGCTTAACCGAAGAAGCCACCCAGGCACCCCTCATCTTATTTTTTGATGCACCTCAAAGCAAGCTGCAGATATTATGACACCGTACCCCTAAACTTTCAGCATGAGCAACATTAACTAGAGTTTAATATCCATAATTTTAAAACATATTTGAGGGAAGTCTATGTCCAGCGAAATGTGCAAATCTCAAGTGGCACATCCGGTAAGTGTGACAAACGCCTACCTGCGGAACCCAAACCTCCATCCATATCTGCCCACATCATGACGTTAGACTTTGATCAGGGGTTCACAGCCTTTAAGAGTCCTGTCCTGCTGCGGTGAGCATGGCATCTAATCTGCGAAACCTCAGTAGAGCCAGGAGAGAGGGGAGCGGTAAAGAGAAGCCCACCAAGCGGGCAAGGGACTGTCCTGCTGGGACCTCACTGGAGTCTGCCATTTCCCCCCTTAGGCTGGACTCAAGTAGGGAGACGCTGTTTCCTTTCGTGTTGTCTTAGGTCGCTGTGTAGATATACAAACTTTTTACTTTTCATTTTTACACGTCACTGCACTAAAAGCCAAAAGAACACAGAGAATCTGGGAAAAGAATAGAGAAAATTAACCGGAAAAAACGGGATGGCAAGGGGAATGTTTCCAGAGAAAAGCACATTCCTTAAGGCATCTCTGGCTGAGAGCTACATGGCATGCGAAGAATTTAATAATACGCACATTACGACCCATATTACATAAAAATTATGACTCATTATGAAAGCACTGCACTTGTGAAGGGTCCTGAGAAACAGCGTTGGACTCTTAGAACTGTTTTAGAAAGGCCGACCGAGGGTGCACAACTTTCAAATGAAAAAACCGGAACGTGCACACCACCCTCCTTGTCATCAACAATGAAAACGACAGTTTTCAACAATAGTTGAAAACGCTGAGTCGAGTTCTTTTTTATTAAGTGTGAGGCCAAAATGAACATTCTTTGGGATGCTGCTTAACTTTTCTTCACGGTTAGTATGAATGCTAGTGATACCAATTTTGAAAACTGGAACATTATACAAAGAAAATAACAAGGTTATAATCCCATCAATGGAGAGATGAGCCTTAGTAACAAACTTTTTGTCTGCAAACTTTTCCCACCGCGAATAGTTTTCATTTTGATCGTGCGTTTAGACAACCGTTCTTTTTAACAACTAGCGCTTTTTAAACAAAAATTACGGAAAATACTGATTCTTTTTTTTTTTTTTTTTTTTGCTCTGGCAGATGGGATCCGGGAATTGCTATAGGAAGAAAGCGTTCTTAATTAAAAAAAAAAAGTTGCACAGAAAAGTATTTAAAAAGAGAAATAGAAAACATCACGCCTTTATTTTGGTGAATTAGTAACAAAGAAAAGGATTAGCTCGGACGGGTTCTTTTCAAAAATATTTTTTTTTCCTCTGGCTCCCGCTAGGGTGGAGGAAGTTGTCTCCGCTCCGAGAGTGTGGAACAGAGTGGGAGAACAAACGACTGGGAGGCTCTGCCTGGCTGGGGAGGGCGGGGGTCGGCCGGGGCGCGGGGGTGGGGGTGGGGGACTGCCGAGACAGAGGCGGCCGGCAGGTGCCTGGGCTCCAGCCCCCTACCCCCACCCGCGCCCCCTCCCTCGTCCTCACCCCGCGCTTGGCCTCGCCCCCTGGCGGGCGAGCGCTAGGTGCGGAGCGGCGGGGGTGGGGGGCGCGGGCCCCGCGCGCCGCGGGGAAGAGGCCGAGGGGGGCCGGCGGGGTCCGACGGGCGCGGAGAGGTTGGCCCCCGTCGGCACGCACCCTGGGCCCGCACCCCGGGAACATGTCCGCGGCCGGCGCGCGGAGCAGAGCCCCGGGGAGGAGGACCCGGGGAGGGCGTGTGCGGCGGCGGCGGCGGCCGCGGAGCCGCTAGTCCCCTCCCTCCTGGGGAGCAGCTGCCGCCGCCGCCACCATCAGCGCGCGGGCCGCGGCCGGAGCGAGCCCGGCGAGCGGCGCGCGCGGGGGAGGGCGGGGGCGGGGAGGGGGGTGGGCGGAGGGGGCGGGAGGGCGTGGGGGGAGGGTCTCGCTCTCCCGGCGACCAGAGCCCGAGAGGGAGACCCTGGCGGCGGTGGCGGCGGCGGCGGCGGCGCCTGACACTCGGCGCCTCCTGCCGTGCTCCGGGGCGGCATGTCCGAGGCTGGCGGGGCCGGGCCGGGCGGCGGCGGCGGCGGGGCAGGAGCCGGGCTCGGGGCGCTGCCCCCGCAGCCCCCCGCGCCGCCGCCCGCGCCGCCGCAGGGCTCCCCGTGCGCCGCCGCCGCCGCCGCCGGGGGCTCGGGCGCCTGCGGACCGGCGACGGCAGTGGCGGCGGCGGGCACGGCCGAAGGACCGGGAGGCGGCGGCTCGGCCCGGATCGCCGTGAAGAAGGCGCAACTGCGCTCGGCTCCGCGGGCCAAGAAACTGGAGAAACTCGGAGTGTACTCCGCCTGCAAGGTACTCTCTCGCCGCTCCCGGGCCGCCGAAGCGGGGCTGGGGCCCAGCCCGCGGGACCCTCGCCCCCTCCCCCTCCCGCCCCCGTCTCCCGCCTCCCGCCTGGGGCCGCTGCACCGCGGAAGTGCCGCTGTCGCCCGCGCCCAATTAGCTTCTTCTCGGACCAGAGTCCTGTTGGGTTGGACGGAGGGGAGCGCCGAGCCCCGGAGCCTTTCATTCTTCCCCCCGCTTGGAAGGAGTTGCCTCTGCGTCTGCGCTCCCGGGCTGCCCTGGGGCTTTGTTGCTCTGTAGGAGCTCGCCGAGGCACCTTCCAGAGAGTGGAGCCGCGCTTATTAGGTGGCGAGCGCCCCAGGGCCAAGGAAACCTCGACTGGGGGCATCCGACCGCCCCCTCTTCTCCCGTCCTCCCCCCGTGCCCCATTGGGAGGAGCTGGGTGGAAGGAGTGAGAGTGAATTAGGCTCCGGGACTCCGGCGCTCTGGGAGCTCGAAGGGGCGGAACGCGCCGGATGGTCCTGGGGGCACAGCCCGAGGCGAGGGTCCGGGAGCTCCCGGCGCCCTAGGCCGAGGGCGGAGGCGCTGCTGCGGGCGGTGACAGCCCCGTCATTATCGTATTATTACTTGTTTGGTTAAAACGCTGTCCCAGCTGCTCGAGGTGTAAACAGGATTTGGCAAGGTGACAGCCCAGCGCAGCGGGCACTACTGCTCAGTTTGAGGACACGCGTTCCTCGCCATCCCCTCTCCCTCCCGGCTCGCGGCACCCCGTCGCCCCTCCGCCGCAGATCCAGGTGTGGGCGCCGCGCTCCCGCGGTGGGAGGGTTGCCCGAGGCCGCGGGGCAGGCCGGCCCTGCGCTGTCAGCAGCGGCTTTGTTTTGACAGGGTGACAGCTGAGGGGGGCGGGGACTTGGCCTTGTCAGCTCCTGCGGCCTGTGGCTGAGGCGGGGAAGAGACACACTCACACACCTCCCTTGTATCTCTCCCGCCTGCTGCAAACAGGGTCAAGTTCCCAGATTCCAGATTCCCACAGCCAGGCTGCAGGGGCCACTTCTGAATTTCGATGTAAAGATGATTTTAGTAAGATTCTTTTGTAAAGATTTTTAGTATTTCCTGGAGCTTCTCAACCGCAGTGGAATGTCTCTGCTTCCCCCCCCTTCCCCCACACCATTCACATTCTCACGTATATGTCGAATGCCTACTGTGTACCCTGTATTGGTTTAATAAATATTTGTCGAAAGAGTGTGAGATCTAGCCTAGTGCTTCTCAAACTTTGAGATGCATAGGAGTCACCTGGGATTCGCTGTTAAATGCGAGTTCTGAATCAGTAGGTCTGGGGTAGGGTGCAGATTCAGCGGTTCTAACAAACTCTTCAGATGGTGTGTCGCCAGTCCAGCGGCCACATTATTAATCGCCTTTGGATTCAGTCCAGAAAGCAGGCTGCCCTCCTCTGAGGTCAGTACCTGGTTGGCGTTTAGAAAGGACTGTAAAAAAGAGAGAGGGGAGCGTGCTTCTAAGAACAGCGAAGGGCCGGGTTACAAAGGGCATTAGACGAAGGGAGAACCGGGCCGGAATCGAAAACAAGGTCAGTCACTTGGAGGACTTGACCTTCTGCAGCCAGCGTGGGTTCGTGTAGTCAGTTCAGCGTTTCTGCCCTGGTTTTTTACTGCGTTCCCCCCACGAACACCACCTCTCCCCGCTGCCTGCTAGCGCCGGAATTCCTGAAAACTTCCCAGAAGTTTTGGTCCCCAGACCGTGCGCATGGGTTACGTGCCCTGTGTCTGCTTGGATAGTTTTGATCCTTTTAAGCTTCTAGCGATGGAGCGCCTTTTGTAAAGTTCGTGATTTGAATGTTTCAACCAGACTTTTAGGAAGGGAAAGCTTCTAGTTACAGGCCTCTCCTTTTGCTCCCCGGAGACTCTGAAAGTGTCTATGTTTATTTGCTCATTCATTCGATAAATATTTAGAGTGGTCCCGGCTAGGTGCCAGGCTTTGTGCTAGATGCTGGGGCTGTGGTACCCAGAGTGTGTCCTCTGGAGCCGCACGTGCATGCATGTGTTGGAGGCCTGGCGAGGTGTGCAGCGAACCACTCACCATGGAGTTAAAAAAACTGCGTTCTTGGTTTTTTTTTTGTTGGAACTCAGAGGAGGGCAGGCAGTTCATGGGCTGGAGCATGGGCGGGGTAGGAATGGCTTCCTGGAGGAAGTGTCAGTGGGTGCTAAGGACTCTTGGCAGCGCAGGGCGGGGTGACGTGAATCTTCTTGAAGAGGAGAAACTGAAAGCACTTGTGAGCGCTTGGAGCTGGGCCAACGGGAGCTAGCAGCTAGTGCTGCATTGGCTGAGGCCAGCAGGTTGCAGGGGCATGGTGTGTGGCCCCTGGAATCCAGGAATCTTAATCTGGGGAGTGACATTCTTTCAGATTTACCTTTTTTTTTTTTTTTTTAAACTGTGTTTGGGCGCGAGGGGAGTGTGAGAGAGCAGACCTGGGCTTCTTTCTCGGCTTGTCTCTATCTTCATATAAGAAAGCCCAAAAGAATTCCTCTCTCCCTCTTGTCACTGACAGGGCCCCTTGGCAAGTTGGAGGGAGTAGAGGGGTGAGGGGAGGAGGAGGGACCTGGAAAGGGATGCGAATTTTACTGGGGGCCGTTGGAAGAAAACTAGGTCCCAGACCTGATAAAAGATCTGGCCTTTACACTTCGCAAACGAAACAGAAGGGGGAGGGAGCTAGTTCGCAGCCCGGGTGGTATGCCACACCCTGGAGAGGAGAAAAAAGAAGAAACAAACAAACTTGTTTTGCAGGATCCAGGGTAGAGTTCTTTGAACTATGTTCTGGCAAAGGTTGCTTCAGAGAATCTCTTTGCTCCTGTGTGACACAGGAGCGTGATCATTAAAAATGTAGATCTGACCACATTGTATCTCTGCTTGGGACCTTTAATTTCTCTTTGCTGGGGTCCACGAAGCCCTGCAGGGCCTGACCGCTGCTATGTCTAGCTCCTTTTCAGGGCCTTGCACCCGTGCCCTGGCTCCCTTCTGCCCCAGGGCTTTTGTACACACTGTTTACTGGGACTGAAAGCTTCACTTTCAAATGAATTCCCAACCCTCTTGCAGATTTCACATTCCTTGCATTTCTTTTACCCCCTTGCCCAGCCTTCTCATTATAAATTGTTTGGAACCCTCTTGTGCGTACTTTTCCTTCCTAGTGCTTTCATCATAATATTTACTTGTGTGATCATTTGATACGTGTTTGTCTCTGAATAGATTCTAAGTGACATGCTTACTGACTGGAGGATTGAATTAGAGAAGAGAAAACAGAGGAAATGATTCGCTCTTACGGATGGCAGCAGTGAAATCTTAGCCAGACTACTTCTTGACAGTTGGGTAGAGAGGATGCTTTCACATAGAGCAGTTCTAGTATCTCACAGGTGTTCCCAGGACTGGGTTTTTAGTGTTATAAAAGAAACTTAAGTAAATGTATGCGTAGCCCAAATCTAAATCTCCTTGAATTTAAGTATGATTTATCTACTAAAACAAAACAAAACAAAACCAAACAAAAACCCACTGACTCTTCCTAATGAAATAGGCCATTTATTCAGGAGAGGCTGCAGTATAGTGGCCAAGAGCCTGTGCTTGTGAGTTCAGACTAATTGGAGTTCAGGTTTCAGCATATCCAGCTGTGTGACCTTGGACAAGCCTCCACTTCCTTGTCTGTAGAGTAGGAATAATAATACCACCTCCTGGCATAACAGGGAGGATTTAAAGTGGGCTCCTGTCTGACGCATCCAGATGGGTGTCTGGTCCTGGTAAGCCCCCCTCGCAGCTCAGATTGGGGATACACTGTTACTGGGGATAATGTGGACGGCAGGAAAGAACACACGGGACTTCGAGAATTTCCAGTCTCCGCGCTGCCTCTTGGGTCATCCTGGCCATAAGTCGTTTAGTTGTTCTCTGAGCCTTGATGACTTACAAAGTTCCTAGAACCTGAAAAGTGTTGGATTAATGCTGGCTAATGGGAATGGCTGTGTTGTCCGTCAGAGCCAGTGGCCACAAAGCATCTACAGAGAACCCAGTTGCTTTGATTTCTGGGCTGACTGCCATACTTGGAGAGTGACGCGGGCTATAAAATTAGGCTTCATTTAAAAAATAATGGTTCGTAATCTAAAAGTAACACTGACTGTAGAATGTGCGGAGGGCAGAGGCAGAGAACCGTTGTCCCGCGTTGCCCAGAACTGGTGCAGCGGGTCCTAGAACAAGCCCTAGAGTTGGGGAGAGCCCCCAGTCACTCCTCCAGCGAGCAAGTTTCTTTTTCAACTGCAACTTCTAGAGCAGCTGCTTTTTCCTAGGAGCTATTTTGTCCCCCAGGGGATATTTGGCGATGCCTGGAGGCATTTTTGGTCATTGTTACTATGAGGGAGGAAGTGCTATTGGCAACTAGTGAGTAGAGGCCAGGGATGTTACTAAGCATCGCCCTCTGCACAGGACAGACCTGCACGACAGTTACCTGCCCCAAATGACACTAGTGCCAACGCCGAGAAACTCTGTTTTAAAGGAAAATTATATTGACCCATAATGCCATGAATACATTTGCAGTATAGGAAACATTAATGCTTTTAAGGTTAATTTGAATAGCACTCAAAACCTGAAAACCCTCACTCTGTGAATCATGGGTCATATTTCTAAACGGCTTTATCGAACTATAATGTATATAGCTCACAAAGCTCACGAGCTGTAAGTGTGCAGCCACGTGCTTTGGAGTGACGTTCTAGAGCCGTGTGTCCGTCAGTAAGTTCAGTGTTCCCCCTCTTCCATCTCTCCCCGAAAAGAAAAGTTTCTTCCCCCAGGGGGCACCTTTTTTTTAAAGGTGATATTTTGTATTCATAGTTTGCAAACAGAAACCAAATTAGAAATATCCTTTTGGAGCCTGATCGGATAAGTAGAATTATGATAGCAAAGCACAAACCATGGAAGGGCGGAGATAAAATGTCTTTAAAAGATCGGTCTTCGGCCACGTCCATCCTAGCACACGATGATTTCATGTGCAGTGACTTCCCTAAGAGTCGGTCTCGTGGAACCAGGCACACAGAGGAAAAATATTTCAGTTGGCAGGCACAGTAAAAAAAGCCCTGGAGAAAGATGACCAAATGTAATTGTTTCCTCATAAACTTTCAGGGAAGATGGAAATTCAAGCCCGCAAAGCCTTCAGATTGCAGTTTGCAGTTTTATGTAACTGAGAAAGTAGTTTATAGGGCAGAAGAGAACATTTTGTTTCAGGAAGCATGTGCTTACAAATAGCATTTTGTGATGCAGCGCTGGTGTATTGTTTTTTGTTTGTCTGCTTGTTTTTAAACTACTCGGCAGTTTTAAACCTGGCCACCCAGGCGGGAGGTAGTTCCGTTTCGGGTACATCCACAGGTCTAACCCATCGTAGGGAACGTCCCCGGGGAAACACAGTTTCGTGTCAGGTGCCACCTCCGAACAGTCAGAACATCTAAGAAGCAGATGAAAGATTTGGCTACTCTGTGCAGTGCCAATAAAACTTGGATTCCCAAGGCGCAGGGGCCTCTGATTTAGTTCGTTTGTCTCTCCGCGAGAGGAAGGCGGTTATTTAGGAACAGTTGTCAGTGGTGTCTTACTCTTAATGGTTTCCTGCTGCTAATCTGATTCAAACACAAGGGCACCTGTGGCAGAGAAGGCACGCTTACTCTCCTACGTGGCTGCCTGAAGAAGACTTGGAGGGTCCTCTCTCCTCAGCCTCCATGCTGGGCACGATCGGGCAGCCTGGTGTGTCAGTTTCCTGATGGACGAAGTGGGAGCCACGGTGGCACCTGACCGACTTACCGTGGAAGTTGAGCGTATGTGAAAGTTCTTGGAATACAGGGATTCCACCTATGTCTATTTTATTTTATTTCCGGAAACTTTCCATCGGCATCAGCAGTTGTGTTGAGAGTGTTTTGCCAAAGTGTTATGCCTCACGTCATTTGATTCTTCTACCTGGGGCAAGAGGAAGGTGAGGAAGGTGATCTTACTGGCGGAGAACGGAGACCCAGAGAGGTTAAGCCACTTCCTCCAGCAGCAGCGGAAGAGCGGCTCAGGGAAGAGCGGGCCCACGTAGATTTTCTTTCCAGCGCACGATTTTGCGTCCTCTTTCCAGACTTTCTCGTGGGGTGGAGGGGATGGTGTTCTGAGGCTCCATGGTTTACAGAGAGGGTTTCGTTTCAGGCATTTGATTGCTCTCAGTTGACATTTATTGTGACTCCTATTGAGAGGTATGTTCAAAGACTTTTCTAGTTCATTGAAACCGTGCAGGCCATAAAGCAAACAAAATCAGCACTCTTTATTACTGGCCTAGGGCGGACAGATGCATGCCCTTGATTGTTTTAAAGCTGACCGTCCAGAATGATCATGGTGCTGGCCCATATGATTCCTTGTTGAAGGAAGATGAAAGCGATACCTCCTCAGGCTGTAGAAGGTGCCAGATGTGTCAGAGAGGTAGAGATTTGACTGCCCGGACCTTTAGAAGTCCCCAAATAGCTCTACAGAACACCGCACACACAGCAGTGTTTCAGTACAATTCTGAGGAAAGTCTTTTTTTTTTTTTTTTAACTTTTAACTTATGCAGATAGTAAAAGTGCTCATATCGTGAGCATATAGCCTGATGAATTTGCACGTAGGCACACAGCCATGCAGCCGCCACCCAGATAAAGCTGGAGAGCATTGCCAGCACCTCTGAGGGCCCCCTGGTGCCTCCCCCCCCCACCTCTGGTAACCCTTATTCTGACTTCTGTTACTAGAGATTACTTTTGCTTTTCTTAAACTTGACATAAATGGAATCATGCTATAAATTCTTTTGCATCTGGCTTTTGTCACTTACGTGATGTCTGGGGAGCTGCATCCATGATGTTGCGTGTGGGAGTAGTTGGCAAAGACGTTTTTATTATTCTTATTATTATTTAAGTTTATTTATTTTGAGAGGGAGAGGAGGAGGAGGGGCAGAGAGAGAGAATTCCAAGCAGGCTCTGCACCATCAGTGGAGAGCCTGCCGTGAGGTTCAAACCCACGAACCACGAGATCATGACCTGAGCCAAAATCAAGAGTTGGACACTTAACTGACCCAGCCACCCGGGTGCCCCAAGACACATGTTTTTGACCTAAAAGTAAGTTTAAAAATTGTCAGTCATTTTCAGGATGGAGGTCATTGGATGTGGACAACTTCATGAAATGAATTTTAATTACATATTTAAAAGATGGGAATTTGATATTCCAGGATTTAGCATATGTGAAGGTTCTTGTAATATAGGGAAGAATGCTTGAGAGCAGAAATGGGGACAAGAAACCAAGGAGGGGGGCGCCCGGGTGGCTCAGTTAAGCATTAGACTCTTGATTTCAGCTCAGGTCACAATCTCAGGTTTGTGGGATCGAGCCCTGCGTTAGGCTCTGCCCTGACAGTGCCGCCAGAGCCTGCTTGGGATTCTCTCTCTCCTCTTTCTCTGCCCCCCCCCCCCCACCATGCACACTCTTTCTCTCTCTCTCAAAATAAATAAATAAAACTTAAAAAACAACAACAACAAAATAAGGAAGGCTGTAGATAAGCTTTGGGATGGAGGAGGGGCAGAATGCCGGGGAGGTGGGTGCCGGGGGGCCTGTGATGTCACAGCTGGTGGAATGGCCAGCCTGCGTAGTCCCTTCTCTGGAATCTGTAGTGGTGAGTCCTTCCTGGTAAATATCCATGGGAAGTCTTGCAGTCACCCATCTTTGGTTCTGGAAGATGTCTAGAGTTGTACATTGTATCCTGCAAGCCATGCAGAACCATGTTGGGAGCTGTAGGCAGGGTTTCTAGAAGGCCGGCCAGAACCCAGCACGTAAAGCTCCAGTAGGCATTGACACCTGTGTGTTGTGTTATTGGCCTAGGGGATGGAAATGCAGGAAAGAGATCATTTTCCTTCATCCCGGAAGTGTGTGCCGAGTCCACCAAAGGCCACCTCTCCAGGAGTATAGTAAGGAACTCAGGTGACTCTATAGCCCCACACAGTTTGACATAGCAACCATCCTTGGAAACTCATATGAAATATGTAAGCTTATTATTTCATGGAATCATACAGACTATCCGCTTATGAAGTAATATTTTCTGTAATTGATGAATTTAACACAACAGGAGTTTTTACTTTTCTACTTGTGTGCGCATGTACCCAGGGGTTTATTTATTCTACATTTATTTCCATGGGCAGCTTTAGCTTTCTGCTTAGGTAGCTCCTATCTCAATTCCTTATGACAATTCATCACCTTTCATCACAATTGAAATAGAATTGAATCTTTATAATATTGAATTGCTTTCATCTCTGGCATTTAATTACGCATGCTGATACCCACTGCATTGCACACTTCTCTTCTCCACGTATCGGTGTGGCTTGTTATCAAACCTCATTCTGGTCTGTTTTCAAATGCCAGCTTCTCAGAGAAGCCTTCCCGGCCACCCCCCGCCAAACATAGCAGCACCCCATCGCTCCGTAAGGTTACCTGTTTTGCTTTCCTTTTCTGCATTTTAGTATTGTTCCCTTTGTGACAATAGAAGTTCCAGGGACTTTAGTTCACTTTGTATCCCAGGGCCACTGACTATGCCTTGCACATAGCCGGTGCTTAATACATATTTGTTAAATAAATGGGTAATTCGTAGTCACAGGCTTTGCGAGATTGGAAGAGGGGAGATTGGAAGAGCACCTGAAGCTCAGAGAGGTTTAGCGACTCACCCAAAGCTGTGTGGTTGCTGAGCGGGGGCGGGAAGAGCATCTTCGGACGGTAGTTAAGTGTGGCTCCCGGTGAGCCGACAGCAGACCTGATGACACGCAGTCCTTGTCAGATGGCCTGGACGTGTGCTACAAGACAGACAGAGAGAGTCACACCCACGGTTCATCCTTCTCGGAGAGAATGATGTGAACTTCTTAGACCACTGTTTCCTCTTCTGCAGATTAGAAGTCGGTTCTCAAAAGCGTGTTGTATTGTGAGACCAGCGAGTTAAAACCTACGAAGTGAGAAAAAGGCCCTACCATATATTCTAAAAGTCTGTATTTTCTTAGCAACTAGAAAAAAAAAATCACCTACAAAGGCACGTTTTCTTTCTTTCTTCTTTTTTTTAATGTTTGTTTATTTTTGAGAGGAGGGGAAGGGGCAGAGAGAGAGAGGGAGAAACAGAATCTAAAACAGGCTCCAGGCTCTGAGCTGTCAGCACAGAGCCTGACGTGGGGCTCGAACCCATGAACCGCGAGATCATGACCTGAACTGATGTTGTATGTTTAACCAACTGAGCCACCCAGGCGCCCCCAAAGGTATGTTTTCTAACTACTGTTTATATTTTTTGTTGATTTGCTGCCTACTTAAACTAAAGGCAACAGTAGGCTTTCTTTTAATTTGTTCTTTTGTTTGTACTCAGAAACTCAGACACAGCATTTATTATTTTTTAAATCAGGAGGTGAATACATTTATTTTGCCTAAAGTGTGAATAATATCTCTAATGATTCCTTTGGAGTGATACATCACCTAACTTTAGGAGGAGGAGGCTTTGAGTAACCCCTTCAGTGACCTCAGGACAGAACATACGGGGATGCTTCCATTAGTTCTACACCCTCCTAAACAGTCCCCATTCGTTGCCTGCTCTTGGTCTGTGCAGCCCTCTGTGAGGCTTCCGTGGTATGCAGGAGATTTACAGAAGTACAGGGATGAGACCTGAGTAGGTAGTATCACAGGGACTGATGGTGGCAGCTCTTATTTGCATCAGCTCTAACAAGCTGGTGTTGAAACTGGATGGCAGAATGCCAAGGAAGTCAAGGTCAGCATACTTTGAAATAGCAAAGTGAGTCATGTAACCCAGGATTTGCACATACCCACAGGACTACCTGACTCCCTCTACCTCCGAGGGGACACGTCCACGGGTATTGTTAGGGGCCTGTGCCCAGGCTCTGTCCTAGTGGGTGGCGAGTGACAAGAGGAAGTGAAAGCCACAAGGAGCCCCACATCTTGCAGGGGAGACAGATACGGAGGGAAAGAAAAGTTCACGTGAATAAGCAAGCATGAAGTCAGTGCAGAGAAAAGTCATCAGAAGCTGGGGGCAGTTGGAAGTAGGAGAGAGGCTCAGCCGAGGCGGGGTGAACCTTATAAAACAGCAGAGAAGCCAAAGTGAAGGGAGCAGGACCTCAGAGTGGTTTGGAACGTGGGCCCAGGCAACAGACTGGCTGGGTCTGAGTGCTGAAATGCTGCCTTCTCGCCGCATGAGCGTGGGGAGATTTCTTACCCTTTACGAGCCTCGGATCGAGCCTCGGATCGCAGAGCCGAATATGCAGAGTGTGATATTGTCAACTTTATCCATTCATTCAACAAACTGTTATATCCTGTGCCAGGCATTGACTTAGATGCTGGGGATACAGTGACAGATGGATTTTTATTCTTGCAGAGCTTGCTTTCTGGTAGCAGAAGCAGACAGTAAACAAGAAAATAGCAGAAAGTGGTTAAGTGCCACACAGAGAATGAAAACAGAGAAGTCAGTGAGAGGGCCTGGGGAGTCCTTCCGATATGTGCCCAGAAAGGTCTCTCTGTGGATGGGACACTGTCTGGGGCCTGAACAATGATAAGAAGCCAGCCACTGGGGGTGGGGAGAGAGTGCGTGTGTGGAGAGGATGCCAGGTGGGGAGTGCATAGACTCTTGGGGGGAGAAACGGCTTGGTAGGCTCAAGGGTGGCCAGGTGACCCTTGTGGGTAGGTGGGGGGCAAGTGTAGGAGATGAAGAGGGAGAGGTAGATGGGGCCCAATGGCCGAGTGCATACAATTTTCGCACAGTGAAATGATCTGATGTCCACTTCTTTTTTTTTTTTAAAGAAAAATGATATAGCCTTTTCTTTCTTTCTTTCTTTCTTTCTTCCTTTCTTTCTTTCTTTCTTTCTTTCTTTCTTTCTTTCTTTCTTTCTTTCAAGAGGGCACAAGTGAGCAAGGGACAGAGAGAGAGAGGGAGGGGGAGAGAGAGAGAGAGAGAGAAGTGGGCTCATCCAAAACAGGGCTCTAGCTCACCTGAGGCAGGGCCGGAACTCACAAACCATGAGATCATGACCTGAGCCCAAGTCAGACGCTTAACTGACTGAGCCACCCAGGCGCTCCTGATTTCCGTGTTGGATAGTTTCAACAAATGCCTATCAAAACCCAGAACATTTCAATCACCCTAGAAAGTTCCCTCTGCTCCTTGTCTTTCAAATACCTTGCCCCCAGAAGCAACCACTGATCTACTTTGCATCGTGATATATTAGTTCTGATGCTCTAGAATTTCATATAAATGATGCCACACAGGACGCACTGTTCTTCCTTCACTCAGTAGTTTTGAGGTTCATCCATGTTGCATGCATCAGCGATTAATTTCTTTTTATTGCTGAGAGGTATTCGACTGTATGGATGAACCAGTGTGTTTCTTCATTTACCTCTTGATGGGCATCTGGGCTGTTTCAGATGGATTCAGATAAGATTTCCATTTTAAAGCATCTCCTTTGGCTGCTTCGAAAAAAACAAAGTGTGCAAGAGGAAGAAAAGAGGGCCAGTTGAAGTTGCCGCAGGGTAGGTGTGAGTGGGATGGTGTCTTGCACAAGGGGAATGGGGGGGAGGGGGTAGGAGTAGACAGTTCAGGGCAATATTGTGGACGGAGAGGCAGCAGGATTTGATTTGCTGGGGGACGGCGGTGAGGAAAAGAAGAAATGAACCTGCTGTCGAGGTGTTTAGACTGAGCAGTGGAAAGGTTGGTAGTTCCATCTACCAGGCTGGGCGAGACTACGAGAGAGGCAGGTTTGGAGCGGAGGAGAAGAGTCCTTTTTCTGGATGTGTTCGATCAGGTGTGTCTTTTAGTAGTCAAGTATTATCTTGAGAATAGAACGAGGTAATCCATTTAGCAGTTTGGTTTATATCTGGAATATTTTAAGTGCTCAAAAAAAATGGTAGCTACCAGTACAGTTAAAAGCAGAGCTAAATAATAGCTACTGATTTTAAAGAGACCAGCCAAATGGGAGGAGAAGGAAAAACAAGTACACAGACATAGTGGGAAATAGGATCCTCTCTTTGGGCGGAGAAGAAATCAGTTGATAGAAAGGCTGGAATTTCAGGTAGAAAATTTTGGACTGAATTCATTAAATAAAAGCGGGTCTTTGCACTTTAAGAAGGAGGAGACCTGAGGTATTTTAGAGTGCCAGCGAAAAGCTCTAGGTTTTGGTTTTGGCTCCCTGCTCCTTTGCCAGCTGGGGTAGCTCAGGCAAGCCACACCCCTTCCGTAAGCATCGAGTTACTTGTCCCGTGGGGTTATTGGGAGGGGAAAATAAGATGATGTAGGCGAAAATTGCCTTGGAAAGTACCAGGCAGAAATGCTTGATGTTGTTAGATGGCATTTTATTTTATTTTATTTTATTTTGAGAGAGCAAGAGCAGGGGAGGGCAGAGGGAGAGGGAGAGAGAATCTTAAGCAGGCTCCATGTTCAGCATGGAGCCCGATGCCGGGCTCGATCCCATGGTCCTGGGATCATGACCTGAGTCGGAATCAAGTGTTGGAGGCTCAGCCGACTGAACTCCTCAGGTGCCCCAGTTAGATGTTAATTAATTAATTTATTTAAGTTTATTTATTTTGAGAGAGAGCGAGCACGTGCGCGCTCAAGTTGGGGAGGGGCAGAGAGAGAGGGAGAGGGAGAATCCCAAGCAGGCTGCACGCTGTCATAATAGAGCCCAACTCGGGGCTCCACCTCAGGAACGGTGAGCTAATGACCTGAGCCGAAATCAGGAGTCAGATGCTTAACCAGCCGAGCCACCCGGGTGCCCCAGATGGCATTTTAGGGTAGGCTGATGTGTCCGGTGTTTGTTAGATGGAGGAGGAGGAGTGAGGACATACTGAAAGTGAGAAGAAAGCGGTTTCTTCTAACTGGCTATTAAAACCCTGACCCAGGGCCCTGCCAGTGAGAATGCAGAAGGTGCAAATCCGGAAAGAAGAATGGGAAGGCCTTGGGTGAAGGCACTGAATACAGATATCCTAAGGAAAGGCGGTACCACCGGAGGGAACAGGCAAGTAGAAGAGGGGTGCTGGGGTGGAGGGCAAGCCTAAGGTAAAGCTTACTGGGCAGAGATGCCAGCTGTGGGCAGTTGGGAATGCAGGCAGGAAGTTCTGCTTTGCAGGTTCGGCCGGTTATGTGGATCTGAGAGCCATCAGCCCAGGCAATGACGGGTACCGTGAGGACGTGAGCTGTCCGAGGAAGCAGTGTGTGTATACGGCGCTGTTTATTTTGCTCATCCCAGCCGACTTGGTGCCAGAACAACTGGCTGAAGAATGAAAAATTCGATCTGTCAGCTGGTTGTCTGGCCTGCTCCGTGTCAGCCAAACAGTTTGACAAGTCTTTCCACTGTGTTGGAGACTGAGTTGTCTGCTTTGGCAAGTTCAGCGATAAAGTCCGACATTGGTTCTGTGTGCAGTACAAGAGGTTCCAGGGGTGCCTTGTTGGCTCAGTCGGGTAAGTGCCTGACTTTTCATCATGGGTCAGGTCATGATCTTATGGTCGTGAGATCAGGCTCTGAGTTTGGTTCCGCGCTGACAGCATGGAGCCTGCTTGGGATTCTTTTCTCTCTCTCTCTCTGTCCTTCTCCCTCTCTCTCTCTCTCTTTCCCTTTCAATAAACAAACAAAAAGGAGGTTCCAGTGATTGTCTGGGATTTAGGGTTCTGGGTCACCAGTTTCTTGGCCTCGGTGTCATTCACCAGGGCCCTTCCAGGGCGATGTGTGTTTGGGTTGATCCTCCAGACGTGACTCAGACGTGATGAAGAGTCCGCCCATCCCGAGGCAATTTGGTAGCACTGGAGTCATTTAGTACCTTTTGAGATGATGCCTGAGGGTGTGAGCCTTTGGTTCTGGCAGATCTGAATATTTAGCATAAAGAGGGCAGGCAGTGCCTGGTTGAGCTCCAGCCCAGGCATAGGACGTCTTCCAGATGGCGAGGTCATGAAGGTTTTCTGTCGCTGTTGGAGTAATCTTGAGAGCTCTGAAGAGGAGCATTTGAATAGGGTGTTTCTACCTGGGTCATTTCCTCAGGCATCTTTTCCCTTCTCCTTGTGTATCCTTGAGCACTCTTCAGTATTCGCTTTGTGACTTTCCAGGCTAAAATGGCACTCCTCATTGAGGTCTTCGGAGATATTTCTGCCTGCGTCACCACTCTCCCCTTCCACTTCTGCTTTTACTTTGAATTCCCAGCAAATTTGTCTCCTGAGGGAAGTCTCCCACCCCCACTACCACCTTCTTTTCACTTCTGCCAAAAGTACCCAGATTTCTGGGGCACCTGGCTGGCCCGGTTGGTGGAGCATGCGACCCTTGATCTTGGGGTTGTGAGTTCAAGCCCCACCTTGGGTGTAGAGATTACTTAAAAATAAAATCTTAAAAAAAGAAAGCACCCAGATTTTTAAAATCCCAGTTTTAAGTCATAGCTTTATGGTGTCTGCTGGCCTTCTGTGTACAACTGTGTGAGCTGGAAGGGCTGTCACTGTGGAGAGAGAGAGAGTCTATGTACCTGAAGGATTACCTAGGCATTTACAGTTTAACTGTATCTAGGAAGCTGAAGTTAATCCCTGGGAAAGAGGAAGCATCCGTCAGACCGCTTTGCCTTTTTTTACACTAAGGGTGGTCCTCACCTGGGAACTTTTTAGAAATGCAGCATCTTAGGTCCCACCCTAGGCTTACTGAATCTGAATCTGCATTTTAACAAGATTTCCTAGGTGATTCATGCGCAGATTAAAGTTCGAGAAGCACTGCTTGAAATCACAAGCGCATTATGCAAATGGCCTCCCCAGCAGTTCACCTTTAAATGTATTGGGATCGCTACTGCTACCAAGACCACAGGTGTTGTTGTTTTAAAACAAGATTAAGAGGTTTTTTCATCGTCACACGTGCACACCGTGAAGAGGCGAGTTCGGGCAGCTCACGACGGAGGCACGGGAAAATGTTAGCCCTCTCACCTGTCCTCCGTCCCGCCTTCACTCCCTTTCTTGGTCTCCAGATCCAGCAGGGGTCAGTCTCCCCTCCCCCACCCTCCGGAGGCCGCACCGTGTCCTTTATACTCCAGTTCAAGGAGGGAGCTCGAGTCAAGGTACCGAATCCATTTAGATTCCTGTTGGCTCGAATGCAGCCGTGAACATGGCAGGAAGTTAGTCATCGGCAAGCCAGAGGGTCGCATGAGGGTAGCTGCAAAGAAGCACCAGCAATACGGCTTTAGTATCAGCAAGTTTTAATTGTTTCAAAGTCTCCATTCAGTTTAAAAACAGGCTAGCCTACTTAAAGACATATTCCCATCATTTGCTGTTTCTCTTTTGCTGACAAATTCTGACTGCAGAGGTGTGGCCGCCTCGACAGCTAACTTTTGCTTTTTTAGATCGGAGAAGGACAGAGATGGAGGCCCCCATTTGCTGGTTTTTTTCCCCCCTCCAAAAGCTTATTAAGCTTCTTTAATTTGTGAGGAGAAAATGTACTTCAATTTTGGGACAAATTTTGGTGAAACTTTGCAGAAGACTTGTATTGGAAGTGATAATTAGTTATTAGCAGTTCTTGTCTTTTTATTTTTTGTCCTTTTTTTTTTTTAAATGTTTGTTTATTTTTGAGACAGAGAGAGACAGAGTGTAAGCAGGGGAGGGACAGAGAGAGAGGGAGGTACAAAATCCGAAGCAGGCTCCAGGCTCCGAGCTGTCAGCACAGAGCCCAATGCGGGGCTCGAACCCACGAACTGCAAGATCTTGACCCAAGCCGAAGTCGATGCTTAACCGACTGAGCCACCCAGGCGCCCCTCTTGTCTTTTTAAAAAACAACTTTAGTGAGATATAATTGGATGTCCCAAAGTGTCTGGTTTTAACTGTACAATTCAGTGACTTTCAGGAAATTGAGTTTTAGATTTCCATTTCTCCAAAAAGATCCTTGTGTCTATTTGCAGACAACCCCATTTGCACCCCAGCCTCAGACTATATCTGTCTATCTATCCATTTATCTATCTTCTTTCCTTCCTTCCTTCTTTCCTTCCTTCTTTCCTTCCTCCCTCCCTCCCTCCCTTCCTTCCTTCCTTCCTTCCTTCCTTCCTTCCTTCCTTCCTTCCTTCCTTCCTTCCTTCCTTCCTTCCTTCCTTCCTAGAGAGGGTGCAGGAGCAAGGTAGGGGCCGAGGAAGGGAGAGAATCTTAAACAGACTTCCTGCTCAGCACAGATCCAGCATGGGGCTCGATCTCACGACCCTGAGATCATGACCTGAGCTGAAATCCAGAGTCGGACTCTTAACTTACTGAGCTGCACAGGTGCCCCCAGACTAATCAACTTTCTAGATCTATAAATTTGCCTTTTCTGGACATTCATATAAATAGGATTATGCAATATGTGGCTGTCTTCTTATACTTAGCATAATGGTTTTGAGGTTCATTCATGTAGTGTATGTATATCAGCATCTCATTCTTTTTTTTAATGCCAAATACTATCCCACTATATGGATATGCCATATTTTGTTCATGTACTCACCGGTTGATGGACATTTGGACTCTTTCTGCTTTTTGGCTACTTAATATGAATAATGTTGGTGTGGACACCTGTGTGCAAATCTCTGTGTGGTTACATGTTTTCATTTCTCTTGGCAGATAGATACTTTGGAGTAGATTTGCTGGGCCATGTGGTAAATTGATGTTTAACTTAAAAAAAACCTTTTTTTTAAGGTATGGTAAAATACACATCACACAAGATTTACTGTCTATAAAGATGGTAACATTCATATAAAGAATGTTTTTGTGAACTCGGGTGTACAAATATTTCTTTGAGTTCCTGCTTTCAATTCTGTAAAATTGCTAGATCATATGGTAATTCTCTTTTTAATACTTTGGGGAACTGTCATACTGTTTTTCATAGTGGCTGCACCAATTTTCCTTTCCACCAACAATGCACAAGGTTGCTGTTTCTCTGCATCCTCCCCCACCCTTGTTCTGGTCAGGTTTTGATACTAGCCATCCTCATGACTGCGAGGGGGCATCTCATCATGGTTTTGATTTGTGTTTCCCTCGTGACTAGTGACGGTGAGTAGCTTTTCATGGCCTTACAGGCCATTTGTCTTTGGAGAAATGTCTGTTCAAGTCTTTGGCCCTTTTGGGCTGTTTCTTCTTTTGTTGTTGGGTTATAGGAGTTCTTTATATGTTCTGGATATTACCCCTTATCAGGTATTTGATGGGCAAATATTTTTTTTTCATTCTGTGGGTTGCCTTTTCAGTCTATTGATTGTGGTCTCTGATGCACAGAAGTTTTTAATTTTGATCAAATGCAATTTATCTATTTTAAAAATACTTATTTTGAGTGACAGAACTGGTGAGCAAGTGGGGTAGGGGAAGAGAGAGGGAGAGAGAGAATCCCAAGCAGGTTCCTCACTGCCAGTGCAAAGCCTGACTTGGGGCTTGATCTCATGAATGGTGACATCATGACCTGAACCAAAGTCAAGAGTCAGACACTTAACGGCTTAACCTACTGAGCCCCCAATATACCCCTTATCTATTTTTTCTTTTGTTACATGTGTTTTTGGTGTCCTATCAGAAATTATTGCCAAATTTGATGTCATGAAGTTTTTCCTGTTTTTTTTTTTAATTTTTTCTTTATTTTTGTATTTATTTACTTACTTTGAGAGAAAGAGAAAGTGTGTGCATGGGTACCTGAACAAGGGAGGGGCGGAGAATCCCAAGCAGGCTCTGTGCTCCGTGCAGAGTCTACTTGGGGCTTGATCTCACGACCATGAGATCATGACCTGAGCCGAAATCAAGAGTCAGAGGCTTAACTGACTGAGCCACCCAGGTTTAAGGTAAGGGTCCAACATCTTCATTCTTTTCCAAGTTAATAGCCAGTTTTTCCAGCATCACTTGTTGAAAAACTGCCCTTCTCCATTGAATGGTCTGGCTGAAATCATTTCATCATTTATGTGAGGGCTTATTTTTGGGCTGTCTATTCTATTCCGTTGGTCTATGTTTAACTTTTTAAGAAACTGCCAAACTCTTTTCTATAGTGGCTACCATTTTACGTCCCCTCCAACAATGAAGATTCCCGTTTCTCTACATCCTTGTCAACATTTATTATTATCTGCTCTTTTGTTTTTTAATTTTTAGAGAGTGAGTGTGAGCTGGGAAGAGGGGCAGAGGGAGAGAGAGAGAGAGGTAGAATCTTAAGCAGGGTCTATGCCCAGTGTGGAGCCTGATGCGGGGCTTGATCCCATGACCCTGGGATCATGACCTGAGTCAAAATCCAGTCGGATGCTCACTGACTGAGCCAGCCAGGTGCCCCGTTATTATTATCTGCTCTTTTGATTGTAGCCATCCTTGAGGGTGTGAAGTTGTATCTCATAATGGGTTTGGTGTTGACTTTTAAACATTCCACTTTTGTCTAGCCTGGAGCAGAGAGGTAGTAAAATAGAGTGAGGACCTCCACACCGAACCACAGGACCAGTTATCTGCCTGAACGTACCCAGCGGGTGCTTCTGTAGGGTAGGCTGAAGGCGTTCTGGCAAATCTCTCAACATGTTAGAGCCTCAGCTTTTCTTCTGAATAATGGGGCTAATTAATGCCTTCCTCATACTGGATGAGATAAGAACAAGTGTATGAGTGCCTTTTCTCATTGTAGGTGCCTAATAAATGTTGGGTGCACAGTTTTGCTCCATAAATTTCCCTTCAGTGTGTTCTTGCTAGGAGACATCCCTGTCACTGATTTAGGTTTTCCACAAAGAGGACTTCCCAGTATTTTAGGCATGGCTGAGTCCTCGTAGTCAGCTTGGCTGTCTTTCTCTTGTTCCTCTGGAGGCACCCAAATATCTTCACGCCCATCTCACTCGTGACACCGAATGAACTGTGAGCACCCTGCTCCCTAATCTGTCTGTCATCTGAGTCATGATCGCTCGTTTATCCAGTTTAGCTTCCTTCTCACCCTCCATCCTGGCGTCTGAGTACTACAGTGAAGGCTGTTGCCTTCTCTTGCCGTCTAACCCTGGGTTCTACTGGGGCAAAACCGTTTACATCCTGGGCCTGTTGAAACAATCGGGTGGCTTTTTCTTCCTTCTTGGTTCTGCCACGTCTGCAGAGACGTGCTCTTGGGGGAGATGAAGTCACCTGGGGAGCGCTCCCCTCCTTGTGCCTGGGTTGCTAGCTGCTGCGGTAATTGGCTTGGCAGCACACTCCCTAAAAGGTTGTCTTTCAGATGGTACTTTGTTAAAGCTGCAAGGCCAATCCCGTTGGGAGTTCCCAGAGATAGCAGCTGTCTTGCCTAATTAAGGAGAGATGCGGGAAAGGTATTTTGAAGGAAAACCTCTTATCTGGAGGAACAGTGGCCGGGCCTGTGCATCTGGAAGGGAGATATAAAGGCCAAGGCAGAGGGCATGGTAGCAGCAGCTTGGAACATGTGGCAGAACGTGCTTTGCTGACAGTCCAGGATAATAGCAATGGACGTTTTCTTTAGTATGTCCTCTTTAGTAAATTGGGCAAGAAGTCCCACACGTACTACAATTTTTGTGCACTTAGGTTTCCAAGTGTCCCATGGTGCATATACACATGTAGGAAGTACTTTCTTTACCCTACCAAACAAGAAAAAAGAAAAAATCCTGAAACAAGTGAGCCAAGCTCAAGGATTTCCAGATATCTCAGAGGGGTATAACTCGAGCCGTTTAGAACCACTTAGGAAATGTTGGGACTGTTCTAGGTGTAAACTTTTAGGGTCTATAGCAAAGACTTGGGTTTCGTGGGGTAGGTCCCTTTTAAACTCTAGTATGGCAGTGTTCAGTAGAAATGTAGTTTGAGCCACACATGTAACTTAACACATGGAATTTTCCAGTAGCCGCATGTATTGGTTTCCTAGGACCGCCGTAACAATCGATCACCAACGAGGGGGGTTAAGTAACAGAAATTTTCCTTATTTACAGTTTTGGAGGCTGGGGGTCTGAAATCAAGGGGGGCGGTCAGCAGGGCTTTGCTCCCTCCAAAAGCTCCTGAAAGAATCCTTTCTTGCCCCCCGGCCATCCTCGGCATTCCTTGGTGTGTGGATGCATCACTGCAGTCTCTGCCTCTGTCTCACCTGGCCCGCGTGTCTCCCTGTCTATGACTCAGTGTCCAAGTCTCCCTCTCCTTTCTTTTATAAAAGCTCCAGTTACTGATTTTAGGGCCCAGGCTACATCCAGGATAATTTTATCTCAACATGCTTAAGTGATCATATCTACAAAAAATCCTCTCTGTTTTCAAGTAAGATCCCATCTGGGATTCCAAGTAGACTTGCACCCACTACGCCAAATTAAAAAAAAAAAAAAAAGAGAAAAACCAACTATAAAATTTTATTAATCTTAGTATGTTATTTAACAATAATATAAAATAATTCTTCCTGAGATTTTAAGATTCTTCTTTTGTTTTGGACACTAAGTCTTTGAAATCTAGTGATTAGTCTTAAAATGCATTTCCTTATAACATGTAATCAATATAAAATAATCCTTCATGAGATATTTTAACATTCCTTTGCTTTCGACCCAAAGTCTTTGAAATCTAGTGTTTACTTTACACTTAGGACACATCTCCACTTGGACCTACTACCTTTTGGAGACTGGGTACCCACTCGTGGCTGCCGGTGCACGCTGGCCAGCTCAGGGGCAGTGCTGTGGGGCTGACAAAACTTTGACACTTCTCAGCGTTTTGCTGGTGTGTTCTCCCTCCTTTGCTCTCTCTGTCCTTTAATCTTCCGATTAGTTTTCAGGGAATTTTCTATTTATTTGGCAAAAGTCTCAGTTACTCTGAACAAAAAAAATAAAAGTCTACTTTGTGAAAGCTGCTGGGATCCCAAGACTCAGTGGGGGAAGCAAAGTGAGCCAGTTTTGAAAGAAAAGTCCTTTATTCAGTTACATGTTTAAGTGTTTATTGTTGGTGGAATTCATTAAGTGCTGCTAGCACAGGTAGCTCAAGAAGTGCGGTTAATACTTAGGATACAACTTTTTTTGCAGGGGGAATGTAAGACTTTGTTATTCCAAATCTCTCTGCCCTGAGATCTTTGACCCATTTTCAGACCCCCATGAACATGGCCATGCTTCCCTGTCAGGTTAAGACAAGGAGTGGAATAAACTTTTCTTTCTGGGCTAATTCCTCTAAGTCTGTTGCAATCAGGAAGTTAGAATTTCTATCTCTAAAAATCTATATTGTCTTCTCCAAGAATTGCAGGCTTGTTATTTTTTTGGCTCGAACCTCAGAAAAGAGAGGGCGATTTTATAAGCAACCCCATGGGGAGAAAAGTTTTGGATCCTTGAATTCTTAAATGTGGTTTGTGATAAGGATGTGGTTTCTACACTTCCTCCCCCATGACTGATTTATACTGAGCCTCTGTTACGGTCCTTGGAATTTTTCTGGAATTCTGTTCTCCTCTCAGATGTATTCATATTAAACAAAATTAATAAGCAACCCATGAATATGAATACCGTAGAGAAAATTAGTACAGTGTGGCGGCACCTGGATGGCTCAGTTGGTCTGACTCTTGATTTCAGCTCAGGTCATGATCTCAGGGTTTGTGAGATCGAGCCCGACATTGGGTCTGCACTGACAGCTCAAAGCCAGCTTGGGATTCTCTCTCTCTCTGCCCCTCCCCTGTTTTCTCTCCCCCACCCCCCAAGCAAATAAACTCTAAAATAGAGAAAGAATGTTAAAGTACAATATGAATGTCCCTCTCCCTTTTTCACTTCTGCCCCCTTCCCTAAGTATGTATCTGTCTAGTTTCTCTATAGATTCAAATACATATTACATGCATAAATTGCATATTCACTTATTTTCTTAAAAGATATATTGGATTATGCTTACTATTGTTCTGTAGTTTGCTTTTTTGCCTTTTGCTAGGACCTAGAGAGGCCCCAAGTCTACACAGTTAGTTGTATTGATAAATGTGGCATAATAGTCTGTGGTACCAATCTACACAATTTAATAAATTCCTTTCTTACTGGTCAGTGAGCACAAGTGAGTTTTTCTGTAGGAAAGCTTCCAAGAGGTGCCCTTGGACCAAAGGGCACGAACAGTCCAATTTGGCTCCTGAAAGGCTGTACCAGTGCCTCCTCCCACACATGGTACATGAGGGTGTGTGTTTCCTCACACCTTAGTCAACTTTAGATATCAGTGTCAACTTTTTCTCTCTTTATTTTTGCCGAATTAATTAGTATGAGGAAATATCTCACAGGGCTTTTAATTTTTCATTTCTACATTACTAGTTACTTTGACTGTTTTGAGTAGGTTTTTTTAACATTAGCATTCATTTTTCTTGGAATCATCTGGATTTGCAAATTTTTTCCTGTCGGACTGTGCTTTTTACTTAGTGTTTTATAGGTGATCTTTATATATTCTGATTATGAATACTTCATTACATATGTTATAAGTGTATATTCTCTCAACTGATCTGGTTTATGGAACTTATAAATTTGAGGAGAATTGATATCTTTACATTATGGATTCACCATATTGTAAATTGTAAATTTAATATCTTTACCATCCTCTCATGAGCAATGCATATTTCTTCATTTCAATGCAGAAATTTATCCTATCTTTAGAAGAAAGTTACAGTTTTCTGTAGACAGATGTTACTCATCTCCTTGAAGATCTGTTTCTAAGTATTTGATGGTTTTTGCTATTAGGATCTTTTTGTTTTCCTATTACATTTTCTAAGTGGTTATTGCTGATATAGAGAATAGATCCTGATTTTTATATGTCGATCTTATTATTCAGTCAGTTTACTGATTTCTTTGTAAGTTTCGATAATCTCTAAGAATTGCCTACCAATTTTTACAGTGTTTGTGTACTTCCAGGACAGGGTTAAACAGTGGATGTATTGAGGGCTTCCTTGTTAATGATAACTTTAATAGGAAGAATGTATCTATTTAGTATAATGTTTGTTTTTGAGCTAAGATAGTTTTCTTCTATGGTAAATTTGCTATTTTCCTTAAATCAGGAATTGATATAGAATTTTATGGAAAGCTTCTTTGGTATTAGTTGTAATTTCTTTTTCTTTTTTTTTTTAATTTTTAAAAAAGTGTGGTTTTTATTTATTTTTGGGAGAGAGAGAGAGACAGACAGACAGAGCATGAGCAAGGGAGGGGCACAGACAGAGAGGGAAACACAGAATCCGAAGCAGGATCCAGGCTCTGAGCCGGCAGCACAGAGACCGATGTAGAGCTCGAACTCACAGACGGTGAGATCATGACCTGAGCCGAAGTTGGCTGCTTAGCTAACTGAGCCACCCAGGTGCCCCTTTTTTTACTTTTTAAAAATGTGGCTGCTAGTATATTAAAAATTTTATGTGTGGTTCACATTATTTATTTTGGATAGTTCTTGAAAATTAACTGGAACTTACCTATAAAACCATCTGATCCTGGGGCCTTTTTAGATCTTTGACTACCTTTTTGTTTTCTTCTCGCGTTGTTAGAAAACTTTGCTACTTATTACTTCAGGTTTGATAATTTATATTTTCCTAGGAAGTCACTTGTTTCATCTAGTTTTTCACATTTAGTGGTATAAAGTTCTACAGAGTATGTTTATAGTTGTCAAATAAATTTGTAGTTTTATTTCCTATCTCATTTTTCTTTTTTTCCTGCCTTCACTAGAATTGTCAAGAGTTTGTTTATTTAATGTGTTTTAAAATATCAACCATTTATTATACTGGTTAAGTATATGATTTTCTTTGTTGTTGACTTTCCAAAAATTTTTTATAGAAGTTCCTTTTGTCAATTTTTCTTGAGTTTATTTTGTTACTCTTTTTCTAGATTATTGAGTTGAATGAACAGTTTATTTATTTTAATCTTAGTGTTTTTCCCATTAATGCATTTAAGGGTATATATTTTCCTTTAAATGTTGCCTTGACCATACTCCATAGATTTTGATATATTATGTACTTACTGGGTGATTGCGTAGATGTAACCTAGCCATCTTTTTCTCTTCACTTCTGCTTTTTATAAAAATGTCCACCAAGATCACCCAGTGAGCTGTTGGGTGACTTCCCACTGCTCTCACCTATAGTGGAAATGGAGTTGATTTATTCTCTGAGGAGCATAATTTTTAACATAACTTGTAAGCAGTTCAGCCTTTTATTCAGTAAGAGCTGTAGCCTCTTTCATAGTGACTAGGGCCAGTATCCTCAATCTACTCCCATTGGTTGCATCCTCTTCAAGTCCTCGCTTTAAAGTATTAACTGTCATAGTTCGTCGTGACTGACAGAGCCCTTGTTCCCTGCTCACCTTCACCTAACGCAGTACTCCTAGCATATTAACATCATCAGTGCCCCTGTAATCTTTGTTACTGTTTCCATTTACTCAGCATCTACCCACATTAATTGCCTAATTAATCGCGTAAATGCCTCCAACAGTATTGTGAGAAAGGTACTTTAAAACCCACTGTATAGGTAAGGAAGCTTGGAGAGATTGAGTGATTCATCCTAGGATCACGTAGTAAGTGTTGGAGTTAAGATTTGAAATTGTATTTCTTTTTTTTTTTTTTTAATTTTTTTTTTTTTAACGTTTATTTATTTTTGAGAGACATAGAGACAGAGTATGAGCAGGGGAAGGGCACAGAGAGAGAGACACACAGAATCTGAAGCAGGCTCCACGCTCCGAGCCATCAGCACAGAGCCCGACGCGGGGCTCGAACTCACAGACGGTGAGATCATGACCTGAGCCGAAGTCGGCCACTTAACTGACTGAGCCACCCAGGTGCCCCGGAAATTGTATTTCTGTAATTGCAAGTCCTTGCCTTTGACCATGGCATCGATGCTGTATACTGTCACTTGTGGTCTTTCTACCATCTTCAACCTAAGCTGAAACATTTTGCTGACCTTGACTTTGCCTCCATTCCTTCTCCTGTGGCTGTGTGCTGTGGTTTGGTTGAGGGTAGGGTGTTGAGGGGTAGTGGAGAAAGGGACAGAGCCCTTGCAGGAGTCTCAGAAAGAGCTCTTTCCCTGAGTTTCCTGCCAGTCTTTTTTATGATGGCAAATAGACTCAAACTTCATGTCTTTCCTGTAACCTGGCCCCTTTTTTTCTACCTGGCCTTTTTGCTCCTTCAGAATCCGAGGAAGGCTACGAGTATATCCTGAAAGAATGTTCTAGTTCTTAGGTTTTTCTACAAGAAGATCTCGTCTCTTTCTACACAGCTATCTAGAAAAATTTCTGGGAATGTATTTGCCGAGCAGAGTTTCAGGAGGAAGAGGTATACATCACCTCTGTGATTCAATCCCAAAGGCTTATCTAGTCTAGGTGAATGATTCTCAACCTTTGGTGTTTAATTTAGGCTGAATTTTAAGTAATTAATTTTTATTAAAAACATTTTTAATGTTTATTTATTTATTTTTAAATTTTTTTAATGTTTATTTTTGACAGACATAGAGACAGAGCGTGAGCAGGGGAAGGGCAGAGAGAGAGAGAGAGAGAGAGAGAGAGAGAGAGAGATAGTCACAGAATCGGAAGCAGGCTCCAGGCTCTGAGCCATCAGCACAGAGCCCGACGTGGGGCTCGAACTCACAGACCGTGAGAGCATGACCTGAGCTGAAGTCGGCCGCTCAACCGACTGAGCCACCCAGGCACTCCTGTTTATTTATTTTTGGACGAGAGAGACAGCGCAAGTGGAGAGGGGCAGAGAGAGAGAGAGGGAGACACAGAAGCAGGCTCCAGGCTCTGAGCTGTCAGCACAGAGCCTAACGCGGGGCTCGAACTCACCGACCATGAGATCATGACCTGGGCCAAAGCTGGACACTTAACCAACTGAGCCACCCAGGTGCCCCTAGTCTGAATTTTTGAGATAAATATCATGACTGAAAAAAAAAAGAAAAGTCAGGTTCAGGTAGAGATCTCTAAATGATAGGCTCTAAAAAAAAAAAAAAAGTAGTAATTTTATAATATATTTGTAGTGATAATTTTCGAATTTTAAACTATACATGTTCTTTTATCCCTTCATAAAAATCCTAGAAAATTCTGACACAAAGCTGTTAACCTCCCTCTTTTCTCCTCTGTCACCCAGCGTCAGGAGAGTACCACTGGTCTCTAATTACATACAAATGTTATGGAGACAGGAGGCACATATTTAACTGTACATGAAGTGAAGGGTAAGAGGCATGTTCCGAAGCACACACATGCTGTTTCCCTTCTAAAATGAACTGTTGTTCCCCTCCTCTCCCCCCACACGAAGGGCCCTTTGTCTGTATAGATCTTCCCCAGATGCCCTATTAGTATGCATGTGTGTTTTTTTTAAATTTTGTTTTTAATGTTTATTTTTGAGAGAGAGAGAGAGAGAGAGCACGGGCAGGGGAGGGTCAGAGAGAAAGGGAGACACAGAATCTGAACCAGGCTCCAGGCTCTGAGCTGTCAGCATAGAGCCTGACGTCGGGCTCGAACTCACGAACTGCAAGATCATGATCTAAGATGAAGTCGATGCATAACCGACAGCCACCCAGGCGCCCCTGCATGTGTGTTTTTAAATGTTTATTTTTGAGAGAGAAAACGAATGCGAGTGGGGGGAAGGGCAGAGAGTGAGGGCACAGAGGACCCAAAGCGGGCTCCACATTAACAGCAGAGAGCCCGTTGTGGGGCTCAGACTCACCAAGTGAACCATGAGATCATGACCTGAGCTGAAGTTGGATGCGTAACCCACTGAGCTGTCCAGGGATCCCAGTGTGTGTTTTCTAATGGATCCATTACTAGTGACCCTTCCTTTTAGATCACAGATGCTCAGGTTTGTCTACACATTGGAATCACTAGAATATTGATGTCTAGGATCTATCCAGAGATCCTGATTTCATTGATCTAGGGCTAGGTATAGTATCGGGCTTACCAAAGCTCTCCAGTAATTCCAGTGTGCCCCTAAGATTGAGAACCCCTGGGGTAGATTTTTATTTCTGCAGAAATTTCTCGTGTCTTTGGTGTCTGGTCCTATGATTGACGTGTTTGAAGAATGGATGAATAGGCAGGACACGAGGCATTAGGAAAGGTTCACATTCTGTCTACTCTTTTCCTTCTGTGTTCTTCCCTCCTACCCTCCAAATACAAAGAAAACATGCCCCGTTAGCATTGTCTTCTGAGATAATCCATTCCTGACACTGCCTTGTGTGAAAAGCTATGGCATGATCCCAGGGATTTCAATCCCAAGCACAGTATGGAGAACTTTCACCTGTAGTCTCATACCTTTGAACCATAAAGTAGTGTTTTGTCAAGGCCGATGGCTCTTGTCGAGGTGAAGTACATAGGCTAGCAGTACTTTTGGATCGATTCAGAGCAAGTTGGCTTCTCAAGCCTCCTCATAATGAATGCAGTTCATGTCTCACTGGCTCACTGTCTCTCTGAGGATCTGGAGTTACAAATGCTGGCAGTGGTTAGTCTTCCTCTGGTCCATGCAGAGTTCCTGCTAGTTTTCCTGCCTGACCCTGGACAACCCGCCCAAAGAAGGAGACATAGGCTGTGGTTGCTAATGTGCCCAGATGCAAAATCTATCATTTGTCAAAAGCTGAAGTGGTTACCTAGGTGAATGAGGACAGACTCCCAGATTACATCATTCCTTGGGGTTTGGAACTTGTTACCCACCTGATCCCTAGCCCTAAAGTTAATCTGGGGCCTTAGTAAGTGATGAAACTCTTGGCTAGACAACTCGCCATCTTATGGTAGTTCCAGAGGAATCCTTTGTTCTGTCTCTGAGCCTTGGTTAAGGTATTAGAGTTCCTTTCCATCTAAATATCAAAGAGATTTTAAAATTTTGGAATGTATGAGTAGTTATTGTGCTTCCCCGTGTAATAGAATGCATAGTTGATCCTAGGTTGAAAGTTAAAAATGAAAGGAAATTGGATTATTTGCTCATGTAAACTAGAGACAGAAAAATGGGTGCCCCTATGAATGTTGCTAAAGGAAACGAGAAAGTGGGGAGGCTTGACACAAGTGAGGAAAGGAACAAAAGAAAGAAAGAAATGAGTTTGGAGACATCTTGCCTCATGTCCTGAGTTCTGTCCCTACCCCTGTTTTAAGCCCAGAGGATCCTGTTGGAGAGGGAGAGACGACAGGTCAAGTGACCGAGCCGAAGTCCTTCTTACTGCCTTGGGGCCGTGCGGGATTCCTCCTGCTTCCATCGCAGCTCTTCCCTTTGCTCACTGTGCTCTAGCCATGCTGGTCTTTGCTCTTTGTCGAGCCTGCCACTCCGGACTTCGCACTGACTCTTCCCTCTGTCTGGGATGTTCTTCCACCAGATAGCTAATGGCTACCTCCCTCTGTGCCTTCAAGTCTTTGCTTTATTGCTACTTACTCAAAAAGGCCTACTTAAAATTGCAGATTCTGTCCTATCCTCCCCCAACCCCCCTTTGCCCATCTCTTCATCTTTCTTTCCATAGCACTGTCACTTTCTAGTATACTAAATTATTTGTTAGTTTGTGTTGCCTGTTTGCCCCCTCCCTCATCACCATGATGGCAGGGTCTTTATCCCTTCTTCCCTTCCATACTTAGCAGAAGTACTTGGCCCAGAGTAGGCCCTCAATGCATACTGTCCAATGAATGACTCAATATGCATCGTAGTTCTTTGGCTTGGGATTTAGTTCTACAAACTGAAAGGTTGGGGGCCATTGCTACTTTTCCTTCTAGATTTGGCCTGCTGTATTTAATTGATTTGTTGGGACTACTATTGTCATCATTTTTCTTTCTCTAACGAGCTTTTTTTGGAGAGGGCAGCTGCTCAGAGAAGCCAGAGGCTGTGGGAGTCCCTTGGGTAGCTATCCTAGCAGTGGTCCACAATGGGGGTAATTTCCTCCATCCCTACAAAGATTATAGGCAAGCTTTCTTGGACGCAAGTTGAAATGAGAGTCCTTTTCAGAAATGTGGCCCTTGAGACCTTTCCAGTCTCTGAAGAAGTGGATGGCTCATCGCAGGGAATTTCAAGGCCCAGTTCAGCTTAGTAACTGAGCAGTGGGGTTTCATAGTCAGATCCTGCCTGATGCCTGGCCAAACCAATGAGGGTCCCTTGAGCCTACTACTTACTGGGGGTTGTGCTGTTGCTGTTTTTGGTCTTGTCTTCTCCATCCTCATTGCGATAAAATGTGAGAAGCAGTCAGGCTGGGCTTGCCATCATGCGCAGGGCCCACTGCAAAGGACTTATCCTCACAGGCGTAGGGTCTTATCTTTAGAAACATATTTTCCTTCTTTCACCTTGGCCCTTCTTGCCTTGCCAATTATTTATTCTTTCTTTTCTTATTCTCCTATATGTGTACACACTTCAGAGACTGTCCCTGCCTTGGAGAATTTTCTGTATGAGGTTCAGGCAGCAGCCATTCTCCAATTTTCTACAAATTAGACTTCTACTAACTTCAGCCATCTGGGGTTTGTGGGCTGGCGGGATGGGAGGTGGTGGGAAGCAGGAAGAAAAACACCTCTGATCAAAGATCGAACACAAAGCCTAAGCACAAAAATTCATACAATGTTTTGTAGACCAGTGCCATCCAGTAGAAGCAGAATGTGAGCCACATATGTAATTTTAAATATTCTAGTAGCCAGATTAAAAAAGTAAAAAGAGAGGCGCCTGGGTGGCTCAGTTGGTTAAGTGTCCGACTTCGGCTCAGGTCATGATCTCACTGTTCCTGAGTTCGAGCCCCTCATCGGGCTCTGTGCTGACAGCTCAGAGCCTGGAGCCTGCTTCGGATTCTGTGTCTCCCTCTCTGTGCCCCTCCCCCACTCATGCTCTGTCTGTCTCTCTCTCTCTCTCAAAAATAAATAAATACTAAAAATAAAAATAAAAATAAAAAGAAACAGGTCAAATGAATTTTAATATCTTTTATTTATTAACACCATGCATCTAAAATATTAATGTTTCAACATGTAACTAGTGTGAATGTTATTAATGTGATATTTTACTTTACATCAATCTTTTAAATCTGGTATGTATTTTACATCTGCAGCACGTTTCAGTTCGGACTAGCTACATTGCAAGTGCTTGTCAGCCACATGTGGCTGGCGGTTGCCGTACTGGACAGTATACATAGAAGGCTCTCGCCCTCAATCAGTCAGCTATGTTACATGCTGTTTCTACAGTTGAAAATAGTTGCTATCTTTCTGTCCCTCGTCCTACACTTTATAAGCCAAGTCACTATAAAAAGGCTAAATCGTATTCAGTGTTTTCAAGGAAGGTAGGGAAATGTGGAGAGTATGGAAGATAAGTAAGTGTTGCTAAAATAATAAATGATAGTGTTCCGGTTCGGGAAACCTCAGAAATAGCGTAGATAGAAATCCCAGACTACGCGGTGAGACCCTCTCCATTTCTAAAGCTGGAGCCTACTTGGAGGGACTTGGAAGCCAGCAAGTGTGGCTTCAGCTGGGTGTGTCCCTCCCTCCTCACGTCCTTACGATTGCTAACTTCCTCAGTTTCGCGGGTTTCCTTTCTGGTGGTGGGGCAGAGTTGCAGTTCCAACCTGCAAGGCTCAATCATGGCCGAGGCCCCGGCTGTGTTCCAGGCACCTCAGGAGTCTGGCTTGTTGCCTCGGGAGGCTTTCTGGATGGACTCCCAGGGAACTGACCACTCCACAGACATTTGCTTGGGGCAATGGTGCCAAAGTGTATGGGTCCGCTGTCTGTGCTTTGGCACTCAGATTCCAGCCAGCGGAAAAAAAATAAACAAAAAACTATCAAAAGACAAAATGTCTGGATCAACCCCCCCCTTTGCCTTTTTCTCTGTTTTTTTTGTGTCTTGTGCATATGTAGGAAGTTGATAAAGTCAAGAGAGTGGCGGGTAGCTGTCCTAGAACTAGTGTGTTTTGATCTCACGTAAAATGTTGAGTCCATTGCTGCTTGTTACATAATTTTCTCTCTCTATTCCTTTTTTAGGCCGAGGAGTCTTGTAAATGTAATGGCTGGAAAAACCCCAACCCTTCTCCCACTCCCCCCAGAGCTGATCTGCAGCAAATAATTGTCAGTCTAACAGAATCCTGCCGGAGTTGTAGCCATGCCTTAGGTGAGTTCCTAAGTCTTCAAGGGGACTTGAACCATGTCATCGTTGCCTGAAAGTTCTGACTTACTGAATGTCGTGGGTTAACTAAACTTGCATGCTATTTACCTCTTATTGAGGCGATAACAAAAGAGTCTATTTAGTCTCATGAATGTGCTTAATGTGAGACAAGCTCTGCACTGTTTGCACTGAGTCCTTATCCATCTCTCCCCCCTTCGCTAAGAGCTGGATTTCACTGGGGATTGCCGGATAAGATGGGCCACGGCCACGGAGCGGCTTAGAATAAAGTGTAACATGTCTTCATTCATCCTGATGGGAGCCCGAAGGTCTTTGATCTCCAGGGTCTGAGCTTCAACCAACCAGTTCTTTGTCTAATCATTATTATTATTTTATTTTCTGATTCCCCGAACTTGCTGGGAGTGCTTCATTTTATCTTTAAATTGTTTATTTTCTTGCGTCTGGTAGCTCTTTCTTCATTGAGGTTGTGTTTGGTGAGTGTTTACTTGTGTTTTCCCTTTCAACTCTCTTATCTATCCCCACAAGATAATCGTTGTCAGTTTGGAAAGATAGACTCAGCCAGAGTTACTCAACTGGACTGTGCTAATATGTTCTTGTCCTGATACTGGTTTTAAGAAAAATTTTAAAAATTGTATTTGGTGTGGGTAGAGAAAAGTTAACGGGTAGTTTTCCCTAGATATTAAAATTCTAGTTCATAAAGGATCATCTTGGAATATTATACTTACTTGTCCACCTTCAGCTATCCAGTCTCCCAAAGAACGTCTCCATGTCCAGTTTACTGTCCAGTATTGCTCTGGGCAGAGCCTTGTCCACTGAAGCAGTTTTTCCCCCTGACCGTTTGTAAGTAGGTGGCTTCTTCTCGCCATCGTCTTTCTTTCAAGCTTCCCTGTGCAGCATCAGCCTTCCAGGTAGCGCGGTGCCCGGCCGAGTCTGAAGGTTTATTTTGTACTCAGCTGGAGAGTATTTCAGTACTTACAGAGCAAGAAAAGTAGATAATGTGCTCTTCCCAGGAAGTTACTGCACCGAAGTAACCTTCCCAGAAAGGAAATAGAGAACATTGATCTCACCAAAAGAAATAAACATACCGTAGACACAAAATTGCATCATGGTATAACTAGTGTCTAAAGTAATGTAAGTTCTAATTTTTTTTTAAAAGTTTATTTATTTTTGAGAGACATAGAGACAGAGCGTGAGCAGGGGAAGGGCAGAGAGAGAGGAAGACACTGTGCTGAGCCATCAGCACAGACCCCGACACAGGGCTCGAGCTCACAGACCGCAAGATCATGACCTGAGCTGAAGTCGGCCGCTCAACCGACTGAGCCACCCAGGCGCCCCATAGGTTCTAATATTTGAAAAAGCCAGTGCAAAGGAAGGATTCAAGAGTTATAGAAACACCTTTGCTTATAACTTACCTTTTCCACAATTGATCCCTGAGTGAGTGCACTTTAGAATTTGCCTCAGGAAATATGGTGCAATGAAAAGCTGGCTCAGGAACTTCTTAAGCACTGGGCTTGCACTGTATTTGGTATTGATTGGGAAATCCAATTATCTTACATCAATTAACATTTAAAAACAGAATCTTCTTTCTTAGCTGGGCAGATTGTCTCCATTCTGAGCATATAAACACATGAACGCCCAAAGGCAGAGATGGCCTTTTGCAAAGAAAAGCTAACTTTGTTCCCTTTTATATTTCCCAACTAGCTTTGAAAACAAATACCCTTATTTGATACATAATCAAGAAGAGGGAGAAAAGTACATATCCTTTGACCTGGTAAATCCAAGCCAGAAATTTAACCTACTTGTAAATTAAGATGCGCCCTCAAATAAAACTAAAAGAACAGTAATTACAGCTTTCTTCGTGGTATTAAAAGGCTAGAAACAACCTAAGTATCCCAGTGTAGGAGATAATTGCTTGAGTTATGACAATCTATATTATAAAATTCAATATGGCTATTAAAAAGGACGTATTTTCCAATATGGAAAGACATTCTTAACATATTTGCAGTGAAAAAAGCAAGTCATAAAGTAGCGTAATTGGAGCTTTTATAATTAAGGACTAAATTAAGGATCTACCCGCCCCAGATCAAATCTTGGCTCTGCAACCTGTAGCTATGAGCGGGGGCATGTTATTTGATCTACCCGGAGCTCCATTTTCTCAGCTCTGAAACCAAGTGAGTACCAATATTTATATCATAGGATTGTTGTGAAGATTAAGTAAGATAAAACATAAAAGTTTTAGAACAGTACCTGGCAAATTAATGCGTTACTCTCAGCTTTTCTTGCTGTTAGTAGTACTATTACCGCACTGCCAGAGTTCTTCAGCTTCAGCCAACACATATGAATTCTGCTTAGCTTAAATAAGAAAACAGTGTTTATAAGAAGGTGGCTTTGAGAAGCTGAAAACAAAGGGAAACCCAGTTTCAGTCTTGTTCAGGGATCTCAGCTGCAGAAATTTGTGGGCCTTCTGTCCAGGACACCCCTACTGGATGATTCAGCGCCATCTGCCCTGTTCCTGTGAGTATCAGCTTAGGAGGGTTTACATCCCTAGAGGATAGGATCTGATTGGTGTAGCATCTGTCACGTGCCTGGCCCTCAGGTGCACCCTCAGAGAACTGCATGGAAGGTGGTCATTCCCACGAAGGCATGCTGGTTTAAGAAGAGCACCATGAGGATAATCTCATTTTATCAGTTTAGAAAATATGACATTTTTCTAAATATACACTAACAGGAGAGGATCCGGAAATTATATTGAGTTGCTGATAGTGATTTTCTCAGGGTATTGAGGTTATTGGTGTTTTAAAAATATTTTTCCTCGTCTCCATCCTTTCCCCCCCACCCCTTTACCTCTATCTCTCTTCAGTCTGCTTTCTTAAAATTGAAATGTCTGTACATTTTCAAGTGCTCTTGGAATCATTGGCAAATCTCATCGTTTATTTTTTGGTCTTAGTATCAGGGCTCTAGAAAACTTCTTTCTGAGGTTATGTTTCCTCTCCCTTATTTATACGTCTCTGCTTTTAAAACACTTTTTATTATGGAAAAGTTCACAGTATGTAAACGTAGAAAGAATAGTTTAATAAGTGCCTTGTACTCATCACCCAGCTCTCTAATAATTATTAAAGTTTGCCAATTTTCCTCCCTTCACTTTTTTCTTTCGCCAGAGTATTTAAATCAAGTTCCACACGTATTTTCCTATTCATGCGGATTAAATACTGCCAACAGTAGAGATTCGGTATAAGAGATTCTAGTAGAAATTGAGCCGCGCATGGTGGATTTAGTCCCCAGTGATCCCGCATGTGTGTGAACATGTAACCTTGCCGTACTTATCAGCACATAACCTTCAGTCTTACCGATTAAGATGATGTCTGTTCCGTTGCTTTGCTGTCAGATACTGTTTGGTTCAGCAATTCATTTTCTTTTGACAGCTCAGGTTTCATGTGGTCTCCTGACAGTTCCTTCCATCCCAGGGGTCCTTGGCCTGCTGTCATTGGACACTGTTCCGTGTCTCCTGGGTACAAAACCTAGGACTGACAGTCTGGTCAAGTGGAAAGAACAGTCAGTTGTGAATTAGGAAACCAGAATTCTAGACCTGGCACAGCACTTTTCCCAGTCCCTTTGTGATTCAGGGTCTTCGTCCACAGAATGCAATGGTTAGTCTAGACCCATGCTGTGCAGCATTATAGCCACTGGCTACATGAGCTAGTGAGCACTTGAAATACAGCTACTCCAAATTAAGATGAGCTGTAAGTATAAAGTACATGCCAGATTTTGAAAGCTTAGTATGAAAAAAGGTGAGCTATCTCATTAATAGGGATTATTTGTTGAAATGGTATTTTAGGTATATTGGATTAATAAAATATATTACTAAAATTAATTTCACCCGTTTCTCTTTCCAGCGTTGCTCATGGGAGACTTAAAATTACACCTGCGGCTCACATTATATTTCCTTTAGATAGCGCTTGCCTAGAACATTCTAGTCCATTCTCTGAAATTATTTGTTATTTGGGATTGGGACAGTCAAGTTCAGACTACAAAAATGTAACAAAGCACTTCATTGGCGCAAACGTTTCTCCTTATTTTAGTATTAATAAAAATTCCTCATTTGAGGATTGCTAATTTGAATAGCAGTCTGCTTCTATGATCAGGAAGGAGGAAAGGCACCGTTGTGATCAAACACAATTGGAATTTTAGTTGTCATTTTGAAGTTTGTTGTTCTGAACTGTGCCAGGACACACTGATTATTAAATTCGACTAGTGACAGTTTTTCGCAGTTGTAAGTAGGAGGTTTTTGGTTACTTTTCCAGGGCTATCACTTTTTCCTGATAAACACACACACACACATCACACACACACACTCATGTTTAAACGTTATAATGGTAGAAATTGACGATTCTTTTTTACTACGGTTACCTCTGCTTACTCGCTTATTTACAGTAGAAGCATTCTAAGGTAAGTAAAGGCCGGCATTAACCGATTACACTAGAGCTTATTTTCTTGAATACTGTGAGGTATGAAGGGACTGCTGGTGTTTTTCTCATGGACTAATTCAGACATTTAAATCATAGGTAAATCATTGACCCAGCACATTTTCTTTGGCCTTCCCACACTGCACAGACCTCCACCACTTAATCACTTCTAGGTTCCATTTGCGTATGTACTGTCCCGATGCCAGATGATAGAAGTAGGGGTCCAGCAGTCTGACATAGCCATCTGGGTCAAGTCAGCGTATTTCTCTTGGCTGGATGTCCTGTTTTGTTTTGTTTTTAAAGATTTTCTTTTTAAGTAATATCCTACATCCAACGTGGGGCTCGAACCTAAGAAGCTCAAACCCCAAGATCAAGAGTCGTGTGCCCCACCGACTGAGCCAGCCCGGTGCCCCTGTTTTTCTAATGCTGTCTTTTGTACATGGGTTTCAGAGTTGTCAGGAGCTGTGAGTCTGGTATTCAGTAGGAGTTAAGGGGATTAATCTGGTAATTTTTTTCCTGCTCACTTGACATAAGCATCAGTCCCTACCTTCCTTGGATCATGAAATTCTGTTGGTTTTCCCTCCCGTGCTTCCTTCCAGCTTGGCCTGAATTTAGGTTTCTTCTCGGTGTTCGTTGGTTGTATCTACAGCAGCAGCACCTGGAGTCCCCAGCTCCATTCTTGTGCACTCGGCTTCCCAAGAAAGTGGTGATCTAATATGATCTAAGCATTCTCTTGTTTCACCCCTTTGAGCCTCCCATTCTCAGAGTGTAGTTCAACTCTTGCCGAGCACACAGGATTGCTGGGCCTCTACCGTCTAGCCTTCACCTCCCTACCCCATCTGTGCTGCATTTTGGCCACAGGCTGTCTTCTGGTCCTTCTCTGAAGGTCCTTTTCTTTTTTTTTTTTAATGTTAATTTTTGAGATAGAGTATGTGAGCACACAGACATGCATGAGCCTGGTAGGACGGCGGGGGGTGGGGGGCGGGCACTATGCCGACAGCGGAGAGCCGATGTGGGGCTCAAGCCCACAAACTGTGAGATCATGACCTGAGCTGCAGTTGGGTTCTTAATTGACTGAGCCACTCGGGCGCCTCTCTGAAGCTTCTTTATATTTTGTCCCACCTCTGCTGTGGATGTGGAGTGGGGGCTCTCACCACCTGCCGTGTCTTTCCTTCATTCTCCTCCCTGGGAATCCTGCTCACCTCCCAGGTTTGACTTGTCTAGAACTTGGTGGAGAGAATAAAGGCCTTTTGGAGCTGTACTACAATGTTCCGTGCATAACTATAATTACTTTTAATTATATATCTAAGATCTAATAAATGATTATATATCATTATGTAATAGTTTATTGTAGGCTTTCTGTAGTGGACTAAGGTTAAGGACTTTTTCTCTAGTTCCTAATATATTCGGTTCCTTGGGCATAATTGGGCTGATTCCTTCGTTGATAAAACACTGACTGAATTCAGTAATACTAAAAAGCGGCTGGTAGCATTAGGGGAGCTTTCATAGTTTAAAATCTGTGCCGGCATTGTCGAAAACAGCAGCCACTAGTCATGCCGCTAGTGGCTAGCTTGAACTGAAAAACACCACAAGTGTGAAGTGCACACTGGTTTCGAAGACTTAGTGTTACAAAAGAATGCAAAATATTGATAATTTTTTACATTGAGTACATGTTGAAATGAATAATGTATATATTGAGTTAAATAAGATATATTAATAAATTAATTTCACCTTTTCAAAAGGGGATGCTAGAATATTTATATGTGCATATGTGGCTTCTATTCTTTATCTGTTGGGCTGAGCTCACCTAAAGGGCTCTTAAACTTCTCTTTTTCTCCATCCTGAGATTACAAAAGAGGAAACCACGTGTAAATTACAAACTTGCGCGTTAGTCAACTCCAAAGGTTTCATTGACGGAATTTGCTTTACCTCTTCTAGATTTGACCTCAAATTCCCATGAGCTAAAAAATACATCTGAACAGCTGACAAATGCTACAGATGCCGTGCCGTTTGCTTTCTTTCCAGTCCAAAGGAGCCGAGACCTGTTAGCCGCCGGGCCAGCTGCTGCCTGTCCACGCTGCAGGGCACGTGAGGACTGGCAGGCTGTCCTCAAGAGAAGTGCAGGCCAGAGCTTAGAGAGGGTCATGGCACATGGTGACAGGGTGCTTCCTGTTCCCAGCAAGGCAACAGCTGCACCGTGATCCTTGGCAGCAGGCCTTTGGCACGTCTCTCTGTGGCACCCTGGGTGTTGCACCGAGAGGTGCCAAGGTACGTCCTCCTGTAGAGACATGAAGAGAGCAGATCCCCCACCCCCTGTCTTCTGGCTCACACCTTCCCTCTGCTTCCCCCTGTCCTCCGCACACGACGGACGCTGGGGGAGACCACCACCCACCAGAAAGAGCGAGCTTTTCCCACCAGTAAAGGGTTGGCCAATTTTGGGTCTGCTTTGTGCCATGTTCTTGGAAGACTATTTGAAATGAAAACAGGGTCCTTAATATTTGATTATTAAATTCCAGGTAGATGAAAGACTTTTAAAAAAACCTTTTATTGGGAAATAATTTCAAACCTATAGAGAAGTCATGAGAATAGGAACGAAGGACATCCCATATAGATTTTGCTCAGATTTAGTTCAGATTTATGTCCCGTTTGCTTTGTTGTTTGCTCTCATATATGTATAAATATACAGAGAGACTCGCATATTTGACTCTGTGTGTCTTGTTTTCAGTTTGTTTATTTTTGAGAGAGAGAGAGAGAGAGCCCTTGTGCACGCGTGAGCAGGGGAGGGACAGAGAGAAAGGGTAGAGAGAATCCCAAGCAGGCTCTGCACTGTCAGCGCAGAGCCCCATGTGGGGCTCGATCTAATGAACTATGAGATCATGACCTGAGCTGAAATCAAGGGTCAGAGGCTTCCCCGATAGAGCCACCCAGGGGCCTCTGTGTGTATTTGTGATGTATATATATATATAAGAAATATATGTATTTTTTTTTCCCCTGGACCATTTGAAAATCAGTTGCATATACATCATGGCCTTTCCCCTGTAAGTACTACAATGTGTATTTCCTAAAACTAAGGGCATTCTTTTCCATAACTTCAGTTCAGTTACCAACTTCAGTGTATTTTAGCATTAATGTAATATTTTAGTCTACTGTTTGCATTCTACTTTTATCAGCTGACCCCAGCTGATACGTCCTTCACATTAAGCACCCGGTCTAGAATCACATGTGCACTTAATTGTCGTGTGAAAGGAAAACAGTGTGTCTGCTCACGATCAGCACTTCCCGAACACTTCTGGCACCAAGTGTGCGGAGGTTTACACACAAGCAATTCTGCAGCTCTCCAGCGGACAACTACAGGGCGTCTTGCGATTTTTAACTCCGTTCTGACGCTAATGGCCTGTAGTTAGTGCAGAGCCCACAGGTTAAGGGCTCGGTCCTCCCCCTTCCTCCCACTTCAGATGCCAGTGGCAAGTTCCAGTCTTACTTGTGTTTCTGGTCGACTGGTTGTAAATTGGAGAATCCCACGCTCCCCTCCTGGGGTTGGATACTTTTCTAGAGTGGCTCTCAGAACTCAGGAAAACAGTTTATTTGACTGATGGTTTATCCCAAAAGGATGCTGTTCAGGGGCGTCCAGGTGTCCCTGTCGGTTGAACATCCGACTCTTGATTTCGGCTCAGGTCGTGATCTCCCGGTTCAGGAGTCTGAGCTCTGTGTCAGGCTCTGCGCTGAGTGTGGAGCCTGCTTAGGATTCTGTGTCCCTCTCTGCCTGCTCTTCTGCTTGTGCAAGCATGCTCGCTCTTTTTCTCTCTCTCAAAATAAATAAAGATTAAAAAAAAAAAAAGGCTACAGTTCAGGGACAGCCAGTTGGAAGAGAGGTAGGAGGAAAGGAGCCCGAAGCCCCAAGCACACTACTCTCCCGGCGCCTTCCTGTGGGCACCCTCTGGAAGCTCTCCAAACGCCTTCGGTTGGGGCCTTTATGGCGACTGCATTATATGGGCACGATTGATTACATCTTCGGCTATTGCCGATTAATTCAGCCTCCAGAGCACTCCCCATCCCCACCATAGGTAGAGAAGGTGGGGCTGAAAATTCCAACCCCTAGCCACTTATTTGGTTCCCCTGGCAACCAGCCCCAGTCCATAGGGACTTTCTAAAAGGTCAGTGACATAAATTCAGATGTGGTTGCAGGGGACTTGTTATGAATAACAAAAGACACTCCTTTCACTTTACCGCTCTCATTACTTAGGGAATTCCAAGGGTTTTAGAAGCACTGCGGGGGGTGGGGAGGAAGAAGCACTGTGCCAGGACAGGGGACAAAGATAAATATATGTTTCTTATTATAAGTTACAATATCACAGCAGGTCCCTTTGGTTTCCTTTAATCTGGAACAGTTCCTCAGCTTTTTTGTTTTGTTGGTTTTTTTTGTTGTTATTTTTTTAATGTTTATTTATTTTTGAGAGACATAGACACAGAGTATGAGCAGAGGAAGGGCAGAGAGAGAGGGAGACACAGAATCCGAAGCAGGCTCCAGGCTCCGAGCTGTCAGCACAGAGCCCGACGCGGGGCTTGAACCCACAGACTGTGAGATCATGACCTGAGCTGAAGTCGGCCGCTTAACCAACTGAGCCACCCAGGCGCCCCGGTTTTTTGTTTTTGTCTTATTTTATGACATTGACATTTGGTGGAGGAATGTTTTATATTTTAAAAACAAACCTGTTGGGCTGCCTTGTGGCTCAGTTGGTTAAGTGTCCTACTCGTGGTTTCCAGTTGCGATCCTAGAGTAGTGGGATCAGGCAGGGAGCCTGCTTGGGATTCAGATTCTCTCTCTCTTTCTCTCTCACTCTGTCTCTACCCCCTTCTTCCCCTCCTCCCCTCTTCCCCTCTCCTCTGCTCTCGCTTGCTCTCTCTTCCTAAAATAAAAAAAAAAAATTAAAAAAAATTAAAACAAACCTGTTAAAGACCCAGGAGAAAATACATTTTTGTCATCTGGTTATGTAGGGAAGACCTTTGCAAGCAAGACCTTAAGGAAAGGCCAAACATAGATTTGACTTTCTAAAAAATTTAGGATTCATTTACTTACAATCCACCCCAAACCGCAACAAAATCCAGTAGCTTTTAGAACGAATATGAAGGACGTAAAGTTCTTTCAAGGCAATAAGAAAAAGACCAGCGTCCTCAAAAAAACCAGGCAGAGGACATGCATGGTGCCCAAAAGAGCAATTACAAATGGCCAGTAACACGGAAAACAAACACCTCCAAGGGCATTTCAGTGAATGCAAATCAAAGCAGTGGGGGACTCATTAATTTTCAAAAGGCTAATTTAATTACTGAGAACAATTCTTCACTCTGGGCAGGGGTGGGGGAAGGCGCCCGTTTGCTCTCACAGTTGGTAGAGTCTCCATTGATGCAAACTTCACTGGTGGAGGAAGGTACACTAGGGAGCATATCCAACAGCTTTATTTATTTGCTTATTTTAAATATTTTATTTTTATTAAAAATTTTTTTATGTTTATTTTTGAGAAACAACAAAGTTGAGCAGGGGAGGGGCAGAGAGAGAGAGAGGGAGACACAGAATCCGAGACAAGCTCCAGGCTCTGAGCTGTCAGTAGAGAGCCCCACGTAGGGCTCGACCTTACAAACCGAGATCATGATCTGAGCTGGAGTCCGACACTTAACCGACTGAGTCACCCAGGCGTCCCTAAAGATTTTACTTTTCAGTAATCTCTACAGTCAACAAGGGGCTCAGACTCACAACTCTGAGATCAAGAGTTGCGTGTTCCTCGAACTCAGCCACCCAGGTGCCCCCACAAAAGCTTTAAATAGCAATGATTTAGTGTTATGGGTTCTGTGGCAGATTAACTGCTCTAGATTTCTACAAGGTAGTTTATGGATTTTTACTTTTATTTTTTAGTAATGTGCTTCCAAACTAAGAGAGGCATATCTCTTTAAGAAAACATGTTGTAAGTTATTGGAGGTCACCTATTTGCATCAGAAAGGCTTCTTTAGAAAAGATGAAAAGAAGGGTTTCTTTCAATTATGAGGGACCCTTTTTAGTAAAATCTGAGTTGATTATCAGTATGGTAAATAGTTTAGCTTTGTAGTGAGAGTGAAGTGCACCTGGGGGTTTGCATGGGTTGGGTTTGATTGTGGGCTCCTGAGTAAGTCCTATCCAGTTCTGACTGTCTGGATTTGGTAGAGACGGGTTGTTTGAAGTCAAGTGGTGTTTTAGGAATAGTACCCTGAGAGCAGAGAAAACAGTCTGGGGCTATCTTGGCACTCTAGGCTTGAGATCTCAACAACCAGGAAGGTGGGATGGGGAAAACTGGTTCCTCTGAGAGACAGTGAGGAAGCTCACGTGAATCTGGGGGCTGGTTTCACCCCAGCCCCACCTTTCCTTCATTCTCAGAGGAAGGGGGGTACCTCCCCTCTTGTGCTGCAGAGTTAGCCCCAGTTGCCCAACACAGCCTTTCCCGTTTCCCTCCCTCCTTCTGGGAAACTTGCTGTTCCCTTCCACGCCCATGCCTCCCAGTCTCCAGCTCCTTGGTCTTTTGTGCTTTGGCTGACACACAGAGCTTTGAGGAGAGATGCATTTCAATATGGCAGAATCAGAAGGAAAGAAATTTCCTCGGGTCTCACTTCTTAAGAATTTTAATGTCTACTTTTCTGAATATTCTGGAAGATGGTTTTCTAAACAGTGGTTTTCAAACTGTAGAGCCCCAACAAGGGGAGGGGATGCCCCCCAACCTTGCCTTCTGAATATAGATGCTTCTGTCTCTCGGTTTCAATCAGACCAACTTTTTCATTTTTTTTTCTTTTTTCTTTTTTTCACTGTTTTATAATAGTTTATTTTCAAATTGGTTTACATATAACACCCAGTGTTCATCCCAACATGTGCCCTCTTTAATGCCCGTCACCCCCTCTCCCCCTTCCCTCACCCCCCTCACCCTCAGTTTGTTCTTAGTCTTTGAGAGTCTCTTATTCTAATTCTAACTAAGAATTCATTTGGCTCAGGGCTCCTGGGTGGCTCAGTCTGTTAAAGCATTTGACTCTTGACCTCAGCTCAGGTCTTGATGTCAGGGTCCTTAGTTCAAGAGTGGCATTGGGTTGGGCATGGAGCCAACTTAAAAAAAAATAAAGAATCCATTTTGGGTTAAGTGTTTTGTGGCTTAAAAAAAGTGAACCACAGGTTTTAAAAATAAATCATGCCTCGTACTTCATGGGTTAAACCCACTTATGCTAGCACCTTTATTCAGCCGTTTCATATTGTGGAGAATCTGAAGGAATTGATGTTGTGTTATAAACTCATTGCTTTCATAGCTTGTCACTGGAAAGCAATTAAACATTACAAGGCAAAAGCAGTTTTCAGTAAAATTACTTCTGTAAATAACTGACATAAAAATTTTGACCTAGTTGTCTTCAGAATGAGGCCTGTGTCCCAAAGGCTCCAGACTGACCTCAAGGAAAATTTTGCACAGACTTAAAAAAAAAAAAAAAAGGTGACCCGGCAAACATTGTACCTAAAAGGAGGTCTATTTTTGGGTCTCTTTTAGGAAATGACGAAATCACATATTGTATAGCCAGGTAGAAAGTCATAGGTTTGAATATTAATGTTTTGTTTATACACAGGTATATATTTGTAATTTTTCTCTGATACAAGCAACTTAGGTTCTGAGAAATAGTTTAGTCAGTTACTCTTTTTCTATTTGGTAATGGGATGATACAGTGTTGGCATTTTCTGGTTTAGGTGTATCCACTAGATTTATTCCACAGTACCTAAGGCAGACAGATAACCACATTTCCTTCCTCTCCTCTTACCTTGTGGGGCGCCTGGGTGGCTCAGTCGGTTAAGTGTCCGACTTCGGCTCAGGTCATGATCTCTTGGTCTGTGAGTTCGAGCCCCATGTCGGGCTCTGGGCTGACAGCTCAGAGCCTGGAGCCTGCTTCGGATTCTGTATCTCCCTCTCCCTCTGACCCTCCCCCACTCATGCTTTGTCTCTTTGCTCTCAAAAAAAAAAAAAAACATAAAAAAAATCCTTTAAAAGTGTTCTGTGGGGTGCCTACGCGCGTGTGCGCACACCCGCACACACGTGTGCTCATCACACTGATTTACCAATGGTCCGTGACCTTGGCCCATCGCCCTGCCTTTCCGTTATTTTTCCGTGTGGGAAAGGAAGGGAAGTTGGGTGGCCTCTGCCTTCTGATTCCGAGTTCTTTAATCCGGCTTCCTTGGGGACAGTTTACAAGTCTCAGCCTCTTGGTATTTAATTCTCTTGAGTCTCTGAAAATGCTTTTGATCGCATATTTTAGTATGAGCTCCCTCAGGAGCAGATCCTAAGACAAGGATTTGAGTGCAAGTAGTTTATTTGGCATGAAGCTAGGGGAGTAGAAGGGTGAAATGAGGAAAAAGCGGCCAGGAAAGGGTGAGTTAGTGAGCCAGCTCCCACCTTGGGCAACTGCTCCTTGATGTTGCGTGGGGAGTGGGAAATCTGGGAGCCAGTTACTCATCCTGCGGGATGAGGGATCTGGGGTATTTATTTATGAGGCTGATGTCTTGGTTTTGGGTCGAAGGCTGCTGTCGAGGGGCAGGTGGCTGGCACGACGGGAGCAGATGCCACGACGGGAAAAGGCCTTAGGTAGAGAGATGGGGCTGCCGGTAGTGGAGGCCAGAGGGTGTACCTGAAGTGGTAAGGGAAGGCCCGGGTGCCAGCAGCGTTCTCGTCCCGGTCTGCTGATCGAGTCTGTGGTTTAATGAATGACAAGAGCACACGGTGGACTGACCCATACCTGACACCTAACAAGTATTCCTCAATAATCTTGAGTTGCATCTCCTTTTAAGAAGGCAAGGGAAATCTTCTACATGGTTTAGTCTTTCTTGAAAAATGATCTCAAACACTTCTGTGTCTAAGCATTTTTCAGTCGGCATACCAAGAGCTGTACCCAAGAGGTTTCCCTGCAAGTAGTGCTGGTGCCTCTTCCGTGGCAAGCATCGGGATAAACGCTGCGGATGCGGAGCTGAGAGCCGGGATCTCCCCCGGGAGAGCTCCTGGGATGGGGACTGATTACTGAGTGGCTCACCTTGCGAACCCTTTGTAAGTGAGAAAGGACTTGAAGTGAATCAGCTAATCAACGAAAAGTGTGCTTGTAGGGAATTCGGAATTTAGGCCAAGCGTTCTTCACTTTTAGACCCTGGCTCTGCCTTGTTGGTTAAGTGACATTGGATGAAACAGCATCCATTCTCTGTGAGCCTCAGTTTCTCCAGTTGTTGAATGGGATTACTAATACCTATTCATGGGATGGTTTGAGGATAAAATGCAATAGCCTTGATAAATGGACTGATTTGGGTAGACGAGAGGACAGGGGCACGGGAGACAAGGTGGATGGTCAGGTTGCTAACTATAGATCTTCCAGAACAAAGGTAGGAAAAATGGGTTTGGGGCCTTGGTCATGGAAGGCTTTGAATCTGAAGCTCCAGTAGGTCTTGGGACTTGGCTGCAACGATAGTGAGATTTCATCGCATCCTAGAAAGGCTGAGGGAAAGGGCCATTATTCAGTTTTTACACTAATCTGATATTCTTGGCTCACTGGACTATTCGCAGGCATGGGGGAGAGCTAACTTCTTCTTATGTGGGAACATAGGAATTTAACACTGTCAAAAATCAGAAACTAACCCATAAGTACAGAGAACAAACTGGTGGTTGCCAGAGCACAGGGGGTGGGTGGACGGGCAAAATGGGTGGAGGGGAGAGGGGAAAATTCACGCTTCTAGTTATAGACTGAATAAGTCATGGGAACTAAAGGTATAGCGTAGGGAAAACAGCTGGGGGTATGGGGACAGCTGCACTGCCGGTGAGCAGCGTGTAACGTACAGACTTGTCGAGTCACCACGTTGGACCCCCGAAATGAATGTAATGTTGCGTGTCAGCTATCCTTCAATTAAGAAAAGAATTTAACACTATGAGGACCCGACTCGGCCTTTGAGAGAGGCCCGACTTTGAGAGAGGGCTCAGGAGCTCGGAAATTCCCTCTGTGTACGATGAAGTCTAACGAATGGTGTCCCCAAAGGTTTTGAGAGAGACCCTTCCGTTTTAAAGCCAAGAACGTTTGCTGTTTCCAACTAACGTGTCACATATGTTCCTTTGATCTTTGTCTTCAGCTGCTCATGTTTCCCACCTGGAAAATGTGTCAGAGGAAGAAATGAACAGACTCCTGGGAATAGTGCTGGACGTGGAGTATCTCTTTACCTGCGTCCACAGGGAAGAAGATGCAGATACCAAACAAGTTTATTTCTATCTATTTAAGGTGAGGTTTTTCCCCCCTTTTAAAAAGGCTTGTCTTCTATCTCGCATTGTTCGGAGTGCTCAGTTTCCGTATCCCAGGTCGTGGGCGGGAGGGCTCTCAGCTCACGGTACGCTTTGCCCGCAGTTTGTGGAAGCGTGCGTTTCTTCACGCGGGAGTCTCTAAAGCGCCCCGCCATGTGCTGAACACCTCAGCCTCCTGGAGAGCCTTCATAGTTGTACGCGGATTTGAGTATCTCTGTCTGCTTCTGCTTCTGGATTTCTTTCCATCCACCTGTCCGTTCATCTGTCCAGATACGTACTGCACACCTGGTTTGTGCGTGGCACTCGCGTAGGCCTGAGGGATAGGTCAGTGGGCAGATGGAGTTTACATCGCGGTAGAAGAGGCAGACAGTCAACCAGTAAGTAATATATTTGCGGGTGGTGATAAGTGCTGTGGAGAGACACAAAGTAGGGTAAGTGGAATCAGAATGGCAGGGGATGGTGGTGGGTGGGGGGACATTTTTTAAAGGGGGCTGACAGAGGAAATAATTAAAAACAAAAACACCTTGCTGCTGAGGCACTGTTATGTTATATAATCTTTATAAGGTACTTTTAAAAACAAAGGAGAAAACAAAACAGTCCACTCAGAGCTTATAGCCAGGAAAGGTTTGCCTCTTCTTTTTTTAATGTTTATTTATTTATTTTGAGAGAGAGAGAGAAGCAGAGAGAGAGAGAGAGAGAGGAGAGAGAGAATCCCAAGCAGGTTCTGCACTCTCAACATGGAGCCAGATGTGGGGCTTGGTCTCAGGAACTGTGGGATCATGACCTGAGCCGAAATCAAGAGTCAGACACTCACCCGACAGAATCACCCAGGTGCCCCAAGGTTTGCCTTTTCTAATGAGTACCGTGCTTCATTTCATAGGACAAGCATAGAAAAATTTTCCATCGACTTCCCTCTTTTGCTTTGGCTGCTAGGAATCTCAGTGCAAATTTTGTTTTGAAAATTATGAAAAGCCAATTTCCATAGCTTTAAAAAAAATTAATGTTTATTTATTTTTGAGAGACAGAGACAGAGCAGGAGCAGAGAGAGGGAGACACAGAATCCGAAGCAGGATCCAGGCTCCAAGCTGTCAGCACAGAGCCTGATGCGGGGCCCAAACACACTGATTGTGATCTGAACTGAAGTCACAGGCCCAACTGACCGAACCACCCAGGAACCCGCGCCCCCCCCCCCACTTTTTTTTAATGTGAATTTACTTGGTACATAATTTTCCCTTCTCATTTATTGACTTTTGTCTTTTTTGCGGGGAGGGGGAGTACTAATGGGGATTTGGGGGTAGATAGGAGACAGGTGTGGGAGTTAGAATTGTATTTTTAAGTTTAGGGAATATTCTTTTGTTTTAAAGTTTTTTAAATGTTTATTTATTTTTTAGAGAGAGAGAGGGAGGGAGGGAGGGATGGAGACACAGAATCTGAAGCAGGCTCCAGGCTCTGAACTGTCAGCACAGAGCCTGACACAGGGGCTCAAACCCACGAACCATCAGATCATGACCTGAGTCAAAGTTGAACACTTAACCGACTGAGCCACCCAGGCGCCCCTTGGAGATATTAGTTCTAAAAAGGTTAACGGGAGGTGAGGGAGAGGAGAAACAGAGAGAGAGGAGAGGGGTGGGCAGAAAGAGAACGAGCAGCTGAATCCTCCACTGCCGTCAGCAGGCACTAGGCTACTCCAGGTGACAACTTGTTGACATGGCTGTGAGGCCTGAGTTGTCCAGATTGAACCCTGGCAGGTTCCTGTTGTTTAGAGCTTCTTTGGAAAAAGATCTTAGTCGAAGAAAAACAACGTCTGCATGACTGCAGGCTATTATTTGTCTTGGAACCGAGTGCCCTGGCAGCCCTACCGCCCTGCTGGAAGGGGAGGTGGTGTCAGGGTTTCCACCCTGCCAGCCTCCTCTCGGTTCCGTTTATAACTAACCAAATAGGCCAGAAAGCAGTGCTCTGCTCTGACGCGCGTTTTTTTCCCTCTCTCTCTTCTCCCTCTCTCCTCTCCTCCCTCCCTCCCCCCTCTCTCTCTCTCTCTCTCTCTCTCTCTCTCTCTCTCTCTCTCGCCTCCCTCGTCTTTAACAGTGCAGATATGTTTGCCCCTGGGAACAAAATCTAAACGCTTCAGCATTCTCCTCCTCCTCCCCCGGAGTCATTCTTTGGGCAAATAAGTAATAAATCATCTATCGCTTAGCTTTTGAAAGGCAGTTCCTGTGTCTTAAATGTCTCAATAATTGAATTAAAATTAAATGTATTACACATTTAAGTAACATTGTAAAATCTTCAGGCTTAGAGGTTGAAAATAAACGCAGCGAAAAGCTGCCTCCTGAAACTGAGTGTATCTACAGCCTGTTGTGTGGCGCTGGAGCTCAGCTGTCTGGGTTCGAATTCTGGCTCCGTCACATAGGAAAGGTCACGTTGGGCGAGTCATTCTCCCTCAGTTTCCTCATCTGTAAGGTACAGACAGTAACAGCACCTACCTCAGAAGGTTGTTATGAGCGTTCCAGGAGGTATGACATGGAAAGAACTATGAAGAGTCCCTGGGAATAGTAAGGAAGCCAATGCTTGGTGCTAGTAGGACGTGTCTTTCATATGCCCACTTATCCCAGCTCTGTCCTTTTCTAGATGAAGAAACTAAGATTCAGCAGCTCCCAAACCCATTAGTTTATCTCCATTTCGAAACCCCCGGTGGACCAAGTTCCCAAGAAGTCTTATTTTAACTGGGTAGAAAAAGTAGGCAGCCAGAATTTATGTGTATTTAAGTTTTATGATCAAGCTTTCCATGTCCTCAGAAACAGATAGAGTGACTTATCATTATTGGATACTTAGTTTTGTAAAAATGTAATAATCCCTTGAAAAGATCAATAAATGTCCACTGCTAATAATGTATATGGCGCCCCTAGAAGGAATTGAGGCCCTCGTAACCCGTGGCCTGGAGGAACCCATGGGGATCTCAACCTTGGCCTGTTTGTCCGTTTCCCCGTTTCCATTAACTCTGTGAGAATGGTTGCCATGTTTTGTTTCCATTGAAGAGGCAGTAAGTGGAGAGAGGAGGGAAGGACGTAACTTACATAAATGTGTGGTCCTACCATGACTGGCCGCCATGTAAAGGTTAGAGAAGATTTAAGCAAAGGTTGAAGGTGAAGGCTTTCAATACCAAATTTATTCTCAAATTAGGTCTGGATTAGTGACCCTGTGCTCCCTTTTCTCTCGGATTCTTGCTCTCTGACGGCTTTAAATTCCAGTGGCAAGGATTAAGAGCAGGGTTTTGTTTTGTGGGCACTGAGATGCCAGAACACTTGGCCTGCGTTCTGTGGATGGAAAGGAAATGAGAAAAGACCGCAGCAGTGAATGTTGCCAGTCGAGGGCCTTACAGAATTCCTTCCCGAGGGGCCTGGGCTCTAGGTGGTGCACATGACACACGGCGCTACAGACCTCCCTGTCCCCTGGCCTCACGTGTGCAGAACGGATCTCTGCCTTCCAGGGGTTTGAATAAAACCCTCCGGAGCATCAGCGCACCTGCATTGGCCTAGATGCAGATCCGGAAATAGCGGTGAGGAGGGAACTGAGCAGGAGAGGGTCCTGGTGGCTACTGCTTGTGCGTGAGTCTGCACAGAACGTGAAGGGGTCTAGTTTCTCATAGCTCTGGTCATGGGCGTGAAGGCAAATTTGGGGTACCTGGTAGCCACCCATTTTTATTCATTTAAGGATTTATTTAAAATAATTAGAATATGGTTACTTCCCTTCAGAGGCTGTGTGTGCCTCTGTGTGTTTATGTGTGTAAGAGAGAGAGACATACGTTGATTTTATTTTTCTTAATGGCTTATTTTGCAGCTCTTGAGAAAGTCTATTCTACAAAGAGGAAAACCTGTGGTTGAAGGCTCTTTGGAGAAGAAACCCCCATTTGAAAAACCTAGTATCGAACAGGTAAAAAGATTGCTCGAAGGCTGAGCAAACCTAATCTTCTTTCCATCTTTACATGTGTCTTCCTTCCGTCCTCTATACCCAGTTAGAGATCCTCACTGAGTGTGGAGAAATGGTCTTGGACCCTTTGCATCACAAGTGAACTCTTAATTTAATAAACGATCTAGCTTTTGTCTTTTACGGTTGCTGTGTACTCAGAATTCACTGTGTGTTTGGGGAAGAAAAAGATTGAGAACGTGTAGTTCGTAAGAACACACAGAATGCGTTCTCCCTTGGTGTCGATGTTTTAAAATTAAGTCTTTGTCCTTTTGTTTGGCACTATCTGAAAAAGCCCATTGAGGTGAGGGAATTCAGGAACATTGTCAAAAACGTTGTAAGTCAAGCAAAAAACGCAAATAGGAAATGAGATTTTGCATCTAGAAATTGACTTCCTGTTACATTATGATTCCTGGAAAGAAACCGGTTTACTTGGGGAATCCGTTGACATGGATAGACTTTCTCTGTGAGGTGTTGTACCCCTCCTCAGGGTCACTTTCTAGCCTATCATTATTTGGCTAAAGAAATCTCAGATTCTCTCGACTGAATTTCTTGATGAGAATGATTGCAGAAGCTAGGACATCAGAGTCCCTAGAAATATGAATAAATGTATTTTTACCAGTCAGTTCCAAACTGTATTAAATAAGAATTCATTGTTCTTGTATTTGAACTTAGTTAGATGGGAGTATTCTGCAGAAGGATTAAATTAATCCACAGTTTCTTTCAAAAGCTCATAATTCTGAATAAGAATTTTTTTTTCTTGGCAAACTTGCCAAAAGAGTGATAGGAGAGAGTTTAAATTCTGGTGATTTAGTTCAATGGAAGACATGTTAGCAGGCTTTTGATTCACATTTTGGTAAGGCCAAAACATAATGCAAAACATAATCTAAAAACATAATGCAAAAACATAATGTTTATCCAGGAACCTCATCATATGTAGTCTACTGTGTTGAAGTACAGCAAGAATTCGTTTACAAAATAATCTTATTTTATTGTTTCAAGGTTTTGACCTTTCCAGTCTAAAATGAGTTTGATTTTCTCTTTAACGCTTGAGGATAGCAGCAGGCAGAGACTAGCAACTCCCAGCTTCTCTGTCTTGTCGCTTTTCATCCAGTATGTTCTGTGGCACAGTTCCCTCTGGGCATTCCTGTTTTCTAATAGGGGAAAGGAAGAGACTTTGTGAATAGAGAAATGTCTGTTCCCTTGCTAATAACCGTCAGTGGTACTGTGTGAGTGTCCAGAATTCGTACGATCGCGTAGCTGTATGAATAAATTGCCTTCCCTCCTTTTAAGGGTGTGAATAACTTTGTGCAGTACAAATTTAGTCACCTGCCAGCCAAAGAAAGGCAAACGATAGTTGAGTTGGCAAAAATGTTCCTCAACCGCATCAACTATTGGCATCTGGAGGCACCGTCTCAACGAAGACTGCGATCTCCCAATGATGATATTTCTGGATACAAAGAGAACTACACCAGGTAATCAGACCATCAGTTCCTTTCCCTTGGCCCTCGTACAGCCTGCCTGTTGCAGACATAAAATTGCTACCTGTCTCTGCGAGCAGAGGGTTGCCCAGTTATTGTAGTAATCCATCAATTCAGAGAGAACGTTTCTATGCTTTAACTTTTTATTATCATGATGTCTTGGGGGGTGAGCGATCCAAACCACCTAGTCCCATACCATCCAGTACGATAGTTGCCAGCTACGTGGGGCTACTGAGCACTTGAAATGTGGCTCGTATGAATTAAGATTTCTAAGATTATACAAAAAAAATAAAAAATAAAAAAATAATGCAGAAATATTACATGAGAACTTGTTTTAAAGTTTATTTATTTTGAGAGAGGTGGAGAAGAGAGAGAGCATGGGGAGGGGGCAGAGAGAGACGGAGAGAGAGAATTCAAAACAGGCTCGTGCTGGTAGTGTGGAGCCCGTGTAAGGCTCGAATCCACAAACATGAGATCACAACCTGAGCTGACATCGAGAGTCCGAAACTGAACTGACTGAGCCACCCAGGCGCCCCTCGTGAGTCCTTTTTTATACTGGTTACATGTTGAAATGATAATATTTTGGGTATATTCGATTAAAGAAGATAAAGTTAATTTCATCTGTTTATTTTTACCTTTTCAGTCAGATTGCTGGAAAATTTAAAATTAGTTATGTGGCTTGCATTGTATTTCTGTTGAACATCACTGATCTAGATAACCATACTATGACTCTGTAATTAGTATATAGAAACCTCACTCGTTTACAAACAAAACAAAACAAAAAAACAATGACCATGAGTATAATGGTGGTAAGAATTTTTATAAAGAAGGAACGATCACCCTAGTCCCACAACCATGCTGGTGCTCATATCATCATTATACATGTTGTCTTCCAGTCTTTGCTCTTTCAAGAATATTTTGTATTCGTAAGAATGAAAAAATATATAGAATTTGCATCCTTTATGTCCCCCCTACTTAACATCATATCAAACATTTTACTGTTTACACTATGGTCTGCTGAGTTGATGTACTGTAATTTACCCACCTGTGTCCCCGTTGGTTGACATCAGAGTGTGCAATTATTCCTGGATCGCACATTTTCCCCCCAATGTGGGAGTTTGTTTTTATTGCTTATGAATTGAGAATTAACTGTAACAAAATCTTAAACCTGGGCCATACAAAATAGGATGACTACATTTATTTTCATTTAAGTAAGAGAGCGACTTGAATTATCCATTCTATTTACCTTTTTATAACTTTCCCCCTTATTTAAGTAATCTCTATATCCACCATGGGACTTGAACTCGTCACCTAGAGATCAAGAGTCATATGCTCTACCTCCTGAGGCTCCCCACCCTCTCTTGTATTTTATAGACACATCAAGCTTGCTTCAGGAGGTATTCCTGACTGAGAGTAGGCAATGTTTTTTGATAGCCTAAAGAGCGCTTGTGCCCAGGTTATTTTCTGTAATAGCAGATGACATGTAGGAATAAGCATCATGTGAGATAAACTTTCCTCTCCGATCACTGACCTGATTTTCATGAGTAATATCCCGTTTTCTCTCTTCCCTTCTTTTACAATAAATATAATTTGAGGTGTAAAGTTTTCCTCTTACTAATTGACTTTTATAAGAATTACAGATTTCTTCAACACCAGTTTTTTTTTTTTTTTTTTTTTTATTGAGAGAGGGCATGAGTGAGTGAGGAGGGGCAGAGAGAGAAGGGGAGAGAGAGAATCCCATGAGGGTCAGAGAGAGAGAGAAGCGGGCTAACCTGACATGGGGCTCGAGCTCATGAACCGTGAGATCATGATCTGGGCCAAAGTCCGATGCTTAACCCACTGAGCCACCTAGGTGCATAACATCAATTTTTTAAATGATATCTTTATTTCCATACCTTCATCTCAGAATTTTACATGAATAATAGTTCTCATATTATTTTAACTGTCATTTATAATAAGAGTTGAGATAATAAGTCTATCAACAATATAGCGACACCTGGCTGGCTCAGTCAGTAGAGCATGTGACTCTTGATCTTGGGTTTATGAGTCGAGTCTCATGTTGGGTATAGAACATGAGTATAAAAAAGACGTATCTATCTATCATCCGTCTGTCTGTCTGTCTGTCTATCTATCTACTCACCCATCTATCTTTGTCTTAAGCCCACCTGTGAACGATTGAAAAGCTGAATATTTGCCAAAGCCAGACCCCTGAAAGTATTCACCACTACTAACAGAGAAAAGAATGTTTCATCAAGAAGGAGAACTAAATGTGAAGCAGCATGGAAGATACTACTGTGTTTTAGAAAGCTGTAAAGATAGTATGGGGCACTTGGTAATTACCAGGAAATGGGTGGCACTTACAAATCCTTAAGGAGTAGTAAAGTTAGAAATCGAGCTTTGAGACTCTTAAGTACTGAGAACAAACTGAGAACAAACTGAGGGTTGATGGGGGGGTGTGGGAGAGGGGAGAGTGGGTGACGGGCACTGAGGAGGGCGCTTGTTGGGATGAGCACTGGGTGCTGTATGGAAACCAATTTGACAATAATTTATATTAAAAAAAATCAAGCTTCGAAATGAACAGTGGGTGTGAATCACAGCTCCATCCCTTCCTAGTTCTGTGTACTTCAGACCACTCACTTCACCTCCTTGACCTTCAGTTTCTTCTTCTGTCCGAGCCTCACGAGCACTGAGTGTTGCGCGTAGTGTCTGGCACACAGAACAGGCACTAGGAAGACGCTAGTCATCATTTTCCACCCACACATGTTGTTCTCTAAAACTCAGTCACTGCCAGCGTGGGACTCTTAAGCTAGAGCATGTACAACTGACTGAGTGTCATTATTTGAATACGACTTTAGAAACGAACGTAATAGGGAATAGAAAGATAGCAGCAGATTCCTTTCTAGTCCAGTATCCTGAGCCAGTGGCTGAAGGCGGAAGAGTGGAGTCTGACAGTGGTGAAAATAAGCCTGCTGAGAGTCTGGAATGAACACACCCCGATGAGTTCTGAAACCTGCTAATTTCTAGGTGGAATGTAGACCAAGAGCCTCTGTTAATAATAAATAAGGAAATGAAGGTAGACAGCACTCACCTCCCACGCTTGCCCACTGTCACGCCATGTCGATGAAGAAAGGGAAGTAGAAACAACCTGTGAAAATGATGAGAATCAGCAATTGTTTCAGAGTAAAACCTCACCGTCATGACCACTTAGGATTTTAATAAACCACACGCCACTACAGCATGGTGTCTCTTGATATAATCTTCTCAAAAATGGGTAATATTACAGGCTGCAGGCACCACCAGGCTTTATCTTGATGTGTAAGTGAGCCTCAGGACCTGTGATGCTGGTTCCGCTGCATATAATTTACAGCAGTTGTAGCAATTAGAACGAAGGGTGAGCGCTTCTGGAGCCTGTACGTCGGCCCCGAAATCGGATGACAGGATTCTCTGTGGAAGAGACTGGACCCAGAAAGTGATTGTTTATTGCAGAGCTATCCTGTGAAGATTTTCCAATAAAAAATTAATTGCCGACTGAACAGTAGAACTTCTTAAATTGCTTCTACTCTCCGTACTGAATAAAGGAAAAAGAAAGCTTTTATGTATTGAAAATATCTGAATAGTAATGTCTAACATATGCTTAACATTAGTAATTACTAGCAATATAGGAGGGCCCCCAGAAATCACTGTGGTTTTAGAAAAAAACTGAACAAATATTTTGAAGTTCCTAGAATTTCATGACGGTGCACTAATATGGTTTCATGAAGAAATAACCTGAAAATAAAGTGTCAGAGGAATGTGACTTCTTAAAATCCATCTGACCAACAGAATCTGCTGCTGGAATCGGCAAATATTTAGTCTTAGATTCTGAGTTGTGCAGACTGTCTGAAAGGTGTTAATGGTCACCCCGTATTGGGAGATTTTTTTTTAATGTCAATTCAAGTTAGTTACCATATAGCGTGGTCTTGGCTTCAGAAGTAGGATCCAGTGATTCATCACTTACATATAACACCCAATGCTCATCCCGACAAGTGCCCTCCTCAATGCCCATCACCCATTTAGTCCATCCCCCCACCCGCCTCCCCTCCAGCAACCCTCATTTTTTTCTGTGTATTTAAGAGTCTCTTGCTATTTGCCTCCCTCCCCATTTTTATCTTATTTTTCCTTCTCTTCCCTTATGTTCATCTGTTGTGTTTCTCAAATTCCACATATGGGAAGATGTTTTGTATGAACACAGACCAAGTTAGATCTAACTAATTTTATTTTGGTGAAATAGTTTTTATATAACCATCGTTGTGTGTTACTGAGCGTTCATCATTAGGCATGAAAGTCTCGGACAGTATTTGTCAGGAGGCATGGAAAGAAAATGGACTAGGGGATAGGAGACCCTGGCCTTTAGTTCAGGTGGGCTAGGAGAGAGCATGTAATTCCTACAAACCTTAGGATTTTCTTTTCAGCAAGTGGGACAACATGGTCTTCTGGGCTCAATTTCTCCAGTTCGGTTCACATTTTAAAGAAAGCAAGGTGGTTTGCAAAGCATCATAATGCTGTCAGAAATCTGAGAGAGTTATATGAATTATCAGTAAATTGAATAGACATACCATTTTTATTAGGCATATTAGTGCACAGTCTATATCCTTTTCACTACTCTTAGATGACCTGAATCCAGTCATTTAAGGTAAAAATCTTTTCTTACAGTTAAGTGTTTGGAAGAGTGTGTGTGCAGAGATGGCCCGCAAATTCCCATTTCTTCTTTTCATCCCACTGTGCGCCATGACTACGTCATTTATTAAAACAGCACTAAGACTCCACACATGGACTCAGACTCTGTCTTATCGTACTGTGCACTTGACAGATTTATAAAATAATACTCATCTTGGAAGTAAAAACCAAACAAAGCTAAAAAGCATAAAGCATGGTCTATAAAATGCTGCTTAGAGGAAATGAATGGAAGCCCATTATTTGAAACATTTTACTAGACAGTTATGGTCCGTGCTGCCTTCTCCTACCCTGGGAAGATGGCATGACCTGTTAAGCACTTCTTTATAACACTTCATGATTTTTATGGTAATGCTTATAACTTACCATTGCTGTAGCAGAAATAACATCAGTTTTAAGTAGATTGTCAGACATCTGTGACCCCTCCACAGATGGACATGCTCTTTAGACTCCAAATCAGCACCTCCCGTACATACATAATGTGAGCCGCAAATGTAATTTCAAATGTTCTAGTAGTTAACATTTTCAAAAGTAAATAGGCACAGGACATTAATTTCAATAATGCTTTATTTTACCTAATATATAAGTATTATTTCATTGTGCGATCAACGCAAAAAAAATTATTAATGATGTATTTTTATACCTTCTCTTGTGCCGTCTTTAAAATCCAATGTGTATTCTATACTTACGGCACATCTCAACTCATTCACTCAGTATAAAATGGCTAAAGCTCAGCGGAGTCGTACCAAAGCAATAAAGTTAGGTTCTGTGGAAAAGTACTTCACACTGTTTTCATTTAAGAGTAAAGTTTAAATGGATTAGATGATATTCCAAATCAAGCTCCCTCAGATGTACCAGCCACGTTTCAGGTGTCAGTAGTTACATGTGGCCGGTGGCTACCGTGTCAGCGCCGTCTCAGTACAAACAGCTGTTTTGGACAGGACTGGTCTAAATCCTGAGAGTCTTCTATCTTCCATTGCAGAAAGCTGGACGTATATTTAATATTAAGTCTTACAAATAATCTCGCGATGCCCTAACTCTCATTAAACGGAATTTCTGATTATCAAGGTCTGTAAACTGTTTAACTCTTAACATTTGTCGTTTCGTAATTAGTCACTTGGGAGCTGGCCTCCCTTCAGCCCTGATTATCTTGTAACGTCATTAAGTGGCCACGGACTAGCATCCGGCGAAGACTCGCCTCGAAGGTGATACAGCTCTGTGTGAAGTGCTCCAGGAAGAACAACATCAATGCGCTTCCCGGCCTTTTCTGCTGCCGAGGCCACCCTATCTGATCTGACAAGATCAGCACTTAAGGGGCCCGTTTTGGAACTGTAACCGTAAAAGTGACATTTGGCTGTAAATTAAGGCAGAAAAGCTGAGAGAAGAGTAGAAACGGTAGCAGGGATTTAAGGTTAGTTTTGAATTTAGGCAGATGAACTAACACGAATGGAAGTTTTCTTTCCCAGACATGAGCCACCACTACCACTACCACCACCGCACACTCGGGGGAAATATGAAGTAATAGCAGAATAAGATAGAAAACCAATAAATCCGAGTTAATGAGTATTATTCCACTCTTTAGTAAGGGTTCGAAAGTTCGTCAGGAGCTGCCCAGGACCAGTTTGGGCACATTAGACCCAGCCCTTCCTCCCACTTTAAAGGAGACCAGGAAGGCACACAGAGAAGAGAGGTGTTAATATTTGGAAGCAGGAGAAAGATATTGGGATCCGCTACCAAGGAATGAAAGATCTGTGCAACGAAGCCTGACCCCTGGTCTCGTGTCCCCCCCCTTGCCCACCCACTGTACATTCGCATTGCTAGGTCCTGGGAATTTTAGACCTTGCATCTGGGAGACCATAGACAAAGAGGGCTGAGTTTGAATAAACTCGCGTTCTCTAGCTTCTCTTGGGTGAATGAGCTTTCTACAGTGTATGCCCTACAGAGCCACTGTGCCCCAGAACTGTGGTCAGATCTCAAGCAGGCCCCCGGTGACCCTCTGGGCCTGGGCACACGTCCAGCTTTTGCAGTGCCACAATACATTTTTAAGTTTGAGACGGAGTCCTTGAAAACGCACCTTAGCGACAGATGGTGGAAGCTCATTACTTCCTGTGTTTTGACTGAGTTTTGAATAGTCTTGAAGATCTTTATCTTCCTACCAAGGCTTCGGGGGTATGTGAGTGCTGTGTAGGCACTTTAAGTTTTACTCAGAGAACTAGATGGTAGAATTCTGATCTTTCATAAATGGGACTTCCTCAGCTTCCCCTTCTTAATTTCTTCTTTTATTTAAATTACCATTTATGCACCAGAAACTAAAATTGCACTATGCACTTTCTATATGGTATCTCATATAATGCTTGTAATCACCCAGGAAAATAGGTATGATTGCTGTCCCCATTCTACAGGTAAGGAAATGGAGACTTACGAATGTAATTAAATTCCCCAAGTCACGCAGCCCGTTAAGTGGGAAAGCAAGGATTTGACCCCGGGTGTGTCTGACTGCAGGACTCACTGACAATGCTGCAGAATGGAATGGAATGGTTCTCCTAGCACTGAACCGACTGCTTGTATCGGGGCGAGCGAATCTGATTTCCAAGTTTCATTAGCTGGCCGTGATACTGACCTAGTTTCTTCTCCCGTGGTTGGTGGTATGAGAGTCACCCTACTTGGATATTTCAGGTCATCTGGAATGTTTAAGGGATACTGATGGTGCTTGTCTCCTCTTGTCACAGGTGGCTGTGTTACTGCAATGTGCCCCAGTTCTGTGACAGTCTACCTCGGTATGAAACCACCCAGGTGTTTGGGAGAACACTGCTGCGCTCGGTCTTCACAGTTATGAGACGACAACTCCTAGAACAAGCGAGGCAGGAAAAAGACAAACTGCCGCTCGAAAAACGAACTCTAATCCTCACCCACTTCCCAAAGTAAGAGAGCGCTCCCACCGGTCTTTACTCCTGGAGCTTGAGATTGGGAAACACGTGCCAAAGCCTGTGTCAGTCACAAGTTCGGGAATGATAGGAAGAGCATACCAGGGAGGAGGGAGAAGGGACCCTCTCCTTCTCCCCTTCCTTTGCGAGCCGTCTTCGGGATTGCACGGCACATCTGTTACCAGCTGCTATCTGTGTCGCCAGCAGGCAGTCGTGCGTAGCTCCCTGAGCCCCAGCTCATCCCACCTGAGTCCCTGTGACTGCGCCTCGGATGGCGTCGTGCTGTGTCTGCTGTATTCGGCTGCCAGGAAGCTAGGGCACCACGGGCGAGAGTGGTAGAAGCAGGTTCCATCTACTCACAAGTGGGGCAGGACAACTCCAGGGGCTGGTTTGTTCCCTCCCAGATCTCCAGGCCTTTCTAAGACCTGGCGAATCACTCCTGCCTCAGCCACAGTCGGCCTGCCCCCTCACTCTTTGTAAACTAGACCCCAACAGCGGGGCTGGAAAGGAGTAGAGAGGCTTCCTTCAGAATGATCTTTTTGCCTGTTTACTCAGTTTTGTCTTTTATTAAAAAAATGTATATTTTTTAATGTTTTTATTTTTGAGAGACATAGAGACAGAGCATGAGCAGGGGAGGGTCAGAGAGAGAGGGAGACACAGAATCTGAAGCAGCGTCCAGCTCTGAGCTGTCCGCACAGAGTTCGATGCGGCGCTCAAACCCACGAACCCAAAGATCGTGACCTGAGCTGGAGTCAGACGCTTAACCGACTAAGCCACCCACACGCCCCTCTACTCGGTTTCTCATAGAATATCCTAATTCCTATGCACCTTGCTTTTTGTACCTGCCAGAGCTTCCAACATATAAATAATTGCGTATTTTTCAAATGAAAGAATCGTGTCAAAGGAGTAGGGAGTGGCAGAGCTGTAACATTGTATTGGAAGTGCACTTCAGTGCTAAGAACCAAAAGTTTAAGCTAAAAGGCTGACTGCTCATGAGAGGGGTTGAGGGTGCAGTGGCCGACTCGCTGTGGAGCAATGACAGCAAGATGTGAGTGAGACAGTTCATTCTGGGGCGTCCTTCTGCTCAGAGCAGTGCTTTGATGTGGGGGGAGGTTGAGGTATAATTTGAAAGGGCTTTCTAGGTATCATAGAGCCTGTCTTCCCCCCACCATTAAGAACTGCTGGTGTAGAGAAGAGAGTTTAAGAAAGGAGATCTTATATTCTTTAACCAAAGGCTGACAATACCCTGTTTTAGCAGCGAAACTAGATTTTTGTTAAGATACAGTTGTTGTGGGGCGCCTGGGTGGCTCAGTCGGTTGAGCGTCCGACTTCGGCTTAGGTCATGATCTCACGGTCCGTGAGTTCGAGCCCCGCTTCGGGCTCTGTGCTGACAGCTCAGAGCCTGGAGCCTGCTTCCGATTCTGTGTCTCCCTCTCTCTCTGCCCCTCCCCCGCTCATGCTCTGTCTCTCTCTGTCTCAAAAATAATAAACATTAAAAAAAAATTAAAAAAAAAAAGATACAGTTTTTGTATTACCCAGTTTGTTTCTCAGGAAAGATATCTTTAGTTTAAAAAAATTTTTTTTAATCTTTATTTTTGTGTGTGAGAGAGAGAGAGAGAGAGAGTGAGAGACAGAGCGGGGAGGGGCAGAGAGAGAGGGAGACACAGAATCCGAAGCAGGCCCCAGGCTCTGAGCTGTCAGCACAGAGCCCGATTCAGGGCTTGAACCCACGAACCATGAGATCATGAGCTGAGCTGAGGTCGTATGCTCAACCAACTGAGCTATCCAGGTGCCCCAAGATAGCTTTAATTTTAAAGAATAAGTTAGGTCTAAAACAACAACTAATTTTTTTTTTTTGATAGAAATTGACTGAAAATTCCCTTGCAGTGTCGCACAAACCCTGAGCCATGAATAGAGGATGTCATGGGTAATTCTGATGAGCTTTAGCTGAATGTCCAATGTTTGCACATAACTCCTCGCATCCCGATTTTCAGTGTGTTATTAAGGCAGCCGTTACCTGAGCCAGGCATGACACAAACCCTCTGGCATTCTCCAGGGAAGAAGATTCAGCGGTACTGAGGTTGGAGTTCGGGGGTTCCCCTAAATGGCTTATGATCTCGTGTATTTGGCGGCTGCCTTTCAGCTTTCCTTCGAGATTAAAGCAATTTTCTTATTTCTCTATTACATTTGCCACAGAAGCAGCATTTTATGCTTTCAGATTATGGTTGTCATTCTCTGTCTCGAAGCCAAAGGACAAAGAGGACCCTCCCCTTTCCTCCCCTCCCGTTTTGCGGTATTTAAGGAGAAATTTTAATTACCTTACAGAGTAACACTTTTTCCCCCATAGCAAATTCATTTTGCTTCTTGCAGATATTTGCTAATTATAGTGTGTTACGTTCCTTCATCCCATAGTTCTGGCATGATTCTGCTATTGAGTTAAAAAATCAGCGTTGCTTTTTTTTTTCCTTCTCTATTACTAATGGTAGGGTAGAACTACCACCCACTTCTCCTTTTAAATCCCGCGTCATTGAATATGACAACATTGGGCCCGATCGGGATTTATCGGCACAGCCCCGGCGGCAGAATCACGTCTGTCGAAGCCTGAGGTGCTGTGTGGGTCTCGGGCAGTGTCTCAGAGTGCGAGCTGTGACTGGCTTCACGCCACCGTGCGTGGTGGCTGTGGCCCTCACGTGTACTTGCAGGGCTTACGGCCCTGTCAACGTCCTCCTCATGCTTGCCCTTTCTTCCACTTGGCTTTAACTCGTGCCCCGCCTCCCATCCACCTACATACAGGCTTGTTTATAAAAGGTTTAGTGTCTGTATTTCATCCTACAAATGATAAATGCATGTGCTGATGAAATTTGGCTAAGAGAGAACAAAGAAGCAAAAGACACCCCCATAGCCCTACCACTCTGAGCTAACTTTTAGTGTTTTTAAAATTTTTTTTAATGTTTTATTTATTTTTGAGAGCAGGAGAGACAAAGCATGAGCAGGGGAGGGGCAGAGAGGGAGGGAGACACAGAATCTGAAGCAGGCTCCAGGCTCCGAGCTGTCAGCACAGAGCCTGATGCGAGGCTCGAACCCACAGACTGTGAGATCATGACCCGAGTCGAGGTCAGAGGCTTAACCGACTGAGCCACTCGGGCACCCCTTTTTAGTGTTTTTAGAGATTTCTCTCTTTCTCCATGTAGTGTGTTCTTTTATTCTGCCTACAGTTTTTGTACTGTGTGTGTGTGTGTGTGTGTGTGTGTAAAGCAAACACTTTTCTCATGCCATTGCATGAGGCTATTTATTATAATGAAATTATTATATTTGTGTATATACAATTCCTGGTAAAGAAAGAGCCTAGAAAAGGAAAGGAAATTTCTTTCCACGATGAGGGGCAGTTGGGAAAATCTTGAGGCTACTTAAGGTGGGAAAAGGGGAAAAGGCCTCAAGCGCCCTCTTTCTCATCAGCAAGATCAGAGTGTGATCTCAGTAAGGATCTCACCTCCCGTTGCTGTCAGCCTTTCCGTAATTGGTAAGAAAGACAATGTAATGTAAGATAATGGTGGCTTGCTTAGGAAGTAGAAGGGACTCAGGCAGTTTCTAGAAATCGTTAATTAAACTCTCCAGTGCAGATAGTTATTCATTCAACTGGTACCTCGTTTTAAAATCTGAGATTTAACCTGAGCAGCAAGGAAGACAACCCTTTAGGACCTTTCCCCATCTGTTTTCACTTGCACAAAACAAACCTCGCCCATCCCTGACACATTTGAAGTCTTGCAGTCATTGGTAAACGAGAATAGTGGTACTTTAGGTGATAGTGATGAGGGTGATGATGATATAGCTCCCCGATCAGTTATCCAAAACCTCGATACTAATGTTTCACAATTCAAAATTTACAATATTTTGTAAAGGTAATATATAACACATATATTATTGTAGCGCCTGGGTGATGCAGTCGGTTAAGCATCCAGCTTCGGCTCAGGTCATGATCTCATAGTTTGTGCGTTTGAGCCCCGCCATCAGGCTCCGTGCTGACGACTCAGAGGCTGGAGCCTGCTTCAGATTCTGTGCCCTGATCCCCCCCTTACTCCTCTCCCGCTCGCGTGCGTGCGTGCATGTGCGCGCGCCCTCTCCCTCTCTCAAAAATAAATAAACATTAAAATAAAAAATAACACATATATTATATATCATAGCTCTAGGGATAGAGGTAATAATCCCTGTAAACAAACCCATTTATAATTATAAAAACTATAAATAGTTTTATGTTTGTTCAGGTCAGGTTATTGCCAAATGGGTTATGGAAGATTTTTTTTTAATTTTTTAAAATTTATTTTATTATTATTATTTTTTAAATTTTCAGCGTTTATTTATTTTTGAGACATAGAGACAGAGCGTGAGCAAGAGAAGGGCAGAGAGAGAGGGAGACACAGAATCCAAAGCAGGCTCCAGGCTCTGAGCTTTCAGAACAGAGCCTGACGCGGGGCTTGAACTCACAGACCACGAGATCATGCCCTGAGCCGAAGTCGGCTGCTTAACCGACTGAGCCACCCAGGTGCCCCAAGATTTTTTTTTTTAAATGTTTGTTTATTTTTGAGAGAGAGAGCGAGAGTGAGCAGGGGAGGGGTAGACAGAGAGGGAGATAGAGGATCTGAAGCAGGCTCTCAGCTCAGTACAGAGCCAGATAGGGGGCTCGAACTCATGAACTGTGAGATCATGACCTGAGCTGAAGTCGGATGCTTAACCTGAGCCGCCCAGGCACCAGGTACCCCTGAAAGATGTTTTTTTTTTAAAAGCTTTTGGATTTCAGAATTTCAGAGACAGGAGAGCAGACTCCTAATATTCAACCTTTGTTCCATGATTGCCGTGTGAACTTTGTGAGGTCAAGGTGGTGGTTTTGTGCACTCTGTCCTAACAGCATCGAACATAGTGCCTGGCGCTGGGTGGACCTTCAACTCGTATTTGTTAAACGGGCGAATGGAGCATTTACTAGGGCCAGCGTCTTTTCATGCATGCACTTTAGCCTTTTCCTCATTACCACTCTATATAGGAATTACTCTTATATTTCTGTTCTATGGAAGAGGAAACTGAGGAAGAGGAAAGTCAAGAGTTTGTCCAAGGGTCACAGAAATTCAGTGGTGAGCTTGGCAAATGGATTCTAGAGCCCAAACTCTTAGTCTTTTTTCTGTACCCTTTCACGAGAATTAATGTGCCCTAAAAAGAAGCTTGTAGGCAGATATTCTAGTACCAACGTATGGATTTGTGTTTGTATTTTAATCATAGTTCTTCAATTTCGGTGTGCACAAGTCTAAGGTACTTACAAATTTAGTTGCCCAGGCCCGTTCTCATGGACTTCGGTTCAGTAAGCCCGGGTAGGTCTTGGCTATCTGTATTTCTAACAAGGTCACCAGCTGATTTCCGGCGGTTGAGAACCTTTTGGTTTTTAAGATGACAAGAAGTATCGCATAATAATCAATCACTGGTTCTTTTTTTTTTTTTAATGTTTGTTTATTTGTGAGAAAGAGAGAGACAGTGGGAGCAGGGGAGGGGCAGAGAGAGAGGGAGATGCAGAATCCAAAGCAGGCTCCAGGCTCCAAGGTATCAGCACAGATCCCAATGTGGGGCTCGAACTCATGAACCACAAGATCATGACCTTAGCCGAGTCAGACACGTAACTGACTGAACCACCTAGGTGCCCTGGTTCTTATAAAAAATTTTTTTTAATTATTTATTTTTATTAAGTAATCTCTATGCCTAACGTGGGGCTTGAACTTACGACTTCTAGATCAAGAGTCATATGCTTTACTGACCGAGCCACCAAGGTGCCCCTCAATCGTTGGCTCTAATCCCCCTGCAATTTACTGGTTGTGGAATTTTGTGCCAGTTATTTAATCCCTTTACTTTAAGTTTTTCTTCTGTAAAATGAGTATAATAATGAATTCCATTTCATAGGTTTGTTAGGAAGAGCACCTGAGTTAATACATCATCCACTTAGAACAGTATCTGTCATGTGCTAAGAGTTATGTATGTGCGTGATAATGAACACAAAATATGTAACTCCCCAGGTTGGGGTGAGGATTCAATAAGAAGTTCATAGAACAGAGCAGGCACATGGCAAGCATTTGATAAATATTAGCTTTTGTGACAGATAATGACAGCAGTAATAACAGCTCCAAGATGGTGGAAATCTTGCTCCAAGGTTCATTGAGGAACACTGAGTGGAATGCATTCCTACTGGTATAATGCTCTGTGCGGTCCTCGCTATGTCAATCTGTGCGGAACCAAAAGAGAATAAATTTGTGGAAATGCATTTGTGTATTTGAATCAACCAGGGCCACCCACAGATCATCATTTGAGTCATAATTCATGAGCATATTTCTGAGTTGAAGGTGAGACGCTGACGTTGGGGTGCTTGCCATGGATGGCTAGGGTTTTCATCCTGCTAGTAATATATTAGTAATGTATTTTGATCTGACTATTGCTTTCACTCTTGTGTCTAGGTTTCTGTCCATGTTAGAAGAAGAAGTTTATAGTCAAAACTCTCCTATCTGGGATCAGGATTTTCTCTCAGCCTCTTCCAGAACCAGCCAGCTAGGAATCCAAACAGGTAAATTTCTTATTGCATAAGTCAGAGAACAACCAGCAAGTGTTAGTCACAGCTCACTCTGCATTCATTTGTGCTTTTTGTCAAAAAATTGAACAGAGCCAGCCAAAAAGTAACACTTTGGCAAATCTTGCACCTGCATGTCTATTAATGAGGAGAGCAGGTGCAAATCAGTTAAAACAACCCTTCCTTGTGCTGTTGAGTGTGCTTAGCTTGCACATCAGGAGGTGGAAAATGCCATACAGCTCAGCTCTGTAGTCAAATGCTGGCTTTTTTTAAAGACACTTTAAGTCTTGGTCAATGGCCAGATATGCCCAGGAATCAAGTCTTGTACTGGTTTTCGGAGTCTGTGATGTCCCTTTCGTCCATCAAGTTTCTCTCACAGATGAAAGAAACTTTCATGGTTCATGGATGGTGAGTGGAAAAGAGCAATCTCGAGTCTCAGGTCATGAAGTGCTTCCTAGTGGGGCCAGAGCATCCTTGCCCTTTGCCTTGGGTGGCGGTGGCTACTATTTTGTGATGAAAGAAGGCCTGTGACTTCTAGAGTCACACTGACCCCAGAGAGAGGCTCTGAATTGCTGCCTTTGTCACTAGGAAGAGTCGGAGAAGGTTGGCAAGAGATGCCAAAGCAGTCATTCCTGTGAGGCCGTGGGGGAAGACAACGCAGGATTTCGTAGAGTTTTTAGTACATCTAGCTCAGTGTGTAATATTTTTGCCTCTAACAGATAAAAATTTTGTGGACGGTAAAAGTCACCTTCTTTAGTGTATGGTTCTGTGAATTTTGACAAACGCATGCAGTTAAATAACCACAATTACTGTTAAAAAACAGAATAGTTGCTTCACCCCAGAAAATTACCTTGCAGCCCTCTGCAGTTCGTTCATTGCCCTGCCCCAGCCTTGGCAACCACTGATTTGTTTTTTGTTCCTGGAGTTTGCCTTTTCTAGAATGTCCTATGAATGGAATCCTATGGTACACCATTTTCTGAGTCTGACTTTTTTCACTCAGCATAATGCATTTGAGAAGGTGATTAATAATTTTTTTCTCCTCTAGAGCTCAAGTTTGGATGTAAATATAATTAAATCCCTACAAAGCAGAATACTTAGGGAATGAGGTATTTTGGTTTGGATCAAATCCTTTTTGTTTGAATTCTTGTTTTTAGAGACCCAAGGTTTTAGCATTTACTGGATGTATTCTCTGTGGTGACTGGGCACACACGCTGTATTGCTCTCTCTGTCCGTGTGCTGTTCACTTTGTCTTTATCTCATCTGGTTTTCAAATAACATCTCTCCCACAAACTCTTTCCGTGTTCCTCCCATGCCTTTTAGCAAGGACTGGATCTCTTTTCTTCCACACTTTCACAGAACTTTGAATATATCTTATCTTGGGTTCTCTAGCTTGGCTGCACAGCGGCCTCACTTGCGATTTAAAATAATATTGATTTCTGAGGCTTCTTCCAAGAGAGAGTGATATAATTGGTCTAGCCTAGATATTGAGACTTTTAAAAGCTCCCCAGGTGATTCTGATGTGCAGCCGTATTTGAGAACCACTGGGGTCACACAGCGCTCACCTCGTGCTATCCTAACCCCATTTTTTTCTGTACGTCTTCTGTCTCCGGTGAGCGTGACTCCTGGGTGGCCAGAGACTGTTTTGCCACAATAATTATAACATACTTCCGTTAAGTACTTGCCTCTGAAGTCTGCTTCATAATGAAGTCTTTAGCACAAACCTCGAGAAGTTGGTGTTATTATCCCCTTTATATAGATGAGATAGGAGCTCAGAGAGGAGCACCCAGGTGCCCACAGTCAGAGCTCCCAAGTGTTGGAATTGGGTTTCGTGCCCAGTCCTGGGCTTCTTAACTACTACACTGTACGAAGAGCCAGACCTCGAGCCATGCTTTCTAGCACGTGCTGCGAATGCACCAGCAGATAGATGCTCGTGGGAGCAGTGAGCGAAGAGCACAGTGTCCTCCTCCTCGCAGGACGACACCAAAGCAGTTCAGCAGGGTCAGCTTCGTTCTTTGCTGGAGGGTCTTCCGGAGACCCTCTTTGTGGAAACGCTCCTTGACCCTTGCTCTCTCAGAATGCCTCCTCTGTCTGTTCAGCTTCCAGCGCATTTATGTCTTAGCACGGGATGGAGAAGCAGAGGTCGTCGCTGACTGTCTGGGAATTCCAGGTTTATTTCTGTGGCTAAGGTTGTAACCCAGTTGAGCTGTATTGTCCTCTTTAGTATTACCCAAGCTGTTAGGAGCAGGCTGCCTTCTCCTATTTTACTGTAATTGCAGTGTGTTCTCTGGGGGGAAAGAAGAGTGTAATCATCTACTTAATTGGCATGTCTGCACATCTATGCAGCTGTGATAAATGACATTCGTAATGATGGCTCTGAAGTTTTGCAAGATGCTCAAATGTCTTCAGAATAACCAGAGTTTCCTCTTTGTGTGGAATCACTCCAGTGTACTTTGAGATTCAGAAGGCCTGTTTCCTGGAAGGAAAGCTATATAGCCTGGCACTTTGGTATATTCTGAGTGCTATGGAATGGTGTCTCTCTGTCGCTTCTCTTAACTTACTCCATCGCTTTCTTGGGTGTTCGAAATGTCCTCTGGGGACTGAACCGTGGCTGCATTGGAACTTAGTTGAACGTTCTCTCGGGCTGTACTGCCGTACTCTGCCTTATATGTGACCAGGGCCACTGAAATGTCTGGATCCGTCATCCGCTCTCACCACACTAGCTACAAATCAGCAGCACTCTGGCAAAGCAATATCCTATTTCTGACAATGGCTTTTAGAAAAGAAAGCAAAAAAAAAAAACAGAAGTTTTTTAATTGTAAATATTCTCAAACTTACGGACAAGTTACAACAGCAGGACAAAGAAATCTTGTATATTGTACATCCTTTGCCCAGATGCACCACTTGTTAACATTTTGCCATACTTGGTTTATCATCCTCCCCTCTTTTTTTTTTCCAAACTATTTGAAAGTTGCAAACCTCATACCCCTTTACGGAGCTTAGCGAGTATCTCCCAAGAACAAGGACATTCTCTTACTTAACAGCAGTACAGTTATCAAAGGAAGGAATTTAAGCTTGATGCAATATTATTATCTAACCTATAGGCCGTTTCCCATTTTTGCCTCTCATCGCAATCCTGTGGTTTATAGCGATTTTTGTCTGACGTCAGAAGGCTCGTGTTGGCCCTCCCCGTGATTGTTGGTGTAGGCCTGATCACTTGGTTACGATAGTGTTCACATGGTTTCTCCACTCTAGTGTTCCCATTTTTCCTTTTGCAATAAAAAAGTATTTTTGTGGAGATATACTTTGAAACTAGCTTGTCTTCATCAGAATTATATTCCCGAGGTTTAGCCTGCACAGATGTTTCTGCCTTGAATCAGTTATTATATGCTGGCCGTCAAATGTTTATTCCCCCCCCTAGTGTCCATGATTCCTTCCTTTTTATTGATTGGTATTCTCCTACAAGGAAGACCTTTACCTTCTGACTTATTTGTTTATTTAATTGTTCATTTATTATTATCATGTTGATGGCTTTTATTTCATTTTATGTAATTAATTCATTTTTAAAAGATTTTATTTTTAAGTAATCTCTATACCCAACATGGGGCTCGAACTTAAGACCCCAAGATCGAGAGTTACATGCTCCATCACCTGAGCCAGCCCGGTGCCCCTCCATGGCTTTTATTTTAAAGATGATTTTGTTGTGGTGTTGGGCAGGAATGGGATGGTTGCATGTGCACGTGGTTCCTTATTGCTTAAGAAAGGAGTCACCTAATACCTGTTTTTCTTTTTGGGGCCAGTTATCAGTCCACCTCCTGTAGCTGGGACCATTTCATATAATTCAAACTCATCTTCCCTTGAGCAACCTAATGGAGGGAGCACCAGTCCTTCCTGCAAAGGCTCTTCTGGGCTTGAGGCAAACCCAGGTAAGCTCGTAAGGGGGCATAAGAGAGGGCTGTGATTGCCACAGAAGTCCTTTTATCTCATGAGTGCCAAAGGTAGATTTAGACCGACTACAGATTGTGTATGTCCTGGATTTTAATGGCTGGAAACCACTTTGAGCTGTATTGGTTAGTTACAAATTGCAATCCAAATGCAGAGTCTTACACAACACAGCAACCCAAGATGCAGAGTCTTAAAGCCATAATCATTTATTACCATAGCTCACTTATTCTGTGTGTTTCCTGATAGGTTGTTGATCTCAGGCAGCCTCATTCAGTCAGTCTTTGCTAGGCTTGCTCACGAGCCTACCTGTTGACTGGGGCCTCTGTCCTGGGCTAGAACACTTAAGCTGGAGGGTCTGTTCCACATATTCCTCATCCTCCTCCTGGGATCACTGGGCTGCTTTTCTTTTTCTTGGAGCAGAATATGTCCTTCTGACAATGGCAGAAGTGCTGGAGAACAAGTAGAAATACAGTTTCTAGAAGCCTAGACTCAGAACTGGGATACCATCACTGCTGCCTTATTTTTTCAACTAAAGCCAATTACATGGTCGAACTCAGATGCAAGGGATGGAGAAATGTTCTCTACTTCTTTTGTAGGAAGAACCACAAAGTCATGTGGCAGAGTGTGGACACCAGGAGAGTGAAGACTTTGGCTGCTAATGTAATCTGCCACGTGGGCAAAACCATCTGCTAATAACCCTAAAGGCATTTCGTAGTTACAGAATATTTTGAAGGTCGTGCTTGTGTCCATGGGCTTAACATCAAACAAATTTTGGATATGACCAAACCTTCACATTAAAGAAGTGTCAGAGCAGAGGGAAAGAAGAGAATTTTGAATGCAGTACCACGTATTTAGCATGTGCGCCACCATTTACTTTTCTCACTTCCAAGAGAGATACACCCATCAATCCAGAAACTCTTTGGCATTGAGCTTGGATGTAACCTCAGATACTTTCTTACAATGACATTATAGCAGCTTATCAAGTTTGGGGCATATTATGATAAACCTCAGCTACAAAACAAATAGATCATAGCATTACTTTTTGGGGAATCATGGAATTGAAGGCTTGTTGGTCAAATGACTGAAAATATTCTCATTCACAACTAAAAAAGAGTTATAAAAACAATAAAAGCCATTTAACAAGTGGCATAATGTTTATGGGAACATCTCATATAGACAAGATACTTTATGCACTTCTCTCCTTTAACTAAAGATGACGAGAGTGCTGTATGGAACTGTGCCTAGTGGGAATCACAAGTGAGGAATCATTAGATTTGGACATCTAATCAGATTTTAAATTTAATTATAAAAATCAATTTGTGACACTTTATGATAGGGGAAAAAAAAAGGGAAAAACTAAGTATCAAAGTCGTGAGGACAGAAAGCCACCATGTAATCTAAGGAGGAAAGTGGGAAAAAGTTCTCTTTGCCTTTGCCTGGCCTTTCCCAGCATGGGACATGTTGAGGAAGGCCCTACTCACTTTGTGAGGTATCATTTTATGGCAAAAAGGCATTGTGAAAGGTAAAGAGGGATTTATTTATTTATTCATTTATTTATTTTGAAAGGTACAGAGACAGCACAAGTGGGCGGGGGGAGGGCAGAGAGAGAGGGAGAGAGAGAATCCCCAGCAGGCTCCACACTGTCAGCACAGAGCCTGACACGGGGCTTGAACTCATGAAACCATGAGATCATGATCTCAGCCAAAACCAAGAGTTGGAACCATAACTGATTGAGCCACCTGGGCGCCCCAAATGGGTTATTTTATAATGAAAAAATTAAATTCATTAGCAAAATAAATATTTCATTAGTATAGTTCAAATATATATATATATATATATATATATAGTCATATATATCTATACATAGACACACACGCACACATCATAGAAGAAAATTTACAGAACTGCAAAGAGAAACAACCTAATCAACCAATAGTTGAAGGCTTGAAGCAACATCTCAGTAATTCATAGTTGAAACAGACAAAGCTATCAAAAAAGATACAGAAGCCCTAAAATCTAATCAGTAAGCTTAATCTAATGGATGTACAGAGATCATTACTCCTAAAAGTCATAACTTGAAAACATGACTTTCAAGAAGACAGTATATGTTTACAATTAATTGGTCATGTTTTAGATTCTAAAGTAAGTTACAGAAAATTTTCAAGTTTTGTTATATGGACCATATTCTTTGACCACAAAGGGACTAAATTTAGAGACTCATAACTATCGGTCACTAAAATCACCTCTTGCATTTGCAAGTGAGCACAAAACTCATATAGCAATTTAAAAACTATCATAGAAAATAGAAAGTATTCCAGATGTACCTGCGGTTGACGATTATTGTGACCTCCTCCCTTCTCTTTCCCATCCTGCACAGCCGCCCTTTCCCTTGGTAAATGGAGAGTTGGCTTCCATGCCCATCAGTGTTAACAGAAAATTAGTTTGATTAGTTGGCGTATATTATCTGCTTTGTATTTAAGATCACCCATTGTTTGCCCTTTTCTTTTGATCATCACAGGAGAAAAGAGGAAAATGAATGACTCTCATGCCTTGGAGGAGGCCAAGAAACCCCGAGTTATGGGGGATATTCCAATGGAATTAATTGACGAGGTCATGTCTACCATCACAGACCCTGCAGCAATGCTTGGACCAGAGGTCAGCAGGGTAAACCAGAGCAGCCAGCTGGTAGACCCTTTCTGTCTCCAGCTGTTGGAAATGGGGGCGGTATCACTGAGAGATAGCACTCTATGCTCCACTGGTTCACATTTAACCAGAGGGTCAAGGTGTGGAGGGCAGGAAAAGCTGGGGAAGAGGTGATTCCCCGTGGTGAATATCACAACACAGAGAAATACGCTAATAATCTCACACAGCTGGAGGCATTCCCACCTCCCTTAGCTCTTTACCTTGAAAAATTTAAATCTTGACAAATCTCATAAAAATTTCATGATAGAGATTCATAGTTTTTTTAATTTAGTGGGTTTTTTTTGGTTTTGTTTTTAGTTTATTTATTCATTTTGAGAGACAGAGAGAGCAAGCACAAGAGGGGAGGGGCAGAGAGAGAATCCCAAGCGGTTTCCACACTGTCAATGCAGAGTCCAATGCAGGGCTCGGCTCACGAACCATGAGATCATGGCTTGAGCCAAAATCAAGAGTCAGATGCTTAACTGAGTGAGCCACCCAGGTGCCCCTCATAGTTTCTTTATTTAGATTCACCAATTGTTAACATGCCACGTTTGCATTCCCTCTGTCTCTCCTGTGAGCCATTTGGAACCATTTCAGAATTAAATATAGATGTCATAACGTTTCACCCCTATTTTTACTGTATTTCTTAAGATAAAGACTATTCTTTTACATTAGCACAATGTAGTTACCACTCTTAGAAAATTTAGCTAGGTCACAATACTTTTTAATATATGGATTGGCAAACCTCAGCCCACAGGCCAAATCTAGCCCACTGGCTGTTTTTGTAAATAAAGTATAATTTAAACATGTTGTCTGTGTCTCCTTGCACTACAAGAGCAGATCTGAATAATTAAGACAGCTGGTGTAGGACCTTCAAAGCCTAAACTACTCATTATCTGGCCCCTTTGTAAGAAAGTCTGACCTTTGGTCTAATGTCTAGAGAGCTGATATCTGAGTTCCCCATATAACCACATTACATCCTTTATAACATTTGTTGCTGGTGTTCAGGGATCAGTTCAGGGATCATGAATTGCATGTAGTTCTTTCTCTTCAACTCTTTAGTCTCCTTTAGTCTAGAATAGTTCCAGCCCTTTTTTTTTTTCTTTTCTTTCTTTGTTTTTTAATGGCAGTGCCATTGTTGAAGAATCCTGCTCCCTAGTTTTCCATCAGGATCCCCTTTTGGATTTGTCCATTTATTCATGATCGGATCCAAGTAAAGCATTTTCGGTAAAAGTTCTGCCGTTGTCTCGTTGCATTGCATCCAGGGGCAGGGCAGCTTAAAACATTTCTGACAGCTTCCAGGAAGGGAAGAGATGGCTTGGAGATTATCTTATAAAATATCTTTAAAAATTTCTTTTAGTGTAGCTCTGCTCCATCCATGTTTATTTTGTCATGTTTCCTTAGATATTTATTTGATGGTATTGAGGATAATTCAGAGAACTGTTTTGAGAGAAAGATCTTATTGTAAGATTATTCTTCTCATTTCTTGTATCCAGTCCTGGGAATCTAAGACTACAGTACCTTTTCTGTACTTGTCTTTCAAGGAGTTAGTACCTTCGCAGATTAGCTCAGTATTTTCAGCTGTGAAGTGTGGATGTTATCACACATTTCAAGATTCGTTGGGCGCACTTGATAGTGTATTCGAGTTGGCTTGTACAGGCGTGCACAAGGCTGTCGTTAAATTTTCAGGCACTTTGAGCTGGTTGTTAGATACGATGGTAGCTTGAAATTGACCACAGTGGAACCTGGTCACCGGGGCAGCCAGCCGTAGACCAATGGGATGAGTAAGTGCTGCCACTGGGGGCTTTTCTTCCCTGGGAACTATGTGGTGACCATCTACCTGCACAGCCCTGGCTGGACTAAATAGGATGCGGGGCATGAATGCCGGCGCAGGATTGTGCCGCCAGCTGTGCTGGAGAGTGGGTCAGTAGATACCCTCTGGAAAGAAAACTATCTTCCAGAAAGAGGTGCTAACACTATGAACGTGACTGCCACTGTTGGGATTATAATGAGAATTTGGGGGATCTGTCATCCTGAGGGTCCTACAAAGTTCAGCCAGATGGGATTCCTCCAGACCAAAGATTAGCACGCAGGTCACATCTGGTCTGCTCACCCTCTGCTTTTAAATAATGTTTTATTGGAACACCACTACGCTCATCTATCTGTGTATGTCTGCGTGTCTGCTTTCACATTACAACAGTGTTGACTCGTTGCCACAGAGGTCTTCGGTTTACTATCTGGCCCTTTGCGGGAAGGTTCGATGACTCCTAATCTACAATAAATACCCATGGACACAGATAACACTCTCATCTCTCAAAATGTTTTGTCTCCCTTTTTTATTTTGTTTATGTAACTCGTGTGTGTTGTTCGGGTCCCTAAAAATCCACAAATGGGCATCTTACTAGAACAAATATGAGAGGCCTTGAGAGATCTCATCGCCATTGTCCAAAGAGCTCTGCGTAATTTCTCTTGTCTCCCACATCGCAGACCAATTTACTGTCAGCACATTCAGCCAGGGACGAGGCGGCGAGGCTGGAGGAGCGCAGGGGCGTGATCGAATTTCACGTGGTTGGCAATTCCCTGAACCAGAAACCCAACAAGAAGATTCTGATGTGGCTGGTCGGCCTCCAGAACGTGTTCTCCCACCAGCTGCCCCGGATGCCGAAAGAGTATATCACACGGCTCGTCTTTGACCCGTAAGTGGTGCTCGACTGCTTGCTTCTTCTTTCTTTCTTCTTTCCTTTTTAAATGAAGGAGGAACCACTCAGATAGCAGGAGTCAGCCAGAGTCAGCCACCGAATCCTGCTGCCTCTTGTCATGCCAGGGAATACAGAGCTCCGTTAAGACCAGTGCCATGCCTAAAAGCAGTAAGATTAATTGTTCAACACTTCATACATTTTTTTGTTGATAATAACGAAGTTTTATACTTCGAAGTGCTAGTGACTCTCCTGTGCTTCATTCATTACAGCAGTGAAGTACAGACACCGAGATGTCCCACTTTTTCCATAGCCAAAACATTCTTGATTTTGGTGTCTTGACTAGGTACCACCGTTGCTGGGTCTTAACTATGGGAAAATTACTGGGATATCAGATAGTACATTTGAAAATCCATCGCTTTAAGTAAAACCCAAGAACAGACAACCTAAAGGTCTCTAGTGGAATGTATTTTAATATATATAGCCAACAGCCTATGTGGACTGCGATCCCAGCATGCAGCCATTCAGTATGACATTTTAGAAGTTCTGAAAGGATTCTACAATGCACGTTTTGACAATATGTACATGCGGATTTGTATTCTCTTCCGTCGTGTTTCTGTGGTATTTTCAAGTAAGAATAAACTCTTCAGAAGCATATGCCACATTTGTCTACGACTCTGCTTTCCCTCTGCACCCCCATTGTGGGACCCTCGGCATTGAGTGCCGCGCCGTTCCAGTACCGGGGAGCACCTCCGCACATACTTGGTTCTTTATTTACAAACCTCAGACCCTTTTTAGGTGGCTGGAATTTTTTTTTTGGATGAATGAAGTCTTGTGCAGGCAAGCTTACTCAAAAAAGTCCACATTAAGAATGTTCTGTGCTCACTTCAGCTCATATACTAAAATTGGAATGATACAGAGAAGATTAGCATGGTCCCTGAGCAAGGATGACATGCAAATTCTTGAAATGTTCTGTATTAAAAAAATAATAATAAAAATAAAAGAGTGTTCTGCCAAAATAGTGGTTAGATAAAGGAGCCTTCCATAGAAACTCCAGAAAAACACTCCCCTCCTTTCCTGGTTGGTTAATAAGGAATTTCCCCAAAAGTATTTTTCTATAAACAAAATAGGTAAAACTTTGCCTTAATCTTATTCTTTCAGGAAACACAAAACCCTTGCCCTAATTAAAGATGGCCGTGTTATTGGCGGTATCTGTTTCCGTATGTTCCCGTCCCAAGGATTCACGGAGATTGTTTTCTGTGCTGTAACCTCCAATGAGCAAGTCAAGGTAAGGGTAACCCAAGGTGTTCGAAGGAAAACAGAATGTGATGCTTCTCACTAAAGTTGTGGAGCTTGAGAAGGGCCGTCTCTGTGTACCGTATCCACAGAAAGTCTGCAGTGGCGTTCAGGGCTTTCTGAGAAGACTTTTCTGGCTGCGAGTGTCTATGTATGTGTGTGAAGAGAGTAAGTGGTTCCATATCCTAGTAGGTCAGCTTCTCCTGATGCTTAGGTGGGCCTGGGGCAAGGAACAAGGACGCCACACAGCCCCAGATGCAACTAAAGTATAATCTACGGCAAGTGAAGGGAGGTTTGAAAAGAAATCTCACTGTTCACTGTTAATTTCCACGTGCACAGGCACACACCCACACAGTTGGTAGTGCTGAACCACCACCAGAAAGGATATGGCATGGGCTACATGATTAGGTGACTTATGCTTAAGAAAGATGTCTTATGGCTTTGTCTCTAAAGGTAGTCAAGGGCTAAAGAAATTGTATAAGGGAAGTCATGAAAAATTTGAAGAAATTTATATCTACATTTTAGAAGTATTCATTCAGGGTGTGGAATGTTTTGTGTGTGTTTGTGTGCACGTGCGCACGTGCCTACCTCTGTGTGTGTGTGTGTGTGTGTGTGTGTGTATGTGTGTGAGACAGGCTCTATGCTGTCAGCAGAGCGCCCAACACAGGGCCCCATGTCACAAACCGTGAGATCATGACCTGAGCCGAAATCAAGAGTTGGATGCTCAGTTGACGGAGCCACCCAGGCATCCTGGCAAAATTTATTTTATTTTATTATTTATTTTATTATTTTTAAGTGTTTATTCATTCTGAAAGAGAGAGAGAGGAGAGCGAGCGTGCACAAGCACGGGAGAAGCAGAGAGAGAGGAGAGAGAGAATTCCAAACTCACAGTGCAGAGCCTGAGTGGCAAAATTAATTTTAAAAACATATTTTATTTTACCTTCTACCCACACTGGTGTCACTGTAACAACAGGTCCTCCATGTCACAGAGAATTACTAAAGAGACATTTTATATTCTTTGTTTTGTACTAAGTCTCTGGAACGTAGGGTGTATTACACACTTAGAGCACACCTCCATTTGGGCTAGCCATATTTCAGGCGCTCACGGGGCACACGTGGCCAGGGGGTCCCGCATCGGGTAGCGCAGGTCTAGGGACACTGTCGCGTCCTCCAGCTGCAAAGAAGCAATGCCGCTAATAAAAACCAACAGTAGGTCACCGGGAGGAATCATTCTCTGAATGGGGCTTACAGCCAGTTGCTGTGGATACTTTGGTTTTCAGCAGCTTTACTCTCGTCACAGTGCCCGTGAGAGGTGCTGTGATTTCTTTTCACAGAGCTCAAGTGGGGCTCTTTGTCTTTGACGCATAGTAGTAAGCGGCGAAGGATAAACAAAATTCACCAGTCACACATCTGTCGTTCTGACTGAGGAAGGTGAGAGCCCAGATTTGCTCAAAACTGACGTCTGGCACATTTTCAAGGAGTTCTGACAGCGTGTCTTTAGAGGGTGCTGTTGCCGAGCGGATCACTGTTTCAGCGTCCCCTCGCCAAAGTTAGAAACAACTTCAAGTACCCAGAGTTTAGAAACGTACTTAAAAGCAAAATTTGTTTGGCTTTTCATAGGGCAAGGGAGTTGGCAAACATGTCCGTAGTTTATAATTTCGGAAAAAGATTGCAAAGTTTTTGTTTTCAGAGAAAGCTTACACCAAGCACCTTGTTTGGAGAGGTTGATTGGGGTGGTCTTGGACACTTTTAGGGAAGCCGGAGGAAACCTGAAGGTATTTAATATGAATTGGATGCTTTGTCTTATTACTTCCCAGAAGGGCGGTTTATTTTTTTCCCCAAACCATGTCATTTTCTAAAGGCTTGCAGGGAGGTGGCCAAATATTACAAACCCTGTAGGAAGAACTAGAAAAAGCCACTTTTTGTAAATGACTTGAAACTGTAGTTCCAGAAAATGAAGATTAGTCTTTCAAAACTGAATGGATGAGTTTGATAAAAGCCGGTGCTGGTGGCACCTATGTGGAAAAAACCTCAAGTTCATAAGTGGAGGCTTTAGATTTTTATTTAATATGTTACAAATCTTGGCTAAGAGATACTTTAAAATTTGCCTCCTCTCCTTTTAGGGAATCAGGCTCACATATAAATTCCTGTGAATAAGGAAGTAAGATTTGTATGTAAATTTATCTCACTCAAAGCACACGCAGGATAACATTTGAGATTTTACTTGAAGCTCGTCATGGTTTTAGAATTATCTTGTCATCTAAGAACTATTTGGATTGGTTATCATACACACTTAAAGTTACAGAACTAGTATTTATATATCTTAATATGTATTTGAATAAACACTGAAGTTGTTAGATGGATTTAGAAATGAAAGCCTTTGGTGACAGTTAAAAATAAAAGCATGCAAACAAAGGGAGATAGTTCTAAGTGAAAATCTGAACTTTTGCATATAATAGTTTAACATTGCTAATTGCTTACCAGCGAAACATCTAAGCTAATCAAGGAAATATTTTTACTACCACTGCCAGTCACAGTACTAGACAGAGGATTCAAGTTAAAAGATAAAGCTCTTACCTTTAAGAGATCGGAATCTGGAAAACTCCTTTGGCGAGGTGACAAGTGGCCTGTGATGAAAAATACCTTATGTGGGTTTTGAGAAGCTATTTACAAAAGAACCATTATTGTTCTTCTTGAGAAAAATCATTGGATTGTGAGCAAAGGTTAGAAAGTTTATAGTCTATTAATTCCTCATAACAAAAGCTTCACTTTCTTCCATCAGCCTTATCTATGTTAAAGTGAGTTTTGTCAGAAGGTGCATTTCTTACTGATTCCTAAATATTGCTGTTCCTGTGTGCATACTGTTCCCTCCAACTAGCCAGCCTTCTTTTTTTTCTAGTTTTCTTTTAGTTTTTCTTTAAAAATGATTTTTAATTACATAGTCATACATAAGTACACTTTCAGGGAAAGCAAAAATCCCACTCCACCATTCCCCCTGCCATCCCGCTATTTTCAGCGTGGTGTGTCACCTTCCAGGTGTTTCTCTACTGATTTACACGCAAGGAAATGCACCTGTTTGTCAGAGTGGCTTTGTGGTTTGTTGTTGTCGACATAAACTCTTTCCATCATGTCTTAGGGCTCTTTCAACTGTAGCGCATATATGTGCTTATTTAAATTTATAGTTAGATCAATTAAAATGAAATAAAATTTAAAATTTAAAATCCCGTTCCTCAGTCACACAAGTAAGTACTCAATAGCCACATGTGACTGATGGCTCCCGTACTGGATGGCATAGGTAAAGAACATTTCCATCATGGCAGAAATTTCTATTAGTGCTGAGATAGAACTATTTTCTTTCCATAGTATCTCATAACGTGAAAGCACCATAATTTACATAATGTACCCTATTGAAATTGACATTTATGTTTGGGGCGCCTGGGTGGCTCAGTCGATTGACTGATCGACTTCAGCTCAGGTCATGATCTCCCAGTCTGAGAGTTTGAGCCCCACGTCGGGCTCTGTGCTGACAGCTCCGAGCCTGGAGCCTGCTTCGATTCTGTGTTTCTGTCTCTCTGTGCCCCTCCCCCACTCATGGGTGGACACTCTCTATCAAAATAAATTAACATGGAAAAAAAGGAGACAGTTATGTTTATTTACAGATCTTTTCTATCACAGACCGTGCTCTTTTTGGAAATCTTTTTCTGGATACTGAGTAGTGGAATTATACAGGATTGAATATGGCTGGTCTGAATTTAAAAAAAATTATTTCCAGATTGCCCTTCTTAACGGACTTACCAATTTACATTTTTACCAGTGTGCATGGTGTGGGGAGAGTACTATTTCCCTTCTGTTTACTGACCCCGGATACCATCAGCCTTAAAGATGATTACACGCTCTTATGTGGTGGTACATTTCATCTCCCGATGGAGCGCTCTAATTACTATTGAAGTCGAACATTGTAATTTATTTTTATTGGTGATACTTACTATTTATTCCTTTGCTTTGACAGTTCTTCTTTCTTTTCTTTTTTTAAGTTTCTTTTTTTATTCTGAGAGAGAGAGAGAGAGAGAGAGAGAGCGAGCACACTCACAGGGGATAGTCAGAGAGAGAGGGAGAGGATCCCAAGCAGGCTCCCCTATTGTCAGTGCAGAGCTCAGTGCAGGTTTCGAACTCACAAGCCACGAGAACATGACCTGAGGCAAAACCCAGAGTTGGATGTTTAACCGACTGAGCCACCCAGGCGCTCCTGTCTGTCTGTTTTTTTTTTTTTTGTACTGATCCCATAGACGGTATTTGTAATATGTGTTACAACTGTGCCCTCTCATTCGTCAGTTGTCTTTTGTTTATGGTATCTTCAATTGCTTATAATACCTTTAAGGAGTTTTAAAATTTGAAGTAATCTATTTAATCTGTTCTTTCCTTTATACTTTTGCATTATATATATATATTTTTAGAAACCCTTTAAGTACCCCTGTGTTATAAACCCACTTTCCAATATCTCTTTATAATACTTTGGTAGAAGTTTGTTTTACTTTGCATATAGATTTCTTTTTTTTTTTAATGTTTATTTATTTTTGAGACAGAGAGAGACAGAGCATGAATGTTTATTTATTTTTGAGGGCAGAGAGAGAGGGAGACACAGAATGTGAAGCGGGCTCCAGGCTCTGAGCCATCAGCACAGAGCCTGACGCGGGGCTTGAACTCACAGACCGCGAGATCATGACCTGAGCCGAAGTCGGACGCTCAACCGACTGAGCCACCCAGGCGCCCCTGCATATAGATTTCTACTCTATCCTCTTATGTTGCTTTCCATTTGATAACCTCTTTTAAGGCGTAGCTTAAACATGTTCTTTTCCTTCTGTACCCCCTCCTTCCCCCAGCCCTTTTCTTTATTATAGGTACAAATACATCACTCTACACCAATGCTACACACTAGAAATATACTTTGAGCATCAAATGCAAGCCACATATATAATTTTAAATTTTCGAGTAGCCATATTTAAAGAGGTAAAAAGAAACAGGTGAAATTAATTTTGATATTTTTTATTTAACCTAATATGTCCAAAATAATGTCATATCAACATGTAAGAAGGATAAAATATTACTGAGTCCCCTCACCCGCCCCCCCCCCATGTGTATCTTACACACTCTAGTACATGTCAGGTTGGGCTAGTCACATTCTAGTTGCCCAAAAGCACATGTGGCTACGGGCTGCCATATTGAACAGTACAGCTCTATACTGTTATTTTGTATTTATGTGTTTATCTTTCTCGTTTCACCATCTTCTTCTCAAGGAAAGAGCATTTCGTTCCTCTTTCTATCCAAGTTTTATTGAAAGTCACAATATGTCAGTATTATGATATGTTTGTGAAAAGCTAAAATGTCCTTTGGGTAACATCAATGGGAGAATAATTTCTAGAAAAATCAGGTGGTAATACTATTATCCTGTGTACTGGGCAGACCATCCCCTAATTCTTATGCTTGGTCCTGGGATCCATGCTTTAGAAGGGCATTGATATACAGGAGAAAGCCCTGAAGAGAATGTTTAGGTTAATAAGAGGTCTTCCAATCATGCCTTTTAAGGAAGGACCAAAACCTCAATGGTATTTCACATGGGGTTTGGGAGGGAGGGAGGGATGGGCATGAGAGAGTGTAGTCTTAGAGGACCTGAAGAGTTATTAAGAGCAGGAATGATCCTTTGTTACTCTAAGAGTAGAACTAAGGTCAATAAGTAGAAATAAGAGGGGGTCAGATCTCAGGTAAACTTTAGGAGGAACTTCCCATAACAATACCTGAAAATGAACTGGTCTATCTGAGGACCAAGTGATCCCCTTTTACTAGAGGGGTTCTAGCAGCTCACCTTTTAGGATAGATAGCAGAAGACTTCTAGCATCATATGGGTTAGGGAATTAGACCAAACGACTTCCAAAGATCCTTCTCCCCTTGTGCAATTACAGTTCCATGAGATCATTCCTGTAAGCACATTTGAGTTCTTTAGAAAAGCGTGTCACCAAATTCTAAAATATTTATATGCGGGTATTTGTGTCTGGATGCTTGGATTTACTTTCACCTCTTTTAATGAGGTTCTGTAACAGTCACTTTAAGTTTATAGATTTTCTCTAAGCTTTGTACATCACTGACAAACCTGATACTTGCATTTTTTTTTCATATTTCAATCATTAATTTATTCAACATCGTTCACTGTCTTTTGTTTACTTCCTGTGTGTTCTGGCGCTCTCGGGGATTCTCTTGCTTGGAAAGGCCTGATAAGACAAAGACGAAAACCCTTGTGTGTGATGTGATTACATTTGTTTAGAAGGGTTGCTGATTTGTATACATACAGGAAACACTTGGGTTGGTTAGTATTCTAGTAAACATTAGCAGTTTTTTTTTTTTAATGTGTATTCATTCTTTTTGAGAGAGAGAGAGAGAGCGGGAGCATGAGCAGGAGAGAAGCAGAGAGAAGGAAACAGGGGAACCGAAGGCGGCTCTGAGCTGACAGCAGAGAGCCCGACACGGGGCTCGAACTCACAAACCATGAGCTCATGACCTGAGCTGAAGTCGGTGCCCAACCGACTGAGCCGCCCGGCGCCCCTAACACTTTTCAATTACATTGCTCTATGCATCTCAGGTTCTCAAATGCTTTAAAGATAAGCAGAAATCAGAATATTTACTCCCCAAACTTCCTTATTAATATTCAGCAAGCCTTCTTTAAGATTGAACTAGTAGCTTGTAGCCTTGGTGTGTTATTTTCAAAGAACCAGAAACTTGTATTTTTTAATGTTGATTGTATCTCACTCCAAGGGTTTTGAATTCTTTGGCTTTGTAGGTCATTTTCAAAGTTCAGAAATGCAAGAAAGGATGTTAGAATATATTGGTAAAATGTATCAAAGTACCAACTCCTAAATTTGCCAACATTTCCCAGTGAATGTTTAGGAATGTCCTTTCTCCAGAACCTAATATGCTTGTCTGTATACTAACTTTCACACAGGGCTATGGAACGCACCTGATGAATCACTTGAAAGAATACCATATAAAACATGACATCCTGAACTTCCTCACATATGCAGACGAATATGCAATTGGTTATTTCAAGAAACAGGTAGGTTTTTCACGTTTAAGTCTGTTTTGTCATTTCTTTTCTTCTTGTATTTATTCATTTATTTTTTAAATTATTATTATTATTTAAAATTTATTGTCAAATTGGCTAACATACAGTATGTACAGTGTGCTCTTGGATTTTTGGGTAGATTCCTGTGGTCATCTCTTACATACAACACCCAGCGCTCATCCCAACAAGGGCCCTCCTCAATGCCCACCACCCACTTTCCCTTCTCCTCCACCCCCAATCCACTCTCAGTTTGTTCTCTGTATTTAAGAGTCTCTTGTGGTTTGCCTCCCTCGCACTCTGTTTGTAACTATTTTTCCTCCTTCCCTTCCCCCATGGTCTTTTGTTAAGTTTCTCAAGATCCACATAGGAGTGAAAACATATGATACATGTCCTTCTCTGACTGACTTATTTCACTCAGCATAATACCCTCCATTTCCATCCACATTGCTGCAAATGGCAGGATCTCATTCTTTCTCATTGCCAACTATATTCCGTCTTTTCTTAGTATGTTTTCAGATAACCTTCATTCAAATAAGTTTTTCGTCTGTCATCTTGTACTTATAAGAAGGACATTCATTTATTTTTTAATCCTTAAGTCGATAGTAAGCTTCAGACTGTAGTAGAAGGTATGACCAGCACATAGTAAGTACTAAGTAAATATTTGTTGAGTGAAAGAATGAATGTCATCTATAAATGAAGTATTATATTGGGTCCTGGAATTCTAATATATGGTATCCCCAGGCTAAGGAGAAATTCCCAGGCTAAGGGCTGGTAAGTAGAATTCTCCATGTGTGAAAGAATTAGAGTCAGTCTTGGAAAGCTGCCATTTAATGACAGCAGAAAGAAAATTCTGAAGCTTATGAAGGGCTCCAGACATTTCTTCAGCAGCGCACGTCAGGCTAGGAGCTTGGCTGCCACCTTGGTCCTTTCTTATCAGAAGTTTTCAGCTGAACTTTTTTTTTTCGCGTTAAAGATAATATTTGTTTATTTATTATCTTATTATTTATTTATTTTGGGGGGGTGCCAAAGATAGTATTTAAAGAATTCTATCTAAATTAAAAAAAATGATGTATAATTATAAAATGCTCAGCTCTTAAGCCAATATTTTGATAAGCTTTGACGATTGTCTACACCTGCGTAGCCACGGCTGCAAGCAGAACAGTGGTGCTCAACCCTCTCAGCTCGACATGTTAGGGATTGTTCGGCTGCATATTTTTTTTACTAGTGCTTTATAATTCCTAAACATTTTCCTAACTACAAAAGTAATACACAGTTATTGTAGCAATTTTGGAAGACCTAGTAAAGCAGAATGAAGAAAAATCACTTGTAATTCTACCATCCCAAAGAGACTGAGTGTTAATGTTTTGATATACACTCTTTTAATAATTGTTCTCTGTGTGTGTGTTCGTGTGTGTGTTCGTGTGTGTTCGTGTGTGTGTATAAACTTGCCTTATAGTTTATGTAATTAAATGACCTTTTTCACTTAATATATTCTGAGTATTATATAATTTTTAATGGTTCTCTGAAATTTTATGGTATAAGTAGAAAATAATTCATTAAATCATTACCACGTTTTTAGGACATTTAGGTATTTCTTGTATGTTAGTGTACATTTATAAATGTGTGTGTGTGTTGCCCTCACTTATATTAGGTTTGCTTAGAATAAGTATTTAGAAGTAGAGTTATTTGCAGACATATTCAAGGTTTTTGTTATGCATTGACAGATAACTGTAACAATTTCTATTGTTGTCAGAAATATGTAAGGGATTCAGGAATATATTTTGACTCCTTTCCTAGATAAATTGTGTGTGTTTGCATTTATTTGATCTTTGTGAAGTTTGACATGTTTTTTCTTATTCATTGACCCTTGGTATTTCTTCTTCTGTTTTTGAATTGCCAATTCGTTGTATTTTGCCTCTTTTTCTACTAAAATCTTTATTTTCACATTGACTTATGGAAACTCTTTGTATCTAAGGATATTAACCTTTTATTTTGTGATTTTTCTCCCTTCCGCCAGCTGTCTCAACATTGTTTATCGCTTTGTTTTTGATGTACAGAACTTTGAAGATTTCATTACATGAAATCTGGACTAGAGAGTTTATTTTCCTCTGATGTCAAATAGTTCATCTTCTATTTATTTTCTTCTCATTCTTTGGGATGCATTTGTGACTTTTTAAATAAAACTCACTCGGGAGAAGTTGGTGGGATTGTTTTACTGAGGGTTTAGCATCATCCTTCTTAGGCTGTAAATACATTGCAAAGCTTGAAATCTCAGTCATGGTTCTTAAATGACTTGCCTGTAGTCCTCTTTGAGGTTTACGGCAATGATTGCTTGGAAAATAAGTTTTTTCTGAAAGGGAAGCTGCTGGTGATAGTTCTGAATTTCAAGCAATTGACTGCAAAGAAGTGAAATAGGCATGGTAAGGAAAGTTAAGATTACAATTTAAATTTATGTATATATATCCTGAAGCAGTAGGTGTTGCAGATTAAAGTATGTAAAAGAATATATTTTAAGTAAATGTCACCGAAACAACTACACATTATGATGGTCTAGAAGCTTTTGCGTGTACGGTAGGGGTTTCATTTCCTCAACACCAGAGTTCTCATTATTATATATATAGGGGCGCCTGGGGGGCTCAGTCAGTTAAGCTCTTGATTTCAGCTTAGGTCATGATCTCATGGTTTGTGAGTTTGAGCTCTGCATTGGGCTCTGCACTGAGCAAGGAACAAGGAGCCTGCTTGGGATTCTCTCTCTCTCTCTCTCTCTCTCTCTCACTCTCTCTCTCTCTCTCACTCTCTCACTCTCTCTCTCTCTCTCTCTCTCTCTCTCTCTCTCTCTCTCTCTCTCTCCCCTCTCCCTCTCTCCCCTGCCTCTCCCTCCCTCTCTGTCTCTCTGTCTCTCCTTCTCCCTCTCTTCCTCCCTCCCTTCCTCAAAATAAACTTAAAAAAAAAAAAAGATTCTGTTGTACATATTTAAAGATTTTATTTTCAAGTAATCTCTGTACCCAACATGGAGTTTGAACTCACTACCCCAAGATCAAGAGTCACATGCTCTATTGACTGAGTCAACCAGGTGCCCCTAATTACTATGTTTTTGATAAGCTTTTCTTTCAGAATTTAGATCAGTTTTTGATTTGTTGAGAATCCTGAGGTCCCCTCCTCATGTTGGGAGAAATTGTGCAATTAAACCTTATTTTAATTTCTGTTAAAACTGTTTTGTTTAATTTGTGTTTTACTTGGATTATTGTTTTTTTTTTTAACGTTTATTTAGTTTGAGAGAGAGAGAGAGAGAGCATGAGCATGGGAGGGGCAGAGAGAGAGGGAGACACAGAATCTGAAGCAGGCTCCAGGCTCTGAGCTGTCAGCACAGAGCCTGACACGGGACTCGAACCCACAAACTCGGAGACCATGAACTGAGCCGAAGTCAGATGCTTAACCGACTGAGCCACCCAGACACCCCAGGTCATTGGTTTATGTCATCTTGTTTCTTGTTTGCACAGTTTGATTTCTGATGTTTTTGAAATTCATGGAGGGATTTCTCGCTAATTATTCCCCGAATAATGTGGTGAGAACTTGAAAGAAGTGCATCTTGCTGCCTACCACGTGGTTTGTCCTCAGTAAATACTTGATGCACGATGCCCGTGTGAGTGAATATATTCTCATTGCAGGGTTTCTCCAAAGAAATTAAAATACCTAAAACCAAATATGTTGGCTACATCAAGGATTATGAAGGGGCCACTTTAATGGGATGTGAGCTAAATCCACGGATCCCATACACAGAATTTTCTGTCATCATCAAGAAGCAGAAGGAGGTAAGCACTGGACTCATATTCCTTCCGTACAGTCTGGTCTTCATTGGATGAGTTGCGTCTCACTGGACTCCAGGTGTGTGGCCCTACCACGTATTATAGCCTTAGTTTGCTGTGGTTTGTATAGATTTCTTCTTCGATGGTGTCCTTGATCTGTCTCGTCTCTCGGCACCGTTCCTAAGAGGGTCAACACTTGTTAAATTGGTGTAAAATATAAAAATTAGACACTGTGATGACGTATCTTACTTTCACCTTCAAAGCCTTTTATATTCTGGCCTCCTGCATCCTCCTCATACTTACCTCTTGGGTTTCTTAAACTCTTCTCTAAAAGTCACCACCGATGCTTGAAGCCACTAGCTCGGTGTCTTTCCCCATTACCCACTTCGCTCTCCAACACACACAGATTGGACTGCCTGAGCCTGTGTTCAGTTTCTCCCTTGGACTTCTCAAGCATTAGTTTCATCCGCTCATTTGAATTTTTGTTATTCATCGTCTGACTTAGGTGTTTATCTCAGCGTGTATCCCTCACTCCGTTTAACATTGCGACTTTGAAGGCTTACGCTTCCAGGATTTCAGTGATTTGTTGCCTGATTATGGGGTGAAGTCTTTTATGCACATGAACTAAAAGAGAAACAGTAAGGGGAAAGGTTGATAGATTTCACTGCATAGTAATTTTATCTTTATCCAAGACAGAAAAAAATACCATAAAAAGAGCATAAATGGGGAGTGTGCAGAGGCCCTTTATTAAATGAATGCATTTTGTGTTAAGCCCAGGATCAGCTCCTTGCCCCCCCTGGTTCCTTGGCGTTCAGAAATGGGCTTTGCGGCTGTATCATTCCACATCAATTCCACTTGATACTTCTGTCACTTTTTTCTTAGCAAGTAACTAAAAAAGATACCTATCTTAAACCCATCTTTGTTTTCTGCTTTCTACTAATGTTCCTTAACCCTAGTTCTTAGTTATTTGTCAGACATCATCGACATAATAGACATAAAACCCCTTACATAGAGTTTGGTGCATAGTAGGTGCTCAGTAAATATTTTCCTTTTACTTGAAGTGGGTCAGACTTGTTCTTATGAATGTGAGCTTGACTGTGAGTAAAAGCCCCCCCCGCCTTTTTTTTAAGTTAGGAAATAACAACCTTTGTTGTTTCTTGCTAAGAGATATCAGCCTTAGAATTCCAAATAGGGTACTTGGAGAGTTAATAAAAGCACAGCAGGCCCCCCCTTCTCTGTGTCTCTCTCTGAAGAGCTAGCTTTCTTCATTGTTCTCTTTGGAGTTTAATGAGCAGGTCTGTATTCAGCGGCTCAGTGTTCAGCACGAGGGGCTGCCGGCCAACTAGAGCCATCACCAGGCAGTCTGCTGCCCTTTCCTCCGTCCTCCTCCGAGCAGCGCCCACGTGTCTTGGGGTGGAAGCCGAGAGCAGGATTCCCCTGCAGGTTCACGTAGTCTGGAGCTTTTGGCTCTGACGACATAGAGGGGAAAGGCATACACAAGGAGCTAGCAAGAGCAGGCACTTATTTAGATGACCGTGCTCCCTCCCCCTTTGTCTCTCTCCCCTCCTCTTGCATCTCCCTCTCTCCTCACCTTCCCCGTTTCCCTCCAGCCTTCTCTAACACACGCCTCTGAGTGGCTGATGCAGGCTTGCAACTGTTAACCTAGTTCCTTTCAAAGAGACCTGAAGTCACTATAATAAAATAGTTGGATTCGTGTGGTATCTGCTTCCACAGAATTCAAGTGATTTTCACAAGTATCTTTATTCTAACTTGTGAAAACCTCCTTGTGGGAGGCAGGGACTAATGGTAGTAGCCAACAAAGTTGTAAGTGTAGAGACGGCTTTCCTGGCCCCTAGAAGCAGGCGAGAGCAGAGTACGCTGTGGCTGTGGCTAGTGGAGAGAGAAGTTTGTCGCTGGACAGGGGAGCGGAGTGGGAGTTGAGGGCTACTTTGTGAGTGTTGGCTCCAAGGAGAAAGCGGGATCTGTAAGGGTCTAGCATCATTGGAGGTGTCTTCATGGGATACATCTTTCGAGCCGTTTTGAGCCTGCTCAGTCCCATCGGCATGAGCTAAGGTTCAGTAGTGGTAAAAGGCACTATTTGAGAAAGTGTGACTAGGCCCCGAGCAGGCAGAGGTGAGTGTATTTGTGCATGCGCATGTTGGGGCGAGGGGCCTGGCAGGTAGAGGTACTTCTTAAGTCTTCATCCAAGTGTGAGGCGATGAGGGACTGGGTTTGGAGGATCCGAAGTAACGGCGGGGTCAACCAGTGCGACTTCCTTGTCAGAAGATGTGCTAAGACTTGTTGGCACATTAAAAATGGGGAAGTCCCCTTAAATCTTCGGTTTGGGGAGACGAAAACTGACAGGGATGGGATGGGAGAAGGATTTGAGAGGAGAAGGATGATGCCATGGTGGAGAAGTGGAGACATTTTCGAGGGAAGTGAAGATAAAAGACTGGAACAGAAGTAAAATGTCTCCTTTTTCCAAAGCGAGCCTTGGAGGCGCAGAGGGGTTGAGAAGCCCTCTACTGCCATTACCAGTCACTCACTAGGACCCCAAAACCTTCGAGGTGCTACACAAGGGATACAGAACCCACTTGGGTGGATATCATCTCTGAGAGTTTCCTCGATAAAGAGAAAAACTTTTAAAATTATATTTGAAGTTATATTTTCTGAAGGTGTTTATTTAAGAGATTGCCATTAGGATTCTCTTTTAAAAAGCCTTAAACTGCAGGAGGGGGGGGCCCCTGGGTGCCTAAGTTGGTTGAGTTTCCAACTTTGGTTCAGGTCATGATCTCACAGTTGTTGAGTTTGAGCCACACATTGGACTTGCTGCTGTCAGTGCAGAGCCTGCTTCAGATCCTCTGTCTCCCTCTCTCTCTGCCTCTCCCCTGCTCTCTCTCTCTCAAAAATAAACATTGAAAATAAAAAAAATAAAAGGCTTAGACTGGGGGATGGGTACTTCTTGGTTGGCTCAGTTGGAAGAGCATCTGACTCTTGATCTTGGGGTTGTAAGTTTGAGCCCCACGCTGGGTATAGAGATTACTTAAAAATAAAATCTTTAAAAAAAAAAATAAAAAGACTTAGATTTGTCTGTCTGTCCAGAATGGCAGCCACTGTAAACATACTGGCTAGCGAGCATTCGATACGTGGACCGTTGAAACTGAGATGCACACACTACAGTTTTGAGGACCTGTTATGAATGAAAGAATGTAAAGTATCTCATATCTTTTTGTTGTCGTTGTTTTTTACTGATTAGATACAGCCATGATAATATTTTTGATATATTGGAGTAAATAAAAATTTACTGTTAAAGCCCAGTTTTACCTGATACTTTTTACTTTAAAAAGAATGGCTACTGGAACATTTAAAATTACATGAGTGGTTTGCATTACATTTCTTTTCTTTAGTGTTTTATTTTATTTTTGAGAGAGAGAGAGAGAGAGAGCACGAGCAGGGGAAAGGCGGAGAGAGAGGGAGACATAGAATCCAAAGCAGGCTCCAGGCTCAGAACCGTCAGCACAGAGCCCAATGGAGGGCTCGAACTCATGAACCGGGAGATCATGACCTGAGCCGAAGTTGGACGCTCAACCAACTGAGCCACCCAGGCGCCCCAGTATTTCTTTTTTAAAAAATGTTTATTTATTTATTTATTTAGAGAGAAAGTGCAAGTGGGGGAGGGGCAGAGGGAGAGAAAATCCCAAGCAGCTTCCATGGTCAGCACAGAGCCCAACTCTGGGCTTGAACCCATGACCGTGAGATCGTGTTGCCGAAATCAAGTCAGAAGCTTAACTGACTGAACCACCCAGTCCCCCCACATTGTATTTCTGTTGGACAGCATTGAACTAGACTTATGAGGAATATACGTTTACTAGTCCCATTCACGTTATGGAGTTCTTTGTTTATTAGGATTAAAATATAGTCATGCTGGAATATTCCAAGGAAATGTTTGAGATCAAGCTGTTAGGAACTGGAATTTTTTGTTTTCCTTTGTAAATTCAATTAATGACTGCTTTGTTTTTTCTTTTCCAAAATTCAGTTATGACATAGTTAATTTCTGGATGGCTATTTTTAGTTTATCTTTTTCTTTCCTTTTTTTTTTTCTTTTTTTGAGTGGAAAACTGCACTGTTTTGGAAATAGTTAACCTCAGTACATTAGGAATTATTTTACAAAATTCCCTTATGGGTCCTGGACACTCACAACAGGAGTTGTGTTGCCTTAACAATTTGGAGCTACTTTTTTGATGCAAACAGCAGAGGTTAGGGCTCAAGCCTTGACATTAAAATTTTTTTTTAAGTTTATTTATTTTGACAGAGAGCGAGCATGAGTGGGGGAGGGGCAGAGAGAGAGGGAGAAGGAGAATCCCAAGCAGGCTCCTCACTGTCAGTATGAGTCTGACATGAGGCTCGAACTCATGAACCGGGATATCATGACCTGAGCCAAAATCAAGAGTCAGACGCCTAATGGACTGAGCCACCCAGGTGCCCCAAGCCTTGACAATTGTGAATAATAGTAAGGTCATCCTTCCTGGCATTGGCGACTTTTCTCAGGCCTGTTCATGGGCCCTCCAGTTCCTGGTCTGGGGACCTGAAGAGGTCCTGACACGGGGCTCAGCTGGGAAGCTGATGCGCAGGGCTGCGGGGCTGCAGCTCGGACAGAGACCCCTCAGGGAAGCAGGACAAAACCACCGGCTCCTGTGCTAGAGAGGACAGCGGCCCCTGAGGGCGGCGTGTTCTCTCCGTCTTGGCCTTTTTGGATGGTAGGGGACAAAGTTTCAAAGACGGTGGTGTGAATGCCACCGAAGGGGCCCGGTACGTGATGGAATGTTTTCATGTCTTACCTGTAAAATAACAGTCACCCTTTCTCCTTTTTTGTGTCCTGAAGACTTTATTTAGGGTCCCAACTTCCTAGATTGAATAACCTAATCTGTAGTCACAGACATCTGTCACTAAACGCATTTTCTTTCTGTGCTTTACAGATCATCAAAAAGCTGATAGAAAGAAAACAAGCCCAGATTCGGAAAGTATACCCTGGACTTTCGTGTTTTAAGGATGGAGTTCGACAGATTCCAATAGAAAGCATCCCTGGAATTAGTATGTACAGATCTTTTAAAAGCAAAACCTTTGGGTCATGCCGTGAGATAGGTTTGAAGCGACCGCCAGAGTGCTGTGACTCGGAAAGCTTTTTGCTCTGCCTCTCTCCTCGTGGTGTTTGTAGTCTTAGGAAGGGGGAGGGTGCTTTCGCTTTATGTCTTTTCTCTACCTCTCAGTGCAGATAGATCAAGGAGCATTCAGATGACCCCTTCTTGTAACTGATGGTATCTGTCATTTATCAAGAAGTTGCTGTTTACAGCACAGGGGAATTCTGCTCTACAAGTGGGGAAATTGAGTCTCCGAATGATTAAGTCCTTTGAGCTCACGTAGTCCATGGCTAGTAACTGTCAGAATTAGAAGCAGCCCGATTCTGATCTCCAGACACCTTGGGGTTTGTACCCTTTCTTGGATCGTTGCTGTCACGATTGCGACCTGCCCAGATGTATGCTAGGCCGATTCAGTCTCTCGGCATTTCTAAGAAAGATAATTAGATAACACATCATTTGTTTCAAGGTTCCTATCTTAAAGTAGTTTTCCCAAGGGTCCTTATCCGTGAGTACGTTGGAGATGAATCGTCTTGGGTTAAAACATAAAAAATAGCTTGTTCTTGTAGAGCGAAAGCTATTGAAGAGCTACGCTGTGATTCAGTTCAAATCCGGCCTCTTTTAATATACTGAAGATTTAATACACAAAACAAAATGAAATAAACTACAGTTCTCCAGAAAAAAAAAAATACGACATTATTTGGGCAAGGTATATTCTTTCATTACAATAGCTGTCCTGTAGCACATCTTACTTCTACTTCTAGACCTAGAGATTTCACTTCCTATATTATCCCGTTAATGGCACAGTAGCTACCATAGTGCCAGGCATTCTTCTGTTTTGCTTTGTTTTGTTTTTACATGCCTCGACTAATCTCAAAAGGGATAACGTCACTTAATTTTTAGAGTTCTGTAGAGGCCAAAGGTTAAGTAATTTATCTTGGATACGTTGGCTTTTAAGGAATGAGCAAGGAATCAAATCGAGGTCTGTTGGCTTTGAGGCTGTGTTTTCTTTCTGCTCCGCTAAACCATCTTACATTACAAGTAGGGTCTTTGCCAAATAAAATAGGGGCCGGGCGGGACAAGGTTTGTTCTAACCTAAAACAACGGCGTAACTCTTTCACGTGGTACTTAGCAAAAAACACAGGACTTAGAGTTTAAAATATACACATGTCCCCAGTACTGGACATATTTATTTTTTATACTGAAAAGTTGGAGTTCCTGCTTTAAAAAACACTAGCATAGTAATGTTGGCCATCTTGGAAATGTTGGAAATGTCTCGGGTGTTTAGTTGTATTCGGAAGTAACTAATTGCAGTTGATTTCTGCCCCAGAAATAGACTTTGATTGAGGCATGCCTATAATTTATTGCATTTTGATAAGTGTTAATTTTGTTGCTCTCTTGACCAAAAGCAGTTCTCATTCAGTGTTTACTTTCGTTGACATATAGGAGAGACAGGCTGGAAGCCGAGTGGAAAAGAGAAAAGGTAAGTAAGACCAGTGAGAGCATGTTAGTGGGAGTGGTTTTTCTTTCCTCCCAGCAACTTAGAGGAAACGGGCAAAACTGGCTGTAGTCACCCAGACAGCACTTGCTGCATTTCAGTTTTCACAAAAAATTCTGGGATGGTTCCAGTTTTAGGTTTTTGTAAAAATGAGCTGAATAGGAATCCTCTGGCAAGGGGGCAAAAAACTAATCATTGTTCCCTGTCGTTGACTCCTTTCCTTTCAAGTAAAGAGCCCAAAGACCCTGACCAGCTTTACAGCACGCTCAAGAGCATCCTCCAGCAGGTGAAGGTGGGTGTCTTCTTTCCATTCACCTCATGCTGATATTTTGAAATGATTTCCCACATGGAATTTCCATATTAGATACCTTACTTTTTTCTTTACTCAAGAGCCATCAAAGCGCTTGGCCCTTCATGGAACCTGTGAAGAGAACAGAAGCTCCGGGATATTATGAAGTTATAAGGTTCCCCATGGGTAATGCCATTAACATTTTCTAAGTATAGATTTAACACTCTCTGGATGCCGGTGTGGGGGACAAATGGTTGCTGAGGTTGCTTTGTAATCTCCCGTTGTAGGGTAGGGTTTGTGTGATGATGGGCGGGGGGATTCCCTGTACCCGTGGAGGGTCAGCGATGTAGGCGGCGGAGGACGGACAAGTGCGTGGCTGTGTTCATGAGACCGGCTTGCAGCTTTCAGCGCTGCGCCCCGACAGCTCTCCGTGCAGAAAGCCCAGGTGGGGAGCCGCACGCAGCACTAGATGTGAAAGCTGGCTGTGTGGACACAGCCTTTTTTATACTGCAAATGGACAAACTTCAGGTTGTCCTCTTGATATATTTTGAGCCTTTTGAGAATTTTTGAAAGCAATACAAAAGAAGTTGGGTTAAGCTGCTTGCCTGTAGCAATATTGGCCCCATTGAGCGAGACCAGTGGTGAACTGAGGTGTGTTCTAGACAAGACAAAGTTAATTAAAACAGTAAATGGTGGTCTCTAGGGGAGTAATAATATTTTTATTGGGATTCTTTAGGTGCCTAGTAAAGTGTGTAGACCTAAGATGGTCACGTGTTTGAGGACAAGACTGACAGATCAGTAATTTTACTTTTTCCCATTATTGCCTGCTTGGCTTTTTCTGAAAGCATTTCTTGTCTTTCCCCTTGGCCTTCAAAAACTCATTTCTCCCATATGAATGAGCTCTAACCTCACTGGGGGCGTCTCATTCCGAACATCCTCTGAGTAGTCTGGATCCAGCATGTCTCCTACCACGTGTGGCTCACTAGGCAGGGTTTTCCTGCTTTCCCAGAACTCCCAGGGTGGCGGGGGTGGGGGATGAAAGCAATGATTTTATGATTTCTTCACATGTGGTATCACTGATGTTTAACCACCTTTTTTTAACACCTGCCATTTGGTCACCTACGACTCTAAGAAGGCTAGAGGAAGAAAGATGTTATTTATAACTTAATAGAAACATAGAAAGGAAATAGGCAGAATTGGTTGTAATTATTCTGAAAGATTCAGACACTTCTATGACTCTTGTTTTGTTACTACTGTATTTTAGGTCCTACCCATCTCTTACCCACTCTCTTCCAAATAATAGTTTGGAAGCTTTTGGATAGACTTCTTTGTGCCATGTTTCATTCTTTTTTTCCTCTTTTTGGTTACATGTCTTTTACTTCTAGAGCATAAAATTATATCAGGTAGCTTATCTTAAGTGATGTAGGCATTGAGGTGGCAGAAGGCAAACATCTAACTTAACTGGAGAGGCAAAATTAATTTCCTTGCCCTTTCTTCATGTAATGAAAGGACATCTTCATCGGTTCGGTCACACTCAGGTGAGACAGCTAGTGTGGTATTTATTTGCTGAACCTTCCGGTTTCTTAACACTTGCTAGTTTTTCTCTCCTTCCAAACTGTGTTTTAGTTATAGAAGAAAATTGAAAGTTGAACTCACAGATTGATGACACAGCACTACCAAGGATAAGCTTTGGTCAAAGGAAATAGGCAAAAGTACATATTTTCCTTTTTTTTTTTTTTTTTGGTGTTTTTGATAGATTTAAGATTTTGATGCAAATGAATTTCTCTCCATTTTTGGATGTTGCACATAATTTTATATAGCCTACTAACTGATAATCCCAATGTATTTGGACGTAAATTTCCTTCTCTCTGGAAAATCTGGTCATATAGTGGGAATTTGGGTTATAGATAAGTCAGAGGTATTTCTTTAACAATTTTGACTTATTTTTCCATGCACAGTTATATAATTTTTAATAATAAAACCAGACTTAGAGACAACTAGGAACCTATAAGTAGACAAATGTTAACATCTTCTAATCTGCATGGAATTCTTTTTTTTTTTTTTTTAATGTTTATTTATTTTTGAGAGAGAGACAGAGAGTGAGCTGGGGAGGGGCAGAGAGAGAGGGAGACACAGAATCTGAAGCAAGCTCCAGGCTCTGAGCTGTCAGCACAGAGCCGGACTGGGGGCTCAAACTCACAAACCATGAAATCATGACCTGAGCCGAAGTCGGATGCTTAACCACTGAGCCACCCAGGCACCTTTGCATGGAATGCTTTAAATCAGTCCTAAGGGTGGGGAGTAAACAAGCCCTATGTTATTCTTATAAGTTTAGATAAAGTACTGTTTTCATTTGTAAAATAATATAATTAAAAGGAAGTAGATATATTAGGAAAATACTATTTTACATAGTCTCTCAAGGCTTACTTGCTTTAGGAAATAAATTATTTTTTTGATTATTTTTTTATTGTTTGTGATTCTTATTTCATGGATGGAGCATGAAACTAAATTCTTCTGAACCATTTTATGTGCAAGGACATTCATGTATCTGCAGATTTATTTATTATCAGTTTCTCTACCTTAGTTCTGTCTCTACAGCACCAAAACAACTGTGAATTTACTGAAACAAACTCAGTCTGATTGTTCGACTTAAGTAATGAAATGATTCAGTACAAATGTTCCACCTGCTCTGCTCTGTGTAGATAGAGCCTCTTCTGTGTAATTCTGAATGAATAGCTCACAGTACTTAGTTTATCGTACTTATCGCTGCTAATCTACTTAGCTTCCTTGTGCTGAATAGGGGATTGGGCCAGATGACTAATAATGGTCCCTTCAATGTTAAATGCTGTGATTTTACACAAGGAACCCTCACATCAGAAACAACATAAGATTTAGGAACTGTTTTCCTTGATCATATGAATTTCTTGTAAGCAGGGGCATTGAGATGGTAAAAAATTGTAGCCAAACCGATGACATAAATTTCTCTCCCTGTCTCCCTTTTGTCCGCGAGTGTTTAAAATTAGGAGTCAAAGATTGCTAATATTTTTTTTTCCTGTGCAGATCTGAAAACCATGAGCGAACGCCTCAAGAATAGGTACTACGTGTCTAAGAAATTATTCATGGCAGACTTACAGCGAGTCTTTACCAATTGCAAAGAATACAACCCCCCAGAGAGCGAATACTACAAATGTGCCAATATCCTGGAGAAATTCTTCTTCAGTAAAATTAAGGAAGCTGGATTAATTGACAAGTAATTTTTTCCCCTTCTGCTTCTTAGAAACTCATCAAGCAGTGTGCCTAAAGCAAGGTGGTTTAGTTTTATAAAGAATTGGACATATTGTATTGAAGATACTTGTATTAATTAGCACTTTGGAAAACAAAAAAACCTCCTCTTAGCTTTTCAGATACGTATTTAAATTGAAGTCATAGAACATTTTTATTTTATGGAATAGATTTTAATCTATTTACTACTATTAAATGTAAGTTTTCTATGGCATGTCCATTAGCTGAATATTCAGTAATAGATGACCAGGGGTTTCCTCAAAACCTGCGTATGAGGAAATTGCACATAGTACCAAGATTTGGGGGAATGCAGAAACTTTTCAGACCATGAATGTTTCCATTTTTTTCTAATGGAATGTGAGAGTTTATTTTTATTTTATTCTGAAGGACTTAAAGGAAGGGATACATGATAAAAAGCCCGTAAAAGGTGAAATATGTGATGTTTGAAGTCTCGCTGTAGACTTTTTATATATATTTTTTAAAAACACTCATCTAGATGAGGTGCTTTGAGCAGTTCTGAAAAAAAAAAAATGCAGTTCCAGAAAAGCAACTGCTTTGATTCCTAAGGAAGAAATTCTAAATAATGCAAAGTTTTTTTATAAGCATCTGGGTTTTTGATAATTCTGTCTACCTACGATAAACTTGTGAGCACATAACCACTATTTTAATAATTACTTTCTCTACACAAATGTGTAATATTATATTTGACTTTGCTTATGCAGGCCATAAGTTCCAAAAGGCAATCTCCTGATGCACAAAGGTATGCATTTGAAAACACTTGAGATTGAATCGATGTGCTTTAATAAGAAAAGATGCATAATCTACGTATGTATCAAATTTGGTGAATCCTTGTTCTAACCAATAAGGATTTTTTTCGTTTTCTACGATACACACAACCCCAGCGATAATGGGCTATATGAACATTTTTCCTGTTGTAGCCCCACATTATATTCATTGTCTGAGGTGAATTCAGTTACCAAGATTTGCCGTCAGTATTTTAACACCTACATTGGAATACAGACCCAGGGTGATAGCCCACTAAAATCTATCCCACAGACGGATTACCTGTCTTGGGATTCCAGCTGAGCGCTCGGATTAATTCCCTAATTAACACTACATACGAAAGTGGGGCGTCTTCCATCCCAACTCTGGGAGAACCAACTAACAGAAAACAAAAGAAGGCCATTTTGATGGTCTTTGACACTAATTTTTATGACACAAATTTATAAACTGATTTTTGTAGAGGACTAGGTTTTAAAAGTGTATTTAACTTGTTTTTTTTCTTATCAGCATAAATGATCATTTAATAGTTGTTAAAAAAACAGTTGCCAGAGAAAATCTGCATGAAGGAAAAACCCTGCAAATGACTGTTAAGTGGGAAGTATTGTTTTTAATATGTTAGAGATATTCAGAATGCTCACACTGAAAAATGCCTCAACTTTTTTAAGTATAAGAAACCGCCTCGAGTGGCATCTAGATTTCTAATGAAGAACGATGATACAGTTTGGATTAATAAGTATCTTGGACTGGTTTTAAACAGTGCTTTGTACTGAATCTGCCGAAGCATCTGTCCAGCTTGGTATCCTGTGAAAGTTTGTTATTTTCTGGGTAGACATTCTTATAGAGTATTGTCTTTAAAATCAGATTGTCTCTTCTATATTGAAAGCATTTTTATGTTTTCTAATTTAAAAATTAATATTTTCTTATAGATATTGTGCAATAAAGCTGAAGTAGGATGTGTGGTTTTTGCAAATGCTTTAACAGCGGATAAAATTTTACATTTGTAAAATTAATATATTGTACTGGTACTACATAGTTTTAAATTATATTTTAAAAAGCTCTCAATTTGGTGTCGCGTTTTCTTCTTCTAGCCCATTAAATTCCAACAGAGCAGTGGTTGGTGACCATCAACTAGATCCATAATTCTTTTTTTTTTTTAAATGTTTGTTTATTTTTGAGAGAGAGAGAATATAAGCTGGGGAGGGACAGAGAGAGAGGGAGACACAGAGTCTAAAGCAGGTTCCAGGCTCTGAGCTCTCAGCACAGAGCCCGTCATGGGGCTCGAACTCAGGCTTGAACTCATGCCTCGAGATCATGACCTGAGTCGAAGTCAGATGCTTAACCGACTGAGCCACCCAGGCGCCCCCAGATCCATAATTCTAGGTCTTTAGGCATTTTGTTGAAGATGTTTAGAATTGTTGCGTTTGTTGGAAGTTTCATAATAAAAATTCATTGACCACCATTGGGATAATTCCATGAGGAGAGACACTTGACTGTGTCTGTGTCTTTTGAGTGGTCCACTGCATTTTGCCCGCTGTTACTCGTTAAACAAAGAAAATAAAAAAACAGTGAAAAAGGAGCATTAGTGGCTTAGAAGTTAAGTCCCCACCCCCCTAGTTTTTCTGCTTTCCATCTGTAAAATAGATGAATTGAAGAGACAGATGAAAATATAGCTGGTTCTTAGACATCTCCTCATGAGCTTTTAAAGTCACTCAAAATGTCAACTGCAGGAAAGAATCCTATATCCTGTTGGGGGGGGGCGCCTGGGTGGCTCAGCCGGTTAAGCATCTGACTTCGGCTCAGGTCATGATCTCACAGTTTGTGGGTTCAGGCTCCGCCTCAGGTTCTGAGCTGACAGAACCTGGAGCCTGCTTGGGATTCTGTGTCGCCCTTTCTGTCCCTCCTCCACTTGTGCTCTGTCTGTCTCTCTCAAAAATAAGACATTAAAAAAAAAAATCCTATATCCTGTTGGTGCGAGAGAACCCCCCAGAGTACCTTTTCTTTCTGAATCCTGAACCAACTGAGAAGTCCAAGGAATAAGGCATATGATGGCCAAAATATCTTTATTAACAATAAAATGGATATTGAAGGATGTGGTTTATGTGTCTATGGAAAATGGGCTACTACTGAACCCCAGAATGTGACCGACTCACCAACAGCTCTGCAGACACTGCCAGCTTCCCCTCCAAGGGCAGAGCCTTTACCATTGAGCTTAGCGCATGCCCAAGAGCAATGGTGCTCTCTGAAGGCAGGCCATCTCTGAAGAGGCACAGGTGATGGAGCAGTCAAACAGTACAGTCCAGGGCCTTCCTGTAACTCATCAATTAGGTAAGTCCCTCCCACCGTGAGGCCAGGGGTGATGTCTGTCCTTCCAGAGTGATGGAAACATCTGGATTGGAGAAGTCTCCTTCCCACTCTACCCCATACAGCCATTTCACAAATTGGTATAAAGTTGTATTCAACACATTTAATAACTGGTTGTATTCATCATAATAGTAAAAAGAAGACCGAGGTTTTCATATTTCCTAGAAGTAAAATTTTAAATTATGAAACTTAAGAAATAGAAACAAGATCAGACCGAGGTACTATGGACAGGTTAATAATGTGTCACCTCTTTCAGCTGATGTTCTTCAGACTCACTGTTTAAGAGATTCTAAGAGCTGTACGAGGAGGGGTTATTGGTGGCAGCCTGTGGCCTTTTCCATATTGTTCTGAGCTGGTCTGCTGGGGCCCTCATTAACTAGCATTCCCCTCTTAGCAAAGTAGAAACTGTACTTTGGAGGGAGAGCTTCAACAAAGTACACAGAAGCTGCTGAAAGAGGGGGTTCGGGAACACCTGTAAGTAAGTACCATGAAAAGTTCTCTAATGTAATTTATGTATATTTATGCCTTGGTTTTTTTTATGGGAGTGTCTTCACTTTTTTCTGTGGGAAAAAAGCTAAGAAAGACAAAGCTGTAGATTTTCTCTGGGTTTATTAAAAAGTGAGGCAGAAAAAAGCAAGGAAAACAAAAGTCAGTCTTCCTGCCCCCTCTTGTTATTGGGAAGTCCAACACAACCTTGGCAGAAGTAGTTTAAAAAGATGAGAAACAACACATCTAATTTGTGTATGTGTGCAGTTTTCTGAGCTGATCCGAAGTTGTCAGTTTTTATGTATCTAGGTTTGAAGTTCTTTAAGAGCAATCCCTTGTGGGGGCGCCTGGAGGGCTCAGTCGGTTAAGGGTCTGACTTGGGTTCAGGTCATGATCTTGTGGTTCCTGAGTTCGAGCCCTGCATTGAGCTTTGCACTGGTTGTGTGGAGCCTGCTTGGCCCTTTCCCACTTGGGCTTTCTCTGTCTCTCAAAAGAAATAAACTTTGAAGAGAAAAAAAAACGGGACGATCCCACGGAGAATTTGTTGGAAGGTGAGGACCTCCTTGCACATGTTCGTGCGGATGCACGTTCTGCAGTTCCAGTTCATGTGGTTCTGGGGCCCTTTCTAAAATTCACTGCTCTCTGTTCTTTGCTCTCTGGTAACCACCCGTTGTCTACTGTTAAAAGACATGGGTATCCTATTTATGCTTAATAACATCTAAGAACAAAAAATCTGCCTTTTTGACCAATAGGGCAGTCCAACAACAGAACAGGCAAAGGGTTGTAAGAAAAGTGCTTAAGTTTGGTTAATGTTGGTTGTTTTAAAGAGTTGACTAGAGTACACGTTTCATTCAAATTTTATGATCAAGCTCTGATTAAAATCTTATTTTCCCCATACAGTGCTATTAATTCAGTGGGCCAGCACTGCTTCTATTCCTCAACACACTCACACTTATATAGTTGTAGGGTATTTTGTGGAAAACTCGACATTCAATTCTATATTTAACATTAAGAAAAAATTAAAGTGGGGCGCCTGAGTGGCTCAGTCAGTTAAGCGTCCCAACTCTTCTTTTTTTTTAATGTTTATTTATTTTTGAGACAGAGCATGAGTGGGGGAGGGGCAGAGAGAGAGGGAGACATAGAACCCAAGCAGGCTGCAGGCTCTGAGCTGTCAGCACGGAGCACGATGCAGGGTTTGAACTCATGAACTGTGAGATCATGACATTGAACCCCGCATCCAGCTCTGCTCGGTCATCACGGAGCCTGCTTGGGGTTCTCTCCCCCTATCTCTGTCTCTCTCCCACTCATGCGCTCTCTCAAAATAAATAAATTTAAAAAAAAAATTATAATTAACAATATACATGCAGTACACACAATGCCATTCAAAACACATATGATGCAATACACAGATCTTCACTGTAAGGAAAAAGTATCAATCCTACACACTTTCAGAAAACATGTGAGAAGACTCCTGAAATCATTTTATGAGGCCAGTATTGTTACCCTTGATACCAAAGTCAGGATAAAATTTACAAGAAAACTATAGACCAACAACCCTCACAAACCCAGATTCAAGGATCTTAAACAAAATATTAGCAAATGGAATTCAACACATAAAAATCATCAGAGATCATGACCAAGTGGGGCATATCTGATTAAATCAAGGTTGATTTAACACCGAAAATCCATGAATAGCATAAAGGAAAAAAAACATGTTCATCTCAATAGATGCAGATAAAGCATTTGACAAAGTTCAACACCCATTCCTAAACGAAGAAAAACTAGCAAAGAATAAAAGGAAACTTCCTCAATATGATCAAGGTGACTCCATAAAAACTTAGAGCCAACATCACCATCCTGCTGAAAGACCAGATACTTCCACGGTGGAGATAAAGGCAAAGATGTCTGCTCTCCTCACATCTATTCAACATTATGGCAGAGGTTCTAATCAGTGCAGTAAGGAGAAAAGGCATACAAGACAGAAAGAAGTGACCTGTCTTTATTTGTAGACTATAAGGTTATGTACATAAAAAAAACTCTAAGGAATCTAGGAAAAAAGATACTAGAACTGGTGAGTGAATTTAGCAAGGTCTATATATGAAAATCAGCTGCATTTCCATAAACTAGTAGTAACTACATTTCTATAAACTAGCAACAAAGAAGTGAAAATGAATTTTAAAAATACATTTACAATAAATCAAGAATATGAAAAGCTTAGGATAAATAAACAATGTGAGCAAAAATGTGACAAGACTTTTCAACAACAAAATTAAGTTCATAAGAAAATGAAATGTTGGGGGAATTGTCAACCTACACTCAAGAGTGAGGGCAAAATTAAATTCATTTTTAGAAAAAAGTCTGAGAATTTGACCCTCATCAAAATGACTTCCAAAAGATCTACTTCAGAAACTTGGTTTGGAAAATCATGTACACAGATGAAGCCATTTCAGGATAACCACTTAATAAAAGTAGAAATAAAGACAACTCCACCAATCCAATGGTAAAAGAGAAAATAAGGCAGAGTAGATAGCATAAAAATATTTGCTAGAAATAAATCAAATTATAGCAGTTATCACAATAAATGTAAATGGACAGAATTTGTTAGGTAAAAGATGACAATTCAATTTGGACCAAAACCAAAATCTAGTAATATACTCTTTAATGCGATATGTCTAAAACACTAACAAGGGAAGGCTTAAAAGATAGAAAGAAAAATGATAATAGTAAAAATGCTTAATATTAACCATATACAGGCAAATATTAACCATATATAATTGCCTTAGCGATATCAGACATTAAGACACAGCATTATGAGGGAAAAAGTGACTACAACAGTGATAAAAGGAAAAATTCACTAGAAAAATCAAATCTAAAAATTTCTGTGGAAGGTATTATATATGTATATAAATATATGTATATTTAGCAAATGATGAATCAGGCAAAATTGGTAAGATATATAAAAATGTTATGCAACATTGCATTCAACAGAGAATTTATATTCTTTTCAAGCATATGCAGCTAAACATTTGCAAAATTTGACAACTTTCACTAGTCACAAAAGATTTAAATACCAGAGAATCAATACCATAAAAATAATTTTTTGATGTATTACAAAAAGAAGTAGACCCATTAACAAAGAACAATTATAAGAGAAATCTCCAGTTTGGCATGAAAAAATTTTTTTACATAATCATTCAAAAAAGAAATCACAAAGTTAGAAAATACTTGAAATCAAACTTGAGGAGAGAGATATGTACAAATAACACTAAAGAGGTCATGCAGTAAAACTAAGAGGCAAAAATGAATGCCTTTATAAACTTAAGGGTAGGGGTGCTTGGTTGGCTCAGTTGGTGGAGAAAGTGACTCCTGATCTCAGGGTCTTGAGTTCGAGTCCCATATGGGCATAGAGATTACTTAAAAATAGGATCTTAAAAAATATATATAAGGAAAGCTAGACATCAAGGAGCTAAATAGAAGTGAGAAAAATGACAGCATAAACCCAAAGAATATGAACAAAGAAAATAACAATAGCAGAAATTAATAAAGTAGAAAATGAAAAAACTGAGGATGAACAGAAGCTGGTCCTTTGAGAAGATTAACAAAATAGAAAAGATTAACAACTAGCAAAAAGGATTAAGTACTAAAGAAAGTACAAATAGAAAAAAAGTGACATAACTACATAGTATAGAGATTTGAAAAATTTTAAAAATAATATGCATTAAATAAAACATAGAAATAATGCAGTTTCTAAGAGAAATGTAATTTAAGTGAATAAAATTTAGAATTACGGAATTTATAATCATTAAAAGAATCAAGACAAAAATTTGCCTACAAAAGCACAGGAGAAAGTAGTTTCAATGGCAAAGTTTTACCAAACGTGAATAGGTGAAATTTGTTCCAGAGAGCAAAAACGGAAGGTTCAACTAATTTTTAAGAGGGGCCTTGCTACCAAAAATGTATATGCGAAAGGATATAGGCAAATTTATGATCATAGGTCTAAAAAAATCCTAAACAAAATATTAACAAACCAATTCCACCCGTGTCTTTAAAAAAAATTGTGAATTGTGACTTAGAAGAAAAAAATACAGGAAAAACTTCCTGACGTTGGATTAGGCAATGATTTCTTAAGTGTAACAATCAAAAGCAAAGACAACAAAAGGAAAAATTAATAAGTTGGACTTAATCAAAATTAAAGACTTGTGCATCAAAGGATACTCCCAACAGTAAAAGGGGAACCTATATAATGGAGGGAAACATTTGTAAATTACAGATTGGATAAGGGATTAATATCTAGAATGTCTTAGGAACTCCCATAAGATTCAACAACAAAAACAACCCAATTCGAAAAATGCACAATAAGCACATGAAAAGATGTTTAACATCATTAATCACTGGGGTAATGCAAGTCAATACCACAATGAGATGTCACTTCACACCCATTAGGATAAGTATTATGAAAAAAACTCACAAGTATTAGCAAGGATATGGAAAAATTGGAACCCTTGTGCATTGCTGGTGGGGATGTAAGATGGTTCGGCCACTCTGGAACACAGTATGTTAGTTCATCAAAATACAGAATTACCATATTATCAACAATTCCACTTCTGGGGATATATCCGAAAAATTAAAAGGAACTCAGGCAGATCTTTGTACATCCACGTTCACTACAACTATTATTTCTATTAGATATTATATGTCTATTATTTCTATGTCTATTATTTCGAATAGACAAAAAGTGGAAACAACCCAAATGCCCACTGATAGATAAACAAAATGTGGTACATATAATGCAATGGAATACTACTCAGGCTTAAAAAGGAATGAAGTTCTGGTGTGTGTGGACATGGATGAAACATGCTATGACATGGATAAGACATTATGTTAAGTGAAATAAGCCAGATACAAAAGGACAAATACTGTATGACTCCATTTAGATGAGGTCCCTGGAATAGCCAATTTTATAGAGACAGAAAGTAGAACAGTGGTTACTAGGAAATGGGGCGGAGTGAAAAAAAATGGGTGGTTATTATTTAATGAGTACAGAGTTTCAGTTTGGGATGATGAAAAAGTTCTGGAGACAGATAATGGTGATGATTGCACAGCAATGTGTACGTTACGCTACTGGACTATACACTTAAAAATGATACTTCTTACATTTCCCCGCCAAACAAAAAAACAAAAAACAATGTGACTCTAGAGTGCCCAGCCCATAGCTAGACAAGTAAACCAGCAGAAACAAACTTTGCTGTGTGACAGAGTGGTACTCATGGGTGGGGAAAAGATAGATTGGACAGTGAATGGTGCTCGGGCAATGGGCTAACTCATGGAAAATAAAATCAAATCAGATCCCCATTCCACAAAATGCTATACAGTTTAAAGACCTAAGTGAAAACGCAAAACTGTACAAATTTTAGATAAAGATGATGATGGAGGACATTAGTGTTTAAAATTCTTGAACATCAAAAAAACATAAGGTATAAAATAGAAACAGAAAGCTATAACCCATGTAAATAAAGACAAGGAATACTATCTAGAATATATAAAGAGCCCTATTCTATTAAGAAAGACACTCTAGTTGGAAAGTGGGCAAAATATACAATAATTCATAGAAGTAATGAGTGACCAATAAATATTTGAATTCTCACAATTAACTCGGTGAGATAATATCTCATTAAGTAATTAAAGAAAAGCCATTTCACATTCATCGGCTTAGATAATTTTATGTCCGGTAATACCAAGTGACAGTGCGTGGGGAAACTAGAAGTAATACATTGCTGTTAGGACAGTGCTAACACTCCTTGTGTCAGGAGAATTGGTATAACCACTTCAGAGAGCAGCTCCCCTCCTAGGAATCCACTCCACGGAAACTTACTCACATGTGTGCAAGAATGTAGACTATTCACCGCAGCACTAATCTGTAATAATGAAAATAGTGGAACCAAATTATCACTCAAAATAATAAATCTAGTTTATTTATATAACTGTACGATGAAAATAATCTACATCTGCCAGCATGGGTAAATCTCAAAAACAATGGTGAGTTAAAAGTTGCAAAAAGATATATACAATATAACATTCATGTAAAATGTTAAAATACAAAACAATTCTTAACAGTCTAGGGATAAACAGTAAGAATACAGAATATTAAAAATATAAAAACACCGAATTTAGAATTGCCCAGTAGAGCTTTCTAAGGTGACGGAAATGTTCTGTATCTGTACTGACCCTGATGTGGTCACAACTAACTACGGAACTATCCTGAAAGTCCAAGACATAATAATTTGCTGAGGTATCACTGAACAACGTGCACCTAGAGCTTGGAACTCAGAGCTAGTCACTTGCCTAGTCCTGGAACCTAAGCAACCATCAATTCTCTAATCATTATCTCACATTTTACTTGAAATTTTAAATACAATGGTTTAAGGCATCCACAAACAACTTTAGGGTATACCCTACTGTGTATGTCAAGGATTTATTTTATTCAAATCTATGAAGAGTTTCAAAGGATCCTCAGCTTGTCTTTAAAAATCACTCATTCCCACTCTAAGGGAAAAATAAAGATTCCAGAAGCTTATAATTAAAACATCTTAATTTGAATGATTATTCATTTCCAAAACTTTCACAGAAGATACATTTTGAGTAAAATTAAAAGTTTTGGACCATTTAATAGGGCTTATGTCCAGTTATTTATATTTAAAAGAAAAAAAAAACCAAATCTATTAGTGGTACGAGAAAAAAGCATCACATTTGAAACAGAGTTTTGAGGAAATTTTCATGATCTAGAGTTCAGTCAAAGAATATTCCATAGCAACAGTTCAACCTTTTTGTGTACTATCTTACGGATTCTCTCTTGGAGAGACAGGAGGTGTAGAGGATGAATTTAAACAGTATCCAAAAAACACTTCACTGTATTTGTTTCATACTTTTTTTTTTAGACCTGCGTCTGGGATCCTTCTTCTGTTTGAAAATAGGAGAATTCAAGAAGCACAAATCTGTAAAAGGGTCTCCTCTTCTCAGTTTCCTATAAGGGTAAAAAGAATTCTTAGGCATAATTATAAGCATTCCAGTACCATCTTACTCTTCAATATAAAGTTATTGTAACATATGCCAGTGTTAATATTCTCACTTCAGGTTTTAATCAAAATTTTATATTTCAAATAAGACTCACTCTTGAACAAAGCTCTAAGCCTTAACCACCCCCCCCAATTTATCATTAAAAGTGGGTTCCCACAAATCAAATACTTACGAAATGAGTGTGGGTTCCTTATAGTTCATACTTGCTGTGCACCTACGCTTAGGCAGAGACACTGCTGGGCTTTCTTTGTTCTTTTTTGGAGAAAGAGAAAGTTTTCTGATTTTCAGTACAGGATACAAGGGGGCATTGGTGATATCCTTCAGGCTAAAATGCGGTGAGCGGTGAGTTTTAGGTAGTGCACCTACAGAAACAACTTTTACTGAATATGGTTCCAAATTAAAAAAAAAAACCATAGGAACTAAAATCATATGCAATTATATATCCTAAACATATACAAATCCAGCATTTTCTAATATAGACTTTTTTATCCATTCATCATTTTTCTATCCCAAACAACACTGAAATATTAATTACTGTAGATGTGAAGGGCTAATACAACAGGTTACTAAGACTTAAAATTCTTTAAAAAAAATTAAAATTCTTCTAGGATAGCTTGGGCATAATGAATTACTTTAAATTACGGAATTTCATTTTAGTTCCACTTTGCTCTGTAGAATCATCAAAGCCTCGATCTTTTTCAGTACCATAATTTATCAAGTGGCTTCCTAAAATCTAAAAAAAAGCCACTTAAATTCACTTTATTAAATAAATGAGAACTCTACATCATAGTCTCTGTGTAAACCAGCAGGAAAGGGATTCCCTCTGGTAAAGCTAGTTTGTTAAATGGTGAGCATTCAATATCATACGCATTCCAGTTATTCTGTTTTGGAGCTGTATCTATACTGGGTGTCAGGTACCCAGCACACAAAGAACATTGCAAGACAGTCTCTTCAAACAGCTTTAAAATGCAAGTTGTTTTTCCAAGACAAACTAAATTATAACTGTAAAATGACTGTATTTAGCCACTGTGTTCTCCAGAGTTATCTAGGTTTCAAATACTGTCTTTTTTGTCTCCACTTAAGCATACTGTAAGATACTAATTATTCCAACTTTTAGTTTGGAAAATATGGTTAAGCAATATCTGATTAGTTGCTATATTCTGGAATACTGCTTTTCAAACTTCATGTATATACAAATCTCCCAGGGAACTTGTGGAAAAGATGCAGATTCTGATTCAAGGGTGTGGCCCGAGAGTCTGCATTTGTAAGCAGTTTCAAGGTAACGGTGATGCTGGTGATCTGGGGATTAAATTCCAAGTAATTCTATCTTAGAGTGCAATTTTCTTCTTTTAAAAACTTCTTGTGTAAAATTTCAGGTGTACACAAATATGGAGATACTATAATGAACCCCTAGTTACCCAGCTTCAGTAATTATCAACATATGGGCAGTCTTGTTTGATTTACATTATTTGATTTACATTAACATTATTATAGCATATTAAAAAACCCAAAACATTGTTGCATACTACCACTGCCTAACTGGCTGACTTGGGAAAGTCATATAAGTTTTTTAGGCTCTAAGTTTTCTTATAAACAGTATAAGCATGATGCTATCTGTACTTTATACAGTTACTCTGCGGATCAAATGAAAGGGCACGAGAGTGTTTTGGGAAGGCTGCCACCTGACCACACGTATCAGTTTCACCACAATAACAGTTTCCCAGATGAGAATCTCTGTGGGCAGAGGCAGGCTGTATCATCAACTTCTGAGCCATGCCTACTTTTGATCTAATAATAAAAACAAGATTTTCTAAGCCACAGTCTTTAGATGTCCTACAAATGTCTTACAAAAAATACTAATAAGCCCATCAATTGAGGAAAAAAGTTTGGTCTAGTGTTTGGCCACCTTTCACTAACCAGAACGAATAAATTTAAAATCATGGTTCCTGTCAAACTGAATATAAAGCAAAGCCATTAAAAAATGATAGGTCACTGGATTCAAATTTGATTTCATTTTCAAAGGCCTGTTTCAAGTGAGTGTACAAAAGACATTTTATCTCAACCTAACTCCACCAAAAAGTTTTTCTTACTTTGGAAGTCTTCATTTACTGCAATTAAAAATGCTTTCTCCATAGCAAGTAGTATTTGTTCTTAAAGAAGATTTAAATTAGCTTAAAGCAGGTCATAGCTATACAATTGTGCTTTCCACCCCCAACCCATTGTTTAAGATGACTGTAACTTCCCCCAAAGAGACAGATGGCAAGTCTCTAACCTCCCCCAGAGAAACAGATGGTGAGTATAGCATATAAGCATCAGGAGTGATCATTTATTATAAACATTAAAAATGCAGGCAAACAAGTAGATCACTTACTGACAGGAGTTTTTACAAGCTTGGAATCCTCCATCTCTTTTTCATCCCTGTATTTTAGGGCTCTTTTAGGTCGAGGCCTGGCGACTGGGCTCCTTGCTGACTGACTGGAGAGATCTTGACTGGACTTGCAAGTGGGCAGATAGAGGTCATCGGAGTCGTCTCCTGAGCTACTTGATTCACAGATGCTCACTTCAGATTCGTTGCTGTTTTCCTCTCTGTTACAATCATTGTCAATTTTTTGTCGGAATGGAGTGAGATGAATTCCCTCTCCCAAATTAAAATTGTAAGCGTCACTGGAAGTGACAGATTCATCCAACTTTTTTTTGGAAACAGTTTTTTTATTTTCACTTTTGCTCGCTTTACACTTTGGCACAGATTTTGATTTTTTCCTTCTGTTAGCTCTTCTTTTCTCTTCTCCTTTCCTTCCTTGTGCACCTCTATGCTTATTTTTAGTTTGTTCAGGTTTACACTCCAAAATGTCTTCTTTTGTTTTAGTGGATCTTTCTGGGTCAGTCGGCTTTGGTGATAAGTTAATTTGATCCTTATTCCATTGACAATCACTTTGTCCTACGTTTTCAGGTATGTGCGTATTTCCTAGTGGGTCCACACATCTAATTCTTTCCAATCCAAAGGACTGCTCTGAGAAATGATTGATTTCAAAGTCATCCAAGGTACCGACCTGACATAGATTATTAAAATGTTTCTTTAAACTGCGACGGACAGATACAGTTCTAGGTAAGACATTATCAGTAGATTTATCTTCATCTGAATTTAAATCAAATCCCAGTCTGTCTTGAGAAATAGATATTTGCTCTGAGAATTTAAAAGATAAATGAGGAAAAATAGTTTAACTTAATGGAAATTTTAAATTCAGTAATCTTAGAACTCAAAATTAAAAAAATGAAATAAATGAAAAGTCATTCTGTAGTTTCCCCACATTTGCTATAAGTAAATAAAAATCCGGGGAACTTAATACTGCCGTCTAGTTTAGTTGGCAATGGTCAATTGATGGATTCTATCTAACTTGTGAAAGAATCTTACATAATGTGCAAACGTATTCTCACCGGGGGTTTTCTGTGTCCCTGGTTTAAAGGTTTAAAGAAAAACTAGTTGGCTATGTGCATCTGTGTGTCTAGGATTCAGTGGGAGAGAACCTCATGTTCTAAAGTAGGACAAGTACACTGAGAATGTGGGAGCTAAGGTGTTTTTTGAAAATGAGTAAAACTGGGATAATTACAAAGCCTTTCAGGTAAGAAATAAGTATTTTTAGGAAAAGGTTCTGCTTATTCAACTGCTATCCCTTCTTTAAAGCTTTGAGAACAGGGACACGTAAATTTAGAAGTGGAAAGAATGGCATGGCTTTTTGGAGGTTGGCTTTGAGTTTAAACGCTAGCTCTTGCCATTTGGGCTACTTCTTGTGCGATACTTTACTTCTTTGAGTCTATATAAAATGGGACCAACTGTACCTATTTTCTAGGGTTTGTTGTGAGGGTTAAGTGAGATAATGTAAAATGCCTAACACAGAGCTTGGCACATATTAGGGCTCACTAAACGGCAGCCAGTTATAGCTGATTATAGATTTAGCAAAATAAATGGATATTTTTAAAAACTGTTATACTCTGTAAAATAAACAGATTTGCTCTTAGCAGAAGAATACCAGATGAGCAAACTTAAAAAGTTAAAAAAAAAATAAATTAGAGAAATTTAATTATGTTACTTGTTCTCAAAGATCTCTTGTCCTTAATAATATTTTTAGATTGTCACTTGAATTACCTTCTATTTGGGACGATTCTTCTTGTTCTGGAAGGTGGGCTTCCTGAAGAGGCACTTGTCTAGCCAATGACAAACAAAAATTTATTTAACTATTATGTAATAAAAACAAATTTAAGATTTTAAGCTTTTCTCTTTCTTTAGAATCATTTCATAATTCGATTCTAAGTCTGCTCAGTATCAAAGAAAACAAAAAACATTTATGCTGAGTATATGGAGCCTGGTTTGTTATGACTGACACTTAACTCCACTGAAGAACTACCTGATCTATCTGGACTGTTCTTCCGGACGACATGCCACAACACATAATTTCATTTACCTGGAGAAACAGCCAATCAAAATTGACTTCTATATTACAGAAATCCAATTTGATTAGCAGCCTACTTCATCATTAGCCAAGCTATGATTTTTTTTTTCTGGTAGCATATGTTTTTATGGTGCCTAACTACTGACCCCTCTGAAGTTAATACTATTTATTTTCTTTAAAAATCTTATTCCCCTGCGGCTCATGAAATGATTGTCTTTATGCTTTAATACTATTACTGGCTGTTTCATTCTAATTATAATTTTATTCTTTATTTCCTATAGAGAATTTTTCCCTCTAGACATCAAAAATTAAATGCAGGTTTAGGCAATAGAGTTATGGTAACTAATTAATAACAATTTCAGGAATCTTATAAAAATTCAATTGCTTCATCTTACTTTTTGACCATTACATAAATATTTTGTCAGGTTTTACAATTCAATAGTTTTTAAACTATTCATGATTAAAAATATGGGGGTAGAAATTCTTAGTGATTACTTTTGTAGAGAAGGGCATAGACTTGAAGGGATATGAGGAGATGGTTTGTACCAGTTCTTAACTGGGGATAATCATATCCCCTCAGCGATACATGGCACTGTCTGGAGACATTTTTGGTTGTCTTAACTGGGAGAAGGTAGTGGCAATGGCATTTAGTGGTAGAGGCCAAGGATGCTGCTAAATATCCTAAAATGCTTAGGATGGCCCTCCACATCAAAGAGTGATCTGGCCTAAACTGTCAATAATGCTGAAGCTGAGAAAGCCCAGCTAGAGGGACAGCAGTGCTCTCCATCATAATTGAGATTTTGGTTCACAGGTGTGTACATTAGTCAAACTCACTGAACTCTGTAATTAAGATCTGCACATTTTACTGTTTGGAATTATACTCAATAATTCATAAACACAGTATACTTGATTCAAGAGAAGGGGAAGAGGGTATATGGGGTCTAACCATATTTAGGAATGAGTTGGATTAGAAATACAGGGTGATAAGCTGTGTTAAATGTGATGTTTTATTATATTTCATTTTTAAGACAGACTATTTGTAGCACTGGCAAAATACCTTCATTTGAATAAACAATCCTTCTTGGAATAAAAACGTGATATCAGAAAAATATAACTGAAGGAATTCAATTATATTTAAATAGCTAGCTTATTCCTAACATCAAAAAAAATAAATATAAGAAAGTTTTGGCTTAGCTATATGTAACAGAATAACAACATATCAAATTTCTTAAAGTGCATTTTTAGTAGAGAAAACATCAGACTCCAAACACAAGAATCAATACGATGCAAATTTTCTTTCATAAATGTGTCAAAGAATTAAATCTTTTTTGACATTAGTAATCATAATAATGAATTTGATACCAACGGTAAATCCTTCACAAATAAATCCCCGGAGTTGTTGTCACTACTGGTGGCCATTCCAGAGGGACATACTTCCTGGTTCTGTTAATATATTAAAACAAAGAAAACACTGGTACAATTGAAATATTCATAACAAAGCAATCATTTATCCCAATAAAAATATACCAACAGTCTACTATGATGCCAGGCCCTGTTCAAGGAACTAGGTCTATAGCAGCTAAAAAATATATTTAAGTCCAACTCTCTTAAAGCTTACGTTCTAGGATAGGGAGAAAAAAATTTTAAATGAAAAGAAAGAGATATATAAATAATTTCAGATAGTAATAAACTGCTATGAAGGAAAGACTCAGAGTTGAAGTGACAGAGACTGATTGAGGTTAGAGGTTCTCTTAGATAGATAGGGTGACTTTTATCTGAAATCTAAAGAATGCAAAGGAGCCAGCCATTGAAAGAAAAAGTGGTGGAAACAGCAAACACAAAAGTCATGATGTAGGAAAAGCCTTGCTGTGTTTAGAAAGAAAGGCCATTGTGGCTGGAATCATATATGACCTCTCTCATAGTGAGAACAAGAGGAGGGGATGTGTACTCAGAGACCGGATAACGCGGGGCCTTGGGAATCATCATGAGTATGGATTTTAGTCCAAGTGTGATGGGAGGTTACTTAATTATTAAGTGAGGAAATGAAATGATTTAAGTTTTAAAAAGATCAGTCTGACCACTGTGTGAAACATGGATTGAAAGGGGCCAAGAGCAGAAGGAATTAGGAAGTCATTGTAGTAAGTCTAGCAAGACGTGTATCAGCTAGGACTTGAGTCCTATAGCTACAGAGACGAAGCCCAGCGGAAGGTGTTGAGAGAACAAAATATGCCGAGACTGAACAGGCGTGGAGGTGGGGACAGTGAGGAAGAGGGAAGCCTCTTTGGTTAGGACTCGAGCAAATGGGTAGGTTGTTTTATGAGATGAATAAGATGGACAAAGGCAGAAGTACACAGTATCTTTGGGAGAGGGAAAATAAAGAGTAGTACTTTGTACAAAGTGTTTGAGATCCTTGGGGGACCTGGGTGGCTTAGTCGGTTAAGCATCCGACTTCACCTCAGGTCATGAGCTCCCAGTTCGTGAGTTCGAGCCCTGCATTGGGTTCTGTGCTGACACCTCGAAGCCTGGAGCTTGTTTCAGATTCTGTGTCTCCCTCTCTCTCTGCTCCTTCCCTGCTCATGCTCTGTCTCTCAAAAATAAATAGCACATTAAAAAAGATGTTAGATGCTTTATAAATATTTAAGTGAATAAATCATGTAGTAGTAGTTGTGTGTGTGTGTGTGTAGCTATAAATTTGGAAGTCCCCAGCAGACAGAGAGTATTTAAAGGCATGGTGGGGGGTAAGATAAGATGGATCAAGGACAATTGACATTTGAAACTAAAGAAGAAGTGAGCAGAAGAGACAGACATGTAATAGTCAGAAAGGCAGGACAACTAGGAGGGTATGGTGGTAAGAAAGCTAGGAGATTAAAGTATGTTATTACTTCCAGGTCAAGAAGAAAGAAAAGTGGCCATTAAATTTGGTAACATGGGGGTTGTGGGGACCTTGGCACAGTGACCATAGAATGATGGGGATGAAAGCCAGGTAAGAGGGAGTCCAAATGTAAATGGAAGCTGAGGAAGTGAGGACGGTAAGTGCACTGTTGTCTCTGCTAAAGTTCTGTTGTGAAGAGAAGCAGAGAAATGAGGAGGTAGCGGGGTATGAAGTGAGGAGAGTTTCATTTATTTTCTTTTCCTCTTAAGGCAGAAGATCCTAAAGCACATCTGTATGACAGCTGGAATGATCCAGTCAAGAGGCAGATCTGTGTTGAGAGAGTGCAAACTTTCAAGACCAAAGTGCTTGAGGGGATGAGAAAAAGGGAGTCTGACGCCACAGATGTGGCCTTTGACGGGAGCAGAGGCACTTCCGCCACTGTGACAGGAGACAGAGAACACAGTGCAGATACAGGCAGATTTGTAGATTTGTGTTAGGAAGGTCAGAGTTCCAGACTGATTCCTTAGAGGTCACTCTAATTTGGTTCAGTTGTTTCTTGAAATTTGATGCACATATAATATGCTGACGTTATGATAGAGTAAAACTGTTCAAGAGAAACAGAATAACTAGAACTTTAATCCTGTTAAAAGTTTTAAATTTATTTTCAATATAGCTCATGTTCTAAATTTAAGTAGTAGTATTAACTGAAGGTAAATAAAGGAGAATATTTAACTACAGAATAACATAATTTAGTAACAAGTTACTAAAAAGATCTATTATAAAATTTAGGAAACAAAAGCCTATTAGACATTACTTTATGATTAATCCTTATAAACTAAGTCAACTAGGTAGGCAAGAAAAACATTCGTCTTATTAAAGCATATTAAGCTTCTCTATTACTGATTAATTGACTTGATAAACATGTAAGCACTAGTATAGAATGATGGTTGAAGACTGATACATGTAGCAAATATTTGGCAGAAATGTTTTAAATGATGTTTTAAATGTTAAGAACACTTTTGCCCAGCAACTAATGTTTGTTTGTTTTTTTAAGTTTTCAAATGTCTTCGGAGGGATTTTTTTTTCCTTACTAGTTGACCAAACAAGGAAAAGAAAAAAAAAAATCAGGCAAGATTATATTCTGAAGGGAAAAAAAACATAAAAAACAAAACAAAAAAAACCCTCAAACGTTAAAAATAATCTAACCCTCACATAAAGGAAAATTATATCAAATCTTTTATAGATAATTCTCTGCTATACCATATATGTATGTATTACTTATATGTATGTGTATGTACATTCTCTGTAGCATATATAGAAAAAATATGGAATCACCTTTCATCACTGATTGTTACTGTCAGTGGAGAGGTGACTTTAATTCCCTTCCCGAGTCTTTACCCTTCCCCTGATCACCATGGTCTGACTTTCTTTTCTGGTTTCCTGGCCTAAGTGCCAACATAACTGTCTTGGCCACCCAGGTAAAAAGTAAACTTGTTTCTGTTAATACCTGACATGCACCACTGCTTTCTGTCTCTCTGCCCTAAGTAGTGTTCCCGGGAAAAGGGAAGGAGAACCTGGCTCATCATGACTCTCTTCTTGGGATCAGTGCGCAGTGGGACACAAGGAATATCAAGCTTTCTCCACATCTGTTATATTTTGGCGGACCCTCCCATAGAACTTTGAATACAACAGAGGAAGATTAAAATGTGAACAGCAAAATGTTTAAGATATTTCTTGTTCGGGAATTAATGCATACCTTTCCTTATTTAACCAACTAGTAGGTAAGAATGACTCTCCAAAAAACCCTTAAATACCACCCCCTCCCAAATTAAGGTAGTTCTTATAAGACCTCACTAGGTATAAAAAAAACTACATAGAAAAGCTAAGATTCATAGCACTGATTAAAACTTTTGGACTAGTCTGCTTCAATCAAGTACCACTTTTAGACCTTTAGCTGAGTTGCCCTATATTTGACTCAAACATTCGAAAGGGACCAGCAGTGCAAAAGGCTAGGCTATCTCTTCTGAACCTTGTCTTGCTACCTGCTTTCAGAACCAAGTTATACAAGCACAAGCCTCAATCATGTCTATGCCTGAAGTTTTCTTCACTGGCTGTGCTGAAGCACTGACGAAAGATGTTTTGATCAGTTCCCTAATAACAGAGCTATCAGCCAGTAATGAATTTAACTCACACAGTTGATCCAAACTACCAAGTCATCGATTTCGCATTTTTTCCTAAGAAATTCAGCTTTTGTGATGAAAATACCTGAGTAGTTTCTCCCGTTTGTTGTGAAGTCACTTTTCCTTGCAGTGCATGTAGCTGCCATGTGAGGTAGTAACATTCTTTTCTCAGTTGTAGGATGGTATCTTGGGCTTCTCGCACTTTGGATTTTTCATTTTCCAAAGCTAAAGCTAACATTCTGTTGTTGTCTTGGTAGTTTTTTAACAGCGTAGAAGTGTTGGCTGAAAGAGGATACATTTGTTTTCTTTTAATTCTGTATTAAATATAAACTTAAAAAGAGATGCAAAAGGACAACGTGAAAATCTCTTACTGATTATTTGGCATGGCGCGGCTATAAAAGACTTCCGTTTGCCAATCTCTGCCAAATTTCTACTTCTTTTCTCTTTCATTCGTTTCTTTATGTCTTCAAGACTATCTTGAAAGGACTTTTTAAGGCACCTTTCCTTGGCCATCTTCTGCCTAGGAATTGAAAACGATAAAAGGCATTTAATTTTTCTAAGAGATAATGTCATCAAATAAAAACAAGATTGAAAACACAGGTCGTTCATAAAGAATGGATTAAATAGACTTAGTAACTGTAGAATTAGCTTAAAGAAGCTGGCTAACCTGGTAATAACTTAGATTTTGCAGCTTTTAAATCTCATTAACATTTTGGCATAATGTTCTCCTTGACAGAAAAAATTAATAAATATGCATTTCAACCCAAAGACTCTGTCATATGCCACTTATTTATTCTTTAACAAATACCCACTGGGGGCTTACTATATACCAGGCATTATGGGAAAGACTTAATATTATATTTTGATGTTATTAGTATTTGTTTCCTACAGACAATGCTTATGACCAGCATTTAGTGTTTACTAGACTTACAGCATTAGTTCAGAGGTAATCTTGTATGTGGGCTTTGTTTTCCGAACTGGAAATGTAGAACTTTTCTACATTTATTAATTTATCAGATTAGGTCACTTGATAGAATTAATCAAGGAAGAGTTATTCTTCCACACTCTTTTAGCCCAATACTTAAGATTTGCACACACTCTCAAAAAAGTCCAGGTAATCCGCAGAGGTTTAAACTATGTAGCACTATATACTATCTTAATAGGCTATTATAACAATTCTAGAACTAGAAAGAGCAGGAACTGAGGCAGAGCAACATGCCAGTTTTCTCAAAGTTAGTATTTAAAAAAAATTTTTTTTCCTCAAAGTTATTTTTATTTATTTATTTTTTAATTTTTTTTAATGTTTATTTATTTTTGAGAGACATAGAGGCACAGCGTGAACAGGGGAAGGGCAGAGAGAGAGGGAGACACAGAATCTGAAGCAGGCTCCAGGCTCTGAGCCGTCAGCACAGAGCCCGACGCGGGGCTCGAACTCACAGACTGTGAGATCATGACCTGAGCTGAAGTCGGAGGCTTAACCGACTGAGCCACCCAGGCGCCCCTCAAAGTTATTTTTAAAACTCAGGTCTGTTAGCTCCTAGGGAGTCATGAATATAGCAAACAAGACATTAAATAACAATTGTTCTACATACAGTTAAAAGTAGTAAAACAAGCAGTGATAGTGAAATATGCTATTGAGTATATTAATACATAAACATACTTAAATCCTTCAATGCTGCAAATCAGATTTGCTTAAATATTCTGCTACTAAGCATATCAAACTACTTTTCATGAACATTTTACCCTAAATTGTGCTTTGCAGATCACAAAATTGCAAAAAATAATTCTTGTTTCCTACAACTATATTTACAATTTTCACTACGAAAGATACCTTCATCTCCTCTAAGTTAGTCAAATAATTTTACTGAATTTTACATTTTCTTGAGTATTTTCTCCAGCCCAGGTTTATTTTCCTCTATACACTGTCTGGCGGTGTTAAATGTAGACCTCATTTGTTATTTTCTCTCTGACAATGTAGATACAACATATATTGGGATATTTCCAGTAGAGCTAACACAAGTCTTTTTTTTTTTTAAAGCACTAATGTTAAGCGGGCTGTATAAAACAGCGTTTCACAATGCAGTTTGGAACAGGAGATGTTTGAAACTGACACAGATTAAGTCACTGATCAAGTTAGTTTAGCAAAGTATCTAAAACACTTTCGTTATTATCTTCAATTAACTTAAAATCACAAAAGAACACTGCCCTATAAGAAGTTCCCTATCTAGGCCGAAGTATAGGGGGTGTGGTGGAGAGAACGAATGAGAACAGGTCACACAGTGCGGGAAGAGTCAGTCTATACAGTATTTGGGTAAGGGGTCTGGATTCAGAAGAACCTAGAATATCTCATCTCGTTCTCATCTAGAATAACCCCCATATCTCTGGGGCAGCCAGGCAGGACACTGATCAGTGCTAGCTTCTCCAGGCAAACCTAAGAAGCAAAACAGAAGGACGGCATGGGTATAGCGCTGCACAAAGAGCAGCTGCCAGTTTGTGTGCCCTCACGTCAAGCCTGGCTTTTAACTACGGTAAATGCTTTCACAGATCACTTAATCCACAAAAGTCCGCAAGGCAGGAGGTTCGTGTTCCCATTTATTTAAAAAGAGGAAACTGGAGCGTCGGAAAGCCCAAGTCGAGTGCGTGAACAGAGAAAGTCACGGGGATCAAACCGGCTCCACAGCCCGAGCTTTTGGCCACCGAACTTAGAACGACAGAGAGACTCCTGAAGAAAGACGAACAGGGACCACGACACCCCTGTTCCACACCTGAAAAACCTGCAGCGTTCGCTTTCTCGGAGGGGCTCTGGTATAGTGGGGGGGTGGGGGGATGTTGCCGGAAGAGGCCCCGGAGATCCTCCTCCCACAGTTACGTCCAAAACAGTACCTTGGCCACGACTTCTGCCGCAGCTGTTGCCCTGCTTCTTACATTCCAAGGTTTCGCGAGGCTATCTGGCCGGCGTACCCGGTGCTTCGGGACCTCCAGGTCTAGGTTCCGTCTCTAGTCGCCCGCCGCCTAACGCCACCACATTCGAAATTCTCCGCCGCGTTCACCCATTGGCTGGCTGGCAGGGGTCACGTGAGGCGACGGCGCTGCCCCGAGTCCCGCCTCACCGGGCTTCGTCACGTGATCCACATCCGGGCATCTACCGCCCCGCCTCCCGGGGGGGCGGAGTCATTAGTGAGCGCTTTGACCTGTGGACACTTTTCTGTTCAGAGTCATTGGCTTTTCGGGGTGGATCTGCTGTGAAATCTTTAAGGGTGGGTATTTAAGGCGTTCAAAAGCTTCCTGTTTCTTTAGTCTTACAGCTTCCCGTCTTTGGGATTGCACTCGAGGGCTCCCTCTTGTGAGAAGAATCTCCTTGATTGTTTGCACGCCGAAGCAGTCGACCGGCTGCACGGAGGCATCTTGTAGGGAATATTAAAACCAAAATAGGAAACAGATTTTGGATTAACAGGATTAGGGAAATTACAGATATCTGAAATATTCAGCCGCAGGTTCTTTGTCTGGCTACCTCTGGCTCTTTAACCCTCGGGAAATGGCAGTAGCATCCGTACAGCTTCTGACTCAGAAGTCTGGGAAATTTTCCTTATTGATGTTTTATTCTCCCTTAGCCTTTCCACGTCCCGACAATCACCGATTCTTGTCAATTCTACCTTTTAGATATTTTTCACGTACAAACCCCACTATTGTCCCTACATCAATCCATCCAAATACCTAATCTTACTATGAACTGTACCAGTACCTACTCTGACCGCAGACTCCTCTCCCTTAGGTTCTTCATAGAACGATGTTTTGACAAAGCAAGTATGATTGCATATGAAACTCTTAAATGGCTCCTCACTGCTTTACAATAGAGTTGAAACTCCTAAAGGTGTTTGGTCCTTAAAGAACCCCATGTTCCTAGTTCCACCTCTTCTGAATTTTCTTTCGTTTTCTTGTAATTCATCTTGCTTTGGCCCAAGCTGTTTTGTTTGTCAAGAACAGTCTTTCCTCCCCCTGAGCCCAGTTAGTCCTACTCACGCTGCAGGTCTCACTGTAGAGGTGAATTCTTCCAGAAAGCCTTATCTGTTCCCAAAGCCCCCTTAATAGTCCGATTTGTACATCCTTAGTGCTATGCATGCGCTTTTCCTTTGGTACCCCTTGCAGCGCTGACTTGTCATTCATTGTCTGTTTATTCAACTTGCATAAGGGTAGAGGTATATAGCCTGCTTATAGTTAAACAGTCAACCTCTATTGAGCAATTTGCAGTTAGTAAGTAAGTATTCACTGGGACAAAAAAAGAATTAGTGAATGAAGCTAAGCAATTGTTTTCAATTTAGATATTCAATTATTCGTAAAGATTTTTTTTTAAGATAACTAACATTTACATCCTTACCCTTGTCTAGTCCTCACCTCATGCCTTCCTAGCTTGAATAGAAGCGATTAGAATATCTGTCTTTAGCCAACAACTTGCTCTCCAGGTGTTATGAGGCACACCACCTCCCCTAGTCCTTAGTTTACTACTGTGCGCGGTGTGACGCATAGGTGCAGAAGCATCAAGAAGAAGGGGTCAGCCCAGACACGTTTTGCTGGCTTTGGCGGTAGGCAGCTGCACTGCAGCTCGGAGTCAGGGACCGGACTCTTGCGCCATCCTCCACGGTGACATTAATCACTCTGCTCTGCAGGTGTGGGTGGCAGCGTCAGTCTGGGCAGTTGGCTCCCGCGGCAGCCGTGGCCCTGGCAGCCGGGACGAGCACCTGGGCACGTCGGCAGTGGAACAGGCGCAGAGGGGGTGCTACTCCGTATGCACACTGCCACAGGTCTGCCCTGGCGGGCCTGCGTTGTCCTCGAGGTCCTGCTGGGCGTGGTCTAGTTCCCCCTAGGCGCTTCCCAGCACAGTACATCCTGACCAAGGTGGAAAATTTGCAGCCAGAATTAAAAAACATTGCAAGGCATCTTAATCAAGAGGTTGCAGTTAGTGCAGATCAGTTGAGGTGGTCCAAAAGAGTCGCCAGGCCACTTACCTAAAGAATACGCGGTGGCTTGTTTCAGAGCTGCCAGTTCGGGATAACTGGCGCGCCCTCAGAGCAACTGTGTTCGTCAGGATTCGGTTTCCAGTGTGGATCGTCATGTCTGTTGCTCTTCGGAGTTTTAGCACAGGGGCAAGATGTAGGTTTTTCTGTTCAGGAACAGTGAGCTACTAATGGGGTCCTATGCTTCCTGACCTCACTGCACTGGATTCCACTTGGAATCGGCCCGTCTCCGTAGGTGTCATCAGTTTACTAATAGTGGAGATTTTTGCTCTGCAAAAAATTGGAATGGCTCATTTCCAGATGCCTATTACATACTTTGTTGGTGTGGTGTCTCTGTTAATGATTCCAATGGCTGCAATGGTACCTTCGTCGATTGTCCTTTACTGATTATGTTCCAGATTCATGGGCCTTTCACAGAATTTGTTCTGCGTTCTCCTAGGTTTTGCCAACTTCGCCAAACACCGTTGACCAAGTCAGATTCAGACGCTTCTTGTAAGGACCTCTTTGCTGCCTTTTATGTTAAGTTCCTTTCAAGGGAATGACATGCTTTCCAGGAACTTCAGAACAATTGCCGTGCCGCTATCGTAATCTATTTAGGTTTAGAAATTCAGATGTGATTTAATTTACTTTATTTAAAATCATGAATTGTGTGAAGTACTGTGGGTTGAGATATAAGCCAAATATATCTGAGAAATCTTTTAAGTGCTAGAAATGTATGTTTAATTGCATCCTAAAAATACAAATGTGGATCAAAGTGTCTGGTTCTGGTTATAAAATTATAATTTCCTAGAGGTGCCAGAACTTTGGAAAACAGGATTAGATGCTAAATGATGCCATATTATACTGACCTATCTCATACATTAAAGTTTTATAAAGTAAGAGAATCCACTGAGGTGACTCTTAAAATTTTGGAAGTGTGGAGGATCATAGGTCTATGATTCCATTTGTACATCTACGAAAGCTATGGTTTTCTTTTCAGAAAAATCCTGGGACTTATAACATGGGGGCCTTTGTCGACACCCCCCTTCCTCCACCCTATGGCTTTCTGGTAATTCCCAGTTGAGAATTCTTATTCTAATGGAACACACAGTGATTATGAGTTCATATGTGACTTGAGATAGAATGGACTTGAGATACATGCAGCAGCGTAGTCCATGCAAACAGTACCTCATATGGTAGGTGATGTTGCCTTTCAACCCTCCTCTGAGAGAATACAAAATGAGTACTTTCTAGGGTGAAGAAATCTAGAATAGACGATAGCTCTAAGTACTGCTGCAGCCCAAAGTAGAAAATCTTAGGCATTGTTTGTTTAGTCAAAGGAAAAAAACCGGAAGGGCAACTCCCTATTACGGAGGTGATTTTATAAACTTCTTTATTTGGAAGGATTAAGTACCCTAATGGGTGTAAACTATGGTAGATGTTTAATATAGGAAACAATAACAGGTAATGTCAATTGTGGATCAGTTGTTTGCTTGTTTGATTTGAAAAGATGATAAAACTAGCTGCGGTTGGGAGATTTATGAAGACATTTGATAGTCATTGGAGACGATTAAACAAATGAAGAAAAAAGAATCAGAGATTTAAAAAAATTTTTTTTATTGCTTGAGGCCAGAGGGTATGAACTGGAAAGTGAGAGCAGGGCTGCTTCATAAACTTGAGACCTGTGCTCTAGAAAGGCCTTGCACTTGGTTTAATGCTCTGCCTTTGCCATCTTTTTTTTTTTTTAACGTTTATTCATTTTTGAGAGAGAGAGACAGAGCAGAGCGTTAGCAGAGGAAGGGCAGAGAGAGAGGGAGACACAGAATCCGAAGCAGGCTCCAGGCTCTGAGCTGTCAGCACAGAGCCCGATGCGGGGCTCAAACCCACGAACTGTGAGATCATGACCTGAGCCGAAGTCGGACACTTAACCAGCTGAGCCACCCAGGCACCCCTGCCTTTGCCATCTTAAAATGCTTGCTATTTTATCCTTGAGCTTGTGATTTGTAAGTGAAGTCTGACGAGACAAGCACATGCACATGAACTAACGAGATAACGTGCACTGTGTGTGTCCATCTGGGTCTCTTGCTGCCCCAGTTGCCATATCGTGTTCAGGATGCCCACTAAATGGCTTCTATGACACGCTTACTTTATGCTTAGGGATCGGTGCTCAGAAGGGCTTCATGCTTGGTATAGTGCTCTGCTGTCGTCTTGAAATTCTTAACAGTTAAAAAAAATTTTTAATTCCAGTATGGTTAACATACGGTGTTATATTAGTTTTGGGCATACTATATGATGATTGAACAAGTCTATACATTATTTAGGGTTCATCATGATAAGCATACTCTTTTTTTTTTTTTTTTCCTGAGAGAGAGAGAGAGAGGGAGAGAGCACATACTTTTGCGTGGTGGGGAAGGGCAGAGAGAGAGAGAGAGAGGGACAGAGGATCCGAAGCTGGCTGTATGCTGATAGCAGAAAGTCTGATGGGGGCTCAGACTCCCAAACTGTGAGATCATGACCTGAGCAGAAGTAGACTTTTAACCAACTGAGCCACCCAGGAGCTTGATAAATATACTTTTAATCCTCTTCACTTATTTTACCCATATCCCCACCCACCTCCCCTCTGGCAACCATCAGTTCATTCTCTGTAGTGAAGAGTCTGTTTCTTGGTTTCTCTTTTTCTTTGTTGGTTTGTTTTGTTTCTTAAATTCCACATGTAAGTGAAATCATATGGTATTTGTCTTTCTCTGGCTGACTTATTTCACTTAGCATTACATGCTCTATTTCTTCTCATGTTGATGCAAATGGCAAGATTTCATTCTTTGCTCATGGCCGAGTAATATTACACACACACATACACACACACACCCCATCTCTTCTTTATCCATTCATCTATAGATGGACACCTGGATTGCTTCCATAATTTGGCTATTGTAAATAATGCTGCAATAATCATGAGGATGCATATGTCTTTTCAAATTAGTGTTTTTGTATTCTTGGGGAATTACTGGATCATATGGTAGTTCTATTTTTAATTTTTTGAGGAATTGCTATACTGTTTTCCACAGTGGCCATACCAACATTCACAGAGTTGAATTCCCACTAACAGTGCACAGAGGTTCCATCTTCTCTACATCCTTTTTCTTTTTTTTAATGCTTTTATTTATTTTTGAGAGAGAGAGAGACAGACAGACAGACAGAGAGACAGAGCACAAGCAGGGGAGGAAAAGAGAGAGAGGGAGACACAGAATCTGAATCAGGCTTTAGGCTCTGAGGTGTCAGCACAGAGCCTGACATCCGGGGCTGGAACCTTGAGATCATGACTTGAGCCGAAGTCAGATGCTTAACCAACTGAGCCACCCAAGTGCCCGAGAGAGAGAGAGAGAGAGAGAGAGAGAGAGAGAGAGAGAATGTCAAGCAGGCTGTGCACTGTTAGCACAGAGCCCAATGCAGGGCTTGAACTCACTGACCGTGAGATCATGACCTGAGGTGAAATCAAGAGTTGGACGCTCAACCAGCTTAGCCACCCGGGCACCCCTATTGCTATGGCTCATGTCAGAGAAATTACTGCCTATGTCCTCTTCTAGGATTTTAATGGTTTGAGATCTCACATTTAGGTCCTTAATCAATTTTAGTTTATATTTGTGTATGGTGTAAGAAAGTGGTCCAGTTTCCTTCTTTTGCATTTAGCTGTCCAGTTTTCCTAACATCATTTGTTGAAGAGACTTTTTTTTTTCCATTGCATATTCTTGCCTCTTTTGTCAGAGATTAATGAACCATATTATCATGGGTTTATTTCTTGGCTCTTTCTTCTGTTTGAAATTCTTAACAATTTTATCTTTGAACTTGTATATTCACTTTGGGTCTCACTGAACTTTCATACTTCTTAGGCTAAAGAGACTTTTAAAAACCTAATCTGAGATTGCTTATTATCAGACAGTTTTAAGAAACTCAAGTTAATTTTATGGAGCCAGTGAAGCCCCTTGGATATTAGCAAAACTTTAACTGAAATATCATATATATTTTTTTAATTTTTAATGCTTATTTATTTTTGAGAGAGAGAGAGAGAGACAGAATGTGAGCAGGGGAGGGGCAGAGAGAGAGGAGACATATAATCCAAAGCAGTCTCCAGGCTCTGAGCTATCAGCACAGAGCCCGACATGGGACTCGAACTCAAGAACTGTGAGATCATGACCTGAGTGGAAGTCAGACACTTAACGGACTGAGCCACCCAGGCGCCTCTGAAATATCATATTTTAAAACATGCATAAAATCACTATTTTTGCTGCCCTTGTGTAAATAACCAGGCCAAATTTAATGAGACTAGACTTAGTTCACAAATAAATCACTGCTACTGTAATTGTCTTTGGTAAAAATGGAGTGACTACAGAGAAAAAAATTGTATTTCAGTAGAAAACTGTAGTGTCCCCATTACAGATTCTAGTCCTGTTCATTCTCTTTGAGGTTTTGTTATTAACCTATTAAGCTGTATTGAACTCTGAGTTCTTCTGGTCCTTCTAGCTTAAGTCCTCTTATATCTGGCTACGACTGTTCACATATTTCCAATTTTCTCTTACACTTGTGACTTAGAATCACTAAAAACTAAAACTTCTCTTTTCCCCATGCCCAAAGTAGCTAAAGGAGGGCAACTACAGGTGGGCTGGAACAGCAGATTTTAGCTACTTACATGAACAAATCCTATGTCTGTCCGTCTGTCTGTGAAAGTGTTACTCTTTCACTTATATGGACAGAGAGGTTTTTCTGAATATTTGAGTTAAATCACTTTTCTTTATGTTTATTACTGCTTGAGGTTGAGCCTTTTTTTTTTTTTTTTTTAATTTTTAACGTTTTTTTATTATTGACAGAGACAGAGCTTGAGCATGGGAGGGGCAGAGAGAGAGGGAGACACAGGATCTGAAGCAGGCTCCAGGCTCTGAGCTGTCAGCACAGAGCCTGATGCGGGGCTCGAACTCACAAACTTGTGAGACCATGACCTGAGCCGAAGTCGGACACTTAACCAACTGAGCCACCCAGGCGCCCTGAGGTTGAGCCTTTTTGAGTTTAAAAAAATATATATACCAACAAAACTACTCTGAAAAGGAAAATATTGCCACCATTTGTAGGCCATGTAACCTTCAAGTATGTGCTATTTTTTTTTTTAATGTTTATTTATTTTTGAGACAGAGAGAGACAGAGCATGAGCGGGGAGGGGCAGAGAGAGAGGGAGACACAGAATCCGAAGCAGGCTCCAGGCTCTGAGCTGTCAGCACAGAGCCCGATGCGGGGCTCGAACTCACAGACCACGAGATCGTGACCTGAGCCGAAGTCGGATGCTCTACCGACTGAGCCACCCAGGTGCCCCAAGTATGTGCTATTTTTATCCCTGTATCTAACTCAAGTCAGAAATATAAGCAAAAACAATTTACTTTTGAAACTTGAAGTTTTTAAAATAGTGTGATATGACTGCCACTGTTCTAGTCCCCAGAGAGTTTGCTGTGTGGAATCTTGAAATCAATAAAGACAGATGGGAGAACTTGGAGTGTTACACAAAATGAAGCAAAGTAAACAAACAAAGGAAAATGTGCAAAACTTCAGAAGTATCACCACAGCAGGTCATATTGCGCAATCTTCATACCTATCTCTGTGTAGGCCACTTTCCGACATTAAAGCTGCAAACCAGGAAAATCCATCAGATTGAAACTGCCATCTTCGTTCCACTGTCTACAGATGCTTCCAGCTCAAATCTAGAAATGTTCTTCCTTGACTGCTCTGTAGGCTCAGAGACTAAGTTTATAATTTGATCCAACTATTAACCTTTGTTTTTCTTGTTTCCTTAGAAATACGTCTATTAAATACCTGATTGCACAGACTATATAGAGGCCCAACTTAGACGGAAGCTTCTACCTGCAATACTGCCTCTTGAAATGAGACATCATTTTATTTATCCTGTCCTAAATAATCATGACTTGATTCCTTATTATAAGACATGAATGCATTATTCAAACACTTATCTCCACCAGTCCAAAAAGTTTTCTGTGATCCACTTCCAAAAGCAGACAACAGTTTCCATATATCAATACTTAGAGATTTAGTTTATTGGAAAAGACACCAAAGAAAGATTGCAGTTGAACCTTCTTAGAAGAGACCTATAAGACCTATATAGACAAAAATCTATAATCACAACAAAAATCTGTAAAATCTTCAGCCGGAGTTATATCAGACAACCACATAGCTTTAGATCATTTACTGACTGAACTAGAAAGAATATCTATTATTAGTAATATATCATGTTGTGCCTATATAAATAACTCAGGGGAAATCGAAACCCAGTTACATTTTATGCCCCCCCCCCCCAAATTCAGATTGGCTTGGAAAAGTAAAATTCGAATCTGATTATAACTCATTTGATCTTTTTAGTTGGTTAAGTTTGGGTAAATGGGTACCTTTAGCATTAGTCTTGGTCACCATGTTGTTTGTTTTCATGGTCCTTTGAAGATTACAAACCAGGATTTCAGTAAATTTTTCTGACCATTCAAGTTCATGCAATCATTGTTCTCATAAGGATCACCGATGAGTCAGTGGCTGCTGACAAGCATTTCAGCTTTGGGGGGGGTATTTTTTTCAAATAGTACTTGGTATTATCCTGCTGCTAGTCATATTGTTAATATCCCTTATGCGTTGTATTTTCTCAAGAGTCTTAATGCTTGTCTTGATTCCCCCAGAATGCTTAAGTGAAACTTAAACTTTCTTCATGTTAGTGTTACCTTTCAGCTTCCTAGACAATCAGCTACAAACAAGTAAACTTAACAATTTTACTCTAAAAAAGTTGTACGTTTCTAGTAACCAGTCTCTCTCACACACACACACACACACACACTACCACCTCATTCATCCTTTATGAACTGAGCTCTCACTGTTAAAAGTTGAGCTTGAAAACACTTTTTTTTTAATGTTTATTTATTTTTGAGAGATAGACAGGCGTGAGCAGGGGAAGGGCAGAGAGAGGCAGACACAGAATCCGAAGCAGGCTCCAGGCTCTGAGCCATCAGCACAGAGCCCGACGCAGGGCTCGAACTCACAGACTGTGAGATCATGCCCTGAGTTGAAGTTGGCTGCCCAACCGACTGAGCCACCCAGGCGCCCCTGAAAACACTTTTGATTTGAAGTCTGCTGATTCACAGTTTGTCTCTTGCTCAGTAAAATATTCATATCAGGTAAAGCTCTCTGAATTTTCTTTTAGCAGTGCATTGTGAGTCCTCTGAAATGCTGCGCTCAGGTTCTGTATCAGGACCTCTTTAACCAGGAGTACGAGGGGCTGACAGCCCTGAGAAGCCATTCGAACCACAGCTTGCTTCGAACACAGAATGGCAATGGTGTCAATGAAACACGACTGAAGAACATTATTATTTTCTAACAACCTACACTAAAAATGATGACATAGAAGGAAAAAGATATGACAGCCCATTAATTCTTTTTCCTTCCAGTCCACCTCATTAGTAAAGGGAAGGTAGAAAACGTTGGTAGAAACTGCACATATAAAGAACTAAAAACAGTTCAGTGAGTCTTGTGCAGCTTTTCTCCCGTTCTGGTAAGAATGAGATACATATGCATACAAGAGCTCCGAGATGCGATTTTGGTGATTGTGCACATTCAAGTTAAACGCAGTCATGTTGGCATTTAAAACTAGCATCGTGTGATGTGAGGATGAATGGCACAATTCATGCTAATGTTTGAAATGTAAAATTTGCTTTTTACTGAGAATGATTTTAAATGTCAGATGAATAAAACACAATGATGAATTGAGAGAGCTCCTACGGAAGAAAGGGAAAAAGCTTTATATGTTAGTACCTTTAATGGCACATTTGTCCTGCATTTTGAAGAAGGAGCCTCGCACATTTTCATTTTGCATTGGCCCACACAAGTTATGCAGCTCGCCTGGAGCAAGGTCTTGAAGGTTCTGACTGTGGAAGTTACTTTGTCCCTTTTCATTTTGAGAATGGTCAGACTTTAGATTGAGTTTGTTTTATAGGGCCTTGAAGAATAGAAATGGCTGAGCTTGGGGTTTCTGATCCACCAAAGATGTAACATATCACCAGAGTAGAAAAATGGATAACTTTTGTACATTTTACAGTGACTTAGTTCTTTTTCTGCGTTCTCGATGTGTAAAGTTAATTATTTAAGATCTTTCTTCTTTTTTCCCTTTCTAGATTTTTTTTTAAAGTTTTATTATTTTTGAGAGGGAGAACATGAGCAGGGTAGGGGCAGAAAGGGAGGGAGAGAGAGAGAATCCCAAGCAGGCTCCAGGCTGTCAGCATGGAGCCTGACGTGGGGCTCAAACCCACGAACCATAAGATCATGCCCTGAGCTGAAATCAAGAGTCAGTCGCTTAACTGACTGAGCCACCCAGGCACCCTTCCCTTTTTAAAATGCAGTCATTTATTGCCATAAACTTTCCTTTTAGCACTGTTTTTGTTGAGTCTCATAAATTTTGGTATGTTATATTTCTATTATTGTGTGTTTCAAGATATTTTTTGATTTACCTTTTTTCAAAATATTTTTTTTCTACTTTTAAGTAGTCTCCACACCCAACATGGCACCCTAATTTCCAATCCAGTCGCCTGCTCTACTAACTGATCCAGCCAGGCACCCCGATTTCCCTTTCGAGTTCATTTTTGACCCATTGGTTGTTCAGGAGGGTGTTGTTTGATTTTTACATATTTGTGAATTTTTCCAGTTTTTCTCCTGTCATCGATTTCTAGTTTCATACCATTGTGGTTGGAGAAGATACTGGATATGACTTCGGTCTTTGTATATTTGGTAAGACTTGATTTGTGATCTAAGAAATGATCTATTCTAGAAAATGTTGCTTGAGAAGAATGGGTGTATATGTGGATAGAATGTTCTGTATACGTCTGTTAGGTCCATTTGGTCTAAAGTGTAGTTCAAGTCCTATGTTTCCTTTTTGATTTTCTATCTGGATTATCATCTATTGTTGGAAGTGTGGTATTAAATTCCCCTCCTATTTTTGTATTGTTCCCTATTTCTCCCTTTAATGTATTAGTATTTGCTGAATACATTTAGGTATTCCGATGTTGGATATGTGCACATTTATAATTGTTATGTCCTCTTAATGCATTGACACCTTTTCATTATATAATGACCTTTTTGTCTCTTGATACAGTTTTTGCTTAGAGTCTATTTCATCTGAATTAAGTATAGCTAGTTCATTTTTGTTTCTGTTTGTGTGGAAAATATTTTTCTATCCCTTTACTTTGTCACATATGCAAATTCCACCTTCTTAAAACATATTTATGGGGATTGTGATTGGTTACAATTATCTAGAGCTTCCTGATTTTGATTTTCATTAATGTTGTTATACGTGTAAAAATCCATACTAGGAGCACACTTAAAACAATTTGGGGGATGCCAGAGTGTCTCAGTCAGTCAGGCATCCGACTCTTGATTTCAGCTCAGGTCATGATCTCACAGTTTGAGTTCAAGTCCTGCATCAGGCTCTGTCTTCATAGCATGGAGCCTGTTTGGAATTCTCTCTCTCCCTCTCTCTCTGCTCCTCCCCCACTCATTCTCCCTCTCTCTATCTCTCTCTTTTTCTCTCTCTCTCCCTCTATCTCTCACACAAAATAAGTAAACATTAAAAAAACCAATTTGTGGGGCACCTGGGTTGCTCAGTCACTTAACTGCCCGACTTTGGCTCAGGTCATGATCTCACGGTTGGTGGGTTCAAGTCCCGTGTCGGGCTCTGTGATGACAGCTCAGAGCCTGCTTTGGATTCTGTGTCTCTCTCGCTCTTGCCTCTCCTCTGCTTATGCTCTGTCTCTCTCTGTCTCAAAAATAAATAAACATTTAAAAAAATGCAATTTAAAAAACAAACAAAAAAACCAATTTGAGACATGTAGTAATTGTCACAATAGAAAGTGGTTATTTCCCTTATCTCTTTTCTAAAGTATGTTATTCCTTCAAATGTTGGGAAATACTTACAGTTTGAGTGTTTGTTTTCTTCCCAAATTGTTATGTTGGAAATCGTAGTGCCCAGTGGTATGTCAGGAGGTGGGGCTTTGGGAGTACTTAGGTCAGGGAAGCAGAGGCCTCAGGAATGGGGTTAGTGCTCTTATAACAGAGCTCCCTAGCCCCTTCCACTGTGTGAGGAGACAGGGAGAAGTAGCTCGCTGTGAACCAGGGAGCCCTCACCAAAAACCCGAATCTGCCAGCACCATGATCCTGGACTTCTCAGCCTCGAGAGCTGTGCGAAGTAAAATTCTGTTGTTTATAAGCCATCAGAACAGTGATATACTGTTATAGCTGTCCAAACAGAATAACGCACTTATTAAGTGAAGTAATTTATAGCATATTGATGGTATTCTATAAATAAAAAGGTACACATAGGGCTTAATTTACTTGGGAAAACAAGGTACACACCTGTGTAAAGTGGCCTAACAATGATGTAATAATAACTAAGGATGCTAATGATATAATACAGAAATGAGTATTGCTTAATGGGACTGAGAAAATGAAAATTATTAACTGAGGAAATTGAAGCAATGGAGTGACTTTAATTAAGATTTCATTCATTCGCAGAACAAATGTATTTTTAAACACTAAGGCAGAGACTGCTCTTGCCTACCTGATATCCCTTCTTCTCTCTTAATAATAGAATCACTATATTATTGACGTAGCAATGTGTGTGGCTATAATAAACATTTCAAACCTCCCTTTTGCAGGAATATCTAATAAGGGTAGAAGTCCTTACACAGGGAACTAGGTAAGTTTCATGATGTATTTTCTTAAGCTTCTAGCGTAAGAAGTGTCTAATCCTAAAGCAAGTATAGCAAAAATGGTTTCATCTTTCATGTCACCTTACATCATGTCATAATTACTTATTTCAGTGTCTCTCTTAAAGTATATAAGCTGTATGATGACAGAAGTTGTGTCCGTCTTGTTTTATATTGGATCCCAGAAGAGGCACCGAATAAATGAATTTTTGTTGTATGAATGAAGCTATGACTGTCAACTTTGTGTTAAAAAGGATTCTGAGTCAGTATTATACTCAGGTGAAATAATGTCCTTGTCAATTTGTTATTAATGTCATAGGCATGCCGGGGGCGGGGGGGCGGGATATACACCTGCCAGACGTGTGTCATTTCATTAAAGCTTAATGTTACAAACACAAATCACTAATGTTATGCTGTCTTATGGCTAAGTTTGCTTTTGTGTTATGTGTTGACGTAATGAACTAGTAAGCAACTGTAGATCAGCCAAACAGTTGTAAGAATTAAAGGAATAATAAGAATGTTGAGATTGAATTAGAATTAGTTTTTTAATCTCCTTCAAGTTATAGATTTTGGAGGTTATGTGATTTACCGAAAGTCTCACAGTTTCTTGAAGTGGTTTCTTGTATCTCCCTCCAACAATGTGTTCATGCCTCACCTTATTAACAACCTCACCTAAATTAGCCACCCATGACAGGGCTGCATGGCTCATTACTCTGGAGCAAAGGAGGGATAAAAAGAACAAGCACAGAGATTATTTTGAAATTGTGTGGAAAGTCCTGAAACTCTGAAATTTCAGTGGCTTCTTCCTCCAGTGCCCGCTCCCTCCAATTTTTAGGTGAAATTAAACACAGACGGAAACTCTGCTACAGTTTTTCTTCTCATTAAAAAAAAAAACAACTTTTTGAATCATACTCAACTCCATTCATTGTGACTAGAAGCATGTTTATTCAACATTCATTTCTATTACACAAATATTCTCCAGTGTCTGCATTTGACACTTTATTTTGACACATGTGTTTATCCTTGGAAATCTTAATTCCATTTCATGTTGTTATTTTATAATTTCTTTCATAAGCAACTTTCTTCAAAAGCAACAACAACGACGGGATCTTTGTTAGGTCTGCAAGGGCTGGAAGACTGGACTGGCAATGTGGGTTGAGAGAAGGTAAGTTTTGCCTTAAGATGGTACTATGTATCAGAGTAAAAGGGGGCTGACATCTGAGAAAGAGGCCAACGGTAAAGGAGGTACAGTAACTCGAATGCAGATTCTAGAATAGTCAAGAGATGTCCACATACTTGTAAAACTCCAAGCTAATTATTTCTTAGATTATCTATGGCAGTCCTATTATATGTAGCCTGTCTAGTGACATATGAAATGTATCAGCTTCTTGTGCAATGTGAAACAATAGGAAAAAATTCTAATTTACTATTATTCCAGCATTCTTGTCCTTTAAATATTATTTCGCTCAAATAGAAAGGTAATGTTTATTAAAAGCATTAGATTTTCATCATGATTTAGCATGGAGTTATAATAAAAATAAAATACGGTTAGCTCTAGGCACCTGTCAATTTTACTAGTAAACTGTCTCTGTGGCAGAACATTAACTAGTGAATCATTCCATCTAACAGTGGTTGGCTAACTTTGCCAGACTGGGAGAACGGAAATGTGCACTGAGGGGAGATAAAATGTTACCTTACCTAAGAGACAGATTGGGATGGTCAGATTCTGAAACTTTTTCACTGAGGAACTTGGTAGAAATACAGAGGTGTGGGCCTTATCCTGCCACGACAAGCCTGGGCCTTTCTCAGCTGTGTTGGTTCTCCAGCTGATTCTGATGTTCATCAGACTCTTATGTGCATATAAATCACCGGGAGATCTTGTTAAAATGCAGATTCCGATTCACTAGGTGGGAGGCTGGGCCCGAGATTCTGTATTTCTAACAAGCTCCTGGGTGTTGCCGATGCTGGTGGTCTATGGGGCATGTTTTGAGTAGCAAAACTCCGAGGCAGTGAATCTCAAACTTGGTGCACACTGTGGTCACATGGGGACTTTTAGGAGTACTCTCTAGGACCCATCCCCAGATTCCTTGATTTGGTCAGCAGATAGATGGAGCGAAGCTTAGGCAGTAGGGATTTTTAGAAGCTTCCAGATGATTCTACCATACAGTCAAATCTGAGAACCACTGTAGTGAATGACCAATTCTAAAATCGTTTTTTTTAAAACACATTTTTATTTATTTTTGAGAACAGAGAGAGACCCAGCATGAGTGGAAGAGAGGCAGAGAGAGAGGGAGACACAGAATCCAAAGCAGGCTCCAGGCTCTGAACTGTCAGCACAGAGCCGACATGGGGCTCGAACCCATCAACCGTGAGATCATGACCTGAACTGAAGTCAGATGCCCAACCAGTCGAGCCACCCAGGCGCCCCGTGAATGACCAATACCAGAATAACGGGCCTCCTTTGGTCATCCACCCTTTTGACCCTTAGGTTCTAAACCTCATTCTGGAGAGTGACCTACCATTCTATCTACTTGGGAACAGATCTATTCCATTTGAAAGTAAGTAGAAGACACAGTGCTTCTACTGCTAAGAAACCTTACATGTCTTTCCTAGGACTAAAGGACATTTCTGTTGCATAGTCTCTGTGCTACGATCGAAATAGAAAATTTTACATTGATACAACACTATTTCCTAATCTTCAGTCTGTATTCAAATTTTATCAGTTGTTGCAATAATGTTTTCATATAGCTGTATTTTTTCTCAGGTTCATGATCTAATCTAGAATTACTTTGTTAGTTTGTTCAAGATTCAGTTTGATTCTAACTCCTTTGCTGCAATGTGGTAGGGCAAGTTGGCCAGGTTCAATTCCCTTTAGTTAATTGTCTGTCTCTTGCCTTTTAAAATAGAGCTTTTTCTGTGTTAGTATGCCATCTTGTCATCAAGGCTTTCACACATACAAAGGTCACAAATAAGTTTGCTGTAACGTTCATTCCAGCCTACATTTACTCCCTACTCCTGTAATAATTGTCTTGGATTGCAAACATGACTCTTCAGCCAGTGCCTTGAAATAGAATGGGTCTCACCTATTTGCTTCTCAAGTAGCCCATCTTAAATAAGCTGGACAGCAAAAAAAAAAAAGGAAAAAAATGATAAATTGTACCTTATGAAAATGAAAAAAAATTTGATCTGTAAAAGGGCCTATTAAAAGGATAAAAAGACAAGTTAGTAACTGGGAGAAAATATTTGCAAGCCACCTATAGTAGGTTGAATAATGGGTATGTACAAATATCAAGTCCAAACTCTGGAACTTGTAAATGTTATTTTGGAATAAGGGTCTTTTTTTTTTTTCCTTTAAAACTTTTATTAGTTAATATTTTCAAAATAGATGGGCTGTGACAAGAAAAGGGGTCTTTGCAGTTGTAGTTAAGCTAAAGATTTTGAGATCAGGAGATTATTTTCGGTTACCCAGGTGGGTCCTAAATGCCATCACGAGAATGTTTGTGAGAGAAAGGCAGAGGGCGATTTGACAAATACATAGAGAAAGAAGGTGACGTGAAGATGGAGGTAAAGGGTGGACAGATGCAGCCACCAAGCAGACAGAGAAGACGATGTGGAGACTGAGTAGAGACAGAGAGAGGCGACCATCGCTCTGGAGAGCTGACAGCTCCTAGAAGCTGGAAGAGGCAAAGAAAGGCTTTTCTTCCAGAGGTAGTGCAACCCTGCCGAAGCCTGGGTTTGGACTTCTAGCTTCCAGAACTGGGGGAGAATATATTTATGTTGTCTTAAGACACCCTCTTGCTGGTGATCTGGTACAGTAGCCATAGGAAAATAATACAAGATCTATCCAACAAAGGACTATTATCTTGACTATCTAAAGAACATCAAAACTCAACAGTAAAAAACAACCCAGTTAGAAAACAAGCAAAAGACGCACAGACCTTTCACCGAAGAGGATAAACAGATGGCAGAAAAGCACATGAAAAGATGTTTACCAGGATTAGCCATCAAGGACATGCAAAATTAAAACCATAATGAGATTTCAACTACACTCCTATCAGAATGACTACAATAAAAAATAATGACAACGCCAAATTCTGGTGAGGATGCAGAGAGGCTGGCTCATTGCTACATTGCTGGTGGGAATGCAAAATGATACATCCATTCTGGGAAAAAGTTAGGCAGGTTCTTAAAAAGCTAATAATGTGATTATCCTATAATCCAGCTAGTGCACTCTTGGGCGTTTTCCCCCCAGAGAAATGAAAAGTTATGTGTACACAAAACTTGTACATATATACTCACAGAAGCTTTATTTTTACAGCCCAAACCTGGGATCATTGCAGATGTCCTTCAACAGGTGATGGTTAAATAAATTGTGGTGCCTCCATACCAAGGGTAACAAAAAGGAATGTTGATACATGCAGCAACTTGGGTGACTCTCCAAAGAACTGTGTTAAGTGGAAAAAGTCAAATCCAAATGATTAAATACTGCATGATTCCATTAACGTAACAGTTCTGAAGTAACAAAACTTTAAAATTGTCCCTGAAGAGAAAGAGGGACGGGGAGGGTTAGGAAGAAGTACTCTTATAAAAGTGCAACATGAAGGATTCTTGAGATTTCCCTTTTTTTTTTTTTTACCTAGTTTAAAAAATAAATAAGAGGCTTATTGAGTTATAAAGTTATCGAAAGTGTTCAAATCAATTTTTTTAGTGTATTCACAGATATTTGCAACCATTCTCACAATCAATTTTAGAGTATTTTCATCACTCCAGAAAGAAACCCAGTAACTACTAGAAGTCATTCCGTTATTTTTCCCAGTCCTTTCCCTCAGCCCCAGGCAATCCTTCATCTGTTGTCTGTCTCCATATATTTGCCTATTTTGCATATTTCATATAAACAGGATCATATGTGGTCTTTTGTGATTTCAAGGTTCACCTGTGACGTAGCACATGTGCGTTCTTTATTCCTTTATATTGCTGAATAATGCGATATTCTATAGATACGCCACATTCCATTTATCCATTCATGTGTTGGATTTAGTCTTTCCTGCTTTTCGGCCGTTATGAGTAATTGTACTATGAACATTTGTGTAGACTATTGTGTGTGGGCATATATTTCCATTTCTCTTGGGTAGATACCTAAGAGTATAACTGCTGGGGCGTATGGAGACTTCACATTTACCGAGTTGAGGATCTTGCCATCTTACAGTCCCCTCCCAGAACAGGAGGGTTGAGACATACCGACATCCTCATCCGCACTTGCTGTTACCCTTTCTCTTTGATTCCAGCCATCCTAGTGGGGGTGATGTGGCATCCCATTTACTTTTGATGTGCATTTCTCTGATCTGCTAATGATATCGAGCATTTTTTCATGTGTTTATTGGCCATTTGTGTATCTTCTTTGGAGAAATGTCCATTGAGATAATTTGTTCATTATAAAGACTGGGTTATTTGTTTCTATTTTTGAGTTGTAAGTGTTCTTTAAGTTCTCAATAAATTTTAGATAAAAATCTTTTTATCAGATATATGATTTCTAAAAACTTCCTCCTGCTATGTGGGTTGTCTTTTCACTTTCTTAATAGTATACATTGAAGCACAAAAATGTTTTTAATTTTGATGAAGTCCAATTTATTTATTTGTTTGTTTGTTTGTTTATTTATTTATTTTGCTCTTGCTTGTGCTTTTGTTGTCATATCTAAGAAACCATTGCCTAATCCACGGTCACGAAGATTGATACCAATGTTTTCTTCTAAGAGTTTTATAGTTTTAGTTCTTACGTTATGTTTAGATACCTGTGGATTACCTTGACTGGGGTGGATACATAAACCTACACAGGCAATAATATAGAATTTAATACACATATACACACCTACACACACAGCAGATGAGTACAAGTAAAACCGAAGAAATCTTATTAACATTGGTGGATTGTATCAATGTCAAATATCTTGGATGTGATATTATACTACAGTTTTGCAAAATGTTACCATTAGGGTAAGCAAAGTGATCTCTGTGTCGTTTCTTAGAACTACACAGGAATCTAAATTTAGCTCAATAAAAATTTCAATTAAGAATAATAATCTTTAGAAATTGGTATTTTTCCTTTTCTTGCCCAATTAGTGGTAGTCACTTTTTTTTCTTTCTTCCTTCCTTTCTTTTCTTTTTTTTTTTTTTTTTTTTGCATAAAGGAAATGGCAACATAATAACAAGGATTGCCAGGTGAATTAAGAGCCTAATGTGGATATGGGTAATTCTTGTCTTTAAAAAATAAGCAATAGACATGTAATAGTTTTAGTATTAATTTTACATACATTCGTGTTTCCACATGTAGTACTGATTCTTATTTCCACCAAATGCCTAATAATAATGACATGAGGAAGAGAAATTGTGCCAAATAGAAATAATTTTAAGTGCCAATACTTTTTAAAAGTACCTACATGTTGGAATATATTATACTTAACACATAAGTAAATAAAAGCAAGGATTATCTAATTACCTCTTGAAATTTTAAAATTAAATCTTCTCTGAAAATTTTATTTTTGCTAAGCTTTAATCTTGTTTTTTAAAGAACAACTGTTAATAGGCAATTAGCTGCTTTATTGAATATGAGATAAACCATCACATACCTTATAATGCAAATTACTATACTAAGTACAAGGCAAAAGGGCATAGTAATCTTTTGTGGTTTTATTCTTTGGAAGAGGTTGGGAGAATATTGGCTTGAATTCTATCATCCTGACTACTTAGTTTTGTGTTCTTAAAAATACTGTTCATAAAATTTATTAGGTGACAAGTTAAGCCAAGCATTAAATGGAACGTTAATGGCAAATTATTTGTAAATGTCTATCTTAAGGTTTTTTCTTTCTTAATGAACTAGAATTTACCATGGAATATAAGGCTTCTTTGTTTTTCAAAAACTTTCTTTTGGTTTTAATTCTAGTCTCTGATAACAATAACAAAGTTTAATAATATTTCCCCTTTGAGAATTTCTAACTACAAATCAAGTTAGACATTTTTTCCAAAATCTGCTTTGTTATCAAAAGGCATTAAAACATTTCTTGTGGCAAGAAAGGATCCTATTAGGTTTTGGTTGCTATTGTCTGGGATTAACAAATAAGAAGAAAAGAGGTAGGAAATGACTAATATACTGGAAATATTTGTACATACCAAAAGGCCACCACCTCATTGTCTTTGTATCTGAGCAGCCCTGAGAAGATTCTCTTGCTTCTCAGCAGGTGTGTGGTGTGCACTAGAGACTGGCTCTGGTGATCTGGCCATTGTACTCTGTAGTCTCCATCTTGAGGATATAGGAGATTATGCTATCAAAGCATTGCCAGTGCAACCAGTAACAAAAAACAAAACAAAACAAAACAAAAAATTAAGTTCTTCTATTGTGTTGGAGCTCATCGGCCTAAGTGCCAGCAGACAGATGAAAATCCAGGCTAATCAGTAGGTGTCTTCTGAGTAAGGTTTCTGAACATAGTCTTGTAAGCCCATCTCTGTATTTTCTTGGAATTTTCCATCTGGTTTGTGCTGGTCAAACCCGAATGATCAGGACTAGAGAGGACTATGGCTTACCTTAGTATGCATACTCAGAGCTGCTCTTATCCAGCTTCACCAGACTGTTAACAGAAGTCCTGATGCTTCCAGATGTGCTCCATGACTTGCTTTATTCAGTAGCTGGAAGGTTTCCCTTCCTGGATGCTGTTCTGCAGGTGGTCAACCATAGCTGCCAGGGTACTGGAGAGACTCAACGACCTGGGCACACCGAGGCAGGCCAAGGCTGAAGAGCTCATTCCTGCAGGGCAGCACGAGGCTGATGTCGCATTCCTGACCAAGTGCCTGAACTGCTGGCCCAGAGCGTGGGGAGGAGAAGCAAGTGGGATGTAGACTGGCAGATGTAGCACATGCTGAGGTATTCTGAAACGGGGCTAGGCATCATGAACCTCAATGTGATGTAAGTGTCTAAAGGGAGGGTGCCTTTGACCTCCGTGATGGGTGTGGACTGGTCTCCAGTGATGAGGTGGGTGCTCCCTCCTCCACTATTTTGTCTGCCAGGCTGGGAGACGAGAAGCTGTGGTATTAAGTGCTTTTGGTAAGGTATCATATGCTCAAGGAATCTCACTTGCAGACTGGTTCTCCCATGGTATTCTGAAGACTTACCATTGTTAAGAGATTCACGTAGGTTGGCAAGGGACGCTACTACATTTGCCTGTGTGCCCAGAGCCCCCTGGCTTGTGTCGGCTTTAGAATCCGTGATCAGGACACCCATACCATCCTCCTCTAGCGAGGGCTGCTGGGTGTTCACGAGCACTCTGCATCAAGAAGACCTATTTCTCAGCTGAAGCAGCACATTCCTTCGTCTCTCCTATTGCACGTCGGAGGGCTTCTTCTTCCTTTTTTTTCCTCCCCCTACAGGGCTTCTGTTCACACTGTACAGATTCCATTTATACTCATCTCTGAGCATTTTTTCATTCAGCAAAACCGACAGCTCTCCAGGTGCTCCTTACCGATGATGCCGTCTTAGTTGCTCTGACAGCTGTAGGTCAAACTTTTCCTTACGCCCCTTTGTAATAAATTTTGCCTCCTTCACAACTGACAGCCCCGTAGTGACTGTCAGCCAGGGGCTTTGTTGCCGCAGACCATCCAGTACTCATCACCTGGGGCCACTGGACGTGGGCCGTCCACGGAAGCGGCGTCCCTGACTGTCCGGATCCCGCCAGGGATGGGGTCGTCCCAGCTGGTGCGGGTGAACTGCCTGGCGTTGGATGTCCCGGGGAAGCCAGAATCACCTTCTCAGTCCAGCTCCGTCTGGGCTGATGAGGATGAACTGCTGCTTGGGGAAACCAGAGGTGTCCGCTGCGGTGACTGTCTGGATCTTCTGGCCTGTCTGCTGCTCTGTAGCAACCTGACCTTGCTGAGGCCTGATGACCCCAGCGTGGGCGGAGGTTACCTGAATGCACCGGAAGGGGCCGGCCATGCCAGGAGATTCCTGCGGGGGATCTGTGTGCGCGGTACCTCCGCCGCTCTGTGCTGAACTAGCCCCTCCGTGTTTATAGCCATCGGGAAGCACGATCATCAGAGAAACTCGAGATTTGGCACCGAAGTGGCCTAGAAGCAGGTGGGCGGTCCGCGCAGTTGGGGGGAGGGCAGGGCGTGGGAAACCAAGCTCCTGGGCACGGAGGATGGCAGCAGCCTGGGGCAGCGGGTTCAAAAGGCCACAGGCCAGAGAGCAGACGAGGTAGGAGTGGGTGGGGGACAGCGAGGGCAGCCCCGAGGCACCTGCGCATAGCGAGGAAGGGGGATCGTCTACTGTCTTGTCAGTGCAAGTTCAGAGTTCATGACCCTCGTGCTCCGCAACATGCTTGCTTTTTCCTTTAAAGGTTGAAAAGTTTTCTTTAAGAAGCCTTAGGAAATACAAAGTATAATAAATCTGTAGTCCAGAGTTAGATGCAATTTAGAAATAGTTCATTTACGAAATAAAAGTTGTTGCGAGACCAGGAAATTTCCCCACACCCGATTTTAATGCATTGCGTTGATTTTCTGAAACAATTCAGAGGAGTCAGTATTTACAGTAGTTGGAGTCGTTTTGAAAGATCCGGCATCAGGTGTGTGTGTGTGTATGTGTGTGTGGGTGTGTGCGCGTGTGTGTATGTATAAAACCCAAGATTACACGAACTAGGAAACAATTATATGTCTTATGAAGAATTTTGAGACTGAGGTTTGTGAATGCTTTTCAAAGTGTGGGATTTGGAAAAGGAGCAGACATCTTGTTTCCAAAACCTGAAGTTTTTGTCATTAATTATAATCAAAATTATAATTGCCACAGCAGAGGAAAAAAAGCGAATGGGAATGTGGTGCAGAACAACCTGGCCCTAATCATCTATCCGATGGTAATTGTGCTGAAGGATAACCTGCACTGTATCTAGGAAACTCCGGGCACGATTGATTCCAGCTGTGATGACAGCCATGCCTGCAGTCAGATGTGGGTCGTCACCGGGTGGTTTGCTGCCTGCCTGCCTGCCTGGTGGCCGCGCCCACCATCTAATGATCAGGATACCTATGGGGCAGAATTTGGGTCCCTTGGACTCCTCCACTCCTCCCATGTGGTCAAGGCTCCGGCGCAGGCTGGTCTGCAGGCCAGCAGGTATCAGGGCTACTCTGACCACCACTTAGTACTGGTCCACACTGACCCTCTGGCAGGCCCATCGGCTGGGCCCTAGGACCCCTGGTTTTCTTAAGGTCCCTGGTGGTGCCGCACCGCCTGTCTAGACACTAGAATGTGTGTGACCTGCAGCTCCCCTCCTCTAACCACGTTTATTATAACATCATTGTCCTCCATGGGCTCATCCACCCAACAGGTCCCAACAGGTCCTGTCCCTCAGCCCTTCATCTTCTGGCTCAGTTCTAGCACTACCTCTCTGGTCACCACCGTGGTCCCCGGTGTGCAGCCCCTTGTGAAGCTGATCTCTACTGCCACAACTGTACCCTCACTACTGCTTTTTTTGGCCCCTGGAAGTATCCAGAAGTATGTCATGGTCTCTCTTCCCCCAAGAGAGGAGGGCAAAGGAAGCTTTATCACTTATCCGTCTCCAGCTCCTCCCCTGTCCTCAGCTCCCTCCTGAGTTGAGGGCAGTGCCGTCTATGAAAGAAATAGGAAGCAAAGGATAACCCTCCTCCAGCTCCAGAGACTCCAAAGGTTAATGGCTTCCAGCCCCCGGCTCTGCATCTCCTCAGCCTGCTCCTTGATGCTGTTCCACATTAGCCGACTTTCCCTCAGATTCTCACACACGTGCGGGATGGTACTTTGTTTCCTCCAGATTGCTTCCTTGTTAGATATTGTACAGCCAATTCCACATTCTGAAAGTTCGATTTGCTTTAAAAGTACAGACTTGAATGTAAGACCTGAAACAGTGAAACTCCTGGAAGAAAAAATAGGCAGTGAGACTCCTTGAAATTGGTCTTGGTGATGATGTTCTGGATTTGACACTAAGGGCAAAGGCAACAAGAACAAAAACAGACAAAAGTAAACAAGAGGGACTACACCAAAATAAAAAGCTTTTGTTCAATGAAGGAAACCACTGAGAACATGAAAAAGCAACTTACCACATGGGAGAAAATAGTTCAAAAGATCTATCTGATAAGAGACTAATATCCAAAATATATAAAGAACATACATAAATGAACACTAAAAAACCAAATAATCTAATTTAAAAATGGGCCGAGACAGCTGGGTGGCTCAGTTGCTTAAGTGTCTGGTGCATGATTTCGGGTCAGGTCATGATCTCATGGTTTGTGAGACTGAGCCCCCACACAGACAGGGACAGAACCTGCTTGGGATTCTCTCTCTCCCTCTCTTGGGCACTCCCAAGTTTAAATAAACTTTAAAAAAATAAAAAGCGGCAGAGACCTGAATAGACATTTGTCCAAAGAAAACATACAGATGGCTGAAAAGGTGTTCAATATTACTAATCATCAGGCATTATAATGCAAATAAAACCCACAATGAGATACCATCTTACACCTGTCAGAATGGCACTACTATCACAAAGGCAAGAAATAGGAAGTCTTGGTAAGGATGCAGAGATAAAGGGACTTTTGTGGACTGTTGGTGGGAATGTAAATTGATACAGCCACTGTGAAAATAGTATAGAAGTTCCTCAAAATATTAAAAATAGAAATACCACATGATCCAGGAATTCCACTACTGCGTATTTACCCAAAGAAAATGAAAACACTAATTTGAAAAGATATATGCACCCTCTATTAAATGCAGCATTATTTACAATAGCCAAATTATGGAAGCAACCTACGTGTCCATAGATAGATGAATAGATAAGAATTTGTGTGTGTGTGTGTGTGTTAATGTGTGTGTATGATGGAATATTACTCAGCTACAAAAAAAAGAATGAGATCTTGCCATTTGCAGTAATATGGATATATCTAGAAAGTATTATGCCAAGTGAAACAGTCAGAGAAAGACAAAATCATATGATTTCACTTATATGGGGGAAATCTAACAAACAAAACAATCACACCAGAAAAAGACTCAAATATAAAGAACAAACTGGTGGTTGCCAAAGGGCAAGTGGGTAGGAGAATGGCCTAAGTAGGTGAAAGGGATTAAGAGGTACAGACTTCCAGTTGTACGAAGTAAGTTGCAGGGATGAAAACTACAACATAGGGAATATAGTCAATAATATTGTTATAATGTTGCTTGGTGACAAATAGTAACTAGAGTTATTGTGGTGAACATAGTACAATATATAGAAGTTTCAAATTACCGTGTAGTATTTCTGAAACTAATGTAACATTGTGTGTCAATAATACTTAAATAAATTAAAAAGCAACAATAAAACACAGTAAGATATCATCCCATGTCTGTTAGAATGGCTATCATCAAAAAGATAAGAGATTACAAATGCTGGTGAGGATGTGGAGAAAAGGAAACCTTTGTGTGCTGTCGATAGGAATGTAAATTGGCTCAGCCACTATAGAAAAAACATATGGAGGGTCCTCAAAGAATTAAAAATGGAGGAGCATCTGGGCGGCTCAGTTGAGCATCTGACTCTTGATTTTGGCTCAGGTCATGATCCCAGGGTTGTGGGATTGAGCCCTTTGTTGGGCTCCACAGTCAGTGTGGAGCCTGCTTAAGATTCTCTCTCTCTCTCTCTCTCTCTCTCTGTCTCTCCCTCCCTATGCCCTCCTCTCCCACTCATGCTCCCTTTCTCAAAAAAAAAAAATTAAAAATAGGAATACCATATGATACAGTAATTCTTCTTCTGGTTATAAAGGATATGAAAACACTAACTTGTAAAGATATTTCTGCTTCCATCTTTATTGCAGCATTATTTACAGTAGCTAAGATATGGAAATAACCTACGTATCCATTGATGGATGAATAGATAAAGAAGTTGTGGAGTGTGTGGAAATATATGATGGAATATCGTTCAGCCATAAGAAAGAAGGATATCTTTTTTTCCTGCCATCCGCAACAACATGGATGGACCTTGAGGGCGTTATGCTAAGTGAAATAGATCTGATAACGACAAATGCCATATAATCTCTTTCTTATATGTAGAATCTGGACAAAACCAAATTCAGATACAGAGAACAGGTTGGTGGTTGCAAGAGATGGAGGGTAGAGGGTGGGCAAATGACTGAAGGTGGTCAAAAGGTACAAACTTCCAGTGATAATATAAGTAAGTTGTGGGAATGTACTGTACAGCATGGTGACTATAGTTAACAATACTCTATTGTATTTTGAAAGTTGTGAGAAAATAGATTTTAAAAGTTCTTATCACAAGGAAGAAATTGCAAGTATTTGTGGTGATGGATGTTCACAAGATATATTGAGGTGATCATTTTGCAATATACATAAATGTCAAGGTATTATTTGTCAACACATTTAAAATAAAATTGGCAAGGCTTTTTATATACAAAAATGTATATAAAATTGGGTCATAATTCCTTACGCAGATAATCTTTAACATTATTAAAAACTAAGTAGTAATTCATACATATATTAATGTATAGTATACATACATTGATGGGGTAGGAAAAATTGTAAAAACCTTCAAAACAGGTGAAAAATATTAAGTGTCCTGTTTGGTGTCCCATTCCAGCTTATCTCAGCCTTTCATTGTCTTGGAGCTATTTTATAATTTTGTATATTGTAGAAAATTCATAATAATGAAATCATTCTTGTTTATAGAAATGCAAATGAATTGTGTGCGGTGGAATTCAGTTGATTTCTACCCTGAGAATAGATCTATTTTGAAGTATTTATAAATCATTTTAGCAATTCCCATTGCCCAAACAGATGCATGTGTTTCTTTGAATTCTCTTTTGAACTAATTGTAACATCTTACTGATTCCTTCGTTAATTAATGGGTTAAATCCTATTTCTGATATCTACTCATTTTAGTTTGTATGAGAGTCATGAGTTTACCTTAAAAAATCCTTTAATAGATGGCTACAATGTTCAAACAGTACAAAATGGAATAAAATGAAAAGCAAAAGCCTCCCTCCTTCCCAGTTTCGCCTTTGTGGACCTTACTGTCTAATGGTGAAGACAGATATTTATCAGATAATGTAAGATAAATGTAAAATTCTGATTCTGAAAAGCATGTTGAAAACATGGGACACATTTCTGTGGAAGTAGTCATAGGGTGATCTCATCTAGCCAGGACGATCTGGAAGGGCTCTTCTGAAGTAGTGGCAAGTGGGCTGAGATCTAGCAGCGAGTAAGGAAAACCATTGTTTATGAACGTAAAATGGGAACCATTGAAATGGTATTTCATTGAATTGAAGGTGGATAAGTAAGGAAGTTAAAAAAAAAAGTGGGTCATTAGGACAGGTAGATTGAGAGAAAAGAGAGACATTTATAAATTTGAAGTTCTGATGAAGTTAATGCAAATTGGAAGGAGAGGCTGTTATAAGAGCCTGGGTTGTTTGAAATTGAACAGAATTTTTGAAATAGAGCAGTCCAAGGCAATGAAAAAGTTCAAGGTATCACCATGGGAGTGGGTGGCTAGGGCAAAATGAAGGATCTTGGAGATGAAGAAGTTAGGGACCTTTGAGGTGAGTTATTAGATTGATTGCCCGTGTGAACAGTGAGGTCCCCCAGAATTTATTTATGGCAGAGCTTGGAGGTGAGTCATGTGGTGCCTAGTCACAGGTGAATGAGGGGAAATGACCTGAGAGAGGAAAAACAGGAAGAAACAAGGGGAGGCACAAGGGAGGGTCTGAGGATGATCTGCTATCACCAGAGAAGGCCACAAGGGGAAGCCTTGGGAAAGCCCAATTTCAATTAATTCAGGGTGGTAGCGGAAGTGTTCTGAGCCAGCATGAGATTACAGGGATTTTGTTGATTATGGATCAGGAGTTCTGTGGGTGTAGTAGAAGGTTTAAGAAGTGGACAAGGGTGTGAGACCAGGTCATGGGCAAGGCAGTACGAGTATTCGGGGATGATACCCTGAAAAGTGGTTGAGGTGGTGGTTTACATATTGGATATTGATATTTCAAATCAAGGTCTAGACCAAAGTGGATTTAACTCTTAAACATTTTTTTGAGGATGGGTAGGGACTAATGAGTAGCAACTAATGACTTTTTTTTTTAACGTTATTTTTTATTTTTTCTGAGACCAGGTATCAGCTAACAAAATCAGAATCCTTTTGTTTCCTGCTAGGTGAAAAATATCTCCTTGCTGATTTAAATTGCATTTCTTTAATTTCGAGTGAAGTTGGGCATATTTTCATGTAGTTTTAAAACAATTGTCTTAAAAACAATTCTCTTTTTTAATTTGTGCCAGCTCCTAGTAAATTCAGGAAATAAGCTCTTTGACATATTCATTCTAAATATTTTTTTCTATTAGTTATTTGTCTTTGACCTTGTTTGTGGTATTTTTGTCATGTAGCAGTTTTTAAAATTTATGTTCTAGATTACCAGTCTTTCTTTTTTATGATTCTGGGTTTTGTGGTTCTGGATTTCTGCTCCTTTCCCTCTAATATTATAAGTAATTTTACTTGTGACTTATTCTGGGAGTTTAAATAGTAAAAATCTTTTAATAGTCAAATCTTTGTTCTAAGTGAAATTAAATTTGGTGTAAGAAAAGAGGAAGGAATCCAGTTTAATTTTTTTTACAGATATATATTCATTTGTCCCAATAATACTTAGCTACTGACATGAAATCTCACCTTTGTCAGAAATAGAACTCCAATATAGTTGTGCCTATTTTAGAAGAATAAAGGTTTATGTGAGACTGCATGGTATACTTGGGAGGCATGTCTTGGAGTGAAATAGACCAAATTCTGACTCTAGAACTTGATGTTGACCTTGGCCAAGGAACTTCTCGAGGTTCCAGTTTTGTTTTTTTTTCATCTTCAAGATGGGCATAATCATAGCCTTTGAGGACCATGACTGTATGTGAAAGAATGCACCACCGTGGCTAGAGCAGTGTAAGCAAGGAAGAGCACAGAAGAAAGGAGGTCAGAGAGGAGGCAGGTTATCTATAGACCCTGTAGGGCATTGTGAAGACTTAGTTTTTTCCTCTGAGTGAGATGGGAAACCTCTAAGGATTTTGAACAGAGTAGTGATATGATCTAACATATTTTACAAGGTTTTTGTATTGAAATTATACTGCAGAAGGAAGCAGGGCAGAAGCCACTTGCAGTTTTGAGGAGAGGGATGATGAGGGATTAGAGCAGGATGGGAGCAGAGATTTGGGTAGGAAATGATAGGATGCTGGATGGAATTGCCATCAACTGAAATGGAAAGACTCATGAGTAGAGGAGGTTTGGAGGCAAAAATTGAGAGTTGGGAACTGATCATTAAATGTGTTAAATGTGAGAGATTTACCACATATCCAGGTATATATATATGCCTTTGCCTTTGTCAGATAGGCAAAGTACACACTGGGAATTCAGGAGAGAGATCTGAACTGGAGATGAAATTTGGTAGTCATCAGAATATGAACTGTGTTTAATATATTTAAAGTCATGTGGCTGAGATGAGATCACCAAGGCACTAGACAAGAGTCACAAGACCAAATCCAAGCACTTACCAACATTAAGACATTGAGGAGAAAGGGGAAATCAGCAAAGAAAGCTGGGGAGTGTCCAGTAGGGCAGGAAGAAGCTGACAAGTCGTAGTGTTTTAGAAGCCAAGTGGGAGTGGTGGGGGTGAAAGCCTGATTGGAGTGGGTTTAAGAGAAGGTGAGGGAAGAGAAATTGGGAAAGAGTGAGTACATACCGTTCTTTTAAGAAGGTTAGATGAGAAGGAGGATGGAGGAGGTGTTGCTGGGGAAAAGGAGAAAGAAGAATGTATGATATTGTTGCCTGGGAGAGTCATGGATTTGTTGACCAACTACAAATATTTGAGTTGGTGTTTCCCCAGGCATGTCTAGCATACCACTGTTGGTATGTGTGATGGTTTCAAGTAGTACTTTAATACATGCTTTTACAATCTTACTCGTCATACTTTGAGTGTACTGTGTACATGAAAATACAACTAGCATTTATAATGCCATAAACATAATGGTATAGAGTTCTTTTTGAAATAAATTTATCTTTATTTTTCTAAATTTTTATTTAAATTCCAGTTTGGGGCACCTGTGTGGCTCAGTCAGCTGGGTGTCTGACTTTGGCTCAAGTCATGATCTCGTGGTTGATGGGTTTGAGCCCCACGTCAGGCTGTGTGCTGACAGCTCAGAGCTTGGAGCCTGCTTCGGATTTTGTGTCTCCCTCTCTCTCTGCTCCTCCCCTGCTTGTACTCTCTCTCTCTCTCTCTCTCTGTCTCAAAAATAAATTAAAAAAAATTTAAATTCTAGTTAGTTAAACATACAGTGCAATATTGGTTTCAGGAATAGAATTCCTGAATTCTATTATATTTTATTCTGTTTCTAAATACAAAACCCAGTGCTCATCATAACAAACGCCCTCCTTAATACTCATCATCCACCCATCCCATCCCCCACCCACCTGCTTCCATCAACCCTCAGTTTGGACCCATCAACCTGGGTGGCTCAGTGGGTTTAGCATCTGACTTCAGTTCAGGTCATGATCTTGCGGTCTCATCCATGAGTTCGAGCCCTGCACTGGGCTCTGTGCTGACAGCTCAGAGCGTGGAGCCTACTTCAAATTCTGTGTCTCCCTCTCTTTCTCTCTCTCTCTCTCTTCTCTCTTTCTCTTTCTCTCTCTGCCCCTCCCCCACTCATGCTCTGTCTCTCTGTGTCTCTTTCTCTCTCCAAAATAAACATTAAGAAAAAAGAGTCTCTTGTGTTTGTTTACCTCTTTTCCCCCAAATAGTCATCTATTTCTCTTTCTTTCTTTCTTTTTCTTTCTTCCTTCCTTCCTTCCTTCCTTCCTTCCTTCCTTCCTTCCTTCCTTCCTTCCTTCCTTCCTTCCTTCCTTTCCTTCTTTCTTTCTTTCTTCCTTTCTTTCTTTTTCTCTCTTTCTTTCTCTCTTTCTTTCTTTTTCTTTCGTTCTTTCTTTTTCTTTCTTTCTTTCGAGAGATCATGAATGGGGGAGGGGCAGAGGGAGAAGAAGAGAGAAAATCTTAATGTCCACAACCAATGTGGAACCTGATGTGGCGCTCGATCTCATGACCATGAGATCATGACCAGAGCCAAAATCAATTAACCAGCTGAGCCACCCAGCTGCCCCAAGGTTTCATTCTTTTTGATGGCTGAATAATATTCAATTGTATGCATGTATGTATGTGTGTGTGTATCTTTATCCTTCTTCAGTCGGTGGACATATGGGCTCTTTCCATAGTTTGGCTATTGTTGATAACGCTGCTACAAACATCACATGTGTCCCTTTGAATTAGTATTTTTGTATCCTTGGGTAAATACCTAGTAGTGCAATTGCTGTATCATAGGGTGCAGTAAAACCTTGGTTTGAGAGCATAATTCTTTTTGGAAACATGCTCGTGATCCAAAGCACTTGTATATTAAAGTGAATTTCCCTATAAGAAATAATGGAAACCCAGATGATTCATTCCACAACCCAAAACTATTCACATAAAAATGATTACAATACAAAATAATAAAGACAATACAAAATATAAAGAAAAATAAATTAACCTGTACTTACCTTTGAAAATCTTCATGGTTGTTGTGAGGGAGAGAGAGGAGGGTTATTGTGTAGGACGCCTTTCACTATCACTAACAGAATTACTGCTATCTATGGGCTCAGTGGAATCTTTTTCTTTTCGTGCGACTTTAACAAGGAACCTGTCCAATGATACTTGTGTTTGCCTCTTTTTGAGGATGTTGTGTAAATGTGACATTGCGTTGTCGTTAAACAGATTTAATACTCACACTGCAACAGCCTTACTCAGATGGTGCTTTTCTACAAAATTTTGCATGGTTTCCCACATTTTACACATCTTCCTAATCTCACTTGAAGTGACGGATTCCTCCGCCTTTTTCTCCTCCTCCTCTGTAGACGAGATCCAGACGTAGAGTTCTTATAAAATCTTGCAATTTTGGCCAGTCGCGCTCCTCGTTTGTACTTCTCCATGATTACCTTCTTAACTTCCCCCATAATCATCTCCTTTTTACCATCTTTCTTTTCAACCTTTCTCTGCCTGAGGCCATTGTATACATTCACGTGGATGTTGAGTACAGTATAGTATTAATAATCTCTTGTCATATACTGTATTTAATGTAATTGGCAATAAGGAAAGGGCCTATATCTGCGGCAGCCTGACCTAGAATGAAGCAAAGCTTCCTAATCTTACTCTTGTATGGAAAAGCAAAGGACTGTCCATAGGTGCTTTGAATGACAAAAATACACTAGTGCCAGTTGCAAGTACCTTCCAACATTCTGAAAAAATCACTGATTTCTGACAAACACCACAATCTGAGACCAAACATCCAAGCATGGGAGAGAGAAGCATACTGCAGCAAGCGAGCGAGCAAGAGAAGAACCATTGGTTCTGTTGTGATCGTGCGAAGTTTGGCATCTTGTACTACTCCTGTTGCAAGACATCGCTCGTTTATCAAGTTAAAATTTGTTAGAAATGTTTGCTCATCTTGTGGAACACTCGCAGAACAAGTGACTTGCAATCAAAGGTTTTACTCTAATTTTATTTTTAATGTTTTGAGAAACCTCCATACTGTTCTCCAGAGTGGTGCACCATTTTGCATTTCCACCAACAATGAAAGAGGGTTCTCTTTCTCTGTATCCTCCCCAACACCTGTTTCTAATGTTAATTTTAGCCATTCTGACAGATGTGAGATTGTATCTGGGCATAGTTTTGATTAGTATTTGCTTGCTGAAAAGTGATGTTGAGCATCTTTTCATGAATTTTTAGCCATCTGGGTATCTTTAGAAAAGTGTCTGTTCATGTCTTTTGCACATTTCTTCACTGGATTATTTGTTTTTTGGGTGTGTGTTTGACAAGCCCTTTATAAATTTTGGATACTAGTCCTTTATAAGATATGTCATTCGCAAATTTCTTCTCCCATTCTGTAGATTGCCTTTTAGTTTTGTTGATTGTTTCCTTTGCTGTGCAGAAACTTTTTATCTTGATCAAGTCCCAGTAGTTCATTTTTGCTTTTGTTTCGTCTGCCTCTGGTGATGTGTCTAGTAAGAATTTGGTCTGGTTAAGGTCAAAGAGTTTGCTGTCTGTATTCTCTTCTAGAATTTTGATAGTTTCCTGTCTCACATTTAGGTGTTTAATCCACTTTGAATTTATTTAAATTTTTTTTGTGTTTGGTGTAAGTAAGTGGTCCAGTTTCATTTTTCTGCATGTTGCTGTCCAGTTTTCCCATCACCATTTGTTAAAGAGACTTTTCTCCATTATATATTCTTTCCTGATTTGTCAAAGATTAGTTGACTATATAGTTGTGGGTTCATTTCTGGGTATTCTATTTGGTTCCATTGATCTGTGTCTGTTTTTGTGCCAGTACCACACTGTCTTGATGACTACAGCTTAGAATATAGCTTGAAATCCAGTGCACGCTTCGGCAGGGCATATACTAGAATATAGCTTGAAACCCAGAATCATGATACCTCCAGTTTTGTTTTTCTTTTTCAGGATGGCTTTGGCTATTTGGGGTCTTTGTGGTTCCATACAAATTTTAGACTTGTTTTTTCTAGCTCCTTAAAAAATGTTGGTGGTATTTTGATGGGGATTGTATAAAAGTGTAGATTGCTTTGGGTGGTATAGATATATTAACAATGCTTGTTCTTCCAATCCATGAACATGGAATGCTTTTCCATTTCTTTGTGTCATCTTCAGTTTCTTTCAAAAGCATTCTGTAGTTCCCAAAGTACAGATCTTTTACCTCTTTGGTTAAATTTATTCCTAGGTATCTAATTGTTTTAGGTGCAATTGCAAATGGGATCGATTCCTTGATTTCTTTTTCTGCAGCTTCATTATTGATGTATAGAAATCCAACAGATTTCTGTACATTGCTTTTATATCCTGCAGCTTCGCTGAATTTGTGTATTACTTCTGGCAATTTTTTGGTCTTTTGGCTTTTCTACATAGAATGTCATGTTGTCTGTGAATAGTGAAAGTTTGACTTCTTCCTTGCTGAGTTGGATGTCTTTTATTTCTTTTTGTTCTCTGATTGCTTAGGATAAGACTTCCAGTACTATTATAGTAATGGTGAGAGCGAACATCTCTGTCTTGTTCCTGGCTCTCAGGAGAAAGGCTCTCAGTTTTTCCCCAATATGAGTGGGTCTTTTGTATATGGCACATATATTCCATTTTTCCCTACTTTGTTGAGTGTCTTTATCAAGAATGGATGCTCTATTTTGTCAAATGCTTTTTCTGCATCTACTGAGAGGATCATGTTTATCCTTTCTTTTATTAATGTTTTGTATCACATGGATTGATTTGCAATTATTGAACCAGTCGTGCAGCCCAGGAATAAATCCCACTTGATCATGGTAAATAATTCTTTTAATGTACTGTTGGACTCAATTTGCTTGTATCTTGCTGAGCATTTTTGCATCAATATTCATCAGGGATAATGGCCTGTAATTCTCCTTTTTTGCCAGGGTCTTTGTCAGATTTTGGAATCAAGGTAATGCTGGCCTCATAGAATGAGTTTGGAAGCTTTCCTTCCATTTCTATTTTTTGGAACAGTTTGAGAAGAATAGGTATTAACTCTTCTTTAAATGTCTGGTGGAATCGCCCTGGGAAGCATCTGGCTCTGGACTCCTGGGTTTTATCTCAGGCGTGGCTGCATCTCCTAACCCTGCGCTTTAGAGAACCCTTGGCTTCGACCCACACTAATCCTCTGGGGGAGGGTCTCACTGTGCTGTGGCTGCCCAGCGGCGGCAGCTTGGAGTTTATGGTAAATTGCAACACACTGCCTTTGCTGCCCTCAGCCGGCATCTTTGTTCGTGTATTGGTGACAGGGCAGCTCAGTGGTGCCCACTGGGTCTTTTGCCCAGGGAGAGGCCATATCACCTCTACCAAATGCATTCCAAGCAGGGGAACTGCTTCTCCCTGAAAGACTCAGAGAATCCTCGGACCATGCTGTCTGTTCCCAGGGCTCTGTCCTGCTTCCTCGCTGGCGCCCCACCAGGCTGACGTCCAAAACCTCAGATTCTGTGCTCTGCTGTTTATAACAATTGGTGGTATTGAAACCCTCTCCTCCCCCACCCCCGTCAGTGGTTTTGGGGAAAAGTTTTCTTGCGCAGTCCCATGCGTGGGACTCCGTTTTCACTCCTGTTTTCTTCACTCGTAGCTCACCTCTCTGCAGTCAGGGATCCCTCCCCACTGCAGTGCCTGCTGCTCTTTTCTCCCACAAAGCAACTCTTTCAGTCCTACCTAATGGGTCATTTTTCCTGTTTGTAGAAGTGCAGCTTTGTTCTGTAAGACTTCCAATCGATTTCTTGGGTGTTCAGGATGATTTGATAGTTATCTAGTCATTTGCAGAGAGGAGGTGATCTTGGGGTCACTCTGCTCCTCTGACATCTTCACCCCCCTCTGAGATAAATATATTTCAGTAGAGAAGGTAGATCAAGGGTGCCTGGCCGGCTCAGTTGGAAGAGCATGCAACTTTTTTTCCCAATTTTTAATGTTATTTAATTTAATTTTTTTTTAATTTTATTTTTGAGAGAGAGAGAGCGTGCGCGTGTGAGTCGGGGAGAGGCAGACAGAGACAGAAACACAGAATCTGAAGCAGGCCTCAGGCTCTGAGCCATCAGTGCAGAGCCCAATGTGGGGCTTGAACCCAAGATCATGACCTGCAAGATCATGACCTGAGCCAAAGTTGGACGCTTAGCTGACTGAGCCACTCAGGTGCTCCAGCGTGCAACTCTTGATCTTGAGGATTTTTGAGTAGAGATTACTAAAAAAAAAAAAAGAAAGAAAGAAAGAAAAAAAAAAGGAAAGGGTGAATGAACTTAATGAAAAATGTTAAAAGCAATACAGAAACACCTAGCTGGCTCAGTCAGGAGAGCTTGACTCTGGAAATCAGGGTTGTGAGTTCAAGCCCCAAACTGGGTGTAGAGATTACTTAAATAAATAAATAAATAAACAAACAAACAAACAGACTTTTAAAAGACCAGTATAGGTAGCTTACAGATATGGTAAGTTAACAGAAATAATTTAAGCTTAGGAAACACATGCTTAGGGAATTCAAGGACTTTTATAATCTAGCTCCTTATCTGACTGAAGTCACACCTTCTTTCTCAATCCTCCTAGAGAAACTCTCTCATCACTATTTACTTATTCCCATCCTGACTGCCCATAGTATGTCTTCTCTGAATCCTGTATTTTGACACTGGACTATAATTTTATTTGTTTATATAGTGTATCATTTGTGTGTTTTATTTTCTCAATGAGAACTTCAGTTACCCACCCAAACCCACAGACACACACACACACACACACACACACACACACAGCTTTTTGGAAGTGCATTTGCTGTGGGACCTGCTGGATCTTTGTAACGTTGGGTCTATGGGAAGGTTGGAAAGCCAGACCTAGGCTAGTGTCTAGGAAGTTGGGACCTAAGCTTCTGTAATGGCTGATCCAGGCTGGGAGAGCCAGGTAGTTCCAGGCACAATGTCCAAAAGTTACAACAGTTACAGAACAAGCTCAGGTAGTCCTCAGGATAAGGGGGTCAGCCCTGAGGATGAGAATATGGCAGCAGGCACTTCCAGGTAACAGTCCTTGGGGAGTCAGGAAAGGGCAACTATGAAAGCAAGGACATCTGCACATGCTCACTGAGATCAACACCGACCTTCTTGGTTCCTGGATGGCCTCGGGAAGGAGGCCCTCCAGACTCAGGTGAGTGCCAGGATCTCCTGTCACTCCTGAAGAAGTCTGCTAGTTCTTAGACGCTTATTTTAATGAAATATATCTGGATTTGAATCCTAGTTTCATCTAGCTACCCGGCCTCAGTTTCTCCTCTATAAAATGAGGATAATAATTCCTGGTAATTATTAACTAATTAATTTGATTACATGTGAAGAGAACCTAATACAATAATGAATAACGATAATAATACTTTAATTATTAACATAGTTAAAAGAAAGTGGACAATCCTAACAGAGAGACTAGTGAGTAACTAGGTAATGGCTTTACCAGAACTATGAACTTGGGCACAGTAACTTGAATTATGGTCAAAGGATAAAGTACTGTATTATCTCAAATCATTGGTGGAATGAGCTGGTGTAAATCAGTATGGCAATCCTCCAATAGCATGAAGGGGCTGTATTATTTCTAATGTAAATTGGACCTATGGGGTCCTGGATGCAATCCAACTGCTGTATTCACAAGGTTAGATCACTTTTCAGTACTTTTTCTCGTTTTAAAAATACTGCATAGAAATTAAACACGACCCAGCCCATACCTTATTGTGTCTTTTAACTTTGTTTTACAAATATTTATTGAATGACTATCCAATAAAGGAATTATGCCAGCAGGCCCTGAGGAGATGGGATGAATAAGACCGGGACTGTCTCTGCTCTTTTAGAGCCAAATACGCAGCTCACGTCTGGTTAGTGAATTGATTGTGATGCATGCGAGGTGAAGCACGGGAGGCTAAGAATGCGTCTAATAAGGAGACCTGATCTAATCTAGGTTGTCAGGGTGTTTAAAATGAGATCTGAAAGATAAATAGAAGTGAATTGGGGAAAGGGGGGGGGCGTATGGAAAAAGTACATTTCAGGAAGAGCGTATGCTAAGGGCCTGGGATTGAAGGACCGTGGATTTCCCAGGACTAAAAGATGTTGAGTGCAGAGAAGAGTCTGTGTTGCAGAATGTGACTATGACATGGATGAAGGACAGTAATATCTTCTGGGTGATATTAAAGAAGTTGGATTTTGCCTTTAAAAAATGGGGAAAGCCAATGTCCAAATGTCCATTAGTGAAATGAACTCAGAGATCACTCTGGCAGTCGTGTGGGAGGAGGTGGGGAGGAGCGCCCGAATGAAGGAGAGAGATCAGTTAGGAAGCCGCTGCAGTGTTCCAGTTAAGACACAATAGGGGTGTACACTGGGTGATAGCAGCAGAGGTGAAGAGGGAGACCAATCTGAGATATTTACAACAGCTCCCTTGGCAATAGAGGCCCACTTTTGCCAGAAAAGAGAAGGCAGAGGTTTTATTTTTAGAGTGAAGAGGATATTGGCTGATTGTCTTCTATCTCCACAGAGAAGGAAAGAAGAAATCATCTTACAATTTAATGAGGGAGAATTTGGGATTACTTCTTATAGTAACAGATTTGCCAAGTAGAAACTAAGTTTTAGATGAGGAGCTTTTAAAGTAAGATAGAGAAACCCATCCTGGAAGCAAGAAGATGAACCTCTCGAACTATTTTCCGTTTCATGATTTATTATTCCGCAGTACGTTTGCCCTAGTACATCTCTTATGAATAATAGGATATACTTTTATTTAAAAATAGTCTCAAACTCGAGCACTGAGTATTCCCAGAAGTTTTCCTAGAGCACTTACACATTTTATCAGTGCGAGAAAGAGAGAAGCAGATTGGGACAGCCAGGAGCAGCCCCGGTGCACAGAGCGAGGCCCTGGCATCCTGTGAGACCCAAACAACAATGCCAGGCAAGGCCACTCTGTGACTGTGGTGGATCAAGACAAAACAAGGCCACTTGATAATTATGTTTGAGCACACGCAAAAACAGGAACAATATCTAAACCACGAAAGTGGCCAAACATTTCCCATACACTGGCTGATAGAATGACTCCTGCTTCTTCCCCAATGATAGCTTTAGTCTCATCCTATTCTGCTTACCTTCTAGATAAGAATTATCTAGATCCCCCCTCATAGAATTACCCACATCCGGTAACATCCAATCCAGAGCAAAGTCCTGCTTTCTTGACCTCTCCCTGCTGTTACCGAACTAACACAAGCCCAGATCTCTAACAATGCCTCTCGGTGAGATGCCCTGTGGTCCCCCAGAGGTGTGTTCTCCATTACCACAAGTCAAGAAACCCAACTTTTTCAGCTATAGGTGTTTCCACTGGTCTTTGGCTCAAGAGCGTTAGTAAGCATAAGGAACAGTCTGTGGGATTTGTACCTTTTCCCACCCCTTTGCTATTGGAATAAAATGTTCAAATTTTCTTTCTTTTAAAAAAATTAAAAAAACTTTTTTTTAATGTTCACTTATTTTTGAGAGAGAGAATGTGAGCAGGGGAGGGGCGGAGACAGGGGGAGACACAGAATCTGAAGCAGGCTCCAGGCTCTGAGCTGTCAGCACAGTGCCCGACGTAGAGGATGAACCCACCAACTATGAGGTCATGACCTGAGCCGAAGTCGGACGCTCAACCAACTTAGCTACTTAGGTGCCCCCGTAAATTTTTTAAATGTTTATTTTGTTTTGAACGAGAGACAGAGCATGAAGAGGGGAGGGGCAGAGAGAAGGAGACACAGAATCCCAACCAGGTTCCACGCTTTCAACACAGAGCCTAAATTACTAAATCAGGAGTTGGATGCTTAACCAACTGAATGACCCAAGCTCCCTGATATGTTCGATTTTCTATATTCTGCTATATCACATAGCTGGTGTCTTCTGATTTCATATGTGGTGTCTTGATACCTATAAGATGACAGCATTCTGGCTGGGTTCTTTGTTAAAACATTGTAGCCCACTTCTTTGTCTTTTTATATCACCAAGTTCTTTATGTCAGAAGAAACATAGTCATTGACAGAAATCTTTGACTTTCTCGTTATCATTTTGCATATGTAAAATTATGCAAATCGATGATATGAAAAGCGTAACAATCTTAACTTGAGCCAAATCATACTGCTCTTTCGTGATAACGAGGCTTTTCTGTTTGCAGCATATGTGCCTCTTTTGTGTTCAAGATTTTTAGTTAGTCCACATCTGTGAGAGGATTCCCACGGGAACTCTGATCTTGTATATTCACAGGCGAGTATTCATGGATGACGCTGATGGTTCATGACGCGTCCATGGGCAGACCGTCTTCTCGAACGTTGCTCTCTCTCTCAGCTAATTCCTTGTGTAGGACATAGCACTCAGCAGTGTCATGTACGCGGTAGATTTGTGACAGGCTCTTGGGGGAGGTGGGCTGCTTGTAAGTGCTCATGTTCAGTGGCTTTCTGTGTTTGAGGGCTGTTGCTGTGGGGAGACGTGCTGCGACATGACCCGAGAACCTTATTTCACAGTTACGTAACCCTCACTGCACTTGTACTACGTGCTGGTTGAAATATAAATGCTCGAATGAAAACCATCTTTGTTCCCAGGCATTTTGGGTCTGTATAGTCCAAGTGGCCAGACATGCGTTCCTCATATACTTTTCTTTAAGTCTGTGCACGATTCCTCCGCCCCTCTACATTTCTGGATGGAGGGCTTCCCTTTGTGAGACAGCCGGTGGGCTGAATGAAGGAGGCAGCAGGGGACTGCCATGAGGCACTGGCTGCTGGATGGATATTTTACCCTTCTCTGGGGATCGGAATGAGGATGGGCATCAGAATGAGGAGAAGGTCTCAGGAAGGGCAATTTTTGCAGCTGAAACTGTTATCATTTCCTCCTACATCATATTTCACATCTTGAGTACTCTTAAGAAGTCACCCCATTTTGATACCAATAGGGAAGAGAGAGAACCAGGAACATGGGAAATGGTTAGAAAATGGTCACGTTTTGAGTGTCTTCTAGGAAATGATTTCTATTTTATTTCATGAGAAAATATAAACATTATCCTAAAGGAAATAATTTAAGCCTTTGAATAGTTAAGAATAGATATTCAATGTATTTGTTAAATTGCTTATGATTCATGAATTCTCAAGGATTAAATGGTAACCAATAAAAAGTTACTGTGTTTCAAGTTTATTTATTTTGAGAGAGGAAGAGAGAGAGCAGGAGCGTGTGAGTGAGTGGGGGAAGGGCAGAGAGAGAGGGAGAGAGAGAATCCTAAGCAGGCTCCACACTATCAGCACAGAGCCTGACGAGGGGTTTGATCTCACAAACGGCAAGATCATGACCTGAGCTGAAACCAAGAATTGAAGCTTAACCGACTGAGCCACCCAGCTGCCCCAAAAGTTACTTTTAAATTACTAAATCTAATATTTTGAGAGGGAATGGTTTTACAATCTGGAAAGTTCATTTTTCTTTACTAATAAAAAGATCATCAAAGGCTTTCTTCTGGAATAGTTTCATAAAGAAGAGGAAAGGACAAATATCTAGCATTTTAAATATTCTCATATTAAAAAAAGTTATTTTAATAAAATAAATACTTTATTTTATACATCAATAGATGAAATACTTTTATTGACCTGAGCCGAAGTCTAGAGTCAGAAACTTAACCAACTGAGCCACCAGGTGATAAAATATTTTTATTTTATGCCCCGATGATAAAATATTTTAAGCTAGTTTCTATTTTTGTCTCATCTTTTAAATCTTTTTAAAAAAAGATGATTTAAAAATCATCTTTTAAAATGATTTTTTCTTCTGTTTTGTTTATATTAATGTTTTAACCTCTCTTGTTTTGAAATAATTTTAAATTTACAGAAAAGTTGCACAAGTAGTAAAAAGATCCATAGAGTTCTGTAAGGCCTTTATTCGGATTGTTAGCATTTATGCATTCTCTTTGTCTCTGTTCTTCACATGCACAGGCACACACGCACGCACACCCACACAAACATGCAAATACGTATACATGCATACTGCTGCGGGTTTTGTTTTTTCTTGAACTACATGAAAATATGTTGCATACATGATACCCTATAGCCCTTTCATATTGAGACTATTTACCATACAAAAATCAAAATTATGAAATTGACATATATCTAACCATAGATATCATCTAATCCATAGATCCCATTCAAAGTTTCCTATTTCTTCTAGAATTTCCTTTGTGGGTCCAAGATCGAATCCAGGACCAAGCATTGCATTTAGTTGTCTCTCCAGCTTGGAACAGTTTCTGAATCTTTGTCTTTAATGAACTTGACATTTTCGAGGCATAAATGTCACTTAACATTGCAGACTCTCTCTTCATTTGAGGCTGCCTGAGATTTCCTCATAATTTGTGCATTTTGGGCAAGAATTATCTTTTTTAATTTCTATTTTTGTTTGTGGTAATGATATAGATCATTTATCAGAAAAGTAGCACATGTGTATAATTTATAAACAAATAAACGGAAGTACTTGCACAAAATGTTTCTACTCATGGCGGTACATGAAGATAAAGAGTTGGAGGCCACTGTGCTCAGTGATAGTGAGGGTAACCAGCCACAGTCTAGAAGAGAATGAACATTTTTAGCTTGGGGATCAGGGGAGTCCAGAAGTCTTGAGCCATTGAACGATCCTGGTTCTGGATTAAGACCATACAAAATTTTAAGCCTCACATCTTTGTATGATCAAAGGCTTTCCTCTAATTCAAAACTTGAGATAGAGAAATTTAAAAACCCATGCTTTCCATTTATTTAGAGACTTGATTTTAATGGCTGTCGTAGTTGAAAAAGTCCTTCCAACGTATTATAAACCCCAATACAAAAAGTGTATCTTTGAGTATGCTTTCCAAACTATAAGACCCATCTTTCAAAACTAATAAAAAATTACATAAATTAAGGGGCACCTGGATGACTCCGTCCATTAAGCATCTGACTTTGGCTCAGGTCATGATCTCAGGGTTTGTGTAAACCCCACAATGGTTCTGTGCTGGCAGCTCGGAGCCTGGAGCCTGCTTCGGATTCTGTGTCTCCTTCTCTCTCTGCCTCTCCCCTGCTCGCGCTCTCTCTCTCTCTCAAAAATAAATAAACACTAAAAAAATACATAAATAAAATAAAATAAATCTTACAATTAAAAAACCATATTAACACAGGATGCTGATATAGGCTTTAAGTATACCTATGCAACCTCATGCTCTCTTTTACAGGCAATGACAAAGGTCCCCTTTCTGAATATTCATCCTAACCCTAAATAAAAGGCACACTCACCATTGCTCAGGGAGTTAAGACTTTAGAAGTTATTCTCTGTGATCTCCTTATTTGTTGCAAATAACATTTCCTTTGTGTGTTCCACACACTCCACCTGGTCTAGTCTCTATTTGTAACTCACCAAAGAGCAAACTCATATTAGTTAGGTTACAACTCAGGTTGTCTCTTCGATTAATGAATGCATGTCTTGTTTTCTCAGTCAGATTGGAAATGCCTCAAGACAAAATGAAGAACTTAGTTTTTGGTTAAAAAAATTACGTGAATATTTTTGTTAAGACACAACTATTGAAGGTTTAAAATAAAAAAAATTAACATGTAGGTTTAATATGCACTGAAACTATTGAAAAATTTTAACAAGTTGAAACAATTTTCCAGGTTTCTTTAAGTGTGCCTGTATTAGAGTTTGTATAGGCCATAGAAGTTTTGGAAACAATAGTATATAATAACGGAAACACTTCCAAACTTCTGCTTTCAAAATGCTCTCTCCACAGCACAAATGTCTTTCAAGAAGTAGTTTATTTTCAGGGCGCCTGGGTGGCTCAGTTGGTTAAGTGTCCTACTTTGGCTCAGGTCATGATCTCATGGTTCATAGGTTTGAGCCCTGCATCAGGCTCTGTGCTGACAGCTCAGAGCCTGGAGCCTGCTTCAGATTCTTTGTCTCCCTCTCTCTCTCTGCCCCTTCCCCGCTCATGCTCTGTCTCTCTCTCTCTCTCAAAAACAAATAAAACATAAAAAAGAAGTAGTTTATTTTCTCATTTATTGTTAGAGTGAACATTTTGTGGTATGTTGAATTTTCATGTCCCCTAATTGCCCCCACAGCAAAAGTCAGCACACTGGAATCACTTGATTTTGTTGTTGTTTGGGGAGAATAAGGAACTCATCTGACTCTTTTAAGGATTTTTCCAGTCTCGACCTGCAACCCTCTGTGTGATTGCTTTATTGGATGCTGTGGTGTGCTGTTCACAGCCCTTTCCACTGTGTTGGTGGCTGAGGAGTCATTCTCTAGGTACTGCAGTCAGTGGGACGCCTCACCCAAGGTCACAGCCCCTCCCAGGGGCCAGCTCTCATCAAAAGACTGGCCTAAGCTGGGTATGAAGGGTCGGCCAGCTTGCTGCAAGGTGGAACAATACTGAAGTGCCATTCCAGCCCCAGAGCTCCCCGTGGCATTGGTTGGGGACATTGTGGTAGCTAAATTTAATTTCTCCCTCTGCTCAATTTGCCTTCTGCACTTCCCCCTCGTCAATGTTTTTTATTTTTATTTTTGAGAGAGAGAAAGAGAGAGCAAGTGTGAACATGAGTTGGGGAGGAGCAGAGAGAGAGGGAGACATAGATTCTGAAGCAGGCTCCAGGCTTCGAGCTGTCAGCACAGAGCCTGACACGGGGCTGGAAGTCCCAAACCGTGAGATCATGACCTGAGCCGAGGTCGGATGCTTAACTGACTGAGCCACCCAGACGCCTCCCCTATGGTTGATCTTGAGGGCACTCTCCAGTGAAATTTCTATAGGTAATTCTTCTCACAATCTTCTCTCCAGGGAATCTGATCTAAGAAAGTTACCCTCCATGAGGGAGTGCAGAGAGTCGCCTACATTTTCAAATGCCTACCTTTTGTAAAGCCAGCCTCCGCTAGGGTACTCTGTAGCACTTTGCTCTCTTAAAGCTTCACTGTCTTTGCTGCAGCAGTGTGCCTGCGGATGATGGAGGGAATGTATTTCACCTGCACTACTTTATCCGTACTTTTTTGGGGAGAACTTAAAAAATCCCCATTCAAATAGTTGCCTGAAACATTCTAAACATCATAATTTTTCTAAAAGAAGTTATTTATTATTGAGGGAAAATATCATTTGTTTGTTTGTTTTTAATAGCTCACACAAGAAAAGTGCACTTCATGTGTTTTATTATTGGAAACAGAATCCAGAAAATGCCATAGCTAAAAAGTATTAGAAGCATCAGCGTTTCGTCGAAATACTACGTAAGTTGTTCTAACATTTGTTTCTTCGCTCTTCTATAATGCTTTCCATATATTGTTCAACAATATTTGCTGACTAAGATCTACATTTTAGGTTTCACCACATGCTTTTCATTTTGTTTCGTTATGTTTCAGTCATTTTAACTGTGACGGAAAAAGCCAGTGTTTCCCCCAGTAGATGCGGGTGTGCCTTTTACCTTTGCTTTAAAATGAGACACCTCAAAAGAAGCTTCTAAATATTTATTACCACATTTCCTGACACTTTGTAAAATTCTACATTTAGTGCTGCATGACTTTACCAATCTCTGAAAAATCGTAATGGTTTTCCTTCAGGTTTGAGATGCTCAGTTTTAACAGATCCCACTCACTTGATGGCATCGTACTACCATTTGCTACTTCTATTTCTGGCAACATGACAAACCAGGTTATCCAGAAATCTTCCTGTATAAAACACATAGGCTAGATAAAATATACAACAATATCCTTTATAAATGTGGAGCCAAGTGTAAGGAAATTCTCAATGGGCAAAAAATGAAGTACAAATTGAAAACTAGAGCCAAACCACACTGGATGGTGCTTTGGCAGCCTGGGGAGTGGGACCAGGAGAAAGCCATGGAAGCCTTGTTTCTGTCTTAGTCCCTACACAAGAAGAGAAGATAATGTCTTGGGGTCTCATGAGTTTAAAAATTGGGTTTGAGACCCCCATAGAAAGCTGGGACCTTTGAAGATTCATCCAGAAATACTGTCTATCCGCTGCCACTGAATGGTGTCTGAAGGACATTCTATGTCTTCATTTAGATTTTAGATAGAGCCTTTAATAAAAATTCATAACTATATCCCTATCCTCACCCAGAGTTAGGATTACAATATTTCTAGTTGTAGAGTTCAGGAAACTCTTGAGTGAATAAATGAACATAAAAGTGGCCTGGGCATGTGAAAACCCTGAGCGTTTGGCAAAGTAAAATGTAAACCCTCTCTGGAGGAATACCTTCAATTCAGATAGTACACGATTCCCACCAATAGCATCCTGAAGAATTCACCATACAAAATTACAAAGCGTATAAGGAAACAATATACGACTTGGGGCGCCTGGGTGGCTCAGTCAGTGAAGCGACCGACTTCGGCTCAGGTCATGATCTCATGGCTCATGAATTCAAGCCCTGCACTGGGCGCTGTGCTGATGGCACGGAACCCGGAGCCTGCTTCAGTTTATGTCTCCATCTCTTTCTCTGCCCCTCTGCCACTTGTGCTCCGTCTCTCTCTCTCTCAAATATAAATAAACATTAAAAAATTAAAAAAAAACAACAACAAAATACCACCATTGCGAGTCAGCATACACAATAAGCAGCAGTAATATACTGTCAAGAACTTCAAATAAGAGAACTACCGAACAGTAAAGATAAAATTACTATGTTTCAAATAGTTCAGGATGTAGCCAGAATCAAAACTATGAGAAAAAAGCAGACCCCATGAAAAAGACCAAGAAGACTGGAAAAAAAGAAACAAATGCAACCAAAATAGAACTTGTAGAAAGGAAAAATACAGTCACTGACATTAAAAACTCAGTGGACAGATTGAACAGTAGATTGGTCCCAGCTGAAGACGGAATTAATACACCGGAAGACAGAAACGATGATGCAGTTACTCTCGTTTTGCCCTTGGACGTTGCACCTTGCCCATCTGGCTGCTTCTCTGTTTTGAGTTAGTTCCCTGTCCCTTGGTCTGCTTTCGTGTGTAAATCTTACGCATTTCTGACTCCTTTTCCCTCTCAGTCTGTGTTTCTGTGAGTGGACCATTTTATCCGAGATATTCCTGCATGTGCCATACTTTGATACTCTAAATGAATCTGCTTCCTTATCGATAAAGTTTTCATAATATTGAAAGAAGCCTCATTAAAATTTTTTTTGACAGTTATTTTTCGAGAGAGAGACAGAGTGTGAGTGGAGGAGGGGCAGAGAGAGAGAGAGACACTGAATATGAAGCAGGCTCCAAGCTCTGAGCTGTCAGCACTGAGCCCTACATGGGGCTTGAACTCAACAAATTGTGAGATTGTGACCTGAGCCAAAGTCAGACGCTTAACTGGCTGAACCACCCAGGCGCCCCAGAAGCTGCATTTTTACATCACGGAGCTAGCTAGTATTGGTCAGCCTGGAGGAAAATAAGAAAACTATAGATGGGCACATAGTCCTGATTTAAAAAAAAAATCCCATAAAACAGATAATCTGAATTTGCTCGCTATCCTGAAAAGATTATAAACCTGGTAATTAAAATAATTTTAAACAATTATTATATTAACAAGAAGCTCTTAGGAATTAATGTTGTTTCAAAAGAGCAAGTTATCAATATAGTTAATTTACTGATAGATCAGGAGAATGCTCTAGATAGAAAATGAGAAAATTCATCTAGGCAGGTTAGATAAGTGTGCATTATGTTAGTCAAGGTGCAGGAAATAGAAACTCTTCCAGGCATTTCAAGCAGAAAAGAAGTTACCATATTTCATCAGAACTTATCAACTGTCAGATGCACCATCGTTTCTAAGAAATACAGAGTGCTATTAAATTATGCCAAAATGCCTTAATAAATCTTGAGTGAATTGGTTACATCTGTCTTTTATTTCATCTATTTTGAGGATTTGGTTGTTTCTCCTGCCTTTCTTGCATTGTTTGACATGACACAGGCAATTCTTTTTACACGCACCTCAGTAACAGAACTGGGAGTCTCTGCTCCAAGGCAAGGAATGGCACGTTATAGCCTGTGAGCCAAATCTCTAAAGTTTTACTGGAATACAACTGTGCCCATTGGCGGATCCATAGTATATGGCTCCTTTCCTGCTACATTAACAGATTCGAATAGTTGCAACAGAGATTGTGTGACTCCTATGGAAAGGCTGGCCTTTTAGAGAAAAAAGTTTGCCAACTCCAGCGGTAGGGAAATATGTATTATGAAAAGAGTTACCATTTATCAACATTGTGGTGTGCTGTAGTGAGTACTCTATGTGGAGAAGTCTGTCATCCAAGATGGCCAGGACACGTGTTAGTTGATTGATTGAAACATTCAGTTAATCAACAAATATTTATAGAGCACCTATCACCACCAGGGAGCATGTTTGGGGAGTTGGAATTCAAATGGTAAACGCAACAAAGGTCATTGTCTTCATGGAGCTTACGTTCTAGTTGGGGGTGGTGGGACAGGATAGAAGTCCATAAGAGGAGAAAGAAATAACTGAATTAATATATAAAACAAATATTGCATAGCTCCTGATAGGCATGTATATAAAATAAAGCAGGACAAGTAGTGTTAGAGGCAGAGCTTTAAATGAAAATAGAGAAGTCGGGGAAGTCTTACAAAGGAGATTGCATTTGAGTGAGGGCCTGAAGAAGGAAATCACGGGGCTTACAGACATCCGATGGCAGAGCATTCCAGATAGAGGGAACAACCATTGCCGAGGAAGTAAGGAAGAGATGTGCTTCATGGTTTAAAGGAAAAGTAGGAAGACTTAAGTATTTAGAAGGGAGAAATAAATAGGAAATAATATCCAAGAGGTAAGAACAAATGGGAGTAAGGATGGAGCAAATTGTGGTCCTTGTGAAGTCTTTGGATTTTCCCGTGACTGAGATGAGAAGCCATTGCAGAATTGTGAGCAGAGGACCAGTATGAGCTTACCTAACTGGATGCCTCTGCTGCTTTGTTGAGAATAGATGGAAAAGGGGTAAGACCGAAAGCCCATTAGAGTTTGGGGGCAATTAAGGAGGCTTTTCAATAATTCACTAAGAGCTGGTGGTGGCTTAGGCCATCGAGGTGGTAATGAAGGTGGTGCAAATATAGATGTAAACTTTTCACTGTGGAAAGCTTTGGATATATAGGAAAATTCAGAGGACAATTTAATAAGTCCCTCCATCTTAAAAAAAAATATTAGGACCAGTTTTCTGTCATCTATAAACCACTCATTTCTCCCCCTCACATATTATTTTGAAGAAATCCCAGACAATTCTGAACTACTTTGATGGCCAAATCAATAGGATTTGGTGCCACTTTGGATATGAGCTGTGGGATTCAAACATGGCCCCCAATCAGCTGGGAGATGGAGCTGAGACTCGTCGAGATGGGAAAGGCTAATGGAGGAAGAGAGCTTTTTTGGTGCGGGGGGGTGGAAATCAGGAGTCTGGGTTTTTACATAGTAGTTTTGAGAGGTCTCTTAGCTGTTCAAGAAGTGAGATCTTAACAGGCTGCTAGGTTGTTCTATCTATGTCTCTATCCACCTATTCACTCGTATCTCTATAGCTATACAAGTATCCAGACTTCTTAGGGTGGAAGTTCGGGGAGGGGGGTTCTTTATGATTGGCATCTGCTGACCTCATGTTACCTTACCCTCTAATTCCCCACTGGAGTTGGGTCCTCTTTTGGCCCCCGAATGCCCAATGTTTTTGCATATTAGAACCACCAGGGGGAGATGCCCAGGTTGCATGCCCTACCCATTGTATCAGCATGTCTGGGGGTGGAGCCAGGCATCAGTACTTGAAATAAGCCTCCAGGTGATTTCAGTATGCAGTTAAGCTTGGAAACGACCGCTGTAGCCCTTGGGTGCTCAAAATGCGGTCTTTCTACCAGCCAGCCTGAGAGCTTGTTAGAAATGTGGACTCCCAGGCTCCGCCCCACCCTCCTGCATCGGAACTTGCATTTTAACAAGGCCCTCAGTGACTATGTTCACATGCGTGTCCGGGAAGCACTGCGTCTGTATCTTGCTTTTATGCTTTTCCAGAAACTGTCTTCTCTGACCAGTTGCCTGCCCACCTGTCCTGCTGGCTCATTCCCACTTATCCTTTAAAATTGGCCTCAGGTATCCCCCTCCTGGGAGACTTCCTCATCCTTCCTTCCACATACTCTGGCTATTCTCCTGGGGAAGACCTCTATTCACCTTAGCTGTATCCCTTATTATAGCTTACTGTAATTATAGGTTTATCCAATAGATTTTAGAGATTTATGCCAAAATCTAGATTTTGAACCCACAGTGACAGAGATTGGATCATCGGTGCTCCGTCAGTGTCCCTGGGTACGACTGGCTCAGGCCGGAATCGTGCGGGTGAGACTCCCAGGTCTAGATGGCAAGGCCCTGGACCTGCCAGATCAAACCACTGGAGAGACTGACTCTAGCACGCAGCATGCCCTGATGTGCTCTGGGTTTCTGATTTTTCTGGCTGCTTGAGGCTGTCGATTCTCTTTTAGCATCCTTGTTGCGAGGAGGGAGACTGTGGCTTGCAAGGTGTGTGCTCATGGCCAGGCGGAACTCTGAATTCTGTAGGTGTACCTTCCTCATAGCTGTGGCGGAGAATGAGGGGTTAAGATAACCTGCATTTCTTCTTAGATTTTATTAAAATTGTTTCCTATGATACCTTTTTTTCCCCTATCTGTAAAACCAGTACACAGCAAAGCACAATGGTGGGAAGGTGGTCAGAATAGACTTACTTACGGTTTTAAGATAAATACATACTAGCAGTGTAATGTATAGCCCTGATGATTGTAGTTAACACTGCTGTATGAGATAGGATTAAGAGAGTAGATCCTAAGTTTTCTCAGCACAAGGAAATTTTTCGTTTCTTTTTCTTTATCTGAGAAGATGAAAGCTAACTAAAATTATTGTGATAATCATTCCACAATATCTGTAAGACAAACCATTATGCTGTATACCTTAAGCTTATACAGTAATGTGTGTCAGTTATATCTCAATAAAACTGGAAATAAAAAAGCGCAAAGAAAATGTAAATTATCTGTAATCCTGTCACTCAAAAAAAAAAAAAAGAGCAACCTTTTTGTCTTATGCTTTTCTAGTATTCATATGGAGAAAATAATATAGTCGATCTTTGAACAACTCAGGGGTTAGGGGCCCTGACACCCCTTACCCCCATCCCCACGCAGTCAAGAGTTTGTATCTAACTTTCAAATTCCCAAAAACTTTACTTTTGACCAGGAGGAAGCCATACCAATAACATAAATAGTTGATTCATATGTATTTTTTATGTTCTGCTTATTATATACTCTATGCTTACACTAAAGTAAACTAGAGAAAAGAAAGTCTTAATAAGAAAATCATAAGTGGGGTGCCTGGGTGACTCAGTTGGTTAAGCGTCATACTCTCGATTTCAGTTCAGGTCATGATCTCACAGATCCTGAGATGGAGCCCTGCGTGAGCATCTTCTCCTTGGGACTCTCTTTCTCCCTCTCTCTCTCTGCCCCTTCCCTGCTCATGCTTGCTCTCTCTCTCCAAATGAATAAATCAACTTAAAAAAAAAAGAAAATAATAAGGAAAATATATTTCCAGTACTGTATTATATTGAAAAAAATCTGTATAAACGGACCCTGCAGTTCATACCCGTGTTGTTCAAGAGACAACTGAACTGTCCTCTCTGTGTTATGAGGACTCCCCTCACCTGCCTGCCTTCAGGATCTCTCTGACTTCCTTCTTTTCCCCCTTGTTCCCTCTACTTGAGCCACACTCACCTCATCGGTGTTTTTCGTGCACACCAGGCATACTCTACCTTCAGGCCTTGGTGAAGACACAGGTATCTCTGTGAATACGCCTCTCCTTACGGTCTTTGGTCAGATCTCACATGATCAGGATAGCCTAGCTCGACAGCCCTGTTTAAACTGCAGCCCGCCCCCACCTTTCCTCAACCCCACCATTTCCCGTTCCCCTTCGCCTACTCCAGTCTGTAGTCTTCAAGAATTTAGGATTTCTAAACATATTACAGAGCACACTTATTTTATTGTGTTGTTGTTTATTGCCAGGCTTACTTTCCCTCTCTCCCACTCCCCTTCCTTCCCCCACCTTCTAGAATGTAAACTTTTACAGGCCAAAGGATCTTTTGTAGTGTAATGGTGATTGGTATATGGTAGATAGTCAATAACTATCTGATGAAGGAAGGAATGAATATATAATTGTAACTAAAATAGTAACGTACTGTGATATACTGTTTTGTAGTCAGTGATAAACTGTTAGTGTTTTATTTTTTATTTAAATAGTTTATTTTCAAATTGGTTTCCATAGAACACCCAGTGTTCATCCCAACCTGTACCCTCTTTAATGCCCATCACCCGCTCTCCCCTCTCCCTCACCCTCCTCACCCACAGTTCTTAACTGTTAGTGTTTTTAACTTAGCAATGCACTGTGTCCATCTCATCGCATAAATAAATATTCTTTGATATGGTTATATCCCTGGAAGTTTTTGATTTCAAACAGTTTCTGTAAGCATTATTAAGCTCAAACACAAGTAAAGAGTTGAACTGAGACTGGGGAAGGGCTGACTGCGTTCCATTCATTCCATTCATTTCTATGTAGTGTTGAGTAAATGAATATATATTTTATTATAGGAAAGTAAATATATATTTATATATTTTTCATATAATGGGATATATTTTCAGTGTTATATATTCATGTATAACACTATTATGTGAAAAAGAAAACAGTGGTAGAGAAGCCGAGGGAATAAAAAAATCTGAATTATATATTGAAACAATAACCTTGCCGACGGAAACCATATATGCCTTAGACTTCTTTCTCTCCCGGTCATTGGTGTATAGAGGAACCTCTCTCCAGCTCTGTTTGGGGTCACCCCTTCTCACGCAGTGGCTGCTGCTTCTCTGGGAAGTGTCTGCGACAGCAGCTGGCCCTCTCCCTACAGGAGAGCAAAGGCAGGTGTCCTCTTGCTCCTGGCCCCTGCCCCTGTTTCCATGCGGGACTGGTCCTCTGGTTGCTGGCGGAATGACTCCAGACTAAAATGCACTTTTTATTCTTAGATACCGTTTTCAGGTTTTGGGGGGGAATTGTGTGTCACAGGGAAGAAGGAAGTAAAGACCCTGTGATGAATGGAAAGAAAGAAAGCCTATTTTGTCTTTAGTCTCTTTCTTTGTTTCTTGGTCTGGCTTATTCTCCTTTATCCATTGTGCTGTTGCTGACCGTCGCGGTTGTACGACCACCTAGAGCTTTTTCATCACTTACCAGCATGGTTCGCAAACGACAGCATGAGATGCTAGACCGTTTGGATGCTAGATGTCCAAACGACGTTTGGACAGGTTCCAAACGACAGCAGAGATGCTAGAAACTAGATCCCAAACGGGGACATGGCCAGTCTTTCTTATTGTTCTTCTCTGGCATTTGTGTTGTTTCGAATTATTCTTTCTCTCTAGTTATCCTGGGAGACGGTGAGTGGTCTCACTTGAAGTCAGAGAAGTCATTTTCTATTTTCAGAAATGAATTTTTAAAAAATGAACCTTTCTGAAGTGTACATTACTCTTTTCATTAGGAAAAGGAAACGTTCCAAGAAGGCTGGTAGGCTTGATGCCTTAAAGAAGGACTTCAACCGAGATGCCAGATAAAAGCATAATAAGAATTTCTTCTGGCCTAAATAACTGAAGAGTAAGAGGCATCGCTCGTTACTCTCCTGCCCATTTTTTCTTTTTATCTTCTCTAGGTTGCGTATTTATCATCTTTTTTTAAAAACTGTATTTCAAAACCGATTACATTTTTCAGCCCAAAGAGATTTCTGAGAAGTCCTGTTTGTATGGAAAGATGGATTTACATAATAAAATGTAATTTACAAAGATAATTTGAACATAAAGTAGACAACAAGAGTATCTTTTCTAGAGCCAGAAGATGAATTTGGTAAGTCTCACATGTACGCATAAAAATTATATAACATGTATTTGTAAGAAATGAGAGTAGATATCAATATTCTTTCTGAGTAGTCCAGATAATTAGAAAAGAAGTAGAGGAGAGAAAAACCCACTAGAAATAAGAAGATTTAATTTCAAGTGTAATCAGAAGAAATATGCCAAGTAATTCATCACTAATTCAAATAGTCAAGAAAAATGTAGAAAAAGCCCTAGGAAGCATAATTAGCTATGCAGAAGGTTGAAACATTTGCAAAATGTCACAATTATAAATTACCATATTTTCCCCCCATGAGACGTGAGAAATGCTTCATCAACAAATCCCAGAAGACTTTTCAGTCTCAAGACTGACACACTTGCATTTGATGCAGGACTTTTCACCTAGAGAGAGAAGTGGCCAACGGTGGAAGGTTTGTTTCTTATTTTTTGAAAAGCTTTCTGGAAGTCTGCCACTTACACTTTCTGGGCTTCATTTCCTCTTCATGAAAAATGGGAGGAACTGTACCTGTCACCCATTTGTCTCCCAAGAGTGTTGTAGAACATCTACAGGAAGTCCATTTACCCACAATCCTGTGCTATGAATGACAGGCCAATGGGCCTCTCTGGCCCAATAATGTGTTCCTGGTTTCTTCTGCCTCAGGGAAGGGAGGGTCTTATTATCCCCTAACCTCCTATTGATAATATTTATTTGCTACCGTTCAGACAGCTCTTGATTGAATATGGAACTCAAAAATTTATCTTAGGCTGGAACCTTGACCAAAGGACCCATTTCTAGGCCTGGCTGCCCTAAGTCCTCTTCGCAAAGCATGCTGGGAATGGTTCGAAGTTCTGATCTCTGTGGTTTCTGGGTATGCTCAGGGCTCTTCCTTGCTGTCTCTGGTTATGTCTGAGACTATCTAGGTGGATTTTGTTAGGGTAGGGAGTTGGGCTGGTCTAGGACTATGGGGTGTATTTTATTTTGTAAATTTTCTTTCTAGTGCTTATAGGCCAATCAGAATCTTACCCCAGTGACTTTGGATAGCAGGCAGGGGGGAAATCTAGCTTCCCATATGTAGAGCTACATTAGGAGGAAACAAACTGTGGTGTTTGGGGTGGAAGTTGGCTTCAGTATTCTGTGGGCCTATTAATAATAATGTAACTCATCTATGGTATGGGTTAAGTGGACTTCTGTGGGCTGTGATACACTGTCTCTAACATTGTTTCTATGAGAATAATGTATCCTGAGTTACAAAAAAATGGACTTAAAAATGTCTGGAAGGCAAACCATTTCTCAGTGGGGACTAGGGGACTGATGTAGGGCAGCCATAAGGGAGAGTTCAGAAAATGTGGTCCCAGTTGTCACTCACTAGGACTTGCAGATTCCAGTCACCTGGATGTAAGTGTCTTGATAGCTCTTCATGTCTCTACTTGATTTAGGAGGTTGAATGCTCGCAATTCTCTAGTCAGGCGAAGAGGTGTCTTTTGTTTTCTATTCATCCCCTGTCCATGATTGCCCTAAGGCTTGCTATCTTTTTTAATGCAATGACATTTTATTTTTGTACTTTGGTAAAAGTGTGATTTTTCTGTTTTTTTTTTTTTAATTAAAGTATTAAATATTAAATGGTTGAATTTTCTTAGCTGTGCAGGCCACACTTTTGGAATCGCCTTTGGATCCTCTTTTTCTCAGACTCCGTATCCAAATGATCAGAACGTAGAATGTTGTCCCTACGTTCAAAATATCTTCAGAATTCAATGACTTCTCATTCCCTCAGTATTCCCATCCTGGTCAAAAACGCTGTCATCTCTTGCCTGGATCTTATCTAGTCACCCTGCATTCATCCTTTCCTCCTGAAATCTATTCTGCTACAGTTGTCAGAGTGTTCCTGTTAACGTGTAATGACGTCTTGTCCCATTTACTTACTTATCATCATTCATTCATTCATTCATTGCTTTACCTCCTTTAATGGCATCCTGTCTCCCTGGCAGTAAGAGCCAAAGTCTTGACAAAGCCCTATGCAGTCTCATTTCCTACTCTCTGATACATGCTCTCTCACCGGATACCAACTCCTTCAAATAAATGTCCCTCCTTCACTCTGATCTCAACGCATAGTTCTTCAAATAGTCCAGGTACCCTTTTGGCCAGAACCATTGTGCTGGCTGTGCTTTCTGTCAGAATTCTTGCATTTCCATATGCCCCTCACCTCCTCAGGTCTTTTTAGATGTCACTGTCTCAGTGGGGCCTTTCCCAACGATCTTATATAAAATTTCAACCTCCGACCTCTTTTGAGCTTCCCACAGGGCCCTCCGTTAATTTTTCTCCATAGCATGTAACACCATCTGCTGTTCTTTATCTCATTTATTTGTTTGTTCATTTGTTTGTTCAGTGAAAAACGAACTTCATGGAGACAGGGATTTTTCTCAGTACCTAAAACAATGCCTGGAACATAGTAAACACTAATATATATAATATATTTGTTGAGAGAATCAAAGTATGAATGAAATGTTTTTTTCTGATTCTGTTGAAATAATCCTATGATCTTTCCTCCTTAAATGTTAATATAGTGGACTGTAGTAATAGGTTTTCTAATCTGAAACCAACCTTATATTCTTGGGAGGAAGCGCAACCTGGTCATGTGGTATTATCTTTGAAATTAATTGCTAGATTCAGGTTGCCAATATTTCCTTTAGCATATTTTTATCTAAATTCACTAGTGATCTTGGCCTTTCTTGAGACTACACTGTGTCTAGCATAAAAGTTGTACTAGCCTCATAAAGCGAGTATGGATTATACCTTGTTTTTCCATTCTCTGTAAGAATTTGTATAAGATTGGACCAAGGAATACTTACAATATATAGGCCTGTGTGTGTGTGTGTGTGTGTGTGTGTGTGTGTATGTAAATATTGTGGATTGTTGCCTCCCTTTCTTTAATTAATGAATTGAATTTATTAGTTTTTAAGTTTTTCTTTTGATTTAATTTGGGCAAAGTTTTATATATATGTGGCTGTGTGAGGGTATATATATATGTATGTACATGTATGTACGTGTATATCTATATATAAATATATATGTATATATAGAATTTATGCACTTCATCTAAATGTTTGCATGTATTGGGATAGTTATTCCTAATAGTCTCTTTTTAATCTCTATAAGATGCATCTGTAATGATACCTACTTTTTCATTCTTAACATTTTTGGGGAAGGTTTCTTTTATTCTTCATCAATCTTGCTAGGAGTTTGGTAATTTTAGTAGTATTTTCCAAGAGCCAACTTTTAGTTCATTGATCTTCTTTCTCTAATTTTTTTTTTACCCTATTAAATTAATTTTTATTCTTATTTATTTTATTTCTATTTTTTTTTACTTTTACTATTTTGTTCCTCTTCTAACATCCTAAGTTGAAATCTCAATGAATTAATTTTAAGCTTTTCTTTTGTAACAAACTAAATAATACAATTTTCATAGGTATTATTTTCCTTATAATTCAGTTCTGTGTTTTCTCTAATTTTCATTTCATGCTTTCTTCTAGTCTGAATTATTTAGAAAATTTCTTAATTTCAACAGGCATTTAAAAAATTATCTTTGTAATGTCGTTTTAAGATTGCATTATGGTCCATATGAAAACAATGATTTAAAAATTGTTGAAGTTTGCTTTATGAGTAGCAGGTGGTCAACTTTTAAATACATTTTCATGTTCTTGAAAAGAGTAGGTATTATTTCATTGTTGGGTTCAGTATTCTTTTTAAGGTCTTCTAAACATACCTATTAATTATGCTGTTCAAATTTTCTATAATCTTACCTTGTTTTGGTAAATATATAAGAATATAATATAGCAATAACCAAAGTGTATAAAAATTCCATATGCAATGCATATTATATATAATGTAAAATTCCTTATATAAATTCTTTATATAATAGCAACATATTTTAGTTTTGTCAATTTTTGCTTTTAAATTTAAAGCTATGCTTTAGATATGTACATGTTTAAAATCTTTATATCATTTTGGTGAAGCGACCCTTGTATTTTTCATTTAACTTTTATTTTTTAAAGTTTTATTTCTTTATTTTTGAGAGAGAGAAGGAATGAGCATGTGTGCATGAGCATGGGAGGGGCAGAGAGAGGGGAGAGAATGAATCCTAAGCAGGCTCTGTGCCGTCGGCATGGATGTTTAACTGACTGAGCTACCCAGTCCCCCCTGGTGAAATGACCTTTAAAATTATGAAGTTTTAATTATTTTTTCTAATCATGCTTTCTTTGCTTTAAAGATGATCTGATATTAATATACCTATGGTTTGCAAAATTGTATATTTATTGTTGTCTATTATAGAGGAAATATCGGCAGCAACAAAAATGTTTAACAATTGGACTTTGGCTACACAAAATATAACATATTCATATTTTGGAACACTATGCATCTATGTCAGATGATATTCTACATTATAACCTCCATTAAGAAAAAAGAAAACTTGAAAATAACTTGTATTCTATTGATACTGTTTTTGTACCTTCTAGAAATGTATGTGAATAGATGTATAACAAATAACCTGATGTCCCCTAGAATGTCATTTTGGTTACATTTAAGTAGAGGAATTATGAATGGTTTCTGAATTCTTTTGTTTTCTTTTAAAAGTATTTTTTCCATATCATGAAGTAATTATTTATTTTGAATAATGACCGCACTTTACTTTTGTTATTGGAAATACAATATATCCTTTTATTTGACAAAAAAATGTCTCCCCCATTATTCTGTAGTTTATAAACAAGAATTTTAGCCAGAGAAACCATTACTCCTCAAAATTATATTTTAAAAATGTTCATGATGCTTTCTTATATGTTGGGTAGATTTTTATTTTTAATTTTAGTTAAAAAATTTATTGGGGTAAAGTACACAACCTTTGCCATTTTAACCATTTTATTTTATTTTATTATCGTAAGTAATCTCTACCCCCAGCATAACTACTCTGAATTTTATAAACTTTAATTTGTAAAACACAAATATTTGGAGAGAATAAGAAACTTGCATCCAATTTTTCTTCAACAATGGTAGTTATAAACTCAGAATGGAATGTAAAATAATATATTTCAAAAAATCCTATTGTATGATTTTCTATTTCAAAACGGTATATTGTAGGAGGGCAGAGTGGAGGATGGAATTTTAGAAGTACAAACGTAAGTGGTTTTTTTTTGGAACTGTGAATGAGTACAGCAAAATCCCTTCAAGTTTGATGAGCTGAATGAACAGGTTGTATGAAGAATGCACTCTTTCGTTAGTTCCCCTCAGAGGTTAACAGATGAGTAGCGGCAACATAGCAATGGTACAAAACTGTCACTTGGTGGAGCTAGAATACTATGCAATTCCAATATACTCATGCAGCTGATTTCTTGGGAAAAAATGGTTTTATAACAAAATTCAAGACTAATACCCTCAACTGCTAAATACTGGGATACATAACCTTTTGAGAAAACTTTTTAATGTATTTTTGTTTGCTCATTTCGTTGTGATAGAGTGTAAGTAAACACCAAACTTATTGGGCATAACGGTCTTTTGCTTGCTGCAGTCAATAAATTGCAGTCTTTTTATCAAGCCGGATGCAACACTATGTATAACCCTCCATCCCCAGGAGTCAGTGGAGTAGGTATATCATCTACTGATTCCGTGACATCTTAGCACATTTCATATGGCACCTAAAAGCTCACAGTCATTTCACTTACTATGTCAATTACCCATCAAATCAAGATGGGCTTTTAGGTAGCTTCATGATGCCAAGAGCAAAATGCTCAATAGATGTTACACAAGTGTTTGTCGATGGATACCAGCCTTTGGGATTTGCTGGGTTGGTTGGAGATTTTAGGGCCACTCCAACTATTCACCAGGCATTTAGGATGAAATTTTAGGGTCGTTATTAAATGAAGGTTACTGGAGACTTCAGAAATCCTTCTGAGTAATGAACTGGACCCTTTCGAAGGAAAGATTCTGAATGAGAGCCTTTCTTAACTTTGACCTTTCCAAAATTGAAAAATCAAAGACAAAGATTTATATTTATATTTATGTGTGGGTAAGTATAATTCTGTGCCTTTATCAAGGTTACATTTTACCTGTCTTTCCTCTCAGGTAGTGGGTATATTCCAAAAGGGTTGAGTCTAAAATAAGATTAATATCTTTCTTACTTAAGAGATCTTTACTGGGACAGAATCATTGCAGGCTTTGACTGTATGAATGAAATGATGAAATTAACATAGATATGGAACATAACTGATATATGAGAAAGGATAATGGAGGGTTTTTAAAGATTTCTTAATTTCGCTTGGTTCTGATGCTCTCATACCTCTCTCTTATATTTCTTCTTGGAAGGCTTGCTTTTTTGCAGCAAGAAAGATTTCATTGGATGCTGTAGGTGACTATCTGGGAGAAGTTGTGGAAATAGGCTAATAAGCTTTCTGTTACACATTGTGAGGGTAGGTCCAGGCATTGCAGGACTTGACTTTGAAGCCCTTTTGCAGTTTAGCGCTTTTTTTTTTTCCCTTAAGAAAGATTTTGTTTTTCTTTCCAAAACTAAAAAAAGAAAAACAACACGTTTGGAAGTGAGCAGGCCAAGTCTGTACTGGAAGGTTACCAATCCTTCCTTCTACCTTGTTGTTTTGCCATTCCTAATATGCGGTTTCTTCCCTGAGATCCAGCATAGGTGCTCTGAGTCCAGTCATCATAGGTATTTTCTAGTTATCAGAAAAGAGAAAGGGGCTTCTCTTTAAAGGCACTTCCAAAAAGTTAAAGATTTCCCAGTTTCCCTGGAAGCTTTTTTTTTAAGCCTTTTTTTTTTTTTTAAATTTAAATCCAACGTAGTTAACATATAGTATAATAATGATTTCAGGAATAGAATTTAGTGATTTAGCACTTATTTATAACACCCAGTGCTCATCCCAACAAGTGTCCTCCTTAATGCCCATTGCCCATTTAGCCCATTCCCCCACGCAACACCCCTTCTACCAGCTCTCAGTTTGTTCTCTGTATTTGAATCTCTTACGGGTTGTCTCCCTCTCTGTTTTTATGTTATTTTTGCTTCCCTTCCCTTATGTTCATCTAGTTAGGGCTCTTTTATATAAAAGGACATAAATCAGACACAAGAGTCCATATTTATTTAAAATTAGAAAAAAAATAGTGGGGTGCCTAGGTGGCTCAGTTGGTTGAGCGTCCGACTTCAGCTCAGGTCATGATCTCGTGGTTCATGAATTCAAGCTCCACATCGGGCTCTGTGCTGACAGCTCAGAGCCTGGAGCCTGCTTCGGATTCTGTGTCTCCCTCTCTCTTTGCCACTCCCCTGCTCACACTCTGTCTCTCTCTCCCTCAAAATAAATGAACAGTAAAAGAAATTAAAAAAAAAAGTAGCAAGTTGAAAACTTAGAAAAGTTGGGAGAAACCCTAAAACATCACCATATCCATAGAAATAATATTTTTTTGTCAATGAACTGCCAACAAATCTGTATAATAATATTCCAGACTAGCTTTTGGCTCTGGATATTTGCAATTTTGTTTCTTCTCTACAATGCATATAATTCCAGTGCTGGATACCATATTTATATCATTATATGACTTCTGTCTCTTACCTTAACAAAACAGTGCTGGATAATTCACTATCGTGGGCAGTAGGAATCTTCTGGAATCCATTTTTCCATTTGTGTGTCAGGAAAGCCAGTGATAACAAAACTGTAAAGAGAAGTTACTGCAAACCACTAAATAACTCCCACTAAATTCAAGCTAAATGTATCCCCAAGTCAACATCTCAGGGTACTAGAAGGGGTCTCATGCAAATGAGGAGCCCTGAAGTGTAAACTTCAAAAGCTCCACTTGAATTTTACTCTTAAAAATCATTCTATCATAATGTACCTCACTCAGTTAAAATTGTCGTCATGTTTAGGGTAATTAAACGTTTTGAAACCGCTAACACTCACAAATGAAGGGATGTTAAGTTTGGATAAAAATTTCCTTGAAAATATTTCTCATACAAAAAGGAAGATACACATAAGGATGTTATGTCAAGATATTGTTATTTAAGAGTTGTTTGTTGGCTTTAACAAAGAGTGCTGAAGGAAATAAAAACATGGACTTAATTCTTCGTATTTACCATTTACATACCATTTACCATTTATATACCATTAAAAATATCATTAAAAAGTTTAGCTTGGGGTGCCTGGGCGGCTCAGTCAGTTAAAGGTCTGACTCTTGATTTCAGCTCAGGTTATGATCTCGTGGTTGTGGGATCGAGCCTTGCACTGGGCTCCGCACTGAGTGGGGCCTGCTTAGGATTCTCTCTCTCTCTCTCTCTCTCTCTCTCTCTCTCTCTCTCACTCTCTTTGCCTGATCCCCCACTCACTCTCTCTCTCTCTCTCGAAAACTTAAAAGTCGGACACTTTCCTATTATTTAATTTGTATTCTGAATCTATCACAAATATCTGCAAGTCCACCAATAACATCATTGGTTGTTTCATGGAGCACACTCACATTACTGAAATAAAATACCCCAAACCAAAGCCAACATAACTTTGTATCAAATATGAACTTGTGTTTGGTTTAATGTTGTCGGGACATCTCTTGACTCCTTAATAGAACACCTCTACATGACTTCCCTTTGCTGAACACTAAAACTATGGTAACAGGATTTGCCAACATTTATCAAGGGATTGCTCCAAGCCAGGCACCACTCAGCTAAGTGCTTTATATGCATTCCGTGTTTAATTCAAAAACGGTTCTAAACAGTTCTATGAAGTAGGTACCATTTTGCAGATAAAGAAACTTCAGGCTTTAGAGAGTTTCTATGAGAAGCCTAGATCCATGCAGTGTGTTAAGCGGCAGGCCTGGCGTATGATGTAGACTTTAAAAAAAAAAATCTACTTTGGGCACCTGGGTGGCTCAGTCGTTGGGCATCTGACTTCGGCTCAGGTCATGGTCGAGTGGTTGGTGAGTTCGAGTCCCACATTAGGTGGTCTTGAGCCCCGTGTCAGGTGAGCTCATGCCCGCTTCAGGTAAAAACATGGGCCCTACTTTGGGTGAGCCCTGCTTCTCTCTCTCCTTCTCTCTATTCCTCTGCCCCATCCTGGGATTCTCTGTCCCTTTGCACCTGCTCACTTGCACCCTCTCTCTCTCAAAAAAAAATTCTACTTTGCAATACTGTCACAGCAGCAACGAGGAAACAGCAGGAGAGTTTGAAACTTGTAGATAGCACTTGAATGACTCCAAGTTTGAAAAGAAGAAGTCCTACATTTAAGGGACAGTAGAGCACAGGAAAAGACAGTGGAAGTCCAGCTCTGGTGTCAAACCGTGTGGGTCTGTATCCTCGCTCCACTGTTTATTTTTTTAAATACTTATTATATTTATTTTTTTACATTTATTCATTTTTGAGAGACAGAGTAAAAGCGGGGGGGGGCAGAGAGAGAGGGAGACACAGAATCCAAAGCAGCCTCCAGGCTCTCAGCTGTCAGCACAGAGCCTTACGTGAGGCTAGAACTCACAAACCGTCAGATCATGACCTGAGCCGAAGCTAGACGCTTAACCGACTGAGCCGCCCAGGCGCCCCTCTGGCTTCACTATTTACTAGCTGGTTGACTTTCCAAGTTACTTAACCTTCTGTGCCTCAGTTTCCCCTTCTGTTAAAAGAAGATCCAATTAATGAGGCTTGAGGACCTAATGAGGTGACACAAATCTTTTACGCCAGTGCCTGACAAAGTAAACCCTGCAAAAAGGTGCAAGTCATTATTGCCCACTAATAGTTAATTTCATTTGTGTTTTGAAATAGAGTATAGCGCATACGCAGTGCTAAGTAAACAGTATAAAACAATTTCCTTATTTTGTGTTTTCTAATGCATGCATTATTTGCTTAAGGACCCCTTAGTTACATTGGAGAATGTGTTCATAGCAATATCCTAACACCGATATAAAAATGCATTTTTGTTTTAAAAAATGAAAAACACTTCCCAGGAAGATAAAATTTTAAAAGTTTGTGCCAGATTTGTATTTTACTTTGATTTAAAGGATATTGCTAGGACGCGGAAGAATTTTCAGTCCAGGTATGTTCCTGTAGATGTTATGACTTTTCAAAGCTTAATCTACTATTTATGTTATGAAGTTATTAATATCTTGTAGCTCAGCAGAAACAGTAATATTACATAATGAGAAAAGTTGCATCTCCACTCCCGATACTCTTAATAAACACATTATTCATTTTTTATTCAATTTAACTGCAAGGAGCTATATCGAAAACATTGCCGGAGGGTACGTTTCTATTTCAGGGTGACAGGGAAATAACTCCTGAAGACTCTCAGAAGTGAGAAGCAAGATATAAATTGTACAGTAGATGGAAAAACATAAAAGATTCTGATCTCTATGAATAACTGTATTTCCCAGAGGAGTAAACATTAATGACTTTAATTAGATTATAATTGCTCATGAGAGCGAGTTCTTGCAAGAGATAAAAATACCTGACAATGCGTTGTGACTGAGCGTTTTTGTGGGCGCCCTGGAACAGATTAATGGCAGTGCCATTTAGAGGCGGGACAGTCCCTAAATGTAAACTAAGCCCTTAATCAGTGCCAGCGTGATGAAAAGCCACTCTTCTAATTAGGTCAAATTCGATTCAATCTTGACAGTTTTGCATCATGTTGGGATTTAAGACAGGACTGTATCTGTGGAAGACTCCAGAAAGTTATTTCTTAGGAATATTTCTTATTTCACAAATGATATAAACAAATGAGAATTTCTGTGTGTGTGTGCAGGGGTAGGGGGTAATTTCTCTTCATTTACTTGGAGGAACTGTCTTGACATAATCTGGTTTGGGCTTAGATTTAGGAATTTCCTTCTATGTTTTGGGCACAGTGTCGGAGTCTGTATTTTCTCCATTAGTCACCCTTAGTCCAGGGGACTGTTAAGAATAGACTCATTTTGCAGTTTCCTTTGGTATTAAAATGACTCAGTCACGGTTAAAATTTTTAGTCAAGGATTTTCAGGCCTTATTGCAAGAGCTGGTAATATTTATTGACATGCCAGATTACTAAGTTTTTTTTAACAATTTCTTAATTTACCTTGTTTTTGATACTTAAAATTTTTTTTAATGTTTCTTTAGTTTTGAGAGAGAGAGAGAGGGAGAGGGGCAGAGAGAGAGGGAGACACAGAATCTGAAGCAGGCTCCAGGCTCTGGCTGTCAGCACAGAGCCCGATGCAGGGCTCAAACTCATCAGTTGTGAGATCATGACCTGAGCTGAAGTCTAACGCCTAACCCTTAACCAACTAAGCCACCCAGGTGTCTCCCGTATCTTGTTTTTAGTACTTTTAAAGGGGAAAAAGCATCTAGGGTTGGGCGAATCTAGTGCTTACAGGACTTTCATGGATTTTGTTTTTTAAATCCTTTGAGCAGTCTGGGCCTGGGCTAACCATTTTGCATAATGGAAGTCACTGAGATTTTGTAATGAATCTATCTGTCGCTGGACTTAACATATCACTGTGTTGAGTCAAGTTTCCTGTGATACCTTTCACAGCTTATTAAGTTCTTCCAAAGCCACAAATTCCATGTTCAACACACAAATTAGTTGGGTAGTAGAAATCAGTGAAGCAGGTGAGGGTAGGCTGTGGTGCCTCGGAGGTCCTGCCTCTGTCTGGTAGAGACAGCAGTTACTCAGCCATGAGTGTGTGGTGGCCACTGTAACTGGACCTCCTGAGTAGAAAGATCTGGAAATCTGTTTTTATGTAAAGTCTTTGATAGTTAAATGTTAGCAATGAATTAAAAGAAAAACTTAGTAAACCAATGCCTGCGGTCCTTTTATGATATCTACATAAGAAATTTGAAACAAAACAAAAACCACCTACACCTGTAAATCTCTGTTATATTCCTTTTCGACACTACAGACCAAGCTGAAATGCATTTGAAGAGAAGCTATTCAAACCAGCATATTGGTCTAGCATCATATTCTACTATGCATCTTACTTCCAGGTATTTTTTAAAATTAATGCCGTTGTACTTTAGTTACATATGTTTTTACATGACTAACAGTACAGTACAGTAGTAATAATGAGCTATATTCAAAGAGGAAAGATAAGTGAGAAATTTACCCCATTGATGAATATGTGGTTCTCCTGTTTATTTAAACCTTTGAGCGTCCATGCTGCTGGGTAGATTAAGGAACAGATGGGGGAGTTGTGATTTAATAGTACAGTTTCAGTGCCAATTCTGCCTGTAACTCCAGGTGCCCCTTGGCAAAAAAAGTCATTCTGTGCTGTACTGTCTTGTTTTGAAAAGCTGCACAAAATAATTAAGATACTGTGCAAATATGAAATGGTATCTAAAAGCTTTTAAATTGTAGAGGATGTAATTTTGGAAAAACCAATTTTTAGTATCATAAACAGGATTTTATATACAGCTAATATGGATGTGTGTACATAGAGAAAGGCAGACACATAGTTATGAAATGCGTGAAAATCCATCTCCATTTGGAATGAAATTCTCCATGACTGCACCGTGCATGTCTGACATAGACTTAAGAGGGCAAAAAGGAAAGAATATAAGGGTCATGGTGAAGCTCAAAATTGAAAATGATTCAACAAGCAATGGAATTAAATGAAGAATAAATTAACTTAGATAAAAGTAGACGATACTGGCTAGTCGTTGGTAACATATTTTAGTTATTTCCAGAATTAAGGGAGCAATTGTTTATCAAAAGCAGTTACCTCCTGGGGCGCCTGGGTGGCTCAGTTAGTTAAGTGGCCGACTTCGGCTCAGGTCATGATCTCACAGTCTGTGAGTTCGAGCCCCACATTGGGCTCTGTGGAGCCTGCTTTTGGATTCTGTGTCTCCCTCTCTCTCTGCTCTTCCCCTGCTCATACTCTGTCTCTATCTCTCTCAAAAATGAATAAACGTTAAAAAAAAAAAAGGAATAGGAAGCATTTAAAAAAAAAAAAGCAGTTACCTCCTTTCAAATCAATAACGTCTACCTGTATGTTACTGATTGATTAATATTAATTTCGTAACATGCGACCTTGGAATAAACTTCTTTTTTTTCTCACCTACTGTTGAGACCGGATATAGTCAAATACAAGACCCACTTTAATTAGTTGAGCAGTGCAAATAAACATGGCATTTAAGGGTTTGGCCTAAGAGCTCTGGGCTTGAATCCCAGTTCTGCTTCATATGATGTGTGTACTGATGGGAAAATACTTCACTTTCCAATTCTCAGTTTCTTATCTACAACTGGAGACAGCAATATTATTTATATCAGGGGGTCACTGCAATGTTTATAGAAAATAGTCTACGTTTCTGTGTTTACAGCAGCACCAGCCACATAGGAAATGCTCGGGAGGTGGAGGCTGCAGTTACTGTTACAAAATAAGTGACCCCACCAGTCCCGATCCATTCTACTAAGTACAATGGGAGGAATTTTATCTTGATTGATTTTCTCAATAAGCGGTAATAGGAACAAGGTAGAGAACTGACAAATGATTGGAAAACACTGTCAAAAGGACATGCAGGATATGCCTTATTTGGCAAGGAAAAGAAAGTCTGATACGTATCCTAGTATTTTATTTTATCTTCTTAAAAATTTTTTTAAATTAATTTCTTTATTTTGAGAGAGACAGCGAGTACATGAGTGGAGGAGGGTTAGTGAGAGAGGGAGAGAAAAAACTCAAGCAGGTTCTGCACCGTCAGCACAGAGCCTGACGCGGAGCTTGAACTCACAAAGCCGCGAGATCATGACCTGAGCTGAAACCAAGAGTCAGATGCTTAACTGACTGAGCCTTCCAGGTGCCCCTGAATCCTAGTATTTTAAATAAAATTAAAGAGGATTTGAAGAAATATTTAAGAGACACTTCTATTTATTTGCAGAGTGATTGAAAAGATTCACACACATGTAGGTTGTATTAGGAGACCTTTGGAATGAAATTGACACCTGATGTGACACACTGAAATGAAACTGTGTGATAATTTTAAGAACTTCATTCTTTGGAGTTTGTAGTTCATATTTCCTTGGTGGATTGTAGACCTCGAGGGTTGCTATTGTTAACCTTAAGGTTAATAATTCCACCAATATTTTATTTTTATCCAATGGCAAAAGTAATGTATTCGATCTAAAATTTGAATAAGAATAGAGGTACTATTGAAAAATAATAGCTTGTGGACTAGAGTTAACAATTACTGTGGCGTTTCCCCAGTGCCATTAAAAAAAAATTAGTAGTAGCACTTTGCACTTAGAATAACGTGAGGAATTCTTGGACTCCTACAAAGTATTAAAGTTCAGTCTTTATGAAACAAAAAGGAAACAAAGGCGACTTGGCAGTAGTATGGTTATAAGTTCACAGTGCATGGTTTATATAACTAAATGTTTTTAAGCTGAGATTTGATAAAATATAGACTTTGGAACAGAGATCAGCAGTTTCTATAAGTAGATTTGGCTAATAGTTTAGTGGAGAAATATGTGGTAACAGACTACACAGTCTGGGATATAACTTGGAAACAAATTCCAAGTCCAAAGCAATTTGAAGTTCACAACTAGATATTTTTGATATCATTGAAGAGCATACTTTATGAAAGAATCGAGGAATGTAATGGCATAGGCATGTATTTTTATTTTTCTGTAGGTGAGCTTCTTATCATAGAACTTAGTAGGTCCACAGGCAAAACCACATTAAAAATGGCTGACATGCTTTGTGGAATGATATATTATTATTTCACAACAGCTATGTGAGAAAGGGAAACTCTCGGATTCTAAGGGTACCCTAAATATACAGAAGATGTATTAGATATGGCAACACAGTTGAACTCAAGTGTTTTGGCAAACTGAAAGGGCTACACAAGTTATAGGACTAGCAACATCTGTAAAAATCTATGAACCATGTCTATGGATAGAATTTGATCAACGGATAGAATAGTTGGTTGTAGGAAACTTGAAACATGTTGAGTAGTCAACGTTTATTGAGTGCCTTTTGCTAGGTACTGAGAGGAAGGAAATCAAAAGACTCGGCATGAGGTAGACCAAAAGGTCGGTATAATCTATGGGTGAGAGTGAAGTCACCCTCTGGAAGCATCTGAGGGTGTGTCCTTTGGATAAGGCTGAACTTGCCAAACAAGTGGTAAAGAATGAAGCAGGCTCCAGGCTCTGAGCCGTCAGCACAGAGCCTGACGGAGGGTTCAGACTCACGAGCCATGAGACCATGACCCGAGTTGAAGTCAGACGCTTGACCGACAGAGCCACCCAGGCGCCCCTATTGGCGCACTATGTGATCTAGCAAAAGATGAGAATAAAATAAATGCTCATTGATAGTGATTAGTAAAATGTTATGTTGCATCCACACAATAGAATATAATGGAGCTATTAAAACTGTGGAAGATTTTATGTAGAGTGGAGCGTTATGTGAAAAAAGATTCATTTGTAATATACACCTATACACATAGATCTTTATACACTTTAAATTATATATATTATATGTTTTATGTACTGTTTATTGTATATCTACTATTGTTTATTATATATATAGACTAAATCTGAAAGGGTTTATGAAAAATGAGCGACAGCGGTTGTGTCCTGTGGGGAGAAAACGGTGGGCTCAGAGTGGAGCAGAAGAAATCCTTTCAACCGTTTATCTTTTTGGTCACTTTAAATCACAGAATGGCGGTTAAAGAGCTTAGGCCTACTTGCCTGGCTTCAAATCCTTGTTCTACCACTTGCCAGCTGTGTGACCTTGAACGAGCTACTTAGTTTCTCTCTGTCTCCATTTTTTAATCTATAGAATGGTGATATTAATTGTATTGGCCTCATAGAGTTATAATGAAGATGGAATAAAATATGTGAACAGTGCCTCGCATTTGGCAAGGCTATATGAACATTTGCAGTTATTTTATTATTGCTCCATGTGCTTATTTGATCAATTAAAAAAATACGTTTTACAAAGAGCTTTCTTTACCAAGAATTGATAGGCTTTCTACACATGATAACCATAAGGAATTAAATGAACCTAAAGGAGAATAGCTGCCCCACTCTAGTATTTAGTGTTAGGTCTGCATAGCTCCTAAAACCATCTTTGCTTTCATTAAAAAAATTTTTAGTGTTTATTTATATTTGAGAGAGAGAGGGTTGCATCAGCCGGGGAACTGCAGAGGGAGCTGGAGACAGAATCTGAAGCAGGCTTCAAGCTCTGAGCCGTCAGCACAGAGCCAGATGTGGGGCTTGAACTCACGAACTGAGAGATCATGACCTGAGCCAAAGTCGGATGCCTAACTGAATGAGCCATCCAAGCGTCCCTGCTTTTACTTACTTACTTACTTACTTACTTACTTACTTACTTATTTATTTATTTATTTATTTATTTATTTAAAATAAGTTATTGTCAAATTCGTTTCCATATAACACCCAGTGCTCATCCCAACAAAAGCCCTCCTCTGTGCCAGTCACCCTTATTTATTTATTTTTTTAAATCCTCACTTCTAAAAGCTCTGCATAAAGGGACCAATACTGATGAATATTCTTTCTGCATAGATTTGTCTTGTGTTCCATTTCTGAACACCTGACTGTGAGGGTTTGTTTGTTTAGGTAGGTTTCATGCTTAGCACGAATCTCATGATCCTGATATCATGAGCTGGGATCAAAAGTTGGACACTTAACTGCCTGAGCTAACCGGGTGCCCCTGACTATGAGTGGTTTTGTTATTTGCTTTTTTTAATTTTTTTGCCGGCTAGCATTCTCCACATTTTCTGTTCTAGTGTTTTTTACCCTTATGTTGAGGGACCATTGGAAGCTCATGAAATCAATTTAGTAGGTTAAAAAAAAAGAAATAGAAAAGAATAGAATAGAAAATACCAAGAATATTTACTTCACAGTAAAGCACTGTTTTGTTAAACTTTTGCCTCCTCCCCTTCCAAAAAAAGCCTGAAAATCATCACCCATTTCTGAAAACCCAGTGGCAATTTCCCAGCATCCATGGGGATGATTATACAAGTTTCTAGTGTTGTGTGTTGGAGGATGAAAGTCTAACCGAACGAGGAACCCCTGGAGCAAGTTGGAACCTCCCGTAATCCTGGACCTGACACAACCATTTGGAGCCCTAAACAGTCTTAGTGGCCCAAGTATCCGAGCAGCCTCAGGAAATAAGGGTGGAGTGGGAGAAGGATCAGAATTTATCAACCAGTGTTTTGGGTCAATTGGAAATAGGAAATTAATTATAGAAACTGTATAAATTGATTGGTCCACTCCTGAAATGAGAATAGGCCAAATAGCCTAGCATGTTCTCTTGTTTTCATGTGTTCTTGGATTTAATTTGGCAATCTATTTTATTGTCTTCTGTGGAATATCAAAATATCGGAAAACATTAAAATTTCTTGTCATATGTTTTTCTCTATCTATCTATCTATCTATCTATCTATCTATCTATCTATCTATCATCTATTCATTCATTCAAGTTTGTATTTAAATTCCAGTTAGTTAACATGCAGTGTATATTAGTTTCAGGTGCAGAATTTAGTGATTCATCACTTATACATAACACCTGGTGCTCATCACAAGTGCCCTCCTTGATCCCCATCACCTATTTAACCCATCACCCTGCCTGCCTCCCGTCTGGCAACCCTCAGTGTGTTCTCTGTAGTTAAGAGTTGGCTTTATGGTTGCGTTTCTCTCTTTTTACCCCACCCCACTGTTCGTCTGTTTTTTTTTTTTTAATTTAGCTACTTAAAAATCTTGATGCATTTAAACGTTTCTTATATTCCTTTGTGTATTATATTCACTGTTTCCTCTGTGTGAAAATGTGCATTCCTGTCCTAATTATAAGAACAATTAGAGAAACTTTAAAGAACAGACAAAAAAATATAAAGAAAATAAAATTATAATAATAATATAATAGATACTACCAGCAAGATTAGGAAATTTAGAGAAGTAAAAGGAAGCAAAGTACAATTTACCCATAATGTTACCACTCACCAATAAATACTGTTTGTGTGTGTGTGTGCGTGTTTCCTATTAGTGCATGTATATGTGTGCTTGTGCGTGCATGTAGATAATTTTTATTGTTTTTGCTAGTATTAATAGCACATTGACTAGTAGCCAAATACATAAATCTTCACTTGTATATTGGGTAAAAGGAAATGACCTTTTGAATTCTAAAGATTGTTTTTATACATTGCCAAATCTCTTTCCAGGAAGCTTGTATAATTTACACGCTCATCAATGGTGCCAACAGTGTAGTCTATTTGAACAGATTCTCATCAGCACTGGATATTATTAATAGTTTGAATATTGGCTAATATGATGGCAAAAAACTTGCCTCATTAATCTTTTACTTTTTGGCCATTAAAAAGGTTGAATTTAAAGTGTATTTGGTAAACAATCATAAAATTTGTATGCAACCACAAAAGACCCCAAAGAGCCAAAGCAATCTTGAAAAAACAAACAGACAAACAAACAAAAAACCAAACCCAAAGTTAAAGGAATCACAATTCCCAACTTCAAGTTATATTACAAAGCTGTAGTAAACAAAACAATATGGTTCTGGCACAACAGTAGACACATAGATCAATAGACCAGAATAGAAAACCCAGGATGAACCTACCACTATTTCATAAATGAATCTTTGACAAATAGGAAAGAATATCCAATGGGAAAAAGACAGTCTCTTCAACAAATTGTGTTGGGAAAACTGGACAGCAACATGCAAAAGAATGAACCTGGACCACTTTCTTTTCACCATACACAAAAATAAATTCAAAGTGGATTAAAGACTTAAATATGAGACCTGAAACCATAAAAATCCTAGAAGAGAACATAGACAGTAGCCACTTCTTTCTAGATATGTCTCTTGAGGCAATGAAAATAACAGCAAAAATGATCTATTGGGACTACTTCAAAATAAAGAAAAAACTTCTGCACAGTGAAGGAAACAATCAGTAGAACTAAAAGGCAATCTGTGGGATGGGAGAAGATATTTACAAATGACATATCCAATAAAGGCTTAGTATCCAAAAGATATAAAGAACTTATAAAACTCAGTACACAAAGAACAAATAATGCAGTTAAAAAATGGGCAGAAGACATGAACAGACATGTCTCCAAAGAAGACATCCAGATGGCCAACAGACATATGAAAAGATGCTCAACATCCCTGTTCATCAGAGAAATGCAAATCAAGACTTCAATGTGATATCATCCCACACCTGTTGGCATGGTTAAAATCAACAACACAAGAAACAATAGAATGTGGAGAAAGGGGAACCTTCTTGCGATGTTGGTGGGAATGCAAACTGGCAAAGGCACTCTGGGAAACAGTATGGAGTTTCCTTAAAAAATTGAAAATAGAAGTACCCTACCATACAGTAATTGCACTACTGGATATTTGCCCAAAGAATACAAAAATACTAAATCAAAGGGATACACACACCGTGATGTTTATAGCAGTATTATCTACAATAGCCAAATTATGGATACAGCCCACGTATTCATCTACTGATAGGTAAAAAAGAGGTGGCGCGCGCGCGCGCACACACACACACACACACACAGACACATACACACATGAATATTACTCATAAAAAAGAATGAAACTTTGCCATTTGCAATGACATGGATGGAATTAGAGATTATTATCTAAGTGAAATAAGTCAGTAAGAGACAGACAAATACTGTATGATTTCACTCACATGTGGAATTTAAGAAACAAAACAAATGAACAAAGGGGAAAAAAAAAGAGAGGGAGGCAAACCTAGAAACAGACTCTTAACTATAAGAACAAACTGATGTTTGCCAGAGGGGAGGTGGGTGGGGGATGGGTGAAATAGGTGATGGGGATTAAGGAGTACACTTGTGATGAGCACCAGGTGTTGTGTGGAGGTGTTAAATCACTAACACCTGAAACTAATATTACACTGTATATTAGCTAATTGGAATTTAAATAACAATGAAAAAATAATAAAACAGTAATAATGAAATGTATTCATTAGTCAATTTTATTTCTCTTGTGATTATCTGTTCATGTCCACTGTATAATTAACATTGCACAACATTATTAATTAAACTTCAGACTCTGAATTTTCCCAGTTTTTCCACTGTTTCCATGTTTTTTCTCTTGTTTTGCCTGTCACGGCTTCTTGGTAAACTCGAGAACCACATTAACGCTTTTTAGGAAATATCTTCTTGAGATTTTGTTTCGAATTTTATTAAACATGTAGATCAATCTGCTAAGACTGGCATCTCTCTGACACTGAGGTTTCTAGTCCAGGACCATGGCATCTATTTCAGTAACTCATGGCTTCAGAAGCAGTCTCCAGCCTTGCCATAAGCTATTCACTTCCCATTTCAAGTTTCTACAGTTACGTCTTTGGATTTTATCAAGACATCTTTCATGTCTCTCACTAACATTTTATAGTTCTCTTCATTTAGGAACTGCACATTTTGTGTTAAAGTTATTTCTGGGTAACTAAAATTTTAGGTCGATAATTTCTCTACACATTATGATAATTTTGCTTTCTCCATTTAGATATCTGTGCCTCTTATTTCTTTATTATGTTTTATTTCCTAGAATTTTCAAGATAATAGAAAATAACAGGAATAACAAATAGTAGAAAATGGTGATCTTATAATGCTCTTATAAAGATGAAAATGGTGATTTTATAATGCGCTGGGATATAGGAGGAGAACCAGAGAATGTGATGTTTTTGTAGGTCAAGTGAAGAAAGAGTTCTGGGAAGTAAGGAAGGACAGAGACAGTGTGCAACACTGTTTATAATTTAAATAGAAGATGAAAGAAAATTATTCTTTGGATTTATCAGTTTGGAGGTCAAAGGTCAATTTTGGTGGATTGTGCGGGGCAATGGCCTGACCGGAGTGCTATAAGAGAAAAGGAGAAGAGAGAATTGGAGACACCAAGTGTAGACAAGAATTTCCAGGAGTTTTGCTTAAAGGGACAAGAGAAATAGGATTGTAGCTAGTGAATAGTGTGAGAATTTTTTAGGGTGGGAGAGAAATAGGAAGATGGGGGATATAGCAAGTTTGTATGCTGATAGAAATAACCAAGTAGAGAGACAAAATAGATGCAGGAAAAAGAGGGAAGAATTACTGGAGAAATGTCATCTTGGGGGGGCATGCATGCGATTTATCAAGGCCATTGATAGGAGTTGGACAGTTCATCTGGGAAGGCAGAGTTTATGGACACAGATGTTGGTAGGTAGGTAAATATGGTAGGAGCAGTTTGTGCAAGTTCTTTTCTTATTCTTTCTATTTTTTCATTCGGCTAAGTACGAGGACAGACAGGAGGTGGTATAATTTGAAGCAAGAACAGAAGATGTGAAGTAGTCGGCCAGGAAAGTGAGAGAGTGGATACACAGTGGGCATGAGGTATTATTAGTGCACTCCATGGAGGGCCCTCTGGAGTTAATGGGAAGGAACTTAAATTGAGCCTGGTCAGTCTGGTGGAGTGATTTTTCTCCATCACCTTTCAGGTGCACAAGACAGTTGCTGCGTTAGTGCATTGACTCAAGGTTGGAGATTTTCCAGGCAATAACATAGAAAAAAAGAACAAAGGAGTGATTACAGAGATTGACAATGTAATTTAAGGTAAGTAAGGGGAGAAATGAGAACAGGAGGGGGTTGAGAGTGAGCAGGATTAATGGATTCTCTCAGTTGATCAACAAATCAAATGATCAACTATGTCTTTGATTTCTATTCTGTTTGGAATATATGTTGAAATATGAGGGTGATCAAGGTTCTCAGGCCGCTGCTTACACAGAATATCAGTCACTCAGTAAAGGACCTCTGTCTAGTTCTGTTTGATGAGGACTTGGGTTTATGAACTGGGCTCAGGCAATGTCGTCCCTAGTTTTAACATTTGAACCCATAGAACTAATGTCTCACAAGGGAAATAAATCTGGTAATTTATCTCTGAATGAAAAACTAGTTTAAAAATGTTTCAGAATAATGTGTTAAGAAAAAAGTCTCAGACATGATCAATGAATGGTGTATACATCTCACCTGTCCAAGATGAAAGAGAAGCTTTCAATGCAGAAAGTCTGAAACAGAAATAAATGTAGAGGGGCGCCTGGGTGGCTTGGGCAGTTGAGCAGCCAACTCCTCATTTCAGCTCGAGTCATGATCTCACAGTTCATGAGTTTGAGCCCCATGCTGGGCTCTGCACTGGGGATGGAGCCTCCTTGAGATCCTTTCTCTCCCTTTCTCTCTCTGTCTCTCTCTCTCCCCACCTTCCCCTTTGCCCCTCCCCCATTCACACACACACGTGTAAACACACTCTTAAATAAATAAACATAAGTAAATGTAGAAAATTAGAAAGAACAGATAAATCAGACTGTGGAAAATAAGAAACTGAGGTAAGTGTTCTGTATATATTTGTATTTGGATCTGTATGTCCTTGTGGTAGGCAGGTAAGAAGAGGTTGACCAACGGTATATGGTGAAAGGGTCAGCCAGGGCAAACAGTGGGTAGAAATCCATCCTACAGGGGATCTTGTAAGAACTCAGACAGGCTACCTTCTTACTCAATTAGATTTACCCCTGGGAGAGTGGAGGTAATAAAACGGAAAAGGGGGACGCGTTTCAACAGAGTGTTACTCAGTATACTGTGTGTGTAACTCATAACCTCATAAAAAGAAAATTAACATTTGGGAGCCAGCCAAAAGATAGAATTATATCTTTTTTCTTTACCTTCCTGGAGAAAGAAAGCTTCCTAGCTTTGCTAGGTTTTGTGGAATTTTAATTAAGATACCAGACATCCCAGATATAATTTTCAGACTGCTTCTGTTAATGATACCAATCTAGATGTTCAGCTCAGTGTAATCAAGCCCATTTCTGTTGACAGTAATACCTGTTTATTTTCAGTGCTTATGTTCTGTAAAAACAAAGACATGATCAATAGTTATGGTACAATACTTTTGAATGTCATTGGGTCCACTGAATAATAAAAAAGTTATCTAATAATTGGAATTACTTCTAATAGGAGGCCTCCCCACCCTATCTTCTGTAGTACTTTTATACTGATGAACTTTCTAGAATGCATATAAAACATTCTGCTAGTTATCTTTAAGCTTTGATCTGGTAATTTTCTGGTATTGTATATGGAATCTAACCAGCAAGCTATTTGTGTCTCATGGCTTAAATACTGAACGTTTAAAAAAAATTTAATGTTTATTCATTTTTGGGAGAGAGACAGTGACAGAGTATGAGCGTGAGGTGGGGGTGGGTGAGCAAAGAGAAAGGGAGACACAGAATCTGAGGCAGCCTCCAGGCTCCAAGCTGTCAGTACAGAGCTCAATGCGGGGTTGGAACTCAAGAACCACAAGATCATGGCCTGAGCTGAAGTTGGACACTCAAACAACTGGGCCACCCAGGCACTTCAACATTGAACTTTCATTGCTCAGCATAGTTTTTTGGGAGGGCAATTTTAAGTAGAAAATTACTGAAAAGCCCCTCAATTATCTATATACATGCTTAAACATTTAAAGGGGAAAATTGATGTATGAAACAAAATAGATGGCATATTTTTCCAGCAAAGTTGTGTATCTTCTATGTTTTAGATTCTGAAATGTACATCAAGCTGAAATAATGGAAAATTACACTTAAAATATAGATGCATTTTCCCAAAGACTGATTACAATTTTAGGTAAAGGCCAAATGCTACTTAGAAAAAAACAATCCCTTCCCTGAAAGGTTTTATAATATGCTTATTTGCAGTCTTATTCAACTGTCTTAAACACAAGAAGAAAAATATAAATCAAGCTATCTTTAAGTATATGAAATGCAGTAGCAACAAATACAATTCTGGAAAAGCGACAGTAGACCAACTGTTGTCACACAGTTTCAGGAGAAATATGTGGGCAGGCAAGTCATGGGCAGAATTTAAAAAATGCAGTGGATTTTTCTGGGCAATCACAATGCCACATGTTGTTGAGTCAAATACATTTCCTAGTATGCTTTTACTTTCTGTTTATTCCTCTTTCTTCAATTTATGAAATTATTAGAATGAGGTGTAAATGCCATAAGGATGGCTTCAAACTAGATATTGTTTTTAATGGTCTCTAAAAGTGAATGGAATTTAAATTCCCTCATTCTGTTTCTATGTTCATTGATACCAAGTTTGACCAGGGCAAGATGGGGAGTCTTGGGCTTCCATCAAGTTGGCCTTATTCCTGAATCTGTTGGATGGCTTATGATGGCTCAAATGTTGGCATGACTTATATGCCTCTCATTTCAATGAAGATTTTCCAAAATCTTTGATGTAGTCTGTTTTATTTAAATAACCCCTACATATTTTATTAAATAAGTCATTACTATACATCCCAGAGGGATCTCAAAGTCCTATACTAAAAAGTTATTTTTAGAATAATCACATTGGAAAATTCTATGTTCATGTTAGTGTTGCTCAAATCATTCTTAGAATTGTGTGTATATGTTTATATGTGTGATTAGGTTTTGAGTAGATTCATTGTGGCAAATATTTATTCTGAGGATGGAGCTTTTTGTTTTTTTTTTTCTTTTTTAATATAACTCTGATTATAGAAATTTACACGAAAATATTACAAAGTAATAATCTTTCATATTGCTGGAAAAATATTTGAAATCCAAAGAGACCCACGTTCTAATTAAAATGTCAAAAGTTAAAAACGAGGAGAGAATATTAAAAGCAGTAAGAGAAAAACAACTTTATATTTACAAGGGGACCCCTATAAGACTACCAGCAGATTTTTCAGTGGAAACTTTGTAGGCTAGAAGGGGGTAGCATGATATAGTTCAAAATACTGAAGAAAAAAATTGTCAACCAAGAATAGTCTGTCTGGCAAAATTATCATTCAGATGTGAGAAGAGATAAAGAATTTTCCAGACAAACCGGAGCTAAAGGAGTTCCTTACCACTAAACTGGCCTTACAAGCAATCTTAAAGGAGCTTTGTTAAGCTGATAAGAAAGGGCACTAGTTAGTAAGAAGAACACATATGAAAGAATAAATCTCACTGGAAAGGTAGATATAAAGGTATTGTGTTAATCATTTATAAAGTTGGCATAAAGGTTAAAAGACAAAAGTAGTAAAAATAACTGTGATTACAGTTATAAGGGATACATGAAAGAAAAAGATACAAAATGTGACATCAAAAATAAAACGTGGCGGAGGGGGAGGAGAGAGTAATGATGAGCTTTACAAGGGGATCGAACTTAATTTTGTTGTCAACTTAAGATAGACTGTTATAGATATAAGTTGTTATATGTAAACCTCACAGAAACCATAGAGCAAAAAACTATAGTAAATACACAAAAGATAAAGAGAAGGGAATATAAGCATATCACCAAAGAAAGTCATCAAACTACCAAAGAAAACAAGAGAAGAAGAAAGGAACAGAGAAGAACTACAAAAAGTCGTAAAACATTTAACAAAATGGCAAAAAAGACATGTGTATCAATAATTAAATGTAGATGGACTAAGAGTGACTGAATGGATAAAAAAACAACACCCATGGATATGCTTCCTACAGGAGACTCACTCTGAAAGTGAAATGATGGGAAAAGATAATCCATGTAAACGGAAACCAAAAGAAAGCCGGAGTAACTATACTTAGACAAAAAAAGACTTGAAAACAAAGACTGTGTTAAGAGTCAATGAAGGGAATTACATAATGACCAAGGAGTCAGTCTAAAAAGGTGATATAACATTTGTAAATATTTACACACCCATCATAGGAGCACCTGAAGATATAAAGCAAATATGAACAGATCTAAAGGGAGAGATAGACAACAATACAATAACAGTAGGGAACTTTAATGCCCTACTTACATCAATTCAGACAGAAGAACAATAAGGAAACATCAGCCTTAAATGGCATGTTAGACCAGATGGACTTAAACATATATAAGAACATTCCATCCAAAAGCAACAAAATACGCATTCTTCTTACATGCACAAGGAACATTTTCAAGATAGATAATAATAAAGTTAGGAAGACTGAAATCATACCAAACATTTTTTTTCCAACCACAAAGTTATGAAACTATAAATTAAACTGGAAAATTCACAAATCTGTGGAGGTTAAACAACATGCTACTGAACAACTGATGGGTCAAAGAAGAAATCAAAAAAGAAAGAAAAAAATACCTTGAAACAAATGAAAATGGAAATACAATATGCCAAAATTTGTGGGATGCCCAAAAAGCAGTTTTAAGAGGGAAGTTCATACCAATGAATGCCTACCTCAAGGAACAAGAGAAGTCTCAAAAGACTTAACTTCATACCTCAAGGAACTAGAAAAAGAACAAATGAGATCTGAAGTTAGTAGAAGGAAGGAAATAAAAAAGATTAGAGCAGAAATAAATGAAATAGAGACTGAAAAGACAATAGTAAAGGTGAATGAAGCTAAGAGCTGGTTCTTTGAAAAGATAAACAAAATTAACAAACTTTTAGCTAGACTCACCAAGGGAAAAAAGAGTGTGGACTCAAATAAGTAAAATCAGAAATGAAAGGGATTTACAACTGATACCACAGAAGTAGAAAGGACCGTGAGTCTACTATGAACAATTGTATACTAACATTGGATACCTAAAAGAAATGGATAAATTCCTTAAGATATACAACCTATCAAGACTGAGTCATGATGAAATTGAAAATCTGAACAGACTAATTGCTAGTATGGAGATTTAATCAAATTAAAAAACCTCCAAACAATCAAAAGTCCAGATAACTCACTGTGAATTCCACCAAACATTCAAAGAAGGATTAATAGCAATCCTTTTCAAACTCTTCAAAAAAAATAAAAAAGGAAGTAACTCTTCCAAACCCATTTTATGAGGCCAGCATTACCCTCATACCAAAACCAAACAAGGATGCAGTAATACAAGAAAAGTACAGACCAATACCCCTGATGAATTCAGAATTCCTCAACAAAATATTAGGAAGCCAAACTCAGCAACACATTAAAAGGATCATATGCCATGATCAAATGGAATTTATTCCAGGGTTGCAAGGGTGGTTCAACATCTGCAAATTAGTCATTATGATGCACCACATTGAAATGAAAAATGAAAATGAATTGAAAAATAAAAATCATATCATCAATGGGGTGCCTGGGTGACTCAGTCGGTTAAGCCACCGACTTCGGCTCAGGTGGGTTCTCACAGCTCGTGGGTTCGAGTCCTGTGTCAGGCTCTGTGCTGATGGCTCAGAGCCTGGAGTGCTTTGGATTCTGTGTCTCCCTCACTCTCTGCCCCTCCCCTACTCACATTCTGTCTGTCTGTCTCTCAAAACAAATAAATATTAAAAAAAATTTGTTTTTTAAATCGTATGATCATCTCAATAGATGCTTATCCATCAGATAGGGACCAGAATTGGGAGAATACAATTTTTTAAAGATTTGGTGATGCTTAGCTGTTAATTATTTACTTACTTTAAACAGAGTCATTGCTTGTGCTCCCTTGACTTACGGAATACTTTCATTTTTCTCATTTTTGGAATACTTTCATTTTTCTGGTGGATAGGGTATACCTAATTTGGATTTTTCGTCATGGAAGATAAAAAATATACCTTTGTGATATTATCAGTAGGTAGGTAGTATTTGAATTGACATCTATACCTTCCACATCTACCAGAGAACCTGGCACATAATAGTTACTCTATATATATTTTGTAATTTTCTCTGAAGATACTCAACAGCTTGTTATAGGAGATGAGATAGCCAAGTATTGGTGGCATGATCTAGAGGATCCCCCCTTTCATCCCCAAACCTGAATGTTTTACTTATTAGATGCACTAAAATGTATTTCTAAAGGTGGCTGTAGAAACCAATACTTTTAAAATCTCTGTTTGATCCATCTATATAAAAAGAGAAAAGAACCACCTGTGTGAATCAGATACAGGACAATGACACTGTACATTGGAGGAGGAGAGGTGGAGGCAGGCAGAGACTAAGTCAAGAGACCTGATGGAGTAGAATCTAAAGGTTTGAACGTCAAATTATGGCTCAGGGTCAGTCGTTCTAGGGAATGGTCTCTGAAAAATGTACTCAAAGCTAGGTTCCAGATGGTAAGATTGAACATTAGAGGAGTGGTCTTGAGAGACGTGAAAAAGAATTCTCAAAAACCTAAATAGTATTCCAGGGTGAGTGGTTTCAATTCAGGTTAGGAAAGAAATATTCTGAGCTTCAAGTAATAGGAGTGGCCCAAATGGTCCTGAGGACGGTCCAACACCAGGTTTGAGAAACTCAGACACGGGCAGTGATCTAGTTTCTGAGAGACTGGGATATAAAGCCCAGGGACACTGGTATAAATATAAAGCCCAGGGACACTGGGTGGTAATGGGGCCCCTAGGAAATTGGGATTCTTTTATTCATTCATTGATGTGACGAATATTTATTGAAACTCGTATAAAGCACTGTGCAAGGCAAGGGAAAACAGTGGGTACTGAGGACTAAGACTACAACACAGTGATTGAAGGATTGCAGTGCTAAGTCTTGGAATGGCTCAGCAGCAAGAATGATCTAGAATTTAGCCCCTGTTAGGGTGGGCTGAAACCTCAGGTGGAATTTACATGTGTCAGCCCAGTGCCCGAGATGATAGTGTTGAGCAAGGCTGTACAGAGTCATTTATTTTCAATTGCATTGGAGGACGGTGGTTTAAGGTGGCCAAGGCTGTTGAGTAGACCAAGGAAACAAGTTTTTTCAAAGAGCCTTGGTTTTGTGGACGCAAAGGACAAAGTTGTTTCTGGTTACATCTCACAGATAAAGTTCTAACCAGTTAAGAAGGAAACTATATTTTAAAAAGACTTAAGTCACTTTAAGGGGCCAAAGTAGCCTTCCCACATAGATCACTGCCAAAGCCTTGTCATTCATGGGAAAAGGAAGATCTTCCTCTACCTAGTCTGCCAACTATTATTTAGAAATTTCTTTGTGCTGCATGTAAACGCGTGAAATCCCACCCTGACCCCTCAATAGGCTAGCTGGGAATGTCTGGGACTATGGCGTGAATCATTTCATTAAGATCTGTATTATTTTAGGGGCATCTGGGTGGCTCAGTTGGTTAAGCGGCCGACTTCAGCTCAGGTCATGATCTCACGGTCTGTGAGTTCGAGCCCCGCGTCACGCTCTGTGCTGATGGCTCATCAGAGCCTGGAGCCTGCTTCAGTTTCTGTATCTCCCTCTCTCTCTGCACTTCTCCTACTCACGCTCTGTCTCTGTCTCTCAAAAATAAATAAACGTTAAAAAAAAAGATCTGTATTATTTTAATCAATGAGGAAAGGGTACAGATGTGCTTTAAAGGAATAAATCTGAGAGAGGGAGGGGAAATGTTATTAATGGAAGACTAAGACAACGGAAGGGGAAGGATATAAAATGCCTACAAACCATCTTTTATTATTTTAAAAACTCTACCTTTCAAGGAGACAGAATCAAAGTTCTTGAGTGAACCTTCTGTCATCCTATGCTCTTTGAAATGATAACAGTGTTTTTTGCATTATACCAATGGTGTTCTGGTCATGGGTTCTGAAGTCCCAAGTTAACCTGCTAAAAGGTTATTTTGTTGTACGTAGAACCCAATAAAATTATTGATTTCTAACGTGTTTATAGGGTGAAGCTCAAATCCGCAAATACATTAATAAAATGAATAAATGATAAATGAATTGAAACATAATAAATTAAGAAAAACCTCAATGTAAAATGCCTTTTCATATGTTCAGGAGGGCGTGTTTCAGCTGCTAAATGGATTGCAGTTAAATGAATTAAAAAACAAAATAAATTTTAAAACGCTCCATTATTCATTAAAGTACTTTAGTGCCTCATTAATCTATTTTAGATCACTTAGGCCCATAAGTGCCTATTGTCAAAAGCTGATAAAGTGTGAGGAATTGCTTTTCATACCCTGGAGTCAACTGAAAGCAGGAACACATCTTAGGGTGTTAAGGTCAAGTCTACAGGGCATAAAGTAAGTGTCTTTGCAGCCTGCAAACTTTTTAAAAGGGATATTTGGAGGAATATTTGGAGATACTTCAGTGGGCCAGCCTGAAGTATTTCCCGAGTTACACCTCAGTTGCAGCTTCCGTTTTCTTTTGAGCAATGTTGTAGTCTCTGAAAGATAAGTTACAAGTCCTTGAAATGATAGGGAGATTAAGATAAGATAAATGTATTTAAATGACTTTATAGGCAGATTTACACTTTAAGTTTACAAAAATGTATGTTGGAGAGAGCTTTGAATGCGACTTCTCTTCTTTGCGTCCTCTGGAAAGTCTCGGTTCTTCTGAATTTGGCTTTCACTATGAGGTGGCTGGTAGTAGCGATGGCAGATTGAATGGCAATGATGCTCCTTTCTAGACCTCATGATGCCTGGTTCCTTTAAAGAAACGTAGAATAAACAAAGTCTTAAAGGATAAAATTTTAACACCCAGGGCACTGAAACGGTCATGAAAACATAGCAAAACTAAGAAGTGTGTTAGAATGTCTTTGGATGAATGAATTGAAGATATTTAAAGATGGTAACTCTTGTTTTGTTTCCTGTAATCAATTAGGAACATCTGATTTTACTGTGGGATGTTAACCCTGTTCTGAACAGTCTCTTGAGAACAAGCCGTTTTACTGAGGCCCAACTTAAACAACAGCTGGAAATCCAAACTTGGGGAAATCCATACCACCTGAGGTTCTATTGTGCAGTGTCACCTACGAAAGTGCAGTGGAATTCCCGATCCTCTTCCAGCTGTTCCCTTCCGCCCCCACAGTTCGTCACAATCTTGGCCTTCTGTCAGATCTGTTAGCAAAGAAACTCTTTCATCCATGGGATTAAAAACTCATAGGACCTACTAATCTTTGGATGTCATTTTTCCTGGATATAGCCTGCCAGAAAAATCAAGGCAAACAAACAAAATGCACCAACAATCAGAAGAAACCCCAAACCCAACAAGAAACAAATTAGAGTAGACATAGTGAGGAAGGCAGAACTTTCAAGACATTGGTCAATTGCCTGGGTCAAGCCAGGCTTGATCCCTTGGATTTTCAGTTATGTGAGCAAGTAAATTCCTTCCACAGCATTAGCTAGATGGAATCGTTTTCTGTTTTTTGCTCCCAAGAGAGCAATTACTAGAAAAGAAAGTAATATGAAATACCAGCCATTTATTGACATTAATTACTATGTTTCTTCCACTCTAAGGGGCCAATGATTGCAATATGTGTCATTTATTAAATAATATTTAAAGAGGAGAAAAATGCTGCTCTACTGAATATATGGATCCATTTTTAGATAAATCTACATTTTGGAAATATTAAATGTAAAAAATTTACCTTAGAATGAAGAAATAAGGAAATTTAAATGCTTTCCTTTTTCTTAATTATAATAGTTGACATTATTCTTTTGATTAAATGGTAAGTTGGAAGGGAGATTAGGAAAGTAGGGAGGAAAGGCACAGTAGCATTTTGGAACAGGAACTCTGTGGGTGAGATGGAATCTCATGAAGGGAGACTGGAGTGAAGGACATTATAAAGCATAACGATGACATTGGGTAATAGTACTTGAATGCCAGGGGCGAGCTGAAGCTGAGAGTAAGATATTGGTAGTGCTGAGTACTATGCTCGGCATAGAAGATACGATGACACCATGGTGTTTGTGGTTTCTGCACTAGGCATACAGTTCGGTGGGCCAGGCTAGTGGATTTATTACTCTTCCTGACTAGTCACTTGCATCTTCTTCCTCAGGTCCTGGCTTCCAGTCTCTCTGCTAATTCTTCTAGTCCCCTACAGAGCCCTGTTGATAAGACCCAAGTCATTCCATGCTGGCTTTCTCCAGAGAAATCTTTTCATCAATCCCTCCCAAATCTACCATTTAGCCTCTTTTTATAGCCTTGATCTTTGGAAGGCATCTATGAGTTACAAAACATGCTTTCTTTGTTCTCTTATAAGGCTGTATATTAGGGTGGGTTTCTCTCATTTACCTTAGTTTCCTACTGACAAAGCCAAGACAGAAAGAGTTCATTCCAGCTCTATTTATTGAAAGCATTTAGAAGCTATTTATTAAAAATCTCCCTATCATGTGGTGATGGACATTAACTGGACCTATTGAGATCATTTCACACTCCAAACAAATATGAAATAATATTTGTTAAGTGATTTCACTTCAAACTAACATGATATAAATCAAAAAAGAGTCTCCCAAAACATACTTAACAAACCTATAATTACGTACATCTAAAATGACATTGCTTAGTGATGTCTAAAAGACTATTACTGACTCTTATTTTTGTTTTTAATGTTTACTTTTGAGAGAGAGAGAGAGAGAGAGAGAGAGAAAGAGAGAGAGAGAGAGAACGAGCAGGGCAGAGGCAGAAAGAGAGGGAGACACAGAATCCAAAGCAGGCTCCTGGCTCTGAGCTGTCAGTACGGAGCCTGAAGCGGGACTCGAACCCACGGATGTGAGATCATGACCTGAGCTGAAGTCGGATGCTCAACTGACTGAGCCACTCAGGCGCCCCTATTACTGATTCTTAAGTATCATGTTTCTCCATGCATATATATATGAGAGTGAGAGAGACAGAGGGACAGAGAGAGGGAGAGAGAACCCCAAGCAGACTCTGTGCTGTCAGTGCAGAGCCCCACACGGGGCTCTATCCCATGAACTACTATGAGGTCATGACCTGAGCTGAAATCAAAAGTTAGATGCTTAACCAACCAAGCCACCCAGATGCTCCAGACAGCATTCATTTTAAAACCACTTGTGTATTTTCTTTATTTTTTCTTTTTCTCCTCCTGGATGTAAGCATTTCAGGATGAAGTTTTGTGATCTATTACACTATCTTCTCTTTCAATGATTTTTTTTTCTTGATTTAACCTTTTCTTTCTCTTACTTTACTTGGTTCTTTCACTTTTCTTTAGTGATCCTATTAAATTTGTATCTCCTTAAGCTGCTTCAAATTCTTTCTTCAAATAGTCTGGTCATAATGGCTATATGGGCTTCTACATATCAGACTGTACTTAAGAATACCACTTGGAAATTAAAATTATATATTGTGCAGTTTTGGACAAAATTTTCTATTCTAATGTTTTCATTCATTCATTCAGTCATTCATTCATTTATTCTTTCCTGTCCTTATTTTATTTCCCCAAAGATATAAAGTAGCTTTCAGGAAATATATATAAATGAAAAAGCATACTGTTTCTCTTCCAAGACATATTTTGGAATATTATTAGATATCATGGCAAAACTGCCCCATGTCCAATTTACGTAGAATTTTGGTTAAATGGACTTGAATGGTTTTGTTTGTTTGTTTGCTTGTTTTTTTTAAAGTACTAAGTGACCCTTGGGGATGGCATGAGGCTATAGTTACTATGCAGCATTTCACAAATACATTTTAAAAGGAAACTTTTTTTCTCACAAAATATCTATTAGTATATATAAGAATTAGTGTTCTAGGAAATCCAGTTGGAGAGATGCTTAATTAGTTAAATAAAGATAAAATCAACCGCAGGAAAAGCCAAAATAGAGTAAATTATACCAGAAGGAAAAAAATCCCCACAATAAAGTCTAGCATGATTTGGCTATAAATTTGTTTTTGACCTTCCTGGAGGTGAAAGCAAAAGAGAAACATGGTTCATGACATAATTGTCACCGTATGGGAAGAAGAAAGAACATATTATTTCCTTGAGAGCAGACACACTGCCACTGTATTATGACAAATGCGTTTCGGTTGGATCACATAAGGGTGTGGGTCTTTTCTTGTAGCCTTCCTAATGTCCACCTTTCCTGAGAATAAGCTGGGTGGGTTTCACCGGACCCCGGGGACCAGACGTCAGGCAGTGTCATCAGTTATCAGAGGTGAGTTCTCGTGGAGCAGCAGACAGGAAAGAGGCAGACAGAGTCTGAATGTCAGAAAGATACAGAGAAGTTGCTGGACAATTTCATGTAACCACGCAGCACCTCCTCCCTAGGGTTTCATTTGAAAAGAAACTTGTAAATCAAAACTAAGTATTTTCCATCCACCTTCTATTTATTTAAGGGAATCTTGTATATGTCTTTTACTTCTTTTTTTAAAAATGTTTACTTATTTTTGAGAGAGGGAGAGAGAGAAAGAGAGAGAGAGAGACAGAGCACCAGTGGGGGAGGGGCAGAGAGAAAGAGGGAGACACAGAATCCAAAGCAGGCTCCAGGCTCTGAGCTGTCAGATGTTTGATCCATGAGATCAAAACTTGAGTGAATCAGATGCTTAACGGACTGAGCCACCCAGGCGACCTCTTGTATCTGTCTTTTAAAGACATCCTTTTAATTTTTGAAAATGAGAATGGGATATTTTTTCATCTGCGGTTTGATGCTATATGTGTTCCATCTGTAAAGTAACCATGAAATAAAACTGTTGGCCCAATCACTGAGTCAACAGAAGTCTTCATTTTTCTGGGATGAGGGAGTTAGACCCACTTTGTGTGGAAAAGGTAGCCTTTAGAGAGTCACTTTATGAAACCTGTCAACTTTCGAAATACTGTGTTGACCAACCCTGATTTTTTCCAACAGAAACAGAACTGGATCACTTGTTCAGTAGTTTATTGATGATATTTGGAAGGATAATTATGTGCTATATTTCTTTATGCCATGAAAATAAATAATTCCTCATCTATCATTCTTTATGAATTACAGCACAGAGGCTCAAATGAAAGCCTCAGAAGTTGAATTTTTGACATTAAGAAATATTAGATTGCAATGGGTCTGAGCCCAGCTCCACCGTCTACTCGTAATAATTGTGTGGAATTAGGTGATTGTCTGAGTCTCTCAGAACCTCAGTATCTTTATCTGTTAAACAAGAATATATTAGTGACACACCTCACAAGGTTGAGAAGAGGAATGCATAAGCCAACACAAGCAAACTCTTGGGGCCAGGCACATGAAAATCACTTGATAATTTTTAGATATGATGGTGATGATGGTTGGATATTTTATGGTGAGGCACAGACACATTGACTACTGTAGTACTGTTTTAAGATTGTATAAACAGCAGACCGTTCATTTGCAACCAAATGAGGAAAGATAGGATCAACTCTCCCTTTCTTTTTATTATTATTTTATGGAGCAGCTGATTGCCGCGGAATGGCAGAGATAGATCCATATTAAAACAGTTTATTTTCACAGGACTCCCCATACCTGACAGCCCTAGAGGATACTGGCCGTCAGCACTAAATTTTAGAGTTCAAACTATGTTTCCATTATTTAATGAGGATTTTCTGTTCTTGTTTTCCCCGAAATTATGCTTTCCTTGTTTCTGTGTGAACTTCCATTAAGAATGTCATGTTCTCCTAATCTTAACAGCTGCTTTTAGAATTTATCATCATTATAGGATTTGGGAAAGTATTAACTGGATTGAAGGAAGGTGGCAGTTTTACGGTAGTATCTGAGAAATGGTGGAAATAGAGGGAACAGTTAGAAAGGAAGGATCCAGTGTCTATTATGGCATTGATGCATTTTTCTGTGAACACTTATGAAGAACATAGTTGTCACTTAAAATAACCTTTCTATACTTATGGGTATTCTTATAGATGAGAGAGTCATCATGGTAGAATAAATCCCACAAGAAGAGATCAAGTTAAATAATTTATTAGAGCAATTGCTTCCATTGCTGAGGCTTGTAAATGGAAAAAAAAAATCAATGAATTCATTTTATATTGAGAAAGGATTACCAAACCAAATGTCATGGTCATGTAACACTTGAAGATTGTTTGGATATATCCAAGCCACGAAGACCCTGACCTGATCTAAGTTAATGCTGTTTCTAGAGTTCAGAGAGCATACATTCTATAGAACACAATAACTGACAGAAGACATGTTAGCACATTGTACATGTGATTGTGTTTGTACCAATACCAACCTCATCTATGCCAAATGGCACATCAGTGTTTCAGAAAGAGATGCTGTACTCCAGTCTCCAGTTACTTCCAAGTTTTTAGATCCATCGCACAAAATGATTAGTAACTCTCATTAATTGATAGAGCTACTTATAATTTTCAAATTAAAAATCTAGTAAAAGTACAAAATTCCAACGATGTGAAAAAAACCCTAAACAATTCTGATATAAAAGCATGGTGGCGATTATACTGATTATGGGTCAACATTGTATGTGTTCACAATAGGGCATTTCACAGCTACTTATTTGTTCTGAAGAATTTTATTAAAAGTAATAATTAATCAACCCTTATTTAGTGTTAGCATTTCATTAAGCACAGGGATGGTTAGTGCTATTGTTTTATACGGACCCAGACACATCATTTGGTGAAAGCCTAATTTACCTGACTTCATTGATCTTTTCCTTTCTTTTAAAATTTTCAAATGGAATCTCAAGTGAATAAATTAGCAAATTTATCATTTTCTCTATAATACTGTCATAAGGGCAGTTTGATAAAATGGCTCATTATAGTCAATGATGTGAAATATGAGTTTCATCAGCATATTTTCATCAAATGCAGCCACAGAAATTAGTTTGCTATTATCAGGGAGTATGGAATGCAAAAATAAAATTAAGCATGCTATTATACAGGCTAAATTTTGGGATTGACCCATGTGAGTTAAAATTAAAAAAGGAAAACTTCTAGTGACAAAAGAAAATCAAAGAAATCCCCCCAAATTAATTGACAAGGGATAATGCTAGTCATGTAATGACTATGTTTTAAATAACTTGTCATCCCCTTCAAAGGTAGTTTTCAGGTCTACTCTTTGATGTAGTCATAGTCCTAAAATGTGATTTTTAAGCCTTTTGGTAAGGCAAATCAAATCCTATACATAATAAGAACTGCTTGTTGTGTATAGCTGTTGTTTATGAGAATTCAGCAATTTGCAGTTCCTATTATATCTGTATTTTGAATCCTCATTTTGTTTAAAATGGGACATTTAAAAAATAATGGAGAAGGCTTCTTGATTTGGAGTGGTTTATGGTGAATGCACGTGCATCCATTAAGTGCTGATATTAGAACATTTCACTCTTGTAAGTATCTATATTAGTTAGCTACTGTTACAAAAACAGCACATAGCCAATCCACACAAAAAGTCGTAGTGTACAAAAGCAAGTGTTTATTTGGCTCATGTGCCTGTGGGTAGATGGGGTTGGATGTTCTCGGCTGAGGTGGTTGACTGGGGGAGTCAGCTCTAAGGACTTCTCATCTTTCTCTTGGAATCAGCAGGTTTTTCTAGGTGTTTTCCTCTTCTAGAAATGGTAGGAACACCAAAGAACAAGAGAGAACCTTGTTCTCTGAGGCCTTTTAAGGTCTAAGTTCAGAAACAGCACATGATCTTTTTCAAAATACTGGTCAAAGTCATAGGGTCAAACCCAAAGTCAAGGCGTGGGGCAATACGTTTCACTATTTGTTTGAACGGGATAAAGTGCAGAATCACATGGCAAAGAGCACGGATACAGGGAGGGGCGAAGAATCTGGGCTGGGGATGAGATTTATCAAAACATCAATTTCATTAAGGTAATAGTTAAACACATTAACTCAAACCATGACAAAGATAAAGAAAATATAAGGAGATTAAAAAGTTGGTATGACTGTCTAGCTTTTTTCACAAACTAACTGCAGGTGTGGGGATCCAACTAACCAGTTATAATTTAAATTCCTAGTGTATCATAACTACACATGAATCAACAGTAAGGGTTAAAAAATAAGATGCTTTATACCCTATGGCCCAGCAATAGCACTGCTAGGAATCTACCCAAGAGACACAGGAGTGTTGATGCATAGGGGCACGTGTACTCCAATGTTTATAGCAGCACTTTCGACAACAGCCAAATCATGGAAAGAGACCAAGTGTCCATCAACTAACGAATGGATAAAGAAGATGTGGCACATATATACAATGGAATACTAGGTGGCAATGAGAAAAAATGAAATCTGGCCATGTGTAGCAACATGGATGGAACTGGAGGGTATTATGTTAAGTGAAATAAGTCAGTCAGAAAAAGACAGATACCATATGTTTCCACGCATAGGTGGATTTTGAGAGACTTAGCAAAAACCATGGGGGAGGGGAAGAGGGGAAAGGAAAAAAAAACACAGAGAGGGAGGGAGATAAAACATAAGAGACTCTCAAAGACTAAGAATAAACTGAAGGTAAGGGGGGTGAGAGGGGAGAGGGGGTGACGGGCATTAAAGAGGGCACTTGTTGGGATGAACACTGGGTATTATATGTAAACCAATTTGAAAATAAACTATTAAAAAAATAAGATGCTTTATATAATATCTTGTGGAAAGTTAGAATACTTAGGTAGATTCACAAATAAAAACGCATGTATGTTCTTTTAATTATACCAGAAGGAACTCAGATACTATTATTTGATTTAATTTTTCAGTTTAAAGGCTTCAACAAAAATGTTTTATTTCCTTTCACTCTTTTTTCTTGACTTTGCAATGAACTATAAAAGTCACAGTACCCAAAGTATCATAGCCCCACTGACCCAGCCCAAATGTACACTACGATAGATGAACTTGAGCACATTCTGTTTTGAAGTAGGTAGATAATAAATCGTAAGTAAAAGTGAAGTGAAAACTTTTATAGAAACATTTTGTAATTTAGTGAGCAGAAAATCTAAAATCTCAAGCATCTGGAATTGTGACATATTTGAAAAAAAATTGTTCATTCCATGTAAAAGCTAAAGAAGTAGCGAGAAGAAAGCAGAAAAATATGTCAGAAGAAGGAAAGATAGAGGAATGGAGGACAGGGCATGGGAAGTAGAGAGTAAATATCAGAAGAGTCCTGAGAGTTACAGAAATTCAGGGATAATGTGCTGAAGTTTTCTGATAGCAGAAAAAGGAATTAAAATTTAATTAAAATTAAAAATTAGTATTAAAATGTCAGAAAAGAGAGAGGCACCTGGGTGGCTCAGTTGGTTGAGCATCCAAATCTTGATTTTGGCTTTGGTCATGATCCCAGGCTCATGGGATCGAGCCCCATGTTGGGCTCCATGCTGAGCATGGAAACTGCTTAAGGTTCTTTCTCTCTCTCCCTGTTCTCCTTTCCCTGACTCATGCTCTCTCTCTCTAAAGTAAATAAAAGTAAAACCACTTCAGCCATGGGATAGCTCAGTAGACTGGAGTAGAGAATATTTCAGGAAAAGAACAGCTAAATGTCACTGGACACCCTTGTTTTTAGGTGGAGTTCCCCTGAAGATGCATAAGCTTATATAATTGGAGTGGCTTTTTGTTGGAAGTAGTGCAACCCAGTAAGTCACAACAAAACAGAAGAATGGAACCTAGGTAATAGTGTAACGTTGAACACATACAAGCAACAGAACATAATATTTCAGTTTATGTCACAGGATATCATCTATCTTCCTGAAAACACGAAAGGTGGAAATGTAAAAATGTTGTGCTAACCTTAACAGAGAAAGTATATATCTGAATGTGACTTGAAAACTAAAAATAAAGGGAAACATTGGTAGATCTATAAAATATTGACGGACCTGTATTAATGATTAAAAGCCTCAGAGAGAGCAACTATACAGATTCTTTGTGAAATCCAAGGCAACTACAACAATATAGTACATAGTGATTAATAAGAATGTGGACTTTGGACCCAAATAGAACCGAGTTTGAGTACTGTTATTTCCTACCCAGCATGACGGACACTGGGTCAGTTACTTAAACACCCTTTGTCCCAGTTCTTTTATCTCTAAAATAAGGGTAATAATATCTACGTTATAATCTTGTGAAAATAAAACGAGGGTCTAATCGAAGCGCTAGTGCTTAGTTACGGAATAAGAATTCAAAAAATGTTAGCTCTCATTATTACTATTGTCAGGCATTCAGCTACTATAAAGGACCTAGGTTTAAAAATGTGCATTTCTCATTCTTAGAGGAAAGATCAGAGTGAAAAGAGCTCTCCCATCTGGCTTACTGTTAATTACAGTGGTAAAGGATTTTTTTTTTTTTAGAAAAGGAAGAATGCTCATCAATCGGCCATATGCTTTCTCAAAAGACCAGTTTTCGGTTCTAAAGTCAGAAGTCACTTGAGAAGATTGCAGACTGCTAGTGTCAAGAGTAAGGAAACATAAGGAAACTATGACAAAGCTCTATTGCTTTTTCTCACCCCGAGAATAACTTAGTCCTGGAATGGCAAACCAGAACAAATAAATGGAGGCTAATCGAACAATCATTTCCATCTTCACCAGGGCGTGAGAGCCTACATAGCAATTGACTCTTTTTAATATGGTCTTATCTTCATAAGAGAAAACCTTTTGAAGACTGGAAAATTTATTTCACCTGGAGCATTTGAGGTCAGAGTGTATTTAATTGCTTATTATTCAGAAGGTATTGCCTGGATGGAGTAACATGTTAAAAAAATTCTTAACTGTTTCTATCACTGCTAAAGGGTATTATTTTTATTGCTGGATATTGTAGTATTTAACTTGAGGAGGCACCTAATGAGAGCAGTGATATTTTGAACGTTGTTCTGATTGCACTTTATTGTTTCAATCCTGTTGTTATTCAGGACAACATAGAATTACAAAATAAATAGCACGAGAAATTTTATCCCTTGCCACAGCGTTATAGAGACTCACACTCCTCATAGGCAAATTTAAACACTGCCTGTGTCTAGATCCTCTTAAAAAGTAAAAGACTTTTTGGCAATTACAACTTCCTGTTGTTTCTAATGGCGCCTTTTGCAATTTGGTAGGCCTTGAAGTAGGATGTTGTCATATTCCTGAAGTCCAGTGTCTTGACATATTGACATTCTCTTCTGACTCAAGCTAATAATAAACACAATTCCAGAGGGATTACAAAGAGAAGGAATGAAGTCCTCTGTTGAATGCACCTCCTCTTGTCACCACTCCTGCTCTAGCCATTGTTATGGTGATCAGTTCCCAGAAGGTTTCTGTGAACTTCAGGGACACAAATCCGTGTCTTATCCCAAGCCAGAGTCCCCATACCTCTGACTTTTTGCTCCAGGATGGCATGGGACAGCTGTGAAAATCATGGGCCATCCTTGACCAATGAGGGAATAGGAGTTAATGTATCAGTGTTTCTCCCTTTTGTTACTTATGAACCAGGTACTGTTTTATTAATCCTCATTTTTCAGATGAAAACTGGGGACAAAAGGTGAAGTGATTTGATTAAGGTCCGTTAGTTAGTAAGTGACCAGGCCATCTGGCTGCAGTCTGAGACCCTAACCACTCCACTCCACTCTCGTTTCATTAGCAGAACCTTTCTTGGTTCCTCTTCATTATTTCCCAAATGCATGAAATTAGAGAATTTTGGGAGATGTCTCTCTTTGCCATGTGACTTCTCTCTGTAAATGCCTAAAAATGAATACTGCTTTCCTGAGCCACTAATAGCTGTGCGGAAGAAATCTCAGAAATCGCTCCTGAAAAACATGTAAGACTTGCTTTTGAGCAGAAGGTTCCCCAGAGCAGTCATTTCCATTATTAAGGATTATTTTCACATGAGGATTGTTTCTTATCTTTCCCTTAATCACGCCTTCCGTGAGCACAAGTGCGCACGCACACACTCATAGAGTAAATATGATTCCATTGTCGTTTAGCGCTTAAATCTGTGGAGAAGTCTGTAGTCTGCTTTTTTCTCTTTTTTTGTAGAAGTGTTCTATCTACAAAGAAGCTTGTGGAATTCTTTTTCAATTTTGAAATGTAAAAACTTTACCAGGATATATCTCTAAGTTTTTCAATCTTTATTAACTTCTTTTTTCTTAGAACATTTTGGTATTTTTCTAGCAATGTATTTATGTTCTGCATCTTAGGACAATTTTTCTTCTGATACATTTTCCCCCTTTTCTTTAGGCATAACACTGATCTGTATATTGGGTCTCTAATGTCTATCTTCTGCTTATCGTCTTGGGTCTATGTGCTGTTTTTTTCTTTGTGTTTTGTTTTTGTTGTTGTTAATTTCTTTTAATGTTTATTTACTCTTTGAGACAGAGAGAGAGAGAGAGGAAGAGGTATAGAGAGAGAGACACAGAATCTGAAGCAGGCTCCAGGCTCTGTGCTGACAGCTCAGAGATCGAACTCACAGACTGGGAGATCATGACCTGAGCCTAAGTCGGACACTTAACCGACTGAGCCACCCAGGCGCCCCCTTTGTGTTTTTCTAAAATCTGTTCTTCATATCATTGATTAAGCTTTCTGAAGTACAAAGTCCGTTCTCTACTGCTCGTAGTTCATTTTTAAGTTTGGCAACACTATTATTTTATTTTCTCCTTAATTTCTTTCCTTAGGATTCCTAACGCTTGTTTTATATAATTCAGGTGTCCCCCCCCAATTTTCCCATTTTATAAAGCACATGTTTTCTTTAATATATTAGTAAATTTTAAAGTAATTTTACTCTACAATTTCCTTTTGTAGCATGAAGTTAATCCTCACCAGTACTATCTTTACCTGCCTTTTCAATTTCTGTGTTTCTTTTCTTCTCTTCCAGAAATGTTGTGCAAGTCCCAGCTTTTTTTTTTTATTGCTTCCTCTTTGAATGAAGTTGTAATTGATGCTGTTTTTCTGTTTGATTTTCAGATCCTTTACTTAGAAAATGAGCTGGATGGCTAGGAGAGAGCCTAGCATATGTTCTCTGCTTATATTTTCATGACCTAAGAGAGACAAATTGGTGTGCAAAGCCACGGCCTGAGAATTTTGTTTCTTTAATTTGTTGTAACTCCTGCCCAATGGGTCAGATAATTTGGGGTGTCCTATTGTGATGAGATCTTAGGAGTTTTGTTGTTTTGAATATGGATGATCTCCCTTTTCTTGGTAAGCCATGCTCTTTGGTAATTTTGGAATTTAAAATGATGCTTGGCAAAGGATTGATTTTTTATTTTCTCGTTTGGAATACTTTCTTCTTAGTGCAGGCAACCTGATTCCTTGTTGAAAATTGAGCTGTCATCAAGGCCATGTTTCTCAGTGTAGGAAGCAGATTTGAAGACTGTGGATTAATACATGTAGAGAGATATATGTCTGACTACCTTCACTGCTGATCTGTGGAAAGAAGACTTGAGTAAGAGAAGTCTTCCTGCAGTTTTGTATCTTGCTCATTGTTTGGATTGAAAACTGTACATTTTCAGTTTCAGTGGAAACCTGGAGGGCATTCTCCACATTCTTCTTGAAATGCTGTATAGTACTCTTAAACTGGGAGATGATCTGTTTGTTCTGTTATCTGTACTCAACTTAGTCTACGTGGTGTCTAACTAATAGCAACTCCCTGTGGTTTATGTATAAGGTTGCGTTGCTTCTGGTGTCATTAGAGATCATTTAACATTTTCGTTACTGTGGTTCATTTTATTGGACCTTAGGGAAGGCTTTAAATAAATGTGTTGGCTCCAACATACTTCTTGCAAAACATCTATGATACACTTAAAAGGATTTAAATTAAGACTTGCTAGAATATATTTTTTTTTAAAGTTAAATTATGCTTTATCTATCAGGATGAAAATATCACCTTATTGAGTACACTTTGCCAATATCATAATTTCTTCATTAACCAAAGTATTGCTATTTTGCATCCTCATTCCTGAACAAATTTTTGTTATTCTTATAAATATCGCTTGCAGTCCCTATCACACTCAGAAGTTTCACAAATCTTAAAAATTGCTTTATTTATACTTCTGCTTGAGTAGGTCAAATGATGAGTTTATTTGTCCTTATTTCTCATCTTGTTATCTGATATTGCATTTTTTTTTACCAGCTTACTATTTTTCAACTAGGTAAGCATTATGAGAATTACTTAGATCATAACAATCCATACCTAATTGTTTTAATTTCTCCGTTATTTTGTGTTCATTCTTCTTCTCTTTTTATTCCATTCTATTTTTTTTTAGGTACTGTTTTTACAATTAGTTTTAAGTTACTACCAGTCTAGTGGTGATAGAAAAACTTCAAATAATATTCATCATATATACAAACTTAAAATTACGTTTTTCAAGGTAATCACACAAGATGTTCTTGGTTATGAAAAAGTGGGGAGTCCTGCGTTTCAAATCTATAGGAATTAGAGTTAAAATAGAATGTCTGACAGAAAATGAACTGTCAGTCAGTAAATCAACATAACAAACTGGTAACAATACTTTGTAATTATTTACGTGATCTGATTAGGGTAGATAGCCAAACTGGATAGTTCAGGTTAAAAAAATCACCTTTGGGATGAATAACATCACAGATGAAATATCAATTGGAAGGACTGAATATATCTTGCACTTGCAGTAAGAATGCTATTCATGAATTCCTTTTTCAGATGAAGGGACAGCGGATGAAATCACTTGGAAAAGGCCACCTGGTGCTCTCAGCTGAGCCAGGATAAGCCTTGTGGATCATTTCACCTACTTAGCTATTCTCCTTTTTCTAGAGTTTACCACCTGAAGATTTCATGAGACAGTAGTTTGATTGCCTACCAGTGAACTAAAACATCCTACCCAGAGAATTTAGTTTTTATGTATGTAATCAGATAGGTTTCAGAACTTTTATTGCTCTAGAGAATGAATTGTCCTTTTTCTTTTACGTTTAAAGTTTATACTTTCAGAGGGTATGATGCTTAGGTCCATAGGTTCTCCTTCTCTTCTTATTCGTCCTCTCAGCGAGCGTTCCATAATCTGTCCTGTTACCTACGTGAGAAACACAGGTGTCCTCCTGCGTGTTTCCCAACTCTTCACTCTCAGCCATCATCAGATTCTGTTTCTTTTACCTTTCAAGTGTCTTTCACTATATATACTTTATTTATTATTATTTAAACCTTTACTGCCAACACTCTGGTCCAAGTTTTCATGATCGTTCACCTGAACGATTGAAATAGCTTCCTCACTTGGTCTCCCTATATCTCTTATGGTTTACTTCCAGGTCTGTGTCTTTCCATCTCCATTCAGCAGTAAATTGCAGAAATGGCTTCGCTTTGGCTTTAGACCAGCCGTGGATTGGCATGGTCATCTCTCATTACTCTCTCACTCTGTGTCTCCAGCCACACCAAACTTCTTGTGTATTGCAAAATGCCTGGCTCCTTCCAGATATAGGAGGCTTCCCAAATGCTATTTCATTTATCTGGAACGTCACATCTTTTTGCTTATAAATACATAAATGATTACAGAGGTCTTAGAAAGGAGACGATGTCTGAACAGGGATATTAAAGATGTGTAACAGAAGATCACTGGGATATACAGTAGTAGAAGCACCACGTAACCAGGCAGGGCTTGGTCATGAATGACCTTATATGTTATGCTAAATATCTTGGATTTTTATCCTGAATATGATGAGGAAACTATTCCACCTGTTGGTTACAGCATATACAAAGTTTAGAGGATTAAATCAGCATGTGTTAAAAATATCATACATTGAAAGGATCATACACCATGATCAAATGGAATTTATTCCAGGGATGCAAGGATGGTTCGACATCTGCAAATCAATTAAAGTGATACACCACATTAACAAAATGGAGGATGAAAATTATATGACCATCTTAATAGATACAGAACAAGTGTCTGACAAATTCAGCATCCACTCATGGTAAAAACTCTTAGTAAACTGGATATAGAGGGAACGTACCTCAACATAATACAGGTTGTATATGACAAGCCCAGTTGTAACACTGTACTCAACAGTGAAAAGATGAAATATTTTCCTTTATGATAAAGAACAAGACAGAGTGCCCACTATCCCTACTTTTATTCAACATAGTGCTAGAAGTCTGAGCCAGAGCAATTAGGCAAGAAAAGAAATAAAAGGCATTTAAATCAGAAAGGAAGAAGTAAAACTATCTCTACTTGCAAATACATGGTATATTATGTATAGAAAATCATAAAGGCTCTGCCAAAAAAACTACTGGAACTAATCAGCAAATTCAGTAAAGTACAGGATACAAAGCCATATGTACAAATTAGTTGCATTTCTAATAATGAACTATCAGAAAGAGAAATTAAGAACACAATCTCATTTACAGTTGCATCAAAAAGAATAAAAGACCTAGGAACAAATTTAACCAAGGATATGAAAGACCTGTACACTGAAAACCTTAAGACATTGATGAAAGAAATGGAAAAAGCACAAATAAAAGGAAAGATATTCTATGCTCATGGATTGGAAGAATAAATATTTTTAAAATGTCCATACTACCTAAAGCAATCTAAGGATTCAACGCAATTCCAATCAAAATTCCAATCGCATTTTTCACAGAACTAGAAAAATCCTAAAATTTGTAGGGAAACACAAAAGACACCAAATAGCCAAAGCAACCTTGAGAAAGAAGAGCAAAGCTGGAGGTATCATGCTTCTCGATTTCAAACTATATTACAAAGCTATAGTAATCAATCTGTGTGGTATTGGCATAAAAACAGATAGACCAGTAGAACAGACTAGAGAACCCAGAAAGAAACCATCACATACATGGTCAATTAATTTATGACAAGAAAACCAATGGGGAAAACTACTCTCTTCAATAAATGATGTCAGGAAAAAGCCACATGCAAAAAACTGAAACTGGACCCTTATCTTATACCATAAACAAAAGTCAACTCCAAGTGGGTTAAAGACTTGAAACTATAAAACTCTTAGAAGAAAGATTAGTGGTAAGTTCCTTGACAGAAGTCTTGGAAATTATCTTTTTGGGTTTGACACTAGAAGTAAAGGCAACAAAACCAGATATAAACAGGTGGGACTACATCAAACTTAAAAGCTTTTGCACAGCAGAGGAAACCATGAACGAAGTGCAAAGGCAACCTACTTAATGAGACAATATTTGCAAATTATTTATCTGACAAGGTAGTATCCAAAATATATAAATAATTCATACAATTCAATAGAAAAAAAAAGACCATTGATTTAAAAATAGGCATAAGCCCTAGAGAAAGTGCTTTCAATCAGCTGCCACATTGTGAGGGAGCTGGTGCCCAAGAAGAAAACTCTGGTAGTACCTTTTATTTTTTTTAAAGTTTATTTATTTTGAGAGAGAGAGAACAGGGGAGGAGCAGAGACAGAGGGAGAGAGAGAATTACAAGAAGGCTTCATGCTGTCATTGCAGAGCCTGATGCAGGGCTCAAACCCATGAGTCATGAGATCACTGAGCCAAAATCAAGAGTTGGATGCTCAACTGACCGAGCCACCCACGTACCTCCTTGGTAGTACCTTTTTAAAGAACTCTGGAGAGCCAGAGCTTACTGACTCGGACCTCAGAAGCAGAGACGGAGAATGATTCCAGGCTGGGCTTGCTGTCTCATGGAGTGACTTGGCCCACCTGAGTGTGCTGTAGAGCATGTAGGTGCTGGACTCATATGGTAGAGAAGTGGTGTAGAAAGGGGGTCTCTGGAACTAGAGAAGGGGCAGAGGGCCAGGTCTGGCACTTGCCCAGGCTGGTGACTGATCTCAAGAAAAGCCTACCCTTTCCAGGCTTTTCTCTGCTGCTCTCCATGCAGTTATTTCACTTCAGTTTTTCCTGGGGGTGAGTAAGCCAGCCTCGGCAGAACACCCCTAGTTGGCCTCTGCAGGGCATGTCCTTCTCAGCTTTCAGAGATACTTTGGCTGGCCTCTGCCCAATGTTGGGAAGCTCCTACTTGCTTATGAAGAAGGAAGGTGGGCACCGGCCACATAGGGAGTCAGAAGCAGTGCTCAGTTTGTATGACATGCGGAATTCAGGTTCAGAAGAAAATATTTTAGACTTTAGGAATAGATGGAGGATAATCAGTAGGGACACAAAACCAGGAGGTCTCCAGCAGCAGCACCAAGGGAATTCACGGACACCTCTGTGAGGAAGGTGGCAGCGGCCCAGCGGCCAAAGGGCAGAGTCTTCAAGTTGTGAGTGTGCTTTCTAATGTTTATCATATTTGTGGAAAACAGTATATGTGTGTGTTTGTGTGTGTGTGTGCTTATGATAAAGGGAGCGAAACCTGGAATACACTACACATAGCCCTATACATTAATATGAAACAGTATTTTTATTTAATAGAAGTGTCTCAGTAAATATGATTTTTGTAGATTTTTTTGGTAAATTATTTATTTATAATTTTTTAATGTTAATGTTAATGTTAATTTTTTAACGATAGCCAAGACATGGAAACAACCTAAGTGTCCATCAACAGATGGATGGATAAAGAGAATGTGGTATATATAGACAATGGAATATTATGCAGCCATAAAAAATAAGGAAATCCTGCAACATTTACAACAACATGAATGGACCTTGAGGGCATTAAGCTAAGTGAGAGAAGTCAGAAAGAGTAAGACAAATACTGTATGATCTTGCTTATATGTAGAATAAAAGAAAAACCAAAACAAAAATGAGCTCACAGATACAGAGATCAGGTCGGCAATTGCCAGTGGTAGGGGTGGAGGCGAGGCGAAGTGGTCAAAAGGTACGAACTTCCAGTTCTAAGAAAAATAATCTCTGGGGATCTAATGTAAAACATAGTGGCTATAGTTTAAGAATCCTGTATTGTGTACTTGAAAGTTGCTAAGCAAGTAGATCATGAAAGTTCTCATCACAAGAAAAAAATTATAATTCTGTGAGGCGATGGATGTTATTGTGGCAGTCATTTCACGATACTTACATATATCAAATCATTATATTGTACATCTTAAATTTATACGGTGTCATATAATTGATATAATTGTCATATGTCAATTATATCTCAATAAAAGAAAGTTAAATCATGAGTCTCATACAAATATAAGATAAACACATATCGAAGATTTTATTTACCTGATTAATTACTGAGAGAATCAGTAAGCTATCATAACTTTGAAAAGAAAAAAAAAAACGCATGCAGTTATAAACATTGAGGAGTAGTGAAATGAATTTACATAATGCAAAACTAGTTTCTATCCAAAGGACAATAATCAGCCACATCTCCACTGGACACAATTCAATTGCATTTGTATAGACAAAAACGTTTGCATTATAATCCATTTTCTATAACTTAAAAAGACTCGAAAAATAACTCAGACACAATGAAAGGTGAAGATAATCTCCAAGAGCATGCTAGTCGGGACCTCTAGTAACTTTTAAAAAAACCATTGTAAAGTTTTCCACAATTGTTGCTGACCAATAGTATGTGCCAAGAAGTATGAATAATTTAGGAGGAGTGATGGAAAATAAAGTTTGAGATTTTTGGTAGGGCTAGGACACGAGGGACCTTTTATGTCATGTTTAATCTCAGTTTTCATCCTGAGAGTAAAGGAGGAACCATCGAAGTTATGTAGAGGGCTTTCCCACACTTGCCTTTTATTACTAAGGCAAGTTTCTGCTTTGAAAGATATATTTCTAGTAGAGTATTTTAGGTCAGTTGAGAAGTTCTCTTGGGTTCAGCATTTTCATGAGGTAAAATGGAGACCAACTGGCTATTTGCAAGGGTGCTCGGTGTAGGAAGCACATCAACACAACCAATGTTTGGTAACCAATGTTTGATCTTAAACAAACAAACAAACTCTGGGTGGCTCAGTTGGCTAAGTATCTGACTTGATTTCGGCTCAGGTCACGATTGCTTGGTTTGTGAGTTCGAGCCCCTCACCTGGTGCTGCTCTGACAGCACAGTGCCTGCTTGGGGTTCTCTCTCTTTTCTCTTTCTGCCCTTTCCCCACTCATAAATAAACACTAAAAAAAATCCAAAATACTTTGTATGAGTTATCTGTTACTGTGGAGCAAATTGCCCCAAAACTTAGTGGCTTAAAACAGCAATAAATATTTATTATCTTTCCCTTCCTGTGGGTCAGGAATTCAGGAATAATTTAATGTGGCTGTTTCGGCTTGGGTTCTCGCATGAGATTGTCAGATGTTTGCTGGTTTGGTAGTTATGTGAAGCTTGCCTGGAGCTAGCAGACATACTTCCAAGGTGGCTTACTCACAAGGCTGGCAAGGTGATCGTTGGTGCGAGGCCTTAGTTTCTCCCCACATAGACTTTTCCAGAGAGCTGATTGAGTGTCCTCATGACAAGCCTCTGACTTCTCCCCAAAGGAGTAATCCGAGATAGGAAGAGAGCCAGAGAGAAGCCATCCTTGTTTTGATGTAGGGTTAGAATGAAGGTGGCATCACTTCTACCACGTTCCGTGTTTTAGAAGTAAATCACTAAATTCAGCCCACATGCAAATGGTAGAGAATTAGGCTCTGACTTTTGAAGAGAGGAGTTTCAATGAAATTACTAACGTTTTTTAAATGCACTACATGTGTAATTAGCCTGAACTCATCTTTACCAGTTATTTATATTAACACAGTTCTATCAAAACTGTGCTCATCTACTGTTTCAATTAATCCCTACTTGAGCAAGAATACAAGTTGCTATTTTAAATTGCTCCCCACTGCATGACTGCTATGAGTTGACAAAGTTACAGTACCCGTATTTGTGTACTATACTGATTCAATTTGTGTTACTGCCCGGATGTAGGGCAATATCCATAGTGTGTGTGTACATATCTGTGCACAGGAACAGGCCACCCTCTTTATGGAAGTGACAGGTTTATTTACATCAAGCTTAGATTTAGAGCGCACTGGAGGTTTTCAATTGCGCTCACCCATCTTTGGACACTGAACTCCCAGAAAATCTTCCAAATCTATTGACTTGTCTTTTAAAAAAAATTTCATATTAAAACTCTTGCTGCCATTAATGTGTAGTATATATCCCTGTAAGTTAATAAAATGGACACGTTTGGATTTAGATGTTCATTTCTGGATGCTCAAGTAGCTTCTCTTTTGGTTAATAGTTGATCTTGCATTTGAACCAGCTCTCTGCTGACCTTACGTACAGAACTTGCGCAGTTCTGTTTTGGATGTCTTCATGTCAAATTTATAGGCAAAGCACTCTTTTGGACAGAAGTTGCATTTATTTAATATTCAGGATTGTCGCAAGAAGGGGGCAAAAAAGTTACCCTGTGCTTGTTCTTGGGGGAATGTAGCCAGCCAGTGTTATCCATTGCTTCACCTCCTTGTGTGGGCCCCTGATGACAGGTTCCTATGAACATGCTGACAGCAGTTTCCTGCTAAGAAACAGCCCCCTATACCATATGTTTACTGTTAGCCAGGAACATTTCGCAAGCAGTAAGTTTTAACGCTCCAGGGTGCCTCTAATTATCTGAAGGTAGATGGCAAAATTTTCAATCTAGTCTGTAAAACAAAAATCTGTCTTAATTTATCTTATTAAAATATTCAGAACCAATAATTAATTTCAAAAAAGGAAGACAGGGGCACCTGGGTGGCTTAGTCGGTTGAGCGTCCGACTGCAGCTCAGGTCATGATCTCGTGGTCCATGAGTTCGAGCCCCGCGTCGGGTTCTGTGCTGACAGCTCAGAGCCTGGAGCCTGCTTCAGATTCTGTGTCTCCCTCTCTCTCTGCCCCTCCCATGCTCATGCTCTGTCTCTCTCTGTCTCTCAATAATAAATAAATAAAAAAACCTTTAAAAAAAAAAAAAGGAAGACATAGAGGATGTGGTTGTTTAGAAATTGAAGGAAGAATAGCTGGTCAGCTTCTGAAGTTGAGAATTAGGGCCTGAGAGGGAGAGGGACAAGTTGGATCTCGGGTCTTGGTTGACTTGCTCTCTGACCTGCCTTTGTCAGCATTTTCTAGATGGTCCTAACTTCACCTAACTTAACCCAACCTGATCAGGGAACCACGAGTAGTTCTGTACGTCCACTGTTAAAATTTTAGCAAGAAGCTTTGTTTAATGCTGGCATAGTGAGTAGGTATAATGTTAATCGATTAAATTCTACAAAACAATGGAATAACACTGAAACGTCCTTGAGTTTCCTGTCTGGAAAATGGGCAATGGCATGACGGTAATCAAGTTGTATTTCTTGCCTTGGTACTCACATGCAAGGATGCTCACTGAGATATATTATTAAATGCACCTTACAGTTTTATAAATAAGTTCTCTCTTTTTTTTTAGTGTTCATTTATTTATTTTTATATGTATTTTTAATTTTTTAATGTTTAGTTTTGAGAGACAGAGAGAGAGAGAGAGAGAGACAGGGTGTGAGCAGGGGAGGGACAGACAGAGAAGGAGACACAGAATACAAAGCAGGCTCCAGGCTCCGAGCCATCAGCACAGAGCCCAACACGGGGCTGGAACTCACAAACCTTGAAATTATGCCCTGATCTGAAGTTGAATGCTTAACCGACTGAGCCACTCAGGTGCTCCATAGTGTTCATTTATTTTTTAGAGAGAGGAAGCATGATCAGGGGAGGGGCAGAGAGAGAGAGGGAGACACAGAATCCTGAAGCAGGCTCCAGGCTCTGAGCTGTCAGCATGGAGCTCGATGCGCGGCTCCAAATCATGAACTGTGAGATCATGACCCGAGCTGAATTCGGATGCTTAACCAAGTGCCCCTATAAATAAGTTCCGATATAGATATTTGATTTTTAAAATGTATTTATTGATTTTTAAGTGTGTATTTCAAACACTTAGAGCTTACTCTCCACCTTTATTTATGATCTCATTTAGACATGAGTCTAAGTAGATATGGCTCTGCCGATGACTTTGTATCTCTCTGTTGTCATTGTTGATGGTATTTAGAGAGAAGATGATTCCTAAGAATACACTGCAAGGAAACATGTGTTTATTAACTATATTATTTGTTATGAGCCTTGTACATTAACACACCTGATGCTACTTACTGTTTCTGGAGAGGTCCTGAGAAACACCATCCTCATAATAAAACATGTCTCCCTTAATGCTCTCTGAAATCCCCCTATATTACTTACCTTTAAATGTCTTCTATTTTATCACTCATTGACGCATTTAGATATCCAGGTAATACACAAGAGTTTTTCAGTTTGTCTTATTAATCCAGGATTAACCAGGTATTTAAGAAAACAGGATTTGAAACACCAACTTTCAGTGTAAAAGAAAGGGTTATAAATCCATATCATATGATTTACTTTTAAATGTAGAATGTGGAGGGCCTAAGACCTCCATATTCAAACTTTTAGCAGTTGCTCTTTCCACCATTTGGGAAATGAAGTGCAGGTAGGTGTTATGTTGAATAGAGTGGGGGACTGTTTTTTGAGTGGGCCACTCGGGCTAGAATCCTTGCATTTCAATCTGTGCGTGGATGCTCGTGCATGGTACTCTTCCAGTAGCCAAACCATATAGATCAGCCGTTGTAGGCCTAGGGTAAGGCTACGCCACATTCTGTTTATCCATTTACCAATTGATACATTCCCCCCCGCCCCCATTTTATTTATTTATTTATTTATTTATTTTTTAATGTTTACTTATTGTTGAGAGAGACAGAGTGTGAGCGGGGGAAGGGCAGAGAGAGGGAGACACAGAATCCAAAGCAGCTCCAGGCTCTGAGCTGTCAGCACAGAGCCCGACGTGGGGCTCGAACTCACAGACCGTGAGATCATGACCTGAGCCGAAGTCGGACACTTAACCAGCTGAGCCACCCAGGCGCCCCTCCCCCCCAGTTTTAGTCTCTTATCAGTAATGCTATTATGGGGGTGCCTGGGTGGTTCACTTGGTTAAGCATCCAACTCTTAATCCAGGCTCAGGTCATGATCTCATGGTTCGTGAGATGGAGCCCAGTGTCGGGCTTTATGCCGACAGCGCCGAGCCTGCTTGGGGTCCTCTCATTCCCTCTGTCTGCCCCTCTCCCCAAGTGCCTGTGCTCTTTCTCTCAAAATAAATAAACTTGAAAAAGATTATGCTGCTATGGATATTTTAAATCAAATCTTTCTTGCTTTTTGTTTTCATTGTGGCAGATTTCAGCCATATGCAAACGTAGACAAAACAGTATAATGAATCCTTATGTGCCCATTATTCAGGTTCAACAATTGTTAACTTATGACCAATCTTGGTTCTCCTCTACCCCACTCACTTTTCCCGTAATTATATTATTTTAAAGCAAATATCTGATGTCATATCACTCCATATATAAATATTTCAGTAAATATCTCTAAAAGATAAGCCCCTTTTATTTTATTATTTTAAATATAAGTCCTTTTAAATAAACATAATAAACAGAAGCCTCTGGGCACCTTGGTGGTTCAGTCAGTTAGGCATCCGACATTGGCTCAGGTCATGGTCTTGTAGTTGATGAGTTTGAGCCCTGAGTCGGGCTCTGTGCTGACGGCTCAGAGCCTGGAGCCTGCTTCGGATTCTGTGTCTCCCTCTCTCTGCCCCTCCCCCATTCACAATCTGTCCCTCTCTCTCTCTCAAAAATGAATAAATGTTTAAAAAAAAACCACACACACACACACACACACACACACACACACACACACAAGCCAGGGTGGCTCAGTCGGTTGAATGTCCGACTTTGGCTCTGGTCATGATCTCACAGTCTGTGAGTTTGAGCCCTGCATGGAGCTTGCTGCTATCAGTGCAGAGCCCGCTTCAGATCTCCTGCCCTCCTCTCCCTCTCTGCCCCTCCCCACTCATGCTCTCTCTCTCAAAAATGAATAAACATGTATAAAAAAGATAAGTAAAACACCATTAGCGTACTGGAAAATAGCATTGACTCCTTCAGTTCCTATACTTAAATCTAAATTGGACATCCTCAATGTTCACATATATGGTTTTCATATAAGTATAAAATTTAAACTTTGTTTGAATTAGCAAATACGGTTCGCATACTACACTCAATTAGGATAAATATTCAATGTTTGTCTTAAACTGTATCTTCTTCCTCATCTTCATCTCCCTCATCTCTCTCTTGTAGAATTCATTTGCTGAAAGAACGGGGTCATTCTCCTTTGGTTTCCTGTAGTCTGACTTTTGCTGACTGTGTTCTCATGGTGCAGTTTAACGTGTTTTTATGTTCCCTGTATTTCCTATAAATTGGTAGTTGGAACCGGAGGCTTGATCAGAGTCAAGTTTCGTTTCTTTATCTTTTTTTTTTTCCAAAAACACTTCATACGGGATGTTGTTCTTCCTTCTGGAGGTACAGGATGCACGTTTTTTCTCTGTTTTGGGATAGCAGCTCTCTAGGAACTTCATTCGTTTACCCTCAGTTCATTAGAAATTGGAGCGTATGCTGTTACAGGGTTTCATAGCTTCTTGTTCTTCAATTAAGAGAAATTCCCCTCATCTACTGTTTTGATTATTCGGTGTACAGTTGATAAAAGAAAGCAAGAATGAATGCTTCATTTCTTCCCCTTTACCTTCCAGTTTTCAAAATAGTGAGCTGGTTCCCTAGCATCCTCCAATGGTGAGCAACCATCTTTTTTATTTATATCTTTTTAAAAATAGCATAGATTAAAATTTAGTCACATTTGATACAATTCTATTTTATTTTTATTCTTATTTTAGAGAGAGAGAGAGTGTGTATGTGTGGCTGAGAGGAAGAGAGAGAGAGAGGGGGAGAGAATCCCAAGCAGGCTCCACACTCAGCGGAGCTCAATTCCACAACCCTGGGATCATGACCTGAGGCAAAATTAAGAGTTGGACACTCAACCAGCTGAGGTACCCAGGTGCCCAATACAATTCCATTTTTTTAAATTAAATTTTTAAATTTTATTTAAATCCAAGTTAGTTAACATAGAGTGTAGTAATGATTTCAGGAGAGAATTTAGTGATTTGTCACTAACATGTAACACCCAGTGCTTATCCCAATAAGTGCCCTCCTTAATGTCCATCACCCATTTAGCCCATCCTCCCACCCAACACCCCTCCAGCAACCCTCAGTTTGTTCTCTGTATTTAAGAGTCTTTTACAGTATGTCCCTCTCTCTTTATTTTATTTTTCCTTCCCTTCCTCTATGTCCATCTGTTTCATTTCTTAAATTCCACATATGAGTGAAATCATATATTTATCTTTCTCTGATTTGTTTTGCTTAGCATAGTACACCCTAGTTCCATCCACGCTGTTGCAAATGGCAAGATTTCATTAGTTTTGATTACCAAGTAATATTCCATTATAAATTCCATTATTTATATATATATTATATACGGGATGTTGTTCTTCCTTCTGGAGGTACATGATACATGTTTTTTTCTCTGTTTTGGGATAGCAGCTACCTATATTATATAGGTATAATATATATTCTATATTATAATATTCCATTATAAATTATTTATATATAATAAATAGAATTTATTTATATAATAAATGTAATTTATAATGGAATATTATAATATAGAATATATAATGTATTATAATATATAAAAGATAATAAAATATATTATAGTGTTATATAAAAAGATATAATATATAATATATACATTTATATATATATAAATAAAATATTTTTCTCCATTTGTCAGGTGATGGACATTTGGGCTCTTTCCATAATTTGGCTATTTTTGATAGTTCTGTTATAAATATTGTGGTGCATGTGCCCCTTTGAATGAGCGTTTTTTATCCTTTGGATAAATACCTAGTAGTGTATTTATCCACTACAATCCACAAAGGCTGGGTTGTAGGATAGTTCTATTTTTAATTTTTTGAGGAACTTCCATACTGTTTTCGAGAGTGGCTGTCCCAGTTTGCATTTCCATCAGAAGCGCAAAAGTGTTCCGCTTTCTCCATAGCCTCATCAACATCCGTTGTCTTCAGAGTTGTTCATTTTAGGCATTCTACAGGTGTAACATGCTCTCTCATTGTGGTTTTAATTTGTCTTTCCCTGACGATGAGTGATGTTGAGCATCTTTTCCTGTGTCCATTAGCCATCTGGATCACTTCTTTCGAAAACTGTCTGTTCATGTTCTTTGCCCATTTCTTCACCGGCTTATTTTGCTTTTTGGGTGTCGATCTTGATAAGTTCTGTATAGATTTTGGATACTAACCCTTTATCTGATATGTCATTTGCAAATGTCTTCTCCCATTCCATTTGTTGCCTTTAGTTTTGTTGATACAATTCCATTTTAATATTAGATAGATCTATACTAACTTATATTATCACCCCACATCTACTTCTGCATCCTCAGATTAACTGAGCTCTCCTTGCTAAGACAGAGAAAGAATCTTGGAACATATTGGAGATGAAATAGGGCAGGTGGCAAGGCAGAATATCCTGATCTACTGGCAATTCAAAAGTGCTTTTGGAGCGTAAGAGAACATTTCAGTGGGATAGAACTGTTTTATACCTTGACTATGGCTGCATCTGCCAAAATCATACAACTTTACATTTAAAAAGGTGAATTCTCTGTATATGAATTATACATAAAAGAAAATTATAATTCTAACTTGCTTTTATAAATATATCCATATTCTCTATTTTTAAATTATTTGTTGTGGCTTAATAAAAAATTATTATTAAAATGCATTGAATTTGGGAAAAAATACATCCAGAACTCTAATTTCATTATGGTGGCATTATGACTTTGGGTAAATTTCTTCTTTTTTTTATAATGTGAAATTTCGAGTTAGGTAGTTTCAGTGGTTCCCAAAGTTTGTTGCACATTAGAATCACCTGGGAATTTTTTAAAAGAAATTTATTTATTTATTTTGAGAGAAAGAGAGAGAGAGTGCAAGCAGGGGAAGGATAGAGAGAGGGAGGGAGGGAGGGAGGGGGAGAGAGCGAATCCCAAGCAGGCTCTGCACCGTCAGCATGGAGCCCAATGTGGGGCTCTACTCTATGAATTCTGAGATCATGACCTGAGCCAAAATCAAGAGTTGAATGCTTAACTGACTGAGACATCCAGGCACCCCGCACCTATAAACTTTTAAACCCCTGATGTCCAGAATGTCTGAGAGTAGGTGCCAAGCATCAGTATTTAAAATGTTCTCTCTGGTGATTCCAATGTGCAGCCAAATTTGAGAAGCGGTTATTATGGGGTCTTCACTGTTTTTTAACTATGGCTGCATTTGGAATCACTTGGGGACCTTTAAAAGAGACTGCTGCCTGGGCTACTTCTCCCCTAGTTTTAAGTGGTCTGGGGTTGTGGCCTGGGCATTAGTATTTTTAAAGTTCCCCAGGGGATTCTATTTTGCATTCACAGTTGGGAACCTCTCTTCTATCTAGCATGACCTCAAAAGCTGTGTCGGGCTTGCTGTTCCTTTGTCACTTCTCTGGGATTATTGTTCTCCAAGTGAGGTCCTCAGATCAACAGCATCAGTATGACCTGGAAACGTGTTCCCAAAATCCTTCCCAGATTTACTGAATGTGAAACTCAGAGGATGTGACCCAGAAATCTGTACGTTTCAAGTCCTACAAATGATTGTGATCCGAAGTACAGTTTGTGAAGCATTGTTTAGGGAATTTTGGTGGCTGTTTCTTAGTTTTTGGCAGTGGAAATGCACTCTCTGATTGCTAAAACCTGCAGGAAGCTCCTTGTGGATTTGGCAATTCTAGCATCTGAACCCCAGGTCAGAGAGACATTATTTTGATCAATTTGATTGCTCTAATGCCCAAGTGGCATTATGAATAGTGTGGGGGCTCTAAGGATGGCCACTCTATTCACACAGAGTTATTTTAGCAAACTATGGAAAATATGAACAATAGCGTCTTTTAGATGCACCCAATTACCCTGAATTGCTATTAACATGGCCTAGTTCTCTGTGATTCTGTTTTAGAATTTGCAGGTCTTCCTTTGTTGGTCCTGCTTTGATTTAAAAAAAAAAAAAAAGAAGCAAAGTTCATTCTGAAAGAGAGCCACATTTATAATAGAAAGTCCAGGGACTTCAGTGATTCCTCATCACAATGTCTTCTATTTTATCATAGCTCCATTTTTTATTTTATTTTATTGTAACAAGACTTCATAGGAAGTTGAAAAAGACAATTTACCCCAACTGCATTTTATCCTGATTTAGAAAGATCTAAACATGAATACTTTAGAAAACTGTAGTATATGGAAGAGTTTTATTCTGTATGTGAGCAGGATCCAGTCATTTCAAATCTATGATTTGGAGTGGTGGTGGAAACTAGTAACCTTGAAGTAGACCTATCTTATGCTTTGTCAAAAATAGACATAAAAAGTAAAAGTGACCATATTCTTCATAAATGAAACTCCAATTGAAGATCAAAAATTTGATCTTGAAGTGTTGTATGACACTTCACCTCTTCCTCCAACAAAAGATCTGCAGATTCTAAAACAGACTCACACTTTACCTCTTTCTCCCCACCCAAATATTTTAATATTTAAAATATATAATTTATAGGATGGAGCAGTAAAACATGTCTTAAATGTAGCTCTAGCCTCTTTGCTAAGTATGTATACCATCTATGTGTTTGGACTTGATGTTCGAATTGCCTTAACACAATTCCATTTCTTCTTCTTTTTTTAATTTTGGAAGACTTTATAATTTTTAGAGTGGTTTTGGATTCACAGCAAAATTGAGAAGAAGGTACAGAGATTTCCATGTACCCTCTGCCCCCATAAATGCAGTCTCCCCCATTACCAATATCCCTCACAGAGTGGTACGTTTGTTGAACACATTATGGCCCCTCAGGGTCCATCTCTACATTGTGGTTAACTCCTGCTGGTGTACGTTCTATGGGGTTAGACAAATGTATAATGGCATGTATCTCTCATTGTGGCATCATAGCCAGTACTTTCACTGCTAGCCATCCTCTGTTCTTTGCCTCTTCATCCCTCCCCATGCCGTCCTTGGCACCCTGCACTCCCACCCACCATCAACTACTGATCTTTTTATTGTCTCCATAGTTTTGCCTTTTCCAGAATATCATACAGTTGGAATCATATAGGATGTAATATTTCATGTTGGTTTCTTTCACTTGGTGATATATATTTAAGGTTTCTTCATGTCTTTTCTGGCTTGATCTTTTTAGTACTGAATAATATTCCATTGTGTGAGTGGACCACAGCTTATCCACTCATCTACTGAAGGATATCCTGATTGCTTCTACATTTCAGCAATCATGAATAAGCTGCTCTAAACATTTATGTACAGGTTTTACTTTGGATATAAGTTTTTAGCTCCTTTGGGTAATCAACAAGGAGTGAGATTACTGGATCAGATGTTTGGTTTTGTAAGAAACTGTTTCAAACTGTCCTTGAAAGTAGTGGTATCATTTTGCTTCACCGCCGACAATGAATGAGAGTTCTTAATGCTCTACAACTTTGCAAACATTAGGTGTTGTCAGTGTTCCACATTTTGGCCATTCTAGTGATATTCCATTGTTACTTTATATTTTTAATTTTGTTTGTTCATTTGTTTTGTGTTTTAGATTCCATATTTAAGTGAAATCATATGATATTTGTCTTTGACTTATTTCACTTAGCATAATACTCTCTGTGTCCATCCGTGTTGCTGCAAATGGCAAGATTTCACCCTTTTGTTATGGCTGAGTAATATTCCATTGTATATACACCACATCTTCTTTATCAATTCATCTCTCGATGGACACTTGTGTTGCTTCCATAGTTTGGCTGTTGTAAATAATAATGCAATAAATATAGGGGCGCATGGATTTTTTGGAATTAGTGTATTCATTTTTTTTCCAGATAAAACCCAGAAGTGGAATTACTGGATCATACCGATTTCTATCTTTAAATTTTTGAGGAACTTCCATACTGTTTTCCAAAACAGTGACTGCACCAAGTTACATTCCTACCAATAGTGTATAAGGGTTCCTTTTTCTCCACATCCTCACCAACACGTGTTATTTATTGTTTTTTGTTACTAGCCATTGGAATGGAGGTGATATCTCATTGTGGCTTTGATTTGCATTCCCTGATGATTAATGATGTTGAGCATCTTTTGATGTGTGTGCCGGCCGTCTGGATGTCTTCTTTGGAAAAATGTCTCTTCAGATCCTCTGCCCATTTTTAATCAGATTATCCTTTTTAAAATTTTTTTTTGGTGTCAAGTTGTATAAATTCTTTATATATTTTGAATATTACCCATTATCACTTAGCATTTGCAAATATCTTCTCCTATAGGAGAAGATTGCCTGTTTGTCTTGTTGATGGTTTCCTTCATTGTGCAAAAGCTTTTTATTTTGGTGTGGTCTCAATAGTTTATTTTTCCTTTTGTTTCCCTTGCCTGAGGAGACATGTCAAGAAAAATGTTGCTAAGGCTGATGTCCAAGAAGCTACTGCCTATGTTTTCTTTTAAGGGTTTTATTGTTGGGTCTCACATTTAGGTCTTTAATCCATTTCAAGTTTATCTTGGTGCAAGAAGGTGATATTTCATTCTTTTGCATATAGCTGTCCAGCTTTTACTGAAGAGACATTTCCCCCCATTGTGTATGCTTGCCTCTTTTGTCATAGATTAAATGGCCATATAAAGGTGGGTTTGTTTTTGGGTTTTCTATTCAGTTCTATTGATCTATGTGTTTGTTTTAGTGCCAATACCATTCTGTTTTGATTACATAGATTTGGGGTATATCGCGAAATCTGGGATTGTGAGAACTCCAATTTTGTTTTTCTTTCTGAAGAGTGCTTTGGCTATTCAGGGTCTTTGTGATTCCATATAAATTTTAAAATTATTTGTTTTAGTTCTGTGAAAAATACTATTGGCATTTTCATAGGAAATGCATTGAATCTGTAGATTGCTTTGGGTAGCATGGAAATTTTAACAATATTAATTCTTTCAACCTATAAGCATGTATATCTTTGTATTGTCTTCAATATCTTTTATCAGTTTTAATAGTTTTTCAGAGCACATCACTTTCACCTCCTTGATTAAATTAATTCTTATGTATTTGATTCTCCTTGATGCAATTGGGAATGTGATTGTTTTCTTAATTTCTCTCTCCACTACTTTGTTTTTAGTATATAGAAACCAACAGATTCCTGTATATTAATTTCATATCCTTCATTATTACTAAATTCATTTATTAATTCTAATAGTTTTTTGGTGGATCTTTAGAGTTTTCTATATATTGTATCATATCATTTGCAAATAGTGGCAGTTTTACTTCTTTCCCACCAATATGGATGCGTTTTTATATCTCGGAAGATTGTATGTTTCTAGGGATCGACCCATTTTTTTCTAGGTGGTCCAAATTGTTGGCACATAGTTTTCTTTAGCATTTTAAGTGATTGATCTCCTAACTTTACTGTGTGTTTGTTTTACTCATGATATTTCTTCCTTACTTCTAGTTATGGTCTTCTCTTTCCACCTGAAGATGTGTTTTTTTACAATTCCTGTAAGACTGCTTTAGTGGTGTTGAACTTTCATTTATCTGGGAAACTCTCTCTCTTTCAATTCTGAATGATAATCTTGCCAAGTAGAGTATTCTTGACTGTAGGTGTCTTCCTTTCACCATTTTTAATATATCATGGCACTCCTTTCTGGCCTGCAAAGTTTCTGCTGAAAAATCAGCTGGTAGGCTTATGGACTTTCTCTTGTACTTAACTGTTTGCTGTGCTCTTGCTGCTTTTAAGATTCTCTCTTTATCTTTAACTTTGCCAATTTTATAGTTGTATGTCTTGGGTGGACCTCCTTGGGTTCATCTTGTGTGGGGCTTTTTGTGCTTCCTGGACCTAGATACCTGTTTCCTTCTCCAAGTTAGGGAGGTTTTAGCTATTATTTCTTCAAATAAGTTTTCTGTCTCTTTTTCTGTCTCTTCTCCTTCTGGGACTTCTCTAATGGGAATGTTAGTATGCTTGATGTAGCTCTAGAGGTCCCTGAACTTATCCTCATTGTTTTGGTATTCTTTTTTCTTTGTTTTTCAGTTTGGTTTCTTCCACTGTTCTGTTTTCCAGAGCACTGATGTCTTGTTTTGCATCCTCTAATTGTTGTTGATTCCCTTTAGTGAATTTTTCATTTTGGATAGTATGTTCTTCAGCTCTGACTGCTTCTTTTTTATATTTCTGTCAGTTTGTGGAAGTTCTCACTGAATTTACCCACTCTTCTCTCAAGCCTGTTTTGTATCTTTATGAACACTACCTTGAACTCTTTATCAGGTAATTGCTTATCTATGTTTTGTTTATCTCTTTCTCTGGGGTTTCTCTTGTTCTTTCATTTGGAACACATTCCTCTGTCTTTATATTTTGGCTCACTCTCGGTGTTTGTTTCTATGTATTAGGTAGGTCAGCTATGTCTCCTACTCTTAAATATAGTGGCCTTATGTAGAAGGTGTCCTGTGCTATCCCCCTTGGCACTATCCCCTTGGTCACCAGAACCAGGCACTCCAGGAGTGTCTCTTGTGTGGACTGTACGTGCCCTTTGATTCTGACTGGACTGCAACTGCTGCTGCTACTTTGGGTGTTGGGGCTGCCCTTGACCTGGTTCTCAGCGATCATTGGCCACAACTGCTGTGAGTGCACTGGTGGGCAGGGCTTGTCCACTAGTGGTTGGCTGAGAGGCACAGTTGTACCTACTGCAGGCATGCTGGTGGGCAGGGCTGGTTCTCAGTCCAGGGGACTGCAATGAATTGCCATGACTGCTGCGGGTGTGCTGGTGGACAGAGCTTTTCTCCAGTGTGGCTGGCTGAGAGGTTGGACTATAGCTGCTGTGAGTGCATTGGTGGGCGGGGCTAGCTCCCTCCTTGCCCAAGGAAGGATTTACTCTGGAGGGGCATTGGTCCTGTCAGGGCCTGCCCACTGGGTATGGTGTTGTGGGAGCCACTTTGGAGGGGTGCCTGCCAGGCAGGTGGATCCACAGGGGAATGCTGGATGGGGCAAATGGTGTTAGCAAGGTTGATGGATAATTTTCAGAACTGGTACCCTACAAGCATCCGGCTAGGTAGGCTGATGGAGGGCAAAGAAAAATGGTGCCCACCACCCCTTCTGTTCCCAGAGGGAGTTCCGACAGATGTCTGACCCTCTGGCACATGTCCTAAAATTGGTCAATAAATCTTTTCACATATTTTCTAGGTACTTCTCAAACTGCTCCTTTTGGGCTGGGTCTCAGACTGAGTGATATAGGGTGCTGGCTCTTTAAAGGCACATATTCATTTTCTTATAGATCTCTGGCTCTCCCTGAGTTAAGCCCTGCTGATTTTCGAAGCTCCATAAGTTCAGCCCCACTGATTTTCAAAGCCAGCCATTAAGGGTTTTCCAGGGACAGAGATGCCTGGCGTGGGGCTCAATCCCCTCACTCTTCTGTGCTTGTGATATCCTTCCCGCTTGTGGGCAGCCCCGCTGGGGGTTTGGCTCCTGACCAGGCCTCTACCCCTTCTACTCTTTTGATGTGACCTACTCTTTATGATTTCAGCTATGGCTCATCTCTTCTGCTAGTCATAGGTTTTTTTCCAAGAGAGTTGGAATACACGCAGTTGTTACCTTGGTGTGTTCACAGGAGGTGGTAAACTTACAATCTTCCTACTCCACCATCTTCTGAGTGATCCCCTTGTTTCTTTTTTTTTTTTTGCATTTCATCTCAATCCTATCCTGTTGTTTGTATTTTAGTAACAATAATTTGGGAATAAAGGCTTTGAATATGAGACTTGGGTGAATGAGTTGATGACAAAAAGAGATTAAGATTTTGAATTATTACCATGAAAAATTTTTAAAAAAGGTTCCGAAATGTTAGAGAATGACATTTAAATCCCCATGTTCCAAATAATTTAATCTAAATATTACCTTAAGGTAAATAAGAGAAACGAAGTGGCAATTAGAATACTTTGTTAAAATAATTCTTCATTCATTTTGGATGGCAGCTGGGATTAAGAAATGAATTGAATGTTTAAAAAAAGTTTCCATCAGTGGTAGACTGGCATTTAGGGAGGGTGCCTGTGAGTCAGAATGAACATCTTTGGTAGTGAAAGTTTTTATGCTGTTTAGTGCTTATATTGAAAGGGGGTTTTCCAAACTAAATTTTGGGCTGTAATTTTCATTGAAATAAGTACTTTGTAGCAACTTCAGAATACCTTCTCTGTGAGTGAGGTTCTAAGATTTGCTCTGCCAGCTGCAAGTTTTGAAGGGCCTGTAGGAAACTTCTCTTGGGCAGCTCAGGACTCTGGCACAGTGATGGGAGTGTGGCTGTGTACACAGCAGGTACAGGATTAGCTAACCCTCCTGGGATGTGTAGAGCTAAGCAGCCTACTTCTGTAAACGTGGAAACCAGTTTAAAAAGAACCAAAGGATTCTTTTATCGGAGCTAAAATAAGGTCTACTTAAAGTCTCTGCATTTGGGGACGCAGATTTTTGCTTCAATTTAACTTTAGGCTTACTTTTCCTTCAGCATGCTGACTGTGACCAAATAATTGAGATTTTTCGCCCTCCCTTTATTGAGCTATGGAAATTTATAGTTATTGTAAAGAAGAAAGAGGTGTGTTTGCGGGAAAGTGTGTGACTGTGCGCATGGATGTGGGTATATGGAATATGCAGTGTAGAGGATTTGAAAGGAAGGTGTGAAAAAGGAGAATAATAGATGAATGTGAGAATTAGGACTTTAACTTATTTAATCTTAGAACTTAATATAAATTAAATCTAGCTAAGGAGATACATTTTTATGGAAAATTGTGTTCATTTATTTCACAATATTCCATCCCAGTCCTCAGGTTTTTTCATTTCATCTTTTAATCTTCGTCTTTCATAAAGATCAACTCTGTGCCTTGTTTAATTTTTGTACCTATAAGTTAGTCAAATAATATAATGGCAGATGAATGACTCAGCCGCCAAATGTACAGCAGGAAGGAAGCAGAGTTTGTGGGTGGGCTGTTTTGTATCCATTTTTCAAGAGGAGTCCACATTGCCTTCTTCTGAACTCTCTAAAACTAAGAACTGCATTTCTGCAAACCCTGTTTGCTGGTGAGCTAATAAATTACCTTTACAAGATTAGGGCTAGTTCCTTTGAAACACTTCTAACATTTTTAGGTCCTAGTTTTTCATGATCAGAGTGCCCACCTTTAATTATACCAGTACTTTTGTGCCAGTAACACGTAAACCAAAGCCAAAAAGCAAAAAATAACAACAACAAAACCATCTGGAAAAAGACTCTTGACGTGTGTTGGAAAACAAAAGAGACATGTCTCTACATCATGTTTGAGCCTCTGAAAACACTTGGTTACCTGTTTTTGGCTATTCAAGTGGCCTAATACAAATGTATTAGTTATCCATTGCTGAATGACAAATTCCCCTGAAAATGTCCTCTGAGATGGCCCTCAGCAGCTTAAAACGATAACCATTCCTTTTAATACACAGGGAATGGCTCTGCTAGGTGGTTCTGACTCAGGGTCTCTCACGAGGTTGCAGTCAATATGTTCGGTGGACTGAATGCGATTCTGGGGCTGTAGGGTTTGCTTCCACAGAGCGTCAGGTTAGTGCTGGCTCTTGGTAGGAGACCTCTGTTTTTGCCATGAAGACTTATGCATAGGGCTAGTAGAGTGCCCCCACAACGTGACAGCCAGCTCCCCTCAGGGTGAGCGACCCAAGAAAGAGCAGGGTAGAATTCACAATGTTTATGATCTAACTTTGGAAGTCACACACTGTTACTTTCACAACATTCTCTGGTTATGCAGGGCAGGCCTATGATAGATGGAAAGGTATGAAAACCAGGAGATGAAGGTCATTGGGGGCCATTGTGGAGACTGGCTACCACAACATGCATTTCTGAAAGTCATGAAGAAAAACAGGACTAGGACTGTGGGCTTAGAATCTTTTAATTGACTATAACAATTGATATTCTTTATTTCAGGAAGCATATAATCCCATTACTTTAAAAGTCATATCTAGAATTTTCCACTCTATCTTGGCTTTGAAAAAGAGAAGGTTATTGAGGACAGGCATGCAGCCTTTAGGTCAAATCACACAGGGTCAGAAGAGAACCAACAGTTCACTAAAGGTCAGCCACTTAACCTGAATTCTTTCTCTTGTTTATGCCTCACAACACTGTGGAGGTGAATGGTGTTAGTCTCATTTAACAGAATCAAAAATTATGGTCCAAATTCAGTAATTTGCTGAATTAGAGCTTAGCTTAGAGCTACTAAGTAGTTGTCTTCATTCAAACCTAGGTTTGTTTGATGATACAGTTTGTGAGTTTCTTATTGCATTATATAATATTGGGCTGTCCACTCCAGTGGGGTGGGTACCAGTGCCTGCTATCCTCACTGGTGAATATAGGGCATCTTGCAGGCATATAGTAGGCAATTGATAAATATTTGTTGAATAAATGAAATTAATTAATATCTGTATCTTCTGAAATTACTCACTGAAAGATACATTTTGATCCTCAGAGATGACCCTTTAGATGTATTTGAGACTTTGAACCTAGATGAGTTATATCCTGGAACATTTGTAAAAATTCTCTGCTTAAAACTAGAAGAAATAACCCTAACCGACATGGGTAACAGTGTCTGATATATATCAGGTACTCAAAAATTGTTTTATTCCTCATTTTGCATTTGTAGAAATTTTGTCCCAATTACTGCATGTGATTATACCAACATGTATACTTTCCAAAAAAAAGTTATAAAGGTTATAAGATATAGCTATCCATAGATAGATAGCTATCTCTGCCATTAATTTATGACAAAATTTAGAGTAAATTGAAAAATGAGTGATTGAGGCGCTTTTAGAATACAGTGACCATTGGGAGCTAGCCTTGGTATAGGCAAGGCAACCTGGTCCTAGGTGTCTGGTTTTTCTTTTCCCTCAACCTTTTAATATTTATTTTCTCTATCTTTGCTTTTCCCAATAGTCTAGCAAGTTGATTTATGGAGGGCATTTAGGACCATGTGGTATCAATTCAACCTTCAGAGTGTCATGAGACTAAAGGTCAGCACGTGGGAAGTCATTCATGTCTCTGTGATAAAGCCCCAATAGAAACTCTGGGCGCCAAGGCTCAGATGAGTTTCTCTCATTGGCAACACCTCATGTGTATTATTACACATGATTGCCAAGAGAATTTAGCACAGTCCATTTGTAATAAACTGTAATCGGAGTATAATAGTTTTCAGTGAGTTGGTGGGTCCGTGTAGTGAATTGTGGAAACCGATTATGGTCTCAGGGACCACTGAACTTTTAATTGGTGTCAGAAGCGAGGGCAGTCTTGGGGGCTTGTCTAACTCCAGCAACTGGCCATCCAGTTGCACGTGGAACAAAACTTACAATGGCCTTGGGGGTCCTAAATGGTAACCTCTGCCTACTTGTCCAATCTTATTTTGTATCACTCTCTGCCTCACACATTACCTGCAACCACATTGTCCCTTTGTTTCTCAGATATGCCCATAGCGTCTTGGCATGCACTATTTTTTCTTTTTCTTTTGGTTGTATTACTATGGTTCCAAATACTTGCAGGGTTGATTATTTTATTAAGTGTCACTTAAACATGTTATCCCTTCCAAGATGCTTTCCCTGATTACTCACACTAAAATAACTTCATTTACCCACTGCCCCAGCATTTATCATGTTTTGCCGTGGTCTTATTCATTTGACTATTTGCTTAAATGTCTTCCTCTGTAGAAAGCAAAAAATTTGTCTGTTTTGTCATTGCTGTGTGCAAGTACCCAGGAGAGCAATGAGTGGATTCTGGGCATTTATTAAATATTTGTTAAATAGAGTAATAAAATACATTTCCTTTAAAAAATAGAATAACTAAGCTGGAGGGTCAGAATACTATTATAAGCCATAGTATTTTATATTAAAAGATATTTAACAAACTATCTTTCAATATCCTTGCATCCAAGCATAGCTAGTTGAGAGTTGATGAATAAATCTGTTTGCACTTGGTGGTGTACATTAAAGTTTTCTTTAGCATTTTAATTAATGAATTGACAGAAGGTATGTATTTCCTCTCTGTGTGCATATATATAAAGTTTATACACACACACACACATAGTTATAAAGAGAGAATTTTCAGATAAGACAAACTCGAGATTCAGACAGTTAACATTTGAAAAGATCAAAACAGGTAGGGAAATTGAACAGAGACTTTTAAACATGAAATTGAATTAGGATAAATTTAAATTATTGCCCTCAGTTTAAAAACTAAGGTTGAGGAAAGATCTTATAAGCCCCTATTCTATAAGAAATAGCTAAGGAAACTGGAGATGTTAAAGTTGAAAAAGAGAAGGTTTAAGGAGACGTGATAATTTGTCTTCAAGTATCTGAAGACTATCACGTGCAACAGGGATTAAATTTGTATAATCCTATAGCTACAAATGAAACCAGGACTTGGAATTGTCAAGCAAAGGTAGATTAGGGTAAGGAAAAATATTCTAGCAGAGCTGTTTACAGTGAAAATGGGCAGCTCGAGAAGTGTTGACCTACCCTGTTGCCGTTTAAAGTGGTTAAACCTGATTTGAATGGCCATATACAAGGTAGATTTATGGGAAGCTGAATGCATACTTTTTAAAGATCTTAATAGATCTCAGACTCTCATGATTTTAAAAATCTAAGGACCACCTTCTAGGAGCTTAGAGAATCCAAGGACCAGGTCTTTAAGACAAGATGACGTGGCAGGGTCAATGATAGCAGGTTTAGCAAGAGATAGACACTCTGGCCACTAATTCTTTGACACTTCTGTCATCCCTAAGTGAGCCTTAATGACTCACTTTAATTGATACAGTGCAGTAGAAATGACCTGCATGATTTGAGAGGCTAGGTTAGAAAAGATTATATAGCTTTTACTTGACATTCCCTTGGGATGCTCACCCTCGGAAACCTGTCTATGCTCAAGTCCAGAATTACACCTACCGAGTGACTTGCCTAAGGCATTTAACTCTCCCACATTTAGCAGTCAGACGGCGAGACCACATGTAAATATTCCAGGCACGTTTCCAAGCTAAGGATCCAGCTGAAGGCCAGTATCAATGAACAGACATGTGAGTGAGGAAGCAAGCCTTCAGGTGGGTCTATCACCCAGTCTTTGAGCCCCCCAGGTGGTGCTGCATGGAACAGAGATGAGATGTCACCCTTGATCCCTGCCAAAATTGCAGGATTTTTGAGTGTCTTAGCCATTTTACCTTTGGTGAGGCATGATGAGGTGAGGCCAGAGGCAGGTCAAGAGAGAGAAGCCAGAAAGAGTTTTACAGTTTTGTTAAACCTGGATTTCCCTGGAGGAGAACATGGCATGTTATGCAGAGTCCCTCAGGGAAGCACCAGTTTCATCACAAGTCAGAGGGAGGAGAGAACAGTGAGAATGTGACTTTCCTGGGATTTCTGTGGGAAGAAAAGGGCAAGGCAGGACAAGCAGGCTGAGGATTGGTTGATTTGAATAACACCAGCAGGTTATGGGGCATAGGCCCGTCCCTGCTTGTCTGGTACCTGGCCCTAGGATGATTATGCCAGGTTCAGAGTGTCCCACAGTGTGAGACCCAGATGAAGGAGGTGCTTGGAGTGTGGATTTCATCAGCTGCTCAAGAACAGAACTTAGCAGTCTCTAGCTAGGACCTCAAAACTGGGTCAAGATGGAATTTATAAAACTGTATTGCTGTGAGCAAAATAAATGTTGACATTTTCTTAAGCCACTAAATTTTGGGTAGTTTATTATATAACAATAGATCATCGGACTACTTTGACTATTGGTGTTGCAAAAGCTCACAATATGGAAAGTCTGTTGAGCTCTTCTGGATTCTAAGAGAGGGTAATATCTTCTGTTGGCTTCTAGGGCCTTTTATAGAACCCAGAAGGGCCTCTCTGATCTAGAGTTCAGATTTACTGACTTACTGGGTCAGAACATGGGCCACAAAACCTACTCCTAGACTTATTTCTGTGGCTCTTGTGAAGCCCGGAGGGTGTGATTTTCTACAGGGAGTCCCAGAGCAGCAACGAGAGAGGTACTTTCTGGGTTTCAGGACCCAAGGAAGTTTATCTTGGTTTACTGTGTGGATGAATGTATCTGTCACAGTTTGTATTCCCCTCAATTTATTCCCTTTATTTGGGAAGTGATCCCAGAAAGCAGGAGACAGGGAATGGGAGAGTTAGAAAGAGAAAAATTCAATATAAGGGGTGTTATCAAGGTTATTGTAGAAAACAGGACTTGATTTTTCTGGGAGCTCCCGAAAAGCATATCTCTCAAAGATTTCCTTCCCTAGAATAGGATCAGAGATGTTTATCTGACCTTTCTCCTTTCCCTTTGGGTTGAGGGCTGTGTCTGGGAGCAAGCTCTGGACTGTACTTGCACATGGGCTGAGCAAGCTTTTGTGGCATCAGAAAAGGCAGAAAGCAGAAAGATGAATGACATGTCTTGACTTGGGGCACTGTCACCCTGAGGGTAGTCTAAGTTCATGTAGGTTTCAGCTGAGACTGAAATTCAGCATGTCCAAAACAATATGCTATGGGACACCAGAGGTGTCTGCCGCAAAATCAGAAGAGGAAACTATACTGGAATTGGAGTCAAAGGTCTGATTTCCAGCTTGCAGTTATACTAACTCCCAGCATTTAACTCCCAGCTTTAGTCTTCTCATATAGAAGATGAAGATAATATTATAGGGCATAGTGTTTGGAGGATATGGAGCCAAGCCCGGTGTACCATTAAGAGAAGTGAACTGGCTGGCAGTCAGGGGATTTCAGGAGGAAGTCTCTATAATCTGTGGAGACTAGGGTTTTCCCTGTCGTGATAGTGGTGCCTTCTTCTAACGCAAGATTTATTAACCAAATTAATGAAGGCCAATGTACAAACCGGCAGGGAAATCTATCTATCTATCTATCTATCTATCTATCTATCTATCTATCTATCTATCTACCTATCTACTATCTATCTATTCTGAGAAAGAGACAGAACAGGCACAGGAAGGGCAGAGAGAGAGAGGGAGAATCCCAAGCAGGCTCCATACTGTCAGCACAGAGCCCAATGCAGGGCTCAAACTCATGAGACTGTTAGATCATGACCTGAGCTGAAATTAAGAGTTGGGCGCTCAACCAACTGAGCCATGCAGGTGCCCCATAAGTTTATTAATTTGAGTGAGAAAGGTGAAGATCATCAGGACTCAATAGTAGTATTCTTTGATTAGGGCATATTGTCTTTGTAGGCTAACTATTTTGGAAGTTCAGTCAAAGTCAGAATGTTAAGTGGGAATAGGACTCAAATAAAGGTAGGGGGTTTCATGGTTTGAATTTTGTAGCACCAGGGTAAGGGTAGCTTTATGTATCCTTTTCTATAATAGGGATATTAGCTTCTCTGCCTTGTCGTTATGAATGACCCAGCCCTTGGCAAATGTCTTCAAACTGGACTTATCCATGTCTGGGATTCAGCTGCCCTTTATAAATCAACTTGGGATATCTCCATCACTATGCAGGTTATTGATTTTGTAGTGCAACTCTCAGAGGGCAACTTTTTTTTTTTTTTAACCAAACTCTTCAGGGGGCAATTCATCCACTACACTGCCTGACAGGGTTTTGTACACTTTATATGATATTGTTAAGCTGATAAACATTGTGTATGTTACTCCTCACCTTATTAAATCATGGAACCCAGTGGGCAGTAATGGGCTCTGGCAAGTGGAAGGAAGAGTTGGGTAATCAATGAAATAGAAAAGTACTTTTTAACATTCTTACTTTGGTGGGGAACTTAAAGGACTTTTGTAATCACGAATAGAAGAGCTTATGTTATTTCAGCTTTTCAGTTACAATAGTTGACACTAATAAACTTCAAATCCAAATGCTGTTTAAACCTAGATCGCTGTTGATCAAATTATAAATTGAGCTTAAAAGCACTGTGAAAGACTTTATAAGGAATTGTCAAGCCTAGTAAAAGGGGAAAGAAAACATTTAGAAGTTTGGGCTTTTTGAACATAAAATATAATTTTTAAAAAGCTACATTTGAAAGAAATAGTGCTAATCTGGAAATCGGGAGGCTGGAGCACTTGCCTTGTTCTGCCAAGAAGAAAGCTGAGACTTTGGCCAACTACCTCTCTGGGATTCAAGTTTCTGCGACTGTAAAGAGGAAACAAGATTAGTTAATTCTATTTATATTTCAGCTCTCAAACGCTTTTGATACATGTAATTAGAGAGTCTTGGGAGGTGGGAAAGTAGGAGCCAAAAAACTTTTTAAAGAGTGACTATTTGGCAGTGAAGGGAGAGAGGAGAAGAGCTTCAAGTTTTTGTAGACGTGTATCACTGACAGGTAGTCTAGAAAGCTGCAATCCAACATTTTCAATTTTCTGGCACTAAATGGCAGAGAAAATACTTGGGGAAAAAAACCATAGGAAGTCCCTCATAATAGGGACCAGGCATCCAGTTTTTCTGGAAACGAGTTTATCAGAAAGCAGGACTTTCACTGTTAAATAGGGGAAAGACATGGGTAACACAGGGTGAGGTGGTCTCCTTACTCCTAACATGCATTCTATACTTGTCCTAGTCTGTTCAGGCTGCTCTACTGAAAATACCACAGACTGAATAGGTTAAGCAACAAACATTTATTTCTCATGGTTTCAGAGGCTGGGAAGTCCAAGGTCAAGGCGCCTGTAGATATAGTGTCTGGTGAGCACCTGCTTCCTGGTTAATGGATGGCCATCTTCGGGCTGTGTCTTTACATGATGGAAGGGTGAGGGAGCTCTCTGGGGTCTCTTTGATGAGGGTACTGATCCCATTCATTAGGGCTCCACCCTCATGACTTAATCATCTCCCAAAGACCACCCTTCCTAATACCATCACATTGGGGCATAGGTTTCAATGATGAATTTTGGGGTGGGGAGAGGGGGCACAAACATTCAGTCTACGGCAGTATTATTTCAGTATAGTATATGCCTGTATTGATGGGAGCCAACTGGTTGCAGTAGTTGACACTAATAAACTTCAAATCCTACAAATGGTGTTTCTAAAAGACACCATTTAAGTGATGACTACAGTTTGAAAGTCATAGTCCGGGGGATGTGCAGAAAAGGAGGTAGATTCAGAGATAAGAGGACAGAAATACTATTCCCCACCCCCACCCCCCCAGTGTTATCTATCCAATTATTTGTTCATGTCTTTGGTATTACTGAGTACCTCCTCTGTGTGAAGCACAGTGCCAGTTGCTGGGAACGAAAATAAATGATTAAAAAACCAGATAATAGAGCAGGAACATTCTCTCTCATGAAATTTATTTTAATCTGTGTTTTTGTTATTAAACTTGTCTTCCCATTCCTCCTCCAGAGTGCTGTCCTGTAAGCGCCTTGCTCATCTTGGTACTGAGCCCAGGGCTTGGTCCTTGGTAGGCACTCAACAAATATTTGTTGAATTAAATTTCTATTATCCCCTTTGCTCTTTCTGCTTTAAAAAAAGAACAACCCCTCTCTTTTTCCTTTTTTGTCTCAAAGGATTCCACTAATATTTTTTCTCTAGGACCTAAAGCCCTTGGCAAACATTTTCCAAGATCTTTACAGCCTGTCTCTGAAATAGATAAGAAGTACCCTGATAGCAATTGTACCCATCACTGGCTACGGTCTCTCTTGGTTCTCTTCTGTCCTATTACTGATGGTTCATTTGAGCCTCCCCACAGCAGGTCAAGACACAGTTTAATAGTGCTCATGGCTCATTTTGAGCATCTACAGGGCAGTAGTCTCAGGAAATATATCGGCTTCAAAGGTGCTTATTGGAGGCAAATTCAGACCAAAGCAAACAGCACAGTAAATTTGCCGAGTGTAGGTCTCGTGTTCCACAGCACAGGGCCTATAAAGGTCTCCCGAGGACAGAAGCCAGCAAGAGCCACCTGGAGTTGTAATTTTCCAGTCCTTCTGGAGACTTAGGTGAGGTCACTGCTGTTGATTCCATTTTGGAGTTTGGCAGCAGGAAGGGATCTTGGGATTTAACTTTGTCCGTGTGTCACGACATTGAAAATAGGACAAAATAGGAAGACCTTTATGACAAGGTTCTTTGCTTTTTGCATAATGTCTGGAATTGAAGAACTAAAAATGTTACTAAGTTAAAACAATCCTCAATTAATTCCTGTCACATTCCAATGACATAGATGAAGAATATGTTAATTTTTTTCTTTATAGAAAGGACAACTGAACCCCTTAGTAATTCTTGAGGGCCACACATCAAATCAACCACAGCAGTGTTCGCACACAGGCATCTAGAGTTTAACACCACAAAACACTTCTCGTTCTCAACAACTGGTGCACATCTGAAACGATCCAAACTGTTGGACTTTGCTCAGATTATAGGGTCACAAAACATATAGCAGGTGTACTGCTTCATCTAATTTACTTATCATCCATTGGTGTGACCTGCTATTTGCATTGTTAAATGACTCTTAAGTTTACATTTGTCTAAATGATACCTCTTTTTTAAGCAGTCAGTTTGTAAACAAATGTGCCTTTTTGCACTTGGGCAAATTCCTGCATATGGGCAGGAAATGCCCTTAAACTTGGAAGAGCAGTTGGAAAAATTAATTGATAACAAAGTAATTAAGCCAGCCAGGCCTTCTTAAGCCAGTGAATTCATGTCTGTATGCACATCGGAGTGTCTGTGTGTCTGTGTGTTAGCTACTAGATGTTACTATGAGTCGTCGGCACCTCTTAAAAAATACAACTGTTTACAGTTCTGTAGGGTCTTGAGGGAAAGATGAAGTAGGAAGCAATTAGCTATGGTAGTAACGCTTTCTAGCTACTACTTTAGAGATATACATACTTAAAAAAAGTTTTTATCTATCTCACTATCATCTATCTTAGAGTTAATATATTCATGTGGTTAAAAAAATTCACAAAATGTAAAAAAGTTCATAGTTATCAGTTTCCCTCTTGTTCCTTGTCCTCCATCTGCCAAGACCCCTCAGCCATAGGGAATCGCTCTTCTTAATTTCTGCCATATCCAGATTTTCAGAGTTTCGAAAAAGGTATAAAAGCCAATTAAAATTTGATTTCTTTCCTCCTACTATTACACAAAAGGTAACAGGTTACAGACAGCCTTTTACAGCTTGTTTTCATCACCTGACCAAAGATATTGGTGATCTTGCTTAGCGGGATAGAGAGAGCGCCTTCCAGCCGCATGGCACTTCACCGTTTAGATCAGTATTTTTCAAATGTTGACATGCATCAGAATGACGTGCAAGGCTTGTTCAAATACAGACTACTGAGCTCTAACCGCAAGTCTGATGCAAGAGGTCTGGGGTGGGATCTGATAATTTGCATTCCTGATAAATTCCCAGGGGATGCAGATGACGTTACCTCAGTACACGCTTTAAAAATCACTGTTCTGGGGCACCTGGGGGGCTCAGTCGGTTGAGTGTCCAACTCCTGATTTCAGCTCACGTCGTGATCTCAGTGTTGTGGGATCAAGCCCCACATCAGCATGGAGCCTGCTTAGGATTCCTCCGCCCCTCCCCTTCTGCCCCCTCCCCAGCTCATGCTCTGTCTCTCAAAAAAAAAAAAAAAAATCACTGTTCTGGGAGTGCTCGGGTGACTCGGTTGGTTAAGCATCTGACTCTTGATTTCGGTTCAGGTCATGATCTCACAGTTGAGGAGTCTGAGCCTCACGTTGGGATCCACACTGACAGTGTGGAGCCTGCTTGGGATTCTCTGTCTCACCCTCTCTCTCTGGCCCTCCCTGCTTTCAAAATTAAAAAAAAAAAAACAACTTTAAAAATCACTGATCTAGATGTACCATAATATATGTAGCCAGTGAACAGAGGAAAAGGATTTTCCTACCCTCTTGCTGTTATAAACTATGCAGCAGTGAATATTCCTGTCCTTATATCATTTCATACAGGTGTCAGTATTTCTGTCATGAATTTCTAAAACAAATGTTCTAGGTCAATGGTTATGAAAATTTAAAATTTTGATATATAGTGCCAAATTGGTGGTGGTTATAATTTATCTACCAGTAGTTTACGAAAGTACCCATTATACCATATCAAAAAAAGTCTATTATAAAACTCTTTTTTTTTGGCCAGTCCGATAGACAAAATACGGTTTTAATTTACATTTCTCTTTTCAAAAAATAAAGACCATCTGTATTTCTTTTCTGAAATTTACTTTCTTGAATAAGTTGTCTAATGATTCTAGACCTCAGTTTCTTTATCTTTAAGATGAGAATATTAGTAATTCTAAGAACTTAGGCAACCCAAACTGCTGACCCCAAAACTTTATTTTTGATCCTAGATAATCAAGTAAATTCCACCTTATTTCATCACAGAGTTTCATTCGTTTGTCCATTTATTTATTCATGGAATAATTACTTAGCACCTACAATATGCTAAATATGGGGGATAAAGAGGTGAAAACTTTATCCTCAAGGAATTCACTGTATACTAGGGAATGTCAGCATACAAAGGATTATGTTACAGTAAAAGAAGGGCTGTAGCAAAGGTCCTTACGAAGCTGAAGAGACATCATGACAAAGAACCCTAATGCTCCCTGGAAGAATCAGGGAAAGCTTTGTGCATGACAAAGCTTTGAACTGACACTTGATGAAGAGGAGTTTCCCAGCTGGATGGGTTGGGGAGGGTGTCCTAGACAGAAGAACAGCCTGGCCAAACCAAAGAGGTATGAGAAAATATGGGTATTCATGAACGATAGTAGTGTTAATGATTAAAGAGTAGGAATGGAAGAGGGGCCACTCTGATTTTCTAGTTCACCTTTGCAGTGGGAGAGGACCCCAAACCCTTCAAACTGGCTCATTCAAAATCCCAGACTCTCATATGAAAGTGTCCCTCATATTTCCAGTAGCCAGTTTTCTGTCTTAGTTCTCTCATCTGGTCCTCTTTTGACCAAGGCATTTATGGTTTGGACTCTTCTTCGTTTCAAATGAAGATTTATCTGCAGCCTTGCTGCATGAGCTTGCCAATTTAATGTCCCATCCATTTCCACACAATTCTTAATGAGAGAGTCAGAGGTTAATAGAAAAATAACATAGAGGGAATACATCTCAGGCTATAGCTTTAAGAGTATATGTTCTCAAGGACTCTTTGTGGACATGGGGAGGTGCTCAGAGATATTACTGAGGGAGGAAAGAGGATGCAGAATGTCTTAAAGATATAACAGGTGTTGTTTCTGTTATTTTTCATACATAAACCCATCCACTCACCCAAGTTGTATAGCCAACTAAATAGGATGGATGGATTAACAATTAACAATCCATCCATCCTATTTATTTACCTTTAATTACATTAAAGGTAATGTATTCTGATATATTTCTACATCATTAAAACTCTCCATAGACACCAGTTGTAGGCTGTCATTGGCTACCATTCATGTATCATTGGGTGCATGGACCACAATTTGGTTGTTTGTTCTATTATTAGACATTTGGGTTTGTGCATTTTTTTTCCTTTAAGCAATGATAACATAAATAATTAATAGAGTTTGTCTTGAATAGCAAGACAATGGCTAAAGAAGATCTTTATATTAAAAATGTTTTAAAAAACAAGCCAGGTATAAGAAAGATATTTTGGCTGCCATAGCAACAATAATAATGGCAACAATGAGTGTTTCCACCAATTTAGCACTATTGGACCTGGCATTATGTTAAGATTGAGAGTCTGGGATGTTTTGTATCTTGGGCTGCTTAGTTCTCCAAAGGCCACCCAGTGAGGTCTGCGTTGTTATCAACCCTCTTTGATGCATAGAGAGAAGTTTTATGTTTTAGTAAAATACTATAGCATACCTTTTTTGGTTACTAGATTCTGATGGATTTTTTGTCTTTGAGTTGTTTTGTATCTTTCTGTAAGTTGCAGATAGATGCAAAGTCTGTCTTTTCCATTAGAGTTTTAATTAACTTTTGTCATTGTTACCTACTTATAAACAGTGTAGGAATAGTTCTTTGAATTTTCCTTTGAACTGGTTGTAACATCTTACTGGTTTCCTCATTAATTAATGCATTACATAAAATCTTTGACACATGTTCATTTTCTGTTCATTTGTATGAGAATCATGATTGTACCTTTTTTTAAAATTTTCCTTTAACAGATAGAGAATTTAGTGGAGGCTTGTCTCACACAAGACTCAGACCACAGAGCACATGCTCTTACTCCCCGTGTTATGCTCAGAAGCTACAAAATAAAATGGAGAAGGAAAAGCGTGCTACCTATTGAGACCCATGTGCTAATGGTTAAAGCCATTGTTCCTACGGGGAACTCAAATTGAACAGATAAGTTCATTTAGGAAGAGTCGGAAAAACTACATTTCGCCTAGAATAGGTCCCGCCAAAAGGCATCTCCTAGCATTTGGGAGTCAGAGCAATTAGCAGAGAAATCAGGCTGCTCTGCTGGGCGTAAGGACATTTCCTAACAAAGTCTACTCTGAACATGGAATTTTTAATTAAGATTTTTGAGAGAGTGGTCACATGGGGTAGTGTGCCCAGGGTGCTGTAGCAGTTGCTTTGTTTGTGTGAAGTCCCTTGGTGTTAACGGTTGGATATCTGCAGATTAAATGCAGACAATACTTGGACAATTGAAAACGTAATTTTTTGATGCTTTCCCCAGCTGCTGCTAAGAGATTAGCTGGGATGTTATCCAGGTTCTTTCACTGTAGCTGATAAAACTTTATGAGAGCAGCATGTGAATTTCTACATTACTGTTGATGTAGCTGGGAAAAGAATCTGGAAAGACTGTTGCACTCCTTTTATGGGTTGTGAGTCAACTAGTTCTAGGCTTTGCCTGCTGGACATTGCTCCCGTTGGGAGAAAACCTATTACTAAAGATAGACAAAGAAACCTATACGAAACAGATATTCTATTGCCTCTCTGGCATCCATTCCACCTCATCCCATTTTGTGGCCACCATGATCCATGTGTCCACATATATGTGTCCTATATTGGGCTGTGGAATAGATAAAGTCATTCACGGTTATTTGTGTTTCCTTGCCACAAAGATTGGTCAAAGTGGGAATTACTGACCCGGACAGAAGGCGGTCTGTGGATGATATTCCCTGGCTACAGTCATTGTTTAGGAATGGTCCAATCAGAGTGAAGTTTAGAGTTTTCAATTTTTTGTGGAAAACTCATCTCAACCCTGGATGTGTTTGAGAAAACAACTGTAGCTCCACTTTCTGCTAGCAGTGCTCTTAGGTGCATAAGAAAAGCCATCCTGAAGGTCAAGTGGATACAGAGGAGTGCCTAAAGAATCACAGAAAAATAAAACTAAAGACTTAATGAAATTGCATGTAAAGCCATTTGACCTCTGGACTTTTCAGGGATTTGAACCTGTAAATTCCCCTAATAATTTCAATAAATCTGATTTGGGTTTTCTGTCACTTACAGTGAAGGATTCCTACCAACAAACACGGGATCTCTTTGTGGTCACCGCTGCTTCCTGCTCTTCACACAGTCCTGTATTAAGTGTGAAGAGGGGGTTTTGGATCTTGACTGGCTCAAGTCTTGCCTATAGTGGAGGAGCTGGAATTATGCTCACCAGTGTCCTCTGGGAGCTCTAAGAATCTCTTCAATCTTGCAAGCTCTTCACCTTTTCTAGCCCTTGCGGTAAGAAGTATAAGTTTTGACTGGCTTTCTGGGACCTCCCAAGGAAGTGAAAATTCTAAGGAGAGGATGGTATTGACCACAATTAGGGAAAACTGGAGAACTCTGGACAGTTGGTGTGTCATGGAATTTTCTCTGGGAAACACAATTTTATTGATTTATGGAGTATATTTACATTTACAGATTTATAGAGCATTACAGATTTATAGAGCATAGAGCATAGTCTTAAAGCATATGTATCTTTAAGACTAGGGGAGTCCTAATGCCTGACTCCCCTACCAGCTCTGTAAGCTCCCCAGAGAGCAGGAACCATGTTTGTTTTATACACTACTATATCTATTCCCAGTGCCTAACATGGTGGCTGGCCCCCAGGAAGCATTTAATAATTATTGGCTAAATAATAATAATTACAGGTTCCTCTAAAATAAGATTACTGGAAATTTTGCCTCCTCACCCAAATCTTTTTTTTAACCTTTCTTCTAATGCGAAAGAAACCCCTAATCTGAATTTCTCTAAGAAGAAAGTTTTTTTCCTTTATAACTATTGAACAAGCGTTAGGTTGATGAAAACCCTATAAGCCATGTGTAAATAGATGAATGATACGCATGTACCTGAAGAACCATGTCATGCTGATTGTTTAAAATCCTGAAATAACTTGAAGAGTCAAGGTCCATGTATTTGAGCTGCCCACTTTTGGTATTACTACTTCGGTTCCAAATAGCTAAACATAGTAAAGATAGGGAAAAAAAGAGGAATGCCACTGTTAGTTCCTTTCTTTGCTGTAAGACATTAGTTGAAATACTAACTTTTTCCTTACCTGAAGGGACGGAAACCATGAATCCAATTCTGCTAACTTCCAAGGAAGACTAGATAAGAACTGTTCAATTACAGGTTGCTTATTTATCTAATTCTCTTGGCAGGATTTGCTTTTGGTGAAACAAATCACCTGTTGGAGGGGGAAAAAAAGCCATTTAAGTGATTAAAATCTACTTCAGCTAATTTCCTCTTTAACCTATTTGTAAGCCAGCAAGAGCTGATAATTGTAATGAATAGTTCTAATGGGAAGCTTTAGTTGACATTTGGATCTCATTAAACTTTGAAAAACTTCTGCCATCTTCTTTTTGAACTCTTTTGCTGGGAATACAGTTTTCAAGGTGGGCTTCTGTGCATAGAGTTTAATGCATAAGCTTTGAAACTTCAGAGTGTAGAGTCAGCTTTGCCATTACCATCTGTGTGAGCCAGGACAAGTCTCAATTTTTTTGAAACTCAGTGTTTGCAGTGTTCAAATGATTTTCATGATAGATTGTTATGATAATTAAATGAGCTAGTATAAAATGCTGAGATTATAGGTGCCTAGTACTTAAGAATATCTGGCATATGGTTAGCACATATTAACAGCAAGGACTCATTATTTATAGGAAGCTCTGAAATGGAAAGCTAACTGGATGAAGAGGGGATACTAAAAAAACAAAGATCAGGGGCGCCTGGGTGGCTCAGTCGGTTGAGCGGCCGACTTCAGCTCAGGTCATGATTTCACGGTCTGTGAGTTCGAGCCCCGCATCGGTCTCTGTGCTGACGGCTCAGAGCCCGGAGCCTGCTTCAGATTCTGTGTCTCCCTCTCTCTCTGCACTTCCCCTGCTCATGCTCTGTCTCTCTCTCTCTCAAAAAAATAAATAAATGCCAAAAAAAAAAAAGAAAAGAAAAACAAAGATCCATTTCCTCTTTATAATTAAGCTATCAATTGCTAGGAAATTTAGCATATAAGTAAGAGACATTTGTTCTATTATTAAGAAAATACTAGAAACAGGCATCTTTTCAAGTTCTGGTACCAAACTACTTCTGTCTTATAGGTACCATTCATTTGGATTTCTTCTTTTAAAGGATATCTTATCTTAGGGGTCAGAGTGTATAATATTTCTTGAATAGGAACATCTTAGTCCCAGTGGAGAATTAAAATCAGTTAATGTGAAAGTCAACCTTTCCTCTTGATGTTTTAAAGTATTTATCATTTAAAGGTGAAGAAAGTGTGAAATGGAGAAAGAAGTGACTGCAGGACCCAATGAATGTAGATGGCATGAGAAAATGTATGAGAATGAAAAAGGAGAGAAAGATTAGTAGCTTCTTGATATGGAGTGTATATATACACACATATATATATATGGTGTGTATATATACATATATATGGGGGGACATATACATATATATATGTATGGGGGGAATCTTACATCGTTGCTATTTTGTAGGCACGTCATTAACCTCAATTTTTACCCTTTTTTGAGGCTGTAGAGTATGAATAATAGTCCTAGACAAATAAGTCAACTTTTGATCTTCTGTGCGGAGGAGATGGTGGCGTTTGTAAACTGACTTAAGTCTGTATTAGAAATTTTTTTGTGTGAGGGGAACAGTTTGGTTTACTGTCTCAAGATATTTTGTTCAGGCTAACCTTAAAATTAATTTATGTTTTGAAGAAACATCAATTGTTTCTGCCTCTTAGAAGACCATTTAAGGTCAACTGAGATGGATTTAAAAGTATGCAAAATGTATTCATAGTATAAATAATGTATATGCAAAGAGAAATCATAGGGAGCGTCTGTTTTTATTTATTCAGTACTATGCTTTGGGTTTAGATCTAACTCCTGTTTATAGTGGAAAGCTGAGGAATGTTTCCCTAGTCCAGAAGTGGTTTAGCCTGGAGATAAAAATAGCCACACATCGTAGAAAGAACAGAGTTTGGTACCTCTGCTCTCATTTTAAAAATGTTCCTTGATTTTCTAACAATGTGGTGATTAGACATAACGGAATTCTGTTGTAGAAAGTGAGGCAACATCCTGATCAGAAAAAAACAAACAAACTCTGAGTGGTCGAGGCAACAGGTGGGGCCTCAGAAGTTGATACTTGTATATTTTTCCTACATTATAATTTCTCTTTATATCACCAACATTGTGTTTTTAGCTATCATTCATTTCTGTCTTGATGGCTAACCTCATCTTTATCAACCTTTCTTTATCCTGGCTGTCTCGGGACCAGTTTCTAAAATGGCCTCCTGAACAGCATCATCTTCCTTCTCCAGATGAGGTGGGGCATAAAACAAGAACAGGAGAAAGCACAAAACCTCTTATTGTTTTCTTTATTAAGCTAGAATTAAAACTGAGACCCATTGACTCCCATGATCCAAATTCCTGGATCTCCAATCTATTCAAATAGGTGTGCTTCCACCTGAGGAAGAGTCCCTTCTTACCATCTATCTAGTTCCTGATGGGAAATAAAATCATTTAGCTCCTGCTGAATCTATATTGTCAAGGAGTTTGCAAAGTGTAGGTATATAGTAGAGGTTGTGTTTGTTTTTTGTGCTTGTGTTTAGTGTATTCTATTGGAAGGTATTATGAGGGCTGGAGAGAGACAGAGAGACAGAGAGAGAGAGATTAGGTAGTGTCTGTAGATTTCATAAACAGCTGGGGCTTGGAGCAGAAACTCTTTAAACCGCACATTTGAAAGTAGCATCTGGCATACTGGGAACAACACGGCTCCAGGGACCGCAGAAGGAGTAAAGTAGGAGAGCTTGTCAGGTTTCTTGTAGTTTTAACACCAGAGCTTAAGAACGGAATTAACCAATGAAGAGTGGTGAGATTTGCTTTAGTGTTTCAGAAAACATAGCTAATAAGACTTCAGCCAGAGTGAAAAGCATGTGGACTATGACTGAAGAAGCAGGGGTTGGAGATGATAAAAATTAGCTTGAGGGTTGTGGTTCTCGAAATGTGGTCTTCAGACCATCAGTGTCAGTATTATCTGGGAATTGGTTAGGAAGATAAATTCTTGGTTCCAGCCTAGACCTACTGGATCAGAAATTGAGGAGGGTAGGACCCAGAAATCTGTGGTTCAACGCATCTCCAGGCGATTCTGATGCATGCTAAAATTTGAGAACCATTATTTTAGGGCATTGGCACCACTTTTCTTTACTGAATTACCTTAATGAAGAAGTAGCTTTCATCTGTCCCCACAACTGATTGCTCCAGGCCTGAGAACGAATACATGTGTGGATAGCAGATCCAAAAAGTGATGACACAACCTTGAAGGACTTTGCATTTCATTTTCCTAAGACCTGAAGGGACCCTCTTTTAGGTGCTTTTATTTCTTCCCAAGCCTTAGCTACCTCAGTCTCTATCACTTTTGGTAGATGCCATCCCTTGTTTTTTCACTGTGGAACTGAGCTGTTCAAAATGGCAGCCACTAGCCACATATGGCTATTTAAATTAAAATGAAATAAAATAAAAAATGTAGTACCTCAGTCAGGATAGCCACATTTCAATTGCTCAGTGGCCACAGGTGGCTAGGAGTCACTATATTGGATAATACAGATATAGAACACCTTTATTTCTCTAGCACTAAACTTGTAAATCTACAAGTAACTTGCCCTTTTCTGTGGTGTAAATACTCCTACTGTGACTAATTTCAAGCTATCAACATATCACTGAACATGGAGTTAGTTGCAAAAGATACACACAATTAACTTAAAAAAATTTTTTTTAACGTTTCTTTATTTTTGAGACATAGAGACAGAGCGTGAGCAAGGAGGAGGGCAGAGAGAGAGGAAAACACAGAATCTGAAGCAGGCTCCAGGCTCTGAGCTGTCAGCATAGAGCCCGACGCGGGGCTCGAACTCACAGACCGTGAGATCATGACCTGAGCCAAAGTCGGCTGCTCAACCGACTGAGCCACCCAGGTGCCCTCACAATTAACTTTTGAAAGACAAAGTGAATTAGTTCCAAAGTATCAGTTTTATGGGAGAAATTCTTCCTTGATGGCAAAAAATGCCGATTCTGTTCTTTACCTTTAAATTTCATTTTACAATGAGACTGGCTTTCCAAAAACACAATATTAATAGCATACTAAAAGTGCCCAATAACTTGGTCACCTTAACTCTATTTTAGGTGGAAGGTGGAACTATACAATATATAATTTAACTTACGACATCTTTTCCATGTCAATGGGTCAATGGGGAAAAATGGATTGGGACCAGTGTCTTTTTTTTTTGTTTTTAATGTTTATTTATTTTTGAAAGAGAGAGAGAGAGAGAGTGTGAGCAGAGGAGGGGCAGAGAGAGGGAGACACAGGCTCCAGGCTCTGAGCTGTCACACAGAGCCTAATGCAGGGCTCGAAATTATGAACCATGAGATCATGGCCTGAGCCTTAGTCAGACACTGAACCAACTGAGCCACCCAGGTGCTAACCACCTAAGATGTTAAGGTGCATATGTTACAGTCTGAATTTTATATTGAGTCAACAGTGGTGCTCCATTGATTCTTTCTACAAACTGAAGTTGTTTATAATCCTATCTGGTTGGGCATAGTAAGCCTAGCAGTCATGACTTGCTTATTAATAGAAAAAAGAAGGGTTGTCTTTGATCTTTGAGGTCATGAATGACTTGCAAATATGCTGTTACGGTGAGCAATGTGCTGAACTTTTAAAATATTTGCCATTTTTATAGTGCTTAGAAATTCTTTTTGAAAGATGGAAAATTCTTTTAAATTACACAAGTTAAACAAAACCCAGTTGATATGCAGCCACGGCTAGTTTTTAAGTATCATAATCAGATTTGGCAAAGACTTTTTTTTGGTTTTTTTTTTTGACCAGGGAATTATCTAATCTGTGTGTGTGTGTGTGTGTGTGTGTGGTGACACTCAAGGCTTATGGTCTTGAATGATGCTCTTGCATCACTAAGCTAGCAACTCATCTGTTATGTTAGATAAAAGTTAGTCCGTGGATTTCACACCCCAAATACTTGAAATGAGAAAGCTAAATCATCCTTATCATATTTCTTTTCTTGAATGCATCTCTGAATGCCTCTGTTGCTAAGATGTTTGTTAATTGTGATAATCATAATTGGATCAGAATTATTAAACTGATAACCTCAATGAATCCATTTATTTCTGCAGAAAGATTACACACATTTGTGTCAAATTGGGTCACTTTTAGGCCCTTGGGAGTCTTCCATTTTAATGCTGGTCCAGCTAAAGCTGGGTGTCCTTGAATGACGGCTGCTAAAAATTCAATCGATAAGTGGTGTCCAAATGTCAGAGAGAGTGGTGCGAAGCCAGGACAGGTTGAGACAGTGTGCAGGATTTGATTCTGGGCAGTGAGAGTTTAAGTTTGACTTAGAAAAGAAATAAGTCAGCATCTTTAATCCCCAAACATGATATGCCGTCTAGTCAGTAGACTTAGCAAAGGTCAAGCAATCAATATGGATGGCATTAGCAGAGATGTGTTATGGGAGACGGTTTTATTCCTTGAAATTGTTTTTTATGTTCCAATATACAAAAAGGTAGGCAGACTGTCAGGTGGAGTAAAAAAGAACTTGTGTGACAGTGAAATGAACAGATCATTGGTCAAAGGGCTAAATTAAGAGATTCGGTGAAATTGGGAAGTAATGGAGGGATTTCAAATGGCTTCCCCATTTGTCTCTGTTAAGGGTTTACTATTTTGAATGCGCACCTATCCTTTGGGAAAAATTGGGCTGCCCGATGTGTCATCAATTCAGTAAGATGGAAATACCAGGAGAAGCCTAGCATGGTTCATCATGTCGTTACTATAATCTTGATTTAAACTAGAAAAAAAAAACCCACCATGAGTAAGTTTTGCCCTTGTTACTTGCAAAATCACTTGGAACATAGTTAAGGAAAGATAATTAGTGAAAATATTAGATTCTCCTGTTAAATTACATTTATGGATTTGCAAACTGAGGGGAGAGGGGTCATATATTTTCCGGTTTCTAGACAGGTAGTAGAACAGTTATGAAATGGAAAAAGATGAATAAGAAACTGAGAAGAAAGGAAAAGTGACTTGGTTAAAAACCTAGTCATTTGAAAACTGAGTAGTCATTACATGAACATATTCAAAGAAGAGAATTCATCAAGGCCTTTCAAAAGTCGAAAGCTGAAAGCCCTCCTCCCACCAAAAAGAAAAAAAAAGAGTTCTAAGTTCCTTTCTTCAAACAAAAAAATTTTCAGATTGTGTGTGTGCTTTGATTTTCACCCAGAAAGACTGTTGCAATTCATCAAGAAATTAACCAATGGTATCCTAATTTTTAAAATCTTATTATAGCATACATGTCTGCAATTTAAAAACTTTTAGATGTATATATATATTTTTTAGTGTTTATTTATTTTTGAGAGAGAGAGAAAGAGAGAGAGAACAAGCATGAGTGGGGAGGGCAGAGAAAGAGGGAGACACAGAATCCGAAGCAGGCTATAGGCTCTGAGCCGAAGTCGGACACTTAACGGACTGAGCCACCCAGATGCCCCTTTAAGATGTACATTTTTTGACCAAGGGTTGTGACGTAGCAGGAGACAACATCAGTGACACTTTTCTGCTTTTTCTTAAATTCGAGACTGCTCTAGAATGAAGTTGGGACCAGGCGTCAGTGAGTAATTGATGGTCTCAAGTGGTAATTTATGTCAGATCCAAAGGCTCCGATACAGTATCTTCAGGTAGCTGGGGTGTTCCAGATCGTACATGTAGAAAAGTAACCCTCAAGGTTGAAGAATTTCCGTTTTATTCAGTCTTACCAGGACAATCTAGAGAGCACTGTTTGTAGTTCATCCTTTGAGAAGAGCGTATGTGAAGAAAGAGTATGCTGGAAATATGGAGAGGTCCCAGCCGATTTTATTTTCTGGGCCTGTAGTAGATTCCCGTCGTGGCTCCACGTCTTTAACCCATCCCTGAATCTACACCTCTTGTGCTGAGCCTGCATTTCCTCCAATACAGAGGAAAGAGTCTACTTCCCTTGAATGGGGCCATATCCTCTGAATTGCTTTGGCCCATGGAATGTAGAAGTGACAGCATGCTATATCTGAGCCTGGTTCTAAAAAGGCATCGTGTTTCCATATGTTGACTTGCTGAGAACACCGCCATGAGAACAATAGTGGCCTAGCCTGATGGGTGATGGGGGACTTAGTCTCATCAGCCCCAGACGTATGAGAGAGCCCAGGCAATCCCATCAGCAAGGCCATTCTGGTTGACAACCCCAGACAGGAGAGCAAGAAATGGTTGATTCTGGATGCCAGTGAGGTTTCGACGTTGTTATGCAGCACTGTTGTGGCAAGAGATAACTGAGATGGGGCACAAGTTTCCAGATAGACTGTAAGTAGGGAGTTCTGATTAATCCTTCAAGGAACCCTTGATGCTTTAATAAAATAAACAAGAAGACCTTGAGGCAACAGGCTTGCTTAGCATAGTCACCCCCCAGGAGGCATTTATCTAACTGACTCGATTTGACCTGGGGGCAAAGGTTTCAGCCCTCTGCTTGGTAATATCAGTATGCAAATATATTTGTGTCCCTCCGAATCTGACAGATAGACAGGTGTCTAGAAATTCTCAACTTAATACTCACATGGGGACTCCTTTTCTCAGTATTCTCTAGCAAGGAACTTAGAAGTGGTTTAATAATGGCCATGGATTTATCGGTCTTTGCCATCAAGGAAGAATGAGCAAATTTTCCAATAGAATGTATTTTGGGAATTTAAATACATACACACACACACACACATACACATACACACACACACATTTTAATTGCCAGGCCCATTTCTGGTATATGGAATCAATGAGTGTGCTGTCCTTTAAAGACTGCCATTGAATTGTTTTCTGGCTTTTACTCTACTTCCTCCCCTTACTCGAGAAAAGAATGGAATTTTGTAAAAATCCCAGGGGTTTTTGAATCTGAGAGGGACAAGCTTTTACCTCTGAAGAGAAGGGGAATTTGATTGAAAATAGAGGCTGCTTATGATTCATTCAAGGGAATTTTTCCTCTCCGTCGTCTTATTTGCCTAGTGATTTGATCCTATGTGGCTCTTCAGAGCCCACTGTGAGATGATTTGCTTCAGCTGCACTGGATCTTTTTCAAATATTTTCCAAGGACAAACACCCTCCCTACAGGTTTCCTCGGCAGCAATGATTGTCTTGTCTGGGGATTGTATTCTGATTAATTTAACTTTAGCTTCCTTACTGCTTCAGTGAATTCCAAATTTGTCATGGCTTAAAAAAAAAAATTCTCTGGGGAAGTTTCATAAAAGAAGTTGGTGAGAACAGGGCTTAGGATTTATTTCGCCGAGCAACCTTTAGAATGTGGCGGGGGGCTGAGAGGCACAGAGAAGAAGAATGGAAGGGGTGCCAAGTTCTTCCTGATGCATGTGCATAGGTCAGGCATAATTCTGGTCTGCAGAAATTTCAGTGATCCTTGTTCTGCGTAGAGGTGCTCCAGCAAGTAGAGCAGAAAGCAGTGAAAGGCATGCAATATGCAACTTCAGCCAGCAGGGGGCGGCAGCGCCACAGCCATAAGCCACAATCTCTACGGAAGTTGCTTGGACCAGGTATTGCACACTGTTCTGGAAGCCAGCTGGTTCTGAACTCAGCGCAAGCCTTTCTTTTTGTAGGATGTTTGCCGTCACTAAATCTTTTCTGCTGACAGTATAGGTAGTAGAGTCAGTCTGTCTGGATTTGAATTGGAAACCTGGCGGCTCTGTTTGTTAGCTTTGTTATTTATTTCTGTGTACCTCGGTCTTTCTTATCTGAAATATGGGAAACGAACATCTGTTCTGAGATGATTGAGCTAACTTACAGAATGCATTTGGAACAGTGCCTGGCTCTTAATAAGTACTTGATCAATATTAGCTAATAATAGTATGGCCTTTCCCTTTGCTCTCCACCTTCCTTCCTCCCAAGTCTGAAGGTAAAAACAAATTAGTGTAGCAACAGGCTACGCAGGCTGATTTCTCTTCATTTTCCAAAACCCATCTCAAAAAACACGAAATTAACTCTGTGGCATTTCTGCCAAAAATGCTTATGCTAAATCTAATAATGAGAAAATATCAGACCAAACCAAACTGAGGGAACTTCTACTCAATAACTAGGTGGTGTGCTTCAAAAACGACAAGGTAGGGGGTATAGCTCAGTGGCAGAGCATTTGACTGCAAAAACGACAAGGTCAGGAGAGACAAAGGAACAGTTCCAGACTGTAGGGCATGAAATAGACAACCGAATGCAGTGGACGAGCTAGGAATTTATTTTGCTATAAAGTATATGTCGGGATGATTGGTGAAATTTGAGTAAGGTCTGTAGATAAGACAGAAGTATGAGATAGTATTCATTTCCGATTTTGCTCATTGTAAGCTATGGAAGAGAATGTCCGTGCTTTTACGAATACACATTGGAGTATTTAAGAGTAAAGGGGGCTTAATTTCTGTAAGTTACTCTCAAATGACTTTAAAAATGTATATCGTGTATATATATCATATATATGAGAGAGTATATTTGGTATAACATTTAGCGCGTCTGAAAGAAAGGGTATATAAGAATCCTTTGTACCATTCATGCAACTTTTTTGTAAGCTTGAAACCATATGAAAGTACAAAATTAAAAACACACAAAAACTAGAAGTAAAAATAAAATCCCTCATATTAGATGCCTTCTTTACTAAGAAATTTTTCTGATGTTCCCCTGCCCTGACTCTTAGGTGCGGTACACGCTCCCGTCCTGTGTGCCCTTGACCTGTGGCTGTCGCAACAGCCATTACACTGTATTGTAACTACCTGTTTATGTCATTAAACCATGAGCCCAGCCACGGGGAAGGCAAGGACTCTGTTTTATCGTTTACCTTTGTATCACCTGAGCCTAGTTAATACCTGGCACAGAGAGGAAACTCATCAAGGATTTGTTGAGTGATAAGGTAGTGGACCTTGGCCTTATATCCAAGTTTGATCTTCCAGGGGCCTGATATGAATTTTAGGTTTGCTTTTTTAGGTTTTGTAGTAGGCAGGTAGCACTGGTTTGGGACTTGGCACACCTAGTTGGGAAGCTGAGTTCTGTCCTAGTGCACACTAGAGAGTCTCTTTAGTTTATTTATACCTTAGCTTCAAGATACTGTGAAGATAGAATCGGAGCTCTTTGAAAGAAAGCCAAATAATCAGCAGACTCTCTTTGTCTAGGTGTTTAATTGGAGGGAAATCCACGGTTTATGGTCAAAGCCAAGTGTGTTTAGTATTAAAAGAAACATGTTTTTTTTCTTAAAATGTGGTCCCTGAGTGCAAACCGTGACTTCATGTGGCGTGCAATGAAGTGACAGCAATCTGAGCTGGCTGCAGAACTGACGGCCAGGGCGCTAGTGAGAAGCGTGTGTGCTCTCGGGGGCTTCCTACTTGTCCCCTAATTTATGGATAATGCTTGGGATTTACAAAGGGAAGGTTTGTCTGTACATAATGAGCTGAGGTTAAAATGTCATGTCATAAAGATGCCCCTCACTCCTTTATTTGATTTCCATGTTAACTTACTCTCTTAAGAGGGTATGCATGTGGTCACTGCTTCCCTGCTATTCTTATCTAATAATAACTTCCTCTTTTAAATTTTTTTAATGTTTTATTTATTTTTGAGAGCATGAGAGACAAAGCATGAGCAGGGGAAGGGCAGAGAGAGAGGGAGGCACAGAATTTGAAGCAGGCTCCAGGCTCTGAGCTGTCAGCACAGAGCCAGACGCGGGGCTCGAACTCACAGACCGCGAGATCATGACCTGAGCTGAAGTCGGCTGCTTAACCAACTGAGCCACCTGGGCGCCCCTCTAATAATAACTTTCAAGCTAAATATTTTGCTATTTGTCAAAGATAACAGTGCAAGAGATAATAACTTTTATCTTTGCTAGAAGCCATAGAGGCCTAGAAAAAGTTCAAATGTGCACACATGACTCCAGAGAGGAAACTCAACTACAGACTATAAGAACTGCGAAGCCAAGCCAGGTTTCCTACTGAGGTTCTTTAGGTGTAGGCTGGCGGGCTGGGGCTATAGCATGTGTTGTCTGTAGGAATCTGCATGAGGGAGAAAAATTGGATATCGGGGCTCAGCTCAGTACGAATAAATGAGGAAGAACTCTAACTTCCCCACACCTCAAAAATAATTCCCGCCTGCATCCCACCAATCAGAGATTCATTCGGAATAACAGGTTCTTCTAAAAACTGCTCTGCAAGTGAAGACTTCTACCACCTCTGCTTCAGCGTGAATTGGTTTTAATCAGGGATTTTGATTGCTTCTCCTTTATCACCTCGCTGAGAAGCTGAAATAGTGGTCTTGTTCGGAGGAGGAGGAAAGGGCAATTTTAGAGGAGGAGATAGTTTGGAAAAGGTGCCGACCAGGGGAAAATGCTGAGTGGATACTTAGGAAAGCCGCAAACGGCATCTTAGCTCTTGGAGTTTGGGGAGCAGAGGCAAGGAGAGGAGCAGAAGTGGTCAGGGCCCCAGAAAGAAAAGGAAGCAGTAGCCAAAAGAAGCATTGACCACGTGGAAATGGCGGCACGATCCGGCTGAGCATGTCACCAAATAACACGTACGTCATGGTTCTGGAATGGTCCATCTTGAAGAATTACCTGGCTTGTTTCTCTCAAAGAATGAACTGTCATATACATCAATGTTTATCTTAGAATAATGATCAGTGAACACTTAATGAAATAGATAAAGTTCCTGATACCTTTGCCGTGCCTACCCACGCCTGTCTAGGATCTTGCCCCCTGGAACTTCGTTTCTCCACAAAGTTGGCTGAGTACTTTGACAAAACTAACTTCCGCTGAACTTTAAAAATAAAATGAACAAATTCCAGAGCAACCAACTGAATAATTCTGTTATATGAGCCATCACTATAAATGGCATTTGATCTCACACGGGCATTCTTGATTTTTAAGATAGACAATGGCTATTTCTTCAAACCCTAAAAATCTCATAAGATAGGGGCAACAGGCAGAAAGGTTTCATTCTTGTCAAAATCAGTCTTGACTTCGGTGTTTCGTGGTGTCATTGTCACATTCTTGTCCACTCAGGCAGATGCCTTTGTCTACGTACTCATAATTCTAGAACTAGGAGCCTTTGCAGTATAAACCCAACAGCTGAAGAGTAGTAAAGGTCAGAGCTCAAAATTAGAAAGAGAGGCACCCGGATGGCTCAGTTGCTAGAGTACATGACTCTTGATTTTGGGGTCGTGAGTTCAAGCCCCATGTTAGGTGTAGAGATCACTTAAAAATAAAAGAAAAAAAATTAGGAAGAAAGGAGCCAAGAAATGACTGGGAGGAACTTGAACTTGCTGAGGGCTTTACGGGGAGAGAGAGAAAGGGAGAAAGTCTGTAGGAATGAGTAATAGGGCACAACAGGTGAATATGCTTGTAGATTTCCTAGTTATTTGTTCTCTGTTCCCTGATTTTCCCCGATAGTCTCTCAGGGTAACTTATTAGAGGAAATAGACTCTTTGGGGGGAGAAATAAAGGTTTATGTATAAATACATTTGTGGGCCATTCCAGTCCGCTTTCCCTGACATTGCCTTTATTCAGGTGTGGGTCTTCTGTCTTCTGGACAGCTAGAATCATCCGGAACCGCCCCCATCGCCTCGCCCCAAGCCTTCAGAGTTATCCCCTACTCTACTACATGGAAGCTTTTCTAAAATGCAAGTATTGTTTGACAGCCCTGCTTAAAAGCTTTCGGTGACTTTCTATTTTCCGTGGAATATATCTCCAGGTTTATAGCGTTAAGACCTTCATATTCTTTTCCTCCAAACTTATCTCTTATGACTTCCCTTTATTGGTTCTGGCTTCACAGAATTTTTGTAATTTATGTCTGAGCTTTCTTACACATGCTGACAAACCGCTACTCTACCTTCCAGAGGCAAAACGAGGAATTTTTTTCATCTTTGGAAGCACAGTCCTCATAGCTGTACCTCCTAATGCTAAAAAGTTGAAGTGAGTATATTCACGGATGTTGCCACGCTACCTGGCATACATCTCTAAGTGCATTTTTTCCTACAACCTATCACAATTGTTTTTGGATTTATCTCACTTTCTAGATTTTGACCTTCCTCCAGGTTGATATCTAATTGGTTTATTTTTGTAGATGTAACACATGGCACGTAATGAGTGCTTAACAATTGTCTACTGGATCAATGAATGAACTGTTCATGGTTAAATCCCAGTATTTATTTAGTAGCTCCATAAGTGAAACTAAAGACTCTTTGCCTACATTCAGCCCAGCCCTAGGCCGGGTCCCTGTGGGGGTTGGGAAGTGAGGGAACACTGGCTGGAGAGAAGGGTTTGGGCCGGTGCAGTTGTGGGTTCATTTTTTTAGGAAAAAATAAACAAGAGCTGGTGGGAGTGTCATTATTACTGATTGGGAGAGATTCATGATATGGAATAATAATTATTATTAGGTTAAGTAATGTGACTGGGAAATACACCAGAGTAGAGGCGGCCATGTACATGTTTTTGGATAGGGATGGAATATATGGAAATAGTAGAATTAGGTAGACATGAGTTGTGGTGAGGAAAGTACTTGAAACTGTGGGCATGGTGAAGAGCAAGGTGTTCTCTGGTCTGATAGTCTGTCAACTATATCGAGGAGACAGGTGGCCTCTGAGATAAGTTTGTGGCGAGAACAAAGACTGTGATCCTTTTTTTTTTTTTTATGTGTGATCTTATTTATCTGTTACTCTTAGAAAAAAAATTTTTAAGGATTTTTAAAAATTTTTATTTTTGAGAGAGAGAGAGAGAGGCAGAGGCAGAGAGAGAGGAAGAGAGAGGATCTGAAGCAGGGTCCGTGCTAACAGCAAAGAGCCTGGTGCTGTAACACATGAACCACGAGATCATGACCTGAGCCGAATTCGGATGCTCAACTGACTGAGTCACCCAGGTGCCCTGAAAATCTCGTTTTTGACTGGACTCAGACTTAGAGGTAGAAGCTCTCGAGGAGACAGCCCTTGTCTCTTGGCAGTCTGTTCCTGGCATTGTTCTTTGGCCTCCTTCATTCTCTTGGCCAGAAGTTTAGCATATTCTGCGGTCTCTTCCTTCATTTGCTGTGTCTTCAGAGCAATGCACCATTCGTGTTAGAATAACAGGATACTGAATCTTGGGCACTTCGGTTGTAGGTTTGTTACCTTCTTTATTTAGGGACTTTCTCACAGCCTACTGGCAGATATCATCTTCTTTAGAGAGATTGAAAAGTTCATGGTTCTGCTAGCTCTTTTAGGCCCCAGGTGATGAGGCACAGTAGTATCAGTGCTCCAGGAATACCCTTCTCCCCTTTGTTACAAGGACCACGTTGAGAGCATTGAGATTGGCATTCACGGTGCAACCCCAGATGGATTCGTGCTTTCTTTCTTCAGTTCTCCCTGGTCTGTTCCAGGAATTCCCCTTATGCAGCGGCAGGTGGACGTGGCTGTAGGTCAAGACCCCCCGCTTCATGGAGAAGCCTTGTTTGCCACCATGAATTTGGACCATGGAACTCTTCCATTCTCACCCAGAGCATCAGCAGCAACTTCTGTGGCTGTTTGCTTCTTATAAAAGTACGGAGTTTGCATTCACTGTCCACTTTGATGAGTGTCTGGGAGCCAGTGGCTGGGAAAGAGTGGTTCAGCTTCTTCCTAAAGCAGCCTACCGCTTCCGAAGTCCCACAACAAGGAGCGACTGTGATCCTATGGTTTACTGCATCAGGACCCTCCTCCCCAAATGTGAGGAACTGTCTCACACTGCACAGCAACATCTCAGTGACGACGAGCAATAAAGGTTCATGAATTTTCTACTCATCAGTGCTGTGACAGCTGCTACAGTTAGAGGCTTGCAGCTTGGTACCTCAGCGGTATGCAACTTTCCGACCCAGTGTGTAGCTCTTTAAAAAATATTTTATAATGAAAAATTTCAAATACACAAAATAGATTTTACCCATGTACCCATGACCTGTTTTTAACAAAGAGCAACATTTTGTGGTCCCTTTTAATGACATATGTTAAAGCAAATTCTAGGCTCCTATGGCTTCAGACATCAGTCTATCATGATGCATCTCTAACTAATAAGGATATTAAAAATAATATAACCACCAAGCCAGTATCACATCCAGGGTTGCTTTTAATATGTGCCAGGACTGACTCGCTTCCTTTCCTCTCACCCCACTCTTCCATCAAGCTGTGCATACACTACCCCATTATGCCTGAGCTTGGTCTTTCTGAGAGAAGAACCAGCCATTGTACCCATTCTCCCGGCGCGAGCAGTCTTCCATTTGCAAAATACCGTCTATGAAGAATGAAGTTTCCTGGTGTTTGCCTTTGTCCAGCCCACACTTGATATTTTAATCAGCAAAAAGATATATTTGTTCTGTACACTAATCTAGCACTGTTTTGAGTCTCACCTCTCCCTGACATGATAAAAAGGTTCATTTTTAAAAATCAGTGTGTATTTAAAGATCTTAGAAGAGGAAAGTACGTGGATACATGGTAGGGAATTTCAATTGATCAGAACTTCTGTTTTGATTTTCAGTTCAGAAGCCAGGGTCTTGAGATTTATATCTTAACCATAAGAGGATGCTTTTAGAAGTTTTATAAGTGATGTTTAGGATAATAATAATAATCACTATTGCAATTTATTTTTCTTAAGAGAGCGGTGGGAATGAATCCCTTGGTACCCTTAGCTTGTTGAAAGTGTAGTATGGAGTTTCTAGACCAGCCCACAAACTCCATCAGAGCACTTACCTAATTATCTTGTACACTGCACTGGTGATTGCGCCCGGTGTACTGTAAGTTCTAAGCATAATAATTTCCCTGTGAGTATATGTTGAATGAACAAATAAAGATAATGTACAGTTTTTCCTCCATTTAAGATGTCCTGTTAGCGAGGCTGAGATCTAGCAAGATCTATGAACGATTCCTTTCCCTCCAGCAGAAGCCACAGATGTCGACTTCATCCCGTACTCCTGGCTCATCTCCTCCCTGGTCTTTGGTTTGGATTGTGTCTCTCCTTCACAGCTTCTCTGGTGTCCAGCTGCCATCCCTTAGTAGCACGTGACTGACCCCACATCTGTTCCTTCTTACCGAATACGGAGCTGGGAGAGAAAGCAAGAACTCTTCTATTTCCACTATACCACAAGCTTACCTTTAGGGAGGGATGATGTGGGTACCAAGAGGGAGAAAGACAATGAAGTGGGTGGAGATATTTGAGTGGTTTGCATAAGAGATTAAGCAGCGATTGCAAATGGGAGTCATGGTTATGTGCCAGGCTGTCCTCCCGAGTTTTTAAGATTAGAGGGCACCGTTTACTGTAATATCAGAAACAAGGTGCTCCTCCCATGGGGACTTCTCTACCTTTTAGAGAAAAATTACTCTCATTTGTTGGTAACTTGTAGGAGTAGGAAGGAAGAAGTCTGTTAGTTTCTAGCTTAGTTTCTCTTGCATTCCTAGGATTGTAGCCTTTGCTAGTAAAACCTGCAAGAAGATGTTTGCATGGATGAACCCTGCTAGTTCAGATCACTTGGTTTTTTTTCCGAAGGTGCGAGAAGGGGGGCGGGGAATGGCTTTTAAAGAAGACCTGTTAACTGTAAATTTTGGAGAAATGAATCGTGACTTTATTGCTTTACTTCATTTACACAAATTTACAAATAAGATATGCTTTCGGTCAAGCAGGCAGGAAAAAAAAAAAAAAAGGAGGAAAATGTGACTCCTAGCTTTTGCATCCTATCATTTTCAGAACCTCGACCTTTACTATTTGTAGTTACTGGTTTAATAACTTTCAGAGTGGCGGGTTTAAGTCTGTTAACCAGGGAATGCTGATTGCAGTGACCATTAGGCCTCAAATATGTTTCAAACAGAATAGAAGCTTATTTTTTGTTCATGTGATAGTACTGGGAATGTACCCCTCTACTGTCCTTCATGGAGAGTCTTCGAATTGGCCCCAGTTTTTCTTTTTCTTTTCTAGTTTGTTTGTATAGAAAAGAGCAAATTTGTATGTGTCCACCTTGGAAGTGGGATACATAATTTCTTCTTGTATTCCCTGGGTGAGAATTCAGTTGCACGGGCATATCTAACTTCAGAGGAGTCTGAATAATGTACTTGTTTAACCTGGGTTCTCTAGAAAATAGAATCTGAGGCAAGGACTAGGTGCTGATGCTTTATTTGAGAGCTGGGAGTCCAGGGCAACAAGAGTGAGAGAAAAAGGAAGTGAGGCAGGGTAGGATGGCAAGCAGGGCAAGGTAACATACAGGCTATTACCTCACAAGAAGCTGAAAGAGACAGCAAGTCACTTAGCAGGTCAACCCACTTGGCCAGGCTGCATGGTGACAACACTATTGAGAACGTTCCATCGGAGAGAGAAAAGGAAAGAGAATTTATCTACTTGGTTCTTTTCCATCTCTTTCCTCTTACTGGCCAAAGTTTGCCCACAGTTTTCCCTTTAGCACTACTGGTTTGCACTATCCAACATCTTCAGCAGCTTCTTAGAAGCCAAAACAAATGCTCTTTGGTGTGGCATTTCATCTGAATTTCAGTTAGAAGGAGGCGAGAAGACAGGGACTCCAGTGTGGCTTGTTGGTCTCAAGTAACAGCAATTCTGAGTATGTTTGTTGTGATGGCAGCTGTCTGGAGGATAATTGAAGCCAGTACAATCTGTAAATTGCAAAAAGATGTCTTACAGTCCACCCCTTGCACCACAGAGATCCATTTACGCCCTCTAGTAGTATCTAGTTCACAAACTAAAATATGGGAACAACATTTTTTGTTGTTATTGTTAGAACAAGAGGATATCTTCCTGGAAAGTAGAGGTACAAGTCCAACCAGTCACAGAGTCACTGTCAAGGTGCCTTTTCATAGAAGAGTTAAGACAAGAAGGTCAGTGAAAAGTTACTACAGTCCCTGCTCCTGCAGTGGGTCCTGAGGGTGTATTGATACCTATCATTTCTCTCCTCCACCATCCATTGTAGAGTTCCTCACCCTCTGCAGGTACTTCCACTGGTATGCTTGCCTAGTGGGGTGACCCAGATCTTCACTGAGGATTTTAAGTCCTTTGTTGCCCCGTGTTACTGGATAATGGTTGTTCTAATTGGACAATGACAGTTAGTAGTGGGTATATGTTGGAAGCCATTTTGGGCTCACAGGTTGAGACCCTTCCCTGTGTGGAAAAGGTTGAAGCAAAAGCTCGCCAGCCAAACTGGCGCCTAATCTTACAACTACTCTCCTTGGCCTAAAGAATGTAATGCTCTTTTGTTTTACAGCATTTAGATAAAAGGGAAGGACCTGGAGCAGGATGCTTTGATGGATTACATCTGAATGAGAGTAGCCTGACCACCTTAAAGTTGCATCTTGGGGATGGGTTGCACAGATTGATAGCAGTTATGAGCTGGCTGAATATTGGTGTGATTTGTGCAAATGTTAGGCTCCTATGATGTAAATTCACTCACTCATGGGCAAAGGACAAGCATTGGGAATTCTGTCCTTGCCAGACGGGTGGTGCCTCCCCCATTGTAATTGGAAGAATAGGCAATGACTCCTGGCCTGTTTATAGATAATTAACATAGGCAGGCCTAGGTAACTTCCTGTCCTCTCCCCCAGCCTTAAATTTATATGCTAACTAACTTGAAAACAACTTGCAAGATTGAGGAAATTGCCGCTTTACTGATATAACACATTATTGTTCAAACTATGCTTACTGATGGGCTGTCACTCATTGCTGTAATGTAACTCACTACCTTTAAACAAAGACACTGAGGCCGGCAGGGCAGAGACGCCAGAATTCCCAGGGCTGCCTGCTTGGTCATCAGACTCCATTTCTCTCATGGCTCTCTCACTTCATTTCGCCTGACCATTCGTCCTTCGTGGACCCCTAGATTTGCCGGAACAAGGACCCTGGCAGGTATAGAAATACTGTGAATAATAGTAAGTATTCACAATAACCACACTTCCAGTTTTGTGGAGGAAGAATTTATTAATTATATAGTAAACACAAAGAGGGAGAGAAGTATCGAGAAGAACAAAAATGGCTTAACACATCAAATCAGGTACTTAACAACATCCAAACTTCTGGCTGGGGAAGCCCCGCATTGAACAGCCCAGTTGGAGTCCCGACTGAGGGGACAATCCCGATTGTGCTTTACAGTTAGTCATTAGGTTTGCCTACGTGCAGTCCTGCACAAGCTGGTTTTTCTGTTTCTTTTATTATATCCCACAGTTTTAGGAGTCTGGGCATATGTATATTCCTCTTCCCTCGGTAATCCATTCCAAGGGGCCAGCCTGGTCTGACTCAAGTTGATGAAGCATGGTAGTCCCTCTTGGTGTCAGGAACAGAAAGACCAGTTCCAAGCCTGAGGCCAGATAGGGAGTACAAGCCAACGAAGCCCCCCACCCTCACCCCCCCGCCATGATTGTATATGTGTGGCTTTAGGAAAAAATGCATGACAAGTCACATAAACAATTTCTTTTTTTATTTTCTTTATTATTTTTTTAATGTTTATTTATTTTGGAGAGAGAGAGAGAGAGAGAGAGAGTAAGCTGGGGAGTGGCAGAGAGACAGGGAGTCACAGAATTCAAAGCAGGCTCCAGGCTCTGAGCTGTCAGCACAGAGCCCGATGTGGGGCTCGAACCCACAAACGGTGAGATCATGACCTGAGCTGAAGTCGGACACTTAACCAACTGAGCCACCCAGGCGCCCCACATAAACAATTTCTATACAAAACAAATACTAAGAGATGTCTTAGTGAATGTCAGTATTCTTAGATATTGTGTAGAAGCAACCCTAAGATCTCATGGTAATAAAGGTTGATTACTTCAGCCAGTATGGTAACTCCTTTCTGTGGTGGCTGCTATCATGAGAATTCAAGCTATCCCAGTGGTAGGTACGCTTTCTAGTTCAGTGGAACCACAATTGCATCCCCTGGCAAGTGCTCCTCTTCTGGGAATTGAAACCTGAACCCAAAAGAACCTAGGGTTGTGGGACTGAAAGTACGAATGCCACAAATGGGCTACTGAGTGTGATAATATGAGGGGACACTCATATTCCTCTTTGTTTTTGGACTTTTGTATTCAAGTTCTTGGAGACATAGTGCCACGTGTCAAGTATTGGTATAGCATCTACACTGCATCCTGGAGGTCAGAGTCTCAAATCTTCAGTGTATTGTTCCTAAGCAGGCACCTTAGCTGAGCCTTTAACAGATCATTCCATTCTTTTTCTTTTTCTTTTCTTTCTTTCTTTCTTTTTTTTTTTTTGCATGGCTGCTTCTGAGTGATAAACCCATTTGCTAGAAAGGTATGGATGATCTTAAAAATATACTCCTTTAATCAACAACAAAATGGACAGGTTCTCTTACATTGGCTACTTAAGAGTCACACTGCAGGAAGCAACAATCCCTCCTTTTCCTCTCTGCCATCTGCTTGATGGCTGCAAAGCAACAAACAGGTGTGAATGTATCTCCATCCATGTTGGCCAGGCTGGTGTCCAGATTGAGAGTGACTGCTGGGAGGTCCGTTGCCTGGAACATGGCATCCAGCCCAATGATCAGATGCCATGTAACAAGACCACTGGGGGAGGAGAAGACCCTTTAAACATCCTCTTCAGTGAGACAGGTGCTGGCAAGCATGTGCCCAGGGCAGGGTTTGTAGACCTGGAACCTATAGCCTATCGCACTGGCACCTACCACCAGCTCTTCCACCCTAAGCAGCTCATCACAGGCAAGGAAGATGCTGCCAATAACTGTGCCCAAGGGCACCACACCACTGGCAAGGAGATCAGTGACCTTGTCTTGGATTGAATTCAGAAACTGGCTGGCCAGTCATAGGTCTTCATGGGCTTCTTGGTTTTTCACAGCTTTGGAGGGGGAACTAGTTCTGGGTTCACCTCCCTGCTGATGAAACATCTCTCTGTTGATTATGCCAAGAAGTCCAACCTGGAGTTCTCCATTTTCCCAGTCCCCCAGATTTCCACAGCTGTAGCTGAGCCCTACAACTCTATCCTCCCTACCCACACCACCCTGGAGCACTCTGATTGTGCCTTCCTGGTAGACAATGAGGCCTTCTATGACATCTGTTGTAGGAGCCTCAATATTGAACGCCCAACCTACACTAACCTAAATAGTTTGATGGGTCATATTGTGTCCTGCACCACTGTTTCCCTCAGATTTGATGGAGCCCTGAATGTTGATCTGACAGAATTTCAGACCAACCTGGCGTCCTATCTCTGCATCTACTTCCATCTGGCCACATATGTCCCTGTCATCTCTGCTGAGAAAGTCTATCATGAACAGCTTTCTGTCTCAGAGATCACCAGTCAGATGAGCCAGCCAACTAGATGGTGAAATGTGACCTTTGCCATGGTAAACACATGGCTTAGTGCCTGTCGTACCATGGTGATGTGGTTCCCAAAGATGTTAATGCAGCCATTGCCACCACCAAGACCAAGAGTATCATCCAGTTTGTGAATTGGTGCCCCATTGGCTTCCAAGTTGGTTTAATTACTAGCCTTCCACTGTGGTATCTGGTGGAGACCTGGCCACCAAGCTACAGCAAGATGTGTGCATGCTGACCAAAAAAACCCACAGCCATTGCTAAGGCCTGGGCTTGCCTGGACTAAAAGTTTGACCTGATATATGCTAAATGTGCCTTTGTTTACTGGTACGTGGATGAGGGCATGAAAAAAGGAGAGTTTTCTGAGGCCCATGAGGACATGGTCGCCCTTCCGAAGGGTTATGAGGAAGTTGGTGTGGATTCTGTTGAAGGCGAGGGTGAAGAAGAAGGAGAGGAATACTAAAGTTAAAAATATCACAACGGTACTAGTTTTACAGGGAAGCTCATTCTGTTTTGAACATTGAAAAGTTGTGCTCTGATCAGTTAATTTGTATGTAGCAGTGTATACTCTCATATACAATTATTGATCAATGCTTTAAAACACAATGCTTTGTTACAGATCCAAGCTCTCCATTTCTCCGATGGGTTTGAGTGTGTCAATAATTTCATAAGCCTAACTAAGCTTTGTGTGAAGAATTTGAATACTGTGCTCTTAGCAGAGAAAAATACTATGTTTTATTATTGGATAGAAACGTTAGAGATCAACTAATTCTACTGCCCCATTTTACAAAAGAAAATGGAGGTCCAGATGGAAAAGAGTGGCTTAATGCCGGGTAACAGCTAATTAACGGATGAGTTTGTGCTGCATCCAGGTTTTCTGACTTCTAGGTCCTTGAAATTCTCATTCTGTAAAATCGTCTTTAAAACGAACAAAAATGGGTTCATCGTTTGAAATTTCAGAGTGGATGTTTAGATGCAAATTAGATTGGTTTCAAGGTTGGAATTGTTTTTGTTTATCCTTTGCCACGATATATGGTAGAATTGTGGGGAGTTTTTGGTGGTTGTCCCTGGAAGAAGGACAGTTTTCCATGGGGAAGCAAGGGAAACATTCATCTTCAAGCAATAATTACTTTCCACTCCTTCAGGGCCTTGTTGAAGCCTCACTTCCTCCTGAAAGCCTTCCCTAAATTCTTTAGTTTATGGCAAACTTGTCTTAATTCCCACAGGAACCATTGGCCATCTTTTTGTTATTTTTACAGCAAAACAGTTGGTACAAGATCACAAAAAAATAAATGAAAAGAATTGTCTTTTTAACAAATTAAACTATTTTCATTTTTCAGAATTACATTCAGCATTTTGTGTGCATATTTAATTTGTATGCCATTGGATATTTTTGTAACCATGGCATAGATCATGTATTTGTAGTCATTTCCTCATTTGGCAATGCACAATCACTTTTTCAAGTTGCTACATGATTTTCATAATTTTATTTTAAATAGCATTACTCATTACCTTTTGGATACTTCATAGGAATATTGCAATTAACATGTCTGAGTGGACTCAGCTTTTCCATTCAGCATCATGCAATTTTAGGCAGAAAAAGCCCCCAGCTTCTTCATCTCTTTGCTATCCACTACTTCCATTCAGTTGAAAAGTCTACTTTGCTACTGCCTCAATATTCATAATTATGGACTCTTTTTTCCCACTTCATCATTGGCTCAGACTTCTTGAGGCTTACCAGTCCAATTGCAATAGTACTGGTGACTACTAGTACTTCCTTATGGATGCACAAATAATCTTTCTAGAATGAAAATGTGATACAATACTTCTCTGCTTAAAAACATTCAGTGATTTTCCACTGTCTGTGAGGAGGTTGTCAGTACTTACAACTGGGGTTATTCTGCACACAAATGTAGATGTCTGGTTCCTCCTGGGGAAGGGAACATCTGGGCACAGTGGGCCTGCGTTCTAGCATGGCACCAGAAGGCAGAAGCTGCGTGGAGGCTGTTTCTACAGACAGAGCAAGTGCTCTCCAATCTGACCTGGAGGTCCCCTCAATCTGTCTTGGTGCTCATGGGTTTTGAGTGTGAGACTCTTTCCTGTCCAAGCTAAAGCCTAGATTCCTGTGAATGGCCTGTAAGGTTCTTCATCACAGGCCCTGTTGAGTTCTTTAACCTTACTATTGCACTTACCAAGAGATAGAGAGTGTCTCCCAAACGTGCCTTGTAATGCCCACCATCTTTCCTCACCTTTCTCATGGCTAGGGGAAACTCTTTTTCTTCCTTCCAGACTTGGCTGTATCGTCACTTCCTCTACAAAGACCATCCTGATTTCTAAAAGCTACCAGGTGGCAGAATGATCTGGAAGGGCATTTTACGTCTCATCTTATTCTACAACTAGTTTTTCCCTGCTTAGGCGAGGAGATTCAGCAAGAAGCTTTGTCTTGCTACTGCCTCCGTAATCCTTCTCCTCTCCTTTTTGTCTACCTCACTTTACTCTTTTCCTAAACCTTTCCTGTCTGTTTAATTCAGCAAAAATTTCTAGAAGGGCTGTCGAAGGCACTGGATGCTCCAAGGGGATGAGTGAGGTTCCTGCAGTGGTAGGGCTTACATCTGTGTGAGACCAGCCAATGTGTGATTATGGCACCATGAGCAGGTGTTTTAAGTCAGGTGTGAGCAGTGTGCTGTGAACGGGTGGAGGAGGGGGTGTTGGCCAACCCTCTTTGGCAAAGGCAGTGAAAGGTGATTATTTACATTTAAAAAGATTTTTTAACAGGATAATGGAATCATGTGTTCCTTGTAACTCTGTCTTATGCTTTCTTCTCATCTTTAGATTCCCTTCTAAGCCTTTCTAATATTTCATTTTAGAATGTGACAGGTTGTCTGATTTTGAATCTAACCCCATTACTTATCTTTGTGACATTGGCTAGACCACTTAAATTCTGCATGTCTGTTTCTTCATTTTATTTTATTTAAAAAAGTTTTTCATTTTAGAGAGAGAGTGCGCATGAGCGAGGGAGAGGGGCTGGAGGAGAGGGAGAGAAAGGGAGAGAGAGAGACGATCTTAAGCTGGCTCCATGCCCAGTGCCGTCCCCCTACTCTCCAGCTTTGTAAGCCAGAGAACTAGGGGTTATACCTGATTGTTCCTCTTCATCCTCACCTATTCAATCAACCACCAGTACCTGTGGCATATATTTGTCCATTTTCTTTCTGTTTTCACTGCCTTCCACCCTAGTCCAAGTTACTATCATTTCTTTTGCAGTAAATGCCATTACCATTGAGCTTAATGAGACACAGAATATTATTTTCACCTGGTTTCCATTTGAAGCATGCTCTATCTTCATTGCAAGAGTGATTGGAATAGAGGACCCCCTAAACTTGGTCCCCACCCTCAAATTATATCACTGTTAAGGATATTAGGTGATGGCAAGGTATGGCAGGGCAAAAGGAAAGTAAATTTTTATGAGTAAAGGGAAAGAATTTTGTGGTCAAATACCCAGTAGAGAAGAGGAAGATAGAAAAAAAGGAAAGAGAAGGGAGGAGGAGTAAGGGTGAATAACTAGAAGATAAGAATGTGAAGGCCAGTGAAAATTCATAACATGGAGAGCCAATAAATATATTTTTTTAAATGCTATAGTTTTTGTCTCCAGGGCTTAAAAAAACATAAAATTCTCTATCTTATTTGTCATTCTCATTTGTTTTTCTGAGAAGTAAATCCTTCCTTCTTCCTATTTCTTCTTATAAAAGTTTTCAAAATCTTTTAAGAATTTGTGAGGGTATAATTGTTTTGGGGCAACTGAACCTAGTTTTATAAGTAGGTTAATGCAGTATGTCAAAGAGCAGCCGTGAACTCGGAAGGTGGAGGCGACCATGAGCAATAGGCCCATGGGAAGTTCCAGAAACTGGAGCAGAACTTTGGTCATCTGTTAGGTCATGGAATTGTTGAGAGCGTAAGACAATTATTCCTAGATCTTTAAAGAGACGAGGGGTCTCCAGCTGACATCTGATCGATATTTGCGTCTACATAAAATTGGTCCTTCCTACATGACAAAATGATTTTCTGAGAGAAGCATGTAAATCTAGAGTTTCTTTTCTTCTTTGTGAAAATTTAGCGAAATAATTAAATGTTTTAATTTCAGGATTGAACAAGTCAGAAACTGATTTGGAAATGGCATTCCAACAAGCTGGATTTCATTCGCGGCTCTGCTTCTTAACTGGGTTCCGAGGGATTGGCCAATGGGAAGTTATTGAACTTCTCTGTGACCTCATGTTTCTCATCAGTCAAATAAGGGATTTATGCCAATCATTGTTTCCTAAGCTTTGATCTATATATCCATATAACAGAATATGTGGGAACTTCCACATTTCCATTCAGAGCTAAAATGACTATCTGATTGATTTACTTCATATAGGCCCAGTTTGTGCCTGTTTCCTGGTATCATTATGAATAGTGCCCCATTTCACTCTCAAAGATGTCCAGATGTGGATAATAACATCACAATGGCCCTATTAATAGGAGTTCTTAGAATAGAAATTTTTAGGTGAAATAATTTTAAACAGGTGTTTTAACTGCAAAACTTTGCAGGTTCTTCAATGTACTAACATGTCTTATAATTCTTCAAAAGAGAGGGGTTGTGGTTTCTAGGATTTTGGCTTTGGAATCCTTCTTTTTCTTCTTCTGGGAATAGGACAATGGGACTCATTTTGGGAAAGAGCATTAAATCATCTTAGTTCAGTAAATATTTATCAACTACTATGTGCCAAGCTCTGGAAGAGGCAATGGAGAAATTGTGATGGATAGAACCTAACTTTGCCACAAAGTCTGAACCGTGGGAATTAAGATTGTACACAAGGAATTGCAATTCAGGGTCGCATTCTAGTTTTAATATTTTACTATGATGCCATGTAATTAGAAGCCAAAATAAGACAAAAAGTTGAAATCCTAAATGAGTGGTATAATCAGTTACCATTGTGTCAAGTGAAGGTTTCTTACTTTCTTTTTAGAAATTGTTATTATTAATGTTCTTTTTCTTGGGTCCACATTTATTAGAAGTTGGAAGCCCACCCAGCAACCCTCCTCCTACTCCTAGAAGTGTGACCCTGAGCGCCTAGTAACTGGCCTCTTCAATGCAAACAAGCCCAGAGGCTCTACTTGGGCCAAAACAAACAGAACAGTCAGAAATGTTTTCTGGAAGGCATATGGCTCCTCCCAGGCCTGCAGATGTTCATTCTGGTCCGAGTGCACACTCTCCCCAGAGCTTCCAGCCCACCCACTCCATTCCAGGACACCCTCCTTACCCCTCTAGCCCCTCTAGGCTTCCTTGTGCTAGGGTAGCCACTTGGCAGGGTCCTGGGGCCAGCAGAGGCTGTGAAGTCAAAGGGGGAGACTGGACCTGAGTGCCTTTCCCACTGTGTCTTCTCCAGAGCCTGGCTGCTGAAGCATTCCTGCTGGAACTTCTGGAAGTCTTCCTCAGTGAACATGATGCCCTCAGCTACTTCCTTCTTCATCTTGCCCACAGGCTGATCACAGGCCTTGCAGTCCCCAGTTCTGGCTCACGATCTGCTGAGTGACTGACTCAGCCGCCGTGCTTCTCGCAGTGGTCATAAACTTCAAGTTTACTCAGAGGTAGCCCTGACACTCTCATTCTGGAACTCAGCAAATGCCAACTTGGGCACCTTTCCCTTGGCTGAGTTCTGCATGTTTCTGGGCTTGGGTTGCCATCGCTTACCAGGTACGTTTCACTGGAGCCCCACTGGGCTTAGCCTGGCCTGGCCTGGGTTGCCTTGGGCACCTGCAGCAGCTCCCAGCCCACTGCAGCAGGGCCAACGACATGGCTGCACTTAGCTCCACTCACAAGCCCACAAACTATTGTTATTCTTGATTCCAGTATAGTTAACATCCAGTGTTATATTAGTTTCAGGTGTATAATATAGTGATTCAATCAACACTTCCATACATCACCCAGTACTCATTACAAGTGCACTCCTTAATGCTTATCACCTTTTTCCCCCATCTCCCCACCCACCTCCCTTCTGGTAACCGTTAGTTTGTTCTCTATAGTTAAGTCTCTGTTTTTTGGTTGTCTCTCTCTCTTCATTTTCCTTTGTTTGCTTTGTTCCTTAAATTCCACATGTGAGTGAAATCATATAGTATTTATCCATTTCTGATAGACTTACTTTGCTTAGCATTTTATATTCTTTAGCTCCTTCCATGTTATTGCAAATGGTGAGACTTCATTGTTTTTTATGACTGAATATTCTATTACATGTATATTTTATTATATCATTATATATATATATATATACATATATATATATATATATATGCCACCTCTTCTTTATCCATTTATCTATTGATCAATATTTGGGCTGTTCCATAATTTGGCTATTGTAAATAATGCTGCTATAAACATGGGGTGCATGTATCCCTTTGAATTAGTGTTTTTGTATTTTTGGGGTAAATACTCAGTAGTGGGATTATTGGATCATAGGGTAGTCCTATTTTTAACTTTTTGAGGAAACTCCATACTGTTTTCCAGAGTGGCTGCACCAGTTTGCATTCCCACCAACAGTGCAAGAGGGCTCCTTTTTCTCCATATCTTCACTAAACTTGTTTCAGTTATGGTTTCCTAGACTCAATACTGGATGAATATATTCACTAGATCTTTTAGAATATTCATGTAGTGGTCCGGAGAACCAGTATTTTCATGACCGTGCAGACCATCTTATTTTAAGATTCAGAATCTCAACAGTGCCTACAAAGAGATGATTGGTAGGGTTATTTGTAAAAAGATGTTGGAAATGCTACTTTATCGAAGGGTCTTGTGAGTAGACAATGATTAGACAGTTACCTGGAGATTAATTTTTGGTAGAATTGTTATGGTTAACAACAATAGTTAACGCTTAGTGGGAAACATTCACATGATAATTTATTCACATATTAATTTATTTATTACGAGAATCAGATTTTATTAGTATTTGCTCTTTACAAAAGAAAAAGCGAAGTCCCGACAGGTTGAAAAACTTACCAAAGTTTTCATAGCAAAACCAGGATTTACACCCAGGCAATTTTTCTCCAGAGGTTGGATCTTCTTCACCACTCAATGTCGACAGATATTTATTTGTGTGGCTGCCTGTGTGAGGGTTTCAGTGACCTCACCTTAGTAGCCTGAAATCAGCCACGGTGAGTGTTTACACCACAGAAACCAGTAAACACTCCAATTCATAGCTTCTCCTCCCTACCAGAGTTGTTTGTTAAGCATTTACCAGTGCGTTTCTGGTTGCAGACACATTTGGAACGCTGGGACTGAGTGAATATTGCAGGTGTTCATTGGGGAATTGTTAGTGCTGTTTGTATGTTGTCTGGGCATTTTCATCAAATGAGGATCCATTTTAGTCTGAATTGGAAGAGTATATGAGTATATGCAAAATGAGAATTCTCATGATCATTAAATAATTGGATCTGGGAGTCTTTTCAGAAAATTAAGTGCTCTATGCAGGTATTTCATTTCAAGAAACTCGGGGAAGGAGTTATTGTCCAACTACAATTCTGGTTATGCTTCTTCCGCATTTCTGAAACCCATTATTTGCATATTTCTCATGGTAATTACACTTTGAATTCATATTCTAGTTATTTGTAGATGTGTAGTTTCTCCCAATTAGACTACACAATCCATGCTAGAATCATGTCAGATCAGACCTCAACCCAGGAGCAGGCTTGGTAGTGTTTCCAAAGTGAGTTAAAATTAATTAAATTAATGACTTTTTTTTTTTGTCTCTTTCGAATACTACTTGATGATTGAAGTAGAACAGTAAAGGAAACAGTTTAAAAAAGCACTTCATGTACTTCTGAATCACATAGATTTTCTCAAAACAGACAATCCAATCTATTTACCTATTGAAATCATACATGCCTTCATGATGTTTCCGATTCTGTACTTGAAGATGTAACTTAATTATAATTTAATTTTTCTTATTTCAAGTAGTTCTAAAAGACTGACTTTTTTGTTTCAAGACCTATACTAAGGTAACTACTAGTTCATGTTTATACCTCTAGCTTTAAACTAGTTTGGTTTTGGTTTTTGTTTTTGTTTTTGTTTTTGTTTTTGTTTTATTTTTTTGTTTTTTTGTTTTTTGCACTTTCCTCTTGTTAACTCTGATCTTAGTTTGCAAACCATTTTTTTCTAGGTAAGCGGCCCTTTTAACTTTAGATATAGATTCTATTTTAAATGTTTTTTTTTTGACCTCTTGATGGTTTATATTTATTTAAAAATTTTTAGACTCAAGTGGTTTTTTTTTGTTCCTTTGATAATTAAATATATTTGGAATATCGTTCAAAAAAGATATTCTTTAGAAAGGTGAAGGGGCAGATTTAGTCTTTTCCCTTGCTAACCACCAGTCAGCTAGCTACTCAGCTGAGAACCCACATTACAGTGACCCAGGGGAATTTGATAGAAATGCAATGCCTTAGGCCCCACCCCAGACCTATTGAATCATAATCTGCATTTTAACAACATCCCCAGGAGATTTGTATTTGTTCGAGAAAAGCCAATCAATTGGGTCTTTTTCTGAAATTCACTCTGCTACAAAAGCAGCTGACTATAATGTATTCTTCAATGCAGACCACATTTTGGAATTCTGATTTATTTGATGGCTTAATGTTTATTGACTGCACCTGGTGTGCTAGATGCTGCAAAGAAAATTCGAACCACCAAGCCATTGTTCTATAGTTACTTTACTCTAAAATAAGAAGATACAGGCAATTTACTGTCTTTTACTCTCGTTTGTGCTTTCAAAAATGTATATATACATTGAAAGAAGAAAAGGGGTTGGGTAGAGGAAACAGAAAACAATCCCACTACAGCGGATGTGGTCCATTGTTCAAATAAGAGGAGATGAAGGATATTCAATACACAAATAGAAATGAAAGGAATTCTGTCAATCATCTATGTTTGGTGGGGGGAAAGCAAACATCTGGATGGCAGAATTCTGTGTAGACGAGGTATCTGGATAATTGCTTGTATTTTCCATTTCTCCTCCAGATGTTTCAGCATTGTGTTGCTGTAGCTCAAACCCATTGCTTTCAGACATTTCATGAATTTTTAGTAGAAAAAATTCTGGAAGCATTGATTTTATGCCTCTCTTTCATTCTTTATGAAAATTATAGTATTTTAAATCTAGTATTCGGTCAGGTTTTGCCCCCTTGTGTAAAATTACCATTTTATATAGTGGATGTAGAAGACATTCTTAGTCACTATGATGAAGATATGTTGAAATAAAAGTAAGAAGTTTGAAGAGGTCCAGAATATGTCACCCCCAAATGTGCCACTTTGGCATAAGGATTATTTTGAACTGAAGGCAATTGAGCATCCACAAATCAGAAAGAGGTTTTTTTTTTTTTTCTTCCTCTGATCTGCTAAAAGCAGGACATAAATTTCTCTTTGTGAACGTGTCTCCATCCCCTGTACTGGGGAGAACAAGTCTTGTACTGCCGTCGTACCAAGATGAGTCTGCACAAACGAACCTTACTAAGATAACCCTTCTATTCCGTTACTTTTCCTCCTACATTTCTTAGTGGCTTTCATACAATTTATTGTTCCTCACAGTCGAACTCCCTTTCCTTTGTTAAAATGGTATATAAATCCCACAGTCCAATTGCTTGAGTTTCACTTTTTTACTGTGAACTCCTATGCATGCAAAATATTAATACATCTGTATTCTTTTTCTCCAGTTGGTGGGTCTTTTTTCGGTTAAATCTGCATGTCCCCAGTTACTGGATCTAAGAGGGTACAGGAAAAGCTTTCCTGCCTAACAATTTTTTAAGAGTTTTTCTAATGTTCATTTATTTTGAGAGAGAGAGAGAGACAGAGCCCAAGAGGGGGAGGGGCAGAGAGAGAGGGAGACACAGAATCCGAAGCGGGCTCCAGACTCCGAATTGTCAACACAAAGCCCAACACGGGGCTATGCAGGGCTCGGAACTCACAAACTGCGAGATCATGACCTTAGAGGACTGAGCCACCCAGGCGCCCCTAACAATTTTAACTCTGCAAAAACTTTCTTTTGAAACTTCAATAAATCATTTTAAAAGGGAAAAGGAGGAAATCAAGATGGAAAGACCCGAAGGTAAGATATGAAACACGTGGAAAGGCTGAGACTTCAGTAGAAATGGAATGAGGGTTTTTTGGAATTAGCTCTTTAATCATGTGTTTCATCTAATCATTACTCACACGGTCAATGACTGCAGGCACACCGTATGGAGAGATTATTATTGTCACACCCTAAGCCTGCCGTGAGGTCAACTGTTAGATCAATAACAACTCTGCTCCATCAGATAACGAATCTAAATGAGAATTGCCACTGTTAATCAGGTATCTTGAGATCCTTGAACAGGGCACTGTGAAAAATGATTGCTGACTATTCTTCTCTCTTTAACCTCAGTGGACTTTGCTCACCCACACTTTTAATTAACTAATTTAGTTCAGGACGTTTAAAATGCTCAGATCCTTTCCGAATTCTCCCCAGGGAGGGAGGTTATTCCTGGAGTAGACATCAGTAAGAATGTCCTTTCTTCCTTTGTAGAGCTATATTTGGCACATTTTGATTTTTTTTCTCAAAGCAATATATTTCTATAGGAAGACTATGGTTTCACATTTCACTTAGTACTTCGTTCTTTACGTCCCGGAATGGTAGCGTTTTAAAATTCAGCAGAAATATGTTCTTTACGGTATATTAAACGAAAGTCAAAGTTATGGAAAATTACAACCTTTGGTGCAAAAGGAGATACCTTCTGCTTTTTTGAAAGCATTAATTAGTAATGAAAAGTCTTTTAGAAAACAATATTGAGTTAAACTGGGGTCATGGGAAAGTCTTAATAGTTAAAAGATATTTTGTACATTAAGAAAGATTAAGATTTTGGCAGTTATATATATTATTTGGTTTTATCTTTTATTGTCATGATCTTTTAACAGGTGTTAAGATCTGAAATTTCAAAACTTTGAGTTTACATCTTGTCTACAGCATTGAGAAAAGACCATGATGTTATTTCTTTTTTTTTTTTAACGTTTATTTTTGAGGGAGAGACAGAGAGCAAGCAGGGGAGGGGCAGAGAAAGAGAGAGAGGGAGACACAGAATCGGAAGTAGGCTTCAGGCTCTGAGCTGTCAGCACAGAGCCTGACATGGTGCTGGAACCCACAGACCGTGAGATCATGACCTGAGCCTAAGTCAGATGCTTAACTGACTGAGCCATCCAGGCGCCCCTTTTTCTTTTGAGTAATTTTGTAACATTAGAGTTGAAGTAGCTAACAGAAACAAGCCTATCGCCTGCAGTTTTGCTTTCCAGTTTCTCTCATATCTAGACAATGTGATCGACGCGACCATAAAATAAAAATTCCTGAGTTTGTTTTTATTTTCCTTCTCTAACTCCACTAGTAAGTTAGTGAATGCAGTCAAAACACTCTGGATTGTGCATTGCCCTGCCCACCTGCAGCTCCTTAGCCCCAGGCCAGAGGCCCAGATGGGGGAACGTTGGGCCGGGGCATCCCTGGAACACGGCAGTGGCTGGACAGGAAGTGAGGAGGGCACTGATGGCAGCAAGTGGGTTGGGGGAGATGGGGACCCAGATGCCGAATGCGTGTGGAGTCCGGACATGGAGCAGAGCTTCCAGGAGATTCTGGGCATCTGCCTGACGTGTGGCTGATGGAAAATCATCCTGCCAGGTGAAGGGCAGGTGTATGGTGGGAATGAACTAACTGTCTGCTACAATGAGCTGAGAACAGGGAAGACCCAAACCCGCAGATAGGCCTTTAGGCACATCCGGGTTCTGGCCTGAAGGAAATCAAGGGAAGTCCAGTCCAAGCTCAAGGCCTTGAGTGTGGACCAGGTTTCCAAGGACAAGGTAGCACCACATTTACCGCCTGGTCAGGACTGAAAGGGGACCCCAAAAGTGGCCTTCCCCTGGAATACCTTCCTCCCAGGAGGGACCTCCAGCTTTCTTTATGCTTATTTGGGGAGCAGGCTGCTCCCTCTTAAAGGGGACCTTAAAAATTGGGTGGTGAGTTATAAGGATGAATCCTGATATTGGGACCTCACAGAGCCATCTGAAGAGACAGGTCACTCCAGAGCATCAGGGACTGGGGACAGGAGTGAGACAACCGTGAGACAACCATGGGTTACTGCCCTAGTTTCTCAGGCTTTAGCACTCCCCCTCCCCCAACCTGGCTCTGGATGTTTTGGAGAGCCTTAGATATGTTGGTTTGTCCCTCTGATTTTCAGTCCCCACCCCTTTCCCAGTGTGCCTCTCTTTACCACGCCCACTCTGTGACCTGGAGATCAAATATTGAAGGTGAACCCTTTCTGTGCAGAAGCAGAGCCAGATGGGCCCTGGAAAAAAATTTTTTTTTCTATTACAAGAGATATTATAAGTGGGTATTAGGGTCATGACTTTTTGTCAGCTGGACAAGCAGTGGGGTGAGGCTTTTAAGTTTCATCCTCTCTCCCTTTTTTTTAATATGTTTATTTTTGAGAGGGAGAGGGAGAGAGAGAGGGAGGCAGAATGTGAATGGGGGAGGGGCAGAGAGAGGAGACAGAATCCGAAGCAGGCTCCAGGCTCCGAGCTGTCAGCACAGAGCCTGATGTGAGGCTGGAACCCACGAACTGTGAGATCATGACCTGAGCTGAAGTCGAACACCCAACCAACTAAGCCACCAGGGCACCCCTCATCCTCTCTTCTAAATAAGATGAGGGCTATACTGTTGCCTCCCCTTGCCCCCAAACTGTATTGGTTTGTGTTTTGACAGAGTATAAAACTATTTTACCAAAAAAAAAAAAACAAAACCTCACAAAACAAAAAAGCAAACCCCAAAAAACCTCACTATGAGTTGTCCTAGCATCTCATTGAAATCTTTTCTAGGTTTGAGTCCAGCTTTCCATTTCCAGAAATCTTTTTACGTGTTCAGATGAGCTCTGTATAGCTTCCAGGATGAAAAAACGCATTTATGTCTTTTGGTTATCTCAATGCTAGGTATTTTAATTGTTACCACTTATGGCATTTAGGAACCACTGTTTTCAGTTATTTACTGTAGCAAAGCAAAGTATCCCAAAACACAGGAGTATAAAATAACAGTGGTGAGTCAGAAATTCCAAATACACAATGGATATGGTTTGTCTGCTGCACACAGGCTGGGGCCTCAGCTGGGAAGACTCACATGGCTACGTGGTGGCTCAAATGAATGGGGGCTGGAATTCTTTGGAAACTTCTCACTCGTGTGTCCGATATGTGGGCCGGGATGAGGTAAGGGCTGGGCTCAGCTGGAGCTGTTGACAGGAGCACATACACGTGGCCTCTCCATGCAGGATTGCACTTTTCAGAGCCAGGTGGCTGGGTTCGGAATGGGAGCATCCCAGGAGGGAGAGTCAGGAAAGTGAGAGTTCTGTGACCCAGGTGGAGTTGTGTGGCCTTTTGTGAGGCGCCCTCGGAAATCACAGAATGTCACTGCTACTCTGTTTGATCAAAGCTGTCACAGGTCTGCCCATGTTCAAGAGAGGTGATAGAGATCTCACCTCTTGATGGAGCAGTATCAAAGAGTTTGTGATCACTTAAAAATTCTCTTCAGTGTTTATTTAGTTTTGAGACAGAGAAAGAGAGAAAGAGCGCACACACGCACAAGAGCGAGGGAGGGACAGGGAGAGAGGGAGACACAGATCAGAAGCTGTTTCCTGACTCTGAGCTGTCAGCACCCAGCCGGACCAGGGGCTCAAACCCAGGAACCATGAGATCATGACCTGAGCCGAAGTCTGCTGCTTAGCCCACTGAGCCACCCAGGCGTCCCTAAAGACCACCACAACACCCAATTCATAGTGCATTTTTAAAAAAGAGATTCTCCCCTACTAATTATCTTAACAAGCAGCAGTAACTATCTGGCACTTTACGGGGGGAAATGAGAGGTGAGCGCTGTGTGTGATGATAAAGGGCAGGAATCTTATCAATGAGTTCCTTTCTCTCTCCCAATGTTACCCAGTTTAGCAATCTATATACTGGGTTCCAGAAAAAAATGTTAGGGAGGAAAATTAATTGCTAAGAGAATTTCATGCGAATTATGTTTCTTCCAAGTTCCCTTACAGCCTATCAGGCTGTTGCATTAGCGTCCTTTCTGATACAGCCTTCCGTAACTATGGCTCTATTACTGTTCATTTGTGGCATACGATAGACCAAAAGCAGAGGATTGCTTTTGAACCGAGCCATTGTTTCATGAATATTAGAGCACAAATCAATGCATATTGACTAAGGTTATATAGATGAATGTGATGGCAATGCCCTCAACAAAATATCAAAAAAATGCATAAGGCTAGAACAAAAGTAAGAAGCACTTAAGGTTTTCGAGGTATTGAATTTTGGGTACCGAGCTAATAAGTTCATTTCTTCAGATGCTTGAAGCTGTATGAGCAGACACTACTACACTTTCTAAAGTACTCGTTTCTGTGTGGATAGTAGTGGGCAAGAGGCCAGAGAAGCAAGATTACTATAGGTAACACTCCCCTGACTCATTAACTAGCATTTATCATTTTTATTGACACTCAGAACCAAACATGTGAGGCGGGTTTTAACACTCCAGGTTTACAGATGGGCAAATTGATGTCAGGGATTTTCTGCAGCATGTCTAAGGTTGCTCTGTTAAAATGCAGAAAAGGTTTAAACTCCTCAGACATAATCGCCTTTGGAAAGTCATACCTGATCCTCCTTAGCCAAATTAAAGTACTCTTCCTTTGTGTTCTTATAATGCCTCTAAATGTCTCCATAGCCAACACTTTGCGTTATAATGGTCTTCTGTGTTTGTTTCTCTCCACTTGACTTGAAGGGAAGGACAGTGTCTCATCTATCTGTACCCACTAAGGATATGAGCTAAAGAGACCAGTGAAGGCTTACAGAATGAATGCATGATGGAGGGTTCTTTAACATTAGAATTCTCTCTACCATTCCATGGTGCATTTCAAGGAAGAAGTGTTCCATTAGAATGTGGTGAAGAAGAGCTGGTGTTTGTGGACAGGACAGAAGGAAGCCATAGACATAAAGACCTGTGAGTCTTTGGTGGCATTGTTTTAGCTTGTTCTCTGGAATACACCAGGAACAGTAAGAGGGCTACGTACCTGAACAGAGTGATACAGGAGGAAATATTAGAAATATTAGGAATTGAGATCAAAGGGTTAATGCAGTGAGAATCAGGACAGATAAGAATTCTGTTCTGACCAGACCTAGCTGTTGAGTGATCCATTTTTTTATTAAAAAAATTTTTGTAATATTTATTTATTTATTTTCAAGAGAGAAAGAAAGCGCGAGTAGGGAATGGGCAGAGAGAGACGGAGACACAGAATCCAAAGCAGGCTCTGCACAGAGCTGACATGGGGCTCAAACTCACAGACTGTGAGAGTATGACCTGAGCCGAAGTCAGACGCTTAGCTGACTGAGCCACCCAGGTGCCCCTGAGTGATCCTTTCAAATTATATGATGAGAGTGGGGCACCTGGGTGGCTCAGTCGGTTAGGCGTCTGACTTTGGTGTACTGACCCCTCCTCTACCTTCTAATACACAGGTTTTGAGAAGGAAGATGAAGAGTTCAGTTGTGGACAATGTAAGGCCTGAGGTGAATATTAGACACATAAAGGGATAACATTAAGTAGGCAGTATTACTGGAGCTTATGATTAAGTTGAGAGAGATGATTCTTGACTTTAGGAGAGAGAAGTCACGTAGGAGACATCTCATGTAGAGATGGTAGTAGAAGCCAGGAGACAGAATGATAACACCAAGGAAGTGTGTGCATACAATAAGAAGAGATCCAAAGTCTGAGGCTTGAAGCATTCCAGCTAATGAGTCCAGGAGAGACAAGAAGTCTGAAAAAGAGACCAATAATGACCTACCAGTGAGAGGGGAATATAACTATGATGTTTGAGCCCAAGAGAAGAAAGGATGTCAAGGAGAAGGTGTGGTCAGACATTAGTGCTATGTCAAGTGTGCTGTGGACTGAGAATTGATTATTGGTTTTTGCCATGTGGAGGACATTGGTGACCATGTTAAAGAATAGTGTCGGTGGCATGTTAGGGTATGAAAGTCTGACTATAAGGAGTTCAAGGGAAGATTAGAAGGGAGGAATTGGTGCTAGCAATTAATATATGATGCTTCAAGTTTTGCTACAAAAAAGAGTGAACAAACTGGAAGGTAGGGTTCCAAAAGTTTTTGTTGTTAATTTTAAGAATATATATGTATATATATCTCCTAATGAAATACAGTATTGAGTATACAACATTACCCATCAATATATAATTTCCCTGCATACAAGTTAATGGCTTGATTAGATTAGATTAAATGCTTTCGTCAGTAATCTTTCTTGGGTGATGTTGTGCACCTTATATTGCGTTTCATTAGGAGGCACTAATATCAGGTTGTCTAGTGATTCTCCATTTCTGTTTTTCTGTATTATTTGGTTAGGGTTGTGTCCAATGGCTATTTCTATTTATAAAGGCACAATTTCCCTTTTGCAATTAGCAAACAATCTGTATAGTGATATTTTGGCTCTGTGTGGACATTTTGTTTCTCTCTCTATTTCATTTAGTGCCTAAATCAATTATTTAATTGGAGGACTTTAGATGGTGATTTTCAAGTTTATTGTTTTTTTCCTACATTTTTAGCTGACTTTTTAAAGAGCTTTTTTCATCAACTGAGCATGAACTCTACTTTCTCCTAAAAGCTTAACTCTTTTCATTCAATTACTAATTATGAGAATAAAAAGTTACTTCCAATTATATTGGCAATATATATATGTTATATATATATTGGAATTATATATTTATAAATCCAATATAAATATTGGAATTATATATGTATTGTTTTGTTTTTGTTTTTTAAGTCAAAGTATATGTGTATGGCGAGGAGGGTTGTTATTGTTTCTTCAAGCAGGTGCAGTAATAAATAATAGTATGTTTACAAGTTGAAGGGAAGAATCCAGCAGAGAGGGAACCATCGATGGTACAGGGACTAGACTAAGTCCCTGAAGAAAATGAGATGCATTTGGATATACAAGGAATGGCTCACTTACTTTAGTGAATGAAGGGTAGATGGCTCTGATGCTGGTAGGTAGGTAGATGTGTTTGAGGGATGTCAGTGGAAGATCCATTCTGAAGTCTTCAATTTTCTTGGTGAAATATGAAGCAAGGCCAGAAATGGGATGCGCACACTAGAGATGCGGAAGGGTGAATTATTGTAATGACAGGTTCTAGGCAGGACCACTGGGGCAGTGGGAGGCATACTTTATGACACAGAAGTGGTCAAGGAACTTAGCAAAGTGTTAGAAAGATCATTTATTTATATATTGACATTGGCAAGAAATGATACAATAGCAATCTTGGGGAAAAGAATAGTGAATCAAGAGCTAAAAATATTAATTAATGACAAGGAGTAACCCATGGGCAGTAGATGGATAACAACTAACGAAGGGTAGATGGTAATTTCTGTGATGATGTGAAATTGAAAGGTGAGACTCTTTTAAGAGAAGTGTGAGAAAGAACAGTTCAGGAGTGACGAGGAGGAATAAGAAGGGCACCTTTCCACTTCCAGGTGCAGCGGAATGGGCTGTAGGAAAGCAGTTTCCTTAGGGGAGACACACGTTTCTCAAACAGTTTTCCAGCCGTATGATTACAATGTGCTTTCGTGCTGGTTTCTTCATATTGCTTGTGCTTAGAGATTTTTGATCTCGGGTTTCTCATTTTCACTGAATTTGGAAAATTTGGGGCCAAATATTTTTTCTGTCTCCACCCCTTCCACTCATTCAGGAACTCCGGGTACCTATATTAGGCCTCTTGAAGGTTTCCCACAGCTCACTGATACTCTGTTCCTTCTTTTTTCATTCACTCTTTTATTATTATTATTATTATTATTATTATTATTATTATTATTATTATTTTGGATAGTTTCTATTGCTGTGTTTTCAATTTTACTAATTTTTTCTTCCATAATGTGCAATCTTCCATTAATCCCATCTAGTTATCTGTCGTCTCTCACATTACACTTTCATCACTAGAATTTTGATTTGAATCATTTTTTATCTCTGAAATCTCTTCTGCCACATGTTTCAGCTCCCTGAATATGTGGCATCCTGTTATAGTAACTGTTTTTGTGTCCTTGCATACTAATTCTGTCATGTGTGTCGTATCTGAGTCATTTTGTATTGGTCTTCCTTTTCACTAGGTGTCATATTTGTCTGATTTTTGCACATCTAGTAAGTTTTGATTGTATACTAGACACTGAATTTTATCTTGTTGAGTGCCAGATATTTTTTTAATGTTTAATTATTTATTTTGAGAGAGTGTATAAGCAGGGGAGACACAGAGACAGGGAGAGAATCTCAAGCTGTCTCCCCACTATCAGCACAGAGCCCAACTTGGGGCTCAATCTCATCAACCATGAGATCATGACCTGACCAGAAATCAAGAGTGGGACGCTAAACTGACTGAGCACTCAGGCACCCCTATTTTTCTATTCCTATAGATGTTCTTGAGTTTTATTCTGGAACATGGTTAAGTTACTTTTAAGCAGATTGATTTTATCAGGTCTTTTAAGATTTGTTAGGAGGGACCAGAATATTTAGCATGGGAGTAATTTTCCCTACTAGTGAGACAAGCCCTTATGAATGCTCTACAAAATTCCCAGTCAGTTATGAGGTTTTCCCGTCTGGCTGAAGGAGCAGGATGGAGGGATCAGGCACTGTTCCTAGACTGAGTACCAGGCATGTTTACTTTTAATCCCTTTGGGTAATTCTCTCCCCATCTTTGGATAGTTTCCTCACATGCGTATGCTGATTAGTACTCTGCTAAAGACTGGAGGAGGAACCATTTCCATTTGCAGATCTCCATAGTTCTCTCTGTATGTAGTGTTTTCTTCTCTGATATTCTGTCCTATAACTCTAGCCACCTCGGTCTCCTTGGACACACAGCTTAATTTCTTCAACTCAGAGAGACCAATGTGTTCTATCTGGGGTCTTCCCCCCCCCCCCCCCCCCGCACCCTGTTCCATGACCTAGAAAATTACTACAGGCAGTGAGCTGGGGCTGTTATAGGACACACTTCACTTGTTTTCTATCTTTCAGGGATAATTGTATTTTGTTGCCTGATGGCCACTGTTTTGAAAACTAGTTTCATGTATTTTATTTTGTGTCTTCTATTTTCTCCCCTCGAATCTAGACAAATGTGAATAGCTTATTTTTTGTTTGTTTTAGCAGTAGCCTTTCTGTAGTATGTTGAAGATAAAGCATTGCAATTATAATCAATATTATACTTTTACGGTCTATATCCATCTGCAAGAAGCAATTTTCATGAAATGAAATAAATGAAGGCTTTAAAAGAATAAGTAAAAGGAAGTTAGATTTGCAGAGATAGAATCTCAATATCTTAACAGAAAAATAATTACTGGTAAAAGTTCTCATGAAGGAAAACTCAACCACAAATTTACATAAAGTATTTCTAATTAATGGTTTCTGTTGGGTTAAAGGACACTCCTCCAGACCCCATCCTTACACCTCTATCATTAACATCAAGCAATGACCTTAGGAAGATTGAATCAATTATAAAAACACATAAAGTAGCTATGTTTTCTTTGCAAACCTGAGTGTTGCACAAAAGGATTGTGCTACCTACTCAGGGACTATAGATTATGCATTATCTTGATTCCTGTCTGCCCACATTCCCTTAAAAACAGGACATCCTACTCACATGTTATAGTTCATAAGTGACAATTGGGAACTGTTATCTCCCTTCTATGACATAATGAGCTATTCATTTTACTTTTTTGGTAGAGAAATAGGAGAGAAGGAAACAGAAACTAGAAGACTGAATTGAATATAACACAATTTTATCACTGCATTGATAAGTTAAAAATCAAAGTAGGGGCACCTGGGTGGCTCAGTCAGTTAAGTGTTTAACTCTCGATTTCAGCTCAAGTCATGACCTCACAGTCTGTGGGTTTGAGCCCCGCATTGGGCTCTGTGCTGACAGCGTGGAGCCTGCTTGGGATTCTCTCTCTCCATCTCTCTCTCCCTCTCTCTCTTCCCCTCCTCTACTTGCTCTCTTGCCTTCTCTCAAAAAAAATATTTAAAAGTAATAAAATAAGTAAAAGAGTAGAGTTAAAAATTAAGCAGGGGGGGGATTGGTTTTTTAGTTCAGGGTTCCATCTTAGTGGGTAGGGAGTCCTCGGGCTGTGGAGGTTGCCAGACTGCAAGTGGGTTGAATTGCTGAATGTCGTGGAATGGCCTCCACTCCCACTCAGCACTGGAGGTCTCATCTAAGTGTGCAAAACTTTGGATACAGCTGGGCACCTCCTTTAAACCTGATGATGTCGTCGCCAGTTGTGCTTGTATAGGCACCATTCTGGGGAAAAAACAAAAACAAAAACGAACTTGCCAGGGAGGTTTTCCAATGCAAAGGTAGCCAGATCTATACAACCAGCATGCTCCGCTCTACAGACAAAGGGCTTTGGCACTTCGGATGGGCACGGTGAGGGGCATATCTCTATTCATATACCGCATATGAGGCAGCGTTCCATGAAACAAATGCTGAGTTTAGGCATTATAAGAGTTGTGTACCACGTGCCTTTCTGGCCCGGCATTGACTTTGTTCATTTTATCTTCACAAGAATATTAAAATATCTAGCATGAAGTCCTTGTACTTGTTAGAGACTTCAGTTCTAAGCTGATCTGCTGGAGAGTTGGTATTGTTATAATACTCCCCAGACGGTGGCTACAGTGCTATTCATTCCTCTGCCAAGGTCTGTATATTTGGGCACAATTTGTAGGGAGCGAAATTCAGGCATGAGAAGCTGAAGCATGCTGGCATAAGCAATAGGATTCATGTTTCTTTCTCTTTAAGTGTATCAGATATAACGAATGAAAATTCTTGAAATCATAAAATATCTTTTATGTTTGTAATAAATGCTCGCACGGTTCTAGGAGGAATGAAGGTTCAGTTTTGTATAGACTTCCAACGTCTAATTCTTCTGAAAAGTTGCTCAGGATGTGCATTTGGTAGCACGTCATACTCACATCCACCGTGCACACACGCACATATACACATATAAATGGATTTCCATTTAGTCACTCGTTCAGCAATTATTGAGCTTCTGTATTGTACTGTGCTAAATACTAGGGATGAAATGATGAATAAGACACTCTCTGACTTTAAAGTTCTTGTGTATAGTTAGGTGTGATTGGAGTATAATTTTTATTTGTTGTATGGATTTTGAAATCACATTAGCTGCATTGATCAGAGTCATATAAAAAATAAGTAGAGGGTATGAATTAGGAAGTGAGTTTCAGACTGTCTTTGGAGAACCAGGACTAACATAGATGTGAGGAAAGGGTTAGAAGTCATCTGTTTTATTAAGAAATTGAATTCTGACTTTCTTTTTGCCTTCAGGGGCACAAGTAATTTGCTTTCCTGGAGTGGGAACAGATCCGTGTTCTGCTCTCCTGATTTTTTTTTTTCCAGGCAGTTCCAATCATTTTAAAGTTATAACTGATGAGCAGCAGAGTCATGCAGCAGAAGCGTGCTGGGCCCATAAAGTTATAACTGATGCATCGTCTGTGCCTTCATATCCCTGATGCCACCAGGGATCACACCTTCCCTGTGAGGAAAGCCAGGCCAGTGGTGGTTTTATTTCCAAGTTACGGATTGACATCCAAACAGAGTAAGCCACTTAGTCCAAGGTCACACACCTACCAAGTATTGGAGTTAAGACCAGTTGGCTTCTGTGCCCAAAGCCCACTGGCTGTATCAAACAAGCTGAAATTTTCTCAGGTAGATAATTTTCCAGAGTTGCCTTTGACAATTTTAAGAGCAGTGGACAAGTGTTCCTCCCACAAAAACTTGCCGCCTTCCTTCTAGAACCATAACAGAAGGCTGAGGACGAGCAAGATGGGCAACAGGAAGTGGGTACGACCTGCCCAGTTTCTTTCTTTGGAAGGTTGGTTTTGAAAGGGGAAAACATTCCCTCAGCTGCAGGTACTACAGAAGTAACCCACTCCCCGTCTCCATCATCTGACAACAGAGAGGTAGAGGTCAAGTTCTCTTCCTACAGCTGAGGAGACCGAGTCTCAGAAGGTTGAAATCACTGGCTCATAGTTACACATGTTGATTGAGGTCACATCAGCCTTCAGGTCTTCTTTATCCTCTGATACTCTAGGCCCTGAAGCAGGAGTGTAGAAGAAAAAAATATATAGGGATAGCTAGGTTGTAAAAGGAAGTGAGAAGAGCTGGGTGAATTAGCATCGATACCAGACAGCAGGAGGGTGGGAGGAGAGGGGGACGAGGGAGAGAAGTTGGCTTGTGCACAGAATCTTTGGTGTGTGTGACTATTTCACACATTGGCTTCTCTTCCAGGTAGAACAATTCTCTCTTCATGCTCTTCCTTCGCCTCCCAGGTTCTATAATTCTGCCTGTGTTCTTTTCATGGATATAATTACAGGAAACCTCTTAAAAATACAATTTACTTGAAGGGAAATTATATTAAATTGTATATTTATAAAACATATTATCTTAGTGTTTAAGTCCTAAAATTAAAATTCCAATGAAGGCTTTTTTATTCACAATTACAGCAGGGTTTTCACATGGCTGATATTGCTTCTAGTGTTTTGGGCCCATAGAGTACCTTTTTAATAAGGAGCTCAAATTATTCCAGTGGGTGGCTGCTTAGCACAGAGGTTAGCAGCAGACAGATAGCTTTTGAATCCTGGCTCTAGCACAGCTGTGTGACCTTGGGCAAGGGTCTTAACCTCCTTTAACTCATGTACTTAGCTACAAAATGGGAGTAATTTCTGCCACACCAAGATGTCGTTGAGGATTAAATGGCACATATAATATGGGGTCTGATGCAGGGCCTCGTGGAAAATAAGAGATCAGAAACTGTTAGTTTTCTTCCTTTTTCTTTCCCACAGGATGGACAATTGACTTCTATCTTGTTTACCTCATTGTGCAGAGGGAGAAATAGAAACAGAAGTGAAGGACTTACCCAATTTCCCTGCAGAATCTAGTCCTATCAGCTTTCCATTTGCAGTTCTAGCTACTGACTCTGTTAAACTTGGATCTATAGTCAGGGAGGAAGCCCTGTAGGAGAGAGCAGTCCTATTTTGGGGCTGTTGACAGATGCCGATTCTGTGTCACTTTGACATTTTCTGGGGTTCTGTGGAAAAAGTGTTGCTGGGTAGCTAGCTCTCTCACTGAGGAGCTGTGTGACTTTGGTCAAGTCATTTGACCACTCTGGGCCTTGATACTTTTGTAACAGTTGGATTTCATCTCCCTTTTATATCTTCCAATTTTTCCTTCTTCTTTCATTACATACGTACTTGCCTATTTCCACCATTAGATCATAAGTATGGTGAGGACAGAGATAGATCCTGCTTACCTGGCATCCCACACTGTGTCTCTTCCAGTGCCTCATATATGGCTAATCAGAAAAGTAGCCGTAGGTTTTGTATGAGATGGTATGACTGTGTCGCAATTGATAGCAAAGTAATGAATCTATTGTAGTAATTGAATACACACTCACATGCGATCACACTCCCATGCCCATAGCCATTCAAGATATTGCCATTCAAAGGGGAGAGTGTAATTAATATGGTTGACTGCGTCCTTCTCAAAAGAGCTTTAAGGTGAAATCTTCCAAGGATCCTCTAGAACATTATGGAAATATGCTTGTCAGATTTGTTTGTTTGCTTCTTTGTTGTTTCTTTTTCCTGCTAGCACATGGACACCATGAGAACTGGAAACTGTTTTGTCTTTTTCTCTACTGTATTTCCTTTACTAGAATAGAGCCTAGACATGGGAAGAGTTCAACATGTGTCTATTGAATGAATTATAGTGAATAAAGAAAAAGTCATCACTTCCTCATACTTTTTGCCTGCAGGCAAGAGTACCAGGAAGATGACAAGATTCTAGCCATTGTTACAGTCAGATCACTGTACAGGCAAGTACTAGATTCCTGTGAGGAAAGGGGCCTGTTGGGACTGTTATAGGTATTGGGGTTCACAACACCTGTAAGTGACCCCATCAACAGGTTAAAGAATTCCAGTAAGATCCACGTTATGGGGGTCTTCTATATTAACCTAGCAGTTGATAGAAATAGAAACTTGATGTAATAGGGGCGCCTGGGTGGCTCAGTCGGTTAAGTGGTCGACTTCGGCTCAGGTCATGATCTCGCAGTCTTTGAGTTCGAGCCCCGTGTTGGGCTCTGTGCTGACAGCTCAGAGCCTAGAGCCTGCTTTGGATTCTGTGTCTCCCTCTCTCTCTGCCCTTCTCTTGCTCACGCTCTGTCTCTCTGTCTCAAAAATAAATAAATGTTAAAAAAAATTAGAAACTCGATGTAATAACTCTAAACAAGGATGACAGAAGTACATTTAATAGCTCTAAAGGAAGATTACAGAAGCAAGATAAACTGTTTTTCTTTTAATTTTGTCTTCAGTTTTCTTCCCACCCTGATTGAACCCAGATATTGCCTTCCTCCCTTCTTAAGCTTTTCTAGCTTCACACTGTAGTCACTCATGTCATCTCTTATATCTTTTTGATTTACTTTTTACTCATTTATCCATTGTTTTTTTTCTAGTTTGGTCTCAGGCCACATCCTTGCTCTTCTATTCATCCTGTGAATAGGGGGGTGCCTCACACCTAGGATGATACCTTCTTTCTACCCCCGACTGTACCAGCTCAGTTTGCATATACTGAGTCAGCAGGATAAACCCCTTCTCAATGTCCTCTGCCTCAGACACTTGAGAATTTTGCATAAGTTTCTCCTGCCTGGCATTTAGTTTCATAATACTGAAAAAAAATAATCTATCTCAGTGGATACAAGTTCCAGATGAATGCAGCTTTACAGAGGAACCAAGACATGAATAATCCCGAATGCCCTGGGGAGAGTCTGCAAAAGAACCAAGAGAGCTGAGGGTCTCTTGGGAGCAAGAGGCTGCAGGACCAGAGGTAAATGGGCAGAATCATGGACTCCATGTAGGGGTGGATGTGTGAGTGTTAGCTCCTGCCCTCTCGAAAGGCCAGTTTCACGGTGGCTCAGTGTGGGTGCAGAGAAAAGCAGAGACTGACTGCAGCACAGCGTCTTCAGAGACTAGAAATTGGAGGATTTTGTTTTCACACTGTCACAAGGCCATATAAACCATACTTCTGATATACCCAGGTGCCATGTTGGAGAACAACAACGGGGAATACAACCTTAAATATTTGAGCCCTTACCTAGATCATTCCAGCTGGAGGGAAATATAGACCAGCACTGTTTTAATTACTGAATCTCGCGGAGCGGGCTGGTTTTGGCAATGGAGCTGTAGGAAACACCTGTTCGCCACCAGCTCACAGGCTTGTAACCTCTTTTCATGTGACGGATGTTCATTCGGTCATATAGCAATCATTTTAACCATCAGCAAGATGACTTCTGGGCCTAGCTTCAACTCAGTACATGTAAAGGTCAAAGAGTTTTATAAATGATATATTATGACTATTTCCCTGGGCCAATCCATACCTGTTTATTTACAATCTTTTTAATGTTTAAGCCTAAAACATTCACTATAGCTGAAAGCAATAGATGTTTTTGGCATTTGATCTCTGGGAAAGCCACAATTTTCCTTATATAGTGTTCTTTATGCTTAGACCTGTCACTTGGGGGTCCAGTTTCTAATGTGCTAATGCTCCAAGTAGTTCTACTTCTTAGAATTCCCAGCCCCAGAACTACCAAAATATATTAGCTTTATGTCTAAATAAAATTTTTGTGTCATTATAACTATTGAGAACAAGGGTTGTTGTCTCAGCTACCCTGGGAAATTTCAAAGGTTTAAGGAGGTTGGACTTCGGAGAGAAATTCTTCCCCTTCCTCCTCCTTAACTGGCTGCAAAGGTCTGTGGGCCATACAGTTGTTTCTTAACATTGTCTGGTGGATCAATACGGTGCTGTCATGCCCTTTAGATTAGAAACTTCTGGCTTTAAATCCCCCAACATACACTTTAGAATTAGCGCGAAAGCGTAACATGCAGTCTGTGACCACTCAGTGCTGGGTCACACTTCACAGGTCACATCAGTGATTCCTCAGGTGCAGTAGGAACCTGGCAACCTTAAAGGTGAAGCATGGGACATCCCCATTATTTCAGTGGTATCTGTCTTTCCTCCTTCACCGAATCAGGTATAAAGTGTGTGTCAGTGTAACCGTGGCATGACAGACAAAAGGCTGTCGGGCAGGCATTAAATTTAAACTTTCAGGGTGAATGGAGGGGAACAGTGCGCTGACAGCCAAAGCTGTGATGTTCGTTTCTTGCAAGTTTCTGTTGGGGTGTGAAGGAGTACAGGCCGGCTACGTATGAATCATCCCGTCCAGGGCAGAGCACAGTGTGAACAGCGGCTACTCATGTGATTATGGCTTTTGGTCTCCCGTTGTAAAACTATCCAAGAACCTTTAATGATAAAGTTCAGGTCAGTTCAATTAATGACTCTGTGGCTCGCAGAAAGGGGTAGTTTGTCAAATTGTTGATCAGACAAGAGACTGCAAGGCCGAGCATCTGAACCTTGAGATGACAATAGTTTCCTGGTCAAAGATCTATAAAACTGGACCTCGGGTTATCATTGCTTTGTTTTACTGCAACAAGTCTTAGAACATGCTGGGCACCTTAATTCTTTAGTTTTTAAAAGCTCAAATATCTGAAAGGTATTATTTAGTGGAGTGATAGTATTTGTATATGTAAATATGGCATGTGTGTTTGAAGGCACAGAGACAAGACTGTCGACTTAGTCATGAGTTTCATACATGGTATACTTTGCCACCTAGATTTGTTTACTAATATTTTCAGTTCCTTTATTTTTATTTATTTATTTATTTTTAACATTTATTCATTTTTGAGAGGTAGAGTGTGAGTGGTGGAGGGGCAGAGAGAGAGGGAGACACAGAATCTGAAGCAGGCTCCAGGCTCTGAGCTGTCAGCACAGAGCCCAACGCAGCCGTCGAACTCACGGACCGTGAGATCATGTTCTGAGGTGAAGTTGGAGGCTTAACCAACTGAGCCACCCAGGCACCTCATGTTCTATTATTTTTATATGATGAATGGCACATTTGAGCTGGATGTTCCAAAATTCTCTTTATGTTAGTAATCTAGATATTGACAAATATCAAAGATGGCTGTACAAATGTATATGTACATATATATATATATCCTATGCCATATATTATTTTTGTAATATGATTAAATTCCTTCTGCCAAAAAGGGAAACCATGTTTCTTTCCCTTGAATCTAGGTAGGGAGCTTGTGATTGCTCTGACCATTTGTGCATGCCAGAAGTGATGCTATATGACTGCCAAAGCTAGGTGATAAAAGAATATAGCATCTGCGTGGCTCTCTCTTGGTGGGACGCTTGCCCCTGGAACCCAGCCACCATGATGCGAGGAAGCTCAAACTAACCCATGTAGAGTGACCACACAGAGGGGCCCCGCATGGAGTGGAGGCAATGTCCCCATTGGACAGCTAGCAGCAATGGCTCCATGTGAATGCATGAACCTTCTAATGATTCCAGTCACAGCCTCTATGTCTTCCAGCGGAGACTCCAGACAGATGTTGTGGCACAGAAACAAACCTTTTCTGACCCACAGAAACCATGAAAGAATAAATCATTACCGTTCTTTTAAGCCAGTATGTTTTGGGGGTGATTGGTTATACAATACAGTAATTGGAACACTGGAGCTTTTGTGAGGTTTCTTTTGGTATGCCTTGGAGAATTGTTGGTTACTCCTGATATCTGATTTGCATAAATGTCCCTGTTCATATGTGGTGAATATGTTTATAAGTCCTCTGCCATCTGCCTTCTTACAAGTCTAAGAGGTAAATTCTTTTTCACGCTTCTACAGAATATATAGACAGGGCCTTTTCCAAGAAACTTTCCCTAAAGCTCCTAGGTTGATTTAGATACCATTTTTCTGGGATCCCTTTGCAGTCTATTAACTATGGTCACACTGTGTGCTAAGGACCAGTTCACTTGCCTTTTCTTTCTTTAGACCCTGAGTCTCAGACAGTGTGGGTTTTTTGTCCCCATTTTTGTCTTTACAGCACTTAACACCATTCTGGAACATGGTAGGTGCTTAATGCATTCTCACTATAGAATTATTCAATTAGGACTTAGTTTATCCAGGCCTTGACTCAGAAAGCAATGGAAGAGAGTCAAAAGAGTTTCTAGAAGTGGGAAATCACAAAATAGTATTTCTAAGTGACATTCTAGATAGATTTTTAATAATGTCCCAAGAAGAAATTTTCCTTCTTAGAAAATGTGCAAAACTCTAGCTGCCTCCAGAGAACACACAAGTCATTGTTCTAAGTTGGCACCTAGAGGGAAAGTGATCTGATCTTGGTGGGCTGTTCCAGAAACACTGGAAATCCTCTAAGACAGCATCACTGAGAGCTAGAGACAGCAGATAGGCTAGGGAGATTAGAGTCCCTTCTCTTGCCTTTTTGACTTTGGGGTCAAATGCAGTGAAAGCTTCAGTTCGGTTCTTCCTCATCTCAATAGTTCATGAACTCAGTGTGCCTCAGATGCCCCCGGAGGTCTTGTTATGAATGCAGGCCCCAGGTCCAGAACTCTTGAAGTGTTAGATCTTGGTTGAGCTGGGAAGGTTCATTTTTAATAAGCTACCCAGTTGAATTCAGGACCATACTTTGAAAAAAAATCCCCCAAAATAACATGGTAAACTAAAGAATACAATTTACTTGTGGAAATGGGGGCTGAGAAACTTTGGAAGGTGTTGGAACCAACTATGGAAATCACATACAGAAACTTGATCCTTGAATTTCTAAATGGGAGTATGTCAAAGATTATCTCAGAAATGACTCCAAAAAGTGACATTTCCGGGTTGTCTTTAGAATTTAGTTGAGTCTCTTGATGATGTATAACATATTCAAGGTTTGCAGTGAGGACAGAGATGGGTCCTGAGTACATTTTCTCCCTGGAGTGCTGATCGATCTCCCAGCTCTCCTTTCACATTGCCTCTAACCCCATGTAACTATTTCTCTATTATCTCACGACCTCCCACCCCTGCCAGCTGCACCCTCTGTTTCCTCCCAGCCTTATGTTCCCTCTATGTATTAAGTCCAGCCTGACCATTTCCAAGGTGAATTTATCACCAGAAAGATGTGACTGTGGTTTCCAAGATTTCGACCCCATTCCAGGGGACAGAAATAGATTCCTGAGGTAAAGGACTGTGACATTTACCACCTAGCTGCTTTTATAACATTTGACTTTTAACCTCAAATGTTGAAAGGGTAGTGAAAAAACTCACCCAAGTCAATGGTTTAATTGACTCTGTTTTGTACCTTCCATGGAACCGGCCTTCTGCTTTGATGGTCGGTACACTTGTCAAGTGTCATGGCTTCAAATGTCTTGATTCCTAAGTGGCCGCATTCCCCTCAATATGGTTTCTTGTTTTTATTTAATGTAGGGAATGACTTTTTTCCCAGGCTCATCTGAACAATGTTTTGGAAGCAGCACTTGACCCATCTAAGCATCCTGGCTCCGCTACACTACCTGCCTTGACCAGAGTCTGTCCACCAACAGGAGATCAGATTATCACATTGAAGAGGTCTGGAATCCACATTTAACCCTTTGCATTTACTTAAGATTCCTGTATGGGAAGGATATAGGGGTGTTTTTCCCCTAAAAAAAAAGAGAGACGAAATGATAAATTGAATTTCTTTTTTTTTAAATTCATTTTGAGAGAGAGAGAGAGAGAGAGGGAGAGAGAGACAGAATCTCAGGCAGGCTCTGCACTGTCAGCACAGGGTGAAGTGGGACTTGATCCCACAAACTGTGAGATCATGACCTGAGCAGAAATCAAGAGCTGGTGCTTTACCGACTGAGCCACCCAGTCCCCTCAGTCCCTTGCCCCCAAATGGAATGTCTAAAAAAATTTTTTTAACGTTTTTTTTTTTTTTTTTAATTTATTTTTGAGAGACATAGAGACGGAGCATGAGCAGGGGAAGGGCAGAGAGAGAGGGAGACACAGAATCTGAAGCAGGCTCCAGGCTCTGAGCTGTCAACACAGAGCCCCACACGGGGCTCGAACTCACAGACAGTGAGATCATGACCTGAGCCGAAGTCAGCCGCTTAACCAACTGAGCCACCCAGGCGCCCCTAAAAAATTTTTTTTTAATGTTGATTTATTTTTGAGAGAGAGAGAGAGCAAGCAGAGAAGCAGAGAGAGAGAGGAGCAGAGAGAGGGAGACACAGAATCCAAAGCAGGCTCCAGGCTCTGCTTAGCACAGAGCCTGATACGGGGCTTGAACTCACAGACCGTGAGATCATGACCTGAGCCGAAGTAGGACGCTTGACCAACTGAGCCACCCAGGCACCCCTGGGATGTTTTTAAATGCAGAACAGTCTAAGGGCACGTGGGTATGTGGGGACAATGAAGAGAGACTCGTTCTTTCCTCGACCCTGGGAAAAGCTAGTGCATAGGTATCTGATGGACCTGGGAAAGTGGGGAAAGCAATAACAGACAGAGCACCGAGACTGTACAAGATCAGCCAATAGGCCGGAGTTTGTCTTTGCGTTCATGTTAAAGTGTTTACTTTAGAATGGGTACGATATAATAAAAACGCAACTTAGTTTTGTCTCTCACTATCTTCGGGGTCTCTAAAAGCAAAGCCTGCATTGTAGATTCCTGTGCCAGTGACTTATTGAGATGGTATTGTCAGCAGTGGAGTGAAGGAAGCAAGATAAGGCAGGGGAATAAAACTCAGTGAGGATGTGGTCTTGCCTGATGTTTGCCTGCAGCCTTGTCCCATGGGGATCCGTGGCTTACCAATTGCACCACGGAGTTAAGCTCTCCTCGACACCCCAGCTTTTGTACTCCTGAGTCTGTCATTGGCCATTGCCTGTTTGTGGGGGGGGGGTGGTGGTGGTGCACAGTGATGTAACCTGCGTGAGGTGGCTTCTGTTCTGCCAAAGGCAGTTCTTCAGGGGAGATAGGCGTGAGCCAACACTCACAGCCGGGCGTGCACAGAGACCTGCTGAAGGGGATCTGGGTGGGAGACGAAAGACATCCAGTACACTTCTTGTCCATTTAAAATTTATTTGGTGTGGGACTTTTCCCCCCACTATCATGATCCATAGTTTCCCCGTCACTCCTGAGCAGCTGATAGTTCTATAGTCTTTAAGGAGAAAGACAGCATTTTGATTAAGAAGCTAAAATGTCCAGTCTCACAGATAACATACTACTTCTGTATTCTAAGATAGGTTGTATCTCCTCTCCTTCCCTTTCACCCACGTCAGCTTCCTTAGGAATGTCAGGATAAGGCGGATCATGTGCCTGAAAGTTGCTTACTCACCACCTTCCCTGATCGAGCTGCTCTTACTGACTGTTGGTAGGGTTACAGTGGATCAGAAACCAGCAAAAAAGTGGCAGATATTCTAACTGGACAAGTACTAGTATAAGATGACTGTGTTCTCTGGACCAGCAGGTGCGTATTTTCCATCATGAGCACTCGTATGAGGTTTTCTCTCTTGCTGGGCTCCTGTGACTCTAAACCTCCCATTGTGGACAGTGCCTCCCGTTCCTCTAGCCTTTGCCCTCCCACACGGTCCTCTTAGACAGGAGGCACAGTGACTCCAAACTGGTCTCTTTCGTGTAGAACCCACATCTGGTCCATAGGAATCACTGACGCCCACATCCTTTGTCCTTACAACCCGGATGGGTGGAGAGGAGGGCAGACTAAACATGGCAGCAACCTGTTATCTACAGCCAAAGCCTCTGGCCAGCCTGTCCCTGTTGTCCTTTGGTTTGCAGACCAGAGATAGGCAGTAATCTTTTCTGCTTGTCTAATTCCAGGAGACTGAAATCAAGCCAACAAGGAGTCCTATCGAAGCCATCATTTTATTTTTCTCATTAGTTTTTCATGACAATTTTCAAATATTCAGTGAAGTTGAAAAGATGTCCAGTGAACAACTGTATACTCACCACCTACTCATTTTACTTTGCTCATTTTATTATGTATATATCCACTTACTCATCTCCTTATGCATCCATCAAGTCATCTTATTTTTGATACATTTCCAAATAAACTGCATACATCCGTGTGCTTCCGTGTAACACCTCGGCAGGTACACCATTCACTAGAATTCAGTATATGTTTTTACATATAAACTTTACATACAATGAAATGTAAGCATCAAGTAAACTTTTACTGAGTTTTGAGAATTGCATACACCTCAAAGAATTGCACGAAGTCTCAACAAGATGTAGATATTATCCCAGAAAGTCCTTTCGTGCCTTCTCGACATAAATCTCTACACCCCTCCCCCACCAGAAGCAACAACTTTGTTTCTTTCCCGCCATATTAGATTTAGGGTTGTAAAGTCTGTGAGAAATGAAATAATCCAGTTTGTCTTCATCTGTGTATGGAATCTCTCACTGGAGTGTTCCTGAGACTCATTTACATTGTTATGTGTATCAGTACTTCCTTTTTAAAGTTTTTTTTAAATTTATTTTGAGAGAGAGAGAAAACACAAGTGAGACAGGAGCAGAGAGAGAAGGAGAGAGAGAGAATCCCAAGCAGGCTCCACACTGTCAGTGCAGAGCCTGATGCAGGGCTGGAACTCACAAACTGTGAGATCATGACCTGAGCCAAAGTTGGACAGTTAACTGAGTGAGCCACCCAGATGCCTCATCAGTACTTCCTTTTTATTGATGACTGACATTCTCTCTTATGACTGGCACAGTTTCTTTATCCATTCTTCTATTTATGGGTACCTAGACTGTTTCCAATGTTTGACTAATATGAATAAAGGGAAGCCTCTGTCTTGGTTTGAGATGAAGATGGGCATGAGGATTGTAGGAAGGGAGAGTTCTCTCCAAAGAAATTTCTTCACATCTCCTCTCTCTATAATCTCTAAGACTGTTGATCCTTTCACGTTTTTACGGAGCTCTGTCATCAGATTAGTTTATGTTGCCTACCTTGAAAATCAACGTTTTGTTCTGTTTGACAGCATATTTTGGTATCTGATACCTATGGTATCTTGGTGCCTGAGGTGAAACTTCCAGTCTAGCAAACTGTGGTACTCATTATTCTTTGGGTTTCAGCAGAAGAAAGGAGCTGTTTTGGTGGAGAGGGACTAATGAGGCTCTATAGGCAGAATAGTCCAGGGACGTTGAAGAGGAGGAATTTACATGTTAATAGCCATTCCAAGTAGTGTTCCAGGCATGAGTTTCTCCCATAATGTCAAATAACAAAACCAACCGCAAAGTTGCTCTTATTCCTATTTTCAAAGCTGCTCTAAGTCCTAGTGTCTTGCTGAAGGAGGGCCTCAAATTCCTGGCATTATGAGTTGGTTGATGAGAATGACCTCGACCAGGTCACTACTAGTGAAGATAGCCACAAACACAAGGTAATGGATTTCATGACCAGCTTTGGCCCCGTGACAGAAATGACATTGGTGTCTTTGCTACACCTTGCATTATGATTAGCTGCACTAGTACCATGGAAATGAAGATCTATAGAGGCACAGTAGGAGGCATCCCTTAGTGGTGAGTTACACTGCTGTGATCATGCTGTGAGACGGGGTAGTTATCAAAGTTATCGTCTTATTTTAAGTAAGAACAGGTAATAATGAGAATCTTGTAGTAAAATCGAGTCTGCTTCATTTTAGCATGTAAATTTGCAGAGAATCTCAGTTAACCTTGTAATTTGGTTCACTAATTCTAAAAGGTTGGGATTGTTAGCTAAAATATATTGGATCTAGTGAAATGCAAGAGAACATTCATATTTATATATGCAACAAAAAGTAGAGAGGAAGAACAGTTGAAAGACAGATTATAAAAGTATACATTTTCTGTGAGAAGATGTAGGAAACGCAGACTTCCAAGCCTCTAGAGGATGGGAACAGAGACTGACTTAAGTGTTGTAAATACTCAACACTTGTTTATTATTGATGAAGAAGAGCATGATTCTCTTTAAAGCCCAGTTATTAACAAGGAAAGAGCCCAGTAATTTCTTCTTATCTTACCCCCAAATTCAATCTTGAGAGCCGTTTTTCACAGCTTGGCTTTATCTCCAAGTCCCCCAGTCACTGTGGAATAAGATTTGATTCAACTTATTTTTATAAATACGTAATTAAATAAAAATGTACTTAATTTATCAGGAAAGCAATGGCTCTTACCAGCTTTGTTTCTTTTCGGGAGAAACAATGATAAGGGGTTCTAAACGTTCCCAGAGGAATCTCCTTATGATCTTGAAAATCCTTGGAGAATTTCCCATCCATTCTTGCTATTGATGGTTGTTTGCCTTGGCTTAAATTAAACGTTCAGATGCCAGTCAGCTATTTGGATTACAGGGTGTCATAGAAAATGTATCGTGGTACCTAAGGAAATGCTGTATAAATAGTAGATGCTCAGTTTACTGAATTAAATTATTTTAATACTATCATCCTTCCCTCCAAAAGGATCAACATAGTGGTATACAACACTTGAAAGTAACTAATCAAGGAAAATACAACATTAAAAATAAAGGTATAAACAAAGGTAAAGGTAAAAATGGGTAAAAGGTAAAGGTAAAGGTAAAAATGAAGGTATAAAAAGGTAAAGCTAGGGATAGAAATAAAAATGCAGGACATGTACTGAAAGATCCGGGGAGAATGGTCTCCATATTTGCCTGTGAACTTTCTGGCAATCAATAAAAGAGGAAAGCAATCAAGACACACAGTTCACACATCTGTAAGATTAAACCACTTGTTCAAAGGAAGCGATCTGTTAATTGTTGAGAGAAATCTTCACCAGTAGTGCATTCTTGGGATGACACAGGGTGTATCAGGAATGATGTTCTCAACGCTCTTCCTATAGTAACATTCCTCAGTGGGTGGGGACGCTATAATACCAGTATGACCTAGTAGAAGTGGTTTTACATTTTTCCTTAAGGAAAGAGGGTGCAGAGAGGGTGCCACATGTCGTGGTGTGGTTCGTTCTTGAGGATAAATGGTTTTGAATGTTAGAGGAATGGACGGAGTACTTATTCTTTAAGGCTGTTTTCCAGAAATATTATTTCCCTTGACCAAAATTTTGATAAGTCCTAAGTGACAGTGAATTTGAGGTTATCCTTTCTGACAAGCACTTGGACTGGAAATATTCTCTCACACTTAATATGCCTTTACTGTTCTGCTGTGGGTTTTTTTGGATAATGTTGACATCCGCTCACAAAATTTACGAAGCTTGAGAGGAGAAAACCTTCCCCTATCAGGAAGATGAGTTGAGAAGAAACCCAAGTCAGTGACATGATTTTTCTTGGATAGGAAATCTAATACATGAACAAGTAGTTACCAGGGACCTTTTAATCTGACATCACAGAACATAACCCTTGTAATTTTACTCTGGAAAAGATTTCCAAATGCCTACTTCAGCCATAGAGAAGTTCCAGCAAGCTTCCCATAAAATATTTAAAATCGAACAGCAAATTTCTCAGTTGAATTCTTCAAGATAAAGCAGTTTGCAAAAGTAGTAACAGAGTGGGTTGATTTGCTGTCTGGAATTACAAGCCTTCAGTGTTAGAGACAATTACCTTGTTTTTTAGCTTTGGAGAAGTTGACAACATGTCCTTCTTCCTAATAGTTATTACAGACTGGGTGTAATGTCTACAAAGTTATGCCTACTACTAGTTATTTACCCAAAGGATACAAAAATACTAAGTTGAAGGGATACATACACCTCGATGTTTATAGCAGTGTTAGCAACAATAGCCAAATTGTGGAATCAGCCCAAATGTCTATCAACTGATGAATGGGTAAAGAAGATGTGGTATATGTATACAATGGGCCATTAAAAGGAATGAAATCTTGCGATTTGCAACAAAGTGGATGGAATTAGTGTATTATACTAAGAGAAATAAGTCCAAGAAAGACAAATACCATATGATTTCACTCGTATGTGAAATTTAAGAAACAAAACAAACACACACGGGAGAGAAAAAGAGAGGAAAACCAAGAAATAGACTCTTAACTACAGAGAACAATGTGATAGTCACTAGAGAGGAGGTGGGTGGAGGATGGGTGAAATAGGTGATGGGGATTAAGGAGTGTAGTACTTGTGGTGAGCACAGGCTGATGTACGGAAGTGTTGAATCACTATATTGTATACCTGGAACTAATATTACACTGTATGTTGACTAACTGGAGAATAAATAAAATAAAATAAATAAAAACTTGAAAAAAGAAAATCAAAGTCATTCCTAGAGTATAATAATAGGAAAACATTATATTTAGGTAGGGACTTGACTAGTATATATGCGAAAATTTTCTACTGAAGAAAACACATTTTCTTTGATATGGCACGAGTAGCAGGTAAACTCTGTTTATTTTATAGATGGATCTGTTGAGGGACAAATTTTAAAATGTGCCTTTCTCTGGGACATACATAGGGATGGTCACGTTTACAACGAATGTTTCTGATCAGCCTCAATCTTGCTACAGGAATGAGAAACAGCCATAGTAATTAGCCAGCTAAATAATCAATCATCTAACTAGTCCTGCATATCTTGGTTTCTCTCTTCAGTGGTTTCCATATATATGATATATGAGCAATCCTGCTACTATTTTTTTAAATGAAATTAAATGCAGAAAAATGATATTGAACTCCTATCGTACAACACTCAGAAAATTAATTTGAAATGGTTTTAAGACTTAAACTTAAGACCTGAAACCATAAAACTCTTAGAAGAAAACAGAAAAAAAGAAAAACTCCTTGACATTGGTCCTGGCATGATTGTTTTGGATATGACACCAAAAATGCAAGAAAAAAAGCAAAAATTAACTAGTGGGATTACATCAAACTAAAAAACTTTTGTACAGTAAAATAAATAATGAACAAATGAAAAGGCAAACTACCAAGTGGGAGAAGATATTTGCAAAGGATATATCCAATAAGAGGCTAATATCCAAAATATATAAAGAACTCATACCATTTGATAACAAAAAGCCCCAAACAGTCAGATTAAAAAAGGGTAGAGGAACTGAAGAGACATTTTTCCAAAGAAGACATCCAGATGGCCAACAGACACATGAAAAGATGCTCAGCCTCACTCATCATCAGGGAAATGCAAATCAAAACCACAATGAGATACCACCTCACACCTGTGGGAATGAATAGTGTCAAAAAACAAGAAATAACAAATGTTGGTGAGAATGTGGAGAAAAGGAGACCGTCATGCACTGTGGGTAGGAATATAAATTCGTTCAGCCACTACAGAAAATAGTATGGAAGTTCCTCAAAGAATTAAAAATGGAACTACTACATACTCTAGTAATGCTACTTCTAGGATTCTATATGAAGGGAATGAAATCAGGATATTAAAAAGATACCTGCACTCGCATGTTTACTGCAGCATTATTTACAAAGCCAAGATATGGAGACAACCCGAGTGTCTCTCTGCAGATGAATGAGAAAGAATGTATACGTAATATACATACATACACAATGGAATATTATTTAGCTATGAGAAAGGAAATCTTCCTGTTTGTGATAACATGGATGGAGCTTGAAGACATTATGCTAAGTGAGATAAGTCAGATAGAGCAAGACAAATACTGTATACTATCACTTATATGTGGAATCTAAAAAAGCTAAACTCATATGAACAAATTGCAGAGTAATGGCTACTAGGGGCTTAGAGAATTGGGGAGATGTTGGTTTAAGTATACAAACTTGTAATTGGAAGATGAATGGGTTCTGAGGAGCTAATGCACAGTCTTGTGATTATAGTTAAGAATACTGTATTATATACTTGAAAGTTGCTAGGAGACTAGATCTTAAATGTTCTCACCACAAAAAACAAATGATAATTATGTGATGTGATGGAGGTGTTAGCTAACATAAGGGTGGAAATCGCATTACCATATGTAAGTGTATGAAACCAACACATTGTACACGTTAAACTTACAAATGTTAGATGTCAATTATATCTCAATAGTGAAAAGAGAAATTAAAGTCTATTTGTGAAGTATATCTATATTGTTCTATCTTCACTTGACAACTCAACCAGCTTAGATTTATTGATATTAATGAGTATAATGAGGATTCACATTAGAGAAAACCCAATTGGTTTCCTCTCTCTTCCTCTCTTCCTCAGTGAGTCAAGCATTAGTCCAGCCTCTTAGCCACACTGGGCTTATAACCAAGAAAATTTTAGCCTAGAGAGAATTTAGGAACACGTCACTGGAAGTGTTGGCTGAATATAGTTTTTGCTCTTTGCCCTGTACCTTAGCAAGGCTGCTACATGGTACTAAAGAGAATGATTTGGCTGAAGGATCAGCTGAGACTTACCGTGATGAGGGTATCAACCTCCTGTCATAAGTCAGCTGACCTGGGCTGGCCGTGTCTACTTCCCCTTTCATTCTTCTGCTCCTGTATCCAGTCTTCTTTGCCTCAGACGAATGGCTAGGCTAACGGTGGTGCCCTGCACCTGCCTATCTAACCTTACGCCTCTAGCCTGGTTTGATGGTGTATCCCTTTAGGATTGGACTTCCCTTAAATGGAAAGATCCAGCCTCAAGGAGTCATTGCAATAGGCTTCGAACATGGGAAGCACATTTATACCCATGTATATGTGTGTTTACCAAAATAAGGTCTGCAAAGAGGTGGTAGCAGGGGAAATAGGAATCTTATATGCAGACGTCAATAATTATTGGTAGACAATTAACCTTTAAAATAGGATTTTTAATGTTCTTAGATAACAGAAGCTAAAGATAAATCAGTCAAAAAGCAGACTGCACTGTGGAGTTAAATATCATACCTTTCTTCCGTTCCTGCCTATTGGTGTGAAACCCATCCTACTGCTTTCTACCCAGGAATAGAAATTAATATTGGAAAAATTATCTGGGACATAAAGTCCTCAGCACGAGCCTGAAGATTTCCATGAGCCAAAGGAGACTGGACCTCATTACCTTCGTGGGGGAAGTTAGCTGTTGGGAAAGATGGGAGAAGTGGGGATTTTAGAGGGGAAGGCAGGAAGATAGAAGCTACTTCTTAAACCACAGGCATCTGTGTGGCAATACTTCTGTGTCCTAAGGAACGTCCAGCTAGACAAACAGTTCTGTGCAGTGAGGCATTAAGCCTTTCTACACAAGTCCCAGTGAGCAACGCCAGGGCACACGGTGCCTAGGTTTTTACTTCCCCCAACTTTCTCTGCTTGAAATTGTATCACATGGATCCACCTACCAGAGAACACCCATCAAGAGAAACAAAGAGGTTTATTCTATGGGGTTGTCCCCCCACTTTCAAAATAAAAGAAACTCAGTAATACTCCTTTGAGAAAAAGGGCCCAATGCCAGGTTATCTAAATGCTGTGACATGACAAGAATCACCCACACCCTGCTGTCTACATTTCCCATCTCTAGTTGTTATTAAAATAGGTTTTTCCACCAATGCTGATTTATGAAATTGGCTTAACTTTTCCAGACAGTCCCCAAATGAACAGTCACTCTGCATTAATAGGACTTGCAGTAGTCAGGCATCCCTGGGCATTCCATCTCTTTTACCTAGCTCTGCCATCTGTCACTGTAATACCTGTGTCACCGAGTTTTGAACCATAATACTTATACCTCATCAGCTTCCAAATGGTTCCGTGATCTGTCAGCAGTGATCAAGGCAGTGCAATGAGACATGACAGGGCATTTCCAAGTAATTTTTAAGGAGGCCCAAGAAGGGAAAAGTTGAAGCCTGGGGACATTTGAGTCACTCCACCTTGAGTTGCTTTTACCGGGTTCCCAAAGTTTCTTGATGTGTTTCTGTGTGTGTGTTTGCTTTTTTGTTTTTAAATATCCTGAAGCAAAAGTTCGTATACCTGACTTAAACTTGGCGTGGTAGACAGATAGATGCATACTGCTGCACCTCTGTACACCTAGTGGGTTGTCAACGTAGTGAGACAAAGCAAAAGAAAGGGTAGGGGCGTGGTGGGAGTGGGAACGGAAGTGTTATGTGTCTCTGTGTGTGATGAGGGGGAGGGACTTAGGAGGTAGTTCACCTTGAATGGTGGAAAATTTCACAGATGTGGTAGGGGAAGGTCACTAATATTGATTTATTTAGAATCTCCTTTCTTCTAGACATTGGGCTAATGCTTATGTGCACATTGTCTATTTAACCCTTAAAAGAACTCAATAGAATGAAGCAGCACTGAGTTCAATAGCAGGATTTGTATTGGATTTTACAGATGAAGACAAACATATTTTACAGACATAGAGATTGGATCTTGATCAAAGTCATACATGCAAAGAGTGTGCCAGTGATATAAACTTGGGCTGCTTAAAATGCGTCAGATTCTAGACTATCTGCTATTTCCATAATGAGCGAGGGGTGTGGGAATCAAGATTTTACCGCTGTCCCTTTGAACCCCTTATCCACCAGAACAATTTTGGGATGGCTCCAATTCTCAGGAACTATTATCTATATATATCCACCAAGATCTTTTCCAGCCCTATTTCCTATCATTTGAAAAACATTTATTCTCTCTTTACCACTGTGGCAGTCTGCCTGGAAATAGTTGCAATGTATCATTTTCCACAATAATGGAAGGTGGGCTAGGAATTACCTATAATTTGTTTCTCCATCCAGGCACGTCAAACTAAGTTATGATGAAAGTGGAGCGGCAACCTTGATCACCTACCGTTTTATAGCTGATGTGATTGTTTTTATGAAGCCTGTAACGTTTTTAACATTATGGTTGTGATGATCCCGATTCTTGTCTCAGCAGAACAATATTACAAGAGTTGAGTCAATTCTGATTGCAGAGGATGGGAGTATGGTTTGCTAGTGATAGGGTTGGAGAGAAAATTGCACAAAGCCTGCTCCTGTTGCCCCCCCACAGACAATGTAGGAAGCTCCGGCCAGAATTCTGCTGCATCCATGAATTATTCAGTTTTCTGTTTGGCAGGGGGGAAATGAGTTGCAAGCAAGTCATTCTCAGATAACTAGGAATTTAGATGAAATTGTCACTAGATCACTCTATTCAGAGAGAAGACATGGTCAAGGGTATTTAGTGAAACCAGCCTCATGTTTTGGGGAGATTTTGGAACAAGATACTATCGCTGTTTTCTCGTGGCTGAATACCTGTAGTAGAAGGAAGAGGCATAGGGGGAATTATAGAATAGCATTCATATCCCAGTCATAGTCCTTAGTATACAATATTTTTAAACAAATATTTATAGAGCATCCACTATTGGCCATACTTATGCTATATTCCATGGATAAAATAAAGATGACATCATCCTCAATGAAATTGAGGGATCCTGACCCTTACCATTTTTAATCCATCTTGGTAAGTGACATAATAATGTGTATGAACACACTAATGTCGAAACTTCTGGAGAAATGATTAAGGAAGATGATCAAGAGGTGGTACCATTTGAGCTGATCCATGCTGACTGAGTAATGGATTTGACAAGGCAAGACAAGAATAGGGAAGATCCTGTGAGCATAGAAGCCAGCCTGATAATAAGCACAGAACTATGACCCAGGGTGGGGGAGGATTGGTGGTGGGGGGTGTTTATGGGAGGGGTATGGCTAGAAATTAGGCCTGGCCTGTTTCGTTTGGAACACTGTTTTGAAAGACTTGGAAAGCCATGATAAAAAAATCTAGATTTGATACCATAGGTTATAGGTCACAGAGTTAATTGTCTACAGAGGCCAGGAAGGTAATATAAATGAGTGATTCTGACCAAGTAGTGACTCTGGTAATTTGGGCAGTAGGGGTCCTTCTAAGGAAGACAGTTGAGACTCCATTCTCACTGATGGTGGTTTTTCTAGTGTATGAACCCTACATTGCCGATATCCAATTTTCTAAGAGAAGCCTGAGGTCACTTTTTTTTTTTTTTTAATGTGAGCTCTCGTGATACTTACATGTTGGCAGCTAATAATTTTCTTTTTTAACATTGAGGGCCAAATGAAGCCAATCTTAAAGATTTGTGTCTCTTCATATGCCAGTGGCTTGTGAACTGGAGACAAATAAAAACCCTTAAGTATTTACACTTAAAGAGCTGACTTGGTTGTATGGAAGGTGGCACTTGAGTCAAGGAGACAGTTGGAGAGCTGGAGTCTGAGAGATGATAAAGGCTTGACCTCAGGCAGTTGCGGGGGTGGGGAGGTTGGGAGAGGAGAGAGGAGTGGAGACAAGAGCCTTGAAGCATCTGGTGACCTCTGAATGTAGGGGTGAGGATGTGATGCCATCATGAATGACACCTGGGAAGTTGTAAGGCTGTTAGTGGAATCGAGGAGACAATGACAGGAGCTACTGTCATGTGCTCCTGGGTAATGCTTCCATTTTGCTTTTTACCATACATTTTATATCTGTACTCTACAACCTACTCTACATTTCTGGAATACATTATATGGAGAATAAATTTTTTTCCTTAAACCCAGTAAATTATCCTTTTTCCTTTTTCCCATTCGTACTACAAGATGAACTGTTGGCATTAGCTGCTAGATTTCAGACTTTCCCTGTATAGCATTAAACACATTGATGTGGTTGAAGCAAGGGGCTGAAAGTATTTTAATCCTGGATGGATAGCAGAAGAAGAGGAATTTATGAGTCCAATTCTTTTCGAGTGTGAAGATAATGCTTTTTGCCTTTTCTGCCTCCGCTTTTTTCTTCTGCATTTTACATTTTTGCGACAGTGAGTCAGACACACTATTATTCTGTTCAGCAGCCTTGACATCCACAGCAAATTTGCATGAACGAAGAAAGGGTTGCTTCTATATCATTTTCTTTCATTCTAAGTGGTATTTTATTGCAGTGGAGATTTTACGTGGTCTCTCCACTAGAACATCTCATTTATAGGAACCTTCCAAATTGTCTGTTGATTTGCTTATAGGACTATTGGAATAGCAGAGAGCCTGGTTTCTTGGATGGTAAGTTGGCCCAGAGAGATGAAGGCATTAATTTAACACTGCTCGGTGCAGTTCTGGAGAAGCTGAGTCTGCAGCAGAATCCCATCTAACAGGCCGAATTTCCTGGAGAAGGGCTTCTCGAATGTCTCCTGTGCAGGATGCCTTTTCGTGGCCCCCCAGAGTTAGGACCCCTGCTTGTACCTGACAGTGTCAAAGGTCGTGCCTCTTTTTCTTTCTGTTGCTCCACTCTCGGGCTTTTGCTACCGCACCAAGCAAGTTGGGTAAATTCTCATTCCGTTGGACACAGTCTTTTTACACAAAGATGTGGTGAACTTGGTAGAGTTTTTAGTTAACTTGTGACACCAGATGCAGGGAGGGACTTGAGTCATCTTTACGTGTTCCAACTGTGCGACCTCAGTTTTTGTGAAATAGTCCGCTAGGGATCCGTGGGACATGAAGGATCTCCACAGTCCGTTCCAGCATTCTGCTCCTTGTATCAGGAAATAAGCAGTTATACAGGACTGTATGCTTAGTATTTAATAGAGCCTGCACTTACCTGAAAAGGTTGTCAGGCAGTAGGTGCCTTTGGTGCTCTGATGGCTAGGTGGCTGACATAGCAGAGTCCCTTTCTTCCCTCTAATGAGACTACATGTTCCTTTAACATCCTTTTATTTTTTTAAATTTAAAAGTATATCAAAATTAAGATTTTTTTTTGATCACATAATATATGCACATGGTAAAAAATTCAAATAGCAGAAATTATTCTTTAGTATTTCTTAGATAAGAAGAACAAAGGGGAGATTTCATTTTCAGCTCTGCCTCTGCTTTATTTGGTAGGGCTGGACCAATGGTACATTTCTGTGTCTCAGTTTCTTTTCCTGAAACCTAGGAGTGGGAATCTTCACCCAATAATTCTTGAGGATTGTCGTGAGGCCTTAGTAAATACGCTGTGTGCGATGGTTTAAGTGCATCGGCACTACAGGACTTTTGTTACAGTTTCCTCTTGTCTCAGTTGTGTCTCCAGCCAGTATCTACTGTGTGCCTGGTGTAGGCTGGGCCTTGAGGTAGAACTTTAAACTATTAACACAGTCCTCAAAATGGTTCTATCAAATAAATACTATTTAAAAAAAATGTTTATTAGGGGCGCCTGGGTGGCTCAGTCGGTTGAGCGGCCGACTTCAGCTCAGGTCGTGGTCTCACGGTCTATGAGTTTGAGCCCCACGTCTGGCTCTGTGCTGACAGCTCAGAGCCTGGAGCCTGCTTCAGATTCTGTGTCTCCCTCTCTCTCTGCCCTTCCCCTGCTCACGCTCTGTCTCTATGTCTCTCAAAAATAAATAAAATGTTAAAAATATTTTAAAAATGTTTATTTATTTAGTTTGAGAGAGAGAGAAAGAGAGAGCATGATCTAGGGAGGGGCAGAGAAAGAGGGGGAGAGAGAGAGAGAGAGAGAGAGAGAGAGAGAGAGAGAGAGAGAATCTCAAGGAGGCCCCACACTGTCAGCGTAGAGCCTGACATGGGGCTTGAACTCACAAACTATGAGACCATGACCTGAACTGGAACCAAGAGTCAGATGCTCAGATGACTGAGCCACCAGGTACCCCAAGTAAATACTATTATTATCTCAATTTTATGGTGGGAAAATGGAGTCACAGAGAAACTAAATAACTTGTCAAAGTTCACACAGCCAGTAAGGAGTAGCAAAGTTGGATTTAAAGCTAGTCTTTTTTCCTTTTCCTCTCTCCCTCACTTTCTTTCTTTTTATGTACACATATATATCGTATATATACATATGTTTATATATGTATCAATTTATCCAATCTATTTATGATATAGCCACTTAATATTTTTTGCTGAACACTGTGTTTATATCAGTAAACATTCCTTTAAAACATATTTTCTGGGGCGCCTGGGTGGCTCAGTTGGTTAAGCGTCTGACTTCGGCCCAGGTCATGATCTCACAGTTCATGAGTTCTAGCCCCACGTCGAACTCCCTGCTGACAGCTTGGAGCCTGCTTCAGATTCTGTGTCTCCTGCTCTCTCTGCTCCACTCATGCTCGGTCTCTCTCTGTCTCTCAAAAACAAATAAATGCTAAAAAAATAAAAAAAAAACCAAACATATTTTCTAATGATTTCAAAATATATCATTTGTCTGCAGAGTAGTTACTTAAATGATTCATGTCTGCTAGGCTCCTTTCTTCCTCCCTCCCTCCCTCCTTCCCTCTCTCTCTCTCTCTCACTTTCTCTTTTGTTTTCTTTTCTTTCACCATTATGCATAAAGCAAATGTCCTGATTCATAAGGCTTTGTGGGCACCTGTGATTATTTCCTTAGGGGAGGAGAACCGCATGGAATTGCTATTTCAAAGAAGATGGACATTTTTAAGGCTCTTGATATATATTGCTAAGTCGCCCTCAGAAAAGGTTGTGTCAATTTATTTTTCCTCCAGACTCTATATTCCATTTTCATGAGGATGACAGAGCAATTACAGGAGGCTAGATTAGGACAAGACCTTACAGATCAGCACTTGCCCCTGTGTGTGCACGTGTTCACATGGACTGTAGACAAGGAGACAGAAGGTGGGTACCTCGTCCAAGGGCACAAGGCAAATTAATAATGGCCGAATCCAGGTGATACCGGTTAATGATAAGCAGTAGATAAGGTAGGAAATGCCTACATGGGAGTGGGAATATTATCTTTCAGTCATTTTACAGTCTCATTACCAGATGTCACCCTTCCATTTTCTGGTTGCTTTATTTGGATGACCTCAAAAGCTTCCAATGTTGTTAGAACAGAATCAATCTTGTGGCAAGCGGCAATTTCAAATGGCAGTGGTAAACCAGAGAGTAGGGCTATGGAGACAGCTCAGCCACATCTGCAAAGCTCCCTGCAGCTGTTTTGGGTGTATCTACAGGGTGAACACCGGTTGTTTATAAACAAAATGTTGTTGCACAAACCACCTAATAGCATGAAAGAAAATAAAAATTAAGAGAAAAAAAAACTTTTTTTTTAATGTTTATTTTTGAGAGAGAGAGAGACACAGCGCATGAGCGGGGGAGGGGCAGACAGAGAGGGAGACACAGAACTCAGAGCAGGCTCCAGGTTCTGAGCTGTCAGCACAGAGCCCAATGCGGGATTCCAACCCATGAACCACGAGATCACGACCTGAGCCAAAGTCGGATGCTTAACCGGCTGAATCACCCGGGCGCCCCAATAATTTTTTTCAACTTAAAATAAAGTTTATTACTCACAGGTCCTGGAGGACACATGGCATGCCTGATGGCCATTATGGGAGGTCTCAGAGAGAGCAAGAGACAGAGAGATTAAGAGTGAGAGAGAAAGAGAGCAATGCTGGTCCATGGGCAGAGTGGCTAGGGGTTTTCAGGTTCACTTTAATTGGTGAATTTAAAACATAGGGTGGAATTGGGGGATGTGCAAAGTGGACAAAGGGGAGTGGGAGACACAGGGTTCCAGTTATGGAATGAAAAAGTCACGGGAATCAAAGACACGGCATAGGGAGCATAGTTGATGATATTGTAATAATATCTATGGTGAAGGATGGTAGCCGCCCTTGTGGTGAGCACAGTGTAATGCCCAGAGAAGGGGAATCACCACACGGTACAATGGCATCCTACACAACACATAGTCGTGCAACAACTATACTTGAAAAGTTTTAAAGAAAATAATAAAATATCTTCCTACATTACTTAGAAATAACAACAACAAAACTCGCGCAGAAAGCATAGTAATGGAATTTGGGTATAGAGAGGGAAAAGTAAGGTCACTCATGGTCAGTGAACTAAGATTACCCAGGGCTTTCTAAAGGGGTCCTTCGTGGGTGGGGCCAGCCGGGATGCTTGTATAGCGATTGTGTCATAAAAGCGGCCTTATGTTTCTTTGAAGAGTGGTCTTTTAAAAATTACTTATTTTATTTTATTTTACCTTATCTTAATTCCAGCAAAGATAACATACAGTGTCAGGTGTACAAAACAGTGACTCAACAACTACACACATCCCCCGTGCTCACCACACGTGCACGCCTGAATCCCCATCGCCCACTTCACCCATCCTCCCACCCACCTTCCCTCTGGGAACCATCAATTTGTTCTCTACAGTTAAGAGTCTGTTCCTCGGTTTGCCTCACTCTCTTTCTTCCTCTTTGTTCATTTGTTTTGTTTCTCAAATTCCACGTATGAGTGAAATCATATGGTATTTATCTTTCTTTGGCTGACTTATTTTGCTTAGCGTTATACTCTCTAGTTCCATCCAGGTTGTTGCAAATGGCAAGATTTCATTCTTTTTAATGGCTGACTAATATTATGTTATGTGTATATGTATATGTATATGTATATGTACACACGCATACACACCACTTCTTCTTTGTTCATTTGTCAATCAATGCACACTTGGGCTGCTTCCATAATTTGGCTATTGTAAATAAGGCTGCTGTAAACATAGGGCACATATGTTCCTTTGAATTAGTGTTTCATATCTTTTGGGTAAATACTCAGTAGTGTGATTGCTGGATTACAGGGTACTTCTGTTTTTAACATTTTGAGGAACCTCCATACCATTTCCCAGAGTGGCTGTAGTTTGCAGTCCTCTCAGCAGTACAAGGGAGTTCCTTTTTCTCCACAGCCTTAACGACACTTGTTGTTTCTTGTGTTTTTTATTTTAGGCATTCTGACAGGTGTGAGGTGATATCTCATTGTAGTTTTGATTTGCATTTCATGATGGTGAGTGATATTGAGCATCTCTTCATGTGTCTGCTGGCCACGTGTACGTCTTGTTTGGAGAAATGTCTGTTCATGTCTTCTGCCCAACTTTTATTTTTTAATTTTTTTAATGTTTATGTATTTTTGAGAGAGAGAGAGAGTCAGATTGTGAACAAGGGAGGGGCAGAGAGAGAGGGAGACACAGAATCCAAAGCAGGTTCCAGGCTCTGAGCTATCAGCACAGAGCCTGTTACGGGGCTCGAACTCATGAACTGTGAGGTCGTGACCTGGGCTGAAGTTGGACTCTTAACCGACTGAGCCACCCAGGTGCCCGTCTTCTGCCCATTTTTTAATAGTCATTAGCCAATATCTTCTCCTATTCAGTAGGTTGCCTTTGGGTTAAAAATTAAATTTTAAAAACACCTATAATTCTGCCACTCTAAGATTTTTTTCCATATTTTCACATGAAGTATACTTTTTATGTAGTTTTAATTATATCATAGATATAATATTGTATTTTACTTTTTTCACCTCTCAAATCGTATTTAAGAAAATTTTGCCAAGTCTGCCTGTGAAATTATTATTTTTTTTAAAAATAGCTTCCCGGTCAAGTATCTTGCCATGTTTAATTAAGCATCCTCCCCTTCTTCACCATCTAGGTTGTTTCCCAATTTTTAGCATCATTAAATGATGTGGCCGAGATACCTAGATGATGTCTATGTATTTCCGTTTAGTTACATCATTTGTAACTTCAGGAGGAGATGAACTACCTTAAAAAATATGAACACTTTTATGGGTTTTAATACATGCTGCAAAATGCTTTCCAGAATGGTTGGATAACTTGATTATGTCAACACACAATACCAAGCATTTTTAGATGCAATGAAGGATTCAATTATTTGTTAAAAAAATAAATGAAGTCATCCAGGCCAACTCTCACTTCTGCTTTGGGAGCCATGGCTGCCAGCCTTATAGATGGTTTGCTTGTAACATTCTTGGTCAGGTGACTTTGAAATTCTGGCCCAGCTTGGAAGGAATGCTACAAGATTAATGGCTATTTAACTGATTCCACTCCTACATCTGGCTGGCTCTTAGCTGACCTCTGTATGTTTTGGTCTGGACTTGTACTGCCTGGGGCTTCCTGATTTGTAGACGTTGAGGGCAGAACTGCTCAATTTATATACTTATTCATCCTCTCTCATTCTGGGCATAGTTTGAAGTCCTCTGTTTATTTGAGTTGGAATTAGTTCAGTGTTTTCTAGGGCCATCCCGAATTCAATAAACAGCCAACAACTAGCTCCCTGGCTAGAGCACCATTCCGATGATTTCCTCCATAATAGTTGAGTCATTTTGATGAGACCCTTTCTTCATGATAAAAGAATACAATAGTTTCCCAGGCATATTTTATCAAACTGCTTCATTGGGTAAATACTATTAACAGAATTGGGATGTAGGGAGGTTGGGGAGAGAAAATGAGCCCAGTTTTGTTATTCAGTTCGAGGTCTAGAAGGACATCTAATGGAGATGCTGAGCATGTAAAAAGCTGTGCAGGCTTGATACCCTGGAAAGCTGTGGCAAAAGAAAATGAGATTTGGAATTCAGAGAGGTAGTAGGAAAGTAGTTATGATCCTTAAAAAGAGGGAAAAAATAGGATAGAGGTTAAGTATGTGAAGTGTGATGGACTTGGGTTAAAATCTTGATTCTGCCTTTTGCTTTGTGTCTTTGGGCATGTTATTTAACTTTCGGGGGTCAGTTTCCATATCTACATAATGGGGGTAATAACACCTACCTCACAGAGTGGATGTGAGGATTGAAAAGGATAATAGAGTTTTTAAAAACCAGTGGATATTAGCTATTGTTATTGCTATGACTGATAGCAGAACACATGTAGGGTGTCACAGGAGGGGTCAGTAGAAGACAAAGAATAAGTGGTCAGAGAGAAAATGAAAACCAGTATGGTCCAGGAAGCCAGTCACAGAGGGACTCTAAGAAAGGAAGAAATGAGCAACAGGGTCATAGATGAGAGAGAAGCCAATGGAGATCAAGTTCAAAAAAGGTTTTTTAGTTTGGGGATCACTAGATCTCCTATAACTTCCAAGAGAATGGTTTTTGTAGAAAAATTGGGCAGAAAGTGCATTGTAGGATATTAACCAGCAGTATGGAATGTTTCCTAAGCCCTACTAAACTCAACGCAGTTAAGGTAGGTTTCCAAAGAGAGGTGAAACCACTAGCCATGTGATTGTCATTGGATACTACGCACTTAGATTTTACAAGTGCCCCCTTGTCCTAGGCTCACCCAAAGAGGGTGACTTCCGTGGTCATATGAAGCTGAAATATGTTATGGTTGCAGCCTTCCTTGTAGCCTTGCTTATATGTCAACTTCTGACTTAGCAGCAGATACATTTTCTGCCTTTGGCTACATTTCAGCTGCTTATGGGAAAATATGATGAAATCATCAGGCATAGGTTTGGATTCAGCACATTTAAAAAAAACTGATGTCATTTGGCTTAGGTTCCTACCACACACACACACTTCTCTCAGAGTCCATTCACCTGCAATTAAAAGACAGAATGTTAAGTTAAACCCACCCAATCCCTCCATTCTGCGGACCTATTAAAAAAGTTATTTGTTGAGAGTAGCTTTTTGTCTTTCATTTCATTTCTTCTCTGGCAGTCACAAAGATGAGTGTCTTTCTGCCATCTTGCTGAAAATTGAGGTGGGATGGACTCATTCAACTCAAACTGGAAATGAGAGTTAAAGTTTTTAGAAAATTTTAGGAATTTTCTGCAAGAAATTGCAGGTTTTCTTAATGACACAAAATTATGGCACATGGTCTTTTAATTTCAGAGAATTTGATCTAACCACAAACAAATAAGAAACCAACCGGAATCATTTCAGTTTTGGAAAAACAATTGAAATAAATCTCTCTCTCTGTGTTTTTCCCTTCTTTCTATTCTCTTTCTCCCTCTCTATTTTTATCTCTCTTACCTTTGTCATCATTATTCAATCTCATTCTGGGTTCAAACTATTTCAGACTTTGAGCACTTGTTTGAACTAACAGATGATATGTCCCTATTCTCAGGCTGCTCCTAGGGCTGGTTCATCATTTTGCTGCTCATAACTTGGGACATTTCAGATGCTTCAGTGAGCGGTCTGATATTCCTTGAACATATAATTAGCCCTCTCTCCTTGGGAAAGGATGCTCTCCACATGTTCTACATCAGTCGATTGGCATTCTGGATAGAAGTCGTACTTCCTTTAAAATTTAAGAAAAGGAATCAGGTGTCCTAAGCACAGCCTTCTCTCTGTTGCTGACAGAAGGTATGCAGCCATAGGCTGAGTTCCACTGCTTTTTTTTAAATGCTTATTTATTTTTGAGAGAAAGAGACAGAGTGCAAGCAGGGGAGGGGCAGAGAGAGAGGGAGGCACAGAATCCAAAGCAGGCTCCAGGCTCTGAGCTGTCAGCACAGAGCCCGATGCAGGGCTCGAACTCACAAGTTGGAGATCATGACCTGAGCCGATGTCACTGATTGGCTTAACCAACTGAGCCACCCAGGTGCCCTGGCTGAGTACTACTATTTATTGGTTTAATGAAAAGCTACCTTCCTAATTTTCTAGTTACATAAAGAAGTCTAATCTCAAAGTTGCTATCATAGAACGATTTACTGGTAAACCTACAATTCTCTTTCCAGAGAGAGACTTGAATAGTTATGGGAGACCTTTATGAGTTACTCTTTCAAAAGTCGATTGGAAAGATATCATAAGAGCTCAAAGAAGGAACCAAACAAGGAGCACCTGGGTGGCTCAGTCAGTTAAGCATCCAACTCCAGCTCAGGTCATGATCTCATGGCTTATGAGTTTGAGCCTCACACCGGGCTCTGTGCTAACAGCTGGGAGCCTGGAGTCTGCTTTGGATTCTGTGTCTCCCTCTCTCTTTGCCCCACCCCCCTCTCAAAAATAAACAAACATTAACTTTTTTTAAAAAAAGAAGAAACTAAACAAATGTTTATGGAATCCACTGTATGTGCCAGGTACCGTTGGTATTTTGTAGAGGGATCTCTCTTGCTTCTCAATACGACTAGGAATGTAGGCATTGTTTGAAACTGGTACCAGGACCCCTTTCGTCAGTCATGATTTCTGCAGTTTCACTTAGTGATAGAGGCAGTTATGCTCACAGTGTATGAGAGATTAATTCCCCTCACAACGCACACAGACATCCCCTCATACCTAGCTCAGGGAAATAATCCTGCACAACAATTGATACCAGAGGCTGGAGCCGGCAGTGCTAGACTGAGTCTGGTTTGCTGACATAAGGATTTGGTTTTCACAGTACTGAAAAAAAAAATCATTTTAGATGGTCGTCAGTAATTAAAAACACTGAGAGGTTTTCCACATAAATTTTGATTTGCGACTCTTGAAAAAATCGGGTAATCTGACATCAGGCTTAGATCCCTTAGTCAATAATAACTGGCAGGCATTGGATGGCCTGAATGCCTTCATGTAGTTTTAGTGTCAGAGCTCCTTATTCATGCATAACAAAGCTCTCCTTATATATTCCCTCTTAATTCAGCTCCTTCCGATAGTCATGTTATCCCATATTGCAGAACGCCAGGAACCATTAGGATAAGAGGGCAGAGTGAATCATTGAGTTATTATTTTTAGGGTTTCATTTGGAATCTCATCTTTACATCCTTAAGAGAGTTGCGTATTTGCTTTTGCCAATCAGCACGTTAAATAATTCCTCTTTGGATCAAGGTTCTCCTTTTATCATTGCTCTAGGGTTACTATCCAGAGCAGTCATGTCTTCTCCAACATCAAGCATCAGTTCGTCAAAGGTAAAGATAATGCTAAAATCACACTCATCTTATATAACAAATACTTGGACCACAAGCCATATCCTAAGTGTGAAAGTCTATAAATCACCCCAAGTTAGAACGGGATGTAGGATGTCACACAGTGTGCAGACCAGGTTTGTGGGGCCTGTCAAGGGAGCTTAGAGAGTTTGCTGTGGTTAAACCCCAAGTGTCTTCAGTTTAAGCCCTCTATTTTAATATCATAGTTACCATAGTTACCATTGTACAGATTCAGAAGTTTAGGAAGTGTGCGTAATCTGATCTGAGAACTGGAAGTTGAGATTTGAACCCTGACAATGTGTATCTATGTCTACATCTATATTTATACGTATATCAATGCGTATCTATGTTCATGCCTATCTATATAATGTATGTATTCTAGGTATAATATATACACACACATAGCTTTCTCTATTTAAAATTACATCCATTGTTAGCATTAGACTTAAAAGTAGTATTACCACTAGCAACTATTTTCACTTCCGAAAGTAGCTGGAGTCTCCCACGGGGCATCCTGAGTGTAGGCAGTTTGATGCCTGAGTGACAGCTCAAAGAAGAAAACTTGAACGATTTGCCAGAAATGAACCTGCAAGTGGAGCTCTCCCTCCACCCTCTCTACTGTGTAAGAATTATTAACAAATGTATCACTGGGTCATCTCATGAGGCCTTGACATACACTGGTCCATTAGCATTTTAAACTCCCATTTGGGGTCAGAGTTTCTGTTGGGTTCTCCCATGTCTACAGACTAATAGGAAAGAAAAGAATTCCAGGTTTGTTTATTATATCCTAAAGTTAAAAAGAATCTAAGATAAAAGAGATACAGGGTCCAAGAATAATAAAAGCACCATCCAGGTAATTAAGGGATTTAATTGGTATAGACCCTTAGCCCTCAAGCTGAATGTGCAATAGCTCATACTTTAAATGTTAGAATATCTTTTTTAAATAAGCCTTTCTGGGGAGCCTGGGTGGCTCAGTCAGTTAAGTGTCCAACTTCGACTCAGATCATGAACTCATGGTTCGTGAGTTTGAGCCCCACATTGGGCACTGTGCGAACAGCTCAGAGCCTGCAGCCTGCTTTGGATTCTGTGTCTCCCCCTCTCTCTGTTCCTCCTCCGCTTGCGTGCGTGCTCTCTCTCTCTCTCTCTCTCTCTCACTCAAAAATAAATAAAGATTAAAAAAAGTAAAAAAAAAATGAAAGTCTTCACAGCACCTAGGACATCAGACTCTGTCTGCAAAGAAGACTACTGTTTTCATTAAAGCATAGATTGTGAGTATTAATATTGCCTTAATTAATAATATAACTTTGAGCCATTGCTTTAGCCTCTTTTATACTGAATTTTCTTATCTATAAGATGAGGATGATAAAACACTAAGACATAGAATTATAGTATCTCCTTGATAGGGTCATTAACAGATTTAAATAAGGCACAAAGCTTGTAAAGCAATAGTAGTGTGCTTTTCACATGCTAAGAATTTATTAAATCTAGTTGGTATCATTTTTATTACCCTAAGAATAGGAGAAAAGGACTGAACCCTAGATATTACACCCCAGCGCTACCCTTGTTGACTTTTACATCTTCCTTTTTTCAGTACTTACCTGAGATACAATTCTAGTGTCTCCTTATAATTGCTGTCATGAGGGGAGCACCTACATGGCCGGCCAGTCTGTCAGCCAGGAGGAGCCATTATCACTACATCTGCCACTATCTACATCCTTCACCTTGAAGGATTCTTCACCTTGAACGATTCACCTTAGCTTCTTTGGGTCCAGGGACAGAGTCTGTGTCCTTCTTTGTCCCATGCGCCTCAAGTAAATTTGCTTCTTCTTTAAGAGCTTGGGTGCGAGTAATTAATTTAACTTAGTCTTTGTGGGAGAGTAAGAGAGGAAAGGGAAAGAGTCAGGTCCACTACTGGGATGGATAGTTCTTTGTATAAGCCTTGTTTCCTGTTCAAGACTTAAGTTCTGGAACTCAATACCGTATTACCTTAAACTTGCTTAAAAACAGATAACCACAGTGGCTCTTGGGATTATACTATTGGTGTATAAGAGTGTTTTTTCAGAAACAAATACACAGCAAGTTTGGCTAGAAGAAAAATATCCTGAATATCCTACGTGTCTTTTGTGTGGTTTCTCAGGAGATGGCCTCTACTATCCAGTGCTTGAATGAATTTTCCATTCTGTGAGCCTGAGATTCCTTCTCTCATCTCTCTGGTTGGAATACTTGATATTACATAAGTAAAAGGAGATATCTCAAAGAAATGTATGTGATAATACCAGTGAGATGGAAGGGAGAGTGGATGGAAAAGTGGGTTAAATCAGATTATTGAAATTTGTCATTAAGTCATTGAATATTAGACCTTAAATATTATGTAGGCCGACCCTTCAGTTTAATGATGATGGTACCAAGGCATGGAGAGATTTTGTGCGTGGCTCAAGGTTATTTCATGAATTAGTATTTAGCATATATTTATTGCCTTGTTTCCCCAAAAGTGAACTTCCTTGCAATTTCATAACCTTCTGGAGTGCCTGGGTGGCTCAGTTGGTTAACATCCAATTCTTGGTTTTTGGCTAAGGTCATGATCTCCCAGTTCATGGGCTTGAGCCCCACATCGAGTTCTGGGCTGGCAGCATGGAGCTTGCTTGGGATTCTCTCTCTCCCTCTCTCTCTGCCCCTCACCCACCCTCAAAATAAATAAATAAACAAAAAACGTTCATAGCCTTTCATTGATAGAAACTCAGTTCATCTCACAACAATTAGCTAGACTAAAATGAGAAAACGAATATGAAAATATTTTATATATCACCTGGTTCATAGTAGGTGTTGACAAAATGTCCCTCTGCCCTTTTTCCTTCCCTCCTTCTAGCTAGTTAGGAAGTCACTAGATGTTAAGTATTAAATCAACCAGGCTATTCTCCTGTAGGTTACTAGAAATTAGAGTTTCTCATCTCTGCCAACTTCAGCTGGTCTTAGCAATATTAGTAAGGTATTTTTTGTTTTGTTTTTAAGAAGCTTCAAAAAAATTCCTAGTCCATCCATTTTCTTTGTTCTTTCTCCACTTTAGCCAGGTGAGGGACTTTATCTACTGGTCTCCTAACACTTCCTGAACGTGGGGGAGAAGGGATAGTGTATTTGGACTTACACAGTGTAAGATGTTATCTAGGTGATTGAGACTGTTTTGTCTTAAATAGTGAGGAATAAAAAGATGTTCTCATGGACCTACTGTGAATCTTTTAAAAACGTTTTATGGACATGTAAGAATTCTTAGCCTTTGAAAGAAAAAGAGCAGCTATGGCTGCCTCTTGCTTCTAAATGATTTTAGAAGGGCTGGGTATCAGTTTATTAAGAGAAATCACTGGTTTCCTTCATCAAGATCATTGATGGGCCTGTTTCCCCGTAGGGTTCAGAGACATTTCCTCCCTCTCTATCCCTTTCCTTTTTATTTATATTGAAGCTTTGATCTATTTAGGGAATACAGGGGTAGAAGAAAGACATCTGGTAATGTTGTTTTCCAGCAAAGATTGAGAATTTTATCCAAGAAATCTTACTAGCCTAGTTTTGAACTGCTTATATCTTTTCACTAAGAGTAGACATTCTCCAGGGGGATAGAGCCAGATGTGAACACTTTGGCCCATATTTTATTCCTTCATGGAATTCCTTTTTATCTTTATCCAGGCCCAATTTAAGAATTTCTTGCATTCAGAGCAAGCCAGTAAGTTGAGAAAACAAGTCTACAAATCCTCACTGGTACCCTGCTCAGGTAAGATTATAATTTTTATGTTGAAAAACTATGTCTAAAGTACTATATTATTTTTCAGGAAATTATCATTTCTTATTCACCTAATTTCTCAGAAATTGGATTAATGATGAAAATAAACTTCTTTGTGAGGCTGGAAAGGAGAGACTTGAGTGGGAAATAGATGAAGACAGAGGAAGAATATGTGACTAAAAAAGCAAGCATTTTGGGCTTGAAAAATGCTCTATTTTGGTTGTTTGGTTGCATTAGTCTGTAAACCTCATTATTGTGTGAGGGATATAGGAAAGATAATTAAAGAAGATTCATTGATTGTATTTGTAAAGGAGATAGGAACATAGGTCCTTATCAAATATTCCTCAGAAAATGTGTCACGAATGTCAAGAAGTTGGTGCCTGAAATGAATTAGATGGAGTCAAAACAGTGCATTGTAGCTAGAAAAACTTAGTGCAGATACGGTGGATATGAACATTTTCTTCTTTTAGATTATAGTACTTTCTGTTACAAGCTACCTCAGAGCTATTCTCTGCGGAACCACTCGGTAAATTATCCATGATCATGGTTGTGATTTTGTATGCCCCATTGTCAGCCCCACTGCATATTCCAGGCACTGCTGTGGTGACCAGGTCCAAGTAGATTCTGATTGGTACCATGTAGAAGCAACTCTGATGGTGTCTTGCCTTGCGCCCATGCTACATACTTCTTGCTTCCTCTCCTGTAAGATCTTTTGATATTAAGGGAAGAACATCTGCTCAGCATTCAGATATGTGGAACATGCAATGTGGCTGGGTGAATGCCTCCAGGGTTCCATGAACAGTGCAGGGCAGAAACCTCTGGATAACTGCTTCCCTCCTTTGTACCTCAGCTGGACAGACTGGGTTATATTTCATAAATGTTCTCAGAAGTTACCAGAGAGATGAACATCAATTATTTGTGGTGGTAACTCAATAACACATTCTTGCCTTTGCTTTCTCTGGATTCTGAGGGTGTTAGTCTATAACTCCTGGGTGCTGTGACAGAAACTAGTATAGAATATAAAAACGGGAAGACAGATAGTCATTAAGTGAAAGAGCTAGAGGGATGCACAGAAGCCCTGCCCATCTATGGTCTTGTTTAGAGATATTTTATTTATAGTGCCACATCATAAGTTCTCTGAATGCAGGGACTGCATTTTACACCTATTTTAACTTTATAGTCCCTAGTAGAGTCTTGGGCAGGAGGAAGTTTATCCAAATCAATCGGAATCAGAGGTTGGTTGTCAGTCTACATTATGATGGAACCTACTCATTTGGTGGACACTAAGAAAAGAGAATGTCAATCTGAGTCATTTAGTTCAATTTTTAGCGTTTTAAAATTTTTTTTTATTTTTGAGAGACATAGAGACAGAACATGAGCAAGGGAAGGGCAGAGAGAGAGGGAGATACAAAATCCGAAGCAGGCTCCAGGCTCTGAGTCATCAGCACAGAGCCCGACGTGGGGCTCGAACTCACAGACCATGAGATCATGACCTGAGCTGAAGTCGGCTGCCCAACCGACTGAGCCACCCAGGCGCCCCTAGTTCAATTTTTAAAATATAGAAAAATGAGACTCATATTACAAATATCATCCAGATAATTATTTTTAATGAATACTTGAAAAAGTTTTCTTTAAAGTTCAGCTATAACATAACAGTGAATTAGTTAAGAAGAATCAAATCCATTGTAATAAACTGCACATTTCTTTAAGCAGATAAACTAAGAATACTTAAATATAGACCAATTCAGTCATCCATTCGATCTACTTTCATTTTGGAAGGCATATGAATGTGTCGAACTGGATGGCCCAGAATGCCCAAAGCATAGAGTGTGTTTACTAGGTTTTGGATAAAAAGCTGACAGGTGGCTCATGAAATATATGGGTGCACCAGGACCCCCTTTCCATCTTGAGGATTTAACATTCCTTACTTTTATATTTCATATTAATACTTACTGGCCTTTATTGAATGAAACTTTTTTTTTTTTTTTTTTGGTATCAAAACCAATAGACTATTACAGTGTATCCTGGTCTGTTTTTATGCACTGACAGTAAATTTGTAATAAAAGTTCAGTGATGGGTCTTGCTTTACTAAGTGGAACTTCCCAAATGGACATTTGTAGGTTTTTTCCCTCTATTTTTATTCCTTTTGATTATAGTATAGAATTGTTTAATGTAGAGTTGAGATTTCTTGAATGGAAATCGCTTGCAAACTGGGACTGTCTTCTACGAACTGCCTTCTGCGGTTGTAATAGAGATAGGTTTATAGACTCCTGAATGCCTTTCCTCTCCCTATTTCCCAAATTTAGGCAGAGGAAATGTGCTTTCTGAGATGAATGTGGCCTGGAACCCATTGCCCCATTGCTTAACTTTTTCTTCCTCCCCAGTTCTTTCTTGCCTCCCTCCATTGAGAAAGTTTCCTCAATTTCTGAAGCAGACCTTAAAAACTGTCCCCTGACTGCTGAGAGTTCATTCTATTACTATTTCAAACCCATTACATGTTGTGGATTATAATCCTTCCAAGTCTGCACTTACTATATTTTCACTTAGGCGAACTGAATGAAGTAAAATAAAGCATGAGAAAGTCAGTGGGGGAAAAAAATCTATATGGAAATACAAATAGTAGTTTTAATGGCAATAATAATCACATATATAATGGTTTTAATATATATTTGAAATTACTTACTCTTTGACTTTCGGTGGGCCCCTCTCCAGGTAATATTTTTGGTATTTACATTCTGAAGTCTCCAATGTCTCAGTGTTAATAGAAAGAGTAAAAATAATGGTTATTATTATCATCATGATAGTTTAATGAATATCCACAGAATGCACAATAGAGTCTTACAATTACAAAGGTGGTGATTTGAAGCCAGAAGTATCAGTGTCAACACTTCTGTCTCTTTAACAACACACAGAACTTGTATAACAGTTGTTTATTTGTCCTCTTTTGAACTGGCAGGTTTAGAGATGATGATATATAAATAGCCCTGCTCTTGTCTTCCTTTGAAGACTTTAATAGAATATCAAAAACAGCTGACATGAGGAAAGGGGGAATTAAAGGGAAGCCAAGGAGGCAACAGAAGTGAAAGCAACCAGCTTCTTCAACCACATATGGGTGACTTCCTGGTGATTCCCAGCAGGGTTTCTGGGGCAAATAGACTCCACCTGTCTCTCATGTCAGGAAAGTGGAGACTTATCCCCGGATTTCTGTGTAACTCGTAGAGATGGAGGGTGATGGCGGGAAGAATGTAGAGTTTGGAGTCAAATGCCCTGATGCCCTTTTGGTAGGTCACTTCAGCCACTCTTAACCTCCTCAGCGTCTCTACCTACTTGACCTGCTTCTGTGTTTACCTTGCAAATGTAGGCCCATCTAAACACCAAGTTTTCTTACTCCCGTGACTCTCCTGGCACCTACAGGGAAGAAGCCCAGTATGTCACACTGTTACAGAGGCTGCTGTCTTCTCTCCTCTGTTTCCTGACTTCAGCAGGGCTCCCAGGATCACTTAAAAATTCCTCTTTCAGAAAGACAGATGCCATATGTTTCCACGCATAGATGGGCTTTGCGAGACTTAACAGAAAACCAGGGGGGAGGGGAAGAGGGGAAGGAAAAAAGCCACAGAGAGGGAGGGAGACAAAACATAAGAGACTCTCAAAGACTAAGAACAAACCGAGGGGAGAGAGGGGTGTGGGAGGGGCGAGAGTGGGTGATGGGCACAGAGGAGGGCACTTGTTGGGATGAGCACTGGGTGTTGTATGGAAACCAATTTGACAATAAATTATTAAAAAGAAAATTCCTCTTTCAGCTTCAATGGTTTCCTGCTCCCGTTGCCCACATGGGTTGCTAACTTAAATGTTCACCACTCCTCTGAATTTCCCGTTAGTGCTGCTTCACTTTCGGTACATGATCTTACCTCTTATTGCCCAGATAGCATGGAGTTCTCAGACAGCGACTCTTTAGCCTTCTGTGTAAGCTGAGAAGTTATATCTTGTCTCCTTCCATTCTGTCCCAGAGCAAGAGGCAGGTTAAGCCTTCTGTGCTCTTTATATGATCATATGATCTCTTTTTTTTCTCCCAGAATCATGCTCCTCACCCCTCTCATCCACATTTCTGCCCTCTCTTTTTCTGTAGACACCTCCTTCATAGCCTAAAACATATTCAGAAGAAGAATGCCTTTACAACTCTGTTTTCCACATTTGCTGCTGTCTAATTTCTCTCCCTTTGGTCCTTGCTCAGTTTCTATAAAGCAGAGTTGTTTCTAAGGGTCATAGTCTCAAATGTCTGTTGGAGATCAGAGAGGCAGTAATGACAATGAGCGAAAGAGGGCTGAATGTAAGGTAATTGTGGGCTCACCTTTGTCTGAAACTGACACAGTTCTGCCCTTTGCTGTCATAAAGGAGTGGAAGTCCAGTTTGGCTAAAACATCTGATTTTTTTCCCCAAGAAAAGCAGGAAATCTGGATTTCCATTTGCAACATTTCAATGTTTAAAACACTGTACAGTCCTAACAAAGTACATATGTGGGCTGAAATTGGACCATGTACCCCAGTTTTTAACTCTTGGCCTGTACTATCTTGATATCTCATTTAATCAACCTACTGCAATCTGTTTTCTGCCTCTAATACTCCTCATAAATTGCCTTATACTAGAACTTTTCAAAGGTTTATGTGCCCAAGAATCTTCTAGAGGTTTTGTTAAAACGTAAGAATGAATTCTGATTCAGCAGATCTGGGGGGAGGTCCGAGTTTTGCATTTCTAGCAAGCTCCCACGTGATGTTTGTGGTCTATAGACCCAACTGAATAACAAGGCGTGAGACAACCTGCTCATCTTTAGACGCCTCTCAGAAGATAAACCACTGAAGCCTCCTCCCTCCCCCACCACCAGTAGAATTGATTCTTTCTTTTTCCGTACACCTGCTGGGTCCTAACCCAATGTCTATAAAGATGCCTGCAATTCTTCATTTCGTTTACATGTTTATGTGCCTGCCTGCTGGTCTGTGAGCTCCTTCGTAACAAGGACCATTTCTTGCCTTTTTGCCCCCAAGCACTACTGCAGTGGTAGGAACATAGTACTAAACAACTTTGTCCATCTGCTCTCATTTCCCATTAGGCAGCGTCTCGGCATGTGTGTGCATGTGTTTCTTCTCACAGGAGTTAGGCTGAAATGTGGAGGGTTTATTATGTTGAAGGAGAGAGTCTCTTCACAAAAACTTCTGGCTTATAATGGATTCCCAAAGAAGGATTCATTGCCATATTTTGATAGATTTTTCTGTTCCGTGTTCAAATTGGTCTCATAATGTCATCTTTTCAGTTTGTGTTGGCAATTTGGGAAGAAACACTGAATTCCTTTGGTTTTTATCTTTTGAGTGTTTTCAACACTTCCATTTGCCGATACAAGGGACATCTGGAAGTTTTGTGTTATCTCTTCTTATGGCTTGGTAAACATCATGCAGGGTTTTTCTGCTGTAGAGGCAGCCTGCCAGATATTTGAAGAGATCTAATCATGTTTAGGGGAAGAAAAGCAGAGAGTGGAGGATAGCAGTGTAGGTAAAAGGGTGTGAATTTGACCGTATTCACAGGCATTATTCTTTCAGTGACAACAGGCTTCTAAGCGTCGTGCTTCTGACTCAAGTGGTTTAATACGGTGTGGTAAAGTTCAAAGAACGGGGTTCTTTAAACCTGCCTCACTCTGACTTATCACACCCATCAGCTGATCAATCATCAAGTATTTATAAATAGCCTAGCATGTGCCCAACACTATGACAAGTACCAAAGACGGTACAACATGTCTTCACGTGACTTCTTGCCTACGAAGCATAGATACGGTATCTTAAAGAAACCAGCACTGATTTAAGGAAGGGGGACTAATATTTGTCGAAGATTTACCATTTGCTATTCAAGGAGCTAGACTTTATATTATTTAATATAGACCTTATATTATTTCATTCCTGCTCTAAAACATTGGCACGTAACATGAGGTATCTCTAGCCTCATTCTGTAGCTGAAGAAATCGAAACTCGAAGAAGTTAAATAACCTGTTCAAGATGCCAGATTAGTAAGTGGTACAGCCAGAATTTCAACAGTTCTGTCTCCAGAATCCAGAGACTTTCAATCACAATCCCCGGCAGGGATCCTAATAAAATTTGACAGGGGAAAGTCAGTAAAGTCTTCCCTGCCTTTCAACTTCTTTCCATGTCTAGTTTCTAGAGGAATCTGGGCTTCAAGGGACCTAGGTTTCTGCTGTTTAGAGAATCTTAAATAGCTCACTCTGGTGGAGCTAGAAATAGAAAAAAAATTGTTAAAAATAAGATAAAGCTGAGAGATTTTGATTTTTGAAGATTGCATGGTATTCTAGCCTAGTGCATCACTTGTGTCTATATAAGAATTACCTAGAGGGCTTATTAGAATAGTTTCCTTGGCTCCACCCCCAAAAGCTCCTGAAGGATCCTGTTCTTGCCAATCTGTGGACCTCAGTTTGAATAGCACTGTTTAAAAAAATTATTTTTAATGTTTATTTATTTTTGAGAGAGAGAAAGAGAGAACGCAAAGAGGGGAGGGGCAGAGATACAGAATCTGAAGCAGTCTCTGCACTGTTAGTGCAAAGCTGGCTGCGCGGCTTGAACCCACCAACAGGGAGATCATGACCGGAGCCAAAGTCTGACGCTCAACTGACTGAGTCACCCACACACCCCTGAATAGCGCTGGTTTTTAAAATGAATGTTCACCTAGGTATTTAATCAGTTGACAAATATTTCTGTCTTGAGTTTTTACCACAAGGCAGACATCGTGCTGGAGAGTGGGCTATAGTGCCTGCTCTGGACAATCACTCATTGTTGGCAATGTCTAATTACCCAGGGATCTAATAATGACATAGTCAATACTTTCAGAGATCATACATCGGCATTTATATCTATGCCTGAAGTTTTTTCACCTTCATATAAACTTCTAGATGTGAAATTGCTTTATCATTAGATAAAGCATTTTTAAGAATTTTGATATAAAGTTACCAAATTATTTTTCAAAATAGTTTTCCTGATTTATTGCCCAACAGCAATGGATGAGAGTGCCTGTTTTAATAAACCTGCTTTACCGAAGGTATTATGACTTCCGTTTAGGTGTTTGTCTCTTCCTTATTGATATTAAGAGTTCTTATCTATCAAGAATATGGACTTTTAAAAAAGTCTGATTTTTGAAAAGTATATCTAACTTGGTGCTAACTGACCTTGAAAAAAATTGCTTTGTGACTTCCTGGATCACAAAATAGAGTCTCGGCAGGAATAATTTGCCTTCTTTGATAAATAAGACCCTAAGTGATTTCTAAAACATGAATTCCTTGAGAATGGACTAGCAAATACTAAATAGTCTTCGATAGTGATGCTGATGTTTGGGTAGCTTCTTATGTATCTGCTTTTGAATGGAAGATGTAAACCACCTTTACACAGGCAGAATGGAATACCAATAGGTTCTCACTGACAAATCTAAACACGAGAAGGGTTCTTTTCTGCTTATATTCAGTAATGCAAGCAAACTGAAAGAGACAGCAAGCAATGACACTAATATATCATTGAGCTGTTTTGTATTCATAACTTTTCAATGATAGCACCTTTCTTTAATGCAGTATCGATTCAGCCAAGAAATGTTACTCTATTACTTTCTTGAGCCGTTGAATTAGGTTAAAGGACACTGTTATGGTTTTCAACTGAAGATTGAGAATTTTTATAAACTAGTATCCCTTAAAATTTTCCAAAGGTCACTGGTGAGAAAGTTGACTATTAGGTTTATGACAAATTGGGGAGATGGGTTGGTTATAAGGTACACAGTATTTTAGGCAGCAACATAACAGTGAGGGGGAGAAGTGCTTGGGAAGCAGAGAGCCTGCTTGTAACTCCAAAATTAAAGAAAAAGGCATATGTCAATTCTGTTCATTTGGAAGTTTGATTCATTTTCTAATAGTCATGACAAATATCAGATGAAGGTAGACCACAGAGCCCAACACCCAACACTTCTTTACAGTGCTAGAAGGAAGGAATTACGACTTTTCCTTTTACCACTAACCTTATTTTTTCCTGAAGGTGTCAGGGATGAAAGACAAGTCTACACTAATATGATAATGGATGCTCAGATGAAAATTGTGGTGGTTGGGTTAAATGAAAATCCACAAAATGATAGCTAATATTTATACAGAGATCTTAGGAAAATAGTCTTTCCTCTAATCATATTTGACTAGTAGTATATATATAGATATCTATAGTCAATGTAGTTTCATAAATGTAATTTCTTGATGGCTAAGCTACCCTTTTGGATACTTCCCTTTGCTGACCACGAAAATCATGGGTCTGTTTGTAGACCGAACCCTGTCCTTTCTAGGGGAGGCCTCCTCCTCAACCCAAAGATTGTTTGCATTTATTTACTCTTCAAAAACCAAGAATTACTTTGGGGCACCTGGGTGGCTCGGTTGGTTAAGTGTCCGATTTTGGCTCAGTTCATAATCTCACGGTTCATGAGTTTGAGCCCACGTCGGGCTCTGTGCAGATCGCTCAGAACCTGGAGCCTGCTTCAGATTCTGTGTGTGTGTGTCTCTCTCTCTCTTCCCTACCCCACTCATGCTCTGTCTCTCTCTCTCAAAATAAATAAACATTAAAAAAATTTAAAAAAATAAATAAAAACCAAGAATTACTTCTTTTTTTATGGGAAAACAATTTTCAAAGACTCAGGAAATTTGTTGTGCAAAGATTCAATGCCATATTTTATTGCTTCAGTAATAACTTGTGAGGCTTGCAAATTATTTTCACAGCTCGACCCCACACTATTCCCCATGAGCTGCAAACTATATTCTCTTTCCTCTCATTTTTCCTAGTGTTACTTTGTCTCCTATATTGACAGGACAATAGAGTATCAGTATATTTCTGGAGTAATTTTCCACAAATGGGGATGGGATGGTCATGAATAGGAGGGCTTCTATGTGTCTATGTTTCAGGCTCTTTAGAAAGATGTTTCTTCTCAAGTTTATTTATTTATTTGGAGAGAATGAGAGCGAGGAGGGGAGGGGAAGAGAGAGAGGGAAACACAGAATCCGAAGCAGGCTCCAGGCTCTGAAGTGTCTGCACAGAGCCTGACGTGGGGCTCAAACCTACCAATCACGAGATCATAACCTGAGTTGAAGTTGGACGCTCAACTGGCTGAGCCACCCAGGCGCCCCTCTTCTGCCTATTTTTTAAATTGTATTATTTGGTTTTTAGGTGTTGAATTGTGTAAGTTCTTTATCTATTTTGTATACTAACCCTTTATCAGATATGTCATTTGCAAATATTTTCTCCCATTCAGTAGGTTTTATTTTAGTTTTGTTGAGTGTTTCTTTACTGTGTAGAAGCTTTTTACTTTGATGGAGTCCCAATAGTTTATTTTTGTTTATTTGTTTATTTGTTTATGTTATAATAGTTTATTTAACTTTTGTTTCCCTTGCCTCAGAAGACATATCTAGAAAAAATGTTGCTACACCCAATGTCAGTAAAATTACTGCCTGTGCCCTCTTCTAGGATTTTTATGGTTTCAAGTCTCACATTTTCCTTAATCTATTTTGAGTTTATGTCTGTGTATGTTGTAAGAAAGTGGTCCAGTTTCATTCTTTCACATGTATCTGTCCAGTTTTCCCAGCGCCATTTGTTGAAGAGACTTTATCCCCACTGCATAGTCTTGTTTCTTTTGTTGTAGATTAATTGACCATAACTCGTGAGTTTATTTCTGGGTTCTCTGTTCTGTTCCATTGATCAGTGTGTTTATGTAGGTGCCAGTACCATACTATTTTGATTACTACAGCTTTGTAGTACATCTTGAAACTGGACTGTGGTACCTCCATTTTTTGTTTTTCTTTTTCAAGATTGCTCTGGCTATTTGGAGTCTTTTGTGTTTTCATACAAATTTTAGGATTATTCTAGTTCTGTGAATAATGCTGTTGGTACTTTCATAGGGATTGCATTAACTCTGAAGATTGCTTTGAATAGTATGGACATTTTAACAGTATTTGTTCTTCCACTCCATGAGTATGGAATATCTTTCCATTTGTTTGTGTCATCTTCGATTCCTTTAATGAGTGTTTTACAGTTTTCAGAGTACAGGTCTTTCATCTCCTTGGTTAATTTTATTCCTAGGTATTTTATTATTTTGGTGTAATTGTAAATGAGATTGTTTTCTTAATTTCTCTTTCCGCTGTCGTTGTTAGTGTATAGAGATTCAGTGGGTTTCTGTATATTGATTTTGTATCCTGTGATGCTTACTGAATTCATTTATAAGTTCTAGTAGTATTTTGATGGAGTCTTTAGGATTTTCTATATATAGTATCATGTCATCTGCAAATAGTGACAGCTGGGAGGGACTTCTGGTGGAGTCTTTAGGATTTTCTATATATAGTATCATGTCATCTGCAAATAGTGACAGTTGGTAAGGACTTCTTCCTTACCAATTTGGATACCTTTTATTTCTTTTTGTTGTCTGATTGCTGTGGCTACGACTTCCAAGACTAGCTTGAATAAAAGTGGTGAGAGTGGACATCCTTGTCTTCTTCCTGATCTTAAAGGAAGACCTCAGTTTTCACCATCGAATATGATGTTTGTTGTGGATTTTTCATATATGGCCTGAAGTATGCTCCCTCTAAACCTACTGTGATGAGGATTTTAAGCATGAATGATGTTGTACTTTGTCAAATGCTTTTTCTGCACTTATTGCAATGATTATCTGGTTTTTATTCTTCCCTTGTTGATATATCATATTGATTGATCTGTGAATATTGAAACACCCTTGCATCCTAAGAATAAATCCCATTTGATTGTATCGAATGATTTTTTTAAATGTATTATTGGATTTGGTTTGCTAATATTTTCTAGAGGATTTTTGCATCCATGTTTATCACTGATATTCCTTTATATTTGTTGTTAGTTGTTTTATGTATTTGGGCGCTTTCATGTTAAGTGCATAAATATTTATAATTGTTGTGTCTTCTTATTGGATTGTTCTCTTTATGATTATATAATGTCCTTCTTTGTCTCTCGTTACAGCGTTATATTTAAATTCTATTTCGTCCAATATAAGTATTGCTATCCCAGCCTTCCTTTCACTCCCATTTGCATGATAAATTCTTTCCCATATTTTCACTTTCAATCTGCACGTGTCTTTAGATCTGAAATGAGACTCTTGAAGGCATGTAGATGAGTTGCTTTTTTATCCACTCTGTCACCCTATGTCTTTTGATTGGAGTATTTACTCCACTTACGTTCAAAGTAATTATGGATAGGTATGTACTTATTGGCATTTAGTTACTTGTTTTATGGTTGTTTTTGTAGTTCTTCTCTGTTTTTTTCTTCTTCTGCTCTCTTCTCTCACAGTTTGTTGGCTTCCTTTAGTGATATACTTGGATTCTTTTCTCTTTATTTTTTGCATATCTATTACTGGTTTTTCGTTTGTGGTTATCATTAGGTTTTTTTTTTTTAATGTTTAGTTTTGAGAGAGAGAGAGACAGAGTGCAAAAAGGGGAGGAGCAGAGAGAGAGGGAGACACAGAATCAGAAGCAGGCTCCAGGCTCTGAGCTGTCAGCACAGAGCTGGACGTGGGGCTCAAAGTCACAAAGCTGAGATCGTGACCTGAACTGAAGTCGTATGCTCAACTGACTAAGCCATCCAGGCGCTCCACCATTAGGTTTATAAATGACATCTTATTGTTGACTTAACCAGTCTCCTGGGCTCTAATCTAGTAACATCTAATAGTATAGCTCCTTAAATTTCTACCACTGGTCATATTGGAACTTTCCCAGATGAGTCACCAAGGCTTTTAACTTGTTTTTGAACTCAAAGATGGCTTTAAATTTTTATTTCCAAGATATATTATCTATCAATGCTATATACTTGGAGAAAAATATTTGCATCAATATGTGAATGTTCTGTGTCATCTTGAGCAGAATCCACCACTATCTAATTTGAATGTGTTTGGCTGATAGTGTTAACTTTGCTTGGAGAACAGTAAAAAGGCAAGGTAGCAAATCTAAGACCCACTAAAAAAGGAAGCCAAATTCATTTCTTAGTATTTTCCTCAAAGAACTTGGATGTGATTTGGGGGTCATCCTATTGAAAGGAAAATGTGAATGGCCTGATTTATTAGTGCTTAAGTGGGTCATCTTACTGACAGGGACAGTGTTTCTTTCTCACTTCTTCATCTAGACTTTGTTTCTCCCTACTGCTGCTTTCAGTATTTAAGGATAGATTTGACCATTTTGAATAATCAGTGCTACCATATTAATGGGATTTTCTCCTTTGGTTACAATGAAAGCAATCAAGGGTAAGCCTTGAAGATCTACATAATTAATCACTTCTTTATTGTTATCTCTTTTTAAGAGTGTTTTGTAAAATAATCATCTACATTAATGGAACATCTTTCAAAAGGGAGGAAATGAAAGAATATAAATTTATATTTTAATACCAAATATGAAACATTTCACTGTCTATTCAGGGGACCATCTGAAACTATTGAAACTCATCTTTCAATTCACACTTTTGGGATATCGTTATCTGTTGCTACGCATAATAACAGAAATGTACTCATCCTAACAGCTACAGACTTGCATTTCAACATCAGCAAATTATAGCAATCCCAGTGAAGGATTGTAATAAGAACACAGTTTGACCTTGCTTTATGAGTTACATGTGCTCTGTATAATGAGGTGTAAAATGAATATTTGTATATTTAATCATGACGTTAATTTTTATTATAACTTCGGAGATGTCTGCCTAAAAAAATGGCTCCAATGCTAATAAAACTCCACACGTAAAAATCTGAATAATCAGGTCAAGGGGCAAGCTACATTTGTCAAAGTATTGCCTGAGAGCATTTATTTCTCCTTTCAACACCTATAAGAAGCTAGTCAGATGAATAATTAGGCCATATAATCTTTGCACATTTGCTTATTTAAGAAGACACCTCAGTTAATGTCCTTTTCTGTTGGGAGCACTTAGTGGCTAATGAAACTTGGAAGTTTAAGCTTTACCCTGGCAACATTTTTTATTTCAGGCAGCTATCTTTGAATGACTTTTAAACCGGTAAAGCAAAGCAAAAGAGAAGCTGCTAATTCTCAAATGGAAATAATCCTGTTCTCATTAAGAGTTTATAACCTCAAAAACTGAAAATCATGTCTAACAAAGACAACTTCTCCCCATAGTTAATTTCAAAAGCTCAGAGAACTCTTGGGGGTTGGTGACTGAGGCAGCAAAGACATGTTTGCTGATGGACTCATCTAAAAATAGTTCTGTGCTTCCTCCAGGGTATGAGTTTAACTTCTGGTCAGAGACCTTGCAGAGGAGAGAGAGAGAGCAAAGAGATTTGTCCTTCTCTAATGTTTTTTAAAAAGTTAGGTACTAGATTAAGCTGAGATATGGAAAGGATCAGGCAAACATTACCTTTTTCAGGCCACCTTCGCTTTCTGTATTTTGTGGGTCTGTTTTTTGGGAAGGAATTAGTACAAGGAGGATCCTGGATAGAGGTTTGAGTTAACTGTGTCAAATCCTGGATTGAGACTATATCTCAATTCATTATCATATACTTAATTGATTGCTCTAATAGAGAAGGGGCTGTGATTGGCCTTGGGATGATACTAATTGTGCAAGACAAAATCACTGGTTTCAGGCAAAACAATCTCTTAAACTGGAGTGAATATGAGGAGCCTTGGAGATGAGTTGGGGGAGAAGGACCTACCATCGTCTTATAACTCATAGAAAATACATTGCTTTCCCTGTCCCCTATATTTAAGATCAATTATATATGTATACTTGGGATTGGATTTCTTCAGTGTGTGGCCCACCTGTAAGACATTAAGGGGATAAGAATTGGAACATGCACATTCCTTATGAAATCATCACTGGTAAGAAAATGTCATTTTGGTGCATTGGTCAGTGCGTGCTGGATCTTCCATTTTTTGTGTGTCCATCTCCATTGACTTGACTATTTCTCTAGTTCTCTGCTCTTCCTCCTTGTGTTTAGGTATCTAGGTCTCTGTTTCTCCTCACATCTTTCTGGTACTCAGTCTGATCTTGGACTCAGGAATTGTCTACTCAGTCTTTTCTGGGGTGTATGCGGCACAATCTTGGCTTTACTTCTTTTTTGTCCCCACATTTCCTGCCCATTGTTGGCTTTTGAATCAGTTTTGGCAATGGTGACACAATGATGAAAGAAGAAAAATGATATGACATCTTAATGATGTTCTAAGTAATGACTCCATCAGTTATTGTCCTGTAAGTTATCCAGTCTGGGTGGAGCCCTTAGTTTTTAGGATAAAAATGTCGATGCCCAGCATGAGCAATATCACGTAAGTGGTCTCCTTTCCAGAATTGTCTAATCAAGGCATAAACCATTTTTGTTGCTATATGTTACAAATGGAGTTCTGCCTTCTGGAGATATTTGAGCAGAAAGTGGACTTTCATCAGGGACGCTGTAGAGAAGACTTTAACTTAAATGAATATTTGGGTTAGATCCCCTGTCATCGAGTCATCTCCAAACCATGCTCCCTTTTATCTTCAACTTAGACTGCCACCTTTAAAACTACAGACACCTCTAACTAATTCAGGTTATGCTTAGTTGATAGGAGTACAACTGTAGTGTTCTTTGCTGTGATTCCAAGCCTCCTACCCTAGAAGTTTTCTCTCTTGAGCCACTTAAATCTCTCACCAAGACTACTATTCTAGTCTCAAGCTGTGTCCTTGCTTGCATTCCTTGCATCCCTGCATAGAAGGTAGAATGATCTTTGAAACAGGTAACTCACCTCTATTCTCCATGTGAAACCTTTAATGCCTTCCTCTTACACTTGAATTAAAATAGAAACTCTTAACCATGGTCTAGACTAGGAGTCAGCACACTCTTTCTGTAAAGATCCAGAAGATAGTAAATATTTTAGGCTTTGAGAGTCATGAGGATATTATGTAAAAACATATGTACCTATTTGAAATGTAATCCTTTAAAAATGTATAAAAAACATTCTTAACTGGTGGGTCTACCAAGCAGGTAGCACCCCAGATTTGGCCTGTTTAGTTTGCTGGATGTTGGTTAGAAGGTCTTTACCTCAGGCTTGATCTCCTAATGTTTCCCTCCTGTGCACCGTCTCCAGATGTGCTAGACTTTTTATCCTATTCTCAAACACTGCAAGCTCACTCTCACCTCAGGATATTTGCACCTACTGGTGTTTATGCCAAGGATGTCCTTCCCTGATTTTTCCGTGTGTGCCTCTTTCACATTGGTTTATTAACTGTGAGATATCACCTCATTAGAGAGACTTTCCCAGGCAGCCTTTTCTGATCTTGCTCCTGTCCCCTCCCAAACCCCGATTACTTTCTGCCGCATAAACCCTAGTTGTAGACATATATCCTTTCCTGCACTTATCACTCTCAGAAATGATCTTGCTTATTAATATATTTACTTATTTATTATCTTTTCTTCCACTAGAATGTGACCAGCATGAAAATATAGACCTTATGTCCCTTATTCTCTATTGTGACTTTATTGAATTGGTGGCTTTTAGCTATGGCTACTGGAGCGTATTGTCTCCTTAGAAAACCAAAGTGGTCCACAAGTGGAACCAAAATTCTGAATAGTATAGTTTTTAGTTTTGGAGTATTAATCTCAGACATTTAAATCATAATACCTTTTGAAACATACATCATTTCCGATACATCGAAGTGTATTTAGATTTAAGTAGTCATGGTAAATTACCCTGTTGGAAGCCCACTATTATGCCACAGTCATGTTTACTTAATGCCTAGTATCTTCAAGGTTAAATTTGTATCATATTTTATATAGTACCCTAATAGCTACTATTTATATTTTGGATTGCCATCCATTTGCCCTTTATTATTTATTTATTTATTTATTTTTTATTATTATTATTTTTGATAGAGACAGAGTGTGAGCGGGGGAGGGGCAGAGAGAGGGAGAATCTGAATCAGGCTCCAAGCTCAAGACGTGAAGCATGCAGGGCTAGAACTCATGAACCACGAGATCATGACCTGAGCCGAAGTTGGACGCTTAACCAACTGACCCACCCAGATGCCCCTGCCCTTTCTTTTTTAAACATGTTTTTCTTTTTTCCCCAAATCTTACACGTGTTCATCTGTTTGTGTGTGTATGTTCAATATAAAGCTCTAGCAAAGGGTTTCTAAGAATTTATCCAGGTATAGAGTTGTCAAATAAAAACTTGGACTGCATGAAGGGGCTACAGAAACATTGCTCTCTCCAATATTGGTGAGACACAGATTTCATATTTAATTCAAAAGTGGAGGTGTACAGCACACAGAGACCTGTATATAAGGATGTTTATGGAAGCATTGGTTATAACAGCAAAAATTTCTAAAGACTCTCAAAAGTCTATCACTAAGGGGTTGGTTATATAATTATGGTATGAATATGTAATACATTGAAATGATGATGTGTATGATTCATGTGGAAAAATATCCTCTACATATTATTAGCAGAATAAACAAATTACACATAGTCTATCTCATATGACTCTGCTCTTATGAAAAGAAAACAAGTTATCTGAGTGCAAAGACATGTGCACACAATATAAAGGAAAAAAATGTCTTAAAGAATTCTTTTTACATTAGGATGTTTATAGTGGTATTACTGGGCTTAGTGGTATTATTAATGATCTTTAATATTTTAAAATTGTTTTTTAATGTGTATTTATTTATTTTTGAGAGAGAGAGAGAAAGAGAGAGAGAAAGAGAGACAGCAGGCAGGGGAAGGACAGAGAGAGAGGGAGATAGAATCCCAAGTTGGCTCTGTACCATCAGCACAGAGCTCAACACGGGGCTCCAACCCATGAACTGTGAGATCATGACCTGAGCTGGATGTTTAACCAACTGAGCCAACCCAGGTGCCCCTAATTATCTTTAATATTTGTATAACAGCCACTTGTTACTTTTATTATTAGAAATGATAAAATAATAAAGATATAAATATATAACATTGATAAATGTATACATATATTTCCAGAAATGTAGAAAGGAAATATTCTGTGAGTTAAGTCAAAATGTATATTACCTGATAGACACCCGACTTAATTCTGTTCCCATTTGGAAGCTGTCAGATCGCCTTGTGGTTTGAGAAGGGAGAAATTGGGGGAGCATAACTAGCCAATTTTACTAAACCCAATACTTAGTGTAAGGAAGGAAGGAGATTCATGTGTTTATGAAAAATTATCCTTGGCCCAGAGAAAGACTCTCGTGGCTAAGTTGAATTTCATTACTTATTCCTCCTATACTATGGTCTCTGTGCGCTTAAGAGTTATTCAGACTGTGGTTTTGTTCTATGTATTTATTAGTATCATGTGGATTCACATCCACAGAAGTAAGTTACCGGATGAAGGTTCTCTTTCTGTCACCATAATTCACTCTTTCTTGAGCCTAACTATAATACCTTTCCCAATACAGTATATTGAATCGTGTCTCAGGGGAGGAATCTCTCTCTGATTTATACACACATCCACTTTTGTTGTCACTCAAATACTGAAATATCTATTGCTCCATTTCAGGCTTTATTAATCTTTTTTAAAAACTCCATTTCAGTGGAATTCTCTGCTACATGCGCATATAAATGGTATCGGATGTTTTATACTCCCAGGAAGCATCTTCGACAAGGTTAGAGAACCTGAAGGGGATAAGGAGGGAAGCAGTCACATAGGGAAGCCGGAAGAAAGACAAAAATTCATAGTTACATGCTATATTTTTTTCTAATTCTTGTTATGTTATGTTATGTTATGTTGTTATGTTATGCTATACTATGCTATATTATGATATTTTGTATTTTTTGCTTTCATGGACTTGCGAGGCTTGATTCACCTTCACCATGTATTTCTATATAAATAAGATATTTTGATGTGGCCCTTTCATTTATATTTCAGTTGAATGTTCCCTTTTTGGTTTAGTCACCATAGCAAAAATTTTTTCTGTTTATTACTCTATCAGATAGTAGAACACTCTTTCCTTTCATTAAAAATATAAATTGAGTTCATCGAGTCCAGTTTTTTGTTCTTAAGGAACAAGGTTAGTGAGTGCTGCTTCTTTCTACAAGAATAAAGTTTATACCTTTCTAGAAATATCTTGCGCAACCAACAACAGACGCTTTCTTTTTAAGTTAAAAGACTGGTTTTATCGAGGAAAAAGAGAGAAGGAACAAGGCCTAGGGAGAGAATATGAGCACACCTAAGGGACGGGAGAGGGGGAGGAAGAAGGAGAAAGCACAACTTAGGTTAAAATGTATTTTCTGGTGGAGACCAAGGTTGGTCTTAACTTCTTAAGAAACAGAATTAATCTCTTCTGAGCCATCATTGGGCGGCTGTTAATTAAATGATACCACATCTTCTTATCTTCAGACTTTCATAGCTCTGCCGCTAAGTGCTGAACTTGCTTTTTCGACAGATAAGATTTTCCTTTGGCGGCTACCTGTAACTTTCGATGAAAGCTTAAAGCTTCAGCTGCTTTAAAGTTCTCTTTTTATTCACTTGCTAAGCAAATAAAAGTTGCTTAATTTTGCTGACTAAAATTCGTTAAGCAGTCATAGAAAAGATTAGGAGCTATCTCCTTACTCTCTAGTTTCTCCAGATTTAAAGGAGTGAGATATTAAAGGTTGTATATTATTCTGCAGGAATTTCTAAGCCCCCTTGACACTTATGCTTTCTTGGCGATTAGCCTTTATGGTCTGTTTCTGTTTCTGTCTGATTGGCTTTTTATTTAATTTTGCCTTCTTTCCTGTTTCCCCTCTTGTTCTGGAGCCAAGCATCACAAATTTAGAAAATGTGGTATTTTACAAGATTTGCATATAACTCACTCATAGGCCATTCTGTCTTTTATGGAATTTTATATTCTCCGAGGCTGAGCCCGTGATGCTCCGAGCAAGCTCTGCTGGTTTCTTCTACATGTCTGTAATCTTGGGGGGGGAGCCCCAGCCACAGACATGGCAGGCATATAGTCCCTTAGGAAACAGAGGGAAGAGGAATGCACCATGGCTGCGTTTGCTTCCGTTCTGTTTAGTTGAGAAATTGGAATCCGTACTCAGGAATGAGAAACATGTGTAGTTTTAAAATACCGTGACTTTGAAGCATCTACAGTAGTCCTTGAACTTGTCTCTGGATTTTCTTGGTGAAGAAGCTGGTAGGATCCTGGGTGAGCTTTGAATCCGGCTGGATTCTCTGCTATATCCACATCCTACTGTAGGGACATTTTTTTTAATGTTTATTTATTTTTGAGAGAGAGAGAGAGAGAGAGAGAGACAGAGTGTGAGCAGGGGAGGGGCGGAGAGAGAGGGAGACACAGTATCTGAGCTGTCAGCACAGAGCCCTAGGGGGCTAGAACTTACAAACTGCAAGATCATGACCTGAACTGAAGTCGGACGCTTAACCAACTGAGCCACCCAGGTGCCCCTAGGGACTTTTATTATGATTTCTTTTTCTTGTGTTTTCACATTCTCTGAAATTGTCTTTGTGGTTTTTTTCACCTGAGTTTTTGTCTATTTCCTCATGCTATTGTTTTGTCTCTTGCTTCAGTAAATTCCTCACCTCGGATGCTTTCAGTGTAAGATATTTTGTTTCAAGGGGTCAGTTCAAGTCTAGCAGCTTTATTGGGCCCTATATACTTATGCAACTCATCCCTGCTGCTCCTTGTCCTCTTTGAAGTCAAAACTTTGCCAGGGACACACACACACACACACCCCTCACCACTGTAATAAAGGCACATTGTAATAAATGATATTCTAGGTAAAATATTGGGGCAGGAGAGAGAATCTGGACTGGTGAGAAGAAGAAAAATTCATCAACGGGGAGCCTGGGTGGCTCAGTCTGTCAAGTGTCCATGTCCAACTTCGGCTCAGGTGATGATCTCATGGTTTGTGGGTGCGAGCCCTGCATTGGGCTCTATGCTGGCAGCTCGGAGCCGGGAGCCTGCTTCAGATTCTGTGTTTTCCTCTCTCTCTCTGCCCCTCCCCCACTCATGCTCTGTCTCTCTGAAAAATAAACATTAAAGAAGTCCATCAATGAATATTTTTTATACTTTTATTCCAGGTAAGCCATTGGTGTTAACCCTGAAGAAGCACTGAATAGGTTTCCTTGGTTTAGAGAGGTTATATTATAGAACATAGACACATAGGACACAGAAACCGTCACAAATCATGGAAGGAAATAAGGAAGTCAAAATTAATGGTCAAGGCAGGAAGGGTTGGAAGACTTGGGAAAAGGAGGGGGGGATGGAAGTCAAGAAAGCCTTCATACAAGATTTGGGCTTTTAGGGACGGGGGAAGAGGGGATGATTTGAACAAAGGTGAAAAGTGAATGCATTACTGTGGATTGGTAAGTAAATCGGTGAGGATAGAATATTCCTTTACTCTGATTTTAAACTTCCTCAGACAAAATGCCGGAGGAGTAAGTCTAGAAAAGCTTGTTCATGCTTTCAGAATGAAAGCATATGAGAAATATGTCCTTTATGTCTCTTTTCAGGCTCCTTCCTCTAAGATAGGGGAGTCAGCTCAAATTCTGTAGAAGAGAACAATCTACTTGCTAACTCTCGTCTACAGCATGTGGAGCTCTTTTGCTAAGAGGCAAAAGGTATTTTCTTCCTGGATTTTATTTTTAGATGATAGCTTTCTGCCATCTGACTCCTAGTTCTCTTGAGGTTTGCATCCCAAATGGTTTGCAGTAGTAAGCCAATGGCATTCCATTTTGCTGCTGGGTCACACTGAGCAGGGCTGGGGGAATAGAATGGAGCGTATGTGTTTGTAGGGCATCCACCATTCGTGTATCCAGAGAGACTGTGTAAGAGAAATGGAGGAGCTCAGGCTAGGAGAAAAAGACCCAATACATATTCTAAGATGGGAGAGATAAAAGAAAAAGAACACAGAAAGGAAACATGGTTGGCAGAGACCTGACTGGTGCCAAATAAGAGAATGGAAACTTATCCTTTGGGGGCTAATATCTACCATCGAAAATGACTTTGCTTAATTCAGAATCCTCCTCGTAGGGCAGAAATTAACTTCTCTCTACAATGCCAACCATCCTGTATAATGGTGCACTGTTACATTGTTGAAAAGAGATTTGTCGAATCCAATGAGGCATGATAAATTGTAAGCAAGTGGAAATATATTACAAAGTGAGGAGAAACTGATTTGCAGTAAAAGCCAAACATTCAGCCCAGGAAAAAGATGCCGACTGAAGTTAAGTGCAAGCTCCATCATTGGGAGCGGCTATGGACAGTTGGGTAACACACATACTTGAATAGCAATGTTTCGAGTGGCTAAACTTTTACAGTGTAGTACCTGTACCAGCTCTAATTTTCAACCGTAACCCATGATGTAAGTAAAGCCTTGAGGTTTATTCAGGAGTTAAGAGATTGGATTGTTTCCTATTTTGACCAAAAAGAAAGCTTTGGGAAAGATGTAGGTAAAAGGTAACCAATCGGCCAGTCCTCTAAGGGTTGAAAAACCATGTCATAAGTTAAAAAAAATTTTTTTTATTGAGCAACGTCTCTGTGTCCCGGACTGTGAATGTTAAAGTCAGAGTCGAAACGTAGGTGAGAGGACAAGGCAAACATTGGAAGGATCCACAATGCAAAAGCAGTGAAGACGGAGTGGCAAAACACGTGTCAGAGGAAGGACTTGCCACGAGGTTATAAGGTGAGGAAGTGATTCCTCTGGGACACCTTTAACAGGGAAGGCTTAGAACATCCTTTATATACACAAACAAAAGTACAGAAGGTGGGGAGAATGGCAGAAGACAGTCACGTGAACTTTGCAGGATCAGAGGGTTTACTGTCCTGATTAAGCACCGAGTTTGCTTTGGGAGGTAAGTGAGAGTTTGGCTGGAGACACAGGTGAAATTCCCACATTGTGAGGAATTTTTCTCAGACACAGGTGAAATCCACATTGTGAGGAATTTTGCTTAGCAGGCTAAGGAGTTAGGACTTTGTTTCTCTGAGTCTGGGGGACACCAACAAATTCTGAAGTGACAACGTATTTCCGGAGGGTTTTTCTTATATAAGGAGGAATGTAAAGAAGAGATATAAAGTTTATGGCATCTATTCTAAAGTTCCTGCAGGAACTGAGTCACGATATGATAGAGAACATTGAGAGAAAGAAACAGATTTGAAGTAGCAGGGAAGGATGACTTCACAGGACTTTTTGAGTGGAGCGCAAAGTCAGTGAAAAAAAGTCCGAGAAGATGCATGTGAGCGAAGTGGAATTAAGTCAGACACAAAAGGACAAATAATGTCTATTCCACTTACATGATGTTCTTAGAACTATCGAATTCACAGAGACAAAAAATGGAATAGTGGTTACCAGAAGCTGGGGGAGGAGGGAATGGGGAATTAGTGTTTAATAGGTACAGGGTTTCAGTTCGGAATGATGAAAAATTTCAGGAGGTGGATAATGGTGATGGTTATACAGCAGTATAAATGTACTCAATGCCACTGTATTATGCTCTTAAAAATAGTCAAAATGGTGAATTTTGTGGTATGTACATTTTACTGCAATAACAAAAAAATTATTAAAAAAAAGAGGACGATGCTTGTGGTTTGGGCACAGTGATTAGGGGATTGGTGGCTGAAGGGAGAGATCATGAGGAGTAGCCAACTTTGGGGACCTGGATATGGCTCATTTCAGTATACTAAGTTTGAGGAAAGAGGAGATCCAGTAGAAATATTTTTTTTTAATTTTTTTAATGTTTATTCATTTTTGAGACAGAGAGAGACAGAGCATGAGTGGGGGAGGGGCAGAGAGAGAGGGAGACACAGAATGCGAAGCAGGCTCCAGGCTCCGAGCTGTCAGCACAGAGCCCGACGCGGGGCTCGAACTCACAGACCGCGAGATCATGACCTGAGCCGAAGTCGGGCGCGCAACCGACTGAGCCACCCAGGCGCCCCCAGTAGAAATATTTTTCAGGGTCTTGCAAAGTTCTCAACGGTCATAGAGGGCTTAGAGTATTGGCCGTGCTATGATGGAAGTCTGTCAAAGCAGGAGACATTTCTAGCCAACTGTCTCCCACACTTGGAAAATTGCCAGTCTGGACGCCTGTTCCAAAGTGAGATGCTAATGTCCTTCCCTAGATGTCTGCTTATGAAACGCAAGAGGAATAGTTTGAAGGGAACTTCATTATGCATTTGAGCTCTTCCACACGTTCAAATATGGGAGGAAGGAATTAAAGAGGCCATGTCAGGACAAGGAACAGGAATATGCAAGGATTTGTTTTCTAAGAACATTTACTTTAAAATATATTTTTGTTTATATGTATATGATTTTTAGTACATGCATTTTAACGTTTATTTATTTTTGAGAGACAGAGAGAGAGAGAGAGAGATGAGCAGGGGAGGGACAGAAAGAGAGAGAGACACAGAATCCGAAGCAGGCTCCAGGCTCTGAGCTGTCAACACAGAGCCTGACATGGGATCCAAACCCATAAACCATGAGATCATGACCTGAGCTGAAGTTGGATGCTTAACCAACTGAGCCACCCAGGTGCCCCTAGCGCATGCGTTTTAAAGCCCTATGGGTTTATCATTTCTCCTTCGTAGGTGAATGGTTGGCTTGTCTTTTGAATGAGCTAGGATTATTCCTCCAACTGTGGTTAGATGTTTCCTTCTTAGCTCCAATCTTCTTGAAAAGGGAAACACAGACTTACTAAAGAGAGCCTTAGGATTACCTTCTGAGTTTATTCAGGAGATTCAAAACCTGGGACCTCCCAATAACTGGATTCTGAATGTCTGGTCAAGTTCTCATTTGTCATGGAAAGAGATATCCAGCAAAACAGATGATTGACAATTCATGAATTTGTATAAAAAAATTATAAATTGAATGTTGAATGTTTTGCAAGGTATCTCCTATTTACATAATACATTATTAGACATTGTGGCAGTGAACCATCTTTGTTAATTGCTTCATGTAAATTCTTAAAGCATGTTGTTTTTAAATATATACAATTTACATCATATGCATTTTTGAATTTAAGCAATAAATATTTCTAGTCACTAGAAACCCAGTGAGCATATTATTCTGTCACTGTGGGGCACATTTATTTTCAACTGAACTTTAAATATATTTGACGAGCTTCTTTATCTTGTTTAATATCTTTGTATCTTGTATTTCAAAACCATTACTTAAAACATTAAGATTCAAAAAGAATTGTTTTTGCAAAAAATCAGAACTTGTGCTAGTTGCAACTATAGGCAATATTTAAAAATCTTATCAACAATACATTGCAGATGAATACCTTAAGGTTCTTAGTTTAAATAACTTCCCCAACGCTAGATAGTACTAAGTGACAAATTCAAACCCTGGCCCCTAACCCGAACCCAATATTTAATTTGCTAATTATAGATGAATTTGTAAAGTCAGTTATGTCTTCGTTGATATTAAGGAAAGATGGTAAACAGATGAATCATGAGCTGTAGCCGCCCCTTAAATATCTTTTATTGGCTCACACCGTGTTTAAAAATTAATCACAGGGCGCCTGGGTGGCTCAGTCGGTTAAGCGTCCGACTTAGGCTCAGGTCATGATCTCATGGTCTGTGGGTTCGAACCCCACGTCGGGCTCTGTACTGACAGCTCAGAGCCTGGAGTCTGCTTTGGATTCTGTGTCTCCCTCTCTCTCTGCCGTTCTCCTGCTCACGCTCTGTCTCTATGTCTTAAAAATAAATAAACATTAAAAAAATTAATCACAAATGTTTAAAATCTACACACATACATAGCAATCTAGATTTTGAAATTCTCCAAAAGTCAGAATAGCTGACAATACTTGCACACATTCTTATATGGCAATATTTGGTTGGACTAAGTAGTGTCTCCTTCTCTGGTTTACTGTATTCTCCAGTACTTTACCATCCATCCTATGTCATGCATTTTTAACATGTTTTTCCCATGAAGCTATCTTAACTTTTGATCACTGACATTAATAGTACAGAAATAAAAAGAGGCGCCTGGGTGGCTCTGTTGGTTAAGTGGCCGACTTCGGCTCAGGTCATGATCTCCAGGTCTGTGAGTTCGAGCCCCGCGTCGGGCTCTGTGCTGACAGCTCGGAGCCTGGAGCCTGCTTCAGATTCTGTGTCTCCCTCTCTCTCTCTGCCCTTCTCCTGCTCACACTCTGTCTCTGTGTCTCAAAAATAAATAAGTGTTAAAAAAATTTAAAAAAAAGAAATAAAAAAATTAAGGGCTATTAACTGAAGCATGGCCTCAGCATTTGGAAAAGAGGTTAAGAAGTTCTTAACCAAAGTTGAGCTCTATTCTACTCTCAGTGGTAAAGTGGACTGATGGCTTTCATGGCTTCGATTACTAAAATCATTTCTAATTGAGAAAAGAATGGAATTAAAGGATTCACAAAGGTTTGATTATATTTTGTCACGTCTTTAGAGCCAAAGTGGAAAATTTGCAGGTGGGTTCAGGGCATGCTAACAGTTAGTCCAGGAAATTCAGGCCAAAAGCTTATAGTTAGATTCCAAGTAGTTTACCATAGTTGCCTTCCACTAACCGTAATCCATTTAAGTGAGGTCCATGAGCTGTCCACACTGTGCTCCCTGAATGAGATAGACCCATTGAAGAGGGCATTTCTGGATAAAAAAGAATGATGATGCTTTGGGGTACATCAGGATGTGTCATCAAAGCCGATAAACAGAAAAGACAATGGTACCGACTTTTTTCCATGGGGCACTGATCAGTTGTGATAAATTAGTATTTCATCCGTCACACAATTTGGCCCAACTCTTTTGAAATCTGGAAATACTTTTTTAGAGAAAGAAGGAAAGGGGGAAATGCGGAGGCTGGAAACACGTACAACCATTTGATTTGTTGAGACACTTTTCTCCTGAAGGGCAGTAAACATCCTCACCTTATTTTAAGGCTGGAGTGTTTTTATGTTTGTGCAGCTCCATCCTCCAGATCCTGCTTCATGCGTAATTCCACTCCAGCCTGCAGTAGCCAGGTAGGGCTGCTGGGAATGACGTTCCTGCTTCAAACATGACAATTTAGCTGCTGCATTGGTAGCGCTGTTTTGCCTTCCAGAGAAGGGGATTAAATGGGATCAGGCACGACTCCAACATTTTATCTGTCTTTGCATCTGGAAACATATCTCCAAGTTTGGATCTCCATTTGAATGTGGTACAGAAATCTAAGTGAACAACTTTTCTTTTACAGTTTACTTCTGAAACTAATTGGACTTGCCATGCTGCCTCTTCTATTTTATTTTCTCCTTGTACCCCAGAAATTCTGCAAGAAATCATAACCTGAAGAAGAAAAAATAAAACACATGCATCAGAGCTGTGCCTTAAAACAAAGAATTATTGGATTATTTACATACCTTCTGTACGATGATGTTAGCATGTTCCATTGGTTTGGAATTGAAAATATATTCACTGTGTCACCTACATTGCCTGTGCGTTTTAGCTTATGGGTTACCTGTCGAAACTCTCTTGGAGCTCTGTCAAATGTCATCTGTCCTTTATACCACGACTGGCATTAGCAGCCTCTGGTATGGATAATCATGGCTTAGGCAGCTAACATCTTTCCTTGGTATTTAGCTCCCATGCAATGTAAGAAAAGTGTACCTTCAGGGCATTCTATTGCTCTCCATTTGTAGGCACCTTAAGTCTATGAACTAAAATTAAATTGCTAGAATCTAGTATTAGCAAATACTGGATTTGCAGGCTTCATAAGGCTGTTGACGGACCCACACTCCCCAGTTGCATGCATGTTAACATGGATTATTCCTAGTCTCCCGAATGAGGGCAGGGGACTGTCCTCATGCCACTCTTTACCTTCCATCTCTTCTTAAAATGGCTCTGTTACCATATTCTACCCTGACATCATCAGTTTTTCTCTTGGGTTTAAAGTCCTCTTTGTGAGAAATTCCGGGGCTTTCTCATTTATTTGATCCTTTAGTTTACTAGGGATCAGCCCAATATGGCCCATGGGCCAAATCTGACCTAACACCTGTTTTTGTAAATAAAGTTTTATTGAAATGCAGAGATATTTATTTATTTACGTATTGACAATGGATGCTTCTTCTCTGCTATGTCAGAGTTGAATAGACTTGAGTAGACTACAATGGCAGAATTTCTAGAGAATTATTGGCTCATGAAGCCTAAAATATTTACTCTCTGGTCCTATGCAGAGCAAGGTTGCTAACCGTTGAACTATGCATTCATTTAAAACACATTTATTGAGTGTGTAATATTTTATTATGTGCTCAATGCTATAGATCTAAGTTGAAAGGTTATAATCCTTTCTCTTAAAGAGCTAGCAGTCTTGTGGGAGAGACAGACACATCTGCAATAGCTTAACCAGAAAACATAATAAATGCTTTAAAAATGAATTTAGTAGATACTTAACGAGTTTAGAATAAAGAACATGTAACTGCTGAGAGAGGCATAAGAGGTGGTATAGAAGAGGGCTTCGTGAAGAAGCCATCTGTGAATTTTTGACTTGTAAGACAAAGAAAGGTTATCCAGGGAGAGGATGGGAATCCCAGGCAATGTTCCTTGCAGAAGGAGAATATGAACAAGGTCACAGATTAAGGAGAGAACAGGACTTCTTCGGGAAACAGTAAATAGTTCAGTTTGGCTGACACCAAAGGTGCTGAAGGGTGGTTGCCAGCTACAAACCTTGTACTATGTGGAGTTATTGGAGTTTGTAGAATGGAGTGGCGGAGAACAGGGGAATGAGGAGTAAGACTTGTGTAGATACTTGCTTGTGTAGATACATAGAGGGCTTCTCTATATACCCACCTTCCTAGCTTGGCTATCCTCTTTTCCTTGGGAAGCTCTTGTTTTTGGGGAAAGCAGGAGGAGAAAAATTTCCATTCAGGTGAAATCACTATCATCTCATTTCAGCTCGTTATTTTGGAAGGGTGTTTTTTTTGGGTGGGGGTGGTAGGTGTTGGTGGGTCGCTTTTCTTACTTTTTGTTGCAAGGAGATGGACAGGGTCACGTTCCGTTGACCCTGGTAAGGACCTGTGCGTTGTAGGGAATCCTGACAATTGTTTGTGATTTTTACAAGACAGGAGGAGACTGTTCACTGGAAGAATTAGGTCAGGTGGCAAGACTGCTTACATAATTGCCTGTTTTCTTAGTGTCGATTGTGGCTTTTTGATGCTTGAGATAAATTGTTCTTCACATGACAGTAGGAATTAAGCAAAAAGAATGAAAAGAATATGGTTTTCTTTGCTGTGTAAGAACTATTCTGACTCTGTTTAATGAAAATATATTACTAATTAGTAGATAATACTAATGGAGATTAAAACCGTCAGTCAATTTATTTCCCTTCCATCAGAAATGATGTTTTTAAACTTCTTAGTGTGGTATTTATCTTTGTTCAACTTTAAATCCCTCTCATCCTTCTTTGAAGTCTTAAAGAAAAGTGTTTGCTACCATACATCAGAGCGCAGAAATATTCTTCCAAATCCCTGATCAATTGGGTTATCCAAGGGGTAACAGTAACTGGCATTTACATAGAACTTTCAGCATAAACAGTGCCTTTAACATGGATTATCTCATTTACCTTCAAAAACCTATGAGGTAGATGCTACCCTTACATCTCAGAAGCTGGAAATGGAGGTTTCGGGAAGTTAACTTTCCTCAAGATCTTATACTAAGTAAGTGTGGAGTTCAGAATCAAAATGCTGACTTCAGAGACTGTGGAGTTTAAATTTTCCTAGACAGATTCATTCTTTCTTTCTTTCTTTCTTTCTTTCTTTCTTTCTTTCTTTCTTTCTTTCTTTCTTTCTTTTCTTTCTTTCTTTTCTTTCTTCCTTTCTTCCTTTCTTCCTTTCTTCCTTTCTTCCTTTCTTTTCTTTCTTTCTTTCTTTCTTTTCCTTCCTTCCTTCCTTCCTTCCTTCCTTCCTTCCTTCCTTCCTTCCTTCCTTCCTTTTCCCTTTCTCTCTTTCTTCCTCCCTCTTCCTTCCTTCCTTCCTTCCTTCCTTCCTTCCTTCCTTCCTTCCTTCCTTCCTTCCTTCCTCCCTCCCTCCCTCCCTCTCTTTCCTTTCCTTTCCTTTCCTTTCCTTTTCTTTTAGTAATGGACAGATGTAACCAGCGGCATCAAAAGCAATGGCTCTTTGCCATCAGAACCAATCAGAGAGGAAAGATAGGCTTCTCCGATGAAGTGATGTGGACCATCCGTGCTCATTCAGGCAGAAGACTCACTGTGGAGATTATTTTCCCCCTTTCTGGCTACGTCAAGTTTTGCAGGCTAAGCACAGTCCACAAGGAGAGAGCACAGTTCTAAACAAAGGTCAACATTCAAACTCACATAATTCCCTTCCTGTCTCTCTTTCGAAATACTGACTCTATCTCTGTAGCTGCAAGGCCCTGGATCCTCTTGGTTATTTCTTTATGTAAATGACCTCTGTAGGCTTGCCTTGTCAATTTGACAATTGTAATTAATTCGAGTATTATGTTTTGAGCACCTATGATGTGTTAAAAACTATGCAAAGTGTCCCAGATAGAGAATTATATAAAAGAATAGGCTTATAGTAGACTCTGGCTATTCAGAAAACTTTCATCTTGGCTGCTGTTCTTGGTTCTTGATTTTTCTGGACAACTTTGGTCTTTTGGAACCCACATTCCCATGTGAGAGTGTTGGCGATGATACCCGAAAGACTCGGTGAAGGTTTGACGCTGAGAGCTACCATGAAAGCCAGGCTTTTTCAGATGGTTATGGATCAAATGTCTGTCAGAGTCTTAGAAATTACCTTCAAAGCCTAATGAGCATCATTTGCTTTTAGGGAAGGAGGACAAGACTGTGGGGATACAAGTGAAACTGGTCTCTCTCTTTCTGTCTTTCCTCTTTAATCCTTTGACCTAATTTGTTAGCTCTGTGGTTTCCAGGTGCTGCTTTATAGACCAATGTTTATCTACGATCACATTATCCAAGTCTTGAGAAAATAAGGAACACGTGTTTATAAATTTTCTTTTAGAAAATTATGGTAGCGATCAACAACAGTTTGAAAGGAACAGAATTGCTTGGCAAAATAGTTTTTCAATTTTTTTGTAGATTTATTACAACTTTTGGGGCACTTTTTCTGGCTCGTTAAATACAACCGTCTAGGCAGTACTGCTCTAGCTTGCCAAGTTTTAGACTCACTGAATCAGACAGCTTTCTCTGCCCTAGACGGATACTAATGACCATTCTCCAGCCTTGCAGACTTGAGCCTATTACTTTCAGACAGCATAATTATTGTCAGGGATACCATGTATAACAAGGCACGTTGTGGCCTGAGTCCAGGTAGTGCTAGTTACGTGATGGTCTTAGTCTATGTAAATAACATCCCTGGAGTTGGGCAGTGCCCAACTCTCTCAACCTTATGTGGCAGTCTTGACACTGTGGTCACTCTGGCCATAATGTGACTTCCATCTTCCCCATTAGCTGCTTCTTCCCTCAGGCTCTGCTGTTTCCTGTTTTGTACTCACTGATGCCTTCTAGGGCCACTTTATTCCTATGACTTGTTTGTTCTCCATTAGAAGATGATCTGAGGCTTTATGTATAAGAAGAGGAGATATTGGACTACAGTGTTGGATCTGATAATCACAATGTTTATTTTCTAAGCGTTCAAAGGAGGCAGTGTGAAGATTGAAAAGAACTTGGCCTGAGGATGGCTAACTGTGTGCCCTTGGGCAAGATGCTTAATTTCTTTAGTTGTAATTTACTTATATGCAGAATGGAGATAAAAATGTGCATTTTGTAATTACTTTTCTTTGGGTAAAGATTAAATGAGATAATGACATAGAGAATTTGAAACAAGATCTAGCACATATTAGCAGCATATATTAGCTGATCAAAAAATGGAAGTTATCTTCTCCTCCTCATCCTTTTCATCATGTTATTGAAGCTCTGTTATTTGATACATTAAGATGTGTTGTGTCGGGGCGCCTGGGTGGCTCAGTTGGTTGAGTGGCCAACTTCAGCTCAGGTCATGATCTCACATCTGTGAGTTCGAGCCCCATGTCGGGCTCTGTGCTGATGGCTCATCAGAGCCTGGAGCCTGCTTCAGATTCTGTATCTCCCTCTCTCTCTGCCCTCCCCTGCTCACACTCTGTCTCTATGTCTCTCAAAAATAAAAAAATAAAAAAAATAAAAACGTTAAAAAAAGATGTGTTGTGTCTTCTTGGCAGTTTGGTTTTTTAATCATGGACACATGTTGTGTCCTTTTCTGTGTTTGGCAATTTTCTATGAAGTTCATTTTATCTAGCAGTAGTACATCCGTGTAGTTTTTGTTTGTTTGTTTGTTTGTTTTGATTGGTGTTTTCATGATTTATTTTTCCATCTCTTTGTTTTTAATCTAGTGCATTAGTATATTTTAAATGAGTTTGTTGTAGACAGGATATACTTGGGTCATTTAAACAACCTATTCAGATGATTTCTATTTGAAATTGGTGTATTTAAACCAGGGTGCCTGGGTGGGTGTTGGTTAAGCATCTGACTCTTGATTTGGGCTCAGGTCATGATCTTACATGTTTGTGGGTTCAAGCCCCATGTACATGTGCTTGGGATTCTTTCTCCTTCTCTCTTTCTGCCCCTCCCTCCCAACTTATGTGCTCTCTCTCTCTCTCTCTCTCGCAAAAAAAGTAAATCAATAGAAACTAATAAATAAATAAAAAAAATAAATTGATATTTTTAAACCATTTACATTAATGTAATTTTTGATATGTTAGGATTTAAGCCTGTCACTTCATTACTTATTTTGTTCTCTTTGGTTTTGTTTCTTTTTCTCTTTTCTTACATTACTGGTGGGTTACTTCAATATTTTTTGGTGTCACATTTGTCTTATCTATAGTGTTTTTATGTATATCTTGGTACAATTTTTGGAAATAGTTTTCTCAGTGGTCGCTCTAGAGATTACCTTATATTCCTCTTTAAAGATACATAATTTATACCCCCGAAGTTCAAGTCGGCATTCTTCAGATCTGCCTTACATTCCCCTAACCTCCCGTCGGGTTCTGGGAAGAAGAGTACCCTGTTAGTGACACTCGCAAGTCTCTCCCTCAAGGAAACATGTAAACAGGATACCTGAGTGTGCATTTTATATCACAGAAATACTATGTTGTAAAAAAAATGGAAATTTCTTAGCACTACTCGCCATCCCTCTTTATATGTACTTTATTTTTGCTATTTATCTGCACATGAAACTATAGATATTTTCCTATGTTTTAAATAAGATTTTGAATTTGACTCATTTTTCAGTGTTCAAGAGCCTAAGCACTGGTGAGTTTATTGACCAAATTGAGGAGTTATGACAACTCAGGAAACAGTTTGTTCCCCCAAATACAACTTATTTAGAATCAGAAGTAACCTTTCCTTAATCGTGTTGCAATGATTTCTTTGTTTTTAAAAATATTAATGCCACCTACTTAGGTCTTCCTAAACAAAATAGTTTTCTTTTGACTGGTTTTAAGCCTTATAATGGAAACATATAGTTTTATTTTTTTTTCCTTCTTATTTTGCTTAATATTACAGTTGTGAAATTCGTTCATGTGGTATTGGGTAGATACATAGCAACAGGAAAAATATATACAATCCCCTAAAAAAATGGAAAAAGGCATGAACGGAGACTTCAAAAGAGGACATTCAAATGGCCAAAATTATATTAAAAAGTGCCCAATATCATTAGTAATCAGGCACATGAAAATTAAAATCACTAACCAACCACCACATACCTGCCAGACTGGGAAAAAATGAAAAGTGTGGCAACACCGTGCATTGGTGAGAACGAAGAACAGTAAGAGTTTTCATCAAATGCCGCAGGTAGGAGCAAATTTAGTACAACCATTTTGGAGAACGCTCTGACACGACGCTGGGCAGTATGCCAGCAGTTCCTCCCTTATCTCTGCAGCCGAGAAAGACTGCGGCACCTGTGCATCAGGATTCTTGTAAGGACTATTTACACAAGATCATTCACATTTCTCTAAACTGGAAGGAACCAGATAAATCAACGGTAGTAGGTAGATTCATAAAATGGAATACTTTATCTAGCAACAAAAGTGAACGCAGTGACATTCAGTTTATACTTCAGTGAATGAACTTTGTTTTTTTTCTTCTCCATTTCATCAGTTTTCGACTATGGCTACTGACATTTTGGGAGTTTCCCTGAACTAACGTAATCTATAGAAATGTTTGATTTCACATGTCGCAGATCTGACAGTTCACCATAGTTATGCTCACTGCTTACTCAAAATCTAAATGGTATGTGGCATTTTTTTTTTTTCCAGCTCAAAGAACAAAACGGAGTGGAAAAGTGTGATGCTCTCAACAGGTCAGCCCAGCCCAGTGCAATCCTGCCTGTCATGCACTACGATCCCTAAGTTTTGAGAAAAGTCACCAGGAATTCCAGAAAACAAAATGCAGCAGGGATCAAGCTGGCAGAAATAGTTCCACGAAAAAGGAAAATATAATTTGGTGTTTATTTTGAGAGTCTTTGCCTGGGCACATTTGAAAATAAATCATTTGTCAAAAAGCTGCGGTTGGACGTAAAAGCTGGTGAATGAATTTTGCAATTTTAGAGTTTTGTTTTGTTTTTAGACCGTGGAGGATTAAGGAGGGATGGGAAAAAGACAGTGTTGCAACCCGAGCCCCTCAATGTTCGGGCGGAGCACTGAGCATTCTACAGCTGGCTTAGACTTGGGAGATTTCATTCAGAGCCTATGGAAAGTAACCTGATGTTATCCCCTTTAGCATCAGTCTACAACTGCTCAAACAGCAATACGTCTTTCCCAGGATGATTTTATGTAACTAGGCACTGCAGGTCTGGCAAAGGCCTGACACCATGCTCCTCAAGTCAGTTCTAACCCATCAGCGGTGGGATAGCAATAGCAGACGTTTGCTCACCTGCTTTTGATAGCGTTTGCTCAGTTTTCCAGGCATAAGTGCCAGACTTAAATGGCCGCATACCAGGATTATAGGTACATTGGAGACGTTCAGTTATACTTCCAAGGGAGAATTTGGCTTTCAGACCCAAGCCTCCTTTTGCCTCCAGGCATTAAAACACTGCGCTGCAGAGTAAGTGTGTCATCGTGTCTTCCGAAGGGGAGGAAACAGACTGTTAAATGAAGATTCATAGAAGTGTCTACTAGGAGACACCCCAAAGACTGTCTGCGTATTCTCATTCCTGGTACTTTGGCTGATCCAAGATCCGCCCCACAGTCTGCTGGTCTGAGGTGTCTGTAGCTAATCTGGCTTCACTTAGTATTCTTCTTCTCGAGTAGAGGGTTTAGCTTCAGTTTACTGAGTCCGATCCCCATCCCTGTGGATAAGCCCCTTGCCATCTGGACCAAGGTTCCATAGATCCTGAATGCTTGATCAATATTGCAGTTGTAGCCGCTGTGCCCTGGTCAGTCACTGGGTCCTCACTTTTCCCATATGTAAAAGGAAAGAATTAGACTAAATAGCTCATACATCTAGATCGATTAACTTTGGCCTAAGCTTGACTTTGGACACGACGTCCTTCATCCTTTCCCTTGCCAAGACAAACTCTTGCATTCAGTCCGAAACCCAATAGCTTAGCAAAATATCCTAAAGAGCAAAACACCCTAAAATTCTGCCTAAGCTTGGATAAACACTGTCATTTCATGAGGGTCCAGCAAGCCTTGCCCTAGAGTCTATCCTGAATATTGACAGAGACAGCTAACATGTTTAACCAACTAATGGCTAAACATCTGTTAAAAATGTTATTTTATAATATTTTTAAGATCAGGAGTTTGTAACTTTAGGTTCATAGGCACTAAAAGCGTGTGTGTATGTGTGTGCGCGCACATGTTCACACACAAGCAAACATGCATCCTCATTCCCTTTATGAAACAGAGGGTCCAGTGCTTTGATCAGTTTCTTCACTCAAAGACTTGAGAACCTCTGATTTGAGGTGTGAGTTTCTTGCATATTAGAAAAACATCCTCTTAGGCAAGTTTTCTAAATTTAGCCCGTGTACTGTACATTGAGCGTCTGAATGTATATGTTAAGCAAACACCTTCCTACTTGCTTCTTCTGAAACTTCAGTATCTGAGTTTTAATGCAGGACATCACAAGCAGGCATCTCTGTGATTGCATTTATTTCCCATCGGCGTTGGTTCTAACTCCGCTCCTTTCCCTTTCCCTGCGTTCCTCACGTCTTTCTTCCCTTCCTTCACTGTTTCTTTTTCTTTTATCTTCTTTCTCGTTATCCCCCTTTTCCTTCTCTTTCTGCTTCCTTTCCAGTTTTCTTTTTTATATCTCTATTATCAAACAGTTTTAGGGTGGGAAGGATACCTTCTTCACCATTGTATTCCAAGCCCCCAGAAGAGTTCCTGGCATATGGTAGTTACTGAAAAGATTTATTTAATGAACATACAAATGAAGCATCCAGAACAGATACTGTTCTTATTCTTTCAATTGCAAGGCAGTCGGGTTAGATCTAGGGAATTGTGGAAAGTGCTTTTGAGAAAAGTTCTGGGTAATCTGTGCTTCAGAAAAGTAAGATTTGCAAAAAGGAACCCATATTCCCAATATGAGCAAGTCCCTGGGATTTGAAGTGTGTGTGTGCTGGTGGCCAGTTTCCAAAATGGTCTCTAATGATCCCTGCCTGGTATTCGTGCCCTTTTGTAGTCTTTTTCTCATTGTGCCAGAGTTGGGCCATGTGACCAACAGCATATGGTAGAAATGATGATATGTCACTTCCAAGGTTAAGTTATAATGCAGCTTCTGTCTTGGGATCTCTCTCTCTCTCTCTCTTTCCCTCTCTTTCTCTTTATTTTTTCCTCTCTTTAATTCTTTCTCTCTCTTTTGGATCACTGCTTGCTCTGGAGAAATCCATGCCATGAGTAGCTCTATAGAGAGACACACATGTTGAGGAACCGAAGTGTCCTCTTAAAAGCTATGTGAACGAGTTGGGAATCCTCCAGACCCAGTCAAACCTTATCTGATATAGGATGCAACCTCATGAACAAACCCTGAGCCAGAACCATCAAACCGCCATTGCTAGATTACCGACCTACAAAAATTGTAAAATTATAAATGTTTGTTGTTCTAAGCAGCTAAGTTTGGATTAGTCTGTTAGGTAGCAATAGATAACTAATACAATTGTTGGGTGACACCGTTGGGTGGTGATAGAGTTTAATGAGCTGCCATTAGCTAACTAAGAGCATTTACTTTCTGTTTTGCTGGTTAATATCCAGGTTGGAGCAGACACACATCTGACAGCTAGGTTATGACCTTGAGAAAATAATTTTCCTCTTTGGAATTCCATTTTATCATATGTTAGCAAAGAAATTGACATTCTAGCACTATATAATCTTTCTGCATGAAATCGAGCAAGTTCTGTAAATCCTAATAGTGCCAGAGTCAAATTGTTCCTTAAGGAGAATATTTCTTTTCCTTTAATTAACCACAGCTATACTAACTTTCCACAGACCTAGAATCTGTTCACTTGAGTCTAAGACACTAAGCTCCTCAAATGCAGGAATGTCTTATGTTCTCCTATTGCTCCTCTTCTAGTATAATAATCGGTATATGTGCAATTTACTAATTATATGTTGAAAACCAGAGCTGCTGGAGAAGAGGAGAATCTTCTTTAATGGGTAATGTATCCACTGATACTGACTCTTAACTTTTTTTTCCCTGTCTTTTGCTGATATTTTTTGACAAGAAGAATCATCCTGCTTAGAACAAAAGGTAAAGAATAAACGATGAGATAAAAAAGGGGAAAATGGAACCAGGTTGAACACCCTTTGGTGAGTGTGATTCTTTTTTTAAAAATTTCTTAATGCTTATTTATTTTTGAGAGAGAGAGACAGAGACAGCGTGTGAGTGGGGGAGGGGCAGAGAGAGAGAGACACAGAATCTGAAGCGGGCTCCAGGCTCCAAGCTGTCAGCACAGAGCCTGACGCAGGGCTCAGGCCTACTAACCATGAGATCATGATCTGAGCTGAAGTTGGACACCCATCCAATTAAGCCACCCAGGCACCCCCGGTTTGATTCTTTAACTTACTTACGTCTGTATTATAACCGAGTCTTTGTCTGTATATCGACATCTAGTCTATTTTTAGATATCCCTATCTCTTTTTGATAGAATTATTATAATTGTAGGAAAGTTTTTCTTATCTTCGGTAGATATCTAACATGGATGTATGTTAATCTGCTACATTTTATAAAACCTCACCAGAGTGAAGCATCGGATGTCTACTACTTATAGGTAAACAAATCAGAATGAGCATAACTAGCAACATCGTTTTTTTAAACTTGGAAAGTCTTATCAATAAATGATATTGTTGTCATGGAATGCGTGCAGCATAGATGTGTTTCTTCCAGCTCTACACTAGACTTTCACAAGGGCAAGGGAAATTGAAACTGTCTTTCTAATGGATCATAAATCTTGGAAATGATTTGAATTCATGGATTAAATGTCAGCTTTGAAAGCATTTGCTGATTTATCTTGGATCTTAAAAGAAATAACATTTCTATGACAAATCAAATTGGTACATTTTCATATTCTGCATTGTAGTTTTCCAGAATAACACTCTTCAAAGAAATCATATGTCATGCAGATAATTTTTTTCCTATTAGAAGAAGAAGATGATGATGATGATGATTAAGCCTCTCTCTGCCAATTAGAAAACTCTTGGAAAGGAAGAATAGGAAGGTAAGTGTTATATTAGAATATAGAGATTATGATGAAAAAATAATGGGTTGCCCCTCAGAAATACCAGATTGAATTAGTAAGTAGCCAACTCAACTGTATCAGTGTGACTGGGGCAAAATCCAAGTTCCTACAATTTCCTTCATATTCCTCCCATCTACTTACTACTCCTAAGAAGGAGGTTGTGACTGTCTTCTGACTTGGGATAACTTCCGCAGCTTTAATGTGTCTCCCCTTGCCTGAGTTCAAATTCAAAGCATTATGGAAAAACAAGCTTTTGGAAAGAAGCATTATGGAAAAAAGCTTTCCTTTTGGGCCAGAGGATTGCTCTAGGCATTGCCTTCCAGCCTTTAATTAGAAATCTTGAACTCTCTCTGAGTTCCTGGCTTCTTTTCTGTTATTCACATATTTATACCATCTCTTCCTGAGTCTCCACAGATGGACAGCATTTCCTAATGGGCACCCTGGTTGCTCATCAAGCTTTCTTTTTCCTAGAGATCTTCAGATTTTACCCTCCTTGACTCCCCTGCTTGCAGCCTGAGGAAATATGACACCCCGTCCACCCACGCACCTTTGTCTGAGCCACAGCCCACAGCGCTCTCTCAAGCTTAAATGAGAGGACAGACTGAGCTATCAGGGTCTGTTCCATGGCTTGATGGCCATGTGCCATTTTAAGGAAGACTTAGGCATGATACACATTTCCTCCTGTAGTTCAAGTTTTAGTGGCAGTTCAAGTCTTTGTGATTACATATTGTCAGGGTTGTTAGTTTTTATAACATGGTCTTAGGCTCATGAAGTTAGATGCTCTGTAGGGTTTTAAAGAAAAGAGGTGGGTTGCGTCTGGAATTGATTGTAAAATACCACATTGAGCTATATGATACTTGGCCTTGCATATTTCATGGCAAATAGGGGTATAATAAGCCGTCTATTATTCAGTAGGATTTGCCAGCTCTGATGCTCCCAGAGGAAGTGGTTTCTGTTACTTTTTAAGTAACACCATCTTACCTTATCCAGTGCATTTTAGCTTTCATGTATATGATCCCGTGATTTTATATTCCTACCTGCCTCTGCATAGAGGAACGTGACACTGATCTCCGTCTTCATCAATCCAGAATGGCACGGCTAAATCAGGCTGATAATTGATGGCTCTCATATTTTCGGTGGAAGTGCGGGGAGGAGTGGGTCATATCGATAGACTTTCTTATCCTCGATACCCGAGTTCATTTCCTGATGTTTAGAAAATTGTGTGCATTATCTCATTGGCTCACTTGAAGATGAGACCATCATGACTAAATTTCCTCGTGTACCTACATTGTTACAATATCTGTCATTTGACAATTTGTCAACAAGAATATGTATCAACTAGCATTTATCCTCCATTGTGGTACACACTGATTTTCAAATCAAATTTCTTGCATCTAGTCTTTCTTCCCCAGTAACTCTCTACCTCTATCACTACGGCTTTCATTCAAGACTATTTTTTGAGCACCTACTCTATCCCAGGCACTATTCTAGGTTCTGAAAATACAGTAGTGAGCACAACACATGAAGCCACCTGACATAATGGAGCTTACATTTCGGTGGCAGTTGGGACCCCGTAACCCCATTTGGTGTAACCCTTGCTCCTGTTTTCTCTTTTCTGTCTTGCCCTATGGGTTTTAATCTCATGAGATTCTCTCTCTTCCTCCAGCCTAGCTCTTTCACAGGTCAATTAAGTTTAGGTTCCTGGGTCTGTCACCGGAATGCAGGAGACATATTCCTGGTGTCTCGTTTTACTGATTTACAACACACTTTCTTGATAGAAGCATTATAATAATATGAAAATGATAGCGTGGGTCTTTAGGATGATTGCTAGTGTTCTTCAACTACATTATGAGTTAAAACTTTTTGTGTGGGCTGCCCTTGAGCCCTAAGTACTGTTTATTACAAAGGTACCTCGGGTTTCCAATCAGAACTTTTACAAGCAGGTTGTTGGAACCCAAGGTTGTCAGTTGGAAGTTTCTTATGCAATAATTCAAGATTCTGGTGATGACCTTGAAGCTCTTCAAGATTCAGAAATGGCCTCTGAATTAACGAAGAATGATTACCTTTCTTTTAATCTATTTTTAGACTTAATTTTCCGTATTCTATTTCTTTGAAGAATGGCAATCTACAATACAGGGTAGATATAATAACTCAATTGATCTCTCCACTCCCCAATAAAACCTCTATCATTTGGCCAGATAAGATAACAAAAAGTTTACTATACTCAAGAGCCTCCTTTGGTAAAATAGAAACCTATGATTCTAGGTTATCTTTGAAGCCTGGGAAAAGTAACAGAGATGAATTGTCTCATCTCTCTGACCGAACAGCCTCTCAAGAAGAAAACACTTTTTGAAAAATGAGATTAAATGGTGTCTAGTGAGTCATGATTTCAGGTTAGTGCAAGCCCAAAGCACCCAGGAGGGTCTACTTTGTGTGTCTCAATTAGCGGTACCTATTCATGGGACTCCTTTAGTTCCCTGAGCGTGGCCCAATTATCTGTTACTTAATCTGTCCCGTGGCCTCACAGGGGCCACACAGAGCGGAAAGGAGGTACAGGAGGTGAGGAAGGAGGCACAGCCAGCTTGAGAGAAGCACTCTGGGCATTTTGGAAAGCTCCTACCTTCTGAGCTCAAAGCCGCACAGCTTTTCCCTCTGAATTTTTATTTCTTTCTGTGTTTAGATTATGGGAATGTAGGCAGAGAATATTCTTTAGGGGATCATGGACCAGGTGAATAAACGCAAGTTGAAATTCAGGAGCCTTTTTGTTTTTGCTAAGCTTTTCTTGGCAAAGGCTCCGAAGGAGAAGGAGGGACCGGAAACCCCTTTTACTTGAAGTATCACTTGTTCTGTTTTTCATTGCAGACTGCAGTCAGGTGTAATCTGAAACAGAATTTTGGATTTTCCATTAGGGTGCCTTGGAGTATTAGGTTTGGATTACAGGAGCCATGGTTCTTGTACAGAAGCGTTAGATCTGGAGTCGGGTTCTGAGCAATGTCATTACAAAAATTTATCCGAAAGAAGTAATGCTGATGAAGGTTAAGACTTATGTGTAAATCTGTGGAAATACTGCCAGGGGCAGAAATAGAATGCATAAAAGTGTTTGCTCAGGCTCGAACCAGAATGTCCAAGTTCAAACCCTCGCTCTGCAATTTACTACATATGTGACCTTGAACAAATTACTTAACCTATTTTTGACAGAGTTTCCTCAGTTTCTAAAGGGAGGATTGTCACTGAACCTATTTTGTGGAACCATTATTAATATTAAATTAGTTAAGAGTTATAAATTGCTTAGCACAATGCATGTATAAGCACTTGAATGAATATTAGCTATTACATTACTATTATTATTATTATTATTATTATTAGGTGGTTTTTCACAGCATTGTTTGTAACAATGAAAAATTGAGATGACATAAATATCCATTGGTGAGAAACTAATTAAAGAAGCCATTATGGTTCAATAAAATCTGAAACTACACAGCGATTAAAGATGATGTTTCAGAAGACTCACTAATGACATGGAAAGATTGCTCAATGGAAAAGACAACTTACAAATAACACACATAGGGCAATTCTGTTCATTCAGTATATTATATGGATATATGAAGAGAGAGAGGACAGAGTTTATACACACACACAGGATCACAGATTTTTTTCTCCTTGTCCCTAGCTGTATATTCTATCATGAACAAACATTACATTTGCAATCAGAGAAAAGCATATGTTTTGTTGAAGCAACAATGGTTTGGTGTCAGTAATTTAATCATTCTGTTTCTAAAATGGGCGTAAAAGTGATGTCGATGTCAACGGATTGTTGTCCTTAGGTTTCTCGCACATTACGTCCCCCTCTCCCTGGCCTGCCCTGACCACATGAGGGAATGAACCCAGCCCTCCAATTTTCTAGTGCTTTCTCCTGCCTATTTGCTTCATATCATTTATCCCCCCTCTGAAATGTGCTCATTTACGTATTTTTAGGTTTTCTTCTTTTTATCTTTCCTCTCGGGAGTGAAAACTATCTGGGGACCTTGCTGGTTTTGTCCACAGCAAAGGTGCCGAGAATATTGCCTGGCAGCTTAGGTATTTAATAAATAACCGTTGAATGAATAATATCAATACATTTTGCAAAGTGCTCCAGAACAGATTAAGTGTTGTTATTAGAGGCAAAGATGTAATTTTGCTCCAAATGCCTGAAAAGTAAACTAAATCAAAACGCTCGTCTCTAGTTAACGAGCATGTAAAATACGGCAAGAGCTGGCACTTAGACGGCTTTCCTAAATGCCTGGCCTCGGTGTTCAGAATTGATTAAAATAACTATCTAGCTTAACTAGTTATCTCGTTGTCTTGTTTAATTCTCGCAGCAATACTGTGAGGCTCGTTACTCTCTCGTTTTACAAATTATTTTGGGGATTTTGCAGATGAGGTAAATAAGGCCCAGAGGTTAAATAATTGTTCTAGTGTACACAGCTAATAGGGCACAAAGCAAGAATTGACACCGTGAAGTCTGGCTCTCTGGTCTGTGCCTATAACCTCTGCCTTATGATACTAATGCTAAGGGGTCTGAAATTTACCTGTAAATGGAATTGTGTATATATTTGCATATGCAGAACAGAGTACACAGGTGATTGCCTATTCGGTGTTAGGTAGAGTTGTTCAGTCGTATCAAAAGAGAAACAGGAAAATTGCACAGATCTAAAATTTGAAAAACTAAAAAATGAAAGCAAACATTTCTCTAGCATTTGATGCTTAAAAGCAATTTTCACACCCACTATCTCATTTTATGGACCCCCAGAGTCTTGAATCTGAAGCTAATCTTGGAAATATTTTACATTTGAAGGTTAATAGCCTAACTGTATAAAGGAAACTTAAAAATCAATAGAAACATGATTATATTAATGCACTGATATTACTATACAATTAGTGTTTACTATGTAAATACTTCGATATTCTAAATAGAAAAATTAAATGGGCATAAAAATTCAAACAAAAATAAAAGGAAATGACTCTTAAATATGAGGAAATACTCATGTTTACTATCAGTCAAAAAATTAAAGCAAATTAATACAACACTGCAATGCCATTTTTTGTCAAACAACTTGCTAAGCATGATAAAAAGTATAAATCTCCAAGCTGGCAAAGAATAAGGAAATGGTATTCTCATAAACATGCAGTGGTATAAATTAGGATAGAGTTTATAGCAACTAATTGTTTTGTTATTTTAAGAATCCTAAAGCATCGATCCTTTGCTTCATTAGTTTTCTTCTAGGAAATAATCAGAGATGTGGAAAGTACTTCTACTCATCCTAGTGTTATTTATAACCATAAAAGAGAGAGCTTTCAACCTGCAAAATAATAGGAGAATAATTATATAATTGTATCCATTTTAAAGAGATTTTCAATCTTCTAGAACAGTGCTTATGATTAAATGTGGTGTGAAGAAAATGCAGGTGTCTTAGATACTAAAAATCATCTTAAAATGCGCATGCATGCCTGAAAAAGAAGTCCGCGTGGATTTTCAGCAAAGTGACCATCTCGATTTCTTCTAGAGGTGAGACTGGGTATTTTTTTTCTTTATTTTTTTCTGTATTTCCTATAGCTTTGAACAACAGCTGGAAAAAAAAATTAAGCATTCCTAAAAATAAACATACAGCCCCAGAAGACAGTGTAAGAACTTAATGATTTGCCTCGTCATACAGATGGTTTTAAGAATATCACTGTGTCAAACAGTGGAACTTTCGCAGTTACAAATTTGAAGACATCAGACCTTGCGATGACCTTCAATGAAAACTCAGTAATTCAGGCCCTAAACATGGCAGTTAAGTTCAAACATGCCACATGCACTCACAGTTTTGTGTAACTGTTACAGGGGAAATAAATGACCACACATGACAAAAAAAAAAAAAAAAAAAAAGTCCTGGTGGACTCTGCAGAGAGCTTTATCTGGCAGTCCTGTTAGATACCAGATAGCTGCCGTATTGGGAAAAAACACTTTCATACTATTATTAAATCTTTTTTTTCTGCCTCGTTGGCTTTCTTTTTGCAGGTTCATTGCTTTTATGCTTATAGTTTTAGCTGCTATTGTCACCTCCTTTCTGCTAAAAATGAATGTCCCATTTACACATGGTTTTATCCTATGGCCTGTGCAGGCCACACATCCTTCTTAACCGCGCAGCTCACGCGGGCAAGCTCGCGAGCAGATGGCCCGTACGCCTGCATGGGTTTCAGTCCAGCACCTCCTTCTTTCTGGCCTCCAAGTAAGGGCTATCCTGTTCTGCTTTCAAGGTACTGGGTTTTCATTTTCTGTTCTTCCTTTTGAAATCATTTGTGTGTATCCCTTCTTTCACTAGTTATTACTGTGTTAAAAACGATTTGGTGGTCAGGGTAGCGAGAACAAGGTCTCGATTTCGTCCATTTTCCCATCTGGTAGGATAGGTTAGGTTATCCTGTGGGAACAAACACCCCTACATCTCAGTGGCTTAAAACAACAAAGCTGTATTCTCACTTATGTCTTGTGTCTCTTGCAGATTAGCTAAGGCTTCTGCTTATACCAGCTTTAAGCCTACATCCAGGTCGATGGAGCAACCACCTTCTGGAATATTGTTGCTTGCTCTGGCAGAAGGAAAATAAAGTTCTGGAGTATCTCACTCAGAAATTAAGTGCTCTAGCCTCGAAGTGATGCTCACCCCCCACTTCTGCTAACATCTCATCGAGCAGAACTAGTCCTATGACTCCAACCAACCACTGGGGAGTGGGTCAGGAATAGGCCAGCAAATAGGTACCCGGATATAATTAGGAAACAAAATCAATATTCTTCTCCTAAAAGAAATATTATTTACTTTTGGTGGTTCTCGAGAGTCAGTTGTCCTGTTTAAATGAGCCTATATCTATCGGTTTAACTGAATCAACATTTTTGATCACTCGCTAGGTGTCAGATACTGTGCCAGGTATGGGAGACACACAAACAAACATATTGGGGGTCTCAGCTTCAATGAGCAACCGGTCTAGCAGGGAAGGGAGACATAAAGCTAAGTAATTATAAAACCATATATGTCAAATGCTATAAAAGAGGTAAAAGCCAGATTTTACGGAAGCACAAAGTACTGTGGAACCCATATGCAACCCATTCATTCAGGCATTGTTATCAGTCCAAAGACGGATGCATCAGAGAAGACAGAGGACCTTAGCTGACTACATTCACCTCATTGCCACCACCCTACGAACATTGTAGACGCATCGACATGTCACTTGCAAATCAGTTGGCATCCCTTTGCGAAGTGGGTGAGTTTGACTCAAACCCAAATTCCATGTCAAATAGAAAGCCAAACCCCACTGCACAATTGCAGCACTTTTTCAAGAGGCCTGGCTTCTCCTAGTCATCTTTCTGTGGGTGTCTCTTTTCCACACTGTTCCATGTCGTGTCCCTCCCAAATATGATCTGGAGCCCATTTGATTTCCAAAAAAGAAGCAACTCACAGCAAATCTTGTTTGCATCATAGGCTTCGCAGAAGGTTTAGTGGGAAGAACTGGGGGAGAAGGAAGGAGATTGCATGTTGCAGCAGCATAAGTGACTTCAAATAGAATGCTAAACCATTCTGGAAATGACCAGAAGCCAACACATCAGAGAAGCTCCAGTAGTTTTTCACCCCACTTGGTCTCTGCTCCTCCCCTTCTTGGGTTCTTTTTTCTTATTTCTCTTCTACTTTTTTATTTCTTTATACCAATTATGATAGGCTAGATTATGCTGTGGCAACAAGCAAGCCCCCAAATCTCTTTGGCCTGAAGCAATGAAGAGTTATTTCTTGCTCATGCTACAAATCCATTACACATCATCGGGAGCTCTATTTTCAATCTCCTCACTCTATCTCAGGAGCAAGCCAAATTTTTCTACTTATATGGTGTAATTTCGTGCTCATCTTTTGATGCCTGGGGTCTAGTAGATCTTTATACCCAAAGATTTACTTAATTCTGACTGTACTCTCATAGTGTTTTTGCAAACAAGGATGGTTCTATGTCTGAGAGAACCTGTGCTTAGATAATGCATTTTTTCCTTGTAGCAAATATAGTTTTATAATATATACATACTTGTTAATAGGACTACTACAGTTCCCTCCTCTGAAATCCTGAGAGGGAGACTTGAACTCTTCTAGCAAATTCAGCAGGTTAGGTCATGAAATACACAGAGAGATCCATCCAAGCATATGACTTCTCAAGTACAAGGCCTTTTCGCGTGGAATGCCCTTTAATTTGATTGTTAACAAACCTTAGTTTGGTAGTAATTTCACAGTACATACATATGTCATATCATCACTTTGTACCCTTGAAACTTATACCATGTTATTTGTCAATTATACCTCAATAAAGCTGGGAAAAACCTTGACTGTGCTTGTAGTTGGCTATTTCTGATAATTGAGTTCAGCCTCAACTTAAACTTGTACAGAGAAGTTTCTTGTGGCTACTCTATCTAAAAAAAAAACAAACAAAAACGAAATCCTCTTCTCTATACATATAGTATTACTATACTGTTATTTAAGGCCCTTATTTCTCTTTGACATTTTTATTCAAATTCCAGTTAGTTAATCTCCAGTGTAATTTTGGTTTTAGGTATACGATATAGTGATTCATCACTTCCATAAAACACCCAGTGCTCATCACAACAAGCACACTCCTTAGTTCCTATCACCTATTGAACCCATCTGCCCACCCTCCTCCTTTTTGGTAATGATCAGCTTCTTCTTCATCCTTAAGAGCCTATTTCTTGGTTTCTCTCTCTCTCTCTCCTTCTCTCTCTCTCTCATTCTCCTCTCTCTCTCTCTCTTTTTTCTCCTAGCTCATGTTTTGTTTTTTTTGGGGGGCGATTGTTTGTTTGTTTCTTAAATTCCACATATGAATGAAATCACATGGTATTTGTTTTTCTCTGACTGACTTATTTAGCTTAGCATAGTACACTCTCGTTCTATCCGTGTTGTTGCAAATGGCAAGATTTCATTCTTTTTATGGCTGAATAATATTCCATTATATATATCCATTCATCAGTCAGTGCACACTTGGGCTCTTTCCATCATTTGGCTTTTGTTGATAATGCTGCTATGAACATTGGGGTGCATGAATCCCTTTGAATTAATTTCCATCTGAAATTATCTTGTTTATTTATGTTTCACATATTTACTGTTTGTTCCCCCCACTAATATAAACTCCAGGAAGGTAGGAATCTTGTTGTTTTGACCTATTTCTGTGTTCTTAGCTCTTTAAGGAGTTACTGGCACGCAGTAGGTATGTGATATGATTTGTTGCATAAATGAATGAGTTTGTAGGGCTCTCTTAGCAGCCCTTCAACCAAATGCGTGTATCATGACCTCGTTGTTGTTATTGTTTTAAAATGTAGGTTTTCCTGAATTTGGGTATCTGTGTGAATTTACAGAAAACCTAAAATGCTTAGAAGACCGAGTATAGCCTATGGGGGCTAAGGTACTCCATTCACTTCACAAAACCAAACCTCAAAAGTAAAGAAATCAATGTAAAAATCTTTAAGAGATTTCTGTATACCTCTGTCCTTAAGACAAGTCCCCTCATCATGCCATCTAGCTAGATTGTCTTCACTAGACTATCCCTTCCTCCTTCCATCCATCCATCCCTTCCTGCTCGCCTACTTTCTATTCCTTCTTTGCTGTCTTAATGTATTTCTCCCTGGGTATCTTCCCATCTTTCTTCCTCCTTCTCTCCTTTTCTCTTTCTCCCTTCTTTATCTACTCATCTGTCATCCATATCTTCTAAAACAGTAATTTCTTTTTTAACCTAGGAAGAAAGAATGGCTCCTTATTGTCGTTACCAGAAAATTGATTCAAGGGAGGAACCTCCGTGTGGAAGACAGCCTGTAGGACTGGCACCTAGGAATTCTTGACTTGGAGCAAATGACTCTCTGGGCTGCAATTTCCTCCTCTACAAAAGGAAGAAAGGCCTTCTATCTCTATGAATCTGTAAGTCTGTGAACATTTTAACAACGAAACAGTTGATTTTTAGATTTCTGACTTTAGTATTTTAAAATACTACACTATAGGTAGTTCCAGTAGAATATTGTCTTGTGTTTTCTTTCCAAAATATGTAGAGATGGCACAATGACACACTAATGTGGAGTCTACAAGAATCAGTCTTCGTACAGTGTAGTCCTCCTTCATATTTTCCTTTCTATTCAGGAAAAAAATGTTACCCACGCTGGCATTCTCACTGCTTGCAGATTTTGAGACTGCAAGCTTTTCAGTGAGGTGGTGTGAGAAAGAGTCATTGGCGGCTTATAATAACCAAAATGCTGTTTTTTGAAAAAAATACGTTAGACTTTTCCCGGTTATATGAAATAGCCTTAGCAATGGAGATGATTTTGGTCATGGAGAAAAAATACAGTGAAATCACCAGTGAGAACCATTTCACAGCAAACAGTGGCAAATGTAAGCGGCTGCTGTTTCAAAACTGAAACATTTTTACCAAATCCCAGCACAAGTCAGATATGCCTTCACGTGCATGAAAGAAGGAGCAGGACAAATGCAGAGATGGAAGGACGAGCAGGTCCACGGAAGCATTAGTGCACAGATTTCTGGCAGCTCCATAAGAAAGATGGGCTTTGTCCCCAGAATGAACAAGTAAAGAAAATTCATTGTTATTGGAGTGTTTTGCAAAGGAAAACTATCTTTTGGCCTTTAAAAATTTTTTCTATTTAATTTGAGAGATGGAGAGGGAACGAGAGCGTGCACATGCACAAGAGTGAGAACACGTTGGAGAGGGGCAGGGAGAGGAAAGAGAGAATCCCAAGCAGGTTCTGTGCTGTTAGCGCAGCTCACAAACTGTGAGAAATTGACCTGAACTGAAATCGAGGCAGATGCTCAACCGACTGAGCCACCCAGGCACCCCTTGTTTGGTAATTTTAAAACTTAGTTGCAAATTCCTTGACACTCCTCTCATTAAGAGGTAGTGGCTGGGCAGGCCTGAACTGCCTTAACTAACAGAGTAACCTAGAAGTAAAGTCATGTGGTTTGTAAGGCTAGATTATAACCTTGAAGCTTCCCCTTGTTTGCTGGAACACTTGCTCTGAGAACTCTGAGCCACTAAGTAAGAACCACAGCTACCCAACACTTCCATATGCTGAAGAAGCCCAAGCCACATGGAAAGCCTACAGTCAGTCGAATTCTGTTGTTGGCCGAATCCTGCCTTTAGTGCAGCCCTGTGCAGGTACCAGATGTGGGAATAAAGAAGCCTGCCTGTGATTTTAGCTCCCAGTCATTCTAGTCATCCACAGCCCGTGACCTCTTCCCAGGGGGGGCGTCAGATGATGTGGAACAGAGACAAGTCATCCCTGCCGTGCCCTAGCCTAAATATTTCTCTCGCAGAATTCATGGGCATAATAGAATGATTGCTGTTTTATGCCACTAAGTTTGGGTTGGTTCTTGATGCATCAAAATTTACCATAATTTTTCTGATGGTATGTACTTCCTCATTCTTTCATTATAGCACATATTTCTAAAATTCTCAGACTGGCAAGCAAACGAATCACATCACAGGATACGAAATAGCCGAGTGCTGCTAATTATGCCATACCAGCCACCTCCAAATCTACTTTCCGTCTATATTTATTAAAATATATATTCCTAATACATCCAGGGTATAAAAAATTGCATTAAAAACTTTAGTGTCTCTCTGAATGTTTACATTAGGGATTTGGAAGAGCGTGTTAGTTACGTGGATAAGTGGACAATGAACTGAAAAAAATGTTCAAATTCAGTTGCACGTATTTGTGAAATGGTATAAAAATAGTAGATAACGGCTTGGGCTCACCATGGGTTCCATCCTCACACTTATACTTATATTGACTTTTGTGATAATCACATCCATTATTTTACGAACTTAGCCTTCAAGATAGAATAATGAATGGCTCATTGACTGAACTGGTCAATAGGCTATTATAATTTCCCTTAATACAGCAATATTGAAGAATCTCAGTTTGTGTGAAAGCTTACAGTTGCTGAATAACCATAAAAAATGGTTATGTATAATAATGAAGATCCTGAGGACATCTAAAAACTTGGAAGGAAAAGACAGCAAAAAGTCATAAAACAAGAAAAGTATTTTCAAGGTTATTTCAGAATTTCCTAACTTCGTGATGCCTATTTTTGAGGTGTGATTTAGATTTTTTATAATTCAGCCAATCTTTATTTTATGTTAACTGTATGCCTTAGATAGATTATATGTTTTCTCTCACATAATTTAACTTCCCCAGACTTGGATACTTTTTTTCTTTTTTTTTTTTTAGAGAGAGAGAGAGAGCGTGAGAAAGTACAGCGGGGGAAAGAAGCAGAGGGAGAGAGAGAATCTTCAGCAAGCTCCACACTCAGAGCCTGATGCAGGAACCTGTCTCATGACTCTGGGATCATGAGCTGAGCAGAAACCAAGAGTCAACGCTCAACTGACTAAACCACCCAGGTGCCCAGGCTTGGATACTTCTAATTTCTTTGATCAGAAATCACTTGTATTGGGAAGATATTTATTTATTTATTTATAGATGATAGGGGGTGGGTGGGAAGCAGAAAGAGAGGGAAAGAGAGAATCCCAAGCAGGCTCCATGCTGTCAGTGCAGAGGCTGATGCAGAACTTGAACTCATGAACCATGAGATCAGAAACCAAAAGCCAAAACCAAGAGTCAGATGCTTAACCGACTGAGCCACCCAGGCATCCTAGAGCAGAATCTTCTTACAGAATGTTATTTCACAAAGAGTTGGGTGACCCAAGTTATTTGTAAAGGAAATTAATGCCTTTTATCTGGAAAGTGATTTTTAAAACTTGTCATTGACTGGGTATTATCCACAGTCAAGCAAGTTAGTATCTCATACCTGGAATAAGTTGGAAAGAAAAGAAACTGTGGGATTATGAAATAGTTGATTCACACTTTTGAAAAGTGCCACTCTAGGGTTCTTGACGTTTTGCTTAGAGTTTAGGGCATTTGAACACCTTTAAAATTATTTAAGAGTAGAGGGCCATCCTCTACCTCTCTGGGAGAACACCTTTGGTTTTCTCTCTTCTCATCTGAAGAGAGATGGCTAGTGTTTTCTGGCTTATGAGGCTAAGTGTGTTAGGGATGAAGTAACTCAGCAAAGTCTCCAGGAGATAGAACATGTGTGCTGGGCTGGAGTGGTTTAAACAAGTGTGAGTTGGAGTGTGTATGAAGAATTGAGCCAAGGTGAGTATCAGAGCAAGACACATATCTCAAGATACATATTTACATAAAGGAGGCAGTATTGGAATCCAGAATCAGAAGAAGTAAGGGCAATCTTAAGAAATGGAGTGAGTGCATGGATAGTTGAAATGAAACACCTCTGGATGACACAAAACAGGGCACTGGTGGGTTCCTTTTTTTTATGTGGTTGTCCACAATATGCACGGCAGAATGTCTTTGCCATTTTGTTTGATCTTCTAAGTTGAGAAATCAGCCAGCATCTTTAGTCGTTGGTAACAGAGCCGTCCTGAGGCGGATCACAGTTAAATGCCCAAACAATCCGACATCCCCATCTCTTCCTATCATAGACTGTGGTGATGAAGGAAGAAACCCTTCCAGCTGATGCCTGGAACAGAGTAGCTACTCAAAGTATATTCACTAAATAAACCCAAATAATTTAATGTTAGATAATCCATGTGAGCATAATTTAATCAGGTTTCCCACTAGTTACTGTTATGAAAGAATAGAAACATATAAATGTAACATACAAATACACATAAACAAAAAAGTCAATCTAGATTTCCGCCTAGTACGTTATTCCAGGCCAGGAATATTTAATTTCAGGCTCTTTTCATGTCTGCTATTTTCTGGGGATGGCCAAATTATATATATTTTTGTAAAATATAAAATATAAATATATGTATTTTCTAAAATGGAAATTTGTTGTAGCATAAAACACACACACACACACATATATATGTACATATATGTATATGTACATATGTATTCTGAAATGGAAATTTATCGTAGCATTAATCCAGCAAAGAATGATAGGAAAGGTTAATAGTCCTTAAAAACTAGTTCTTGCCTTACTTTTTACATCCTTCACGGTAGTCCACTTTCAACACATTTGTCTTTTGCAAAGAAAATGAAGGTTTCTTCTGAACGATATATCTGTCTTGTAATATGTATTTTTCTACTCTAAGTGGACTATGTTTTGTCCTTTGCAAGGCAGACAGTGGAGAACTTCAAAGGGACAGAAACTGCCCTGTGGTTCCTGGGGTGTGGATATAGCCCACTCTGATTCGGCTAGCTCTCATTCTGCTAGCCTGACCGCAAACTCTGGCCTCTCCTATCTCTGAGTTGAACTTATGAGGCACGCCAACACCTTCCAAGGGGAGTGAAGATCTTCCTTTCCCAAGACTAAAGGGGCTTAGTTTCAGATCATGGAATTTACAGTGTCAGGAAACCCGACCTTGCAATTACTTCTGACCCATCTCCTTCTTTCTGTCTTATCCACAAACATAGCCTTTAAGCAATTTATTTAAAATGCCACTAATCAGAGAGGAAAGGAATTATTTCGGGAGGGGAGATGTTAGTTTTGCCACTGACAGCTCAATAACTCTTCGGAAAGCACTGCTGTTTAGGATTAGTAAAGGGAAGGTGGCAGAGAACCCGGGAATTTTAAAATATCTGTATGCTATTGTCTATTTTTGCAAAGTCTAGCCAAAGGACTGGGTAGCCATATTACAGACTTTAAATGTTGCAAAATTAATATATTATCAATCTTCTACTAGCTAAGGATCCAGGCTGCAAATACGATAACAAACTTTAGTTGGAAACTGTAGTATGTTTAAAATTTTTTTTTTTAACATTTATTTATTTTCGAGAGACAGAAAGACAGAGCATGAGTGGAGGAGGGACAGAGAGAGAGGGAGACCCAGAATCTGAAGCAGGCTCCAGGCTCTGAGCTGTCAGCACAGAGCCTGATGTGGGGTTCAAACTCATGAGCCATGAGATCATACATGAGCCGAAGTCACTTAACCAACTAAGCCAACCAGGCACCCCCGTACTGTAGTATGTTTTAAACTGTGATATAACATTCATGTTATGAAAAATGGATTAGTACTGGAATTTACAAGGCTCTATGAGTATTGTACAATAATTCATCTTATGGAAAAGATTAACTTATAGGTAGGTCCAAGTTCTCCCCACTGGAAGGGATAATTTGAGAGTTAAATAAAAATATAACTTGCCAATCTGCCTTTCTAGGCTTTTGACCTTTCCAGCTGCCATATTCCTATGTGAATACTACCAATAAATCCTTTAACTCCTCAATTTTGTCAGTGTGAGAAGCATAGAATCTGACCATATGGCCATGCTTTCTCTTACAGTGATCTCTGTCTTATCACACATGAAACACCTGGGTTTTTCTTGGATGATAAGAGATGAATATTGTACCAAGATATTATTAAAGCACATATGGATAATGACTTCTGATAGGGTCTAAGGAGTGACTTATGGATTTATGTTTGTTAACCAGTTTGAGAAAAGTGTACCACTTAATTGCTGTTTTAAATATTATACTATTTTTTGTCACACCCCCTCCCACATTCTGATGATGCATATTGATCCTCTCTGCTACCGTGAACACACATATACATGCACACGCAAACCTTATGCACACAATTTTGCCTATAATATCGAAGATATGATCTCTGATATGTAATAACCCTTAGATCTTTGGCAATTCATGAACCCTAGGTTGAGAACCACGGCTTTATGGTAGCTTGATCCTCATATGGATTTTCTGATTGGAGATGAATTATAGTATTCCTTAGTTTTTATTATTTATTTATTATTTTTAAAAATATATTTTATTATTTATATATTATAGTATTCCTTGTTATTTATTATTTATAAACTCATTTTTGTGTTTATACTTAGTAATGTCGGTGGAAGAGAAGGTAGGCATCCATTCATTTTGTATTAACATCTTTTTATTTACAAGTATATTGAAAACGTTAAAAATCCAGACAAAACCTTTCTGGTATGATTATTTTAAGAGAAAGAGATTAAACACGGCTGATTTTTAATATGCAGATCGACACTGGTGCTGTCATTCAGTCTGCCCATGATGGGAATGGTCGTATACAGGCTAGCTCTTCCCCAAACTTCTTTCTTCCTCCTGGCACAAGGCCGACTATATTGCACAGTTTCTTGTAGTCGGGTGTGGCCATTTGACTGTGTTCTGGTCAGCAGAATATGGAAGTGAGCGATGCGCACCGTTCTTGACCTGTCTCATAACTATGCATGACCTTCATGACTTGGTGGAGATGGACACAGAGACCTCGAGAGGCACAAGCTGGAGATAACAAGGCATAAAATGGAAGGGACCTGGTCCCTACATCACTTCTTGGAGGAAAGCCGCTGAACAACCCTTTTGGAGTTTTGTGTTAAGCTACATAAGGTTTGACATTTCTCTGAAACAGCAGCTAAAAGGATCTGAACTACTCCACACTATTCACTGAATAATTCAGAGTAGAAAACTACAGGGGCATTGCCAAAAGGGTTCTCATTCAGTTTATTTTCAGTGTTTTGTGTCTCATGCTATTTAACTAGCGACTAGTTAGATGGAATAATATCTAATATTCTCTAATTTCAACTTGCACTAATCCTCAGTGATGGTCAAATGGCCTAAAAAGATTCCTCCGGGGAAAATATGGCGTGAAGAGTTCTAATAATGCAAGCAGATATGGAAATCCCAAAGAAGCACAATGCTACTTCTCTGAGTTTAATGAGGTCATCAGCAGTCACCTAGATGGTAAAAGCAATAATCTGATAACATGTTATCAAAAACTCAACCAATCAGAAAGCCTATTTGAATTACAGATACATACCCATCATTAATAATAATAAGCTTTGTCCCCTATTGTACCTTGGGGTGTTAGGTAGTAACAGCAGCACGTTTATAAAATATGGGGAGGGCATGTTCAATTTAAAACTTTTAAAGGTACCAAGTCCAAGTCCTTTGGAGAGCACCGGTCTAGAAACTCAGGATCCTATATTCCACTAACTCATTCAAAAGGGTATAAATTTACCACAACCACTTGGACACTGTAGTTCCAGACACAACTTAGCCTGATCTAAAGTTAATATTCACAAGGCTAAGGCTATCCCACTGGTCACCCTCCCCCCCCAAACCAAAGGGTTATCAATTTAGTTATAAAAAAAGAAACAAAAGGAGAAATGTTTCCCATTTTTCATGTATATATCCTAAGATGGCTATTATAGTGTTTCATTCATTTGAATATAGTGAGCCTTTGCACCAGCTGGAGTTTGGGGCTGCAATAGCCTGAAATTTCAGTTTCAGAGTCAAAGAGATAATACGTTTCTATTTAATTATTGAGATTTATGCAGAATAATCTTGAATTAATCGGCAGACCTGCAATAGAATAGAAGTAGTGGAGGGCAGAATTTATCTTAAGTTTCAGATTTCCCAAATTTTGATGACATCAGCATAGGTTTTCAGATGGCCTACCTAATGTCTAGATACTTACTCTTGCTTCTACAGAAGCCACAATGAACATGCGTTTAGGAAATCAGTCATTCTTTGCAGTCAGGGGAAAAGTAGCTTGATTTTTTAAGATGTTAATCTGTTTTTTTTTCCCCATTATAAAAATAGTATATTCACATTAAACAAAAACCTTTAGAAATGGAGAAAAATACAAAGAAAAAACACAGAGTATAACCCGGAGATAGCTTCTTATACTGTATATTAGGTCCGTATTTTGTATGCAGATTTGTATCCCATTCTTTCACATTAATATTATAAAAATATCATTTGTTCTAAAGTATGCTATTCCATGTTGTGTGTGTGTGTTTTGTAAACTTAGTTGATAAAGCAGCAGTAGGTTTTGGTACCATTCCATGTTTTAAAAGTTAGGTGTGATTATTATTATTAATGAATAGCTAATATTATGAAGTATCATAATTCTTTTAAATATTTCCTTATTGTATGTTTAAATCAATTCCAATTGTTTTCCTGTTATAAATATTGCAATGATGAACATAGTTGCACATTAATCTTTAATTGAATTTCTGTAGTTCCTCAAGATAAATTCCTAGAAGTAGAATATTACTGAGTAAATTATATGAACATTTAAGAGGTTCTAATCATTTTACTATAATGCCACCAATATTGACTATTATTATTTTTTAAATGATAAATTACTTTTGTTTTTTGTACTTCTTTGCCAACTGGTTAAGCTGAAATCCTTTCATTCATTTATTAGCTTTGTATTTCCTCTCTTGGCATATCAGTTGTACTTTTGTGTTTTTGTTTGTTTGTTTTTGCTTTTACTTTTTTTACATTTACAACAAATTCAAGTGCATATTCAAATAACACCATACCACTTTACAGGTCGGGAGTAGCTTATAATAACAAAATAATCCTAATTCCTTCCTCTTGTCTATTGTGTCATTGCTGTCATTCCTTTCACTAATATATAAGCATATGTAACTCTCATAAAGTATATTCATAAGCATACAACATTAAATTGTTGCTATTATTCTTTGGAACAAACTTATCAGATCAATTAAGAATAAGAAAAATAAAAGTTTTATTTAATGGCCACTTATTCTTTCTTCGATGTTCTTCCTTTCTCTATGTAGATCTGAGTTTCTGACCTATATTATTTTCTTGTCTCTAGAGAATGTCTTTTAACAATTCTTGTAAGGCAGGTCTATTGGTGACAGATGCCCTCTACTTTTGTTTGAGAAAGCCTTTATTTCTCCCTCACTTTAGAAGGATAATTTCACAGGGTACAGAATGCTAAATATTTTTCTTCTGCCAACACTTACATATTCCCCTCTACTCTCCTCTTGCTTGCACTGTTTGGGAAGTTGGATGTAGTTCATATCTTTGTTCTTCTCTAGGTAAGATGTCTTTTTTTCCTTCTGGATTTTTTTCAGGATTTTTTTCTTTATTTCTGATTTTCTGTAGTCTGAAGATGATATACATAGGTGTGGTTAGTTTTCATTTATTCTCTTCTCTTCTGTTTATTTTATTTTATTTTTGCATTTATCCTGCTTAGTGTCCTCTGAGTTTCTTGGGTATTTGGTGTGGCTTCTAACGCTAATGTTGGGGAAATTCAGTCATTATTGTTTCAAATATTTCTTCTGTCCCTTTCTCTCTTTCTTCTCTTTATGGTATTCCCATTATTCATATGTTCTATATTTTGTAATTGTTCCACAGTGGTTGAATATTTTGTTCTGTGTTTTTCAGTCTTTGTTTTCTTTGCTTTTGGTTTTTGAGGATTCTATTGATCTAGCCTGTAGCTAGGAGACTGTTTTTTCAGATGTGTCCAATCTACTAATAAGCCCATCAAAGGCATTCTTCACTTCTGTTACAGGTTTTTTTTTAAGTTCATTTATTTATTTTGAGAGAGAGCAGGGGAGGGAAATGAGAGGGGAGAGAGAGAGAGAGAGAGAGAGAAAATACCAAGCAAGCTCTGCACTGACAGCACAGAGTCCCTTGTGTGTCCTGAACTCAACTGTGAGATCCTGACCTGAGCCTAAATCAAGAATTGGAGCCACCCAGGCACCCCTGTTACAATGTTTTTTATCTCTAGGTTTGTTTTTTTTTTTCCTTAAGATTTCCATCTCTATGCTCACATTGCCTACTTGTTGTTGCTTGTTATCTACTTTATCCATTACAGCCTTTAGCATAAAAATCACAGTTGTCTTAAATTCCTAGGATGGTAATTCCAACATCCCCGCCATGTCTGGTTCTGATGCTTGTGTGTCTTCCACGTGTGCTTTTTGCCTTGTTGATAGGTCTTGTAATTTTTTCTTGTTAGCCAGACAGGACATACCAGGGAAAAGGAACCGCTGTAAATAGGCTTTTAGGAAAGTGGAGGTGAGGTGTAGAGGGGAAGGGAAGTGTCGCATAATCTAATGATTAGGTTTCAGTCTTTTAGTGGGATGGTGCCTCTGGACTGTGAATTTCAAAAATGTTTCACAGTCCTCCCTCCCCCCTTAGATGTATTAAATAGCCAGAGTAGGCTGACCCCTTTCCCTGGGGTCAATTAGCCGCTGATGACACCCCAGCAGGTGAGGCTCTGGTTAATAACGAGCCGAGCTTCCCGTGCGGGCGGTGCTTGCTAAGAACAGGCTCTAGCATTTATAAAATGCCAGAAGTTGGGGGAAGCGCTCTTATTTAGTGGTGGGGGAGGCTGGCGGAGCTCCTGGAAGTAAACCTCACTATCTTGTGAGGGCGCCTCTAAGCATCGGCCCCCCTGGAGGTTTTCACCCTCGGCGTTGTCCATCCACCCTCCGCTGCCAGCCACTCGTCGGTTCCGGCTCAGGGTTCCTGCCCAGGCGCTGCGACCTCCGCTCGGTAGGTGAGTCTCTGCGTCTTGGAGGCGGCGGTTTGCCCACGCACTCTTCTTTGTTAGGGACCGAAGGCAAGTTGGTGATTTTCTTTTCAGTTCGCTCAGCATTTTCCTTGTTGTTAGAACTGGGTGGCAACTTGTAAGCTTCTCATATGTGGAACTGGAAGCCCTCTTTTTTCTTTTCAATGTTGTCCTTTTCTGTTTTAAATAACTTCGGAGTTAACAGTTTCTTGAACAGAACTAGGAAAGCCTATATTCCTTCTCTCATAGGTCCAACATAGTGACCTTTAATCTGTTCTGTAGGAGTATGTCTTTTAGGAACACTTAAAAATTCAGCGACGCCTGGGTGGCTCAGTCGGTTAAGCATCCGAGTTAAGCTCAAGCCATGATCTCATAGTTGACGAGTTCGAGCCCCACATTGGGCTCTGTGTCAACGGCTCAGAGCCTGGAACATGGTTTGGATTCTGTGTCTCCCTCTCTCTCTGTCCTTCCCCCATTCATGCTCTGTCTCTCTCAAAAACAAATATTTTCTTAATTTTTTTAATGTTTATTTTTGACAGAGTGCATGAGTTGGGGAAGGGCAGAGAGAGAGGGAGACACAGAATGTGAAGCAGGCTCCAGGCTCTGAGCCGTCAGCATAGAGCCCGACGCGGGGCTCGAACCCACAGACTGTGAGATCATGACCTGAGTGGAAGTTAGCTGCTTAACCGACTGAGCCACCCAGGTGCCCCCAAAAACAAATATTAAAAACATAAAAAACAGAATTTTGCTGAACTAGGATTGGTTTCCAGAGGACAGGTAAAATTCACCTCCTTGCAGTGACTTTTCTGGTTGGCTAGCATCTTTTTCATAGCTTATAAGCAAACTAGAGACCTCCAACAGTCTTGTATGTGTTCTGTTTTACATTCTCTATGATTGTTATCACTTGGGCTGTAGATAAAAATATTTTTCCTTCTGCAACTAGGTTACTAGTGACACTGATTACATAAATCTGGGCTGTGGTGAGGGGGGAAGAGATGGTGAAAATAACTTTGGCATGGGAAGACCTGGGCAGTTAGATTTGAAACCTGGAAACTTCCATATAGACCTGTTTTCTTCCCACTATTGCATTGAAACATCCCTGAGTTTGATAATCATGTTTTCCATATATGCTATAAAAAACTTAAACAACATTGGTATAGGGAGAACATCTATGGTTTTGAGTAAATTTCACTAATGCCAGAAATTTGGATGCTCAGACCCAGGTGGTAGTCTTGCTAATCTTGATAGCCTGAAACACTGAGTCTATCGGTCCACCCCCAAGGGGGAGATATCCGAGGAAATACTTGCAACTCAGGAGAAAAACCACGTTTTCAGACTTGTTTACCCTGTTGTCTTACACTGGCAGATAGTGTTTATTAAAGGACAAGTGTTGCTATGGTGATGGGAGAGGCATAACAGAGGGAATTGGGGAAAACGTTGGGACTTGAAAAAGATTACCTTTTATACAATGAAAGTTGACTCTTGAGCTACATTTGAGAGATATCTTGCCTTTCCGCTTATCTATACCTCACAAAACAATTAAAAAAATATATTATGTCGAGTGCTGTTTCCATGACTTTAATGCAGCGACTGCAAGAAGTGTGTGTGTGTGTGTGCGCGCGCGCGCGCGCGAGCACGCGAGCCAGGGAGGGGGTGGTGCGGAGCTTGGAATTTTGTGGATCTCATGGTTCCTAAATTAGACCATCAGAACTTTCGTTTCTCACATTAAGAATTTAAAGGAGTCAGCTTTTGAATTTACCAATTCTGTTACCTGCTTTTAGGTTAACTTCTATTTTCCTTATGCTTTTATTAATTATACCGACAAGTCCCCATCTCTAGGTTTCTTGTGATAGGAAAAATAAACTATTTAAGTCTGTTTTTGTCAAGTGTTCTGTTCACACCCAAATGCTATCACTAATTGATACACCTGGAGTTTAATGAAGGATCCTTTAATTTCATTAACTTTCTATCTAGTTATGACTAATTTCAGCCTCCAGTGCACAGGTGTCAGCCTTTTAGTAGTGAAACTAACGCTCAGCTTTGGGACATTGACAATAAATCGTAGCTGTAATTTTTTCAAGATTTGTTTATGTCCCTTAACTATTTTACAGCGAATTTATAAAATCTGTATTAGGAAGTGTTATCTAGGTATCACTTAATGTCCCAGGATGTCCTAGTGACTATTTTATTGTTTTCTACGTTTACTTCTAAACTTTTGTATATAAATCTAATAATTGGATGTCAGTGTATCAGGCTTCCAAAGTGCCTTATCTTTAAAATTGTTTGCATGATTTTTTAGTGTTTCATTAATAACTTCAGCAAAAGTAAATTTCAACTAAGTAAAAAGTTTGGGGCCAAACATGATAATCCATGGACCTCTGTAGAAGTAACACTAAACTCTTTGAATTATAAACTCAAAATACGTGATTTAGTAAGCAGCGAGGGTGGGGGCGGGGTGTGCTCCTGCTTATTTAGAAATCGTTGGCAACCTTAGCTGCTGAGACACAGTGCTCTCTGCTTTTGCCTGTGCCTTCATGATCCCTTGCATTTGGAACTCGGCAAGACGAACCCTAGTTGGTGCATCTCTTCCCTCAGAGTTGCCATTTGTAGTCCGTGAGGACTTCAGACTTTCCAACCAGAAGACTAAAAATGTTTATTGGCCCTACTCCCCTTTTCTGACCCTATTCCTGATAATTCACGAAGAGAAAAGTTGGCACAGAAATTCCCTAGGTGAGCGGCTAATGCAGTTGTCCCCGAAGTGTAGTTCCTGGCCCAGCCGCCTAAGCCTTACCTGTGAGCGTATTAGAAAAACAGATTCTTGGGCCCCACGTCAGACCTGCTGGTTAAGAAACTGGGGATGGGGCCCCGGCACCTTTTTTTTTTTTTTATTTAAGTCCTCTAGGTGATTCCGATACACGCTCAAGGTTGAGAACAGCTGACTTTAATCATTAGGATCAGATGAGGAGTTAGTTCTAATTAGCCCAGGAATGTTGAGTTCAGCTGGCATTCTGAGGGGGAAGAGGGGAAAAGAGAAGGGTGTCTGTCTTTAGTGAGCAAGGACAGCTGTTGCCCGCAAAGAAAAATCGTTGATGAAATAGCATTGGCTGCCCAACGTGGGGAGAGATGGATGATGCTATCATTCATTCATTCATTTATTCCTTGTTTGAGCAGTCCGTTCACAGGGATTGTTTGCCAGGCGTTGAGCTATATTTTGAGAAAGGTACAAGGGCGTTTGAGACCCTCAAAGAGTTAATATTCTGGGGGTTGGGGGACGAAAGTAGAAGTGGAAGGCAAAGAAGGAACCAAGCAAAATACAGTAAACACTTTAAAGAGGGACAAATGATAGGCTTTGGAAACCTACATGAGCGAGCAATTACAAATGAAAAGACAAAATCTCACATTGTTGAAATGGAGGTAGAGAGTTTGGCACTGTAACACCTTAGTGACACTCTGCATTGGTATACTGTTCTGTGAGAGACCTGTCAAAAAAACCAGAGGTCCGGAGGCCCCCGAATGGGGGGGTACTGTGGATTGTTTGCATCATATTTTATGCTCCAGGGAAGCTGCGGTAGAAAAAACATGAACACAAAAATAATCAAAATACTCAGCGACAGTCTTTTCATTTTCTGAGGCGAGTACACTTCAGCAGGGAAAACAATCCACTTAGACACGAAATAAATCGACATGACAAAGAAAACCTCTGTGACCCTACAAGCGAAATGGAAGGGCACAGCAAGAACTACGTCTTGGGGAAACATGATGAGATCTAGTCCGGGTGGGTTTTTGGCCCACCATTTCCCCCTGATCAAATGCAGCTCGCCGCAGCCTGATTGTTAAAAAGGAAGAATTGACTGAGGAGAAGAATCAACTCCCACTGTTGTTCCAGAGACATTTTCCAGTCCAGAAAGAATTCAATCTCTGAAGATCTGGCGGAGGCTGCTGTGTGGGAATTGCTTACAAAGCTCTCTCTCTCTCTGACTTAAAAGGATGAAATCACCTCATTTCAAAGTTGAGAATCTTGAAAAGGAAGAAAAAACCAACCACACACACACACACACACACTCTCTCTCTCTCTCTCTCTCTCTCTCTCTCTCTCTCTCTCTCTCTCTCTCTCTCTCTCTTATCTGCCCTCACAGCCCGAATTTTGAATCAGGCTTGGGATAGAGAAGAGTCTGTGTGTAGGCTCAAATATCTGTTATCAAAAGCCTGATCATTCTTGTCAAAATTCATGGCAAATACGATTTTTTTCCCCCAGTACTATGTTACCATCTAAAATAGACCTTGAAGGGCATTCAAGTTTTAGAGCAATTTCTGTAGGGAAACAAATGAACTCCCAGGAAATCTATTTGTACCTTCTATATGGAGTTCTGGAATAGTCAGACTGTTCAGGAGGCGTTGTTCTGAAAGAATGACTGTAGATATCGCGAGATTATAGGGTGGGATTCTTAAAGATTGTTTCATCTTTTTTTTTTTTTTTCCCCTGTACCTCCTCCCCCTGTGCACCACACTAATTTACGTCCATTTTATTTGATGCACCAGGGCATTTTTGGCGTCTTTAGGTATCCATAACTTGGCTATCTGGGTAATTTGTATGTCTGCTTTCTAGAAGAAAGTTCGTACAACTCAGGAAAACTCTTCACGCATCATGTAACTGCTGTGCTTGAGAGTTGCCTTCTGTAAAGTAAATAAAGCCATATTGATTTCTCCTGGGCCACACAATCTATTTTGTGGAATTTTCTCTCATCCAGCTCAAATCCCTGCAAGGATTTTCAGCATAGTTGTTTTTCAGCGTGAATGAGAACTGGACCAGCTGGCTTAAATTTAGGTAGCTACCACGCAGATAAACCGCGACACTGAGCTTTATATATATATATACACACATATATATATACACACACACATATATATGCATATTTATATTATATATTAAACATATATGTATTAAATATGTAAAACATATATATTTATATAATATATAGGCATAGTCCAAGGAAAACTCATCCATGCTTGTCATAATTGCTATTAAAGCAAAAGCTTGCAGATTCCAAGGTTAAGGAAAATGTAGAAAGAGGTAGAAATAGTCTGCATTATGTTGCAGGGTGTTGTCGAAAAAAGACCACCAAATGCCGAATAGAAGCGAGGCAAGATTTTATTTACGGCCAGGCCAAACCTGATCTCCTGATGTTAAGGAGAAAATGCACAGAATGGCCCCGAACAAAGGCAGCAGTGGGCTTATATGGGTTTTGGCAAGTTAGGGTACATCGTAAATTACTTAACCAATTATAATTTACAACATTTTTTGGTAGCCAGTTACATAGATGTTACCTTTGGCGGGGGCCTATTGCTTCAAGGTTCTTTGTCTTAAGTGAGCTTTGAAATGACCAATTATAGTTAGACACCTCAGACACGGCGGGACAGCAGTTACGTGACTTTTTGCATGTTGACCTTCCTTTTATCAGCTCAAAACAGTAGGGTGAGAGCTCACGGTAATCTAAGTTAGCTATGTAGCAAGCAAGCAAAGTTACAGGAGGGAGACAGGCAGTTAACCCCTTCTGGTAACTAACAGGGAACTGCATAGGCTTCTATCTCAATGTTTTAGCAGTTACCATACAGTTGGTCAGAACAGTAAATGGAGAGATGCATTTGCAAAGCAACTTATAGAAGCCAAAACAGCCGGTTAATGGTTTTCATTATTGACTCAGGTTTGTTAACCTACAACACATTATCCACACACCTCCTTGGTGATGAATTTTCTAAGGAGGGCCTCAGGCTAACAATAGCACTTAAAAGATTTTCCTGAACCTTTGCTTCCACCCTGGGTCACACTCGATACCTTTGGATCCCAAGAACCATGTTAGCAAGGCAGTACTTATATTAAAACAAGGAATAAGATTTTTGTGTTGCTTAATGCCTATGTGTTTGTGCACCTGTTCCTTTAACTATTGGCAATTTAAAATGTGTCCGGCATTTCATGAATTAATGTGAGTACATATCCCTTACTGATCAAGAATCTCGAAATCTAGTAGGAAAGCTATGACTGGACACCACTATTATAGCACAGGTCTCATCGTAATAGATGGACAAAGGTTGGATGATAGACCATGTATAGGTGGGTGGATAGATACCTAAGTAGATAGTTACATAAGTAGATACCAGTGAATTAGAAGTTTCTCAGTCAGAGTAAAAGCCTATTTCAAGGCCTATGTGGTCTAGCTTCCTGCTACCCTCTGACACCATATTCTGCCATCATTTTCCTTCCTTGTTTCCTTTTTTCTTCGATGGAAAGAAACTGTACATAATATAACCGATGAGCCTGAAGATCCATCTGCATCTGTGAAATTATCACAATCTAAGCCATAAATGTGTCCTTTACCTTTGAAAGTTTCTTCTCTATCCTTTTTCTAGAACACTTATGATCTATCCTCTTAGCAAATTTTTAAGTCTACAGTACAATATTGATTCCAGTCATTGTGCTGTACTCTAGATCTGAGATTTTCACATCTTTTATAACTGAAACTTTGTTCTCTTTGATCTCTACTTCTGTTTCCCTTTCCCTAAGGCCCTGGCGCCCACTCTCCTGGTCTCTGCTTTTAGGAGTATGACGATTGTAGCTTCATCATGAGTAGTATCCGGTGTCTGTCTTCCCATTTTTGGCTGTTTTCACTTGGCGTCATGTCCCACGTGTTCGTCTATGTTGTCACAAGTGTTAAGATTTACTTAAGGGCTGAGCAATGTTTCATTGTGTATATTTACCACACCTTAGTCATTTATTAATGGACCTTTAGATTGCTTCCTTGTCTTGGCTGTTGCGAGTAATGCCAGGACAAACAGGAGGGTGCAGCTGTCTCCTTGAGCTTTTTGATTTCAATTTCTTTGGACACACACACACACACACACACACACACCCAGAAATGGGGTTGCTGGATAATAAGGTATCTCTTTAGTGTTTTGATAGTCTGTTCTGTTTTACAAAATGAGTGCATCAATTTACATTTCTTCTAACGGGATACAAGAGTTCTTTTCTCCATATCCTTGCTAATACTTATTATTTTTTTTCTGATAGTCCTCCTGAAAAGTACGAGGTGATAGCTCATTGTGGTTTTGATTTGCGTTTCTCCCATGAGTGATATTGAGTACTTTTTCACATATTTTTTGGCCATTTGTATATCCTCTTTGGAGAAATGTGTATTCAATTCCTTTACCCATTTTATTTTCTTTTTGCTATTGTAGAAGTCTTTGTTTTAGACATTAACTCTTTTATAGGTAAGATGTGCAAATTTTTTTTCCCATTCCGTAGACTGCCTTTATTGATTGTGGTAGGACGTGTGCGTGTGCGCGCGTGTGTGTGGGGTAAAGGGCGGAGAAGCTTTTTAGTTTGACATCTCGCTTGCCTATTTTTGATCTTGGTATCCTAGCCAAAAAAAAATATTGCTAAAGCCAGTGTCCAAAAAGCCTTTCTACTCTATTTTTCTTTTAACATATTTTTATGCTTAAAATCCTGTTTATAGGGGCACCTGGATGGCTCAGTTGCTTAGGCTTCCAACTTTGGCTCAGGTCATGATCTTGCAATTGATGGGTTTGAGCCCTGCATCAGGCTTCGTGCTGACAACTCAGAGCCTGGAGCTTCCTTCAGATTCTGTGTCTCCCTCTCTCTCTGCCCCTCCCTGCTTGTGCTGTGTCTCTCTCTGAAAAATAAACCCTAAAAAAGTTAACGAAAAAAGACTGTATGTTGATATTATTATCCATTGCCATCATATTCTGTCCATTTGGAGTTGGGTTTTCTTGTGTGTGAAGAGAGAAGGGATCGATGTCCCTCTTTCGTGTGTGGTTGTGCAGTTTTCCTAATATTACTTATTGCGGAGACCATCTTTTCTCCCCACTGTGGACTCTTGGCACCCTTGGAAAATATTCTACATTTGGGGTTTATTTCTGGGCTTTCCATTCCATTAATTTGTATGTCTGTCTTTATGCCAGTACCATACTGTTGTGGTTATTGTAGTTGTGTAATATATTTTAAGATCAGGAAGGGTGATGCCTCCAACTTTGTTCTTGCTCAAGATTACTCTGGCTCTGCAGGGTCTTGGGCAGTTCTGTATGGCTTTTAGGACTGTTGATTCTATTTCTGTAAAAGGTGCTACTGGGATTTTTACAGAGATCACATTAAGCCAGTAGATCCCTTGGGGGTGGAATGGTTATTTTAATAGTACGTTGCCTGTCTATATTCATGGATGTCTTCCACTTTGTCTGTTTTATTCTTTCTATTGATGTTTTACATCTTTCAGTGTCTCTCATGTCCTGGGTTAGATTTATTCCTAAGCAATTTATTCTTTTTGATGCCATGGTGAGTGGGATTGCGTAATTTCCTTTTTGGATAATTCACTGTGAATGTACAAGAATCAGCTGCTTTTCTATACACTGTTTTTTTTTATTCTGCAACTTTGCTGAATTAGTTCTAATTTCCTGTGAGGTCTTTAGGGGTCTCTAAATAAAAGGTTATGTTCTCTGTACACAGACAAAACGTAAATCAGAAAGAAAAACAAAACTTGCTTAGATGCGCTGGTTAGGACTTCTAGTACTAGATGAAATAGACGTGATTGCGGATACCCTTGACTTGTTTCAGATCTTTGAGGAAAAGCTTTCAGAGTTCTCACCGTTGAGTATGATATTAACTGTAGGATTTCCTATGTCATCTTCATTGTATTGAGGTAAATTCCTTCTCTAAATTGTTGGACTTTTTGTCAAAAACGTGTTGAATTTTGTCCAGTGTTTTTTCTGTATCCATTGAGATGATCATGTGATTTTTATTCATTTGGTTAATGCGATAAATCACGTTTATTGACTTGTGGATGTTGAACTATCCTCGCATCCCAGGATTAAATCCCACTTTCATTGTCTGTGATTCATGATTTTCATGTGCTCGTGAGCTTGATTTGCTAATGCTTTGTTGAAGCGTTCTGCATAAATATTCACTAGGGATATTAGCTTATGAGTCTCTTTTCTGTGTCTTCATTGGGTTTTGGTATCAGGATGATGCTGACCTCAGTTTTGTCTTTTTTTTTTTCGTAAACATATTTCAGAAGGGCTTGAGAGGATTATTAAGTTTTGGGAAGATTCACTTGTGAATCAATATGGCTTTTTTGTTGAAAGGATTTTGATAGTGACTAAATTTCATTATTTGATCTCATCAGGCCCTTGTCTCTGATTCAGGCTCCTTTGTTTCTAGGAATTTATCCCTTTCTTGGAGGTTTTTCCAATTTGTTGGTGTTTTAATTACTTAGTCTTTATTTCTGTGGCATCATTTGTAATGTTTCCTCTTCCATTTCTGATTAGAGTCCCTCCCTTCCCCCCCCCCATTAATCTAGCTAAAGTGTCATCAATTCGTTTTTCAAAAAACCAACTTATTTGTCAGTTTTTATATTCTCTGGTTTACTTCTGCTTTAATCTTCTAACTTTGGGCTTAGCTCGTTCTTCTAGTTACTTGAGGTGCAATATTAGGTTGTTTGTGATGAGTTGCTAACTAGTGGAGGTGCTTACCGCTAACCTTTAGTACTGCTTTCGCTTTATCCCACATATTTGGAAAAGTTGTTTTCATTGGTCTTCAGAGAGATTCTAATTTTTTTGATTTTTTTTTTCCTTTGACCCAAAGGTTGTTCAAGAGTGTATTGTTTAATTTGCATGTGTTCATAAATTTCTTTTTTCATTTCAAGTTTTACTCTATTGTGGTTGGAAAAGATATTTGAAATGACTTTATTCTTTTAAGTACGTTAAAACTTGTGACCTAGCACGTGATCTAACCTGGAAAACGGACCATTTGCACTTGAAGAATGTGTGTTCTGCTATTGAGTGGGATGTTTATTATGTGTCTATTAGGTGTCTTTGTCCATGATCTAGTTTAAGTCCGCTTTTACCTTATTGATCTTCTGTCCAGACATTCTGTCCATTATTGCATTTGGAGTGTTGAAGCCTGCTACTGTTGTATTGCTGTCTCTCTTCAGATCTAAAGGGGCTCTAATTTTGGGTGCCTCTGGTATTTGACTGTTGAACTGATCATTTTCATGATGTAATGACCTTCTTCGTTTCTTATGATAGTTTTGAATTTGTCTAGTCTTTTTTTTTTCTGATAAAAGTATAGCTATTCTACTTTTTTTTGTTCCTACTCTTTTTGCTGCTATTTGCATGGAATATCTTTCTCTATTCCTTCATTTTCAGCCAATGTGTGCCATCAAATAAAAAAATGGATCTCTTCTAGACAGCATATAGTTGGAATTTGGGTTTTTTAATCAACTTAGTTTAATGTAGTTTCATTTGCATCAGTAGTTATTGATGAATAATTGCCTTGTTATTAATTTGTTTAGTAGTCATGTTTTTTCTTGTGGTCTTCCTTTGTAATTCTTTTTTGCCTTGATCCTTGCTGTATTTCAAAATATCAGCCTCTGGGCTCTTGATGAAATATGTTTAGTATGTTCTACCCAGGGTTTTTGCATTTTCTGTTCCTTTAGAATGTTGGAATTCTTTTCCCTGAGATAAACACAGTTCTTACTTCTCCTAATTCTGATGTTGGTTCAAATTTCCTCTTACTTTATTAAATGTTTATTTTGAGAGAGCATGAGCAGGGAAGGGGCAGAGATAGAGGGAGAGAGAGAATCCCAAGCAGAGCCCCGACGTGGGGCTTGAACTCCCAAACTGTGAGATCATGACCTGAGCCGAAGTCGGTGCTTAACCGACTGAGCCACCCAGGCACCCCGAGAGTCGGACTCTTAACCAACTAAGCCATCCAGGCGCCGCTCATATGTACTCTTACTAAAGAAGTATTCAGTGATCACCCTATTACCACCACCGTTCTCTCTACTTCTTTGTTCTTCATTGATGTTTTCACTGTCATGTTGCTCTGTCTTCTAGAATGTAAATTCTGTAATAGTGTGAACTTGTGTTAATCACTCTATCCCCAGTGCCAGAATAGTAACAAGTAGTAGTTACTTTAATGACTGAGTTAATGACAAAATTAATGTAAAGGCAAACTGTAGGAGACCATGGAGGACCATGGGGGGTTCTGTATTATGGAATTTAGTCTTTATTTGGTAGTCATATCCTTTAGCTCCTGCTGCAAAATTAGTGTCCGAATAGAATTATAAGCTTCTATTTCTTTGGATCTGCGGATCAATGGGTGATGTTTCTGATTTAGGCTGTGCTTAGGGATGAGTATGCTGTGCCCACTTGAGCTCACTTTCAAACAGCTGTAGTCAGGTGGGTCTCTAGCTGATCGGCTGCACTCCACTTGGGTTGACACTGCTTCCCTCTTCATTTTCCTTTTGGGACCAGCAAATCAGCCTGGGAATCTTGATCTCTGGGGGATGACAGATCACATAGGACAGCAGTTCTCAATCCTCAGCTAGCCTCACAGTTGCTAACATTCCATTGTCCATTGTCCAAAGCCAATTACATGGCTAAGCCCACAAAAGGGCTAAGATTGAAAACAAATCTACCATAGTAGGCAAAGTTACTTTGTGGTTTTTGACAGTTTAATACTCCTTAACAGATTACTATATAACATGTGAAATTTTCCAGTATGGAGACATTACCTGGAGCTAACATTGAATTGGTTAATGACCGGTAACCATTGTGCAGTCTACCAGTAAATAGTTTCTAACCTGCTTATGTTATATATATATATATGTCCTAATCACAATATGCCCATTAAGTAGGGTCAATAAGTTGGAGTGTTCAGAGATAGTTGGTCTTATACACAATTTATTTCCCAGTTTTTATCCTAGAAACAACAAAGTGCTCCCTCTGCTCCCATCCAATTTCCCTTTCGTGGGAATTTAATTTATAAGACTGCTGACTTTAATTACAGATGGAAGCATGAAACTGTTCTATCAAAATGTAATTGACTGTCATAATAGTATAGCTTTGAGATTTTCTTATTTTCCTCTCCCATCTAAAAAGAGTAGGCTCTGGAGATTAGAGTTAATGATGCTGATGGTGTACTGATTGCTGGATTATTTGTTTTCTTTCTTCTTGCATTTGGGACTAACCTGATTATTTTAAAGACACCTGCAATTCTTTAGCAGACGTCTTTCTAGTTCCAAATTGGGTAATTTGCCTTCGTGTGTGGGTACTGCAATATTACAGTGTGTTCCCAAAGATGACAAGATGACAATTGTGTGGTTTAATAAGAGGACTAGCAGAGAATAACTTCAATATTGGGTAAAAATCCTGAAGTTGGAACATTTGTCACTAGTAGGATTTGGTTAAGCAGAATTTCTAGACCGTACTTCCTAGAAAAACGAACGTCACATCTCCTACATACTGGAGGTAAAAAGGGTAGGGAAGGTTATATTTTTTGGCGGTCATTTGCTTCTATATCTGGCTGACCAATAAATCTTAAATGAGCGTATACTCCATATTCCAGATACTCAACTATAAGCTAAAATCTTTAGCACTTTTAGGAGTTGGAGCCTGAGTGGAGTCAATTATTGACAGGTGATCTTTTCATATTCCTGTCTGTTGCCTTTGTCCCAGTTAGAATCTACCACTTTAACAAAGTCCAAGAGGGGCTCTGTGCTTCCTGTGCTAAAATGGAACAGACTTAATTGCTCGTCTTTTTTTTTCTTTTATTTACCATTTTAAAAGTCATTTCTCTCCTGAACATCTGCCCCCCAGTTCTTAGCTTTGCCAACTTTCTGCAAATGATCTGGTAATTTTATAATTGGTTTTATTTTAAACATTGGATGACAGTAATTAAATGGTGGACAAGTCAATACAAGCATGCATAATCCCACAAGGACACCCAAAGATGTGTACAAGGAAACAAGTATATTTTAACTCAGTATTTCATTAAAGCAACATTTAAAACCGTCGCCATTAAAGAAGTGTAATAAAATAACCAGCATGTAGATCTGTTTCATTTGCTAGAATAAACATATGTTTTAACCTCTAGATAATCCCAGCCAGACTGTGAATGGAACTTGACAAATCTCCAGAAGATTTTTCCCTAGACAGTTCTATATAAATTTTGAGATGAAACCAGGTATATTTTGGAGTGTCTATCACCCCATACCTGTGACATTTCACATAATGACTCTGTAAAGATAAATTCTGACACATTCTCATTAGCAAGTTATATAGGTTGCTTATTAAAGTAGTGGAAATTACTTTGAATGAACTCTGCAAAGCTGGGTAAATGACTATGTGAGAATGAGTTAATCAGCTGTCTTTGTTAAATGTTTTCCTAAGTGTGGGAGGCCTTGGCAGGTAATTTGGCTTACTCTGATTTGCAGCTGCTGTCATCATTGCTATGTGTGATTGATCTGTCTGCCTGGACAGATTTGCAACCTGACACTAATGCTGATGAATGGTTTAAAGATACTGAATTATTGATAATTTCAGAAGTGCCCCTGGAATTGGATCTAAGAGGCTGGTTTCCAAGTTACAACTCCATATCATGGTGATACTGTTGAGGCAATGTTTCTTCGTGGGGAATTTTGAGTTAAGCTTCATATCCTATCGTGTGTAGTAAAAATGCAACTAATTATGCTATCGATTACTATCGAGTAGAACAAATTCCAGTCTCTACTTTGGTACCATGTGGACACATTCTTTCATAAAACAGATTTCTTTATAGTTATCAAATCCTCCTTTCACCTGCAACTACTTGATAAAGGGAGGTACCATTTTTTCTTAATAGCTGCAGCATGTTTTACCAGAGATGCGGAATGTTCGACTTAAACGGACCATTTCAGAACGCCCAGCCCAACATTTCTCAAAACGTCTCTGATGTCAGAGGAAGGTGCGTACATGCATCCAGGAGCCTGGGGGTAGAGCATAAAACAAATTATTTGAGGTCCTAAGGTTTTTGAATTGTTATTATCTTCCCATGTCCTTTGAACCAAGAATGGAGCTCAGCTGAGCAATCTTGTTCGTAAGAAGGAGCTAAAGATCCTCCTAGCTTACCTTTGGGAATTCTAAATCTTTAAGATATCTGGAAATTCCTAAAGGCTTGGGTTCTCTTGAACCTCTGATTTCCTATTTCTACTTCAGTCTTGCTGAAGTCCTCATCTTTAGCTATTCTCACTGGCCGTTGCTGGTAGAAGTTTCTTTCTTTAGTTTTCTCATGATGCAACTCTTGCAAGGTACTTTTAGAATAGCCGACCTCCGTAAAAGTATTTGACTGGCCAAGCCCTTATATTATAGCCAGGTGCATGTTCAAGGTAACCTTGGTCCTCTCTGTTCTTATGGCCACCTTTGTTGCCCCTGCTGCCAGCATCTTCTCCCCAGCTACCCTAAGTGGGCTCCTCTCCTGCCGTCATGTGGCTTATTTCATTACTTAATCACCTTTTCTCCCTCCAGGCCCCGTTCTTAACTTACCTATAATTTTTGGCTAATTTCTTATTCAGAATGATTTAGTGATCTTTGTCTAGCCCCGGCAAATTCAGGCTGTTCCACTTGGCACCTCTTTATGAGTGAGCATATCTATCAAGGTGGTTCCTTGAACATTATTTTATTCAACAGAAATTTAATGAAAGGTGTCCTTTTTTCTGAGGCTATATTGATATTAAGCAATTTCTTAAATGTTCAGTATATTTTCTGCTTCAGCAACATGTGCCCATTTTTGGGGGGGGTGGAAGTTGCATTTTATTTTTCTAGATCTTAACATTTTGTTTAACTTGGATATAAATTCAAAAGTCAGTATATAGCACAACAATGATTTCAGGCGTAGATTCTAGTGATTCATCCCCTATGTAAAACACCCAGTACTCATCCCAGCACGTGTCTTCCTTAATGCCCCTTAGCCATTAGCCCAACCCCCAACCCGCAACATCTCCAGCAACCCTCAGCTCTCAGTATCTAAGTCTTTTTTACGTTTTGTCCCCCTTCCTGTTTTTACATTATTTTTGCTTCCCTTATGTTCATCTGCTTTGTATCTGAAATTCCACGTAAGAGTGAAGTCCTATGATACTTGTCTTTCTCTGACTGATTTTGCTTAGCGTGATACTCTCTAGTTCCATCCACGTTGTTGCTACATGTGCCCATTCTAAACTGGTCACTTTGTGCTTAACCTTAAAGATCCTAACAACCAGTTGGAGAAGAATGGGTGTATTTCCTGGCCCATGAGTAAGGGTCTATTTCAGCCTCTCCGCCACTACAAATAAGTAGTGAAATCCAGGGACATGGTGACCTGCTCCATGTCCCCAAATGGAGAACATTTAATAGGGAAATAGAAAATTCTCTTATCTCCTTATTGAAGATAGATGAAGTTCCTCATTATGAGTGAAAGGTTACTAAGGTGCATTTCTAACTTTCCAACAGGGGTTTCTTAACAATGTGTTAATTTTTGAAGGAAAATATTCTGTTCTAATACAAAGCCATGTAAAATCTTTGACCTGGGTTTTCTTTCTGTTTGTTCCTGCACTGACCGGTTTGTGATAGCTTTTGGAATATTAGGGCCAGAAAATTTCAGAGTTAAACTAAATACGTACCGTGGGATGGTTTACTTACTGGCCAGGTTTCAATCTGGGGTATTTGTTTTCCTTTGCCCTGATGGCAAGACATTAGATCATCAAAGAGCAGCAAGACCTTGAAGAACTGCTGTCTCGGAACTGAGGACAAGGTTTCTATTTTGGTTCTTTCCCCCATGGATTTTTCTTCATCACACACCTTGGGTTTTGTTAATTTGCAGGATTGTCCACACGTACACTTGTGGGTACAGCTACTCCTCAAACACTTTCTGAAGTCTTCGTGCTTAGAACTATGCAAATCTTAATCCAGGATTAAAAATAGATATACTGTGGTCCTTACTCTTGAAGTTTTAAAACCTATTTGGGGAGAAGAAACCCAGATAAGTGAAAATAAGTAATGTCAAATTTCAAGTTTTGAGAAAATAGAGGAAATACAAAGCTGAATGTTACATCGGCAAATAGAAGGTGTATAGACAAACGTGTTTGTGCTCCTTTTAGTCCATCTGTCCAAAGCTATGAACTCGGTAAAGGACAGCACCTATGCGTTCACTAAAATTTCCTTACTATTTCCCGGGATTCAAACTTAGGGAAACCTATTCATGGGGGGATCTGGACTTCACATGAAGAAACCCTAAGACTGGAAGTACTAGTTAAAACGCATAGATGGTTCCAGATGGAGTGAAAGGAGATGTCAAGGAGGAATTGGAGATGGGTCTAGAAAGATGAGAATAACGGGACAGGACTGAGGTGTGAGGGTGGGGTGCATAGCAGGCTGCAAAAACCTGGAGCAAAAGACCAAAGGCAGGGCATTAACCTAATTTTGGCAACTCCACTCCAGACAGAAAAGAAAGAAATTGGACACTAGGAGAAAAGCTGGACAGGTTGGTTCATGTTGGGATGCAGCTGACAGCAAATGAATGTAGAGTATTTTCATCTGTTTATTAGAAAAGTAATAGAGTCACCTGGGTGGCTTAGTAAATTAAGCGTCAGACTTCAAAGGTCATGATCTTGCGGTTCAGGAGTTTGAGCCCCACGTTGGGCTCTGTGCTGACTGCTCAGCCTAGAGCCTGCTTTGGATTCTGTTGCTTCCTCTCTTGCCCACTGGCACCGTCTCTCTCTCAAAAATATTAATATAGTTTAAGAAATTCAATTCCTATCAAAGTATAAAATAAATGAAAATCTCAATTATATAGAATTTGCACTAATGTGCTTATAACCTGCTTTTCCATATAACCTGTACGTTATGGCTACCTTTTCGTGTCCACACACAAATATCCATCTTGCTATTTTAATCCCCTCAGTGTGGTCTTTTATAGATGGACCATAATTTGTCGAACCGGATTCTCTATTGAATGGTTTCTTCTTTGGTATACAAATGACCACTGTACATATCCTATTCCTATTTTGAAGCATTGCTCTGAATATATATTTTTTTTCTTAAAGTTTATTTTTTGAGAACGAGTGCACATGGGGGAGGGGCAGGAGAGTGGGAGAGAGAGAACCCCAATCAGGTTCCACACTTCTAGCACAGAACTCGATACAGGGCTCGATCCCACAGAAGGTGAGATCATGACCTGGGCCGAAATCAAGAGTTAGATGCTTCAGGGACTGAGCCACCCAGGTGCCCCTGATTTTATCTTAATGGTGGATAAATTCTTAAAACTTGCTAGATCAAAGGGTGTACTGCCAGGGACTGAATAGTTCCTCACTACCCCCATCCCCATTCATATGTCGAAATCCTAACCCCAGTGTGATTTTAGGAGGTGTAGGCCCTTTTGGGAGGTGATCAGGTTTTAAGAGTAGAGCCCTTGAGTGAGACTAGTGCCTTTATAAAGAAACCCGAGGATACAGTCTATGAACCGGGAAGAGGGCTGCCACCAGACCATGAATCCACCATTGCTTTGATCTTGGTCTTCCCAGCTTTGAGAACTGTGAGAAACAAATGTTGTATAATCTGTCCCGTCTATGGTGTTCCTTGTTGTAGCAGTCCAGAGATGAAAACACACTCTGGCTTTAAATTTGACTCAGTTGCTAGATGATCGACCAGAAATTTCACCTCCATCAAGGGGGGAAAAGGAAATCATTAGTGCTTCTCTCCTGAAGGACTTCCTGAAGGACTACAGCAGATACTGTAACAACGGTGAAACTGATTGTAATGATGATTATCCTGTGGGGAAGAAACCTAAGAGGGAAGAGCCTCTTACACTGGTTTAGTGGCAAGCGGGTGAGCCCGTGAGGAGAGCAGTTTCTGAAGGAGAGAACGTTGACTGAGAACTGGAAGTGTGTAGGTGTGTAGGACAGGTTCCCGATTTGGCCACTTCGTATGCCAATAGTGTGCGGACCTGATGGGAGACCAGGACTCCACAAGGATCTCCAGTTACACGGCTGCCAGACTGCGGCCAGCCTGAGGGGTGCTTGCCTCAGCAGAGTTCAAGTAGCCACCCGAACAGCAGCACTCAAAGCCCTGGCTTTCTTGGTACGGGGCACAGGTGATTTATAGCAGTTGGCTTCAAAAGATCTACCAGTTGCCCCTCTCCCAAACCTAGATTCTGTACAGGCAGCAGAACTTTTCCTCTCTACACTCAAATTTATTTTATTTTATTATTTTTCTATTATAATAGTTTATTTTCAAATTGGTTTACATATAACACCCAGTGTTCATCCCAACATGTGCCCTTTTTAATGCCCATCACCCCCTCTCCCCCCTCCTTCATCCCCCTTACCCTCAGTTTTTTCTTAGTCTTTGAGAGTCTCTTATGTTTTATCTCCCTCCCTCTCTGTGTCTTTTTTTCCTTTCCCCTCTTCCCCTCCCCCTGGTTTTTGCTTAGTCTCACAAAGTCCACCTATTCGTGGAAACATATGGTATCTGTCTTTTTCTGACTGACTTATTTCACTTAACATAATACCCTCCAGTTCCATCCATGTTGCTACACATGGCCAGACTTCATTTTTTCTCATTGCCACGTAGTAGTCCATTGTATATAAGTACCATAACTTCTTTATCCATTCGTCAGTTGATGGGCACTTGGTCTCTTTCCATGATTTGGCTATTGTCGAAAGTGCTGCTATGAACATTGGGGTACACGTGCTCCTATGCATCAGCATTCCTGTGTCTCTTGGGTAGATTCCTAGCAGGGCTATTGCTGGGTCGTAGGGTAGCTCTGTTTTCATTTTTTTGAGGAACCTCCACACCGTTTTCCAGAGTGGCTGCACCAGTTTGCATTCCCACCAACAGTGTAGGAGGGTGCCTACTTCTCCACATCCTCGCCAGCATCTATAGTTTCCTGATTTGTTCATTTTAGCCACTCTGACTGGTGTGAGGTGGTATCTCAGTGTGGTTTTGATTTGTATTTCCCTGATGATGTCTACACTCAAATTTAAAATCGAGACTAAGAGAAATTTAATAGTTTCGTATTTCTTATGAGAGTAATTTGGCTTTTATTCTCCCTGATTTCCTCCTTGTGTTCACAAAAGAGTATATGCTGTGGTAGCTGTTTGAGAGGTACGACATTGAGACCTTGCTTTCCAAATGGGGCATCTTTCGTTAATGTAATCTTCTGCCTCTTTCCTGCTCCTTGCCAGCTATGCCAGTTGTGATATTTGCCAGCTAACTCGGCTTTCCATTGTTGCTACCCCTTCTGTGAAATCTGCCTTACTGCTACTTGCCTCTTCATTGCTTTAATGCAGGAAAGGCCGTTGTGTTAGTACCTCACTGTAACGTGCAGTCCATTTCGTATTTCCCAGGGTTATCTACAGTGAAAACCTCCTCAAACATGGTGGTCTAAGACTGGGGTCAGCAAGCTTCTTCTGGAAAGGCCAGGTGGTATATATATTAGGCTTTGTAGACCACGTATTGTCTCTGTGGTATGCCTTTTGTGTTTGGCTTGAAGAAAAAATTTTTTAATAATTCTAGAGAAACCTAAACATTCTTTGCTCACAGGTCATACTAACAAGGGCTGTAGATTTGGTTCACAGCCATAGATTTCTGGCTCCTAGTCTGAGAGGTGACCTTGTGAAAATGAAAATTTTCTGCTTACGGCAACACTTGCCTCGGTGATGGTGAAGCTGAATACTTCCATTTCACTAAATTTTCTCTAAGCAGCTAAAGATGTTCTAGAATGATAAAGTTTCAATGACCTCAGTACACCAGAACCTTAATGGATCTCCTTTGAAAACTGATTTCTGACCAGTGGACACTGGGATTTGTTTTAACCAGTTAGGCACAGAGTTGACACATTCTGTGATCTCTCCAGAGTGTGAATTTTCAAACCCACTTTCCTTGAAACTCCTGAATTCTCTCACTTCCCTCACCCAAGGTGAACTACTCAGTGATTCTGACATTATTTTATGTTTTGTTCAAGCTACTAGACTTCGGTGTGTCCCCCTGCCCCAACTTGGTAGTTTTTGTTGTAGTCTTTGGAATTCCCTAAGTGAAAAATTCAGATATAAGTCAGTAGGTAGGGAAATCTGTTGGACATTAGGAAAGAATTTTTCTTAAGGTTTCTGAAATTGTTTAGAGAAAGAATAAAAATATTATCAGCTTGGGAATAGGGGAGTGAACAGATGAGGACATTCAATATGCAAAGGTGGGGGGAGATACTGCTTTAACAAAATGGAGCAAAGATCTGGTCTTTGAAATTGGCCAAAATGATTAGGTTACCCTGTAAATCGTAGAAAATTGATAAAGCAAATGTTACTTACTCACAAGAATGTAAACGACTGTGTCCAGACTAATAGAGCTGTTACTTGTGTTGACGAATTTTGCATCTATTTATCTGTTCATGTAAACATTCCTGATTGCCCATATAGGCTCATCCTTTGAGCTCTCCTGTGGACCAGTTGTAACATCTTTCTGGCTTCTTCAGTGATTTAAACAAAATATTTGCCTTGTGCTCGTTCATATTTATGACCTTTCATGAAGAAAATTATCTTTTAACCATCTTAATGCCCTAAATCTTTTTCATTATATCCATGTGTATTCGTGTTATCCACACAGTTATATAATTATAGAGTGTGGTTTATATCCATGTTTTTTCTCATGGAATATATGTATAAGCAAATTACTAGACAATTATCCATATAATTCAAGTGCAGAGAAATTGGACTCTCCTTGTCCAAGCATTTTGTACGTAATAGTCCTTCTGCCTAATGAGATCTCATCACAAGAATTCCCTACTTACTTTTACACATTTCTACCTGTGACACAACAAATGTTAAACAGGCCAGGGCCAAGCTAATTGGAGGTTAAGGTTCTGCCCATAATTGAATGTGTGGTGACCAATTCAATCAAACTTGAAAATATGAAGAGAGCCCCAAATTCCAATTATACCTCCTATTGTCCTCCTTTCATTTTCTCTAAGTTCTTTAATTTGGGCCGCCTGGGTGGTTCAGTCAGTTGGGCATCTACCTTTGACTCAGGTCATGACCTCAATGGTTTGCCAGTTCGAGCCCTGCATTGGGCTCTGTGCTGACAGCTCAGAGTGTGGACCCTGCTTCAGATTCGGTCTCTCTCTCTCTCTCCCCCTCTCTCTCTCTCTCTCTCCCCCTCTCTCTCTCTCTCTCTCTCTCTCCCTCTCTCTCTCTCTCTCTCTCTCCCTCTCTCTCTCTCTCTCTCTCTCCCTCTCTCTCTCTCTCTCTCTCCCTCTCTCTCTCTCTCTCTCTCTCTCCCTCTCTCTCTCTGTCTCTCTCTCCCTCTCTCTCTCTGTCTCTCTCTCCCTCTCTCTCTCTCTCTCTCTCTCCCTCTCTCTCTCTCTCTCTCTCTCTCTCTCCCTCTCTCTCTCTCTCTCTCTCTTCCCCTCCCCTGCTCACCCTCTCTCTCTCAAAAATAAAAATAAAAAAATTTTTTTTAATTTTATTTTGAGAGTATGCAAGTGGGAGAGGGACAGAGGAGGGAGAGGGAAAATCCCAAGAAGGCTCCATGCACAGCTCAGAGCCCAACACAGGGCTTGATCTCATGGCTGTGGAATCATTACCAGAGCCAAAATCAAAAGTCAGACGCTTAACTGACCCACTAGGTGCTCCTGGAATGTGTATTTTTAAAGTTTGATTTCTCCCTTAAAACCTATATGCCTGGCTTGGTATTTGGCAAGCTGGCTTGTAAATGTTTTAGATATTGAGCTCCATTTCATTCAGTGACTATGTCCTGACTGACTCATGTGGCAAGCATCTTCCTAGGTACTGGGAAAAGCAAGATAAATAGACTGCCTTACCTACCGAGCACAATGCCTAATAGAAGCAGCCATGAACCAAAGGAGGGTACAGAGTGCTTGGGGTCATAACAGAAGTATGTACAAGGTACACCGTCAGCATGTAAGAGTGATTACACCGAGCAGAGTAGAGCATGGAAGTCTATAAACTCTACCACATGCAAAGGCTAGAAACCATGAAGATTAATTCAAAATGCATATACTGAGATCTTAAAACCTGAATACTAGATTCTCCATTACTAGATCTGTACCAATAGGATGCTCAATAATGTTAGAGAATTTCAAGACAGTTGTACCATGAAATTGAGAAGTAGAGACCTCTTCAAATTTCAAGGATGTTGTGGTTACAAAACCAGCCTGTCTTAAACCCAGGAAGCCCCTTTAAAAGTGACACAAATAATTCAGTTAAATAGGTATATAAGTGAGGTGAAAGGACTGAATTATTTGAAACAGCCTTGATTCCGTACTCAACATTCTGAGTACTGGTGTTCATTTACGAAGTGCTTTGCTGGTCTCCCTGTTCATCTCACTGACCATTCCTTTTAATATCCCTCTGGGGTACGTTAGCTCCTCTGTTAACCCTAACAGTCCATCTCAGCAGGAAGGACATGAAGTGAGAAACTGAATCCCATTCACACTTTACAGCCCCCAACCCAAGTCCATCTCCAAAAGCCTCATCATTCTTCTCAGCAGATGAAGAAATCCCATGAATGACTCACCATAGAACTTGTGGCTAAGGTTTGAGCAGCCAGAGTATAGCTATTAGGTGATAACATGATACTGTCTAGAATGAACATACACACTATTCAAGCTACTTTGATTTTTTTTTTTGAGTTGTTTTAAAACCCGTAGTAAGGTCAAGAAAGCTGCTCATGCCTAGCCCCTATGCTCTTAAGTCTGTGAAATGTGAGACATAGGTGATCACCACATGTGAAATAAAATTTTGTATGTGAGTGTGGATACGGTGTAACTCTCTAGCCGTAACTTCCAGTATATACAAGGCAGCCCCCAAGGAAATTGTAGCTCTTGACTACACATAAACTATACTAGAGGGTGCTTGCAAGAGGCTGAAATTGTGCACTACCTGGTTTGGGGAACAGGCTGTTGAAATTTGAGCATTCTTGTGACCACGTTTGCTTTCCCAGTGGGACTGGAGAAGTCCAGCTACACTCAAACTTTGTATAAAATCTGGAATCTTTCCTGGACTGGCTTGAGTACAACTCAACGTACCTGGGTTCATAAAGTAAGATAAAATGACAAGGTAATCAGAATTTTCCCTTTATAAGACTTTCCCCCTAGTTTTGAGATAATTAACAAATAACCTTGCATAAGCTTAAGGTGTGCAATATAATGATTTGATACACAGATACATTGAGGATTAGAGTAAGTATAGTTAATCTCCATCACCTCATATAGTTAGGGTTTTTCTAGTGATAAGAACCTTAAAGATGTGTGTCATCAACATTCAAATACACAATATAGTATTGTTAACTGTAGTCACCATGCTTTACATTGTATCCCCAGAACTTAGTTATCCTATAACTGGGAGTTGATACCTTCGTTGACCACTTCTGCCATTTTCCCTCCCCTTTCCCCACCCATGGCAACTACCGATCTGTTTCTAGGAGTTCAGATTTTCACACTTCATGTGAGTGAGATCCTACAATGTCTATTTCTGACTTAGGTCACTTGGCCTAAGGACCTCAAGTTTCCCCCATGTTGTTGCAGATGGCAAGATTTCTTCTTTCATGGCTGTACGTCCAGTGTGTATCACGTTTTCTTTATCCGTTCATCCATCGATGGACACTTTAGATGCTTCCATGGCTATTGTGATGGTTGCAACGAACATGGGGAAACCATGACTTCATGTCCTTTGCCTATATACCCAGGAGAGGAGTGGCTGGATCCTATCCTGGCTGTGTTAAGTTTGAGGAACCTCTGTACTGTTCTTCAGAGTGGCTACACCAGTTTACATGCACAACCACAGCATACAGGATTCCTTTTTATTCCACATCCTCACCAGCACTTGTTACAATGATAACCATTGTAACACGTATCAGGCGATATCTCCTCGTGGTTTTGATTTGCATTTCCCTGATGGTTACTTATGATGAACACTTTTTTTTTTTTTTTTTTTTAAATCCCTGTTGGTCGTTTAAATATCTTCTTCAGAAAAATACTCCGGTCATTTGCCTAGTTCTAAATTGGATTTTGTGGTTTTGTTTTTGCTACTGAGTTGTAGAGTTCCTTAAGTATTCTACGTATTAGCCCCATATCAGGTATGTGCTTTGCAAATATTTTCTCATTCTATAGGCTGCCATTTTACTTGGAGTGGATCTTTAGCCGTTCGTCTGTAAGCCTTCGGGGTATTTTTCGTTATTAGTGAATAATCTGACAAGTGAGAGGAGTTACACAAGTGCAAGTTTGGATTTGTTGTGGTTTACTTGAAATTTGATACTTCGTTCATTATGGAAATTTTTACATTGATAATGGATTTTTAAAAATGTTTTATAATCACATTATTTATCTTGATAGCTGAGTTTTTTAGGCACTCCTTCTCCTAAATTTTGTGCCTTACTAAAGTGTTTTATGCCCCTTACCGTGCCTTGCCAACAAGAATGTATTTAATAAAATTGTTTTCCCTTTTACCACAGTTTTCTTGGCTGGTGTTATGAACTTAGAACCACTACATGCTCAGTCTATTTTGAGCCAAGAGTGAGGTGGCAAACTGCTCCAAGATCAATTTTACTTTAGGAAATTGCAGGTAATATTTGACACAGAGTCTGGTGAAATCATATTAGTGATTAAGCTGGATAACTTTGGTGAAGGTAAAACTGAATTATAAACATAGATTTTGTCATCTGGTTGTGCAGAAGCTCTGAGGGTAATTCCAAAGAAATAGCTCTTGAGCACAAAAGTATCACTGAATAATCATCTGTAAAGTTAGTACTCTCTGAAAATCCACGTCAGTGATGAATGTTGAAGTATGTTCAAAAGGCCACCTCTAATTTTGTGCTGTGTATGTATTTTTAATTTTCTTAATGTTTGTTTTTGAGAGAGACAGAGCGAACACGGGGCAGGGACAAGACAAAGGGAGACACAGAATCCGAAGCAGGCTCCAGGCTCTGAGCTGTCAGCACAGAGCCCGATGTGGGACTCGAACCCATGAACAATGAGATCATGACCTGAGCCGAAGTCCAACACCTGACCAATTGAACCACCCAGGCACCCCTGTAAAGTCAATTTGAACTTCAGCAATTCACATTATGATAAACATACCACTTAAATGATTTGGTCTCTTGTGTTAATATTTAAGCCAGAAACATACTTCTTAGGGGATAATGTCTGGCACATGGATTTTTCCATCTGTTATCCTTGTTAATGAAAAAACAAAACAAAACCCCAAAACAGCCTACAAAGATCCTGTCTTCCATCATTGCATCATGGTCATACACCTTCATGTTCTTGACTTATCTGTACTTGGGGACGTCTGTTAATTTTCAAGTTGTAAAAGTTTTGACTGAATGCAGTTGAGAATTGTGACTATTTTAAGCAAGCTAAGTGTTGCTGACCTTCTTGGTTCTATAGGTGTCTGCTACAAACTACAGCTCTCCCTCAGTCACAACGATACATAATAGTACTACTCTAAAGTATGTTCCCATTTCCTGTGGGGAGAGTACCCAAGTGTTGAGACTATGCGACATGGTGAATGACTGTTCATAAGAGACGACCTAAATACCTTCGAAAATATGTGTATCATTTTTCATTCCCACCGGACATAAGTGAGAGTTGCGGGAGTTCCAGATGCTTGCCTGCACTTTGCACTGTTTTTCTTTTTTGTTCTTTGTTTTTGGTTATTCTAGTAGGAAGTAGGGGGATTGATTATTTTGCTGTGATTTTTAATTATTTCCTTAGCCACAGAAATAGGAAATCTTGTTAAGAAAATGGACTAATGGAGTAAAATATTGAACTAGAGGATATTTAAATTTTTTTAAATTTTTGATGGAGACTGAGCGCAAGTAGGGGAGGAGCAGGGAGAGAGAGAGAGAGACAGAATCTGAAGGAAGCAAGCTCCAGGATCTGAGCTGTCAGCACAGAGCCCGATGCAGGGTTCGAACCCACTAACCACGAGCCCATGACCTGCCCCATGACCTGACCTGAAGCCAGTCTCTAAACCGACTGAGCCACCTAGGCACCCCAGAGGATATTTTAAACTTGTTAACACGATTCTTCTAAGATCATCTAACAAACTGTTCACAAAGTAATGTTGATCAGTTAGTGTCAAGAAAATAACTTTAGTTTGCGCTTCATGGGTAGATGTACTGCAGGCGGAGATAAACCATTAATTTCTTGGAAGTCAGTTCTGTAATTTAAATTTCAAATCGTAATAGGTGGTTTTATTTTCTTAAAAATAATACGCTAAAAATCTAGTGCCTACATTTCATTATGATTAATTTATATGTAATACTATGAACTCCAGATAGTACTTTGGCATTCCTGCACATAAAGAAGTTATTGGAGAATTAACTATTTTTCATACGGTAGTCAAATCTATTGCTTTGTGATTTTAAGTGTGCTTGGCTTGAAGTATATACTGACTGCCTAGGAACTGGCCTCTTCATACACTTCAAAACACTTTGAATAAATGGTAAGTGCTTTTGAAAATAGTCTTGTGTGCATGTTCTGATGGCTAGGGACTAGTAATAAGTTACATGCCTGTGTCAAGTGCAGGTCTGGTGTGGCATTATTATCAACTATTTTGACAAATGATGCAATTTACCTTTTTTTTTTTTTCTTATAGCATTACACAGCCATGTAGAATACTCGAACTGTTTTCTTTTTCCTTATGGAGGAATTGACACTTGAGAGTAGTTATATATCAACTTGAAGAGGCTCTGGTCCAGAATTCTTGATATATTGATAATTTTTGATAACTCTAACTCCCTAATACTATTTTCGCCTCAATTGTGAAGACAGATAAGATGAATATAACTTTTTTCCTTTGCTCGAATATGCATGTTACCAGGACATATCCATTTCATTTTACTCGTGTGGACTACAGCTCCATGTACTCCAAGTAGATGATTTCAAAGAATTTTAATAAAGAATGGTGACCATGCATTATTTTAATCTTAAGAAACAGGGAGGATATTCCAGGAAGGTGCTACTCAAAATCTGGTTCATAGATTGATGCTGGTCCACAAACTTGTCTGCAATGAAATTTGTACAGAAATTGAGAGGACACATTTGGAAACTTAAGCAGTCTGACCTTATGACGTTCAGTAAAGCAGTACAGAAATGAGTCCATGATGGCTTGGGTGGGTAGGTTAGGAGGGGCGATCAGATCCTTCATCACAGATGATCTGAGAAGCACAGATCTATAAAATGGTAGCACTTGTCTGTGTTCTTTGACTTTGAAATACAGCTTTTGAGTGACTACCGTGCATCAGATACTAAGCTAAGTGTTGTACAGTGTATCTTACTTACCCTTCCTAACATTCCTACTATATGCCCTTGTTGGATTCACTTTACAGATGAGAAGACCAAAGAACAAAGAAGTATCTTAAGGTTACACAGCTAGTTATGCACCAAGAGAACTGTAAGGAAGATGGCTATGGATAAAATGACAATTCTTTGACAGGAGTTAATGTCAGTTCTTGCCTGTGCAGTTGTAGGAGAGTAAGTGATGTGTGTGTATCATAGGACTTCTTGAGTTACCTGGTGCCTCTGGCTTCTGGATGGGTGCGAGGACAACCAGCCCAAATAAATAACATCCTTCATATTTGAGCAGTGAAAGAAGTCTTCACCTGCCCCAGAGAAAACACCTAAGATATATGTGTTAACACAGGAGAGCATAAATGTCACGTGGTCAGAAATGTAACTTTGGTTGTCTGCCTCGCTCTTTTTTCCCTTGGGTTCCACATAGAAAATCCAATAATCATTGTTGCAACTTCTCTCCTTTCCCATCTTGTGTCCTTCGTTGGTTGTTTATGAAGCAAGATGCTCAGGGGTGTTCACCATACCATACCATACCATAGTGAGGTGCCAATATGTGTAAGAAGGTGTGAGGACTTGAGGAAAGATTAAAATGGCCACAGGCTTAGAAGACAGCCGATGAGCAAATACAGCACCCATTTCATGGGGAAATTTCTACATGTCCTCTTTTCATGCTTAGTTGCGGGAGTCCAGCTCCAGCTAGTCCAGGAGTCCCCGAAGGATGGAAGGTGTCAGCATAATGAATGACTTGAGAGAGCTGCTTTGTCTCTGGGACCAGCAGACAACTCTGCTTTGCTGGTCTCAGTATTTTATTTTTAGGTAGTTACATTGCATCAGTGAACATTACTTTTTTCTTAAAAGATTGTTGAAGAAGACAGTGTGTATTATGTCGATCCCCCAGAACTTGAGGGAGAGTCTTATCTTACTACTTTAAGATTCTATTCCTAAGCTAATGAATATACACTGTTTTTGCCAGGAAGAAAGCAGGGTTGTTACTGTAACCTTGAACAAGTAGGTGGTGCATACATTGTGGCCTTAAGACCCATGCCAGTCATCTACAGACGGGTCAAGAGTCCCTTTGTCTAGCTTCCTAAACTACAATGGGGGAAGGGTAACTTACTTGGCAAGGACATAATTCTCTGCCTGCCTAAGTTCCTTTGCTTTATGAGTGAGTGAATTTACACAATAGAGGCCTAAAGTCTACATAAGTTACACCAGTTTTAGCCAACTCAGAACTGCTATTCTGTATGATCAGTTTGTGTAACCTATCCCCAAGAGCAACTTTAAGTTTACTTCTGGCCAGGTTACTCTCAGATTTTATCCATCAAGACATCATACTCCAGGTCCCTTTTTCCATATGCCATAAAACCAAAGAACATTATATCCCTTGAGGCCGACCAGAGCAGTTCAAGAAGTCCAGGCCTGAAAGGTTATTAGAGGTAATATTGGGGCACCATTTGGTCAGCAGGAGACTTGGAACATCTGCCTTATCCACACAGGGAGGCTTCTCGACCTGTGAGCCCATGATGGCTCCCGACACTTTGTATCAGTTTTTACCTCTTATAAAAATGAAGCTACTCTTTGCCCTTCTTCAGGTTCACCAGAACAATCCATTTGCTCTAAAGTACTACTAAGTCACGGGTTCCTTAATGGAGATGGGAGAGGCTCCACGCTATACATTCTCACTAGGTATTTATTTGAAAAGCCTCTGTAAGAACTGTAGCTTCTATGAAGCCATGCCTCCTCAGTTGCTCACCTTCTGGTCCTATCGGTCCTTCCCCTTTCTAAGTAGGCACTCATCTTAAAACTTTTACACCCTGAAAGACCTTATACTTTGAACGTTGATTTTTGTTTGCGTATAGAAAACCAAAATTCATTCCTGGTTATTAAGACCTTCTTTAAAGGCTTGCAAATAACAATCACAATAGTAAGTTCTTGTGTTCTGCAGCATTGGTTCTCCAGGGAAAGGACACTTAACCGTGATGTACTTATTTTCACATGCTCTCCATTTTGACATTTTAAACACACTTTTTCTTCACTGAGAAGAGGTAGCTTAGGAACAAATGGTTAGCTTTAGAGTGAAGCAGATCAAAGTCTGAGTCTTGATTTAACGATGACTTTGTTTTGTCACCTTAAACTTGACATTTTGGAGACTCAATTTTATTATCAGTCCATACCACCTGTTTACTGTAAGCATTAGAAGATTATGCCTAAAACACTTGATCTGGTGCTTAGTATAATAGAATTTGTAATAAATGGTACTCCTTGGCTTGTTCTGTCGATGTAGTTTTAGATTGTATGCTCGGTGCAGGGAGAGAATTTTGCCATGTGATTCTTCGACCTGGTACAGTTCCACAGCACTTAATTACATGGCAGAATGAATAGGATACAGTAGAATCAAATGAGATTTTAGGGTCAGATTGCCCTAAGTTTAAATCTTAGTCCTAATACTTTCTCCTCATACCTTCTTAAGTTAATGAAGGTTCCCATCAAATTTTGTCTCCTCTGTAAGAGTGCAAATAACAGTTACCTGTTCATAAGGTTGTGGTAGCACAATATATGAAGGTTGTGGGCTCAGTGTCTGGAATGTAGGGAAGAGCCCTGGGAATGTTGACATTCTCTCTCCTTCTGGTCTCCGGTTTCCTCAGTAGATAAATTGAGGGCAGAGGGAGATTGTGGATGGTTTCCCCATCTGTCTGAAATTCAAGGATTCCCAGATACCAACATCATCATCAAGATGATGGAGTAATTCTATCAAGCCTGAAGTCCTCATGCAGTGACTTTTTTTTTTTTTCCTGTTTCTGCCTACATGAAGGCGAATTAGTTGGATGGCTTTTACTTGTACAAGTTCTGATGCAGAAAGAGCCCAAACTATTTTCTTCAGTAAAGACTGAGCTTTTCGTTGAGTTGCAAGTATTGGTTAAAATTTCACTTTTGTGGAAGTACTGAGTTCAGTACTTGAAATATATCCAAACATGAAAACATTGAGGATAAGCAAGGGGATATGTACAGCTTCATTTCAAACAATGAGTGCCTTTGTGCCTCACCAACACATAAGATACGTGATTATTTCAGAATTAATAAGGATATAATCGACAATCTTAATGTGTTACCCTTTTCCTAAACACTAATTATAACTTCTCTTGTCTCACTTTAATCCTATTTTGCAGTCTGTCTCGCAGATGTAAAAACAAACCTTCTGCGTAGCCACCTGGGTCTGTTGCAAAAGTGTTACTACATGCCCTATGAAAGTTCAGTGACTAGGTTAGGTTCAACTTTCCAATCTTTGCTTGGGTTCCACTGAATTCATGAACCTGTTTTGTATTTTCAGTGAACTGAAGACTGCCTCTCAACTTCATTGTCTACAGGGCCTACTTACGTTCTTGAAGCCAAAGAGCTTATCGTATTTTGCATTCTTTATGCATAGTAAAAAAAAAATACAGGGAATTTTAAAACTCTTTCCAGGATGATTAAGACCATGTTTTCTTAAACTTTATTAAACATTCAGTTTCACTATTTTCATGAATATAATCCTATCACAGTAGCTTTTTTTTTTTTCTTAGCAACCCTTTCTGCTGTCTTCCATTCATACTTGCTTGTTCCTCCTCTTCCCCACATACAGATCATTTCTACCCATCTGTCCTCTTCCCTAACTTGTGCATTCATGTAAGCAGCTTTGTATTGTTGCCTTTATTTTTCCTTCCTGTGCATGTAATCGCAAACCTATCCTTAGAAAATTAGGCTGTATTTTATAAAAACAAATTGATCATACTTCCCCCCCCCCCCCTCAAAACAGTACACTGGAAATCTCCAATTCAATTGCTAGCCAGTGGATTCCTTCTCCTAGTGGTTCCCTAACATTCCTTGAAAGAGACATAAAACAATTGAACTCTTCCTATATCGTAGCCACATTTTTTGCAATTTTTTACAATGCTATAAACACTTTATCTTTTCATACTTGTATGCCTTTATTTGTATTGGATGGATTTCAGAGGTGGAATGAATCTCTGTGCAAAAAGACTACATTGACTCTTACTGATGTTGTCAAACAACCTGACAAAAGGCTGTAATGGTGTACATCTCCTCTTGCGATGGATGAAAACATAACTACGCCCCATCTCTGCCAGGAGTAGCTATGATGAATAGTTTGGAGAAAACACAATGATACCCTATTTCAAATCTTTTGGGCTTTATCTTGGATTTTGTCATGCCTGGGATGGGTATTACTTACAGGGTTCAAATAACTTCTGGTTGGTATCGTTTACATGTGCTTTCTGTGTCTTCATTTTCTGCCCTGGGCTCTTCAATGCCTTGCATGATGGTGAATTTTCTGCATTTAAACTTGTGTGTATCAGCAACTTACGGATACAGGGCACCCTCTATTGAGTAGTGACCTTGTCTTTTTGTTTTTTTTTTTTTTTTTTTTTTTTTTTTTTGGTAAGAACAATTCAGGGAGAACTTGTCTGGACTTCTCAAGAGGTCTTGATGGAATGGAGTCTTTACTAGCCATGAGACGGGGTGGAGTCATTATGACAAAAATGACGCCTCTTATCAGCTTTCCCTCTTTCTTCATCTCCTTTTTCCCACTCCCTCAACTCTTACCTAATTACCTCCCAAGTTTCACAACCAACATAGAAATAAAAATAAGATAATATTATGAACAATTATATGCCAATAAAACAGGCAATCTGAAAGAAATGGACAAATTCCTAGAAACGTATAGCCTACCAAAACAGGAAGAAATTGAAAATTTGGACAGACCCATAACCAGTAAAGAAATCGAATTAGTCATCAAAAATCTTCAAAAAAACAAGAGTCCAGGGCAAAATGGCTTCCCAGGGGAATTCTACCAAACATTTAAGGAAGACTTAAAACCTGTTCTCTTGAAGCTGTTCTAAAAAAATATAAAAGGAAGGAAAACTTCCAAACTCTTTCTCCGAAGCCAGCATTACCTCTATTCTAAAACAAGAACAAGACCCCACTAAAAAAGAGAACTATAGACCAATCTCCCTGATGAACATAGATGCAAAAATCCTCAAGATATTAGCCAAACAGATCGAACAATAAATCAAAAAAATTACTCATCTCGACTAAGTGGGCTGGTTCAATATCCATAAAAGATTCAAAGTGATTCATCACATCAAAAGAAAGGACAAGAACCACCTGATCCTCTCAATAGATGCAGAAAAAGCATTTGACAAAATGTCATCCGTTCTTGATAAAAACACTTGAAGTAGGGATAGAAGGACCATACGTTGAGATCATAAATGTCCTACATGAAAGACCTAATGCTAATATCATGCTCAGTGGGGAAACACTGAGCTTTCCTGCTAAGGTCAGGAACACGACAGGGATGTCCAGTCTCGCCACTGTTACTCAACGTAGTACTGGAAGTCTTAGCCTCAGCAATCAGACAACACCAAGAAAAGGCATCTAAATCAGCCAGAGCAAGTCAAACTTTCACTATTTCCAGATGACATGATACTATATATGGAAAACCCAAAAGATTCCCCAAAAAACTGCTAGAACTGATCCACAAAATCAGCAAAGTGGCAGGATATAAAATCAATGCAGGGAAATCGGTTGCATTCATATACAATAAGCAACAGAGAAATCAAGGAATTGATCCCATTTACGATTGCACCAAAAACCATAAAATACCTAGGAATAAATCTAACCAAAGAGGTGGAAAATCTATGCACTGAAAACTATAGAGAGCTCATGAAAGAAATTCAAGACCCACACATAAAAAAAGAAAAAATATTCCATGCTCCTGGATAGGAAGAACAAATATTGTTAAAATGTCACTACTACCCAAAGCAATCTACATATTCAATGCAATACCTATCAAAATAGCACCAGCCTTCTTCACAGAGCTAGAACAGTCCAAAGTTATTATGGAATCAGAAAAGACCCGAATAGCCAAAGCAGTCCTGCAAAAGAAAACCAAAGCAGGAAGCATCACAATCCCAGACTTCAACGTGTATTACAAAGCTGTAGTCATCAAGACAGTATGATACTGGCACAAAAACAGACACTCAGATCAATGGAACAGAATAGAGAAGCCAGAAACAGACCCCCAAACGTATGACCAACTCCTCTTTGACAAAGCAGGAAAGAATATCCAATAGAATAAAGATAGTCCCTTTAGCAAGTGGTGCTGGGAAAACTGTACAGGGACATGCAGAAAAATGGACCTGGACCACTTTCTTACACCATACACAAAATCAATCAAAATGGATGAAAGACCTAAATGTAAGACAGGAAGTCATCAAAATCCTCAAGGAGAAAGCAGGCAAGAACCTCTTTGACCTCAGATCCAACAACTTCTTACTCAATACCTCTCCAGAGGCAAGGGATACAAAAGCAAAAATGAACTACTGGGACTTCATCAAAATAAAAAGCTTCTGCACAACAAAAGAAACAATCAGCAAAACTAAAAGGCAACCAATGGAATAGAAGATATTTGCAAACGACGTATCAGATAAAGGGTTAGTATCCAAAATCTATTAAGACCTTATCAAACTCAAAACGCAAAAAACAAACCAGTGAAGAAATGGGCTAAAGACATCAACAGACACTTCTCCAAAGAAGACATCCAGATGGCCAACATATGCACGAAACGATGCTTAATGTCACTCATCAGGGAAATACATATCAAAACCGCAATGAGATACCACCTCACACCAGTCAGAATGGCTAATATTAATAACTGAGGCAACAACAGATGCTGGCAAGGATGTGGAGTAAGATCTCTTTTGCACTGCTGGTGGGAATACCAACTGGCGCAGCCATTTTGGAAAACCATATGGAGATGCCTAAAAAACTTAGAACTACCCTACAATCCAGCAATTGCACTGTGAGGTATATATCCAAGGGGTACAGGTATGCTGTTTCGAAGGGACACGTGAACCCCAATGTTTATAGCAGTACTATCAAGAATAACGAAAGTATGGAAAGAGCCCAAATGTCCATGACGGATGAATGGATAAAGAAATGGTGTGTATATACACATATATATATGTATGTATACATACATACATAGTGTTACTTGGCAATCAAAAAGAATGAAATTTTGCCATTTGCAACTATGTGGATGGAACTAGAGGGCATCATTCTAAGTGAAATTAGAGAAAGACAAATATCACATGACTTCACTCATATGAGAACTTTAAGATACAAAGCGGATGAACATAAGGAATGGGAAGCAAAAATGTAAAATCAGGGAGGGGGACAAAAACATAAGAGACTCTTAAATATGGAGAACAAACAGGGTTATGGGAGGGCTTGTGGGATGGAGGATGAGTTAAACGAGCAAGGGGCATTAAGGAATCTACTCTTGAAATCATTGTTGCACTGTACACTAACCAACTTGGATGTAAATTAAAAAAAGTATAAAAAATTATCTCCCAAATAAATGTGCAAACAGATCTTCATCCAGAGTTTGCTTTAGAGAAAACCCAAGGGAAGACCGGTCTTCATTGTGTATCTCAGTCTGATGGGTGTGAAGTGACATTGTTCTATTTTCATTTCCCTGATGCATGGTGAGGGGGATCACCTTGTCCTAGGTCCAGTGTCCATGCTGGTTTGGCCGTTAAGACAAACATCCACATGGCCGTTGATGCGGATTGGCTGTTCAGTCCTTCGCCAATTTGTTTATTGGATTTTTGTTGGAAGTTTGGTAGTTTGAAGATCTTTAGAGTCTGTTCTCTTAAAATTCCTAATATTCATATTTCCATTCATCTCTTGACTTACAGAATGTCTAAAAAAATTTGTCAGTATGTCTCTTATGGAATCCACTTTTCTCATTTGGTTTAAGACCGCTCCTCTCTTCTTGTAATTTATATAAATCTAAAGTCTGTATTTTTTGTGTGATCTTGTTTAATATATGAAGGCTTTAATCAAACTGGAATTTGATACAGGATAGGTACCTAAAAATTCACTTTTTTACAGAGTCTATTGTGCCAGAACCATTTAAATAATCCATTTTCCCTACTGAAATACTCTCTTTCACTTGTATTCATTTTTTATTGCAATTTCCCCCACTCTAGGATCCTTTGTTTTTCTAAACTGTTTTTGTCTGTTAATACCATATTGATTTGATTATGAGGGCTTAATATACTTTGATTATTTTTACCTATTCGTTATTGTAAAAAGATAATCCAATTTATTAAAAACTATATAGGAATTCTAATGGAAGTGCATTAAATTTATACAAACTTTAAATATGATATTAAGGCTTTCCATGTGACAAAGCGGCATAGCTTTCTGTTTACTGAAGTCTCTCATACCCTCCAATAAGATTTCATAAATCATCTTCCTTATGGATCCTTTATTTTAAAAAATATTCTTAATTGAATATCCAATCATTACCAAAGAATTCTTTGTTGCTCATTTGCTAGAGCCTTAGGCATATCTTTAGCTTATTTTTTGGGTAAGAGAAAATCTTCTTTGGATTACAACTTGTGAGAAACCAGTTTCTCGTACTCTGCGGTTCACTTTACAAAGCCTGTATCTTCCCGGTGAGGTTAATCACAAACATGTAGTCCTTAGTCCTGAGTGCACTAAGTGAAGACCATGCTCAAAACAGCACAGAGAGCACACAGCTTCCAGTGATAACCAATTCACCGTGTACACTATTACACTGTCAGCTAAAACAAGATGTATTCCTCTTCCTTGGCTCTGTGGTTGCTGACCTGTCTTTATACTTGGTCTGCAATCCTGTTGTACCTGACTGACTAGACTTCCCTCCAGATACTGACAAATGCTTGCTTCCTGGATCACTACATCTTGTTGGCTGACCTCGTCTACTTGGCTCTCCCATTTTCTCATTCACTTAAAGTTTTGTCTTCACTCATGGTTTCATGGTATCTGTTGGAATTTTAGGTACAATAAATAGATGTCAGGCGAAGCTGATTGCCACAATTCCTCCCCTTCTGGTTCATGCATGCTATCCTTCCCTTCCAAGGGGGTGGAGTCCTTTTGCTTCCCTTTGAATCTGGGCTGGCCCAAGGACTTGCTTTGACCAATAGGAGGTGACAGAAATGACCGTGCAACTTCTCGGCCTGGTCTTCAGAGGCCTCCTAGGTTTTGCTTTCACCTTCTGGGAATCTAGCCACCATACAGTGAAACTCTGGCTAGACTGTTAAATACATTGGAATAAGCTTGAGGAAGAGACCCAGCCAGATGGTAGCCGTTCCAGCCATCCCAGCCCGGCATCCAGCCCAGTGTAACCCTATGAGCAACCTCAGCTGACCACGGAAGTCATGAGAACTTTTCAGCTGAGCCTACCCAACCCATAGAATTGGGAAATAAAATGTTTTAAGCCAGCTCACTGTGGTTTGTTATATCATTAGGTAGTGAGATAGTGAACATCGAAGGGAAGTTGGTAAATATTGGTAAGGTGCAGACCAAGAATTCCACGCTAAGGCTATTTCAGCAAGAACTTAGGAAGGGTAGGAAGGTGGGGGAGGGAAAGAAAACTAGTAATAAAGCAGTGGTATACGCGATGTTAGGATGTAAATAGGACAGGTCTCTTTGAAAGATCTGTATTTTTCTCAGTATTTTTTCATATGCAATATATATAATATACACATATACATCAGGATGGCAATAGATTAATTTTTATACAATAAAAATAGGACTATTTGTTTAGTAGTTTATTATAAGCCTTCTCAGTGCTTTCATATTTTTGCCTCTAGCAGCTTCTTTTGGATTCTGATTGATTCTAAGGTTGAATATCTAAAGACTGAATGTTAGGTGTTGAAAGACTAAGGCCCTCTTATTTGATAAATGTATTAAATAGATGCATCGAAGGTGGGACAGAAGTTTTGCTTCTATAAAAACCCTTCTGTATTTGATTCCTGGATATTGGTAGATTCTGGATAAGTAACCCTGCCAGGTGAGGGTTCTGACAGCTAGGCTATTATAGTGCTTAGCAAACTGACTAGTAAACACAGTAATATTTTCACATGTATGTAAATGGGGTCTCCTACATAACAGATTCAATTTGGACAGTGGGATTTTCAGTATTACTCAAATAAGATAAATACCATACATGACATGTGCCTATCTCTAAAGTAAACTGTAAACAGCAAGATACTCGGTTCAAGATGAAAGATAATATGATTAAACCCTGCTGTCTATGTTGGCTGGCTTCTCTATGCTCCACATAACTGTACCACTAACATAGAGCTGAGCAGGTTCAGCTGCCATTTTCTGTATTATATGACCAATATTAATTCTTCCTGGCAAGTCGAGCCCTTGGGTGTCAGTGGGTTAGGAATGGAACACCTCACCTGAAATACTGGAGGTGGTGGATAGAGGGCTTCCCAGATTGGGGAGAAAAAGGTGGTTATCTTTTTTTCTCCACTATAGTTTTTTTTTTTTTAAGAACTGTTTATTCATTAGAGAGAACTGTCTCTCATTAGAGAGAACTGTCTCTCATTAGAGAGTGTGAGTGGGGGTGAGGGCAGAGAAGAGAGAAATCCTAAGCAGGCTGTGCACTGTCAGCATAGAGCCCGACGTGAAGCTTGAACCCACAAACCATGGGACCATAGCCAGAGCCAATATCAAGAGTCAGATGCTCAGCTGACTGAGCCACCCAGCTGCCCCTCTCCACTATAGTTTTAAACCTAGACTTGGGGCTGGTCACCCATCTTGAGGTTACAGAAGCTTTTGAGCCATATTTACTTGGAGAAATGGAGACAGAAAGGTTTCCTTTTGTATTTAATTTTACCAGGCATCTTTTGACATTCTAGGAAGCATCAGTTGGGCAAAGGTGATTATGTAATCGATAGGGCAGAAGAGAAGCTCAAGGTTGCAATTAACATGTTATTGTACAAATCAAAGGAGCAGTAAAAAGCAATTTGTTCAACTTGTCACTGGGTCTGGACAATCAGTATGCGAACAATAAGGGAGATGGAAAATTAGAGAGGAGAAGCAAGTGAGTCCGAACACTCAGCCTTTTTCTTTGTCTCCAATTCAGTACTAGTCAATGTACCCTTCTGATAGCTTTAAAGTGGGTGACAGGAATCAATAATGCATTGTTTCTTGTTAATATGAGTGACTTCCCACAAAAAATTTAACCTAGTAAATCGGTTGAATGTTTATAATGTTTGATATATTACATTAATCTTTAATATGCTAGGCCTTAAGACAGTTAAACTAACGGCTCTATCTGGATAAAATTCTACTTTTGGCCTTCTAGCAAAACTCTAGGCACAAAACAAAGATTCATCTAGGCATTTATAAAACTCGAAGCAGGTTAAAGTTTGTGGAGACAAAGTTGGGGAACATTCCAAAACAATATCAATAGTGACCCTAGTATACTGGTATAATTTAGTGCTGTTTGATGTAAAAAAAAAAAAAAAAAAAATTGAGTCTTTGATAAAATACCTATGGATGTCCTTGGCTAGGTATATGGAAAATATGATTGAATCTCCTTCTGTTCGTAAACTACACTTAAAGGATGCTACCATTAGATCCCTGTAAGGCTTATAAAGTACTTTCATGCTTGTTATCCACCCATTACCAAATAATATTGAGCAGATGAGTAAATAGTGCTCTGAAGTCCACATCTTGGTCCCTGAAACAGAAGCAACACTTAGCAAATGGCTTAATCTTCGACTGAGTAAATGTATATGTACAACATAATAGACCTATTGATACATATGAAAAACATAAAACAATTATTCAATATTCAGTGCTATTCAGTGTTCATCTGACACTGAGTATGCACACGTATAAACCTGCAACTATACTTATCCCTATATTTACAAGCATTAATATATACATACATCTATAGGGATATAGAGAGCTCACATATACATCCTCACACATATAAAACGTGTATATATACATACGTAGAGAGAGATACAGATTTTAAGAAATAAGTTCATTGATTTATGGGGGCTGGCAAGTCTAAAATGTGCGGAGCAGGCCAAGTGGCTGGAGACCAGGAAAGAGTTGATGTTATAGTCTGGAGTCGGAACTCCCTCTGCTCCTGTCTAAATTTCTTCTTTTTATTCTTTAAAAGAATTTTTTTTTAAGTTTAGAGCGCATGAGCAGGGGGAGGGGCAGAGAGAGAGGGCAACACAGAAGCCAAAGCTGTCAGCCCAGAGCCCAATGTGGGGCTTAAACTCAAGAACAGTGAGATCATGACCTGAACTAAAGTCTGGTGTTTAACTGACCTAGTCACCCAGGCACTCCTAAATTTCGTCGTCTTATGAGGATATCAATTATATTGGATTAGTGATTTGATGATCTCATTTTAACTCTTCAGATCTTACCTCCAAATACGGCCACACTCTGGTACTGGGGCTAGGACTTCAACCTGGGAATTTCTAGGGAGATATGATTCAATCCATAAAACCATCCCAACTCTGGAATTGACAGATGGAGTGCCAGTGGTCTGCACATAATCGTAAGGCAGTGTGGTAGACAGCACTGATTCCTGAAGAGTGACGGTGGCTTAGAGGTGGCTAAGAGTGAAGTAGTGTTGGTGGCTTAGAGGTTGAAGTGAAGACGCTATTTAAAACAGAATTTAAGGAAAATAATAACCTGAAGTACAAGGGAAGAAAGCTGTATAAGTAGAAGATACAGCATGAGCACGATCACTGAGGTGCACAAGTGCCTTTGGGTCCTCCAAGAACTTCAGATGAGGTTGTACAGAAGGGTGGGAGAAAGGGAGTCTAAAGCTGCGGCCGCACTGGAAAGGATTCCTAAACACCTAGAGTTTGGAATTTGTCCTGTGAGCCACAGGGAGTTACTGGATATTACGTTAGGATCACAAACAGTACACTCTCTTAATTTTGCTTTGAATAACTATTTGGCAGTGCAGGGTTTAGGTTTGGCAGGGGAGACACATGTGGTTGATGCAGTTGTGAGGAAATGAGTTGAGAACTTGAAATGTAGTAGCAGTGGGGGTGAAAGGAAATGGATTTTGCAGGCAGGTAGAATTGGCAGGGTTTGGTCAAGGGAGCTAAGGGACGGAGAAATAAAGAACATTCTGAACTTTGTGTGGTGGTTGGCTGGGTAGATGGCACAAAATTGATACTTGTGTGAGTCCACTAAGCATTTTTTATGCATGGCACTGTGCAGGGCTTTGGATGTACATTTCAGAATTGAATTGCTGTAAACTTGAGCTCATCACATGAACACCAATAAGTATTTCACAAGTATTTTCACAAATTCAAGGAAACCTAAAAACATTAGAAAAGTCCCTTGGGGAAGGGAGAGTTTAGACGAAGGGTAATAAAAGGGAATATGTAAATAAAAAACAGAAGAACCTTGCATGGACCAGTAAGGATGGTGTACATGAGCTAATTAGTATAATTACTCAACCCTTGACACCAGTGCTATGAACTAATTGGTATGATTACCCAAACCTCTCCACCCGAGCCCCCAAAGAAGCGACTAATTTAGCACATTTAGTTTAGGGCCAGGTGAACTCCACTGCCTGATGTCATGTAGGGGGGGTGGTAATAAACAAAACGCATGTTGATTAATTTCCGGAATGTATGTCTAGTTCAGGCGATACAAAGTCATTGATACTTTTTAATTGGCTGTTGGTGTTCAGAATCTTAAGAATACTGCAAAACCGATGTTAGTCTACCGTGTTGAATCAACGCTGAAATTTTTTAGACCTGTTCTAAGAGCTTTATATGTATTAATCTCCACAGCAATGCAATAAGGTGGTTTCTATATCCCCATTCTATAAGTGAGGAACCTGAGGCATAGAATAACCCATTTGTCTGTGGTCCAATAGCTAGTAAGGTTAGGAATAGCTTTTCAGAGCCTGTGCTGTTCAACACTACTGGGTTGCTTCCCTGATCTTTCCTAGGGTGCCTTCTCACGCGGGATAACATGTATTCCAGCAAGAGAGCAGGTGGTTTGAATTGCATAATGAAATTTTCATTATAAAACTCTAGCTAGGGGTCCAATCAAACGTCTCCGTGTTCACCACAATGTTTAGATTCCTAGTAGTACTCAATACATGTTATACAAATGCATTAATCCCCTCAATTTGCTCATCTGGGCTTCTGGTTTCTGATGATGGCTGGCTAATAATTTGAACTCTCAATTTGAAAACTTGAAAGGCATGGAATAACTAATAAGATCATATACATTTACCAGGCCAAAATTAAAGCGAACATGGGAACCCAGATAGGTGAAGAAAATGAATATGGAAACTGCTTTTGCCTTAGAGTATATGTGAATTTGGGAAAATAAGGATTTTATTTTTGATGACCTTGTTGAATGAGAAAAATAGAAATTAATGTCAAAAACTCACACAGTGAGAGGAATCAAAATGTAAACTGAATCTTCAGGGTAAGGGTAAACTATCCTTTGTGAAGTCCTACGGCCTTGGTTAATATAATCTTTGTGGTCCTGGAAACCTATGAATTAACTGATTGAAGGTGGTTGCCTACTGTAGTCATAAAATTTGTCATAGTTGATCTGCAAAGGAATTTTTATAACATACTTCCAGTATATGGAAAATTATTCATATTGACGACCTGAGATATGAGGAGGAAAAAAACCCACAAAAGTGGTATGTGGATATATCTAAGTTAATATTTCTTGTTAAAGAAACCTTTCAATTTCGTACATAATTACATGTATACACACATCACACCCATAAAGCACAGCATATAACTTGGGAGAGTTAGTGCTCTACAGAGTATATGTTGTCTTAGAGGAAGATAAATTTACCTTAGGTTGTAATACATTGTAGATGCATGCTTCAGTTTCTATGATAGCTACCTGAGGTTTATAATTTTCAAACTTTGAGGAAAAAATAGAATGAGAACAATATAAAGGGTACAAAAAGAACAGAGAAAAGGTGCATCAAGTAGAAAGTGAAGAAACAATTAGATTGAAAGCAAAATATATCAGTAATTATAGTAATATAAATGAATTAAATTTGGTCATTAATAGAAATTAATATTTTGAATTTTAGAAATACCCAAATTTATGCTGTTGAACAGTCATGTCTAAAATAGAATGATACAGAAAGTCGAAATTAAATGTATTAACTCTGAACAAAAATATCCTATAGTGATATTAGTATCAAACAAAATAGTCTTGATGGCAAAATGTCTTTCTAGCAATAGTTTGTTAAAACCTCAACTATGTTGAGATCATAGAAAAATTCTGGCTTATGTCTGTAGAATAAACTCAGTTCTACACAGTTGGCTGATCCCTTAAGTTAAAGTCCCCAACTGTATTAATACATGCTTCTATATGGAACCACTTTTCGATGAAACAAAACCTAAAGGTTTGCCCCCTAAAACCTTATTCTCTCTGATATTAGTAGAAATTCGATGGGGGAAACATTCCATGATGAATTAAACTTGGGAAACCATTGCATATTGTATCACGGTCTTTGAGATTTAAAAACCATGAGCATCTAAATGTGTCTGAACTTCTCTGCTGTAGAAAACACTTTTACTTTTATCGATATCTTTTTCCATCTGTATTTGATTCCAAACTCTTTTCATGGGCTACTTTCAATGTTTCAAAAAATTTAGTGTTCACTAGAACACCCTTTAAAAAGTAATGCTATAAGTAATTGCAAGTTGAGTCCTTAACGTTTTTCTGTGTGTAAAATATAATTTAATAAACCACATAGGTTATTAATATCTTAATTTGAATGCCATTCTTAAGTCTCATAATTTTTTGTTAAACTTTTTTCTGGATATAAATACAGTCTTTTGACAAACTTCAAGAACTGAAAATTTCAAGTACTTTTTCTGAATATTTCTTGAACACATCAAAGAATTGCACAATATTAAATTACACAAGCATTGAGTGGTAAAACATAATTTCTTTTTTTTTAATTTATTGTCAAATTGATTTCCATACAACACCCAGTGCTCATCCCAACAAGTGCCCTCCTCTGTGTCTGTCACCCCCCCTCCCAAACCCCCCCTCACCCCTCAGTTTCTTGGTCTTTGAGAGTCTCTTATGTTTTGTCTCCCTCCCTGTCTTTTTTCTTTTCCCCTCTTCCCCTCTCCCCATGGTTTTCTGCTAAGTCTCTCAAAATCCACCTATGCGTGGAAACGTATGGCATCCGTCTTTCTGTGACTGACTTATTTCGCTCAGCATAATACCCTCCAGGTCCATCCATGTTGTTACCCATGGCCAGATTTCATTCTTCCTCATTGCTGCGTAGTATTCATTGTGTGTGTGTGTGTGTGTGTGTGTGTATACCACATCTTCTTTATCCATTTGTCAGTTGGTGGACACTTAGTCTCTTTCCATGATTTTGCTATTGTCGAAAGTGCTGGTATGAACATTGGGGTACACGTGCCCCTGTGCATCAGTACTCCTGTGTCTCTTGGGTAGATTCCTAGCAGTGCTATTGCTGGGTCATAGGGTAGCTCCATTTTCATTTTTTTGAGGAACCTCCACACAGTTCTCCGGAGTGGCTGCACCAGTTTGCATTCCCACCAACAGTGTAGGAGGGTACCTGCTTCTCCACATCCCCGCCAGCATCTATAGTTTGCTGATTGGTTCATTTTAGTCACTCTATCCGGTGTGAGGTGGTATCTCAGTGTGGTTTCGATTTGTATTTCCCTGATGAATGACATTGAGCATCGTTTCATGTTTTTGGCCATCTGGATGTCATCTTTGGAGAAGTGTCTATTCATATCTTCCACCCATTTCTTCACTGGATTATTTGTTTTTCGGGTGTGGAGTTTGGTAGGTTCTTTATAGATTTTAGATACTAGTCCTTTATCTGATAAGTCATTTCCCATTCCGTCGGTTGTCGATTAGTTTTGTTGATTGTTTCCTTTGCCGTGCAGAAGCTTTTTATCTTGATGAGGTCCCAGTAGTTCATTTTTGCTTTTAATTCCCTCACCTTTGGAGATGTGTTGCGTAGGAAATTGCTGCAGCTCAGGTCAAAAAGTTTTTTTCCTTTCTCCTCTAGGATTTTGATGGTTTTTCTGTCTCACATTCAGGTCCTTCATCCATTTTGAGTTTATTTTTGTGAGTGGTGTAAGGAAGTAGTCTAGTTTCATTCTTCATGTTTCTGTCCAGTTCTCCCAGCACCGTTTGTTAAAGAGGCTGTCTTTTTTCCATTGGATACTCGTTCCTGCTTTGTCAAAGCTTAGTTGGCCATATGCCTTTGGGTCCATTTCTGAGTTTTCTATTCCTTTGGTCTATGTGTCTGTTTTTGTGTCAAAGCGTATTTACAAGTACTGGAAACCAAGAACTCATGTAGAATGACCCAGTCTAGAATACATACATTACTCAGAGGCAAAGTTGAAGAGCTCAAAGTTAGCAACAACCGGTTGAAAAATACATAGGATTTCACCAAGCATTCTTGTATGGTAGTATAATTGCTTCATTCCCCAAAGCACTAATTATCTTATTGCAGAAAAATTAAAAAATTTCTAAAGAGTTACTTGAGAGTGAAATAACAAAAATATGAGATTTGGGAGGTTTAGACAGGAAATCAGGCTTTAATTTTCATTTTGCATCCTATCTAGAGCTCTACGTGAAGAGGGCTAGGCAAGTGGATATGCTGTTATAGTCAGGTTATGACCAGGCTATTGTTTTAGACACAGGATAGGATTCTGCTTTCTGCCTAGCTCATAATATGTATGATCATGGGGATTTATTTGGCTAGAACTATAAGGTCTGGTGTGTGGTTTACCTCATAGATGGATGTGTTGAAATGAAGACTCCATTAGCCAGGGAACTTTACCATAAACAGGGCCCCATTGCTATGAGTAGCATGACCAAGATGGACACTTGGTTGTTTTAAGGCTTGGAGTTTTTCAAGTAACTTGGTATTGCAGCATACCAGCTTATTCTGATGGACACAGTATTTCAGTTTTATTCCATTTCTGTCACTACTTGTTTGGGAAGTCTTAATATTCCTTAGCATAAGGTCTTTCATTTTAACATGAGATAAAGTTGGGGGTGCCTGGGTGATTCAGTTTTTAAGCATCTGACTTCAGCTGAGATCATGATCTCACTGTGAATTCAAGCCTTGCTTTGGGTGAACCCTGGTTCTCTCTCTTTGCCACTCGCTCATTTGCCCTCTTTCTCTCTCAAAAAAAATTAAAGTGATAAAGTTGGATAAGACTATCTCTGTCCATTCTAATTTATGAGTGTTAGTTACAGTTTTACTTGGATTGGAGAAACTATATTCCCCTCTGCAAAGCCAAATAAGACCACACGAGACACTGGGAATCAGAATACCTTACCCAAGGGCTGCCATTGTCAGGTAGCCTCTTAACATATTTCCTTTAACAGTGATTCATGAATATGTCTACTTTTTCATGAGACTAGGAGATCACCAAGGGCAGGGAGTATACCACACTCCTCTCTAACTTCTTAATACATCATCATGAATTCACTTAAACATCTTAAATGACTTGAATCTGGAGAACTGTATGCAGAAGTCTAACACAATTATCTCTCTTAACTTTAGTATTAGACAGGGAACACTAATTGGGACCAATCTTCCAGGGCTAAGCATTGATTCATTGGTTTGGGACTTCTGGTACTCTAACTACTTAAACTAAAACATACACTGTGACTAAATGGATGTGCTTGAGAGCTCCTGTAAAGGCTGGTTAATTATTTTTGTGTTCAGAGAAAATGAAGAAATACAAGAACATTACAAAACTTCTATTTGAAGATCAGTAATCCAAGTGTCGTGTATATTGTAAGGTATATATTCCAATGCAATTCTACCCTTGAGACATCTGTAACAAAGCTCAGTGAATCCTAAAGTGTTTCCATATTTAATCCTTTACATCTGCTCAGGACTATAATGAGCATCCAAAGTATCCTTTTATGTTTTATTTTTATATTTTAAAGATCTTCAGAGTAATTCTGTAGTCATTGATAGTATCTTGGTTTGCCACTTAATATAGTTGAGAAGTTCCTATGTTAAACTGCACTCATGCTATATCTTAACTGTTTTGTCCTTTGGATCACAGTTGGTCAACATCCTCTTTTAAATACCTTTTCACATATTAGGAGGCAATAAGTCCAGTTTAGAGTGTCTGAGATATCTACTAGTTATAAGTAGTAAAACCTAGCCTTCTCAGCATCAAGCCTTTTAAATTATGGGTTTTCTGCTATATCAAGGATGCTGATACAGGTGAAAGAAAGTCAAGTGTTAGGATAAATTTTGGTTTCTCAGTAGTTATCCATATTATATACCAAAACTGTTTCCTATACCAGTTTTCCTTTGGGGCATAGGGTCTGCTTCTCCCCCCCCCCCATAAAACTTAAAATATCTATTACCTCCAAAAGAAAAAATAAATGAAATTGTAAGAAGCCTCAAAACCAAGAGACACTCTTCAGTTTGCTATGAACACATAGGCTTATGCCTCTTAGCAAAGAATCTTTGTTCAGTAATTGAGTGTCTTATGGCAAGAATAGTAATTTTGCCCATGCTAAAAGAAATAAGTCAATCAGAGAAAGATAAATACTGTATGATTTCACTCATATGTAGAATGAAGAAATAGAATAACATATGGGAAGGGGGGAGAAAGACTCTTGAAGAAAATTTTAACTTTTATTTTTTTTTGAGAGAGAGTGAATGTGTGAGCAAACATGAGTGGGGCAGGGGCAGAGAGAGAGGGAGACATACTCTGAAGCAGTCTCCTTGTTCTGAGCTGTCAGCACAGAGCCTGAGAGGGGGCTTGAACTCACATACTGTGATATCATGACCTGGGCCAAAGGTGGACACATTACTGACTGAACCACTTAGGGGGCCCCAAGAGTCGCTTAACGATAGAAAACAAATTGAGGGTTGATGGAAGAAGGTCGGTGAGGGCTGGGGGGGCATCTAAATGGGTGATGGGTATTAAGGAGGGCACTCGTTGCGATGAACACTGGGTATTGAATGTAAGTGATGAATCACTGAATTCTACTGAAACCAATATTGCACTCTGTTAACTAACTAAAAATGCAATTAGAAAAGTAGTAATCTTACCTATTATAGTTGGTCACTCTCGAACTGTTAGGAGAATGGCTTTGGTCACCCATAAGGAGTGAACACATAAGCATTGTTAACAATAGAAACTTGAAAGTAAGAGATGAGTTTGGGGTAAGGTAGATCCTTGTGCTAGGATGTTCTCATGATTTTAAGAATTCATCCTTAAGACAGACAGAGCTGGCTATAGACAGTTTTAGAAACCTTAGACCATTCTTTGAAGGTGCTAGGTCCTTGCTCAGGGAAGTTAAATGTGTTAGGTTAGCTGTTGGGGAATCTTGAGTCTCATTTTCTGCTCTTTTACTGTGATTCAGGATTTCCTTGGTATTTACCTTCCCCTAGTCTTCATTTTAGGGTAGGTCAGTTCCTCAAAGGCCCAGTTATCCTGAGAATATTTTATTCAGGGTGGAAATTCGCTTTTCACTGACTTTAAGAATATGGTCCAAGCACTGGAGGACCCAATTGTTACTGCTTCACAAGAAAATTGAGAAATGGTAAGCAGACTCTTTTGGGCAATAATCACTGATGAACTCAAAACTGTGTCGGATATATTCAAAACTGCATATTTTTAACAATATTTTTGTTTATTTTTGAGAGACTGGGGGAGGGGCAGGGAAAGGGGGACAGAGGATCTGAAGAGGGCTCTGTGCTGACAATAGAGAGCCCCGTGTGGGGCTCAAACTCAAGAACCTTGAGATCATGACCTGAAACAAAGTTGGATACTTAACCAACTGAGCCACCCAGGCATCCCTCAAAATAGCATATTTTTCACATAAAGTATATTTGGACTGATTTTATGGTACCTTTTCCTATTGTTGAGATGACATGCTATTCTTTAGGATATGTCCCATACTCTCTTCTCTAGCAGCTCTTCACTCAAATGAAGATAGATAAGAACGACGGTAGAATATTAACTTTGTGCTGACACTAGCCTGACACATAGTAGCCAGTCATAAGGTACTTTGGGATAAATACCAATATTATTCCTGATGCCAAACCTAGTGATAAGCCCCACAAGTTGGTGCTATTAGGCAGATTGGGTAATGAGTTACTTCAGATGACCTGTGTGCCCTGGGCCTCTTGGAGTATCCATGTCTTCTACTCATCTGAATTTCCATGGAAACTTTGCTTATCACTGTTATCGTCCTTTAATAATCTATTTGCTACCTCTTAACAGCATACACTGTTAACTTCACAGCTTCTGTCACTATCATCTGCCCTGAATCCACTAGGATTTATATTATCTTGCCCTTTATTCCTGTTTTTCAGCCATCAAACCACAGAGTCAATTCACTTTTTGTTATCAACATTTAATTATTAGATGGCTTTGCATATCATTATATTCTGCCCCCATCTTCTTTCTCTCCCTAACCTCTGAGACTCTTCATCCTGTTTTCTGAAATTCATGGTCCAATGTAGACACCTTTTCCTGGTTGTGCTGTTTCTTATATTGTACTTGGCTTTTATCTTCCTGCTCAAATTTAACCTGGTTCCTGCTGGGGACACTGCTTCCCCTACAGATCTCTCAAGAGATGGCTCTTTCTCCACTCCCTGTTTTGCTCTCACTGGACCTGGAGTCACTAGGTATCTGCTCTGTCCTTCAGGTCAACTTTTTTTTTTTTTTTTTCCATTGTGTCTCTATTCCTAAGAAACATGTCTTTGGGTTACAAATCATCTACTCCTACTCATTGTTTTGTTCAACTGCCTGGCTCATTTCTCCTTCTCCAGTATTTAGCTTCTGGCTAACTGTCAATATCTATATCATTCCTGTTTATTTTAATTCAGTTGATTCTAAATAGATGCATAGATATCCCTTCCTGAATCTTGAATTCTTCTTTCCTCAATTGCAGCCACTCCCATGATAGGCCTTGGATTTTGCATCACTAGTAACTACAAGTTCTCTATAATCTGTTTCATGCAGTTTACTCACTGATAATCTCTTATTTTCCCTTAGCTCTAATACATTGTGTACTGATACTGAAGTTTTTCCCAGCTCCCAGAACAGTTCCTGGCACATAGTAGATATTCAGTTAATACTTCATATTGAATGAATTATTTATTGACGTGCCTTTCCTTCTGCAAACAGTTACATCTTTAAGGGTCTCCCATGCAGATATAAAGGAATACAAAGATATAAATGATGATCCTGTCTACAAGGAGTTTACAAACTTGGAAGCAGGCTATGGATTTTCTTATAATTAAATACCATTTCCAATTATGTGATAATAGCTCCAGGAATATGAGTCCAGGAGATTCAGGGACATTTTTCTTTATATATATATAGAAATATATATATATGAATATATATATGCGAATATATACATGTGAATATATATGCGAATATATAGAGATATATATATGCGAATATATAGAGATATATATATGCGAATATATAGAGAAATATATATGCGAATATATAGAGAAATATATATGCGAATATATAGAGAAATACATATATATGCGAATATATAGAGAAATACATATATATGTGAATATATAGAGAAATACATATATATGCGAATATATAGAGAAATACATATATATGCGAATATATAGAGAAATACATATATATGCGAATATATAGAGAAATACATATATATGCGAATATATAGAGAAATATATATATGCGAATATATAGAGAAATATATATATGCGAATATATAGAGAAATATATATATGCGAATATATAGAGAAATATGCTATTATATTGATATAATGTCAATCGCACTGCTATAAACATTGGGGTGCATGTGCCTCTCGGAACCAGCACACCTGTATCTACAAGGTAATGCAGTAAATATGTGTGAGAGCTCACCAAGCAGATAAAAGGGTGAGGACATTTTATGAGTAGAGAAAAACCTATCCATCCAAACATATTAATCTCATTAGAGCGAAATTATAGTCTATTATATATATAATTTTTTTCTAATTACTTAAAAAAATTATATCCAAGTTACTTAGCCTATAGTGCACTAATGATTTCAGGAGTAGAATTCGGTGATTCATTCCTTACATATAACACCCAGTGCTCATCCTGACAGGTGTCTTTCTCAATGCCCTTTGCCCATTTTAGCTCATCCCCACCACCACAGCCCCTCCAGTAATCCTCAGTTTGTTCTCTGGTAAGAGTCTCTTATGTTTTGTCTCCCTTCCTGTTTTGATAATTACTTTTGCTTCACTTCCCTTATGTTAATCTATTTTGTATCTTAAATTTCACATATAAGTGAAGTCATATTTCTTTCTCTAATATTGCTTAGCACAATATACTCTAGTTCCATCCATGTTGGTGCAAATGGAAAGATGTCATTAATTTTGATTGTCAAGTAATACTCCACTCTGTGTGTGTGCGCGCGCGCGTGTGTGTGTATGATATATACACCACATCTTCTTTATCCATTCACCTGTCTATGGACGTTTGGGCTCTTTCCATACTTTGGCTGTTGTCAATAGCACTGCTATAAACATTGGGGTGCGTGTGCCCCTTGCAAACAACACATCTGTATCTAGAAGGTAATACAGTCAATAAGATTTGAAGTATGAGCTCACCCAGCAGATAAAAGTGTGAGGACCTTTTATGAGTAGGGAAAATATGTCCATCCAAACATGTTAATCTCCTTAGAGCCAAAAAATAAGTTTCAAAAATCAGAAAGGAAGATATTCCTTCAAACTTTGAAAGTACATATCACAGGTGAGGATGGATTTACCATGGAGTTTGTGAAGCATAAACTTCAGGGCTCCTCACGTGTATGGGCCCTTTGCAGGAAAGGACCCTGTCAATTTGTTCACATGATCATATTTCCTTTTGTTAAAAATTTTAAAGCAGGGAATATTTACCTTTATTAATTAAAACTGATGTAACTTTTTACTTTGCCTGTCATATTTCATCTTGTTTTTAGTGTTAAAGTGACTATGGGCACTTCTGGAATTCGGCTAAGGGCTAATTGAATAGCAAACACATATTGTTTGCGTTTTGTGGGGTATTTTTGTGGTTCACTCACATCTGTGTAGAGTTAATTCATGGATGTTCCTTCTGTTCCCTGGGCCCACTTAACTGGCATTGCAAATGAAAGTGTATGAACTGGGGTTACACATTTTTTGTGCCTTTATCCAATGCTGCCTAGCCCACGTTGTGGGTGGTAGAGGAAAAATCAAATGAAAAAATGCACAAAGTCTCCAGGGGTGCCGGGGTGGCCATTGGTTGATCATCTGATTTTGGCTCAGGTCATGATATGTGGTTCAAGCCCTGCATTGGGCTCTTTGTTGTCAGTGCAGAGCCTGCTTCAGATCTCTCTCTCTCTCACCCCTCCCTCACTTGTGCTCACTCTCAAAAATAAACTTAAAAAATGTACAAAGTCAGGAGCCAGTGTAAGGGTAAAAAAAAAAATCTTCAGATTGTCAGATATGCAAGATTGTAACTAGATTAATTTTCTTGGTCAAATGGAACTTCTTTCAGAAAAGATGATAAAAAATTCATTATCACTACAGGGACATTATGACAAACTTGTTAAGTATCAGTTTAAAAATAGCATTAATACTGAATACAATTTGAAAATGATTGAATTCCATATTATATATGTAATCAGATTTATGTAAACTTGATTAGAGGCACATGACTGCTTGAGTTTTAGGGCTGCTGTAACAAATTAACACACAGGTGGTGACTCAAAACCACAGAAATCTATTCTCACCCACTCGTGGAGTGCCTAAGTCTAAACCAAGGGGCTGGCAGGGTTGGTCCCTTCTGGAGGCTCTAAGGAAGAATCTAGTCCATGCCTGTCTACCAGCTCTGATGGCTCCGTCAGTCCTCAGCATTCCTTGGCTTGTAGATACATTATTCCAATCTCTCCTGCCATGTTGACGTGGCTTCTCCATGTGTCTCTCCATAACGATACCATTCATTGGATTTAGAACCCACCTAAATCCAAAATGATTTTATCTCAAAATCCTTAATTTCATCTGCAAAACTCTATTTCTAAAGTCACTTTCACAGACAATAGGGGTAAAGACATGGACCAGTCATTTTTCTTGGGAGGGCTGGGGCACAATTCAACTCATTAAAAGGACATTACCAATAATGACAGTTTCAAAACAAGCATTTTTATACTACGAATAATCAGATTTTGGTTAACCGAGCTAGAGAAAAGATCAAATTATTTCTTCTATTAAAATTAGATTTTTAAATTCTTACAGGAAGAGGTGTTTAAAGAGTATGTGATCACAAATTGTAGAAAAAATAAGGTGTATTAAGCAGCTATGTAAAATTCTTAAGATAATTTTCTGGATTGACTATATTAGTGGTAATTACCAGCTTTTCAAATTTCTAAATAGAGCTTTTATCATCGTAAATATTTATTTCTATATCAATATATTTATAATTTTGCATTATCTTTTTTTGTCTAAACGGATACTCTAAATTCTATATGCTTCAGGCTCCACTATATAAAATTCATTCCCAATATGGACATGCCAGATGATGTCTGTCCCACAATGTTCTTTGCATTTTTTTATATAAATTTTTATTCTATGTTCAATCCATTGGTTGGTGCACATGGGCATTACAAATGACCCCAAGCCTGGACCTAGATAGTTTGACCATTTTAAATTATAAGGTTGTTAAAAAGATTCTTTTTACATCTGAAAATAGTCTTGTCTTGGGAAGCAACCTTTTCCTATGAGATGGATGGTACTTTCATGGGTCATCTAATGAACAGTGAATTTACTATATTGTGGGTTTTGCTGGAATCTTGGCCACTGGCTTCCTCACAGCATTTGGAACATTGAATCTAATACCACTGTATCAAGTACATGTATTGGCTGGGCCATTAGTAGCAGGACTCTGGAAAGAGTAGGTGGTGTAGAATCTTACGAGACCATTTTTCTTGTGCAAAGAAGCATGTGAGGTCACCTTGGCCAGGCTCTTGTGTTCTAGCCATTGCCAGTTCCCTAAGAACTGTATTCCTGTATATACAAGAAATTCCATCACCAGGAGAAATAGTGAAACGATTCTGTACAACGTTTCCTTGCTATGTAAAAGTAGAGGCTTCTATGAACACATTTGTAAGCCCAAATGATGGGGTAAGGCAAAGAAGCAATAACACTTGATAAAAGCGGAAATCCTCGTCCGGTTTCTTTCCATTAGCAAGAAAAAGTACAAATGTAGCTCTTATGTAAAAGCAAAGTAGCATAAAGCAAACTTTCAAATAGCAAGGAAAATCCGTATCTAATTTCCACAGAAAATCCACCTATCTTTCTGGTAGGTAACACAGAAATAATTAATTCTGTCAATATTGTTAACAGAACAAATGTTCATTAAGTAATCTCATTGATTGAAAGTGGAAGGAACAATGTTTTTTAGGGTATACTGTATTCTCCAACTCCTTTTGGGGAATAAGGTTTAACATTTTTATGGGACACTTTAAAACGGCAAGGAAATATGGCTACGTCAATGTGCAGAATCTTTTTATTACTGCCGTACTTAATTATTAGTAGAAATCTTTTTTAAACATTGTGCTACCCTTATTTTCATGGAAAAGCTTTATAGACCATCAGTTATGGGAGAGGTTTTCTTTTCCAAACTTGAAACCTAAAATCTATGTTTCCATATCAAAAGGAGAAGGATTAAAGAATAAACTCTTTGTTTAGTCGCACTAAATGTCTACATATGTATATATCCAATTAATAAAGGGAATGGGATGGGGTTCCTGGGTGGTTTGGTCACTTAGGTGTCCGACTTCAGCTCAGGTCATGATCTCAGTTTGTGGGTTCAAGCCCTGTGTTGGATTCTCTGCTGATGTTCTGGAGCCTGTTTCAGATTCGGTGTCTCCCTCTTTCTATGTGCCCCTCCCCTGCTTATACTCTCTCTCTCTCAAAAAATAAATATTAAAAAAATTAATAAATGGAATGTGATCAAATTATAGACATTAAGAGGAAGTTTCCATTTGTGTCCAGGGTCTAGGACTACTGGATAATCCTCAATAATAAAACTTCATTGCCCATAAGTGGATACATGAGGATATTTTGAAAATGAGAGAACTAAACTCACTGATACATTAGTTCCTAGACGGAGAAAATCGTAAGGGTCAGAAACACGTTGAAGCATAGTCTTCAGGGTGGGGTTGTGCTGATAATGTAGCAAAAATCTAGTTAAAATATTCTTGATTGATGCTTACTTTCTGCAAGGTTTTCAGACTGATTCTCACTTGCTGGCTCCTTCTCAAAAATTTGTATTAATTCATCGTTAAGTTCATACCTTGGTTAAGACCCGTGTTCTCAACTGCTGGGGATCTTAAAATAGAATGTCATTGAAGGTGCTCCATGGTTTTGTCACTGCCTTCCATTTCAGAGTCACAGTTTCATCTCAAAATTCAAACCTTTGATAAGGATATTATTCAGATTATTAAAGACACAAGATTTTAAGAAAATAATGAAAACTTCAAAATGTTTCTCTTGTGAATTTAAAATTAAAGAACATTTCAAAGATTTTCTAAGATAAAGTATTAGTATTTTTTTGTAGTTGATATGAAATTATTCTTGTCATTATAATCAAGGTCCTAGAGTAGTAATGAAAAAGCATTCCAAAAATGTTTAACTTGTTCTTTATAAATTTAACTTACCGTCAAGGAATAGTTTTTTTCATCTGTATGAACACTTGTGAATTTTCACGTGGCTCTGTTAATATCATGCTAGATTTTTACCAAGAAAAATATCTACTATATGATACTTATAATCTAATTTTTAAAATGGTGCCTAAAATGACCAAATTATTTTTAGCAGCCTTAATTTGTATTCATTTATTGCCACTTTTCTGTTAATGTAGAAAATGTCCCACTCACTAGTTCTCTAAGCAGCAGGATAAGAACACATCGTAATAGTCATTCTAAATTAAACTGCCTGTTTATTCTGTATCGAGATGTTGGTTTTCCTATTTTGAATTAGCTTGGGAAAGTATTTAATCTATATATATATAGAGAGAGAACTGCTAGGCAGGCATATCTAGCTTGCTCAGAAGGTCCTGTCATTACACTATCATCTTGATGATTGATTGGCATCAGATTTTTAGTTACATGCACACAATGTGGTTATTAATTGAATTTAGCTACATTATAACTCTTTTAGATTCCGTGTAGAGATGTGTGTTACACGTCTGACAACTAATACATTGTTAAAATAGTTATTGTATCAGTCAACTATGGCCACAGTAATGCTGGGTAATATGCCACCCCAAATGCAGTGAGCTTAAAGCATTCATTCTCGCTTACGAATACATACATTGGCCGTGGGTCAGATGATCTAGATGGGGCTCAGCGGGGCTTGACTCCAAGTCACAGGCTGAGTCGGAATGAGCTTGGAACAGCCGATTACCCAAGAATATTCTCTTCACGGTTTCTTAGTTTGTTTAATGGCATAAGCTGAATGGCTTATAAGCAGCAAAAATGTATTGCTTACCATTCTGGAGGCCGAAGACTGAGATCAGAATGATAGCATGGCTAAGTGAAGGCCCTCTTTCAGGTGGGTAGACTTCTCCTTGTGCCCTCATATGGCAGAAGGGGTTAGGGGGAGTGCTCTCGAGCCTTTTTGATCAGGCACTAATCCTATTCATAAAAGTTCTACCCTCATAGCTTTAGCACCTCCCAAAGGCCCTACGTCCTCATGCTCTCAACTTTGGTGGTTAGGACTTTAACCTGCGAATCTCGGGAGGACACAAACATGCAGACCATAGTACATGGCAGTGTCAAAAGCATGATTAGGCAAGTCCTACTGTAAAAGCATTTTTGACACTTGTTTTTTATAGTGTCTTCTATATCCCATTAACAAGAGCAAGTCACATGGCCAAGCCCAACTTCACTGGGATGGGGAAGTACACCCTGCCCACAGTGTGAGGGGAAATGGGGGGAAATATTAGAGGAATAGTCATTTAATATATCATGATTTGGAGTTTCTTTTTAAAGTTAGTTTAATAGAGAGACAGAATCTCAGGCAGTTTCTACACTGTCAGTGCAGAGCCCAACAAAGGGCTTAATCTCCGGAACCACAAGATCATGACCTGACCTCAGCTGAAATCAATAATTGGATGCTTGACTGACTGAGCCACCCAGGTGTCCTGGAGTTTGATTTTTATAATCGATGGTCTAAAATTCACGAGTAGGCAGAACATGTCTTGAGGTGTCTCCTTGGAGCATGTTTTGAGAAGAACCTCCTATCTTGATAGAAGGCAACTTCAAGCCATGTGTCCATAGGGAATACTTCAGTGAGGCTGCACTGTGGGTTTATTTCTAAGGTGCAAATTTATTTCAATATAAAACAATAAACTTAGATGGGACTTAAACATCCACAGAGAAAAAGGCCAGCAACCAAATGCTTAAATGAAGAGCATATGCACAAATGGGTGACTGTCAACAGAACCCCTCTGGATGTTCGTCAGCTCTTTGGAACCAAGGTGCTACATACTCTCGACAGAAAATTCACTTTCTACCAAACTGCCCAATTTTACCTCAAATACTCCCTCTTAAACTTCCTTCATATGTGTCCATGCCTCATAGTTCTGTGATTCATTTGGAAAAATTGTCCTGGAAAATAATAGGCTATCGATTTCTTAGTTGGATGTATAGGAAAAAGAAAAAGCTGAAGGGAGCTGCTTTCCTGGGCGATGGAGATGGCCATTTTTCACCACAGTAAGCAGTGTGGGTTGTCACTGAGGTCCTTACCATACCCCTCGGTGGAAGACATGATGTAGATGGGGGGGGAGATGGATGTTTATTTGGGATGTTCTAGTGGAATATTTTGAATATTGAAATGGGAAAGCAGAATTGCTCACAGAACCGTCTTTTCTCGGCAAATTTGATGTCATTCCTAAAACCCTCCCATCAGTTGACGACTTTGCTGCAAAATCTATTGCTTGAGAAATGGGAGAATAAAAATGATGTTCTCTTTCTGGCAGTGGAATAGCCAAGCGAATTACTTTATATATTTCATACTCCCCTCCCCTTCTCATACACATAGTATATTAAAATTTCATTACCTAAGTGAAAGAATGAGCCTGCCTTTAGCACAAATGAGAATTTTAGATTATAAATGTCAATGTTTATTGCCAGGCATAATGCATGTAAAGCTTTTGCAAGGTTGTTAAATGTATCCTGAGATAAATTTTGTAAATCGTGTTTTGCTTACTTCCTCATTGTAATCCAAAGTAAATGTTACATACAAAGAAAAGAATCGTGTCTTACGCTGGAGTATGTTCCTTGAAAGTGTATTGATTGTGTTTTAACTATGTCAGTACATATGTATTCACAAAATGCATCACTTAGGAGATGAATTTTTTTAAAAGAAAGGTTAAGTCTCTAAGGGCGATGGGTTTACTAAGGGAAAGAAAATGCTTTCCCAGGGATTTCCTACGACCAAGATGGATTATAATGTTTAACTTCAGAGAGTTCATTTGCTGCTGTGTTTCAGGGGCCAGATACTCTTGGTGAATCATTTAAAGGAACTAAATCTATATCTGAATGATTTGATACCACCGCTTCAGTCTTTGTATGTTACTGAGATAAGAACCTCAGCTAACTCTAGCTCTTGTCTCTCAAGAATTTAAGAAAGACTTAGAATTTGTTCTAAATTTGCATAGTGTTTTAATCACTTCTATATACAATTTGCAAAGTACAGGACCTGGCACCTGGGAGAAACTTTAATTATTTGAAGCGAAATCTAGTTTAAAAGTCATTTGGATTTAGAGGTTAAAGTTCTGGATTTTAGTCCCCCTTTGCGGGTGGTAATATCATTCACCCCTGTGTTTATCTAGATCTTTCTATGCTTCATTCACATTCCTTAAAGTTTGAGAGAACATGAGTAGGGGAGGGGCAGAGAGAAGAGAGGGGATCTGAAGCAGTTCTGAACTGAGCACTGATGCAGGGCTCGAACCCACACACTGAGATCATAACCTGAACTGAAGTTAGATGCTTAACCGACTGACCCGATTCATTCACATTCATTCTTGAAGGGTTGGAGCGACAAAGAAATCAGCAACTATGAAATGATTTTTGAAAAAATAAAGCACTATATGCGTATGTGGTGCAACAATATAGTTTCTTACTGTGCTTTGAAGTTTTGGGTAAAACTTTATCATAAAGGTGGCTTTGGGCTACAACTGCCTGGGATCATAAGAATACAATAGAATTCCAGCAGAGTCTGACCTACGTTACTTAGGTTTTGTTTTGAATTTTCTTTTTGGAGGGACAACTGCATGAAATCTATCCCAGAGATAATAGGGGAATTTGTATTTTCTTCTAAGATAATTAGCTGTGGTTTAATTTTTGCAAACATAATACATGTTACAGAAAATGAAGGAAATCCAGGCACACACAATGAAATGAAGCTAAAGGAAAAAAATTATGATCACCCATAATTCTACAGCACATTGTGAGGTATAGCTTCCTAGTTTCATTTTGTGTGCATCTCTGTATGTATATACAAAACATACTGTTTTTTTACCAAAAGAAAACGTTGGCAATTTGCTTTTAAAAAATTTACTGTCCACCCTACACACTTTTCCAAGCCATGAAATACTTTTCTTTTATGTATCTTTATGGCCGTTCAGATGGTTATAGGACTGCATCATACTTTATTTTACCTATTCCCTATTGTCAAATATTTAGTTGGTTTCCATTTTTATTATGATAAGCAGCGCTGCAGTGAACAGCTTCACAGAAAGTTATTTACCAGGAGCTTGGTGTATTTCTGCATTTATTCAATTCATCTTTTTCATTGCTCAGTGGAGCTATGGAACTTGCACGGGACTTGGATACGACTTACTGTTCAGTTAAACTCTTACTAGTTAATGGTTCTAAAAGTGTTTTTCCAGACCATCCAGGATTTTCCAGATAATTAGGCATGTAAAAAGGAAATAATAATGGTGTCACTCTTTAATTCTTTTGTCCTTTTTGCATTAGGACAGTGTTGAACAGTAGTGACAGCAGATTTTGTCAAGTGGGTTTGGCCTGTAACAATCAAGCTTCTAGTAAAACGTCAAATGTGAGTTTCAGATTGGTACTATTTATCATGATAAAAAGGTTTAACAATAAATTTTGTCAAGTCTAGAGTAGACGTTTGAACTTATCAGATGCCTTTTTTGGAATCTACTGGAATAATCCTATACCATTCATCTTTTGCCTTAACAACAAGCTTGGTTTTAATGAGAGTTCATGTAGTAGAAATTATGAAATTGTGGAATGAAGACTATACTCGGACCAAAAAAAAAAAAAAAAAAACAAAACTGAGAATGAGATGAGGTCCTAAAGCTTATTAACAGGGTGCCTGGCTGGCTCGGTTCACTAAGTGTCTGACTTTTGGTTTTGGCTCAGGTCACGGCTTCAGGGTTGTTGTATTGAGCCCCCATGTTGGCCTCTGTCCTGGGTGTTGAGCCTGGACATTGAGCTTGGGATTCTGTCTCTCTCTTTAAAAATAAAAACAAGGGACTATAATATTGGAGGAAAAATTTGGTAAATACAAGATTACACATCGTCATATTGAAATAAAAATAACTGAATTTCTGATTCAGATAATTGAATGTGCTTGGAAGTGTTAGGAAAGTTATCCTACTTCATTTCACCCTCGTGAGAATCCTATCAGCTAGCAGAAAATAGAGAATAAGACCCAGGGAAGGTTTGCATAAAAGCATACATGATTAGGTTCAATGGTCTAAATAAAATTCCAAGTTTCTTATGTTAGGTGAGCATCGTTTGCAGTGTAGAATCTTGGTAACTCTTTAGAAAGTTCCATATTTCTAATATATGGTGCAATTTCCCTTATAAACTTGTTGAAAGGATGCTGATGTCTTAGCATGGAAAGGCAAATGACAGAATTTCAGAAGACTTGATTCTCCAATCTGTTGCCTCCCTGCAGCCTCCATGCACAGAAAGTCTTACAAGTGGGCCAGGATTCAGGGGGAAAAAATGTGTCTCAGAGAACAAAGAGTATGCCTGAGTCCCACCAAGGCTTAGGTAGTTTCCAGCCTTTAAAATCAGGTATATTACTGTTACTGGGCAAAGAAACCAATTTCATCATTACTGGTATGATAGGTACACATTTCATATGCACCCAAGTTTGCAAGTGCAAGAAAAATGTAACTTTCTTTTCTCGAACATGTCTGATTTCCGAAAGGCCTAAATACCATCTTAGGATAGCAGAGACCATCTGGCTTCTCTTTGTTTATTCTGCTGAAACAGCCCTCTCTGGGGAGATGGATTCCTTTGACTGAAGGTGCACTTGAGTGGGTGATGTTTAGGGACTAGGGAGTATAGGTACAAGAACAAGAAATTCTGGGTGTAGAAGAAACCTTGGTTACTACCTAAAATTATTATCCCACCACACAAACAAGGCTAAATTGCTATCCATAGCACTGTAGCATAGAGATTCTTCACCAAACTGTTTTAAGAGAAATGTTATTCTCTTTATTTTCTGTTTCCCTCAATCCCCACCCACTAACAGGTGAATAATTAGGCTCATTTCCATTTAATAATGCACTGCGTGGGAATAGATATGCACTTGGAGAGTGATTAACAGAGCAACTTGACACTTTGCTTCTAGAAAAATAATGGCTGAGACACATAGAAAACCGCAGATATGCCAAATTCAGCCTGGGAGCTTAAAATCCTCGTCTAGAACAGTGCCTTGGCTTTTCCAACCGATCTCTTTTGGCAGTATTAAGTGTCCTGCCCCAAATGGTCCCAGGCAGAATAGGTGGAAAATTTCAATTGCTTAGAAAACGAGGAAAATGATAGACGTACCTGGACCCTTACCCGTCCCTGACTATTTAAGGGATTTTCTCTGGATGGAGCATGATCAGAGGTAACAAGCAGAATTGTGGGGTTCAACATAGTCATTATTTTGGACCCTGTGGAACTGCATATAAAAATGTTAGCAGAATTAAGACTAGTTAAACTGAAAATTGAATTTAGTAATTTTTTTGAAAAATTGTATAAGATTTAAAAACGTTAAGGACTTTGGATATATAGAATTGTCCTCATGTTCTCAGTTATTGCTGTATAAAATTGCATTTTTTCCTTTACAAGTTAGTACTGTTATTATATGTCCTTGTAACTGTTGACTTTGAAGTTTTTTTTTCTAAAATCCCCTAATAACTTATATTATAAAAAGGCAGACAAAGAAGAGGGCAAAAATTTAAGTAAGGTTGTATTGACTTTCCTTGGGATGGCATTTTTATTGGGATTTATGAATGACTGTGGAGAAATGCCTTTAGAGCTAGAAAGGAATTTACAGAGATCATCAAATACAAGTCCCTCATTTTATAAAAGCATGTTCACACTAAACTATATATCAATTAAACTAAAAATTCAAAGCACTGTACATCTTACATGAATATTACCTGTGGAGGAGAGTGATAGTCTTACCGTTTGCTATTTTTAGGAACATTGGTGTGCATGATAAAGGGTATCGCAGAAAATCAATATCCCTTGATCAGTGGTGTTGAAGGTAAATGTCCTCAAGGCTGCTGCTCTTGGGGACTGCAGAGGCTTCTCTCTACTAGACTGCTGGTGTTAGAATAGCTCCTTGGATCCTTGCCCCAGTGGTTTTCAGGTATCTATATTTGCAGTAGATGTTGAAGATTAAGTTTTAAGCCCTAAGTTAACTGGTTTGGTTGTGGGTGGTCTATGATTTCCTCTGGAGTCCCATTAGGACTCAATCATCGATTACATTTACAGAATGAGTTTTGGTAAATCAGTACTCCGAACACTTAAATTCTAGAAGGATTGGACTTCGATGTAACTTCTTGCAGTCGTGTGTCTGAAAGAAACATAACTTTGGCCTTTGACACATTTTGTTAACTTGGACTGGTCAAAGGAACTCTCTCCATAATGGAAACACTTTCCATAAACATACAAAATTTTTTATAATTAAATGGCTCATTGCCTATTAATCTACTTATTGCCTTGGGAAGGTTTAACATGGATTTGTAAGTATTTTGTGATTAAGAGGTTGTTACATGTTAGATCCAGTGATTCCTGTTTTGTAGCTATAAGTACGTTTTTTTCACAAACCCCCTGCTCAGGAAGTTTTCAACTCCCTCCTTTCTCAGCATGGCCCCCCAAACGGTCATGTACTCATTCGTTCTATGTGGTTGATCAATTACTCATTCAAGTGTATTTTAAGCTTCTTTTATGTACCAAACATGGTCTAAATTACTATTAGAACGCAAAAGTGAATGAGACTTAACCCTTTCTGTCAAGAATTTGCAGTCTTTGAGCAAAAACAAGATGCACGCAAGTAACAATGATACAAGCTACTATATTGGGAGGTATCAAATAAGGAGTATTTTGGGGTCGAATGGAAGGAGGGAGTTATTAACCTCAGTGTGTTTATAGACAATGGCTATGTCTATATGTATTACGCATACAGATACAATGTGTGTATAATGTATATAGAATACATATATAAGTATATATGTGATGTATATACATATACATAATGTATCTGTGTGTATGTGTGTATATATATGTGTATGTGTGTATATATACATATATATATATATATATAAACTTGTGTGCTTCAGAGGGACTACTTTGTGGTTTATTACTATGTAAACATGACAGTTACCAATCAATATCCTTGATCCAAAATTCTATTTCTTAGCCCTACATGTAAAACTGATGGCCTTCTAATTCTCTTTGTAAACAATGAGCACAGTTATGCTCCAGGATGGCATTATTTCTCATTGCCTGTAAGCTATAGACTTTTGGTCTCTAGCACCTCAAACATACGCATAATCAGAAAAGATTTGTTGAATAAGTCAACTTGGAAAGCCCTGGTCAGTAGCTGCTCTTCCAGTCAGAGGCCCTGTGAACATCGTAATACATACCCCTATGTATATTATTATGAATCAATAATATTGATGCAAGCAAGATAGAAGTTGATGTTTCTTTCATGCAATAAACGAGTGTAAATCATTCTATTTTTGTCATTTCATGATATCAGGGACTCGAGGTTTTTTTCATTCTGTCCATAGGATATTGTGTTTATATGGAACTATTTAATTCACTATTCTATCTGAAATCCTGCCAATGGGAAGAAGGAAAGGGAGAATGAGAGCTTGCCTGTTCACTTTATGAGTGTGTCTCGGAACTTAAACAATTCATGTCTGCGCCTGTCCCTTTGGTCACGATTTGTCACGCGGCTGCAGCCAGTTCACAGCATGGCCAGGAAATGCAGGCATCAGTTGCAGCCATAGGCCTTACATAATCAGATCAGTTAGCGGTTTCTGCCATATCCCCTTACACAGGGTTGTAAGTATAACATTTACTTTTCAGTGGTTATACTAGAAGTTATGTTTTCATTACAGAATCTATCCCTTCCAATTTTGGAAAGTAGGAGATGAAGACCTCACTTCATTCTCTGGTAGTTTTTCTAGCTGAAGGAAGTGCTCTCTGATGTTCACTGGATTATCAAAATTGTTTGTGCTTATTACAGGAACTAACATCGTTTTAGAATTTCCATATGTCTTTGCCAAGAAAACAGTTCGTTCCCATGATGGATTGACCCTCAACTTCCCTTTCAGGGCTAGTATCCAAAGAGAGAATAGATCACTTATTTTCTTTACTAAGTATTCCAGAGTGTTGGTTGGTTCATTGTCCAGTAGGAACTGTGCCAGTTTGCCGAGGGCTGTTGAAGGCAAAATGACATATTTTGGGTTGAAAAGAGGCATCAGGAATCTCTTTTGTAACCATTCTCCTTCATTTTAGTAATCCTCGTAACACTTGACAGATTTAAAAAAGAAAAACACTAAAATTATTAGCTTCATTTTACATGGAAAGAAACATCAAAAGGTGGTACAGATTGCCAAACATCATAGAATAGATTTCTGACAGAACTAGATGCTTTGGACACCTGAACTAAATTGCATTCCTTTTGCTATTTGTCACATTTATTTAAATGTCAAGGAGTCAAGGGAGATTTTAGACACATCTGGATTTTGTCAAGTTCATAATATGACTGGACTGATTTTGGGCTATTTTGTGGTCATTTCATGAAACAGGGAGCAGACTTGAATTTCTTGTCTTTGGTTGCTCAAACCCTTCATTGCAACAAGTTTTCTTAGCAGGTGGTGAGAATACAGGAGATGAGCTTTGACTGGATCACATATGTTTTCTGTAGATGTCAAATTTATTGTCAGAGGTAAAAAGTAGATGCTGACTTCCAACCTGAGATGACAGGGTTATTTTCCTCATACCCCGCATAATTTAAGTGTCACATTCTTGATGACATGTGCTATATCCCCTGATTCTCTGAAGGACAAACAATGGGGTCGTAGATTCAACTTCTATGACAACTCAGATGTAAAGGAAAAATGGAAGGTCTATAATCTATAATCTCATTTTTCACTTAAGTCTGTACTTGGGAATCGGTTGGGAAAAAATTGGTAGTCCTGTTCGGTTTATATTTTAGTCCAATCATGTAATTGATGATGTACAATCTTTCTTAGATAAAACTGTTCTGGTACTCATCCAGCCTTTCCTTCTTAAAGTGGCATCTTAAAGTGGAGGACTTCTATATCTTTGGTGGGAAGGTTACTCCTTGACCTACTGGTGGACTTTGGGCACTAGCTGGCATCCGCTATCGGTCTTGCAAGTTAACCTTGGTTTCCATTAGATTCAGAACTCTCAGTTCCTCTCCATGACTTTCCTTCAGGCCTCTGGCCTGGTGGTGGTGCCTCAGTGTGTCCTGGAGGGCCCTACTACAGCAACCTACAATCTGACTGTGGCCCCTGGAAATGAGAAGGGCTCAAGAGAACTCAACCTTAAGCGTTTCTTTGACCATTTGCATGTCTGTGGCTGCAGGAGAACCAGAGATAGTATTTTTACCCTGGGCATTAAAGACTTCAGTGGTAGATAGAGATGTTTCATTTACACTATGCAACAGTGCCATGACCTGAACGGTTGACATGGTGAAGTGGGAAGCAAAGTTTTGGGAAATTCCTCCCTTTAATTTTGAGTCATTAATTCTTCCTGCAATAAATTCTAATGGCTATATGTGCAGGACTCTAGAAAATGTAGTGGCATCAGAAAAACAAAATGCAGTTAAAACTTAATATATAAAAGTTTTTTTATCCTCATAATGCATTATTTGCAGTGGGACTCCTGTGAGGTCCCAGTGCCTTATCCAGCCAGCAGCAAACAGATTATAGTTTTGTGTTCTGCTTTATCAATGAGTTATTACTCTGCCAACGTTACAGCTATTGTAAGTTAAAGCATATATTTAGCCCCTTTTTCCAGCTATCTTCCTGCCTTCCCTCTCATTCATATGCCTTGAGGAAAAGGCAAGTTGACTTTATTTTTATCTGTCCAGTAGTATACAGAGGAAGCTAAGATTTTTTTTTGTTTTTAAGATACTATGTAGATTTTCAGGATAGTCACTAAGATAGGCACATTAGAAACCAATGGCAAGAGTCAGTTTCACTTCTTTGGGAAGAATGACACACCTGTACTTAATCAGCTTTTGCCAAGTGATCGCAGGACACCTGGCCTGAGGGGCAGTTGACAGAAAACAGACCAGTTAGTCTGATTTGGGAAGAGTCTGCGTCTTTCACTCCCTCTTAGAAACTATACAGATAAGCATGTTACAGGGTCTCGCAGTTAAGAAACATATCTTTTTTTATAATAGTTTAATTTCAAATTGGTTTACATATAACACCCAGTGTTCATCCCAACATGTCAATACACTGTCCCAAGGTTATTAGATAAGAGAAAGAGCATACTTAAATTTCTTGTGGAACCCCTCACAGCACCCATGCAAAAGAATGTTGAACTGTTGAACACATTTCAGGAACTACTGATGTAGGGACCAGTACCCTCAAACCCATTTTTGCAAAACTGGAAAATATCTTAATGCTTGGCACATAACCATATTATATCAGGAATGTTCTCGGAAGACGGAGTGCGTAGTGTCAGGTGTATGCATAGATATATCTTAAAAATGATGCCTCTTTTCCTACAGAAAAAAATGTTTATTCAGATATCTTGTGGTATATTTTTATGTTCTAGCATTGAGGAGCTGCACAGCCAACAGTTGTAGAGGTCATTTACATTTCTCTTCTAGTAATAAGTGCTGCAGGCTCCCAGCCCTCCGGGTCACACTTGTTTGACTACTCACACTGGTAGAAATTAACAGTATCTTTCAGCTGCCTGCTAGCCTACAGTTTTAAAGTCTCATTTAATTATTTTTAACAGATAAATTGAAAGGTTAATTAAAGAGGATACCTTAGATATTATTTTCCACAGCAAAACAACTTCCGAAGTCTTACTATGTTACTAAAGCTAATTGGAGAAGCTCCTTAGGAACTAGAAAGGACTCCTCTGCTTTAAAAGAAAAATCCAAATCACGTTGAAATTTGGACAGGTCGTTGTTACTATTTTAGTAATCTCTACAGTCAATGTGAGGCTTGAACTCATGACCCCAAGATGAAGACTCCCATGCTCTTGTGACTGAGAGAGCCATGTGCCCCATGGCCAAATTTTGAATGTTAGGAGCTTGGCAATTTCCCCCGCTCTCTATCAAATGTTTCTCACAGTTCTGATTTTCTCTCTCTGAAGTTGATCCTTAGGTATTGTACCAATCTTTTCTTTGATTTCATAGCAGCTGCTGGAATTATCAAATTTTGAGGCTGGGAGCCCCTTCAGGGGCTTGACCCAGATGTGTTGAATTTAGCTTAGACCATCAGCCTATATCAGTTGGTCAAGGATAGTAAATGAGTCTGTAGAGCAGCTTGAACCCCAGTTATTTTCACTAAAAGCAAATAATTAAATAGGGAACATTCCAGATGGGAAAGAATTCAACCACAACTTTGACAGCAGTTGTTGAGTTTCCATCTCCAAGTGAAAACACTATCAAGTGATCCTTCTGTGGATTATCTCAAAAAGCTGTTGTAATCCACAAAATGCCTTCCATTTATCAAATTATTATAAGGGGGAATGCTGGAGAAATGCTCTTACCTTCAGATAAAATCATGAATAGATTTGACTGAATTTCCTGTTAGTCAAATGGAGATGAAAGAAGTTTGGGTGCAGTAGAAGTAACTGGTTACAGCACAAGTGAAATTGCTCTGAAAGATGGAACCTCTGGCTGTGTACCAGCTCCTGCTCTAGTCGGCAGTAACACCTAGACAAACCACAACAGTGGGTACCTTAGTCTTGTCTTGAAATTGAAAGGGATGGTTTCTATCCCTTTCAGGTCATGATCTCCTGGTTCTTGGGTTCAGGGCCCACGTCGGGCTCTGTGCTGATGGCACAGATCCTGCTTCAGATCCTCTGTCTCCCTTTCTCTCTGCCCCTCCCACCCCCCCCTCTCTCTCTCAAAAAAAAAAAAAATATCTTAAAAATTAAAAAGGGATGGGGAAAAATCCTAAACAAACAAGTGTTCTAATATTTTTGGATTTCACCCTTTTAAAAACCTCACACATTTCCGTAGAGTTCGTGTTTTCTTGTCCTGGTCCTCTGGGGGTTGGCGCAGAGCAGTCTGGGAGGCCACCTGGATTTTACAGCTTCATGATTTATTATATATACCAACTTTAAAGAAAATCCTTAGAAGAAATGACAAATAAACACTGAACTCCGAAGATCCTTTGAGCATGGTTTCAGATTGATCTTTTTACATATAATTCAAAGTACTTCTCATCACTTATGGTACAACTTTATCATAACTTCTCCAAAGACCTTTTCCCAAAGGGAAAAGTGTGGTTCTATTTCTAATTACTTCTTAGTGATCACATGTTCTTCTCTTGTATGATGTTAGTACTTAAGGTCAGCACCCAGAGACAGAACAGCTGGCAAGAGTCTATGAACAATTTCAGGCCTACCCCGGATCTTAGCTGGGTTAAATGCCAACTGCTCTTGGCTCGTTTTTCTCCTGCATCTTCCTTTCCAGTCTTTTTTGATCTCCCTCTAAAAGATTTCACCTCTCTGTATAGCTGCTCCCGAGGTAACTGACATAGCTCACTTTATTTCTAATAACTGTGACAATTCTTCCTCTTAACAATGGAGTTTTCTGAGTATCCCCCTTATTTTTCTTTTTCAAGACTCCTAACTTAGTATTTTCCCTTTAAATAGTTTCAATTTTTTAATAGAGTTGGTCCTTGGAAACCTTTAGTGGATGACTAAGATGAAAGATACTGGTGATTTGGAAAAGACATTAGAATAATTTTTTTTAAAGAATTGTAAATATGATGGTATAATAAAGCCAGGATTATCTTGGGAAGGACTCATAAAAATACAGGGCATCTAGAAATTCTGGGAACCCAGTGCATATATGTCATTAAGAACACCTTCACTCTATGGTAAAAAGTACTGTTAATGTTGTCGGATTTGATGGACATCCGTATTTTAAAGTGTTGGCTAACATGTTAATATTATTTTCTTGAGTGGATCATCTAGGTTTAACTGCCTATGGGAGAAAAAATAGTATAATAACTAGAGATGTTTTTCTGTATTATATGAGGTATACCTGGAGATGGCCATTATAGGGATGGGAGGTTGTCTCTATAGTATCTCGAGGGCAATTTCCATCTTTTTGCACCATTCTCATGCCTGGGTTTAATCTTCAAATCACTTCATGATAAAAAAAAAAAAAAAAAAGCTGTTGAAAGAAGGAAGCAAGGCAGAAAAGCAAAAAGAAAGCTGTTCACAGCGGGACTGAGTGTCCAGGAGTGCAATGCAGCACTTGTGTGTGCATCTAAGTCGGTGGATTTGGGGTCAGGCAAGAAAAACTGGGAACAACAGTGTGTTAATACTACTGGCAATGTATCCAGCTAAAAATGGGCTATTTTAATAAGGAGGAGAATGGATCTTTGGGGGAGACCACCAGAACTCTGTATACACATGAAATCACACATTGTGTAATTGAGGAAATGGAGTCATAGTGGTATTAAGTGATTTACCTGGGACCACTTGACCATTAGTGATACAGAAGTTGAAATACACCATATGATAGGTGTCGATATCTGGGGAAGGTTGGCCACTTAGATCCCTCCTAAAAAGCGGCATTTATCTTGATGAATAGTTCTTAACTTGTAATGTCTAGACCAACATCACCTGAGAACTCGTTAGGAAAACAAACCCTCTGGGGCACCTGGATGGCTCAGTCCCTTAGGCAGTTAAATATCTGACTCTTGATTTCAGCTCGGGTCTTGATCTCACATTTCCTGAGATTAGAGCCCCATATCAGGCTCTGTGCTGACAGTGAGGAGCCTGCTTGGGATTCTCTTTCTCTCTCTCTGCTCCTCCCTTGATTGTTCGTCCCCTCCCCCCCTCAAAAAAAAAAAAAAAAGATACACCAACTCACTCTTGGGCCCCACCCCAGACCTACTGAACTAGAAACCTGGAGATGGGGTACAGCTACCTCTTTCAACAAGCCCTTCAGGTAATTCTCATACTCATTAAAGTTTGAGAATCAGTCTCTGGTGATTTTTTTTTTTTTTGTACCCATGGTCTTGACTTTAGTCCCACACGCTCATAAAGTCTATGTTCTGTTGGCAGAGTCATTCAGAGATGCTGACTCATGCTAACAATTCTCGAGGTACTGACCAAAAAGGTCATTTCATTGACTTATGATCTAAGCTAGGAATGGTCAGGCAGTCCAAAAACCCATGTCATTGTAACCAGTACATTCTTTCCCTGTGGGCAGTTTTATGGGAATTATCAGAGTGAAACTTGGAAACCATTTCTTAGTTTCAGGCTTCTGGACTGTAAGTCTAAATATGTTGCACTGTTAAGACTACAAAGCCTCAGGGAGTTTGCAATCATATAAAGCCAAGGAATCTGCCAGGCCAATATCCATATCATCCAGACCAGCATTGTCCAATAGAAATACTGGTATGATGAGTCGTGTGAACATTGTTTATTAGAATAAATAGAATTCTGTCAAAATTCAACAGAGGCAACTTGAAGTTGTAATTGATGTTACTAAAACAATTCCTGAATCTGGCAGCATCCCATCAAGCAAGTAGAGGGAGTTCTGAGTAGTTGTATAATGTGGTGGAAGGTTTTATAGGAAGGAGGGTGGGGCAAGAAAGTTACTGGCAAAAAGGATTATTTCTGGCAACATCACTTTTCACTATGGGGAAGGGCGGGAGCCTTACACAGAAACCTCATCTTCCTTTGGGAAATTGAGAATGCCCACTGACCGATGACCTCACTGTTGCTTATCAGAAAATCCCTAACCCAGTTTGTAGAGGATGCTGAAGTTTCGCTAAACCAAAGCCCTAGTTTGGTGGCTTGGCCTGGCTCAAGTGATGCCATTTGGGCCTGAGGTTTTCTTTCTAAAGATAAAAGGAAGAATATAAACATACATTGGTTCAAGAGTGCATGTGTGTTGTATCTCATGTGAAATGTTTCTTATTTGTAAATTATATTTTAAAAATTTGAAAGCCTTCTCTCTATATTGATCTAATTGATTGCTGTGATGAGTTACTCCACAGAAATGCTATGTTGTAGTTACCTCTTTCCCCACTGACAGGTATTTAAATTGTTGCCCCCCCCTCCCTTTTCTTTTACATAATACACTGCAACAAATATATCTCCTTGCATACTTGTCCTAAAGATTTTTGGGGTAAATAAGTAAAACTGAAATTGCTATATTGAATGTCAGAATAGGTGGTTTTCCGTTTTGATGTAATATCACTGAAATAGTCTCTAGTGTGTCTGTATTGACACCTACGACGACAGTTTGAGAAGGTTATCCTGTATCTTTACCAGCGCTTCATAATTTTGAAGCTCTTAACAAACCTTACTGAAAATGATTGTTGGACTAGTATCTTGTTTTAGTTAGCATTTATTTTATTTCTAATGGGAAAAAAGTACCAACTTTTTTCACTCTTACTTTAAGCATTTTTTTATTAAACTATATGGGATAATAGTTATAAGAAGTGGTAGCCACATCCTCATGTGTAATCTTAAGGGAAATCTACCACTTCCTTGCCCTCATTTTCCCTTCCCTGACAATAAACACTTCCAACTCTTTGGTCTGTTTTAGAATTACCCTTCATATGCCTACATAACGTGTTTGAATTAATCTTTTTTTTATATAAAGTTTGTTTATTTTGAGAGAGAGGCTGTATGCTTACACAAGTTGGGGAGGGGCAGAGATAGAGGGGTGTGAGAATTCCAGGCAGGCTCCACACTGATAGCGCCCCCTGCTGCCCCCAGATGCGGGGCTGGAACTCCCAAACTGTGAGATCATGACTAACTGAGCCACCCGCTCACCCCTGAATTAATCTCTTAAAATAATGAGGCTTTTGCTCTCCTCCCCACCTTCACTGCCATATCCCACCATCCTTCATACTGTTCCATCCTCCAAAATCCTATTTTTGAACAAATCAAAATTCATTGCTTATATTTTTTATTACCGTATTAAGCTGAGTCATGTGATGTTAGGAATACTTTTTCCCTGTACGTTTGCCTCTGTTGCAGATAAAATACATACTCATTCACCGATTTTGTATTCCCACACTCATCATTAATTTAGCCCAAACTCCAAATGTTGTCTAAAGAGCAAGACTTGTGGACGCATCAGGGATTTTATCAAATTCATTTCCCAAGAAGTCTTTCCTAAAGTCTCTTGACCTGTTCTGTTCTCAGACGGCTCTCCCCTAAGGCTAGTAATCTGCACTCCTACTAGGTTTCTTTTTTTTTTTGCTTCGCTACTTACTATGGAAATTTCCTCTTCCTCTTTCTTCATTCTGTGCTTTTCACTGAGCACAGTAGTTTCCTAAGAAATGGCGAATGGAAGGAAACCTTGTAGAGTGCTGGAGGATGGAACATATCTTGATATGGACTTAGGGTAATTTTGTTCACTATGGAATTCCTGGTGGGAAAGTATTTTCTTTCTGTAATTGGAAGACATTACCTCATAGGCTTCAAGCTTTTACGGTGTCTGTTGAGAATTCCAAGACCATTTTGATCCCTGATGGTTTGTTTATAATTTGTTTTATTTTTAATTTCTTCCCATTTGGTTTTCAATGTTCTCAATTTCTAGAGCTCTTAGTGATTGGATATTTGCCAGTTTGCTTGTTTCTCCTCTCTCTGCTTTTTGCTTTCTTGATTGTTTCTCATTTTATTTTTGAAGATTTCTATTGAGTTTCCATTTGATCACATTTCAACATCCCATGGCTCTTTGTCCTGCATACATATTTTTTTAATGTCTGGTATCTCGTGCCTCTCTCATGGTTAAAATACCTCTGACAGACATCCATGCATGCTTGGTTAGGTTTTGCTTAGGCTTAAACAGTCTCTGACTACTTACTGTTGGGATCTTTCAAGTTAAGAGTTTTCTCAGAAATCTTGTGTTCCTTGGTTCCCTGCATAGTTCTGAGAATGCATCAGTGAAAAAGACTTTTAGGAATCCTGACTTCACCGAGGATCTGGGGCTTGCCAACTCAGCTTTTTCGGACTCTTATAATACACCCTCCCAAAGCACCATCTTTTGGCCTGCCCCCTTGAGCTTCTCAGACTCTGGAAAGATTTCCTGTGTTTGGCAGAGTATTGTAAGGCCTGGTTTCCAGCTTTCTGGTGACTAAGGGAAGACTCGATGAACATGTTTACCTAATGCCCCTGTTTTCAGTATGCTCAGTCACCTTAACAGTACAAGTGTCTTCTAGCCCAGCCACCACTAATTTTATCTTCAGAGATTAAGCTTCCTGTCAGTGTATGAGGCCAGCTGTAACTTGGCCACTAGAGCGGAGGAGATGTGGGGAACAAACGATCTCCCCAGGAGCTTGCGACCAGCCATTATTTTAACAAGCAACCCTTCCCCTCCACCGCCAGAGGTACATGTTACTACTGTTTGCTGAGCATTTGGAGGATTCTGCAAAGTAGACTGGTCTATTTACAGTTTTCCCAGTTGGGCTGATAGAGCTGGGTTATGTATGTCATTCAGTCTCCTCTTTTGCTTTCAAGAATATATTTCGGAAATCCTTTCAACTTCCTATGTGTTCATCTGCGTGGTGTCACGTAATGATTCAAGTCTGTCGACTGTAATTTTCCCTAGTAGTTGTAAACGTATTATATAAATCATCATTTGCCTTGCAATTTTACTGTATTTTTTATCACTTAAGAATATCAAAATTTATATAGTGAAATTAGTCTTTCCTTTTTACATTTTTTAAAAATGTCTATTTATGAGAGAGAGAGAGAGAGAGAGAGAGAGCATGAGCAGGAGAAGGGCAGAGAGAGAGAGGCAGACACAGAATCTGAAGCAGGCTCCAGGCTCTGGGCTGTCAGCACAGAGCATGACGTGGGGCTCGAACTCACAAACTATGAGGTCATGACCTGAGCTGAAGTCAGACGCTTAACCAACTGAGCCACTCAGGTGCCCCTTTACATTAAATTAAAAAAAAAAACAAAACACTTTAAGAAAATAGCAACATAAAGTAACAATGTATGCACCTCTAATTTTTTTTTATGGCTCTCCATATGATTTCTGATCTGTCTGGAATTTATAGTATGAGATAGAGATTTGAACAATCCTCACATTCATAATTATACTCCAATCCTGTCTATGGAATAGGCTGTTCCCCCCCCCACCCCCGTTGATTTAGAATGCTACTTATCATATACCACATTCCCATAGATGGTCAGTTTTCTTTTTATATAAATTTATCTTGACTAGCGATCTCTTTGCTGGTTTGTCTTTGCTTATTTATCAAAACCGTGCTGTGCGATTTAGAGCTTTCATAGTATCTCTTAGGACGATCACGTGCTTTATCTACTTTAGTACATTAAAAAAGATATTAATATTCTAATTTAAACCCTTAAAATTTTTATTATATGTATATTTTCTTAAGTATTATGTTATGAACGTTAATCATGGCTTAAGTCATTTGCTTATAATTTGAGTTTTTGCATTTATGTTCAGAGATGCTTATTAATTTCCTTTATTGGGTTAGTTTTGTCCAGCTAGTGTGTGTGTCCGTTCTGCTTGGACATAATAGCATTTCCAGTTGTATGGAGGAGTTTATATACTTCAGAATGTTCTTACTGAAATTTGTTACATATTCCCCATAAAGTCATCTGACCATGATAACTTTATTTGGTTATGGGTATTGGAATATCTTTACAATGTATTTTCCACTTATTTGTCTAATCAACTTTACTACCACAATTGGAGCCAATTTTGATAATTGTTTTGCAGTTAGTTTCTCAGTTATACAGGTCATCAACATTATGTAGTGTATGGTATTTATCTTAATTTAAAAAAATCTCTATACCTGTTATTCATGCCTTTTCTGTGCTTTCTTCAAATCTGACAGATTATTACAGTTTTAATTAGTATATTTAATAAGTTTAATTCTGCAACTTTCTAGAACTTCCTAAAATTTTATATAACTTTTATTTTTAAAATCTTGATTTGAAAACTAAGTTTATTTTGGTTAAAAATAGAAACATCTAAGACTGTGTTTTCCTCTGAGAATTATCTTGCTATATCTTACAGTATTTTGCGTTTTATTTTTCTAATGTTCATTATTTCTAAATAGTGTAAGATAGTGTTTTTTTTTTTTTTCCTTTGACCTAAGTTATTTGGGAATGAGGTGTATCACTTAAAGATATTAAGATTATGGTGGGGTAGGTAGAAGGCTTTTTCTTCTTTTAGAAGAATTTTAGAAGAGTTTTAGATTTCCAGTAAAGTTGCAAAAATAGTACAGAGGATTCCGATAGACCCCACATCCAGTCTCCCTGATTATTAACATCTTTCTTTAGTGTGCTACATTGTCACAACTGAAAAAGAAATAATGACACAGAAGTATAATCTAGAGTCTACTTCGCTGGAGTTTCTTTAGCCAGGGGCACTGCCAAGCTTCTCCCAATCAAGTTTCTAACCTCAGATTCAGATGCACCTGCCTGGAGGCATCTCCTGGCTTGCTGTAGAGCTGACCAAGGTGGGGGGCCATAGTCAGGCTTGAGCGCCTGGCTCCTACTGCTGAGATACCCAAATTAATGCCTCCCACTTACTCCTGGGCCACCTATAGGCCCGAAACCATCTGGATGCTGCATTTATATTTCGTAGCTTTCATCTTCTGAACAGTAGTTTCCTCTAATAGGATATTTTTTTTGTTTTTTTTTCTTTCAGAGCTGCTCCTCTCTAGTTTACTGTGGACTCTCTTGTTTTTCAGTGCAGTTATAGGTATAATAATATATCTTTAACTATTTTCTGCCACTTCTAGATATTTGAAATGGGAATGAAGTTACTAAGGTATATTTTAATTCTTCTCTCTTCAGCCTACCACATATTTTAAATATTTTAATGTGTGTTTGTCTATAATACGCTGGTATAGAAGGATTCGTTTTTAAGTTTTTCCACAGAAATGAGAAATGATCTGCATAATTTGGTTTCAAGATCCTGAGAGGCTTCTGCCTCTAAGGAAACCAATAATATCCCTGAACACAAGCCATAAATACATATTATGTAAACCACTCTAAGTCTATTTTCATTAGAAAGATGCATTCTATAGGATATGGCAATACTTATTTTAAATATAGCAGACTATTTTTTGTTTTTAAATATTTGAGTATGAGTGGGGGAAAGCTGCAGAGGGAGAGAGAGAATCTTAACCAGACCCCACGCTCAGTGCAGAATGAGATGCTGGGCTCCATGTCATGACTGTGAGATCATGATCTGAGCTAAAATCAAGAGTTTAGTTTAAAACAACACTGGGAGTTTCACCATGGATTTATTGTCCCTGATACGGTTAGGCTATTTCGGGGCCTGCTAGAGACTATTAGTTTTTGCAGTCCCTTTGTTCCCATAGAATGCTTTACTACTGAGATTTTTGCATTTCTTTAATTCTGACCTCTTCTAAGAAGCTCTGCAAATGGTGTGCTTGGGCCAATAGGGCAAAGATCACAGAAGATAACTAGGGGCCTGACGTGAAGTCTGTCTCATGTGGTATGCATACTGTCTCATCTTTCTTTTTCTGGGGACCCCCACCTCTTTCTGTTTACACCCTACATTCCCTAGAAAGCATAGACCCTAACCATCTCCTTCCCTTATTCTCCTACCTGAGCCTTCATTTTTGTACCACCTCGGTATTAATCTCTCTGCCCAGGGTAGGTGGGGAAAGGCAAATAGAAATAGAAGCAAAAGTACTTATGTACTAAATACTTTGATAATTTCTGTTAGCTTTTCATTGCTGGAATGCTTAGGAATCACTGAAAATCTAAGGTGCTTCTGAAAGAGCCCGACTGGGTGAAGACATGAGTTATGTGTCCTGAGCTGAATACAGTCAGCTCTGCGGTGAAATCTGGAAGGTCAGAGTCGCTGTATTTCTTGGGCCTTACTCTACACTGACAAGCCTCTCCCCCTTCCACCGCCCCTCTCTCCCTTCTAGAACTGCCGTTCTTTCCTTCATGTCTTTTCCTCTTTTCTGTTTTCTTCAATGTCTTCCCTTTCTCTTGGTGTCTCTGTCTCTCTCATTCTGTGGGTCTACAGAGAAATTGCCCGAAAAGCTGTTATTCACGTAAGCTGTTACTAACACCCCTGAAGAATACTCAAGGATCTCTTGCATGGAAAGAGCCCCTATAGACCATATCTTGTGAGCTAAGGAAATCAAAATGTACTTCATGCTATTTTCTGTGCATTTCTGATTCTCTGGAGGAAGGCTTTGGGGATTCTTTCCTCAAGGCCCTCTCCAGATCTGAGTGCCAACCAGGCTCATCACAGATGCAGTTTGTGGGGACTGCTACATCATTAACCACCCCCCCATCCCAACATCCCCTCTTCTGGTTCTTCAATGTAGCTGGCTTATTTCTTTTTAGATCAGTTTGCAGATGTGGGTATGAAAGAGGTGGAACAATTATCAAAATTTTCTGAATATAGTATTTACAGGAAACCAGTAACTAAGCATTCAATAGAATTTCCAAAATCTGCTCTGAGGAGTAGACTTATGGGCCTTTGATGACGGATGAAAACAGAAGTATAAAGTAGAAATGAAAGAGACTGTCACCAAAAGTAAAAAAGGTCATCTTGGAAGAAGCCCAAAAGAGCTATATCAGGTTTACATCTTTAGTTTTTTTTTTCTTTTTTCCTTTGGGTTTGAGCCAGAATCCTAACACAATGAAAAGCATTTCTGAGACTGTCCTCCCATTTTGGGCTAAGTGATTTTGAGAATGCTTTATTATCTGATTTTGACTCTCCATAAGCATGCTGCTTTTGTCTTCATTGCTTTTGACATTTCAAATTTCTTCATGATTTTCTAATTATTGACACTCTGAGAGGGAATAAAGAGATGCTGTACACCTGTGTGCCCAGCCAAAAGCAGATGGTACCTTCAAAAATGCTGATGAACGAAGAGACTATTTACTGAGTGGACTGTTGACAGGTTGTGGGAAAGGCGAATGGAAACCCACTAGATCTGATGAAATAATGCAGAGTGGGCAATAGCAGGAGGCTGTTACCACCCCAGTGAGTGGGGGCCGACAAGAGTGGTCTTAATAGGACTAATGAAAGTGATAGCTGCCGGGCAGGTTTTCTGTCAGGAGCTGTGGCCTTTGGCAGAACATGGCCACTGACAAATCTCGAGCTGGCAGAAGCCTACAGGGGAATAAAAAATCACCTTAAATTTGTTCTGCTCTGACTTCCTGTAATGGTCTCCAGTTGGCTGAGTATCAAGCAGAGGTTAGAAGACATGGAAGCTTCACTGAGACCGTCAACAGAGGCCCACCTCCTAGGGCCCACAGCAAGGTAGAGGAGGTTGGAGAGTGGTTCATACTGTTCAGTACATAACCCAGAAGAATTGACAAAAACCTCTGGTTTCTCATCAGAAGCTTTTTGTTAGACCTCTATCTCGATGCTCACTTACAAAGGAAACAGTTTTGCTTAAGCTTAGAATTCTGTGGGATACACGGAACAACTTTCTGCCTACTTCTAGGGGCATAGGGAAAAGATTCTTTTTTTATGTTAATTTAATGTGAAAGAGTTTACAGTATTAACCAATACAAGAGGGAGTGAATGCTTGCTTAGAGAAACGAAGCAGCAACTTCAAGGTCATGTCAAGATGATACATTAGAATTGGCTGCTTTGCTCTCCTCGATATTTAACCCCGGGGGGAAGCACTGAAGGAGAGCGCCATAAGCACATGGAACCAGCAATAACCGGAACAAGACTGAAAGCTGCCTTGAACTGATGAGAGGGAGAGAAAGTGGGAGAGGGAAAATGTATGTGTGTGTGTGTGGGGGAGGGGGGAATGGGATCTGTGAGTAGGTTAAGCTGGGAATACAGAAGGGCCAGAGCTGCTGGGAGAAGGCAGAGTGGAAGAAAGTTTTAGATTTTCTGCTCTTAACATTTTCCTTGCATTGCCTGGAACAACTTTGCTTGTCCCTTTACTGATGACAGTGGCCACACAGACAAGGTGAGGAGTAACACTGATGCACAATATCCTGCGGTGGTGAGGACATGAAGAAAACAGATTTGAGTTGACAAGCCACCCTTAAGCATTTACTTGTCCGTTATTATTACTATTATTTTCCTCTTTAGCATCAAAAGAGATTGTACCTTCTCTGAGAGTGGCTACCTAGGATTTTAAAAGGTAAAACTTGTAAGATTGATGGAAAGGGGCACAGCAACTGTAAGGAATCAAAGTTTCCCTGGTGTCTGTGACTGCCTTGCCATCCCTCTCTGTCTCCCTAAGACTGGAGCCTTTATCCGTATTACAATGCATATCCCCAAACTACCTGATACTTCCCTGTGAGTTATGAGCTCACAGGCTGAATTAATTACACCTCTCGGGAGAACAATAGCTCTACAAAGAAAGACAACATATGGAATGACATATTTAATCAGAAACACCATTGTTTGAACAGACTGGCAGAGGATTAAAGTAATTAGAGGTAAGGAAATATTAAAAGAATGAAAAAGTACTCGAGGTATTAAAATGTAAGAGGAGAAATGCTATAATTACAATGAAGAATAAAATGGGTACAGCCAAAGAATGAGTTAATGGATTAGATGGTAACAGTGAAGAATATCCCAGAAAACAGCAAAAAAAAATAAGTGCTGGAAAACGTAACAGAAATGCCAAAAATATGGAGGCATTACATACATACTCAACATCTGTATAATAGAGTTCTAGAAGGAATCTTAAAGTAGGAAGTTTAAAAAACAAAAATGAAGACCATGGAAGGAATTCTAGAATACCTGGTGGGGATATGATAAAAATGTATACCTAGGTTCATACTGAAATTCGGGAATACCAAAGAGAAAGAGGAAATTCTAAACCTTTCCCAGGGAACAGTATTGCTGACAAAAAGCAAGAATTCTGTGACGGTTAAACATTTCAACAACAGCCTTGCACGGAAGAAGATAATTATGTTAAAGTACTAAAGGAAAGACTGTTGATGGAGCTTTTATATCAAGTCAAATTTTCACTTAATTTGAGGGTATAATAAAAACATCCTTAAATGTATTAAGCCTCAGAATGTTTGCTACTTGAAATCTTACATTGAAAGCTCTCTAAGAAGAAAAAGTTGCATAAGAAAGGAAAAACGCCTAGGAGATTCTACAGGAGATATGTATGACCAGCAAAGGAGATTAAATCACATAGGTAACTATGCATGTCATGTTATAATGGCAAGGAGAGAAGGACAGAAAGACACATAATTAAACCTAGACATGATCAACAGGTGTGCAGTGATCAAAGGTCTGAGAGATATTAACATCTGTGTTTTGTTAGGAAAAAGATCTATATTGATATATTTACATACCCTTATAGAATTCCTAAACTTAAACGTGAGCCTTTTAAAGGTAACCACCCTGAGAACAGACTGGGTAACTTTTTAGTAATTTTATGTCATAATATAGTAACAGTTCTAATGAATCAAGTGTCATGAATTCCATGATAGGAATATTTATTGGATTAAAAAATACCATGACCCCAAAATATGTTGTCAATATGCAGTAAACATAATTTAAAAAGAATAGATAAGTTGAAAATAAGAGGAGGTTACCAGAAGTAAGGAATGAAAAGAAAGCTCATGATAAATTGTTGAGGTTAGGGAAATGAATCCTTTTGGTGATGAAATGTTTATGATTTAATACCCTAGGAGAGAGCCATCCGTGCCCCAGGGTGGAAGACTTCCAAGTTTCTCAACACCCCCTTCATGATACTCCATTCTGCAAAGGTTTAAATCTTCTATCAAAATGCATTTAGGTTAACCTTATACCAGCATATTCCCCCATTTAATTTGTAAACCTCTCCTTAGAATGTGGACCAACTAGATTCAACAATTTGTGTTCCTTATAAAATACATTCTAAAAATAAGTTGCTCTGCTTTGTGCAATGTTAAAAACATTTTGGGGATTTTTGTATTAACCATTACGTTTCTTTTTGATTGGCATTGACTTTGACATGTAGGTGCTAACATGGTGTTATCCTGACGTCTAATAACCCAGCTGGTCTGCAAGCAGACAGTTCTATTGATTCATTGATGTATGGAATAATTCGAACAATAGCTGCTGAGTATCTAATGTGTCAGGAAAGGTGTGAAGTGTAGGGATCACAGTTGTGAGCTTAACAGTCACATCTTAAAGTCTGAAGACAAAAAGAAAAATCACAAAAATCCATCTAGAATTGCCCAGTGTGAAAAACCCAGGAAGGAAAATGATGTATGTGGAGGCACATGTCCTAGCAAGGGGGATTGGGTGATGTGTGTGTTGTCGGGGAGGAGGTACCCATAAAAAGCATTTTTGAGCAACTGGTACTTGAGTTCAGAAGGCTGGGTAGGGTCTGTCCAAGGGAAGAAATGGAGAGAAGAGCATTTCACATGGCCAGCATGGGCAAAGGCTTGGAGGCCACATGGGCCAGCATGGGCAAAGGCTCAGAGGTGGAAAAAGTCATTTGAAAAAACAAAGTGTTTATGTCGGGAGCAGAAAAGCTGAAACCTAGAAAGTAAGAGTGGTACCGACTTGTGATAGGAATGCTTCATCAAAGACCATTCAGAGGCTTATAGAAGATGGTAAATATTTCCAATTCTATCCTAAATAAGATAGGAAATGATGGTATGGTTTTAAAATTGGAGGGAGGCAAAATCAGATTTGTATTTTAAGGAGAATGTTCTGGCCATAGGAGCCTAATGAAAGTAAAAATCTAGTTGAGGTATTAAAGGTGTCCAGGTTTGGTGGCTTGGATTAGGAGGGAGCAGTGGAGATAAAGACAAGCTGAATGGTTAATATCTACTTCAGAGGTAGATTTATAAACACCGGTAGTGGATTGGATGTGGGCAATGAGTATTGGGAATGATTTTTGGGATTCTAATATGAATTACAGATGGGTGAGGTCAGAATCCCTGCAGGAAGCGCAGTTTGGGGGAAGAGAAGACTACAGATTGCATTCAGTTTGTGTTCAGTTTGAAATAAGATTGCCAAGCGGAAATTTCAATTAGCTAGAATATGGGAGACTGGAGCTCTGGAAATTAGGCCTCGCTGGAAACATCGCTTTGAGAGGCACTGGAATGTATACGATTCACAGAAACATAAACGTAGATGAGATTCTTCAGAAGGAAGGGTTAGAGTAACAGACGGAGTTTACCCACAGAGAACTCAAACGCCTACATAAACTGGTCGAAGAGGGAAGAGGAAGCAAAGACACCTGAAGGAAGGGCTAGAAAAAGAAGGCGAAAACTTGGAGAATTTAGTCTTGGTAAAGTCTAGAGAAGGAAATCGTCCAAAGGAAGGGAAGGGGTGAGGCCTCTGCGATGTTAAGGAGAGGTCAAGTAAAGATGGGGACTGAAAAGATGTCTTTGAAATTGAGAGGCAGGGAGGTCACTTGTATCTATTTCAGTTATTAGTGCATAAACCCACTATGTTAAGCCCCTGGATTCTTTGGGCTGGGAATTCAGACGGGGCTCAGTGGAGATGCTTACCTTTGCTCCACATGTCTGGGGCTCCCCTGGAAAGACTTGCAGGCTTGGAGTAGTTCTGTGGCTGGAGGCTGGAATCTCTGAGTCCGTATGCTAATATCTGTTGCTTGAGCAGAAAAACTGGACGAGCAGGACCGCTAACCCGAGGGACCAGGCGCTGCCTTTCCATGTAGTTTGGCTTTGCTTTCTTCACCGTGGTGTCTTCAAGCTTAATAGATACTTCTACATGGTGGCTCTTGGCTCCAAACCGTGTTTTCAGAGTGTGAGGCAGAAGCTGCATCTTTTCTGACATAGTATTGGAAGTCCTACATTCTCTTGCTGACAAAGGAGTCACAAGTCTGCTCCTGTTTGCAGGGAGACTCGCCTCACGTAGACCTCACCTCACTACCTGAGGACTGTCAGTATTGGCGGGGGTACTTTAAGACCATCCTTGGGACTTTAATAATAGTCTCCAAGGGGAGGAGGAAATAAACGAGAGGGGCTTACAGGTGAACAGAAAGTGAGACATACCACTTAAGTACAGATCAGTTTTATAATTGACGCCTTAAAATTTAGAGTCTGCTATAAAGAGGATATGGAGAATGGTAAGGGAGGCTAATATTCCTCCAAAATGGGACTGCAGATGTGAGTCAGCTTTTGAATCAAGCATCTTAAAATCTCTTCCAAGTCACTATCTTTAAAAATTAAACTATAAACCCTTGCTTATCACAAGTGGAAGCAACTCTCCTACCCATCTAACGGAAAGGGAAAATAATAGTTCTTTGTCTTAGGAAGGCTCTGGCAGTGTCCAAAATGAAGCAATACTTGTGATTAGCCTGTGTGGTCCTTCTATGTGAACAGATGTGCTCAGGGAAAGCAATCAAATCCTACACTCATGAGTATTGGTCTAACTTCCTCCACTTGGAGTTCCTTTTCTTTGAATTTTGTTTTTATAGTAACCTTCAAAATTCACATATACAAAACATACATTGCATGCGTATTTATATCATGGAATCTGTTGACATAGCTGTAAATATTCTGCTAATACCACATCTTGAAAGGATAAGCAACACATAACTCTATCAACATGTTTAAAACCCAGCAATTATTTTTCCTTCCATTGTTTAAAGTTTCCAAACTCCGTTAAAGTAGAATGTTTTTTCTGTTTCTTTTCCCTACTATTAATCATAAACTGAATTTACATTACCGGTAATTGGTGAATTAGCTAAAATTCGGTCCTGGCCATTATTCACTGATGTGTTTTCTTTTTCATTCGTGTGTTCATTCACTTAGTAGCATGTTGATTTCTTTTGTGTTAACCTTTTCTCTCTACTCTTAAAGAAACTTAGATTAGTTTAAAAAATTTAGAATAGCTCTGGATTTACAGAAAAGTTACAAATATAATCCATATCTCCGCCTAGTTCTCTCATTAACATCTTAGTAAGATTCATTTGTCGCAACTAATGAACAATATGCATTATAATTAACTAAAATCCCTATTTTATTAGAATGTTAGTATTTTTTGTCCCAAGGTATCACATTATGTCATTATGTCCCCTGAAGCATCTCTAAACTGTGACAGTGTTCAGCTTTCCCTTATAGCTGATGACCTGGACACTTCGAGGAGTCCCGGTCAGGTTTTCTGGAATATTTCTCACTTTGGGTTTATCTCCTGTTTTTCACATGACTAGGCAGGGATAGTGGGCTCTTGGGGGGAAGGAGACCACAGAAGCAACGTGCTGTCCTTACCAAGTGTGCATACTGTCAGCACGACTTAGCACTGACGAAATTAAACATGATCACATGGCCGGGGTATTGTTTTTTTGAGGGGGTTTCTCTATAAAGTTAGCTTAGTGTCTACCTTTCCATACTGGCCTCTTGGGAAGGAAGTTAAGTGTATGTATGTGGCCTACACTTGGGGTGTGGGGAGTTACATGCCACTTCCCCTAGGGGGCTTTATCTGCCTCAGTCTTCGCCATGCCTGATGTGCTCAGGAACCAGTTGTTGACCCCGAAAATGGGGTAGTTTGTAGAAAGTGCTTAGTACTGTGGCTTCACATAGTAGGTACTCAACACTATTTTGGCATTCACCCAAGAAGCTTACAAAATGATTCACTTAGAAAAATCTGTAGAATGTAAGAGCACAGACTTAGTTTTCACTTTTGATTGTGAACTATTTCAAAGTACAGGAAATTCTAAAAACTTAGAGTGCCCAGACCAAGCAGTTTGTTTTGGTTTGTTTTAACTTTTAGGACAGAACAAGTATGAGCAGGGGAGGGGTGGACAGAGAGGGAGAGAGAATCCCAAGCAGACTTCATGCTGTCAGCATGGAGCCTGATGTGGGGCTCCATCCACCAACCTTGAGATCATGACCCCAGCTGCGATCAGGGGTCTGACGCTTTAATGACTGAACCACACAGGTGCCCAAGATGAGGTAGTTTCAGTAGAACTTCACATTTTGCCATATAGTCTTCATTTTTTTTCCTTTAGAAACGAAATATTACTGTTATAGCAGGTCCAGGAAGTTCTCCCTGACTCCTGGATGTCCCTGGTCTTCGTGTAGATAATCACCATAACAAAGCAGATGTTTTAAATGTCCATATAAGCTGTTACCCTATTGCTACATGTCATTGTGGATTGAGAAAATTTTACTTCTTCCTTTCCCATTCACAGGACTTTCAATTTTTTTTTTAAATTATTAGTTTAAAAAGATCAGTTTAGATTCAGTGCTTAACTTGATGGGAAAGAAGAGAAAGGATTTAAGATTCAATATTAAAAATCTGGGTTCTAAGTCTACAGAGCCATAAGTCAGTTTTTCAGCCAGGGAAAACACACAGACGTGCTTTAAAGTTAGTAATTATTTAGGTTAGGATACAAAAGCTAATTGAAATAAGATGGCTACAGAAAGGAGGAGGAGGTGCAGCTGGACTTTGGGTGTTGGATTAGCTGCTGGTTCCCTAAAGGCCATGTGCAGGGATGGGGGAATGAACGGGTCAGCTGTCATCTAGCTAAGACCCTGGCACACTGAGAAGCTGAGTTAGTGCCATTCCACTGGCCTTGTAGAGTGGGACTAATGTTTTTCTTGAAGAATTTAGACTCTCAGTTGAGGTGAGTGGGTATCCTATCGTGCTGTGCAAGAGGGACCGGTAGGGACAGGCAAAACTTCAGAATCCGGAGTCTTTCCCCTGAGACTCAGACAGCATGTTGCCCTGCCCCAAATCCAGTATTCATCTGATGCTTCTTCATGGCTTCTGGGGACCACACAAATCCAGGTGCTACTGTCTGAGAGGAAAGTTTGCATCCATGCTGTGCAACTAGTTCTTGGTATAAGCAAGGCCATATTCTTATTTTGAAGAAGTCCATGTGTGTCCTACTGGTTTGGGACAAGAGTTCTGTTTTTAGTGTTCCTTGTTCTTAGAGCCTCTGTCTCTGCAAGGTGATAGAAATTAGGAGCTAAATAAGGGCAGTGGAACTAGAAAGAAAGACTAAACAAACGGGCAGATGTGTGGAGGCACAATCTTTGGGCCATCAAGAGAATGAGGCAAGCCAAATATTGGGAGAAGAATATTTGCAAAAGACATCTGATAAAGGACTGTTACCCAAAATATACAAGATACACTTAAAACTCAGGCCAAACTACTCAAATAACAGGCCAGAGTCCCATGAGACAGCTCATTAATAAGCAAATGAATAGATGCTTCCCGTTATATGTCATCAGGGAAATGCAAACCAAAACAATGAAATACCACTACACACCTAGTAGCCAGAATCAAGAATATGGACGACACCAAACAGGGAGCAATGGAGCACTCATTGCTTGTGGAGATGCAAAATGGTATGGCTACCTTGCGGGACTGTGGAAGTTTCTTACAAAATCAAACATATTCTTATCATACGATCCAGTGAACATGCTCCTTGATATTTTTCCAAAGGAGTTGTAAACTTGTATCCAAACAAAAAGCTGCCCGTAGATGTTTATGGCAGAGTTATTAATAGTTGCCAAAACTTGCAAGCAACCAAGGTGTCCTTCAGTAGATGAGTGGATAAAGAAACTGTTGTGCCAGGCAAAGGAATGTTATTAAACACTAAAAAGAAATGAACTCTCAAGTCATGAAAAGACCTGAAGAAAACTTAAATGCATATTAATAAATGAAAGAAGCTGACCTGAAAAGGCTACACACTGTATGTGTAACTTCCAATGAATGGCCCCGTGGAAAAGGCGAAACTATGGAGATGGTGAAAAGATTGGTGGTTGCCAGAGGGAGGCGAAGATGAGGCAGAGCACAGGGTGATTTTAGGGCAGGGAAACTAGTCTGTGTGGTACTGGAAGGCTGGTGACAGGTCATTGTACATCTTAAAACACACAGGTCATGACAACTTGGCAGCTGACTGCTTGTGAGAACAGAAAGGTAGACCTCAAAGACGCGACTACGCTTGCTGGCCTTGCACCTGGAGGGCGCTAACCCGCCAAAATTAAAGCGAAACAACACAACTCTACATTTTGTAAACTTGAAAATGCTATGTAGTTGGAAGGTACCATTTAGCTGTAAAACACGTAAACGCAAAACCCACTGCTATTGCTGTGAGGTGAAATTTCCCACAAGAGCAATTTCTTGTCCCAAACTTGTTTTAAAGGGCTTTGAGTCTCTTAGGATGAAAACAATATTTGATAGCAGTGAAATAGAGGAGATGAACGGAATTATAACTTAAATTTAGAATTTTAAATTTACATTTTGAAGTGTGACCCGTATCCTTTTATTAACCAAGTGACCAGAGCAGACTTCCCATTTTCTTACACTGCTCTATGTACACTTATTTTTCAAATCGTGGATGAGTTAGAATTAAGAGAGAATGTGTATGTATCAAAGTTGCAGTGTTCTTAGGGAAGGAATGACATAGGTTTCTTTTGGATTAGCTCTTAGCAGATAAGAGTTTTAAGATCCTCCCTTAAGAAGATAACTAACCAAGAGCTAGCTGTCTTCAAGAAGTTTAAGAAGGGCCAGGAGGAAATACACTTTCCCAGCTAAAATAGCAAAGTGCACTCTGATTTCCTTTGTTAGTATTCAGTCCTTACATTTTCCCCCTTGGATTTCTTGATTAAGAGAAAAGCTATTTAGAATGTTGACGAACCTTATAAACTCAATTTTACCAGTAACACAAGATTGTGGTTAAGGTGACACGCAGCCCCGACAAGAATAGCTAATTATGTCAAATTATAGCTTTTAAAATGCCAAATGGGATCTCGCTTCAGTTTAAGTCCTGTTCAGGCCTCAGCTGGATTTCCAGTAAAAAAAAAAAACAAAAAAAAAACAAAAAAAAAAAACCTACTCTATCAGGCTTGAACTTTTAGCTAGGAGGGGAAGAAAATAGACTGGGAAGCAGAAGGACTTGGATTCATGCTAGCTGTATGGCATAATCTTGTTTTAGGCATCCCCATCCCAGGTCGTGTAGACCTTGGCGGATGCCAAGAAATAACTGCAGAGTTATTATGTGTAAGAGAGGTGGAGTTTGTTCCTGTATCTCTAGGGGTCTAGTTTCTCTCTGAAATTGATGGAAGCCTGGATTTAGTATTTTGTAGTTACTGTTTCCATTAGTGTTGCTGTGAAGCAAAATACTCCAAAATGTAGTGCCTTAACTAACCAACTCTTTCTCAAAGTCCGTGGTGCAACCGGGCAGTGTTGCTGATGGAGCCTGGGCTTGACTGCTACGGACAGACCTCGTTCCTGTGCCTGCCGTCACTTGGCTGGGGGCTGGTTTGTCTGTGATAGGGCCTTGGCTGGGGTGACTTGGTTTTGTTCAGTGCCATCCTGCAGCAGCTTAAGCTCTTTGTGATGCTAACAGAAGGATTCCAAGAGAGATTGTGAAAACGCACAAGGTCTTCTGAGGCCTCGATTGGCATATGGTCCTCTCTACTGCTTCTATTGGCTACAGTCTGTTGCAGGGCCAGCTCAGCTCAAGGGGTGGGGAAAAAGACTTGGCTTCCTTCTCGATCCCTTCCATCTCTTGAGGGATGCGCAGACAGGGAGGGGTAGAAAATTGGGGTAACATTTCCCCCCTGATATTCCAAAAAACCTTTCCTTCAAAAATCAAACTGCCCAATGTCATGAAAGATCTTTGCCTGTTTTTTTTTTTCTATAGGCCGTTGGTCTTCGCAGCAAGAAGCATACCGATTCTCTTCACGATTTCTCCCACCAATTGTATTTTTCACAAATAACTTCAAGTGCTCACATTATTTCTCCAACATTTTTTTTTTACTATGATTATCAACATAAGCCCTCCACTTGCCATTGCCATCATTTTCGTATTGCACAAATGCTCTCTAGAATATGATGAATATTCGTTTGACATTCCTAAGCGAGCTTACATTAATTTTAGTTCCCCATTGAATTTCAAACAGGAGCCTCCACACTGACATTAAAAAATATTAACATTCGCAGCGGCGGTGCAGTCTGCTGAGGCGTGGATTGTTGCTCTGACTTGCCACATCTTTCCCCTTGTTCTTTTTTTAGAAAGAGCAAAGCAGAGGGATTTGGCAGGGCAATTCGAGCTGCCACTCAGAGCAGCTCCAGAGTCGGAAGGCTAGCCCAGACCATATTGCGTTCTGACTGGCAGCAAATCGTTCATTCAAGGTCTTTTCTGCAGAAAGGCAGCGTTACCTGGGCCCCTCGCCCTTAGTGACATCTGTCCTGTGTGATGGAGATAACTTCCCAGCCATAAAACGACAGCTACTTTCAATTTTTTTGAACGTCTATAAAAAACCTCTTGAATCTGGTCTTTTGCCCCAAATAACATTTCCCCCTTTTGTTGTTTTCAATAATGTAGTTAGTGAAAAGAAGCCAAGCTTCTGATTGAGGTGTGTTGGGACAAGTTTGTTCATAACCCTGTTTCTTTGCTTTTTTTTTTTTTTTTTAAGTCAAAGCTTTTGTGCCCTTTATGGTCAAGGCAATGTGCAATAGGGAGAATTTCCTTCTGCAGCTATTTTCCACCCCTTCAGCCTTGCTTATTTTTATCATGTCCCATCACCATTATTACCCATTATATTTATATCTGCATTTAGCCGGCAGACTTGCTTCGTGTCTATAAAGGTGTAATGAGCAATTTGGGTTAATGATTTTCTGCAGCTGCTCAAACAGTTGGTACTAACGTCATCGTTTACGCCTTCCAGAGACATCTGAATGAGGCATCAGATGTAGACCAAATTGGTTTTGCCTGTTGGAGGAAGTAGAAGCATGGATGGGGGTGGTGTGTGTGTAGAATGAGCGTTCATGCATCTTTCATTCCCCAATTGGATGGATACTAGCAGTGGAGTCTCTCTCATAAAAGAATCTTTGGCATTGGGAGAGAGAAATGATTCCCAACAAACACTCTCATGTTGCCGTCTTGATTAAAGGATATTGCTTTCACGGAATTCAGAATTTTTACACAGTTGTATGATTTATAGATGAACTTTTAAAACACATAAAATCAATGTCTTTTCATCCCTCTTCAGGGAGTGATGAAGCTGGTCCAGAGAAAAGAACATTGGACTGGAAATAGAATAACCGGGTTCAGTGTTTCTACTCGGCAAAATTTCAGCTTTGACCTTGAGCTATTTAACTTCTTTGGAACTCCCTTCCCTTCTCTGTGAAACAGGGAATACTGAATTCCTCCTAAGATGATTTCAGGAAAAGAGGAGAGAAGCACGTGACTGCAGCGTGTAGTGGCACGCAGACATTAGATGTTACTGGTATACGCTTCCGGAGGTCTTTCTGTTCCACTGTGTGCCCAAATCCGTGTCAGAATGTTTTGCCACGTTTATAAAAAGGGTGTTTGACCCCCTTGGGCTTTCTCAGCACACGATCCGAAGGTCTGTCCTGCCAATGTTAATTTACACTTGTGGTCTTCCCTTTTCTCAATTCCTGGCTCTTAATATTATGGAAATGGTGTAACGTAGGGACTATTTTACATTGTGTTACTTATTCTCATGCTTTAGGAATCCAGAACTTGACAGGAAAGTAATTTAAATTTGGCAGCCTGTGGACTCACATAGGGACAGTTCAAGACAAAATTTTGAGAGAGAAATTTGGTTTAAATTTCCTCCTAGCCCTGTCTACCTCTCTCAAAGATATCCGCGATGAACGTGGATTTCTTAATACTCTTTCCATACCAGCTCCCCTTTCTTTTATGATGCCCTGTGTTCTGAACCCTCCTCGATTCCCTTGCACTATAACTTGATCTGTGTTCTCCCCAATGATAGAAACCAGGCCCCATCTCCAATTGACATCTGCAACCCAGAGCCAGGCATATATTGGGCTTGTTAAATGAATAGACATGACCACGAGGAGATAGCCAATCTGCTCAGATAATTGGAGCTAAAGGGTTAATTAGTGTAAATAATTTCATGGATTGTGTCTCCCAGACTTCAAATTTGCCGTCTGGCTGCTACCTTACGAAGTCATAATCTGTGGAAGTGGCAGATGGTGAGAAAGCTTTGTAATCCTGGGGCAGGCCTGGGGGGTGGGGGAGGTAGGCAGATATTTCTGGACATGTAACCTTGATGTGATGTTCTCACAGCTTTGTTAGGTCCTGGAGGCATACTCTAGTACTTTTTTGGTTGAAATAGAAAATTTTGCCCCCTCCCCCCACCATCACCTCAAAAGTTGCTTGGTATGTTCTGTTGGATGAGTGTGCCCTGAAAACTAGTAACTAATAGCCCCAATTTTGGCAGACACTGGTGAAAGGGTTTGGCATATACTAATAACTTCTTAAAATCTTAATAAAATACATGTAGGTTTTATATATGTGTATGTATGTATATACATATATAATTTTTAAGAGAATGTGAACAGGGGAGAGGGAGACAGAGAATCTTTTTTTTTTTTTTAAATTATTGTCAAATTGGTTTCCATATAACACTCAGTGCTCATCCCAACAAGTGCCCTCCTCTGTGCCTGTCACCCACTCTCCCCTCCCTCTCCCATACCCCCCTCACCCCTCAGTTTGTTCTTAGTCTTTGAGAGTCTATTACCTTTTGTCTCCCTACCTCTTTTTTCTTTTCCTCTCTTCCCCTCCCCCTCCCCCGTGGCTTTTCTAAGTCTCTCAAAATCCACCTATTCGTGGAAACATATGGTATTTCTTTTTCTGACTTATTTCACTTAGCATAATACCCTCCAGTTCCATCCATGTTGCTATGCATGGCCAGATCTCATTCTTCCTCATTGCTGCATAGTATTCCTTTGTATCTATATACCACTTCTTCTTATCCATTCATCAGTTGATGTACACTTAGTCTCTTTCCATGATTTGGCTATTATTGAAAGTGCTGCTATGAACATTGGGGTACATGTGCCCCTATGCTTCAGCACTCCTGTGTCTCTTGGGTAGATTCCTAGCAGTGCTATTTCTGGGTCATTGGGTAGCTCTATTTTCACTTTTTTGAGGAACCTCCACACCGTTCTCCAGAGTGGCTGCACCAGTTTGCATTCCCACCAACAGTGCAATAGGGTGCCTGTTTCTCCACATCCCCGCCAGCATCTATAGTTGCCTGATTTATTCATTTTAGCCACTCTGACTGCTGTGAGGAGGTATCTCACTGTGGTTTTGATTTGTATTTCCCTGATGATGAGTGACACTGAGCATCGTTTCATGTGTCTATTGGCCATCTGGATGTCCCCTTTTGAGAAGTGTCTATTCATATCTTCTGCTCATTTCTTTGCTGGATTATTTTTTGGGTGTGGAGTTTGGTAAGTTCCTTATAGATTTTTAGATACTAGTCCCTTTATCTGAGATGTCATTTGCAATTATCCTTTCCCATTACAAGAGAGAGAATCTTAGTTAGGCTCCATGCTGCCGTGCTCAGCATGGACCCAATTCAGGGCTCAATCTCACAACCCTGGGATCATGACCTGATCTGAAATTAAGACTTAGATACTCAACTGACTGAGCCACTGACGTGCCTCTGTAGGTGTTATTTTTAATTTCTTCTTGAGCGAAGGGGAAACCAATATACAAAGAGATTAACGAATTATTTATTTTTAAGTAGGCTCCACTGCCAATATGGGGTAGACCTGAACTCATGACTCTGAGGTTGGGTCACATGTTCTACCAACGGAGCTAGCCAGGCACCCCAAAAGATAAATAAATTGTATAAAAATAGAGTCAGTAAATGGAAAAGCCAGGAATCAAACTCGGATATTTTGGCTCCACGTTGTATGTTGCTATCTACCACATATGGATAAGAGCACAGAAAAATCTGCTTATTGTCACATGCTGAGAGAGACGTTTCCTGGAGACTTGGAGGGGACAACAGCTTGTGATCAACAAATTGCTGTAGGTATTTCTGGAACTCTGAGGAATACATTTAGACTTTAACAATTGGGAGAAGGGAGCTCAACATTCCCAGCAGCAGTTCCCTAGAGAGGAGGCCTCTGTGTCGTGTAGGACAAGAACGTCAGGGTGTACATGAAACCATCTTTGGAGTGCAGTACAGGCATTTCAGATAAGCGATTGAGAGAGGAATTTTCACCATCAGGCAAAATGGTGACACACCCTCATGAAAAGGAACAAGACAAGGATGTATACTTGCATTAAACACCCACTCTTGACCCCGTGGGGGTGGGCTGAAGGAGTACTCTCAGTTAAGATCAAGATTCCTTGCAAGACATAGTTCTTGGTCTAACCTGGCTCACCCATGAATGATCAATAGGGCTGCCAGATTCCTTGCCATTGGCTATGACTGTAATCACTTTGCTTGAAAGACTGTTCTAGTTACTGTGGCTGCTATCAATCATCCCCAAACTCACTGGCTTAACACAACTAATCATTAATTATCTCTCACATTTTCTTTGGGTCAGGAATTCAGGAGCAGCTCAGACACACATTGGAGTGAGGAGTGTTATAATGAGGTTTGCACTCTGACCACGCCAGGATTGAGGTCACTTCCCTTCTTCACTCAGATCTGGCATTGGGGGTGGGAAGCTAAACTACGGGGGGTGAGGCAGGGGCCTGGCAGGGGCTATTGTTTCACATTCAGGACTTTGGAGAACCAACTTTTAAACTTGTGTTCACTTGAAATAGATCATAGTGGGAGCACTGACACCATGGAAATTAGCAAATGCTGTAAATCAGGGCTTTCTCACAATGCTGTTTTGCCTGCTCACTCCTGTGACTGGAGGCTCCTTGGCATCTTTCTATCTTTATGTAGTTTCTCCTGTAACATCTCTAGTTGATGGCTTCAGGGGGCCTGGACCTCTTAACTCATCAACTCTGGACTCCCAAGGTGCAAGTCCTAAGAGAGAGAGAGGCAGGAGAAAGGATGCCGCTTGTTATGACTTGGCCTTGGACGTCCTGTAGCACTGCTTCTACTGTAGCGCCAGGACCTCCCAGATTCAAGAAGAGGAAACATAGACCCCATCTCTTGATGGGAGAGTGTCAGCAGCACAGTGGAAGAGTGACATGTAGATCGGAGACGTTTGTACAGTGGTCTTTGGAAAAGACAACTGTCAGGAAGGCTTAAAAAAAAAAAACAACAAAACCTCTTATGATAAAACTAATGTTCATTGTAATACATTATATAAGGAGAAAATTAAAAATTAGCTAATATCCCTCCCGCTTTTAGATAAGCAACATTAATGTTTTGGTCACAGTCCATTTATAAATCTCGCTTTTAAAAAGTTTTTAAGTGTATTTATTTATTCTGAGAGAGAGAGGCAGGGAAGGGCATAGAGAGAAGGAGAAGGACAGAATCTTGAGCAGGCTCCACACTGTCAGTACAGAGCCCAGTGCAGGGCTTGAACTCAGGAACCGTGAGATCACGACCTCAGCCAAAATGAAGAGTCGACTGCTTAACCGACTGAGCCACCCAGGGCCCCCATATAAGTCTCTTTGTGCATATCTTTGCATATAACTTTGAAGGAATGGGGTTATAGCATATACATTGTTTGAGTGTGATAGTTTTCTCTTGGTTTTACCTTTCCCCTTTCCTTACTTACTTGACTCTTGATTATAAAATATCTCTAAGATGTCACAATAGAATCTCTCCAAGTCAAAGGATAACACTTCTACTGGTTTCCTGAGGCTGCTGTAGCAAATTATGACAAGCTTCAAATAACAAATTTATTCACTCATAGATGTAGAGCTCAGAAGTTTGAAATCCATATCACTGGGCTGAAACCAAGGTGTTAACATGGTTACACTCCTTCCAGAGGCTCTCAGGGAAAATATGTTCTCTATTATACACTGAACTTAGTTTGCCTCCTAAATGACTCTCTGTTTTAGAAAACTTAAATTGAAAATTTTCACTACATTTTCAATAGAAGGCATATGTTGATAGAAGATTCTGAATTTGCAAGGAAGTTTTTTTTTTTTTTTTTTTTTTTTTTTGTACAGATGGGTTCTTAAAAATGCCTTTTATCTTGCCTGTAAGTGATTGCATCTTGCTTAAGGGAAGTCTTCATCTCAGTGACCACAGAAGGGAATATGCTTTATTTGCCATGCAACCTGCTTAGGTCCAATTCTCTTTTAAAAGTATGGAGAATAAGCTTAATCCTCATTTTACTAACAAATCTTGAGTTTGCAAGTCTAAAGTTTTATCTTCTGATGAGGGTAGGTAGTTCTGCTGTTGTATGGTGAGATTCGCTAAGTCATTTAACACCATTTAACCTTCCTAGATCCTAGTTTCTTAATTGTTTAAATGAGACGCTTCTTTATAAGTTGTTCCTTCCAGTTTTTGAATTCCGAGACTGAGTAAAATCAGTAAATCTAACTTCAATTAACGAACATATTTACAGTCTTTTTAGCATAGTATTTAATTGAACAACCAACTTGAGACAAAATTTGTTCATGTTTTCTCCCACCTATTGCTGTAGAGACAATTTGGTGGTGTACAGTAACGACTGTGATGTTATGCGTACAGATTCCACGGGTCAGGAATGTAGACAGAGCTCCCCCCATGGGAATTGCTTTTAGCTGTTATATATTTCTGGATGCTCCATGTGACTTGAACTTCTTCAGAGCATGGTGACTGGGTGCCATGAATGAGCACGCTCTAAAAGTAAACAGATCAAGTGTTCTAAGACAATGAGGTAGAAATGTTATGGCTTTTTAATACGTAGCCTTTGAAGACACATAGCATCACTAAGACGGCACTTGACCTGTTGAATCGGAAATAATCTTTCCGGATTCAAGGGGAGCGGACATGGACTCCATTCTGAAGGGAGAGAAACGTCAAAGAATTCGAGGCTCTATTTTAAAACTACCACAGTTCGGGAGCACCTGGGTGCCTCAGTCGGTTGGGCATTTGACTTTGGCTCAGGTCATGATCTCATGATTTGTGGGTTCGAGCCCTGCATCAGGCTCTGTGATGACAGCTTAGAGCCAAGAACCTGCTTCAGATTCTGTGTCTTTCTCTCTGCCCCTCCCCTGCTAATGCTCTGTCTCTCTGGCTCTCAAAAGTGAATAAACATTAAAAAAAAAAAACCTTAAGAATAAAACTGCCACAGTTTGAAGCTATTTGCCATGAATTTTATTTCTATTCTAAATATATTCGAATTTTGAGAGTTTGGGTGTAAGGATGCGATGGACTAGAGCATTTAATTAAATTTTAGAGGAATAAAGTAATAAAAAATTACAGTACTAGAAACTTCTACAGTAGTTAAAAACAGTTGGTTAATAAACAGGAACTAGTCTTTAACTGGTCTGGCATCAGTCTTTCAAAAGGCAATATAACTAGGTAATTATTTTGCTTTGTCAAAATAAAAAAAGGTTGGTTCATACTGTCTTGAACATTACATTTATTTGCTTATCTCTGTCCCCTGAGGGGATATCAGAATTTTCTTTCTAGACTTTGTTGCATACATGGTGCTTTTATGTAAATATTTTTTTTCATAGTACATACAAGTATACAAATTATTAAACCTACCTAAAAATGAGGAAATAACTTTAGAGAGTATATATCTCTTAGTCAGGGGTACCCTAGAGCTGAAATACAGTTCTTTTTAATAAATTTAGTACTTCAGTTCGGATGCTTTGTTTGCAAGAAATAGAAAATGGAATTCAAAGTGGCTTAAAAACAATAACAATTATTGGTATCAGACATACCAGATTTTCCTGAGGTGGGACAGCTTCGGTGTTAATTTAGAATACCAGTGGCTTCTGTTTTCTTTGCTATCCTCAGCATGTTGGCTCTGCCACCAATGCTATCCAAGGTCATAATACAACCTCACAATCAAATAGGACAAGCCCAGCAGGATTGTTTTCTCAATTGTATCTCTTGGTAACATCGATAAAACCTATCCTGAGAGCAGCACCGTTATCCCCAGACCCTGTCCTGGAGGACCTCTTGTTAAATGAACAACTTCGAAAATAGCCCTTGCAAACCATGTTGGGGCTTTTCCAGCGTGACACAGGTTTGGTTAGATTGTTAGGTGGACTTTTTTATGGGACACTATACTGTATCCCGTACAGAATTTACTATAAAGTAAATGTAGTAGTAAAAGTAGTGCTAACTGTTAGACGCCCCCCCCCCATATAATAGCTTAATATCATAAAAATTTAATTTTGCTCTAAACAAGCTAATGAGGGAGTTCCTGGTTTGTGATTGGTCTTCCTCCATGGAGAGATTCACAGATTAAGTCTCTTTCCTTATTTTAATTTTTTAAAACATTTTTTTAGTGTTTTTATTTTTTGAGAGACAGAGCATGAGCAGGGGAGGGGTAGAGGGAGAGAGGGAGACACAGAATTCAAAGCAGGCTCCAGGCTCTGAGCTATCAGCACAAAGCCCGACATGGGGCTTGACTCGGAAACTGTGAGATCATAACCTGAGCCGAGGTTAGACGTTTAACCACTTAGCTACCCAGGTGCCCCAAGAGTCCTTCCTTCTTATTGCTTCATTATCCTGTTAAGGCTTCTGAGTATTCTGCTTCATGTGGTTAATGGAAAATAAACACAGAAGATTTAACTGCCTTGTTTTGAAAATAGCATACCTGACTCCTCACATACTGTTGGTAAGAACTGATCACAGGGATCTACTAAGATATAAGGACTGGGAAATATAACCTATAACGTGGGGCAAACATTTTACAATGGCAATTCTATACTATGGAAGGAAGAATGTGAAGTTTGATGAATACGTAGCTATTTCTATTACTGTAGACATACAGAGCCAAGAGGAAGTATTACCTTTGTTCTTTATAAACTTGAATTCATTCTAATCATTTTTTATAAGCAAAATAGGAGCATCTTAGATGTACCAGACTGTGACCTAGACCTGGAAGAGATAAGGGTGGGCAAGGCACATCTTGGATGAATCTGTTTGGGAAGGTAGGCAGAAACAGAAAGCAACACAATGAGATCTGGACAGAAGCGTTGACAAAGGGTCAGTGAGAATAGCAGGTGGAGTGCCTGGTTCTGTAGAATAATACAGAAGACTCCCATGAAGGATTCCCAAAGAATGAGTAGGAGTTCAGCGAATAGGTAAGGGGGATGGGTGCTCGTCTAGGGTTTCCCTTATGGAGAGAATGGTAAGTGCAAAGGCAGGGAGAGAATGAGGAGAACACACATTGCACATAGAACTTTTAGATTTAGAACAGAGAGAGAAGGCTTGGCGTTATGTTTGTACAAGGGTGTGAGTAATAGTGGTGTAAATGAAAGAGGAAGTAAAGACAAAGGAAGTAGGCTTGTATTAGGTGAAGAGTTCAATATTTTTTACTTAGTGTTTTGGAAGAAGATGGAAAGCTGAAAGAAATGGATGCCCTGAGACTTTTTTTCCTATAACACAGCCTCAGGAGACTTGAGAAAGCTTTTCAGTTTCTTCTTGGCTCATTTTCTGGAAAGCTCTTGTTCGTTCCCTCTATGTGTTATAGGACTGACAGAATGAACTAAACATTGAAGGTTCCCACGCTTTATGAGTTTCTAGGTGTAAAATATTGACATGAACAGAAAGTTTATGGAAAAAAACTAAAGGGACACAGAGGCATTCGTGTTTTGCTTTTTCCTCTTTCATCCTCAGGAGTGAGTTCTGTGCTGGGCATGTTGAGAAAGGGCTTATGGTGTGGACATCCTCAAGTCCTGTTGATGTGGTTTCAGGAAATTGTGATGGTGACATCATGGTATTCCAGAAGTTGGGAAGGAAATTTTCTCCAAAACGGCCAATGTAAAAACCTAGCTAAGTATACTCTTCTCTTGTAGGATATATGCATCTCTGTGTTGATTCCCAGTGGAATATTAATTTTTTTAAATTATTGTGTTCTCAACTTCAGGCAAAATAGAAAAATGATGTCATGAGTTAAGTGAATGACAGGCCATTATGAGTGACATGGTCTCAAAAGCAAAAATATATGTGGAAACTATTCCATGGTTTCAACATAAAATCAGTAAAAGGAAAAGGATAACGAATTTTAAAAAATTTTTTGGTGACGTAGGTCAGCTACTGTTGACTTATTTGGGTCAGCAGTCTTTTACTGCATATGACTACTTTTAAAATAACTTAAGGAGAGAAAACATAGAAAACAGTAGGGATTCTCAGCCCTAAGTCTTTGATCTGATTAGTTTGGTCACTTAATTTTTTTTTAATTTTTAAAGGATTTAAATGAATACAAGTGTTCCAAAGACCTGCTATTCTATTCCTCTGAAAAATAAAACACAAACCTTTGCTAGAGAAGTAGCCGTTGAAATATGCGAAAAGCATGTGAATATGCAAATATAAGATAACAAGCCTTAATAATTATTTTAAAGATTCTTTTTAAGTCCTTCTTCTGCATTGGCTCTTTCTCTATGTTTTTGGAATCTTGACATGTTTATTCTTTACTCTGTTTTCTGTGTTTGTTGGACTGTTGGTCTTGATCTCAGAATTTCATCTCGACACATAGTTTGGTTAGATGTTTGTTTCTCTCTGGCCGCTGCTTCAGACTTGAACTGTCAGTGAACAAGGCAAAGGCATTTCCTGGTTGAGGGAGGCCTTGGGACCTGTGGTTGGCCTGGAACCAGGTCCAGATGATGCTATTTCCTGCTGCTTACTTAAGTTAGAGTGGTTTTTATGTTCATGTTTTGGCTGCTTGCCTCTAGCTTTGTCCAAGGAGCTTAGATTTCTATTTTTGTTCAATACATGACCTACATTCTCTGAAGAGTTAAGAACCTCTTTGTTTTTGAAGAATGGTTACACCATCCTTTTTGAAAGCACCCTTTCCCTGTCCCATCACCTTCGATGTTTGAAGTGTTTCCCATGTTCAGTATGTGACTCTGGCTCAAGTTAGTAGCGACACAACTTTACATCTGTGATATCTCCACTTCCTCTCTCTTCTCTACGTGGGTGGCCACTTGAAACTGTGCTTAGTCATTTGGTTTCCTTCTGTTCAGAATATCCCTTTTTGCTATGAGTGTACAAAAGCTTCAGAATTCATATTGGGCATTATTGAGGATTAACATGGTGAGTACACTTATTACCTACAAGTCAAATTCTGCCCAGGACCCATCAGTGTTAATACATTAATTCAGTAAAGATTGACTGACTAAACAGCATGTGCCAAGCTGGCACTGTAGGAGGCTTTGAGAATACAAAGAGGAATAAGATAAAGTTCCAGGGTTTTTTTTTGAGGATTTCACAGTTTGGTATAAAGTGACAAATAACCAAAGAGACAATAACAGCACAATGTGGTGTATGCTGTGAAAGGGAGCATAAGATGCCTTGAATGAGATATTGTCCTTGCCCTTGAGGACTGTGGCTTAGTGGAGAGAGAAACAATGGTGCCTAGAATGTAAATAATCACCATTTTTTTAATTAATAGGGAATAATGTGGTATATTCAAGATTCATCGTATAGTAGACCTGGCTCCTTCCTGTCTTTATCATTTTCCCATTTTCAGGAATTCCTCCAGGAAATTGTTGTGAGTTTTTAGCCCAGTGGGTCTGTGTGGGATTGTCCCTTCTCCTGGCTTCAGCACTAAATGAATCCGTGTATTCCATACCCTGGGTTGTACCATGAGCACATGACTTCAGCCAGGCTAATCACAGTAGGTCCCGAGACTTGTGTTGAGATTATAGAGAATAATTACTTTTCTGTTAAAGCATCTGGGAAGGGGAATCAGAAGTAAAGTTTGCTAAATCCATCTTTGCACATAAAAAGATGCTCCTAAGAATGGACCAACATGTGGACAGGAGAAAGGAGAAATGAAAATACTATGATTGACTCCCGACTACCTCATTTGATCCCTTGATTTAGGCTAGTCCTCTTCTTGTATTTTATAGTCCTGTGATCCTCCAGTTCACCATTTTGCTTGAGCCAGTTTGTGTATGTGTTCTGTTTCTTGTTACTAAAACAAAACAAAACAAAACAAAATACAAAAAAACCAAACCCACTTGACTTTTATAGGAACCAAAAGTTGAAATGCTCTAATTCTCCTTGGGAGAAGCCTTCACAGAAACACATCTCCAGCTAGCAGTCAGAGGATGAGTAGAAGTAGACCAGCTAGATAGAAAAGGGAAGGCATTGCCAGCAGGGGAATCAGTATGGCAGAGAAAAGAAGTGAGAAAAATAATGCCATATTCTGATTCATGAAGCAGAAGAGATTGTTACTTTTCCAGTGCCTTATGTCTGAGGTCTTCTTTCTCCCATTAACAGAACTTGATGTTTGAATAAAAGAATGAAGATAGGCTACATTTTTTGTCAACAGGCAAGTAGATCTTCAGAGGGCACAAGCAGAATTTTCATGTGTGGGTGTGTGAGGTAGGATACTTAAGCCACTAATAACTGAAAACCTGACAAACATTAACTTAAAACGAGAACATTTAGTGTACACTTAACACATTGGGATGCTGTGATTTCAGGACTGGAAATTATGTCCAATAATATCATTGGTGATTCATTCTTTTTTCACCCTCCCCCTCTGCCATTTGCACCATGTTAGCTTTGAGCTCAAGCTTTTTGCCTCATGGCTGACAGATGGCTGCTATGGTTCCAGACATCTCCTTATACCTGTATTGCCAAAATAGAGAACATGGAAGGAGACAAGAGAGCTGTCTTCATTTGCATCTCTCTCTCTTAAATCACAGAGGATAACATGTCACAAAAATCTCCACTCAGTAGATTTTTCCTTAGAGATCATTGGTCTGGACTAGGTTACGTGTTGATTTTTTTTTTCTAAGTTTATTCATTTATTTAGAGTGAGAGGAGCAGAGAGAGAGGGAGAGAGAGAATCCCAAGCAGGCTCTGTGTGGTCAGTACAGGGTCCATCATGTAGCTCAATCATGATCTGCAAGATATAACCTGAGCTGAAATCAAGTGGGACATTTAATGCACTGAGCCACCCAGGTGCCCCAGTTACATGCTGATCTTCATGGGAAATAGGAAGCCATGGTGACTTCCGCCAGTCAGTCCACATCATGGAACTGAGTATATTGCCAAAATGGAACTAAGGGTCTGTTAGCTAAAGAATAGTTGCTATGAAGATCAACATGGTCTATTAGAAGGGTTGTTCTCAAGGAGGCATCATTATAAATACATCCACTCTGTTGGATGGAACCTACTTTACTCAGGGAGCTGCTTCTCACGATCAGTCTTTTATAGGACAGTTTTAAAACCAACACCATTCTTGGCAAAGCACGTTTGAATCTGGCTTAAGGTTGAAAAGTATCCTTTTTTAAACCAGTAACTCGAGTGTCTATTTTAGGGGATACACTAGTCGAAAACCACATCAATAATAAAGGCATGGGAGTTAATAGTGAGTAATGACACTGTATATCTGTTTATTGGCTTTTCTTATCAAGATGCATTTGTATAAATTTCTCTACAGTCGTAGACTGTGACCTAAGTAGCAGTTATTTTTCAGTCTACCAGTGAAAAAGTTGAAACATAGGAAGTTTAAAATACTTGACAAAGCTACATGTAAGTTAGGGAAAGAGCCAGGTCTAGAGAGAACAATCTAGTGCCCCTTCTGTGATTTTCTAAGGCCTTCAGGAGCTGAATCTAGTCTTTGCTCTATTTGTCTAATAACTTTCCTTCAGGGGGTTCATTATACATGAAAACGTATATGGAGATAGAGAAATACTTCTTCACCTAGAGTCTTCTATATCTTGGGGGTGACTAGGCATTGTTAAGTCATTTTGATAATGCTTTGGGTCTGGTGATAGGACTCCTTTTCTTTCTAGAGCATCTGCTGTCAGAGACACCTTGTGTGTTCATTTGCAGTAGAATTTTAAGGGATTGTAGAAATTTCTGGGTCTTGTTGCAGAACCTGAAAGAGGCAAGTGTAAACACCATGTCATTACCATCTCTCAAAGTCTTTGTCACTGCTTCATATGTCATCAGGTATGAAGCTCCACATATATCGTATGTTTCATTTTGTTTTATTTGGGGAGGGGTGTGGTAGATACATACATGATAAATGAGAAAAACAATGTAGACTCACAACATTTAGATGTACATCTTCACTGTGATTTTTGAGTGCCTTAGGCAAGTCCATTGGCTTCTCCCAGGCTTAGTGTCCCCAACCATTACATGGGAAAGGCAACCATGCTGTCTCATCCTCATAGTGACGAGGCTGCTTGAAAATTTCATATCTTTCGTGAAGCTGAAATATTTGTGAATGTGATCGTCAAACAATTTTTATTTTTCCTTGCAATTTTCATTGTATTTCATCCTTGGTATCTTATTCCTGAGTTTATAGATTTGAAATCAAGTTCTGGCTTGATGTGTCTGGGCCATTTGTGGTGCTCTTCTAAGAGCTGTCTACTTACGAGGAAACATTTATTCCCCTCTTTCTTAGTTCATTTCTCCAGATTTGTATAATTCAGATTTTCTCAGCCTTAGCACTACTGGCATTTTGGACCAGATTATTCTTAGTTGTGAGGAGCTATCTTGTGTGTTCCAGGATGTATATCAGCATCTTTAGCCTCTACCCATAAATATCAGCCTCAAACTACCCTTTCTTCATCATAGTTGTGAAGATCAAAAAAAAATCTCCAGACAATGGCAAAAGTCCTTAGGGAGGGTTGGAGAGAGGGGCTGAGGTAATGTCGCCTCCAGCTGAAAAAACAGGGATTTAATTTTATAGTCTATATTTTCCTCTCCCAGACTCAGAAGATTTGTATTTGTTTAATTCGACTTCAATAATATAACATAGGTGGTATGTTTGAACAGTATTCAGTTCAAAAATGAGACTTTTAAATTATTTCATAATTTGAGACATACTGTGAAATTAGGCACATTGTGTTTTGGAAGTACAATTTAATTGAGTTTTAAAATAATCCTATTTTTCCAATCAGATAGGCTGTATCCATTTAAGTCACGGACTTCTTTTTAAAAGAATCTGTTCTTCCATAATCACAACACAGAGACCTAAATTTTTTACATTGCAAAATGGAAGCCCTCCTTATGTAGACATCACTAACATGACAGATGACATTAAACCCTGGCCACTTCTATTTGTTCTGCAGATGAGATTATGACAGGAAAGAAATTTAAGTGACATATACATTTGATCTTAAAAATTTTGAAAATTAGTGTGGATTTAATAAAATGTACTTGAAAACCTAGATGTTCTAAAAAAAAAAAAACTTATAGAATATTCATGAGGGAAAAATTAAACTTAAATTAATTTAGTAGTTATCTTGACTCTTGTAGAGCAAAGCAGTTTTAGTACCCAGAGGCTTAAAATTCCTTTGTCGTAGATGGGTGATAAATTCATTGTTTGACATGGTAAATAGGCCTACTCAGTTGATATATTTGAGGCTTCTGTCGCTCTGACATTTGAGTTGTTACTGAAAAACCTTCTCTTCCCTAAATTTATGCAAATAGAAAGACACTGTTTGATATCAGGGAGGCCAAAATGGCCAAAGGAAGAGACTACAAAATGCTTTACTTTGCATTTGTTTATGTAGCCTCACCACAAGGAGCATTTGTGTTCAGAAGCCTTGATAAAATATTTATTAGATAATATTTTGAATGAGATGGCCAGCGGGGCTGTGTATGGGAATGTTTGGATGTGAATATCTTGATTGTGAGCTCTGATCTTACCTCTACGTATCTTACTCTAAAAAGGAATTGTCCTATCGCAAGTTTAGGCCTGGGGCTCTGGCCTAAGTTTTAACAAAGAGAAATCACTTGTGTTTCTGTTTCTAGAATCTATTCTTTTTGCCTTAGAAATCAGGCAGTTGCCATCTAAATAACCTTCTCGATATGTGTAGCTAAGGAGAGTTGAGAAAGGGATAAGGGTAGAAAAAAAGTGTTGCGACCAGATTTGACTCTGGGAATGACCTGGAGTGGCATTTGAAGGAATAGGGTCTTTTTACCCACAAATCTTCCATGCTTGAGGTTCTCTGGAGTCTTCTCCCTCTTACTTTTATGAACATATACCTCGACTGGTTGAAAGATTTTGTCAAACTTTCTATAGATAGTTTCTCTATCAGGAAATCATCCACAATTTCTTTCTTGACTTTTCTAAGAACTAGAGCTCAATTTAGAAGACTGGTGGGTCTTTAGTGGACAACTTTACTTTCTAGAACTTTAAGTCTTTTAGTCAAGACTTTGAGTCCTTAGTTTCCTCTTACCATAAAAAAGATCGATTATGGATTACTGGTTCTGGAAGTAAGGACTGAGGTGGAAATAGGTATTCCAAGGGCAACAGGAAGCCATCTAAGGATTTTAAAGCAATTCTGTAGCTTACTGTTTTATTAATAAATAAAATTACTCTGGCTGTTCCCTGGGGGTGGACGTGAGAGGCTCTGTGTGTTGGAAAACCTGATCAAGTATTTCAGTTGTCCAGGTGACACATGTTGGTGGATAAGGAGGATAATAATGGAATAAAAAAAATGGAAATATATAACTATTTTGTAGGTAAAAACCAATAGGACCCGGTAGATTTGATGTAGTATGAGAAAGCATGAAATCAAAGATGGCACCTGGGGTTTTGACTTGAGCAACAGGATGGGTCATGTGTCATTTATTGACATAAGTAATGGCTGGGAAGGAACAAACATAAAAAGAGAAAATGAAAACCCGAGTTTTACAGGTATTAGTTTTGACAAGCTTATAAGGCATGAGAGGTATGCTGCTGGATATATGTCTGGATCCGAGGAGAGAGAATGACTATTTTGATGGGATGATGTGCTTACTCGCATGTGACTTTTTATTTATTAGGCTTTTTGTGAATAAAGGCATTTAATGAGGGAAAGTTGGCTCTTGAATTCAATCTTCTTTTACCTTTCTGCTTACATGAGTAGCCTCAAAACTGGAAATCCTTCTCTGATTGGCACTGGTGCTCATGTTCCATTGATGATAGCAGTATGTTTGTCTTCATGGTAAATGGGGTGTCAACCTGGTTATCTCAGATCGGAAGACTCCTTCATAGTTTAATCTCAAAGCTGAGCAAAGATTAATGGGAAATGTCATAGTGATACATCCCATGCTTAGAATCCAATAATTTCATTTTAATCAGTTGCACATTATTGGTAACACTGAATCATAACTTTGCTTTTCAAAGATACCATGACCTTGTGCAGCTGTGCAGAGCGAATAAAAAAATCTGGATCTACTTGGTACGTTTTATTAGGACTATTGATACTTACTCTTCTTAAAAGAATATTAGTGCCTGTAAATTATCCACAAAGTGTCCCATAGTGAAATGAAACAACTTTACTTAAGGGATTGTCTAAGAATCTGTCAATTTTGCACAAGGCAGTGAGAGTATATGAAACTAGAATGCCACATTAAACTGGAGGGGTGTGAAAGAAACCTGGTTTTACCACTTCATATTTTGTTTCTTCTCAAAATCCTCTCTATATTTCAGGAGGTGGAATTTCATGTTGACAGCTCAGTATGAAATCCTAATTCGTTTTGGATAATTTGGAAATGAAACTGAAGAATACCATTTGCTAACAGATAATTTACACTGCAAGATTTATTTTGCATAATATATTTTTATGAGAATTTCAGAATCCAGAAGGGAAGAGATCCCGGCATCTTCTCCTGCATAATATATTATCTCTCAATATTTTCTTGAGTATGTTTTGAGTTCCTTAGGGTTGGAAGGGTTATTACTGTAAAAGTAATTTTAACATTCTCTTTGATAAAATATGAAGGAAAAAATCTGTTGTCAGAACACATAATCATATGGTTCAGATTAGAGAGACAAAAGGAACTTGGCTTTCAAGCAACTGGAAAGTATCTTAGAACTCAATTAGCCAAGGATCTGCTTTCTTCAAACGGTTTTTGTTTGTTTTCGACAAGTAGTAGTGACAACCATCTCAATACTATTTTGATACATGGTATTTAAAGTTGTGATTCCTCTTGACTATCTCAGGAAGTAGAATATAATGGATTTGGATGAGAAAGCTTTCACAATTAGGTAGAAACAATATGAATATAGAAAGAGCTTGGGAGAATTTGAAAACTACAACTTATCTCAAGACTTGAAATAGCTGTTTTTCCTCAAGTATTTTTACTCATCAATAACATTTTGAAATACATTATTAATAACCCCTTGCAGTGGGAGAAGATGATTTAACTGCTATGCGGAATCTGAGTAGGTAACAATCCAGAGCCGCCTTGTGATAGAAATGCCAAAAGTAAGGTCTGCACGTCTAAAACCGATGGTGGAATTTTGTATTTTATCTGGCCTTGGAGTTCTTTTTATTCATGTGAAATTATCAACATGGATTTTTGAGTATATTGATGGAGACTGAAAAATATGTCACTTCAACAGAATCCAGTTTATTCCCTGAAAGGCAGTGTGAAAATGCTTCAGGTTCAACAACAGGAAGAACTGTGTTTAAAACCTATATTTTGTACATAGGAGCTATGTGATATTGGCAAGTTATTTAACCTTTGGGGCCTCAGTTTGCTCATCTGTAAACCAACACCCACTTAATAAGGTCGATGAAATAAAACAGTGCCTGAAAATAGTACAGGCCACCTAAAAAATATTCAATAATAACTTTTCATTATGTCTCTAGCCTGCCCAACCTTGTCGTTGATTTTTTCTGACCCAAGCTAAATCATTAGAAAGAGTTTATATCCAGGAGAAAACTCCTAGTTTGTTCTGCCAGGCTGAAATGGACTCATTGTTACAAAAATTTTTTATAAAGAATTTTAAAATTGAATTCGTAAGATTATGAAGTGATAAGGGCCCATTGAATCCGTGGTGCAAATACTTAAGTATAACTAACGAATTTGGGTTGAAGCTTCCTCCAAGTCCCATAGCTACTTAAAAGCAGAGCTGTTATTATTACACAGCCATTCTGATTCTCAGTCAAGTGTTCATTTGTTATTACACACTGCTTCATAAAGTCTGAGATGACTTGAGAAGTAGGTTAACACGGGAATGTGTGAATGCTAAGTGTGACCTGCTTCACAAATTCGGGTTGCAAATAAGGACCTCCAGAAGAAATCTAGCTCCCGTACTCATTTTCCAGGTTAGCAGAAGTCTACTAATTTCCTCTTAGGGCTCCCTCACCCTCCCCTACCCCGTAGTATCCGAGAAACCCCGAATATTATGCAATATGGAGGAGGGGGGATTCTGTTGGCTCCCATATCTTAGCAGACCAGAGAGAACCTACAGTCTCATGAATCTAACTTGCCCTTGCTTCTTACTATCAAATAGCACTTGTGTGGATAGTAGATATAAGATGGTACAAACGGTGCTTGTCCTCAGCTGGTCCAGAATCTCCAAGGGAGGATTATCTAAGACTGAGTCTTTAAGAGAGCTCTATCCCATTCTCTTGGTTCAGAGTTAGATTCCAAGAAATGCTAGCTGATGATCTAAATATGGCAGTTCTCCATGTCAGATACTTGTGTTCCTTACGTAGTCGTTCTCCACAATCCCAGCTCCTCCCAGTGCAGAGCTGTGATTTTCCTTTCCCTCTTTGAGATCTGCACAGAAGTCCACCATTTTCTCTCTTAATCCCAGAAAAAAGTTTGTAATATACTTGTGGGACTGTAGTGCTGTGCATTCATGCTTCAGTTGCTAGTTACGTCAGCTATCTCCAAGTGGGTCTGCATGATTTCATCTTTGGGGAGCGGACCAATTTCCAAGATACACCTGTCTCTGGAGATGAAGGTGAATTCTGGCCCCTCTCCTGAAAGTTGGGGGAAAAAGTGAATGACGTTAAATTGGGCACATAGAAAACCTTTCATCAATAGTTTGAGAATTATATAAAAACACTAAATGTGAAATCTGTATCAGGGTATCCAAATGGTATACCTATAAAATCTGAAATTTTATTATATTCAATACATTTATAATTTCAATTTTTTTGTCTCATATCTTTGGTTTTTCTCCAGTTAATCTCTAATAGTGTGGGAGACTTGCCAGTGAATTTGCAGTTTGACCCTTTTCTAAACTGAAAATCTGTGTAATATATTCTCAATGTAACATAATGTGTAAGCATGTTTATATATATGCATATATATGTGTGTTTATATGTATTTTTTATAACTATACTTACACTCTTCAGATTCAGCAATGTTTTAGTGGATTTGGTTCTTGTAATGTTTTTATTTTGGCCACATTCTTAAAAATAAAAACGTAAAATCCATGAATCTATCCAATACCCAGCTGCAGCTTTCAAATATGCTGTACTTGATAAACTTCCAGGTTTGTTTTAATGGCAGAGTCATTCATGTAGCCAATCTGGATCATAAAGCAATTCCTGTTTGAAGTATTTGGCCCATAAAGGGAATACATTGAACGGTTGTGGGTCACACTTAGTCACATCATTTCATCCTCTTGTCAGGCAAGGTTGAGAATTGCCTGGAGGGACTGTTAACAGTCTCTTTGGACCTGTGCTTCCCTAGAAAAGAATGTGGCTATTTGAGAGATTTATTCCAAGCAAAAGGCTGCATAAATGAAGTACTATCGTTGTTATTACAATTACTTAGTTTGTGACTGGAGCTGGTATTGGAGGTGAGGCGCAGGTGCTAATGATGAGAGGTGGAGATGAGCCCTGAATATTTCCACAGATGTATCTTGATGAGAAGTTTCTTGATAAACTATCTCAGCATCAGTTTGAAGCTCAGAAAACTCATAAACAAATGGGGTTCTCTAAAATTTAGAAGAAAACTTTCTGTACAAGCAGGCCAAAATTCCAAACTTGGAACATCAGCCTTGGGTGTGAAGGTTTGATCCAGACTTAGGGATTCTTTTCACTTAACTTTTGAGTGTTTGGGACTGTTTGGTTGTAAATACATTCCATAATTTGTTTGCAAAATGTGTTTTTAACAACACCCTAGACATTTTGGGAGTACCCTAATTTTGAAAAAGAAATTTAGTTAGAGGTAGAACAGAATAATGTTTTAGAGCACTATTTAGGATTCTACAAATGTAATTTTGAAGTATTATTTAAAAAAAATTAAGGGAACGCCAATTTTATCTTTGAAGATCTGGGCTGGAAATTAAGTGAAGACCAATTGTAGCCCCAGCCATTTATCTCCATCTGGTTCCTTGTGGGCATGTCTTGATGGGCTGGTTCCAAGATTTACGATTGGAATGTGAGGGAAGATGAGGAAGTTTCTCATGGGTCTCCAGTTCAGCATTTTATCAGAGTTCTGCATTGATTAATTGGGTACAACATTACCTAAGTGGTATTTTGGTTCTCATTCTGCTTATAGTGTCCATAATTCCTTTGGGAGCACTCTTCTGGGAAAGTTTTACTTTGACTTTAGGATAGGATTCAGGGATTTATGAGTCCTCAGACTTTAATACTAAATCTCACTCTTAATCATTAATACTAATTTATTTTCTGTTCATCCATCCGTATCACTTGCATATAGGACTCTCCCTAAGATCCCATTTTTTTCCCCCATATCTTTAATGTCTTCTTTCAAATAGAAATTTCTTCTGTCTTCAAACAGTTGAAAGCTTCCCTTCCTGGAAAAATCAACAATAACCCAATTTCCTTCATTTAGCCTTGAGGTCTTTCCACTGACTTTTATCCTTTAGACATACTTCTCAGACAGGATTTCGCTAATAATGACTCTTACCTTATACTGGCTTTATCCATATTAAGCCCTATGATCTGGTTATCACTCAATTGAATCCCAACAAACCGATTTGTGATTCAATTTGTCTGATGTAGGGAGAAGAGTATAAGAAGCAGAAATAGAAGATGTCCTATGAGGCAGCTCAAAGCTGAGCAGCTAATGAAAGCAGACTTTACATCCTTTGAACTTGACTATCCAAGATGGTGGCCATTAGCCTCATGTGGCTCTTGTATCTTATAAAAAGACTGAGGAACTGACTTTTAAATCTTAATTTAAATAGTGTTAAAAGCTGATACTTAAGTTTTCCAATAACTGAATTATATTTGGGAAAAGTATTTTTTCAACTGTAAATTTTATGAAATCTATATAGATCAAGTATTTCTGATAAATTGAGCACCCAGATTGGATGTGCTGTAAGTGTAAGATACATGCCAATTTTCAAAGATTAATACTAAAAAAGAGAATAATAAAGTATCTCATTAATATTTCCCAAAAATCTTATATTACATGTTGAAGTAACAACCCTTTATGATAGATTGGGTTAAGTGAAATAGTTTATTTAATTTTATCTCTTTTTACTCTTCTAATGCAGCTACTAGAAAATTTAAAATTACATGTATGACTAGCATTATAATTCTATTGGACATTATTGCCTCGGAAACATAGGAGGGACTGACTTCTAAGTTTAGGGCTGGGCTGGAGTTGCAAAGCAGCTATTAGTGAATTAGAGAGTCAAGAGTCTGTCTCAGTGATAGGAAAAAATGTCTGGCAGGGCAGGGATTAAACTAGGAATACCAGGTGAGAAGAAAAAGCCCAGGACTGTGCTTAGGGCCCGGCTCCCACTGAGGAGTTAGGAGGGTCACACATGGGGGGAGTCCAACTCTGGATACATGATGCAGGGTGGCAGCTGCAATGAGTACATGCTTTGAGTTATAAAGCAAATGGGTATTTGGAAATTGTAAGTTTTGTGAACAAAGAACAAAGTGAGCAGTTGTAACAAACCATAGGGGATTCTCTTTCTGTATCTCTCCCTCTGTCCTCTCTCTCTCTCTCTCTCTCTCTCTCTCTCTCTCTCTCTCTCTACCTACCTGACCCAAAAACCTCAAGGGGCTGAGCCGGAAATAACCAGTATGAACTTAATCTGCTCCCTCACTGGTGGCGTAGGACAATATCTGTTGTAATCCTAGGTCAAAAGTAATTTGAGGGAGATGTTCTAATGTTTTGGCATAGGAAACTCATTTTCCCTCAAGATAAAGTCTAATGTTTTTACTTTTTCCTTTACATAGTAAAATACTGGTTGGTTCCAGAAACATGCTTGTAATCCAAAGCACTGGTATATCAAAGCAAATTTCAAGACCCATTGACTGAGTTGTGATCATGTGACATTCAGTGTCACATACTACTCATATTGTAAGACATTGCTCATTTATCATGTTAAAATTTATTAGAAAGATTTGTTCATTGTGAAGAACACTCATAGAACAAGTTATTCGCAGTCCAAGGTCTTACTGTATTTAGCTCGGACTTGACAATTCCATTAGGACTTTTCACATCTGCTTTACCTGCTGTGAGCATTCTGTTGTTAGATATTGGAAAACCTGAAACACATAGATGAGGTAAAACTCGCCTAGAAGTGATACCTGCGAAACTCCAGGGGCCCTTCACATAATTACTTTCTCCTATAATGGGAACTATAAGTATGGTTCTATGGAGCAAAATGGGAAGTTCGAATTTCTTTCCTACTTTCTACTGTACTCCCAATGGCACCTCAGTGGGGATTCCCAAAGGTCAATTTGAGGGTTAAGAGGTGGTGGTTGCATGACTAATCCCAGGATCAAGGGCTTTGCTTGAGAATCAGATTCTATCCATTTCAAATATCTAGAAACTCCCTAGTTCTTTGCCCGCTATAGCCTTTTTCTTATAAGAAGGGCATAAATTTTCAATAAGCACATCCTAGCCTCCGGAATCTGAGGCCTGGCTTTGCTCCTAACTGGATCTAGCATGATATATATATTTTTAATTAGAAAGAGAAAGTGTGCAAGTTGGGGAGAGGGGCAGAGGGAAAGAAAGAGAGCAAGAGAGAATCTTAAGCAGGCTCCACATTCAGCATGGATCCCAACGTGGGGCTCAATTCCACAACCCTGGGATCATGACCTGAGCTGAAATCAAGAGCAGGATGCTCAACTGAGCCACCCAGATGCCCCAATATCTAGTATGATTTTAAGCATAGCATGTAAGTATCTTGATCTTTAATTTCATGTTTAAAATCTGGATAATAGTCTCTATGTAATGAGCCTTTCTTGGGATTAATGAGATCCAGTTGCAAACTTTTCATCACCGTGATCGGTCTATAGTAAGAGATTGTAAAATGTGAAAATTTTTGTGTTTTAAATACCCTTTTGGATAATTTGCATTTTATTTCTTTAATCTCCATAACCATTTGGTGAGGAAGGGATTCTCCTCCCCCTCTTGTGCCTGAGAAAACAGAGGTTCAGAGAGATCCACTAATAGCCCGAGATAGCCACATTTGAAGGCATGGTCAAGCAGCAGAGGTGGTTAAGGGCACGGACTGAATTCTGGGGCTGTGTGAAGGGAACAGCTACAGGGCCCCTCTCTGCCTCCATTTCTGCATCTGTGAAAACAGAGCAATTGTAGCTGCCTCATAAGATTTTTAAGAACTTAAACTAACTTCTCCTTTGTGAACACTTACAACAGTGCCTGGAACACACTGAATGCTAATATGGTCTCTTATTAAACATTTTATTTTGTTTTTATCTCTGACTTGAAATTGTCTACGTTTTTGCTTAAAGGTTTCCTTCAGTTTTAGGTAAGAAATTAAGTGCTTTGGAAACAAAGGACCCCTCTCTCATTCCGCCTGAGCTCAAACCTGGTTAAAGCCACTTTTATGCATTCTTTTATAATCTTTTATAACTTTATTTTTTGGACCTCAGGCAGTGACCTCCTTTTGTAGACCGTTGTAAATCTGGGATCATGCCTGTTTCGTATTTCTCCTGCAAAATGCCAGTCTCCCCCTGTGGCTAGAATTCTTACCCCACATGACTGACACCTAACACAGGTCCGACTGCCAAATGCCCTCTTTTCCTTTGGCTGGGCGTCTGGGTTTGGCTCCAGTTTTCGTTTCACTTGGGAGATGTGGTGTCAATCAAGACTGTATTGCTGGGTAAGATAAGTGGGCCGAGAACACATTGTAGAAGCCATTTCGCGGAGCTTTGGGATTGTACCTGAGCTGGAAGATTTAGCAGAGAGATCTCAGGCTTTTGTTCGCTCTGTGCTATGTCTGTGTGATACGTTGTATGGGGTTTTTCTTTGCCTTTTAAATTATGACCTTTCTGAAGGCCAAAGCCTTGTCTGTATATTCAGCTAGATCTGTCATAGAGAGGGCACCAAAATGATCAATATATATATATAAATTCTATACCGTACCTGTTCAGAGAGCACTCCCTGTAGACTAAGATTATCCTAATACTCGATGCTAGTGTTCCCAGCGTTCTCGTAATAGAAGAAGGCACTGAAAAACAACAGGATTTATGCTCAAATAATTAGAAGGAAATTGAACTTGAAACACCTGAACTTTTCAACCACTGATTTTAAAAGATGGTAAAACAAGCAAAAAACAGTTCTCAGACTTCCTATATTTTTCGATGAACTTACCAAAATTCTGCTTCATGGGACACAATGCTCTACCAGGGAGGGGCTGACAAACTACATCCTGCAAGCCAAAATTGGCATCACTCCCCCCTCACTTTTAAATTTTTTCTTTTTTGTAATTAAGGTTTTATTGGAGCACAGATTCCTCATTTAGGAATCGTATATGTCTCTATGATATTACAGTGGCAGAGTTGACTTGCCGTAGAGACCATATGGCTTACGAGGACAAAAGTATATATCTGAATCTTTCCGTCTTCTCAGTTCTGTCCTTGGTTACATGTAACCAAGTTTTCCAATAAAACTTTACTAGCGGGCTAGAGTTGGCCAATCCTTGGTAAATTGGAAAAAAGAAGGTACTTTAGATCAGATATACCAACTATATGACCTGGGAAGCAATACTTCACCTTTGTGAACCTCAGTTTACACAGCCTTAAGGCAGGAATATTGATGCTTATCTCACATGATTGTTAAAGGGAGAAAATAGGAAAATGTATGATTAGGAACTAGCACATATGAAATTCTCTCTAAATGTTCATTGGCACCTTTTTATTTAACACCTCATGCCTGCAGACTATCAGGAATTTACAATTAAAATGTAGGAAAACATCACCTCCACCAAACACCAAGGGAGGTGTTTGTCTCAGAAAACAGGGACAGAGAAAAGATTTAAATTAAAAAAAAATTTTTTTTAATGTTTATTTTTGAGAGAGAGAGACAGACAGAGGGAGACACAGAACCCAAAGTAGGCTCCAGGCTTGGAGCTGTCAGCACAGAGCAAGACGCAGGGCTCAAATTCATAAACCGTGAAATCATGACCTGAGCCGAAGTCAGATGCTTAACCCACTGAGCCACTCAGGTGCCCCAAAAGATTTAAATTTGTAAAAATCACGTTAGTTTCATGTAAGAACTCTAGTTTGGCTTGTTTGACTAAATATTAAAGGGAGAGAATAAAAAAAATTTAAAATAAAGGAGAGAGTAATATTTACAAATTCATACCATTTTAACATTCCAGATTCTTCTTTAACATTAAATTTTGAAAAATACACTGGTTTAGATACATTTCATACTCTTAAATACTGAAGAACTTAGTGTAGTTTTATAAGGTCTTTGATGTTTTTCGATGTTCACAAATCTCTCTGCCACATCATTAAGCCAACTATTCCTCACGATCGCTTTTCGAAATGAAGCACCCAGGACTAAAAGCTAGAAAAGCATCTGTATGCATGTTTCAAAGCAGTGAAAAATGAAAGTGTTAGAAGCAAATGATGCCCTTGGGCCGTTGCAGGAATGTTGGTCCCGAACATCATCCATCACCAAATTTTGAATGTGGGATTGTGGGATATTGTTGTACCAGGCTTAAAAAAAAAAAAAAAAGTTCTTCTATTTATAATCTGTCTTCTCCTCTAAGTATAGTACAGTGTACTTCCTTTACCTCTGTGAAATCAAAAGCTTCTGGTATAAAAATAAAACCTACACTGGAGCATCACAAGACAGATGGGGACTTCTGAGACAGACTCGTGCCGCTGGGTTGGCTGAAATCTCCATTCAGTGGTGTAAACTTGCACATGAAACCCAACTTCCCTGATCTTTTGTTTCCTTCCATTTAGTGGTAATAAAATGCACACTAATTATGTGCATTATATTAATGACGTGATTAACATAAGTGACTACGTAGTGGTTACTAGATCCTCTGTAAGCTTATTTCTTCCCCAGTGTTCATATTATTTTAGAATAAAAGATACAGAGCTGTGAATTTCAAATCGGGATACAGGACAACCAGAATATCCACGGTGATGTGTCAGGGGGCAACTGAAACCTCAGACGGTAGGTATTTTCTCAGTGTATCAAGTAAACTCAACTTTTCATGAGGATTTGATCAGTTTGAGTCCCACCTCTACTGGCTTCTCTTTTTTAGACACTTGAATACGTTACTTCATCTCTTCAACTCTCATTTTCTGTACCTGGAAAACAGGGATCATATACATCTAATAGATGGCTTGAGGATAAATAAGATTGTATGAAAATGTAACCAGAGAGAATTTGTGAAATTTTTGTGAACAGTAAAACAGTCTAAAGATGTAAGTTTTGATGCTATTAGCTGGCGAATCCTCCATTTTATCAGTAAAATGGGCTAAGAGTCTGTACACAAGGGAAGCTTTGAGGAGTAGGTCTTTTGCCTGAAGTCCTATGTTCTTTCTAACCTTATTTTAAAAATGTTTTTAATGTTTATTTTTGAGACAGACAGAGCATGAGCGGGGGAGGGTCAGAGAGAGAGGGAGACACAGAATGTGAAGCAGGCTCCAGGCTCTGAGCCGTCAGCACAGAGCCCGACGCGGGGCTTGAACTCACAGACCGCGAGATCATGACCTGAGCCGAAGTCGGACGCTCAACCGACTGAGCCACCCAGGCGCCCCTTCTCTAACCTTATTTTAAACACCTAAAGTGTTTGGGGTTTTTATTTGTTTTGGTTTTTGTTTTTGCTCAGTATAGATTGAATTAAACCTCTCTTGATATCCCCGTTTGTAAAATAGGAATTACCTCAATGATCTGAGAATTAAATGGACATAATGTACATGAGATTTGCCTGCAGAGGGCTTAAAGACTGGACTCTGAAATTCCATTCTTTGCTGTTTCTCCCCTTTTCTGTCCTCATTACCTGCAAGTTTCTTCCAACCTGAAGAAAAATTCCGAAGCCGGAATTCTGTTATAATGGACTTTGGCTATAGCCCTAGTAACTGATTTCTGAGTGACATGGCCTTAAAAAAAAAAAAAAACAAAACCTTTTATTCAGAATTGGATATTTGCCAATTACTTTGGAGAATTTTTTCTGATTCTTTCAAGAGGATGCAAAATAATGGATTATAGGAAAATACTAAACAATTCAATACAAACCATCATGTTAAGAAATTATTTTTCTCTGGTTAGCTTTCATTATGCCTGTTTATAAAGTCATTAGGCCCTTTAATATGTTTTTTTTTTAAATACGTGTCATATATTTTTAGGGGTCCTTATATCCAGCATTTTCAAATTCCAATTCATAAAAATATCTTCACTTGTTCTTTAATTTACATTATGACTAAAGTTTAAATTTGTAAACAGCACCTGCTAACTAACTTTTGCAGGACCAGCTGGATTAGGAACTTTTTAGACTGGCAGTAGCTTCCGCTGCACATTCTTACAGAAATGGTTCCTTTTTTTTTTCTTGATGTTAAAATGTATTGAATACTAGGTAGATACTAGATGCTAAGGACATTTCTTGTATTTTACTATAGGACTCCTCACAACGATCACTGAACAGATACAGTTATTTAATATTTTTTTACAGTTTTGTCAAAAGCAGAGCTTGAGGAAAGAGGTTAAAGAAATAAAACTTACATAAGGTCATTCAGATAGTAAATTATGTGTCTCAGTTAAAGTGAGTAACTACAGTTTGGTCTGTTCTCCGGCGCTTCTTCTGGTTAAATTCTTTATTAGCTTCTATTATATTCCACCTCCTGTACACCATAATTCTTAGAATGGAAAATCTGGAAAACCGGCCGGAGTTCTCCCCACTTTCCAAAATGGCACAGCATCCAAGATAAGACACAAGACTGAGCTTCAGGATTTTAGAAGAGAAATCATACCTTTTTACTCTGTGTTATGGTGAAAAGTGGGAACTGCACCGCCTGTATCTCCTACTATGGATGTTTAAACCCCATCAAAAATGTACTACTAGGTGTTTATCCAAAGGATACAAAAATGCCGATTTGAAAGGGCACATGCACCCCCAATGTATAAGCAGCACTCTCAACAATTGCCAAATTATGGAAAGAGCCCAAGTGTCCATTGACTGATGAATGGATAAAGAAGATCTGGTGTAAATAAGTACAATAGGATATTACTCAGCCGTAAAAAGGAATGAAATCTTTCCATTTGCAGCAACATGGATGGAATGAGGGAGTATTGTGCTAAGTGAAATAAGTACGAGGAAAACAAATACCATGTGATTTCATTCATGTGTGGAATTTAAGAAACAAAACAGATGAACATAGGGGAAGGGAAGGAAAAATAAAAACCAAGAGGGAGCCAAACCATAAGAGACTCCTAAATACAGAAACAGAGTTGCTGGGAGTGGGGGTAGGAGCTAAATGGGTGATGGACATTGAGGGCGCTTGTTGGGATGAGCACTACGTATTATATGTGATAAATCACTAAATTCTCCTGAAACCAATACTACACTGTATGGCAACTAACTTGGATTTAAATAAAAAAATAAAAATCTGGTTATTACACTCCACGTTCTAAAATCTGAAAAGAACTCTTTTCAGTGAGGGCCACTGCCTTCTGTCCAGAGTGTCTCCAACTCTGCTGCCTTAGAGACCCTAAAGCTTTCTCCTGTACACTCTCACTACCAATTTTACCTTTCTCTTACATATTCTCAATTACTATTTCCTATATACTAGGTTTAGTGAGGCATATTAACAGTGTAAAATCCATCTCTTTGTGTACAGATCAATGAGTTTTAACAAACATGTACAAGGTACACACTTAGGTAGCAACCACCACAATCAAGATTTAGAATATCTAGTATTCTAGATACTTAGAATATGAGCACCCAAAGTTTCTTTTGTTCTTTTAAACTCCATTCCTGTGTCCATTCCTACTTCCTGGGAACTATTGATCTGATTTCTGTCCAGAAATACTTGGTCTTTTGCAAAGAGTTTGCCTACAGTGCCAAGCTTCTTTCATTTAGCAAAATCCTCTTGAGATTTATTTAAATTAAACATATCAGTAGTTCTTGGCGGCTTCTTGCAGTTGTATTCCGTTGTATAGATATAAAATTATCCTTTTATTAGTTGAATGACTAGCTGGATTATTAATATCTTATAGAGTGTGTTTAACACTATAAAAATGTTAAATAGTTTTCTTAAGTGATGGTAACTTTTTGCCTCACCACAAGCAATAATTGAAAACTCCAGTTAGTTCACCACCTTAACGGTACTAGACATTGACAGTTTTTTGTTTTCGTGTTGTGTTTTAGCCATTCTCATAAGCATATAGTGATAATGCATTGTGGTGTATGTTTGCATTCTTATATTGGAACACCTCATGTGGTTATTTGCTTCTTTGATAAATAGCAAAGGATTTGACCCATTTTATTCGTTTGAGTTGTGAGAGTTTTTTTTTTTACGTATTCTGGGTACATGTTCTTTACTAGAGACAACTCTTGAAAATACTTTATTCCAGTTTGTACATCGTTGTTTCTTTTCCTTAATGGTGTCTTTGAAAAAGCTATTTATTTTCAGGATGATCCCTATACTGGGATTGCATTGAATCTATAGATCAGTTGAGGGAATATTGATATCTTAACATGTGTTGTTCAGATTCATAAAATTTGTATCACTTTATTAGATTTTTTCTTTGATTGCCCTTAGAAATATTCTGACATTTTCTTTTTTAAAATTTTTATTTATTTTTTAATAATTTATTGTCAAATTGGTTTCTGTACAACACCCAGTGCTCATCCCAACAAGTGCCCTCCTCTGCGCCCATCACCCACTCTCCCGCCTTCTACACTCCCCTCATCCCTCAGTTTGTTCTTAGTCTTTGAGAGTCTCTTATGTTGTTCTGACATTTTCAATAAATAAATCTTGTATGTATTGGCTTGACTTACCTTTAAACTCTTCTTTTTTGATTGCATTATACATTGTTCTGGGTTTTAACTTTATTTCTGGTTATTCTTTGGCAGTAGATAGACATACATTATTTATATATTGAACATGTGTCCTGCTAAATTTACTTATGTGTTTTAAATTTTTTCCTGTATATTCTTTGCAGTTTTTCTAAGCATATTATCTTCAAAGAAAGACCATTATTTTTCATCTAAATGCTTTGCCTTTTTCTTGACTTATTACACTAGCTAGGACCTCAGTATGATAGTAAATAGAAGTGATATTGGACATCTTTGACTCATTCTTGATCTAATCAAGGAAATCAGTCTCTCACCATTGAATATGAAGTTAGTTGTAGATTTTATGTAATGCCTTTTATCAGAAGAGTAAGATCTTTCCTGATGCAATCTTATTGAGAGTTTCTATCATGAATGGGTGTTGAATTTTGTTGAATGATTTTTCTCCATCTATCGAGTTGCTCAAATGATTTTTTTTAAATATGTTGATATGGTGAATTACACTAATTTTCTAATGTTAAGTCCTACTCAGTCATGAGGTATTACGCTTTTTATATATTGTAATACTTAATTTGCTAATCTTTTAAGGATTTTATGTGTCTTTGAACTTAAAAGATACTAGTCTGTAGTTACCTTTCTTTGTGATGTCTTGGTTTATTTTTAGTGTTGGAGTAAGGTTAGCCTTATATATTGAGTTAGGAGGTATTTTGTATTTTAAAAATACTATAAAAATGAAGATTTGGACCTAGCCAGTGGCTTGAGTTTCCTTTCCTCATTTTGTTTGGTTTATTGGTGATTATTTTTACTACTTTTTTGTCATGATCTGAATTATAAACCAAAAGAGGAAACAGAAGATTAAAACAAAGAGGTCCTTGCAAGATAATCAATAATTTGGCAAAATAAGCATCTTAAAACTAATAATATTATAGTTCCAGAAGAAAAAATTAGAAATATTATGGTCTGTATTAAAGAAGTGAAGGGGCACCTGGGTGGTTCAGTCAGTTGAGTGTCCAACTCTTGGTTTCCGCTCAGGTCATGATCTTGAGGTTTCTTGGGATTGAGCTCCACGTTGGGCTCTGCTCTGGCAGCACAGAGCCTCCTTGGGATTCCTCTGTCTCCATCTCTCTGCTCCTCACCCACTCGCATTGTCAGTGTCTCTCTCCAAGTAAACAAATAAACTTAAGTGAAGATGCATATACCCATTAGTGAATCTATATTTTTTGCTTTAGCAATACACCTGGTGGAAGGTTTTGAAGCTTTTATCAAGACCACTGACAAAAATTATTCACTATAGTAAACGGTGCACTTGACTTATTTAGAAGATTTGAGGAATAAATTGAGATAAAATGTCTTTTTAAATGTGCTTCATTTTCAGTTAAAATTGTCACAGTTCAGGAAGACTCAGTCTTAGAAGTAGTTTGGGGGCTCATCTGTGACCTAATATCAGAAAATTCTTTGAAATATGACAATGTTGCCTTAAAATTTTAGGGAAAATTTAGTCCTTTAGAAATGAATTCTTTTAAAAAGACTTCTAAGTTAGTAGCATTTCATCTTCCCCAGTGGAGAAGGAAGATTTTCTGCATTTCTAGGGGGAAGACTTGTCACATCCAATGCCATTCATATGTAAGGATAACTTGGAAATTGATGCCAGCTGATAAGGGATAGGAAAATAAATACAATAAGGTTAGTGGCCTAGAGTGTCATAGAGGGTGGTACTATGTACTCTAGATAAGGTAGTTGGGGAAGACCGGTTTGACAAAGTGATGCTTGAGATGAGAGGACTTTGAAGACCTTTAAGCAAACGAGTACAAGAAATGACTTACATTTTTAAAAGGATCAATCTGCCTGCTGTGGAAAGGTAGGTTTGCAGGCAAAGTTGGAAACGGGGAGATAAGTTAGCAGGCTGTTTCAGTAGTCCAGACTACAGATAATGGTGGGGTGGGCCCAGAAAGAAGAGATGAAAAATGGCCTCTGGGTTTATTTACAAAGTAGAGCCAATACATTCACAGGTAATTAGCCATGGGGTGAGAGAGGAGGAGGAGTCAAAGATGACTCGAAGAGCTTTTGGACCGATAAACTAGAAAAGAATTGCCAATTACTGAAAGGGGAATGACTGAGGTAGAAACAGGTTTTCTGGAAGGGCATCATAAGTTTGGCTTGGATATGTTAAGATTGATGTGTATATTAGTTGTGTAGGGCTCTTTATGAGTACGGAAGGTAAGGGACAAGTTGGATTGAGTGTATGAATTAGGGACCCAACGTCATATAGAAGGAACAGAGGGAGGGAGGGAAAAAATTAAGCATAAACCTTAGTAAGAGTCCAAATTGTCCTTCATTCATTCCTTGGGCCTTCACATTCCAGTTGTGGCTGGAAATGCCTGGTGAACATGAATGAGGTGAGGCTGACATAACCCAGATGATAGTCTTTGTTTCTCCTCCTTGAGCTTAGTTTCCTGTGTGGATTAGCAAAGTCACTTCATGACTTTGGGCTTCTTTTCAGCCTGCGTCTGTAGCCTCTGGGAGTTGTTGTGAATCTTGGTTTATTAATATTTGCAAAAGTGCTTTCAGGTCCTTTGTCGAAAGGCATTATAGAGAAGCAGAGGGTTATTATTAAGGATGACATTTGCTCATTGTGATTAAAAATGACAAAATGAAATTTCAAGTGCAGAAGTCAACACTGCAATTTAATGTATAAAGGTGTCTTTGCACATCAACATGCAGCCAAATGAGGTCCATCTGTATTACGGAGATTTTTCTAGTTTGCTTTCAAATGAGGATTGGTTTTCAAGTGGGGAATTGAATGTAAGCAGACATCAGCAGAGGCCAAAAATATACCGTTTCAGCTAATTGCATCCGTTTGCACAATGGTTTTTTTTTTCCCCCTTTAATTTATCACAGACTGCAAATGGAGCCCAGAGAACTGTGCATTGAGGCCACATCCACATGGTTTTATTTACCATTGCACACAGAATTTTATTGGGCTATAAAATAAATGGATTTCAGCTGAAGCAATTAGAACAGTACCTTCTAAGGCCACCGTGCAAATTAGCACATACCCATGGGCTCTTCCTTGGAAGAAGCCTGCGATATGCAGAGAGGAAATGGGGTGGAGCTTGAAGGGGGTGGTGGGAAATTCTTACTCATATTTGTTACTTTCTCAGAGCATGCTGTTTGTGACCCCCCGAGCTATACCCATTGTAGGTTGCATTGTAATCAAGGACAAGCTGATATGGTTGGATTGAGAAATCTATTTGGCTGACAGTGTTTGGGTGGAAAATTGATCTTGCTTTTGGATGGAGATTGGGGAGAGAAACAGAAGACTTGATAGAAAATTCGTTTGCTGAATTTTGAGTCTCTCTCTCTCTCTCTCTCTTTCTCTCTCAACCAAGTAAGGCAAATGTTCCAATGTGTATTGGTCCACAGCTTAGCATAAGTGAAACTCTGAAGTCTCTCCACTACCCCTTCTGGCATCACCATTTAATGCCCAGATAACCTTGAAAACTTTTCACCACTGTATTGCTCTTGGCTCAGGCCAGTGATATAAACAATGGCTTGAGAGTATGGCCTTCCTCTCTGTTTCAGTTGTGGCACCAATTCCATTTGTATGGAGAGAATGGCATGAGTTAGAGACAGAAATCCACCTTTACACACAGGTAAGAGGAAATGACTCTGAATTTGCTTAGCAACTTTTGAAACTCTCAGCCAGATCAAGACTTAAAAAACAAAGTTTTCAAGGATCTGAGAAGGGGAGGTTGGAAACAAGTTTTCTCTAAGCGAAATACTGCTGAGTCTGTAATTTCCACACTGTGCTTTGGGGACAGCATGGTCCTGTTACCTTTGAACCATCTGCCTAGTGAAGAGGCCCTCAAGGATTCACTTAGAGAGCACGGACAGCTGCGTGTCCAGCAGTGGCTGGATTTACATCTGACAAAAACAGGTTCTGAAATGGGATATGACTGTATCCTAATCTCCAACAGATAGCTTTGGTGGAAGCTTCAAAAGAGTATTGTTTTGTAGCGTCCTGCCTTGCCACAGGGTGTTTGGGCTAAAGATGTTTGTATGTTTCTGAGGACCATGGGGTGAGGGGAAAGCAAACTATGAAGAACTGTATTAACTATGAAATTCTGTCCAATAAGGTAGCTTTGTGGGACTAAGAAGACTTCAGCAGAGAGAGGGTGGAGATACACCACTGTATGCCCAGTAAGGGAGAAGAGAACTAAAGAGAATAAAAAGACCATACTTAGGAAATTTCTTCAGAGTTCCATTGTTCAGCACCTCTCTCCTGCATTTTCCTAACTCTAGGTAAAGGATTGCTCAAAACACTGATGTGTAGGTCATGTTCCTACTGGAGTTTTGCCATCTAGAGGCAAAGTAGATTACCCTTACTAAATTCTACGGAAATAGAGATAAGAGTAAAGTTGTTTTGGCCACACTTCGTTTGTCTTGCTTATGTGTCACCTATGTTTTCTGCATGAAATGGGGTCGAATTCAGTATAATTCACTTAACCATCTATTATTGAGTGCCTTTCATGTACAAAATCCTGGGCGATCAAGATGAGAAGGGTAACTTTTTCAAAGATGTAATTTCTAACCTGCTTAAAGTATGGGAAGTTGCTGGGAGATGAAGAGACCCATACGTGCTGTTTTTTCTATTCTGTGGTTTTCAGTTCCTCTGTGCTTTCACAGAACAGATTATTTGAATGCTTACTCCCTATTTCCCTTGTGAAGTTGTCTTTCTACGTAGATACCTTCTTTCTCATAGTCATTCTTGGGTCTGCTTTTTTTAAAGCTCTGTAGCGTGTCCTTCTCTTGTTCTCTTCTGTGTTACAGGAGTCTGATTCCGGCAAGGTTGCATTCCCCAGGCTTCCCAATTAGGTATGGCTAATGCCAAGTGCACTTAGAATATTGTGGGAGATGCAGTGCTTGGGAGACAGAAACTGCTAGCGTTTTTTGTATAAACTTGCCTTCTCAATCAATGGAAATTTATAATCACTTTGAAAATAAAGACCGGCTTATTCATGTATTCAGGGGTGGCACCATAATTTTGGGGACCCACTGAAAAATAAAAATATGGAGGTTCTCATTCAAAAAGGGAAAAAAGCTTGCTTCTTTCCTGTACACTCTTGACCAGTAAAGGTGTTTTTAATTTGCTCTTTAATATTGCAGTCCCTCTGGTGCAGGGATACTCAAGGAACAAGTATAGAATCTCACAGGCATCAGTGGACCCCACCAGTGACATGTTACACACAGGTAGTCACGTGGGACAAGAGACTAGATTCTTTCTTGCCAGTTGCTAGCCCAATGCCTCTGGAAGTTGAGCCAACTACTTACCCTTCCCACAGGCTTGCTACTTCAACTTCCAGTGGACAGGTTCCCTACCCCTATTCCCAACCAGGAGCATTACAACAGCTATGTCAGGATGTACTAGGTAGGCTAGCCTCCACCAAGTTGTGAGGTTGCCTTCTCATGGAGCTGCTGCCATGCCCTCACCTGAGATGCTTAGGAGGCATGTGTCCAACACTAACTCTTTCCATGCTTGTGCCCAGGCCATCATCGGGGTGGAGAGTGGCAGTGGAATGAGAAGAGGGCACCCAGGATACTGGAGGACAGACAGTAGGTGGTTGAGATCCCGTCACGGAAAGGTAGCTAGAGGTTGGACCACACATGAGCTAAATCTGAGTTCCTAGTGATGCTTCATTGTCATATTGGTCTTCACGTAGAAAACTCAAGTTCAAAGATTATTAACAATTTCGAGACAATTGCCGCAGAGCATCTAAGCCCTACTGCAGAACTCCGTGTGACTGCATCTGGACACGTGCCTATAATTGAGGCCCTGCATGTATATATTCTCCTGAATTATCAATGACTATTGAGCAAATAATCCAATAAATGACTGTAAGAATGAATGAATAATTGAATAAATGAATGAGGTAACCAACCATTTAATCAGGCTTACCTAATAATCTACTGCTTCAGTTGAACACCAGAAATAATGTACTAGAAGTTAGCTAGCATTTACTTAGATCTTCCGTGTTCAAGATACTTTAGGAGATCTATTCAGGTGAAGGTGAAAGTAATGTTTCCCCCAGGATTTACCCAGTGTTCCATGGTGCAGGTAAAGTGGAGAGAGGATGTGGATAGCATTTCTTTTTGGTTTAATACACAGAAAACATAGCGTTCTCAGCTCAACCATAGTCCTGCAAGTTCTGTCCTGCCATTATATTTCAGTTACAGAAAAAATTGGGGACCTGTAGGGGAGACAAAAGGAACAAACACCTATTGCTCTCTTTCTAAATGCTGGATACTATTTGGGTGTTTTTCATTTATTATCTTAATTAAATCCTTATATTAACCACACAGATGAAATAGCTGTTAATATATCCATAATCCCAATGTCAAGAAGTCAAGTCAGTTGATTAAAGTCTCCTGTTAGTGGAGTGCCAGAGACTCTAAGCCTGTTATATATTCTTCCAAAGTTTGAGTCTAGGCTCTTTTTACAAATAATAAATAAATGCTTTAAAAATTGTTCGTTAGATGGTATTTGTTGTGTTTCTCTCTTGACATAGGAATACAAAAAGTCTTTGAGGTTTTGGATAGCTCCTTTTTAAAAAAAAATTAGGTTGCAGAAAAAAATGATGCAGTAATTAAAACAGCAAAAATCTAAAGAGGTTTGTGCAAATCATCATTAGTAACACTTTTTAACATGAACTGAACACTGAACTCCTTTAAACAAAGAATTTGAAAGAATCCGTAACCTCACTATGTGGCCCTCCCTCATTTCCTATTGCAACAAAATTCAAATTTCTTCCTTTACTAATTATTTTCTGTTTTTTATCTTGGGAAATATGGGTGATTGACACCTCCAGGGTGTTATAAACAAATTAGATGTACAAATAGTAATGAATGATTTTCCCTGTTATGTTTTCTGGGCTGTGAATTCTGCCTGAGATTTTATTGGGTGGATTAATTTCACCAAAATATAATTCCATTTGCTTTTATGAAAGAAGGACAATTGCTGCTCGCTCTCAGTCCTGATCTCAGTTTTGGATTAGATGTTACGGTTAAATGCAGCCACATTTGGGCTTTGATGGAAAAATGATACGATACCTCCATATTGTTTCCTAAACAGTCCTTAGCATTTATCTAGCCCTTGAGCTCTTCGAATAAAACTGTTAGAAAAATGTCAATCACAACATCATTTCCTTGTTGCCCAGAATAATTTGGCAACATGTGTGCATTGGGCTTTCTGATGGGTACAGAAGATGGACTGTGGGAGTTTCGATTATAACGTGAACCTTCCAATTACAACATGAATCCTCTTCATAGATGGATTTGTACACAGGATAAGCAGATTGAAGAGAGTGGTCACGTAATAATACTGTCTTAGATCATTGGGGCTGTTATAACAAAATACCATAAACTGTGTGACTTATAAATAATAGAAATTTATTTCTCACAATTCTGGAGGCTAGAGATCCAAGAGCAGAGTGCCTGTAAGGGATGAGATGACCTCTGGGGTCTCTTTTAGAAAAGCACTAATCTCATTCATAAAGGTTCCATGTTGATGACCTAATCACCTCCCAAAGGTCCTATCTTTTAATACCACCTTATTGGGGGTGAGAATTTCAACATTTGAATTTGGGTGGGGGGGGGACACAGTAGCAAAACAGTTTTCCAAGAACAGATACAGAAAGAGCCCCAGGATAATTTAGATGCAAGAAGGATTGTTACCAGCTGGGGAATTGAGGGGGACTTTAAATAAGAGGTTATGAAAAGGAGACAAAGTAAAAATGCTAGGATTCAGTCATTTCTTTGAGTCAAGGAAAATACCCTTGATGACACTAAAGTTCTTTGTTGGAGGTAGAATGTTAGTTGTGTTTGTTTTGGTCATCGAATTTATGGAAGCACTATAGATTGGTGAGTAAAGGGTCTGTGCATTCCAAAGTGTATATTTCCAGTGTTAATTTGCTGATTCATGAGATATTGGGAACTTGCTTTAATTATAGGCTAGCAGGGGCCCTGTGTGATAGGATAATTTATTGTTTATTCACTTATTCATTCTTACATTCATATAGTCCCTCAAATATATTAACTGAGCATCTATTAAGTAAAAAGCACTGAGCCAGGTACCAGGGATAGTGTGGGCAGTGTGACTGACCAGGTCACTGTTCTCATAACATTAATCTAGATCTTTGCTACTCTAAGTGTGACGAGTGGACCAGAAACATCAGCATCACCTGGGCAGTTTTGAGAAGTGCAGAATCTTTGCCCTAGCTCCGTGAAATCGGAGTTTGCATTTTAACTAGATCCCCAGTGGATTTGTGCGCATATTAAGAACTGAGAAGTTGGATTTGCAGCCCTAACTAGAGTTGAGCAAATAGTCTGCAAGCTGGGCTATCTTGGTCAAATCCTCAAGAGAACAAGGAAAGTGACTACATGCAAGGCTTCTCTTGATTGAGAAGGGGCTGTGGGTTTCAAAAGAAACTTCACATAGAATGACTACCTGGAGAGAGAAGCTAAATCCCGAATGTAGAAAATCTGAACATACAGAGATGGACAAACTGATAAGCTCAGATTTCTTACGCTAAATGAGACTAGAGGGAAATCTGCGTGCCTCCCAGCAGTGTAACAACTTGGGTCCCTTTAACCAAATAGATCAGCCTTTCTCTTTGCTTGCCTAGAATCTGTCCTTTGTCAATCTCGGTTTGTGCAAATGTTGTCTATCCTTTGGTAACCAGCCTACATGAGTCCTCCTCAGAGTCGTCTTCAGTACCTCAGCTAGAACCAATCTCTTTCTCCTTGGAGCGTCCCCATTCTGTACCTCTTCTATACCTGTACCTCTCTATGACACCTGCATATTTCTGTCTTTGGACACACATGCACAAGTCTGTGATGTATTTGCTTCCCAATAATGCCTATGAGGAAAACAGGCCCACGGCCTATCTTTAAAATACACACTTGGCATATTATCACACACATTCCAGGTCCTCGATTGTGCTTGTTGGATGAACTGAGACCTGCAAATCGCCACTGCATTTCCATATATGTTAAAATAGCGATGGAGATAGGTTAACTGTTTGGCCAAATGCCTTGAAAACTACCGTATGGCATCATTCAATCCAAAATGTCTTTATTATGGTTAAGATTTATATCCAAGCTATGCCATGTGCAGTGAAAGTCTGTAGGTGTTCTTACAGTGAGGTCTGTAAGGTGTTCTGAATTTTAGTTAGGGAAGTGAGACACTTATTTCAAAGAATAGTTAATAGCAAAAGAATGAAGAATGCAATAACAAATGACTAATTTAGCATATTTAAATGCAAAAGTGGTAAATAATGACCATGAGGATTCTGGGAGGATCAGGGATAAATAGGCATTGGTGAGAGTTTCCTAAGAATTGGGTGGAATAGGTAAAGCTTGGGTTGGGCTTTTAAGGGTTCTTAGTATTGAGTTGAGGAAGAAAACTACATTAAAGGTTTACACACAGAGACTTGAAGTGTTTCAAAAGTAGGAGAAGCAGTTATTCTCTTCAAAGAAGATTCAATGTTGATTTTGAAAGGAAGAGTCTTGTGTCAGGGTGAATGTTCCAAAGATGGCTGCAGTAATACTTCTCATTTCTTACCCTTTTCTGTAATGTGATCTTGGCACTCCTTCTGAAAAGGAGGGTTTTTGTCTCCTCCCCTTGCATCTGGACAGGCTTATGGTTACTTTGGCCAATGGAGTAGAATGGAAGTGATGGTGTGTGACTTCTAAGGCTAGGTCTTGAAAGGTTAGGTAGTTTCTGCATCTCATGGAATGCTCACCCTCTGACACTTTTGTGTGGGAAAGCCTTCTTGGAACCCGATTGCTGTGCTATGCAGAGAAGTCTTGTGTAGGCGATCCAGTCAATAGCCCAGATGAGCCCAATCTTTAAGTCATTCAAGTCCAGGTATGCGACATTTGAGTAAGCAACCTCAAGATTATTCCAACCCCCAGCCATACTGTCATTTATATCCCTTATAAGTTTCCCTAGCAAAAGCCTCAGACATTGTCGAATAGAGGTAAGCCAACCCTGCTGAGTCCTGTCCAAATTCCTGATCTGTAGAATATGTAAGCATAATACAGTGATTTTAGGGATGCCTCTTTTACGTAAGGCAGTGTTAAATAACTGAAACCACCCTGGTGTCCCATCATCCCTGGTGTAATGACAGGAAGGCACATATTTTGGAGTCAGACAACCCTCAGTTTGATTCTGAACAATTTACTTCCTTTGCGGGATGCTTACACAAATCAAACAGTTCCAGGGGCCATTTCCTCAACTATAATGGGGATGATCATACTAATATTACAGAGACACTGACAAAATTGAGTCGAAATATGTAGGAGGCCAGCTACAAAACAGTTACCCAATATGTTATAGGTGTCATTACTGGTATGTAAAATCAAAAGTGGTCCCGCCGTAGGGATCAGCACCATTTACAGGAGGCTGTCAAGTGAGAAGACTACTGGAGGAGAATGTAGGGAGACAGCAATTCTGGGGGGTGGGGGGTGTATGAGGGCCTTTCCCTTTGTAGTGTTTTGCTCAGGAACCCTTAATTTATGCAAATAATAATAGCAATAACTAAATTTAAATCATGCTTTAAAGGTTATGTGGCGCTTTGTAAATGGGACTGTATTTGAGTTTGGGGCAGCCTTGTGAGGAAGATGATTGGATTTATACCATTTTGTGGATTTTTATAAGCAGCAGCTGGAGGTTCAGTAGTTCAGCACTTTGCTCATGGTGCCCCATTTCCTGAATTCAAGCTCATCAGTCATGTGGCCAACATTAAACTCTCTTGGTCTTCAGTTGTATCATCTCTAAAATGACAGTACTATACCTATTTTTTTGGGAGATCATTTTGAGAATTAAATGAGATCATACATGTAGAGTGCTTACAATAGTGCCTTGCATAGAGTAGCGTGTTTAGTGAAGTGCTATCAACATTGATTTGATTCAGGCAGTTATATTTTTTAGGGTTGCCCAGGTGTAAATCTCCTCAAACCCAGACCTTTTGCTCTAGATCTCATACTACAGTTATTACATGGGTTCCTTTTAATTTTTGTTGAGGTGAGGGTAACTGCTCTGCCTTTTGGGGTTTGGCCACTATTTAAACACACTCCTTGTTTTTATACCCTAGCGGTTCTCACAAAAATCACTTGTGCAAAATTGGACTCTATACCAGCTCTACATTTTGCCCAAGGATGATATGGGTAGATAGCTCTCAAAGTTTGTGTCACTGGCAGGAATGTTTCCTAGAAAAACTATTGAACACAAACTCATGACGTGTGACTTTATGACTCATCATAAAAATCCCTTTATGGCTGCCTCATCTTGATGAAAAGCCAAAAGACAGTGTTTCTTTTTAGGTGTTGGGACCATCCTCCCCATTCGTGTTAGTCAGGATGCTTTTTAGGTCAGCTAAGGGAAAAAGTTATGCCCTAAAGCAAGCTTTTTGTCAACTCTGATAGCTCTGTGTTTAGATTCCAGCCAAGTCTGAAGCCTTTCCAGTCACTGGTTTGTCTGTTGACAGGCATCCTAGTGCATGGAACATGCTAGTAAAATCTCATCGGACCGCATCACCATCACAAGCTCTTATACAAGCATCTTCTCTCAATCAAGTGTCTTATCTCTTTCCTTCTTAAGCTTCCTTCATTTTCTCTCTTATTTCCTTTTGACCAACCATTTAATCATCTCTCCAATTCTTACATTTAATAATCTCCAATTGGTGTGTTAGTATCTTTTAATATTGCCTATTTTGTAGTGTTTTCTAAAATACATAGGACTTTTTTATTCTTGGGCCTCGTTACTTGTGGGCTGTCATGCTACCTGTCAGTGGAATGGTGTGCGAATACTTAGCCGAAGGTGACTTATCTCAGGCCTTGCTTCTCCCACGAGGGGGTGTGGGGTGAAAGCAGTCTTTAATGAACTCAGTGCTAAAGTGGATTAGCCGTTTTCTTCTGGTAAGATGGATGATGCTATCAACATTATTAAGTCACTAGGTCTGAATTTCTCTCTGCAAATCCAATGTAATAAGTGCTTTTAAGATTCCTGTCAATCCATCTCACTGACATATTTTAGTGTTTTGGCCAAAAACTAAAATAATACCAGTTTTGATTAAACGTTTACTTTGTTATCTATTCAGTATTTTTTCCTTCCAAGTGGTTGATCTTACCTACTGTCATTTGGCAATGGCCTTTAAGCTCAATGAGTTCATAATAAACGAGGTAACATACAATTTGTCCAATTACTTAAAACAATTGAAATATTACTAGGTTGAGAAACTTATATAATCTTCTTTTAAGGAGTATCATTTGCGTTTTTGCTTTTATACATATACAAAGCATCCCTTTAGGATTTTGGTAGCCCTCCCTACTGAGGGGACTGCTCAGCGTGGAGAAATTGTAAAGAATGTTGTTGACTTTGATGGCAGGAAGAGAAGGAATGGCCATGACTCTCGGGAACAGATGGGGAGAATATTTCTCACATCCATAGGACCTGTTACTTCAAATCTCCAAAGCAGGATGAATAATCTAGTAAATTTAATCTTTGCAAAATGTGAGAGAGGAAAGAGAGTTAAGGTAGTTTTCAGGGAATGTGATAAGATCTTCTACTGTAGGCTGATGTTTCCTTCACCCACATAAAACAGCATTTTCCTGCTAATGACCCAAGCACAATCCATTTCATTCACCTTCTCAAGTAACAAAAACAAAACAAGTGAAAATTCTGAGGAAAAGGTTTTAGAGTTTTGCTGGCATATGCAGAATTTCACCTCTCTGGTCTCTACATTTTAGTAATAGTATTATGTTTCCCTTTTATTATGCAGACTTCTTAAGGTTAAATTTGTTCTTGAGTCATTCTGAGTAATTTGAGTAAATTTTGTCTTCATACTTTTTTTTTTTTAGTTTGAATCCACTTTAATAATTGGTGAGAGCCACTTGTGCGGGTGAGTGCTTACCCTTATTCACTAACAGTGGTAAATTGGGATGGCCCTTGAGTAATTGAAATCGGAATTTGCCTCTTCTGACTTCTAACAGGAGGTTGAAGTTGAACATTAGCGACATAATGTCATTTCATTCACTAAAGAAACGTGCTCATGTTAATATTATGTAGTGCAGAATTCTCATGTTATTATTAGAAATCGTTTGGGTGGAGAATTAGGAGCAAAAAAAAAAAAATGGAAAGGTAGAGAATTGTTCACTGCCTCATTCCTAAACTTACTTGCAAGGAGAAAAATTTAATGGAAATCAGTATTCTTTTATTGTGTTTCCATTCCTCAAAGAAATGGTGAGCTGTGCAAAGAAAGAAAAAGTGCTCGCCTATATTTTATCTGTCATTTATATACAAATAGAGTTCTGATGAAAATACATTTTGGTGGGTCTGACTGGGGAGAATTTATCTGTGAAGAAACGTGAAAAGGATAACGTTTTATTGTTTGGTATTATCAATGCTACAACTCAAATTCTTTAGAAAGTTCAGTCCCATACAGACTCTGTAGACTTGCTAATGCTTCCTTATGTGGCTCACGTCTGTACAGGGAAGCTTAATCGGAAGCTCTGCATGCTCTTTTCATCTATTTGTGTGTGTGTGTTATAATTCTTTCTAACATTTTCTCTTTTCTTCCCCTAGCAAAGTTTCCACTTTTCTACAGAATTTTAATCTCTTGAGGTCATAAAGCTTTTTGATGCCTTCTGCTATGCTTTAGGTAAATTCAGGGTACAGCTTTTCTCATGGGGGAAATAGTGGAGAGCTGTTCCTTTCCAACTGTTAGAGAGTGGGGAACTTGAAGGACATGTAGATAAGTACCCATAGGTCCATCTGGTGTGATGGCCATGGGGTGCCAGGGATTCAAAGCAGTTACCCCCATTGCCATACTCTTCATGCATATCTAAATGATGTAAGGGATTAGACATGTTAAGTGTTTTTGCTGAGGAAGATTTTAAGGCAAGTATGTAGTCATCGTAGGTATGTAATCTAGAGCTTTTTCACTCAAAATGTGGAGCATGGACATCAGCTTCACCTAAGCCCGGGGCTCCTGGGTGGCTCAGTCGATTAAGCATCCGACTTTGGCTCACGTCTCTATTTCATGTTTTGTGGGTTCGAGTCCCACTTGGGCTCTGTGCTGACAGCTCAGGGCCTGGATCCTGCTTTGGATTCTGTGTCTCCCTCTCCTTCCCTCTGCCTTTCCCCTGGGTGTGCGTACTCTCTCTCAAAAACTAAACATTAAAAAAACATTAAAAGAAATGCAGACTCCCCAGTTCTACCCCAGAACTACTGAATCAGAATGTGCATTTCAACAAGATCCCAGGTAACTTGACCCCCTCCCCCAGGTAATTCGTATATGCGTTATGCATTGATTTGAGAAGTACTGGTCACAAGATACGTCTTTGTTCTCTCAATAAGTTCTCCAATCTTAATAGTTGTAAAACAGCACTAAGGACAGTCTCTAGCAGAACAAAAGTTTGGCAGGATAAAAATCTACCATTAAGCCATTCTAATGTCCTGATCAAGAATCTCATCCTGGGGCACCTGGGTGGCTCAGTTAAGTATCCAACTTCGGGTCAGGCCATGATCTCACAGTTCTTGAGTTCAAGCCCAACATCAGGGTCTCTGCTGTCAGCCTGTCAGCACAGAGCCTGCTTTAGATCCTCTGCCCCCGTCTCTGTTCCTCTCCTGCTTGTGCTCTCCCAAAGATAGATAAATACTAAAAAAATAAATAATTTCATCCTATCTTCTGGGCACCTGGGTGGCTTAGTTGCTTAGGTGTCTGACTCCGGATTTTGGCTCAGGTCACAATCTCATGGTTTGTGAGAGGAGTCCCACATCCAGCTCTGCACTGAGAGCACAGAGCCTGCCTGGATTCTCTCCTTCCCCCTCTCTGCCCCTTACCCACTCAGGCTGACTCACATCTGTGCTGTCTCTCTCCCTCCCAAAATAAATAAATAAACCTAAAAAAATTTCATCCTATCTTCAGAACTGTTTTAGTGTTATAGTACATTTTCTTTCATCAAGGAAACCATAATCTAATTTAAACAACTATTGAACGTTATAGAAACAACTACTCGGATTTACTTTTATTTTCTGCATTGTTCTGTATGTACTGTAAAATTTTATGTATCTTCTAGCAAATAGAATTATTTTGCGGGAATACCTATCTTCCTTAATAAAGATAAATGCTTATACTCAAATTCAGTTGCTTAAGAAGTAGATAATCCCTAATGTCTTAATAAAATTCAGGTCTTTTAAAGTATTCATTTATTTGGCAAATACATATTTATACCTCCCATGTCCTGGCTCTGTTTTAGTCACATGGAGTATTAGGTAAACAACCTATATGAGAATCCCTTTTCTATCCCTATATAGAAAATAGCTATTTTCTATAGCTTGCAAAAAGCTATAGAAAATAAAAAAAAATAAACACAAGTAAGAATCTAATAGGTTAAAATCAATATGTAGTACAGAAAAAATTAAAATGGCAGCAGGGAGATAAAAAGTAGGAATTCTGGCAGATAGAAGAGACAGGATTATGTAGGCTGATTTGGGCAGTATGTCAAAGAGGAGAGAGGATTTCTAACTCTGGTTATAGTGAAGAAAGTTGCAAAACACTCTTCCATCTTAACCAAAAATGAATGAGATAAGCTACCAAAGTCCTATCTATATTTCTTAAAACCCACCAGAAAGTTTAGCATAAAAAAAAATATTCAATTTTAGAAAGTGATGAGCTCTTGATAGAGAGGAAAGACCTACGGTTTTTGTTGTTGTTGTTGTTGTTTTTAAACTGGGCAACCAATGAGAAGAATATCTCATAGATGTCAGTAAGCAGGTTGAACTTTTAACATTTATTGGCCATGTGGCATATAAGACTAGAGGTCCGAGGACTCTCACCAGGAGCAGGTGTACATGTACTGGCCAGCAGTTTCCAGTGGGCCTTTGGGGAGTTTGCAAGGAGTATGCTGAAGACTGGAACTAAGGAAGCCTAGCTGGGAGAGACCCCTGCTGAAGACTCTGCCAAGTGCAAGGCAGCCATCACCTGAAGGCTGGGATGGTGGTAATACAGCAGAGAGAGATAGATCCGAGGCACCCTGGGTTTTCATCCACCAGAGTTAGGGACTAGAAAGAAGGTAGAGTGAAAGCTCACCTAAGTACTCTTCTGAAGGCTGGTTAAAAGGCAGGAAGGCTGAGAAAAAATTTCAGAGATGCAGAAAAATGGGGACAGGAGTGGAAAGCAGAGAGGATTTCCTGGGGCCCCAAAAGCTGGCAGCCTAACTATAAAGCAGAAGATTTTCCATTGTTGAGAACTCTGAAAGGAACAAGAGCTGTCTGGAATCGCACCAATGACTTGCTGAAAGGAAATACTCTGGACCAACCATTAAAGTATTAAAGCAAGCCTGCACCAAAACCCAGATCCAGGCTAACTGCAGTTAAGACAGATTCAGCCACTCCCTCTAGCAGTCAGATAGAAGAAACTGTATGCCTCTTTCTGGAGCAGTATTACTTCTCTTTAGTCTCTAGTAGCCTTTTATACAAAAAGCATAAAATAAACTATGGACCCACAAAAACAAGCAAATATGGCCCATGGTCATGAGAGGAAACAGTAAATAGAAGTAGATAAAGAGATAGTCCAGATGTTATAATATGAGAAAGAACTTTAACACAACTCTGAAAGTGCTTTAAGAATAGATCACATGCATAAAGGGATGGAGTGTTTTTCCAGAGATAGGAAAACTATACAAAAGTGTGACAAAAATGCTACAGTTGAAAAAACAAAGAATTCATCAGATGAGCCTAAAACAATGGATTAAAGGGAGAGCAGGTCAGTGAACTTGGAAGTCAATAGAATATATCTAAACAGAAACAGGAAAAAAGAGTGGAAAAAAAAACAGTTCTGTGAGACAATACAAAATAGTCTAACATGTAATTGAAATCCCAGTAAAATGAAGAAAAGAATGGAAAAGAAAAATATATTTAAGGAAATAATGACTAAGATAGTCCAACAATGATGAAAGATACTAACCCACATAGCCAAGAACTTCAACGAATCTCAGCCAAAAAGAAGTAGTATGCTTGTGCAGCATAGTTCAACTGTAAGACAACCTGAAGATAGAATATTTAGTGCATTAAAAAAAAAAGTCCTAGAAGAACTTTTGCAAGAATGTTAATAGCATCCTTAATGATAATAACTAGAGAGCAGAAACCACGTAAATATTCCAAAAGGGAGAGAATGAACAAATTACTGGTGTAGAATGTCAAAAAACGACACTTAGCAAAAGAAACCACACACACACACACATCATTCATGTTGAATCATAGAGATTTTATGAAAGGCAAGAAATAACCTACAGGCACAGTAACCTATGATAACTGAAGTCAGAAAGTGGCTGTCTCTAAGTGGTGTGGGGAATGACCAAAATGGGACACAGAGGGATTTTCTGGGTGATGGAAATGTCTGGTTCTTGTTTTGGGTGGTCTTTAGGTGGTGCCTACTGCTGTCAAAATTTATCTGGCTGTATTCATAAAGCATGTACTTTTGAGGATTGGTAAATGATATTAAAAAAAAATTATCCACCGTACCAAGTTCTGATCTAGCTAGAAAAGGATTGAGAATTTACCTTTGAAGGGAGCAACAGAGAGGTCTTGGTGATCTTGAGGCAACTGGTTCTGGTGCGAAACATTAGGAGCAAAAGGCCGGCATTTTCCCTCTCCTCCAGTGTGACTGGCTAATGTGTTGAGAAGATGTGCTTCTTGGAAAATCCTCAGCAGACTTAAGTGTTTTCATCCCTAAATATAGTTTTGATAGTGGTCAAGATGTTTAATCTTTCAATCCTTTCATGTATTCCCAGCCTATATTTAGGGACCTATTTCTCAGACTCCTAAGAACTTGTTTCTAGTTCAGTTTTAAGGATAAAAACAGAAACATAAAAATCAAATGATGTATATTCCACTTTTCTAAACTGGTATATATGGCTTTAGTGGTACCACTTTGGTAATGAAGCCAAATACGTGGGGAGCATAATGCGTGGGGATTTACCCATCCTGATAAATATTGCTTTTGTTGAGACAGATCTTTATTACGTACATATTTCTGGCTTAAGAGCGCCCAGCTTAACCAAAATTGGGAGGATTATGATAAAATCCAGTCAAGTGTAATGAACAAGTAAAGAAAATTAACAAAAAGAGTCATAAAGATGAGAAACCCCACATTTTAAAAGTAAAAGTTACTTATCCTAGAGAAAGAAAAAGTGGACTGATGAGAATATTAACAACTTTGTGAACCATTAAAAGATAATACTAGAAACCTGGCCAAGTTTTGTAGCGGGTGGGGGGGGGGGGCAGAGAATAGGCTGTTATATTTCAGTTGAGAAAGAGGGAAAGAGAAGTGTCTTTTCTAGATTATGTAACTTGAGTCACATTTGAAGACTAAGAAATAGACTACTTATATATCCAATGGGGGTCTCTTTAAGACCTTTTTTGTCTTAGTTAAAATGCTAAATCATGACACATACTGGCTTAAAATTCTGTATCCATAAGAATAAACCTTAATAGGAATATGTATAGTCTCATTAAAGCCCCCAGATAGAACCGATGCTCCAAGTTTTGTCTTGTGATTAATGGATGTATGAACAAAACTGCTACACCAGCAAGCTGGCTCTTTCACAACTAAAATGTATCCTGTCAGCTTTACTTTTATATGGCCGTTTTCTGCTTGGTCTTTCCTCAGAGATTTTGAAAAATTCTGCCTGGTATCTGGTAGGGAGACAGTGTTCCTAGTTCAAAATTCATAGCAGCGGTAGTGTGTCCAAGGAGTTTCCTGAAACCGAGCCAACCTCCAGAGTGTAGGAGAAGAGCTTATTCTCCTTCCATTTTCTGTATCTGATAGAATCTTGGCCTTGAGAAAGCCGGTGTCGGAGTTTTCACAGCTAATAAATTCCATGAATGAAGCACACTGGTGTTGTAGCTAGAAATGTTTGGAATACTGTGTTTGGACTATCCCATTAGCTCACCCTTGCCCCTACAGGTTAATAAAAACGATTATGATGAAGGATAGGGCCATCTGGCGATTGCACCTCATAATAATGGGAAGGTTAATATAGGTCAAGAGAGCAGACTCATTTCTCACAAATGAAAAGAGAGAAAATACTATTTTGCTTATTGTTGGTATCTACCCACAGAACAATATGTGAGATACTCAATCAACCCTTTGGTTGTGTTCATAAAAATGGGACCCCCAATCTTTGAATGGCCATCATGCTTTTAATGGCTATGTTAGCTGGAAAAGTTGCATGTGCACTTTTAAATTCAGTAAATTTAAAACTACATTCTGCGAAGACTGTTTCTTAATTGACTCCCAATGTATGGGTAGACAGTGTATTAAAACTCCAGTGGACATATTATTTAAATTGATCTAATGGGTTTATCTAATTATCTAAACTCCTTGATTAAATGTTTAGGAATTCAGCATTTATAAGGAGTTTCTTTGAAGTTGATGACATATTTTATCCTGTGCCCCTTAAGTTTTACTTTTGTTTAGGGTTGAAATAAATTAGGTAATATCAATCTTAATTATTTTCTAATTTAGTTATCTCTTTTTTACACCCACTTTGGTGAAAACCAAGGAATATACCATCAAAGAAAATAAACATGCACTTAATGGTAATATAAATAGCAGCCTTTACCAAATATTAATTCTGGGTGAGGAATATGCCAAATATTTGCAAACATGCAATTATTTAATCTCCCTAACAATTTTATAATATTCTAAATTTAACCCATGAAGAAACCGAGGCTTGCATAATCAAAGCACCTTGTTAAGACATATCTCTAAAAGGCCAGAAACAGACTCAGAGCTTGGTATATCTAATCCAAAGGCCACTTACCTAACTGGTAACTCATGGTGTCCAACACCTTCGTCGGCCATACCCCCATGGTCAGGAGTGTTAACAGACGTTATAGGGCCCGAGTACTCATGGATTCTTGTTTTATTCAATGAGTTAGAATCCATTTCTATCATAGCTTTATTTGATACTCAGAAGGTAATTTCAATGGGCAGCAAGTTTGAGAAATACCATTCAAAGTCAGTTACCCTCACTCATCTGTATTCTTTTCTCCAAAGTCAGCTATCACCTGTAGTTTAAAAACCATTTCCACCATTCTCTTTTACTAAAATCTTAGAGCCATTTCAGAAGATAGTGGTGATCAGTGCTATGTTTAATAAACTCTTGTTAAACAGAAGTTTGTAGTTATTTCAAAAGATAAAGATTAGAACATCTTACCTAATGAAATACACATGTAATTTTAATAACAGACAATGTATGCCAGATTTACTTTCACTATTTACGAGTAGACTATATACAGTATTTTGTATTATATATGCATACACACACAAACATACATTTATTTTCTGAAACTTTCAGACTTTGTCAGTTTGCATTAAGGCAGAGAAAGCATTGCCTTGGTTTGAACTGTGTAAAGTGTGTTTAAGGGAGACTCACCTGGGCTTATCTTGCTAATGAAGAAATTAGTCCAAATTCCATTTGAGACTGTGGGACCAGTTAGCAATTCAGATCGGCTTTTCAGAAACTGGTTAGTGACTTTTGGATGTGTCTGAAATTGAACAAGCTCAGCTCCTGGATGATGTCACCTGTTTATTGCCACAATTCAGTATCTGAATAATGCAGTGAAAAAAATTCCCAAAATAGCACAAAAGGCAAATAAACCAGCCAGAGAATTTCAATAACAAGCAAACATAATGACTCAGACAACTTCTCTCTCTACCTTTGTCTCAGTCCGTTTCTTAGCTTGAAATATTCGCCAATCTTATCTGCACATTATCACTATCAAATTTACAAATAATTATAGAATACTTGGTATCCGTTCAAAAGTAGAGCTGCATATTTTAGAAGAGGAGTCTAATGAGCTGGAGTCATTACTGAGGGTCAGCCTATGGTATTTTGGTAGTAATGTAGAATCTCTGAACTTGAAAGTTAATTGACAAAATGCTGAGCCATAGAGAAAATTCACATTGACTTTATGATGAATGGTTAAGTCTCCCAAAGGTTCAGTAAGCCAAGATATTCCCTACAGAGAGCTCGTTCCGACATTCTTACGCAGGCAAAATTCTTTCTGAAATCAATGCCCTTCACCAATAGAAGCCAACTCTTTTTCCTGTCAAGTTATCACTGACAATGTTTCTTTCCTGTAACGTGTGGTTCAGATAGCTTTTGAGTACAGTGTCCTTGGGGTTGATGCTTCCAAAATCATTTTTCTTCCGTTTTCTGTATGAACACTTGAAAAGTCCTATCTCTGCCTCCACTCCCCACTGAAACCCCCTTCACATTCTGACTCCAACCATTTGGGGAAACTCTCCAAGATGTCTTAAACATCATCATTTTTGTTCATAGAGAAATCAAATCATAGATGCTTAGATCTTAAATTCAAGTCTCTGTGCTACGAAAGAACGACCAGAGTGAGGGAATTAAAAAAAATTAAAAACAACACAGGTGATAACTGTAGTCAGGGACTTATGTCTGTGAATGCGGGCTCTTAGTTTAATTTTCCCTGACTTCCCACAGTGAAAACAATCAAAGTCGAATCAGATGATACCTGTAGGCAAACTTTTGGAAAGGGTGTGTGAATGATTGAAAGGGATTCTCTGCTATTAAAAACAAACCAACAAGCAACCCCACAGTTCTTAAGTTGCCAGGAAAGTTACAAGGTAAGATCTATAGAGAAATGTGAGTCAAGGAGGGGAACTAATATTATCTTCATATATGTGAGATCATGTGTTGTGCTCTGTACTTTAAAAGGCTAAAATTGAAGGCATTAAAAATGAAGATTCAATGTTATGAAGTAATATTTCAATTCTGTAATGAATTTTCTGTCATGAAATCTTTTTTAAATTTTTTTAATGTTTATTTTTGAGAGAGAGAGAGAGTATGTGAACAGGGGTAGGGGAGGGACAGAGAAGAGAAGAAGACACAGAAATCGAAGCCAGCTCCAGGCTCTGCTCTGTCAGCACAGAGCCTGACATGGGGCTGGAACTCACGAACTGTGAGACCATGACCTGAGCTGAAGTGGGCCCCTTAACCGACTGAGCCATCCAGGCGCCCCCTGGCATGAAATTTCTAAACAAATATTTCAAGTATGATTAAAGGGATTTTCAATAGTGACTTCGGAAATACACAATTTTTACCTGTGATGCCAAGTTTAGAATCAAACATCTTATTAAAAGATAATTTTATAAAAGGGGTAAAATCATGAATGTATACAGACATTAAAAGAAACACATATTAAAGACTTCTTAACTTATAAAGAGGGTAGCATGCAGATGTTATATAAATTGTTCAAAGGGAATCCAAAGACTAGACACACATATAGGTGAGGATTATTGAAAAATAGGAAATAATGGAGGTAAAACTAGTTTCGCCATTGGGAGGAGGGAGACCGTGGGGAGTGGGTTATCCCTCCACCCACAGAATTCAGTCGCATGTCTACAGAGAAGAATTATTTTGCATTGCCATAAGTTATTTATAACATAAAGAATCAAAATCAGATAATAGAGAAAAAGGTGCTATAAGCAATGCATAGTTTGCTATGAAGCACAGATTTTCCCCAGTACTGTAGTATCAAAATACTTCAGGGTTTTATAGCTGTAACACTGTAAAAAGAAAAATCCCATGGCTAGGTAGACAGAATATATAATTATGCGCCCTTTATCTGCAGACTAGATTTCATAAAACTAGAGTAAGTGCAAATATTGCAAATGTGGGTAAGCAGAGATGAGCAGTGACTGGGGAGGAGGCATAGGGTGGATTCATAGGTATTAAGGATACATTTTGCCTGTTTTACAGCTGGGTGCCCCAGAAACGTCTTTTCTAATCCAAACATAGTTAGGGTTCCCCATGGTTCTTTTAGCAGTTTTACTTTCCTTGCTCTTGTCATAGTTACAGTCAAGTTTTTTTTTAAATGTCTTCTGCATTTGATAGTTCCACCCAGAAAGGATCACATTTGTCTCCTTCACTACTGTATCCCCAGCACCTAGTATCGTGCCTGCAACATTGTAGGTTCTTTGTACATACGAGTATTGTCAAATGAGTAAATTCTTGATGAGTATCTAATTATCATTATTATGTTTTATCTTCAAATTGATTTTTATTTCCAGGCAAATTCATTGTGCCATGCATTGTGGGACTCTATAGATTAAACAGCTGTCATTAGATAATTTTTTTTATCCAAAAGCAATTGACAGCTCTTTTCTAAATGGGGAAAAATGGAAAGAGATGTGTTTTGGGGAGAGAAGATAGTGGTCACCAGTATTAATACAAAATAGTCTACTCTTAAAGATAAAAAGTAAAAGTGTAAGAACGTTAACCTGGAAGAGAGAGCAGAGTTCCCTCCCTCCCCCCCCCCACCCCGCCCCGGTCAAAAGAAATGACTGTCACCATGAACAATTGTTAAGACTCAGATCTTGGAGGTTATTATTTTGGATCTGAACTGGAATATTCAAGTATACCATAAAAATTTTAATCTCTGAACTTGCTAATTTAGAAATGGGTGGCTGAGCTTCCAATCGTGCTATATGTAAGAAAAATGGGTGCAGAAGTGAAACTTCGTAGTCCTCAAGTCTCTAGCAAAGTGCCAAATCAGCAAAGTCTTACTACTGTTCAACAGGATTGGTGATGGTTTAAGGGCTTTTGAAACTGCCATTTATGATTCTACAAAAAATACGGCAAGAAAGGCTGGGCCTTAGTCCAAGGGCCTAAGGAGGTTATATAATGCCCAAATAGTAAATAGGTATAGTTTTTTTGTTTTGTTTTAATGTGGTCTTCTAAAACCTCCATCAAAATGGATGGAGGAAATCTCGTTCTGATTGCTGACTTTTGTGGTCTGTGACGTTGGACAGTACAGTCAAGTTTTCCTGCCTGGTTTATCTCCAAATCATGGGCGATTGTGTTAATTGACGACTAAGGTCACTTCTGCCTGTAATAGCCATAAATTGTCAGCACATCTGCATCTAATAGGGGCAGGTGTTAGCATGGGGATTCCTAGGCCCTTGCACAGATCTTAAAGCAGGTCAAAAGGGTGGGAATTAGGTCATTTATATTTAAAAACAAAACAAAACAAACAGACAAAAACTTCAGGTGACTTATGAGAACATTTATGTCCAAGAAACACTTCTCACGTTATCAGGGTTTTCAAATGTTAGGACATTTAATTTTTACATAGATTTGAGAAATACTGTATAGAGGGAACATCAACACTTTTTAAATACCGGGAGAAGAGACGTCTTTGTCCTGCTTTTCCTTCAGATACTGAACTTAAAATCGTTAGACACAAAACCTTGCTCCCATAATTTTTATCAGGTTCAGATGTTAGAGCATTTAAGGTCTTGGAACCATTGCATGAACACCAAAACCTTCACAGTAAGTTGCCAATTAGTCCAAGTGCTCCAACACCCACATTATTTCTGTTCTTCTCTCTATTGTCCTATGAGATTTTATTAGAAGCAGAACAGTGACTGAGCAAGATAGTGTGTGTATTCACATGCACACACACACACTGACAGGGAGCAAGAATTCCTCTCCCCTCAAAGATCCTTCTAGCTGGACTCAAAATCAAATTGACATGAAACAGATGAACAGGAGAAAATCAGCTTTAATAGGTGTACATTCAGGGAATCCACATAGATATGGAAATTCCAAAGATGGGCAAATTGAGGCATATATGTCGTTCTGAACGAAGGACACGGGGTGGGAGTCTGGGACTTCAGAGGAATGGAAGGCACTTCACAGGGTGATAAAAAGAGCAGATGTTTAGTAATTAGGTGTTTGCCCTACCGTACAGATGGGCCACTCAGATAAAATATATCTCCGGTAATAGCCCTTATTCTGGGAAAGACCCCCAATGTAGAATATGTTGCATAACTAAGGGAGGGACAAAAGTTCAGCTCAAAATATTCCACACGCTAGAGTGGTACATTCTGGGGGGAGGCTGTCCGGGACCCCTTCACATAAACACACACATACATTCTTACCCCCATAATTATCACATAAAGATGCTTGGATATCCCTTCATATTTCCAGTCACATTCCTGAGCTGCTCCCAGTGTTAGTTTTTATCTGACCTTCTGAGCACAAAATATGTCCTAAGAAAGTTGATGAGACCCTGAGTTCTGCTTCCCCAGGAGAAGTCCCTGCAAAACACTTTGAGGTACAAAGTGTTTTGAGTTGATGTCTTCGGAACATTTCCTTGAGGCGGACAGCACAGCCGTTACCATTCTCGTTTGACTAGTGAAGAATTTCAGTGACAAGAGAGTTGTCCAGTTTGATATTCTGCTACAACAGAGCTAAACTAGGAATCATTTTTAAATGTTTGTTTTACTTATTTGTGAGAGAGAGACAGAGCACAAGTGAGGACGGGCAGAGAGAGGGGAAGACAGAATCTGATGGAGGCTCCAGGCTCTGAGCTGTCAGCAGAGCCTGGACGTGGGGCTCAAACCCACAAACCATGAGATCAAGACCGAAGTCAAGGTCAGACACTTAACTGACTGAGCCACCCAGGTGCCCCAGGAATCATTTTTAAATTTTGGCTTTGAACCTGTGCTCTTTCTTCCACAACCTACTCCTGGCACGAGAACTTGCTTAAGTCTCTTTATAACCTAGAACATCTGTGTACTTGGAATGAGGGAAGCAAAGAGTCAGCAGGCTTTACCAATAAAAATTTATTCAAACTTCCCATTATGATGGCCACTACACTGACCGCATGGTGTAAAATTACTAATAGAAAATAGATGACAGTAGAAAGCAGGCTGCGGCGGGTCTGTTAGATCCCAGGAAGAGGAGAATGACCTAATGAGATCTGCGTTTACTTAGAAAGACGTCAGTTCCGCTGGCAAAAATAACAAATAGCTTTTCTGTCCTCTAGTCTTTCCTTCAGCCAATGCTTCAATTTAGACGTGGTTCAGTGTTTATCTCACAGACAGTAGGTACCAGAAAACAAAAATGTATTGAAAGAAGGAATGGTTAAATGATAGCCAATATCTCTTAACTGGTTTTAGTTTTCTTTCTGAAAAATGCTTGGAAGTAGCAGCCTCAGGATTTGAACCAGTTACAAGGGCTCAGAGTATAAACATTCAACTACCACACCGTGCTGTTCCCAGATTATTAGCCACTTTTTTAGTCTACGCAAAAGACTCGAGGGACGTGGCTTTGCAGCACTGACAAGGAGCTCTTTAACACTTGTGGTTTATTATTTGGAAGATGCAGCTTTCTCCCAGCTCTGCACTCCATTTGGCTGTCAGGCTGAAATTTCCTAGGCAAGAAAATTACCATATTTGATGAGGCTTTGAGTCACATCCTGATACTTCCTGAATGTTGAGCTGCTGCTTTGTTTAGATCATGAGTTCACAGAGAGGCATCGTGACTAATTGAAGATTTAATTCCGTGTGGACTTTGGCACAGCCCTAGATGTGGCATGACTTCCTATCCTGCTCTGTGCCTGGGGCACTTTCAGAAACTCTTCAATCACTCCTTTGGGGAAAAGAAGTCTGTTTAATATTCTTTTATAATCTGCAACCCTCTCTGCAGGAGAGCAACTCTATGGAGATCAGGAAAAAGCAGGGCCAGTCTAGCTGATTGTTACTTCCGTTATTCAGCTAGGTCACTTGCTAGCTGGGACTGGGAGAAGGGTGTTGTGTAATTAGAGCAGGTCCCTGTAGAAGCTCAGAATTAATATTAATTAAAGATGCTAATATTCCACTGGAAACTTCTCTGGCCACCAATTATCCCCTTGCCACAACTTTGGTTGCAAAAAGAGCTCAGAGTCCTTCGGATCTGAGAAGCAAGAGTTTTAGTTATGTGAAAAAGATAAATATATATAAATCACCCTAATAAGACGATACTGTGTGAGGATTTCCAGATGAATCCACCTCAATCAAGAAAAGAAGGGTATGTTGGAAAGTACTTGGTCCCTTGGGTCCATTCACATTTTTTTTTTCTCCTGCCCCTCCTCCCTTTTTTTACTTAAGACTCTTTGTGGATTGTTGTGGTCATTCATAATCTGTGGTGCTGATGAGCCGCAGCTGTAACTGAGAGGAAGGAGGGGAGCACCCCAAATTGTACTGGGGACAGAAGAAACCTGAGTGGACACCAGCCGTAGCAGAGTTGCTTGCCTTTGGCTTCCCCAAAGACTTTGACTTCCCCCAAAGTCCCCAGTCTGCTTCTGGACTAGTACTTGGAGTGACCATCAACTTCGACTTTGTTAGAGATTCTGTAGTTACGGGCCGTTCGGTATAGAAGCTTAGTGTTTATCCAAACAGTCTTTTTCTATAGCCCTAAATCTACAGTACTTTTTTTGATCCAAGTGTGCCTCGGTCTGATCATCTTAAAATATGCTCACAGTTAATCAAAAGCTGGCATATCTTGGGAAAGTCAAAAATTTTTTGAAAGGAAGTGTGGTCACATGGCAAAGTGCATGCTAATGACATGAGATGGACACATTCTCTATATACTACTTTTTTTTTTTTTTAATTAACGTTTATTTATTTTTGAGAGAGAGAGAGACTGAGTAAGGGAGTGGCACAGAGACCGAGAGACACAGAATCCGAAGCAGGCTCCAGGCTCCAAGCTGTCAGCACAGACCTGACACGGGGCTTGAACTCATGAAGTGCAAGATCATGGCCTGGAGCTAAAGTTGGACGCTTAACTGACTGAGCCACCCAGGTGCTTCCTGTATTACTACTTTTTTGATCTTCATTGACCTCAGTTTCCTCATCCATAGAATAATGTAAATAATACATGACTTACAATATTGCTGTGGGAATTCAGAGGAATGATAGGTGAACTACGTAGCAAAAAAAGAAAGTTTCTCTATAATCCTACTTTTTCTTCCAATTTTCTACTGATTTCAGTTTTGTTTACTGTGGAAATACCTGGAGTAGATTCTTACTAGAGTCAGACTATAGATTTTTTTTTAATAGAAAAGAAAGGCTATTTTTCTTTTTTGGACAGTAATAATTGGAAATATTCTGTGGTTTTGAGTCTGATGAAAGAAGGGTATGAACTGCAGTAAGCAATGGCCACTCATCAGTACCTCCTGTTCCTCTCATGAACACCAAACTTTGGAGGTGTGTGTAAAAGGGCAGATGACTGGCAGTATAGCCCCCCTCTTGAGGGTTGGCATCACAGTTATCAAGAGATCTTTTATTATTTTTTTATTAAAAATATTTTTTAATGTTTGAGAGCGGAGAGGGGCAGAGAGAGAGGGAGACACAGAATCTGAAGCAGGCTCCAGGCTCCGAGCTGTCAGCACAGAGCCTGATGCAGGGCTTCCTCAAGAGGCATTTTAATAGAAGTCCTTTCCAGAAGACTCAAAAGCAAATGAAAAATGACAACAGATTCCACAGCATATGTCCACAGCACGATCTATTCCTTTTGCCTTTGTTGACCAGGTCTTCTCTGCTTAAGGATTTGCTGTGTTGACGGGGGTAGTCAGTATTGATCAGAGCTAATCTGGTAGTCTAGTTGAGAGCTCAACTCCTGTACTTCATGTTTTATTTGAAGAAAGCCTTTCTAATCTGGTCACTTCCTGTTTTCTCTTTGATCCTAGAATCCCTAGGGGGAGACCTTGCATCAGGATGAGGGGATGTGTTTCATCTAGGACAGGTCACTGTCAGGATTAGGAAAAGAAAATAGGCCAACTATATTGCAGTGCACAACTTTGGATGACACACTGCAGTATGGTTCTTCTTTGTGAGGAAGAGCTTGGAATGTAGTTGGGTAACTGCACTCTGGGATGAAGCCAAACTTAGTTTAAATCTTGCCTGTCCTTTACTGAAACTAGGTTTAAAAAAAAAACTCAGAACTTCAGCTTCCTCATAAAATAGGTGATAATATTTATCTCCATCTTGGAGATAATACTGCTAAATTTAACCATTTAAGCAATGGTTAAATGACTCAGTTTATGCAAAGCATGTAGAATACAGTAAACGCTCAAAGGGTACTTGATATGTTTCCACACCGTTTGTAACTGAGCCACTTTTTTTTTTTATTAGAATTGTTCTGTAGAAAAAGAACGCTGTATTAGTCTAAGCAAGTGATACTCACCCTATGCAAATGAAAAATTCAAGACACCTTCCAAAGCCAAATGTAAACGGTGGGTTTGTTTTGCCTAATATTTTGAAGTATGCCCTCCTCTGCTTCTCTTCATTTATGTAAAAGTATGTACCTACCTTCTCTTCTAAAGCATGAAATTCTACTACATTCAAAATTCCTTGTCTGCTACTTCCATGTCATACATGGTGCTTTAAGTCCTGATTAACTGGGGAGCCTGGGTGGCTCAGCTGGTTGGGCATCCAACTTAGACTCAGGTCATGATCTCACGGTTGGTGAGTTCGAGCCCCGCATCAGGCTCTGTGCTGACAGCTCAGAGCCTGGAGCCTGCTTTGGATTCTGTGTCTCCCTCTCTCTCTGCCCTCCCTCTGATCACTCTCGGTCTCTCTTTCTCTCAACAATAAACACTAAACCGATTTCTAATTAACTCATTGAAGTATAATACATAAGATCACAGGGCAACTTTGGGGCATTAACTATATGCTCACATAAACTGAGTGGCTAACTTGACCCCCATTTCTGATCCCTTTTCTCTTCCTTTGCTTACTGGAAGTTTAAACTGAGGGGACAGCCTCTCTTGAAGTACATGGTAACGTGTGACACAGTTCTGGTGAATAATGTGCCAGGGAAATGTGCCCAAAGCGTGTGGGGACTGCTGAGAAGTGGAGCAACCATCCTTCAGCTCGAATGCTAAACATAAGAGAGTGAAAATAGAGACAAGACTGAGTCTTGATGTCACAGATAAGCATCTGAAGCAGTGCTTCTGCAGTCTATTCCAGTTTTCAGCAAATGTTTCTCGTTATACTTACATGTTATAGACATAGTTTTAGAGATGTAGCAGTGAAAACAGAGGACATCCCTGTTCTCCTACATCTTATTTTCTAGTGTGAGAAGAGACGGAAAACAAATTCTGTGTGTGTGTGTGTGTGTGTGTGTGTGTGTGTGTGTAGTATGTCAAAATGACAAAAAGAAATATAAGGGGAAGAATAGAGCAGGGAAAAGAGAGGGTTAAGAGTGCTAGGGTGTAGTTAAAGACCCATGCATGAAGTAGAATCTCCAAAGTGAATGATGACTTGCATTCTGGACTTGACGTCACACAGTATAAACTAAGAGTGTGAAATTAAATTAGCCCTGATGGGTGCAAGGCAGATAGCGTAGGTATATATTAGGGTGTGGAGGCTTGCTAGAAGAAGCAGAATTTTAAAGACCTCTTTCTTTTTTTTTTTTAAGTTTTTTAAATGTTTGTTCATTTTTGAGACAGACAGAGCATGAGTCGGGGAGGGGCAGAGAGAGAGGGAGACACAGAATCCAAAGCAGGCTCCAGGCTCTGAGCTGTCAGCACAGAGCCTGACACGGGGCTCGAACTCAAGGACCACGAGATCATGACCTGAGCCAAAGTCGGATGCTCAACCGACTGAGCCGCCCAGGCGCCCCAGGGGACCCTCTTCTTAACTGATGATAGTGATGTAGAGGCGGGGGCATCAGTGGTTTTATTCAGAGCCATAAACATGAAGAGCTGATAGGTTTTCTCCTGACCCAAGGCAATGGATGTTAGGAGAAAGTCACCAACTTTTGCTTACTGCTGTATTGCTTGCTGTTTACAAAAACTAGGCTAGCATTTGTGGAAGGCACTGTGCATTGGGTGTTCTGTTACTGGCAACTGGAAATATTACTAATTGAAACATAGAGCAGGAGGGAATGAACCAACATTTATGGAACACGTACCCTGCGTCAAACACTAGGCTATTCCATAAACATGTCACTACTCGTGATTTTCACAGTAATCCTAAAGGGTAGATGCTTGCATTACTGTGCTGGAGCCGAGAAAGCGAAGGACTGGCTCCAGAGTTCTAGTAAGTAGTAGCCTGGATTTAAATCTAGATGCTGGTATCTAAAAAGCATTCCTGCTCATTTTTTTATTCATTCTGCTAGGCACTTGAGTAAGAAATAAATACTACGATGAATAAAACGGAGTCCTAGTTCTCAGGGAAATCTCTAAGTAGTGAGGACGACAGACATAAACACAACTGAAAAATTTAAGTGTAGTTGGTTTCAACCATTATGGAGTACCTGTTGTGTTCCAGAACCCGCGCCAAGCACTGAACTGGTTCCTACCATCTAACCACATACCTATTTATGGCTCTTCTACTATCTGCTGGTAGATGTAAGCCCAGAACAACAGCTGCCAATAAGACTTGATGTATCTTTTATTTTACTTTTTAGTTTTTTTAAACGTTTATTTAGTTTGAGAGAGAGCAGGAGTAGTGGAGGACAGAGAGAGAAGAAGAGAGAGAGAATCCCAAGCAGGTGTTTCGCACTGTCAGCCCATAGAGCTCCACATGGGGCACGGTTTCTCAAAACTGAGATCATGACCTGAGCTGAAATCAAGAGTCAGATGCTTAACCAACTGAGCCACCCTGGGTGCCCCAAGGCTTTTGAAGTATCTTTTAAAGAGGTAGGTGCAAACCATGAAAGAGACTGAGTGGGAGAGAATGAATAAGCAGAGAAGGTACTGGTATTCTGGGCAGAGAAAAGACTGAGTTGGTATTGTAGAATCAAAGGACTTGGAAACTTGTGGCTGGATGTTCCCAGGAAAAGATGAAGGCTGATGCTGGAAAGATCGCTGGGACCCAATAGCAAAGGTCTTACAAGTCGATTTAAATAGCTATGGTTTTTTTCCTATAGGCAAAAGTTTTGAACGAGGTGCATGAAATAATCAGATCTGGGTTGAGAAACGTGGCTCTGGGAGATGCAAAAGGGAGGCACACAGGACCCTCTTGACCTCTCTGCTCCCTGAAACCCCTCCTTTTTATGAAATTGAGGACACAGTCCTTAGATGGTCAGTCAGTTTCATTATACTCAAGAGACTGAAGTTTCTCCTTCCTGGGATGAAATAAATTTTGTCCACTCTTAACTGTTGGTAAAATGGCATTACACACTGATATTTCAAACTTCTGTTGGCTCTGAGTCTAATATGTTATTTCTTCTTTCTGGGGAAAAACGATTGTTGTTTTTAGATCAATGAGAGGCCAATCAGAATGCTTCAGGCTCGGGTCCGAGCAGCTTCCTACATCATACTCTACTTTTCTCCCAAATGTAAGTGTGTAACAAGCTCATGATGTGTTTGGCTACCGCGATAAAATACAGTACGTTCGTTCGAAACATTCCTGCCTTCTGTTATTAAAAAAACCGAACTAAAAACAAAAGCAAACTCAGACATTTGAAAATACCCATGCTTTGATGTCAGTTTTATTCTCTCCGGGTAATTTTCCCAAGCCCTGGTTCAGCTGAGATTTGCCACCATCCGTTATCTCCTTTTATGAGCATCACGATTGCTTTATTGTTGGAGCGCTTGGCAAAATACTCCTCTTTTACAAGTAATCTAGATCCGTCAAGCTGTCTGGTTCTACTCCATCAGTCACTACTTTGTAGTTTATTTGGTGACAGTGACTGCCAATAAAATAATGCTGTAAAATATTCCAGTGTGAGGAGGCTAATTCAGTGTAGGTTAATAAAGCTGCTGTGATTCATCTTGCCATGTAGCGTGCTTTTTATGCCGAACCTTCTAGGTGGATGCACGAAATCACAGTGAGGTTGGCTGGAATTTATGCCGTGTGTAGGGGTGTACCTAATTTATATATTTACTCTCTTTCAGACCTATGTTTGAAATGAAGTATATAGGCTTCTTCCCGGGATGATGGAGTATGTCCAGGGGTGAATTCTGAACAGGCTCATGAACTCAAGCAATAAAATAGAGGCAAAGAGGCAAAAATGACAGCCCTGGGGCCTGTTTTATTATGCCTTCTCTCGGAATCTATGCAAAGCAGAAGTGGTTCCCAAACCCTCGTAGAGAGTGTTTAAGCAGGCTTTTTGAGAACCCTGCTCATGAGTATTTTAATGACCTCAGTTCAAGCCAAGAGCAATAAACATCTCAGAAAGAGGCTGTTAATTGAAAAGACCAGCGATTTCAGAGGGATTAATATTACTGTCAGACATGGCTTGCTTTCTCTCCCTTTTAATTTAGCCTTCTGTTTTAATTTACAAACAGCTACGCAGACTGGAGATTTAGAAGGCAGGAGCAGGAGTGGTAAATAGAATACATCTGGGGCCCGTGGGCTGGCGCTGTCATGCCAGGGTAGAGACCTAATCCCAGCCCTGTTATTATTTTCCTCATCTATAAACTGGGTATATTACAGTGTCTTTCGGAATACTTTCTATGTTACTGTGAAGATGTTGATCTAATCATAATGATATGAACATAAAGATGTTGATTTAATCATAATGCCAGAGGGTTCTGTAAAGTACATATAAAATAAGAATAAAGTGAAGAGATGAAAATAGAAGTAGAAAAAATTTTGAAGATTTAGTTACTAGTGTATATTCAGTTTCACCAGCTTGAGGCATAAATGTTTGGATGACTTTCGTTGTTGGTTGAAAAACTTGAACTCCTACAGATCCTGTCAACAAATAATCCAATGCTTGAGACATTGCTACCTCAAACCTCAAATGTCGTATAAACACTAGTTGCTAATCCAGCCTAATAAGGCAGATGCCAGGCCTAGAGAAGGGCATCTACTCCTTCTGTGACTTCTGCTGTGGCAACATGGGGGCACTGTTGAAAATGCTTTTTGCGCAGTGAACGACCGCCACGGCAGTAATGCCTCGTTTGTGCAGATCTTTGCATGAGCTTCAAGTGGGGCCCGTAATTAGCTTACATATCTTGCAGCTGTACACTCAGGCAAAGACTCTGTTTGCATAGGCACCATGAAAAGGAGAACTCTGTCCCAATGGACTTCCACCTGCAGCCTGCACACTGTTCCCAGGTACTCTGCTCTACCTGAGGCTGGAGGATCTCCTTAATGCTGACATCCGCTTTGGCTATGTGAGTTCCCTTCATGGTGAGGGCCATCAACAAGTCTCAACTTGCATTGATTTTCTGGATGGATTTATGATCCCCTCCCTCCACCCCCGCACCCCTGCCCCAGAAGGGTCCTCAGTCCCCATGCAAATATGCCATCTACTCTCCAGCAGTTTCTCTGGCACTCAAACAGTTTGGAAGGGTCAGTCTCTGCCAGGTGCAAGGGTCCTGCTCCCCTTCCCCCTAGAGAGGTGGGTGGGAGTCTACTGCTTACATTTGCCTGACCAGATACTGCTACTCAAGTGTTCTTGGATGAGTCCAAGCTGATACACACCAAGATTTCTCTGTAGATGAAAAAAACACTTTGAACTTGTTTCAGTAAAAGAAAATTCTGGTTATGCTTCATGAAACCCTCAGTTATACAAATAAAAAGTTTTTGCTGATATTGTTCTATTACTATCTTGAAGTCCTTCCCTGAGCGTTCCGTTTCTTTTTGAAAATCTAGTTTCAAAATCACTTTTCTCTTAAAAAAAATCTAAAAGATCTCTCTTACCATGCACTGCCATTCCAGTGCTGAGGCTTGGTATGTTAATAGAGGGAAACAAGTTATGGATTAATGTACACCTATGGAGTTTAATCTAGGGTATCGGTTATATTCCCCGAGTTAGAAGTTTACAGTGTATACAAGAGGAACTCTTCATCTTATATTCTTCCCCGTCATGGGGTTGGATTCTAGGCTCTGCCACCTCCTGGCCGTGTTGCCTTTGAGGAAAATATTTAACTTGACAGACTTTATTTATCTATTTTTAATCATTAACTACTGACATTTTTAAAAATTCCACACATTTCTTAAATCTTTCTTTCCATCTTTGTTACGGAACTGTGAAATCCAACTATATACCATCTCTGTTGCCTCCAACTTCATGCTTTTAAAAATTTGCCTCCCTGTACTGTAACATTTCTTGTGTCCATTTCTTCTCCCTTGAATTCTCCTTTTAACTTTTCTTTGCTTGATTAACTCCTACTTCTTAAGACTCAACTCTGCTGCCCCTTTTCAATTCCCACAGTGTTGTCTTGTTTTCTATCACTGCGTGGCCTTATTACTTCATCAATGTCCATGTTTCTCTCGAAGTAGAGGATGAGCGATCTGAGGGTACAAATTTTCTTTCAGAAATTTCTCTTTAGGGGTTAGCACATAATAGAAGCTCAGTAACTTAGCTGAGGGAATGAATCTGCCATGTGGAAGTTCTAATGTCTACCTCACAGGTTTATCGTGAAACTTAGATGAGGTAATGTATGTTGGAGTGACTGGACTCACCTTCACAAGGCAGACATTCAGTACATATTTTTGAAGTTTATTTATTTAGAGAGAGAGGGCAAGCACACACTTGAGGGAGAGGCAAAGAGAGGCAGGTAGAGAAAGGGACTTCCTAGCAGATTCCACACTGTCAGCACAGAGCTGGATGTGGGGCTTGAACTCATGAACCATGAGATCATGACTTGAGCCAAAATCAAGAGTTGGATGCTTAACCAACTGAGCCACCAGGCACTCCTCAGTACATGTTTTATTTCCTTCCATTTAAAATGAGCTGCCCAAGGCACTTTGCTTAAAGGGCACGAAGGAAGGTTTGTAAAACCATGCTTACCCTACATATTTATTCTACACTCTACTGGATATTGTGACTACTGGTCCTTAACATCATCTATTAAAAGATCTAAACAAACACTGTTCATAATGACATTGCAGGATGGCTATCTTAGCAAAAGACCGTAAACTAACCCTAAATTGATGGCTATATGACCTCATTTCTCTCGTGCAACTGATCTTATCGTCTCTTCATTCCATACAATAGTCTGTTCCCACGTGGAAGATAGATCACTTCTCAGGTCTGCCGTGTGGCTCTAAGTTATTCTGTGGAGCCCAAGTGAGGATGAGTCCAAGGTAGCTCAAAGTAGCCAGTAGGGAAGGACTGGGAACTTGAGAAAATAGAAGCACTAGTTTATCTGAGTTAAGTTCACGGTATTTCCCTCTCTTTCAACTTTCCTTTTTTCCAAGAAGCAAAAATGAATGGGACCCTCTGAGTCAGGGTGTGAACTCTACCATTTATGAATTGTGTGACTTTGGCCAACCCTTTAACCCCTGTGAGCTTCTGTTTCTGGCTTATATAAATGGCACAATTATGCCATCTTCTCTCCTCTACAGAGTACTGTGAAAGTGTCTATATGGAAGCCCCCTTTAAAACCACAAAGCCACAATGAATGAATAAGAGGCTACCATTAGGTTGTTTTTTTTTTTTTTTTTTGCAAGAAAATTCCTTCCTCTCACAGTATTTCAAAAACTTACGGAATATGTATTAAACCATGGCTCTCGTGAATTCTGCAAGCTGGCATATATAACATGATAATAAAATGCAATCAATCATGAAAACTTTGTCACACTAGGTAAATTTGGCCCCCCAAAAGTGTTTTTCGTATAGCCAAATGTTGCCTTTTATCCAAATGTCTCACAGCTCTTTGCAAACAAATTATGTATGACACATACCAAAAATCATTCCATCCCCACCTCTCTAATATTGCCACCTTTCTGAAGAAACTATTGTTTAAAACTCCAGGCTACCATCAATCACAAGAGAAAATAAAGAATATTTTCACCTCCTTGAAAATGATTGCAGTAGGCAGCTAGTAACCACTTACCACTAGAGCCAATTCTTTTAGGAAGAATTAAATTCCAGGTGTCAATAAGGCTGACAGAAGCATATGACTTAGCTTTCTGGAGAATTTTAGAGCACTCTTTATTTCAGAATTGTGAGAAGATGAGGGATGATGTGGGAACAAGAGCCGAGAGGAGGGCCTGAAGACCAGCTGGGACCAGGAGCAGCAAGGTGACTTCAATGTACCTGAAGTTAGGAGCCTCTGAGCCTTATGCCAATGTGTGCCTATGGTCACAGCTCTTAGTCAGTAGTGTCCGTTGCACTGATAGTGTTAGCACAAATGATCAGAATTGAAAGCCCTGATGTGTATCAGGCTTATTTCTGAAATCCTTTCCATTTAGATTGTCCTGACTCTGTATCATTTCTTTAAGATAAAAGTATCCCCGAGGAAAAACTTTATTTTTCCTTTTTTCTGCATGAGGAAAAAGCAAGAAGTAAGGGAAGGGAAAAGGTAAATCTCTCTGATGATTAATTGCCCAGACATTTGTCCATCTTTCAAGTCCTTACAGCTTGTGTCTGTAACATCTCCTTAGCCAAGCTACTAACCGTTGGTCCTGAAAAAGACATAATTTAGAGCACATAGCGTGGGTGTATGTCAGAATCACTTGGAGGACTTGCTCAACTAGATGGCCCACCCCCAGAGTTTACTGATGGGGCCTCAAAATATGCATTTCAAATGAGTTCCCAGGTGATACTGATGCTTCTGGTCATGTTTGCACTCTTGGAGAACCACTGGTTTAGAGTCCACTGGACAAACCACAGGCTTTTTCTTCGGAGGAAAGACCACTATCCGTATAAGTGATCTGACTGGCTTTTCTCAGTAATAAGTTCAATTACATAGTAAGAACTTTAGAAGATTGAACAGTAACCCTTTAGATAATTGGAGGCCGATTATAGAACAATCTTATAAAAATGGGAAGCAATTTTGACAGGTTGTAGCAGTGAATAAAGCTCTTCAATTCATGCTTCAAGAGGCATTTGGCTCTCTCCTTATCTATTTTTGTCTCAGCTGGAACGTTCTTGGGTGAAGACTTCAACCAGGGACCCCAGAGAGATTTTCAATCTTGAATTTGCTAATACTCAGAGCATGTCATAATGGATTTTATTCTTTCCTCTGGGCTAAGCAGTGAAATTACAAAGCTTGCTTATAGGAAAAAGAGACTCACTCTGCTCCTGTGCCCTTTCTCATGATTCTAGATGTTGGGAAGTAGAAAGAAACCGAGATGTCAATTAGGTTAAAGGGCTTCCAAAATTCTAAGAGAATACCCTTATTAGATAACCTCTTTCTCAAAACTTCAATATCAAAAACAAGTAAATGTGTCTGCTTTGGTGAAGCTCCTAGGTAGAACCCCAAATCACCTCAGACCTATTTCTAAACTCAGGATGCTGGACAATCTCTACAGCTTTCAGATGCAATGCCTAATCCTCACGGTGACTAAGGACTTGCTCATGTTTGAGAGACAGTGGGAAATCTAGGGAGACTTTGAAACCAAGATCAAGGGGTCTTTGAACAATGCACAGATGTTGGATTGGACCTGGAGGTCAGCATCTCTCATAGTTACTTCCTAAGCAAGTGTAACATCATCTTCCCACAGAGGTGCCTAAAAAGGAAGCCAGACCCTAGGGGAAAATGCAGAAACAAGGACCAGGAAAGTCAAGTTGGCAGTGATCACAAGAACATTCTTTTGGTAGCAATACATATACAGATAATTCATTCCTACACAACCTGAAACTATGAGCAGGTTTCTCTAAGTTTCCAACTAGGGGAAAATATGAAGGCAAACTGTTTAAAAAGCAAAGGTCCAATATTTAATGAGAAATTAACTGAAACCTACCACCCAGACTAAAATTTAAAAAAGAAAAGGGAGTGAGTATTGTTGCCTTTTGACTGAAATTGAAAACACTGATGTTGTGACTTGGCTAAGAGGTTTGACAAATCCATAAAAAAGATTGATAAAGGGGAATTAAATTAATAAAGGGGAAAGAATTATGCTTCACTGAGGACACAACTTGGAAAATATTAGAAACAGTACATAAATGCTAACATAAACATGCATGCAGGGGAAGAAAAACATATTTGCTGTATGTGTTAGAATGTCAAGGATCTGATTTATTCAGATCAGTATTGCCACTAGAGATCCTTAGAACTTACCGCCATGACTCATATTTACTAAATAAAGTGGGAGGTTGAGAGGTTACAAATACCACTATGAAAGTTTACCAAATCCTTGGGAGTTTGTTATCTGGAATCTAACTTTGAATACATGTATACTGTTTGAAACACATTAACCTATTTTCAGGATGAGAGATTTTTCATGTTTGTTTTTATTATCACCATTGACTATTAGTTTAATAGTCTTTCCATTTATGATCTTCAAAAGACTCTGGCATCTTTATAAGTGACTTCTCTCTTAACCCATTCCAGATAACACTTCCTTAGCAGCTAGTCATTTTCAAACAGCTCTGGGAGATATGGGGAGTTTGAGAATGTTTCTTAACAGGGACTTCCTTTAAATGTGTTTTGCCAAAATGCTCTTTTTCACTCTGCAGGGAAACTCCTACCCCTACGTATCAAAAAGGCTTTGAGAGTGACTTTTCTAGGAACCCACTTCTAGAACAATTCGTGCCTTTCTGCATGTGTACATTTTGCCTTGCTTATCTAGAACGTGCAGACCCTCATTGTTTGCTGGCAAAGCTCTACCCAGCTTTCAAAACTCAGCTCAAATAGTGCCTTTTCTGTGAAGCTTTCTAGAAAGCTAGTGCCCACTTTAAGAGATTGCTCTGGTGCCTATACCTTAAATGAACACCTAACCCGAGATGCTAGCATGCAAGTTTCCTGAAAAGTTGGAATTGGGACATAATCTCTGTTGCGGTTCCACACTTAGAGATAGCATAACATCAGGGCAGTGATGGCCAGGCTTCCTCAAGTGCAAACATAGGTAAAATGACCAATGGAGAAAGGGAAAAATGAGGCTGAGCTACAGAAGCAGAAGGCTTGAATCTCTGGGTGATAGGTGCCTGACCAAGAGAGAAGTTCCTTCTTCATTTCTTGATTACCTTTCAGAGAACAGTCCAATGCCTTTGGCATTGGCTCACTTTTGCTCTGGATTTCATAAAATGTGTTTCCTATACATCCATTAAATCTGTTTAAGCTGGCGTGAGTGATTTTTGGCATGGAAGCAAATAATCTCTCATCACCTATTATATATACAAGCTAGTAGAGGAGGTGTTTTTACTGTCTTAATAATCTGTGGTTTTTCTATTACCGTATTATACTATAATTATTTACTAGCTTTTTCTCCCATTAATCTATGATACCCTAAAAAAATCAGGGACCACAACTCATTCTTACACTGTCGGCATCTAATATAGTACCCGACCTTTAGCAGGTGTTCAATCGATATGTGTTGAATGAATGAATAAATGTACTATTCATTCTATTAGAAATGTATTTTTGTGGAATAACAATAATGGGTCTATAATTAATCATCATAAATCTAGTGACTCAGACAAGTGGCAGAAAACTTTTGAGAATGCTTGTTTTTCCTCTGCTCAATTTTAAGTTTTGAATGCCTGTATAGTTGCTTGGTGTAGTTCTTGTTGTCCTCTTTGTTGGTTTTGTAGTTGGTGTGAATGAACCTCAGATGTTACTGTTAACTTCTAAACTTCCTGATAACAACCCATTTAATCTGTGTAATTGGCTTCAATGACGTATAATGCAGAAATATTTATGGCAAAGAAACTGGAATAACCAAGGAGATGATAGATGAGCAGGGAAGTCTTCTACCTCCCTTTTTAAAAAAATAATGAGAAGAGACTGGAAATGTTTTTAAAGCATGCAATATTTGTATGATCTTTCCTCTTAGTTGAGGATGGATTGGGACATTTACTGAGTCTGTGGCAGTGGGCAGACTGTAAAAATCTCTGGTTTCTCTTAGATAAAAGCCCTGTCACTGTCCCCCTCTGTCCCCTCCACACCCTTTTTATTCTCCTCTTCCTCCTCCTCTTACTAATTATTGTAGTTTAAGATGCATACAAAAAGTTGTATGTATTGTAAACGTAGAGCAGACCACGATACTGTACAACCAACATCAAAGAAGCCCTCCTCACATTCCCTTCTTATCACTACTACTCCATCCACGAGGGTAACCATCATCTTTACATCATAGCTTGCTTTTGCCTGGCTTGGCTTCGTATCGGTAGAATTACACAGTACACACTTTGGTGCCTGGCTTTTTTTGCTCGGTATTCTGAGGCTCACCCATGGTTTTGTGTGATGGCGCTTGTCGTGTTAATGGAGGATAATTCATTTATCCATTCGACCTTTGATGAACAACATAGAGCAATTATGAATAATACTGAGATGAATACTTTGACTACATATGTTTGATGCTCGATTTTCTTTTCATTTATCTGAAGCCTCCCAAAAGGCCAAAACACTTTGAGTCACTGCAATAACCACTGTAAAGAAGACATGCTGTTGATAGTTTTCTAGAATCTTATGAGTGAGATTCATTGCTTGAGGAAAACTTTCATCTAGTATCTGTCTTCAGGGGAAGAAAAAAATGGGCTGTGATCTCCGATTCTAATAGGCCACTGGAGAAATCTGCTACTTGAAGATCACCCTTACAGACGATGTACAAACTGATAAGAGACAAAGGAAGTGCTTCTTGAAAAGCCAAATTATCTGTGGTTGAGAAAGCAGACAGATTATGACAGTTCAGGAAGAATGGGGCTTTAGATAAAGGAATGATCTGTGGCTCTGTTCTTTTTGCTACAAGAGATGAGGTTGAACTCTGCCTCCCCTCCCTGTCGTCATCTCTATCCAACTCCAGCACATGCATCAAGTGGGCCTCTGCAAAAGCAAGGAGGAACTTTTTGGTGATACCACACTTTCCTTATCTTGAATCTCTTACTCAGCCCCTAACTGGGTAGGAACAAAACAAAACAGCTCTTTATGGAATTAGCTTATGGGGAGAGAGTGAATTTAAAAAAACAAAAACAAAGAGCATTTGAAGGTAGACTCCTCTGATATTATTCAACATGAGGTATTATGGAAGGTGACGATGGAGCTAAGTCCTACTAGAATCTTCTGGGCAATATATTAATTAAGATGCAGAGTCTGGGCTCCATCTCAAGTGAGGGGAGCTATGTCCTTAGGATCCCTGTGTTTTTAAAGCTGTCACCTTTCTGACCCTGGGTCCCCGGACACAGTTGGGGCATCAATCTTATATTGTCAAGTAAGGTGCTGTGAGTAGGCATCTACAGTTAGACTAGCCAGTAGAAATAAATGTGAGCTACAGCTATGAGTCATATATTTAATTTTAAAATTTCTACTAGCCACCTTACATAAAGCGAAACAGTAAATAAAAATAATTTTAATATAATTCATATAACCCAACATATCCAAAATATTACCATGTTCTGTAATCAATATAAAAATTACTAAAGAGATCATTTACATTATTTCCAAGTGTTTGAAATACGAGGTATATTTTACATTTACAGAAGAGCTCAATTCAGACTGGTTATATTTTAAGTGCTCAATAGCCACAGGTATCTAGAGGCTACCATAATGAGCAGCATAGATAACCTAATAGAGGGAAAACCAACTGGACATGGTATTACTTTGGCAAAACAAACCCCGAAGAACCAGATTATGCTTACTCTACTGCCTAAAAGGCCATCAGGAAGCAAAGGTTTTCAGTGGCATATATTCGGTGAGGACACATTCCTCTTGGAGCAAAAGCTATAATTCCAAGATCTGACAGAAGAGATGGGAGTCAGCAAAAGGAATTATCTGTCATCTTTGGCATTTAATGAAAACATTTACCCGTGCATAGTTTCTGGCAGCCTCCACTAGGGTTCTTAAAGGCAGGGAAGCTCCCCTCCTCGAAAGACCAATGAGATGCATGGACTTCGGAATGTCCACCAACCAACACTAGCTTCATAAGTGTGCTTCATAATGCACACACCAGGTGCTTCACACCACAAAACCCACTCTAACATGAGATTGTATACAAGATGTCCTGTACTGGAGGCATAGCCAGTGTTGAGCTGTGGAGGTGCACAGGACAAGAGGGTGCTCAGGAAGGCTTCGGCCAGTAGGGCCCACCAGAACCGTCTTGGAGGATGGGAAAGATGTCATCATACAGATACCGGAAGGACATTCCAAGTGGAGATTTGGCAGTGGAAAAATAAAGGAATTCTGGGGAAAGTTGTCGGGGTGGGAGTTAAGTGGTAATTTCCCATGGGGAGAGTCATTGTTTTCTGTCCTGAGTATTTTGGTAAAGGTGTTACATACATAGGGAGACAGTGTGCCCCAGACCTGCTTTTTGCTCTTTGCCCTGCTGAAAGTATTAATAGTGCTCCCTTTACTCTCATGAGCGTCCCCATTTAGATGTAAATCAAATGGTAATGCCAAGATGTAAGGATTTTCTCTTAGGGGGTGACTCAGGAAGGTGATGGGAGAAATTGTTGGCTTAGGCGATGAGGCCTAAAATATGCTTAAGGCTCATATAATTATGTGTACTGGCCCTGTATCACCTAGACAAAGGAGCAGATCTTTTTATAAACACTTGCTGAAGAATAAACAATTTAACCTTTGAGAGTCGATATCCTTATCTTTAAAATGTAGATAATAATAATGTTGCAGGCATACAGTCCTTATCCAAAACCTCGGGGAAAGACGGATTTTGAAATTTAGCATTTTTCAGATTTTAGATAATTTTTTTCTAGGAAGTTAATTATATACCTCCTTCCCCAGGAGATATAGCACCCTGTAATCATCACAGTCTATTTCTGCAGCAAATGTATGAATATTCACACAAAGTAGAGTAATAAATAAGTTTTTTATAGCCTCAGATCAGTTCTGGTCATGTTTTGCCGCAAATCGGTTTCCCAGAAGCTTGTGGGAAAAGTTACTTTGTTTTTAGAGCTCACTGGATATCGGAATTTTTGATAAGGGGTTGACATAGACTTTCATTTCATGCACAGAGTGATAAATACATTAAATTAGGTTTTTCGTTTAGAGTGCTTAGCAGAATGTGCAAGGAATGGAAGCCACTGACGATTGGTAGTAGTATTTCTTAGAGATCCCAGAGAAAAAGTTGCTTAAGTTGATCTGCAGATGCTCTCCGGTGTCGAATATCTGTCTCTGCTCAGAATCACAGCCTTTCCTTGGATTTTCCCAGTCTCATGGCTCCATCATCCATCAACCAGAACAAACACTGACCCTCAGTTGGCTTCGTGAGTCTGTACTCCCTAATGTGATAAAGTGAAAATAAATAAGGCCCTATGCAAATTCGATTAAAATCCAATCAAGGAAAATAAACTGCAGACATCTGCTCTTCTCTGTCAGCTCAGTGTCATTGGAATATTTTCTCTTGGTCTTAAAAACAAGAACCAAACAAAATAACAATTAAAAAAAAAAACCTGCTTATTTTCCTTGAGTGCCTGCCAGACTGGCATTCGAACATTCGATCCACTAAATAACTATTTGAACAAGAGCAGAGGAAAAGTAAACAGTAAGGTGAAGGGCACACAGGCTGTTTATCGTCTGCCTCTTGGTTCTCGTTTGGGACTGTATTGTTTGGTGAGCTCGCTTTTTCTTTCAGATAATAGTAAAACAGTATTTTGAGTCTCTGGAAGCGGTAGTCCAATTTTGTCAGCCATCATGGAAAAGGAAGTTACTCTGAATGTCAAGACAAGAAATTAACACATTGTGACTCCGTCTCCCTGGTTAAAGTAAATATCGAATAAGTTCATCTGTAGTGGCGTCTCCATCTAGGAGAGGTTTTGTTCTATTTCCCCAAAGGTTAGCTCGATGGGCATTTTTGTGTGATTGCTCCAGCCAGTGGACAAGCAGGCATCCAGTGAAGTGCGAAAACCACAGTCAGCCACAGTGTTGGGAAATTAGAGTTGGAACTGTGCTCTGTAGAACTTTGGAGAAATATCCAGCCTTAGTTCAGGCTTCTGTAGCACACCACTGTATCCTGGGGGGCTTAAATAGCAGACATTACCTTTCACAGTTCTGAAGGCTGGATGTCACATCACGGTGCCAGCATGGTTACGTTCTCGATGAAGGTTTTCTTCCTGGTTGGCTGATGACAGTCTTGTTGTTATGTCCCCACATGTGAGAGAGCAGAGACAGGGCTTGTTCTCTTGTTAAGACACTAATCCCATCATGGGGGCTCTACCTTTATGACCTAATTATGTCCCATGGCCCCCACCTGCAAATGCTATCGCATGCAGGCTTGGGGAGGGTACAAACACACAATCCATAAACACATCCCAGTTAGCTGCAACACAAAGAGCTTATACATAATGATGGTTCTGCCAGACTAGAAACTCCAAGCAGACTGTTCAATCCAGATTGGTCACTTCGGAGAGGCTTAAAGATACAGGCACTCTATGGCCCAGATAAGCTGCTGGTCCTCCACTCAGGACAAATCGACCACTCAGGTCATACCAAAAGGACCGGAAATATAGACTGGTCTGAATCAGTCACAACTTGCCTTACCCCAGTGTTTCAAACTAGTAAGTGACAGGATAAACACGATCACCTCTGCAGACTCCAGTGAACAATACTGACAGTCTGACTACTTCAGCCACGTGAACAGCCGAGGATGCCCTATCCCAGACATTCCAATGATGCAGATGCAAGGATCATCTCATTCTTACCTCCCAGATAAACTTAGGTCAGGTATTCATTACTCCTATCCACAGATCACCTCCTTCCTCTTTTTCACTGTCTCACCTCAGGACTCCAGGAAGACCTCTGTCTAGCCCAAGGTGTTCCCCAAAGAGGAAGGGATTGAATTAAGATAATTAGGAGTTCCTTGTGGCTGTCTTGTCTCTTTTACTTACCAGTGCCAAGACTCAGCTGGGGTAGCTAAACAAAATGCATCCATTTATTTACATGACTTATTTGAGCTTCTGGGTCTGTCTCAGGGACAGATGTGGACCATTTTGTATTTTATTTTAAGTAGTCGATCATTGAATACATTAAGTGTTGTGTCTGGGAAGAATGGGATTATTAATTTTGTTTACAATGAAGTATAAATTAATAAAATGGTAATATTTTAATAACAAGAACTTCTCGGAGGCCTTATGTTGTGCTGAGCAGAGCTAGTTGAATTTAATAACATAATATGGATAAATAAACAAATTAGAAATGCAAACATAAAACGCAAGAATTTGTTTAGTAGTTGGCTTCTGTTCTACCCAAATTATTAAATTACTTGCCCCGGTTCACCAACTAGCTTCTTCTGTGTAAACATATTCTTTGTCAAAGCAAATGGTCTGCCAAAACAGGAATAGTTATAAATCCGTTTAGCAAAAATCCCCTGTGAGCATTTAATAACTACTTTCTCCAGTTGTTTGTGGAAGTGGGTAGAAAAACCTTCTTCTCTTTCAGTCCTCCTCAAAGTTCTGATTGAATACTGAGGCTAGAAGGGAGTACATTTTACACCCAGAGGACCTCTCCTAGTGCCTGGAGACCTGTTTTGTCCATCACAACCAGGGGATGTGAGGGAGGTGCTACAAGGACACTTCATATAACAATTGCCTGGCCCCAAGTGACAACAGTGCTAAGGTTGAGAAACTCTGTTGTAGATAATGAAACAAAACATAAAATTTCCGTGACTGGTCTGTAAACAAGCATTCTGACAATGCAGTGGCCTCCATTTAATACTTGGCCCTGTAGTGACTGTTACTTTTTAGAGACATGGAAAAGAGACACAAAGAAAATACAATGCCAAGAAGTATGCTAAGGAGTTAGCAATCTGTCTCTTAGTAATCCACATTATGCCCTCTGATTCAGGGGATGTTAATGCCCCTATTATGTAAATGAAGAAATGTAGGCTCAGGAAGATGAAGGAAGTTGTGTGCAACTGGTATACCCTGCTTTGAAGATTATGTCTTTGCCTTCTACGCTGTATTGCTGTATAGTATCAGGGATGACAGAATCCTGGGCTCTTGGCAAGATGCATGCTTGGAATGCTCCAGTTCCCGAAGCAGAGAAATATATCTGATTGTCTGTGGGATCATGAGTTCTTGCCTTTGTCAGTGAGGAGAAGGCAGCAGTGATGTGTCACTCTTTGGAAAACTCAACCCTAATGGTCAACATTGTTGAAAATCACCTTGATGCCATTCTTTCATTCAGGTAGAGGATGTGTACAGAATATTACAGTATAGGATATCATAAAACCAATTTTAATTCTAACTCTACTACTTATGTGACCCTGGAGTCATGACATTGAACCTATTACAGTTTAATATTTTTTAATCTATAAATATGATGATTATAGTTTCTGATTCTGTAGGTATGTGGTGGGGGCTAGTGTGAATTCTAACACATACCCAGGTGGTAATAGTGCCGCTGTTGGGGCAACCCCACTTTGAAAGCCGTAGAACATAAGGACTTAAATTCTTCAACAGAACCTCAGTTGAGCTCCATAAAGTCAAGCTATTTTTTTTCTTTAGTAATTTTTCACTAATTTTACTTTATATGTATTTATTTCCTGCCTCCTTGATGAAATTTGGTAAAATCATTATCTCCTAAAGATATTTTGGTTTGTATGTGTAAGATGGCTTTGAATCTTTGGGCTAACACTGATTTATCTGCAGGATGCTGTGTATTTTAACTTTGGAGTTTTCTCTCTTGTGGTGTTCATTACCAATATGGAGTATCTATGGCCTCTTTGCCAGGCCACCTGCATCTTTTTCACACTGATTGAGGCTGACTATGGAGTGTCCTTGTATCATTTGTCCAATTTGCCTTCTACACACTATGCCCAGGAGCCAAAAAACTGGAAGTACAGAAGGCTCAGTCACACTTCAGTGCCATATATGTCTTTAGCATTACTCGCCACCTGTTTTTCAGAGAGAAAACAAATTCCTCTTCTGTTTGCACCAATAATCCCTGAGTAGGGAGAGAAAGACCCATGCCAGAATGACTTCCCCTTAGCTTCTTTGAAAGGGTCTAACTCGATGCATCTTTTCATCGTAAGAACTCCCTACTTACACAACAGTCATGAGTGTAAGAGCGGGAGGGCAAGGCTAAGTCTGTTCAACCTCGGTTCCTTTTTTTCTTTCTTTTTCTTTCTGTCTTGTTTGCTTATTTATTTATTTTTATTTATTTTTGGTCATTCACCCACTCCTTCCAGGTCCAGCAGAGATTCTATCAATTAAGATTTAGCCAGAAAAATAAAAGCACCATGTCAAGTTATTCAAGAGGAGGAATGCAGTATAAGGAATTAGTGACGTGGCATTAGAAAAGCAGAAAAGGTACAGGGAAATGAAAAGAAACCCAGAAAATAGCAATTCCCAGAAGCTGCCTTCAACTTCAGGACTGAGGGGAACATGGTAAAATCATGGGTTGGAGCCACTTGGGCAGCAGCTGGAACTATGGTGGACGAGCATGATGGGAGCTGAAACAATAGTGAAGTCACAGGGACTATTGCTCAAAGAACAAAAACACTGCTAAAGAATAGGAGGAGAAATAGCCTTATTTCTGTCTTTGTTTTACCTTCCCTTTTATCAACTACTGGGAGTACTTGCCATTGGCCCAACCTACGTAGAAGAGGGGTCTGGGAAGTGTAGTTTGCAGGGTCAGCCCTCTTTGATGCAAAGCAAGGGGAGGACCATGATCTACATGCAAACGGGCAAGTGTCACAGCCTCCTACTCCATCAGCCTTGTAGGTACCCCAAGTTAAAGTAGCATTTGTTCACTCAGTTTTTCATTCTGCCTTGTCTAAGTGTATTTGCCTTAAGCTTCTGTATTCAAAAGAGGTTGGAGTGGGAAAAGTGCCAAGAGCATTGGAATGTTTCAGCACTTCAGAAACGTTTTACACTCAGCCATTCAAGACCAAATCTAGTGCTAAACTTGGAGTTTTTCATGGTGAGCTGGTCTTTGATGTGGAGCCTTATAGCAATTCCTGTGAAAGGTGCCACTTGGATACCAATTATGTTGTCATTGCTGTTATTACATTAGAAGAAGGAGTCAATTTGCCTTTTGTTTGCCCTAAGAAGTGCCAGCCAGGTCAAGTGGGTCGCCACTTTGTGTTAGTTTGTTTGGAAAAAGCACAATGAGACTTTTCATGATGTAAAACAATAAGCACTTCTAATTTCAGCATCACATTGTCCGAAGGAGTCTCTGCCTGTCTAGGGTCATGTCATTTAGGCATTTAAGGCTGACTTTCAGTGTTAGGACTGGGCATTCTCCTTCATTTATATGAAGATACATTAAAAGCAAGAAGGATCAAGGGGATAACTATCTTTGTTTAGGTTCTGGCAGATCCTACTCATCTACTTTGGAACAAGTTAGTGAAAAGCCAACCCAGTTTATTTTTTTTTATTATTTTTTTTTTATTTTATGGGCAATCACTGGCAGCATAATGGTAAATGGATGGGAAAATGTCATTGCTAAAACAAAGTAAGAGTTGAATTTTAGGTTGCTGAATTACAGCTTTAAGATGAAAGCTGTAGCTAGAACTTTTATTCTTGTTTATATTATCATGTTGATCTAGGTCAAAGGCCCACTTTTATTCTCAACATAACGTTTTTAAGAGACCCTATTTGGCAGATTTAGAGGAAGGCTATTTTAAGATGAGATAACCTGCAATTTGGAGAATGCACTGTTAGAATAAGGGAACATACACACACGGGTCCTAAAGTCAGGTACAAACTCTTGATGCCTTAAATTCAGAATCTAGCATTGCATTTTACATGCCATTTAGAGAGAACAAGTTCTTGTATTTGATTCCACAAAGATGCATGAGGCCTTATTCTGCTTTTTTTCATCGTGTGTGTGTGTGTGTGTGTGTGTGTGTGTGTGTGTGTGTGTGGTTTTAACCTTGAATGGGCTGTCAGGCTCTGCATAGTTTGGGTCCGAGGCTCCACATTGCTCAAAGTGTACTGACCTTGGCTGGGTCACTTAGGTTGTAGGCTTGAAGCTAAGAGTACTACTGTCTCTGCTGGATCATGAGTAGTTACTTTGGATTTGGGCTTCTGGGTGTTTGGGAGAATTCCATATTTTCTTAAAAAATTTTTTGGCACTTGCATTTGAATCTGTGGAACTATCTTCACTAATGTCAGTCTCATTTTTACTAGTGGTAATCCTGTAAGGCTTAAAATGTTCTGCTTTGAAATGTTTGGAAAATAATTGGTTCATAGGAGAGTGCAACTTAAAAGGCTTCATTCTACAGAAAAACTAAGTTCACCCAATAGTTCTTGAACTTTTTTGGGGTGGGTCAGAGTGACCCTTTTGGCCTAGACAACTCTGGTAGCCTAACACCTAGTTGGCTCTGACTTAGCTGTATCAGATCTAATGTAGAGTTTGTTATATAAGCATTAAGGCTCATACTTAGTCTATTTAGGCCTTGACTATCATTCATTCATTCATTCAAGCATTCTTCTGCTTATTTATGCACTAATTCATTTAACAAGCATTCGTCGAACCCCTTTAATTGTCAGCTACTCAGAGACATCGGGGCTAGACTCTCAGTATACTTTGCTTTTCAAACAAAGTAAACAGTACCTGCCCTCATGAATCTGATATACAGATGAATTTTTGAAAATAATTGCATGTATAAATGTACAACTATAGCTGTGATAAGTTCACAAAAGAGATCTTCGTAATTCTATGAAAACCTAGAATGGGAGACTGTGACCTACCGAAAGAAGTGAGAGATGTGTTTTAGATAAAAAATGAGTGAGAAGCAGAATGTTTTAATCCTAGTACAAGGACTTATAGTGGGAAGTGACCCCTTTATGTCAACTCAAAGAGAACCAGTGGCCAGAGCATCAAGGATGAGAAAATGGCAGATGATTTCGGAAAGAAAGGCACAGGTGTGACTAAAAGGACAGTGTGGTCTATATTGGGGACTTTGGCTATTTATCCTAAGATGAATTGGAGGGTATTGTGTGGTTTTAGCCGGGGATAGGGGGTGTGGAGGGGTGTGCTGTTAGTTTAGTGTGGGGATCGGCAATGAAGACAGTGTCATGTTCAAATCTATATTCCAAAGGATTATTCTCACTGTAGTATAGACTGGATGCACCAGTGTGAGTGCTAGAGCAGTAGTAGTGGATGATAACCTGGGTAGCTTGGAGTGGGCTAAATAAATCATGGATTAAATATGGTAGAGTGGGAAGGGGACGAAGTTAAGGATGGCTGTTGGGGTTAGTTTGCGTAACTGCGTGCCTCATGGTGCCATTAGCTAGGACCAAGGCTGGATAAGGGCTGGTACTGTCTTGCTTCTCTGCCTCTCATTTATTCACCCAGCATATCCAGCATAGCAGCGTATACATCGATTTTTTTTCATTACAGAACATAACAAATGTAAGTGCAGTGACCATTAATGTCCTATGCAATTGAGACTAACTTGTTCCACTGATGTTGGTGCTACTGCTAGAAAAGAGTTGAATTATTAAAACCAATCTGAGTAATGTAGTGGAAAGAGCATGAACTTTATAATTAGATACACTTGGTTCAGAGTCTTGGTTTACCACCTCTTAATTTTGAAGGAAGGGACAACTTTGTTCAGTCTCTCAATTTAGGCACTATCGACACTTTGAGCAGGATAATTTTTGAATGTGGAAGGTGTCCTGTGTATTTTAGGATGTTAAACAACATTCCTAGCTTCTAACCACAAGATACCAATAGCCCTGCCCCCTTGTGAGAATAACGAAAAATGTCTCCAGATGTTGTCAAATGGCCCCCAGAAGGCAAAATTTCCTTGAGTTGAGAACTCTTTTCCCTTCAGTCGTAACTAGATTGTTTGTAAAACAGCTAAGATCTACAAACTTTTTCGGCTGATACTTACTTAGTACATGCAAAATTAGAAATATGCAATTAGTGAATATTGAGAATATTTAGAATAATCAACTAGTCATAACAAATTATAAATTTTAAAAGTTGACGATATCATTAACAGCAAAAACTACCAAAATATTTTATTTTGCTAGGCCTGTGTCCAGGGATGCACAGGTGAAAAGCTCTGAAACTCCATGACCAAATGGAAGGCAGGCCTCTACATAGAATGCATCAGGGCACCTGTCTGACCCAGTCAGTAGAGTATGCAACTCTTGATCGCAGGGTTGTGAGTTTAAGCCCCATGTTGGGTGTAGAGCTTACAAGAAAGGAAGGAGGGAAAAGGAAGAAGGAATAACATTTGAAAGATAGAAATGGAATTAGAACAAAAGTTATTCCAAGCCCTGCATGGGTTCTCCTTGCAAGATCTACCCTTGAATTTACTTTGAGGTAAAAATTCTTTTCTGTTCTTGTTCCTCCGTACTGTGTGGTACAACCATCTGCAACAGAAGTCTTTGCATTATTACGAGTATATCTAGAAGAGTAGAAAACTTTTATTATCCAATCCGTCTTTGAAAAGGAACCTTTTGTTTAACATTCTACTTAATTGTCAAGTGACAGTGTAAGCCTGCCTTAAAAGCCTGTTGATTGGAAGATTGACAGTTCATTGACTGAGTAAGCAAGGACCAGTGTGCAAGCAATATGGGCCTCACTCTAAAATTTAACACTGATCTTATCACCTTGGAAACAACTTCCTCTATGACCTCTTTGGGGGATTCATTAAAGACATAATTGCCTGTTCTGAAATCTGTTGGGATTAGCACTGGTATCTAAAGATCTAGTAAGAGATTATGGTTTCAAGATTAGGCAGCTACTGGCTACTGAGGGAATGAAGGGGGGAGCAGGTTTTACCACCCCAAAATATATCTCCTTGGCATAAGTATTATTTTGAGCTAAAGCCAGCCAAAACACAGCAGATTCAGGAAAAGCTCTTTACTTGCTCCTCAAGTGCTTAAGTTTACATCAGAAAGGGGACCTGTGCCAGGAATACAGCTGTTACCAGAAGATAGATTTTTACCTCAGAAACTTCATAACAGGGAGCCTTCATTTTCCAAATGTCTGGACTCTCACATCCCTGTGAATGGTCTTTCCCTCTTCGGATCTCCAGACTTGTACCCCTTTCCCTAGGTCAGTGTGGAACCTAGCTACCCTTTGGGTCTCAGATTTTTATGGGGCTCCCATTTACAAAATAGGTCTTTCTCCTGTTACTCTGCCATATGTCAATTTAACTCTTAGACCTGTCAAAGAACCTAGAAGGGAAAAAAGAAAAGTTTTCCTTCCCTACTGCTGGTGACTGCAAAGAGACACTCTTGCTCCTGGGGCTATTGCAGTTGAGAAATCCTAGAACTTGAGACAAACACCCAGCAGAAAGTAAAAATTCCTGTCACATCAGTCTCTAAATCTCAGCCTGCAGACTCCAGTGGAAAGGAAAGTGGTGAATGCCCCTTTTCGTTTTCTTTTCTAAATTTAGATTAACAGGAGGAAATATTAATGGAACTAGATCCGTCAGCATAACAACTCCAGTAAAGATTTGTTATGAGTCCTCTTGGTTCTTATTGATCCTTTTCCTTCCAGAGATGGGTCACTGTTTTCTTTGTCTCTGTTGTGTCATTTGTCATAAGGGAAAAACCATAGGGTAGAATGCAGGTATAGGCTCTACAAGACTGCTGTTGAGCGGAGCTGGTCTACCAGATTAATGAGTTTGTGGTACTTACCAGACTCCCGTCTGTTTAGACTAACTAGGCTATGAGTTAATGTGCATACGAGGTAAAGGCTGTTGCTAAGAAACATCTTAGAAGTCAAAGCTGCAAAATTGGTGCGCATGGTTTGAGCATTAAAGGTTGTTAGAGTGCTTGCCACCGCACTCGAAGACAACTTCCATGTTAGAAGTTGGTCACGGGTTAGATTGACACTGGGTCATTTGCCAACCTCAAGGAAACTGCAGGGTTGCCTGGGGGGTCAGTTGGTTAAGCATCTGACTTTGGCTCGGGGCATGATCTCATGGTTTGTGGGTTTGAGCCCCACATTAGGCTCTGTACTGACAGCTCAGAGCCTGGAGCCTGCTGTAGATTCTGTTTCCCTCTCTCCTCCTCTCCTGCTTGCTGACACTCTGTCTCTCTCTCAAAAGCAAACAATAAAAAAAATAAAAGGAAGGACACCTGGGTGGTTCAGTCGGTTGAGCATCCGACTTCGGCTCGGGTCATGATCTCACAGTCTGTGAGCCTGCGTCGGGCTCGGTGCTGATGGCTCAGAGCCTGGAGCCTGCTTCGGATTCTGTGTCTCCCTCTCTCTCTGCCCCTCCCCCACTCATCATCTGTCTCTCTGTGTCTCAAAAATAAATAAACATTAAAAAAAAAAAAACCCAAAAAACTATGCAATAAGGTATTCTGTAAACCACACAATACTCAACCCAGAAACCCGTCCATCTTAGTTATTAGTTCGGGTTTGAGAGACTCAAGGCTTAGCTAAAGCTGTTAATGTGGATGTGAGAAAAGTAGGGACGAGATTTCTTTTTATCTTGTTCTGTCTTGAGAGCTTGGCTTTGTGACCTCTGAGAATATTCTCTCTGGTCTCCAGCAGGAAGGTAAGCATACTGGTGTGTGTCCTGGGGTCGAACAGACTGGGGTTCTGAGACTTGAAGACATGAGCAGTACTGTTATTGTCTAAATATCATAGCTCTTGGGAGTTTGTCCTCAGGGGTCCTCAAAGTCTTTTGTCATTTCAACCTTTATGTCTCATTAGTGCTGGAGAGCCCTATTCTAGTAGTGAATGCCTGGGGCTCACAGGTTAGTAGGCTATGACGGGAGATGTCTCCCATTCTGGGTACACTGGAGTGGTAAACTCCAGCGGTAAACGGGAGACTCTATTTTCATCACTCCATTCATACTGCCCACAATAATAAAGGCCTTTGCTTTCTTAGGCTATTTCAAGGAGTGAGATTTTTTAGATCTTATAAAGGCTGCATCTTTCATACTTGTCTGGGTCGCTTCCTGCATCCATGGTTAAGTCATAAAAAGGCTTATTGGTTTGAGTCACTATTGAGGTAAATATGAGATCTTCTTCACCAATGACCAGATGATGCATCCTTCAGATTGGACAGACTTCTATATTTGAAAAATCTTAGAGAACTCTCATCCTAAACAATTGCCTTATTGGTACCTATGAAAAGATAAATTTGAAAAAGAGGACAGGAAGTTAGTAGAGCAACCAGTCTTATGGATGCCTGTAAACAGATAAAGTGACAAAACTCTTTTGCCTCTACTTGGAGAAGATTCTATGACACTAAGATTAGTGGTCTTTCACAATCTTTCACAGGGACCTTGATTGGCTGCTAAGGGGTGTTCTTCCCACCTGTAATTAAACTGTCATCAGATAAGCCAGACAGTCTCCTGAGGAAAATGGCCCCTTCACAGTAGAAACAGTTGACCATAATTTCTAGGCTTTTCTACAAATGATCAGCTGAAGGCCAATGTTCAACGGTTGATAAAAGCAATAGTAGAGGTTTTTCTCTTTAAGGTAAATTGGTCCAAAGTTGAACTGTGCACTCAGAAGGCCTTTTTTTGGTACACTTGACACAGATTTTTTTTTCAAGGACATAGTGCACTAAACCATGAAGCTCTAGAAATCTTTTGATTCCTGTCTTAGTTGGAAATCTCCCACATAAAAAGAAGCAAGTTGGAAAAGGTAGGCCACTCCCTAGATACTCACGCTGCAATCCAGTTCTTTGGGGAGTTGGAAATAGCATCTTTGTCTTGTAAACCTCTACAAAACCATAAACATGGCTCTAGAAGCAATTTAAATCCTGTTTTTAACAATCTCTAAACCTCCCCTACTCATCTTAAAATACTTGTAGGCATTGTAAAAGATCAGAATGCTAGAAGCAGAATCATCTTGAGCTTAAGGAAAAGAAAAATTTAAACAGTAATTATTCTAGGAGAGCCTGGGTGGCTCAGTCGGTTAAGCAACTAATTTCAGCTCAGGTCATGATCTCACAGTCTGTGAGTTTGAGCCCTGAGTTGGGCTCTGTGCAGACAGCATGGAGCCTGCTTTGGATTCTGTGTCTCCTTCTCTCTCCGCACCACCCCAGCTCGTGATCACTCACTCACTGTCTTGCTCTTTCTCAAAAATAAACATTAAAAAAATTATAAAAATTATTCTAGACCTTTGATAGTAGGCAAATACACCCCAAAACTCCTTGGAGAAAACTTGGATATTTTCTCTGGGTCTTTGTGGTGTACATTTTCTAATGCCATCTTCCCTAGCAACTAAGATCCATTCTTTGAAATGCAAACTTTAAGGGGATATTTCTCTTGGATGTGGGGGAACAGTATTTGGAAATTGGGCTAATGAAAAGTTTTAGACGACTTTTCCACAAATATTAGTAGAAAAAGCTTTAGCTATCTAAGCAGGAGAGCTTAATTTAGTCCATCTTCCAGAAACACAATTTGGAATCAATTGCTCTTTTATAACTTAGTGGGTTTTGCATAATCATATCTGTGTTATGGCTAAAATTTTAAGACAAATTTATAATATTTGTGTATGTCTGTATCCATATAGGCATTTTATAGATTTGTGATTTTTTTTTTAACCTCCAGATGGTATTGCTAAAATTAAATTGTAAAGCACACTTTTAATGGACTTAAAACATAGCACTTATAGATGAAGTATTCCCGAAGTTCTCAGAACTATAACAGAAACTACCCAAGTGTATTTCAGGTTCACATGATCTGGAAAAATATTTGGTATTGAAGCTACTTTAAGTTCATTGGTTTAATTAAAATAGTCCTCTTTTTAGAGTTATCCACCTTGAACATAATGTAGACATACGTTTATTCTGCCTGGTTTGCTAGTTAAATACGTTAATGTTAATTCTCTTACAGATATTTCTTGGCAAGAATTTGGAATGATAGCTGACTTTGTCTAATGTCTCATGAAGTGGTCACAAGTAATTGTTGGAACCAAATGATTTGGATAGATGTAAATGGGATAAAAGATTTTAGGTAAACTTTTTAGCAATAATTATATTTTATGGTACATGTACTTAAAAATAGCTTCCAATAGCTTTTTGGTAACTAGAAACTTTAGAGTTTTACTAGGTTCCGTGATGAAATTAACACAAGCATGTTTAAAAATTTCTATATGGTGAGAGTCGTGGTTACCATAGAAACGACCTTTCATTATATATAAAAGAAATAGTGCTTGTAGAGTTTTCTCCTTTAGGAGAACTTTCTCCTTTTGGAACAGTTGGATTTATGATAGCCTAGTGTATTAAAAATTTGTTTGGGTTAATAGGACTTATAGTGACTTTAACCTCTATTGCTATTTTAATTTCAAATAACAATAATAATAGTGCCTCTATTTGTTTCCTAGTGCAGACTGTGTGGTTTAAGCAAAAGAAATTTATTTTCTCACAATTCTGGTGGCTGAGAGTCCAAGATCAAGTTGCCAGCAGGGTTGGTTTCCTCTTTGGTCTCTCTCTCTGGCTTGCAGATAACTGCCCTCTTGCCGCTTATTCAGTACACAATGGTCTATGCATGCACACCTTTGGTGTCTCTGTGTTCCAATCTCTTCCTCTTATGAAGACTTCCCTCAGCTTGGATTAAGATGCACCTGTTGGTCTCACTTTAATTGCCCCTTTAAAGACTCTATCTCCAAACACAGTCGTATTTTGAGGTGTTAGGGTTTAGGGGTTCAGTATATACACTTGAGGAGACATGATTCAGCCCATAAGAGCAACCGTTTATATTTAGATGGAAACTTACTGTTTATAAAACATTTTAACATATAATGAGAGTAAACATCCTTAAACTTTGAATAATGATGACAAGAAGTAATTCCATTTTCCATGCATTGCCTAGGAAAAACAAATTATGTAAATCCATGGTTTAATAGAATGTAGCCCGAAAGCATATGACATGGAGCTTATCTGTTTAGTGTAGTCACCCCTTAGTTCATTCCTACGAACCGCAGATAGTTGCCTATTTTTTTTGAACACAAGTTTTTCATGATGAAGAAATACTGTTGTTTTTTTTTTTTTTATTTCTGTTGCTTTGTGTGAAATTTTGGCAGTGACCTATGAGCAATTAACATCTTATAATAATATTTTTAAAAAAGGTCAGGCTCTGAGCTGTTTAGGGTAAGCTAAAAGCTCATTGTATACCTGATTCTAAGGACATATCCCTTGCAATCTGAACTCTTTCTGAATATTTGATATAATAACTTGCAAAAAAATTTTTTTTACTAGGAATTCACTCACCACACAAAATAATCTCTTGTAACAAATATGCATGTGTATACCAGTAGAATCACTTAAGTGACACACGCCTTCCAGATGACAGAACATAGAGTCTATTGAAGTCTTATTTGAGGTGTTTTTTCCAAAAGTATTTAGTAATTTACTCTCGTTCAAATGTAGTGTACGTCATAACTATTATGCTCCCATATTCATGTGACGATAACTTCTGAGCATGTAAATGCTCTTAAAGAAAGGAGGTGAGCCTAAGACACCTAGAATATCCCACAGACTAAGAGGAAAGTTGAAAATAAGGGCAATTGGGAGAAGTCTGAACCAAAAAGTGATTGAACCAAAATAAAAAATCTTTGGTCTTGCTAAGGAGTTGGTATTTAGTGAAGCAGACAATTAAAATGCCAAAGAACCATAAACATCAAATAGTGAATAAATTACTCTTTAGAAAATCAATCAATTTGATCATTATTGCTCTGAGGAAGATGAATAGCCCTGATGCAACCATAAAGTTGCAAAATAAATTTTAGGACGTTTATACATAGTAGTTGTTGTTGCAAGTGTGATTGTGTCCTTAGTAAAAACAACACATCCAAAGGTTGCAATTACTGTGTATTATCAGTAGCAAATGGAGCCCAAACACGTCTAGACATTTTGAAGGTTTGTTGGTGTCTTTGGCCCATTGCTTTGTAAGTGACTTTAGTAAAAAATTCATGGCCATTTACTTCCAGAGTCCCAAGAACGAAGGAGAGAAGATTGCCTCTTGTTCCTTAGATTCAGAAAGTTGGCATTTACTGTTTTACTGAGTCCTTTAACAACTCACTTTTACTCACCCCTACTCACACAGAACAGCAAGCGTGACCCGTTTCCAAGCCCCTCTTCTTGCCTGCCAAATTTTACCAGAGAAACTCTTCCATTTATAGGTAACCATTAAAAAGTGCTTTACTAAGAGTGATTTTCAACTATTAGTTACCTGTGACATTATCTCACCATTCATATTCGTACATTTTCACTGAAGTATACATAGAAAATATACATGATGCTGTGCAGTATCCAGTCGTCTTAGTGTTAAATAATTAGGAATTGATATTTATTGCTGCATCCTCAGTGTTAAAAGCTCATATTTTGGAGGGATGGGTGGGTGGGTGGATCATTGAATGATTAAAGAAATAGCCCTCTCTAACGTTGCCAACTTCTAGGCCAGCCTGGGAACTTGATCACTGTGTGAAATTTTCTTTCTATGAAGAAACGTATTTGGAGTTACAAATAACTTTCACATAAGCTTTTGGAACACAAAAGTGGTGTACTGACCTATTCCATATCACAATCTTCCCAGTAGAGTTTTCTAGGATTCTCTTGTTGACGCCTGACTTGTGTTTGCTCTTCCTATCTGATTCGTAATTACTCATTTCAGTGCTTTACACTTCAGATACAGACATACTTGTACTCTCTAGCTGAAAGTACTTTTGGGACTATGTCTAGTGTGCTACCCTACATGCCGAAAGATCAAATAGGCGTAGTCTAAGAGAAGAGTCACAGGCAATTATATGTTGCACAGATGGCTTTGGAGGATGACAGCAGAGCCTTTATTCTACTCCACAGACTTAGCAGCTTGCGCTATGGCTCCAGCCCTATCACTCCTTTCTCCAATGCGTACACATAGTTCCTTCTCACTATAATGAGGAAAGCTTATAATGAGGCTTCTCCTTGGCCCCTGGTGCCAACATTATGGTGGAGTATCTCTTCATTTCCATGTACTCTGTCGTCTGGAGAATTTTTCTGGTGCAGTCTCACTAGGAGGATGTCTTCTTATTAATGTCATTGCTACATCTGGTAAATTCTTTTCTTCCTGTTAGGGTTGAAGGTAGAAAGTGTCACTCACATGTACATTACAGTAAAACACATTTTCAAAGCTTTCTTGGAAAGGCTAATAGACTGAGTTTCTCAGGAAAGTATGTAGGAATGTTGACCTACTTCTACTTATTTTTATTTGGTTTCCAGGAATAGAAAGCTATCAGATGAGGGTGATTACCAAGGTCTTAACAAAATTAAGTACTTTGAGTATGTGCTACAGTTTTCTTACATGCCTTTCTTTTTGCCTTTCATGGCCTTATTTCATTTTAAATTACTTATGCAAAATTGTATGCTTCTATCTATTTCATTTCTGTTTATCATTTTTATTGGCCAAGAATCTTGAGAAGTGAATAGAAATTTATGGTTTTTATTTAATAGAAGAGGAAATAAGGATACATTGAACATGAATAGTTTTTTACATCCTCACCATATATTTTGAATCTGTCCATCCAAAACAAACTTAGAAATTTCTATCGAAATTATGAACTCAGCAATGATTACCAACAATTACCAACATCACAAGAAGAAAAGCAGCCGGACATTATGGGCCTCTAGGTAGAAGAACACAATACTACCTAAAATATTTACCCCCAAAATTAGATCTGAATTTGATCAAACTTACATTTAGCTAGCATTTTCTAGGAAAAGCAAATGCAGGTATAAAGGGACATGTTAACACCACAGGGATGCAATCGGCAAAATCTAGAACTTGTTTACTCAACAAATAAATTGCAAGGAGGAACAAAAAAGAAATTGGAGGTGATTTCCCTCATCTACAGATGGAATTTTTAAGTTTTTAAAAAATGTTTTTCCATTGTTGAGAGAGAGAGAGAGAGCTAGCAAGGGAGGGGCAGAGCGAGAGGGAGACACAGAATCCGAAGCAGTCTCCAGGCTCTGAGCTGACAGCACAGAACCTGATGCGGGCTTAAACTCATGGACCATAAGATCTTGACCTGAGCTGAAGTTGGATGATTAACTGAGTCACCCAGGTGTCCCTTGAAAATCTACAGAGTTAAAGAGACTTAAGAAACTCATTATCAACTCACCCTTGACTAGATCTTGAGAGAGAAAAGTTTGGAATTATTGCCCGAATTCTTTATTCAACTGAAGAAGGAATGGAGTGTTACAAAGGCTGACGAACTCATCCAAGTTCATACAGCTACAAGAACGCTAATTGTAATAGCTCTTGTTTTCTGATGCCAAAATCCTTAATAGCAGCATGGAGTATCTTAAAATCCACATATAAGCCATGATATCAGACTTAACTAGAGCTCAAATAGAAAGTAAGAAATAAAATTCTACTGGGTTACATAAGTAGGTAGTAGTATTTATCTATCTTAATCAGTCATGGTTTTGTTATTGGTCATATGTAACAACTTTTATAGCCTGTAACAGTCCACATTTGAGAAAAGGGAACTCAAGTAAAATGGTAACAAAACCTCTTAGAATTCTTTCCCTTAAAGATTAAATTTACTCTTTGCAGGTGCATGACATTAACTAGGGAGGATATACATGTAATGCTGAATTTGCCTTTGAACCAAATATATAGCAGATCATAACTAAAACTAAAATAACTTCATTTGATTAGCATTCTAGTTCATGAGCTAGAATTAATATAGACCAGAACTTTCATAATCCCTTTTCATATACATATTTGAAAGTTGATGTCATAGTTTACTGTGTAAGAAGACAAATTTTCTCTGCATTTAACTGAATTAGGATTGAAGTGTCTTATGCAAGATTTCATCCTTATACATTTCATGAGAGTGCGCAACACAAAGTCAATTCTGGCAAAGACAACATACTCAAGGGAAAGACACTGTGTGGAAATGCTTTTCTTCCCCCCCTCTCTTATCCCCTCCTTCTCTTCCAATACATTTCTGCATTTCCACATAACTCCCATGTGTAAACTGTGGAAAGATTCAAGACATGAGAAGATCGAAAGTATGAATGGAGGAAGTTTTTGAATGCTTTATCATATAGGCAGAAAAGAATATATATTTCACAAATATGTAAAAGTTAGGACACATTTTTTTCACTACTTCTCTCCCATTATTGACATTCTTTCCTTGACTTTAGAACTTGATGAAATATCTGTGACTATATTCCAGCCATATATTGAAAATAGAATGATGGTGCCGGTAGAGTATTACAAACATATGGCGTATTTGTCTGTCACCTGTGTTGTAAAAGAAGTGACTTCTGATAGGTAGCGCATAGCCTGTCGAATATAAAGATACAGTTCATTTGTCGAACAATTTGAATGGTTTACCTTAATTTTTTTGGTATTATAATCAGGAAATAAGCTATATTGCTAAACAGAAAATCTGCCGTGATTTCTGAAGTAAGCAAATAAATTTTGATCACTTTGTGTAAGACATCGTGCTATATGTACCTTTTCAAGATAGGGCAAAATGAATAAGACAGCGTTGCTAGTAAATATATCTTTAAATCATTGATAAAGGGTTAAGTGGATTATAAGAAAATTTATTCTTCCAATTTTTCTTGGAATGCTGAGCATTTTACCTGAAACAGAATGTAGTGGAATTAGGACTCCTAGGACTGGATATAATCTCATCCCACCTTAGATGTGTGGCTATCGTAGTTTCAGATTCTTGATAAAACACATGATCTGAAAACAAAATACAATGTTTGAAATTAGAACTTACAGAGCTCATTTCTTTAAAGAAAACTCTAGTTGAATTCAGCCCATTTGCTTAATATAAACTTTCTACCTTTGTCCCTTTGGGGTAGCTTATAAAAAGAAGCATGTCAAAGATGAGACAGGGAGACAGATCTGAAGATTTCAATATTGTGTAGAGGGAACCAATTAGGAACCAATCAGGGAAGGGGCTGAGAGAGAGAGGGATCCAGAAAATAGGAAGTGGGCTCTGCACTGACAGCAGAGAGCCCTATGCGGGGCTCAAACTCACAACCATGGGATTATGACCTGAGCCAAAGCTGGATGCTTAACCTACTGAGCCACTTAGGCACCCCAGGAATATTTTCTGATTGACTGTCATATCTGTACAAAGTCAATTAAAGTGCGTGTAGTATCCTCCAGAAAGCGATGATCAAAATTCTCATTGGACCAAAGTGAACATACCTGTTGGCTTTATGCCACAGTTGGATAGGATTCTGGGTCTTCTTCCCTTCTTTGTTAAATAGCCAGGTTCTCAAACACTAGTCTGCCATGTTACTTATATTATAGTAAGAGCTCATTTCATAGCTAAGTCATCCATGGTGAATACTTTTGTTCCAGCTTGCCTTTCGTGCTGACATCTGACCTCTGTTTATACCTCAGGTTTCATCTCAGCAAAGTGACCAGAATCCTGAATTTCTGATGTTGTATGTCGAATCTTAAGGAAAATACAGTTTCTCTGAACCATTCAAGCCTAAATATGGCATACAGTGGGGAGACAAAGGTCACAAGAAAAAAAAATTTAAAAAGGAAATGAAGTATTCAGTTACAATACAAGATAGCCCCAAAATGCCACTGGATTCTCTCCCTTTGTTAGAAAGGTCATTATAACTTCGATGGCATTTCCACTAACAGAGGGTTTTCAAGCAGTTTCCACCCTGCAGTAGAAACCTTACACAATGGGAACCAGTGGGTTCGTTGCCGTGTAATCACGCTATGAGAGTTTATTGAGGTGGTGCAGAGTATTCTTAATTCCATGTAAGGGAAGGAAACATAATGTTTGCATAAATTTGAAAAACACATAATACAGGAGTATATAATATATAAGAACAAGTAGAATGAATTTAAGTGAATCAGCTAAGTCTAAAACTCTTGAAAGTATCTCAGGTATCTTAAGCCCCTGTTCGGTGATTTGTTAGGCATTTATTAGGATGGAAAGCCAGAGTTCTTATGCAAGGAAAATCACAGGAACAAGTCATGAAAAATGAATTATAATAACTCATTCATTCTGGGATGGAAGTGTGCCTAAGCTTCATTGAAACATATATAGAGAAAATTATTTTTCCTTGGAGGAAGGATGAAATCAGAGAAAGTGACATCTGAATTAGACAAGTAAGATGTATAAGATCGACAGGAATGTTAGCACAAAGTTGTGTGCCTTTAAAGAAACTGATATGAACACATCATGGAGGGTCTTACATAAGTTTACTTCTTACATTAAGGTTGGGTCCGTACAGGACATTCACCTTTCAAAAGGCTTTAACACGTTCTGCCTCATTTGTTTCTGTGTACAGCTCTGGGGAGGTGGCCCTGTGGTATTTTATCACCCCAGATATCATCAATAGTGTTTTATAGATGAAAAAACTGGTATGCAGGGAGGGTTTGTGATTTCTCACAAGGCTTTAGTAAGAGCGTAAAGCAGTGGGACTAGAAATAGTGCTTTTTGCCATGTTGAATTTAGGTGTTTTTTGGTTGTTTCTTTTTTTTCCATACTCCGCCCACTGTATTCAATTTGTATTTTCCCCCAGGAACCGTGAGATACAGTTAATGACAATTGCAACTGATCTCATTCACGTACTACAAAGTGAAGCAGAAAAACAGCAAGTAGCGGAAAAGTCCAGTAGATTTTGTTCCTATTGAGAGTAATTAGAAGGGAACATAACTTGGTGGCCATAAACATAAAACAGTTGATTCTAGACACAATACTAGACAACAGGTAGTTTTCCTGTCTTTTTTTTTTTTTTTTTTGGTCTCATTGAATTAAAACATATGTAGAGAAACATGCACAGATATGTGTTCAATTACGTGAATTTTCTCTGAGTACACCTGTGTGCTAAGCAGTGCAATCAACAAACAGATTGTGACTGGCAACCTTAGAAGTGCCCCCTTCTAGTCCCCAAGACAGTCATTTTACTGACTGCTCATAGCCAACCTATTTTTGAACTTTATGTAAATAGGATCATTCATAAGCCTTCTGGTATCCAGTCTCTTTTGCTCAACATTGTGTGTGAGATTAATTCACTTGGTTGTGTGTAGCTTTGCTTCATGCATTCTCATTGCTGGTTAATACACCGTTGCGTGAGTATAATTACAAGTTATTTCTCTTCCTACTGTGATGAGCATTTGTGTTGGACTGTGAATAATGACATTAGGAATGCTGAAGTGCTATCTTTTGTTTTATCTAATTTTAAAATTTTATAGAAAGAGCTTTGTGAGGTAAGTTAAAAAAAACATAAGTGACCTTGTTACATTTTTTATAAGAACTTCTGAAGTAGCAATACAAAGGGAGATGTTAAAGGAAGTGTAGAGAGAAAAAGAAAAAACTGGGGTACTACTGGCAACGTTCTCCCCGATTTACAAATATTATGGTAATTGTGATAATGATCATTATAGTCATTATAGTAACAACTATTGAGCACTTGGAGGGTACTGAGCACTCTACTAAATGTTTCATGTCTGTCGTCTCCTTTAGTCCTCAGATGGTTCTGTGAGAATTTTATAATAATCGGATTTTATGGAGGAAACAGGCCTACAGATACCAAGCAAGCCTACTTGCTTAAATCACACAGCTAGAAAGAGATGGAATCAGAATTTGAGTTCTCCGATTTGTCTCAGTGAGTTCAACCACTGTCTTTTACATTACTCTTAAAATGTTGGAAACTTGATTCCTATTTCACAGCAGAAGAACTGGATCAGGAAGGGAACTTACTCAAGGTCACAGAGATAGGAAGCTAGGATACAAAAAGATGAACTCAGAAGTCCAGATTTTTAAAAATACTGAAACAGAAGAGGGGAGAAGAAAAGAGGTAGAATTAGGAATGCCATCATTAAGCACGCTTATAACTTAGCGTTCAACCTTGAAAAGAAACATCACTCTTGAGTATTTAAAAATGGCAGAATTTAGTACAGGGAGTAAGTTAAGCAGGTGATGGTAGGGCCAAACCAAAAAGGGAATAGTACCATAGCCTTGATATTAGCATTAGTAGGGAAACAACCACCACTTGCCTTCTGAAGCACAAGAGGAGTAAATAGTATTGCACCTCAAAGGTCTGTGTTTCTCGTATAAGCTGGAATCACAGGGACTAGTTCGGTGCAGCAGGATGGAAATTACAAAACAGAAAACTGGACATCCTGGATGGAAAGACTCAAGAATTACCAGAGATGCCTCCAAGGCTGAGGGAGGACCCTAGGGGTATAAAAGCCATATATACCTCTGTTCTAAGAAGAATATTTCAATAGCTTACCCTATTGGTAGATATAGTAGTAGGAAGAAATAGTGAATGCCAGCACAGAATCCTGGGCACCACCCCCAGAATTCTGATTCACTGTCTTGGATGGGACCTCAGATTCTGCATTTCTAATGAGCTCCCAGCGTTGCTCATAATAGCCGGCCTGTAGAAGGTACTGGAGTAGTACTGTTTTAGCATTTAAATACTGACATTTACTTATCAAACGAGTCATCCAACTGTTCTATCAGAGGACCCTCTGATCACTAGAATATGGTGGATATTAATATATCCAATATTTATAATATCACCCACTCCCATTATAGCATCCCATACCCTGCAACATGCACACCTAAGTGTTGGCATATGGTAGAAGCACATGTATTTATTCAGTTACAGATAAATACCTGTTAGCTGAAACCTCATTTCAGTAACATTTTTCACTTAAAAATGGAAATAAATCAACCATTACTTCAAAGTCTTTTCATGAGCATCTTAACTAGTTAGAAACAGTATCTTTATTTTTCAGATGGTAATATTGGAGACACTGTGACATGTTTATTTTTACACTGACCTAAATTCTTTTTTAATACTTTTTATTCAAATCCACGTTATTTAACCTATGGTGTAATAATGATTTCAGGAATAGAATTTAGTGATTCATCACTTACATATAACACCCAGTGCTCATCCCAACAAGTGCCCTCCTTAACGCCCATCAACCATTTAGCCTATTCCCCCACCTGACACCCCATTAGCAACCCTCAGTTCTCTGTATTTAAGAGTCTCTTATGGTTTGTCTCCCTCTCTGTTTTTATCTTATTTTTGCTTCCCTTCTCTGACCTAAATTCTTGATTTAGGATTTGGCAAATGGATAGGCAAGTGTTGATTTTCAGTGATAGAGTAATGCTTCTGAAATATGCCCATAGCAAATCTGCCAAACTTTATTTAGTAGTAAAAATCCATATGATGATTTTATTATTTTATTTTAGAGCATGAGCAGGGAGGAGGGGGAGAGAGAGAATGAATGAACGAACGAATCTTAAGCAGGCTCCCATCTCCCTGGAGTCTGACACTGGGACTCAACCCCCCGACCCTGGAATTGTGACCTGAGCTGAAATCAAGAATCGGTGCTCTACCGACCGAGTCACCCAGGCACCTCCATCGAGTGATTTTAAATGCTACCATTGTCACATTATCTCCTCTTTTATACACAGTCAAGACTTCACTCAGGAAAAAAAAATGTATGTTGCCTAATTCCAACAGCCACTCAGACATATAACTTCCGGAAATCTTTATATACACACACAACTTCTCCTCTCCTTTGAGTTTTCATTTTCTTGGTTTCTTTCACAGTGAAGAGCTCTAATCTCCTATTCCTTCTGGAATGGCTCATTATTTGTAAGCACTGACTGAACTTCTCCTCTCATTTGGTCAAACATCTTTAAAAGATATGAATTGACTTTGCATCTGCAACTCCAGATGCAGTTTCCTTTACAAATTAGGGTATTATTTCAGCTCTTTAATCATGTGTTCCTTTCCTAGGGCTAACATCCATTTGTTTCCTGTTCTGTCTTCTCTGAGCCAAATTTCTAGCTTATTTTATGATTGTGCTTGAGAGCACAGGCATTGAAATATTTTTGCAACACATGTGTCATGCTGGAAATATTATGGCTTAATGTGGAATTATTTATTTTCAAGTTTAAGTTGTTATAGATGATGAACATTTAAAAAAAAAGTATATCCCCAAATATAACCATTCTGTTAAATGCCTGTTCTTTTTTTTTTTTTTTTTTTTTGCTATGAAAAGTTCAGAAAAGTAAAAGAAAGCAGGGACTATGGTAAAATTCAGTTATCTCTTTGAAAAGCAATGTGCAAAATACATGATTCAGCAGGACTACATGATGTAAGGAAGACACTCATATAGAATGATTTCGATCTCTTCCAGGTCACTACAAGTTACAAAGAATTATAATTCGCATGCCAAACCATATTTGAAATCGAGGGAGAACAGAACTCTTAGGAATGATTCTACTTGTCTTTTGGCAAAAAATTACCTAGGCAATTCACAGACTAAGCCCTATTTCTACATTAAAACTACCTGGAAGAAAAAATCCTGCAACCTTCTATGCAACCCTTAGTCTAATATTTAGGAGCCCCCACTGTTCTCCCTTTTCCATTGCATCTACACGAATTTTATGTGTATAGGTGAGGCTTGTGCTGACCATGCCTTATGTGCTTTGCATGGCTGATGTAGAGACTTATATTTCCTCTTCCCTTCTATAACATAGCCAAATTTTTAAGGAAAAATATTAAGAATGGGATTTCAAAACTGTATGTGGAATAAACAGGATAGAATATGGAGAAGTTGTATGCTGTAACCAGAGTACACAGTTTTAAAGTAGGTGTATTTGAAGGCCAGATCCCTTCCTTAAAGGAACAAGAGATAATATGACCAAGATACTCGGTGTGAATTTTGCTGCTCTTTCTGGGTTTTTCACCTGGACTAAGATTTAGACGTTTTTTTGTTTGCTTTAGTTTTGTTTTAAATAGGAATCTGCTATACAATGGTATATCTTTAGAAACAGGAAATAGAGTGGTATAAATTTGGCAGCTCTGTCTTACAGTCTGCATGCTGATCACCTCAACAAAGCCAGTCCTCACTATTGCCCAGAGGAAATGGAGGACAAAATCCCCCCGAGTTGAAAACCATTTGAAAACCGGTTGAGAAGTCTGAGGAGAAAACATGGATAAGCTTGAAACCCTGGTTCAGCTACTCAAGTGTTGCTGTGAATCACATCACTTTTGATTTTATATATACTTTTCCCCCAACTCTGGCGTAGATCTGACTTCTCTTTAGAGTTGGATTATAAATTCCATGAGTGCAGGAACTCTATCTGGTTTTACACTCTGTATGTCCATCGTAGAACATACCATCTGGCATTAAAGAGAAATGTGTTTAAGGAATCAATTAAGCAAAAGATAGAATTCAAGAACTGAAGAGACAGAAAAAAGAAGTGTACTTGATTTTTTGCATCTACTTCCCCTATATGCTGGAGTTTTCCTTTTTAGAACAATGATCACCACATTTTTTTTTTTAATGAGGTACTTGGGTAACATAAAAATGACTTTCAGAAACTTCAATTTGGAGGGTTTTAGTGTATTCATGAGGTTGTATAACCATCCCCACTATCTAATTCCAAAACATTTTCGTCACCCCAGAAAGAAAACCTGTATATATCAGCGATCACTCATTTCCCTCTCCTCCCTTACCCCCTGGCAACACTAATCTTCTCTTGATTTGGATTTAGATTTCATATAAATGGAATAATGCAATATATGGCCCTTTATGGCTTATTTCACTTAATTTCTAAGGCTCATCAAGATTGTGCCCTGTACCACCTACTGAAAAGGCTACTCTTTCCTCGTTGAATTCTCCGAGCACCATTGTTGAAAAAATTGCCCATAAATCGATGGATTTATTTCTGGAATCTCAATTCTATTTCATTGATCTATTTGTCTACACTTAGGCCATTAACACAGTCTTTATTTCCATAGCTTTGTAGTTTCAAAGTCAGGAAATGTAATCCTTCCAACTTTGGTCTTCCTTTTCAAGTTTGTTTTGCCTAGTATGGGACTCTTGTATATCCGTGTGGATCTTGAGGTCAACCGGGTCAGTTTCTTCAAAGAAGGGAGCTGTGATTTTGAAGGAGAATATGTAAAGTTTGTATATCAATTTATAGAGTATTCCCCTCTTAACAATAGTTAAGTCTTCCATCCTCTAAACATGGAATATCTTTACATTTACTTAGGTTATCCTTAATTTCTTTCAGTGATAGGTTTTAGTCTTTAATGTACTAGTCATATACTTCCTTTTGTTAAATTTATTACTAAATAACTTTGTTTTTCATGCTTGTCATTTTCATAATGTCATTTTCAGATTATTGCTTACATGTTGATATGCAGTTGATTTTTTTTTTAATGTTTATTTTTGAGACAGAGAGGCAGAGCATGAGTGGGGAAGGGGCAGAGAGAGAGGGAGACACAGAACCTGAAGGAGGCTCCAGGCTCTGAGCTGTCAGCACAGAGCCCGACGCGGGGCTCGAACTCAGGGACCGTGAGATCATGACCTGAGCTGAAGTCGGACACCCAACCGACTGACCCACCCAGGCGCCCCTGCGGTTGATTTTTGTGTATTGATCTTGCATCCTACAACTTTGCTGAATTCATGTCTAGCTCTAATTGTAGGTGAATTGTGTGTGTATTCTTTTTCTTGCCTAATTGCCCTGGCTAGAACCACCAGTATAATGATTAATAGACATGACAGAAACATACATCCTTGACTTATTTCTGTTTGAGCACAAGTTCTTAGAAACCAACGCCATATATATTTACCCCAAACTGTTTTTACTTCATCATTAACTGTTCTTCCCAACCAAACTTTTAATTAGAACTTCTGATGCAGAGAAGCATTCATTTAATAGCATCGAGGGAGAACATATGATAAAATATAAAACATATAACTTATCTTTAAAAATGCATCTCTTACTAGAGAAAATGCCTTCTCACAGAGAGCAAAAATGATAAATGTAAGAGAATTAAAGGTAAAATTGTATGAGCCTTCACATGACAGAAGACATTTTGTAAAAAATCACAGAGGGATGTGCAGTCACTCTGGAAAACAGTACAGAGGTTCCTCAAAAAATTAAAAATAGAACGACTCTATGACCCAGCAATTAATTGCACTACTAGGTATTTATCCAAGGGATACAGGTGTGCTGTTTTGAAGGGACACATGCACCCCAATGTTTATGAGCACTATCAACAATAGCCGAAGTATGCAAAGAGTCCAAATGTCCCTCGATGGATGAATGGATAAAGATGTGGTGTGTGTGTATGTATATATACACACACAATTACTTGGCAATCAAAAAGAATGGTATCTTGCCCGATGCAACTACATGGATGGAACTAGAGGGTATCATGCTAAGTGAAATTAGAGAAAGACAAATAGCATGTGACTTCACTCATATGAGAACTTTAAGATACAAAGCGAATGAATGTAAGGGAAGCAAAAATAATATAAAAACGGGGGTGGCAAAAACATAAGAGACTCTTAAATATGGAGAACAGAGGGTTATGGGAGGTATTGTGGGAGAGAGGATGGGCTAAATGGGTAAGGGGCATTAAGAATCGACTCTTGAAATCATTGTTGGACTCTATGCTAACAAACTTGGATGTAGATTTTTAAAAAATTAATACAAAAAATCATAGAGGGTGCTGAGAAGGAGATGTTTGATTTGGGTCTAATAGAAAAAGCAATGCTAGGAAATACAAAAACTTGGGTTTGTAAGTGTGGCAAAAAAAATGCAAACAAACCATACCAGTGGGAAACCATGAAGTATGTTTGAGGACTTATGAGTAAATCAGTTTCAGGAAGGCTAAGTTGTCTCTTGGAAGGAGTCAGAAATAAGGGTCTGGAGTTTTGGGGATCATGAAGGGAGCCATAGACAAGGACATTATTTAAAAGAATTTTTAGGGTCCCCTGGATGGCGCAGTTGGTTAGGCGTCTGACTCTGGCTCAGGTCATGATCTCGTGGTTTGTGAGTTCGAGCCCCACGCTGGGCTCTGTGCTGACAGCTCGGAGCCTGGAGCCTGCTTCAGAATCTGTGTCTCCCCCTCTCTCTGCCATTCCCATGCGCATTCTGTCTTTCTCTGTCTCTCAATAATAAATTAAAAAAAAATTAAACATTTTTTAAAATAATTTTTGAATGATGGTATTAATATAAATTTTTGAACTGGAGTGATAATACCTAAGTTTTAATAGTATTTAATATGCACAAGGCACTAGTCCATATATTTGTGTGTAGCAGAGGCTTTTAATAAGCATTCACCTCTTTCCACCAAAGGCTTCTTTTGGAGACTACCTCTGGTTGTCTATACTTGAACTGTTCAGGGTGCAGGAACTCACTAATTACTTAAACAGGACAAAAGAAAAATTCTGGGTAGTAAATGACCTCGGGAGCAGATCTCAACCAATGGCAGAGAAAAAAGTAGGCAGATAATACTCTGTCATCCTTGCCCTTGGTAAGAATAACTCTCAGCTGGGTTCTATACTGTCTCCCAGTGGAATGATATCATGATCCCATCAGTGGCTTGATATCATGCCCTTAATCTGCCTCCTTCTCTTCCCTGGTTCACTCTCTGACTCCCCTGATAGGTTTCCTGGAATCACTTCCCAAATAAACTCTTTGCATTTGTATATTTTTCTCAGGGTCAATTTATGGTAGAACAAATCCTAGAAAACATGTATCATCTCCTTTATTACTTACAGTAACCCTCAAAGTGTCTTCATTTTACAAATGAGGAAGGCAAGGTATGGGGAAGTTTGGTAATTTGTTCAGGACACAAAATTAGAAAATGACAGACAAAATTCAAACCTAGACTGTCAGTCTCTTAACTTCTATTAAGCACTAGGCCTTCTTTCCTCATACTGATAAATTCGCCAGCTGCATTTTTAACACTTTGCAGGGGCCCCCATGTCCACAGACTGAGGAAGAATAGCCAGGGTATGTGTGTGGGTAACAATACATCAAACAGAACTGACCACAGAAGCTCACAGAGAAGCCATGTTTTAGCAGCCCCTCCCAGAACTTACTGCTGCCCACCACACCTCTGGGGATGGGGGTGAGTCGGTATGTGGGGCAGGGTGTATCATAAACCATTTTTCCTCATGAAAACACTAGTCGCTGAACCCAAAGACATACCTGTTTCTCTGGATTGTAACTGAGTTGTATTGACAAGATCATTCCCACCAGACGACTTGACCTTGTCAGTTTCAAATTTGGCACCCACTTCTGATGAGTCTTTGCTATAGCTCGGCCTTCTGACTTAAGGAAATTACAGATACTTCGGGAGCCTTCAGGCCAAGCAGGTGTGAAAATAGAAGGCGTGGTTGTAATCATAAACTCAGGAAGAACCAAGTTATGGGAGCTAAGGCTCCTGAATGTGTCTAGAATTAGTATGCTCTAGACACTTGGGTCCTGTATCGGCCTGCTTGTTGCAGGCAAACAATCCAAACCTCACATATAGGCATGAAAACGTACTGTTCCTTATAGGTCAAAGAATAATTATCTTGGTCAAGTTACTTGACATATTTGTGTTACAGATTACTTATAAGTAAAAAGGACTATTAAATGTCAGCTGCTGTTATTGAAAGTTGTAAGCACTTGATGGACTTTTCAAGCATTGTAAGGAAGGAAGCACTTTTTTTTTTTTTTTCCTTTTAGCAGCGTTTTTCAGAAAGGATTTCTCTCAATATCCGTTCCAAGAGATAATAGGAGAGAAAAGGATTCCAGGGTCAAATAAGTTGGGAAAGTGCTGCATGTACTATAACCTCTTCTGGGGTGTTCATTTCATAGTACACATGAACACAAAAGAGTTTCTAAAAAGTCCTGCAGCGAAGAAACCACTTAACTGAGTATTTCCCAAATGTATTTGACTACGGGACATTTTATTCACCTAAGAGCCGTTCACATTCCACAGGACTCATTTGCTGTGAATACATTTTAGGAAACTATTCCAGAGCAAAGAATGGATTGCGAGTTGTCTTTAAAAACAAAACAAAACAAAAAACAAACCCAAGGTATTCAAGGTTTGAGCTCCCCAAGACCCCTATTTACATAGCAGAGTAGAGTTAGAAAGCAATGTACTATTGATGAATTTGGAGAACAGACGGAAGGGTAGGTTTTTATCATGCATCCTAGCAAGCATTTTTATTATTCCAGAGCTTTTACTTTGTGTTCTCACAGGAGGATTATTTACCCTTCCCTTCCAGTCTTCGATTTCTTCCTTGCTAGATCCTCCCGGAAAGTTCTAGATGTTTTCCCTGTACCGTATTGCAGAATCTGCTCTCCTGCTACAGATTTGTGTCCTCTGGTCCACCTATGAACTTAAATATAGAAGCACCTCGAGTTACTACAAGTGCTCCATGATACACGTAGCAGATTCATGGTTTCCTTTGTTTATTTAGCAAACACTTGATTCTCAGGTGTTTGAGATTTGAGCTTATTCAAGTGTTTGTTGTTGTTGTTTTGTTTCTCAAAGCACCCACAACAGTGTATCTGTTTAGCATTTTAGTGAATGAAATGTCTTTATTAATTTCATCTTAAAAATTAAGAGCTAACCATGTCCCACAAGTTTATTATCCTCTTCAATTCCTTGACAACAAGGTTTTTACATTATTAATAAAATAAAATTGAGAGTGTGCTTCAACTAAAACTTTTGTGCCTTAAAGTATTGTCTCCTTGGAATTTGATAACTAAAAGGATCACTAGGGTACCTCTTTAGGATTTTACTGAGAGAGGACTCCTCATAGAGTATCTCCAAAGTAATTCTGGGCCAGGCGTCTATAACAAACATTTCTCTCCTGGTAGAGAGTGGTCACTGGGCATCTCAAAATGCAAAGACCAAGCAAACGCAAACATAATCCTTCTAAAAATCAGGAGCTTCATCAAAATGTTCATTAGAGTAAAAGCTAATTGCTAATTCCTAATTCCTTCTACCATTAACCTTGCCATCGTTAAAACCATGATAAGATGCTTTGATGCTTTCGTGAAACAGAAATAATGTCAGATCCTCTTAGATATGGCCTTAGTGAATGAGAGTTGTACAATTATTTTTTTCTATAGCATCTATTCATTTAAAACATCATCTGTTCTGTTGGTATTTTATTACTAAATAATCTTCCTCAGCCACACCTAACCAGCATTTCTGGCATGAAATGGGGCCACATGTGGACTTCCATATTAATGAGACCTTACATCAGAGTTTCTTTAGTTAATAGCTATTAGAATAATATAATCACATATTTTCTTTATTTCTTGTTCTCATGAGTAAATCTGGTTTATTACTTTATTCCTAAACAATGGGATCTGCTGGGCCGTAAGCCCGTTGGATTGCCACCATTTGTGAAGCTGTAGGAACCAAACTGCAACGACAGCAAATTTAATAGGATTGCTTTTAAAACTGGAAAGCGACTTTAAAAATGGCATAAAGAAGGCATGACACAAATGTGAATTGGGACACATCTTCACTAGAGACTTGCGTAAGTATGTAGATTTCTGATTTCCAGATGTCAAACTGGTAATATTTTCCCTTCAAGATTGTATTATAATTACCAAATGTGTCAGTCACTCTTGGCAGCTGGTGGGTAGGTACCCTGCGTTTGGAGCTAACTTCTGATAAATATATGGTGTGAATAATTATTCATTATATGAGGACTGAGTTTTTCTAAAACTTGCCTAGTTTTCTTTTCCAGAAAATTACTGCAGGCGGATTTAAGAATGGGTATTCTTTTGGATCATATTGATGAACTAGATAATGGTTTAACTCTACAGTGCGATAACTCATTTGTAATGGTTTATATTTTATACAATACATCAGAGCCATATATACAAGTGCCAGATGAATATTAGAAATGATCTGTGTTTAAAAAAATAAAAATCCCTCTTGATAGTCTCAGTCACTTATATGAGCATGTTAATCCCGTGATTTTTCCTCTGGAGATTCATTACCTGTCCATTCAGGTTTTCCCTGGTACCAAAAAGAAAATGCACCTTAGGATACCTGGAGAGAAGATATTATAATGTACTTCTCAAGGTGAAAATGAAAAAAGTAGGGATGCTCTTCCACTGTTCATTCTATTTTATTGAGAATGTGAAAGTCGTGGGTACCCGTCCTTGTGTTAGGACTAGAAAACGTTCTTCATGAAGCTTTAGAGTTCTTTTGTCACTGATGCGGACCAGGCAGATGTGGGGATGAGTAGCATCAACTTTTTTCAGTATCAACACTTACCAGCTTATGAAATAGTCGAATAATTAGTTTGGTAGGTTTTTCTTACATAGAAATAATTTTCTACTATTTATTTCCTTAATCATAACTTTTTTTTTTCTTTTCTCCTCCTTAAGTTCTTAAACAGGGCAGTCCGGTAGCCATGTGACTGTTAAACTGTGAGTTCTTCCCTGGCATCAAACTTAGCTGTTTCTTGAATTCTATCCCGCCATTGGTTTCATTCTATTTCCTGATTGGTTTCTGGAATCCTTGGATGCTGATCCCTGGGATTATTCCCTGACCACAGCTTTCTACTTACCCTCTGAAAGCTGATGATTGATGTTATTCTTGTAGTATTAGACCTCGTCACCTCTCTTCAGTTAGGCAGAAAGGCCAGTTCCTCATGCTGTGGTCATTTCTGGGAAGAGCAGCCAACAACAACAAAAAAGCAAATATACTTCCTCACAAGGCTCCTCAGAAAGTCTGAACCAAAGTGGGTTCTCTTGAATCAGGGGTCAAGTGTATGTGTGACAATTTTTGTAATGAAACTTGCTGATTCGTTACTTCCAAATACCAGAGCTCAACCTCCTTTTTACTGCTTATGTTCTATTTACTTCACCTTCCTCTAATTGGCAGCAAGGAGCCATTCTGTGATTTCTGTGAGCTACATCCTTTAAGCACCTACTCACTCTGATCAGACCAGAAAGATCTGAGAACATTGTCCCTTCTATTCTCAGTTGGGTGAGTTCTATAACTCCCAGCCTGGGGAGGTGAGGGTCCCTACGTCCTGGATAGGTAGTGACATAGTCAGCAAGAATTCAAATGAAGGTACAAGGAAATACAAGTGTGAGAAATCACCTCTTGTTATGGAAAGACCATACGCCTTAGAACCAGGCAGAACTTGATGTGAGATGGTCTCTACTGCTTTACTGTATAATCTTAAGACTTCCTACTTAATCTGCTTCAACCTGTTTCCTCACTGACCAAAATGATGAATAAGATCCATTTGTAAAGTGGCATATTGAACTATTAGCCCATGGTAGGTACTATTATTCACATTCATGGAATGTTCCTATAAAAGTTTGTGAGAAGTTTTCTAGCTTAGCTTCATGAGAGGTATTTCACTTACTGGTGTGATACATCCAACAGGCAACCATGAGGGTTCTCCTACCTGGTGTGTTGCTTTCCCTAGTACACCAGGAATACTCCCTCAGGGGGGACGTGAAAGAATTCAGCCTAGAGCTTAGTGTATGGCAGGGCTTTAATATTTCTTTTTAGAGGGCATATGAACCTGTACTTTCCTCATCAAAAGAATCAAGAGAACTTCGTTCAGGTTTGGGGGAGCCCACATGGGGCAGGAATTTGACAGCAGAGATTTTCTTCTGGAAACTTCTACAATCCTTGAATGCAGGAGGCCACATACTTTCAAGAGACACAAGACGTAAGAAGGGAAACCCCGTAGTGGCCTTAAAATCTTTAAATGCACCTAGACTTGGAGACAGGGAATCTAGATTTTGAATCTTAACTTCCTGCTTCCAGGTTTTAGGATCTCAGGCAAGTCTCTTAAGCTCTGAATTTATAAAGGGAAAATACCACTACTAATAATTGTCACAATGGTAACAACACTAGTAAAAATAATACTAACTCATAAACTTCTTGTGAGGATTAAAATATCTGAAGTATTTAAAATTTCTGCTTAATAGGGACAAAACAAATTATTGACAACAATAGTATTATGCTTTGGGAGGTCTTAATTTTTGTTCATTTCATTCCCTCTTGAGATAGAGAACAGCATTCCTCTGAACAAACCACCTTTTTTATTCTGTCCTCCTATTGCTGAGTGTTTGCTATTGTATTGTTGCTATAAACATTCTTAGGCATGCTTCCCAGAACTCACGTGCTAATTATTCTCTAGATTATTACTTTCCTCAGGGTTCCATCAAGAAATCAGCCTTAAGCCTCTTTAAGCAATATAAATATGAGGGTTTAGTATAGGGGAGTAGAGTCTTACATAATCATTGTAAGAACAGGCACCGAAAGCAAAGTACATTAAAGAATGAGATATAAAAAAAATCTTGGGAGAGATTTTCTGACTTTTTGGGATTTGAGACTATCAAGGAAGACTGCTATATATGGTCAAATTTCAAAAGCCCTGTTTGAAGAAGTTTAGTGCACTCATGGGCTGAGACTGAGAAAAAATGAACCAATATGCAGAAAAATCAGTATGCAAAAATTGTTGAATATATAAATGATCTAAATGACAAAGCTAAATGAGTCAGTATCCATAGAAATCATTTTGTTTTCATATTCAAATTTTCAATTAAACTTTACCTTTTTTTTTTTTAAGAAGAATTTCAGAGGATGAAAGGGAATATTTAACCAGAAGTGGCTACAAGAGTTGTGGAGACAGCTGAAGGGCTCGGGAAGGTTCTGTAAGAGATGTCATAGATTTGAGTCCTGATTCAGCAGTACACTACCACTATACTTTTGAAAAAAAAGTATCACCTCTCAGTGTCCAATTTTCATCCTTAAAAGATGAGTATAATATCAGTCAATTTATGTTTTATTATAAAAGGAACATTATTGGTAAACTTGATAGAGAAAAAGCACAAATTGTGATGATGTGAAATAACCTGACTAGAACAAAAGCTCCAGTTTCGTACAGTAATTGCAAGAACTAGTCAATAGGACCTCGTAATTATTTTAGTATCAAGAAGGGCCAGGCTTTTAGCTTGAATCAGGAAATGAAAAAAAGATGAAATGGAGAATATGGGGCTACTCAAATCTTACTTAGTACCTATCTCTTCTGAAAAGAGACTTAGCTTTAAGTTCCATGGATAAAGCAGGATAGTTAAGACAGATTTGAAGCCTAATATTTGTGAAGACATAATGACTTTTCTTTTGGCAAAGACTTAATGCCTATGATTTGCTGGACTGTTAGGCCCTGGGGATGAATGGGTGAATAGCACAGAACAAATTCTCGATCTTAATAGGATGGCATGTTGCTGTTTTCAAAGGAATTATGTCTGGGGTGCCTGGGTGGTTCAGTGAGTTAAGCATCAACCTCTGCTCAGGTCATGATCTCACTGTTGGTGAGTTTCGATCCCCACATTGAGCTCTGTGCTGACAAATCAGAGCCTGCTTTGGATTCTGTGTCTCCCTCTCTCTATCCCTCCCCAACTTGTGTTTGCATTCTCTCTCTCTCAAGGAAATAGATATTAAAAAAAAATAAAAAAACAAAGGAATTATGTCCTAGGATATACTAAATGAAATTGAACAGACCTTTCAACATAGTAACACTAGCTTCATGTTGAATGAATTAAGGATTGGATCATTGTTAAGTATTTCAAAAGTTTTTAAGAATGGTAGGTCCTCTGGAAGGAAATGAACAAATATTAGCTCTTCATTTCATTTAGCTTCAGTTCTTTATGTATAAAATAGGGGTGAGTCTTCAAACTGCTCCAGATATTTAGTTAAATATCTCATTGTATCCTTAAGATGAGATGGGAAAACAGATACATAGATTTATAATCTACAAATTCTTGAATTATTTGGAAGTGATGATTAGATTAAAAAATTTCAAAGAATTTTTACAAAAATAGATAGCCTTTGCCCTTTGGTTATGTTTACTCTCCAATTTTTATAAAAAGTTTATTTTGAGAGGGGGCATGAGCCCACACGTGAGTGGGGGAGGGGCAGAGAGGGAGAGAGAGCAGGCTCCATGCTCTCAGTGCAGCGCCTGATGCAGGGCTTGATCTCACAAACCATGACTTGAAGACCTGAGCCGAAACCAAGAGTTGGACACTTAACCAACTGAGCCCACTCTGGCACCTCTATTTAGTCTAAATTTAACCAATAATTTAAACGAGTATACGGACACAATTATTAGATTTTAGGTGGCATTTACGTAAACTAAATTTTACAGTTCATTAAGGAAAAACTTTATGCAAGTATCTAAACAAAATGATAAACTGTATAAAACAAAATAAATTATCTACAAACAGCTGCAAATTTCTGGGTTCAAGACCACCAACCTGCACAAGAACCCACAGAAGGAAACCTCACTCTATCTAGTTACAGAAAAAAACTTACCAGGTTACCAAATACCTACTATTTGCAGAACTGCTACATTCAAATTCAAAAGTAAACAGTATATGGTATAGCTTTCAAGAAACTTAATATTTTACGCTGCATTAATAGATGTGAAGTTATTCAGGATAAAGCTATAATTTAGTTTTCTGTTGTTAGGAGAAAACAGAATTCTGTCACTTGGAGGCATTCTGTATCAAGAGGAACAATAAGTTGTTTACTTCCATGTTAGAGGAGAAAAAATTAATGTCAGACAGGGGTTAGCTAGGTGGGTTATGTTTATCTTGTGGCATAAAGATGACATTTAGCCTTGTATTTTTTTTTAAGCTTATTTATTTTGAGACAGGGAGAAAGAGGGAGGAGCAAAGAGAGAGAGGATCCCAAGTAGGCTCTACACTGTCAGTGCAGAGCCCAATGTGGGGCTTGAACTACCAACTATGAGATCATGATCTGAATCAAAGTCAGCTGCTTAACTGACTGAGCCACCCAGGAACCCCAACATTTAGCCTTTTAAAGTCAAGTATCAAAGCTGACAGTTTTAGGATTCCATGTCAGTGAGTCTGGACTGTAGGAAAGGCTTTAGCCCTTGTATGACATTGGAGCTCTTTGTGAGTAATCAAGGACAGACTTCATGGTTCTAGAAAAGTATATTAAAGATGATGGGAAATGAGAACTTCTGACAGGACTCAGCTGCTGGGGCTTATGCCAAGGATGGCATATGCTAAGATCATAGGAGTACAACTAACCTCAGATTTCACTTACTCATAGGTATGATGCTCTTAAGACATTGTCTGTCTTGGTTAGGGTTGGATGGAGGACACTGAATTTGTGTATATTTAGCCTCAGGGACTCCATCTGAGTAGGAAAAAGAGAAAAGGAGCTGTTCACATTCCTGATCAAGCATTAAGTGGCAAGATGCTCTTTTGGGACTTATTCAAGTAGGAGTTTTATGACTACAGAGCTTGAGTTTGGAGAAAAGATTGTTGAATTTATGAGCATTTGGACAAGATGAATATTAAGACACCATTCAACTTCATTCCATGATTCCATGCTCAACATATAGGTAAGCTTAACTCTAATGATGTCTTTCATTTACCTTTAGTTAGAGTTTCTCTTTGTCCTGGGGACTTTGCCAATACTTTGAGACAAATCATTTCATAAGCACAAAAGCAGGAGAAGATTTTTTCCTTTTTTTTTTTTTTTTTTTTCCTTTGGAGAGATACAGATGACCTACAGCATTTGGCGAGCACATGGGTTCTGGCACAAGGTAAATTCAAAGAGGTTTTGTGAACAGTATAATTCAGTCAGTTGGGAATGAGGAACAATATACTTTAAAGAATACCTAAAAAGCCAGATAGAAAGGCAAAATGGGATAGTCTATTGATCTCCTTGGTACACACAGCTGTGCTCAGAACAGATACCATGAGGCCAGTGGGTCTGAGAAGATAAGGCTGCTTTCCTTTTATTGAGCAGTTCTATTGTCAAGGCAAAGTCAAAAATGCTAGTAAAACAGCAAAAGCCTAAGTCAAATTGTATAGGCAACATGGGCTTGTTCCTGGATGCTAATTAATGTTATTACAGAAGATGGCTAAAATGAGAATATTACCTACTAGTAAATTAATAGGATATGCTGAAACATACCACGAGGGAGGAATTGCTATGCTAAATAGTATAAAAGAGGTTGCCACTGGCAAATAGCTCCTGGTAAAGTTTTCTACATTATATATAAACTCCAGGAGATACGACTTACAGTGCGCCATGAAGCTTTAATTGAGAGAACATCATTTGCACAGGATAAAATGTGATGGCAAACCCATGTCTTTTTTTTTCTTGTTTTTATCTATATAAACGTGGATTGTGAACCATTTGGAAAGAATCTGTTGCACTAAATTATTATGCCGTGATCAGGTCAGCCCAGTGACGTGTGTGCCTGGATGTGCTACAGAAGCCAGCAGGTTATCTCTGTTCTCAGTTGTCACCTTTGACTGTAGTCCAATTGCTAGTTGCAGTTACATGGAACTTAAACTGGTTGATTCATTGATGTAATTCCCAGAAAAGCCAAGAAAAATCTATTTCAATGATTTTGGAAGTGGGACCTAACTTTTCTTTATTGTAAATTCAATCTTTATTAGATTTACCTAAAAAGTTGAGAGAGGGGGAGAAGATGGTCTTGGTAGGGTAGAGGAACTAAAAATAGAGAAAAAAATTGCTGAATGAAAAATAAGTTGAGGGGCTGATACAGCAGTTCATAGAAAATGTCTCAGACGTAAAACTCTACTAAAGTCTATTGAAGTAAATATACTAATATCTTTGGTCGTAATATCTTTGGTTCTTTTAAAAAAGAACACGTATCTTTCTATTATCCTTTCAGATTCCAAATCCCTGCTGTGACATCCTTCCTCATCTGATTCTATTTTTTTGGTTTTTGTTTGTTTACCCTGTACAATTAACTTGTCGACTAAATTCTATCCGTTCTTTTATGGTTGTTATTAAATGTTTTCTGGTTATTCATTCTTCTCTTTAACCTTGTGCTTTTCATCTTTATCAACATCATCAAACTCCTTTTTGTCAGTATCGATCAGAAGCTGCCGTTGCTCTTCCTGTTTAACTCCCCATCCCATTTATCTCTGTCTGTCATTCTTAGCAGACCCTGTGGCTTTCAAACCTACGTGCTCTTGATTTTCATCCCGTTTCTTTTGGGATTTCCTATGTAGAAAGATACATTTTTTGCATACTTTTAAAATACTGGAATTCTTTAAGAATCTTAGTCTCTCTCTTCTCAGGCTACACAGTTTTCTCTGGGAGAGCTCCTAAAATCCCCACGTCCTCAGTTATCTGTAGGAGAGTAAGGTCTCCTAAATAGTCCTCCCCAGATCACATCTAGTACCTGGCCTTCAGACTGGCACACGCTCAGATTCATTTGGCCTGGGCTCAGACATCTCAAACTCATTTTGTTCAAAATTAAACGTTATCTTTTCCCTATTGGGCTCATTCTCTTGGTTCCGTAGCTAAGTGAGTGGCTCCATGCTCTACTCAATTTCTCAAGACCCAAATCTCAATGTCATCATGAGACTTTCCTCTCTCTACCATAAACATCCAATTATTTTACCTGTTAATTCTGTACCTCTTAACTCCATCTCGAATCCTTCCATTTCTCCCATTTGCCCTAAAATACCATCTTTCACCTAGATTTCTGCAACAGTCTCTTAAATATTTTGCCTCCAGTCTTGCCCAAACTAAAATATCTAAGACTGCTGGATGATCTTACTTAGATGCAAAGCTAGAATGTATTAGTGTCCTGCTTCAAACCCTTCAGTGGATCCCCACACCCTTGGACTTAAGTTTATTGCCATTGACTTCAAGCCTTTATTTTCTTTCTGTTTAATTTTCTGTCTGGTCTTTTGCTTATTTCTTCCCTGAAAATTCAGTCACTCTGAATTTCTTAAAGATTTCGAATCCTTCTCATTTCTGGCAAATTGACCTGCTTCTTCCTGTTCCTGAATCACTCTACTTTGTTTTTCTTCTCCGTTCTTTCCACCCTTTGCCTGATCAGTTCCTAGTTTTACCTCCGTTCCTGGCTTACGTGTCATGTCTCTGATCTCTTTTAGCAGTTCTTCTACATAAACTCTGTATTATTTGCTTTATGCTATATTGTAATTTCCTACTTACTCATCTGTCCCTCCACTAGAATTTGAATTTCTTGAGCTCAGGGAGTGCACCTTTCTGCCCTTTCTTCAGTGTCCAGTTTAGTAGCCAATAAATATTTGTCAAAGGAGTAAATGTAAGCAGAATGCTAACTGATCGCAGCTTCCAAATTCAGTGGATAGTACTAGAGTTTTACCTACCATAGCAAAATCATCTACATTTTAAACTTCAACTTCGAATTAATTCATTAAGACTTTACTTTCCGAATCTTACTCACATCCCCACTACTTTCCGACATGCCATAAAAAAATACTAAAGTAGTTGATTGGACATGATAATCATCAACATGAACTCTGGCCTTGAACTTCTATGTTACTTACTATTCCCTGATGTTGACATGGTCATACCACCCTTTGTTCTTTTGGATTATTTTTTTAATTATGACACATAATATGTAAGAGTATGCATAACATACAGGCACATTGTAAAAAAATAATAAAGCAAAATCTCATGTATCAATCATCTCTCTCAAATATTAGAACATTATCAACATTGTTCAGGACACTGAGGCCCTCACTCAGATTGTAATTTGTTTCCTCCTACCTTGGATGTAATCATTAACCTGAGTTTTATGTTTATTATTCTAGGCTTCACTTTAATTTTTAAATATATAAGCATGAATCTTTATTGTTTAGGTTTTTCATGTTTGGGGTATTTGAATAAAAATAATCGTATTCTCTTATGACTCTTTATTCTCCATGTTGTATTTCTGAAATTCAGCATTGCTATTAGCTATAGCTATAATTCATTGCCATTGTTGAGTAATTCCATTAAAATATATATTACATTAACATTTATATATATAATATACAAATATATAGATTTATATTTCCCTCTTTCAAAATGTTTATATTCAGATCCATGAACAAAATTGTACTGAAATTTTCCTTTAAAAAGTCCTTTTACTGGGGTTCTTGGGTGGCTCAGTCAGTTGAGCATCTGACTTGATCTCAGCTTGGGTTGTGATCTGAGGGTCATGAGATCAAGCCCACGTCTGGCTCTGTGCTTCAGATTCTCTCTCCCTCTCCCCCACCCATGCTCTCTATTTCAAAAAAAAATTTCCTTCCATTAAAAACATATATATCATATATATGAATTTATATTATAAATATAAACATGAATTTATATTATATAAATATACATACTTATATACATTTTTCCCCATCCCTCTTTTAGAATGTTTGTATTCAGGCTCATGAAGATAATTGTTCTATAATCTTCCCTTATTACAAAGCTTTATTTTGATATTATCTCCTGATTTGGTATCTGTTGTGTTAATGTATACAGTGAGTTGGAGAATTATTTTTTTTTCCTGCTGAAAAGAAAGGAATTAAGTTTGCCTAAAATCATACAGGTCTCCTATTTTCGTTTAGATACTTTTCAACTACAGCTTCAATTAATTTAATGGTTACAAGACTATTTAGGTTCTCTATTATATCTTGAGTCAGTTTTTGTAATATGTTTTTCTGGAAATTCATAAACATTTGAGATTCATGCATAAGTGTTTCATAATATTCTTAATATTTAATCTCTGCTGTATATTTTTATTTCTACACTTAAAATTAGACAAGAGACTCACTTATTTTGGGGGCGGGAGAAAGAGAGAGAGAGAGAGAGAGAGAGAGAGAGAGAGAGAATCCCAAGTAGACTCCACGCTGTGAGCACAGACCCTGACACAGGGCTCAACCTCAAGAACCATGAGACCATCTCCAGAGCTGAAATCAAGAATCAGGTTCTTAACTAACTGAGTCACCCAGGCATCTCTATTAGTCATTTTCAAACAACCAGTATTTATCTTTGTTTATTCTGTTAATATAACGCAATTTTTGTGTGTGGGAGGGGGCGATATTTATTTTTCTTTTATTTTCTTCTGTATAAATAAATTATTTTCATCTGTCTGATATCTTAAGTTGGATGCTTGGCTCATTGATTTTCACACTATTTTCTAATATATACTTATAAACCTGTATGTTTCCTTTTAAAGACTACCTTATAAGTTTAATATATAGTATTTTTCTTATGATTCAGTGCTATTTTCTTATTTATAAATTCTTTAACATCAAACTTACTATTTAGATGTTTTTAAAAAATATTTGAGAATTAAAAAATAGATTTACAATCATGATTACTAGTCATGAGTTATTAAAAATTAATTTTAAATTAATTTTTGAGAATATATACACTGTACTTAGAAAATATAGTCTTAAAGATACCAAGTTATAAAAATTTTCTGACACTTTGTGGCAAGATATTTATGGAAAAGAATGTACCTTAGTCACTGATGCATGAATGATTAGACCCAAGGTTATACATGTTATTTAGTACATCTTTGTTCATTCTGTTGTTTTAATGTTCTAAATTTTTACTTGGTTAATGTCTCTTATTTTGATGGATTTTTTTTTCTTGTGTTTGTGCCTGCTTTTACTTAATTTATTTTGACCATGTTATTATGCTCATGGAAGTTTAAAATATCTCCCCCTCCTTTTAATCCTTAAGTGGATTAAACCATTTATTAATATAAGTACTTCTTGCTTTAATATCTATTATATCTCATGGTAGTAGAGCAAAACTAAGTCTTCTTTTCTTACTATTTACCCAGCATATCTTTTCCATTTTATTTTCAGTACTTCTGTGTTCTTAAAGGTTACTTGTATTCTTGTAAAGAACACGTAGATTATTATTTTTTAAATTTTAAACTAAAAATATTTTAATGGGAGATTTTAGATCATTTTGTCTTTACTTTGATTATGGCTTTAAAAAAGTTTTCTAAAATGTTTTTGTGCTTTCTATTCTGCTTTTTCTAATTGTTTTGTCTTGAATTTTAAGATTGGTTTAGTTTGTTGTTAAAATAGTATTTGTGGTTATCACTTAATGTTTTCTTTATACATGTATTTGGTAGTCACCCTGAAAATTTTACTTACAAATAGAGATCTCCTGGGGTCATGTTCCTTCTGTCCAAATTATCTTCTTTCATTTAGTAAGGATCCCTTGGTGGAAACTTCATCCAATGATTTTTTTGTGTTTAAGATTATCATCTTTTCCCCTTATTTTTGAAAGGAAACTTTTATTTTATTTTAGAAAGCAAGTACAAGCAGGGGAGAGGAGCAGAGAGAGAGAGAGAGACTCTCTCTCATTCCCATGACCCTGGGAATGAGACATGAATTTCACCTGAGCTGAAACCAAGAGGTAGAAACTCAATGGACTGAGCCACCCAGGTGCCCCTTGAAAGAAAATTTTGAAGAGTATATAGTTCGAGACTTCATTTTGAAGCTATGATTCCACAGTTTTCTAGTATCCGATCTACAGTCAGCAGTTGCCAGATATTTATTTGTTTACTAGTTTATCTCTTTGACTGCTTGTAAGGTCTTTCTCAGTTTTATTGTGTAAATACATGTAGATATTTTGTATTTGTATTGCTGGACATTCATTGGGCTTCCTTGATTTGAATATTTGTGTCTTTCAATGGTTTAGAAAAATTCTCTTCATTCATTTCTTAAAACATATCCCATCTCTTGGTTTTCTCTCTCACCCTCTCTGTAATTTCAGTTTTATGATAGACTAGTCTACTCTATCTTTTTTTGTTTTCAATTTCCCCAATTTCCACAATTTTGCCTTCTGGTACATTTTTTAAACATGTTTGTTTCTATATACCAATTCACTAATAACCTCTTAATTTGCATCTTATTTGCAGTTTATCCAATTCATTGAGTTTTTACATGCTTCTCATTCAAAGAAATTCCATTTTTTCTTTTTCAGATTACCTACTTGTTTTTTTATTGCTTTTAGGTCTTTAGTTTCCTTTTTATAACCTCATTTTTTAAATATAATAAACGTATTTACTGTTCTGTATCTGCTAATTTTATGTTTATAGCCTGTGTGACTTGATTTGTTTCTTGGCGTATTTGATAATTTTTCATTGAGAAATTATTTTCTTTGCATGCTCTCAGTATGCTAATTTTGAGGCCTGGTTAATGTGTGTTCCTTGATAATTTTTCATTGAGAAATTATTTTCTTCACATGCTATCAATATGATAATTTTGAGGCCTGGTTAAAGTGTATTCCTTGATAATTTTTCATTGTGAAATTATTTTTTTCACATGTTATCTGTATGATAATTTTGAAGCCTGGTTAAAATATGTTCCTCTAGGGAGAGTTCTCCTTTACTCCCGCCAGGTTCCTAGAGGCACTGCTACTGAGAACCACTTCCACTAAATTAGTGTTCTTCTTTGGGTACTCTGAGACCTCCAAGTATAATGAATACAGGCCTCCTACCAGCATGTAGCTAGCATTTTCAGGGAAGATGTTTTCTTTCTGATTAAAAGCTAAAGTAGACAGGTAGTTCCATTTCCTCCTTCTTCAAGCAGTCCATTGGACTGAAGGTATCACTTATTGAGAGTCCTGGTTTTAATGTCTTTGTGTGGGTATATTTGATTCAGACTTCCATAGGTAGTTGATTGCTTCCATATATTTTCTCTTAGACTTATTATTAAACCCTGAAACTTTGACCATCTATTTCATTTAAAACTTATAAGGGTCATGCTTTTTCACCTTTCAGCAGTTAAAGTGGGTGATCTTCTATAGTATGACTCTGAATAAGTTTAGGTATGGCTTTTTAATAACCGTCAAACTATATATTTTAGGATAGATTAACTGATAGCTTTCATGGTACATAGAGGCAGTTGACATGCCAAACCTTGTGAAGACTGTCCTGGGGGACTTTAGCAAGAGGGCTGCCCTCACTAGCTAGTGCTCAGTGAGTGCATGAGAACAATTGATTCATCTTGAAATGGGGGAGTATACTCCATGGAATGACTTGCACCTCTGTCATTTCATAAACAAATTCCAGATGCGGGTGATAGCAAATGTATTGCTTCTCCCAGGTAACGCCTTACATATTAAAAGAACTCACTTCAGGAAAATGCCTTTACATAAAGTAGAGCGTAAAAATGAAAATGTCAGGCACTCCAGCAAAACTTCTATACAGAAATCTCAGTTGATGTTATTCAAATTATGCCTTGACAGTAAAGCCAATGCATAGCTATCAGCACTGATGCAGAGATGCCAATATGTCTTCATTTGGGGCCAATAGATGTTGACCTACTCACTCTAGGAAAAATACAGCTTCAGTTTTTCAGCTATCTCCAGAAATTAGTGACCATAGTTAACAGGATGTCGTAAAAAGCTTACCACAATATTGGTACATAAACGAAAATTTAAATAAATTGGACTAAAGAATTACCATTGTAATCATTTTATTATTTTCCCTTTATAGACCTTGAGTAAATGAAACGGCTTTCTTTGCTCTGTAAAGATAAGCAGTTTCACTCCCTGGTCTGAATAGCATGGCGCTGATGAACAGCTGTGAATGAATCAAGTACAGGGTAAATATACAAGACAGCAAATGATTTTTAAGCTCAATGTCCATGAACAATAACTGTAATTAAACTCACTAAAGAACAAGAAAAGAGAAAAGACGCAGAGTGGGAAAAACCAACACTAACATCAACAACAAAATGCTACCACAATAGCAAAACAGTCTGTAAAGATCGAAGGACACCAGAACACCAGAGAATTGCTGAAGCTACTTTGCTTTGCATTCACCATAATTGATCATTTTATATATCAAATATTCCTTTTCCTCCCAAGGGATCTAAAGGCTAACTTCATGGTCAATACGTCCTTGACTATATTTACTAGATTTTGGTATATAACAAATGACACACAAATAAAGTATACCTTATGTTTCTTTCATCTTTTTATTTCTTTTTGCAGTCATTTTAGCAGGCAATTTTCTGCATTTAATAGAAACACAGCATCTGAAAGTGTCTTCGGTGGGATAGTTTGTCATTTCCCTTGTTTGCTCCTAGTTTCTGACATTATTTATCTAGTGTTTTTCTCCCTGGTCTCATTTTCTTATCTTCCTGTCACTCTTTGTCAGATGGGGCTGACAGTTCATTGATGTTCTTATAGAACCTGACTATTGTATTTTCCAGATGCAACATTTAGACATATTGAAAAGTCACAAAACACAGAGGCACACAGCAGTGTAATTTGTTCCATTAGAGTGCATGTGAATAGGAGGTTAACATGCCAATTTAAGTAGCCACTTCTGTCTTATTAATGTGAAAGAAAAAGGTCTTTATTTTTCTGATTTTTCCTTCAAAAATCATCTTTCCCAATGTAAACTTGATCAATTTCAGGAAGCTAGAATAATCCAGCTGCAACTAATGGAGTATGTGAGAAAAATGTGAACAAAAATCAAATCAATGCAATACAAAGGGTGATGGCCCTATCTTGTTCATAAGCAATAGGAAATATGAACCTCTTTCTTTTGTGAAATAAATAAATTGAATAAAGTCATTTTAAATTAGCCAATGATAATCTCTTTCTGATGTGGTCATGACATTAACAGAAATAATAGGAAAAGCGATTCAATCTAAATTGAAAACAGTCTGAACCAACTAGTATTTTATCGTCATTAAATTTTCTGTTTTTGCAAGAGACTGGCACTCACATCTGTAGTATATTGAGTAACTTCTACAGATTTTTGTTAGTGTTTTATTATCACTTTGGAGACACAGTACAACCAAAAAACAGGTCGAATTATCAAGACCTGTGATCTTAGATTTAAATTCCAATGGGACCTGAATGACTTTAGTCAAATTAATAAGACTCTCTAAGATTTCTGTTCCAAAAAATGAGGACAATGGTAACTGTTGAGGAAAATTTTACTGAGGATTTCATATACATTCAGCATAGTAAATTTTTTGGCACTTATCAGGTCAATATGTGTTTTAACCTTACCAGCCCTACTCCCTTTCTCTGCTTGCATCTTAACAATAATAGCCAATGTCAGTCAAACCCTTCTGTGACAAATAATTCTCATTTCATTTATTTCTTAGCACATTTATTATATCCATTTTAGATATTAAGCTAACTTGCTTTTCATTCTCCACTTTGGATTAATTTTTACTGTAGAGTGATTTGCCTAAGAATTTACGGCCAGTGGGTGTCAAAGGAGTTAGAACTCAGGTTTATCTGACTATGGATAACATACTGAGGAGGGACAGCAGGTTTGCTTCAGTCAAAACTACGCTTTCTTCCTGAACAATGTGTTTGCCTGAATCCTGGCCTCAGTAGATGACCTACTGGCTCTCATAACATCTACTGCCTTGTATTTGCTATTTATTGGTGTCTAACAAATTACAAAAAAAAACAAAAACAAAAAAAAAAAAAAACCCTGAATGATTTAAAATAACATATATTTATCATCTTGTAGGTTTAAAAAAAATTTTTTTTTATTTATTTAGTTTTGAGAGACAGAACACGAGTGTGGGAGGGCAGAGAGAGAATGAGACATAGAATCCAAAGCAGGTTCCAAGCTCCGAGCTGTCAGCGCAGAGCCTGACATGGGGCTTGAACTCACAAACTGTGAGATCATGACCTGAGCTAAAGTTGGATGCTTAACCAACTGAGCCACCCAGGTTCCCCTATCATCTTGTAGTTTTGTTGGTCAAGATCCATTGCATGGCTTATCTGTATCCTCTGTTTCACAGTATCTCACAAGCCTGCAATCAAAGTTGGCAGTCTCAACTGGGGAAGGATCTGTTTCTAAATTCACTCATTAATTGTTGCCAGCATTCAGTTTTTCATTAGCTGTTGGACTAAGGGCCACGGATCCTCACTGGCTTGTGCTCACAGGCCACTGTTACAGGCTGAATTGTGTCCTTGCTCAGTCTCCCAATTCATATGAATTTGAAGCCCTAACCCCAATGTGAATTTGGAGCCTTTGAGGAGATAATTTAGGTTAAATAGGTCACCCCTAATCCAGTAAGACTGAGGTCTTTATAAGAAGAGTAAGAAACACCAAAGTTCTCTCTCTTTCCCCATGTGTGCAGAAAGGAAAAGCCATGTGAGCACAGTGAGATGGTAGCCATTTGCAACCCAAGGAGATTGGTCTAACCAGAAACCAACCGTTGATGACACCTTGATCTTAGACTTTTAGTCTCCAGAACTGTAAGATAATTTTCTGTTATTTAAGGCCTTCAGTCCATAGTATTGTGTTATGGCAGCCTGGGCAGATGATTATAGTCACCCTTCAGTTCTTGCCATGTGAGTCTGCATGGCAGTTTACTTCTTTAAAGTCTGTAAACTGAGAAGGCAATGGAGTCTGTTAGGAAGACAAAAGTCACAATATTGGAAAGCTAATAACAGAATTGATAGCCCCCCCCCCCACGTTATTCCATTCAATTATTTAAAAGCAAGTTCTTAAAAGGAGAAGATTCCAAAGGCTGTGACTACCCAGGGAAAGTGTTCACTGAGCCCATTTTAGGAGCTGTCTGCCACACTCCCTGAACCTTAGGAGGCATGCATAAATTTCTAGTTTGGAATTTTGGGACTAATGGCCAATAGCCACTGAGTGTACCTAATCCCCTCTGAATCTGAGCATGCTATGACTCCCTATTTATTTACTCTTTTGGAATTATGAAGTTCTAGGGTTACCCTTGCCAGAAGACTCTTCCTGGCATTCAAATGAGCAGTAAAATAGAGCTGTGTCCACTCTGAAGATTCCTTTCTACCCATCTCCTGTATTTCACTTTTTTCTTCATGACTTTAGCCTGAATAGGCAAATTTTGGGCTTGTTTCTTATTCCCTCTTTTCATCTTGTTAGAACTGGATATACTTTCCCTTTTCTTTCTTCCTGTTTGGGAAATAACTCCATTTTGTAAAGTTCTACAACCAAATTGACAAGGATTACCTCTTGATTAGTACAAGTCTTTTTTTTTTTTTTAAGCTAAATCCTAGTTTTCACTCTTTCTGTAGAGTTTAAAATTCAGTTGAGATGGCAGAAACCAAACCTTGGCTGTTTGCACTCCTGCTGTCACTCCCTCTTGGCACTTTCCTAACCCTTGGCCTTGAAGTAGATACATACTTCGGAATGATGAGGGAAAAACAAGTTATGTATAAGGTACTATGATTTTAAAAGGGCATATTAGTATTTTGAAACAGTGATTTATTGCAAGGGTTTTCTTCTACACAGAAGGTAGAGAAGATCTTTAACCTAAAGAATTTGCCTAATTTCTTCCTTGTATACAAAGCTTTTCTCTTCAAAATTGGTATGTGTGTATAGCACAGCTTGGACCAAAGCCAAACCACTCCGATTCTGGCAATATGTAGCAGTACATCTGTTCTCAGGCTAATAGAGGGACTCGTGAAATCGCACGATCATGTTTGAATCAATTGCAGTTTCTTAGTGATGAGGAAAAGGAGCATCAGGATTTTAGCAACCCTATTTTTAAAACTGTTGAAGCACATGGCCCTCCAGGCCATTTGGACATGAGCCAGAATCACCAAACTCCCATTACCTGGAACATTCACTGTCACCTTGGAAGCACAGATGCTGGGGCCCCTGACCAATTCAAATGGCATTGCCTTTGTGTCTGCTTCCTTACAGATGCAGAGGGGGGCTGTGCATACGTTGGTTTGTAGTCTCAAGGGAGCTGAGCTGGGCTGACTTCTTTCCAGAAACAGGATTAAAGTGGAAATTATATCTTAGACCTTCGAAGGATTTATAATAGAAATCTGATTTTTTTTTTTAAATTATCTACCGAGTTTGTAACTTCGTTACACAAATCAAAGCATCCGAAGTTAACTTCTGGAGCACAGTAGGGGACTGGTTCCTAGGGTTTGGGTTATGGGTATGGCATACAGCTCTATGCAATAAAGATCAGAAATTATGAATCCAGTTGCACTATGCTATGGAAATCTCAAATTATTTTTATATCCATGCAAGGAGAACATATTTATGTTTTTCTGAGATTTGGGTACTATATGTGCTATTTCAGATGCTGTTAACACCATGCACACGTGCATTCTCTCAGCCATTCAAGATTCAACAAACATTTACTGAGTAGTAACTATATTTCAGGCACTGGTAAAGGCAGCAAACACTCAGGTAGACAGTTACCAGATAGGAATTCTGCTGGAACAATAGTAGAAATTCCCTGCTTCTTTCAAAACATGATTTCCTATAGGGCAAGTTCAGTAAAAGATGAGCTAATTATTTGCCAAGAAAGGAGATGGCACCTCTGACAATGAAGTTTTTTTCTTTTGGGAAAATTTATATAATTATGTAATAATTGGCTATGTGGAGACATATTCCTACAGAAAATAATTTTACAGAATGTTAGAATTGGAAAATATTTTAAAGGCCATTTACTTGAGCTTTTTAGAGGGCAGAGTTCCACAGATTGTATGAAACTTAGAAGGATTAGACTCATTTAATTTCATTATTGGTTAGACATATAATTGACATTACTAGAAGAAAATCAGTCTTGAGGTCTTATTTCCTACCCAAAAACATTCCCCTTATTATGCCCTCAAGAAAATGTAAAAAAAAAAAAACTCAAGACAATAAAACTGCCAGTTAAAACTTTGCCTGATCTAACTACATACAAAGGGAAGACATTTTGGTAAATACTCTCCAAAGATGGCCACCATCCATCTCTTTCCTCCTCATGTACACATGTTGCACTTCACATTAAAAGGTGGAATCTAATTTTCTATTTCTTGGATGTAGGGTGGATTCAGTGACATGCTTGAACAACTGATGGGAGTGAAATAATGCTCTGGGACTTACCAGTTCAAGTCATAGGATGCTTTGAAATTTCTGCCCTCTATCTCTGGGAAGGCTTGCTCCTGGGAGCTCCCTCTGGAACTCCAGAACCATACTCTGAGAAGCCTCTGCCACATGTAGAAGCCATGTGCAGCTTCTCTAATCGAGAACTCAGCTGAACTCCTTCCAGCCAACAGCTAGCATCAGCTGTGGGTCAGTTGAGCTTTGAGATGACTGCAGGTTTAATTGCCTTTTGACAGCATATTTGAAACCCCAAGGAATAACTGCCAAATGGGCCACATCAGTCCAGAGAACCATGGAAGATAATGGTACATTGTTTTAAGCCACGTGCTTTGAGATGGTTACGCAGCTCCAGCTGTGTCCATTCTGAGTCTAATCAATAGCTGCAGATTAAATCGAATCCTTACTAAATTTCACAGAATCTGTTATTGAACACTGCTCTCCAAAGAGCTAAATTAGATGATCTTTTGGGTTACTTCCATTCCTAAGATTCTCTAAGAAAAGCTGATTTTCTCTAGAAATATCGGAATAGACGGCCATTGGTCTTGAGGACTAGATTTGCCACTACGGTATCAATTGGTTAAAAATGAGATGAATTGTAATTGAAATTGTTCTCTCAGGCTTTACAAAAATTTTCTCGCAACAATCCTGACTCTGTGTGGACTCAGAAGATCACAACCCATAGATCATTTATCTATAAGCAAAAAATAGGAAATTACAATTTTTATTATATTTGAAGGCAAATTTGGTAATTGAGGAAAATTATGGTATGTGGCCGACATTTCTTTCTTCTGTGTTATCAAAGTCAGTACTCTGAAGGCTAGGCTATCAGTCTTTCACATCTTGGTAACTTTTGAGTTACCTTCTTTATTCCAGGCATGTTTGCTTCTTAATATTTTTATTTTTTTTATTCAGGTTAATTAACATACAATATTAATTTCAGACATACAGCATTAATGAGTCAAAAAGTCTGTTGTATTGAGTTCTCACCTCAATAAGTGTAGACACCATCTGTCACCATACAACATTATTACAGTGTTATTGACTATATTTTCTTTGTTGTACTTTTCATCTCCATGACTTATTTATTTTATAATTCAAGTCTGCACCTCCTAATCCCCTTTATCTAATTTTACCTATTCACCCACCTCACCTCTGGCAACCATAGTTCTCTATATTTGAGTTGTTTTTTTTTTTTCCTCTATTTCCTTTGTTCATTTGTCTTTTAGATTCCGTATATAAGCAAAATAGCATGGAACTTGTTTTTTTCTTATTTCACTTAGCATAATACCTTCTAGATCTATTTTGTTGTAGATAATAAGATCTCATTTTTATGGCTGAGTAATATTCTCGTTGGTGTGTGTGTGCATGCGTGCACTTCTCTATCAGTTCGTCTATTGGTAGATATTTGGGTTGTGTCCATTTCGTTGCTACTGCAAATAATGCTGCAGAAAACCATAGGGATGCATATATCTTTTTGAATTAGTGTTTTTATTTTCTTTGGGTAAAAAACCTAGTAGTAGAATTACTGGATCATATGGTATTTCTATTTTTGATTTTTTGAGGAAGCTCCGTGCTGTTTCCACAGTGGCTGCACCAGTTTACATTCCCACCAGCAGCGTATGAGGGGTCTTTTTCCTCCGCATCCTTACCAACATCTGTTATTTCTTGTCTTTTTGATTTTAGCCATTCTGACAGGTATAATAAGGTGATTCTAATTGTGGTTCTGATTTGTATTTCCCTGATGATTTGTGAGGCTGAGCATCTTTTCCTGTATCTCTTAATTATCTATATGCCTTCTTTGGTAAAGTGTTTATTCAGGTTCTCAGACTATTTTTTTACTTGAATTGTTTGCTTTTTTGGTGTCGAGTTGAATAAGTTTTTATATTTTGGAATTAACCCCCTTACTGGATACATGTCTTGCAAATACCTTCTCCCTTTTTGTAGGTTGCTTTTTCATTTTGTTGGTAGTTTCCTTCATAGTGCAAAGGCTTTTACTTTGATATAGTCCCAGTAGTTTTGTTTTACTTTTCTTCCCTTGCCTGAGGAGACATATCTAGAAAAATGTTGCTATGGCCAATGTTAAAGATATCACTGTCTGTGTTTTCATCTAGGATTTTTATGGTTTAAGGTCTCATATTTAGGTCTTTAATCTATTTTGAGTTTATTTTTGTGTTTGGTATAAGAACGTGGTCCGATTTCATTCTTTTGCATGTAGTTGTCTAGTTTTCCCTATTGTGTACTCTAACCTCCTTTGCTGTAGATTACTTGATCATATAGACATGGATTTATTTCTGGGCTCTCTATTCTGTTTCATCGATCTGTGTGTCTATATATATTTTTTTATTATCACAGCATTGTAGTGTATCTTGAAATCTGGGATTGTGATACTCTAGTGTTCTTTCTCAAGATTGCTTTAACTATTTGGGTTTTTTTGTGGTTCCATACAAATTTTGGGATTATTTGTTCTAGTTCTGTGAAAAATGCTGTTGATATCTTGATAGGGATTTCATTGAATATATAGGTTGCTTTAGGTACCATGACTATTTTAACAATATTCTTGCAATCCATGAGCATGGCATATCTTTCCATTTGTTTGTGTTAACTTCCTTGGTTAAGTTTATTCCTAGTATTTTATTCTCTTTTTGTGTAATTATAAATGGGCTTCTTAATTTCTCCTTCAGTTGCTTTGTTATTAGTGTGTTATTGTGTAAAAATGTAACAGACTTCCGTGTATTAATTTCTTATCCTGTGACTTAACTAAATTTATGTCTAAGTTCTGATTTTATTTTATTGCTAGAGTCTTTAGTGTTTTCTATATATATAGTATGTCATCTGCAAATAGTGCCAAATTAAATTTTTCCTTACTAATTTGGATGCCTTTATTTCTTGTCTGATTGCTGCAACTAGGATATCTAGTACTATGTTGAATAAAAGTGTCAAGACTGGGCAACTTTATCTTTTTTCTATTCTTAGAGGAAAAGCTCTCTGTTTTTCACCATTGGGTATTATGTTAGTTGTGGGTTTTTCATATATGGCCTTGATTTTGTTAAAGTATATTCCTTCTAAACCTGTATTGTTGAGAATTTTTATCATGAGTGGATTTTGTACTTTGTTGAATGCTGTTTCTGCATCTGTTGAGGTGATAATATGTTTTTTAATCCTTTCTCCTATTAATGGGATGTATCACATTCATTGATTTTGAATATCGAACTACGCCTGCATCCCTGGAATAAATCCTACTTTATCATGTCAGTGATTTTCTTTTCTCTGTTGAATTTTCTTGTCTCTATTGCTGAATTTGCTTTGCTGATATTTTGTCAAGGATGTTTGCATCAGTGTTCATCAGAGATATTGGCCCGTAGTTTTCATTTTTGTAATGTCTGTCTGGTTTTGGTTTCAGGGTCATACTTGCCATTTAGAATGACTTTGGGAATTTTCCTTCCTCTTCTAGTTTTAGAATAGTTTGAGTAGAATAGGTGTTGACTCTTTAAATGTTTGGTAGAATTCAACTGTGAATCTATCTGGTCCTGGGCTTCTGTTTGTTGGGAGGTGTTTGATTATTGCTTCAATTTTACTGTTGGTAATCCGCTAAAAATTTTTTTCTCCTTATTCCATTTTGGATAATTATATGTTTCTGGGAATCAATTCAGTTTTTTCTAGGTTGTCCAATTTGTTGCCATATAATTTTTCACAATATTCTTTATAACCTTTATATTTCTGTGCTGTTCTGTGCTGTTATTTCTCCTCCTTTGTTTCTGATTTTAATCATGTAAGACCTCCTTTTTTCTAGATGAGTCTTGCTTAAAGTTTATCAATGGTATCTTTTCAACAAACTAGCTTCTAATTTCATTAATCTTTTCTGTCGTTTTTTTGAGTTTCTATTTTATTTATTTCTGTTCTGATCTTTATTAATATTTCTTTGCTTTTACAGCTTTGAGATGCTTTTTTCTTTTCTAGCTCTTTAGATGTAAGCTTAGGTTGTTTATTTGAGATTTTTCTTGTTTCTTGAGGTAAGCCTATATTGCTATAAACTTCTCTCTTGCCATGGCTTTTGCTGCAGCCCAAAGCTTTTGGAAATTTTTTTCCATTTTCATTTGTTTCCATGAATTTTTTTGATTTCTCCTTTGATTTCTTGGTAAACCCATTCATTATTTACTATCATATTGTTTAGCTTCCAGGTATTTGTGTTGTTTCTAGAGTTTTCTTGTAATGTATTTCTAGTTTCATACTGTTGTGAGAAAATATACTTGGTATGATTACAATCTTCTTGGCTTTATTTAAAACTTGTTTTGTTAGCCTAATTTATCCTAGATAATGTTCCATGTGCCCTTAAAAAGAATGTGTTGCTTCTTACTATCTTTAAAGAGGCAAGTTGTATAGGGTACTTTGTACTCAGAGATGGGTTAAATTTCCAGTTTTACAATATCCCCAGATGTATGGTCTTCATAAATCTCTTTTCTTCCTTCAACATTTAAAAAATTTTTAATCTAAAGAAGGAATGGCAAATTCTGTCTCCAATGAATTTTATTAATTCTGATTTAGTGTGTTGTTAACAGAGACATTTACCAGGTCATCTTCTAGAAAGGTGGCATTACTATAAGACTATTATGTGAATGGAACTGACATTGAACTGGAAATAACATTATCTCTTGTATTCTTCAAAGACTTCATTTCATGATATCATTGTTTATCGCTGTTTCTTTTTCTCTCTCTTTCTAGATTTCCTTCTCTCTACCAGCTAGTTATTCTCTGAATAGTGTTCTCTCTGAATTACAGAGAAAGCTAACACAATTGACCATATTGCTTTCTGGAATCTCTGATCATCACATTTTTTACCAGTTCTGTTTTTAGATTTCACATGGTCCCTAGCCCAGAGTAGGTATTCCATAAATATTTGTTGAATGAATAAGTGAATAAAGCAATGAAATGGTGGGAGTGGCAGAAACCATGACCAAATTATCTGATACTTGTTATTCTTAATGATTAAATGAGATAATTTAGAAGGAGTTACAGTTCAAATTTTAGCACACAGTAAGAGTTCAAAAAATGTTTACTTACCTATTTACTCTTTATTTTTCATTCAATGGGTTTTTTTCCAACTTATTAAATCATAGTAATAAAAAAGAGTTAGGGGAAAAGGACACTTTCTGATGCTTCTGAAATCTGCCATTTGGGAAGTCACCTACTTTCTTACATAATAAAAAAATGTGGGAAAGTACTTATAAGGCAATGCTATTTAGCTTTGTGGGTAAAGAGCCTTCTGGGAATACAGAATTCTGTGATTCTATATCCCTTTTGGCAGTTTCTTGGCATTTACTGATACTCTGCAGAATAGTGAGTATTGTTTGTTTTCTATAATTTATTTCCTGGGAAAAGGAAAAAGCTGTGTGGCATTAAAAAATGTTTAGAATAAAATAATAAAATAATTGAAAACTACATATTCTTAGGGTTGTGAATTGTCTTGAGAACTTGATGGTAAAGCCACAAGGGTGTAGTGGATGGTAGTAATGGTTTTGGCTCTTAGCAACAATGCTGGGAGATTTTACATCTCTCTGTCTGTCTTTCTCTTTTTTGCAGCCTTAACATATCTTTGCCTTAAAAGAATCTTTGCCTTAAAAGAAATTGTGTTCTCCCATACCAGAGTTGCCTCTCAGGAAAACTGGATTCTATTTTACTTCTGGAATCTGTGCCAAAATAAAGATTTCTTCTTAAGCTAATGCTGTTTACATTTGTATTTTCTCCTTTTGTTTACTACCGTCTTTCTTGCAGAGATTTGGAACTGACCTAATGTAGCTTGCAAGAAGTGCCAATTATAATTTAATGATTCTATGTAACTTTGTGGTTTTGTCTCTTAACATCATTAGAAACACAGAAACAGAAAATTCAGTGGGACTTGGAGAGAAAACTATGCTTGTGTCTCGTTTTCAGTGTTTGGTTTCTAATATTGGACATTTCTATTAATACTTAGCCTCGCTAATAGCAGTTTATAGGCAGAATTCAGATGGCTACAAAAGTTCTTGCTGTTTCAGGAAAGCTGACCTGAAAGCCTGCTCATGATACGGCAATGAGAACACCTTCTTAGGATAATTTCTTCTTCCTATTAGGAATGGTGCAAAGGAGTGGATTTCAGGTAATCATTTCACAAACATGCATTAGGTCATCTAGGAAGAGATCCTTTGGAGAAATGGACCCTTAAGTATTTATTTTACATCACAGAGAAAGTCTCAATATTAGTATTCCATATTTCTTTAAAACCCATAATCTCTTGAAACAGCTTATTCTCATAAACAGCTAAGAAGAGTATAGAAGAGACCAGGAACAAAATGAATTTGAGATAAAGAATTATAGAGTTCCACAAATAAAGCAAATATTACTCATGTAGAGCAGCACTGCTGTTCAATAAAAATGATTGAAGTAGGAAATAAGAACTCAAGATTTTTTCAAACCAGTTGATGTGTATGCTGTATATCCTCGTTACCACAAAGAAAGAGAGAAAGTTGATTTCCATTTTTACAGAGGGTTGGCCTCTTTACATCTGGCCCAGACCAGATCTGGAAAGTAGAAAGAACCATTTAAAAAGATAAATATGACCTTTGTTTTTTTCTTAATGGGCCGAGCCAACAAGATGAGATGAGGGACATTGTAACATCAGAACATTTCTTTCCTATGAAGGTAGGATTGGGGGGATGGAAATTTGTCGTGGTAGTTCTTGGATCAGTTTATTATATTAGATATATACACAGAAGATAACTCCAGTAAATGCTCTTTTTAAAAAATCATACTGTCATATATTGGACTCCTGAGAAATAGACTCTGAGATGTAGGTACGTCTGCCTGAGGTTTAACAGGGCTACTCTCCAAAACAATACCTGTGAGAGCATGTGGGATGCGGAGAGAGAAACTGAACTGTAGCACATTAACAACAGGGGCCACGGCCTATTGCATGGAGTGATCTGGAGTTAGAATGGCCTTTAGAAAGGTCCAAAACTGAGGCCAGAGTGAAAGCCTTTGTGCCCCACCTCTGTCAGTCTTGGCTACCCTCATCCATGGGGAGAGCCATGGGCCTGGCGAGACAAGTCTCTTCTGCGGAGAGGGACATACATGTGAGTGGCCATCGTCAAAATTCCTGACAAGTAAGGAGAGCCTTGACCTTAAAGAGAGAAATCTGGGTGACACACCCCAGCATCCACTACACACGTCATTAAATCTTACCTCCATGGTCTATTATGGGACAAGCTGGATGTTTTATCATCTAGAATATGTTTATGTCTAGGTGTGAATGTATGTTAGTGTCCTTGTTTTGCATCTCTGTGCTTATCTTTCACATATGATAGGAGATGGCTAGTTATAAGGGTCTGTCCTTAAATAAATCCTCATCCTAAATATGTTAATTCTTTATAGTCAGTGGATGGGTCAATGAAATCAGCCCTGTTGTCTTCAGATTACTCACAGAAAGGAACTTATGATAGAGACGTAGTCTATTTCTACATATATGGACAAAGATTGAACTTATTATTTTTTCACCCCCTCAATGATTTTTACCCTGCCCTTAATAATATATGACTGTTTATCACTCACCAATTTGACAAATCTGCCTTCTACTGGGTTCTAAATATAATGAACGTAATGGAGTCATTATGGAACTAATTACACACATACAGTGTCAACCTTTAAGTTACTCAGTTGAATTTTCTACCTGACTCACAATATATGTTAGAAATGTATATGTGAACATATTGTCTACAAATTCCATACTCCATAATGTGCATAAAGTATCTATCAAGATATTTGTCGGTAAACATAACCATTTTCTCTTACTAACATATTCCATTTCTGCCTCTGGAACTCCACTAAAATGACAACATGCTCCGAGAAATCAATAAGTAATATACATGGAAAAGTACTACATTCCTGGCAGATCAAATAAAAATAACAATAAAACCAATGAAAAGGTGCTTGGGAGATAACTGGATTTTGAGCCCACTGCATGTTCTCCTCCACAAAAGAGAATATTTGATGATGCTTTAAATGGAGGCATAGTTTTGTGTTTTTGTGTATGTATTTTTGTTCTTTTTTGGTTACATGCTGATTGGTATTGTTCCCTCAACCACATTTTTCTCAGGCTCATTGAAAATTTGTTCTGGCAAGAATTGTCTCCTTCTTCCATAATTGGAGCCAACATTTTTATAGCACCTTCCACTGACTCTGCATCACTAAAACTCTTCATAAAAGTGTTGTTATAAAAGTACAGAAAATGCACAGACGTAAGAAATATACCTTTTAATGACATAGAAGAGTAAAAAAGAGCCGCAGACTCGGTCTCTGTATACTGTGTGAGGTCAAGTAGGTTCTGCTTCTGTACAAACAGCTAAATAATGAGAGAGTTGTTCCTTCCATACTCCCATTATCTATCAGTGGGTTACTTACAGAAGCAAAACCACAAGTAACTAATACACTACACTACTCAGGAAACATTGAAATACCTATGTGTGTTGGAGTGGATATATTAATCTATATGACTCAGTGTCCTAAGGCTAAAGAGTAACGCTGGGTTTTATCCACACCAGAAAAGAAAAATTAGGAAACACATGAATTAAAATTCTACGTGTATGCCATAGCCATACCAATAAACAAATGCCTATTGAAAATTTGTGTGCCAGGCTGTGTGCTAAGTGTTGGCAATTTCAACAGTGAGCAGAAGAAATTTGGTCAGGAAGCTTTATGCAATGGTTAATGTCTCACTTTAAAGGATCACAACCTAATTGGAGCTCTAACAGACCAAGGGAAAATGGAAACATTTCATAATTTCAATATGACTTGTAGGGGAGGAAAAGTAATGTGCCCTCCACCGTTCTGAGTTCTTGAGAACCCTGGTTGTAAGAGAGATAAACAAGAGAAAACAGAAACAGTTTAATAATGTACATACTTGATGTGTATATGAGAGATACCCAGGAAAAATGAGTAAACTCAGTAAGATGGCCCAACCCACCACCTTATATAGGACTTTTGCTAAAGACAAAAAAGATGTTGGAGTAGAAGGAGGTCCAGTTAGGGGAGATTACCAGGAAAAACACAGTAAAATTTATGCAGATTTAAATCAGTGCATTCTCCATTGATAAGTTTCTCATGAGAGTCATCCTTCTTTTCAGGATACTGAAAGGATACACACAAATGGAGATTTCCTTTATACATGTAAATTTCCTTTATGAAAGAGGATAACTTCAGCTTCGTTTCCAGATTTTCTTCTGTGTCTGCTGTTTCTCAAAATAATCAACTGAAACTAATCTTTATGCCAAAGAGGCATATTTTGAGGTGATATATTCTGCTATCCATATTTCTATCATAACTTCATGTGTGACACAGGCCATCTTTCCCATTACTCAGCTGAATAAACTTGGCGTCTCTCCAAGCCTCCATTTTCTCATATATACAAAATGGCTAACAATGTCTCCTGGGAGTGTTACTCTGAGGAAAACATATGATAACGTATTTAGAAACTTAGGGTTATTCCTTGTGCACGTATATGTACATTGTGCGTATTTTCCTCCCTTTCCGCCCTGCCAGTGGCAGCTTGTGAGCCATTTTTCTTTTTAAGCTCATCCAAAGGTAGGAACAGGTACTCAAACGTTAGCCCCAAAGGCTAAAAAGAAAGATTTGAAGTGTAAGGTTGCAGAGTAAGTTTTTCTCTCTCAAAGCTAGATAACAGGCTGTGAAAGGTGGGGAAGGGGCAGATGGGTTCTAAGAAAGGAGCTCAGGCATCTGAGTCCTTGATGAGGGAGAGCTCGGAATGACCTCTATTCAGGATAAGGGAAACAGTAGAAGAAAATCAGAGCCCCAAACTATCTTCAATGTGGGATCCCCTGCCCGCCGTTTCCTGTGAACTCTTCTGTCATCCACCAGTCCTGGATGCCTGAGAACCCCTCTAAACCTCCTTCAGAGTTGCAGACTGGAAATTTTCTTGAAAAATTGGAACCTGAAAGGAAAATTCTTATCTCGTAATCAAGGCGGAATTTAGAATTTCTCTTCAAACTGAGGCAGTGAGGGAGACATTATAAATGGTTTAACTAAATTACTAAATAGGTATTAAAACATAATGAATATGTTGATATTGTTTCAGAATAGCATGCTTCTCTGCCCCTTCCCCTCTCAGTCAACATTCTGTGTACTTGTTTACTCCACCCCCCCACAAGGCAAGTATGACCAGAAGCATAGTTTGCAAATATGCCGCTTGTTCTTCCCTGTTGAGGACATCTGCCTTGTTTGCTCTTCACTGTGGCATCAGTGTTCTCACATGGATGGGCCGCAGCATGGGTGAGCTGTTTGATGCTTCCCCTTTCAACGATCATGGAGGCTGTGTGGAACATTCAATTTAGCAGTAGCCATTCCTGCCTCTCATGGAGACTGCCAATGTGAACAGATGGGCCATTCTACAACCCAGGTGGCCTGCCCTACACAGATATAACTTAAAAGGTTTCCTCCTGGAAATGCTTGTGCATTGCTTTCCGCAGAAGTCAGTTTCAGATGGAGAACTGCTATGACCTAGAAGGCAGAACCTGTGACGGTGCTGTCCATGGATCACATCGATTTCTCTTTTCTCAGAGGAATGACTCGTCATCCGTTCTGTGTAACATACAAGATGGTAAACAGGATACAAAAAGAAAAAATTGTGCACATGTATGTGTGCGTGCGCAAACACACACACACACACACACACAGCTTTAGGTACCCAGAGGTTTCATTCGCCCCCAAAGTGCCATTATTCTCCAATCTCTTTGATTTAACCTCTGTTTTATAGTGTGCCTTTTGAAATTGGTACTCGTTTCCAACATTTTGTTCTTACGAGGCCTAAGTTTAAATATCTTGTGTCTTTTTCTTAAAAAGAGAGAAGGGAGGGAGGGAGAGAGTGTACAAGTGCAAAGCTATAGAGCTCAGTGGGGAAATATTTTTTTAGATGAAAATATTTCAGCACTGAGAATCAGACTTTAGGCTTCTCAGCATGGGCTGCTCTGGATAGAGCACAAAGCTTTTGTTGACATCTATTTGCCAACTCACATAAGGACTTTGTAATGACATTCTTTTAAACCCATCTGGTGGTTTAGCCAAGACTCCTGAAAAGCTTCAGTCAAAATTCTGAAGAAGAGTTATAAAGCTGAGCCATGTCAGAGGACTCTGGCAGCTAGTTCATATTTTGCTGGACTCTTCTTGGGCAGAATTATGTGATAGGACTTGCTAGATACTAGATTGATTTAAGAAATGCCTTGATAATTATTTAAACTAGATGATTGTACTTTTTGCTTTTATTTCCAGCTCTTATCGTAGCCCTAAGACTGACTTTTAGATTTTTGATTAGCCCTTTCAAGAACGAAATTGAAAGGAAGGTGGGCTGGATTTAAACATATACTGATATTATTGGGGTTCATATGAATTGAAGTTCATGGTATGAAGAAAGAATCTAACTCATAGAATAATTAGAAGAAAAAGTTTAGCCTGAAATCTGAAGATTTAAAGAATAGTCCTGGAGCCTTGAAAAGCATGGGTTTGAACTTGTGGGTTTGAACACATGGATTTTTTTATAGTGCAATACTGTAAGTGTATTTTCTCTTCCTTATGATTTCCTTAATAACATTTTCTTTAGCTTACTTTATTGTAAGAATACAGTATTTAAACATATAATGCACAAAATCAGTATTAATCAAAAAATGTTATCGATAAAGTTTCTGGTCAGCAAGTAGGCTATTGGTAGTTTATGAAAGTCAAAAGTTATACCTGGGCTTTTGACTTGGTGTTGAGGGGTTGAGACCCTTAACCACTGTGTTGTTCAAGGGTCAACTGTATTTGATACTAATTTGGAGAAGGATGTCTCATTTTAACAAATATAAACGGACATTTAAATTTCTATTTTCACTTTAAAACTTCACCTTTCTCCCCAGTCAGAACTTTCAGTCCTTCATCAACAGTTTTCCTTATTTATGGATGAATTTTGCTTCTATTTCAGAACTAAACATTGAATATCTATAATATATTTTTCTCTAACTAAGCCGATAGCTCTCTGAGATCAGAAACTAAGGCACATTTATTTTTACATCCTCAGCAACTAGCACAGTATCTTGTAGGTACTAAGGACATCAATATTTATTGAATTCAATCCACAAATACTTCTGGAACACAATTTGCTTACAAGATACTGTGGGGATAAAGACGGTACAAAACAGGGACTGTTACCTAAAATAACCAAACGGAACAAAACACCAAGACACGGAACAATTATTGAATGCCTTTCTGGCTTTAGTATTTTTATTATTCTCCTGACTCTGTGGTTATTTAGATCATCTCTTAATGTTTAGTAATAGCTGAAGTGCTATTCCTGAAGTAGCGTTTTGGTTTTTTAGTTTTCCTGTCATTTGCTTTATTTCTTCTACTCGTAAGTCATTTTCCCTACCACCTTTCTTTTTCTATCTTGAACTTTCCCTGACTTGTCCTTACCTGGTTAACTCCCTTTTTAGTTCTTTTTTATTTAGTTATTTTTCTTATCTCCTTGTTTCCATATCCCTCCTCACACCAAATACTATAATTTATAATTCATTTAAAAATTATTCCTAAAATTATTAGGGTACCTGGATGTCTCAGTTGGTTAAGTGTCTGACTTCAGCTCAGGTCATGATCTCAGAGTTGATGAGTTCAAGCTCCGCATTGGGCTCTCTGCTGTCAGTGCAGAGCTCACCTCAGGTTCTCTGGTCCCCTCTCTTTCTGCCCCTCCCCCATTCACATTCTTTCTCAAAAATAAACAGTAAAAAAAAAAATTCCTAAAATTCTCTCCATGAAAATCTGCAGTCCAACCAACCACTAGATAATTAAGGAAAATGTGTTAATCATAGTCACTCCTCTGTTAGAGTGAAGGCTTTAGGAATAACTGTTCTGGGGCGCCTGGGTGACTCAGTTGGTTAAGCAACCAACTTTGGCTCAAGTCATGATCTCCCGGTTTGTGGGTTCAAGCCCCGCGTCGCGCTCTGTGCTGATTCAGAGTCTGTGTCTCCCTCTCTCTTTGCTCCTCCCCCACTCATGCTCTGTCTGTGTCTCTCAAAAATAATTAAACCTTAAAAAAAAAGAATAACTGTTCTAAGTGATTTAGTAAGGGAGTTAGAAGTCTTGGAGTTACAAATTTTAGTTTTGCCATTGCATTTTCCATTTCATGTTACTCTTCACTTATCTCTGTTAGTCTGTTATGTCTTGCAACCCACTACAGTTTTATAAATCCTTTGTCTTTTTCTATTCCCTTGAGGATCATACATATCTGACTTCTAAGATACGTTTCTTTTTCTTTTTCTAATCACAATATATTTGGAGCTATGTCCTTGCTATGGACTGAATTGTGTCTCCCTTAAAACTTATTGAGACTAACTCTCAATGTGACTTAGTATTTGGGCATAGGTGTTTTAGGAGGTAAAGTTAAATGAGATAATTGTGAGACACTGATTTCATAGTATTGGGACCTTATAAATACAGGAAGATGGGACACCTGGGTGGCTCAGTAGGTTAAGTGTCCGACTTTTGGTTTCCGCTCGGGTCATGATCTAATGGTTCATGATTTCGAGCCCTGCATGAAGGGTTACGAACTGACAGTGTGGAGCCTGCTTGGAATTCTCTGTCTTCCTCTCTCTCTCTCTAACCCTCCCCCACTGGCGCTATCTCTGTCTTTCTCAAAAGAAACAAACTTTAAAAAAGAGGAAGAGACACCCAAGTTTTAGCCAGGAAAAGAGAATTCACCAAGAATCAGCTGTCACCTTGATACTGGATTTCCCAGACTCTTGGAGCTGACTATTACAATATTTTTTTTTTGAATTTTCTGAAAAATGCTCCTTTTAACCTTATAAATTTTGATTTTATCCTGTAGAAATAATGTTACAGGATTTCCCCTCTCATTTTTTAAGTATATAGGAAACTAAGCCTTATATCAAGATTAATTGACCTTGAGTAAGTTCTTTGCTCCTTTCTGATGCAGAAGTTGGAGAGGCCGTATTAATATACAGAATTCTTAGCCCATTTACAGTGTGTGTCATCACTTGTGCTACTCCATTTAATTTCGTCTGAAATGAAATTGGTGAATATCCTTCTGTACTCTTGGGAACCAATTTCAGTGGGAATGAATTACATTGAGAAACACACAGACCCCAGACTTATTCAGGTAGGACACAGGAAGGGCAAGAGTCTGGCTTTCCCACAGAGACACTAATCGATTTCTAAAGTAGGTTCGTGTATCTCTCTTTTCCTAAGCTCTTCTGAGTATTTTGATGGATAACTGGGTAAAAAATAATTGGTTATTGTTCATTGATGAATATCATTTGACAAGCACTGTATTAAATGTTTTATAAGCCATATATTATAGGATTAAATAATACTATGTGTGAATCATTAATACTATTATTTTTAATCCCACTTCAAAGATGAGGAAGCTGAGGCATAAAAGTTAAAGCAATTTGCTCTAATTCACAATTAGCATATGAGAAAACTAGGACTTGAGTCTAACTGCAGAACGTGACATTTTAATCACTATATAAAACAACAGATGGCACTCGTCTAATGTCAGTGTGATAGGGAAAGGTGGGATACAATAGGCAGAGAGGGAAAGGTTAGGACCTGAGGTCCCTGGGTGAGGAAAAACAAATGTTTTAAAACAAGGCTGGGACCATCTGACCAAAGTGCCTCAGGCTTAAGGCTCCTCTTAAGAATGTAACACACACTACCTACTCCTCTTCAGGTTCCTGTCAGGAATTCAACAATCAAAATACCTGACTAAAATCAGTAAACCATAAAACTTACTTTATACAAGGAACAGTATGACCAATAGTCTAAATCCTCCCACAGTGGAATTGAGCCAATCAGAAATGAACAGCCCAGTACCTAGAGTGATCAAGCCAATAAGGATAAAACCTGAGAAGGAACAAGATGGGTGGGTGGTGGGGGAGGGGTTGCTGACCAAAACCCAATAATACAAAGTTCCTTGCCCATAGTCAGGGGTATTCACTTTCTAAAGCCCCTTCTCTGTAAAGAGAGCTTTCATACTATTCTCATTTTCTAATCTTATTCTCTAATAAACTTTTGCCTCTTGCTCATTTTATTCTGTGTCTACCTCTTCATTCTCTGAAGCAATGAGACAATAAATCCTGAGTATTGAGGTAAAGAAGCCTGCAACACCAGTGTTTAGACTATGTACAATACTCCTGACCGTTACCCTTGGAATTCAAATACTATTCAGAACAAAAACAAGAACAAAAACATTTAACGGTGAAATATAGCACAACCAGGGGCTGTTTTAGAAACAAAGAAATACATCTTTCAATAACATCATTAAGGTTAGAAACAGATGTAAGAAACCAAAGCTGTGAAGTTACAACTGGCTAAGCTGCCACAGGTTTCATTCAAAGGAACTGGCCAATTTGTTCATAGTGCTAGTTTTGTCGGCATCAAGATTGACTGCTAAGATGCTGGCATTTAAAAGAGACCGGGGCGAATGTCTTAGGTTTTTATTGATGCTGTCATTCTCCAGTCCATGGAGGGTAACCTCTTTTCTTTTGATAGATGATGGAAAGCTTCTCCTCACTTTCATGTCTGTCTTCTGTAGGGGAGGAAATGTAATTTTCCTCCTACACTTCCAGGTTCTTGGGCCCCCTATAATAGGAGTTAGGAGAAAAACTAACAGATGTTTAATAACCTATATACCTCCAGTATACAGAGGAGAAACTGGAGAAAACTGAGTAACTACCCCAAATGGCCCAAACCGTCACCTTAATATCTCCAGCTAAAGACAAGATGATGATGTAGGTATGGTGTTTATAGGAGCTTACCAGGAAAAGCACCGTAAACAAAGGTCTGATTGTTAGGCAGGTTTAAGTCATTGTGTTCTCCATTGATAAGAGTTTCTGGAGATTGAGTCAACCTTTTTCTGAAACAGAAAGGAAGAAGACCCTAATAATAGAGGCTTCCCTTATAAATGTGAATGTCTTATATTTATAATGTAAATACCCTTATAAGAGGGTAGCTTCTAGGTTTTCAGAGCTTCTTCTGTGTGTGCTGTTTCTTAAAATAGCCTGCTCAAAATAATTCTAATCTCAAAGACACATATTTTGGAGTGCCAAATTCTACTCCCCTTCACTTCCATTGTGTCTCTGTTGGTGGAAGAAATAAACATGTAATTTTTGAGGTTTAATCACTTTAATATCTTCTTTTTCATTGCCAAATGCATTGTAATAAAAGCAGAGAGAATATAACTTTTGCACATTTCAAGAGATTAACCTTTTTTCTAACTTTTCTACAAAATGCACACTTCTTTCCAGACAAGAATGATGTATTTTCAAAACAAATGAGTTTTCTACAGAAATGTAGTCGGTGAATATTCATTTTCTTCAATGGTGAAAAAAGTATTCATTTTTATGTAGAACGTAAAAATACACATGTTAGCACACAAATAGCAAAATGGTCCTTAAAAAAGCGAAGCTAGAGCAACTTATTTTTTTGCCGACCATACAGAGGTATCATTCGGTAAGAAGAGTTACATAAAGGAAGCACCAATTTTTGGTCGTATCTCCACAGCGATTTCTTTTCTTTTTCTCCTCTGCCTTAAAAGAAGAAGAAAAAAAATTCCAGTTTGTCCTGCTGCTGTGGTCTCACTGCCATGTTTTTATAGTCCATTTAGCTTTTACAGGATTTCATCATATTCTAGTTGACACCAGCTGTTCTGAGGAGTCCCAGGGGTTCGCTCTAAGTCCCAATACATAACCTGAGTTTGACGAGTTGAGTTTAACATCATCGAGATCAATCTAGGAATTAAAAGGAGGCTGAGGGTGTTAAATCAACAATAGTTTTCACCCAGGCAGGGAGATGAAGATGGAATGAAGCTAAAGGGCCCTGTGCTTTTCAAAGAGATAAAGTCAGTCCCACAACAGAGCATTTGTGTCACATAGAATCCTAATTGACCAAGTTACTTACCCTCAGGGGAGACAAGTTTCCATTAGGAGGATACATTTGCCATTTGTTAAGTTGCTTGAATTCTAAGCTTAGTGTAATTCGAAACTCAAGTTTCAGTTGTTTAAATATAGGGCACAGTGGAAAAGATGGAAAAAAGTAAGACTCAAAATGTCTAGTTAAGTTCCTTTTTACTCACCTTCTTATTCATTTGTAACCTTATGTTGACTTACTTTCCTTATCTGTAAATTGGTCAAACTAAAACAAGTCCTTCCAACCATAGTTGTATGAGGATCAGAAACAATAATGATGTAATTAATGTGAATGTGTAGAAAGAATTTCAAGGTATTCTATAAATATGGGTCACAGTTCTCTTCTTACAATTAAGTTTTACATTCAAGTAACTGGAGAGTAGAAGAGAAATTCCCATGCCCGAGAAACAAATGTGTAACAAAAATATGTCATGTTCAAAGTATGATGAATAGAAGAGTGCATATCAGTGTACACATGGAAAGGATGAAGTTAACCAGTAAGGTCAGGATTGCATATTTGCTTCCCCCCACAAGCAAAGAATAAGAAAATTGTAAGGGCAAATCGGGACTGATTCCATTTTGCTTAAGGGCAAACTGGGACTGACTCCATTGTGTTCTGTGTCCTCCACCTTGAGTCCCCAGCACCTGCGCAGAAGCTTGACCTGTGGGACAGGACCTTTGACCCTTCCTCAGCCAATTGGCTAGGGTCATGACCATCACCCCTCCCACTGCCCCTAGACCCCTTTAAAACTATTGTGTTTTTGGACCGCGCCCTCTCTCTCTCTCTCTCTCTCTCTCTCTCTCTCTCTCTCTCTCTCTCTCTCTCTCTCTCTCGACCCACCGCTGCGTCGGTGTGGTAGGAGATTGAGCTCAAGCTAGCTCGATTAAAGGCTCTTTGTTCTTGCATCAGACTCGGCTCCCTGGTGGTTTTTGGGGTCCCCGAATTCTGGGCATAACAAAAATAAAAACTTAGTAAGAGTATGGAAGTTTAGAAGGTAAATGGCGGTCAGATTGTAGATAATAGTAATTGCCCACACATGAATAAATGGTCAGAATTATGATTGTGATAGTAACGATAGAAAGGGATGGATGTAAAAGATTGCAGAAGAAAATCATCCCTTATTTTTGGTCAACTTTGACCTACGTGTCTTTTTTACCACTGCATCCCCAGCACCTAGAACAATACCCAACACATCTATACTTGATGATGTGTTTAATAATAAATGGAAAGGAGTTCATGAGAGCAAAAGGAATTCTAGGTTATTTATCTTGAGAGGTGTAGAAAAATGCTCTAATAAATGATCTTTTGAACAAAGTCAATTAAAAAAATACAAATACAAAAATAAAACAAATAAAAAATAGAATAAAATTGCTGGGGTCCAGTTCTGGCGAATCTAGTGGTCTCTGAAGGATGGACAGTTGGCGAAAGGAAATGAGAGAGTCACGAGAGAGATGTAGTCTGATCACCAAGCAGGCAGCCCTGACAATTCTGGCATCTCCGCCCTGCTGGTCTCAGTGTCTTTATTTTTAAAGGTAGTAAGTGACATTACATCAATGAGTGACATCCCACAGTTTGATCTCTTTAACAATCGTTTTTACCAGCAAAGTGGCAACTTCCTCAATCCCTTATGTTTGTTTCAGGTTAATTAACATATAAATTTAGGGCTGGGGGAGAGAACAGGGTGTTTCCTTGAGACCTTAATGTTAATTATCTGTAAACAGGAGAAATCAGGGTGTTGCTTTGAGGCCTAGACTTTCAACTCCAATGGGGGGAAGTGCAACCCATCTGGCAAGGGCGGAATTCCCAATGCTTGTCCTTTGTTTATGAATGAGTACATTTACATAGTCTCCTTCAAGATGTTATCCATCAGTGCATCACATTCCAAGTTCCCTTTTTTACTTGAATATCATAAAACAGAAGAGCATTATCTCCCTTAAGGTCAACAAGGGCTGCTCAAGAAATCCATGCCTGAGAGGTTATTTGAAGGAGGTGGTATTGGGGGGCCCTTTTTGACTGGCAGGAGCTTTGCTTCAACTGCCTTTCCTACACAGGGAGATGTCTCAACCTGTGAGCCCAAGATGGCTCCCCACAGTGGTATTAGGGCGCTATTTTTTGGCCGGCAGGTGCTTTGCTTCTATTGCCATTTCCACACAGGGTGGTTTCCCAACCTGTGAGCCTAAAATGGCCCCAACATAAAATGAATAAATTGTTTAAAAAAAAAAAAAAAGTCAATGATTCTGAGAGACTAGCTTTCAGGGAAGGGAAGTTTAATTTTGAGCATGTTGTATTTTCACATCAATATGATGTTGTGATAGAGCTGTCAAGGAAGTAGCCGAAAGTTCAAAATAGAAGTTTGGGAGAGAAATCTGTGGTTGGAGATGTGAAGGACATTTGGTAGGATGATAGTTGTTGGCTAGTGTTTTTCAAATGTGTGGTAGGCATACACATGAACACACGCATACCCACATACACTTAAAAGGTTGATAGGAGCCTTTAAAAAATAAACTAGATTTTCTTGCTCCTGCCTTAGGCCTATCTCAACCCTGTGAAAATACCTTCAAAAGAAAGGCAATGTTGACTTGAAATTTTCTTGAGGGGACGGTCAAGTAGGATTACATTTGCCTATACTTAACAGAGCCTCCTCAATAGCTTCTTTTCATCCTCCTCCTCCCAATGTCTCACACCCCAACAGTAGTTCTGGTTTCTTTTCTCTCTTTTAAAAATGCTTTTCTTAGGCCAACCCTTGCAGTTCTAGAAGCTTTTCTTTTTATTCTCTCTCATTGCTTCCTCCACAGCTCTGTGGCCCTTATAAACAGTTCTTCAGAATTACAAAGAGCAGCACAAAAATCTCAGTGCCCCAAACAAAGAATCCTTTTTCTTTGTGGAAATAGAAAAGTGAAAGAGTTGTAAATATTTACAATTCAATGTATTATTTCCTGCCATGTTTAAAAATGCTACCGTGGAAATTTTACCTTGATTAATGCAGTGGCTAGACACAAAGAAGAAACAAGATCGTTCAAAGTTTTGTCAAATAAATGTCTTTATTTTGAGGCTAAAGAGTCATGCATAATATGCTTTAGCAAAAGATAAATGATAGGACTGCTTTATCTTCTTGAACTTCTTGACAGTTGTAGGGGCCAAGGGCAAGCTGCACCAAGATGGGTCACTTTGGCAAGAACTTTGAGTTAAAAGCAATTGAAAGCAGATGCAGGAAAAGATTCTAAACAACTCCTCCTTCCCCACCAATGGCCTCTTTATCCTAGGGAAAGAGCTATTAACAGAGGTTCCTCTTTACTTAAGAAACATCTGAATAATGGAGCAAGTTTGTTTCTCAAACTCTCCTTTCACCTTTCTGCTAATGGTTCTTTTCAGACCTATCCTTTCCTTAGCCCATATAAGTATCATGTTGCTTCACTGCCTTTGGAACTTCCATGTCTGTATGGATTCTCCATAAGTAAGCCATTAAATTGGTTTTCCTCCTGTTAATATTTCTCATGTCAATTTGATTGTTAGGCCATCTTAGAAAGATTTTGGAGGGTACGGGAAATTCTTCCTCCCCAACACAATCTCACCTCTGGTATCTGAAATGGCTCTTAGTTGGATATGTTGAAAGGAACATTACTTTATTTGTGGCCTTAACTCAAGCAGCTCCACCTTTCATGATTGTTAATAATTATAAGGACGATTTTACTTGGTAGAATTGTTTGCATGGTAAATGAATAAATATCAAGTCAATAAAATAGAATCAATCAAATTATTAGTGACTTTTTTTGGAAGGCTAACTTTTCGTTGGTGTTCCTGGGGTCAGGTGGTAAAGGTTGTTGTTAGCCTCATAGTGCTCTCGCCTTTGACTTAGTCATTCTTGGTATGTGTGTGCGCGCGGGCGTGGTCTTATTTTTGAGTGCTCTCATTGTCTTTGGCAGTCTTTTTAAGAATAATAAAGTTTCGGGGTTTCCTGGGTGGCCCAGTTGGTTAAGCGTCCGACTTCAGCTCAGGATGTCACCGTTCCAGCCCCGTGTCGGGCTCTGTGTTGACAGCTCAGAGCCTGGAGCCTGTTTCAGATTCTGTGTCCCCCTCTCTGTCGGTGCCCCTTCCTCCGTTCATGCTCTGTCTCTCTCTCTCTCGCTCTCAAAATAAATAAGCATTAAAAAATAAGAATAATAGTTTCTTTTAAAATGTAATACTTTGAACTATTGTTTTAAGAACAATACTTTGAACTCTATTTTAAGAATAATGCTCTCAAGTGCATACAGTAAAATGCAAAGCATTATAAAAGAAGCCAATCATATTCAAATATAATTGTATATTGTTAAGTTTGTCGTCATCTAATATATATACTTTATTATCATATTAAATGACAAGATTTAGCAGTGGATCTAATAACTAATATAATTTTGAAGTAGTCAAATGTATTTTAAGATACCTACAATGCTTATAAAGTGATATTTGTGACTTTAATTGGTGGTAGACACAGATGCTACTTGACACCCATGTTTTATTATTTTGTGAACATAATAATTGAAGGGCATGTTTTATGTCAAAGCAAAATTAGCAAAAATTAAGTTGTCTTTTTTCCCCATTCAAGTCAATGAATTCTATGCAAGATTTGAGTAGACTTCAGGATAAGAGCCCTACTAAGTTTTATTTCTTGATTACTTTCTAGAAGCTGCAGGTGAGACCATTGCTGATTAGAGCATTGGCAAGAACTGTGGGGTTCTTGTGGAGACCTTGACGGGAGATATCACAAATTGGGACCTGTGTTTCTTGCCATATAAATTATTCCTAAGGCAACAAATGACAGGTAGTAAGATCAATGCTTTTACTTTGATTAGCTTCATAAAAAGGAAGATTGAGCTGTGTAATCTGGAAGAGAGGTAACAGGATGTTTGAGTCAAGACTGGACCACTTTTTTTTGGGGGGGGGGGTGGGGGCAGCTTTAGATTGGCCTATGTTTGCTCCATCATACCCAGAACAGAATCCTTCAGTTTTAAAAGAAATCGGGACACAGGAATTATAACATGACTTTGGGAGAAACAAGGTCAAATGAGACAAGCATATATTCGTGAATTGCACATAAACAGGTTTGAACCACGGCTTTCCGTATCCTTCGGAAAATTGCTTTATATCGCTCTGTGGCCACAGAGCCTTCTTTCTGTATCGAAGGTAATACCTACTTCATAGAATTGAAGAACACCAACGATGAGATGCTCTGTGTAGAGTATCTAGCATAGTGCTTGTGCTCGACACTTAATAGGCACCAATGTGTTGTCCAAGTTTATACAACTAATTAGCTGACTAACACCTATCGAGTCCTAACAGTGTGTCAGTTGCTGGGCCAAGCATCAAACAATTTCATTGCTTTAAGAATCTTATGAAGTAAAATCTACAATTATCACTAAACTACATATCAAACTAAATTTGAGATTTTTAGATGTAAAGTAATTTGCTTAAATTTAAATTGTGCAACTGGAAGTAATAGAATTAGGATTTGAGCCCATGTTTTTTGATTCCAAACTCTCAATGCTCAAACTATATCCTACCACAAAATTTGTGTCAGGTCCAGTGACAGAACTGGAGACTTTTCTAATTCTTTTACCGCTATTGTTTCCTAATGTCTTGTGGACAGTTTAACTCTTCAAAAGTTGTAACAGACTCCTCTAATAGTACTTATTTCAACCTAAGAATACTTCAGATCTAAACTTATTTCATACTTAGGTTAATGACAGGCTTTTTTTTTTTTTTAATTTAGTTTAGGAGCTCATCCCTCAAGTGAATTCCATTTCCTTAAATGTAAGAACAGGCTGTTCTTTTGGCTATTGACATTCCATTTTGGATTCCACAAAAGGCTTTAAACACAATCACTTTCACAAGCCTTTGATGCAAAGCAAGCGACTGCCTAATGTTATTAAGCAGCTGAAGGGCAGGTAAATTGGCTGTGTTTTCTAAAAATGACTTTCATTTCCATCTACAACATGATTGCACATTGTAATATAGCACAACAAAGAGTTGAACACTGAAAAGATAAGCTTTAAAACAGAATATAAATTCCTCAACCACAAAAGCCCTAGTCTGAAAAAAAAAAATGGAAGTAAAAAATACATGTCAGAAAGACCTTTCTACCACAGCACTGAAAAGAACTTTGCATATCTTTCAGGGTGCTTTCAACTTTTTAAAAGCTAGTTTAATCGCAACACTATTTTTATTTAACAATTTCCATTGAGTAGATTTTTGAGCTTTAAAAATGTGACTGCTCTGCGAAATGAAAAACTATAACAAAGGAAGCTTGGCTTGAGCTAGAGGTCATAAATGTTGTTCAGCAGTATGTTTCATATTTTGCACAACCTATAATTGATGAGTGATAAAATCAAGAAAGGTTCTTACAAGGGTAGAAAGTTCCCTATTTAAAAAAAAACAACTGAAACCTATTGCCGTTAAAAAAAATCCCGGTTCTTTATATTCTGTGAGAAAACTACTATAATTCCACAGCTTCAAACAAAAAGCCTATCTATTAATCACAAAGCCAAATATTTTAAAAGAATGTAGGGAAAATTCAGTTTTTAACAAAGACGTCCTTTTTATTATGATTATTTCTTCTGTTATTCATTGAACTGAATTGGCAGTGCCATTTTCCAGGTTCCCAAACTTACTTTAAAACTAAAATGGAAATATCAGTGAATTAAGTGATATATTACTTGTGGCTCACCAAAAAATAAAATTATATTTTACTGATCTTTTTATCAGTAAAATGATTATAACCAGTACATTTACTAATGACTATTCTGAGCAGGGGTCTGGAAAAAGCTGTTGTTTGTTATCTTCCTGGCTTTATTCTCTAATTTTTTTTAAGTTTGTTTATTTACTTTGAGAGAGCAAATGAGCAGAGGTAGGGCAGAGAAAGGGGGGGGGGAGAGAGAGAGAGAGAGAATCCCAAAGGGGCTCTGCACTTTCAGCACAGAGGCCAATGTGGGTCTTGAACTCAGGAGCTGTGTGAGATCATGACCTGAGCCAAAATCCAGAATGCTTAACTGACTGAGTCACCGAGGCACCCTGTTTTTAAATAGACTATGTGCTTTGCTTCTTGGTAGAGTGCTGGAGAAACTTAGATCACCTCCAGGCTCCTCAAAGTTAGGGAAAATCTTTGAGATGCCCTTTGTTCACCCTACCTTTCTCTGCCATTGCTTTTAATGGTAGTCCAAGATAGTTTGGCTCAGCTGTGTCTCAGTTTTGGCAGAGCCAGAATGTTTTCTTCCCCCTGGCAGATTAATTAATTCATTTTTTACTCATTTGTTCAAAAAAGTAATTATGGAACAAATTCTATATGAGAAGCAGCAAGTATTTGCCTTCATGGAACTTATAATCAATCTAATGGGGTGGGGAAGGCAAACAGACATCAATGAAAGCGTAAAGAAAAATCATGAAAATTTCAACAAGCACTATAGAGGAAAGACGCATGATACCATGAGTTTATGGTGGACTGATTTAGAGGATGGTCTTGATTCTCTACCTCTATCCTATAGCCACACACTTTGCAGTGTGTCCTAATAGTTCCTCCCATTCACGGGTGAAATCTATGTCCCTACTCTTTGACCTATGCTGGCCTTGTGACTTCCTTTGGGCAAGAGAAAGCAGCAGAATCGACATCGCGATAGCTGCTCACCTAGGTCTCAAGGGGCTTTGTGAGATTCCTCTTCTTGTTCCTCTGCCTTCATCATGAGAACATGCTTGACCCAGTCTGCTGGAGGAACTGCATAGAGCAAAGTAGAGTCAGCCCAGTAGTCCCATTCAAGGCCCTGGACACATTTGACCGCCCAGAGAAATCAGTACAACTGCCTGGCTAACTCACAGCTGACCACAGACAGACACATGAGTGTGTTGAGCCAAGTTTATGTCTGATCAGCAGAATTGTCCTGCTGTCCCAGAGGCTCATGAACAAGGAGAGAAAAGTTCTTGCTTGCCACCGGAGTTTCACGATTGCTTGTTAGGCCATATTGCTAGTCAAACAGATAATTGAGGCTCTGCCAGGTGAGTTCAGGCCAGACTTTCCTAAGGAAGTTCTTCTTTCTTCTGTAAAGAATATAAAAAAGGAGTAAGGATTAGCAATGCAAATGGAAGGAGACAGGAACACAGAAAGTAGATAAAATGGACTGAAGCCTTTAAGCAACAGTTGTAAGGGGTCTAAGGTGACCAGAACACAAATGTCAATGAGAGTGTGAAAGAAAAGTTGGAGATAAAGACGACACCTGTAGGGCCTTGGAGACCATTTTGAGTTGTTTTTAATCTGAGAATAATGGAAAGGCTTTGAAGAGTTTTAAGCAGAGAGAATATGAGCAAGACGCACTTGGCTACAATGTGTAGAACATTGGGAAAAGTGTGACTTCCTAGGAGGATTTAAGAGAAGAGTGGTAACTTTTTGTTTAGGGCAAGGCATTAAGTCATCAGCCTCAACCCTGGATCATCATTGTAACCCTCTGGTGGGTGTTCACATCTTTCTAAATTACCTTTACTCCACCTTGAAAGGCAGTATGCATAGTTTATAAAGCATCTGTTCTACCTCTGCCTCCCCCGCCTGTAAGCTTCATTTCTTTAAGCTATCCAATCAAAAACCCGTCTTTGTTCAGTTCTTCTCACCTGACATATGTCTCCATAGGTACTCCAATGTGCTCATTTGAAACGATTTGTCTTTTTCTCATTTATGGTCATTTTGCCTTGCAGAGAATGTAATGCTTTCTTTTGTAAACTACAAGGGGGTGCAGGGGCATTGGTTCTGATTACCCTGGTGTAAGCAACGCTACCTCTAAAAAGCCAATTTGATCATCCCGAATGACTTTTCTCTAGTATTCCAGAGTTTGTCTCTCCTAAATAATGAGTGCCTTAATGGGATACATATGAGAAAATGCTTATAGCTGCAAATAACAGAAAACCTTTTCAAAGCAAAACAATACAGCGTTTAGTCGTATCATTTAAGTGGGATATGGAAGTAGCTGGATTCATGTTGGGTCAGTGTCATCAACGCTCTGCATCATATCTGTCATTCTCTTGGCCTTCTCTGGGTTGCAAAATGCCTGAAACCCTCTCTCATAATCTGCTGGCTAAAATTGGGTCATATGCAAAACCGCCAATCAATATCTGGCAACAAGGAATGGAATTTCCCAGATTGGGTTAGTCTCTCTGGTACTTTCTCCCTCAGGTAGACCCAGTGGGAATCGGGCAGAGGTAAATGTTGGTGGGTAGGTAGCCAACAGTGACGGCCACTCATAGCTTGATGATGATTTCTGTTCTGATCCCCATCTAGCTGTGTATTTCTTTAATTATTTTTTAATGTTTATTTATTTTTGAGAGACATAGGCACAGCGTGAACAGGAGAAGGGCAGAGAGAGAGGGAGACACAGAATCCGAAGCAGGCTCCAGGCTCTGAGCCATCAGCACAGAGCCCGATGTGGGGCTTGAACTCAAAGACCACGAGATCATGACCTGAGCTGAAGTCGGCCGCCCCACCGACTAAGCCACCCAGGTGCCCCCTTTTTTTAAAATTTTTTAATGTGTTTCTTTAGATTTTTAAACTTCAGCCATGGCAACTTCCTGTAAGTCTCTGATAACACCATTTTATTTCCCTGTACCTCAGCACACGCTGTTTTCTCTATTTGGGATGCTACCCCTTTGCCCATTTCTGACTCCCTAGAGAAAGATTCAACTTTTAAAGCTCCATCGGATAATCACGTTTTCTGTAAAACTTGGATTGCTTTCTACAGCCAGGTACGTATCTAATCACTCTCTTATCTGTATGACTTCAGTGTCTTTTATATATCGGCATTATGATACATAGTGTGCTGCATTATGTTTGACTTGGTTGTTGATCCATGCCTCCCCTCACCCCTGCCCACCTCCATGACCTGATTGTCCTTGCTTAGAACATAGTATGGCTTAAAGTATACTAAATGGTATTGAATCTAAGGTACAACATAGTACTTCACATAGGTCTACTTTCTCCTTGATGTCAAAGACCAAGCGTTAGACGTCTCCACAATTCAAAGCACTTGCTATAGTGCTAGGCAACGCATATGTTACCAGTACATATTTTTCCATTTATGGGTGTTTAAATACCAAAGAGTGAAAGAAGGACAGCTATGGAGAAAACAAAAGGGCTGGTGTTATTCCCATCATAAGGAGAGAGGTAGGTAGGGTCTTGATAAGTCTTGATGACCTATAATAGACAATTCGGTTTGGAAGAGGTGAGGCCCTCTGGGCATTAACTGGATGATTGAGAAAGAACTTTATTATTCACAAAATAGGAATTTGGGGATTTGAATTAGCATCAGGAATGTTGAAAAAAAATGACCTGCGGGGAATAAAGAAGTCTTTAGAGAATAGCAGTAAGATGAAGTCGAAGTAAAGGAAAAACCATCAGCATTCCTTTCGGGAAGAATGACCAATGATATAGGTCGTGGTGTTTAATGTAGGTCGTTTTATCTATCACGTAACAATAAAATCATTCAGCCTTAGCCCAAACTTTAGTAAAAAACTGCCTCTCCCAACAGCTAGTGTCAGTGGTCCCAGGGGGAAAGGAAGAGGATGATAATGTGAAGTATCTAATGTGTGATGAAGTGGAAAGGAAAGAATCCAGAAAAAAATAGGAACTGGGATATAGTTCATAGATGGCTCTACTCACAGAGCAGTAATGTCTTTCATATAACTGCTAAATTCATCTAATAGCCTAATTAATGAAGTATATAGAAATTAAGCTCCTCCTTTTTTTCTGAATTGTAATAGAGGGAGATTGTTGGACAGGGGAAGAGTGGAGAAACTTGCCAAGAGTAATGCAACAACAATCGCACTTGGTACTTCTATAATTCAACAAATAGTTACTGTGTGACAGTTATGTACCACGCACTGTGCTAGCTGCTGCCTTTATACATAGGAATAACACACAGTTGGAGGTTTTTTTCCCTTCATTCTTTTTCATCAAATCATTACTATTTTTTGTCTTTCAGCTTGTTTTTCTTTATAGTCATCCTTCCTCGTTAAAGTAGTTCCTACCATTTGTCTTCCATTCGTTCAGTTGAACTAGCCAAAGGGACACTATGAGACTTGAGTTGGGTTTTATGTTTCAGGGGTTTTTTAGTGAGTTTAGAGTAAAAAAAAAAAAATAGATGGGGACGGAGGAGTGAACTGGCTTTATTTTGCCCAAGGAAAGTGGTGATGCATGTCTTCTAACGCCGTGCTTCTCAAGCTGTCTGTGATGAAGAACTAGTCCCTCCCTCCCTTGCTTCCTTCCTCCCTCTCCTTCTTGTGATTGATATCATTTTTGCAACCTCATCCCTTTATAAAACAGTAAAAGTGATTTTCTAAATAAAATAATGAAGTCATAAAACTATAAACTTACTTTATTATGTCATTCAACAGACATTAACAAATGGCTATAAAGTTTCTAAATGCTTACTCTCAAATCCTGCAGGCATCAGGATGCAGAGCACTAACAGAGTTCACACACGGCCACTGCTCCCCAGATCAGTTTCAGTGGCCCTGCTTTATAATGTTCTGCACATTGTGCCAGTGAAAGACTTCGGCAGTGTGTTCTTACCAAGTCCCTTTCATGAGGTAGCGGAATATATATTTTAAAAATTGATAATTGTCCCACTCACGACAAGACTCAGAGTCCAGTCATATCTTTTGCTTTGCTTTCCAAATGAAGAAACTTGACTCCAAATACTGTAACATGCCCACTACCCTCCACGTTCCTTGTTTTCTTATACTACAACATTCTCAGCCACAGGAAGATTTCAAAGGCTTAAAAATTGCTAATGTAGCCAACCTGTGGATTATACATAGAACGTCCCTCTGGATTCCACATGCAATTATCTCTGGGTAAATCCTCATTCACTGTGCCCTCAATCACTGGTAACAGAAGATGAGGTCTTTAACAATAGATACTTCTATACTGTGTAAATTTCATTTTACATAGTTTGTGCATGTATATTTGTGTAAAGCTGTAAAGTGTTCAGAATCTTTCAGGAAAAGACAAAAACATCTTCAGCATTAGAAGAAAAATGAAGTTTTGTTGGTGGTGGTGCTAGTGGTTTAGAGTAATCCTGAGGCTAAATAACAGGAATTGAGTCTGAAAATCTAAATTCTGTTTTTGCCTTTCCAGCTGTAGAACACATATGAAATTAAAAATTTTTCTGTTAGCCATATTACAAAATAAAAAGAAACAAGTGAAATTAATTTTGATGTATTTTATTTAAACCAATTTATCAAAAATATAATTTACATATAAAATAACAAGGTATTTTACACTATTTTATTTGTACGAAAATATTTAAAATGTGCTGTGTGTTTGGTGCTCCCAGCTTGATTTCAAGTGTGTAATAGCAGGAGGCGGCTGGGAGCTATCATTCTGCACAGATCCTAGCCTAAGAGCCAGGACAGGTTCAGTGCCTTGAATGGGGCAAAGGAACAAAGTAGAGATGGAAGTTTATAATCGGAAGGTGGACATCAGGATGAGTAATGGAGAATTTCAGAGGAAAATCATGTTTTCTTTGTGCGTGTACACCTGCCCTGCAACACACGTGTTTTAGTGAATTTTTAGTAAATTGTCTATGTTTCAATAAATCCCCGGTGAAGAAGATTTCTTACTGATACGGCAGAGAAATGCCAAGTCCTGTTCCAAGGGTGTTCGGCCAAAATACATTTGTAAGATGTAAACATACAAAAACCTATTGTATATAGTGCTCATAAACTGGTTTGGTTTTGGTTTTTCTTTTTTACTGATTCTTGTGGTTATTTTTATAAAACTGTTTATATAACCTATCATTGAGGGAAACTCTTCTTGGTGAGCATGAAGCATATTTGTACTTTTTTATTATTACAGTAACATTCAACAAACATGCTTATGTACACGTGTGCTCACCTTTGGTTACTTTCTTAGGTTAGATTCTGGGAAGTAGCCCCGTGGACCAAAGCTTCCATGAACACCTAAGTCTCTTGTCATCGCCTTGAAATTTATTCTTACAGTATGTGTAGTATAAGTGAGGGATCAGTTTACAGCCTTTATTCTTTAAATAGTTACATTTTCAATGGGGAAAATGGCATATTATCATTGTTTTAAGTTTTGAATATTTCTCTTTGGTTTGTTGGTCATATTCAGTTCAATTTTTTTTTTCTCTCGGAAGTGCTTGTTTATATCTCGTGCCTACAGGCCATGTCATTACTTTTTCATCAGACTCCTGCCAGCCCCCGTTCAGCCTGGCTAGGTGGGTGTGCAGAGAGGTAAGGCGATGCAGAGGCCCTGCTGCTGGGTGGCAAAGACCTCACCATTGGACTGTGGTCACAATAAAATATACTGCAGTTACAATCAGTTAAATCTTGGTAAGCAACTAAGCCAACCTTTAGAATAAATCGATATACCCCTGAGGTCTGTCTGCTATAATAGCACTACTAAAAGGCAGACAAATACTTTGAGTTTTATAATTTAAGCTTTGCCATCCCCTCAGAAGAGGATTGCTTTTCTAAAAGTATATCTGCCTGAAAAGAGCCTTGGGGCCCGTGTGCTTCTTTTGCATTTAACCAGCTATTAAAAAATCCCTTGGAAGCTGTGACCTGCACAGGTCCGATCTGCTTGGGCTAGTAAATCAGTTAAGACTGGAAGTTCCCTATGACTTTTTAAAGATATGTTAGAGATCCTAAAAATAATTCTTCGCTTGTAGTAGAGGAGGGAAAAATAATTCAAGAGTGGTTCCAGCGTAGCCAGAGTCTGCCCATCATGACGGTGATCGTTCTTCCCTAGCAGGGAAGAACACACTTACCCACTTCTAAAGTAAACATTCGTGTGCCTGCTCTGGTCCATGTACTGTACTAAGAAAAGGAGCCAACCACCAATGAGCCCTTTCTTGCTCTTGAAGATTTCAACGTAAGTGAAATAAAAATACATATGAATGCAATGTGAGGCGTTAAGTGCTCCATTCCAGGCGTGTTCAGGTTGCTATCAGAGTATCAAGGAAAAGAATGACCACACAGATTGGGAATGGGAAGGGACTTGACCAGGAAGTTGGTACTTGAACTCCAAAGGAGTAGAAGTTTGCTGAGCAGAGAAGAAAGGAGAAAGAAAAAGAGGTGACAGAAAAGAAATAAGGACTGCCCTGTAGCTCAGAACACCCTGGAGAATTTTAAATAGGAGAATGATGGTGATCAGAACACACCAGATACTTCCCTGTCTCTTCCAGGTCGCTGTCCCTCCCTGCACGTTAGGCTTCAAACAGACTCTTGAAACACTTGTATGTCCGCTTAAACAGAAACCACATTGTCCAATTTAAATACTAATGCAAATTAAGAAGAAGAGATAAAGAAGTCCCTGAGTTCCCAAAGACATCAAGGACTGTTGTTCTCTCAGAGGCACATACGCCTCCCATGAGGAATGTAAATGAGAAGGGTGAATTTGTGTAATTGGCATGCCGGACATTTCTCTGGCCTCGATTCCTTTCTATTATATTTGAAATTTTCAAGCCAAACCACGACAGTAATCAGACCAGAAAAAATGCCGTTGAGAAAGAACACACTGCAATGTTTACAATCCCACCTTTTCTCTGTATGTGCCTTTTTAAATTTGGGTATTTTGATCAGGAATCTAATAGGATTTGGCTGATAATCCCCATGAAAATGATGTTAGGATGTTCTTTAGCGTTTGATAAAGTCCCAAGTACGCAAGCAGTATAATCTCGAATGAGAAAAGAGAGCAGTTTTCTACACCAGGAGAAATAAAGCATAATGTAGCACTTTGACAACCTTGAAGGTGACTTTTCCAAGCCATTGATTAGCAGGTCCATGCCCTGAAATTCAAGTCAGGGAGATTCATTACAGTTCTTTCAGTCACTAGAGTATTAAAAACCAAAATGCATCATTAACTCAGAAGTGGGCTATGCCATTTGGCAGTAAGGGATCGACTTGACTCTTGTGACAAAACCATCTATGCAGATTCTTTGGACTTCAACACAAAAGGGAGTAATTGCTTTTTGCATTATAGATAAAAACAATTATTTTCCTACTGTTTTTCACTTTTGTCTATTTAGTCAAAAAGTGTGGATTGCTGGGAAGAACCTTGACATAGATGGATTCTAATAAAGAAGAGAAAACTGGACTTGATTCATAAAAGAGTTTTAGTAGATTTCCATGGTGGTAGTCTACCAGGAAGAAGTTGAAAGGAATTTAGGGAGTTGAGGAAGCAGAAGCGTGTAATGGCCAGCAGGAGGTGCAGAGAACAACGGCTATTTTCTTCTTCCCTTATCGCCTGAAAAAAACGAAAGCCTTAGTTACGTGCACTTTTCTCTCTGGTTTGGTGCCACACTGAAAATGACATAGCATTAAACAGATAGCATTAATTTTCATAAAGCTGGTTTTCAAAGACATGGTGCTGGTGAACAAGCAATTCTTTTAAAGGTAATTAAAAACAAGTGGTCGATGTGATCCTGTACTTCTAAACGATTTTTTCATGTGGTGTGGCAGGAAGATCATTTGGGCACTCAGGCAACATTTTGAGTTGGAATCCTGTATCCTCTGCTTAGTACCTAAGCCATATTATCCCGGGGAAGCCTAACTCCTACTCCAACTTTTCTGAGTCTCGATTTCTTCATTTGCAAAAAGGAGGCATAATAGCATCTCCTCTCCTACGTATCCGATAAGTGGTTTCAAGGATCATGTAGATAACGGAAGCGAGTGTGTGCTCTAGCTTCCTATATAGATTTAGCCTTTGGTATCCACCTTGTGTATCCCTGGTAGGAATTTTAAGGAATTTTAAGCACATTACCTTATTAAATCTTCTTAATAATACTGTGAGGTCTCTAGTAAAGCTCAGAGAAGTTGTAACTTGATAGAGAGGTGTCGTATACTCCATTTTAGATATTTACGGTATAGAGGGGATTTCCACACCACCTCTGATGTCAAGAAATAGTCTAGTGTGAGGATATAGGTGTAAATAAACTACACTGCAGTGGTATAAAGTATACAATGGGACAAAAAGAATAGATATAAACTTGAGTTTGCACATAGGAATACTAACTGTTTTCTGTAGGGGGTGATGGGAGAGAAAGGAGTATGTGAACGCACATGACTGTATGTGTTTGTGTGGAGAATAGTTAGTAACTCACAGAATGCTTCCTACTGGAGGAATTTAAAATACATCTTACTATCTTTCAAGATACTAAGTTCACCTGGCAGACTGGTAGTGGAGAGTCATTCAGACTGAAAAAAAAATTAGGATGCCTAGTAGGAAGATAAATGAGTGTTATACAAATGCTAATTCATTTTACCTTTTATTAACATAAGTGCTTAAGAATAAAAGAATGAAATGAATTATGTAGACGAGCAGAAAACTTAGAATCTATCTTCCATTTTCTACCAATGATTAGATATTGCTTGAAGACAAAATAGCGACAATGTTCCAACATAAGCAGTCTTTTTTTTCCTTCCTCCTGCTTGAGGAGCATTTATTTCAGCATTATTTAGTATTATTTGAAGACGAAGACAACCTATATGCTTTCTTTTTTTATGGCCTATCTCACCTCTGATAAGAATTCAGCCACCCTTGTACTTCCTCTAATTCTGTGTAAAAAGTCAGGCAACTTGGACTCCTCAACACCAAGATAGCCAGGTTGGTGCCATAAAGTCTGAGATGGTGAAGCATCAGAGTGAGGTAGGGCTGTGTCCACTGGACGTGAAAATATGGAACCAGTGAAGAGTGGACATTATAACAGCAGTGGATTGGATCATTGCTCCCTTATTCACTCCTTTGGCATGTGTCTTTGCATTGCCTCCCACTCTGTGCTGGGTATATTCCTCGCCCTATCAATGCTGGCCTTGGCCAGGTGACTTAGTTTGGTGAAGACATGATTTGAGCAGAGTATTTAAAAGTGCTTTCATGGTTTAGTTTGTGCTGTGTGCTCCTTGACTTATGAGAAGAAAATGCCCCAGATAGTGGTTGCCCCCCTCCGCCTGAGCCCCAAGAACGAGACGTGGTGGAACAGACAAATGTGATCAGAATCCTGGAGACATATCCAGCCAAACATGTGGAAATCAGCCAAACTCCTGACAACACTTTTGTATTTCAACAGAATCAATATTTATATGTAAGTCACTGAGATTTGATGTTGGTTTTTATGCAGCAAATATTAATAACCATTTTGGAAAACAATTTAGCAGTTGCTTATAAAGTTAGATAGGGGTAAATAGGACTTTTGAGGAAGATGGTAGGGTAAGAAAGTCCTGCATTCACCTTGTCCCGTGGATGCAACTAGATAACACTCACATCATTGTAAATAACCAAGAAAACAACGTGAAGACTGGCAGAACAGACTATCCAGAGATAAATGTATAGAAGAGGCCACATTGAGGATAGAAAGTATAGACACAGGTGGGAGCTAAAAGAACCTACAGGAAGGCCCATGGGAAAGAGAGATACTCCAATTGCAGAGACAAAAAAAAGACTCTTACACCAGACACACATGGGTAAGATGAATCCCCATTACATTTGGCTTTGAAAACTAGAGAGGACTAATTTCACAAGTCCTTACAATCAGCAGGGCTTAATACTTGGAACTTGAAAAATTTAGCCAGCTTGGCTCTGGGAGAGCCAGGAGGGTAATAGGAAACTGAGTTCCTGCCCTTTAAAAAATAACACAACATTCAGTCCTGCTGAGATACAGCGTAGAAGCTGCAGTTAGAAAAATGCCTGAGATCTATGGGAAGGAGATTTGTTTACCAATCTCAGAACATGTGCTCGAGGGGCAGGGAACTTTAGGAGACTTCTCCAGGAACCAAGGAGCTGACGTTTCCTTTCCCCCCTCCTGCCCCTCAGCTTAGACACACAGCTGTTGCAACCTACTCAGTGGTAACATTCTCCACCTGACTTGCTAACAGCACACCCCATCCCCACATTCTCTTGTAAACACACCCTCCAGCCAGACCTCAGCTCCCTGTCTCCTCTCAGAGCAGACCCACGCAAACCTTGGTTACACTGTGTGCCCTGCCCCTGCACTCTTCTGCAGATCTGACTCCTTCAACCAGGTGTGCCTTGGCAGGAGTTTTGGGTGGCTGCAGGTCTACTCCCATGGTAGGCCAATGTGCACCTTGCTGACACTCTGTGTCCTTCCCTGATGCTCTCCTGCAGACTTTTCCCTCTTCAGTACACCTTTGGCCAAAGCCCTTCCAAGCAGTGCCACAAATCTGGCAGTCTTCAAACAGCCCTGTCAAGGGCCAGCACCAGTTTAAAGTGACTCCTGCCCTGGGGAGAAGGGAAGACAACCACAAATACCAGCCAACTGCAGCCCCAGCAGTGGGCCATAGGCAGACATCTGGTCTGGCTGCAGTCCCTGCTCACCAATAAAAGCTTTTCAAGGGACAACACAGGGAAAGCACCCTGCAGTTTGGTGCTACTGCATCTCTGAACACCTTGTCTGACTCAACTCAAACCTAAGGCAGCCCCAGTCTGGACCACTAGCAACACAGAGACCAAAACTTGCCCACAACAGGCAAAGAGAGCCATGCAGATGACTAGACTGAAGGCAAAAGCAACCCAGACACAACAGTAGAAAGCACGCATAAAATATACTCCTGAAGCACCAGATTCTGTTGAAGACAGGATATTCTACTGCAGGGCACTATAGGACCTCTTCTTCATAAGGCCACTATTTTTGACAGCAGGAGGCTTGGCTGACTTTCCTAACACATAGAGACAAAGAGAGTAAGAGAAAATGAGGTAGAGGAATATGTTCCAAATGAAAGACCAGGACAAAATTAGAACAAGAGAGCGAAATGAAATGGGAGATAAGTAATATGCTTGATAGAGAATGAAAAGTAATGGTCATAAAGGTACTCAATGGACTTGAGAAAAGAGTGGAAGACCTCAGTGAGACCCTCAACAAAGAGGTAGAAAACAAAGAATAAATCAGAGATGAAGAACTCAATAACTGAAATTAAAAATACACTAGATGAAAGAGTAGACTAGAGAAAGCAGAAGAACAGATCAACCTGGAGGACAGAGTAATAGGAAGCAATCAAGGTGAACCAGGAGGGAGAAAAAAATAATAAAGAATACTTAGGAAATGCAGAAATACCATCAAGTCTAATAATATTCACATTATAGGGATCCCAGAAGAAGAGAGAAAAAGGGGAAGAAAATTTATTGGAAGAGATAATAGCTGAAAACTGCTATAATCTGAGGAAGGAGAAAATACAGGTTCAGGAGACAGATTTCCCCTCCAACAAAATCAACTCAAGGAAGTCCACATTAAGACACATGGCCATTAAAATGGTAAGAAGTAGTGATAAAAGGAATTTTAAAGCAAGAGAAGAGAAAACAGTTACATAGAAGGGAAACCACCCCATAAAGCTATCAGCTAATTTTTTCAGCAGAAACTTTACCGGACCGAAAGGAGTGGCATGACATATTCAAAGCACTGAGAGAAAAAACAAAAAAACAAAAACAAACCCAAAAAAACAAAAAACCAAGGAAGAAACCTGCTGCCAAGAAAGCTCTATCAAAGGCTACCATTTAGAATTGAAGGAGACATGAAGAGTTTCCCAGACAAAAGTTAAAGGAACTCATGACTACTAAGTCAGCCATACAAGAAACATTGAAGAGGACTTTTTGAGTAAAAAAGAAAGATCTTAAGTAGGAGTAAGAAAAGTAGGGAAAACAAGAGAAGTAAAATTAAGTGCATCTATAAAATTTAATCAGGGAATTTTCAAAAGGATGTAATATGATACCATATAGTTCAAACATGGTGGGCAGGGGGAAGTAGCAAAGAAGGGGTTTAAATTTAAGTGACCATCTTAATATAGAAACTACTATATGTATAAGATGTTATGTACAAACCTAATTGTAACCACAAATCAAAAACCAGTAATAGACATGCAAAAAGTAAAGAGAAAGGAATCCAAGTATATCACTAAAGGAAGCCAACAAACCATGAGAGAAGAAATAATAACAACCACCACCACCATAAAACTAATTAAAAATAGCAATAAGTACATACCTATCAATAATTACTTAGAATTTAAATGGACAAAATGCTCCAATAAAAGACGTAGGTTGACAAAATGGATGAGAAAGTAAGACCCATCTATATGCTGCCTAAAAAAATCTCAGATTTAAAGACACATGCAGGTTAAAAGTAACAGGATGCAAATGGATATGAAATGTGGGAGAGCAATAATCATATAACACAAATCAGACTTTAAAACAAACTGTAACAAGAAACAAAGGCACTATATAATCATAAAGGGAACACTTGAACAGAAGATATAATTGTAAATATTTATGCATTGAACATGAAAATATGCAAATACATAATGAAGCTAATAACAACCATAAAGGAAGTAATTAATAGCAATATAATAATAGTAAGGGACTTTAACACCCCACTTAAATCAGTAGATAGACCATCCAAACAGAAAATCAGCAAGGAAACAATGACTTTGAATGACACATTGGATCAAATGGGCTTAACAGATACATTTAGAACATTCTATCCTAAAACAGAATATGTATTCTTTTCAAGTGCACATGGAACATTCTCTAAATAGATCACTTATTAGGCTACAAAACAAGTCTCAAAAAATTTAGGAAGACTGACATACCATGCATCTTTTGTGACCAAAATAGTATGAAACTATAAATCAACCACAGTAAAAACCCTGGAAAGAATACAAATACATGGAGGTTAAATAACATGCTACTAAATAATGAATGGGTCAACAAAGAAATCAAAGAGGAAATCAAAAGTTACATGGAGACAAATGAAAGTATAAATAAAAATGGTCAAAATTTTTGGTTTGCAGCAAAAGCTGATCTTAGGGAGAGGTTTACAACAATTCAGGTCTACTAAAGAACCAAGAAAAATCTCAAACAACCTAACCTTACTGCTAAAGAAGCTAAAAAAAGAGGAACAAATAAAACCTAAAACAATTAGAAGGAAAAAAAATAATAAAGATTAAAGCAGAAATAAGTAAAATGGACATTAAAAAGGCAGTAAAATGGATAGATGAAATCAGAAACTGGTTCTTTGAAAATATCAACAAAATTGATAAACCTTTATCCAGACTAATAACAAAAATAAAAAGTGAGTAGAGAGAGAGGAGACTCTAATAAACAAATTTGGAAATGAAAGAGAAAACAATTAACACCACAGAAATAGGACTATAAGAGATTATTATGAAAACTTATATACCAATAAACTAGACAACCTGGAAGAAATGAATAAATTCCTAGAAATGTATAACTCACCAAAATGAATCCCCCAAAAAAAAGAAAATTTGAACTGACTGATTGAATGAAATTTAATCACTGAAAAAGAAAAAAAAACCCAACACCGAGAAATCAAGGGCCACATGGCTTCACAGATGAAATATATCACATATTTAAAGAAAACGAATACTTATTTTTCTCAATGTATTCCAAAAAAATAGAAGAGGAAGGAAAGGTTCCAATTTCATTCTACAAAGCCATCATTACCATGATAACAAGACAAAGACACTACAAGAAAAAGAGAACTATGGACTAATATCTCTGGTAAACATAGTGTGAAAATCCTCAATATATTAGCTCACCAAATTCAGCAATATATTAAATCATTCAGCCCACCACAATCAGATGGGATTTATTCCTGGGATGCAAGGATGTTTTAATACTCATGAATCAATCAACATGATACATCACATTAATAAGAGAAAAGATAAAAACCATATAATCACTTCAACATATGTAGAAAAAACATTTGACGTGTACAATATCCATTCACGATAAAAACCTTCAACAGCGTAGCTTTAAGGAAACATATTTTATGTAATAAAAGCCATTTATGGAAACATCCCACAGCTAATATCATGCTCAATGGTAAAAAAAAAACAAAACTGATAGCTTTTCCCTAAAGAATAGGAAAAAGATGAGGTTGTCCACTCTTACCACTTTTATTCAACATACTACAGAAGTCCTAGCCACAGTAATCAGACAAAAAAAAAACAAACATCTAAATTGGTAAGGAAGAAGTACAACTGTTACTATTTGCATATGATTTGGTACTATGTATAGAAACCCTAAAGACTACACCAAAAAACCACTAGAACTGGTAAATGAATTCAGTAAGGTCACAGGATACAAAATCAATATATAGAAAAACTGCATTTCTATACACTAATAATGAAATAACAGAGAAATTAGGGAAGCAATCCCATATACAACTGCACCAAAAAACACAGTATCTAGGAATAAACTTAATCAAAGAGGTAGAAAGACCTGTACTCTGAAAACTATAAAACAAAGATGAAATAAGTTGCAATCGATACAAAAAAAAAAAATGGAAAGATACTTCTTGCTCAAGGATAGAAAGAACAAATACTGTTAAAATGTCTATACTACGCAAAGCAATCCACAGATTTTAAGCAATCCCTATCAAAATACCAACAGTATTTTCCACAGAACTATAAGAAATAAAATGTATATGGGGCCAACAGAGACCTTGACTAGCTAAAGCAATCTTGAAAAAGAAGCATGAAGCTGGAGGTATCACGATCCCAGATTCCAAGATATACTCTAAGTCTGTAGTAATCAAAACAGTATGTTACTGGGACAAACATAGATGTGTAGATCAAGAGAACAGAATAGAGATCCCAGAAATAAACTCATTTTTATATGGCCAATCTTCAACAAAGAAATGCAATGGGAGAAAGAAAGTCTTTTCAACAAATAAGGTTTGGAACACTGGACAGCTACATACAAAAACATGAAACTGGACTGCTTTCTTATGCCATATGCAAAAATAAACTCAAAATGGACTAAGGACCTAAGTGTGAGACATGAAACGATAAACATCAACCTTAGTAACATGTTTCTATATGTATCTCCTGAAGCCAGGGAAACAAAAGCAAAAATAAACTATTGTGACTCAAAGAGCTCCTGCACACCAAAGGAAACAGTCAACAAAACTAAAAGAAAATCTGAATGGGAGAAGATATTTGTAAATGACATATCCAACAAAGGGTTAGTATACAATATATATAAAGAACTTAATCACAACATATATAAAGAACTTATATCACAAAACATATTCAACACAAAATACAAATAATGCAATTAAAAAATGAACAGAAGACAGGAAGAGACATTTCTACAAAGAAAACATACAGATGGCCAAGACATACTTGAAAAGATGTTCAACATCAGTAATCGTCAGGGAGATGCCAATGAAAATCACAATGAGATATCACCTTACCTCTCAGAGAGGTATTATTCTGAGAGGTAATATTTACAAGAAATAGTAAAAGTTGTTGAAGATGTGTAGAAAAAGGATCCCTTGTGTACCAATGGTGGAAACGCAAAGTGATGTAGCCTCATGGAAGACAGTATGTAGGTTCCTCAAAAACTTAAAAATAGAATTATCATATGATCCAGTAATTCCATCACTGGTATCTATCCAAAGAATACAAAAACAATAATTCAAAAGGATATGTTTATTGCAGCATTGTTTGCAATAGCTAAGATGTGGAAGCAACCCAAATATCCATCAATTGATGAGTGGGTAAAGAAAATGATGTAGCATATGTATACACACACACACAGTGGAATATTACTGAGTCTTAAAAGAATGAACTCTTGCCTTTTGGAACAACAAGGATGAATCAAGAGTATAATGTGAAATGAAATACGTCAGTTGGAGAAAGACAAATACCATATGATTTCACTTAGATGTGGAATTTAAGAATTGAAACAAATGAAAAAAATAAGATAAATCAATAAACAGACTCCTAACTAAAGAGAACAAACTGATGGTTATCAAAGGGGAGGTGGGTGAGGGATGGATGAAATCATTGAAGAAGATTAAGAATACACATATAATGATCACTGAGTAATGTATAAAGCTGTTGAATGACTGCACTGTAATCCAGAAGCTAAAGTAACAGTGTGTGTTATCTCTATGGGAATTTAAATCAATCAATAAATGGAGATAAAAAAAGTTAAACTAACATTTTATTCAGTACTACTTCTAGAGATTTATTTAAGAGAAATAAGGTATATATTCATACAAATATGTTCATTCATAGTCTGGAAATAGTCCAGTTGTCCACCAAGAGGTGATCGAATGAAGAACTGGTGGTATATCTATATAACGGCATACAGCAGTAAAGAGGGGGGAAGCACCCTACCGATACATAGAACAATCTAAATCACTTGCAAAAGCACTGTGATAAATGTCAGAAATTAGAAATGAAAGACTATATAGTATACTATTTATATGAAATTTTAGAGAGATCAAGAGTGTGCTGGCAGAAAGCCAAGCAGTGGTCCTTTGCCAGATTCCAGGGAAGGGGTTAACTGCAAAGAGACACAGAATAACTTATGATGAAAATATTACAAATCATTGTTGTGATGGTGGTTCCACAATTATATGCATTTGCCAAGGCTCATCAAATTTTACATTTGTAATTGATATTTTTATTGTAAAGCTAATTTTTAAAAACTAAATAGGGACAACAGATGAGGCAAATTTCATACATTGTGAAAATTATTGTTAGACAACAAATTTGACAAATTATTAAATGCAATTAGGACAGAAGTTCCTTTTTGGTACATGGTATGCTATTGACTCAGTAGTTTTTCTTTTTCTCATGACATTTATAGGTCTAAAGAAGTACCATTACTTAGGTCCATTTACTAAGTAAGTTAAAGCAACTTTAAGTATAATCTGATAATTCAGTAGCATGTAAAAATTCTTAAAAATATTTTTATTAAATAACCACAATTACTAATGCACCTGCGAAGTGCCCTGTGATTTCTTGAACTTTAGGATCAGATCGGTTACTGTCACCCTCATTGTCGCTTCCACATGGAGTTTCATGCAGCACTGGCTTTTGGTCACGGCAGCTGTGGAAAACTCAGTTTCACAAAGTTATGGCATCATCAGAAGTAATGTACCATGATCTAATGTTGAAACTGTGAACTGCTTCAAGCTAATAATTCTCATTGTCTGACATATGCCGTCGTTTCCTGAAAAGTTTAAAATATTCCTCAATGCCACTATAACTTTGGTTATAGTGCAGAGCTTAGTTTAAAAACCGTGAAACTAATACAAGAAACCATTTCCTGACACATTTTGAAAAAAAGGGTCTTTGTGATCTCTATTAATGTGTATTTAAAAATGATTTTTTGATGGCCTTCTGTATATCTTCTTTGCAAACAATGTCTCTTCAGGTGCTCCGCCCATTTTTTTTATCAGATTTTTTTGGTGTTGAATAGTATAAGTTCTTTGTATATTCTGACAATTGATGTCTTATTGGATATATTACTTGCAAATGTCCTTCTCTCATTTGCTGGGTTGTCTTTTTGTTTGTTTCGTTGTTCTTGTTGGTTCCCTTTGCTATAGAAAAGCTTTTTATTTTGGTGTAGTCACAGTCATTTATTTTGCTTTTGTTTCCCTTGCCTGACGAGACGTATCCATAGATATGTTTGCTAAGCCTGATGTCCAGGAGATATTGTTTGTGTTTTCCTCCAGGAGTTTTCTGGTTGCAGGTCCCACAATTAGATCTTTAACTAATTTATGTCAGTGTGTGGTATCAGAAAGTGGTCCAGTTTCAATCTTTTGCCGGTAGCTGTCCAGTTTTCCTAGCACCATGTATTGAAAAGACTGTCTTTTCCCCATTTTATACTCTAGCCTCCTCTCTTATAGATTAATTGACCATATAGGTGTGGGTTTATTTCAGGGCCCTCTATTCTATTCTCTTGATTTATGTGTCTGTTTTCATGCCAGTAATATACAATTTTGATTACTGTAGCTTTGTAGTATATCTCAAAATTTGGGATTGTGATACTTCCAGCTTTATTCTTCTTTCTCCAGATTGCTTTAGCTGTTTGAGGTCTTTCGTGGGTTTTTTTTGTAAAGTTTATTTATTTATATATTTTGGGAGTGGGGGAAGAGAGAGAGAGAGGGTGTGTGTGTGTGCGTGCATGCATGCATGAGTTGGGGAGGAGTGGAGAGAATCCTAAGCAGGCTTTGCACCATCAGGGAAGAGCCCAATGTGTGGCTCATACTCACGAATCGTAAGATTATGATTTGTGCCAAAACCAAGAGTCAGACGCTCAACTGGCTGAGCCACCCAAGTACCCCTGAGGTAATTTGTGATTTATTCATTCTAAAATTATTCGTTCTAGATCTGTGAAAAATGCCATTAGTATTTCGATAGGGGTTTGACTGAATCTGTAGATTGCTTTGGGTTATATGTGTATTTCAATAATATTAATTTCCAAAGAAGACATGTACATGATAACAGATACATGAAAAGATGCTCAACATCACTAACAACCAGGGAAATGCAAATTGAAACTACAGTGAGGTGTCACTTCATACCAATCAGAATGGCTAGTTTCAAAAGACAAGAAATTAGTATTGCTAAGGATACGGAGAAAAGTGAACTCTTGTGCCCATCTGGTAGAGATGTAATTGGTGAAACCACTGTGGAAAACAGTATGGAAGTTCCTTCAAAAAATTAAAAAAAGAAATACCATATGACCCAGTAACTGCACTTCTGGGTATTTAGCCAAAGAAATTGAAAACGCTAATTTGAAAAGATGTCTATGGTAGCATTATTTGCATTATTTACAATAACCAAGATATAGAAGCAACCTTAGTGTCCATGAATAAATGAATGAATAAAGAAGTGATACACACACTACACAATGAAATATTAGTCATAAAAAAGCGTAAGATTTTTACATTTGCAACAACATGGATGAACCTAGAGGTTACTATGTAAAATGAAGTAAGTCAGAGAAAGACAAATCCCATATTATTTCACTTACATGTGGATCTAAAAATAAAAAATTACTAAACAGACTCTTAAATACAGAGAACAAACTGGTGATTGCCAGAGGGAAGGTTGCTGGGGGATGGGTAAAATAGATAAAGAGATTAATTGGTGCAAACTTTCAGTTACAAAATAAATAAGTCACAGATACGAGAAGGATAGTGTAGGGAATAGAGTCAATAGTATCTTAGTGATGTTGCATATTAACTATACCTACTGTGGTGCGCCTCGAGTATAGAGTTGTCAAATCAATATGTTCTACACCTGAGACTAACATAACATATGTTAATTATATTTCAATAAGAAGAATACTCTTCTGAGATAAACTTGAGACATCACTTTGATTTTTCCCTTGGGGTCCTAGAACTTTAAAAGGGTAGTGCAGTCTCTCAAATGACTTCTATTCTAGGAACTTAATAAAGGTTCAAGGATTTTTCTTAGGAAGGGGACCAAGATAAACATACAGAGAAGAGTAACCTTCACACCCCAAGGACATTGTGTGAGCTAGATTTATTTTGTGCAGGTACGGTTCCAAATGATTGGGATGAGAGAACCAGGCAATAATAAGGTGTGAAAATGATGTCAAATCCAGCATCCAGCATCAAATAGAGCATGAATTCATTCCTGTTCCTATGAGTCTATTAGAAATTGAAAGAAAGAATAAAAGGCATTCAAGTAAGAATAGACCTGCTTGTACTCTTGCCACTATTTATGACTTAAAAAACAAAAGGCCAGAGAAAAACACAAAGTGAGAGAGAATGCCTATATTCACATATCACATAAGGAATATGCTATAGGGGCAGTGTAATCAGGACCAGATGAGTGATCGGAAATGCATTCAGTCAGTTCATTTGTTGATAGAAAATTCCAGTGATCCCATAGCAGTTCTTTTTTTGGTATCTTCTAATGGGTTACTTAACCTTTTTGGACATCAGTTCCCCAACTGTAGAACAACGATGGCTTTAGTCACGAGTATCTTCATGGCTCCTTCCAGCTTTAACTTTCCATAATTTTCTAAAGTGCCATGTATGAGAACCGTTATAATTTCCACAAATATTCATGAAGACAATTCCATAATCCCAAATTTATGTGAGAAAAAATGATTATTTTCTAAGAATGTAGGATATATTTTTATATTGACCTGTTTAGCGTTTACAAAGTCTTCAAAAGGACAGAATGTAGGCTTAGAAAATTTTCTTGGAATAAATGTGTGTCTACCTACAGTGATGATGTTTTGGTTTGGGAAGGAGAGGATTTAATTGTTCATCTAGCCAATCTGCAAAAATGGAAGAAGCGAAGCATCTTTGTGAAAAAGTTGATGTGTAGAAGCTACTTTTATTATTACTATTATTCTCTGAAGGAAAGAAATCATTTTTTCATGAAACATACCAAAGGCAGAAAGATAACAAATTTCCAGATTCAGTTATTTTTCTAGACCATGGATGTCTTTCTGTAATAAAAATGAATAAAATACTCTGCCTGCATCAACTAAATGGAGGCAAAACATAGTTTGCTGGCTTTGAGACTAAGGTACTTATTTCCCCCTCAGTCTTTTACCACAGTTATCTGTCATGCTTGTCTCTTCTGTTCTGTGACAAAGCTTCTTTATCAAGTTTAAGAAATACAGGCAAAATAGATGATGATATAATGTAGGGGGAAGACTTTTCTGAGAACTGTAGACTTCTATTTAACGTTCTGCAATTTTTGAATTTGTCTATCCCAAAAGCAGTGTCTGTGTGTGTACCTGTATTTGAATGTGTGTGTTTGTAATTGTCCTAGAATCTTTTAAGCATTGTGTTTTTCATTAAGATGTTGCCAGAATCCTGCACAAAATCTTTGATTCATTATTTTCATTTTATTTTGGGATTTACCTAAATATTTATTGAGATCCTATTATGCTATAGGCATGAAGATACCAAGGTATAAAATATACAGCCTGGTCGGTGACACTGGCGTGTAAAATGTTACAACAAAACTGAGATGACTCTTCCAGGACTAGAGGGTTGCATGTGACAGTTTGTAGCAGTGGGAATCAACCACCTCTCTACTCGGAATGTTGTCAATGAAACAGTATATCATCTGGGAGCTTAGAAATGCAGAATCTCTGACTTTGTCCTTGAACTGTTGAATCTGAATTGTCATTTTAACAATATCCCAGCTAATTATTATGCATTAACATTTTTTTTTTAATGTTTATTTTTGAGAGACATAGAGGCACAGCATGAACAGGGGAAGGGCAGAGAGAGAGGGAGACACAGAATCGGAAGCAGGCTCTAGGCTCTGAGCCATGAGCGCAGAGCCCGACGCGGGGCTTGAACTCACAGACCGCGAGATCATGACCTGAGCTGAAGTCGGCTGCCCAACCGACTGAGCCACCCAGGCGCCCCATGCATTAACATTTATAAAGCACTGTTCTACATAAAGGTTGTTGTTTTATCTCTTAAGAGACAAATCTGTAGAGAAAATTAGAATTTCGAGTAGACTATTGGGACAAGTGTGGAGAGGAAGATCCCATGTCTAGTAGGAACCTGAAAAGAATGTAGAGACTTGTAGTAGACACTTTGGGAATGGGAGTATTCCAAATGATGATTTCAAACCTGGGTATCACCAGGAACCGTGCTACTAGATACCCTAAAATGCACATCATTTTACACTGCATTCTAGCTAGTTACAGAGTACAGAAATCTGGTCTGGGGATGATCTTGAACTAGGATTAACCAATCAGTTGAAAGTCAACAAGTTCCCATGTTGATACATCCAGAGAAGATGAATTGGGATACATGATGTGGATGGAAAGTTACTCTTTGGAATAACCATCTTTCCCCCCCTCCCCACATGCAGTCCAGAATTCATTGTTGAAATTGCTTACTTTTCACTACAGTGGAGCCATATTCTGAGCATAGGTTCGGAATCAGTGTATAATATGAAAATTTTCCATGGTCACAATAACCTTTGGAGGTCCCTTGAATGTGTATTGAGTCAGCAAAAGCAACGGTACATATTTCATTTGGTCCAGTAAGTCCAAATCCTCTTCTAGCATTGAAACAGTTTATTTTTTGATGAGTACTATATGCACTGGTTGCCTTGTGTTTAGGGACACTTTCTTATAAAAAAAAAATAAAAAGTCTTTTAACTTTTGAATCACACTCAATCTTGAACCCTGTACCAAATCTCAAACTTGTGTACAATTTTTATAAGGAGATGGCTATATAATTTGACTCCGTCAGCCTCATTCAACTACCCGAATTGTCTCCCCTCTATCCTTAGTGGTTCCCATGGAAGAACCCAAAGATACAGTGTCTCTTTTTTTAAGAATCTTGAAAGAAATGTATGTTTTAACCAAAATTAAATTACCGGTATGCAGTTATCATACTACAAGATGCACAGGACAAAATGCACAGATGTATATTGTTTGAGATTGCACAATTCGACATATTCACGTAACCAGCACCTACCCACAATAAAAAGAGAACATCGCTATCTCGCTAAATTAAATGGCAGCTCTTACCAGTCATCCTCTTCAACCTCTTTTTGATATCTCTCACCATAGATTACTTTTGTCTATTCGTGATTTCATACAGTGGAACCAATAACATGTAATTTGTGTGTGTGTCATTTCTTTTGCTTGGTGTGATAGTCCTGAGATTTATGCAAGACATTTTTTATTCATGCAGAATAGTACTCCCTTGTACGAATATATTACAATTTCTTTATCCTATTGATGGATATTAGGGTTGTTTTTCATTGGAGCTATTACCTAAAAAGCCTTCTGTGAATATTGTCATGTACTTCTGTGGAAAGATTTGTTTTCCTTGGATAAATATTTTACATGACACTTCCAAACAGATCATAAAAGGTGCAACCCTAGAAAGGTATGAGAATTTCATTTGCTCACCAACATTAGGTATTTTTTTTTTAATTTTAGCCCCATCAGTATGTATGTAATGATTATTCAAGTCTGGTTTTAATTTTTATTTCCCAAATGATCATAGATTTTGATTATCTCTTTGTATATTTATTATGTATTGTTGTGAAGTGCCCAACTCTTTTTATCAGTTATTTGCTGAGTTGTTTTCTTATTACTGATTTGAAGGAATTTGTTACATATCCTGATTGCATTCTTTTTTCTTCCTTTTTAAAATTCTCATGCTTTACTTCATTTTCATTTTATTAAAAATTTTTTTGATGTTCGTTTATTTTTGAGAGAGAGAGAGAGACAGACTGCAAGTAGGGGAGGGACAGAGAGAGAGGGAGACCCAGAATCCAAAGCAAGCTCCAGATTCTGAGTGACGCAGGGCTCAAATTCATTAACGTTGAGATCATGACCTGAGTTGAAGTCGGACACTTAGCCAACTGAGCCACTCAGGCTCCCCTCTCATATGCTTTATTTTTAAGTTATTTAAATTACAGTGAGTTAATATTCAATGTAATCGTAGTTTCAGGTATATAATACAGTGATTCAACACTTCCATACAATACCAGGTTCTCATCGCAATAAATACCCTCCTGAATCCTCATTACCTGTTTAACCCATCCTCCACTTCCCTCCCATCTGGTAACCATCCGTTTTCTATAATTAAGAGTCTGTTTTGTGGCTTTTGTTGATACATTTTGATAATTTTTTTTCAATTTGCAGCTTATTTATTTTAATAATAGTGTTTTCTGATAGTGTAAATATATCATTTTGACAAAGGCCAGCTAATCCGTTTGTATTTTCTGTAGTTAGTTCATTTTATGCCCTGTCAGAAAATGTTATTCTACCCCAGTTTTGTTCATTATAATTTTGGTTTTTATACTTAGATCTATGATCCATCTCAAATTAATTTTTTGTATATGAAATGAGCTAGAGATCAAGGGTCTTTTTTTACATGTTAAATACTCAGTTGATACAGCAATATTTGAAAAAAGACTTCTGTGTTTTCATTGAATTAACTTTACACCTTGGTTGAAAACCATTTGACTGTTTATGTGGAGGTCTATTTCTAGACTCCCGTTTTCGGTCTTTGATGTATTAGTCTCTGGCAATAACACATTGTTTACATTACTGTAGTCTTAAAATCAGGTAGTGTAAGTCCTCCAAATTAATCTTTTGTAAGAATGTTAAAGCTGGGGTACTGGGTGGCTCAGTCGTTAAGTGTCTGACTTCTGCTCAGGTCATGATATCATGCTTCGAACCATAGGACTCTGAGCTGGCAGCTGGGAGCCTGGAGGCTGCTTCAGATTCTTTGTCTCCTTGTCTGTCTGTCACTCCCCTGCTCGTGCTCTATCTCTCTCTCTCAAAAAAAATAAACATAAAAAGGAGATTTTAAAAAGATTGTTGAAGCTATTCTAGGGCCTTTTCATTTCCTTAAAAAAATCAGAATTGGCTTTTTAAAAACGTGGATAGAATTTTGATAGCATTTGTGTTGAATCTATTAAACAATTTAGATGGAATATTGAGTAAACATTATTTAGTTCTCCTCTGTTTAAATGTAGGTATAATTATATAATTAAAGTAAGGAAATACTTAAAGATACATCTTAATTTTCTTAATAAGAAAAAAATACATATATTCTCTTTTTTTCCTTCCAGTGAGAATTTTCTTTCTTTTTCTTCTTTTTCTTCTTTTTTTTTGTAATAATATCATAGCCATTGGAATAGAAAATACAAATGTATCTCTTGTCAAAGACATTACAGTTCTTGGTACTAATGTTCTTTTGTGGGAGAGTCTAAGCCATATTGCTTATTTTTACAAATACATAATTTACAAAAGCAGTTCATTTGGAATCTTTAATAATAATTTTATTGATAATGGGAATTACTAATTTTCACATTTTTCTACATTGTACATTGTATGAGCAAGGAAGATATGAAAGACTTTTGGGGCTTTGTTGTTCTTTATTCTTTGTCAGTGTACGTTTTGATCAATAGAATTACATACTTTTTTTTTTCCCCTAAGAAATAACTGGTTTTTAGTTTTTCCCAGCCTGAACTCTGACATCGACCCTTTACAAGGCCATCTTCTGTCCCGTTCCTGGGCTATTGCATCCCTAGATCCTTTAATGTTCTTCTCCTTTATCTTCCCATGGCAAACCCCTTGTTGTTCAGAGTGCAGCTCAAATCTGACCTCTTCAGGGATTCTTCCTAGCAAGCGTGTCTAAAATACTTATCTCCATAGTTCTCTGTACCAACTTTCTTTGATTTTTCATTACTTAGTTTTTCACTGTCTGAAGCCTCTTGCTTATTCATTGCATAGTTACCATCTCTTTACTTCCACTAGACTGTAAGATCTCAGAGGCGGGAGCCATATTCTCCTCAGCGTGCCTACCACAGCAACAAGGCACTAAATACCTGCTAAATGAATTAATAGATTTTGAAGTTGGTTATACTGTTTTAACTTACCACTCACATTATTTGAATCCATTCATTCTACCTTTTTAAATTGAACTTCGAACAAAAGTTAGTGTTTGTACATTCTTTCTCTTTTTATCCCTGGTATTATTGACAATCGAGAACATTTTTACACACTGTTGTATTTACTCTTGTGTGATAAAGTGGAAGTAGACCTGACTTTATAGTCAAAACCGTGGTTTCAAATTTTGGCTTTATCATTTACTAATTGTGCAGACTTGCACAGTCACTTACTATTCCTGAGCCTCAGTTTCCTCACATGTAGATTTTAGATAATAACACTTGCTGTGCTCATTCCACAAAATTTTTGTGAAGGTGAAATTAGACAATATATTTATGAAAGCACTTTGCAAATGGAATATGTAAGATCTTATTATTAAATTTAATGTGCTAGTGCATTGCCTAATGGACCGAAAGAGTTAATTGTTCTGCAGAAATGATCTCATTTATTTTCAGGGTTGGGGAGAATTTGATGCTAGGTGCTGCTAATAGATAATAATAACTCATTTGTTCCTCTATCACACCTTTCTTTAGAGGACTCGGAGAGCTTTATTCTATCTCATTAATCCTTAACAATGCCTCTGAATCATTAGACAGCCTGACGATAAGCACGGTTCTTCTGATTTTTACTACTGGAGCAAATGAGGCACTGAGAGGTTATGTGACTTCTTCAAAGTCACACAGCAATCCGTGAGGGTGCTGTGCAAAGGGGCTTGAGACTCCTGGAAACTTCCTGCCTGTAACACTTCAGTAGACCACGCCCAGCGTAGATCATTGCTAAGGTCTAGCGGGAGAAACAAAGAACATGACAGATGTACTGTCCTCTGTGAGATTTTTTCTTAGAATGAGAATAAGAACATAAATTGGCTGAGATGGGACAGAACTGGAATGTCATGATTTAGTTTTTTTTCAAGTGCTGTGAAATTTCAGTGTGGAGAGATCTTGTTCGTTAAAAAGAATAGACTTCAGAAAAAAGGTGACCTTTGAAATAGATCCTAAAATGTTGATAAGTTTCGAAGGTAATAAAAGTAGAAAAAATACTAAGCAAATAAAACATAAGAGAAACATGGGACTTACCTGAGGAAAAGTAACTTGTCGCTAGGAATAATGTGATCTATACAAACAACACAATGTATTTAGATACATGCTAAAGTCACCTTAAAATGATATTTGTTATTTTTATTATTTTTTATTTTTATAAGGAATTACCATAATTATTGATTCACAGTCATCATCATCGTTAAAATCATGTTCATTACCAGTAGTCATCAAACATTAAAGAGAGTAGTAACTATATAAGGCTGTTGTGAGACATCGAAGTAAACTTTACCTCCCCTTCTATCTTGTGCCAGAGTATATTTCTCTGATCAGATTTTGGGCTTGGGATTCAGCTATGGAATTTGCTTTGCCAAACGGAACATGAACAGATGTGACTCAAGTTTAGATGTGCTTACACAGTTTGGCTTGCCTTATGCCATAAAACCGACATAAGAGATAAAGCCCTAAGGATAGTTACTGTTTTTTAAAAGAGTGTGAGTAACACACAGAGCAGATCTGGACTCAATGTTCAGCATCGATCCAAAGTCAACTAAAGTAAAGGTGTCCCACCTGACTCACAGATATGTAAGTGAGAAAATGAATCTCTAAATTCTAAGTCATTACACTTTAGAGTGATGTATGATGCAGTCATGGTGGATCAGCCTGGCTGGTAGTGTCTAGTGGGGGTATACTGTATAACATCTTGAATTCAAGGATGTGCTACTTTGCAACTTTTAGTGAACATAAATGGGTCCTTATAAACGAGAGTGCACTGACAGTTAATGGATGGCTCTGGATCTCAGAAATGGAATAAGATGTTAATTTAAATGATATACACATTTTTCCAAGCCACTTCCTAGATGATAAGGACCATTACCCTGAAGTGTTATGAACAAGAGAGTAGCATAGCCACAGTTTGACTTTAGTAAGAATAATTTGGCTGAGTATATGGGATACAGATGTAGTGTTGGGAGTCCAGGCAGGAGAGTATTGCCAATGTCTAAATGATAGACAGTCGTTAACTTGGGTGGAAGTAAGAAAAAAAAATGACAGGAAGAAAATGCATGTAAAAAGCTTTGCTGGAGTTGATTTCATTGGATGTGACAGTTGATGAGTTGATGAGGAGAAGCAAAATCAAAAGTGACTTCATTCTTTGAAGCAGTTGTTGGTTAGAAGATGAGTGATGTCATTCTCAGAAATGAAAAAGTCAGAGAGGGGATGAATAGGTGATTTGAATTTGGAGAGGTGATGAGTTTCATATTTGCCATGTCGAGTTTGAAGTACAGACAGATTTGAGCAAGAGGCAGACTCCACGTACCTGATTGTCAAATGCCTTTAAATGAAGACTGCTCTTATGCCTAGATGGAAAAGATTGCTCACATATTAAATTCCAAACTCCAGACAAGTTTTAAGAAGCCAAATCAATGGATTCCTGCTTAGAGCCAAGAACATTGGGTAGAGTGGTATTCATTGAAATTCTATTGCCAGGAATACCAGCTATCTTTTAAAGAGAGAAAGTCTGGTTTGGCCATTTGTGCCACTTTTGGGGGACATTCTAACTACAGGACTGATAAGAGAGGCACAGCACTTGTACACTGCATTGCAGAAAACTTTACAATTAACTTTATACTGAAATATGGAAATGCTGTATTCTATACTGGTTAGTAGTTAGTTGATAAAAAAATTTATAGAGGTTTCCTGGCCAGTAACTTGAAACATTTTAACAAGTGATAATTCATGAAATAGCATTTGAGAACATTGTCTTTGCAGATAGCCCACTCTGGTTTGAATCTATGTTCTGCCAGTTTCAATCGGCTGATTCATTCATTCAACAGATATTTGTTGAATTCCTGCCATTTTCTACGTCTGAGAACAAAAACTTACAAAGATCACTGCTTTCGAAAATTGACATCTTATTGGAGCGAGGTATTCAACAAATAATAAACATAATACGTAAATGGCAAAGGCTATTAAAAAGTTATGAATGGTATGGAGAAAGAAGGAGAAGCATGTAAGGAGGATTGGGAGTTTGGTGGGAGTGGGAGACAAATTGCATTATGAAATAGGGCCATCAAGATCTCACTGAGATGTTAATATTTGAGCAAAAACTCAAAGGAGCTGAGACAGGAAGACAGAAACAGGTAAAATATCTAGAGCACAGGTCTAAGGTGGAAGTGTGCCTGATAAGTCTGATGAACAGCAGAGATGCTGGAGTAGAAAGAACAATTCAAAGAACAGAAGGAAATTAAGTCAGTGAGAAAAAGGTGGGAAGGGGGGGTGCAATCAGGACAGTTTTAGCTTTCACCACAAGTGAAAAGAGGATTCATTAGAGAATTATTTTTCTTTCCTCTTTATTACAGATATTTTCAAGCACATATAAAAGTAAAGTGATCGTACAATGGTGAGCCTCACCATCCACTTAAAATAATTATTGACATAAGACCCTTCGTGTTTCATCTGTATCCCTGCTCAGTCCTTCAATTCCTGATTATTTTAAAGCAGAATCAAGACATCGTATCATTTGGCTTATAACTATTTAGTAATATCATTAAAGGAATAAAACTTCATTGTCTTAAACATAATTATAAAGCCATTATTATACTTAAAGATCTCGGTGTTACCAAATATCCAATAAGCATTCACATTTCCCCCAATTATTTTAGAGATGTGTCTTTTATGGTTATTATTTGTGTAAATTAGGATTCTAAAGTGGAGCAAAGGGGTAACAGAAGCACTCGGGTTGATGTAGTAAGACTAGTGTACAGGGTGTCAAGGAAAGAAGCCGGCAGAACAGTTGGAAGCCGTTGTAGTTATTCGGAAAGGAAGCAGTGGTGGCTCAGCCTAGCATGGTAGCTGAGGAAGTGGTGATAAATTTTTGATTGCTGAATCTATTTTAAAATTAGAGCCAATAGATTTTCTGAAGTTATTGGGTATGGAGTGAAAGAGAAATCATGGGGGTGACTACAGGGCTTTTAGGTTAAGCTGGCAAAGAGTGTTGACAGGTTTGTGGCATACATAGAGTTAAGTTTGGGCAGTTCAAGACTGGATCTAAAAATGAGAGTCCCCAGCATGTTGTTGACATGCAGAGCTCTGAGAGTGGATGGAATCACCAATGTCTTTAGTGTACATTGAAGAGAGATGATGACCAAGGACACAGCCCTGGGATGTTCCAAGGTTTTAAATAAGGGAGAAAAACCAGCAAAGGGTTCTGAGGAGCAACCAGGGAAGCAAGCGTTTTGGGAGTTAAGTGGAGGCAGTGCCTGATGGAGTGGGCAGCCATTGACAGTGTCAAAAGCTATTGTTGTGTCAACCAAAATGAGAACTGTAGTAAAGAATAATGTGAATCGTTCTTTCATGCAATTTTATTTAACAAAATACTTATTGCCTACCTACTGTATTTCAGCCCCTGATTAGACACTGTAGATAAAAATGAGAAGAGGACATAAGAGGACATAAGTTCTACTTTTAGAAATCATATATTAGTGGGGATGGAGGCAAGTAGAAGACATTATAAAACACTATTATAACTTATCCACTTTATGCTCCATTTGGTTCACTTGTAAAATAGGGCTAATTGTACCTTTGTTATATGTGGTGAGAATTAAACAATATTATACTTAAATAAGGATGCGAAAAAAATACTACCCTCTAGAATTATTTGGGTAATTACTCTTCTTCTTTAGAAGAAATATCAATACATTTGTGGTACAGGTTAAAACCCAGAGGTCAGGTTTAATTGACAAAAGATTATCTTTAAGTCATAGGCTTAAGAAGAAGGAAAAAACATGAGTAATTCGAAAAAGAACTTTGGAAGGAGAGCGTGGAGGCCTAAAATAAAGATAAGTGGGTAGAGGATGAGAACATGGGTTGGAGAAGGGCCAGAAGGAGGAAGGCTGGGTGGTCTCTGGTTGAAGCAAGACGGGACAAACAGAAATACCTAAAGATTATAATGGATCACTTTAAAACCACGGAATCGGATTGACATAATATGAAAACTGGGACAATTTGCAAAGACACAGGACCAGCATCTCTAAAATTCATAAAAATGAATAAGGTGTAGAATTGTCCTAGGCTCTTGAGTGGGAGTTCAGCTCAATCCAACAAAGACGTTAAGAGCCAGAAAGGGCTGAGCTGACATCTGGGCTAAATATGTAGAGAGCTTGGCATGGAGCACGTGTTTAGTAAATGACAGTATTTACTGCCGCAGAATATCCACATCCCCCCAAAAAGTCTGTCTACCAAGGTGTTGGTAGCAGCTGTCACGATCATTAGGAATACGCTGGCTTGCTTTTTACATTTTTTGTGATTGTATTTTTAATTTTTTTCTGAAATAAGTCCATATTCATTCGTAATAAGAAAAACAATATTAGAAACTTTTTTTTTGTAAGAGAAAGCACAGTTAGCCATACAGTTTTTATCCAGTTCTTATGGAGCCAATCTGAAAGTGGGAATCGATCCACTCCTGAAATATGACTGATGAAATAATTTTGAATGAAATTTTCCAACGTGAATGAGGCCCCAAGGCCTTGAAGGAACGATGATGCCACCACCACTAATGGTGTCGCTGCATCAGGTGTGCTGATATTTCACTTAATGCTAAGAAAATATGCACATTTGTAAACATAATCACCCCATCCTCCCTCAATGTATTCCAACAACCTTAATTTTGATTTCGTTTTTCTAAATCACTATCTACGTGCAAAGCAGGGTGATCTGCGGAAGGGTAAGTGGAAGAATAAAATTCGAAAACTGCTTTCAAGAAACTGCTATAATGTTGTATGTACAAAGACAATACTGAAGAGATTATTCAATGCAATTAAAAAAATTTCATCGAGTTATGCTGAGGGCTGGGAATCTAAAAGTGAATAAGACACAGGGGCCATCTCCTACCGGGGGAAAGAGACGTGAACAAATGAGTGACAACGTGACAAATGAGGCAATAGAAACGCAGAGAAGCTATTTGGAAGTGCAGGACTAAGAGTGATTAATTTTATCTAAAAGTTTAGGAAAACATTTCTGAAGTTGAGGAATCTAGTTACTGAGGACTAAAAAGAAAATACTCTGGCATCCAAAATGGAAACACTCATTCTAAATAAGGAATTGCATTTGAGGCTCGTTGGGAAGTGTTAGAGCGAGCAAGGCATCAGCATAGGAGACATGTAAGTTTAACAGAGGGCAAACTCAAGACCCTTGTGTTTATATGAAGGGCCCTAATGTACAGTGGGCAGTATGGAGGGAAATGGTTAGGAGATGATTTGGGGCCAGCATGCTATATGAACCGAAGAACATAAATTTTCTATAACAAGATGATTGACACCCATCAAAAAAGTCTGAACCAAGCAATACGGTATGTGCATATACTATGCAGTGGGGATGAAGAATGGGGCAGAATTTGAACAACTTCCAAGAGAGGACAGTGTTGCACATAAGAAAAAAAAAGTGAAGATACAGGGAAATAATGAGTTTTGTGTTGTAACTGGAGCAATCTGGGAAGCACCGGGGGCTTCTGGATAGATGTTCCAGAGAGCAAATAATGTAAGACTGAGAAAATCTTCAAAGTTGAACATAGGAACTATGTAAAGAGGTAACAAAAAACTTGCAACAACAGGTTAGGGGGATTTAAAAATTTGAGAAGACTCCTTAAACATCAATTCTTAACGTTTTTAGGTTCTTTTTAAATCCGAGGGGCCAAAAAGAGTGTCAGAGGGGGAAAAAAAAAAAACAAAAATAGGATTCATTGGCTTTAAATGGATGACTACCATAAGAGTTGTTTTTATTTTTTTTTACTATTTTTTTATTTTTTTGTTTTGTTTTTTTTTTTTTTAAAGTTAGCTCCACAGATATTTTTTGAGTACCTATTCTATGTCAGACACTCTACACTGTAGTGCTGGGACGCAAATATATGTAAGGTATTATACTCATGAAACTTACATTCTATTTTGGTTATCAGATCTATAAACAGTTACACTGATGAAGTATTCCCAGGGATAAGATGTATATATAGAGAAAGAACAAAATATATCCAGAAGACTGCAATTGATTAATCCAATGAGTGCAGTTTATGAATCAGGTTGTTACCATAGCTTTCACCATTTTTGTGTAAATTAGCTTAACTATCATCCATGATGTGAACATACTCCTATAATCCAAACTAATATTCTTTTTTTTCTTCTTTTTTTTTTTTTTTCATTTAAGACAGGGAATACTTCATTGACACCCATCAGAGAAATGGACAGCTTGGGTCTTTAATAGATCATCGTGTTTGAAAACATAAGCCAGTAATTGTACGTGAGAGTATACACTGCTACATACACGCTAACTGATCAGAGCACAACTTTTCAGTGTTTAAAACAGAGTAGGCTTCCCTGTAAAAGCAGTACCTATGTGACATTTTTAACTTTAATATTCCTCTCCTTCTTCACCCTCTCCTTCCACAGAATCCAGACCAACTGCCTCATAACCCTTCTCAAGGGCAGCCATGTCCTCACAGGCCTCAGAAAACTCTCTTTAATCCACATACCAGTGAACAAAGGCATGCTTGGCATGCAACAGGTCAGACTTGTGCTTCACGCGGACCCAGGCTTCAGCAGTGCTGCTCTGCATGCACACATTTTGCTGTACTTTGGCCAGGTCCCTACCAGGTACTACCCCAGTGGGAAATGGTAATTAATGCCAACATTGGAGCCAACAGGGCACAAGTCCACAAACTGGATGGGACCCTTGGTCTTGGTGGTGGCAATGGCCGCATTAACATCTTTGGGAACCATATCACCACAGTACAACAGGCAATAAGCCATGCATTTACCATGGCAAAGGTCACATTTCACCATCTGGTTGGCTGGCTCATCTGCTTGGTGATCTCTGAGACAGAAAGCTGTTCATGGTAGGCCTTCTCAGCAGAGATGACAGGAGCATACGCGGCCAGAAGGAAGTAAATATGGGGATAGGGCACCAGGTTCATCTGGAATTCTGTCAGATGAACATTCAGGGCTCCATCAAATCTGAGAGAGGCAGTGATGGAGGACACAGTTTGATCTATCTATCTAGGTTAGTGTAGGTTGGATGTTCAATATTGAGGTCTCATTGACAGATGTCATAGAGGCCCTCATTGTCTACCAGGAAAGCATGGTCTGAGTGCTCCAAGGTGGTGTGGGGAGTGAGGAGGGATTTCTAGGGCTCAGCTACAGCTGTGGAAACCTGGGGGGCTGGGAGAATGCAGAACTCCAGCTTGGCTTCTGGCCTTAATTGACAGGTGTTCCATCAGCAGGGAGGTGAACCCAGAACTAGTTCCGCCTCCAAAGCTGTGGAAAACCAAGAAGCCTTTGAAGACCTGTGTACTGGTTGACCAGTTTTCGAATTCAGTCTGAGACGAGGTCACTGATCTCCTTGCCAGTGGTGTGGTGCCCTCGGGCACAGTTATTGGCAGCATCTTCCTTGCCTGTGATGAGCTGCTCAGGGGGGAAGAGCTGGTGGTAGGTGCCAGTGCGAACTTCATCAATGACTATAGGTTCCAGGTCTACAAACCCTGCCCTGGGCACATGCTTTCCAGCACCTGTCTCACTGAAGAGGATGTTTAAAGAGTCTTCTCCTCCTCCAGTGGTCTTGTTACATGGCATCTGATCATTGGGCTGGATGCCATGTTCCAGGTAACGGACCTCCCAGCAGTCACTCTCAATCTGGACACCAGCCTGGCCAACATGGATGGAGGTGCATTCACACATGGTTGTTGCTTTGCAGCTGCCAAGCAGATGGCAGAGAGGAAGAGAAGTTGCTACTTGTTAGAGCATGATACTTAGGCAGTTAATGTTAGAGAAACTCCAAATGAACATTCTTACTTTACCTGTGGAGATAAAATATGCGATAGGAGTCTGGCTAAAATCACATATACCTATCTCAATTACTAGAAAAACAATTTAAAACCTTTTCCACATGGCTGGGATATAATGGATGTTAGTGCATTAATAGTCATCATTTATGGAGCATAGCTCTGTCATTTACCATCTACTTTCTCATTTAATTCTTATATAAAGTATATATCTTCACAGTTGATACATGATCTAGGCTGGGTTTGAACCCAGGCAGTTTGACTCTGGAGTATATATTTCAAACCAATATATACTATTGCCTCTCAAAAGTCTTGTTTGTTTGGTTTGGTTTTCAAAAGTCCTAAAAGACAGTAGGTTATGAAAGATTATTTAGGATGAAGAAACATAGGTGAAGAAGAAAAAAAATTGCCCATAGAATTTTTTATGTGGCTTTTTGAATGGGATAATTATTATCTTATATGGTTGTGTATTTTATGTGGTTATTTCAAATTGCTCATGTGGTTCTCTAGCTTGGGTAGAGAAGAGTATTTGTGGAATAAATATTTATGAACCATTTTCATAAATAGTACTTGGCAGGTTCTTTGTCCAATGTAAGACTCTGGGGACATCTCTGTGAGGAGCAGAAGGGGGCAATAGGATGCCACAGTTCTCAAACTTTCTGTCATCAGAAGTAGCTGAAGGGCCTGTTAAAAGCACTTTTTTCTGTGGGGCGCCTCAGTGGCTCAGTCGGTTGAGTGTCCGATTTCGGCTCAGGTCATGATCTCATGGTTTGTGGGTTCGAGCCCCGTGTCGGGTTCTGTGCTGACAGCTCAGAGCCTGGAGCCTGCTTCAGCTGTGTCTCCCTCTCTGCACCTCCTCCACTTGTGCTTTGTCTCTCTTTCAAATATACAATAAATATTAAAAACCAATGGTTCAGGGGCCATACTTTAAAGGTCTCTGCCTTTCTCGTGCCTTTTTTATGCTTACAAAGGTTGTGAGTTGCCGTATCAGTGTCCCCTCACAGCCTGGTCCTGGCAGTAGTTTGATCCATGGAACTTAGCAACACAATGGGCCACTCAGCCCTCACTTCACAGCTAGGGCACCAGCAGGCAGACAGGTGGCCCATCAGGGACAGCATCCCAGAGACCTGTGTTGACCTGCCCTCCACCCAGTGGAATAAGAAACTTAGGGCCCAACAAATTTGGTTCTCCCACCACTCACAAAAGGAGCCCAGAACAGTAGGCAGCCAATACTCTTTGTCTCCACGGATAACACCAGCAAGGATCGCTCAGGAGCTCCAACAGCAGCAGAAGAATGAAGCAGACCAGAACAGCACTACAAGGCTCTGAAAAGTAACCTGTCTGTAAAAGTAAACCAGAATTCACCTATTAAACCGAAAAGGGCAAATATCAGCTGAAAAAGATTAAAGCACAATTAAGAGGCTCCTAATAATTAAAATATCCAGCATAAGGTAGAAAATCATGTATTACACCAAAGACCAGGAAAACGATGAGAAAAACAATAAGCAAATAAGAGAAGTGTGAATGAGAAAAGCAGTCAATAGATGCTAATATTAAGTTGAATCAAATGTCCATCTTCTCCAACAAGATCGAAGGCAGCTGTCATAAAACACAGGACACATAAACTCAACATATGTGTGCATATATATACCAATAATAAACAAGTGGAAACCAAAATTTAAAAATACCACTAAGAATCTCTCCACAGAGAATGAAAAAAGTAGGTATAAATCTAACAAAGCGTTTACAGGATTTATATAATGAAATGTCTAAAATGCTGATGAAATCAATCAAAAAACCCTTAAATCTTTGAAAGACATAGCATTTTTTGGATTAGAAGACCAAATATAGTAAAAATATCATTTCTCTTAAAATTTCTAGGTTTGATAAAGTTTCAGAAATTTTTTTTTGTTTGTAGACATGGATAAGTTTTCTAAAACTTATATGGAAAAGTAAAGTCCATTAAATAGTCAAAAGAACTTTGAAAAAGTAGAAGGAATAATCTCCTATACTAAAGCTTATAATATAGCTTTAGTAATCACAGCAGTGTATACTGGAGGAGGGGTAGACATAGATCTGTGAAACGGAAGAGATAATACAGAAATAGACCCAAACAAATATGGCTACTTAATTTTGGCAAAGGAGCATGAGTCAATTCATAGTAAAAAAAAAAAAATTCCCTCTCTTTTAGACCTATCCTTATATAAAAAATTAACATGGATCATGGAATTATAAGTGAAACAGGTATATTGAGAACATAAAAGAAAATGTGGGGGACTTAGGGCTGGGCAGGCAAAGTGGTCTTAGATTTGACATCCAAAACCCTATCCATGAGAGGAAAAAGTGCTAAATTGGATCTCATCTAAATTAAAAATTTGTTCTCTGAAAGGGATTTTTAAAAATCCGCAGACTGAGAGAAAATATTTGCAAATCATGTATTTGAGACAGATCTTGTATCTAAAATATGTAAAGAACTCTCAAAACTCAACATTAGAAAAAACAACTGATCCAATTAGAAAATGGGCAAAAAATCAAGGACAGACATTTCACTAATCGGCAGAAGGCAAATGAACACATGGAAAGATGTTCAACATCATTAGCTAGTAGAGAAACAAAAATTAAAACCACAGGGAGGTATCACTGCACATCTATCAGAATAGCTAAAATAAAAAACGGTGGCAACAAATACAGGCAAGAATATGCAGAAACTGGGGCACCTGGGTGGTTTAGTCAGTTAAGCATCTGACTTTTGATTTGACTCAGGTCATGATCTCACGGTCCATGGGTTCCAGCCCTGGATTGGGCTCTGTGCTGACAGAGCAGAGCCTGTTTGGGATTCTATGTCTCCCTTTCTCTGTGCCCCACCCCTGCTTGTGCTCTCTCTCTGTCTCTCTCAAAAATAAATAAACATTAAAGAAAAACAAATGAATGCAAAGAAACTGGATCACTCATACACTGCTGGTTTGAATGTAAAATGTTATAGCTACTTTGGGAAAGGGTGGTGGTTTTTGAAACTAAAAATAAATTTACTATATGACTCAGTGATGGCACTCCTGGGCATTTTCCCTGGAGAAATGAAGATATTTAAATGTAAGAATTTGTATGAATGTTCTTAGCAGCTTTATTCTTAATAACCCCAAACTGCACACTATCCACATGTCCTTTATGGTGCGAATAGATAAACACACTGGTACATTCATACCATGAAATATTATGCAGCAATAATTTAAAAAAATCATTAATACACTCAGAAACTTGGACGGATCTCAAGGAAATTACTGTGAATAAGAATATCAAAATGATACATAACTGCACATTTACATGAATATAACATTTGTGAAATAACAGTTATAAATATGGAGGACCAGTTAGTGGCTGATTAGCAGGTGGGGAAGGGGAACGTGTGCCAATAGAGAATAATCTTGGGTTGGTGACAGAGTTGGGTGTCTTCATTGTGGTGGTGATTATACAAAACCACCCATGTGATAAAATTGTGGAGGATTTTATACGCAAAAACACAAATGAGTGCATGTATGGTTGGTGACATCTGTACCTGCTCTGGCTTGTGTCATTGTCAGTTTCTTGGTTTTGATGCTGTGCTGTGTTTCTGTGGAATTTTGGCACTGGGGGAGAAGCTGCAGGAAAAGTGTCCCTGTGTATTTCTTGGCAAATTCCCCTGCATCTGTAATAACTTCAAAATACATATATATTTTTTAAAGTTTCTTTTTCCCAAGAAGCAATATGTTTATTAGGGATCAAAGAATTGCAATTCAGAGTACACAGATTTAGGTAGAAACCCAAATAGTATCCCATTTACAGGAGGTAAACTCAGGGCTGTTATGGGAAAAAAGGAAAATCAGGTAAGTTTTTTTGTTTGGGGTTTTTGTTTATTGTCAGATTGGCTAACAAACAGTGTGTAAAATATGCTCTTGGTTCATGGAGTAGATTTCCATGGTCCATCATTTACATACAACACTCAGTGCTCATCCCAACAAATGCCTTCCTCAAAGCCCATCACCCATTTTCCCCTCTCCCCCACCCCTCAATCCACCCTCAGTTTTCTGTTTTTAAGAGTCTCTTGTGGTTTGCCTCCCTCCTTCTCTGTAACTATTTTTTCCCCTTCCCTTCCCCCATGGTCTTCTGTTAAGTTTCTCAAGATCCACATATGAGTGAAAACATATGTTATCTGTCTTTTTCTGACTGACTTGTTTCACTCAGCATAATACCCTCCAGTTCCATCCACATTGCTGCAAATGGCCAGATTTCATTCTTTCTCATTGCCAAGTAGTATCCCGTTGTGTATATAAATCACATCTTTATCCATTTATCAGTTGATGGACATTTAGGCTCTTTCTATAATTTGGCTATTGGTAAAAGTGTGGCTATAAACATTGGGGTGCATGTGCCCCTATGAATCAGCACTCCTTTATCCTTTGGATAAATTCCTAGTAGTGCTATTGCTGGGTCATAGGATTGTTTTATTTTTAATTTTTTGAGGTACCTCCATACTGTTTTCCAGAGCAGCTGCACCAGTTTGCATTCCACTAACAATGCAAGAGAGTTCCCATTTCTCCACATTCTTGCCAGCATGTGTAGTTTCTTGAATTGCTCATTTTAACCACTCTGATTAGTGTGAGGTGGTATCTCAGTGTGGTTTTGATCTGTATCTCCCTGATGATGTGTGATATTGAACATTATTTCATGTGTCTGTTGGCCATCTGGATGTCTTCTTTAGAAAAATGTCTATTCATGTCTTCTGCCCATTTCTTCACTGGATTATTTGTTTTTTAGGTGCTGAGTTTGGTACGTTCTTTATAGATTTTGGCTACTAACCCTTTATCTGATGTATCATTTGCAGATATCTTTTCCCATTCCATCGGTTGCCTTTCAGTTTCGTTGATTGTTCCCTTTGCAGTGCAGAAGCTTCTTGATGAGTTCTAATAGTGCATTTTGCTTTTAATTTCCTCACCTTTGGAGACGCATTGAGCAAGAAATTGCTGCAGCTGAGGTCAAAGAGGTTGTTTCCTGCTTTCTCCTCTAGGGTTTTGATGGTTTCCTGTCTCACATTTAGGTCTTCCATTCATTTTGAGTTTATTGTATATGGTGTAAGAAAGTGGTCTAGTTTCATTTATTTGAGAGAGCGCACACATAGGAGCAGGGGAGGGGCACAGAGAGCGGAAGAGGGAGGATCTAAGCAGGCTCCGTGCTTTTAGCATGGAGGCCGATGCTGCGCTCAGTCTCCCCAACCTTGAGATTATGACCTGAGCCGAAACCAAGAATTGGTCGCTTAACCAACTGAGCCACTCAGATGCCCCCCAAATACATACTTTTTAATGGTGATGAATAGAACTAATGCATGATTATGAGTTTTATTCTGTCATCTTTTTTTTTTTTTAAAAAAAATCGATGTTGATTTATTTTTGAGAGAGAGAGTACAAGCAGTGGAGGGGCAGAAAGAGAGGCAGGCAGAGAATCTGAAATAGGCTCCACACTGTCAGCACAGAGCCGATGTGGGGCTCGAACTCATGAACCATGAGATCATGACCTGAGCCAAAATCAGATAGTCAACTGACTGAGCAATCCAGGCATCCCTATTCTGTCATCTTTTAACAAAGTCATTGTATTCACAGCTTTGGGTCCTTAAATCATTTTATACCCAAAATTAAAGTCTTTGCTCAGGCTGAGGATATGGTCAGAGACTTAAACCCTTTGCAATATACCAGTGTAATTAGTAACTCTTATTCCCTTCCATTTATCGTCAAAAGTAATTGACTGCAGGGGGAAGGGAATGGAGATTGGTGTAGAAAGAAAGGAAAAGAAAATTCAGAAGTCAAGTCAGAATTAATGCTAGAATTTGTTTTTCAGTAAGGGACAAAAAACTTTGAGTTTGGGGCACTATTTCCTTTTTATCTTTGTGAAGCCAAAAATCACACGATCACGTGGGAATTTTATTTTTAAATATATTTTAATGACGTTTATTTGTTGCTTACACCAAAATCTTTGGATTCTGTATAAATATATATAAGAAAAGCCAAGGCCCTTGGTGCAGTAAATGAAAAATCTAAAATAACTCTTAAGAATCCCAGTGAAATCGATTTTTAAAGACACAGGAGGTAGTAATAGTCCTATATTAAACTCTTGTAAACATTTCTCTGTTTCTTATTCTAACATCTGCCTCTCGAATCTTACTATTCATTATTTCTTCCCTTTCCAATTGGGAAGGACTTAGACCAGAGGTCAAAAGGTTGGAGCGTATAGCTCCCGCTCTGTCATACATTAGCTGTGTGATCATAGATTCATCAGCCTGTTTCTTCATCAGTTTCATTTTGAGAGAAAGATGGCACAAAAGTATTTCACAGTGCTGTAAAAATTCAGGGCACTATTAGCAATAGCTTTTCAGCTTCTAGGAAATTGGCCAATTTGAAAGGACAAAGAAGAGAGAAAAACTAAAATGTTCCGATTAAGCCAAAGAACACTGTTAAGGACTTCGAGAAGAGATCTCTGGGAGCCCAAAGATAAATCTGTCTGTGGAGTAAAATTCTATTTGTTTTCCATTTAAGGAATATATGGCAAAAAAACAAACAAACAAAAAACCCCACAACTCATAGCCTGTTATATCACCTTTTCATGAAAGTTTTGTGAGTATTGATAAGATAAAAAATTAGTAGAGAACTTACCACTGATAAGACTTAAATAAACAAAATTTAAAATCTAGTCTTAAAAACGTTGTTATGGAAGAAGAAGATGAAGAAGAGAATATGAAATAAATGCATTATGTGATATGTTTTGAAACCATATATAAATTGATCCTTATGTATAGATTTTCTGTAAGTTGGATGTAAGTCACCTTTATTATTTTAGCTCATTGTTTTTCTTGATGTTGAACTCTTTGTGCTCTGATAATTCTCTTTTGAATACTTTTTAACTGTTGTGGGTAAGAAGCTGCCATGCTTATAAGCACTTTCTTCCTGTATTAACAAAAGGTAACAATCACCTGAATTTTTCTTTCAAACCCAGAAAGTGGCGGATACTAAACCAGACCTTAGAAAAAGGTAAATGATGAACTCAAAAAAAAATATTCTGTGGCAGTGAGCATTTTCAGAGCAAGGAGGAAGGTTTTGTGAGTCACAGATTCCCAAAGTAGCTACTCTGTGCCGCCGCTCCAGAGATAAACAAAAGAATCCCCGGTTTCACAGATCGGCCAGCATTAGGATATAGGTGGCTTATGGCCTCACAGAGCCAAGACCCAGAACTGGGCCAGTGGTGCGAAGACGGCTGACACTGTCATCATCTCAGAGAACCCAGACAGTAATTTACTGAAATTGGCCATTTAGAGAAATGCACCCAAGATAGGCCATTTCCCAGAAATGGATATCACAGCCTTGCTCTGTGTGGCTTTGCACATGAATAGCCTAAAAAGTTACAGGATGATGAAGGGAGAGCCTGAAAAAGCCAAAAGGTCACGGAGATTGAAAGACATGATGGGGAAGAGATTTGACAATCTTAGGTTTAACAGCGGCAGCGGGGGACATTGGCGCAATTCTAAGGCTTGCAGCATGTAACCTTTGTCAACCTTATTGACAAAAGATTATGAAAAAAATTTAATAAAATGAAATTAGTTATCTGACATTATGCTCTATAAGAAGTTTTTTTTTTTTTTAGAGAGAGAGTGTGTGCGTGTGTGAGCAGGAGAGGGACAGAGAGAGAGAGAGGGAGAGAGAGAGATAATTCCAATCTCTTGAACCGTGAGATCACAGCCTGAGCTGAAATCAAGAGTCAGATAAGTAATTGATTGAGCCACCCAGGTGTCCCAAGAAGTTATGTAGATTTGAGGTGCTCAAATTATTCTAGTAGTACCAGGATCCTGGGTATAATGTATAACCCCACCCTTGTGTCCCAAGCTCTGGTGTGTGTTTGCTGACCTCGTCCCTTATGCCGGGCATTCACCATAACCTTCTGATTAGCCTGAGGAAAAGAGAAAATGAAAGATGTTTCATCTATATAATTTTTTTTTCTTTCCTGGTTAGGATGAGAGAGTGTCATTGGAAAGCCCTATCCAGAGACCCAAACATGGAGGAGATTTCTCTAGAGAATGAGAAAACCTACTGCTGTCTTATCATACTTCCACATGGCTGTTTCTAATCTTGTTCAGTCTGTTCTCCCTGCCTGGAGTGACATTGCCTTCTCCCCTTGTTCAAATGCTCCTTATCTTGCAATGCCTACCTTAATCATCTCTCTTCCCCTAGAAAGCCAACCTCAATCTTTCCTCCTTTCTCCACTCAAGCAATTAATTGTACTTTCTGGTATTCCTTAATTATTTGCTTGATTACTATTGCCTTTATGTTGTATTTTATGATTCATGGCTCTGTTCCCCACTAGACTGAAAAATAATTTCTGGCATTAAGATTAGAGTCGAAATCCTGATTTGGCCACTTGGCTGGATAATACAAGACAAATCACTTAAAAAACTTTTTGTGCCTTAATATCTTCAAGTATAACGTGGGAATTATAAAAATAAATAATAGTAAAAAAGTAAATACCATGTATGATTATTGGTAGAAAAATGTAATGTAAACTAATACTATTAAAATACTCCCAAAATGCCTAGAAGGTAGTAAATAGTGAATGTCAGCTATTGCTATTTTTATTATTTTCTTTGAGGATTTCAAAGAAATATGTAGTTACTTGCATATGATAGGTTCTCAATAATGTTTGCTTATGAATGAGTAACATTGATTTCTTCCTAATATGCATAGGCACTTGATTGATGCATATTTCGTGAGACGTGAGAACAGTGTACTTCTCTGATTGGTCGTGTGTGGTTGCCATGAATTTGACAATGGAGCTAGGATCAGAGTTAGAGAACGATGTCAAATACTAGGGATTCACTGGAGTTTAAAATGAGCAACTGCACTGGCACAATGAATCCTGAAGGTCAAGATGGTTGTGGACCAAGTATGGGGCAGAGGATGACATTCAAAAAGTAACATGAAAATGAAGTGGAAGCATCGTTAGAATATCTAGGCTAAAGAGGTCAGGGTGAGCACTGCGGTAAAGAATAGGGGATGAAATTTGGGCTGAAAATGTAGGGAATAGGACCACAGCAGGCTGAAACACAGGATGTGGCTTGAATCTTCAAGCTCGACAATGCTCACTGGCCACCTCCAGCTTTAAGCAGCCTCCCTGGTGTGTGCAGATAAGGCATGGCGGGTGAAGCTGCTTCCTGGGGTGAGAAAGGTTTTTTTCAGATGCCAATGCCTGCAGGGAAGATTCTTCTCACCAGGGAACTAACAACTGATATTAAGTGCCCAAAGCTAATGAAAGATCCCTAAGAGCAAAGGCACACTGTGCTAAAATGCTTAGTCAAGGATTAAGTTCAATCATTCTAGCTAAATCCATCCTTAAAGAGAGGGTGCTTACCTGAATTTGTTCAACTATGCCTCCATTTTCTTGATTTTTTTTCTTAAGGCAGTTTCTTCCAAAGGTCAATCTATAGTCAATTTATTTACTTAAGTTCTTATTCTTCATGCCCCTCACATTTTCTACACTATTTCTTTCATGCAATTGAAGTTACCTTACTATAAACTTAGACGAGTCATTACCTAGTATTAATGGGTGAAATTTCCTCCCTTATCTCCACAACCCATATTATAGAAACTTCCCACATTCTCTTCTCAATATCTTCTTCCACAGGCCAGGCTGCTTGAGTGGTGGGCCATATGAATCACCTACCTGCCCATAATCACTTGATCCAATAAATCAGATCTCTCTCCTAGGGTTTTGTAGTTGGCATTCAGAGACTCCAATTGCTTTCCTGTGGATCTCCTGGATTGGGATGCTATTTAGGCTGCTATAAACCTTTTCTGCCATGTTCAGAGAGAAGTAAATAAAACTTTACATTTGGATTTTTGGTGGCAAACTAGAAATCCGATGCAGTTTAAAAAAAAGAGGACACATATTGTTTCACTGAACGATCCAGAATTATCTATTCTCATGAATGGTTAGAGCAAGGTGTTTATACGTAGCTATAAAGAACTTTTCACCTTTCAGTTCTGTTTTTTTTTTTTTTTCCTATGTTTGTCGTCTTCTCTGTCAGGACTGATGGCCCTACTAGATATTGTGTACATGACTCTTAAACCTTTTGATCTCAGAAAGAATGAGAGCCTCCATATCTAAAATACATACAGAATACTTAAAAGTTTACAAAAACCCAACAAAAAAAAATTTGAACATGTTACCAAAGAATGTACTTGCATTGAAAATAAACATACATGAAGATGTTCAATATCATTAGTTAACATTACCATTAGTTATCATTATTTAAAATGAAAAAGACCGACTATACCAAATATTGGAGAATATGTGAAGTAACAGAAAAATGTGACGCTTGGAAAAGTTTAACAAAATTGAACAGTGTATTAATAAGACTTAGCAGAAAAGAAATAGAAAAATGATATTGGAAATGTAAGAGAGAATAGTTATTACCATAGACCCATCAAACATTGAGGGGATAAAATGAGAAATATTATAAACACCTTTTTGGAAATAAATTCAATAATATGAATGAAATAGACAATTCCTAGAAAAAACACAGTTTACCAAAATTGAAGAAATAGAAAATCTGAATAATGTCCCTGTATGACAAGGACATTATAAGAAAAAAATTATAGAACAGAATCCCTTTTAAATATAGACACTAATGACCTTTATAAAAGTACTGGCATGCTATATGTAGAAATGTAAAGAAATGGGGGCACCTGGGTGGCTCAGTTGGTTGGGTGGCCGACTTCAGCTCAGGTCATGGTCTCACGGTCTGTGAGTTCGAGCCCCGTGTCGGGCTCTGTGCTGACAGCTCAGAGCCTGGAGCCTGCTTCAGACTCTGTGTCTCCCTGTCTCTCTGCCCTTCCTCTGCTCATGCTCTGTCTCTCAAAAATAAATAAAAGTTAAAAAAAAAAGTTAAAAAAAAAGAAATGTAAAGATAAGAACAAGCAGGATTTATTGTAGGAAGTCATTTGGTTTAACAATAAAAAGATTGAGTATAATAGTTTATGTTCTTATATAACAAAGAAAGCACGTAAGAATTTCAAAGTGAAGAAAAAGTTAACTTCATTCATCACTCATTAATGATGAATAAAAATAATGAGAAAACTCTGAATAGAAGGGAATTTTCTCAATTTTGAAAAGGGTATCTACTAAAAACTACAGTAAATACTCCTTAATGGTGAAATAATGAACACGTTCCCCTTTCATTTGGGAAACAAGTGAAGAAAGTTGATTGTCACCACTTAATTAACATTTTACTGGAAGTCCAAGCTAGTGCAATAAGACATGAAAAGAAAATAAAAGTCATAAGAATTGGGCAAAAGAAAATAAAACTTCTTTATAGGCGATAACTTTTCATTTTGAACATTCTCAGGCATCTGCAACACAAATACTAGAACTATTAAGTGAAATTAACATGGCGTGATATAAGATCAATATGCAATAACTATTATGAGCAGCAAACAATTGGAAAATCAAATCCAAAAGCAAATCTATTTATAATTTAATCAAAAGCATAAAATAATATAATGAAATATATACAAACATATAAACTGAAAAATAAACACATTTCTAAATAAAATTAAGTCTTATGTAAATAGAGATGAATTGTACGTAGATTGAAAAACTCAATATTGTTAAAATCTCAGCTCTTTCCAGATTGACGAATATATTCCATATGAACACAATTAGAATTCTAAGACTTTTCTATAGAAATTGCCAAACTGGTTGTAAAATTATTTGGAAAAGCAAAAGATCTAGGCAAATAAAAACTGTTGAAGAAGGAAAAAAATGGAAGAACTGACTTTACCTAACACGTATAAAACAGTATGACATTAGCATAGAGAGTGACAAATATATTAATGCAACAGCATAGGGAGCCCCAAAATAGACCATTGTGAATGGTAAATAGTTATTTGACAAAAGTCCAAGCCAATGGAATGGAGAAAGAAAAGAGTTTTCAGAAAATGTCACACTAGACCAACTGTATGTGCATTTGGAAAAAAGTAAAACTTCACTCTTGTACCACCCTTAATACTTAATTATGTACGTCGACGATATCCATAGAGTGGTGCAGGCACTTTGGAAAATATTTGCCATTTTTTCATAAAGTTAAACACTGAAACTATAAATCCTCTGAAAATACTGGGAGAATATATTTTCAGTCTAGAGGAAGGCAAAAATTTGTCAGAGAAGACCCAGAAAACACTAAAAGAAATAATAAATTTGATTTCATCACATGTAAAAACACCCATTCACCGTAAGCCCATATCACAAAAACAGAAAGGTAAGCCACAACCCAGAAAGAGTTTTCAAAATAAAAACTTCTAGCAAAAGACCTTTACCCGGAATATTTAAAACTCTTCTACCTATACATTAAAAGAAAAAAAACAAAACAAAACAAAAAACCCAGCTCCATATGAAAACGGGTAAAAGACTTTTAGAGACATTTAACAAAAGAAGATATATGAGTGGCCAATGAGCATGTCATGTCAATGGTTACTCATGAAGTTCAAATATAAGCCCATAATGAGCTACCACTGCACACATACTGGAATGGCTAGAATTAAAATGATTGACAACGTCAATATTCACAAGACTGGTGAGACTTTAATACATTGCTCCTGTGAGACTAAAATTGTATGTCTGTTTTGGAAAATTCTTAGCAACTTTTCATGTAATTAAAGCTTCATCAATTTTATAAGACAACACTTTCCTTTCTAGATATTTACAAAAATACTTAAAACATATATCCACAAAAAGACTTTTTTGTTTATAGCAGAAGAATGTTTATAGCAGCTTTAGGGGCACCTGGGTGGCTCAGTCGGTTAAGCGTCCAACTTCGGCTCAGGTTGTGATCTCACGGTCTGTGGGTTCCAGCCCCGTATCGGGCTCTGTGCTGACAGCTCAGAGCCTGGAGCCTGCTTTGGATTCTGTGGCTCCCTCTCTCTCTGCCCCTTCCCTGCTCATGCTCGCTTTCTCTCTCTCTCTCTCTTTCTCTCTCTCTCTTTCTCTCTCTCAGAAATAAACATTAAAAAAATGAAAAAAATGTTTATAGCAGTTTTATTCATAAAAATAAAAAATTGGAAATAACCCAATGTCTGTTAATATTTGGGTGGATAAATTGTGGAATAGTCATACAAATGGATACTATTTAGCAATAAAAAATACTGATACATGCAACAATGTGGGTGAATGTTAATGTTTGTTACTGAGAGAGAGCAAGACAGAGCGTGAGTGGGAGACGAGCTGAAAGAGAGAGAGAGACAGAATCCAAAGCAGTTTCCGCCTCTGAGCTGTCACCACAGAAAGCCAGCTGTGGGCTCGAACTGATAAACTGTGAGATCATGACCTTAGCCAAAGTAGGATGCTTAAGGGACTGAGTCACCCAGGCACCCCAACATGGATGAATTTTTAAAAAAGTTAAGCAGGAAAAGCCAGACCCAAAAAAGCACATATCACTGTTCTATTTATAGAAGTTCAATAGCAGGCAAAATCAACTTTTAATCACAGAAATTAGAAAGTGGTTGCCCGGAGGATGCGACTGACTTGAAAGAGGCACAAGGAAATTTCCTGGAGTGATAAAAGTGTTCCACGTCTCATTTTAAATGTGGTTATATAGGTATGTGCAGTCGTTACAACACATATGTGTTTCATTGCTTGTAAAGTATCTTTAAATTAAAAGCAAACATAAAAGAAACGAGATATGTTTTAAAAAAAGAATTAGGAAGAGAAAACAACAGAGCCTCAGCTAAAGACAATTGTCTCTCAATTCGATTGCAGGCAAGACTTGCAGGCAGCTTCCAATAAGCCTGAATTGCAGGTTGATATACCTGAATTTCAATTTCTCTTTCTCTTCTTTTTGGTGTGTGACCTTGGGCAAATATTTTAATCTTTCTTGGTTTTAACCTGTAAAATGAGTAAATTGGATTTAATGCTGTTTCCTTCAAATGCGGTGAAAGACATTTTAGGGATAAGCTGAAAGTTCAGTCTCCTCCAGTAATGTGGTATTCAGCCAAGTTTCCGAGTATTTTACTAGCGGCACATCTCTTATCATCCGACTCTTGTTTCAGTCCGGCACTGTATCTGTCCCAGCTGAGAAACAAATCACAATGGGTCTCACATGCAGAGATTCTTTCTTGGGTGGTGGATGGGAGTGGGATTCAGTCATACAAAAAAGAATAGGACTACGTAGGTTTTTAGATTTTTAAACAGATTGGAGGGAGCGGTTTCGAGTTCTAATCCTAGTTCTGTGACTTTGGACAGGTCACTTTAAAATAATCTGTTGGTCCTTATTTTCATTATCTTCAAAATAGTGAAGTTTTCCTACAGGATATTCAAAATTGATTACAGCAATTATAAATCCCCGCACAACTAGAGTCTATGCACTTTAGTCTCTTTACTCTATAAGATTACTTTTTCTAAATGTCAGACTAATTTTTACTACTCCACAGGTTAAATCTTTGACTGACTTCTCATCACACCAATGTACCATGCAGAGCTTTGCACCTGCATTTATTACCTGTGTTATCTCCAATTACATATCTTCCTGCCGTCTTTTGAACCAATGAACATTAGGTGTTCCTCAAATGCACTAGAAAGTCAAATATCTTCTTAATTTTGCTCATCTGTTCCTTCTGCCTGAGAAATCCATTGACAGCTTATTGAATTAGCGAAAGTTTTCCTGTCTTTGAAGAATGATTTGATTACTTGCTTCCTTTCTGCCCAGCTAGCCTCTCTCTAACTTCTATGTGGAGTTGGAAATCACTTTTTAGTGCTCTGGTTTCCAGAATATCCTCATAGCTTTGCATATCCTTATTGAGAAGTACCCCCCCCATTCCTCTATCCCCCCCCCAACACTCCACACATACAACATTTATCTGAAACAAAGGAAAGGAATTTGCTATTTCCTAAGCCAGGGAGAACCACCCCACCAGGACACAGACTATGAACAAAGCAAGAAGTCAGCATAGGCAGGGTTAGAAGTGTGCTGCCTAGAAATTGGCAGACTTTCAGAAGTAATAGTTTAGAGAATCTTGTGCATGGGTTTTGAAAGGAGGCTGCCACTGATGGGTGGGATTAACACTGGTTCTGTGGTTACCTATTTACAGTTTGGGACTACGGCCAAAAAATAGATATTTTTAATTCCTACCTTAACCATAGTACTGAACATTTTTGTATATTAACCATTGATTTTATTTTTTTGGTCTCTCTTCTCACTGGACTTAAGTTCCTTGATGGTAGGATGACTGTCAGATTCATCTTTATATTTCAAAGATGCACAAAAGTGAATGAATGTTTGAAAATATAAACATGAAAATAAAACAAGATACAGAATATATCCATGTTTACCAATGGAAACATATGAGTCTAGCTCCCATATGATGGTCTTTTTGTTTTAATTTTTAAAATATTTATTTTGAGAGACAGAGGGTGAGCAGGGGAAGGGGAGAGAGAAAGGGAGAGACAGGATCTGAAGCAGGCTTCAGGCTCTGAGCTGTCAGCACAGAGTCTGATGCTGGGCTAGTACACACGACGGTGAGGTAATGACCTAAGCGAAAGTCAGACGCTTAACCTACTGAGCCACCCAGGAGCTTGTATGATGGTCTTAATTCAATGTATGAAAAGGTATGAAGAAAATCTAAAAAAAATTGGCACCAGTTTAAAAATCCTTGCTTGGAAATTTGGTAGATTTTTTTTCCCTAATGCCTCTTTTCTTAAAAACTTATTTCCAGATTAAACCAACCAATGTCCTTTGTTATCCATTATTATCTGTTAATTTCTGTTTATTATTTCCATGTAGAGCCTGGCTGCTGGAGAAACAGGGAGGAGACCCATAACTAGACGACAGGCAGCCTAGGGATCAAGGAAGTGTTAAATTTCTTCCCTTTATGTTTAGAATTTTAAAATCCAGGAAGTAAAATAAATCACAACAGAAGGAGTGTAAGTTACTTTGTCATCAGACAGTTTTCACATGTGAAGAGGTGGGAGAAAGAGGCATTCTATTCTTATCAGTGTCAGGGCTGCCGCTATTTGATATATCTTATATGCACAATCTCACATTTGCTAAAACCACATTGATAGGTATTTCAAGACTGTTTGTAGAAGGTGATTTACCATCCCTCTCCCACCTGTTCAGCTCTAAAAGCTGAGAGTTTTCTGGAGAAAATGTTGCTTAGAAATACATCAATTCATCAGCATAGAATGACTTAGATACAGAATAAGTTCTATGGCATTTAGGAAAGGAGAGGGGCCATCTTTTATATAGAATGAGGCAGAAGGTGTGGAGAACCAGACAGCTCATGTGCGCATACGGACTTTTTTGTTCCGATAATTTTTCCAAAAGGGATCATGGTTATTCTCTGTCACGTTTTTTCTGCTTACCTAACTGGCATATTTAGACAAGAATTTTGTACTTGTATGAAAATGCTGATAGGTGATCACCCATTACACTGTGGCCAAATAGTTTTCTCAGTCATGTTGGAACACGTGTTATATGCAAAGATATAAGAAAATATTTCTTCAAACATCTTTGCCTTTATTTGACAGAGATTTTAGGTACTTTGAACAGATGTAATTGTCTCTTTTTCAGGATTTGTGAGCCCACAATATGGTGTCAGTAGGCATTAGTTAGTGTTCAGAGACTTTGATTTTAGGCATTATTTTTTGTGTTCACACAGTAAGGACCAGCAGACTCAATACTTGGTTTAGAGTTTCATATGGAATTGAACCTGAGTCATACTTGGTTATAGGAAATAATAATATGGCTGATATTCAAGCTCCAAAATGGGTCCAAATTTTCATGTCCTTGGGGATTTTGGGAGAGCGATTGTGAGCCACCAAGTATCTTATTTGCCAAAGAACTCCACTGGGTTTGCTCATTGAAGGTTTAGGGAAGTTCTGAGTCAGACTTCTATTGGGACTCAAGGATATCCTCAAGAAGGTAACTAATACTTGAAATGCTATTTTTGAGAAGGGAAGCTTACCAACAAGGTCGGCAACAGGGCCAGCTTCATGGACACACAACCTATGCAGTCAAAAGAGACCCACACTTAATGTAATGGCTTGCTATCTACTATCTTGAATTTCTTATTTTTAACATGAGATTCCATATTTTTATCATGCACTGGGTTCTGCAAGTTATGTACTTGGTCTGCCCTCTCAAGCCAAGAAAAATCCAATGGCTGTTGGTCTTATTCCAGGAACACAAAGGGGTGTGAGAGAGAAGAATTTCACTGTTAGGCTAAATAGATTTACTAAAATGACACCATAAGAAGAGGCTTAATTGCTACAACACAGGAAACTGTACAAAATCTGGCAAGGGAAAGGTAACCTTCCCCTTCCAGAGTTGACAGCGACGCTGACAGTGAGAAGCAAGGTCAGTTTGGGCAGGCACCAAGAGACCACAGGCTTGAAAGCGGTCCTGGAGAAGAGGCCTGCAGTGTCTGTGGGCCAAAGATCCTCTTGTTTTGGATACTGACATGGAATCGCCTTGAGCCACTCAGGGTGCATGCAGAAAAGAGATGACCATCATAATTGTCCTCCCAGATGTACACATTCTCGTACAAATGGAAGATACTACAAGGGTAGGAGGATGGGGAGACCTGTTGAAAGCAGAAATTAGAAATTCTGAGTAAAGCTGGAACCGGGAAGAATGGGAAATAAAACCCAGATGGCGACTTTCTTCTGCCAGGTATGATTTTGGAAACAAGTGTCTCGTTTAAAATTTCTGTGATTTTAAAACTTTTCTGTAAAAATAGAGCTGCTTAGAGTTTGAGGGAAGTCAAGGAGACGCCCTTCAAGAAGTATCTGCAGCTCGACTTTGTATTTCTATTACATTTTGTGAAAACTGGGAGGAAACTATTCTGATCTTTTTCCTTAGTGAAAATATGAGTATTGTGAATGTATGTAGGGATTGTATTAAAATGTGTTCATGAGAAAAGGCTGTAAAATTGGAAATTCATGAAGCCTAGTAAAGATGAAAGTATAGGATAGACCTTTCACACAAGGATAAGCAGATTTTTAAAATATGTCTCTAAAGCTGGCTTGAACTCGATTGTAGAAACAGATGGCCTTGTAGACAGTTTAGATTGGAGCAAAAAAGAAATATTGCTTGCTTTGAGATGGCCTGGAATTCAAATGAGAGCTGTACCTCAAGACTGCAAGGTTGAAATTTGACCGTGAAAAGGCAGATGGGAGGCCACCAGCTGTCTTACTGCTACACTTAGATGGAAAACTACCTGAGGGCAGGGCCGGCATCTATCCCGAGGCTGTGGATGGTGAATACACATGGCTCATGGTGATAAGGAGAGCTGCACTCATGAACAACAGCAACAAGGAACAAATAGAGGACTATTTAATCCAGGCATGGAAGTTATTTTGCTTATATGATAGAACAGGACTCCAATTTAATTTTTTAGAGTATGCATTTTTATTGAAGTATAATTGTTATAAAATGTTAGTTTCATGTGTACAACATGTTAAACAATTCTGTACATTACTCAGTGCTCACCACAAAAGTAGAGTCACCATCTGTCACCATGAGTTACTAGAATATTACGGACTATATTCCCTGTGAGGTACATTTCCATGACTTGTAAAAATTCTAATTCCAGTATAGTTAATACACAGTGTTATACTGGGTTCAGGTGTACGTTAATTCAACAGTTCCATATATTACTCAGTGCTCAAGAGATAAGTGTACTCTTAATCTCCTTCACCTATTTCACCCAGCCCTGCATCCACCTCTCCTCTGGTATCCATGAGTTTGTTGCGTATAATTCAGAGTCTGTTTTTTGGTTTCTTTCTCATTTTTTCCCTTTATTCATTTATTTCTTAAGTTCCACATCTGAGTGAAATGTATGGCATTTATGTTTCTCTGATGGGCTTATTTCACTTGGCATTATACTCTCCAGATCCATCCATGTTCTTGCAAAGGACAAGATTTCATTTTTATATATATATATATATATATATATATAGCTGAATGATATTCCGTTGTGTATATATACCACATCTTCTTTACCCACTTATCAATTGATGAGCATTTGGGCTGCTTCTATAGTTTGGCTATTGTAAATAATGCTACAATAAACATATGGGTGCATGTATCCCTTTGAATTACTGTTTTCATATTCTTTGGGTAAATACCTAGTAGTGTGACTCCTGGATCATAGCGTAGTTCTATTTTTAAATTTTTGAGGAACCTCTACTGTTTTCCAGAGTGGCTGCATGAGTTTGCATTCCCACCCGCAGTGCAAGAGGCTTCCACTTTCTCCACATCCTCACTAACACCTGTTGTTTCTTGTGTTGTTGATTTTAGCCATTCTGACAGGTGTGAGGTGATATCATGGTTTTGATTTGCATTTCCCTGATGATAAGTGATGTTGTCTTTTCATGTGTCTGTTGGCCATCTGGATGTCTTCTTTGGAGAAATGTCTGTTCCTGTCTTCTGTCCATTTTTAATTGGATTATTTGTGGGTTTTTTGGTGTCAATTTCTATAAATTCTTTATGTATTTTGGATATTAATCCTATATCAAGTATGTTATTTGCAAATACCTTCTCCCATTCTGTAGGTTATCTTTCAGTTTTGTTGGTTGTTTCCAATGTTGTGCAGAAGTATTTTATTTTGATGTAGTCCCGCTAGTTTATTCAGAAGATATATCTAGAAAGATGCTGCTACAACCAAAGTCAGAGAAAAACTTCCTATGTTCTGAACAAGGATTTTTATGGTGTCAGGTCTCACATTTAGGTCCTTAATCCATTTTGAGCTTGTTATTTTTTATTTATTTATTTTTATATAAGAAAGTTTCCTTCTTTTGCATGTTGCTGTCCAGTTTTCCCAACAGCATTTATTGAAGAGAATTCTTCCCGCTGCATATACTTGCCTCTTTGGTTGCAGATTAACTAACCATATAATCATGGGTTTATTTCTGGACTTTCTGTTGTGTTCCATTGATCTATGTGTTTATTTCTGTGGCAGTACCCTCCTGTTTTGATTACTACAGGTTCGTAATATAATTGGAAGACCAGAATTGTGATCCTTCCAGTTTCGTTTTTCTTTTTCAAGATGTTTTGGTGATTTGAGTTCTTTGGTTGTTGCATACAAATTTTAAGATTGTGTGTTCTATTTCTGTGAAAAACACTATTGGTATTTTGTAAGGCTTGCATTGAATATGTAGGTTGCTTTGGGAGTATAGACATTTTAACAATATTTATTTTTCCAAACGATGAATATGGAATGTCTTTCCATTTCTTTATCAATTTCTTGATAAATCTTCAATTTCTTTCATCAATGTTTTATAGTTTTCAGAGTACAGGTCTTTCACCTCTCAGGTTAAGTTTATTCCTAGGTATTTTATTATTCTTAGTGCAACTTTAAATGTATTTTCTTAATTTCTCTTTCTGCTGCTTCATTATTGATGTATAGAAATGCAGTGGAATTCTTTATTTGATTTTGTATCCTGGGATTTACTGAATTCATTTATCAGTTCTAGTAGTTTTTTGATGGAGTGTTTAGGATTTTCTATATATAGTATCATGTCACCTGCAAATATTGACAGTTTTACTTCTTCCTTGCTGATTCAGGTGCCTTTTATTTCTTTCCACTGTCTTATTGCCGTGACTAGGACTTCTAGAAATATGATGAATAAAAGTGGTGATTGTGGACATCCTTGTTTTGTTCCTCAGCTTGGGGGGAAAGTCTTGGTTTTTCTCCATTGAGTGTGATGTTTGCTGTCTTTATTATGTTGAGGTGTGTTCCTTCTGAACCCACTTTATTGAGGTCTTTTATAATGTATGAATTTTTTTATTTTCTCAAATGCTTTTTATGCATCTATTGAAAGTATCATATGGTTTTTATCCTTTCTCTTATTGATGTGATGTATCATGTTGATTGATTTGTGAATATTGAACCATGCTTGCATTCCAGGAATTGATCATGGTGAATGATTTTATTTTTTTTAAAGTAAGTTCTACACTCAATGTGTGGCTTCAACTTACGGCCTTGAGATCAAGAGCCATGTGCTCTACCCACTGAGCCAGCCAGGTACCCCATAATGAATAATTTTTTTTTACTGTATTGTAGGATTTGATTTGTTAATATTTCGTTGAGGATTTTTGCATTCATATTCAGCAGACATATTGATTTGTACTTTTTTTGTGTGGTAACGTCTGATTTTGGTATTAGGGTAATGCCAGTCTGGTAGAATGACTTTGGAAATTTTCTTCCACGTCTATTTTCTGGAATAATTTGAGAAAAATAGGTATTAATTCTTTTTATAATATTTGGTACTATTCACCTGTGAAACCTGGGATTTGTTTGTTGGGAGTTTTTTGATTACCAATTCAATTTTGTAACTAGTAAGTGGTCTGTTCATATTTTCTATTCTTGATTCTATTTTGAATGATTATATATTTCTAGAAATTTATTCATTTCTTCTGGATTTTCCAATTTGTTGGCATATAATTATATCATAATACTCTCTTATAATCTTTGTATTTCTGTGGTGTCAGTTTTTTCTTCTCCTTCACTTCTGATTTGAGTCTTCTTTTTCTTAATGAGTCTGCCTAAAGATTTATCAATTTTATCTTTTTAAGAAACCAGCTCTTGGTTTAATTGATTTTTTTAGGTGTCACTTTCATTTATTTTAACTCTAATCTTTATCATTTCTTTCCTGTACTAGCTTTGGGTGTGGTTGTTACTTTCTAGTTCCTTTAGGAATGAAGTTTGCTGCATCTCAAAGATTTTGTACAGTTTTTCCATTTTCATTTCTCTGAAGGTATTTTTTTTAATTTCCTCTTTGATTTCTTCACTGACCCATTGAATCAATGATTGTGTCATTATGCAGTGCTCTTCTTCGAGTCTTGCTACAGTTTTTATTTTAAAGTCTCTTTTGTCTAATATAAATATTTCTACCCTGGCGTTTCCCACCCCCCACATTTGTATGATATATATTTTTTAATCCCTTTTCTTCAGTCTGAAATGTGTATGTATCTTTAGGTCTGAGGTGAGTCTCTTGTAGGTATCATATAGATAGGTCTTTTTGGTTTTGTTTTATTTTTTTTATCCACTCACCCTGTGTCTTTTGATTGAAGCATTTAGTCCATTTATATTTAACTTAATTATTGATAGGTATGTGCTTATTGCCAATTCATTGTTTTCTGTTTTTTTTTCTTTGTTCCTTTCTTCTTCTCTTGGTCTCTTGTAATTTGATGGCTTACTTTAGTGCTATGCTTGGATTGTTTTCTGTTTATTTTTTGTGTATCTGTTATATGTTTTTATCTGTGGTTACTATCAGGTTTGTAGACAATATTTTATATACAACAGTCTACATTAAAGTCATGGTCACTTACCTTTGAACACATTCCAAAAGCACTAGATTTTTCCTTTCCCCTCCACAGTTTATGTATATGATGTAGTATTTTACATCTTTTTATTTTTTATATCCCTTGAATAATTTTGGTGATATAATTGATTTTACTACTTTTGTGTTTTAACTTTTATACTGGCTTTAAAGGGATTAATGTACTACCTTTGCTATATGTTTGTTTTTTCCTGTGAAATTTTTCCCTTTTACAGTTTCTTACTCCTGATTATGGTCTTTTCTTTCCACTAAAAGAATTCCTTTTAACATTTCTTATAAAGCTGGTTCAGTAGTTATGAAGTTCTTTAATTTTTGTTTCACAAAATTTTTATATCTCCTATTCTGAATCATAATCTTGTCTGGTAGAGTATTCGTGGTTAGAAGTCTTTTTCTTTCAACATTTAGAATATTTCATACTACTGTCTTCTGGCCTGCAGTTCATGCCGAAAAATCACCTCATAGCCTTATGGTGTTTGTTTTGTATGCAACTGTTTTCTCTGGCTGCTGTTAAAATTGTCTCTTTATCATTTACATTTTTCCATTTTATTTTATTGTATTTTTTAAAAGTTCATGTATTTATTTTGATACAGAGAGACAGAGTCAGAGCATGAGAAGGGAAGGGGCAGAGAGAGAAAGAGAGAGAGACAATCTCAGGAAGACTCCATGCTGTCAGCACAGAACATGACATGGGACTCAGTCTCACAAATTGTGAAATCATCACCTGTGCTGAAATCAGGAGCTGGACACTTACCAACTGAGCCACCCAGGTGCCTGACTTTTTTTTCTATTTTAATGATGATATGTCTTGGTGTGGACCTCCTTTGGTTTACCTCTGTGATTCCTGAATCTGAATGTCTGTTTTCTTCTCCAGATTGAGGAAGTTTTCTGCTATTTTTTCTTCAAATAAGTTTTCTGCCCCCTTTTCTCTCTCTTCTCCTTCCGGAATCCCTATATGGAGTATGTTACTATGCTCCATGATGTTGTACAGTTTCCTTAATTATTCTCATTTATTATTCTTTTTTCTTTATGGTGTTCAGCTTGGTTGCTTCCCATTACTCTGCCTTCCGGATAACTGATCCATCCTTCTGCATCCTCTAATCTGCTGTTAATTCCTTTTAGTGTATTTTTTATTTTAGTTATTAAATTCCTCAACTCTGATTCTTGTAAATATTTTCTATATGTTTGTGGAAGTTCTCACTGAGTTTATCCACTCTTTTTTGCAAGTTCAGTGAGTATCCTTATAACCATTACATTGAATTCTTTTTCTTTTAAGTTTATTTATTTATTTTGAGAGAGAGAGGGAGAGACAGCAGTGGTGAGGTGGAGTGCAGAAAGAGAGATGGGGAGAGAGAATCACAAGCAGGCTCAGTGCTGTCAGCATAGAGCCTGATATAGGACTTGAACCCACAGACCTGAGCCGAAACCAAGAGTTGGATGCTTAACTGACTCAGCCACCCAGGCATCCCATACATTGAATTCTTTATCAGACATACTGCTTATCTCTGTTTCATTTAGCTTGTTTATAATGATTTGTGTCTTGTTCTTTCATTTGGGACTTATTTCTCTATCTGTTTTTTTTTTTTTTTTTTTTTTTTTTTTTTTTGTAGCTGTCTGGGTGTGTTTGTATGTATTAGGTCAGTCAACTACGTCTCCTGGTTTTGAAAGTAGTGGCTTTGTATAGAAGAGATTCTGCAGTGTCCTATAGTGCTGCCCCCTGGTCATGAGAACCAGGTGCTCCAGGGATGCTTTCTGTGTGGACTGTATGTATCTGTTGTGGCTGAGCTCTGATTGCCTTTAGTCCAGCTGGCTGTGATGACTCTTTTGGAACATGGGCAAAGTTTGCTCTTCATGCTATTGAGAGACCTGTCAGTGCCACCACAGGCACATTGGCGGGTGAAGACAGCATTTAGTGTAGCTGTCTGCAGTTAGCCTCTCTGCCACAAGTGCAGGCACACTACAAGACAGGGCTTCCTCCATGCACAGCCAGCTAAGGGGCTGGGCAGCTGAAGTGAGTACATTGGTGTGTGGGCTTATCTTCCATGCCTCCTCAGGGCAGCAGTCACTTTGGAGTGGTGCTAGTCCTGGCCAGGGCTTTCTGCTAATTGTGGCAGTCAGGAGCTACTTTGGAGGGAGACCTGCAGAGCCAAGCAGGTTGGGTGAGTTCGTAGGGGTCAACAGGGTGGGCCATAGTGCTAACGAGGTAGTTGGAAAGGGTTAGAAGCGGCTCCCACCAGCACCCAATTATGTACACTGGGAGAGGGGCAGAGAAATGATGTCTACAAGCAATTTCGCTCCCAGAGAAACCTGCACATCCCTTCGTTTCTAGCACACATTATAAGATTATTCAATAAATCTTCTTCATGCATACCCCATGAGCTTTTCAAACTGTTTCTAGGCCGTGTTTCAAGCCAAGTTATTTAGTACCCTGACTCTTCAAGGGCAGGGATTCAGTTTCCTGTTGCCCTCAGGCTATCCTGAAGTGAAGCCCACTGATTTATAAAGCTCTCGGAGCTAAATTCCTTTGTTTTTTAAAGCAAAGTATTATAGGGACTCATCCCTAGTGTGTGTCCCCCGTTCTAGAGGTGCCTGGCATGGGGTCTGATCTTCTCTTCTCCAAGCTTGTGATGTCCTTCCCATTTGTAGTTAGTCGTGCAGGGTGTTTGGTTCTTGATCACATCTTTGCCCTTCTTTCCCTTTTCAATGTGGCTTCTCTATATTTAATTATAGAAAGTCTGTTTCTACCTTCAGTCTTCAGATTGTTTTCACAGTCAGATAGATGGAGCTGTTATCTGGGTGCGTTGTTGTGACAAGGGGAGTTTAGGATCCTTCTACTTCATCTTCTTCCCCTGGAAGATGGGGACTCGAACTTTTAAGTTTAATTAATGATCTAAAACCTCTCCTGAATTAGTATGATGCTTGTGTTAAGTTACTGAAACATTTTTCTTCGGCTAGGTATCATGATATCTGATGAAGAATTTCTACCAGAGAGCTCCCACTCTGTCATTACAATTCAGTGGAGAAATAAATGACAGCAATTAACATGCTATCCATTTAACTGCTTCAAAAATTAAATATTCTGTAGTATAAATGCTCATCTGAAAGAAATGTCTCCAGAATTCTGAGGGCTGATGTTATGTCTGTTTTAACTCTAAATGTATGCGTTGTCTTCAGACATTGAGGAGGTGAAAAACTCTTCAGCTTGGAACATAACGTGGTAAAACAAAAATGACATGGGTCCTTGATCAAATAAACTTGGGTCTGAATTATAGTCCCATCAGTCACTCGCCATGTTATATAGGCAATAATTATTTCTTGGCGTACATCGTGTTATTCTTAATAGGCCAGATTACGTTGCCCTACAGACAATTCCCAAACCTCAATTGCTTTACACAAAAGTTTATTTATTGTTTATAATATCTTTCAACATGGATTGCTGGGGCTCCACGTGTTGTAGTCACTTGAGGATCCAGGCTCGTGTAGCTTCTAGTATGAGAGGAACTTCTGTAGTACCATGGAAAAAGGAAAACGTCACGTGTATTATGTATTAGATCTTAGTTTCTACCCAGAAATGACGCATGGTTACTATCAGTCATATTTCACGGGCCAAAGAAGTCACCTTGCCGTGACAAAATTCAAAGGGAGTGGGAGGGTGAAGTCCCACTGTGGGTGTAGAGAAAGAAGAAAACTTGAATATTTTTGAAAACTACCACAGGAAAATAAAGCCTACTCCATAAGGTTGTTGTTTAATCATGTATGTAAAGCATCTTAACAGTAACAGAGGCTCAGGTCACCTGATGGCGTAGTTGGTTGAGCATCTGACTCTTGATTTCGACTCAGGTCATGATCCCAGGATCATGTGATAGAACCCTGCAATGGGCTTCGTGCTGAGCACGGAGCCTGCTTAATATTCTCTCTCTCTTTCTCTCTCCCCCTCTCCTCCTCTCCCCCGCTCCTGTGCACTGTCTCTAAAATAAAAATAAACAGTAATTGAGGATCAATCAGTGGTAGTCACGATTAGAAGTAGGTTTTATTAAATGAAGTTTTTAAAACCATGATTTCTGGGTAAGTGTGGCAGATTCAACAATAATGCAGAAGTCTAAACTTCCCCCCAATTTAACTAAATTTATGATTGTAGTCTAATTATAATTCAAATTAAATATAATAACTAAAATTTTTAAAAAGTTGTAAACCCACAATAGTGAGGAAAATGGAAGATTAAATTAAAAATGCCAAGAAATTTTAAAGATTCCTCAAGGCAGACATAAAAAAGAGCAATGAATCAAAGCCAGGAAGGAGCTTGGATGCCCGGTGTGCTCTAGGTGTTAGGAACCTAATGTTTTCAAAATTCTTAAACCTAAGGGAACTGGAAGAGTAGGTTTTGGGAATGTAATGAACTAGCAACTGGATTCAGAGATCTATACATCTAGGTAGAATTTCTGAAGATTTGAGAGCTTCTGTGAAGTACATGTTGGAAAAAGTCATGTGCCAGCTAAGTCCACAAGGAAATCCGTCAATCTTTGCCGTAGTTCTGAATGGAAAAACATCTAATGATAAAAATATTCTTCTATAGAATATTTAAGTATGATTTATTCCCAAGCTGATCTTGGCTCCAAATTTATAGTGTCTGAACAGTTTGGGAACTTCAGAGCCCACTAAATTAAAGTGCTTCTGGGCTGGTGGCTCCCCCTTTTGCCCTTAAAAATTTTTAAGAGAAGCAAATTTTATCTGGAGAAAATTTGGTTGTTATGATTCCCATGGGTTAAATTCAACCAAAACAATGAATCTACTATAAAAAATTAACACACACACAAAGAAAAGTCACCATAAACAGCAGTAAAAGTATAATAGTGCTGGGTACTATTCTTGCGCTAGAGCTCATGGTTGCATCTCAACCCTTGGGTCTTTTATTCTTTTATTGATTAATTTATAACCAATTAATGAGCTCTAGTACCACCGAGTTCTAGGTAGCTTGTTGTTCAGTGGTAGCTGATGGAAGCTATAGAGATGATAATACCAGAGTCTAAGCCTCATATAGTTTACAATCAAAAAAGGAAAACAAACTAGATGACAACTCAAATATAATAGAAAGTTTATAATAGAGTTACCCAGGAGGTATTATAAAGGCCCAGTCATAAAAAATGCCTAATTTGCTTACAAAGATGCAAAATTTTATTACATATAATAAAACATAATAAATTATACCATGTTAAAATTGCTTCATGGCATAGTTATTTGCATTTTGGCATAGTTATTTGCATTGAATTTTGGGTTATGACTTCCCATTCATGGGTGAATGTGGTGGGTGCTATGCAGTGAGTGGTGTCTTTGCTAAGTAAATCAGAGGAGAAAGGAAACATAACATTGGAACACTGTTAAGTGAGAAAAGTGAATGGTTTACTTATATGTATAATAATAAATTAAATAAAATATATATTGAATACATTATATATTTTATATTTTGATGCCTTGGTATATTATACATATATCACATAATTAAATGTATTTATATATTATAAAATAATATGTAATAATCCCATTTTTATAAACCATAAAAGGAGTGCATGAGCTTTTTTATATAGATCTGTACCTTTATAAGGAAGAGGTCTTATAAAAAAGGGGTCAATACCCTTGAGGTAGATACTTTTCTTCTTACTCATTATAATTTTTAAAATGTGATCGTTCTAATGGAGATTTTTATTTTTATTTTTTTGTATATTAAGTCAAAATCTGATAACAAGCACTTGATCTCTGCATAGGATATAATTGGGCGTCCAGGTCAGAGTCAGCCTTGAGTTTAAGGACCAGGTTCTAGAATTACTCCTGTGGAAAATGGCAACCTATTGGATCCCTGCATGTTTGCAAATAGGGATTTTTTTTAATGATTTGATTTATTTCCTAGAAAATAAATTTTCTCACCCAACAACTATGTCTGACCCCAAAGATGATTATTCCCTTCATGTTCCATTCAACTTAGACATTAGCTCAGAGTATGCTCTCATATGTATAAACGTCATATATACATACATATCTATAGGGGCACCTGGGTAGCTTAGTTGGTTAAGCATCTGCCTCTTGATTTCAACTCAGGTCATGATCTCACAGTTCGTGAGTTAGAGCCCCGCATCAGGCTCTGTGCTGGCAGCCTGGAGCCTCCTTGGGATCCCCTCTGTCCTTCCCTCTCTACCCCTCCCCCACTCAGATGCATGTGTTCTCTCTCTCTCAAAAATGAATAAACATTAATATTAGTGAAATGTCATTAAAATATATGTATGTGTGTGTGTGAATATATATGTATATATATATTCATATATATTTGAATGAAGTCAGAAACTTAAGTATTTTTTCATTTTTGTGTATAACTAACACAGCCCTCAAGTCACTTTTTATAGTCCATCAAGTCTTTTTAGCACTTTCCATCTTTAAACATTGCAAGTACTTTGAGCAAGGCCAGTGCAACAGAGATAAAATATTCTAAAGGACAATGCCTAGTTTGATTTGTTTTTGTGGTGTGTGTTTTGTTGTTGTTGGTTTCATTTTCTATTCTTTTTTTTTTTTTTTTTTTTGAGTTGACATATCCTATTCCAGTATTTGCTTTTGTTCCTTCTTCCATTTTTAATGGCAGCAATATACTGGACTCCTAGCTTTAAGGATTTCTCTCCAGCTCCCTTAAATCTCATTTTAGTCATTATCTTATATGACTCAATATACTACGTGTTCTCATTTCTGTTCCCTGTTCCTAGACTTATTGCTATCCTGAAATTTATGTTTCGCTTGGGCATATTTTCTCATCTCTAGATATATAGTTAAATTTCTAGGACTGCTGATTTTGATATTTTATATTTCCTGTTCTTTTTAAGTTATTTACTTTTAAGTGAGGGAGAAATGTTTTTAAAGTGACCCTTGGAAACATATTCATTTCCCTAGCCGACACTCTGCTTCATAAACCCTCTCCTTCTCATGTTACCCTACTCTTCTCTCCTCTGCATTGCTCCTTTGTGCATCTTAATGCTGTGATCCTTTATGGACACTCATCTAATCGTTGCTCTGATATGACAGCATTTACTTCAGGTTCTTTGTTGCTTTTGGAGCAAGATTTCTCTTTGCCTGTGCAATTTGCAGAGCGCTAGGTGAGGATGAAGACTTCTAAGCTTTACTTCTCATAGCCAATGCTCAGGTTTTTCATTTTTACTTTCTGAATTAAGTGTGTGTAAAAACTAATTATGTTATTTAAAGTAATTTGAAGGAAAATTAGGGTTTTATTTTAAGAGAGAAGACAAAAGTAGAGAAAGTGAGAAATACAAGAAAAAGAGAAACACTTGTTAAATGCAATGTTATCTTTAATTTTTTCTTCACAATGACAACTGATTCAGATGACTTTTATTTTTAACTGTCTATTCAAGACACTCCTGAATTTAAATTTAAGCTGTGTTGTGTGAAGAAAAGTTCTATCCTGGTTTAAGAGCAAATTTGCTGTTAACCTTAAAAAAGTGATTTTGACTTGCTAAACTGTCTAAAACTTCATGTCTAAACTGAGGATTTCTGAACTATTTTACTAAGATCTTGACAGCTCCATGGAGGTGCTTGGGGGCCCATCCCCAGTGAGATATACCAAAATGGCCATGTGTTCAGCTGTTTTTATCTATCCGGCTTCTATTTAGGAATTATTTTCGAGGAAGTCTTCTACCACTAACAAAAGATAAAAGCTAAACCTTTCCGTGATCTCTCAGTTGTTGTTTTTTTTTTTTTCTTTCATTCTCTAACATCCTATGGATCGATGAAAGCTACAGTCTCATTGATTCTTATAAAAGGGACTCTTGTTGCCAAATCACTGATTTTCAAGTCGCTTTAGATATCAAAGTCATCTTTCGAGGGTGTTTGTGTTATATAGAGTTGCCTGCCTTTCCTTTCCAGTTACTAAATCAGCATTGCAGGAAATGAAAAAATGATTTTCTTCTGTTGAAATAAAATTCTAGGCCCAAGATGGAGCCGTTCCTGCCTGGGTGTCATGTGAGCAAATCGAAACTTAGACAACTTTTGGGTCCCTGTAACTACTTTGCTTGACCAGAAACAGCGCATGTGGTCAGTCAGTCCTCAAACACCAAGTGAACACTGGCCTTTACACTTTCTTTTTTGCTCCCTCTCGCCCCAAACAAGATGGACTGTGTGGGCCCAGCCAGGCAGATTTTTTCTATTTGTCTCTTCCTTGTTCTTTGTTCTTTATCCTATAAAATCTTTCTGCCTCCTGCCTCATTTTGCAGTTCTCTGAAAGGAGACTGCCTGTTGCATGAGATGTTAAGAAGTTTATTTGTGTCACTTCAGTTGTCTTCATTAATCATTTTTTAACACTCTTATCCTTCATTGCTTTTGGCTGAGACCCCTCTGTAAATTTTGATAACTGATGTATGCACAGGAGTCCCACAAAGGTGTAAGACTCAAAAGGCAGCCTGTGCTAGGGACAGGAGTAGGACTCTGAGATTTCAAAGGAAGGGAAGGTATTTCATGGTAAGGTGAGAAGAGCAAATGTTTGGTAATCAAAGGTGGTCTTGACACACAAATTAAGTCTCCGGCGGGCTCTCTTCCTGGTAAAGGGCCCCTTTCTAATGTAAATTTCTCTTACAAAAGAGTAACTTCTACTTAGTTTTCAGAGCTCCTCCTGTGCCTGCAGTTAAAATAATTGGTCCAAAAAATCTTTCTGCCAAAGAGGCACATTTTGGGATGGCATATTCTGCCCCGTCTTTGATCTCTGTAGCAAGGGCTGGACAGCTGCATTTTTCAACTCCCTGCCCAGGTCATCTGCATGTGCAGGCAACGTTGGAACCTGCAAGCTCCAAAGGGTGGGGTCGAACTCAGGAAGTCAGGTGAGCCACACCTGTAACTTGGTGTAACAGCTAACAGCTTCTAAGTGCTCCACATATATTAGCTATTAAACCTAAAGATTGACTTAGGAGGTCTGACATAGGCCCTGGGGAAATTTGAGGAAAAAGCCATTAGCATATAGTTTTTTAAAACTCTTTTCTCTGAAATGGACTATCCATGTAAATGTATGTTTTTTTGTTTTTTGTTTGTTTCGCCTTCCATGCATGTTGAGTGTTGGTGGTAAGCTGGGTAACTAAGTAAATGTGAAGCTTGGGTGTTCTAAAATTGTAACTGACATCAGACAGGTCAACAGGAGAAAAGCGTGTAAATTTATGTAAGTTTTTATGTGACATTGGAACCCTTATAAGGAAGCAAAACCCAAAGAAACAAGGTAATTAGTATGCTCTTAGAGTAGGTTGAACAAACAGGCATTTGTAGAAAAGTAAACTATGTGGGGAGCTATAAAAAAGGATAAGAGTTACTGAATAAGATCTGTTTGTATAGAATTCTCTAGGTCTCAACTTCTCCTCCTTGATGTTAAGAGTGCCACTTTTTTTGTGGTCCAGGGAGAACACCATTCCCAGGGGAATTTCACGTCCTGCTTTTTTTTTTCTTTAATGTTTATTTATTTTTGAAGAGAGAGACAGAGCATGAGTGGGGGAGGGGCAGAGACAGAGGGAGACACAGAATCCGAAGCAGGCTCCAGGCTCTGACACGGGGCTCGAACTCACGGACCACGAGATCATGACCTGAGCCGAAGTCAGAGGCTCAACCGACTGAGCCACCCAGGCGCCCCATGTCCTGCTTTTAAGAAAAACAAAGATCACGGTTTTTTGTTGCATTTATTGTTTTTTCAAGTATTTTTACCTCAAATTAGTGCCAGGTGGCATACTTTGGGTAGCATATTCTGCCCCCTTTACTACATGCCAGTGTTATAAATTAAAAAAAAATTAAGTTTATTTATTTACTTTTGAGAAAGAGTGAGCAGGGGAGGGGCAGAGAGAGAGAGGGAGTGAGAGAGAATCCCAAGCAGACTCCTCACCAACAGCGGGGAGCCCAGTGTGGAACTCTAACGCGTGAATTGTGAGATCATGACTTGAGCTAAAACCAAGAGTCGGACACTTAACTGACTTCACCACCCAGATACCCATATGGGATGGTGCTGCCATCATCCGGGAAATTATCCCTCCCAAATGGGAATAGAGGAGGTGAAGTAAGTTTAGTAAGAATTGCATCATAAGACTATGGTTATACAAGACTTTTGCACAGATCCTTGGAGAGAAGGATGTTGGGCAGAAACAGTTGGGTTGGGAGTAGTAAGGAGTACAGGAAATTTCCTCAACTCCCTCATTGCTTGTCATTTCCACAGAAGCCTAGACACAATGATTGAAGACCATTTCTGCAGTAAAAAAGTCAACTTTGGTCCAGGAGTTTGCTTGTGGATAGAATTGAAGGAAGTTTTTAATATTCATACTGTTATGATGAGAAATTTAAAACAAACCTTTATTTAATTTTATGATTTGCTAGAATCATCTGGACTTAGAATTAGACAATGGTGTGAAGTTTTGCAAAACCACGTTATACAAACCTTTCCCCTACAAATTAAGCAGAAAATATTATGTATAAAATAGAAATGAATTAGGGGTATATGAGAACCAATTATCTAGGCTTCTTTTGTTGATCTTGCTTTCGGCTCCTGAGTTGGAAATCATACAATTAAAGGTTCTCTGAGAGCAGTTCTCTAGCTTGAAAATGTGCTAGTTCTGGATTCCCCACAGCTTGCCCATATATTAAGTTAAATGTCTTCAAAGTACTTTAAGAAAAAAAATAAATAAAGGTCGTTCTAATTGGCACAATTGCGTGTAACAAGTCTCAAGATCAGGGAAGGACCTGCTCTTCAATCTGATGCCTAGGAAAGACCACCCATCCAGTTTTGGTGACTTTATTGATTTCTAGTTCTGGGTTTGAGAAAGAGTTTGAAAGTGTATCTCCCTTTTCTTTGGATAAAGTTGGTTTTAAAGATTTTCTCACTTCGATAGACATGATCACATAGGTGTCTATAACCTTGGTCCTCTGAAGGTTTGATTGGGTTTTTCTGTAAATTAATTATACAGAATGTACCTACAGTGTGTACAGGCAGGCATGCTACTCTCCACTTCCTCCTACCTTTTGAATCATACTCTTTCCCTGGCTACTCTCTTGCAGTGATCTTTGAGTTAGTGAGAATGCACAGTTTCCACCAAATAAATGCTAAGCATCCAGCAATCTATCTAAATTTGAACAAAAATACATTCTGGCACTGCAGCCCCCACTCTGTGTAAGGGAGTGGACTTTTGGGCTCTTTTCAGAGTCAATCTGGGCAGGATTTATGATTCAGCTATTTTGACTCAAATCAGACTGAAAATTCTTGGCACTTATACAATTTTAACTCGATTAAAATTTGGCCTAAATATGTCAGGCTGTTCTTTTGGCACAATATATTACCAAAGCAGGAAAGAAAATAAAAGTACCTGGGATTTTTCTTGAGCTTATTGAGTGGTGGGGTTTATGGTATATATCTGTGTTTCCATGTGTGTATGTTTCTTTCCCAATTTGCTCTCTTTAAGAGCCATGAGGTGGTTCTTTATGATAACTGTTTATCTTGAATTATTTAATTCAATGAATATAAACTGATATATAAAGTGATTTACTTGTATGCAAGATAATTATGTGGCTAAAGATCCTGATTAATTAATTGCATTATTCAATTCATGTCAATACTGAATCTTAAATGTGGAACCATTTTATTCCACTTAAGTGAGGGGGGAGAACTAGCATCGTTTTTTAAAAATGAGAGTTGAAGACAGGGCCTTTGTTGCTATGATTGTGTTTGTGATTTTAATTGCTGAGATACTCATGTTTGAAAAGGATCTGCTGTCAAAGCAGAGAAGCAGTAAATGTTCATACCGCTTTTCGTACAATGGCAATTATATTGACAATCCATTTTGAGAATAACCATAATGGTTCCATTCAGTGTGTGTTCTGTGAAGGATCATCAGGGTCAATATAGTGACTATGAAAACGTCTGATATAACAAATGCTTCTATTATGGCATTTCCATTGATGTTATGGAAGGGAGAATGGAGACCTGATCCCTGAAATAATGGAGAAGAAAAGCAGCCTTTTATTATGCTACTATTAACATATCTGAGAGGCACTTCTTTGGGAAGCCAGGTAGCAGAAACTTCTATCTGAAACTTTTTAAGGCTGTTTTTCTTGAGAAAATTGAAAAGAAGAAAAAAAGAAATATCGATTTTAAAAGATGCATGCAAAATCTCTGGGAAATGTTGAATTATTAAAGCAGATTAGTGATCTACCTCTCTTACTGTTTCTTAAATGAAGTCCTACCTGGATCCTTTAGGAGGGTTAAAATGACTTTCTGACCCATTTTAATTCTTTTTTTTTCTTTAAGTGTATTTATTTATTTTGAAAGAGAGCAATCAGAGGAGGGATAGAAAGAGTGGGAGAGAGAGAATCCTAAGGAGGCTCCCTGCTATCAGTACAGAGCCCAATGTGGGGCTCAAACGCAAGAACGTGAGATCATGATCTGAGCTGAAAACCAAGAATCAGATGCTTAACTGACTGAGCCACCGTGGTGCCCCTGACCCATTTTGATTCTTAAACAATATACAGAGAAGCATTTTGAAAACTTAGAACAAGTAACATCAGCCTTGAAATAGAACTAAAACCAAACATATAAAAAAACTAATCAATCCTAGTTAGTTTACTTAATTGCAAAATTATTTTACTACATTTTACCATTATCTGTCCTGTTGAGATAATTTATGTGCTACTGTACCTTTCTTCTAACACTGTGTTCATGACTTCTTGGTGGTTTGACATCGGCAATGGTAGGAGTATTTGCAAGTGGTTATGGTGGTAGCATCTATACCACAGTGCTAAATGTTAGAAGTCAAGGCTTGATTTATTATCTTGTTGATGGTCCAGACACGACAAGGTGATGGAAAATGTGAAAAATCGATCCCATTTACAGTTGCACCAACAACCATAAAATACCTAGGAATAAACCTAACCAAAGATGTAAAAGATCTGTATGCTGAAAACAATAGAAAACTTATGAAGGAAATTGAAGAAGACACAAAGAAATGGAAAAACATTCCATGGTCATGGATTGGAAGAACAAATATTGTTAAAATGTCGAGGCTACCCAAAGCAATCTACGCATTCAATGCAATCCCAATAAAAATTGTACCAGCATTCTTCTCAGAGGTAGAATAAACAATTGTAAAATTTGTATGGAACCACAAAAGACCCCAAACAGCCAAAGTAGTGTTGAAAAATAAAAGCAAAGTAGGAGGCATCACAATCACCGACTTGAGCCTGTACTACAATGCTGTAATCATCAAGATAGTATGGTTTTGGCACAAAAACAGACACATAAACCAATGGAATAGAATAGAGAACCCAGAACTGGACCCACAATGTATGGCCAACTAGTCTTTGACAAAATAGGAAAAAGTATTCAGTGGAAAAAAGACAGTCTCTTTAGCAAATGGTGCTGGCAGAACTGGACAGCAACATGCAGAAGAATGAATCTGGACCATTTTCTTACACCATACACAAAAATAAATTCAAAATGGATGAAAGACCTAAATGTGAGACAGGAAATCATCAAAGCCTTATAGGAGAAAACAGGCAGCAACCTCTTTGATCTTGGCTACAGCAACTTCTTACTCACATCTCCGAAGGCAAGGGAATTAAAAACAAAAATGAACTATTGGAACCTTATCAAGATAAAAAGCTTCTGCACTCCAAAGGAAACAATCAACAAAAGTAAAAGGCAACTGATGGAATGGGAGAAGATATTTGCAAATGACGTATCAGAGAAAGGGGTAGTATCAAAAATCTATAAAGAACTTACCAAACTCAACAACCGAAAAACAAATAATCCAGTGAAGAAGTGGACAGAAGACATAGACACTTTTCCAAAGAAGACATCTAGGTGGCCAACAGACACATGCAAAGATGCTCAACAGCACTCATCATCAGGGAAATACAAATGAAAACCAGACTGAGATACCACCTCACTCCAGTCAAAGTGGCTACGATGAACAAATAAGGAGACTATAGATGCTGGCAAGGATGTGGAGAAACGGGAAGACTCTTGCACTGTTGGTGGGAATGCAAACTGGGGCAGCTGCTCTGGAAAACGGTGTGGCGGTTTCTCAAAAACAAAACTAGAACTAACCTACGACCCAGCAATAGAACTACTAGGAATTTATCCAAAGGATAAAGGAGTGCTGATTCATAGGGGCACATGCTCCCCAATGTTTATTGCAGTGCTTTCAACAATAGCCATATGATGAAACTAGTCTAAATGTCCATTAACTGATGAATGGATAAAAAGTATGTGGTTTATATATACAATGGAATACTAGTTGGCAATGAGAAAGAATGAAATCTGGCCATTTGCAACAATGTGGATGGAACTGGAGGGTACTATGCTAAGTGAAATAAGTCAGAGAAAGATTTCATATGTTTTCACTCTTATGTGGAATTTGGGAAACTTAACAGAAGACCATGGGGGAAGGGAAGAGGAAAAGATAGTTTCAAACAAAGAGGGAGGCAAATCATAAGAGACTTTTAAACACAGAGAACAAACTGAGGGTTGATAGGGGAGGTGGTGGGGGAGAGGGGAAAATGGGTGATGAGGATTGAGGAGGGCACTTGTCGGGATGAGCACTGGGTGTTGTAGGCAAGCGATGAATAATGGAATCTACTCCTGAATCAAGAGCACACTGTATATACTGTATGTTAGCTAACTTGACAATAAATTGTATTTAAAAATAAATAAATAATTTTAAAAATGGGCCTTAATGGGCAAAGTTAGTACCTTTTTTATGGTAATTCAATGTTTTTTTTTCTTTTTTAAAATAAATTTGTACAGGAAAAAAAAGCCCAGTCACAATCTATAGCACACAGTCTCCCCATCCAGCACCCAGGAAGCCACCAGAGGAACTGGCCCAGGTGGGTGGCTGTAGTCTGCAGAAGGAACTTCTGCTCACAGATGATGTGGGTGTGGAAAAATCTTGAGTTTTCTTTGGTCTCCAGTGTATCTTATGCAAAATATTACATTTTTAAAACCTCTATTTACAGAGTTTGCCCAAATAGAAAACGGTTACAAATTACAACTATGCTTGGTGCAGTAACAGCTCCCCTCCCCCAGGGACCAAGGCCAGAGGTATGATTCCTTCGTATTTACCTGTGCATTAAAAAGTCTGCCTTCTGAAAGACCTAGATGAAGTTTACAAAAACTGGTTAAACATCATAAATTCATTTACATCAGCGGTACGAGTAATCAGTATCGATCATGTCTTGTTTCAACTCATCAAAGAAGATACACAGATGGCAAATAAGCACATGGAAGGATGTTCCACATGATATGACATCAGAGAAATGCAAATTAAAACAACAACAACATACTATAAACCACCTATTAAAATGGCCAGAATCCAAAACATGGACAACATCAAATGTTTGCAAAGCTGTGGAAAAACAGAAACTCTCATTCATTACTGTTGGAAATGCAAAATAATATAGCGAGGAAGACAAGTTGGTGGTTTCTTACAAAACTAAACACGGCCTTTACTGTGTGACCTAGCAGTCATGCTTTTTGGTGTTTACTCAAAAGAGTTGAAAACTTATGTCCACACAAAACCTTCTACATGGATATGTAAGCACCTTTATTCATAATTACCAACATTTGAAGAAAAATGTCCTTCAGTAGGTGAATTGATAAACTGATACATCCAGACAATGGAAGATTACTTAGTTTTAAAAAGAAATGAACTGGGGCACCCGGGTGGCTCAGTCAGTTAAGCATCCAACTTCAGCTCAGGTCACGATCTTGCAGTTTGTGAGTTCAAGCCTCGTGTTGCGCTCTGTGCTGACAGCTCAGAGCCTGGAGCCTCCTTCAGATTCTGTGTCTTTCCCTCTCTCTGCCCCTCGTGCTCTGTCTCTCAATAATAAATAAAAACATTAAAAACAATTGAAAAAATAAAAAGAAATGACCTATCAAGCCTTGAAAAGGCATGGAGAAAACTCGAATGCATATTACTAAGTGAAAGAAGTCAATCTGAAAATGCTGCGTAGTCTACAATTACACCTATACAACATTCTGGAAAAGATAAAACTAAGGGCACAGTAAAAATACCAGTGGTTGCCAGGGATTGGAGGGGAAAATGAATAAATGGGCAGAACAATAAAGGATTTTGAGACAGTGAAAGTGCTCTGTATGATATAATGATGAGTAAATGCCATTATATAGTTGTCCACATCCGTAGAATGGACAACACAAAGGGTGAAGTCTAATGTAAACTCTGGGTTTGGGGTGATTATGGTGTCAGTGTACAGTTGTAATTAATGTACCACTCTAGTGGGGGATATTAACCTTAGCAGAGTCAGTACATGTTGAGGGGGCAAGGAAGTATATGAGACATCTCTGTAGCTTCCCCTAAATGTTTCTGTGGACCTAAAACAGCCCTAAAAAATAGTCTTTAATTTAAAAAATGTGTAGTACCTATAGCTATTATATTGCTACCAATTATGATAATTTGTAAATTACTACAAATTGGGGTAATACTCTTATAGTATCAACAACTACTATATAGTTCAGCAAAGAAATCAGTCATTGAAAAAGAGTGAAGTTCCAACATACAACTTCATTGTTTCACTTTTAGCCTACCAATAAACATAAAAATATCAACTGACATTCATGTAGGAACTACATTTGTTCATCAGTTGCAGCCATTGACTGTTTATGGATACAAAAACTGGGCCAAAATCCATGAGAACATTCTATGAGAATCATTTGGATGTATGAATTTATAATAAAGAATATTACATGTTTTATTTTTTGCAAATAGAGTTCTATATGTCCTTATTATCAACAAACATAATCATATAGGAGTACATGTGTGTGTATATACATGAACATATTTCTTTCAGAGAAGCTGTTATGAGCATCACTGTGTACCAAAATGCTCTAATTTCAAATAATTTATCCTAAGAACATCTCTCTCCAACCTGTGTATTCTGGAGCCTAAAAATTTTCCATTAAAGATGATCTCATTAGCTTAAGATGTTGAGCCCTTTCAAAAGGCAATTAGTTCTATAAAGGGTACTGAAGGAAGCTCAATCATTCATACCTTAAATTGAAATTTACTACTCATATGGGTTAATTTTAGTGCCATGACAAGATTTTTTTATTGATACTTTATGATTTTTTTTAACATTTATTTATTTTTGAGACATAGAGACAGAGTGTGAGCAGAAGGGCAGAGAGAGAGGGAGACACAGAATCAGAAGCAGGCTCCAGGCTCTGAGCTGTCAGCACAGAGCCCGACGCGGGGCTCGAACTCACAGACCGAGAGATCATGACCTGAGCCGAAGTCGGCCGTTTAACCAACTGAGCCACCCAGGCGCCCCACTTTATGATTTTTGAATCAGAGGAGATAAAACCCAGAGGAGAAAAATACGGTCCAGAATGATTGGTGATCAAAATATCACAGAACTATTTACATAACAATGTCATGAGTTCAAGTTCATTTACTGAACTTCATTACGTGCTATGGTCTGAATGTTGGTGTACCCTTGTGTACCCACAAAATTTGTATGTTGAAATTCTAATATAAAGGTAATAGTGTTAGTAGGTATGGCCTTTGGGAGGTGGTTAGGTAATGAGGGTGAAGCCCCTACGAATGAGATCATTGCTCCTATGAGGAGACCCAATATTACTCCCTACCCTGTTCTGCTTTGTGAAGCCATGATGAGGAGTTTATGATCTAGAAGAGGGCCCTCACCCAACCATACTAGCAGTCTCATATCAGACTTCCAGTTTCCAGAACTTTGAGCACTAAATTTTTGCTGTTTATAAGCCACCCAGTGTATGGTATTTTGTTACAGTGGTCTAAACAGACTAAGACATGATATTCATTCGATATACTGTGAATTTAATATGAATCGTTTTAATTCGCATGTTGATCCACAACTGGTACTTCATTTTGTCCATTTTACAGAAAAGGATACTGAGATACAAAGACTTTTTAAGATATTCATTTCCCAGATCCCATAGCTGGGATCATAGAACTGGGATGTGAGCCTGTTTCCCCCCCACCCCAGCTTTACTGAGATATAAATGACGTATGGCATTGTATAAGTTTAGGGTGTATGATATGTCACTTTGATACACCTGTGAATTGCATAATGATTACCATCAAAGCATTAGATAACAGCTCCATCATGTCATTTAATTACCAGTTTGGGGGGGGGGCGGTGAGAACGTCTAAGATTTACTCTCAGCAACTTTCAAGTAATAATATAGTATTACTAACTGTAATCACTCTGCTTTACCTCAGATCCCTATAACTGGAAGCTTATACTCTCTCAGCAACATCTCCCTATCTGCCCCAACTCCCAGCCCCTGGTAACCACGATTCTACTCTCTATGAACTCAGCCTTTTTAGTTTCCATATATTAGTGGTATTATATAGTAATACTTGTCTTTCTTTGTCTGACTTATTTAGCATAATGCCCTTGAGATCTATCCAAGTTGACACAAATGGAAAGATTTCCTTCTTTCTCATGGCTGAATAATATTCGTGTGTGTGTGTGTGTTTCATATATTTCTTAACCATTCATGCTTTGATGGACACTTGGGTTTTTTCCATATCTTGGCTCTTGTGAATAATACTACAATGAACATAGGAGTGCAGGTATTTCTTTGAGATTTTGTTTTCATTTCCTTTGGATATATACCCAGAAGTGGAAAAGTGGGATTGCAGAATCATATGATAGTTATATTTTTAAGTTTTTGAGGAATTTCCATGCTCTTCTCCATAGTGTCTAGACCAATTTGCATTCTCACCAAGGGTTCCCTTTTCACCACACCTCAGGCAACACTTGTTATCTTTTGGCTTCTTGATGAAAGCCATCTCAGCAGGTATGAGGTTATATCTCATTGCGGTTTTGATTTGCATTTCCCTGATAATTAGTGATGTCAGGTACCTTTTCATGTAACTGTTTGCCATTTGCATCTCATTGGAAAAATGTTTATTCAGTTTTTCTGCCCATTTCAAATTGGATTATTTCATTTTTTTAGTATTGATTGTATGAGTTCTTTCTATTTTGGGTATTAACAAGATACATGATTTGCAAATATTTTCTCCTACTCCGTAGTTTGCCTTTTCATTTTGTTGGTTGGTTCTTTGCTATGCAGCAGTTTTAAAGTTTGATATAGTCCCACTTACTTTTTTCCCTTTTGTTGCATGTTTTTAGTGTCATATCCCAAAATAAATCATTGCCATGATCAGTGTCAAGAAGATTTTCCCGTTTTCTTCCAGATGTTTTATAGTATAGGAACTTATGTTTAAGTTTTAATCCATTTTGAGTTAATTTTGTATGTGGTAAAAGATAGGTATCCAATTTCATTCTTCTGCATGTGGTTATCCTGTTTTCCCAACACCATTTATTCAAGAGACTATTCTTTCCCCATTGAATATTCTTGACTCATAGAGACTACTCTTTACACATTACTTCATACCCCTCATAGAATCCAGGTCTTTAATTCCTGAATTAGGTTTAATCACACTATTTTGTGTCACTCCCTTTAGTATAAATATTACCTGATCTAAATAAAGGGAGAAAAATGTTATACTAAAATATTAACTGATTGGAAGAGGTTCAAAGACTGTGGCTTAGGCCACTCCAGTGTTAAGGAATTAAGTAGAACAAGAGAAGCAAGGAGGTGGAGATACATCTGTTAAGCAGGGTTGCCTCATGCAAATCACAAAATCTCATTGGTGTATAATAATAAGTATTTTTGTTTAACTTACAAGTTTTAGAATCAGCTGTCCTAGGCTGGGCTTAGCTGATCTTGGATGCATTCACCTATGTACTGGTCAGCTGGTTGGAAGCTTTGTTTTAGGCAGACCTGGACCCAAGGCAGCTTATCTGCAGCAGCTCTGCTCACATGCCAGGCTTCCTTCTGGGAGTATTGGGTAAATCTAACAAGTCCTTCTCATGGCAATTTCTTTTTGCAGATACTTGCTAATAAACCATTAGCCAAAGCAAGTCATACAGTTTAACCTGAACTCAGACAAAGAGAAGTAAGCCGTATACACAATGAGAAGGAATTGTAAGGTTTTTTTCACAAAGATGTATGCAAGGGTGAGATGAATGATTTATTCTTTCATTGCAGTCTATCTCAGAATCCAAGAGTGAGTGACCAGTGACTTTGGAAGAAAATTGAATGTTTCACTAGAAACCAAGTGAATAACATGCATCAAGGAGAATATGATCTTCAATGTCAAATATTGCCAATGGGGAAAGTAATGTGAGGACTGAGATTTGACACTGGAGGATCCTAGCAACTTTTTTTAAGTTTTTAACTTTTTTTTATTTTTAAAGAGAGAGTGAGGGAGAGACAGAGAATCCCAAGTAGGCTCTCTGCTCAAACCCACAAACCATGAGATCACGACCTGACCTGGTATCAAGAGCTTGACATTCAACCCACTTAGCCACCTTGGAACCCTGGAGGTTGTTAGTGACTTTGAAAAGAGCAGTTTTGATACATTGTTGAGGACAAAATGCCGACTGTGAAGATTTAGGAGAGAACAGGGGAGAGATTGGAGAGAATAATTATAAAAAATATTTTCACGATTTTTTGTTCTGCAAAAGCGTATTGAGTGATGGACTGGTACCTGAATGAAAAATGGGGTTGAAAGAGATTTTTCAAGTGTTGGTTTATTTTAATATGGGATAAATCTTAGCAGCTTTATATGCTGATGGGAGTCACTCAGTAAATGAGGGCAAATTGATGATATAGTACAAAGAACAGAGAATTGTTCATAGTTGGAAAAGTTGTCTTTACATAGGAGCCTGGGCAATTTATCTATAGTAACAGAAGAGAAGGTAGAGTATACGGCAGTATTGGAAAGCTGTGGTCGTGGGTGTGTGCAGAAGCTCCCCAGGAGATTACAGACTTCCAAACTCTGGAATTCTCTAATATGGAAGTGAGGAAACCCTTAGCATAATCATCTACAGCTGAACATTTTTCCTCTTTGTGACAACTCTCAATTATACTTTTTAGGACTTTCAACTAGCATATATGTATACTGGAAATCAGCATAAAAACATTCCTCCCTCCACTTCAAAGACAAGAAAATCACGTTAAAGCACATTCATTTCTCAGTGCTACTCTAGACCTGAGAGTTTGTCTTTTTTATCCAAACTGAACCAACTGCTTGGTTGAAATTACTCTTCAAGTGCCTCTTATAGGGTTAAATATCTGAAACATTTAGCAACAAGAATCAATTGCTCCCTTTGTAGTGATTGGGTATTATGACTTTTCTTTCTCCTGAAACTAGATGTTGATTGACTCAATGGATAAGAAGCCCCAAGTATGCTTGTAGCAGCCAAAGAAAGAAAAAAAAAACTAAATTAGAAGAAAAATAAAAGTTAAGGCTGAACAAAGCATCCTATAATATCTTAGAATCCAAATGGTGTCTTCCAAAGAAGGCTATTTGTTCTCTTCATTATGATTTTGTTTTCAGAAAGCATCAGATAATGTGTCCTGCCTTAAGTATCTATAGATTTCAACTAGAGATTTTTCATATTTAGTCACAGAATCTCTGCTTTCCCTGCTTTCCCCACCCCCACCCCTTCTGCTATCAGTGAAAACAGCCACTTGCAATAGTCTGGGGGTGACCTTGCTTTCAGACCAGATTGCTTAGCTCAATGTTGGAATGAAAACAGATAATGCTACAATATAAATCTGTCCTTATAATAAAAAATTGGAAATGACGAAGGGTGGCAGATGGATTCCAAACTAAAGGGATCCATCCTCCATGAGTTTATCATTTAAAAACCAAATTCTATGCCAGGGACACGATGGACATTTGGGACACCTTTGGCCAAGGATCTTGTCCTCATTTCTGTCATTGGGACCATCTTTGTGACTGCAGGCATCCACACATATGCTGCATAGTATGGCCTCAGCTTCACCCTGTGCCAGGTTACACAGACTTGCCGTGAAGACTCTCAATCAGTATCATCATCATCATCATCATCGCCATCACCATCACCATCATCATCTGGGTATTTGGAGGGAAAAACTGCAATGTTTTCTAACTTCCTATTATAGCCTGGCATGAGAAAATCATTTTCAATGACTGCTTTAAAGCTGAGCTGTGTTCGATGAAATTTAGAAATTTATTTTCCTTACAAAAAAGATATACCTATTTAAAATTCAAACCAGACTTACAAATAAGCTGAAACTATTTTTTCCCATTTTGACTAAAAAAGTCAAACATCTTTTACCAAATCATATGTAAAGAAAATAAAACACAGTTTTCTCAGAAAGGAACTGGGACTGCTCATGGCAATGTCTGGAAACATTTTTGCTTGTCGCAGTGAGAAGTGTGGGGATACTCTTGGCCTGTGCTAGGTAGAAGCAGAGATACTGCTAAACATCCTGCAATGCATAAGACAGTCTCCTCCCCCTCCCCCACCACAAGAATGTCCTCAGAATAGTGCTGAGGTTGGGAAAGCCCCTACAAGGTGATAATCACATCAGATCCTCACACCGTTTCCTAGTGAGTCCAGAAACATTATTTTCTCCCTGTAACACTAAAGTAGATTTTTAGAGGGTTTCTACTTCCAGTATAGAATCTGAGAAGACATGTAAGACATTCACTTATGGTAACACCAAGTAAAATATGGATGATATTTTGACGTGATTTATGTGAAGTGATTTATGTGATTATTGAAGGATTCTACATTCAAGAAAGCCTTGATTAACTTCCAAAGGATGAAGCCCTGCACACTTGAGCCATGAGATGCAAAGGGTTTGGGGGCAAAAATTGGTTCTGGATGTAAGTGATGAGAAATCCTGTGAGAAACCTTAAACTTTGAGGTTGGGAGGAAGGAAACCAAGCTAGTGGCAATAGTAGGAGCTGGTGGGATGGACTGAAGCTTAAAAAATATCCTAACATAATAATAGTTTGGCATAAAAAAGCTCCCTGCTTTTTCTTTTGTCTATTTTTTATATGAAAAAGGAAGAGACAACCAGAAAGAACCTGGATAGTCCCGCGTTCTCTCCCTGTGGCTAGAACCACTATACCAAATTATTCAACCTCAGATTCCACCTTCTGGTCTTTGGGCTCAAACACTGGTTTAAAAAGCAAGTCGCATCCTTAGATGACAATAGGGATGGTTACGGTGGTATAAGCAGCAATAGCCAAAGTGGTTGGGTTTAATTTTCTTGATATTGTGGTTCAGTCGCAGACTCATGGTGAAATCTCTTTACTTTAACAAGCCAATGTTAGAGTTTCTACTGTTTGGGAAAAGGAGGAGAAATAAATTGATAGTATTCCTCAAACTCTACTATTCTTCCATAGATAATGAGCCTATAAAATAAAAAAATTGCAAGACATGCAAAGAAACAATAAACAGAAGTTGTAAAAGCATTTCCTTAGACTAACCCACAAATGGTCCAGATACTACAAGGACTTTAAAATAATTATTATAAATATGTTGAAAAATGTATAGCAAGAGGTGGAAAGAATGCAAGAACAGATAACTTCATCAAAGAAATGAAAACTGCAAAAATAATAAGAGGAAGTTTAGATATGAAGAATATCTGTGAAATTTAAAAATACATTAAATTAACAGAGAAACTTTAAGTGAAGTGATCAATCACCACAAAGGCAGATCTATAGAAATTGAAATGAAGAGAGAAAAGAGATTTAAAAAGAACAGAGCATCATGAACTATGGTACTCATTGGTGTATAATATTTCAAATTAAAGGCTCTGCATAGCCTTTGTTCCTAAGACTTTTCTCTCTACTACTTGAATACCATAAATACAAGCTTTTTGCATTACAATTAACATCTGAATACACTCTCTCTCTCCTTTCCAGTCCCTGCTTGTGCATACAACTGAATAGAATCCCTTTCAGCATGCAACTCTGGGAAAAATCAGATTACAGTCCTCTCCTGGGGCGCCTGGGTGATTCAGGCAGGTAAGCATGTGACTCTTGATTTTGACCCAGGTCATGATCTCATGGATTTTAAGTATGGGCCCTTCATCAGGCCCTGCATTCATAGCTTGGAGCCTGCTTGGATTCTCTCTCTCTCTCTCTCTCTCTCTTCCCTTCTCTCTGTCCCTCCTTGCCCCCTCTCTCTCTTTCTCAATAAATAAGTAAATAAACATTAAAAAGGAAGAATACAGTCCTATACATTTACACTCTAATATAAGAAAATAACAGAATATGAAACTAGGCAGAACTTTTTGAAAATTTGATGAAATTAGAAATGATAAGCTTTTATGCCTTCTGATTTGAATAGAATTTTTTCTTAAAAGTTTTATTTTTATCATTATTGAAGTATAACATGCATATGGAAAAGTGTACAAAGTACACAGCTTGATGTGTTTTCACGAAGTGAATCCAGATAGATAACCATCATCCAGATGAAGAAAACGAGCAATTTAGAAGGCGTAGCTGACTCAAATCTACCTCTAATGGCAATCACTAGCCTGACTTGTCAAAACGTTTATTTTGGGTTAGTTTAATACTTTTGTATTTATGGGTCTTTAGACCATGTGCCATTTTGTGTTCAGTTTCCTTTGTTAAAGCACAAATGTAAGAATCATGTTTTCGTGTGTAGTTTTAGATTACTCAGTCTCATTGCTGTATAATATTTCATTATAGGAATATACCACAATTTATGTCCAGTTAGGGGAAATTATGAAGAGTGCTACTATAGACTCCCTAGAACACAAAAAGGTCTTTTGGTAGACATCTATGTGACTTTCTTTTGGATATATACCTGAGTATAATTGCTGAATTATTACATATGCATATGTTAAACAACAATTTTCCAAGGTAATTGTATCAAATTTCTTCCCATCAGTGGTAAATGAGAGTTCCGATTGTTCCACATTCAAAGCAACAGTAGGTATGATCTGACTTTTCCATTACAACCATTTTATATGTGTATGTGTGTGTATAACAGTTTTATTAAGGTATAGCTAACATACAATAATCTACACATAAAACACACCATTTGCTAAATTTTGACAATTGTATACACCCACGAAACCATAGCATGATCAAAATTGTGAACATAACCTTGAGTACAAAAATTTTACAGTGTTTCTATATCTCTTCTTCCTTCCTCTATATTCAGTTTTTTGGTTGTTTCAGGGAGTAGGGCAAATCTGATTCTTGATACTGTATCTTGGCTGAAGGTGACAATTGTGTTGTGGTTATAATTTGCATTTCCTTGATAGTTAATAAAGTTGAATAGTTTTTTTTAATTCTAAGTATTATATTTTAGTTTTTTTTTAATATAAAGAAAAGCATAATTGGTGGGGTCTCTGAGATAACCACACAGACAGCTTATGATTTTTTTCTAAGAGACAATGACTCCACTGCTGTCATTTACCTGGCATCAACTTATATTTTTTTTTCTAAATTTCTTTTAATGTTTATTAATTTTTGAGAGAGAGCTAGAGAGCAGGGGAGGGGCAGAGAGAGGGAGACACAGAATTTGAAGCAGGTTCCAGACTCTGAGCCGTCAGCACAGAGCCCAATGTGAGGTTTGAACTCACAAACCATGACATCATGACCTGAGCCGAAGTTGGATGCTCAACCGACTGAGCCACCCAGGCGCCCCAACTTATTCATGTTTTATGCATAGTATTTATCAAATTTTGGGCATACAAATATGCCCATGACCTCTTAGCAATCCTCCATAGATAGCAGTAGAGAAAAAAATTTGATTAAACACCAAGGCAATGAATTCCATAGATTATAATGTTGGGAACCTTATTAACTTATTAACTAGAACTCTTCCCTCCTAGTTATAAAAAAAAATGAGAAATAGAAAAAGTAAGAGATACAAAAGTAAAAATGTCAACCTTATTAAAGTGATATTGGAGAAAACAATTTAAATATGTGAAGAAGTAATCTTCGTAATTCCAAACCCAGACTTCGGGTTTTCCCTTCAGCCCAGGCATTGTGGACTGGAGAAGGTTTCCCTCACATGTACCCACATGTGGCACCAAAGTGAAACATGTGGTCTGTGGAAACTTGCTTCCAAGAAACATGGAAGAGAGAGTCTGGGCCACACATGCTCAGATTTCCCTTCTACAAGCAAGAATTTTATGTCACTCCTCCTTACCCCCAGGAGAGCCTGAGTGATGGAGTGAGAGAGAATTGTCACTGCAGTGAATTTCAAGGGATGGATGGAAACTTTGGGGGTAGAAAATAGGCTTCTTCTTCTTATTATTATTATTTTTAATCTGGTGGCTTAATCATTAAATGTGTGGTCAACTAAGAATGAGACTATCTGTCTCATGAGAATTCAATTATCTGAAAAATCCAGGTTCCATGTTCATGAGGCTAAGTCTCCAAGAAAAAGCTCTGTTCTCTTGGATATTCTCCTAAATGAGAGAATTTTGCCTTAGAGGGCCCTGAAATGGGACAGAACTATCTATTCACTAAAGCAACTTCTAGGCTCCAAATGAGGCTAAAAATCCAAAGCTTATTGTTCTATTTAACATCCCATATTACTTCTAACATGGTCTAACTGCCCATCGCTGTTTCCACGACAAGATCCATTTGTAAAAATATCTAATGAAATGTCAAGAGAGAAATGCAGCAAATCCTACTACTGTAGATTTTATGAGGAGAAATTCAAATCCTCAAATTAATGTTTTTATAAGCTGAGGCCAAAAGAATTGAAACTCAAACCAAATTATCTGTTACAAGTTAAAATTCAGAGAATTTAAATCCAAAATTCATACTCAGGAACTTTTTATTTGTAGTTGCATCTGTTCTCTGGGGATTCTCTGGGTTCCTTTAGAATGGAAAGTTTTGTTTAATACCAAATTTCTGATTTGTCTCACTTTTTAAATAATGCAGTATTTTAAGAAGATACACAGTATTATTGTCACTGGCCTCACTGCCACAAAACTTAGAAAATGCTCATTCTCAGCTCAAGAGCAATTATCCCTGGATAATCAATCACGTGTCCAGAGTCCAGGACTTAGTGCTAACAAGGATTACAGCAAACAATGCATGGTATGTCAGTGAAGAAAGTTACATGAGGAAAATCTTGGTTTCAGCTTCAGATGCTAGCTTAGGGCAATTGTCTGGAATGGTTGCATGAATGAATTTATGGAGATTTCAACCGGGTGAAATCTCTCAGAGCTCTGTATTAGCACACTGTGTTGGTGGAGGAAGTTTTCTCTCCCTCTGGGAGTGGTATTTGAGACACTACCTCCTCTGGAAAAACTTAGAAATTTGTTCCAGTCCCTTGGTTTTATTTATTTTTTTAATATTTATTTTTTGAGAGAAAGAGAGAGTACCAAGTGGGGAGGGGCAGAGAGAGGGAGATAGAGAAACCCAAGCAGGTACCACACTATCAGTGTGGGGCCTGACGCGGAGCTCAAACTCATGAACCATGAGATCATGACTTGAGCCGAAATCAAGAGTCGGATGCTTAACTGACTGAGCCATCCAGGTGCCCCACCAGTCCCTTAGTTTCAAAAGAAGTTCCTTTCTTTTCTATCTTTCTATGTAAAACCCTTTAATCGCTAATTCACCTTGGCACACTTTTTCTGGCATCTCAATTCTGCATCGAAGCTGACCTTAATCTAGTCACTAATGGCACAGCCCCTACTATAGTGGTTCTCAGTTTCAGCAGTGTGTTTTAATTACCTGGGGAGCTTTAAAGTACTGATGAGTGTATCTCCCCCAGAGTGTCACAGCCCAATTTGGGCAGTGGGAGTTTGAATAGCACGCCAGGTGATTCTAAAATGCATCCAAAATGCACCGGCTCTACTCTGGTAAGAAAGTACGGTATATTTACTTCAGGCCCCAATCGCAGCTTCCTTCACTTTTTGCTTTGGAATTGCTAAGGGTGAAACCTGTCTCCAATCAATGTTTTCTCACTGAATCCCACATTTGTTTTAACTGGAGACTCGCTTTCTGCAGATTTCCTGAATTTGTAGCTGCTATTGATGTTCATAAAACTTGGGGCCTCAGAAATATACAGTGTCCAATATTGGAACAGCTATTTTTTATAATACATTTTTGCCATCAATAGTAGGATATAGCTCTAATATTTCATTTCTCTTTGCTATTCTGTTCTTTATACAAGGCTCAGTACAGCTTCTAATGGTTTAATGTTTTAAAAATTGGGCTGTTTTCTATCGCACATAGAATCGTTTGATGGATTTTAGGGTACTATTTTTTTTCCTTTTCTTTGATTTTTGGTCCAGAAATTCCTCTTCAACATTCTCTTCTAGATTTTGCCATCAAAGCATACACTGGGTCCTCATATGGCCAGGTAGAAAGTTCTGAGTCTACAGACCTGTTGTCCACCTGGATCTTGTCCAGTTTCACCTCCCAGAAAGAGATACTTTTATGTCAAGTCCACATCCAGCTCAGGCTTGGAGGATGCTACCACTCTCTGTCTGCCTTCTAGGCAAAGATGTACCATCTTTTCTAGGATTTCTCTTGTTATAATCCCATAAATTTCTTAAGACCCAGGAAATATTGTAGCTACATAGGTCATGGACAAAAACCTTGCAATAGAATTTTAATTACTCTGTAATATACTTCATGATTCTGAGTCTATCCAGAATTTTTATAAACCTTGATCTTACTGTCCAAATCTTTGAGAGAGATTTTACTAATTCTTCTTACTGTAGACTGCATATGGTATTAAGACATTTGCTTCTCTTTGAATTTCTGGATCTGGATGCTATTGGTGGCCATACTAAGCTGCTCTCTGAGGATATACCTCTTCTCCTCTGTTTTATTAACTTTGGACCCTGGTCTAATAATACTTCAATTCTCCTTTTTTCATCCCTTTCCTAAGGCACTCAGTTTTTCATTTCATTTATGTCTGATCAGCCGTTGAGATTGTAGTCATTCTTCTAAGGAAATATCTCTTTTGGTCCTCTCTTTTTGGTTTATGTTCCTTTGCTCATTACTTCTCTTATAATGGTAAGACAGAAGCAAGTTTTTTGTTGTTGTGGTCATTGTTTTTTTTTTTTTTAACCAGTCTAGTTCTTGCTCGATTTTCTGAGCAAACGTGATGCTTGGAGACACAATCTCAGGACTTTTAAGTTGCTCCTTTGGAATTGTAATAAGTTCACTGCATTGTTTCTTTACCTTAACCCAAGAATGAAACATTATAGTAAGTTTCCTCATTCCTTGTCATTTGTTTGTGAAGATATTATGTCATCTCCGACAGGTGAAATTACATTGTTGACTTTGGAAATCCAAAACTCAGGTCAAAATTTATATAATTAAAAAATCCAAAGCGAAGTAGAGACTATAGAATTTTAAATGGATTATCCCCATGTATTTCAAGATTTTCCTTCCAGGTTTTTCCCTTGGACCTGAAGACAGTTCAAAGCATATAAAATAAGGACTCAATCTGAGATAGTCTATATGTACTATATACTTAAACTTGCTATTAAGAATTTTCTCCAAGCCCAGCATCTTCTTCCATTGCCTCAAGTGTGCCTGCTTAGGAAAAGCATAATTAAAAACAATTCAAAAGGTATAATTCAAAGATAGACTGACAATCTGTAGCAACTACATCTAGTGACCTGGGTTGGCTTTGGGAGACCTGAGAGAAGCAAAGTGGGATCATGCTGTCTTGCAACAGACAATTTGCAAAGATAGTAGAGGGTATTCTAGAATAGTTTTCACTCCATTTCCCCCATTATTAACATTTTATATTATCATGATACATTTGTTAAAACTAAGAAACTGTAATTGGTGCTATTAACTAAACTCCAGATTTGGGTTTCACTAGTTTTTATCAGTGTTCTTTTTTCTGTGCTAGGATTCAGTTCAAGTACATTTAATTGGCATGTCTTCTTTATCTCCTTTGGTACATGGTAGTTTCTCAGCTTTTCTCTGAAAATTTGGTAGGATTTTGTTATGGCAGAACACATTATATGGGATATAGAAAAAAGGGATAGATATGTTGCTTTGAAAAGTTAAAAGAAAATACAGAAAAAATGAATACATTATTTTGGGAAAAAGGGGAATAAAGATCTAGTCTCTAAAATATATCCCAGGAGACAAAGGGACAAATTCTTGTAAAGTACTTTGAAGGCTTCATACCTCTAGGAGAGGGGAACTCTGGGTCTGGAATTCTCTCTTGTCCAGCAAGAGAGCGGATGCAGGATTGAAATGTGAGAGAGGCTAATGTCTGGGAGGATACAAGGGTCTTTGCTCCATTTTTATTAGGATCAGAAGGCTTACAAGCATGATGGACATGCACAAAGAGACAATGAAACCATGAACATTAACTCATGGACATGAGAGAAAGGAATTTTGAAGATAATGTGGTGTTAGGGGTTTGGGTCACTACAAAACAAAAGCCTGGTGCAGGGCAAGTGGTTGTTTAGAGCAGACATGAGGCACCACTTTTGTTTACCTAAACTTGCCTAGGGGACAAGAAATACAGAGCATGCTACCTCAGGGTCAGCAAGGCACCTTTCTTTTGCTAATTAGCTCCACTCTGGGCAACTTCACCCTGCTGCAGTCTATAACCTCTTTACTTGTTTTTATCCTTCCTTCTTGTGAAAGCAGCTTTCTGTTGGCATTTATATAATTTACATATTTCTTCTCATTTGCTAGTACTCTTCAAAATCTCAAAAAATTCTGTAAGATCTGAACTATTATTAGACCTATCTAATACAGTGATTCTCAATTGGAGGCAATTTTGCCCCAGGGGACATTTGGAAATATCCAGAAACATTTTCAATGATCACAACTTGGAAGGGGGGAGTGCTAACGATAACTACTGGGCAGAGAGCCTTCCAAAATAAACTCTGGTAATAATTGAAAAAGCAAGGCAAAAATAAGTAATTTTCCCAGGACTACACATCAAGTAAATGGTGAATCACACCAGAGTCTGACACCACGTTGTACCTCGTGTTTAAGGGCATCATAAGAAAGGGGTTCAGCAAGAACAAAATACTAAGGTAATAATGAGAATAGGGCATGTGTGTGTGTGCGTGTGTGTGTTGGTGGTCGTAGTGGTAAATATAAAGTATTGGGTGTTCAACTAAATATGTTTTTATCTAAAGAGCCACAGAAGTATCCTTTCTTATTAACAAGATGACTATTTGGGATAGTAACTTTAAAACTATTTCATAATGAGGTTAGGTTTGGTATTCAGTTATTACTGGACCTAGACTGGGGTGCTAAGAATAAAGAGAGGATGTTAATACAAGAGATATGGTGAAGAGAAAACAGACAATGAAAAGGGCTTGAAGGATGAGTAGCTATTCCAAACAAAGGACAGAAGAAGTAAAAAAAAAAATGGTTTTGCTGTTCTAAAATATAAGGCCTAGAAGAATTATGGTACAGCATAACAGAGATGGGAAAATTGGGGAAATAAACTGGTTTGGGGAAAGAAACATTGCTTGCCCTCTGAATGGTGCTGCCTTGTAGCCATGGTGGGGGTGGGATACAGATTACAGGCTTAATATAGTTTGGTTCTAGATTTATCCTGGTTTGCCTCAGAAAATCCTGGTTTAGGCCTATTGCCTGGGCATTGTTTTTATAAAGTTTACTTATTTCTTTTGAGAGAGAGAGAGAATGAGCAGGGGAGGGGCAGAGAAAGAGAATCCCAAGCAGGCTCTGCAGTGTCAACGTGGAACATCTGGGCATTATTTTTAATATTGTTTCTTTCATTTCCAAAAGTTGTATTTGGGAAATTATGCAATTACCCTAACAGGAATACAGTAAGGTGTGGAATCCTATAACCATTTGGTATTTCCAGATGATGCCAAACTTGAGAAATAGTTGATAAATACCAGCAGAACCCAGTCTTATCCACAGGCAAACTATGTCTCAGACTCGGGAACATCTCTTCAAGATCACAGGGAGACAATATCTGGAAGCTAAATTCTTAGTTTTTGTTTTCCAGAGTCATGAAAACATCATACGTTAAATGTAATTAAGTAGAGATGGAAAAGAAAGATAATACTGGAAATATGTCCTCTATGATAGGTAAATATGTCCTCTATGATAGGTAGACAGAGGCAAGTACTGAAAACAGTGGAGCTGAAAACGACTTTAATTTGTATTATTCTTAACATTGTAATATAACATCTGTAGTGCACATGAATGAACTACTAGCCTCTACCTGAGTTTGGGAATACTTGACTATGTTGACACAACTTTAAACTTTATTTGAACCTAAGTTGTCTTTCAAACACAGAAATAGGTATTTCCCACCTGGTTGCTGTCTGACTTAACCAATGGGCTTGAAACATTTTGGGTCAGGCAGAATATTGGAAACAGAAGGAAACTAATTTTAGCTTGATTGATTATAATACGATCTCTTCAAATCTTTCTTGTTCTCACGAACTTTACATATTGCATCTGTTCAGGGACCTTTCTCAATGGAGCAGTATATAAAACAGATGCAGACTTTGGAAGATGTTAGAAGCACAAAGAAAATCATATGGACTTCATTCAGCTGAGCACAAGATTCGACATCTGGAGGAGTCACATTTTGATCCCAGTTCTGCTGTTGCCTTGCAATATCATTCACAGAAAAATCTCTCATTCCCTTTGGGCTCCATTACACTCCTAAGAATGGGAAGCATCCTGACATCAATAGTGTGGGCTGAATATAGAACTAACTACTTAATTTCAATATGAGTTGGGAAAACTTACAAAAGCATGCAAACTACTATGAAATTTAGGTCAGGACCCATAGCTTATCTTTAGAAATGCCGTTGATGGCATGCTTTGCTTGATACTCTAAATCTTCAAATTCTGCTCCATGCATTTTTAACAAAATCTTTGTGTGATAAATTGGGAAGATGCTCTTTCCATGCAACCCCTTCACCTGATTATTCCTACTTCTGGGCTTAGCCAAATTCTTGTCTCTAATAAATTAGTACGATCCTTTAACTCTAAAAAAAACCCTGCTTCAGTCTATAAAAATCTGATGGTAAAAATCAAAAAAAAGAGAAATATAAAATTAAAAAAAATTAAATTACCTGCTATTTCATTACTCAAGGGGTAAACTCTTTCAGCACTTTTAGTGCTTGTGCTAGTAAAATTTTTAGGTTGAGGATGTTTCATTTCATTCCTGGTTTGTCTCATTTTTGTAAGTGGATTTGTATTTATAAGTATAGCGTGGTGTGTGTGTGTGTGTGTGTGTGTGTGTGTGTGTGTGCATGCGCGCAAGAGAGATTGTGTATGTATTTTTCATTTTTCTGGTTAATGTACAAAATTTCTTTAAAAAGTTTGTTTTAAATCTTTTCCAAGCAATTTTTAATGCTATTTCTGCCTCTTTGCCCTCAGCAAATGACCTCACCTCTAACACCTCTCAGTTGGGAATTCTCTCAACTTTCTTGCTACCAGACCTACAAATTTGACATCTTCAACTGTCCTCTTGTTTGCGATGCAGTTAGTGGTGAACGTGTTGCTCTTCCTTTCCATTGGCAATGGTTCCAAATGAATATATTCTCAGGAAAATCATTGTAACAGTTGTTCTTTCATCTCCTTACCCTTTAATTTTTTCACTCACATTGACTGACTTTTAACCTTTTTTTTTTTTTCCAGATGTAGAGAATGTTGTTTCTATGGCTTTCAGGTGCCTATCTGAACTCATAACTCCTAGGTTCATGACTGACAATCAGCCATTTCAGTTTCTTCCTTTAACCTCAAGCCAGTTCCTTCCAACCAGAGGGACCTACCCCAATCTGTTTATCCACACATGCATTGTTATTCTCAGACACCTATAAAATATACAGTGTATTTGTGTTGGAATTTTGGCCTCAGATCAGAGCCAAAAAATATCAAATGATATGGAAATGTGATTTTTATGACTAGTGACAAAGAACTAGATGGAGATATGGGCCCTGGTGTAAGACCAAATGGACTTGCTGACACTTTCTCTACCTACTGTATTTTGTTTCCTTTTTTTTTTTTTTTTTTTTTTTGCTGTATTGCACTGGTTAAGAGGAAAATCTTGAATCAAAATGACGAGACTTGACATCCTTGCTTTGTTCTCAGTCTTAGAGGAAGGACATTTCTTTTACCAGTGTTTAGGATATTATATGTAGGCCTTGTATGTGCCTTTTTTTTTTTTTTTTTTTTTTTACTTTTAGGTTGAGGATGTTTCATTTCATTCCTAGAATTTTTATCAGGAATTTTATAAATTTTATCTATTGATTTTTTTCTGTACCTATTAAGATGGTTATATGTTTCTTTATTCTCTTACATGTTGATACTTTGATTTATATAGGTTAATTTTTATATGTTAAATGTATCTCATATTTAAGGGGTAAACTATATTTGAACCTGATCTTTTAACCTTTTTATGTATTGCCAGATTCAATGTCTAATTCTTGTCAAAGAATTTCTTGTCTATGTTCGTAAAGATTATTGGTGTGTAATTCCCTTATTATATCTTTATGAGTTTTATACAGAGGGTATCTAGGATCATAAAGTGAATTGGATTGTACTTTCTTATCCTCTGTTTTCTGTAAGAGTTGGTATGGAGTTGGCATTATTTATTTTTAAATGTGTGTTATAAGTCCTGGGTCTAGAATTTTCCTTGTGTGTTTTATAATACTTTTAATACCTGTAGGATCCGGACTGATAACTTTTCTTTCATTATTCTTTTTCTCGATTTTTAAATTACAAATTTAAATGCTTTTTTGGAGTTATTTCTTCTTTTCAACATAATTGTTTAATGATACAATTTTCTTTCTAAAAATTACTTTAGCTGAATCTCACATTTTGATTTATTTTCATTTAGTTAAAATTTTCTCTAATTTTTTTTTGTTATTATTTTGTCTTTGATCCATTGGTTACTTAAAAATTTTTAGGTTAATTTCATAATAATTGGCAATTTTCCAGTTATCTTTTTAATGTTTTTTTCCAGTTCTATTTTAGTCATAGACTATATGTATGTATATATATATATATGTATACATTATATATTAGTCATATATATACATCTATTTTAGTCATAGACTATATGTATGTATATATATATATATATATATATATATATACACATATGTATCGTTTCAGTCATCTTGAACTAATTAAGACCTTCTTTCTGGCCTTAAACACATATGGTCTGTTCAGGTGTTAGTCCCATGTACATTTGAAAAGAAAGTGTAGTCTGCTATTGCTGGGAATATTGTTCCATACAGAAAAGAGAGAGAAAAGGGGGCAGAACATTTATTTGAGAAAACAATAGCTGAAAATCTCCTTAATCTGGAGAAGGAAAAAAACATCCAGATCCAGAAGGAACAGAGAGTCTAATTACATTCATATTGTAGGAGGCCCAGAAGGAGAGAGAGAGAAAGGGGGTAGAAGGTTTAGTTGGGGGAGATAGTAGCTGCAAAGTTCCCTAATCTGGTGAAGGAAAAAGATATCTAGAACTAGGAGGCACAAAGAACTCCTGTTAAAGTCAACAAAAGCAAGCCAACACCAAGACATATTGTAATTAAAATAGCAAATTATAGTGATAAAGAAAAAAATCTTAAAAGCAGCAAAACAAAAGAAGTCATTAACTTATAAGGGAAAGTCCATAAGGTTAGCAGGAGATTTTTCAGCAGAAACTTTGCAAGCCAAAAGGAAGTGGCATTATATATTCAAAGTGCTGGATGGGAAAAAATCTGCAACCAACCTATCTATCCAGGAAGTCTCTCATTCAGGATAGAAGGAGAGATACAGAGTTTCCTGGACAAACAAAAAACAATGGAGTTCTGTCATGACCACCAGCCCTGACAGAAATATTAAAGGGGGCTATATGCGTGGAAAGGAGAGACCAAAAATGACAGTATAAAGTAGGAAACACAAAGCAATACAAATGATTATTTCTGTGAAAAATAAGTAACTCACAAAAAAGGATATGATATAATAACATATACCTTAATGTGAGGAGGAAAGGAGAAAAGAATGGGTTCAAACCTAAATGATCATCAACTTAATAAACATAAAAAAAGAAATATCGAGTCAAAAGATACCTTCTGAAGTATCGAAGGGAAAACAGATACTAATGGAATAGATTAAGGGTGACAAGTGAGAATAATACCTCTTTGGTCTCATTAAAAGCCACTCCTATATGGAAAATTTCTTATGAGCGTGCAGATGGTATTGGTTGGTAGGAATTTTGTATAGTGTTATCCTGTGTATTGTTCTTATATCTTGCTGAAGGGCCTTATTCTGGCTTTGCTTAATGAAAAGCAATTCATCTACGATCTGAAAGATTATTGAGTAATATATCTAATGTCTGGTCCTATTTAAATTTTTAATTTGTGTTGGGATTTTTTCGAGTAATTTGGTAGGAATATGGAAAAGGGTAAACCAGACAATAATAGCATTTTACTACAAAAATCTGGAACTCTTAAAATACCTTTACATCATACTTGTGATTCACTTACTTCTAGATTATTTTTTGAGCATTGTTTGGACAGCTGCCTACAATAATGATAATTACTAGATATGTCTCTCTTGACTCCAGCTCACCCTACTTCACCTAGGATTTGAGCACTGTCTCAGATCAAATCTAAGTTAATGAGATTCTCTCCTGGGAATGTGAGTTTTGAACAAACTGGTGGAGGAGTGAAAAGAAGTTGAAGAATTTTGGGGAGGGCCTTCTTCCTATCCTTCAAAGCCTTGTTTGTACAAATTATCTTTAATACATGAATTACCTACTATCCTTCCTATCCTTTTTTTCTTTGCTTATGTAAGCCAAAACTTATTGTGTTTTCTTGGAGATAAAAAAAAATTCTAATTGATAGGAATAATTTCTTAAGAGTTGGCTGCAAGAAACAGATCCTCAGAGACAAGTGTCTCTATCGGATAGTATATATTGGATAGAGATAAATTGAAAGTCATTCTTAGAGAGTAAATTAGCATTCCAAGGTATACATTTCATCATCAGCTAATTGTGTTATGGTCTGTCATCATCTTAGATCTTGTCTATAGTTCTAGGATACCAGGTACATGCTACCAAAAGACAATATAATGGGAACAATTCTGGGAAAAAAATCGTAGTGGAAAGTAGTTGTTTTTGATAGGTTTGATTAATATATAGCAAGATAATGGCAAGAAACAATACCAAAATTCTTGTCTCATGGAAAGAAAAATATCACATACTCTTTATACATTCAGATCTATGGGTTTGCAATTACTGAAAACAAATTCAATGATTGCCATAAGTTTGCTACGTTATAAAAGTAAAACTTATAGCCCCATAGTATTTTATATGACACTTACAACATTCATCAGAAAGATATTGAACGTTCATAATTGGAATGAAAATATTTGTGAGTATCCCAGTAAATTCTTTGAATAATCTGAACAAGTTCAACTTTATTTTTCAATTCTGTATTTCCTTTTGGGAGAAAGCTAAAATTGCCTTTCCTCTATACTCTCCATTGCTGTCTGTCCTTTAAACTACATCCTGAATTCACCACGCCCTGTGATAATATTTAAAAATCAAAGTGAAAAAGAGAAGGAATTCAAGGTAAAAATATTAGTAATTTCTTATATACATCACCAAAAATCTAGTTATGGCTCTAAGAATTGGATTAGAGTTATTAAGATGTTAGAGTTAGGTGAATCTGGAGTGGAGGGTATATAGAAAGTCTTCGTAAAACTATATTAGTCTGCTCAAGCTGCCATTACAACATACCACAGACTGAGTGGCTTATACAACAGAAATGTATTTCTCACAATTCTGGAGGCTGCAAGTCCAAGGTTAAATTTGTTGACAGGTTGGGTTTCTTCTCAAGGCCATATTCTCTCTGTCCTCACATGGCATTTCCTTTGTGTTTATTCTTGATGTCTTTTTGTGTCCAAATGTCCTCCTCTTTTTTGAGTTTTTATGTAAATTCCAGTTAGTTAACATACAGTATTAGTTTAAGGTGTACAGTAGTGTGATTCACCTCTTCCATACATCACCCAGTGTTCATCATACCAAGTGCACTCCTTAATCCCCATAACCTCTTTAATTCAATCCCCTACCCCCAGCCCCCTTTTGGTAACCATCTGATTGTTATCTATAGTTAAGAGTCTTTTTCTTGGTTTGCCTCTCTCTTTTTCCCTTTGATCTTTTGTTGTGTTTCATAAATTTTACCTATGAACGAAATCATATGGTATTTGTTTTTCTTTGACTTATTTTGCTTAGCATAATACTCCCTAGCTCCATCCACATTCTTGCAAATGGCAAGATTTCATTATATTTTATGGCTGAGCAATATTCCATTGTAGATAGATACCACAATCTCTTATCCATTCATCAATCAATGGGCTGTGTCCATAATTTGGCTATTAAAGATAATGCTGCCATAAACATTGGGGTGTATGTATTCCTTCAAATAGGCATTTTTGTATTCTCTGGATAAATACAAAGTAGTGTAAATGCCGAATTATAGGGTAGTTCTATTTTTCAATTTTTGGTAGGCCTTTATGTTTGTTATTATTTGTTCATTTTTAATTTCTTTCTCTTATGAGGATATCAGTCAGATTAAATAAGGCCCTCTCAAATACTTTCATTTTAACTTAATCATTTCTTTTAAGGCCCCATCTCCAAATACAGTCACATTCTGAAGTACTACTCGTTAGGTTTTCAACATATGAATTGGGGTGGCATGATTTTTTACCCATAAAATGTATAGTTAGTTCAGAAGAAGGACTGTAACAATCTAGATGTTAATTTTGGGATTAGAGATTGAGATCATTACACAAGATTTCCCACAAGTGGATTTATTAATAGGAAAAATTGGCCAAAGTCAGAATTCAGGGCTCCAGTAGGAACTAAACACTGTTGTATACTGGTTTCCTGAATTAGGTAATGCCAACCTGGATCCCGCATTGACCTATCTATCCCAAATGACCTTTAAGAGCCAGAAATGGGTCTTGGCATAATCTATAGGAAAACATTTTGTTTTAATTCCAGAGAAAGAAATGCTTATTTGATCTCTGTCCATCCACTATGAACTGCAGCTGGGTCCAGAAAATGTAACCTACAGCTTTGTTTTAAGAATTGATTGGGGAAGAAAGGAAGAGAATATTCTCAACATGCTTTTAGGGCCTGCTCTTATCTACTTTAAATGCTGGTATTGAGTGAGCTTTCTACTGTTGGACCGCATGGGAGAAATACACAGTGGAATAGTCTAGATCAAAACAGCTACAGATACCAAGAAGACATAATTTTTAAAATATGTAGTTAGGAGGCGCAGTGCTCTGATCTTAGGCTTGTCTCTCATTGGCTTTGTTCACATGTACTTTGTACTTTAATTCAGCAAAGGTTTGGCATGTACAAGTTGTTCAGTAAATGTTTGTTGAATAAATATATGGATGATAGTAATATCCAGTAATATCTAAGATTTAATGAGGGCTTAGCATTTCCCAAAAGATTTCTCAGGTCTCTTATCTAAGTATTAATGCATATAATCCCCAAATATCTCTCATAACATTGGCACTGTTATTTTTTTCACAGTAGTTTGCCCAGTATCATCTACCTCATGGCTGGTTCAACTAGGACTTGAACCCAGTTTAAGATAGATTCCCAAACCCATGTTCCTTAATACTATGAAAATTCCTATGAGAATTTCCAAAAGAAACTCCAGACTTTTATCTGGATGATAACATTCTAGCCATTTGCTCTAAAAGGTGAGATGGCTGATGTCAGGATTTATAAACATTTCTGCTAAACTGGCTGGAAGGTCAGAGATCTAGAAAGAAATATTAGTGAGCTGGTGACAAGGACTGTTTTTGTGAAAAGTTATGCCAAAGGACCTTCAGAATGAACTAAAAGCCTAAAGAGTATCTGTGAATACTTAACCAAATATTTCCAGCGTCTAGTTGAGACTAATAATTCAGTGGACAAGAAGGCTCCTAAGTTGGTAAGTCAGTTTCTGCAGTCCTCCACTACTCGCTTAGTGCCCTCATGAACTCTTTGTTCAATGTGGCAGTAATAAAAAAGAGTGCAATGATCCAAAAACAAATTTCCACTTATCAAGGCTGGCCTGGTGATTACAACTATTAAGTTCCTAAATTGCCAGCAGCAGCGGTCAACCCTGACGTTGTAGAATGGTACAAATACTTGAAAGAGACCAACCAACTCCCCAGTGGCAGGTTGATTAAACATAACATCTTTGTCATAGGAAAAGCGGTATAGATTTTTTTTTCTTGTTGGATCAATATTTTTTCTGCTTTTCTGTTTAGGATTCTTTTTTTTTTTCTTTTTGTCTCCCATTTTTCTGGACTAAATACTTAATGTATCGTAATGCTCAAATCAATGTCTTCTAGAAAATACAAAACTGAAGGTTGTGCAGTAGAGAGAAGATCTACATGAGTTTCAGTATTTGTGTACATCATTACCTACATATAGCTGGCCTTATGAAAACTTAATTCTGGTGCCAGCTGGAAAATGTTATTCTGTCAAGTAAGGAAGGTTGTGTATGTCTGAAACAGAAAAAAAAAAAGTTGTTGTATTTCCCCCAGCCAAAATATATAGATCTAGTAGTCAAGGATCAGAGATGGGGTAGTGCCTTTTGTATTTATATGAAAGGACCCACATTTTAAATATTCAGTCCTCTCCTTATGCATTTGATATCTGCTGGATCAAAGGTCTTAGTAGTGAAAGCTGAAAGGTTCTACCAGGAGGTATACACTCTTGTGACCACTGGATTAGAAGCTGAGGCTACCATTTGGTCATTGTGTTCTCCTTACAAAAGTGGGTTAAGGCCCTGAGAGTGGTAATTGACCTTTACTGTCAAGGGAAAACACAATTGCTTCCAGATACAGAGGATAAGAGGATATGGTTGGAACCCAGATATTCTGTATGCTCCTCTTTGTACTTTCAATCCCAGGGGATATAACTATTGGAAGACTATTACAACCTCACATAGGTAGTATCACAAGCACTGTTCCTGGGGTATAATGAATATTTGGGTCACACCTATGTGCAAAAACATGTGACCACCTAAAGGGACTGGCTAAAGGATATATAAATCTAAAATATGTTGCAGTGAAACAAAGTAAAAAATATTCACTACAGCCTTGTGAGCAGTTGATGGAATTAAAGTCATAGTAGTTACTAGTATTTCCCTGCTTGCTGTATCATTCCTTTTTTTTTTTTTTTCCCCTTTTGACTACTATTCCATTCCAGATTGGTGGGTGGTAGTTAGATTTTTCACGTCACCTGTAGATGGCAGAATAACAAGATGGAATAGTGTTGAAATTAGAAGAGAGATGGACATTGGCTGCACAATCAGTTGTTGAAGCCTGGTGCAGGAACTGCACAGTCGTGTGGAGGTTTCTTTGGGAATAGGGATGAGTTTTTCTTTGTTTGCCCAGAATTATCTTTCTTTCTTTTAGTAATGACATATCTCATTTGGAGGGAGGAATCACACTTTCTCTATTTCATGAAATCTCTACAGGATTTGTAATCCTCTGGCACATGAGCCGGGTGAGGACAACCTGGTGGAGTAAAGACACCTGAAAATGTAACTCTTGAGAGGCCTAACACAAGTTCGTGAACAGTCGGAGCTCAGTTCTTGCAGCACGCTGAGGAAACTCCCCATTATATTTTCCCAGTGAGTCTTTGTGGCTTCTTTGAATTCTGTTCTTGATGCAGTCTTAGAGTTAAACTCTTCCTGGAAATTTGTGAGCTTCCCACCCAACAGCCTTTCAATAAATTGTCTCTCTGCTTAAATTAGACCATTTGTTTTCAATACTTGGGACCAAAAATCTAACCGATACATTTTCTTAATTTGTTTCCCAAGCTCTTATACCCTGAAAACAGGATTTCATTCTGTTCTTTTATGCTCTTTGTTCTTTTATGAAGACTCAAAATTAGAGACACCACTAAGTTGCTGTTTACCCTGGGCAAGTCATTAGTCTCTCTGGGCCTCAGAGTCTTCATACATAAAATAAAGTGATTTTTACCCTACCTAGCTCACAGAGCACTTGTGGAAGTTACATTATGAACAATATGAGAAGATGTTTATAGGAACATAAGGTATGACATATAACACTCATAGGCACAAACCTAATTAGGACAGACTTTTATTGGAAGGCCGTTTCTCCGGATTTAATCTGTCCTGGCCCTAGAATATTTCCCATGGTTAGGTTTAGTCTTTACGGTTCAGGTATGAATTCATTACAAGACTTTGTCTTCTGTGAAAGTGTTTCCCAATGACCATCCACTTCTTCCTTTCCAAAGGGTAATTTTTTTTTCTGTATTTTGCCTTGTATTCTCGTAGCATTTTGTACCATCTCCACCATAACCCTTGCCACACTACAATGAAATACTTGGATGTCTTTCTTTCACCTCTTAGTGATTTAAGAGTTCCTCGAAGATGGTTACCTCAGCCTAGTTATAAGTATATACCCTTTTTGTATACACTGAATTTTCAACTAATGCATAGAAAAATTAAAAATAAAGATTTGAGGGATGACTTGGTGGCTCAGTCAGTTAAGTGGCCAACTCTTAATTTTAGTTCAGGTCATGATCTCAAGGTTTGTGAGATTGCACCCCGAGTTGGGCTCTGCGCTTACAGCACTGAGCCTGCTTGGGATTCTCCCTCCCTCCCTTCCTCCCTCCCTCTCTCTCTCTCTGTCTCTCTCTCCCCCTCCTTTTCTCTTTCTCAAAATAAATAAATGAGCATTAAAAATAAAAAAAACAAAGATTAAGAGAACAAAGGAAAACCAGTAATGGCAATATTAACATTCCATTTTCATGCTTTGATAACTTTGCAGTACCAGGCATGATGTTAATAGATGCTACACAAGTGAATGGCTCTTACCAGGAGATAAATTCATGCTAATCTCCCGAAGGTATTACTGTGAGTCATATGGGGGACATCCTAGAAGAGCACTTTTAAAAATAAAAGACTCTGGTTTGGCAATTTCAATTTAAAAAAGATATTTGTTAGAAGAGTTTGATAGGAAGACTGTTAATGACATCAGCAACCATTCTCAATGCTATCACGCGTACTACCCAGTGTCAATACATAACTAGTCACCCAAACTAACTATAAGATGACCATCATAACACAGATTTATTACTGGAATAAATAATTCTTCTAACATTGGTTGGAAGCTTTCTGAGCAAACTCACACCTTTTATGAACTGTAACAGCTAGGTAGAAAAACAAGTAACTCATTTTAGGCATAGATTTCTAAGACACCATGGGTAATGTGGTGAGATAATATGGAACTTTATACTAATTTGCATAACATATAAGAGGGTTTTATTGATTTTGCGTGTATGATTTTGGCTCATTGAGACTAAAGTTCTATTAAGGGGGGAAATCCATGTTATTGAACAGAGTGAATCAATAGAAATTTCCCTTAGTATAGGGGTTAAGAATCATATTAACAAAGGGTGCTTGGTTCACTTCTTAAATAATGTTTCTATGCGTTTTAAGTTCAGAAATGGAATCTCAACTTGAATTCACTTCTCCGTTCCATTAAAGAGCATGAGAAATAGTTTAATTATGATATCACGGCACAACCAACTTTTGATTTAGTTTCATTCTAAAACACTCGGAAGCAGCCTTTATCTACATGTACTTTTTCTAAGAATTTGAGGGAAGCAATGTTTGAACAAGAGGCTGGGAATTTTTTTTTTATCTTAAATTTTTTATATCAGCCCTATTTTTCCTTCTAAGTAATTAAAAGCAGGTGTGTATCATTGTTCTATGTTAGCAAAGCACTCTTAATAATCAATAGCTATTTTCCTCACTGCCTTGGGATAAAAGGAAATGTCGCCCTATGAAAATGAAAATCAGTGTAGTTTTATATAACAAAAAGAGCTTTAGAATCAGAACAAACATCACTTCACATCTATGCTCCATCAACTAAATAACTATCCAATTTGAGTATGTTACTTTACTTGAGTAAGTCTCAGTTTTGGCATCTACAAAGTGAGGACTTAAAAAAAAAAAACAAAAAAACTATGAGAATTTTGAAAGGATTAAATGAGAAAAACAGAGGCAAAGTTCCAGCTCGGAGCAATAGCTAATTAAAATAAATTTAGTCTTACTTTTCATGCTGTTTTCTAAGATAGGGACCGAAGGTTAAAAAGAAAAAAAAAAATCAGATCAAAGAGAGCAAATAGACAAGAGAGCAGCCCCCCATCACTGGAAGGGAGAATAATAATGTAGAACCACATTTTAGGTTTTCCCATGAAACGGGTGAGCAGGGGTAAGAATAAGAGCCCTTCTTGTCACATACAAAGCAGAAATGACTGCCAGTCAACTGTACCTTGCTTGATTTCCAGAAAGTCCCACACCACGCAAGAGCTTTGCTGTTCCCTTCAATGACTGTATGTTTATTTCTTGACATTTGTTTTAGGAAATACCATTTCTAGTTTAAGGTAGAAACTGTGATTAATGTATTTCCTTTTAGCTTCACGCTTTGAGAAAGAACCTGTTTATATAACACTAAGAAAAATGAATATCTGAATTTTTAACTGAGAGAGTTTTCTGTATTCTAATCTTTTCAATAATTAGGTTACAGGTAATGTAATCCTTTAAAAAATCAAATTTACTAAACATATTATTTATGCAAGATTCATCTTTTGTTTAATGTAGTGGGTTTTTTCACCCAGCCTGTCTTGTTATGATCTTTAACATGCATGTCATTTTTCGACGGTTGCTGTCACGGAGCACCACAAACTTAAAACAGCGCAAATATATCGTACAATTTTTGTAGGTTAGAAGTCTTATATAGGTGCCACTGAGCTAAAATCAGGTGTTTTCAGGGCTAGATTTGATTCTGGAGGCTCTTGGAGCAAGAAAAGATTTTGTTTCCTTGCCTTTTCATGTTCTAGAGACTGTCTGCATCCCCTGGCTCCTGACCCTCTTCACCTTCGAAGGCAGCGATGGGGGATGGGGTCCTCGTATAGCAACACTGTGACTTCTGCTTTCTCGTTCCACTTTTAAGGACCTGTAAGATGATATTTTGCCCACTCAGAGAATTCGGGATAGTATCCCAATCTCAAGGTTCTTAATCATCTTTGCAAAGTTTCTTTTGCTAAGTAGCATAACATATTTACGGATTCCAGGGATTACAATTTGGATATATATTTTTAAGTTTTTATTTATTTATTTTGCGAGGGAGACAGAGCGAGCGAGCTTGAGTGGGAGACTCACAGATAAAGAGGGAGACAGAGAGTCCCAAGCAGGCTCTGCATCGTTAGAGAGGAGCCCAACGTGGGGGCTTGACCCGGGACTGGAACTCAAGAACCATGAGATCGTGACCTGAGCCAAAAATCAAGAGTCAGACACTTAACCTACTGAGCCACCCGGGTGCCCCATGGATATTTTTGAGGGATAGTCCTGTGGAATAGCTGTCCTTTGCTTGCTTTCTCTTTCACGTAACGTAATTTTGGACCCTTCTGTTTCATTGTGTGTTAGTTTAATTAATTACTTCCAAGTGCTCTCTGCTATTACTTCTTGTATTTCCACCATGTTTTACTCATCCATTTGTCTGTTCGCCGACAAGTAGGTTGCCAGCACTTCCTACTGTAAACAGAGTTATTATGAACAATCTCGTGTGTATCCCTTTGTAACCAGCATGGAAGTTTTCTGGAGTATGTATTCAGACAAAAATTACATACAGCATAGTAGAATAGTCCAAGCATCATTCATTTTTATTAAATACCACCGGAGACAGGTAGCACAAGCTTACGCCTTCTCCTCTCAAGGTACATGAAAGTTATCACAAATCCTTATCCTTGCAAACACTGTTCTTTCATCTTATAATTTTTGCCAATCTCACAGACACCATCTGGTTTTTAATATATGTTTTGCATAATATTCTTTATTGCAATGTAACAGACACCGAGCGGGGTACAGATCATAAGTGAATAGTTCCATTATCACAAGTTGAACATAGTTGTGCAGCCAATACCTCCCAACAGAACCCTCCACAGCTCCACCCCCCCTCCATGTTAGTTATTCTCTCCTCCAAGTATGGCAATTACTGAGATTTCTATCTCTATGAAATAGTTTTCTAAGTAACCTACATGAAATCTCATAGTACATTTATTGTTTATTTGGCTTCTTTCCCCCATGGAGATTTTTGCATGGATTTGTGTGAAGCAGTAGGTGTACATTCTCATAGGATTTAGGCGTCTAACATGCAATGAACACTCGAAAAGTGGCAACTGTTGTTTCTGTGAGCTTCTATGTTTCTGAATCCCTTTCTCTCCTAGCCCCTAGATATGCAGTCCCTGAAAATGGGGCTCTCAGACAAACTGCTTTCATTTTCAAGTTCAAATTCATGGGCAGGTTAGTTCAGACCCTGCCAGTTTGTATATTCATTCTTCATAAGTCAGACTCCACATTGTTTCCTGTTATCTCACATGATCTTTTGTTCCAGGTGCCTGAAATAATTTGCAGCATGACACTCCTAAAATTCATTGCGTCTTTTATTCTACTATAGATGTACATTTGTGTTGCTTTAGCATGTCAGGAATTGTGCTATGACAGAAATACCGGTAGATGACCTTTGGTAAACACGTGCATCCATTTTTAATGGGTCCAAATCTGGTCTCAGAATTGATGGGTCATATTGAGTAAGTTTTTTGTTCTTTTACAGATATTACCAAAGTGGTTATATCGGTTTCTACTCTCACTATTAATATATGAGAGTCTCAGTTGCTCCATATTCTTGTCAACAGCATTATCTGCCTTTTCTACTTTTCCATTCTGGTGGCTGTGTAGAGGTATCTTATTCTTTTCATTGTCATTCACGTAATGACTAATGAAGTTGAACACTATGTTACTGGGTATCTGGATATTTTGTGAAGCGGCTGTTCAAATACTCCTGCCCTTTTTCATTGGATTATTTGTCCTTTGTTTTTGATTTGTAGTCGTTATTTGTACATTATAAGTAAGTATCTTTTTTGGAACAAATCTATAACAAATATTACCTCTACCGCTGGCTTGATTTTTCACACTCTGTCATGGCAAGCCGGTGGATAAAATTACTGCTTCAGTGTAGTCAGACTTAGTTTTTTCTTTAAAGACAGGCTTCAGGGTCCTGTTTAAAAAGCATTTTCTTCTGAAAGTATTACTGGTTTACCTGTCACATTGATAATCTGTTATCAATCTGGAATTGATTGTTTTGCTTACTGCAAGGTTGGAGGTCTAGTGCTCTCATTGATCTAACACTGATGATTGAAAAGACCCAATTTAACCCAGTGGATTACAGTATCACTTTGGCCATGAATCAGATGGTTCTGCACCTGTACCTAGGATGTCTTCTGGTCAATATTGTTACTTGCATTTGGTATCAAAGATGTGCCATCATCATAGTTGGTCCGAGAGTTGTGGGTTATCGTTAAGCTGATTAACAAAGATGTGCCATCATCATAAAATTAGTTGGGCATTATTTGCTGTTTTTCTGCTCTCTGGAAGATATTACATAAAATTAGTGTTATTTCTTTATTATACATGTAGAAGAAATCAGCCTAGAAACCCTCTAAACCTCTAGAGATTTTTTGAATATGTATGTTAGTACCCATTATCCTCTTACTATATGTCAGAACTTTGCTTTTATTTCCCCTTGACCCTATAAATACTAATATTTTTGCCTATTTCTCATTTTTTTTGACCTTACTATAGATCTATATATTTTTCTTAGTTTTTTCAAAAACCATTTGTTTTCAAAATTTTTTCTTTATGCAGGGTGCCTGGGTGGCACGCTCGATTAAGTATCCAACTCTTGATCTCGGCTCAGGTCATGATCTTACAGTAGGTGAGTTTGAGTCCCACATCGGGCTCTGCGCTGACAGTGTGGAGCCTCCTTGGGGTTCTGTCTCTCCTCTCTGCCCCTCCCCAGCTTGTGACTCTCTCTGGTTCTCTCTCTCTCTCTCTCTCTCTCTCTCTCGAAATAAGTAAATAAACAAAAAAATTAAATATTTTTTCTTTATTGCAAATCTGTATACACTTTGATTAACTTCTACTCTAGTTTTTATTATTTTCTCCCATCTGTACCGGGGGAAGGGGGAGTTATTTTGCTATTCTTTCCTAACTTCTAAAGATATATATTTAGATTTCTGATGTTTATATTTTCTTCATTTCTGATATAAGTTCCCTTTTAAGCAGAGCTTTAGCTGCCTCCAGTATGTTTTGGCATATCTTTTTTTCTCATTGATTCAGTTTAAAATTCATTTTAATTTTCTTTGTCAGTTTTCTTTGACGTATTTTCAAATTATTTTTTTTGTTACTGATTTTTACCTTAGCATTAATGTGGCAGAAGATAGTTTCTGAATGATTTCCAACTTTTAAGTTTGTCGAATCTGGCTTTTTGACTCTGCCTATGTCCATTTTCCTTTAATGTTTGATATGTACTTGAAAAATAACTGGTGACTTCTGAAATTCTTTCTTGCTTTATATTCATCAATTAGGTTACACTGCCTAATCAAGTTGTTCAAAGCTTCTACATTCACACAGAGGTTTTGTTTGTTTATAACATAGTTTTGTCTCCTAATTATTGAAAGAGGTGTGATAGATTTCCAACTGTGATTTTGAATTTGACCATTTCTCTTTTTAGTTCTGTCAGTTTTGGATTAAATATTTGTTAAATACCAGAGCACGTACATATACAAAGAAGTAAACATATCATAAATATCCATCTTAGTAAATGTTCATAAACTTACCTACTCATGAAGTCAGCTCCTAGATCAAGAACAAAATATCATCACCAATACTAACATCCTGAGTTAACATTGTTCTCCCCTCTAGTCATTATCTCCTAAAGAGTAATCACAATCATGCTTTCTAATAGCATACAAACATTTTACATGTTTTAATTATTTTTTAATGAGACATGCTATGCAGTCCTTTGTGTCTGGCTTTGTTGGTTGAACATTATGCTTTGAGATCAAACCATGGCATTACAACTTGTTACAGATACTCATTATCGTTGTTGTATAGTGTTCTACTTTGTGAATGTACTAATATTTATATATCCATTCTGTTGATGGGCAGTTGGATTATTTCCAGTTGGAAGTTTTTTCCAGTAATACTGCAATGAATATTTCAATGTTAGCCCTTTGTTGACCATGTGTAGAAACTGAGGGTGGGTAGGTACCTGGAGGTAGAATTGATGGGTCCTGGGGTGTGCGTATCTTGGGCTTCAGTGGGTCCTGCACAGCACAGTGCTGCAGAGTGGCTGCGCCGGTTTGCATTCTCCTCAGCAAAGCACGAGAGTCTTGCTCACTCTGCTGTGCTCACAAGAGTGGTTATTTTCTGACTTTTTTACTTTAGCCATTTTGGCAGGTGTATGGTGGTTTTCACTGAAGCTTTAATTTGCATTTCTAGGAAGTTTAACACCAGTTCATATGTTTAGACTGTCTTTTGTGATGTATCTTCTCCCTCCTTGGCCCACTATCTACTGTGTTGTCAGACTTTTCTTATTGATTTTGTATGAGTTTTTTGTTTTGTTTGTTTTTGCTTTTTAATTTTATTCTGGATATGGGTCTTCTGTTAAATATAAGAATAATGAATGTCTTCTCCCATTTCATGCATTGGCTTTTCATTCTACTAAACCACGTTGTAACCGAACCAACATGAGTTCTCTCTTTGGTGGGTCAGAAAATGCACTAGGTTGAGTTGTTGCATAAAGAAAACTTTTATTTGAAACAAATAAAGAGATCATGGAGAATGGATTCCAAAGCCATGACTTCTCATCTCCCCCTGCGCCCCCCCCCCCCCCGGGTGAATGGGTTCCTTTTGTTTAAGGTTAGGGTGAATATTTAGATAGGGAAGCTTTGTTATGATCTGTAGAGTTGAGCATAAGGTCATGTGCCTTAAGGAAACATGCTTAGACACACATTGTATGTTATGTAAAGGAGGCTGGGGCTCATCCTTAGGAGGAAATTTTAATATTATATGAGGTAAAGGTGATTGTAGGTCATTCCAGAGATCCCTCCATGGTCCATCTGCACAGGCACAAATCAGATTTAGCACAAAGGGTCTGGGTGGTCTGGGCTGGTGGGAGGTCTTGTTGGGTCTTTGGCCATCACCTGGGGCATGGCTTTGGGTTCCATTTGCCTGAGTTAAGAGGAAAGCTGGAAAGAAGAGCTTAGGGAATGGTGTAAACAGATGCTGGTGAGAACAAGAAGGTAGGTAGTAAAGGCCAAGTCTTGGCATCTACCTGGTAACAGTGTCTTGATTTGTAAACAGTGTCCTTATTTGTAAAATAAAGAAATTACAGTAAAAGCATTTGACAGATTTCAATATCATTTATGATTCAAGTCATCACAAAACAAGAACTATAAATTCTTATAATGTAGCCATTTCCTTTTTTTTTTTTTAATATGTAGCACTTTGGAGACCTTGTTAAGAAATCTTTGCCCACAATCAGGGAATAAATATTTTCTACTGTTTTTCTCTAAGTGGATTATTGTTTTACTTGTCACAATTAATATTTGATCCATCCAGAATTGTTTTTTTGTTTTGTTTTGTTTGATGGTGTGAGATGAGTCAAAATACCTATTTTCACATGACCGTTCAAAGAATTACAGTGTCACTGTTGTCAAAAAGCAGCGACCCCATATGCATGGGTCTATTTCTGTGCTCTCTAATCTGTCTTATTGGTTAGTTTGTGTATCCTTGAACCCACATCATACCCTCTTAATTGTATCTTTATGTCTTGATATTTTGTAGTATATGCCATTTTTACTGCATCTTTAAAATTGCCTAGCTTGCTTTGCCATCTGATTGTTGAGAAGTGATAATGCATTATTTCATTTTAAGTTTTCTGATTACTTTCAAGTTGAGTTTTTTCTTACATTAACAGAAAATGCATTAATACAAATTTTTCTTTCCCTCTTTTATGCATTGATACAAAGTAGCTTTTTGTGTGTTCTAGATAATAATCCTTTGTCATTTTTAAGTGTTTTATATACACTTTCAGTGTGTGCCTTGTCTGTTCACTCTTCAAACTATAAAAGATTATACGTTTTGATACACAGTCAATTTATTAGTTTTTACTCTGAGAGTCCATTCTTTGTGATTGTGTCACCTCTAGGAACACCATTTATGCTTTTAAATTTTGTTAAACGTTGTTTTACACATATAAGCCTTGAGTCTAACTGAAATTGGCTTTTCTTTATAATATCAAGGCTCCAGTTTTATTCATTTATTTTCCATATAGTTAACCAATTGTTAGTATTTGATTAGTCCATTCTTCACTGACTTCTCTGCAAATGCATCTCAATTATACTTCAGTCTTTGTGCCTACTTGGTTCTATTTCTGGGCCTTTTATTTCAGTAGACTACTTTTTAAAACTTTTATCAATATTTATCACCCTCTACACTCCTTTAATTCCTAAAACTTTATAAACTGCAATTTTGATTCATGCAAGGGCAAGTACTTCCATTCAGTAATTTTACTTACAAGGTATTTATGGAACAAAAGGATTTTCCATTCTTGTTTTGTGATGACTTGAATCATAAATTGGTATTGAAATCTGTCAAATGCTTTTACTGTAATTTCTTTATTTTACAAATAAAGACCCTGATGCCTAAAAACGTTAAGTGTCCTGCAAAGCAATGACTTCTGATTCTTCATGTACCTCTTTTATTATGTAAAAAAAAACAAAACAACAAGAACAAACAAAACAGTAGTGATGTGAAAAATTATATTGTATCAATTGAATTGTGACAATTCATTTGTCTCTTTGTTCTTTGGTGGTCATGTTTAGGTCCTAAATAATTTTTAACTGTAAATTTATCCTTATGTATTGAAAAATACTGGATATTGCTCATATCAGTAGGAAAAGAGCTTCTGTCATGAATAGTTGGTGAATAATTACAAAGACTTATTTTGAAACTGAAATTAAGATAATGTATGAATATTAAAGAAGGGTGACCAAATAAAGAAATAGAAACCTATGAAAAAGATCAGATAGGACCCTTGTTTTTCATGGTTGCTAATACTATCTCATAACTTTATTTAGAATAAAGACAATGTAGCCTCAGGACTTTAATTCCATGCATTGTTACTCTTTCTAACTTGCCCTTTCAGACAGTGATCTGAAAAATTTAAGGCAAAATATTTTCTATCTGAATTACCTCAAAGTAAATGGTAAACTTTAGACAATGAAGTTTGGCTGTACTGTAAATATCTATCATTATAGGTGTTCATTCTTTTTTTCTCTATCAAGCAATGGTACGTTTTCTCAGTATTCGAAACCATGGAATATTGTCATGGGATATGAAGCTAATGGATAGGAATATTCAATTTTATTGAAATAATATACTAATGAGACAATCCATTCTCACATGAAATAATTAAATAGTTTATGTCTCAGTTATATAGTAGGAAGAATGATATTTAGTTTCTTACGTTGGGGCATAGATCTTATGAAGAAAACCATGTTTAACGAAAGGATTATTTTTAAGTATTGATATATATAAAATATTTTTTGAAGACTTGTGAGTTACAATCCAAAGTCCAAATATGAGATCAGTGTGAAGGTATTTAAAAAATATTTTTTCAGATTTAGGTATTCACTAGGTTATTTTGAAAATGTACTCACTGGGACTACTGGCTTGATGATGGTGATGTACTTAAAATCCCTAGAAAAATGATTGAGAAGACATGTACAAAAAAACTGGGGAAAACACATCTTGTTTATTTTGAGAGAGAGAGAGTGGGGTAAGGGCAGAGAGAGAGAGAGAGAGGGAATTCCAAGCAAGCTCCAAACTGTCAGCACAGAGCCCTGGGCAGGGTTCCATTTCACAAATCATGAGATCATGACCTGAGCCAAAATCAAGAGCCAGTCGCTTAACTGACTGAGCCACCCAGGTGCCCCTGGGGAACACACATCTTAATGAACCTCCAAATATGAATGGTTGGAGACAATCTAGTAAGAGCTAAACAGTTACTATCAGTATCTGTACAGTGTGAAATAGAAAATGAATGGACCATCTGGAAGACCTAAGAATAATAGAACCCAAACAGCTAACAGTCACTGCAAAGATCTGGGGGGAAATTTGAATATAGTATGGGAAAATTTGAATATAGTAGTTGAAAATAAAAGACTGTTACACACCAGACTCTTCATAGTAAGATCTCAAGGAACAGAAGCACTCCGTACCCTCCCCGTGAAATCTAAAAACCAACAGGCCACGACTACCTTCTCTAACAAAGCCAAACACTAAGGAGAGTTTGAGATTTGGTTCTATATTGAATAGGACAGGACTAAGGAGGGAGAAGGAGCAGATAAAAATGGGGAAGAGAATCAGTCCCTGGAGACCCTCAGAACTATGACACCATATCTTTGACTGCATTACAAAGGCAAGAGAAGCTGGTGCTGTACAGCATGAAGCTGGAAAACTCTCCTGATCCAACCCTCCTCCTTAGCTTAGGAAAAAAATAACATAATTAGGAATAGGAAAATAGCATGTTTGGATCCCATACAAAGGTATTACAAGGAAAAAGATGTGTGGGGGGGGAAGAACCGCAATATATCTAGAGACAAAAAAAATAGCATGCCAAACAGATAAAACTATAATCCACTCTTTCAAAAGAAGTTACAATAGACTAAGAAAAATAAGAGAGAATAGGAAAGAATAACACAAATTGCAATATGAAAAAATCAGAAGTGAAATTATAGAAATCAAGACAAATTCAAATGAAAGAAAAAATACTTCAGAAATTAATATTAAATTAAGAAAAGTATAAAAGATCATTAAAACAATGGATGATTCCTGAAGATAAATAAAAGTTGAAGAGGGAGAAATGTCAAATGTAGAAGAGATGCAAAGAAAATCCCATATATGTATAATAGGAATTCCCAAAGAAGAGAAATCAAAAGACTCATATACTAATAATAGAAATTAAAGAAATTTAGCATCATACCCTCCAGTTCCATCTATGTTGCTACGCATGGCCAGATTTCATTCTTCCTCATTGCTGTGTAGTATTCCATTGTATATTATGCTAAGTGAAATAAGTTGGAGAAAGACAGATACCATCCACGCATAGGTGGATTTTGAGAGACTAAGCAACAACCTGGGGGAGGGGAAGAGGGGAAAGGAAAAAAGACACAGAGAGGGAGGGAGAAAAAACATAAGAGACTCTCAAAGACTAAGAACAAACTGAGGGGTGAGGGAGGTGTCGGAGGGGGAAGAGTGGGTGATGGGCACAGAGGAGGAGGGCACTTGTTGGGATGAGCACTGGGTGTTGTATGGAAACCAATTTAACAATAAATTATTAAAAAATAAGATGTACTTACAGTGTTTCAAAATCTTTATAATAAAAGTTCCACAAAATTAAATTAAAAAAGAAAAAGAAATTTTAAAGTCACTAGAATGATCAATACTGAGACTTAGTCTAATAAAATACAATAAACCTTAAAAACAGTCTGGACATCCAAACAAAAAGAACAGATCACATTTAAGGGGATGACCATGTCATCAGAGCTTTTTAATTGCAGTGTTTTATTGAAGATGACAATGTTTATTCAAGGAAATATGTTCGAGGAAAGGGTATATGAATCAAGTATATTACATCTTGACAAACTGATTTCCAAAATAAAAATAGAACTAAAGTTATCAAAATCCCAGGAAACTTCATTCCCATGAGAGTTTCCTAAGGCATCTGCTGTAGACCAAACTTTAAATTACCAAAATAATTGGGAAGATAGAGATAAAAAGACTGAGTATATAAAAATACTGCATTTGGAACTAAGAATAAATTATGGTTATGAGGGAGATATTATTGTATATCATAGGTATATGCTTTGACAAGAGATACAGTTCAATTATTTAAAAAAAGTAAGAGGTCAGAGGTGCCTGGCTGGCTCAGTGAAGCATGCAACTCTTGACCTTAGGGTTGTGAGTTCAATGCCCACATTGGGTGTAGAGATTACTTAAAAATAAAATCTTTAAAAATATATTTAAAAATTAAAATAAAAGGACAATAAGAGCACATCAAAATGAATTATACCAGTTATTACCTGGAGATAAAATGGCATATGTGCTATGGGAGAATTATGTGCTATGGGAGAGGTTGAAGGAAGGGATGAAAAGTTTATTAGCCACGTTCAATTTTCTTCCTAGTAAAGTACAAATAGAAATTAATTTTCGAACTTAGGAAAGTCCTAACAGAAAATAATTCTTGAAAGTATATCATAAAATTGTATTAATATTAAAATAAACAGGAATAAAAATGCAAACTTTTCTTTAAAAACTCATATATTAAAATATGATATTCTATCCTCTATGTAAATGTCAATAGTGTATAGATATTTGCTTTTCCTAAAGAATTATGGAAAGATAAGCTATCAAATAGCTAATTAATTTTTAAAGGGAAACAAGTAGAACAGGGATAGAGTTTATACCTTTTTAAAACGTGACTTACTTTATAGATTTAACTTGGAACTGTGTAAATATATAACATAAAAATGAAACATTATTTTCTTTAAGTTTCTAAAATTTAAAATGATTTAATAAATGAGCTAAACAAAGGCATGTCCTTGGATGCATAGAAAAAGATTAGCTTAAGTCATTTGGAACACATTTATTTGATAATACTTACTAATATAATGCATTGAATTGCCAGAAGAACTAAAAATTTATGAAATTTGTAGTAATCATATTTTTAACGGTAGTTGTTAGTATTAGAATTTTGTTTCACTGTGTGATATGTGGGATGAAATTAATGGGCAATAACATGATATTTTAATACTAGCATCTCCACTGTTCTTGACAGTTGCAATTTTTGACATTAAAGGGAATAGATGAAAATGTAAGATAGAAGAAGTTCTGCAAAAATCTTATAATCTTGACTTTGACTGTAAAGTATCTTCATGATTTCATTACTTATATCACAAAAATACTTCTTGATTTATCCAATGAGGAGGACTAAAAACAACAAATACGTCAGAAGCAATGAATATACTTAATTTCAAAATTGGTCACATCATAAGGAGCCAGGGCATTTGGAGAAATTGCTGATTTCAGATCTGGGCCAATAGTGTGTATAGGTAAGTCTGTACCTACTTTACAGGTCTGATAGCAAAGGAATTATCAAAAGAATCAAAAGAAGTCAAAAGACAAACTTGAAAATCCTCTCATGGCCAAAATTAAGACAATTTGTAAACCAATGAAAGTAACAACTACAAGTAAGATCAGAACTTCAAGTGTATTTAATCTGTGATTTGAAAACCATTCAAAAACGATTGATCACCAGCAGAGAATGACAATTGATCAACTCACTATTTTAAAGATTTAAAGGCAAAGAATCATGGATTTATTCTCTTTTCATGTAAGCTGTATCATGGAACAAACCCATAGTTGGATGGTAAGTGTCTCTTTAAAGAAGTAGTCCAGGGGCACCTGGGTGGCTCAGTGGGTTGGGCAGCCGACTTCAGCTCAGGTCATGATCTCGCCGTCTGTGAGTTTGAGCCCCGTGTAGGGCTCTGTGCTGACAGCACAGAGCTTGGAGCCTGCTTCGATTCTGTGTCTCCCTCTCTCTCTGCCCTTCCCCTGTTCATGCTGTGCCTCTATGTCTCTCAAAAATAAATAAACATTAAAAAAAATTAAAAAAAAATAAAGAAGTAGTCCAGCTAATAGATGAAAAAGAAATAATGGAAATAAGATACTGTAATTTTGCAGTGATATGCCATTGCATATATATATATATATATATATATATATTTCAACGTATATGCACTTTAAATGTCATTTCATAACCTTTACGGACTTAATAGATCTGTGCCCCAAGGATCAACAGCTGCCAGTCTCACAAAACAAGGGACGGCTAGACACAGACGCTACTAATGAAAGAACTCAGTATTATCTCTGAGGCAACAATACCAAAATCAAAACAATACTAAATTTGATCCAGACTCTAAATCCAGCTATCAAATTATAGGACATACAGAGCATAGAGGGCCATATTAGGAACACAAAACAAAACAAAACATGAGGGGCGCCTGGGAGGCTCAGTCGGTAAAGCATCCAACTTCAGCTCAGGTCACGATCTGGGGGTCCAGGAGTTCGAGCCCCGCATGGGGCTCTGTGCTGACACCTCAGAGCCTGGAGTCTGCTTTAGTGTCTCCCTCTCTGCCTGTCTCCCACTCATCCTCTGTCTCTCTCTCTCTCAAAAATGAATAAATATTAAAAAAAATTAAAAAACAACAACAAAAACATGAGGATACAGTCCATAAAATCTAAACCATGGTTATTCTATAAGAACACATTTCCTGAGTGGATAAATTCCAAGGAAAGAGAAAGAGAGAGAGAGAGAGAGAGAGAGAGAGAAATAGGACCTATAGAGAGAGAATCTAAGAGGAAAAAAAAACTTAAAAGTATCAAACAGTTTTATTGTGTGGACATCATTGAAATGTGAACATAAAATAAAACTTTGACATTTATGATGAAACTGGATATTTGAATTCTCTGCCTATTTGATGATACTGAAAAACCATTGCTCCATTTTTAGAAGTCATGATAATATGGCTATGGTAGAAGGTAAAGCTCTCAGGGGCATCTGGGTGGATCAGTCGATTAGGTGGGTGACTCTTGATTTTGGCTCAGGTCATGATCTCAAAGTCTGTGAGATCGAGCCCCACGTTGAGCTCTGTGCTGATAGTTCGGTCTCCTTGGGATTCTCTCCATCCTCTCTCCCTGCCCCTCCCCTGCTCATGTTCTCTGTTTCTCTCTTTCTCAAACATTAAAAAAAAAAAGAGCTCTCATATTTTACAAACATAATTTCTACAAGTGAAATTATATGTTGTTTGGTATTTGCTTTAAAAAATAAAGGATGGGGGCACCTGGGTGGCTCAGTCGATTAAGCATCCGACTTCAGCTCAGGTTATGATCTCACAGTCTGTGAATTCAAGCCCCATGTCAGGCTCTGTGCTGACAGCTCAGAGCCTGGAGCCTGCTTTGGATTCTGTCTCTCCCTCTCTCTCTCTCTCTGTCTCTCTCTCTCAAAAATAAATAAATATTAAAAAATTCTTTAAAAAAATAAAATAAAAAAATAAAGATGTGGCAAGTGGGAAGGAATCAGAATTAAACAAGTTTGACCATGAAATGATAACAGCTCATTGGTGGTATGGGAGAGACCATTTTGTCTAGTTTTGTATATGCTCGAAGTATCCTGTAATTAAAAGTTAAAATAGTAATAAGTGGATATACTGATCATGGGGACAGCAAAGTTCACAAATGACATATATGGAACCCGCCTATTTTTCGTTTCTCCCTGGGCCTTCTTGGGGATATTTGTATTCCTCATTCTCCAGGAAACTTCTTTCCTTTTTATATGCCGTATTTACTCAGAGCTATTCAGCCTCTTTCCCTGAAGTGTCAGTGTTAGCATCTCATTTATTGCTTGTTATTTTTATCTGTCATTCATAGAGCTTGTCAGCCTTTCATCGTGTTTATAATAACAGAACAAACTCTGTGCCTGGGACCATCTGGAGTTCTGTTCCTTAATAACATTTCTTTCAATACCTACCAGCCCTGAGGTGGTTGCGAGCATGCTCTTGGGCTAACATAGACATCTATTTCATGGCCAAGTTCTGTCAAATTTATTTATTTGAACATTGTGAGATCAATTTGTTATGGGCTTTTGGTTAGATCAGTGTATTTTAATTGGCACTAGCCATGTGCTGGGTTTTAAATATACCCTTGACATCCCCTAATGCAATACCACTTATTGCCCTGTTCTGGTAAACACCTGCTTTAGAGCAGTCATCCCATCCAAACTTCGAGATAGTCTGCCAGGTGTTTCTAATAGACAACACTAGTCACTAGGCTATAAAAGATAGTCGTTTTAAGACCTCTGTAATCATAGAACCTCCAAGAATTTAAAAAGAAAAGTTAACTTATTTGGCAATAGACTGAAATGATGAAGTTGTCTATAGCGAATATGAACTCGGCTCTACGAGGACAAGTGGAGGAGTGAGCAAGAAAGTAAGTTCTAGAAAATGAAGAGGCTAGTGCCATATTAAGTTTATAAACAAAGCTAGTGGTATGTTTTTCCTTGGGTTTCAGAAGTACTTTGATTCTTTAACAGCAAGAATTCTATTCAGTTAAAATACTGTTAAAAATACTTTTTTTCCAAGTTGACTCAACTCGAGGATCCAAAAAGCAGAAAACTGGATTTCCTCTTAGATACCACTTCTAAGCCATGATCTTAATCATTGTCTTTAACTTGGAGATGCACACTCCCTTGCAATTAACCCCTTTAATAATTTTATTACATGTTCTTATTTGATGACCTTGGCAATTTTGATCATAGCCAATAGCCTCAAAATTGTTACACGGAGTTGCTAAGTCCCAGGGGCAACGTCATATTGTATCCCCTGGAGTACATAGAATCCAGTGAGGATAGCGCTTCTTGGATTTTGCAGAGTGGTGAAGCTGAGATTCGGAATGTATAGAAGCAGTAGGCTGGATCTGTATGTCCTTCCCAAATTCATACATTGAAGCCCTAACCCTCAGTTGTAATGGTAGAGCCCTCACGAATAGGGTTAGTGCCCTAAGTTCTCCCTTTCTGCGAGGACACAGAGGATGGCCGTCCGTGGTCCTCGTCAGACACCAAATCTGTCAACAACTTCATTGGACTTGCAGAACTGTGAAACACAAACGTCTGTCTGCTGTTTAGAAGCCAGTTAGTCCTTTGTATTGTGTTAGAGAAGTTGAACAGACTAAGACAGCTCCCCTAAAATGGAACAAGTTAGGATTCCACGTTGCACGCAATCTCGAGGAAACGTTCTGAAACACATCACCTTTTCCGATGGTGACTCATTTTGGAACCTCACGGCACATTTTTCTCTTTGATTGAAAACAGGGATTTTTGAAACAAACCTAATTAAAGACAAAATGTTTTTAAGACCAAATAAGAGCCTGTGATATTTAAACCACAAAGATTTCTGTTTAAAAGTAATTGTTGATTTGTTTCCAAGGCTGCGAGGGGAATACAGTAGAAATATAAATGGCAGGCTTGAGGAGAGAGGTCGGATGTTGCCACAGGCAAGTGGAACGTGAAGTTTAAAAGCTTCCGTGCTGCCCTGAACTCCAAAGCTGTTATTTTTAAGAGGGTTCTAAAGTTGGCGATCAAAATTCTCTCATTCTTAAATGAAAAACAGTGAGTTTAATGTAATGCTCTTAAAAATAAATATACGCAAGTGGATGTTTTGGCTACTTTAGAGCTGGATAATCTGATCACAAACCCCAGGAAGAGAAAAGGAAATGCATCTGGGAAATGGTTTGCAAAGTGAGGACTTGGCTTTCCTCACACATATTTCCGTTAGCCTCATCACAAAAAGCTACAGCTATTGCAGATATTTTGAAAAATTTCCCTTACTGGCCAGTGAATTTTCTCATTTCCCACACATGGTCATGTTTGTGTATCTTCTGTTGGTTGAATCTCAACTTCCATGGTTTTCTGCAGTTGGCTAAACATCTCTAAAACAAAACTGTCTTCAAAGCATAACGTCTAATATGACGAATTTGACAGGGCTGCCACATAAGCCTCTGAAAAGAGGGAGAAACACGCATATTGTGTGTGTGTTTTCATTATCTTAATGACATCAGAACTTCTGCTTGCTGGTCAAGTTCAATAGACCATTCTTGTCTACCTATTACTCTAATAAATTGTGCCTTTGTATTGGCAGAGATAAAATCTCAAAAATCCTTAAAACATCCGTAATTCTTCTATATAGCTTTTTATCCACATTCTCTCTAAACTTCGGTTCTATGTGTAAAAGTGTATATAAAGTTCTAAATTACTGCGAGAGAGCAAAAATGCTAATAATGATTGTCCTCAGGATTAGTGAAACTCCTTCTCCTCCTGTATAACTTATGGTCAGTGCTTCTGACCTTAATATTCCTTTTAAAAAGGGAAAGGCAACTTTCTTGTCTCTATTCTTGCTTTCAGGTTCAAGTACAATACAATGTTCTTCACATGGAATAAGAAGGCTTTTTACGATTTGGTTCTAATTTTTTTGTCCATGTTTCTGAAACTACAGGAGAAAAGATGCAAGCCTAATAAGAGAACCTTCAACCAGCATTATCCAAAGATAGAACTGGTTCCTGTCGTAGATGGTGCTTTCACTCTCAGTAGGCAACCACTTGGCTGTACTGTTCCAGATGCGATGGGTATACAAATGGAAAAATAACATGGTAGCTAATGAATGCTCAGACTTCCAAGATTCAACTCACAGTTTTACTCATGAGTTTCATGCACTTAGGCATATTGCTTTTGTTTACATATCATCATACTACTTCAAAAATTGTTTAAAGATCAAATAAGATACTATACATAAATGGGTAATCATATAATTTATCTTCAAATAGAGTTACTTTCGAGATTGAAGACAGGATTATTAATAATTATGTCAAGACAAAAGGTGCTTTATCCTCAACATTTTACAAATAAAACATTTGAAATAGCCTGGCACAAACAAATGATGAAGAAATTTTAGCTCTTATTACTGTTGTGATATTTCTATTGCTGTTTTAGTTGTTGTCATGAAAGAGATGACCCTTAAGGTTTCTTTCCAACTCTGAGGCGAGGCTCCAAGTCTTGCTAATAAATAGCTGTCATTTGCTAGCTCTGGCGAGTCCATTGCTAAACAATCCATCTCAGGAAGGAGCTGAGAGAGGGAGAGGTGGATGGTAAGTGTGAAGAAATATGTTGATTTCCGGAAGCAATGTGCTTTGTCTTCAGTGCACCAGCTAAGCATAAAATGGAGAATACCTCTGTCAAATCGGTGGTGAGGACCGCTTTATCACGTTGGCAACTTTCTTTCTTCCCGTCAACTTTGGATTGTAAAAGACAAGTAAATTGTGTTGATGTTCTCTGTTATGACTTGCACTGACATGATTGATAGGAAGCAACCTTCATGTTGTGTAGGAGAAAAGAAAATAATGGCACCTTGTAGCCAGTGGAGGGCGTCAGGCGCAGAGAATCTCTCTAAGTCTCTGCAGGGGCCCCAAAACATTTGCGTTCTCATTTTCCCTCAAGCTGAGGAAAAGAAGGAAAGAAAAGATGAAGTCCTTTTAAAGCTGGGCACATTTTTACAAGACAGGATGTAGTAGAGGAGTATGCTAATGCGTTTTACTATACTATTGTCAAAGAATCACTTTCAGAAAAACTAATATAATGACTCTCAGGCAGGTATAAATTGATCATGTGTGAAAGATTTTATTTAATTCATAATAAGGGGACCAGCATGTGTCAAACCAGTTTAAAAGAGAAACAGAAGAATATGCATATGTGTAAATGAGGGTTAGTGAAAAGAGTGTAAAAATGGAAGGTCTTCCGCAGTGGAAGAAGAAAGTGAACTGAACCTCTGACAAACAAAATTGACATGTCTGTCGATAAGAATTATTTTTCATTGCTATCCGTTATCTATAAGTAAAAGTGCTGGTAGTGAGATAGCTCCTATAGAGTCAGAATCCCTAACTCAAAGGTAAGTTCTAGAATAACAGCTGGCAAATTAGCCAAGGGCCAGCCACCTATTTTTTGTATTGGAATACAACCATGCCCATTCGTTTCTGTATTGCTTATCATGCTAAATTGCATAGTTGAATAGATACAACCTAATGGTCTGTAACCTAACTAAAATGTTTACCATTAGTCCCTTTAAGAAAAAATGTGCTGGCCCTTGCTAATAATGCATAGGTTTCCTCTGAAGAAGAAATTTTCCCCTGTATTATGTACGGTAAGGAAAAAAAAAGAATTTGGGGACTAGATAAATCTGGATTCAAATCCTAACTCTATTACTTAATGAGTGTGTTGTTTTAAGCAAGTTATATAAACTTGCAGAAATGCAGTATTAAATAGGTATAAAAACATTATTCTTTATTAAAGTCTGATAATACCTCTCCTATGGTTGTCATGAGGGTGAACCAAAAATAGTAGATATAAAGAGTCGAGTAGGAATTTTTCTATAGAAAACAGTAAGGAGTTCAAAAAATGTTAATTTTTATTTATCATCTTCTGATTGAATTCATCTTTAGGGCCAAAACTACCTATGCGCTAATAGCCTTAAATTACTGGGCTTCTCATCGAGAGAGCTGGCCATTCATGCTGCCTGCAACAGTCTCCGGCTGCCGTGCTCTTCCTTGGGACAATAAAGAGCAGCCTAGTGTATCAATAAGCACAATGAATTGGGGATCAAGAGATTAGAGACTCAGCCTAGTGAGTTTGGAAAACTCTCAAATCCCTCCGGTTGTCAATTACTTTATCTCTAAAGTGAAAGTGTTGAGATAGAGGCAGAGAACTGCTGGAGTCCTTCGAGCTCTGAAATCCTGTGAAATGATGACACAATAGCCTCCTTCTATCATTTCACAGCTGAGAGAGTGAAGTGTGGGGTAAAGCGAACACATGACAGGAAATGATAGCCGTAAAGAGAGCAGTTGTTCTTTTCAGCATAATGCTACTGCTTTCTTCTTATATTTTCTAACAAGGATTTCTTTAGGCAGAAAATGATGTCTAATATATTTTTTTCATTACACATCCACTCTGCTTCCTAAATAGTTAATAGAGGTCTGCACACAGTGGAACTTAATAGCCAATGAAGATGGAAATAATTCTTTAATGATTAGTATCATTAACTATTCCTCATAACATCCCTGGGAAGCAATGTCAGTATAATTGCCTTAGTTTTACAGGTGAGAAATCCGACACCCAGAGAAGGTGGAACCACATGGCTCAAGTCACACAGTTAGCAGTTAGCAGAGCTGGGAATAGAATTCGGCATCTCAAGTCTGGGATTTTGTTCAAACAAAATTATAGCCATAGCCTGCCAGTGGACTAGGAGCCTTGGGACAAGACAGTCTCCTGAAAGACCAGAGGCTTTATATTGCTAGCCAAAAGCCCTGAGCAGGGTGGGCTCCTGAGAAGCTATTTATTTCTCATAGATTAATATATTTTCTCAATGCTTATGATCTTTATATCAAAAATGTCCTTATGATCCTATACATCTTGTCAACATGGCTTTCTAATTCTTGGGTAAAGGGTCTAAGCTTAAAGGCATGCCCTAGCAATGACATTAGTGATTTAAAATACTGCTGATTGAGAAAGTAGGTGGCACATAAAGCATGATTTATTTCATTCACTTATCCAACAAATATTTATTGAATGCCAACTACCTGCCAGGCACTGATATAGACCTTAGGAATATAGCCACCAACCAAAATTCCTCCCCTAATGGACATCACAGTCTGGTGAGATACAGAAAATAAGTAAATGTATAATATAAAATTAGCATTAATAAATGTAATGGAGAATCATAAAATCAACTTAGGAAATAAGAAGAGGAAGTGTTTCAGGAGTTTGCTGTTTTTACTTTTTATTTATTTATGCTTTAGTGGAGGATAGTTTGCTCTTTTTATATACAATTGTCAGGTAAGTCCTTCCTGGGGAGGTAACATTTGAGAAGAAGCCTAAATAAAAATAAGAGTTCGTGCTGGCAAAAAAGTAGCTGGAAGATTTAGTGTTCCTCAAAGCCTTGAGATACCACATGCTTGGTGTGTTATGGAATAGCAAGTAGGCTAGTGGGAATGGAGCATGCTAAGTAAGGGGTAGTGTCAGAAGACCATATTGCAGAGGAAGTTGATGAGGCTTAAAGGCCAGGATAAGAACTTTGGATTTTATTCTAACAGAGAAGAGAATGCTTTGGAGAGTTTGAGGCAGAGTGCTACCATGCTGTAATTTATATTTTATTATTTTTTAAAGTTGATTTATTTTGGGGAGAGAAACAGCATGAGTTCCAGAGAGGCAGAGAGAGAAGGAAACAGAATCCCAAACAGGCTCTGCTCTGTCATCACAGAGCCTGATGCGGGGCTTGAACCCATGAAATGGTGAGATCAGGACCTGAGCTGAGTCAGAGTCTGATGCTTAACCACCTGAGTCACCCAGACACCCCTGTAATTTATATTCTATATTACCATTCCGATGGCTTATGGAGAATGGACCATAATTGTATGATTGTGAGAAGAGAGAATTCAGAGGGCATTGCAGTAGCTGAGATGAAAAGTCATGGAGTGGTTATTGTGGATGTGGTGGATGAAGTCTGGAGACTGGATCGATTTTGAAGGTGAAGAGAACTTTTTTTCTAATGAATGTAGAGTGTGAAAGTAAAGAAGGGTCAACAAGTTAGATGATTCCAAGTTTTTGGCCGAGGTACATAAGTAACTGGTGATACCATTTCCTAAGCTAGAGGAAAAATTGGGGAAGGATGCAAGGTTTTCAGATTTGAACAAATTAAACTTGAAATGTTTATTTGCCTGAGGGAAGGTATTTAGTAGACAGTAGGATTTGTGAGTGTGTATTTTAAAGGAGAAGTTGAGACTACACACATTTTTGGAGAAATTAGTATGTAGATGGTATTTACAACCATAGATCCGATCGAGTTCATACCTAGAGATTGAGCTCTGGAGCACTGCAGTATTTAGATGTTTGGAAGTAAAGGAAGATCCATAAAGTAAACTAAGAAGGAGGAAAAGCCAAGTGAATATGTGATCTCAAGGGGCAGGCGAAGAGTATTTTATTTTTTATTTTTTTATTAAAAAATTTTTTAACCTTTATTCATTGTTGAGAGACATAGAGAGACAGGGTGTGAGTGGGGAAGGGGCAGAGAGAGAAGGAGACACAGAGTAAGAAGCAGGCTCCAGGCTCTGAGGTCCTAGCTGTCTGCACAGAGCCCGATACAGGGCCTGATCTCACGAACCGTGAGATCATTACCGGAGCTGAAGTTGGACACTTAATTGACTGAGCCACCCAGGTGCCCCAGGTGAAGAGTATTTTAAAAGTGAGCATGATGACCTTTATCAAATGCTATTAAGAAACTGGATTCAAAAAGCATTGACGGTTGTTAGATTTGGTAATAGAGACTTTGGTAATGAGGTCTTTGAACAAAATGGTTTTAGTGGAGAGGTAGGAGTGAAAACTTTCTCAGAGAACATTCAAGACAGAATTTGAAGACAGATATTAGAAAAAGATGCAAAAAATTTCTTTTGAGATATCTTAAAGGATTAGAAAAATGGGGCAGTAATTGGATGGTGATGAATAAATAACTTATTTTTTAATGTAGGAGATAGTATATCATGTTTGAATGCTGTTGGGAATAATGTAATAAAGAGGAGTTGTGCTGACTTGAAGGGGCATATGCACTCCAGTGTTTAAAGCAGCACTATCAACAATAGCCAAATTATGGAGAGACCCCAAATGTCCATCAACTGATGAATGGATTAAGAAAATGTGGGATGTGGATATATATATATAATAAAAATATATATGATATAATATAGGCAAATATAATTATATATATAATCATATGTATAATATAAAATAATATAATCTATATAATGTAGGTTGTATAATATATATATATATATATATATAATCTACACACATACAGAGACACACACACATTGGAATACTACTCAGTGATGAAATGCTTGACATTGAAGTCTCGTTAATAGATAAGACACAAGGGATGAGAAGAATGAGGGTGTTACTTCCTTATATGTTTACACTTATCAATTCATTGCTCCTAAGAGGACAAGTGTTAGTTCTGTTTTCAGTTGTCACTGTGAAAACTCCAAATAACGTATCTAGAATAAAATCTAAATATAACTAAAATTTTCCCTATTTAGAGGTTGTTTATTCCCTTTGTATTCATACAATGGAGACAGAAGAAAAGGTGTAAGCACTGGAGTAAAGACTACTTGTAGGCTTTGGGACACAGGTGATTGGACTGACTTTAGGATTATAGATAATCTGTTCTAACATAAAAGGAAGATGAATATATGTCAACAGAGGCAAGTTGATAACTTTGGAAAATGCATGAAAATATGGCAGCTATTTCCTGATTGCATTTTTTTTCTCTGTGAAATAAGTAGTAAGAGCTCAAAAGAAAGGAAAGCAAATTGGGTGGGAAATGGAGGAGGATTGCTAGGCAGCCCTGAGGGCCTACTTGAGGTTTGTGGTCATAAATTTAAAGTGAGACCAGCCAAGTACATTTATGTATTCTATAATATTAGGGTTTTCTGTTGAAATAAAATTTTTTTATTGAATTCCCACTTCATCTTTTCTTGTTTACTGCCACCCAACATAATATCTTCAGGCAATGAGGAAAGGATTTTATTTACATGAAAATTGGATGATAAAATTAGGCAGCCCACATCCACTCTTCTTTCTGGAAGCAAATAGACTGTACTTAAACTAATTTCTTTGCTTCAATTGAAGAGTTTTTCAGATACATTGCTTCTTTTAGAGATATGCGTGTTAACAGACTTCCATTTTATGTTCTGAGAAGAAATAACTTTTATATTGTATAAGTCACAATATTCATTATGTAAAATGTAGGAGTCAGTTAAAAATACAAGGAAATAAAAATCAGAGTTCCTATCAACCAGCGATAATCACTTATAATGTTTTAGTGTATTTCTTTTTTGGACTGTCTGGAGACATAGATTTATTTCTCTCCCAATGGGACCATACTTTAAAAAGTTTTGTTATCTACTTTTTAAAATGTAATAATATATATTCTAAATGCCTTTCAATGTCATTCTTCTGGCATATCATTTTTAATGAATTCTTTTGTGTGCACAGTTTCATAATAGAACTGACAAGTTGATTTTAAAGTTCAGTGGAAGAAGAAAAGTATAAGAATGACTAAGAATATTCTGGAAAAAGAAGAAAACAACAGAAAGTACATATCCTATAGCCCAGCAATGCTACTTCTAAGATATATATTTTATAGAAATATTAATACTTTTGCAAAATGACACCTGACTAGGGGAACTTACTGAAGCATAGTTTCTAATAATTCAAATGTAGAAATCACTCAAATGTTTTTCAATAGGTGAACATGTAAATAAATGATGATACATTTAATTTAAAAATGGGGTTTCCAAGACATATTATCCAGTGGGAAAAACCATTAAAAATAGGTACACAATGTGTTTTTTATGAAAATGAAGTAAAAAACAAAACTTTCAATGTTTAAATAAATATAAATGAAGGTCCATAATGCTAACACCAAATCAATAACAATGGTTATCTCTGGGACAAGAAATGAGACTTGGGAAAGGACAAATAGAGCAATTATGTGAAAAAAAATTTGCATTTTTACTCTGTATATTTGTTATTGGTTTACTTTTTCATATCGAACATGTGACTATGCATTATTTATTTGTGTATATTTTTATAAATAATATATAAAATTTATATATTTTTATAAAGAAAATAATATATATAATTTATACACTTTATAAAGCACCAAAGTAAAAGTATTAAAAACGGAATTCGTTGGCAAATTTTTGGAGCTTATTATATGTAGCTAACACTATCTGAAATATGGGTGTTTATGGATGGAAGCAGTTGAGGGTTCATTAAATAAATGAATTTTAAATCAGGGTGCAAAGGATTAATGTGTTGAATACAACTAGCAGGGATGCAGGAAACAGCAAGTGAGAAAGCTCACTGGTAAGAAGCAGCATGGCATATTTGAGGAACAGAGCTAAAGTATGGCTGAAGCCTAGAGACCAAGGGAAAGGGTAATGTAGGATAAGGATGGTGAGATTAGCATAGTTAGGATCATAAAGGGCCTTGTAATCCATGCTGGGATTTGGAGATTAGGTTAGAGAGCAATAATTAAAGAGTTCTTAAAATCAAGAGAGATGTGATCAGATTTACATTTTAAAAATCTCAGATGTGTTTGAAAGTGGAGATTGGATTAAAGGAGAACATATTTGGATAATATTTGGAACATATTTGGACTAGTGGTCCAAGTGACACATCACAATAAAGTGGGCAAGTATTGTAGCACCGAATATGGAGACAATGGGATTGACTCAAGGAATATTCATTCGTGAAGGGGAATTTACAGGAATCGCTGGTAGGTTGTATATTAAGGGAAGACAAAAAAAATCAAGTTTTATGCTTTAAAAAAGGGACATGTATAAAATAAACGCACACAATGGTTAAAGTAAAATAACGAAAAAATACAGATCAGGCAAGTATGTAACATCTACATATTTGAGAACTTCTATAAATCAGTAAGAAAAAAATCCTGTTTATATTTATTTTTTGAGCTTTAAGATACTGTTGACATATGACAGATAAGTTTAAGGTATATAATGTGATAATCTGATCCATGCACATGTTACAAAATGATTATCACAGTAAGGTTAGTTAACACCTTCATCCCTCCACATAATTACAATTGCTTTTGTGGTAAGAGCATGAAAGATCTCTCTTAACAACTTTCAAGTATATAATTATTGTTAATTATAGTCACTGGGCTGTACATTAGATCTCCAGAACTTACTCACCTTGTACCAGGAAATTTGTACTCTGTGACCAATATCGCCCTATTTCCCCCATCCTCTACCTTGACAATCAACTATTTTACTCTTTTTCTGTGGGTTCAGCCTTTTTAGAGTTTACATATATGTGGAAATATATATATTTATGACCTATTTCACTTAGCATAATGCCCTTAAGGTCCATCCATGTTGTTGCAAAAGGTAGAATTTCCTTCTTTTTTTAATAGTTGAACAATATTCCTCTGTGTGTTTTATGTCACATTTTCTTCATTCATCCTTCAGTGGACATGTAGGTGGTTTCCATGTCTTGGCTATAGTGTATAATGCAGCAATGAACATGGGAGAGCAGATATATTTTCAAGATAGTGACTTCATTTACTTTGGATATATTTCATGTGCCAATTGACCATTTAGCTGTCTTGGGAAAACATTTTTCAAGTCTTCTGAGCATTTTTTAATCAGATTGTTTTGTTGCCATTGAGCTGTGGGAGTTCCTTGTATATTTTTGATATTAACTATTAATCAGATATATGCTTTGCCTGTATTTCTTACATCCCATGAGTTGCCTTTTCACTTTACTGATTGTTTCTTTTGCTTTGCTGAAGTTTTATAATTTGATGTAGTCCTACCTGTTTATTTTCACTGTTGTTGCTTATGCTTTCGGTCATATCCAAATAATAATTGCCAAGACCAGTGTCAGGGAGTTTTTTACCCATGTTTCCATCTAATATTGTTAAAGTTTGGAGTCTTCTATTTAAATCTTTAATTCGTTTTGAGTTGTCTGAGTCATAAGGTAGAGGTCTAATTTCATTTTTTTGCATGTGAATATCCAGTTTTCTCACCACCATTTATTTGAAGAGACTCTCTTTTCCCCATTGAGTATTCTTGGCACCCTCGTCAAATATTTGTTGGCCATATAGTATGAGTTTGTATTTATTTTTATATCCTATAATTTGTTGAATTCATTTATTACTTTTTTTTCTTTTTTTTTATTATAATAGTTTATTTTCAAATTGGTTTACATATAACACCCAGTGTTCATCCCAACACATGCCCTCTTTAATGTCTGTCACCCCCTCTCCCCCCTCCCCCCCTCCCCCTCCCCCCCACTCCCCTCCCTCCCCTCCCTCCCCTCCCTCACCTCCCTCACCTCCCTCACCTCCCTCACCTCCCTCACCTCCCCCACCTCCCTCACCCTCACATTGTTCTTAGTCTTTGAGAGTCTCTTATGTTTTATCTCCCTCCCTCTCTGTGTCTTTTTTCCTTTCCCCTCTTCCCCTCACCCTGCAGCACTTTCGACAATAGCCAAATCATGGAAGCAGACCAAGTGCCCATCAACTGACGAATGGATAAAGAAGTTGTGGCACATATATACAATGGACTACTACATAGCAATGAGAAAAAATGAAATCTGGCCATGTGTAGCAACATGGGTGGAACTGGAGGGTATTATGTTAAGTGAAATAAGTTAGTCAGAAAAAGACAGATACCATTTGTTTCCACGAATAGGTGGACTTTGTGAGACTAAGCAAAAACCAGGGGGAGGGGAAGAGGGGAAAGGAAAAAAAGACACAGAGAGGGAGGGAGATAAAACATAAGAGACTCTCAAAGACTAAGAATATTACTTTTTTTTTTTTGGTGGGGGATATTCTATATAAAAGATAATATCATCTGAAAACAGTTTTACTTCTTCCTTTCCAATGTGGATGCCTTTTCTTTCTTAGCTTGCCTGGCTATTCCAGCTAGGACTTCCAGCGCTATACTGAATAAGAGTGGCGAAAGCGGCATCCTTGTCTTGTTCCTGATATTACAGGAAAAGCTTTAACCTTTCACCATTGGTTATGTTGCTGGCTGTGGATTTGTAATGCGTGGGCCTCATATGGTTTAAGTGTGCTTCTTCTACATGCAAATTGTTAAGAGTTTTTAACAATGAAACAATGTTGAATTTTGTCAAATGCCTTTTTTTGCATCTGTTGAGATAATCATATAATTTTTTTTCTTCCAATCTATTAGTGTGGTGTTAAATTTAATGCGGTGTTAAATTTAGTCACATTTAATGATCTGCATAAGTGGAACCATCCTTGTAACCCGGGGAAAAATCCCACTTGATCATGGTGTGCGATTCCTTTAATGTGCTATTGAACTTGACTTGCTAGTATTTTATTGAGAAATTTTGCATCTGTAATCATCAGATATATTGTCCTTTAGTTTTCTTGTAGTATCCTTATCTGATTTGGCAACAGGATAATGTTGGTCTCATAAACTGTGTTTGTGAGTATTCCTTCCTCTTAAATTTTTTCAATTCCCCTTCCTCAAGATTTAGTTTCAGAAGGATTGCTGTTAATTCTCCTTTAAATATTTGGCAGAATTCACCAGTTAAGCCATCTGCTTCTGGGAATTTTTATTTTATTTTTTTTTAGTGTGAAGTTTTTGATTACTATTTCGGTCTCCTTACTAGTGACTAGTTTGATCAAATTTTCTATGTTTTTCATGATTCAGTCTTCATAGGTGGTATGTTTTTAGGAATTTATCCATTTTCTTTTATGTTATGCAATTTGTTGGCTTATAATTATTTATAGTAGTCTCTTATGATCATATGCTTTTGCATAGGGTCAGTTTTAATGTCTCCTCTTTCATTTCTGATTTTATTTGAGTCTTATCTCATTTTATCTTAGTCTAGCTATAGTTTCGTCATTTATCTTTTCATAAAACCAGACCTTAGTTTCACTGATCTTTTCTATTGCTTTCCTGGTCTCTGTTTCATTTATTTCTGTTCTTTGTTATTTCCTTCCTTGTGCTAACTTTGGGCTTAGTTACTTCAGGTTTAAAGTTAGGTTATTTATTCGGGATCTTCATTTTTTTCTTAATGTAGGAGTTTATCATCATAAAATTCCCTCTTAGAACTGCTTTTGCTGCATCCTGTAAGTTTTGGTATGTTTTGTTTTCATTTTTGTTTGTCTCAAGATTTTGTTTATAATTTTCATTTCGATTTCTTTTTTAACCCATTGGTTATTTAGTAGTATATTTTTTAATCACCTAGTTGTGAATTTTCTGTTTTTTCTCCTATTATTAATTGCTAGTTCATACCACTGTGGTTAGAAAAAATAATACTTGGTATGATTTCAGTCTTTTTACATTTGTTAAGATTAATTTATGACATAACATATCTATCCTGGAGAATGTTTCATGTCCACTTGAGAAAAATTGAATTCAAATGCTTTGGGGATGAAATGTTCTATATTTGTCTACTAGGTCCATTTGGCATAAAGTATACTTCAAGTCCAACATTTGTTTATCTGTTTTTTTTTTTTTTTTGGCTGGATAATTTATGCATTGTTGGGATTAGGATGTTGAAATCTCCCCTATCATTGTTGTTATCTACTTTTCCCTTCATATCTTTGGGTATTAGCTTAATATTTTTAGGTGCTACAATAATCAGTGCATATTTGTTTATAATATAACTTCTTGATGAATGAACCCAATTATCATTATATAATGACCTTATTTGTCTCTTGTTATAGAGTTTTGTCTTCTATTTTGTCTGAGCATAGCTACCCCCTGCATTCTTTTAGTTTCCATTTGCACAGAATATTTTTTGCCATCCCTATACTTTCATTTTGTGTGTGTCCTTACAGTTGAAGTGAGTCTTTTGTAGATAGCTTGTGATTGGATCTTATTGTTTAATCCATTCGGCTACTCTAAGCCTTTTGATAGCAGATTATTTATTGAAATTTAAAGTAATTACTGATAAGTAAGAAGTCACTAATGCCATATTCTTAGTTATTTTCTGGTTGTTTTGTGATTTCCAATGTTTCTTTCTTCCTCTTTTGCTGTCTTTCTTTGTGCATTGATCTTTTCTTTTAAATATTTATTCTTGGAAGAGTGCAAGCAAGGGAGGGACAGAGAGAGAGGGCAGAGGATGCAAAGCAGGCTCTGTGCTGACAGGTGGACAGCAGCAAACCTGATGTAGGGCTCAAATTCATGAACCACAAGATTATGACCTGAGCCAAAGTTGGACGCTCAACCAACTGAGCCACCCAGGTGCCCCTGATTATTTTGATCATTTTCTATAGTGGTGTTATTTGATTCCCTTCTCTTTATATTTTGTGTATCTATTTTAGATTTTTATTTTGTAGTTACCATGACTCTTAACATAGAACATCCCATAGATGTAACAGTTTATTTTAAATGGATAGCACTTTGCTGGAGTTGGTCAAAGGCCTACATCCACGATAGTTGGCCTGGTTGGGAGCCTGGGTTCACAGTGGCTGATTTTGAGCTTGTTTCCCCAGGAACCACCCAGGGATGATCCCACAGTAGGCCAACGGACTGAGTTCATGGCGACCCACTAGGAACCTGGTGTCATAGAAGTTATGTAGGGCCATGGAAGCCACGTGCGACCAATGGAGCTGGCAGATGGCTGGGTAAGCCAGAGGTCTAAGTCCACTGGGAGCTACCTAGTACCACAGAAGTTGGCCTGATACTAGAGAATCCATGGGGGAGGGAGGTTCATGATAAACTTAGGTACTCACTTCACTCTTTTTCTCCCAGAGGGAGAGTATCTCTACGTGTTGAGCGGCTCAGGCGTGGTGGAGGTGTGTTGCAGGTAATGTAATTCCATTTTTCCTACACTCCTCTGTGTATCTTTTCTTATTTCTGTGCTTCATTTAGGTAATCTAATTTCTCATCTGGAATTCTTGGCCCTTTAATGGTATTTTCAGGCACAGATAATTGTCCAAATTGATGAACTTGAGAGGGAATGGCCACTAGAAATTCTTATACCACCATTCGCAGACATCAGTCTCCCCAAAATGCCCAATTTAAAAATGGGCAGAAGGCTTGAATATTGCAGAATGTGGACAATGGATAGAATGTTCTACATAGGATCCAAGAGCTCATCTTGTTTGTGGCAATCAGCTGCTTGAGAGAATATAGCCTCCTTCTTCCAGCTGGAAGAACTGAACATACACAGTTCCCTGTAGGTTCAATAACTTCCTACACCTGAAAGTAGGTTTTTCTTTTCCCAAAATCATCACCCCCAGAGATGAGGAGCAACTACCTAATATTCTTATCGACGCAGACTCGGCTCAGTTATGGCCAGTAGTGAAAACAAAAAGTATGTCATTATCACCCCTCCTTTATAAAATAATAATTGTAATAGGAAATGAAGCCCCGATTTGACAAGAAGCAGCCCTCTTAATACTCTAGTGGTTAATTAGGGTTAAATTAATGGTAATGCAACCAAGATTCTGACGTTAGGTTATGTAGTAGTTTTATTTTTCAGTGTACCAAGAGTTTTTATTTTTACTTATGTTTTTGTCAGAATAAAATTGGAGGTTGGAAGCCTCATGGCCTGTTAGCAAGATTCTATTTTTCACTTTCATTCTCACATGAAGTAGAGAAAATAAAGATCTCTGAGGGAAGGCAAGAGTCCCTTCTCTATTTCTGTAGATGACAAAAAGAAAAGAACTTGGCCTTAGCACTGGAGGGATGATTTTGACTAACCATTATAAAGACCATCTTAGTGGTCTAAAACATAACATTGAAACAGGCTACTAAAAGAGATTGAAATAGCCCATCTTAAAAATCTTTGAGAAGGGAAAAGGAGCTAACATGATATCACACCACTTTAAAGGCAAGGAAAATAATTCCATGAAAGAGCAAGCCAAAAAAAGGAGGAGAGAGAATACTTTTCCTTAGGTCTTTGAGTTAAATTGACTTGTGTTAGGTCGTTCTAACCTTACCTCCCAGGTGGAAACAATACCAAGCCTGTTTTCCTGTTTAAACGACTGGAAGGAAGAGTGGATATAAACAACACTCTGTGTTGGCTCCAAGCTATAATCTCTTCCATAATCAATGGGAAAGCTCCAAACCTTAGTAACATGGCTTAACGTTAATTGCTCTTTTGACTTGACTAACCCATCAATAATCATCTTTGGGTCTAGAGTGAATATGGAAGAGAATGAAGTTTCCATCCTGCTCTAGGATTCACAAATTTTTAGAAGTAGCTTCTCTTTTGTCATTCATAAAATGGCTTAAAATAGTGTTGTGAGGTTTTGTTTTGTTTTAAGTTCTGTAGAATTGACACAAGAGTCTCATTGAAGATGGGGATGATGAGGGTGGGGCTCTATGCTTCTACTTCTGCCCTTTTTTAAAAAATAGCTTTATTGAGATATAGTTTAGATACACATCACCCATTTATTTAAAGCATACGATTCCATGGTTTTTAGAATATTCACAGATATGTGCAACTATTACTCTAGTCAAATTTAGAGTATTTTTTAATAGTTTATTTTCAAATTGGTTTAAATTTAGAGTATTTTTATCATCTCAAAAGAAACCCTGTATATCTAATACCTTAGCATTCCACTTGTCACCTCAGTTTTAGGCAACCACTAATATAATCTGTGTCTCTACAGATTTTCCTTTTATGGAAATTTCATATGAATGGAATCACATAGTATTTGGTCTTTTGTGACTGGTTTCTTTCACTTAGTTTCATGTTTTCATATGTTGTAACATGTATTTGTAATTCATTCCTTTTTATGGTTAAAAAGTATTTCATTGCAAGGTATTTTTTAATATGTGGTGACAGTCTAATTTTATGCTATATTAAATTTAAATAAATACATTTATTCTATACTAAAAGTAATTCGAATGCTAGTGACATGAAGATCTCTAAGTTGGCTCCAAATCGGATATTCTTTGAACCTATAATTGATCTTTTCTACAACCAGCTGTCCAACTGAATATTTTCGGTGAGCAATTGATCCCAACTTCCTATATTCGTAATAAAACTAAAAAGAAATTGAGTTAGTATGTGATCACCATTACTAGCATGTTTAGGTTAAAGGTGACTGCCCAGTCAAGTCCTCCTCTTTAACAAAATACAGTATTCAGAATCTTCCCTGATATGCCACTTCTCCTGAAAACCTGCAGGTGAGATCACAAAGTGATCAGTCCTGTGTTTTCTAGAGTCCACTGACTTGGATTTGAATCCTGGTTCCATTGCTTTCTACCTTTGGGACCTTTGGCAAGATGCTTCCCTATTCTGAGCTTTAGGTTTTAGAATGTACAATAAAATTGTTATTATATCTGGCATCTCATGACTTTTTTCAGAGACAATTTAGTGAGAAAATGTATGTGAATTTCAGACTCAGTTCCTGGCATACCGAATGCTGGTAAGCATTTAATAAATGTGAGTTGCCATTATTCCAATTATCATTATCACTTGAATCCCAATATGTAGCACAGTGCTTATTACATATTAATTGCCCACCCCCCAATATTTGTCTAATAAAGGAAAAGATGAATTAAGGAGTCTCTCAGAACTGGGGGACCCTACATTTTACGTTTCATTTTATTAATCTCAGACTTCGCAACAGAATTGTCCGTTTTGTGTGAGTCATTTAAAGAAGCCCCTGGGGGAAGTTCTCATGAGAAAAGTTACTACTAGTGGGGAGATGTGTCAGTTTCTGTCTTGAACCTCTCATTGTCCTCTCTAAGAGAGGAGCAGATATTAGAATGTTTCATTTCTGTTTATAAACAGTGACGATATTACATCCCCTGTACTCCCTCACAAGGTAAAATGTCAACATCAGAATCCTTGAAAGAATTTCTTCCAGAACCACCTGGCATTGTTTGGTTTTGTTTTGTTTTGTTTTGTTTTCGCTGCCTTTCCTGAGGATTCAGCAAATTTACAAAGTGAAGGAAGCAGTAATTCTCTGGCCAAGAAAACTGCCGAGGTAAAGCCACATATTCTTTCTATACCTACTGGGACCCACAGAGCCACCCTGACAAAAATGCTGACCCCACCTTGTGCTTGAAACGGTTAATTTCTGAGGAGTGGGGAACCTGGGGCTCAGTATCGATATTTTTGTTGCTCTTAGGTTCCCGTGGGTACGTGTGTTCCATTTGATTTCCAAAGTTGTAGACTGCCTTGATTTAAGACAGGGTAAGTCTGGAATTGTCTTTCAGGAATACATTAGAATTTATTGAAGGTTTCTTCTTTCTCTGTACGTTTTTGGGTACGTAATAAAACATAAAGTGAGACTCTTTCAAAACATAGTGGCAGAAAGTTCTGGCCTGTCCTCTGGACTCCTGAATCTAAGCAATTTGGGAGTTAGCTGGGAATATTTCTAGAGTATGCATGAAACTGGAATTTTGTAAGGAGAATGTGTGAATGAGAGAGAATGAAACCAGAGAAGGGAAGGCTTCAGCTAAACACAGCTGTCTCTCTTCTCTCTTTCCAGTGTCCGTGTGCCTGTGGGCCCCCAGCTCTCCTCCTGGGGCTGATGTTGTCTGCCCTCTGCCTGTTTGAGTTCATTATATCTCTTAGGTAAAATGAGGACAAATCCCTACTGTGCTTCGGTTTTTTTAAAGGAATGTATCAGGGGCACCTGGGTGGCTCAGTTGGTTAAGCATCCGACTTCAGCTCAGGTCATGATCTCACTGTCTGTGAGTTCGAGCCCCATGTCGGACTCTGTGCTGATGGCTCATTAGAGCCTGGAGCCTGCTTCAGTTTCTGTGTCTCCCTCTCTCTCTGCCCTTCCCCTGCTCACGTTCTGTCTCTATGTCTCTCAAAAATAAATAAACGTTAAAAAAATTTTTAAAAATAAAGGGATGTATTAGAGAAAAGAAAAGATGAAAAGTAAGACAAAACTGAAGAAAATTAATCTCTCACCTGAAAGAGTAAAGAAAATATAAAAACATGGAGGAAAGAGAGACTGTGGAGAGAGATTCTTGGTTCTCAAGGCAGTCATAGATCGGCTTAGTGCACATAGCTCAGCAGGAGCACCACCCTTACTTTATTTCTATTTACTTTAAGTGTCTGTACTTGTCTCAAACCTGTGTTTACCTTGCGATGTCTATACGCTGTTTGCATAGGCTGTTGTTGTTGTTGTTGTTTATACACATGGCTTAAATAGTAAGTTTTACCATCCTTGGAGCCTCTGTGCTATATGCGGTCCTTCTTACTTGGCCTTGCTTAAATCCTAGATTCACTACAGTCTAATTGTGTGATTTTTTTTTAAATTTTTTTTAACGTTTTTATTTTATTTTTTGAGAGACATAGAGACAGAGTATGAGCAAGGGAAGGACAGAGAGAGAGAGGGGGACACAGAGTCCGAAGCAGGCTCCAGGCTCTGAGCCATCAGCACAGAGCCTGATGCAGGGCTCGAACTCACAGACCGTGAGATCATGACCTGAGCCGAAGTTGGCCGCTTAACCGACTGAGCCACCCAGGCACCCCATGTGATCTTTCTAAATCATTAATTCTATCAAGTATCAGAGGCTGGAATTCTAAAACCTAACCTGGAGGGCTTTTGTAAGTATTGTTAATATCATCTTCATAGTTACTAGTAGAGGGCCTGACACAATGTAGGAGCTCAGGAAAACAGCAGATATTTTTGTTATTACCACCGCTGATTAGAAACCTCTACCTCTTACTCCGGCTAAACTTTGAAACCTGTTAGAATGTTTTAAGTTTTTAGCTCCTAGTTTTCAAAGCATAGGTGACTGACAAATCATTATGGATCACTTCCATATCCTTTCCTGTTTTCGTATATAGTTTCTAATGATATTACTTTGTGTTGCCATAGGCACCCCATGGAAGGTTCTTCCACAGAGGTGAGGTAGACAGCTGCCATTTAAATTCTCTCCTTCTTGGATGCCAGTGCTCAGCATTCCTCATCTCAGTGATGGTAGACCAGGTTTCATTTTGTGAGGACTTGGCAGTTTATTAGAACTGGGAACGAAAACAAACATATAGAGTCAAAGTATATACAGATTTTGCTCCCTTATTCCAGCCTTAATTGTCTAAGAGTGTGTTGTGTAATCCACATTCAAATTCACTTTTCAGTATTCCACTGGCACTGACTTAAATACTGAGTAATGTAATAATCTATGTGTCGCATTATATTACTTTCAGTTGGGCATCCGCGAGGGTAGGCTTGAGCAGTAGTGAACAGGGCCAGAGGATAAAACCCAGAGGATTTGTGATTTCAAGAATGAAGCGGATTAAGCCAAACAGTAACTCTAGCACCGTGTAACGGATTGAAGCCACTAACTTGAGCAGAGCAGTGTGTCAGTGGGACAGGGGTGCAGAGAGCAGAAGCAGTTACTGGGGAAACGAAGACACTAATAGAGAAACAGCGTATTTAATATAGAAGGCTCAGATCAGCATTTAGTCTTTCCACTTCCTGAGTTTAAAGTTATAGGCAAACCCCTTCACTCCTGTAAATTGCATCTTCCTCATCCATAAGGTAGGAATGGTATTTATCTTACTTACCTTCCAAGACTCTAGTGGTATAAATAATAATAAAGAACTCAATAAACAATGGAGCACTGCGTACATTCTAAGGGAAAGGTAGCCTGTGGGTTCTTCTACATGCGGAAGTATTCTGTTTGGCTAACATGTGGAATCCAAACCATGGGTTACAGAAAATATGGATTTCCTTGAAACACTGAAAGATCTGGAGCCTCTGGGCCAGTGTTACTGTATAACAACAACGGGCTGGGCATTTCGGTTTGTAACCTGTAATAAGAGATTCATGTCTCCCCTCTGCTCAGGATCCAGACCTGACAGCCCGTGTTGTGATTAATCAGGGCTCAGGGCTCAGGAAGCAGCTCTCCACACCTGGCAGAGCCTGACAAAATCTTTGCAATCAGATTAACAAAGTGGTGATATGCTGTCCTGTCAGTGGGGGCACGGACATGGAGCATCATTATGCAGAACAATTTATTATCATAGCCGACCTTGTACTGGGGTTTTGACTGCATATTGATGCGGCACAGCTCACTGAAGATGCGTGGATAAGTGCTGCGGCTGAGGCATTGTGAGGGCAGTCGGTAGCGGCTGGCAGGCAGGCTCCTTCCACCCCAGGCTCAGCTTAAAGACAGTGTCAGTTCTGGGGACACCATTCACTTTGCTGTTTCTGAGACCTTTCACCTCTTTTTAGCAAGAACCAGGGACCCCTTTTCTTAATTCTCGAATACGTTTGGCTGTTTCTCCTTGGATTCTTCTTCCGCTCTGGTGTTTAGGAGATCACTGGGGTGGGATAGTGGTGGAGGAGGATCGTTTAAATTTCTTAAGATATCAATTATCCTTTTTTTTTTTTTATAGTCCAGGATATACCTGTTTCCTCCAGAATCTCCTTTTTTTGAAAGCCAATTCTCTTCACTCAGTAGGTCAGTCTGTGATGTCACTTACGCATCGTACTGTGAGGGGTCACTTTCTTGCATCTGCATCAGGCCACCGCCCCTAAACACAAGGGTCTCCCCTGACTGTTTACTGAAATACCCACCAATAAGACAGATCTTTTAGATCTTTTAAAATCTTTTAAAGATTTTAGATCTTTTCGTCATGTTCGTCTGCTATTTAATAAAAGGAGAGGCCCTTGTATTATTTGATTAACTCAAAATTTTAAGTTTTAGTGTCCTCTTTCTTAAAATGGCCATTATAGGGAGAGGGGAAAAGAAGCCACGTTTCATCTGGTTACCTTCACAGCATTAAAGTGCAATGGATTTGGGGGTACACTAGGAACCTGTGACCAGTCTGGTAATCCAGATGCCAATGCACTTCACAGACCTGGTACCTTAGACTTGGGAGGGGGAAGGACACACAAAGTCCCTCTGACACCTTCTGGAGTGAGCCATGTTCTCCAGGCTACATTTATCCGAGGGTGCTTGCCTACTTACCCATTCGGTCGCCACATTTGAGTGCATAGCTCCTTTAGAGAAACCAATTGCAATGGTAGGGGAGTAAAACTTTGTTTCATTCACACAACAAAAATGCACCTTGACCAATGCAGTGTTTATAAAACATATCCCTTGCCTTTGGAAAAAGACGTTGGTGTCACAGGTCAGGTTCCCCAGGAAGTGCACTTTGAATAGAAGTTCGCGAGTGGCGAATTCGTTAGGAAAGCCTCTTGAGGTCTGTCCTCCTAGAAGAGAAGGAGAGAACGAAGGGCGAGGCGGGAGGAAAGCTGGGGCTGTGATGCAGTCTCAGTTACATTTTTAATCAATCGCATGGATGAAAATGGCTGCGATAGCTATTCACTTTTCTACACATTGTGGGTGAGGGTAAGGCCTTTATACCCTACAGTGACCAGTCATTGGTTGTAGGAAGCCTCTAAGAGTTCACAGAGGCAACTCTGTCTAGGCCAGAGTAGTTTGGGGTGAGGGCCTGGGGCAGAGAAGCTGGATAAATGATAGGTATCGTGGTTTTTCCTTTTTTTTTTTTTTATTTATTTTTTTTTTGAGAGACAGAGCGTGGGCGGGGGAGGGGAGCAGAGAGAGAGGCACAGAATCTGAAGCAGGCTCCTGGCTCAGAGCTGTCAGCACGGAGCCTGATGCAGGGTTCAAACCCATGAACCATGAGATCATGCCCTGAGCTGAAGTCAGATAATTAACCGACCGCGCCGCCCTGGCGCCCCTATGCTTTTTCTTGGTGCAGACATTTCCCCTTTCAAAACCGTTCAGATCACTGCATATAACACCTCCTTATTTTTGCATAATGGTTTATATTTCACAGATATTATCATAACATCCCTCTTCTGTGACATTTTTTGAAGCCATTGAAGCAGATATCATTCCCAATTTAAGGAAAAAGAGGGGCATCTGGGTGGCTCAGTCGGTCAGGCCTCTGACTTCGGCTCAGGTCATGATCTCATGGTTCGTGGGTTCAAGCCCCCTGTTGGGCTCTGTGCTGACAGCTCAGAGCCTGGACCCTGCTTCGGATTCTGTGTCTCCCTCTCTCTCTGCCCCTTCCCCACTTGCACTCTGTCGCTCTCTGTCTCAAAATTAAATAAACATTAAAATATTTCATCCCTGACCTCGGATCTATAATTGTGTGCCTCGCATAGATACAAGTGTTTGCTAAGTAGAACAGCTAGCCCTGCGGACTCCTGCTCCAGGGCTGTCTCTATTGCCCCACACTGCACTGATGGGACAGGTCAATGACAGGACTCCCCAAGACTGCAGAGACGACAGCATGCAAAAGAATTAAAGTGCAATCCGAAAAATGTCCCCAGTGTACAGGTGTCCTTAAAGAGTTTGGAATTGCATGAATAACAATGAGTGATATTTCCATTTTATGTGTGTCCTGAGATTTTCGTTCCCCCTTCCAGATAAAAGGATTCGTGCTCCTAACGTGGAATCTCATGGAGCCGACTTGGCAGCATCCTAAGCAACACTCATGCATGGTTTTATTGTTTTTTAAAGCCATTTGTGGACACAAGACTTTTCTCTGGTACATGCTATTCTCTCAATTTAGCTTCCTCTGTTAGTGAAAGACAAAGGCGGTGACATCTAACTCAAGTGTTCGTGGTTCTCACGTGACATTTCTAACCTCTGGCTATTCCAGGTCCTCTCTTTCCCACTAAGAGGGTGTGCAGAACCACTCTCTACCCACGGGTAGCAGCTTTCCCCCCATCCATGGAGGGACGTTGAGTCTACACCTTTTCTCGCAATTTCAGCTGGCATTTAGTGCCCAAGCAAATTACCTCTAAATGAGGGGCTGGACAGACCCAAGTCAGACCTCATCAGTATTCAGAAATACAGGTACAAGGGAAGTGAGAGAAGAGGGGAGACATGTGGAAAAGGGTCCATCACAGAAGAGCGGCGAGGCAGTAAATCAGGACACTGCCAGGCTCCTTGGCCCCGGTTTCATGTACCTTACAAGCTGTTTATTACAACAATGCGAGGTCTCCCGATCTCCCGAAGTGTGCCTTTTCTAACGCTATAGTTCTTAGATTTGAGGAAATCTGGCTTTGTGGTATATAAGCTCTGATTTTAGAGAAAGAAAGTGAAATTATGCATTAAGACCATCAGTTTGAAGGAGATGCTCTCAGCTCCCTGACATTGAAAAGTGGAGTCAGGCAGGAAGCAGGAGGAAGTTCTTTTGCTTTTCACTCTGCCTTTGTCCTTGACAACTGCTCTTGAGAGCCTAGCCAGTGAACTGCCCTTCTAGGTTTGCAAAAATTTGTTCTGATGCACCTCGGTGCATTTTCATGTCTTGTCCCGGGTACATCTTTTCTTAAGATCTTTACTTTTTGACTCTTAAATCTCTTTGAGGAAATTTCTCAAAACGTTATATTGAATAAGTTGCATTCTTTAACACGTCAATTCATTTCATATATTTGCAATCACAAGTATTACCGAATGATGCATTCCCCGTCACTAGAAGGAGCCAAAATGTTCTAGTCACAATTCAGGTTGACGATAACTACTGAGTTAACTCATGTCCCTTCCTAAGGTGCTGTAGTAAAATGAGCTGAAGGGATGTCATCAGAGAGAGAGATGTGAAGTCCCCCATCTTCAAGTTCTGTCACAGAACTTGTGGAGCTACAGGAACTTACCAGTCAGTACATAGCATTTAGGTGTGGGATGAAAGATTTGAAGTGAATTTCCATGTACAGCTGGTACACAGAATTACCATCAGTCATAGTGGACATGGGCTGGTAATAACTTCTGCTATAAGGCCAATGCACACTTTTTTAGAATTGGAAAGTCACACTGGAACTTCCCTAGAATATTCTTGACAGTGTAGTGTGCATTAAATCGAATCGCTTAACAGTTTTATCTAAAAGCATCGATAATGTCAGTTATAAACTAAGAAGTCACATCTCAGAGCTCTCCTCACCCTCTTCCTGTCTTCAGAATTATTCTATTCCCACATCAGGTCTCTCCCATCTTAAACCAACAGACAGATAAACAAAACCAGTGAGAGGAACCAGTGATTGATTCAAAGAGCGAAAAAACTTGTAACCTCAGTTTTCCCTCTAGCTTAGTACCCTTTGTCTCTTTGTTTAGGGTGAAATATCTGATAACAGTGCTCTCTAAAATGTTAACAATCAGAGAAACTAGGTGTGGAGTGCATGGGAACTCTGTGCTATCTTGCAATTTTGCTGTAAATCTGAAATCACTCTAAAATAAAAAGTTTATTAAAAACAACGTTCTCTCTTCTCTGTCTCCATTTCATCAACTTGCACTCACTACTCAAGCTGCTGTCGCCTGACTCATTCAACACTGAACCGAAAGGACTTTGCAAAGTTAACCACTAATCTTCATCTTGATAAATCCAGGGATCTCCGTTAGTCCTTATCTCTTTTAACTTTTCAGTCCTGTGAACACTTCTGATCACTCTCTTTTTTTGAAACATTTTCAAAGGAAGAGACCTTGCTCTTTATCTGAAAGAGAGGGCTGAATGTGAATGGGTTGTGTGCTAAGTAAGGGAAAACTGTACTTAGAAAGCACAGTCTTTAACCATCAGTCAAGTCTGGGGAGCTACAGAGTACGAACACAGACATACTTTCAGAAGTGGGAGTATTTGGGGATAGGTTAAACTTCAGCTTTGAAAAATTGGTTATTGGAACGAGCTGTTGCTGACCGTCTGACTTAAATGTATGGTTCCCAAAGACAGTTGTTGCCGTGCAGGTCATCACTGACCAGTCGAGATGGATTTAAAACCAGCTCTGGAGATTATTTTACATATCTTGGACTGTGGCCAAAGAACAATCAGCCCTTTCCTTGAATTATTAGAAGTAAATCAACTTTTTAATTTCTCCCTTGGCTTCTGTTCCTCTCCTAATTTTCCTCCCATGTCATTAATTTCCCCATTTCAAGCTTTACTTGCCACACTATTTCCCTTTTTTTAAATGCTAGACACTCAAGTATTAGAATTCCTACCATCCATACATTTTATGTGAACTCAATTTTATGTGTCCTAAGACCTCTTCTCTCCTCATCAACCTCTTGATGATTTCAGCCAATCTTATGTCCTTAAACACATTGCTTTTACCTCCCCAGAGTAGATTTCTAGATTAGACCTTACTCCCTACCTCATATTTATATATCTAATTGCCTAATTAATATCTTTACTTGGTTGTCTAACGCACATTTCAAGCTCAACACGGCGCAAATGAATCTTTCGCCTAAAATTTTCTTCCATCGATAGCCCTGCTCATATCAGCTAATGGCAATTCAATAATTTATTTTATTCTATTTTTATTGTGATATAATTGACATATAAAATTCTATAAGTTTAAGGTACACATGTTGATTCGATACATTTATATATTTACAGTATGAGTACCACCATAGTATTAACTAACACCTCTGTCATGTCACGTAATTTTCATTTCTTTTTTGTGGTCAGAACACTTAAGGTCTAGTCTTTGAGAAACTTTGACGTTTTTAATACACTATTGTTTACAATCATGCTGTGCAGTACATCTCCAAGACTTATTTGTCTACTATTTCCAAGTTTGTACCCTTAAACCTCTCTCTAATTTCCCCACTCCCTCACCTCTGGTAAACCCCATTTTACTCTCTGTTTTTAACAAGTTCGACCCTTATATGATTCACATATAACTGATATTATACAGTATTTGTCTTACTCTGTCTGTTACTTTGTCTTATCTCACTTAGTAGAATGCCCTTGCAGTCTACCACGTTGTCTCGAATGGCACGATTTCCTTCTTGTCGTGGCTGCATAATATTCCATTGTGGTGTGTGGGTATATGTGTGTACATGTGTGTATATATGTGTGTATATGACATTCATTGACGGACACTTAGGTTGTTCCATATCTTGGCTGTTGTGAATAATAGTACAGTAAACCATGGGAATGCAGATACCTCTTCAATATCTTATTTTCATTTCCTTTAGATAGATACCCAGAAGTGGGATCATTGGAAATATGGTAATTCCATTTTTCAACTTTTGAGGAACCTCCATACTGTTTTCCATAGTGGCTGAACCAATTTACATTCCCACCAACAGTGTACAAGAGTTCCCTTAACGCCACAACTCAACGCCACTTATCTCTTGTTTTCTTGGTAATAGCCATTCCAACAGGTGCGAGATGATCTCTCGTTGCAGTTTTGATTTGCCTTTCCCTGATGAGTAGCCATGCTGATCATCTTTTCATATACCTGTTGACCATTTGGATGTCTTCTTTGGAAAGATGTATCTTTAGTTCCTCTATTTCTTAAAAATACTTATTTTGAGCGAGTGTGTGTGTGTGTGTGTGTGTGTGTGTGTGTGTGTGTGTGTGTATGAGTGGGGAGGGGCAGAGAAAGAAGGAGAGAGAGAATCCCAAGCAGGCTCTATACTGTCAGCATGGAGCCCTATGCTGATCTTGACTTCAGGTACCATGAGATTGTGACTTGAGCCTAAGTTAAGAGTTGGACGCTTAACCAACTGAGCCACCCAGGTGCCCCTCCTCTGTCCATTTTTAAATCAGATGTTGTTGTCGTTGTTAAATTCTGTGAATTCTTTTAGGTGTTTTGACACTCAACAACGGAAAGTCACTTTCTTGAACAAATGGAATTGGGAAAACTTGAGAACCACATGTGGAAAAATGAAATCAGGCCCCTATCTTATACCACTCATAAAAATGAACACAAAATGGATTAAAGAATTCAAGGCCTGAAAAGAGGGAAGAAACTTTTTGACATTTGCTTGGGCAATGTTTTTTTTTTTTATTGGATATGACCTCAAAAGCCCAAGAAGTAAAAACAAAAATCATTAAGTAGAATTGTATCAAACTAAAAAGCTTCTGCACAGAAAAAGACACAGTTTTAAAAAGGCAGTCTATGGAATGGGAGAAAATATTTGCAAATCATATATGAGGTTATATCTAAAATTCATAAATAATTTATACAATGAAACAAACAGACAAAAAGCAACCTAATTTTAAAGTGGCTAGAGGAACTAAATATTTTTCCAAAGAAGACATCAATGTGGCCCACAGGTGCATAGAAAAAAAATGCTCAGTTATAGGACAATTCGATCCTATGTTATATTGCCTTGGGATGGGGGGAGGGCACTGGGAAAGTTCCTCTTACCACTGTGACCAAACTTGTATTCTGGGGTTTTGTTTGTTTGTTTGCTTGCTTATTTGTGTCTTTTTCTGCTTCTATGGTGTGCTGAAATCTTTTGGGGAGAAAGATGGATCGCTGTAAATTTCCTCTTGTCCGTGGTAATCTGTCCAGGTGGCACTGTCCAGGTTTTTTCCAGACTACTGTGAGAGGGGTTGTGGCATGTTTGCTGGCTCTGCTGATTCTGCAGCCTTTATGGAGGTCTATCTGTTTATTACTGGATGCACAGATGGGTGAGACTCCTTCCAGGTCCCTTGGCATCTGATGCTAGATGCCACAACACCCACAAAGGTACTTTCACTCATGGGTGGACATCTAGTTCATTGTTAAAAAATAGGGCCGAAAAACAGGACCATCTTATGCCACCCTGCTCATGCCCCTGTTATTAGTCTTTTCAGTTGGAGTAATTCTTGACTTCTCTCCTCTCACACCACACTATTCAATCTGTCAACAAATCCAGTTGACTAACTTCAGAGTAAATCTGTTAAATGATCATGTCTTGCCATCTCCATAGGTACCATCTTGGTCCTAAGTGCCATGGTTGTTTGAGAAGGTTATTGCAATAGCTTCTAAACTCATCGTCCTAATTCTGTTCTTGATCTTTTCACCTACTCTTAAGTGGAGCAACTACTCTGATTTTCCCCAGACTTACCTGGGTTTAGCACTGAAAGTCATATGTCTCAGGACACCCCTCAGTCCTAGGAACCTGGGAAAGATGGTCACCCTATCATTTACTCTTAAGACAATGTCCAGAGTTATCTTTTAAAAATACAAATCATGGGGCGCCTGGATGGCCCAGTTGGTTAAGCATCTAACTCTTGATTGCAGCTCAGGTTATGATCTCACAGATCATGAGGTCAAGCCCTGCATCGGGCTCTGCACTGATATGAAGCCTACTTGAGATTCTCTCTCACCTCTCTCTATCCTTCCCCTGCTCGTGCTTCCCCCCCGCCCCAAATAAATAAACTTGAAAAAATTCCAGTACAATTCACATTATATCAGTCTTCTATTCAAACCCTTCATCACTTCCTACTTCACTCATAGTAAATGCTCATATACTTACAATGGCCTTCAGCTCCCCTAGCACTGCATTCCACTGCTTTCTCTCTTCTTCTGACTTTGCTACAACTCTGCTTCTCATTATTTTGCAACCTTCTTTTATGTTCCTTGAGCTGTCCTCCCTTAGGATCTTTACATTGGTTGCTCCTTCTGGAATATTCACCCTCTAGATACATATGTGACTCATACTCTCATTTATTTTAAGTCTTTACTCAAATGTTACCTTCTCAATTATCTCCACCCTGACCATTTAATATAATATTGCAGTACCTACTCTCAGAACTCTGAAACTTATTTTCTATGCCTTTTTTCCTTCCATTATATTTACCACCTTTAATATATAATTTACTTACCAATTATGTACATGTCTGTTAACAATAGAATGTAAGCTAATGAGGATAGGAATTTTTGTCAGTTTTATTTACCGATGTATTTTCAGTGTTTAGAATAGTTCTTGGCTCATAATAGATTCTCAATACATATTTGTGAAATGAATAAATTAGTGGCTTTATTTACCATCTACATATGGAGTACTCTCTCTCTCTCTTTCTCTCCTTCTACCAAACCTCTCTTAATAGTTCAGGTCTCTATATATTTCTGCCTTCTTACCTATACTATCAGAGTGTCCTACTGGAATTTCAGACTCAATGTATTCAAACTGTAGTTCATTATCTTCCTACTCAAGCCACAATTCTTCCAATGTGTTTTTTTCTAGTGAATGACCATATTTTATGTCTGATTATGCAAACTAGGAACTTGAGAGTTATCTGTGACACTCCTTTCTCCATGATCTACCGTATCTAAAATTCTGTCATTTCTGAATAAGTGGAGTCTCTTCTTTTTATTCCTACCTACACTATCAACCTCCATGCCCACTCTTCTATCATTTCTCAGCTGACCGATGTCCTTAACTGATCATCTTTCTTCTCTTTCTTCCTACTGCAGCCAAGTTGAAACACAAAAAATGTCAACTTGTGAATACACACATACCACCATCATGGTGCTCAAACATTTAAATAGTTTTTATTGTCTTTAGATAAATACTAAATTGTCAGTATAGTCTCCAAGACCAGGTATGGTCTGGCCTTTGCCTATGTCATCCTATCTAGTGCTAATGTCCCCCCTAACTCTCCTAATTTTAGCTATAAAGTCAACCTGACTTTCTTAAAAGCTTTATGCCCTTTCATCTTGAGGAGTTAATACACACTTTCCTTCTGCCTGAAATGTTCTCCCTTTCCACCTTTTCCTGATTTATTGCCTGTTTCAGAGCTCTTCTCAAACACTGATCTTTCTAGATAATGTTTTGGGACTCTCCAAATCTTGTCAGTGTCATGGATAGGCTGTCATAAAACATGCATTTCTCTTTGTAGTCCTTCAAAGAAGTAACTTAAATAATTACATGATTGCTTTTCAAATGTCTATCTCCTTGATAAAGTATCAACTTTATGAGGGAAGAGACTATTTTTTTCACTGCTATCTCTCAAGCATTTAAACAGTTTGTCTTAGTCCATAACCAAAACACAGACTGGGTACTTAGAAACAACTGAACTTTATTTCTCACAGTTTCTGAGCCCAGAAGTCCAAGATCATGTTCCAGCATGGTTGTTTTCTGGTGGAGACCCTTTCCAGGTTGCAGACTACTGACCTCTAGCTGTATCCTCACATAGTGGAAGGGGTTAGTGAGATTCCTGGATTCTCTTTTAGAAAAGCACTAATCCCATTTATTAGGGCTCCATCTCTTTATCTAAGAACCTCCCAGATACCCTACCTCCTAACATCATCACATTGGGAATTAGGATTTCAACATATGAATTTTGGAGAGGTACAAATATTGAGACTGTAGCACAATTATCTGTACATTTTAGACATTCACTAATATTTATGAATGGATGGATGGGTGGACGAGTAAATGAGTGAAGATTAAATTCTAATTGACACCTCTCTGATTTTGTCCTTCCTCTCTCTCCTTTCTCCTTATGGTACGTTGATGAAGGTCTTCTAAGCTACATGATAGTTACATTTTGAGCACTGCATCTATGGCAGCTGTTTTCCAATAGCAATAAAGAATTATTTTCCTTCTCTTAGCAAGTATAGCTGCAGGTTAATCAGTAATTAATTTTGTAATGTTCATATGTTATATAAAATTATAAGCCTGTACCTGCTTTCATTTCCATGTAGTGTGCTGATATGAAGCCAAGATATCAGGATACTAAAAGCCTTGGGAGAGCCTCTTGCCTGAGCGGCTTTAGATGAGGAAAAGTGTATAGGGTGAAATTAGGGTGATTATAGAGTGTTTTCGTGGAAGACACCAAGTGCTGATTGGGGTCGTTATCAGAGTTACAAGTTTAGATAAAAGCAAATATTAGTAAGGTAAATTACACAACAGAAAATTTCTACTTAGGTGGAAACACTAGGCAAATTGATTAAATTCTCCTGGATAGAGCCTTGCAGACTATCTCGTAAAAGCATCAGTCGCCTGTGTGCTTACTTTGCCAGCCATAGTAAGATAAGTGCCTTATCTCTGATTATTCCCACCGCCCAATTTGTATCCTTAACAGAAATGTACAAATTTGATTATATGAAATTTCTGATAAGATTGTTGCAATATGTATTAGAAAATAGTTACACTTGTTTCTGAAATGTTGGATGGCAGGATTAAGATGAACTCTTCTAACAGAGAATCAGAATAATAATGGCTTAATCAATAAAACAATTTTTTCAAAAAATGTAACATTATGTACATAAGTGGTTCAGGGCTAGAGTCGATCTTTCACAGTGTTGGGACCCAGATCTAGCTGTTGCCCTTCAATCTCCAGGGCCCTGCTTTAATCCAGTACTACTTACCATCCAAATTATAGCCTGTGGGAAGGGCACAAGGGGAAGTGAAGAGCATGCCCTAGAAAGGGTACGCTTCCTGTCTGTTCAGATTTCATTGGTCAGAACTTAGTGGTAACCATAGCTAACTCTAAGGGAGGTTCAGAAATATACTCAGTGTCATCAATGGCCACGTGTCTGCTTAAAATTGGGGCCAATATTACTGTGAGAGACAAAAGCGTATCTTGTGGGAAAACTAACAATCTCTATTATAGTAAATAAATTTGATCTCATTCATGTTTTACAAACATCTCACTCAGTGTGTTTTCCGGAGTTGTTTTCCAGTGAAAATATTTTGGAATACTTTGTGCCTTTTGTTAAACGAGCCAACGATAAGTAAAAATAATGGTAACTTAAGGTCAACATGAGAATGAGTGGAATTCTTACATGGAAAAGTATTATAAGCTAGAAATGAATAACAGAAGTCAACTGAGTTGTTGTGTTTTTCTTGATGCAAACTAAATTATGTGAATATAGACTACACGTGGTGGAGATTCCATCTCCTTTTTTTTCCTCTATGCATCTTTAGTAGCTTCTATTTTTCCTAGTTAATATTTGCTCTGATCTGTTGTATTGACTCCATTAGGAAGAGAAATATCTTCTTTCCCACTTACGGCACCTTGTGTATACAATGCTGGATGCAGAACAGTAAATATTTGATGTCTCCCAAAGACACCACTCACACAAAGCATTAATGTATATAGCAGAATTTATTGAAGATTTTTTGTAATGTTTTGTGTGTGTTCATGTTTTACGTCCATATTGAAGACAACAAAATATTTATTAATAGTTTGGTTGTTTCTTAAAGTGTCTCTTTAAAGTTTCTGCCCACTTAGTCTTGAGCCTTCCTTCTCCCTTCTCTTTTCAGCCCTCTATCCTTCTTCAAAATTCCTATTATTTCCTTTTTAAAACAATTTGGCTTTCTCCTATTTTTTTTTAAATTTTTCTCTTGGTTCTGCTCATGTAAAAATATCTTTTTAAGTATAGATGATTCTTAACTAATTTTTGGTACCAGATATTAAATACTGGTGCGATTATTGTCTTACTGTTTGTGTTCTAATTATATGCATTTCCTGAATCAGAACTATCCAGTAGAAATATGTGAGCTATTTATTTAACATTTTCTAATATCACATTAAGAAAGCAAAAATAACCATGAACAATTAATATTAATAATATATTTTATTTAACCAAATAAAACAAAAATATTATAATTTCATGATATACTCAATATAAAATTATTGAGAAATTAATTTTTTTCTTTTTGTACTATCTTTACCATCTGGTGTGTATTTTAAAACTCTAGTAGCACACCTCAGTTCACATGCTAAATTTTCATTGGATCGGCATAATTTCTATTTAGATTTCATAACACTTGTAGTGGAAAGATCAGATTTACATACTCACGTCTTTGCCAATATAAATAAAAGTATTCCAATAATTAAATTGAAGAACAAAAATAGTTTTCTTTTAATATTCACATCTACGTTGATAAAGGTTGTTCATCTTTTACAGGAGAGTTGATTTCACTTCAAAGCCAAAACTTACTAGTTTTAAAATTATTTCTATCCAAGTTAAATTCACAACTTTTGCATCAATTTATGATTATTAACATTGAATTCAAAGAAGCACCAGAAAGGACAATTCTAAACCCAACAATATGAACAAAGCCTTTTAAAAGTTTTTCTTGTAATTTTGCAACTAATTTCCCCAGTACAGTCCATTCCGCATATTGATTCATGTTAGAAATATTTGTAAAATTAAAATCATTGATTTATATTTTAAGAACTCTTTATTCCAAAATAAATTCTAGTACTTCTCTAGTCAGTTCACAAATAAACTCTTCCTTTCTTTGAAGTTTTAATTTAGTTTGTTCATGTGTAGTGAAAAAAAATCCTAATTCATATTGCCATATTTGTCTTTGATTCTCGAATATTTAACAAGGACTTCTCTTATTTCCAGAAAATTCCTTTTTTTAATTTTTTTTAACATTTATTCATTTTTTTAAAAATGTTTTTATTTACTTTTGACAGAGAGAAAGAGCATGAGCAGGAGAGGGGCAGAGAGAGAGGGAGATACAGAATCTGAAGTAGGCTCCAGGCCCTGAGCTGTCGGCACAGAGCCCAACACGGGGCTCGAACTCACAAATTGTGAGATCATGGCCTGGGCTGAAGTCGGTGCTTAACTGACTGAGCCACCCAGGCACCCCTCCAGAAAGTTCTTAATTTGAGTGACAGTACAGTAAAACTTTTTAAAAGTCTTCCATGTCTTAACCAATGAATACTGGCAACAAACTAAAGATTATTAAATATGTTGTCTCGTGTTTCTTACAAAAGTTCCAAAAATTGGCTATGATTTGTGTATTTATGACACTTTTCATAGTCAACTACAAAAGCCAAACCATAAATATTTTTAACATGTATCATACAGTGGGATGAGGCAGTTAAAGAATTATCATTCTCTTATTTAAAATCTTAGTAAGTCCAGATTTTTTACCTAATGTAGAACACTATTCATGGTGTTTCATGGTTAAAAAAAGTGTTTTTCTATACCCAGCTGAAATCTTTCTTTGAAAGATGTAAAATACTCAAAACTATCCATGCCATGAGGTTGATATTTTAGATTGTAATTGGCAACATTGCCTCATAAATTTGAAAGTCTATTAAGACAAAACATCCCCAAAGATTTAATTGTGTAGTGCTTTGTTTTGCATGACTCATCTAATGCAAAAAAAAAAAAAGTATTGCAATTTATTAAATTTTGAATCTTTGATATTCTTGGAAAGGTATACTATGGGCATCTGTTCAGCCCTCATGACTCACTAAATTTTCATGACCAAAATAATAATTTACTTTACCATCTCTTAATCTAAAAATGGCATTTTTGTGTGTCTGCAAGAATTCAAATTGTTTTATAGCTGACCAGTGTTATAATCTTAGATCCTGTTAAAAATAATTGATCATTTTTGGCATTTAATTTTTATTTTAACGTGACTAGTTTCTTCAGTTCTTTTTAGCTACTGAGATAAAATTTCTTATCAAATTTACTATTCCCACTTAACATTGTTCTCTTTATTATCCCTAAGATTGTTTTTGCAAACCAAGTAACTTTTTCATTTTGCTTGGCTGCAGCTAATTTTAATTGCTATATGTATTATTTTAATTAAAAGTAATTTAATTGTGTTATAATTAAAATAATAATCATATCAATTTATTATTGTCAATTATAGTTTACATAGATACCATTGCAACCCTTGCTATCTGCATAAAATATTCAAATTTTAATAAACATGTTATAATTGGTGCATTAAAAAGTATTCAAATTGAATCAATTCATAGACCCCAGCTGAATTAATGATAAGCTTATGTGTATTACTTGAACTGATGAATGTTTCCAACATATCCATTATAACATGGCAATATCTTACATGATCCAGCAAAGTGAAATATAGCTCTATCAAAATAATAAACTTGTGTAACACAAAAATATTTTATACTGCTTAAATTTTTAAATATAAATTAAAATTAAATTAAAAGTTGCATTCCTTAGACTCACTAGCCACATTCAAATGTTCAATGGTCACATGTGTCTAGTAGCTTTGTACCAGATAGGGCAGTTATAGGTGCTACAGTGACATCTCTTAATGTTTAACTCAGTAATTTCTTACATTTCTTAATTGCAATAACATTTAAAAGGGCACATTTCTCTAGGTGTACGCTTTGTCATATATTGGGTCTTTTATGTATTCTTCCTGTCTAGTACAGTTCCTAGTCCTTGGTAAATATTCTATGAATAAATAAGCAAAAGTGTACTTTTGAAAAAAATGTTTTCAATTCCTTCCTGCGATTGACTTTTCCATATATTTAGAGCCACCTGTAAATCTGCTTAAATCTAGATACTAGGTCAAATGTTTAGCCTTTCTGCAACCATCAGCTTGGATTTCCATTCTCTTCAGTCATCTAAGTCATCGTTACTCATTTGTTGCTTTCCAGCAAAATATTGTTGCTATCTTTCTTCTGTATTCTCCCAGGTCTGGTGGGTTAATGCTTTTGTGATGTCATTTCAGGAAGGTATATAAATAAATGCTTTCATCCAATTACCACATTTCCCTTTTCTTCTGTAACCCAGTATGATCTGCACTTTGGCCTTTTCTTTATTACAGATGCATTCTCTAAAGTTGCCCGTGGCCTCAACATTAGCAAATTTCACGGCCGATTTTCATTTCTACAATATTTCATGACTTCTATCTCTTTATATTCTGGAGACCGATTTCTTCCGGTTCTTTTATTTTCATATTTCTTAATTCTTCTTAGCTCTCCCCTTCTGTTTGTCTCTTAAGAGGCTTCTGGGGCGCCTGGTGGCTCAGTCAGTTAAGTGGCCGACTTCAGCTCAGGTCATGATCTCACCGTCTGTAAGTTCGAGCCCCGTGTCGGGCTCTGTTCTGATGGCTCAGAGCCCGGAGCCTGCTTCGGATTCTGTGTCCCCCTCTCTCTCTGCCTTTCCCTTGCTCACACTCTGTCTCTATGTCTCTCAAAAAGTAAAATAAAAACGCTAAAAAAATTAAAAAAAAAAGAGGCTTCTATTTTCTTATCTAGTCTATTTTTATATAGACCTTAAGTTTTCACTCAAGACCATCCAAACCCAAACTCATTATTTTCTTATAGATAGAAACATCTTTCTTCTTTATATAAAGTCTGTACAAGCAGGAAATATGTTTTCCTTGTGCATAATTTTATTTCCAATCCTAGCAGGTGCGAGGCATGTAGTAAGCATATAATAAATGTTATAGAATGACTTAGTGAATGAAAACTCACTTTAAATTTTGTTTTCTTATACAGCACTAACAAGATATGTTCAGTTTCCTCTCTTTGGATTTCCTTTTTCTGCCACCAGTTAAATGTTGTTCTCCAGGTTTATACTGGGTCTTCTATGCATTCCACTCCAAACTTTCTGTCTTTTCTCTTATCCATGACTGTAGCTGCTATATTTATACTGGTGTCTACTTATGTTTTGATTTCTAATTCCAAATTTTACATAAAGCTCCAGGCTCACATTTTCAGTTGCCTCCTTTGTACCATCAGAGTCTCACTCCGGCCCCTAAAACTTAAAACTTACCATAGCCAACAATTTCTTCTCCATCATCCATCACAATCTGCTCTCCATCTTTTGCTCCCTATCCTGGGTTATGGAATCACTACCCACTAAGTTGTCCATGACACTCTCTCCCTCCATCTCCTCATATCAGTGAATCAGTTGTCAAATCCTGCATTGTTCAATTCACAGAATTTCAAATCCAGTTGCCTTTGTAGGTCAAATGCTATCATCCGATCGGTAATTCCTTTTTTTCCTCTTTCCTCGTGGCAACACTGTCCTCCTACCTGATTTTCCTGTCACCGTTCTTTCCCATTTTAGTCCATCTTTGGTATTCCCTTATTGTCTAGATGATTATCTTTCCCAAAATCAAACTTGGCTATATATCTCTCTTGAACGAAACTTGTTTTATCTTTGTCTCCTATTATCTACGCATAAAAAGATCTCACAACCTACTTTTCTAGACTTAGCTCCCAACTCCTCTCCTCCACCCTTAACTTCTAGAGTGAGAAGTGGCAGGCTCCCTATTAATAAAGCCAGTGGAATCATTTTATCTACTTCTGAAACTGCTACCTCCTTTAATGCCTGTTTGTATATTTTTAGAGAAATGTATATATTTCCCTCTGTCCAAAATGGCTTTCTGCCTCATCTTTGCCTGAAGAATCATTCAGTACTCCTTGCAAACGGATATTCACAGCATATCTGTAGGTTCTAATATAGAAACACAGGTATAAATCTATCATTGTTTGAAAAACAATCTTCCTTTATGTGAGAAAGTTATTGTCTTGGAAAGCTTCTATCTTCCAGAGGGGAGATGTGTAAAAGGAAGGGTACAGTGCTAAACCATACGTAATCAAACAAATCAGTCCTGCTAATTAGTAGCATGGCAAGTGTACAGTTGGGCCTGGCTCACATCTGGCTTCGAAGCAACTCACATTCTATTTCTGCTCTGATGCTTTCTTGCAGGCGGTCAGCCACTTTCTGTGTTTCCTTAGTATTTGGTTCACAGTTCTATTAAAACATATTAGATAGTTTTCTAGTCAATTGTTGACATGTCTACTGACATGTGAATTTCTTGTGGACAAATCCAATTCATCTTTATATCATATATATATATATATATATATATATATATATATATATATATATAATTTACTCTAAACTCATTTATTTTGAGTGAATAAAATTGGAAGAACAAAGGAGTGAGAGATATGTTGAAGACCTATGAATCAAAACCCTGTTCTTGATAGCTCTCCAGTTTCTTGGGTTATGTATTTCTAGAAGGTAGACTGTACCTGCCAAAGCAAGTGTAATACAGAGTTTCCTTCAAAGAAAATCTACAATGTCAGAGCTTCTTATGTTTGAAGGTTGAGATGTCAGTTTATCTGGATCAAAACTTCATGTTTAGGCACCTTTAAATAACTTCATGTATGAAGATTAGCTTTTGATGGACCCTTTTGTGACATGAATAAGGCCACAACTCCTGTGATCCTGGTTTGTAAAACTGCTAAATGTTTCCATTTAGGAAGGACCTTGCCCAAAAATCTAAGGATCGACTTGGAAGCAAATGAACAATACCTTTCTCTTCTCTCATTTATTATAAAAGAGTCTTTTTATTTAAAATTATTGCCTTGGCAGGTATGTGAAAATGATATTTTAATCATCAGATCATTTATTAAAAGGTATGATATTGGCCCAAGTGCTAGTCTCTACCCTTTAAAAACATGTCATCTGAGAACTTGAGAGCTATCAAGAATAAAATTTTTAATATCAGTGTTGGGGAGATTTACTTTAGTGAAGTACAGAGCTCCAACCAAATTTGGTGGAAGGCCTGTTTAATAAGATTCCTGGAATAACATCATCTTGGGGAAGCAAGAAAGTTAAACTTGAGTAACTTGAGTTATTAAGGACAAATGTAGGTTTAACTGTCGCTACTTCTGGTACTTGCTTAAAATCTAAATAGTTGGCAAGAAATTTGCTTTGGGGAATACTAGCTGTATATGTGAGTACAAACTATAACAGCTAGAATTTGGAGCCCACGAGTGGCACCATGTTAGGAGCTCAGCAGACATGTGAACCTGGTATTATCCTGTGGACAAATTTCCAAAGGACGGTGTAGGATTCTGCTCCAAGTATAATAGCAATAGTACTTAAGCCAGTCTCCAGATCCTTCTTCTCTTGCTGTCAGGAGAAAATTGACTTACCTTTGGACTAGGTAAGCTTACACCTGGGATTCCTGGATAATTAAGGGGCAGAGAAAATAAGCCTTGATGGGAACTGGTGAGCTTCCTGCTAATAAGTCATGGGAAATTTGAATGATTAATTAAAGAATAAAGATGACATATTTGCCCTCTGCAGTTGTGGTGAGGCTCATACTAGTTAAATAGAGTGCTTTGTAGAACTACTTTTGATACCTTGTAGAGGTCCAATGGCATGACATCTTTTAGTAAAATCGTGCAGTTACGAGTGTTCAATAAATGAAAAATACGCATGAAAAAAGCTTTATCATACATTATTAGTATGAATTTAGAATTTACATAAGATTATTTATGAAAATATTGTAGTAGCAATTACTCTGAGTGAAATTATCTTAAACAATATGAATGAAGTAACCTTACCAACAGTATTTCTCTGATCTTAGAAAAAAGCACTATGCTAGGTATACCTCCATCATAAACCATTCATCCAAGGCTTTGAGGCAGATGTGCTCAAATGACAGATATTTAGAGACAAAGCGTATTCTAACTAGGTGAAAAAAGGCAAGACTTTTGTTGTCTTTCATGACCCATTTAATCCTATTGCTCTACATTCATTATCGGTGTCTCTGAATGGTGCCAAAATAGACAGGTGAAAAGTGGAAGATTAAATCATGTTCAATCAACCGCTTGTTTGCCCACGCTGTGCCAAAAATAAACATGCCATTTACATTTTTTTCTTCACCTAGTTGGCTGATTTTTTTCCACTCTCATTATTTTTTTCCTTCTTTGCTTTGAATTTAGTTTGCTCTTCTTTTTCTAGTTTCTTAAGGTAGTTAGGTTATTTATTTAAAATCTTGTTTCTTAGGGTGCCTGGGTGGCTCAGTTGGTTAAGCGTCTGACTTTGGCTCAGGTCATGATCTCACAGTTCATAAATTCAAGCCCTGTGTTGGGCTCTGTCCTGACAGCTCAGAGCCTGGAACCTGCTTCAGATTCTGTATCTCCCTCTCTGTACCTCTCCCTCACTTGTTCTCTCTCTCTCTTTCTCTCTGAAGGATAAATAAATAAACATTTAAAATTTAAAAATAAAGTCTCATTTATTTTCTGAATTTTTAAATGTTTATTCATTTTTGAGAGAGAGAGCATGATCAGAGGAGGGGCAGAGAGGGAGAGGGAGATGTAGAATCTGAAGCAGGTTCCAGGCTCTAAGCTGTCAGCACAGAGCCCGTCGTGGGCTGGAACCCAGGAACCATGAGATCATGACCTGAGCCAAAGTCGGATGCTTAACCGACTGAACCACCCACTGTAAGTACTGCTTTCACTGCATTCCATAATTTCAATAACATATAAAACCCTGCTCCTATATAGTTTCATTTTCCTCCCTCATTTATACGATTGTCACAAATTATATTTTTGTACATTATGTCCATATCAGCTTAGATTGATAAATATTGCATTGTGCAGTTGACTTTAAAATCAGATAGTGAGACCAAAAAAAAAGGAGTTACAAACAAAAAATAGATTTATATTGTCTTTTATATTTACCTATGTAGTTATCTTTACCAATACTCTGTCTCTTCTCATAGATTCAGGGTACTGTCTATTGTTATTCATTTTAGCCAGAAGGGTTTTGTTATACTATTATAAGGCAAGGCTGCTAGAAACAAAGAATATTAGTACTTTTTGTTTATTTTTAATCTGCAAATTTAAAAGTTTCTTTTATTTTTGAAAGTTTTGTCAGAAATAGAATTATCAGTTGACAGTTCCTTTCAGAACTTTGAATATGTCATGCCAGAGTGTTCATGCCTTCATGATTTTTTTTATAAAAGTTTTTTTATGTTTATTTATATTTGAGAGAGAGAGACAGCACAAGCAGGGGAGGGGCAGAGAGAGATGGAGACAAAATCTAAAGTAGGCTCCAGGCTCCAAGCTGTCAGCAGATAACCTGAAGTGGGGTGTGAACTCATGAATCATGAGATCGTGACTGGAGCTGAAGTTGGATACTTAACCACCTGAACCACCCATGCACCCCTTGCCTTCATGATTTCTTATGTAAAATCGGTGGTATATTTTTACTGAGAAATCCTTGTATGTAATGAGTCATTTTCTTTCTTTCAAGATTCTCTTTTTGACTTTAATAATTTGACTAGAATATATTTCAGAGTGGATATCTGAGTTTATTGTACTTGGAGTTCCTATACTCCTTAGATGTGTAGGTTCATATCTTTCATCAAATTTGGGAAATATGTAACCATTACTTCTTCTGATTTTTGACCATGTGTATGTACTTCTATGCTTTATGGTGTCAATTATGGTGTTAAACAGATTTTAAGGCTAGTTGATTCTTATTCTTTCCTCCTCTTCCCCCTCTTTCTCCATTTTCTTCTCCATCATCATTGTCTCTTCTTGTCCTCCTCCCCCTTCTCTCCCTCCTTCTCCTCCTCCAATTTGTCTTCAGGCTCACCAGTTCTTTCATCTGCCTGCTCAAATTGATGTTGATGTTGAAATGCTCAAGTGAAGTTCCATTTCTGCTTCATATTTCTGAATAATACATTTCAGCCCATAATCTCTTGTTGACTCTTTTTATACTTTATATATCCTTATTTATGTTCTCATATTGTCTTAGTTTTTTGACATGATTTCCATTAGCTCCTTGGACATATTTTAAATAGCTAATCTAAGGATTTTGTCTAGGTCCAAAGTCTATTTGCTCAGGAATTATTTACATTGATTTCCTGCCGCAACACACACACCCAGGAAAGGGTCATACGTTTTTATTTCTCTGTATATCTTTTATTTTGTTGTTGTTGTTGAAAATTGGACATTTAAAATAATATAATGTGGCAACTCTGGGAAGCAGATCCTCCCTCTTCTCAGGGATGCCATGGTCATTGTTCATTGTAGTTGTTCTTGTTTGTGTAGTGATTTTTCTAAACAAATTCTGTAAAATCTGTATCTTTGTCATATGTGGCTACTAAATTCTTTGCTTAGTGGTCCCCACCAGGGAGACATGTTTATCACTAGGTGAGTTTGGGTGAGGGCAAATAAAGATAAACATTTTGAGTGGGTTCTTTCAAGTATCCATCAGACAAAGAAAATAGGGAAACTCATTGGGAATGAGATTCAAACTTTTTCCTATAGCGCTGATAACACAAGTTGTTATTGTGAAATCTACCACTAAGCTAGGGAATGAATGAGGGGCTAGAGAAAGTTAGAATATCACAAAGCTTGCTGTTCTTACTGATAGCTATTTTTCCTTGTTAAATGCTCCCAGATTGCTGCAAGCCTTTGGTTAATTTCTATACGTTTAAAAAGTTGGCTCTGACCAATTTTTCCCCAGGTTTATTTTTGTTTATTTTATAAAGACAGACTTTTAAAAGTTTGTAATACATCATTTTCACTGAAGTCACCATTAATGATTTTTTTAAAAATTATAACGTAGAACGCAATTTCCAATTTAATTATATTTTAATGAACATTTACGTGATTGGCAATGTGATAGGAGATTCACTATTTTATTGGATTTAATCTTTTTAATACCTGAAACTGATTGGTACTCATTCCTATTTTGCAGCTAATGAGAGTGAATGAGTGAGTGAGAGAGAAAATATCAATTTGCCTAGGAGCCGGAGCTAGCAGACTAACCTAAGGTCCATTGCTTATGTTAAGCACAACGTTAGGTTATATTTCAAAAATTCAACTTTGGGATGACTGAGGTTCTCACAATAGTTTCAGTAGCTCCCAATTATGGTTGTCGAGAACATTTTTGCTCCATATGAATAGTAGGTTCAGATGATCTCAAGCAGTTACTATGGAAAACATTGTATTACAATATCATATTAGATCTCACAACTTTGACATACTTGTATTCTTCTTTTCAAGTAGGGAAGGTGATATTGAGAAAGTTTAAATAACTTGCCTAAAATCGGTGCTATAGATAATATTTAATAGAGATCTTTTTAACTAAAAAATAACATTCTTTCTTTCTCAAATCATTGGATTTTGTGATTTGTGTTTGGGAGCTAAAAAAAAATCAGATTTTTCTGTCACCCCCATTACTTTTCTGAAAATAACTGAGGGAAATGAATGTATGGAAATTTTAATCTTACATTAATATTAACTAACATTCATATAGCAATAGCATGCTACATTCTTTTCATGCATTATCTCTAATGCTCATACCAATTCAGTAATGTGAATATGTTGGTTTCCTTTATTGCATAAAAACTGAAGGTCAGAAAATGTAAGCTATGCCTAAAGTCACACAGTAAGTAAATGATTAAGCTGAAAATCAATTGCAGACTTATCTGATCCCAGAGCTCAAGTTTTTTTCCATTGTGCACACCTGCTTAGTACTTTGTAGACAAAATACTTGGGAGATATTGTGGGAGATAAATGGGAATCAATGGCCCACAATGGCAAGGTACTGCACTCACGCTAAGACTTAATTGAATGGTCATCCAATTTTCTGAGAATAATTGCTCTCTATTTTGGAAGCACAACATAGAGAATTTCAAACTTAACACAAATGGAAATTTATATCCCACTAACAAAACCTCTCAGACACCAGAAAGTGCTTGGATATGATCCAAAATGTACAATCAATTCATCTCTTTTGGAACCTAAAGAAAAGCAGAGTGGAACAAAACAAACAAATCACAGTTTCACCAATGCAATGCCAGGCCTCACAAATGCATATGGGTCTCAATAATGTGTTCTACTATGTCTTCTTCCTAACATTCTGCTAGGTTCTTGGGATACAAAGGGCAAACCCAATCCCCAATTTCAAAGAATATCCATTATTTATACATATTTATCCGTTTATAAGATATCACATCATTTGTGTGAAATAGAGTCACATTTCTGGATGTGGAGAAAAGGACAGGCTGGTAGTCTTCCTTCGCCTTTCTGAAATGACTCTCAGCCCATGACTTTAAATCTCAATTACATCTATACAACAGAATAGAGAAATGAAAAACTGGTCCATGAGTTGATAAGAATTCAATGCATTATCATAATGATAGGTATAATTTGATAAGTAATCATTATGTATAACACATTATTCTAGTTTTGCCTGTATTGCAAGCTATAATGAAGGTATCAGCATTACTCTTGCTTCTAAGATTAGAAAATTAGAGCTAGAATGAGTTAATCTATATAAGACTATACAGCAGGTGGACATCAGGGATGGGATTTAAACTCACAAATTTTTTGTTATGTCAGTTTATATAATGCAGTGTAACAAAGAGGACTCTGCAACACTGCATTATCTAAACTGACAAAACCAAAGAGAAGAAATGTGTATGATTCAATTAAATGATGGAGTGTTAAATATCAGCAAAATATAAGTCTAATGTAATTAAAGACATAATTAAAATAGTACAAAAAGGGACATATTTGGAAAAGTATTTTGAATGTATATTACGGAAAATAATTGAGATCTTTTACATAAAAGTTATTTATAATAAAATGGTAGACACCTTACATATTAAGTTGACTAAAATGAGAAACAATAGAAAATTAAGAGACCAGTTAACTCAAGACCATAGGTTTAGATCCTCTGATGGCTAAAAAAAAAAGAAAACAAACAAACACCACTCAAAGTCTAACAAAATGACAGTTTAACTTACACAATTAGCAAAGGTTAATTTTTTAAATGACTTGCAGTCTTGAAGAGTACATGGAGAAAATGACCTGTTCACACATGTGTAATAGTTTCATTCGATTTTTGCAAAGAATTACACAGGAAAGGAAAATACAAGAAAACAGAAATGCAATTGTCTCTTTACATTAAATGAATATATATGATGCCAACATGACTAAGGACAAAATTAAGACATTATAAAAGTAGGCATATGTTTGAAACAATCTGAAGTAAGTCTTAAAGATACATAGATTAAAAAAAATACAAGACAACAAAACATAAAAGCCACTGTTCTTTCCCCAAAGAGCTGTGGAATAGATTCTCTAAGAACTTAGATATGCTTTCAATGACTGCATGTTTTCCCTTCAAAATTTCATGTGTATAATTTTTTTCATGGAATACAGCAATGTGGTTTATAAATTTTAAAATACCAGGCCTAACTCAAATATAAATGACTTGGCTTCTAAGACTCGCTCCGTATTAGAGTGAGTGTGAAGGGACATAGGACAAATTTGAGGCTAAAATGTGTACGTTGTCACATTTTTTAATGTTTTTTTTTTAAGTTTATTTATTTTGAGAGAAAGAGCACATGCGTGAGTCCGGGAGACATAGAGGGAGGGGAAGAGAGAGAACCTACACTGACAGTGCAGCTCAGCGTGAAGCTCAACTCCAGGAACGGTAAGATGATGACCTGAGTCAAAATCTAGAGTAGCACACTTAACCGGCTAATCCACCCAGGTGCCCCAAATGTTGTTTCATAATAGAAGTAGTAATTGTATTATTATTATAAGATGAAAGTCTAATTGAGTCCTTAGTATGAGTTAGAATGAAAAGAAACTTCTTAAGTGTCCATTAAATGATTCATATATAATACCCGTAGGCTCAAAGATTATTTAGAAAGAGCTGTAATATTTTCTCTGTTCAGTTATTAAATCCCCTGATTTGTAGGTATTTTCTTTCCTGCAGGTAGAGCACTGGTAAACCTTCCTAAAGTATGTTAAAGCATGTTTTCACATTTGATTGGCATAATTATACAAGGAAAGCAAATATAATTCCTTCTATCTTAAATACTAGGAAACTGAGGCATAGTGACTTCAACTGCTATATATAAGGGTCACAGAATGTTGGTGACAGAATATCAAACTGGTGTGTGTTTAAGTTTGTTTAATTTGCTTTTTCTAAGGATCATTGAAGCATAGGTTGGGGAACGTACTTACTCCTTATTCATTTGTAAATTCATTTACAAACAACATGCTTAAAATTCTACTGAACCAACTCAACCCCTTATTTTCTTTCATAATTTCTTGGTGAAGTTGCTTCTTTGCATCAATGTTTGCCGTCATGTATCTTTCCCCAACACTAAATTTGCGGGAGCAAATACAACACACTCTGTATCCCTTAGCACAGCATTGTTCCATAGGAGTGTAATGTGAGCCTTCTACATCATTTAAATTTTCTATAGCCACATTTAAAAAAAATGAAAATGGTAAAATTAATTTTATTACATTTTATTTAACCCAATATATCCAAAATAAAATTTGAACTTATAATTAATATAGAAATTATTATGGAGATATTTTACGTTCTTTTGTGTACGGTCTTTAATATTTCGTGTGTATTTCAGATTTATAGTACATCTCAATTTGAACTAGTCACATTTCAGGTGCTTATAGCTAAATGATTAGACAGTACAGCCTGAGAGCAATTAGAACCTCTGATTGTCTATTTTGACTTTTAGTTAAATAAAATCTGAAATATTTCCAGACTTTAAATGGACTCTGGGGAATATATCTGCTTGCAAAGTTACCATTGAACTTCTGCTGGTTAACCTTTGTCCTCATGATCTGTGCATAATTAATTAATTGAAATGTGAGCTGCTTTTAACCGACTCTGCTTTCTTAGCTCCTCACTTTATTATGACCTTTTTCTTCCTCTTTTCAGTAAGATCTTTCCCATCTCCTCATGGACCTGCCTTAGGATAGGAGCAGTAAATCACATATGTTGAGACCAAAGAAAGTTCCTTCTTCCTAAAGAATCCCATTTCCCTTGCTGATGCCTGATTTCCACAGAACACAGTTAGTTCTTTTTATTTATCATTTTATTAGTCAACCAGCCTTATAATAGACATACTCCAAAATTTCAGTTGCTAAATCCAAAATGTGTTTAGCTAAATATAGGCTCCTTATCAGCAATGGCCCTTGGGGAGCAGTGAAGGTATTTCTGTTCCACAAAGTCATTCAGATGCCAGGCAATCTGAGGCTCTACCTTTTTGAACATGGTTTCTAAGAGAGTTCTTTCAAGCATGGGCATTCAGTTGACAAAAAGCAAGAATAGAGAAGGTACACGCACTCCCTAACTACCTCAATCTGTAAGCAACATACATCATTGTTACTTGTGTTCCACTGGCAAGAGTTAGTCATAACTCACACTTAATTGCAAGAGAAAAGGAAATGTATTGCCCTGGCTGCCCTTTGCTTCCTAGCACCAACTCTCCTAGATGGAAATAGGGTCTAAATCTCTGGTAGACACCAAGCCTTGTATGCCCCAAAGACTAACGTCTTTTAACCGTGAGTTCTCTTAGGGAGGATCCAAAACTGAGATAGCAGAAGTGATGCACTAGACATGTAGGGACCTGGAATCACATTCTGGTTCTGGCACTTGAGCCAATGAATCAACGTCCTTGAATCAAGTTTTTCCTCTTTCTGTCAATATGGCTGGGAATTGTGGCAAAGATGAAAACTGTATTTCCAATATCACTATCCGCTTTTACTTATAAAATGAACTCGAGTTTTATTGGACTGGGAAATTCATCCAGCTAAAAGCTGCATGTACCAGTTAGCATTGAACATAGGATTTATTTTTGGCTAATGTCAAAATTGGTAATTCATTATTTTTCATTTTAGATATCAATTGTTATTGATGCCTCCACATGAAAGTATAAAAATTTTCAGAGGCTCAGGTCCTTCCTCAGGAGCAGGATATCATAGAGAGCAGGTAAATTTATACAAAGTTTCTGAGGAATGAATTAAATTGTATACAAGACCAGATAGTACAGTAGTATCAAGCAATCCCAAATTTCAGTGACTTAACTCAACAAAACATTCTGTATGATTCACACAAATTCTGCTGCAAATCCAGTTGATTCTCTATGGCAACAATTCTCCATCTGATGAATCAGTAGCAGGGGCTGAAGATGTACTTTTTTCCCCTAAATTTCAGAGATTCTCAGGCAAGCAGCCAGAGACGTGCAGTAAGGCGGCCTGTGTCTAACGTATGTAGACCTTAAATTTTTACTGAGAAGACAGGGAAAGAATGTTTCCACGTGTGAATATATCTCTGGTTTCCTCCAGGTTAATTTACTGTATTCTAGTTTCTTAATATGGGATGAGGTCTAAAAAATTTCCTTTGAGAAACTTCAAATGATTATAAGTAACTTTCCTTTGAAAATATATAGAGTCCAATTTTCATCCATTTTGCCCTCCACTCTCCTTTAGTTAACTAAACATGATTCTCTTGTAAAGGCGTCTCTTCACAAGCTATCTCCAAATCACTACTTTCTAAAAGCCACCGGTGAAAGGGTGACATTTTGCCAAGGTAGACTAATGGAAGTCAAATCCCATTGTACAAGCAGAACTGAAATTATGCTTCTTGCACATCTGGTAACATGTCCATTTGTACATAAGAAAGGCGTGAATAAGATTATGTCTCAAATAAATTATCCACTGATTATGACAATTAACTAGCTGTCGGAGGTATTCGATTATCTAATTATGTGCCAAAATTGTGTGCCAGGTGTTCCCTATGTCCAAATATACAGTATGTTACATTTTATTAACAAATCCTACTTCATTTGGAGGAGAATTCCAGCTTAAAATACTTGGACTCAATCAAACTATTTTCTTTCTTTTCTTTCATATTTAAAGACCCTAATTTACGAATGAAGCCATCTGAATAATGCATGAAGAATGTGTGTGGATTCAAACTCATTTGTCCACATCACGGCAACTGTTTGTACTGGCCCAACTGCTTACTATGCATGCAGATGTTAAACCGTGCGTCCTCAGATCATCTGTTTATAATGCAAAATGACAGGTTGACTTGATTTTATCTAGCAGAAATAATTCAGGCATCCATATTGGCAAATTTGACCCAGAAGGTCTTATGAAATGTTCTGCAGTGAGACCTGTGGGTGAATTAAAATGCATCTCCTCATTTCTGTGTGTGTGTGTGTGCGCGCGAGCGCGTGGTCGTTGCACAGGGTTTTTTAAGAACTGGAGATTTTCCTTCTTAAGCTTCAAAGGGAAACAATTTTCTCCATGAATCAAAAAAGTGTAAATAATACTGTTTTCCCTTTTGGTTTTACCTCCGACCAGAAAATAGCTGTGAGCGATATCCTCAAGACTACAGGAACCTGCTTTAACAAATGCAAAGAAATAAGTTCTTTGAAACTGCAGTTTTGTTTAGATGGAAATTCATGTAGGATTTTACAAGGACTTGTTGCTTTTTGCCCTTTTGGTGGTAGTGAATGTAACTCCCACTGAAACCAGGAATAAATCTTGTTCTGTAAAACAAGTGAATTTTAAAGGCCTTCGATTGCATTGTCCAATGCTGTATCAAAGCATCCATACACTGACACCCATTAATGTAACCAAAAATATCTAAACATAAATGCAAGAAGCAAAGGGAAAGAAAGCATTAAAAAGAAACTGTTTATAAATACATGGTTCTGATGTTTGTAGAGCTATACTTAACGTCCATTCTTTCCCCATTGTCCCTTTCTGCTGCAAAATCTAACTAAATTACCTAGACATTTCCAAAACCTAGCTGGTGTTTCTTTCACAGGTGCTGTGTTCTCGGCCCTCCACCCGTTAGTCTTTTTGTAAAATCCGAATACAGCTTCAAGAGAGCATCTTTAAAATCCTGATCTTGTCATCTTATTATGCTGTTTCCCTGTGGGACTTGTGTGGGCTTGGGGTTAGAAGTAATCTCTGTAAGTGAGGCAGAGAACCAAATCTACATCATTTACTTAGCAGTTGGGGATTCTGTAATACAGAGCTGCTAGTGGTTTTTATAGTCTCACCCCTTTGCCATATTCCATTCTTTTTCTTTTTCCTATCCATCTCCAACATCACAGTACCACTCATTTGAGCACTATTCTCCCAAATAACATATATTTCTCTGCTTAGGGTCCTCGTTCAAAAAAAAGAAGATATATATTATTCTACAGTGTCCTTTTCTCCAGTACCCGCTATCGAAACACTGAGATATATTTATAGATCTACCAGTTCCACAAACAACCAACCTTGCCCACCTAAGCTGGAGTATTTTTTTTCCAGAGCCGCATCCAGAGCACTTACTTAATTTGTATTGCCTCATTTATATATCTCTGTTTCATCTGACCATCAGAGGTATTCATAGCTAACTGCACTATTAAGTTATAACCCATTACATCTCGTAATGGAAACGTTATATTTTCCTGTGTGCTACCTTCATAACCATCAGGATGCTGAACACAAGAGAGGTAGATGTTTATTAAAATTGAATTTAGATCACTTCTTCAGCAAGCATTTATTAGCTCCTCAGCATATGCTTGGTGTGGGGCTAAGAGTTTAAAATGCAAATGTGAACAAAGCACAGAAATACAAACTAATAATTCAGGGAATGATATATAAAAGGTGATGGGATAGGAAGTAGCAGTCCTCATCCTTCCACAGAAACACTTGTTTAATAATCACATACAGATTATAATACCTTTTTGAGAACGCCCAACTCTAGTGAAGAAGTTTCGGTATCCCAGAAAGCTGTAAGACCAAGAACAATTGCATCGAAATCATTTGAATCAGGTTTACTTTATCCACATATCTCCTTCCCCCAAATCAGCACAGGGAAAGATCCCCTTGATGATTCTTCCATGAAGGGAAGAGAGAGTGAGAGCATACATCCAATATCACCGTCTTCTCAGGGTACTGCCTGAGAGACGCACTTCCTTTGCACCTCACCCAGAGTGCTTAGGGATCCAGCATAGTTGAAAGTCTTGGAGGAGCTAAAGCAAAAGGAGTGGCTGGTGACTCTCAGCATACAGGAGAGATCTCAGCAGTCAGCTTGGATCTTCAGAATTGAGAGATGGCACATAATCCTGAGACTTCTCCTTCAGCAGGAAGGAAGGGAAGGTGTACCTTCCTGACACCTAACATCCCAGAATCCCTAGGGAAAATGGGAGAGCACCTCTCCGTACCTAACACAGCTCAGTGGGATGGGAAAAGGTGCACAATACTGAGTTTTCTCTTCAGGAGGGAAGGAGCTTGCACCCAGTGTCCCAGCATTTGGGTGCACTTTCTAGGGAAAGGGTCAGATGAGTCAGCACCTGCCATGACACTGCAAGATGGAGAAAATCCTAGGACTTCCCACCCAGGAGTAGAATGTGTGCATCCACAAAAAAATGTCTGAAATACTCAGAGTTGTAAGCTGGGCTGATTGGTGAAAGTCTTTCCCTGCCAGTTACAGTCCATAAAGCCTGGAAGAGGTGGCCATTTCTTCAAATGGATAGGTACTAACGCAAAGCTACGAGGGGTACAACAAATTAGGGAAGTGTGACACTAACAAAGGAACAGAAAGTAACCAACCCTAAAGAAGTCCATCAGTTGCCTGACAGAATTCAAAATAATTGATTTAAAGAAGCTCAGTGAACCGCAGCAGAACACAATAGAAAATTAAATGAAATTAGGAAAATGATACGTGTACAAAATGAGAATATTCAGCATGGAGAACCCATAAAAGATTCCAAGAGAAATTCTGGATTGGAAGACTATAATAACTGAACTAATAGCTCCAATCAAACAGAAGAAAGAAGCACAGAATCCAGAGCAAAGTCCTTTGAAATTGTCTAGTCCAGAGGAACAAAAAGAAAAATGAAAAAAGGAAAAAGTATAGAAAGCTGAAGGTATTTACGAAATATCATCAAGTTAGCCACTACATGCATTATAAGAATCCCCAGAGGAGGAGGAAAAGGTGCAGGCAGCTTATTTAGAGAGAGAATGGCTCAAAAGCCATTCATGACTCTGTTGAGGAAAAATACATCCAGGCTTATGAAGTGCAAAGGACTCCAAACAAGATGATTCAAAAATTTACGCCAGGACGCATTATAATAAAAAAGTTTTAAGTCAGAGACAAATTGTTAAAAGCAGCAAGAGAAGTGACTCATCATGTACAAAGGAGCCCCCATAAGACCATCAGTGGGTTACTCAGTAGCTCTCTTGCAGGCCAGAAGGGAGTAAGATGATTTATTCAACAAATTGTCAGAGTTGCTAACCAAAAATTTGATAACTGGAATAACTATCTTTTGAAAACGAAGAAGAGACAAAGATGTTTCCAGACCAACAAAACTGGGGCGGGGGGTGGGGGGGTTGTACCATCAGAACTGTTTTGCGACCAGGATTCAAGCTCTTCAAGTTAAATGAAAGAATCCTAAGCAACATAAAGCCTGTGAAAGCAAAAACCTCATTTTATGAAGGTGAATGGAAGACCAGTAGAGAGTAATGTGTTGCTGTCATGGTAGTGTGCAAAGCACTCTTTAATTTTAGTATAAATGCTAAAAGAAAAAAAGTTTTGAAATTAACTATAACTGCAAATTTTTGTTAATGGACACATAATACAAAGTCTGTAAATTTTGACATCAATAATATCAGGTGTGTGGGAGAAAAAGTAAAATTGTAGATGTGATTGAGTTAAGATATTATCAGCTTAAAGTCAGCTGTTAAAAGGTGTTTTATGTTAGTCTTTTGGTAACCACATACCCACACAAAATACCTATGGAAGAGAACTTCTAAAGTATGTAAGGGATTTCTACAGCTCAGTAGCGATCAGTCAATCAGTTAATAATCTAATTAAAAATGGTGAAGAACCTAAAGAGACATTTTTCCAAAGAGGACAGAAAAATGGCTGACTGCTACATGTGAGTGATGAATCACTAAATTCTATTCCTGAAACCATTATTACACTATATGTCAACTAACTTGGATTTAAATAAAATTTAAAAAAATTACTGAATGTTCAACGTCACTTATGCCAGTGGATAGGGACAGGGAGAAATGGGAGGTTGCTTTTCAATGGGTATAAAGTTATAAACTTATGAGTAAGTTTTAGACATCTGATTTAAAACATAGTACTTGTAATTAATAATATTGTATACCTAAAATTTCTTAAGAGGGTAGATCTCATGTTAAGTATTAATTCTTTTCACACACTGACACAAAAGCAGAGGGACACAAGGAAACTTTCAGAGGTGATGAATATGTTTGTTATCTTGATTGTGGTAATGGTATCGCAGGTGCCTGTATGTGTCCAAATACATCAAAAATTGTATGCATTAAATATGTGCAATTTTAATGTACCAATTATGCTTCAATAAAGCCATAAAAATAAATACCACACACCTGAGTCAAATGCTTTCCCCCAGTAATGTAATTCACAGGGAAGTAATTAACTCTCTTGATGGTTGAGGTGTCCGAGGTTATTCTGTTTAAATCTTTATTTATTTTTTTAATGTTTATTTATTTTGAAAGACAGAGACCGAGCATGAGCAGGGAAGGGGCAGAAAGAGATGGAGACACAGAATCTGAAGCAGGCCTCAGGATCTGAGCTGTCAGCACAGAGGCTAGTGTGCAACCTACTGACCCATCGAGGCACCCCTGTTTAATCCAAATCTTAAAACCTAGGACCACCTGGGTGGCTCAGTCAGTTAAGCGTCTGACTTTGGCTCAGGTCATGATCTCACAGTTTGTGTGTTCAAGGCCTGTTCTTGGGCTGTCCTGCTGTCAGCCTAGAGCCTGCTTCGGAACCCCTGTCCCCTTCTCTCTGCCCCTCCCTTGCTTGCATTCTCTCTCTCTCTCTCTCAAGAATAAATAAACATTTTTTAAAAATCTAAAAGCCTGAATATAAAGAAGTTGTGAAGAGGGAATTTAATAAAAGAAATCTGAAAAAAGATGTAGCTACTCGAAGATGTGGTGTAATGTCAGAAAAGGCCAGTAAAATACTAGAAAGAAAGGGCCAGCTTTTGAGTGGTCTCAATGCCAAGGATAACTCTGTTGCCTAACCAACAGCAACCATGATTTTTTTTTTTCCTGTCTTTCAACTACTGGTATCAAAATTCCCCTTTCCCAACCTTCCTTGAATCTACAACAGGGAATGCGAATCTAAGCCGGACAGTGGGTTCTGAGAAGAAATTTTCTATAGGGCTTATGGGAAAGCTTTTTGCTAACACAAAAGGAAAAATCAGAAGAAATTCTTATTTCTAACTTTGGTTATTATTGTGTAGTATTATGGTACCAGAAGAACTATATCCTGCACATATGACTTTGCCTGTTTTGTATCCTTGTTAAAACAGAGTCCTGGAAACATGTGAATCTTTGATAATATGCTTGTTTTGCTAATTTAATTGACCTTGAAATTTTCCACCCTGGACCTTGTAATGTGATAAGATACTTATCTATGTTGCATGAATCACTACTAATTAGGATTCTGTTATTTGGAGATAAGTTTTCCTAATCAATACAGTCCTATAAATATTTGGAGGCCATAGAACGGGGCAAAGCAGAAAAGTAACAAATGGTATTTATATTTACAAATATCACTTTCAGTATAGTTAAAAAGACATAGTGAAGGAGAAGAATGCAGATAAGATGAGTTAGAAGGTTGATTTTGTATCAGTTTTTATATTAAGATGGGTAAATAGTGATGGGAAAATAAAATAATCAGGAGAAGATATTTAGAGCACCGTTTCCTTAAGTGTATTCCACCTAATGTTAGCTTTGAATGGTTTTATTAGATAGTAAATAGAAAAATTTGGGGCATCAAATAATAACTTTGGAAAACACTAGGTTAAGTCACACTCTCACTCACTAAAATGCAGTGTAAACTCTGAACTGGGGATTGAATAATAACAGATTTTTCTCCATGTAAAAGAATTTTCACTGAACTAGTGTTTCATAGAAGACATTGTAGGAACTTCTAGACTTGGGTTATATTTATTTGATAGAATGCCCTAAATCTGAGAGTTAAACATGAGATAAAATGTCTGGTTTTTCTTAATGTTTATTTTTGAGAGAGAGCAAGAGAGCACAAATGGGGGAGGGCCAGAAAGAGAGGGAGACACAGAAATTGAAGCAGGCTCCAGGCTCTGAGCTGTCCAGGGCTCAAACTCATGAACCGGGAGATCATGCATGACCTGAGCTGAAGTCAGATGCTTAACTGACTGAGCCACCCAGGTGCCCCCAAATGTCTCAGTTTCTATCTTGAATGGTATGATAGATAGTGTACCATTAACTGTGGCAGAAACTTGTATGGAAAGATAATTGATTCTCAGATATTCTGAATTTCGAGTTGCCTGTGGGATAACCAAATAGGAAAATTTTGATTGTTATTTGAATATGCATCTGAAGTTCAACAGTAATTTTTCTAGATACGTAGGTAGTGATTAAAATCTTCTGAGTAGAAGAAATTGTCTATATTAAATTCTTTAGTATAGACTTTGATCGAACTTCCTTTCTGTCTAATTGAGGACATTTGAGGCTTGGAGAATATCCTTTGCAAATCTAATTGGACAGTAGTTTCTAGTGAAATGTCTAAGAGGGGAGATGTAGGGCTGGTACAGCCTGCAAATTTATAACAGCTGTTCATCTTATTACTCTTTGTCCACTGAAAAGGCATCTTTTAAAAGTACAGATTCACTCCTTAGAGTTAGAGGTAGATAATGAGTGTTTGCTTCCAGCAGTACCTATGATGTGTGAACCTTGGGCAATGTCATAGAATCTCTCATGTCTCTCTCAGTCTTGAGTGCAAGGGTTTCTGTTATTAACTGCAGCTGAGTGTGAAGCAGGAATCTGGAGATAGAGAAAAACTTGAGTGGCCATTGTGAGCTCTCTAAGCTACAGAACTCTATAAACCCAAGTAAGTTTATATTTTTAAAGAGGCCAAAAGTTAAACTGTTGATACTTTTAGATGGAGCAGCCTGAGCACAATTTTGTGGACTCTGGAACAGAGTGACTCACAAAGACCACTCATCAAACACTCCTTCCTGAAGGCCGTTTGGGTGTTTATCCCTCTAGCATTCCATGTCAAAACACATATCTGAACTCTCATCTTTTTTCACCAGCCACTATGCTCTAGATGTGACATAATATGGAGAAACTGCAGGGCGAAATTGCCAAGTCTGCCATTATGTCAGCGTGCCTCGTTGAGCCTGGCCATAGGTGAGGCGATCACTGATGTTCTCACCTTTTCTTGCTATGTATTTGGCGAATGAGCACTGCAGACATGTAAACCCGTGACATGGAAGAAAAACAAGTTGATGGTGATGAAGCAGAGAAAACAGCAAAGCATAGGTAGAAGATTGCAGAAAGAATACTTGCCCAGTGGAAACATTATATAATTTTCCCTCTCAAGATTTATTTGAGTTTAATTTCATTTGGGGCAGCTATAGTTAATAATGTCTGACATTATGTTACACATGGCAAGGTTAAAAAAAAACACCTCAGTGCAAAGAGATTCTTAAAGTACATCTCAGAATTTTGAAGTCAAACAAAATTAAGGGAATTTAACATTTTATAATGACTCCCCCAATAACTGGTGACTGGGCATGCAGTGTAGTGAAGATGACTATCCATTCTTTGTCACAGCCCCACATGGCATGTGAAATTGCCCTTCCCTTTGGTTTATCTGTTTGTTTATGCTGTGTGACTACTTAAACAATAGAATGTGGTAGGAATCATACCATTCCAGTTGCAAAGTTAGACTTTAAAATATCCCCTTCTATTTGCTCACTTTTGGAACAATCACAGTTGGGAAGCCCCTTCTCAAATCCAACTGCTGCTCAGAAGCCAAAGGCCACATGGGGAGGCCATGTGGGTGAGTTCTGTTCAACAGTCTCAGTTGAGCTCCCAGTCAGATGACAGCATCATCTACCAGTCATGTGAGGAAGCCATTTTGGCTGTTCCCGCCCAAATAAAGTCTGCTGATTATGTAGTCCCAGCTTACATCACACAGAGGAAAATTACCCAGTTGACCTTGGTCAATATATAAAATCATGAGAAAGAATAAAATTGTTGTGTTAAGCTACTAAGTTTGATTTGATTTGCTCTACAGTCAGTAGTTGATGGTTGAAATAGGTAGCATGGTTTATTGTTGTGAACAAGTACATTCTTAACTGTTAGATGCTGTTCGGTAACAAGAAATTCCTGTCAGCTGACACATGAGAAAATAAGGAACGATTCAGTATTCTTCTTATGAAATAATAGAAGTTGATGAAATTCATGATTATTAGCTGCATTAGTGGATCCCAAACATATGTAGGTCTGCTATTTGTAAAAGAGAAACAGGGAACAACTGTGTTCAGCCACAACAGTGTGGAGAAGCCACTCGGAATATAATATAACCTTAGAATTATGTAATAAATAGCTTATAGTATTATGGATAACTGAAGAAATATTCAGATATATCACTGTATATGAAGTATAATTATAACCACATAAAATAAATAGGGCAAAATATCTAAGAAGAAAAGGCTGAGAACAATGCCTCAAAGCATGCATTAACTTCTCTGGATGTGCCATTTGCATACTTAACTCTTGGGTTAAAAACAAAGGCAAGCAAAACCCTATGCAGCAACAAAGCAGGGCATAGTTCAATCTCTCCTGGTCAGAGGTGGCTTCACTGAGGAGTATTCACTTGAGTTGAGTTTTACAAGATGAGTAGGAATTTGTAAGTTGGTGGATGAGAGGAAAAGTCTAAGCAGAGGAAGGAACCTATGCAAAGTCACAGAAAGAGATAAAATATCAAAGAGTAATAACTTCTGGAAACTAATTATTCTGGTGCATAATTTATGCAGGGGGTAGAGAGAGAAAAGCAGGTAATAATATTATAGACCAATCTACTAAACTCAGTATTTCCATTCCGATTGATTTCTCTTTTTTTCTTTGCCCATGTGATCTATTTAGTAATGCTTTATATTATAGATATTTGACCACGTATCTTACATTCTATTCTAGATCATAAAATCCTTGCACCAGAGGCTTCATTCAACAAATGTCAGTGTGCTAACCTAGCTTTTCCAGGCCCTTTTAGCTGTTTAAGATTTTTACAAAGACCTTGGGACTCTAACCTACCAAGAGCAGAAAGTGAGCTGAGAGTTCTGTAATCCCAAAATGGTCATACTCCACAAAACCCAATGGAGATGATGGCTGAGAGAGAAAATGGATGAGGAAGAAGGAAGAGCCAAGGGAAAAAGGACAAATTAGAACTTCTCAGAGAGAAGAATCTGGGCCTGGGCCGATCAAGGGATTATCTCCCCAATGCCCAGAGGAGGGATTCCTTATAGTGTTTACTTAGCACGGCTTGTTATGTTCCAGCAGCTACCGTGTCTTCCATTCTTCCCCTTCCAAAAGAGAAGAGTGTGTATTGTAGTTATCTTACGTCAGCACAGGTGTGGATGCTAAGGTACCTGGCATTGTTACGCAGCAACTGCAAGAAGGTGGTGTGCTGCCCCCATTCTGATGGAGACCCTAGTGCCTCACGCACAGAGACTCGAGACTCTCAGGGTGCCGTGTCTGCGTGGGGTTTTGCATTTACTCCTTACGGGAGAGTTTCAATACATTCACTGTATTTGAAGAAAGGAACAAAAAGATGTACTAGTTCTAGAAATACGACCTATTCTCAACCAAATATTTGTATGCTCTCTACTCATTTCCCTGATACATTTGCAAATTTGGTTGGGGCTGTGTAGTTAGAGACGGCCAGTAGACTGTCAACAGAACTAATGTGTGTTACTTCTATGAACACACAGTTAAGACCTAGGATAGCGCTTCTATCCCTCTCTCCCACTGCCATGGCAGTTTGAAGTGCATTTGGTTTATATGATGTAGGCCAAAAGCAGAAGATGATATCCTAGCCTAGCATTAGGCTGTATTAAATCAGTGAAACCTGAAAGTTTGTTTATTGCAACAAGGAGCGTTAATCACCTTAACAAATGAATTCCTGGGAGGAAGTGCTTAGCAAAGCCTTTCACATTTCTTCTCCAATATTTCACACACCCTTGTGAGGGATAATTATATCTTTTATATCTTCCAATCATTTATTCAATTTCTTCTCCATCTCTACAATATGTGTAACAAAAAACTTTGCTAATCTGGCCTTATCCTTTGTATGCTTTCTGAAGTGTAGTAACGTATCTCTGGCTATGGCCTATTTTCCAAACATGAGTGGATTTATTATTCAGCCAGCTAGCCAGGAATTAGTTTTCCTTCCGTGTGTTGCAATCCCTGTCTACTGGATTGTCAGCGGCAATCTCATAACTTGAAATGTTCTCTCCAACTTGGAGCTACCTCTCTGACTTAAATTTCCAGGGCTAATGTTTCCCATCATTCATCTTTGTTTCTGCTAATCTAATAGCAGAATACTTCCTTGCTTATCGTACATTTCTTCACAAAGAAGGCAGCCTTCCATTTTTAATACAGAACTTAAGAGTTTAAGGGCTCATTCACATATGGTAATATATTTGATTCTCAACTCTGTAGAATCAGGCATGAACGGTATTACTTATGCCTTATCCCCATATTCCAGATGAGGAAGATGAGACTCAGGAGACTTCCCCAAATCCCCAGGCTATGGCTGCCCACCCATCAATTCTTATTCCAAGTCCCATTTTTCCACTCTGTCTTTATTACCTTTTATCAATTTTCTCATTTGTTCCTGGTCGTGTATTCTGTGTATACATCAGTCACCAATATGAAATCTGACATGTTTAGAAGTCTACATTACTGTGCCTAAAATCATATTAATACAGCATGATATAATTCTGCAAGTTTTAAGGAAGGAAATAGTTGGAAATCCAGACAGGAAATAGCAAAGCTAAAAATTAAGGAAGAGAAAAACAGACTTTTGAGTTGTTTCCAGTGTTTTTTTGTTTGCTTGGTTTTGGTTTTGAGTCTGTGTGCACGCGCACTGTGTTTTGTTTTGTTTGCTATTAAAGACAGTTCTCCCATGAACATTCTTATTCAACTCTTGATACTCATGAACACGATTTTCTCCCAATCTAAGTTACAGAGCTAGGATTAGAAATGTTGGGAAAGCTTGAATGAAAAAGCCAAATCAAAAAAATCGTATACATTTATATACCTGATAGAAGAGGCCCTGGCCCAGCTGTTCCAAGCAGACCCAAATGTGGAGATAGTAAACCTGGCAACAGGTGGATACCACTGGTAGGAGCACCTCCACCACCTGGAACTTGGCTTGTCCCCTTGACCCTGTGACCATTGCCTTTGTTATCGACACTGATCAGGCTTCACAGAGGTGTGTACAGTGTGTGCCCCTGCTGGAGCCATGGTGGGGTCCTCAGGATGAGGCTCTGTATCATGTCAGTGGAATTCCTGGCTGCATCTTTGTCCACACCAGCAGCTTCCTTGGTGGGCACTGCACCCAAGAGGGTGCCTTGGGCATGACCCGTGCCACCTTGGCCCAGTGCCTCTGCTTCCCACAAATCCCGTAGTCCAATAAAATGTCTTTCATCTCATAAATAAACCTTTACTTATTTAGTTATTGAGAGAGAGAGAGAGAGAGAGAGAGAGAGAATCCTAAGCATATTCCATACTTAGTGAAGAGCCTGACTTGGGGCTCAGTCTCAGAACCACAAGATCATGACCTGAGCCACTATCAAAATTTCATCACTTAACTGAGCCACCCAGGCGCCCCCCCCAAGAAAAAAAACTTTTGTATATAATCCCCATACATATGCATATATGCTCTTGTGTTTATTATATATATATAGTATCATATATATGATATATAGAGAGTACGATACAATATTTGTAAAGCTCCAAAGCAGTTTGCAATTTATTATTCAATAATAACTATTAAAATACTTTTTTTTTTAAAGATTTATTTTTGGGAGAGAGGAAGTGGGGGAGGGGCAGAGAGAGAGGAACAGAGGATCCAAAGAGGGCTCTACATTGACAGGCTAATAGCAGTGGGCCTGATGTGGGGCTTGAACCCATGAACTGCAAGATCATGACCTGAGCCAAAGTTGGACACTCAACTGACCGAGTCACCCAGGTGCCCCTAAAATAGAACTATGCAATTTATTTCAATATGTAGCCACAACTTTGCTTTTAGAGGTCACTGTAACATTATTTCTGATATCACACTTAGGATTTTTATAAAATTATCAAACCCACAGATTGACAGCTCACTTCTTGAAATATAAAAACTGATAATCATTATTTCTACTTTCAATGACATAACACTAGCTGCCTTCTCAAATAGATATTTACTTATTTTAGTATCATGTGGAATTAAATACTAAATTTTAAAAAAATTTTTAATGTTTATTTTTAATTTTTGAGAGACAGAGCATGTGTCGGGAGGAGCAGAGGGAGAGGGAGACAGAATCTGAAGCAGGCTCCAGGCTCTTAGCTGTCTGCACAGAGCCCGACGTGGGGCTCGAACCCACAAACCGTGAGATCATGACCTGAGCCGAAGTTGGGCGCTTAACCTGACTGAGCCACCCAGGTGCCCCCTACATTTAATTATAGTTCTGGCATAGTACTTTTTAGTTTGTCATTTCAAGTCTTTTTCACTTGTGTTTTGGTTTTATACTAAATTAACAGTAAAAAATTGAATTTTTTCATAGTCTGGCTATTCATTGATATAAAACTAAAGGCAATCATATGAAGATGGAGATGTAACTACTTAACTTTCTAATATAGGATCAAATACGTAAAAACAAAAAAGATAATTCTTGTAGTTAGCCAATATAACTTAATACGATTTACAAAACTGTCACATTACCCAGTATAGAGGAAATTTTATAATTTGGGGGATATCTGTTCCACATCCAACCCTCCCTCTTATCTTAGGGATTAGGGTTTGAATCATGTCCAGCCTTATGAAGTGACTTGCAAAACCTCAAAGCACCATGGGTAATGAAAGATCTAAGAGAAGGATGGGGAAAAAGTAAGCAATATCACCATGTTCTGGTTCCGTTTTAAGTACTGAGTGACAGGACCAGAACTTAGCTCTAGAAAACTGCCAAATATCATAAGAAAAAAGGTTAAAAATCATTACCAGTTCACTATTGCAGCCTTGGAGGTGAGCCACTCACATCTTTCGAAAGAGAATCTTTCAGGAGAGTAGTTAGCTGAGCCCTAGCACTTCAAGATCTGTCTCCGCTTTCAGTTCAAGGCCACAGTCTCTGGTCAGTGACTAAACATGATGGGGATCCAAGGGCTTATCATTTATGATCATTTTGACTCTACTCTTGTGGGCAGTCTTTACACTGAAACTTCCTGGTGGTGGACTGGCTGAGACTTGTGCAGAACCGCACTGCAGTCTGAAGGTCGTTCTGCCCAATCCTGCTTCCTTCCCTTCCTTTTACAAGTGTGAGACCAGCATCATGGTGACAAGTCTTTCCCTATTTTTGCCTTTTCTCTCTTTTTCCCCCTCATAGGAATTACCACCAATAACTCTCTTGCATTTTTATTTTCCTTTTGGCACCTGTTTCCCAGAGACCTAGAATTGTCACTTGGGAGTCATTATTGACCTTTGTGAGGTATGAGACTTGTACCTTTATCTTTTTTGGTGGAGAGGGCTGAGAGAGCATGCAAATATATGAGCTTCTTCAAAACTAGTCTCAAAAGATCATCAGAAAGCTCAATAACCTTGGAAATGGTACAAAACACAATTAGTAAAAAACAAAGTTTTCTTACTTACAAAAAGCTACTTGCAGAAAGTTATCTGGTGATCAAAAACTTTAATTTGATTAGCCAGAAGGAAAAGATTCTGTGGCTATTTAGCTAAAGAAAATGGGGGGGGGGCCGATTCGTAAAATTCCAATGCATTGTGTGCTTTAACGAAACCTAAGGTGCCTCCTCATTATTACTATTATCCATTTAGATTGTTTTCTAAATTAATCTAAGATTTTCTGGCTCAGTTCCTATGGGTTGTTTACTTATTTAATAGAAATTTACAAAGCAAATTAGTAATGAGAATATGTCTTGCCATCGTTTCTTCAAATGTTAAGATCTGTGATACTGTGAATACATGATACAGTAATGTAAGCGATACTGAAGAAATAGATTACAGTCTGCATTTAGACCATGAGATACTTAGGGCATATCATTATGTCCAACTTTTTGTTTTTAATAATTTTTTTATGTTTATTTATGTTTGAGGGAGAAAGAGACAGAGAGTGAGCAGGGGAGGGGCAGAGAGAGAGGAAGACACAGTCAAAGCAGGCTCCAGGCTCTGAGTTGTCAGCACAGAGCCCGAAGTGGGGCTCGAACTCATGAACTGTGGGATCATGACCTGACCTCAAGTTGGAAGCTTAACCAACTGAGCCACCCAGGCGCCCCTATGTCCAACTTTTGAGAGCACTTAGGACAAGTAGGCATTTGTGAAATGTTTCCTAAATTGGACTGAGATCCAATTTTCAGTGATTCTGTGCCAATGAATCCAGACAGAAAATAACTTTATTGCACTAAGTTTCACTGACATTGATGGCCAGTATTTTGCCACGAGAATTGGATGGAAGTATTAAGCTGAATTTCAGTGTATATAATCTGAAGGATCCTCCATTCTTTTCACTTTGTCAGGACCTTAAATGGGACTTTTGAGTTGTATGTAACTAAAATAGGAGAAAGCATTTATTGGTCTGGCTTGGCCTGCAGATGTTTGGGATTACACCTAATTGCTTCGCTGCTTCTATTTGCATCAGCCTGCTGACAGGATTTTTGTAAATGTTGGAAGAAAGCCTCACTTAAAGGGGTTAAGCTTCTAAACTGCTGTGATCTACAGTCAGTTCGAAGTGACAAATCGTAAGCAAAAGATAATCTCTTCCACTTACAGAAACGCCAGCCCAAATATCATCTGTAGAAAGACTTCAGCGACTTTAATATATTCATGTGAGAGAGCAGAATTTAAAAATAGGCGTTTGTGGATCTTTTAGGTCCCTGCTGCTTTATACATTTTAACTATGCTGGTTAGCAGGTCTTTTCAGCTGTGGTCTGATGGTTTGCATAGAGACTCTGTCTTTTATGGAGATTTATGGAAAGCCTGTACCACAAAGGCAAGCTAAGACCCAGTCTCCCAGCTTCATGTATCTTCCGCACAGCGGAAACCACAGCTTGTGAGGCAAGGGAATGTGAACTTGAAACCACAGCTTGTGAGGCAAGGGAACGTGAACTTATTAGAAAAGTTTTAAGCCGCAGGTAAGAGAACACTCTATGAAAAGTGGCTTAAAAAAAGAAAATGAAATTATATACAAATTATAGAGATTTTTTTTTTTTTGAACAGCATCTAGACTATATCAGGGATGTGAATATCTGTGTTCATCTGTGGTCCTTCTGTTGTGGACACAAAATGGCAGATGCACCTCCAAACAAGCAGAGCGTCACCAAATCACATTCCAAACACGAAAGGAGGAAAGCAGGTAGAAAAGGCACTTTCCTTTTGTTAAGGAGTAAAATCCTTTTTAGATTCCCCTGCTGGTCTCTCTTCATGTCCAGTTAGCTAACATCAGATAATATGGCCATCTCTGGGTCCAAGGGCGGCTGGGAAGTGTGGAGATGGCAAAGAAGAACGAAGACAGTCCTAACCGGCTTGGATAAGACTATTAAATTCCATGAGATTACTTGCAGTTTCCCTTTTGAAGAAATTTGAGAATTTGTTAGCAAGGAAAATAGAAAGTTATAGGCTAGCCTTGCAATGATGTTTGCAAACTGAGTCAGTCCCAGGCCTGTCCTAATTTGAAGGACAGACAAATGAATTTCTCTGCTTGTTTCCACATATCCCCAGTGCTGCTACTTATTTAATATGAAAGGACCACCAAAAGCAAAATTAAAACTAGTAAAAGTTACAAACAGTAAAGGCACTTAAAATATATCCATAGGATTATCACCAGAAAAAGAATCTGAGTTCAAATTTGCATGTTGCTATTAACATGATCATGTTATTTTTACACGATTGCTCTCGGAAAGTTCGTATTCTTTTGCATTCTCCTATTTTCATTTGTCATAAATATTTTCCTTTTTCTATGTTACTTTAATAACTTTCACTGATAGCATCATAATTTTTCATCTGTTGTTGGCTGCAGATATATGCAACAATTTTTCTATAATTGATATTCAGGGTAGAGTAAAGGGAAGCCCAGGATTTAGAGCATAATCCTACTTGGCCTGAAATTTCAGTTTTATCACTTACACAATGAATGACCTTTCAAGTTATGTAACTGCCTTGTGCTACAGTTTTTATATCTGTAGAATAAAGTTAATAGTAACACTCTAAAGGTAATAATTATTAATTATTAAGTGCATTGTATTAATCTAATTAGGTAAAGTTAATAAGTAAGATACTTCCTGTAAACTGCTTAATATGGATCTCACTGTGCAATCCAATATGGTAGTCACTAGTCACATATAACTACATATATATGTATATACATATATACTAAAGTTTATTTATTCTGAGAGAGAGCAGGGGAAGGGCAGAGAGCGGAGAGAGAGAGAATCCCAAGCAGGTTCCGTGCTGTCAGTGCAGAGCCCAATGCAGGGCTTGATCTTATGAACTGTGAGATCATGACCTGAGCCAAGATCAAGATTCAAATGATTAACCAACTGAGACACCCAGGTGCCCCCATGTAGGATTACTTAAATTTAGGTTTAAATTAATTAAAATAAAATTTCATTTCTTCAACTTCACACTACACTTCAAGGACTCAATAGCCACACGTGATGAGTGGTTACCACATTCAATAGTCCAGGAAAAGGATTTTTCCATCATTACAGAAGACTTTATTGGACAGCACTGACTAGAATACAGTAAGAGCTCAATAAGTAATTGTGCATTTACCTTTCCCTTCTTCTGAATGTCCTTGGGGAAATATCCTACTTCCTTATGGCTAAGCTCATAACAATTAAAAGCATGACATTTCATTTATATTTAAGTAGAACTGAACACCTGACAAAATGCTTTCACAAATATTTAGACCCTCTGCAAGCCAAGTCTTTTTATACATTTAATTACTGAACCACTAGTTTAGAATAATCATGTCACATAACAGTCAATAAATGCAGGCACTGAGTGAAAGATTGACTGAATGATAGTACAACCCAGTAAAGTATCTGAGCAAAGATCTGGTCCCTTTTACCAATGAAAATGTTAAGTCACTTATTGAGTTACCAATATATTATAACTAGCACCCCGTTGTCCAGGTCTAGGTTTTATCTCATAATGTCACTAAAACACACTTCCAATTTGAATTATAGAGAAATCAGTATTATTTCTAAAGATCAATGTAGAAATTTCCATCTCTATTCTATGACAGTTGTGTCTGAAATTAGTGCTTGAAGCAGTATGTGTATATACACCCCCACATACATATGTAAAAATATATATGTATGTTTTACATGTGCAATGTATACATATATTAGTTATATAATGTATATAAGCACTACATTTGTATTTAATCTCACATCTCCAGTAATATTCAGTGTTTAATGATATTAATAGTTTATTATGGTTAGGAGACTCGGGATACCAAACTGTGCCCCAAACATATCCATGCTTGCTCTTGAAAATTCCAGGGGAAATTTGTAAACAAATGAACCAAAAAAAAACAATCACAGATAGGAATTAAAGGCAGATTTTATTTTGACTGGTCTTGTGCTCATAACTGCAATGCCTGGCATTCTGGGAAAGTGAGCTAGAATTAGTGATCTCCCTAAAGCCTGCAAGGGTATCTCCCTCCTCTTGTCTAAATTTTGCCATAAGCCAGCTTTCAGAGGCTGATTGATTACCAAGCCACAGTACACTGAGAAACAGAAATATTTCAAGATAAATAGGCTAGGCTGTCTTAACTGATCTTGCAACGTAAACAGAAGAGGCAAATGTGGGCTCCAGAGTGATCCCTTACTTCCCTGAGAGCAGGCCCTCAAATAGCTTCCTACTTTGACATCTAGGGGACAAGACAAAAGTGAAAGAATCGGGAAGGAAGGAGAACATTCATATCTATGTGCATGAGCTTTTTATGCACAGTTGTCTTTCCTTCAGGTAAAATGACCTAATTAGAGTTCCAAGACATAACTCAATAAAATGAACTGCTGCTTGATTTCTGAAAAAGCCAAGGTGGGAGTAGCATAGAAGACATCTTCCCTGCTGCATTTGGGACCATCAAGACACCACCAGTCCCTTGATCCCTTACCTAGATTTTTATATTTAATTTTATTACAGGGTGTGTCTAATTTTGCTGAAAGAATGTTTATCTAGAAACATCTTTTTGAAGTGTTTTTCACTGACCAGAGTCAAAAGCTTTTTTAAATGGTGATTTGATATGAACTGTGCTACAGATGGAGTGTCTGTGTCTTCCCAAAAGTCCTATGTTGAAATAGAATCTCCAATGTGATGGTATTTGGAGCTGAAGTGTTTGGGAGGTGATTACTTCATGAAGGCACAGAAGCCTTATGAATGACGAATGCCCTTATAAAAGAAACCCACAGAGTTCCGTCTCTCCTTCTACCACGTAAGGACACAATCAGAAGAGGGCAGTTTACAGCCTGGAATGGGGCTCCCGCCGGCCCTCGACCATCTGGCTCCCTGATCTCATATTTAAGCCCCAAGAGCTATGAAAAATAAATTTCTGGTTTTTTCTAAGCCATCCAGTCTATGGTACTTTGTTCTAGCAGCCTGAACTAAGACAGACTAAGTAGAAATTAACAGAAACTATTGAGGCAGATACGTAAGTCCCATAAGTACTGATTGGTTGAAGCTTTGTGACCTACAGAAGGCTCAGAGAAAGAAGAATCACGACATTCAGTAAAGTTGTGTGGGTTAGGGGTGATCTATGTATTTGTGTCAGGTGTCATCCCAATGGAAATCATTCATTTTTGTTGTTGTTCCTAGACTATTTCTGGATGCAACAACATAAAGCAAAATTTTCCTGAAGGAATCTTACAGACTAAATATAATCATTTTATTCTACAGTTGGAAGATCATTTTTGATCTTATTTTCAACCCTTGCTCATTGTCGTAGAGGCCAATTTAAACATACATGGCAAGCTAACTTTTCTGTATTGTTGTCTGTTACCATCTTTCTTATTATATAAATAAAACACAAATCAGGCAAAATAATGAGGATCAATTTGTGGTTTTGGTCACTTTTCTTTCAAAGTTGAAAAAATGATGAGAGATGAGACTAGAGTCGATTAAAAAAATGATGAGAACTTACCAAAATGTTCTAAAAAACAAAGAATCGGTTGGGAACCATAGTCAGAAATAACCAGTGTAATAAATCCAATTCTCTATTGATATAATTTTGTACACCAGCTTGGATTAGGAAGTATACCCAGGCTTTTGATAAAAAATATAGAGTTTGACTATCATTTTCTATATAGATGATTGTGGTGTAACTTTATACTTTTTATAATAGTGATACCGATATATCATTATTTTAGCTTGTTATTTCAGCTATGTCTCAAATGATCAGACATATCGCTTCTTACTGTATTTAGTAATTCTGTTTGTAAACTCTGTAAGTTGTAGTCAAGGGTTATGAAAGCCACAAAAGGCAAGAAGATGTGGGTGTATACATTCGTATTTGTGTAACAGTATGATACACGGTGGGAGTAGAGAACTACTGTTGATTGGATACAGTGTTCTGGATACTTTACATTCATTCTTTTATTCTCTGGATACTTTTCATTAATTATATCTGAAAGGTTAATCCATCCAAATACGTCAATATTATGTCACACACACACACACACACACACACACACACACACAACCACTCTGTTTTGGTCCACTTAGTGGTATTAAAAGCAATTCACATTTCGTCTTTTGGCAATGCCTTTAGTTTTTGAAGTTAGTATAAATGAGTATAAATGCTGCTTAACTATAAACAAATCTTTTAAGTCCCAGAGAGAGACTGAAATTAGCATATCTAGTAAACAGCCTTAGTTTAAAAAAAACACCTTTCTTTTTGTGGTTTCTAAATAAAAAAAAAGAGTCTGTGTATACATGTATTATCACAGAATGTTAACATTGATACCTAGCAGGATTTCAAATGTCGTGTGTACAGAGGCGTACTAGCCTCTTGGAGCTGCCGTAGCAAAATATTACAGCTACGGACAGAGAACTATTAAACAAGAGAACTTCGTTTTCTCACAGTTCTGGAAGTCTAGATCAAGGTCCCAGCTGAGTCCGCTTCTAGTGAGGGTTTTCTTTCTGGTTTGTAAAAGCTGCTTCTTGGCTCTGTCCTCACAGGGCTTTGTCACTTCGCGCATGTGGAGATAAAGAGATCTCAGGAATCTCTTCCTCTTCTTACAAGGACACTGACACTACTAGGTTAGGACCCCACCCTTAAGACCTCATTTTATTTTGCCGACCTCCTGAAGGCCCTGTCTCTGAAGACAATCACATGTTAGTGCTTTGAGAGCTGTAGAACTCTCAGCACGTAACATCTCTTCCCAAACGTCTGCACTGAGACACTTGACCAAACTCTAGCAGGGCTGCTAGCAGCATAAGCCATGTCCCCAGGATCACCCCAGGGCCCCTCATGAAAAAGTCTGCCTGAGAAAAGTCAGCGCTGCCTGGAGAATTCAGTTTGTTCTGGGCAACCCTGGAGGCTAGGCCCCAAACTTCTTAGAACATTTACTAAAAAGGGCTTACGATAGTGAGTAGGTGTCTCTTATGACGTGATTTCCTCAAAGACCTGAGAGCCACCCCGTTGAAACTGGTCATCTGGAAGGATAGGACCCATGTCTTCCAGGGTTTGTAGGAGGATGGACTCCTGACTGTCAGCCTGCAAACACAGCTGACCGAATCATACTCACACTGGCCCATGGTTTGTGATTTTTCACTTCTCTGACTCTAGTAAGCCCCTGCTTTCCCTCCTGTCTCCTTCCTTTGAGGGACGCGATCGCGTCTGCACAAATCAGAACGGAACTCTCAGTTCTTTCTTTCCCTGTCAGTGAATAACATCTGTTTTCACCGCTCTAACAGTTGTTAATCTTTGACAGCTTCAACATATGAATTTGGTGGAGAGGGGACGCAGTTCAGTCCATAACAAGGGGGTAACACTAAAGTTACAAATAGGTGAGACCAAGTCTATCAAAAGTGACTACAAGACACTTTCTTCTATAAGGAAGGAAAATTGACAATTGTTTCCAGTCCCCATATCCTTGCTTAGCGTGAATTTCTGCCAGTGTTGGCAACCATTCAGCTCAATATGAGCTGCTTACCTTCTTGAGGGATAACTTCCCTTCATTTAAGGCAGACCAAATCTAGGTATCCTGGTGCTGCAGAAGCATCTAATTACTTAGAAACCAAAAGAGCAAAATCCTTTTCTCACCGTCCCAGGTCACCTGATCATGGTTATGCGGCTTGGATGCTGGAGGAAGCTAACTGAAGAGTATGATTGACATGCAGGAGGTTGAGTAGGGGATATTCTCAGAAGGAAAGGGAAGCAAGCAGCTTTGGACAGAGGGAGAAATTGGGCTCCAACGCAGTCTCCGTGGAGAGGTCAGCTAATGCCGCAGCAAGTTCTGAGCAACAATGACCCTTTAGTGTTGTCCTGAGTTAGGACAAGGGGAAAGCCTCATGCCCGTTGTTGTATACGGTCCACCCCAGCTTTCTTTAATAAGCACCTCCCCACTGGGGTGTTGGCTAGGGCTTTCTATTCACAGTATTATGAGCAGCTGGGACAGTAAGTCCTTCATTCCTGAAGGGGTGTGTCCATGGCACATCGCACATTCCCCACATTGCTGAGGAAAATGTTTCTCTCTGGGAAATTAAATCTTGGGGTAATAACACGAGAGAAGACAGAACGGTTAAAATTCATTCACCCTAGTCACAAATGGCTAGATCTAGGTCACAAACATAATTTTCAGCAAAAGAAGTCAGACGCAACAGAGGCCACACTTTATAATTCTCTCTCCCTGATATTTATTTATTATTTTTAATTTTTTTAATGTTTATTTATTTTTCAGAGACATAGAGACAGAGCGTGAGCAGGAGGAGGGCAGAGAGAGAGAGAGGGAGACACAGAATCTGAAGCAGGCTCCAGGCTCTGAGCTGTCAGCACAGAGCCCGACACGGGGCTCAAACTCACAGACCGCGAGATCATGACCTGAGCTGAAGTCGGACACTTAACCAACTGAGCCACCCAGGTGCCCCTCTCCCTGATATTTAAAAGCAGCTGCCAAAATTAACGTGTGAGTGTTAGAAGTCAAGATAATGTTTACGTTGGATGTGCTTTTATTTTTTAATTTGGTTGAATTTTTATCATTAAGTTGTTAATTCTTGTTCCTTATAATTACAAATAGCTTTCAGCACAATGACTGTATACCTAATTTCATGTGTGCGCGTGTGTAAGGAACAAAATAAATATCAAATTATATTTTATATTTATATAATTTTTAATATTTACATATTTATAACGCTAGTCAAAATTAGGACTCCATAAGAATTTTTATTTAAGGAGAGTCCATCAGTTTTTCAAAGGTTTAAAATGCTCTTTCATAAAAATTCGGTTAGGCAGGAGCCAGTGTTTGGGCAGACAAGTATAAGCAGCTAGGAAAATAGAAGCTCGATTACTTTGATTGAAAGGCAAAATGTGGACTCAGACCCAAGACAAACACCGGCAAAGACAAGATTAAATACTAGAAACTGGAACATAAAGACACAGAGCTGTCACGTGAGGTTTGGGGATGATTTTTCACAGAATAATAAGAAAATATCTACCATCTATTGAGCACTTCCATGGATCAGACGTCCTGGCCCGTGCGTTTGAAAATGCATGTTAAAACACTGTCTAAATTTTTCAGAATAAAGAAGCTGATATTTTCATCCGAAGTTTTACTGAAGCGGGCGTAGAGGCTCAAAGTGGTTAAAGTCACAGAAAAAAGTGTTCTGGCCAGGATTCAATCCAAGTCTGTTCCAAAGAAAGTTTTTCCTCTTTATATTATCTAATAATAAACTGAAACTGATTTGAGATTCTCACACACACACACACATGCATTGTATGCATATGCGACCATAACAAAGGTTTTTAGCCACGGCAGCTGTGACACAAGCCATAAGGAACAGACAGCCGCAACTCAGATAGTCTAAGAGAAGCCATTCAGTTCTGAGGCATTCTGCTGAGGCATTGTACATACTTAGGTTTCGTTTTTCCTCATTTCAATCAGCCGAGGAATTTACTTGGAAGCAAAAACCTGGGTTTCTTAACTATTATTACCCACCTGAAGTCATCGTTTCTGTTTATTACATCATAATCATCTCTACTTGCCACCCATTGTACATTCCCAGAGAGGAAATTATGATTTCAAGAGAAGACAACGGAGCAGGAACAGATGTGCTAGCAAAAGAGAGACATCCTATTACCCTGAAAATGTACTCCGTAATGAAAAACAAGGGAAACGAGATCAGAAGGTATTGTCATATATCAAAACAGAGTCTGTTGTAGCAGCAGGATTATATTTAAATAGAAAGATCTGCTGCAGTTTCGATGTACCATTCATAGCACTTTATGCTTGACACTTCATGTGCTCGAGAAAGTGTAAAAAATTTTGAAAAAAAAAAAAAATTCCTCTGCTGCATTGTTGGCAAATCTTTTCCTGTAGCCTTTCCAGCATTTCCCTCTATTCTGATTTTCTTTAGTCACAGCAAGTTGACCCTACTTCCTAGTGTGACCCTTTCCTGTGGCTCCGATTCCATGATTCCCAAAACTTCTCATCTCCATCTGCTTTAGAGGTCTTCATAAAGTATGTGCCTTCTTGACTCTAAGGAAGAGATACTGACAGAATGGGAAACCGTGTAATGAGTCACAGTTTTTAAAACTGCATGTTCGGTCACACCAATTCATTTATAAAGCAGATCTTGTTCACTTAGTATGTGTCAGACATTTGATAGGCTGAGGGTACAGAGATTAAATATTCGTAACATAAACTTAAAGCAGCCATAACAGAGTGAAAGAGATCAGCTAATGGATAATCACAAACCTGTCAATCAATGCTATGACAGAGATAGTCACTGTATCCAATGAAAGTTCTTTGTCAATGCAGAGCCGCAGATCAGGCCAATGGAAGGAGACCAAAAATGAACGAAAACAGTGTTTGCAAAGATACAGCAGTAAAACCAAACCTGTTACGTTAGTAACATCATCATACCTAAAAGACTCCCTGAGCTGATACACCATTGTATGGTCATAGCCTGCTCCCATTCAGGAAGGAGAATTGCCTGAGGCATGTACACAGGAGGCAGGAATTTCCAGGGCCATCTTAGAATTCTGTCCACCACGTGGACCATCCAACAGGACCCCATCACAGTCTTTTTACATTGTAGATACTCAATATATAGTTGTCCATTGACTGAAGATTAAAAATGCCTTTGTAACAAAATCATATAAATAATATCTAAAGATGTAATGATGGTGTCTCTCCTCCCCCCGCAAAAGCTTATTTGGTCCTTTAGTTCTCTGTGGTCTCTCTCCCTTTAACCTTTATAAATTACAATGGCTAGTACTATTTAGTTTTTTCAGCATTGTCTCCAGCTTCTGTCATATGTGAAATTTTTAATAGTTTGAACAGTCTTGGGACCTGGAGGTGAGGTAGCACAAGCTGGCCCAATTTCTTTCATACTTATTTCTTCCAGAACTTGCGGCTGACCTGTTAGGAACTTAGAACATGATTGTTTGAAGAAAGTATTCTAAAAGATCCCAATTGCTTTAAATAATCCTTGTGGGGAAGAAATTAAGGACTTTAATGATTTCTAATTGCAAACATTTCTTGCTTGCTTGAGTCTGGGCACTGATAGACAAGTGTTTTCCTTTTTTTTTTTTTTTTTTGTAGAAAGAGACATGTGGAAAAAGCAAGCATATGTGAATTCTGAACAAAGCGTGTGCTGACTCTTCATGTTCAGCTTCCTTGTTGGAAACACGCAACATACAAACCTGCAAAACTTGTCTTTTCTTACAACCGTGAAATAAAAGACATAAGCTGTTTATTATCCGTACTGCTTTATATAAGAAAAATATGTGGATCCTTTATCGTCTTGGAGAGGGTCAGATATATAGGGACTTTTCCCTAATGGTCTCTCATAATAAACGTATATAATTAAAACATAAGCAGATTTTAAAAGCTTGTATTCTATTAAAATCCATGCAAAGGGACATAGGAAAAGACTACAGAGTTTACTGTACATCTGTTATGTATAGCTGTAGAAATGTGAATATAAATAGAAAACTCTAGTTATTTTAACACCGGTTTCCCCAAATTTGGAATCCAGAGCAGTTTCATATGTTCACCTGGTTCAGAGAGGGAGACTCACGTAAAGGGACAGAGACGATGTGTAAATGCAGGATTCTAGTTAACTATTTGAATATTTCAAAATGAAATAAATGATGTTGACTGTTCCATGCCCATTAATATGTATTTCTTGAAATTGATAATATCTAAATTGCTTGGAATAAAAAGTTCAATGTTTGCTAACATATTTAATTATGAATTAAACATTAGAAAAACATTCTAACACTGAAAATACTAAAGAAATCCTCCAAATATCTGCCTCATAAGGAGTCATGAATGAAGAGGTGCTTAACTTATAAAGAATAAGTAAACTAAACCAGTTAATTGTTTCTGTTGATGGAATTAGCACATAATGGAGGAAGGAGTATGTTGTAAATTTTGAATTTGGATCCTACAAATTTCTTAATACAGGGTTCAAGACATTTTCACTTAAAAGAATTGAGGCAAAATGAGCTAAAAGTTTTTCTCATGGTTTCACTTGGGCAAAGAGCTCAACGCTAAGATTCTTTCATGAGACAAATGGGGTTATATTTAAATTTTTTTTTAGCGTTTTTATTTTATTTTATTTTTTTTTTTGAGAGACATAGAGACAGAGAGTGAGCAAGGGAAGGGCAGAGAGAGGGAGATACAGAATCTGAAACAGGCTCCAGCCTCTGAGCCGTCAGCACAGAGCCCGATGCGGGGCTCGAACTCACAGACGGTGAGATCATGAACTGAGCTGAAGCCGGCTGCTTAACCGACTGAGCCACCCAGGTGCCCCCGGGGTTATACTTAACAAGGGTGACATTCCATTGGCAATGATTGGCAACGACCTGGAAGGAAGAGTAAAAGAGATACCCATAGAATGATAATACATTCAAAACTGCTGTATAGGAGAGATAAAAACAAACCAGAAGCATGACCAAGATGAAGACAGAGATATTCAAGTCAGAGAGGGTATGTTGTTAATGACAGTGGGAAATTAGTTAGAATCAAGTATTCAAGTCTCTGAGAAGCAGTGCTCAAAAGATGATCACAAATACCACTCTTTCTCCTTTTGGTTGCCTAGTTGGACCTTGTCTCCCACAATTCCCTCTATTCCTACAAGACTCCCACTTTGTTTTCCATTAATTTCTGCAAAGAACTTTTAAACACCAAGTACACCCCAAATTAGGTTGTTCTTTGTAAATAAAGGTACTGATATTTAAACATAGTGTGTATAATACTTGCTTCTCGCTAACATTTTCTTCCAATTAGCCAGAGTCCTGGGATACTATCTGATTCACCTACATTCACACACATACACACAACACACACACACACAAAGAAACATACACATAATCCCAGACCTGCTTTTATCCTGAAAATTGAAAAAGTCATATATTTTTTTTGTTCAGCGGTATTTTGTTCCGTTCCTGTTAAAATCTTTGTCATTTTTCTGTAACGTAGATAGACATCGAACACTATTTCTTGTACCAAACTCCCAAAAAGTGAGAAGAAACAGAGAAGGCAATATTTTGGTCATGTGCTTGGGCTTTTCCTGGTAACCTAATACATCATGGGAGGGAGTCACAGAAGGCTGACATATATAACAAAATGCTTATGTTGCTGGATTTGCATAGTATAATATGATTTAACTATGAAGCTATAATATGAATTATGAAGCTACCTGTGGAAAGCATACAAAAAGAGGCAGTAAACCTTGAAAGGAAGAAATCTCTTTCTTAGCAACAAAGCAAGGAATTAGATGCTGGTGTTAAAAGAAAAAATTTACTCTGAAAATAACAGAAATTGATCTGACCACAGTGATAACTTGTCAAGGGAAGAAACTGCAAATTACTTCAATAGTTTCATCCCTAGTGGATTTTTAAACCAGGGTAGATAAGAGACAGCAACGTATATTAATATGGGCAACAATAAGCTGGCAGAAAGATAGAGTGAGAAACCTCTCAGGTCATTTTCATTATTATTCATCAGTTTTTAAAAATGCATTCAATATCTTAAAAGGTCTTAGAGTTTATGAACACATTTTTCCACAGTGTTATAAGCCAAAGAAATCATAAAATAAAAAAGATCTAAGAAAAAAAAAAAGACCCTGTATCTTGAAAGCAATTTCAGCCATTTTCCCAGCAAGCTGAACATTTAGACATGTCTTGTGGTGCAAATTAATAGAGTATCCTAAGACTTATGTAGTAATGAGAAATTACTGATTCCAAAAACATAGGTCTTAGACTTAACGCCTAAGGCCCTTAAAGACCTAATTTCCAAATTACATTCTGTGAGAGCATTGTAACCTCCCACCCCTCCCTGTAGTCTCCACATTCACCAAATCGCAGCATCACTCCTGTTCTCTCCCTCGCTTATATACCACCTGTTCGCTGGGCTCCATGCCTTTCTCGGCTCATGTAAATTTCAGCCTGTACACCTCCAACCACACCCCAGTCACATGCCACGCATTCTCCAGCGCCCTGTTGATGACTTTCCTGGGTAAATTCCCAAAGACCTATGTTCAAATCTCTCTTCTAGTGTGTTCAGTTTTGTGTTTTAATTATATGCACACTTAATTTATTTCCACTATAACAGTGGTTCCCCAGACAGAAACCTTTAGCCCCTTGGAAGGAATGGAATTCTTAAAGGGAACCCATAAATTTATACGTGCCTATGTATTTTTTCAATCAATAAAATAGTGAAACTATAGCCATTATTATATGAAGAAATATAAAATACTGAGTCTAACAGGAGACAGCAACTTATAGCTTGTGGGCCAAATTCAGCCAAGTGCGTGTATTTATAAATACAGTTTTATTAGAGCCACACCCATTTGCTTATATGTTGTTTACATGTGTTTTCATGCAATATCATCGGAAATGACTGGTTGCAATAGAGAACAAATGGCTTTCAAAGGCTAACATATTTACTCTCTCATTGTTCGCAGGATAATTTTGCCTACCGCTCGCTGGTCCTGAATATAAGCATCTTGAGGATAGTGGTAGTATTATAGGTATATTCGCATCACCCGCTGTAGACATCTTAAGAGAAAGTGTTCAAATTCTGGAGATTCAAACCAGAAATTATTTCATTTTCTCAAAAACATATTCTTCTTCCTTTCTTATTAGCACTCCTGCTTGCAGTTATCAACAAATACTTGTGTTTGCAAATACTAGTCTTACTGATTCCTTTCTCCCCATCGTTCATATCTATTTATCATGTCTTGTTAATTGTGTTTATTTGATCAAGTCACCTGGGTAGCCTCTCCTCAATCCCAGTCCCCCCTTTCTTCCACTTGTGACACTTGATTGAATGTGCATCCTTTCCATACACGACTTCATATTATAAACATATGTTTTTGCATATATATGTATCCTTAATATAGAATACCGTTTTAAGAATTTACATATATGGTATCATATTGCATTTATATTTCACAAAGCGAATCTTTTTTTCTCTTCACTCAGCTGAAATCTTTTTCTGATTCTGACCCTCTACTTCTGTCTCCCTCTTAAAAGGACCCTTGTGATGATGTTGGACCCACCCAGATAATCCAGGATCACCCCCCACCTCAAGATCTTTAACTTCATCACATTGCAACATCCCTTCATCACATGAAATAACACGTTCCAGAGTGCAGGATGTGGGTATCTTTGAGACAACTGATTCAGCCTACTGCCAGTATATGAATCGTCAGTTATTAGATACTGTCAGTTCCCTTTCCAGAGCAGCTGTAGCAATTCAAATACCGCCTCCACCAGCTCACAGTGTTTCCATGCCTTTATGAACCCCTGGCACGGTCAGTCTCTCTGGAAACTGTAAAATCTAAACCTATTGGTATTGCTTATAACTTTACATTTTATTATAATTTCAAATATACAGAAAAGTCACATGAGTACTTAAAGGAACTCATATACCGTTTATGCGAGACATGTATATCCCTTTATCTCTAAACATTTCAGTGTGAATTTCCTAAGAATAAGGATATTCTCTTACTTAGCCACACTACAGTTATGGAAAGCAGGAAACTTAAAATTGATTTAGTACTTTGATGTAATTCCCAGTCACTATTTAAATTCCATCAATGGCCCCAATATCCTTTATGACTATTTTCCTTCGGTTCAGGACCCAATTTAAGGTCATAAATTATATTTATTTGTCATTTTTTATTAGAGTATTCTCTCTGGAAAATTTCTTCAGTCCGATATTTTGACATAGTACAGGTCAGTTATTGTATACAATGTGCTTCAGCTTAGGTTTGTCTAATTATTTCTTCACAATTTTATTCAAGTTGTACACATTTGCGGCAGGAACACCCCAGAAGTGTTGTATCCTTCCTAGCACATCCTGGCAACATGGTGTTGGTTTACCCCAAAACTAGTGATACCTGCGGCTATTTGTTCAAATGGTTTCTTTCAGATTTCTCCACGGTGATGCTATTATTCTTCTTCCCTTTGTAGTTAATAGTAACCTGTGAGTAATACTTTGAATACTATACATATCTTGTTCCTCCTCGAACTTGCACTCACTAATATTCATATCCATGGATAACTAACTCTATCATCTATTCTATATTTACTGATGTTTGGTTTTTAAGAAAGAGATTTCCTTTCTCCTTCCATTTATTTATTTATATCTTTTCGAGTTCATACGTTTTTTATTCAATGGATTATAAACCATTAATATAATTTATTTTTATGTTCCAGTTGTCTTAGATTTGACTACTTGGAGCCTTTTAAAATGGCTCAAGAGAATTTTTAACATATTTCCATCATTCACTGAGTGATCTCTTATTTATGACACAAAACTGTTCCAGGACTATCTCATGCCTGTGTTTGCTTATTGTCTGTCTACCTTATCCTACAGGTATGATGAAATAAGGTTAGTAACTTGCTTGATGTTTGGTCTGGGGGAAAGGAGTATGAATACTGAAAGGTGATTATGTAATGAAAATCTCTTTAAGACGGAGCTAGAAGAGAATGACAATAATGATGAGAAGGAAACACTACCAAGAAAATACTAGTTACCAACAGGATGTTGTGCCTTATCAGTGTTACTGTACTTGGAAAGTTCTATACTTCCTTTAGTTCTGTTCTCAGCGATGTCACCTAGGCTCTCATGTAATACTAAGAACCAGAAGGGTTTAGCATGGCAGTAATTGATAAAAACACGTGATAATAGTTGATCAGAAGGTTTTTCAGTACCTTTTCCTCAAAATGTGTTATGTAAAATTTTGTGTTTCTAAATCAAAGCAAACTAAGATACTTTCTGTGGAATAGTATATATCTTTCTACATGTGTGTAAAATACTGAATATAATTTAAATAAAATAATTTTACATTAAATCTGTTTGATACATATTTAGCCTTTGTATGTTTATGTCTATGTGTATTTTACTTGTAGATTTCTGTGCCCTTAAGTTGTGGTGTCATTGGGGTGCCTGGCTGGCTTGGTTAAGCCTCCGACGCTTGTTTTCAACTCAGGTCATGATATCATTAACTGTAAGATTGAGCCCCACATTGGGCTCTGCACTCTGCACTGATAGCACAGAGCCTGGTTGGGATTCTGTCTGTCTGTCTCTGTCTCTGCCTTTCCCCTGCTCATGGTCTTTCTCTCTCTCCCTCTCAAAATAAATAAATAAGAAAGTAAATTGTGGTGTTTTTATATTCCAGTTGATTGTGCATCATTTCATTAATTTATAAAATACATATGCACCCACACATACACACATTTATTTGTTGCTGTGCTACACTCACTATGCTAGACACTAAGTGACAGCAGAGAAAAAAATGTCCTGAGCAGCAATATTAGTTTCTTATGGCCAGTGTAACAACTTGTCACACACTTAGTGGCTTACAGTAACACAAAAATATTATACATCTGTGGAAGTCAGAAGTCCAAGATAGGTCTAAAATCAATCATCAGCTGTCTGTGCTACTGCTGGAGGTTCTAGGGGAGGATCTACTTTCTTACTATTTCCAGCTTCTAGAAATCACCTAGACGCCTTGGTTTGTGGACTCATACCTTTTTTTCCCCCAATGTTTGTTTATTATTTATTTATTTATTTATTTTCAGCACACAAATGATGGCTCCTTTTTTATTATTTTTTTAATAATTTATTGTCAAACTAGTTTCCATACAACACCCAGTGCTCATTTCAAGTGCCCTCCTCAATGCTCATCACCCACTCTCCCCTCTCCCATACCCCCCTCATCCCTCAGTTTGTTCTTAGTATTTAAGAGTCTCTTATGTTTTGTTTCCCTCACTCTCCGTGACTTTTTTTTCCCTCTTCCCCTCCCCTATGGTCTTCTGCTAAGTCTCTCAAAATCCACCTATACATGAAAACATATGATACCTGTCTTTCTCTGCCTGACTTAGTTCGTTTAGCGTAATACCCTCCAGTTCCATTCATGTTGCTACGAATGGCCAGATTTCATTTTTTTTCATTGCCACGTAGTATTCCATTGTATGTATATATGTACCACATCTTTATCCATTCATCAGTTGATAAAAACTTAGTCTCTTTCCATGATTTGGCTATTGTCAAAAGTGCTGCTATGAACATTGGGGTACGCATGCCCCTATGCATCAGCACTCATGTGTCTCTTGGGTAGATTCCTGGCAGTGCTATTGCTGGGTCATAGGGTAGCTCTATTTTCATTTTTTTGAGGAACCTCCACACTCTTTTCCAGAATCCAGTGAAGAAATGGGCAGAAGATATTAATAGGCACTTCTCCAAAGAAGACATCCAGATGGCCAACGGACATAAGAAACGATGCTCAACGTCACTCATCATCAGGGAAATACAAATCAAAACCACACTGAGATACCAACTCACACCAGTCAGAGTGGCTAAAATGAACAAATCAGGAAACATTGGACTCATTCTTTGATTTTCAAAGCCAATAATGCTGAGTGGAGGCTTATACTGCCATTAGCTTTGGTCTTCTATCCGAAGACCTGGATAATCAATAATTTCCCTATCTTAACGTCAGCTGCTTAGCAAGCTTAATTCAATCTGCTACCCTAATTCCCCTTCACCGTGTCATATGACATATTCAGTTTCTAGAGATTAGAACATGGACATCATTGAGGGAACATTATTCTGTCTACCACAGTAGCCAAGACTGGTTAAGGTCTCTGCTCTGATGGACATCGTGTTTTAATGAGGGGAGAAGTTAACAAACATAGAAACATGTCATACATTTGTAAGAATAGATAAATTCTTGAATAGAGCAGGGTTAGTGGAAAGAGATTAATGGGGATTGAGAGTTATAAAAAGTAAACTATCCCCATTTTATAAACAGTAAGACCAAGAAGTGAGACACTTCTCCTAGTACTAACATGGCATTCACATCTCTGTCCCCAGATCGTATGCTCTTTCCATGATTCAGCTCTCTCTCCCCATTTACCCACCTATCAGATTAAGATGGGAATGAATCTACCCATGTTATTCCAATTCCACCTGCAGTGCCCGGCATAGTGTCCGGGATATAACAAAACCTCACTAATTACATGTTATCGGTGTTGATATTCTTATGCATTCTCATCTCCTATTTTCCATTCCTTCACTGAACTAATAAGACAATTATTCTGCAGGGAATGCTCGGAAGTTTCCTTTGATAACAGCTTCTGTGAGAGACAAAGCAGTACAAAGATCCATAGCCTATAATGTCCCCTTCCTTTACTTATATGTATTTTTAATGCTTTCTGCAGGTGGGTCAGAATCACGGATGAAATATCAGCAAGCGAAGGATGTGCCCTCAAAGAAAACAAACAAGGCAAGTTGCTCAAAAGTTGTGACCAAAAAGGGGAGCCTGGGAGGCTCGGTTGGTTAAGCATTCAACTTCAACTTGGGTCATGGTTTCGTGGTTGGTGAGTTCGAGCCCCACGTTGGGCTATCGGCACAGAGTCTGCCTTGGGTCCTCTGTCTCTCTCTCTCTGCCCCTCCCCTACTCATTCTCTGTCTCTGTCTCAAAGATAAATAAACATTAAATTGAAAAAAGTTTTTAAAGTTGTGATCAAATGGCCCATATAATCATTAGGTCATTTTTAACAGCATGGCATTTCTTTGAAGGAGGAGAGTGCTCAAGAACTGGATTGCCTAATTGAGGGAGAAATAATTTTCTTCCCTTTCTTGATATTGCTTCTAAGTCACACCACTGCTTTAAAGAAAAATCCATCGATTCCTTATTACCTAACACAATCCAAAATCCCTGTCATCACGCTAAAGGCCCTTCACAATCTGGATCCAATCTGTCATTCCAGTTTCGTTTTTCTGCCACCCTGTATTCTATTGTAGAGTACATCATTTTGCATCACAAGTGTTTCCAATTTTCAGGAAGTTCCTTGCATTCCACATTTCCCTAGAGTGTATGTTTCATAAAAGCAAGGACAATGACATGTATTTTATAGCATTGGTGCTTCCATAGATTTAGGCACATAATAGGAATCAGCAGATGGACTATAACTAATAAGCTGAGTAAATAAATGAATTAATATAATTTTGACTGCTCAATAATTCTGTTCTTGCCGCTTAGATCTATAATTGCATTTATGTCTATTAAAAATATGGAACACTTCCTTATTTTTAGTGCCGAATTAACTCAGGCATTTCCTATTTTTTAGATTCAAGGCATTAGCTTGACTGTGTCTCATGGTGGATGACTCGAAGGGAACTTTGGGGCTGCCTGTGCCCGTCTCCTGATCAGCCATTTGCTTTGGTACATTAGGACTTTAATAGAAACTGCCTAATGTGCAGGTAAAGTCAGCAAGAAATGAAATATAGGTCATTACTCAGTGGTATCAATTGAGCAGAGCAGCAAAATGTAAATCACTGAGAAGCGGGGATGGTTCCTGCCCATGCACTTTGGAGTAAGTCCGAGGACTTCCTGTGGTGGAGAGGTCCCAGGGTCCCCTTTAGAAAGCAAAGGAGCAAGTCTCTTCCCTGTAAGGGTCAACCTAATACCAGCAACTCCACGCTCTAGAAAAAGGAAGTGCACACATTGTATTTTTTCCCCTATTCTCTGCACTAGTCTAGCCCTATCCTTTATGTACATACATTACAGTATGTGACCTTAAGCTTGTCACTCGGGTCTCCAAACCTCAGCTATTTAATTTATAAAATGAAAATGACATCTATTCTCCCCACTTGGCATGATTCTTTTAGAGCATTAAATAAAATACACAAAAGAACTTGGGTAGCCGACCTTATCATTGCCTCACCCATAACGCTAGCATCTGTCAGTGTCTCTAGCCAATACCAAACTTCCAGTATCTGAAACTCTGCAAAGACTAGCTTTTTTTTTTCCTTCCTGAAACCATGGAAAACCTCACTATCTATGTGCTCATGTGTGTGCATACACAGGACAGGGAGACTATTAAGGAGTTAACACCTCCAGGACCAACTCTTAACCAGCAGACCTCCAGAATTAGTACATACATATTCTAGTTGCCTTATACTTCAGATTGCCTAATTATGACGTCCGTGTTTCGTATTAGTTTCCAGAGGCCAAGCAGGATTTAGCTCAACTTGTATACTGTGTTGGCTGGCTTAATAGCCCACCTTCCACGGGCTGATTTCCATTCCTTTTATCACATCTCTACCTGTGTTATCTGAACTTCTCAAGCCTACTACTTACAAATGAATCCTCGTCTCAGGATCTCTAACAAGGAGAACCCACATAACAGCCTACACATTGTGAAGAGCCACCTGTGTGGGGAGTGATGAGGTTATTATTTTGATAAATTAGAAACATAAAGCTAAAGAACTTTTTGTGTTTGGGGCTTCCCAGGGTGCAGAAAGAATGGATATGTGAAGGGGTTTGGGTGAGAGCCTGAGGCAGGGTTAGAAATAGAGCAAGGCAGTGTCTCGCTGAGCCCAAGGATTAGCCTACGGGCAGATCATCAGACTTCAGCTCAGAAAAAACACTTTTGAAACCCAGTAATGGTCCCTAGGTTCATAAATAGAATTCAAGCAAAGGGAGGTGTGGTAGCAAATTGCACCTCAGACACATTCCAATAGGTGGGAACATCCAGAGCGTAGAACTTTAGCTCTAAAAGGAATCTTACCAGCTCACACCAATTTACCTTTATAACCCGTTTTTCTGACACTTCAACAGATGGATTTTTAAAATGTCCGGGGGAAAAAGAAGAGAAAAGAAATAATGTTAGTACTAGATTATTACCCATAGAGTAGAATAAGAAGCCATGAGTTCATACTGATTAAAAAATGGAAAGAGGGGCACCTGGGTGGCTCAGTCGGTTAAGCGGCCGACTTCAGCTCACGTCATGATCTCACAGTTCAGGAGTTTGAGCCCCATGTCAGGCTCTGTGCTGACAGCTCAGAGCCTGGAGTCTGCTTCTGATTCTGCGTCTCCCTCTCTCTCTGTCCCACCCTCCACTTGTGCTCTGTCTCTCTCTCTCTCCCTACCTCTCAAAAATAAATAAAAACATTAAATTTTTTTTTTAAAAAATGGAAAGAACGAATGAATGGTAGGTTAGGTATGATTCTGCCTTAAAGCCGAATTCCAACTAATAAGTTTAGAATATATGAGATACAATAATCACCTCAGTTAAGAATCATCGATGGATGATTTTGCTAGGCAAAAGTATGATGAGAAATAAAATATTTACATAATCTCAAAGCATCTTCCCACATGATCCTTACTAAATACAAAAAGAAAAATAATAATTTGTAGAAATCTGGCAGATATCACCTTAGGTTTTGGGAACCATGAGTGTGAGATAAGCCTGATGCCATGAGAAGGCACAACAGAATTTCTGTGGTATCGTTATCACAAATACATACTCCTGAGAAATCATCAGACTGAAGCAAGAAACACTTTACAAATTAACACTCGAGTACTCTGGAGAAATATCAAGGTTATGAAAGACGAAGGTCAATGAAAGAACCTTTCCAGGTTAAAGGAAAATAGGAATCCATGATAACAAAATGAACCCTCATCTTCCATTAGATCCTGGGTCAGTACAAGACCATTGGTGGGTCAGCTGGCAAAACTGGTCTGTAGATTTAAATATTAATATTGTATCAAGGTTAATTTCCTGATGTTAGCTACTAATTCTAGTTATATTTTGAAGAATCAGGGTAAAGGGTATAAGGGAGTCTTTGTGTTATAGTTTTACAATTCTTTTTTTTTTAATGAGTGTTTATTTTGAGAGAGAGAGAGAGAGGAGAGAGAGCACACATGTATGCACTTGCAAGCTAAGGGAGGTGCAGAGAGAGAGGAGAGGAAGAATCCTAAGGAGGCTCTGTGCTGTCAGCGCATAGCCAGACACAGGGCTTGAACCCACCTACTGTGAGATCATGACCTGAGCTGAAATCAAGTGTTGGACGCTTAACTGACTGAGCCACCCAGGTGCCCTCAATTCTTTTAAAGTCTAAAATTATTTCAAAAATTACAAAGAAACTTCTAAAATATTACAGACATATTCACTCAAGGTGATCCATGCATTAATCAGAAACATGCCAGCCCCAAATCTAAAAACTAAGGACCAAACTAAGAAATCATATATTATTTAAATTAAACTTTGATATTAAATCAGAAACTGTTTCATAAAAATATTGTTTTGTTTTTTAAAAAAATGTTTGTTTTATAGGAACTCGGGTGTGATAAGGACTCACAAAACCAATGGTTCTGCCTCTACCATGTGGGGATATATCATTGAACGTCTCTGTGTCCATTTCTTTCTCTGAAAAAAAAGGGAGATAACAATCTTCTGCCTTTTGAGATCTTTCAAGTAATCGTAACAAAGAAAATCAAAGCAATTATAATGAAAACACTCTAAAGCAGCCCTCGCTATCCTCTGTATACTCAGGTTCAATATTCCATTCTGAATTGAATGTGTAAAAAAAAAAGCATTTTTCTCTAAAAGTGAATTATTTTAAAATATGATTACATTTTCCAACAGGTTTCTTTTTATTGAAACTGGATTTTTTTTAAACCCCAAACCTTTTCAGTTCTCGAGAGGCTGCCTTTTAATTATCTCATCCCCTGATCTGGAGTCTTTCTTATTATTTGTTTAAATGTTATTGTTTGGACTTGAATTGATCCCTTCTGTTCAATTTCAGGGTTAGCATTTGCTGCAACACAGAGTGAATTTTTACTCCCGTTGCCTTGAGGACATTCATTGGAAACATCATGTTGCACTTGATGGAGTCTCTCCTGATGAAAAGGTTCACAAAAAAGAACAAATTAATTTTTGGTAACAATCAATGGTACCATCCAACGCATTTTCCCATTTCCTTTACTTTTCATTCTCTTTTTCATTGTGCCCTAGCTTCCTGATTCTCTTCATGGAGAAAATACACTGTAATTTATTTTAAAAGAACTCCTAGGGCTGCCTCCTGCTCTTAATTAAAACAGGGACCATGGTTTATCTGGAATCCTAATCTAGCTATGAATGCTCAACAAAGAGCTTCAGAAGCACAGCTCAAACCACAGAAAAAAATCAATCTAGAGGACTCTATCTGTCCTGTTGCTAAAGAGAAATGGGACCCTCTGGCTCTGAGGAGACAATTTGCTATCCCAGTCAACTTCCTTTGCTTTTTTCTTTTTTTAAATTTCTTTTTCTTGTCTTTTAAATTATATATTTGTGTGTAATATATAATTTGAATTTGATATATACACACACACTAATTTGAGATTTGTTTTCTTTGTTGTGTTGTGTCATTTCCACACAAAAGGTGTATTATAAATCCACTTGGAATGGCTAAATTATTTGTGAGTTTATTGTACAACAACTTTTTCACTGCTGTTAGTCTTATTTAACACCTAGGGAACTTCCTTTATTGTGCATGGAGATTGTAGAAATAAAATTCAGTGTAATTATGACATTGTTCTGCATTGAATACATCAGGAGCAGCCAAGCTGACCTGAAATGGCCAGTTTGCCCAGCTCAGTTTGTCAGAGTGTTTTTGCATGTTGCAAATTATCTGTTCAACTCAGAAAGAGTGTTTTCTCTCACAAGTACGTGTTTGGTAACCCTATGCATTGTTAACTATATGCCAAGTATTATTCTCCTGAAATTTTAGCAGCAAGACAATCAAATGACCTATGTTTTTGAAGAGTTTTGGATAAAAGGAAGCAACTATGAATTAAGAATATAAAGCCTAGCCCCTTTTTTATGAATAAAATTTATTGTCAAATTGACTTACATACGACACCCAGTGCTCATCCCAACTAGTGCCCTGCTCAATCCCCATCACCCATTTTCCCTCTCCCCCACCTCCCCATCCACCCTTAGTTTGTTCTCTGCATTTCATAATCTCTTGTGGTTTGCCTCCCTCCCTCTCTATTTGTATCTATTTTTTCCCTTCCCTTCCCCCATATCTTCCATTCATTTTCTCAAGACCCATGTATGAGTGAAAACATATGGTACCTATCCTTCTCTGACTTATTTCACTCAGCATAATAACTTCCAGTTCCATCCATATTGCTGCAAATGGCATGATTTCATTCTTTCTCGTTGCTAAGTAGTATTCCATTGAATATATAAACCACATCTTCTTTATCCATTCATCAGTTGATGGACATTTAGACATTTTCCATAATTCCCATAATTAGACAATTTCCATGACTATTGTTGAAAGTGCTACTATAAACATTGGGGTACGTGTGCCCCTCTGGATCAGCTCTCCTGTTTCCCTTGAGTGAATTCCTAGTATTGCTATTGCTGGGTCATAGGGTAGCTCTATTTTTAATTTTTTGAGGAACCTCTACACTGTTTTCCAGAGTGACTGCACCAGTTTGCATTCCCACCCAAAGTACAAGAGAGTTCCTGTTCCCCACATCCTCGCCAGCATCCGTGGTTTCCTGATTTGTTCATTTTAGCCACTCTGACAAGTGTGATAGCCTCTTAACTATAACAAAGGTAGCATGTTATCATCTCCAGTGCACTCAAGCAGCTCTTAAGTTATAATACTCAAAAGAAATGATCACTATTCCACATATACTAACCAGCGCCTACATAAAAGAATATATATGACCAAATGACACAGGAGGAATAGCACTTGTTGCCTGGAAATTCAGCTTATAATTAAAGACTTGTGTTTATTTTGTTTTCCCTGAAGAGCTAATACCATCTTCAAAGTACACAGTAAGGACCACTCTAAAATACATATTGCTGGAGAACGCTTATGCATCTGGATAGACACTGTCATGAAAACACCCCAGGGGAGGCAGGAGAAATGGCGAAGAAGAATCACAAGAAAAGAGGGAGGAGATGAACCTAGAGATTCCAAAAATATGTCCAAGTAAGCCATCAGTGGTTCTCAAGTTTGCCTCAGGCCAAAGTTCTTTCATTTCTTAAATGCGGAAATAGAATAGTTTTTCTTTTACTTATAAATATTCTGAGAGTGCAGATTATCTGTGTAATGGCTTCCATTAAGGTTCTTTCAATATTTCTTTCTGCTTGATTTTCATGTAAGTGTGCTAACAGTACTATAGAAAGCTTCACTAAATTAAAATATTGTTATAGCTAAATGTTACAGGTATTTCATTGTAATTCATGATAAAAGGTTATTCATTAGTTCAAGTTTCTGTTAGCATAATCTTTCTGCCTTCATGACTAAGAAGTAACAATGTTTTTTGGTTTTATAATGGTGAGTTAATTGTTCATTTTCCTAATAGTAGCCCTTAAAAAATGTAAAAAGAGTGTAGTGACAATATTGCTCCATCCCTAGTTAAATAGAATAAGGACAGAAGAGTGTGCTTGAAAGGGCTACATTCACAAAGTTAGAGAAACTGGGTTCGAGATCCATCTTCTGTGTCCATATATGCTATTAAGAAAGCAATTTCTTCTTCCTGAACTTGTTTCTTAGCTGTTAGGTGGGGATAATAATAATTAAACCTATCCTCTAAGGATGTTATGAGAGTCAAACTTGGTAGTATATGTGATCATACATGTATACATTTTAAGTGCAAGTTCTTATCACCATAATCATCTTCAAATTTTTAAGACTTTGCCTATGAGGGTATATGACCAGTTCCCACCCACCCACCTCAACTATACCAAAGACTGAGGTTTTCTATTATTCTTTAGATATTTGCATGCAGTACATGATACCAGTATTGATCTTTAAATGTCCACATATTATATTAATATTGAAAGCCATTAAAAAGAAGGAAAATACTAAACATAGAGATGTCATTGGATGTTGAAAGTTTAGGAAACCAAAGGTAACACTTTGATAGAATCTGATGGTCTCTGTCTCCTCCTCATCCTCAGGCATCTTTGTGGTAGAATCATCTGGCATGTAAGTAAATCCCACGGACTCCCACTTTTGGAAGGTGCCTTTCAAGCGAACGAAGCTCCTTATCCCTGGAAGATCAGTGTGTTTCGTTACGGGGAGTCTAAAGGTGTGGACCTGGGGAAAATTTAAAAGTGCTGTGGGGAGAAAATGGGAGTGAGTGGGCATTGGGGTCCAGAGAGAGAAAGCAGTTATAGGACGCTCATTTCAACAGCTGAGTCTGGAAGAACCTCTGCATAATCTAAGTGAGCAAGTGATTTAGATAGAACTTCCACCGAATCTCCACACTGTACTTTTCTGAGATTTTCCTCACCATCCAATGGAGGTTCTCTGTAACTGGTCTGAGGAGGACAGAAGTCCAGGGTGCCCTGGAGAAAAAAACAGACCTTATCTATCTCTAATTTTCTCCAGAGAAGCGGTGACCACAGACTTGTCCACCCACACTCCTTGTGAGTTTCACCAGGCAGAAGCACCATCAACCACAGCATATTTTAAATTTCATCTGGAACCATTCTCCTCTTGACTTACTGCACTCTAGCCACACCAACCTTCTATTCATTCTTAAAAAAACAAGATCCTTCCCGTCTCAGAACTTCTACATTTTCTGCTTTCTCAGCCCAAAACACTCTTTCACTGTTCTTTTCATGGCCTATTTCTCCTCATTCTTGAATTTGAAACAGATACATTGGCAGACTAGAGTGAGATCGGTAGTACCCCCATGATTAACACCACATGGCATAGAATAAAGCTGGCATTAACGCTGACAAGAAAGGATGGACAGTTAAATAAGTGGTATCAAGATATTTAGCCATAGTATTTGGAGAAAAATACTAGTTTCTAAAAATAAGTTCAGATGAATTAATACCAATAACCAAAAAATACTCATTAGAGAAAAGAAAAATATATTTTTCAACTTAGAAACTTCGTAAACCAATACAAATCATAAAACCCTTCATTGCCCTATAAAAATTGAAATTCTTTTATAGAAAAAGCATATAAGCAAAATTAAAATGTCAGTGGCAGATCTGGAGAAAATATTTGTCATGTATATTTCAACGACCTTTCTTAATGTTCCCCTCAGCTTCTTCCTGATTCTAGGCCCTGACCTACTTGTTTTAGAGGATTTTCTTTAGGAAGCTTGTAAATTCTTTCTGTGCCCCTTTGAGATATATATAAATCTTTTTTTTCCAGTATTTTTTATTGTAAAATACACATAACATAAAATTTACCATCTTTACTATTTTAAGTGTACAGTTAAGTGCTATTAAATATATTCATGATATTGTGCAACCGTCATCATCATCATATCCAACTCTTTGCATCTTGTGAACATGAAACTCTGTACCCTAGACCCTGACAAGCACCTTTCTACTCTCTTTCTAGGATTTTGACTACTCTAAGTACCTCATATAGGTGGAGACATATAGAATTAGTCTTTTTGTGACTAGCTTGTTTTACTTAGCATAATGTCATAATGTTTTACTTAGCATAATTGGGTTTTATCCATGTTATAGCTTATGTCAGAGTGTCCTTACTTTTTAAAGCGATAAAATTCCATTGTATGTATATACACATTTTGCTTATCCATTCGGCCGTTGACGGACACTTGGGCTGCTTCCACATTTTAGCTATTGAGAATAATGCCGCTATGAACACGAGTGTGCAAATATCTCCTCAAGAACCTGATTTCAATTCTTTTGGGTATGTACCCAGGAATGGAATTTTGAACCAGATGGTGATTCTATTTTTAAGTTTTTGAAGAACCACAATATCACCTTTTCGTGAGAATACATGGTCCCTTTCTAACTTTCCCCATATATGCAACTGTTTTTTGAATGTCCAAGTCTTTAAATGTCTGGCTCCCAAAATGGGGCAGAAAGGGAAAGATGATGAGGAAGATGGGCACTGGCCCTTTAAATCTCCCAGAATTTCAGTTGGGGTGAGGTGGGGATGGGGGAGGGGGTGGTAATAATGGCAGAATATGCAACAACAATTGCCACAGCTTTTTTGTCTGCACCTCTGTAATCAGAAGCAGCAGTCCGCAATTAAAGCACAGCAACTATTTGGAGAACAGGGTACTTTTGCCCACTCTGGCTCCCATAAGCTGTGTGTATAGAGCAGGTGCATAGTTGTCTGTCATGAGCAGGGCTAGGGACAGGTAACTGCTGCTGTGATAAGAGATGGGATTAAGCAAAATAACCATGATACCAATCATAGCTTCCCCTGGAAATGCCAAGCAATCAGTAGATTCTAAATTTCCAAAGCAGTTACACAGATAGATTGTGCCAGTGCGGATATTGTTTAGGTGGTGAGATAGATTCCTGGTGCTTCCCACCCTGCCATCTAACTAGAATTTTCTTTGTAAAATATTTAAGACATCTCTTGACAGTTTTGTGACCCAAGAATATCTTTCTCAAGGACCTGGTAGCTACTTTTTCGAAATGCAGTCTTCAAGGGAGATAGAACTCCACCTGTTCTGTCTCTCCAGTTTCTTTGGGAAGGTATGAGTCTCCCTCCTGTCAGAACTACATGAGAAAGTTTACTTTCCCCTGGGTACAGCTAGTTAGTAAAAACAGATGACCTATGTTCTCTGTGTCACCCCAGTACTTAAAACTTCCCTGCCCTTCAATTCGGCAGAGTTGAGTTCATTCTGAGTTTTGGCTTCTACCCTATGGAGATAGCCTTGAATAAAGTCTTCCTTTTATGTTTATTTTTGTCTGGTGCCATTTTTGCTTTGACACCAGAAAATGTAAAGAGCTAGCACAGGTCAGGGGAGAAAAAGAGACAGCCAAGTTTTCAGGGTGAAATAAATAATATATTCACATAAGAAAAATCTAAAACGGTCAATAAACATATGAAATAATTATTTAACCAATTTTTATTAAAAAATACAAACATAACAATAAAATATCAAACTTTAGCCAGTATCCAGGCTTGGCAAGTACATAAACAGATGGAAATTCTCATAAATTACTTTTGGGAGTAGATTGTCAATGTATGTGTGTGTGTTTTAACATCCAATAGCATGATAAATGGTTCTCCACCCCCTCACTTTCAATCTGCAGGTGTCCTCGGGTCTAAAACGAGTCTCTTATAGACAGCATATAGATGGATCTTGTTGTTGTTGTTTTTTTAATCTATTCTGATACCCTATCCCTATGTCTTTTGATTGGGCCATGTAGTCCATTTATATTCAGAATGATTAGTGAAAGATATGAACTTAGTATCACCGCGTTATCTGTAGGTTTCGTGTTTGTGGTGATGTCTCTGGTCCTGTGTAGTCTTTGCTGCTTTCTACTCACAGAGCTGGTTTAGTGGTCATGAACTCTGTGAGTTTCTGTTTGTCTGGGAAAGACTTTATCTTTCTTTTTATTCTGAATGCTACCCTTGCTGGATAAAAGATTCTTGGCTGCGTATTTTTCCTATTCAGGACATTGAATTTCCTGCTACTCCCTTCTGGCCTGCCAAGTTTCAGTGGACAGGTCTGCTACTACCCTTATGTGTCTACCCTTGTAGATTAAGGCCCATTTGTCTCTAGCTGCTTTCAGAATTCTTTTTTATCTTTGTATTTTGCCACTTTCACTATGATACGTCATGATGTTGACCTGTTTTTGTTGATTTTGAAGGGAGTTCTCTGTTCCTCTTGGACTTGGATGTCTCTTACCTTCTCCAGATTAGGAAAGTTGTTGGCTATAATTTGTTCAAATAAACCTTTTGGCTCTTTCTTTCTCTCTGCTTTTTCTGGAACTCTTACGATATGGGTATTATTTCATTTCATTGAATCACTTGGGTCTCTAATTCTCTCCTCATGGTTTAGTAATTTCCTTACTCTCTTTTTTTCTCAGCTTCATCATCTTCCAGAATTTTATCTCCTATTTCACTTATTCTCTCTTCTGCTTCTTCCATCTTGCTGTCACTGCATCTAGTTTATTTTGCATCTCATTTACAGCATTTCTTGATTCATCATGACTATTTCTTAGGTCTTTGATCTCTGCAGCAATAGATTCTCTGCTGTCTTCTACGCTTTTTTCAAGCCCAGCTATTAGTCTTATGACTGTTATTCTAAATTGCTGTTCAGATTTACTGTTTATACCTGTTTTGAGCAATCTCTGGCTGTCATTTCTTCCTGGAATTTTTTTTTAGGAGAATTCTTCTGTTTTGTCATTTTGGCTAGGTTTCTGTCTTTTACATATTTTAATAGCTTGTTATGTGTCCTGGACCTGTGAGAACTACTATATTAAGAAGGGGTCATACAGTGTCCAGGGGTCAGCCCTTCAGAAAGTGCTTTTGGAGTGTGTTGCGTGCTTTCTGTTGCTGTGTATTTGGGTGCTCTCTCCCACTAGTGAGTCCTCTACAAAGCTTCTCCTTACTCGTAGTGGTGGGTTGTTTGGGCCTTCTACCGGGTGTGCTTTGATTTGTTCATTGAAGTAACCCTGGAAAAAAGGAAAGGGGGGAGGGAACTTATCCCATATAAACAGAAAAATGAAAGGGATGAAAAAGGCAGAGAATCAAAGAAACTATAAGGCTTAATCCAGAGAAAAAGAGAAAAATAAAGAAGAAAGATATAGAAAAGGTGTTGAAAGAATAGAGTAGAAATGCCTGATTAAACAAACAACCAGAACAGAGAAAGAAACAAAGAAAAAAAAATATATCTTTTACATATATTTATATATATATATATATGTCTATATCTATATATAAGTTTATATATATCTTATATATATCTATATATAAGTTTACATATATTGATATATAGATATCTATTATATAAATTATAGATATATCTATATATAGATATATAGATATAGATCTATATGTGTTTATATATATCAAGATATATAGATATAGATCTATATATGTTTACATATATCAATATATAGATGTCTATATATAAATTATAGATATATAGATATAGGTATAAACCCTACAATAAGAAATGACCAAAAATCAAATCAGAGACTATGAGTCTGATTCCAAAGGGGGAAAAAAAAACAACTAGAGAAGTGTAGAAAGAAAAAGAAGAGAAAAGAGAAGAGAAGGAAAGAAAAGAAAAGAGAAAACAAAAACAAATAATAGACTAACATACAAAACCCCAGGACAGTTGTCTGTTGGTGTCTGGGACAGGTGGCTGTGCTGGTCTGGAGGCGAGGCCATCTGGCTTGCTCCGTGTCAGGCCCACTCCAGTCGATAAGCAGTTACCAGGCATGGAGGGGCGGAGTTCGGTGTAAGTAGATCTTGCCTCCACTGGGGGCCGCTGTTCTGTTCCCTGAAGCCCCACGTGTTGGTGATGGGGAGAAAAATGGCGACACCCCAGTCTCTCCTCCCCAAACTGGGTGTCTCAAACCACGCTGTTCAGGCAGCCCTCACAGAGTAGTGTAGGTGGTCAGTTTGCCCTGCTCCACAGTCTCTCTCACCCCCTAGGCCCTCGGCTGGGATCCAAAACCCGTTGACTTAAAGGATCCCACACCACACAGACTGGGTTCTGGGGTAGCACCGCTCCACCCAGTCGTCAAGCGGCCTTTGCCTGGCACCTGCAGGGTCTTCTGTCTTTGGGGGACAGTATACCCTCTTCACACAGTACTCAAGGAAGGGGGACTATTCTCTCCATGTGTACCTCCGAGATCACTACCAAGTCCAGGAGCTGGCATGCACACTCAGCCAGCTTCACTCTGGAGAAAGTCTCGCAACCCTGAACACTCCGATCTTTAGCTGCTAAGTGGTTCGCAAAGTAGAGACTGGCTCTCTCTGTATTTCTCCTCTCCAGTCCGTGGTCCAGAGAGGTTTTTCTCTTGTCCAAATACAATACCACACTTCTGCAGCCTCTCTTTCTCCTCCTTTTGTCTCTCCACCAAAGGGGTCCCCCCACCCCACATCTCTGTCTACACCGCCCATTTTACTTCTCCCAATTCACATGCACCTCTGTCCCACCAAGCTCTCTTTCCACCCGTGGAGATTTTTCTATCACACTGAAGCCTGTATTCTTGGTATTCCAAGTGTTGGGACCTCAATACAGGTGTGTTTGAGCGAGGTGGGAAATTCTAGTCCCCCTAATTCTCCACCATCTTAACTCCCCTTGCTGTGTATGTGTGTTTTAAAGACTGGTTGGTATCCATTGAAATTTAAAATGGGCATGACTTTTTGCCCCAGGAAATAGAATTTCTCATTATTTATCATAAAGAATTTCTTGCTAATTAACTATTAAAAGGAGTAATAAAAATAATTAAATTTTTAATGAGAAAGTACTTATATTTTAATGATGAAAATTAAGTTTCGGAAGGAAAGTCTTTCCTAAAAGGAGAAATGGCCAAACAGAAATGCAGTACAGAAAATGTTAAACCTGGGAGATTTAAGGAATTAATTTTTATTATATCCTTTGTGTATATTTTTATTTTTTCCATAATTTCTCCTACAGTCAAAAACATTAATAAATTCTTAGAGGACAAGTTTACAATTAAAAATTGCTGATAGTATCGTCCTATATCAAAATATAAACCCTCACTTTGGTACAGACTGTTTGCCATTACTCTACGGTAACCTCCCAGAAATGAATAGGTTTCTCAGAGTGATTTAACATGTTAAACGTGGCACTTGAAAAATAAGATGTCCCATCTACTTTCTTTACCTCATGTTGGGGAACAGAGAAAGAGAGAGAACATACCTTCAAAATAATGTTCAACCTTATTTTTGCATCAGGATCGTTGCTTAAAAAGATTCCCAAATCTCACCTTGGCTGCTTCTCCTTTTGAAGACCTGTTATTGCTGGCCAGGAAGCTTCCCAGCCAGCACACACAAGCTCAGCACTCAGAAATAAGTAGCATCTTTCTAAATATTGCAGGTACATTTGATGGAGTGTGGGTGTTTGTTTCGTAGTTGGCATGTGCCGACTTTCATCTGCTGCTCTCTCCTGAGGCGTAGGGATGCCGGCAGCCTGTAAAGCACAAGGCACATTGTGGACACCCTGATAAATATTAAATGATGATGATGGTAATGACAGAGCAGAGCCCTGTCTTTGCAGCTGTATAATTCCTCCCTTACATCGTGTGCCTCATCAGACAGCTGTCACATCCTTGCTTTCAGAGGCAGAGATTCCTTGCCAAATTAAAGCTTGAGAGGAACACATTACATCCTCATGTCATTGTGGGAGTGTGAGATGTGAATGCCTATAGCCATCCACGTCACTCAGAGACACATCTATTTGATAAATACTGTCTCAGGAGCCGATTCAGATTGACTACCTGGCCAATTCAATCAATCGTATGGATAGCCGACCCAGAGAGTTTATATGATGCCCAAACTACTAGCCAATTCCAGGGGGGAAAAAAGCCCACCCGATCTGAGACTTTTTAGGACAGCTTAGTTAGTAGTATTAATTTATTAATCATGCATTTTTGACTAAACTTTTTTAGACCTGCTTTTTAATGAATTTATTTATCAAGAGACTGAGTATATATTATTGTCAATATCAACATCGATTTTTAAGTAATTAAGGAATACTACTGAGACTTAACAATTTGCCTGATACCGTACTAAGCACTTTTCATGCATTTTCTTGTTTAATATTCAAGCACAAACCCCCAGAGGTAGATACTAATCCTGTACTTTTGTACACTTAGAAACACTGAGGCTAATTAAATGTAAGTAGTTTGCCTTGGGTCACAGGTAAGCAGGAGCGGTCAGTTCAGATCCCCATGATTCCCTAGTTTTCGTAAGTTTTTTGGGAATACTTTTAGAATGGAAAGAACGCCTTCACAATAATACCTATTCACTTAAATATTTTAAAGTTGTGAATAAAGTATCTTTTGTTCAAAGTCTGATAAGAAATAAGCATAGCCAAAGGAAAAATTTCAAGTTCATGTGCTTCAAGCTAGCAATCCTACCTCTTCCAACCATTTTTAAAGTGGCAATTCTATTCAAATTACAATAAAACCTACAGATAAGAAAATGCCCATGTGCAATAATAAAGGGATGGTTTAAAACTACAGAATGGGATATTCTTCAACTATTAAAATTGAGTATTATAAAGACTAATAGACTCAAAATGCTGACTGTACTACAGAAAATAAGAAAAAGAACATTGCCATGTAAACTGGCTGACAGCATAATAAAAAAAATGAATAGGAAATAAAACTGAAAATATACAACAAAATGTGTGTTAACGTTATGGGTGTGTTAAGATTATATTTCTTTTTTGTTTCAGTAATTTCTAAAAATGTGTTATGTTAATTTTATAATAGAAAACATTTATAATTTTTTTAACGTTTATTTATTTTTGAGAGACAGAGCGTCAGCAGGGGAAGGGCAGAGAGAGAGAGAGAGGCAGACGCAGAATCTGAAGCAGGCTCCAGGCTCTGAGCCATCACCACAGAGCCCGACGCGGGGCTCGAACTCACAAACCGTGAAATCATGACCTGAGCTGAAGTCGGCCGCTTAACCTACTGGGCCACCCAGGTGCCACTATAATAGAAAACATTTAAAAAAGAGATCTGCTGTCAAACCTGATTCTTTATTCTAAATGGCGGTCATATTAAGTTATGATAACGAACGTTTTAATTCATCATGTATGTATATTTTCTTTCTCAAATAATTCATTCGACAAAAAGAATAGTCATGATGTATCAAAAGAGTTTTAAAAAAACATACTTTGCTAAATCATTGACCAAATTTGTTTGCATAACATATTTTCTTTGCTCACACATTTCCAAATACGCTTACTACACAATTATTTTTTTTAAGGGAGGAGAATTGTAGGAATTTTTATTATGATTTATGCAATTTCTGATTTACATGGTTTACCAGTGCTTTATGTTTTAATTAACTCACCGTCACTAGCACACTGAAATTATATTTTAGGCCACTAATTGAAAAAAGTTGTCAATTTCTGCACTTAGTCATGCAGCTATAAATTTCATTGTCTCCATCATGAGATTAAGGAGGGTCCAATTAAGACAATGATTTTAATCCATGAATTCATGAGGCATTTCCTAAGCTTTCCTTCGTTTCTACTAAATTGCATAATGAACTAGATTGTAAAGGCAAGCCACATCATGAAGAAAAATAATTATCACCTTGTCTTGAGAATGGAAACATACTCATATAAAAGCTCCCTATGATAGCAAGCAGGGAGGGCCTGCCATGAATCCTTGGCCTTCAAAGTCAAGCCCTCAGAAAGTACCCTGAAAGTTAACAGGGCAGGCAACCGAGAACAGGAAGGTCTTCATGAAGAAAAGGGGCTGTCAAAATTCCATCTGTGTCAAAAATAATCTTTTTAAAAACTATTTTATTCTATCTTTAAATGCTTGCAACTTGTGATATTAATTCCTGTCTAAAACAACACGTACACTAACGCCTTGAAGCTAGAGATACTTATTTAAATTAAGCACTTAGGCTATGCAAGAAAGTATTTTATTATTCAAACTGGAAAAATAAATTCTATTCTTGACTTCCCAGGATTAGATGAGCCCCTTCTATTTGTCCACCCGTCTGTCTATCTATCCATCCATTCGCTGTTTTACGTCTGCGTGTGGTCTTACTTTCCCCATTGATATATTGAAAAAAAATACATTCCTTCTTTAAGTACCAAAACGTCATAATAGTTTGTGTAATGGGAAGTATTTATCTTCAGCATTCAAGCTACTAATTCTTAAAAAAAAAACTTAAAAATAATGTTTACATTAAGTCATTCGCTCAGCTGCAAATACCAAAACAAGGATTCAAATTTATTTCAATTTTTTGCCTCATAGTTCTTACAATACTCATAGGAAGAGGTACTGCCTTTCGAGAATGTTTTCGTGGGAAAAATAATCTTGCTTTGCCATTGTGAGGTTTGACTATTAGCATAAATATTGCTATGAAAAAAATTAATAGAAGCTGAATGCTTTATAAACATAGTGGATGGATTTATCCTATTCAGAGATGATAGTTTATACTACCCCGCTGCTGATTTAAAATGCAATGGTTGAGATGTAGGCAAAGACAAAATTGAGTTATATCAAGGTGCTGTGTGTCACTGTGCTAGCCAGGGTATCTAATGCAATTTGTCTGTTATAGTGTTTGTGAAACATTCCATCTGGCACAATATGCCTCTAAGACAGAAGGTGTTGGCATATTAAAGATGCAGGCACCTCACATATGACTATTTACCCATTTATTATTTCAGCAGAAAGGAAGACAACCTTTAGAAAACAGTGAGGAGATTAGCAAACACAGACATTTGAATCAGATATAAATTTGAGGACTACTACATTCAGAATACATCAAGATATTCTAATAGGAAATGGGATTTTGTTTTGAAGCTAAAAGCAAATAAATCCCAGAGTTTTGTTTTTTTTTTCTTTTTGTGCATGGAAATTATACTTTGTACTTTGCTTGGCTGATTTTCATTTTAAGAGAAAGGAATTTTTAATTTTTTTTTGAACTCTTTATTTTTGAGAGAGAGAGACAGAATATGAGCAAGGGAGGAAGAGAGAGAGAGAGAGAGAGAGAGAGAGAGAGAGAGACAGAATCCAAAGCAGACTCCAGGCTCTAAGCTGTCAGCACAAGAGCCCCACGAGAATCTCAAACCCATGAACCCCGCGTTCATGTCCTGAGTCAAAGTTGGAGGCTTAACCGACCGAGCCACCCAGGCGCCCCAAAGAGAAAGGGACTTTTTAAAAGAACATTTGCAACGTCACGGCAAGATATGTTAACAGAGCAAATTTTCAGGCAAAGTCCAAGAAGAAAAACACTCCATTATAGATCTAGCTCTTTCATTAAAAACGGAAGAATCACTTGATGGCCGTTGATTATATTTCATGGATCTTTTCACAAATTGCAGTGAATGCTGTCTTACCATGCATCCCCACTGCCAATTAACTGGGCACTTTTTAAAAATAGTAACTTGCAGAATGATAATAAATAGAACCGAGAGGAGGGAATGCAGTCACTTGATTGAAGGAGAGAAGAATCGGGTGTGCTATTTTACATACTGGGAATAACGGACATGTTGAAAGGACATTCACATCCTCAATAATATTGACTCGTAATGATCATTAGTTGAGGAAAAGCTCTGTAGGAGATATCTAACCTCGCACCTCACACCATCGTCTCATTTAATCCTCAAAGCAAATCTTAGGAGGATGCTGTTATTATCCCATTTTGCCTCTGAGGAAATGGAAGTTAAAAGAAGTTAAGCCATTCCCCAAGCTTGGCTTCACCCCTAGGATGGTCTGACTCCTAACCCTATGTTCTTCCCATCGAGAGTCCCTGACATGGAATATTCCAGAAAGAAGTCACACTTTGGGAGTATTTGATAATGCACAATGAAAACTGTTCTAAATCCCCTTAGAAGCTCAAGGGTTTCCGTTAGTAGGTTATTTCATTTTGCTTCCCCAAGGTAAGGTTTGAAGAATTCATCAAACACAAATCTGGCTGAAATGCTGCCCAGCAGACTCGCCCTTCCGGCCCTCCTCTCCTGTCGAAACCTCAATGCCTCCTGCGCCTCGAGGTTGCACTTCTGTGTCTTTTTATAACATAAAACAAAACATATCCCGTGTTGACTTCCTTTTCCTCTCTGCCAAAGTGCTCTTCCTTTCAAACATTTCCATTGTTGACAAAACCCCCTTCTGACAAGAAACTTGGCCTTCTCCTTCCTTTTTGCTGTTTCAAGTCTTTTTTACTATCAACGCCTGCCATTTCTGACCCACTGCATTTCACAGGAAAATAGTTGCTTTCTCAGACCTCTACTAAAAGGGAAACACTTTTAATTTCAGATAGTTTTGTTAAGTACCTTCTTTTCCTCATAGATCCTTCCTTGACATCAATCATCTTGCTGTCTGTAACACACAAGGTCTCACTTGGTAAGAACCGGTAAGAATAATAAAAATACCTTACCCAATCGGAGCCATACTCCTTAGACACTATTGCCTGAATCTACTTCTCTGAAATAATAGTTTCGACTGCTTCTCAAATTAAATGAAAATTCCATGGTATGGCCTTTCAGTTTCTTCACAAATTAGCCCCACCCTTCTATACTGGCTATATTAATATCTCCACATATAAACTGTTTGATCTTCTACAAGATAAACTCTACCTGCCTTTTCCTGAACAATATGTATATATTTATGTATATATACACATATACCTATGTACCATGGTATATAGATGCATGTATATGTTTTACATTATCACATAATAATCTTTCTAATGTAGGTATTCATGGTGTTGATATCCTTATTCCTGTCAACCTCAGTGTTAATATTAGCTAATAATTATTCAAGTACATACTGTACTATGTGCTTTACAGACATTATATTATGTAATTATTAAACTAACTCCAGGAAAAAGAAAAGACAATGAAAAAACTAAGGGTGGGACCTGTAAATAACTAATATGGAGGGCAGTAGGTTCCTCATCTGTTGTTTGCTGTGTTTCCCATTATTAAAAAATAGGTTCAAGAAAATCTTCCAATAAAGTCAAATTCAAAATCTTAAGTCAATTTTGGAAACGTATATACTCTGTAAACTACAACTCTGTTGTAGATAAAAAGCATTTCCATCACCTCAGAAAGTTCCCACTTGCTCTATCCAGCCAATCTCCATCAACATACATGATTGGTGTTCTAATTTCTAATACCATAGAGTAGTTTTACCTTCTGTTGAATGTTGTGTAGGTTGAGTCATACAATGTGCACAGTTTTATATCTGACTTTCTCTTAATGCCTCAGAGATTCACTCATGTTTTGCATACATCATTTGTTCATTTTATTTATTGCTGAGGAGTGGTCCATTGTGTGACTGTACCACAGTTTCTTTATTCTATAATCTGTTGATGGATATTTGGATTTTTCCAGTTATTTTATATAAAAAAAACTTTTATGGACATAGGTTTTTCTCACTGAATTAAAAAAATTACTGAGAAATTTACTTTGCTCTTTGACTTTCTTCCCATCAGGAATTCAGGTTTACCTTCTCTTATTAAGCTATCTTCTTCTGCTAGATTGTAATTACCATGAGGAAAAGGATTATATCCTTTTATCCAGCACATGACATGTGTAAGATCTGCCCAGTAAGTAACAGATGAATAAAACTTTGTCAAACTGCTGTTTAGGACAATTTATCCAAGAATCCTGTTTTGATACACAAAACCAACCTCTTAGCACTCATGAACATCCTTCTATATTCTGTCCTTTCTGTGACTTTTGTTTGAGGTTTTCTGGGTTTGTATGTTTCTCTGGACCTCCTTAGATGTCCTGGTTTGTATTTCCTTTGTGACTCAGGGACAGTCATGTAGCCATTGCCCTCTAAATACAGGTGTCTGGTTCATCAGCCTAATCTCAAAATGTAGTACACACACACACACACACACACACACACACACACACACACACACACACCAGAAATTCTAGAGTGAAGACTCACCTCAGGGAAGAAGTCTGGAATAACTGTTCATCCAGATTCATCTCTTTGTGAAATTATCTCCCTGAAGGAAGAGGATAAAATATGAAGGAGCTGGGGAAAGTTCAAGACCCTCACTTTTAACACTGAGCAGAAACAGTATGAATTAGAACACATGGCAGTATCCCAAACTAGCCACTAACATATACTTCTTCAATTCTCAAAATCATATTTTAAAAGAATCACAAGATAAACCTGGAAAAATCTTCCAACAAACTAAAATGTAAAACTTACCAACTTATGAGAACAGAAGTTAACCTTTCTGTTCTCTCACAATGGCACAGTATGATAGAAATGATTGCGCCTCAGAACACACAAATTTTTTTTTTAGTTTTTATTTATTTTGAGAGAGAGAGAGAGAGAGAGAGACAGCAATCAGAGGAGGAGTCAAATGCAAGAGAGAGAATCCCAAGCAGGATCTGCATTGCCAGTGCAAAGCCAATGTGGGACCCAACCCAGAAACCAAGAGGTCATGACCTGAGCCAAAATCAGGAGTTGGACACTTACCTAACTGAGCTACCCAGGCACCCCAGAACACACAAATAGTTCTTAAATTTTAGTGTGCAAAAGTATCTGGAGATGTGTGGAAAATTCATATTCCCAAGCCTTATATTCAAGTATTCTAATTAAGTAATCGTGGCAGAGTAATCACATTTTAAATAAACATACCAGGTGATTCGTAGACAGATGTGTAAACTTTTGCTACTCAAAGTGTGGTCCTTGGACCAACAGCAGCAGCATCATCTGTGAGCCTTATTAGAAAAGTGGTGTCTTGGACACCTTCCTAGACTCTAAAATCAGAATCTACATTTTAAGAAAATCCCCAGATGATTCTTACATCTATCATTTGAAAAGTGTGCTTCAGGTACATGGCACAGTATGAGAAATGCTGGCTATACAAAGTAGGGATGATGACCTTGCTGACTGTTGGTTATTTTTCCCTAGAAGATTCTAATTAGATGGTAGCACAAAATAAAAAGAGCAACAAACAACATTTAGCATTCGTTAAGCACTCACCGGGTGCCAAGCCCACTCTGTATGGTTTCTGGGATGCTTTTACTTCAGAGTTCTGATAACTGGGAAGTATTGCAGGCTATAGGAGAGAGCGCACCCTTGGGGAACTAGACAGTCCTGGGTTTGAATCTTGATTTTCTTTTTACCTGCTAAGAACATAACTTTGGCATGCTTTGTAATGTCTCTAATTATTAGCATGGCTCCTTTGGAAACCATGATGCATTGCAGCATTTGCTGAGAAGTAAAAGACCCATGAGCAACGTAGCGCATGGTAAGTAGTTAGTTCTCTCATTTCTGGACCTAAATGAAATGTACATACACACCCCATTTCCCTGACTTCCATGCAATGCTGATCTGTTACAATTCTGTTTGTTCTTTTAATTATTCACTTCAAATGTAAATATGTTTATTTTCATCATAGTGCATTTCTTCACATCCTGGGTGTATTTTTTCTCTCATTCAATCAAACATTCTACCATTCTGTCATGCCTTTAAAGTGTTAAAGAGAATGAGAGGTAACTTGACAAAATAATTCTGAGATCACAATTCCACTGTGACTGGACTGTAATAATATCATATAGCACTAACTTAGCCATCGTTCCCAAATATATATTGTGTACCTTCCAAACTAGACAGAGTCAGATACGGAGTCCCTTTTCTTTAGTCAACTTGCTGCTGCAAGAAGTCATAAGTGTAAAAGATAGCAACAGAACTGTACTCATATCCTTAGGATATGAATGGTGTTAAGAACCTGAATCTGAATCAGTGCATAAAGAACCATGCAAATAATTAAATTATTTGTAAGTATGGCTCTGAAATTTGCATGACCACCTGCACTCCTTCTTGCAGGAAACCAAGTTATATTTCTTACAATCTGGGGCTCTGTTCATACATCTGTTGTTGAAACTATTTATTTCAATTAAGACAGAGTCTGTAACTTACATGTTTTTCTGCAGCAAGTAACACTCTGCCTGGTACAGAAAAAGTTCTCGAAGGTATTTGTTGAACCGAACTAACCACAGGAAGACAGGATCCAGGAATTGAGATTTCCTGACCCCAAAAAGAAAAATCCAATATTAAAATATATGATTCCTCTCTATCACAGCTTTATGCCATATAGAACTATTTTAACTATTAATATTGAAGGATTATTCTTCAATTCTACTAAGGATAAAATGGTTTTACCATTACACATAGAAGAATTGTCATGAATTAAATAAGCACCTTCTGACCAAAACGTGTGAGACATTAGAACACATCCACTAAAGAGACCAGAGAACCTTGTTTCAGAGTTAAAACAAAAATAAAACATATATGCATATACGTGTACATACATGTATATAAAGATGGTTTAGGCAGAGTGTAATATTTTCTGGAGAAAAATGAAATGAGTGATTTCTCTTAAAATAACAGTAAAATATATACCAAAATAATTTGGAAAATTAAGTATATAAAATTATATGTGCCCCTCCACCCCAATCATAATCATACCATCAAGACAGCCACTGGACCAAGTTCTATCTTCATAGCATTTAGAAAACACTGTGAAATCTCAAATTCTGTTCATGGCCCAATTCCTTCTTCTCTTCATCACGATGTTCTCTTACTTATGATATGAGCCCTGCCATTGTTTATGACATATGGTATTGGTTTATTATAAATTTGAAACTCAAAAATGTCATTTACAATAGTGTAACAGAAATGAAAGGTTGTAAGAATGAACATAACAAAATATATACGAGACCTTTAGCTAAAATTTGCATAACCTTACTGATATATCTAAAAATATTGTTTTACAGTAGACAAACCCAATATAGTAAAATTGTCAAATTTTCTCAAATTGATCTATAGATTCAATAAAATTGCAATGCAAACTCTCACTTGTATATTTCAAAGAACTTGACAAGCTTATTCTAGAGGATTCATGGAATAGAAAAAGGCTACGAAAAGTCAAGACACTGTTGAAGAAGAATGATCAGGTAAGATTTTTAATAATAATTAAAACAATGAGATATTGGCGCAGAATTGATCAAAAGGACAGAGAGAAATCAGAAACAGACTCAAACATGGAAACCTATTTTATGATGTCAGTAATGAAAACCAGTGAGGAAAGTTTAAAATATTCAAAACATAGCATTGGAAGAATTATTTTTTTTAATAGAAGCATAGTTGACATAGAATATTATATCAGTTTCAGGTATACAACAAAGTGATACAACGTTTATACACGTAACCAAGTGGTCACCACAGTAAATCTAGCTACCATCTAACACCATGCAAAGCTGTTTGAATGTTATTAACCGTAGTCTCTACGCCATACACTGCATCTGGTGTCTTCTTTATTTTATAACTGGAATTTTGCACCTTTTAATCCCCTTACCCCTCCTCCCCTGGCAACTACCAGATTCTTTTCTGTTATCTGTGGATCTGTTTCTGTTTTTTTCTTTTGCTTTTAAAGTTCCACATATAAGTGAAATTGTGTGGTATTATTAATAACAAATTTGTTATATAATGGTTACAAATTAAAGCAGTTGATTATATGGAAAACACCTTAAAATATATTCCGAATATTATGTGCAAAAAATAATCTCAGCTTAGTCAAAGACAAACTTAAAATGGTAAATTTTTTAAGCCTTTAGAATAAAATAGAGAATAATTTTTGTTCAACTCTGAATATTGTAGGATTTACTAAACAATATACAAAAAGGCATAAAGGACACAAAGAGAAATATTGGGAAAATTGATCATAATAAAGTTATGAATGTCTGCTCATTAGAGTACAGTATTTAAAGAATGTAAAGAAAACTCATTTAATGGGAGAAGACAATTACAACATATTACCTGACAAAATTTACAGTCACTGCAAATCATTAGGAAGATGTAGAAATAAAAGTTTTTAGTGTGCATAGGATTTGAACAAGCTCTTTAGAAAAGAATAAATACCAATTACCATTAAATATATGGAAAGGTGTGCGACCTCATTGGTAATTAGAACAATGCGGGTGAACCCACAATAAATGACACATGTCACAGACGCAAAAGTAGCAAAAACTAAAAATTCTGAAACAATTAGTGTTGGCAAGTATGTAGAGCCATGGACAGTCCTATACATTATCGACTGAAAACTTGCTCAATTTCTAGTCCAGCATCTGTCAAACAGAAGCTATTCCACGGAGACACCAGGAGGTATGTATAAAAATCCGTAACATTGCTGCTTATAACAAGAGGAAGACAAAAAAAACTAGAAACCGTTCAACAGTAAAATAGATACAGAAAGCACGGGATAGTCACAAAGAAAGTATCATAATGAAACTCAATCATAGCTACTTTATCAACAAACAATTAAGTAAAAAACAGTTGTTTTTATAGAGCATGATGGAATTATTCTACTTATGTAAAGTTTTAAAAAATGCAACTAGGGAATTTATTCAAAGATGCATATATGTGTAGGAAAGTATTAAAAGAGTGAATTATTAGCACAACACTCAGGAAGCAGAACACTTACACAGGAGTGATGGCAGAGGAAGAAGACAAGATTGGGAAATTACTGAGATTTTCATTGGTGTTGGTAACGGTCTAATGCAGGGAGGATACATCCTTGCTATTCTTTGTGGTACATACATTGTATACACTCTTGCAAGACATGTTTCACGTTTTTAAAATTCCTTTTAGGGGCGCCTGGGTGGCTCCGACTTCAGCTCAGGTCATGATCTCACAGTCTGTGAGTTCGAGCCCTGCGTCGGGCTTTGTGCTGACGGCTCAAAGTCTGGAGCCTGCCTCTGATTCTGTGTCTCCCTCTCTCTCCGCCCTTCCTCTGCTCACACTCTGTCTCTAAGTCTCTCAAACATAAATAAAAACGTTAAAAAAGAAATTAAAAATAATAAAATAAAATTCCTTTTAAAAAATGCACAGAAGTAAGGTGATATTTGGATTGAAAAACAATCACCTGGCAACTATTGGAGTCTTTTAGGGAAGAGGTGATGGTGTCCTGTCTCAGTGGAGACTGAAAAGAATCAATGACTACAGAGATATGTAAAGTGCATTTCTTTCAATTGACAATATTTGTTGGCTTCACAACTTAATATTGTGATCGAATGAAACAGGTTTTCAAACACGATTCCCAGTTTGGGGCCCCTGGGTGGCTCAGTTGTTTTGAGTGTCCCACTTCAGCTCAGGTCATGATCCTGCGGTTCATGGGTTCAAGCTCCGTGCTTTGGATCCTCTGTCCCCTTCTCTCTCTGTCCCATACTGCTCACTGCATACTGCTCTCTCAAATATAAATAAACATTAACAAAAAAGGAATGATTGCCAGTTTATTCCTTGTCCAACTTATGGATGTTGGAACCGTTGGTAGAAAAAGGAAACACCGAAGTTGGTTTAGGAAAGTATTTTTTACTCATATAGCTCAGATAACTTGGACTAAATATATATTTCGCTCAATGAAAGTTTGCTAAATAAATGAGATTAAAGTTTTGGAGCTAATGCGATCTCATCTTGCTAGAATTTCCAATCCTAATAATTTTATTATCTTGGAATACTTGTGTATGCGGTCTCCAGGGTATGCTTGTTTGCCTGCAGGCCCAAACATAGGCTTGACGGTTGTGCCAGGTATCACTGTATTTCCTCTCAGCAACAAATCCACTCTTTGTTGCCCTGCTTTGTGAGACTGTAGCTGGACCCTCGAAACATGTCTTCTTTGCGGTTGGAACAAGATGGAGCTTTGTAAGTTGATGGCACTAGAGGGACACTACAGGAGGAAGTGACTTCTTTTCTTAGTTCTAGCGTACTTTCTCGTCCTGCTCTTGCAGCACTTGGCTGATTTGCAGAACCCTCACTTACACTCACCTGCGAATGGATGTCAGTCGCCCAGAGGGGGTTTTCCAGAGTGTGGTAGCTTTTCAGTGGTTCTCACCAGCACGGTACCTGGTAGTTTCCTGCCTTCCAGCCCCTTCTGGCAGCATCACAGCAAATTCCTCTGCCATTTGGGCCCCTAGAGCTACCTTTTTACAACAAAGTCCGAATCTCAACCTTTGTAGGGGATAGGAAACATCTTCTAAATGTGTCCCTTCTTTAGGTACTCTGTCTTATCCCTAGAGGTAGTAGTGTCTTCTCAAATCTCCTATTCTGGAATTCTTTAGCATCCTCTTTTTCCTTAGTAGTTAATCTGTTGTTATTTAATAATTCTTTCTATTAAGTTAACCCTATTCAACTTACTGTGCGATCTCTATTTCCTGACTGAAACCTGACTGATAGAGAGCTCAAACCTCTTATGCTGATGAGTGCCCTACAAAATTTTTCAAGAACTACCTGACCTATCTCTGCTTCCGTATTATATTCTAATCCCCTCTAATCATAGGCTGCCCTAGAATTTTGTTCAAATAGTATCTGTTTACTTTTACCTTTAAGTGAACAGGTTTCGCACCTTTTACACAAAGACTATGACTCTTGGTTCTGACCTTTGGTGGCAGGGAAATTACCTTTGAAGAGTCACTCAGGAAGGCAGAGTAATCCACAGTTTTCACCGAATATGTTTTTAGATCAGAAAGCTACATGTTCTCTTTGAATAGTGAAAGCAAATAGTAAAAGATAAATTTTAAAAAGCCAATATGTTTCGACAAATGATATATTCGTGTGCCATGGAGAATAAATGACTTCAATAATCATAAATGAATGCTGCTGGAATCGCAATACTTTTTTCCAAATCAGACTTTATTCTATAAGATAAGTAAACTACACTCATCTGTTGACTTTTGGCTTCATTTGCCTCTGTGTTTCTGCTCACTGAAGATGAAGGCTCCCCCACGCCCCCACTCTCTTTTACCTTCATGATTAATGGTACCTGTTAATCACCTGTCTTTTTCCGCATAGTTCATTGCAAGTGTGAGAAATATTGTCAGAAACCAAATGAACCTTTTGGAGTTGACTGATTTCTCTCAATTTTGGTGATTTTACCCAGCATCTGAGTGGCAATTTATTTTAAAGTAAAAGAAGAAAACTCTCTCCGAGATTCTGATTTCCGATCCCTCCTGAAGCAGAAAATACACAATCTAAATAAAGTTGTTTCCAGAATTTACTTGATAAAACCTTTTGCCTTTGTAAGGCCTTATCAAAATACATTTAAAAAGCAATTTAATTGTCTCTTTTATTATCATTGCTCTACTTGCTGATTGACCAAATATGAATAAACTGTGTTTTATCCAACTGACTCCCCTTCTAAACTTATTGTACCATTTAAACCACAGACAGAATTTGTGGACAAATATCAAATTTTATTTATTTTTTAATTTTTTTTTTTGAGAAAGAGAGAGAGAAAGAGAGAGACAAAGAGTGCACAAGTAGGAGAGGAGCAGAGACAGAGAATCCAAAGCAGGCTCTAGACTCCAAGCTGTCAGCACAGAGCCTGACGTAGGGCTGAAACTCACAAATCATGAGATCATGACCTGAGCCGAAGCTGGACGCTTAACTGACTGAGCCACCCAGGTGCCCCAACAAATATAAAATTTTAAATCTAACACATGTTATTTGTAAACAGAGAGAATGAGATAATTCAACATATCATTCAATTTTGTGAATATGTCTAATCTGGAAGGTTAAACATAGTTTTAAAAAAATGAACAGAATCTTCTTTCTACTTGCTAGATGGGATGCTGCCTGATTCATAAATACTTTAATAAAGCCAATTAGATCTTTAAAAAATTAGCAGAATGGAAACTTATTAACTGATAATTATGAATATTTCATTTATATTTTACACTTACATGCAGAAATAGTACCTGTATTTACGTAAACACAGAAGCATGTACCAAGTAGATGCATACTTTTTATTAAGGATTCTTAACACAGTAAAAAAAAAAAAAAGGCAAATCATTGGAATTCATATATGTCAAACATTGGAGGTGAAAGTAAGTTGAAATCTCAGTTCCATGGTAGTTTTGGAGTCTAATTTCTGATGAATTATGGATTTTTTTTTGTTGTTTTGTTTTGTTTTATCCAACAGAGTTTCTTCTCATTAGAGGAGAATTGGTTTCATGGCAGCATGATATTTATAAAAGTCTGGGTCTTCAAGACTAGAGACTCTGAGTTCAAATCTTGTGCTTGCCCTACAACTTTGGACCAGTTAGGTTAGCCCGCTGGGCCTTAGCATCTCCATCTATAAAAGAGAGATAACAATATTCAACTTAGAATTATTGGATGGACTGAATTAGGTGATACAAGTAAACTACAGAGTTCAATTCCAAACACAAAAAATATGTAACTACTCTAACCCCAGCATTCACAGAACTCCAATCTGAAACTGCTCCAAAACATCACAGAAAGGCCCAGGCCAAGGCAAACTCCGTCTAGGAAAGGTTCACCAGTGTGAGATTTTAACCATGCCCTACTGTCCATCAGTAGTTGGCAGCGAATTCTTGATCTCCATATATCTGTGAGCTCTGACATACTTAGAAGGTGTTGATGAAATGGATGAAGACATAGATCACTTCTAAATCTCTCATATATCCCTAGTACTATTGAAATACAGTAAACATGGGAAGAAGCACGGGCTGATGAATTTTCAAACACTGAGCACACTCATACAACCATCACAAGGACCAGAAACAAACATTGTGAAAACTCCAGAAGACCCCATTTGCTCCCTTCTGGTTACCACCTCTTACCCTCATTCCATGGACGGCCCTGGATTTTAATGTCAGACGTTAGTTTGGAGAATATGTTGAGTTTTTAAGTCACTTTTCTATTGTTTAATCATTGATAATCTTTTTTAAAAATTTTTATTTATTTATTTATTTTAAGAAAGAGAGATAGACAGAATGCAGGTGGGGGAGGGGCAGAGAGAGAGGGAGACAGAACCTGAAGCAGGCTCCAGGCTCTTGAGCTGTCATGACCGCACAGGGCCGGATGTGGGGCTTGAATTCACAGACCGCAAGATCATGACCTGAGCCGAAGTCAGCCGCTTAACCAACTGAGTCACCCAGGTGCCCCTAAATTTTTTTTTAACATTTATTTATTTTTAAGAGACAGAGCACAAGTGGGGGAAGGGCAGAAAGAGAGGAAGACAGAATCCGAAGCAGGCTCCAGACTCTGAGTTGTCAGCACAGAGCCCGACGTGGGGCTCGAAATCCCAAACTGAAATCATGACCTGAGCCGAAGTCGGATGCTTAACCGACTGAGCCACCCAGGCGCCTCTCATTGATAATCTTTATTCAACAATTATCTGTTCAGTAGCTCTTAATTCCAGGAATTATACTGCCTATATATGATAGTGAATGAAATAAAACTTAGTCCCTGCCTTCATGGAGCTTATTATCTAGTAAGAACTAGAAAATAATAAAATAAAATAAAACTCTAATAAGTGCTTGGTGAGCCAAAATCCAATTTTATTCCCTAGGAGAAAGATACCTGCAAATTACTAGTGATTTACAGTCTCAGCAGTTAATCATGTTTCCCATAAAAGAAATCACTAAGGAACCATCTCTCTAAATTCTATTCAGGATTCTATACTGAAATATACTTTCATGAACAATCAATAAGAGATTTTATTTTTTATTTATTTATTTTTAATTTTAAAAATGTTTATTTATTTTGAGAGAGAGTGTATGCATCCATGTGCACGAGTGGAGGAAGGGCGGAGAAAGAGCAAGAGAGAGAATCTGAGCAGGCCCCATGCTGTCAGAGCAGAATCTGCTGCAGGGCTGTGTCTTATGAACTGCAAAATCATGACCTGAGCTGAAATCAAGAGTCAGACGCTTACCCAACGGAGCCATCCAGGTGCCCCAAGAAGGGGTTTTAGTAAAATTATAAATGAATTAAGAGAAGGAGGGATATTTAGGACTAACTCCTGTTTCTCTAGCTCATGTTAACTACCTATGGTCCGTAGGGTACTAACTCCATCGGAAGTCGATAAGCTCTGAAAATGGCAGGTTACGCAAAGGTGTTTTATTTTAGATAAATATGAGATTTCTTACAACCTTTAATCTGTTAATGTTATTTCTGATCATCCAAGGTTTTATAATGTACATCATTTTCCAAACACTGAATCACAGAACAACTTTTCTTCATAAACCATCTTCTCGGACAGCTTGCTAGGAGGAAGATAATAATGTATCATAATGGTTAGGAAAAGGTTCTGGTGTCTGACAGTTCTTCATCAAATATCTCACATGGGGCAGAGGACTTGACATCCCTGAGCTCTTTTGACCTCATCTGTAAAACAGAATTAATTGTATATACTACATAGAATGGTTAACAAAATCAAATCAGATATCATATTTTATCTATTTTATTTCAAACCTATTCTCTCCCTTGGTGCTCATATTCTTGCCCCAAGATGTGTCGTCTGTGACCCTATTCCTCTCCCTAGACAGCTCCCATAGAGGCCTTGATCTTTCATTCTTAACTGGAAATTAATGTGCTCATTATCAATAAAATATTTACTAAGACTTTCTTAAAGAATGGCCCTCATTCAAGGATATATTTAATTTAAAAGACAATGCTTGCAGATAAAAAGAATCTTAAAGATCCAACCTAATGAATCTCTAATGAAGAAAAGATAGGAAGTCATTTCGGGAGCTGAGAGGTCTTTTTATCTTCCGCATAGACCTATTGGCTAGGATGATAAACATAGGCTTCTGCAAATGTGCAATTCTTATTTACCTTTTTTAAGCTAAGTCCCTGGCACAGTTCAGGAATGCAGTTCTGAGCAAAATCCCACTCTGTCCCCCACACCCATTTTTACAAGTAGGCACATCGGTTTTTACCATCCTTGCTCTTACCCCCCCTCATCCACCATTCAAATCCCAGGACTCTCAAGAGGGTGACTACATCCACTTTTAGCACAATATCTCTGACAGGTGGGCCCCACCGAATCTAAACGTTAAGCTTCTATTCTCTTTTGAGCAGGGTATTTATTTAAAATGTCACACCCTCATAAAAATGTCTAATTTTTATGAGAAACAATGTTTATTGCAAGATGACAGCATATACTTGAATAGGCTCAAATTATACCAGTCTTGTAGACTTTATGAATTTTAAATTACATGATATGATAGAATACAATGTATAGACATTTCCATGTGTTTGGTTTTCTTTCTCTTTTTTCTAGTTTAATATTCTTTTATTATGATTGCATGATAACATCAAATGTTGAAATGTTACTATTGGAAATGGCAGATAATCATAAGGAAAGCTGTGGGAGTTGTTAATATTCCTGAATATGAATAATAATGCTTGCTATTTATAAAGCACCTTTCTTCTCAAAAACCCAAATTGCTTTAGTGGTGTTATTCTACGATCTATATGTCTCTTTCTGGAGTAAGTAGGAGGCAATACTACCTATTCATTTGTTGAATTAGAGTATAGTAGGGAGACCAATTCAGTGCCCTGAAATTCAAGAGTGAATAAATAACACACATGATATTAGAATTCAGTTATCTGAATCGACTCTCACCCTTCTTCTAGGTTTATTCTTCTACTTTATTCACTGATAGTTAAACTTTAACTCATTATTGCGTCTAGAAGTGGCATTAAAAAGATGTTTTTATTTTTTTGTTTTAGCCAAAAAGATGTTATTATTTTTAATGCCACATTTAATATTGTGATAACAGAACACAATTTTGCTTTTTTTTTAATGCTGGCTTATTTATTTTGAGAGAGAGAGAGAGAGAGAGAGAGCGAGCATGAGGAGGGGAGAGGCAGAGAAGGAAGGAGAGAGAGAGAATCCCAAGCAGGCTCCATGCTCAGCACGGAGCTGGATGCAGGGCTCAGCCTCATGACTGTGAGATCATGACCTGAACCGGAATTGAGAGTAAAAGCTTAACTGACTGACCTGCCCAGGCCCCAATTTTCCTTTTCAATGTAATTTTTTTCTTGAGTCTTCAGACTAGAAAGACAATAAAACACTGATATAAAAATACCATGTTTCTTTCTTGAAAAAGCACTTGTGTGACATTCTTGTATGACAAATAAGGGAAAGAAGTCTCTTTGGGTGGTAAAAATAAGTGAGTGACATTATTTCAGAGGAAACCATATGGAATTATTCTAAAGAAGTGGAATCTCAGTAAGGTTGAAAATGGAAGAATATTCAGAGGTTTTTATTCTATTACATTGTGACACGTTTCATATAGATGTTATTCACGGGGCACTGGTACACGTTTAACAACAGTCTCTTGAGGGGAGAAAAAGTCGTGATTTGCAGCATTTGTCAGTTTCTATGTTGCAGAGATTCCCATTGTGGCCAATTTCATGTTGCCAAGGAGTCACTGAACAAGAAGGAGATACACAGGCCAGCATGGCCTAACACTTGCACGTTATTGGATGTTGTATGTCATGCCATATACCTGTTACTATTTGTGGCAGCCACCACAATGCACTTAGGAGACCTTCACTGACTAGGATGGCAGTTGATCAGCAGCCGTGCTCCAGAACCATCATATTTGTGCAGAAGATATACCTCTTAGGATGAAGCCCAGTCAATGGCAAGATGGCAGGATGCTAAGGCCAGCCTATTCCTGGAAGACTTGAAATGCCTCTGATGACAGACTTTGACTCGAGTACTTCACAATGGCTTTGCCAAACCTTTTCTTAGGCCCCTTGGCCATATGAGATACTTCTGCCTTATCCCTGTTTCCTCTCTCCCTGCATTTAAGGAGAGACCTGCATTGAGATCTCATGGCTCTCCCAGCCTTTCCCATTTTCTTTCAGAGGTATTTCCCCTCATAAAATCCTTGCATGCTTAATTTCATCTTCTCGTCTGCCTCTTGAAGGACCTGGACTAACATTCCATTTTAGGAGTATCACTATGTAGCAAGAACTATTATTACCTCATCCATATTCCGTGGGCCAATTTGAGGCTGTCTGCAACTGCAATGGAAACTTTTCATGAGCGCTTACGACTCCTCCTACGCTCAAGCAACCTGGTAGAAGGCTGGACATGCAGGGGAGTTAATGACTTCCAAGTATGACTGTCAATCAACGAAAGCATTAATGTGGTAGATAAATGCTCCAGTTTTCTTGCCTCCCGATGAGACCATTCTAAATTATGTTTCATAAGGTCACACAGAAGGTCACATACACTCCATGCAGTAAGTTGCCAATTAACCCACTCTTTCTTGGCAATCTTCCCTTCCCTGCTCCCACTCCAATATCACTTCTTGGGCTCACCTTCCAAATAAATTACCTGTATCCAAATCCGTGTCTTTGGTTTTGCATTTGTGAACACTGAAGGTAGGTTACATCATTAAAATCAAGTGAGATACATTTTAAATTGCTTTGTTTATATATGGATTCATAAATCCTAAGTATCCTGAGTTGTAAAAGTAGAGCAAATTGACTGAATCTAGCCAGGTATAAGGAAACGGAGTAGAATGGAGACATGGCAAACTACAGAGCGCAGGCTTTATCTACAGGAGATGGTAGCTCCTCACGGTCTGTTCATTTGTTTATCCAGCAGTGTGGATCTAGAAAGCCAGGTATTATGATTTTTATGGAGAAGCAATTAATTCAAATAATTTATATAAGTAAATTTCAAGATTTTTTAAAAAGCTATGTGGACAAATACATACATCTTGTACACACAGAAGTGGACCTTGAATTTTTGATCGGTGATTAGAGATTTTTGACCAAGATCCTAGTGGATTTGAACATATAAAATGCAAGAATAAATGCCACTTCTTGGGTGCCATCTACTTTCAACAATAGCTTCTTGATCTTCCTCTGTTCTTTTTTTTTTTTTTTTATACCCGTAAGAACACTCCAGAGCTTGCGGCCTATCAAATTCAGTAAAGGAATAGGTGAGTCAACATGGCATCAAGTGCCTCACATGGTCTGTATATGCGAAGGAATTAAGAGACAAAGAGGGTCTTATTCTCCTTTCTCAGATACGAAGTTTCTGATGTTTTAAGAACAGAGGCAAGTTGGGGGAATTCTCGTTCTTAAATAAAATGTTGCTAACTTAAAAAGAAATGGCTGAAGACTAACTTTTCTTATGCTAACTTGAAATCTTGAAATGCATTCAACTTTACCTTGCTTTCAAATTGTATTTGCTGTATCGGGTTTTTTGTTTTTGTTTGTTTGTTTTTGTTTTTTGTTCCTTTATTTTAATGATTTCCTTGCTGTTAGTAAATCATAGCCATTCTATTGTCACTTCCAAGTGTTGCTGCTGCAGACTTTTCTCCTTACCTTTTTTGCATACAGTGTTCCCTTATCACTCTTGTCTTAATTCCCCCTTATCCTTTATAAGACTTAACTTAAATATGACCATCTCAGTGAAAATGTCCTTCTCTGAACATGTAGGCAGAGTTAAGAGTGCTAGGTGTTTAAAGACACTTGCATAAATCATTATCTCTGACAATATGGACATTGTATGATAATTATTTGTTTCATTGTCTATCTACACAGGAATCCAGTGGAGGACTGGGCCACGTGTCTGGCTTAGTGCCTGGGGTATACTAAGGGCCTAACACATACTTCATGAGTAGATGCAAGTTCCCATCTCATCCTCTCTTTCTTCTTCCCATTACCTCTTCCTTTCTCTTCTGCTCCTCATGACAGCAAGGCTTATGATGAAAAAATACAATTGGCATCACAAGGCCAGTTTCATTATACCTCATGGATCCTGGAATTTCTTTCTGCACTTCCTTCTTAAATCCTGAATGGAAGTGTAAGAAAATGAGAAAGCAAAAAGAATGCAGAGGAGGCATTGACTAATGCAAATTTGCCAATAATGAGGGATTTGTACTCACTTATCATTGGAGGAGTAGATACTGTACTGCTTTTTAGCCTCACAGAAACCCTTAGAGGTAAGGAGGGTAAACATGTGATTGTAAATTAGAGAATGCTAATAAGTGAGAATACTGAGGTGTAGAATGAGAGTGTGACCTAATATGTTCTATTCATTCCTTCCCATCTTTCGGAAAATAAATAGGCGACTATTTTTTTCCTCAAGTCCACTTTGAATGACAGACTCTATGCTGTCTTCTTGTTTTTTGTTTTGTTTGGTTTTTACTTTTCTACTATCATCTCTATTAGCTGGCTTCACTGAGAATCAAATCTAGTGACAACTCAGGCAGAATAAATGAGAAATCTGCTAAGTAATGTTACACAGCTTCTTTTGTAAAAGGAATTCAGGACAGCCTTGACATCATCTATCAAACATGGTTAGTGCTAATAAAATCAGGCCTCCCACAGTGCAGGTGGATGGGCTGGCTGACCTTGTATCTCAAATGATTCATGGTAATTTGTGGTTCCTCATGATAATTAGAAGTCCTGCAGGGGAAAAAAGCTAAATAACTCCCTCCAACTGATGCATTCTGTCAAGAAAAAGACCTTGTATACCTGTATTTCTCTGTGCCGTTCTAATCAAGTGTTGTGAGCAGCTCATTTTAGAAGGTGGCTAAGTGGGTAAGATAGAGGGAAGCTTGGAAGAAACTGCAGTTGCCTTAAATTCCACATCTGCTCTTGAGTCTGCATGTGGAAGCACCCACACTTGACCATCAGCAGAGCCTAGGGCAAGACAGATAACTGCAAGGTACTTCTCTCCTTGGGCTGGGTGGAGAAGTGTGACAAAATTTGAGAAGATACAGTAAATATATTTTTCCCTATTCCTCTCACTAGGTACAACTGAAGATCTTGGATATTATATATATGAGAAACATAAGGTGGAGAGAAGAAAGTGGATTGATTAGGGGTCTTGAGGCACGAAGATGGATAAGATGTTGTGTTTTCTGAGTTTTCTTTGTGCTTATATTTTCCAGACTTGGAACCAAAGAAGCTGACAGCCCAGAAAAGCCAATGGATAAAATATCCCCAACAAAAGCTGGAATTCACTACTCAAAGAACCAGAAAAGAGACAATGTGGGAAGACAGAAAACTTTAGACAATACCACTGTACCTAGTCCAAATACCATAGGGAAAAAAATTGTAACCTTCACCCCCCAACCACTCAAGGTAAGACTGAGTGGGTAGTCTACACTTCCACCCTTGCCAGAATTATTTCAGAAAGGCCAGAGTAAAGAGCCCAGAATTTCATCACCACTAAATGATAACTTCCCCTTGTGGAGTCAAAGACCATGGAGAAAACCTGGATTTCCACATGCATCTGGCAATCATAAAGCACAGCTTAAAGCCCCAGCTTGGGTGGTGTCTGAAGAGGTCTAATGGCGAGTCACCCAGTGATAACCGGGTTTGTTTCCCACGAGGTCCGTGGAGGCCTCATAGGGAAGAGTAACAAGACATTCCTTCTTTTCCCAACCAGAAAGGTGTTAATGGAGACTTAGTAGGAGACATGAACACCCACTCAGTTAATAACTAGAGCTCTTATCTACCTGAGTGTGAATGGAAGTTGAGTTGGGAAACAACATCAGTTCTCATCTGGTGACACATTTCCTCCATCCCCTTCTATACAGTGTCAGAGGAAATAGGCTAAAATTGAAGATTAACAATCAAAATGTCGAGCTTTTAATAAACAAACAAACAAAAATTCATCATACCAAGAACTAAGATATCTCAAACCGATTGAGAAAATGACAGTTAATAGATGCCAACTTCAAGATGACAGAAATGTTAGATGCCAGAATTTTAATGTAGTCATCATAAAAACTCTTCATTGATAAATTTCAAATACCTGCAACAAATAAGAAAATATAAAGTTTCAGCAAGGAAATGGAAAATATAAAAAAGAACCAAATGGAAATTTTAAACGTGAAGAATACAAGAACCAAGATAAAAATAACAGTGGATGGCCTAAATGGAGGGACAGAAAGAAAGAAAAATTATAACAACAGAAAAAGCCAGCCTGAACAACAAAGAGAAAATAAGCTAAAAAACAAAAAATGAACCATCAGGGCATGGTGAGACTATAACAAAAGTCTAACATTCATGTCATTAGACTTTAGCAAGTAGAAGGGAAAGAGACAAAAGTACTTGAAGAAATAATTACAGATTCAGGACTCAGTAAACTCCAAATGGTATCAACCCAAAGAATTCCACACAAAAGTACATCATAGTAAAAGTTAGGAAAACTAAAAACAAAAAAATTCTTGAAAGCAGCAAGATAAAAACACCTTACCTACATGTGAAAAATTATTTGAATAAGAGTAGATTTTTGTCAGAAACCATGAAGGCCAGAAGGAAGTAGCACACTTTTCAAGTGCTGGAGGAGGCAAACTATTAATCTACATTCCCTATCCAAAGAAATTAATCTTTAATAATGAAAGGGAAATCATAACATTTCAGACAAGGAAAACCTAAGAGAGTTTATTGTTGGCGGGTCTACCCTAAAACAATGGCTAGAAGATTGCTTCTTGATCTTTTGCCCAAGAACAAGTGAAGAATGGCTAGAAGAATTTCCTAAACAGGGGGAAAAAAAAACGTAAGGAAACTTGCTTGGAACATAAAAAAGAATCAAGTATACACTAAGCAAAAATGTTGGTAATATAACAGTCTTTCTCCTATTTTCTAATGATGTTCTCCTTTAAAGTAAAAATATAATAATCATATCACTGCACATAGTGATTCTAAATGTATATAGAAGAAATATTTAAGGAAAGTATATTGTAAATAGGGAGAGTAAAACAACATAAGAGAGGCAAGATTTCTATACTTCGTACAGACTGGTAGAGTGACAATACCCATAGACTGTAATAAATTATGTATATATAATGTAATGCCCAGAAAAAAAAAACACTAAAAAACTTTACAAAGAGATACTTTCAAAAAGTATATAGATAAATCAAAATGTTATTCTGAGGGCCCCTGTGTGGCTCGGTTGGTTAAGCATCTGACTTCGGCTCAGGTCATGATCTCACAGTTTGTGAGTTCAAGCCCCATGCTGGGCTCTGCACTGACAGCTCAGAGCCTGGAGTCGGCTTCAGGTTCTGTATGTCCCTCTCTCTCTGCCCTTCCCCTGCTCGTGATCTGTCTCTGTCTCTGTCTCTCAAAAATAAATAAACATTAAAAACATTTTTAATGTTATTCTAAAAATGATTACAAATAATCTATAGAAAACAGAAAAATGGAAAAACAAAAGGACAAACAGAAAATAAAAAACACACTGACTGAAGACCTAACATATCAATACTTACATTAAATATAAAAGGTCTAGGGATACCTATTAAAAGACAGAGTAGTAGAGTGGGTTAAAAATGTGGTACAAGAAACTTACATAAGATGTAGGCAGGTTAAATGTAAAAGGATAAAGAAATGTGTTTAAGGCAAAAATTAATAAAAAGAAAGCAGGACTAACTATATTAAGATTAGATGAAGTAGATTTTGGACAAAGAACAGTAACAGAGACAGAGAATGAATTATATATGGCAAAAGGGTTAATCTACCAAGATTATACATATACGAGAGAGCTACAAAGTATGTGAAACAGGAACTGAGAATTAAAAGAATAAATTCACAATTGTAGTTAGAGACTTTGATACCCTATCTAAACAATCGATAGAACAAATAGAGAAAAAAATCAGGAAGTGTATACAATTCAATAATATCATCACTCAATATAATTGAATGGACAGTGAAAGAAAACTCTACCCAAAAAGAGCAGAATATACATTCTTTTAAAGTTCCCATGGAAAATATATACCAAGACAGACCCATATCCTTGTCCATAAAATAATCCTTAAAAATCTTTTAATTGAAATAATTTAGAATATGTTTTTAGAGAAAAATAGAATTAATATAGAAACAAATTGATAACAATTTACCAACACTAGGAAACTAAGAAACACACTTCTTTTTTTTAAAAAAAAGATTTATTTATTTAGGAAGAGAGAGAGAAACCCAAGCACTAATAGTGCAGAGCCCAATGTGGGGCTCGATCCCACCTTGAGATTATGACTTGAGACAAAAATCAAGAGTCAGATGCTTAACACACTGAGCTACCTAGATGCCCCAAGAAACTCCCAAATGACACATGGCCAAAGAGTAAATCCCAAGAAAAAAAAATTGTTAAGTTACATTGAACTTAAGATAAATGAAAACAAAACATATCAAAATCTGTGGGATGTAGCAAAGCAGTACTAAGAGGCAAATTTATAGTACTAAATATATACATTATAAAAGGGGAAAGTCTCAAATCTATAAGCTCCCACTTCAAAAACTTGCCAAAAAAAGAGCAAAATAAACTCAATACAGGCAGAAAGAAGGAATAATAAATAAGAAAGAAGGAAAGAAAAATAGAAATAAGTGGAATTGTTTCTAGCAAAACAATAGAGAAAATCAATAAGACAACTAGTTGGTTCTTTGAAAAGATAAATAAAATTGCAAACTTCTAACAATAACAACAAAGAAAAAGAGACATGCATTATCAATAGTAAATAAAACAGGATATCACTAAAGACGCTATTGACATCAGATGATGATGATGATGATGATGGAATACTACAGACAATTCTACATTGGTAGAGTTAACAACTGAGGCAAGATGGACCAGTTCCTTGAAAAATACCACTAGCAAACACACCGGATTTGAAATAGATAATCTGAATAGGCCTATAAGTATTAAGGAAATTGAATTCATAATTTAAAAACTCCAAAAGAAATATCTCCAGGCCCAAATGGCTTCACTGGAGAATTCTACCAAACATTTAAAAAATTAGCATCAATTCTAGGGGTGCCTGGATGACTCAGTCAGTTAAGTGTACAACTCTTGATTTTGACTCAGGTCATGGCTCAAAATTTGTGGAATCAAGTCCCATGTCAGGCTCCACACTGACAGCACGGAGCCTGCTTAGGATTTTCTTTCTCTCTTTCTTTCTCTCCCCTTCCCCTACTTGCTCTCTCTCAAAATAATAAATAGGCTGTATACATTAAAAAAAGAATTAGCATCAATGCTAAACAGACTTTTTTAAAAAAAATTTTTTAGCGTTTTTATTTTATTTTTGAGAAACATAGAGACAGAGCATGAGCAAAGGAAGGGCAGAGAGAGAGGGAGATACAGAATCTGAAGCAGGCTCCAGGCTCTGAGCTGTCAGCAAAGAGCCCGACGCGGGGCTCGAACACACAGAGATCATGACCTGAGCTGAAGTCGGCCGCTTAACCGACTGAGCCACCCAGGTGCCCCTAAACAAACTTTTTTAGAAAATAGAAGTGAAAGGAACATTTCTTAATGCATATTATTAAATTAGTATTACCATTATTCCAAAACCAGACAAAGACAATACAAAATGGAAAACTAAAAGACCTTAAAAACGAAGATTCGGGGATGCCTGGGTAACTCAGTCAATTAAGTTCTGAGTCTTGATCTTAGGGTCATGGGATCAAGCCACTTGTTGGACTCCACACTGGACTTGGAGCCTACTTAAAAAAAAAACAGACAAAAACAAAGATGCAAAATCGTTTTAAAATGTTAGGATATAGAATTCATAAATATTTTAAAATAATTATACACCATGACTAAGTGGAGCTTAACCCACTGATGCAAGATCTAAATCTCTCACAAACAAATTAACCAGAATGAATCATGTATATAAAATATAAAACAGAAAACTACCTATAGAACAATGGAGAGTATAATAAATATATTTAATTGCATCTTTAGTCTTGGATTATAGGGGTTTGCTATGCTTATCCAAAAGTAAGAACTACATAAAGAATATTTGAGGGGCGCCTGGGTGGCTCAGTTGGTTAGGCATCCAACTTTGGCTTATGTCACAATCTCATAGTTGGTGAGTTTGAGCCCTGTGTCCAGCTCTGCATTGACAGCTCAGAGCTAGGAGCCTCCTTCAGATTCTCTGTCTGTCTGTCTGTCTCTCTCTCTCTACCCTGCCCCCACTTGTGCCCTGTCTCTCTCTCTAAAAAATAAACATTTTTTAAAAGAATATTTAATTCGGGTAGTAAATATCATACAACAAATAAAAAACTTAAAATAATTAAAGTCAGTTACACAATGTTATACAATACTGATTTAAGATTTATTTACAATTTGGGAATTCGTGATTTGGACAATGAGAATTTTCTTTTGGATTTGGCATGGCAATAAATAGTTTGACTGACAGTATGGTCCCTGCCCAGGTACAGAAACTAGGGGTGAACAATATTTTTTTTTTAATGTCACTGAGCAATAAGTTAAAACTACAATAAAATTAATGTCTAAGTCTGAAGCAAGAGGGTTTAGTTAGAATTTAAGTGCTCATATGAACACATTATCTCTGACATGAGGAAATTTGTTTCATTATTATTAGGAATTATCTGCTTTAAAAAGGAGAGTGAGGGAGATACATCATTAACAATATATCATACATTTTCTCATTGCATTCTCTCACTTTTTTTTCCTTTGCCAGAAACAAATCCTTTTTCTGCACTTTAATTAAACTCAAACAAACTTTAATTTTGTTTTTTAAAATTTTTGTAACATTTATTTATTTTTGAGACAGAGAGACAGAGCACGAGCTGAGGAGGAGCAGAAAGAGAGGGAGACAGAATCAGAAGTAGGCTCAGAGCTGTCAGCACAGATCCCAACGCGAGGCTCGAACTCACAAACCATGAGATCATGACCTGAGCGGAAGTCAGACGCTCAACCAACTTTGCCACCCAGGTGCCCCTTAAGCACACTTTTAAAAAGGGACATAGGATAAAAGAAAATATTTAAAATCTTATCCTTATTCTATATCTTAGGGAAGAAATGTCTAGAAGAAATATAATGTGACCTATAAATATAACCAATGTATGTAATTTTAAATTTTCTAGTAGCTATACTTAAAAAAATCTAAAATAGATTAAATATTAATAATACATTTTATTTAGCCTAATATATTCAAAGCTTTATTGTGTTAGCATAAAATATTAGATATTTTAGATTTCTTTCCTATACTAAGTCTTTGAAATCTGGTATATATTTTACATTTGCAGTGCATTCATTTCAGACTAGCCACATTTCAACTGCTCAGTAGCCACCGCCTAGTAGCTCTCCTACTGGACTGTGAAGCTTAGAGAACAAATAGCAAATGTTTTCTTTGTTAAAAAGATTTCATGTAGTGATTAGAACCACCCTATTTCCTTGGCATGCCTAAAATCTTCATATATTTACGCTGCTAGATTCTAATCTGTAGAGTAGAATGGACTTTTTAGTAGTAATATACAATTGCCTATTCAAGGTTGGTTTATGTCTTCATCAGGTCTTCATTCCTTTTTGTGAACTAAAATTTGTCTGTAATGGTGTGGAAAATCAAGAACGAACTGCAACATTTTGCAATAGTTCTGTAGTAGTGATATAATAATAGATCACATTAATCAAAAAGAAAAAGATATGCTCTTGAATATCTTTTGCACTTGCTTTTTTTCTTCTATCGAAATATAGTTGACGCACAATGTTATATTAGAGTCAGGTGTACAATATAGTGATCCGACAAGCTTATATATTATGCTTAACCACGATGTAGCAGCTATCTGTTAGCATACAACACTATGACAATATCATTGACTATATTCTTTATCTCGTACCTTTCATTCCCATGACTTATTTATTCCATAGTTGGAAGATTGTACCTCCACCCTCCTAACCCATTTTGCCCATCATTCCAACACTTTCGCCTCTAGTAACTGCCAGTTTGTTCTCTATGTTGATGGGTCTGTTTCTGCCCTGTGTTTAGTCATTTGTTTTAGTTTTTAGATTCTGTATGTAAGTTAAATCACATGGTATCTATCTTTCTCTGTTTGACTTATTTCACTTAGCATAATACCCTCTAGGTCCATCCATGTCGTTGCAGATGGCAAGACCTCATTTTTTTTACATGGATGAGCAATATCCCATTTAATATATATGTACATACATACACACCAATTCTGTACCTATTCTCTGTTTATGAACACTTGGGTTGCTTCCATATCTTGACTATCATGAATAATGCTTTAATAAACATGAGGTTTCATATATCTTATCAAATTAGTGTTTTTGTGTGGGTTTTTTTTTGGGAGGGGAGGGGGAGTACATACCCTGTAGTGGAATTACTGGATCATATGGTATTTCTATTTATAACTTTTCAAGAAATGTCTATCCTGTGTTCCGTACTGGCAACATCAACTTGCATTTCCACCAACAGTGTACACGGTTCTTTTTTCTCCTTATCCTTCCCAGCACTTGTTATTCCTTGTCTTTTTGATACTAGTCATTCTGACAGATGTAAGGTGATAATGTCATCGCTGTTTTGATTGGCATTTTCATGATGACTCGTTATCCTCGAATCTGTCTGTGACTATCTGTAGGTCTTTTTTGGAAAAATGTGTATTCAGGCCATTTTCCCATTTTTAAATCAGATTTATTTGGTGTTAAATTGAATAAGTTCTTTGTGTATTTTGAATATTGACCCCTTGTCAGTTATATCATTTGCAAATATCTTCTCCCATTCAAAGATTGTCTTTTAATTTTGTTTATAGTTTCCGTTGCTATGCAAGAGAGTTTGTTTTGATGTAGTCCCAATATCTTTTTTTTTTTTTTTGGTAGTGTCTTTGTCTGCTTTTTGTATCAGAGTAATGCTGGCCTTGTAAAATGTAATTGGAATCTTTTCTTCCTCCTCTCTTTTTTGGAATAGTTTGAAGAGAATAGGGATTAACTCTTGTGTAAATATTTGGTAGCATTCACTTGTGAATCCATCTGCTACTAAAATTTTATTTGTTTATAGCTTATTTAATTACCAGTTCAATTTCATGACTAGTAATAAGTTTGTTCAGATTTTTTAATTCTTCCTGATTCACTTTTAGAAGATTACATATTACTACAATTTATCCTTTTCTTCTAGGTTGCCCAAGTATGTTGGCACATAATTTTTTGTAGTTTTCTTTTTTTTTTTACCTTTTGAAATGATTTTTTTTGAATAATTTATTGTCAATTACGTTTCCATACAACACCCTGTGATAATCCCAACAAGTGCCCTCCTTCTCCGTGCCCATCACCCACTCTCCCCCATCCCACACCCCCCTCTCCCCTCAGTTTGTTCTTAGTCTTTGAGAGTCTCCCATGTTATGTCTTCCTTCCTCTCTGTGGCATTTTTTCTTCCCTTCCTTCCCCTCTTCCCCTCCCCCCTGGTTTTCTGTTAGATCTCCCAAAGCCTACCTATGCATAGGAACATATGGCATCTGTCTTTCTCTGCCTGACTTATTTCACTTGCATAATATCCTCCAATTCCATCCATGTTGCCACACATGGCCAGATTTCATTCTTTCTCATTGCTGCATAGTATTCCATTGTATATATATATACCACACCTTCTTTATCCAATCATCAGTTGATGGACACTTAGTCTCTTTCCATGATTTGGCTATTGTCGAAAGTGCTGCTATGAACATCAGGGTACACGTGCCCCTATGAATCAGCATTCCTGTGTCTCTTGGGTAGATTCCTAACAGTGGTATTGCTGGGTCATAGGGTAAGTCTATTTTCATTTTTTTGAGGAACCTCCACACAGTTCTCTAGAGCGGCTGCACCAGTTTGCATTCCCACCAACAGTGCAAGAGGGTGCCTGTTTTTCCACATCCTCTCCAGCATCCTTTTTCCATTGGATACATTTTCCTGCTTTGTCAAAGATTATTGGCCATATACTTGCAGATCCATTTCTGAGTTTTCTATTCTATTCCATTGGTCTATAGTTTCCTGATTTATTCATTTTAGCCACTCTGACTGGTGTGAGATGGTATCTCAGTGTGGTTTTGATTTGTATTTCCCTGATGATGAGTGACATTGAGCATCGTTTCATGTGTCTGTTTGCCATTTGGATGTCTTCTTTGGAGAAGAGTCTATTCATATCTTCCGCCCATTTCTTCACTGGGTTATTCGTTTTCGGGTGTGGAGTTTGGTAAGTTCTTTATAGATTTTAGATATTAGTCCTTTATCCGAGATGTCACTTACGATGATCTTTTCCCATTCCGTTGGTTGCCTGTCCGTTTTGTTGGTTGTTTCTTTTGCCGTGCAGAAGCTTTTTATCTTGATGAGGTCCCAGTAGTTCATCTTTGCTTTTAATTCCCTTGCCTTTGGAGACGTGTCAAGAAAGAAACTGATGCGTCTTAGGTCAAAGAGGCTTTTTCCTGCTTTCTCCTCTAGGATTTTGACGGTTTCCTGTCTTACATTCAGATCTTTTATCCATTTAGAATTTATTTTTGTGAGTGGTGTAAGAAAGTAGTCTAGTTTCATTCTTTTGCATGTTGCTGTCCGTTTCTCCCAGCACCATTTATTAAAGAGGCTGTCTTTTTTCCATTGGATACATTTTCCTGCTTTGTCAAAGATTAGTTGGCCATATACTTGCGGGTCCATTTCTGAGTTTTCTATTCTATTCCATTGGTCTATGTGTCTATTTTTGTGCCAATACCATACAGTCTTGATGACTACCGCTTTGTAGTAGAGGTTAAAGTCTGAGATTGTGATGCCTCCCACCTTGGTTTTATTCTTCAGTATTACTTTGGCTATTCGGGGTCTTCTGTGGTTCCATACAAATTTTAGGATTGTTTGCTCTAGCTTTGAGAAGAATGCTGGTGCAATTTTGATTGGGATTGCATTGAATGTGTAGATTGCTTTGGGTAGTATTGCCATTTTAATGATATTTATTCTTCCAATCCATGAACATGGGATGTTTTTCCATTTCCTTGTGTCTTCCTCAATTTCCTTCGTAAGTTTTTTATAGTTTTCAGTGTAGAGGTCTTTCACATCTTTGGTTAGGTTTATTCCTAAGTATTTAATGGTTTTTGATGCAATTGTGAAAGGGATTAGCTTCTTTATTTCTCTTTCTGCTGCTTCATTGTTGGTGTATAGAAATGCCACCGATTTCTGTACATTGATTTTGTACCCTGCAACTTTGCTGAAGTCATGGATCAGTTCTAGTAGGCTTTGGTGGATTCCGTCGGGTTTTCCATGTAAAGTATCATGTCATCTGCAAAAAGTGAAAGTTTGACTTCCTCCTTGCCAATCTTGATGCCTTTTATTTTGTTTTGTTGTCTGATTGCTGATGCTAAGACTTCCAACACTGTGTTAAATAGCAATGGCGAGAGTGGACACCCCTGTCGCGTTCCTGATCTCAGGGGGAAGGCTCAATTTTTCCCCATTGAGAATGATATTAGCTGTGGGCTTTTCATAGATGGCTTTTATGATGTTTAAGTATGTTCCTTCTATCCCGACTTTCTCGAGGGTTTTTATTAAGAAAGGGTGCTGTATTTTGTCAAATGCTTTTTCTGCATGTATTGACAGGATCATATGGTTCTTATCTTTTCTTTTGTTAATGTGATGTATCACGTTGATTGATTTGCGAATATTGAAACAGCCCTGCAACCCAGGGAAGAATCCTACTTGATCATGGTGGATAATTCTCTTTATGTGCTGTTGGATTCGATTTACTAGTATCTTGTTGAAAATTTGTGCATCCATGTTCATCAGGGATATTGGCCTGTAATTCTCTTTCTTTGCTGAGTCTCTCTCTGGTTTGGGAATCAAAGTGATGCTGGCTTCATAAAATGAGTCAGGGAGTTTTCCTTCCGTTTAAATTTTTTTGGCACAGCTTGAGGAGGATAGGAATTAACTCTATTTTAAATGTCTGTTAAAATTCCGCAGGGAAGCCATCTGGTCCAGGGCTTTTATTTGCTGGGAGGTTTTTGATAACTGATTCTATTTCTTCACTAGTTATGGGTCTGTTCAAATTTTCTATTTCTTCCCGTTTGAGTTTTGGTAGCGTGTGGCTATTTAGGAATTTGTCCATTTCTTCCAGGTTGCTGAGTTTGGTGGCATATAATTTTTCATAGTATTCTCTGATGATTGCTTGTATTTCTGAAGGATTGGTTGTAATTACTCCCTTTTCATTCACAATTTTATCTATTTGAGTTCTCTCTCTTTTATTTTTGAGAAGCCTGGCTAGAGGTTTGTCTATTTTGTTTATTTTTCAAAGAACCAGCTTTTGGTTTCATTGGTCTGTTCCACTACTTTTTCTGTTTCCATATGATTAATTTGTGCTCTGATCTTTGTTATTTCTCTCTTTCTGCTGGGCTTCGGTTGTTTTAGTTGTTCTGCTTCTAGTTCTTTTAGGCGTGCCGTTAGAATTTATGTTATTGATTTTTCTTATTTCTTGAGGTGGGCCTGGATTGCAATATATTTCCCTCTCAGGACTGCCTTTGCTGCATCCCAGAGCGTTTGGATTGTTGTATTTTCATTTTCATGTGTTTCCATGTATTTTTTAATTTCTTCTCTGATTGCTTGGTTGACCCACTTGTCTTTTAGTAGGTTATTTCTTAGCCTCCATGTTTTTGGATATTTTCCAGGCTTTCTCCTGTGGTTGATTTCAAGTTTCAAAGCATTGTGGTCTGACAGTGTGCACGGTATGATCTCAATTCTTTTATATTTATTCAGAGCTTCCCTGTGCCCTAGAATGTGGCCTATCTTGGAAAATATACCGTGTGAAGTTGAGAAGAATGTAAATTCCTTTGCTTCTGGGTGAAGGACCCTGAAGATGTCTGTTAGGCTCATCTGTTCTAATGGGTCGTTCAGGGCCATTGTTTCTGTGGTGATTTTTCTGTTTTGTGGATCTATCCAATGCTGAGAGTGGAGTGTTAAGGTCCCCTACCATTAGGACATCGATGAGGTTGATAATGGTTGTAATTAGTTGTTTTACAAATTTGGGTGCCCCTGAATTCGGCGTATAAATATTTATAATTATTAGCTCTTCCTGCTGGATGGTCCCTGAGACTGATATATAATGTCCTTTTTCATCTCTTATTACATCGTTCATTTTATAGTCTAATTTGTCTGATATAAGTGTGGCTACTCCAGCTTTCTTCTGACTTCCAGTAGCATGGTAGATAGTTCTCCATCCCCTCACTTTCAATCTGAAGGTGTCCTCAGGTTTAAGATGAGTTTCTTGAAGACAGTAAATAGATGGGTCTTGTTTTTTAATCCATTCTGTTACCCTATGTCTTCTGATTGGCGCATTTAGTCCATTTACATTCAGTGTTAATATGAAAAATATGGGCTTACAGTCACTGTATTATCTGTAAGTTTCATGTTCGTAAGGCTGTCCCTGGCAGTTTGTGTTCTTTGCAACCTTGCCTTCATAGCGTGCCCCTTGAATCTCTTGCAGTGCTGGCTTATTTGTGATAAATTCTTTCAATTTTTGTCTGTTGGGAAAAATCTTGATCTCTCCTTCTATTCTGAATGACAGGCTAGCCGGATACAGAATTCTTGGTTGCATATCCTTCTTGCTCATCACATTGAAGATGTCCTGCCATTTCTTCTGGCTTGCCAAGTTTCTGTAGATAAGTCTGGTACTACCCTTATATGTCTGCCTTTGTATGTTAAGGTTCTTTTGTCCCCAGATGCTATCAGGATTCTCTTTCTATCTTTGTATTTTGCCAGCTTCACTATGATGTGCCGTGCAGAAGGTCTATTCAAGTTACGTCTGAGGGGAGTTCTCTGTGCCTCTTGGATTTCCATGCCCGTTTCCTTCCTCATGTCGGGGAAGTTCTCAGCAATGATTTGTTCAAGAACCCCTTTGACTCCTTTCTCTCTCTCTTCTTCCTCTGGAACTCCTATGATACGGATATTGTTTCTTTTGAGTGCATCACTCAGCTCTTGAATTCTCCTTTCCTGTTCCTGGATCAGCTTCTCTCTCTTTTTATCTGCTTCCTCTTTTTCAATGATTTTATCTTCTAATGCACTAACTCTTTCCTCTGCCTCTTCAATCCGTGCTGTGGCTGCTTCCAATTTGCCTTGTATTTCATCCAAGGTCTTTTTAAATTTCTCCTGACCGTTTTTAAGGTTCTTGAACTCTGCCGCGTGGGACCCCTTGCATTCATCTATGCTTTTTTCAAGCCCAGTGATTAGTTTTATGATTATCATTCTGTATTCATGTTCTGTTATGTTGCTTATATCTGTTTTCATCAATTCTTGAGCTGTCACTGCTTCTTGTAGATTCTTTTGAGGAGAATTCTTCCGTTTCATCATTTTGGCTAGATGTGTTTTGGATTGTTTCTTGAAGTTGCCCTGGAAAGGAAAACAGACTGACAGACAAACAGAAAACAGAAGTACTCAAACGAACTGACAAATGATACAGACAAGCAGTTCACAACAGAAAAAAGAATAACAAATGACTCTCTGAGGGCAATGTCCTGAGGTACCAGATTCACGTTAAGGACAGGGTATGTAGTGTGCTGGTGGCAGAGCATATATAGAAAGAATAATGACAGGTGCGGGAAGAAGAAGGAAAAGGACTTTGCCCAGGTAGAGCGACTAAAGGGCTTAATCCAGACTGAGAGAAATCAGAATAAGGACGAGTGCAAGGGAAAAGGAATAAAGATCGATGTCGTCTAGATGAACTTATGTGGCCTGGTTATTCCAGAAAGAGGGATAGGGAAGTACAGAAGGAGGTGTAGAACATGCCTTGAGAGAGTGGGTTAAAAAAATGTTTAAGCCAGACATTACCCTGGATAACCAGCTCAGGGGTGGGGATCGGTAGGAATGAGAAAGGGAAGGATAAAGGGAGGGATACATTTAAAAAAGAAAAAATGACTGGAGTTACTTCAGGCAGCAATCTCCACTTGGCATCAGTCACTCCTGCTGATATGTTGGGAGGGGCATGCGTTGGTGTAGGCAAGTCCCGCCTCCACTCTGCAGGGATGGCTTTTGGGGTGACTTCCTGGCTTGTGAGACAACAATGGCGACTCTTCAGTCCCTCGCCACCAGTCCTGGAGTCTTTATTCGCCCCTTTATTTCTGTTCTCTCTCCACCAAGAGGCGCTGGCCTAGTGCAGTTCACCGGGCAGTGACGCGAAGTCTGCCACCCCCGATTTCGCTGTAATTGTTTCGGGGTTAGAGGTGCTCGCAGACCGCGCCGCCTGGGGCTTCCTGGGTCCCCGCTGCCAGTCCCTGCAGCACGCACGTCCCAGCGGCTTGGGACGGGGTTGGCGCGGTCCCGGCAGCGCGAGGGGAGTGCTGCTTCTTGCCACTGAACTTCTCTTCAAAAGCCCTGCATTTAGGGGCTGGATGGTAGCAGTCTCACCCGCTCTGGCCCTCTCGTTCAGATGTTGTTTGATCGGCACTTTCCCAGCTATCTCCGAAGACGCTCACCCTCCCCTCAGCTCAGCTTCCCGAGTTTGTTTTATCCATCCCAGATTAAACTCACGTTTTAGCTGGGCCGTGTCTGGTTTCGCCTTCATACCTTGTAAGCTGCAGCACCTTTTCTCCCCGATTCTTGGAGTTGAGAGAGACTTTGGTTTCAGCCATCCCGTTTAAAGGGCAAGCAAAATACTGGAGCCCCCTACTCCTCCGCCATGTTGATCACCTCCTGACTTTTTGTAGTTTTCTATTATAATCCTTCGTATTTCTGTGTTGTCAGTTATTTCTTCTCCTTCATTTCTAATTTCTTCTCTTTCATTTCTAATTTTGTTTGGATTCTCTCTTTTTTTTACTGGTAAGTCTAGCTAAAGATTGATCACATTTATTTATATTTTTGAAGAACCAACTTTTAGTTCTTTGATCTATTGTATTTTTATTTTTTTTTCTTTTTTCTTTTTTTAAAATTTTTAATGTTTATTTTTGAGAGAGAGAGAGAGAGAGACAGAGCACAAGAAAGGGAGGGGCAGAGAGAGAGAGAAGGAGACACAGAATCTGAAACAGGCTCCAGGCTCTCAGCTGTCCGCACAGAACCCAGTATGGGGCTTGAACTCACGATCACGAGATCATGACCTGAGCCAAAGTTGGATGCTTAACCAACCGAGCCCCCTAGGCGCCCTGATCTATTGTTTATTTTAAAGTCTCTATTTCATTTATTTCTACTCTGGCTTACTAATTCTTAAACCTTGGGCTTATTAATTCTTCAAAACCTTGGGCTTTTCTCTTTCTATTTCTTTTAGATGTAAGGTTAGGATTGTTTGTGTGAGATTTTTCTTGTTTCTTGAGATAGGTCTATATTACTATAAATTTCCATCTTTGAACTGCTTTTACTGTATCCCCCAAATTTTGGACTGTTTATTTTTTCTTTTTACTTCTCTCCATGTATTATTTTTTTAATTTCATCTTTGATTTCTTCATTGACTGTTTGGTTTTTTAGTAGCATATTGTTTAGCCTCCATATGCATCTGTGGTTTTCTCTTGTCTTTTTCTTGTAATTAATTCTAGCTGCATATCATAATAGTTGGAAAAGATGATTGATATTGGTTTCAATCTTCTTTTTTTTTTTTAAATGTTTTTCTTATGTTTGAGAGAGAGAGAGAGAGAATGAGCAGGAGAAGGGCAGAGAGAGAGGAAGACACAGAATCCGAAGCAGCCTCCTGGCTCTGAACTATCAACACAGAGTCTGATGTGGGCCTCGAACTAACAAACTGCGAGATCATCACCTGAGCTGAAGTCAGATATTCAACTGACTGAACCACCCAGGCACCCCGGTTTCAATCTTCTTAAATTTATTGAGACTTGTTTTGTGGCCTAACATCTCATCTATTCCAGAGAATGTTACATATGCACTTGAAAAAAAATGTGCATTCTTTTGTTTTTGGATGGAACATTCTATATATACATTATGTCCATCTGGTGTAACGTGTCATTTAAAGACCCTGTTTCCTTATTGATTTTCTGTTTGAGGTTCTATTCATTGATGTTAGTGGGTGTTAAAATTCCCTAGCATTATTATAATACTGTCAATTTCTGTCTTTAGGTCTGCTAATATTTAATTTATGTACTTAGGCACTCCTATGTTGAGTGAATAGATATTTACAATAGTCATATTGTCTTTGGATTGATGCCTTTATCATTATGTAATACTCTCCCTTGTCTCTTGTTATAGTCTTTATTTTAAAGTCTATTTTGTCTGGCATAAGTATTGCTACCTGGCTTTTTCTTCTTCTTCCAGTTGCCAGGAATAGCTTTTTCAATTCCTTCACTTTCAATCTGCATATATCTTTAGGTCTGAGGTGAGTCTCATTTAGGCAGCATATAGTAGCGTCTTCTTTTGTTTTGTAGTGTTTCATCTATTCTGTCATCTTGTGTCTTTTGATTGGAATATTTAGACCATTTACATTTAAAGTTTATTTATAAGTATGTATTTATTACCATTTTTTCATTGTTTTCCATTGTTTTTGTAGTTCTCATTTCCTTTCTTCTCTTGCTCTCTTTCCTTGTGATGGATGACTTTAGTGTTGTGCTTGGTTTTCATTCTCTTTATTTTTTGTGTATCTATTATGGTTTTTTTTTGTGTGCGTGTTGTTACCATGTGAAACCATGAGGCTCAAATATACCATTCAAAGTATATAGCAGTGTATATTGTGTTGATGGTCACTTAAGTTTGAACACATTCTAAAATAACTTCATTTTTACTTACCCGCCTCAAGGTTTTATGTATATGTTGTCATATTTTACATATTTTTATTTTGCGAATTCTCTTAACTATTTTTTTAGATATAACTGATTTTACTACTTTTCACTTTTAACCTTCATACTAGCTTTATAAGTGATTACTATCTTTTTCACCTGTGTGCTTTTAGTCATGATTTTTTTTCCTTTTATAATTTTCTTCTAATTATAGGTTTTAACTTTCTATTTAAAAAGTCCCTTTCAGGGATGCCTGGGTGGCTCAGTCAGTTAAGTGTCCTACTTCAGCTCAGGTCATGATCTCACGGCTTATGGGCTCGAGCCCTGCATTGGGCTCTGAGTTGTCAGGCTATCAGATTCTGTGCCTCCCTCTCTCTTCCCCTCCCCTGCTCGTGCTCTGTGTCTCTGCCTCTCAAAAGTAAATAAACATTAAAAAACATTTTTTTTTTCAGTCTCTTTAAGATTTTTTATAAATAAGTTTAGTGGTGACAAACTCCTTCAACGTTAGTCTGGGAACTCTTTAGCTCTCTTTCAATTTCTCAGCAATAATCTTGTCAGGTAGAGTATACTTGGTTGTAAGATTTTTCCTTCTGCTGTTTGAATACATATGCCACTCCTCTGGCCTGCAAAGTTTTAAAAAACTTTTTTAATTTTATTATTTATTTTTCAGAGAGAAAGAGTGAGGGAGGGGCAGAGAGAGAGGGAGACATAGAATCTGAAGCAGGCTCCAGACTCTGAGCTGTCAGCACAGAGCCAGACACAGGGTTCAAACCCATGAACCGTGAGATCATGACCTGAGCCGAAGTCAGATGCTTAATCAACTGAGCCATGCAGGCACCCCTGGCCTGTAAAGTTTTTGCTGAAAAATTAGCTGATAGCCTAATGGGCTTTTCTTTTTATATAATTAGTTGCTTCTCTCTTACTGCTTTCACAATTATCTGTATCTTTAATCTTTGATATTTTAATAATTATGTGGTTTAGTTGGGTCTCCTTGAGTTCATCTTATTTGGAATGCTCTGTGTTTTTTGTTTTTAATTTTTATTTATTTTTTAAATTTACATCCAAGTAGTTCACGTATAGTGCAACAGTGATTTCAGGAGTAAATTCCTTAATGCCCCTTACCAATTTAACCCATCCCCCCCCCACAATCCTTCCTGTAAACTTCTGTTTGTTCTTCATATTTAAGAGTCTCTTATGTTTTTGTCCCTCTCCTTGTTTTTATATTATTTTTGCTTCCCTTCCCTTGTGTTCATCTGTTTTGTATCTTTTTTCTATTTTTTATTAATAACTTATTGTCAAATTTGTTTCCATACAACACCCAGTGCTCATCCCAACAAGTGCCCTCCTCCTCTGTGCCCGTCACTCACTCTTCCACCTCCCACACCCCCTCTCCCCTCAGTTTGTTCTTAGTCTTTGAGATCTCTTATGTTTTGTCTCCCTCCCTCTCTGTGGCTTTTTTCCTTCCCCTCTTCTCCTCCCTCCTGGTTTTCTGTTAAGTCTCGCAAAGTCCACCTATGCGTGGAAATAAGTCCTTGTATCAGTGAAGTCACATGATATTTGTCTTTTCTGACTAATTTTGCTTAGCATAATACCTTCTAGTTCCATGGGTCTCTCAGTTTAACCTGAAGCAGGATGTCTGTTTCCTTCCCTAGGTTAGGGAAGTTTTCCACAATTATTTGTTCAGATAAATTTTCTGTTCTTTTCTCTTGCTCTTTCACTTCTTGGACCCCAATTATACTAATGTTTGTTCACTCGATGTTGTCCAAGAGATCCCTTAACTTATCCTAATTTTTTAAGTTATGTTTTCCCTTTTGCTATTCATCATGGATGCTTTCCATTACTCTGGGTCCCAGATCACTGATCCAGTCTTCTGCAGCCTCTAATCTTTCTTTTTTTATTTTTTTTAATGTTTATTTATTTCTGAGAGAGAGAGAGAGAGAGAGAGAGAGAGAGAGAGAGAGAGAGAAATAGTGTGTGAACAGGGGAGGCGCAGAGAGAGAAGGAGACACAGAATCCAGAGCAGGCTCCAGACTTTGGGCTGTCAGCACAGAGCCCGATGTGGGGCTAAAACTCATAGAGCACAAGACTATGACCTGAGCTGAAGTCGAACGCTTAACCGACAGAGCCACCCAGGTGCCCCCTGCAGCGTGTAATCTACTGTTGATTCCCTCTGGTGTATTTTTCACTTTAGTTATTGAATTCTTCAACTCCGATTTTTTAAAATATATTCTCTTTGCCGAAGCTCTCACTGAATTCATCACTCTTGTCTCCAGTCTAGTGAGCATCTTTATGATCATTGATCATTACTTTAAGCTCTTATCATGTAGATCGCTAACTTTTTGTTTGCTTTAGTTCTTTATCTAGAGTTTTGTCTTGTTCTTTTCTTTAGAACCTATTCCTCTGTCTCGTCACTTTTCTTGACTTTCTGTATTTGTATTATGAATTAGGTGGAAGAGCTATTTCACCTAAACTCGAAGTGATGATACTGTGTTTGGTCATCACCTGTGGGAATGTGTGTGCCTGGTAACTTTGGCTGGCTGGCTGGCTGGAGCTGTGGCTGTCATGAACTAGGGTCCTAGGGTACTCTGTGCTGGGGACACCCTGGTGGGATGACTAGAGCCGAAGTGTGTGCAGGTCAGGGGAGTCCTAGGGTGGTCTGTACAGAAGGAACCCTGGCTAGACAGTTAAAGCTGAAGTGGTGCAAGTGAGGGAGTCCTCAGGCTCTCCACACAGAAGTTGTCCTGGGAGAACAGTTAAACCTGAAGTGGGTGCAAGCCTTAGTGTGGGGTACTCCTCACAGGAAGCACCCTGGTGGTGTGGCTAAAGCCAAGGCAGGCATGGGACAGTGGTTTCTAGAGTGCTCTGTGTAAGGGGGCACCCTGAAAGTGTGGCTGGAGCCAAAGTAGTGTGGGCTTAGAGTGTCCTGGGGTGATATGCACCTGTCATCTTGGTGAAATGGTGGGACCCATAGTGAGTGCTACCCAGAGGTGTCCCAATGTGTGCCACACTGAGGATGCCTTGATGGAATGATTGGGGCTGGTATGAGCAAGGGACCCCAGGTTCACTGAGGTGGTAGGCTGGAACCTGCTCCTGTCTATGCCATCAAGGGGGGATGTAAACCATGGCTTTGTCAGCTCCTCTGAACTGGAGAGAGTTTTCGTGAAGTTCTACATTTGGGTACTTTATATTCTAGTTGCTCTTTTAAATTAAGGCTTTTTTCTGTGCTCTATGGCATCTGGGGCCCAGGACTCAGTGAGGTGGAAGGCCAGCTATGGTACTTGGACACTGTTCCCAACTGCAAGGTAGAGACATAACATAAATTGTGGCTCTTGCCAGGCCCGCCAACCTGAAGATAGTTCCAGCACCTCCCCTTCCCCTACTTGGCAGGAGAATGTTGGTTCCTTTACATTCTAATTGTCCCTTGAAACCACAGCTTTTCTTTATCCCTCCAAGGCAGACAAATCTGCTCATAGTTATTCAGTACTATCCCTCCCTCCTCCAGTTTGTAGGGTGGGGGATTGCCTTAATTATCATGTCTCTATCCCCTTGCTATTCTCTGTGTTGTCTCTCTTTTATTGTATAGAATCTGTTCATTTAGCCCCCAGTTCTTTTTCAGGAGAAATTGCTTTATATATAGATACAGATTTGGTACGTCTGTGGAGAAGGTGAGTTCAAGGTTTGCCTACATCACCACCTTGGAATAGAACTTTGCTTTTTTTTTTTTTTTTTTTTTATAATTTCAGTTATCTGAAGAGAGAGAGGTAAGGAGGCAAGGTCTGTAACTGAAATAAGAAATCATGATTTATCATTCAGTTAGGGAACGAACTGTTTAACTACTTTTGGGAGGGAATTCTAGGGCAATGGGATTATGTGTTGGAGTTTCTCAAATGTCCAGATAATGCAAAGAATTAATAGAACAAATGGCTAAATAAAACACCATATTGAACCTGCCCTTTGGAATTTTTTTTTTCTTCATTTTACCCTAATTTTAGTCATCTCTGGACTTTCTGCATTGACAGACACAGAGCACAACATTTACTTCCCATCTCCATGGCTACTACCTTCTTCTCAACAACCGTCTTTTTGTCTCTGGATTATTTAACAGCCTTGGAATCCTCTCCTTCCTTCTGCCTGTGCTGCTCTACATTCTATTCCAAACAGAGAAACCAGTGGAAATACGTCAGATTATGTAACTTCTATTAGTAAACTTTGCAATTCATTCATTTTTCCTCAGAATAAACACAACAGTGTATCCTGAGCCATATATACCTTGGCCCCCATTATCTCTCAGACTTCAGCTCCTACTGTTCTTCCCAATTCTTACTCCATCACAAACACTCTGGCCTCATCCATGTTCTTTGAACAAACTGGCATGATCTATTCATGAGTTTTTTACATGGGCTATTTCCTCTGCCTAAAATGTTCTTTCTAAATGTCTACATAATTTCTTTCTCACCGCCATCAATTCTTTACTTACTTTCACTTTTTTACAGAAGTCTTCCTGAATACTTTATATCATTTGCAACCCAACTCTATAACTACTCCTGGCATTCCTAAAACCCCTATTCTTTCATTTCTCTCTCTTAACATTTCACATCTTATAACATACTATAGTACACAGTGTTAACTCCACCAGGGTAGAGATCTTTTTTTTCCCTCTGAGTATTGCCTCTGAGTTAAGGAGTTTTGATATTTATGTTTCTACTAGTAGAAATACTAAATTTAGCCTTTATCCCTCATATTTCCTTTTATTTTACCCTGCTTTACCCTTATCATGTATTATTTGTACATCATTTATAGCACTCTAGCAGGCTGTATGTTTTAGTTAGCTATTTTGGTTAAAGTCCCTCAACCCCAGTTAATATATGTATATATGTAACTGACCTAGGGAATTTGCCTGTTTTGTTTACTCTTTGTTTGTCATATCCTCTTATGAAACAGAATGCATAAGTACCATGGTGGATAGTCAGTATACACTCATTGAAAAAATGGATGACTTGGAGGTCAGCAATTTTGCACTTCAGTGAGCTATGTGGTGCAGTCGGACTGTGCATTAATATCAAGAGAGCTTTCACTTCTGTAAGAAATCCAGAAGACTTGCACTTCTTCATGGTTTATCCTATTCTGTATTATATTCTTGTCAATGAATAGTATTTGACCTTTTACCATGGCTATGCATATACAAAATTGGCAATGAACAATAATAAAAAATAACCCAATTTGACATCTTTGATTAATGAACTGAAGATATTTTCATTCAGGCACAATTCACCAAGCTACATGAAACCAGAGTTCCTTCATTAAATTGCTAAAATAGTCTATAAATTAGAATACCTACAAATCGGGTAAGGATTAGCAAAGGAGAAAGTAATAATGTATATATAGAAAGAATCTTTTTCTTAAAACCTCCTTGGATTGTGACTTACCAACACTAACCATATTATTAAGTACCTAAATAGGTAACTGACTACAGTTTGCATGTATTTGAAGCCAAAGCTTTTCAACAAGGTGTGAGGTTTCAACGTGGCTGGCTAGTGTGACTCCAGCATGTACATGCTTAAAAGACACTATTTATTTCTTATCACTCTTTGAGCTAGTTTAGAGTAATAGCAGCAGATCTGAATAAGTAAACCTGAAACGAGCGTGTGGAGTCCCCTTTGGATTTCTGCTTCCAGCTAGTTGTTTTTGCTTTTTCTATTTCTATGTAAAGCTGGAAAACTCCTTCCTATACATTACAAACTGTCTGGGAGCGTAAGACTATATATATACATTTAACTGCTTTATTTTAGAAGCTACAACCACCCACTGCATGTTGAATAATTAGCCAGAAGATTAAGAGGATACAGGTTTGTTGAAAATTTCAGTCTGCCTTCAAAATTAAATAAGCAAAATGTTTAACTCACTACTAAATATGTCACATTAAAACATTCTCCACCCCCAAATCCTTATATCAACTATCTATGACCCAAAAAATCTCCTATTTTCTCCACAATGAAATCCTGCATGCAAAAATTGGATTTAGACACAAGTAGAGTAAAACAATTTATTTGATTGACGTAAGCAGAATTTTAAAAACATCTTTCTTCTAAGATGAAAAAAATATGGTTATAAAATAATCAGTGTTTTGTTACGAATGCTTAGATCTATACTTTTTGCCTAGGTGCAGTTCTGTGTGGACTCAAAGTTACCTAGAGTAATAGATGGGGAATTTCGATATTATGACTCAAGGAATTCAATATGGTAAATCAGAGTATCATAGTGACTTCCTGGAAACAGAGACAGAGCAATGCCAGCGTTTGTGGATCAATTGATTTCAGCTCAGATCATGATCTCACAGTTTGTGAGATAGAGCTTCCTGTCAGGCTCTGTGCTAACACTGGGGACCCTGCTTGGGATTCTCTCTCTCTCTTTCTCTCTGCCCATTCCTCACGTGCACTCTCTCTCTCTCTCTCTCTCTTTCTCTTAGAATAAATAAATAAACCTTAAAAATAAAGATAGTTCCAAAACATTTTTCTTTCTTTTTTTGACTTAGCAGCATCACAGGAAACTAATAACTACCGAAAGCCTGTCTATGTATCCCAGTGTATTATTTCTCATTTTTTATTAAAAAAAAACAATTGAAAGAGCCAGCTTCTACATACATTTTACATTGATTTTTCTTAGTTGACTAGTCATCAGAACTCTTAAAAAGCTATTTTATGATAAATATCATTGTGATGACGCTAATCATCCGTAGAAGTAGTATTTTATATTCTACGACTTACATGGAAGTTATAATATAGTGTGCCCCAAGTGTCTTTCCCAAAGACTTCCAAGAAGAAATTAGAGAAAGGGCTTATTGCTATCCAGCTTTAAGTATCCTGGAGTATACTATATCTTTGTTTTAGATAAGAAGCTCTAACTACAGTTAAATTGCAGTTAATTATTCAGTGGCTGCTTATCCATTTTATGGATTATCCAAGTCTTTTGCTTCCCCTGTCATTAATTCAAGGCTCATTAGTTCCTCTTTCTTTCAGAAGTCTGATGTGGGTCTCATTGAGCTGAAATCCAGGTCTAAGCACATCTGCATTCTTTACTGGAGCATGTAGGGGAGAATCTCTTTTCTTCTTTTTTTCCAGTTGCTAGATACTAGCTGCATCTTTTGCCTCTTGACATCCTTCCTCCATCTTTAAATCAGCAGTGTACCATCTCTCTGACCTTCCTTCCATCATTATATCTTGCTCTGATCACAGCTGAGAGAGGTTCTCCACTCATGTGTTAAATTGGCCCACCCAAATAATCTAGAAAAATTTCTTCATCTCAAGGTCTGTACCCCAAGTCACATCTGCAACATCTCTTCTGCCAAAAGTAAGTAACATACTCACAGATTCCGGAGTATCAGGGCCTGGATATCTTTCAGGAGTCTTTGAGGAGTCTGGTTGTCACACTCGGTGAATCCCAAGTTCTCAAACTGCTCTGTTAAATTTTTTGTAGGTAAAACAATAAATAACACTAACAAAATACCTAAGTAACTCAAGGATAATGGCTCCCATTTGCCGAGTGCTTACTATTTTTCAGAAACAAATAGTATCACGTAATTCTTACAACAATCCCTTGAAGTAGGCAATCTTTTTATTACCATTTTACAGATGAGGAGAGAGAAAATGATGGCTTGGGCCAAGTCACACAGCTGTGACCAAGCATAGTGGCAAAGCCAATGTTCCATTCCACATTCTCCTGGCTCCAAGTTTTACTTGTGACTCTCTGTTTCTTTGTAAGTAATTTATTCTCATGTATTTACACCTTGACTCAAAGAGCTTTATTAAATAAAGACCATGGTGGAGATTGTAGTGTGTGGCTTATAGCAGTGGTTCTCAAACTTTAGGTTGCATCAGAGCCATCTTCGAGAGTTTCATAAAGTGCAGAGTACTGGGCCTATCCCCAGAGTTTCTGATGCAGCAGCTTTAGGGTGAGGCCTGAGAATCTGTGTTCTACAAGTTCCCAGGTGATGCCGATGCCACCGGCCTATACTTTGAGAACCACTGGCCAAGAAAATGAAAAGCCTGAGTGGAGGCGAGCATCTGCCTCAGATGTTCTTGGCTGAAGGTGAACTTGAAGGATGGAATTGAAGGAAAGGCAAAAAAAAAAAAAAACAACCATTGAATATTATAGAGAAGTTGGGGAGAAATACAATTAAGCTAACCTAACCCCTGTGAAGTAGAACAACTTGACCAGGGCCTTCGTTTACATATTAACAGAGCTGGAACTAAAACCCAAGTCTTCCCAGGTACAGAAAAGCTGTTGAGAACAAACGTCACTTATTTGTAGCCTTTCCTGCATCTGACCCGGTAAGTGGATTTAATTATCTACACTGTCTCCATTCTCATGTCAGTAAATAAGTGGAAGGCTGGCATCCGAGCTCTGTTTGTCCAATTGCTTTGAAAAACATCCTGAACACTTGGGGGTATAAATAAAGAGTGAAATCTGTTTTTATTGCCATCGTTTTATTAATTTAGGCTGTGCATAAAATCCATGCTATTTGAGCATCAAGACGATTTTGCTAATTTTCTCCCCCAAAGAACATCATTTTGGAACAAGCTCTTGATGTGCTGTTTCTCATGTTTCTCTCTAACGTTCCCTGGCAAGGCACGTGCTAACAGCCTGGCTCTGCAAGCATCTGGCTGGCACTAGAGCAACCCTGAGAGAGACAGAAGGACCTGTTCTTCATCATCTTTTCAGAAAGGATTTCAACTCTCTGGGGCTTGGCGGGAAGTCACGTCTTTTCTTCATCATTTCCTAACATTGGTATTCCTTTTGAAAGTCTATTTATTGAGGTTTCTGAAATGCCTTTTCTGACACCAAGTTTGGTCATCATCCGACCATAAGATAATCAAAAGAACCTGGGAAACATTTGGAGTGAAACGTATGGCGTGCCTTAGAATTGAGGCACGAGGGGAAAGTGAGATGAGGCAGATGTAGGAGCTACGGCTTATGCACTGCATTTCTAGATGTCAGCAATGTTGAAATATGTAGCTTAAAGCAAGTGTGGATCAGCAAAGGCTGGGATAGAAATAACCCTCTATTTCCTGGGATGATTCATTTAAGGAGGCTATTTATTGCATACATAGTTTAAAGATTACATGCCCATTTTCTCCTATGATTGTTCATACATAAATATATTTTTGGCCCTGAAATAGCCTAACATTCCCTCAAAAAATAAAATAAGATAGAGGGAAGGGGGTTCATTTCCTGAGCATTGGAATGTCAAGTTTCAAACATGGAAGATTATTGTAGTAATGATTGATGCTTTTAACATGATGTCACCAAGAATGATATTTTTTCCTGATTGTTGATTTGAGTCAGAGATTAAGTGGAACACAATTTCCCTGGCCAAAGATTCATTGGAAAGGATGAATATGTTAAGAATGTCTTTCAACTTCCTGGAGCACAGCATCTTCGTCTTGACCACTGGAAGTCTTCCATTTTGGTTCTCTGGCAAATATCTGCCCAGGAATCCTTTGGGCTCAGTCTGCAGTGGTATATGGAGGATATACCCAGGGTTCAATTTTATTTCTGTGGCTTTAGGTAAAACTTTGAGCCAATTTAGAGCTCCTTGATTTGAAGGCAAAGTCAACTCAGAAAAAGTAGCCAGAAATCATTCCATGGGATCCAGGTGTTTCCTGGGCTGGTATTTAAAAGACTATACATTTCTGGCCTGTTTACCAAGACTTCACTAAGGAATCAAATCACCTCTTCTTGGTAACATTCAAAGGCACTCTTTATTTGCTTGGCTGGTTCTGTCTTTTTCCTTTTTTGCCAGTCATGTTGTCTCCTTCCATCCAGGAATAGTTCCAGCAGTCTACTTAGGATATTTTTATTGGAAGGTTATGCAGCAAATGTATCCTATCCTCTGGCCCTCCCCTACTTTAAAGAATTTCTCTCCCTCTTCATGTTCCTATGCTTTATCATTGCAAACAACAGCACATTCAACTGTCTCCCTGCTGCCCTTTAGCTTCATAAACAAGCAATGGGTATAACCAACGTGTATTTTGCATTCCACCTGCAAGCCTCTCTCAGAGGATCTGTAGTACTTTAGAACTTCATTCTGAATACGGGAAACATGTGATGGGGAAGAAATAAGAGAATAAGAATAAGAAACAAGAATTACCTAGGTGCAAATAAATTTGAAGTAAAATTCAGTTTTATTAGGAATGGTCTCTAGAGAGAAACTCATAGACTACTAAAACAAATAACTCCCTCACTGCAGTTGCACCACCATATTCCATAAAATATTTTCAAAGACCTTCTCCTGGGGTTGACAGAGTCATTGTTGTTATTATTATTATTATTATTACTATTATTATGTTTTTAAGTGTTTCTAATTCAAATAATTGAATGCAATCTGACTAATCATTTAAGCATCAGATGCATAGTTAACATTTATATAAAACTTTGGAGTTTCCAAACATTTTTTGGTGCACTATCAAATAATAATAATAATAATAATAATAATAATAATAATAATAATTCAAAATAACTCTGTGCATTAGCATTTTTACATTACATTTTTAAATGAGGTACACAGAGGGAGGTGGCTTGTCTAGGATCAGGCAGTTAGTGACAGAGTGGCTCCGAATTCTGTGGTTCCAAATCTTGCCTTCAGAACTTTCTATTACAAGCACCTGGGGATTTGGGTGGAAAAGAAATCAGTGCCTAGGCTCCAACCCAGAAAAATTAAATCAGAATATCTGAGGGTAGGGTCCAAGAATCTATGTTTTCTAGAAATTCCCTAGGAGGTTTCATGTGCAGCCATTAGTGGGATCCATAGCACTAATCTGAATCACTTTCTTTATCATAGTTAATACTGGAACATAGATTATTTAATCAATTTGTAGCCCAGGCAGGCAAACTAAAAGCAAAGTAGCTGGCATGCCATTTCTTATCTCCCATTCTCCTTCAGCAGGTGTTTTGGGTATGCCTTTGCCCAAACCCCATGAAAACATGGGGGATATTTAACACTAATTACTAAAAAGAACACTTGGAATAGCAGGGGCAGCATACAAAGCAAGCAAAGAGAAGGTCCTAGCGAGTGGCCTTGTTATGCCCGGAATTCAGGAACCCCAAAAACCACCAGGGAGCCGAATCCGATGCAAGAACAAAGAGCCTTTATTCGAGCTAGCTCGAGCTCAATCTCCTACCTGCACTGATGTAGCGGTGGGGGAGGAGAGAGAGAGAGAGAGAGAGAGAGAGAGAGAGCGCGCAAGAGAGCAGAAAAAGAGAGAGAGAGCGCGTTCCAAAGGTGCAAGAGTTCTAAAGGAGTCTAGGGTAGTGGGAGGGGTGATGGTCGTGGCCCTAGCCGATTGGCTGAGGAAGTCAGGGTCCTGTCCTGTTGCATAGGTCAGGCTTCCGCGCAGGCACTGGGAACTCAAAATGGAGTCAGTCTCAGTTTGCCCTTAAACAAAATGGAGTCAGTCCCCACTTGCCCTTACAGACTCTATTGAGTATTCCAGTTTCATTATTCCCATTACCATGAACACCACTCCCTTTTCTCATTGAACCAATTATTGTCATTAGTCTTTGGCATATATACTCAAGAAGGAGGGGAAATGACCAGTGGATATCCAGTCCCTGACCGAATGTACATCATTTGCTTTTTTTCCCTCGGCTAGTTACCAATGACTTGTGAACTTCCATTCAAAATGGCTCTGACCTTTATTTCATTAGTGATTGTAAATGCTCCTATAATTCCTAGTAAAACAGAAAGAATATTTTGCCACTATGAACTATAGGCATTTATTCTGCCTCACGACTCTTTTTAATCAGCCTGCTTTCTTAGTGACTGAGTCTAGAGGCCTGTCTCCTAAAGTAGAAGATGAAATGGGCTGATATTACCTGTTTAGCATAACACTGGATTAGAAAATGAGGGAATGGGCAAGAGGCAATTCACTGAATTCCATGATCACTTCTTTAGCTGATCAAGAGCTATAGTTGGTAGGTGAAATAGCAAAAGTTTTATGTAAAGGTGATTCAATCAGGAAGAGAAAGTTTGAAGATCCCTGCTGGTTGCTAAGCATGAAGAGAACGTGGAAAAAGGAGGAAGGCTTCAGATTATGTTCTAGTATCCTTGCTTTAAATCTTCAGTAGATTGTAATAGTGAAGAGAATACCAAGTGCTCCTGCCCTAGCTGGGGCTTTCGAAGGAGAGCCATGTGTATTTATTCATCTACTCATTCAGAAATATTTATTGAGTGCCTGTTCTGTGCTGATTACTATTCTAGGTGACAGAGGTAGAGCAGCCTCACTCAGTTCCCATGTAGCACTGATGATAGAAGAAAGGAGTTTTGTTGGAGGGTTGACTTAAATCTGAAAGAGAGATGTAACTACTGAACTGTCCAGAGACTGAGTTAGTCAGAGAATGTCAGCTATTAAATTGGTCTGAGTTACTGAACTGAATGGATAGAAGAATTTTGGTTCCCTTCTCTCAGAGGTAGAGAGTGTTCCAGAATATATTATATCAATTAGTTCTAAGAAAACAAATAAGCAAAGCTGTGTTTCTCAACATATTACTAATTTTGAAATTTTGCTCTGTTAGGGAACAAGGGGATGTAGTAAGACAGCAGAATACCTGGGAATGGGAAATGCCTAAGGTAGAGTATTGTCATTGCTCACTGTCAATCCTGGTAAGCCTAGGAGGACTCAGAGGGTCATGATCAAGAAATGGGTAGTTTGGAGAAATAGTATACCATTGTTGTATATTTTTGCTGATGCGTTTTTAAAAAAATCCTTTAGTCTGAGAACTAGAACTAGGCCCCTAATTATAAAGATCAACTTCTTAGGGAAAAGAACAGGATAGGTGAACTGTTTTGTTCTTGAAATTAGATAATGCCATGCGTGAAGGAATTTCTGTGTATTTATCTATATTCTAAGTCATTGAAACAGCAGTTGTAAGCAGCTATAGGTTTCAAAAAACTCTCACAATTATGTGAAACCCAATTATAAAATATGGAAAGCAAATACTTAGGCCTTCTTCCTAAGTATCATGAATAACATCTCAGTTTTCGTACTTCATTTGACATCCGTTTAGTGTTTGACATTGTGTTCTTAGTTTTTACTCTCACTAGACTTTCCATTTATTTGTCTGCAGTGTCTCTAAATACAACAATAAAATTTCTTTGATCATGGAGCTATATAGGGACTCAACTAAAGATCTAAGAGCTTTGGCAGACTATAATTGCTTCTTTAAGAAGATTCTGGCCTGGCAAGAAGACTGTTTTAGACGTTCCTTTTGCCCATTTAGTGTCAGTTGCATATCTACAGTATCTGGCATGTTTCCTAAGTATAGATATATGCAATCAGATACTCAGTGGCATCCAACCATGGCTACTTAATTTTCTACTTATATATTCAGGAAAGAGCCTGAAGTATGAGGCAATGGGTACAATGAATGCAATTTAGTGGTAATGATGATGAAAGTAAGCAGTTCTCCTCTAAGGAAAGATCATCTTTTCTTGGTTCATTAATTGGTTAAAGAACTTAGATCAGCATAAAATGCCTTTAGCTGGTAATTAGCATGCAAATAAGCACTGGCCCACAGGCCCGGGATTTAAAAGGAACTTGGCTGGGCTTAAAAGGAATGCTGGAGGCAAGCATATTTTAATAAAAATAAAAAATAATTCCCAAAGCCTTGGTAATATTTGCTTTATGATGTTTTCCTTTTAAATCTTGTGAACCCCGCCTTGAGAGTTGACTCTATTATTAAGATTCACCATTGAGGGAACTTGAATGAAGTCTTTAAGAAATAAAAAAGAGAACATGTTGCTTTTGAAGAAGACCTGTGGGTTTTCCATTTGAAGTTTATGAAACATTTATATCTGGTCCACAACACCTGGGCTTTATACAAGGGTATATTTTACAGAGGCTATAAATTTGCTGCAGGGGTTAATAAATTTGGAACCCCAATATCAACTTCACATCTCAGAACTAGCAATCACTTATGTATTTTTCAAGATAGGGTTGAGTATGACCCTGGAACAGATTAACCCTAGAACTTCTGTGACCTAACACAAGCAGAGTTGATTTCTCACTCAGACTACCTTTCTCATGCAGATGAGCAGAAGCCACTCCCACATTTTTCCACGTGGACCCAGGCCTTTGGAGGCTCTGGTCATTTATAGCTGGCACCATCTGGAACACAGGCCCCTGGCTCTTCTATGCTTTACTCTAGAAATGAGACTTGTTACTTCGGCTTTGAGCCCATGGGCAGCACTAGTCTGTCCCCACCAAACTGAAAAGGGACCGAAAAACATGAGGGGACGCACAGTACATAATACTGTTTCATTTTAAAGTCATACAGTGAAAGATGTTACCAAAGCCTTCCCATCCTACTTGGCTACAACAAATGTGGTCAAGCTTAGGGTCACCAAGATGGTTTTTCAGAAAAAGAATAAGAAGATGTGGACATTTTTTTCTAGAGCGAGGTAACAAAAATGACTTGGTGGAAGAGAGGTGGGGCATAGTCTCCGTTGAATTCTAGTGAAGTGCTCCTGGTTTAAAAAAAGTTGTTTATGTAGATTAATATTTCTCAATCTTCTTTTTTTTTTTCCTAATATCTCCACCAAGGAGCCTTTTTAGACATTTGTTGACCAAATGATCCCTCATGAAATGTCATACTACAGGTATACTCGATCTCTGGTTATGTACCAAATGCGTATCTGAGCTTTACATATAAGAACACTCAGGGTTTTTTTTGTCCCTTAGAAACCAGTTTTCATACCCTTGAAGGTGATATCACCTCTCATGAGAATGCATGATCTAAATTTAGCAGAATAAAAATGAAACGTGACCTATATTCTAGCATTTATGTAGCTGATTACGTGTGTTTTGCATGGTTCTATCATATTTTCTACAATGGTTTCCCATGATCCATTAGGAGTCATGTGCCTCCACCCTCATTTTCTATATTTCTCCTCCAGTATTAAGAAGATGGTGACCTAAGTTAGCGATTCAGAGCACAGGCTCTGGAATCAAACAGCATACTTGCAAATGCTTCTACCCTCGCTCCGGAGATCTCAAGTCTTCAACAAATTGCTTAGGCCCTCTTGACCTCAAGTGTGTTTTTGATTTTGACTTCGTTTTTGTTTTCGCTTTTTAAGTCTATAAATGGATCCTAGTAGAACCTATGTTATAACATTATCGAAATAATGGGAGGCCAATGTTTTTTCATATTTCCTAAAATGTAGTTTGTGGTAGATGTTTTTATATCACTGTTGTTGATGTTGTGATGTTTATGTGGGCCTATTTCAGAGTCCCCAAATCCTGGGATTTCTTCATGGAAATAAAAGAAGCCAAAGCTGGAACTTCCCTGTCATGTGCCTTAATCACCAAATGCCTTAATCCTGACTTTATGACTGGCAGTGCCTCCTTCCTGGCTTCAGATCCCAGGATCAGGTAATAGAACCAGTAATAAGTTCTGTCAGTATTAGGTTCTGTGCAAGGAACCACAGTAATCACTTTGGTTTGGGAAGGGCACAGATTTGTGTGAAAAGTCAAATGCTCTTTTTGATATTTTGGCCCAACTGCCATAAAAATATTAAGACTGAAGGTTAAGACACTCACTCAAATTTTAAAGAAACAGTCTCCCAAGCAAAAGTAACAGCTGAAAGGAAAGCGTTGTGGTTTCTCAAAATCTATTTATAAGACCCATTTGTGAGAGACAGTGGAAAGAACACTAACTGGGCTTAGAGTTCAAATCATAGAAGTATTACTGACTTGCCAGAGATACTTGGACCAATCATTTAATCCCATTGAGCCTTGGTTTGCTCATCCGTAAAATGTAGATTAGAGTGTCTATCTCACTGAAGGATTTTGTTGGGCTTAAATGAATTAGTATTGATGAGAATAGTCAGTAGATACTAAAGCTCTATGTAAATGTTAAAGACTATTGTCTCCACCTCCTTTCACCCATACTTTGGTCTAATTTTTCTAATTACGATGAGAAAGCAAGGATGATTTTCTGATTACAAATCTTTTATCTATCCCATATCATAACCCCATCTAATTAGAAAAGGAAGTGCTATCGAAGTGTAATACAAATACTCACTGAAACTCCTGATACTAATTTTCAAATGGTGGAGATTGCCCCCGGAAGCACTCAATCTACCATCTACCCTAATATCTGCCAAATACACTGAAGGCTAGATGGATGTGAATGGCCAGCAATCCACATCTGGATTCTTTTGGTTTTCTTCTTAGCTAATAGAATGAAAAATCTGTTAAAAAGAACTTATCTCCATACCTTACCCTATTTCTACTTGTCTCTGGAAATAAGGTTATAGGAAGGGATATAAATTGGAGAATTTTGATGTTTGGCATGAAGCATTAACATAGCTCCTTTGGACAGATGTTAAAGATCATCAAATGCCAGGAGTTCACACCCACAAGGTAGAAATCCCACAGGATAACTGGGCAAAAGTGGCAAAGATCAGTTCACCTGCTCTCCTGGTAACACCCCCCCTTAACTCACAGGCATGTGAACCGAAGAGATCTGTGATCACACAGAGGCTTAAGGAGTTATTGAAACTGGGGATCTTATAAAAATGTCTCAGAATTGGATAGACAAAGAATATTGGTCACTCCCATGATACGTGGTGTCCCACAAGGAAAATAATAAGCCCTTGAGCTTGTGCCAACCAGTCTATGATCCAGGTGATGAAGGAGTAAAGAGCTGGGGCGGAACTCTGTTTAGCTGATGAAAGTATAGATTTCCAATTCTCCGCTACATGATATATTCCTCCTTGTATTAGTAGGAAAATTCGAGCTGCTCTGTGTGAATATTAAAAAAAGGAATGCAACACAGATAACATTAGTATTTTTTAATATCGGCAGTGTCAAATTTTACAAATAATATACATCTTTTTTTATACATGAACTGTAAATTGACCTTGGTACTTGGCTCTTGCCCTGGCATGCCTTTCTCCTGCCAGTCTCCTTCCATCTTTTGCTGTCAGCCTATTTATCAGGGCAGATGCCTAGGGCACAGGAATTGTAACTCCACAAAGTGTTTATTTCACTTAGATATAAATCTGTGAAGGAGCCAGAGCAGCACCGTTCAGAGTGGCAGAAAACTGGGGCATTGGACATTAAGCATAGATACATTTAATAATTTATACAGAATTAATAAGGTACTGGGTTGTATTTAAAAGCTATGATCAAGTGACTGTTACGGATACTATTTACAAAATTGATACTTCGCTGGGAGACAAACCAAGTTTAGTAACATAATTAAATAGAAATTAAATTAAGGAAAATGCATAATCATATTCTTATTAATATGATAACTTTGTAAAAATTATTTGTGTATTGTGAGCATTGAGCAAGATAAGTAAAGCACGTTAATTAGATTTCAAGTGAATTGCCACCATGTTAATTCATATTTTATAAGAATAGTAATTAAAATCCAACATGTTATAGCTACAGTTTAGTATTTTATTAGATCCCATACTAACATTTCCTTATAAGTAATTTTAAAACATCAGCTTAATGGATTAGTAAAAGTGCAATAGTGTAACTGGGCATTTATTGTAAATAGAGTCCAGATTATGAAGTGAATTTTTATTATTCTTAAAGTCATTCATAGGACAATTTTAATGATATAATACTTACATTCCATTTGGAGTTCTTTTGTAGCTACTTTATGCTGTGAATGACTTTCTACTGCATATATAAATAAATATTGGTTTTACAACCCTTTCTCTAACCTTCTTTTTGTTTATATAACAAAAAATAATTATCCTGGTCTTCGGATTTGAATATCAAGTTCAGTTGGTATGTAATATGTCACATGTTTTGTAGACTGGAATTTTATTGGTCAGATCACCATATAAGTTTGCCAAACATTTCCCATATTTTAACAAGGGTACAGATGTAAGGGGTGATTCTGATTCTTCTATGAAAGAGTAATAAGAAGGATGATAAGATAAATATTAAAATGTGTGTAGTCAGGTTAGGTCTTTTTTGCCATCTAATCCAACCTCTTCATCATATGTCATTTAGAAAATAGAAATTTCATTGCTCTGTTAACTCAGGGTCTTAGCAGGGCCCCAGTAGTTGATAATACCAGTATGTGCCAACTGAAAAATTTTGCATAGAAACCAGTGAGAAATCATTATCAATGAGTTGTTAATCAGAGCAATTTGAGATGGCAACTACCTTGCTGAGAGTCATCTGAAGAGTTCCTGTTGTTTGAAAGAACTCTCTCTTCTTTTCCCCCAGTGCTTGAGATCAGTGAGGAGATATGACTTATTGGCCCAAAGGAAGGGTCTTAAACATGTTTCCAATAATGTTGTGGGGAATGCATTAATATTTCAGCTTTTAGATGAGGAAGCAGAAGTGAAGCTATGTAATAGGCAGTGCCCAAAATTTCCAAACGTTCCCGGAAGGGGTTGTTGGTTGCATTTCCCTTGTGATTGCTTGATATCATCCATTCTTTGCTACTTCTCAACATGGATTTCAACCACTTATTCCTTTCTTACCTTCTGTAGTGTATAGTCTCTCTGTGCTACTTTGCCCAAGTGTAGCTACAACCTTGTGGTAGACACTGTGACTCCTGCCCAAATTATCTTCAGGAATGAAGTATTTAAACTTCCGGTTGCTGGTGCCTCAGATTTCAGCACCCTCCAGGTACTGCCTTGGGTAGAGATCTGCCTCAGTCACTTCTACTTCCTGGAATAGTCTGCAACCAATAACTAACCAAAAGTCAAAGGGCCTAGTCTTTAATCCCAAAGTGGGTAAGGTTGGCTTTTTCTTCCATGGTTTAGATTCCCAGAGCACTCCCTGATAAATTTCCTGCATGTTAAACTCCCTCTCAGAGACTGTTGCCCAGGTAAATCAGTTGTATCAACACTGCACCGCTTCTAGATCTGGAATTTGTCATTATTTTGTGGAGATCACAGAGTTAATTCTACATTAATGCTATTTTGTTTTTCTCTTCTGGGTACACTTCTTGAATGGCTTAAATAAATGAAAACAACAGTTGAATCTAGATGACAGAGTTAGTAAGAGAGGCTGAGTTTACAAGATTTAAGAGGACCTTAATCTCAAAAGGCATAAGATAAAATGAGGGAATCTTACCGTGAAATATAATTGGATTGAGATCTTCAATACATTGACTAGAAATCAGGACTATGAATTCAAGTGATTGTTTGAAAAAAAAAAAGAGAGAACATTTCCCTTTGCAATCTTCAGTGTTCAATAATTAGACAACGGTCCCAAAGGAAAGTATGTTTTGCCTTTGTGGCTTTGATCATTGGATGACTATTGGAGCAAAGACTTCAAGTTTGCTACAGGGAAATGAGTTTGAGCAAGTGAGGAAATTTCTCTCATAGGTTTTACCAGTGTAGAACACTCAAGGTCATTACCCTTTATACATAATGAAGTCATTCGCTGAACTTCTTAAGTGCCCCTTGGCTGAATATATCCCAGGAAAACCAGCATGGAGCCAAGAGGAAAACACAATTCTTTCATATTAACAATACTTTGGAGATATTTCGTGGAATCTTTCCAAATATTGGGGGAAAAAATCTCTAAATAGATTATTATAAAGAGCTTTATTTTAGCAGTCAGGTGCTTTCTGGACACTTCTGTAACTATGAGCTTTCTGTGAGCTCTTAGCTCTTTCCACTGAATTTCCATAGCTTCATTCAATACAATACTTATGTTTTCCAAACTATAGCTATAAAAGTTTCTAATTTTCTCTATTTTCAGACTAAAATTCAGAACATTTCTATGTTTCAACTGTTCTTTGTCATATCTGCCTGGTGTCATTAAATCGTAGCATCCTCTGTTTCTTACCACCACCCTACACACACCCCAGATAATATTTACTGAGACTTAGAAATTGAAGATTCAGCTAGGTTGTATGTAAATGAGAAGTCTCTTTAATAACCTTCACTAGGGAAAGTCATACTCCTGTCTATCCATGGAGAAGTCTATGTCTATGATGTGAACTTACTTGTTTAATCACATATTTTATTTAAGTAATAGTATATAGGATATAAATTATTGAAGATGACCTTTGAAACAAAGGATTCTATGCTACAGAACCTAGCAAGTTTCCCTTCCCTCCACCCTCCCCTTTCCTTTCTACTTTTTACTTTCTTCTCTGCTTGTATATTCCTTAAGTCTACTGTCAACACCAATAGATACTAATAATGCAAAGGTTTGCACATTCACTTATTCAACAGATATTTATTGAGACTTTATTATGTGCCTAGACATGTGTTAGAAATTTGGGGCATATTTTTTACCCAAACACAGGCATTTCCCTTCTCTGAAGACACTTAATATAGAGAGAAAAGACCTTCCTTTTACTTTTGAACAGATCCATTTCACTATTGACTCCAAGTCAGGTTATGATAAAATGTTCTTCTCAGTATAAGGAAGTCACTTTTTTGAAAAAGTTTATTTACTTATTTTTAGAGAGAGAAAGAAACCCAAGCAGGCTGTACACTGCCAGCACAGACCCCAAGGTGGGACCGGAACTCATAAACTGTGAGATCATGATCTCAGCTGAAATCAAGATTCAAACACTTAACCAACTGAGCTACCTGGTGCCCCACAAGGAAGTCACTTTTGTCATAAGAATGTTATGCTTGCTTTTAGGTAGAAAGGGGGAGGGCAGGGAGACCTTCATGTATCTGTGATTTCTTAAATGTTTTTAGCTCAAAATAATCAATATCCCAAAGCAGGATAATTTGGGTGGCACATTCTGAACCCCATCAATAACAAAGTGACTCCTGATTTCAATAAGTTCATGATGAAGTGTGAGACTCAGGCATGTAACAGGTCAGATATATATTTTTGAAAAAGGAAGATGTATTGGTTTGGGCAGGAAGTCGTGGTTTCAGGAAAGTATAATAGGTAATAGGCTACCAGAAGGTTAGGATTTATATCAGAAATTTTACAGCGAAGAGAGAGAGGATAGCTCTGGCCAACATTTGGGTGGTCCATCCTATAGGAACTGTTCCTAGCTTCGTTAGAGATGAGTCTAGATGGCTCTCAGGGTTTGAAATATATAAATGGCCAATTAAAAGAAATACAAAAATTTCTAGTCAATAATGGAACTAATGGTACAGTAAACATGCATATTAGATATGGGGGGCCCAAAATATAATGACTAAGGTGATTATGTTCTGAACCACTACATCAAAATATTTAAAATGAAAGATTCTATTTGTAATGGTAAATCAGCCTCTCATTGCAAAAAGAAATATCTTTGGTTTAACTCTTATTTATAGAAAATAGTCGTTTTTTCATATGGATGCTAGCCACCTCATAAAGACAGGACTGCCACAATGTATTTCAGACAAGAGGGCCTAGAGACTTATAAATGCTTGGAGAGTGGAGCTTGAAGAGAGAATTCCCCTCTGCCAGGATGTAGAATGCCAGATAATGAATCGTCCAAGAGGCGACGTTACAAATTAGAGTCTGGAAGGAGAGAAGTCAAGGAAATAAGAGGTGTTATAGAATGAATGATTGTGGTAATTAAGGTTATGGGTAAAGAAGGGTTTAGCTATTGCAATGCAAATAAATCAGGGGCGTGTTTTAAGCAACGAAACAGTGTGCCTTTTGGAATTTGTCAAATTCTTGCTTTTTTTGTTTCTAGAAAACCTAATGCTCTAGTCAGGAAGTGTCTTACTCTTGTAAGACATACAGAAGAAAGGTGATTGCTAACATATAAAAAGAGGCTTATACACACACCTAGCTGCCTTGAACCAGTTTTGGATTAAAACAACAAAAAAGACATCAATCATATTTCTCAATCAGTATTTAGCATATCATTACCAACCTTGGCAAGAATAAATGACTCGTTTGTAGGTGATGCTAATGAAGATGACATTTTAAATTCAGATTGACAAAACTCAAAGCTTCTATTTGTAAAATAATCCCCAGATGTGATACTGAATCTCTGAGGGGATGTTTGAATCACAAAACTAGAATACTGTTCCGTTGGAGGTTTCATGTATAAATTGATTATAATCTATTTTTTCAAGCCACACTTTAATGAGGTTCTTTTGATTATTTTTTGGGTTTTGTGTTAGTTGTTTGTTCTTGCTTTTGGAGGGGAAGTGGAATTTTGTCTTTTGTTATCCCACTGTTAGGAAGCTGGTGACAGAAAAATATAATGTATCATGCAGGGAATTGTTTCAGAGTTCAGGATTTCAAATTCTTTTACATGATTACAGACAAATTTGCATTTGTACTAAAAAAAAAACATTTGTTTTTCTGATTATAAGATTATATGCTTAGTCTATAAAACTTAAATTATAAAAAAGTATAAGGGCATTAAAATATGTTAACATAGTTATGTATTTCTCTTTATTTCTCTGTGCACGGAGAAATTTGGTGAGCTTTTTCTTGCAACGTTTTATTATATCATCCTATGTCAAAAACATTTTTTGACAACGTAATTTTAATAGAGACACAGGATTTATCACATAGATTTATCATATATTTTTCAATGATTCTTTCTTTTTTTCTGAGCATATGGAATGTTTCCAGAGTCTTACTATATTCTACAACACACACACACACACACACACACACACACACACACACACACACACAGAAAATCCCCACCTGGGTAAGTCTCCTTATAATATAGCTATATCTGTACACATTATTTTCTTAAGAAAGACTGATACAAATGCAATTTCTACATCAAGGTGCATGAGTCCTGTTAAAGGCTCTGTATTCATGTTGTTATATTGCTCGTCAGGTCTCCTGTGGCAATTTGCAGCACCACCAGTGTCATCGTCACACTGATCTAGCCAGCTTTGATTATCATTACTATTTCTAATCCGTGTCAGTTTGATAGATGAAAATGGAATCTTATTTTGTTTATCATATTATTTTCCTTTTTCTGTCTATAAGAGGGAATAAACTTTTTCATTTGTTAATTAGCTGTTTATATTCTTCCTTCTTTGAATTGACTTTCTAAATCTTTAGATAGCATTGTTTTCAAAATATGGATTTATAGTAGTTTTTTTTGAGAGATACAAAATCTAAGATCTTTTCAGTTTTATTGTTTACTTTTGTCCACATATCTCTCATTATTCTGTAGACAAATATACATTTTTAAAAATTTTTTTAATGTTTATTTATTTTTGGGAGAGAGACAGAGACAGAGTATGAACAGGGGAGGAGCAGAGAGAGAGGGAGACACAGAATCCAAAGCAGGCTCTTAGACTCTGAGCTGTCAGCACAGAACCCAATGCGGGGCTCGAAACCACTAACTGTGAGATCATGACCTGAGCTAAAGTTGGATGCTTAACCGACTGAGCCACCCAGGAGCCCCGACAACTATAAATTTTTGAACTTACGATATTCTTAAAAAATCTTTACCCATGATACAATCACTTAAAACATCACCTTCATTTTTTCTTCAAGGTGTTCATTTATTTTCATAAATGCCTTAATTCCTGAGTTTATTGTTTGTTTTTATGTATTTATTTGATCAGGATCTAAGTTTTGTGTGTTTGTGTGTGTGTGCACATGTGTGTGTGCTGTACTTTCTAAAGTTGATGGGGAAAGAGCATATAAAATAACTTTTCAGTCTGTAAACTGATAGCTACATTATACATGCTTTAATAAGTTAACATTTTCCTTTTCTGCCTTCTCAACAAGACATCTCTAATACCTTAAGCTTAAATCCCTCTTTTAAACATATAGGTTATAACATATATAAGTATATAAATGTAACTACACAAGTTATAAATATTCCTCTGCTAATCAGGATTTATAGACTCACAAGGATTCTGGCCTTTACTGGAATATCTCTACCTCTTCACTGTGTCGATTTGGAATGCTTATTGTATCACTTACATATCATATATTGTATCCCTTATTGCATTCTTACATATTCTCTGGTCTATTTTAGAACTACTTATGTTAGCTCATAATAATAGATAGTATATAATAGGTAAGTCTATCTATTATATATTATTATTATTATATGAGATAGATCTATCCCATGTCACACCAATGATTGATTTAATTATGCCTTTATAATAGATTTACTTAGACATATCTGATGATGGAAGTTCCTTATTCCCCTTTTCAAAATAATTTTTCAAATTATTTCCAAATAACTTTAAATTATTTTATCAAATTGCAAATAATTTTCAGTTGAGATTTCAGTCAATGTAAGAAGTATTTTGGACATAAATAACACCTTTTTCAGTATTCAATATTTCTATCCAAGGAAATACTATGTTTCCTCATTTATTTAAATATCATAGCTCTTAGAAAGTGTTGTAGCTTTGCAAAGATGAATTCTAATGAGAGTTGATCATTTCCGTATATTTTATTTATTTACATTGCATTATTGATGGAACTTCAATTCATTACATGTTTTAACTGGCTTTACTGATACATAGGAAGTTTATTCCTTTTTTTAGCTGTTTTACTGGATTTTATTATTTAAAATATAATAGAATTAATCCTCTACATTCTTTAAGGAAAAAAATGGATGTGATGACATCATTGCTATCATCTTGTTTCATTATTCCAGTAAGTTTAACTCTTGTTACTTGTTCTTTCTCCTTTCTTCTTCTTCCTTTTTTCCCCCTTTGACTTTGAATAGACCCTCCAGAAAAATATTAAATAGTAATGTCACTAACAAACTTTATTGTATTATTTAAAAGCTGGATGGAATTCCACTACAGCTGTGTTTTCCAAAGTGTTATTCTTTGAACATTAATCTCTCCAGATGCTCTCGGAGCAAAGAATTCCATGTTAAAAATTAAAAAAAAAAAAGTCTGAAACTTGTCTTTGAAGGCTTATAATGTATTTTTGCATGTTAAAGACCTGAGAAATCTTGTAGTAAAAAGAACTGTTTAATTGTGTTTTATTTCATTTTCTGACTGATCACAGAATTTTTCATAGAATTTTAATTAAAAACCATTAGAATTAATGTTTCATTGAACAAAATCAGCCATCAGTTAAAGCAAAACTCTTTGTCCTATTTCCCAACTGAACAAGTACCAAGGGTGGGAAGAGTGTTCTGCCCTGGGTGCACGCAGGGATAAGGGGATATATTCCCTGAACAGAATGTGAAAGCAACATTAAAGCCAGTAAAGACCCATGTTATTACCACTCTTCTCTTCCTGTAGTTCCTCTCCTCCCCCCTGCACCCCCCGCCAAAAAAAAAAAAAAAAAAAAAACCTTTCGGTTAGTCCGAACACTACATTTAGAAAACATCTTTCAGTCTCTGTTGAGTCTTTGTAGTTTATATTTAAGCTTCAAATACACATTTGTATTCTCTTTTAGTAAGTGTTCTATTCTACATGGAAATTAGTTTGATGTTCTCCCATTTATATCATGGCTCCCAACATATGCAGATTGAGCTACATGTGTTCATTTTGAATTTTTTTTTAATGTTTATTTTTGAGAGAGAGAGATAGACAGAGAGACAGAGCATGACTGTGAAAGGGGCAAAGAGACACACACAGACTCCAAAGCAGGCTCCAGGCTCTGAGCTGTTAGCACAGAGTCCAAGAGAGCTTGAACCCACGTACCATGAGATCATGACCTGAGCCAAAGTCGGACACTTAACTGACTGAGCCATCCAGGTGCCCCAGAACATGTGGTCATTATGAAAGCTAATTGGCAAAGATAGAATTCTTTGCTTCCTGATTGAATTTTGTGTCCCTGTGGAGATATGTAGTCTTGCATCTATTTAAATAGTACACTGGAAATAAACAATAATAGCCCAGTGGTGGTAAAGATAAAGAAATACAACTTCAGTTATTTCAATTTCTTAATTCATTGTGACCACTTGGAGTTTTTATTTGTATTTAAATTTTCAATTAGTGAAAAAGGTGGGCTGCAATATTTTCATTTACTAGATGCGGATTTTGGTTCCAACATGAAACCTTTTGCTAGGTTAGAGCAATATGTTTAACATTTTTAATTATTCTTATTAGGGCAGTAGAGTTGACCTTTCGCATCCCTGAATCAGTCAGTCATTGGCTGCAGGCTGGGACTAAGGCATCTTTCATTAGCAAACAATTATCCAGGGAGGGCAGCTGTGAGTAGTTATTACTCCACCCTCTAGCCACTGGGATGGTTCACTGGCCTGGTTAAGGGCTCTGAGTAGAGAACCAATAGAATATACTGCAGTTTCAAAACTTTTCTTCCCATTTACTGTGTGGAATAATTTTTCAATTTGTCAAGAAGATACTTGAGGTAGGCTTAAAAAATCCCCTCCCCCTCCCCATGAAAGATATCCATGTCCTAAATCCTTGGAGTCTGGAAAGGTACCTTATATGGCAAACAAACTAAAATGAGATCTTTGCAGTTGTGATTAAGAATCTTGAGATGGGGAGAAGAGCTTAGATTATCCAGGTGGGCCCTTAAGTCAATCACAGGTAACCTTATAAGAGGGAGGCTGAAGACAAGAGACAAGAAGGTGTGATGCCTGAGGCAGATTGAAATGTTGAAACCCCGGGAAGGAAGCTGGAAGGGGCAAGGAATGGATTCTTTCAGAATCTCCAGAGGGAGCGCGGCATGTTGTCTCCCTGATTCTGGCCTCCAGAACTTATGAATGAATAAATTTCTGTTGTTGTAAGCCATCCAATTTGCTGTATCTTGATGCAAGGGCCACAGGAAACTAATGCAGCACTGCAATCAGGTAAGCAGCTCTAGGCCAACTTTTTTGGTAAATAAACCTATATTTGTGCCAAATCTGTGAAGACCAAATGTTTTTCCTAAATTCATGGCTTTTTTTCTTCCCCTTAGCAATTTTTTTTGTATGTATATTGTTGGTACTACACAGGCGAATCTTACTGTGTTACTTTTTCATTAATTGTTTTTATGTATATTTATTCTCTTCTTGTTCATTAGCCTATAACATCTTCTTGAGCCGAGCTTACTTTGATAAAGGTGGAAAGAAAGTAAAATTTGATTTGGTTCTGAATTCCAGACCTTACTTAAGCAAGTTATTTAAAGTACTGAAGCCTTAGAGTCCTTATGATATTCCTTAGGTATCTATGGTGTAAGGGAGAACTAGATAGATGAAATGAAAGAACAAATACGGAGTATCTGGTTCAGAGTAGGAATCAGATAGTGTTAAGTTCCCTGTTTCTTTCTTACCTGAAGTAACATTACATACTTCGGCATTGTGGTAAACATTGAGTAAATAAGTATATTTGCTTGATGATGAATTGGATATACTTAAAATTTAAACTGCAAATTGATTGCAAATTTTTAAACAATTTATATTTACAAAAGGGTACATAACATTACTTATATACAAGCATTATACTTTGGAGTAAAGGGTAATCTTGGAACATATTTGTAACTATGAGGTTTCAATATTCCTTTTTTAACCATATTACAAATCATTTCTTCACTATAGAGTTGTCAAAATCAGCTGTTAATAATAGTTCTGAATCTAGCACTTTGCAACCTGAACACAAAAAAGCAATTGATGGTAACTTGGCTTAGATATACCTAGATGTGTTGCATTTATGTGATGTGGTTTAGATGTTGCCATCTGTTTTCATACATACTAACAGGCTAAATGTTCAAGAATTAATAGGTGCTAGCATTTATAAGTGGCATTTCTAGGAAAGAAGTCTATTTCTGAGCCTTGGGTTGGGCCACTTGGACAGGAAAGAGACTTAAGAAAAAAATGAAATTTAATCAGCTCAAAAGAAAGGTGGTTTTAAAAGGAACTGAACTGATTGGGGGAGATAGAGTAGTATCTGATAGACATGTTGGTGGACATGAGTTCAGGACATGCTGGATAATTAGAAAAGCCAAAGGATCTCAAAAGATAATACCAGTACATTTTTCCCTCTGTAATCTAATAGCAGGTGGCTTAGGATATATCCTGTGCTGCTAGATTAAACTGACTTTGGGGGTTCATTAATCTAACTTGGTGTTAGACACACTAGTATCCTCACCTTCCCAGTGAGGCTCTCGTGTTGCGCTGCTTCCTTTTGTGAAATAATAAAGATATCTGCCCCCGGTTCCTGACACAGAGATCCTACAACCCTTGAGTTTCCTAAGTGAAACAGTATGAAAAGCATCTTCTGTTTCAATATTTGGTCTTTGACCCTGGTTTCTGATGGAGTTCCAAAATCCCTTGGAATTTTCTGGGTGACAGTAATGTCGTTGGCTCAAATGAGACGACTCTTGGTGAGCTCCTGGATGGAGGCCGGTCATCAGAAAGACCAAGCCATGATTGGAAGCTTGGAAACTTTAGTTCCAGACCTCATTTTCCAGACAGGGGAGAGGTGCTATAAGATGAGATAATGACCAACCATGCCTACATGATGACAGTTCCGTAGAAATCCTAAAAGTATGGAGTTCAGAGAACTTTTGGGTTGGTGTATACCTCTACATGCCCTGAAAGTGTTGTGTACCCCAGCTCCCTGGGGGCAGAAGATCCTACACTGGGGACTCCTTCTGGACCTAACCCTATATATTCTTTGTATGGCTTTCTCCTGTACCCTTTATCCTATCTCCTATTGTGTAATAAACTGGTAAATCTGTCTCCCTGAGTTCTGTGAGCTCAGGACCAAACCCAAGGAGGAGATAGTGGGCACCCCCATTTATCACTCGTCAACGAAAGTACAAGTGATAGCCTGGAACTTGTGATTGCTACCTGATGTGGGTGGTCAGTCTTGTGGAACAGAGCCCATGTGGGGTCTAATGCTAACTTCAGGTAGTGTCAGAATTAAGTTACATAGTAGGATACTCACCTGTTGCCAGAAAATTCCTTGGGCAGTGGAAAACCTGCACCTCTACTGTCAGAAGTACTGTGAGGATGTGAGTAGTAGAAGAAAAAACGTGGGTGAAGTGTGTGGGTGTCTTTTTGTTTGTTTTCTTTTGATGGCCTACAGACTCTGACTAGCAGCAAACTTGTATCTGTGTATATACAATATTTATAGTATATTCATATATGCACACACGTTGTGGCTTCTATACCAGAGACCTATACCAGAAAATGCCAAGTGTTTATTGAGAGGTTGATAAGGGAAAGTGATAATTTTTTATCTGTTTACAGATTTAGAAATTCTTTTCTACTATATTATCATGTTCCTTCCAACAATACAGGAAAGCACATTTATGCCTGACTTGTTCCGAATCTCAGAAATGTTAGGACTTCTCCTAATTTTGTGAAACTAGAAAATGTAAGTATTGTGGCTCAGATCCAGAGAGGCCCAGTGCTCTTCATAATTTCTCATTGTTCTCCAAAGAAACCACAGGAACTTAAATGACAGAGGAATCAGGAAGCCATGTGCCCTTGAGGAACTGCCTTAGAGCAGAGTTAAAAGTAACACAGAGAAGAGTGGAGGGGACAGCACTTGGTGGACTTGGTACAGTATTGGGGCAAACCCTCTTGCGGTTTCCATGTTCCTCAAACTCATTTTCTATGCTCAGAAGATTCCTGAAAGACTCAACAAATACAACACAGAGGAAATCCTATGAGGAGTGTTTGCTGCTGAGCAGAGCTTTTTCTTGCAAGGACAGCCAGCACATCAAAGTTCAAAAGCCCTTAGCCTCATCCAAAACTCCATACAACTCTGAGTTATAACAGCTTTGCTTTTTATCTTTCTCATTATTCCATTGTTCCCTTGTATCCCATTCCTCTTCAATTCCACTATGGGGTTCTACAGTTTGGAAAGAGAAGGAAGCTCCCTTATACCATTCTCTTTTGTTTCCAGATGAATCCTTCTGTCTTAAGCCATTCACTCTTTTCTGAGTTCTGTTGAATTTCACTCATTTCTCATTGCTTGGCATTTAGGAACAATTTCCTATTGGCAAATTTGCTTTTCCACTTGTGTTTAGGTTCAGAGTGGCTACTTGGATGCCGTCTAGAACTTGATCTTGAAAAGGTTGAGAAGTTGAGGAAAAGGTAGGGAACAAATGTATTCCCAACTTTCACAAATGAGCTAGGAATTAGTTCTACTTGCCAACTTGCCATTTGATTGCTTGTTTGTGATTAAACCGACACTTTTAGTAAAAATGGATTTCCAAAAAGAATCGTTTGATACCATGTATAAAAGAATTGGTAGGACCTTGAAATAGTCATTGTACATATGAAACTCTGCCATTGTTGGGTGAACATTATATCTACTCTTTCATGTAGTAAAACTTCTGCAGAGGGGCCATGTCTCAAACTCCTGTTACAGAGATCATCATGATATGACCTGCATAATTAGCTTAGAGAAAAGAATTCCTTTTTCGACAAGTTGAGAAGGGAATAGCAATGGCCATTGTTTGCCCTGATCTTTAACATTCCTAGAATATTTTTTATTGCATGAAATTTTCCACATAGTCCTGTGGATTGGATATTAATCTTATCTCCATTGTAAATCCTAGATTAGTAAGAATGTTAGAAACTGCATTTAGAAAATGCTAGATGGTGTACCTGGGTGGCTCAGTTAAGCATATAACTTTTGATTTCAGCTCAGTCATGATCTCATGGTTCATGGGTAGGGCTCTGTGCTGACAGTGTGGAGCCTGCTTGGGATTCTCTCTCCCTCTCTCTGCATCCCTTCCCCCCTCAATAATAAATAAACATTAAAAAAAGAAAGAAAAAAGCCCAGTAAATATTTTTTAAAAAGAAAATGGTGTATGTAGTTACAAATATGGGTCCTCTGGCTTTAATTTTTTTTAATGTTTATTTACTTTTGAGAGAGACAGAACATGAGGGGAGGGGCAGAGAGAGAGAGAGGGAGACACATAATCTGAAGCAGGCTCCAGGCTCTGAGCTGTCAGCACAAAGCCCGATCTGGGGCTTGAACACATGAACCATAAGATCTTGACCTGAGCTGAAGTCGGATGCTTAACTGACTGAGCCACCCAGGTGCGTGCCCCATGGATCCTTATTTTTTCCAATTGTAGAAAATTATAAATTTAACTTAGGAACAAATCCTCCTTACTGAATAGAGGAGAAATAAAAGCTTAAATATTATAATAAATAGGGAATATAAAAGAAATATACCTATTATAGTGAATAAAATTATTCAACTCCTGTTCTATTTGGAATCCAGTCCCATTTTGCCACAATATCTACTCTCTGGATTTGAGAATCAACTCTGAAGTTGTATATGTAATTTTTATTTCACAGAGGTATAGAAAATATTAATAGAGAAACTTAATCATAGGAAACCTTAACTGAATCTTTTACCTAATAAAGAGTGGTCATGGTACTCTGCGCCATGGTGTGTATTCCTGGAAGCATGTGGTTCTTGACCAGATCTTTCTTCAGCCAATTTCATTGTAATTTATTTGAGCTCCTTTTAATACACTCTCAAATTTTATATAGAAGTGAAACATGGAACTTTGCTGTACATGATTAAGGCATGACTTGAATTTCCTAAGCGATAGCCTCATTTAAGGCTAGATATATTTTTAGACTAACTTGAGACTAAAAAGATTTATAGCCTGGTACCAAAGCAAACACAACAATGTGAACAAGTTGCTACATTTCCTTGAGTCTCAATTATTTCTTATGCAAAATGGGCTTTGTAATACCCACTTCACAAATTTTTTGTGATTAATTCTTAAGTAGGAGGTATTTTACATAACAATTCTTACTTTTTGGTGAGCATAGGTAAACCTTATGTCATCACTTCAATGAAATTGTGTTCTGATTCGGTATATTTTAAAACTCACAAACGTATCTCTGAATTCTGTTTTTAGGCAAGTCACATTTTCTTATCGTTTTTCAATCTGATGCCTCTGCCTTCATAAATCATATATAAAGTTGATAAAAGCAAAGAGCACAGCCTCAGGAAAATCCAACAGGTCGGCAGCTATTTATAATTTGACAATTTATGAGAACAAATGTCTCCATTACATAAATAATTCCCTTGCATTTCATTTGCTTACACACCATTATTTCTACAAGTTTGTCACAGAAGAATGGAGATCGATTTATCTTCTCAGCTGACAAAATGGGTAACTGTGAACATAATATATTCCTTCAGTTCTTTTTGTTTGGAAGGTAATACTAGTCTTTTATTATATAAAGATATACCTGAATTTTAGCCAAAGGCTAATGAAACATAAAAAAAGAGACCTAAAAAGCCGAATGAGTAATTGGGCCTTGAGCTTTTCCTATGTACTCCAGTGAACTTTTGGCTAGTTCCACCTGAGTCACTGTCTTTGAATAGAATTGTAAACTGACCTCAGATGTTGTTTTGCCCTTTAGCTTCTCTCACCAGCATAAATGTAGGAGCAACAGCATTCCTCCAGGGCATGTTGCCAGCCTGTTGTGTGCAAGTAGAAAGAGTCCTCTCTGTTCTGAAGATCAGGCAACCTGTGTTCTAATCATGACCTCCTATTAAACATTCTTGAGCCAGTCACAGGGCCTTCTGAAAATCATTTACAAAATAAGGATGGATCAGATGTGTCAATTTAAATTTTTTTAATTAAAAAATTTTTTTAAATTTCTTCATTTTTGAGAGACAGAGCTCGAGTGGGGGAGGGGCAGAGAGAGAGGAAGACACAAAAGCTGAAGCAGCCTCTAGGCTCAGAGCTGTCAGTGCAGAGCCCACACAGGGCTTGAACCCACAAACTGTGAGAACATGACCTGAGCTGAAGTCGGACGCTCAACCGGCAGAGCCACCCAGGTGCCCCAGATATGTCAATTTAAAAATCATTTATAGGGGTGCCTGGGTGGCTCAGCCCGTTCAACATCTGACTCTGGAATTTTGACTCAGGTCATGATCTCGCGGTTCTTGGGTTTAAGCCCCATGTTAACATGTCAGGCTCCACACTGACAGCATGGAAGCCTGCTTGGGATTCTCTCTCTTTCTCTCCCTCTCTCTCTCTTTCTGCCCCTCTTCTGCTCATGTGCATGCACACGTTCATGCTTTCTTTCACAATAATAAGCTTTAAAATTTTAACATTTATAATGATTCATCAACTATAAATGAGAAAATAAAAATTATAAGCTAAGGAGACTAGACTGTGTGCTTCAATAAGTTTTATCAACTTGGCTAAGACTGGAAGCTGTATTTCCCCGAATGCTCTTCCTGGGGTGTTTGCCAGAATAGAGCTGGTTAAGAAAGGAACTGGTACAACGTCAGAAGGCAGAAATGATGCCAAAGCCACTGCTCTGAGAAGGAACTCAGCAGTTGGATATTAAGACAATAAAGCAGAAGTAAACTCCAATTTGCTTTTACTCTCCTCCCAGTCCAAGTTTATCTGTCATCCTCTTTTTTTAAATTTTTTTAACGTTTTTATTTATTATTGAGAGAGAGCATGAGCATGGGAGGGGCAGACAGAGGGGAGAGACACAGAATCTGAAGGAGGCTCCGGGCTCTGAGCTGTCAGCACAGAGTTCAACGTGGGGTTTGAACTCAGAGACTGAGAGATCATGACCTGAGCTGAAGTTAGCCGCTTAACTGACTGAGACACCCAGGTGCCCTGAGTTCATCTGTCTTTCTAATTGCTGGTCCCATCAACCAACAGTGACTCCAAGCCTACCACCAGCCACCTGTCTACAAGCCTAAGGAGACACCAGTTATACTTACGTACTAGCTTCCTCAAAAGGGACAGATACTATAGGCCTTCTAATAAGTACTCACTTTATGATCCTATATAGATGTCCAGAAGTACTTCTAGCATTTTCCTGCAAGCTCTAACTTGTTCATATGTTCCAGTGTTTTAGACCAACATGATTAATGATCATTTTCTGAATCTTCATGTCTGCCTTCTACATCTCCTGTATTTCTGAAAGGTCTAATTCTGGTTTTGTATACCCTGTTCCCATAATACTTATAAGGGGTTCCATCCTCCTAAGCAAACTCAGACCAGTACTCGCCCAGTTATAACAAAATGTTTCTATAATTCTTTCAAAGACTCAGACATTATCCTAAGCATGGTAATAAAGGTTTTTATTTAATCTTTATTAGTCTATGAAGTAGGTATTGTTAGTAGGCTCATTCTTTAGGTGAAAGAACACAGTTTAGGAATATTAGGTAATTTGAGTCACACAATTCTTTGTGACTCTAATTCAATCTTAACACATCTCACTCCAGAACATAAATTCTCAGTGTTCACAGACCTCTATGGATTCATAGATGTGATTCAGGGTATCTTGTGAACACTTGGAAAGTATGTGTTTGCATTAAGCATTCTTCTAGATTGAAGGGGTCCATAGTTTTCAGCACCTTTATAAAAACTTATAAACTCAGGCATTAAAATTAATGCTTGGAACTACTATTGAAGATGGTCTGCACTGGCCACGGATGGCTACTTAAATGTAAATTAGTTGAAATTTAATTGAAAATTAAAAACCAAAAATTCAGTTTTTTAGTGAAAGCAGTCCTGTTTCAAGTGCCCACTAGCCGTATGTGGCTAGTGGCTGCCATATTGAACTGTACACATAGACTAGAACTCGCTGCAATGATAGAAAGATAGTCTGCCACACGGTGCTATTTTAAAGGATTTTCAGCATTTTAAGAAAATGCAAAATGTCCATTGCTCTCTATTAAAAGACCCAACCCCTTTCTTTCCATTTCCTTACTCCCCCTCAACACTCCCCCAAACTTGACATTCCCATTCGAATAGAACACCAAATTCATTGAACAACTTAGGAGAAGCTCTATATTTTCCTTTATAAAGGTCAGTGCATTTTGTACAGCACCAATGCGTACAGAGTTGAAAAACAGATCCAATTCACCTACAGAGCCGCATAAATATTTTAAGACTGTGTTTTATAAACTGTAAACTTTATTATAGGCTTTGGTTTCAGAGCAGGTGAAGTCTATATATCATTGAGTCCCACCACTCCTGGCTATTGTTTTAGTAGCCTGCTTCTTCACTTGTGCCCTAAGCTACCCCAGCAGACTGGATTAACAGCTCTCCAGGGCCCCCTTCTACCTTCCAGAAGAAATACTGATTGAACCAGAAGCAAATTCCTCCTTGTCTGACTTATGTACATAAAAGAAAAACGTAGGATTTACCAACAGCACAATAGACTACCAACAGGAAACCAATCACCCTCTTCAGGGAAAGCACTAAAGAGTTTATCACCCTTTCAGACCAGAAAGGTTTTGAATGGTGAACATGGACCTTTACAGCTGCAACAGGCTTTTTTGCATTTTAAGAAGCAGCGTAACCGCATCCCCAATTAGGACCTAATTAGAAAAGTAAGTAGCAGCTCTAGAATTTTTGGCAGCAATCCCTCATAACCTGAAAGTAATCAAAACACTTCAAAATCACCTGCATAAAGCCCTGGAGTGGGTATCTACCCAACATCAGTTCTACCAAAAGGGGAAATACGGTTGTTAGTTGCCTTAAAGTGCTCTCACCTTTCTTCCATGCAGCCTTTTCAGGAGTAGATTCTCTGCTGTTCTAAGACTATCATTCAAAAAACAACGCAGGTGCAATTTCTAACATTATTTTGAGTAAACTCTTTCTGAAGCTGAAATGTATTTAGAAGCAGGGCTTAGAAAGTACTTGAAAGTTTATAAGATCTAAGAGAATGTTTAAGATTTTCATTAAAATATATATTGATTTTTTTAAAGTTTATTTATTTTGAGAGAGAGAGAGAAAGAAAGAGAGATAGAGAGGGAGGGAGGATCTCAAGCAGTCTCGGTGCCATCAGCACAGAGACTGAATCGGGGCTCACACTCACAAAACCGTGAGATCATGACCTGAGCCAGAACCAAGAGTAGGACGTTTAACCAACAGACTGAGCCACCCAGGCACCCCAAAATATGCATAGATTTTAATATGGAGAGTATCCTATGCTTTAGAAATATCTCACCAGTTACAAACGTGTACTTTCTTTGCAGTCATGATTTGCAATTGACAGATACTTTAAATAGAATCGGAAATTCTCCGTTCTTAAGCCGGGGGTAGTGGAAACTTCAGGACATATTTTTAAAGGTCCTTGAGAATTTTCTCTTGAAAAGGGTTTCTTCTACTTTAGGGTTATTTGTTGGCCACCTATCTCAGTTTCTTTCCTTTGCAAATAAGCTTTTCCTACTAATCAGGGAACTTGGGAAGTCTCCCGAAATCATAAAATAAGGTAAATGAGGATTTAGCTGCCTGTAGTGACAAGGAAATGAGAGGCCCCATGGAAGTGCTCTAGTATTGTGCCTGTTACAGTAGGGTCGGAATAGATGATGGCTCCCTTTTCATCCTTCCCTGATTTGGAAGCATGTAACCATAACTGACCCAATCCCAGGGGAAAATTCCCTCTCCCATGCTGTGAAAGTGGGGGTGTACTTGCCCAGTGTCCATGTCCGTATGTAGAACTAGATTTCTAGCTTAATGCCCTTGTGGTCAGAGAACATATTCTGTATAATTTCAATTAAAATTTGTTGAGGACTACTTTGACTCAGAATACAGTTTACCTAGAATATAACCACCATATATATATACACACACATTCTCTCTCTGTGCCATTGATGGGTGGATTGTTCTGTATATGTCCATTAGAGCCTATTATTAGATTATTCTGTTCAAATTACCTATTTCTTAATTTTAAAAATTTTTTTAAATGTTTATTTTTGAGAGAGAGAGAGAGAGACAGATCATGAGTGGGGGAGAGGCAGAGAGAGAGAGGCAGATAGAATCCAAAGCAGGTTCCAAGTCCTAAGCTGTCAGCTCAGACACGCTGCTGGAACTCACTAAGCGAGATCCTGCGATCAAGACCAGAGCAGAAGTCGGACGCTCAACTGACTGAGCCACCCAGGCACCCCCAAATTATCTATTTTTCAATGTCACTTTATATAATTTTCTTGCTAGCTCTGCATATTTCAATTACATATGTAATTTATAATAGTTACTTCCAATTTGAGTAAAGTGTAAAAACATTTTCACTCAGGTCCCTTTATAATTTTGCTTCAACTATCAAACATGATTTAAGAAATTCATAAGTAGGATAGTCCATTATTCATACCTATTTTCACCCATTCTGATGGTCCTCTCTTCTTTGCGAAGGTCCAAGCCTTTTTTAAACTCCTTTCTGTTTAAGAACCTCCTTTAGCCATTTGTTAACGGTAAGTGTGCTAGCAATAAATTGGCTTAGTTTGACTTTATGCAAAGATATTTTTAAAAACCTTTGTTCCGGAGGTCTATTTTCACCAAATATAGAATTTGTAATTAACAATTCTTTCTTTCAGTGTTTGAAATGTGGTATGCCACTTCGTTGTGGCTTCCATGGTTCCTGATGAGAATCGATGTTCCTTTCTTCTACAAGTAATGTGTTGTTTTTCTTTGGCTGCTTTCAACCTTTTTTGTCACTGATTTTTATAAGTTAAGAAATATGCTGCCATGAATTTCTTTGGTTTATCCTATTTGGCTCTCACATAGTGTCTTGAACCTGGAGGTGTACGGTACGTCCTGTGACGATTTAGGAAGTTTATATACATTTTTTTGAAAACATTTATACACACTCTCCTCTCTTGGGACATTCATTGATAAGAAAAATTAATGACTTTATCTCATTCTTGAGATTCTATTCACTTATTCCTTAGCTTCTTTTGTTCAAGGTTGGTAAGTTCTATGATCTGCTCTCAATTTGATTCTATCCTTTATCATTTTCCCTTTTTAAAATTTATTTTTATTTTTTAATGTTTATTTATTTTTGAGAGACAGAGACAGAAGGAGTGCAGGGGAGGGACGGAGAGAGAGGGAGACACAGAATCTGAAACAGGCTCCAGGCTCTGAGCTGCCAGCACAGAGCCCAGCACAGAGCTTGGAATCATGAACCGTGAGATCATGACCTGAGCTGAAGTCGGAGGAAACTCAACCGTCGGAGCCACCCAGGCACCCCTATTCTTTGTCATTTTCATCTAATGAGTTTTTATTTTGGCAATTACATGTTTCAGGCCTATAATATACAAACCAAATATATTCGGTTCTTTTTTATTATGGGAATATAATTGATATACAATGCTACATGAGTTTCAGGTATAAAACATAGTGATTCAACTATATACATTAGGCTATGCTCACCACAAGTGTAGCTCCAATCTGTCACCATACAACACTATTACAATACCATTGACTATATACCCTAGGCTGTACCTTTCATCTCCGTGACTGATTTATTCCATAACCAGAAATCTGTACCTCCTTTAACCATTTTGCCCATTCCCCGACTCTGCTTCTCTCTGGCAACCATCAGTCTGTCTTCTGTGTTTATGGACCAATATCCACTTTGTTTTGTTTTTTAGATTCTACATGTAAGTAAAATCGATTGGCATTTGTCGCTCACCGTCTGACTTATTTCACTTGCATAATACCCTCTAGGTCCATCTATGTTGTTACAGATGAGAAGATCTCATTCTTTGTTATGCTTGAGTAATATTCCTCTGTGCGTGTGCATGTGTGTGTGCGTGTGTGTGTGTGTGTGTGTACACACAGTGGTTCTTTATTCATCTATCAATGGACACTAGGGTTGCTTCCATGTCTTGGCTATTGTAAATAATGCTGCAATAAAGTAGAGGTGCATATATCTTTTCAAATTGATGTTTTTGTTTTCTTTGGGTAAATAGTAGGGAAATTACTAGATCATAAGGTGTTTCTATTTTTAAATTTTTGAGCAAACTCCATACCCTTTTCTATAGTAGCTACACAAATTTACATTCCCACCAATAGCTCACCAGGGTTTCCTATTTTCTATAACCTGGCAAAACTTGTTATTGTCTTTTTAATCCTAGCCATCTATTGTCATATGACAATTATAAAGTGGCATCTTATTGTGGCATTGATTAGCATTTCTCTGTTTATCAGTGATGTTGAACATCTTTCCATGTGTTTATTGCTCATCTGTACATCTTCTTTGGAAAAATGCCTTTTCAGTTTCTCTGCCAAGTTTTTAATCAGATTTCTTTAATGTTGACTCATATAAGTTTTTTATATATTTGGGCTATTAAGCCCTTGTTGGACATATTGTTTGAAAATATTTTCTCCCATTCAGTAGGTTGCTTTTTTGTTTCGTCAATGTTTGCTTCGTTGTGCAGAAGCACTTATTTTGATGTAGTTCCAATTGTTACTTTTTGTTTCTGTTTCCCTTGCCTGGATAGACAAATCTAGAAAATAATGCCAAGGCTAATGTCAAAGAAATTACTGACTATGTTTTCTTCTAGGAGATTCATAGTTTCATGCCTCACAGTTAAGTCTTTTATATATTTTGAGTTTGTTTATGTGTATGGTGCAAGAAAGTGGCCCAGTTTTGTTCTTTTGCGCGTAGCTGTCCAGGTGTCCCAGCACCATTTATTGAAAATACTGTCTTTTTCCCATTGTATATTTTTTGCCTCCTTTGTTGTAGATTAATTGACCATATAAGTATGAGTTTATCTGGGCTATTTCTTTCCACTGATTCATGTGTCTATTATTGTGCCAGTACCATAGTGTTTGGGTTATATGGCTTTGTATTATATCTTATAATCTGGGACTGTGATACTTCTTTGTTCTCCTTTCTCAAGATTACTTTGTACATTGAGAGTTTTTTGTGCTTTCATACAAATGTTAGGATTATTTATTCTATTTCTGTGAAAATTCTATTGGTATTTTTGTAGGGATTGTGTTGAATCTGTAGATTGCTTTGGGTAGTATGAAAACTTTAACAGTATCAGTTCTTGCAATTCACGAGCAAGGTATATATTCCCATTTGTTTGTGTTGTCTTTAATTTCTTTCCTTAACGTTTTATAGTTTTCAGAATACAGGTCTTTTGCCTTCTTGCTTAAGTTCATTCCTTGATATTTTATTCTTTTTGGTAGAACAGTAAATGGATTTTTTCTTGAGGGAGTGCTACTGGGGAGTAGGGGAGAGAAAGACAGAGAGAATCCTAAGCAGTCTCCATGCTCAACACAGAGCCCAACACGGGGCTCAATTGTATGACCTTGGGATCATGACCCAAGCTGAAATGAAGAGTTGGATACTCAACTGACTAACCAACCCAGGCACCCCAGGAATTGTTTTCTTAATATCTCTTTCTGCTACTTTGTTACTAGTATATAAAAATGCATCAGATTTCTGTATATTAATTTTATATTCTGCAGTTTTACTGCATTCATTTACTCTAATAGTTTTTGGTGGACTCTGGAGGGTTTTCTGTATATAGTTTCATGTCATTTTCAGATAGTGACAGTTTTACTTTCCTCACCAATGTGAATGTTTTTCATTCTCTCTCTCTCTCCTCTTTTTTATTTTTATTTTTTTTCTGTGGCTAGGACTTCAATACTCTATTGATTAAAAGTGTTGAGGGGCGCCTGGGTGGCTCAGTTGGTTGGGCGGCCGACTTCGGCTCAAGTCATGATCTCACGGTCTGTGAGTTCAAGTCCCACGTTGGGCTCTGTGCTGATGGCTCAGAGCCTGGAGCCTGCTTCTTCAGATTCTGTATCTCCCTCTCTCTCTGCCCTTCCCCTGCTCATACTCTGTCTCTATGTCTCTCAAAAATAAAATAGATGTTAAAAAAAAGTGTTGAAAGTGGAAATCCTTGTCTTGTTCCTGATCTTAGAGGAAAAGCTCTTTTTTTTCACCAATGAGCATGATGTTAGCTGCAGGTTCTTCATATATGGCCTCTATTATGCTGGAGTATTTTCTCTTTAAGCCCATTTTGTTGAGAGATTTTATCATAAATAGGTGGTAAATCATGTCAGATTTTCTTCCTGCAACTATTGAGATGATTATATAATTTTATCCCTTATTTTATTAAACTGGGGCATCACATGATTGATTTGCAGATACTGAGCAATCCTTGCATCCCCAAAATACATCCCACTTGATCCTTTTCATGTGTTATTGAATGTGGTTTCCCTAATATTTTGTTGAGGATTTTTACATCTATATTCGTCAAGAATATTAGCCTACGGTTTTCTTTTTTTGCATTTCTTTGTCTGGTTTTGAAATCAGGGTAATGCTGGCTTTATAGAATGCATTTGGAAGCTTTCTTTCCTCCTCTATTTTTGGAATAGTTTGAAAGAAATAGGTATAACTTTTCTTTAAATGTGTGATAGAATTTACCTGTGAATCCATCTGGTCCTGGGCTTTTGTTTGCTGGGAGTTTTTTTTATTACTGTTTCAATTTCATTTCTAGTAATTGGTCTGTTCAGATTTTCTATTTCTTTCTGATTCAGTTTTGGAAGATTGCATGTTTCTAGGAATTTACCCATTTCTTTAGATTGTCCAGTTTGTTGGCAAACAATTTTTTATATAGTTCTTATAATCCTCTGTATGTCTGTGGTGCTTGTTACCCCTCGTCTTTCACTTCTGATTTTATTTACTTGGGTTCTCTTATTTTTTTCTGGATGAGTCCAGCTAAAGGACTAATAATCATGTATATGTTTTTCAAAAACAGATTTTGGTCATTGATCTTTTGTATGGTTTTAGTCTCTATTTTATTTCTCCTTTGATCTTTAACATATTCTTTCTTCTACTAACCGTGGGCCTTATTTTTATTTTTCTAGTTTATTTTGGCATAAAGTTAAATTATTTGGTTTTTTTCCCTTGGTGGGCCTGAATGGCTACAAATTTCCCTCTTAGGGCTGTTTTCACTACATTCCAGTTTGGACCATCGTGTTTAATTTTCGCTTGTCACTATGTATTTAATTTCTTCTGAAATTTCTTTATTGATACGTTTGTTGTCCGGTGGTTATTTAACCTCCACATATTTATGTTTCTTCTATATTTTTTCTTCTGATTGATTTCTAGTTTCATTCCATTGTGGTTGGAAAAGATGCTTGATATGATATCAGTCTTCTTAAATGTATTGAGACTTGTTTGTGGCTTTGCATGTTGCGTATCCTGCAGAATGTTTCACAGGTGTTCATGTGCGCTTGAAAAAATGTGTATTTTGTTTTAGATAAAATGTTCTGTACATATCCGTTTATTTCATCCAGTCTAATGTGTCATTCAGATAGTTTTTACTTATTGATTGTCTGCCTGGGTGATCTATCCATTGATGTAATGGGATAGTAAAGTCTCCTATTATTGTATTACTTTCGACATCTCCCTTTATGTTTCTTAATATTTGCTGCATGTATTATGTGCTTCTGGAAAAGAAACAGATGGTGGTGGTTTGTGTGTATGTGTTTTGGTAGTTGCTATCTATTGTGGTTTTGATTTATATTTCTCTAATGGTTACTGATACTAAGCATCTTATCATATGTTGTCCACTGGTATATCTTATTTGCAGTAATGTCTATTTAAGTATTTTAAACTGGAATATTTGTTGTTACTGAGTTTTAGGACTTCTATATATGTTTTGGGTATTAATCTCTTAAAAGATGATTTGCAAATATTCTTTCTGTTGTCTTAATACTCTTTTGTTTCTTTTGATACATAGAAGTTTTAAAGTTTCCTGTAGTCTCATTTCTCTATTTTACTTTTGTTGCCTGTGCAGTGACATCATTGAAATAATTGCCAAGATGAATGTCATGAAGCTTTTTCTCTATGTTGTTTTTATGTTGTTTTGATTGTTTATCTTTTTATGATTTATATTTATATTTAATTTTTTATTATAAATTTTTATTTAAATTCTAATTAGTTAATATACAGTGCAATATTGGCTTCAGGAGTAGAATTCAGTGATTCATCATTTACATGCAACATCCAGTGTTCATCAAACCAGTGCCCTCCTTAATACCCATCAGCCATCTAGCCCATCCTACATCCTTATCCCCGCATCAGCACTCAGTTTGTTCTCTGTCTTTAAGAATCTCTCATGTTTTGTTTTCCCTTTCTCTTTTTTTCTCCCTTCCGTATGTTGAATTTTTTTTGTTTCTTAAATTTCATATATGAGTGAAATCATGTGGCATTTGTCTTATCTAAATTTTTTTGCTTACCATAATAAATTCTAGCTCCATCTATGTCATTGCAGATGGGAACATTTCATTCCTTTTGATAGCTGAGTAATATTCCATTGTGCATCTATATCTATCTATCTGCCTGTCTATCTATCTATCTATCTATATCACATCTTCTTTATTCATCAGTCAATGGACATTTGGGCTCTCTCCATAGCTTGGCTATCGTTGATAGTGCTACTATAAATATCAGGATGAATGTACCCCCTTTGAATCTGTATTTTTGTATCCTTTGGGTAAATACCTAGTAGTGCAATTGCTGGATTATAGGGTAGTTCTATTTTTAACTTTTTGAGGAACTTCCATATTGTTTTCCAGAGTGGCTGCACCAGTTTGCATTTCCACCAATGGTGCAAGATGATTCTCCTTTCTTTGCATCCTGACCAACTCCTGTTGGTTTTTGTGTTGTTAATTTTAGCCATTCTGACAGGTGTGAGGTGGTATCTCATGGTTTTGATTTGTATTTCCCTGATGATAAGTGATGTTGAGCATTGTTTCATGTGTTTGTTAGTCATCAGGATGTCTTCTTTAGAAAAGGAGTTTTATAATTTTAGGGCTTACATTTAGGTCTTTAATACATTTTGAGTTAATTTTTGAATATGGTATAAGGTAAGGATCCAATTTATTTATTTATTTATTTGCATGTGGATGTCTAGTTTTCCTAATACCATTTGTTGATGAAGCTATTTTTTTCACATTGCATGACCATGGCACCCTTGTCCGGTCACTTGTCCATATGCAGAAGGATTTATTTATTATCTTTGGGCTCTCTACTCTATTGGCCTGTATATCTGTCTTTATACCGGTACCACATTATTTTGATTACATAGCTTTGTGATATATTTTGAGATTTGGAAGTGTGAGATCTCTAAATTTATCGTTCCTTTTCAAGATTTATTTGGATCTACTAGATTTCATATGAATTAAAATACATTTTTTCTGTTTTTGCAAATAAAATAGCCATTGAAATTTTGATAGGGACTGCATTGAATCCATAGATTGTTTTGAACAGTATGACATTTTAATATTACGAAGCTTTTGAACCTATGAACGTGAATTGTCTTTCCATTTATTTGCCTTCTAAATTTATTTCAGCAGTGTTTTGCACTTTTCAGTGTATAAGTCTTTCTTCTTCTTGGTTAAGTTTATTCCTAAGTATTTTATTCTTTTTTATCCTATTGTAAATATCATTATTTAAAAATATTTTTTTCGGGGCGCCTGGGTGGCTCAGTTGGATAAGCAGCTGACTTTGGCTCAGGTCATGATCTCATGGTCTGTGAGTTTGAGCCCCGTGTTGGGCTCTGTGCTGACGGCTCAGAGCCTGGAGCCTGCTTCAGATTCTGTGTCTCCCTCTCTCTCTGCCCTTCACCTGCTCATATTCTGTCTCTCTGTCTCTCAAAAATAAATAAACATTAAAAAAATTTTTTTCAGCTTGTTAGTATACAGAAACACAACTGATTTCTCCGTGTTGATTTTGTATCTTGCAACTTCACTGAATTTGAATTATAGTTCTAACAGAAGTGTGTGTATAATCTTTAATGTTTTCTAAAGATTTTGTCACTTGTGAGCACAGATCATAATAATTTTTCTTTTCTGATTTTAATAAATTTTATTTCTCTTACTCTCCTAATTGTTGTGGCTAGCAGTTCCAGCACTAAGTAAAATAGAAATGGCGAAAGTGGTATCCTTGCCTTTCCTCATCTTAGAGGAAATGCTTCTATTACTTCATCATTTAGTACTTTAGCAGCTTTCAGCTTTTCATATATGGATTCTATTATGTTGACATAGTTTCCTTTTATTTCTCATTGGTTGATTTTTTTTTTTTATCATGAAAAGACATTCTGCTTTGTTTTGTGTTTGTTTTGTTTTGCATCAATTGAGATGATGATGCAATTTTGTCCTTCATTTTGTTAATGTCATATATTATATTGATTGATATTTGTATGTTGAACTATCCCTTAATTCCAGAAGTAAATCCCACTTGGTTTTGGCACATAGTCCTTTTAATATGCTGTTAAATTGGACTTGCTAGCATTTTGTTGACAGTTTTTGCATCAGTACAAATCAGAGGTAATGGTATGTAGTTGTTGGTTTGTTTGTTTGTTTTTCCCTTTATGCTGTCTTTGCCTGGCTTTAATATCAAGGTAATACTGGTCTTATAGAATGAGTTTAGAAGTATTCCTATGACTTGAATTTTTTGGAAGTTTAAGGAGGGTTGGTTTTAATGCATTAAATGTTGGGTAGAATTTTCCAGGGAAGCCATCTGGTCCTGAACTTTTCTTTGTTGGGAGACTTGATTATTGATTCCTCCTTACTTATTATAAGTTTATTTAGACTTTCATTATTTAGTCTTCTTGAGTTGTATATTTCTAGGAATTTATTTATTTATTCCAGGTTATTCAATGTATTTACATATAATTTTCCATTGTAGTTTCATAATCCCTTTTATTTCTGCAACATCAGTTGTAATATCTCCTTTCCATTTCTGATTTTAGTTATTTAAGTCTCCTTTTATTCTTAATCCAGCAAAGGGTTTGCCAATTTTTGATATTAAAAAACTATTAGTTTCATTTTTTTCTCTTTTTCTATTCATTATTTTGTTGATTTCTGCTCTCATATTTATGTCCTTGCATCTGCTAATTTTGGATTTAGTTCATTATCATTTTTCTGGGTTATTGAGGTATAAAGTTAAATTATTTGAGATCTTTCTTCTTTTTTAATGTAGGCATTTACCACTATAAACTTTTCTTTTAATACTTCTTACACTGAATCCCATATGTTTTGATATATTATGTTTTTGTTTTTTCATTTGTCTCAAGATACATTCTGATTTCCTCTGTGATTTCTCTTTTTGGCCTATCGATTAAGCCTTTAATTTCCATATACTTGTTTTCCACTTTTCCTTCTCCTATTTATTTCTAGTTTCATACCCTGTTGGTGGAGAAGTTAATTTTACGATTTGAATCATCTTAGATATGCTAAGACTTGTTTTGTAGCCTTGCACGTTGTCCCTCCTGGAGAATATTCCATGTGCACTTGAGAAAGTATATTATGCTCTTATTACACTGGGTGTTCTGTACATGTTTGTTAGATCTAATTTATCTATACTATTATTTATTTCCTTCGTTTTTCTTTCTGTTTTTGTTTTTAAATCATCTTGTGTTTGCTTGTTGTATCCAGTATTAAAAGTGGGGTATTTAATTATCCTATTATTGTGTTGCTATTTCTCCCTTCAATTATGTCAATGTTTACTTCATATATTTGGGAGTTCTAATGTTAAGTGAATACTTAGAATTGTTACATCTTCCTGGTGAAATGGCCCTTTTATAATTATATATTGTCATTATTCTTCTCTTGTGACAAGTTATTCCCCAAAGTCCATTTTGTGTGCTATAAGTATGGCCGCACTTGCTCTCTCCTGGTTGCCATTAATGTGGACTATCTTTTTCCATTCTTTAATTTTAGGACAGTGTGTGCCCTACATCTCAAGTGAGTTTCTAATAAATAGCATCTAAACAGGATTTGTTATTTTATCTCTTCAGCCAACTAATGTCTTTTCATTGGGGAGTTTAATCCACTTATGTTTGGATTAATTACTGATAGAGAAGGACTTCCTTTTGCCATTTTGTTATAGCAATTTTCTCTACATCTTGTAACCATTTTGCCTCTTTTTTTTCCCCTCTTATTAGTTTTCTTTGTGTTTTGTTGACTTTTTTCTTTATAGTAGTTTGCTTTGATTCATTTCTCATTCTCATTCATATATCTTCAATAGGGATTTTCTTTGTGGTTTCCATGGAGCTTAAGTAAAATATATTAAACTTATCGCAAGTTATTTTATACTGCTAATAACTTCAATTACATACACAAACTTTATTTATATCTTTATTCTCTTTATAATATTGATGCCAGAAATTACATTTTTATATTGTGTATTGATTAACATTATTTTGTAGTATTTTGTTTTTATCTTTAAAATTCTGTATTAGACTTACAAGTGATTTACACACCAACATTACAATGCTGTAGGATTCCATATTTGTCTATATATTTAACTTTATCAGAGAATATATTTTGTACATATTCATGTTGCCATCTAGCATTCTTTTAAACTTGAAGGACTCTCTTAGCTGTTTTGTTCTTATTGTTGTTGTTATTATTGTGGTTTTTTTTCAGTTTGTTTTTGTTTTGTAGCATAAACGTAGTACCAGTGAATTCTCTCAGCTTTTGTTTATCCGGTAAAGTCTTAATTTCTCTTGCATTTTTAAAGCATAGCTTTTCCTAACATAGTATTCCTGGTTAGAAGTTTTTTTTGTTTTGTTTTGTTTTTGCAGTTGGAATATATCTTTCTGTTTCCTTCTGACCTGCAAGGTTTCTGCTGAGAATCTAATGATAGTCTTAGCTTATATATGAGAAATCACTTTTCTCTTCCTGCTATCTAGATTCTCTGTCTATGACTTTTGACAGTTTGATTGTGTGTGATATAATGTGTCATAGAGTGGGTCTCTATGAAGTTTGTTGAGCTTCTTGAGCTTGCTTCTCCATTTCCTTTCTCATATTTGAGAAATTTTCAGCCACTATTTCTTTAAACGGACTCTCTGGTCCTTTATATCTCACTTCCTGTCTGGGATTCCCATAATGAGTATATTGTTCTGTTTGATTATGTCCCATAATTCCTGTAGGCTCTTATCACTTTTCTTTATTATTTTTCTTTTTTATCTTTTATGTAAATAATCTTAATACCCAGTCTTCAAAATCGCTGATTCTTCCATCTGCTTAATCAAGTCCGTGCTCAAACCCCTCTAGTAATTCTTTTTTTAAATTCTGTTATATTTTTCACCTCCAGAATTTCTGTTTAGTTCTCTTTTAGAGTTTCTGTCTCTATTTTGATACCCTCATTTTTTCATGCATAGTTTTTCTAACTTTGTGTAGTTGCTATGTTCTCTTTTAGTTCATTGAGTGCCTTTAATATGGTTCTTCTGCATTCTTTTTCAGCTAATTCATAGGTGTTTATTTTTTTATGGTTGATTACTAGAGACTTAGTTTGTTTCTTTGATTGGACCATGTCTTTATTACTTTGTATGCCTTGTTTAGTTCTTTAGTTCATATTTGGACATTTGAATAAATAACCAGTTCTCCTAAACTTTAGTGTCTGAATTTTGTGCAGTGGAAGATCTTCACCAATCACGTGAGCTAGAGATTCTTGGGACCTTTCAAATATTTTCTGGGAATGTGTCTGCTCTTGGGCCGTATGTGTAATTTCCAGTTAAAGCAGTTTCTCCATTTCTTTTAAAGAACCTGTAATATCTTCTTTACCTCTTGTAGCTGTAGTTATATTGCAGTCTTTCTGGTGCTCTAAGGTCTCCAACTTTGCATCCAAATTGTAACATCATTTCTTTCAGTGCTCCAAATTAGGTGAGACAGAAACCAGTTCATTAGGAATCCCCTTGAAAACCCAGAATGTTAGATGCATGGCCTACTTCCTTACCCTGCTGTGAGGAAGGCTGGAAATTGAGAATTTTGTCTAATCACACCACACTGCCAGAGAAGGGGAATAGCTATGGTGACCAAATGCAAAAGACTTTCCTGCCCACTTGAATCTGACTCTTCTTGTCTTTGAGCTCACTTCGTGCTCACCCTGTGGTGCTTCCACCTCTTAACTAGATTCTAAAGTTCTTATAAAAGGGATTTGGTTCATATTTTGTTGTTAACATGACACTTATGTGGGTAATGGGGACCTAAGTACTCCTATTCTGACATCTTGTTGACATCACCCTAAAGTAGGTAATTTTTAGGCTAGACAAAAATTAAAACCAAGAAAGGCTGCTGTTTAAGGAGGTACATACAGTTGCAAAGGAATCTCTTGGTTGAATTCAAAGCTTCCAAAATGGAAAAAGGGCAAATCTAAAATGTAAGAATATCTTTATAAGAGACTGCCCGCTCCTCTGGGCTAAATGCTCTGTTAGAACAAGCATGAGGCCTTAATCATCTTGGTGGTTGTGGAGGCATCCTTTCATTCATTCCATGCATCCAGTAAGGAATACTCTTATTAAATGAATGTTAGCTATTCTATTTGTTTCTAAGTAAAAGTAGTAAGCAAGAAAAGCGCACTTCATGTCCTGTGGACCTTTCTAGTCTAGTAAAGAATGCAAATATATAAACACTCTAAATCAGTATGATGAATGTTCAGAAAGGATTAATTACAGGATACTAAGGCAGAAAAAGTGATTATATTTCTGTTTGGGGCTGGTCTCGCCTGTTGATAGTGATATTACTGGCTAGAAATGCCTGAAGGCACTTACCTGGACCCATGGTAAACTCTCCAAAGACATTTCCCCTTTCAGAACCAATGTTGCGGCTGGACTGGCCCTTATTATTTTTATTATAATTGCATAATATCTCTCACAATAACCAGGAAACTTTAGGGGAAAATGTTGGGGAGTATAGATGGCACACCTGGGACCACACATCAAGTATATGGGGATAGGGGTGGTGGAGGAAAGAGAGCATACACAAATGGGAGACAGAGAACAGGCTTGTGGTTCTGCTTTTATTGGGTCAATGGTGAAGACATAGACTTTCATGTGTTCACTCTTTATTAGTGAATTTAAAGCTTAAGAGCAGGAATTAAAGTACAAGAAGGGAAAAACAAGCAGCCAAATGGTCATTTATGTAAGTCAACCAGAGATCCCTAAAAAAGAAACCTTGCTGGGGAAGGAAAACTTTGGAGGAGCAGGGGGTTGAGAGTGGGGTGGCCTCACTCTTTATGTAGCACCTTGGCTGACAATCTGTATATTTAACTTTGAAGTAGATGCCTCAGCAATCAAAAGCTTAAGAACTTGAGTTACAATTAAAAAAAAAAAAAGTGTCTATGCTATAATCCCAAATAAAGTAAACTCACATAACAAATGCTTGATATCTTTGCAGTACAGCATGGAGGGGATATTTGTACCAATTGTACCAAAGGTAGTCTGTGCTCCTAAACAGTGATACCTACAATCAGTCACAGTATGGAAGCAGATGATCTTTCTTCTGACATATCATCAGAAGGTCAATAGTAGTAACTAATGCTATGTCACAATGCATGCATCATTCATCTCAGTTCATTTCATCATGTAGGCATTATATCATCTCATCTCATTACATGAGTAAGTGAATACAGTACAGTAAGATATTTTGAGAGAAACCATATTCACATAATTTTTATTATAGTATATTTTAATTGTTTTATTATTAGTTCTTCTCTTACTAATTTTTAAATTAAAATTTATCAGAGCTATGTACATATAGTAAATTTTGAAAAAGGTATATATATGGTGTGCTACTCTCTGTGGTTTCAGGCATCCACTGGGGCTCTTGGAATATTTTCCCATGGATGGGGAAGGGGGAGGGCTACTGTAAAGTAATTTAGTATAGCTAGATTAGTAGCCCCTAGAAAAGTAACCAACAAAAATTGATACTTTTCCCAATTTTCTTACTAGGTGGAGTTCTCCATTAAGCTCCCCAGATCCCCAAATTTTCATCCTTTTTGAGTGAGATCTCTATTAGCCAACTGATATTTTGACATCAGAAGAACTAGAACTTGATCAGTAGTGTGGCAGTTGTGAGACATGTACAATAGATGGCTAGGGGACAAGAGGTGGCCCATTCTCGATTTATCATGTGCTTCCAGTTTCATATTCCAAAGCTCTCTTGCCTTAGTTCTGACATTTCAGGTGTGAAGAGCAGAGTCAGCAAGTTCCCTTAGTGAATATTAAAAAATTACGATTGAAGACTGTAGGGAGGAGATGTGGAAGCAAAAGGCAGCTAGTGACAGGAAAATGGATAAGAAATCTTAGTCAAGGGAAAGAAGAACATCCAGTATTCTGATTTGGTAGCCACTGTCTTGGGGACACTTAGGCTTTTTCTGGTGCAGAAAGAAATCTATTTTTGTTTCTCAGTATTTTCCCAAATGTCTTAAAACACAAATGATAGAAATGTATTATTTGGATAGTCATATGGTGTTTTTTAAAAACGAGATTTCTTCTCAGATTGTGAAAAAAAGTGTGTTTATAAAATTCTGAGGAAAGGGCTAGAAAATCATCCCAGTGCACGGTAGATTTTCTGAGTTATCTTGCCACCTCTTTTAACGTCCCTCTCAACTTTTGGGATTCTACTTGTTCATCTTATGTTGGATACTTTCAAACCATCAACCTATGTCCCTTAAAGCATTAGCACCAAATGCATTAGAATATAGACCCTAAATGGAAGACAAATGAGCTGTCTTGGCTTAAAGGGATGATCCTTTAATGGTGGCATTTCTTACAGTGAGACAGGTGATAAAAGTGATAGAAGAGCACTTTGGGTATGAAGGTGATTTTCCAAGTCCTCTTGAATCCTGGCATTTTAGCAGCCATCAATTCAACTACTGCATCATTAGAGGCTTTTTCTATAAAAGTTGAGAAGGATAGTTGGTGGACTCTAAGTTCTAGTTGTATAGGCCCTGGGAAGAGCCCCCACTTAAGTGTCTGTGTACATGCTAAGTTTCAGGTATTTAATCAATATTTAAAGCCCTGCTCAAAAAGAGTCCATCTTTTTGTTCAAATTAATATCTGACATTGATGACTCTATAAGAATATGATATGATACCTGCTATTATAAAACATACCATTAATCCTCTGAATCCTATATATCCCCCAAGGCTTGAACCCAGGTATATGCCTCCCTGACAGCTTCCTTGATCACTCCAAACTTCAGATATGTTTCTATTCATACCCTATACGTATTTCTATTTACATATATTTGGCACTTAGTATACGTGCTTTAAACTCCTTATTTCAAAGAAAGTACTTTGTGGCCTCATCTAAAGTTTATGCTCATGGAAGCAGAATCCATCTTTTATAGCATCTTCTGTTCTTGCATTTATTGATGTATTAGTCCAGTGTTTCTCTGCTTGGCCTGATTATGTTCAGCACAACTTAACTCAAATTTAGTGAGTGTCTACTCTGTGGTAAAGAACAGAGTTTCAGAGATGGATAAAATAACATCCCTGTCCTCGTGAAGATAACTGGCTAGTCAATAAATAAGAGCTCAGTTTGTATCAGCCAAATCATGTCCAACAAAGCACATTAGATTGTGAGGACTTTGAGATCAGAAACTATGCTTATTTATTTTTGTGACTTCAGCATGTAGCACAGTCAAGCCCTGACTTTACTTGTGGACACCAGACTACTATATCCAATGGCTCATATGACATTTCTACACTAATAAATGTCTCTGCTTGTCCCGACCCACAGAGGACTGTTGGTCATCTCCACTCCATATGTAGCTGCTCTTACAAGCAAATGACAAAAGTTTCTGGCTAGCTTCTACACTCACATTATCAGCCAATCACATTGATTTTAGATCTGAAAAAATACACCCAAATCTCATCATCTGTCTGGCCATAGTTAAAGCCATCTCGTTTCTCTGTGCTTACTGCAACCACCTCCTAATTCATTTCCCTGCTTCCACACTCTCCTTTCTCTTTTGTCCACACAAAACTTATTTCCAACTCAGGATTTTTTGCTTGCCTGGAATTCTCTTCTTAAATGAATTTTGTCTTGTTTACCACTAAATCCCTAACATATAGGAGATTTCCTGGTACAAAACACTAACTCATCATCGTTATCATCAACAACAACAACAACAACAAAACAAGAACTCAATATTTATTAAAAGAGTAAGCAAAATTTTGGTGGGTTTTTGAATATATGTAGATAGGAATGAATGATATCAGTGCCCACTGTGTGGCTTGGAGCTGATTATAGTCTCTGACCTCAGAAATATTATGGCTTAAATATATTTGATTATGTGGGCTACCTGTATTAATGGATAAGTAATCCTATGCTAGGCATTAAATGAGGAATGGAAATAATACATCCTGGGTGAGCTCAGGAAACCAATGGCAGACAACCACAATATTTAAGCGGTGGTTTTCCTCTTCAGTACCTGTCTTTTGTTAATAGAAGTTTGCTCTTAGCCAGATGAGGGTTCCTTTAGCTCTCAGTGTTGGAAAAGTTCCCAAGTGAGCAAGTATCAATTTCATGATTTATCTTATCTTAAATCAGTAATTTCCTAGAAGCTGCAATAAACTGAAAAGGCTAGATTTGCTTCCCTGCCCTCAAGTCTTGTTCCCTTTTAATCTTTTTCTGGATCTCAGATTTTTTTATTTCCATTTGAAAATTGGGATATATTAGTAACTCCTCAAGGGAAGCAATTTACACAAATAATTAGGACAAGTTCTGATACATACTAAGTCCTTATAAATAATAATATGATGATAATGATGTATTAAAGCATAAAGATACTGTGAATATTTTTATGAATATAAAGGAGAAGGAATCAAGGTCTTGAAAATAGAAAGAATGTCTTATTTCTGACATAAAGTTTAGATTCCTTCTGTATCTTACATAGTTTTAACTATTTTCACCAGGTATATAGCACATACTCAATAATTCATTTTGTAAAACCTTGCGTTCAGAATCAGAAGAAAGGGAGGAGAGTGAGAGAAATTCAAGAAAATGCTCTTTTTATTGAAAAGATAATGAACATTATATTTAAATTGTCCAGATTATAACTAATTTTGGAAGGGATGAAAGAATATTCCTTGTAGTAACTGAAGTAGTGGTGATATTGTCTGTAAAAGATGTAATTCAAATCCTAAATGTGTTGTGGAAAAGTTTAAATTTTATTCATGGTTGTCTTTAAAAAAAGTAAATATAAGGCATAGGCTGGGATTCTCAATCGAACATTAGGAAATGAGGTATTATTTTGTCTAAGTTTGACCTTGATTATATCTTTCATCGTTTTCATCACTTTAACTAGGCTCATTATAAGTGCCGAATAAATATATTTTAAATAAATGAATTGCTCAGGAATTACGTGTGTGTGTGTGTGCATGCGTGTGTGTGTGTGTAATGTATGTTATGTATGTAAGTTTCTTGTGATCTCAAACACATATGTGTTGATGGTTGCCAAATCTTTTAGTCTCTTGTGACAGAGGCCATTTGTCATGACTGATAGCTTCTAGGCCATAGCCTCTTCGCCCTTTCTTAATTTTAATTTTTAAAACATTTTATTGAAGTACAGTTGACCCACAGTGTTTGTTAGTTTCAATAGACAGCATGGCGATTTAATAACTACATATAGTATGCTATCCCCATCACAAATGTAGCTACCATCTATCACCATGCAACACTATTCCAATATCACTGACTATATTCCCTGTGCTGTACCTTTAACGCCCATAATTTATTCCATATCTGGAAGCCTGTATCTCTGACTCCTCTTAACCCATTTTGCACATGGCCCCATTCCCCTCCCCTCTGGCAACCAATAACCTATTTTCTACATTAATAAATCTATTTTTGCTTTTTGTTTACTTATTCATTTGCTGTTTTTTAGAGTCCACATAGGAGTTAAATGACACAGTATATCTTTATCTTGCTTTTTTCACTTAGCATAATACCTTCAAGGTATTGTCACATAAGGTGAGAGCACAATCATTTTTATGGCTGATAATATTCCATTGCATATGTGTGTGTATGTGTGTGTGTGTGTGTGTGTGTGTGTGTGAGAGAGAGAGAGAGAGAGAGAGAGAGAGAGAGAGAGAGAGTGTGTGACATCTTTATCCATTCATCTATTGATATACACTTGTGTTGCTTCCATATATATCTTGTCTATCATAAATAGTGCTGCAGTTATCCTAGGTGCATATATCTTTTTAAATTAGTATTTTTGTTTTCTTTGTGTAAATGCCCAGTAACGGAATTACTGAATCATACGGTATTTCTATATTTACTTGTTTATTTTGAGAGAGAGTACTTGCACACGAGCGGGGGAGGGGCAAAAGGAGAGAAAAAGAGAATCTTAAGCAGGCTCCATTCCCAGCACAAAGCCTGTTGCAGGCTTAATCTCACAACCATGGATCGTGACCTGAGCCTAAATCAAAGTACCAACTGAGCTGCTCATGTGTCCCTGTTTTTAATTTTTTTAAGGAACCTCCATACTATTTACCAGTGACTAAACCAGTTTACATTTCCATTAACAATGCATAAGGTTTTGTTTTTTTTTCTTTCTCAACATCGTTATGAATGCTTGTCATTTCTTATCTTTTTGGTTCTATCCATTCTGACAGTATAAGGTGATATCTCCTTTTGGTTTTGATCTGTAGGTCTTCTTTCAAAAAAAATCTATTCAGGCCCTCTGCCTATGTTTAATTGAATTATTTTTTTTTCCATGTTGAGTTACAGAAGTTTTTTATATATTTCAGATATTTGCCCCTTATCAGATACATCATTTGCAAATATCTTCTCCCCTTCAATAGGTTGACTTTTCATTTCATTGATGGTTTCTTTCACTGCACAGAAGCTTTTTATTTTTATGTAGTCTCAATAGTTTATTTTCGCTTTTGTTTCTCTTGTCTGAGGAGTCATATCTAGAAAAATGTTGCTAAGGCCAATGTCAAAGAGATTACTCCCTGTATTTTCTTCTAGGAGTTTTATGATTTCACATCTTACATTTAGATCTTTCAGCCATTTTGGATTTATTTTGTGTATGATATAAGGAAATGATCTAGTTTCATTTTTCTGCATACGACAGTACATTTTCCCAGGACCATTTTTTGAAATGAGTGTCCATTTTATATTGTTGTCTCCTTTACTATAGATTAATTGGCCATATAAGCACGGATTATCTCTGGGTTCTTTATTTTGTTCCATTGATCTGTGTCTGTTTTTGTGCCAGTACCATATTCATTTGATTTACACAGATTTGTATTATATCTTGAAATACGGGATTGCAATACCTGTAGGTTTGTTCTTCTTTCTCAAGACTACTTTGGCTATTCAGTCTGTTGTGGTTCCATACAAATTTTAGGATTATTTGTTCTAGTTCTGTGAAAAATGCTTTTAGTAATTTTGGACGGGATTGCATTGAATCTGTAGATTGCTTTGGGTAGCATGAGCATTACAATAACTTTAATTCTTCCAATCCAGGAATATGGAATGTCTTTCCATTGTTTGTGTCTTCTTCAATTTCTTTCATCAGTGTTGTATTGTTTTCAGAGTACAAGTTTTCCACCTCCTCAGTTAAAGTTATTCCTAGGTATTTTGTTCTTGTTGATACATCTGTAAATATAATTGTTTTCTTAATTTCTCTTTCTGCTACTTTATTGTGTATAGAAACTCAAACCATTTCTGTGCATTAACTTTGTATCCTGCAACTTTACTGAATTCTTTTATTTCTTCTAATGGTTTTTGGTGTATTTACTCTAATAGTTTTTGGTGTTGTCTTTTTGGCATAAAGTTTTCTACGTATAGCATCCTGTCATCTGCAAATACTGACTGTTTAACTTCTTCCTTACCAACTTGGATGTCATTTACTGCTTTTTATTGTCTGATTGCTGTGGCTAGGGCTTCCAGTACTATGTTGAATAAAGGTAGTCAGAATGGATATCCTTGTCCTGTTCATGATCTTAAATTAAACTCATTTTTTCACATTGTGAATGATGTTAGATGTTTCCTCTAAACCCATTTGTTAAGAGTTTTTATTGTAAATGGATGTTGAATTTTTTTGAAGTGCTTTTTCTGTATCTATCAAGATCACCATGGAATTTTTATTCTTCCTTTTATTAATTTGGTATATCACATTAATGTGTGAATATTGAACCATCCTTGCATCACCAAAAGGAATAACACTTGATGATCATGAATAATCCCTTTAATGTATTGTTGAGTGTAGTTTGCTAATATTTTGTTGAAGATTTTTGTACTTTTTTTTTTTTTAATATGGAATGCTTCATGAATTTGCGTGTCATCCTTGCACAGGGGCCATGCTAATCTTCTCTGTATCGTTCCAATTTTAGTATATGTGCTGCTGAAGTGAGCACTGCACTTCTGTTCGTCAGGAATATTTGCCTATAGTGTCTTTTACTGGTTTTGATATCAGAGTAATGCTGACCTTATGAAATGTATTTGGAAGCTTTTCTTCCTCTTCTATTTTTTTTGGAAGTTTGAAGAGAACAGTATTAACTCTTCTTTAAATATCTGGTAGAATTTACCTGTAAGTTTGTCCAGTCTTGATTTTTTTCTTGTTGGGAGTTTTTTAAATGACAGATTCAATTTCATTACTGGTAATTGGGGTGTTCAGATTTTCTATTTCTTTCAAGTAGGAATTTATCCATTTCTTCTAGGATGTTCAATTGTTGGCTTATGATATTTTATGGTATTCTCTTATAATCATTTATATTTATGTGGTCCTAGTTTTTCCTCCTCTGTTTTAATTTCTAATTTTATTTATTTATGTCTTCTATGTTTTTTATTTCTTGATTAGTTGGCTAAAGGATTATCAACTTTGTTCAACTTTTCAAAGAGCCCTACTCTTTTTTCATTGATCTTTACTTTTGCCTTTGTAAAAATCTTTATTTTATTCATGTCTTTTTTTAATCTTTAATATTTTTTAACTCATCTTGGGCTTTGTTCTACTTTTTCTAGTTCTTGTGGGAGTAAGGTTAGATGATTTATTTGACATTTTTCCTGTTTTTCTGAGGTATGCTTAGATTGCTATGAATTTCCCTCTTAGAACTGCTTTCACTGCATCTCAAATATTTTAAACTGTTGTGTTTTGATTTCATTTATCTTTATTTTTTTTATTGCCTCTTTCATCTTCATTGACCAATTCCAAGTTTAGTAGCATGTTGTTTAGCTTCCATGTGTTTTTATTTTTTTTCCAGATTTTTTTTCTTGTGATTGATTTTTAGTTCTATATTGTTGTTTTCATAAAAGATGCATGATATGATTTCAGTGTACTTACATGTATTGAGACTTATCTGGTAGCCTAAAATGTGGTCTGTCCTAGAGAATGTTTCATGTGTTCAATATACATTGAAAAGAATGTGTATTCTGTTGTTTTGGATAAAATGTTCTGTATGTATCTGTTATCTGGTCTAATGTGTCATCAGAGACACTTCCTTCATTAGTTTTCTGTCTGAATCCATTGATGTTAACAGGATGTTAAAATCTATTTCTCCCTTTATCTTAATTAATAGTTGCTTTATATATTTAGGTGCTCTGATATTAGGTACACAAATATTTACAATTGTTAAATGCTCTTGTCAGACTTACCCTTTGATAATTTAATAATGATTTTTTTTGTCTCTTGTTAGTTTTTGTTTTAAAGTATTGTTACTGATATAAGTATTGCTACTTGGCTTCTTTCTTTCTTCTTCTTCCTTCTTTCTTCCTTCCTTCCTCCTCCTCCTCCTCTCCGCCTCCTCCTCCTCCTCCTCCTCCTCCTCCTCTCTCTTCCTTCTCTTTTCCTCCTCCTCCTCCTCCTCCTTCATTGTTATTATTTTTTTGCTTCTATTTGCATAGTATATATTTTTCTATCCTTTAACTTTCAGTCTTAATGTGTCTTTATGTCTCAAGTGAGGTTTTCATAGGCAGTATATAGATGAGTCTTTTATTGTTGTTCCTATCATTTCACTACCCTAGGTCTTTTGATTGGGGTATTTTGTTCGTTTACATGTAAAGTAATGTTAAGTAAGAACTTATTCTCATTTTGTTAATTGTTGTCTGGTTGGTTTTGTAGTTCTCTGGTCCTTCTTTGCTCTCTTTCCTTGTGTGTGCTGTAATGTTATTCTTGGCCTTCTTTCTCTCTATTTTTTGTGTTTATATGTATAGATTTGGGTTTATGGTTACCATGAGGTCATATATAGTATCCTACAGATGCAGGAGTCTATATTAATTTGATGGTTATTTAAGTCTAACACATTCTGAAAGAATTTCTTTTATAATACATCTTCCACATCTTGTGTATTATTGTCATATTTTACATATTCTTAAAACGTTCTTCTCATTATGACCTTTTCCTTTCCACTTAAAAGAGTCCCTTTAAGATTTCCAGTAAGCCTGTTTTAGTGTTGATGAACTCTTTTAACTCTTATTTGGAACTCTTTATTTCTCCTTTAAATTTGAATTATAATCTTTCCAGGTAGACTATTCTTAATTGTAGGTTTCTTTTTTTCCTTTTCCTTTTCTTTTCTTTGAATATATCATGTTGCTCTCTTCTGTTCTGAAAAGTTTCTGCTGAAAATTCAGCTAATAGACTTATAAGGTTTCCTGTACAACTTTTTCCTACTCTGTTGCTGCTGTTAAAATTCTTCCTTTATCTTTAAACTTTGATATTTTAATATGTGTTTCTGTGTGGACATCCTTGGGTTCATTTTGTTCAAAACTCTCTATGATTCTTAAAACCAGATATCTGCTTCTTTCCCTAGTTTACAGATATCTTTAGCTTTTATTTCTTTAAGTGGGTTTTCTAATCACATCTCTTTTCTTCTGGGAACCATATGATGCAAATGTTTCTTTGTTTGATGTAGTCCACTGGATCCTTTAACCTATCCTCATTTTTTTTTCTGGTCAGCTTGGATGTTTTCCATTACCCTGTCTTCCCAGATCACTCATCCATTCTGCATCCTTTAGTGTACTGCTGATTCTCTCTAGTGTATTTTTCATTATAGTTATTTTATTCCTCAAGTAGGATTGGTTCTTTTTAATATTTTTCTCTTTGTTGAAGTTTTCACTGAATTCTCCACTATTCTCTCTAGTCCACTGAGCATCTTTATGATGATTGCTTTAAACTTTTTATGAGGCATACTGCATATCCATTTTTTAAATTAGGTATTTTTTTGAGGTTTAATCTTGTTCTTTGGAACATATTTTCTGTCTCCCCATTTTTATTGACTTTCTGTTCTTGTTTCTCTGAATTAGGCAGAACAACTACTTCTCCTAAACTTGAGGTAATGGTCTTGTGTATGATCATGCCATGTGTATCCTATGTGTACCTGGTGATTTTGGCTGGCTGGAGTTGTCTGCTGTGGGCGGGAGGTCATGAAAGCCTCCATGCTGAGGCTTCTCTGGTGGGATGATTGGATCTGAAGTGGACATAGGACACCATGGTTCTGGGGCTCTTTGCACAGAGGAAACTCTGGCAGGATAGCTAAGGCTAAAGTGGGTGCAAGATGGGATGCCCAGGGTTCTTCACATAGAGGTCATCTTGGCAATGTAGCTGCCAGCTGGGGTGTCACAGGGTGTTGTCTGTAAAGGGCTTCCTGGTTGGATGGCTGGAGCCAAGATGGGGCATGATCCCATGTATCTCCATATGTCCTGCACAAGGGGCACCCAGGTAGGAAAGATGAAGCTGAAATGGGTGCAGGTTGGAATGTCCAGGCATGCTAAGCACAGGGGTTGCTTTGTGGGAGTGACTGGAGCCAACGGTGGTATGGGCCAGGGTTTCCTAGCACATTCCACATAGAGGGCGCCCTGCTGGGCAGCTGGAGCCAAGGTGGGCTGTGAGCCAGGGTCTCAGAGTGCTCTACATTGGAAATACCCTGGAAGCATGGCTGGAATCATGGTAGACATGGGCTGGGGGTTCCTGGGGTTTTCTATGGAGGGGATGCCTTGATAGAGTGGATAGAGCTAAAGGATGTGTGAACGCAAAGGTCTGAGTGCCCTGTCCTGGGGATGTCTTATCAAGTTGTCTGCATCCAGAATGGTGCTAGCCTTGAGTGCTCTGGGGTGCTTTCTACCTACGTCACCTTGGTGTGATGGCTGATGCTATAGTGAGTGCTGACCAGAGGTGTCCCAATATGTGCCATGCTGAGACCACCTTGCACTAGATGAGGCTGGTGTGAGCTAGGGGCCCAGACTCACTGAAGTGTCAGACCAGCTATGACACCCAGAACCCTGCTTCTGTCTACACTGTCAAGGTGGAGAATGACTATAAACCATGATGCTTGCCAGCCCCTGTGACCTGGAGAGAGTTCCAACAGCTCACTTGCTATTTGTTGGAGCCAAAAGATGGATCTTTTATACACTAGTTGTTTTTTTTTTATAAAACCACAGCTGTTTTTATGTGCCCCTGGGCAGATGAATCTGCTCATAGTACTCCAGTACTATCCCTCTCCACTGCAGTTGGCACCATTGGGGATGGGGTTTTCCCACCATTTCTGTCTCTCTTTTCATTCTCTATGTGGTTTCTCTTTGATTGTACAGGAGCTCTTTGCTCAGCCTTCAGTTCTTTTTTCACGAAGAAATGCTCTATGAATTGTTACAGATTTGGTGTGTTCATGGAGGAGGTGAGTTCACAATCTTTGTGCTTCGTGCTTCATGCTTTGACCATCTTGACCTAGAACTCTTCTCTTTACCTTTGTTTTAAAATTTGTGCTTCAAAGAACCTCCCCCCCCCACCCATTTCTAGGAGCCACACCCCAGGCTGCTCAGCATGAAACTGCTGTTTTCCAAGCCACAATTGTCAGCTTCCACTGATAGAAAAAGTATTGTTAATGCCCCTTGAACCTGTGTTGACTTTCTTTCAGCTCTCTATTATGGATTATCTTAAGACACTTTGCTACCCTGCTCACATAGACTGTCACAGGAGGCCTAGCTTTTGGGGCTCATAAGACATCAGAAGCTAAGTTACTTACAAAACTGAGGATAAGCCAGCTGAGTGCTTGACTCTAGTGACTCCCAGGCTTGATGGGGTCTCTGACTGGCCTCATGTTTTCAGCGCCCTCTGACTTAAGCAGACAGCTTTATTGCAAAGGATGCACTTTCCAGTATAAAGCACCATTCATCAGAAGCACCTCCTCATTCCTCTTACACTTAATGGGTCTCTGTAAGGATTTCCAACTAAGTTCTCAAAGTTTGCTTTTAGAGTAGGTCTCTTAAAACCAGTTATAAAAACTGATAATGCTTGACCAAAAGCCTAGGCAAAATAATTAAAATGTTTCTCCTTTGATTTCTGCTTGGTAGAATGTAAGACTGGAATTAATTAGAAAAGCAAATAAAGATATACTTTTGGCTCCGAAACCGGTCTCTTGTTCCAAATGTATCTACCAACATTAAACCTAGGGGTTGTTACCAGTGCCTTAATCTAATATGTTGCCAGGGCTTTCATTATAATCTTGTAGACTAATTAATGTAGATATCCATGTCTGTCACTTCTTGCCTGCACTGACTATTTGCATGTTTAGCCACTTAAGCCCAGGGACAATGAGCTATCTGGTGAAAGCTCCAAAATCTAGACTGGGGTTTGAAAGTCACTGTCTCCACGGAGTGTGTTACATGAGTGCACCTGGTCCACCAGGTGTGCAGCCTCCTCACTTAAACTTAAGTTGATATGGATAGTTGGTTTCTGCTTTGATTTCCAATGACCTCTTCAATTTTTCATCAGTACTGTATCTGAGTTCAGACATAGTCACATGAGACCTTATCTCTTTGGCCTTTTTTATTTTTTTTTTTCTGTCAGTTCCTTCCCCTGTCCTGGATCTAGGTCCCGTCCTGCTTTGGTATGTCTTGCATCAATACAGGTAATTCCATCTTACATAAGATGACATTCAACTTGTTTGTGGGAAACACAACCAATATGTTTAGCACTGCTAAAAACATCACCCTGAACTGCACTCACATTAGTTTTGGTATCTGTTCTATGACTCTTTTGTATGACTCCACCATCTGCTCTGTCCTAACCTCTAAGAAACAGATCCCAACATTTTGCATGGCTTGAATAACACAATGTAAAATAGAGTAAAACCGAGAATTCAATTACACTGCTAAAAATACAGGTTCATGGTTTGAGTGGCCCTAGAAGTGATGATAATAATTTTAAGTAATCTTAAAGTGATTCGGTTTTCCTGACTTCAGGAAAGGAGGAGAACTGTGTTTCCTTTTTTTGGCCTACATGAGTCAGTTATAGAAAGACAAGCTTTTTAAAGAAAGGGAATGTGGCCAAAACAAGTTTTGGCATTTCATCCTGCATCTTGCCCTCCAATTGCTCAAGAAGTAGCTTCTGGTGAAGACAAGGCTGCTTTCTCCCCAAGGGCCAGTTAGAACCCCAAACATTAGAGCTAAAGAATGCCTCATCCTCCGTGTATTGGCAATGAACTTCCCATCATGAATAAAGGCATAATTTTACTTTATAGTTTCTGGGGTTCCGGTTACTGAATCTATCTGGTTAGAATAAAACCAGAGTAAAAGGGAGAGAATGAAATGGACAGTTTTTCTTTTCTTTTTTTTTTCTTACTTCCAGTCAAGAGAAGAGTTTTTAGCCAATGTGATTCCCATGGTTTCCAGGCTGTTTTGAATGAAAATCCACCTTCCAACTAACTCATATGTGTGCAATATCGATTAATATAAGAGTCCATAAAACAGTTAGATGGAGACTAAGTGAAAAGAATGCAAGAAGTTTCCCACAGATTCCTTCTCCAATGGATAATGGGCATGAGTGCACTGAGAAGCAACAAGGCATTTAAGGGAAGTGCTCAAACGGTGCCTGCCCAGGAGGTTCACAAGAATTCTCCCTATAGCCAAGATTTCCCTGTTGTGAGCATGAAAGGTTTTTGACCATGTCCTTTCAGTTTGTCCCACAAAACATGTCTCAAAGACAAAGAGAAGTGTTTACTCCATGGATGCTAGCTGTTGGCTCAGATATGTTGGTCGTCTTCTTCTTCTTCCTCCTCCTCCTCCTCCTCCTCCTTCTTGCTTAATTATTATTATTTTTTTAACTAGAGAGGTCTCCTGAAGCTTTATTTCTGCTCTCACCTAAGTGTCTTATGTATCATGGCAGGACACAAAATAATAATTGAAGAAAGAGATAAATAAGAGATAATAATTCATCACCTTGAAGGAAATCCAAGTTTCCTATTACTTCTGTATTCAGGTTGCAATTTCTGATGCATGTATTCCATGCTGCTTGTTTAGGGAGGAGTGAGTTAGTTGTCTGGATATCAGAGTGCGTTGAATGCGAGAAGCTACTAGGCTGAATTACAGAAGGATTTTGTAGGGCTGCTAACAAAGAGAAGGCAAGCTCAAGCTTTGACACTTCCTGCAAAGTTAACTTGTCAGCTATTTTCCTGCTGACAGATAAAAATTCTAATTGGTCTCTCTGTCTAAGCAAATGGTGATTTGTAGTTTTTAATAAATTTAATTTTAGCAACTGGTAGGCCTTAGGCAAAAATTAAAATAATTGGTTGAGAGACGACGTTCTTAAAAATAACAATCGTCATCATTGCAAAGAACTCTTTTGGTACTCTAAGTAGAAATATACATTTTTCTTTTTGTTCATGTAGAATCTAAAATGGAAAACTGATTCTGCTTCTACATTTTTCTGATTTCATTCTCTTTGCTAAATTTTGTCCCCATTGCAAATGTTTGACCTTGGGAAAGTTACATAGTCCTCTACATCTCAGTGTCCTCATCTGTCAAAGGGGCTGATAATGGTACCTATCTCAATGGGTCGTTAAGACATTAAATGAGATATTGTGGTAGATACAAGGTAAGCTCCAGCTACAATAGCATACAACTTGAGAAGAATTCCATAAAATATATTTTCTATATGCCAGGCACTGTTCTAAATGCTTCATGTCAATTAGCTTATGTAATGCTAACCACCCTTTGCATGTTAGTCTACTTTTCAGACAAAGAAAATGAGGCACAGAGAGGCCAAGTAACCTGCACAGCCTCACAAAGTTAATAAATATCAATGCCAGGGTTCAAACCCAGATAGACTGAATTCAAATCCAATGAAGGCATTTTGCCCTTTGGTGAAATAACACTCCATGAGTTTACCTGCCTCTAGTGTCTCTGTCTTTCTGTCTGTCTGTCTGTCTGTCTCTCTCTTAATTCACACTACTGCCGTTATGAGTTTTCTTGAGAGAAACTATTATTCATTTGCTTGGAACCCTTCAAGAATGTTTTTATCACTTGAATATAAGTGACAGGATCTTTCACTATTCCATTCATGTCCACGTCTCCAGACCCATTTGCCAAAGACCTGACCTTATATTTTATAATCTTCTGCCTTTATATATATATATGCCTTTATACTCTCCCTAGCCCTCAGCCTGCAATTTAACACTCTATGTACTTATGAACCTATGAAACTTTGATTTATTTTTCAAAACTTAACTCAACTTTTGCCTTTCCCATGATGCTGTCTCTTCCCAAAACACTTAACCATTCCAATTCCTTTACTGCTTGTGAGAGATTGTATTTCACAGAGAAGTTTAACAACATCCACCACCAAGAGCAATTCTGTACTCGAACATTGCCATTGTCACTCCCCCATCAAAAGGTGGAATCTAGGGGCGCCTGGGTGGCTCAGCTGGTTAAGCATCTGACTTTGGCTCAGGTCCTGATCTCACGTTCCATGAATTCAAGCCCTGTGTCAGGCTCTGTGCTGACAGCTCAGAGCCTGGAGCCTGCTTCATATTCTCTCTCTGCTCCTCCCCTGTTGGCACTCTCTATCTGTCTCTCAAAGGTGAATAAATGTTGAAAGGAAGAAAGAAGGAGGAAAATTTTTTAAAAATGTAATCTATCTGTCTACTCCCTTGAATCTGGTCAGGCCCTATGACTATTTTGACCAATAGAGCAGAGCACAAATCATGTTATAACTCTTACAACATCTTGGGCACAACCCAAACTAGCCTGGCAGTTCAACTTCTTGCCTGTCACAGTTTTGAACTAGCATATAAAGTCCAGGTAACTCTGGTGGACAGAGATACAACCAAGAAGGGCACTGAGGTGCAAGGCATGTCGTGAGGAATCCATCTTAGATAACCAGCCTAGTTCTGGAAATGACTTCAGATGCATCTGTTATCTGACTGAAATCAAATAGAAGTCTCCAAGAAGTACCAACTGACTGCAGTCAAGTTGTAAAAGCCTGAGAGAGAATGATAAATTGTTTAAAGCCACTGAGTTCTGAGGTGGTTTGTTATGTAGCAATAAATAACTAGAATACCATTAATCTGGTTTCAGATGACTTTTATTATTGCATCTGTCTACTCCATATATTGTATTCACTGCTTTGTATGTTTGTCTCCCTTACTAGACTATGAACATCTTAAAGATTGGTGCCTTGTTTTATATGTGTTTATAACATCGGTGTATGAAACACTGTAGGTTCTCAATAAGCATTTGTTGAATTGAAGTAACTGTAGAGGGAGGATCTGTTTTTTCATATTTCTTAAATTTGATGGGAAGTATAAGGACAACTTTATAAAAAATAAAGAATATTTATTCTACTACATAGGCCATATTTTTTTAAGTATCCTGTTTTCTCTCCCACCTCCTCTGCCCACACAGAGGGGATGAGAAGTCAAGATCCCACTTACATAACAAGATGAATTCAAAGCAGTGTAAATTCTTAAGGGAACAAAGATTGCATTCATCACTGAATAAAAACCACTATAAACTGTTATTATCAGTTTCATCCACAGAGGGTATAGAAAGTGACTGGGGGTGGGTCATAGTGGTGAATAGGATGTCTGTCTTATACTCGGTGAACATTCATAGTACTTGAGGATTTTTTTTAATGTGCATATTTTAATTTTAAATTTAAACAAACATGTAAAAATAAAGGAAAACAAAAGATAGGACTAATCACAGATTGACCTCACACCCCATGATAACAGAGGATGTTGGATGTGACAGTGCTTTAATAGTTGTCACACACTTAGGGTTTCAGGGTCAACTGACTTGGAACTGAATCTTGACTCTGCCCTGGGGGGCTTGGGGCAGAAACTTCGCTCAAAGATTCCGTTTATTCATCTAAATAGTACATGTAAAAATAATGACCTAAAGATGATACGTAAATCAAAAGATAATATATGTGAAGGGTTTAGCACAGTGCTTAGCATATAATAAGTGCTGAATTACTAGCGTAAAGTAAGAAAAAGAGAAGAGGAAGAAGAAGCAGATGAGGAAGAACGGAAGAAAAGATGTCAGTGACAGAAGCCATTTTTCCTAGTATGAAGGATGGACTTTTTTATTCCATTCATTTTTTGCATTCTCACCTTAGTTCAAGCACTCAATATCCCACACTTGTACTCCCATTTGGTCTTTTTCTTGTTTTTAATCCAATTTTATTGAGATACAGTTGACATACATCACCACAGAAGTTTAAGGTGTACAGTATAAAAGCTTAGTTTACATAAATTGTGAAATGATTACTGTGTTGTTTAGGTAGCATCCATCATCTCATATAGGTATAATAAAAAAGAAAGCAAAAAAAATTCCTTGTTAAGAGAATTCATAAGATTTATTCTCTCTCTCTCTATATATATACATATGAATATATACATACTATATATAGTATATGAATATATATATTCATATACGTAAATGTACTGTTAACTATAGTCTTCATGTGCATTTCAGGTTTATTATGTTGCAACTACAAGTTTGTATCTTTTGATGACTTTTTTCCAATTCCCGCAGCCCCTTCCCACCTCTCTGTAAACCACAATTGATCTCTTCTTTTGTGATTTCTAAATTATTTTACGATTCCACATATAAATGAGATCACATACTATTTGTCTTTTTGGTCTGACTTATTTCACTTAGCATAATGCCTTCACGGGCCATCCATGGTGTCACAGATGGTAGGATTTCCTTGTTTTGCTTACGGCTGAATAATATTCCATTGTATATATGTATATATGCCACAACCTCTTTATCTATTCATGTATCAATGAACCCTCAAGTTGTTTCTGTGCATTGGCTATTGTAAATAACTACTTCTGTGAATACCAGATATTTTTTTTGAGTTAGTGTTTTGTTTCCTTTGGATATAGTTCTGGAAGTGGAATTGCTGGATGATGTGCTAGTTTTATTTTTAATTAAGGAGTCCTCATACTGTTTTCCATAGTGGCTGTAGAAGTGTACAATCCCACCATCAGTGCACAGGCATTTTATTGTCTTCATATCCTTGCTAGCATTTGATATCTCTTGTCACTTATGTATGTATGTATGTATTTATTTAAATTCAGGTTAGTTAACATACAGTGTCGTCTTGGTTTCAACAGTGGAAGGTGATCAAAAAGTACAAACTTGTAGTTATAAATAAGTGCACCAATCTGCATTCCCACCAATTGTGCAGGAGGGTTCCCCTTTCTCTGTATCTTCACAAACATCTGTTGTTGCATGAGTTGTTAATTTCTGTCATTCTGACAGGTGTGAGGTGGTATCTCATTGTGGTTTTGATGTGTACTTCCATGATGATGAGTGATGTTGAGCATTTTTTCATGTGTCTGTTGGCCATCTGGATGTCTTCTTTGGAAAAGTGTCTTATTCATGACTTCAGTCCATTTCTTAACTGAATTATTTTTTTGGGGGGGTGTTGAGTTTGATAATTTCTTTATAGACTTTGGATAGTAACCCTTTATCCAATATGTCATTTGCAAATATCTTCTCTCATTCTGTTGATTGCCTTTTAGTTTTGTTGATTGTTTACTTCATTGTGTGAAGCTTTTTATCTTGATAAGGTCCCAATAGTTCATTTTTGCTCTTGTTTCCCTTGTCTCTGGAGACCTATCTAGTAGAAGCTGCTATGGCCAAGGTCAAAGAGGTTGTTGCTTGTGTTCTTCTCTAGGATTTTGATGGCTTCCTGTCGCACATTTAGGTCTTTCATTCATTTGAATTTATTTTTGTGTATGGTATAAGAAAGTGATCTAGTTTCATTCTTCTGCATGTTGTTGTCTCGTTTTCCCAGCACCATTTGCTAAAAAGACTCTCATTTTTCCACTGTGTACTCTTTCCTGCTTTGTCAAAGATTAGTTGGCCATACATTTGTGGGTCCATTTATGGGTTCTCTCTTCTGTTCCAATGATCTATGTATCTGCTTTTGTGCCAGTACCATACTGTCTTGATGGTTACAACTTCATAATACAGCTTAAAGTCAAGAATTGTGATGCCTCCAGCTTTGATTTTCTTTTTCAACATAACTTTGGCTATTTGGGGTCTTTTCTGGTTCCATACAAATTTTAGGATTGTTTGTTCTAGCTCTGTGAAGAATGCTGGTGTTATTTTAGTAGGGATTACATTGAATATGTAGATTTTTTTGGGTAGTATAAAGATTTAATATTATTTGTTCTTCCAATCCATGAGCATAGAATGGTTTTCCATTTCTTTGTCTTTTTCAGTTTCTTTAATAAGCTTTCTATAGTTTTCAGCATACAGATCTTTTACCTTTTTGGTTAGGTTTATTAAGTATATTAGGGTTTTTAGTGAAAATGTAAATGGGATCAATTCCTTGATTTCTCTTCCTGCTGCTTCATTATTGGTGTATAGGATTACAATCATTTTCTGTACGTTGCTTTTATATCCTGTGGCTTTGCTGAATTTATGTTATTAGTTCTAGCAGTTTTTTTGTGGAGTCTTTCAGATTTTCCATGTAGAATATCATATCATCTGCAAAGAGTGAAAGTTTGACTTCTTCCTCGCTGATTTGGATGCTATTTATTTATTTATTGATGCTCTCTGATTGCTGAGACAAGGTCTTCCAACACTATGTTGCACAATAGTGGTGAAAGTGGACATACTGGTCATGTTGCTGATCTTGGGTGGAAAGTTCTCAGATTTTCCCCATTGAGGATGATATTAGCTGTGGGCATTTCATATATGGCTTTATGTTGTTAATGTATGTTCCTTCTATCCTTACTTTCTTGAAGGATTTATTAAGAAACGACGCTGTAATTTTGTCAAATGCTTTTTCTGCATCTATTGAAAGAATCATGCATGTCTTATCCTTTCTAAGTAATGTGGTATACAACATGGATTGATTTGTAAATATTGAATCACCTCTGCAGCCCAGAATAAATCACACTTGATCATGGTGAATAATTCTTTTAATGTATTGTTGAGAATGTTTGCATCCCTGCTCATCAAGGATATTGGTCTGTAATTCTCCTTTTTAGTGGGGTCTTTGTCTGGTTGGGGAATCAAGGTAATGTTGGTTTCGTAGAATGACTTTGGATAGTTTCTTTCCATTTTTAATTTTTGAAACAGTTTGAGAAGGTATTAACTCTATTAAAAATGTCTGGTAGAATTCCCCCTGTGAAGACATCTGGCCCAGGATTTTAATTTGTTAGATTTTTGATAACTGATTCAATATCTTTGCTGGTTATGGGTCTATTCTAATTTTATTTCTTCCTGTTTGAGTTTTGATAGTGTTTGAGTGTCTAGGAATTTGTCCATTTCTTCCAGATTGTCCAGTTTGTCGGCATATAATTTTTTCTGACCTGGCAAGTTTCAGTGGAAAGGTCCGCTACTAACCTTATGTGTTGCTCCTTTTAGGTTAAGGATCATTTGTCCCTAGTTACTTTCAGAAGTGTTTCTTTATCCTTGTATTTTGCACATTTTGCTATGATATGTTGTTGTGTTGACCTGTTTAAGTTTATTTCGAAGGGAATTATCTGTGCCTCTTGGACTTGGATGCCTGTTCTCTTCCCCAGATTAGGGAAGTCTTAGCTATAATTTGTTCAAATAAAACTTCTACCCCTGTTTTTCCCACTCTTTTTCTTCTAGGACTCCTATGATATAGATATTGTTTTGTTTCATGGAATCGTTTAGTTCTCTAAGTCTCCCCTCATGATCTAATAACATCTTTCCCTCTTTTTTCAGCTTCATTATTTTGCATAATTTTATCTTCTATTTCACCTTTCCTCTCCTCTGCTTCTTCAGTCCTCACTGTCACTATGTCTAGTTTATTTTGCATCTCAGTTACAGCATTTTTAAACTTATCCTTACTAGTTCTTAGGTGTTTGCTCTATCAAAGGTTTGTCTGGTGTCTTCTATGCTTTTTTCAAGCCCAGCTACTGGTCTTATGACTGTTGTTCTAATTCTTGTTCAGATATTTTGCTTATATTTGTTTGGAAAATGTCCCTGGCTGGGATTTCTTCCTGACAGTTCCTTTGGGGAGAATTCTTCCCTCTTGTTATTTTGGTTAAGTTTTTGTCTTTTTCATGTTTTAAAAGCTTGCTATATTTCCGGAACCTGAAAGTACTACTATGTAAAAAAGATGTCATACACTGTCCAGGGCTTCACATTTCAGGAAGTGTTTCCAGCGTATGTTTTGTGCACTCTGGTGTTACATTTTGGCTGCTCTTTCCCCCTGGTCAGTCCTCTGCAGAGCTCCTCCTTGCTTGCAGTGGTTGAGTGTTTGGACGTTTAATTAGCTGTCCTTTGATTTGTTTGTTGAAGTAACTCTGGGGAAAAAAGGATGTGGGGAGACCCTGATCTTATAAGAAGAGAAAAGGAAAGGGAATAACAACAAAAAAAATTAAACAGAATAATAATAAAAAAACATAAGGCCTATTTTAAGGAAAAAGAAAGAAAAAAAAGCATAAGAGAAAATAAGGAAAAAGAAATGAATAAAAAAGCCTGATTCCGGAAAAAAAAAAAGATGAAAAAAAATGACAAACACACACACACACACACACACACACACACACACACCCCAAAAAACCCCAGAAACCATGAGCCTGATTCCAAAAAAAATAAAGGAGTTAAAAAAAAAAAAAAAGTTGTCTGTTGCTACCAGGGGTTGGTGGATGTGCTGGTCTAGAGGACAGGCTTGCTGCATTGTCTCAGAGTCAGTCTTTCCCAAGTAAGTAAGCAGTTGCCAAGCACAGAGGGGCAGGGTTGGTATAAGCAAGTCCTGCCTCCAATGGGGGCTGTCGTGTTGCTCTCAGAAGTCCCACTGTGTTGGTGTTGGGGCAGCGGGGAATGGCACCACCCAATCTCTTTTCCCTGGACCCGGGATCGCAACCTCTGCTTTTCAGGCCACCCTCACGGAATAGCAAGGGCAGTCAGCTTGCCCTGCACCACAACTATACTGGGCCTTCTCCTTGGCCCATGGCTGGGATTCAAAACCCAAAGTCTTAAAGAACCTGGCACAGTGCAGACCTGCTCCCTTCCCCCAGAGTAGAGGCCTCTTCACCCTGATGAAAGCCTTTTGGCTGGCACTTGCAAGGTCTTTTGTCCTTGGGGATGCAATAAACCTTCTTCCAAAAGGACCCCAAAAGGGGAACAGTTCTCTTACGGTGTGTCCCGGGGATGTCCACACCACGCTGTGCACAGTGGGGCCAGCTGCCTCCTCCCTAGGAACATTTGCCACAGCTCTGCTCCAAAGAAAGTCCCTCATTTCCAAAACTTTGGAGTTTGAGCTTCAAAAGCTATTTGCAAAAAAAACTAGGAAAATCACATACTTCCAAAGCCTCGGACTTTGAGCTCCAAAAGCTGTTTGCAAAAAAGAACTGTGACACTCAGTACTTCTTGCTCCCCAGTCCATGGTTCAGAGTGGTTTTCCTCTTGTGGTTACTCAATGCCACACTTTATCATCCCCTCTCTTTGTCTCTCCACCCAAAGGATTCTCTCCCTTTTGCAGCTTCACCGTTTTCTCTCCCCCAATTCACATCCATGCACCTCACATCTACCAAGCTGTCTCCCTCCAGCTGTGGAGATCTTTCTAATGCTCTGCAGATCTATTTCCTGGGTGTTCCAACCATCTGACCTCAATACAGCTATGTTTGATGGACAAGAAAAGCTCAGGGTCTCCCTACTTCTCCACCATCTTAACTCCTCTTCTCATCTCTTGTCTTTTCAATGAGGGACATTCTTTCAGGTGAGACATGATATCTCTTTGCGGTTTTGATTTGCATTTCCCTAATGACTAGAGATGTTATGAATCTTTTCATATATATCTCATATATCTTCTTTGGAGAAATGTCCGAAAGGTCTTCTGCATATTTTTAAGTGGATTATTTGTATTTTTGCTATGGAATGTATGAGTTCTTTATATATTTTGTATATTAACCCTTATAAGATATATGAATTGCAAATATTTTACTCCATTCTGTAAGTTATATTTTCACTTCATTGATATTTTTTCTAAAGCTTTTTAATTTCATATAGTATCACTTGCTTGTTTTTTATTTTGTTGCTTGTGCTTTAGGTGTCCTATCTAAAAACTCATCACCAAGACCCATGTCAAGAAGCTTTCTTCCTATGTTTTCTTCTAGGAGATTTATGGTTTCAGGTCTTAAGTTTAAGTTTTTAACCCATTTTATGTAATCTTTATCAGTGGTAAAATATAAGTGTCTAGTTTTATTTGTTTTACATATGAATATCCAATTTTATGATCACCATTTATTGGTGATGGAGACTATGTTTTCTCTATTGAGTATTCTCAACTCCCTTATCAAATATCAGTTGGCAGTCTATATAAGTTTATAACTGGGCATTCAGCTTTGTTCCATTGGTTTATTTATCTGATTTTTAATTTTTTTGTAGTAGGTATACAATGTTACATTAGTTTCACTGTAAAACAGGCATTTGACAACTCTGTATGTTATGCTATGCTCACCACAAAGTGTGGCTACCATCTGTCACCGTGCAACATTATTACAATACCACTGACTATATTCCCTATTTTGTACTTAATCTCATATCCTTGTGACTTATTCATTTCGTAACTGGAAGCCTGTAACTTCCACTCCCATTAGCCCACTTTGCTCATCCCCCCAAGTCCTAGTCTCAGCAATCAGATAACAAAAAAAGGCATCCAGATTGGGTTTTCCATGTAAAGTATCCTGTCATCTGAGAAAAGTACAAGTTTGACTTCTTCTTTGCCAAAAGACTCCAGCAAAAAACTGCTATAACTGATACATGAATTCAACAAAGTCATGGATGTAAAAATCAATGTACAGAAATTGGTTGCATTTATATACACCAAAATGAAGCAACAGAAAAATAAATCAAGGAATCCATCCAATTTACAATTGCAACAAGAATGATAAAAAAAAAACCTAGAAATAAACCAACCAAAGAGGTAAAAGATATGTATGCTTAAAACTATAGAAAACTTATGAAAGCAATTGAAGAAGACACAAAGCAATGGAAAAACATTCCGTGCTCATGGACTGGAAGAAGAAATATTGTTAAAGTGTCAATACTACCCAAGGCAATCTACACATTCAATTAAATCCCAATCAAAATTTCACTGGCATTATTCTCAGACCTAGAACCAATAATCCTAAAATTTGTATGAAACTACAAAAGACCCTAAATAGCAACGTTATGCCATATGTTAGCTGGAGGCATCACGATCACCAACTTTAGCCTGTATTACAAAGCTGTAATCACCAAGACAGTGTGATATTAGCACAAAAACAGACACATAGACCAATTGAATGGAATAGAGAACTCAGAAATGCACCCACAAATGTATGGCCAACCAATCTTCGACAAGGCAGGAAAAAGTATGCAATGGAAAAAAAGTCTCTTTAGCAAATGGTCCTGGGAGAACTGAACAGCAACATGCTGAAGAATGAAACTGGACCACTTTCTTACACCATACACAAAAATAAACTCAAATGGATCAAAGACCTAAAAGTGAGACAGGAAACCATCAAAACCCTAGAGGAGAAAATAGAAACAACCTCTTTGACGTTGGCTGCAGGAACATCTTACTTGACACATCTCTGAAGGCAAGGGAAACAAAAGCAAAAATGAACTATTGGGATCTCATCAAGATAGAAAGCTTCTGCACAGCAAAGGAAACAATCAACAAAACTAAAAGGCAACTGACAGAATGGGAGAAGATATTTGCAAATGACATATCAGATAAAGGGTTAGTACCCAAAATCTATAAAGAACTTACCAAGCTCAACACCCAAAAACCAAATAATCCAGTGAAGAAATGGTCAGATGACATGAATAGAGACTTTTCCAAAGAAGATATCCAAATGACCAACAGATACATGAAAAGATGCTCAACATTGCTCATCACTAGGGAAATACATATCAAAACCATATTGAGATACCACCTCACACCAGAGTGGCTAAAATTAACAACCCAAGTGTCTATTTTTGTGCAAGTGCCATATTACTTAGATTACTATCGTTCTGTAGTATAGTGTAAAATCTGGGATTGTGATACCTATAGTTTTGTTCTTCTTTCTTAGAATGGTTTTGGCCATTCAGGGGCCTTTCAGTTTTATACAAATTTTTCTAGTTTTGTGAGAAATACTACTGGTATTTTGAAAAGGATTGAATTGAATCTGGAGATTGTCTTGGGTGGTAGGAAATTTTTAACAATAGTAATTCTTTCAATTAATGAGCATGATATACTTTTCCATTTATTCCTGTCCTCTTCAATTTTTTTCACCAATTTTACAGTTCTCAAAATACACGTCTTTCCCCTCTTTGGTTAAATTTATTCCTTAACATTGTTTTTGGTGTAATTTTAAATGCAATTATTTTCTTAATTTCTCTTTCTGCTATTTTATTATTAGTTTATAGAAATACAACAGCTTTCTGTATATAAATTTTGTATCTTTCAACTTTGCTGACTTCATTTATTATTTCTAATAGTTTTTAGGAAGTTCTGGATATATAGATACCATGATGTCATCTGAGGAAAGTGTTATTTTTGTTACCAAGTTGGATGCCTTTTATTTATTTATTTATTTTCATGTCTGATTGCTCTGAATAGGACTTCCAGCACTATGTTGAATGAAAGTGGTGAGAGTGGATATCCTCATCTTGTTCTTGATATTAGAGGAAACGCTTTCAGGTTTTCACCATTAAGTATGATAGCTGTGGGTTTGTGGCCCACATTATATGGCCTTTACTATGTTGAGGTATGTTCTGTCTATACCTACTTCGTTGAGAGTTTTTTCATGAATAGATGTTGAATTTTGTCAAATATTTTTTCTGCTTCTACTGAAGTGATCATATACTTTTTATTCTTCATCTTGTTACTCTGTTGTACCACACCGATTTGTGGATATTGAATTATCCTCGCATCCCTGGAATAAATTCCACTTGATCATGGCGAGTAATCCTTTCAATGTATTGTTGACTTGAGTTTGTTAATATTTTGTTATGGATTTTTGCATCTGTTTATCAAGAATATTGTTCTGTAATTTTCTTCTTTTTTTTGTATTTTGTCTGATTTTGTTATCAAGGTAATGCTCATCTTGTTGAATGAATTTGGAAGATTTCCTTCCTCTTCTATTTTGTTGAACTGGTTTGATAAGAATAGGTATTAAGCCTTTGAATATTTGTTAGAATTCACCTGTGAAGCTGTCTAGTCCTTGACTTAAATTCCAGTTAATAAACATATCACGTAATATGAGTTTCAGGTATACAACATAGTGGTCCAACACTTCCATACAACACATGCTTTTCATCACAGCAAGCACATTCTTTAATCCTCATCATCCGTTTAACCCATTCCCTCACCTACATCCCTTCTGGTAACCATCAGTTTGTTCTCTATAGTTAAGAGTCTGTTTCTTGGTTTGTCTCTCTCTCTCTCTCTTTTTTCTCTTTGCTCATTTGTTTTGTTTTGTTTTTAATTCCACATATGAGCGAAGTCATATGGTATTTGTCTTTCTCTTACTGACTTATTTCACTTAGCATAATACTCTCTTGCTCCATCTATGTAATTTGCAAGTAGCAAGATTTCATTCTTTTTTTATGACTGAGTAATACATATACACCTATTCTTTATTCATTCATCAGTTGATGGACATTTGGGCTTTTTCCATAATTGGGATTTTGTAAATAATGCTATAAGCATGAGGGTGCATGTATCCCTTTGAATTAGTATTTTTGTATTTTGGGGGTAACTACCTATTACAGAAATTACTACAGCGATTGCAGAACAGATCATTTTAATTCAAAAAAATTTTTTATTTATTTTGAGAGGAAGAGAGAGCACAAATGGGGTAGGGGAAGAGAGAATTCCAGGCAGGGGCTTGAACTCACAAACTGTGAGATCATAACCTGAGCTGAAATCAAGATTTGGATGCTTAACCAACTGAGCCACCCAGGTGCCCACATTTTTTAACTTTTTGAAGAACTTATGTACTGTTTTCCAGAATGGCCGCATCAGGTTGCATTCCCACAAACAGCACAAGAGGCTTCCCCTTTCTCCACGTCCTTTCCAGCACCTGTTGTTTATTGTGTTGTTGATTTTAACCATTCCAACATGTATGAGGTGATATCTCATTGTACTTCCAATTTGTATTTCCCTGATGATGAATGATGTTCAGCATCTTTTCATGTGCCTATTGGCTATCTGTATCTGTCTTCTCTGGAGAAACATCTATTCATGTCTTCTGCCCACTTTTAATGGGATTATTTGGTTTGGGAGTGATGAGTTTGGTAAGTTCTTTATATTGGATACTAACCGTATATCAGATGTGTCAATTGCAAATACCTTTCCCCATTCAGTAGGTTACCTTTTGGTTTTGTTCACTATTTCCATTGCTGTGCAAAGGTTTTTATTTTGTTGTAGTCCCAATAGTTTATTTTGTATTTTGTTTCCATTGTCTCAGGAGAAATCTAGAAAGAAGTCGCTATGGGTAATGTCGAAGAAGTTACTGCCTGTATTCGCTTCTAGGATTTTTATGATTGCCAGTCTCACATGTAGGTCGTTAATCCATTTTAAGTTTATTTTTGTGTATGGTGAAGGAAAGTGGTCTATTTCATTATTCTTCATGTTGCTGTTCAGTTTCCCAGCACCATTTGTTGAAAAGACTGTCCTTTTCCCACTGATATTCTTTCACACTTTGTCAAAGATTAGCTGACCATATAGTTGTGGATTCATTTCTGTTCCATTGACATACATGTCTATTTTTCTGCCAGAACCATGCTGTTTTGATTACTATGGCTTTGTAATAAAACTTGAAGTCTGGAATTGTGATGCCTCCAGCTTTGCTTTTCTTTTTCAAGATGACATTGGCTATTTGGTTTTTTTGTGGTTCCATATAAGTTTTAGGATTGTTCTGTGAAAAATGCTGTTGGTATTTTGATAGGGATTGCATTAAATCTGTAGATTTCTTTGGGTAGTGTGGACATTTTAACAATATTTGTTTTTCCAATATATGAGCACGGAATGGCTTTCCATTACTTGTGTCATCTTACATTTCTTTCATCTATGTTTTATAATTTTCAGAGTACAGATCTTTCACCTCTTTGATTAGATTTACTTCTAGGTATCTTATGGTTTTTTGTGTAACCGTAAATGGGATTGATTCCTTAATTTCTCTTTTTGCTCCTTTATTATTGGTGTATAGAAATCCAACCGATTTTTGTACATTGTGTTTCCTGCAACTTTCTGAACTTGTGTATCAGTTCTAGCAGGTTTGTTGGTGGAGCCTTTCAGGTTTTCTGTACAAGGTATGATGTCATTTGAAAATAATAAAAGTTTGACTTCTTGCAGACTTTGATGCCTTTTATTTCTTTTTGTTGTCTCATTGTTGTGGCTAGGACTTCTAGTACCGTATTAGATAAAGTGATGGGAATAGACATCCCTGTCTTGTGTCTGACTGTAGAGAAAAAGCTCTCAGTTTTTCCCCATTGAGGGTAATATTAGTTGTGGGTTTTTCATTTATGGCCTTTATTTATGTTGAGGCATGTTCCCAAGGAACCAACTTTGTTGAAGGTTTTCATCATAAATGGAAGCTGAACTTTGTCAAAAGCTTATTCTGCATCTATTGAAATAATCTAAGGTTGTTATCTTTTCTTTTATTAATGTGATGGATCAAACTGACTTACAAATATTAAATTACTCTTGCAACCCTGGATAAACCCTACTTGATTGTGGTGAATGATTTTTTTTAATGTATTGTCAGATTTGGTTTCTAGTATTTTGTTGGGGATTTTTGCATCATGTTGATCAGGGATATTGGTCTGTAGTTCTTTTTGTGGTGTCTTAATCTGGTTTTAGTGTCAGGGTAATTATGGTCTCATAGAATGAATTTGGAAATTTTCCTTCCTTTTCTGTTTTTTTGAATTGTTTGAGAATAGGTGTTAAGTTTGTTTGTTTGTTGTTTGTTTTTTCCATGTTTGGTATGGGGCACGTGGGTGGCTCTGTATCCAACTCTTGATTTTGACTCAGGCCTTGATCCCATGAGTTTGAGCACCATGTCGGACTCTGTACTGACATTTTAGAGCCTCCTTAGGATTCTCTATCTCTCCATCTGTCTCTCTTTGCTTCCCTTGCTCACTCTTTCTATCTCGAAATAATTAAACATCTTTAAAAAAGTGTTTGGTAGAATTTGCCTGTGAAGCCATCTGGCCCTGGTCTTTTGTTTGTTGGGATTTTTTTGATTGCCAATTCAGTTTCTTCACTGGTTATCAGTCTGTTCAAGTTTTCTATTTCCTTCTGTTTCTATTTGGGTAGTTTATATGTTTCTAGGAATGACCCATTTCTTCCAGGTTGTACAATTTGCTGGCATATAGATTTTTATAATATTTTTTATTTTTAAAGATTTATTTATTTTTTTGAGAGAGCATGAGCAGGGGAGGGGCAGGGAGAGAGGGAGACACAGAATCCAAAGCAGGCTCCAGGCTCTGAGCTGTTAGCACAGATCCCAACGTGAGGCTCGAACCCATGAACCGCAAGATCATGACATGAGCTGAAGTCATATGCTCAACTGACTGAGCCATCCAGGTGCCCCTATGAATCTAATCTTGTTTATTGCACTCTCCATATCTGATTGATTCTTTTTTAACTCCTTTCTCTGTGGTAAGGGCCTCACTGAGATCTTCTATTCTTTTCCTCAGCCTAGTGGGTATTCTTTTTGATCATTGCTTTATATTCCCCATCAGGCATGTTAGTTATATCTGTTTCACCTAGATGTCTAACATGGCCTTATCTTTTTTTCTTTCATTGGGGATAAATTCCTGTATCTTTGCATTTTGTTTAAGTTGCTGCCTTCTCTGTGTTTGGAAAGCCAGTTATGTCTCTTGCTCTTATGAAAAAGAGGTTATGTAGTGCCCAGGGCCTGGCACTTCAGGGATTATCTCTGATGTGTGCTGTGTGCACTCTGCTTTTATGTTACGGCTGCTCTATCCTTCAGGCCAGCTATCTGAAGAAGCTGTCCTTGCCTGCTATGGAAAGTGCTTGATTCCCTGGCCTGAATGTGGTGAGATTTAAGTAAGTGCGCTCTGGTCTGCTTGTGAAATGAAACTTGTCACCTCTTCTACAGCAACAGGAACCAGGCACAACTCGCTGGTTGGGAGACATGGTGTGGGCAGTGGTTTGTGCTTATCTTCTGGGGGAGGGTCCCACTGTGCTGGGACTGAGACAAGAGTAACTGAGAAGGGTAGTTGCACCAGAGTGAAGGAGGGTGGGGCTTGGCGTATGCAAGTTAGCAAGCCAGTGTTGGTACTGCCCTACTCCCACAGGATGCTCTGTATTTATGCTGGGGGGGAGGGGGTGAGAAATGGTACTGGCCAACTCCTTTCTTCCTTGAGAGGTGTCTTTAGGAATGCTTCCTCTCAGGGACACACTCTGAGAAGAATGAATAATCTCTCCCTGTGTGCTCCAGGTGTTCTTCAAATCATCTGTTCCATGCTTTCTACCCCTGGGTTGTTTGACTTCCTTTTCTCGAGGAGCAGTGCATTGCCCTCTAGGCTCTATCCTAGCCAAGCCTATTGACATTTAATGCTCCAGGCTTTAAGCCCTGCAGATTTCAATAATTCACACCACTTAGCCCCTCTCATCTTCCAAGCCATTGGCTTTGGAGAAACGTTCTTTTTGTGCATTCCCATGTGTGCACCCCTCTTTCTCACCCTTCTCTGCAACCAGGGCTCCCTCCTGTCTACACCACCTGTGATGTCTTTCTCCTCACCTAAACCACATCTGTGCAGATCCTCCCTTTTTCAATGTGGCCTCTTCGCTCCCTTTAACTGTGGAGTTTTCGTCATTCTTGAGGTCTATTTCTAGGGTATTGGGATGATTTGAGAGTTATCTAATTGTGTTCACAGGGTCCTTCAGTCCTCCTGCTCCCCCACTAATCTACCCTGGTCTCTAGATTCCTCTAACTTGTACAAATGCTTCCCCCAAATGCTTCTCCCTTGTTAACACTAGTTTCCCTTTACAATAGGCACGAATGTTGATTTAAATCTTCACATATTGATTCATGTTTTATCCACAACTAGAATGTCTTCTTCCTCTCTTTGGACATTCTTAATTTACCTCTGGTTTATCCTCAGGTCAGTGAGTCATTATTTCCATACTCTATCATTTCTTATCACATCCTTTAACTCTTCAGTGTTCCAGGATTCAAGTCTGACAGTGATTAATGATAGAGCCCACTAGTTTTCACTGAATAATATAGAACTTTGTATATAATGATAACTTTTTAATTGTTTTATTTATAAATATATTGACTCTCCATTCTGCCTACGAGGTTGTCATTTGGATCTTTTGCTGCTTTTAGAAAGCATTATTGTAAGTATTTTACTAAATGTGTAAAGGTTTTCAATTTTGATTGGGTTGCTTAAAACAAAAGAATGACTTTGAGAATTATAGTTTGAGGAAAGGACTCAGTGTGGCAGATTTATGTAGGTTATTTGAGGACAAATGGATGTTGTAGGAGAAAACGAAATGTACAAACTCAAATTATACTCTTGTAGACATTACATATTTGTGTTGTAAGAATGGATAAGGCAACATACATTCATAAAATTTAAAGTGTCCCAGATTTAGGTATTTGTATATTTCCCTGGATTAAAATCTTATTCAAAGAATTCCAAATATAAATGAGCCAAACACAGCCACTGAGATGCTCATGTGTAGTTCAGCTATTGTTTTAGATGTGAGTCATGTGCATTGGTACAAGATGGAGTATCATATGTCAAAGCATATGCCTGCCACTGTAGCCAACTGCAGATAACATATGCTTGGAAGTAAAATATTTGTGAGTTTTATTGCTTATCAAAAATTAATGAGAGCAACTGTGTGTGTTTATACTATTTGGGGTTTATAAACAGATCAGCAGGGTTAATTGTAGAAACTGTTTTTGCAGAACAGTCATGTGTAGATTTTTCAAGCTGTGATGTTTTCTTTCTACATCTTCACTCTGAAACATACACACACCAACCGCTCCCCACACAAGCTCACACATACCAACACATTTACTATGGGGGTGGGTATTGGAATCCCTATTAATAGATACTATAGTTCAGACTTTCTTTTCTTCATGGTGTAGGAGCTTAATCACTAAAAGTTCGCCCATGGAAATATTCACATTTGCACTAAAAAACAATATGTGTGTAAATTTGTAACAGAAGCCATTATATATATATAATTTCCTTATTTATAAAGTGTATTCACTTACATGGCCTTGTGCAATTTTAAAGTATCTGGTGCCAGATGTGTTTATCTTTATTTTGTGGGTGAAGGAATTGAGGTTCCATTAGGTAAAGTCACTTTCATAGTTGGTTCAAAGCCTTGAACACTTACCTGCTGGCTCCACCGCCAGGGTAGTTTCCACGGCATGTACCTGTTCGGCATCATTTGAGGATGATCCCATATTAGTAGCCAGCTGATGTTTATATTAAGTGCTTGACTGAGTGTGAGGGCTGGGGTGGTTGTACGCAACATCATCAGCATCAGAATTGCTATTTATAGACTTCAAGAGAATGTTTGGTATAAGGAGGTTTGGTTGCACCGTAAGGGCACATGTGGATGTCTCTGGTTCTTGGCCAACCAACAATATAAGTAAGCTTATTTTCCAAAGGAATGACATTTCCTCTTTCTAAGCAAACCTATCTGAAACCTGAGTACTAAATATAACTTCATGGTGTGCTTCACAGCTGATAGTGTGTATTCTTTCTAAACCTCTACATTTATTAATCATCCAAACATTGACAATTCTATTTCCATAATATCCATGATCCCACCCTCTGTTCTCTATGCGACCTACACCACCCTAATTCAGGCCTCCATCACCTCCCTCCAGGACTCTTGCTAATGTTCTCTGACTGAAACTCTTGACTTCAGTGTCTTCTTTCTCACTGCCATGATAGTTCTTAGTGCAAATATGATCATGTCTCCTACAAAAATCATTTGTTCTCAAGAGTCTTCTGAGCACAGAAAATCATATGGTTTTTTCTAATTATGGGACCAGGAATAATCAGCATTTTTCCATCTTATCTAAGTTTGTTTTGATGTAACATTGTTTTATATGAATATTGTATGCTTTAGGCCCTGCCTAATTCTTTAAACCAGGTAACATATGGGCTGTAACACATAAAGACGGCTTATGGCACAACTGGCTATTTCATTCTTAGTTTAAAACAGCACTGTCTGAGCCATATATGGAATTATAAATGTGCTAGCAACTATATTGAACATTTCAAATAAATTGATTAATTATGTAGTGTTTTTATTAAATTTAATATGTCTAACAGATTCCTACTCATTCATTATATAATCAATTAAAATTATTCATGAAATATTTCCTTTGTTAATACTATGTATCTGAAATACAGCAAGCTGGTTTTTTACTTGGAGCACATCTCCATTCAAACTAATGACAATTCAAATGCTAAATAATACACATGTCTACTAGCTACTATATTTAACAGCGCAAGGCTAATACTTGCTACCCGACTGTTCCCTCTTTCCTCACTTTTATGGCCAGACTTTTAACATGTCTGTCCTTGCTTTCTAAACTTAATCACCATTGAATATCTTCAACTGTAGCAGTCTGACTTCTGCCCCACTTTTACACTGAAATGATTCTTGCTAAAGTCCTTGAGAACTTCTTTGTTGCCACATATAATAACAGTCCTCTCTTTCTTAAGCAGAAGATCTGAATCAATTCAGGTCCAACCAGAAACATAAGAACCATGCCAATTGTTTCAAATGGAGGAGATTTAATACAAGGAAACTATTATAAAGATAGAAGAATTAAAATCTCAAATCTGTTTGGAGTATTAATTTTAAAAGAGGAAACAGAATGGCACAAAATAAAGTTGGAAAATTATCCATAGAAAGATGATACAGGGTCTTGTAAGCCATGTTTAGGAATTTGAGTATTCGAAGAGCTTAGGGAGCAAGAACAAAAAGAAATTAGTACAGGAAGTAACTACAGGAAACTTTAATAACCATCCCTTGGGTAGGGTAAATAAATCAGGAGATAGTTCTGTCACAACTCAGGAGCACACTTGGAGCTGACACTGGTGGAAATGAATGTTGCTATTGTTAAAACTACTGCTTGGGAATCTTTGACACTGGGAGAGCCCACAGTCCCTGCGAAAAATGATAACCACTGCTAGAGACATAGTCAGAAAGAGTGACAAAAATTCAGTAGCTTTTTCCTTCCTTACATCTTCCAATTTCCAATAGTCCTCTCTCATTGTCTAAACCAAAATGGAAGTCAACTAATGGAGTCTGGGAAATGAAGTCTGGAGTGGGTCGCTCCCCTGTAATTCACAGCTGAGCATGAAAGGGCATGAGCTGAATACAAACAGGTAAATAGAATCTGAACATTCTAGTAACATTCAGTACTGAAAATATTTTTTTCTCTTTCTGAACACTTCCACTCAATTTCCTTACTAGGCTGTTCTTTATCATAAATATTAACACTAAATATATTCAAAGTCTTTTTACTAGGTCCCTTCCCTCTTCTAAGCCTACTTCTAGTGAATGATTCCATATACTCTCCCTGGATCCCCCTGACATCAATTGTTTTCTTTATAATGATTATTCTTTAATTAATTTCTCTATTTTTGCTGAACTTTGGATCCAAACCAAACAAACTGCCCACTGGAGAACCTTACTGGGATATACCATGTGTATATAAAATTCAGAACACTGAAAATGGAAGTCATCGTATCTCCTGTCAATAACTGTATTTATCCTGTGTCACAGGTACTGCATCTTAGCCAAAGAATGACTTTCCATCATAATCCAGGCAGAAACTTATCAAAGGTCTCTTTCATTCCTACATCTAATCAGCAAGTCATGTCTATTCTGCTACCTAAAGATCACCCCAAGTTTCCCCTTTCTAGAACCCACTGATGTTTTCCTAGTTGAAGTTATTATCACCTCTCACTTGGTTACTGCATCAGTTTCACTGTGTTCAATATATTTTTCACTTAAACCACATTTAAGAGACTGTCTTAATTTATAGATCTAATTACATGATTTTTCTGCCTACAACTTCCACTGTACCTGTAAGATCTTCTCAGCTAATATTTCTAGCCACATTCCTTGTCATTTCCTTCCCTCTTTGGATGTCACCACTTAGAAAAAATTGAATTCCATTTTCTCTTATTGCTTATTTCTTGACCTTGGGGCTTCGTCTTTCTTTCGGGTGGCACATATCTCTCTCCCTCTCTGCTTCAGTCCTCACTCTGCTCTTTACATGAATACTCTTACTTGTACTGTAGATATTAGAAATAAGTTTCTTTATCCCAGAAGATGACTCTGGTACCCTCAAATCTCAATCCATCATTAGAGAAAGTACTTTCTATCTTAAGTATTTGCTCTCATCATCCCCCTCTAAAATGCAAGCTTTTGTCGGGTTTCTTCCTTTCTTGTACAATATGTGGCACTTAATAGATGTTCAAAAACTATTTGTAAATAAACGAATAGCTAAATGGAGACAAGGATGACTTCTCTAGTATCCATTAACATCTTTGCTCTTTATACTCTGATAGATTGCTTCAACACAGGTTGCTCATTGTATTTAGCCCATCCTATCTTCTTGAACGTAGCACATGAATTGTAATAGGGAATGTTCAATGAAGTCTTTTTTTTTCCAGTATTCCTTTTCTGAGTAATCAACAGACAGAATAAAAGACCAACAGGGGACTTAAAACTTTCTTGATAATTGTGTCTCCTAATACGTGGTTCTTGGTTTCTTTAGTATTACTGATGACCATTCAGAGATTTCATTCACTTTTGCAGTTTTCACAGAGCCCAATATTTAGTTGTGACTGTTTGGTAAGTGAAATAAATGAATAAATAATGAGTAAAAATTTGTGTTCTAAGGAAAAATCCTTGGTGTAAATTTTGCTCTAGAGTCACTTTCTTAAAAGAGAGAATACCAATATCAACATAAGAAAGCAGGTCATTGGGTTTGGGAGTTGTTGCAATTGCTCCATGAAAGCATGAGAGCATGGGGCTTATGCAATTGCCCTGAAAAACTAATGATTCTTTGCAAATGTTCATGAATTCAGCAAACATTTACTTTTCCTGGCTTGGATGCTTAAGACAAACAATTAACAAGGTAAAAGAAAAAGCCTCTGAGGGTTCTACTATTAATATTTATTCCATTTTTTAAACTCTTGGTTTAAAATTATTAACGGACACAAATTAGCATTCTTTAAGATGTCTCTCTCCCCCTACAAGCATAAAATTGGAAAGGGGCATTGAAAATTCTCTTTTTCCACCCACCTTCCGACACCATGACTTTACATAACAGATAAGCAAATTGGTGCCCAGAAAAGCCTGGTGACTTTCCCAAAGTCAGAGAGTTCTTGTGGTGCTACTGGAACTCAAATTTAAGTTTCTCCGAATAAAAAAAGAGCAGTAACTACCATACACAGAGAACTTGCTATGTACTGTAGTCCCCCTTAGCCATGGAGGATACATTCCAAGACTCCCAGTGGACACCTAATATTGCAAATCATAACAAACCCTGCATCTACTGTTTCTGTTCTATACATGCATAACTATGATAAAGTTTAGTTTATAAATTAGATGCAGTAAGAGGTTAACAATAATAAAATAGAACAATTATACAATATGCTGTAATAGAAGTTATGTGAAGACGGTCTCTCTCTCACACAATATCTTCTTATACTATACTCACCCTTCTTGTGATGACGTGAGATAATAAAATACCTACGTGATGAAATGAAGTGAGGTGAAGAACATAAGCATTGTGATGCAGCATTCGGCCACTAATGATATGACGACAGTCAGAAGGAGGATCATTTGCTTCCAGACCACAGCTGACCTTAGGTAACTGTAGAAAACAAAACTACAAAGAAGGGGGAGCCACTATATTTGGAAATAGTGAAGCTTTGTAGCTTTAGGCCTCCTTTCAACATATGTAATTATCCTTACAAAGACTGACTTTAACCTAAATTTCTGCCAAAATGTATTGGCATACATGAAGTAGATGCTGAACACTATTTGTAGTTAAGAGATTGAAGTGAAAAGGGTAAACTAAAAATAGTGCATAAAACAAACTGATAGAACTACTTTGTCTTCTTACCCTTAGAACCCCAAATTACAGTGACACATTTCAAGATAATTTTATTTACCCTTTTCCCTAAGTGCCTGCTGAGGAAAAAGGCCAGGGGGTGGGGGGCATCGATGGGAACCTTGAAACCAGGCAGAAGAAAATTTTGGAAGAAAATTCGAAACACAGTGAAAGAGGTGAGCAATTTGCGATTGAGCGGAACAGTAAATTTGCAGGAGGCTGCAAAACAGTCTCCAATGGAGTGGTTATACGTACTGCGTCTCGTCTGATTTCTACCCAGTAAGGACTAGTGCATGTGTCTGCAGTTGACCCATGTAGTGCTCCACCAGGTGCTAAACTGTCCTTTGGGCAGCCCCAAATCTGCAGTGAAGTCAGCAACAAATGTGTTTATTAGCGTCTCCATTTGTTGTCAACAAAAACACCCACATTACTCCTTGCCCACCCCTCCATCTGCACATCACTGGCAAAGGGAAAAATCAAGCTGAAAATTCTTTTTGAGGCTCTTAATTTCAAACAGTTTTCTGAGTGAAGATGCTCCTGGGAGAGACATCTCCGCATCAGGGAAGGGTTAAACAAATGCTGTGCAGGAAGCCAGGCTCCTATGGCACCACCACACAGCCCTGAACTCTTCTAGGAAGGTGAATGCATCCCCAAATGAAGTGCAGCTAAGGCTAATGCAGCAGAGCTGCATTGCTCCCAGAGCGATTCTCAGCCTACAGTTACAGGGAGCTCAAATCCATGTTTTTAATTCACTTACTCTGATTATGACAGATGGGGAGAAGATGCAAAGCACTCTCCATTTTCCAGAAAAGTCTTGAAAGGTCATCGAGTGTCCTAACCATTTCAAGAAAATAGTAAACTTGGGCAAATCCAATTGAGGACAAGTTAGTGGGGTTTATCCTTGGCAGAGGAGCTAGTATATTTGTATAAACTACTCAGATTTCAAATATTCATTTTCTGATGAAAATAAATTGTTCATGGATCAGATAACTTGTATTGGCCAACATTTGAGGGAGTAATTACAGAAGAGAATAGTCAAAATGATATGTGTTGTCCGCTTGAAAGAAATAATATCTTCTAGGAAAAAAATTAGGTCAACATGTAATATTTGGCTACACTTTTTGAATAATTGGACACATTTTTATTTGTTCACACAAAGCCTTTCAGGGGATATCTGAATGTTCAAAATACACAAATTTCCAATAAAAACTTGAGTAAATCAGCTTGGTCTAGCAGTCACCTAAGTTGTACATTATATAGACTTGAAATTGGAAAACTTCTCTTTTCTTTGTTCATCTTTGTGTTTTGTTTTGTTTTGTTTTTCACAGGTACATGACTGTCCTCTGAAGCCCTTGGAATCTCAGAAAAAGATCTGGTCACACGGGCCCCAAGTCAGAGACATGTAAAAGAATGATGGTCCCTCTGCCCTGCTCCCTAAATTACTCTAATCCATGGGTTTTGCATTGATTTTGTTCAGCTATGTGGTCTGTGATTTGAAATGATGAATTTGATACTATTCAACTAAACAAATATTTATTAAGCATCAATTGTGTTTCTTTGCTACCTATGGTGATATTTAAAACAGGAATCTTGCCTTCAAAAAATTTCTTAACTTACTTGATAATTTAAAATATATTTGAAATAGTTATAAAAAAATGAGATCATCCTTAGAGGTGAAATTAGGAATTTCACAAAGCCAGGAGGTGAAAAAAAAAGTAACAAGGAGATGTATTTAGAAAGAGAATAGGGCTGGAGTCCTGAAGAATGAAGGAACTATCAATAGTGGAGAAAGTGATGGAGCAATTCAGTGCATGAAATAGGATATTATCAAATAAATCAGGCCTAGTAGTATAGAGAACAGTGATCTGTGAAGAATATTACTTTGTTAGTAATTTCTTGGATATAGAGTTGGGTAGGTAATGTGGTCCTGTTAACAGGCAGGTAAAAATGGGTTCTTAAGTCGCCGAGTGCCTAAAAACTATAATTTTTGGAAGAATTACTCTAGAATTTCTTTGAAATTGTTTTTAAGGTCATAAGAACACGTTTTTCTCATGGGTGCTCTCAGCACTTTCTTGAGATTGCAGTGTGTAGAAAGTTCTCCAAATTGTATTGAATGTGACCCAAATTCTAATCTTCTTACTTATTCTGGTGTTCTTTCCCTACCTTTTTTCCCACCCTTACTTTCATTCTAGGGATAGTTTCCTCTCATGGAACCTATAGCACATGGAGATAAATGTAGCCATGTCCTGCCACTTTAGTGAAAATTCACTGTTTTTATTCCAGTCCCAGTTCCTGAAGCCACATCATGCATAGACGGTTTAAGAAATCATATTTGAAATAGGGCCAAATGAAAACCTCAGAATAACCAGTTATTCTTTAAGATTAAAGCAGTTTCTAGAGGACTTTAGTTTGAATGCAATATGTTCCCTAATTCAGTGAACATTAATTGAATGGGATCTCTGGGTCTTGGAATATGACATAAGACATAAAGCACAAACCTACTAGCAACTAACCATACCTAACATCTGGTTTTCCCCGAGTGCATTAATAAGAGTGGCATAGAATCAAGCATTAGCTTCTGAGAGTAGGAACTGAAGTCTGTAGGTGTGATTTATGAATAGTTGTTAAATGTCTTCTGTCATGATGCTACTAGCCAGGAAGAAATTGTAGGATTGGCGGGTACCGTTCTAGAGATTAGAACCCAGGTATATGGAACAGTAGAGAAGGGGCACCTAAAGAAAATTATTTATCATTACATGTCTGCTCCCAGTACTATAAGGAATAATGGTGCATTCTTTCTTACATCTGATTCAAGACCCAGCTGCGGAGTATATACACATATGTCCTGAACCTCCTAGAGGACCTTGAGAGCAGAACCTGTAAATGTTACATTCTTAGTGGTTAAGAGATCCTAAAATTACATGCAGCTATCAGGAAAGTTGGAAAGATAAATTCTGTATATGGGTCTGGCTACCCTTGCCTGGGAGAATAAAAGTCAGGCAAAGGAGACTATGGGAAAAGAGAACAAAAACCAAAAAAAAATTTTCCTTTCTTTCTGGGTTATCATTGCCAAAAAGGGAATATCAAAATAATTTCAGCTGGCTGATGAATACACAGGGTGAAATATCCCAGGGAGGGAGCTGCACTGCTCAAAGAGAATTAATTTTATAGTTTTCTGCCAATTTTTTTTCTTTCCCTCCTCTTCCCCACGGAAATACTTATGTCTTAGTCACATACTGGTTGAATAAAATAAGCACATAGCCTGCTACTTGGAACTAGTTAGTGTTGTGTGGTCATTTTCTTTGGAAGACAGTCAAGGACTAACTAGGCATGCATCTCTCTTATCAAGTTTTGACAATCTGGATATTTGGTGGCAGCACAAGAAGAGGTGGGCTGATGAAGGCTTTGGGTAGAAGGGATGATTTTCAAGGCCAAGAGCCTTAAAAATTTTGGCATCTGGTATTATTTGTCCTATTGGTTGCTGCCTGCTTCTCCTATATCAGTGCTATTAAAATATGACTAATGATCAGATTTATTGGGGGGACATTTTTCTTAAATGTGTGTGTGTTCTCCACCTTCACTTTAGGTTTTGCGAATAAGAGTTTCTCAGGAGGTTTGAATAATCTACAGTTTTAAAAATATTTCCCAAGTCTTTCTAATGATCATCTAAATTTTGCATCTGTAATCTGAGATGATAAGACTTTAATTGGAGGGGTCACCTAACAAGGGTAGAGCTAAAAAGGAATGCTTCTTTGTTGCTGTATGAATACCTGGAAGGTACTAGAGCAAATGAGATAATTAGTTCTCCATTTATTTTCTTAAGAATGCCAGTAATCCAGTTACATACCCCTTTAAACAGCCATTCATTGTTGATTTGGTTATAACAAATACTCATAATAACCGCTAAACATGGATGAATGATCTTTCCTTTTACAACAAAAACCAAGGAATTGGAAGAACTCCATCCTAGATAACAGAAGGGGACATCTTCCCCTAGAAACACTGCAATTAGTAGACTGTTATATGCACAGGTGGAGATATCATTTGGATACATTTTTAAACACTTTTTTCCAGTTAAAAAAATTAGTTTTAGGTGTCCAACACCATGATTTGGCAACTCTATAGGTTATGCCATGTTCACCGCAGGTGTAGCCACCATCTGTCACCATACAATGCTTTTACATTACCTACTATGGGCTATATTCCCTACGTTGTACTCATGACTTACTCATTCCACAACTGGAAGCCAGTACCTCCCACTCCCTTCAACCATTTTGCCTAACCCCCCACCCCATTCCCTCTGGTAACCACCAGCTGATTTTTTGTATTTATGGGTCTTTTCATGCTTTGCTTTTTCATTCGTTTTGTTTTAGATTGCATATATAAGTGAAATTATATGGTATTTGTCTGATTTACCTCATTTAACACAATACCCTTCAAGTCCATCCATGTGGGTTGCAAATGGCAAGACCTCATTTTTGGTGTGTGTGTGTAGAGAAGAGGTAAGTAATATTCCATTGTACACACACACACACACACACACACACACACACACACACACCCCAAATCTTCTTTATCCATTCATCATTGGACATGTAAGTTGCTTCCATACACCAGCTATTGTAAATAATGCTGTGATGAACATAGGGATGCATATATCATTTTGAATTTGTGTTTTTCTTTTCTTTTGATAAATACTCAGTAGAGGATTACTGGATTCTATAGTATTTCTATTTTCAACTTTTTGAGGAACCTCTATACTGTTTTTCAAACAGTTTTACCAATTTACATCCCCACCGGCAGTGCATGAGGGTTCATTTTTCTCCACTTCTCTCCAACTTGTTATTTCTTGTCATTTTTAGTCTATCCATTACAGGTATAAGGTGAAATCTCCTTGAAGTTTTGAGTTACATTTCCCTGATGATTAGTCATGTTCAGCATCTTTTCATGTGTTGGTTGGCCAACTGTATGCTGTCTTGGGAATATGTCTATTTAGGTTCTCTACCCATTTTTTAATTGGATTGTTTTGTTATTTAATGTTGACTTATCTGAGTTCTTTATAATAATTTTGGATGTTAACCCCTTAAGGGATATGTCATTTGCAAATATCTTCTCCTCTTTAGTAGGGTACCTTTTCATTTTGTTGATGTTTTCCTCTACTATGTAAAAGCTTTTAATTTTTGTGTATTCCCCAAATTTATTGTTTTTGTTTCCTTGTCTGAGGAGACATGTCTAGAAAAATTCTGCTAAGCCTGATATCCAAGAGATTACTGTCTATGTTTTCACCTAGACATATAATTTTTCATTAGGTCTCATGTTTATATCTCTAATCCATTTCAAGTTTATTTTTTGCATGGTGTAAGAAAGTGGTCCAGTCCCATTCTTTCACATAGCTGTCCAGTTCTCCCAGCACCTTTTAGTGAAGAGAATATCTTTTCTCTATTGTATAGTCTTATCTCCCCTTACCATAAAAGCATAGGTTAGCATGGGTCTATTTCAGCACTCTCTATTCTGTTCCATTGATCTATGTGTGCTAGTGCCATACTATTTTTATTACTACAGCTTTGTAATTTATCTTGAAATTTGGGATTGTGGTGCCTCCAGCTTAGTTCTTCTTTCACAAGATTGCTTTGGCTCGTCAGGATCTTTCGTAATTCCATACAAATTTCAAGATTACTTGTCCTGGTTCCATGAGACAAGCTATTAATATATTGATAGAGATTACATTGAGTCTATAATTGCTTTGGGTAGTATGGACATTGTAATGATATTATTCTTCCAATCTATGAGCATGGTGTGTCTTTTCCTTTGTGTTGTCTTCAAATTTCCATCAATGTTTTATAGTTTTCAGAGTACAGATCTTCTACACCCTTTTTAAAAGTTTATACTTAGGTATTTTATTCTTTTTGGTACTATTGTAAATGGGATTGTTACTTAATTTGTCTTTCGGCTACTTATTAGTGTGTAGAAATTCAAGAAATTTTGTGTCTTGAGACTTAGTACTGACTTCGTTAATTCCTTCCAATAGTTTTCTTTTTTGGTTGAGTCTTTAGGGTTTTCTATATATAATGTGTCATCTGCAAATACTGACAACTTAATTTCTTCCTTACCAATTTGTACAGCTCTCCTTTTTCTTATATGATTGCTGCTACCAGGACTTCCAGTACTATGTTGAGTAAAAGTGGCAAGCATAGACATCCTTGCCTTATTTCTCATCTTAGAGAAGAGTTTTCAGTTTTTCACAATGAATGTGATGTTCGCTGTGGGTTTACATATATGCTCTTATTTATGTTAGGTTATGTTCCCTCTCAACCTACTTTCTTGAAAGTTTTTATCATAAATGTATATTGAATTGTCACATCTTTTTGTATCTATTGAGATGATAATATGTTTTTATCCTTCATTTTATTAATGTGGGGTATTGATGTGTGAGTGCTAAACCATCCTTGCATCCCCAGAACAACTTCCTCTTGATTGACTGTGGTAAATTACTCTTTTAATGTGTTATTTAACGTGGGTCACTAACATTTTTTTAAGGATTTTTGCATGTATGATCACCAAGGATCTTGTCCTGTAGTGTTCTTTTTTTGAAATGTTTTTGTTTTTGGTAGCAGGGAAATACTGGCCTCACAAAATGTATGAGAAAGATTTCCTTCCTCTTCTAATTTTGGAATAGTTTGAGGAGGATAGGTATTAACTCTTTCGTTAAATGTTTGATAGAATTCACCTGTGAATTCATCTGGTCCTGAGCTTTTGCTTGTCCATCTGGTCCTATCGTTTATGAAATTTTTTCATTCATAAATTTCTAAGTATGGCCTTGTCATTCATAATTTTATTCTAAGGCCTTTTATTTTCTACTTAAAGAAATGCCTTTAACATCTACTGTAAGGCTAGTTTAGTGGTAATAAACTCCTTTAATTTTAGTTTGTCTGAAAAATTCTTTAACTCTTCTTCAATTCTTATTGATATCCTTGCCAGGTAAAATATTATTGGTTGTGAGTTTTTCCCTTTCAGTATTTTGAATATATATCATGCCACTCTTTTCTGGCATGCAGTTTCTGCTAAAAAATAGCTGACCACCTTATGTATTTTCCCTTGTACATAACTAATTACTTCTCTCACTACTTTAAAATTAGTTTTGGTGTGGACATCCCTGGGTTTATCATCTTTGGAATTCTCTCTGCTTCTTGAACTGGGACATCTGTTTCCTTCCCCAGATTAAGGAAAATTTTAGCTCTTATTTCTTCAAATAAGTTTTCTGTCTCTTCACCTCTCTACTTCTCGGACCCCTGTGATGTGAATGTGTGCTTGTGTGATGTTTTCCAAGAGACCCCTTTTTGCAATTCAGCTTGGTTGCTTTTCATTATCCTGTTTTCCAGATCACTGATCCATTCTTCTGCAGCCTCTAATCTGCTGTTGATTGCCTCAGCGTATTGTTCATTTCAGTTATGTGATTGATTCTTTTTAACATTTTCCATCTCCTGTTTTCAAATTTGCTAAGCTCATCTTTTTTCAAGTCTGGTGAGCATCTTTATGACTATTACTTTTAACTCTTTATCAGGTAGATTGATTATCTCCATTTCTTACAGTTCTTTTTCTGTGGTTTTGTCTTGCTCTATTGTTTGGAGCATATTCCTATCTTTCCTTATCTTGATTGACTTTCTATGTTTTGTTTTGTTTTGTTTCGTATAAACTAGGCAGAACAATGTACTTGGTAAATTGGGGTGGCTGGCTGGAGCTATGGGTGGGGTGCACACGGGGTCCTGAGGACACTCTGTGCTTGAGGTACCTTGTTGGGATAGCCAGAGCTAAAGTATAAGCTAGGTATGTCCCAAGGTTCTCCATGAATGGGCGTCCTGCCAGGATAGCTAAAGCTGAGGTGGGTGCAAGCTGGGAATGTCTTGGGGTTCTCTATACAAAGTGCACCCTAGTAGGACAATCAAAACAAGTATATCCAAGCAAGTTGGTCCTAGGGCTTTCCATGTAAGGGTATTTTGGTAGGATAGCTGACACTGAAATGGCTGTAAGCCATGGTGTCCCCAGATGCTCAGTTTAGAGGGCACACTAGTGGCTGGAACCTAGGCGGGGTATGGGCTTGGGGTCCCAGGGCCCTCTGTGCATGGGTGCCCTGGGGTAGCAGCTGGTGCCAAAGCAGGTGTCAGCCAGGGTATGCCCAGTGTGCTCAGTGCAGGGAGCACCTCACAGAGCAGCTGAAGCAGGGTCTGGGTGATCCTAGGGTGCTCCACCCAGGGGATACTCTATCAAGATGGCTAGAAGCTAAGCCTAGGTGCATGCGATGCTCCCAGGGTGCTCCGCAGGAGGGAACTACCCTGGTGGGGTGCCTGGAGCCACGTCAGGCATGAGACAGGAAGTCCCAGAGTGTGCTACACCAAGGATTCCCTAGCAATTCATCTGAGTGAAGTAGTGGGGGCCTGGAGTGTTCTGGGGTAATTTACATTTGTGTCACCTTGGTAAGACAGCTAGAGCTGGAGTGAGCTCTGGGAGACTGTCTCAGTATGTGCAACACTGGGGCTGCCTTATGGGGATGGCCACAGCTAGTGTGGGGTAGAGGCTCAGGGCTCACTGAGGTAGTAGGCCAGCTAGGGCACTCAGACCCTGCTCTCATCTGCACTGTCAAGGTGGAAGGGGAACATCAACAGGGGTGTTTGCCAGGCCCTCCTACCTGGAGAGAATCCAGTGTCTCCCCCATTGTTCGGTGGAGTTCTAGGGCTAGATCCTTTGCATTCTAGTTGGCATTTTAAACTGTGGCTTTTTTGTGTGTGTCCCAGGGCATTGGGGGCTGGTGTAGACTAGGCGCCCAGCTGTGGCAAACAGACCCTGCTCCTATCTGCACTTTGAAGATGGAGATGAAACACAAACAATAGTGCTCGCCAGCCTCTGCAACCCAGAGTTTGAGCAGGTTCAAGCCATTTAGCAGAGTTCTAGGGATGATTGCTTCATACTCTAGTTGCCCTTTTAAACCACAGCTTTTTTTTCTGTGCCTAAGGCAGACAAATGTGCTCACTGTCTCTCAGTACTACCTTTCCCCTCTGCAGTTTGCAGTATCAGGGAGTGGGGGTTCCCTTCGTTACCATGTCCTCATATGTCTTGCCATTCTCTATGTGGTCTCTCTACCTTTCATTGTGCAGAAGCTGTTCAGTCAGCCCTCAGTTCTTTTTCAGGAGGAATTGCTCTGTAATGGCATATAGATTTGGAGTATCTGTGGAGACGATGAATTCAGAGTCTTTCTACGTTGCCATCTTGGATCAGAAGATCACTCTTTTTTCAGTTTTATTGAAAACATAATTGACATACATCATTGTGTAAGTTTAAGGTTTATAGCATAATGGTTTGATTTACGTATGTTGTGCACAGATTACAATAGACTTAAACATCCATCATCTCCTATAGGTACAATAACAACAACTTTCTTGTATGTCATACAGCAGTGTTAATTATAGTTACCATGTTGTACATTATATACCTAGTAACTATTTTTCTTGTAACAGATGGTTTGTGCATTTTAACCATCTTTCTCCAATTTCCCCTCCCCATTCCCCTGGCCTCTGGTAAACACAAAGCAAATCTGATACACACACACACACACACACACACACACACACACACCCCACAACTTCTGTCTCCATTCATCAACAGATAAAGACGGCTTCTATGTCTTGGCTATTGTAAATAATGCTGCTATGAATATGGGGGTACAGATAGCTTTTCAAGATAGTGTTTTTGTTTCCTTTGGATATATTCCCAGAAATAAAATTGCTGGCTCATATGGTGGTTCTATTTGTTAAGAAATCACCATACTGTGTGCCACAGTGGCTGTACCAATTTAAAATCCCACCAAGAGTGCACAAGAGTTCCCTCTTGTCCACATCCACACCAGCATTTGTTATCTCCTTGTTTTTTTGATGATGGCCATTCTAAGAGGTAAGAGGTGATATCTCATCATGCTTTTAATTTGCATTTTCCTAATGACTACTGATGTTGAGCATCTTCTCATGTACTTCTTGGGCATTCCTATATTTTCTTTGGAAAAATGTCTATTCAGATCCTTCACTCATTTTTTAAGTTGGATTATTTGGGTTTTTTTGCTATTGAGTTGTATTAGTTGCTCATCTATTTTGGATATCAGTCTTTTATCAGATAGATGTTGGGTGAACAATCTTTCCCATTTCTTAGATTGTCTTTTTTTGTTATTGTTGGTTCCTCTTGCTGTGCAGATAATTTTTAACTTGTTGTACCCCCACTTGTTAATTTTTATTTTATTGTTTGTGCTTTTAGGTGTGATTTTTAAAATTCATTACCGAGACACATGTCAAGAGGGTTTTTTTCTACGTTTTTTTCTAGGAGTTGCATGGTTTCTGGTCTTACATTTAAGTCTTCAATTCATTTCAAGTTAATTTCTGTGAGTGGTGTAATACAGGAGTCAATTTTCATTCTTTTATATGTGAATACCCACATTTTCCAGCACCATTTGCTGAAGAGACTGTGTTTTATCCACTGAATATTCTGGGGTCACTTGTCAAATAGTTGTTTGTATGTGCTTGTGTTTATTTCTGGGCTCTCAGTTCTGTTCCGTTTGGTCTATTTTCTTTCATGCCAGTGTCAGACTCTTTTAATTAGTACAGTTTATAGCATTGCTTGAAAGTGTGATGATTAGTAAGTGTGATACCTCCTGCTTTGTTCTTTCTCAGGATTATTTTAGCTGCTCTGGATCTTTCGTAGTTCCATATAAATTTTAGGACTATATTTCCCTATTTCTGTAAAAAATGTCATGAGAATATCAACAGGGATTGCATTCCACTGATAGGTGGCTTTTGGTATTATGGATATTTTAACAATATTAATGTTGCCAATGAATGAGCATAAGATATCTTTGTATTTAGGTCATTTTAATTTCATTCATCAATGTCTTGTGGTTTCCAGAGTACGGATCTTTAACCTCCTCATTTAAATTTATTGCTAATTATTTTATTGCTTTTGATGCTATTGTAAATCAGATTGTTTTATTTCCTTTTCAGAAAAGTTGTTAATGTACAGAAATGGTACTGATTTTTGCATGCTAATTTTGCATCCTCCAACCTTGTTGATTTATTAGTCCTAACAGTTTTTTTGTTGAGTTTTCAGATTTTCTATGTATAAAATCATGTCATCTGCAAATAGAGACAATTTTACTTCTTCCATCCCAATTCTGATGGTTTTATTTCTTTTTATTGCTCGATTGCTCTAGCTATGGACTTCCAGTACAGTGTTAAACAGGAGTGGTGAGATGGGCACCCTTGTCTTGTTCCTTATCTTACATGAAAAGTTGTCCACATTTTCACTGAGTACAATGTAAGCTGTATGCCTGTCACATATGGACTTTATTATGTTGAGATATGTTCCTTCTATGCCTCATTTGTTTTTATCATGAATGGATCTTAAGTTTGTCAAATGCATTAATGCATCTGTCGAGGCGATCATACAGTTCTTTTCTTGCATTCTATTAATGTGATGTATCACATTGATTTTGTGTGTATTGTACCATCACTGCATTCCAGGGATAAATCCGACTTGATCACAGTGAATGATCCTTTCAGTTTGCTGATGAATTTGGTTTGCTAATATTTAGTTGAGAATTTTTGCATCTATATTCATCAGGGATATTGGTCTATAGTCTTCTTTTCCAGCAGTGTCCTTATCTGGTTTTGATATCAGAATAATATAAACTGAGTTTGGGAGTGTTCGCTCCTCTTTGTTTTTTGGATGAATTTGGGAAATACTGGCATAAATTATTTTTTAAGTAATTGGTCAAATTCACCAGTGAAGCCACCATATCTTGGGCCTTTCTTCATTGGGATTTATTATTACTGAATCAATCTCCTTACTTGTAACTGGTCTACTCAGATTTTCTTTCTTAACTCAGTCTTGGTAGTTTGTACATTTTTAAGAATTTTTTCATTTCTTCTAGATCATCCTGTTTTGGTATATAGTTGTTCATATTAGCACCTTATGATTTTTGTATTTCTGTAATATCAGTTGTAATGTCTATTTTTCATATATACTTTAGTTAATTTGATTCTCTTTTTTCCATGGTTAGTCTAGGTAAAAGTTTGTCAATTTTGTTTTTCTTTTCAAAGAACCAACTCTTAGTTTGTATAATCTTTTCTATTGTTTTTCTTTTCTTTCATTAATTTTTGCTCTAATCTTTATTAATTTTTTCCTTTTTGCTAACTTGGGGATCAGTTCTTTTTCTAGTTCCTTAAAGCATAAAGTTATTGTTTATTTGTGATCTTCTTTGCTTCCTAATATAGGAGTTTATTGGTATGAACTTCCCTCTTAGAACTGCTTTTGCTAAATTCCAAAAGTTCGAGGATGTATAGTTCCATTTTTGTCTCAGGAAACTTATTTTCCATTTAATTTCTCCTTTGATCTGTGATTGTTCTAGAGAGTGTTATTTAATTCCCATATATTTCTTAATATTCCAGGTTTTCCTTTTGTTATTTCCAGTTTTATGCCACTGTGATCACAGGAGATACCTGGTATGATTTTAATCTGCTTGAATTTGCTACGACTTCCTTTGAGACCTAACGTATGATCTATCCTAAAAAAAATGTTCCATGTGAACTTGAGAGGAATGTGTAACCTGCGGTTGTTAGAACATCTGTGTCTGTTAGGTCCATTTGGTCTACATTATTGTTTAAATACACTGTTTCCTTATTGATTCTTTGTCTGGATGATCTATCCATTGTTGAGAGTGGGATATTAAAGTCCCCAAGTATTACTGTATTGCCGTTTATTTCTCCGTTTAGTTCTGTTAGCTCTTGCTTTATGTATTTAGATGCTCAGGTATGTAGATATTTACATCTTTTAATGTATTGACAAGTTTAACATAATATAATGACCTTCTTTGTCTCTACCATTTTAAAAGTCTATTTCATCTGATAGAAGTATAGTCACCTCTATTTAGTTTTTGGTTACCATGTGCTTGGAATATCTTTCTCCATCTCTTTTCCATTATAGAATCTAACTTTTACTACATATTTTATATTACCAGCGAGTTTTACACTTCCTTTTTATTTTTTTATGATATTAATATCTTTTTTATTCTAACCAAAGAACTCCCTTTTGATTTTCTTGTAAGGCAGTCTAGTGGTAATGAACTCCCTCACCTTATTTGGGAAAGTCTTTATCCTTCCTTTGTTTATGAAGGAAAACTTTGCTGGGAGTTGATTGACATGTTTATTTTTTTCTTTAAATATGTCATCCCATTTTTTTCCTGACCTGAAAAGTTGGGTTGAGAAATCCACCAAATATCTTATGGTAGTCTCCTTGTATGTAACCTCTTTTTTTCTCTTGATGCTTTTACAATTCTTGTTTTTTTTAATTTGACAATTTAATTATAATAGGTCTTGGTATAGTCGTATTTTATTCTTTTTAATGTTTATTTATGTTTGAGAGAGTGTTCATGTGAGGAAGAAGGAGAGAGAGAATCGCAAGCAGGCTACAGGCTGTCAGCACAGAGCCTGACGTGGGGCTTGAACTCAAAAACCATGAGATCATGACCTGAGCCTAAATCAAGCCAACAAGAGTTGGATGCTTAACCAACTGAGCCACCCAGGTGCCCCAGTGTAGCCCTATATTAAATCAACTTATTGAGTTTATGTGTGTCTCATTAACCTGGATGCACACTTGTTTCACAGGTTTTGGAAGTTTTCAGCCATTCTGCATGGTTAAGCCTGCTTCTGAAAGTCTTTTTCTTTTGGGGAGGGGACAGGGGGAGTGTTATGGCTTTTATTTCTTTGTTGATCTCCTATTATTCACGCATTGTTTTTCTAATTTTGTTTAATGTTCTTGTACTTTGCTAAACTTCTTTAGGAGGATTATTTGAATTTTTTGACAATTCGTACATCTCTATTTCTTTAGGGTAAGTTATTACAGCTTTATTTCTTTTGGTGGCATCATGTTTACCTGATTTTTATGATTCTTGATTCTTTATGTTGGTATCAGTTCATTTGAATAAGTAGTTTTCTTTTCTAGACTTCATAGGTTATCTCTGGCAGCCACAGTTCTTCACCCCTAGCAGGTCAATTTCATACCATACCATTTCTGGGTATGTATGCTATTAACGTCCTTTAGCAGGTGGGGCCTATGATTAGGGTATGTTTTTAAGCAAGGCAACTCTTTGAACTCTGATGCTGGGGGTGGAGGTGTGTGCCACTGGTTGAGAAGAGTTGGATAGGACTGCTGGCTTGGTTTCCTACCAAGTAAGGCTTTAAGATGGGCTCTGCAATTGTGCAACAGCCCTAACTGTTCTGTTGAGGCTTCCTGGATATTTAGGACTGGCTATTATATTCAATAGTAGGTGGGATTATAAATTAGCTTTTCAGCCCTGGTAGGAAAGGAGGGTGTGACTCAGGGTTTATATGGATCTTTGTTTGGGGACAGAAATTAGGCAAGAGTGCACTGACTTCCCCAGTCAGGTGAAGCAACAAGTTGTGTTCTACAGATAGACAAAGCCACAGACTGCTCTCCTTCGTAGGCAGGGCTGTTGGATGAACTATGCAGCTTTCTCTGTGCTCTGATTATATTCCAGGCAGACTAAAGACTGTATTCAGCAATGAGTGAGACTATAAATTAATTTTACTGCCTGGGCACCGTGGGTGAAGCAGGTCTTAAGCTGGTAATACTTTTTGTCTTAACTCAAGCTGACTTGTGTGGCCCAGGTTCTCTGAATGAACACAACTAGTGGCTTTGCCTGCCTGTTTCTTGGCTCCGGTGTTTCTGGCTTATGAACTTTTTAGGTCAGATGGAGCCTGAGAATCACAGTGGGAATGTTTCAGCTTTCTTGTGTAAGTGTATTAAGCAGATGTCAGTCTAGGCAACTTTCAGGGCTTTTTTCAAGGTTTTTGGTTCAGATTGGCCCAGGAGGGTACCCTTAGCCTTGACTATAAATTAATCCTGCTGCCAGGGTGTAGCAGAACAGGAGATCTGATATTGGTTTTGTTCAGGGAGTATCACTTCTTCCCCCTCTCAGCTTAAGAGCTGCTGATTACATAGCTTCCAAGTATTGTCACAAGCCCCTCTGGCCAGACAGAGCTAGGATACACTGTCCAGTGGGGGTGGCTATGACTTAGCCCCTTGCCTGGGCATAGGCAAACCAGGTTCTGGGACCAGCAAAACTTATCACTTGAGGACGTGAATTGGGCAGATATATACCCCAACAAATTTCCTGGTCAGATAGCACCACCAACTTGGTTCTGTAAATAAGCAAAACCACTGGTTGGTATTACTAATTAGACATTGCAGGTATGAGGATCTGCCAAGATCTGTATGGTAGTTCTTTCAAGGCCTTCCCAATTCTCCAAAACTGTCAGAAACCCAGTGTGTGAGACCTATAGATTTTCCTGCCATCACTGTCAGTCAAGACCAGATTAGGGGCTCCCAAGAAGCAACCCACAATGTTAGGAGGGGTCGGAAGCCCCCCAGGCTCTTTTTCCACGGCAGGAACTGGAGACTCATAGGAGAGCCATGTAGTGCTGCACTGACCTGGGCAGGGGACAATACAGTCAGTGCATAGCTATTTCTCCTGCCCTTCAAATGCAGGCATTTTTAGTCTCTGTGGTTTAGGGGAGGTGCTTAAGCTTCCCCTCCATGTTCTAAAATTCCATTAATGGCGTTTTGTCCATGAATATTTGTTAGTTCTTGGCAGAGGGGAGCAAAATCAGGAATGACTTTTGTCACTATCTTGGTGATGTCACTCCTACATAATTTTTCTTATTTAGAAGCTACGTCACTGATTTGCTATAAAGGGATATAACGCAGGAGCAGCCAGATGGAAAAGATACATCGGCAAGGATGTGGGAAAGAGTATGGAGCTTCCACGCTCTAGGTGGGCCACTCTCTCCAGATTTCCATGTGTTTACCATCCCAAAACTTCCATTGGATTTATTTTGATAAGGACAGCTTATGAAGACTCTGGAACATACCTTTGTAGGAAAAGAAGCAGCCCTCTAATTCTTAAAGTTGAGGTCTAATCTGTGTCTGTGGTGTTTGATTGCAGAAGGATGCTCATCCTTCTACAGGGAAAGTCCTTGTTTCCCACAAAGGGTCTGTAGAGCTGGGAGCTAGAGATAGGGTTTGTGGCTTGTGGTTCCATACACATGGAAGGGTACATCATGATCAGAGTGCAAGAGTACACTTCCTTAGAGAGCTACTTGCCATTTACCACAATAAGACCTTTCTCAGAGCTGAAGTTGCTTTGCTCAAAAACAGCTACTGCATTCATCCCAGTGTTAAGATTGTATCTGGAATGACTTCTGCCGACTTAGCCATTAACCCTCATCACAGCTCACCACCTCCAACATTCTAATCCAAGGAGTCAGCAATGTAGACAGCCATAATTATAATTAATGATGGAAAACCACTGCGTATTCAAGTGTCAAGAGTCACTGCACAGAGGGCTGACCCTCACATGTTGAGAAATCAGTGCCTTCTTGGCAGAGACCAGAGACTTCTGGCCCTGCTCTGTTTTAAGCAAAGGCAGCAGCCACCTCCCAGTTTCTGGCAGACAGCACTGGAGCTCCAGAATTCTCAAATCTTGCAGAGGTGACTGTTCCTTCAAGTTCTACTTGGTATGCATAAAGTATTAAAGGTAAAAGAAGCGAGAAAACCAGTTAAAAGAGTATGGGCAACAAGATGGATTTGGTTGTTCCTGATAGTAAACAATGAAATCTTTAATCAGTGTGGGATAAGTCTGACATGATAATGTCATTGTAATTTAGAAAGATGACTAATTTCAATGGATAGATAGACTGTACCCAACATAGAATACTGGAGACAGTAAAATGACTTTCCAAAAGTAGAAAGAAAAAAAAAATCCCTATGACAGCAACCTAGTCAAAAGGAATGAACATTCAATGTCACCTAGGCTCAAAATACCTGTCATAAAAATACTTTGCTTTTTTGCAATTAGCCACCAAATAATATAAATTTTGTATAAGATATGTAACTTCTTTGGTAAGATTTCTTATTTTCACCTTTATTTTTTTTTCTACTGTTACCATTCTAAATCAGAAATGAACTGCATTTTGCAAGAGGTACTTGATTTTTCTAGTTTGCCTAAACCAGTGATTCTCAAAGTGTGTTCTCAATGTCAGGATCATTATCTCCTGAGAACTTACTAGAAATCTCAGAGGCATAACACATCCTGTATGTTTTATCACTCACACTAAGTCTGTTAGGGTGACCTCTTAGGTGCAACACCTTCACAAATGGTGATCCACAAATTCAAACTTTCCATCATGTGGTTTCTATCATCTCAACATGAGACTGTGTGGACCACTTGGACGAAGGGAGAGGGAGTTGGAGAATTACAGTCTACTCAGAGTCAACTTGGAAGTGATACATTTCCAATCACAGCTAATTGACCAGAACTTGTCATATGGCCTGTGCATTTCCAAGAAAAATAGGGAAGAACAAAGACTTTGAGTGAGGATGACCCATAATTAATGGAATTAGCGCCAGTCTTTGCCTGGATCAGTCCAGTCTACATAAAGAGGATAATTCTTCTAACCAATGGATAAATGTCAGTTATTGCCATAATATTCAATAAATTTCACAATCTGTTCCCTTCCTTCTTATCCAATTATTACACTTAAACGCACATTAAGTTTTAGTTTTGATTAACTATTAATGTCTTCCTTTTGCTTTCCCACAAACATTCTCTTCATGAAACGTGTCCCCTTCTCATTTCATAGTGCCATCGTTTTTCCTCATCTCCCTATTTACATATTTCATGTTTTCCAAGACTGAAATCAGCAACTCTCAGCATGAATGTCACTATCGGAGAGACTCCAATTCAGAAATGACCCTCAGGTGCCCAGAAACCATGTCTCCACTATTGACTGTTCCCTTGGTCTTTGACGAATGAACCAGAGATAGATATGTGCCTAACTGGGTCATTCAGATTTTTGTAGCAAATATACATCTATTACCCATAACACCAAAAACACTGAAAAGATGTCTAGTCATTGTATACTTGGTATCTATTCCATAGAATATTCTTTTAGTGAGATGTCACTATAACCAGGTAGGTTTCTTAACAATATGGTAATATGAATGGGAGGTGGGTAGGGAGGGTGTCAGTGGGCAAGGTTAAATTCTGAAAGAGCTACAGCTGGTTCTGTTTCTATAGTATCTAGATATTTAGTATTTTGTCTGGAATAATAATAGAATTTTTTTGTACATTAGTTTTATTTCTGTATAAAGAAGGGAGTTTAATCCTAGAGTTCATGGATCATTGGCTCTACTTCATGAATAGGGATTGTTAATAAATGTATACTTAACCAAATTTTATATTTATAAATAAAATTATATTGAGTTTAACATAGTACCTTTAATAAGAACCACTATATATTTCATTTATTTTAATTTCATCATTTTCACAAAAGGAAAACTGTAGTTCGATGTTAGAATCCACTCCTCTTGGAGATGTTGAAAGCTTCCCAGAATATTATTGGCTAGTTCCCCACTTAGGAGTGTGTGTATGGGGGGGGTTGGGGGGAGACAAAAATCAAAACACTTCATCACCTCCTTGTGTTTAATAAGACCAAGTAGTTTCAAAATCAATTCTCTAGTTCCCACCATAGAAATAATTCCTTTAATGAGGGTTCGCCATGTCATAGCTTCTGCTGGTTAATCCATTATTTCCAACCTAAGTTTCAGAGAAGAGACTAATCCTCTAGGTCTATTAATGAGTTTCCAGAATGATCTGAGAGAGAGATAATTCTCTGAGGTTAAATAACTGAAATAGCGATTGACCTTCATCTTCTTCTCAAATTCAGGTATAATTAATTCCTCAGCTGCCTCCAACCTAGGTTGCACTATGGAGATTCATATATTTCTGACCTTGGTACAGACTTCATCTCTTTTTTGCATTAATTGACTATGTTGCCCACTTAGGGAACACCATCACCCCAAGTGAGGTTGATTAGTATATGCTTACATTGCAAAGTTTCTAGAAAATAGGCTGGAAACATTCAAGGTTATATGCATGAAGAAAATTACCTTTGCTATCTATGTAGTTCATCATACAGTTTATTTTTCCTTAACTTCATACTTTAATCACTTGAAATTCTCTATCAGTTTTTATTTACAGGTACAATTTTCAAGTTTTTTGTTTGTTTGTTTCTTTTTAAGTATCTTGAGTATGACCCAGTATACTAAAAAGTAGATATCAATTATAGGAGTGTTTTTTTATATATAAATTAAAGTTATTTTTCCAAATATAGAATGATGTGGAAAACAAAGGTAAATGAAAAATTAAATTTCCTTACAACTTACAGCCCATTGACAAGTCCTTGAGACAGGCAGAGTGACATTCCTCTAGGAGCTCAGCTGCCTGGATGATGACACTTTGCTGGGGGCAAAAGGCAATCTTAGCTTAATGTTATCCCGACTCCCAGGATCCTGTAAGTCTACTTTAACATATAAAAATTCCTTTGGAAACTTCGGCAATCATATTCTAAGCTCACAGCCTCTTGATATACATCTGAAGGGTCTCATGACTGAGTTTTTACTAAACAGTAATAAATGACCTTTTCCTAACAGCAGCTAGCCCTTCAAAGTCCTGGAAACCCTGTTTCCAAAACTTACCTTAGAGATTTCCACTATCCCTAACCCTCTCCCAACCTGAAGGTATATAATTATAAGGTATATAAGTCACCCATCACAACCCCAGTGGAGCTCTTTCTGCCCATGGGTCTTGTCCCCATGTTTTTTTTTTTGTTTGTTTGTTTTGTTTTTTTTTAACGTTTATTTATTCTTGAGAGACATAGAGACAGAGTATGAGCCGGGTAAGGGCAGAGAGAGAGAGGGAGACACAGAATCTGAAGCAGGCTCCAGGCTCTGAGCCGTCAGCACAGAGCCTGATGTGGGGCTCGAACTCACAGACCATGAGATCATGACCTGAGCTGAAGTCGGCCGCTTAACCAACTGAGCCACCCAGGCGCCCCTTGTCCCCATGTTTTAATAAAACCACCTTTTTGCGCTGAAGACTATGGCATGCAGGATTCTTTCTTGGTCATCAGCTCCAAACTCCAGAATTTTCTATATCCTAGAACTCTTAATCTAAAAACAAGCTGAAATCAACTGTTAAAGAAAAATCTGCTTAGAGAAAATCATGTGAATTAAAATTTTTAAAAACTAATGGAACAGAAAATTCAGAAAATAGTGACAAAAACAAAAATACCCAAGCTCATTCGAATGTTTTGCTGCTGCTAAGATTACCAATTTAAAATGATTTTTCAAGTTTTTTGTCACAAGTATATATTTTATATAAATGGTGATAAGACCGTATGTAAAAGTTTGCTTGTTTATTGTGGATTTAAAAATGTTATACTCTTGAATTATATTTAATTTTAGCTTCTATATCATGTCCCAGTAGATGATGGTACCATAATCGTTACCCCATAATTTAACACTTATATTATTTTCGAGTTTTCACTATTATAAAATTTGACATTTTATGTACTGATATTTTTCTATATTTTGAATGACCTTCTTAGAAGAGAGTCTAGAAGTTTTACTGCAGGATTGAAGATATAAACATTTTTATAACACTTGTAATGCGTTGTCAAATTGCTTAAGGAAAAAAGCTATCAATCATTATAATAAAGAACATGGCATTCCAATTTTTAATGCTACCATAATTCCTATTTCATCACAAATAACATTAACAATACTATTAGTTTATTTAACAGGTAGAATATATTTTATATATAGAATATAGAGATATATATTCATATATATAAACATCAATTAGATTAGATATAGATATGAGAGGAGAGCGAGAGGTTTATTTTAGGGATGTGGCTTATGCATTGCGGGTGATGGCAGATCCAAAATTAGGGTCTGGGTATCCAGAAGGTGGAAAATTTTGGTAAGAGTTGATATTAAAAAGGAGCAAATCTAACACCCAAAAGTGCATCTCTGGCATAAGGACTTTTTGAGCTGGATTATTCCTAAGAAACTGCTGATACAGGAAAAGCTCTGAAAACCAAAGTTACCTTTTTGGAAGAGATATTTACATTTATGAGAGAAATTTTCATTTGTAAAGGTGTTTCCCTGTCTCTGCCAGGAAAAGGGAAGTTAGAAAAATTTCTAGAAACGCTTACCAGTGCTGAGAAGACAAGGACTTAAATCTGTGTAACAATCGTACCTTCATTTCCTGTGCTTTGTCATAACTAGACTCCACACACATATCTTTTTTTGTCTTAACTAAAGACGATATTTAAGGTACTAGCTTGGGCCAAGTTAGGGGTTACTCAGTTTTCCTGGGTATGTGTGTATGTATGTGCATGATTGTATTTTTAATGTTTTCATTTTATTTTTTCATTTTTTCATTTTTTAATGTTTATTTACTTTTCAGAGAGAGAGAGAGAAAGAACATGAACAGGAAAGGGGCAGAGAGAGATGGAGACACAAAATCTGAAGCCGACTCCAGGCTCTGAGTTGTCAACACAGAGCTCAGTGCAGGAATCAAACTCACGAACAGTGAGATCATAACCTGAGCCAAAGTTGTATGCTCAACCAACAGAGCCACCCCGGCGCCGGGAATGTTTTTATTTTTGAGAGAGACAGTGAGAGAGGAAGCTACAGAATCTGAAACAGGCTCCAGCCCTGAGCTGTCAGCACAGAGCACAACCCGGGGCTCGAACTCACAAACTCTAAGACCATGACCTGAGCTGAAGTCAGCCGTTTAACTGACTGAGCCACCCAGGCGCCCCATTTTCCTGGGTATTTCCCATGTATACAAGAAGAATACAAGTTATTAAATTTCTGATTATTTTCTCATTATTTATATGTCTTTTATTACAGAGGTCTCAGCCAAGAACCTATAAGGGTAAAGAGAAAATGTGTTTTTTTCACCTACAGTTTGGTGACCCATGATGGAGCCTGCTGAGACACTGTACTCACTTCAGAGCCTGCAGACAGGGACCTGGAAAACTGCAAGAAGCTGGCAAAGGGTAAGAATTATTACCAAATCAGTTCTCCTGGATCTCACACTGTAGTGCCCGGTCAAGAACAGAAGGTAAAAATTTGAACCGTCCCTTTCTTTACAAATGGGAAAACCTATTTGTGTAAACTATCTGCTTGGATATAGTGACACTGGTAAAGGTTTGTTATTTTCCCCCAGTATTACTGAGAAATAATTGACCTACGTTACTGTGTGTATGAGAGGCAGGGCATAATTGTTTCATTTACAGATATTTTGAAATGATTACCACAGAAGGTTTAGTTAACATCCAACATCTCATATAGATAAAAGAAAAAGAAAAAAAATTCTCCTTGTGATGAGAGGTCTTAGGATATACTCTTAACAACTGTTCTGTATATTATACAGCAGTAACAACTGTACTCATCATGGTATACATTACAGGACTGGTAGTTCTTCCTCTTAAAACTGGAACTTTATAACTCTTGATCACCCACTTCAGTTCTCCCTCTCCCCACTCCCTACTTCTGGTAACCAAAAATGTGATCTCTTTTTCTATATGTTTAGGGAGTTTTGTTCTGTTTTGTTTTAAAATTTTACAAGGAGTGAAATCGTACCTTTCTCTGACTAATTTTACTTAGCATGCCTTCAGGGTCCATCCATGCTATCACAAATAGTATCATTTTCTTGTTTTTAGGGCGGGATAACATTGTATATGTATACAACAACTCCTTTATCCATTCATGCATCAGTAAACCCGTAGGTTGTTTCCAGGTGTTGGCTATTGTAAACAATGAACATGGTGCAGATATCTCTTTGAGTTAGCATTTTTACATGCTTTGGCTATATTCCCAGAAGTGGAATGGCTGGTTCATGTGGCGAATTCTATTTTTTTTTTTAATTTTTTAATGTTTATTTATTCTTAAGAGATACAGAGACAGAGCGTGAGCAGGAGGAGGGCAGAGAGAGAGGGAGTACAGAATCTGAAGCAGGCTCTAGGCTCTGATGAGCCGTCAGCACAGAGCCTGACGTGGGGCTCGAACTCACAGGCTGTGAGATCATGACCTGAGCTGAAGTCGGCCGCTTAACCGACTGAGCCACCCAGGCGCCCCGGCGAATTCTATTTTTAATTTCTTGAGGAATCTACACACGGTTTTCCGTAGTGGTTGTGCCAATTTACAATCCTATCCCGAGTGTACAAAGGCTCCCCTTTCTCCACATCCAGGCCAGCATTTCTAATCTCTTGTCTTTTTGATAACAGCCATGCTAACATGTATGAGGTGATATCATGTGGTTTTAATTTGCATTTCTCTAATAACTTGTGATATCGAACATCTTTTCATGTGCCTGTTGGCCATTCACATACTGTCTTTGGAAAAAAAAAAATGTGTCCTTTGCCCGTTGCTTTACTTGAATTATTTGTTTTATTGCTTTTGCCTATGTAAGCTCCTTATAATCTTGGATAGCACAGACATACGTGTTTTTTTGTTTTGTTTTCTTTTGTTTTGTGCTTTTCTGTATTGCACTTGGCAGATACTGCAGGTTTTTCAAGTGTAGTTTGTGGCAACTCAGTGTTGAAGCAAGTCTGTTGGCTTTATTTTCCCAATGGCATTTTCTCACTTCCTGTGTTTGTCATTTTTGGTAATTCTCACAGTATTTCAAACTTTTTTATTACTACATTTGTTATGGTGCTCTGTGACCAGTGATCTTTAATGTTACTATTGTAAATGTTTTGGGGCACCACAAACCATCCCACATAAGACTGTAAACGTGACTGATAAATGTTTATGTGTTCGGACTGCTCCCCTCATCAGCCATTAGCCCACCTCTCTCTCTCTCTCTCTCTTTTTCCCTCTCTGTCTCTTCTCAGGCCTCCCTGTTCCCTGAGATAAAGCAATCTTGAAATCGGGCCAAATATTAACCCTACAATGGCCTCTGCATGTTCACATGATAGGAAGACTCACACATCTCTCTTTAAATCAAATACTAGAAAGGATTAAGCTTAATGAGGAAGGCATGTCGAAAACCAAATAGGCTGAAATCTAGGCCTTTTGTCCAAACAGGCAAATTGTGAATGGAAAGGAAAGTTTTTGAAGGAAATTAAAAGTGCTACTCCAATTAAAACATGAATTATGAGAAAGTAAAACAGCCTTATTACTGATATGGAGAAAGTATGAGGGTCTGAACAGAAGATCAAACCTACGACAAACTTCCCTTCATCCAAACCCTAATCCAGAGCCAGGCCCTAACTCTCTTCGGTTCTATAAAGGCTGAGACAGGTAAGGAAGCTGCAGGAGTTTGGAAAAACTTGGAAACTGGCAGAGGTTGGTTCATGAGGTTTAAGAAAGAAGTTGCCTCCAGAACCTAAAAGAGCAAGATGAAGCAGCAAGTGCTGATATAGAAGCTACAGTGAGTGATCAGAAGATGTAGCTCAGACCATCAATGAAGGTGGCTACACTAAACACATTTTTGATGTAAATTAAATAGCCTTCTATTAGAAGACGATGCCAGCTAGAATCTTCATAGCTAGAGAGGAGAAGTTAATGCCTGGCTTCAAAGCCTCAACGGACACGTTGACTCTCTTGTCAAGGGCTAGGGAATCTAATGACTTAAAGTTGAGGCCAATGCTCATTGATCATTTCAAAAAACCCTAGGGCCCTAAGAATTATGCCGTATCTACTCTGTCTGTGCTCTATAAATGAAACGACAAAGCTTGAATTACAGGACATCTGCTTATAACATAGTTTACTAAATATTGGAAGCCTACTGTTGAGACCTGCTCAGAATGAAAGATTTATTTCAAACTATTAAAGCTTATTGCCAATTCATCTGGTTATCCCAAAGCTCTGATGGAAATGTACAAGATTAATGTTATTTGCAAACCTGCTAACAATACAACTCATGCAGCACATGAGTGAGTAGAGAAGTCATTTTTACTTAACATCTTACTATTTAAGAAATACGTTTTGCAAGGCTATTTCTACCACAGATACTGATTGTTTTTATGGATCTGGGCAAAGTAAATTGGAAGTCTTCTGGAAAGGATTCACCATTAGAGATGTCATGAAGACCATTTTTGACTTAGGCGAAGAGAACAAAGTATCAACACTAACAGTTTGGAAAAAGTTGATCTCAACCCTCATGGATGACTTTGAGGGGAATAAGGCTTTAGTGGAGGAAGTAAATGTAGACACGGTGGAAACAGCAAGTGAACTAGAATTAGAAGTAGAGCCTGAAGATAGGACTGAATTGCTTTAATTTCATGATAAAAAGTGAATGAATGAGAGTGGTTTTTGTGGATGAGCACAGAAAGTGATTTATTTTAATTCCAATATAGTTAACACACAGTGTTATATTAGGTTTTGGTGTACAATATAGTGATTCAACAAGTGTATACTCAGTGCTTATTGTGTAGTGTACACTTAATCCCCTTTAACTATTTTACCCATCCGCCTCACCCACCTCCCCTCTGGCAACCATCAGTTCTTTATAGTTAAGAGTCTGTTTCTTGATTTGTCTCTAGCTTTGTTATTTGCCAGTTTGTTTTGTTTCTTAAACTCCATGTACGAATGAAATCATACGGTATTTGTCTTTCTCTGACTTTATTTTGCTTAGCATTATACTCTATCTCCATCCATGTCATTGCAAATGCAAGATTTCATTCTTTTTTATGGCTGAATAATATTCCATTATACATACATACCACCTCTTCTTTACCCATTAATCTATCGATAGACACTTGGGCTGCTTCCAAATTTTGGCTATTATAAATAATGCTGCAATAAACAAAGGTGTGCATATATCTTTTTGAATTAGCGTTTTCATATTCTTTAGGTAAATACCCAGTAATGGAATATTGGATAATATGGTAGTTCTGTTTTTAGTTTTTGAGGACCTTCCATATTTCAGTGTCTGCACCAGTTTGATTTCTACCAGCTGTGCATGAGGGTTCCTGTTGTTCCACATTCTCATCAATAATGGATGTTTCTTGTGTTTTTTATTATAGACACTCACAGGCATGAGGTGATATCTTACTGGGTTATGATTTGCATTTCCCTGTTGATTGATGTTGAGCATCTTTTCATGTGTCTGTTGGTGATCTATGGGTCTCTGGAGAAATGTCTATTCTAGTCTTCACATTTTTAATCGGATTACTGGTTTTTCTTGATATTGAGTTGTATCTGTTCTTTATATATTTTGGATGCTAACCTTTTATGAGTTGAGTCATTTGCAAATATCTTCTCCCATTCAGCAAGGTGTCTTTCAGTTTTGTTGGTTGTTTACCTTCTTCAGAATCTTTTTATTCTGATGTAGTCCTAATAGTTTATTTTGGTTTTATTTCCTTATCTCGGGAGACATATCTGGAAAAATACTGCTATGGCTGGTGTCAGAAAAATTAATGCCTGTGCTCTCTTCTGGAATTTTTACAGTATCAGGTCTCACATTTAGGTCCTTCATCCATTTTAACTTTTTTTTTTCCAATGGTGTAAGAAAGTGGTCCAGTTTTGCGAACACCATTTGACTTTTTTTGGCTGCATATTATTGTCTCCTCTGTCAAAGACTGACCGTATAATCATGGGTTTATTTCTGAGTTTTCTATTCTGTTCTATTGATCTATGTGTCTATTTACATGCCAGTAATATATTATTTTGATATAGAGCTTTGTAGAATATTTTAAAATCTAGGATTGTGATACTTCCAGTTTTGTTCTTCCTTTTTCAAGGTGGCTATTTGGAATTGTTTGTGATTCCATACCAATTTTAAGATTATTCATTCTAGTTGTCTCAACAATGCTGTTGGTAGTTTGATAGGGATTGCATTAAATCAGTAGATTGCTTTGGGTAGTGTGCACATTTTAATATTATTTGCTCTTCCAATCCATGAGCATGGGATATCTTTCCATTACTTTGTGTCATCTTCAATTTCTTTCATCTTGTGTTATAGTTTTCAGAGTATAGGTCTTTCACCTCCTTTGTTAAGTTTATTCCTAGGTATTATTTTTGGTGCAGTTGTAAATAGGATTGTTAATTTCTCTTTCTTCTGCTTCATTATTAGTGTATAGGAATACAATGGGATTCTGTGTATAGATTTAGTACCCACTGAAATATCACTTCTAATTTTTTTTTTTTGGTGGAGACTTAGGGGTTTTCTATATGTACTATCATGTCATCTATAAATAGTGACAGTTTTACTTCTTCCTTACCAATATGGATGCCTTTTATTTCTTTTTGTTTTGTGATTGCTATGGCTGACATCTCTGGTGCTATGTTGAATAAAAGTGGAGAAAGTGGACATCCTTGTCTTGTTCCTGATCTTGGGAGAAGAGCACTCATTTTTCGCCATTGAGTATAATGTTAGCTGTGGGTCTGTCATATACAGCCTTATTATGTTGAGGTATATTCCCTTTTAATCCTGCTACGTTGAGGATTCTTGTCATGAGTGGATATTTTATTTCATCAAATAATTTTTCTAAACCTATTGAAAAGATAATTTGATTTTTATCCTTTCCTTGTTGATGTAATGTATTACATGATTGATCTGTGAATATTGAACCACCCTTGCATCACAGGAATAAATTCCACTTGATCATGGTGATTTTTTAAATGTACTGTTGGATTTCCTGTGCTAATACTTTGAGAATTTTTGTATCTGTTTTCATCAGAGATACTGTCTGGTGATTATGTTTTTTGTAGCGTATCTGGTTTGGTATCAGGGTAATGTTGACCTCATGGAATGGATTCAGAAGTTTTCCTTTCTCTCTGGATTTCTGGAATTGTTTGAGAAGAATAGGTATTAGCTCTTCTTTAAATGTTTGGCAGAAACCACCTGTAAATACTTCTGGTCCTGAACTTTTATTTGTTGGAAGTTTTTTGATTATTGATTCATTTTCATTGTGGCAATTGATCTGTTCAAATTTTCAATTTCTTCCTGACTTGGTTTCAGGAGGCCATATGTTTCTAGAAATTTATCCATTTCTTTTAGGTTGTCTAATTTGTTGGCATATATTTTCATAATGCTCCCTTATATTCATTTTGCACTACTTTGGTATCAGTTGTCATTTATCCTCTTTCATTCCTGATTTTGTTTGGGTCTTTGCTCTCCTCCCCCCACCTTTTTTTTTTTTTTTTTTGAGTCTGGCTAAAGGTTTATCAATTTTGCTGATTTCTTCAACAAGAAACAGCTTTTTGTTTAATCAATCTGTTCTCTTTATTTTGTAGTTTCCAGTTCATTTAGTTTTCTTAATATTTATTATATCCTTCCTTCAACTAATTTTGCGGGGGGTTTTGTTCATTTTCTACAATGGGTGTAAGGTTAGTTTGAGGTTTTTCTTGCTTCTTGTGATAGGCCTGTATTGCTATAAACTTCCCTCTTAGAATAGCTTTTACTGCATCCCAAAGATTTTCAAACACTGTATTTTCATTTACATTTGTATTTTTTTTCATTTTTGATTGCTTCATTGACCCATTCATTAAGCAGAATTTAATTTCTATATATTTGTATGTTCTTTTCCAAATTTTTTTCTAATAGTTGATTTCTAGTTTCATAGTGTTGTTGTCAGAAAAAAATGCATAGTAGGACTCAAATATTTTTTTTAATTCATTGAGACTTGTTTTGTGACCTAATCTATGATCTACTCTGGGGGAATGTTCCCTGTACACTTGAAAAGAATGTGTATTCTGCTGTTTTAAGATGGAATGTTCTGAATATATCTGTTAGGTCCAATGTGTCATTCAAAGCTACTGTTTCCTTGTTGATTTTTTTTTTTTAGTTTATTTATTTTGAGAGAGAGAGAGAGCAAAACAGGGACGGGGAGAGAGAATCCCAAGTAGGCTCTGTGCAGTCAACCCAGGGCCCAATGTAGAGCTCAATCCCACAAACCGTGAGATGATGACCTGAGTCAAAATCAAGAGTTGGATGCTGAACTGACTGAGACACCCAGGCACCCTATAAAATTTATTTATTTAAATTCAAGTTAGTTAACATACAGTGCAATATTAACTTCAGGACTAGAAGCCAGTTATTCATCACTTACATGTGACACCCAGGGCTCATCCCAATAAGTGACCTCCTTAATGCCCTTCACCCACCTTCCCTCCCCTCCAGCAAATTTCATTTTTTCTCTGAACTTAAGAGTCTCTTTTGGTTTGCCTCCCTGTTTTTATTCTCTAAAGGAGCTAGAAAAGGAAAAGGAGCCAAATAAAATCACGAATAAGAGAGGCAATGACACCTCTCCCAAATGCAGGCCAAGAAGGGGAACTGTTTCTCCCTGTTCCAGGATCCCCCAGGGGATCCTCAGACCTTTTCGTCCTTTGTTTTCTTTTCCTTAAGGCTGGCTGAGTTTATAAATTTTATTAATTCTTTCAAACAACCAGCTCCTGGTTTTATTGACCTGTTCTACTGTTTTTTGTTGTTGCTTCTATGTTATTTATTTCTGCTCTAATCTTTATTATTTTCCCTTCTGCTGGCTTTAGGCTTCATTGGCTATTCTTCTTCTAGCTCTTTAAGGTGTAAGGTTAAGTTGTGTATTTGAGACTTTTCTTATTTTTGACGTAGGACTATATTACAATATGCATCCCTCTTAGAACTGCCTTCGCTGCATCCCATAGGTTTTGACTGCCATGTTTTCATTATCATTTACTTCCATGCATTAAAAATTTCCTCATTAATTTCCTGGTTAACCCATTCATTCTTCAGGAAGATGTTCTTCAGCTATTTGTGGTCTTTCCTAATTTTTTCTTGTGATTGACTTTAAGTTTTAGAATGCTGTAATCCAATACTATGCATGGTATTGATCTCAATTTTTTTGTACTTGTTGAAAGCTGATTTGTGACCCAGTATGTGATCTATTCTGGAGAATATTCCATGTGCACTCAAAAAGAGTGGTATTCCACTGTTTTAGGATGAAATATTCTGAATATATGTGAAGTTAATCTGGTCCACTGTGTCCTTCACAGCCATTATTTCCTTGTTTATTTTCTGTATTGATGATCTTACACCCTGCTGTCCACTCATGAGCCTCTATCCTCCTCAACAAGAGCACTGCTAAGCCCATCAGGTTTGACCCTGGTGATGGTGCAGACTTCTAAAACCTTAAGACTATGTGTTCTCCTGCTTATAAGAATTTGCAATAGCCAATCCCTCTCCTTTACCCAGTCAGTGGTTTTGGGGAGAAGTTATTCTTGTGAAATCAACTCCAAGTAGGAATCTAGTCTCTTAAGATCTATAAGCTAATTGTAAAAGATCCAACCTTCTGGTCAGGTTCCCAGTGGTTAAGACCCACAGACTCCCCTGTAATTCCTGTGGGATGAAACCAGAGTAGGGGTTCCCATAAAGGTAGGGGGCTGCTTGTCTCCCCTGGGCTATCTTTTCCCACTATAGGAATCAAAAGTTCAGGGGAGATCTCTGTGTGTGGTACTGTGGTGGCCTCGGGGAGGGATAATGTGGTCAGTATGTACCACCTTCTCTTTCAAATGCATTCTGGCTTGGACTTTGTGACACAGGTGTGCTTTGGCCTCACCCTCATGTCCTAGAATTCTCTTACTGGTTAGTAGTTGCTGAGTTATTCCTAACTTTATTTTCCTTCACAAAAAGAACTAAGATGCCATCTTAGTGGAATCAGTCCCAAACGTTCACTTTAAAAATCCCTTCAATTTCAAATTTCATTCTGGGGCACTGGGGTGGTTCAGTTGGTTGGGAGTCTAACTTCAGCTCAGATCATGATGTCATGGTTCATGGGTTTGAGCCACACATTGGGCTCTGGCCTGACAGCTCAGAGACTGGAACCCGCTTCAGATTCTCTATTTCCTTCTCTCTCTCAAAAATAAATAAACTTTGAAGAAAATTGAAAAAAATTTCCTTCAAAAAACAATGAAGTTCCCCTGGTTATGGCTTCTAAAGGCAGACTAGTGGTAGATTTCTCACTTTTGCAAATAGACCATGCTGAATTATAGGGTGAGTTCACCTGAAGGCTCAGACATGGGTACTTTGTTATGGTAATTTTGATCTGAATAGATTTCTCTGTCACTTTCCTTGGGCCCCTCTACTTAAGGAGCCTCACATGTGTCACAGTTCCATGAGCAGCAGCAGCAAACCCAAGCTTTTGCCTCCCCGCCTCCTTAGCATTTTTTCCCTACTGAATGAATATTCTTATTTTCTATTGATCTATTTCCTTCAGGAGATGGCCATTGAGTTCTTTTATCTTTCATAAGGAGGAAGACAATAAGCCAGATGGGTTTTCCTCTTACCTTATACTACGTCTCCAGCACTTGGCTTTGTGACCAGTGAGAATGTTCCCCCTGGTCTCTGCTATTCAGAATATGCTAGTGTCAGCATGCATCTGGCAGACAGATGAATAGGTTGTGAATTCAAGAAGCAGCATCCTTTCTCTCCAAGCATGCCATCTTGGAGGGGAGACTGTCATAAGGGGTCAACTTCCATAAGGGGCTCTGATTGTCTCAACCTTTGTGTCCCATTAGTGCTGGAAAAGTCCGAATCCAACAATGCCTGCCCAATGTCACAGATGAGCCAGGTCTATGAGTGGAGTCATCCAACATTCTAATGGGAAACAGAAGATACCATATTCTCTATACCATTCTTACTTCCTGTGACATTGAAGGTCTTAGCTTTCTTAGGCTGACACTGGAAGTGAACTTTCTGAATCTTGTGAAGGGTACATCTGTTGTATCTTCTTTTAGGATGCCTCTTGCAGTCATAAGCCAAGGCTTACTGGTTTAAATTGCCATCAGGATTAATGTAAATTCTTCTTGTCAGTGGCCAAATGATGAATCTTCTGAGATGGAAACATTTCAAAAACTATGTTATTGACACCTATGGCAAGAGGAATTGAAAAGGGAGCACAAAGGAGTATGGCAGCTAGCCTTACAGATTCCCTGGACAGGATGAAATTAGAGAAGAGTTAGAAAGATTAGCAGTCCTTCAAATCCCGTTCTCAGGAACCTTGATTGGCTGCTAAGGAATGTTCTTCTCACCCACGATTGTACCGTAGTTATCAGATAAGCCAAATGGCCTCCTGAGGAAAACTCCCTCACAGAGGAAACAGCTGTCCAGCATTTCTTGTGGGCTATCCCAGGGTTGATGAAGAAATGGATCAGCTAGATGTCAATGTTCAGAGGCTGAGCAAAGCATTAGTAGACGGTTATCAATCTAAGATGAATTGGTCCAAGGTCGAATTGTGCACTCAGTAAAAGAACATTAAAAGGGCTTTGTTGAACACTATGCAAACTTTCCAAAGGCATACTGCATTAGACCCTGATGCTCTAGAACACAGAACTTTTTAAATTTCCATTTTAGTCACAAGTTTTCTCCTTGATATAAATGCAAATTGAAGATAATGTAGCTAAATGGGCGGTTAGTCTTTTGACATTATTCAGGCTGCAAAGCAATTATTTTAGAAATTAAAAGTAATTGTCTTGTCTTACCAATCATTACAAAGTGAGTAATGTGACTCTAGAAGGAATTCAAAGCCCACCGATTCTTTTATCAATCCTAAACCCTCCTCTATTTTTCTCAAAGCTCGTAGGCATTAGAATTAATGCATTGTAGGAAATTAATAGGAAACAGAATTGTCATGCGTTGTAAAAAAAGGAGGAAAATTTAAATAGAAATTGCTCTAGAACTTGGATAATAAACAAATATATTATCCCTCCCCCCTTCCAAAAAAAAAAAAAAATTCCAGGCAAAAGATTGGATCCTTCCTCAGTGCCTTTTGGTGGATTTTCTATCCCATCCTTTTTAGGACTTAAGAGCTATCTCTTTTAAATGAAAACTTGAGGGGAATAGTTCTCATCATAGAAAAAAATGCTATATGGAATTGAGGTAATGAAAAATCTTAAGTGTCTTCTTGATAAATATTAGAAGAAAGATTTTATTTTATCTGAGTTTACTAATCAAATAAGTTCATATTATCTGTTAGAAAATTGGGCAGCAAGAAATATAGATTGGGATAATGGTTGACTTTGTCTAATGTCTCCTGGTTTTTGTGAGTAGTCTAAATGTAATTGTTGGAAGCAATTGTTAGATAAAGTGGGATAGGAGTTTCTGTGTAAAATTTTCAACAGTGATTATGTTTTACAGTATGTGTCCTTAAAAATAGTTTTCCAGGGCACCTGGGTGGCTCAGTCAGTTAAGCATCTGACTCTTGATTTCGACTCAGGTCACTATCTCACAGTTTGTGAGACTGAGCCTGGAGTTGTCTGTGCTGTCAGGGCAGACAGAGCCTCTCTCTCTCTCTCCAATAAATAAACATTAAAAATAAAGTTTTCCAGATCTCTCTGATAACTTAGAACTTTAGAGTTTTGCTAAGTTGGATGATGGAAATACATATCTAGATTATAGTTGACTGATAAACAACAAGAGGGTTAAGGTCACGGACACTCCACACAGGCAACAATCCATGCATAACTTTTGCCTCCCCAAAGGCTTAACTACTAATACCTACTGCTGACTGGAAGTTGACCAGAAGCCTTACTAATAACAGAAGCAGTCAATTAACACATATTTTATACGTATTGTGTATTATTTTCCTATAATAAAGTAAGCTAGTGAAAAGAAAATCTTATTAAGAAAATAACAAAGAAAGAAAATAACAAAGTTTTGTATTATACTTATATAGTAAGTTCACATTATCTGCTTATAAGATGAACTTTTAGTACCTACATCATTGTTGCCTTACATGACAGAAAACACTGTAGATGCTAAATATATTATTAACAATAAACATCAAAAATGAACTGTTATAAAATTTTTATGTCATACAATATTACAGTTGTGTTCCGATTACAGTACTGGAAAAAAAATAAACTTTTGATGACAGACTGATATATTTTCTCCAATCATGAGAGAGAGAGGAATACTGTAATGTAATTCTTTGAAAGAAAAAGATTAAGAAAACGAACGTTTTATATTAAATATTACCTTATGCCTATGCAATGACAGACTGTCCACTTCCTTAAAAGTCTTACATATGATGTTCTACATCATGAAAACAGGTGATGATGACACAAAAATGCGTCATGTATTTTTTGCTGTGCCACTTGATTTTTCACATGAAGGCACAGAAAACAAATACATTTATTAAATGTATGCCATGAGGATTATTTACTATTCATCTTGTGGAAGTGGATCATCGTAAAGGTCTTCATCCTCATTATCTTTCTGTTGAGGAGGCTGAGGAAAAGGAGGAGAGGGCTGGGTCTTGCTGCCTCACGGGTGGCAAAGGCGGAAGAGGCATAGTCGGTGTGATTTTAAGGAAATGCATTGTAATTTCTGCCATTTTGCTTTTTCGTTTCTCTAAAAATGTTCCTGTGAGGTACCAATCCTTCCACCATTTGCTTTTAGTTTCAGTGCCTATAGCATAAAAGGGGTCATGCCATAGAAATCATCAGAAGCAGCGGTGAATAATCAGCACCCTTCTGCCGGATTGTCTCGTGTCAATTCATGGTCTGGCACTGCTTCTTCTACATCTTCTTCCTCATCTCCTGACACTGTCCAGAGAAGTTTCCATCAAAGACTCTTCTGCTAATTCCTGAGGCATAGTATCTATCATCCCCTGAATCTTTCCAAGATCCGTATCTTAAAACCCTTTACCTTCAGACATATTTTTTTTTTCATCTACAAAATCTATTTCATTTTTTTCCTGACTGGCTCTTTCATAAATCCTGGGAAGTCAGGTACAACATTTGCACACAGGTTGCTCTAGCAGGAATTTACTGATTAGTGCTTGATGGCTTTCACATTTTTTTTTCTTTTACAAAAATTTTTGTGAGGCTACCACCTCATAGATGATTAAAATTACTATTCACAGCACCCTGATTTTGACTTCAAGAAGTATCATAGTTTAAACTTTCAGTTTTTCAATATGATTAAAATCTAAAAAATGTGCTGTATAAGATTATGCTTATAGTTAACAAAGCTGTTTTGTGTACTTTTAAAAATCTGAGAGGTGCCCTGGTTAAGTGTCCAACTTTGGCTCAGGATATGATCCCACGGTTTGTGAGTTCAAGCCCCACATTGGGCTCTCTGTTGACAGCCTGGAGCCTGCTTCGGATTCTGTGTCTCCCTTGCTCACTGCCTCTCTCCCCAAAAATAAACATTTAAATTTTTTTTTTAAATCTGTTAAGAGGTTTTTGGTTTTTTTTAAATTCTGTTAGAGCACTTAATATCAGATATAACCTATGTCATATGTGACCTTTTGGGTCTACCTTATTTCACTTAGTATTGTTTTTAAATTGAAGTATAGTTGATACATAATGTTACATTAGTGATTCCACAATTTTATGTTACCCTGTGCTCACCCTAAGTGTAGTTACCATTTGCCACCATACAACACTATTACAATACCACTGACTCCATGCTATACATTTCACCCCCATGACTTACACATTTCTTAACTGTTAGCCTCTACCTCCCACTCCCATACACCCATTTTGCTTTCCCTCTCTGTCAACCATTAGTGTGTTCTCTATATTTAGGGGTCATTTTCTGCTTGGTTTGTTTTGCTTGTTAGATCCCCCAAAGAAGTTAAATTATTTCACGTAGGATAAGTCTGTCTAGGTCCATCCACATTGTCACAAATGGCAAGATCTCATTTTTTATGGCTTAGTAATATTCCACTTAAGTTGACAGATATAAATAGAAATAGATAAAAAATATCACTTCTGCAGCAATTCATCTACTCGATACTGAGGTTGCTTCTGTAACTTGACTATAATGCTGTAATACATAGAGAAAGGCATGTAATTTTTGAATTTGTATTTTCATTGTCTTTGGTAAATACCCAATAGTGGAATTACTGGGTCAGAGAGTATTGCTATTTTTTTTTAATTTTTGAGGAACCTCCATACTGTTTTCCACAATGGCTGTACCAGTGCACAGGGGTTCATTTTTCTCCATATCCTTGCAACCACTTGTTATTTCTTGTCATTTTTATACTATCCATTTTGACGGGTATAAAATGATAGCTCATTGTAGCTTTTATTTGTGTATCTCTGGTGATGTTGAACATCTTTTCATGTATATTGGCCATCTTTATTTCTTCTTTGGAAAAAATATTCATGTCCTCTGGCCATTTTTTAATCAGATTATTTGCTTTCTTGATATTGAGTTGTATAAGCTGTTTATAGGTTTGGATACTAACCCCTTATTGGATATATCATTTGCAAATATTTTCTCCTAGTTACTAGATTTCCTTTTTGTTTTGTTAATGGGTTTCTCCACTATGCAAAAGCTTTTTATTATTGTTGCTATGGCTGATGTCAGAGAAATTACTCCCTGTGCTCTCTTCTATGGGTCATTAATCCCTTTTATTTTTGTGTATGGTATAAGAACATGGTTCAGTTTCATCTTGTTGGATGCAGCTGTTCAATTTCCCCAGAATGAATTATTGAAGACATTGTCTTTTCTCCATGTTGCCACCTCTGTCATAGATTAATTGACCCTACAGGTGTAAGTTTATTTATGGGCTCTCTATTCTGTTCCATTGATCTGTGTGTCTATTTTCATGCCAGCTCCATCCTGTCTTGATTATTATAGCTTTGTAGTGTGTCTTAAAATCGGATTCTCATACTTCTAGCTTTGTTCTTATTTTTCAAGTGTGCTATTGGTATTACAATGAATCTGTAGATTGCTTTGGGTAGTATTGTAGTAATTTTAACAGTATTATTTCCTTCCATTTCTTTGTGTCATCTTCAATCAATATTTTGTCTTTCATCAATATTTTGTTTTCAGAGAATAGGTCTTGCACTTCAAGTATTTTATTCTCTTTGGTGCAACTATAAGTGGAATTGCTTTTTAATCTGATACTTCATTATGAGTGTATAGAGATGAAACAGATTTCTGTATATTAATTCTGTATCCTGCAACTTGACTAATTCATTTATTACTTCTTATATTTTTTTGGTGGGTTTATTGGACTTTCTATGTATAGTATCCTGTCATGTGAAAATAGTGACAGTTTAATTTCTTCCTTAACAATTTCAATGCCTTTTCTCTGTTCTTGTCAGAGTGAAGCTAGGACTTCCATTATGGTGTTGAGTAAAAATGGTGAGAGTGGACAACTTTCTCTCGTTCCTGATCTTACAGGAAAAGCTCTCAGTTGTTCACCACTAAGTATGATGCTAGCTGTGGATTTTCCACATGTTATGTTATATTCCCTCCTGTGTGTAGGTTGAATTCTGTCAAATAATTTTCTGCATATATTGGAGTCACCATGATTTTTTATCCTTTGTTTTATGACATTTATTGATTTGCAGACTCTGAACCATCGTTGGCATCCCCAGAATAAATCATGCTGGTGGTGGATGATGCTTTTATTGAATATGGTTTTCTAATATTCTGTTAAGGATTTTTGCATCTGTGTTCATTGGGAATATTGGCCTGTTGTCATCTTCTTTTTGCTGTTTATTTATCTGGTTTTGGTTTATCAGGGTAATGCTGGCCTTGCAGAATGTGTTTAGAAGCTTTTTCCTCTACTATTTTTTTGGAATAGTTTGAGGGGAATAGTTACTAACTTTTCCTTAAATGTGTGGTGGAATTTGCCTGTGAAGCTTTTTTGCTGTTTCAATTTCATTACTAGTAATTGGTCTGTTCAGATGTTCTGTTTCTCCCAAACTCATTTTTGTTTTGTTTTGTTTTTTAATTTTTTTTTAATTTTTTTTAATGTTTATTTATTTTTGAGACAGAGAGAGACAGAGCATGAGTGGGGGAGGGGCAGAGAGAGAGGGAGACACAGAATCCGAGGCAGGCTCCAGGCTCTGAGCCGTCAGCACAGAGCCCGACGCGGGGCTCGAACTCACAGACCACGAGATCATTACCTGAGCCTAAGTCGGCCGCTCAACCGACTGAGCCACCCAGGCGCCCCTCTCCCTAACTCATTTTTGGAAGATTGTGTGATTCTAGGAATGTATCTGTTTCTTCTAGGTTGCCAAATTTGTTAGAATATAATTTTTCATAGTTTTTTTTTTTGTTTGTTTTTTTTATAATTCTATATATTTCTGTGGTTTCAGTTGTTATTTCTCCTATTTCTTATTTGGGTCTTCTTTACTTTTTCTTGATAGGTCTACCCAAAGTTTTATTAATTTTGTTTCAGGGAGTTCATCCACTCTTCATTCCAATAACATAAGTATCTTTAAGATCATTATTTTGAACTCCTTATTATATAAATTGCTTATCTCCCTTCAGTTCTTTTTCTGAGGTTGTGTTCCCTTGTCTGATTTTGCTTGATCCTCTGTGTGTGTTTTTAGGAATTAGGCAATAGAGCTATTTCTCCTAAACCTTTTTTCCTCCAACTATTCCCAAAATTAAAAGATGAAAGAAAACTTCCAAAGTCATTCAGTGAGACCAGCATTGCCCTATACCAAAACAAGACAAAGATACTGTAGAAAAAACAAAACTGCAAGCCAAATTTAACAGTATATTACAATTTTTTTCACATGATTAAGGGGTATTTATTCTAGGGATAACACTTAATCAGTGTTTGTGAATCAATCACTGTAATACATCACATTAACAAGAGGAAGGATAAAAACCATATAGTCATCTCAATAGGTGCAAAAAAAAAGCATTTAAGAAAATATAACATCTGTTCATGATAAAAACTCTCAACAAAGTGGTTTAGAGAGAACGTACCTCCACATAATAAAGGCCTTACATGAAAACCCCACAGTGAACATCATGGTCAATGGTGAAAAATTGAAAGTTTTACCTCTAAGGTCAGAAAAAAGACAAAGATGCCCACTGTCACCACTTTTATTTAAACAGAGTATTAGAAGTCCTAGCTATAGTAATCAGACAAGAAATAATAGGCATCCAAATCAATAAGGAGGAAGTAAAACTATCACTATTAGCAATGACATGATACTGAGTATATATAGAAAACCCTGAAGACTCCACAAAACTATTAGAACTGATAAATGAATTCAGAAAAGTTGCAGGACACTTACTGTTTCTATACTAATAATGAAGTAGCAGAAGCAGAAAATAAGAAAATAATCCCATTTACAATTGCAACAAAAAGAGTAACATTTTTAGGGAATAAATTTAACCAGAGAGGTAAAGGACTTACACTTTGAAAACTGTAAGACAGTGATGAAAGAAACTGAAGAAGATACAAACAAGCAGAAATACATTCTATGCCTAGGGACTGGAAGAATTAATATTATTAAAATGTCCACACTACCCAAAGCACTCTCTACTAAAATACCAACAGCATTTTTCACAGAACTAGAACAAATAATCTTAAAATTAGTAGGGAACCACAAAAGACTTTGAAAAGCAAATGAAATTTTGAGAAAAAAGAACAAAACTAGAGGTACCACAATCCCAAATTTCAAGATACACTATGAAGTTCTATTAATCAAAACGGTGTGGTACTGGCACAATAATCAACATATAGATCCATGGCATAGCACAGAACAAACTCATGCCTATATGGTCAATCTAGGCCCACGATATACAAAGGGGAAAAAGACAGTTTTTTCAAAAAATGGTGTTGGGAAAACTGAACAGCTACACACAAGTGAACGAAACTGGACCACTTTCTTATATTATATACAAAAATGAACTCAAAATGAATTAATACCTCAATTTGAGACCTTAGACTTATGACTATGTCTCCAGACAAGGCAAAAAGAATAAAAAATAAACTAGTGGGATCACAGCAAAGAAAACCATCAACAAAATGAAAAGGCAACATACTGAATGGGAGAAAATATATGCATATTACATATCCAATAAGGGATTAATACCCAAAATATATAAAGATCTCATACAACACCAAAAAAAAAAAAAGTGATACGGTGGCCAACAGATACATAAAAGATCTTCAACAGGAACTGCAAAGCAAAACCGCAATGAGGTATCATGTCATAGAAATCAGAATGGGTAGTATCAAAATGACAAAAATAAGTGTTGGTGAAGATATGAATAAATGGGAACCCTCATGAACTAGTGGTGGCAATGTGAATTGGTGCAACCACTGTGAAAAACGGTATGGAGTTTCCTCCAAAAATTAAAAAGATAAATACCCTATGATCCAATAATTTCACTACTGGGTATTTACCCCTCAAAAACAAAAACACTTATTCAACAAAATACATGCACCTTGATGTTCATCCCATCCTTATTTATGATAGCAACCCAAGAGTCCATTTTTGGATAAAGAAGGTATACATATACACACACGTTCAGCCTAGAATATATTGGCCACGGCATGGATAGATCTAGCAGGTATTATGCTAAATGAAATAAACCAGAGGAACACAAACACCATGATTTCACTTACATGTGGAATCTAAATAACAAAACAAACCAAGAGACTCTTAAATATATAAAACAAACCAGTAGTTCCCAGAGGAAATGTTGGGAAGGGGGGTCAGTGAGTGAAATAGATAAAGGGGATTTAGAGGTAGAAATTTTCAGTTATGAAATAATTAAGTTACAAAGAAAAAAGCACAGCATAGGGAAGACAGTCAAGAATACTGTATGTATGGTTACAGATGGTAGCTACATTTGTGGTGACCACAGCATAACAGATAGACTTGTTGAATCAATACGTTGTACACCCAAAACTAATATAACTAACATTGTATGAAAACTATAGTAAAAAAAGTTTCAATGAGATTCCTTATGAAAAGTTCCAGCAAAGCGTATGTAAAAAGATCCAATATGGTCAATAGTTATATTCTTGTTCTACTTATATAAATAATCAGACCAAATTTATTCAAACTAGACTTAATTTGCAAAAAAATTAGTTTCACTGTGATTATTTTGAGTAGAAATCTAAGTGACCATAGAACAATTATGTTTGCACCTTTGTAAATAACTGGATTGTTTTTGAGGTTTTAGTTTCTACTTACAGATCCTGAATTCTTCTAGCTTCTTCAAACTCTGACTATGAATTTTCTCCCACCCTTGTGATTTGTGTAGTTTTTGTTCTTAGTCATTTTTTTTGCGATGCCTGCAAACCGAAGGCAGACAACTTGGCGTCAACATCAGAGAAATAACCACAGCAATGCTTGTATATACAATCCTCATGCCTACTGCTGTGTGGGCCACTCACGAAGTTCCCTGAACACATGATGACATCATCGGAGACATTCAAACAGCAAAAGATGCTTTGAGCCAGGCATCTAGAAATCTGGACTTGTTGCCCTCAGGACTCAGACTGGTTTTATAGTCTACGCTAACAATTAATCTTCATCTTTCTTTTGTTTCTATTGCACTGCCTAGTATTAAATACAAGATTGCTCAGACCATAAAGGCCTAAATCTGAAAGCCCATATGCACGGACACTACTGTTTACCTGGGTTGGCCTCAGGACCAAGACACTGGTTTGATGGGATAAGAAGAAATCTATCAACTCAGTGTATGGATTGTGAATCCTCTTACTTCAAGTTTCAAAGGTGGGACTGAAGGGGAGCCAAATATATCACCCAAAAGTATGCCTCTGTGGCATAAGGATTATTTTGAGCTGATAATTACAATATAGCAGACATAGGAAATGCTCTGAAAACAAAGTAGAAATCAACTTTTTGTAAAAGAGCTTTAGATGCATAAGGGAATTTTTCATTTCTAAGGGTGTCCTCTCTGTATCAAGAAATCTCTAGAAATCCTCACCACTGAAGAAGACAAGGACTTAAATCTGCCTAACAACCACACTCTTACCTATTGTCTTTTACTTGATAAGCACCCAAAACTGGATCCCCCCCACCTTCTTTTGTCTTTAGTTGCTGATGGTATTTAAGGTGGTAACTTGGCCATTTCAGGGAGGTACTCGGTTTCCCTGGGTATCTTACATATATACAGGAGGTATGCATGTTCTTAAACTTCTGGTTTTCTCCTGTTAATCATTTTGTTTTTTTATTAGAGGAAAGTCTCAGAAAATAATTTAGGGTAAAGGGAAAATAATGTTACAATCTCGAGCTTGAAATTTAGAAACTCAGGCAGAATTCCTTCTTCTTTGGGGAGCTGAAGCTTTGCTCTTAGGGTCTTCAACTGATTGGATGTAACCCATGGACAGTGAGTAAAACAGATTATCCTCCAAAAAGTCTACTGATTTTTAATCACATTTAAAAACTACCTTCACAGCAACATCTAGACTGGTATTTGATTCAATAAGGGGTTATCTAGCCTAGCCAAGCTGACATATAAAATTAACCATCAACCACTATAACATATTTCAATTTTAAGGGAAATTAAGTTTCAACATTTTTCAAAATCAATAAGCAAAAGTCTCTTCATAAATTTTAACAGCTGTCTATATTAATTTACATAATTTTAAACTATTTCCAGTCATTTTACTGTCTAGTATTCTGCCTGTATTAATTATTTTTGAATATGCAATTAATCAACACATATGGCTAGATGACTTAAAAACATACTGTCATTAATACTCTTAAGAATACACTGAAGAAACTATTACTATTATTTTACAAAAGAGGGAAACAAACTTAGAATGTTATAGTAATTTCCCTCTGATAAATCAGCTAGTAAGTAGACTAGCACCATATAAATGCAAGCCTGTTGAATTCCAAAGCCCTTACTCTTTTCATTAGTTTATTTCATGCTCTTTCAGATCTTTGTAAGTCTTCTCTATTTAATTCTGCAGAAATGTAGGTGCTGTCTACTTATAAGAGTTCTCCGCAAGATTATTTTCCATAAGACTAAATCTCCTATCATAAATATATTTATGGCAATAAGCACCAAACCTAAACACCTGCAAAAGGGGGAAGTGAAAGAAAAATCCCTATAAACTTAATTTCACTGGAACGAGGAATATATAGGCAGCTGAGAAAGCGGTCAATTACACAAAATAATAGGTGAAGAGATAAAGCACAGTAGTAGCACAAGGACCAAGCAACAATAGATCTTAGAAAGTACTGGGAGTAGAGGAGCAAATTTTTCCTTTTGGAAAGAGATTGCTTTGAAATACCAATGCCATGTTTTCCAGTTGTCAACATGGACTCAAGGAATCACACAGAAAAGCCGTATTGATAGGAAGCAGTCTGAATCTTTGGCAGCAGAGTAGAAAAAAGGTTTTCAGTTGTGTTGTTTCTGGCAGCCTCCCTACCATCTCCCCACATTCCCGGAGACTTCAATAAACAACAATTAAAAGGAGTTTGACAGAGCATCAGCAGAGATACTGTTTAAAAATAAGCACAAGACCATCACACTAACATAAGTGAAGAATACCAACATGAAGAAAACGATCACTATGAATCAATTAAAAATCAAAACCAGATACCACCAGAAAGTCTAAAGTTCAGAAAAATCCAATTAATGCAATAATTGATCATGAAAAGGGTACTCCCCTAGCACCACACACAAAAAAAACCCTCAAAAACACAAACAATAACAGTCACACTTAGCAGCAATACATCAACATAGCCCATTTTTTTTAAAGAAACAATTGTTTGTTCAAAAAAGGAAAAAAAATTATCTGTAACTCACACCATAGAAAAGGAACCATTCTCCCTTATAAATAGCTTCTGAAAGTCTAGAGGAACAAAAATATGGAAAATTAAAATTGGCTGAAGATCTATTAGTCATTTAATAGAAAAGGAAATAAAAAGTGCTGCTAAATAGGTGAAAATATGTTCAAATTCCTAAAACTCATTAACACAAAAATGCAAATTGAAATCACATTGAACTTGGTAGACCACATTGGCCTTCTCAGGGAATCATGCTGCCAGGTGCTAGTGCTCTCCCAATATTCACTGTGATCTCTTTACCTTTTTAGTGCACACCAACTCTAGGACTGCTTCCCCTTCCTGCAACCGACACCTGCATCTCTTTGTTGGCAAGCTGCCCGTGGCCTGCTGGAATTGTCTTGCCTCAAATGGAAAAATCCAGAAGTGCCTATAAATACAAATTCCTTCGTTTAACCCCAAGCAATGACCAATGACTGCAGAAGTATAAACACTCCAGCTTCACTGTGTCTTGATTAGAACATTAAACGTGTGATGTCTAATGCTGTGTCCTCCACTGGGACAACTGAGGTATCATTCCCCTCCACTTGCATTGGTTGCCATCCTTAATATCCTGTCCCACTTTCCTACTATTGTACTGGCTTTCCTTGATAACACTATTGAGTGATTTTCACATAAACGCTTGTCTCAGATTTTACTTCCTAGGAATCCAACTGAAGATGCCATCCAAGCTTTATTTCTATAGGATTTCATAGATCCTCCCTTAAAAAAGATAGAGATGGGCAGACCATGGAGGCTAGGACATAAAGGAGAAAAATTTTCAACTTTAGAAACATATATACTAACTTTATAAATCTGACCATCTTTCTGGCATATAGAAATTTGACTAAAAGCAAATAGACCAGAAGCCTTCCAGGTTTTTGACAGTGTTTCACTGTTAACCACTAATCTGATCTTCTAAGCTTGTGGCTATTTAATACCTCAAGTAACCCCAGGGCCGTGCAGTCCTCCAGAGAGGAATTCTACCCAATGTCCATTTCAGAAGTGAATGTTATGGCTAAAACACAAGGGAAAACTTCCAAGAGGAAAATCCCTGAACCATAGAAGAAAACAGACATCCAAGTAACAACTAGTGGGTGTGCTAAACTAGAAACTTAACCCATGGGGAGACTGAGAATGTTGGTAGTCCTTGCCGAGCAAGGTTTAATAACTGTTAGGAAGAATACCTACTTTGTGTCCTCCATTCCAAGCCTTCTCCAAAGAGAAGTGTTCATCGTAGATATCCTGTGCTCAGTCCATTCTCTGTCATTCTATATTGGGAATAGTAGGGATTGAGATAGAAGTAAAATACTTTTATTTTAGTTTTTAGATTGCAAAACAAACAATAGACACATAACTGAAGGAAAGTATTTCATCAATCCTAAGGACCTCGGACTTTGCAATGAAAGCAATAATGAGATGGAACTTTGACTCCTTTGGGGAGGATTAAGTAATAATAGGTGTAAGAAGAGTGGACAGCAGAACTAGTTGCCCGTATATATCCGTTCTTCTAGCGTTAGTAATAGAACGCCTAAAGTTTAGATGGGATGTGGATTTAGCATGGCCTGCCAGCTAAAGACAGCTTTCAACCTTTGCACATAGATGTGGCAATGTAAGTGAGTTCTAACTGAAGATATATGAACAGAAATGAGGAGTTCAACATTCAGTTTATGCCCTTAAGGGAAATGGGTGTGTCTTCCCTGTCCTTTTCTTTCTGTAGCTAGAACATGCTTCTGCTTATAAGAGCTGAATAGCATGACCATATCAAATCCGGACTACTTAAGATTGGAATGTTACAGGACCATATCAAATCTGGACTACTTAAGATTGGAATGTTACAGGAAAGGGAAACAAATATCTATCTTTTTAAACCACTTCTGTCTGGGCCTTTGCTTTAGCTGCTTAGCTAGTATCCTAAAGAATACTAAGAAGAATAGATTTGCATACAGTCATGAGCTTAAACTTGAAGAAACACATACATCATCTGATTCATCTTTTCTCGAAAACGGGGAATATTAGTTGTATGGACTTCTAATGCTCTAGGCTTCCTATTAGGCTCTTTGAACCTAAGAAGACAAAAAAGACTTGCATCAATTATTGGACAAGGCTACTAAAGATAGACTTCTCATTTATGATAATAAATGATCAAGTTTTATAATAAAATATTTAGAGTTTCTAATCTCTATATTTTCGTTTTCAATGTTAACAACATCCTGTAAAGAATGCTCTATTATTCTATTTTACAGACGAGAAAAGTAAAGTGAAGAGATAAGTAACAGTGGAGATTAGGATCCAAGGATTCTGAATCAATATTCTGGGCTTGTAACTGCCACTCTCTACCCCTCTACTCTGTACAGTATAGTTCAAGGACTTGCAGGAAAAACCTTATTTTCAGGAAATAGACTGATGTATCCATGACTATATAATAGATGCTAAGGAAAATTATTACAAGACATCTCAAAATCCAGGCTTGGGAGGCGAGGATATAAATATCTACATTTGTTTGGAAGACAACATGTTTACAGGTGAATTAAAGAGGATGGGTGTGGAAAGAAGTTTTGTTACAATGAATTTAAGAATTACCTTACTTGGCTTCTGTTCTGAAAATGTGGTAAACAGGATCAGAAGACCGTTATTAAAAAAAAAAAGTGTTCAGTTTGGTTTTACCACTTCTCAGAAGGTAAATCCCTGTATTATGATTTTCTCTGACAATTGAGATCTCCAGTGTCCTAGAGGGAATGACTTCCACTCTGTGGCACTGCTGACCATCTCAAGCACAAAAATCTGGTTTAACCTGTTCAAGAAAAAGTAAAAAAATAAAAAAATTATAAAATTGAGTGGGGAAGTAGGTCTTAAAGGCCAGTAATGACCCACTTTAGAATCAATGAGAGCATTGGGAAAGGAGACCAGGAATCGTGAAAGAATGAAATTTGATTTAGCCTGGGAGAGGAAACATGAGTATTATTCCAAAAAGGTTGTAAAGCGTAGCTGAAAAAAATTCCAAGCAAAGCTGAGGATAGGAATATACATTAAAAGCAAATGTCTTTCAATACATACACTCCCTGAAATGTCAAATGGACATTAATTATCTAGGAGCCACTCTGATGATATCCTGTTGTTAATTCATTTGTCAGACAGCAGAAGTTAGCAAACCCCAGAAGGAAGCCATCAAATGTGTAACAGACAGGGACTTGGCAGGCAGGCAGGGAGACTTTGGCCAAGCCAATACTAAACCACTTAAGGAAATGTAAAACTTAAAGACCGTCCTGAGTCAATCCCGGAACTGAAGACCTGGCAGATTTAGGCCTGAAGGACAAAAATATATATTCACTTACATACATATGAATGTGACTGTTAGAAACTGACCTAATTAAATGCAGGTTTCTAAGTTTCACTATTTTGCTCTTCCTCACCCACAATAGTTAATGCTCCCTCTGGTTCCTGCTTACAATATACATCATAAAGAATTCTACATATATATATATATATATATATATATATATGTATATTCATCTTAAGTAATACATGATTTTAGCTCTGAAGACCCTTACCTAAACAAAATACACCTGCAAAAGATGACTTAATTTCCTCAGTTGCTTGGGAAAGTGGATAGGAACTTGGACATTTCAAGGGATGAGATTTAGACAGTTCAGGGTCAGTCTTAGTTATTAACTCTAGGGGGCGGACTTCCTTCTCCCTGGCCTTTAGAGAAATCCAGATACATGGTAAATGGCAGTTACACAATTACTGATTTCACTGGAGGCAGGGAAGGTTGAATTCAGGAAGGCTGTAATTTGAGTATCTTTGGTTAAGAAAATAATCCAGAAATGATTTTGAGGTAGGTGTCCTGAATATACCTTGTCCAACAGAGAACAGCTATTCATATTAAGACTTCAGGAGATGTGTGTTCTCACATTGTTTCTGCAGGTAATTGTGCTGTGTGACCTAGAATGTGACCTCTGTATTCTGGAAAATCCTCTTAGCTCTAAAATGAGCGAGAATGACTCGAGAGTCCCTGAAGTTACTTAGGAAACTAACACTATAATTTAATTCCTCAATGTCCTAAAGAAGAGCACTGCGGAAAATGATCTCTTAATCATCAAAGGAAAAATTAAGATACTGAATGTCTATTAATCTCCTTATATACTCTTTCGCAAAGCATTATAATTATTCTCACCACAATTTTTTAACTTACATTTATTCTTATATTTAATCTCCGTTCTTCAAATAATTCTTTTTCTTACTGCAAACTTCATTTTGTCTTTATTCAACAACCTTCAAAAAGAAGTATCTTAGCCTTTAGTTAATTTTTTGAACAAGTGTTTTGGAAAAGCCTTAGACCAATGCAGTTCAATAGAACTTGCTGAGAAGATGGAAATACTCTAATTCTGTGCCGTCCAATACAGTAGCCACTGGTAATATGTAATTCTTGAGCACCTGAAAGTTGGATAGTGCAAATAAGCAACTAAATTTTAATTTATATTTAAAGGTAAATAGCTAAATGTGGTTACCAAGTGGTTACCTTACTAGACATTATAGCTCAACAGATCAGAAAACCTCTAGTAGACACTAAACAAAATGTGAGTGACTGTTTATCTTACAGTTAGCTTAAGAATCTGTCCAAAGTATTGAAATAGATGTTAGGACAGGAGATGTGTTCAAATCAAGAGAGTTTGTGGGGATTAGAAGTGCAGTTTTTAGCCCAGAGGGTTTGGCAGAAACTGACTCTACTAATCAAAGAGAGGAATTTATGTAGAAGCTAGGGAATCTTGAATAATCAAAGGAAAAACTGAGTAATGAGGCCTCAGAAGAGACAGCATCCAGTGATGGTCCAGGGAAACAGGCAGTGGGAGTAAACGGATAGTTTCTCCTGGAATGCTCCGTTGGAATGAGATCCTTCCAACTATGTTCTTTTCTGGACCTTTCTTCCCTAAATTCAAACTCCAGGTGTAGATGTTCAGGGTTTGGATCACAGAGCATTCCTTGTTCAGGGAAACGCCTGAATGAAAAATCCAGGGGGCCGCCACCAGAAGAAAAGGACAACCAATGATAGATGTTAGTTTTTATGAACTGGCAAAATGCTATGTTCTACAGTTACAGATTTGCCCCACTAAAAGCACATTGCCATTATCTTGGCCTTTATGCTTAGTGTATTTTCATTCTAAATATTCAAAGATATAGACTGAATATTTATTATGTTAGGTCATTGACATACACTATCTTACTTAAGTGTAAAAGAAATTTGTATGAGAAGCTACTTTTTTTTTCTATTTTTCCATAAGCAAACTGCATCTAAAGCTTGAATTTGTTGCTGTAATTTTGGTTGGCGAGCCCTGGTCTTGGAGGGTCAAGTGACTTGTGCAAGTGCTCACAGTTACACTGCAGGTAAGGTAGGAATTAAGCCTGGTTTCTTGTGATTTTTCCCCAATTCTATGACCAACGTTGTAGCCGTGTGACAGAGTGATTATTCCTTTTCTTTTTTTCTGATAGTATTCCATATAAACATCTTTCTATTCCTTTTAAAAGTATTATACTTCATAGTTACAGAAACTTTCTTACCTTTCTTTAAAAAAATTGTTTTATGTTTGTTTACTTTTGAGAGAGAGAGAGAGGCAGACACAGGGAGACACAGAATCCAAAGCAGACTCCAGGCTCCAAGCTGTCAGCACAGAGCCTGAAGTGGGGCTGGAACTCACAAACTGTGAGATCATGACCTAAGCCAAAGTAGGACACTTAACTGACTGAGCCACCCAGGCACCCACTTCCTTACCTTTCAGTTATATTTAAGACACCAGAGTCTGGTAAAAAGCACTGGGCAGAGATATTATGGCAATCCATTCTTTTTTCAAATGCATATGAGATCAGCACCAAAGGACACACGACCCTGAAATATCTATAGATAAATTTTAAACATTGTCCCCAGAACACTAAATAATGCATCATTCCAAACTCCTGACACCTTGAAAGCTACCTGATTATAGTATGTCACAGTAGCTTCTCAGGTTTACATCTATTAATATTAAAAATAAACCTTCCTTTCCCCCCTCTATTCCTCTGCATTAGCACTTGAGAATCTTTAGAGGTAATTCCCTTTTCTTGCACATGGCAGTAGATGGATTCCTACTTCAGCCTGTGACCAGCCTTCCAGGTGGCCACTCACAAAGCAGTCAGCAGATATATCAATCTAAGAGCTAGCCACTCAACTTCTCTTGAGAAGAGACAGCATCATGGAAGTGATTAGGGAGGATTTAGTGACTCCTCCCTCCTGAGAACTGAAGAACCCTCCCTACGGAGAGTGATAAAAGATAACCAGAGATTTCCAATATGTAAACTCACTAACACAACCATAGAGATAAGTGATACTGGTCCTGTCATTTGAGCATGTTTTACTTGACAATCCTCAATCCAGTTCCACTTTCAATAAAATGAGGGAATTAGCTTATGCACTTAATTATTTAGACAGGAAGCTAATATGTATATATCAAAACCAGCCTACCTCGTGGAGAATAATAATTTAAAATATGTGATGTATCTTTTAGCAAATATTTAACTGTATATACTTATGTTGCCAAGAAGATATGAAAGTCCTTTGAAACTTAAACATGTAGCCTTACTATTTGCCCAGAAGCATCACATCAAGTCAATTATGTAGACTTAGGCCTCAAGAAAAGACAGATCCTGGGTTAGAGGGCATTTATCAATTGTGTCTGTTTTCACCTGAATACAGTCGACCAGGTCTTGTAGGTTATTAGGTCATCACTCTACACTTTCCTTAAACTCATCTTAAAAAAGAATCTAAATCAATTCAATTATTCTTACTATCATAAATTTTAAAATCGCGTATCAGATCTTGAAGAAGAGCAGAGCTTTTCTTGAAACTGAGTTGTCTCAGAAGCTTCTGCTTTTTCATCTATAAAGAAGGAGGAATCATATACACTCCTGAGGTAGGTACGAGAAGCATAATAATACATAAAATTTTTGAAAATATTTGAAATAATGACGCAGTAGTACCTAATAAATGTTAATTAAAAAAAATGTATCTAACTCCTCAATCCAACCTTTTAATTCCTCTTACCTATCCATTGATCTCCAGAGCAAACTGGTGGTCCCAGGGAAAGAAGGCTCACTGATACAAATTTATCATGTAAACTAGTATTTTAATATATATTTCATCATTTGAAGGCATTTTTCAGAAAATGTTTTAGCAGTACATTTCTGAAGCTTTAACTGAGTAATGTTCACTAAGAATTTATTATATTCCAAAGAATGGTTATGTTACTCTCCCATAATAGTAACATTAACTCTGTGAAACAGGTTATTTTTATTTTTTTAAGATTTTTTATTTTATCAAAATTTTTTTCTATAAAGACATTGAACCCAGAGGAGCAAAATATCTTCCAAGGTTGTGAAACTACTTAACACTAGAACTGAGATTTTAACATCTGTTAACTGTCTCAAAAGTCTATTCAAATTCTTTCTACTATACTGAAAATGTTTCTCAAATTCCATGTATACACAGTTGTGTATTATATATACAATATAGCAATGCATTTAACACCTTAAATATATTTATTAGCTATCCTTACTTTTTAAATCTCTAAAAATGTGAAGTAAATGATATCCCTAGGGGCTGCTTGCTTCCAGCATCTTTCTTGCTTTAGGTTCATTACTTATACCATTGAAAGAAGTTGAAAGGAGAAAGAGAGGTGGCAGGGGGAAATCTCAGAACACTTTTAATCCATTTGGCTCTCACTTCCTCAAATAAGAAACCTGTGTTCATAATGTAGAACATTGAGTATAAAGACACAGGCTTTACAGTTAACTTGACTCAGAAAAGTTGCTGAGTCTTTGCCTCAGAGAAAGTCCACAAGAAGCAATGAGAAATCTAGAACAGCCACGATGCCACCACCTGCCTCTACTATAAAAGGCAGAATAACCTCAAAGATAAGGTTATTTAAGGATGTATTGAGACATTTTAGTACGGAGTGTACTAATGTCCTAAGTGACATAAGACAGCACTGTGACCAAGTAAATGTGCAGGAACAAGTGTGATGTTCTTCTAACAAATTACTAGCAAAAAATTTAATAGAGCCACTGAAATGGAAATTGACAATTTAAAACCTGAGAATAAATTGATAAATGGGACTAGAGCTTTGAAAAAGGGAGAATTTACATGCAACTAAAGTAAGATTTACTAGCATGCCTGTAAATCTGTGGCTCAGTGGTTTAAGTGTCCGACTTCAGTTCAGGTCATGATCTCGCGGTTGATGGGTTTGAGCCCTGCATCGGGCTCTGTGCTGACAGCTCAGAGCCTGGAGCCTGCTTCAGATTCTGCGTCTCCCTCTTTCTTTGCTTCTTCCCTGCTTGCACTCTGTCTCTCTCTCCAAAATAAATAAACATTAAAAAAAATAATAAAGTAAGATTTACTGAATTCATAGGAGTATCACTTTATTGTATCTGGCAAGTTTTTGTCTGTCTTGCTCCTTTTGTCCCTCTTTTTTTAGGTTTTTCAATATATATGTATTTATATTTTAAAGTTAAAATTTGCAAGTTATTTTCATAATTTGAAAGATGGATATTTATATTTAGAAGGTAAAAATCAGTTATCTCATAGTGTCTATCTTTTTGTTTCATTAATTTGTTTTCTTAACCTAGCAATGCATAAATTCCTCTGTGTCATACCAAAGAGTGGCACCATCTAGTTGATGCTGATAATAAGCATTAAAAAAATTACAAAGAACTCTACAGTTTGCTTAAACATAAATGATAGAGACACAGTGAGAAAATCAGATGGTCATGATGTTAGCCTTTTACATAAAACTCTAAGCTGAGGGAGAAGAATGAGAGAAAGAATTAGCACAAACAAGAAACTAAGCTCAAAGCTAAACAGTCAGAAACATACCTCACACACCAAGACTTAAACTCCCTGCCTTCCAGGGCAAATGTCCACGGGAGGCAATGAGTCAGCGAGAGAGAGTTGCTCACATGGTATTTATTCACTATGGGGCATTTTGAGGCTCCAACTACTTCTATGAGTAGATGTATAAGCATCATTATATGAGTAATTTAAAGTGTTCCTGACAGAAAGCTCAGGGTAGAGTTCTATGGGGATCTATTCTTCTCTGACAAGGTTCTGCTGAAGGGGAGGCATAAGAATTTCAGTAAATAATTTACATTAATTCATGAGCATTACTCATTCGGCACAATCAAATTGAAGTCAGTTGGGGAATATCAATGTTTATTGCCAAGACTGAATCTTTGTTGCAGTCCCATTATTTAAAACTTGTGCTCACATTTTTTTTTCAATAATATTTTGAAACCTCTCCTCAGAGAACAGCTCTTGCAATCACTTAAGCCACTTTCGAAAGTTTTGTGTTTATGTGTAATTTTGAACCTTAAAATCCATTAGTAAAATCTAACAGGTAAATAATCACAATTTTTGATACATTATTTTTTCTTCTTCCTTGGTTCACTGCCTTTCCAGCAAGTGGAAAATAGAGTTTTTTGCATTGGGATCTTAACTGAATCATCTCCATCCAAAAAAATAAAGCCACTTACATGTTTATTGGTATTCGTTAAAAGATCTTGTTCAGATTTGTCCCTTTTATCTCAATAAGATAGCCAATTCTGAACATTTCACATAAGAAAAGACCTCCAAACATAAGTTTTGGTGCTAAACTTAATGGACTATTTTTAAATCCTACCCTTGCCAAATCGTGTTCCAGATCTAACGTCATGGGACCTAAGGAGAGTTTGTTTCCTTTCTCCTTCCTTTGTACTTCTTGTAAGAATGCAGCTGAGCAAATAGTGTTAACTTGAGCCAAGAAAGAAAGGGGCTTGGGCAGCCTGGGGGCAGCCCTAGACAGAAGAGGTGCTTTCTAAAAACTCCTAAATTGTCAGACCAAGTAAACCATTAGCCTTTGCAAACATCCACAGCTGCCCTAGGGTTTGAAAAGTCACTGGTAAAATAGGAATGAGATGTAGTAGAAAGGCTGGGTATCAGGCAAGTAAGCTGAAACATAACCACACCGACTGTGACTCCTAGGCCTTATTGGTCCAGAAGTTCAGGTAAGAACATATGGAAGCTGTGTAAGTGAGCATCTTGAGCAAATATGGGCAGGCAGAGCTGATGGTCTGCAGTGTAAAGCCAGTGTCTCTGTTCAGATTGGGAACTTGGGGTGTAGGTTGACTGGAGTTAAGATAAAGAGTTTTTTTTTTTTTTACCTTTAGAGCTGTTACTCCCACTGTGCCCAGGCACAGAAACTAATTTCTACTCCCACTCATTGCTGAATACATCCTTTAACCCATGTGAGCAAAGAGTCTAATCACAGCACACAGAAATCTGCACTGCTCATCCAACAGTCCTTCTTACAATGATACGTAAATGGAGAACACGACCCATGGCTTTCCCCATCTGCATAGCAGAAATGGTGGCCTCACCTGACAAGGGAATTAAGTGCATATTCTTGACTGAGTTAAATTCTCAAATAATAAGATAATCAGGGCCTGGGTCCTGCCTTGCCAGAACAAGGAAGCCAAGGGACCATTTACTAATAAATATAATACCTAGTACCAACCGTCTAGTAAGCCTGACTGGAAAATCTAGGCAACTGTGGAGCCCATTCTACAGCTTCCTTCGATAAGAAACCAAGCCAGGGTTCCTATCCAACTTCTCTCGGCCAGTGGTACACCACCCAGCTCTGACCTGAGACCTAGAAAAGCTGCCACCCCCAAATGGACCCTAATAAGAGGCCTACCTCCCCAAGGACATTAACAGCAGACACATCCAGAAACGTAACTGAACTGACTGATAAGGATCTATTTTGCCAAAGTAAACAGGTAAAGTCTGGAAGAAGAGCCTTATTACTCAGCTGCACAGATACCAATCTAAAGAATCAAAGATAATGAAAAATTATATAAATATTTTACCTCCGAGAAAAACTAATACAACTATAATAACTGACCCTAAAGAAATGGAAATCTATAAACTCAGATAAAGAGTTTAGAATAATCCTCTTAGGAAGTTTAGTGAACTATAAGAACAACACAGACTAACAATTAAATGAAATTCAAAAAATAATTCATTAAAAAATGAATATTAATAAAGAAGTAGGAACCATTAAAAATAGAAACCGTAAAAATTATGATTTATAAAATACAGTAAATGAACTGAAGAGTTCATTAGAGTTTCAAAAGCAAACTAGATAATGCAGAAGAAAGGATTAGCAAACTGGACCATAAAACATTTGAAATTATCTAGTCAGAAGATTAAAAAAAAATTATTTTTAAACTCAAAGCCTGTGAACTTGTGTAACACATGGAAAGAAACAATATTTGCATGATGGAAATACCAGAAAGAAAAGAGAAAGTGACATAAAGAGTATAAGCAGTAATGTCTGAATACTTCCCAAAACTGGGAAAAGAAATATAGATCCACATCCATGAAAGCCAAGGACCCTAAATAGGATAAGCTTGAATAAGGCTGCATTGAAATACACATAGTTGTCAAAAGTCAAAGACAACGAATTTTGAAAGTGGTAAGAGAAAAATTACATGTAAGGAATATCCCATAAGGCTGTTGACAGATTTCTCACCAGAGACATTTCAGGCCAGGACAGAATGGGTTGACAGGTTCAAAATATTGAAAAAAAACCCAGAACTGTCAACTAAGAATTCTATACTTGGTGAAACTGTCCTTCAGAAATGACACCAGGATAAAGACTTCCTGAAAAATAATCAAGAGCTGAGGGAATTCATTACCATTAGACATTCCTTATAAGAAATGCTAAAGGGAATTCTTTGAGTGGAAGTAAAGCACGGGGGTAATTAACATAATAAAAACATTAAAAAACTCACTGGTGATGGTAAATACTTTGTTAAAATTACATTCTGTAATATGGTAGTGGTGGTGCATCATTCACTTACAACTCCAGTTTAAAGTTAAAATAAATGCATTTAAAATAACCATAACTAAAATAATCTGTTCTTAGTTAAACAACATAAAATACATGAATTGTAACAGCAAAGACTTGAAATGTGAGGTGGGGGAGAAATAGAGGTATAAAGTTTAGAAGTTCTATTCAAGTTGTTATTATTTTAAAACAGGATGTTATAATTGTAAGAGAATTTATGTAAGCTTCATAGCACAAGGGAAAAACCTAAGCAATTACACCAAAGAACATGATGAACAAGTAACACCGACTGATAGACATCAAAACAAAGAAAAGACAGTAACAAGGAACAATGAATCTACAAAACAACCGGATATCAATTAACTAACATAAGGGCAATAAGTCCTTATCTATCACTAATTACTTTAAACATCAATGTATTAAATTATTAATCAAAAGATACAGAATGGCTGAGTGAATAAAATAAAGAAAAAGATCCAATGATATACTGCCTACAAGATAATAACTTAGCCTCAAAGATACACTTAGAGTGAAGAACTGGAAAGGGAGATTTCAAACAGATGATAGCAAAAACAAAAAGCAGAAGTAGTTATACATCTATCAGACAAAATGGAACTTTAAGTTAAAAAGGGTAAAAATAGGCAGTCATTACATGACAAAGAATCATTTATGAATATATAAAAATTATAAACATCCATTAGTCCAACATGAGAGGACCTAAATATATAGAGCAAAACGAACAAAGCTAAAAGGAAAAACAGGCACTAATACGGCAAAAGTTAGGGACTTTACTACACCATTCTCAACAATAGATAGCCCATCTGAATAGAGAATCAGTAAGGAAAGGGTGGATTTTAACACTATAGAACAAATGGACCTAAAAGATAAATATAGAACATTTTATCTGACAAATGGTAGAATGCAGATTCTTCTTAAATGCATATGGAACTTTTTAAAGAATAAACTACATGTCATACTACAAAATAGGTGCAAGCAAATAGAAGAAGACTAAAATATCATGTAAAATTCTCTGACTATGATGGATGAAATTAGAAACCAATGACAAGAGGAAAACTGGAAAATTCATGAATACATGGAAATCAAACAACACTCTCCTGAATAGCAAATGAATCAAGAACAAATTAAAGGAGAAACACATTTCTTGAGACAAATGAAAATAGCAACACAATATACCAAAACTCTTGGGATACAGCAAAAGCAGTTCTAAGAGAGGTGTTCATAGTAATAAACACCTACTTTAAGAATCAAGAAATATTCCACAGAGCCTAACTCTATCTATACATTAAGGAACTAGAAAAAGAGGAAACTGAGCCCCAAGTTAGCAAGATGAAGTAAATAATAAATATTAGAACATAAATTACTCAAATATAGAATTGGACAACAATAGAAAAAAATTAACTACCACAAGAGTTGGATTACTGAAAAAAAAAAACAAAAATTGACGAACCATTAGCTGTACTAATGAAAACAAAAAAAGAGAGGATCTAAATCAACAAAATTATAAATGAAAAAGGAGACATTAAAAATACCAGGGGCGCCTGGGTGGCTCAGCCGGTTGGGCGACTGACTTCAGCTCAGGTCATGATCTCGCGCTCTGTGGGTTCGAGCCCCGCGTCGGGCTCTGTGCTGACAGCTCAGAGCCTGGAGCCTGCTTCCAATTCTGTGTCTCCCCATCTCTCTGCCCTTCCCCTGCTCACGCTCTGTCTCTGTGTCTCTCAAAAATAAATAAACATTAAAAAATTTTATAAAAAAATAATACCACAGAAATACAAAGGATCATAAGAGGCTACTATGAGCAACTATACAATAACGAACTGGACAACCAAGAAGAGATGGAAAAATTCTTGGAAATATACAAGCCAGAAGAAGAATCATAAAGAAATGACCTATCCAGACCTAATAAGACCTATTACACATAACAAAATTGAATAAAAAGTCTCCCAGTGAAGAAATATCCAACACCAGATGGCTTTACTGGTGAATTCAAACATTTAAAGATGTGACACCATTTAGTCTCGAACTCTTTATTTTTTTTAAGTTTATTTATTTATTTGGTAGGGGGAGGAGTAGAAGAGAGCAGAGAGAGAATCCCAAGCAGGCTCTGCACTGTCAGCATGGAGCCCAATGCAGGGCTCAAGCCCATGAACCATGAGACTGTGATCTGAGCCGAAATCAAGAGTCAAGACACTCAACTGACTGAGCCACGTAGGCGTTCCTATGAAACTCCAAAAAACAATCCAAGAGGGAAGAGCGATCCCAAACTCATTTTATAAGGTCAGCATTACCCTGATATCAAAGCCAGACAAGGACATTACCAGAAAGTAAAGGCCTCTATCTCTAAATAAATATAGATACAAACATTCTAAACAAAATCTTAATAAAGCGAATTCAATGTGATTCAGCAAATTCAGAATGATTCAAAGAATCATTTACCATTATCAAGTGGGATTTATCCCTGGGATGCAAAAAGGGTTCAACATACACAAATCAATTAATGTGATATACATTCCATTAATAAAACAGAAGAAAAAATAATATCATCCCCAAAGACACAGAAAAAGTATCTGGCAAAATTCAGAATCTATTCATAATAAAAAAACCACTTAGGCATAGAAGAAACAGATTTCAAATGTAATGAGGGTAATCTGTGACAAGCACACAGCTATCATCAATACTTAATAATAAAAGATGGAAAGCTTTTCCTTCAATGTCAGGAACAAAAGAAGGATGCCCATTCTCACTGCTCCTACTCAATACAGTACCTGAAGACCTAGCTGTAGCAATCACACAAGAAAAAGAAAGAAAAGGCATCAGAGTTGAAATAAAAGAAGTAAAACTGTCTCTATTTTCAGATGACATGATTTTATACATAGAAAATCCAAAAGACTCAAGGAAAAAACTGCTAGAACTAATCAAAGTTAATCAAATTGCAGGGTACAAAATTAACATACAGAATCAGTAGTGTTTCTGTACACTAACAATCTTATGAAAAATAAAGTAACCATCTCATTTATAATGGCATCAAAAACAATAAAATACTTAGGAATAACCTAGGCAAGGAGGTGAAAGACCTCTACTCCAAAAAGTATAAGACACTGATGAAAGAAATGAAAGAAAACACAAATAAATGTGAAGATATTGCATGTTCATGAATTAGAAGAATTAATATTCTTTTTTTTTAAACGTTTTTATTTATTATTGAGACAGAGAGAGACAGAGCATGAGCAGGGGAGGGGAGAGAGAAGAGACACAAAATCCGAAGCAGGCTCCAGGCCCCGAGCTGTCAGCACAGAGCCCGACGCGGGGCCCGAACTCACAAACCGGGAGATCATGACCTGAGCTGAAGTCGGACACTTAACCGACTGAGCCACCCAGGCGCCCCAATATTCTTAAAATGTCCATACTACCACTAGCCATCTAGAGAGTCAGTGGAATCCCTATCAAGACACCAATGACATTTTTCACAGAAACAAAAAAAACACTTCTAATATTTATATGGAACCACAAAAGACACTGAATAGCAAATAAATTCTAAGAAAAAAGAACAAAGCTGGAGGCATCATACTTCTTGATTTCAAGCTGTAACATAAAGCTATAGTGGGGCATCTGGGTGGCTCAGTTGGTTGAGCCACTGACTTCAGCTCAGGTCATGGTCTCATGGCTCATGAGTTTGAGCCCTGCATTGGGCCCTGTGCCGACAGCTCAAAGCCTGGAGCCTACTTCGGATTCTATGACTCTGTCTCTCCCTGCCCCTCCCCCACTCATGCACATGCTCTTTTTCTCTCTCAAAACTAAACATTTAAAAAATTATACTATAAAGCTATAGTGATTAAATCAGTATGTACTACCATAAAAACAGATAAACATACCAATGGAACAGAATTGAGAGTTCATAAATTACAGTCAACTAATATTTGACAAGGGCATCAAAAATATTCAAAAGATGGTCTCTCCTAGAAATGGTGCTGGGAAACTGGATATTCACATGTAAAAAAATAAAACTTGATTCTCAGTTCTGGTTCAAGATGGCAATGTAGGAAAACTCTGAACTCACCTCTTCCACAGAACATACCAAATTACACCTATTAATACAATAATTGCTCCTGAAAAAGAACTTATAGCTGGCTGAACAGCCAATGAACCAAGAGAGAAAACAGCAAGAGTAAAGAAAGAAAGAAAGAGAGAGAGAGACAGAGAGAGAGAGAGAGACATGGTAACAAAAGGAACAGGGATAGTACTGAGAGACTTGGAACATCCCTCTGTCCTTGGGCACAGAAAAACTGCCATGGTTTAAAAGATTAACTAGGGGCGCCTGGGTGGCTCAGTCGGTTGGGCATCCGGCTTCAGCTCAGGTCAGATCTCATGGTTTGTGAATTCGAGCCCCATGTCGGGCTTTGTGCTGATGGCTCAGAGCCTGGAGCCTGCTTTGGATTCTGTGTCTCCCTCTCTCTCTGCCCCTCTCCTGCTCGCACTCTGTCTCTGTCTCTCAAAATTAAATAAATGTTAAAAATTTTTTTAAAGATTAACTAGTGAGAGGTTCTGGAAGATGGCAGAAGTAAGAGGACTCTAACCTCACCTCAGTGCATGTTTACAACTATGTATCACTCACATCTGAGGAAATAAACCAGAGCGAAATCTGAAGACTGACAGGACAAACTCCACAACTAAGTGTGGAGAAGCAGCCACATGGGAGAAGTCCGGAGGGGCAGAAATGATGGTTGGATGTTGCCTGCAGGAGCGAGGGAGCTGGGGGTGCCGAGACGGGAAAGTACCAGGGAGGCCACACAGAGAAAACAAATCCCCATAACTTCTGGCCTTGAAAATGAGGGCAAGGATTCTGTGAGTTTTGTAAAACCAGTAGAACTTGGAGCCTCCAGGTTTAAGGCCAGCTGACTCAGCGCTGGGTGAGCCAGGAGGGCCAGTACTAGCTGTGGAGGGGCAACATAGAAGCCATAGTTTGCACAACTCCTGGGGCAAAGGGGGAGGGAAACTTGTGTATACTGATTGCAGAGGCTATTGGAGAACTTCTCCTAGAACAAAAGAGCTGGCAGATGGTATTTTCCTCCCCCATGACCCCTCCCCAGCACAAACTTAGAGCCACCGGCAGAAGACACTTGCTAGCAGCAGGCCTCACCCACAAGTTCTCCTTAGGACTGATCCACTCAAACCTGTTGGCCTAGGCCCTGGGCTCAATGAAAATTTTGTTAATGCCACACATGCCCCATCCTGCCAACCCTTCCACACACACCATGCCCCTGGCAACCACCATGCTCTCTGGAATCTGGCCTAAGACTGGTGGCTCAGTGCAAATTTTGCTGATGCCAAGCACACCCTTTCCAGCTACCCTGTACACAGACAGTGCACGCTCCTGGCAATGGCACAGACAGTGCACGCCCCTGACTGCCACCGTGCTTCAGAGAATCCTGCCTAGGACTAGTGGCTCAGTGCAAATTTTGCTAACAATGCCACCTCATCCCCCAAGTTTTTCTCCCCTTCCCCCTCAGAGCAGACCTGCCTAGGTCTCAGTAACATCACAGACAGCAAACATTGCCACAAGAGGTAGAGAGTCAGTTCAGACCTCTGGACTGAAAGGAAAAGCAACTCAGACACAATAGCATGAGGCAAGCAACATACATAGGAGACTCCCGTGAAGTATCAAGTGCTGGGGAATAGGGAACATTGCACTGCAGGACCTCTTCTCCATAAGCCACGACTTTCAAGAGCAGAAGATGTAGCTGACTTTCCTAAAACCCAGAAACAGACACAGAGAGGTAGACAACATGAAGAGACAAAAAAATAAGTCCAAAATAAAAGAACAGGCCCAAATCACAGCCCAATCTGTCACACATCCTAAGTGTAACAGATATAAGTAATATGCCTGATTGAGAATTTCAAGTAATGATTATAAAAATACTCACGCGACTCCAGAAATGGGTGGAGCACACGAATGAGACCAATGACAAAGAGATAAAAAATAACATCAGAGACGAAGAACTCACTAAAAGAAATTAAGAATATAATCGATAAAATAAAGAGTAGCCTACAGGAAGCAGAGTAACATATCAGTGACCTGAGGCATACAGTAATGGAAAGTAACCACGCTGAACAGGTCAGAAATAAATACTGAACAATGAAAACAAACTTAGAGAACTCAGTGACACCATCAGGCATAATAACATTTGCATTCTAGGGATCCCAGAAGAGAGAGCAAGAAAGGGGGGCAGAAAATGTATCTGATGAAATAATAGCTGAACATTTCCCAAATCTGGCAAGGGAAACAAATCCAGATTCAAAAGGCACAGAGATCCCTCCAACAAATTCAACCCAAGAAGGTCTGCAATGAGACACATAATAACTAAAATGGCAAAAAAAAAATAATGATAAAAAAGAATTTTAGGGGCACCTGCGTGGCTCAGTTGGTTGAGCTTCCGACTTCAGCTCTCGTCATGATCGCACAGTATGTGAGTTTACCATAAGTAAGAGTAAAAAAAATATATATAGAAAGGGGAAAAACGTAGATCTGTAAAAATCAGTCAAGAGAAGGACAAAATAAAAGAATGTAAAATATGATACCAGAGTGCCTGGTTGGCTCAGTTGGTTAATTGTCCAACTCGATTTTGACTCAGCTCATGATTGCACAGTTCATGAATTTGAGCCCTACATCGGACTCTGTGCTGGTTTTCTCCTTTTCCCCACACCCCTCTCTCTCAAAAAAAATATGATACCAAGTATCTGAGGTTTTCTCCTTCTCCCCCACCTCTCTTTCTAAAAAAAAAAAAAAAAACATATAATACTAAATATCTGAAACTTGGAAGAAGAGTAAAAAAATGAGTTCAAAATGAAGCAACCATCGGCTTAATATAGACTGGTATATGCAGACGATGTTACAAATGAACCAAATGGTAACCACAAATCAAAAAACAGTAAAAGATATGCAAAAAAATAGAGCAAGGAATTCAAGTGTATCACTAAAGAAAATGAGCAAATCATGAAAGAGAACAATAGCTCAAAACAGAAACTAAAAAAAAAAAAAAAACAAAAAAAAAACAACCTGACAGGTCAATGAAACTAGGTGGGAGTTCTTTGAAAAGATGAACAAAATTCATAAACTTCTACCTAAACTCATCAAAGAGACAGAGTGTGTGTTGGGGGCAGGGGGACTGAAATAAACAAAATCACAAATGAAAGAGGAGAAATAACCAACACCAAAGAAATACGAACAACTGTGACAGAATATTATGAAAAACTCTATGCCAAAAGATTCGACAACCTAAAAGAAATGGCTAAGTTCCTATAAACATATAACCTACCAAAACTGAAACAGAAAGCATTAGAAAACTCGAACAGATTAATTACCAGCAAGGAGATTGAATCAGGAATCCAAAAACTCCCAACAAACAAACGTTGGGGACCAGAGGGCTTCACAGACAAATTCTACCAAACATTTAAAGAAGAACATTTTATTAACTGTTCTACTCAAACTATTCCAAAAAATAGAAGGGACATTTTGAATTCATTCTATGATACCAATATCGCTCTGGTACCAAAAACCAAATAAACCACCACAAAAACAAAGAAAACTAAAGGCTCATATCTCTGACGAACATAGATGCAAAAATTGTCAACAAAATCCTTGCAAACAGAATCCAACAATACACTAAAAAGATCATCCACCATGATAAAGAGGGATTTATTCCCAGGACGTAAGGTTGGATCAACATTCAAAAATCAATCAGTGTGATACATCACCTCAACAAAAGAAAGGGTAAAAATCATATCAATAGACACAGAAAAAGCATATGGCAATGCATAACCATTTATGATAAAACCCCCCAACAAAGTCGGTTTAGAGGAAACATACCTCAACATAATATAAGCCATATATGAAAAACCCATAACAAACATCTTACTCAATGGGGAAACACTGAGAACTTTCCCCCTAAGGTTAACAAGACAAAAAAGTCCATTCTCACCACTTTTATTCAACATAGTACTGGAATTCCTAGCCCCAGCAACCAGACAACAAAAATAAATTACCAAATTGATAAGGAAAAAGTAAAACTTTCACTATTTGCAGATGAAATGATACTATATGTAGAAAACCCTAAAGACTCCAACAAAGAACTACTAGAACTGATAAATGAATTCGGTAAAGTCACAAGATACAAAATCAATGTGCAGAAATCTGTAGCATTTTATACACTAATAATAAAGCAGTAGAAAGAGAAATTATAAAAGCAATCTCATTTACAACTGCACCTAAAATAACAAGACACCTAGGAATAAATCTAACTAAAGAGGTGAAAGATCTGTACTCTGAAAACCATAAAATATTGATGAAATAAATTAAAGATGACACAAAGAAATGGAAAGACACTCTATGCTCATAGATTGGAAGAACCAATAAAGTTAAAATGTCTATATTACCCAAAGCAATCTATACATCTAATGCAATCTCTATCAAAATGCCACCAGCATTTTGATCAGACCTAGAACAAATAAGCCTAAAACCTGTATGTAACCACAAAAGATCCCGAATAGCAAAAGCATGCCAGAAAAAGGATAGAAAAGCTGGAGGTATAACAATTCCAGACCTCATGTTATACTGCAAAGCTGTGGTCATCAAAACAGTATGGTACTGCACAAAAAAGGACACACAGATCAATGGAATAGATTAGATAATCCAGAAATGAACCCACAATTACATGGTCAATTAATCTTTGACAAAACAGGAAAGAATATTCCATGTGAAAAAGACGGTCTCTTCAACAAATGGTGTTGGGAAAACTAGTCATCTACATGAAGAAGGATGGAACTGGACTGCTTTCTTACACCACATACAAAAATAAACTCAAAATGGACTAAAGACCTAAATGTGAGAATCAAAACCGTAAACAACCTAGAAGAGAGCACAGGCAGTGATTTCTCTGACAATGGCCACAGCATGTTTCTAGATATGCTTCCTAAAATATAAGAAAAAATAAACTATTGGGACTACATCAAAATAAAAGGCTTCTGCACAGCAAGGTATACAATTAACAAAAGTAAAAGATAAATGACTGAATGGGAGAAAAATATTTGCATATGATATACCCAATGAAGGGTTAGTAACCAAAATATATAAAGAACTTAAAAACTCAACATCTCAAAATGAATAATCCAATTAAAAAATGAGAAGAAACGAACAGACATTTCTTTGAAGAAAACATACAGATGGTCAACAGACACATGAAAAGATGCTCAACATCACTCACCATCAGGGAAATGGAAATCAAAACTACAATGATACATTACCTCACACCTTGGCAAGGATGTGGAGAAAAGGAACACTTTTACACTGTCATTGGGAACACAAACTGGTGGAATCATTCTGGAAAACAGCATGGAGTTTCCTCAAAAAAGTTAAAAATAGCACTACCTTATGATGCAATGATCAAACCATTGGGTATTTACACAAAAAAATGCTAATACGAAGGGATACATGCACCCCTATGCTTACTGCAGCATTATTTACAATAGACAAATTATGGAAGCATTCAAGTGTCCATCAACAGATGAAGAGATAAAAAATAAATGATATACAATGGACTGTTGCTCAGCCATCAAAAAGAATGAAATCTTGCCATTTGCAAAGACATGGATGGAGCTAGAGAGTATAATGCTAAGCAAAATAAGTCAGTCAGAGAAAGACAAATACCATATGACTTCACCCATATGTGAAATGTAAGAAACAAAACAAAGAGGTAGAGGGGAATAAAAAGAGAGACAAACCAAGAAACAGTCTTAACTATAGAGAACTGTTACTAAAAAGGAAATGGGTAGGAAATGGGTAAAACAAATGGTGGGACTTACGGAGCACACTCATCATCATGAGCACTAGGTGATGTATGGAATTGCTGAATCACTATATTTTATACCTGAAACTAATATAACGCTATGTTAACTGTACTGTAATTAAATTAAATTTAATTTAAAAATAGCAACTAGCATGTGCTAGAGACCATCCCAAATCTCTGCTAAGCAATGTATGAGCTGTGGGAAAGCTCTCCAGATCAGAGGGACTGGAAAATGTCAGTTTATGTTCCCACCCCACCTTAAAAACCTAGACGAAGGCAGGGTCCAGACACCATGATGGGTGGGTCCAGTCATCTCAGTGAGCTTGACACCAGTGAACCCAGCATCCAGAAGCCTATATCAGCCCTAGTCATATTGGGTCACAGAGAAAGAAGCCATATTTAAAAAGGGTCAAAGAACCTTGGGAAACCTCTCTCCCCCCTCAAATTAAAGCCCAGACGTAAACAGGGTCAGATTATCATAGAAAGCTTTCAACCTCAGCAAACACATTGTCCTCAAGCCTACACTAATCCTGGTTATGCTGGGGACAGAAAAAGAACTATGGTTTAAAAGGGCCAAGGAACTGTGGGAACATTCTCTCCCTCTCTACCATAAAAGCCCAGACTAGGGCAGGGTCTACTTCATGTGAGCTTATGACCTCAGCAAGCCCAGGCTCCACAACCAACACCAGCTGCCTTGCGTGTGATGCTGGTGCTTAAGAATCAAAATGCAGTTTTCTGGGCTTTTTTGACATTATTATAATTTTTTTTTTTTACTTTTAAAAATTTCTCTTTTTTTTCTTTTAGAACTTGTGTTTTTTCTTTCTTGTTCTCTTTTAAAGAATTTATAGCTTCTATTTTAAAATTTTTTTCTTTCATTTTCTTCCTTTCTTTTTTCTTATTATTTTCTTTATTTTTCTGTAAAAAGGCATGATTTGAAAGAGTAACTAGTAAATATAGTCAGAGCTCCGGCCAGTCAGCAAATCAGTAAGTACATATCGTCTGCCTAAGGAACACTATACATAAGACCATTTCTTCAACTTTAGGAGAAATAGTCATTTTGCCTAATCCATAGGAACAAACACAGAAAGTTTAGTTAAAGGAGGAGACAGGATGTGCTCCAAAAGAACCAGAAAAATGTTAGAAAAAAGAACTAAATCAAACACAGATAAGCAATACACTTGATAAAGAATTTAAAATAATAAACATAAAGATACTCTGTGGGCTGGAGAAAAGAATAGAGGAACTCAGTAAGACCTTCAATAAGGATATGAAATGTTAAAAAGAGCTAATCAGGGGCACCTGGGTAGCTCAGTCAGTTGAGAGTCCTACTCTTGATATTGGCTCGGGTCATGATCTCATGGTCAGGAGTTCGAGGCCTATGTCAGCTCTATGCTGACAGGACAGATTCTTGGGGTGCTTGGGATTCTTTCCCTCCCCTCTAGAGCTCCAGCCAGTCAGCAAATCAGTAAGTAGATATCATCTGCCTAAAGAACACTATACATGAGACCATTTCCCCCTAGAATAGAACTCTATTCTCCCCTCTAGAATAGAACTCGGGTAATATTTTCTATAATGTCCTCCATAACAATATTTTTCTAGATATGTCTCCTAAGGCAAGGGAAACAAGTAAAAATAAACTATTGGGACTACATTAAAAGAAATAGCTTTTGCATAGCCAAGGAAACCATCGACAATACTAAAAGACAAACTGCTGAATGGAAGAAGATATTCACAAATGATAGTATCAAAAATAAAGGATTAGTATTGAAAGTCTATGAAGAATTTATACAAATCAATGTGAAACAAACAACACAACAAAATCCCAAATAATCTGATTAAAAATGGGCAAAGGACCTCAACAGACATTTTCCAAAGGAGACATCCAGATAGCCAACAAACACAAGAAAGGATGCTCAATGTCACTAATCATCAGGGAAATACAAAACAAAACCAAAATAAGCTATCACCTCACACTTGTTAGAATAGATAAAATCCAGAAGACGAGAAAAAAGCATTGGCAAGGATGTGGGGAAAAGAAGGAACCTTTGTGGGGAAAAAGTAAGAGCAGGAATGTTAACTCAATTCAGCTTTTACAAACTTTCCCTCAATAGCACAATCTTTCCAGAGTAAAGGTGGCGCCTCGATCGCTTCTGGGCAGACGGACACGCGGATATCTTCTCACAATATCAAATACTTCCAATTTTCTGGGAGAGAGTTGCAGAATAATGACTTTTGTGAGAAATCTGAAGTTTTAAAAAAGTTGTAAGAATATCTATATCGTAAAGTTGTAAGAAACACTGTATTGCCTGAAACATCATCGTTGTTCCCTCAAACATCTTGAACATGTTACAGTTTCTTATTATTACTCACTTTGTTTAATGTTTTTTTTGAGATTATGTCATAATTATGCATTAATTAAGTTCCTAGGTCTCATGTTCATGATCTTGAGACTCGATAATGTAAACACCAGTGAATCTCAGCTCCAAACTTTAATCAAGTAGATAGATTTTGGAAATTTCAAAGTGTAGTTCCAACCCTTCCTATCACTTCACCAAAATCAACACATAGCACTTCTCCCACCCTGCCTGTCTAGTTAAATCTTAGGAATATCGGCCTTGCATACTTTGACTTTTCTATATTCCTGACAGGCTCTTCACCAACAAGGAAGAACAAAGAACATTCACTAGTCTAGTAATATTCAGAGATTATACCATTTAATTTTTAAACTTTTATTACAGTTATTTTTTGAGAGAGAGAGAGAGAGAGCGAGCATGAGTGGGGAAGGGACAGGGAGATAGGAAGTCACAGATTCCGAAGCAGGCTCCAGGCTCTGAGCTGTCAGCACAGAGCCCTACGCGGGGCTCATATTCACGAACCACAAGATCCTGACCTGAGCCAAAGTCAGATGCTTACCCGACTGAGCCACCCAAGCTCCCCTAATTCTAAAGGTGTATTTAATAGATATGTGACGATATATGCTATCTGGTCTCTGATGTGTTCCTCCTGCATCATTGTGTCTAATCAGAGCCCAAGTGAACTCTAAATGATTCAGCTGTATTTGTTGGGAATAATGAATGGAGTAATCCACTTTGAGATTCAGAGGAAACTACTGTCTGTGCACAAATAAGGCATAGCCAAGAGTGACACTCAATACAGAAGATTATTCTTATTGATCCATTTCAGAAAAATAAAGCTTGTGTTCTTGGTGTCAGAGGTGTACTGATTCCATTTAATCATGGAGAGAAATGTGCTTACACACCTGTACACAGAACAAATTCACTGCCTTGGAAAATCTAAACATATCAAATTGATCCTGATGACTGCAATGTTAATGGGGGGGGGGGGTCAGGGGGAGGAAGAGGAGAACCAATAATTTTTTTAAAGACATTAAATTTTCAATAACCTGGCTGAATTACAGAATCCATATGTGGAAAAAGAGCTTTTAGATTAGGAGCGGGTTTTTGTTTGTTTGTTTGTTTGCTTCCAGGTTTGTCTTCTCAGAACCAAGGTAAGCTAATTGATAAGAAGCACAGGTAATTTTCCCTCTCTTATGAAGGTACCTTACAAAAGTCAAATTTCAGCAGGTTATTCACTCTCTTCCAAATATTCCAAGCTATATGGAAAAATGTAACCTTGCTGGTAAGGCATCAAGAGATGCTCAGATGCAGAAACTGAAGCAAGTTCTAATAATACCTAAATTCATAACACTTCTTTTCCAGGCTGTCCATTTAACAATTAACTGCTATGTACCTTCACACATTCTTCTTTTGATCTTCAAAGTTACTTTAAGGTTAGTTCATTATCTTTTTTCCTTCTCACTCATCTTTCATACATTATACATGCCTGTAATTATTGCATATTCAATGTTTTATTTTCGTTTTCTTCCAATCCTTACTAACACACACACACATTCACATCTTTTCCTTTCCTGTGGACCCTTACAGATTTCTCCTTTACTGTGCAGTCAGAATTTTTGAAATGATAGTGGCAAAAGAATTTGATATTCACTGTCTTCTAATCTTTACTTTTCATCTTTTCTGAGCATCCGGAAATCTAAATTCTATCTGCCGCATTGTTCAAACTGTTCTTACAAAAGTACCAACGTCTTAACTTTTGGCCATTTGGCTCTCAGATGGATATTACTTTTATGTTTACATCTTCTACTATATTTCATCTCCCTTTGGAATCTGTGATATCACCTCATCTGGCTTTCCTTTAGAAACATTATTCAAACTTTATATATTTTGTTCTCTGCTCCTTCTGTCTCTTACCTAATTCCTCATTTTGCTTTCAAATGTTCTCATGTTCTTACACTTTGAGAAATATGCTGTTGGCGCCTCTCTTTGTTGTTGTTGTTGTTTCAAGTTTTTATTTAAATTCCAGTCAACATACTTGTTTTATTAGTTTCATGTGTAGGATTTAGTGATTCATTACCTCCATACAACACCCGGCGCTCATCACAACAAATGCCCTCCTTAGTACCCATCACCCATTTATCCCAATGTTCTACCCTCCTCTCTTCCAGCAACCTTCAGTTGGTTCTCTATAGTTAAGAGTCTGGTTTATTGTTAGCCCTGCTCTTTTTCCCCCCTATGTTCATCTGTTTTGTTTCTTAAATTCACATATAAGTGAAATTACAGGATATTTGTCATTCTCTGACTGACTTATTTTGCTTAGCATAATAGTTTCTAGCTCCACCCATGTCCTTGCAAATGGCAAGATTTCATTCTTTTTTAGGGCTGAGTAATATTCCATTATATATATATATATATATATAATGTGTGTGTATATATATATATATGTATATATATATATATATATATATACACACACCACTTTTTTATCCATTCAGTCAATGGACAGTGGGCTCTTTGCATAATTTGGCTATTGTTGATAGTGCTGCTATAAATATCAGAGTGCATGTGTCCCTTCAAATCAGTTATTTTAAATCCTTTGAGCAAACACCCAATGGTATAATTGCTGGATCATAAGGTAGTTCTATTTTTAACCTTTTGACAAACCTCCATGTTGTTTTCCAGAGTGGCTGGGCCAGTCTGCATTCCCACCAACAGCGTAAAAGAGTTCATCTTTCTCCACATCCTCGCCAATATCTGTTGTTTCCTATGTTAATTTTAGCAATACTGAGGGGTATGAAGTGATAGTGATATTGTAGTTCTGATTTATATTTCTTATGATAAGTGATGGTGAGCATCTTTTCATCTGTCAGCCATCTGGATGTCCTCATTGGAAAAATGTCTTATTCACGTCTTCTGCCCATATTTTAACTGGGTTGTTTTTGCCTATTCAATTTTGTAAATAAGTTCTGTATAGATTTTGGAGACTAACCCTTTATCAGATAGGTCATTTGCAAATTTCTTCTCCCATTCTGAAAGATGTCTTCTAGCTTTGTTGATGGTTTCCTTCACTGTGCAGAGGCTTTTTGTCTTAATGGAGTCTGACTATTTCATGTTTGTTTCCCTTGCCTCAGGAGACAGACCTGGTAAGAAGCTGCTACAATGTCAAAGAGGTTACTTCCCGTGCTCTCCTCTAGGATTCTTACCGTTTCCTGTCTCACATTTAGGTCTTTCATAGATTCTGAATTTATTTTTGCGTATGACATAAGAAAGTGAACCATTTTCATTCTTTCGCATATTGCTCTCCAGTTTTCCCAACGCCATTTGTTGAAGAGACTAGCTTTTTGCCACTCGATATTCTTTCCTGCTTTGTCAAACGTTAGTTCCATATAGTTGTGGGTCCATTTCTGGATTTTCCATTATGTTCCAATGATCTAAGTATCTCTTTTTGTGCTAGCACCACACTGTCTTGATCACTACAGCTTTGTAACATAATATGAAGTACAGAACTGTGATGCTTCCAGCCTTTTTTTTTCCCTCTCAAGATTGCATTATTGATTTGGGGTCTTTTGTGGTTCTACACAACTTTTAGGATTGTTGGTTCTAGCTTCAGGAGAAATGCTGGTTATATTTTGATAGGGCTTGCATTAAATGTGTAGATTGCTTTGGGTAGTATACACATTTTAACAGTATTTGTTCTTCCAAGCCATGAGCATGGAATGTTTTCCCATTTCTTTGTGTCATCTTCAATTTCTTTCATAAGTGTTGTAATTTTCAGAGTACGGGTCTTTCATTTCTTTGGTTAGGTTTATTCCTAGGTATCTTAAGGTTGTTGGTGCAGTTGTAAATGGGATTGATTCTTTGATTTCTCTTTCTGCTGGTTCATTACTGGTGGGTAGAAATGCAACAGATCTCTGTATGTTGACTCTGCTTCCTTCAACTTTCCTGAATTCATGTATCAGTTCTAGCAATTATTTGGTGGAGTCTTTCGGACTAATCTATAGATAGAGTCTTTTAGGCTCTATATAGAATATCGTGTCATATGCAAATAGTTAAACTTTGATTTCTTCCTTGTTGATTTGGATGCCTTTTATTTCTTTTTGTTGTCTGATAGCTGTGGCTAGGCCTTCCACTACTATGCTAAATAACAGTAGTGAGGTGGGACATCCTAGTCTTGTTTCTGACCACAGAGGAAAACCTCTGTGTTTCCCCACTGAGCATATTAGCTATAGGTTTTTCATACATGGCTTTCATGATGTTGAGGTATGTTGACTCTAGCCCTACTTTATTGGATGTTTTTATCAAGAATGGACGAATGGATAAAGAAGATGTGGTGTGTGTGTATATATATATACACACACAATGGAATACTACGTGGCAATAAGGAAGAATGAAATCTGGCCATGTGTAACAACATGGATGGAACTGGAGGGTATTATGCTGAGTGAAATAAGTCAGGAGGCAGAGAAAGACAGATGCCATACGTTTCCATGCATGGGTAGGCTTTGTGAGACCTAACAGAAAACCATGGGGGAGGGGAAGAGGGGAAAAGAAAAAGACACAGAGAGGGAGGGAGACAAAACATAAGAGACTCTCAAAGACTAAGAACAAACTGAGGGAGGTGTGGGAGGGGGGAGAGTGGGTGATGGGCACAGAGAAGGGCACTTGTTGGGACGAGCACTGGGTGTTGTATGGAAACCAATTTGACAATAAATTAAAAAAAAAAAAGAATGGATGCTTTACTTTGTTAAGTACTTTTCTGCATCTATTGAGAGGATCATGTGGCTCTTCTCCTCTTATTAATGTGATGCATCTTCGCACTGATTGATTTGCGATATTGAACCACCCTTCAACTAGAAATAAATCCCACTTGATCGTGGTGAATGATTCTTCTATATACTGCTGGATTCTATTTGTAGTAATTTTGTTGAAAATTCTTGCATCCATGCTCCTCAGGGTTATTGGCCTTTAGTTCTCTTTTTTAGTGGAGACTTCGTCTGGGTTTGGAATCAGAGTAACGTTGGCCTCATAGAATGAGTTTGGAATTCCATTTCTATTTCTATCTTTGGGATAGTTTTATAAGACAAGGTATTAACCTTCTTTAAATGCCTGGTAGAATTCCCCTGGGAAGCCATCTGGCCCTGGATTTTTGTTGGGAGATTTTTGATTAATGATTCAATGTCTTTGCTGATTATCAGTCTGTCAATTCTTCTACTTCTTCCTGTTTCAGTTTTGGTAGTTTATATGTTTCTAGAATTTATCCATTTCTTCCAGATTTCCCAGGTTGTTGGCATATAATTTTTAATATTCTTATAATTGTATTTGTGTGGTATTAGTTGTTATTTCTTTCTCATTAATGACTACTTATTTGGATCATTTCTCTTTTCTTTCTGATAAATTTGGCTAGAGGTTTATAAATTTTATTAATTCTTTCAAAGAACCAGCTTCTGGTTTCATTGCTCTGTTCTATGTTTTTTTGTTTGTTTGTTTGTTTCTATACCAATTATTTGTGCTCTAATTTTTGTTATTTCCCTTCTTCTGTTGGCTTTATGCTTCATTTGTTATTTCTAGCTCTTTTACATGTAATGTTAGATTATGTATTTGAGACTTTTCTTGCTTCTTAGGTAGGCCTCTATTGCCATATACTTCCCTTTTATGGCCAATTTTGCCACATCCCAAAGATTTTGGACCATTGTGTTTTCATTTTAATTTGTTTCCACATTTGTTTCCATATATTTTTTAAAATTTTTTCTCTGATTTCCTTGTTGACTCATTCATTCCTTAGTAGGATTTTCTTTAATATCCATGTATTGCATTCTTTCCAGTTTTTTTTTTTTCTTTCTCGTGGTTGTCATCAAGTCCTAGCATTGTGGGCTGAAAATATGCATGGCATGATCTCAATCTTTTTGTTCTTGTTAAGACGTGATTTGTGACCTAGTGTGTGATCTATTCTGGAGAATGTTACATGCGCCCTTGAATAGAATGTATATTCTGTTGCATTAGGATGAAATGTTCTGAATGTATCTGTTAAGGCCATCTGGTCCAGTGTGTCATTCAAAGCCATTGTTTCCTTATTGATTTTCTGCTTAGGTGATCTATATGTATAACTGGGCTGTTAAAGTCCCCAACTATTACTGTATTATTATAATGAGTTCCTTTATGTTTTTTATTAATTGTTTCATATATTTGGGTGCTTCTAAACTGGGGACATAAATATTTACAATTGTTAGATCCTCTTGTTGGACAGACCCCTTTTTTATGATATAGTGCCCTTCTTCATCTCCTGTTATAGTCTTTTGTTTAAAATCTAGTTTGTCTAAGTATGGCTACTCTAGCTTTCTTTTTATGTTCATTAGCATGATAAATGGTTCTCCATCCTCTCACTATCTGAAGGTGTCTTTAGGTCTAAAATAAGTCTCTTGTAGGCAGGATATTAATGGGCCTTATTATTTTTTCTTATCCATTCTCACACCTAAGTCTTTTGATTGGAGCATTTAGTCCATATACATTCAGAGTAGTTATAGATAAATATGAATTTAGTTCCATTTTATTACTTGTTTTGTCATTGTTTCTGGAGTTTCTCTCTTCATTTCTAGTCTTTCTCACTGAAAGAGTCACCTTTAATATTTCTTGCAGGGCCAGTTTAATGGCATGAAGTCCTTTAGATTTTGCTTGTCTTGGAAGCTCTTTATCTCTCCTATTCTGAATGGCATCCTTGCTGGATAGAGTATCCTCGACTGCGTACTTTTTCCCTGTAGCACATTGAACATACCGTGCTACTCACTCTGGCCTGCCCAGTTTCTGAGGAGAGATCTGCTGCTTACCTTATTTGTCTTCCTTTGTAAGTTAGGGACGTCTTTTGTCTTGCTGCTCTTAGGACTTTCGATTTTGCAAAATTTAACTATGATGTGTGTTGGGGTTGACCTGCTTTGTTGATTTTGATGAGAGTTCTCTGTGCTTCCCAGATTTGGAAGTCTGTTCCCTTCCCCAGATTAGGGAAATTTTCAGCTATAATTTCCTAAAATAAACCTTCTGCCCCCTCTTCTCCCTTCTTCTTTGGGGACTCCTATGATACAAATATTACATTTTATGGAGTCACCGAGTTCCCTAAGTCTATTTTTATAATCCAAGATTTTTTCTTCCTTCTTTTGATCAGCTTCGTTATTTTCCATAATTCTTTTCTGTGTAATTTATTGGTTCCTCTGATTCATCAATCCTTGTGGTCTTTGTATCCAGTTGTTTTCAAATCTTGGTTGTTGCATTTTTCATTTCAGCCTGATTAATTTTAAGTCCTTTTATCTCTGTGGTAGAAGACTCCCGGGTGTCTTCTATACTTTACTCAAGTCCAGCTAGTACCCTCATAATAGTTGCTTTAAATTCTGGATCAGTCATATTAAGTATTTTTCCATTAGATCCCTAGCTGTGACCTTTTCTTGTTCTATCTTTTGGGATGAGCCCTCCATCTTGGCATTTCATCTAGGTCTCTGTCTTCTCTGTGTTAGGAAAGCCTGTTATGTTTCTTACTCCTGAGAGTAATGGCTTTATGGAGAAGAGGTAATATAATATCCAGGGCCTAACACTTCAGGATGTCACTTCAGGATACAAGCATGTGCTGTATGCACTCTGCTGCTGTGTTATGGCTGCTTTCTCCCTCAGGTCAGTTCTCTGCAGGGTTTCTCCTTGCCTGCAGTAGGGAGTGTTTGGACATTGGCCAAAATGTGGCAAATTTTAACTAGGTGTGTTTTGATCTGCTTATTAAAAGAAACCTGATGCTATTTCCACTAGAGCTAAAGCTTTGCAGGACCCCTATGGTCAGTACACATGATGTGTATAGGGGATTGTGGGGGTATTCTGGGGAAGAGGCCTGTTGCACTGGTCCTCAGATACACTTTCAGCAGAGCGCAGGGGGCCAGGACTTGGAGTAAGCAATTTGGGCACCAGTGTTGGTGCTTTGATGTTTAATGAATGAAGTTAGTTTATGCTAAGGGACAGAGGAGGGAAATGGCACCAGCCAGCTCCTTTATACTTTATGTTTGCTACTGTCAGGAAAGCCCTCCCAGATGAGCAAAGAATTTCCCCCCCCCCCCATGCGCTGTAAATATTTTTCAGATCAATGTTGTCACACTGTCTGTATCTGGGTTGCTTGCCTGCCTGGACCAGTGCAGTGCCCTTTGGGCAATATCCAACTAGACCAGCTGATTTTTAAAACTCTCAACTTTAGGGATCTGGTGTGGAGGGGACCTGCACTGATCATTCTGGAGGACAGTCTTGCAGTGGTGGGACTGATACAGGTTTGACCCAGAAGGGTGGCTGCACCAGATCATAGGAGTGTGGGGTTTAGAGCAAAGCACACTAAAGAGCCAGTGTCCAGGTTAGCTGCCCTCAGCAGTTGTCTCCATGTCTATGCTGAGGGGTGGGGGAGAGAAATGGCACCGACCAGATCCTTTGTCTCCAGAGAGGTTATGCCACCTTTTCTCAATGTGCTCCAAGAAAGGGGACCCATCTCGCCCAGTTGTCTCAGCTGATTCACAAATTGCACCTTCTACCTCTGTGTTACCTGCCTGCTTTCTCTACACAAGCACTGAAGCACCCTCGGGGCTCTATACTAGCCATGCCACAGACCTCTAAAATTCCAGTTTTTGACCTCCACTGATTGCAATATCCATGAAAATCAGCCCCACTCACTTTCCCAGTGAATGGCTTTGGGGGAGTGTTTTCCTTGTGCTATCTCCGATGCACTCCTCTCTCCCTCTTTCTCTCTCCCTCTCCAACCAGGGCAGGCTCCCTCCCCTCCAAAGCACTCCTGATCCATTTCTTTCCAAACCTATCTCAGTACCTCCTACCTTCTACAACGTGGCCTCCTCTTTCGCTCTAGTTGTACAATGTGTTCCGTCAGTCCTCAAATTGATTTCCTGGGTATTCAGAATCATTTGATATTTGTCTAGCTCTGTTCAAGGAACAAAGCATGCCTAGGGTCCTCCTCCTCCTCCACCATCGTAGCTCTCCTCTTGCAATTGGCCCTTCTCCTGAATGCTAGACATCCAATAGAAAGTGCTTGTACGTTTCATACTTACTTCATACTTAATATCTCCACATTTTAACTCTCCAAATTCTCTCTACACATGCACTCCTCAATGCATTTCCTCTTACAGTCAAAGGCAAAGCTCTTCAGCCACTTGTCTCATAATTCTTGGAGTCATGTTTCTTTTTAATCTTTACACTCAGTAACTCACACAGCTTCTGTGTTTACAATATCCATCACCTCCACTTGCCAATAGTTCATCACTTCCTGCCTTGGAACTGGATTATTAAAAAAGTTTCCTAATTTACTTCAATATTTCTTTTCTCCTCACTACTATTATCCTTATACTTATTCTCGAGATATGACTGCCATGTAGAGCACTCCTATAAAAGATGCCACACCTCAGAAGCATCATTTACATGGAAGAAATCATAATTTTTTACATTTACTATGGCAAATTTCCAGCAGATGATAAAATACTTTGTTCTAACAAGTACATTAAAAATTTTTTTTTGCAGTATATGGAAGTAAAGGACTTAAGAAAGGAATGCTTTTACTAATTTGCACCCAGTGCCATATGGAATAATCGGCCCTGAATAAAGTTAACTTTCTAGAACATTAAGTTGTTCCACTTCTCCAGTTAGGAGGCCTTAAATTCCTCTTTTAAGATAGTCTAAGTGGTACAAAGTCCTAGTGTACCCAAGTACATTTTTTTCATATCCACCTTGTGCTTCAGCCCCATGGTGAGGATTTGTTGTCAAAATTTTATTTTACCTACTTGAATTTTCTTCATCCCCTCCCCTCTCTTCTCTGCTTATCCAAATGCAAGTTAGACAACAAAAGCAAAAATAAACAAGTAGGGCTACACCAAACTGAAAAGCTTTTGCATAGCAAAGGAGATCATCACAAAATGAAAAGGCAACCTACTGAATGGGAGAAAATATTTGCAAATTATATATTAGAGGTTAATATCAAACTATATAAGGAACTTACAGAACTCAATAGCAGAAAAACAATCTGATTATAAATTGGGCAGAAGATACGAATAGATACTTTTTTCAAAGAAGAAATAGAGATGGCCAACAGGTACATGAAAAGATGCTCAACGTCACTAATCATCAAAGCAATGCAAATCAAAACCACAATGAGATATCATCTCACTTGTTGGAATGGCCAGTATGAAAAATACAAGAAATAACATGTATTGACAAGGATGTGGAAAAAGAAGGACCCTGCAGAGTGTAAATAATGTAAATTGGTTTAGCTACTATGGACAATAGTGTGGTGATTTCTCAAAAAAATTAAAAAAAGAACTACTATATGATCCAGCGATTCCAATTCTGGGTACTTATCCAAGGGAAAAAAACACTAACATGAAAAGATATATTTGCTCCCATGTTCATTGCAGCATTGTTTACTATAGCCAAGATATAGAAACAACTTAAGTGACAGATAAATGCACAAGTGAATATATGGACAAGTGAATATATATGTACATGTACATGTACATTGGTATTCTCAAACAGAATGAAATTTTTCCATTTTCAAGAACATGGATGGAGCTTAAGGGCATAATGCTAAATGAATTAAGTCACACAAAGAAAGACAAATATCATATGGTGTCACTTACGTGTGAAATCCAAAGAAGAAAGAAGAACAAAAGAAGAAAAACAAGAGAATAAACTGGAGACAGAGAACTGGTTAGTGATTGCCAGAGGCAGGTGTGAGGAAAATGGGTGAGGGAGTCAAAAGGTATACACTTCCTGTTATAGAATAAAGAAGTCCTGAGGAGGAAATGTACAGCAGGGTGACTATGGTTAATAATACTGCATTGAGAATTTGAAAGTTGCTAAAAGAGAAGATCTGACAGATTCTCATCACAAGAAAAAAATTGTAACTATGCATGAATAATGGATGTTAACTAGACTTACTATGGTGAAAATTTCACAACTTATACAAATACCAAATCATTACATTGTATACCTGAAACTAATAAAATGTTGTATATTAATTATACCTCAAAAGGAGTGGTTAAAAAAATTAAGCCAAAATTCATCTTTCTGATTAGATATTGCCAGGTAGCTTTGATTAATTTATTTACTTAAGCATTTATATAGAATATTGTAACAAACATATACAACTGTCCAGAACTTACTTATTGTAACAGGTTTAACAGGACTTAACATAGGTTGAATCATGTGAAATTGCCTTAAAAAAAAAGGTCAACTATTGTCACTTTCATATGGCCCGAAGTATTGTCTTTCCATTTTTAAGTAAAACCATCTTTTATATATTATTTACCCATTAAACCAGGGATCTGTTATGGATCCTAGAATGGGTTTTGCACTTTTAATAATTGTGAAACAGTATGAAAGAACATGAGTAAGAACTATATGTGGCACACAAAGCCTAAGACACACATATAGCCGGGCCGTCTGCAGCAAAGTTTGCAGACTCTTACACCAAACCATTGCCAACCGGGAGGGAGACCTTTTTGTTACCAACATGGCACAGTGCTTGGGACTCCCTAAGTGCTTTTCAAACTTAACTAAGAGACTGATGAATTTCCTAAGAAAAAACACAAGATGAAAATGGTCATAATTTTTTTTCCTCAATGAAACCTGTGTGAAAAAAAAATGAATTACAAATATTATTAGTTTGAGCACACTTTGCAACTCATCCGAACATCTATAACCTAAAGTAGTATAGTCAAATGATATAAAGCAAGGGTTTTCTTATGCTGCCAGCAACAAGGCCATTGGGTCAGAGTTATCTGTCAGTAATCCAAATAAATCCTGAGAGCAACTAGAGGTAGTGGTGGGAGAGGATGTGTGTGACATAGTGCTGCTATTACCTTTAAAATTTGTTGACACTGGAAGTCCTTAAAAAAAAAAAAAAAAAACACAAAAAAAACTCTTCCTGAACTGCATCATTGCAAAGTGCTTAAAAACTTGGTCCAAGAGCCCAGGCACTTCATCACTGGCCACATTCCCACTGAAGAAATGATCTAGAGACGATTGCTCTTAAATCAAAAAAATGCAAAATTGTACTTGGCAGCCATAATGCAGGGAAGAAAAATTCTGCTTGGAACAACAGCCTTTTCCTCTATTTCGTACACTCACATTTTTCTCTTGCTCTTACTATTATGTTTGGTATACCCTGACAGCTTAGAAACAAGGGATCTTTTCCAGTATCTTTTTGAAAATGGGGTCTTATGAAAGCGTTTGGTAAGTTAAATTCATCCCTTTGCAGTTAACCTCAAAAGGTATTGTTGCTGGTATTTTCACCAAGACATTTAAAAAGTGCTTTGGAAATGGAGAATTATCGAAACACTCATTTCCTGTTTTAGTTCTGTGTCATATCACAGCTGTGCTCAATTACAGCTTTTTGAAAAGCATCAGACAGCAAACAATGTCTTCCCCCCCTCTTCTTTGTAATTCTTCAAAATAAATAAATAAACAAACACACAAAACCAACACTTTCAGTTGGAACCCCTCTCCAATGCTTTTAGAATTACAGACATATTAAAGTATCATTTCTGAGCAATAGAAAAAAAAAAAGGCACATTTCTAACAAAACAGCATAGTGCAGGGAAGTTTTTTTATTTCCAGCTATGTCCCAGAGTTGCTAGTTTCTTGCTGAACATCATAACTGCCAAACGAAGTCATTTTAAACTCACCATGAAAAGCTTTTTCACATTGCAAATACAACAGTGTTTCTGGGACTAGGTATACAAGGTAGAATCTTCCTCATGAAAGTAAACGGTACGAGTAATTCTGAGTAGCTACATATCTCCATCAAGTTGAGGAGCTTATCCAAAAATACTGAACAATCTAGATCTCTTAGCTATTGTTTGGCCTTTATTCCTGACACACAAAACTCAGACAATCACTAGACCATAAAACAAGAGCCAAACCCTTTGCGCAACATTTAAAACTTTTCACAGTTGGGTTCGTTATATTTCAAGCCCAATGAGTGCATTTCAGGACTGATCTCCTTGACTTCTGAACGGAATTTGATAGGATTAACCACTCCTTACAATTTAGAATATATTTTCTTTGCTGTATAACACAGACAGCATTTTCCTCTCTTTCTTTTTAAAATCTCTTAGATATATATTTGTTCTTTTCCTTTAAGCTTCTGAAATATTAATGATAGTAGAAAGAGCTACGTCCTCTCTGAGGCTGCTTCTATTATCGCTGCATACTTTCCTTGGGTCATATATTAATCTTCCTAGGTCTTCAGTTGCCTTAGTGGTTAAGACCGCTGACGCTGGGACCAAGTTGTTTGGATTCGGTCCTGGGTCTGTCATTTGCTAACCTCTCCTTGCCTTTGTTTCTTATCTATAAAATGGGAACAACATTAATTAGTATCTACATTAAAAGGGTTATTGTGAGAATTAAGGACTTGGTATGAGTAAGGCATTTAAAACAGCCACTAGGACATGATATGTTCTAAATGAACATTTAGTGTCCTTCTCATTACTGTATTCATGTTGGTGATCACTAATTTTACTCTGTCAACTCAAAACTCTCCTCCTGATTCCTGAAACTACCACATCCATCTGACATATCTTTCCTCTCAGAGGTCACACAAACTCTAAGACTTAACACTTCCCACACTGAATCCCTGTTCTCATCTACCAGTCCCACTTTGTTCCTTTCTCTGAGATCTATAGCTCAGGTTAACTACCACCAACCCAGGTGCTTAAGATAAGGATTGTGCATCCAACCTGCCAACTTTTTATTTTTCTCCACATCAAATCCATCACCAAATCCTGTTCATTCTAGGTCCTCTTAGGACTCAAATTATTTTACTTCTTTTGAATACTACTTGTCACAACCCTGTATTGAACCACCTCCACTTATTATAGTCCTTCCTTTTTAATGATGTTGCCTCTGACTCTTTCAAGTATTATCTGATTTCCATTCTATAATCTACACCCCAGCAACAGTAAATATTCTAAATCACATCAACGTCCATTTATGTCCAATGGCTTCTCATTGCCTTCAGGATGAAATTTAAGTGTCCATATCATGACTCACCATAACCTTCAGGGTATTCCTTGCCAACATCTCCAGCCTAGTTCTACATAATTATCCCCTCACTGTACGCTAAACTCAGCTTAGGTTGAAATCTATCCAGTTCCCTATCATATCTTTGGCTTTTGGACTTTTGTATGATTTCTTCTCTGCCCGAAACACTGTTTGTACACCAGTTTGCCTCACATAAGATGTAACATTTTCAGGAAGCTTTCTCAACATACCAAGTCCCAAGTAGGCATTCTCTAAGTATCTCATAACACGCTATATGATTTGGTATTTTTTCTTTCTGAAATGTTATTACTGTGAAGGCAGGAACTGAATCATCTCTCTATTCATAGCAGTTAACTCACCGCCTGACATATAGTAAGGATTCAAAGGATATGTGATGAATAAAGGAATAAATAAACATGTAAATACATATATTGTTTATTATGCACCTTATGTTTCACCCACATCAAAACTTAGTTCTGTCCATACCTATGTTAAGACCTCTTGTGATTTTTCCTAGTACACATAATTGTAAGTAAATTTTAAACTTCTAAAACAGGTACCATCTGTAACATACTGTATGTGACACAGATGTGGAGTGTTGTCATTCATTAATACAACAGATTTATAATGGAAAATTTATTTGGGATAACGGCAGGGGTTCTGAATTCTGTAAATCTTGACTCCTTGGGTATTCATCCAAAATCTTCCTTAATTGTGGAAGACCAACATCTTAATTGTGGAAATGTCAACATCTTTGACAGTAATCTGAGCTTCTTATGAGATTTTCAGTCCTTCCTGATTTCTGGTTTCTGTCCTGATTAGCCTGTGAAATCTGGATTTTGTTGATTGTAATATCAACAAAATAAGTATCTTATATTAAAAGGAAAATGAATCAAAATACATGAAACGAACATGTGGGAAAGATGGTACTTAGATGTTCAAGGCCTGCCAATACCTATGAAAGATAAAGAAGCTGGAAGATATTTTTAGATATCATAAAGTCCAACCCACTTATTCTATAGATGAAGAGAGCTACTAGTTGGCCAGAGATGTTAAGTGGACACAAATTACTAAGCTACTTATTAGCAGAGCTGGGTTTGAAATTTTTCAGTCCTGAGCACTTTCTACTCACTCATATGACTTAAGAGAACTTTTATGTAAAGCTTTAGGGGATTATAAATTGATTACTAAAAAAGATTCACAGGTAACACTGGCTGTGAAACTGTTGAAGGAAATACCATTGTAATCATTCTTCATACCTCCTGTCCACTTTTAAGGAATTTCTCAAACTTGATGTCAGTATGTACTCTCTTGGCTCAAGTAGGAGTGAGTTAGACGACTTACTGGGTTAGGCTACAGAGAGGAACAAAAATGTGGCAAGGGTAAAGCAAAGTGACAAATAAGCAATAAACAAAACCACCAGTATTTTGGAAAAATGTTAAGAGTCCTTTTGTAAAATGTATTGTTCAGTTTTATCTAGTTCTTTTTATAACGCTGATTCCCCATACTTCTAAGGGTTAGAAAAGTGGAGACTTTTGGTTATTAAAGTCAAAAGAAATATATTTCTATTATTTCTTTCCTCATAAGATTCTCTGAGGACTATGACTGTCAGTACAGGTTTAGAATTTTTATGTAGATTCCTGCCTATACCATGTGTTTTTTTTTTCTTTTTTTTACTGTTTATTTATTTTGGAGAGAGAGGAGGGGCAGACAGAGAGAGAGACGGAGACACAGAATCTGAAGCAGACTCCAGGCTCTGATTTGTCAGCACAGAGCCCGTTGTGGAACTCGAACCCACAAACCTCAAGATCATGACCTGAGCCAAAGTCAGACACTTGACCGACTGAGCCACCCAGATGCCCCTCCACCTGTGTTTTTTAACTGACCTCTTATTCTCAGGTCTCTGATCCACTATATATTCTATCCTACAAGCAGATTTTTTTTCCCAAACCAGAAGACTGCTCATAAAGGTACACTTTGATGATCTTAAAAAAATCACATCTCCCAGTGTTTTTGGTTACTGTTTAAAACCAACACTTTTCAATGCTGTTGTTCTCTAACAATAGATAACAAATATTGGTCATATCATTTCTCAGCATAAACTGCCCTGAAAAAGTTCTCTATTGTCTGTAATCCTTACTTAATGATCATTTATTCTCTGGCCTCAACTTACCTTTCTAGCCTCCTTTTCTCTCCAAACTTTGCTCTCCCACTCTTTCTTCCCCATTTTACCTCAGTACACCTAAACTTTCATATTCCCTTCCCTGTTAATGCCAGGAGTCTCTGCACACCTTTCGTACTGTTCATCAACTCCTTCCAACTGAGAAGCATTGGAAAAAGCTCCTGGACAGCTCTTCAAGAAAATAATCCAAGAGACCTCAAAGAACAGCTTTAATTCAATGAGTTTTCATAAAAAGTACCTAATCTTTGAGAGCTTAAAAAAGAAAAAAGCCCTTATCTCTTGGCATTCTAAGACCATATACAACTCTTAAGAACAGAGTCATTATTAAACATCTCATGATACTAATGAATAAACATTGACTGCAAAATCTTTTTTTTTTTCCACTTTGAAGGAACTTTCCAATTCACTTCTCCATTTCAACACATTTTATCTCTGTAGGTAGAATCCTTGGGGAATCAGTTTATGATCAGAAGGTAGTCTAGGCAGTATGAGATTAGAGCATGGTTGTTAGGACATTGATGACTCTAATGTCCCGAGACCAGCTGGGTCAGATTCATCCTTCTCCACAATGAGAAGTCACAGTTGAAACTGTTGTGTTCAACACTTTTCCTTGGACAGAGTTTTCAGGGACTCTGCCAAGGTCTTCTCTGAATACTCAAGTCCCTTCCGTCCATAGTAAGGAAATATCTTTATTTACATTTTATTTAGGGTCACTGACCCAGTGACAATCTCATTAAGATGACTTTATAGACCAGTGCATGGATATATAATATATATTATATTGTATGTAATCTATAATGTGCTTAAATATGCATCTATATTATGCATATATATTTCATAATCTATAATGAGCATATTTTTAAGATCAAAGAGGGTCTTAGTTTTCCTGTGCTTCAGTCTCTCTAGGAAAATTGCTTTGCCCCATACATTGACCTTGCTGCTTTAGTATATATTTATTAAACTCTATTATAGTTATTTCTCTACAATAAGACCATATTTTCAGTAAAATATATTTTTATATAAAATATACTCATATCTATTAGAATGAATTAGTCAATCAGTGATGAGACTTCCTCAGTAAGTTGCCACATAATGTAAAATTTCCATCATTATACTTCTTGTTGATTAAATTTAGACATTAAAATATGACTTTAAATAGAGGGGAAAACTAACATTTATTGAAAACCTACTATGTATAAGATTTCTTATATTGCTTTTGCCTTTAGTATTCAAAAATAGCAATAGGTAAAAACAGAATAAGGCAGAAAGAGAATATGCATCCCCTAGGAAACTGAAGATCAGAAAGAATAAATAGCCCATGTTATGTAGCTGGTAAGTATTATAACAGATTTTAAAACCAGGTTTCTGGGGCATCTAGGTGGCTCAGTTGGTTGTGTGTCCAACCTTGGCTTAGACCATGATCTCACGGTTTGTGAGTTTGAGCCCCACATCACACTCTCTGCTGTCAGCGTGGAGCCTGTTTTGGATCCCCTCTCTCTCTCTCTCTCTCTCCCCACTCTGTGCTATCTCTGTCTCTCTCTCTCAAAAATAAATAAAACATTTATGAAAATAAAAAAACAGGCTTTTGTACAAAGTTTCACTATTTTGAGGTCTCAAGAGAAATGGAGAAAAGAAAGGTATATTTAAGGAGCATGATGCTAAAATGTGCCTGGGTTTTTATGTTTCTGTTTATATAAAGGTTTTGGAGTTTGCAAAAGAGAAAAAGAAGCTAGAAGAGGGCCTTCATGGAGCTCTTCATGGAGAAAAGTGAAAAACAAACTTGTCTATAAGTGATGTGATTGAGATCTGACAGAAACCTAGAAGGGCTGTCAGCCAGTCAGCCTATGATTTCATGAACTTTATAAGGAAAGAGGGCAGTGAAGAAAGTTTTAAGAGATACGTTTTTTTGAAACTTTTTCCTTCTCATCAAAATGGAGTAACTTTCCACAAATGTTCCTCTAAGAAACTTCCTGTAGTTGTTATGAACACTTATTTCCAGGGATGATACTTTACCCATCATTTTGTTTGTTTTTTCTTTTAAAGCAAGGTGAACAACAAATCCCACAAAGCACCTAAAAAATAACTTCTTCAAGTTATTCTGAAGAACAAAGAACACCTATGAAAAAAAAATCCTAGAGCTAACATTATAGTTAAGGCTGAAAACTAGGTCATTTTCCCTTAAAAATTGGGATCAAGGTAGTTGAAACACCACTACTATTCAGCCTCATGCTGAAAATTCTAGCTACTACAGTAAGATAAGACAAGAAAATAGAAGGTATACAGACTGGGAAGAAAGAAATAAAACGGTCTTGATTGACAAGTGATATGAATGTCTATACAGAAAAGCCCAAAATATCAACAAATATATTCCTGGAACTAATAAGTGATTATAGCAAAATTGTAGGACAGAAGATTAATATACGAACTCATCTACTTTTCTATATGCCAGGAACCAACAATTTTAATGGGACATTAAAAACACAGTACCCCCCAATTTGAAAATAAACTATAAATAAATAAAAAAAAACACAGTACCATTTACAATAACACCAAAAATAAAATAAGTGTAAGCCTGACAAAATATGTACTAGATCATCATGCAGAAAACTGCAAAACTCTGATGAAAGAAATCAAAGATGATCTAAATAAATAGAGATACTCTATATACACTAATTAGAAGGCTTAACATTTTTAAGATGTCAGTTTTTCCCAACTTGATCTGTAAATGTAATGTAATCCCATTCAAAATCCTAGCAAGCTTCTTTTGTAGATATCAACAAACTGATTCTAAAGTATATATGGAAAGTAAAAATACTTAGAATAATTAACGTGATACTGACGAAGAATAAAGTTGGAGAACTGACACTAATTGACTTCAAGAATCTTACTATAAAGCTAGAGTACTCAAGACAATGTACTATTGGCAAAAACATAGACACACATATTAATGGAGCAAAATAGAGAGCCCAGAAATAAACCCACATAAATATATTTAACTAGTCTTTTGAAAAGGAGCAAAGACAATTCAGTGGAGAAAGTATAATCTTTTTCAACAAGTGGTGCTGGAATAATTGCATCTTCATATTCAAAGATATGAATGAAGACACAGTCCTGGGGCATCTGGGTGGCTCTGTCTATTAACCCTCCAAATTTGGCTCAGGTCATGTTCTCATGGTTTGCATGTTCGAGTCCCATATTGGGCTCTGTGCTGACAGTTCAGAGCCTGGAGTCTGCTTCATATTCTATGTCCCCTCTCTTTCTCTGCCCCTTCCCCATTCACACTCTGTCTCCCTCTCTCTCAAAAATAAATAAACATTAAAAAAAGACATAGATATTACGTATCTCACAAAAATTAACTCAAAATGAAATAAGACATAACTAGAAAATCAAAAAGTATTAAAATTCTAGGAGAAAACTTTGGAGAAAATCTCAATAACCTTGTGTTCAGCTATAGCACAATACGTGACAGAAAAACTGGTAAGTTGGACTTCATTAAAATTAAAAACTTAAATCCTGAGAAAGACACTGCTAAAAGAAATCACAGACTTGAAGAAAGTATTTGTAAAACACATATCTGATAAAAGCCCTGTGGCCAAAACCTAAAAAGAAATAATAAAACATAATCTAGTTTAAAAATGGGTAAAAGATCTGAACAGAAAATCAACACATGAAAAAAAAATGCATGTGAAAAGATGGTCTCGCAATTTTTCAATAGTAAATTGCAAATTAAAACAATAACACAACTCTTCTGCACAACTTCTAGAAAAACTAAAATACAAAAAAAATCTGACAATGCCAAACATTCATGAGAATGCAATGCAGCAGGGCTATTTATTGCTAGTAGGAATGCAAAATGTGGTGGGCATATTCACTTTGGAAGACAGTTTGGCACTTTCTTACAAAGTTAACACAATGAATGCATGTATCCCACTCCAAGTATTTACCCAACTAATTGTAAAATATACATCCACACAAAAATGTACATGTGAATGTTTATCGCAGTTTTACTAATAATCGCCAAAACTAGAAGCAACCCAAATGTCTTTCAATAAGTTAATGATAATAAATTGTAGTAATCCTATACAATGGATTATCATTCAGTGATTTAAAAAATGAGCTCCCAAGACACCAAAAGATAGAAAATTTAAATAAAATTAAATAAAATACCCAGCCTGATAAAAAAGCTCTATTTTCTATGATTTAAATTAATGACATTCTGGGAAAGGCAAAACTATAAAGTTGGTATAAAGATCAACAATTGCCAAGAAGAGTGAAAATGGATGAAGAATTAAATAGGTGAATCACAGGGAATTTTTCAGGCAGCAAAACAACACTGTATGATGCTTTGATGATGGATATATGACATTTTGCTTTTGTCGAAGCTCATAGAACTCTGTAGCTTAATACTAAGCGTTAATATATTCAAATTAAAAAGAAAATACATAGAAGTTAAAAGGATCCAGGATGGAATAAAGACTGTGACAAAGAATCTAACTACAGTAGAAATGTATGAAATAACCTTACTGAAAAATGTGGAGAAATGGTAATGACCTAACTACAAGGAAAATTAGTAAAGTCTGTAAAATTAAAGCCAAAAGGCACGATACATAAGCACTCTACTCTTTTTGATACAGTTGTTTCCAGTGGGGTTTTAATTAACGACTCTTATGTATTCAGGAATTAAATAGGTAAGTAAGTGAATGAGGAATGATGGGAGCCAGGGTCCTCCCTGCAAGAATGTGAGATTACAGATAAGTAAATGGTGGAAGCCAAAAATATTTATGTAGTAATAGTGTTCAAGACATCAGTATGAATTCCTGTTTAGCTTAAAGTAGATACAGATGGCTACAGATATTTATAGATATGTGCGTATATACAACTTACTACACGGATACATGTTTCTGCTCCATTCAGTCCTAAAAGCAATGAAAACTCCCTCAACAAAGTAGGTTTAGAGGGAATATACTTAAACATAATAAAGGCTGTATCTGAAAAACCCACAGTTAATATCATCTTCAGTGGGAAAAAAACTGACAACTTTTCCTCTCTAGTCAGGAACAAGACAGGGATGTCCACTCTTACCACTGTTATTAAACCTAGTACTGGATGTCCTAACCAAGGCAATCAGACAACAAAAAGAAATAAAAGGCATCCAAATCAGCACAGAAGAAGTTAAACTTTCACTATTTGTAGATGACATCATACTTTATAAAGAATTCAAAAGACTTCACCAAATAATTCCTAGAACTGATACACAAATTCAGTAAAGTTGCAGGATACCAAATCAATGTACAGAAATCTGTTGCATTTCTATACACCAATAATGAAGCAGAAGAAAGAGAAATTAAGAAAGCAATCCCATTTACAACTGCACCAGAAACAGTAAGATATCTAGGAACAAACCTAACCAAAGAGATGCAAGACCTGTATTCTGGAAACTATAAAACACTGATGAAAGAAGCTGAAGCTGACACAAAGAAATGGAAAGACATTCTATACTCATGGATTGGAAGACCAGATACCATTAAAATGTCTATACTACCCAAAGCAATCTACACATTTAATGAAATCCCTATCAATATACCAATAGCGTTTTTTCATAGAACTAGTAACAACAATCCTAAAATTTGTATGGCCCACAAAACACTCCAAATAGCCAAAGCAATCGTAAAAAAGAAAAGCAAAGCTAGTGGCATCACAATTCCATACTTTAAATTATGTCCCAAAGCTATAGTGATCAAAATAATATGGTACTGGCACAAAAACTGACATATAGATTGATGAAATCAAATAGAAACCCAGAAATAAACCAAAACTATATGGTCAGTTAATCTGTGACAAAGCAGAAAAGAATATCCAATGTGAAAAAGACAGTCTCTTCAACACTGGTGTTGGGAAAACTGGACAGCAACATGCAAAGGAATGAAAGTTGGACTACTTTCTTCCACAATACACAAAAATAAATTCAAAATGGAAGAAATACCTAAATATGAGATAGGAAACCATCAAAATCCTGGAGGAGAACACAATCAGTAACGTCAACATTGGCCATAGCACCTTCTTTCTAGATATGTCTCCTAAGGCAAAGGAAACATAAGAAAAAATTGGGACTTCATCAAAATAAGAAGCTTCTGCACAGTGAAGGAAACAATCAACAAAAGTAAAAGGCAACCTACAGAACTGAAGAAGATATTTGCAAATGACATATATGATAAAGGGTTATATCCAAAATCTATAAAGAACTTATATAACTCAACACCCCAAAAATGAATACCCAATTAAAAAATAGGCAGGAAACAAGAATAGACATTTTCCAAAGAAGACATCCAGATGGCCAAAAGACACATGAAAAGATGCTCAACATCACTCACCATTAGAGAAACACAAATCGAAACTATAACGAGATACCACATCATACCTGTCTGAATGGCTAAAATCAACAACACAAGAAACAATAGGTATTGGTGAGGATGTAGAGAAACGGGAAGCCTCTTGCCCTCTTGGTAGGAATGCAAACTTGGTGCAGCCACTCTGGAAAATAGTATGGAGGTTCCTCAAAAAAGTTAAAGACAGAGTTACCCTATAATCCAACAATGGCAATACTAGCTATTTACCGAAAAAATACTAATTCAAAGGGGTATCTGCACCCCAATATTTATTTCAGCATTATCTACAATAGCCAAATTATGGCAACAGCCCAAGTTTCCATCAAGTGATGAATGGATAAGGAAGATGTGGTGTATATACAATAGAATATTACTCAGCCATAAAAAAGAATGAAAGCTTGCCATTTGTAAGACATGAATGGAGCCAGAGAGTATTGTGCTAAGCAAAATAATTCAGTCAGAGAAAGACAAACACCATATGATTTCACTCATATGTGGAATTTTGGAAACAAAACAAACAAGCATAGGAAAAAATGAGAAAGAGGAAAACCGAGAAATAGACTGTTAACTGTAGAGAACAAACTGATGATTACCAGAGAGGAGGTTGGTAGGGAATGGGTGAAATCGGTAATGGGGGTTAAAGAGTGTACTCACTGGGCTGAGCACTGGGTGTTGTATGGAATTGCTGAATCACTATATTCTACACCTGAAACTAGTATTACACTGTATGTTAATTAACTGGAATTTAAATAGAAACTTTAAAAATAAATAAATAAAAGCAATGAAACCCCAGTAGCAATGAACACATCAGTAAGCACAAAACTCAGATCTTAATTTCTTCTAAAAGGAACTAGGACTGCCCGTTGGAGAAAAGACTGATTCTAGAACTGGGGCAAGAAATACCTAAGATGACTACAGAGTATGTTATAGCGCCAGAAGGTTAGGAAGTTCTAAAATAAAAAACAAACAAATCACATTAAGAGAATATATCAAAGTGTCATCTTTTAGCTTCATTTCTTTCTGAGCTCCAATGGGCACAGTCAAACCAATTTGAGCACAATAAGGTAGTACTAGAACACAGCCCAGAATATAAAACAATTACCTATGATTCTGTAATGACATAAATACATATATAAATAAGTGGGGAAGGACAGACAGTCCCCCACTTATGTAAATATTCTGCCCTCCAGAAGGATTAGCTCTCCTCCCCTTAAGTGTGAATTTCCTTCCAGAAATGGAACTATAGAAAGGATTTTTAAAAACCAACCAAACAAACAAAATCAGCGGATTTACAGAGAAGAAATCTGACAAACACAACCTCGGCCAGGTAATCAAAGTTAACATCAACAGTGATAAATCATGTTAATGGTATGTGTTCTTGATATGACGTGATGCCAATGGTACTTTAGCTCTCCCCAAATCTCATAATTACACTTTAATTATGAATAACACCACAGGCAAATTCCAAAAAAGGACATCCTACAAAATACCTGACAAATACCCTCAAAAAATGTCAAGGTCATCAAAACTAAGAAAAGCATGAGAAACTATCAGATCCAAGAGAAGCCTAAGAAGACACTGCAAATTAGTGTAGTAAGGTGTCCTTAATGGGATCTGGAGTTAGAAAAACGACAGTAGGTAAAAACTAAAGAAATCTGAATAAGCCTTATGCGTTAGTTAATAATGTATCAATACTGATTCATTAACTGTAACAAATATATTATACTAATTAGGATGTTAATAATAAAGGAAACAGGGTATATGGGAACTCTATTATTTTTTAATTTTGTTATAAATCTAAAACTATTTATGAGAATCTATTTGATTTAAAAGAACAAAAATCAAAGTACCTAGTATCTTCTAAGCTGGAACAATCTCAGCAAGATATAAATAATGGTGGTATTAGATTATAATCATAAGCATAAAATAAATATCCTTGAGTCCAACTGATAAATGTAGAAGGAGCAGGAGAAAATAGAAAGTTCTTATTATAACGTAATAGTAATAGTAGTTACAGGCATGAGCCACTGATAAATGTTGAAATTAGTGGACAAAGTTTGAGGGGAATAGGATATGTGCATAGTCTCAAGACATCTACTCTAAATATTTATTAATGGCAAAGTGAAAAATAGTAACCTTACAGTAGGGAAACTCTGGCAGACACCACTTATACTAAGGATTAGTATCACCAGAAATAAGTCATTTTAAACTCATTTGACCTTATGTACCCTTGATACAATACCCTGAGAAAAGTACATCACCTCTCTAGTTCTCTTCCTAATAATGCCTAACTCCAGTGTAGTCATGAGAAAGCAGACTATCCTACAAGGGATCTTCTACAGAATAGCTATCCAAAATTCCTCAAAATTTTCAAGGTCATGAAAGACCAGGAAAAACCTGAGGATTGGAAGAGACTGAGGTGACATGAAAACTAAATGCAATGTGCATTTAGATCAGATCCTGGAACAGGGTGAAATATGAATAAGCCATACGGTTTAGTTAATGGCATTGTAACAATGTCAAGGTCTTAGTCATGATAATTGTACTATGGTTATATAAGCTGTTAACACTCGCAGTCAGAATGAAGGGGATAGAATTCTGTACTATTTTTGCAACTCCTCTGCAATTCTAAAAACATCTCAAAAATTTTTTTAAAAACATCAAGTGAAACAAAATTTCCTTACAAAATTCTTTATACCAGTAAGGGTTTGCCTATTTTGATGTCTTTTCGGCTAAGTGGTGGTATTTAGCTAAGAGTCGCAAAGAGATAAATAATCTCTAAGTTCTTAATTAAATGATAAGGAATATTTTCCTCCTCCAAGAATGTAATAACTCCTTCAAAATAGGTCTGTTCCCTCATTTTCAAAATAACAAAGTTCTTGTTCTTTATAGTGTGTTTAGTAAAATACTTCAGTTTGCGATTGAGATTTGGTTTAGTGTCAGCTGGACTTCAATTATTTGAGAAAACTATTTAACCGTGACTCAAAGCCAGGTGCATAATAGATGCCAAGGGAAGAAATAAGTCATCCAGCCAGTTCAGACTTACGGCGAATTATTTTTTTTAAGCTAATAAGCTATTAAATTCGATGCGTATAACCACAGGCCTCTAATTTGTCAACAGCTAACTCTCTTTAGACACAATGTGACTTGGAGCACTTTATAAATTCATTCATTCTAACAGTAATTTTACTGACCAAGTGCCTTTATCTAATCTTATTTAGCTTTATAAAATAAATACAAACTTGAGAGGCATTCAGAGGTAGAAAAACTAGAGGTTTTAAGTGGATAGTTCAGGAACACAGTGGTAGGACTAGGTGTAGAACTCATGTCCTCTGATGCTCTTCCCCAGGTTCTGTGCCTGTTTTGTCGGCCAGCTGCAGGTGAACGGTCTGCTAGACACTGAAAAAACAACTTTGTTCTCTTTCATGAGATGTTCTCCTCACCACACCTTCAGGCCTTTTGTACCAACTCAAATATCCCTTTCTCTGTTTGCTTTCTTGAACCCCTATCTTTATTCTTCTGTTAATTCATTTAGGTATTTAAAAACATACTTAACACTTCGACTTTGTGCGAAGTGCTCTAGATAAAGACACGAAAAGAAACCAAACCATTCACATGTTAGTGGAGGTAGCCTGAATGTAAACACATCACAATTTTCTTTGAAGAGTGTATCAACTGGAGCTAATCAGGGGCACTAAGCTGCACAGAATAGGAATGATGAATCATGGGAAGAGGGATGGAAAGCTTCCGGGACAAGTACAGGTGTTTTCTCCAGTATGGTTTCTCATCGTCCTCACTGAATGGTGGTGTTCTTGGGGATATCTTCCGTTACGAGGACTAAAATTTACTAACGACGAAGGAAGGAAGCAATGAGCTTTATTCTGGTCTTTCCAAGGGTGACTCTAATGTTCTATTTACATTTTAACAGTGCCTTTTTCTGGGCCTTTGTAAAGGAGTCTTCTCCATAGCATTTTCCAGTCAGTCATTTTAATTAAGAATGATTCTGAAGCTCTTGCTCCTGCAATTCTGTCATTAAATCCATGGGGAATCTGACCTCATAATGTGCCTCAGAATTAGACTCAAATTACCCCAGAACCACTAATAATTTTTTTGTCCTGTTTCAACTGTAAATAGCTCAAAGTTCAGGAAAATAACATTTTTATGAAATATGTAGGAATGCATTTATGGAGGGTTTGGGGTGATTTTTTGTTTGTTTGTTTGTTTGTTTTGGTTTGTTTTGTTTTCCAATCTCTGCCTAATAATGTTACATTTATTGGCTGTGGATCATTGTGCTATTCATTGTGACTAATTATTCTACAGATCCTCAGAACGCAGAGCTCTGAACCTGAAACTAAGGTATATAGCAATACACAGGACGATTACAAGGATTTAGGTAAGAGAAGTAATACTTTTGGTTTGATACAGGGATCAACCCATGGTTTATACAGGAGATGGCATCTCAGAAAGAACTTCACACTTGGTGAAGGAGGTATTCCAATCAGAGGAAGAAACACTGGAGAGAAATGAGAGTGTGTGGAGAGATACAGGAAGCAACTGATCACCAGACGTGTGGCATGAAAGAAAAGAAAAAAAAAAAGGTGTGATAGTGATGAGGGAGCAAGGGGCAAGCTGAGGACAAAATACAGGCTGGCACACCAACCCCACCCTCCAGGTGGAATAGGGGTCATATTCCTCAGACACTCCTGGCTACCCAAGAACAAAGGAAAGGAGGTTAAGTGCTTGCCATGGTAATAAGGAAACTAAGGCAAATGAAAAATTAAATTCCCTTACTGCCTACAGCCCATGGACAAGTCTTTGAATCTGGCAGCATTTAACTCCCTTTAGGAGCTCAGCTGCCTTGATGATGATACTTTGCTAGGAGCAAAAGAGAATCCTACCTTAAGATTATTCCTACCTCGAGGACCCTTTATCTCAACTGCCCCAAGGTACAGGCTGGCAATCATACTCCAAGCTTATGGTCCTCCAATATACATCTGAAGGGTCTCATCACTGAGGTTTTATTAAATGGTAATAAGTGGCATTTCCCTAGCAACAGCTAGCTCCTGAAGGTCCAGAAAACCTTGCTTCCAAAATTCCTTAGAGATTTACTGTATCCCTGACCCCCTCCCAATCTGAGGGTATATAATGAGTTACCCATCACGACCCTATGCAGCTCTTCCTGCCCATGGGTCCTGTCCCCATGCTTTAATATAATCACCTTTTGGCAAAGACATCTTCAAGATTCTTTCTTAGCCATCAGTTCCAAACCCTATGGACACTCTCATCACCCCAAAGCTTCAATAGAATCATTTTCCTCCTAGCACCTACAGTCTAATGAGATATGCCTGGAAATTCATCATCCAGTGAGGTGTACCTAGAAAGACAAGTTACAAATATGCTCTTGAAACTTTGCTGGGATTATTCTTTAATCAGCAAAAACACAGGGAGATAGTGGAAGTTTTTAATTAAGAAAATTAGATACTCAGAAATATGCTTTATAAAATTTAAAGCTGGGGCACTGTTTAGGACAAGTTGGAATGTCATGGGGCAGAGTGACAAGTCATGTAACCTATGTCTTATAAAGAGATTATTTTATAAGATATGGAAATTTTTCAAATCTTACCAGTCTATAAACTCCTGGGACACAGACTGCATATTATTTCTTCACTACTGTATTTTCAGTGTATAATTTAGCATCAGGCAAACAATAGAACCTCCCTCACTAAATACTGGCTGAATTTAATAAAGGTCATCCAAAAATTATTTTTTTAAAAAAGGATTAAAAGCTATTGCTATATTCATTCATACATAAACTTAAGTGTCAATAAAATACGTGTGTGTGTGTATGTGTGTGTGTGTATGAAAAAAAGGAGAGAGGTGAAATAGAGAGCTATGTCATGTATGTATATACTCATATACATAAAGTGAGAAAAGGTACAGAATAGACATCCAGAAAGAGAAGACTATTACGCCCTGAGGCAAACACAAAAAAATTCCAGTGAATAATTAAACACAACTCAAATAAAAAGTAGATGAACTTTATTGAGAAGGAAAAAGATCTCATACATGGGGGCATTGTATGGACAATAAAGAGTACTCTGAGTTATGAGTGGATAGCTAAAATAATGCCCCATGAGCAATGATATCAAATACACAAGATAAAAGTGTCTGATTTCAACTGATATCCATTGTAGTTTATTAAAGTCTAATAACAAATGTCATGGGCTTAGAGAAACATTAAGTTGGTCAAATGATTTAGAGGGTAAGGTAACAGAAGTCAGAGTCCAGTTAGAAGGGATTAATGTATATATATAAACATGAGATTAAAAGCCCTTGAACTGACTTCCAGTTTCTAGTCTGGCACATAAGCAGCTGGTAGCTGACACTCCATTTCAAACAAGTACAAAATTAAATGAACTGAAAAATCAATAATTTCTCCTAGATCCATCAGAGAAATGAGGTCACAGGGCAACTGCTGCCCCCATATTGGACGCCAACAGGCAAATACAGAGAATTGTGACTTACTGCAGGCACAAGCTCCTTCAAGAACCAGTGCCAGGGTAAAAAATAAATAAATAAATAAATAAAAACTGAACAATACTGATAAAAAGATGGGGACTCAGAATCAACAAATCTGGGAGTTAAAACTGCAAGGGACCTAATCTTCGGGAGTCCTCCAACCATGTGAATTTTACATCTAGGAGCTTAACCAGGTTCTCACAGAGATTGAACCCCCTCATGCTTCCAGCAAGTGGATGAAAAAAGGAACCATTTCGAAACAGGTCAGAGCACTATGTTCTTCTTAACAAGGTCTGCCCTCAGGAGAGAGTATTTAAGCAGAGCCTAACCTTCTGGAGTTTTATCAGAAACTAACTGACCTGGGGGCAGAAGTACCCAATTCCAGCCCACTCTACCTATCCTGTCACACTGAAAAGTTCGTTGCAAGGACTGAGAGCAGGTGTCAAGTTCACAGTCCAGGGACAAAGGTTCACTAAAGACTGCTAAGCTTCTGAAACCAACACATAAAATGATAGAATATTTCTTCCCCCAAACCTCACCACTACATTACTAAACACCCATTTACGGCAGTTCCACGTACTTAGTACAACATTTCCAGCTATCAAGAAAAAAATTACACTAAAAGGCAAAAACACAGTTTGAAGAGAGAGAGCAAGTATCAGTACCAAACTCAGATACGGCAGCAATGTTGAAATTATTACACCAGAAATTTAAAACAGCAATGATTAAGATGCTAAAGACTCAAGAAGACACAGGCAAAAACAGATGGAAATGTAAGCTGAAAGATGGAAATTCTAAGAAAGAACCAAATGTAAATGCTAGAGATCAAAAACATTGTAATGGAAATAAAAAATGCCTTTGATATGCTCATTAGTACACTGCAAATGGCTGAGGAAAGCATCTCTGAACTCAAGGATATCTCCATAGAAACTGACCAAACTAAAAAGCATAAAAAAAACTGAAAAAACTAAAACACAATATGCAGTAACTGCAAAACAACTACAAAAGTTGTAATATACCTATGAGAATTTCAGAAGGAGAAAAAAAAAGCATAGAAAAAATATATGAAATAAATGACTGAGAATTTCCACACATTAATGTCAGACACTAATCCACAGATCCCATAGTTCAGAACACACAGAACAAGACAAATGTAAAAAAAAAAATCCTACACCTGGGTATATCATTTTCACACTAAAGATCAACTAAAAATCCAGAAAAGAGGCAGAAGTGGAGAAGGGAAGGGGGACACCTTACTTGTAGAGGCACAAAGAGAAGATTTACATCCAATTTCTCCTCAGATCACGGAAGCAAGAGTATAATATGTTAAAATAATTTCTTTGGAGAGACAGAAAATGATTAGCATCAGAACCTGAGATCTATTTAAAGAAAGCAGAAATATCAAAGAAGAAATAAGTAAAGATAAAAGAAAAGCTTCAATTTTTTTATTTTATTTTATTTTATTTTATTTTATTTTATTTTATTTTATTTTATTTTATTTTGAGAGAAATAGGGCTCAAGTGAGCAAGGGGAAGAGAGATAAAGTGAGAGAATCCCACAGGGAGCAGGGAGAGAGAGAGACGTGGGGCTCACCCAAAGTGGGAAAGGAGCTCACCCAATGTGGGACTTCAACTATTGAACTGTGAGATCATGACCTGGGCTGAAGTCAGATGCTTAACAACTAAGCTACTCAGGCACCCTATTCTTAATTACTCTAATATCAATTTGTTCAAAATAACAACAATGTATTTGATTATGTACATTTATGTATATGTGAAATGAATGGCAGCAATGGTACAAAAAATGAGAGGATAGAATTAGGATTATTTTGTCAATATAAAATAATCATACTACCTGTGAAATGATAAGGTGTTATTGGAAAGTAGATTTGGATTAGGTGTAAATGTATGTTGAAAATTCTAGGGCAGCCACTATAAAAAAGTAAAACAAACAAAAACTGATATGCTAACAAGGAAGAAAACAGAATTATATAAAACGATCAATTAAAACCATAAAAGCAAAACAGAAAAGATTAGAAGACAGAACTAGGAAAAAAAGAACTAAGGCAATGACAACAGTAACAAACACAGTAGATATCAATCCAATTGTGTAAATAATCACTTTGAACATTAATAGTATGACTACACCAATTAAAAGACAAATTGTCAGAGTAGATCAGAAGTAAGACCCAAGAATATGCTGATCGGAAGAAACCCACGTTAAATATAGACATATAAAATTAAAAGTAAGAGGATGGAGAAAATTATACCATGCTAACAATAATCAAAAGAAAACAGGGAAAGCTATATTAATTTCAGACATAGCAGATTTAAGACCCAAGGAAGGTTATTAGGGACAAAGAGAGGCATTGCATAATGATAAAAGGATCAATACTCCAAGAAAAAAAACAATCTTAATGTATATGCACCTAAAAACAGAGCATCAAAATAAATGAGACATAAACTGATAGAACTACAAGAAGAAACAGATGATCCACTATGATAGTTGGAGAGTTCAACACCCCTCTATCAGAAATAAACAGATCCAGTAGGCAGAAAATTATCAAGGTCATAGATGCGATAATCAACACCATCAATCAACTGGATATAATGGATATCTATAGACTACTAATAGCACAATACATGTTCTTCTCAAGTTCACATGGAGTATTTACCAAGTAAAACTTTGGGGCCACAGAAAACACCTTCGCAATTTAAAAACAATAGAAATCATGAAATGTTGGCTCTCAGACCACGATGGATTAAACTGTAAATCAATAACAGAAAAATACCTGTAAAATTCCTAAATACTTGGGGAGTTAAACATCATACTTCTATATAACACATAAGTCAAACAAGAACTCTAACAAAGTTAGAAAACGTTTTTAACAAAATGAAAATGAAAATATAACTTACCAGAATTTATAGAATGCACTGATAGCAGTGCTGTGAGGGAAATTTAAGCTTTGAATGTATGTATTAGAAAAGAAGAAAGATATATCATCAATCATCTAAGTTTCACATTAGAAAACTAGAAAAAAAATCAAAATCTAAAGTAAGCAGAATAAACGAAATAAGAACAAGTCGAGCAGAAATCAATGAAATTTAAAACAGGAAATTAATTGAGAAATCAACAAAAAGCTGACTCTGAAAAAATGAATAAAGTTGGTAAGCCTCCAGCCAGACTAAGAAAAAAATGAGAAGATACAAATCACTAATATTGGAAATGAATAAGGGAACATCACTAGCGACCTCATAGACATTAAAAGGACAATAAAGGAAAAGTATGAACAATTTTATGCCACAAATTTGATATCCTAAATAAAATTAACCAAGACCCTGAAAGACAAAATCTGCCGAACTCACACTAGACTAAGTACACCATCTGAATAGGCCTATATCTAATTGAATCACTAATCAGTAACCTAAAACAAAAAGCACCAGTCCCAGATGGGTTCACTGGTGCTTTCTACCTACCAAACATTTAAGGAGGAATTTATGCCAATTGTTTACAGTCTCTTTCAGAAGATAGATGAAAAAAAAAAATTTCCTAACTCATTCTATGAGGCAGCATTATCCTGTACCAAAACTAGACAAAGACATTACAAGAAAACTATAGCTATATCTCTCATTAGCATAGATAAAATATCCTCAAAAAATTTTAGCCAATTGAATCTAAATATGTATAACAATCTTTATACACCGCAACTAAGAGGGATATATTGCAAATCCACAAGGCTGGCTCAACAGCCAAAAATCATTTTCTGTAATTCATCATATCAAGAGGCTAAAGAGGAAAGAATCATATGATCGTCAAGACATGAAGAACTTGACAAAATCCAACACCCCTTCATGACAAAAATTCAGTAAACGAGGAATAGAAGTCAATTTGATAAAAAAAATAATATCTACCAAAAAACTACAGCTAACGTCATAATTAATGGTGAGAAATGAAGTTTTCTAAGATCAGGAACAAGACAAGGCTGGATGTTCTATTACTTTTGAACATTATATTGGAAATTCTAGCTAATGCAGAGAACACTTTTATAGTTTATTGGTTGTTGTTTTATATACTCTACACTATGTTACAAAGTTCTGTTTTTACGCCTTAAATTCTATTTTGTCCGATTTTTTAAAAAATTTTGCTCCAAATTTACCTGATTAAATTTTTGTCTTTGTTTTCAGTATTTTTGTATTACTTTCTTTTAAATAGATCTCTTATAAATAACATATTCCAGGATATTATTTTCCATTTTAATCTATAATTTTATATATTTTTATCATGAAGAGAACACATTTTCCTTTGTTAAAATCATTTTATATTTGAAGTTCTTTCTGCCTTTGTTTTCTATTTTTCTACTTTCAACATATGTGCTGCTCTTATGTTCTACTATCCTGCCTTCCATCTAAATTAATTTTTAAATTTTTAAATTATTTTCCAAGTTTATTTTTTTCTAGTACTTACATCTTATTATCTTAAACTCATGATCTTTGTTATTAATGTCCAACTCTTAGGTTTCTTTATTTTCCTGTAACCTCAATAAGATAAAAACCTTAAAATTCTCTCACTTTTCGGTGTTCTTGCTTTCTTCCCTTATCACATGCAACCACCACAAATTAATTCCAGGGATCTGTTGTAACTTCTTAAGAAAATAATGTGTGTTTTTTTAAGATTTTTTTTTTTAAGTAATCTCTACACCCAATGTGGGGCTCAGACTCACAACACCAAGATCAAGTGTCTTATGCTCTACTGATTAAGCCAGCCAGGTGCCATGAAAAAATGTTTTTACCAAGTTCTTTAATTTATCCAACCTCATATTCCTCAAAACTTTTAAGTTTTATAGTATCTTTATAGTTCACATAATTTACACTTAAAGTACAGAATTCAATTTCTTTTTATATTCACAGAGTTGTACAGACATCGCAATTCCAAAAGATTTTTATCCTTCTCAAAATAAAACCTATATTCATTAGCAATCACTCATCACTTCTCCCCAACTCCCCTTCAGACCTAGCCAACTACTAATCTGCTCTTTCTCTGCAGACATGCATATGCTAGATATTTCATAGAAATGGAATGATACAGCATGTGTCTTTTGTGTCTGACTTGTTTCATTTAGCGTGTTTTAAAGGTTTATGTCCTAGCATGTATCACTATTTCAATTTTTTGAATAATATTTCAATTATTCAGTGGAATAATATTTCATGGTGTGGATATCTCACATTTTATTTATCCAGGCAGCCAATGAAGGACATAGAAACTATTCCTACTTTTAGGCTTTTATAAATAATGATACTATGTAGATACACGTACAGTTTTTGTGTGGAAATATGTTTACGTTTCTCTTAGGCCTATACCTAGGAGTAGAACTGCTAGACCGTATGTTAACTCTTACGGTAACCTTTAGAGGAATAGCCAAACTGTTTTCAAGGAGACTACACCACTTCACCTTCTCATCAGCAGTGCATGAGGATTCCAATTTCTCAACACCTCCAACACTTGTTAGTATCTGTATTTTTTATTAGACATTCTAGTGAGTATCAAGTGGTGTCTCAATGATTTTGATTTGTATGCTCCTAATGACTTATGAGCATTTTTTCAGGTGTTTCCTGGCCACTTGCAGATCTTCAGAGAAGTGTCCATTTAAATTATTTACCCATTTTTTCAATTGAGTTGTATTTTTATTAACAAATTATAAGAGGTATTTATATATTCCAGATATAAGTCTATTACTATATATATAATTTGCAAATATTTCCTCTCATTTTGTGAGGTATCTTTTCACTCTCGATGGCATTTTTGGATATAAAACATATAATAAACTTCATTAAAATTAAAAATGTTCATATCTTTTTTAATTTGTCACTTTTCAAATCATATCTAAAAAACTTAATGTAAGGTCGTTAATACTTATCCCTGTTTTCTTTAAGGGCTTTATAGTCTTAGCTCATACATTTGTGTACTAATCAATATTGGGTTAAATTTTATACATGAGATGGTATCCAATTTCGCTCCTTTGCATGTCAGCCTAACCGACCGAGCCACCCAGGTACCCCCTCCTTCAATTCAAATGTTGATTATAAATAAAATTGTTTTGTTAATTTCAGTTTTTACATTGTTCAGTATAAATATATTGAAATACTATTGATATTAGATATTGATCTCGGAAACCGAAAAGTTGCTGTGCTCATTTATAGTGCTCTTTCATTTGATAGTTTTTAATTGGATTCTCATGGAATGCATATACATACAATCATCTACAAATAGAGAAAGATTTACTTTCCTCTTTCCAGTATTAATGGCTTTTAACTGAACTTTTTGCATAACTGCCCTGACTACCTCAATTGAGTGATGAAAAGATATGGTGAGAACAGACATTCTAGTCCTGTTCCTGGTCACAATGGGACTATAATCTTTCACAAGTATGTCTGATGTAACTACAAGTTCCTTATAGGTGCCTTTTATCAGATATTGGCATTTTCCTTTCTTTGAAATAATAAAATTTCAGGCTTTGAACATTTTTATAATGTAAAGTTGGTTTTGTCAATTTTTTTTCTTCATCTATTGAGATTACATGTTTTTTGACCTTCATTATACTAGTAGAGTTTATTACATTAATTCAGACATCAAATCAATCTTGCATACATGGGAAAATCCTGCTTTATCATGGTATATAATCATTTTTATATGGTGCTGAACTTGCTTGCTAGCATTTTGTTAAATAAGAGGAGCAAAAAAAAAAAAAGAAAATTATTTATTTCTAGAACTAGTAGGGGATGGGCAGAGGGAGAGGGAGGAGGAAACTCTTAAGCAGGCTAGATCTCACAACAATGAGATCATGACCTGAGGTGAAATCAAGAGGCTTAACTGACCAGAGAATACATACCTTCCTCTTTTATTTTTAGGAAAAGTTTGGGAAGAATTGGTATTAAATTTTCATTCAATACTCAGAAGTCACCAGTGAAGCCATCTTGGGCTGGACTTTATGGTTGGTTTCTAAAAGTTATTACTAATTCAATTTCTTTACTTTTTATGATGTATTCACTTTTTATTTCTTTTTTCTTTAAAACGTTTATTTATTTTTGAGAGACAGAGCGTGAGCAGGGGAAGGGCAGAGAGAGAGAGAGAGGCAGACGCAGAATCTGAAGCAGGCTCCAGGCTCTGAGCCATCAGCACGGAGCCCGATGCAGGGTTCGAACTCACAGACCGTGAGATCATGACCTGAGCTGAAGTTGGCCACTTAACCGACTGAGCCGCCCAGGCACCCCCACTTTTTATTTCTTTACTCAGGTTCTGCAGTTTATGTCTTTTTAGGAATTTGTTTATTATGTCTGTTATCTCAATTTATTAACATATAGTTGTTAATATATCTTTATAATCATTTGATATTTTAATTTCAATAGTAAGATCTCCTCTTGTATTTTTAAAAAATATTTAGTTATTTTGAGAGAAACAGTACAAGCCAGAAGGTGCAGAGAGAAAAGGAGAGAAGGAATCCCAAGCAGGCTCCGCACAGTCGGTACAGAGCCTGATGCAGGGCTTGATCTCAGGAACTGGGAGATCCTGACCTGAGCCAAAACCAAGAGTCGGATGCCTAACCTCCTGAGCCACCCAGGTCCCCCCCTTCTCCTGCTTTTCTTATTTTAATAATTTTAATCTTTTTGGCTTTGTCAATCTATCTACAATTTGTCAATTTTGTTGAACCAATTTTTAAGTTTATTTTCTCTATTGTTTTTCTATTTTAGATTTCATTAATTTCATTTTAAAATTGCATTTCTCTTAAGTGTTATTTTTCTTTTTTTCTTTCTGTTTAGTAACAGCTGGATCATTTTACTCAAGTCTATTCTCCTCACCGCAGTTGTTCATCTGATAGTGGAGCTTTAGACTTGTGAACAGTTGCCCTAAATGACAATGTTTTTAGCAGATCTTCCTTTCTCTCTTTCCCCTGATCTTTGCTAAGCTACCTGCCTGATTTGGTATCATACCCAATCACTAACTGACAGCTGATTGCTATATTGTTTTTGACAACGTCTGGGGCAGAAGTTGTTCCATATTCTGACCCAGGCCTCTTTGCAAGAGTAATTTTTCAGGCCACTCTTTAAGAATTTGTTCTGACCTTCATGGGAGGCAGGTAAGTATCTCTTTCCCTATTGTGTCTGGTGAAACACCTGACATACAGTTTAGTTTGTTGCTCTCATAGAACTATCAATATATTTTTTTTAATTGCTCATACCCACAATCTCCATTGTTCTGAGGGTGTCCTGGGCCTTGAACTTTGCCACATTCTGTTTCAGATGTAGCCAATTTCTTTCAGGAGAACTTCTGAACTTTCTGTTCCTTTTCTCCTACAAAATTTCTGGGCCCCTACTTCAGAGTGAGGTTGGGAAAGATGCCTCTGCTTTAAAAGGATGGTATAGGCTGTGGATGGTAGCCTCTTTTCTCCTCAGCTTACTTCTGGCATGGAATCCCTGTTCTACCAGCAAGCTAGAGCTAGGGATCCAGGCCTTGGTATTTTCAGCCTCCCATGACTAGGGTAGCACCTCCTGTCAAGGGTGTGTGGGTGGAGGAAGTGACCACTGCAACTTCTTGTCTACACTCACCAGGAATTTAGCTTATGCAATTCAGAGCTAGAGGAAATGAGAAATGCTGGTGTCCTGCCCCTCCCAATGAGATATCCTATTGACTAGGAGCTGATAAGAAAAAAAGGTCTGTTCTTGGTCACAGTGATTCCTGAAGCTTTCATGACACTAATTTGGTAAAGAAAGGATGGATATCACAACTAAAGTGCCAAAGACTCATTGTTCCTACTAGATTTTCTTGAATAAATATTTATTCATTTGTTGTATGCCTTTCGAACAATTTCCAGAGACTTAACACAATTTTTAATTAATTTTCACCCGTTACAATTGTTTTATTGAGGAATGGATATGTAGCACTCCTCAAACCTCCATTCCAGAAGAGAATTTCTCCAATTTTTAAATGGATCTTTGGTAAAATTGAGATATTTTCCCAATTCTTCTGTAAAATTATTTTCTTAATAATAGACATACTTTAGGGCTCCATAATTTTTCTAAAGAAGTATTTTTATAATTTACAAATTGATACTTAATATTTTTCTTTTTATTAGAGTTTGAAGTACTTAACAGGTGGGGTGCAGTCCTCCAGCTTTTATAGAGACTTCACCCTGAGACGGTGGGGTTTCTGTCAGCCTCAGTTATTGTGTGACTATGATTTCAGCCTCCCATCTAACAGCCATCTATGTTGGATATGATGGGGTGTGAAGGATATAAAAAAAAAAAAAAAAAAAACAGCAAAAATCCATAACACTTTCAGGACAAATTTGTTACTGCGGCATGTTATGGACTATCTTAACATATATTGAGACATGTTTTTAATTATCCTAAAAGAAAAACTAACTGTTAACTCTCATACTTCCAATTTATACAGGGAACGTTACTCACTTCTACCTACAGAAGTCTCCACGATTAGATATCCTAATGTATAGCAGAACATGTCCTCAAAAAATTCCATGTCACGTTTTAGAAAGGGAGTTTGACTGTATTTGAGTTTATGTGATGATAAAGCCCACGTGCTATTCTGTTATGAACCACTGGAAGTTATACCTTTGCTCCTTAGATGCTTATGATTTTCCAATTAGCTTTGTTAGTTAGTTTTTGGTGTAAGTGATTTAAAACATGGAGAAAACATGACTAGACAATGTCATAAGCCTGTTAGGGAATTTGCTTCGCTTTCTTAAATTTAAATGTCTTTTCTTGAGTGATAATATCTAAAAATGCACCATTGTCAAGTTAAATATGCAAAAAATATCAAAATATTTACTTTTGTTTATAAAGAAAATTTCCTCAAGTTTTGGATTACATATCGTTGAACAAGAACCTTACTAGATCAGTGTCACAAATTATTCATGCTATTTCATAATAACACAGTAAATGCTATATTTGATTATTCTAAGTTCCCACTGTACGGGAATTACTAATAAATCATGCTTTACTCACTGATGGTGGTGATCCTTAATTTAGTAATTTTTCCAAGACCATAAATTGGATTTGGACATTATATGCCCTTTAAAAACTCTAAATTATATTCCTAAGTCTAGAAGTTAGGTGGGTAGAAGTACATAAAGAAGTATGTGGGATGGAAAAAAGAAATCAAAATCTTAAATTGCTATAATGGTTCAGATAATTATATAATGTATATGTTAATGTGTAGGTTGGTTTCTGCATGCATAAAAAGGGAAAAGTCTTAAATATCACCCCTCTCTGTAGAGTGCTGAGAAAAAAATATAAAAGTAAAACTGAAACAGAGAAAATCTTCAGACACTGATAAGTAGTAACCGTTTTGACTAATTGGTATCTGAATGTTCCCTTCATCTCTCCAATGTCTCATGCCAGAGTTCGCGAGATAATTGAGGACACGTTCCTTCTCTTTTTCTTTTTTCTTTTAGCACTCTAGTACAAGTCATTATTATCTCCTACCTGGATTTAGGCAATGCCTTCTAACTGCTCCTCACATCTCATCATTTTTAATTCTGCCCTTCACCAAACTATTCTCCACACAGAAGACAATGTGATGTTTTTGAATCACAAATATAACGAGAACCAGCAATAATGATTAAACTTTTCAATGGCATTTTATTGGAGATAAAATGTCTTAACTTCATTCTGCTCTACAAGGATCTGTATGATCTGAACCTTATGTTTCTCCAGCTTCGTCTCGTCTACTTTTCTTAGATATTTACCACCTCAGAACTCTTGTCCGTACTAGCCTTAATGCCAAATGGGCCCTTTCCACATTATTTACCTAACTCCTCTTCATTTGATTTTTTTTCTAATTTTTTTAACGTTTATTTATTTTTGAGAGACATAGAGACAGAGCATGAGCAGAGGAAGGGCAGAGAGAGAGAGAGGGAGATACAGAATCTGAAGCAGGCTCCAGGCTCTGAGCTGTTAGCACAGAGCCTGATGCGGGGTTCGAACTCACAGACCGTGAGATCATGACCTGAGCTGAAATCGGCCGCTTAACCAACTGAGCCACCCGGGCGCCCCTCTTCATTTGATTTAGATTACATTTCCTTTCTTCAAGGGAATTTCCATGACTCTCTTAGCCTAAATCTGATACTCCTTTTTCACAATCTTATACTTCTTACTCTCATAGCACCTGTCACAATTTATAATAGCATTTTTATGTCATATTCTATAGCTCTGGAATCTCAAGCTTGTTTAACTCCTTTCCCCAGACCTTCCAAAACACACTCATACCAGTCTAAGTTAGATTTCCAGGGATCCACAGTTGGGTTTACAGAACTCCTAAGTTATTAGGATAAGATATCCTACGTGACAGAAAGTAACAGAAGGAAGTCTGTGTCTTCCTTGGGTTGGATACTTAACCCCAAAGGTTCTGATATAGACAGAGGTGAGTTTCCTCCATCTCATAGATGAGTCTAATGGATCACCTCACCTCATCATATCACTCAGTACAGGGGACAGAATACAATCACTTATTAGAAAGCTGTTGAGGACATTGTTCTGGCGAGAATCCATGGTCCACTCTTCTAGTACATCCTTGGGCTTTTCTCATCTTGGACATCTATTCCTAAAATCCGATACCTAGAGAAACATCACCATGATGGTGATGTAAGCTGTTTCTGACTTTGCTTTCCTTCACAAGAACTACTATCCATGAACCAGACTCATTTGATAATTCTGTAACACAGGGGTGATGCTAAAGAACTCCCCTGTACTACAGAGACCAAGACAGACTGTATTAGAAAGGTAAAAGGAGTAGCTATATTGACCACCTCACACCTCCCCCCAGACCAGTGCATCAGCAAGGAGAGACATCTCTAGTTTTTCCAGTGGGAAAAGAAAGCATGGGAAGGGGACAATCAGACCCTCCAGCACTGTAAGTTGCCTTGTTGAGCCCCATACTCTGGTCTCACGTGATGGGGATTAAAGGGTAATCTGTGGGGACCAGCTACTGGGAATCTAACTGTGACTGAGGGGAAGAAAGGGTCTTGCTACAACTAGCACATGGATATTGGAAGGTTGAGTTCATACCTAGAGAGCCCAAGTAGTAATTCAACCAAAATTTTGCTCATCTGAAGAACAAAGTGGGGTGGGAGGGAGCACACTCTGACCTGGGAATTCAATGGGGTAAGAAATCCCATCAGGTCCTCAGACAAGTGTTTATAGCCCTACAGTCTGGTTTGCCCACACCAAAGCAGGGAGCTGAGACACAGCCCTATGTGCTGGTGGGGTCTGGTCAAAGCACCTGGAAGCTGTGTAGCCGAGCAACACTCAAGCTGAGGGGCAAGCAGGCAAAGCTGATCACTAACAGAGCAAAGCCAGTGCCACTCATGAAAGGTTCCCCAGCTAGGCACAAGCAGGGGGATTAGTTCATAGCCAAGACTGAGAGTTCTGGCTCCTGGGCTCTATCAGACCTTGAGTATTGGCAAGAAGACCTAGAAGCTATTCTTCCATCTGACCAGACAGGGTGCTCAAGAACACTATCAAGGTAGAGCTGATATCCCTTAGAATAAAGCCAGTACTGGGTTTGAGTATTCTTCCAGTATGCCTGGGGATTGGGATTAACTCATAGCCATGGCTGAGGGGGGCTCCCAGATGACTGTGACCAGAAAGCCTACTTGGGAAAGGCTGAGAAGCCTGAAGTGGCTCCTACTCAAGCAAGGGCACTGAGACAGCCCCACCTGCTGTGGAGAGTGGCTTCCCACCCCATCTGACCAGAAGGGCTGATGAGAAGAGCTGGGAGCTGCCCCAGCCATCAGTGCTCAAGCTGACAGATGCATAGTGTAAAGCCAGTGGCCCTGTTCAGTGGGAAACTTGGGGCATTGGCTGGTTTAAGACAACGAAGAGCTTTACCATCTTTAGAACTGCTTCTCTCACTGTGCCCAGGAAAGGAAAATAATTCATAGCCCCACTCATTGCTGAGTACAGCTTTCAGCCTCAATGACCAGGGAGCTTACCAGATGCACAGTCCATCCGAGAACCCTGATTACAGTGTCACTTGAAAAGAGAATGTAGCCCACAACTTTCCCATTTGCACAGCAAATCTGGTGTTCTCACCTAACCAGGGAATTCAGTGCACAGTCTTCCTCTATAGTAACAAGGAAAAACTTGTACCAATTACAAAAATGAACATGATGAATACTGACATCAAAAGACATCAAAACAGGAGAAAAAGACAGCAGGATAAGAAACGAGGAACAATAGATCCAAAAGACAAGAAAACAGTTAACAAAATGGCCATAGTAAGTCCTTACCTATCAATAGTTACACAAACAGATTAAACTCTCAAAAGATACAGAATGGTTGAATGGATTTTAAAAACACAATATCCAATAATATACTGCCTACAAGAGATTCATTTTAGCCTCAAAGACACATATAAACTGAAAATGAAGGGATTAAAAAAAAGACACTTTAAGCAAATAGTAATTACAACAAAACAAAACAGCAGCAGTTATACTTAAATTAGACAAAGTAGGCTTTCAGCTAAAAATGGTAAAAAGAGAGGCACCGGGGTGGCTCAGTTGGTTAAGATTCTGACTCATGGTTTTGGTTCAGGTCATGATCTCCAGGTTCATAGGTTTAAGTCCTGCATTGTAGAGATTGCTTGGGATTTCTCTCTCTCCTGCTCTCTCTGCCCCTCCCCCACTCATGTTTGCCAGCTAGCTCTCTCTCAACGGAAAAAAGAAAAAAGTAAAAACAGACAAAGGAGGCCATTACAGAATGATATAGGGTTAATTCACCCAGAAAATAAAACAAACTAAAGAACAAATGGACCTAAGAGACATATACATCCTATCCAGCAACAGAAGAATATAAATTCTTCTTTGTTTCTAAGATTATTTATGTATCTTGAGAGAGGCAGTCAGTTGAGGAGGGAGGAGGGGGGACGGGGAGAGAGGGAGAGAGAGAGAGAGAGAACCCTAAGCATCACAGGCATGGAGCCCGAAGTGAGGCCTGAACCCATGAACCATGAGATCATGACCTGAGCTGAAATCAAGAGCTAGATGCCTAACTGAAGAATATATATTCTTTTTAAATATACATGGAACATTTTCTAGGAAGACCATATTTTAGGCCACCAAACAAATCTTGGTAAGTTCAAGAACTTAAATCATACCAAGTATCTTGTTTGACCATAACGATCCGACCTGAAATCATGACAAGAAAACTGGGAAATTCATGACATGGAAACTAAATGACACTCTCCTGAACAATCAATGGATCAAATGAATCAAAGAAGAAATTAAAATTTTAAAAAAGCTGAGACAAATGTAACAGCAAACAAATTATCAGAAATTACGGGAAAAGGAAGATTGAAAGCAATAAAAACAACAACAAAAAAAAAACCCACAGCCAAATAAACAACCAAACTCTACACCTTGAAGAAAAAGAAGAATAAATCAAACCTAAAGTTAGCTGGAGGAAGGAAATAATCAAGATTAAGGCAGAAATAGAAATGAAATAAGAACAGAAAAACAATAGGAAAGATTAACCAAACTAAGAGCTGATTCTTTGAAAGGGTAAACAAAATTGACAAACCTTTAGCAACGGACAAACTTTTAGCCAAGGGCAAATATAGAGATGACCAAATCAACAAAATTATAAATGAAAAAGGAAGACTTACAAATGATACCAGAAATACAAACAAAGAGACTACTATGAATTATACAGCCTAGAATAAATGGGGTTATTAGAAACATAAAAGCTATGAAGACTAAATCAAAAAGAAATAGATTGGGTGATTTTTGACTACTGACTCAATGAAGAAAAGATTAGGACCAGAGGGCTTCACAGGTAAATTTTATCAAATATTTTGAAAGGAATTAACATCAATCCTTCTAAAACTCTCCCAAAAATCAAAGAGGAGGGAACACACTCAAACTCATTTTATACTGGCAGAATTATCCTGAACAAAAGCCAGATAAAGACACTACCCGAAAGAAAACTATAGGCCAAATTCCCCAATGAATACAAATGCAAATATTCTGAATTAAATACAAGCAAACAGAATGAAGCAGCACATTAAAAGAAGTATTCACTATAATCACATGGGATTTATTCCTGAGACGCAAGGATAGTTCAAAATAAGCAAGTCAAGCAATGGGATATATCACATTAACGGAATAAAAGAATCACATGATTATCTCAACAGACACACAAAAAGTATTTGACAAAAGTCAACATCCATTCAAGATAAAAGCACTTTAGGCAAAGAAAGAACATATCTCAATATAGTAAGTCCACAAACCCACAGCTAACATCATACTAAATGTAAAAAGTTGAAAACTTTCCTCTAAGATCGGAAACACAAGGATGTCCACTTGTGACATTCCTATTCGACATAGTACCAGAAGTCCTAGTCAGAGCAATCAGGTTAAGAAAAAGAAAAGCCATCAGTAATGGAATGGAAGAAGTAAAATTTTTTCTGTTTTCGGATAACATGGTTTTATATGTAGTTAATCCAAGACTCAAGCAAAGTACTTTAGAACTAATCAACAAAATCAGTAAAGTGACAGGATACAAAATTAACACTCAAAAAAGTAGTGTTTCTATACACTAATAATGAATTTTCTGTAGTAGAAATAAGTTGTTACCAGTACTAAAAATAATAAAATACTTAGGAAAAAATTTAACCAAGGATGTAAGAGATACTCTGAAAATTACAAGACATTGATAAAAGAAATCCAAGATGACAAAAATAAGTAGATTATCATCCTGTGCTCATAGATTGAAAAAATTTATATTGTTAAAATGTCCATATAATCAACTGCCAGCTACATATTCCATGTAATCCCTTTCAAGACACTAATGGTATTTTTTACACAACTAGAGAAAAAAAATATTCTTAAAATGTATGAAACCATAAAAGGACCTTGATTAGCCAAAGAAATCCTAAGAATAAAGAACAAAACAGGAAGCATCATACTTCCTAATTTCAAGGTACACTATAAAGCTATAGTAATTAGAGCAGTATGCAACTGGCATTTAAAACAGAGAACTAGACCAAGAGAACAGAATTTAGAGCCCAGAAATAAAAGTAAATATGGACATTTAATATTTGACCAGGGGGCCAAGAATACCCAATAGAGAACAAACAGTCTCTTTAATAAATGGTTCAGGAGAAACTGGAAATTCACATGCAAAAGAATAAAACTTGACTCCTATCTTACACCACTAACAAAAGTTAAATTGAAATGGATTAGAGTCTTAAATGTAAGACCTGAATCCATAAAACTCCTCAAAGAAAACAAAGGGAAAAGTTTTACAGGAGTCTTAGTAATGATTTTATGAAAATCACACCTAAAGCACAAGCAACAAAATCAGAAATAAACAAGTAAGATGACATCAAATGAAAAGCTTCTGCAGAGCAAAGGAAATGATCAACAAAATGAAAAGTTAACTAAAAAGTGGGAGAAAATATTTGGAAACCATATATCTGATAGGGGGTTAATATCCAACGTATATAATGAACCCAATCAAAAATAAGTAATAATAATAATAATTCAATTAAAAAGGGGCAAAGGACCTGAGTCTTTTTTTTTCCCAAATAAGATATAGGAACGGGCATAGGCATAAGAAAATTTGCTTAACATCACTAGTCTTCAGAGAAATTCAAATTGAAAGCAAAATGAATTATCACCTCATACCTATTAGAATGGGCCTCATCAAAAAGACAAGAAATAACAAATGCTGGCATGGATGCGGAAGAAAGGGAACCCTGATGCACTGTTAGTGAGGTTGTCAACCGGTGTAGCCACTCCAGAAAACAGTGGGGAGTTTCCTCAAAAAGGTAAAAATAGAACTAGCATATGATCCAGAAATTTCACTTTGGGGAATATATCCAAAGGAAATGAAAACAACTCAAAAGACACTGTATTCCCACCATCCATGTGGTATTATTTACAATAACCACAAACTAAGTGTCCACCAATGGATAAGTTACGGTGCAAACTTGTACACACACGCACACACACAAAATGGACTATAGTTCAGCCATAAAGAAACAATAGGGAAACGCTACCATTTTTGACAACATGGATGAAACTTGAAGGCATTATGGTAAATGTAAAAGTCAGAGAAACACAAATACTACATGATCTTACTTATATGTGGAATCTAAACAAAATCCACCAAATTTATAGAAAAAGATCACATATGTGGCTACCAGAGATACAGGTGAGAGCAAGGGGAATTGAAGGAAGGTGGGCAGAAGGTACACACTTCTGGTTATAGAATAGATACCAGTCATATAACATAAAATATGTTGAGTACAATTACCACTGCTGTAGGATATGTGGAAATTATTCCCCTGCTTATTTTATCTATATGAGATGATGAATGTTAACTAAACCTATTGTGGTGATCATTTCCACATCATGCTGTACACCTTAACCTTATACAGTGATATATGCCAAATACTTAACAAAACTGGGGAAAAAACTGAATTGTGCCCACTTCCTCCTTATTCCTTTTCTCTGAGTTAGTGAACAGTTTTGAAATATTTTGTCTAAAACCATTTGTATACATACACAAACCTTTATTTCACATATATACTAATCTACTCAAAATTCAAATTGTGAGTAACTTGTAAAGTATGTCCATAAAATATTTTTTTCCAAGCCATTGTTCTTCCAGTTAAATCAATGACAGCCATTATCTTTTCTCTGAACCTCTTACCTCATTATTTCTATTTTTCCTCTCTGCTTTTATGAAAGCGACCAGAGCTCGGCTCAAGTTCCTGCTTTTTGAAAGACTTCCTTCTGTTCTTTCTATCCTTTAAACCCAATCTATTATGAAATCTTGTGTTGTATTCTGTAATATTACTTGGTAATTATGCTTTCTTATTCAGTTAATTTCTTTTATGTATACATCTTTTCTATCAAAGAGAAAACTCTACATTTCTATCACTGGGGGGTAGGACAGTTTTCTTATTCATAGTGTGTGTGTGTGTGTGTGTGTGTGTGTGTGTGTGTGTGTGTGTGTGTGTGTGTGTGTATGCTGAGTAATGATGGAAGAAATTATAATAACTTTGGCTATTTTCCAGCTATTTATTCTTTAAGATTAGGTTGTTCATACTCCTCTGAATGTTTTCAACTTTTATCTACAGGATTTTATATAACCAACAACTCCCACCCACCTTTTCTTTGTTTGCATAAGGCAATATTAGAAGATTCACTGACTTTATTATTCAGTCTTTCCCTCTGAGCTAACATTCGGCCATGCAAATCAGCGCAGCTACCTAAGCATGTGTGATTGTGCCTGATGATGGGACATTTTTCCTACTGTAGTTCATGTTTATGTTGTTTCCTTATTCAAATAGTTGAGTAGATTTTTAATTACCCATGTTCAAATGCTATACAGTCATAATGATACAGTAAATTGGGAATAATGGTAATACATATTGCTGAAACATTATCCAAGAATTAGATAAAAAGTAATACCTTGAAAGTAATTTTCTCTTTAAATCACAATTGTCTTGACTCTTGGGTATACTTGACAGAATCCAGATGAGCATTCCAATTTATACACGGTGTTCATAAGATACCGTATTACTGAATTTCACATTAATATTACACAATATATCTCTTTAATCAATATATTAATTATCTTCCTTTAAAACATTATTTAGCAATTCAAAAACTCCCCTACTACCTTTTGCCCACTTTTTCCTGATAATATTTCATGATCTGACAGATTAGCTAAAGGTAAGGAGAAGACTCTAATGTTCAGCTATCTCATTGTAGCTCAAATATTTTAGTAACTGTAATACAAAGTTGAAGGCAAACACACAAATCATTGAACGATTTTGCTTGCAAGACGATAGCCTGTTTCCCTTGGCTTCTTCTCACAATTCCTATCAGTTACAAATTCACATTCACAAGGTAAATACTGAAAAACCTTGATGTTCATGTACAAAATCTCAATATATGATGATATGAAAAGGGACTTATGCATGAAACATTCAACTATGGCATTAGAAAACTACTCACAAATTAAGCTTAACTTAATTTCATGCCTTAGGAGACAAAATATCTAACCTGACCCCTCTCTGGACTGCATCTTGACTGGTTTTTGCAAGAATGCCTCTGAATAGTTTTAAAAAAATCAGTTTGAAAGACTGGAGATTATGCCCTGATTCATGGATTTGAGCATAGCGGGGTGAACACAGCCACCATCAAATGAGTTCAGATAACCAATGTCTGCTCTGGTTGTCAGCAAGCAATGAAAGAAAGATCTTCCTAGGAAATACGAATAGTGGCGAACTAGCACCAAAACATGTTGACAAGTAACAATGAACTGAAGTTCATTCATTCATTTTACCAGAACTCACTGAAGGATGTGTCCCCTGAGAATACAAAAGTAAATAAGGCAAAAACGCTTCTCTACAAGCATATGGTCCCAGGTTGCACTAAAATGCTATTCTTTTCTGGGAGTAAAGCAGATGAAAATATATATGTAGTTTTTATGAAGCTAGAGAATAACTCTTTGTTGAACACATACCACTGAAACCACCACCAAAGGATCAGAACCCATTTTAGGAAAACAGAGGCAAATGGTCGGAAAATCAGAACATAAATGCTTTATCCTCTCGCTTTCTCAGTGACATCTTGGCATCAGTTTTCCACTCCTCTGTATCTTAGACTTCCCTCATTGCTAACTTCCAAAGACATTACTGCCTGCCAGTATCATCCCTCTTTTATCAAAAAGCATCTGAAACATATTCACACTTAATACTAAATGACCTAAATTCCTTAAACCATTATTTCCTTCCAAAGGTGTCTGCATTTTAACCAGAAAAAAAAAAAAGAATAATAGTCAGTTTGAGAAATATTAAGTAGCAGGCTGTAGGCAAACCAGACTGTGAAGTTGGTTGTGTCCGCTACCTACACCTACACCTTCCCTGTTAAAGAGGAAGACGACATAGAAAAAGTGGTGAGATAGGATTGATAATACAGGTCCAATGAAGAAGGAATAATTCAATACTACCAGCTCTCAGTAGGCGCAAATTCCTCCTATTCAAGTTTGTTGTCATTAAGTTGATAAACTGTGGTATTGAACTTCGCCTGCTGAAGCTCTGAATCTTGGTGGAATGGGAATAAAAGTTAAATACAGTGTTTCCTTTGGTAGTTCTGTTAAGAGTACCCCTGGCACTCTTATTCCCACAAACATGGGATAAATTGATTTTTCATCAATATTACTTTTCAGCTTTGTCCTGGGAAGGGCAGAAAAAAAGCTCTTAGTCATTGCTGCTTTTTCTCTATTTGAGAAGTTGAGACTAGGTCTGAAGGTGCTTAAGAGTTCCTTCTCTGCTCAGTAAAATAAAGCCATGTTTGAATTTGAGGTGGTATTGCAATGTTTATTGAAGCTAAACTGTTTAGAGCTAAAATATACAGAAAAATTAGTTGGTATGTAGTTGCTAAAGTTGTGTCTCCATTCTAATGCTATGGTCATTTCTGGAAGTGTTACTATTGCTGAGAATTCAACTTAAAAAAAAAAAAGAAAACTAAGATATTTAGATTTTTATTTTCTTTATGTGTGATTTAGGCTTTGGCTTAACTACAAGCTTCTTAAACAACTTCAGCCTGAAGTTGGGGACTTATTTTGTAGAGGGCCATGGACTCATCTTCTTACTTTGCAAACTCTGTGAAAGAAAGTAAGTTTACATTTTTCTTTTTCCTTCTCTCTTTTTTAGTTCATTTCCCTTTGCCTGACCTGGCAATGCACCAAAGCTACTTGGTGAAATTTATATATACAGAGTGCTAAATTAGAGCTGATAATTGTTTACTGTGTCAAGGTTTCAAAATATAAGAAAAGTTTTCCAAAATAGATTGGGAGAGAAGAAATGAAAGGTTGTATTTGAACATCCATGAGCACATTTTTCTTCATCGAAGAGAAAATACTTAAAAAAAAAAAAAAAAAAAAAAAAAAAGAGCCTAAAAGTTAGCCCCAAACAGAGATTAATTTTAATTAAGGCTCAGAAGAAGATGACAAGTATATTGATAAATGACTTTCTTTTCTTTGCTTTCCCTTTCATTTCTTTTCACGGTCTATGCTTGAGGTCAGAAGATTTTCCAGGCTTCAGTAGACACTCTTTATAGAGTAAAAAATCATGGCACTTTCAGGTATGCCAAGTAGATGTGCTTGGGAAAGGCAGGATGCTGAGATACTTTCCCAAATTTCCTAATTCAGTTAGTCTAAAATGTTCAGTTAGTCTAAAATATTTTGCTAGCTAAAAGACACTGATCTGTGTGCCATGAGTACTACAAAGATGAATAAACTTAAAATAATTCTGATCTGTTGTGCTGACATAAATGTACAAGGGATGTAGACGTGACCAACTGGAGGCAGGGAAGGGAATTAAAAGTTCATGGAAGGTAAAGGGGGTAGGTCAGGCTTCAAATTAATCAATAAAAACTGCAGTGCCCAGAGAGGGTGCTGTGTCCACATGAACCTAAACCTGTACCTAAAGTCTCCAAGGGAAAGGAAACCTACTATTGATAAAGTACCTACTATGTGTTAAGTACTTCATTAAGTGATTTATATATACTTTCTCATTTAATTAGCACAATAGTCTCGTGAAGTAGGTATTATCCCGATGAGAAAATGGAGACTTGAAATGAATATACAACGACCTCCAGTGGATGTCCCTAATTAAAATCTGTATACATCAACATGGTTCCCAAGCAATTAGTGAAACCTGAAGTGAAAAAATACGAAATTGCTGGATTATGCGGATCCCACTTCATTATAATATTATACCCTTAAGCAAACAATCTCAACCCTTTATCTACTACAAGATTCATCATGGTGAGTAATATTCAGAGTTAAAAACATCGTTGCAGAGATATAATCAGAACTACCTCCCGCTCTTTCAAAAAAAAAAAAACACACCTTAATTTCAAAAAAAATTAGCATATACAAACTGAAAGAATAGTCATACATTAACACTTGTGTACCATTCATGTAGATACAAAATTCTGGTACATTTTCTTTTTCACTCCACCTATCCATTGTCACCTTCCTCTCCTTCCTTCCCCCTCTCCTTTACTCTCTCCTTGGTTTTATAAAATATCCCACAATCAGTGTTTGTAGGATTATTTCCTTATGATTACATCAGGGTGTTTTGTTTTGACAGCAAGAACACCATATAATAAGGTAATTTACTTTCCACTGCATTATACTAGAGGCACATGATTCTGAAATTCGGCCATGTATTTTAGTTGGTATAAAACAATGTGCTTTGGGCTTTATAATACATGTAAAAACAAAGTTTATGAAAATCATAGCATATAAATGAAGCAGGAAAAAAATGGACTATTCTATTGCAAATTTGCTATAATATATGTGCCATAACATACTATCACTTGAAAGCAGACTGTAATGAAAAATGTACACTACAAATCCTAAAGTGACCAATAAAACAACAAGATAAAGAATTACAGCTAAGGGAAGCCTGGTGGTTCAGTCAGTTAAGTGACCAATCCCTGATTTCAGCTCAGGTCATGGTCTCTCAGTTTGTGAGACTGAGCCTCACATACGGCTCTACATTGACAGCATATAGCCTACTTGATATTCTCTCTCTCCCCCTCCCTCTCTTTGCCCCTCCCCCATGCTCTCTCTCAAAATAGATAAGCATTAAAAAAAGAATTCTAGCTAAAAGGCAAAAAAAAGGGGATTAAATAATCAGCTAATCCAAAAGAAGTTAGAAAAAGGTGGAAAAGCAAACAAAATAGTGGAGATGGTCCAAGAGAGGGATGTAGCAATATGCTGAACTCACCTCCTCCCACGGACACGCTGAAAAATTTCCCTTTCAAGAGACCTAAAAACTGGCTGAACATCAGCCAAGGAGAAAGGAGTCTCATGGAATCAAGTAGAAGAGGCGAAGACGCAGTGTTGCCGTAAACCCCACCACCTCCAGTGCAACAACCCACAATCAAGGAGTCTCACAAACCCAGAGCTTGTGAGAAGCAATTAGTTCATACCTCACACTGGCACCCCAGCTTTTAATACCTGCACCGGAGTGACAAGCCCCTAAAACACCCGGCCTTAAAAAACAAATGGGGCTCACTCCCATAAAACCCAAAGAGTTCTAACAAACAGAGAAACTGTGGTTAAACAGCTCATACACCGATGCGCTTGCCACAGGGCCTTCACAGAAAAAGCAGTTGGAAAAGCACTCAGAGCTACCCTCTGACCCAGCAATAGCCCTGCTAGGAATCTACCCAAGAGACACAGGAATGCTGATGCATAGGAGCACGTGTACCCCAATGTTCATAGCAGCACTTTCGACAATAGCCAAATCATGGAAACAGACCAAGTGTCCATCAACTGACAAGTGGATAAAGAAGATGTGGCACATATATACAATGGACTACTACGTGGCAATGAGAAAAAATGAAATCTGGCCAGGTGTAGCAACATGGATGGAACTGGAGGGTATTATGTTAAGTGAAATAAGTCAGTCAGAAAAAGACAGATACCATATGTTTCCACTAATAGGTGGACTTTGTGAGACTAAGCAAAAACCAAGGGGAGGGGAAGAGGGGAAAGAAAAAAAAGACACAGAGGGGGAGGGAGATAAAACATAAGAGACTCTCAAAGACTAAGAACAAACTGACGGTGAGGGGGGTGAGGGAGGGGGGAGAGGGGGTGACAGGCATTAAAGAGGGCACATGTTGGGATGAATACTGGGTGTTATATGTAAACCAATTTGAAAATAAACTATTATAATGAAAAAAAATTAAAGAAAAAAAAAACACCCCCCCAAAAAAAATGAAAAGCACTCATTCTCTATGAGAAGGAGATTCAAATGAGATCAAAGAAGATTCGCTAATCTTAAAGTGTCTGCTGAAGGGGAAGGGGCTTGGTGAGATACTCTCTGGGGACAGAGGCACTATTGGGCACCAATTTATACTCTTCTTCTACCTTGCTAAAGCCATTTGTTTTTCCCTTGGCTGGTGCCATCTTTACTCTCCAAGCCTCAGGGACCATCTCTGAGCTCGCTCTCTGCCTCGCTAGAGCTGGAAACCACCATCCTTTTTTTTCTTCCTTGACAAATACTCCTTCATGCTCTCTCTCTGCCATGCTCCACATTGCCAGTATCTCCTGGAGGGGAGCTTTTACAGGTGTCTGGTGCCCCAGTTTTTCCAGCTGCGGCCTAGAGGACACCCTTTGGTTGCTGGGCTTTGGAGACTAGGGGACAGGTGTTCCTGGGTCCCATGGACTGTAACAATTTGAAGAGTTCATGGAAGGCTACCACCTCAGGGAATGGCACAGGTGGCCAACTAAAACATACCCCAGTCTTTTTGAGTTAGAGGCCTATTTGTATGTCCAAGATCTTTGGCCTAAGAGACAGGTTTCTGGTCTGGCCTACAGGTGTGTTCTCAGGGAAAAGAGGCTGGTGGACGCAGTTTTGTGCTCTCCCTCTACCTCAATCCAGCTTGCTAGTATCTCCTAGAGAGGAACTAATACTCTTGTCTGATTCTCTAAGTTTTGCAACCGCTGCCAAGTATACCACTAGATCACCTGGCTCAGGTGGCCAGTATGGCTTATTTACACCAGTCCTACAGAACCATAACCGGTGGAATAAGAGTTCTTTAATAGCTACTATGCATAGGGAACAGAAAAAGGCCACAAAACCAGAGCTCAGTCTTTCTGTGAAAGAAGTCTATAAGCTTATTATCATAGCTGCAGCCTGAGAGGCAGATTTCTAATTAAGCACACATCTAAGAGGTGACTATGAACATTCCCAGAGACCTCGGAAGATGGACACTTTGTGTTCTACTATGCTCCAGAGCGCCAGTATCTCTCAGACATACCTCCCATATCTGGTGCCCCAGGTTTTGTGTCTGGTTCCCTGTTTTTTTCAGCTGCCACACAGGGGACATCCCTTGATTGCCTAGTTCTGGTGGCCAGGTGGGGCTTGCATTCCTATGCACCATGAAACTATAATAGAGAAAAAAAAATTGCCAGACGACAACCTCCAGGACACTGTGCAGACAGCAACTATACCCCCAGCCTATCTGTGGAAGAGGCTAGTTACTTGTCTTGGAGCTTATACCTGAGTGGTAGGATTTACGTTTCTCTCACACCTAGAGCCTATGGAGGTGCTTTCTGGGAATGCAGGTTCGGGGACACCACCTTTGCCTTCTCCCTCTGCCTCGCTCCAGCTCATTGGTACTCCCAGAAAGGAACTTATGACTTCATTTAGAGCCCCAATTTTTGTGAGTGACAACCAAGGGGCACCTCCAGATTACCTAGTTTGGAGGCTAACAGGGTTTCCAATTGTACTTCCACACGATTGAATATAGTTGCACACTTTTTAAATTTTGTTGATGTTTATTTTTGAGAGAGAGACAGAATATGAGTGGGGAGGCACAGAGAGAGAGGGAGACACAGAATCCAAAGCAGGCACCATGTTCTGAGCTGTCAGCACAGAGCCCAATGCAGGGCTCAAACTCACAAGCGGTGACATCATGACCTGAGCTGAAGTCGGATGCTTAACTGACTGAGCCACCCAGGTGTCCCATACTTGCACATTTTAAAAGCTGTTGCCTGAAGGTTTAGTTTCCAGTCAGTGTGAAATTCAGTGTTGATGGAGATTCCCTTCTTTGGGACACTGTCAGGTAATGGCACACCCTCAACAACTGGGAGCTATCAAAAATAAAATAAGCTACTTGGATAATCACAAACGTTCCAGGTACAACCAAGAGCTAAGGCAAGTTTGAAGAATAAGATTCATCTCCTACATGAGGCTACTCTTTCAAAACTGGAAGAGGTGGCTAGTTCATCTAATCCATAGAAACAAACAAAGAGTCAAATAACAAAGAAACAGAGAAATATGTTCCAAATGAAAGAATAAGATAAAACCTTAAAACAAATAAACAAACACTAATGAAACAGAAGTAACTTGCCTAATAGGAAGTTCAAAGTACTGGTCATAAAGATGCTCACTAAACTTGCAAGAAGAATGAATGAACACAGTAAGAACTTCAATAAAAATAAAATATAATAAAGTACCCAACACAGTCACAGAACTGAAGAAATCAATAATTGAACTGAAAGCTAAATTAGAGGGATTGTAACAGCAGACTAGATGAAGTAGAAGAAAGACTCAGTGATCTTGAAGATAGGACAGTGGAATTCATGTAATCGGAGCAACCAAATTAAAAGAAAATAAAATTAAAAACATAAAGATAGCTCAAGAAATGAATGGGACAACATCAATAATTTGATTATGGGGGTCCCAGAAGGAGAAAAGAGAAAAAAGCAGGAAATTTATTTGAAAAAATAATGGCTAAAAACTTTTCTAACCTGGGGAAGAAAATAGACATCCAAATTCAGGAATTCCAGAAGTAAGCTAGAAGAACTTCATACCAAGACACATTATAATTAAAATGTTAAAAATTAAGGAAAAAAGGAGTTAATCTTAAATGCAGCAAATGAAAAATAACTTGTTACATACACTGAAATACCAGTAGTGCTATCAGATTTTTCAGCATAAACTTTGCAGGCCAGAAGGGAGTAGAAGGATATATTCAAAGTCCTGAAAGAAAAGAACTTCCAGCAGAGAATGCTTTACCCAAGCAAAATTATTATTTGAAATGGAAGGAGGGTTAAAAAGATTCCAACAATCAAAAGCTAAAGGACATCACTGCCTCTACAACAGTCTTAGAGTAATGTTAAAGGGACTTAAGTAAGCTGGAAAGAAAAGATGCTAATTTGTAACAAAAAAACTTATGAGGGGCACCTGGGTGGCTCAGTTGGTAAAGGGTCTAACTCTTGGTTTTGGGTTAGGTCATGATCTCACAGTTCATGAGTTCATGCCCCGCATCAGGCACTGTGCTGAGTGTGCAGAACCTGCTTAGGATTCTCACCCCCCCCCACGCCCTTTCCCTGTTCGTGCTCTCTCTCTTTAAAATAAATAAATAAATAAATAAAGTAATAAATAAACTTTAAAACAAGAAAACACACGAAAGTATAAGTCTCACTAAAGGAGTAAACATCTAGTAAAGATAATGGATTAATTATAAAGCTAGTAAGAAGGTTAAATGGAGAAGTAATAAAAACAACTAGAGCTACAGTAAACAGATAAGGGACACAGAGGCTAGTGAGATATAAAATGTAACATCAAAAACATAAAACATGGAAGAGAGGCGAAGAGAGTAAACATGTAGAGTTTTAGAATGCATCCAAACTTAATTTCTCAATTCAAATTAGACTGTTATAAATTGTTATATATAACCCTTAAGGTAACCATAAAGTAAAAACCTACAGGAGATACACAAAAGCTATTAAGAATCTAAGCATATCACTAAGAAAAGGCATCGAACCACAAAGGAAGAGGGCAATAGAGAAAGGAACAGAGAGGAACTACAAAACTGCCAGAAAACAATTAACAGAATAGTAATAAGTACCTATCAATAGTTACTTTAAATGTAAATGGATTAAATTCTTCTATCCAAAGGCATACAGTGGCTGAATGGATCAAAACAAGACCATCTATATGCTGTCTACAAGAGACTCACTTCAGATTTAAGGACACACATGACTAGAAGTGAAGGGAAGAAAGAAGAACTTCCATTAATATAGGAACCAAAAGAAAACTCGTGTAGCTGTACAATATCAGACAAAATACACTTTGAAACAAATACTATAATAAGGATAAGGAAAAGAATTACACAATAATAAAGGAATCAATCCAACAAGATATAACTTTTATAAATATTTATGTTCCCAATATAGAAGCACCTAAATACATAAACCAAATGTTAACAAATATACAGGGAGAAACAGACAGTAGTATAGTAACAGTAGGGGACTTTAGTACCTACTTACATCAATGGATAGATTTTCCAGACAGAAAATAAATGAGGAAACATTGGTTTTAAAGGACATATTAGACTAGAGGAATTTAACAGAAAAACATAGAACTTTTCATTTAAATGGAAAATACACATCCTTCTCATGTGCACATGGAACTTCCTCCAGGGTACACCATATGTTAGGCCACAGAACAAGTCTCAGTAAATTTAAGAAGACTGGAATCATATCAAATTACAACTTTTCCAAGCATAATAGTATAAAATAAGAAATCCATAGGGAGAAAACTAGAAAGTTCACAAATACACGGAGGTTAAACAAAATGCTATTTAACACCATGAATCATTAAGGAAATCAAAGGGAAAAAATACCTTGAGGCAAATGAAAACATAACACACCAAAATTTATGTGATGCAGCAAAAGCAGTTCTGATAGGTAAGTTCATAGTGATTAGTGATAAAGGTTTACCTCAAGAAACAAATAATCAAATGACCTATGTTTAAACTTCAAGAAACTAGAAAAAAAAAAAAGAGTTCAAAAATAGAATGAAAGGAAACAAATATCACAAAGGAAAAAATGAAATAAAGACAACAAAACGAAATTTAAAACTAGTTGATACAAAGGTAAATAAAATTGACAAACTTTTAGTTAGACTAACCAAGAAATAAAATTGACAAACATTTAGCTACATTCACCATGAAAAAGAGAGGACTCAAATAAAATCAGACATGAAGGATGTTACAACTGATACCACAGAAATACAAAGGATCATAATCAGCATATATGAAGTATATGTTAACAAACTGGACAACCTAGAAGAAACAGATAAATTTTTAGACACATACAGTCTCACAAGACTGAATCAGGAAGAAATAGAAAATTATGAGAAGGCCAAATAATAGTAAGGAGATTTTTGATTACTGATTCAAACAAAAGTCCGAGACCATCACATATCACTGGTGAATTCTACCAGACATTCAAAGAAGACTTATTACCAATTCATCTCAAACTTTTCCCAAAAAATGCAAAAACAAACAAAAAACCCAAAACACAACAAAAACACCACGACACAAAACACCACGACACAAAACACCACGACACAAAACACCACGACACAAAACACCACGACACAAAACACCACGACACAAAACACCACGACACAAAACACCACGACACAAAACACCACGACACAAAACACCACGACACGACACAAAACACCACGACACGACACAAAACACCACGACACGACACACCACGACACGACACGACACACCACGACACGACACAACACACCACGACACGACACAACACACCACGACACGACACAACACACCACGACACGACACAACACACCACGACACAACACACCACGACACGACACGACACACCACGACACGACACGACACACCACGACACGACACAAACCACGACACGACACAACACACCACAACACCACACAAAACACCACACAAAACACAACAACACAAAAACCACAAAAAAACACACTGAAGAACTCATTTTTATGAAGCTAGCTGTACCCTGATCAGAAGATACTCAAGGATATTACAAGAAAATTATAGGCCAACAGATGCAAAATTCCTCAACAAAATATTAGCAAACTGATTTCAACAATACATTAAAAAAATCATAGTATATGATCCAAGTGGTATTTATTACAGGAATGCAGGTGTGGTCAACACCTGCAAATCAATCATTTGACACACCACATTAACAAGATGAAGGATAAAAATTAGATTATCTTAATAGATGCAAAAAAGCATTTGAAAAATTCAACGTCCACGTATGATAAAAACTCTTGGCAGAGTGGGTAAAGGAGGAAATGCCTGACCATAATAAAGGCCACATAAAATAAACCCACATAGCTAACATCAATCTCAACAGTGAAAAGTTGAAAGCTTTTCCTTTAAGATCAGGAACAAGACAAGAATGCCTACTCTCACCACTTTTATTCAAGGTAGTATTGGAAATTCTAACAAGAGCAATTAAGAAAAAGAAATAAAAGGCACCTAAATTGGAAAGGAAGTGAACTGTCACTACTTGTGGATCAAATGATTTTATATATAGAAAATTTTAAACTCCACCTAAAAACTGGAGAACAAACAAATTCAGTAAAGTTCCAGAAAACAACATCAACATACAAAAATCTGTTGTGTATCTATACACTAATAACAAAGCAGAAAGAGAAAACAATTCGATTTATGATTGCATCAAAAAGAATACCTACAAATAAATTTAACTAAAGAGGTGAAACACCCATACACTGAAAACAAGACAAATAAAATGGAAAAATATTCATGCTGATGAATTGGAAAAATATTGTTAAAATGTTTGTTCTATTCAAGCAATCTACGGATTCAATGCAACATCTATCAAAATTCCAATGGCATTTTTCCAGAGAAATAGAATACAATCCTAAAATTGTTATGAAACCACAAAAGATCCCAAATAGCCAAAGCAGGCTTAAAGAACCAGCTGGAGGTATCACACTCCCTGATGTGAAATTAGATCACAAAATTATGGTCATCAAAATATTATGGTATGCATGTATAAACAGACACACAGATCAATGGAAAAGAATAAAGAGCCTATAAATCAACCCACAGATATATGGTCAAATAATGACAAAGGAGGCAAGAATATACAATGGGGAAAGGACAGCCGCTTCAATAAATTGTGTTGGGAAAACTACACAGCCACAGGCAAATAATGAAACTATACTATATCTCATTCTGTAGACAAAAATGAACACCAAATATATTAAAGATTTGAATCTAGGACCTGAAACCATAAAACACTTAGAAGAAAACATAGACAGTACATTCCATCTTGGTCTTGTTGATGGATTTTTTGGATTTAAAAGCAAAAGCAAATTCAACAAAAGCAAAAACAAACAAGTAGGACTACATCAAACTAAAAAGCTTCTGCACAACAAAGGAAATCATCAGCAACAACCTACAACAACTCCTACAATTCACTAGCAAAAATCAAACAACCCGATTTAAAAAAATGGGCAGATTGGGGTGCCTGGGTGGCTCAGTTGGTTAAGTGTCTGAGTTCAGCTCAGGTCATGATCTCACAGCCGGGCTTTGTGCTGACAGCTCAGAGCCTGAAGCCTGCTTCAGATTCTGTGTCTCCCTCTCTCTCTGCACCTCCCCTGCCTGCACTCTCTCTCTCTCTCTCTCTCTCTCTCTCAAAATAAACATTAAAAAAATTTTAAAAATTATAAAACAAAATGGACAGATTAACTGACCAGACATTTTCCTAAAGAAGACATCCATATAGCTAACAGGTACATGAAAAGATGTTCAACATCATTAATCTTAAGGGAAATGCACATCCAAACTACAATGAGATAGCACCTCGTGCCTGTTAGAATGACTATTATAAAAAAGACTAGAAATACCGAGTGTTGGCAAAGGTGTGGAAAAAGGGAACCCTTGTTCACTTTGGGTTGGAATCTAAATTGGTGCAATCACTATGGAAAATAGTGTAGAGGTTCCACAATATATTAAAAATAGAACTACCATATAATCCAGTAATTCCACGTCTAGGCTTTAACTAAAGAAAATGAACACAGTGATTCGAAAAGATACATGCACCACCCTCCATTCATTGCAGCATTATTTACAACAGCCAATAATGAAAAACAAATGTCCAGTGATGGATAAATGGATAAAGATGAAGTATACATATACACAATGAAATATTTAGCCATAAAAAATGAAATTTTGCCATTTGCAATGACATGGATGGAACCTTGGAGCATTATGCTAAGTGAAATAAGTCAAGCAGAAAAAGACAGCTGTATGATCTTATACATGGAACAACAACAAAATAAAACAAGCTCATAAATATGGGGACCAGATTGGTGTTGCCAGAGCTGCAGGGGATGAGGCGGGGCAGGGCTGGATGATGGCAAAGAGGTTCAGAGGTACAAACTTCCAGCTACAAAATAAATAAGTCACGGGGACATAATTTATAGCATTGTGACTATAGTTAATAATACTGTATTGCATATTTGAGAATTACTAAGAATAGATCTTTCAAGTTTCCATAAGAAGAAAAAGAAAAATTTAACTATGTATGATGATAGCTATTAACTATACTTATTGTGGTAATTCTTCTGCAATATATACAGATAACAAATCATGTGTACCTGCAACTGATATATGTCAATTATACCTAAAAAAAAAAGAAAAACAAAGTATAAATGGCATAAGTGTAAACAAAATAAGATAGATTTCAACCTAATCACATCAATAATCAAAATCAAATATAAATTTATACAAACATTCCAATTAAATGATATCATATTGGATAAAATCACAAGATTCAATTATATGCTATATACGAGAAAGGAATTTCAAATATAAAGGCACAAATAGGTTAAACATAAAAAGGATGGGAAAAGATCTACAATGTTGACAGTAATCATGAGAAAACTGCAGTGGCTATATCACCATTTGACAAAGTAGATGTGTTGGTAAAGAATATTAGTGAGGTAAAGAAGATAACTTCATAATTATAAAAGGATCAAGTTATCAACGTGACATAGCAATGAAACATTTAGGAACATAATGGAGCTTCAAAATCCAGACAAACTGATAGAATTGCAAGAAGAAATAGACAAATCCACAACAGTGAGAAATTAAAATACTGCTTTCTCAGTAAGTAAGAGAACAGAAAGCAGAAAATCACTAAGAGTAAAGCAGACTTGAAAAATCCTATCAATTTACTTGAACTAATTGACATTTTGAGAACACTCTATTCAGGAATAGAACACATTTTTCCCCTAAGTGTACCTGGAACCCTATACAGGTAAACTGGGTCGCAAAACCATTCTCAATATATTAGAACAATATAAAGGTGATATAAAGTACTTCCCTGGTCACAATGGAACTAAATTGTAAATAAATAACAGAATGATAGATAGGTGAGAAATTTAAAATATTGACCGACAACTGGTAACAATGTGGAGTAATTGATACTCTTAAAACTACTGGTCAAACATTCATTTTGTTAAGCAGTGTGGCAGTTTCTTCAAAACTTAAATATATATCCTCCATGTGATCTCTTAACTCTACTCCTAGAGAAATGAATGCACATATCCATAAAAGTCTTATACATGAATTTTCATAGCAACATTATTTGTTATAGGCAAAACTGCAAGCAGATATAATTAGCAGTTGTAAATAAATGTCCATTAATAGTTGGACTAAAAAAGCTATACATTCATGCAATGGAATACTACTCAGCAATAACAAGGAGAAAACTACTGACACGTACAACGTGGATAAATTTCTATATAATTGTACTGAGCGAAATAAACCCCCCAAAATAATGTATGTTGTATTATTCCATTTATACAGAATTCTAGAAATTACAAACTACAGTGACATTCAGAAGTTATCCAATTATACGTTTCTAATATGTGCAATTCATTTAATGTCAAGTATACCATAAGAAAGCTGTCGAAAAAACTCTACAGAGTTAAATTCGTGGCTCAAAAATAAAAAAGAAATACCTAGAAATGTATATGTACCTCCGAGTACTTTCACTTCCATCTGCGTATCTTTCAGACACTGTATACTACAGACCAGAAAAAAATGCAGAAGACGAGGAAAAAAGGTTCATGTCTTAGAAAAAGTATATATAAATATATTTTAACTGGTTATTTTTTAAAATATTAGAGGACTTGGATTTGGTTATTTTATATTTTCTCCCTTCCTAAATTCTATTATCATTTGTGTTAACTCTATCAACATACTGTCTTGGGTATGCCATCTCATAACATCAGAAAATAGAGATATTTACTCCTTTTCCAGTTCTTATGCCTCTATTATATCTGCTAACCACAAATCACTATATCAAAAAAAAAAGTGCCAAATGCCAAAAGATTCACATTTCCTTCAATGAGCAAAATGTAACCTAGTTTTCTTTCTTATTAGATATCAAGAAATAAAATCTCTTAACAGGGACAGTGTTTAAGAGTGTTTAAACATTCATTTACCTAGTACTTAAAGGAGGAAGAATCTCAAAAATAAGTCCTATTTCCAAAAAAAAAAAATGCAAGTTGTATGTATATAGGCTCCTTATATGTACCAACAAAATTCTTAAGATTAAAAAAAAGATAAAACAGACAAATATTTTTCATTCATCACCTCTGATGTATTCTGAAAACAGCCCCAAGTAATGCGGTATTATTACTGTCATTTTATAAATAAACTCTCTGAGTTTCAAGAGTGTTTAAGAACTTGCTCACAGTAATCCAGTAACTAATTTTGGAGACACTATGTAAGCCTAAATCTGTCTAATTTCCAAGTTCATGGTCTAAGGTTACACTTGACTAATCCAGACTATAAATTTCAGAAATTGTTTGAATTATTTGTTACTGTGTAACAAATTACTTCCAAACTGAGCGACCTAAAACAACAATTACTTAACTTACAAGCCTACAGTCAGGGAGGGTTCTGCCTGGTTCAGCAGGGAAGACTTCTCTGCTCCCGTAGCGTCACGTGGGATGGTTTGATGGGCTGAAGATGGGCTCCTTAAGACGGCTCATTCACGTGGCTGGCAAATTGGTTCTAGCTGTCGGCTGAGAGTTTAGCTGGGCTTGTCAGCTGAAATACCTACTCATGGCCTCTGCAAGGGGTCTTTCTACATAGGCTAGTTGTGGCTTCCTCAAACGTGTAGCAGCTGGGTTCCAAAACACAAGCCTCTCCAAAGTACTAAGTGGAAGCTACATCATCTTTTATAACCCGGCATGAGAAGTTACACAGCGCGCTCACAGCTCACCCAGATTCAAAGGAAGTTACATAAACCCTGCCCCAACAGGAGGCAAATTAACACCATATTATGAAAAGAACAGGCAACTACTCTATAACAAACTGTTTTTCAAAATTTATCAATATAGTCTTTAGAATTTACAACCTGCTCCTGCATTTCATTTGTTTTACAGTATTTTTAAAAATATTTTAAAACACCTTTAAAAAAACCTTTTTTCTTGCTCCTTTAAAATTAAGGGAGTGATTTGTTTCAAAGTTCTTTCTTCTTTTATTTATGTTTATTTGTTTTTGAGAGAGAGAGAGAGAGAGACCAAATGTAAGCGAGGGATGGGCAGAGAGAGAGACACACAGAGAATCTGAAGCAGGCTCCAGGCTCTGAGCTGTTACCACAGAGCCCAACACAGGGCTTGACCTCACAGACTAGAGATCGTGACCTGAGCCAAAGTCGGACACTTAACTGACTGAGCCACCAGATGCCCCTCAATGTTCTTTTTTCTACCTTCCCTCAACCTGAATTCTCATAAGTTCATTTTGTTTTATATTCACTTGGACATTAAACTCCTTTGCAAATTAAGAAAAGAAGGAAGGAAGGAAGGAGATAAAGAGGGAGAGAGAGAGGGAGGGGAGGAGGGAAGGAGGCAGGAAAGAAGGTAGGGAGGAGGAAAGGAAGGAAGGGAGAAAAGGAGAAATAGAAAGAGAGAGGGAGGGGGAGAGAGAGGAAAGAAAAGAAAGAAAGAAAGGAAGGAAGGAAGGAAGGAAGGAAGGAAGGAAGGAAGGAAGGAAGGAAAAAAGGTGAAACGTAATGTACTGTGGAAACTTTCTTTAAGAAAACAGTATTTATCATGCAAATCATCTAGAATAATGTTTCTCAAGGTATAGTACATACATCATCTGAACAAAAATTACCTGACATACATCCTCAAATGATGATTCTTGGGTACCTGTTGAGAAATGTATCATTTAAAACTTTGAGATCACAGCCTAGGAATGCACTTTCGTAACAAATTATTTAAGTGGATTTTATGCATCCTCAAATTTGAGAAGCGCTTACCCAGTCCAACTTTCTTGTTTCAGAGAAAAAGAATTAACTAAAGAAGTTAACGATTTTCCCAGAAACAGAGTTAAGTATGCCTCTCTTTGGGAGTGTTACTGTTGAGTTATTAAGAACAAGTTACATTATGATTTCTCTCATTAAGATAATAAAGAACAACCCCGAGGTACAGCACTGAAAACTCAAGGGGACGATAGGAACGAGGAGGTGATGTAAATGACCGAGGCCCACCTGGTATAAGATAAAATAGGAAAGGAGGGAAATGTCATGAACTGGCAACAGTTAAAATGATCAAAGAACTCAGAGGAGGACAAAGTTTCATTAAGGACCCAGATCACTTGGCCCCAGAAATACGACAAATGCCATGACCGCTACAGTACAAAGGTTACACAATGGCAGAAGAATAGAAAATTCCATAAAGGTCATAAATTGCCTTTGGCCCAAGGATGGCCCCATTGCCTCACTTGTGAAAGAGGACCTGGACCACCTCCATTTGACTTCAAACATTCTAATTAAACCCTGAGGGTGAAGCATCCCCTGAAGGGGACTGAAATCACCCCTGAAGCAATAAGGACTGCCCGGAGCCAGCAAGACCCTGCTCATGATGGACTCCAAGACCATGACCAATTTCGTTTTCACGGCCCACCTGCAGGTACCCACCACCCCACCTTTTCCTTATACTATATAAATCTAGAAGTATTTTCGGCACTTTGGAGACAGTCTTTGAGATGCTGGTCCTCTGTCTTCCCAGTGCTGGTCTCTCTGAAATAAATTCCTCGCTTGCTTCACCTCCACTCACCTCTCTGCCTTTGGATTTTGTCAGCTGCGACCAGCCAAACCTGGTCTGCTTGGGACCCTCCAGAGCACACGCTCTTTCTTACATCCTTGCACCCTTGGCTACACGTAGTGGACAAAAATGTTTGCTGAATGTTTATTATACAAAAGGCAGGACTAGGTAAGAGAAGTTCAGCCTTAGGATCTCCAGTGACTGAAACTGACTATACGACACACAATAATCATCTGTCCTAAATTTTAAGGTAGATGAACATTCCTTTCTTCCTATCCTTTTGAAGACATACACACGGAAACAATTCCTTTAGAACTTACATGCAGAAACAATTCCTTTAGAATCTATAATTCTATGGCTTTCTGTCCCTTTTGTATATAATGGAGTCAATCAAAAGTTTACTGTCCTCCTCAATAAATACAAGATCTTCTTGTAATAAGGTCAATATTATTGGTCCCCAAAGAGCAGGATCCCTGCTGACTCTTGTTCATGACTCCTCAATAAACAGCTTGACCGCTCAAGAAATTTTCGATTTTCATTTTTTAATGGCCCCTTATAAACAACCTGCTCTCTCAAGGCCTGCTGGTTCAAAAGCTAATTCTTAGGTACTATTATTTCTCTGTAAGAAGAGAAGAAAAAATATTCTTGAATTCTAATGAAGAATCTAATTTTGGCTCATCAGAGTACTTCTCAATGTAGCAAAAACAATCATCCCCTTTAAAACACACACACACATACACACGCACAAACAAAAAACAAAAAACAACCTCCAAGGTAAGCAGCCAGAGGCACAGTGGCAAAAACAAGACTTGCCTTTACACATCTGGGATGTCGAAGAGAGTGCATTTAAACTATTCAAAACAAGCTACAAAGAGTTTCTGCTGCTATTGGAATCACTGGCCTTGGCCAGTCAGGGGCGGCTGAGATCTGTCCCTGCCATTGCTGATTGCTAATTTCCTGAGTATTAATTACAGAGTTCAGTCCTTCCCCCATTGAGTCTGAAATAGAGAATGAGGGCTAACTTTAGAACAAAAGCCGTCAAATTCCCCCATCTACTCAGAACATTTAAGGCCAAGGACATGCAAAAGCAAAGAGACACATTCCTCCCCTTTCAGGAAAATTTCTGTGAAATTAGGATGACTCAAACATTCCTCTCGGTCCTTAAAATAAAGGGTGAGTGTTAAAGGCATTCCATTTTTGAATGGCCCTAAAAAAATCTTTTTCTGGGAGATCTAGAGACAGGGGTGAAATTATCTCAGCTCATTGAACACAAATAAATGTTCTGGCCATCCTTTCCTGCGTGATTAAACCATTGTCTTAATCACAGACGGGCCTCTAATTCCCGAATGATTGCATTGCCTTGGTGCTGTTTTTCAAGAGAAAAGAAGAAAAAGAATTTTGAGATAATTAACTTTTTTTTTTTTTTTTACTTTTGATCTTGGGGACAAATTGCATAGTCTGGGGCTACAAGCTTGTTGTCTATATATTTCTCTATATAGACTTTCTCTACCCAGAATTTGTCGTATGATTAGCAATTTCCACATGGAACAGAGAGGAGAGTCAGAGAAAGATAGGGCCGATCTACCATATTAGCTGATGTGGCAGGTGGCAGGCATGTAAGGGTTTCTGATAGCCACTAACATTTACTCAACTTACCCAAGTATGCTGTCAGGGGGTTTATTTTAAGGCAAAATACATCTTCCATTTAAAAAATTTCCCCCCAAATTATGATAAAGTGAATGGTGAAAGCTGGGAGCAAGTTAAATGTGAATCTTGTGTACCTGCTTTCCCTTAGGGAAGAATGTTAAAACCATATAGAGTTAAAAAAAAAAAAACCTGAAACCTGAAAACATAGACTAAAACCTGAAAATCAATGTCAATATTATGGAGTGACTCTGTGACTCAGTCCGGTCGAAGAAATTAACCTTCTCTATCACGTCCATTTCTTCATCTATAAGATGAGAGATGCAGGACAAAGCACATGGTACCCAGTCTTTATTCTCTAAATTTCTACGGATATGCCATGATTAAAAAGCCTAATGGAAATTGTCTTTATATCTGAAAAAAAAGATGCTCATCTAGCTAATCATCGTTTCCGTAGCTGGACTTAAATCTATTCTGCACAGGAAGTGTGATAATTATCCCCTGGTCAGAAGGCAAAGTTCAGTTTGAGGCCCTCTGACTTACTGAGAGCTGTTGAGATCAGCCCATCTCCCCCACGTCCTCGCACACCTGAGGCAATCCCACACTTCTGTCACCTCCCCACCAAGTTGAACATGATTGGACACTGGGTCCATTACTTCCTCCCATACCAAACAGTTGATAAATGATGGTAGCACCTTGGCTAAAGTTCCACCATCTCTTGGCAGCTTTCTCCCCTTCATCTTCTCCCTCTTTGTTCCTCTTCTTTTTGCTCTTCCCCTCTGGAGCAAAATATGTGTCATGTAGGCCCATTTAGTTGTTTCTTTTTGAGACTTTATTATGACCTTCAGTTTTCCTTTTGCACCCCACATCGCTTATTTAAGTTTTGCTTTTTCCTTTTCAAACTAATATTGGAGTTGTTGAAGATGCATTCTTTCTACCTCCTAACACATATAGCTTTGATGAATAATAATTCATTATGTCATGTGATGAATAAAATAATAGAATGAGGATATTACACAGGGTTCTCCAGACTCGTGCTTGATCAAATATCTGGTTACCTTGGCCTTGCCAAATTGACACATAAGGGGAACCATCATAATGAATTATGACTTATTGTTGGATGTAATTTGATAAGTCAATTCTTTCAATAATGTGAATTCCAGATGTTGAAAAGTCTGAAGGCTACAGATGAAGAAGCTTTGTAAGATCTCTCCCAAACTCAAGGAAGGAGAAAAAACCTGACCCAGCTGACTCTCTGTTGAGTGGTTTGGTAGTATTAAGGGTTTCTGCTAACCTCTTAAGCTATTTTGAAAAGACGAGTTCAAGATCTTCTACTTCTATCCCTTGTACTTACAGTGGAAATGACTGTTTTTATCTGATATACTCTAAGGGCCACTTTTTCCCTTACTTATTTCACTTGTTTACTGTTTTGTTTTTGCTTGTTTATTTTTGCTAAGATAGTCTTAGAGGCTGAAGAAACAGGAGAGAAATGCTCACTGACCCACAGCTTATCTCTGAGGAGATTTTAAGGATGTGTGAATATGGTAAAACTTGGAAACACTGAGGAATTAAAAATTAGTCAAAACAGAAATATACTACAGAAATCACATTTGGATTTGTATTGAATGGACCTAAATAAGTTTTGAAGTCACTTAGGAATAAGCTCTGGGACACACTTTCTCCTCTTTCTCCTGCCCAATTTTGCTTCCCAGATCTGGCCAATCAGAAATGACTGAGAGTGATTTCATCCCATTTCATTCCTGGACCAGGAATCTCTGCTACTTCTAAAAATGTCTGTATCTCTAAAAAGTTTGCCAACCAAAAAAATTTTTCTTAAATGGATAAATGGCTGTAAGCGTTTCATCTTGTTATATTTGGTTTTTAAATATAAAGTCAGACTTAGATATACATTTAAACTAGATAAAAACATGAACACCTACCTGTCTCCCCACAATACAATAGCCCGCTGCAGGATATGTTCCTGAGAAAAGGAAACACACATGCATACCTCAGCTCCCAATTTGAAAAATCAACGTTCACCTTTTAAAATACATTTTAGAATTAATGTGCTTTGATGGAGATAAAAAATGGAAAAATAATTAGATACTCCTTATTTGCATTCTTCAGACCCATTTCTGATTAAATCAAGCTAGTAGGGTGGGTTTTTTTTTTCTCCCCATTGATGGCATTTTTTTCTGGAATGGTAATTAAATCTCAGCCAAGATGAGTGACCCACCAGTTCCATAGGTAAGCCATTTTCTGAGACATAGCTCTCAAGCTGTCTAAGAAGCAGCTGTTTTTGAAATGAGAATTTTTGTGCAAAGGCACAAAGACTGTGTGATATTAGAACTAACACTCATGAGCTCCAAAAGGTAGAGTGGGGCCCAAATTTCCCTCTGAAATCCAGCCTTTATTTCCTGGTGTGTGTGTGTGTGTGTGTGTGTGTGTGTGTGTGTGTGTGTGTGTTGGGACTGAAAAGGGAAGAATACAAAAACTCTGGAAGCTTGCAAATACAGAATGTGCAAATCACTGAACTCAGTTACAACGTCTGTTGGATGGAATTGGCAAGAAGCCGAAGCTGAAAGTAATGGTGTGGACAGCCTCACCCCATTACTTTCAAAGCAATTGATTCTGTTGTAGCCATTATATCACTCTCGATTTAAAAAGAAAAAAAATGGAGGTGGTTTATCATCTCTCCCTTCTAATGGATAGGAACATAAATTTGCTCTCAATGTGGAATAAGTGAACTAAATATAAGGTGCTCAGCTTGTGAGTCCCTGCATCTGACCCAATGATGAGATGACATATACTCAGCTCTGTTGCCAACATTCGTATTCGCTTCCTGTGTGAGGGAGTTCCTGCGTTGTGTGCTTGCCTAAAATGGCTTCTGAGAGTCAGACCAGCTTGAAGGAAAGAGAGATACTTATCAAAGTCAGTCATTCCTCAGTGTTTGAATATAATGTATCACGTGATGATAAGATGGAGGATTTTTTAGGGTCTGGTACTACTACTGTTTTCTGTCTTTGGGTATGTGATTTTCTGTTGTTTATTAGACTATTAGCTAGAAAGAGACACTATGCATTAAGACTGCTTATATCATCCTATCGATCAGATTCTTTTTTTTTTATGCTGAAGAAAGAAAATTCTGTACTCAATACCAAATGCATAGTTGTTCACACCTACGTAATCAGCTTTTTATTCAAAAGTTGTTGTCTACAACAGTTTTAAAAATAAACAAATTCCCCCAAGAAAACAATGTCACATCAGAAGTGATAGTCAAAGGGTAAATTAGGAACAAGGGAAGTCAAATATATTTTATAAAGTTTGTAGTTGCGTGGCTAATTGTTTAAGGGGATTATTTTATGCCATTTTGTCTGGTTGCTGGGTATGGAAAAATCTAGGCACAGTTAGAGAGGACTTGCAGCATTGTTTCCAGGTGGCTAGATGAACAGTTCAAGACTCTGGGTTTAACACATACAATGGTTCTCAAACCGGCTGCACATCAGAATCACCTCTTTTTTTTTTTTTTTTTTTGTGGATTCACCTTCTTTTTTTTTTTTGAGAGAGAGAGACACACACACACACACATACACACACACACACACACACACACACACAGAGTGGGAGAGGGGAAAGAAAGAGGGAGAGAGACAGAATCCCAGGTAGGCTCTGCTCACAAACTATGAGATCTGAAGCTGAAACCAAGAGTCAGACACTTAACTGTCTGAGCCACCCAGGCATGCCACTGGATTCACCTTTAGACATACTGATGACTGTGTCCTATGCCCAGAGGTATGGATTTAAGTTTTCTGAATTTTGTCCTGATTATCAGGACTTTTAAAAGCTCCTTAGGTTTCATTGGGCAATAAGAATTCAGAACCCTAATTTTCAGAAACTAGGTTTCCAATTATGTCCAGCTTTTTCAAAAATGCAGGCATTTGAGCTCGATTTGGTCTGGGTTTTGAGAAACTCAGAATACCTTTCAAGTATGAACAAAACCCATAGTTTGCCTTTCTATGTCAAGGTATTAATATCTTCAAATAACAGTGAAGTCCCATTTTCATTTTTAGAAATCAAAAGCTCAACTGGAAGTTACTAGAAATGGTTGATGACTCATTTCATTGTTAAAATTCAGTAAATTCTAAATATTGACAACAAGTTATCCTTTAGCTTTCAATCTACCTCTCAAAAAATTTTAATTTAGAAATTAAAGAAAATTCAAACCATGAAGGTCAAAGGGTACAAACTTCCAGTTATAAGAGCAGTAAGTTCTAGGAATCTAATGTACACCTGGTGACTATAGTTAACAATACTATATTGCATATTCCAAAGTTTCTAAGAAATTTAATCTTAAATGTTTTTATCATAACAACATCAAAATGGTAATTACGTGAGGTGAAAGATGTATTGACTAACATTATTTCCGTAAACATTTCACAATTATACATGCATCAAATCATCACATTGTACACCTTAAACTTATACAATATTGTATGTCAATTTTATGTCAATAAAGCTAAGGGGAAATATTAAGGGCCTTTGATAAAAGCTTAAGTTTTGAGCTTTACTCTTCCTTTTGTAAAAACATTTATTTATGTAAGCAGTTTCTCTGAGATTATTGAAATTACTCTAGCACTTTTTCATTTAGAAGGTAATATATATCATATGTTATATACAATACATATACATTCCACATATTATAAGTATATATGTACTTTTGTTATATTCACAAGAACTCAGCAACATAGAATGAAAAACCACCCATGTTTTACAGATGAGAAAATATGTTTTTATGATGTGAAACGACTCGTCAAAGGCTACTCATCTACAAAGTAATGGAAATAGAATCAAAACACTTGTTTCCTCATTCTAAATGAATATATCCTTTTCCCAACATACAGGTATATTCCACAGACTGTCTGAACCTTAGTTCTCCTGGAGAGAAGCTAATTGAAATTTGGCACTTAGCAATGTGGTAGGAAGAAACACATCTAAATACAAACTGGGTTTGAGGAAATATTCCTGTATAATGAGAATACCTACTGCTGAATACCATTGCTAGGTAAAGAATTTTGAAATATGGTATGTGCCAACTGCCTTATGTTGGAATTAATTTTTAATGAATTAGAGATATTATATCAAAAGAGAAATAGAAAGGAATTTACTTCTCTTTTGTTGATAGATATTTTCCACTGAAAAAATATCTTTATAAGTAATAATTTAATGAATGTTAGGTTCCTGAGAGATATACCTAGTAATTCATGTTATTTATAAGGCTCATAATTCAGAAACTGGATGACAGAGTTAACTACTTAACTCTATGTCATATTCTTAAATATTTTAACCTTACAGACGTCCTTTAGAAACTAATGAAACCACAGAAGCTCACCTTGGAAAAACTGATCATCATTACATTTTTTATAAGACTTTTATTTTTTTAAGTTAATCTCTATACCTAATGTAGGGCTCGAACTTTCAACCCCAAGATCAAGAGTCACACACTCTATCACTGAGCCAGTCAGGTGCTGCATCATCATTACAATTCTAATACAGTTTTGAGAAATTCAAAGACTCTTATACCCAGATTGAGAGTTGTGCTCAATTAAACGGTGTTAAGAATTCAACTGATGCAAAGTAACCCATTTAAATATAGAGACACGGGGTGCCTGAATGGCTCAGTTGGTTAAGCGTCCAACTTCAGCTTAGGTCATGATCTCATAGTTTGTGAGTTCAAGCCCCATGTCGGGCTCTGTGCTGACAGCTCAGAGCCTGTATTCTGCTTCGGATTCTGTGTCTCCCTCCCTCTGCCCCTCCTCTGCTTGTGCTTTGTCTCCATCTCGATCTCTCTCATAAATAAACATTAAAAAAATAGAGACACTTCAGGCAAGGTGACTTCAAGTAAAATGATTTTTATGAAGAACTTTCCTGTTTAAAGAGTAACAGTGCCTGTCATGTGTTTATTACTCTGTATATTTAGAATTATTATAATAAGATTTAAGAGACTATTTTCTCATTAGGAATTTTATCTATATTTTGCAACACAAAACTATAACCAATTGACCACTGATATCTGGTAACAGTGTGAACTAATAGCTAACTTACATAGAATTACTAATAAAGAGAACCATATATATATATATTGATATGTGATCCTAAAAGCAAGCAAATAAAGGACTCTTCTCATAAAAGCTACAGTTAAATGAGTTGTTAAGACAATTCTGCAAATCAGTTTAAATAGAGATTTTAGATTTTTTTTGTTTTTTAAGTTCATTTTATTTATTTTAAGAGAGAGTGTGTATGAGTGGGGGAGGGGCAGAGAGAGAGGGAGAGAGAGAGAATTCCAAGTAATCTCTGTTCTGTCAGTGTGGAGCTTGATGTAGGGCTCAAATTCATAAGCCGTCAGTTCATGACCTTAACTGAAACCAAGAGTTGAACAGACTGGGCCACCCAGGTGCTCCCACAGACATTTCAGTTTAATCGGATTTCTTTTTCCCTAATCCTTAACAAATATCACTTATCAAGTTTAATTTCATATTGTTATTTTGGCCATTTTAAGATATACTCTCAAATAACTGTAAGTTGTCACAAATCTGTGTTTGACTTTCCTTAGAATTCATTGGGAAGGTTTAAAATTTCAGAAGTTAGTATCAAAAACTAGCACATAAGTGACTTTTGGTTTCAGTTCTAACCTATAAAGAGCTTTGGAAGTTTGTCACTTCAATCCTTAAAACAAGAAAAAGTTTGACAAGCTGAAAAGCACTGACAATTCTTGGACCCACCAGAGAACTAATGTTTTGCACGGCAAATCGTCACTCCGAAATCAAGAGTGAGACGCAGCAACTGAGATCTGCTTATCTGAAACAGCAGTTACTGGAAACATAAACTAGGAAGAATGCTTAAAATATAACTTTGATAAGTTGCTGGAGCTGGAGTATGGAGCAGCATTGGTAGAGTGATAATTCCTGGTGACTACAGTCTTAGGGGGAACTCCCAGATATTTATGGGTGCTATCTGTAAGAGCCTCACTAGATTTTCAAGGAAAGAGCTAAGAAAGATTCTCTTGTGGCTCTGCCAAGGCAGAGGAGTGGAAAAATCATTGTGAAAATATGCCCAGAGCCATCTCTATAACAAAGGCTCAGTCTCCAGAGGTAAAGAGTTTGCCAGAATCTTATCTCAGCTTGAGAAAGGAAATCCTTCCCATTGTACCCTTCCAGTCTTTTTGTCTCACCGAAGGAGGAAAAAACATTAGTCAGCAAGGGTCAGGCTTCAAGGAAATAAATTAGGAATATTATAGCCAGAGAGGCCAACAGGGGGACAGAGAGAGGAAAAGCTGTACCTAATGGAGAAATATTTGTGAAGTTCACAATCCCATCACGGATCTAACAGAACATTGAGATTTTATTAGATTATAGAATGCTTCCCACTTTGGTCCCTTACCACCACATCAAAACATCTCTGGCATAATGTCATTGGGTTACAGCTTGAATGAACTACAAGGCATAGACTCTTTATGAGGAGGAATACTTAAGGAAGCCTGAAGTCATGAGGAGAGACAATCACAAGGACACTAGAGCAATTTGATTCTCTAAGCACAACCATTGCTATACAACCATTAACACAGTCCCATTCCTAGCTAGATTAACACAAATCCTCACAACAAAGGCCTATTTACATCATTATATCAGTTCCTATTACCCAAAATAACCCACCTGCTTTGAACAAGAAAATTACAAGGCGCAACAAAAGAAAAACAAACTAACTCATGGTCTGAAGAGGCAAAGCAATGATCAGAACCAAATTTAGATATGACAGATGTTGAAAGTATTGGACAGGAAATTTAAAATAATTGTGATTAATATGTTAAGGGCTCTACATTAAAAAGCAGACAAATTTGCAAGAATAGGTAACATAGGTAGGGCAAGGAAATTCTAAGAAAGAATAAAAAGTAATGACAAAAGTCAAAAGGACTGTAACAAAAATGAATATATGCCTTTGATATGTTTGTCTTTGATATGTTTGAAAATAGACTGGACACAACTGAGGAAAAAAATCAGTGAGCTTAAAGATATGTGTTTTTTGAAAACTTTTTTTAAGTTTATATATTTGTTTTGAGAGAGAGCAAGCAAGAATGTGAGGGGGGAGGGACAGAGACAGAAGGAGAGAGAGAATCCCAAGCAGGCTCCATGCAGTCAGCATGGAGCCCTACAGTGGGGCTTGAACCCAGGACCTGTGAGATCATGACCTGAGCTGAAACCAAGAGTAAGATGCTTAACCAAGTGAGTCACCCAGGGACCCCTAAAGGTACGTGTTAATAGAAATGGGCATTACTAATTTCTGATAATGTGGAGCAACAGGAACTCCCATTCATTAGTGGTGGGCAATTTGGCAATTTCTTACAAAGATGAACGTACCGGTCATCCTTCTAGGTGTTTACTCCATTGACTTGAAAACTTATATCCACAAACATGCTTGCATGCAAATATTTATGCAGCTTTCTTTATAATTGCCAACAACTGGAAGGGACCAAGATGTTACTCAGTATATGAATGGATGAATAAACTCATACAATAGTTTACTCTTCGACAATAAAAAGGAATGAACTGTCCAGTGACACTAAGATATAGGTGAGTATTATAAGATATTTCTAAGTGAAAGCAGTCTGGAAATCCAACTATATAACATTCTGAAAAGAGTAAGACTATAGAGATATAAACAGATCAGCAGTTCAGACTGGGAGGGCGGCTGAGTAAGTGTGAGCCGGTGAAGCACAGGGATTTGTTGAGGGAGGTGAAGCTGTTCTGGATACATGACACTGAACTTGTCACACCCACAGAACTTTAAAGAATGATGCTTCATGTATATGAATTTAAAATAATATTTAGGAAGTTGAGATATTCCATTATAGAATGCAGAATATGTCAAAAGAATGGAACTGTATTAAATGATCTCCCTGAAGGGGCTGGAGGGACAGTGACTGACTGAAGTAACTTTGAAAATGGAGTCTGTAAGACCAAATGCAAAAGATTCATGGACACTGTATTCTAGTTGATACAGTTGTGTCCCATGGGGATATAGGTACACAATTCTGAAATGATTTTATGTGTATACTGAAATCAGGCAATTAAATAAACGGGTGGTAGATACTGAGGGCAGGTTTCTCAGTCTTGGAAGGTGGGATTACAAATAAGCAAGGGGAGGGGGCCAGAACAACCCATGTGGTAATGGGTCAGAGTAAAAGGCATTAGTATGAATCCTGTTTAGCTTAATATAGGTAAAGTGATTAGGGATAGAAATATTTGTAGATATCTGTTTTATATGTGGGTTAGTATAAACATATATTTCCTTCTATCTCAGCTAACAGGGCCTAAAATGGTGTCCCTAAAGAAATGTGAACACCTAGTACTTAGATTCTGGTTTCTAATATTCTGTAATAAAAGGAACCAGGGATCTTTATGGAAGTGGCTGATTATAAGAGAGGCAGGAAATATTTAAGAGGAAATATTCTTCTTTAAGAGGAGCCTGGGGCATTTGGTAACGAAGCAAAAATGAGCCAAACAAAACAAAAAAACACAACGATGAAGAGATGAAATATGACAAAGGGACACATGAAATCAACTGAGAAAGTTCCCAATAGCCAAAGCTGGAATAATTTGAGCAAAAAAAAAAAAAAAAAAAAAAAAGACTGTAGTATTATATTATGACCCAAACGTATAAAGTAAGTATCTAGGAGTCCATTGTGAAATAAATAATTGATTTAATAAATACTAATTAACAGACTCATTTCCCTTACAGAGAATTCCAAATAATTCATGTAGATGCTCCATTCACAAGGAACTGGCAAGTAACTTCTCACTCTTTAAATATGAGCAGCACATAGTGACTTCCTCCCAAAAAGAACATAGTGAGAAGCAGGAAAAAAGCATAACTTACTGTGGAGAAATCCGGCAAAAACTAGCTCAGCCATGTGATCAAGGTCAATATCGACAGCGAAAAGTCACGTGAATTGTAAATACCTTGACATGATGTAATTACAGTAGATTTTACCTCTGTGATCTTCCTTCTAAAACTCCATCAAGCTAGTCTGGTCATAAGAAAACACCAGATAAATTCCAACTGAAGAATATTCTACAAAGTACCTGACCAGCACTCCTTAAAACGTGGAGGTCATCAGAAATGAGGAAAGTCTGATACGCTGTCACAGTCAAGAAGAGCTTGAGGAGACAACTAAATATAATGTAGTATCCTGGATGACAACCTGGAACCGAAAATGATGTAAAAATGAAGGAAATGTGAATTAAGCATAGACTTTAGTTAATAATATTCTATCAACATTGATTCCTTAATTGCGGCAAACAGACCATACTATTATAAGACGTTAATAATAGGAGAAACTGGGTGTAGGACAGGGTAGATGAGAATCCTGTACTTTCTTTATGGATTTTTTGATAAATCCATAACTATTCTCAAATAAAAAGTTGATTTTAAAAACTCGAATAGAGTGCCATTTGTCAAGTTCTTATATTTCCAAGTTATAAATCATCTATCCCTTGCTAGAATGTTTTATCTACAAAAAAGGCTTGCTTTTCATTTCTCTATACCAATTTTTCTCTTTATCAGTCTCTGTATATACATATATATTATTTATAATTTAGTTTACTCTCAACATAAATCTTAAAGAGCTCTCTATTATCATTTAAAATGGTTATTTTCCAGTTTGCTTCGCTAAGTCTCTCTGGCATATGGTTAGATAGATGTGCACTATTTTAATTATTTCTCACATTTATGTTTTTGAGAAGATACATTTTTGCTCTTACACTGTGAATTAGACTCAAACTGCCTTTCCTTGAAGAGAACTCATTTAAATCCACTGGACTAACTTTTAGCAACATACTGAAAAGTAAGTTACTACACCAAACTATATATAAATAGCTTTAATATGCAGATGCATCATGTTTGATCTTTAAATAACCAACAGAAGTAAATTTAATAATAGAGATACATCAGCCTTGCTGGTTTTCCACATTCTTGAACTTGAGTCTGTCCTCTAATGGACTGTGAAAACCTGGTGAGACTCAGAGTGATTGCCTCTTGGAGGCACGTTAACTACTGCACCTGAACACAAACACAAGCAGCATCATAAAATGGCAAATTGCATGTTCAGATGCCAAATTGCAAGACCAGATTGATATTTACACCTGCAATTACAAACCAAAGCGCACAGTACATTACATCTTCCAAAGAGATATGGCATCACATTTCACAGGCACAGCCTGGCTGCTGAAAATCATGGCCTTCACTAACACACGATGAGTTTTCTTCCCTATCATCATGATCACAGTGATGTGACCATTTTGGGGAAAGTCTTCCATTGCAAGTTCCAGCTTCAGGGCTACTTCTTCTGCCTCAAGAGATGGATCAATCATTGTAAGTAAATTACTAAGAGATCATTTGTATTTATCAGGGATAGAGGTTTTGTCATTTTGGATTTCTGAAAGCCTCAGAATAATTTTTATAAGTTTATTCCAATATGGACAAGAGAAATAAAAATTAAAGAATAAAAAAAAAGTAGCGTTGGTAAAGGATTTATTGGGTGAAAGTCGATTATCTCATGATGGGAATTACATGGGATCTTGAATCCCATAGACTTTCTGGCATCAGAAATACGGAAGAAAAAATAGGGAGGAAAGGGGGCAAACATGCAAGATAAAACAGGGACTACATACCTCAAGAAGACTGAGTCAAGGAAGATGAGGAGATTTTAATAAATATTTCCACATTTCTCAAAGAAATTTCTGAAAACATAATTTTTCTAGACAAATTGTTTAAGAAAAAGATAGAAAGGGGCACCTGGGTGGTTCAATCGGTTGAGCATCTGACTTTGGCTTAGGTCATGATTGTGATGCGTGAGTTCAAGCCCCACATCAGGCTCTCTACTGTCAGCTCAGAGCCTGCTTCAGAACGTCTGTTCCCTTCTCTCTCTCTGCCCATTCCCCACTCATGCTCTCTCTCTCAAAAATAAACAAACATTTAGAAAAAGACAGAAATATTCAAAGAAGATATTTCAAGACTACAGAATATAAAAACTGGAAAAATCTAAACATGACAGAGCTGCAACTTTACAGTATGAAAGACAACAAAATTAATACAAATTGAAATATAACTGGTGACATGTTGGACAGATCAGGGAAAATAATACAAAACAAATAGTAAGAAACTAATATATAAAATTACTATAATTTAAATGATAGACAAAAGACAATGGAAAGTTAAATTCCTAAAGCTCAGAACTAAGTAAAACAAAACATTAGAAATAGAATAGAAGAAAACTAGTGAATATGCAGATAAAAGAACTCAGCATATTCCAGGATTTACTAATAGAAAACAAAATTATAATTAAGTCAAGAAAACAGTGAGGTCAGTTTTCAAGAGCACCAGGATGGAAGAGGGAGATAACTTCAGGTCAAGAATGAAGTTACTGAATTTATGATTCTTTAAGGTATCCCACCCGATGAGACACTGAGTAGGCGGTCGTGCATTTACCCCTCAAATATATATTATACATATATATATACACACATATATTTCTTGTATGGGATCTTTCTGGAATTTAGTGAAAAAATAAAGAACACATGTATAATAATCTGATACATAATATATATAAATAATTATGCCCATTATACAAAAAGCAATTTCAGAATTCAAAGACTATTTTTTAGAAATGTTTATTTATTTTTGAGACAGAGAGTATACACGTACACGTGGGAGGTGGGGAGAGGCAGAGAGAGGGAAAGAGAGAATCCAGGGCAGGCTCCACACTGTCAGCATAGAGCCTGATGTGCATCTCAATCCCATGAACTGTGAGATCATGACCTGAGCCAAGATGCTTAACCAACTGAGCCACCCCTGTGCCCCCAAAGACTACTTAAAAGTCACATTCGATAAAAATAAATTGATAGGGGCACCACGGTGGCTCAGTCTGTTGAGCGTCCGACTTCGGCTCAGGTTGTGATCTCAGAGTTCATGGTTTCAAGCCCCACATCAGGCTTACCGCTGTCAGCCTGTCAGCCCTCTGTTCTCCTCTCTCTCTCTCTTCTCCTTCCCTGCTTGCATTCTCCCAAAAAAAAACAAATATTTCTTTAAAAAGTATTTAAAAAATAAATTGATAAAAGAGGCAATTTCTCTGCTGATCTTTTCATGGTGCCAGTTTCTCTGATTGGACTGTGGAGGGCAGAAAGCTTGTGGCAGATACAACGTAAGAGTTGTTTTTTGCCATTTTCTAATTGTTTATGCTTCAGTTTCTTACTGATTCTAAAAGTATGTTGAAAAGGAAAATAGGGGATACTTTGTCTGAGAAAACCAGTTAACCTATCATGATAGAGTTTTTTGCTTTTGTTTTTAGTTTCATGTTCCTTCAGGTATGTTAATTGTCCTCCAGGCACTTGGGTGGCTCAGTTGGTTAAGAGTCCAACTCTTGATTTCATCTCAGGTCATGATCTCATAGGTTCATGAGATCGAGCCCCACTTGAAGCTCTGCACTGACTGTGGAGTCTGCTAGGGATTCTCTCCCTCTCTCTCTGCCCCTCCCCACCTCCCAAAAGGGCACACACACACTCTCTCTCTCTCTCTCAAAGAAATAAACTTAAAAAAAAAAAAAAGAAAGAAAAGAAAAAAGAATTGCCCTTATCTGAAAAGAGTTATCCTGTCCAAGACCACACTCCTATCTCTGAAGCAGCTTATATCCACTGGCTGGCTGATGTAAGGGCAACCTCTTTGTCTGCTTTGAGATAATGCTGAAAGTCCATCTCACTTCTAGAGCCTCTCTAAGAGATTGGATATAGTCTTTGTTAAGACTTTGTTGCAGGGACACTGTTACGACTTTGTTGTGGGGACACCTCCTCCTGGGCAATCTTACTCCTCTACCTTTCCCCTTGGTTGCCTTCTTTCTCTACCCCATCCTGAAGATACAGCTGAGGCAACTGCTTAAAGACAATACTCTGTAAGTATGAGATTTTAGGCAGAGTATCCTCTGAATCAATCATAGCCTATTGTGCTTTGCTCCCAAAAGTAGAATGTAGGGTCCCCTAAATGCAAGGTGAAAACAGGGGCAACTTCACTATCCATCACTTTGAATAACTGTGTCAAGAATATTTTGCTTTTCATCTCCACATTCCAGGTTCTGGAGGCTTACAGGTCTTAGTTCCCAAATGGTATTTCTTGCACCAGAAAGAGTTCCATGGAACTTTAAGCATGGCAGCTCCCAGGTAAATCAAATTTCTTAAGGTGCTAAGGGACCAGTGGCAAGTAACAGGAGTAACTGACTCTAGTCAACAACAGGAAGTAGACCCACTCTTACATAACAGGAGTATGGCTGAGTACGTTCAGCATCTAGACAATCCCCTTGGGCAATTCTTGGTACTCCCTTGTCCAATTTTAATACTAAATGGGTAAGTGCAACAACCAAAAGCTGAGACGGGCTTGCTAACAAGAGGTCTAGATCCTTTAAGACTGAGGATCTGAGTCAACTGGAATAGAGGGTGAGAAGAAACTAGAATGGTTAGTAGAGGAAGGAAAGGATGAATATCAGTTTTAGGAGACCAGTTACAATGGCAGGAATGACCTTTATGCCACTAAACTTCCTTTTGTAATTCACTCTAGGAAGGTGAGACAATCATAATCCTGATAGAATTGCTTCCAGAAATTAAACAAGGAAATGTACTTTAACAACACAAGAGATGGACGCAGAAGGGGTGATGCGTCACCAAGATACCCCTTCGGAATGGACTAACCTATTTTCCTAGCTGCTAAAAGTACAGACTGGGTTTGGTCTTTGCAAAACCAAAATCAAATGCATTAACTAACCAAACTGCATTAACTATCAGGACTTCATAACCTGAACTTTCTAAAATTGTCTATGACAGATGCTATTTAATTGCCCTAAGCTGAAGAGAGCTGCTTCAACATCTCACCACCATTGCGGGTGTTCTACAACTGATAAAATAGAAGTATAAAGGCCCAGTCCCTTTAGCTAACCTTGGAATAACTATGAAGGTACAATCCCAACTCCACAATATTGTCCAGTCATCTGAGTCTTTTGCTATGATTGCGTCACTGACCAACTTCTTGCTCTGCCCAATCCTGACTCATTTCCTTCCCACATTTAGTGTGAATTCAGAGAACATTCCCTAATTAACTTCCTGGATGCTCATTTCTGTCTGAAAGTCGGTTTCCTAAGGAATTCAATCTGCAATATTGTCCAAAGATAAAAGATGACTGAGTTGTTTCCATATGTCAAGATAGGACCAATATTCTACAACCACATACTATCATGATTTTGAAGAATATTGTAATGTACATAAAAGTTCATAATGTAATGTTGAGTGAAAAAGAATGAAGGTACAATATATCACTGTAAAGACATGCGAGAGAGGCAAAGTGAGAAAGAGATCTGAAAGAAAATGCCCCAAGGTATTTGTATAGTTATCTAGACTTAGGAAAAATGGTAATTTTTTCCTTCGTGCTTTCTTGTATTTCTCAACACTCCACGATCAACATGCATTTATTTTTAACTAGAAAAGAACGTTTTAATTGTCATCTCAATGCTCAGTCTAATAGCACAGTGCATTTTAGGAAACTGTGGTATCAACGTACAGCTAAGATGACTTTTTGAAAGTTACCATTTTAAGGGAGCTGCGGGATTCTTCATTCTAACCAATGTAGTAGTTTTTGATGGTTAAGCTATATTTTCTGTCTTTCCTTGTGATGAAATACTGAATAATTGTTATTTTCAAATGGACAACCCCATTGAGAGCTTCCCAGCCCAACTTCTGACTTGTCTGCCTCTAGGACAAGAGACCAAGCAGTGTGCGCTGCCCTTCTCGCAGTGCTCAAATGCAGAGAATTAGGAAGTGTGCGGGCTGCTGTTGCCAGACTGTGACAAAACATCTACTCCACAGGCATTAACTTTTTGACCATTAGGACTCAGGATTTCCAAAGATGGTTATCAGGGATGCCATCCAGTTACCAATTTCAAGCTACACTCCTTCAAACCACATGCAGTCTCCTCGTAAGTCATTTTAATCTGATGAATGTATTATTCCCTCTCATTTCTACAACACTGCTATTTGACCTTGAGACCAAGGTTGAACAAGAGGGGTGTTGTGTGTGTGTGTATGTGTGTGTGTGTGCGTGCATATATATATATATATGTACATGTGTCTGTATAAGAGGCAAGGTGCTGTCTTTTTTTAACACCCAATTCCCTCAAGAGATGATTTCTTCTAAATTGGAAAGATTCTTTATTTTAAATGACTTATTTTAAATGTGATGCCTGGTTAAGTGATTGCCTTCTGTGCGCTGGCACTAGTGATACAGGTTGACAGACCCAGGTAAGCGAAACAGGCATCTAGTGCCAGCTGTTGTTAAATGAAGCAAGCAAAGAGGAGGATTAAAAAATATCCTGCAACTGTGGTCTCAAGAATGAGAATACAGCAACACAGCAGTAACAGGAGCAGCGAGATAGAGGCATTAGCCAGCTTTCTATTCTTGTTACCACTTTAAGAGGAGATGGCCCCGCTTTTTGGAGGCAAATCTCACCCTGTTGTATATTTGCTAACACTCATATGATTTCTGCAAGTGTCATGCTACCCAGAACCAGCCACGTGCATTCCATTCCTTTTGTTCATTTCCCTTTTTATATTCTCTCAGCAAAATCAAATATTTTCCAGCAAACAGAAAATGAGGCATGTGACATTTGTTATCAGAGACGAAAATACGCTTGCCTTGCTTTTGGTAAATCATTTCTACCTTTGTATATCCACTTGTAGATTTAGTTATTATTCTGCAACAACTCCAACCCTTAGAACTGGCCTAATAACTTGCAGGGCGTATATAGCCATTAAAGAAACCTGAGGCTTTGGACGAAGCTTGCCAATAAATTAAGGAGGCAGATTATTACTCAACAAATGTCACTATAACCTGAGGTTCCACATTATAAAATCATTCCCAAGTCCTAATCAGCGGCAGCTCATCTATTTTCAGCAATATTTGACACAGCATAATGTTACCGCATCAAAGGCATGTGGGCAGTCTTATGGCATTGCTGACTGTGATGGATTCAACTAAGTGAAGAAGGTGCAGGTTTATTCTGGAATCTGCTTCAAGTACAAGCACTTTAGAGTTGAGTATGCTTGAAATAGCCTGCTGCTTTCGCCCCGTGTGCCAAATTTAGGTGTACCTTCACACGTAAGTAATTTGCCCCAAATAAAAACTAGCAGATCCACCATATATCTAATTACTACTTGCCAAAGAGGTCAAATTCAGCATCTTCATTGTAACTGAACTCCCTAGACAAGGAAAAACTCATAAAATAATCAGATTGGGTTAACTACGTGACTCTGTGTATGTGCCTGTTTAACTCAAAAATAAAATACAGAATAATCAAGAGCTGAATGGTTGATTTAATTTCACTGACAAACACAGTATTTGAAATGGAAATCAAGGGAACTATCCTGATAATTGCTTTACAGCAATTGAGACAAAAATGTTCCTGGAATTGTTTTACCTGTCTATCTCATTTTGTGCTTCAAAATAGAGATTTTGAGACCTCAGCTATTGAAAACTTATCAAATGCATAGTCATTAAAAGGAGAAATAGATTTCTGCATATCAGTAGATGAATTGTTCCAAAAAAAGATGAGTAAGTGAAAAAATGAATACGAATGAAAGAAGCCAGTAGCTTTTTAGTTGCCTGGTAGGTTTCAAGGATTTTTGCATATATGCTTTAAGTGTTAATTGTTAACAATAAGACACACACAACATTCAAATTTGAGAATTCAATTTGTTTCTTCATTTTTCAACACCAGCACCAATCCATCCTAAGTTCTACCTTAATTACTTATAAAATAAAAATAGTACAATACAGGAATAAATTTATATGTATATACCTCCTGACTTACCATTAGGTGCAACTCCACTAATCCATCCTTCCCTTTTTTTCTTGAATTTATGCATTCATTTATTCATTTGAAAACATTCATTATTCTCAATTTATGCTGAAACCATAATGAACACAAAAAGAAAGTTTGGTTTGTTTTTTATTTATTTATTTTGAGAGAGAGAGAGAACAGCAGGTGGAAGGCAGAGAACGAGAGACAGGGAGAATCCCAAGCAGGCTCTGTGCTGTTACCGTAGAGCCCATACCTGGGGCTTGAACCCATGAACTGTGAGATCATGACCTGAGCCTAAGCCAGGAGTCTGATGCCCAATTGACTGAACCGACCAAGCATCTCTAAAGTTTGGTTTTTTAATTCAAGGTGCTTATGCCATGTGTGATAGGCGGTATGACGTAGGAGCCAGTAAATCAGTGAGATCTGGATTAAGATCCTCACTACACCACTTGCTAGCTGTCTGTGGTAGAGGTTATTCATTGTCTCCCCAAATCCATCTTTGATTTTGCTTTAGATACAGAATGGTTTTTCTTCCTCCCCTCCTCCCTACCAGCAGCACTATACTCATTCCTGTGATGCTATGAGTGACCAGTGGCACTTAAGAATTTTACTGGGGGTAGAGGGAGGGGGCTTCCAAGAAAAGGGTTTAAGAGAGAGCCACACGGTTGTAAAGGACCAGCTCTGTCCTTTGCCATAGTTTCTTCTGCTCTCTGAGTGGAATATAGATGTGATTTTCATAACTCTGGCAGCCATTTTGGGTAGTAAGGCAAAGCTGAGGCTGAATGTGAAGTATACAGGTTGACAGAGCAGGGAGAGAAAGAGCACGAGTCCATGATGATTTATTGGCGGCTCCATTCAAATCACAGACTGCCTACTTCTGAATGTGTTTAATCTGTGAATGAAATTAATTCCTATTATGTTTGTTAACAGTTAATTAACAAAAATTTATAAAATGTGTAATCTTGGAAAGTCCCCTATTCTCTCTGAGCCTTTTTCTCTTCAGCTTTAAAATGATACCAGCTTTGTAGAATTTTCAATTAAAAGTTCTGATGTCTGTAAAACGGATGGCATAAAACAGGGGTGCGCAAGCAGATGTTCCTAGGGCCTAGAATGCTCTGACACAGTCTTACAGCTTGATTATAGTGAGTTCCGTTTTGATTGGTCAGAATAAATGTCTTACCAAAGGTTGACCTGGTTTTGAACAGCATCTCAGAATATGTTATAAAAATTAGCTTTTTTTTCTAAAATTTTTTCAACGTTTATTTATTTTTGAGAGAGGGAGAGACAGAGACAGAGCGCAAGCCGGACACAGAGGGAGATACAGAATATGAAGCAGGCTCCAGGCTCCAAGCTGTGAGCACAGAGCCCAATGCAGGGTTTGAACTCACAAACCGTGAGATCATGACCTGAGCCGAAGTCAGCCACTGAAGCAAATGAGCCACCCAGGTGCCCCTAGAAATTAGCTTCTAATCTAAAGAGAATTTTTACTTACATAAAAGCTGAAATCATAACAGGATTTAAATAAGAGAGAAAGCCTATAGAGATGTTATAAAGTAGTAAAAGTGAGGGGTCAACCATTTGGTGCGAAATATAAGTGTTTTTGCCTTTTGAGCTCTATCATTTGCTACAGTTACTGGGAAGAGAAAAATGCCGCGGAGGAATATTTATCTCACATCCATGGCATGTTGGCATTCATGGAAGATGAGGCCCTTAGAAAAATTATCAACAAAACATAAGATGCACATCCTGTCACAATGAGAATTGAAATATAGGAAAACCCCATATGAAAAGGTCATAACTTTGTAAACAACCAAATATTACCCAAATTCCTACTGCCCAAACCAAACGCAGGTTCCATACACATTTTTAAAGTTGAATTCTTAATCATTTTAAGTGCTCCTTAAACACATGTATCTCTTCTGAGCTTCATCAATTGCTTTTTGGAAATAAGTGGGTTACACTAAAGAAAATCAAATAAATGAATTAACAAATAAATGTATCTTTTTTTGACTGACTTATTTCACTTAACCCTCCAGCTCCATCCATGTTGCTACACATGGCCAGATTTCATTTTTTCTCATTGCCAGGTAGTAGTCATTGTATATATGTGCCACATCTTCTTTATCCATTCGTCAGTTGATGGGCACTTGGTCTCTTTCCATTATTTGGCTATAGGTGGATTTTGAGAGACTAAGCAAAAACCAGGGGGGAGGGAAAGAGGGGAAAGGAAAAAAAGACACAGAGACGGAGGGGGATAAAACATAAGAGACTCTCAAAGACTAAGAACAAACTGAGGGTGACGGGGGTGAGGGAGGGGGGAGAGAGGGTGACGGGCATTAAAGAGGGCACGTGTTGGGATGAACACTGGGTGTTATATGTAAACCAATTTGAAAATAAACTATTAAAAAATAAAAAAAAATTTAAAAATTAAAAATAAAAAATAAATTCCTCTGTAAATAAATAAATAAATAAATAAATAAATGTAGAAGAATAGAGTGGAAATAGGTAATAGTTTTGTCTTTGGCTTTATGTATTAAGGATTTATTATTTCAACCTGGTCATGAAATCCAAAACACTTCCAAAATAATGTTTGTAAGTTTAAGTCCTGATGTTTAACCTAATTAACACAAATGAAGAAAATGATAATTAATACACAGGAGCCTATATATGACGTTTATGGCTCTCAGTGTGATGAATGAGGGGAAATGCCTGGCATTTGATGCAATAATTAAAGAGGGAAAGGAGAAGGATCCATTGTCATCATCGTAACTAAAGATATGATGATTTTTTAAGAACACAGACTGCCTCAGAACTCACACAAACTCTACTCAAGACCAGGAAGGGAATGATGGATAAGTTTGTCTTTGTAGTCTGTCTTTACAGGAGAGTTGAGAGTTGCTTATGGCTCTTTGAAATATTTCCCTTAGCTACAAAGCCATAAGATAGACACAAATTAAGAAGTGCAAAACCTTTCACTCCAAAGTTAAAGAGGAAGGAAAAAGTATCATAGGATCTCAAATAGACTTTGAAGAATCTTGGAGATCCAGTCTTTCAATTTGTAGATGGGGAAACAAAGGCCAAAAAAGAACAATAGTAGTTTTCTTAGGAATTTTTCTAAAACAAGAAAGTTTTGGATAGAGCTTTTAGGGTGAAACTGTATGACTGGCATTTAAAAAGGAAAATATCAATAAATATCTATAGTAGTTTGACTGGACTTTCTGTCATTGGCAAGTGAAATAACATTGACTAATTCAATTTTCAAAAATTTTCCATTTTTATATCAATGAATAGTAATTAATGATAATGATGTTTAGACAAAAGTTAGTATCTGCTTAGAGGATAGGCTAGTAGCCCTATATCAATGATAAAATAAATTGTACTGCTCTCAGGCCCTTTGCTAATTATAATTATAGTGGTAATAGTGTTTTTGTGGTTCCGAGGAAAGGCATGGGTACAGGCTAAGATCCACAGGGAATAACTGGATATATTCAAAAAAGTTCAGAAAAGGAGTTTTAAGGGTAAGTTCTGGAGAGGGCTGAACTATTCTGACTATGAAGCTAGAAATGTTTGTTTGGGTCTCTTTTGACTTCTGAACAGCTCAAGAGCCAATTAAGTGAATGGCAGAACAACTAGGCAGAATGTTGGAAGGCCACTCAAAACAGATTTTAAATACTCAGTTTTAAATTACTTGCATTTCTCCAATATAATGTCCTCTACTCCCAAAACTTTGTAAAAAATATGTCACACACTGACTTTGTGTGTGTGTGTGTGTGTGTGTGTGTGTGTGTGTGTGTGTGTGTGTGTACGTGCGCGCGCAAATGCACCTAAGTTAAAAAAAAAAAAGAGCAAGTACCCTTGAGCAAATGTCATGTTGAAGATACAGAAATAACAGTAATATGGAGATATGGAAAACAAATATTTATTGGACACAGTACATCAGAGACAGAAATTACCATGAAATTTGACAGAGAAACAGGGACGGTATTAAGAGTTTCCACGAGACATGCCAAGTTGATTCAAGCATTTTTATGAATCACTGTTCAGCAAAGCAACCATTGACAAGTATGCTATTATTCTGTAACAAAGAGTACATAAATGTTAGTATAAAAAATAGATTCATGATGAATATTTCAGTGAAGAAAAGGATATATAACAGAAACATTTTATTAAAGGCCCTCAGTTCGCACAAAAATTTGCTATTAACATTATGCCAAATCTCATTCTGTGCACAGCCAACTTAATAAGCAGGGTGAACGTAGGGATATACAAACAGGTAAACATTTTATTGCTCACCAAAACTGACTTTAGCCATGTTGATGTGCACTCCCATTTCCTGATTCTAGATCTTTCCAGTCACTCTAGGTAAACTTTTTCCACTGTTCTTCCATTCTCTGGGCCAAGCCTGCATCCCCTTCTGCCACTGATGGTATGCCCTACGACTTCTCAATGCTCTGCCTCGTCACAGTAAGAAGTGTCTACATTCCAAGGCACTCACTGAACCCGTTAGAAACCCATGCACTCGTGCCATGCCTTGAAGCAAGATTACAAATTGCTCTGTTATAAACAGTAGAGAAAAGCCAGTCCCTATTTCTAGACGAATGACTCAGGACTCTGACAATGTCTTCAAATCCCCCCTTCCCTACAGTTATCTTTTTGTATTAACCTTTGAGGCAGGGATGGTTATAGTGACAGAAGATTGCCATCCCATATTAGTCTTAGAGCCAGATATCCCCAATAATGTTCCGCTCCCACCATCTTTTTCTCATTCCCAACAGTGGAGAAAAAGAGCTAAAAGGTATAGACCTTGCAGGGACATGATATGGCACTAAAATAACAAATGGATTTATTAAATAATTAACATAAAATAGCTCTTGTCTTGCCAATGTGGCAACAGTGATAAAGAGGGTCCAAATGTTAAGGTGGCCTGCTATTGTATAGTTACATCCATCCTCTCTGATGAAGTAAAATCTAAGAGATAAATCCATCATTTAATACAGGAATGTGTATTTTACGATAACACTGATGATTAGTACTACAGGAGGAACTCTGCCTTTAGCTAAAGCAAAAAAAAAAAAAAAAAAAAGATTTAGGCTAAACATAATTAAGAATTCTTATCAGTGTGATTAAACACTGAAAACAGGATGGATGTTCAGAAAATGTTTATATGATTCCAAATAGGGGGATTTCGTTATCTAAGAACTGATCTACCAGATCAATTCAAACGATGAATTCTTTCTACCTGTGCTGGACCTAGCCTCCCTTGGAAGCAGCAACCTAGATCTAACAAAGTTTTTAACTTGATAGGTAGTTCCTAGTGCAGTGGTATTACCCTCTGCAGGGAAACTGGACATTTTCTCATTGATATGCTGATTCGTGAGTACAAACAGGCATTTACTGGGTGGGGGCCCATGATGGTGGGCATCTTATAATTCCTGAGACCATCTGGCACAAGAAAGAAATGTTCCATATTGTGTATGACTTACGCACCACCAGAACTACCCACCAGTCAAGTAGTAACAGCCTGATTGTGTTTATCTGAGCCTAAAACAGCAACTTTTCATAATAAACTCAACGTATTTTAACACCGTTTAAATGTACACGGAAAGCTGTAGAAATATTACTCTTGCGTTTACAGACTCAAGATCTTGCTTTGTTTTACAAGGATTTTTTATGTAGAGTTGTTATTTATTTCAGAAAAGTACATGCCAACAGCAATGTTGTTCATGGTATCTGGGACCAGTATAAACTCTTATATTAATCTGTGTTTGTAGCTATCACATTTCGGAGATTCTACAATTAGGTGGGAACATCTGGCTAGTTAATTTATCTCCTAGTACAGAAGTACCATAGGATTTGTATATTGAAAAACCTATTATTTGATTCTAAATTACATTCCATTTAAGTTTGCATTGTACTTTGAGAATTATATTAATTTTAAATGGGTATAGAGAGTTCAGTAAATGTATGGTTTTCATTTCAGGATAGTAAAGGAGCATTACAAAGTACCTGATACTGAAAGGCAGTAGTGTGGCTGACAGTCCTGGCTACTCATCAATTAGATTATATGAAAGCTTCAGATCCTGGACGCCAGATGTGGAGAGAATTCTCATTCAATTTTAAAGACATTTCTATTTATATAAATGGTTGAAAAACAATGCCATGAAAATTGGCAGACTCAAAAAACATCCCTAAGCAATTGTTAAGAATTCTTTTGATTTTTATATTCAGTCCCCTAGAATAATGAATGCTGAGGTTGGGAGAGATTAAGAATCTTCTCTGAGAATCAAGAGATGATGCCCAAAGCCAAAGATAGAAATATTTTTTTAATGGAATGCAAAATACCATCACGGTGTTCTAAACATTTGCCATATTATGAGACACAAGGCAAAGTATAAAAGTTCAGGTACGGAGATATATGTGGAGCCGTCCAAGGAGAAGACGGTGATTCCAAGTCAGGAGTAAATGATTATGTTGGGGTGTGTTGACATCACTGACATTGCATGGAGGAGGGGTTATCTAGCCTTGCTCCCTAAACCTAGAGGTTTCTTCAAGGTACATCAAGTAACATACTTATTGAGGATGGGACATGCCTAGAGGCTCTCTCAGCTCCTGCTTCTCTTCATACACAGTAGCCATTCTGTACTGTCCAAATTTATGTATTTAGGCTTCCAAATAGGCTGTCACTTTTTTTAATACTGTGTTTTTATAGACTGAATGACACTGGTCTAATCCAAAGCTAAAGTTAACTTCCGTCTTAGTCCATTCAGACTCTATTGCAAACTGCTATAGACTGGGTGGCTTAGGAATAACAGAAAATAATTTCTCACAGTTCCAGAGGTTGGAAATCTAAGATCAAAGTACCAGCACTGTTAAGTTGTGGTGAAGGCCCTCTTCCCAGTTGTGCTGATTTGTGTCCTCATACCACAGAAGGAGCTAAGGAGCTCTATCAGGGCTCTTTTATAAGAGCACTAATCCCATTTGGGAGGGCTTTGCTGTCATGACCTACGTACTTCCTAAGGGCCCCACCTCCTAACACCATCTCATTGCGCATTAGGATTCAACATATGAATTTTGGGGGGGACACAAAAACTCGGTCCAGAGGTTATGAAGTTGAAATAGACTGTTACACTGGTGACCCTCAAGGAACCATGCCTCCCACACTCATCCCTTCTATAGTCCCCTCCTACGCTGGCTCTTGGCTTGGTCATGTGTCATGCCTTGGTCAATGGGACATTAGTGTGACACAAGCAGAAGTTTGATAAGCACTTGCTGATTATGTCTCCCTATCGAAATTTTTTAAAAATGTTTATCCATCTCTGAAGAGAGACAGAGAGAGAGAGAGAGAGAGAGAGAGAGAGAGAGAGAGAGAGAGGGAGGGAGGGAGAGAACATGAGCAGGGGAAGGGCAGAGAGAGAGGGGAAACACAGAATCTGAAATAGATTCCAGCTGACAGCACAAAGCCCAATGCAGGGCTCGAACCCACAAACTGCAAGATCATGACCAGAGCTGAAGCCAGATGCTTAACTGTCTGAGCCACCCAGGTGCCCCTATATCTCCGAATCTTTATAATCTTGAGATTATCATAACTGTGAGGAAGCTCAATCTGACCGCCTGGAGGAGCCAAGTGAAAAAGAATGAAGGAAACCGGCCAAATGCCAGAACTGAGGTCCCCCGGTATATGACGCCAATGGAACGGTCACAGGGAGTCCTGACGAGCTGGGATGTACCAGCTGAAGCCCTAAACGACACAGAAAGAGACAATCCATCCTTTGCCCTGTCACAATTTTGGACTCTCAGAAAAGTGAACAAAAAAAGAGCAGTGGTTTCAAGTCGTTATATGACATAAGATAAGCGAAACAGGGAGTCTTTATGATCCCTTAGCTAAAGGACCAAGGCTGCTGTATGTGTGGAAGCAAAGGTGATAGGTTTCAACTGTTTTCCACAGAAATGCTGCTAAAAGTCCCTGCCCTGTTTTTCTGGGTCAAAATTCTAAGGGTCTCTGAATATAACAAATAGTACTTTCTAATATAAAATAACATAAGGGTTTGGGCATGACGTGGATTCAATTATTTCCTATTTGTTTGTTTTAAATGTCAACGGCATGCCACTTCTACGGTGTCAGTGGAAATTCTAAAGGATAGAAAATGATGTGAAAAATTTTAAATGTGGTTCTTTTCAAATGAAAATTCACCAGGTGAAATTCCTTTTTCTGTTTAGACAGTAGGATCCACAGTCGACAGCACAGTATTTGCACAGTAAGAGCATTAATATTCATTTACTGGTATACAGTTCACCATGGAAATTGATCTTATTATCCGTGTACTGCAAGATACTTAGAAGTCGTTAACTATTTGTATCGTTTTAATTCTCAAATTTGTCTCCACATCCTATTGCCTAGGTTTTTGCCTGAAGTATGGATGCATGGTACTTTGATTCCTCCATCAACTATCTGTTTGGGTAGAATCTGCACATCTATTGTGCAAGTTCTGTAAGCTCTCAACTGATGCCAGGAAGATCACCCACCCCTCCTATTCCGGCCGTGACCTCACCAGCCCCTGCTCCACCCTGATTAACTAGTTATTTCAATAAAAATAAATGTAAGCTCTCAGCTCACATAAATGGGTAGTTGCATGGAAAATCTTGTTTCATCCTGTTATGAGCTTGAAGGATGTGCTGTCTTGAAATGCGAGCCATTTGGTAAACACATGCTGGGACTTGCAAAGTCTCAGAAACCACCACGGTGAAAAGCACCCCAACAGCAAAAGCACAGTTATTTTCTTCCCTCTCTGTCCTAGCATTGGGCAAGTCACAAAACTTCTGTGTCTCAGTTCACCCAGAACTACGCTGGGATTTCTAAACGGGGTGGCTGCTGAGAGGCTAAAATAAGAAGACACAATTATATGTAAATCTGTTTTGAAATTAATCCCTGGGTGGGTAGGAAGAATTATGTGCTAATATAACATTGTATAAATCCAAGACAATATTTTTATGAGCACTGTTAAAGTTTGAAACTGAAATAAAAATAAAATTAAAAATTAAAAATCTTGGGGTGCCTGGGTGGCTCAGTCGGTTAAGCGGCCGACTTCAGCTCAGGTCATGATCTCATGGTCTGTGAGTTCGAGCCCCGCATCGGGCTCTATGCTGATGGCTCAGAGCCTGGAGCCTGCTTCAGATTCTGTATCTCCCACTCTCTATGCCCTTCCCTTGCTCACTCTCTGTCTCTATGTCTCTCGAAAATAAAATAAAAACGCTTAAAATTTTTTAAAAATTAAAAATCTTGTTAACTTTATATATCAACTTGACTGGACCACAAGAATCCCAGATATCTGGTTGGACATTATTTCTGGGTGTTTCTGTGAGGGTGTTTCCAGAAGAGATTAAGATTGAATTGGTAGACTGAGTGAAGCAGATATCCCTCCCCAGTGTGGATGGGCATCATCTAATCTGTTCTAAATAGACTAAAAGGCAAAGGAAGATTTAATTCACTCTGATCCCAGGCTACAACATCAAGCTGTTCTCAATGCTCCCGGTTGTGAGACCTTCAGACTGACTGGCATCTACGCCATCATCTCCCCAGCTCTCAGGCCTCTGAACCACATCGCTCACTTTCCTGGTTCTCCTGCAGACGGGAGATGGTGGGACATCCTAGGCTCCATAATCACATGAACCAGGACCTTATAATAAAGCTCTCTACCTCTCAATCTCTTTCTCTCTCCTATTGGTTCTGTTTCTCATTGGAGAACCCCAGTCAATATAAATAACCATCTATTAATTGGCAAAGGTAACATTTTAAAATCAAGAGTAGATTTATAAAATTGAGGCATTGAGTAGATTCCCCCATTGCTTTGACAAGGACAAGTGTAAATTGAATTTTTTAGTTAAGTTTCATTTTTCTTACAATGAGATTGATTTCTAAGACAAACGAAAGTGTATACAAATAGCCACATCTCAAAGGAGTATGCTTAAACAGCTAAATCATTTTAGCTTTAAGCTATCATATAGTGCTTTTGCAGAATATATGTATTTTTTTAAAAATTTTATAATGTTTATTATTTATTTCTGAGAGAGACACACACACACAGAGCATGAGTTGGGGGGGGGCAGAGAGAGAGGGAGACACAGAATCTGAAGCAGGCTCTGGGCTCTGAGCTGTCAGCACAGAGCCCAATGTTGGACTTGAACCCATGAACCGTGAAATCATGACCTGAGCCGAAATTGGATGTTTAACCGACTGAGCCACCCAGGTGCCCCAGCCGAATAAATTTAAAAGATAATTTTTTTCTGTTTTATTTCAAACTACACACTAGTGTAAACTCAATTCCCTGATTCTTCAACCATGACCTAATCCAACAGGAGGTTATCACATTTCAAATATTTCTGTTTTGTAGAAAACAGAAACTTGGGTGGAAAAATGCAGCCATACTTGCGGGCTGCCATGGAGAATCTTAAAATGAGAAGCTAGAAACTACCATGTCATTTCAATTTAGATGAACACACAGGGCAGTACTGGAAGGAGAGGAATGAAGGGACATGTTGGTGATGGACGGGAGGTAATGGAGGAATTTATGTCATGCTTATGTCAATTTAATTTCGGTAATTTTATTCTGCTATCATCTGACAGTTTTACCACCCTCCCCAATCTGCTGCTCCCAGCATGATGCCTGTGGTACAAGTTTTATATATTAGGAAGGGCCCTGATTATAGAAACCTTCAAAGCTCTTCAAGAGCCAAGGTGAACACCAGCACAGAATCAATCCCACTGCGTAAAGAAGAATGCACTGGACAGAAACCCACAAGACATGGGTTCCTCACACACCTGCGAGGTACACTTGCAGGACCCACTTAACCTTTCTATAAGTGCCAAGTCTACTGGAAAACAACTTTAAACACAGAGTAATCTAGAGAATGCTGTGCTCATGTGCTCTCTTTGAGCAATCTACTGGAGGTGAGCTTTGTCCAATCAAGAGATGGCTGGGAAATTTCTGTCAAACAGACCCACAGTGACTGTTCCATGGATTTGATTACAGAACTGAGTCCAAAACAAAAAGTGGAAGAGTAACATGTATATATGATATGCTCTGATAAAACAGAAAGAATACAACTAAAAAATGGGAGGATATGGGGGATTAAAGGGTACATTCGCCATAAGCACCAAGTAATGTACAGAACTGTGGAATCACTGTTGTACACTTGAAACTAAGATAACACTGAACACTAATGATACAGGAATTAAATTTAAAAAAAAAAACAATAAAGAATGGAAGAAAATGAGAGAGAGAAAAAGAAAGTGGAGTAAGTCATAGATTGTTGTGTAGGAATATGAACGGACACTAGCCAACCAGATAGAAACAAATAAGAGAAAGGGGGTTCGAGGGCACTTTTAAAGCTATGCATGTAAACAAACAACAACAAAAACAAAAACTCGAATCATCGTAAACACCAAAAGAAAATTTTATAGCAAGGAAGATATACCAAATGCAGAAACACACACAGTAAAAATAACATAACATAGTAATTATTAAATAATAATATATAGAGTTGAGACCAAACATATCAATCACAACAAAAGTTTCTTTTAAAGGAAAGCCATTTTCAAATTGGGTCATACACAAAATCTACCCCTACTTGTATTTAGAGATTACCTAAAGGATAATGATTTAAAAGGGCTAAAAATAGAGGGAAGGACAAAGACATGAGAAAAAAAAAAAAAAAAAAACATGAGAAAGCAGAGATTCTAATCCTGATATCTACATAAAGTCAAATTCAGACAAAAAACAAAACAAAAACATTAAATGAGACAAAAACACAGTGTAATGCTAAGAGTATATGTTTGGGAGAGGGAAAAAGAAAACTACCATTGAGTTCTATTTCTAGTTCTTTCGATAACTTTGAGATCTTAGGTAAGTTCACTACCTTGAGTGTAAATTTCCTCTGTATGAAATAGTAAGAATAAATATACCACAGAGTCTTTTTCTTCTGTAGTAAATATAATCCACACTCAAACAATGGGGAAACAATTCCTGTAACCCACCAGATACTTTAATGTTGAGTGGAATATATGTGCTCTATCAGCTTGTGTACGGAATATTTTTATGAGTTCCTCTGGATTTGCGGATTTTCTTTTAACTATATTATTTAAAACTAAGAACCTCCTGTCCTTTTTCAATTTCTGTGGGTTTCCAAAGAAAGTATCCCATAGTCCCCTGTGCTAAAAACATCAAAAAATAACTGACGAAAGCTTAACCAACTTTTCAGCAAAACCTATTGCTCTTCCCTCCTTTGGAATTAACAAATGTGCATGAATTCTACTATATACCGGGCACATATCGCCCTCTTTTCTTGCATTGTAGTTTATCTTCATTCCACAAATCTTTATTGAGAGACCACAGTGGCAGGCACCAAGTACTGCCAGGGTTGCAGATACAAACAGAAAAGAGACACAATTCTCAGACACCACCTCACAAGTGGCCTGAGTTTCCCACCTCCTTATTCTAAAGAGTTCTCATACTCCTGCCTTATAGATTCTAAAAAACATTCCTTGTCTGCAAGTCAGTCTGGGAGACCTTTAAACACTGATATGCGAAGGTAGTTAAACGAGGCACTGAACAACAGCCTTTAGGATTTTCTAATATGAATCAATAAGGGAACCCCAGCTTGACTTTCACAGATTGGGTTGGGTTTCTGATGATGTTGAGTAGATAAAAATCAGAGAGCTTTACCCTGCAGTCACATAAGAAATTTTTCACCAGAGAACCGTAGTTCCTTCTTTTAAGAAGAAAACAAGAAGGCAGGCATACAAAAGGACAGTGTAAGAAACGAAAGCACAAAGAAGAGAAGAAAGAGGACAAAGAGAAGAGAGAAAAAGGCCTTGTATACATTTATAGATTTTCAAATGCCACATAATTTGGCCTTTGAATATCACTGGAATGTACCTGTCTCTGACTTCAGCTTTTGCATTATGTATTTATGTAAAATACATTTAGCCAGGAGGAGCCTTTGAAACTCTCATTACTATTCCTTGGGGGAAAATTATAAAGTTGTTCCTGCTCATACAAACTCAGAGAGAGTTGTCTGAGATCCTCTGCAATAGAATTATTTAATCTGAACCCAACCGTTACATGTCTCTCTTCTCTTTCCTGCCATGTGATTAATTGACATGCAATTATCCCATGGTTATTACATTTCATTAATACCTTTGGATTCTGTGTTCCCATTTCATTGCACCATCATTTGGTTTCAAAAGCATTAAATATCATCAGTCAAATCCTAGCTATACTGTATCAAACAGTTTGCCACCTACGGAATTTCCAGATATATTTTCAGTTTGCACAGAAAATATAGAATTGAGGCCTCAATCCTGACTGAAAAATAGGAACTATTCATTGGAAGAGTAGAAACTGAAAGAATTGACATTCAAAGGCGTAAGCTGTTTTCATTTTGCAAGCGTTGAAGATCTGAAGACAAATTTGGGCATACAGGTTATTCGGTATTACAAAACTACCTGAATGAACCATTTATTTATGGGAACATAGAACAAAGTCCATAGCAGAAATTCAAATATTGGGGCTGTAAGGCCTAAACAATGTGATAATATAAAAAACTTTTATTATTCTACAAAATATATCATAATCATGAGTTTTAACAGTCCATCTCTGACTTTGCTTGTGGGTTCAGGCTGTGCTTTGTTTCAAGATAATGAAAATTTAATTTGTGATCATGTTTTCTAAGAGTTTGGATAATGAGAATAAACTATTCCAATGGTGGCGTGACCCAGACATCAAAAAAGAAAGTTAAATGTCTGTGCCATTTTAATAACAGATGGACATGCAATGGGGCTAGGGAGGTAAATGACCACAACGGAGCATATTAAATATTATGCTGGAAAGAATATGGAAGTGGGTAGGTGGAGAAGAAGACGTGAAAGCACATATAGACTGAATCTCACAAATTTGGGATCAGAGAGGCAAGCACTTCCAAATCGAATCAAAGTGTTGGGTTTGGGGTTTTTTTGTTTGTTTGTTTCGTTGGTTTCTTTTTCACCCTCCCAGAAAGATATCAATACTCAATCCAAAACAGCAGTCATTAAATTCGCTTTGGCATTCTTCACAAATGAACCCACATACTTGTGACTTTGCTAAATTAACATTGGGTAAGCGAAACCCTGGCGTATCTGAGAGTGGGCCTCCATTCAACAAACGAGAAGGGGAACTGAAAGAGAGAAATTTCATACTCACAGTTGCCGGAGGAAGTACACGGCATGCCTCGAGGTTACCTAGGAACAGGTCAATGCGGGCGACTGGGGCACAAGCCTTTGTTAGGGTTGAAGTGTTTTAGGGTTTCCAGGCTAAGGCAGGGCCGGTCAATTTAAGCGAAAAAGAGTGAAGTTCTGGTAAGCCCCATGGAAGTCATATCTAAGGAGCACACAAAAGGACGGCCCTGGGAAGCAAGGGAAACTTTGTCACAAAGACAACTGGGAAAATCATATCAGAAACTTACATTTACTCGTGACTCTGCAGGCTGTTACGTAAGGTGTAAAAGGATTTCAGTCTAAAGGAGAACCGGAGGCTATGAAACGGAGAACCTCACGCATGCGCCTTCGGAGAAACACGCAGGAGAGAATGATTTCCCATAAGTGCCGCCTTGCAGACAATGGAATTTACCTCCTGACCAATGAGCATCCGCCTAGAAGCTCTATCTTCAGGCCAATGAACTTATTCTTTGACTTGGACCCGACTTTCCTTTTTTGTATTCCTTCCGCACAAACGCGGCCTGCCCCAGACCTTCAACGGATTCACCTGTAGCTTGCTATAGTTTGTGTTTCTCAAATTGCAATTCCTCTATTTCCAGATAAACTCAATTTCTGGTAATTTGGGTTTGCCTCAGTACACCTCTTTAATTGGGTTGACAAGGGCATGAACGACCCTGAGTGGCCAATGTTAGTTTAAGGCCCTCTTGGCCAAACAAAATGAATGCCAAGACAACGTCACCATGCATTAACTTAGCTAAATCTGGACAGTATCATATCGTTCCCTTTTGTTCAATGAAAAGAAGTAAAGTAACATTTCCTGGTTCAGAGACTGCAATTAAAAAGTCTCAGGGGTAAACAAAAGGAAAAATTTTGAAAATAGGTAAGTTGGCTCCTTACAGTGCACAGCTTTTTCTGTCAGAACTTATCAACATCATACTTTCTACAGCATATCAAATAATACGCTGAATCATGGCAAAACGAGAAAACAAAATAACAAAAATATTTTATCCCCAACTATTAGATACTTTGATTTCACAACTGAGTTTATAATTATTTTCTAAATTCTATGAAGGTTTTAATAAGACATCAGTAAATGTAAAATAATAGCTTGTTGACATTTTCACCAAATAAACGCTACACTCTGGCTATCAATTTGAATAATTATGCAACAGGGCAAATGTAAATTTTGGAAAATTCCATTCATTTTATAAACTTCTTACAAAAGAAAATGTTAAATCTCTTGCAAACCTCGTATACAACGGTGCTAAAAACAGATGTGATGTGCTTATCTGTGATATTAAGGATTTTGTACAGAAAAATTTTTACCACTTTCCAGTTTCCTTAAAATGTGCATAAACATTTAATGGCACCTTAGACTTTATGGAAATAAAAGAAGATAACCTTTCACGTGTCTACAGGATGGCTTTCATTGTTGTCAGCCATGGGAAAGATATTAAAATGTTGGCCTATTGTAAGATTACATTCTCAAAGTTTGGGACAAGAAAAATGTTCTCCAATTTGGACATACATTTGAGATGAGAAATGGAAAAAGGATTACAATAAAACAGAAATGTATATGCTGTTTCTCCAAAACTGTTTGATAATCTTTGAAGGGCCATAATGAGTCAAGAAAAAGATGAACTGATTACATTTGAATTATTTAATGGTATGTGTAGGTTGCAGCAAAATCTCATACAGTGAAAAACATGACTCATTTTTTGGAAATGAGATTGCTTAAGAATCCAAAAGTATGTCTACAGAAAAGGAAAGCCAAATTTAGTAGGACTTTCTCAATATCTTTACTAAAACCATAACTTAACTTGGAATCCAATTCGGATTTCACAAGTTCAAATTATCTCTATATATTAAAGCCTCTTTCCTGGAAAGATTTAAATTGTGATGAAATCCAATGTGCTTCTGAATGCTCAAAAATGATGGACATTTTAGATACGGATATTTACATGATGAATTTAGACATGCAAAAGACTTTACTGACAAACATTTCATCTACCACAACAAGCAAATAGTTACAAAGTGGATGACATTATTGTCAGTGTTTTTGATTTAAGCCATAATTTAAGTTATAACAGGTGTATAGTTATATTTAATTTTTGTTTAATTTGTAGCTTACTAATGATTGTATACTATAATGATTATTATAATATTGAGCATCTTTTCATATGCTTATTTGCCATTTGTATTTCTTTGCTGATATTCAGATCTTTTGTATATTTTATAATTGGGTTGTTTCTTTATTGTTGAGTTTTAAGAGTTTTTTATATATTTTGGATACAAGTCCTTTATCAGGTATGTTTTCAGCAAATATTTTTTCTGAGTCTATAACTTATCTGTTTATTCTCTTAACAGTATCTTCACGGGAATCCTTGCTTCTCTGTTAAAAATTAGTTAACCATATTTGTGTGGGTCACTTTCTGGATTCTAGTCACTCCACTGATCAATTTTTATATTCTTTCAATAATACCAGACTTTCTTGATTGTTGTATCTCTGTCATAGTGAAGCTGGGTAGTGTCACTCCTCCCATTTTGTTTTTCTTCAATATTGTGTTGGCTATTCTGAGTCTTTAGACTTCCCACTTATACTTTTAAATAAGTTTGTCGATATCCACAAAATAACTTATTGAAATTTGGACTAGGATTCTGTTGAATTTATAAATGAAATTGGGAAGAACTAAAATGTTAATAGTACTGAGTCTTCCCATCCATAAATGTGAAAAATGTCTCCTTTTATTTAGTTTTTCTTTGATTCTTTTTATCACAGTTTTGCTGTTTTCTTCACATAGCTCTTATACATATTTTGCTAGGCTTACACCTGAACATTTAATTTGGGGTGAGCTAATGTAAATGGTGTTGTGTTTTTTATTTCAGTTTCCAAATGCTAGTATATAGGAAAGAATTGACTTTTGTATTTAACTTTGTATCCTGCAGCTTTGCTGTAATCACTTATTGGTTCCAGGAATTTCTGTTGTTGTTGTTAAATGTAAGAGATTATTCTACATAGACAATCATAACAATCATAATTTCTTCCAGTCTGTATTCCTCTTATTTCCTTTTCTTGTCTTGTTTCATTAGTTAGAACTTTCTGTAAAATGTTGAATAGGAATGGTGAGAGGAGGCATCTTTGCTTTACTTTTGATTTTAGGGAGAAAGTATATCATTTCTCACTATTAAGTGTGATGTTAGCTGTAAATTGTGTTTACTCTTTGCTCTAGCTGTAGGTTTCAGAGACTAAATCTTTCCCCTTTTGGTCTCCACTGCAGCCTTTGGATTTTCCTAGAGATGTCTTAAATAGGACCTGAGGCTTGCAATTCTTTGTCACTTATACAAAAGCCCAGTCTATATGATTGTAAATTATGGGGGATGAGGAAGCACAGTCTTCTAATAGGTCTTCTATAGTCTTCTAATAGGTGCCAGCCTTTTACTGAGCTTAGGCCCCTGGACTGTTACCTTCACAAACCCTTCTCCACCTTTAGTTTTACCTTCTTAGGTAACGCAGGAAGGTTAGAGGGGACCTGAGGTCAGTTAGACTCTATCAACAGGTCAGTTAGACTCTGATAAAACTCAGGTCCCTTAGCATCTGGCAAAATAGTTGACAGATAGATAGGCTTTTGTTAAAGAAAACAGAATGTTCTGAACTTACTTCAGAATTGCTGCTTTCCCCCTCCCTCTTCCAGAAACGCAAGGGGAGTTTTCTCTGATCTTTATCCCAAGAACCTGGTGGGACTCTTAGACATCAAACTCACACAAGTGTGAGGGACCCCTTAAAACTGGAGCCCCTGGAGCTTTTAACTCAAGCTAGTCAATGCTGACTGGTTGTCTGCTTCTGCTCCTCATAAGCTTTGGATGTCTTGATCCAACTGTTTCTCCAGTTTTAGGGTAGTGGTTTGATCTGTGACCTCATTCCTTGATGGATCTAAGAAGAGTTGATGATGTGCGGTTTCACCCTTCTCTTATTTTAAGGATAAGAGTCACAACTTCTAAGCTCTTTATATGTCACACCAGAAACGACAAGTCTCAGGATGGCATTATTGAAAACTGAAAACAAATCCCTACAATTTAAAAAAAGACTACTACTGCTCATAAGTAACATCCCAAGTATCCTACATCCACATGCTTTGTTAAAAAGATATTTACTTCGGGGCTCCTGGGTGGCTCAGTTGGTTAAGTGTCTGACTTCGGCTTAGGTCATGATCTCACAGTTTTTGAGTTTGAGCCCCATGTCGGGCTCTGTCCTGACAGCTAAGATCCTGGAGCCTGCTTCAGATTCTGTGTCTCCTTCTCTCTCTGCTATTCCCATGCTCATGCTCTGTCTCTCAATAATAAATAAATGTTAAAAAAATTTAAAAAATATATATTTAGTTAGATGTCATCATATTGGACCAGGGCACCAAGACTCAATGTCCTTGGGCCTTGATGATAGCAAAATTGCAAGTCAAAATGAATATGAAGTTTAACTATATTAAATTTTGCCACTACATGCAAGAAAAAAAGTTTATTCCAAAGGCTCCAAGAAGTTCAGAGAAGTATTACTGGACAAAGACTCAAAGAGTAAAAGTATCCTATTCTATCATGGAACAGAAAAAATAACACATTATTTTTTAAATTGAATATGAGTAATATCTGTTTAATTAGTCCTATTATATTTATATTCTCCTTTAAAAAGTTCTTAAATTTATGTGTATTTAGAATATACAATAATATAGCCTATGAAATATAAATATCTGAAAAGAATCTTAAGAGTTAAGCTATTGCATTAAAGGACACAAAGGAACATAAAATTGTTATATTTTTCACATACAATATTTATTTAATCAGTCCTGCTATTAATTACTACTCATTGCCAGTATTACTTAGTCCTGTGTTGAAACAATAGCATTTGTGTGACAGAAAAATAACACAGAATAATACATAATTTCAAACAAACACCTACTTTTTGTTTTTGTATGTTAAAGTACTAATTCACAGTGGATAATTGTAATATATGTTATATTATTATAATACTTTTGTTTGGTATGGCGGAGTCCTGGGCTGGCCCTCTAATGTGTGATCACCCTATTTGACTTCATTCCAAGAAGTGTAGGCTTTCTGAAGGCACCCAGTGGGCAGGAAGAGACTGACAAGGGGCCAGTTACGGAAGGGCCTATGGTGGACCTTGTTAGTAAATGCCGAGAACCTATCCAAGCCCATGAAGTATGTGTCATAAATCTCTCATTTTTCAAAAGATATTTATTTTTGAGAGGGAGGAGGAGCAGAGATAGAGAGAGAGAGAGAGGGAGAGAGAGAGAGAATCCCAAGCAGGCTCCATGCTGTCAGAGCAGAGCCCGACATGGAACTCAGACTCACAAACCTTGAAATCTTGACCTGAACTGAAACCAAGCATAGTCACTTAACTGACTGAGCCACTCGAGTGGCCCATAAAACACTCGTCTTTCATGTAATTTTCAGCCATATAATAAAATCTATCAAATATGATCAGCCTTCTGCAGTACTGCAGTAAACAGAGGGGAGAGACTGTGTGCACGGTGGGTGGGAAAATGGTGGAAAATTGGAGAACATACACTCCACGTATCACCGATGCCCCAGGATGAAAATCAAGAGACATTTGTCAGCTCTGAGGCTCAAAGGAAATTAGAAGAACAGGCTGACTAAAACAGGCTGGTGTAGACCAGGAGGTTAATCACAGGTGAGGTAACAAGTCTAGAGTATTACCCAACTAGAATGACAAAGGGGGGCTTTTACATAGCTAGGGTGGCAGCAACAATGATAGCTTAAAAGTTACCTGACAGAACATGTGAGACCTTTCCAGACACCTAGACCAATTAGAAAAACTAAGAAAGCTTAAAGAACTTGCATGAGTGGGGCAAGTCATGATGAAAGAAGATAGATTGCTATAAAGATGGGAGCTGCAAGCTAGCAAAAACATGATATACCAATTAATATGACCTTATTTGCACACAAAGACAGTGAAGCATAGTGACGTTCAAGTGTCTATATCTGTGAAGTTAACTTTAAATATTACGTTATTCAAATCCTTGTAGTGGACATATATTTCTTGTTCCTGCCCAGCTTCATTTTTTTCTCTTTGGAAACTAATACCTTAATTTCCCCTAAATAAATCACTCTATCCATGTGGCTTGAGGGAACCTGACCCTAACCCAACCCAAGAGTTCAGTATGGGACCTAGTACTAGACAATCAGAACATTCTATACCTGGTCACCAGTACTGAATCACATGAGTTCACTTGACTTTTAACAAGCAAATAAAGCCACATCTATTTATTAGAATTATTAGGAAAGATAAGGTATTTTTATATCTGTATTGCTAGTTATACAGATGATGTAAATATATAGCTACTTGTAGAGAGCCAAAGACAAAATACACAACTGCAGAGCCTAGAGAAAGAAAACGTGAGAGAAATTTTTCACTGAGAGAGACAGAGAGAGATGCTTATACTAATAATATCATTGAGAAAATGATCTCTGAATGCTATATCTTGATTTTCATCGATGGATCTCTTACTGGTAGGACTGTTTTAACTGATTTCTGTCACTGTCATACAAAAGAATTGTAACACAATCCTCTATATTTACTCTAAATAATCAAGAACAAATAAAGATGTTAAAGTTTTGCAACATTAATGTATTTTTTAAATTTATTGTTCTGATTTAAAAATTTTTTAACCTTATGTATTTGATGCAAGTTGGTTTAAAAGTTTATGACCCTAATACCTTTCATATAAACTTTCTTCTAGGTGTCCTTTCATTTTTTTAACCTGGAAATCTATCTTATATTACTAGGAATCCCAATTACTTTTGTTTACCTTTTAATGTCATAATTTTAGCCATCCTTTTTATATATGTCGACTTTGTTAAATCAATTTTCCAGTAATCTCTCACAAACAGCTCAAGATTGGATTTTGTTTCATAATGTAAACCGATAATTGTGTGTGTGTATGTTTATTGATTATATTCTTCCATTTTCAGTTATTTCATGTCCTGTTTAGTCTTATTTTTGTCATTTGTTCTATTTTCTGGTTCTCACTTGGTTATGACTTAAAACTCTTTTTTTTTTTTTTTGTAATGCTGAATTCTATTTACTGGTATTTGGTTAAGAATTTCTGCACCTATATTCTGAAGATATATTGGTCTATAGTTTCCTTTTCTGTACTCCCTTTGTCTGATTTGTTAATAAGGTAATATTAACCTCACAAAATAAATTGGGAACTGTTCCTTTCACGTCCATTTTCTTGAAGAGATTGTGAAGAACTGTTAATTCTTCTTTAACCATTTGGTAGAATTCTCCAGTGCAACCATCTGGACTTAGGTATTTTCTTTTGGGAAATTGATTAATTATAAATTTAATTTCCTTAACACTTACAGTGTATTTCAAATTGTCTGTTTCATATTGTGCGAGTTATAGTATTTTACATTTTTTGATAGATTGGCCTCTTTTCTTGAAGTTGTCAAATTTATGGGTGTAGAGTTGATTGTAGCATCCCTTTATTATCTTTTTGATGTCTATACAGTCTTGTGATAGTTCTTATTTCATTCCTAATATTGGTAATTTGTGTTTCTTCATTTTTTCTTTCAGTTTTGCTAGGAGTTTGACAATTTTACTGCTGACATTTCAAAGAGCCAGATCTTTGTTTCATTGATTTTATCTCTTGTTTTCTACTTCCAATTTCATTGGTTTCTGCTGTTATTTTTATTTCCTCATCTAATCAATTTAGAACCATTGTGCTCTTTTTTTCATGTCTTCAAGATCTGAGCTTAGATTACTCATTGGAGACTTTTCGTCTTTTGTAATATATGCATTTAATGCTGTAAATTTCCCTTTCGACACTTTCACAAGAGAGAGTCTGCTTGAGACTCCACTGTTTCCAGGCAGAGCCCCACTCGGGGCATGAACTCCTCAATGGGAAGATCATGACCTGAGCAGAGATCAAGAGTCCTACGCTGTACCAACTGAGCCACCAGGAACCCCTTAAGCTCAAAGTATTTTTAATTTTCCTCGAGACTTCCTTTTTGACTTGAGTTATTTAGAAGTGTTTTATTTAGTTTCCAAGTGTTTGGAGATTTTCCACCTATGTTTCTATTATTACTTTCTACTTTGATTCAAATGTGCTTAAATAACACAATTTTTATAATTATGTCTTTTCAATTTGTGGAGGTTTATTTTTTGGTGCAGGATATAGCTTATCTTGGTATTTATTCCGCGGACTCGTTAAAAGGTTTCTGAACTGAACTTCCAACATGTGGATGTGACACCAGTTGAGGATCCCACAATTTAACCCATTTCTGTCACTAGCGACCCAGAGAGAGTCAGATCCCACAGATAAAGGGGTTATTATACAAAAATGTCCCTCCCCACTCCACTTCAAACCCGAATCACAAGCCCAGGTTGTTACCTCTACTTCTGCCCAACTGGCTATACATCAGAGATTCCTACAGTCTTCTCCTTGGGTTCCATTAATTTGCTAGAGTGGCTCACAGAACTCAGAGAAACATTTGACTTAGTAGGTTACCAGTTGATGATAAAAGGATGTAACTCAGAAAGAGCCACACCGGAGAAGCGCCTAGGGCAGGGTGCTGTGCGTGGAGCTTCCAGATTTCTCAGAGCTTCCACTCTCCCCAGATCTCCGTGTGTTCACCAATCCAGAAGCTCTCAAAATCCTATCCTTTAGCGGTTGTATGCCAGCTCCATTACAAAGACATGACTGATTAAAACAATGACATTTGGTGATTGAACTCCATCTTTAGCCCTTTTCCTATCTCTGCAGGTGGTGGGGATGGAGGGATTGCGGGGGGGGGGGGGGGGGGGGGGGGGGGGGGGGGGCGTCCGAAAGTCACTCCATTAACATTACTGAGGAAATTCCCCCATCACTTAGGAAATTCCAAGGGCTTTAGGAGCTCTGTGCCACAAAGAGGGACAAAGACCAAATATGTATTTCTTATAATCACAGTACCACCCACTTGCAAAGAATGTAGTGTCTGCTGTTGTTGAGTAGAATGTGTTATAAATGTAATTTTGATCCTTTTAGGTGATGGTCTTGAGTTCATTTTCACCTTACTAATTGATTACCTGTTTAATTGTGAGATCAATAGTGAGAAGGGTGCGTTACCCTCCATTCAAAAATTAGGATTTTTCTGTTTCTCTTTCCAGTTTATTCAGTTCTTCCTTCACACAGTTGACTGTTCTGTTGTTTGGGGCATACACATTGAGGATAGCTGTAGCTTCGTGTTGGATTGACATTTTATCACTATATGCTGTGTTTTGCTTTCACTAGTAATTTTATTTGTTTTAAAGACTACTTTATTTAATATTAATATAGCCACTCTTGCTTTCCCTTGATAAATGTTTGCATGATATATTTTCTTCCATCCTTTTATTTTTAATTTACTGAGGTTGAAGTGAGTTTTTCTTTTTTAAACGTCTAAATTATTTTTGAGAGCAAGAGACAGAGACAGAGTGGGTGCAGGGGATGGACAGAGAGAGAGAAGGAGACGCAGAATCTGAAGCAGGCTCCAGGCTCTGAACTGTCAGCACAGAGACCAAAGTGGGGCTCGAACTCACAAACCGTGAGATCATGACCTGAGCTGAAGTCTACGCTTAACCAACTGAACCACCCAGGCACACTTTGAAGTGAGTTTCTTAAAGACAGCATACAGTTAGATCATGCTTTTTTTTAAATATATTAAAAGATTGTTTTCCCTTTCCTGGAAATTACCCCCATTACCAGGTTGGACCAGCTGTGCTGATAAGATGTCAGTTTCAAAAAGACGTTTGTGATTTATTCACATTGGGCTTGGTAAGGCCACATGCTTATTCCCTCCAATGAAGAGACTTCAACAAGTGGATTTTGGGTTGGAAGTATGAAAACGGTAATAATTTGGTTTCTTCCTATTTTCCTCTGGTCTAGATTATGTTTTCTCAGATTTAGAAGTTATCCCTAATATTATAAATAACTGCATAAGCTAATGTTAAGAAATACGAATGTTTGAAAAAAGAAATGTAAATTATAGAAAAATTGCGCATAGTTACACTTTCTCTTAAACTCTTCAAATATAAACTTGAAGTACTATTGATTTCTGTAAGCATAGCAATCAAATTTCAGCTTCAGGACTTGCTGGTCCTACTACTTGACATTTTCTTCCTTTTCTTGCTCATTTAAAAAATTTTCAGAACTTCTATTTAAATTTTATCTAGTTAACATACAATGAAATACTGGTTTCAGGAGTAGAGTTCAGTGATTCATCTCTTGTATACAATACTCAGTGCTCATTTTGTTCACAGCCATGCTGAAATGTCTCTTTCTCAGACACTCCTTCCCTGTTCTCCTGTAAGATTTTCTCTTCCTTTCTAACTTCTTGGACGCTTTATTTTTACTCATTGCATGAATCACTCACTACCTGGCACTCTAGCTTATAAATCTAATTGTTTCTTTCTCTTTTTTTCTGTGTCCACTCTAGCATGTAATATCTGCGAGAGTCCAGGCTTTGTGTGCCATGATTACTGTGATGTCACCTGCAGGTTCAAACTGTATCTGACTAAGAAGGAACACTTCAATATTTGTCAGAATGTGTCCAGAAAGGGGACTCCAAGTAGTCACCTCCTTACTTCTGTAGAATCTTTCAGCGCATATGTTTGAATCACGGGATTTTATTATGTTTGGCTCAAACTACACAATTACAGCCATAAAATATCATTCTCTTGGAGGAAGGAGATATGTTTTGGCCTCGATGTCTATTTTCAAAACAGTCTAATCAGTTCTACATTCAGCAGAAATTCCTGGAGATAAGACGTTTATTTGGACCATTCCTTTGGTAGAGTAACTATTAAAGAAAATTGTCCTGATTTTTCTTTTTTATTCTTTTGGCCAGTTTCTATAAGGTGGTAGTAGGTGAAAGGACGGCAACCTGCTCTTATTCCACCAGTTTTCCCGAGAGTCAGAAATATATTGTTTTAAGTAACAGGATAGGATATGAAGAATATAGGGCAGTGAACACCGACCACTCAGGGATGCTGATAGTATTGCAAAATTTCTTCAAACCAGACATTTATCAAACATCACAAACCAGTGATCCATATCTACTAGTCAGATGTGTTTGTGGATGGTGTTAGGACACACACACACACACACACACACACACACACACACACAAACAACTTACGTTTAAAAATTACTAGATCCATTATGGTTTTTACTTTCCATTATAAATGTATGCCGTTCATTTTGTGTATAACATATGAATATGTTTCATTACGTGTGTCTATTTGGCTATGAAAAAAAGCAAAATTCAGCTTCATTTGTGTGAAGAGTCTAAATATTCTCTAAGAAGTTTTTATAAATTATATACATTATATGGAAAGATATATATTATATATAAAATTAGAGTATTACATTATTTTAATAGGTGATAATTTTGCTGGCCTCATTGAAGAATCGTGGCTTTGGCAAACTGATAGACTTCATTTAGTTTCGAGACTTTGAGCATATTGAAAAACTTCTTCAGGGGCGCCTGGGTGGCTCAGTCAGTTGAGCTTCCGAATTCGGCTCAGGTCACGATCTCGCGGTCGGTGAGTTCGAGCTCCACGTCGGGCTCTGTGCTGACAGCTCAGAGCCTGGAGCCTGCTTTGGATTCTGTGTCTCCTCTCTCTCTCTGCCCCTCCCCCACTCATGCTCTGTCTCTCTCTGTCTCAAAAATGAATAAACGTTAAAAAAAATAAAAAAAAGAAAAAAAAACTTCTTCAGAGTTTCAAGTTTTTTTTTTCCATATAACTTCTAGATAAGAATCCCTACAATTTCTGTAAGAATTAGAAATAATATTATAGGGGCACCTGGGTGGCTCAGTCGGTTAAATGGCCAACTTTGGCTCAAGTCATGATCTCATGATTAATGGGTTCGAGCCCTGCTGTTGCCCTCTGTGCTGACAGTTCAGAGCTGGAGCCTGCTTCAGATTCTGTGTCTCCCTTTCTCTTTGCCCCTCCCCAGATCACACTCTATCTTCTCTCTCTCAAAAATAAATGTTAAAAAAATTTAAAAAAGAAATAATATTATAAAACCTGTATAAAATTGTCTAGTGCACAATTAATGAATATAAATATTATTATTAAAGACAATTTAATTATACAATTAAATATTTATTTTTATGCATTTCTAAATTTTTCATGTAAATAATTCATAAATAGAAAACCTAATTACGTGTCAGAATAAGCATATTGAGTTTTCATTTGTTGTTTTGGGTAGAATGTTCCCTTGGATATTCTATTTGCTTTGGAATATAAAGAATACTTGGCTGTTAGGTATTAGAATGTAATTTCCTTCCTCCAGTATTAGTGAGTTGCACAACACAGAAGTTGAACCAAAAAGACTAGGTGGAAAAAGACCAAAAAAAGAGGTGGGAAAGAACAGAATTAAGATGTCAAGAGGAAGCTATGTGTAGATACTCTAAGAACTCCTGGACTGAATGCCTGAGAGTTTATCTAACACATCTCCTTAACTGCTTATTGAGAGATGTTCCCTTAAGAGGCTCACCATTTTCTAACCAATCTACCAATGGGTAGATTCAGTTAAGAATGAAAAATGTTCAGATAAAACTGAGAGCAGGTGTTCATAAACTACTTCTTTCTGGGATCATAGCTCAATAGCATTCCCAGTGTCCTTTGTAGTTAAGTGTAGGTATGTCATTGATTTCTAGCCAATGAAATTCAAGCAGAGGTGACATGTGACTCTCCCAGTTCTGGCCTACAAACCTCCATCACTCTGTTTATTACACTGAAGGTTAAGCAAATATTTTCAGAAGAGGACGGAGCCATAAAATGAAAGGATCCTAGGTACTAAGTGAACCTGGAAGCTTATTGATCTAACCATTAGAAATTCATATGTTGAAATCATTAATTAAAAGTGTTTGTTTTTTTTTTTTACTGGGACACCTAGGTGGCTCAATCAGTTAAGCGTCTGACTTCGGCTCAGGTCATGATCTCATGGCTTGTGGGTTTGAGTCCTGCATCAGGCTCTGTGCTGACAGCTCAGAATCTGGAGCTGCAGATTGTGTATCTCCCTCTGTCTCTGCCCCTTTCTGGCTCACCCTCTCTCTCTCTCAAAAATAAAATGAACATTAAAATTTTTTAATGTTTTTATTAGTGAGTTAGGGATTTATCAGTCCCTCTCTCTGAGATTGAGGGATTTACTAATCATAGCAATTAGCATTACAATAATAAATACACTCTCTGTAATTACACTGACAACATTGTATTAAAATTATATTTTAATATATCTGAATCACTTACTATACTGCTGTAACAATTCTCTGAGTTTAGAGACTGTGCCATGTCTTATATTGGTATTCCTAAGTTAGTGCAGATATGTGATGAATACTTGAATTCTGTGAAAGATGACTTGAAGTTCCACACTCATAGAAATAACATAGTTTAGGGAATTTATAAACATCACCTCATTTAATTATCACAACATCGATTGCGATATGGATCATGTTGTCTATTTTATAAGCAAGAAAAGGAAGATGAGAAGTCAAGTAATTTGGGTAAGGTTAGCAGCCGACATGGAATGAGAAATGAGGACCAGATCTGCCCCACTCTAAAGCCCACATAACTTGCTTGGAACAAGCGCCACGAAGTCTATGGAAATCTCCAACTTACATCTACAACCTTGTGTCTTGTTTTCAGAAACACTTTGGCCACGTTTCCATTCCATGGTTCTCTGGTGAAGGTGAAACTTTCAAAAATTCCAGAGGCAAATTTTCTTTCTAGGGATGTTTATTACTAGTTATTATTTCACGGGGTGCCCGGGCAGCTCAGTCGGTTGGGTGTCTGACTTCAGCTCGGGTCATGATCTCAGAGCTCGTGGGTTTGAGCACCATGTTGGGCTCTGTGCTGACAGCTCAGAGCCTGGAGCCTCCTTCGGATTCTGTGTCTCCCTCTCTCTTTGCCCCTTACCACCTCATGTTCTGCCTCTCTGTCTCTGTCTCTCAAAAATAAATAAACATTAGGGGCGCCTGGGTGGCTCAGTCGGTTGGGCGGCCGACTTCAGCTCAGGTCATGATCTCGCGGTCTGTGAGTTCGAGCCCAGCGTCGGGCTCTGTGCTGACAGCTCAGAGCCTGGAGCCTGCTTCAGATTCTGTGTCTCCCTCTCTCTCTGCCCCTTCCCCTGTTCACGCTGTGCCTCTATGTTTCTCAAAGATAAATAAACATTAAAAAAAAAAGAATTAAAAAAAATAAATAAATAAACATTAAAAATCTTAAAAAGATTAAAAAGAAGTTATTATTTCCCAAAATATTTTGTGTCTATCATGGGCATTTATTTTTTTATTTTTTTTTAAAACATCTCTAGGCTTATCCTTTGAAAAAATGCTCTAGGTTTTTTTTTTTTCTTTTTAAGGGAGGGAGAAGATGATTTTTCTTCAAACAATGAGGTAGTTTATGACTTAATCGAAAATAAAATACCAGTGACTTGTTATCTTCCAACAAGAACTCTATAGTCCTTTGCTTGCACACTCCTTATTAGTCTCCTTGGCAACGGGTAATCACTTGTTTCCCTTAAATAGATGAGATGCCAACAAATATGTAATAGTGGCTTGATACATCAGCAAAGAAAAGCGCCGTAATGACAGCATAATAAATCTGAACATGAAAAGTTAATAGCCACATTAGTGACAGCCTAACTATAGTGTGAGAAGCACATGGAGCCTGGATTTTCTGCTTCTATTTCATTCTTTTTGTGATGCTCAGTTCTCCCTAGAATGCCCTCCCCTCCTTCCTCCCTAGACATAGCTCAAAACCTGTAAAGGATTAGAAACCCTTCTAAGTTCAGATAGTCCTGTTAATAATTCCTGTCTCCTCCCACAAGAATTTATCTGGATCCAAGTAAATGATTTTATAAAGTTTATGACTTGGGGTCAACCTTAAAGAGTTAAACGTGTAATTTGAACCGAAGATATTTACCTGAATAATTTGCACTGGGGGGTATTCATCTTGATTGGTTCCAATCAGAGTCATTACCCTCCGTTAGGATAATGTCTCTGCTCACGGATTAAGTATCACAGGTGTGTCATATAGGCCAATACAAATTTCACCATGGTTGCTTCACAACAGAGCCCAGGACAGTTGGGGTGCGCCACACCTCTGTAGGTGTAACTAGGTACTGTGACCCTGCTTGATTCATGGGGGGACCATCTCCTTTTCTCATTATTGCTAGATATATGGGCATTTTGCAGAGGCCAGTGGAGAGCGATTGCTTTAATTCATCCTCAGAAGTAACTGTGGTCAGGAGTGGTACCAGATTTAGTTCAAAATGAGAAGGCAGTGACACAGATCTCCTACTCTCCTCCCATCTTCGTTTCTATCTCCACCTCTTTCCCTTCCAATGGTTTCTTCCATCTTCCCTTATTCTAGGGAATCCAATTCTATCTTTCCCCTTGACAGAATAAAACAGCCATCTGAAAACTGTCTCTCCAATAAGATATTTAGTAGCCCGACAGAAAAAAAAAAATGAGACTAGAGCATAAAACAGATCAGAGAAGTAAAAGCCTAAATAAATATAAATGTCAGAATAATATCAGAAAATATTGCTGTCATCTGCCAACTAAGTTGCCATGTGTTATTAAACTGTGGGTTAAACTTTATGTACATTATTTCATTTAATCTTTAGAATTGACATACTACAGTCTTGATTTTACAGGCAACTGAGGCTCCACAGATGTTAAGCATCTTGCTTAAGGTCACATAACCAGAAAGTGCAGAGAGAGAATGTTAATCTACATCCGCTGTTCCCAAAGCCAACACAGAGTTGAAAGGGTCATTCAAGGAAAACGGATCATTTTCTACAAAATGGAGTCGTCTTTCATTCAGAATTCTTGGAGGGTAATTAAGCAAACTCTGAATAGTTCCAAGTTCCTGCCTTACAAGGCATCTATTCCATTATTAATACTAAGAGGAAGAATAGCTCCTATTTTTGTAATGCTTGCAGCGTGCCAGACACATTCGTAGCCTAGAACATGATCACTGATTATAACTGTGGGTTCTAAAGTCAGACTGCCAGGCTTTGAATCCTTATTCCACCCTTGGGCGATCATGAGCCTGTGTACTTTACTTAACACCTCAGTTTCCTCATTTATCAAGTGGGGAATAATAATAGTCCCATTAGCATACTGTTAAGGGTACAATTAGGTGAGGTAATACAATATAACTCTTGGGCATGTGACTACAACTGGGATGCATTCAGCAAAGATTAACTAGATTGTACGTAGTTTTTATTGTTGTTGCTCACAAGGCAATGTGCTGAGCAACTTACCTACGTTTTTGCATCTGATCTTCTGAGTTCTGTGCTATGGTTATCCTTATTTTACAACTAAGAAATAGGAGGCCCAGAGGGGTTATGTAATTTTCCTAAAGATACAGAGCGAGTAGTGGCAGAGCCAGGATCCTTTCTCAGATATTATATCTCCAAAGTCCGCCTTGTTAGCAGCTGGTATCCCGACTACAGTTGGACAACACTATTGGTTAGAAAGCATGTTTCTATCTGAACTCTGTGTTGATTAAATTTAACCCCTCGGTCTTAGTTTCTGTTATTGATAGTTTATACACATCACTGAACCATGAGAATTTTCTTTCTCCTTCCCCCCATCTAATGCTTCCCCTTCCTGCTCATCCACCCCACCGCAGTAATCCTGTTTCACTAACTTCTCAACCCAAGTAATTGGTTAAAGATATTCTAAGGGAATATGTACAAAATATATATTCTGTCCAAATCAAGAAAGCAGTTTTCATAAAGTGGGTGACCAAAAGGCCATCTTAAATTTAACAAATGCAGATGAAAGGATCAATAGTTTTCTTATGATAGGACATAATGATGGAAGCAGTCGATGGAATCTGAGAGTTTCTCAGCCAATTCTGAGAGGAGTCTGTTCTGTGTCCTTCTTTGCCAGCAGGAGAGGGGCATACATGTCCAGATTTGTTCTGCCCCAGTGGGGATAGGGGTTCTGGCTTGGTGGCCCACGTTACCACACACCCACAATGCACTGGGACTGCATTTCAGGAATCGGCAACTTTAGAAAAGTTATATGCCTGTTGCAAATTTGTATCATAGCAACACGCACATTTTTAATAAATAAATGGTTCTCCAAATAACTTTATTCACTGAGGAGAAATTTCAGGTTCTCGTCTCTCAGTCTGAATAGCCCTTGATGTTCTGTTCTTCCTGTGTTGAATCTAAAAACCACACAAACTTTCTTCCCCCTCTGTAAATTATCATCACAAGTGGAAAATACTTTGGTTTTCAAGGGACGGTAAAACATTGTTTTTCGAAATTCTCCAACGTTATTAAAGAAACAATGTCAAGGATGAGAGGTTGATTTAAAAGGATGAATCTCTATCAGATATCATTTCTGTATGTACTGCTAGAAAACTGGCTTGGCAAAGGAGATGTTCTGATTTCATTTCCTGTCAACTCATGCCTTGAGTGCTCCTCTGAAGAATCTTGTAGTTTAGTGGGAAGAGAAGGATAGTGGAATAGAGTAACAAAAAAAAATTACAATATAGAAAATTAAATAATTTTTTACATACAAATTATGTGAGGAATTATGTAGCTGAGCCAAGGAAATCAGGCTAAGTTCCAAGTAATCTCTATTGAAATGCCAAATATCTTTATTTTCACTCACGCCTCATTACTATCCCACTTCGGTCCTCTGTGGTTTATGGTGAGTGGTCGACATAGGCCAGAGACTGCTCTGTATAAATGTCTCTATCCATCAGAAAGATACCGCCCAGCCTCCATAAATAAGAACTTTATCCTTTAGAAAGATCATGGCATCCCTTCCTTTATGGCTCTAGACATTGGCTAGAGCATCTCAACACCTTTTTTTTAAAATATTTTTTAAACATTTATTCATTTTTGAGAGACAGAGAATGAGCAGAGGAGAGGCAGAGAGTGAGGGAGACACAGAATCTGAAGTAGGCTCCAGGCACAGAGCCCGACGTAGGGCTTGAACTCACGAACTGTGAGATCATGACCTGAGTGGAAGGCAGGCACTTAACCAACTGAGCCACCCAGGTGCCCCGAGTATTTCAACATTCTGAAATGCTCTCTCATCTGGAAGCCTTCTGTAGCTTCCTTTTCCTTTTCCGCCAGAAGTCAGGTTTTCTCTCTTTTGATTCATGTAACATTTTGTGTATCATCCTGGCATAATCTACATTTATTTTGTCTGCATTTTCATTTACTTTCTAGAATGTGAACTTCTCAAGACAGATGCTATCTTTAGAATTTTTTGTTTCTAATCCAAATTGTTTAGCAAATTGCTTAAAAAAATGGCTGGTGGATGGTTGGATGGCTGGCTGTATGAATTAAATGCTAAGACTTAATAGTAGAAATCTTGGCATTACTACCTTTAAAGACTCACAAATTAAACACCTATTGATTTAGGAGATGATTAATTCGAGTGAAAAAAGCAACTGTATTAGAAACAAAAAGACTTGAGTTTAAATACCTATGACAGTACCTACTTGCTATTTGGCCTTGCACCGATTGCTTAATTTCTTAGATCATGGACTACTTCTTTCATAAATCAGACAATAATGTTTACCACCAAGGGTTTTTATAACAATTAAATAAAATTACATATATAAGATGTCTGGTCAATTAGAAGTATTCAATAAATGGTAACTATCACTATTTCTATACCTAAGAATGTCTGTACATTTTAAAACCTTTTTTTGTTTTTAAATAAAAAGGATTGAAGACGTCCCAGCACACACAAATGCATGCAATAGACATTTCCTCCTTAACACTAATGTTTAAACCAATAGATGATTTATCTCACTCACACACACACACACACACACACACACACACACACACACACAATCATGAGGTCAAAATATCTGTTGTTCTCCGAAAATACATTTTGGTTTAGCAACTCTTGCTTGTGTGTACCAGACATACAGAAAAATGACAATGATAATGATAATATTGGTAATTTACATTGTGGTTATTACATGGCAGGTACTGTTTTAAGCACTTCACGTATATTAGGTTTGTTCATGGACACAAGAACCCTATGATATAAATGTACTATTAGTTTCCCTACTTAACAAATAGGGAGACTTAAGCATGGGGTAATTAAATAACTGACCCTAGCTCCTACAGTTTTAAATAGCATACGCTGGGCAAGTTGATTAAGGTAGCAATGACATCTGGCACCTGGGTGGCTCAGTCGGTTAAGCAGTGTCCAACTTTGGCTCGGTCATGATCTCGAAGTTTGTGAGGTCAAGCCCCACATTGGGCTCACTGCTGCCAGCAGCAAGCCTGCTTCAGATCCTCTCTGCCCCTCCCTTGCTCATGTTCTCACGCTCTTTGAAAATAAATAAATAAACTTAAAAAAAAAGGAATGTTCTATAAAAAATTAAAAAAGGTAATAATGACATGAAGTTACCTCATTATGAAATCAGTGGACAGAAGCTATTCAACATTTGCAGAACAGAATATTCCCAACCTTATCAAGCTCAACATAATGGAAAGGAAGAATGACTTACAGAAACATAGTTGGAAAACAGGCTTGGATTCCCCCCCTTTTATTGTTTGCTGTCTACTAGCATTTGAAGTCTCAAGACTCTCAGGTGTGGTGAGTAGCAGGCAGGGCTACTCAGTGTAGGTGCCCACGTGCCATTGGATTTGGAACTTGCAATATGTTGGGTGTGGTTTGTCCCTGAAGTGGAATGCAGTGATATTTGGGGCATGTAAACTCTCTAGAAGGTGCCTCAGGTATATTATTACATAAACTGGTATCTGTAGAAGATTTATACCCAAGTGGAAAAATTCCTTCTGGGAAAAAGCCTAGTAACAGTGGTGACACTATTCCTGTTATTTACCTGATGAAAGATTATAAAAGAAGGCCACTAAAGAATGTCAGAACTAATAGCTTTTTTAGACAGCGGTTTAGTGTACACAAGAATCACCATGCCGGGGCACCTGGGGGGCTTAGTCGGTTAAGCATCTGACTTTGGCTCAGGTCATGATCTCAAGGCTCATGAGTTTGAGCCCTGGGTGGGGCTCTGTGCTGATGGCTCAGAGACTGGAGCCTGCTTCAGATTCTGTGTCTTCCTCTCTCTCTGCCCCTCCTCTAGTCACACTGTCTAGCTCTCCTTCAAAAATAAATAAACATTAAAAAAAAAATTAAACAACAACAAAAACAATCACCATGTCAGTTGGAAACAGGTAGGGCATGACCTTCAAACATCCTGATTCTCTCTTAGGTAGAGCCCAAGAATTTGCATAATGAGCTTTCCTGGTGATTCTGATGGGGGCGGTCTATATACCACACTTGGGCAACCGCTGCTTGAGGGCATCTTTAGTTGTTTAATAGCCGATACCATTTGTTTTAAATGCTTCAAAACCTATTTACAATTACAAAAATGATCTTTTGACCCTTATGTCATTACCCGGAAGGCGATTAGCCTCAGACACATCTTAGATGATAAAAGGATCCTTCATTAAGCGATAGAGAGATGTTAGTCCTCAGAGCTGTCAGGGTGCCATCAGCAAGGCAGATTGGCCTTTGTAATTTTTTCCTACCATATTTAAATGTCCATTTCCTGTCACGCATTTCACCTGCAGTGCTCAGACCCTTGCTCACAGGCGAAACGCCTTATGGAAAAGTCCTGGGGTTCCACGATCTCTAACTGCTGCTAAAGAATTCATTAGGTTTAGCGGGGCCTCTTCTTGCTGCTGTGTAATCGATGACCGTTTAACATCAATCTTATCGCTGTATTAAAGTGACTACAACACACTGAAGACTAAATAAAAGGAATTTGAGATTTGAATATAACAGGTATTGCCAAGAGCGGTGAAAGGGTGGATGGCTGGTCACAGATTTTGCACTTGGGTCTGAACATCTTAGATCACTTTACTGTAAAAGGAAAGACAGCCAACGGTGAGGTGCTCTGAATCTGAAATGAGCTCAGTCATCGGAGCCATCATCATTATCATTGTGATCATAGTCAACGTTATTACCCCTCAACAAATTTAATTAAAAGCCGTGACCTTCAGCCTGTCGTACAAACGATTTCTGGTTATCTGTTCTTCAGCTAGATTATATGAAGTTTTGTTATTTTTTCTACAAAAGAGCCTGATTAAATATTTTGCAGTGTATGGTAGAAAAAATTAGGCATTGAAGCTCTTGATCTAAATATTGTCTCCAAAGCTTACTTACTGTTTATCTTGGGGTAGCTTCTTGACTTTTCTTTCTTTCTTTCTTCTTCTTTTTTTTTTTTTTTGTTTTGTATCTAATAACTAGTCCACATTCAAGTTTCCTTATTGTCTTATATTTTTTTATCACTTTTATTGATATTTTGTTTTCAAGAGATAGAGAGCCAGAGCATGAGCAGTGGAGGGGCAGAGAGAGAGGGAGACCTCCTCTCCCTAGCAGCGCAGGGCTCAAACTCAGGAACCGCAAGATGATGACCGGAGCTGAAGTCAGAGGGTCAACCAACTGGGACACCCAGGCACCCCGCTGCTTTACTTTTCTGACCCTTGCTCATTTAATATTTCTAATATGGGGATAGTAATATTTTTGTCCTTGTAATTATTATGAAGATAAAATTTAAAAAACTGAAGGATGGGATTTAGCATAGATCTTGGTCCTGAATATGTTTTAGTTGCCTGCCCCTTATCAAAAAGCAACATGTTTTATTAAATACAAGGTACTATAGAGAAATTTGTATTATTGGAAGGCTCCTTACATATTTATCTATTTCCTCCCACTCGTTTATAAATTAGGAAAATCTGGGTCAAAAATAAATTGTCCATACAATTATTGGCCAAACCAGGACATTCTTGAGCTTGCAAAGGATTAATGGTTACACCATTAATAAATGAATGAATTAATTAATGATTACACCAGTGCAACTGGAATATATTGTAAGTTTCTAATCCGTTTACACAAAGTTAGCCTAATCACTCGCCAATGATCTTAAGAATTCATGTTAGCCATCTCTTTTCTCAGTTCAGCATTCTTTCTGACTACACCTGTCTCTTTTAATACCTTGTCCTTGAACTATATTAATGATCAAATACTATCTTAAAGAACTATTGAAAATACTGTATAGCTTTCCAGAGACCAGGCTAAAGCCTATCCCTAGTTTTCCCGCTTTGGACCTGTGCTGCTTCCCTTATTCCTTTTCTCCCGAGAGCATACAGTCAATAAAAACAAAACAAAACAAAACAAAACTTTCATGAGAATCTCATTTCAGACTGTGCTTCTAGAGGACCCAACCTAAAGACTGCAGGATCTATCTGACTGCAGGATAGCAAGAGATAGAGTATTTGAGAAATAGAAGAGATAGTGGAAAAGAAAGTTTTTGGGGTCCTATTCTGTTTGTGTGCTCCCTCAAACTGTGATGATAAAAGCGGGGGCCTTTTTGGCTCAAGAAGCAGGCAAGCCCTAAGATTATACACAACCCTTTAATGGGAAGGGTACAAATTGTGGGTGCAAGATTTCCAGGAAAGATCAGGTAAACCTGAAATGAGTTGATCTTTCTCCCCAAAAAGATATACGGAAGTCCTTCCTCCGGACCCTGAGAATGTGAGCTTATTTGGAAATAGGATCTTTGTAGATGTAATTAATTAAGATGAGGCCATACTTTACTGGAGGAGGTGCGTCCTAAGTCCGACGTGACTGGTGTCCTAATAAGAAGAAAAGAGACACAGTCCTGTAAGGAAAGCATTATGAAGACACACAGAAAGAACCCCAACATGCAAACGAAGGCAGACATATGGGTATGTATGCACCAGTTGAAGATGAGCAGAAATTAGGAGAAGGCACAAAACAGTTTCTTCCTCTCAGCCCCGCCGAGGAAACCAATCCTGCCAGGACCTTCATTTTGGATTTCTAGCCTCTGAAGCGGTGCAAGGATAAATTTCTGCTGTTTTGAAGCCATCGAAGTGTATGGTAATTAATTCAGCAGCCTTAGCAAATTCATATACCTCAGCATACAGTGGCAGTGAGTTAGCATAAACTGGGCTTTGCCTCCTAAATCTGATGGAGCCGTATCTGCACCAGCTGTTGCTGGCAGTTGTGCCCCCCTGCCTCTCCCGCTTCTTACCTCGAGGAAATCCAGAGAAAAGGAAACAGTGGCCAAAACAGGCCTCATTTTCTCCAGTCCTGTATAGCATTTTGCTCCCATTCCGTGTTGCATCTGAATAAATGAGAGACTTGCAGAGGCTGTTTTTGTAGTCCTTCCCATTCTAACTCAACCCAGCCCACCTGAAATGCTCTGACACTCTTGAAAACAATTCTGATTAATGAATAAAACATGATAAGCTGATAATTAGCTTTTGAAGGTGCACTTTTTAACAGAAGAGCAATTTAGCAATGTTCTAATTGTTGTCCCCAACATTAGACCTTAGCTGACATTTGGTTTTCGCTTCAGCATAACAATTCCCTATGTTTAGAAAGACCACAAGCAATTTCCTAGGACTTGGCCAGAAATTACTCTCCGTGCCTGGAGTCCACACTTCAAAAAACGTGAAGTTGTAGGTTAGTTAAGATTCCAAATCTAGTTTTGGCTTAGGCTGCTGGCTTGGAATACTCAGCAGAAACATGATCAGCCATGTGTTTTGTTGTTGTTGTCATTTTGTTTTCTGATTTTATTTTTTATCATTTCTAAGCAAAACACATGGAAGAGACCTTTGCTATTAAATAATTTAAAAATCATAGATGTTAATATTTACGTCAGTTGAGTCAGGAAGAATTTGAGGATAGACATTTTGCATGCTATGGCTACTTCCATATTTTGAATGCTGACTCTATGAGATAGAATCGGGGTTATTTCAAAAGTTAATAAAAACACTTTTGTATGATTCTTTTTAAGAGTCTCATGCTCTACCGACTGAGCTAGCCGGGCGCCCTGATTTTTTTTTTTTAAACTAGCAACCTGGCGGTTTACATGCATTGGCAAGAAAGGCCCTAAAAAAATGTATTCAGCAAAGGTATGTTCGGAAAAATTATTATTTCTGAGGGTTTTTTTCATATTTTACTTGAAGAAAGAATCAAAGAGATAAGGGCATATTTCCATATAAACTATGCTTGGTGTTTCTTCCTGAAATCTGATTTCTGCTGTTAGCGAAGCCAAACCCTCCTTTACAGAAATGTGAAGAAAAAGGGCAGAATCCTTGCCTTGAATGCGGTCACCTGCTGGCTGCCTGAATCAGATCTTTCCTGGGTGTCAGCTCTAGAAAATTCCACCTACTCCCATCCTGTTCTAGTGAAGGGAGGCTTTACAGAAATCGATGCTTGCAAAACACTCACCCTTAGGAAACTGCGTAACTAAAATGAGAATCAAAATGAACCCAGCGATGACAACTCGACAGGGTAAAGGGTTGAAGAGAAGAACCCGGGAAACCAGCTGGCAATAGAGCAGGTGGTGGCCGAGAATCCACAGGCCACGCTGGAGTTTGCAAACCAAATGATCACAGCGGCCTGGCAGGAAACAATTACTATGATCTCCGAGCGTACATCGTAATAAATTGCAAAACTCTCCTTTGTCTAAAGGGGGCAGTCACGGTTCAATTGCAGCTGATAGTTGCCTAGTGGGAATGCAGTACGAGGGCTCTCAGATTTTTCTGATTTGTCAAGAAAAACAGAATCTCCACTTAAAAAAAATGCTTTTGGGGGGGATGCTAATCAAAATTTGTTTAAAAAACACTGTTCACGGAAAAAAACTTTTTCAGCCCTATGGAAACACAGACCCTTATCTTGCAACCTCTTGTCTGCACTGGAATTTTATTTTTCAGCAAGGACCAACCACAGGTTTCAATGTTACAAATAAAGGGATTGTTCTGCCTTACCCTTAATTGAAATGCACTAAGTGGTCAGTTTAAAGAGAAGAACCCTCAGGGTCACCTGAGGTGGCTTAGTCAGTTAAGTGCCTGACCTCACTCAGTTTATGATCTCGAGGTTCCTAGGTTCAAGCCTGGCATCGGCCTCTGTGCTGACAGCTCAGAGCCTGGAGCCCTCTTCTGGATTCTGTGTGTCTCTCTCTCTGCCCCTCACCAGCTTGATGCTCTGTCTCTCTCTCTCTCTCTCTCTCTCTCTCTCAAAAATAAATAAATATGGGGGTGCCTGGGTGGCTCAGTCAGTTAAGTGTCTGAATTTGGCTCAGGTCATGATCTTACCATTTGTGGGTTCAAGCCCCACATTGGGCTCTGTGCTGACAGCCCGAGCCTGCCTAGGATTGTTTGTCTCCCTCTCTCTCTGCTCTGCCCCTTTCCCCTTCCCCCCCCACACCCTGCTCATGCTCTGTCTCTTTCTCTCTTGAACATTTAAAAAAATTAAAAATAAATATTTAAAAATATTTTTTAAAAAGATGAGAACTATTGTCTTTCTAACAAGGGAGAAAGAAGGGACCATGGAATAGGCATCATTCAGAAATGGACAAGAAAGAAATATTTTACTTTTTGTCATCCCTTCAAACAACACATTTCTTTTGAGAAACAGTCACAAGACACATTTTGTGTGTTACTTAAAGTTTTAGCTGACACTTGGAACAATCATGTTATGGGGCTTTTTTTTTTTTTTTTTCGTACTTCTCGGAATGGTAAGATGTTGCAAAGAAGTAGGCTAGAACATGTAGAGCACACACCTAATTTGTCTTAATATAATATCTCTCTTCCGAAAAACCTTAAAACTTAAACCGAGAAGGAAACATGTTTCCTAAATGGATATATTACCCATGGATTTTTTTGTGAATGAGAGGAAAATTAGCAACCATCTTTATTTTATGAACTAAGTGAAGACTAAGGACTTCAATGTACCGATTTCCTGAACCCACCTGTAATGTTTTGTACCTGGACAATTTCAATATTGTCAAGGAGAGAGGGAATAATGGCTGAGGACATTTCTAGAGCTAGAGTTCTGGAGGAACCAGGGAGCTTCCATCACATAAAAATGCCACTAGTATCTTTCCTTTATTACAACTGAAAGTTCTTAAAGAATTCCTGATAAAAATAAAGATTAAATTGTTCACAGCTGAAAGTGTGAACTAGTTCAGGACCAGAGACAGGATCAAATGTTCTATATTCATTGCTAAGTCAATAAAATAGATTAGAGCTTCATTTCAAATAGGGAAATTATTAGCATATGGGAAGATTTTGGGGCATGACTTAAAACAGAAGAATGGCATGATGCAAATTATGTGAATTATCCAGATTATTATTTTTTTAAATTTAAGACATTACTGGCATATGAGAGGCAGTTCTTTGGGCCTTCAATGAAAATAAATAAAAACAGCAACACGAATAATCATAATTTAAGCATCAAAATGCAAAACACGCACAAATTTCATCTCAATGGTCCAAGTCCACCTGGGGATATCTAGAACCTCCGATTAAAGGTTATTCGGCACGATTTGGCGAGAAGAAAAAAGCAAAGTCATTTACCGAACATATGGGCTATAAGGTGGCACAAATGTGCGTCCTGAACAGTTTGCCTTCAGCCACTTAAGATCCCAAATGTGCAGATGAAGAAGGAACATGCTAGTTGTACACCACTGCGGCATCATTTTAGCTGACCAATGAATCAGCCGTATCTGTGTCCCTATAGGCAAGGCAATTTCTTTGATTCCTCGTTTCTTTCTTTCTTTTTCCTTTTTTTGTAAAATCAAGAAAGCTACATATACGGCACCTCTTCAGCGTTTGTGGTAACGCTCTTACAAATATGAGATAATACTGTCATTGGATAAAACTTTAGCAAACCTTTTGCCAAGTGGTTGATATTGGACGAAGCCCTGCCTATATTTCTGAACTATGAAGATATAAAGTTAAAAAAAAATCACATAATTTTATTCTCTTGAATAGTTTTATTGCAGGGTTACAAAAGTGTAGGACAAATCGTAGCCTGTTTTTAAAATTTAAAAATTGCATTCAATTTTTTTGAGTGTTAATGGCAAAGTTTTCAGTCAGAAATCTGGTTGTCAAAAACAACCCTGCCTTCAATTTGCGGTCACTAAATGCATGTGGATTAGCTATTTTTAGATTTTGAGACTAAGGCTCAAATTGGCTGTGAGTAATTAGGTGCAGTCATCATTCAATTTATTTGATAGAGTCTGTTTAAAGTTCTCTTATTAAGAATAACCATTAAAAATAGCCAAACCCCTAGGTTTTAGGAGAGTTGAATATCTCATCATACATTAGATAATACTAAATTTTTCTTCGACCACTTTTGGGAGGCAATTTAAAATTAATTGTAAAATTCCAGTATATCAAATATTACTAGCAGAAATGATTGACTACAATTAAGCAAGGAAACCTTAGTTGAACTGACAAAAGATTTTGAATGATAAAAGGAAAAAAAATGACCAAAAAAAATCCCAGTAAAAACAACATTCTTAGCATAGAGTTCCATGTGTGCATAAGATTAGATGTCTTAAATAAAATCTATCAAGTTTTTGACTTTTTTTTTCTTTCTTTTCAGGACAAGATTGAGGGTCAAACACAGCTACAAACGACATTGGTTTGGCATCAGATCAATCCCCCTTCAAATATGTAGGCATATGAACACTGTAAGAATAAGATGCATTTTAAAGCAACTTTAATGAAATTTATAGGAATTAGGCTTAGATTTTGGAATCAATTTTGAGAATCAAATGACTTGCATTTACTAAATTCAGCTTTTTTTTAAAGCATATCTTTGTAATCACATTGTGACTCCTATTTTTTTTCAGAAGGGAATCATCAAAATACCAAGTGACTTGACCCAGTTTCTTAATAGATAGTTTGTGTTGAAGCCAGAGAGCATGCCCATTGTTCTGTGGTCATCAATCTTATGTCTAGATGCCTTAGCCACAAGGCTTTTCCTCAATTTCCAACACTTCCACATATTTTTGCCATAATCCCTTTAAAAAACAGATGTTATCCCAGGAAATTCTTTTCGACTATTTCACGAAAGCTAAAATTTTCAGAATCTCAAAGACTTTATTACTTTTCTGTATGTCATAATACTAGCTCACTGTCATAATAGACGTAAAACATTTAGGGGAGGGTCTTTAACCAATATTAGCCTTGCCTAGCCCTGGTGTCCTACACCGAAATTATACAATAATATATTTTAAATTGAGTTGACAAGTATCCAAAAAAAACACCCCATTTTTATTTTTAGTTAATAAAATTTCATACACTTTTCCTATGGCTTAAAAATTCCACAACCATGTTTCTCAATGGCTTTATGTCTCACTAGATTTAGATAATCAAATAGCCAAATGACTTTAACAAATTTTGTTTCCTGAAAAAAATACAATCTAGGTCCCCAATATAGGATTCTCTCTTTGCTAATTTTCTTTAGTCCTATTTTACCATGTGTTGCATACTACCTGGATTTAAAGATTTGATAGTTTCAAATTCTATATTGAATGTCAAAAGCTTGTATGAAATGTTACAATTGCATTACCCAACTCAAACTGCTAGCATAATAAAGTTACTAGAGAGCATAGTACCTTGATATTATATCTACTTGTCCACCTATCCAATATCCTTGAATTTATTAAGATTCACAAATGTGAAATTAGTTTCTTAAAAAACAACCAATCTGATCATTGGAGGGGAAAAACATAATGCCATGACTTTGACAAAGGATGCATTCTCTATTACTTCATGTACACACACACACACACACACACACATTAACCTTAGAATTGGTCACTGTTCAAGTGCTTATTTTTAGTTATACTTTTTTGCTTACAAACCATTTTAGATATACTCTTTGGAAATTGCTTTCAGAGTTGACTTGTCAGTCATATGAAAAACACGAACCCATTCTCCATGGTCTTAGTAAACTCGACCAAACTCTAAGATACTCCATTTGACCATACATATTAATCATCAGGTTTGGCCTGAAATGCATTTTGGCAGTTTGTAGAGTCAACTCAACTATCGAAGAAGGTGCTCTAGAAATAAATCTACACTTTAAGTGAAAACCAACAGAAATCAATATGTAAAACATTCACTGTCAGGACCCAGTTCAAATAATTCTTGCTGTACCAATGTCAAGAGCATCACTGAAATCCTTTGACTGTGGAAGAAGTGGTCTCAATAAGGTGTCCATTAGCTAAGGTGTCCATTAGCTAAAACACATGCAGAGTAGAATTACTGATGGAGACCCTTTCTGCTGAAGAGAGAAGTACAACAAAAGAGATCAGGATAAGGCATTTAAGTATCTGTTGCTCCTTTCCACACCCACACTGCCAACTTTCTATTGCTTTTATTGGGTTTTGTCTTGTTCAAAATTTATTATGCTCTAGATTGAGAAACTCTTTTCAATAAAAAGAGTTTAAAACTTTTTTTCAATAAAAAATAAAAATATTCAGTGCATATTTTTTGACTTTGTTATATGTCCAGTGTGAATTAGCAACTCCTCTGATAATTGTTGAAATCTACATTCTGATTGATTAGGTGAATGACCTACATTGTGGCATATTCAGGATGGAGAGGAAGACAGAACGCATTTCTGGACACATGCAAGTATTTGACTAGCTGTATGGGTCACTATGAGAAAGCAATTTTAGTTTTGAAAGGATGAGAGAAGCGATCTTTTAATGCAGAGATAGAAAACCAGCTCAGCCATATTACTGATGAAGAAATTAAGGGCAAAGCATTAGTCAACTACCTAATTATTATCCTGCCAGTCAGAGACAAAGTCTACAACAGGCTGTCTTCTTTCGGCTCATTGTTTTCCCCACCAGTTTATGATGCTTTCCTATATACAAAGAATTATTAATATAATGTTGTCCATAAGAATTCACAAAAAGGTGCATTTATTTATTCACGTTTGAAGGAAGGGGTCTCTAGACCACTTGAATCATTTAGCTCTGTGACCTGATTTCTTCCAGAAAGTTGAACATTAAATGGCTGTGGGAACAAAGATATTAATTTAAAATCTAATTATAAGTGAAATTTAATGCCATATGTACTATGTATTGCTTCTGTGCCTTAGAAACTTACATGGGTACATAAAACTTTAACTTTGGATAAACTTCGAATAACCCTATTTTAAGAAACTTTGTTCTTTTAATTTTTTGTTTTATGATTTCCTGCTCTTTTAATTTCCAAATGGGTGTGAACACTCTCTTGGTTAATAGTTCTCTGGCAGTTAAACATGCAGCACCTTTCAAAAAAACCAAACTAGATCTCTGATGATAACAGCGGTGAATTATTGCAGTGGATGAAGGGAAGCCTAATAGTACCTAAAGACTGCAATCTTAACGGATGAGGCGGTGATGCCAAAAGCCAACCGTGTTTGCTTATGTGAATAGAACTCTTCGAAGATTAAGACTAGTGAGAGGAGCAATCAGTTATGTGTAATCACCTGTTTTCTCAAAAGAGAAATACAGTACCTCCCCAACGACTGTTTCCCATTTGTCTGGATGATCTGGGTGAGGTGCAGCAATGCTTTTTCCAGAGGCAGTTGGCTCTTGCAATGCATTTATATCTGTTTCAAATGAAATCAGAGATGCTTTCTCTATCACTTCCTTGCCATGGATGTGATGCATGGGAAGGGATATATAACCATAAAGTCAGACCACCCTTGGGGATTTTCAGAGCACCAATGCTGATCAGTCTGAATTATTGATCTTTATTCATGAAAAAAGTTCCCTGCGGGAAAGGCTCTATAGCTTTATAGCAGTCTCACTGTAATAGATGTTGATCTGGTGTTGACAAATATGTGGAGTGGGGGGAAACAATTCACAGAAAATCCACTGTAAGTTCTATAGTTAGGCTTCATCCTTTATTAGGTAGTGAGTAAAAGACAACTGATGATTACAACTCCAATTTAAGAGACCATTTAAACAAAAATGGTTCCATAGTGAAGTGAGGCAGAAGGGAGTTAGGTATTTCTGAGATTTCTCATATGGCTGATGGAGAAAATATGGCTGATTTGTTTGCTCCCAGCAAATCATTAAAGTTAGTAACACCTTGTGATCCAGGACTCTTTGCATCCCACAGGCCCTGACTTCTAGTGGACTGGCTTGTTTACTTTGGTGAAAATGGGGAAGAACAGCGAAAGCATATAATAGTGAGATTGCATCGTTAACATTAAATTCTCCAACAGAAAGAGGTTTTATCAGGTGTGAAGGTTGTTGGATAAGGATTCAGGCTAACTTATAGTGAAAGATCGAAATATTTGACAAAGCAGAAAAAGGCAACTGAAGTTCAAATCGGTCAGAAGCTGGTCACCCAAGATATAGATAGAGCCCCAACCAACAAACTCATGAGCAGCTTTCCATCTGACTGAACTAGTAGGATCTGTGAGTGAAAAAAGGAAACACTCGCTAAGACCAGAGAGTAGAGGTATTGGCAAATGTTAAAATCACCAGATACTCTGAAAAAACAAATTTTAATACTAACCAACATGTTTAACCGGACATGTATGGTTTGAAATTTTTTTTTTTACCAAAGACTAATGAAATATCTTTTTTCTTGTCTGCCTGACCTCCTCCCTTTCCTCCTTCCTTCCCTCTTTCCTTCTTCCTTCCTTCTCTCCTTCCTTCCTTCCTTCCATCCTTCTCGATTTTTTTCTTGTTTAACAAAAGATACATAAAGCCAACTGCCTTAAAGTTATGTTTCTATGACAAATGTCTATAGCTAGATGGTGGAGAAGAACTCCAAAGACCATGTTCAATACTGAGCACCAAGCACGCTATGGGTGTTTCTTAAATACAAAATGACAAACGCTAAATACCTATCTCTCAAATGGTTTCATCTTGAATCTTTATACCTCTCAAAAAGTTACGACAGTTTAGATAAGAGCAGTTTTAGGAAGGCCATATCCAGCCCTTCCCTATATTTTAAATAGTCTTTACAAAACCTTTTCAAAAATATTTTTTTCTCTAAACCTAAATCATGTAGGGTTTGATTTGTACACGTTTTATCATTGTTTTAAGTTTGAGTGTCCTTGTTCTTATTAATGCAACAGTCTGGCTGCATCGAACCCCATCATAGTGATAGGTATATGTTAGCTTTCTATGGGAAAAAGCAAATAGCCTTTATCACAAATTAAAGGCACAGCTATTTTTATGCCATTCGTTACCAACTTAATGATAACATGTAACATGGGATGATTATATAATTATTTTATATAGATTTTCTTTTTATAAGTTATTCTCTTAATCTTTCTAACATATATACAATATACATATATTTATATATACCCCTGATAAATCTTGTTTTAAAGGTAAAACATCAACTCCTTTCAGCCTTATGGTGATGAACACAGAAGGCCGCCAGATTTCACAACTCCACTAGAGAAGCGATGGTCAAGTGCGTCGTACCAGAATTTTTTCAACACGATATCCTTGGTCTGCAATCAATTCAGATTCATTTTTCTTGTTTTGCTAGCATTTAAATATATATTAATTGTTTATAACATGTCAGTAGGAAATCTAAAACAACAAGAAAAAGCCCACAACAAGAGCTGACATCTATCATCATATTCAAAGCAGAAACCTTTGCCTAAGACACAGCCTTACTGGTATGATATAAAGGGGATATTGCTGAGACGCAATATTCTCTGTGGTTTGTTTTTGTTTTTGTTTCCGTTTTTTGGATATACACTAACATGAAAAACCTTTACTTTGCATTACCATCTTAGGTCATGATCGTTGCTTATCCATGAAACAAAAGGGTTGTACTGGTTTCTTTCTAAACACCCATGATGCATGAGTTTACCTGTTTTCACATATAGTTTCATTACAAAGCCTTCCCAATTTCCAGCAATACTGCTTCCATGTGGGACATTAGCACTTTGTAAGAAACTACCTTTATTGACATTTCTCCTATCTTTAAGCTTAGCCCTGCTCTCTTGTCCTCAAGGTAAAGTCTTACAAGCTGGACAGGACGGGGAGAACGTGGACCAGAAAGACCTCCACAAACCCTCTGGTGTTTGTTTAACGTTTGACTGTTTCCTGGCATGAAATAGTTGTTCATTCTACCTTTTGCAACTCTTTAAAACCTAGCGGCATAGATTGAGACACAGCACTATTGTTTTACAAGACGTCTACTGTATCTACTTTTGTTGGGATAAATACCCAGTAGTTGCTGTCATAGCAAGAGGACCAGCACGGGTACTACTATTCACAGTGTTGCTTTTGTGTTTTTTTTTTATGGTTTTTTGTTTGTTTGTTTGTTTTTCTTTTTTTTCATATTATCTTAATCTACAGAGTAAATTATCATATATATACACTGGAACCAGTTAATGCCCTTACAATGTATAGTTGTTTTGTAAAGCAGGAAAGACAATGCAGGGTAAAATAGGTGCCCAAAAGCACAGTCACAAAGGCTTCAGAAGTTCTAGATACCACTACAAGTCAATGCTGGAGATCACTTCTAAAACAATCAATGTTCAAGAGGAATGCTTTAATTTGGAGAAAATACCACCCCTCCCCTCCCACCCAAACCTCCCTCCTTTTTTTGTTTTCCTTTTTTTTTTTTAAATAATCTTTTCAATTCACTATCAAAAGTCCTGGCTCTTCAGATATACTTTAAACTATAAATAAACACTGCATAGTTCTCTTTTGTTTTGTTTGTTGTGTTTTTTGAAAAATTATTGCAGTACAAGGACTCCCATTTGGAATTCAGTAAGGAGCAAACAGCACAGGAGTGTGGGCGGTCCGAATAGGCCCGGGCGCTGGCCGCAGGAGTGCTGGAGGGAGCGCGGAGGTCTGGAACAGTGTTGCGGCTGGAGCAGTTCGGAGACTGAAGGGCGAGTTCACTGCCACAGCAGCCGCCGCCGCCGCAGCTGCCAGCGGGTTCGGTAGAATTCGTGGAGCCAATGGCTTTGAAGGTTCTTTTGAAAATACTAATTTTACCTGCAAGGGAGAGAAAGAAAAAAAAAGAGGGCAGAAGGACAAGAGTTTGGGCATCTGCACTCAGAATCCAAAATGATGGGCAACTTTTCAAACGCGGCTGCTGGGGCGCCTGGGCTGCTCATTCCGTTAAGCATCCAACTCTTGGTTTCAGCTCAGGTCATGATCATCTCAAGTTGGTCCAAGCCCTGCATCAGGCTCTGCAGTGAGGGTGCGAAGCCTGTTTGGGATTCTCTCTCTCTCCCTCTCTCTCTGCCCCTCCCCTGCTTGCTTCTCTCTGTCTCTGTCTCAAAATAAATAAATGTAGCAGTAAACAAGTACAGAGATAAAAATCACACTGGTGAACGATCAATAAAAATAATGGGACGTGTAGAACATCTTCTCTTTGAAAGAACTGGAAGGTTACTGAAGATGCCCAATCTCGGGTGTTGAAAAGTCCTCCAGGAAAGTACTCAGCAACCTTGTTTTATTTTTCACGGTAAAGATACCTACCACCTGAGGAAAGTATTCGTGTTGAGAAAAAATAGGGAATTTTTTACTCTACTCTTTACATACACACATTAACTGTCATGGAATAGATACTGTTAAAGGGAGATTTATTAATGCTGTCAGCTACTGTTAGACTATCCTAGACTGTAAACTGGGTAGCATGGCAAGGCGTGAGGTATTAATGAAGAGAAATAAAAAAAACAAGATTCTACTTGCAATGAAGGAGGAAAGACCACTTCTCTTCCCTTAAATCTGACCTGCTCCCCTTCCTCTCTGTGCATCTGGTAACAACATTCTCTCAGCCGACTCTACAAAACCAGTTCCTTCTTTAGCTAGTAGCATTAGTAAGATGGCTGTTCTCACAGAAAGAATGTTCCCATTTATGGAAACAGTAACACAGTGAGAGCTACAGGGAGGTTTTGCATGGTAACCTTAACACAATTTGACTTCCCTGTTTACTTAAGAACCATTCACTTGATTGTTGAAAGCTGTGCCTATGCTGGTCAGAAATAGCACTCAAAGTTATGACTAGTGGTGCTGAAACCCCAGCTCTGCACAGAATTCACAGCTTCTCAATGCAGCTAAAATTGCTTCTGTACAAAAGAGTAAAGTGACTTCATTTGCATAAAAATGGGTGATGCTACTAAATTAATTGGGTCAACTCTGACCGAGGCCTCATAATAGATGATTGTGGTTTTTCTTTAACTATATTTTCATGTGCCAGAAGCACACAATAGCACCAATTATTAATAAGATCTATTTTGAAGAAAATAGATTTCAAAATGCATAATTCAGCACATACTATATAGATCAGTTGTTCTTAACTCCAAGCAAGCCTTGGGTCTCCTTGAGGAAAGCTACAGTCAAAAAAAAAAAAAAAACAAAAACAAAAACAAAAAAAACACCACATGGTCATAATTATTAGCTTGAGATTATCAGGAAGTTTCACAGATTTCCCCTAAATTCCTATAAAGACTGCAGGCCAGGACATTAACACTAGTGTGTTCGCTAATCTAAAAGGCACATTTGGGGTGATGGGAAGAGGACATCTACCAGAAATTGTTTCCCCAGGCCTTAGATACTGTCCTTGGTTTAATAATTAAATAAAATGAGCCATGCCTTTCAGGCTTTGTTATTCAGAATCCAAAATTGTTGAGAGTATCATCAACACCAATGCTTTATCCTTGAAGGTACTTTTCACTGACCTTTCCTAAAATTATGAACTCTCGGCAAGGCCAGATTTCATGTGATTACTTACCTGACTCAAGCGTTTGCTTTATTCCCTTCCCTGTGCTTCTTTCATTAACCAGAGTCCAATTTCAAAAGATAAAGGTGCTAGACTGTGACCAAAAGTGGCAAAACACAGAAACGACTCTTGACATTAATAATTCTACTGGTGGAGTATGGGCTGGACTCTCTAATCAACTGTTTGTCATTACTTAGGTACCTCCCATTTAATTCATTTAGTAGCTGACCAAAAAAAAAAAAAAAAAATCAAGTTCAGTGGATTGTGGGACATTCAAGATCTCTATCATTTGGGAAGCAACAATGACACTCACCCCCAGTGGATGTGCTGCCTTCTGTAGTTTGTTGTAAGGACTGTATTTAGGTTTCGGGGGCTTCCCAGCAGCTCTGTCTTTGTGCCTTCTACTGCTAATGTGCTATTAAAAGCAATTAAAAATGACAGCTTTAAAAAAAAATCATTCCCAAACTCCCCTTATAAGTACCGTTTTAACCTGAGGAAGGATATTAATTATTTCACAGAAGTTGCAGAAACACCAAAATAAAAAAGCATGCACTTTTGTCCTTGGATCCTGATGGCTTTAGGATATATATTTTGATGCTACCCATTTTAGTATATTTTTAACGGATAGAGGTTCTTCTTTTTCTCAGCCTTTCTTTCTATCACTGCACAGATATCTTTTTTAAAAGTTTACAAAGGAAAGGAATGTCTAAAGGAATTTTATGTGCAAATAAACAAAGATGCCCAGGCAGGCATGAATTTATTTCCATACTAATATTTATCGTCACATTTGTACAGCCAAATGTCAACCCCTGAAATTCCAAAGATAAATAACTAAGGTGCATAAAATGAGTACAATATTGTACATATGCATATAAAACACAGCACAATCTGAGGGCTGGCCCTTCAGTTGGCAATGTACAAGTGATCTCTTCGGAAGGCTATTCACAGAAAAAGTGAATGCAATAGGATTAGTCATCTCTTAGCAGGTGGCTGCAGGAGTGAGAAATACAGTACAACACCATGTAATAAAGTACATAAAATAAAAGAACAGTATAAAATTAGTTGTAGCATGTAAATATCTAAACAAGTAAAAATGGAACGTTGCAATTTGACCTTTAAAGAAAATCAACACTTTTGAGTGAGAAACCTGGTAGAGGAAAGATCTAATACCCCTTTTCCTCCCACTCTTCAGATATAAGAATAGCACAAACTCACTTCAGACAATTTCTAAAAGGCCTTAGAAAACATTACATTTTAGTATTCCCCTGGCAACTAACATAAGCATAAATAAAGGGCAAGAATACAGATAAGTGGATGGATGGATGGATGGATGGATGGGAGAGAAAAACAGGAAAGAAAGGGAACAAAGGAAGCACACACATTCTGCTCATAAGGGTGTGCCCTGTCTGTTTTCGGTTCTAGAATATGCGCTGTCTACCTGTTTAAGTTGTGTTTCCGAGTTGACGTGCACATCACAGATTTCACAGTGAAACGTTTTGTTTTGCAGACCTGTGTTTCCCTTATTAACTGGTCCTTTGCCTTTCACGCCTGCCCTAGGAAAGGCTTTGATAGTCCCACTTCCATTCCGGGCTTCTAGCATGGTTTTGTGCTTAGTACCTGCCAGGAATATTTAGAACAAAAGAAAGAAAAAATAGAAAAAATTCTTAGCTAGTAGATGCCTTTAAGAAATGATTCAATAACAAAATGTGATATCTAGTTTTAGAGCAGTTCCTCCAGGGATAATGATTGAAATAGCTTAACTTAGAAGACAATGTGCTCTGACCACCTTACATAACATCGCTTAATTACTCGTGTTTTTATAGGGTCCCACATAACCAACCGGCACCATGAATACAGCACCTACACTGGAGAGTCCTGAGATGAAATTAAGTGGGTGTGACTTTGTTCATTTCCTCTTGATGCTAATAAGACATAAATGATAGCTGATGAGGAAGAGTGATTTAGTCGCTAAAGGTATAGTTGGAGGTGATGTGTAACAGATGTAATCAGTTTAAACATGGTGTGTTTACAGAAGTGGCACTAATTAAATACCCACGTTCTAAACAGAATACAAACAAGCTTTCTTGGCCACGTGTTTAGGTTCAAAAAGGAAGAGTAATAGTATAAAGATCTTAATGACAGGGGGGAAAAAGCCCTATTAGGATAGGAAAGCCCATACTGGTTATGTAATTTCAAATGTATAAACAAATGACCAAGATGATGAGGGGTGAGAGGGTAAGCAGATATGCTATAAATAAATACTTCTTTTTAATAAACCAATAACATCTTTGGACTCTCACACATAAGTAGTATAACTCCAGTTATCAACCCTTTTTTTTTTTAATTACTAGAGTTCATGCGTGGGAGTTTTCCCTAAAAATTTCGCTCACAATTTTCTTTCCCTTAGTGTTGATAAATATTTTTTTTTCTCACTTGATCATACGGCTTTGCTATGAAATTTTCTCTGATAATCATTTATGTCCTTTCTGCTATTCTGGTTTTCTAATTCTATCTTCAGTGGTTTCTCGTTCCTAATTGAATTTATTAGATCTGTTATTAGATTTATTAGATTTAATATCTATTAGATTTATTTATTAGATTGGTATCAGTTCTGTAAGCATAAAAAATAGGATTTTTTTTAACGTTTATTTATTTTTGAGAGACATAGAGACAGAGTGTGAGCAAGGGAAGGGCAGAGAGAGAGAGGGAGACACAGAATCTGAAGCAGGGTCCAGGCTCTGAGACATCAGCACAGAGCCCGACGCGGGCCTTGAACTCGCAGACCATGAGATCATGACCTGAGCTGAAGTCGGATGCTTAACCGACTGAGCCACACAGACACCCCCAAAAATAGGATTCTTAACTTCTGATTTTTAAGCCAGTCTCCCAGAACCACTGAATATTAATGAAGAAAGCATGTTGAGGGCCACACGAGGTCAGTGCCAATCATCATCGCCTTAAATAAGAGGCAATGAAATACACGAAACAGGTTTACTCTCTTTCAAAATGATTACAACTTTACTGAATCCAATCTAAACAAACGTATGTTTTTACAAGATAGATTCCCCACTTAGAATGTCATATTCTTATGCACAGCTGTGAAAATGTTCATATGGTAACATATTAAGGAAAGGGGAAAAGGTCAACACCTTGTAGGTGGACTGGAGGACTTGAAACATGGGCCACAGCACTGCTCAGACGTGCTGGTGAGGAGGCCTCCCTGCACACCTCTCTCACTCATTCCCCTTGCAAAATAGATACAAACACCTTCTACTCTGCAGTTGGTTGGTGTAGTCAGTGAAAGGCAAAACAATGTTCTAGAGAGCAAGATATATATATATATATGTGTGTGTGTGTATATATATATATATTCACATACATACATATATGTGTGTGTGTGTGTGTGTGTGTGGTTTGTGTAACTGTGTGTATGTGTATGTGTCTAGATGGTTGTCCAAACTTCTTTATCTAAAGAGGTGATTATATCAAAATATTTTCCCATGCAGCTTCTTCAATCAGACTGAGAAGGATTCTGGGCTAGTTTGGCTTATCAATGTAGGAGACTGACTGTTATTCTGAACTTTTTGAGGGACTCTTGATTCACCCTGGTTAATATCTTATGTCACTGAGAGTCTTACCATTACCCTAGAAGATCCTCAAAAGGAGTGCCGGGTAATCTCTGGGCCTTAATGATAACAGGGCCATGAACACTGACCACAGCTGACTGGCTTAAATAATTTTCGCTTGAAATGTGAAATGACAGATGTCTTAATGAAACAAGTCATTACCTATTCTCTTCCTGAACACAGAGGCATGGATTAGACATGGGCTTCTTGAAGGAAACTCTGGGTTTTGCTCATACTGTATTCTCAGTGCCTGACACATAGTAGATAATCAGTGAAGACCAGCTCAAGTATCAGATACTTTAAAGAGCAATGAACAAATATCTGTAACGAGCATTGTGAGCTCAGACTCTGGAATGGTATGAGTCAGAGTTTGCCTCCATTAGCTGTGTAGTTTACATTTCTTTGTGCCTCAGTGTCTTCAGCTGTGAAAGAAGAAATTATCTGCTCTACTGAAGTGTTGCATTAAATGCATTTATTGTTTTAAGGATTACTTTTGGCACTTCCATGTGTTCAATAAATTTTAGTCAATCCTCTTTCTGAATGGTGTTGGTTTTATTTAGGCGAAAACTTAGAAATCTCTCAGCACTTTAAAATTTAGTAAAGTCTATCCTTTGATAACTGCCTTTTCTGCATATTAAAACTTAGTGAGGGGTAACATAAGCTCTGTCTAGGGATAAAAAAGCTTGAATGAGCTTAGTGAAAATTATCAAATGTTACCACTTCAAGTGATTACCAGAAAAATTTGCCCAAATTAGTAATGAGCATTAACTATAAAAATTTCAGAGCTTTGGGTGTTTTATTATGTAGGGAAAACCATCAAAATTATCTAAGGAATGCATTACCTAGTGGAATGTTTTGGGGAGATTTCTTTGAAGAAAAGACACAACATATTTTTTTGTATTATCTGTGTCTATAACATACAACTAAAAGGGAACTTCCAGATCTTTTGAAAATGGTAGGTCCTCTTAAGTTGTTTTAAATATTCTTAGACTGTTTGTGAATCTTGCTAGTAAGCTTAGGGAACTACTTCTCTTCTCAAATTCCAAAAAAACAGACAACCAAACCAAAAAACAAAACAAAACAAAACAAAACAAAAAAACCACCCCGCGAAGTCAGAATGCCCATATTCAAATCCTGCATTCCAATGGTATGGTATATAAATCAATTCACTGCAACTTTAGTTAAAAATAAAAAGAGAAAGCAAGTGAAATAACACCACAGATCCCCAAATAATGCTAGAAGCAACTGTGGTCATACTAATAATTGTGCCATAAGAGTTCATCCTTACAAGGTGCCATATGGCTTCTTAGCTCTGAGAGACAGAGAGAGAGAGAGAGAGAGAGAGAGAGAGAGAGAGAGGAAGGAAGGAAGGAAGATAGGAAGGAAGGAAGGAAGGAAGGAAGGAGAGAGGAAAGGAAAAAAGAAAAGAAAGAAGAAAAGGAAAGAAAGAAAGGAAAGGAGGAAAAGAGGGGATAGGTTCAAAGAGAACAAGTGACTTGCCCAGGTTCACATAGAAATGTTATTTGCAGATCTGAGGCAAAAATAGTCTGATCACTTCTAGGTCATTCCATTGGAATATACAAGAGGCAGTGTTTGATGGAAACTGTAGTATCAAAATTTGTTTATGATTAAGAATGTATAATGTATTTTTTAATATTAAAAGAAAAACCATAAATGCGCAACTCTACGTTCAGAGCTATAGGCCTTATTCCATGCATATAACATGTTGTTAAAGGGGATAAAAGGGGGAAAACTACTTAGAACTACAATTTAGATGTAAAGGACACAACTCTCCACCCTACAGTCTGGTTGCTTTTGATCAAAATTGGCTTCAAACCTGGCTCCCTGAAAAACAGCCCAGTTTTAACAGTGGTTTCCTCATCTGTAGCTCAAAAGGAAAGCAGAGAATTCTTTTAAAGTGATATTGGTGGGGCTGGGGGATGGGGGTGAGTGTGGGGGCAGTGGGGCACTACGGCAGTGACTGTGGTCTGTTCCAGATGCAGGTAATGGGGGTCCATTAAAGAGAATTAGAAAACCATAATTAAATGGACCACAAAGGCAGTCTGCTTTCCACTAGCACCATGAACTGGCAACTCTTAATAATGTCCATGATAAAGGACTTCTTCCTAGAAAACATTTTGCTGGTCTATATTCTAAACCATTAATGTGTTTGTTGTTGAGATTTAGTGTATATTAAATTAGCCAATTGTGTTACTTATCCTATCCTAAACATCATACTACATGGAACTTGATCTGTAGACCTCTCCACAGTGGGCTGCACACACACAGGAAGTCAACTACAGGCTCTTGTTTCTTGGTGAGTCTGTAACAGTTCACAATCATTCAAGCTCATGAAGGCTTCAGTTCATGCGTTCAACCCCTGTGGTACTCTGTATTTTTAATGTAAACAGCAGATTATAAATGCACGATGACAGCACCATGATTGTAGAATGAAGTGACAGCATTTGAGTTAATTCAATTCTGTCATTTTATGGGACCACTTGAAGTTTTTATATTTAAAGCAGTGAAACGCAGTGTGAGCCATGGGGTGTCATTTAAGCGAGCTTCAGTTGCCCACATTGGTAACTGCCTAGTGACGTGCACGGCAGTGTTTCCTTTTCCCACTTCCTAACCTGTTCCCTTGGCCTCTCCTAAAATCTATCTGCTCCCAAATCCTGGTCTCAAGAGCCTGCCGCTGATGGAACCCAAACTAAAACACACCATACTAACCCAATGATGAATCCTACAACAACTACCCTTTTCCTGACAAGAGAGTGAGCATGAGGAGAGGCTGTCTCCTTTAGATTCCACCCCCTCCCATGGGTGTCCCCACATGGGGTCCTAAGGGAAAGACACCAGAATCAGTGGACAAGGGGCAGTTTGAATACGGGAAGACTGCTTTCACCATCTATGTTTAGAGGATGTCCCAGACACCAGGAGCCTCTCAACACTGCTTCAGTTACAAATAAAAGAACTGAACCCAGAAATCAAAAATGGTGCACACAGGGGGTTAAAGAGCATCTACTTGTCTGTCTTCTTTCCTTTGCCATCGCCAGTTCTGGCACAGCTGGCTCGTGTAAGCCTAGTGTGAGGTCTCAAATAAGAGCCTGGACCTTAGAAAAAGATCTCTGAAGGAGGAAGGGAAATGCCCTTCCTAAGAAACCTAAGCTTAGAGGCAGTGGGGGTAGAGTCTTCTGACTCAGATAAAGGGTTGGAGGGGACACCCCTATAAAGGGACTCATGTAGAGGTGACAACCACATTTACTACCTTAAACCTCCCAGATGAGACTGTTACAGTAGGTTCTCAGCTCTGCCTGCACAACGCTTGTGAGGATTTTTGTGTTTGTTTTTTTTCTTTTCCCCAACACTATAGCTTCTAGGCTTGGATATATAATAATCAGCACCCCCGGGTATAAGAAATATATATATTTATATCCAATATAAATATATATATCTTAAAATGACATGGGTGAATATGGTTGTAAAGCTCATGGGCTATTTCTGACAACACGAAACAGAGATGAGCATCATAGAACTGGAATATGAAGTGATATCACGAAATAACTAATTACTCTTTGCTTCTTAATCAGATGTTTCTGATAAGAATTCAGGAAGGACATGCAAGTTCTTGATAAATTAACTCCAGCCTCAAAGGGTATGGTTTTATCCGTCAAAGTTGATCCCCTCTCAAAATGAACGTGTTTCTCTGTCACTATGCAGAATGATCAAGAATTCTTGAGAAACGAATGGACTTCCAGTGATGTTTTAGCTCTCCCAATTACCTTGCATCCTTGAACAATGTATTTGCATGAGTAAAACATGAGGCATGTCTGCATGGTATAGATTCTGACTTGAGGCCATATCTTCTTCTGTCTTCTCAGCCCCTGAACTCACGAACTCCCAGATGACAACTAATGTTGCATGCAGGAGGAACATCAGACCTGAAGGAATTGCTCTCCACCTGCGGTTACTCCCTTAGAACACTGAGGTCAATACTTGAATATTACTGTGCAGCGCAGTGATTGGCCAATGACAGTCAACATACGGCTGCAATATTAACCCAGGGTATGATTTACAAATGATTCTGTTTTTATTGTAATTGCTGACAGGGTCCTGGCAATGAACCCAGTCTTTGAGAGAAAATCTAATCTTGGGCCAAAGGGCTTAAATCTTAGGCAGGATATATATGCAATTATCTATATGTATATATCTAGATATGATATAATCTAGATTTTATTGATAGATATATAGACATAGATATACTCTCCCTGTATGTATTTATCTAGATAGATAGGTTTAGGTATGATATACTATCTATATGTTATCTTTCTATAGATATAGATATAGAACAGATGGATGGAATTGAAATATATTGGGGAAGCATTTCATCTTGGCTTATCACTATTTCTTGTTATGATATGTTCAAGTTTAATATTTAAATTAGAGAGACCTAAGTTTAAATCATGGCTTAGTTGCTTAATTGGTTATGTGCCTTGTCTGAGTTTCATTTAAACAGCAAGAATAGTATCTTAGGTTGTCACAAAGAGTAAATAAAATATCACATGTAGAGAATATACCTCAATAGGTTCTCATAATAAACCCTTTATGGTAATTTTCCAAGTGATATAGATTTAGCCCAAACAATATTATTTGCCGTTAAGACCAAAACAGTGAGGTTTTACCTGAAAGCACATGGAGTTATGGAACCAGATTTTGCAACTACTGATAAAACGTCAGAAAACTTCATCTAAAAGCCAATGTGTGCGAGTACATGGCAATTCAGAAACCGAATAAATGCAAAGCTTATACTTTAGAATTATATTTTACTTTATCTCCTGTTTAATAACACACACACACACACACACACACACACACACACACACACACACAATCAGAAACACAAATACATACACATCAAGGCACAGGATCCCGGAAGTCCTCTCTTGTCCCTTTGTAAATGACACTTTGCATGTCATTTTTATTTTGTAATGGTTAATGAATTCCATGTAATAATTGTCAGTTTTCTGCCACCCCTCCATCCCCTGCTGCAAACGCTCTTATCCATGCAGGGGAGGATAACTGCAGAACTGTTGAGACAGAAAAGAAATCGCTACATCTCACCACTGTTGTGCGCCTCCAGCTGTGAGGCGGAGTTGACAGCAACCTTGCAGAGCGAACAGTAAAGAAGCCGTTTTGCCTTTTCCTCCTCGGTCTCCGTGGAAGGACATGAGCTGTGGCCAGTGGCTGTTGTGGGGCTTTTTTCCACTTTGGAGGTGATCTCAGTTGTCATAACACTGCTTTTGCGAATTTCCACGGTTGTCGTTGATATTGCTGGTGTCCCTGCGGTACTGTCTGCATTCAAAATAATAGCATAGAAAAAAGAGGATAAAACAGTGGTATTATCTTTCTCTATTTGGAAATGGATCACTAATGTTACATTCTGCTAATAATAAGAGGGGCCAGCAATTGCTGCTTGGCGACTATGCCACGGGGGTCAATCGCCTCATGAAAAAATCTGCATAGATGGCCATATGAGATTGCATATATTGATACAAAAGACGCAGACAATTCTTAAAAATATGCCCAAATACACTTGATTTTTTTTTCCTGTGGAGCAAATAAACATACCCACAGATTCCTCTTGTTACCATATGGCCTTAATAAAATCATCTTCACAGCGTATCATACTTTGTATACACACATTTCTACACAGTTGATTTTTTTTTAAAAAATAGAGGATAAACATTTTAAAGATATTTTTATGTTTCTTGATTAGTTGTCTACTTTCCTTCTACATTTATTTCTGTAAGTAAAATATTAGTACCGATCCTTTTGTATATACTTGTGTAAAAAAAAAGAAAAAAGAAATGGAACACTGATGACATATTCTTCTGTTCAGATCAACAATTTAGAAAACCACTACTCTATTTACAAAGAGTTGTATATTCAACACCAGGTCCAGAGACCATCAGTATATAGATAAGAGGAATTCTAGTCTGGCATATTTATTAAATGCACGCTCTGTAGCAGGCTGTGTTCATGGAGTTCGTGACACCGTATTCAAACATCAATGGCCTCTGCACAAGAAACTCCCAGGCTGGTCACACCATGTTAATGTCACATCACCATTTTAAGAGTCAGATGACCAGGAAAGTGTTGACGTACTGGAACCCTACAACCCTTCTGGCTCTGAAGTCTGATTCTAAATCTGGAGAGGTCAACCTCTGAAGGAAAACTACTTTATCCTGACTTCACTTGGGTATACACCACCAATTACCAATTACAATTAGCAGTGTGTGCCATATCCAATGGCAAATTGCAAAGGAGCTCTATGCTCGTATCCTTTCTCCTTTTATACGACTTACTCAGCCTCCTAGCTGGCTGGTTCTTAACCTCTATTCAAAATATTCCCAGGCTGTCTCTCTAGCTACAGCTGCTCTTGGAACTGTTTCTCATTCCAGATGCTGCCGTGGTCACTGATGCCACACTGAAAAGTTTATAATAAATGGATTAGGCAGTGGTTATAAGGGACGGTGGTCTGCCTGCAATGAAGTGTTGTCCTCAAAAATGCTTGTTAGACCACACTATCAACATTTGACTGCAGTTACAAGATGTCTTTTAACTTGGATATCTCCTTTGATCCAGATGTAGAGGTGGGAATTTAGGTGAGATTGGTTATGGCTTCTTTCCCAAATATGGTATCAGAAACACTAATCACAACGCAGAGTACTAACCACTATACAATCACGGCCCAGAAACACTAATCAATAAGAAGAGATGGGGAGCCTGGGTGGCTCAGTCGGTTAAGCAAACAACTTCGGCTCAGGTCACGATCTCCCACCTCGTGGGTTCGAGCCCCGCATTGGGCCCCGTGCTGACAACTCAGAGCCTGGAGCCTCCTTCGGATTCTATATCCGCCCCCCTCAACACTCCCCTGCTCATGCTCTGTCTCTCTCTCTCTCTCTCTAAAATAAATAAATGTTAACAAAAAATTGAAAAAAAAGACAGATGGGCTCTTGTTGAGGGCTGTTTTATAAAACAATTCATCTGGATCTCATTTCCTTTGCCTGACACTTCAAAAGCGTTTCATCACTTATTTAGCTGCTAAGATCACTAAGTAAGCCTCCTTTTTGAAGAATATCCCCAACCATATTTTAAAAAAAAGTCATACTACTCATCAGTTTCTCATGATTAGAGAAAAAAAAATAAAATTACTCAAACACCAAGTTTTGCCACCAGAATACATTCATTCCCTTGAACACTGACAAGTCTATATCCTGATTAGTTTTTACTTATCTATTGAGGTACCAATGTTAAAATATCAGGTAACAGCTAGAAACTATTTCTGAGAACCTAGATACGGCATAAAATGGAATGACTACTTTAAGATAGCCTAGTAGCTATTCATTGCTCCCAACAAACCAGATACGATTGTTTGAAAGCATATGCATATGTGTCTGGGAATAAATAACAAATGCCCAGTTAATTTGCTAAGTGTTTTAGATACATAATTTCATTTCACCTTCACACCAACCTGTACAAATGAGGACATTCCAGAAGTTAAGGAAATTTCCCAAGGTCACACAAATAGAATATGGTGAGTCAGGGCAAAGTGTTTTACAAATGGAAAAAATCAGGGATTTTAAAAAAAGAGGTTGTGGATGATAGTCTTGCCCATGATGGTGATTCTTCATTGTAAGGTCACAGATGGCAGTAAGCTAAAACTGCTAAATTATTCTTACGATCAGCTCTAATGGGGAGTGACAACCGTAAATATAGATTATTTAAACTTTGTGTGGCTGCATGCTGGAGCCAGAGTGTGATAGTATAGATATTTATTTCATTTAATTCTAAGTAAAGAAATCCCGAGTAATACAACATTTCCTCTGGATTGACAATGCTGATTTTATGTCTTGATCTGAAAATTGCGTAGCATTGATCATAGTAATCCTAAACCAACTTCCCTATTTACAGAAATTCATAAGAAAAGGATAGAATAAACAAAACCGTGGATCTCCTAATCCCTGTGACAGCTACATTAGTATTTTTCTAACCTCAGAGGATAACGTACATTTAGACCAAGGATGCCACAAGATTAGAAATGCCAGATTCTCTATGCCTAGGGCTTAGTCAGGCATTAACATTTCTTAAGGCAAGTCCATTGCATGAGCTAGGTTTAGGGGAATTAGTATCAAAACGCCTAACTTCCGGAACTTCTACTTTGGTCTTTTAGACCTCATAGCTGAGTACAAATCTGTTGTTTTTTCAATTTTGCAGTGAATTTGAAAGATATTCAAACAGTTATATTTTTCATTTTAAATTTAATATGTAAATGTTATGTCCATAGGTAGGATGACTAATTTATAAAAAGACATGGATTTTTCAGTTACTTTTCATTTATCAATGGTGAAGGGATTTTTCATGAAAAAAGGTAATTATATTTTAAGATTATGCCATATTAAAAAAATTTTTTAGGGGTGTCTGTGTGGCTCAGTTGGTTAAGTGTCCGACTTCGGCTCAGGTCATGATCTTGCAGTTTGTGAGTTCGAGCCCCGCGTTGGGCTCTGGGCTGACAGCTCAGAGCCTGGAGCCTCCTTCAGGTTCTGTGTCTCCCCCTCTCTCTACTCCTCCCATGCTCATGTTCTGTCTCTCTCTGTCTGTCATAATAAATAAAAAAATTTAAAAAAAATTAAATGTTTATTTATTTTAGAGAAAGTGTGAGCACAAGCCCGGGACGGGCAGAGAGAGGGAGTGACAGAGGATCTGAAGCCGGCTTTGTGCTGACAGCAGAGAGGTTGATTTGGGGTTTGAACTCACTAGCCGAACTGTGAGATCATGACCTGAGCTGAAGTCAGCTACTTAACTGACTGAGTCCACCCAGGTGCCACAAGATTATGCCGTATTAAAAGAGAATCAATTATGTCATACATTGCCTAGAAAATTATATCTAGCCAAGAGATTTTCCTTAATATGGCACATTAAATTACCAATTACCATAATCCTTATCCACTCATAAAAATCGAGTCTTAAATGGGTGTTCATGTTAACAGCACATACCTTTGATAAGATGTGAGAAGCATTACCTCTCAGATTTTCCTCCCCAAACTCCAACCCCTGTCTGAACATGGGAAAAGCATTAAACAAACATAAATTTAAGGAAAATTTATGAAATTCTTCATCAATAGTCCTCAAAACTGTGAAGGTCATCAAAACAAGGAAAGTCTAAGAAACTGTCAAATCTAGATGAGTCTAAGGAGACATGATGACTAATTATAATGTAATACCCTGGTAGGGGTCCTGTGGGGGGGGGGAAGACAAAAGAGGACATAAGGTAAAAACTTAGGAAATCTGAATGCAGCTTGGACTTGAATTAATAATAATAATGTATCAGTATTGGTTCATTAGTTTTGACAAACGCTCTATAATAATGTGAGACGTAACTATATACAGAAACTCTCTGCAATCTTCTTGCAGCTTTTCTGTAAATCTAAAACTATTCTAAAATTTAAAGTTCATTAAACTGAAGAAAAATAAAATCATAACCAGTCAACAAATAGTGCATCATTTCAGTTACTTTGTAGAATCATAATCAAAAGAGATCTTAGTGATTTCAAAGTATAGCTTTCTTGGTTTTCAGAGTAAAGTTTTTCAGTAAATTTCTCAAGGTCACATAGTGCTTCAGGGTAGACACTGGGATTTGACATTGCATATCCCAATTCTAAATTAAGCGCTTAGTATCCTGTATTGCAATGACTCACATATTCAAATTTCACTTATTAAGCAGCTATTTTGTGCTAGATTCTATATATACTTATCCACAAGACCAATAAATATCCATCATGTACTAAGTGGTTTATGAGACACCTTGTGATAAGTTGATATAATAATAATAAAGTGAAATCTTTAATCAGGATTGCTATATCCTTACGCTTATACTTGGCATGAAAAGACCCTCAAATATTTATGAAAAGAAAACAATGAATGAATGAATGAGCAATTACAGCTAATGATTATTGAATTCCTTTTAAAGCATTTATAGGGATGAAATCATTCCAGTCTCATAAAAACCTAAGAGGGGCAGAGCATTCCTATCCCCGTCTGGAGAAGAAATCGAGGTATGGAGAGATTTGGGAACTTGCCCAAAGCCAGAGCTGCTGTGTGTAGCAGAATGACATGAACCCAGACAGTCTGGCTCATGAGAACATGCTCTTCACTTATTTTTTAATGCTAAAATTTTGATTTTTTTAATAAAAGAACTGACTGCATCCTCTTCAACCAATTCGAATTGGTCATGATTTATTATGCAAGTTTGAAGACAGCAACTTAAAATTTTGACTTTAAAAGAAACTAAACATGGCCTGAGCTAGAGTCAATCATGTATGTTCGATCATCCATTTATGCTCAAGTATTAAGTTATTGGAATCCATATGGAAGGAGGGGAGAAAAGAGTAACTTACACTCTCAAATAATCCCTTGTGCAAAATGGTAAAAGTACAGGTCTTCCTTATTACAGTCCTCCCTCCCTCCCCCCCTCTCCCCTCCCTCTCTCCTTCCCTTCCTCCCTCTCTCCTCCTTTCCTCTCTCCCTCTCTTCCTTCCTTCCTCCCTCCCTCCCCCTCTCCCTCCCTCTCTCCTTCCCTTCCTCCCTCTCTCCTCCTTTCCTCTCTCCCTCCCTTCCTTCCTTTCTCCCTCCCTCCCCCCTCTCCCTCCCTCTCTCCTTCCCTTCCTCCTCCCTCTCTCCTCCTTTCCTCTCTCCCTCCTTTCCTTCCTTTCTTCCTCCCTGCCTCCCTCCCTCCCTCCCTCTATGCCTCCCTCTTTCCCTCCTTTCCTCACTCCCTTCCTTCCTTCCATCCTTCCTTCCTCCCTCATTCCTTCCTCTTTCTCTCTTTTTCTTTTTCTCTTTCTTTCTTTCTTTCTTTCTTTTTCTTTCTTTCTTTTCTTCTTTCTTCCTCTCTTTCCTTTCTTTTTCTTTCCTCTTCTTTTCTTTTCTTTGGACTCAGATTTCTTTGCACTCTTCAACCAGTGACCCTCTACGAACAATAAATGTGACAGGGAGTCAAAAACAATGGGTGCTGTTCTCTGGGAATAAAAATGTTTGAGATGGTTTGGGTTTGCATTTCTGTGCATGTTTTCTGCCAGTGCCCTGTGGCAAATATTCATTACTATAACTGTCACTACTCGGCTTTGGCATCAAAACGGATGTTAATACTTTGTGGAATGGGGCTTTAGCTGAGAATGAAAGAAAACTTGTTGGTAATCAGAATGGACCATTTGTGGCCCTCATCCTTGTGCAAGAAAAGATTCCAGAAGATAACAATGACTTGAATTCTAGGTAATAAAATAGAGCAGCCAAGTTTCATGTTCTGGGTAAGAAATTTATTCTCCCAGACACAGACCTCATAACCCAAGTAGGACAACCCCCGCTGAGTTATTTAGGTTTCCTTGCAGGTAACAGGAATTAGTATTATGATCCAAAGATGCTCGTCATGTTTTCCTGCAGATTAAAGACTCAGAATTATATACAATTTATGTCCTTCCTCCTCGTGTGAATGTAAGTCTCACCCGGCTTGTTAGCAAGTGAGAACAGCTGCTTCCTCTTAAATATGCTGAGATTCTGAAGTACAAAAAAGGTGCCTCCTGACAAAAAAAAAAAAAAAAAGAAAGAAAGAAAAAGAAAAAAAAGAAAACAAAAAAATCCACAAAAACACAAGTTTTTAAAAATTTTTACAGGCAGTTTCTTTCCTATGGTTTTAATTTAATTTAATATTTATTGAGCACACCGTTAGGGCAGGAATGACTTCTGCACTGGGCACTGTACTTTTGAGGGCTCCACCTATCACAAGCTGCTGAAACAGAAACCTATTTTTAATGCGTGGATCTTGTAAACACGTTTTTAGAGAGTTTGATAACCAATTGGGCGACTGGGAATTCCAGGAAAAGGAAGCGCGAGCTGTAATAGCTGCCTCAGAGGCATGCGTAGACTAAGATCTCACAAGTTTCTGTGTGTGTGTGTGTGTGTGTGCACGCATCTGCGTGTGCTGAGAGGTGGCAAGAGACCACACTTGTACCTGGAAACCAGAAAAAGAGGTTAGTTTGTTTGTGTCTGCCTCTACCAAAGCACCTGAGCAGACAAAGTCCCTCCCTCACAAATTCCCTCCCTTCCCTCCGCTTTGATGGCATAGTAAGGGCTTCAAACTGCCTGGAAATCCTGAGTTTGCAAAATGCGAGTGGGAAGAAAGGGTACTTCCCCAGCAGGCTACCTGCTTTAGGTGATGCAGCCGCCATCCAAAAGTTCTGGCATGGGGAACAGCTTCTGCTCTGTCTCTGTAGGTCCATGTTACTGCTTGGTAGGGCTCAGGATTACCTTATCCTCCAGGTCACAAGGGCAATCCCTGGGGTACAGGCTGTAGGGCTGCTAGGTAAAGCTTGAGGTAGAAGTTGTCAGCATTTACCTGTAGGACATACGGTCTTCATATGCTCTCTTGTCGTGGCCCTGAAACTTTGGGGTGGGCCTGAATGAGCCCTCACATGTCAGACCCTGTGCCACTCATTGGAGGCAAAGAAATAAACATGAGATAATTTGTACACTAAAGAGCAAATTCGGACTAATACGATGAGGGAGAGGGGACAAAAGGACTTTCTCTTTTTTTAAATGTTTGTTTTTGAGAGAGAGAGAGAGAGAGAGAGAGAGAGAGAAGGAAGGAGAGTGTGAGCAGGGAAGGGGCAAAGAGGGAGATAGAGGATTCAAAGCAGGCCCTGTGCTGACAGCAGAGAGCCTGACGTGGGGCTTGAACTTACAGATTGTGAGATCGTGACCTGAGCCGAAGTCAAACACTTAACAGACTGAGTCACCCAGGTGCCCCTGGAGTTTCTCTCTTTGAGGAGGATGAGCACACAGAAATGTCACTAGCAAATAATAAGTTGTACTTCTTATGCCTCCGATGGTGTAGGGGCCATGCCAAAAGTGATTCCCGGTACTTTTTAAAATTTTTATTTATCTATTTTGAGAGAGAGAGAGAGAGACAGAGACAGAGAGAGTAAGCAAGAGTGTGCAAGCGAGTGGGGGAGGGGCACAGAGAGGGAGCGAGAGAGAATCCCAAGCAGGCTCCGGCTGTCAGTGCACAGCCCACGGCAGGGCTCGATCCCAGGAACCATGAGATCACGGCCTGAGCAGAGATCAAGAGTCAGTCACTTAACCGACTCAGCCACCCACGTGTTCCCCATACTTTTTAAATCACGTGGTATATTCTGTTTATGCAGTGGGCTCAGCGGAAGTCTTAACATCCTAAGGGACTGGATGAGTGATTCTTTCTACCTTTACAACATTCACACTAGACTTCCCATGCTCACGAAGCAAAAATATCAAACTGCAACTTCTGGAGTGCTTCCCAAAGCTGCCCAATCTATGATCCGTTTGAGGCAATCACGTCAGGAGTACATTCCCACACTGATAATCATGACCTCTTGATCTTGCTTTGTGCCACACGCAGATTAGAACCTAAATTATTCTGATGAAACGCATTTGAGACAGAGCCTATTTTTTTAATAGGTGATTGAGCTTTCAGATTTGCCTCTTGAAGCCAGGACCAATTAGTTTCATTGGGATTCGCTGTTTTTTTTAGGAGCATCTATCATTTGAAAGGGTAATTTTACATTAACTTTTATAGGATAATTTATCAGAAATTTAGGTTATTTCTATCACTGATTAGAATTTGGGAGTCAGAAGTTAGAGATTCAGGTTGCCAGGTTAGCGTATAACTGCAGAAGCCCTCAGAAAGAGCTGGTGATTAGTAGGACCACAGCAAGGGGGGCCTGACACAGGCCAGGCAACTACGAGTGCAGTTAACGAGGAGGGGGAGGGGCAGGAGGATGCGGCCGAGCAGGAGGGACACCAGAAGCCCCTGTAGCTCAGTGGGCTCAGCAGGAATTGTCCAGACTCCTGGGGAGGTAGGCAGGATGGAACCATACGCCAACCAAAGCTGAAATCTACTTACGTCTCCAAGCCTTCCCTCTCCAAAATGTCCTTGACCTCAAAAATGGACCTCTCTTTTTAGAACTGGGATCTCATGGGGCACCTGGGTAGCTCAGTCAGTTAAGCGTCTCATTTTGACTTAGGTCATTCTCTCATGGTTTGTGAGTTCGAGCCCCATGTCAGGCCCTGTGCTGACAGCTCAGAGCCTGGAGCCTGTTTCAGACTCTGTGTCTCCCTCTGTCTCTCTCTGCCTCTCCCCTGCTCACACTCTGTCTCTCTCTCTCTCTCTCTCAAAAATACAAAACAGTAGAAAAATAAATAGAACTGGGATCTCACCAAGTAAAAACAGGCATAAAACTAGACAGCACTCAGGGGCACCTGGATGGCCCAGTCGGTTAAGCGTCTGACTTCGGCTCAGGTCATAATCTCACAGTTTGTCAGGTCGAGCCCGAGTCGGGCTCTGTGCTGACAGCTCAGAGCCTGGAGCCTGCTTTGGATTCTGAGTCTCCCTCTCTGCCCCTCCTCGCTTGCCCTCTGTTTCTCTCTCTCAAAAATAAACAAGCATTAAAAAAAAACAAAAAAAAACAAAAACCAAACAAATAAAAAAAACTGGGCAGCAGTCATACACACACACACACACACACACACACACACACACACACACACACACACACACCCCAGGGAAGGCAGAAGATGTAAACGAGTGAAGCAGGGCATTGACAATGACAGTATTAGCAGTTGTGGTAAACTGGGGAGCATGCGGCTCTCCAGAAAGGGGGTAGTTCATTATACACTGCAGCCAGTTCCTGTCATTTCAGAAACACAAATCCAGCTTTACCAGATGCTTTGATTATTCTGATAAAAGCCAAAAAGTTCTATGTAACATTTCCAAATTTTACATGTTAGCAACTGTGTGTGTGTGTGTGTGTACAAAATCCCGTGTGGGTCAAACATTCCCTGTGTTCTATCTGAGCTGTGGGCTGCCAGTTTTGCAAGGTTCTCTAGGGACATGGTGCCTGTGTTTCTAGACACTGCTCATTTCCACAACGGTTCAAAGAGTGTTCCAATGGCTTGATTTAGAGTCAAGGTCTCTACTTGAAGCAGAGATAGGCTGATTAGAGATGGTCTCTTTTTTTTTTTTTTTTTTCTCTTTACCAGACGGTTTGCCTTCATTCATTTCTTTTGAGTCCACAAGAAGGGGATCATTCTGTAGCCGAAACCTTGGTGTGTCTTGTCAGCTACGTGTAAGGGTTCACAACTGAATATCCCAGTGATGTTCTTGGTTGATAAGTCACCTCGGCAATCTCTACCAATGTCTTATGATGTTGGAGCCTGAGTTTCGAAAAGTCAGTGGGGATTATGTTACCTACTCCTGTACATACCCCATAACACAACTAGAAAGAGCTTGCTAGATATTTTGTAACTGATAAATATAGACGCTGCTGTCAATAAATTTGTTCTGTTACACGCTTGCCTTTCTTTCTAAAGACCTTCCACAAAATACCAGACTGAAAATTGGCATAGCAGTATAAATAACGAAGCTCTGACCCGCTAACCGACGTTTTCATCCTTAATCATTTTTATTTTGTAATTTTTAAAACACTGCTTCTTTCACTGTATCTTCTCTATGGCCTTTTGCCTCTCACAACATTCCTCAATGATGAAGCCAAGACGTTAGAAACTTGTGAATCAAAAATAATCCTCTCCCTGGACACTGGTGGCTGGAAAAATGTATTATATATCAGAATCACCTGGCGGTTTTGATAAAACTTTGTTGGTTCGCGCCCTCAGAGTTTATGATTCCTTCATCTGGGCTGGACCCTGAATATTTGCGTTTCTAGTAAGCACCCGGGTGTCGCTCCTGCGGCTGGTCTGAGGCCAGAATATCGAGACCACAACTGACAGATGTGTCAATTAGGTTACCTCAGCTTTAGCGCGCCAATGTCACTCAGGCCAAAAGTCACTGATGTAAACAGGCTAAACGAGGGATCCAGCGACCACTGTCCTGTTTTGCCTGTGACCAAGGGAGTCCCTGAGAAGGGACCTCCAGTATTAATACAGGGAAAGGTCCTGGTAAGTCAAGGCAAATTGATCATCTTATAAGGGAATTTGGGATAAATTAGGAAACGGCTCTTCAGAAATATATTTTAGAGGGGTGCCTGGGGGGCTCAGTCGATTAAGTGTTGGGCTTTGGCTCAGGACTTTGAACCCCGCGTCCGGCTTTGTGCTGACAGCTCAGAGCCCAGAGCCTGCTTCAGATTCTGTGTCTTTCTCTCCCTCTCTGACTCTCCCCTACTTGTGCGCAAACGTATGCATGTGTGGGTGCGCGTGTTTTCTCTCTCCCTCTCATAAATAAACATTAAAGATATTAAAAATATATATGTATATTTTAGATACTACTAAGCAAGCAACGCACATTTCTATAGAAAGATACTTTTTTTTTTTTTTTAGATATATGTGACAACAAATGAGAGAGGATGAAGACACGTTCAGATCCTTGAAACAGAAAAATAACTTTGGGGCTTAATTAACCTTCTATTTAGTGGTTAAAGCAGGGGCTCTTTTGTAAGAATATAGTCTTCTCTCCCTAACATATGGTCTGTACATTTCCAAGGGAATTAGTTTCCTATATTGTTCACAGGATACACGCTTTATCCTTCCAAAGACAGATTAATTTAAAGTAAATTAAAACTAAGTTAATCAGAAGGTAGGACTCTAGGACTTAGTAGTGTTAATGGAGTGGGCCTGGCCGCTGTACATATAATTGCAAAGCACCAAGAAGATGGAGAGAGGTTGGCCGAATTTCTGAACTCTCTGATGAATTTTCCAGAAGGGAAAAAAAAGGAGAAGACTAAATGAAAACCACTTTCTTTCAAAGCTATTTTAAGTGACTTGGATGCCACTAGATGAGGAAGCTATCTCTTAGACGTCTAAAAGAATAATAATAAAAAAATCTTTCTAGATCTATGAATGATAGTTCCCCTGTTCCAAGAGTTTCCAGAGAGAAAGGTGTGCAGGCTACAGTAGCAGTTCCCATTTTGTCAAGTCTGTATATTGAAAAACTCGATTTGAAATCTGGCAAAAAGTCAACGCCTGATTTTTCAGCAACTGCCTTCGGTAGTCGGTCTGTTTAATGTACACAGCGACAGTCTTCCTTCTGGCCATGTGCTTTAGGTCCAGAGTCAGGACTTGCCTTGTGTCCTTCCAAAATAGCTAACCATTAAAAACCATGACATGATAAATCATGAGTCTTGAAGTGTTTTACTAATTGAAAGTGAACACAAAGTGAGAGAGAGCATACCTTCTGACTAGTGAACGTAGAATGTGCAGAGAATTGAGAACATGGAGACAGTTCTGCCAAGCCACTTAAGATACAGATCCTTGCTGTGGAATCCTGTTAGGCAGCCCGTATAATAATAATAATAATAATAATAATAATAATAATAATAAGGAAGTCATAACTGTCAGCTCTTCAGTTTTTTGGGGTTTTGTTTTTGTCTTTGTTTTTTGGTTTTGTTTTGTTTTGTTTTTTTGTTCCATATTGCTGTCCTCAAGATAAGAAAACAAGCTCTCGGGGTGCCTGGCTCAGTCGGTTCAGCCTCTGACTTCGGCTCAGGTCATGATCTCGCGGTTTGTGGGTTCAAGGCCTGTGTCGGGCTCTGTGCTGACAGCTCAGAGCCTGGAACCTGCTTCGGAATCTGTGTGTGTGTGTCTCTCTGCCCCTCCCCTGCTCACACTCTGTCTCTTTCTCTCGAAAATAAACAAACATTAAAAAAAAATTTAAAAAGAACACAAGCTCTCATAATAGTTGACATACTGATAAAATATTTAGTGTGGATATAATTTAGGACATTACACCATCTGGGCTTGGACAGTTAATTGTATGTGTGAGTTACTTAGGAGTTTTCATTATAACGTTAGTGTTTCATGGATTAAACATGTCTGTGCAGACAATGGTTTAATCACCAGAAGGATGACACAATGTAACGTGCCACACTCGAACATTTAGATTAAAAGATTTTCTTTTTTTTTTTTTTTTCAAATTTGAGAGACTAGGAAAGGTATTTTTAGGTAGTAAGTTCTACTGGACAAATTACAGAAAATGGTTGGCAAAGATGAGAGAAATACAGAAAAAGAGAAGATCTTTAAAAATACCAAGAAATCGTATTATATATATATATATATATATATACATAGTACTGAGAACTTTTCCACAAATGCTAAGCATCTCATGTGAACTATGTTGTCTCAAGACTCAAATTACCAGTCACTTCACCTGAAACAGCAATTGATTATTGTTTCCCCTCTGCTGGAAGCAGAATAAGAGGGAGGTCATCAGATAACACCCTCACTTTTTGATAGAATCTCTCTCCTCATAGTAGTTGCTTCCTTGTTAATATACTTTAGCCAAGAAGATTTTTAAGAGTTGGGAGGAGGAACATAAAAATTAGGGGAAGGGTGCACATCAAAATAGAACAAGAGAAATGAGAATTCTACTCATTTGCTGAAAGGTTGGCTGCTGAAAAATCAATTGAACTGCCCGGAAAATAAGAAAATTCTGGAGCAAATGTCTCTCCTCCCCAGCAAAGCCAACAGACCTTTTACTAAGAGGGTAAGAATCTCTTTTTATCTACAGAAACCACATAAGCCAGATTTTCATGAAATTCAGGTATGAATTTAACTCTCCTAATATTCCCATAAACTATCGCACTGTTCCAAAAATTCCAAGCTACCGCAGACTGCTTTGTTCACAAAATCTTACCATCCCTTCTTTTTATTTTTGAGAATACATTCATTGTCCTTGTATTACCATTTCACCAAGGCAATAATTGAAACATCAAAAGAAAAAAGTCAGTCTCTTTTGTCAACATGATGCAGAATAGCCATTTTGATTTTCCTTAGGGCTTACTTAAGAGATTAGTTATTTTGGAATTATTTAAACAGCTTCCAATCCAATTATTTATTTTCAGGGTTATACTTAGGCAAACAAACAAAAAAAAAAAAGACTCCTTGCTTAGCTCTATCAACAAAGATTTCATTCAATACTTTAAGATGAATCTATTTTTAAAGTAGAGCTGTGTTAATAAAATATATTCTGTCTGATAATTAATTTCAAAGTAAACTCATATTATCTCTGACAGTCAGTACTGGCCATTCTGATCCTGTAGAATGCTAAATATTTTTATAGCTACAAAAGGATAGAAATCTATCCCATGCGACCTGACCTCTCAAATGATGATGGCATTTCAATGAGATGATGTCATTTCATGAGTCAAATAAGTACACACATTAGAGACCATTCGATAGGAATAGAAGTTCTGAAATTTCATCATTAATTTAGATAAGTAATTTGTAAAATATTATTTTTAATCTAAGGCTTAGAAGAGTCCTAATTTTACTTAGGATAAATATTTGTCTGGCTGTTTTTAACAAGCACTATTTCTATTACTTTTACCAAAACCCAGCCATGATATTTAAAATTTAAAGCCAGCACTTAGAGCAAACCACTTTGCTTTATAGATCGCTTTTTAAAAATTTAATTTTCATGGGATAGAAGATTTTCTTTTCCATGTATCTGTTTTCTGTAAGCCTGGTTTAAATCAATATTCAGTTCTTTTAAGGTTGTTTCTCTAGAAATGGGAAAAAGCCTTAGTGCAGCATGTGACCAGTTTTGTTCACATCCTTACTGGCAATTTCTTTTCGCTCAGGGAGGAAGCTGGGCCAAGAATGCTAGCAGTCCAGGGCTGGATGTGTCAAGTCAAAAGCCTGAGTGCACGGGGAGTGTGCAAGGCAGAGACCTCCTCCAACCCTGGTACTCGGAAGGCTGTTGCCAACCAGTCAAGCTCACAGCCAAGTCGACAGCCACTTCACAAGGCTGAGGAGAGAAGTCAGAGCCAGAAGGCAAGTTGGGTGAGAAGAAACAGCTCTCGGATATTTAAGGACAGGGCTTAAGACCACGGCAGGCAGACAAGGTGGTGACCTTGTCAGGTTATTTTTAGCACAGAGGCTTTTACCTCTTGGATAGCACTGTCATGGTTTATTGAGGGAAGAGTACTCATAGCCACTATCTGTGCCTCCCAGAAAAGGGGAGAAGAGGCAAAGGAGGAGATGGTAGCTGTGTGTCAAGAGACCTTGAGCTTCATGCAGGATCACAGGGTGAAGGTGGAGGCAAGCAACAGGCTAGGGTTCAAGCTCCTTTCTTACCTCCTCTTTTGCTCAACTCACCTATTCCCTACGTCATCCAAAATAAAATAACTAAATAAATAAAATGACATATGTATGTATATATTTCTCCCTTTGATATTTCAATTTGTTCCTGCGAGCTGCCCATCTTAGAATTCAGGACACAGCAAGAGAAAGAAAGCTAAAAAGTTTCCAGGTTGACTGGGGGGGAAAAAAAAGTGACCAAGGATTGGGAAGGTTAGCTAACAGAATTGAGTTGTATGATCTAGTTGCATGAAATCATTTGTTTCTCATCAGCTCATCTGTAGACCACTGAAGCTTAGGCTTAGCTTTGCAAAAATATAGTGTTGTTTTACCAAAATGGAAGCACAAAATAAATTTACCTAGATAATTTAAGTGCAAAGATAATTGTAGGTATCTGGGGAAATCTTGAAAAACACCTAGATGTTAAAAAATGATGTACCTTATTTTCACACAACTTTATTTTCATTCCATGTGTGATATATTCCTTTTGAGCATTGCTAAGCCATAATTTCAGTAGTCATTTGCTTTTACTTAATATCTCAGAAAAATTTCACTTACTTAACTCTCAAAGTAGAATTCCAAAGCCAATAGAAGTCTCTCCTCTGCCTGACTTGTCAGTCTGGGTTAATAAATGTTTCTTCAGACTGGAAGTTTAATTAACTTAGGCTGAATAGATGTGAATGAGATAGAAATTATTCGTATTTGCTTATTAAGTCTGTCTTTTGCAAGAGAAGAGAGACCTAGAGAGAAAAGAGGCAAGAGAGAAGGGCAAGGGAGATGTGTGTCTTATTTGCCCTTCTAAATTATAGATTTTATAGGAAGAAAACTTTGGGAGTTTCTCCTCTTTAAGGGTATTTTTATCAGTCAGTCCAGATGGACCAATATGATGGACCAATCCATAGGATTTGGATGAAATTATTCTTTTTCGATCTTTGGAGTTCACATCATCACAAATGCTCCATTTCTACTGAAGGCAATTTCTGTGAAGATTTCTGAGATGCTAATGGAAACGGTGCCACCGAATACGAAGATTTATGAATTCTGATGTGAATACCACAGAAACGCAAATGAATGGTAAATGCCAAAGAAGTCTACAGCTGATTTTTGCAAGATATATGTTATACAATATACCCAAGATGACAGATAATGCATCACGCAAAATGAGATAAAGACTGCTTCTTCCACTACTTTTATGTCTCATTATTTTTTGCTATTTTAAACTTTGCATGATATAGAGTGGTTCTCTCTAGTAAGTCCAACAACCTAGCTGTCTAGTTTTATAGGTCCTTATTCTGAATGCCACTACTGTTACATGAATCAGCCATCAGGTGTAACAGTGCACTCTCTCAAAGGTAAACTAAATAATTACAAAATTAAATGGATGTGTGACAAAGAACATTTAAAGGATGCAAGTTAATAATGATACCCTATATTTTTTAGTGCTTTTAGTTTTCAAATAAATTTTATAGACACCTCTTTCTTTGTATCTACACAATATTACTGCGAGACAGACATGAGAGTTCTTATTTTATTATGGAGAAAACTGGCTTATTGCTAGTAGCAAAGGTACTTGTAGATAGCTATTAATTAGGAAAGCCATTATTGTTGCCAAGATTTTTTTAGGGCTTCTCGTTGCTCTCTAGTAGAAAATATAATCTATGATTATCAAGAAAGGAGTATTAAAAATTGCATAATAGGACAATGCAGACTCACAGGGATAGGTAGATAGATAGCTAAGACAATTGTATGATTCGAACACATTGTATATTTAATTTTCAACTAATTTTATAGTACTTAGAAGAGACACATGTATTAAACATTTTTGTATAGTAATATTACTATATTATTTAAGTTTAATGAACTATGTCAGATTTTTAATACCTACTTATCGTATTTTACTAAGGTTTCTAGCTTTAGTTTTAAAAATTGCAGTGATTTAAGAAATCAAAAAATACAAAGATATATTTTTTAAATAGGGGTTATATCACATTACTCTTCTCCTCAAACTACCAGAATGGCTTCCAATTTCGTCCCTAGTAGAAACCATTGTCCAACTGAAAGCTTCCTCCTTATTTTAGATCAGGAACAAGACAGGGATGTCCTTCTTTGCCATCGCTATTCAACATTCTACCGAAGTTCTAACCAGGACTATTAAGCAAGAAAAAGAAATAAAAGGTATCTATTTACACTGGAAAGGGAAAAGTAAAACTATCTCAGTTCAAAGATGGCATGCCCTTATATACAGAAAACTCTACAGAATCTAAAAACAAACAAAAGAATCTACAAAATATAGAGCTAATAAGTGAATTTAGCAAAATTGCAGAATACAAGATTAATGCACAAAAAATAGTTGTATTTCTATACACTAGCAATAAACTGTCTAAAAATAAAATTAAGAAAACAATTTCATTTACCATAGCATGAAAAAGAATAAAATTCTTAAGGACAGATGTAACCATGAAGTACAAGGCTTGTACACTGAAAACCATGAAGCATTACTAAAGTAAAACTTAAAATATCTCAATAAATGAAAAGATATTATTTACACATGAAGTGGAAGGCTTAATATTCTAAAACGGTAATACTCCCCAAAGTGATCTGCAGTGTAAATGCAATAGCTATCAAATTCCCAATGAACTTTTTTGCAGAAACAGACAAGCTAAACTAAGGTTCATACAGAAATGAAGGGATCCAAATATTCAACACCACTGAAAAAAATAAGTTGGAGTTCTCATAATCCTTTATTTCAAAACTTACTAAAAAGCTGCAGTAATCAATAAGGCATAAGGATACTAGAAATATTGATAAATGGAATAAAACTGAGAGTCTAAAAATAAAACTGTACATCTTATGGCCAAATGATTTTTGACAAGGGCGATAAGACCACACAATGGAAAGAACAGTCTCTTTAAGTGACATATGTATATCCACATGCAAAACAATAACACTGGATCCCTGCCTCCTATCTTATACCACTCAAAATGGGTCAGCAACCTAAATGTAACAGCTAATGATATAAAACTCTTTTAAGGAAACATAGTTGTAAATATGTGTGACCTTGGATTAAGCAACAGTGTCTCAAAAATTACACGAAGAACACAAAGATAAAAGAAAAAAAATAGATAAATTGGACTTTGTCCAAATTAAAAACTCTTGTATGTCAAAGACACTGTCAAAAAAGTAATAAAAACAAACCACAGAATGGGACAAAATACGTATAAATCATGACTGACCAGGGTCTAGTGTCTAAAATACATAAATATATACATATGACTCAATAATAAAAAGACAAACAGACCAATAAAAAAGTGGACAAATGATGGGAATAGACATGTCAACAGGTAAAATCTAAAATCTAAAAACGGCCAGTAAACACATGAAACGATGCCTGACATTATTAGTCATTAGAGAAATGAAGATCAAAATCATGACAAGATACCAACTCACATTTACTAGGATGTTTATAATGATGATGAAAAATTAAAATAAAAACCCAGAAAATAACAAGTGCTACCAAGGATGTGGAAAAATTGGAACCCTCACATATCGCTGGTGAGAAGAAAAAAATGGTGCAGTGGCTTGGAAAAGTTTGGTAGTTTCTCAAAAAGTTAAATATAGAGTTAACCTATGACTCAGAAGTTCTACTTCTAAATATACACCCAAGTTAAAATATATTTTTACACACCAACTTGGACATGAATGCTCATAGTAGCATTTCATAATTGCCAAACAATGGAAACAACTCAAAGTTCATCAAGTATTGAATGGATACACAAATGTGGTATGTCCATACAATGTAGCACTAGTTAGCCATAGAAAGAAACGAAGTATAGATACACACCACAACATGGCCTGAATCTTGAAAACATTATGGTGGTTAAAAGAAGTCAATCACAAAAGACCACATATTGTATAATTCCATTTACCAGAATAGCCAAATTGATACAGAAAAAAGAGTAGATTATTGGTTGCCAGCGAATGGGAAAAAGGGTAAATTAGAAGATACAGGGTTTCCTTTTGTGGTAATGGAAATGTTCTGGAATCAGCGTTACGGGTGCACAACATCGTGAATATACGAAAACGCTCTAGATTGTACACTTTAAAATGGATGAAGCAGTTAATCATGTTATGTGAATTTTGTCTCTATAATTTTTTTGTTTGTTTGTTTTAAAGCAATGTTCTTGCAATGGCCAGAAGGCCTATGTAACCTGGTCTTCCGTTATCTATCTGACTTCATCTTTTTCTACCTTCCCTTTTGTTCCCTCCTTAACAACTACATCGCACTGGCCTTCTCACAGCCCCCTACCTCAGAGACTTTGAGTTTGCTATTCCATCTATCCAGAACACTCTTCCCCAGAAAATCACATCCCTCTCCCCATCTTCAAGTCTGCATCACCTTCTTAGTGAGGCTTTATCTTACCACCCTGGGTAAAACTGTATCCCTCCACCCATGCCTGCAATTCCTCTTTCTCTTCTTTGTATTTTTTTTAAGTTTATTTATTTATTTTGAGGGAGAGAGAAAGCACAAGTTGAGAAAGGGCAGAGAGAGAATCCCAAGCAGGCTCTGCACTATCAGCGCAGAGCCTGATGTGGGGCTCAAGCTCACGAATCGTGAGATCACAACCTGAGCAGAAGTCAGACAGTTAACCGACTGAGTCACCCAGCCACCCCTCTCTTTTCTGCTTTCTTTTCTCTCCACAGAACTTATCATATTTGAGTATGCCATGAAACATATAACAGCCTGTGGGCGGTTCCATAGGAGTTTCCACCTGTGGAATGCAAACTCTACGAGGGCAGTAGATTTTTGGGTTTTTGTCCCCGCTGGTCTTATGTACCTGAAACATAATAGCTTCCCAAAAAATACTTCTTGGATGAATGAATGAATAAACGAACAAAACATCCCAGAAAATAAAATGATGCTTGAAAAGGAAGAATGAATTGTAGGAAGAAACAGAGAAAGATCCAACATCAGTATGTGATTGCATTTATGTGGAAGCCATTGTTTATCTCTCTAAAATGTCCCCTTTCTTAGGTTCAGGTGTGACTTGATTGGGTGATTTTTAAAAATTGGAATAATTAATTAATTAGTTAATCAATTAATTATACGAGAGAGAGAGCGCAAGTGCCAGCGGGGGAGAGGGCAGATGGAGAGAGAGAATCTTAAGCAGGTTCCACAGTCTTCACTGCAGAGCCAGACGTAGGGCTCCATCCCACTACCCTGAGATCATGGCCTGAGTGGAAATCAGAGAGTCAGTCACTCAACCAACTGAGACACATAGGTACCCCCAAAGTGGTTATTTCTTAAAATAAGGAATTTTGTTATATGATTTGTTTTTTAATCTTTTATTTACTTCTCTTTATTTATTTTTAATTTTATTTTTATCAATTCATTTATCAATTTATTTATTTATTTGGAGTGGGAGCAAGAATGTGGGGGCAGGGAGGGGCAGAGAGAGAGGGATGAAGAGAATCCCAAGCAGTCTCCATGCTGTTAGCACAGAGTCAGTTGTGAGCTCAATCTCATGGATTGTAATGACCTGAGCCAAAATCAAGATTTGGACGCTTAACCGATTTAGCCACCCAGGTGCCCTTGTTACATGAGTTTTGAAGTATCTTCCAGCTCTAAGATAATACAGTCCTTTGAAGAACAAAATATTTATTAAAACTTAGCTGTACAATCTACAGATTTTCTAAAGAAGTGATGAATAAGTCAATTTAGAATAACACGCAAGTAATTGTATACTATCCCTTCTGTTACCAAAGGCCAGCAGCTAAATTAGATAAGGTATATGTGCAGAATTATTTTCTGCATTTGGAAAGTTATGCCAGGAATCATATCAAGGTATTATTGCCATGCTTTCCCCACTCCTCACCCCTACTTTCTGTTAGATCAGGAAGAAACGGATGATATAGTCCAGAAGAGCAAGTTTCTAAGACTCTTGGGGAAAAGAAACAAACGAACTAACTAATGAACTTTCAGCAATTGAAAAAGAGATTCAGATAAAAGCTAGTTATGCAAGAAAAAAAATAGGAAAATTTGAACTCTCATGCCTCAATTAGCTGTGTAAAACCTAGGAGAAAAGACCCTATTATGAAACAAATTGTGGTTCTCTCTTTAAAACTATAGGTAAAAACATGAAAAAAAGTTTACTTTTACTAAATATTATGGTCCTTTCAATCTTAGATGTGCTTTGTTTTTGTTTTTACAGGAACATCATCATTAAACAAAAACACACGCTGATTTTTTTCCAGGTAATTAATTCTGGGAGGAGCCTACCTCCTAAGAGTACCAACCTAGGGAAACTTTATTGACAATTAGGATATGTTCTATTCTCAATGAATTTTCAATCCCCATCAAGAGAGCATTCCACCGAAAAAGGAACCCTCATGCACTGTTGGTGGGAATGCAAACTGTTGCAGGCACTGTGGAAAACAGTATGGAGGTTCCTCAAAAATGCAAAAATAAAATTACCAGTAATTCCATTACTGGGTATTTACCCAAAGAATACAAAAACACTAATTTGAAAAGATACATGCACCCCTATGTTTATTGCAGCATTATTTATAATAGCCAAGATATGGAAGCAACCTAGATGTCCATTGATAGCGATTTTTGACCTGGTAGCTGAGAATAAATAGTCTCAAACCTAATGTTAGTACAGTCATGTTGGAAAACATTTTATTATATTTCCTCAAAATGTTAAAAATAGAATTACTATATGACCCAGCAATTCCCATCCTACCCAATTCCACATATACTTAAGAGAAAAGGGAACTTGGGTCTACACAGAAACCTGCGTACAAATGTACATAGCAACATTATTCATAATACCCCTAAAATGGAAAAATCCCAACATCTACCAAATGACAAAAGGAAAAAAAAATGTGTATCTATATAATAGATAATAACTATTCTGCCCTAAAGAGGAATGAAGTCATGATACATATGACATTTTGAATGAACCTTGAAAATATTATGTTAAGTAAAAGAAATTGGTCACAAGACACAGCAAGTATTATGTAATTTCATTTTGATGAAATACCCAGCACAGGCAAATCTACAGAGACAGAAAGCATACAAAGGTTGCCAGTGGGGTTGTGAGGACATAGAGGGTGACTACTAATGGGTATGGGTTTCTCTGGGGGTCTCTAAAATTGATTGTGGTGATGCGTGCTCAACTCTGTGAATACACTAAAAACCATTGAACTGTACACTTTAAATGGGCGAATTTTATGGTATGTGAATTATATCTCAATAAAGCAGCTATTAAGAAACACAATAAGCTGTGAAAATGCTTCTTAAATTCTAGCACCTCCATTCTGGTTTTACTCTGAGTAAGCATGACCAAATACTGACTCCTGTCACCTGGAGGATAAGAGGGGAGAGCAGGTTATATCAACTCTTATGTTGGTACAGTGGTGAACTTCAGAAGTCTCAAAAGGGGGCAGGGCCTCTCTACTACCTATGCCCTGAGGTTGCTGTATTGGAAGGCTGAGCTTTATAAATTAATACATGCAAATGAAACAGAAGTTATCATGTATTTCAACCCACAAAGATCCTCCTGATAGACAACTATAATAACTCCTCTGCTAAAAATCATGTAGAACAAAATCTGAACTACTCTGTATGATATACCAGACTGGCTCTTGAAAGCTTTCAACCATCCATTCAAGCTCTTCACCTGCACACTGTATGTTAATTAACTGTATGTTAATCTTGTCCTATTGTCCTCATTGCCACACATGCCATGCTCTTTCCTAGCTTTGTGTGCATCTTTTGGCCAAGGTTCAGCACAAATGTCACCGTAGAAATTCAGCGATTCCTTCTCCATTAGCTTATACCACCCTTGCCCATGTTCCGATTTGGGTACTAATCATGTTATTCTAACTATTTTTATTTTTTTAACATTTTAATTTATCATTGAGAGACAGAGAGAGACAGAACATGAGCAGGGGAGGAGCAGAGAGATGGAGAGACACAGAATCCAAAGCAGGCTCCAGGCTCTGAGCTGTCAGCACAGAGCCTGACGCGGGGCTTGAACTCACAAACTTCGAGATCATGACCTGAGCCGAAGTCGGACACCCAACCGACTGAGCCACCCAGGCACCCCTAACTATTTTTAAATTAGTAACCTTTTTCCCAGACCGTGAGTCTCCCAAGGGCAATATCTAGCATTTGGTAAGTGCCTAGATAAAATACTTATTGTTTGGCTGACTGGATGAATGATTGAATCTAGTGTTGCATTTAACTATCTCTGATTCACATCTCTGCTCTACAAGGAAGAAGAGGAAAGGTGGAGTGAAACAATGCTTTATAAATGAAATATAAATGTAAAATTTTGTAAGTGGCATAGGTAATCACAAATTAAATGGATGGAGAATGGTGTGGAACAGGTAAAAGACTGACAATTAGGATATGTTTTCAATCTCCATCAAGAGAGCACTGCACCAAAAAAGGAACCCTCATGCACTGTTGATGGGAATGCAAACCATTGGAGGCACTGTGGAAAACAGTATGGAGGTTCCTCAAAAATGTAAAAATAAAAATTACCAGCAATTCCATTACTGGCTATTTACCCAAAGAATACAAAAACACCTATTTGAAAAGACACATGCACCCCTATGTTTATTGTAGCATTATTTACAATAGCCAAGAACTGGAAGTACTCAAGTGACCATTGATAGAGGAATTGATAAAGATGTGGTACGCGCACGCACGCGCGCACACACGCACACACACACACACAGGCTGTTACTCAACCATAAAAAAAGAATTAAATCTTGCCATTTACAATGACGTGAATGGATATGGGGGTAGAATAGTAAGTGAAATAAGTCAGTCAGAGAAAGACAAATACCATATGATTTCATTAATATATTTGTTTAAGAAACAAAACAAATGAATAAAGAAAAAACAAAGACAAACCAAGAAACAGACTCAAATACAGAGAACAAACTGATGGTTACCAGGAGGGAGGTGGATGGGATTTTGAGTGACATAGATGAAGGAGATTAAGAGTACACTTATCATGATAAGCACTGAGTATAGAATTGATAAATCACTATATGGTACATCTAAAACTAATATAATGCTGCAGGTTAACTATACTGGAATTAAAATTAAAAAGAAGAGCTAGAACATTCTACCATGCTAAGAGTATTTTATTTTCAAACAAAATAGCCCATAAACACAGCCAACTACCTCGATCTATTGCTCGACCAATGTATCATAATCTATCGTATCGCTTGATGAAAATGGACAGGATAAGGTCTATACCAAATTGCGACCTTCCTATGACACTTTCAAGGGTAACTATGATAATATCCATTTTTCACCCTAGGTAATGACTTTAGAACTCAGCTCCCATGTAAGAAAGGACTGCATTCTCCAAGTCTGGGAATATACAATTCTGTTCCAGGTCCCAGATTAACTACTTACAACCTCCCATAGAATTGCTTCAAAACCTAGGCTGCAGTAAGCATTAGCCCACTCTACTCATATCGTTGGCTGTTGCTAAATCTCCTGTCAAGTTTTCTGAATTTTCAATTTACTCTGAATGTTAAGCTCGCTCCTTTATGTTGTTTCTGTTGATGCTGTTTATGTAAAGATTCCCAAGAGACCAGACCTGATCTCAGTTTCATGCTCAGATGCTCTATCTATCTATAACACAATCTTTTTTTTCCCCAAAGCTAGACAAAGTAAAATTCAAACACAGTTTATTGTCGTGTGCCCTAACTTGCGTGAATGACTAACGTAGATTTGGAGTGGGGTGCTTTTGGTTTCTGTGTTTGCCTGGAATTCTTATGTTTCAGCCTAATGCTCTGTGTAACTATTTCATAGATATAGATCATGTGAGAAATAGTATAGAGAGCCCTAAAGTACTTGGTGGATATTGGGTATTCATTATTTAACTTTGTTTATACCAGATTATATTGAGTATAAAATTTAAACTGCATGGTTTTAAATTGTGTACTTCGATACGGATAAAAGGAACAAAGTAATTGATTTTCCTTTAAATATTATATTGCATGCAGCTTAGAATTAAATCTTCTGTGGCGCCTGGGTGGCTCAGTCGGCTAAGCGGCCGACTTCAGCTCAGGTCATGATCTCGCGGTCTGTGAGTTCTAGCCCCGCGTCGGGCTCTGTGCTGACAGCTCAGCGCCTGGAGCCTGCTTTGGATTCTGTGTGTGTCTCTCTCTCTGCCCTTCCCCTGCTCATACTCTGTCTCTATGTCTCAAAAATAAATAAAAGTTAAAAAAAAAAGAAAAAAAAGAAATTAAATCTTTTTGCATGTAATCTTGTGATGAGGATATGGAGCAAATGGATCCTTTAATAAACACACAACTGTTTACATGGGTGGTCTTTGTGCTATGTGTGTAAGAAGTAATATTTTTATCATTTTCTAGTGACTACAATAATTTTTAAGGAAAGAAGATGTAACTGTTAATTAGAGCAGCTGTAATCTCTAAAGTTGATGGTTTTCTAATTCAATATACAGTCATGATGTAGAATTTTTTTAAAGAAAAGAGCAATTAATTAGGACAATTGGATTTGCGATCTAGTTCCTGAAAAACTCAAGACTCATCTTTCTGTCGTGAAGAAAATATTAACTTGATTTTCTTAATAACATCTAAGCTTTGTTTAGCACTTTGCAATATGCTAAATGCTTGAACATCCATTCATTCTCACACAATTCTTTAAGATCAGAGCAAGAGCTATTTTTGCTTCTTTGAAAATGTGGCTCTAGTTGATAACTCCATTCTGTATAATTCAAACTTGCTAAAGGAGTTGAACCTAAATGTTCTCAACAAGAGGGAGAGAGAGAAAAATATGTGGGGTGATAGATGTGTTAATAAACTAGATGGGGGGATAGTCTCTCACAACAAGTATGTATATCAAGTCATCACCATGTACACTTTAAATATCTTAAAATTTTATACGTCGACTATCCCTCAATAAAAGTGAAATTAAAAACTCACGAAAAAAAAGTTGGGATACTTTAATTTACTCATCTAAACATACAAGCTCAGAGTGCCTGGTAGCTCAGTAGGTTGAGGATCTGACTCTTGATTATGGCTCAGGTCATGATCTCAGGGTTGTTGGGATTGAGCCCCATTTTGGGCTCTGCGCTGAGTGTGGGGCCTGCTTAAGATTCTCTCTCTCTCCCTCTGCCCCTCTCCCCCACTCACACTCTCTCATAAACTAAACTAAACTAAAAATAAAATAAAATAAAATAAAATAAAATAAAATAAAATAAAATGACAGAAATTCTGCGATGGACCGAGACCACGTTGTACCTCTCAGATCACCTAGAGTGTCCTAGGGAGCTGAGGTGAGGAAAGGATATAAAGCGAACATCAACCCTCTGTCTTTCATCTTCTAGAATCATTTTCAAGGTTTAGTTTTTCCTTTTGGGTCTTCACATTTGAAATGCTGTGTGAAGTTTTTGAACATAAAAGTTCTCTTTGGAATGAAATTTTACTTTTGAAGAGGACAGTTTAAGAGGGCAGTTCTAACACAGGTGTTAAAAATTCAAATTATCCACGTTGGGCCAAATGTTAAGTAATAACTTAATTGTTTTCAAATTTGCACAGCAACTATCTAGACCTCTAGGTGGTTGAAATCACACATGAGCAACTGGTAGCTGCACATTTCACATGTTCACAGAAAGGAATTGAATGCTCTTCGGAGAGTATGCTCCCTGCATAACTACACATGTCGGGTACAAACTAGGACAAAACACATCTACAGGCACGTTAAAATATGTGGACTATTATGCTGGATTGCAAGTATTTTTGCAAGTATTTTTGACCTCTGAGCACTTCATATCTGGCTTAGATAGTCCTTGTGATTTTTTTTAGTTCTTAGCATAGTAGATAAGAGTAGGATACTTGCTCTTTGGTAGTGGTTTAATAAATATCTTTTGAGTGAGCTCATTTTTTTGGTTCCTACATTTTCATGACCAAAATTTGATGATCTCACACACCAACTGCATGTCCAGTGGCAGCAATAATAATTGACAACGAACCCCCTAGACTAGAAACTCCAAGGGTACCTGGGTAGCTCAACTGGTTAAGCGTCCGACTCTTGGTTTCCATTCAGGTCATGACCTCATGGTTTGTGAGTTTGAGCCCTGCATTGGGCTCTGCTCTGAGCCTAGCCTGCTTGGGATTCTCTCTATCTCTTCCTCTGTGCCCCACACCCCTGCTCTCCCTCTCTCACAAAATAAATAAGTAAACTTAAAAAAAAAAAAAAACCAGAGAACCCCATAGTGGGTTGGCAATTAGAATTGTTCTATTCAATTCCAAACACAAACTTTTCTACTTTTTTAAAAAACTTTTTTACTTTTAATTTAATCTCTACCTCCCCTCCAACCCCAATATAGGATGAGAGAATTCTATGGTGTTTAGGATTTCTCAGACTCTAAGTAATGATTTACTCTCTGGAGGAAAGGTTGTATAATGGGTATCTAGAGCAGCTATTAGAGAAGGAAATGGCAGAGAGAGAGGTTTGACTTCAGGGCTCATCCTGATGCCTACAATGCTTGCTTGCAATTAAGTAAGTCAAGGGAAGAAATATAAGTAAGAAGAAATAGATAGGTATATAGGTAGGTAGATAAAAAGCTAAGTACTATTTTAAGGGTAAAAATAGACGTTAAAATATGTGTAAGGTTATGCTAGAAGTAAATAGCAATTTGTAGGAGTCTGAGGATAAAAATGATAATGAAGGCAAGAGACAAAATAAATATAATTTTTAAATGCTATAAAGTTTAAAGTTCTGTATGGAAACCTTGTAATTATACATTATAAATAATTATTTAACTTATATAATATATAACTACATATAATTATATGTAATAACAATTATATAATGTTTGGGATGGAAAGCTGAAAAGCTAAACAGGCAACACTGAGTGAGACAACTTTTTTAAGTATTATTTGATGGAAAAAATATACAGACTTGAAAGATTTAAAAAGTATAATTAAGCTATTAATTATACCTATGTATTAAAGGTATTAAAGGTAAGATTAAGGTATTAATTATCCTTATGTTAAAGGTAATACATATAATGTTATTAGTCTTAGTAACAAAAATTGTAAATATACAAAAATAAATAGATTAAGAGGAAAAATTAAGTAGAACAGAAAATATTCAATAACATAAGATTACAAACCATTATATGTAATATGATCCCATTTTTTATATAAAAATGTATCCCACATGTTTTTAAAGAAACTCTAGAAGGATTTATAAGTGATCAACACTATCCTTTTTTCCCTATATTTAAAACATATACAACTTACTGCCTTCACAATTAAAAAAAATACTAATTACTTAAAATAATGAAGAGGCAGCATTGAGCAGCGGCCAGCCTGTGAGTCACACAGAAAGAGGCCAAGGTCCACACCGAAGCACGCACAGGAGCCTGAGGGTCCTGTGGGTGACTTCGGTGTTGAATACCATGGTGGAAGCAGGACCTGCTAAGCCCCTTCAGGTCTGGCCTTGAAGACCCAGTTTTCTGTAACAGCTGCCTCGCTTTGCTCACTTGTGGCTCCAGACTCACCAGCCTTCTCCACAGATGCCTACAGACATGCAAAGATGCCCATTTCCAGGTGGCTATATTACATAGCCCAAATATCTGGGAATCAGGGGAAAATGCTTTCGATCTGGGGTCTTTCATTTTCAGTGGATGAAATCCAAAATTATGGGCAAGGTTAAATGTTTACATTCTAGAGATTACATTTTTCTTCCCAAACTGGTACTCTTGTGTAGTGTACTCTTGGGAGAGCCACTTAGCATTGGTTTCTTCATATGCAACAGGAATGTGTATATGTCTCATCTATCTTATTTATAGGAAGCTACAGCTCACCTATAAATGAAACAATTGAAACAAAGCAATGAATTGAAGTAGCTCAGCTGAGGTAAATGTTATACACAATTCTTGGCTTCAGCAAAGGAACAGAGGTTACAATAATCTTTAAACACATCTAAACATCTATGTAAAGCAAATATTTTATATTATGATATCCTCAGAGTATTTGCTTCAAACACATAAAGAAGACTTTTGAGAAAGTAATTGCAGAGGTTTCAAAATAATTTTATAATTATTGACTGGGGGGTAATGTAGAGTGTTCACACACATTACATGTAACTTTTTGTTAACTATGCCATCTTACACTCCCAAATGGAAAACCAAGGTCTTTTTCATTTATTTATTTAAATTTTTTTTAATGTTTATTTATTTTTGAGAGAGAGACGGAGACACAGAATCTTAAACAGGCTCCAGGCTCTGACCTGTCAGCACAGAGCCCGACACGAGATTCGAACTCACAAACAGTGAGATCATGACCTGAGCTAAAATCGGCCACTCAACCCACTGAGCCACCCGGGCACCCCCCAAGGCCTTTTTTAAATGAGCCTACTAATTTGATGCAAACAAATCCTAATGCTAATAAATGCATTTTTATATTAAAAACACACACAAATATATTCCCATGCTCTCTCTTTCTTTCTGTGTCTCTTCTCGTAGGCACAAACACGCACTGGCACATGCACACCTGCCTAGGGAACCTCAAACACTCAAAAGCTTATTGCTTTTTTCTCCCTGGAACATTGTATAAGCTTCAGAAACAACAGCAGTCAACGCTTCTCCAGACAGAGTGAGCTCCAGAATTGTGGTTTTAAAACCACAGCTGTTAGAAGCTACAGTCCAAAGTTAATATATGTTTATGCCATGTTTTCAACTCATAGTTTCCAAAAATCTCTTTTTTTGAAAAAATGCAGGCACACATGCTTAGTTATTTACAGCCACCAGAAACTAAAATACCCACACATGCATGCGTGTCCACTCACACGCTCACATACGCACCGCGTGAACACCATCTCTGCATTAAGTTCGGGATGAAGAGAAACCAAAATTACTGCAAATGTGTAGTATATGAAAATGTTCATAGAAATATAACCCATGTGAAAATAAGATAGTACCCTTGCTTACCAAACATTACTTGGCTACTCTCTACTTTTTCAGTGGGGTGCAGACAGAGGGATCCAAGCAAATTTATGAGGCTGTCATGTGACCCCACTCTCAGCCAAAGACTCTGCTACAAAGTAAGAAGCTATAAATTTCTTTCTCATTAAACACTTAGTCATCATCACAGAAATATTTTCATCCGAGTACTCTGTGCCCTGTGTTTAACAGATTTTCATCCATCTCTCTTTATACGGGATATTTTCTGTTAAATATTTCTTTGTACATATGTTTTTACTGTTTTCTTGACCAGCTGGAAAACCTAAATTTTATTCCCATGTAGGCAACCACACTGATATCTAGAGTCTTTCCAAATTTTTTTGTGGCTTTAGATTATATTTTATGCAACCCGTTAAGTGTTTACTGAAAAACACATTAATTTTTAAAGATTGTTCTCATTGCTGAATATTTTTTATTCAGAACCATAGTTATGTAGGTGCTATAAATTCAATCTATTAATATCATATATAATCTCAGTTAGTCTGTAGCCCTTTCTCTTTTCTTAGGGGGGAAATCATGTATTGAAATATTTCATGCAGAGCTTAGATCTAATGGGCCTCCCCTTTCTTATTCATGTTTTTGTAAGCTTCCCTAGCCCTAAGATAGCCACAGCCTCTCATCTGGCAAGGGTAGATGACACAAGACAAAATATTTTAAAGTACTGGAAAAGCCATAAAAGAATGCATGAATCATAAGCCAAACCTGTCAATTATCACCAGGGTTTAAACCTAAATTCTGAAATAATTTCTCCAAGAATGTATTACTGTTATTTAATTTTCTTGGCACTCTTGTCTCACGTCTGTGTGAGTCTCAATGCGTCTTGTTTTCTGTCCTGACTCTGCCTCTTCTGTTTTCTGCTTCTTCCATGACTGTGAAAATAAGCCATTCAGAGCCCATCTATGTGAATTTCATAACATCCCTGTAACCTGTTTCTTTATCACCCATTTAATGTTTGTGATTAATCGCACAGTAGACCGACACTCAGCACTGGGGATGAGATCTGGCACAAAACCAGACTCACGGCCTGCAGGCTGACCCACTGTCTCAGACTATAGAACACTCATTCTCCACCATATTTCAGGCTATGGAGACTGTTGTGAAGATTACTACTCTTCTCTGCGTAAATGTGTGCCACGCACCTCTACCAGGATTTGCAAGGGTCTTGGAAAGTTCTTGTGTCCATCTACTCTGACAGCAAAGTTCAGAAGACTAGTATTTCTCCCTATATCACTGAAATGGCTCCATAAATAATGCCCGAATGTCTTCTATTACACTACCTCAATTCATTCTAATATGCAAATCTATTGCCAGTTTTTACCTTATAGTATGTTCATTTGCTCAACATTCTGGGGCACAAAATCTTAATATGGCTTATAAGGTCTTTAAGGATGTGGTCTCTGCTTAACTTTCTAGACTCCTCTTTCACTTTGCCCACTCCTCCATATATCCACTTTGCTCTACTCACATTACACTGCTTCCATTTCCTTGAAAATCATTCTTATCTCAAGGCTTCAAACAGTATGTCACCTTTGGCTTTAATATTCCAGCTCCTCATCTAGGTAAAACCTGTTTGTCTGTCAGTTAAGAAGGTTCTTTTTCCAGGAAGGCTTCAACGATCTCCTAAAATAGGTTGACAACCTTTCCGGCATGCGGTTGCTAACAATCAGGGCTTTCAACATCTCTATCTCAATTTTCTGCCTACTAGGTGCATGCCTCACTAGTCTGAAAGCTCCGTAAGAAACAGTAATATCCATCTTGTTCTCCATTATGTCTTGTGAGTCCTGCTCAAGCATTATTAGGTACAAAATTTTGTTAAATTAGCGAAGAGCTGGTTCCATCTCCTTTAATTCTGTGTTCTCTCTCAAATACACGTGCCTCTTTCTTCTTGCCTTAGGTCCTCTTGAGTTATTGGCCTTGATAAGCAAACACAGAAAAACTCAGAGGACTGGAAACTTAGGACAGTATCTAGTACTGTTCTACAATTTGATAAATGACAGCACACTAGTCCAAAGAGATAAAACAACTTGCCCAGAACATTGAACTGGCTCCAGACCAGAACACAAATCTTCTAAATCCCTGGTCTGTGTTTTTGTGTTCTCTCGACTCTGCCAAGCGACTTACCGATGATCAAGAATTTCTCATCAACTTCCTCCAACAAGGTTCTTGTGCCATTGGCCCTAGTGTTTACACTTTTATCTGTGCCAAATGCTGATGGGGCGTTGGCGGGGTAGGGGGAGTGACAGCTTATTTCATTAATGGCTCTTCACCCATGTTTTCATCAGTGACATGAAAGCACAATTAAGAAGGAGACTTAATGAGATGGTGTTTCAGAACTTGAACACATTACACTTATTTTTCCATTGAATGAACTCGACAGCTTTTACCAAATACTAAAACCATGAACAATTTTGTTTTTGTTAGTGTTTTGTTAGGGTTTTTGTTAGTTCGTTGTTTTTAGAAGTTTAGAATATTTTTGTTTCTTTTTTCTTTGTTGTTGTTTTTGTTTTTGCCAAAACAGTATTCTAATTCTAAGTGCACATAAGTCGAAAAACTAAGTAAAATAGTTTCTTCGGGACATTAATCTGATGCATGAAAACTTCATAGTATTTGGGGAAACAAAATAGTTTTCCAGAATAGTTTGTAAGGTTTTTATTTTTATTTATTTACTGTTTTCCAATCTTACTCATTTCCCATTGGGTCTGCCCCAGGGAATAAGGAAAAGGGTGGATACTCGCAAACAGCACACACGCCATCTCAGTTCACTGCCACGCTATAGCTTCGTCCTGGTCTTAGATGTCTGGTGTCTAGACATTTTTTTTGTGGCATCTCCCTGGCCATTTACAATATACTGGTTGTGTCCCAGCAAACTCATGCTTCGCCTGAATGTAAAACGGTATGATCTCTTTGAAAAAAGTTTGACAATTTCTTATCAAGTGAAACATGCTCTTATCCTAGAAGACAGCAATCTATTATGTATTTACCAAGCAAAATCAAAATACATCCATGAAAAAAAGTACATACAAATGTTCACAGCAGCTTTGTACATAAAAGCACTGCTGGGAAGCAGCCCAAATAGCCATGACCAGGTAAATGGATAATCTGTGGGATATTCATAAATTGAGATACTATTCAGCAATACCAAGAAACAAATTAATGGATTCAAAAACAAAATGCATGAAACTGGAAAACTTTATATTGTGCAAAAGGCGCTAGGCACAAGAGAGCACAATAAGATTCCATTTATATCACATTTGAGAAAAGGCAAAAGTAGTTACCATGCCAGAAAGCAGATCGGTGGTTGCCTTTGAATAGGGGAGGCATTGAATGGACTGGGGTACGTGTACACTTTCTGAGGTGATGGTAAAGGCCTCTATCGTGTCCAGGGTGATGGTTCCGCTGGTGGACAGATTCATCTGTAAAATATGCCTCAATAAAACAGCAAAGGAACTGGAATCTGTTGACTCATATTGATTCTTGTATTGTAAATAGAGTATGAGAGGAGGTTATGACCTTGAAAAATAATCACAGTTGCACTGGGATTTCACAAAGGTAAATGTCGCCCTGAGCTCTCCCTGCAACCTGCCAAAATCTGAGTTCCCCTCCAGCTGACCCCATGCTTCACAGAGCACGTCTTGGTGTACATTGTTTTCCTTTGAGGACAAATACAAGCACTTTATATTAGCCCTTTTTTTTAAAAATTTTTTTAACGTTTATTTATTTTTGAGAGACATAGAGACAGAGCGTGAGCAGGGGAGGGGCAGAGAGAGAGGGAGACACAGAATCAGAAGCAGGCTCCAGGCTCTGAGACATCAGCACAGAGCCCGATGCGGGGCTCGAACTCACCGACCGTGAGATCATGACCTGAGCTGAAGTCGGACGCTCAACCGACTGAGCCACCCAGGCGCCCCTATATTAGCCCTTTTTAAACAACTTGTTTTTTTTTTCCAAAGGGAATTTGAGAAATGTAGGGGGGAAAAAGTGAAATTTCTTGAAACTATAATAATTAATATACATTGGACATATATAAAAGAGTAGATTTTGGTTTACATTATGAGAAAAGTTTTTTCGTTTTTTTTTTAAATAAAATACCCCATTGATGTTCAAGTTCCTTTCTCTTTTTTTAAATAACTATATAGCCTGATGGAAGTTCAATTACTTGAGAAAAGGTTTTAAGTTTTCTGTTCCTTATTTCAGTGTAACAGATAATTTGACACAGGCATGGCCATTTAAAGCTCAAGGAAGAATTTTTAAAGTGGAACTCACAGTATTAAATAACCATACAAAGAAGGCTTAAAGAGAGGAGGGGAAAAAGTCGGTAACTGTTTTGTGGTCTCGAAGTTTAGCATTGGAGATCCAAAGCAAGCTCTCATTTCTTGCAAAGTACTCCACAAAGCAGGTACATTAAGGAAAAAAACCCAAAAAAACAAAAAACAAAAACAAACAAAAAAAAAAAACACGATAGGTAAGAGGACTAAGAATATAGCTACTAATGGAATGTGTTGATTTTAAAGTTGTAATAAATGGAAGTCGGATCAGATAAGTATAACTGCTTTTCTCTCAGCACTTTGCTTGCTGTGTGTCTTGTTAGGCACTCACAGCACTTATTTCCCTCTTGAAAATGTAGGTTCATTGCATAATAATCATGGTAAGGGAGCACACCATGTACTTACTATTTTCTTGTTTTGCCTGGTACAGTGCTGCACAGACCAACTCTTCAACAAATGTGTGCTGACAGAACTAAAGAATTAAGAGCACATTATAAAAGGTGTTTATAACTGTGCTGGATACAAAGTAGTTATCTAGGCAGCTTGAGGTAAATAGAGAGCTGCCCAGCTTTAGAATTCTTGACCCAGTCACTCGTATTATTCTAAAATGTGGTAAGGCTGGATGTATTCTTCAAATATTATCCTCAAATTTCTATAAAGCTATCAGAGCATAAAATGACTGAGAAAGCACAACAGAAACTTCTATATAAACCTTTTTAACACTTAAAAATATTGTTTCATAAAATTAGTAACAAAGGCATCATTCAAAATAAATTAGTGACATGAACTATATAAAAGAAAAACACAATTACATGTACCTAATATGATTTCAATCTTAATTTGTCTGGGAAGGCAGAAACAAATGGTTTTCCTAACATTTTTTTTAGAGAATGTTCTTTATTGTCATATCGCAGACCCTACCTGAGTCAGACCTACAGTCTGTAAATCACTTCTGCAGACAGAAGGCATGTCCTCTGGGACTGACTATGAAGATGAATAATACAGGACACAGCAAAATGCTAAGGAAAGCACCTGGAGTTGACTACCCTTTTGTGATGAAATTGTCTTTGCATTGTTGTTCCCAACCTTCACTCAGCAATGGGCCCAAGTATACCTTTATATTTGTGGCACCCACTTTAGGAAGGTTTGCAACTACATGCAACACAACACAGCCATCAGAATCTGGTGGTAGATGAAAGCACATAGTAGGACTCCCTATTAAAATTCTATATCCAATTCTTAGTTAAAAACTGTATAGGCTGGTGATTCAGAAAATTATGGAATTGTAGAGTTAGACAGTGGGACTCTTGTCAATTTAACATAAAAAACAAGAATCGAGAAAAGTATAAATGACTTGCCCCGGATCGCACACATATCTCATGTCATAACTAGGGTTAATCCCAAATTCTCCCGAGTTCTGAGTTAGGGCTTCTTTCACTGCAGCACCCTCTCTCTCTCTGCCCTCAATCCTTCATCTCCTTATACCCTGGTTGTTTTCATATCATTACTTGGTTGGATCTGTTCATACAGGGATATTATTTTTATGAACGAAGTTCAAAGGCATAGTCTGCTGATACTGCAGAGTTTCTGCTAATACATAGCCCTCAAGCACCTCTGATACTCTCATGAAAGAACCCAGAGCAAGTAAGCAAACTCATTTCTCTGCAATAAAATGCCAGCCTCTTATATTTATGGTGGAACTATTTCTCTGTTAATTAATCTATTATTTGAAATCTTCTAATAATCAAAAATTCCCAGAGGATGGAGTTCAGAGAACGCTGCTCACCCCTCAAGTTAAAACATCTAAATATTTTTATGATAATCAGTTTTGTTTCATTTGAAATAGCCTGCAGTGTGAGTGATAACATTTCCCTTAGGACTCTTTAGCTTTGACACAATTGGAAAAATGATTTCTTTCTGAGTATATTTATAGGGTCTTTCTGAATATCTTTGTGCGTGGAAATCTCAGAGAGACAAAGGAAATCAATTATTGTTGGTTATGTTTTTTTTTTTCTTCCCTGTTGGAGAGAAACATAATAATTATTTCTTCCCATTTCGTTACATACATCCGTTCAGAAAACAAAATGCTAAGTTTGTTAAATTACTTTGCTTAGAGAGAAATTTTGTGTTTATGTGAAGTTTGTACTACTGTCATCTTGAAATATGTTCGAGAGAGCATGACCTGAGTATTTAATGTAACAATTGGCTTTTAAAATATAGCCATCTGGCTAAGGGTTGGAATATGATGAAAGAAGGATTTTTTAATTCTATTTTAACATTTGTTGACCTAAGGAATTGTGCTGGGCACTTTTAGGGGACAAAATTTAATTTAAAAATATGACAAGAAGTCTCTATTCTTGAAAAGGTTAAAACTAAGAGAAGGAAGCAGATAAGAACTTTATCCAATGGCACTGCAAGGGGACCTAAGAGGAGGGTGACAACATGGGAGCAAGCATTGTATTATGGAACCCCAAAGGGTAAGTGAGGACTCCCATTTAGAAAATGTGATCCTCAGTCACAAATGACACCACCAGGCAGGCAACTGCTTATGTCTGAATCTAGGGTTGTCCTTGCTTCTTTATCTCTCACCTCTGATACATCAACAAGTCTCAGTGTTTCTGTATCAAAATGTACTTTAAATCCTTCCACCACTCTGTCCCCACACTGCTCCAAGTCACCATCGCTTTTTGCCTAGACTGATGTAACCACTTTCGTTCAATCTCCGATTCCACTCCCAATTTCTGATCAACTTCCTGCACTACAACAAATAAAAACATTTCTGAAACATGAAAAAGATGACTCGACTTAAAATCCTGCAATGGCTTCCCATTGCTCTTCAAAGTTCACCTGCTATAAGGGCGCCTGGTTGGCTCAGTTGGTAGAGCATGAGACTCTTGATTTCAGAGGGTCGCGAGAATGAGCCCCGCATTGGGGGTAAGGTTTACTTTAAAAAAAAAAAAAAAGCCTAACTGTGGTCATAGCTTACAAAACTCCAGTATGATCTGGTTCCTGTCCTCCTCTTTTTTTGTAGAAGACATGGTGGCCAGACTTAGCATTGATACTAGAAGCTAGAGAGCTCCAAACTGTAGGTCCTAGGTTGACCCAGTGCATCCTGGTCATGGTTTGGTTTCTACCATTTAGATCGCATAAGATTAGAAAAAGGGATTTAGAAAATACTTGTCTCTTCCCCGACCCCCTTTTCTGGCAAGTAGTATGAAGGAAGGGTCTGATTTTTTTTTGGGAGGAAGTTTTCCCATGTGAGCTGTTTTCTAACTGCAGAGTCTTCCTGATAAAGGACATGGCCCCTTCATGGCTCAATTCTATAGGTTGTTTCTTTCTGTAGATTTCCTAATGTGGTCCATTTTATCCTTCCTACTAAAACAAGCTAAGATGAAGTCTAAATGCAGCTGTTCAACCCCGAATGATATATTTATTTTCAGCTTCTCTAATATGCCAAACTTCTTTTTTAAAAGTCTTTGCACATACTTTCTTCCTTGACTGGGTTGGACTTCTTTGGGGTCTTTCTCATATCTCACTTCTGGATGTAAACATGAGCTCCTCAGAGATAATTTTCTTGGTTAATCAATCCAACTTATATAGACCCCAATATTTCCCCATTAAACATTCTGCTTTGTAACAATAGTTAATATATGCTATAATATATAAATATATACAAAATATCAGATGTTTTGTACCATATACATGTGTGTGTAGATATACATATATCTACATCTATATAATCTTCTCTATTATGTTTAGCCACTAAATTTTAAGTTCTGCCACTTGATCAGCAATGTATACCTAGTACCTTGGAGAGCGCATGGCACAAACATTTTTCAAATAAATCAATTATTTGCTTCTAGGGGTTGTCCAACTTTTCAGCCAGCCATTCTTCTTTCATTGCTTTTCATTGACCATGGTTTATCTAGGGAAACCAAGAGGGAATCTTTATTTGGAGTAGCTGGGGAAATTTCCCAGACCACTGCATCAAGGCAAATCCTAGCAAAATCATCAGAGATGGTGAGGATCATATGCATGGGGCTATGTCTCTGTGCTATCCTATCTCCCAGACACATCACAAGGTCTCTGGACTTGGAGTAGGTACTCAAAAACAAATGTTGGCAAATGAATTCATCTCATTCCATCCTTTCATTTGAGAGTAATATGAGGTCTGGTGAGATAAATCTCTCTCCCAAAGTCAAAAGAAATTATTCTTTTCCCTACACCATTATTCTCCAGCTTAAGCTGTCATGTTCCAAAAATTTCTCTCATTTTTAAAATTAATTAATTAATTAATTTTGAGAGACAGTGAGTGCATGCAAGTAGGGGAGGGGCAAAGAGAGATGGAGAGAAAGAATCTTAAGCAGTTTCCATGTCCAGAGCAGAGCCCCACATGGGGCTCGATCTCATGACCATGAGATCATGACCTGAGCCAAAATCAAGAGTTGGACGCTTAATCAACTGAGCCACCCAGGCAACCCCTCTCACATTTTACCTTCAACATTAGAAATATATTTAATTTATTTAAATTCTGAGAAAGAAAACTGAAGAACAATTTTGGATACTGAAATTTTAAAACATACAGTATATTTTCTAATCAAAGCCCTCTCACAAGTCTTGTGGTTCTCAACCCAAAATGATTTTATACTGCTTGAAACTCATATTCAGGTCTTTGCTAACAAGATTATACACAAATGATATATTCCTTATATTAATTATATTCTTAATTACATGTTTTCTTGAATAGTTTTATATTTTAATTCTGATGAAGATATATTTAGTATTTGACATAAGGATACTTTTCTCTAGCTGTTGATAACATAAAATATAAAATAAACTAAGAAAGAACTTGTTTTGTTTTGTTTTGGAGTTAAATAATTGACATATTATTTCTTTTCACAAGGTATACAGAGTGATAAAATTCTCTGGGATAGTTAGAAATTTAAACAAAAATACATTTAGAAACATTTTTTAAGTTTATATTTTTTGAGAGAGAGACAGAGAAAGCAAGTGGGAGAGGGGCAGAGAGAGAGAGGGAGAGAGACAGACTCCCAAGCAGGCTCTGTGCTGTTAGTGTGAAGCCTGATATGGGGCTAGAACTCACAAACCATAAAATTATGACCTGAGCTGAAACCAAGAGTTGGACGCTTAACCAACTGAGCCACCCAAGGTGCCCCTAAAGAAAAAAATATTAAAAAAAATTGGTTGGAGGAGGTAATAATTCCTTTGTGTTATTACATTTATTATTACTAGCATTTGAATTTATATTAGATAATATAACTAGATGAAGAATTTTATATTAAAAAATATATATATTCTATAACAATAGTCTGGAGGCATCTATTTCAAACTGGAGCAGTCAACTTCTGTTTTAATGTTTAGGTGAAAAATGTCATGTATAAAATAGGAATATATGTTCATTTAAAATATCTAGTGGTTCTTTTGTTCAATATTTGTCTTCAGGAAATCAGGGATTCAATATTCACTTTTAAATTTCTCATAATACTGAAAGAAAAGATTTATTTTTTATTAAAATCCAAAGCCCTTATTTAGATTGAATTCTCTTAATGTCAAAAAGATCCAAGAGGAAAGACCCTCCTCAATCAACATTCTAAAACTGTATAAAGTTTCAAAACATCTGTATTTTTCTTATGAACCAAAGAGCTAGCCCCATTATGCTCAAAGTTAAAGACATACACATTTCAAATGTCAGGCCCATTAACTCTTTCAGTCCCCCTAGGAAACAATCAATGTAGACTTATATTAGTGGAAATAAAATTTAAGATAGGAAAAAAAGATTACATATTATAGGCACTTAAATTTTGAGTTTCAAGTAGATTCCATTGGCACACTTGGGAAAATCTATTTCTTTTCTCTTGGTTTTTATGGCTTGATATAAAATCATTTCTAGTGTATTATGTATGGAAAAAACCTCATCTTTTAGATACAGCTCATGTGTATATGCATTTTGCATGCACAGTAAATCATCAACAGACACAGAATCATGTTGCTTTCTCAGCAATTGCTGGTCATATGGATTAAGAGATAGGGTGTAGTTAAATATTCCTGATTATCGGAACGTAGCTCTGCAAACATTCCTCAGCTCTGAACTGCAGTGTTAGACATTTAAACAATTGCTATTTGTTTGGGCAGAGTAGCTGCAGGCTATCATAGTGAGCATAGCGGCTTTACTCTATTGAAACAACAGCGTCTAAACAGAGAACTAAAGCACTTCAGTTGGGGTCTCAGGCTGGATTTAAATAAACACTGTCTCCGTGAAGCAAGGCCACTCCTTATTAAATTGTTCATTCAGCCCCTAAAATAGACAGGACAAAGTAGTCATAAAAAGGAACTGTTCAAAGTAATATTGGCCAAGTTTATTATTTACATAATACTTTTAAAATTAGACTTTCTACTTCCCTCACACACAAACTGGAATTTTAAAAATGATATAGAGTGAAATTTTCTCCTTCTTACAGAAGACACTACATATATTTGTTTGAATTATGTCTTGAAGGCTCGGGGTGCCCGTGGGTGCATGTGCATACATGAGTTGGAAGGAGACCTATATTCCCTTTTATTTGCGTTTGTAACATATAAAATACAACTGTTTATGGGTGAGAATGGCTATGTTTTTCAGATTATAGAACTTGAATTTATTTAGGTCAGAATTAAAATAGAACATTTTTCTTCTAGCAAAGAAAAAAAAATTCCCTATCCAAAATCTATTTCTTATCTCCTTTCATCTTTCACTTTGGCTACCACCTAATTCTCTCCCAAAAACCAGTTCCCAGGAGTGCTCGAACCTTCCCTTGCATGGAAGAGATTCCGGGATGACCCTCTTCCTGGATGCAGTCTCATCCACATTCACAGCCCTCTCTCTGTTCCTATCCCTTGAAGAGTCCCTGGTAACTCTGAATCTCGCTCTCCCCAATCACCTTGACCATTTTTGTAACTGCGTCACAATTCTAAGACCTTGTAACTCACAGTCTTTAGGGCAATGTTACCTCTTCCTTTACCCTAACAGACCAAATCTACCACACTTCAAGGCCTCTCCCTTCCTTTCCTGGCCTATTAACAGCCCAGTTCTGGGAAGTGATTGTATCATATTTACAATTTAGCTAAGATCTCCCTATGTACTTTCTTCTTCATGTCACTGCTGGCACCCAGATATCTTACCAACTGTCAGATTGGTCTCCCTAATGTCAAGCTCTGAGTCCTCAATGTACCATGTCTGCTGTTTCTTGCTGGAATTCCATCTTCCCTATGGAACCCTGGCATTCTAACTCCCCATCAACCAACATCTTGGCCATTCCTGCAACTTTTTTTTATATTTATACTTTCTGTCACAAGACTTGCTTTTTCTTTTTCTCCCAAAAATCTGTGTCCAAGCAGAGTCTTCCTTTAAATTTTGCATCTTTCATGGAGCCCCCAGCAACAAAAATCAGTATACATATATGCATGGCCACCAACTTTCTGCTGTATAAGCTACCACCCCCATTTCTAAAAGACACCTATCTATGGATGATAGTGGCTCTCTCTACTATTTACAATGGAGTCAGAGGGGGCATCTTCCAGAATTGATCTGATTCTCTAGGGGGATGTGTATGAAAATGTTCTTGGCTCATTTCTTGCCCCCTTACTCCTAATGAATTTTTTTCCAAAAAAGTAGTATTTGCAGCCTCTTTGAAGAAAACATAAAATTTCCATCAATACAATATCAATGAAAGAAGAAAGTATTATCTATGTTATCTATTACTCCAGCCTAAACTTTAGAACAAACTTTAGCACATATTTGATGGTCCAAAATATGTATTATATAAACAAATATTTCGTGCGGATGATAGCATCATTGTATACAATATCCAAAACATTTCTCCACAGTGCCATTCCCTAACAGAGAATTGCATATGCCTGTACTCAGCTGCCTTTTGGACTCACCATGTGACTGACTTTTCTCCCTCACCATAAAAACAAGAGTAAAAGTGACCCATGCTCTCTCTTAGCAGATAATTTAACACATAGTGGATAGCTTACTATTTCTTTCTTTTTCCCTGTACTGTAAGACAAGCAATGCCCAGGTACAGCAACTCTATCAGAGTACTTTCAGAAATAAAGGCTTAATCAGCAAACTCATCACAAAGAATAAATCTTAGTTTTTGTTAGCCATTGAGATGTGGGGGTAATCTCTTACCATCACATAGCTTGCCTTAAGCTGTCTCATACAGAGAAAATCAAATATTTGAAGGAGAACTCTTCTCTCCTAGCACTGGCTATTGTCCCTGAAAGAAACAGCAATTCTTTTAATTCAAGTTTGTGAATATATTCAGTACAAAAACAGTGCCCCCAGTACCGCAGAAAACAGACTGACTGAAGGGATAGTAAAAGAGATTAGACCTCATTTTTTCTCTTTACCTTTGTTCAAACTTGGTGGCAGGAGCAATTTGAGGAAAAGGGGATTATAGGAAGTTTTTTACCTTTTAGGTCATATACATCTTATAAAATGTATAAAATGAGCTTATACTATGCATAATTAAAATATTAGTAATAAAGACACTCGAAGATAAAGTGACAACCATAAATTTCATGTAAACTTTGGGTAGAAATATTTTTGTGAATATATTAAAATATATTTAAGATCAAAACCTAAATTATAAAGTTAATGTTTTTCTACCTGAATGGGTAGCGTAGAAGTACTGGTATTATTCCCTCTGTAGAAAACTTTAGAATATTCTAGAGCTGTAAATTAATTTAGTTCAATATTCAGGCAGGAAATGCATATTTCTCTGTATAATTTCATCTGTGATACCACTTGAGAAATTTATCTTTGCTTTATGTAACTTTTGTGGAAATTTTCCTTCTCAGACCTGATCCATAATTTAGCATGTGTAATTAACACATGTAATGATGTGTTAATGATCCCTTATTTATACAGCATCTAGCTTCAATGAACACAAAGTACTCTATTTACTTAATTTATTCTCCAAACATATGCATCTGGAACTAACTTTGGACTTAAATTAACTCCACTAAGAGTAGATTTCTATAAAATAAGATTTATTTAAGGGCAGGAATAAAAAAAATTAAGACATGCAAACGTTCTTCTGCATGACAAATTTATTTAAGGCTTTTGATTTAGACTAAAGAATACTAGAAAAGCATTTCCAATCTCCTATCAGTGTTCAGCAGGCTCTGGTTGACTACCTAGAACCTTACATTTTTATTAACATCGTAAGAATTTAATTTGTAATGAAAGGCTACTTTGCAGTTGCAGCTAATTCTACATTTACCTGCCTCCGTAATTTGCTTTACTTACGGCTGTCTCTTGCATTAATAATTCATTACAAAAGCCCCCTTCTAATATTACTTGATTTGACAGAAATGCATTAGCTATGACAAATGCTTCATAATGTACTCAGACAGTATTAATGCAAGTAGAATCTATGGTAATTATTGCTATTTAAACACACAGATTACTCCTTCTGGTCTTCTTTTTTAAAATGGATATAAAATTTACAGCCACCAGAAATTAGAAATATCTGCTTTTTAAATACACTTTACATTAATATCATTTCGTCATATTAAAGGAGCCATATACAGAGATAATGGCATATAATAAACATGGTGGACTTATATATTTATTCAGACAAAAAAGAAAAGAGAGAAGAAAATAGGATAAACTCCTCACTTGTCTGGAGAAAAAGGGGATTTCAGGAGAATGTGCCACTTGGTATCGCAGTAAGATTAAGGCCATTTGTCACTTGATATCAATTTATCCTCCAGAGGCCCTTTCTTTGCCTGCTCCCTTGTTCTCATCACATTCATCCAGATCAGCAGCTCCTTCCAATCAGGAAAGATCCAGGAGATGAAGAAGGATTTCCTGTTCACTTTGAAGATCACTAAAAAGCATCACACAGATGACCTGATTCACTAGTAAGTTATTTGTCTGATAATATTTGATACTTGAAATCTGTAAGCTTAGCATATGTATGAACTGGCTCCTTTATGGAGCTCAGTAAGAACTTTGAGGTCCATACAGCAGATTGTGAGCCGCTGCCCAATCAAACCCCCACCTAACATATCCCATGCTAGCCTTTTCTATTTGCAGAATTGTTTTTTCACAACTGCAATGACAGAATTCATCGCTTCTCAAGGTAGCCCAGTCCACTTGCAGATAGTTTTAAATTTTAGAGATTTTCCTTAAATAATTGGAATCCATCTTTCTGCAACTTCCTTTCATTATCCAGTTAGCTCTGGACCAGTGTGCTCTGTCTCTGTGGCCTAGAACAGCACATTAATGTAGTAAGGGTTCAATATACAATTGTAGGATAAATGAATGGATACACAATGCAATTTCTTGGCAGTCATAAACTTCACAACCTTTGTTTCTAAATAACGAAGTATTTGGACACTATTCTCAATATTTTCGTCAGGTTCAGAATTCCAGTTGCTTCAGGTCCTTCTCCTATGGTGTGATTTCTAGACCTTTGACCATTCAAAGGGATGTGCTCTGGCCTTGAGCAATTTCATAGACTTTCTCTGAAATGAGAAGGTCAGAACTAAATGCAATGCACCAAGGACCCTTGATTCTTTAAGTATGGGACTCATTGGTTCTGAGTAGGATTGCAAAACATGGTCTAGGACCATCCCCTGGTTGATTCCTACTAAGTGTGTGGTTCACTCAGTCCTCTAAATGAGTGGTCAGTGAATTGTGGGCCAAATCTGGTCTACCATCTGTCTTTGTAAATAGGTTTTATGGAAACACAGGTGCATTCATTCTTTTATGTATTACATATGACTGCATTCACGCTACGGTGGCAGAAGTGAGTAGCTGTGACAGGGACTTATGGCCTACAGAGGTGAAACGTCTCCATCTAGTCCTTTTCAGAAGAAGTTTGCTGATACTTGTCCAGGGTCAAAGTTCATGCCAACATAAGCAGTGGCATATTTTGTATAAGCCAAATATCACAAACCCAAGAGAACCAGGGAAACTACTCTCTCCTAGCAAAACTAACTTTTACTAACAATTTCTTTAAATACATGTTAGCCCAATTTCTGAAATTGTTAGAATTATTTGTGAAACTTTTAAAACAGTGCCAATTCCTAGGCTTCAAGGTAGGTCAACTAACTCAGACACTCAAGCCTATGGCTTTGAATAATCCCTGACATTGGCACTGCTGCCTTAGTCTTCTCCTTCTAACACCGTATTCTTTAGTTATTTCTGGTTTTGTTGTTATTGTTGTGGTTGTTTGTTTGCTTAATTTTTACATGGACAAAATTTTGGACCACCAGAGAAGTTTCAAAAATAGTATCGAGGGAATTCCCATGTAGCCTTCATTCAGGTTCCACCACTGGTAACATTTTTTATAGCCGTAACGAAATTATCCAAACCAGAAAATTGCCTGTGGACAATACTATTAGCTAACTTACAGATCTTATTCAGAATTTGCAGTTTTAACATGCAATTTTTTTGGTGTACATTTCTTTGACATTTTACCACATGTGTATAGTCTTGTAATCACCACCGGAATCAGGAAACAGACTGTGATATTACTCCAAAGAAACATCTTCATGCTAACCCTTTGCAGTCACAGCCTCCCTGTAATTCCAAATGCTAAAAACTATGGCTGAGTGTGACCTGGAGAATGCCGCACCAATGGAACATAAACTATGGAATATCTTGAGATTGGTTTTGTTCACACTCCATGATGCCCTTTAGATCCACCCAAGTTGTTGCACGCATCAATTGTTTATGCCTTTTTATTGTTGAGTAGCACTCCATAGTACCAATATATTGTTAATCCATTTGCCCAGTGAAAGACATTTGGGTTCCTTCCAAAAATCAGTGAGCATTAAGGGAGTTGCTATAGAAATATGTATCCAGGATTTTGTGTGAACCTAAGTTTTCAGATCTGCTGGGTGAATATCCAGGAGTAAGACTGGAAGGTCATATGACAAGTATATGTTTACCTTTATAAAATTGCCCACTATTTTCCTCAATGGCTATACCATTTTGCATTCCCACCATCAATGTGTTTCATTTTCTCTGCCTCCTCATCAGTACTGGTATTGCCAGTATCATAGCCACTCTAGTAGGTGTGTAGTGTTGTCTTCTCATGGTTTTATTTTGCATTTCCCTAATAGCTAAAAAAAAAAAAAGTTGAATATATTCTTGTGTGCTTATTTATTATCTGTGCATTCTTTGGTAAAATATCTGTTCAGCCTTTTTCCCATTTTCTGATTGGAATGTCTGTCCTTTTACTGTTGAGTTTAACCTGTTCTTTATATGTTCTAGATATAGAATCTCCGAGATTTGTGAATTGAAAATATTTTCTTCCAGACTGAGGCTTTTGTCACAGAAATAAAGTTTTAGTTTTCATTAAGACCAATTTATCAATTTTTCTCTTTTATGGATCATGCATTTGCTGTCATTATCACTTAGGGTCCAATCTAGAGAGACAAACTACACAGTATTTTGCACATGGAAAGTTCACCATTAACACTCATGGGAGAGAACTTAATGACATTTGGCTATTCATAAGTAAAGAGATCTCTAAATAATGTAAGACTAACAGATATACAAAGTAGCTAGGTCCTGTCATGGGCTGAGGTCATGTGCCTAAGGATGAAGGCATCCCTCCCAGAGCTGAGCTCCAGATCTTGTTGGAGAGGGTGTGGCCATGGCTTACTGAATGGCTGCTCTAGAGCCTCTCTGGTGGTACTTGCTGAAAATCTGGCCTCTAAGGTACCAGTGAAAGCTGTTCATTGTGAAGTATTAAACCAGAGGAACAAAGCTATAAACTGCCATTTGCTGAGTTGGGAGAAGTTGCTGGCCTACCTATGCTTCTGGCCACCATGCACAGCAGGAGCTGGGTGTCTATGGCAGAAGCGTCCACACTGCAGGAGTCTGGCCAGTGAGTACCCAAGACCAGGAAGAAAGACTTATTCCTCCTTTAGTGTCTCTCCAGTGCCCTTTACTGACAAAGACTAACATAATGCCAGCTTGTTAAAAAAAAGGACACTTTAGAAGGACCCACCCAGATCCACTTTCACAGAATGAGGCTGGCTAACAGGGCTCTGCCACACAGTTTCAGAGTGCCTGCTGGAGAGGGGTACTGCCTCTGTTTGTATCAGTGCTGAGCAGGGATGGTAAGCAGGACTCTATCGCACAGTTTTTTCTGAAGGGCCCAGTGAGGAGGAGAAGGAGCTTCTTTGAGCTATTCACTTGGAGGACAGAGTACAGCCAGAAGGGGCCCATCTCATGGGGTTACTACCGTCCAAACCCACAAGAAGGCTGGAAAGAGAAGGCTTTCCTTGGAGCTGTTGTATGTGCAGCTACTGGAAATTCCAGGTGGCAGGCTGCTCTAGCACCCAGACTGGCATATAGGAGAGAAAAAAAAAAAGGAACCCAGGGGGAAAAAAAAAAAAGAAACCAACAAAAACAAAACTGAGAACAAAAAAACATGGAAGTTCCCACTGAGACATCCCTCAAGTTTGTAGGTCCCCAGGCAGTCCTACTTGGGTCTACCCATCAGAGTCTTCCGGTAGTTGCTTCATGCATTTTGCTCAGGGTTTGCAGTTGTAATTAGCAAGAAGAATGGGTGCTATGTGCTTACTCTCTCTTCTCTGGAAGCAGAAACTCTCCATCGTCTGTGTTTAAACTGATTTATTTCCTTAGACAGCATGTCAAGGATTGTTCCAAATATAGGTGTTCCGGGCCATGGTACTGTCATGATCAGCTGGCTCAGGAAGATCCCGTCTACAAATTCTGATGTGCAAGCTTCCTTATTCACTAAGGCTGGAGATGGGCCATGATGTGGGCATTAAAGAGACGCCCATGTCATTATGAAGGACAAGCTTTACTAAATATTAGAACTAATGAAGAAAGAACTAGAATATTAGAACTGCCAGCTGGGAGAGGCAAATGTACACTCGGCATCGATTCTCACCTTTGTGGCACATCAGAGGTACAGGAATGCCTTGGCACTCTTCTGGCTATACCATCGTTTCTGATCTTGCTGGCTGTGGGCCTCCTCCTTGGCATTTCCTTTATATAGATGATGTCTTTCTAATCCTCCCCTCCCCCAATTTTTCTATTTGTGAGGATCACAGAGGAGTAAGAAAATCCCAATCCTATCTCAAAATTACAATACCTGATAATAATAATGATTATAACAGTACATGGTAATAGTAACCTTCCTACCATTTCAGAGTATCTACTCTGTGCCAGGTATTACGTATGATGAGAGTCTTAACTACACTTTTGACCATCCTTACTACAATTTATTCTTTGACAGATGAAAAAAAGTAAATGCTATAGTAGAGATTAGACCTAGAGTCTGATTCCAAATCTCTTCCACCTTCCCCAAACCAACCCCTCACCTCTAACCCCCACTGCCACGTCTACACCACCCTTTTTTGTCTGTACCTGTAGGTATACATCATAGTATTTCCATTTGGGTGTTATCCGCTGAACCAGACTGAAAGCTCCTTGATGGAAGAGAATTGCCTTAGGTCTTAAAACACAGAGCTGACACAAAATCCCATGTTAGGTGTTGAGTGGCTGCTGATTTTCATAGCTGCCAATTTAGAGGCTGTCCTTCGCTAGCAACTGACTTAGCAGAGAGATTAAAAGAATCTATCTAGAGAGTCACAAATCTAGCCAATGACTAGCTGAGTGGAAGGGATGCTCAGTGAATAATGAGGCTAATCTGACTGATAATCAAAATTTGACCATGCATGCATATGCGCACCCAACCTGAAAAGAGGTGTCACCGTATGCATTAATTTATAGCTATATATGAAGAAATGGAGCCAAGTGTCATAAATGCAAGTACAAGACTTTCAAATACACACATTTCAGAGACTCGTATATGACGATGATACTTGATAAAGGCTCACATCAGTCATGCCACAGCCTCCTGTCCTGATTACAAAGTACACACTGTCCATTTCTCTGAACATGATGACATGTTATCAAACGATGATAAATGTCCTCACAAACAGGTAGGGCTAAAAGGAGTGCCTGCAATATTTCTCAGTGGTTTTGCAACAACAAACATATTGTTCGGATTTTTTATTTTCTGTGGCATGAAAAGCAAAAGGCTTTAACTGTCAGGAAAGCTAAAATGAAAAGAAATAAAAATCAGAGGTTCTGGGCATTGGAATAGACATTACATCATGAATAGTGTAAGCATAAACCAGAGTTGGAACTTGCTCCAAAATATTCCCAACAACTAGACACACGGCCTATACCAGAATTTCTCCAGAGTCAGGAAAACACCCGAAGTGCTTTATTTGATAGAAAGTTCTTTTGTTCATGTGTTCTTTCAATCCTTCGCTAGTCATATGCGCTTTTTTTTTTGAGCCAAGACTTTGGAAGGTGCTAGGAAAAGAGCCATAAACAAAACATATATATCCCTGTTCTTAAGGGATGTCTCTTCTACTGGAGGTGGCGGACAATAAACTAAACTGTACAAGAATAAACTCTTTATAAGTGTGATAGTGTGAACCTAGTGGGTTCTTCTGTATTTTTCATCAGTTTTCTCTGGTCGTTTACTTTCATGCCATACAGAACAAGGCCGTTTTCATTCTTCTACATGGTGATGTACCAGACATTTGAGGACAGCTAGCACCTTATCCTCAACATTTCTGCAGGGCAAATGCCTCCAGAATTGTTTTAACTCTTTCACATTTGACAAAATATGGTGGCTCTTCATTCACTACTCTGGTCCTATGTGCTAGGCACTTCCTTTGTAAATGCCCTGGTTCAAAATCTATCGCTTTTGCTCCTAACCACATTTGTTACAATTAATTATATGGCCCCAATCTAAATGCAAGAGGTCTTGAACATGGAGAGAAACACAGGGATATTTAGTGAAAGCTGGCTCTACTGCAAATTCTAAACTTCGCCTAACATCATGATAATAGATGTGACAATGGATGCTATTACCTTCCATGTTGCCAATACTACACCTATACTCTCCAATGTAAGCCCACACACACTATATAATATGCACAATCATAAACAAAATGGAGAAGACTTGATTTAGGAAAGGGAATTAAATAACTTGCTTATTGAAGATTTAACACAAATATAGCTGGATCACAACCTTGCATTTCTGAAACGACATGTCTAATGCCCAGGATCAAGGCCTCTGGGGCTAGATTTCCTGAGATTCCAATTCTGGTTCTATCACTACTAGCTGTGTGACTCTAGATAAGCACTTAATCTCTCTGATCCTTAGTATCTTCATCACAAAATGAAAATAAGATCGGAATCAGCATCTCTCCGTAACATACAGGGTGTTTGACTCACAGTAAGTGCCGGAGATACGTGTGTTATTGTCGTTGTTATACTTAATTATGCAATGAAAACACAATTTCTTTCTTTGCTAAAACCAAGTCAGTCTTCCTAAAGAGCTACCTCCATGCTAAACTGGGAGGGGGGTGAAGGATGTAGTACAACACTGAACTCACGTATTTAACTTCATCATATTCTTTACAGGTTGAATGGCTGCTTGTGGCTTTCTTTTAACTCTATGGCAAAAAGTTTTGCGTCTCTTTCTCTTCCTATGCTTGATCTTCCATTCCCTCTTCCTTACCATTAACTTCAAGAGGATTATAATTATTCATATAGTCAAGGCAAAAAGGAAAACATAACTCATTATGAAAAAGCAAGAAGTATGCCAGGTCCAAAGAGAGCTAATATTAATGTAGTTTTCCTGGCACCAGCTTCTGTCTGCATATCTAGAATAGAATCTTCTACCATACTACCGAGACAAAACTCCTAAGTTTATTCTAGTCCATCTGATTCTCTGTAGAAGAATTCAAATGCATCCCTCTGTCCTGATTCTCAACCTTCTGTTCATCCGATGTCACAGTGCTATAGAAACAGGACAGAAATGACATTAAGGAGATTACAAGTAGAAGAGACCCGAGCCCACTGGGCAGTTTGCTACTTAAGACTTGGCAATTCTGTTAGACCAGGGTTTTCAGAACATGAATAAATCCAGTCAGCTTCAGTTCTCTGGAAGGAAAGTTTCAGCATTTATTTGTTTAATCTCTCCAAAGCAGTCCAGAAGCATTACCTGAAGGCAGAACTTCGAATTGGATTTCTGGTCCCAGAGGACACCAATGTTGCTGCTAGCGTCGGCCTAAAGCCCTAGTTTGTAACAAGCACATTTGCAGTTAGAGTCTATTAATAAACTGACGAAAGCTCACCAGTTAAAAGCTGGAGAATGCTATTTAATGCACTCTTTTGCTTTTAATGGACTGAAACCTGTTAAAATGCTGCTAAATAATAAGACAAATTTTTCCTGCAGTTGAAAGAGGGACAGGAGTACACACACACACATGCAGGCACACACTACTGAGAGATTAATTTTCATAGGCTTGACACCAAAAAGCAGCTGGAATGGAGCAAAACCTTAGAGTCTAGAGGGTCCAAGGAGCTCCACAGACAGTCTGGAGATGAAACTCGAGATGTTTCACTCAGACAGAACTATGATTACATTATCAACTTTTCCTGGGGCTATTAAATCAGTGGAGCAAAAAATAGGCACATTTGGTCCACAGAAAGAGAGAGCTGAGGATAGCAGAGAGAGGATTAAAATGGCACAACAGATGTCTCGGGGCTCTCATATCAAGGTGCATGCTCAGAAGGGCTCTTCCGGGGGCCCTAATGTGGAAAATGGCTTATTGAGCGCAAAAATGAGAGAAGTCAGGGGATGGACTTTTAAAGACTTTCCTCATTCTTTAACTTCCCAGATGGGCTGTTTCATCTATTTTGGATTTGTGATGTCACACCAACCCATTGATGCAGTCATTTGGGTGAGACTTTCGCTTTTGTGATCGCAGTAACAATTAAGCACACAGTCAACAGTTGCTTCTCCCTTGCCTTCTAGAAACATTCGTCTGCCAGCCCCACCCTGTACAATGGGTTGTCCTTGACCTGCAAGAGGTTCCAGACCTCCAGGAGACGATGAAGCTCTTGGTTGGTCAGAATGTGGCCTTAAGGTTAAGGACACCTCGCTCTTCTGGTTATGGAGGCCACTTTCTGATTTCCTTCCCCTTTGGTCTGGATTTAGATTTACAACTGTCCTCCAAAAACTTGAGGCTATCCATCCATGTATTTCTAATTTCTTTTTTTACTTCAAAACATGGCTCCGGTGCTTTGAATTTCATTTTAAATTGGATTTAGCTCTTGCTTGCCTTAGCTACCATGATCAGTACGACCTTTCTATTATTGTCTCAATTTCTCTCTTGCTTCCCAAATCTTGCCCTGCCTCTTTTATTGTAGCTGTGAATGAAATGGAATGGAATGGAATGGAATGGAATGGAATGGAATGGAATGGAATGGAATCGAATCGACGATCGAATCGAATCGAATCGAATAGAATAGAATAGAACAGAACAGAACAGAACACCACTGTGGCAGATTTCATTTACAAAAATGGTTCCTGTCTTACAGGACCATCTTATACTGTGACTGCCAGTCTGCCATCATTGGGTGGAATCTAGGCTCTTTTCCCTTGGGTCAGTCTCAACCAATAGAGTGCAGTGGAAGGATATTATGACTTTAGGCGGTAGGTTATAAAAGGAAATAAAGCTTCAGCTTAGCTGCCATTTTGGGATCCCGATGTCATGCTGGAGCAACCCAGGGCATATGGAGAGGCCACCAGTAGTGCTCTAGCAGATAAACCCCTGTTGAAGTTCCAGCCAAAAGGCAACATCAATAGCCTGACATGCAGGGTCAGGAAGATCTTGAAATCATTCCACCACAAGGTGCCATTTGACTATAAGCACACAGAAGACGGCTCCCCTACTCCTCTGCCCAAGCAAAAACTGCCCACTGAATTTCAATATCATGAGAGACACAAATAATGTAATACTAATAATATTGCTAGTAAGATCCTAATAATCATGACAGAAATGGATAATAAATTATTTTTTCACCAAAAAAATGGTTTGTTTTCCATAAATACACAGATAATTGGAAAAAAAATAAGTAGCTGACTATGCAGAGGCATCTAGACTAGGGATTTGCAAAATATGGCCAGTAGGCCAAATCCAGCCTGCTGCATGTTTTAGTAAATAAAGCTTTACTGGACCACAGCTCAGTCATTTACATATGGCCAGTGTCTGCATTCACGTGGCAGTGTCAGAGCTGAGTAGTGTGACAGAGAGTACATGACCCACAAAGACTAAAATATTAATACCTAGTCTCGTTACAGGAAAAGTTTGCTGAGCTCCGATCTAGACAAATGGCTGACTTTTCATTTCTTTTCCATTCTTCTATAACTTTTGACAGTGGATAGTTCCCATTTTGCAACCTAATATACTTATTTCCTACCCAGTTATGTAAAATTTTATATTAATCTGCACACTAAAGGTAGAGCTACACATACATATTCATGCATTTAGGTAAAATTTTCATTAAATGCAAATACACCACAGACATTCTAAATAGTCGTATATGGGGTTTTCATAACGGTAATGTGAAATCAAGTATGCATTGAGGAACCCAAAATTAAATATGGTCATTGACCAAGAAATGTGACACATTATGGTAAAATGTTTTATTTTTCTTTCTGTAATAAGAAAACAGCTAATAATATTGGCAACTCATGACTGTTCAGAAGTTTACATTGGGTAGGATTTTGATGAAAATAAAACAAATGTTTCCTCAGGTTTTTAACCAAAGGTAAATGTTCTTAAAGGCCAACATCTAAACTTAATTAATCTGATGACAAACTACCCGCAGGTTGAATGGGCTTGCTATATGGATTTTAAGTGTATTCTATGTGAAAAAAAACGACTTTGTCAATCAAGGCCAACATGGCATGATTCCTTCTTTTCTCTTTGCATTACAACAGATTACATTTCTGCAGCATACAAGTAAAAAAAAATATTGAAAACAAACAAACAAACAAAAACAACTATCTTACCCTCCTCTGTTAATTGCAAGTTTGATGGAAGATGTTACCTTTATCCTTTTGAATAAAGGGAATAATAGTGGACAGAAATACTCAGTGGACTTCACAACCTGGACAAGTAAGTTATTCTACCAACATTCCAACCATAGCTATTAGGTTAGTGGTTTTTAACACAAAGACACATACCCTGGTTGGAATCTTGGATTACTCTAAAGTAAGAAACGTTTTCACCTCCTGTTTGAAAAACCTTTTCAAAATCCATTCACCCTTTAGGGTCAGGAGTACTTCTGGCCCCCTTCCTAGAAACAAAAGTTAACAAAGATTGTACCTGGAAAAAACAAAAAGACGGACACTACATCATTGACATATTTTTCCATAGTATGTGCAAATGAGAGATTTATGAAATGTTTCTACTAGTAGGGAATTAAATATAATTCTGTCCTATTACTGATACATGTAGTTTTCTTTAAAGCAAAGTCTTTAAAATGGGAATGACAATAACTCAGAAATAGCTGTTTATATTTTTAATTTTTCTGTATGAGTATAAAATGCAATGATTTATATGATGAAGTATTGAAAATTTAAAAGCTATACAAATAAAAACTACTTTGTTTTTCCTGTTTAGGAAATTGCCAGCTTTATAGGGAAAACAATTTATGACCTTGAATTCCAGATTACATTACCTTATTCTTAAATATCACTATATGCTAATCTAAAATGTCTTAGCAGCATAGAAGTAGGCTTGCATTTATGGGCCCTGAACCAATTCTTTCTGGGCTACTGGATTTTCAATTACCAAAATTACTGCACTAAATATCACCTTAGTTGCCTGAAAGAATTAAAGCAGATTTCCAAAGTAGAAATTCTTAGGAGATGATACATGAGATTCTAATTTCTTGCAATGTAGGTAATCTTGTGTCTTTATATGCTAGTTTTGTTATATTCATTTAGAAAAATTAACACGTGACTGCGAATAAAAGCCCTTTTGTTTCTTTTGTAGTTTTGTTCTTGCAGAGAATTCTGTCACTGTGTAGACAGCATCACAAAATCACACAGAAAAACTAAGGCTGGAATGGTTTCACATGCAATTCCTAAATTATCTACTATAAATTTTACATAGAGAGATCAAAGATGTTATTTTCCAATACACAGGAAGCTCTTTTCTGTCTGGAAAAATAATAAAAATAACAGTATGGTTTTCATTAACAAAATATAGAGCAACAAAAAGCTTTGGCCCTTAACCTTATCTTCTTTAACTAGCTTCCATACAGGTGAAAACCACAATAAAGATGTGAAGAGCTTAATTGTGGGCAGATGCACGCATTAGAATCTTTTAACAGGTCCAAGGTCTGATATGCACAGGAAAATTTAGGGGTGTTAAGAGTGTTTTGCAAAATAAGTGGAACTATCTTGGGTCATCTACAGATGTGGTGATATCAATCAGCAACCCAAATTGGGACTAGTGCTCAGAAGGATTACAGGGTGATCCCACGTTTTGCTGTCTAAGAGAAGACAGCAAGGCAAAATGAGTCAGAACTCGGTTCAAACCGTAGCTCTGCTTCTCACAAATTTGTTGACCTCAATCAAGTTCTTTAACTCAGAACACAGTTTCTTTATCTGCAAATTAGGAATGCTTGTTTCCAAGAGTTAGGTACTCCCCATAACCTCCGCAAGCCTCTAGCCTTGAAGTTCTAAACCACTTGGGGTAGCCTTCTGTTATGTCTTCTTCACTAAAGTGAGTCACTAGAACATGGTAGTTACATCTAAAGACAGCAAATACTGAGTACCTGCTAAATGTTGGTTAAATGAATAACATTTCATCAAAGGAGTTATTTTAGGAATTACATGCCCTTGACATTAAGTTTAGCATACACCAGTTAATACTCGTTCCCTTCTACCTCCGTCATATGAAAGGGTCATTCCAGCCGCTCTAGACTTTCATGGTGCCATTACCTGCTATTTTCTCCTGACAAATCAAGTCCTATCATAGATTATATTTTGGGTTTATTTCTTGTTTTCCCAACAAGACTGAAGACACCCTAAGGCAGAACTCCTAATAGGCATCTTAGTTTTCATTCCTGCCTTATCTTACATATTGCAAAAATACTTGCAGATGAATGAGTAAGTATGACTGAACAGATGGATAAAAGAACAAATAAACAACCTAGAGTTTATAAGTCAAACTCTCAAATATCTGGCCATTTCAGAGAGGGGTGGGGGAGTTTTTGTTTTCTACAAGCTCTTCTACGTCTTTAGCTGCATTAAGGAAATACATGATTTTTTTTTTCTTATTTTACTTAATTCCATTAGAGAGCTGGCAGGAAAACAGAAGGCGGGACAATAAATAAAAGTAAGGTCCAAATGGGTCAGTATCATTACTGCTACACATTCTGCATCTTGACCTTCCCCTTGGAGTTTGGCCAGGAACCAACTGTTAGTCTGAGAGTGATTGATTTGAGCAATCACATAAGTGTAAAATGTCGGGGCTGCCTCTAAACTGAGTCATAACAAAAGCAAAGCAAAGTAAAGCAAAGTGGCACAGATTCCACCCCATGGAGTTAAATATGCTCTCTGTCCTCAAATTTAACCGGATGTCAGAACTTATAGTTAGTACATAGTCAATCTGATTCAATACAGCTTTTTAAAATGTTCTCAACTCTCATTAGAAAGTGGAGTAGCATGGTAATTTAATGAGGAATCTGACTGTAATTATGATCATTAAAATAGTAACTTAATTTTATGCTGTCTTTGGAAAATGCTCAACCCAAAGTTTGCACATTCAAATTCTGAGTTACACTGGTTTACATCTTTGATTTGTATTACAAAGTGGCTAAATATGATAGATTTCAATTAGTAAAATGTATTGACTATATGCATTCAAATCATTACTAAATTTTGAAGTGTGTGAGTTTTCACTGTTAAAAGAATTCTTAGGATGATCTTCCTGAAAATAAAATTAAAACAGAACTATTTATTGATACTTTTAATGTAAAACTAGGAGCTTGGACAAAGACACATGGTGTAAAGGTATATGTTCCATCAAGGAAGGGAAAATTTTATGGGGTTGACAAGTAGGAAAACATACGATTTCAATAAGTGCTAGGACAGAGCTTATGTAGAAGCCTGGAAACAGGAACCAGTCGGGCAAAGAGTGTGAATTCATTTCTATGAATCCATGCACATATGCACTGGCACACAACTTGTACATCCTCTGTGCATCAGTATGTGATGCATTGGATAGGTTGAAGTATACAGGAGGGTTTTTCTAATGTTTTGTGTTTTTCTTTTTTTGAAAGAGAGAGAGAGAGAGAGAGAAAGAGAGAGAGAGAGAGGGCACATGGGGGAGGGGCAGAAAGAGAGAGATACAGAATCCAAAGCAGGCTCCAGGCTCTGAGCTGTCAGCACAGAGCCCAAGGCAAGGCTCAAACTCATGAACCATGAGAAAATGACCTGAGCAGAAGTCAGACACCCGACCGACTGAGCCACCCAGGTGCCCTTTTTATTTTTTAAAGTTTATTTATTTATTTGTGTGAGGGAAAGCACGAGTCAGGGAGGGGCAGAGAAAGAAAGAGAAAGAGAATCCCAAGCAGGCTCCTCACTGTCAGCACAGAGCCCAACACAGGGCTCGAATCCATGAACCATGAGATCATGACCTGAGCCAAAGCTGGACGCTTAACCAACTGAGCCACCCAGGTGTCCCTAGAAAAGATTTTTCTAAGCAAAAGAACATCTACACCTTGCTTGCAACCCTCAAGTGATTTTCTTGGGTTGGAATTAAGGACAGATATGGAGGACTGACAGAACAGTAGTTCTGGAGCTAAATCCCTGTGATTCAAGGGCTAGACTACAAACAAGTTTTGATGCCATGTTTAAGAGTTTGAATTCATAGAACATAAGTAAAAGTATAATTCTTAATTTAAATATCTATTTCAGTTTGGGTTTTACTAAGAGTTCAGTAGAGCGGCGCCTGGGTGGCTCATTCGGTTGAGCGTCTGACTCTTGGTTTCAGCTCAGGTCATGGCGTCACTGTTCACGAGTTCAACCCCTGTGTTTGGTTCTGTGCTGCCAGCTTAGGATGTTTTTCTCTCCCTCTCTCTCTGCCCCTCCTCCACTCACACTCACTCTTTCTCTCCCTCTCAAAATAAATTAAAAAAAAAAAAAAAAAGAATTCAGTAGAAGTTTATGTCTCCTGACTGGAAGTAATGTGCTGTTGACATGTTTGGTTCCACATTTCCTGTCTATCACTATTAGATAGCAAACTTTTCCCTTTTCCAATCTACAGACAAGGTTCTGTAATGGCCCACATATTTTTTTACTGATGCTCACTTCACATTCTGTCATATTTGATCATTGCTCAACAACTTTTTTTGTTATAGTTATTATTCAGCTTTAAGAATTATTATCTTGCCATTGAAATAGTCGATCATCATATAAGCGTGTGTCTCCTCAATTCCTAAGAATGACATAAAAGTAGGGAAAAAAATTCCCTCCATGAATTAAAACAAAACAAAACAAAAAGAACACATACGAACATACACAGAGACACAGATGTTTCCTGAACTATGGCATCTGTAGGCAAAGCCACCAGGAGCTTTAATTTAATTTTTAAAATTCATCCAGATGTCTGGGTTTTCAAAGATGCTGGCTAGGTGTTTAACTTATCATTTATTTTAAGATTTGATATTTCTGGTTTAAAAAAAAAGAAGTCACATATACAGAGGGTGTACACATACACACAGCATGCATGCATGCACACACAAACGCACACAAGTTAGCGAACCAGTTGCTTTAGATGCTAACATAAAATTATACACTAGCTTGTCAAGTTACTCTTAATTCCCTTCTTATCTTGCACAGCATACACCTGCACCTGAACAAAGCTGGATGACAGGTCCTTTAGAAAGTTTAGGTCTCTAACTGCTTCACTCATTCATTATGTTGAGGAAGACAACATGTTCTTGTCCAGATGAATAATTCATTGCGAAATTCTTCTGTGATTCAAGGAGCAGTTTTATATAGTGTATCTAAGACAAAACCTTTATCAGCCTAATAGGACCAGCAAAATACCATTCATCTTGATTTCCTCATGCACAAGAAGAACAGGGTAGAATATTTTGTGTTATTTCCACGTCATCTCTAATATACAATTTGTCATCACTGATTCACATACAAAGATGCTGGAAACATAATACTCAAATAAGGGTTAATTTTTTTTCCTTCTGAATTTCCCTTCTCCTTTTCAGTCTCTCTGGGGATCTGCGGCCAGCACACTCTGCTGGCACTTATCATACATCTTGAGAAGGGAATACTTGATACAGCCTCTTTCTCTGGCCAATCTGAAGCATGTCATGAACTGGTGCTAAGAAAAGAAAAAGCAATTTAAGCATAAATGTTCTCACAATGGTGCTTCAACTCCTGCCCCAAGAGGCATGCAATGGGGTCCTTTATCATAGTAGTGATTGTCCCAGGGAGGTTTTGTTTGGAAGAATGGGTCAGAAAAGAAAGACCCCAGGAACTAGCACAATTTCCACAAAGCCAAGAGAGGCATCTGTATATTACTGCATCAGATCTTCAAGGGCTGAGAGAGATGTGTCCCTTTTCAAATGACTTTGTATTGCTTCTTAAATTTCAACAGACCTATAGATGCGTAAGCCACAAAAGTGTTTGTTTCTCTTTGTAAAGTTAATGTGCAATGTTGATTGTGAAACCTATGTAGTGGGATACTTCAGGGACAGGCATTAAAGATGGAATCTTGTATATAAATAAATCTGTGCTTAATAGTTATATTTATGTATGATATATACTATACCATATCTTATATACAAATATTTAATATAATATCAAAGATACATAGCTTTCTGATATCAAGCTCAGCTTATATTTCATTATCAGTTTGAACATTTGGGACATTTTTTTGAAGACTATGTCAAGGAAAACAAACTTCTCCCATCTTCCTTATGAAAACAGAACAAAGCTAATTCCCACTTGTCCTCCATTAAAACCCGTGTATTTATTTTCTAAATGACATTGGACTCAATATTTCCTTACAAACTATTCATCTACCACCTCTATTTCTAGTTTACCATTCTCATGATTTGGCTTCTACCTAAATAGAAGGGAAAAAAACTGTTTGTGCTTGGCTCTGCCTGGCACTGGGCCTATTATAAACAGCTGACTCCAGAGGATAGCTCTTAGGAACAAAATCAGAAAGGGAAAAACCCGGATTCTGCGACCTTATAACTGACTGACTTTCTCAAAGGGGCTTTATTTCCAATGTATTTGCTTTCAATCACTGGCCATCATGTTACATCAGATATCTTTTTTTTATCATCAGAAAAGTCTCATTATCACTCCAAGTGCCTGACCAAATAATGTGAATTCTAATAAATGCTTAGAGTCAATCATTAACCCAGAGCAAGTAAATATTCTTTTGCATTCCTAGAGCTTCTCAACAATAGATTCAAGAATATTTTACTCTCAGCACCTTTGAATCAGATGAATACAATATTCTTGTATTATAATTTTAAATTTAAGAAAAGAAAAATACAGGAAAAATGAATACAAAGAAGACTAAATCATAAGGGTGAATAGTGCAAATTTAAATAACATAGTGACTTTATCTAATGAATATATTTGCAGTTCACTGAGACATCATAAAAAGAATTACGTACTGGAACCAGGAAGAAATGTTCTCAGATCTTACCGGTTAGATGACTGAGGTAAATCTATATACTCAATATATAGGCTAATTAACTCATGAAAGAGAGTCACCAAGGAAGCATCAGAAATGTCAAGTTTTCTTTACCTGCACAACTAGAGAATCTCAAAACAAATAAACAAACTTTAGGAGTTAGACTTGATGACCTTTATGAAAACTCTGAAATTTGATGAGCAATATCTCTAAATTCCTTAGATTAATGAGAACCATTGTCCTTTCATGGAACTATCTATGCATAAATATAAAAGTCTAAAGCTGTGCTATGCTCCCTCATTCAAGAACAAAAACACGAAATTGATTACTTCAAGTTTTAAACTATTTATTGTATTTCATATAAGCAGTACTCTGTAAAAAAATAAATAATCAGACTAATCGAGTACACACTGTCAATAAACATGTCATGTAGCAATAGGAAAAGGCAAAGACCTACAAAAATATATTTTAAGAAGAATATGATAGAGTAGTTAGGTATGAATTCTTATGGGATTTGAGATGCAGAGACAACAGTGATATACTTTTAAGAGAGAAATTTAGAAGAACAGTAAGAAATGAAAACAGAAAAATGAGGTATGATTTTAGTTGAGAATATTTCAGGTGAGCAATAAAGTTTGGAAAGGTAGGTTGTGGTCAAACCACAGAGGACCATGAGGCTCAGCAAGAAGGTACGTTGAAAGATTCTGAATGGGTAGGTCCTCTCATCTCCCTGTATAAAATAAATGGACAGGAGAATGAAGAATTTGGTTGTTCAGGGACAAGAATGGAGACAGCTGGACTTGCATGGAGGCCAGGGCAATTGTATGGGCAAGGCAGAGATATACAAGGCCAGGTTAAAGGTAGTAACCAAGAGGAAAAGGGTAAAGGATGGTTTCTGGGGATGGGAGGGGAATGGATTCCAACAACTGAATACATGTGTGGACTGAGATAAAGGAAGTGACATAGCCAACTAGGAAGTTTCAACTCTGTGAACTGCAGGACAAAAAAGGAAAGAAACTAGGAAAGACAGAATGGAGAGAAAATTGGGGATGCTGGTGAAGGTTAGACATGTTTTTTTGTTTTTTGTTTTTTTTTTTTTTTGGACCTGTGAAAAGAGGTGCTGACAAGCCACCTAAGTGAGTGGCTAATAAGCCATGGAAAGTCAGGTCGAGTTTCAGCCTAGAAATGTGGAATGCTGAGATATGCAGGCACAAGTCATAGTTGAAGCCATGGAGGAATGCTGTGTTACTGCTCATCAGTATCTGCTTCCCCTCCACGGAGGAGATTATTCTTCCCCGTCCATGATAATCAAGCTTGACCATGGGACTTGACAAAGTAAAGTGAGAAGAATATTATATGTCACTTCCATTAAGAAGCTTTAAGAGCCTATTGATTCACAATCTTCTTTTCCCACCTGGTACAGAACTGGTAATGTCCAGCTAGTGACTGCTTCATTCGCCTAGCCTAGAGTTAAATTAACATGGAAAAAACCCACAGCTAGTATGTACTGTGAGTGAGAAATAATTAGTTATTGTAAAAGCCACTAGGATTTGGAGGTTGTTTATTACTGCAGTGTAAACTAGCCTAACTTAACTCACTGACCATGGGAATGAATAAGATTACCCAAAAAGGAAAACTAAAGAAAGATCAGAAGCTGACCAAGCCTGGGACTTAATTCCACGATTTTGAATTTGCCATTTCATAGGGGGGAAAATGAGTAACATTTGGTAAATTACTTTGAGAATATTTAATTTTTGTCGTTACCTTTTCTGTATAAAAACTTCACTAAAAAACGTGCTAGATCAGACAAAATCATTTAGCCATATTTCGACATGTTTGCTCCTTGAATTATTCTCTAATGATTAGTAACCATTCTAACATACCAACAATTTTGAGTGTTAAATATATTTTTAACATATTATTTTTATCTGTAAATTTTTCTTTGTGTATATTCACTAACCTAACACTCAGATCATGAGAAATAAAATTATGCTTTAATGTTAGGGAGTCTCATCTTGCCTAGAGGTAAGGGGACTAGGCTTTTCATGAGCAGTTGGTGGTTGATCACCGAGTATTATCTTTTGCTCACCATGCCAGCATGCAGACTGACATGGGTGATGACAAAAAAAAAATCCCAAAATTATAGTTAGTGACTAAGAGCTTACCCCGCAGGTCATTTAGACATATTTGTTATTCCAAGGCAGCAATTAAAACTCATAATATATGATTTAGGAATTTAACAGAAATTGTCGAAATTACTTTTATCAAGTAGATTTGCAATGAAACTTTTTTATGACTAATCTATTTCTTATATTTTAGAGAATCCCAGGAAATCCTCCAAATTAATGTTCTAATGCAAGTCCATATCACTTCTCGTCCTTTTCTCTGTTGTTGTCCACCCTTCTTTAAGTTCTTACCTACCAAATCATTGTATACTTAGCATGTTTAAAAGCAATTAGTTTTTTTGTACAGTTGGATTATTTAATTAAGAATGGTTTGGTAAAATTAGTAAAATGTGATTTAATGCAGCTATATCTTTTATGTATGGATAAGTCCACAAATCACAAAACAACCTTGCATATTAAGCAGTAGGGTTAAAATTTATTGTTGAAAAATATATGATCCTTGACTCTAGAGTCTTATTTCTCTCTCCTTCTGCCCCCAAGTATTTAACCATTCTAGAAAACTATCTCAGAGATCCATATTGTTTTCAGGGTTATACTTCTTCCTAATCAATATGGAGAAGCAGACAGTAATAAAAAGGACCCGCAAGAGTTTTAAGAACACTCCAATTTGTCAGTGTAGGTACCTCTAATTTATTTTGGAATACAAATGGTAAGAAGGAGACATGTCTCTGAAAGCAAGAGAAATAAAAACAAAAATTAACTATTGGGACCTCATCAAGATAAAAAGCTTCTGCACAATGAAGGAAACAATCAGCAAAACTAAAAGGCAATCGACAGAATGGGAGAAGATATTTGCAAATGACATATCAGATAAAGGGTTAGTGTCCAAAATCTATAAAGAACTGACAAACTTAACACCCAAAAAGCAAATAATCCAATGAAGAAATGGGTAAAAGACATGAATAGACACTTCTCCAAAGAAGACATCCAGATGGCTAAAAGACACATGAAAAGAGGTTCAACATCGCTCATCATTAGGGAAATACAAATAAAAACCACATTGAAATACCACCTCACACCAGTCAGAGTGGCTGAAATTAACAACTCAGGCAACAACAGATGTTGGCGAAGATATGGAGAAAGGGTTGCACTGTTAGTGGGAATGCAAACTGGGGCAGCCACTGTAGAAAACTGTGTGGAGATTCCTCAAAAATTTTAAAATAGAATTACCCTAGACTCAGCAATTACACCACTAGGAATTACCCAAAAGATACAGGAGTGCTGATTTGAAGGGGCACATGTACCCCACTGTTTATAGGAGTGCTTTCAACAATAGCCAAATTATGGAAAGAGCCAAAGTCCATCAACTGATGAATGGATAAAGAAGTTGTGGTATATATACAATGGAATACTACTTGACAATGAAAAAGAATGAAATCTTGCCATTTGCAACAATGTGGATGGAACTGAAGAGTATTACACTAAGCAAAATAAGTCAATCAGAAAAAGAAAGATATCATCTGTTTTCACTCATATGTGGAATCTTAGAAACTTAACAGAAGACTATAGAGGAAGGGAAGGAAAAATAAATTATAAACAGAGAGGGACGCATACCACAATACAATCTTAAATACAACAGAGAACAAACTGAGGGTTGGTTAGGGAGTGGGGAAAATGGATGATGGGCACTGAGGAGGCACTTGTTGGGATGAGCACTGGGTGTTTTATGTAAGTGATAAATCACAGGAATCTACTCCCAAAGCCAAGACTACAACTGTATACGTGTATGTTAGCTAACTTGACAATAAATTATTAAAAAAAAAAGAATCACCTCCCCCCCCCAAAAAAAAAAAACTAACAAAAAACAAATGGGTAAGAAGGGTGATGAAATGATGGAGATTTCTTGGGCTACTTTTCATGTGTAGTTTTGTGGAAATCCCAATTTATGTATAGAATTCAGCTTAGAACATCTGGTAAGTGTGCTGAAATTGTTAGTATTACAACCTATAGGACTTTTCTTTCTGGATAAAGGTTCCCCTGAATTAGGAAAGCAATGCACTTTTTTTTTAATTTGAGAGAGAGAGAGTGAGAGAGCAGGGGAAAGAGCCAGAAGGGGGAGTGAGAGAGAAAGAGAGAGGGAGAATCTTTAACAGGCTCCACGCTCAGTGCAGAGCCTGACAAAGGGTCACAAGCCTGGGATCATGACCTGAGCCGAAATCAAGAGACAGATGCTCAACTGACTGAACCACCCAAACACCCTGGAAAGCAATGTACTTCTGATATTCATAGCTTTCTTCTTTTGGCTTTGGGATATCTGTACTAACTTACAGACTTTGCTATCCTTTTTGTCCTTCTGGAATTTTCTCTAGCGTCAGCTTGAAAGGGTACTTCACTATTTCAACACCATTCCAGCCATTAGGTAAATGCTGGCATCTCCACTGGGAATTTGTTTGTTTTATGTGGGATCTCTCCCACAGCCCAATCCAAAACTTGTTTCTATTTAATTTGTGAAAGAACAGAGCCTTGAGGACTCCCACCCTTTCCATCATAGTTTCTAAGGTTGAGGGGTAGAGGTATGTATTCATAACTCATCTATGTAACAGAGAAAATATGCACGGGAGTGTTTCCTAACCCAAGTTAGCACCTTCACCCTCGATGTACACACATACTCTTAAATGATGAGAATCCTCAACAGGATTTTTCACCTTTTAAAATGGATTCGAGTAACCCAAATAGCTTTATTGATAAAAATATCTAAGAATAGAAAAATTTGGGGATAAGCAAAAAGTGTATATCAAATTCCATGTCTTTATATCATACTATTTTTTTTGGTTCTTACTACCTACTATCTTCTTGCAAAAAAAATAATAATAATTCTTTATGGCAAACATGGCTTTAGAGATCTCAATTTGTGCCTGTAAATCTGGGAGCAGAAATTATCCTCATCTCCTTCATCACTGCTCATTGTCCTACAGCCCCCAAAGTAAGGCAGTGAAATTTCAGTTAATAGAGAAAAGATTAATGCTTTCTCAATAAGGTTTTACATCTAAATTAATAAGATGGCATAATCCAGTTCTCGCTCTGGATACCAAAGAATTGAACATGACAAGCACTTCTTTTCCCCTTTAGTATGTTGTGACACAAAATTGGGTGAATCAGAGAACCAAAGGAGTGAGAGAAAATGCAGCCATTCAATAGACATTTTACTCAGTACCTACACCATACTAGGGTACAAAGATGAGACGTGTACCCTCAGAGAGTACTCAAGGTTCTCAGGGAGTAGGAGGCATAATGCAACTACCCATAACACTTAGGTAAAGGACATGAAATATGTCATGGGAACTCGTAGTGAACATTATTATCCCTTATAGATTTGCATAGGAGTAAGCATCTCCTCCAGATCGTTTGAGTAGTCTATACATGTCTAATGTGTAATACATAAAACAAAGTTTGCTTTAATCTGTTCTATTTGTTCACTATAGCATTTTACATTTTCATCTGTTATGGCTGGAAGATTCTCTTCTACTTAAGATATTACTATTGGTGATCATATAAATGCTTTGTTACCATTGTCATTTGTAGGGATTAGAAAACAACTGACATGTACCAGCCATTGTGTTCTAGAAAAGGATTTATTAACCATACAGCCATGAGTCACACAGAACTTCTTTTTATGTAAATACCGAGGACAGGAGGTCTTATATTTAAAAACACTAGCTTAGGGAAACCCCACTGGCTTCCCCTGCCATGAATTAATGGGTTATTTGCAGGAGCTATCCCAAAAGGCCATTCAGAGGTCATTATTTCACTGTGAAGACTCTGTTAAAAAGAGTAATTGGTATCAATAACACTTACCTGAGTATGCAGAGGGAAGGTTACCCAGCCATAACAAGCCCAGAATCACATAGCCACTACTTAAAACAATGCGATGTTTGGGATTTATGAGAATAAGTCCTGTCAGTAATAATGCCCTTATTTGAAGGGGCCTTCTCGATTCATTTGGCATACGCTGCAGTGTATTCACGGTTAAATCAAATCTACCATGCAGTTTATAGGCTAAGGGGATGCATACAAGAGGTCAACAATACACACTGAAAAGGTTTACTTCTTAAAAGCGTGGCTTCAAATGCCTTTATGCTTTCATGTTCCTCTAAAATAGACACAGGACTGTTTCAAAGGCAAAATCTGCAACATAACTAGTGATTATCTTCATCAATTGCTTAAGGGTATTGGAAAAATGAGGGGGCAACAATTATCATTACACAGAAAGATGGATCAAGCATGACTCGATGCGGCAGGAACATAAGGAAAAAGACATGGATCTAGACAAGGGAAGGAACCCCCAAACAACGATGATGACAACAACAACAAAGATCATCGCTTAACCTGTTTTGTCAGAGCTGGTATTGATGGTATTGGTAGTGATGGAGGTGAAGGTAGTCTTTGCGCTGTCCTTGGCAGTTACAGATTTCTGCTTATTTTTCATGGCTTCCAGTGCTTTGAGCTTCTTGGCATGTTTCGTGCCTTTGTAGTGGGCCGCAGCCTGGCTCTACAAAGGAGAACAAAATGAACCATGCAATCAGGCTCATTTCTAAACTGGCATTCTCTGTATTACTGCAAATACAGACTCCCTTTCAATAATAGGTACCATTCAAGCTAATTCTGGCAGTGGCCAAACAGTAGGGTTCTATTTAGAATGATGCTAGAAAGCAATGGCATTCAAGTTCTGAAACCTCGGAACAGAAGGAAGAACTATTCTATTGTTTGTCTTAAGAGAAATGTAGCTGAACAGTAACACACCAACAACATTTTCTTCGTGGAGTGGGAAAAAAATAAGAATTTATACTCATATTCCTCTTGTTCTGCCACAGAAGATGCTGGGCTCCCGAAGATTAACAAGGGACCCAGAAAAGAGTAGCTCTCATCTTCTAGTTCAGGAAATGTGTTTTCTCTTTCTACAATGTGTCTTATTAATACAGTCCCCAACAGGTGTCTACAAGGAAAAGTTCACATATAACAAGGGAAGTGGGCACCCTGGAGACTGAAATTGAAGTTCGAGAGTTCAAAAGCAAATGCACTGCCGAAGTCCAAATGAAGTACACAGAAGCTGGGCAATTTTCTGATTCTTTCTTTCTCCTTGCTTCCTACAGAGGTAGGCTGAGAAATTCAAGGGAGTGGCATTCCTTAAACACATGGATCTTTCATGCCCTGGTCCGTGGTCAGGAGGCTCCAATATGTTTTGAATACTTAATGGAGCCAAAACAATTCTTTTACCTGTGCCTTCTGAGATTTTTTTTTAAAACAGTAATATACTTTTTCCCAAGTTTATATTTTCTTAACATGATTTTGTTGTTGTTGTTACTAGAGAGACACATTAATTGAGAAAGAAAATCATCTTAAAGAATTCTATATTTATTAATGTTTATTGGAAAACAAGGAGTCTCTGTGGCTTGGGGTGGGAGGGGAGTGGGCAGAGAGATTCTTAGATCAGAAAGTTTCCCAGCTCAAAACCCTTAAAACCAAGCCACCTCACAAAGAGGAAACCTCAGTGGAGGACTGTGTCTGTCGGGTTACCCATCACTTCCCATGACTTATTTAAATCCATGTTCCACTCCATGTTTGGGCTCCATTTTGCCAGAAAAAAAAATAACCACACTGTCCTCTTTGTCACAACAACTGTGTTGGGTAGGGTTGTAGGATAAGGTCTTTTTATAAATAGGTAAATAAATAATCCACACCTTCATTTGCATCATTCTGACAAATATTCTCAAAGGACTAGGTACCCTTATTGAAAGAACACTGGACAGGAAATTATATATTAGAAACAGTTTGAACAGAGAGGACACTCATGCATCAGTTACAAGTTTTCCAACAACACATAACATCGAAAGACATAGTGTGAGCCGAAATGTGAAGTTGAGACTTGCTATAGTTAATTGAAGAACCAGTAATAGGTTGGAGTGGGTTGATTCTACATAAAGAATGTCGTTTTGATGGACAGAGTTGTGTCCCTTTTTTCCTGCCTAGTTCTCCTCTTTAATAAATCAAATCCTTTGGCCCTTTTGAGGGCAATATGTATTTTCAATAAAATCCACAATATACACGGTCGTCTTCTCTAGACAGCTGGTTACATACTTTTCCTTAAAGCAAAGTTCCTCTCTTCTCTCTGTCAGCATTCCTACCCCTGACCTAGAAACGAATGTTTATATGTAATACATATTAAGAGACAGGGTTTATATTAACAGTGCTATCTCCATTTATACCTCCAAAATATACATTTAAAGATTCCTAGCAATTCTGCATTCTCAGTAGTATTTCAAATCAGGCGAGACTCTGTTTTAACCCACCAGAGGACCAGGTAAAGTCACTATTTTGGATATTAAGAAGTTTACTCCAAAGTAACCCCTTCAAGTTAAGAGGGTACTTACACCTCCCCAAAATACTCTTTCCACAGGCACAGCTAAGCCAATGCTTCCAATCCAGTGAAACGGCTCAGGCAGCCATAGGGAGAAGGGGGTGATAGAATGAATGATAGTTGGTGGGCTCCCCCCATGTGAGACACCTGATCTATTAAAAACATGATAAAAAATGCATACTCGCTTTTTAATTGAATAATACTCCCAAAGCATCTTGATAATAATAATTTTAATTAAAAATTATCTGACTTAAAAAAAAAAGGTAACTAAGCCATCCCCAAATTTGGAAAAAAAAAAAACAAACCCCACCCAGATCCAAAGTACTATGGAGAGATCAGGACACATAGAATTTAGGGGTAAACACAGAGGGTCAATTGCACTGGAGGCGCCAGTGTGATTATGACAGTGCAGGGCATAAGTGCTGGGGGAGGAGGTGGGCATACAAGTTGGAAACCAAATGTAGACAGATAACCCTTGCTGGACATTTTACATTAGACCTTTATTTAATGTTTGTAGAATTTATTGGACTGCTCTTGGTTTATACTGGTATAAATTTTCTAGCCCATGCATGCACGTTGATGCCATTAACTCTTGATCCATCTTGAAATAGGTGTGTGGTATAAAGGTGTGTTCCTTGTGTAACGGAAGTACATCCAGCGAGCTCCCTTGTATCCCTTTCAGCCACTTCCTGGACTGAAAAAATTATTCAGCCCCATCTAATATTTCTGTGACTGTAGACAAAGCTGAGCCTAAGAGGGAGTCCTGCGGGGAGAGTTTTTAAAAGCAGCAGTTGGCCAGAGCTGTTTCTTTGGGCCTCGGCTGATTTTCCTTTGGGCTGAGAGGCACTGGATGTACCCCACCTCATATTCCCTCCGGGGTTGGTTCCTATTATTAGCCAACCTCTGAATCAAGTCATTCCCAGAGACCTGGGAACCATCAGACACAAGCAACCCATTATTTTTCACAGGGCTGACTCCAAGGTTGAATAAGTGTACTACTTCATTATGGCACACTTCGGCATTCTGTATTTTAAAATTGAAACAGAATCCAATGATCATAGTACACGCAGAAGTTAGCAGAACAATAGAAACTGGGCTTTGACAACTTCCTTTTAAATAATGAGTGTAATATTAGGGTATTGTATAATAAACATCACTCTACCGACCTTGAAATAGCACATGACAGCATGAACTCTAACAAGTGTCATCCCAGAGGCAAGTGCTGACATTAAAGATATGCACACACATTCCTGCAGAATAGAATGATGCCACTTTAAATCATCACCACATCCTAGTCATCAGTAGCCAGTCATACTTTCTCATCTTCAAATATTTTCTTCAGCATTTCAAAATGGCTTCTTGTTTAAACGTAACTAAAGTCCCAAAGTAGACAAAAATAATTGTTAAGTGGCTAAAATTGGGAAAGGAATCTCATTCTTTTGAAACACACACACATACATACACACTTACTTATGTAAGAGGCTTCTTGATAAATCACTATTCTCTTATGAAACTCACTGAATATTACATTAATATTAATATGCATCTATCATTTTATCTCATTAGCACCAATACCTTGTACATTTTTACTCTATGTCTCTTTAATAAGAGGTATCCTAATATGATTTTTAAAAACTAAGTTTATTGTTAGCACATACATGTAGTTACCACAACGTATTAATTTTCATGAACACGTGATTTCAAAAGGCGCATGGTAGTCTTTGCTAGTTTGTGGTATCATGTAATTTTGCCACATATGAAACTGTATTAAATTTAAATGGACATTATGATATTAAAATGCAACAGGAGAAAAAGAAAGTGTGGTTAACAGAGAAGTTGTGATCCATTTCGGAGCAGAGGGTAGAGATAATACCTCAGCCAGAGGAATTCTCTTTCTTTCTTTCTTTTTTAAATAAATTACCTGAGGTTTTTAATTTTGCCTTAGATTGTTGTTTTGAAGATAAAGAAAAAAAATGAGAAAACATGGCATAGTATCTTAAACTCTACAACACTTACTTTAGATTTACATTTTAAGAATTATTTTAAAACTTACTTCAGGAAGAAGTTTAACATTTTGATCTATGCACAGGTGTTTCTACGTTGTGTACACTCACTCACATTTAATACTGAAGCAGTGTGCACAGCTCAGCCCTATGGGTTAGGGCCAGTGTGCATTTTAAATTGGTCAGCAGCAGATGGGGCACCTGGGTGGCTCAGTTGGTTGAGCGTCTGACTTCGCCTCGTCATGATCTCATAGTTCATGAGTCTGAGCCCTGTGTCAGGCTCTGTGCTGACAGCTCAGAGCCTGGAGCCTGCTTCGGATTCTTTGTCTCCCTGTCTGCCTGTCCCCACTCATTCTCTGTCTCTCAAAAAATGAATAAATGTTAAAAAAATTAAAAAGTCATAAACTGGTCAGCAGCTTATTAAATATTTTGAATATCACTTTTGTATAGACCAGCAGATTTCTATTCTATCATATTCTGTCTTAATTATTGTATCTTAATTCTTACATTATCAACTCTCAGTTTCATTTAATGTTGATAGAAATAAAGACATACAACACCCAGTGGTTGTTTGGAAACCAATTTGACAATAAATTGTTAAAAAAAAAAAAGAAAAAAAAAAGAAATAAAGACATAGTTCTCAAAGGGTGATGTCCAGACCAGGAGTCACAGTGGCAGCTGGGTTAATAGAGATACAAATTCTCAAACTCTATCCCAGACCTACTGTCAGAACCAACAGGGTGGGGGCTCAGCACTCCAGCTTCTACAACCTGTTCAGAAGCTTACAATATATATCCAAGTTTCAGAACCACTCATCTCAAATACTAGAGTGTTTTCTTCGAAGATGGCCCCTTCTTTAGTAAATAGCCAAAGTCTAGATTTTTAAAAGAGTAGTATTTAATCATTTGAAGATTTAATATTTAACACTTACTAAATCTGAAAAACGGGTATCACCCAAGAAAAACTAAGTCGTATCAAGAAATAAAAAATAACTCCAATACACAGGCAGTTGGGGGAGCTTCTACAAAGAGGGATGGACGCAAAAGAGCAAATCAACCTTGGTGATCTCCATAAAACCTCACAGAAGTGTTTTAGGATTTTAGGATTTAGGTGAATCCTAAAACCTCGCAGAAGTGCTTCCTAAGTCCTTGCAATTTTCTCTTTCCAACTTTTACCTTTGTACTTTAAGCTAATAATTGTTGCAGAACGACCCTCTGCCCCCATTATTTTTACCTTTACGTTGAATGTTTTGCTATGATTCATTGTGGGGGGGCCTGGGGCATCCCCAACTCTATTAAAAATAAATGAAAATCAAGCACAACATTTAAAACATTACTATAACAAGTATCTAACCCACTATTTTATTTGCAACAAACTGACTTAGTGTTAGTCATATTTAGCTTCTTTTATCATGTACTCAGGGCTCTTTTACTGAGGGAAACTTTTAGCCAGCAGACAAATAAAGACCACTCTGGTAAGCTGGAGGAGTGCCCTGTCTGTTACTCCACTTAACAAAATATTTGAAGAAGAAAGTGAAGGATAGAACAGTCCATTGTTTTACATTTGCTTTACTGTAATGCATACAGGTACCTTTCAAATTCTCTTATATAATGGGGAAAATGATGCAGCATAGGTATTTTTCTCCCTTAATTACATGTCCCATAAAGAACATTTAATAACTTATTTTAACTTGTGATTGTGTAACTAACATGTAAGTGGATGACTACATTATGAATAAAAATGAAAATTCACTTGCACTGAGCCCCAAAGTGAAAAACATGATTCAATTAAGAGTGTTCTCTTTGAGCTCAAGTGATTGACGTCTTACTTTAAATGTATTCCTGTCTTCTGTACTTTTCAATACAGAAATGAACAGTAAGAGTCACAGGAATAGAAAAAAAAGAAATAAAAAAAGAGATAATGCCACAAAAGTAGAGTGATTTTTATACAGTACCACTATGCACTGGAAGAAAGAAATTCTTTAAAAAAATGAAGAAAAAGAAAGAGGCATGTCACAATTTCTCAGATACATTAGGTAACTCTGATTTTATAAGCAAAGAAAATACCTTGTCACTAAGTACTTAGGTAGTTCTGAAAGAAGTAATCTAGATACACTCACTTATCTTTTCAAAGTTTCTCAATGCGTCAACAAACTTCATGATTTTTAAACGTTAAGTATTTAATGTTTTCAAGTATTTAGTGTGAGTGATAGAGTAGTTATTTGAGTGAAAGGAGCCCCTCTGAAAGGTTTCGCCTGGTTCCTGCTGTGAAACCACTGGTTTTGGGTGTTCGGAATGCAGACAGCTGCCTCACTGACCTCTAACGGTGGGGTCCCGACTGGGCGACACTGGCTACCAGTGGACTCTAGACGCTAGTACAAATGACGTAATGGAGTCAAAAGGAACGTGTGGCTTTGCCTAATTGTGGCCAACGTGGATGGGAGCTTTCTGTAGGCCAGATACCTCAAATGAGTTTTAATTCTAGTGACATAATCACAAAAAGGCTTTTGTATGGAACTAAGAGAAATCAGAAAAACCACGTTGTCTAACTGCTCAACCAGTGTTCAGTACCTTTTCACAAGGCCCATAGCTTAATACTTTGCTCAGTGGGTGATTGTCACGTACTACTTAAAATGTGGGGGGAATTAGAAATGGTGAATCTAGTTGTAGGTGAGGGTCAAGCTGTCATAGGCATTGGTAGCAGGAACAGAGAAAAACGTCTTTATTTCCTGGCATGACATGTGTGGTTCCCCTAAATAGCCTCTGACTTCCTCCTTCAGGCAACCTGCCTGTCTCCTGGCACAGTCCCACAGTCGGGACACTGACGGTCACGATGTCTGCTCTCTAAAGAGAACAACCACTTGCAGTGTAGATCAGTGAGGGAGAGCCCTCCCTTGTATTCTCTTACAGAAAATACCACCAGAAGAAACAGCATTCAAGCCTTTGCTTCCCTCTGTCTGGAGAACCATTACTTGCTTGGCAGATACCTACTCTTTGCATGTTACCTCTTCCCTGTAGTCTTGGGTATGGGAGCATTGTAATACTCGTCATTGACATAAGAAGGGTTAAATGTCTGTTTCTTCTAATAGAGAATGAATTTCTCAACAGAGAGAGAAAGACCAATGCTACTCACCATTCTGTCCCTAGAACTTAAAATGGATCTCTAAATAGGTGCCTATTAAATGCACGTTGAATTAATTTCACATTTTGATTTTAGAATGGAAACATGCATATGGTGTCTCCGTGGATTTTGTATGTGAACAGGGTTCAACTTAATTCTTTGCCATTCTTTGGCACGTTGCCTTATCTGCTGAACACACTTTAGGGGATTTTTATGGCACTTAATGCTGGAAAAGCATCTGGCACAAACACAAACTATTATTTTTTCTCAGGGAGAAGCTTATCATCAACCGCAAATTGTGCTATTTACAGGAGCTCTCTTTGCATGGAATGTAGCAAAGGAATAATATGAAGATTGTTTCACTTTTTAAAAATTTTGATAAGTAACAAGTTTTCTTTTTTAATCCGGGAAATGCAATGAATAATTCCAGTGATGACTCTGCAGTTTAAGATTTATCTGAAAGCCGAAATTCTTATATAGAAATTTTCAATACTCAGAGAATGCTATTTCTCTATTAACACTATTTTTAACCTTTCAAAATGGAATATTTTATGTTCTAAAGCAATAGAGAGAAATTAATTATGACAGTGTTAACCCATTTTCCTCCCTGAAAACCCACATAACAATATATACCCTGTATTTTCTGAAAAAGAGTACCTTCCATTGGGGAAAAATGATTAATTTCCCCACATTTTCAGAAACGAAGGAAGGGCTTCCCTCCTGATTTTGTAGCATTTCTTTTTTCTTTAATGTTTATTTATTTTGAGAGAGAGAGGGAGAGAGAGAGAGAGAGAGAGAGAGAAAGCACATGCACATGCACACTTGGGCAAGTGAAGGAGGGACAAACAGAGAGAGAGAGAGACAGAGAGAGAGACAGAAAGGGGCACAGATAGAGGGAGAGAATCCGAAGCAGGCTCTGCACTGTGGGGATCAATCTCACAAAATGTGAGATCACGACCTAAGCCAAGATCAAGAGTTGGATGCTTAACTGACTGAGCCACCCAGGCACCCCAATTTTGTAGCATTTCTAATCTCTAATTCATAAATTTGAAAATTGTTCTGATTGCAACTTTAATGAACTTGTCCCAAAGATCACCTCTAAGACATGTAATTAACATGCAATTGTTAATGGATTTATTGGGCTCACAAAATAATGGTTTATATTTGAGGCAGATGTTTTGTCAGTGTTAGGCATCATAACAGTTTTCTGAAGCACTTTGGGTACACCAGGAAACGATGAAGAATGAGATCACATATAACGTCAAGAACCTAGACCCTTATAACCATTATCCACCTGGGTCCCAGCTGCTATCCGCTCATTCATGAAGGACTCACAGAACTGTGGCTGGACATTATTGTAATTATGAGAATAGAACAAAGACAAGTCAGACTGATAAATTGCATTACACACCTCTATAAAAAATACCACAGAGTAAAAAGATTTGAAAATAATATGAAAAATACTCGCAAATCCTATTGCAAAGAGATTAAACTCCACATTATATAAAGAATATCTACAAAATCAAGAGGGAAAAAATGCAATGATTAGAAAAACTGGCATAACCTTCATACAATTCAATGAAATAAATTATCTCAAAGTACTTAAGGTTTCTTTGTATGAGGGTTCAATAATAAAAATAAATGGCTACTTTTGGTCAAAATAAAAGAAAGCTAATGTTCATCTGTATAAGTCAATTTGGTGCCTAGGTTAGAACTCTAGAAATAAAAAAAAACAATTGTGAATAAACTGTTATGTTCTGGAAATTATGGGTTTAGGAAAAAAGAGAAAACAAAATACTTTTAAATAAGATAAGTTATGCCAACTGGAGTCACCTCAAGACACTCCTTTGACCTAAGAGATCTAAGGTGAGGCAGTTTATAGGAAAAACCCAGCAAAATCACCCAACTTATCTAATAATGGTCTCTTCTTGGACTTAGGAAAATATTTGGTGGACAGAAAAAAGCATTTGTTGTTGTTTTTAACTTCCTACAACCAAAGCTGCAGAAAGGAATGGCTTTGGCCTTGGATTAACATTTGGAGGTAAGGTAAGCTGGGAAGAGACCGTGGCAATGACTCCAGAGAACTGCGTTATCTGGGCATGTATAAATGGCTGTTTTCTTGTTATGTCAAAATTTCTTCCCCTTGCATAAAAAATATTTATTTTCCCTGAATGACCTTGTATACAGAAGTTGTGTTAGCGACTCTAATCCCAAGAGTTTAGTGCTTAAAGAAAATTTCCACAAATGGCGAAGTGTTAATAGCACAGCCTTCCCCATGAGTATTCAGCAGTGCTTGATGGAATTATGGCTAGAGGGTTTTTGTTTTTTTGTTTGTTTGTTTGTTTTTTTCGCTGAGTGATGTTTGGTGGAGGAGCTCGGTGTGTCATGAATGCATTAAGGAAATTCTGCTGTTCCTTTACACAGTGGATGCTTGTATGAGGCATTTATGGAATGCTCATCTGTTCCAGGTAGTGTGTTAAAGGCTTTATATGAATATCTGTGCCCGTTCCTTGCAAAGACCTATGAGGGAATTACACTTGCTGTGAGCATTTTATCAATGGAGAGATTAAGACACTGGACACTAGAGCCACTCAACCACATAGTAAGGGCAATGCAGGGTGTGTACTTGTCTAAGTCCAAAGACCACAACGTAGCCCCTCTCCCTAGTCCCAAACAGACCAGAATATGGAAAACAACCTGTTACACAACTTCATAGTGGCTCACTTTGCAAAGGACATAAGTAAGACTAAATAGTGCACAGATATTAAGCTCATGAATAAAAGAAATCTTCTTGATTTTTGTGGTCATTAATTCACAGAATTTCCCTCATAGTCTATCTTGGGTCCATGCTTTAAATACTATTATTAGCAACATTCTGAGGGTCTACCTACTTTAATTCTTTTCATACCAGCTCCAATAAAGTGAGGGTGTTGCTTTAAATAAAGTATCACAACCTATGTGATATTTGTTTATATCCCAAAACGTGAAGCCTTCAGGCATCAGGAAGTATTATTGCGCATAAGGCAGCTCTTGCACAGAGTGCCTTGCAGGCTGGGTTAAGGATTATATTCTTTACTCTCTATTCAAATAGAAGGCTGCTTGATGGCTATAAGAAAAACAGAAACACACACATTTGGCATTTTTGTGAGATCACTCTGGCGGGAGCAAAGAACGCTGGATGGGAGGAGGAGAGCCAGAGTGGGGGAAGAGCAGAGGAGGATTCTTATTGCAGTGGCCCAAGGAAGATACGGCCACAGCTAAGAATTAGATGATGAAAGACAAAAAAAAGAGAGAAGAGGGCACATACTTGCTTAATCTGGGAGTTAAAAATGTCAAGAATCGACAATGAACTTGGAGAGGTGGTGTCAAATATGCCTTGCAGGTTTCTGCTTCTTGCAAACACACGATCAGAGGTTCCATCCCTAGAAATGTCGGTAGTGAAAGAGGTCTAACTGTTTGGGGGAAGAGCATCCGTTGGGTTGGGATACGTTGAGTTTCTGGAGTCTTTAAAACATCTACGTAAAATATGGGCTCTGCAATTAGCTATGAGTTCCGGAGCTGAGAGATGAAGTGTAGGCTGAAGCTAAACTGGGGAGTTATCAGAAACAGACGGTAGCTGAAGCCACTGGGAAATGCCATTTGAAAGGCAAATAAAAGTTTTTTCCTGTTTAACCACTGAAACACAATCCTTAATCAGCTGCAACATTTGGATGGGTGAATGAAGACTCTGGCTGGTCGTGTATGGGATAACATACTTCCAAATTCTTCATTGAGCTAAAGTATACTTCATCACTTATCTTCAAAACAAGTTTTTCCTTAAAGGGCTTAAAATCTTCAAGTTTCAGTCACACAGTGAATCATTCCTTTTTTCATCTTCACACCAACATAAGTTAACTAGGAATAAATGACACATTTCTCTCTGATACATAGAATGTCATGTCTCAGCACTGGGTCTCTAGAGGCTTGATTCATGAGGGTAAAAGTTCTCTCGCTAGAGCAGCAAAATGAGGATGGGTAAAAGTCCAACTACTGAAGGCCACGATGAGGTGGCCTCCAAACATGGCAGTAAGTTGTTCTCTCAGTTAAAATTGTAGTGGATGGAATTAGCCACTTACGGGGATCTTATTAAAGGGTAGGTCAAAAGCAACGCAAGACGAGACTACTAATCAAGGGCTGACTAAATGTAAAAGAGAGCTGTGCTTAATGAATATTATTAACGTGTCTGAAGTAAGACTGTCTTAGTTGAATAGGTCTCACCCTGGCATCTGGAAAAAGAGAATTCAAAGATTAACTTCACCTAGGTTTATTTCTCCCCCCTCCCCTCCCCCGATAAATGTGGGAGAAAAACAAAACAAAAACCTTCTATCTGTGATGACCAAAAGAGAAAGGGTTTGTTCTGTAAATCAGGCTTTAAATTTTTTTTTAAATCAATTTATTGTCAGATTGGTTTCCATACAACACCCAGTGCTCATCCCAACAAGTGCCCTCCTCAATGCCTGTCACCCTCTCTCCCCCCACCCATATTCCCCTCAACCCTCCACTTTCTTACACAACTCACAAAAATAAATTCAAAATGGATGAAGGACCTGGAAACCATCAAATGGTTGGGACAGGAAACCATCAAAATCCTAGAGGAGAAAGCAGGAAAAAACCTCTTTGACCTGAGCCGCAGCGATTTCCTACTCAACACATCTCCAAAGGCAAGGGAATTAAAAGCAAAAATGAACTATTGGGACCTCATCAAGATAAAAAGCTTCTGCACTGCAGAGGAAACCAATAAAACTAATAGGCAACAGATGGAATGGGAAAAGATAATTGCAAATGACATATCAGATAAAGGACTAGTATCTAAAATCTATAAAGAACTTACCAAACTCCACACCTGAAAAACGAATAATCCAGCGAAGAAATGGGTGGAAGATATGAATAGACACTTTTCCAAAGAAGACTTTAAAAATTTTTATGCATGTGACATTTGCAAGTCAATAATTGTAAAATTTAAGTACTTTCTGGCTTCTACAAACCCCCACAACTCAGTAAGATTACTAAATCTTAGATTCTTGTCTATGTTTTTTCAATATTTTCAAATGCTATTTTTCAATTTTTATTTATTTTTTTAATTTTTTTTTTTTAGAGAGGCAGAGCATGAGCGTGGGAGGGCAGAGAGAGAGGGAGACACAGACTCCAAAGGAAGCTCCAGGCTCCGAGCTGTCAGCACAGAGCCTGAGCAGGACTCTGACTCACAAGCCATGAGATCATGACCTGAGCTGAAGTCGTATGCTTAATCGACTGAGTCACTCAGGTGCCCCAATTTTCAATTTTTAAACAGACCTTTCATTTTAATATTTGGGGGAATGCGGGAGACCGCTTTTGACATGTTTTTCCAACAGTATTTGTGATTAGCACTAAGAAAAGTCAAAAAAAGTTTTCTCTATATAAGACTTACTAAAACTTTTTTGACTTCGTAAATATTAAGAAATTTCTAACCACTGGATTTTCTATGACACTATGTGACTCTCCATATTGTTTGAATTTACCAGGGTCAAAACAAAATTAATAAACATTTATGTTTTCATGACAAGTTGGGATATTTGTATCCAATCTTAAATTCCAGAGTTGTCTAAGTGATGCCTGTTAATATCACCACTTCTAATGCTTAAACCAGCAAGTGATTCCCCCCTTGGGCATACATTAACAATTTACTTTTTGCAGACAAGTGCACAAATATGATTAGCTTTTGCAAATTGCTCTTTATTCTGTTACTAGTAAGTAATTTTTATATTATTACAGTGTAAACAGATGCTATTTTCCACTACATATTCAGCTGTAATGAGCTAATTTAATGTATTAAAACAACAAAAGAACTTGAAGAATGAGTCAGTGATTCAAGCTGCATGGAAACCAAGAGAAAAATCAAGCATGAAGTTTGCAAAACTGTACCAAATTTCCGTTTTCAATAAGGACTTGTGGAGCCCCTGTTCTCTGAGGCTGCTTAGCCCCTGTTCTCTGAGGCTGCTTAGCCCCTGTTCTCTGAGGCTGCTTAGCCCCTGTTCTCTGAGGCTGCTTAGCCCCTGTTCTCTGAGGCTGCTTAGCCCCTGTTCTCTGAGGCTGTTTGCATCTTTGCATGGTGAGTCCCGCAATCCCCCAAGTGGAAGGGTTCCACAGGCTCCTTTGCTCCTTATGCTCCCGAATCCTGAAACACTATTAGTGTCCGTCCTTTAGGTTGGAGATTACATTTATTTATTTGTTCATTTAAATATTTATATATTCAACTAGTGGTTATGCTGTGGGGCATGCCAAACATAAATAGGCATTACAGGAAGTGGATCAAGAAAAGGAGATAAAGAAGATGTAGTAATGAAAATAGGGTAAGCCCCAGAATCTTATATCATGGAAACCAAGAGAGATAACAACTTCTGGAAGGGAATGGTTATTACTACTGACTGTTGCTGCCATGTCAGATAAAAGGAGAGCACAGAAGTGTCCACTGGATTTTATAACAGACATATTGTTGGCAACTGTAGTACAGAATAGGATAATTTAATGCTTAATCAATTGATTAGAACAATGGATTTTGGAAAGGTCTGGAATAAATGAAGGATCTGAATGCTTGGTCATGGAATTGCCAGTTTAGGCGACCTCCAGATGCAAACTTGGTCCTCTGACACAATCATCCTGAACTGAGCACTATTATCTAATTCCACTAACATATGTTTCCATATTATGAGTGGATATCTGGAAACAGACCTGCATTTTGATCCTATCATTCATAAAAGCACAAAGATGAGTAAATATTTTCAGTAACATCAATGAGTTATTTTATAATGCTTTCACTTTTTTTAACAAAGTCCTCAGAGTAGAAAATCTTGAAAGTTTAAATAAAGAGAAAAAATGATATAAAATAACCTATAAACAAAACATCTAATATTAATTCTTTCAGATTTTCAGGGATGTCTTTTCCAATCAGTATTAGTTTCCTATAGTAGTTGTTGCTCCATATTTTGTTCAACTAATTATATGTTATTATATAAAAAATGAGAATACACCCTATACTGTAACATAGAATACTTTATTTACTTATTGACATATTTTCAACATTTCTATATTTAATTAAGATTGTTTCTCTCAAACCTTCACGATGATTGCCACTCTTAGGGAGAGGTGATATAGCTTGGTATGGTAAGCAACAAGCTAAAAAAGTGAAGGCACAGCTCCCCACTAGTCTCCTAAGTTTATTCACATATCCAATATAAACCATTTCATCTGAAATTTTCCCAATCCCTAAAATAGAGCAATGGTACAAAAGGTTAAAAGCAGTTTACTGAGTAAAATGATTTATTTGCTATTTTGAAAGTAAATTTTTAGATAAACACTAAATTAATCTTAACTTAGACTTTCCCCTATAGATTAGTATTTTAAATTGGCTACCCTCTGGTCTTCAATATCCTTCATGTCTGCAATGGCCATGACTTGCTAAATCACCAAAACCACATGGAACCAGACAACCAGAAATGCTCAGTGCAGAAAGACTAGTAAAAAAGAATTACACACCCATGTTCTCAAGTCTCTCAAGTTCAAGGTCTATTTGTTACAGGAGCTTAGTGTAAATATAACTAATCGAATCCTTTCCATAGATTTTCAGGTGAGGAAAAAAGAACATAAAGGCACCCTGATAATGATAAAAACAGCAAATACCAAGTATTTGCCTACCAATATATTCTACATACTACTGAAGGGATTTTCTCAAAATTAGATTTTATCATATTCATTTCACAGACGAGGAAACCGAGATTTGTCATGTCTAAGTGACTTGCCCAAGGTCCATAAGGAGTAAGTCAGAGAGGAAATATTTGAAACCAGGTCTTCTTGTCTCCAACACTCATGATCCTTCCATTACAACATGAAGAACTTTTCAAATAGTTCTATCTGTAACACGGATATTTAGGAAAATGAAGTGTGTGTGTGTGTGTGTGTGTGTGTGTAACCAGAAGGGGAGAAAAGATTAAAAAAAAAACAACCCTGAAAGAGCAGATTTCCTACTTTCTTCCATGATCCTCTATCTTTACCACAGAAACAAAACAGAATAGTTTTTGTAATATACTAGCTACTTTGTGGGGCACAATGTCAGGAATTCGCAGAAGAAACTTATTTCTTCTTCTTCCTTGGCAAACAGCCAGACTACACTTCTCTCACACTTAGGTGGTTCTGTTGTTGAGTAACAGGCAGTGACTGTGAGTGTAAGGCACCTGCAATATGTCTCGCCCTGGTTTACCAAAACTTCCCAAGCACAGTTTTCTGGGTTCTTCCTCTTCTGCCCATTAGATGCAAACAAGTATAATCACCTTGGAAGCCACACTCTAAAGATGTTAACACCAGAAAATGCAAGGGCCTGAATTTCTGGAATCACCACGTGGAAGACATGTGTCAATGGATGAAGTACACATATTTTGGAAAAATTAAAATATTGATTATTAGAGCGAGTATACATCTTTGGATTGACTTACACAAAAATCAGGGTTACATTAAACTAACAAACGCATTTACTTTCTTACTATGCTTTAAATCTAGATAAACAGAGTTCCCAGCCAAGGAAAAGAAGAGACAGTGTGTGAACAGATAGACACAATTAAGTCTGCAAATTTATTTTTTTAAGCTAATCTTTGCCTAAATGAAGACCAAAATACTCTGAAAATCTACACTTACATGATTCTAAAAGAAGCAAGTTTGTGATGTATCTTTGTTTGGGCATTTCTCTACAGTAAAGAAAGACCTAGATGTGGTGCTAACTATAGATGTAGAAGGACCCAAATCACCCTTTCTATATATTACCTTATCGATTCTTACTAAATCAATTTCTGGTATGGCTGGCACACATAGTTTCCCCAATTGCTCTACATGAAACCAAAGGTGGAATCAGGACTAAGGGTTTTCTCAGTATTTTCATTGAAGCCAGGTAATATCTTCTTATCACAGGGCAAAGGATTTTCAGCTTCTGATATCCTATTTGACTTTGACAATAAATCAAAAGATCCTGCTCCTTCCTAAAGAGTCCTGCAAATGATTGATGATACTCCCCCAAATTTTAACATCATGTACTTCAAAAATAAGTACTACTTTTATTTCAGAACTCTTCACATCCATGGCTTTTTATGTGTCTTCATTTTTCCTGACTGTCCTTTCTCATCACATACTTAGAAAGCTTAAAAAAAAATAATTTACTCATGCCTTTAAAAAATCATCTTTTCAACAGACACCAAGATAATCTTGCGATTCTTTCTTCAATCTTACATGAATTTCATCTAGAGACCTCAAGTCCCTTTTGGAAATATCCATTCATTTTGCACTATATTCAAATGAGAAAGATAAGAAATATTGCCTCACAATAGGTGTGTTAATGCAAAAAAAAGAAAAAAAAAGAAATATAGTACTTAAATCTTTCTATAGGGGCACCTGGGTGGCTCAGTTGGTTAAGCGTCCGACTTCGGTTCAGGTCATGATCTCGTGGTTTGGGGGTTCGAGCCCCCGCATCAGGCTCTGCACTGACAGCTCAGAGCCTAGAGCCTACTTTGGATTCTGCGTCTCCCTCTCTCTGCCCCTCCCCCATTCACACTCTGTCCCTGTCTCTTGAATATAAATAAACATTTAAAAAAATCTTTCTATAAATCTTACTATAATCCAGAACCCAAAAGATAATGGCTTTGGGTCTATAAGCTAAGCATTACTTTAGTAAAATGGAATGAAACTAAGTTCAGATTTAATATTTCTGAATTTGACTTTCTACTCACGGACTATGTGACCTTAAGAAAGTTAGTATTACCCAAATCTCAGTTTCTTCATTTGCAAAATTATTATAGAGAAAGCTATTCTTTACTTTGTAAGGATCAAATTTGACAAGCAAAACTTCAGTGCCTTGAATAAAAACCAAATTTGAATGAGAAATTCTGGAGTCTCCATCCTGGTGTTTGCTTGCATTTCTTTTCATCCCATTTGAAACCTTTTGTGGAAGGAAGAGCTTTTTCTCTGCCCAACTCTCAGACTTCACGCCTTTTGGGAACCTCAACTAACTGCCTCTATCAGCTCCAAGCTATACTAATGGGAGGAATCAACATTAGTAGTTTAGCAAGGAAGGGAAAAAAGATGTTAAGAATGTTTTTATAATCATTTAGAACAGTTATGTTAAAATAGGCCCTCAGCATGAGCAAAAAAAAAAAAAAAAAAGTTTGCTATATGGGTATTTCATTTTATAGGTATTTCATTTTAAGGGACTTGAAAAGTCTGAGCACCCCCTGAGATCCCAGAGGATGCAAGACCTAAAGTTGCCCTTCCCTGCTGCAGATATAGCTAAAAGAAAACCAAACAGAAGCAGACGATGGAGAGTCAGCTCTGGGGTAAATGCAGAAATGCAGAAAATGGCTTAGCGTATTGGTAGACCAAGAGAAAAGTAAAATAGGAAATGATCATGAGGAGATGAGGGAAGAAGGAATTCCTGATTCCCATCCAAAGGGACTAATGGATCTCTTTAGGGACTGATAGGAGAGGTAAAGGAATTTGTGAATACGCATGGTCATCTAATACGTGATTTCTCTACTGGCAAGGGCCTAGATGTCCCCAACCTAATATTATGGATGTATGAAGGCTATAACACAGCTATAAAAAAGTTCTTCTTAAAAGTTCTTAAAATTTGTTGCAAAAAAGCCATCCAGACTTGTATGTAACATGGAATACAGAATATCTGCTCTGTTATAAAGTAGGAGTAGAAAGAGGCAGGAAATCGATTCCTGCCTTCTTGGTCTTCTTCCTCACCCATGTCAGTTCATCCCCGTTCAGTCGCTTACTGGGAACTTTTGTTGGGACTCTGAAGACTCAAGGGGAAAGGGTGGGATATTATCAAGATACCTTTTAGTTAAAACAGTATATGCTGCTATCATGGTACATTTAAAAGAAATAGGGACCGAGCCATAAAGAGTTCTGGAAACATTTCTTTTCCTTCAAATATTTTAATTCTTGTTAAGCTTACTTGAAAAGAACACATTCTAGGTTTATTTCTTTCTTTTAATTTTTGGTGGGAAAATAAACAGTGTTTTTATTGTTTTTGGTTTTTTATTTTATATTTAGTTTTAATGTTTCTTCTCATAACTTTATTTCATTTTTTTAATTTTAAGTTTTAATTTTAATTCCAGTTAGTTAACATATAGTGTTCTATTAGTTTGTGGTACAGAATACAGCGATTCAAGACTTCATGCCCTCAAGTGCACTCCTTAATTCCCCTCACCTATTTCACCCATCCCCCCATCCACCCTCCCTCCGGTAACCATCAGAGCTGTTGTTTGTTTTTAATTAAGCACTGCGGGTTTGGCTACCATCATACTTAGTTTCAACTCCCACTCTCTCGTTTGCTCTATAATTCAGATCTGTGTCACATTTTCCCAAGACTTTTCAAGATTTCAGGAAACAAAACCACAGTTCAAACTGTCAAAAGAGGTATCTTCCTTTTGTGGTGGCTCCAGGCAAGCACAATCTTTAATGACATGCAAGGACTTTGTGGCCAGAAGACCTGGTTCCAACTGCTCACTGGTACAGGGAATTCATGCAGTTGTTTTTAAAGCTCGAGCTTCTCATTGGGGAAGTAGAAGTAGCAATCCATGATTACCTGTTCATTGAGGCTTGTGTCAAGTGTTGTTTAATCTGCACCAGGTACTAAACTATGTGCTAGACACTAGGGCTGTGGGGGTGGAATAAAAAAAAGGGGGGGAAGGGAGACAGGCTCAGTCCTTGGTGAGCTTGGCATTATCATAAGGATTAAAGGAGTCAGTGAATTTAAACACATTAAATGCTCCGTACATGATAGTTATATCTGTTACTGCTCAGGACACTGTTATTATTATGACACATAGACCAATTCTGGAGTAGCTTATGAAGCTTTTAGGGGATTTCTAGATTTCCATTCAAAAATTTAAAAAAAGAAAGAAAAAGCAAAAAAAAAGAGCAATTTGCTTTCAGATGAAATGTGCTTCTCCCACACTAGACTGCTGTTAGAATAACCAAAATGTATTTGCATGCACATAGGCATGAATCATATTAAACTGCCAGCATGTGACCACTTTGGACCTATAAAATCAGCAATTTCACAGGGCCCATTCTAATGTCAGCAGCAGGGCCGGGGGAGGGCATGAAAAGATGTATGTGGGAAGGAGAACACAGTGATGAATAGTACACGCTGCAAGTTTCATTCTCTTCAACATCATATTTAACTAAATATAGATTTCAGATAATTAGATTTTAAAATATTCTTAAAAAGGGAACATTTTGGATTCCTTCTAGCTATAGTTCCAATATGAATTCTCAAGCCTAATGGAAAATACTTTTAAAATGAAATCCTCGGCACCCCGTATCTGAAACAAATGCAGACGACATTTGTACGGAAGTTAGTATCTGTCAGTTGTACACACGATAACATTCTGAGCAAATATACCAAATTGAAACATGTCCAGCAACTTCCAGCAATCTCCCTGTTCTTCTACCCACTTCCGTTTATCCTTCACTAAGTCCTTCCAGCATACGTTGAGTTTATTCAACAGTTACTGAATGCCTGTGATGGCCAGAAATTATTTAGACACTGTGTGTTCAAAACCACAGGTAAGGTAGTAAATCAAAGCATTTTACGAAGAAAAATAGCCTGTGAGGTTCATTATCTGGCACTACAAAATATCACTATCCTCTGATTTTGGAGTTCGTGCAACTGCCTCACCGAGGTCCCGAAATTCAAGGGTTAAGAAGCTTGCAATTCAAACCCTGAGTCTGTATTCCAAAAAGACGGATATAATCGCTGCCACCAACTGACGAGTTGTGCATAAAGCAATAGTGACAAACAAGGCCACAACCCATCACAGGTCCCTGAAATTACTGATGTAGTACCAAACCTCCAGTGAGTGAAAGAACAGGTGGCCCTCGCCCTGTAGGCTGCGGCTCTAAATCTTCCCAATGGACTGGGAAATAAGCACTTCAGTATTTAACACGAGCAGAGGAAGTCACTTCATCACTGGCCTGTCGCATGAATTGCTGACATAAGAAACTTTTCCCTACTTGGAAAACCGCAAGTACCAAGCGATTGCATATCAGTTGGAAAATGCCTGTTTCTCCCCCCTACCACACCCCTGCTGACCACTAAGGGTCTCATATCTGGAAACAAAGGCCAGTTCTCTTTGAGGAACATTCTGGGGCTCTAAGCATTTGAATTCCAGGCATCTTGCACTAATCCTAAGCAGCAAACCTTTCACGAATCTGTCAACAGCATGTAAATTTATTTATAACTATTGCTGTGCATCTATTATTACCCATCTATAGGACTCAAAATGCCAACTGCCTGATACCTGAACAGTAGTTCACTGGGTATCATTTTTGAAAAATGTTAGGTCAAACCCACATTTATTATACAAGAGCTTGTGGTTTAGGATTAGAAAGTGAGAAAGAGAAAACCCAGAATCAACCTGTCAGTTACTAAGTCAAGCTATAAATTGCTCCTAGAATTAATTTCTATCATCTACCTATATTGTAAAAAAAACAAAACAAACAAACAAAAAACAACTTAGTGACTATGCATGCTCAAAGCTTTATTGGAAGGAAGAATTGGCCAAAAGGATAAAAAACATTGGCAGAGCCCAATTAACATGCAATTATCTAACTGATGAAGAAAGATAAAGGAAGAATTGGACATTTAGCAACCCTTGCCACAGATATGTAATTTGTGTTTTAGAAAGACACTGAGTATGATAAACACGATCATTTGATGCTAATATCAAATACAAGAAGGAAAGAAAATTAACTCTAAATACCTACTGTGAATCTGCTGCTTTGCTTACCAAACTCCCTTTAAACCTCAGAGACATCTTGCATGGTAGTTTTATCATCTTCATTGCCCGAGAATCTGAGCTTCATAGAAGTCATACAAACTTGCTCAAAGTCCTACAACAAATATGTGCTGAGACAGGATTAGCCTGATCCAAGTCCCTTTGTCCTTCCATTTCATGAATCTGGAGCAAACAGTAACCTGGAAAATAACTCCTTTCTCATCTGAACTTGCATTTAGTGGACTAGGTGCAAAGCTGAAATGATGGTCTCGGTGATTTATCAAGGGATCAGGCAAAGATTCGAACAGATTGCCGCATCAACACTCTAGAATGTTTACTATAGCAGGCTTAATATAATCCTCCCTCCTCTACCCCGCTCCAATCTCCAACAAAAGGTAGTTTAGCTCTCTTACACAAAGAAACTGGAACTAAGCTCAGCCTCCCTCAGCAGCAAGTCACTCGCATGCTGACCTGAGAAGGTGGGCTGGAGTACTGCTTTTACACCCGCCACTCGGTCGGATAAGCGCAGCTGGGCTGAGGAGACCTCTTTTGCTGAATTCTGTTGCCAAGCTGAATTTTATGATCTTCACTGGCAGATGATCAAATACGAACTCCTAACTTACAGCCAAGTTATCTTACAGCAGCTGTTGGAAGAACTAATTTAGAATGCAAATCTAGCCCTTAATCTATGGGAAAACTGTTGCGGTGATGGATGGCTTTTGAAGCAATAGTTCATGAAAGACACCCCTGATGCTTTCTAGTATTATGGAAGGAGAAATATTTAGCTGCCATTTGTGTTTATTTGTTTTCTTTTGAGCAATTGCCTCTATAGGGCGAATTAGAGCCTCATGGAAAGAAATCCAGGTGTTTAAATCTGCCTCGACTCCCTTTTCCACATAAATAAAATTGAGATCAGAAGACAGATGCGTGGACTGAGTTTCAGATAATGTCTTCTTAGTATCTAGGACTTTTATTTTAGGCTAAGTCTTCCAGAGAACAAAGCGATGGGGATGCAACAATTTGCCTAGATCTTTCTGCAATGGCAAGAAAGTAGGAAGGTCAGCACCCATCACTGTGCCTCTGAAGAATTGTTACTCTAGGTATGAATTATCAAATAAAGTTGAGTCTTTTTTTTTCCCTTTTTCTTTTGGTTCATTTAACTGCCAGTGAACAGTGACCCTCCAGAATACCTAAAAGTTCCCTGAATCATTCCAAGGATTTGGTCCTCATCTTTTCCATGGCACAAAATCTTGAAAATATTCACTCCTGGGTATTAGGAGGTGTCATAGTATTCAATTGAGCTACTGAAGAAACCTGGCCTTGGGTAATTTCTTTGAAGATCTCATCTTATAGCAACTGTCAAGAGTTGGGGCAATAGAAAAATGTATGTCTCTATCTGTTCCTGTTTTGTTAGGCATAGAGAATAATTATTGTGGAACTTCAAATCGATTCAAAGAATTGTTAGAATAAGAATAAAGGGAAATTGCTCTCATCGGTAAAGAATTTGGAAAGGGAAGATACATCCACTCTGGGTTTTTTATTGTTCTTCTTTCAGCTTGGCTTTGTATAGAATGGAGAAAAATTTGTAGTCTAAGTAATTTAACTTTGAAAATTAGATAAGAAATTCTCTTTAGCCCATGCCGCACCTTTAACCAGTCACTTCCGCATCACTCACTGCTCCACGTGAGCCAACATCCACAGGGAAAAGCCAAGTGGTGCCACGGATCGTCTGTTTGTGATCTCGCTCTTCCCTAACCAGATGCCATTGCTTGTCACCCGCTAGTTTTCTTAGATACGCAGCTGTCTATGTTCCTGATGAACATGAGTCTGGGGGAGACTGGGGCTTCAGTAGGGCTTCAGAAAATACCTTGAATTCACTGGATCTATTTGGGAGGTAGAACTAACATAATTTGTGTAGTATTGAACATAGGGTGTGAGATGGTAAGAAAGGGGGATTCCAATATTTTTCCAAGATGAACCAAAAACAGGGGGCTGGAGCTGGATCTACTGAAGTTAAATATTCCCTATGTTCTCTAAGATTAGGTGCTGCTGGAGTCCTTGCTCATCCTAAATCTTCCTGGGGATAAGCGGTGACAACTTATCTGGAAACACAGCTCACTTCTCTTTCGTTTACCATTCCCCTAACCTAAGTGACATGTGGGTTTTTACATCATCACTGACCAATCATCTTATTTGTGGATTTATTACAGGATGGAAGACCCTAACAATGTGTTTGGTATTAAGTTACCATGCAAAGCCTGGATCCACTGTGCATCCATCTAATATCCATGGACAGACCAAATATTTTGATGTTAGAAAATGAAGCTCACAGGAGGGAGACCATTTCCATTCACTCAGGGTGAATTAGGGCAAAGGGAGCTTCTTCCGTCTCCCCTAAGAATGTCTCTGTTCTTGGTGCTGGGACTTTCCTGGTTTGAGTATGAAAGAAGAGGAAGGGGGAGGGCTGACATATTATTAAGCTTGGGTGAAATGAAGCTTGGAGATCTATCATCAATCTATCTATCTATCTCTCTATATGCTCAAGGGAGCATCCTGATATTTACTTAGCTTATTAGCTTATATACTCAATAAATATTTATTAAGCACTATGTATCAAGCACTGCTCTAAGTACTTGATAAAACAGTGAATCAAACAGGCAAACAATCTTTGTCCCAATAGACCTTACATTCTAATTGGCAGTGGACAACGACATAATAAATAAGTAAATCACAAAGCATATTAGGGTGTAATTAGTCCTTATGGGGGAAAACTACCAGGTAAGGAGAAGAGGAATGATAGGAGCTGAAATCCTAAACACAGTGGTTGCATCATGAGGTGGTAATATTTGAATAAAGCTTTAAAAAACGTAGAAATCTGAGGAAAGAGAATCCCATGGAGAGAGAGAGAGAGAGTCCATGCAAAGACCTAGAGGTAGGAATGAGCCAGGTATACTCTATATATATAGTGAGAGCTGGGTTGGAACAAGGTTGAAGTAAGTGAGGTACTTGCCTCAGGAGAAAAACTTAAGGGGATACTAAAAAACTCAGGGATCAAGATGAATAATATTTTCGTGCAAGATTTTAAAAAATTAAAACCAATACAAACTAAATCTATCGTGAACAAAATATCAAAATTTAAATAAGACAGGATCTAACCCCATACTTGTACAACCCTGCCTCACTCGCCTGGTTCCAGTAAAAATTTATCTACAAAAACAGGTGGCCAGCATATAGACCACAGTCTGCCAATTTTATCTATTGACTATTGCATTTAATATTCATTCTGGTTACTCAGTTTTTTAGCAACCTTATTAAATTTTGTGCCTGAGTGCCTCACTTGCCTTACCCCAGTCCTGGCCCTGCAAAAGGGGCCAATATGTCTGCAGAAGAGCAAGTGAGGTGAGGGAGCAAGTGAGGGGTGATGGGAGGAGAAGAGGTCAGAAAGGCCCCTGAAGGCCATATTTCATTGGGCTAGGTAGCCAGTCTAAGGATTATGCCTTTTAATGTAAGGGAAATGCACCACATTGGAGGGTTTTAAACAGAAAAGCCACCTGGTTTCAACTTACCTTTTAAAAATGTTGAGTAAAAGGAGTGGAAGTTGGGGGAATAATTAAGAGGATGTTTGTAATAATCTAAATGAGAGATGATGGATAGTGGCTTGGACCAGTGTGGTAGCAAGAAGGTGGTGGAGAGTGGTCAGATTCTGGATATATTTTGGAGGTAGAACAAACATTAATTTGTGTAGTGCTGAACATAGGTTGTGAGATAGTAAGAAAGGGTGATTCCAATATTTTTACCAGACGAAACAAAAACATGGAACTGCCATTATTAGGGAAAGGCTGTCTATGAAGCAGGTTTAGGGAATGAGCCTATAGTTATGAACATGTTAGATTTGTGTTATTTCCTAGCTAACCAAGGGAAGATATTAAGTGAGCCATTTGATATTCAAATATGAAGTTGAGGAAGCAATTTCAGCCGAAGAAACAAATATGGATGCCATTTTTAAATCTATATAATTAACTTATTCCCCTCTTCCACTTCCAGAAATTGAAGTCATTCTTCTGTAAACTAGAATTGAGAAACTTTTTATAGATAATACATCTTTTCCCGAGTAGAACTATATTAATACCTACTCTTTCAAAATTCTTCAGTGGTACAGTGGTTTGTTAGAAAACAACAAAAACCCTGCCTTGATTTCTCTACCTTTGATAGAATCTCTTTTCCACTGAGGTTTTAATTCTCAGCATTTTTTCTTTAATTTAAAGATCGACAACTTGTTTTAAATTAGAGATTACCTGGTAAAATTTTAGTAATTGGATCCCGCCACAGATGCTCACTTTCCAAAATCTGCATTAACTTTTCTGCGGCCGTTGATGTGTTAACAAACTACAATGTAACTAAACATCTCCACAGGGAAAATGCTAGAGGAAAAGAAAGAGAAAGCTCTCCTTGAGTTATTCAAAATAAAGGTCTGTCTCCAATAAACCGTAATGATTTTTTCAGCCAATCTGAGTGTTTTATGAATATATAAACACGACCACATCTTCAGGGCTGAATTTCAAAGTTTGGCATTAGGTTATACACTGTGGCTACTGTTTAAAAGTATAAAAATCTTACGGCAGGCTAAGATGACAAGTTCCTTGTGGCAAACCATTTGACTAGCCTCTCCGGGCTAAGAAGAGATTAACTATTTTGACCTACTCTTCATTATAGCATCCAGTCTGCTGACTGCTAATGAAGAACCACAAGAGTGGGTACAACTCTTCTTCCTAATTATTAAAGCTGCCTAATGACATAGCACCTCTTGCCTGAAGTGATCAGCTCCGGTCCTGGTAAGAGAGTCATGACCACAGATCTATCAGTGAACCCGCTTGAGCTGGTAGCTCAGCCTTTCAAAACCAAACCCCATTTGTGCTGTGTGGTTTATATATTTCTACGTGGCTCGCTTTACTGTTAAGTGGTGGCATTTGCCCTTGTTTTGTTTTGGGAATTAAAGTAAGAATTAATAATATCTAAATTTTGGTATCAAATGAAAGCAGCAATCTCTCTCTGTCATCCTATTTCACTAAAAAATAGAAATGTATCATTATCATAGGAAGTCCAGCCATACAGGAAACTTTAGGTTTTTCTAATTAATCCTTTTTAAGGGAAAGGCATGAAATCGAATCAAATCTACATTATTTTGTACGTTCATATTCCATTCAGTTTTCTTTATACATTGCACTCTAAATGTTAAAATATCTCTTATTCTTCTCTAAATTATTGTTCTGGGTTTTATAAAGTAATAAAATACAACAAAGTGCAATAAAGAAAGAAAGAGTATCTTTGTGGAACGCACCAAGGACATATTAAATGTTTATTTAATAATATATTTATTTTAAATACTTTACAAAATTAATAGATATTTTACCATGATAATGTTCTATCATGGCTGTAGTACTGTTCTGAAAATCCTCCTGTTTTAAGATATAGGAGTTGGCTTTGAGAAATAAATAATTTTACTGCATATAACATATATTACAGACACAGCTAAGGGTAATGCTGACTTTGAGCAATCGATTTTAAAACATTTACTTCTCAATGTCTTTTTAAACCATGAAGACAGCTACTTAGTGTTACTTAAAATAAGATGAAAATTAAAGATAAATATTCCCCAGCTCAAGCCAAAACATAAAACAAAGAACCTAACTTAGGAAACCATTAAAAATCAACAAAATTAGACTTGCAAACATTCTACTAAAACATATGCTAAACTGTTTTTTTTAAAAGAAGTAGTGAATATTCATTGAATTATGCTTTGTAGGATTTTAATTTCTACAATAACTGCATTAAGAATGGGAAAAAGTTGATATGAAAATAAGGAAACAATAGATCACAAGCTACACTTTTGAATTAAGAAAGCCAAAGTACCAACATAATAGCCATGTCACACAAATGATCAAGCAAACCTTGAAAGCTCTTTCAGGGGAATATTTCATAGGAGAAAGCAGAGTTAAAGTTAGACACGACAACTCAATGAGACCCGAATGTAAATGATAAAACCGTCGACAAAAGCCTTGAAGGGAAACGCGTTCCCCATCGAGGGATGATTTGTACTGGCCTCCAGGTGTAATATCATGTGCACTGATGAGCTGATCAACAGAACAGAACTTCTACCCAGCTGTAATCAAGAGTGATTGATGGTCGGGACAAAAAAGTTGATTATCATGACAAGTTCGCTGATGCAGACAAAATAAGCCCTGCCTGGGAAATGGATAAAAAACCTTTAAGAGACTACCTTCTGAAACCTTATTTATAAAGGCATCTGAGAGAAGGTGTAGGATGTACAGACAGATCTGATATCCCGATAAACCTGATAAGAATAAATGTGCCCTACCTCCATCTCCACAGATTTCCTATGGAAGGAATTTGAAAGCTCATCTAGGCCCACTAAATAGTAATCCACATACACTTAATGTTACCTGTGCAATTCTTAAAAAGTTCTCTCTCTGCTTCTCAAAGTATTACTGAAAATCGCAGGTGGACACAGAGAATTAAACTTTCATAGCCCACCATGCCTCCAGTTGCCCTCCTCAGCTCCCTCCTCACAAGGAATAAACTCCCCAAATGACTGCAACCTTTACCACTATCCCATTCAATTAACATCAAAACATAGATTTGGACTGAGACAACAGATCCCAGAGGCAGTATTTTGCATCTGAAATGAGGTTTGGCAGGCTTGATGAAGGTGAATCTGGGCCAGAATGTTGGGTGTACTACAGTGTTCTAAAACATTAGCTAGATTATACAGAGATCTAGAGAATATGAAGGAATACATCCATGTTTTTCAAGTTCTGGTTCTAATGTCATATAAGAAATTCTACCACCATAATCCTAATGCAGTGTGTAATTTATAGCATGCCTGGTGCAATTTCAATCTCCTTAAGCTCAACATAAGATCAAATAGTCACTTTAAAACTAGTCATCATAAGAAACTTAGTGTGAAGGAGGTAAAAATGAATGGATACGTTCATCTATATAGAAATCTTTGGCCCTGTGGACCCTTGAAAAAAGTACCATTACTCCAGTTAATTAATAGAGATAACAGGATTCAGTGAAACAGACAACATATAGCAACTGTTAACAAAGCCAGGATACAAAGGGCTACAAAACCCAAAATGACAAAGGAATAGACACTAACATAAATTACTTTTTCTTAAATTCCTTTGCTTCTCTGCCCAGAAACAAATTCCTCTACTGTCCTACTTTCCAGGGTCATGGCAAAACTGATGGTATATTAAATGCCGAATAAACTGAAATGAAATATAACAAAAAGGGCAAGGAACCTGATAAATAGTGACTATAATACATGGAAAGGGATGAATAAATTTCCTTTTTGAGACTTTCAATTATTGGTGATCATTAACCCAGTTTCTACATTTGGTTTCCCCAAGCACTGTTTGTGCCTAGGAATATTCTGAGAAGTGCATATGGTTGTAAAAAGAGATATAAAACAATTGGTGACATTTATATTTGATATGTGTGTCAAGCAATCTGGGCAACCAGGTCACATCAAGGATTTTCTATGCCATTGCCAAGAAAGGCTGTGTCAGACAGTGATGAAGTTGCGGGCGTACCTGGAAATCTTCAGGGTATAATCATAATCCTAAAACTGGGGGGTTTTGAATATACTTATTTTTTTGTGAATAATCTAAAAATAAACCTCGTAGCGAGGCAAGGTTTCAAAGTCATGAGAACTAGTTTCAAGGCTGTGCTCAAGTCCTGTCTCGTGTATTCAGCTCCCTTTAAAGTCATGTGAACTTTCATTGTTAGGTTTTAAAGGAACAGTTGTTTAGGATACGAATCCTGAATTGCAGAGGTATCAGGCCCTGGGGAAAAGGCAATCTAAACTTCCATGTTTCATCAAAATGTAGCAATTATTCTAAATGTCCTCAGAGAAGCTGAAGCTTAGACCATCCTGGAGCCTCCGGTATCGATCTTAATTTTCTTATTATAACAATAAAGAAAAATGTTTCTAGTCTTGAGCATTTCATTCAATTATTTGTTAAAAATTTACCAAGTTATATCTAAGGCCTGTAGAACTTTCCTAATGTTAATATGCTTAGCTCTTTTCTAAACACTCTGCCTTCAGTAGGTGTCATTGGATGAAAAGGACTCGGCACAGATTCTCATCTGCTCCTTCAATACTCCGTGCAACCACATTGTCCTTCAAGTGGGTCTCAGTCTGGAATGTGTTTCTACATTCTAGCAATTTGTACTTCTCGCAACCCAGCCATGAGTGTGTCCATCTTGATTAACTTCTGTAATGTGTGTAGAACTTATGTGACCAATTGTCTTAGTTGAAAACTGTCAGCTGATGCCAATGCAATCTCAAAATAAAATTCCCATAGGGCATGTCACCTGGTATGACAAATAAAAGCACTATGCTGGGACTTAAGGGCTGTTTCCAGCCCCACCAGCTATTTCAACAGCTTAGAAATGTTGGACGAGCCAACTAATAGTCTGACCTTTGGTTTTGCCATCTCGGCAATCTCTTAAATGGACAGAATGACTTCTCGGACATCTCTAAGTGCTAACGCACAACAATCCTTTGATGTGCTCACAGTCCTCCATAGAAATACAAATATCACTTCGATTACTGAAGTTTATGTAACACATTGACTCATATCTTAAGTCAACGTCTCTTTCTAGAGAAAATGCTCAAGTTTCTCATGTCTAGGAGGACCTGACACAAAAGTGAATTTTATTATTTTGTTTTTCTCTGTTTATAAAAAAAAAAAAAGCCTAGGGAAATAGGGACTCTTTCATAAACAGTTCTCTTTTCTCAGTCCCTTACCCTTCATTCCATCCACAGATGAAACTCTGGAGTATCAAAGCCTGATTCAGAGAGTCCCAAAATATCCCAGTGCTGAAGTTTTATTTTTAAAAGCCTGCCAAAGAAGCACGATGCTTAACTAGGTGCCTGTGCTCTTAACTGGCTCATTTTCTCCTGAAATCTCAAACAGCCAGACCCAATATTTTTTGCCTGGTCCTTCTGTGCCAAGTTTTGTTTTCTGAGGGTTCCTGACAGAGCTGTGGGCTCCATTCAGGAAGTACAAGCTGGTGAGGCTGAGCAATGACATGGGGCCCAAATGCACACTCAGAGCATACGCCTTTCAAAAGAGATGTCTCAGGCACTTGTTTCAAATGCGGCCAAACCTACAGTCCATCACCACATGCCCCAGAGCCAGCTCCTCACACAAGGGTGGCAGGGACAGTGAAACTCAACCTCATCAGGCCCCAGATGTGTCTCTGCTTATAGACGCTGAATGACCCTGTCACAGGAGTACTTTTGAAGCAGAAAAAGCACCCAGTGGGAAGGCCGCAGCGCTCAGCCCAAGCCTCTAAATAGCTCTGTGAGTCCTGAAGACTAATAGGAGACACTCTCTTATGAAAGAGATGTTTCAAAGTTGCCTGAAATTTAATTTCTAACTGGGTCCCTCAGAAAATCCTTTGGGACTTAGCAGGAGCAACAACAGACTTAAAGAAGCTGAGAGTTGCTAATAAATGCAGCTTTGTCACGGACGAGTGGACCCTGCAGTGTTTAAAAGGTAAAAGGTAAAGATTTATGAGGAGCGAGAACCTCAAATCAACACAAAAATACACTAAGCGCAGGCACGTTCAATGGGGTAGATCCTTTGAAGTACTTTTCTTAAAGATAGATCTTTATAAACCTCAATACTTCTTAAGAAGTAATTTAACATTCAGAGAAGAAAATGATGATAACTACATTATTTATCCCATAGCACAAAAATGAACTTTCCATTTCATTTGCTATGGCACTTTATAATCTGATTGCCTACATGTTCTATCTTATAATTTTTAAACACGGCTAGAAGGGATGGCTATTAATTTTAAATAAGACGATAATGGATCCTGTAAGTTCAACAATGAGCCCCAGGACATGTAGCCAACTAAAAAACAAACAAACAAACAAACAAACAAACAAAAAGGCAGATCTAGACAAGAGGTTATCTAAATTCTGATCTGATGATTTTCCTACCATCACACTCAGCTTCTCTACAGGCTGTTTTCGGGTCTGGAGTTAGAGGCACATCTCCATGCATAGATTTTTATTAACCCTTCTCCTGGGATATACAATAAAATGCTGAAGTCTGAAGGAGGCAACAGTATCTATGAACTCTGCGGGGCATGTTTTGAGACTGCAGACACTGCCAGAAATAGGCAAGAAATATTTAGAGAATTGCCTCCACGTCCTTCGAAGTGGAATTTATAATTTAAGACAAAGTATGTGATTTAAAAGCCGTAATAGGATAGTGGACGTAATAATTCCTTTTTCCTTTATAAAATTAAAGCATGTTTATAAAGGAAATCTGGAAAATAAAAGTAGAAAGAAAAGTAGTTCTGCAACTCCAGTACAACCACTATTAGTTTTTTTTTTTCTCTCCCTCTAAGCAGTATTTCCTTTTATTATCAACTCCCATAAATAATATACATTTAAATATTTGAAAGGTGTTTCTTAAGATATGACGTTACAAAAGTTTAATTATCTAACTTGGTCATTTGATAGGAAAAAATATTCCTTTTAGCACCTTCATCGTTATATTGCCTCATTTGGTTACAGAAGTTAACACAGAGATATAAATTAAATTCATATGTATTGCTTAACTCCACTACATTTTTGGGTTCTAAAATGTAGAAAAATAATAATGATTTCTATTTTACAATACTATTGAAAAATATATCCATTGTATTGGTGATAATCCCAAGGATCCCCTTTGAAGGAGCCCAAGGGCGTAATTGATGGTTGGATAGTCCTGAGTCATCAAGGACTTCACTACTACATTTTTTGCTACTACATTATCTTTCAGTAATTGGCACCTATATTTAAATTTTCACCCTGTTTATGATGAAATTGTGTGACTGAATATGGGCGATGCCATTTGAGCGTACTCACCGGCACTCGTGGGCACGGCCTCGCCCAGGCTGTAGATGACCTCCATGGCAGCTGTCACTTCCAGTTAGTTCCATGAGGGAAGGCGCCCCCAGGCCCTCTCTCTGGGAACACACGGATCTCCAGCCACACCAGTACTATGGATTGGCTGGAGACTTTGAATGGATTTGCTACTCCGCTTGGAGCAGACGGGGCAAGAACAGTTGAAGAACGTGGACACTGACTCTGTGTTACCAGTGACTGGCCAGGTGGCCTTGTATGTCTCCAACATTCTCTGTGTCTCAGTTTCCACATGGGAAATAAGCAAAAATTTTCTTCCATCTTTAACATATTACTAAATATTATCGTCAGGAGGTTAATCACAGTGATTCTTAGATGTTACAACTTAATCATTCTTTAGTTTGGGGCCTGTGCTCTTACTTTTCACTCTTATACACAGTTATCAAGTATCATTCTGTACCTCATTAAATAACCTTATGTCCATGCTGGTCCTGCTATAAGTGGTCTTTCAAAGGAACTCGTAATAGCTTGCCCAGGCCAATGGTAATTTATGCTTATTTTAAGATGCTGATAAAATAATTGGACAAATTATAATCTTTTGGTCTTTAACTGGGAACTTTTTGTATAACCTCTATGTGTGTTTCATGTAAATGTCAAGAAAAGTTTTTTTCAAAAAAAAAGCCTATACCAGAAGAAAGCAATCTCATTTAAAGTGCATATAGTATGACATGCCATTTAAAAAGTTATCTCCAGGGCCAAAAATAGAAAATGTACTATACAGGAAACAGGAATAGCATAATACCAAACGACACAGTTTATAATATGAAGGGTTAAAAAATAAGTAAAAGCAGAGAGGGGAAGGAAATTGAATTTTCATGATGCAGAGATGAAAAGGAATACAAGCTATTATTTTCATTGGAAAGGGAAGAAGCTTTGAAATGTAAAAAGGGTCATAAGGCAAAAATACTTTCCTACGTGATTAAGGATGCAACCAAGCATACAAGTAAATTACAGTGTTACTTTTTCAGAATAATTCTACGTTTAATAATGGAAATGGGAAGATAAATTCCAGATACCTGGAAGGAGCAGAGGCAGTTAGTTGTATTGGGATTATAAAGCCTTTTCTTGGGATTCAAATGGTCAAGTATGAGATTTATCTATCTCTCTCTTTCTAGAAAACATTTGTATTTTCTCTTAATTTAGAGATATTTTCTTATATGTGGATGAATGGATGATAAATACAATTGATCTTGGCATTCAGTATTAAATATTTTAGAAAAGTAGTATTTATGGACATGACCAGTCAATAGTAAACAAATCTCGTATTTCCCACACACTAGTTGCCCTTTTTGACATATAATGCTATAGAGACATTTTTAAGTCTCTAATAGAGTTTCCACTTCTGTATTTCAACTTTGCAATAATTATATTTTGTTTGTAAATGATAGGTAAAATGCTGCTATGTCATTTATAAAATCAATAACATTGGGTCCTCCTGTTTTTGTTCAAATGCAATTTTAAAAATTAGCAATGCATACAGAATTTATATTTAAGGTTCAAGATAAAAATCTAAAAGCGCGTGCCCAGTTTATATACAGCAACAAAAGTATACTGGGTAATTATCTGATAAATTCAAGTGGTCATAAAATTCAGTTCAAATCTGAGCGAGTATCTATGGTAGGCAGAATAATGATATTTAAGTACTAATCTCTGGAAACTGAGAATATGTTCCATTATATGACAAAGAGGGATTAAGTTAGCAGATGGAATTAGGTTGCTAATCCTCGGATTTTATAAACAGAGAAATTATCCTGGATTATCCAGATGAATTCATTGTGCTCACAAGGGTCCTAAAACATGGAAGAAGCAGTCAGAGAAGTGAGGGTCAGAGTCATTCAATATGAAAAAGATTCATCTGGTCATTGCTTGCTCTAAAGATGAAAGGGAGTCATGGGCAAAGAAAAGAGGGTAGCCTCTAGAAGCTGGAAAAGAAAGACAAGGAACTGACTTGTCCCCTGGAGCCTCCAGGAGGAACATAACCCTGCCAACACCTTGATTTTAGCACAGTGAGACCCATTTCTGACTGTTCCCTTCCAGAACTATAAGATCACACATTTATGTTTTAAACCACTAAGTTTGCCACGGTTTGCTACAGCAGCAACAGAAGATGAATGCAGTAATCATCTAGTGAATGGTCAAGTCTGAAATTGTATAATTATAGCCCAGACTTATTAGTCTAACTTCTCCAAATACCTTGGCCATTTTCCTTGGACCACATGCCATGCACATATCTGAAAGCAAAACTGTGAGAATGGAAGCAATTGTCCCCAACAAATACATATTGATTTCTGTATCACCTTGAAATTTCACTAGCAAAGTAAATTTCTCTTCTCTCTTATCAAGGAAATAATATAAGGTTACATTTTATAAAACAAGATGACATTTTATAAGAGAAAACTATTAAACATATTCTTTATGTTAATGCATACCCAGTAGCAATTCTAAAGACTTCAAATATGTCTTTGATAGCCATCTACATAATTAGAAACATTCAAAAAACAAAAACGAAAGCCACAAAAAAGGGAACATTTGTCTTTAAGTTGTGAGTGACCCATAGCTGGAGATAACCAACTAAAGACCTAGCCTGGAGTGGCAGATGGTTTTCTTAAATTTAGTAGGAGATTGGGTTCAACGAGCTTGAAGTCTCTTTCTGATTCCTGGTTTATAGGAAGTTTACTTAACACAGAGGAAAATATTGACAGTGAAATTGTTGTCAAGAGGAGATATTGAAATAGCCCCCTTTAGATGTAAGAAGCTGACAATATGGCTCCTGGGAGACTTTTACATCATTATCCGATCAGTTCTGAAGTGAAATATCAATACGATTTAGGAAGGAAAGAAATCAAGAAAGAGCCACTTAGAATAGCAATTACAGAACTATATGATTGTTCACTAAATGTTTAGCAATGATCAAAATTGCAACTATCAAGTTCGGGACTCTAATTTACAAGTCGAGAGGACTTTCTTTCTTTCTTTCTTTTCCTTTCCTTCTTTCCTTCTTTCTTTTCTTTCTTTTCTTTCTTTCTTTCTTTCTTTCTTTCTTTCTTTCTTTCTTTCTTTCTTTCTTTCTTTTCTTTCTTTCTTTCTTTTCCTTACCTTCTTTCTTTCTTTTTATAACAATTGGAGGAGATTATCATATAACATTTATCATTTGAAAAGATTTTTTGTTACTAAATTAAACTATAGCAAATGTCTTAAAATTCAAATCCAATCAAAGCACTCAGTATTTAAAAACAAACAACAAAACAAAACAAAAACCCCTAAACCTCTCTTTAAATAAAATGCCATATGTTTAGTATATTCTTTTTTTTTATATCCACAAATACCATTCAGGTGCTATGCTGGCAATCTACTCTTTTCTCAGCCAACAGAAGAAATGTTATAAAACTACCTGATGATTTTACTATGAGCTCATAGATAGTAGCAATCCTTAAATAAAAAGAAATGTCCTCACAGAAGAAAAAAGATGCTTTATTACTGTCACGTCTGTTTTCTGTGCCTGATTACCTTGCATGCTCTTCTCATCACCAGAGCACCTAAAGGATCCACTTGCCTAGAAAGATGAAATTTTCGAAAGCCTAAGGTTCTGCAAAATCCACATCTATTTAGTTTTCTCCACACTGCACAACACGTTAGGGCAAGATAAGGCCACCTTGGAGGAGTCACTTTGACAGGACAGGCTCCTCAGTTTGCCTAAAATATCAAAAAATATTCTGTTCCTAGTCCTTCTAAACCAACTTTCTTTTTCTTTTCTGTGTCTTGCAGCACCAACTCCACACCAAAGCAGGCAGGCAGTATTTTTCACATTGGCCACACGCCAAAAGTAGTTCCACTGTGATGAACCCAGAGGTTTTCTGACCCTTAGAAATGGTTTAGAAAGTATGAATAATTCTCTGTGAATAATTTGCAAAGCACTGGTCGGGTCCACAAATGTCTCCTTTCTATCATGTCTTCCACTTAAGTTTATTCATCAGGGGCTTGAGTGCTTTGAGGTCTTTAAGACTCCCTATTAAAATGCTAACACTTCCGGGGTAATAACTTGAGAGCTCTAACACAAATATCATTAAGGACACAAGAGCTGATCTGGAATTGGGGACCACCAAGGCAGGTAAATAAAAAAATTACAAAGGAAAATGTTGGCCTTGAGATACAATTTGGGACCTATCTTATTTCAGAGCTATAATTTATTAAAAGTCTCATTGGTCCTAAATTTGACTATTCCTCAAAGGGAAGTGTATACCTAAAGTTAGCATTCCCAAGAGACTAAAAAATGCCACAAAATTGCAAGTTTAAAACATTGTATATGTGTGATGTTTCCATAGTAAGCAACCAAAAATAATATACTAAACCCCGAAATTAAATGCCATAAGGAGTTAAAAATATTATCTTTGAATTTTGACATGCTCCGTTACTGAAGAAAAATGTCGAAGGAATCTCTTCTGCAAGATTAGAACAGAGTAATACATTTTTTTTCAGTGAATACTAAATGGCAAACTTACATCAGAATTAAATCTCAACTGGCAAATGTTGCATGATATGATTTGCTTTCTTCGATGAGGAAGAGGAACCCCGAATGTATGATTTATTACAGCTTTCTGAATCGGGTCCATCTGTAATGAGAAAGAAAATACAACAAATAGAAATAAAGCTTGTCAGTTCCATTGGAATGTTGCCTATTTCATTAAAGAGCCAATCTGTACAGCTTGAATCTACTGCTCACATTATACAAAACATTTTTATTCTAAGAAACAGCATTTCTCCTTTTTTGGAAAACAGACAATAAGCTCGAAGCTCGGTATGATAAGAAAATGATAAATGTACCCTTTAGAGTTTGCATACTAACTGTTTTTCTCATTTATGATCAACAATTGTCTCAGTTTGATAAACCTAAAATATAATTAAAGGTTTATCAAAACTCAAGTTATTGCAAATGCCAGAAATCTTACACAGTAGTGTGTCTATGCCATTGCTCCAAAACGGACTTGTAAATAGACTTGGTCAGATGAGTAGTTCTGAAAATAAATTATGCACCATATTTCAACATTAACCTTATACTTTGTTTGGTATCTTTTCTGTGCTAAGAATATAGTACACAAAGCCTACTTTCTAAGAATTCAATGTATAGAGCTATCAATTCATTCAACAATCATTTATTAACCATTTAGTATAGATTGCTATCCTATGGACATATTATTTGAGGTTCAGAGAGTCTAGACAAGATTAGATATCTCTCTCCATCCCATATTCTCAGGATAGGTCAAGTGCCATCCAAACACATATTGTCAGCCATTCAGCTCTGATAAAACTCACCAGCTTTGTCCTACAGTCTACATCAGTGTTTCTCAACTGTTGGAGTCAGATAAAAATTTGATCTGCTTCTTAATATTAATGCAACCTCTTTGCTTATCTGTGTCTCCCTAAGGTGGTGATGAGGTTTAACAGTAATAATATGTGAGATTTATTTAACACAATCAGTGCTAAGCACATTAAGAAGTCAATAGACGTTAGCTATTACATTTTCTCTATGACAGCACATGTGAAGATCAGAGTTAACTTGAGTCTCATGCTCCTATAGTCATTGTTGGCACACTACTAATTTCTCACATGGCCAAGAAACATTTTGAAATAAACTAAATATTACACACACAGTCATTACTTCTGTCGAATACCTACCAAACTTTAGAACTCTTAACTCTCATCAGATATAAAGTTCTTATGAGAGTCTTCACAATGGGTTAAGATAGCTTAGAAATGATTTGACATACAAAACAAAGCTAAGAATGTCTGTGAAATGATGCTCTAATATTCAGCTTCTGTGATACATTGTAGTTTGTTGACTACCCTAAACAGTTCATTGACAAATTCCACCTCCTTTTGTGTATTTCAAATTATCAGAACCAGTTCACTAATAGGTCTTCACATGTGAGTAAGAGGAAGCATCTGTCTAGATAGACAATTCCTATTAGGCTGTCTAGCTATTATTAATGTATAATAAAAATAATAGCACTCAGCATTTATTAAGTGCCTTCTATGAGCTAAGCACTAGGCTAGGTGGTTTATATATTAAACAGTTACAATGATCAAGAATAACAAATTTCATCTTGATTAAAACATCATCACTTTGGGGGCACCTGGCAGTTCACCTGGTCAAGCATCCAGCTCTTCATATTGGCTCAGGTTGTGATCTCATGGTCATGAGTTCAAGCCCCACATCAAGCTCTGTGCTCAGTGCAGAGCCTGCTTGGGATTCTCTTGCTCTTTCTCGGTCCCTTTCCTGACCACACACCACATGCTCTCCCTTGCTCTCTCAAAATAAATCAATAAACATTAAGAAAAGATTCTTTATTAAAAATATCATTTTTATCTTCCAGGATCACTTTCCTTTTTTTATCTGATGTTAATCCTTTCCCAGATTCTGAAGGAAACTCAGCCATCCCATGATTTTTCTGGTCATTTCCAGAAATTGTTAAAATTCTAGGATCCCCTCTGTCCTTATTAGTGAATTCTATCATACTTTTTTTTATCATATCATACTTTCATCTTAACCAGTTTTATTTAGGTATAATTTACATATAACAAAATTTAGCAATGTTAAGTGTAGAATTTTATAAGGTTTAGCAAACACAGAACAGTAGTATTATCACATAGAACATTTCTATTACCTGGAAAAGTTTCCTCCTGCTTCTGCATGGTCAATAATGACTTCTACTCCCCACCTCTGAAATCACTGGTCTGCTATCTGTCCTTGTATTTTTGCCCTTTCTTGAAGTTCATACAAAGAGAATCATACAGCATGTGGTATTTTGTGCCTGACAGCATTTTTTTTTTGAGAGAAAGCACGCATGAGTCTTAAGTAGGCTCCACATCCAGCATGGAGCCCAACATGAGGCTTGATCTCACGACCATGAGATCGTGATCTGAGCCGAAATCAAGAGTTGGGCACTGAGCCAACTGAGCCACCCAGGCACCCCTCCCTGACAGTTTTCATTCAGTATGATGTTTTTAAGATTCATCTGTGTTGTGGCATACATCAGTAGCTTATACCTTCTTATTGTTGAGTAGTATTCTTTTATATGGATATGTCACAATGTCTTTATTCATTTGTCAGCTGATGAACATGTGAATTGTTTCCAGTTAATTCTTATTATCTTTTTGAGTCTTAACACACAGTCTAAAGTTCATTCCTAAATTCAGTTCGGTGTCTTTATCTACACATTAAAAATCAGTTTAAAACTACAGTCTCTCGTGGGGCACCTAGGTGACACAGTTGGTTAACTGTCTGACCCTTGATCTCAGCTTAGGTCATGATCTCATGGGTTCATGAGTTTGAGCCCCGCATCAGGCTATGCATTGATGGTGCAGAACCTGCTTGGGATTCTGTCTCTCTTTCTCTCTACCCCTCTCCCACTTGTGCTCTCTCTCTCTCAAAATAAATAAACTTAACAAACAAAAAAGGCTACAGTTTCTTTCTTAGCTTAGACCTGCAGAAATAGTATAAGTTCTTTTATCTCTCCTTCTCTCTCTAGCTACACACACACACACACACACGTATACATACATACACATATATGTTTTTCCTTCAAGTCCCCCGCCCCAGGATATCTTCCAAACCTTCCTCAACTCGATTTCACCCCCCTTTCCTCAGAGCCTAAATGGAAAATGCACAGAGCTTGACAAGCCAAAAGCCATACAAATGTGTGAATCTGGCTGCTTCAGCAGCCTTCATTCTGCGTCTCGGGATCACTTTTATACTTGTTTAAACATGCCATCACAACGCTTCTCTGAGAACAATCTAGAACACTTGGGGATGATTTCCCTTTCAGCCAACACCGAAGGAAAAATTAAAAGCACAAAGAGGTCACTGACTTAGAGGTAGTTGTTTCATCATATGCTACTGCATCTGTTTGGTGCACGAATGGGGCCCGTTTCCATCTGGGGATAAGAGGAATTATGCCTATAACCCATTTACGAGTACTGGAGTCTCCCTAGCAGGACACTCTAAAATAAAAAATAAATTATACATTTATATTAAAGATGCTCTCTGAAAATGAATAGTGCTGAATTTTTATCGTATAATGGTGAGCAGCATATTAATTTGGTCTTTCAAGGAGCACTGGGGAAGCAGGGACCACATTCCACCCAAATTTGTGTAGGAGGTGTATTGGAACTAGACACTTAATGCGAACGTGGCAGATTCTCTCGATTGAATTCTTTTGTTCGAACTGAATGATGTTCTGATCATTGTGAGTATAAAATCAAATTTCAAAATGCAAAGTAGTGTATTCTTCTTCAGAGACGATTTTATTTCCTAGTATGCTTAAAAAAAGTAAAAACAAAACCCACCACACTGAATTATATTTCAAAGATGAATTTCACAAAGTACAGTTACATCAACGAAAGTAATTCTCTTTATCATTTTAGAAATCCCAGCAACAAAATGATAAGTTCAATGCCTTTATTAATGAGCATGAATCATATTCACCTCTAACATACACATCTCTAAGTAAAACCATTTATAACGAGGAATCATGAAAGGGCAAAATGTAAATAATAAATAATAACCAGTTCTATCATGAAATAATTAAATGATACCACATGTTATGTAACTAAAAGCCACATCAATTATCAACCAAGGGGACACCACACAGCCACTTCAATCATTTTTGTCTAAATATACCATTTTTTATCATCATAATCAAACTGTTATGCCCAGAATTCGGGGACCCCAAGAACCACCAGGGAGCCGAGTCCGATGCAAGAACAAAGAGCCTTTAATCGATCTAGCTCGAGCTCAATCTCCTACCGCACCGACGCAGCGGTGGGTCGAGAGAGAGGGCCCGTTCCAAAAACACAATAGTTTTAAAGGGGTCTAGGGGCAGTGGGAGGGGTGATGGTCGTGACCCTAGCCGATTGGCTGAGGAAGGGTCAAAGGTCCTGTTCCATAGGTCACTGGGCGTGGTTCTTTTGGAACCGGGAAGTTGCAGGTTTTTAGCAGGCATTGGGAACTCAGGGTGGAAGACAGGAAACACAATGGAGTCAGTCCCAGTTTGCCCTTAAGCAAAATGGAATCAGTCCCGATTTGCCCTTACAAAACATTTTGTTTAACAGGAAAGTCATATGTGTTGGTTTCCCCTCCTCCCCCAATAGGTTATGATCTGTCAAAACAATGACACCTTTTCGTATGCGTGCATTTTATCGGCAAGAGTTTTTCTACAAAATCAGTAGATCAAGAGATGCCAATGTGTGTAGGCAAGAAAAAGGGGTTCTTGGGTCAAATAAACTGCAGGAAACCTCAGTGCTACAGCCAGGACATTCACAGTGCACAATAAAATAGTAAATTCTCTGAGATGACCTACAATAAAAACATGTTTTAAATAAGTAATTTCTTTTTTTTTAATTTTTTTAATGTTTATTTTTGAGAGAGATAGAGAGACAGAGTGTGAACAAGGGAGAGGCAGACAGAGAGAGGGAGACAAAGAATCCCGAGCAGGGTCGGGCTCTGAGCTGTCAGCACAGAGCCCAACGCGAGGCTCGAACTCACAGACCGTGAGATCATGACCTGAGCCGGAGTCAGACGCTCAACCGACTGAGCCATCCAGGTGCCCTTAAATAAGTAATTTCTAAAATAATATAACCAAAACTTTTGTTTTCTTGTTTTTAAATTTAACATCCTTGTTCAATGCATACAGTTTAGAAAATAATGACCTGGGAATAAAATCATCATAAAAATACGAATGAAACATAAAGCCTCCAGTAAAAAGTAAAGACACTAACCTAAAAATGTAACACCAAGAAATTGGATCCATCCCTAACAGCTTCAATACATTTCCCTTAACTCATGCAGCACTGAATTAAAAACCAAATTAAATGGTAAACTCTACGTGATATTTTAATACATATTTATCTAATTTCTAAAGTAGGATATTTTGATAGCTGAAATTTTCTAAACACATTATCCCACCCCCAAACAAGCAAAAGTGAAGAATGATACACTCCCTATTCATATGCATACCCAAACTCTAGCCTAAAATTCAATTTCAGACTCTGCCTAGAGCCTTACTTAAAGCCAAATGAGTATGTTTTTCTTCATTTTAGGTTTCAGGATCTTTGCATTTCTATCTCAGGTCTTGCTTTTTCCTCACCTCCCCTCTGGGCATTCTGCTAAATTGATTTGTAAATGAGCATAGGAGGGACAGCCACAGCTCTAGAGTCCCTTCTCTAAAATGCCTTTGTATTTTCTGAGGATAGGGGTTAGCCCCGAGTTTATATTTCCTGCTCTAACGACTTCCTCTCTTTCTTTCCTATTATTATTGTGGCTTTCAGTTTTAAAATCAAAGAATAAAAACTCAAATGCCAGAAAGTTTAGAAGTTCAGAAATATAAAGGTTGTCTCTTCCACCTGGTATTTCTATGTAACAATGACTGGTAACAATAACTGGAAAGGTGACACTCACCATGTATTTTTATGTTTATAAGCGTCATTTTTATCCTAACAACTTCCTGAGAAGCTCTCATCACCCCATGCCTACTATCACACAACTGCCAAGAGGCAGAGCCAACTAAGACACACAACCTCTCACTTTGCCTCTCTGTTTCCCATAGCTACCACCATCAAGCTGTGTGATGTCCTTTGTCCTGGATGTTTGTGACTCTGTAGTATTAGGTGACACAGGGCTGAGGTCCTGGTGGATTTGTTACATCAACAATGAATTAGCAAAAAATGAGCTTTTATTATTTCTATTCACACATTAGAAAGCACTAAAAAAAATCCTAATTATCCTAACCTTGCAACAAATTTGCTCATTTGAAAATTTTGCAACGTTGACCTTTAACTTTTAAAAATGTTTTATGGGGAGGGGCATGAGAGAGAGAGGGACAGAGGATCAGAAGCAGGCTCTGTGCAGACAGGCTGACAACAGCAAGTCCCATATAGGGCTTGAATTCATGAACTGCAAGATTATGACCTTAGCAGAAGTAGGACACTCAACAAACTGAGCCACCTGGGCACCACTTTAACTATTTTTTAATGTTTATTTTTGAGAAAGAAACAGTGAGCAGGGGATGGGGCAGAGAGATTGGGAAACATAGAATCCAAAGCAAGCTCTAGCTCTGAGCTGTTAGCACAGAGCCCCACACAGGGCTTGAAGCCACAAACCATGAGATCATGACCTGAACTGAAGTCAGATGCTTAACTGGCTGAACCACCCAGGCACCCCTCCTCCCACCCGCTTTAACTTTTTAAATGGATATATAAAACATTTAAAAATGTATATATTAAGTGTATTATTAGTTGCTTTTTTTTAACCTGTGCATACTTCCATGTTAATCACCATCCCAATAAACATATAGAACGTTTTAAGCAATCTAGAATGTTCTCAGAATGGAGCCACAAGTTTGGGAGTCCCCAAGCCACCTGCATTTCTGACAAACTGGCTACAATTTAGGGTGTTTGATAACTTGCTAGAATGATGAACAGGACTCAAGAAAATACTCTACTTATGGTTACAGTTTTATTATAAAAACTACAAATAAGGACTGATGGGGGTTTTGGGGTGATGGTGGGGAGGTCCAGAGATGACAGCCAAGAAAGAATTCTTGAAGAAGTCTTTGGTGCAAAAAGGTGATTTTATTAAAGCAGGGCGACAGGACCCAAGGCAGAAAGAGCTGCAAAGGGGTTGTAACCGGCATCTGATTACATACCCTCAGGTTGGGAGGGGGTTAAGGATAGAGTCTCTAAGGTATTTTGGAAGCAAAGTTTCCAGGACCTTGAGGAGCTAGGTGTTGTTAGGAAAATGCAATTTATTACCGTTTAGTAAAATCTCAGTCATGAGACCCTTCAGATGTATATTGGGGGTCATAAGTTTAGAGTATGATCACCAGCGTGTATCTTGGGGGAATTGAGATAAAGGAAGTTTCCCAAGGAATTTTCATATGTTCAAGTAGACTTACAGGATCCTGGGGGGTCAGGATAATGTTAAGCCAAGATTCCCTTTTGCCCCCGGCAAAGTGCCACCATCATCCAGGCAGCTGAGCTCCTAGAGGGAGGTCACTCTGCTGATTTCAAGGACTTGTCAGTGGGCTATAGGCTGTAAGGGAATTTAATTTTTCATTTGCCTTAGTTTCCCACATCACCATGGCAAGCACTTAAACCTCTTTCCTTTGTTCTTAGGCAGCCAGGAGTGTCCAAAAAATATCACATATATCCCACCTGGTCATGGGTGGGGGGTGCTATTAGCTCTCTGTTTGCCCTACACTCCCTCATCAGGACCAAGCAAATGGAGAGTAACCAAAGGTGAGATCTGGTAGAATCTTGAATATGGAGCTTCCCCTGTCACTTCCCCAAGAAATTAGAATGCATTGCCCTTCCCAAAACCCTCAGCCAGGAAGTTTGCCCAAATCTTGGCGTCTGGAGATAGTATCTATTGAGGTTTCATCATATACACAGGACTGATTGATGGAATCATTGGCAAAGTGAATGAACTCAATCTCTAGCCCCGTTTCCCTTCCTGGAAATCCAGACTGAGAGGCCCAATCCTCTAATCACATGGTTAGCCCTTCTGGTGACCGGCCTCCAGCCTGAGTCGTCTCATGAGCATAAACTCAGGTGTGATCCAAGGTGTGCATGACTCGCAAAGTCACTTACCATTCGGGAAATTCCAAGATTTCAGAGTTTAACCTAAAATCTAAAAACTGAGGACAAGGATAGCCAAATTCTTTATTACACAACAGTTGTACATCTTTATGCATATTTTAACAAAGCTATAAGCATAATATAGAATGTTTTCTTTTTTGTTTTTCATTTAGCAATATATCTTAGGAATACTTTCATTGAGCATCAGTTTCCATATTTACCAATTAAATGGTGGCATATCATTTCATTAAATGATTACACCACAATTTACATAGCCTATTCTGTTGTTGGATATTTAGGTTGTCACTATTTAAATAGCACTGCACAGATCAGCTGTCCTAGTGTCAGTTTGTTAAGAACCACAGCATTTGAGAGCTGGAAAGGAGCTGAGTGATCATATTTCGCCTTCTTGTTCTACTGCCAAGCCAACTAAAGCCCAGAGATGTGAAGTCCCAGTAGGAGAAAGTGGACAACAAACCAATTATCCACAGCCCAGGCCTAGGTTCTTACAGCGATAATATATGACAGCAATTCTAATCCCCCCCTCGCCCCCCAAACAGGAAGTAACAAATGGTGAAGACATAGTCTGAAATGTTGCTGCTCTTATTGCTAGTTTTTCTTTTTTAACCTTTCTGAGCTTCTATGTCTTTATGTCTAAAATGGAGTGATAATCATATTGGGTTGTTTCGAATAATGAACTATATAAAGTGTATACGGAGCCCAGCACTATGCCTGGCACACAGAAAGCACTCAATAAAGGTAACTGCTTCTTCTATTATTATTTTATAGCAACAATAGTGAATATCATCATTCTTTTCCAGAAGCAAAAAAACTAAAAAAAGAGCAGAAAGATGCCTTAAAAGGTCCATGTGATCCAAAACCATCCAGGAAAAATACATAAATTTAACCACAACAAACTCTATAATTGAAAAAAAAATAACAATAGTTAATTTTAAATGAGCACTTAGATGTGTGAGGCACTGTTAATAAGGCCCCCATGTCTCATTAGGTCTTCACAGTATCCCAATAAGGGATGCACTTTTGTTTTTTCCTTTTAATAAGCTTAATTTTTTATAGCAGTTTTAAGTTCACAGCAAAACTGAGCAGAAGGCACAGCAGTAGATACTTTATTTGCTCCCACGTTACACATGAGAATGTTGAGGTACAGAGACATGAAGTTAAGGTTTCATGGGGAGGCAGTTCTAGAGCTGTGATTTGAATTCAGGTAGTCTGACACAGCCATTTTCACAGTTTATTAACACTGTGCTAGATTTCTTTCGCCAGTAAAAGACAAATATAAATACCCTTACACACATAAAAAGGGGTAGATGGGAGAAAATGTCTCCAACATCCGAATCATCAAAGATTATTTACTCTGGCTACACTGAAGAGCTGTGGAAATCACTATGACTTCTAAGAGATGACATACCAAAGCCAAAATGTTCAAAGCATATTAAAAGGCAATTTGTAGAGAAGTATTTTTTCTTTATTAAAAAATAAAATGTACTGGTTATTGTGAAAGTAAAATTTAAAATAACAAGGAGACATTTGGCAGAAATAGTCTGACAACATTTCGTATTGACAAGGATTTGGGAAAAGTGCAGAAAAAATTGGCATCATGCAGTAAGACTGAAAACGAGCTGAACATACGATCTGAACATTCCACGCCTAGAGAAACTCTGTCTCGTGTGCACTACAAGATTATTATAAGGAAGTTCCCTATAGTTTTGTTTGTATCAACGAAAACTTTAAAACAACCTAAATATCCAATAATGAATATTCAAAGAGGTATAAAATAAAATACCATACAGAGGTTACAAGGAATTAATTAAATATTTCTTTACCGGCATGGGCATATAAACAAAATATAATGCATCAGAATATCTACAATATGACATCAGACACTAAAAGAAAATCACACATGCATACTCAATAAATAAAATAAGAAGGAATGATTGGGACAGAACCATTTTATAACTCCTAAAGAGATAAGGCGCCTAGGATATGGCCATCACTTAGCTGATGAACCAAAAGAGACAACCAAATACCAGATGTCTCCTGAAGTACTACAAAGCCCCCCCAAGGAAGTCATGCTCAAAATAACAAACTTGCATCTGATCAAGACTGTGGAAGTAATTACCCATTCTTAGGAAAGACAGAGACATGGGTGGCTCAGTCTGTGAAACATCCGACTTCGGCTCAGGTCATGATCTCCTGGTTCGTGGGTTCCAGCTCCGCATCGGGCTCTGTGCTGACAGCTCAGAGCCTGGAGCCTGCTTCAGATTCTGTGTCTCCTTCTCTCTCTGCTCCTCTCCCACTCACACTCTGTCTCTCTTTCTCAAAAATAAATTAAAAAAAAAAAAAAGGAAATAACAGGCACAAAAGAACATGGTAGAAGTTTCTATACAGATGAAGAAAGGAGAACCTTCACGCATTCTTCGTGAGAATGTAAATTGGTGCAACCACTGTGGGGCACAGTATGGATACTCCTCAAAAAACGAAAAATAGAAATACCATATAATTCAATAATTTCACTTTTGGCTATTTACCCCCCAAAAATGGAAGCACTAATTTGAAAAGATACATGCCCTCCTACACTTATTGCAGCATAAAAAAAAAGAATTAAATCTTGCCATTCACAATATTGACGGTCCAGGAGGGTGTCATGCTATAGAAAATAAGTTAGACAGAGAAAGATAAATACCATATGGTTTCACTTATATGTGATATCTAAAAAACAAACAAATGACCAAACAAATGAATAAACAAAAACAGAAATAGATTCATAAATACAAAGAACAAACTGGTAGTTGCCACAGGGGAGGAGAGTGGGGGCAGGCAAAATAGGCGAAGGGGATTAAGAAGTACAAACTTCCAAGTTATAAAATAAATAAGTCATGGGGATGAAAGTACAGGACAGAGAAATAGATTGTAATACCATTGTATGACCACAGATGGTAACTATACTTACGTGGTGAAAGCACTGCATAGTGTACATAATTATTGAATCACTGTACTATACACCTGAAAATAATATGTCACTTACACTTCAGTTATAAAAAGGAAAAGTCTCTGGGGCACCTGGGTGGCTCAGTTGGTTGAGCATCTGACTCTTGGTTTTGGCTCAAGCCCCATGATGGGCTCTGTGCTAACAGTGTGGAGCCTGCTTGGTATTCTCTCTCTTCTCTCTCTCTCTCTCTCTCTCTCTCTCTGCCCCTTCCCTGCTCACTCTTTTTCTCTCAAAATAAATAAATAAACTTAAGAAAAGAGAAGTCTCCACATTAATAAAATCGATAAACAGCTAGAATATAATAGGGGAAGACCTATAACTTTAAACACACTTAAGAGACCTAGCCATCAATTCTAAACAATGGGCATTACTGGATCATGCTTCTAACAGAATATAATAAATATTAGAAGACAATGGGGGGAAATAAAATTGGATATTCATAATAAGGAATTATTTTTGATTTTAGTGGCAATAATTGTAGTGTGGCTATATGTTAAAAAAGTCATCGTTTAGAAATACACAGTAAAATACGTACAGAGCGAACAATACTATGGCTATGATTTGCTTCAAAATAATTGAGGATATTTGGGGGCTAAGCGAGAGGAGATATAGATGAAGTAAGATTGGTCCTGAGTTGATAAGTACTGAAGCGAGGGACTGGCTACTGTTCTATTTTTTACATGCTTGAAATATGACATAAGATAGACTTCACAAATAAGTCAGTCAGAAAAAGACAGATACCATATGTTTCCATGAATAGGTGGACTTTGTGAGACTAAGCAAAAACCAGGGGGAGGGGAAGAGGGGAGAGGAAGAAAAGACACAGAGAGGGAGGGAGATAAAACATAAGAGACTCTCAAAGACTAAGAACAATCTGAGGGTGAGGGAGGTGAGGGAGGTGAGGGAGGTGAGGGAGGTGAGGGAGGTGAGGGAGGGGGGAGAGGGGGTGACGGATATTAAAGAGGGCACGTGTTGGGATGAACACTGGGTGTTATATGTAAACCAATTTGAAAATAAACTATTATAATAAAAAAAAGATAGACTTCACAATAATCACACACACACACACACACACAATCTATAAATGGTTTGTGGACACACACATGTGTATCTAGGAGAATACACATGTATACTAGAGCAGAAGGAAGGACGCGTACCGAACTCACAACAGTTGTTGTCTTTGGGGATCTTAGAGTGTGACTAGGACAGTGGCTTCAGAGAACTAGAGCTACATCCACAACATTTCATTTCTTCTAAAATGCGGAACTAGAAGCAAAAGTAACAGAATATTGACAGCTGTAAAATTCTCAGTGAATATGGGTTTCACTACAGTATTTATCATACTTTTTATTTCTTTTAAAAGATCTAAAGGAAATGTTCACATGTAAATCCCTCAGTAGACCATACATGAGTAAAAAAGGGTTGAGGGACGATGCCATCATATTTCTTTCTTTGAAATTTGGGCTGGTAGGGAATTTAACAGGACTACCAATCACCCAAGACTAAGACACAGCTCTGAGTGACGTATATGGGGGTGCTGAATGGAGATACGCATGAAGTTCCATTGTTTCTTTGCTTTTGCCAAACAGCAAAGGACACGCTGTTCATGGGCATGAGTTCATTCAACAAATAAATTCAATCAGCTGGAGGTAGGCTTATTCCCATGAATGTCATTAATCAGGTCATGCACAAATCTGCTGATTTAAATTAAGTAGGAAATATAACACATATGAGTCACATAGGTACATTAAAAGTATAGCCAGTTTTCAAAGTACCAACCTTTGATTCTTTTGTATATTCCACGTTTTCTGCCTTGAAAACTCTTTTCCCCATGCTTTCTAGCTCATCTTCCCCTGACTAACGCTTACCCACTTTTCAGGACTCAAATTTTCAGGACACCTAGTGGGCCTGTTTCAAGTGGGCTAAGTCCTCCCACTTTTTCAGCAAAAAAAACATTCATCACACCATCGACGATATCTCTTAACTTGTTTGTCTCTCCCAACAGAGAGTCAGGTCAAAGCAAGGCTGGGTCTCCTTGTTCTTTGTCTCAGGAATTAGTGGAGTGGCTCCCACTTATCATGGGCTCAATGCATGTCTTTTGAAGTGCTAAATAAATTGAATAATATTGAAATCCAATATAAAAACATAATACTAATCTTGGAATGGTATTAACAATAGCAGTGAGAAAATATGGATTCACAAGTAAACTTTAGGCATTGGAGGTAAAATATGTTTATTAGAAGCAAAGCCACATGGGGAATGATTCTATGGTACAATATGGGATATAGGATATAGACTCTGGGAGTAGAATCTAGAATTCCAAGCTACTAAGTAGAATTGGCATATATTGCCGTCTAAGCAACAGAGTAATTGTTGACAGGTTCTTTCATCTACCCTTTATGTGCCAATGTGAGACCACTTTTCCACCAGGCATCTTCCTAGACAAAGGCTAACAGCCATACTGGTCCCCTGATCAGTTAAGGAGAAGATGATTTTGCTCAGAAAAACCAATATTTGACCTTAGATGAGCAAAGGCATTTGGATGCTCTCCAAGTACTCAAGACATGTCCGAATGTGAGAGGTTTCATTGTCAGTAGCTCTCTGCCATAGCTCCTTTTCCTAATGTTCTATGAATACACTAATAAAGTGAAACCTAAAGGCTCAAAGTAAATGATGGATTAGCTTGAGGGGATTTTAAGACATTATTTTTCTTAGAATCATTTATGTGATCATGCAAATTGCATTTAATCAATGTATTATGGCCCAGTCATGGAATACCCACAGATACATGCATTTTAGGATTTTTGAGGGCAAATATGAGATTGTTACCGACACAATTTCTCAGTGATGGAAGTTCAATCCCAGTTATAACTTTAGAAATTATCTCTTTGTGGTATTTTCAGTGAGTGGGGTCTATGTTTCACACATGTTTGTATGCCCTATGGCTCTTTCTGGAACTCAAAATATATTTAAAATTTATTGAAACTTCTCAGTTTATAAGTGAGAAAAGCTATACCCTAGAGAGTGGGAGGACGTCAGAGAAAAAAAGGAAGGAAAGGTGACTTCATTCTACTGATGGGCTCCCTTTTTCTGCAATGCTATACTTTTTGCTAGCCAAAAGAATACTAAGTTTCTTTGAAAAGAATGAAAGTTGCCTGATCACACTAATAACGCCCTGTAGAGAAGGCTGCGGTGCTTAACTGGAACACTTTTGAAACTTTGTTATCAGCATTACAGGGACATAATTTAACTCAACTGTTTTGATGACAATCCGGCTTCTGGTGGACTTAAACCGCAAAATATCTTCCAAGGACAACAAATGCCGAAGGTGTCTGTTGGTACAGGAAGTCAGGTTTATCAAGAGTCTTCCGGACTCTGAATAAGATTTAAAGTAATTAAACCCAACAACTTCGGAGTTGAGATTCCATTTACGTGGAATGCCCCAGAGAGCATGGTATTATTGACGAACGAGAAAATAAATTCTAGAAATCCATTCTATTACCAGCTGTACCAGAAGTCCACAAACACATCTGGTTCCCAGGCTGGTCACTAAACTCTGGGTCAGGTGTCAAAATCTGCTGTGCTCTGAGATGAAAATAACGGTATGGACAAATAAACTGTTGTACATAAATTATAAGTGGCTAAATTGAAAGGATTTTCTCTTATTCTGAAGGTATGCCCTTCCTACTTTTCTGTTGAACTTAGAGAATTATGATGCTATCAAATGAATTTACTTATTTATATATTTATTTAGGTAGTTCTGGCTTGAAAAATTAAAATGTGAAAGCCCTATGTTAATTGCCTTATTTTTATTAAAAAAATTTAATGTTTACTTAATTCTGAGAGACAGAGACAGAGACAGAGAGGCGCCACAAGCAGGAACAGGGGAGGGGCAGAGAGGAGACAGACTCTCAAGCAGGTTCCAGGCTCTGAGCTGTCAGCACAGAGCCCAAAGTGGAGCTTGAACCCACACACTGTGAGATCATGACCTGAGCCAAAGTCAGATGCTTAACCAACTGAGCCACAGGGGTGCCCCTAGTTGGCCTTTCAATATTTTCTTTTTCAATATTTTAACCATGTGTTCATTTCCTAGGACTGCCACAACAAAATACGGCAAATTTGTTGGCACTATCTCACACTTTTGAGAGCTAGAAGTTCAAAACTGAGGTCTTGGCAAAGCCTTGCTTCCTCTGAAGTCTGTAAGGAGAATCTTTCCTGCCTATTCCTAGCTTTTGGTGTTTTCCCAGCAATGTTTGGCAATGTTTGACTTATAGATGCCAAGGATTACTATAATCCTCCGCCTTCACACTGCATTCTTCCTATGCGTGTCTGTCTCTGTGTCCAAATTTCCCTTTTACAAGGACACTGGTTATATTGGATTTTGGACCATTCTACTGAACTCACTGTAACCTGATAATCTCTGCACAAAAAGGTCATGTTTTGGGGTCCTGCGGGGTTCAGGCTTCAACATATCTTTTTGAGAGGATAATTCAATCCATGATAAATGGAGGGGAGAGTGTGAAAATCCAGAAATCACTGTAAAATTTTACTCAGGCCCTAATTCTAGGATTTCTTGGTTAAAGGAAAAGTAAAACTTAAAATCAATCTTTCTTTCATTTTTTTAAAGGTTTTATTATTTTTTTTAATGTTTATTTATTTTTGAGCAGGGGGAAGGGGCAGAGAGGGGGACGGGACAGAAGATCTGAAGTGGGCTCTGAGAGCCTGCTGTGGGCCTAGAAGTCATGAACCGTGAAGTCATGACCTGAGCTAAAGTTGGACTCTTAACCGACTGAGCCATGCAGGCACCCTTTAAAATCGGTTTCTTTGTCTTGTTAATATGATCAGTTTAAGCCTTGAAGAGGGTTGCCATCTCCAAGGGTCTGGAAAGAAGAAATAAGTTCCAAGGATTGAAATATATGTGGAGATGAGGAGCATGGAATTAAAAGAGGTAGTGCAGATTTTTACTAGCAAGCCTGTAAATAATTTAGATGAGGTATTTCTGAAATGTCATGAAATGAAAGTTATGAAGTCTATAGAAAGATTAAATAGTGGCACACCTGTACGATCTAGGTAAGCGATTATCGTGATTTTAATTGTTTGGTTAAATTACAAATGACATACATTTGTGGGTAGATATTTTGCACTGTATTTTTTTTTCTTGTTCCTTTGCTTGTTTGTTTCTTTGTTGAAAATCACCATTTAATGCTTCTGAGAAAAAATAATGATGTGTGGGGTCATTTTATACAAATTCCATCTCCACAGGTAATCTATGTGATCTGTTCTAGTAAGAAAATGATAACGCACATATTAAAATTAAACATGTCAGAATATTCCTGTTTGTTTTTAGGTTTTGTAAAAACATGAATATACATATATGTCTGCGTATGTATACATTCGCATGTGTGTTTGTATGTATGTACACGCATGCACACATATTATTAATGTACCAATTTACATACCAGTATTTATCCACCAATTCCCTACATAAAATCTCTCGCAACTTGGAATTTGGCGTGACTTGAATTATTTTGTCCTGTGTTTGGCTAGACTTGATCATTTCTTGAAATATTCTACACCTTCTGGCACTAAAGTATTCATTCACCAACTTACACACACTTCCTACCTCTGCCCCCGTATGCTGCCTATATACCGGTTTCTCTTAGCCAGTGATATGGAATTTAAGCCACAAAGGGGCATTTTGTATTGTCAAACACTACTTTCCATGAACTAGCACAGGCCGGTATCTCTGACTCTTTTCCATCCCTCCCTGCCTCTGATACTTTATTCCACTAATATAGATCCACTGGCAATTTCTTGCCTAATCCAACTGTGGTTTATTGTCTCCTCATATTTTGTAAGGCTCTTTCCTTTCTTCAACTTTTGTTACTCCTGTCTTACATGTACAATTCCTGTCTATCACTCCGAATGTCATCTTTTCCAAGAGGAACCCATCTGGTCTCTTAGTGTGCAGGGCTAACGACCCTTCCTCCCAGGCTTTATAACACCCTATGCATTCTAGCGTCATGTCACACACTGCCTGCCACTCAAACATTCTGCTTATAGTTCTCCCTTCCCCAAACTGCAAAAGATGCAGTGCAACTCATCTTTGAAAAACAGGTGTCTAAGCACAGAAAATGCTCAAGAAAGGTTTATTATTGAAGAAAGTAATTAGATATGTAAAAGCAGCTATTCTAGCCAACTGTCAATCACTTTTTTAAAAAGTGGCCCAAGATTTCAGTCTTGATTGAAGGCACATTGTTCAACTGTATAGAAAAAAAATGCATTGTCATCTGAGGCTAATTGCATTTGGGACTCTGATGTAAATAGCAAAATAAACTGCATGTTGAGAAAGTAAAAATAATAATATGCCTCTTAAAACGCTTGCCCTATATTGAAGGCACCCATCTTAACCCTGGCTCTACACCGCGCAGAAGCTGAGGAGCTTGTAAAAGGCACAGAGCCAGAGCCCCAACACAAGGCAAATTCTGTCAGTATTTAAAAAGATTGCATGGTGGGTGGCTAAGAAGTACAGTCAAAAGTTTGATAACAGAATCAACTTCCTGTGATTAAAATGTTTTCCTCATGTGTTTCCAGAAAACCAGTGTCTTCATTTCCACCAACAAATAATTTTTAGGAAAATAATCCTATAAAGGCTGTGGTTTTACACTCACTTTACAGAAATGGAAACTGAGGAACAGCCAAGACGAATGCTCTACCACGGTAAACTTTATATTCCCAGGGAGCTCCAAGACTGAAATCCAGGCTTACTAAAATCTAGTGTTCTACCTACAAATTGCACTGGCTCTGAAACGTGTAAGAGTGTAACAAACTTCTGGACTCAGTTTAAAAACTGGAATTGAATTTGGGGTTCTTGGGAGTTGGCAAAGGACAGGAAGAAATACACATTCAAGAAAAGAGAACCGAGGAAGAAAATCATACCAGAACAAAGGCTATCATAAACTGTTTCTAACCATTGACTTACTTTTATTATATTATAGGCTATTTTTTTATGTTTGTTTTAATTTTGAGAGAGAGAGACAGAGCATGAGCAGGGAGGGGCAGAGAGAGAGAAGAAAACACAGAATCCAAAACAGGCTCCAGGCTTTGAGCTGTCAGCACAGAACCCTACTTCGGGCTTGAACCCATGAAACGCGAGATCATGACCTGAGCTGACTGAGCGGACACTTAACTGACTGAGTTGCCCAGGTGCCACTGTTGTTGGCTATTTTTAATCCCCAAAGTGTTGCTAAAGCACTGATTTGCTTCTCTTTCTCTCTTTCTCTACATTGCCTGTTTTTCACTTCCTGACCTTTTTAAGGGTATAAATTAAAATAATGTAAATCTGAACTGGTTAGAAGCTTGAATCAGATATTATGAATTCCAAATGGTTAGCAAGATGTTCTCAGTTGTTAAGATCAAGGAAGGATGAAGACTGGGCTTTCCGGTATTCCCAGAAATCCTAAAGATTAACCCCATTTGAATCCAAAGTCAAGGTAATCCAATACCTAAGGGTCTCTCTTAATCACGAAGGTATAGTTAGATTGTGTATTTTAAACAATTTTGGGGTCTACCATGTAGAAACATGTGTATAAACCTTTGAAAAAACCCAAATACAATGCTGTTGGACTATCGGTGTCCTCTTGCATAAACTACTACAGCAAAAGCTGTATAAACTAAAATATAAACTGTAAGAAATATAAATTAGGAGTTTGCAAATCTCAGATGTATTCCTGGGAGCAAGCATTGTTGATAACCATAGATTTAAGAAGTTATTTTCTTAGTTGGAACACTACCTAGTATATTTTGCATTTCCCATGCACTTCCGGTCCTCTTCATAGGGACTCTCTGTATGTATGGTGGAATAATTCTTTTCTATTTTTATTTTTTTTGATCAAACAATGCATACATAGTAACAAATCAAATAGTACACCAGAGCTTCAGATGAAAAACAAAACTCTTCCACTCTAACCCTCCCAGCCCAGAGGTAAATGTTTGAAATGTTTTGTATTAGTATCGTATTATTTTCTGCTTATTGACATCATAGCTCTAAATAACACACTAACATATTTCTATCTCTAGACACTAATAAAGAGAAGGATTTAACATATAGACACCATTATACTTTTTTTTTCCTTTCCATAACCTTTCAAAGTTTTATTACTTTGAATATTCTGTTATTTTATAACTACACATAATATTGTTCCATATTTACCTTTGGCTCCATTAACTTGAGTCAGGATCTCAACTTTCCTGCACGAAGTTATTAGTTTTCTTCCATCTTTTCACCTTCGCCATTTCCAAATTCTTTCAATGATATTTACCCTTCAAATGTTCAAAATTTTCTAACTGAAATAGTTTGTCCTCTAACGATAGGCCCATTCTTCCAGGCTTTATTCAAGAGGAACTTTAAAGTTTAAAAGCTAATAACAACATTATCATTGTTTTGGCCTTATCCATATTTTTGTCTGCTGACTAGATAATGTCATAGATTTGATTTCTTTTTTCTATGATTCCAATGCTTTAAATCTTGGCCTGTTCAAAAGAGAGTATTTTAGCTTAGAGAAAAGTAGCTTCTACTTTATTATCCATCAAATGATTGAAATTCTGTACTATTTTTGACTACTACATATATAAACCATCCTTTCCTATTCGTTTTATGTCTTTTTCTATAGATGTATTTTATTTTAAAATGAATTTTCCTTTTTTCAATCAAAAGCCATGTTTTTGGCCACACCATCTCACATTCTCTGCTTTGTTCACGCATCAGTATACCTCTAGACCCTAATTCCAGACCTTCTCCAAGGTTCTGGCTTCATACTTTTCTCCACTTTATTTTCCTGAGCACATCCATCCACCATCTATCTGACTTCCAGAAATGTTTAAGGCTTCATCTTTTGGAGACCCCAAACACCTTTGTTCTTTTGCAGCTATGTTTCATTTTTGTATTTCTCTAGATTTATTTCAAGGAAATCTTAGAAGACAAGGAATTGTATTTGTATGAACTTTGTCCTGTTTTAGAATAAAACTAGAAGTCATTTCTAAATATGTTTTAAATAGGGGCACCTGGGTGGCTCAGTTGGTTAAGTATCTGACTTCAGCTCTGGTCACGATCTCGCGGTTCTTGAATTGAGTCCTGCGTCCGACTCTATGCTGACAGCTCAGAGCCTGGAGCCTGTTTCAGATTCTGTGTCTACTTCTCTCTCTGCCCCTCCCCCACTCGCACTCTGCCTCTTATTCTCAAAAACAAATATTTATTAAAAAAAAATTTTAAATATGTTTTAAATAACAAATCTGAAGAGAGGAAACCTTGGCTCCTAAGAATGTATACTACTCCAATATAGCTGATATCTGATATCAATAAATTATAGTTTGCAGGTAAAGGATTATTGTTGCTCTATTTGGCTAGAAAAAACTACTCCATTTAAATAGTTACCCTTCTAAACAACATTTTAATATCAAGAACATGATTTAAGATCGTGTCAATTCTTTTGAAGCCTTCTGGGAACTCTTAGTGAAAGCTGCTTTCCTCTACTTCTTAGAATAAGTAATTCCTTCAATCATGAAAATGATACATGACAGCTAAAAACTAAATTTTTCTCCTTCCTCTGTTACTGAATACGCTTTGTATTTTAGGTGAACTTTCTAAACCATTCTCCAGATCTTTCTTGATAACAAGTTACATTTTGTCAGAAAAAAAAAAAAAAGAAAAAAATCTTGGCTAAAGAAAAGCAAACATAAAAAAAGCAATCACAATGAAGAAAGTGTACTAGTACTAAAGACTTCTGCTAATTACCTGGCAAAATAATCTGGCTGCCTGAGCACATCTGGGATGGCAACGTTAAGTCTTAAGGAAAACACATCACAGATCAAGTGTCAGGCGGCTAAGCTGAATTTCAAACAATTCGAAAACATTAAACAGGAAAATCCCATGCGATGCATGACAGAGCTCGGCAGCAGCGTCTGTAGTCATTTGCACTTTATCATATAAATCCACACATGAATAAAATAAAGACAACATAGGGTTCAAAAGTATGGTGAAGGCAATAGCTGAACATCGGTCTTAGAAAAATGAAATCGGTCTTAAAAATATAAGGTATCCTGGAATACAAATCAAGTGGTAGACAGACTTTGGCCGACATTCAGAAATGGTCACCTACTAATGTTTTGACTTTGGGAAAGAGTGCTGGGAGATATAATGAAATAATACATGGGGAGCACTTGAAAGAGAGCCAGGCATGTCATGGAGCCCTACAGTGGTTTTGTGGTTTTCAGACATTATCCTCCTCCAGATACTGAGGGCCGAACAAGTGGAAGAAATAGTAACTTCTATGCTGTTTTTTTTCAGTGCTTAAGATCATGCCTGAAATATAGAATCATGAAAAAATATCGTCGACTGAGAGATTAGTTAATACTACAACAAACTGAACGCAATGAGTCAAAGACCAACTGGGAAAGATGGTAGTTTGATCAGGTTTTAGAAAGAAACTGAACACACAGACCAAACATCTAGGCTTGCAAAAAGGGCGGTAGTTCACCACCACAGTGTTGGTGAGAGGGAGGGATGCTTGTGAAGTAGACAAGATGTTTTCTAGATCTCTGCGGAGTTTTATGCAAGAAAAGATATGTAATTTAACTGTTGAGGCAGGTACAATAATAGAAAATAATTGGTTTTAATCTTCAGAAAAAAAAAAACTTAGAATAATAAAAGTGAGAAAAACATGTAAATACATTAAAAATTTTTTAAATGTTTACTTACTTTAGAGAGAGAGAAATAGAGACAGAGTGCAAGCAGGGGAGGGGAGAGACACAGGGAGACACAGAATCGAAGCAGGCTCCAGGCTCTGAGCTGTCAGCATAGAGCCCAACACAGGGCTCGAACCCATGAACTGTGAGATCACGACCTGAGCCAAAGTCAGACGTTTAACCGACTGAGCCACCCAGGTAACCTTATATAAAAGCATGTTAATTCAAATTAGCAAGTGTTGAAATAAAGATATGAGCAAAGTGCCATGGGAACAGAAGAAAGGGGAGAGTTACTCAGTTTGTGGGTATCCGGGAAGATGTGAAATGAATAGTCATATTTGGGCTGAATGAGCAGTTATTATTTAGATGGAAAAGGGGAAATGGCAATTATCACAGAAACCACCCTATGTAAAGGCATAAAAGAATGTGATATTGTCAATAAACATTTAAAAATTAGGTATAGGGGCGCCTGAGAGGCTCAGTTGGTTTAGCGTTCAACTGTTAATTTCGGCTCAGGTCATGATCTCACAGTTCATGAGTTCGAGCCCTACATCAGGCTATGCACTGGCAGTACAGAGTCTGCTTGAGATTCTTTCTCTCTCTCTACCTCTCTCTCTGACTTTCCCTGCTCCTTCTCTAAATAAATAAATAAATAAACAAACAAAGAATCAAACATTAAAAAAAGTAAAAATAAATAAAATTTAGGTATAAATGGAGCACAGTGGGAGTGGGAGAGATGAAAGTACATAACAGGTCCTATGCTGATGAATTTGGGCTTTTGTCCTTTGAGCAACATTAAGCTCTAAGAAATCATTCAGCTCAAAAGTATACGCAATGGTATTTGTATTTTTAGAAAAATAATTTAGACAAGAACCTGAAGGGAGAAAATCAATCTGGCATCAGGAAGACAAATCAGGAGGCTGTTAGTAGTCCAGCAGAAAAATGCAGGTCATACTAGCCAGTAGCAACTGAGAGATTGACGGAGAGATTGGGGAGATTTTTAGGAGATGGGCTTTAAGTCAGCATTATCTATTCGAAGTCAGTCCTGAGAACGACTGCGTCTTCACATTTGAGTAAGAGAATGGATAGTGACAACATTCACCATCACGTGAGTAAAGGAAGAATGGCAAATTTCAGAAAGGTGTGTGTGTAGGTGTACGTGCGGGTACAAAAATTAATGAGTTCATTACAGGAAACATATTACATTTTATGTGCTAACGGCAGGTTTTATACGAGATATGACATAGATATGCAGGAAATGAGAAACAAGTCTCAGGAGTTTTAGTGTATTTAGTGTTGAAGTTACAAATTTAATAATTCTTGGCATAACCACAGAATGAGAGTGGACAATATGAAATAGACTTTCGAGTATGATCAGGAGAGATGGGATGACAAAGAGATTTCTGGGGGAGCGCTGGAGAAGAAACAGAATGGAACAACAGTGTCTAAGGGGCAGGGGATCTGGAAGGAAGGAATTACCATACAGGCCTATTTCTGTGCAACTTTTGAAGACTTCACCAACAGTAGATTCTATTACCTCCTTGGATGTCCAATCTCAATGTCCAAAAACTTAGAGAGCCTGTATTCTACATGGCAGGTACTGGGACTGAGCGCTGCGATACAAACCCAAGATTAAGTCTCTGGCCTCGATAAGTGTATCACCCAAAGGTGTTGGGGGGGCAGCTAGACGTATGTGGAGATAATTGTAGCACAAGACAGTATTATGGTAATTGCTGTAAAGCAGGGTCATAGTTAGAAACACAGGGGAGACACTAATGAATTTTTCCGGGGATGGGTCACGAAAGGCCTCCGAGTGGGAACAGTTGTAAGTTAAGAGCAAAGTGTTTCTTTCTTTAAGCTTTCTCAGTAGTTTTAATTAGGTTTTTCTTTTTAGATTCTCATCTCTTAGCTAAATGGAAATCTTCTGGTGAATTATAATTACTAGCTTCTTTCAAAATTTTACCTTCATTCAAAAACCCATGTATTTTATGATTTAATTTTTAGAAGGTATAGTGTCAATGTTTAGTTAAAGATAAGGACATCATAATTTAATTGAAGAATATATGGATAGCTTAACGATGTCTACAAGAAAAATAATTTATCAAACCATGTATAATCTTATAATTTTTAAACTATATTGAAAGACATTAAAGAAGAACTTAATAAATGAGAGATACATTATATTTATGGGTAGAAAACTAATTAAAATGTCTGTATTCTTTCCAAAACAAACTATGGAGTCAATGCAACGTGAATCAAATAGCTGTGAGGTTTTTATGAGACTTGATAGGATAATTCTAAAATTGACATAGCGAAGAGATTACCAAGAATAAACAAACCACCCTTAAAGAATAAGAACATGGAGAGGCCATGTCCTATCAGACAAAAAAACCTTATAAAGCTATAGATTAAGAAAATGATACTCGGCCAGAGAAGAAGAAACAGACAAATGAACAGGCCTGATCCCATAAAGATAAAATTTTAAAATGCTGTATGCTGATTGATCCATTCATTTAATATGTATTATTGAGTACTGATTATGTGTCAAGCAAGCACTTTCTAGGCACTGTGAAACAAAACAGAGTGTAAAGAAAACAATGGTAAACAAAACAGTCAAAAACCTTTCTCCTCCTTGTCCTTATGTTATGGTGGGGAGACACACAACAAAATAAATAAGACTAGTATATATAAATTCAAATAGTCATAAGAGTGATGGAGAAAAATAAAGCAGAAAAGAAAGATTGAATATGTTTGGGGGATTGTTGAATTTTAAATGTAAATGGATGTGGTCTCACTAAGGTCTCAAGAAACTTTAGAGATAAAGCCCAGCTGAGATAAGATGAGGAAAGGAGCCCTTCAAGACAGAGGGCAAAGTCAAAGTCAGCACAAAGACCCTGACTGGGATGGTACCTGAACCAGATATGTCATTGTTGTGTGCTGGAGAAAGAAATGACAAATCAATGAACAAGTTGGGACATTTGTTTACCCTTATGGAAAAAATAAAAGTGGATTCATATCTCATGCAGTACATAAAAACTAATCCCCAGTAGGTTATAGACTTAAGTGTGAAATGATAAATCTCTACCTTTTAGAAGACCAGGCTGAATATTTCAATGGCCTTAAGGTAGAATTTTTGTTTGTTTGTTTGTTTGCTTAAGACAAAAAAGGTTAAGGGGCACTTGGGTGGCTCAGTTGGTTAAGTGTCCAATTCTTGGTGTTGGCTCAGCTCATGATCGCATGGTTCCCCGGATCAAGCCCCACAGTGGGCTTTGCACTGACAGCATGGAGCCTCTCTCTCTCCTACCACCCTTCCCCAACTCTTTCTCTCTCTCTCTAAATAAATCTTAAAAAAAAAAAAAGGTTAAAACAACTTTGAAACTAAAAACTTTTGTTTGTTAAAAGTCACCTGTGAAGACAGCAAAATAACAAGTCACAGATCTTACGAAGAATTAACATCTTTGACATATAAAAAAACTTGAACAATTCAATAAAAAATGATCATAACCTAATAGAACATGGAAATTTCAGAGAAAGGAAAACTAAACAGGCAGTAAACAGGTGAAGAATTGATCAACCCTGTTAGTAGTGAGGGAAATTTTTGAATACACAAAATTACTTTAGGATTATATTATTCACTCAACAAACTGACATATTTATAAGAATGTACAATGGCACCAATCTTTGGTACAGATGTGGAACAAAAAGAACTCTCACGCATTCGCATGGAAGTAAAAGCTTTTCGGTTACCATCCTAGTAATTTAAGACCCAGCAATTCCATTCCTAAGCAATAGACTCTAGAGATTCTATGCAGCTATACAGAGAGGCACGTGCAAGAGTGTTCATAGTAACAGTGCTGATAACAGCAAAGACATAACTCCAGAAATCCATCGGTAGTAGACCAGACCTATAGCCTATGGTCTAGCCATATAATGGATAGACCACACAACATAACAAGAAATGAAGTACAGCTAAATGTGTCAACATGGATGAATCTCAGACATGGTACTGAATAGAAAAATAAATGACAGAGGAGATATATCCATATATATCTTTATGTAGTTAAATGAATACACTGAGAGGGAGACAGAGAGAGAGAGAGAGAGAGAGAGAGAGTTCTGTGATGCAGAAAACAAGCAGAACTAAGTAATGACTTAAGCATATGTAAAACAATAAAGAAGAATATGGGAATGATGAATAAAACATTTTGGAGAGTGGTTATCTCTGCTAGAGGTAGCAAGAGGATATGATCAGAGAATCAGGGGAAGCAAGAGGACATGATTAGTGGGAGAAAGAACAAATTATCTTAAATTATCTACGTTCAATTTCTTAAGCAGGATGGGAGGTACATGGTGTTTACACCATAGTGTGCTTTCTGATTTACATGCATGGCATGTATACTTGTAGACACAAATATTCCATTAAAAAAAGCCAAAAGAGAGATTATGAAGAGAGTTTACGAAACATTTTGAAATGATTACAATGAACCTTCAAAAATACACCAAGAAAAAAATGAATAACACTGTTTTATTAACTGAATTTTTATCCTGACAATCCTGAAAAATGGCTCATGCTACCAGGAATAGAAGGATTATAATAGCAGTGTTGCACTGGAGACCCCTCTTCTCGAAAAAAACCCTCTATAATGGCTATCTATATCTCTACTTAATCAAGAAGGAAAAAAAAACAACCAAAAACCGAAAATATTCAAATTATTTTGAATTCCCCTATATCTTTCAGAAAGTAAGTTAAAGTTTTATTTTTTATTATTTTTTAAAGTTTATTTTTATTTATTTTGAGAGAGACAGAGACAGCATGAGTGGGGGAAGATCAGAGGAGAGGAGACAGAGACCCCAAGCAGGCTCTGGGCTGCCAGTGTGGAGTCTGATGCCGGGCTCAAACTCACGAAACCATGAGATCATGATCTGAGCCAAAATCTAGAGTCAGATGCTTAACCAACTGAGCCACCCAGGTGCCCTTCTAATTTTAAATATGTATACAGAATTGTAAAATCACATATTAGACACGGCAACTAAGAAAAATGAGTATAAAAAATGTTTCTTAAGCTTCTTCATGTTCTTTTTAAATTAAATCATAATAAACCAGAATTCCACATTATACATTTCTGTTTTTCTCTTAGCAACTCCTTGCCTCTTCAATAAACAAAACTATCCTATGATGTTCTCTTAACTAACGAAAAAGAAATGAAGAGTCTATTCTTAAGGTACTTAACTCTTGGGGAGAGGGCAAAATCACTGAATAGGTATGGAAATAAAACAAAATGACAGAAATTTCATAGATTTCCAAAATCATTGTTCACCTTTAATGAGCTGGTTAATGATTAAATACTGTGATCATCAATGTTTGGTTTTGAAAGCCAACGATATTAAGCCCAATAGGAACATAAATTTACTTACTAGGTGCTTGTAACTATTTGCTATGTTGTCCTCACGTAGAGAGAACACACACATGCAATTAATTTAGTACGGATTAGCCTAGTCTTAGGGTCACACCCTGAACCCTGACTTACCAGGAACTTCCCTGCCTCTGAAATCTCAGAAACACATTTACTCTATTCACAAAAGCTTTTTTCTCACTGTATCCTGTTTTTAACTGCCTTCAGAACACTAGGTCTTCTAGCTGTAATTCTGATTCCAGTAGCAAACCCAGACATCTTCCATATCAACCATTCTCGTGCCTCTGTTGTTCCACTCTGCTTCCATGACATTTTTTGTTAAAAATCCCCATCACAGATCAACCAAACATGTGGATTTTTAGCTCTTTTGATTTCGACTGTTTATTTTTACCAGCTGCTGAGTCAGATACCCTTTCAAGCAGCAAATTCCTAGCTCTTACCAGTAGTGAGATGTTAGACGAGTTAATTCACCTCTTTAGGACGCAATATTTATAACTAAGGTAATAACATGTGACATACGTTGTGTGTGATCAGGTGAGATGATATTTGCAAAGGACTTTAGTATATTTTCTGGCACATAAATTCTCATAACTTTCACTTCTGATTATTAGTTTTCTTGACTTATGTGAGACAAATGAAACTCTCATGAAGATATCCTGCTCCGTTTCCACACTCGTGCTACTTCTCTATAAATTCTATGACAAGATGCTGACCCCTTACATGACAACATTCTCCAGGATCCCATTTGTGTTCTAACCTGACCGCTTATTTATCTGTTATGACTTACAAGGAGACTACTTTAAAAATTATAAACAAGCATCAAGAGAAAGAAGTTAATGATTGCCACAGATGGCAATATATTAATGGGTCTTGTATTTCTCTCGTCTCATTGGATCCTCTACATTAGGATTTATATTTTCTTATAAAGCCTTCCATCTTTCATAATTTCGTCTTCAGGGCAAAACATAATTAATTATTGAATTAAGTCTACCTTCCTGTTCTTTAAGAAAAAGCAAAAACTTAAAAAGAATAAACCAGCAGTAAAGCTTCAGTTGGCTCAAAGTCTTGTTCTCGAATCAGATCTTTTCAGATGTGAAAGGAACGGCAACTTCTATTTTAAGATTTCGAATCCCAGCAACAGGTACCTTTCAAGAATAAAACCTATTCCATTTTGTTCTAAGTAGAAAGCAGTTAGAATCTGTCAATCAAAGTACAAAACTTCCACAAGGGAAAAGCATTCTAGAACATAAAGCCATTCACTGATCTAAATCAAATGAAAAGGCAGATCTGTTAGGCAGGCGCTTTTCTTAATGTGCTCCGTTCCCTACACTGGCTAACGCACAACAAAGGCTGAACTGCGGCCTGCGCAGCAAGCTGCTGCTGGGGACACGCACACCTTCCGCGCGGTCTCAGAGTGTCCTCGCACAAAGGCCGCCACCGGGACATTCAACAGCCCCGGTCAGAGTGTCCTTTCCCCTGCTGCAGGGAAGCATGTTTCCGGTTACTTCCGACTGGGCCTGCTCAGATCTCTCAACCCAATTCTACCTTGAATATTGCAGTGGGGACTCTGGATATCTCTCTTTACAGAAGGACTGAGGGACCAGGAGCTGGGGTTGTGGCGACCAAGGATCTGGCTTTTCTCCATCCTCCCTGACCTCTCCTGGCTCCAATGCCAGTGATATTAGCAATATTTCTGGTTTCCCCTTTCCTTGTCTCACTTCCCAGACAAATCCCTTGTCTTGTTCTCTTCACCCTCACATTAGACCAAAGCATCCAAAATAACTTCTGAAATGTAAATGACCCTTATGCCATCCTTTGTAGACAAAGTTTTATGTTTTCCTCCATGAGTTTAACTGAAAAGGAGAAGGGTAGGGAAATAAAGCAGAGCTATTTGCCATTGCTTGCTTTCGGCATTTAGTAGCAAATCTTTCTTTCTAAACACGGTCCCCAGGCCCCGCCACTCCAAAAATAGGTGCATATGCACACAATGTACACATGATGCATTTTAAAAACATGAAGGGACCTTATTTTTGCTTCTAGATCCCTAGTTATATATTACAAACTTGGTTTAAAAATTACACTGGATGGGGCGCCTGGGTGGCTCAGTCGGTTGGGCGGCCGACTTCGGCTCAGGTCATGATCTTGCAGTCTGTGAGTTTGAGCCCCGCATCGGGCTCTGTGCTGCCGGCTCAGAGCCTGGAGCCTGCTTCCGATTCTGTGTCTCCCTCTCTCTCTGCCCTTCCCCTGTTCACGCTGTACCTCTGTACAGGTTCACGCTGTACCTCTGTGTCTCTCAAAAATAAATAAACATTAAAAAAAATAAATAAATAAATAAATAAATAAATAAATAAATAAAATTACACTGGATAACAGGAGTATGTGACCTGATACTACCCACAATGAAAACAGAGAGGCCAAAAGATAAGCTAATCCCAGAAAACTTCAGGAAAAAAAAAAGGAAAAGAGAAGTTTTTCTTATAAGTATTCATTATGAGAGAGAGACAGACAGACAGACAGACAGAGAGGGAGAGAGAGAGAGAGAGAGAGAGAGGGAGAGGGAGAGAGAGAGAGAGAGAGAGGGAGAGAGAGAATCCCAAGCCGATTCCATGCACAGCACATAGAGATCACGACCTGAGCCGATATCAAGAGTCAGACATTTAACCAACTGAGCCACACAGGCATCCCAAAAATACTATTTTTATAATTTCTATTTTAGAGAGAGAGAGAGCAGGGGATAGGGGAAGAGACAGTTTGTGAACACTCAATTAATATCTGTTAAGTGAAAGAAAACCACACGAATGACCAGTATTATCGAAGAACAGAAAATAGAAGAACTAGTAATTTTTTACACACACACATACAGTTTATTAGTTGTCCAAGTCTCTTTTTATTTTTATTTATTTTTATATTGGAGAGAGAACATGTGAGTGGGAGAGAAGGCAGAGGGAGAGAGAGAGAGGGAATAGATGGGTTTTAAAAGCAGAAAACAAAAAAGTCCCAGGGCAGTGGCCAGAGCCAAGAGGATTTCTAATGGGTTTATCCTGCCACTGAAGACCTACTCTCACTGCTGCTAATTATCCAAATATGGCTTCCCCGTTTGTAGCTTAGCCTCAGGGGATTGACATGGAAAAGTTAAAATAGTTTAACTTGAGGAGATAAAAGGTAGATAACTTTTCACTGGAGTTGCTGTCCCAGAAGAATGTAGATAACGGAAGATAAGATGCAAGTCCAGCAGCTCGGGCTTCTGCGTGATGCAGTGGGTTCATTCAGGCAATGCTCAAAAGTTGTTCTTTTATCCATGAAGTCCACAAGAGTTTCTATGTAATATGTCGTTCCAGAACTGCCAAGATATCTAATTATTTTGAAGTGTGCCTTTCTCTGCTAGATTTCCTGTGACTGTAGCATCTTCATGAAAGTGTAGGATGGCAAACAGGAACAGAGCTAGCTGACAGATGAAGTGTGTGCATCTTTCTTTAGGAACAGACCTGTCTTGGATCTGGTTTCCCAGACGCAGACTCTGAGATAAAGATCACATGGTACGGATGATTTTTAATGACATGATCCTAGGAGCCATCAGTAAACTTTTGGGGAAGAAGAACAGAGAGAAGGCAGAAGACTCAATCAATGGTGTGATGTTAGGCAATGCCTGATCCTACAGGGGTGTCCAGAGTGTGGGGTAAGCCATCATTTGTCCTAACTTGAGGTGAGGAAGCTCAGCTTATGTGTTCCCACATCTGTCAGTCATCCTTAAGGGCCTTCCTCGGGCATCTTAAATTTCCAGAGACTTCTGGTTCTCTGCCCGGGTTGGCAATGTGGCTCCAGTGGCCCAACTGCAAAGTGTTGGAAGCAAAAGCATACCAAATCTGGGAAGAGCACACAGTTACAGCCAAGCGTGTCAAGGTGACATGGGTGAGTAATGGACAGTATCCACAACAGGCCCTTTTAAGCAGGCATGACAAAGTCTGGCAATTTTTTTTTTTTTGAATAATATATTATCAATTTGGTATCCATACAACACCCCGTGATAATCCCAACAAGTGCCCTCCTCTGTGCCCATCACCCACTCTCCCCCAACCACATCCCCCTCTCCCCTCAGTTTGTTCTTAGTCTTTGAGAGTCTCCCATGTTATGTCTTCCTTCCTCTCTGTGGCTTTTTTTTTTCCCTTCCTTCCCCTCTTCCCCTCCCCCCTGGTTTTCTGTGAGGTCTCCCAAAGCCCACCTATGCGTGGGAACATAAGGCATCTGTCTTTCTCTGTCTGACTTATTTCACTCAACATAATACCCTCCAGTTCCATCCATGTTGCCACACATGGCCAGATTTCATTCTTTCTCATTGCTGCGTAGTAGTCCATTGTATATATGTACCACATCTTCTTTATCCATTCATCAGTTGATGGACACTTAGTCTCTTGGAAATTTTAAGCTTAGTGATCATGATTAAAAACTGAAGAAAAATATAATCCAATCCTAAATTGGAGGACTCAATCTATTTAATCCTCTGTTCATTTATAATGACGTTTTGATCCTGTAGCCTTGAACCATAGTAAGAAGATGCAAAATAAACTCGGGACCTAGGATACAATTGTTTTTGACTGTTAGCTGTTGAGCTATAATGATAATTACTCACATGCTGTTAAAAATGCATGGACATGTTATACACACCTGTGTATCGATCCATCGATCCGATACAAAATTTAATAGCTCATTTGCTCCCACAGGTAAATCCGACAGTTAATCAAATGTTCTGACATTTTATAACCATTATTAAATAGTTAAGTGGTTGTGACACTCTCTAGCTCAAGCTTAAAAATGTACATTTGTCTGAACAGAACTTAGAACAGAAGGAACCCTGAAAAACATGGGTATCACAGCTCACATACCCCAGGCAACTGTGAGTTCCATCAGGTAGCCACATATGTGGACCTCAGCCAATATTTCTCCCAGCGACAAGCATATACACACCTATAGCTTGGTTCTTTGTTGTTCCAGGCCCTACCAATGACTGTACTGGTCAGTGTTTGTAGACTCTCTTAGTAATGAGACTTATCACCTTTGTTCAGTAATTTGCTTCATCTTCCAAGCCCTATTATTTGTGTACAGGTCTTCACTTTAGCACACTTCAAGACAGGAACCCATATATATAAATATATATATAAAACAGGAAAACAGTACTTACTACGTGACTCATATTGAATACCAGACCACCTCTAGAGACTGGAATGAACTAATCCTTAGTTTCCAATTCTTTAGTTTCTCTCCTGTCCCAGGACCCTTATTCAGTATGGTCCACTTTATGGGAGCCCTTGCTTACTATAGAGAAACACGTTATTCTCTGCTGATCACATTTTACCAAAGTGATTTTTGAGAAGCAGAAATAATGACAAAGCTCCCCTAGTGAAGTAAACTAAAGTTGTCTGAAGATACAAAACGTGTAGACCAAGAAAGAAAGTAAAGAAGAAAAGCATGAATATTATAGAGTGATCTTCCATAAATATCAATATATATTGAACATCAACCCCCCAAAACCTGCACAATACCTAATTGTAGATTGACTCTCTTCTAAAAACATTAATCTAGAGGCCTCGGTATCAGTGCAATTTCATAATGCAAAGGTGTTTTTATTTTTCAGAGAACTAGCAATGTGACAGCCTTGACTGAAATACGATGAACATTTTACTGCAAAAGTTCACAGAAACTCTTTCCCAATCATGTTTAATTAAAAGAAAAGATGACATAGGAAGGAAAGTTATTCAAAGTAGTTCTGAATTTCAGTTTCAGCAGCTGCAAGAAGAGAAGAGGGTAATTTGAATTTGAGAGTAATTTACTGCCAACTGCTTCAATAACTTTATAACAAAATTAAGAGGATAAATAAAAACCACAAAGCAAATATCAGATAGCCACAAACCACCCTATTCCATCTTCAGAGCTGCGAAATATTAGAAGGATAGGGACTTTGTATTTTTTGGAGATTCCTAGTCTCATCTTCAGTCTACAAACTGTGTGACACAGTCAGAAGACAATTTTTTCATCAGTCAAATGGCTTCTGATTTTTTGAGGTGATGCTAGGAGGGAAGAGAAGCCAACATAATCAGAGGTGCGTTTGTAAATAGTTTTCATTTCCCTCTGTGTTTGTGAGGAATGAGTACTTGCCACCGCTATCTTTTCTTTTTTCCTCATAGTTAAGAAATACAGAGAAGTTAGTGATGGAGGGAAAAAGGGAGTATCACTCTCTGATATACCTCCCATATCCAGAACCCAAAACAATGAATTAAGCCTAAGAATGTAGCTCTTTGCTAATGCATTCTGAGTTGCAGGTTTCTCTCTTATTATAGCCATGCTGATTTCTCCCATGTTTTGGGGGCGTCAAATACTGCCAGCAACCTTGATGTTGGATAATATTATACCTAATAGATGGCGTATTTGAAGATTCGAAAAAAAAATATTGACTACTGACCTAAAAACAAGGCATTTTAATTAAATAGGGTTTGCTTTAAAAATGAAGCAATGTTTCAGTTCAAGGTTTAATCAACTAGTTATAATGTATAACCTAATTAATTAGTTTCAATTTCTTTTCTAGTGGGAACACTCACAGACATTATTTTCAAGTAGTGTTATCAAGTGACTCAAGAAGTCCTGCAATCACACTGCACTGATATTTATTAAATGACATAAGCAAACGTCCTGCAGCTGTATTCAACTTAAGTGGGCTAGAAACTGTGCTATTAAAGAAGGGGTGGGGGAGGTTCTAAAGAAAAATGAGAAATTAACTCTATTCCTATAAAACTTAGAATCCATGCAGAGTAACAATATAAAAATAAAATGACATAAGAGTTCAGAAGGTAGAAAGAGAGAAAATGAGTGAAGAAGGAGTAAAGAGGGAAGTAAAGAAGGAAGATTCAGTGGAAAATCGCTTTCAAGCTTAGGTCTGACGGATGAGTTACATAAAAATGGAAGGGGGGGGGTGAGAGGCACATCAGACAAGCCAACGAGGCATCTAGGCATTAGAATCAAGGAATGGAAAAGGCATGGAGATTACAAAGCAGTGGGTAGGGACAGCTGATAAAATGTAGGGTAGGTGATAAAGTGTGGGTAGGGATAGGTGATAAACTTATGAAGGTTGGTTGGCAGATGAGCTCATCAAAGACCTGGCATGTGTTTTTGATTGGGTGGGAAATGGCATCACAGACAGACCTTGAAAACTATAATCCAACATTCATATAGACAGCTGGTTGACCAGGGATGTAAAGAGAAGACTCAGAAAGCTCAGATGCCTGAACAAAGACCCAGGGACCATTTCACCATTTCAGGAAAGACAAAAGGTGAAATGAAAGGATGGTTGAAACTGGCAAAAAGAAGAATGGATGGAATTTGTAAGTTATCTACTGATCCACATACCACCTTAAAGAAAACCAACTTTATAGAACACCTGTTACCAAATACATCTGTAACAATTCCTAAGGGGCTGAATTATTTATAAAAGGAGATAACCATGAGAGTCTTAGAGAAAGCAGTCTTGGAAATAGTGATATTTTCCCATCCTTTTCAAACAGTATTTATAAGGATATGTTTAGCTTAATATTTATATGGATAACACTGTACATACATATCTCATTTCTAAATGATTTTCAAAGAATTCTAGATTTAAAAGATTGTTTCAAAAAAGTAAGAACAGACAGCGGGAAAGAATCACATACACATAGCTTTTAGCTTAATGGGAGATAAATTCACAGTAAAAATTTTAGAGAACGCAAAAGTATTTTAAGCTTGGTCATTAAGAACGAAATTTAGGAGAAAGAATTGGCAAGCACTACATAACATATTCCCAACTGTATCATTTATATGTGAACAAACAATATAACTGGACCAAATACTATAATTGGATTTAATGACAGTGAAGCAATGTCATTACTCAAAACTGACTGCAGAAAGTGAGATTTCTGTCCAATAGACAAGAGACTAGAGTCTCAGATAGTTTCTGTTGACTTGGATCCTGAACGAAAAAAAAAAAATCTGAAGCATCAATTTACGCTTTTAATTTATTTATGAATATCTGAGTTTATGAGCTCTAGTTTACAGCACAAATTAGGTACTGTGACTTAGGTAAACTACATAAATATTTGGGGCCTTGAAAAGGGAATGAAAATTTCTAATATAAAACACCCAGTGTCACCAGAATTTCTCTTGGCCTCTCAGGCAAACACAGATCTATTTCATTTCAAAACTATACGTTATTTATTCAACATTTTTAATGATTCCAGAAATGTTCACTATGTTCTCTAATGTTCAGAATGATCCTACATAGGGAATATGTACATGACTGAGCTGAATGGAATGAGGCATTCTTGAGTCTACCAGCCATGTCCAAAACGATTTCCAATGTCATATTTATAAAAATGGCTGAAGAGAACTCCACTAAAAAAGGCAGTGATTTCCAAACGAACTTCAACTATTTTCTAATGTGAAACTGGGGTCACATAGAAACATTTCTCCAGGAGGTCACTGAAAAGTCAGTGCTGGTTTCCACTGCAGGCTGGCTCTGTTTTTCACAGACAAACATGCAGCCTGTTCACAACAAACGGAGGGCAAGCCATTTTATGGATTTGGTTAAAATACTGTTATTCCATACATGAGAACGAGAAAGTTGAGAAAGGATTCTGGAAAGGATTCTTTCAGGGATAAGCATGATGCTTGCAAATACAAAATACTGAACACACATTTATTGAGTGGGTGAGTTACGTGTGGTATCAAAAGATAAAAGCATTAAACATTAAGAATTTGCATTTTATAAGTTAAGAACCAAATTTTTCCTAAGTTGCCTACATATTTCCTCCAAGGTTTACATAGGAGATAATTTCTCCAGGTGAACTAGAATGGCTACTATTTGTTGAAAAGCTGTCATATGCTAAGCCTTTTGCTGACTATAATGTTGATCCATTGTACACATTTAAAGTCCCGTGTTATTATTTCTGTTTTATAGATGAGGAAAATGATGCCCAGAGAAGTTATTTACTTAAAGGCACAGGGTATGGAGAACAAATATTTAAGGCTGATCGAAGAGCAGTTGAAAGAAAATAACAGTCTGAGGGTTCTTTTTTTTCTCACAGTAAAGCATTTCTATTATAAAACGCACTCATGCTTTTCCCCATTTTAAAACTTTTCCAAATAAGGCTGTCTAATCTGATTTTGACTTTTTCTTCCAGATGATCACAATTGTATTGATTAATATCAGTTACAAAAAATCAACTGATATAAAATCAATCATGACAACATGATATACCAATTCTAAAGAAGGCAAATTATTGGTTCCAGTATGCCTTATTGAAATATGCCTATTTTAATGTAAAATTTTAAAACATTAATTTCATAATAAACTAGATTATATTTACTCATAGAACATATTATATAAACATATAACAATAATTTATTTTAGTACTTTTGTAAAGAAAAAATAAAAATATGGGAATCAAAAGTTTCTAACCAAACATATTTGAATTATTGTTTTGGATAAGTCTGAACTAACACTAGGAATCCCTATCAGCATATTGCTAAAGGATCAAGTGTTTAAGATGGTAAAAGATAACAGAGATATTAAATTCTTAAGAAACTTGAATTTCTGTGGTGGTTGGCATAATTTCTAAATTGAATATCTGACAGTCAAATCACAAAGCATCATTTAATGGAACCACAACAATTCAAATGGAACGTGAAATAACTCTATTGTAAGATGGGAAATAAATTTCTGCCCCTTTCTCCTTTAATTTATCACCTGAAAAAAAGTCAATGAACACAAAAGCCAGAATGAAAACCTCTATATAGGATGATAACGCAAATATGGAGCATAGGGAAAAAAGATGAATTCTAAAGACTTCAAGAGAGAGAACAACAATGAAATCTCATTTACCCCTCAGAGTCATAGAATCAGGAATTTGGGACACCAAACACCTTGGGGGGTGACATTCAGGGCTATAAAACCAGTGGGTGCTTTGTAAGGACTGGTTAGACCCACAGGTCCTGCCACCATTTTCTATTTCATGTTCACTTTTGACTCATCATTGTGCCAAGCAAGAGGTATATTCTTGGAAATGTTCAAACACAGTAGCCATTTGGGGTGGAGTGAGTGACTAAATAGGAGTTGAGTAAAGTCAGTAAAATAACTGGTAAAATTTCCCAGTCTCTTCTTCTCTCTAACATCTAGGACTGTGTTGTCCAACATGGTAGTCACTAGCAGATGTGGCTATTAAAATGAAACGAAATAAAGATCCAGTTCCTCAGTTGTACCTTCCAAGTGCTGAAATGCTACATGTGGCTAACAGTTACTATTCTAGACAGATCAGTATAGAACATGCACATCATCATAGAACAGACAATTAGACTGGACAACATTAAAGAAAGAAGCAATCTGTCTTACAGCTACCAGAGTGAAGATTAAATGATGTCTCCCAAAACATCTGAAAGCCCCAGAACAAGACCTAGAGTCTTTCATGTTTAGAGTCTTCTAGTGAAAAATAGCTCTGTCATATCACTCTGCATTGCCGATACTACCACCATTCACACAGAGCATCCAAATTCCCTTTTCTAAAACTGATGATCATAAAACATTCAAGAAAACCTCCCAAAATAGAAGACAGAGACCTAAATAAAACATACACACACAAACACACACACATACATGATATGCAGAGGAAATAGGAACAGTCGCAAGCAGTAGAAAAAAGAAATCCATGCTAGATAACAGAATATGTTCATTGATGAACTTAGAAGATGCTGTTAAAAAGGAATATTCAAATGCAAAAAAAGCTCTAAGAAATTATAAATGTGAACATATATATGCAAAATGTACTAGAAAATTTTATAAACTCAAGAAAATATCTTCAAAATTAAAAACAAAAAACAAAAACTACACCAAAAGTATGAAAAATAGGTGAAAAGATCAGAAAATTAAATAGTCAACCTAGGGAGACCACATTTGACTAATGGGAATCCAAGAAAAAAAGAAAACCCTTAGAAAATTTGCATAGAAAGTTGTAGTAGAAGTCCAGGAAATACTATCTTTATTGTTGTTAATTTTTAGAATTTTATCATTATTACTCTTACCATGTATGTGAACAACCCTTGAGAAAAATTAAAACAATAATTAATATGAAGACCCTAAAACAATTTTACAGAAAAGAGTAGAATCCATATATTCCACTGGATGGGTGATGAAGCTACTTACAAAGTACATATTTGAGATCGATTCCTGAGGGTGAACCCAAAAGATTTTCCACTTTAGAAACCAGAAGATAAACTATAGGCCAAGACAGATCTGAATTTTTCCTGTTGACTCATTTGCATCAATGAAGTAAAACATTCAAAACCTCAAGAAAGATAAAAAACAAAAACAAAAACAAAACAAAACAAAAACAATAAAACAACCCCTTCACCCCTCTCAAACCTACAGGTAATGAGACTATGTGTGCAAATTCATTAGCATGAATACTTCCAATTGATTAGCACAAAGTGTTACAGAGAAACCTCAAGAGTAAAAAGTAGCCTATAAGATTAGAGACTGTTCTCCCAAGATGGAGGAAACCCCTGGGAAGCAGGCACTGGGGAGTTAAGAAAAGCATCTGGCCTCCTTTGCAAATGAACATCTCTTAAAAAGCAACATCTTCTAGTACTTTCGAGCCTGGATTAGCGCAAGTGCTTCCCTTTTATAAGGTTGCTAAATGTGAAATCAGTTAAGGAAAGCAAAAGTTAATGCTCATTATTTGTAGAATGTCACTGTTATTTTGTAAACAAAAGATCACATCACTTTTGCTCCCAAGGATCTAAAGACGCCCTGCTCCCAATCAAGCAGCTGCATCTCATTACAACTGGAAGACACGTCTGATCCCTCTGATGACTGTAGCTGTCCCTTCCTTCAGGAAGTTTGAGCTGATCAGCTCACACTGCAGGGGTAAAGTAATCGAATAAAGTAAACTTCTGGTACCCAGGCATCCTTACACGTCTCCACGTGGAGCACTTAGCACGATATTGTAATGATCTCTTCATCTGGTCCCTATTCTCCATGATACTTTATTTTCCGAGAGGATTAGGAGCCAGGCTATCTTACTCATTGTTGTACACAGAGCTGCTAATGAGCTGTCTTGCACACCTTGGCTGGTGCACGAATACTGAAGAAAAGAATGAAGAAATAAAAGGAACTCTTCATTTCAGAGATGAGGAAATGCCGTACTAGAAATGCGAATACTAGCCCAGAACAGGTTAGCAGCAAAAATAGGAGCAGAACCAAGACCTCCAGCTTCCTTGCTTATTAAGTTTTCTGAAGTATTAAAACAATTCGTTAGCCCACATTGAAGAGCCACCAAAAGATGATTGTAACTTCCTCCTCAGTTACTTATCCTCCACTTCTCTTACACCTAGGGACAAAAAGGTCTGTTTATTGTTTAGATAATCCCAGTTTACTCCCTCCTGCTTCCGTTTTTGATGCCTCTGTTGATGCCAGGAATTCTTGGTCTTTATCTTTATCCCAAAACACCTATCTTCATGGTTCAGATTAAATACCATCACTTTCAATTACAAAACTAAAAATGAAATTAGATAAAACACTGGACTGGATGCTTTCTATATACCAATACAGGAGACAAAAAGATGAATAATAAATGGTCTCTCTTAAAGAAGAGGCAATTACAAGACCGATAATATCTAGAGTTGGTAAGAGGTTGAGAAAAAACACTTTTACACACTGTTGGCGGGGATGTAAATCAGTGCAAAAGTTTTGTTTTATTCTGGGTGGAGAGGATTTGGCAATGTCTCTCTAAATTAAGGTACCTGTCCCCTCAAATCCAGCAATTTTGCTTCTCGTACTTTCTCATAAAGATACTCAGCTATGTGTGCTCAAATTCTCATGTACATTAATGATGGTAGTTTTTGTAAGATTCTAAAATTGGTAAAACAAGCATTCAATTATAGGATGTTGGTAATGGATATTATATCTATAAAAATAATATGTGTGAACAAGAATGAGCTAGTTGTCTAGAAGCTAATATAGAAAAAACTCAAACAGAAGTTGTATAGGTAGCACAGTACAGAACAATATGTCTAATACGATTCCATTTGTTTAAAAATACCTACACAAATATGCCTTTATATACATTGAAATTATCAAAGTACACTGAAAAAGTACAAGTAGTGATCAGTTGTCTCATGAAAGAGGGAATGGAGGTGTTGGGGTGGGAATTTGTCCTCTTTTTCTTTTCTCTTGTCTTTTAGAGAGATAGAGAGAGAGAGTGCATGAGCAGGAGAGGGGGCTGGGGGAGAGAGAGAGAATCTTAAGCGGGCTCCCTGCTCAGCACAGAGCCTGAAACAGGAGTGATTCTGTGACTCTGGGATCATGACTTGAGCCGAAATCAAGAGTCAGAGTCTCAATTGAATGAACCACCCAGGTGCCCTCTTTTTTTTTTTTTTTCAATATCTGAATTTTTTAAAATCTACACACAGTTATCATATGCATAATTATTTTCTTAAAGAAGTTTTTAGGGGCGCCTGGGTGGCTCAGTCGGTTAAGCGGCCAACTTCGGCTCAGGTCATGCTCTCGGTCTGTGAGTTCGAGCCCCGCGTCGGGCTCTGTGCTGACAACTCAGAGCCTGGAGCCTGCTTCGGATCTGTGTCTCCCTCTCTCTCTCTGCCCTCCTCCTGCTCATGCTCTGTCTCTATGTCTCAAAAATAAATAAACGTCAAAAACATTAAAAAAAAAAGAAGTTTTTAAAAAGTCTGTGGATATTTACATAGTTGATAGGATAGCGGATGAATATTGGAGAAAAATAAAATGAGATACTGATATTTTATACAGGCTTTGAAAGGTAGGTAAGTGTGTCAGTACACAGAAGTGGTGGAAGGATGCTTTGCAAAGAGCAAACAGCACGTGGCAGGTAGGCATGGCCATGTGATTTGTTCCAACCAATGAAATGTTAGTGGAAGTGACATATCTCCTATCGAGGTGGAGGAAGTGAAAGTCCTAAGTACTGTGGTTCAGTCATGGAGAGGGTTGTGCCAAGTTGGATGGAGATGGAATAAGATGTGGAGTAACTGCACGACACTGAGAACAGCTGTTCATTTGTGTCATGTGAATCCTCAAGAGTGAAAAATAAACTTTCACTGCAAAGCCATTGAGATTTGGAGGTGTGTGTTACTAGAGCCAAACCCACCCTGACTGATGTGGACAACATGAGGAGAGGAAATAACATTACACATAAGGAAAGGTTTTGAAAATGGAGGTGTGTGTTCATAATGGTGAGTGTCTGCTACGTGTGTAGAGGGAGAGATGGAGGGATGCTCAGAAAGTGACCTGGATTTGAAAGGTAAATGAAATTGACTGCCAAAATGGACATTTGATTTGCTTCGATTTGGTAAGTTGCTGAAAGTTTTCTCCTTGCTTGGCTTTTTTGTTTTTGTTTTAAGTTGCCAAGGGACACGATCAAAGTTCAGGACTATCAATTACTACTCAGGAAAACTAGCCTGGCAGTGTTATGCTAAGAAATTTGTCTAGTTTTGGATATGGAAGAGGGGTATTCAGCAACCGAGAGAGAAAAGAGTAAGAGAAAAGGGAGTATTTCATGTTCTAGAATCCAAGGACAAAGGAAGGAGAACTGGGTGGTTCACAAGTTAAAGCCCAAGGAGGTGAAATAAGGTAAGGTCTGAGAACTAAGTGATTCTGGTGATTAACAGATAAAGTAATTAGTAGAGTAAGGTGGAAAGAAAGTGGGTTGTATGGGTGTGAGCATTGAGTAGGTGGTAAGGAAATGGGGTCACTTAGAGTAGGAAACTCTAAAGAAATATGCAAAGAGAAAAAAAGAAACGAGAACAGCTTGAAGAATTTTTAGGTGAAAAAAAGTTATTTTCCCCCCAAATTTAGCTATTTATTGAGATAGAGAAGGTAATGAAATATTTGTGACCATAGAAGAGTCAGGGTAGGAGGGTAGAAGGAGCGTTTAATGGCCCACACATGGTAGCAATGGGTAACACCACATGCACAGGTGCAGAGAGCAACCCTGAGGATACTTTCGACTGGAGCAGGAAGCACGAGAAAGTAGGTGAACCCCCTGCCAGCTTCTGAAGTGAAGAAAGAGCAAGCTCACATGGAAATTCACCTCACTCCTAGCACTTCTCGGTAGAGGAAACAAAAGGTATGCCCTTGCCATCAGAGTGTGGAGGCTGCAAGCAGTTTAGAAGTGAGATCACCACAGTGTGGGAGGTGAGGACAATCCATTTCCAGGACCGGACAGGGAATTGGGAAGGAAGGAGTGTAAGGGCGTGTGAGCCTGGCTGGGGGTTCAGATACCAAGAGAAAGGATGTGTATTGGGCACCATAATGATATCTGGTAAATGTCTCCAGTTAGGCACAGTTGCCCGGGACAGAGTGGAGAAAACAGAGACTTGGGGTCTCCTTGGGCTTCAGATGAAGTAGAAGAGTAAGGCAAAGGAACGTATCAGAGCATGTCTATCCCTGAACTTCCTGAGTGATGACAGAGGTGTGAATCGTAGCTTGTCTCTCAGTGAATTTTCCAAATGCCAGCGATGGATGTGAGAGCCAGGGTAGGAAATTACAAGTGTGTCATCACAGGTGATGGCCCCAGACAAAATAGGGGTAGCTTTTCCAGGTCACATAAAGAAAAGAGATCATGCCCTCTTCAAATGTCTTTCAACATTTTTGCCTGATTCACTCCCCTGGCATTTATAATTTTCCCATTCTTTAATTTCATCACCTCTAAAATGGATAAAATAGCAGTATCCATAGGTTAATGTGAAGACTAATTGTCATTTAATCATTATTATCAACTGGTGAATTAGGCATTATCATTAATTGCAAGGTTATAGATGAAAAAATTGAAAGATTCTTACCTTGATCTTTAACGACTTCATTAAAATATTTGAACATAGGGGCACCTAGGTGGCTTTCGATTAAACATCCAATCTTATCTTAGTTCATGATCTCATGGTTCGTGAGTTCGAGCCCTGCATTGAGCTCTCTGCTATCAGCATGGAGCCCTCTTGGGATCCTCTGTCTCCCTCTCTGCCCCTCTCCTGGTCACTTGCACACATGTGCACTCACTCTCTCAAAAATCAACATTAAAAAAATTAAAATATCTGCACATAAGCACTTTACAGTAACAGCTCACTCTACTCAACATTATCCAACATTTGACAAATCAAATGAAAAGGGTTCATGTACATTACACACATGAAAGCCACGTAATACACACTTTAGAATGCAAACTAGACCAGGTATTGTCTTTTGACCAACTCCATCTAGTATCTGACTTCCTCTTACCTCCTCTCCATCACCTGGACCTCTTCCTTCTGAATTCTGGTTGTGTTTGGTCCATAGAGGCAACAACAGAACTGAGGGATGGAGGTGAGAAAGGTCAGTGAATCTTCCCCAGCTCCCTCCAAAGGCTCATACCTCTCTGACAGTAACTGCTTCTCTTTAATACTGTAGCTGAAGCCCTGTGGCCCCTCTGCCCAGCCCAGATATTCTGGGCTCCAACATCATTACTCCTTCCTTTGCCCTTTTAGGCCACAATGCCCACCTCTGGGGCTCCACACGACTTGCTGCTTTTTCTAACACTGCCCTCACCTCTGAGCACAGTCCTTTTATGAATTCTATTAAACCCTGTTGAGTAGGTATTTTTCCTATTGGTACCCTGACTGATTCACAGAGTATATATGAAATGCCATTTATTTTAGTTACAAAACAGAACATCAATAATAACTTTTAGATCCATAGGTGACTTTAGAATGCATTTGAAATAGATGAAAAGACTGAAGGCTGGAGAAGTAAATTGGATCCCAGCTGCAAAGTGAGTAAGAGTGAAACGGAGAAGGGCTGGTCTCCTGACTCCCAGAACAGACAATTTGGGCTTTGTCATGTGGCCTCCCTCACAGGGGGACCTGAACTGGAAAACAAAAGGTTTTGATTAGAGGAAGCAGCTGCAAGACAGTGACTGTGGCTTCTATTAAATAAATTCCACCGTCAAACCTTTCCACCCCATTGTAAGAAGAGTCCTACCATCTCTCTCCATGGAGATAATTAGGATTTAACCTCTGAGTCAGAGGCAGAGAGCTGCTAGCTTTCAAAAAGAGATGTTACTTAAGGGTCAAAACTATTTTCTTCTGATCAATTCTACTGGAAATGGATCAAGTTCTTATACCTGCTTCCTGTTTTGGGGTGTGCGATGGGGTATCTCGTTCTCTCTCCCTCCCCCGCATACTTATGGCAAATCATGTATTTTCAGGCAAAATTGAAGAATACAGTCTTAAAGGAAAACAATTCCTAATGAATTTACAGAGCAGAGCATTTATTTACATTAGCTAAAATTAACTTATAGCTGTGTTTTGTTCTCCCAAAAATATTCTTAAAATTGATGGCATACACAATAATTGATACTATCTTATACATACACACACATACATACATATATACACAAAGTCTTTAAAAACTAATATGAAATTAATCAGTTTAATCTATAATAAAGAATGATAAACATTTATTTGTTGTTTAGTTGGGGAAACTTTTGCATTAATGACATTTTGGTATTATCCAATAAATGAAGGTGACATTTATAATTATCATTGTTTAATAAGTGAAAAAAATGAAACATATTGAAATTAATAAAGTCAGCCTAAGCCAGCACAGTTTCGTAAGTAGAGAACTGCAAATTTGAGCCTAGGCTTCCTGTATAAGCAGCGTACACTCTCCATTTTCTGGTCCTTTATAATCAACACCGTTAACACACTGATCCACAGAGGATAACTGTATTGATGAGGCCAAACGGTGTCCTCTGCCAATCACTTCTTTCCAGTCCTCACATCTTCTTGGAATGCTCTTCGACCCTCTAGTTCATAACGGGACAGCACCCCTCTAGTCACATCCCATTCTTTCTCATGAGAATTTAGTTTCATGTCCTGGAGATACTGGTTTAAGTGCTGTTGCTGGTTAAATGGAAACACCCTGTGAGACTATGAGCTGGAGGCCCCATGCATGTTGGACCAAAGGGAACTAGCTATAGAGACAGAGAACAAATGCATATCTCCAGAGAGAAACAAAGATGAGAGACTACTTAGTTCTGGTGAGAGAGAGAGTGAGAGAGAGAGAGGGAGAGAGAGAACTCCCTGATGGCTGTCTTATCTCAGCCCTTTAAGAGGTCTGATGGTCAGTCCTGCCTTGAGTTCCATGAGATGTCCTTTATTTTTCTAGTAAATTACCTCTTCCTTCAATTTATGTATACAAGTTTGAATAGTATTGTATTACTTGCAACGAAGTGACCCATAGTGCAAAACTATAATTTTTTCCCTGATAACTATGTATGTCTTTTAGAAAAGTTGCCATGAACATGAATTCTGAGTGTTGGTGGTTATTAAACCATAAGCATTAGTGGAATGAAGGATAACTAAAAATGTAGAATTATCGGATAGTGGTTAAAAGTGTGGGCTCTGGATTCAGAAGGTCTAGGTTCAAACGTTTACATATATGTAACATGAAACAAGTTATTTTTACCTATTTTGCTTCTGCCTCCTCTGTTATAGAATATGAAAAATAAGGGAATTTACCTGAAAAAGTTGTTATGAAAATAAAAAATATATGGAGAGCAGTATCACAGTAAATGACCCAAAGAAGAGCTTAAAGAATGTCAGCTGTTTTTGTTGTTATTTTTACTCTGATCATTTCATTAGCGATTTTTCCCTGTCTTACTCTGCAGAAAAAGTTTCATTTGGGCTTCATGTAGAAGCATCAAAATTCCATGTACAAATGAAAGTTTGCAATAAAACCAAGGTCTGCCACAGCCATTAGTATTAACATTTATAGTTCTTCATTTATCTCTGTTTAAATTTCCAATAAGTTTCATTCATTCTCATAAGAATGGGTTAGGATTATGAGACTTCACTGAAACGGGCAGGAAAAATCTTTTTAAACATCCTGGCAATGGTAATTCAGACAACCATGGGACATAATCTGGTACCTAACATGAAAATAATTGTGCGGTCTTTCATAAATGTAAATCACTGCCAACCACTTTCTTGAGGAGTTGTTCTGTCGTTTTCCCAGCTGTGCTAAATAGAATTGTGCTGAATAATTTCATTTGCTCTGTCCTGCATCCCAAAGCTGGTGTTTCCAGAAGAAGAAGGTTAGAGGAAGAGTAGAGCCCATACTCCACAATGAGTAAAACTGACTTGTCCACACAGGGATTCACCCACCGCATTAGCCTCATTAACACATAGCTCTAGCCAATTGAGCTAAATAATTAGGGTCAGCTATAGATAGAATTACCATTAATTGTTTTCAGATTTCAATCTCTGGGCCTTTCATTCCAGGATCACTAATTAAAACAGGGAAGAAAAAAGTGCACGGAAGTGTAGAGTGAATTTATGCTTCCTAATCATCTATCAGCAAGCCAAATGGCTCATTTATGGAGAATGCTCTCCAAATCAGGTTTTCCAGTAGTAAATATTTAAATTCTAGGCACTTGAGAAAAATGTTGCTAAATAAATTCTAGACATCACTGTTTTGTCTAGTTAACATGTCTTCCCATCCTTCTTATGGGAATAGTTCTACCCACCCCCAACCATAGTAGACACATGAACTGCTCTGAGCCTCTTAGGGGAGCTTGCCCCACAGTGCTCATACTCATTGGCTGAGGTCTCAGAAAAGAAGCTAAGAGAGGATGTGTTCTTGACACTCTGGTCTTGGAACTGTTAATATATAAGCTCGATTGGCTCACAGCCATTTTTGAAGCCACACAAAGACAAATGAAACCCTCATGCAGAGGGCAACAGAGGTGAGATGTACAGAAAGATGAATAGAGAGGCCTAATGGCATTTGAATCCTTTCTTCTATCTGTCCCTAGCTTTACTCTTAACATTCACATTTATACAGGCTAATAAACTTCCCATTTTTCTTAAACTAATCTAACTTGGGTTCCTGTCACTTGCAATGAAAATGTCTCCATTAGTAAGCCACTAGACCCAGGATGACTTTCTTTAAATATTGTTGAAGTTTGCTTCATTTCAAAGACTTAGAATTACAGGGGCAATTTGAGCAGTAGTCGTGTCTACAAAAAACATATGTAAATATGTATTAATGTAGAAATAAGTCTTTACAAGGCCTCATAGGAAACTTCTAGGAGATTGTATTATAACAAAGGACAGGCATTTATATAGGAATGCAAATATCCCTACATTACTGGATTAAAGAATAAAGCATGACAATGATGCTTCTATGAGTTGTTACAATATGTCTGCCATGGATATAAGCATTTCACACCTATCACCAGATTTCATTCCACAACAGCTCTGTTAGGGTGAGTTGGTTATCCACTGATGTTCAATAATTTAATTTAGTGGCTTAAAACACATGCATTTATTATCTGACAGTTTCTGTGGGTCTGGAATTCAGACACAGCTTAGCTAGGTCCTTTGCAAAACCACAAGCAAGGAGTCAGCCTGGGATGCAGTCTCATCTGGGGCTTAGATGGGGAAGCATCACTTCTTTACTAACTTGGTTGCTGGTTGCAGTCAGTTCCTTGTGGGCTGTTGAACGGGGCTTTCGTTTCTTGCTGGATGTTAGCAGAACGAGGCTGCCGCAAGTTGCTCATTATGGGAATCTCTCTATAAGCAGCTCATTGACATGGCAATGTGCTTTTTCAAAGCCAGTAAGAGAGAAAATCTCCTTGCAAGACTGGTGTTTCAATCATACACAACATAATCATATACATACAATCATGTTTGTCCATCGCCTTTATCAGATTCTATTGGTTAAAAGTACATCATAGGTTCCCCCCACATTTAAATAGAGGAATTACATAAGAGTGTGAAGGTGGGGTTCATGGAACCTACCCTAGAGTCTGTCAGCCACAAGGATATATATTATTATTTCCCATATGACACATGAGGAGGTTGGGGCAGTTCTTAACAGAGAAGGTGAGGTGCAGAGCTATATTTCAAATCCAGGCAGCCTGTTTCTACTGTTCAATTCTTGATGGAAAAAAGAAAAACTATGTATGGTAAGATCCGTATCAGTCTCAGACCTGATGTTCACTAGCTGTGTGAGCTGGGACTAAGTCGTAACCTCTCTGATCCTCACTTTATTTTTCCTCTATAAAGCAGAAATGATAAATAAAAACATTTGTATACTTTTTGAAAGTATAAGAATATGGTATTCAAAAATATTACCCCATATCCCTATGATATAGAATGAAAACATTATCAACTAAATTACTCTAAATTTATTTTCCTCAAATAAATTGTTCTGTATACTCTGAGGTGTTACAATTTTATGCACCTACATGGACAAAGGCCAGTGAATCACCCATTGCTTTCTGCAGTAGTGACAAGAAGTCCAGCCTTGTTAGGCAGAGGGAGATAAAGATAAAAGTATCTCAAGATGACATGATGCTTCGCCATCACCAAGACATGATACTTGAGAACACTGACAGTAAGAGAGATGGGTTTGCAAAAATGCACTCATATTCTTTTGCTTGCTGTGCCTTGTGCTACTTCTACAAAGGCTAGACTTCAAGAAATGCCTTTGGTACTAATGGAAGGGAAAATGAAGGAAGTGCACATATAGTGAGTAGCCACTAAAAGGTACCCTTGTGCTAAGGCAGTTCATTGATGTTATTTCATTTAACCTTCAAGGATTTCTGTGAAATAGTCATTTTTAAGTCTATTTTAAGATTAAGAAACTAAGAATCAAGGAGGCTGTATAACTTTTTCAATGTAGAATTTAAACCCAAGATTTTTTCAAGTTGGACAAATAGGAAAATATATATTTAAGTATGTATATATATATATATGTATATATATATATATATATATATATATATATATATATGTACATCATGGTAGAATTCACTCATTTATTCAGTTATCAAATCACAAAGGAGTAATTGAGCTCTTATATCAGTCACAGATATAAAAAATGAATGAAAAGGCAGATTAAATGACACAGTATTTTGAAAGAGAAACCATTGAGTGGGGACCCAAAAGACATCTAGCCTCACCTGGCTGTACAGCTAACTCACCATGTGTCTAAGTTAACTGATTTAAATTCTATAGTCCAAGACTCAGTTTCTCCTCTATAAACATGGTACCAATCCCCTCTGCTACAAAGCAGTTAATGGAATCTAATTAAATAAAGCACTGTAAATATAAGGTATTGTCACAGTCACAGGTAAACAAATGTAATCTTGATCCATTTAGCTTTGAGTAATAGTCAAAAAACAAACATCCTCATGTGATATCTTCTTTCACCAGAGTACTTAAGAACACTCTGTATTCAGGGCACTTGGATGGGTCAGTTGGTTAAGCATCTGACTTCAGCCCAGGTCATGATCTCGCAGTTTATGAGTTCAAGTGCTACATCAGGCCCTGTGCTGACAGCTCAGAGCCTGGAGCCTGCTTCAGATTCTGTGCCTCCTCTCTCACTGCCCCTCCCTTGCTCACACTCTGTCTCTCTCTCTCTCTCTAAAAAATAAATAAACAAACAAATATTAAATATATATTTATATATTTTTATATTAATATATAAATAATATTAATTATATATTAATAATATTTTATATATGCTTATATATATATATAAAGAACACTCTGTATCTAAGATAACAACTTTGGGGGCACCTGGGTGGCTCAGTCAGTTAAGTGTTCGACTTCAGTTCAGGTCATGATCTCGTGGTCTGTGAGTTCAAGCCCTGCATCAGGCTCTGTGCTGACAGCTCAGAGCCTGGAGCCTGCTTCTTCAGATTCTGTATCTCACTCTCTCTGCCCTTCCCCTGCTCACGCTCTGTCTCTGTGTCTCTCAAAAATAAATAAATGTTAAAAAACAATTTTTTTTCAAAAAAAGATAACAACATTGAAGCCTCTTGAAATTAATAATGAATGTAATATATGCGCAAGAAAGAAATGCATTAAATAACTCTGGCTTCTAATTATTGCACACCCACAAATAAACTAATTTCAGAAATAATGATACAAGTTTACAAGCTGTGAAAAGATATAGGCATTGTATTTAAAGAGACGTATTTTCCCCTGACTTTTTCATGTTTCATTTAAAAGCATTATGTCTTTTAATAAAACAATCTGGAAAATATACTAAACTTCACATACCTACTTCCCTATAACACCAGTGTGTATCTGTGAATACATGGAACTGGAATGGAACTTCCATGTTCCAGGGCAGAGCCAAGTCAAAACTAATTTCAGGAGTTAAGTCCAAACAAAGAATCAGTAACAGCAGGAACCTAACAAGGAACATTTTCATGGGTAGGCTTCCCTATACCAAAAGGAAAGCCCTAGGGGTGGGTGGGAAGCTCCTGTCACTAGAAGAATTCAAGTGAAGGCTCATTACTGGAGCAGATTCAGGTTTTACGAGGCCTCAAGATGAAGTTTAACCAATTTTGGTGACTATTTTTAAGAAAAAGAACACATACTTACAAACACAAAATTAGATCAGAAAAAGAGTATTTTTTTAATAATGAGATGTGTAACAAGCTCTAAATCTAAAAAGAAAGATCCTGATGGATATCACAAACATAAAATTCAGAATATACAGGTTCAGACTCACGACCTAGAGATCGAGTCTCATGCTCTTCCGACTGAGCCAGCCAGGCTGGGAAGATTTATTTGTTGTGTACAAGACAGTTTACAGAGGATGAGCAGGTCTGAAGTGAGACTCTGACCCATGTGGTCACTCAGGGACGCTGGATGACAAAGGTCCTACCAGCTTTCACACGTAGTTTTCAAGGTCCCTGTATTAGTTTGCTAGGGCTGTCATTTAAACAAACAAACAAAGAAACAAAACCAGAATGGATAGCTTAAACAACAGAAATCTGCTTTCTCACGTTCTGGAGGTTAGAAGTTCATGATCAAAGTGTTGACAGGTTAGGTTTCTCCTGAGTCCTCTTTCCTTGACTTTCAGGAAGTCACTTTCTTGCTGTGTCCTCACATGGCCTTTCCTGTATATGTCATCCCTAGTGCCTCTGTGTGTCCTAATCTCCTCCTTTTATAAGGACACCAGTCAGATGGGATTAGGGTCCACCCTGAAGGCCTCCTGATAAACTTAATTACCTCTTTAGAGGCCTCTCTCTAAATACAGAGGTACTGGAGGTTAGGGCTTCAACATACATTTTTAGGTAGGGGCGGGGGCACAGTTCAATCCAAACCCATTACCCTGGGGTTTCTCTTGACTCCAGTCACATTGGCGTGGAAAGGACCACAGAGGAATATAACACTGCGTACTTTTTGTTTTCAGCCAGGCTCAAGTACCAAATTATCTCTTATAGTCCCATTTCCTTCAGCTGAACTTGGACAATGGCTGTGCTCACAAGGAGAGCTGGGGATTTAGGACCCCTGGGCAGCCCGCTCTCAGAAAAAGCTCACACAGGGAAGGTTAGAACACATTTTTGGTAGGCAGGCAGGCAGGCATCCCTGCCTCAGCACTGTATTTAAGACGGCAGGTTCCTTATTCAAATGCAGCAGTGAGTTTCACATAACAAGAACTCAACAAATACAATTTTATTTCACTTCACTTTTGTTTCCTTCTCTCATCCCCTAATATTATCAATCTTCCCCTCTAGCCATGTCCTTGACCTTTTTTTAAACTCTAAAATACTAGAGTTTTGGGGCACCTGGGTGGCTCAGTCTGTTAAGTGTCTAACTTCGGCTCAGGTCGTGATCTCACTGTTTGTGAGTTCAAGACCACATTAGGCTATGTGCTGACAGCTTGGAGCCTGGAGCCTGGAGCCTGCTTCGGGTTCTGTCTCCCTCTCTCTGCCTCTCCTCTGCTTGTGCTCTGTCTGTCTCTCTGCCCCTCTCTCTCAAATATAAAATAAAACATTAAAAAAACTTTAAATATTAGAGTTTTGTTGTTTTTTGCAGTTGTCCTTTGGCTTTCTGTTTTATTTTCCATTTAAAAATCTTTCAATGGTGGGGCATCTGGGTGGCTCAGTCGGTTAAGCCTCTGACTTTGGCTCAGGTCATAATCTCACAGCTTGGGCGTTCAAGTCCTCTGTCGGGGAGCTGTGCTGACAGCTCAGAGTCTGGAGCTCGCTTCAGATTCTCTGTCTCCCTCTTTCTCTGGCCCTCCCCGGCTAGTGCTCTGTCTCTCTCTCAGAAATAAATAAGCATTAATAAAAAATAAAAATAAAATAAAAATCTTTTAAAGTTTAGTGTTTCAGGTGGCTAGACCATCTTATAAAGCCTTTTCTATCTAATCTCTGGAGAGAGTAAGTGTACACAAAGTGAGGAAAATGTGTGTGTGTGTGTGCGTGTGCATGTGTGTGTTGGTGAGTGATTTAAAAACTCATCAATTTGAAAAGAATTCATTATTCAGTGAAAGAGAGGAAAAGGCATAACAAACTAATCTAAATGAGGCTTGAGGAATCTGAGCAGTTTTATTTACGTAGGATATGAACAGATAACTTTCTGAAAGGCTAATCAGAATTAATGAATAGAAAAATTAAGGAATAGAATTAATGCATGGAAAACAGGAAAAGAAAAACTGTAATCAAGCATCAAGTTTGTTCTATTTAAACAGGCTGAAATGTATTAGAATTTTAAAAATAAAATCACCTTAAGACTACCCTCCCCCATAATATTAAAAATACATACACAAATGAACACAAAAAAGACTTAAGAAAAGGATATTAAATGGTAATCCTACAATATGCACCATGTGATAAAAAATAAAGGTAAAGTGAGGGGGTGAGAGCACAGATTATCAGGTTACCTGAGAGGTCATCGGGGTGGCCACAATTCATGCTATTTCCTTGCAAAGGAATCTGGGTAATAGAAATAGGGTAAGGAATGGCTTAATTCTTGTTTACTGTTGGGAATATACAGACATCTGACTCACTGACAGTGCTAAATTAGTTGCTTCTCCACTGATGCTAAAGATACCCTTCAGTACCTTCCATCAGAAAATCAATTTCCTTGCAGGAGAGGTTTTGAAGGAGGCTGAGGAACTTCTATTATGCTAAATAAGTAGCTGCGGCAAAACACCCTTCCATTCCTGAAATGACCTCTACCAAACAGGGCACATTTCCTCTCGAGAATCCCAAATATTTCTCTATCCTTTAACTCTAACTAGTTTTCCCATTAAAAAAAAAAAAATTAAAAACAGCCCCCTTTCTCCTGCTTATTTTTATTGCTTGTTACACTCGGTAAGTGGTTTGTTAAAATGTCTCCAAATAACGGGGAACAACTCTAGAAAAACCTATGTGTGTGTGTGCAAGGCTCACTCATTGTAGTATCTGGTGTCTAAATGCCGAGGACAAAATACTTCTTGTGATATCTGTAAGCTTTTGATAAAAAAAAGACAGAAATTACCAACATAGGTCACTTTGAAGCTGGAACTTCAAGGAGTTATAAAAAGAACATATACATTATCATCACCTCTGAATCTGCAGCAAATAGCCAAATTATTAATTCCTCTTCACTGATTACTTTTTGAAAGGCCTCAACAGAGTCGGAGGTACCATCTGACTAAATCACTAGAACACATGGATTTGGTCCCTACCGCATAGTTTACAAATACAGACCTGCTCTTCTCCTTCTTTGCAAAAGCATCAATTTCGGCACGCTCCTCTCTGTCCTTGAGACCTGTTCCGCCAATAACAATTTCTACATTTATAAGCCTTAATGAGTTGAGTAACAGAGCATTCTGGCTTCTCTAGCCACTAAGGATACCAAATTTTCATTTCTATTTCAATACGGTTGAGAGCAAGGTGTCTCAACTCTCATGTGCTCCGAACAATAAGCTAAGTTCTTCATGAGAGTTTTCTGGTGAGAACTTGGGGTACCGTAATGCTGGATACTAAGAACTGGACTAGGTTCCAGAGAGCTGGGTTTGAATCTAGCTCTGTTATTAAATAGCTGTGTGTCCTTGAACAAGTCACAACTGTCAGGACTTCCTGTCTGCATCTATTAAGCCAAGTATTTGAACAAGATACTTCCTAAATAGTTAATGTGACAGTGTTCTTGTGGCCCAGATACTTGCCTTCACTTTACAGGTATTAATTCACTTCTTCAGAGCAACCCCAAGGGAAGGTACTTTGAGAATCTTTGTTGAACAGATGTGGAAAGCTAAGGCATGGCGAGGTTAAGAATCTTGCCCAAGGTCAAAGCAGCAAGTGAGTGCGAAGCAAATTCAAACAGGAATAAATGCTCTTAGCCACGCTGTCCTGCTGCTAAGGTCCTTCCTAGCACTAAGCTGCTCTGACTTATATCAATCTCTCCGACAAGGAACTTAGATCTAGTATCCTTGATAAATTTTTTGAGACAAATAACATGTCATAAGGAAAAGCACCTGGCCCAGGAACCTGGTTACTGGCTTTCTCTCTCTCCCTCCTCTCTTAAGAAGTTGTAGGCAGCCAGCGAGGTTGCCAGCAAGCTTTTTGTGCTATAGGAATCCTTAAAGTCCCTTCCAGTTCTCCGTTTATGGGATTTTAATTCTCAGTTAACAACTGGCATACCTCTTATTGTTAATGGATGCCTCGATTCCCAGGACAAGGGTTTCTTTCCTCGTCTGTAGTTAGTCGAATGGTGGCCTCCCAAAATATACACCATATCTGATCCCTGGACTCCCTGGAACCTGGGAATATTTCTTTAAACAGCAAGAGAATAAATATTGCCTTTTTTGGGGATAAAGGGTCTTTGCAATATAATGAAGTTAAGGATCTTGAGGTAAGATTTCCCTGGCGGGCCCTAACTGCTCTGCAAGTAGTCACAGCAAAAACATATTTTCCTTCTAAAAAGACCTATAAAACAGAGCATAGCTAGACTTGCAAACCACAAATATTTTATCTAGCCTTTACATCTAACCAATTTTACCGCCAAACAAATTAGAAACAGCTCAAACAAGTGTACGTACAAAATAGAGGCACAGGGAGATTTCGCACATGGGCACACAGAGGAGACTGGAACTGATGCTTCTAGAAGCCAAGGAAAGGCAAGGATTGCCAGGAGCCAGCAGAAGCTGGGAAGGGTCCTTCTCTAGAGCCCTCAAAAGCACCAACTCTGCCCATCCCTGATTTTGGACTCCCAGCCTCCAGAAATGGGAGAGAATAAATTTCTACTGTTTTAAGACACCCATTCGGGGCTAATTTGTTGTAGCAGCTCCCACAAACCAGTGCAGAGCCCCATTCGGGATGAATTAGATAAGCCAAACAGTGATGTCTGAATAATCGCTATATACCCTAGTGACTGCAGAATAAATGAGCAACACATACAAAATCACATCATAGAAGTCAATATAGTTTGATGTTTCTGTTGTTGTTTAAGTATAAATTGGAGAAACACTAGCAAAGACAATAATCTTAAATAAGGAAAACATCCATTAGTAAAAGAACATAGGTCTACCAAATATCGTACAGTTGAGAAAACTTGAAATTGATTTATTTTTCTTAAATGTTTATTTATTCTTGAGAGACAGAGTGTGAGCAGGGGAGGGGTAGAGAGAGAAAGGGAGACACAGAATCCAAAGCAGGCTCCAGGCTCTGAGCTGTCAGCACAGAGCCAAACGCGGGACTCGAACTCAGAACCATGAGATCCTGACCTGAGCCGAAGTTGGACACTTAACCAGCTGAGCCACCCAGGTGCCCTGAAATTTATTTATTTATTTATGTTTTTATTTTATTTTTATTTTATTCTTTTATTTATTTATTTATTTATTTTAACATTTATTTATTTTCAAGAGACACAAAGACAAAGCGTGAGCGGGGCAAGGGCAGAGAGAGAGGGAAACACAGATTCCGAAGCAGGCTCCAGGCTCCGAGCCGTCAGCACAGAGCCCGACGCGGGGCCCGAACTCACAGACAGCGAGATCATGACCATGACCTGAGCCGAAGTCGGGCGCTTAACTGACTGAGCCACCCAGGCGTCGCTGAAATTTATTTTTTTAATGTTCATTTATTTTTCACGGGGAGGGGGGGTGAGAGCGGGGGAGGGACAGAGAGAGAGGGAGACACAGGGCTGTCAGCATTGAGCCCAACACGGGGCTCAAACCCATGAACTGCAAGATCATGACCTGAGCCCCCCAGTCCCCTGAGAAAACTTGAAATTTAAAGCGACCTTCTTCTTGATTTAACCTTTATGTGCGTGTGATTATAAATGCAAATATGCATAAGTACACGCATTTAGATCCAGCCTGGCATGCCTGTAGTTCTTCCTTTCTAAGTCCATACTCCCCCACCCAGCCAAAACAACAGTGATAAAACAAATGCGATGATAACATCGTTCTGCTTAACACCAGCAATGTTGAGAAAGAGAGGCTCTCTCCATTAAAAATTCCCTGAAGCGTCTGTTTCTCTGGGGAATGGCAGTAAGGTTGCAAAACCTGTAGCTGCTTTAATGTTTTTAGCTCAGACTTGCTGAGGCAGTCGTGATGAGGAAGAGCTGAATCTAACTGAGAAGGAGACTCTGGGAACTACATTCTCTCTGGGAAAGAGAAGATAGGAACTCTAACAATTATATTCCTTAGGAATTGCCCCCTCCCCCCCCCCACCCTCGCCATCCGCCCCCCTCCCCTTGTACCTGAGAAAGAATGAGGGGAGGTGACTACTTCGTGTGTATGGAGACCACACTCTGTTCTGGGCACAACCAGGCATCTCTCTTAACAAAATATTAACAAAGGCAAAGGTATGTATCACTTGACTGAAAGCCCATCAGAATTAGCACTGTGTTCAAGAGGCAGCTAGCAAAACATCAGCACATATTTCAGGGTGAGGGGAAGTTATTTTAGAAAGCAATGACCAGTGCATCAGAAATAGAGTATGGGGACGTTTATGTTTGAAATCAAAAGCAGACCAAAAAAAAAAAAAAAAAAAGGCAGTCAGAGATCTCTGGCTACTTTGTATTTGAATTGAAGCCAAAAAGAATCTGAAGTCTCCCACCTCTTGTGTTCAAAACAGAGGAACAACAGCTGAACCGGGTCCATTGTTATTCAAATAAACAGTGTAACTCATTACAGAAAAGCCTTCTTTTGGCCAGTTTGTAAATTTTTTCCTTCCCTCCCTCCTTCCCCCACTCCTTAGCTTCTCCTTCCTTTCTCAGTGGCTCTTTTTGGCAGTGAATAGGCACAGGATTGGGGTGAGACGTTTTCTGTCTTCCTTAGCCGGAAGCTCTAAGCTAATAAAGTGCCGTTTTATCCTAACAAGCCAACAATTAAGTCTCATTCCAAGCAGCCACTGTGCAAATTCTTGCATTCAGGCTATACCCTTCTGCCAGGGCATTTTTTTCTTTTAGCACCCAGCTCTGTGCTTTGAGCAGCAGGTAGCCCAGAATGGCAAAGTTCTCTAGCGTCAGTGCACTGGTTTCCTGCTTTGAGTGCCCACAGCCTATCCGATTGTGCGTTTTGGTTTTACCCAGTATGCTGAATGCAACACGAACAAGGGTGACTGAGACACAACACCTGCCCGTACACTTCACCCCTGCAAAGTCAAGGTAGGGGCAGTTTTCCACACAGGGTGCAAGAGGCAGAACTGGCAAGGGCCTCTAAGTCCCAAACTGGGAAGCTACAGATGCAAACTACTAAAGGTGTGATGCTAGTTTGCAAATCCTTGTAAGGGAACTCATCGCAAAGCGGACGCAGTAGGTAAGCAAGGCAGTGTGCCTGTGTGTATGGGTGCTGTGCACAGCTGCACACACACACACGCACAGTACCGCACATACACTATTTATTTTCTGAAGTACTAAGTACCTGGCATAGGTTAACCTTAAGCAATGGAAAGCGATTGTTTCCTTATAAAAACCTGTGCTACTTAGCATGATGTTAATAAAGGAGGCTGCAAAAACACAACTTTGAGAGCTGGACTCTTGGCTGCAAATGCTGGGTGGCTTTTCCCCCTGATAATTATGCATTTGCTGTCTAAGATTAATCAGGGAAGTTAATGATGCAAAAAATTACATTTATAATCCAGTCTGAATACAGCTGTACTGCAAGCTAAGTTCTAAGTCCTATTAAAGTAAATGGAATTAATGGGCTGTCGCTGGCAATCTTTATATCTATCAGTTACTAATTAACATTCTTCTGTAAAAAATAGTTTGTGATGGGGAAAAAATAAAACATACCTTAGTAGCAGCTGTGGCAAAGCGTAAGTGGAGTCATTAAAGGCCGACCAAAGCAGTGGCTGCTGGGGATGGCAAGGCAGAGGGTGTTCACAATGCAGTGAGCAAGAAACTGCCAATTCACTGTGCCATCAGTTAAAAAATGTGTGTGTGTGGGGGGGGAAGGTGAGTGTGGGTGCATGCACACGCGCGCTCCTGCGGGCGTGTGTAAAAATGTTTGTTTTAGGCAGCAGCAAATGATCACCAGTAAGAACAGCCTTTCAGCAGGAAATGTGGACTTCAGCTAATAATGCAAGAACAGAGGCATGCCAGCTGTAAAACTGGAGAGTTAAATTAGCTACCGAGGACAAATGAATGTGGTGTGTTATCTTCAGAGATACTCCAGAGATACACATTTGCTGCTCTCATCACAAAATGCTCCCAGTTTGATTGCTAATTTTATGTCTTCTGTTCTTGAATTAACTTGAAGTGTCCTTTCCAACCCTTCACGCTGTGTGTGTGTGTGTGTGTGTGTGTGTGTGTGTGTGTGTGTGTGTGTGTGTGTGTTGTTTGGTCCTTAGTACATAAGGGGAAATTTGTTACTCTTTTGGATTTTAATTCTTTTGTATTTTTGTGTTGCTTTTATTTTCTTAGCCAGGAACGTGTGCTTCCTTACTTTACAGGCAAGAAACTCGATTTGCTTATAAAGGTAGTTTGTTTTACGGGGGCATAGAGTTTCCACTCGTTTTTTACTATTCACAAACCGAGACTCTGATGTAACAAAATCTCCCTTAAGTCTTATCAGAAATTAAATTTATTTCGGTAGAAAATAAGTGATCGAGGAGGAAGGAATTTAAAAAAATGCTTCAAAAAAAGTAAGTTAATAAGAGCATTTGCCCTCGAATTTTCAATACCACAAATCTGCTTTGACATAACAGCACTTAGTGTGAAGAGATTATTTGCTTGTAAACTTTCCAGTTGTGCAGGTTTTGCTGTTTTCAGTAAGACTCATACCGAACCTCACAAATCAGAGAAAAAGCAATTTTTAAGTCAAGTGATAGTACAAATTGAGTCCTAAACTTAAAAAAAAATTTTTAATGTTTATTTATTTTTGAGAGAGAGAGACTGAGCACGAGTGGAGGAGGGATGGAGAGAGAGGGAGACACAGAATGCAAACCAGGCTCCGGGCTCAGACCTGTCAGCACAGCTGCAGGGTTCAAACTCAGGAACCGGGGGATCATGACCTGAGCCGAAGTCAGATGCTTAACCGACTGAGCCACTCAGGCGCCCCTGGAGTGAAAAGATCAAGGCTGACACTGTAGCATTATTATTTACTAGGGAAAAAAATCTTGGAATTTAGATTTTTCATCCATCAAAAGGGAGTAACAAGGCATGATCTTCCTTCCTACTACGGAGGTATTGACATGCTAAAGGCTGCATGTGATTTTACAGGCAGGTAAGTGCTCATGAATGTAAATCAATTATCTATGTGGAATCTGGTTAATCTACATAGTCATCAATAAAGATACATCTTCAGTTCAGGCCCCACAGATCAGAATCTCCCAGGTAGGAGCTGGAACTCAAAATGGCCCTTCGACCTGGGAAGGGAGCCAGCCGCCTGGCCCTGCCATTTGGGTCGTCTTTCTGGAAATTTTCCCAGACCTGCACGGGTGCCTGGACCTGCAGGAGTTGTCAGGGTCAGCCTCTGAGGCATCCTGAATGGGATGCAGATGCACACAGAGCTCAGTGACTCTTGCCTTGAAGGTCATCACCATACATGTGACTCTTACAGTTCTGGGAGGGTGGCCTGGGTCATTCTCACTGCTCTGTTCACTCAGATCAGGCCACCACGGGTGCTGATATCTATTTGGGGCAACCACTTACATGGAACACGGGCCCTGTTTGGGGCTCTGAGCCTCCACCGTCCCACCGTGGACCCTAATGAACTTGTTCCTGTAGGCCCTGGATAATTCTGACTCTCCAGGTCCACAGCACCAAGGAGGATGAGCAACAACCTTGGCTGTGTGCAGTCTCATCGCCAACACCCAGAAAGGCCACCTACTTCCCAGTGCAGGCTCAGTCATCTTCCTAGGTGGCCTTCCAGATTGTTCTGCCTAACTGCCAAGAGACCCTGCTGGTCAATATCCTCCCTTGTCTCTCACTGATGTCTCCCACCTCATGCTGTCTGTCATCTTAGGCCATGCCAGAATGGAACTGTACTTGTCACTCTCCTCGCAGGCCGTTACTCTCTGGGGTGGTGGCCCCGTGTGGCTGGCAAGGGTGTGGTCCCCACTGATAGAGATCACATTCTAGGAAGCCAAGGATTACCTCCTGGATTGTTCAAGACATATTCTAAGATACTGGACACTTAGGCTAGAAAATTTCAAACAGTAAATTTAAAGCCACCAAAAAACAGTTATTCTTCAGACTTTCTGGCATACCCAGGAAGATTTGCATTTCCTGTTCATCATCAAAGGGAAAACACAGTTAACAACCTTTAAGGGGGTCGTCGGGAGCCAATCTTCCCCTGGAGCACAACTGATAAGGCAGCTCATCAGTAATAACGTAACAACCCTTAAATTAATGGTCTTAGGAAAATCAGAATCAAGATGATTATTCTGTTTCAATATAAACCAGCTCTGGAGAAGTCGGGCACTGTTGTTCCTTCCTTCTTACAGTGGAAGATATGAAATCAACAAGGAATGGTTCATTTGCCAAAAATGGACAGGAGGAGATGGTATCTGAGCTCTAAAAAGAATTTTAATGCGCACTGACTGGACCATAAATACACACACCAGTCGCTCTTCTCTACCCATTTTTAAAAATTTTTCTTCAATAAATCACTATACCTCATATAGGCCTGTGGATATTATAATACATTTTGTAATCAACTTGTTTTACAGACAGGAGCCCCACCAAACAGTATGTATTTGCTCAGGATCTATACATGTCAAAGGCAATTCTGTTGCACATCATGTTTTGTTTTTTTCTTCATTCTATGAAAAAATATAGTAGATTGATAGGTATCTATATATAGATATACATATTTGGTTTTTATGTCTACACAATCCAATTAACTGTGTTAAATTCAGTCATCCATATAGCTCAAGAGGCCTTTTTTTAAAATTTCTCTTGGACATAATCATTAGTTTGCTTTTTAATGTAAAACAAATGCTTTTTGCTTAATTCCCACGTTACTTGATGACGGCCATAATACATGTATAGCCAAGGCTCATTTTAACTAAGACTCGTGTCTTTAAACTAATTCATGTGTTCTTTCAAAGTGATTTATGCGGATGTCCCAAGTAAAATATAATGAAGGGAAATAACAAATTAGAAATCTTGCCCCCAAATGAAAAAGAAAATGTTCATTAGTCATTTCCAATTTGTCACTGAAAACAACGTGATGATCATATCATGTTCTCTTGGGGTGCCTGAGTGACTCAGTTGGTTAAGTGACTGACTCTCTTGATTTCGGCTCAGGTGGTGATCTCACAGTTCGTGAGATCGAGCCCTACGTGAGATCGAGTCACACTGACAGTGTGAAGCCTGCTTGAGAATCTTTCTCTCTCCCTCTCTCTCACTGCCCTCCCCCTCAAAAATAAACAAATAAACATTAAAAAAAATAATAATGTTCTCAATGAGAAGAACTACCTTTTTTATGGTTATAGGCAATAAAACTTGTGTTTGAAAACAAGGGCTCAGATTTTATACTGCCCTTGTTCACATCAGAGCTCTGGTCTGTCCTGGCCCTATGATTTGGCGCTCAGATTCTTCAACTGCATATAAAGACAACACAGCTCCTACTCTACTAGGTTGAAGTAAGGACCTCAATAAATATTATAGGTCAAGAAATTATGTAATAATTTAGAATGTGTTTAATGAATGCAAATTCCTATTGTTTATATAGATCACAAAATAATGTTTTGCCTCAATAACACTATTAGTACATCTTAATAACAAATTTCAGGAAAAAAATAACTTTCCATATGACCCTTATATCACAATACACTTATACAGTTGCAAGTACCAAAGCACTCTTGCTTTGCCTCTTTTTATAAGGCATGGCCCGATGATACTGATTTTAAACTATTGTTCCCTCTCTAGTTTGTCCTATCTGAGCTGTGGGTTCTTTTTCTTACAAAAGTAAAGCAAGAGAATGTTGACAAAAACTAGTCATACCTATGCATGTCAATGGGTTTGAAGTGGAAAGCTGAGATATATTAAAATTATTAGGGTGTATTGAGAAAAGGAAGGAATGGCCTAAAGGTGTTTTCTGGTGGGTGGTTTGTTTCAGAGACATACATGGACTGAACCATGGAACAAGATATAGTGAGAAAAATGTTAAATGTATTCCGTTCAGCTTCCTGTTCCTGTCACATGCAACCAACCGACATTCTTGGCAAATAACCAAACAGCACTATTTCGGAATGTACCTCTATTCATATAAGTTCTTTTTACAGCTGTTATAATGCAGGCTTGGAAATCACAGTTTGGTCTCCCTTTGGAGCTCCCTACGTTGTTCACAAACCTTAGAAGGAAACCCAGTTTCCCACTGCACAGAGGACGACCCGTCATATATCAGCTTTGCTGGGTGGCCTGCGAAATTAGCCTACTGTTAAAAACGGGCATTAACGGAAGTGATTCTTTTTTCCTTTTCAAAAAGTGCTGACATTATAAAAATAATAGCCCTCTTTCCAGTTAGACAGAGAGGTACAAAAGATGAAAAAGATATATATAGTACCTGAATTGGAAAGGATTTGTTTTAAAATAACAGAAATCTGGGAAATAATTATACTTTGAGACCTTATAATGACTACTGGCAAGAATTAGATTGGCAGAAATCCAGGCAGCTGGGAAAATTCTGGCTCCACAGAGAAAGCTGGAGTCCCTACCCAGAACTCAGGAAGGAAACCATCATCACTCCACAGCCTCAGAAGACCCAACTCAGGCATCATGCGAGTTTAGTGCTGAATATTCCAGGAAAACCTTGGGCCAGCTGAAATCTGAATCCTGGAAGGTGAAGAAGAATATTTTATTTCCACTCAAGTCACACTGTAGTAGCCAGACTGTCTTCCTATCTCCAAGTGGAAGCCAAGTTTGAATCTTCTAAAGAGTAGAGGTAAAAATTTCCTTCTCTTAGAGTGACCAGCCAAACCTACCCTATGTCCACCCTCAAACACATAGGCTTTGAAAGAAAGATTACAATTCCATAAAAATTGGATTTGGGAAGAATCTGTTCACTCATGAATATTTTCTTCATCTGCCTCTTGCCTATGTCTTATGTCCTTTCTTTGAACCAATCTTAAGGATAGGTAAGTTAAAATTATAATGTAACAAGATAGAAAAGAATTGATTTTTAGAACATGCCGAAAATATTTTGATGCGTGACTCCAATAGTCAAAAGAAATAGTAAAGATAAAATAAAACTACCTTTATAAATAAGAAGCAAAGAAAATATTTCCTAATGATCCTAAATTCAGGGGAAATGACTTTTTAAGTGTTCCTAAGATTCATATTCTTGTGGATGCTTGCATTTTACGTGTTTTCACCCTTCCTGTTAACAGTCAGAATATGGGAGTGCCTGGGTGGCTCAGTTGGTTAAGCATCCGACTTCTGCTCAGGTCATGATCTCTCAGTCCATGAGTTCAAGCCCCACGTTAGGCTCTGTGCTGACAGCTCAGAGCCTGGACCCTGCTTCAGATTCTGTGTCTCCCTCTCTCTCTGCTCCTCCCCCACTCATGCTCTGACTCTCTTTCTCTCTCTCAAAAATAAATATTGAACAAAAAAACTAAAAAAATATATATATATATGAAATGATCCAAAAAAGGAAGAACCAGGAAGGGACTACCCGCATGAGGATTCTCTAGGACACACTCAAATGAAAAGTTTCTAAGCTATGGTAAAGCCTTCAGGACTTTGGGGACAACATTGTCCACTGATTCTTTTTATGAATCTGGTCCTCTTAAACAAGAATACTTAGCAACGTGTTTCTCTGACCTGCACTGGTGGGTCTAGAAACACACACATATCCACTAAATTTGAACAAGTCAAGAGAACAACGTTATCTGACTACATAGAAGAGTCTTATTAACTTGGCCTCAAATTTAGCTCTTGGAAAATATCAAAGAGTTAAGAACTCATTTTTGTCCATTTTTAAGACCGAGTGATTGAGACACAAAAAAATCATATAGTTTCTCTTCCTGTGCTATTCAAGATCATGGAAACTAGCTAAATGGGACTACTTAAACTTAAATTTATCAAAACTAGTATTTCAGTTCCTCAATCTCACTGACCATATTTCCTGTGTTCAACAGTCACACATGGTGAGTGGCTACCACTGGATGAAACCAGAACACGTTCGTCATCACAGAGAGTTCTCATGGACAGTGAGCACTTCGTGGTGGTCCAAGCCACCTGAGGTTGTCACTCAAGCCCTCTCTCCTTTCAGATTTCTTAGTTTCCATTTTATCTAAATCAGATTATTAATCAGGTACTTTCCACATCTCAGTTCCATTTAATTCTCAGATCTGCCCTATGAGACAGATGATACAATTCTCATTTTACAGATGAGGAAACTAGAGTTGAGGGAAGTTAAACCCATTGCCCAAGGTCACATACCTAGGACTCGACCCAGGTCTGCCTAGCTCAGAGCTCCCACTCTTTGTACAATGCTTTCTGGCTTCTGGAGTTTGTATTCACTGGTCCATGACATTTCAGAGACACAAATAAGGAGGCAAACCCACCCAAATGCCCTTTATATGGGGGAAAACATGAGAGGGTGAGAAAGTAGAAAAAAATGAAAATGGTCTAAGAGTCACCTCTGTGCCAGTAACTATGCCGGATATGTTGTCTCTATCTTCACAAAAGCCCAGTACGATGCACACACATAACACAGATAGGGAAAGCAATGGTCACTGAACCGAAGCAATAAATTGGCTTATTTATTAAAGTGGATGAAATGTCATCTCTTGAGGTCAGATATGCTTGTGATCTGTGGCATTCCCTTTCTCTCGCGTGGGATGTTCCTATCTAATTTGAGGTAGAGATGCCCAGTGGCTGCGGCATGACACAGCACTGATGAACCTGATGGCTGTCACCACCTTGTGGCTACACTGGCCACTGCACATTCTTCCTCTCCTGGAAAGAAGGCGAGGTAGGCAATGAAAGAAAATGCCTCTCACCTTTGGTTGAGGTGCCTGAAAGTGATAGAAGGTGTCAAGAAGAGAACCTGAAAAGTGAGTCCAGATGGTGCCAATATAAGAACTCCTAAGGCAGATAGAATTTGGAGGCAGAAGAATGGGGAGATAGAACTTCCGGGAGAAGGAAACGAGTATGTTATAATTTGTAAATGGGCAGGGATCCAAATAGATCTCGGAACCAGATGTCAAGGCTGGTGGGCTACACGCTTCAATGCACATAGATGTGGCCCTGATCGGCCTGTTTAAAAGGTTTGGTGAGGGGCTGAGGAAGAAAAGGCACATATCCGTTAGGGATTTGGTGCCTATCGAAGATGGGTTTTTGTATTTTGCAATAAAATAAAATAAAAAATTAGGACAGTTTAGGGGACTTTACTTTTTTTCATAAAGCTAAATAACTACAATTACAGAATTATCTACCCCCACCGAGGTTATATCTCTTGGTTTTTAAATATCTGCTTTAAATGAAATGACATCAATAGTATATGCTAGGTTGTTCATTTTAACACGCTTACTCGTCAAAATTAAATACTGGCAACCTTATATTAGCTCAAGAGGATGTATGTGTGTGTGTGTGTGTGTGTGAGAGAGAGAGAGAGAGAGAGAGAGAGAGGGAGAAAGAGGGACAAAGAGAGAACATTACTACTGGTTTCTGAAGGCCAAGTCTAGGAAGCACTCTGCTATGGGAAATTAGTGAGGAAGCTAAGCCCAGACTCCATATGCTTAGGTATTCCACATGTTGCAATTTATACTGAGTCCTGAACCTTTTAAAGAATTACCCTTTAATTAGTGTGTCCTACTTTATGACGGAAGCTGAGAGTTTGCAAGACCATAGGTGCTGTGAAAATCGGGTGGTAGGTCAAGTGTCTTTTTCTCACCAACCAACCCAATTCCAATTGGCGAAATTATACTCACCTGCTTTGTTCTTTTGGGGCTTCTAAGCTGTGCATATCACAAACAACAGAATAGACACAGAAAAAAAATAAACATACAAAAAAGTTAAAAGTAGCTGCCTTGGGCAATACACAGTACTACAGGGCAGATGGGATTTTCCCATGAAACAACATATCAAAATGTGTGCAGCTGGAGCAAGCATCACCCATGAAGTATTTACTGTTCTGGAGTGGAAGGACATTTTCTATTAAAGTATCATTGTTCCGGTCATTTATGCGGAAAGAGGTCTGCTGGTCACTGAAATGCTTTGGAATCATGCAGCAGTATGGGTAGATTTGGATTTAGACCACAAATATAATCTGATCTACAGAGTTTACGTTAAATTTTTTTGTGCAGCCAACAAGCAGAGCAGACCGAAATGTCAAGGATTTTCTTTGCAAATATATTCTAAAAGGGTTTATTAATAATTTACTTGCAATCTGCACAACAATTTGCATGACGAAACTGAGGAATGACTCGAAAGCCTTTACTTTTCCCACCGACTCCTTTGTTCCCCATTCGCCCCGACACTGTGGACAAAGGCTTGTTGCAAAGATGCTTGCAAATTTCTAGAAGTCTGAAAGGCATATAAGGTGGCAATGCATTTAGAAAAACTGAGGCTGGGGTTGACTAAAGGCTGTTGTAATAAGTCTTCACCGTGACACCATGGGTTTTAAAAGCTATGCCATTGTCAGAGAGGATCCAGCCGAATGGCTTACAAGTAACAACTCTGCCGTTAGGAGAAGTGACATTAACTGGGGACGGCGGTGGGTTCAACAGAGGAAACATTAACCAGCAGTGAAGAAAAAGGAGGATTTATTCTCACATCTGCTGTCAACTAGCTATGTCACTTTAAGTAAGTCATTTTTATTCATTTCTTAAAGGGTACTCTTGGAGGGAAAGAATTTGAGGTAGCTTATATGGACAACCTAGATAAAAGAAAAAGGTCAATTTAATCAGAAGAAACAGGGACGTTGCTTAACTTCTCCAAGCCTCCATTTATGGCCTTCTAAAAAAGGTAGATGGGTTTATCCATGACTGTGAAATTCCATTCTGCGGCTTAGTGGCTGGCTGTGGCATCAGAATAACCCGGGATCTTCTTCATAATACACATTCTTCGGAACTACCTGAAATTCTGACTCAGCAAGCCTGAGGAGGAGCTGTGGAACCTGAATTATTATAATCACCCCAGATGATCTGAACACATAACCAAAGTGGGAGTAGCTGTAGCAATAATAATGGTAACAATAATAGTTAACACTGTATGGCACTTACATGTACCAGAGACCCTACTAAAATAACATATGTTTATATCTCTTCAAATACGACCTTTCTAACTCCATGATTTTATCAACTCCATGTACCTTCCCATTCATACTCTGCCTGGTAAAATTTTATTAAGGGCGGGACTGTATTTTTTTTTTTTTAAGAAAATCTCCCAATCGGCCCATACATTATAGTTAACAAACAGTAAGTGTTGGCTAAAGTAGCAGAGAACCAGCCTAGAGTTTCTTTTTCTTGTGATTTGTTCCAAGTCAACCCTGAGGAGAATGAGTCTGTTATACTGTGGAGTCGCACTTTTCCTATAGACTTGCTAAAAGTTGTGGTCTGTCAGAGCTCTTCGTTATGGGCCGGAGAACAAAAAAGGTGCAGAGTTCTCCATCAGGCCTCTCTGGTGAGGACTGTCTTAAACTAGGGGTGGACGTTGGAGGCCCCACAGAGGCTTATCTAGCTGGTCGTTTCTCCTCACACCACCCTATGAAAATCTGCTTCCGATTTCCATCTGTTTTTTCCAGACCTCTTCCTCTCTTACCATGTAAGAAGGCTCAATTTTTTTTTTAATTTTTTAATGTTTATTTTTGAGAGAGAGAAACAGAGTGAAATCGGAGGAGGAGCAGAGAGAGAAGGAGACACAGAATTCAAACTAGGCTCCAGGATCTGAGCTGTCAGAGAAGGCTCATTCTTAAAAGAGAATTAAAACTCAGAACAATACATGTTCTTTATTCCATGTTCTACCGTTCCCTTTGGAAATAAAAAGATTAAACACCTGAAAAATGACCACTTGCCCATGCATTGGAAATTACCACCAATGACTACTTAATCAAGCACACACTTCTGTCTCCCTATGTGAAGTTGTTTCTTCTTCTTTTTCCTCTTCCTCTTCTTTCCCTTCTTTTTGTTCTTCCTCTTCTGCCTCCCCTTCTCCTTCTCTTTCTTCTTCTTTTCTCTACAACCAGCATTTTCTCAAAAAAAAGGTGGTCTCCTCCCATGTGGGCTACTATTATAAGCTCTATAGCCAACTGTTTTTCAGGATTTCTCAGACAGGAGAATCTAAGATACAATACATTATTAAACTCATCTAGCTTTTTTGAGAAGCTAGTCACGGATTAAACAGAAAGATGTAACTAGAACACATTGTACTGGAACCCTCATTGTACTCTAGAATTGCTTTGATTCAATGTATTCTGACATCATTTCATTGGTCTCTGCCAAATAAGGTTGAGGAAACCCATCACAATGTTTGCTGCAAGGATGTGATTAAATATTCATCATATTGATGGTGCTTTCTCTGGGAGGATTCTTAGAGAAAGTGTCCCTCTGTGTATTTTTTTTTTCTCAATGCTGCCATTTATGAGTTGGTAGGCAATCAAGCTCTTCCTCATAAAGCAGAATATTCTCTTTGTGAAAAAAAAAAAAAAAACAACATTGCATGAAGTAGGTTTTACCATCATCATTACTAGTTGACCAATGAGGAAAGTGAAGATTATAAAATTTAAGAACCTTTCTCATAAGTATTCAGCTAGTAAATAGTGGAACCAGTCTCCAAAGTCAAGATTTTCCAAATTCACAACCTTTATTTGCAAAAGTTTAGTTGCCCTTCTAAAATACCATCCGTATCTCGGTATCACTAACACAGTGTACATTTAAGCAAGTCGTTTCATCTTTATAAACCTCACTTTGCTCATATCCATAAAATAGGGAGACACATCTAAACAATTCGAAGGTACACACAGGTTTGGATGTTAAAATAAATTTTTAATCATTGTTCTCATCAGGAATGTAGACTTTAAGTTCCTCTGCATCTCCATTACCATCTTCATCATAACCAGCATCACTATTACTTACTGAGCACATATTATGTGCTCTTTACTGTAGAGGTAGGTTACTTCTCTCACACACTTTGTAAGATAGTACTACTGATTTCTCTACTGGGAAAATGAGGTAGGAGATCAAAGAGGTGAAGCAATTGACCAAGTACATCCACATCATGAGTAGGTGATGAAGATAAGGTAAACTCCAAATAGTGTATTGAGTTTCAAAGCTAAACACAAGGGAAGTCCTGACACTCACATAAGAGAATATCCTAAGGATATCTGAGATTGGGAGGGGAGGCTTCCTAATGCTAGAATTTGGGTATCAAATAAGCAAATGTTCTGGTAAGTATCCGGGAAAAGTTTTAAAGGGTGGAAATCAAAGCATTTCCTTTAAGGCTTCAGATTTCCAGAGGTGGATCCTTATTAATTTGAAGCTTATGTAAAATCCAAGTTTATATGAGTCTTATTTATACTATGTATATATCTACTTATGGATGTCCAATAGATATTTCTCTCATTTAATCAATATTTATCAAATTCCTCATATACGATGGGCACTATTCTAGCCATCAGTGACAAGTGACAAACAAACGACAACAAAAAAATCCCCAATGTCACGGAGATTACAGTCTAGTGGTGGGAGAAATAGTCAATTAAAAATGGGGAGAAGGGGCGCCTGGGTGGTTCAGTCAGTTAAAAGTCTGACTCTTGATTTTGGCTCAGGTCATGATCTCATGGTTCCTGAGACCAAGTCTCACGTCAGGGTCTGTGCTCACAGCACAGAGCCTACTCACAATTCTCTCTCCTGCCCCCACTCCTCCCCTGCTCTTTCTCTCTCTAAAAACAAGTAAGTAATAAAAACATTAATTTCTTTTAAACGGAGAGAAAGTATACTATTCCTACCCTCAGAACTTTCATCTAGTGGTGAAGACAGAGATATTAAACAAACAAATATATGAAATAATGTCAGATTTTGGTAAATATTATATAGAAAACCAACACTAGAAAGGAGGCAGGACACACTGGTAAGGTAATGGTAGCTGGTAAATTTTAATTAAAAGTGACCAATTTGAGACTGGCTTTCTTAATTCTGTTCATTTACTGAGTTTATATCATTAGTTAAAACTCTTGGGAAATATGTTAAATTTTACTCACTTCTCATGCTGATTTTTGGCAATTCAAAACAATTCTGCATGAAATGCGTTAAGTTAATTTCCAAAAGAATGTAGTTAAGGGGAAAAAACGCAATATAATAGCATTTTGCTCTGGGAGATTGAACAGTAATGCACAATATGAATTGGACCACAGAGCGTATTCTTTAATGAAAGACACCAGAGAAAGGAGACATAACAAATCTATTTTCAGATTCAGTTGACACGGACTGCTGCTTCTCCCTAATTTGTAGTAGAACACACATCATCTCTGTTGGATTGGATGTGACGAAATTTGGGGAAACAAAATAGAAATCATCATTTTGTGTGAACATTAGAATCAAGTTACATTGTCATAAAAAACTTGAAGTCCTGAGAAATTATTTTTCATGTATCTGAGTCAAATATCATAATGTAAATAACCGAGGCATCTGCATTATATCTATTTTATTTATTTATTTGATGAATTAATTTATAGGAAAGTTATATTCTTTTTTAAAAATGTAATCTACTGTCAAATTGGCTAACATGCAGTGTGCAAAGTGTGCTCTTGGTTTTGGGGGTAGATTCCCGTGGCTCATCTCTTACAAACAGCACCCAGTGCTCATCCCAATAAGTGCCCTCCTCAGTGCCCATCTCCCATTTTCCCCTCTTCCCCGACCCCCATCTACCCTCAGTTTATTCTCTGCATTTAAAAGTATCTTATGGTTTGTCTCTCTCCCTCTCTGTAACTATGTTTTTTTCCCTTCCCTTCCCCCAGGGTCTTCTGTTAAGTTTCTCAAACTCCACATATGAGTGAAAACATAAAATATCTGTCTTTTTCTGACTGACTTATTTCACTCAACATAATACCCTCCAGTTCCATTCACATTGCTGCAAATGGCAGGATTTCATTCTTTCTCATGGCCAAGTAGTATTCCATTGTATATATAAAACACATCTTTCTTTATCTATTCATCAGTTGATAGACATTTAGGCTTAGAAGGTTATTCTTATATGCCTACTTCAATACATTTGAATAAATCTATGATGTTATTAAATGAAATTTTTTGAATTAGTTGAAAATGAAATATGCTGAAAAAAATCTAAAATTCAGTATATTCTACAGATTTGACAGAAAAATTATTTTAGGTGTCATAAGCTAGTATTTAAAGGCAGAGAAAGAAAGGAATAAAAAGTAACTCATCTTGGTTCCTTATAGGAGACTGAAATTAAAATGAAATCATTAGAGGTGCAGCAGTTTTCATTTTACTGTATAATCTTATCTTTATTTTACTCTACTATACATGATTATTCAATTACCTAGAATAAGAGCTTGCTATATAGCACTTGAGTTACACAAAGTCACATGAGCGTGTGTGTCAAAATGACAGATCTTTAAATCGGAATACACATGCCAATATAGAAAAACAAAACAAACTAGCAATGAAACAAGATAAAAAATATAAGGATAAGACTGGAAAAAAAAATATATATATAAAGTTTTCTTTTTTTCTTTTTCTTTTCTTTTCTTTTTTTTTTTTTCCATTCAGTGTGGAGCTCAACGTGGAGCTTGAACTCACAACCAACCCTAAGATCAAGATGTGAGCTCAGGAGTGCTTGGGTAGCTCAGTTAAGCATCCAGTTCTTGATTTCACTTCAGGTCACAATCTCACAGTTTATGAAACTGAACCCCATGTTTGGCTCTGCACTCCTCCCCATGAGGAGCCTGCTTGGGATTTTCTCTCTCTCTGCCCCTCCCCCTACGCACATCGGTGCACATGCACACATATGTTCTCTCTCAAAATAAATAAACACTTAAAAATAAAAGACCTTGGGTGAGATGAAGAGTCAGACCTTAAACGACTGAGCCACCCAGGCACCTCCCCCTGAAAAAACAACTTTAATAAATTTACCAGTATGCAGCTATTGTGCTGAATTACTGTTCTAAATGTTAGTCTGGATGCCCTGATCTCACTGAGGAAGCTTCAGATCCTATCTTCGGTTATTTTGATAACCAATAAATTCATTAAGATTCTGAAAGATGGAGCTTTTAGAATTGTGTTCTTTTAATGACCCCAGGAAATAGAAAATTTATAATCAAGTATAAACATTTTATTAAATTACACATTTCTTCCAACTCTGACCCCTCATTAATGTATATATTGCATTATTCATAGCACACTGAAAAACCTAATGAATATATGATCATAAATTGCATACTTAGTTAATGTTTTAATCAGTGGTACTGGTGGCTACGCAAAGCAAATAAAAGGAAAAGATGGCTTTCTTTTTTATAATAAAAATAAACCATAAATCAGCCATAAAGGAAATCCATGATCTTTTAGTTCTAAACGGCACTGTATTCTACACATCTCTGTCATTTTTAAACATTTAATATATCTGTAATATTAAATTTGAGAAGTACTTACCAAAATTTAATTCTAATTTGCTGGTCAATAAAATGTGGAATATATGACATACTTAGTTTAGAAGGACATAAAGGCTAAGTAGCATCCTTCTAATATTTCCAACTACATAATAACTTTTTAGGTGAATTGCATGTATGTTATATTGTTGTGATGGCTCTTTAAGTACACAAAGAGTCTGATAACGAAATTACATGTAAATAAATCAATTGTTCTCAAAGCTGATATTTTCCTTTAGTACATTCTATGACTTAAGGCTTACAAATTTTTAGCTTGCATTTTTTTTCAATTTCATTTTCAGAGAGAAGAAAACTGCCCCTTAGAAGAAGTGTAATTAAAATATCAGTCAAGAAAATAAATCTTTTCATACACATCAAGGTAACTTGTGTCATTAGCTTACAATTTCAATGGAAACAAAACATGGTTTTGTTCTTCAGGTCTACAGGTACTTTGGAGAGGCACTTTCCTAAAAGTCAAAGCAGGTCTCTATGCCGATAGAAACCTCCAGACCTATACACATACACAGAGAACAAATCACAGACATTCTTTATGTCCCTGTAGATTGTTTCAGGATTTGACAAGAAAGTATTTATTGTATTCTTTATTTGATATTGATCAAGCACATATGAGGCATTGTGGTTGCCTAAAAATATAATAGTGAGTAAGCCGGACTTGGTTCTTATTCCTGCAGAATCAAATAGATTCAGAAAATGTCTTTGTTTCCCAAAGAAAACAAATTGATAATCAGATGACATCTAAAATAAATGAAATGTATTGAGTGCCCACCACATGCCTAGTTCTATTCAAAGGGCATAATATATACTAACTATTTTGATCATCATAGCAATCTTAAAAGTTATATTTCATTATTAGTATCCCCTGTATGGAGGTAAGGAAACTGAGGCACAAGGCATTTGTGTGACTTGTCCCAAACTGCATAGCTACTAGAGTGGCTGTGATGGAAATCTAGCTAAGGCAGAGCCCATGATAAATATTTTTAAATTTTGTTTAATGTTTAGTTTTGAGATACAGAGAGAGAGAGAGAGAGAGAAAGAGAGAGAGACCATGAGCAGGGGACAGGCAGAGAGAGAGGGAGACAAAGAATCCAATGCAGGCTTCAGACTCTGAGCTGTCAGCACAGAGCCTGACGCGGGGCTGGAACTCACGAACCGTGAGATCATGACCTGAGCTAAAGTTGGACATTCAACTGACTGAGCCACCCAGGCGCCCCAGAGCCCATGATCTTAAACACCACCACAGGGACTCTGGGATAGGACCCTGGGAGCACAGAGCCACCAATCCACATTTGCCATGTAACATTCAAGGTGAAGTTCAGAGCATGTATTGTCTCCAAGTCGTCCTACTTCTTTTCAATTTGTTGCTTTCCCTCTCCAACGTCTCTCTCCCCAAAAACCTAGATTCTAGATCTTAGATAACTTTAATGGGTCACTCTCAGGGAACTTGCTTTCTTATTAAAAGAAGAAATAGAATTTGAAGATCTCCTAATTCTTTCCACAATTCCAAAACCTTGACTCCTGACTCTGGATCTAGGCTGAATCTAAAATTTAGTCCTAATGCATTTGTCCCTGTACTTTCCTACCCTTCTCTGTTACATCAGACACAAAAATTCCAAATAATAACCAGAGTAAATTGAGAGACATATTGCAGTTAAAGTAATACTGGTCATTACCTCCTACTGTGCATTAATGTTATACATTAACAAGTTTTAGCATATTAACAAATATGAACAAACTCAAGCAAACAGATAAAATCTAAGAAATTACAAATAATTCACCAGAAAATTTAATATTCAAAATAAAATTGGAAGGAAAATTCTCCATGGGTTTTATGTTTCTTCACCTCTGAGCATAAGGGACCCCACGCCTTTGTTCTGGGCTTATCTTTTCTAGGATGTTTGGGTAGCCAACAGCCTTGTAAGTTAGTGTCTCCCTGTGGGCAGAGGACAGATTTGTCTCCTGACCAGTGTAATAAAGATAATGCTTTTCTCTTGGGCAAAAGTTATGAGAATTTCCTTTAAAAGACTGAGGCTTTGCTAAGCTCGAGGTTCCTCAGCTGCAATACAAAGCCACTACACATGCAGTATCAATCTGTGCCCACCCCCGCATCGCCCTGTGGACTTGGGAGGCAAAGCAAACTGATGTGAACATGAAGCTCAATGGTGCCAGTAATAAAGTCATTTATCTCTGACCTAGAAGTCTCATGTCTTTTGCCAACATCTATAAATCTGTGGTAGACTTACTTAGTGTGCAAATGGTGTAACACCAGGTCCAGTACTCTCCTGAACACATTCCAACCAAATAAGAGGTGCATTGGTTTTATGTAAAGAAAGCAATTTTAGTTATCCTCTGTTTAAATCTTTATCTATCTCTCGTAATCCTCGGATTTCTGGAAGAATACATAGAGAAATATAAACTTGTACTTGAACTTGACAAGAAATGACCAAATGTGCAATCATATATGAAACTTACCTAGAGAAATTTCCTCAACAACTGAAGCATGCATACGTACGTATTCATTGGTGTGAAACCACAAAGACATGGCAGGTCGGCTAGATATCACAAAACGCAGTTTCTCAAATCCAGCAGATAAATACACGCACACTCCAACTTTAGAAAGAGTTAGCCTCATTCCCATCTAATCCAACTACCAGTCAGAATTTCAGAATTTCAATTAGTTGGAGAGCAACTATAATTTTTCAAATTATTTAAGGACAGTTAAGATAATTAGTACATATATTTTCATGCTTCGCTCTTACAACAACAGAGAAATACACCCCCACCACCCCGCATTACCTATATCTCTCCTTCACGTTTTTTCCAGAGTACTTAGTACTGCTTAACAGACTTTATACATCACTTGTTTATTTATTAATCTACCTGCCTCTTTCCATTAAAGTCAAGGAGTGTGATTGCTAGAGCTGTAATAGAATATGATGCACAGTAGGTACCCAATAAATAGTGAATTAATTAATACATTAAATAAATAGATATGCTAATTGATTTTTTTCCAAAATTAGGAAACTACTGAAAAGAGGTTTATATTCTGTTTTATAAATTAAAGTATTATGAGCCTTTCCCTATGTCATTAAATATTCTTCCAAGCCATTATTTTTTATGACTATATAAAATTCCATTCCATCTACCATAAACTTAAATATTTCCTCATAGGTAGACACTTTGGCTCTTATCCAGTGTTTTGATATTATAAATGATCCTTTTTACACTTCCATGAATATTAATCTTTCTTTTCTAATGCTAAGTATGTACTCTCATTTCAGGGAATGCCTATAACATACAAGTTTAAATGAAAACCAATTGTGCTTTTTAGACCTGCCCTACCTTAAAAATTTTGGACAAAGTGTAATTACTTGCATTATAGATTTATTTATTTAAAAATATTCATCGTTTGAGTCTTGCAAAGAGAAATTCCTTCACTATGTTATATAGTTTAGAAAAAATTAAATTGAGTCCAAACATATCAGACTTAGTTCTGTTATATAATGAATAGTTCAAATATACTTTAAGGCTTTCAAGTCATCTTTCTGTATTATTTCCCTTTTCCAACCATTTAAGTAATTAAACATTTATAATGTTAACTCAAAATTATCTCGGATTTTAAAATTGGGTTTGTTTTACCCTTGTTTAAAGTTTTAACTTATTTTCTTTTTGCAAATCTTTGGGAAAGAAAGAAGCTTGAAATTGATTCTGTACTGTGAGACTTTTGCACGTCTTACACTGGTCCTTCCTATGTTTCTAATTCACACGTTATGCTGGAATTAACATGGTGGAAAGTGACTCTTCCAGTTGAAATACACACACACACACACACACACACACACACACACACTCACACACACACACACATTGAGACTATCACAGTAATTTATCATCAGAGTTTTGCCACTCTGACTTTTTTTTCACTGACTGAGCCATGGTAGTGAGGGGCGGTGGGGAGTATGAAGGACTATGCCACTTCACACAAGCCATGCTTCTGAAATTAATCTCCAAACAATAGACCATTTTGGATTCACCACTCTTAAAATTCAGGTCCTAACTGTTTTCCAAACCTATTATAGTTTTTCTAGGCACTAATAAGTACAATGGATATTAAAAGTGTCTCTTATGCTTGGGGGCTACCAACTAAATACCTGTAACAACGATCCGGAATTTTTGTGAATGTATCCTTTGGTATTTATGATGGCACGTGGGAAAACATACAGTTTAGCCTCCTAGGAAACACAGAGAAAGGGTGTGATGGTGTGAGAACTCTAATAGTTAAAGGATTTCACCTTCTTACAAGCTCTGAGAAAAGCCCTTACAGGAAGTTAGAGCATCCTTGTGATAAAGACTGTCATTGGTTGGTTCCTTCTGTTCTCTTGACCATAGGGTCCAACTCACTCAATTTAAGTGTCCCATGACACTTGCAAAGAGAGTGGGCTAGCTAAATTCATCAGTCTACAAACTGCCGGTATGAAGAGCTAAGAACCATGTGAAGCATTACCTGATATGTACTATTATAATACAAGAGAATTGCAATAGGACTTAAGCTAGGCCAGGGATTGACAACTTTTTCTGTAAAGAACCAGACAGTAGATATTTCAGACTTTGCAAGCCGCAGGATCTTTGTTTTGACTATTCAACTACGCTGTAGAATGAAAGCAGCCATAAACAATATGTAAACTAATGAGCATGGTGGCATTCCAATAAAAATTTATTTACAAAAATAGGTGGTCCACTGGATTTGGCCAATAGGCTGTAATCTGGTGACTCTACTCGTATTGGCTTCTATTCTGACATGGTGACTAAGCGCAGGGAGATCACGTGATTACTCTGGCCCTTAAATTCACCATCTATAAAAACATTTGTAGAATTCTAGATCTTAATGTACTAAAAGATACTGCATGTATATCCACACAAAAAGACAACCATCCATTGACCTCTAAATACTTTTGCTATAAATCCACCTTCACATGTGGATTTGATAAGACCTCATATTTGATGTGTTTTTTCAATTACCCCAAAGGTACCTTTTGAGCATTCAACCAGAAAAATGTGGTCTGAAACATGCATCTGCCAATTTCTAGCTTTATGAACATAGGTAAATTAATTCCTGGCTTTCTAAGTCCTATCTTTTTGTAAAATGAGGATGACTAAAATACACAAAATTGTTCTAATTGCCTGTGTAAGTGAGGTGTTCAAATTGAGGTGGTCCGCTCATTCATAAGCAAGGATCATGATGCCCACCTTAATGTGGTGGAATGCTCCACATTCTCAGAAATATCTCCAAAAGTTGGAAGTAGAGCTAGAGTTTTCCTATACGTGTCCTCACTGTAACTATGTCTCTGTTAGCTCCTACAACAAGCATCCTTTCTCATTGGTCTGCTTTTGTTCGCACTATAGATTATCCCTCAGCTTTACTTTTCTAGAGCTCCCTTGTTTAGTAAAGTGTTATAAACAATTAAGACATAAGCAGAGTCAATTTTAGCATGAGGAATGAGGCATGGTACCAGAGAAGTTGAAGCAGAAAGAAGAGGAAGAGGAGAAGCAAAGGAAAAAGAGAAGAAAGAGGAAGGAGGGAGAAAAAGAGGAGGGAGAAGAAGGAATGGAGGAGAAGGAAAAGAGAAGAAAAATCCTCCTCCTCCTCCCTGCCTTCCTCTTCCTCCTCCTTCTCATCATCATCATCATCTCCTATCACTGGGAATTCCACGGGTTACATCCCTCCTTTTCTAGTCCTCCTGCCATGTCCTCAGACTCCTCTTTCTTGTTAAACCATTATTACATCTCTTTATTTTCTCTCTTCCCACACATCCCCCACTTTCTATAACCGAACATAATTTTTCTCACTTTACTACGCAGAACAAATCAGCTCTTCTTTGAAGCCACGTTCTTAAAATCTCCTTATAAGTCAGTATGCATTTTGGGGCATTTTCATTCCAATCTCATTCAGTCGGCAGTACTCACTAGTTAAGAAAAAACAAAGGCCTCTGGGCATATACTGAAAAGATTTGAAAGCAGAGACTTGAACAGATATTTGTACACCTATGTTCACAGCAGCATTATTCACAATAGCCAAAAGGTGTAAATCACCCAAATATCCATCAATGGGTGCATGGATAAACAAGATGTGGTATACACATAAAATTCCACCTTTAAAAGGAAGAGAATTCTGACACATACAACATGGAGATGCCTGAAGACAACTAAATGAAATAAACCAGATACAAAAGGACAAACATTGTACTCTTAGAGACAGATTGTAGAATGTGGTCCCAGGGGCTGCAGGGACAGTAGGGGAAATGAGGAATTGTTATTTTACACATAAAGAGTTTTGGATTTGCAAGATAAAAAAGTTCTGGAGGTGGATGATGGGGGTGATGGTTGCACGACAGTGTGAATATACTTCCTGCCACCAAACTAGACCTCTAGAAATAGCTAAAATAGTAAATTTTATATTATGCATACTCTAGCACAACAAAAAAGACAGAGCAGAGAAAATCCATTTGATTTTTAGAAGCCAATGTTTTTGAATTCTAAGTGTTGAGCTTTTGAGTATAAGTTCTAAAGACCACAGTGTATAACGTTCCCTACCATAACAAGACAGATTGAGAAAAAGGTAGGTTCATGGAAGAGCCGTTTTTCTCGAGTCAGTGCATAACAGCAGACTCTGGGCTTAGGAAGGGAGCACACAGTGAGAGAAGACAAAAACTTAGTGTTCGTTGGTAAATAATAAGATCGACCCGAGTAGCAGGAAGACAGGGCCACCATGTGCTTTGTTGGGAAAGTAGAGAAAAGGAGGCCAGTTTTAGATTCATCCCCCATCAACACTCCCAACACCAAGAAAGGGCAGTAACCCAGCAAGAGCCCAGAGCTTGCCTATGCCTCTCGTAGTTCAGAAGCAAAATATATTTCTGCACAGGCAGGTAGAAAGGACCTGAACAAATGACTGAGTCAGTGTCATGGAATTACAGAACGCTCTGGTGATGCAAAATTCAGTAGACTGACTTCTCATTTGCAACAGAGTATCATCGAAGCTATTAGGGCCTAAGACAGCCCCGTCAATTTTCCAAATGTCATGAAGAAATGGCTGGATTTATTCCTTCACAGTATGTAGAAATGGCTAGAAGTGAAGTAACCTGCAGAGACCCAATGGTTTAGAATTGTGCTGTCCAACACAGTAGCCATAAGCTGTGTATCACTCTTTATAGATTAAAATTAAATACAATTAAATACTCAGGTACTCAGTTGTATTAGCCACGTTTCAAAGGCTCAATAGCCACACATGGGTAGTGGCCACCAAATTAGAACAGTTACAACTATTCCAACATCATAGAAAGTTCAGTTGGATAACACTGCTTGAGAATGAAAAGCTATAGTAGCAGTCAATGTGGCTGAACAAGGAAGAATCACACGGACTACACCAGAGTGTATCCCACCTTGTGCCAACATGAACAGGAAGGACGAAGAACAAGATGTCTCCTTCCCTCTGACATTTTTAAAGCACCCGGAGTATAAATATAATCCAGGAAAGTAGAAAGACTCTGAATTAAACTAAAATTATATTTTTACCACAGACAGAATTGAAGTTCAAAATAGATACTAAGTTCGGTTTTTTTTAAAAAAAAGTGAAGTTTCCTACATATATAGCCTTGTGAATTAAAATTTGTACCACATCACACATAAATCCACTTTCCTCAGATAAAACAGACTACTCTATTGTGTGAAAGTGACTGTAGTACATTTTTCAGGTAATATTTTATTCTTGTCACCACTTATATGAAATGTTCAATGTGGTGCCTAGTTTATAGGCCTGGTTTATAGACAGCACTCAAAAATGACAGTGCTTCTGACTGTCACTCTCTAAATACATCTTGTTATAAACATATAAAAGTATGCATCTGAGAAGCAATACTTCTGTATCTAAAAATGGCAAAACCATCTTTGAGAATAATTGGCCATTAGAGCTGAGAGAACATGACGTCCTCTGGGTCAGAAAACTTGGCGTGTCTTTGACGTGATGGTCCCTGAGAAAGTTTTGTGAATTCCAAACTGTAGGATATTCCAGGTTGTTGCACCCACTGGCAGTACCAGAACTGGCAACAGCTGTCCTGTCAAATTCACACTAATCGGTTAACAGTTGTCCAAATCAAATTGCAGCCAAGGTTGTTCGAGTCATTGATAAAATAAACAGTTGCTGAGAGGGAGGTGGTGCCTACTGGTGAGCTTGCACCAGTAGCTGGGACTGGGGGTGTGAATGAAGAGGCACAGGAAGTCGAGGTCAGTAGAGACCCTGGCGACCTACTCAGTTGCAGAAGCAAGTAGAACTAACTTACTGATGCTTTTGTCTCTAACCCTCCTCATAGTGGGGGATCTTGACTGCAGCTGGAGTTGACAAAAAAAGACAGGATAAATGAGCAAATGAACTTCAGAGGTATTATGTCTGATGTACAGCCTCTGTTTTGAAGGTGGGTGCAGGGCTCAGAAATAAATAATAAACCTCTGAATCCACCGGCAGGCGAAAATTGGGGGAGTTGAGAAAAATAAAGCTATTAAATTAGCTAGGTGGTACAAATTCTACAGAAGTATGTATGACCTAAGAGTTTCTGGAAAAGCCAAAGTTGCCTGCAGCCCCCACCTACTTCCAAGGCAGCCAGCCACCAGCCCTCAGCGCCAGCCAGGTTTAACACCATCAGTCCCTGCATTGCAGAAAGAAAGACGGAAAGAAGGGCAAAGATAAAGCAACTTCGTTCCAACCATTTTTTTCTCCCTCATCGCTAAGTCACAGTGGCTGGGTCTTGTTTTAATTTTGGCTTTTCTAGGTCCATGTTCAACATTAGGAGCAGAGAAATTTGTACATTAATAAAACTTAGCCAATGTCTCTTTCACTAGCGAGGGGTTTTAGGTCTTGTATTTGATTAGCTTATAATTTATGGGTGAATCTCAAATGTATCTTCTCCTTGGAAGGGCAGTCAGCTCCTAGAACTGAGTTTAAATGACTCTCTTATAAAGCTCAGAGAAGTGCAGTCCAGTTTACAGGGACAGAGAGAATAGCTACAAGGAGAGCGGCTACAAATAGCCACAGGGCCAAATAAGTTTTTTAGGAAGGAAAAATTCAGGAAAATGTTTAAAAATTGTTTTTGTTTTCAAAAATTATGGAAGAGTATTAATTGGGGGGAATGGGGATAAGCCATGGAAGTAAAGGCAGTCATGGATTTGGTTATGTTTAAGAAAATGAGGGGCGCTTGGATGGCTCGACTCTGGATCTCGGCTCAGGTCATGATCCCGCAGTTTGTGGGTTTGGGCTCCACATCAGGCTCTGCACTTGACGGCGCGGAGCCCTCTGGGGATTCTCTCTCCCTCTCTCTCTGTCCCTTTCCTGCTCATGCTCACTCATGAAGAAGGAAGGAAAAATACCATTCACTGAGCACCTACTTATCCAGGACTGTGCTTAGTGGCATAAAGTCTTTATAGTGGAGGTTTTGCTTACTGTTGTCTTACACATTATTCTCCTATATTGATGAGGAATTAGCTGCCCAGAAGGATGAAGCAAATGGACCAAGAACCACACTTGCTGGGTGGCAATGCTTAGATCTGAATCCAGACTTTTATCTGCAAAGGTAAGCTATGAATATGAAAGACCACTTGTCAGCCATAGACTATTTTCAGTGGTAACTGAGACTAATTTATTCAGCCAGTTTTAAGTGAGCATCTACCGTGTGTTGACCACTGTTGTGGAAAAGTGGCAAAGAATGCATTTTGGAAACATGTCAAGGCCAGAGAAAATGGGATAGTTTTGATAATTCTATAGGCTCTACCTGCTTCAGGGGCAGTTCCAAAGAAAGAAGTGAACCTTTCTTTCTATTTCCACCATTAGAGGTCTCTATGGGCCACTCTATTTACTTTCTTTCCATATATTATCTGGCAATAGTCTCAACCAGCGTTCACAGCCACAGCCTCAGTATGTCAGGTCACAAAGAGAAAGCAACGGAAAGTGCTGTGTTATTGCCTGTAATAGCAGCACTGCCCCGGCTCTCTTTGTCTGATTCTACAGCTTGCTGAAAGTAAGGCTAGACAGAATGGAGAGCCGGTCCAAAGTGATTTGTACTGTATCATTTGCACTATATTGCCAGTGATATTTTTAATTGGTGATCAATTTCTTAGTGACATATGTAGTTTCTCATTGCTAAGAAGGACAGAATACTCAAAGAAAACAGCAGGTATAGATAGAGCTAAGGTTTTCAATATTATACTTACAGACAACCCAAATGTCCAGGATTACTCATGTTATCCAAATTCTGATATAGCTGTTAAGTAAATTATAGTCATTTTCTAAGCATTAATCTTTTAAAGGGATTGCCTAAATAACATGTAATAAAAACAACACAAGACCTCAGTATGAGAGTTTCCTTATTGTCCTACTATAAATCATTTCTAGACCTACATTTCTTTGACAGAATATCCAAAATGACAGTGATCAATCAATCCTTCCTTTCTTTTTTACCTCCCTGCCTCTTTTTCTCTTTCCTTTTGCCCCTTTTCTTGCTTCCTTCCTTCTCTCTTTTCCCACTTCCTTCCACTTACTTAGCACCACAGATACAACCAACCCATGCTTATTTTTCAAGCGTGCTTTAAGTTCTGAAGAACATCCATTAACACAGCTAATTATGTAATACCCATTAACACAGCCGAATTCCTAAAATAATGATTTTGTTCCATTTTCATTATCTATAAGTCTGTTTCTTTTACCCACAGAATTAATTGTGGTGGTAAAATGTGCTTCTCCGTCTATATCCCTGACTAGCTTAATCAAATAATTTCTTAAAGTACATCACTTTTCATTTTAAATGTAGCTTTAAAAAACAGGTTAACAACTGCCTACATTTAACTGTAGATTTTATGTGCTATAATATTATATGTCATCTACTACCAACGTTATAGGCTTAGCGGAATAAAATAATCATTGATCTTTTTCATATGAATGCTATTAAGAAAAACGATGTAAACTTCAAGTGATTAAAATGTTACTTAAGACACTTTATTAAAACTTATTTTAAAGCAATTTTTCTCATTAAGACTTGACAAATCTGGAGAGGACTTTGTTTAATCTCCATTACAAGGATGTAGTGCATGCCAAGAAGAGCCTGCAGAACCATAAGACCCAGAAAGACTCAGGCAGTCTAGATCTGCTGGTACCTCTAGGCAATTATTTCCTGCAGAAATTGCTTCTTACACAATCGAAGTGGGAAGAAAGAGCAGGGAATCAGGATCTTGTCTGTAGTTTTCATTTTCTATAAACATCCATAACAAACTGGGAGGTGGCAACAACTCCCAGTTAGAATCTGTGTGATTCATACACATCTCTTATGATTCCTTGATTAAAATATCCCACAACAGGACTTTAACAGATTTAATGGATGCAAGTATGTCACTAAAGAACAGGAGAAGATCTGTCAGGAAATAACAAAGGAGTAATCATTGCTACTTTCCCAACTTTCCAAAGCCAGTACCATATTCTTGAGGTTAAGGTGCATTTTAGGAAATAAGATATATGTGATATTTCATGTAAGCCACAAATAACCCATGAGGCAGTTAGCAGTTTACTGCCATTTTACAGATGAGGTAACAAAGGTGCAGGGAGACCAAGTAATTTCCCCATTCCTATGTATTTCATAAGTAGTGAACCTAGAATATAAACCCAGCAATTGTGCTACTAATTGCTAAAGGTTACAAAAATACAGATTCGAAGGGGTACATGCACCTGGATATTTATAGCAGTACCATCAACAATAGCCAAACTATAGAAGGAGGACAAACGTCCATTGAATGATGAATGGATAAAGAAGATGTGGCACATTGGGGTACATAGCTGGCTCAGTTGGTATAGAATGTGACTCTTGATCTCAGGGTCATGAGTTCTAGCCCCATGTTGGGTGTGGAGCCTACTTAAAATAAAGATTAAAAAAATTTTAGAGGTGCCTGGGAGGCTCAGTTGGCTAAGCATCTGACTGTTGGTTTTGGCTTGGGTCATGACCTTGCAGTTCATGACTTCGAGCCTTGTGTGGGGCTCTGTGCTGACAGTGTGGAACTTGCTTGGGATTCTCTCTCTCTCCACTTCTCTCTCCACCCCTCCCCTGCTTGTGGTCTCTCTCTCTCCCTCAAAATAAATAAACTTCAAAAACAATTAAAGAAGATGTGGTATATATATTCAACAGAATATTACTCAGTCATCAAAAAGAATGAAATCTTGCCATCTGCAATGATGTGGATGGAGCTAGAACATGTTACATGAAGTGAAATAAGTCAGAGAAAGACAAATATCGTATGATTTCACTCATATGCGTGATTTAAAAAACAAAACAGATGAACATAGGGAAGGGGAAAAAAGAGAGAGGGAAGCAAACCATAAGCAACTCTTAATTACAGAGAACAAACAGTGTTGATGGAAGGAGAGGGGTGGGGATGGGCTAAACGGCTGGTGGGTATTAAGAGGGCACTTGTGATGAGCACTAGGAGCTATTATGTAAGTGATGAAACGCTAAATTATATACCTAAAACCAATTTTATCATATATGTTCAATAACTAGATTTTAAATAAAAACTTGTAAAAAAATATAAATCTTAGTCTTTGGTTCCCAAACCTGTGGTCTTCAGCTCCAAGGTCTTGCTCCCCGATATGTGGTTCATGACAGGCAAGATCAGCTTTACCTATGACTGTTAGAAGTTCATGTTCTGATTTAACTGCATACAGATGTTTGAGAACTGCTTTACGCTATCACAATAATATGAGTAATAATAACATATATTACATTATATACTTCTTTATAGCTTTAAAGTATATACACATTTTATTCAACCATGGGCAAGACAAGGCTAGAGGGCAAGTAAGAAGAACATTCTGAAAGAACAAGAGTGTATTGGGATGTCACCAGGCAGTGTTCTGCTTGCTGTTTACAAGAGAGCATGAACGCGCTGTACTCTTGGAAGATTATGAAGGGGGTGGTCATGGACTCATGTCCCCAGAAACTACTTAGTGCTATGACATCACGGAAATTTGCTGAACTTGCCTAGGAAGGGCTGTTCAACCACATCAAAAAGCTATCTTACCAAAAATGACGCTAAATGTCCCTTCTGCAACTATAATGAAAGAAACCCATTTCATGAGAGTTTCCATTTATATACAAGGAGGAATCTTGGCAAAGCAACTGTTCAGCATCAGAAAATATTGAGAAGTCCATTCTCTCATATTGAATGCTTTAAATAACTCAAAGACCAAATTTAATTAATTTGTATCAAATGCAAAATTGGATATAGTGCTTTTATAACAAATGCAAGTTAGTTAAAAAACAATGAGATGGGATAGAATTGTTTTTTTCAATTCTTTAACTTTGTCCACATAAGAGCCAGCTCATTAAAGGGAATCAATCTGTCAAATTAGTAATATTGAATTTGCTACTTAAATTATTTAAAATTCATTGGTTTCTTGTGCCTACCTCGTCAGCTACATTACAAGCTTTATTCTTCATTTATTCTATAACATTCTACAAACATTTATGAACGGTATGTTGCTTGCATCTCTGAGGATGCCTAGTATGATACAGAACTATATAATAATAAAATATAATAATTGCTTACATAATAAATGCTTATTGATTCTTGAATTAATATAAAATTTATTCAGGTTCTCTGAATTAAGACTAAGGTTTTTTTTTAACATTTATTTATTTTTGAGAGACATAGAGACCCAGTGTGAACAGGGGAAAGGCAGAGAGAGAAGGAGACACAGAATCTGAAGCAGGCTCCAGGCTCCAAGCTGTCAGCACAGAGCCCGACACTCTGAGATCATGATCTGAGCTGAAGTCGGCTGCTTAACCAACTGAGCCACCCAGGCACCCCAAGACTAAGTTCTTTGAAGCAAAGAACTGGGTCTTGGTCACTGTTGTATCTCTAGAAACCTGACAGTAACAGAGTATTTACGGAATTAATGAATGAGTAAGAGGTTGCAGAGAATTAGGAGGTTACCATGCTATTAAAGGGTACCATGAAATATATTAATTCCAATGAGGAAATAATGCATATTTTATGGCAATAATGTGAATAGTTTATATGGTAAAATATAAATTAACAATTGGAATCCTTACATCCCAAATACTGTTCAGTTCAATTTAATGAAAATATCTGTTATCAAAATTTTCAGTTTATATTCATATCCTACTAGTTCATGTACCTAGTGGTTCAATATTGTCTGCTAGCAATCAAGCTGATACACAACATTTTTACCTTTATATAGGTCTATTTTATTCCCCAAAGTTAACTCCTATTTAATATTCACGTTATCTAGAGTCAAAATTTATGAGAACAAAGTTCACAGTTATCAAACATGCATTAATGATTTTAGCAGCATAATTCTTTAAGGCAGGTCCTTACAGAATATCAATGCTCCATAGAAAGACAATTTTTACAAAGGGCATAGATAAAATATGCGTTTTTATTATAACAAGTGTTTTTTAGAGCATCTCACATCCTTAAGATTTTTGTTTATGTCATTCATAAAAAAATAAGAAAAAGAAGAAACTAGTACAGATATCCTCAGGACAAGGGAGAACTCTAGAGCTATTTATTCCTCTACTTTAGCTACTCAAAAATAGAACTTACCAACACCAGTTAAAAATAATGACTACCAACCAGCCATATAAAGAAAGCAGCCTCTATTGAAGAAGGCCAACATACTAAATATGGAATTAGATAGTAATTGTAGAACTAATTATCATTTTTATAGTTGAACATTAAAGTTGGCAAGAAGATCAAAAGATGTGATGAGAACAGAAGCAACCTGGAGTCCTAGTATTTCAAAAACTTAAAATGTGAGAAAGGAGACCAAAATAAATGCAGAATATGAGGAATTGCATATGTAATCAACATCTCCCAAAACCTGGAATTGTATATTAAATATAAACAAATTACATCTTTTGTTAACTTTAAATCTTTGGAATAATTTCAGGAGCCAAAATTCAACTTGGAACAGTATTTTTCACTCCTGTGAGGATTATTTTTCTTCAGGATGTTCTTTTAGGTTTTCTTGGCTCTATTAAGAATAAAGCTAACACCTCTGTCCCTGCCAACTACTATAAGGGTCTTTTTAACCATTTAAAATCAGGATAGACAGCACAATACGCAGATAAGAAAGAAGTGGCTATATTTATTTATTTTTTCTTAATTAGGCATGAAAGTTTTTAAAACATGAATTTTTAAAAATCCTTTAAACAGCTTACAGGTACCAGCAAATTATAAACTATATAAGATGACATATACTACGTATTGTGCTTTCAAAAGAATTCTGAGGACAACGTGCACTCATGTTTAAAAGTTCACATGCTCACCTCTCACAGATTCCCAAAACTTTTCATTGAAGTTGGAAATTAACTAGTGTAGGGGCGCCTGGGCGACTCAATTGGTTAAGTATCCAGCTCTTGATTTTGGCTCAGTTCATGATCTCTCAGTTTGTGAGTTTGAGCCCCTCATTAGGCTCTGTGCTGAGAGCGTGGAGCCTGCTTGGGATTCTCTCTTTCCCTCTCTCTCTGCCCCTCTCCCACTTGTGTGCACTCTCTGTCTCCCTCTTAAAATAAACTTAAAAGAAAAAAGAAATTAACTAGTGTAGCACAAGGCAAGGAGTGTTTGCTCCTCATGTGGACTTACTGACAGTTTCTGAGAGTGTATTGGCTTTAAATACAGTAAAAGACACCTTGAAAACTTAAAGTTAAATAGTAGATTGGCTCAAAGTTTGTTGATGTTGTTGATGTGATTTATTTTCCTTTGTAAGGAATATGTTAGAATTTCCATTTTTATTTTTGACAAAGTAATATTTTCGGGTTCTTACAATTATCTTGACAATTTAAATTTCTTTATAAAGTAAAAAGTGAAGATAAATTCTATGGCCAAAGGTACTTAAGATATTGTCTCATTTATATTCTAGCTTATGTTATTTTCATTCAGCTAAAATTGAATATATTCATCGATGTACCATATAGTATATCTGTAATCGCCTAATTCTACTGTGTGGAAGAAATGGTTCTATGATTCCATTTGGATTAGTAAGCACAACAGTCTCAACATTTCAGGGTTGAGGGTGATAGGAAAAGGTGCCTACAAGTTATTAGTGGGTTCAGTGATCCTTGCTTCTAAAATGAAAATTTTCCTAATAATCAGAAACCCTTGAAAAATACAGACCTTTCAACAGAAAATTAAGTATCAACTTGACATTTTAAATCTTCTGGGTGGACTAAGGAATTGTAAATAAAGTTAAACACTTCTGGTAAATAATCAAAGGGCAGTGTTTGAATGGTGATATTATCTGGCCCAAGACTCTAAAATAGCATCCCTTCTGTACTACGACCTGATGTAAGCCAGAGCACCATCACAATCAAATTGCATTACAACTACTGTTAATAGCAAGATTCCAAAATTTTCCTAAAATCTTTGACCTTCAATGAATATCCACATTTTAAATGATAATGTCTTTAATAAGTAAATTTGAATTGAATTTTAGGAGTAAGTTGTCAAGTTTGGTCAACACATTTTCTGATTGTATAATCTCATCTAAATAGTAGAAAGTTACAAGAAGAAATGTATTAACCTTTCTACTTAGATATTAATCTAAATAGTTCTACTAGAAGCCTTTGAGCAGCTAAATACACACACACACACACACACACACACACACACACACACACACACCAAGTATGTTTTCTGGGGACAAAAAGGCCAGTCTTCCCAGAGACCATTGTACATAAGCATAATCTATTTTATTATATAAAGTCTGTATTATACAAAAGGGCCAGAAAGAACTGATTACCTCTTCTTAATATTCTTCCTATCACAAGTTTCTAGGAAAGCAGGGACTGTTGCTTTTTAATGTAGCAGGTGACAAAAAGTCACAAAAGTACTAAAACAGTAGGGAATGCATAGATGCTCTAAAGAGCATAAGGATGTTTTGGTAAAATTCATTGTTTTCTTCTGTGTGATTCCCTTTGAAAAACTACTTTAAAAATATCCCCAACCTATTGTAGTACTAGACTATCATTTATTCTAGTTTCTGGTTTTTTAAAAATAATTTGGAATTAGATATCAAAGTTATAAAGTTAGTTTCTTATCCTCATAGTCACTTCAAATTTCTTTTTTCTTTCTTTTTCTATTTTTTTCCCTTTTTCCCTTTAGTTCCTTAAAATCCCTCAGCAAAGTCCACGAAAGGAAGGTTGAGAATTAACTACTAATTTTACCTCTTTCATATTTGCCCAAAATCAAGATGAAAAGTGCCATAAGGGGTTAAGCTTCGGAGGAAGGCAAAATGCAAATTATCTTACTTTCGACTCTACTACTGCCTTGATTTATGAGTTTCAGAGTGAGTCATTTACCATTGCTACACCTCACCAGGATAAGGGAAATTGATAGCACTAACAGAACTTGGGTGAAAATTGTATTTGTGACTTTCTCAACTATCCATCGTTTGAATTATCTCAATAACAGCTTCAAAGTCCCCATCACTTTCTAGGTACAGATGAAACTCAAGTCCTTCACAATAAGAGCAGAGCAGTGCTTCTCAGTTCTCTCTGCTGAAGGACAGCTTTTCCCCCCACATCAATCGTAGGCCAAAACTCTTATAAAATATAATAAAATGAATTATCAGGAAAATAAAAAACAACAAAATGTAAGTCATAATTCTTTATTGGCTTCAACAGATGTAAAATTGCTCTGAGCGTCTATAAAAACTTTTAAATGCCGCTCACTCTTAATTTCTGTACTTCTCACGGACCACTAAACCGTTTTTGGACCAGTATGGGTCTGAGAACCACAATTTGAGAAGCACTGAGTCATGAAACAATTGTCTTGCTGGCAAAAAGTTCTCATTCCTTTGACTAGGAGTAATGAGAAACAGTATGCATGTTGATCTTTACACTTTGTTGAGGGGGGAATGTGTAAGAGACAACTTTTCTCAAAAAATAATCTGAAAAGATAATTCCTGCACCTGTACTGAACTGTGAAAATAGATTTGCCCACCAATTTGGACCACAGGGAAGAATACAGTGATTTTCAACATTTAAGGGGCAAAGCAATCGCTTTGGGAAGAGTGTAAATAATGTTCATTAGGGTCCCAACACCAGACCCTCTGATTCAGTAGGCTTCCTTAATTTGCACATTATTTTCCATTTTTAACACCTTTAGACCCTGGTATGAGGTCAACATGATATTCTAGTTCCACAGATGAGAAAAGCTGGACTCAGTTTCATAATAGGTAAGGTATTAAACATACAACTCAAACCTTTTAGATTCTAAGTTTGGTGTTTTTTTCTCCTTATGTGTGCACATGAATTTTTGAGTCTTAAGAAGCCTAAATTATTGTTGAAGTAGGAGTGGATTTTTTTTAAATTTATTGCCATTCAAAGTTATTTATCCCCCTAACAATGATTGCTCATCTACATCATAAATGTGAGAGTGACATAATGTAAAGCCCCATTTATGCTCTAAATGCTCTTTTCCATACTGTCCAATCATGACCAAATCATGATGCAAGAAATAATTTACATATATATATATATATATATATATATATATATATATACATAGTAGATTATGCAAGAAATAGTTTACATATATATATATCTACATATCTTCGAATTAAGTCTTCTAAGGAATATACATATATATGTATATATATACATAGCTTGGAATTAAGTCTTCTAAGAAATTACAGATTACTTAATTAATAAACTAATATAGAACCAACCTTCTGATAGCTGATTGAAGAAACTACAACTGTTTTCAGGCAGGAGATCAGTTATCTCTATTATAGATGAAATCGCACTGGACTTGGATCACTGAACCTAAATCTGGCCATTATTTGGTCACGACTTGTGTGATTTGGGGTAAATTATTTTATCTCTCACCTATAAGTTTTCTCACCTACGTTATTCAGATAATAGCTATAACATAGAAGACTCTTACAGCATTAGATTTTTTAAAAGGTGGGTGTAAAATTTCCTTCCTTAAGAGCCCTTGTCACTCAGTTCATGACCAATACATATTTTTATTTAAAAAAACAACATATTGTGCATTATATTTTTCCTTTGTTTATAGGAGTTCCGGGGAGCCTGAACTGGCTCCTACAAGAAAACTTTCCTACATAGGTCATAGGTGACCTGCAGAGAGTCAGGGAAAAAGCTGGATTATAGCTGTCAGAAACACTGTAGTAAAGAGTCTAGTAAGTCAGGGTGGTAAATCAGATGCCTCTAAAAATCTTTTCTTGTTAGGGCCACCATAACAAAATACCACAAACTAGGTGACTTAAATAACAGAAATGTGCTGCCTCACAGTTCTGGAGGCTAGAAGCCCAAAATCAAAGTGGCAATGTTCAGGCTGTGAGGGAAGGATCTGTCCTAGATCTGTCTTCTAGGCCTGTTGATGGTGTTCTCTCTGTGTCTCTGCACATGTATCTCTGTGTCCAAATTTCCCCCATGTAAGAATACCAGTTATAGTGGATTAGGGCTCTCTCTAACGATCTAACGATCTTGTTTTAACTAATTACATCTTCAACATCATCTTCAATGACCCTATTTCCAAATATGATCACATTCAAAGGTACTATGTGTTATGAATTTTGGGGGGACGCAATTCAAACCATAACATGATTTAGTGATTAGCATTCTCATGGAACAGAAGTCATGAGTCTCGGTTTTTTTCCTTATTTCCACCACTTAGTAACCAAGAAACTAGAAGTCTCTCAATTACTTTAGGCTTATCTGTAAAATAAGTGAGTTGGAGTAGAAAGAAACTAACTGTAAAATATTTACTTGATTTCTGAAATGTCTATATCTATGTGTGGAGTAGGGATCTCTAACAGAGTTGCTGGATCCCATGAACTCGGAGCTTAGACAGGCTCATATCCGGGTCTTTCTCATTACCCATAATCACAGTTAGTAAGAGACTGAGACTAGGACACTGGTCGAATGTGTTCTTTGCAAGAGCAAAGTTTCAGGTCTATATGGTTAGATTGAGGGAAAATAAGCATGTGATGTATATTAAGCCACAACTTTAATGAAAGAAACATATTTATATATACATCTATCGCTGGAAAAATAGATATAAAAGTAATTGACCACTCTGATTGTCACTTAAGAGAGGAGAACTGAGTGGCAAGGGAAGAATGGTCAGGGAAATGTTTTTGTTGTTCTTTTAACATTTTGAATGGTAGGAGAATGTGTTACCTGTTCAGAGTAAGCAAGGATTAAAATAGGAAAATATTTGTGTATTGTGTATGTGTTTATTAGCCTTTTATTCTCAAGCCAAGATATTCTATATTTAAGTCATTTTGTGTTTTGGTGTCTATTTATAAAGTAGGCTTGACTTTTACTCCTTTGGCTTCACAGGAGGCTAGAGGGTTTGGCAAATAAGCTTCTATATTCCAATGTGAAAACATAAAATGAAAGAAGACCTCATAAGCAGATGTTTCTTAAAAGGCTTTTGCTATACAAATATGACACACTTAATGCACAGAACTAGCTAGCAATCTGCTACCTCTGTCTTCAAAGGACAAGGAACTTAAGAATCAATACTATATTTACTATGGCATTATTCCCCTAAAAAATTTCCACATCCTCTACCAGTTGTGACTAAGAAAGACAGTCTTATTTTTTCCTACTCATCATTTCCAGCTGGCTGCCTACCTATTTTAGGGATGGCAGCAACTGTAAACATTTAGTAAGAGCAGTTTCTAACATATAAACTGGATTTAATTAATGTCTCTAAAAACAAAACAAGTGTGGTTAACTATTGTTTCTCTGACTCCTACACTTGCTGAGCAATGAGAGGCATCTCCATAGCTGGAAAAGTTAACAAAATACAGAGCCACAGAGGAAAGTGATAGTTGAAAATAATTTTTGAAAGTAAAGTAGGCAAAGTGTGCCGATACACACGGTAGTGTTTCCATTTTAAAGATGGAAAAAATGAAGATCTTGAAGGGTAAATATCTGAAGATAACAAGATCCTGAATTGGACATTTCTTCTTTAGGGTTCCGTATTTTTGTCATTCTCCTATTATGATATTATAAATGCATATTTAAGCCACGGCTGCAGAATACGTCTTACACACACTTAATGCTGTCCTTTTAGAGTCATAGAGTGCCTCAACAATATTTTATGGTAAAAGTCCTTTTTGGAGTTGTATGAAACAGTTGAGGAATATTATAGAAGACTGGTTTTAAAGGACATTCTATAAACAGCCACTGTGATTTAACATCACTGTGATGTTAACACACTGTTCTTTCATATAACCAGAGTAAATAAACACATGGGCCAACATAAAATTATGGATGTAAATTAAGGGATGGTTTGAGGCTATGCTTGCTTAGGTTTCCTAATAATCCCTTAAATTAATAACTTTGGTTAAATGGTTACATTTCTATCCGTTCTGTTTCTTATGGTACAACGGATAATGGCTATTTCTCTTCTATTATCTATCATGCATTTCCCCTGTCATCTATCTATCTATCTACCTATCTATCTACTTATCTATCTATCATCTATCTATGTATCCAGGCACCCATCCACAATTCCAGAATTGTGTGTTGAGATTTTGCAATGTTCCAGACTTTGTACTATGATGACTTTACCAAACAAGATAAATACGGAACTGATTTCAGTTCCCAAATTAAACCTTAATCTTTACCATATAGCTTTCCTTGGCCACCTCTAAGTGACTTCACCTTCCTTTGAATTCAGGGAGCTTTTATACTCAAAGAACTTTATTTAAGCATTTAATTACAGAATCCTTAATAGAATGACTTAAGTACTCCACCTCAGTTTTTCAACAAGTGAAGTAAACTGTATAGATAGGGTTACTGCTTGCATAAAATTATTGTCTAATATAGTGTTTTAACATCTGAATGTTGACCAGTAGCTGATAGAAGAATGTCTTAAGAAGCGACTAATCAACTTATGTCAATACTATAGATACAAGGACCATTCCTTCTCTTCCACCTCCTGCTTCACTCCCTCTGCTTCCTTTTCTTCCTTTCTCCTCCCCATCTCCTCTTTGTTCTTTTTTCCTTCTCTTCCTCCTTCTTATTTTTGCATTTTTATTGTCTGCTACATTGTCAGACATAGAGTCATTGCTTAGTAAATGTCCAATAAGCAAATCATTGCATAAGAGATTAATTACTTTTTCTTCTTCCAATTATATTTTATTTAGCCTGTTAGTTTTAGTGATGAATCTGAAGGGCCTAGCACATGACTGGTCCTCAGTATTTGTGGAATGAATGAAGAAATATGCTCCAGGAGTATAAGAATTGTCCAGTGTATTTAATCATTCCCCCAGCTTCCCCTCCCTCTACTCACATATGTTCAAAATCTGAGATCCCAACACTGAACTACTAAATCAGAACCTGGATTTTAATATGATTCCCCCAGTGATTCACATGCACTGTAAAATATGAGAAATGCTGCTATAAATCACATCAATTTCACTTTCCTTCCCCCTCCCGGAAACTGATAACACTTCTGAACTCCAACTAGCACCACACTCAAGTGTCTAGGGTAGTTGTTTTTGAGAAAAAGGAAGAATTAGAGCAGAGTGGGATGGTAAGATTTGATCTCTCTTTACTTCGCTTCACCCCCTGCTCAGCTCCCTCCCCCATAATGAAATCATATCATACAGAAGAGTAACACAGAGTCAACATTTCCATACTAATTTACATTTTTTGAATGTTAAAGAACATGGGGTGCATGGCTGGCTCAGTAGGAAGAGCATGTGGCTCTCGATCTCAGGGTCATGAGTTTGAGTCCCGCATTGGGTGTAAGATTACTGAAAATAAATAAACAACAACAACAACAAAAAAGAATATTAGCCCAAGTTAATCAAAAGCAAAATAGTTACTCCTCTTTATTTGCTTATCTTTCTGCCTTTTGACGTTCTGCGTGACCTTCTTCTTTTTCGTGCATCTCTTGGAAGACCTCAGTATTTACTGAGAATCTGGTACATGCAGGGGCATTACGTCGGTTTACTCATTTAACCTTTGGAAACACAGCCAAGGAAGGGGGGCACAGGATTAGGGTCAGAGTCGGTCCCCAGGAACCCTGTGCCCCAAAGCTGTACATTTTCAACAACATTTTGAAGGTTCATTATTGTCATAACCAGTGATCGGCATATGGAGAAAATACATTAGACAGATGGAAAGGGGGCACCTCTGACACTCAAGGAGAAAACTGTCAAGGAGTATAGGCGATTTTTTAATGATCAGTTCCCATTCTAAATAACATCCCAAGCAATCCAAAGCCACTTCTCAGCTTCAATCTCCAGCGTTTTAAAAGTTAGCTAACCCTCTGATCACAAACCTAAGAGAAATTTAGTCATTCACATTTTATAGGACAGGACATTGAGGCTCCAAAGGATTCAGCCTCTTGCCCATGATTGCAGACATGCTCAGGTGTTCTGATTATGCATAAACCTTTCCATTCTGCCATTGTGTCAAGTCTGTTGGCAACTCAGCACTGCCTTCTCCCCTCTGTGTTCTCCCACATCACAAGGACTGGAAGCCTGAAGGTTAACATTCCCACGGGTCTCTGCCAGCAGTATTCAGGCATGGATCTCACTAAAGAGAGGCGTTTCATGGCACTTGGATGAAAGTAACTGGGATTACTGGGCATCTTGTATTTCTGCAACTTCCTGATTCCATGAAAGGAAGCAGAAAATTGAGAGCCAACAACAGCCTTCTCTGACCTTTGTTTAACTGCCCAGCACCTACAAAGGCTTTGTTATCATCTAAATCCTTATATTAAGTCCCTTCCTGTTTGCATGCCTAGAATAGTTTCTATTTTTCTCACCAAACCCTCACTAAGGCAACCACATAGCCTTTCTTCCACTCCTGTCTCCACCTTACCATTACACTCTACACACCTTTCACAAATATTTACTTGTTCAAAAATTATGTTTTTGATGTGCAATTATGCAAGATGTGCATAATTTTTGTTATCACTATTCCTGCCACAGACTAGATGCTTAATAAGTAGCAGTTGATAGAATGGATGAAGTTTATACCCCTTTCTAATATTTCTTTTTCTAAACATCGCCTACCTACTTCTGGGATTGGTTCCTTTCAAGAAATGCTGATGCAGAACACGATCACTGGGATCAGAATGGTCCTTAGCACTGAGACTCCAACGTCTTAAGAGACTGAGGGGCAGAGTAGGGGGTACATGAGGAATTCAAGGAAAGCCTTCTCTTGTCTCAAAGCTACTGAAACATCCATGATACAACATCCCTAGATCAAGAGAACAGCTTCTGTTGCTATTCTTCAAAAGATGGCTTTGAGTAGACCAAGGGATCCTAATGGTTTTATCAAATGACCTCTTTTATATCCATATCTAAGCTCAAATTCCACACCTGTTTTCCTTTCCTTTCTAATTGCGCATAGTTTACAGATGTTTCATTATTCTTCTTGGCTCATATCCAAACCCAGTGGCTTATGCTCCTGTGGAAGGATAATAATCAGAGGTATCCATTTATGTTTTCATGATTTTATTTCGCATATGTTTTTCCTTCCCCATTCTGTCCCACCCTACTCCCAACAGACAGATAATTCCATCCACACATCCTAAGTGGAGGAATGTAACAGGCAGTGAGTCTGTGATTGTTATCAACTTGCTTTGAAAAGGTCAGATGTGGGAAGGTTGTTGAGTGGCAGACGGTTCATCATTCTCTTGGCAAAGAGAAACAGTAATTTGGCACATCTAGGCGGAAGGGACCACCAACAGCCATGTAAAGTTTGTGTGTCCAAAGTTGGGAGGTGGGGGCCGAAACAGCCATGCTAACCAGGTGCTGATCATCTACAAATGCCTATGCGGATAAATAACTTAGTGAACAGAGGGAGTTTCCCACCAAGAGCTGGATGGATAGCCTGTTAGATTCCAGAACCTTAGCACACCCTGAAACAGAATCAAATTGCATTTCCCTTCATCATAAAATGGGCTTTTGAATCAGGAATAAAATCAATTTACTGTAATAAAAAATTATGTTTCATACACCCTGAATTCATGGATTGTCATTCACACCTGCTACAAAATCAAGACATCAGGCTATTGCTTAGACAAGTGCTCTATACTCTAACTCTGAGTCCAAAGCCACCTGATTATGGGCTTTGCAACCATTTCCCTCAGTATGAAGCAAGAAGGGGCTTAATCCTTGGTTGGCTGCAGCTTTACTATCACTGAAAGGAAATAACTTAAGATGTGCAGCAACAGAAGGTCTCCTTATTTAAATGGAGCGAATACAAACATAAGTCAAAATTCATCACAGAGGCAAAAGAATCAAGTCAAACTTTTGCAATCAGTCAATGAACTGCCACATTCAAAACAAGAGGAGTTTACAGGGTAGGTATGAACGTAATATCTATCATTCAAATAGTGCTTGCCGTGTGGTGAGTGGTGTTCTACACTATTTAACACACCCAAGTATTACCACATGTCTAAGAAGTAGGTTAATGTTTAGTTTAGTCCCATTTTACAGATGAAGATAATGAGATACATGGGGTTATTTCACTTACCCAAGGTCATATTGATGGTTAAGTAGCAACTTTGAGATCTGAATGCAGTCAATTTAGTTACAGGGTCCAGTTTGACCATCACACAACGCTTCCTTTGCCCACAAAAACTCAATTATTTGAATGAAATATCCCCCAAAGGAAGAGATTATTAGGTTCACTCCCTTTATTTTAAAGAGGAGGAAAACAATAGTAAAGAGGATAGAGAGACTGCTGAGTGTCTGACAGCTGAGCATATCATTCATCTTTTCTTTTTTTAAAATGACAAACAATACCCACCATCAATCAAATTAATCATTTTGCTTTTAATGTTTCTCAACTGACAAATCAAAAGTTTAAAGCCCGGCTTTTTACAGCCTTCCAGGAACTTCACCTCAACTGCTCTAATGCTGACATGAGACCGAACTGACAGGATGCCAAGTGGTCTCGGAGGCCAGGTAAAGCACCTTGATGGATCGCCTCCGGGTGTCTGGGAAGCAAGACTATGCCAGGAAGCCACTTAACGGAGGAGCAGAGAAAGGGAACCCAGGGGACTTCTGTGTGGTCACTTAAAAAATCAGAGAATTTGATGCTGAGTATCAAATTTTTTCTCTAGTCTTCTTGAAACGCCTAGGATTAGAAACCTCTGCTTTGGAAACGTGATCTTTATGCAGCTCCATTTATGCTCCATCAATTTCAAAATAAGATTCCCATGGAAAATCCCTCACTCCTAAAAGAGCAAAGTGATCATTCCAATTCTTCCCCTGCCCTTTAGGGAGGATGAGCATATAAGTGTACCATCTCACTAGGATGACCAAAGTCCCCGTGATGAAGTATTATTAAAGAAAATAAGACCCACTTCTGTCTCTTGAAAGAGAATGATCTAATCGTGGGAAGATTTTTAAAACTCCATCATGGGAACAAGATGTCACAACAAGAAATCTGTATTATTTAGATCACTGGGCACTCAATGACCTCCCATCTTAATCCTCTTTGCTTTGGTTGTGTTGACACATCCTGTCACTGTCATTGATAAGCTCAAACCTGCATTATAACAAACTGCTGAAATCTGAATCAGATGACATTAGAGAGGAAAAAAAAGTCACTTTCTGGTTTCTAACCTTTTCAACCCTTATTTCTATTTTCATCATAAGAATACTCTCATTGCCTGGGCAAAAAGAGATGATGATGAACATGAGAAATCTGTCAATTTACAAAGACATGCTAAGAGTGAAACAGAAGTAAGTAAGCTCTTGAGCTTATGATGAGAAGGCCATTGATAAAGTCCAAAAAAAACCCAAAGCAATTTCAGAAAGGTTTAACTAAGTAATTGTGACAATGCAGAAAGAAAAAAACACATACACAAAACAAACAAACAAACAAAAAAACTCCTCTTAGCAGAACGCCGACTTGTTTTACGTTAAGGAGGAAAAAAGTGTTCTGCAAATGGACTGTATCCCTATTGTGATTATCGGGGTTCTCTTTATTAAATCAGAAAAGCAGTAACAGATTTGAAAATTAAAGTGCAGAAGGCAGATAGAAGGAACATGTTTATGTTTTTAGACATTTACTTGAATTATAATATTCTCTGTAACAAATTCATTAAGTTTTCATTTAGATATATTCCAGTAAAATAATGGAAGTGTTAGTGTTACCCAAAAAGACACTAAACGGGAGACATGAACTCAAGACCAATCCAATCAGATTACATCTCTTTCCATTTTCTCTTGAAAGAGTCTGGTTCTGGAGACCTTATGTAATCAGGCAGCCAGCTACCCTGTCTGTGACTCCCAGACAATCCATAGAACAAACAATATAGTAAAACAGAAGTAGTGACTGACTCACCCCTGGCAAATCAGGACTAGTCTTATTGCTTTTGGGTCAACTTCTCCCCTTTTTGTTCTGCACCGAGGTTACAACCTTGTGGCCAAATGAATTTCTAGTTCATAACAAATCCCAAAGGCTCAGCTATAAAAAGGAACCCTATAACCTCAAATATTGTATTGAAACGATGCTGCAACAGACTCTCCTTTGAGAAGTAACGCCACATTTTTATATAAGCATTAGTTCGAAAAAACAAAATAATCCTCTCAAAAAAGAAAACCACCACCAAGAAAAATGTACACCCCAGGTACTTACCACGGTGACATATGCAAATTTGACCTTGGGACTTACCGCATTAAAATTGGGGAAGAGGTTGACTGCGGCTGCAGTGTCAAGAGGAAAGGGAAGAAAGGGTTTGATATCCAGCGAAGGTTGCAGAGGAGGGGCTGGTGGACGGACCAGGGCTGGGAGAGCAGGGCTCTGGCATGTACCACCTGCAGAGAGGAGAGCAAAGGGAGCAATCAGGGACTTGGTGTGTATTTAAAAACCAACAAAAAACCCACTGAGGTGTCCTTTGAGCCCAAAAGGCCAGCTTTGTGGGTCACTGGAAAAAACAAGACATGGAGTGTAGTGACCTCAACTGGACACTGGCCAATGAGCAGATCTGCCATTAGGTGGAGGGAGTCAGTTAAACTTCTCCCTTTCCCTCCTCAGATATAACTATATGGTTGTGTAAGTAACGGTTACCATTTCGAGCATTTCATGCTCCCCAATCTATCCTTCCTTTCCTGCCTAAAGCTCTGGGTTGGGTCAGCAACAAACCTTTCACAGAGATCCCTTGGTTCGGAAGGAAAACCCCTCCACCGCACTCCCATCCCTCTTTGAAAACTAACTTCTGCATCAATTCTAAGGAATTATTTTACAGAACTGCTCTTTTCCAGCACATCCAAAACGCTGGCAGCAAGATGACATGAACTTGGCATGGAAAAGAAACTTAACCACAAAGACAGGCAGCCATACCTTACTGCCCTGGCAACTGGAAGATTAAAACAAGTGAACTCAGCTACAAACCAAGCAGTCCCTGAACTGTTCAGCACCCTGTAGCTCTAAGCATTCAAGGAGCTTCCCAGTCATGAGTAGGTGGAATTTAGAAGGCCACCAATGAGCAAGCAGTGTGAATATCATGCCAACAAAGACACCCTTTGCATACTAGTAGGCAACCAGCTGTTTGGAAGGAAGCACCCCCATTCCTCTCCCCCACTCTCCATCACAGGACTCGGTGCACTCAGAAGCTGGAAGGAAAGGAGCCCATCCCAGTGTTCAGTCTCCCATATTTTGGTAACATTCCAAAACATCAATTTGCTGTTAATTAAAGGCTGTTTGAATCCTAGGAAACCGTTAAAATATGCCAGCATTCTTCTAATCTGAGAGGCAAGCAACAGACTGTAAAAACCTGCTGGTGAAAATCCAAGAAGCATTAGGAAAACAAAATACAGTGGGAGTTCTCCCTTCTCACGGAAAAGAACTCTAAGAGACAGATGAGACAAGAGAGGCCCGTGTCTGCGCCACTTTCTTGCCTGCCATTTTGTTTTCAAAACAAAGTAGAGACCCATAGGAAAAACCTTTAAAAATCTTATAATGGGGGCGTCTGGGTGGCTCAGTCGGGTAAGGTCCAACTTTAGCTCAGGTCATGATCTCACCGTTCCTGAGTTCAACCCCCGCATCAGGCTCTGTGCTGACAGACTGGAACCTGGAACTGGCTTTGGATTCTGTGTCTTCCTCTCTCTGCCCCACCCCACTCATGCTATCTCTCAAAAATAAATAAACATAAAAGAGAAAAATTAAAAAAATAAAACTCATAGTCAACTCTCCAGTCAGCTGGACACTGACCATCACCCTGTCTTCAATCAGTTACCTGAACACAAGGTAAACATTCTAAAAATGATTCCCCGACGGCAAATCTAACCCTACTCGACCAGAGGATCTACTAACAAGGTGGGTGACTTAATATCTACAACAGAAGCCAGCAGCACAAGATTTAATTAACCATACACAAAAACCATTAACTCTCCTGTTTCCAGGTATAAAATCAGCTGGAGCCAAATTAACAAAACCAGTATTTTTCCCACTCTTTCACTCCTCTCTTAAAACATTGCTTAACAACAGCAGAGCCAACAACAGCAAGTTTGAATCAGCAAACCAGTTAAAATAAAAAGTAGTACAAGTCAGAAAATAGAGGGCAGACATTAAAACAAACACAGATAAAAGCAAAAGAAAATAACAAGTCTACATTCACCAGAACACACCATAAACTTGTTTTATTGTCCACCTGTTAGCAGACTGAGTATGGGTGTCTAAACTTTCTTAGAGCATCTGTAAAACTTTGTGGTGATAGGTCTGTTTTGAGAGTAGTATTGCTAAAAATTTCTCTTTTGACAAACAGTTAAAGAATGAAAATAAATTTGTGGTCAGCACCTCTTCAGAAAACTGGTTATCAGCGACATGGTTTAACGAGTCCACACATAGTAGTGAGCTTTAATAAATAACTTTACGTTATTTTTATCTGTGTCACACACATCATGCTTTGCAAAAGGTGTTCGTTTACATCCATCACGTTGTTCGAGCCTAAAATATCAAAAATTAGGTTAAGGGCTAATATAATATCATAGAGAAAAAAAAGTTGTAAAACTCTTTAGCTGTTAATGTAGCTTCCATCGAAACATTCCATTCTTTTAATTACAAGAATGCAATTCAGCAGGAACATATTTTGTAATTATTTCATTATAAGTCCCCTTCTAGTTCAGGATATCCAAAAAGGATAAACACACAGTTCAAGCTGATTTATTTATTTTATCCAGCACAATAAGAGGCACATAGTTGGGTGATTGCTTGGTAAAGTTAATCCCCACCTCTCCTCCTCCAAGAGACGTATTTCATTTACACTTACAGAAAGGATTCAAGACCTTCTCTCAATGTTGCCACCAGGTTTTCCTAGTAGGGGATACAAAATATCAAGGAAGAGTATAAAATCTGGGGAACCTAGGCAAGCTATTTGAGTTCATCTCTTCCTACCTGTTTTAAGAAACAAACCAAGAAGATGGTTGGAAAGCAGAGGACATGTCACTACATACTTGTGGCTATGGGCTATGCAAATTCAGGTGTAGTGGATGCTGTGGAGTGCTTCTACACCCGCTTCCCCAGCTCCTGAGAGAGGTGGTAGCTCTGGTAGCTGAGGACTCACACCTGAGATCCTTTACATAAAGTGCCTTAGGCCAGAGGGTGCTGCCTTACCCAACCTCAAACTCCTCCAGAGTACAAAGATTAAACCAGATGTCTGGGCTTCTCCCTTGTGCCTCAAGGCAAGACAACTCTGAAGCTCCCATTTCGGCTCCAGACCTCCTCATAAGATCCAGGATAGAAGGAGGCCTCTGGTGTGACTACATCACAGTTCAACTTTTCCCACTGCCCACTCCCATGCCTCACTCCTCACAGAAGGTGTTCCCCAAAAAAGTGCCCAATAAAGTTTACTTCCAGAAGAACCTGGACAGCAGGGTATAAATATTCGTGAGTCTAAGTGAAATGTTGAACTGCTTTATTCTAAAAGAGAGTCTTGCCTCTAAGTCTATAGTCTTGATATTGAGGAACAAAAGTGAAGCTACCTCTTAAAAATTATCTATGACTAACATTTCTACTTTTAAAATGTGGGTAAGTTCTGAAATATTTCCTTATACCAACCTGTACAGGCTCAGCAGCAAGAATATTATTTGCAAATAGTGCAAGATCAAAATTAGCAAATAAAACATATTTCATGTGTAAAGTAGATTAAAATATTCTCCTTGAGAAGATAGAATTTAATTTCTTCAGTTTTTTAATAGAAACTATTGCATTTAGGATACAAATATATGTTTATCATTATTTTCTTTGTTATAAAATTATCTTAACAAGAATAAGCATTAAAATACCTAATGAATTTGTAGGCATTTCTATACGATAAAAAGAGTAGCTTTGTGGGGTCTCTGGGTGGCTCAGTTGGTTAAGAGTCTGATTCTTGGTTTTGGCTCAGGTCAGTATCTCAAGGTTCGTGGGTTCAAGTCCAATGTTGAAAAAATCCAATTGGGATTTTTCTCTCCCTCTCTCTCTCTGCTCCTCCCTCTTGCTCTTGAGTATGCTCTCTCTCTCTCTCTCTCTCTTTCTCTCTCAAAATAAATAAATAAACTTAAAAAAAAAAGAGTAGCTTTGTTGTTATTGTTTACCAACACTGTCACTTCCTTCCTTGGAATGTCATACTCTGGAAATACTGGTACTCTTAATTTGAGGAAAGCATTTTGAAGCCTCCATGAGTAGAGACTGAAAAAATGTAAGTCCATGCCTTTTTTTTTGAAACTCTGTGTATATATATCTACTACCACTTATTTCATAGCCTAAGCAATTTTAGCACACGCAGGTTTAACAAATTAAATTTAACAAATTATTCTGATTTCAGAGCAGTTACTATCCCTCTATATACCAAATTTCTAATACACCATTAAAGTCAACAAATAAAAAAAATCATTGAGTATAGAATGTTAGACATTAAGGTATTAAGTAAATAAGATAATCATTAAAGCTCATAAAATTTCTCTGTCCCTTTTTTATGTTTCTGCTAGTTTATATTTAGGATTTAGAACTGAACTAAAGAGCAAACATTAAATATTACTTTGATCTATTCACAAGATGTTGCAGATTGGTGTTAAAAAGACCACCCGACGCTGAACAGACACGAGGCAAGATTTATTTAAGGCTGAGCCAAACCTAAACTCCAGATCTTAAGGAGCAAATGCAGAGAATGGCCCCGAACGAAGGCAGCAGTGGCCTTATATAGATTACAGCAAGTTAGAGTGTGTCATCATTTAGCAAACCAATTACAATCTACAAACCTTTAGTTTTGGCACGAACCTATCACTGTACAGTTCTTTGTTCTAAGATGACCAATCATAGTGAGACACTTGAGATATTGCCAGACCTTGAGATATCATGAGACCTTGAGGTATCCGGAGACCTTGAGATATTGAGACACCTTGAGACATCACGAGACCTTATATCGTGAGACCTTATAACACAAGACAGCTATGCATTTACAAAAGTACAAACTTTGTGAATTTGAAAGAAATATTAGAGTTATCTATTGGTTAATAGAGTATTTTTAATATAAATTATGTAGCAGAGTAATACATGTTCACCTCAAATGTTTGAATTTTTGAAAATCAAATTAAAATATAAATTTGGAAATGTCTCTTTTGGTAATTCATACAGATAAACAGGAATGCTGAGCCACTGGTTGCTACTTGAAGCTTATCATATCAGAGACAACATATATACAGTGCCTAGCACAATGCCTGGCCAACCTGCGCTCTGTGAGTGAGACAGATATGTTTCAATGAACCTAGTAAGCTGCAAAGAAGCTTTCCAAGTTCCTCCAGACACAAGTGGGCTCTCCGAAAGCAGTCAATCAAGACAATTTTAAAAGCCTGTTCATATTCACTTTGTTTATTTTGACCTCCACAGAGAGAAAGTCTTCACAAAGAGGATACTTTGTAAATCAATATTTTGAAAATATTCCTTCAGAGTGCTCAGTGTTCTTTCTGTAATATAACACTTTAACCTTGAACTTCTGCATTTAATCCATTCAGGGTTTATCAGTCACAGATGTTCTGCTTGACAGCTTAACCTACTAGTTAATCTTTCATTTCTCCAAATGATAAAACCAAAGTTCAAAATAATCAAGAGCTGATGCTGTTAAATATTTAAAATAGTGTATGCTCCAGAACTGATTTCCTGATGGAATAAATAATTTCTACAGTATCTTTTTCCCTACCCATCAGTTATGTGTACATATATATATATATATATATATACATAGATATATACACATATATATGTGTACCCTCAGTTATGTGTGTATATATATATATACATAGATATATACACATATATATGTGTACCCTCAGTTATGTGTGTGTATATATATATATAAATTTAACTATATATTTTTATTTAACTATATGCATATTAATTTATGTATTAAATATATAAATAATTATATATATTTAACTATAGTAAATATATATATGTTTCAATAGTTGAATAATAGAATGATTAAACTACTAAGCCTCTCAGAGTATTCATACCTAACATGGAAACATCAAGAGCATTTTATAAAATATCAAGTCCTAAGCAGTTACTTGTGAAGCAATTACTTTGATACACATGAAAACACTATTCATATCAGGATATGTGCACTAGGAATTCTGGGGTCTATGGGACAGTAGGCAAGAAATTTAGATCTGATCCCACTAATATGAAGCAGAAAACAAATGATGGACTGGGGGCATAAAGGTAAAAGTTGAGTTGTCACAAAACACTGGCCATGGAGTGCTGTGGTGAGTGAAATTGGCCAGCCAGGGTGGGTGGGAGTGAGTGCAGAGAATACAGCTACATTTTATAAATCTATTGAGTAATTGCGCAGACCAGGTTGGCTATCCCTTAATTCCTTTAAAATGCCCAAAACAAACTGATGGTTACCAGACGGGAGGTGGGGGAGGGATGGGTTAAAAACAGGTGATGGGGATTAAAGGAAACACTTGTGATGAGCACCAGGTGTTTTATGTAAGTGTTGAATCACTAAATTGTACGCCTGAAACTAGCATTGCACTAGTGTATATGTTAACTAACTGGAATTTAAATAAAAACTTTAAAAATAACAATATAAATGAAACAGAATAAAATGCACAACAATTCTCTCATGTATCAATTACAATATGCAACTTACAAACTCAAAACCCAAAGCTCCAGGAAGCAAAATATCTTTTTTTTAACTTTTTTTTAATTTTCTGTTTTTAGGAAGCAAAATATCTTAACTAAAGTCCTACAGGTAAGAAATGCATTTGTTGTGAATATGACAACTGAGTGATCTTGACAATTTTCAAAGCACTGATGCAAAGAGCTTTTAAATTAAAACAACCATAAAATCAAACAAAACAACAACAACAAAAACTCTCTACAAAGTCAGTTTTGCCACGTAAGCAAGCCAGTTCCTTTGCAGCTAGATGCAATGCGTTAAAATGAGAAATCTTGAATTTTTTATTACGGCTGGAAAAAAAATACGAACACATTCCTTGTAAAGGCTGCGATAAGGGAATAGTCAGTATTTATCTACCATGGGAACATCCTGGCACTGCCCTGTATTTGAGAAAGAATCCAGAAGGACATGCATATCATATCAATATGTTTGAAAAGCCCTCAACTTTGCATTCTTTAACATCGACTTGCCAAATCAGAAAAATAAGTATGTGTTTGTTTTATTCCCTTGTGTTTCTGCCTCTCAAATACTCAAGGTTGTTGGTTGGGTGTTACAATGTTGTGATGATTTTTCAACTTTCTGGCTAGAAAACTATATGTTTACGATGTTTCCTTAAACACAGTGATCCCAGCTCCTTTTCAGTTTGATCTTTGTTTAAATACTGCTCCCAACTGAATGATAAAACTAGGAACTTATTTGGAAATAAAATCTGAATTTAGTGTGTCTTGGTCACAATTGTTCTTTGATTGCCTTCATTTCCTCCCTGTTGAGATTGTTGATTTACCTACTAGGTTTTGGAGAGTTGACCCAGCACCTTCTCCCTCAGGATGAAGGTCTTCATTGGCCTAAAGTGACTTGCCCTTGGCAGGTCAATCCAAATGTTACAGCAAGGTCTGCTCCACAAGGGAAGTGGCAGCACGAAGCCACACAGGATGGTGACTGTCGGCTCACATCCTGTTCTTGACTGACCACAGAGAGGAATGAGGTGAGAACGGAAGTATGAGTCAGGACAACCAGAGCATGGCTCTGGAAACACTGATTCAGAAACATTAGCCCAAGTCAACGGTCAGGACTTCATCTTTAACCATGACAGAAAACACATGTGAGCGAGCCATATTTTCCCTTGTTGGAATTCTTTCTTTATTCATCTTAAGTTGTGGTATTTAAGTATTCCAGTAAATCACCTCGAAACTCATTTTGGAAGGAACCTATGAAGGACCAGCTAACATTGTTTTCTCTGCCACTGTCAGTGAAAACCATGACCAAATTAAAAAAAAAAAAAAAAACAAAAAAGCTATTATCTAATTGCCAATATCATGAGTCAAGTCTTCACTGGAAGAAAAGTAGAATCTCTGATTTATTTGACTAACTTTCATGACAATTTCTGGTTCCTGGGAAACACTAGAGAAGATTATATTAGGAATGCCAGAAAACGGAAATTTAGTCTGTGAACACTGTATTTCAGCCCCTCTGTCATGGGTATGTAACTCAGGACAAGTACCTCCTCAAAAGAAGTCAAAAGGTTTTGCCTGAAAAATTCCCCTCAACTCAGTACCAGTCATACAAGATGTAAATGTAAAATTTTCCTCAAGAGGAATTTCCCAAGATTTAATTTCACAAAATCAATTATAAGTAATAATAAAGACGCTCTAGTACCAAGCTGTCAATAGAGTAGTCATTAGCGTAGTTCTGTTGTTTTCATTTTAAAAGTATTTATTTACTTAGTTTGAGAGAGAGAGAGAGAGAGCATGCAAGTGGGGAGAAGGGCAGAGAGAGAGGGATAGAGAATCCTAAACAGGCTCCATGCTCAGCACTGAGCAAGTTGCGGGGCTTGATCCTACGACTGTAAGACCATGACCTGAGCTGAAATCAAGAGTTGCTCAGCTGACGGAGCCACCCAGGTGCCCCATGTAGCTATTTTATATTAAAAATTAGTAAAATTAAAAATTCAGGGGCACCTGGGTGGCTCAGCCAGTTAAGCACCGACTTCGGCTCAGGTCATGATCTCACGGTTTGTGAGTTAGAGCCCCGCGTCAGGCTCTGTGCTGACAGCTCAGGGCCTGGAACCTGCTTTAGATTCTGAGTCTCTCTCTCTCTCTGCCCCTCCCCTGCTCACACTCTCTCTGTCAAAAGTAAATAAACATTGAAAAATAAAAAATTAAAAAAAAAAATAAATAAATAAATAAAATAAAAATTCAGTATTGTCAGTTATACTAGCCACAAACATCTAAATGCTCAATAGCCACATATGGCTAGAGGCTACCATCTTGTATGTGGCAGTTAGAAAGCATTTCTATTATCACAGAAGGCTCTATAGGCATTATAGCTGCAGTGAAAAGCCAACATTTTTGAGTGATGAGTGATTTACAGATAAGGTGCCTGATATAGTCTGTTTCAGAATGCATTGCTGATAAGAAACTCTTGCTTTCTCCTGGTTTCTTCTCCTTCTGTGATTAAGGAGGAGAACTTTCCAAGAGCCAAATGTGGGCACTGTCAGAAGGCAGACACTGTTGCAATCCTACCAGAAAGGTTTACTTGTCCACTCCTGGAGAAGACAATGGCCAAGGTGAATCTTCATGTGTGATCAAAGATGATAGTACTTTTTTCAAAGGGAAACCTAATTTAAAAAACGTTTAATGCTGAAATCAACATTAATGAATAATGAGTGCTTTGGAGAAAAATGATATCACATCTTCAAACCAAGGATGCAAAAAGGGTCAGTCCTGGGGCAAATGAATGTTTATTAATATCTGCTAATCTTTGAGATTTGTGCTATCGCAAAACTTTTATTCCATGAAACAAAGTGTGTCACAATGCAGTCTCACTAATAGCCAAGTGCTGAAATCCAGCTACTGTAGGCAGTTAAACCTGCCTAACTACATCTGTCTCTCAGGGTAATTTTGCTCATCATGTCTATGCTTTAATCATCTCCCTCTAGAGAGGAAAAAAAAAATGATGCTGAAATCTTGTTAGTTGGCATTGTTTTTCCATGATCTGTGATTTTCAACTGAGACTTGGCTGCATGAAATTTGCTATGCCAATAATGCTGGGCATGAGTTCCTCCATAGCCTGATCAATATCTTCCTTCCTGTGTTTTTTTTTTTTTTCTTCCTCCACATGACATAATTGTGTTATATTGGTATGTAACATCTCCAAGCTCTAGCCAATGTGCAGAGGTAGTAAATGTGGTATTAATGAAACATCTCCTGGGATTAAATGGTTTAGTGTGTTCTCCTGGTACCATTAAAATAAGTTAAATAAGAGGTGCCTGGACGGCTCATTTGGTAAGCATTTGACTTTGGTTTCTGCTCAGGTCAGGGGCTGACAGTTTGTAAGTTTGAGTCCCACATCAGGCTCTGCACTGACAGCGTGAAGCCTGCTTGGGATACTCTGTCTCCTTCTGTCTCTGCCCTTCCCCGCCTCCCCATTTGCCTGTGTATGTGTGTGCTTCCTCTCTCTCACTCTCTCTCTCTCTCTCTCTCTCTCAAAAAGAAAAAAAAAATTTTAAAAATGAGTTAAATAAGAATTGCACACCACCTTCGTTTATCTTAAGTGTTTTTACTATGCAGATGGCGAAGCTCTTAGTTGATTTGAGGAACGAGTCTAAAAGAAGAAGTCAGGCTAAGTTTTTGGCATAATGAGCCTGAGGCAGAAGTGGAAAAGTAGCCATTGGGTAAGACGGCCTACTGCTTAGAAGCCAGTTCTGAGCGGATTCACTCTGAACAAACACTGGAGTCCTCAGGTAGGAAATTAAATCATGGATACAGAAAAGATTCCCTTAGGAAAGTGTAACAGAAGAAGCCGGGTCTAAGCCTGAGTCTCAACCATCTTTGGCCCATTGAGGAAGACAGAGGAGGACTGATGAAATTGCTAGACAGGAGGGGGAGGACGTGCCTGCCCAGAGGCAAACTCGCCAGAAACTTCCTGGAAAAACTAGAACAGCAATCTCAACAGTTTATCGGTGTTCATTGATAAAAAAGTGAGGAACATTTTATCATATATTTTTAGTCCAATTAAGCTTCCATTATTGATTTTCTTTAAAAAAACCTAAATCCCTGGTCCAAACATAAAATGCTCTAATCTGTTTATAATCTAATTTTATTAGCATTTTTTTCTCCATCTAAGTTGCTTAATCATGGATTTTATTTTTTAGGTGTGAATTTTTCTACTTTTTAAACAGCTCCCCTTTTCTCCATCAGCCTAAAAGCAATCACATTTCAGCTCCTACACATGGGGCACTGTGCTGAGTATTCTACGTAGTGTACCTCCTTTTGTCCTTTCATCGCCTTGTGAATAATAAAAAAAAAGGAATAATGAAGAGGCTAAGACAATTGCTCAAAGGCACACCCTTAGTAAGGTGTGAGGACAAAATTTGACACCAAAAATTCTGTTTCCAGAGTTTAAGCCACTACAGCCACATTTTATTCAGATGTTGCCATTTTTTTGATGATGTGTAACAGAGAAAAACAAATTCTATACACAAAAAACTGATTTCAATTAAACTTTGCCAAAGCAAATCCAATGAATGTATACTGAGAAGGACTCGCTTGTAAGGCACTGGATTATTCAAGAAGCAATTTCAGTTTCGTGCTCCGCTGGTGCTTATAATCCAGTATATTGCATATTACGCATATACTGAGTCTTCCAGATACCAGAATCCAATAGACCGAATGTTTGTGCCCACCCTAAATTAGAAACCCAGTTCTCAACGTGATGATATTTGGAGGTGGGCCTTTGGGTGGTGATTAGGTCCTGAGGGTGGCACCCTCAAGAATGGGATTAGTGTCTTTACGGAAGAGGCCCTAGAAAGATCCCCACCCCTTTCACGTGTGTGGCTGAAGCCTTTGAATCAAAAAGTAGGCCTTTTTAGACACTAAATCTGCCTGTGCCTTGATCTTGGGCTTCCAGAACTGTGAGCAATAAGCATCTATTGATTATAAACCACCCAGTCTGTGGTGTTCTGTTAGAGCCGCCTGAAAGAACCAGGCAGATACGTTCATCCAAAGATATCCTACTTTTTCTGCTTGAATTAGCCTGTTACTGGTTTAGTTCTCCTTTTCACTTGGTCTACACAGTCCAGAAGAGCAAAGGAGAAGTTAGACTTAACACCTATCCTAATTAATTCTATTGAACCTAAGAGTAGTATCTCCTAGAGCATTCACTTGATTGTGAATGTTTTCATTCAAGGTTTCACGGTGATTTTCCCTCCACATTTCAATTGAATTTTCTCTCGTAATAGTCATGACACAAAATTCCTAGGAAATGCGACTGGTGTTAGCATTGGGTAACATTTAGAAATAACCATGGAAAAGACGATGTCACTATCACTATCACCTAATTAAATAAAATGTATTAAAAACAGGGATGATCACATTTTTGCCAATTTAAGGAGCCTACACTTAGCACACTCCATTCGTAGTATCCATTAGTTTCCAAGGTTTAGAACTGTGAGTTCTGGTTTCCATTGCTTTGGTGAACATTCTTACAAACTCTGTAATAGCAAAAAGAAATTCTTGTTTCAGTTTCCTCAAGAACAATCCCTGTGGAGCTGACATATGCTCTGTTTAGTCTCGGCCTCAATGGGATTGTTTCTTCTGGCAGGTTTTGCTTAAAACAAACCTAACTCTATATTTTCTTTTAATTCTGAAACATTTGGTTCTTGGAAAAGATGTTAAAATCAGTTACTAATGGAATTGTAGTAATTACGGTGTCCTGAAAATGACTGGCTTTAAAATGGAAGACAAATAAAATGCTTGTGAGTGACTGCAAGTGGGAAGATACACATAGCCATTTTTTCTTAATTTTTGTAAGAAGAAGTCTTGTTATTTTGAGCATTTATTACATTCTAGATTCTGTGCTGGATGGCTTTTTTATATACATTCTTTTTGTAAACAATAAAGATATCCTTGTTCTCGTTATACAGGTGAAGAAACAGAGGCTTAGTGAGATCCATTTACTGAAGACAAAGCACCTTGTTAAATGGTAGAGCCAAGAAGAATTAGAAACCAGAGATGTCTATTCTGAAGCCATATTCTTTGATTACAGTACACCCTTCTTCCTCTCAAAACCTACCAAGCTGTGATTCTCACCAGTTTGAAAATGGTAGTGATGGAAACAGAAATTACCTCTGAGTAAAGGACCTATGTTTTCACATGCAAATAGCCAGGAAGGAGCAAATACATGATTTACAAACCCATAAGAAAAACCCAGGAATTGCTTATAGCCTCAGGGAGGAGAAAGTCATCATACTTTCAACATACAGGTTACGGAGCCATCATCAAAATGCAACACATAATGAAAAGGGACGTCTATTGGGATAAATAAAAGACATCATCAAAATACTGCAGTTAAATACGAAGATTAAAACAAAACTACAATGAAAGGGAAATGAATCATCAGTGGGAGCTGTTACTGCTAGGAACCATGTTGGTAGAGATGACGGGCAATGAAGGGTCAGTTTGAGAGAGCCTCCTGGAGTGACCTTGAGCTCAGAGAATACCAGGCACTGACCAAAAGTCCAAGACCAGAGACCACAGCAAACAGGAGAACACCACAGGTTTTTTTCTGGTTCCATGATCAACTTCTCACCCTCCTGTGAATTGTAGCCTAAAATACATAGTTACTTGCCGTGAGGTACATACACATCTTGATTTGTGCTACTAATACCTATTGGTTTGATTCAACTCAGACTCAAGCTAGAACTAACCGACTGATGTAGATAGAGTGTCAAAGAAATTGTCTCTGATTTTTCTTTGACTATGAATTTACTAGAAGCTCATCTTATTAGAATAATTAGAATTTGAATATCCAGATAGTACAGGCCTAAATAAATTTTGAGGAGAAATATTTAATTTAGCAATTAGGATAAAATATTCCAGTAATTAAATTGTACTCTGCTGGTGTGTGGTGGACTACATACAGTGAATTATTCAATTTCAAATAATAATAATAAACATTAAAATAATAATAATAATAATCACTCTCAATTTTTGAGTGCTTTATATATAGGTAGAATTTTAATTTTGACAATCTGTTAAGTCAATAATTTAATATTTGTAGTTGCGAAACTGAGGCTGTATGAAATTAAGTACTTTGTAGCAGCTAATTCAAAGTCGGAAGACAAACAGGGATTGACTGATTTCAATATTCCTGCTCTTGGTAGAGATCATATTCTATCCATTGTCCCCATAAGCAAAGGATACAAATCCATGATACAGCTTTCTTCTCTAGCACTCAGGGCATAGTTACCAATCAATCATATATCTAGTTGGCCTCAGAACCCTTCCAGCACAACATGCTGGTATCTAACCCCCTTGATCCACGTTTGCTACCCCCAAAATGATACGCGAAATGAACTAAACAAGATGACATTAGGACATCCTAAACTCTGCTATTATCAGTCAGGTTAAAAGATACATGGAAATACTTTGTAGGCATGGGAAGATGGGTAGTGAAATCACACTCGTGGGTATCCTTATACGAAGCCATTTGGTGAAGTGTTCAGCCTTCTCTGGGTCAGAATCTAGTGAGAGGGCTAAGAAGGGCATTTGACTTTTCTGCCAAAGCTTGCCCAGGTTATGTGGACAACTGGAGATTTGTACCTGCTCGTCAATAAGTAGAAGACTTCCAGGGCTTGGCTTTCTGCAACAGTGACTGTTGACATAGTTAAGATGTTTGGTGAGACCCCCCTCACATCTTGGATGTTACTGAACCTCTTGAGAATATGCAGCTTCCTCATAGCTATTCTTCCTTATTGATGTGTCTCAGAGAGTGGAAGCCTGTGGATTGACATGATCAGTGTGAACCCAGAAAGATCTGTGGAAAACAAAAGAACTACTAACCTTAAAAGGAAGCTTGCAAAGGGGTTTTGATTGCAGACACGCAGACACGAGAACTGGAGTGAGTCCTTTTAAATTCATGGGCCTGTTTGCCTCAAATTGTAGAGATTATTTTGTGCTTTTGAAAGGACATTAATCCCAAAGGAAGAACAAAACAGAATGAGTCAAATTGCTCTGAGCAGGAATGCCTGCTGAGAGAGGAGAGAAATTCTGCAAGAAGCGTCGCTTCTGAAATTGGCCCTGCATTTCCCTGAATGATTCCGATCTGTCCTGCATATCATTTTCAAAAGTCATTATGCCTTCTGAGTGCTAACTATCTGTCTCCCATGTTATCAATGTCATTATGACCTTTTCTTGCCTATTCATACCACTGAGTGGCTTCATCATATAACCAAGATAAGGGAAAATACTTGTTTAATTTTTTCACATTCGTGTCGCTTATTTAACTCCTCCCTGCCCTTCAAGGTTTAGCTGAAATGTCGTTTCTCCCTCCCTCTGTCCTTTTAGCACCCAAATCAATTTTCTCTTTTGAAACTTCCACAGAATATTTTAAGTGCTTATGAGAACAGGCTTTATCACACGAAACCTAAAGCCAAATTCCAACGTTTTCATGTCCTAAGGAACTTCACAGCTATGTCGTTCCTTTGCCTATAAATTAAGGAAAACAACACCTAAATCACAAGATTCAAGGATCACGGGAAGAAATATTTAACAGAGTAAATGCTAAACTATAGTAACTATTCTTATTGCCATTCTGTTATTGTTTTATTTAAATGATAGGAAAATTGATACACAATATCTTATGAAATCTGATTTTATTAAAGTTATTATTTGAACCATTAATCATTCTGTTGGGTCTTACTTTCTGTTTACTAGTAGAGTTATTTGGCTCTGGCTTAAAAGGTTTTTCAAAGGGAGTGTCCATGTCTGTGTTACGTTAATTTTTTTCCATGATGCCTAATGAAGTGTTTTGAAAATTACGGGCACTTAAGTGTTCTTGAGTGAATGCATAAGCAAGACATTGTTTCTCTGAAAACTAATCAAAGAGAGTAAATGGAAATGGCAAACTACATTTAATTTCATTAATACTACTTGGTTTACTCCTCTGAAGAACATGAAGTATTCACTGATGCCTGTTTTTGATATGCGAGCATTGTGGTGGTAGGCACAGGAAACAATATTAAAAAGAGACGCAGAAATAAAAAGGAAGGGAGGGAGGAATAAAGGAAGGAAGGCGAGAGGGGATGGTAGGAAGAGCAATACTCTAGGGAAAAATCGTATCCAAATCAGATATGCAGATAACCCACTGGACCTACACAGAGCTGTTACTGAAACAACATGGAAACCACCCAAAAAGATGCCCTATATGGAAACACCCACTCTTTGAAGATCTGCCAGTAACCCAGAGAAGTGTTTCTGTCTTTTAAATTGGAAAGTAAGTAATTAAGAGCATGACCTTATCTGACAAAGTATTGCATGAGACAGAGACAAGCTCTGTGTCTACAATAGCCGACTTAGAATCCAGCCTGGAAACATTTACTATTATTTTCGGTCACAGGAAAAACAGACACACACGGATTCACAGTCCTCCTCTTCTTAGCCATGTTCTCAATTACTTCCCTGCCCAGTCACCTCTTCTCTCTTACTGCCCCTCACTTCTCTGTCCTCTCGGATCTACGTTCTGGCGCGTTCATTCTCTCTCACAAACATTCATCAAATATTTATTGGTTGCCCACTGTCGTGAATGCCCTGGGTAAGTTTTAATAAAAAAGTAAATATGATCCCAAGCCCTTTAAATAAAGATAAAATGAAAGTGATAGCAAGAGAATGAGCACATGCTTTTTTCCATCCCTATTCTCTTTAGCTTCCCTTTTGGAATAAGAGTCTTCTCTTGTTTAATAAAATGGAATATTTTTCTGAAGCATCAAGTAAAACCAAGTGCAATTTGTTAATAGCATATATTAACAGAAACAAACCAGCTTTTAACTGGACATTGGTTGGCCTTACTTTGGTCTTCGCTCCATATTTTTACACAGTTTAAAACCTACTTTTTTTTTTTTAAGAGCTAGCGTGTGTGATATTTAATTAACAGAATCAGATATGACTGACGCTTTTTTTTTTTTAACCAAAATGTCGCGTGTTCTGGTATTCGCATGGACTGGAATCAAGGCCACTTAATTTTATGAGTAGCTTTCTTGTCCACTTGCTACATTTTCACCAACTATTCCAGGCAGACAGTTTCAGATGGCACACTGGCACTGGGGAAATCTTGATAATAATTGTTTATGGCAGTCTTGCTTGTAGCTGAAGAATTCAATTAGTCTAGCCAAAACTTAGGTTGGCTCTTTTTCTCAAATCTCCCTAGCCAAATCATGAGCGCTACGCAATTCCTTTCTTTTCTATCCCTATACACAAGCTCACGATTTTATATTTCGTATTCCCCATAGAGAGCCAGGCTGTCTGGACAGCCTTTCTTTAATGGCCACGGCCGCAAAACCAGGTAGATGTTTTGGAGAGTCTGCCACGTTTTTACTTTTCATTTTGTCTTCCATTTTCAATTATCCTTGGCTTCATTTTCATTTAGCTAGTCTGGGCAGGGTCTCAACTGATTGATAAATTCCCACTATGGATATGAGCACAGCGAAGAACTCAGACTCTCCCATCATATTTCCGAGCACTCTAGTGTTATAAAACATCCAAATTCCTGTCCTGATAACATGAGAATATGGTGAGGTAAATCTGCCTCAAAACATGCTATTTTTCTTTTCAAAAAGTCATATGTTCAGAGAGCCTCTATGAATAGAGTCTATGAGTAAAACCCTGCATTTCTGGCACATGGGATGCAAATTTGATTGGCATGGAGCAAATTATATTATTCATTATGTTTCTGGAAAGGTAAAGGCTGTACAATTGGTAAATTAAAAGTGATTATTTCGGTAATGAGATATTTCAAATGAGCAGGCTTTAATCTGCTAAAGGAAATGGCAGGGCGTACCTCAAGAGGCAAGCTTAGGAAAGCTGGCTGTCCCTCAAAGACATCCATAATACCAAGAGCACAAATGTACATCACAGATAGAGCGGGGCAGAAGGGAAACCAAAAGGGACAGAACAAGAGCTCTGCATGTATTTGCAGTCCACACAAAAAACACGTGTTCTGGAAGAATCCAGACAAAGCATGATAAAGAAATACAAAAAGTTTAAACAAAACAACCAAACAAAAAACAATCATGTATATCCTTACTGTCACAAATCAGAAAATACCAAGACTAAGGATAAGACCTAATGAGATGAAAGGAAAGAGGAAGCTGAAATTTCATTGATTGGTCGAGTGATTCACAGAACGTACAGAAATGAAAAAAAAGCTCAGATGATTAAAACTGGACACCTACAGTATGTTGAACCAATTGGCTGGCCAACTAAAAATATCAGATGCCAGTGAAAACCTCCACTAGGTCACATGTTTGACATTAATGAGTGCAGTCTCAGAATGTAAGACTTAATCATATTAAAAGCCTGATTGCTGGACTGATTTTGGAAGGAAAAGCATGTAAAATAAGGTATGCAAGCCACATTTAGTGAACTTCAGACAAAGGTAAGGTCGGAAGAAACTTAATCACACAGAAGTCTTCACACACACACAAAAAAAAGCAAAAACCTGGACTATTGGAAGGTTCATTTGTTTGTTGTTCTGTTTTATTTTAATATTGAATCTAGAAAGATTGGCTAAGTATGTTCACAGTCTAATAACTCATGACAGATGTACACACCTAGTAAATATCCAAGGCAGAGAAAAAGACATGATTCAAGGGTAGGCAGATAGGGAAAGAGAGGGAATGGGAAACAATGTTTGCCTGAAGGTAAGAGACTCAGTGTGAGTCTCTCTGAGTCTCTGAAAACTAATATAGGAAGGGTGGTGAACAGATGTTCTCGATTTTCACTTAAGACAGAAAAAGCAGACAGAGGATGGAAAATGCAGAGGAAGGATAAAATAAGTTATTTTAGTTGCAACCATGTCTGGAGGAAATGGCACACTTTCAGGCCCTCTAGCAGGAATGACTGTCAAGGGTTAAAACTTTTCAGGAAAATGAGCTTCTGAATCTCATATGCAATTTTATAGGATTCATATGGGAAGATATGCAGAATAAGAACAAGTTAAAATAGGATGGAACTTAAGCAATCAGGTAATCTACTCCCTGAGCAGGGGTAGGCACACTTTTCTTTTTTTTTAATGGCCAAATAATAAATATTTTAGGCTTTGTGGACCATATGGTCTGTAGTATAATTCCACCATTGTAATGTGAAAGCAGCCACAGACAATATGTAAACCAAAGGATATGACCATGTTCCAATAAAGTTTATTTACTAAAACAGTCATCCAGCCAGATTTAGTTCTCTGGCACCAGCTGTAAGTTTGCTGATCCTTGTCTAAAGTGGTGGTTCTCAGACTTTGTGAGCATTCGAAATACCTGGAGGATTTGGTAAAATCCTGACTGCTGAGGCAAAACTCTACGTAGGGTTTCTGACTGAGTCTTGAGTAAGGCCTGCTAAGTTACATGTTTTACCGAATGACAGGCAATGCTGATGCTGTTGGTCCAGGGACCACACTCTAAGAACCCTGAGACCAGAGGATGGAATTGATAAGCCCAAGGTCCAGGCGAGGGCATGTGTATCTGTGTGTGTTGAGCAGAATAGTAAGATCTCTTGCTTCCTGGTATACACACTGCAAAATCCCAGGACTGTGAATTTGGTGGGTATTACTCCTGTGGTTATGTTATTTTAAATGATATGACCTCAAAATTGGGAGATTATTGGAGTGGGCCTGAGCTAATCACATATGCTCTTTAAAAGCAGAGAATATTCTCCTGCTGGTCACAGAAGCATGAAAACGATGCAACAATGTGGCTGGCTTGCAGATGAAGGCCGTGTGGTTAAAGAGCTCTGAACAACCCCAGGCTGCCAGGAGCAAGGAAATAGAAACTTCAGTCCTACAACCATAGAAACTGAATCCTGCCATCAAGAATGAGCTTTGAAGTGGATTTTTATTTTTTCCTCAGAGTCTCCAGATTAGTCCAACCAACATCTTGATTTCAGCCTTATGATGCTCCGAACACAGAACACGGCCACACCAGTGCTGGACTTGGGACCAACAGAACTGTGAACTAGTAAATGACTATTATTTTAAGCATCCGAATTCCTGGTGAATTTATTACACAGTAATAGAAATCTAACATTGTGTAAGGTGCATATCCTACCTTAGTCCTAAACCTTCTCCATCGAACCAGTTACATATCCACTGCCAGACATCATTATCAACTCCCAACAGAAACCCGACATGTGCCACTCCCTGCTCCCTTTACGTGCATACTCCCCAAAGCACTGTATTTAGGAAGCATCTCTCTTTGAATTAAAACATTCTTCAACTGTTCAGTCTGGTCAGAGGCTAAAAGAAACTTAGGTAATAAATAGCTTATATGTTTGGCAAGCTTAGCCACTCTAAACCAAAAAATATAATTGTTTTTTATCTTTCCAAGTAGCTTTATGTTTTTTAGTATGTAATTTGAGCCAACTCTGACTATTTCAGTGACAGAACTGCTTTAAGAATCTTTAATAAACCCCAAATAAAAAAAATTTCAGAAATACCCTCAACAGTTAAGTATTATAAAATCACATTAATTTAAAAGCATTACTTTTTCTGACATTTAAAAAGTCTCTGACATGGCATATCCATAGTTTGATTTTTCTAATGTTCTTATAAAGGTCATGTTTATGGTATAATAAGCACACATTTGCAAGGGTTATTAATCAGAGCAAAGCTAGGTTGCAAACAGATTTCCAAAGAATTTCCCATTTTTATTCTGAACATATTAGCTACTTAAGAATGTCACATTTTTCAAGAGCCTACTTGGAAAAAAATTAACGATTAATTTTGTTCAAAGGGATGTCTTCATTTTAAATGAAGCAGGAGTGCAGCTTAGGAAAATAAATGACAGGGATGTGTTCTGCTAGTTCAGCAAACTTGTATGGCAATTTGGGAGATTCTAATTTTTAAGCTAAAGCTTTAGAGCAGGTACATTGCTAGTTTGCAAAGACTGATCAGGTCTATCAGCTTCATAAAGAATCCAGTGGGTATTGGCATAGCTTTTTCTAATTTGTATGTGAAGGAAGGAACGTATCCTATTAAAGCTAAGAAATACTGCAAAATCCTGGTCCATACAGGTGTTAAACTTTATTTTCTCAAACAATTACCATCCCATTTTGTCTTAGCAAGAGAGATATTGGATTCCTTCTTGTTGAATGTAAGAAAAGAATAGACTTCTTTTGTTTTTATATTCAAGAAATGTCAAGAAGAAGAATATCCTGAAGATATTTTGGCTACTAGCTATTTGGAAAGATCATTTGCCTTGGTAACAAGAATTCAACCTAACCTACTCTTGAAATATATGCATACTTTGAATATATTTAAGTTTAACAAAAGAAACAAACACAATATGGCATAGCCTAACAGTTCATAAAAGATAGCAGAAGTGGCAGAATTTTAAGCATTTGATTTTCAATTTTCGGTATCTCTCTTCAGTCTTCCATAGGAGTTTCTCTAACCTTGTGTGTGATAAACTTTATAAACCAAACAGACAAGCTGGCACATGCGATTTTGCTTGAACAAGAGGAAGTATCGTTCCAAAGAGCTGCTTCATCTGGTGGATGTTTAAACCAAACACCCCGGCTTGATTTCAAGGGCTCCGAATAGCACCGCTCATAAAAAGACCAAGTACAAACCCATTAGAAATTGATGAACTTAGTAACTGGCATTGCCAAATGCCTGAGATGACTGACATTTCTGGAAAACCCTTCTTCTTCTTGTATGGAACAACACATCTGCCTACCTTCATTTAGAAAATGAAGTGCTAGGAGTACAAACGATCGGCCACCCTGAGGTTTTGGTCAAGGGACTGGTAAAGCAATAAGCCAAGTGTGACAGCAAGACAGGTGAATTCTCGAGGCAGTAATTCCTCAGTTGAGACAATCAGGGCAGGGAGAATGGATCAACCAGGGAAAGAGAAAGAACAATGGTGAAAACCACCAGGCAGGCATCTTTGGCTCCCACAGATGTCCGACTCGGGTTTCCACACAAATAAGGCATAAAGGCAAATTGAAATTTTCTAGATTTTCATGTGACCCACATTAGAATAATTAAAGATGAATGATACAGAACAAGGAAATAGAAACACAATGAAAAATTTTAAATTAACTTTTTTTAAAACATCAAGCAGGGGTGACTGGGTAGCTCAGTCGGTTGAGCCTCTGACTTCAGTTCAGGTCATGATCTCATGGTTTGTGAGGTTGAGCCCTGCGTTGGGCTCTGTGCTGACAGCTCAGAACCTGGAGCCTGCTTCAGATTCTGTGTCTCATCTCTCTCCCTCCCACTCCCCCACTCATGTTTGTTCTCTCTCTCTCTCTCTCAAAAATAAATAAACATTAAAAGACATTTAAAAATCAAGGGATTTGGTACTTGTGAATATTATATTAACGTGCAGAAATGTGTAGTAGTTCTCTTCAGTAACATAACACTAAATGATTGTTGTGTTTGGATTTTAAGGTTGCTATAATTATTGTTGGCAAGAGCAGATTATATGTTGGTATAAAAAGATTTGAATATTGTGCTTTGAAATTACGTATGGTCTCTGGCCACGTAATTAAAAAAATAACTATGAGAAACTGAAAAGCATCAGAGTACAGAGTAACCCTGGCCAATCATAATGCAATGTGAGCCACAGATGTGAGTCACATATGCCATTTTAAATTTCCTAGTGCCACATGAAAAAGTAAAACAAAACAGGTGAAATCAATAATGTTTTATTTAACTAATTTGCATTAAAAAAGCATTCCAGCATACAAGCAATCTAAAAAAATGAGTGATTTTATACATTCTTTTTATGTATTAAGTCTTCATTAAAAGTATATATCTTCTACTTACAGTGTACCTCAATCCAGACTAGCCAGTTTTAAGTCTGTGACACCCACGTGTGGCTAGTGACTATTATATTTGACAGCATAGGCAGAGATGTTAAGAAATCAGATTTGAGGGTCAGAATTTGTATTTAAAACTGGTCTCCACCACTAACTGGCTGTGACCTAAGCAACAGGGCTACTATATCTTAACCTAATTTTCCTTCTCTGTAAAATGAAAAAGATGATAGTAACTACTCTTAAGAGTTATTCTGTTGATTAAATGAGATAATCCACACTTAACTAAACATGGAATACATTTTAGTTTTAATATAATATTTTAATATGACATTGGAATTACTGATAGTCTCAATATGTGAGAGGCAATAACTATGAGATTCTGCCTTTAATGGTTTGGTCATTTCTACAGCAAATTAAATATAGATATTAATGCTTTGTTGATCTTTTATCACACAGAAAAAGGTTATTTTCTCACCCCATGAGTTATCACTGGCCTCATGACCTGAACTTCCATTGTAATATGGAAGAAGTGATGCCATGTGTATTCCAGAGTCTGGGTCCCAAAAGGCTTCACACTCCTGCCCTTGCTGTCCAGTAAGGCTGCCTGGTGACCAGTGGAAAAGGAAGCTGATCTAGACTAGATGGAGGATGGGAGGCCATAAAATGGAGAATCAGGGTTCATAGTCAACAGCCAGCATCAACCTCCAGAAAGGTGAGTGAGATCATCTTGGACCTTACAGCCTCAGAGGTTCCGCTGATAAATGCTGCTATATGAGTAAGTCAGACAAGGCAAGCAGCGGTACTCAAACACAATATAACATGAGGAATAGCATACTGTTGTTGTAAGGCAGTTAATTTGGGAGTTCGCATTAAGCAATAAGTAACAAACTATCAACCCCAAATCCATTGTTTTCTGAATAAAGCCATAGGCACTTCTAAATTCACAGGGAATAAACACAAAGAGGAAAAACAATGGTTCATCAATGATGATCATGTACAATTTTGATTTGTTTCATTTAAGAAATAGCTAAATGGCTTATGAAGCACTGTATTCATTATAGGAAAGTTAGACAATATAAATAAACAAAGAATAGAAGAAAAATTTTAGGGACACCTGGGTGGCTCAGGTGGTTAAGCGTCCAACTTCAGTCCAGGGTGTTATCTCATGGTTCCTAAGTTTGAGCCCTACATCAGGCTCTCTGCTGTCAGCACAGAGCCTGCTTCTGATCCTCTGTCTCCCTCTCTCTTTGCCCTTCCTTTGCTCACACTCTTTTTCCTCAAAAATAAACACTAAAAACAAAACAAACAACAACAACAACAACAAAAAAACTAAATCGTTGTGATCTCACTACCAGAAGTCATCTCTGTTATTTTTGGCACCTCTACTATTTTGCTCCTTTTCGAAATATATACTTGGGGGGAGGGCAAACACATTAATTTACAAAAACTGAATCATTTGAAACTGCCTTTGTTCTTTTGAGAACAATTGTACATTTTAGTAAATATACTTCTAAAACATCATTTTAAATTTCGAAAGTACTTTATTTTAGAGATATATCATAACTGATTTAACCAATGCCTCATCATTGGTCATTTATGACATGTCCAAGTTTTCCCATCATAAAGCTGACATAGAATAATTTTACCATCATAAATAAGTTATTTCAAATGAAACAAAAAAAGTAGGCAATCAGTAAATGGGTGGGGAGAATAAGGCATATTACAAAACACAACATTATATCATTATTCATTAGCTATATTATAAAACTAAAAAAACCCAAATATTTATACAGCCAGATATTAATTTCATTCCTTTCAAGTCTCAGCAGCTTTAAGTGTTTTTACCCATGTCTATTTCCATAGTGAATGGGTAAACGGTTTAAACTATTTTTAAATAATAAACTTTTAAAAATCCATTCATTATGCTGTAACTATTGTCATCTATTTAAATTCCAATATTTAATGAATATTCTAATATTCAATTTATAACTCCATAAATAAAGCATGAAAACATGAAATGCTAAGCCATACAATTTTTTTAAATGACAAAGAAAAATTTCTCAGTTCCCACTCAACAGCTTTTTACTGTACCATATGTTTGGAAGATCAATTAAGAGCACGCCAGGGTATCTGAAAACAGCATGTGTATACTATGAAATTATTATAATGTGCTTGTGTTCCCAACAACATACTTCAATATATAGAGAGAGATGTGTCCTTCACCAAGAAGACTATTATCTAGTTAACTAAGCTAAGAAAAATACTCTGTGACAATCAATGAAAGGGAAGTTGGATATACAAATCTTACATACTCCTGTGGCTGAGACTGTGCTATGTCAACATCCAGAAATTTTTCTGATGTCCAAATATTTAGAATCATCTGGCCTTCACTACTTTTTTTTTCTTAAAGCACAGATACTATCACCATTAAAGACTGAACAATGGAATCTCAGAGCAGTTACGCCAAGCTGAATGTGTTCTAATACAACACTATCAAAGTAGAGGACAGAGAGAGAATTTTGCTGTTTTTCCAGTGCTGTCCAGAGGAGAACAACACCAGATTTAATGAACCACTAGTATTCAATCACTGGAGACCTGTGTTCTATTGTAAGGTAGCATAATCCCATGAACTTGCAATGTCTAAATGAACTGTCACTGGAAATTATCACCTTCCCTTTACTCCCAAGCTCACCAAGCAACCTACAGATTGATTGGGCCTTTTCAGCAATCTGGAAAGGGAGGGCTTGAAAAGAAGCTATAAATACATAGTCACTGGAAATTCAGCATAGATTCGGCTGCATGTCAGTAATTAGACACTTACATTTAGATTTCACATGCCTTTAGTTCGTAGATATCCATCTTTGATAACTGGCTTGCTTCTTACAGTAGTTCTCAGTTTGGGGGGGGTTGACAGTCAGGTAGCTGCCTGAGGCATCAATCTTATAAGAAGCTCTGAAGCAGTGACTCTCAATATTTACCAGAATCACCTGGAAGGCTTAAGCCCCCCCCTCCCCAGATTTCCGGGCACCACCACCTGGGAATTTGCATTTCTATTAACTTCCCAGGTGACGCAGACTATACTGACTCTATACCGACTTGAGGACCTTAGACTGGAAGTCACTGCCCTAAAATACCCTTGGATTACACTAGGAATGTTATTGCAGCTTATACTGGTTTCTAAATATGACTCTTTGTAGACCTATTGAAATGTAAGTTCCTTTGCTCCTATCAAAGTAAATAGTGCCCTTGAGCAATGTCTCAGACCGGGCTCCTTAGGAAACAGAGCCCAAGGCAAGAACTATAAGTGTTAATGCTATATTTAGGAGGTGCAGGGCCAGGACAGTGAGAGTGAGGAAAGGAGATGCGAGGCAGGGAAGACTGGTAAGAGATGCAAGGTGATGCACGGCCACTGCTTCACTAGAAGCTGTGAAGACACACAGCCAATGCTGCTGGACCACATGTGATGTCTCTGACAGGCTGTTCAGAGACACTGTACTGTGGAGCAGCCAATGGGAGAAATGGGAAGGAGAGGAAATTTGGCTACCTTCCTTCTCCTTTTCTCCATTGCTCTAAGTATGCCCTACAGCAAGTTCACCACCTGCTCTTCCAGGTTGCATCAATCTGACCTCTTTGGGAGAAAACTCCACTTTTCAAGAGGTGTGACCCACGTCTAGAAGTATCAGGTGAAGCCAGAAACCCAGAACTTAGTACTAACAAACGTAGCCAGTTAGCTGCAGCCTAGAAGGAATGCTTGGCCCTCCTAGGCTAGCTTCTGCACTACACCAGGTGGCTTTGGGAGTCTGTTCCTCGACGTTGATGGTGGGTGACATAGTGTAAGAAGCTGAAGGTCTAAGGGAATGGACGTACTGAGAATTTCCAGGGAAGCTCATAAAAACTGAATAATGCCAGCAGAAATTGAAAGTCTTACCTCATTTTCACCAACTTATCTCCAATGAATGGGGACAGTATTTACCCCATGCAACTCTGAAATGACAGATCTTGCTACCAATTCTGAGATCGATGAGCCTACAGTTGCCTGAAAATGCTAGACAGCATCAGCTAAAATTCTAAGGCTGAATAATTCATGTCTTGGTGCTGCTGACTGGAGAAATGAGAATTATCTTCATTATTTTAAAAATCTAAATGTGCAGGTCTTTAATATGCCTTCCAAAAAATTATCTGGGTCAAAAATTGCAAAAAACAAAAAAAAAAAACAAAACCAAACAAAAACACACACCCCCCCAAAAAAAAAACAAAACTGTTGGTGTTATTCTAATTGGAAAACATTTGCCAATAAAAAAGAACAAGGGCTTTTCAATTTATTTTCCTTTCTTGTTGTTGCTTATTTATTTATTTTGAGAGAAAGAGAGTAAGCGGGGGAGGGACAGAGAGAGAGGGAAAGAGAAAATCCCAAGCAGGCTCTGTGATGTCAACGCAGAGCTTGATGCAGGGCTTGATCCTGTGACCCTGGGATCATGACCTAAGCCGAAATTAAGAGTTGGGTGCTCAACCAACAGAGCCACCCAAGCACTCAAAATAACCTTTTTAATTATGTTTATTTATTTTTGACAGAGAGAGAGAGAGAGAAAGTGAGAGAGAGCATGTGTGTGTGAAAGTGGGAGAGGGGCATAGAGAGGGGGGCAGAGGATCCAAAGGATCCAGAGGATCCAAAGCAGGTTCCACACTGACATGAGCTCGAACTCAGGAACTGTGAGATCATGACCTGAGCTGAAGTCAGCTGCTTAACCAACTGAGCCATATTTTCCATGAGACTTTACAACTGTCTTAATGACTGGGATCCATTAAACATTTTGAGTGATGAAAAGACTGCACATTAAATATACCAAAATAAAAGTACATGTAAAAATAATCCTTTATTTTAGACACAAGATTTGGATACAAGTTTTAGACAAATGAAATTTTAATTTCTTTAGTAGAAAGATGCATTTAAAATTTTTTTCTAAATATAATTTTAATGTAAAATAAATATATATGGATTAAACATATGTATCCATATAACACAAATCCAAAGAATATTGATTTGAAAAGGCATGAAATAATTAAACCACCTAAGATGCATATATAATTCAGTGTAGTCTTGTCTAGAGGTCCTTAAGGTACCTGAGCCTGTAGACTCACTCCCACACCAAGGTTTGAACACTATGTAAAGCCCTCATGGGATAGTAAACTGGTCAATCAAGCAGAGATATCCTGCTTACCCGTTACCATGTTTATGTTCCTAACTCTACATCTCCTGGTGATCCTCTTCAGACCTCCCAGGTCATTTCCTCATGTTCTTTGAAAACTTTGGCACAAGGAATGGAGTACTCCTTCTGTATCTTCTTCCTTGTACAATACCCATACTGATGATCCAACCTACCCACTAATGTTAAGCAGACTTTTCTCTAGGCTCTGCTCCCGTGGTTCTCAAAGTGTGGTCTTTGGGTCAGCAACATCAGCACCAAATGAGAACATGTTAGAAAGGTAGATTCACTGGCCCCAACCCAGACCTACTGAATCAGAAACTCTGGGTGTGAGACCCCGCGAAACATGTTTTAAAGAACCTCAGGTAATTCTGATGCACCTAACGTTTGAGAACCACTTCTCTACTTCATTCCCACCCACCTGCCTTCAGTCCAAGCATCTACCTGATCAACATCTGGAACTCTTCCTCCAAAATCTTGAACTCAGGCATTCTAACCTCTGATCACGATCCATGTTCACTATATGTTCCCTTTCTTACAACCTCTGGTCCATTGTTTCTAGGTTTCTTCTCAGCCTCTCAAACCCTCCTCCTCCTTCTTCTTCTTCTTCTCTTTTTTTTTTCCTTCCTTCTCCAGCCTAGACCGCATGGACAACCAATTAAATTGTATTCTCCCGAGTACCCTCAATTCCCTCAACTCTTTGACTTTTGACCACAACTGTCTTGCCAATGCCATTCCCTAAATCAATCCAACTGACTGTTTCTCTGGGTTGTTTCCGTGCTGCCAAGTGCTGCTAGAGAAAATGACATAGCCATGCTCACTTGGCCTCATTACAAATTTATTATATTCAACCTCAGCTGGTTCCTCTCTGCTCCTTGGCAATTATTTTATTCTTCCCCAGTCTGCTTCCTTTCCCTCCCACAGCAGCTGTTTCACAGCTTTGTAACTTTCCCCAAGTCCCCGACCTCACCTTCAACCTTCACACTCTTTTACCAAAAGAAGAGTCACTAGGCAGGAGCTCTTTACACACTCCTAAAAATGGAGTCAAATATTTATGCCTGTCCTTTCCTTCTTTGTTTCCTCTGAGGTGTCTTGACATCCTTTCCTAGACCTTCACCCATCTCCCTTTTCTCCTGTCCTACATTCACCAAGCTCTTGATACCTATCTAATGAACATTCTGATCATCACTGCTATGAAACTGTTAATTGTATGCCCTTCCCATCTTAATTCTCACAACACTTAACTTTTTTCTTATCACGGTAAAATATACATTATGTAAACATTCACCATTTTAAGTTATCTTTAAAGTTTATTAGAGAGAGAGAGAGAGAGAGAAATTGGGGGAAGAGCAGAGACAGAGGAGGAGAGAGAGAATGCTAAGCAGGCTCTGCACTCTCAGGGAAGAGTCCAAATGCAGGGCTCAAACTCATGAACCATAAGATCATGACCTGAGTCTAAGTCTAACTTAACCGACTGAGCCACACAAGTGCCCCCTAAGTTATCTTTAAATATACAGTTCAGTGGTATTGAGTACATTCATGCTGTTGTGCCACCATCACCATATCTTCAGGACTTTATGATCCCAAACTGAAGCTCCATGTACATTAAAGAGTAACTCCCCATTCCCCTCTTCTTCAGTCCCCAGTAACCACTGTTCTACTTTCTGTCTCTATAAATTGACTATTCTAGGGATCCCATATAAGTAGAATCATATCATATTTATAGTTTTACATCCAGTTTATTTCATTAAGCATAAAGCTTTCAAGGTTCATCCATGTTGTAGCAAGTATCAGAATTTCATTCCTTCTTAAGGTTGAATAATAATCCATTATAAAAGTATATCACATTTTGTTTATCCCATTCATCCATCAATAGATATTTGGATTGTTTCTGCTCACAAAACTTTTGTATGGTGTCTATTTTTAACTTCATTTTTTGATGAAGATCTTGAAGTTTAGAGAGATTAACTAAACTCTTCGTATTCACACACCTGTTAAGCAGGTGGAATAATCATATCTAAAAACCTCTAACCTTATATCTATGGTCTATATATCCCCCAGGCTCTATCTCATATAATGGAACTTTTCTGGAGATTGTACTATATCTTTTTTCCACCTTCAGTCAAGTAGGCTTCCTCCCTCACTACCCGTTCCTTTCTAAAATCATACTCAAATCCATTCAATACCGAAAATTGTTTGACTTCACACTTTCAATTTACTTCCCAAATTCTCCCAAATTTGGCAGTCAAAGGTCACTAATGATGTCGTAAGTGTCTCTTCTCCCTCTTCTCCTACTCAAGGCTGGTCATTTTGTGCCTTCTCAATCAAGCACTAATGTATTTTTTGTCAATGTACATTGACAGCCTCATCTGTCAATGACACCCTCACTGCACTCTACACAGGACATCCATCCCTCCTGAAGAGCTCGGGTTTCCATTCTTCTCCCCACATTCTCCTATGATGTCCCTTTCTTCCCACTCCATCTAACGAACTCTTGTCCAGGCCAAGGTCATAGGTTACCTTTGTGGAGTCTTGCAGGCCATCCCAGCTCCCACCTGTTTCGGGCACAGTAACCACGTCCTTCTCTGAGCTGCCATTATTGATGCTATCACCCAAAATATTATTATCATTATCTGAATACGTGTCATTCTCCAGGATACTGGGAACATCGTGAACACAATTACTACTTTTAAATAGAGTAGAAAATTGATATATTTGGATACTACTTGTGACCTCCTGATAACCTCAGCCATTTTTTCTCCAGCTATAGTTCTGGCAACTAGCTTCACACAGCTGTAACCATTCAATTCCTAGCTTCAGCGATAATGGGTATCTGTTGCTTTCTTGCCCAGAGCTTTTTGGATACCTCAGTGAGGGATGCCTATGGGAGACTGAGTTCATACACATGCACACATTTAAATTTCTGGGGGAGTTATCCCACGTTGCCACCCATACCCAAAGGGAAACAGGAACTGGTGGACAGCCTCCTTCTGCAAAAGGAAGTGGAAATTTCTGAGGCTACTGTATACGGCAACTCAGAGGGTTGCAACATGATTGAGCCTAGTTGTCCAGTTCAGTGATCAGCTTGATGACATTGTTTCATTCTTCCCCAGTCCTCCATTCTGGTTCCCTGTGACCCCTTCTCAAAATAAACTACTTGCAGTGCAGACTTTTGTCTCAGGCTCTGCTTTCTGGGGAAATTTCAAACTTACAATCAGAATATCAAATCTTGGGGGCACCTGGGTTGTTGAGTCGATCGAGCGACAGACTCTTGATTTTAGCTCAGGTCATGATCTCACAGTTCATGAGTTCAAGTGTTAAAAGCTGTGGAAACTTGGGCAAATTACTTGACCTCCCTGTGATTCAGTTTTCCTCATCCAAAGAAGAGAATATATTATGAGAAATTATGCCTATAGGCTGAAAAAGTATGTTTCCTTTCTAATGTATATCAAGTGTTATGAGAAATATTAAAAATAATTGTCTCCACGTTGATATTTTGAAATTTTTTTAAACATTCCCCACAGATTTATGCAAACCAACAAAAGAAATAATAAGCAGTTTATAAATTTAAGAAAGTAAGAAAAATGAGGTATCATCTAGTCAGAGAGAGGAGGAACTATAGTTTAAATTGCTGATGCTGTAAAACTTTAGAACATCATTTAGGAGAGTCTTCGAAGGAGCACCTTCTGATATAACAAGAGCTCATGGGAAAAAACCCGCAACCTGGATATGTACTCATAACACAGCAGAAGGAGCTCAGTTGAGGAGAGTGTGGCTTAAATGTGCTTTCTCTCAGCCCTTCAAAAATACTGACTGGTCTTACAGCCAGATCCGGGCACTGCAGAAGGATTCTTAGGTCTTGAGACATCTCACGCTTGACAGAGGGAGACAATTTGATGGAAAAGAGAGAAAGAAAGAGAGAGAGGGAATAATCAGAACCACAGTGAACTAATTCTCTGGAAGGTAACTTGAGTGTTCATTTGTGTACATACAGACAAAACATGGAATCTTGGCCGTTTGAACATATGACAGTGAACAAGGATAACTTAGGAGGCTTTTCATGATGGATTTCGATTAAGAAACCTTACAATTCCACTGGAGATCCACCTCTTATTAACTGTGCAGGGTCAAGTCAATTATTCAATTTTACTAAATCTAATTAAAGCAAACAAAAAAGAGAATTTTAAAGGAAAGAGAAGGGGGAGGCGCCTGTTGGCTCAGATGGTTAAGCGACCATTTCTTGATTTTGCCTCAGGTCATGATCTCACAGTTTGTGGGTTTGAGCCCTGCATTGGGCTCTGAGCTGGGGCAGAATGGAATCTGCTTGGGATTCTCTGTCTCTCCCTCTCTCTGTCCCTTCCTCTGCACGCTCTCTCTCTCAAAACAAATAAACTTAAAAAAAATAAAATAAAATAAAGGGAAGGAAAAGTAAGTGAAAGAAAATAGGGAGAAAGGGAAGAAAGAGAGGAAGAGGGGTGGAAGGATAAGCTTGGTTTTTGAAGTGAGGCCATCCTGGGCTTGGATCCTAATTCTACCACAGAATTGCTTTTGTATTTAATAAATCATTTAACTTTTCTATAAAATGGGAGCATTCTCTGGAAGATCAGATATGGGGTATGTAAAGTGCCCAAAACATAGGATTTATGCCTAAATGGATATATGTGTCACTGTCCTCATCGCTACCATTTTAAGTACTAACATCCTATCACCTCTAGAATGCAAAAGTGAAATGCAAGAAGCAGAGAGTCAGGTGTCCAAAAGGACAAAAGAAGAGCAATATAATGGAGTTATTTTTCTCTTCTAAAGTAGCTTTCAGAAATTACTTTTCTTTTCCCTTTTAAATTAATCTTCAAATGCCTCTGGAGACAGGTGATTTTCAAGAGCCGAGCGAAAGTGAAGCCAATCCGTAGTGGAGCATAATACCTAAGGGATACAGTCTGGTTTGCAAAATGTGTGTCATCAGCAAGATACCGCCCGGTGCAGCACTTTTTAGTTCAAAGGTTGCAGCCACATGTGATTTTAAGCAAGCATCGCTGCAGGACACGGTATGTATTATAGCTTAAGTAGGACTGACCAATAGCCCATCCAGCTAACACCAGGCTTCTTCCTCGAATACTGCCAGATGCTTCAATGGAAAGTACAAAATGCATCAGATAGCCCTCACCACACTCTACAACACCATAGAAAGAATTTATTCTTGACCTCAGCCAGTCATCAAGTTATGCCCAGAAGCATGAGATCTTACAGCTGTCCTAATAATTTTATCCTTGTAGTCAAATTGCAGATGTATTAGAGATGTGTTATGCACATATACAGTCCATGAAGGTATTTCATTTTCTTCCTCTAAAATACTCTCCCTTTTAATTCTAATTGCTGCTACCTCTTGTTAGAGCAAAAATATGTAGTGTAAATAAGAACAGCATTTTATTCTCCTGAAGTACTTTGTAATTATAGAGATAATTGCCATTATGTATCTTCTCTACACCAGACCCAGTGTTAAGTAGCTTAGATATATGATTTCTCATCATAATAGTGCTATTGGTTTTTAAAGCCCCATTTTACACATAAAGGAAGTGAGGCTCTCGGTGGGTAAATCGTTTTGTCCAATTTCCTATAGTGTCAGAGTTGGATAAGGACTCAGATATGTCTAGCTCCAAAGGCATCCAGAGTGTGCTTCCTCTGAAATGCCTTCACTAGGTAGAAGGAGGCAGTGACCTGGTGAGTTAGGATGCTTATAATGTAAGGGGCAGGCGGAAAGGTTGGACATGGAGTTTGGATTCAGATCATTCAAATCAGAGCACTGATACTTAGCAGGTATTTGACCCTGGGGGATTTATTTAATCTCTTCCCCCTTGGTTCTTTATCTACAGAATGGAGACAGTCAACTCTCCTGCCTAAGCATGCTTGAGATAATCCCAGGCCCCTCATATACCTGGCACAAATAAAACACACAACAAATATTGGTTGTTATTATGATATTCGCTGTCTTGTGACAGCACATAATCATTTGTATGCAGTCATATCGAAGCTGGCCCATGTGACTGAAAGCAAGACAGTAAATTCAGCCGCAATCCTGAGCATTTAAATATTTCTCTCTTAAACCACTTAATCAATCAATAACAGGCTTTCTGATCTGATCAGAATAATTATGTTAATATATGGTACATACATCCATCGAACTGCGGCTCTTTAATGTTTATTTTTTATTTTTGAGAGAGAGACAGATAGAGTAGGAGCAGGGGAGGGGCAGAGAGAGAGGGAGACACAGAATCTGAAGCAGGCTCCAGGCTCCGAGCTGTCAGCACAGAGCCCGAAGCAGGGCTCAAACTCAGGAACGGTGAAATTATGACCTGGGCCGAAGTCAGACTCTCAACTGACTGAGCCACTCAGGCGCCCGGAACTGCAGCTCTTTAAACAACTGATCATTGTCTATCAATTCCATATGATGCATTTCCAGAGAACTGTCCAACAAAATAATGAGAACTTAGCTCCTACCAAACAATGTTTTATTGTGAGGAAAAATCTACTCCTGAGTCAACCTCATCATAAATCAGCAGAGCACACAATTACTGGGGCCTGATGGGAGCAAGGGCCTTACCACTGAACCCATCCTCTCTGGTTAGCTCGGAAGGACTTCAAGTTATTATCTTATAAATCATTTTGTGTCTTGTTAATATCTGTTTGTTTTAATAGCATTCGCAAAAAGGAAAACTATGAGATACACATGAAAAAAAAAATGACAGTTTATCCTTCCCAGCAATGTGTTTATTATTTTTTTAAGTTCAGCAGGCATGAGCTCTTGAAGAACAGACTGCCTGGGTGGAAACCCACTCAGTGGCTGTGTGGCCTGGGGAGAGGTACTTCTGCTGCCTCTGCTCCTCTCCTTGCAAATGAGAGAAGTCAGACCTGAACCTACTTCATAGGATTCCTCTTCATTCGACCAAAATTCGAGTGCTTGCTTTTGGGTGAGATAGTATTCCACACGCTATAATCAGGACAATGAATAAAACAGACTAATGTGTTCTGCCCTTAAAAAGTTTATAATCGGGGTCGCCTGGGGGGCTCAGTCGATTAAGCGTCTGACTTCAGCTCAGGCCATGAGCTCATAGTTCATGGATTCAAGCTCCGCATCAGGCTCTGTGCTGACAACTCAGAGCCTGGAGCCTGCTTAGGATTCTGTGTCTCCCTCTCTCTCTGACCCACCCCCACTCACTCTGTCTCTCTCTCTCTCTCAAAAACAAATAAACATTAAATTTTTTTAAAGTTTATAATTGCAGGAAGAATGACAATAAATCAAAATGTAATATGCCAAAAGTGGTAAGTTGAGCTCTCTCTTAGGTCTGATGGTAGTACATCTTGTGATCTGTTTGAATAACTCATTTGGCCTTGCTGAACATCATCACCATCCTCATAATCGTCATCATAAGAAAGTAAAGGGGGTAACATGCAGAGAGCTGCACTGTGTAAAATGGTAGCCACTAGTCCCATGTGGCTGTTGAGCACTGAAAATGTGGCTGGCCCAAACTACGATGTGTTCCAAGTGTAAATACAGTGTATTTACCAGATGTGTCCTATATGTAAGTACCAGGTTTTGAAGACTCGAGTATGAGAAAAAGAAAACAAAAGAACTCATGAATGTTTTATATTGATTACATGCTGAAATGATAATATTTTGGATATATTCAGTTAAATAAAAACATCATTTAAATTTAATTTGTCTGTGTTTCATTTGCTTTTTTTCAAATATAAGTGCTAGAAAATGTGAAATTACTTACGTACTTTGCATTTGTGGCTTGTATTATATTTCTATTTCTACTTGGCTAGAGAGTGAAGGAGGCCAGGTTTGGAGTAGGGGGAGGCGTACAGTGGTCAGTAAAAACCTTTCTTAATAGTATGACATTGAGCAGGGACTAGAAGGAAGTGAGGGAGAGAGTTGAGTGGGCTTCTGAGTGAAGCAGCATTCCGTGTGAGGGAACAGTTAGGAATAAATGAAATAATTTACCCTACATAAGTAAAAAGGGACCTGACACCTAATAAAGGGGTAGATTTGAGCTCTAATGATTATTCAAGGCTCAAAACACATGGACTGATATTTACTGATATATATTTATACTGTATGATTAATTTTTAAAAATTAGTGTTGAGTTTTTGTTTCCCGAGGAGGAAGAGCCAGGATTAACTGTCATTAGGGCTTAAGGAAAAGCAGCTGGACAGGACAGAAGACCTGCGTGCACTCTGGATGTGACCTTGTGACTTGCAGTAACTCACTCAGGTCTTTCTGAGCCTCATTAATTGGTGTTAAATTGGAGGAGAAATGTAAGTAAGAATATCTGCTCTGCTTTCTGTAGAGAATTGTTGTGAAGCTTTAGAAAGTTTTTTAAATTATATAATGCAAGAAAACTCACACTGGAATACTCAAGTGATATGCACCTATTAATGTCATAATCAAAAGGTACAGGGGAGATGTCCAAAACAGTTCTAGTTCAATAAGGATTATGTTGACCATGATTTCCTTCAGATTAATATCTATACTTTTATGTCTATATCTATATTTATCTTCCATAGTTTCATGTTGAAAAGGATTTCCTTCAGATTAATCTCTCCCTTTCTCTGTTGATGACAGATAGATGATAGATAGATAGATAGATAGATAGATAGATAGATAGATAGATTTCAATAAGTGTCCTGAATATTTTCTCTTTGTCCCCTTGTGTGTACAATCTAGCTTTCTCCTGTCCTGTAGCAATTGTCTTCTTAGCCTTCTAGCTTCTGGTGACTTTGGTCATTGGAGACAATAAACTATCTGAAGACAGAGTACTCATCTGAAGATGAGTATAAGTTTGAGGGTTTGATTCCTCGATGGGTCTCCATTGGTTGGTGTCCCTCTACCAAACCCCTGTGAGGCAGCACTCACCATATTATTCAAAGATGACTACCCTTCTCCTTGTCCAAAGTACTGCACAATCTTCGTTGGTTTCCTTAAATCTTACTCAACCTTTGTAAATAGTTGCTTTATTAATCCTTCACAATTATACAGTTTCAGTATGATATCTGTTCCTTGCTGGGTCCCTGTCATTGACAGGTAAGTGTAGAATAAACTACTTAAATGAGAAAGATTTATGGCAAGCTTATAAAAGTAGCTTATAAGTATATTCTCTTAAACAAACAAACAAACAAAACCCCCAAAACTTGGGACATACACCCTTTTGTGTAAAGATACCACTGTAGACAGTTGTTTTTTCCTGTTGGTCCATGAAGCTGACCAGTAGACTGGTGAGTTAGCCAAATTTGTTATTTGTGGCTCCTTCTTTGCGCTTATACTGAGCCCAGCCACTTACATAGCAATTAGTCACTATTCCTTCATGGCCAGCTCCCATCACTTCCTTTCGTAACTCACACACTCTAGTGCTGGTAAGGTACACCTTTTAGATCAGTGAGCATGCCAAACTCCCTTCACACTCTCTGCCTTTTACATTATGCCATCTGTCAGTGGTGCCCATATCTGCTCTCTTTGTGGTTATATCTGCTAAGGACCTGCTAAGGTCCTTTATCGATTAAAAAACACTGAAAAGAAATTGTTTATCAAAATAAAAGCAGTACCCAGGGTAACTGGGTGGCTCCGTCAGTTAAGCGTCTGACTCTGGATTTCAGCTGAGGTCATGATTTTGTGGTTCGTGAGATTGAGCCCCGCATGAGCTCCATGCTGACAGCATGGAGTCTGCCTAGGATTCTCTTTCTCCCTCTCTCTATGCCCCTCCCCTACTCACACTTTATCCCTCTCAAAATAAAAAAATAAATTAAAAAATAAAAACAGTTCCCAACCATAAAATATAAAATGCACACATCTGGAAATTAGAATAGTTTACCAGGGCTCCTGATCCCCCATAAGTTTTCTAAGCCCAAACCCTTCTTATTCTTGAGGTAACAATGCATGACTGTTTGAACTTTGTGGTTGGTTTTGCCTACTCAGTCACCCATCAATGCTCCTCTCTATACCTCAAGATTCTACCCTGGTACAATATCCTAGATGCTGGATGAAGAGCCCTACTTCATGTGTACCTGGAATACAGTGTAAGTACCTCCATCAGAGCCCCAAGCACACCTTACTGTCATTGCTGCATTCCCTCCTTCCCCTTAAGTGCCCCTCTTCATTCTCTATCATCTTTCCTTACTTTATTTATTTTATAATCTTTATCAACATCTGATATTTATTTGCTCCTTTATTCATTATCCTTTTCTTTCACTAAAGTGTAAGTTCCATGATATGATGTTTTGTTCATCACAGTATCTCCAGTATGTGGAATAGTACCTGACACATCACGGGCCCTCAATAAGTATCTTTTACATTAATGAATGAACAAATAATCTCATGTTTCTCACCCAGTATTGAGTAGGCATTTAATAATGCCTGTTTGAATGCTGAGTGGCTTCACTCTAGTACTGTACTACAGTAGCAGGCTGACTATTTCATGTATTCCAAGAAAAAGTCTCCTATGGCATGGAGGTAACCATGGTGAACTGGAGAGTCCGAGCCATCTAAAAGGAGCAGCTGGGACTCAATGCCAGACATTTATTGTCATTTTAAAATGTAGGCTTGGTGCGCCAGATTTTTCCATATTGCAGGAAAAGTCAAAATTCTTGATTTTTCTATGTTAAAGCTTCTTCACTTTTAAAAGTGGTAATGCATTTAAAAGATTATAATTATGTTACTTAAATAAAATGTGTTCAAGTGTAATACATCCAGTAGTCTATCAGTTTGACAACTCTACCCCACATCCTTGTCCTATAAAATGTATCCATAAAAGAAGGCAAAAAAGAAAGAAAGAAAGAAAGAAAGAAAGAAAGAAAGAAAGAAAGAAAGAAAGAAAGCTGTTGAATATCAGCACCTTGGACTAGTACATTTCTTTAAAAATAACAAAAATAATTTCTTAATATAGAATAAGAAGGAAGAGCAAAAGCTTGTATATTTATATTTTAAAATGTTCTCTTGTAGAAGTCATAAAGACTATGAGATAAAACTACCAATTAGCGCTTAATTTGAAACTTAATTAAAGTGAATTCTGTGCTAAAACTCAACGATCTCAAGGATCCTATGACCTTCAATTTGTTTGTAATGCGATTCTTCTTTCTAAGCAGACATAGGACACAGAATATGAGAGTAAGAAGAATTCCTCAAAAGTCAACTTGCCAATCAATTTCTTTCTTTATAGCTGAGGAGATTAAGGGTACTAGAACAAGAGACCTGCCAGAGGTCATGTGATGGCAGAGATGGAAAAAGTACCCACTGTGTTCCACAGCATCTATCTACCACCCCCGAAATCCACCTGCCCCATCATTTCTCTCCTGTGGTTTAGACCATTCCCATTAGAGGTGGACTTTGCTGTTCCGCTCATGTTTGGATTAGACTCTTTGGACTATTCTCTGCTTCCTGACCCAGCAGTACTCAATGGTCCAATTCCTGCCACTCCCACACCAAGCCCTGCTTGCCAAAGCCTCAGCCTGGGCCATGTGCCCAGATGAGCTCAGTCACCAGGGAGAAAACATAACTTGACCAATGATGGCAGAAGTGGGGGTGGGAAGTGGAAATTTACCATCCCTGTCTGCTGCAGAACATCTGATGCATCGCTTCACCTCCTCCAAGGGTCTAACTCCCTTCCACATGATGATTCTCCTTAAAACAGTTACTCATTTATTACAGGACTCACAATGACTCAAAATCACTGTACTTCCCTTATAGGACAAAACCGGAAGAGACTTCAACAAGGCCGTACGACCTTACATGACTAGACGTTGACTTATCACAAAGCTCTCATCTTTATAATTTGTCTTTGTCATGGTATCAGCTTTTTTTTTCCCCTAGCAGTTAGAGATCTCACTCACATACCATACAATTCATCCTTTTAAAAACAATCAACTTTTGATAGCTTACCTGAAACATTTTACACTGGAGTCAATGAAAGATCACATATCTCTACAAAAAGGTGTCCCTTTCAGTAGAAACTACAGCAACCCCAGGGATTAATTTTGCATGAATCACAGCATATTTATGATGTGAAGACACAAAAGAGACGATTTTATGATCTCTTTGGTGAGCTGTAGTTGGCCCTTCAACTAGAGGCAGAAACTGAGGCTCTAGGGATATGTTTTCAAATTCATGTCTATATTAGCTTTATAATCTTGTCATTAGATGTGATCATGAACCAGTGGGGTTTATTTCAGTTTCTAATCATTTGATTTTTTTTTAACATTTACTTATTTATTTTGAGGGAGAAAGAGACAGAGAGAGAGAGAGAGAGAAAGAGAGAGAGAGAGGCAGAGAGAATCTCAAGCAGGCTCCACACTGTCAGCAAAGAGTCCGATGTGGGGCTCAATCTCATGAACCCTGAGATCATGACCTGAACCAAAAATCAAGACTTAATGCTCAACTGACTGAGCCACCAGGTGCCCATCTATTCTTTTTAGATATCAAAGAATCAAATATAACTAAGACCAATACTCCAAAACCTATTGCTTTGCATGTAACCATGCACCAAGAAGGCAGCTGTGAAGGTAACAGAGGACACCCACCAATACTCCACTTCTGAGAGGGAGTATTTATATACTAGATAGATTCATTTGTATTATGATAGATACATGACTAAGTGATAGATAGATGATATAGATTCGAGTACCAGAGACAAAATCAGGTTAGAAACCTGACAGTTTATTTTTCTTTCTCCTCCTCAAAGTGGCCGCCTCTGCCTGCATTCCTCTATAAAAGTAGACATATCCAAAGAGACAATTTGAGAAGCGTGATGAAGTTTAAGATCAGAGGCTTTCAGTAGCTTACCTTTAATAAAAACCAGATGGAATTCAAACTTGAGTAGGCCTTACTTGCCAAGAGTATTTGTTATTATTATTTAAAGAAAAATCAAGCGAGCTGATGATCTGAATCATACTGCCGGGGGAGAGAGATGTTTAGTTAAATAGTTATTATTCTTTTTTAATAACTCCTGTTTAGATTGGCTTCATTATGTGACTTACAAATCACATCATCTTTATTAAAGGCACTTAAAATATTCAACACGAAATGAAATTCCGAACGCCTGATTTACTATAAATTGTGCACAGGTGTGGGATTGTTTACAGTCCTTTGGTACAGTAGGAAGTCGAGCCTTCATTTACGTTTCACGGTGCAGTAAATACCGTTTAACTCTGAAATGTTAGGATCATTATAAGGAACCTTTAAATATGAAGCAATTGTCAATGCAGATCAACTATAAGACTCAGGGACCATCATGGTATCTCCTTAAAGACACGGCAAGTGCTTCTTTGTTAGAACCTTGAAAAGGAAAACTCTCTACATACAGAAAATGTTTAAACCCCTAAATGCTTTGACGAGAAAAAGGACTGCAGGTTAGGGAAGTGTATGCTAATACCTGAGATAGGTTCCCCTGGGGTGGCAGTGTTTAGAAAGGGCATGGCCTGTATCGGCACAGCTATAAATTGCTTCTGAAGGTGAGATCAGTTGAGAATCTATGGTCTCTTTAATTGTGTTTTATTTGATGTTTCCAAATCAGTAACATCTAGTCTCTAATCAGCTCCAGAGACTGGAAAAAAAACACAAATAGTAGAAGATGACAAATCGGTTCTTTTAAAATTTTTGAAGATGAGAAGTGAATATGTACAAGTACGTGTGTGTGCGCGTGTGTGTGCTTTGTGACCTGAAGCCATTTATTTGGCAGTGATGTGGAGGAGCTCTATGCTGGGAACGGACAGCTGGGTTTTAGTGCTGGCTCTGCTGCTTCTGGTCATGTGGGACCTTGGAAAATAATAACTACCCTGTGACTCAGTTTCCTCATCTATCGAAGGGGCAGCCAGAAAACATATCTGACTCCCTCTTGGCCCCAAACTCTATGACAACATGAGTTTTCTAATATTTGGAAAAAACTCCTGAGTATCAGCTCAAAATGGCTGCTGATTATAAGTAAAAAAATAACAAAAACAAAGTCACTTGGGATTAGTTTTGTTCACGATTGCTATCACGGGCTGCATCAGCAACTACAGAACACACACGATGTTCTGGGTACTGAGCTGAGGTCTGTGAAGGTCATGTGATGCTCAAGAACCCTGTGAGGAAGCTCTTATTTTCTCTAGATTGCGGTGAAAGAACTTACCCCAAATGGCACAGCTCATATGTGGCAGAGATGGGATCCAAACTCAAGTATACTCATGTTACTCTGACTTCACGCCAGCTCTCTGGACCATTATCACCTCCTCACATAACTTGGGATTCCTGAATGTTCTAACCAATCTCATAGCTTCCTCCTATCTATGGACATTTAAGCTGTCTTCATATCTTACCAATTTTTTTTAAGAATGTGTCCAGCCCAAGACCCAGAGTATGAAAATAAGTCCGGTATTGTTGTTTTTATGTTACTTAGGATTAAAAAGATGCTTTTACTCCTTTCTTTTAGTTTCATTTTTTATGTTTCTTCATTGATTTTTTTGGTATTAAATGTTAAAAATGATTTTAATAGAGTATGGTTTGAGTCTCTTCAATCCTAATATCATATTTCATTGCCAACTATTATAAAATAATATATTTGTCTAAGAATGTCAACTAATTTGTGTCAATAGCTTTCATTGGTTCTTTTTTTACATTTGACCTGTTTAATTGAGCCAATGATTAGAACATCTGGAGTGTGTTAACACACATAAATACATACACACACACACACACACACACACACACACACACACACACACACACAGAGCAATACATTGATCATAATGCCCTTAATCATAAAGCAAGTTTTCCTTGAAGGCGAGGTTTGTTTCCAAAGCTTTTGTGGTAGGAGAATCCGCAGTCAGAGACGTGAGACCACATGGACAGACTGGCATTAAAGTTATGATTAACTCTTATAGGCCTACCAGGCCTTCCTCTCATATTTCTTAAACTAAAGTGTGTGCAAATCACAAATGTAGTACCCGTCAGTTACACATTACACATTTTACATTCGTGGTAGTGGATCCCAAATGTTTATTTCCATTTCCTATCTCCTTCAGGATCTCACATACCTTTAGTAATGATGGTGCACATAAATGATGGTGGAGCAAGTTGATACACTAACGGGGGGTGTTTTGTCTGTTTTCTGTACCATATCCTCCCTCTAAATGTTCAACGCATTTCCGACTTTAGAACCCAGAGTTATCTGCACTACTTGTCACTAACACCTCGGTTTCTAGAAAGGCTCCTGAAGTTCTAGAAAGCCCCTCTAGCCCTCGGCTCACTTACCATCCTCTTATCAGGAATGAGGGCTCTCTCAGACAACCTTACCTTCACTAGGCTTGTGTTAAAAAACAAAAACAAAAACAAACCAAAAAAAAGCAACAACTTGACCTCTCTTTAGCCTCTTTTCCTATTTCCAAAATATCAGTTTCTTCAGTTTCTGATTCTATTCAACAGAACCGACACTTGCATGATGCTGGAACTAAAAACCTAAAGGTTTCATCGACTCTAAGAGACCGCTTTCACACACTAGTCTTCTCAAAACAAAACTCATCGATGGGAAGGACTACTATGCATAGTGTTTCGATATTTGTTATAAAAGTGAACATTTTCTACAGCTTCTTACACAGCTACGGATACACTTGACCCCGCTCTCTCACTCTTACTCCTAGGTAGCTTCCTCTTTTTCTGAATGTGAACAGCGGAATTATTCGTGATCATCGAAAACTAGATATAAGGAAATTGCCCTTCAACAAATGACTGGTTTGACAAACTGTATCGCATCCATACATCAAAGATTCCATTAATAAATAAATAATAAATAAATAAATAAATAAATAAGTCCGAACACAGTATTGATACCCAAAACAACATAGTTGAGTCTCAAATGCTTTAAGTTGAGTGAAAGGAGCCTCTTCAAAGACTACCTACAGGCTTTATGGTTTTATTTACATGGTATCCTGGAAAAGACAAAACTACGGGGACAGAAATCCCTGAACTCTTTTAGAAGGTGGGGCTGGAAGTAGGCATTTACTACTAGGAGGCATGGGGGAATTTGGGGAGAAAATGGAGCCGTTCTGTTTTTGATTGTGGTGGCAGTTACATGACTATAGGCAGACTACAGTGAGCAGGTGTTGACAGCAGAGAGCCCCATGCAGGGCTCGAACTCACAAATTTGGTCATGACCTGAGCCAAAGTCAGGCGCTTAACCAACTGAGCTACCCGGGTGCCCCTGACCTCTTTTTATCTCCTGAGTCTGTATCTTAATCCACCGTGAGCTGATGACTGGAAGGTTCAACTCCACAATGCACACTGGTGGGCGGGGCCCAAGCTCCACTGCATTTTTAAATTAGTGGTTCACGGTCTTCACGTTTTCCAGTTTTGATCTTCAGTCATTTCCACCTTCACTCAGGCATGTTTGTGGCAGGATTTATTAAATTACAGCTAGAGTAAAGAAGAGATCTGTGCTAATTCTGCTGATTCTCAATATGGGAATCGACACTTCAGCTCTTCGAACCATGGGTGCTTGACTATCTTCTCTGTAATATTTCCTCCAGGGGGTTATTAGCCTCTCCTTGAATACAGGTTTCTCATCACTGCATAGGCCAGGCTGATTAATTCTTCCACAGACCTGTTGTTAAGAATTCTTTGTAAAGCTCAGCCATACCTCATGAACTAAAATACTCAAATTATTTGCTAATCTGAAACCTCTCTGAAATTCTCTCATTCCTTCTTCTCCAAGAGCCATGTGATCCTTGTCCTTGGGCAACTTAAACTCAGGTCTTTACTTACCCCATCCCTCCAAGGGTTTTAATAAATAAAATATATATCCCTCTGCCCCTATAATGATTTCAGAATTTCTTATATTCTATTAATAAGCTTGTAAATATGAAAGAAATGATTAGGATTTGGGAGAAACACTCATCTCTAACTCGTTTCGAAAAAAATTTTAAACAGGAGTAATTGTAGGACAATTCTGTTACAAGTAATCTGGCTCGGAGAGCCCCTGAGCCCATACATCATCGGCATGCAATCTGGAGCCATCATATGGAGAAGATGTACAGAAGTATTTCTAAAACACACTCATTCATTCTGTCTTTTCAAAATTTAAAACACACCCAAGTAATTCGGATGTTTACATTTAGCTTTATCGATACACGCATTTCCAAGGGTATTAAAATGGAAAAAAAACAGCGACATCCATGGCCAATCGCCATCTCCTCTAAGAGCTGAGAGAGAAAATTCTGAGACTCAGGGAGGTAGAGAATAGCAGTGGGGCTGGAACTCCAAGTGGCAGACCCATTTCTACCTTCCCCATATCACTGCTCATGACAATGAACATAAGAATGATGGATGAACAATGAACAATGAATTATACACCGAATAACTACTGTCTTAAAAACACACAGTCATTTGTTGGGTTGAGCACTGGGTGTTGTATGGAAACCAATTTGACAATCAGTTATCATTAAAAATAAATTAAAAAAAAAACAGTCACATGAATATCATTTTGCTAACTAAAACGCTTCCACAACTCCCAGTAACCTGTTGTAATACAATCCAAACCTTTATGTGAGGTCTGTTTTAAAGGCCCCATTACCATTTCTGGACTCCTCTGCTGCCACGCCCCTTACTCTCTATGGCAATGGACAAGTAATGACCCCTCAAACTTGCTGTGTTCTTTCCCATCTTTGTGCCTCTGTTCACTATGGTCACTTTGCCCTAAAATATACTTTTCTCTTGAAAACCTCAATGGATGTCCACAATCCTCCCTTCTCTTGCTTGGACATGTCTGTTTCTAGGGTATCATTGCAGGAATGTGACACCCATGTGTCACCCCTTAAGGGTACCCCTTAAAGGTACCCATGTAGCCCCTTAAGGCCAAGTGCCCTCTATTCCTTATTCTCCAATGAGTGCCTCACTGGCATTCTGTAGCACAGCCCACTGGCCAGTTGAGCTCATAGGGGGATGAAAGTGGAATATCAATCTCATGCCCCTTTTTTAATTTATAATGTTCCTATGACCTGTTATATCTTCATATTTGCCATCATGAAATAAATTTAAATAATAAAATTATTTTAAATAATATTTATTTTAAATACAAAAAAGCACAGATGTAAGAAAAATATTTCTCAATAATTTGCACATCCTTGTGAAGTTCTATTAAATATATTATTTTAAGAAATTTTACTCTATACACATTGGTATCCAATGTGAAAATTTTATGCACAAAGAAAGAAGAATAGTTCATATGGAGATTATTCAGGTTTGCAAATATATAAGCTCTTGAAAACATGAATTTTACTGTCATTTAAATACATAAGACCTTTATCTACTCTGAGCAAATACAGTTTTCTCTACTCAATCAAGAGTAATTTATTTCTGGTATCCATCATATCCTTACAGCCTCTGCTGGTAGTGAATTAATTCATTCTCTATTTATCTCTTGAAATAGTGCAATGTGCTCCTAAATGACTTTGATATTTTCAGTCTCAACCCGCATACATGCACGCACACACACACACACACACACACACACACACACACACACATACACACACACACATTCTCTTTCTCTCTCTCTCTCTTTTCAAGTTACCAGTGGTACTAGGTTTTTAAAAATAGGAGTATCACTTTTCAATGTAAAAATGATTTTCTTTCACTTCCCTGCCATGCCAACTTGACCAACCTTGGGACCCAATGGAGTGAGTCAACAGAGTACCCGTGTGCTTAACTTAAGACTACTCCTCTAATTCCACTATCGGAAGCCAGAAGCAAATCTACACACATGCACCAATAATCTCTCCCCAAAGGCCAAAGAGACTCCACCAGCAAGGTATAGGAAGTCCCATTTTAGAGAAAAGATGACCCCTTCTCTAGACTTCCACTCGTCAAGTGGAAGCGTCCAGATTGTATGCACCTGCAAACCTCTTCTGTGACATTTCCTTCCACAGTCTTGGCACTTTGCCTGGAATCCTCTCATGTGGTGGTTGTTTTCTCCTCCATCTTCCTTGGACCTCAGGCGTGGAGCTAGGGGACATGTTCTCCTTGCCTCTTACCTCCATCTCCTGGGCATTTTCCCTCTCACCCCCAGCTTCAAATTTTATACACTCAGAGTGCCACTGAGACAGTCATTATTACTGCAATCTCTACCGATCCCAGGGCATTCCTCTTCTTTTCTTGATATTTCAGCACTTGTGTCTCTACCACCATCCCCTGCATTATTTTTGACATCTCTTGTGATGATTTCAATATACCCATAGCCAATACTTCTAGTTCACTGGAGTTTCTGCTGTTTGGCCTCCTCTCCTCCAACAATCTTATCTTCCACTCTACCTCAGCCACCTTTTCACATAATCATAGCCTAGACCTTCTCATTCACAATAACTGCAATCTCACCATAAACTCGGTTTCAGACATCCCATCCTCCAAACACTGGCTTCTGTATTTACAAGTCACTCCCATCACACCAACTCAACTAACTTCTCATAATCTGATGATCTTACCATCTTTTCAGTTCTTCGACTTGTCCATGCTTTTCTATATTTACTCAGCTTAAATCTTTGGTTAATCGTTATAATCCTCTTGCATACATCCACAACTCCCTAACCTTTTCTTGCTGTTTTATCCCCTTGACTAAATGAAATCATGCTTAAATTTAATCTTTGCCTACTCATACCTGCACTCATGCAGCTGAACTGGGCAAGAGAAGAAATTAAATGTTCCATAACAACTACTCTTAATTTAAAATCATGATAGTTAACATCAAGTGGGCCTTCATGCTATCCACTAAACAAATACTTTCTCTGACTCTTTTCACTCGCTCTCCTTCTTTCCTAGACAACTGTTCTATCTTTTCTCCTTTCTGCAATAACTTCCGATACTTCCTCAACTCACTTCTGTGCCAGTGGCTTTGCTTCACATTTTACTAAGAAAGTGGAAGTAACAAAAGATAAATACCATAAAACTAAACACCACAGAATCCTATCTGTGCCTATATCCTCACCACTCCCCGCGCCTATGAAGGAACTGCATTCCCAGCTAAGGCCAATTTCTCCTTATGATCTCTGCCCTGAAGTCTGAATACAAATCTCACTTCTTCACTCTTCCCTTTCTCTTTTTCGTCATCAAATTTCCCTCTGTATCATATCAGTTCTATTCATTTCCAAACATATTATTATTTCTCACATCTTCAAAAACAAAAAACAAAACAAAACAAAAAAGCAAAATATTTTCCTGATCCCACACTCTTTTCCAGCTTACTGTTTACTTTCTTCTTCCCTTTACGGCAAAGCTCTTTGGCAGAGATGTCCGTAATTCCTGTCTCCAAAGTCCCTGTTGCTCTCTGTATTAAATCTACTCCAATCAAGCCTTTGCTCACACTATACCATAGAAACTTCTCTCACTGAGATCACTTAAGACAATTTCAAGTCCTTATATTACTTAACCATCCTCCTCCTACCACTCTGGCTGCTCCTTCTTATTCTCCTTTGTTGATTCTACCTTATCCCCCAGGGCCCCCAATGATCTCAGAGTCTGGTCCTAAAACTGACTGAATTTCCAACTTATATACACTAATTTCTTTGGCAATCTTTTCTGGTCCATGTTTTAAATATCATTTATATGCTAATGACTCCCCTGTTTACATGTCTAACCCAGACCTTTCCCTCTAGACTTCAGACTCACTACATTCAACGGCCTACTCAATTTTTTCCACATGAATATCTAACAGTATTTCAAGCCTCTCATGTCCAAAGGCAAACTCCTGCTTTTCACCCTTCAAATCTGCTCCTCTCATCACTGTCTCCATCTCAGGAAACAGAAACTCCCTCCTTTTGTTTACTCAAGCCAAAAACTCTGAATCATATACAGTGTGCTATACCTAACCCCTCAGCAAATCCTGTCAACTTTACCTTTAAAATAGACATTTCTTGGGATGCCTGGGTGGCTCAGTCGGTTAGGCATCTGACCTCAGCACCGGTCACAATCTCCTGGCTTGTGGGTTCAAGCCCTGCATCAGGCTCTGTGCTGACAGCTCAGAGCCTGGAGCCTGCTTCAGATTCTGTGTCTTCCTCTCTATCTACCCCTCCCCACTCATGCTCTCTCTCTTTGTCTCTTAAAAATGAACAAACATTTATAAAAAGTTAAAATAGACATTTCCCAACACTTTTGCTGTTACCATCCCTTGTCCAGTATACTATCTATCATGCCTCAGCTGAAATACTCTGATAGCTTCCTAACGGGTTCCCTAGTTTCCATCCTTGCCCATGTCTAAGCTATTCCCAGCTTAGCAGCTAGGATGATACTGTTTATACATATGTTGGATTATTTTTGTCCTCTTCTCAGAAACAGTCACTATCATTCCATCTTAGAATAAAATCAAAAGTCTTATACTATCCCAAGGTCCCTTCATAATCACTCTAGTATCTCTCTTTATGCTTCCCACTACTATCACCCTCCACCACTCCAAGTTCACCTCCTGCAACTCTGCCTTTCTCTCATGCCACCCCCTCCCCACGCCACACTGGCCTCCATGTTATTCCTCTAACAGGTCAGAGACAGTTCTCTCTCAGGCCTTTGACATTTGCTGTCCCTGGTGCCTGGGATGATTCTTGCCCATCTATCTGTCTGCCTTGATTTCTTAACTTCCTAAATATATTACTCGAAGTTCATCTTTCGTTGAAAATTTTCCTGCTTCCCCAATATTATTCTTCATCCTTCCTTCCTTTATTTTACTACTTAAAATGTATTCCCGTATAGAATAGGAAATATTTCACTTATTTACCTTGTTTTATTTCTACATCACTTCTAGAACGCAAGTTACATTAGGGTAGGGGATTTTCTTTCTTTTTGTTCATTGTTCGTCCTGTCGTGCCTAGAAAAAATTCTGGCAAATCCATACGAAGTATTAAATGAATAAATGCTGTATGTCTAGCTATCAGTTGACTGAGAAAATACACCATAAAAAGTTTTTATAAATACAATCATTCCCTCAAAAGGATTTGCTTTTTTTGATCATGCAGTCACTTAGTATATTCAAAGAAAGATAGAATGCATATGCACTAGAGAATACTCAGAGCCCCTCTGGAATTTTCAAACTTGCAGATAATATTTGGAGCCATGTGAGATTTTTCAAATCCCTTATGATAACTTCCTGGATCTCTCAGCAGTCATGATCCAGAGATTGAAACTGACACTCCATTTTTCTGCCAAGGTAATCTTTCCAACATATAAAGCCCCATCATATCACTTCTCTGGTTAAAATCCCTTAGGATTTCCTATGCCTATAGCAGTGCCTCACAAATTTTCACCTGCATTTCAATCATCTGGAGGACTCCTTAAGACACAGACTGTTGGATCCAACCCCTGAGTTTCAAGTTCAGTCAGTCTGAGGTGGGGACAGAAAATGTGCATGTTAAGTTCACAGGAGATTCAGTTGTTACTTGCGCTGGGACTACTCTTTGTGAACCCCTGGGCTAAAAAATGAACACATGCACCTTCCTCCCAATCGCCTCTCCAGATGTACCCGCATGATATACTCAGGGAAACAGGCAGTCTGGGGGCCTCCAGGCCAACCTGCTGGGAGCTTTCCTGGAATGTTCATCCAACTTTTTCTCCTGGCCACTCCTTCCAGGGCTCCTACTCAGATAACTTCACTCTGCAATTTGATTCCCTGGGGCTGATATGAAGGATGGTTCTGATTTGGTCTCCTGAGAAAGCCTTCCAGGCACATTCCTGACAGCCAAGTCAGAAGACTGAGTCCTGGGAACCACTGGTGCCTCCATCAGTCAGCCAGCTGTAGGTACCAGCCAATGAGGCAGGATAACAATGAGAGCCAATGTTTATTTACATGCTTACAACGTGCCTGGATATTTGCTAAGAACTTTCCATGTATCACCTTATTAAATCCTCTCAAAAACCCTACAAGGCAGGTACCATTATTATCTCCATTTTGTAGATGAGAAAACTGAACTTCATCAAGATTAAGTATCATGCTAATAACGAAATAGGTTGTTAGTTGCAAAGCCTGGACTTGAGCCCAGATATTCTAATTCCAGAAGCCAAAATTATAACCGGATGCTACACTACCTTGTCCTAACTATGAAATCAGAAAAGAGAAAAACCACCACAATTAAAGTATTTACTTCCCAACATGATTTGAGAATATTCAGCCAGAACTGAAAAACAATTGGACCGATTTTATTTTTTTTAATGTTTATTTATTTTTGAGAGAGAGGCAGAGTATGAGCAGGGGAGGGACAGAGAGAGAGAGAGAGAGAGACAGAGAATCTGAATCAGGCTCCAGGATCTGAGCTCAGCACAGAGTCTGGCACGGGACTTGAATCCATGAACCCTGAGATCACGGCCTGAGCCATAGTCAGTTGCTGAACTGACTGAGCCACCCAGGTGCCCCACAATTGGAACGATATAGCATTGTGGAAGTTAGTTGACTCCAAATCAATTTTTGCTTTTTTCTTACCTGTAAACTATATTTTCAGCAGAGAGTTAAAAATTTTTAAATTATTAAAAATTTAATTTAAAAAATTAATGAAGGAAAATTATTTTAAAAGGCTACAAGTTGGTCTAATGCAGTTGCTTAAGATATGCCAATATTCCTTGCAGTCGCTATTATCTTGTCTTTGGGGTCATGGTTTTTTATCACTTTTCCATTTCAAAATGCTAATAAAGCCCATTTCAACCTCAGTACTCAAAGTGCGATCTGTGAACCAGCTGTACAGACCAAACCTGGGGGCTTGTTAGAAACGCAGACTCTCGGACTGCACCCTAGACCTGCTGAGTCAGACATTACCATTTTAACAAGATCTCAGGAGACTCTTTCGCAGAGGTCATATTATACACTTGTTGTGAAATTTTAAATCCAGGCAAACTGGTAAAGAAGTGTCATGCGGTAAGAGGACCCTGGTCCGGGCATCAGGAGAATGTTTTCTCATTACTAGCTGCATGACCCGGACTGATTTTACTTTTCTGGGGCTGCATTTTTTCATTTAAAAGAAGGATGCAGGGGTTCCCGGGTGATTCAGTCGGTTAAGCATCCGACTTCGGCTCAGGTCAAGATCTCGCAGTTTGTGAGTTCAAGTCTTACATCGGGCTCTATGCTGACGGCTCAGAGCCTGGAGCCTGCTTCTGAGTCTATGTCTCCCTCTCTCTCTGCCCCTCCCCTGCTCATGCTCTGTCTCTCTCTCTTTCAAAAATAAATTAAACATTACAAAAAAAAAAAAAAAAAAGAAGGATGGACCTAGCTAGAATGGCATTTCACACGCAGTGGTTAGCTACACATTGGGATCACCTGGAATCTTGAAAAAATGCTGACGCCTAGTTCTCACCTTCAGAGAGTCTAATTTAAATTGGTCAGAGGTGTGGCCTGGGCATTGAGAACCACTGGCTTGGAATAGTGATCCTTAAAGTGTGTTCCCTAGACCTGGAGCACCGGCATCACCTAGAGACCCATAAACTCGAATTCTCAGGTCCCACCTCGTACCTACTGAATCGGAAGCTCTGGAGGTGAGGCCCAGAAGTCTGTGTTGAACAGGACCTCTGGGTGATTCTGCCGTGTGCTCCACTTCGAGAGCACTGACCTGGAGAAATCGTCAAGGTCCCTTTTATTCTGTATAGCTATAATTTTAGCGCGTATTTCTGACTGGATATGTTAACAGTGTGTTTACCTCATGAGTCCCATGATATTTAATTTGCAGACTTTCTATTTTGGGGTAAGGAAGGAAGAGGAGATTCTCAGGAAGATTTCCAAATGGTGACCAAAAAAATCCCTGACGAGAACCATGTGATTATTTGTGCCTTTTTCCTCTAAGATAAACGTCACAACTGAGGGGCCGTACTTAGCATATGCCCATCTGATGAATAACATGCTTTGCTTAGAATTCCATTTTTTTTAAAACATCTTTCCTTATCGTGAGAAAGTTGCAATCGAAATGTTTCTGATGAGCAGAGTTTAAATAGAAATATAACCTCTCATCTATACTCCTGGAAAGGGGCATACACATCGCTTCTCCATTGCTAAATGGTTGCTTAGAGGTTCCCTACAAGACCTCAGCTGGTGTTGGCGTTCTGCTTGCTCCAATACCTAGAACCAGTGGCGAATTTAAGATTTCCACCTTTAAGCAGAGAGTCAAAGCAGGGTGGGAAGATCTGAGCCTGTTTGGATATTTCATTGTGTAGGAAGAAAGAGCAACTAAAATCCTTTGGACAGGCTCTGTCTCTTGGTGGTCTGAAACCTCCTTCTCATGGTTATAAAAAGAACTAATCCAGAGAAGAGAGTACCAAGAGTTAGCATATCCTAAAAAAGACTTCAGAAAAACAGGAAAATGCCCATCTTTAAATATAAAGAAACAATTTTCTTGTGCCTTGACTTTCTTTGAGGTTTTATAATAAAAATGAGGACAGGAAAAATCCTATTTTGGAGAGTACCTAATTTATTTTAAAATACTTTTGATCCTTAAGTCCCTTAGCAATGATAGTAATATTAATTCAGACTATTTTAAGTTATGCAAGTGAAATGTTACACTTAGTGGAAAAGATGAGTTTATAAATACACAAAGTCTCTCAACTGGGTTTTATAAAGATCAGCATGGAATCTGGAGCCCAGCCTGGCATTTTATGTCTGAACTGGAATAGTGTCCCATCTTCCAGAGATATTTGCAAACAAATAGCAGGGCAGCAGGGGTGACGCCTGGTCCCCAAAGTGGCTGAGTAATCTAAGTCAATGGCTGCCCCCAGCAAACTCGTTGTTTCCAACAGACATGCTGTACAATAGCGATTCACTCCCCTGTGGCTGTGCAAATCGGCAAGCAACTCTGGATAAAGACTTCTCCTTACACACCACAGTGTGTGCACAACAGATATCTTTGTATGATAGGGATACGTAAGCCCTCTTCCTCCTTCTCTCTCCCTCTCCCTTTACTCTTGAAAAACAATGCTTCCAACCATCCCGTGCTTAGACCCTGTTTGCTCCGCCTTTCCCTTTTACATCTCTCTGCGGCAGAAAATACAATGGCACCAGAAAGCAGCCCCAGGGTTACCTGTAAGGCGCCTGAGCCCCTCTTCCATGAACAGTTTAGAATTTCCTGGGTGGCTCAGTCAGTTGAGCGTCTGACTTTGGCTCAGGTCATGATCTCACCATTTGTGAGTTCAAGCTCCGCATCAGGCTCTGTGCTGACAGCTCAGAGCCTGGAACCTGCTTCAGGTTCCATGTCTCCCTCTTTCTCTGCCCCTCCCCCACTCGTACTCTGTCTCTCTATCAAAAATAAATAAACATTAAAAAATTAAAAAAAAAGTCTCTTATGTTAAAAAAAAATAATAATAATAATTCTCTCTTGCTCCCAGCTAAGTGGGAGAAGGCTTGGAGGCCACTGTGGCCTCTGAGATGCAGCTTTGGTTTTCCTCATCCCACCCCTCCTGGCGCCCATTAGGATTCTGTGCCTCACGCTTCAAACCTCCTCCATCTCCTGTCCCCTGATATGACCTAGATTCTCTTGCCAACCTTCAAACCAAGGATATCAGATCCTTTCCTGAAACCTGCTGGTACTGAACAAAGGTTCTAAAGCCTTCAAGTAACCCTGACTATCTCCAGACCCGTAGTGTAGTCAGCCCCATTCACCAGATTTTCTTGTCGTCCCCTCCACCACTCAAGATACACTTGTGAGCTTGCTGCATCTTTTGGACAGCGTGGGTCTCTGACCTGCTGCCCCTGGCTAGCTTCCCAGGCCCACGCAGTCCTGGCTCACCCTGCTGTCTACCCGGCTGTGTGTTACCTTCTCCTCTTGACACCTCACGTCTAGCCTGCTCAGGTCAGGGACTACATGGTTTCCCCAATAACATATAAGATGAAAGGAAAAAAAGATCAATTGCCCATCCAACCAGCACGGCGGCATTTTCTTTCCCAGCTCCATGTACACGAGAAAAAAGAATCCAAAGTTTTACCAAGTCACAGAAGCTCAATGCAGATATGACATCGTCACAAGGCACACTGCCACTCAAAAAACTAAAATAATAAATGAAATAAAACATTCAATTAAAACTATTTTACTTACTTTGTAAGACAACAGTTTAGACTACCTGAAAGAATAAGAATAAAACAAGCAATAAAAACCCTACAGCTTGCTGAGAATCTGCTGTAGGTCAGTTGCTTTACTGGGGTTTGAACATTTAATTCCCACAACACAATAAGATATACATTTTTGCCAACTTTATAAGTGAGAGAATTCAGCCTTCGTGGTCAGAGGTCCTGATCAAACTAATCAGCTAGTCAGTGTCAGGGGAGGGATTCAGCGCATTCAGATTTTGGTTCAAGTACGGCCTTCATAACAAGGTCCGCTCCCATGGGCCAGCCCACCCCTCCAGGGCCGTGACAGTTCTGTCTTAAACTACATTTGCCACTCATAGCGCCCCATTTATTCCAACATATTGTGTACTTAATTTATTAATTATGTTCTTTTGTTGCTTAATAGCTGTCTCTTCTCTCAAAAATGCTAATTCTTCAAGGGGAAAGTTCTTTGTTCTGTTCACAGATTCACGTCTAGTGTCTAGAACAGTACCTGGAACGTGGCTGAACTGGGTGTATGTGAAGACTCTACTAATTAAATGACCGAATGTCTTCACTGCCTATGTTCTTAATTACTGCTCTATACTGCCTCTGGTCCAAGTGCAGAAACAGAAATTCTATTTCATTCCATGCCAAGTCACTCTCTCTGGTAATGATTCAGGTGGCAAGAGACAGTCTACCATTCTGGTCTTGCTGATGACAAAAATCAAAGTTATAAGTATTCAGGTATGTCTTACATTTTAAGGTATAAAGATTCATAAATGATAAGAATTTTAGGGCAAGAAAACTCTAAAAGCTAAATGCTCATTAAGGCATATTTATTTAAATATCGGTTTGTTCCTTGTTGGCTAAAAGGCCTTCACTCAAGCTATTTTAAAATTAAGAAGAGGCAACACTTATCTTATAAACCGCAGTGAAAATGGATTATCTTCCCACTTCACTGTATTTGAAGATAAAACTGTCATTTCCACAAGTAGTGGAAGACAGTGTGACTCAAAGACTTTGGCAGTCTTGTCAAGACTGAGGAACTCCAGTGGGATGGAAGCTTCTCTCTCCCCCAAAGTACTTTAAAAATAAGATCTCGGGCTCTCCCAGTGCCTTACCATCTGGGTTTCTGTATTCTCTCAGAATCCAGTCCTGAGCTGGCTGGGTGGGAAATCCTGGCACGAAAGAAAAACACGGGATTCTTAAAAGGACAGTAATGGCCCAGAAAGCCAAGGCAATACAGAGGAAGTGCTTAAATAAGCCAAGAGATGACACTACTCGTGATACCTGTGAGGCACTGCACTCATCAGTGACTGGGCTGAGGAACCAGAAATGAAGACTGAGATCTCCTTGTAGCTAGAGGGGGGATAACTGTATATTCTGTTTGAGTAAATTACCAGAAAATTTTTCATTATAGTCCCTCCTGAGTTACTAAGATGGGTTCTCCCAAAGGGGAGAAGATGGAGCACTAACAGTGCCCTGTAACTCTGGCCGAGCATGTGAACCACCAAGGAAGCTTTTACATATATTTATACCAATATGTTTATTATCCTTAACTAATACATGTATCATCGTTGTTAATGCAGAGAAATATAAACAAGAGGACAGCAACAACCAAAGTGGTTCATATTCCAATGACAGATCACCCTTGATGAAAGAAAAAATAATACAGCAGTTCTTCCACAAATAGTTATGAAGCACCTCTAATGGGCAGGCATTGTCCTCATCCTGGGTGTAAGCAAGTCAATACAATAGACATGAACCCTTAGCCCAGCGGAGCATTCTATTCACACAAAATGACTTAAAAAACATAAATCCTGTCCAAATGTAACAACTGCTAATGATTTATTATGTTTCTTTTTGGAAATGCATATGGATAAATCAGTATAGCAATTCAAGAACCTTCTTAAATTGTTACTCCCAAAGGGATTTCTCTTTACCTATCTGAGGCTTCTTTTACTAGTGTTAAATTCTAGGTGTTTGCCATATCACGACATAAAGATATACTCATTTTTTTCATGGCTGCACATTCCAACATTTCGAATGTATCACCATAATTTTATTTAATGTCTCCCCTACTGATGTTCATTTTTGTTGTTTCTAGTATGTGCTTTAAAAACCAACATTGCATTTAATATCCTTAATCATATGTGTGAGTGACCTTTTGGGAATATATAGCATATTTCTAGTAAAAAAAATTTGCTAGGGCAGAGAGTATGTGCTATGAAGATATGCATATATAAATATTATCACACCACCCTTGTGCAGAGTTTGCAAAACTGTATTCCCTTACACACGACTGGCTTCTCCCATATGCAATTCTTAAAAATTTGTCAACTTTTAAATATTCATCAATCTGGTAAGTGAAAGACTATAGATATAGATTTATATACACACATACATACATATATATATATACATATACACACATATATATGCCCCATTATTTTCATGTATATTTCATTTCATGTATATTCTATTAATTATGAGTGAAATTGAATGCAGTTCTGTATTTTCACCTGCAATATATATTATAATATGGGTTGTTTGTCTTTACTAGTGATTCTTATAAGCTCTTTCTAATTAAAGAAGTAGTCATTTGTCTGACATTGGTGTTTAAATAATTTCCCAATTTCATCATTTTTAACTTAGTTTTCCCAAACACAAGTTATTAATTTTATGCAATTAGACTTATCATTTCTCCATTTTATAGTTTTGGATTTGTGTCCTGATTACAAAAACCTTTTCCGCTGCAAGAGTGTAAATTTATTCACTCAGGCTTCCTTCTATAAATTTATGGCGTCAGTTTTTACATTTGAATCTTTGTTCAATCTATAATTTATTTTGGTGTAAGAGGTGGAATAGGAATCCACTTTATTTATTTGCATAAATATTCATCCAGGTGTACCCATACCATTTTAGTTAATAGTTACTGTTTTCAGCAATGAATTGAAATGTCATTTTTATCACAGCCTGAGTCTCTATGTACATAAGTATTGAGGATTACTTCTAGATATTCTAATCTGTTTTTTATTCCCTATTATTTAGGGCCAAACAGTTTAATTATTATGGTTTTATGATTTAATTTAGGGTAAGGCTCTCCTGTTAGACCACTCCTTCTTCATAATTTCCTGGAGTGTTTCCTTACGTTTCTCTTTCAGATAAATTGTAGTACCATTTTTTTTCTAGTTCACAATTAAATCCTGTTATTTTAAATGCAATTGCACTGGATTTATAGCTTTATTTATGACAGCCAACCATCCTGTGATATTAAATTTAGAGGTAGTTTTTGAAAATACTGATTCTTAGGCTCTATCCCTGGAGATCCCGATTCAATAAATCTAGAGAGGGGAATAGGAAAGAGAATTTTCAAGCACTCCAGGCTGTTGTTCAGATAGGTTTTGGCAATACAAGACATGGACATTCAGAGAGGGTGTTCACTGCTTTTGTAAAGAATTCAATGGTCTTCCTTAAGGAGGTGCATTTGCAGTGGCCCTTCTTGAAGAATTCATAAGATCATGCTTTTACATTAAATGTTTAAAGGATGGAAAAGAGTAAGAGTGAAAAAGATAATGAATGGTAGAGTTTTGGAGACACAGAGGCAAAACCAAACTATGTATCAGGTGGGAAGGACAAAGTGAGGCAAAGTCTCAAAAGGGTTAAGAAGCAGGGATGGGTTCTATGGAGCTTAAGATGGGATAGGGGTAGTTGTGTAAAAATAAAACTGCATATGGTAAATCGGGGCCAAAACCTGGACTGTACTGATCACTTGGGACAAGCAGTTTGGAAGTTCTGTATGGGAACACAGGAATCACTGGAGGCATTTAAGTATATGTGTGTGTTTCAGGGTATCACGGCTGTGGCTATGCTTTGAGATAACAAAATGTTGGCTGAATTGGAAGCATAAAAGAATCAAGTCAGGAAACCCATTAGGGTCGATTATAGCAGTTCCCACAAAGATAAATGATGTCTCTGCAGACAGTGAGGGATAGAATGAGGGACACTTGCTCATGCGTTCGGGACTTGTGTGGGCTACAGTGATTTATTGCTCCAACGAGTACTACCTTTTATCCCCAAAGCTATTGTAGGAGCCAGGAATTTTAAGGCTGGGAGGAATCTCTGAATTCATTTAGACCCTGAGAAATGCAGGGATCCACACACGTTTAGGCCTAATGCACACAATGGCAGACTGGAGCCTTGAGTCCGGGAGGCAGAGAGAAATAATAGAAAGCATGTGAGCCTGGATTCCACCCTGGACTCTCGCACTGTCTGTATAACACTGGGGGGGTAACTTAATGTCCATTTCCTCATCTATAAAATGCTCGTCTCCTAGATTTGTTGTGAAGGAAAAAAAATGAGACAATGAGCATCTCCCTTCCATCCCAAGAAGAGCAAATAGTAGTGGGAGGAAGCCAGATCTCAATTCTAGGTAGCCCAGCTCCACCACTCACTACTGACTATTTGGGGTAAGTAGTTACACCTGTTCTCGTCCTTCTTCTCACCTATATAGGACGTCAGAGGAGATCCCAAGCTGCCATTCAGATATGAGACGCTTCTATTGCATATTGCACAAGGTTTGTATTATCATCAGGGTTGGAGAGAACTTCAAACAGCTCAGTGAACAGGAGGATGTAAATTAAGACACTAGGCAGTAAGTTCTTCACACCACTCCTGGACAGCACATCATTAAATGCAGTGATTTACTGATTTCCTTCACTTAATTTTTATTGGCTTTGACAGCACTGGGAACTGTTTGGATGGTCCAAGGAGACAGCAGGTAACAAAGGAGACCATCTCTCCAACAGAAGAGAGAAAAGAGGATTGGCCACCCTTCCCTCCACAGGTCCCCTACTGCAGGATAAGGCTCTTAGCATCGTCTGTGTTTCAGCAGGAATTCCTGTGATTGTCCTTAAGAATCTTCAATAGCAAGGACAAGGAAAATGAGAACATCCACTATATAGAAATGTGCCTCCAAGCAAGATTCCACAGAATTGCATCAAAGGAGTATGTTGGACAGAAAATACCAGAGTGGTGTCAACATTTGGACACACCAGATGTCCAGCTAGATGGTCTTGGGTTTGAATCCTGTGCCTGTCATTTTCAATCTAAACTAAACTTTAAACACACTTTTCTGCTTTTGTAAAGTAGAGAGAATTGGGATCTAGTTCATTAAAACGATATCATTCCTTTAGGGAATGACGGTATTTTTTTTTTTTTTAAGTTTCTTTATTTATTTTAAGAGAGACAGAGACGGTGTGAGTAGGAGAGGGAAAGAGAAAGGGAGAGAGAGAGATTCCCAAGCAGGTTCCACGTTGCCAACATAGAGCTCAACACAGAACTCAAGAAACTGTGAGATCATGACCCGAGCCAAAATCAAGAGTCAGATGCTTAACTGAATGAGCCACTCAGGTGCCCCTTGTAGCCCCATTCTTAGAGCATTGAGCATCTTTCCTTTTATGGCACCATTACTTTTTTGGAAGTTGAAACTAATATCCATATGGAATTAGCACAATGGAAGTGAAATGGAGAAACAGATTGGAGAAGGGGGAGCAAGCACAAAATAGCAGAAAGCCATTTCATTTTGTTTTACTCTGAGAACCCACATTTGAGATGTCTGCAAGGCAGTGTTCACATAAATAGTTTACTGCTTGGAAAGGAGTTATTCTACTCTTTAATTTTAGAAATATATGTAGAAATCAATCAGTAAAAAATTTCCATGGGGCATTTTGGCAATACCCATGAGAATTTAATATGCTTTGCCCCATAAATTCCACTTTAAGAATTTACCCTATAGATATGTGTGTTCATGCACACAAAGAATTATGTATGCACAGTGATATTCATTGCTGTTATCAGTAAAAGAGTGGAAAGAAGTTATTTCTCTTTTAAAAGGGCCAGTAAAATAAATCACAATATGTTCCTGCATTAGAATAGTATGTAGCTCTAAAATAAAGAGAATGATAAACATCAAATATACTAAATAAAGCAATATGCAAAACAAGGTTAATGGTATGTTTCCATTCTATGTAAAAATAAGAGGGTGGGTATACATATATACCCTTCCATAGAATTATTTTTTTCCGGTTTTATGGAAATGTAATTGACATAGAACATTATATACGTTTAAGGTGTACAACATAATGACCTAATATATGTATTTATTGAGAAATTAGCACAATTAATTTAGTCAACATCCATCACCTCACATAGTTTCAATATTCTTTTCTTATGATGAGAACTTTTAAGATCTCCTCCCTTAGCAACCCACAAGTATACAATACGGTATTAACTATAGTCACCACGCCGTACATCGCAGCCCCGGAATTTATTTCTCTTATAACTAGAAGTTTGTACCTCTTCGCCACCTTCAATATTTTCCCCACCCGCTATCTCCAACTTCCATAGAATTTAGTCTCTCAAATGCAAGAAAGTGCACAAGAATGAAGAAGATTTAGTTTTCACTATTTACCCTTTTATAATATTCAATCAAAAAAATGTGTGTGTATTACTTTTTCCAAAAAAATAGCCAATATTCTCTTATGGGTATAGAAAGAGCTCATTGTCTCTTTCACTTTCCTGGTGCTCCATGGACCGAAAAGGAGTTCAGATATTATCTGATTAACAAAAACGATCAGCCCTTGGACAGCACGGTGCATGATGTACCCAGGAAGAAGTCCGTGAGAAAGGAAATCTACTGTTCCATTTGGAAGAGTGTGGTCTCTCTATCAGGCACAAACACACAGGAAAGGCCATAGCCTTTCTCCCAGCACATAGAAGCCAGTTATCATTATGATGGCATTATTTATAAGCCTTGATTCTTGCAGCATGAGTGGGATTGCTGTTACATGTTCTGTGAACAAGATTTCCTATGTCCTGCCCCTAGGCAGGCTTTCTGGAAGGGAACGGGAATTTTTCCTAGATCTTGGCCTCAGCCCCACCACCAGGTGGCTGCTGGGCATGCAAACTAAGAGGAGTTTTGCTTGTTGGTTGGTTTGATTGTTAGTTTTGTTTTGTTTGTTGTTTTGTTTTTGTTTTTTGGGGGTTTTTTGTTTGTTAGTTTTTGCCTGCTTCAAAAACCTGCTGCTCAGTCTGAACAGTGAGAATATGCTTCTGGGCTTTGGTTTTCAGACGCTAAGATTTACTCAAGATCACACAGAACAGGATGGTGGAGGAGCCTGTGCTGGGGAGCCAGACATCTTAGGTATGCCTCAGCTCAGTCACTTACTGTACTCTCATTACTTGACCTCTCTGTAGCTCCGTTTCCTCATCTGTAAAATAGGCATACTGATCATTCCTCCATCGCGGGGATGCTATGAGGATGAGCTAAGGGGATATACTTAGAGCCATGGTGGCAGGCACTAAGCATTTAAAAAACCTAGACTATTTTTAGGAGTTACAGCCCTGCCTCGTGAGGTAGGGTGCTGGTCATTATCCAATTTACTGATTTGGAAGCTGAGGCCCAGGACCATTCATCCAAATTCGCACCACTAGATCAAGACTTGGGTCTTAATTTTTACTATGAGTATTGGTCCTAGCCAGATACATGCATTTACTAGTCATGTGGCCTCTACTTTCCTGTCTGTGAGACAGAGACCTTGATTCCACATGTTTAATGCCTTTTGTGAATGGATTTAGGTTCTGACTACAAGTAAGCAGAGATGGGACCAGAGACAAAATCTCCCAACGGTTCCTCTAAAATGGATATAAGTGAAAGTGTGGCCCCTTTCTGCAATTGCACATCATGCTCGAGGAAAGCAAGAATAGCTTCTGCTTTGCTGTTCGTTTGTTTTCTTGTCTAAAATGCTAGTCGGCTGCAGTTCAGGCCCGGTAACCCCTACCGTGGAATAATTTGGTGCCTGTAGCAGTCCCACTTACTAGTCATCATAGAAGAAGAAAGGTCCACCTCACTTCACACATAATAGTCACATATTTGGCAGACTAAGTGTTCTGACAAGCTGATGGCATTTGACAGGAGGGGGGTGAGTTGGCTTTCCTGGGTAAGGGCTGGCAAAGCCAGCCTGGTTCACTCAACACCAGCCCATTGAACACGAGGAAGTGGGACCTCAGGTCTCTATTAGAAATTCACCTGCATGAAAGAGGGTTGACCACCACTTGAAATTGCACTCAATAAACACTTGCAAATCCAGGGTCCCTGTGCCAGGCTCTGTGCTAAGAAGTATGTGAGTAAGGGGTCTTTATCTTTTCCCCTCCATGGACCTTTTTAGTAGAAGCCGCGGTGTGGGCGCTGCCTTATCTGTTTGCATGCATGTTGTTTTAAGGATATCAAGTGTTAACACAAGGACAGGTCAGGAGATGGAAGGCACTGTTATTAGCGGCAGCTGCCCTCATAAGTTGTTACAGGGTTCAGGGAAACACTAATAGATAAACAAGGTCGACAGGAACACCAGGGGCCAGTTCAGAATGTCCCAAAGTGGACAAGCCTTAGCCAGGCCTTTCTTTCCCAAAACAGCAAATAAAAAGCAATGGTATTGATATTCAGGGTAGGTAAACTATATACTGAAGGAAGAATGCCTTTACCCCTGCTTGTCTCAGGACAAGGGGGTGATTTACAAGCTGCCCTCTGCACAGAGATGGTACAATAGACATGATCCGTGAGCACTTACACTTGACCTTTGGGGTATTTCTTCTTTTCAGTAATGAAGGGGAGTGCTAAGTCAGGTCTATGAATTCCAGTAATGGGCACTGTCAGCATTTAGTGAGAATGAACGTTGTGACAGCATGTCAAGTGCCTTACGTGCAGTGCCTAATTTAATTTCTACAATTATTCTGGAAAGTATTATTTATCGTTTCCACTTCACAGAGAGGTAAACTGAGGCTCAAAGAGACAAGCGTGTCAAGTGCTTTATATGCACCGCCTAATTTACTACCTATAATTATTGTAGGCAGTATCAGTTATTATTTCCCCTTCATAGAGAGGGAAACTGAGGCTCAGAAATCAAGTTACTTGCCCAAGTTCTCCATGGGGAACTTGGTCTTGAGCGTTGATCTATTGAAACTAGGGTGATCGAGAAACTAGGGCGATCGATTCATTGCAGTCTACATGAGACTTTCTTGGCGTCAGCGCCGAAAGCCCACATCCTGGGAACCCCCTCAGTGCCAGGCAAAGTAGGATGGTTGGTCACCCAACTCAGAACTCACACCATGGGCCATTCAGTATCCTGTAGGATAAAAATAAGGAGGTTTAGGGGCACCTGGGTAGCTTGGTTGGTAGAGCATTCCACTTCAGCTCTGGTCAGGATCTCACAGTTTGTGAGTTCGAGCCTTGCATTGGGCTCGCTGCTGTCAGCCCAAAGCTCGCTTGGATCCTCTGTCCCCTTCTCTCTGCCCCTTTCCTGCTTGTACTCTCTCAAAAATAAACATTTTTTAAAGAAAAATGGGGGTTGAGGTTAGAGACTCAGACTTGAGTCCCCTAACTGCAGAAAGCTGTAGCTCTCATATATGATCTCTAAAGCTGTACCGTTTAGAGCGTGGTTGGCGGACCAGCGGCACTGACAGCACCTGAGAGGCAGAATCACAGGCCACAACCACACCTACGGAATCAAGAGCTACATTTTATTATGATCCTCAGGTGATATGTATGAACATTCAATTTCAAGAAGTATAGTTCTAAATTCCTTTCCAGAACCATACCACCATGCTTCTGAACCTCTTTTGGGTGCCAGCTCCATTAAGAACTCCAGGTAGAAAAGAGGGGGCCCATCTCCTGGGGACTTCCACTCCTGAAGCAAGGGGGCAGCACAGGGTGGCTGTAATCAGGCCCAGACTTTAGGCCATGGGATGATTTCCCTAAGGGGAGTGAGCGTGCGAAGGGAGAAAGAACACAGGCTTTGGATTCAGGTGAACTTGGGATGGATTCCTGACCTGGCTGCCAGGGTGAGCTGGGGCAAGTTGAGAACTCCTAGCATAGAGGACTTGCTCTGTAAAGTGGTTAATATTACCCATCTCAATGGTTTTCAATTCTGTCTGTCCTTCTAGGCACTCAATCTAGGCACTTTAAAAGAATCAATCTAGGCACTTTAAAAGAAAATGCAGATTCCCGAGCTCCGCTCCCATAGACGTAGATTTAATTGGATCGTAGTGAGGCCTTGACAATAGCATCTATTTAGACTTCCCCCAGGGAATTCCTTTATGCAGTCAGGATTTAATGTTTATTTATTTTTGAGAAAGAGAGAGAGAGACAGAAGGAGAGAGAGAGAGAGAGAGAGAGAGCGAAAGTGTGTGCAGGGAAGAGGAGAGAGAGGGGGAGACACATCCAAAGCAGGCTCCAGGCTCTGAGCTGTCAGCACAGAGCCCAAAGCGGGGCTCGAACTCATGGACTGCGAGATCATGACCTGAGCTGAAGTCACACACTTAATCGACTGAGCCACCCAGGCGCCCCTGTGTAGCCAGGATTTAGATCCACTGGTCATCTCTCAAGCATGGTGGTGAGGTGCAATGAATTAAGTCATGCCAGTGCCTGGCACAAAGCAGGCACTCAGGCTGTCAACCCTTCTCTGGTCAGTACTGACGCATCACCTGTCAGCACCGGGACTGCTCTCCACAAATGGGAGTTGGGAAACACTCTCAGGAAACCAAGAGGTCCATAAAGTCCATTCTTTGGGCTTCTCACTATAACTTTCTTACTTATTAAGCATTTTAAAGGTAGGAAAAAACCAAGTCGCTGTGTTAAAAAGAAAAAAAAAAGTAATTTACCAAAAGGTAGGTGTTTTGAATCTTGAACTTTTTTAAAAAAAGAAAAAAGAGGGGCGCCTGGGTGGCTCAGTTGGTTAAGCGGCCAACTTCGGCTCAGGTCATGATCTCATGGTCTGTGAGTTCGAGCCCCACGTTGGGCTCTGTGCTGACGGCTCAGAGCCTGGAGCCTGCTTCGGATTCTGTATCTCCCTCTCTCTCTGCCCTTCTGCTCACACTCTGTCTCCATGTCTCTCAAAAATAAATAAATGTTAAAAAAAAAAGAAAATATATATATATTTATATATATCGCCTTCTAAAATACCTTTTAACATTCTGATAAGTGCCTCCTAAGAATTCCCAGAGCCCTCTAAGGTATATCTCACCATCACTCAGGACAGCTAATTGAAACATCTGGTGGTAACCATGTGCCTTCCGCGTCATGCATCGTGCAGTCACTGCGGTGATGCCTCTAAACAAGGGCACCATAAGTTATGAACTGTCACAGGGCTTTACAAGAAGGCGTTGGGAGAGATGCTAATGATGCCATACAGGAAGGGCAGAATGTTTTGCCTTAATTTCTTTTTTCTTTAATAGCAGGGCCGGTCAGCCAAAGAAATCAGTCTTTTAAAGTCCAGCAACACATAGAAGGATAGGTAAAAATCGATATCAAATCCCTCTTCCCTTCCCAAGCAACTATTAATAAACTCCCTCAGCTTTCAACGTGTCTATTCCCGTTAGAGTCTGGACAGGAAGGAAAATGGGGGCAGAGAATCTTTACGGAGGGTTTACTGCCCAGCTCACTTTCTCTCCCCTGCCTTTGGTCCTGCAATTTCCCTTTGTTATAAAGCAATAACAAAGAACAGATCATATATGGCCTCACAGGTACATCTGACCCCACCATGCAAGGGGCTATGTGAGGAGGTACCCAAATGTTTCCTTTCTCCATGCACTCAGAGATCGCTCCTGGAATGCTAAACTGCATAGCTGAACATGTATTTCCAAGTTATTATTTTTTCAAGCTCTGCTCTCTCTAATTCACTCAGTTTTTCACATCCTCATAACAAGGCCCATTCACATGGTGCTTTGCATATTGTGAAGCTTGCATTCAACAACTCATTGAACCTCGCTGCCAGACAGACTCTTAAACCCACTGTATAAATGAAAAAGTTGATGCAGAGACAGATTTACTAATTTGTCCACCATCACAGTACTGGAAAGTGGCAAAGTAGGTCCATGAACCTGGAGGCTTGGTGGGGGCTGCTGAAAACTCTTCAACTCTATTCCTTTCCCTCTTACTTGCATCTCTCCAAACCAAACCTCCTGCTGAAAATTGAGATGTTTCTGCAGAGACACTGTCTCATATCAAGTGCCACTCCTATCAGGTGTAAGATCTCTTTCCAGGTCCTTGGCCAGTTTACCCTGAGGTCTATTTCCTGAACTTTCCCTGGACTGCCCAGGAGCTGACACCTGCAAGGTGCACTGCCCACGCCACCTGGCCTCTGGCTCGATTCCACCAATGAGGGACAAAGGCAGCGTACTGGAGGGGGGCAAAAGGGAGAAGCCAGGGTACTTCTCTGTCTCTCTCCATGCCTAAGGTTGAGTCCTTCCACCTCCAATGTCTTAGGCCTGCCAGGACTCCAGCTCCTACCAGGAGACCCTGGGCCCTGGCCTTCAGGACCACGTCTCCTGTCTTTCCATCTTACAACTACCAGTTTCTTGCTATTGCTAATCTCTGGGTTGCCTCACCAGCCCCCATATGGCCTCCCAGCAATTCTATCATCCGTATAATAAATCACCTGCATTAACATCCTTCTTTGTGAATTCGTTATCATGGTTCCTGTTTTCTGATTTGACCCCAAGAGACATAATCACCTTTTTTCCATTTTTAGACATTTGTATATTGGGTCGAATACAGAGGGAAAAAGTAGGGAAGAATCAAATTTTACTGGCTGCTTACCATGTACTTCCTGGGGCTTGGCATTTTTATATGCCTTGTATATTTTCGGCCTCAAAATAGAACTGTGGGAAACATATTATCATTATTCTTCTTTTACAAAAATCTGGATATCAAATATGTGAGGTGACTTGCCCAAGAATACGGAGCCAGTAAAAGGCTCAGTTAAAGTCTAACATGGGCCATTTTTTTTTCTCTTTATCAGTCACAGAATCAAGACCAGGCTGGGCTGCATATTGAACACCCAAACACTGGAGACGGTGTCACTGTAAATATCGAAGTTTGTAGCACAAACGACTTGGAATTTTTCCTTTTAGAAGCATGGAGTTAAATAGTGACACAGCAGGAATATACAGCCGTCTAATTAATACAACCCTTAATATCTAATGCTGCCTTGGAAAAACAGAGGCAGTGGAGAAAGCCGAGTCCTGCCTGAGGCTGATTAGTACTCTAATATTCTACTTGTGTTTATTAGTAATTATTTGACACAAAAAACAAAGCAGAATAAAAAAGTATGAATTGTCAGGCCTCTGTTATTACTTTTGATTTTTCAAAGTCAAAACACAAATATATCTTATTTCCCAACCATGTGTCTTCATTTCTTTAGCTATCAGCTGGAATATTTTTTCCTAGCATTGTTATTACAAATAACCCTCCATTCACAGAAAACATTCCCCTCTACTCTTCTGTGAGGAGAAAAGAGCACGGAAGTAAGCCTCTGAAGGACCAAATTGGAGTCTTGGCCTTCAGGTTTACCAGCTGTGTGACCTTGAGAATGTTCTTGCAGTCACTGGAGGCTCAAATTCCTCATCTCAAAATAGAAATAATTATATTTTATCTACCTCCTGCAATGGGTCATTCTAAGGATTAAAAACAGCATAATGTTGGTGCATTTTGAAAAATACAAATTGCAACGTAAGTGTTTATCAAAGTACGTCTGCACACGTTGTGGCATTTTTGTCCTCAGAGCAATCTGCCACAAGCTCTTTCTCTCATCAGCAAAACACACGAATATGAAAAAGGTAGGTGGGAAGCACATTTTCACACAAGCCTGGCAAAGAGCAGTCCAAACGATCTCCATTTTCTGCAGCTTTCACAAATGACAGTCTTCAAAATCGGTGGCCTCCTGGACGTTCTGGTCACTCGCACAGAGTGGGCTTCCCTGCCTATCCTCGCCTTGCGGCAAGAGGATGTCAACATCAGGGCAAACTCCCTGAAGCCAAGTACAGCTGAGAACCAAAGTTGTGATCAAGCAAACGGAAAACAAAGTGCAGTTCTGCCACCTTGCATGGTGACCTTAGGTATTCTTCAGACGTTTTTGTACATGGGTCTTAATGTTCTAGAAATCTGTTACTCTTTACAGTGCAGAGTTCTATGAAGAAAGAAGTAAAAAAGACTGTAGCATTCCCTTCATTTATTTTCAGATCAAATTTCTAAGGACTAATTCTTACTGTCAAAGATTAAAAAAAAAAAAAAAAGGCAGCTAAAATGTTTCGGGAGCCAAGAAGAGTGTTTGTCAACACACACAGACCAGTCTTCATGTGGAACCTCAGGCTGAAGGGGTCTGCTGAGGAAGTGAATTCCCGTCCTCCCTGATTCTCCAACCCACTCAGTCGTGTACAAGCAACACCTATGTGCCTGGCACTAAGCTAAACAGAGTGCTGAGGACACACATCGAACTCGATCCATCCTGTGAAAGAACTCTGAGCCAACCAGCCCCGCTCCCGCCCCACAGCCCTCCGCTCCCACCAGGCACAGTGATGCTCTGGGGCAGACGGCTTTTGCTCGGAGCTCCAAGCCTGACACCGCTGTCTCCCTCCTGACCTTGGCCAGGTTACATTTCTCTGTTCTCCTTACTTACAGAAATTGTGATACTGCCAGGGTAGAAAGAAGAGAAAACTGAAAGGCACACAAGGAGAAGGGGTTCGGGGTTCGGCGCATCCGATCCAGGGCTCCGATGGAGGTTTGCCTGTATTTCAGGTTTTGGAGTCAAGAGGGTTTCACGGAAATACCCTAGATTTTAAAAGCTGGGTGAACCTGAAGCTCACGTGCGATGAAGCCCGACTTCCAGCTGCTTTATAATGATTTTAATGCTGTGACAGAGCAAAGCGTCTTCCTATTTTCAACCCTAGCAATTTGGTTCAAGCATGATCTCAACCGCTTTAAGCTTTGATATTTCTAGCCACCTCTCATGCTGTATTTTCTCTTAATGCCACCAATCATGTGTGAAATTCTGTTGCAAAACTAATCTTTGTGGGAAATGATATGTAATGGCTTTTTTTAAAGGGAGTCAGAGAGAAAGAGAGGGCAGCTGCTATGACCTTTGTTGTTTTTTTGACATGTTTTTCATAGTATAATACACATGGAAACATCTCTTTCTCAAGGTCAAAGTAGAGATGGGTTTCTGCTTATACAAGCATCATTCCCTCTGAAGCCGAAAAAGGCTTGAAAATTACCCTTATGACTTGATTTTTAAAACCTCTGATGTATATAATGGTTGTTAAACTTGAAGCCAACTATGCTAAAAAAAATAGTTTAATATCCATCTTGGTCAACCAATACTTAATGTTTTACCTTTTCAATGACATGAAAAGATTTAGGAATACATAAAAGATGTGAATGAGGAAAAAAATTGAATGTTTACTGTAAAAAGGCACTATTTGATGCTCGAGTGTGAAACACGCACACACATACATACACACAAGCCTAGGCATCTTGTCTTATCAGGGGAGGTTTTAGTCAAAAGCAGCTGTGGCCAAATCTTCTGGAATGGAAGTCAGAAACCACTAATTTAAATTTTTCATTTGTTTTTTGGAACAATTATGCCACCCACAAAATGGTAACTTTGCAAGTCGTCATTATCTCATGAATTTTGGAACTTATCCCTTAAATAAACCCATCTCATTTCCATATAATTACAGCAACTAATAAAGTCCTTAAAAATATATTTTTTTGCTCAAAATTTAAGAGTGTAATAAGGATTCCATGTTTCTGGCACATTGATCAAATTGGGAATTCATTTCCTTAAAATAAGGGCTTCATATGAATTTAAAAGAGAACTTGTCTTGAGGAAGAAATCTTTATGGTTTTCGAAGTCCTGTTAGGTTTGTGGTTCCTGCATTTGATCCCTCTGACAGTAATCACCTGTCATGTTCTCCATCCCTGTTATGTAGTAATTTACTGCACGTCCTTTAGATTCATTTGTAATAAAACATAATGGCAATGACTTCACGCTTTAAAAGGGGAATCTGCAGTAACAAGTGCCTTCCTGAGTTATTCTTTCCTCCTGTCAGCCTCAGGAAGATAGAAACACCTCCAGAGTGTTTAGAAAGACTCTAGTGGACCTAATTCCCCATAACAGATCACTCAGTACAAACTAATTAGGACGAGTTAAATGTTTCTACTGAAAACACGAAAAAAAGTGGAATGTTCTTCTCTGCCGCCTGCTGTTTTCTGCTCATTTCCTTGTCCATAACCTTGCTGCTTAACTGTTTTCCTAACATACTGCTTTAGAGGTGAAACTTGATGGTCCAGCCACAACCAAAGGTGTAAATGCTGACGTGAGAATGTTCTATACATCCCAGGGGAAAAACAAAAGTCTTTCTTATGACAATGTACAAATTGTCTATTACAGGCTGGGGAATAGGTTTCTGGTCTAGAATTTTCCTACTAGTTTTTTGTTTGTTTTTGTTTTTTGTTTTTCCTAGATGTTGTATTATAAGATTCCTCAGTCAAGTATTTCTTGAAATGATCAGCATGTCACTAAGAAATTTTTCCTATTTTTCTCAGGCATTTTAAGGCAGACAGCCGATCGACAACGAACGCCAAGCTGAACTTGAATGGCTCTTTCACACTTTGTGGTTGTGTTCGCCCTTTTCTCCAGGTTTACTGAACACACCGTGAACAATAGCATTGAGTGGGCGCTAATATTTGTCTCTCAGTTCTGCTCATTTGTGTCAGGTGTATCATTCCCTTTTTCCAGAGCATTCTCATGGAGCAAGCCCCAGTCTCTCATTGGCTGTGAGCTCCCCAGAGTCTCCATCTGGTTGACTCCGGCCTGAAAATATCTTTAGTTTCAGCCCCATAGAACGTCCTCAGTGTGTTCAGCCTCCGATTTTCTCTCCTGATGGCGAAGGGCGGAGACATGGCACCTCTCTGACCAACCATGGACAATTTGTGAGGTTGACATGACCACTGGCAACGACTCACCACTCCAGCAGTGGAGAAATGTGCTGGGCCAGATGGAAAGGGGAGATGATTCAGACATACGGTGCTTCGAGCTGGAGAGAGTACATGGTTACAACCTTCTGCCAGGCTCTGACAAATAGCCAGGATGCACTCAAGCAAAGACCGTGCCCTTCATACCAGCACACTCCTGTTAACCAAACTGTAACCCAGTAGCTCAGGTCCGTTGTACTGACAACCACCCACAGCCTCTCTTCCTTAATCTGAGGAGAAGCCTCCCAGCTGTCTTGCTTTTATTTCTGGATAAATTATTGATGGCTACTCATCCTTGGCACATGTAATTTTTAACTATGTAAAATATTTATGGGGGTGGGGAGGGAATTTCAGGAGTATTTATTATTTTCCCTGGCTTTTACTGTAATCCCAATCGGGCTGCTGACTGGGATTTTCCTTGCTCCTTTCTCCTCTGCGAGCCTTATTTTTAACTCCAAGTAATGAATGCAAGATCGATAGCATAAGTAACAAAAGTATCCACGGTGACTGAACAGCAAACTCTTAAATCACTGCACGGTAAGTGCAAAGGAACAATTATTGAAAACACTGCACTAAAATTTCAATAGGAGATAAGAGTGAGGCTTAAGTCATTAAAAAGGTCCATTAGTCTTGTAAGTCTGAGACGGCACACTCAAAACCTGAGCTATTCTTGAGAAGTGGGACCATTACATATTCCACCAACTTGCACACAAGGAACAGACGCTAACTGAGCAAGAGTAGGCTGCAACTGTCCAGTCCTAAAGGTGACAGAAAGCAGGTAGGCAGTGATTCTTCGGTTTGAAGGGGGGTATTGAGCAATACTGACAAATTAGATGATTTATAAGGGAAACAAATATCCTGCTTGCATATCAGTTTCCCTGGTGTTACGGCATCACCATGTTCTTTATCACTCCCTGTTGGAGAGGCAAACACAAGTCTTCTAACGCCTCCATTCCATTCCCACAAATCCCCAGAAAAGCCTGTGAAGGCAGTCCCACTTTTTCTTTGTCCATGTCCTCCCTGACTCAGTTCAAAATTGAAGAAGAAAGTAACGGGCAACCAAACTACAAAGTGAAAGTATTGTTTTGAAAAATTACCTGAAATAGCTAAAATGTTGGATATATATAGACACCCACAAACACGCGAATACACATACACACACACACACACACACACAAACACATACATATATACATAGTCTTAGAGATTTGCAAACATCAACATGCTATTGAATCTTGGAAATGCCTGGATTGTTTCGCTCAGTTCCTCTTGCTCTAGCTCTTAGACCATGCGTTTTATTAGAGACAGGGTGGGCTCTCGGAGTTCTGAACCGCCTGAGCGAGGGGCTGCATGGTGTAACCTGAAATAAATGGCATTCCTGAATCCACATGATTTCCTCCAGGAATAGAAAAATGTATCTCATGCCGGAATCTTGGTAAGACTGAGCCATGCTCATGACACAGAGGGCAACTTCAGCTTTGTCTTTCAAAGAGTATAGTTTCCTCTGAAGCAGGACATCGCATTTCAATTTGTACTATTAAAAACTTGCATTACGTGGTGAAACTAATTGCCCAGTGAATCACCCGGCTTTACGAGACAGCTGGACTAGCCTACCGTAAACGTGAGCTAGCCCAGTGAACATTTCTCCAACAGCTACATGATAATCCAGTATAGCATGGATGGCCACCGACCAGTACTTTTAGACTATGCGACTCCCCTGGCTAACCCTCCTTCCTCACCATAATCACATAAGGAATTGTTGCAAGAGGCTACAAACCTAAAATTATAACCTACTTCCTATCTCTCAATATCATCACAGATGCCGAAATTTTATTTTGTCCAAAAGACAGATTATGTCTACAAGACTTTCCATTTATCAAAAATATATTCATGATAAACACTTGCTGTGTTATCAATACCCAATAAACAAACTTGACCACCTCCATCACTACCCCTGGAAAGAGGTGTTGTTTAACTCCGCATTTGTCTTGAATTTGGCTATGAAATCAGGATTGTTTCTTCCAAATCAATTTTAGTTATTTTTAAGACTTCTTTTCTAATATGACACAAATTATAGGGAAGTCAAAACCGCTGTCAAGACAACTAAAGGCATTCAGCTTCTGTTACTTGTGTTCCTCCCGTAGTTTCACGAATGTTTCAAAGTCTCAAGAAAACAAAACAAAGCAAATAGTACACACAGAAATAAACGCCCAAGAAACTAATACTCCCCCAACACAAATTTATCTAAAGACCTCCTTAATCTAAAAAAATGACTCTAGATCTCAGATTTAAAGCAAACCAAGAAATCACCCAGAGCATTTGCATCTTGGAATCCTTCCCTGGCCCCTCTCCAGCTGTTCTCACAAACCTTTGAATATCAGATAAATGCCCTCAGATGATGACGTGCGATGGCACTTACAGAAGGAAAGCATAACTTCGGGGAGGAGGGAAGGATATTCAGTCCCAATCCTTGGCTGCTTCTTATGTAGTGAACGGGATGTGCCTCCTCTCCCAGCAGTAAGTTGCAGCGTTACAGTCCGAACACACAGCTCCCAGCCCGCTTACAGTGTTCCACTGATAGCCCAGATCTAAGCCTCAACATGTTTTCTGGAAACGCAGGGCAGCTCAGCTGAAAATCTTAAGGGAGGTTTCCACCGTGGCGCACAAACTGCAGAAATATTTAGCAGCTCCGAGACCTCTAAAGCTTTAAAATACTATGCAATTTGTGCGAGGCTGTTCTAGCCAGAAGGAAAATGGGATGGTATAGAGAGCAGCGGCCTCAGCTGCTCAAATACTGCACACCAAAGAATGTTTTCCCTTTTTGGCTCAGAATTAGGGAAAAACCAAAATGCTTAATGAAACAGTGATACTGACTAAGATTCCACAGCATCCATAGGATAGGAACTTAGTTCTACATTCCATTGAGTTAGCTCATGACTTCCCACTCCGCACCGTTTCTCCTTCACCTAGCCAAAAAAGCCAACTTCATGCAGACAAATCAAGGCAAAGTTTATCCACCCCCACCCCGCTTCCTTTCTTTTCCAACTTAAACTCATACACGGCTAATAAACAGCCCCAATTCTAGCACAAAGGGAGCTTTGAAGGCTGCACCAGCTTGCTCCTCCGCTTGCCAAGTGGAGGTAGGTTTAATATGATGTATTCTCGCGGCTTAAAGATTTTTTTTTTAAAGGGCTGGTCTGCCCGGGTGAAGAGCTGGACACCCCCAGAATTACATCATCAGAGTTCACACTCACCAAAATACATTATGTTTCTCATTAATCAGACAGCTGGAACCCCACCGCGGCGTCTTCAGCATCAGCTCGTACCCAAGGCTGACACGCAGAGCAGAGCCGTTTCATGCTACACTCGGAGGAAATGTCCCCGGCGTGGAGAGCAGCGGGCGCCGAGCGTGCCTCTTCCGCGGGATGAGCGAGCGCCTTGCAGGCTGCCTTTCCCGGGCTACGATCCCCGGCGGCTGGAGCGTGCGCTCCGGCTGCCTGCTGCACTGCCCATCCTTACTGTAATCCGACTCCTCCTTGCGATGTCCTTGCCGCGCCTGTGACATCAGGACTGAGAGTACTACAAACAGACCCCCCCACCCCACCGCACCCCACCCCCGGTTAGCAGCGGCTCCATGAGGTGCTCCGATTGCCTGCCTGGACCAACCATGGCTCTCGGGAAGCTTTGACGAGCCCGGAGACCTGGGAGGGGGCGGAGTGCGGGGCGCAGGAGGCTCTCTTAAAGAGAGCAGGGTCTCCGGGTCCACAGGGGAGCACACAGGGGAAATTCACCACGGGGGCGGGAGGGGAAGAGGTGAAGGCGAGTTCTGCCATTAACGTGTCATTAGACAACACACTTTTATCCCGCCCCTCCCGTGAATGTCACCATGCTCGCCAAAATTTAGGCTGCCACCCTAAGTTACAAAAGCAGTGGGGGGAAAGGCATGGTGCCCCGTGTCTGCATTCTCTTCGCTGTGGGTTTGGGGGTTTGTTACTTGTGATGTTTCTGCCTAAGAGAAATAAAACATTCAAGGGTCCATTGCTACGGTAATAGAGGTAGTCCCTTAGAAATGACCAGATCAAAGAACTAGTACTTGGGGAAGAGTTATTTTCATTTCTTTAGTATATTCTGAGCCAGGGTAATAGAGAAATGTAAAGAAAAATAACGTGATAGAAGTCACCCCTCGGGTTCACAAGATCACATTTGCTGCTTCCCCTGGATGGTAGTAGAAAGCACACTGAGGCTGAAATGATCTTTGACCCTTAAAGAGGAGAGACAGTTTAGCCTTAAAGACCAGCAAGATGGTCATCATTCAAGTCCGCTCACCAGGATAACATAGACACACCCACACACAAGCGCACGCAAACTCGCATTAAATTTGAGAGGAGCCATCAAGAAAAGCAAAGCTTAGCAAAGCCTCTGGCTCCTCCAATGGTCTAATGAATCGCAGTCCTTATGTTACATAGAAAAGGATGTTAGAAAGAAATCCCTGAAAGTGGAGCTGATTAATACTTAAATGCTCAGCATGGAAAATAAACCCATAAAACACGTTCGGTGTCCTAAGGACTCATCACTGAGGCATCCAGCTTACCGACGGACTATCAAAACTTAAAAATTTCCAGAAAAATCTATAAAATGAAGAGCTGGAGATAACAAAGGAACTAGAGCCTATAGAAGGAAGCAACCGATCTATTTTCAATACAGGTTTCCATAAGCTATGGTAGCAAATATTTCTACGTTGTGATATTAAAATATTCCGTGGTCTTTCCTTGCACAATCCTGTCTCTGTTGGTAGATTTAATGCGTATTTGAACTAGTGGGCTGCAGCTCATAATGGCAGTTTGCTGTGCAATCTCCCAAAAAAATAAAAAGCTAAACCCTCTATTTCCTCTCTGTGAAAAACAGTACTAGGACCCATATCCCCTCTCACGATGGGGTATAAAAAATTTGGCGAATGTAAATGGGTAATCACACAAAAATCAGAAATCTTACTAGGAGTCTTGGGATAAATCTAGTGATTTTTTTTTTTTTTTTAAGAAATACTCTTCATTGAAAGCAATTTGGAGAAAGAAAATTCAAATAATAAAGAATACTTTTTTACTCCTTTTTAAAAATTAGAAATAAAAAGAATGTTACAGGAAAATACTGAAGGAAACACATAAGTGTTTTTCCTTTTGGACAGATGGAAATCGTCCAAAAGTACAATTAATGGCCCTTCCCTCAGGCAAAAGAACCATCTGTGGTAGAGCTTATTCATGAAGCTCATGAGCTGTCCTGACCTCCTACAAGGGCTAGGGGGCACTGTAGTTTAATGCTAGAGTTTTTGGTCCTTTTGTGTTCCTGTAGTTCGAAGATGCAAACATTGAGAGTTGAGTTTAAAGCAGGAGGTTTAAGACACGAAAGGACTGTCTTAATAATTAATAACACCTTACATTTTCATGGCATTTTGCAGTTACAAGGGACTTTCACTTATGCCATCTTTCTTTCTAACAAACTGGCATATAAAAAGGCGGATATTATCAATGTCCTGATGTACAGGACACTGAAGACAAATGAACCTGAGGCTCGGAGACTTTAAGCAATTTTCTCAATGGTGCAGTCAGGAAAGTATAATTGTCTTCTTATTTGTATGTGGAATTTATGTAGGCATTCCCAGGAGATTTCTTTATTCAAAGAAATAAATTATAAATTACCCATTTAGAGTGGCTTGAGTAAAGGTCTTCCCCAATTAAGTTATATTACCGAGTCTTCCAGAAAAAAATACATATCTACATGGGCACGAATATACAAGCAGAGAGTATATGATAATAAAATATTCCACCCTCTGCCTGGTCTATAGAGGATCATTCCTGAGAGCTGCATGTAGTCTCTGGAAAAGTATGGCATCCGAGAGGCAACTGACTGTTACATCCATGCAATGGAATTCTGTTCCACCAAAAAAAGGAAGGCATCTGGTTTATTTAAAGGTGTATGCCTCACCCTTATCCAATTAAGGGTTAGCTGGAAGATCAAGGCCTCGGATAGAAATATCAGTGCCTATTTCTGGATGGAAAACGAGTGATTTTTATTTTAATTTTATACTTTTTATCGTTTCCTCTAAAATTATTTGCATGCATTATATTTATAAAGGAAAAAAAAACTGCGACTATTTTTATTTTAAAACAGAAGAGCATACAAATAAAGGCATAGCTGATGTTGGCTAGACATGGGGTTGCAGACATGCCAGCTGTGCCTGAGAGATGCTTCTACATGTCATGTCCGGGAGAGGCCCCAGCAGCTTGCAGGGACAGATCTAGTTCACACTCTTGACCTTTATCTGTCTCTAAGCAGGTCTGAGAAGTTGGGGGACCCTAAGGGGGAATGTGATCACTTCTTGCCAGATAGTAATACCTTTCAGGATTAAAACAAAAGATGCCCTAAAAACAGTTACATGTTTTGAGTGAAAAAACATTATGGTAAAGAGGAGAATTCTCCCTGCTCAGATAGCTGCCAGTCCGGATACCTTATCACCAAATCTTGCTCAAAAATTTGTCGGAGAGGGGTGTCTGGGTAGTTCAGTCAGTTAAGCGTCAGACTCTCGGTTTCAGTTCAGGTCATGATCTCGTAGTTCATGAGTTTGAGCCCTGCATGGAGCTCCATGCTGGCAGTGCAGAACCTGCTTGGGATTCTCTCTCTCCCTCCATCTCTCTGCCCCTCTCCCACTCACACGGTCTCCGTCTCACTCAAAATAAATTAAAAAAAAATTTTAATAGTTTGTCAGAGTAGTTTCCCTCCGTAAGAGTTGTCACTGTCTGACACACTACCGTAAACATCTATTTACCTGCATCTCTTCCCACCGGAATATAATCTCCATGAGGGCAGGGAGATTGGTTTGTTGTTCACTGCTATATCCACCAACCCTACGAGGGTACCTGGCACTCGTTCCTACTCAATAAATATTTGTGAACGAATGAGTGAACATATTGAATACAATCACATTATGTGTAAAACATCATACTTTTCTGCATGCTTACATTCAGTTCTTTGAAGTTGATAGTATTTTATGCAAAATGTTTATACAAATTGAATTTGTCCATGCTTAGCAGCAGCTGTTCTTAAATTCCATGCAATACAGAAGCCAGGTGGTACTGCAGGCCACAGTGTGTGAGCTTGCTTGTCCTCTCGAGTTCTCATAGCTGAATGCAGCAGCAATTTAGCACTGAGTTAGCACAGCCTAGCCGCGTCTTCCATGCCTTCCCCTGAGCCTTAGTTTAGTCCACTTTCATTTCTTACTATATTGCAGCAATAAAATTTTATCCAGTGTTCCTAATTCCAGGCTTGCCCACATCCAATCCATTCTCCATGTAAGATCATTATTATCTTCTAATAATAAAATAACATTGTCAAATACACTTGAAATTTAAAAAAAAAATAAATGCAGTCAAATAGGTCACACGGAGCCTAATTCAGTTGGACTTTGTAGGTCATATTATAAGGATCTTGACTTTTTTCCGACTTAGAGAGGATGCCTTTGGAATATCATGATTTGACATATTTTAATGGGTTTACTATGACTGATGCATGGGAGAGTGGATAAAAGGAAGCAAGGGCAGGTGCAAGGTGATGATTTAGGAAGACTTTGTGACAATCTAGAAAAGAGACGATGACTTGGATCGGGGCAGGAGCAGTGGAGGTAGCAAAACGTGATCAGAGTCCACATGCATGTCAAAATAGGTCAGTAGGTTTTCCTGTGGGCTGGATAGATAATAGAAGAGAAATAAAAAAAATAATAATAATAGGTCACAAAGATCTGGGGACTGAGCAGTTGGAAGGATGGGATTTCTACTAACTGATTTGGAGAAGGCTGTGAAAGAACATGCTTTGGGTAGGGGGATTAGCAGGTGGTCAATGTGGGGCTCCTTAGTTTAAGATTCTATTGTATATTCAAGTGGAAAGATTCTATAGGAGTTTGGATGTATGGGTCTGGAGTTCAGAGGAGAAGTTTGGGCTTGATATTTAAATGTGAAAGTCATCACTTTATAGATGGTAATTAAATCCATGAGGCCAGATGGTCTCTTCAAAGGAGTATTCAACTTTAGGAGAGAAGAGGGTCAACACTGAGCTCTGGGACACTGTAAAAGCAAGAGGCCAAATATATGGGTACTTAGGGACCGAATGTTTGTTGAAGCATAACAATTTGTTGAATGAATATTTATTGACATATGAATGACATGTCAAGGAAAGATCTTGATTTTAAGCTTGAGTTTGCCTTTGTCTGAAATATCGCCAACCACGGTTAAGAAAGTTTGAAAAGGGGAGAAAGACGTAATTGGTCTATATGAGAACGAATGCCTAGTTCAATTAATCCGTTAGTGTTTTTGATGAAATTTTTAGATTGTGTAGACATCGCCGTAAACTCATAAATCATTTTTGTTCCTAGATTGTCACTTGATACTTCCATTGAAATTAATGCCCAGGAACCTTAGTCTGGAAAATAAATTGCCTACAAGAAAAGAAGTGCTAATACTGAGCTCAGAATAAAGAAACTATTAATACTATAATATTCCAAAATTCTGTCTATTTGAATTTCTCTGATTTTGGAGACGTCCAATAAATCCCTTCTATATGTAGTCCTGTCTATTCTGATAGTCAGTTAATAGAGACTTTTTTACAATATTTAGTAACTAGCATTGTGAGCCCTCTTTGAATTCTTACCTTGGAACTGGCATGTTTATTTATTTAACATATAGTTATTGGGTACTCATGTCTCAAGTACTGTTCTAGGTGCTCAAGTCACATTGATGAAATTGCAGAACTCTCTGTCTACAAGAAGCTTACATTCTATGAGATTCTGCTTATGAGCTTATCTTGTAGAGTTTGGAACATCTTCCGCCTTTCTCCATGCAGAGACAAGGACCTATCCTTTTTCTCATTCATTCATCGACGACACTTTATTGCTTCTTTCAGTAGAATGGGCATGAGGGAAGTCGCATGTCTCCCATGTTCATGCTGCATCTAGTGTCTAAACAAGAGCAGGTATGCAATAAATATTTATCGAGTAAGTAAATAAATATCTCAAAAGTCTTCTACCTCTGGATGATGTTCCATTCTGATCTTACTAAGAAAATAGTTATATTCTACCAGGAATGCCCTTTTGTCTTCCCCTTTGTCTAGATACTTATATTCATCATCCCAAACTGCTCAGATATTTGATTTTCTAAGAAGTCTTCCCTGGGGGACACCTGGGGGGCTTAGTCGGTGACGCATCAAACTCTTCGTTTCTGCTCATGTCATGATCTCCCAGTTTGTGGGATCGAGCTCCCAAATCGGGGACTCTCAGGACAGAGCCTGCTTGGCATTCTCTCTTTCCCTATCTCTGTGTCCCTCCCCCATGCTCTAAATAAATAAATAAATAAATAAACTTAAAAAAAAAAAAGTCTTCCCTGGGTTTATGTCTGACTCATGTGTTCCCCTAATGAGCACTCACACATTCTTTACATAACTCCATTAAAGTATTTAGCAGATTGGTTTCCAGTGACCTTTCCAATTATTGATATCCCCAAATACAATAAAGGCTTCTTCGGTGTCAGAGAAAAAGTGAAATATATGTTAATTCCTTGAATGCTTTACATACTTTGGAAATGCAGCAGAAATGTATGTTAAGGACGTGGCCTATTGCATTAGTGACTAGACTATGCCACTAACTTCAAACATTGCCCACGATTTAGGATAAGCAGCAAATTCTGCAGTGGTTGGAGACAAGGGATCAGAATTACACAGAAAAGGAAGAAAAGCAAGATAATCTTAGAGAAATCCCACAGCTCTGAGGAGAGGCTAGCTAAGAACTAGAGGACTGATCAGCTATCAGACAAGAGACAGATCAGAAATTTTGTGGGTAGGGGTGCATGGGTGGCTCAGTCAGTTAAGTGTCTGACTTCAGGTCATGATCTCACGGTTCATGGTTTAAGCTCTATGTCGGGCTCTGTGCTGACAGCTCAGAGCCTGGAGCCTGCTTCAGATTCTGTGTCTCCCTATCTCTCTGCTCCTCCCCCTCTCATGCTCTGTCTCTTGAAAATAAATAAATGTTTAAAAAAAATTTAAAAACCAAAAAAGAAATTTGTGGGTAGAGCAAGTCAGGAAGCCAATATGGGAAGAGAGTACCAGAGTCAAGAACAGAAGAGAGTTGAAGCAGAGAGTGATTCAGGGGAAACTAGTCAACCCCCTAGCTGCTCATATAGGTGGTTTTTATAAGTACATTTGCTCTGATTGATAGATAGTTCCGATTCCCTTATAACAGAAAGTATCACCAGCTTCCTTTCTGGAGGCTTTCAGACTATTTGCCTCACATGCTTCCATTTCTTTATCTTTTTCTCCCCGAAGTCCCTTAAGACATTGTTTATATATTTATCTAGTTGATTTTTTTAATAAGATTGCTTTCTGTCTGTCTAGACACTGTCTCCAAAAATAATGGATACCACATCACAAGTTTAGTAGCACCCCTCCACTTAGTTTGGTGCCTCACTAAAAGGAAGTGAGATTATTTTAACTATGCTCATTATCACCAGCAAAAAAAAAAAATCAAAGTAGAGATCCTAAATAACAAAGCATTGAACTATAATGCTTAAGCTACCACTCGACTCCAAAAAGCACTTGGTAGCTTATTGAAGGAGATGAAACATATATCCAAAACTACAAGTGAAAAAAAGGTAATATAAAGTAAATGACAAATGAACAATCTAGGACATGCAGGTAAGGGTTTGGTAAAAGGTAAAATTATGAGATGGCTCCAGGTAAACCTGGAGAGCTACAGAGAAGAGGTGGAACATGAACTTGGTCTTCAATATCAGTTCAGATTGATAAAATGCAGGAAAAAATGGCAAGCGAATAACACCAGGATGGGATTGTGAGTGATATGTCTGGGAGAGCGAGAACAAATTCGAGTTTAAAGAGCAAGTTTCCTAAAAGAATAAAACCAGGATGGGATTGTGAGTGATATGTCTGGGAGAGCAAGAACAAATTTGAGTTTAGAGAGCAAGTTTCTTAAAAGATTTTCATGCAGAATGAATTTGGAGAGGAAGACTCAGAAGCCCTATTGGATGTGATCTCACACTCCAGGTTAAAGGGTTTTAATTTTATTTGACGGATAATGTGGGAAGTGCTTGCTGAATGAATACATGAATGAGCCTCAAAATGTTTCCAAGGACAGAAATATAATAATATGCCTCCTCCAAAGACATTTGGAGACACAATAACATGAGTTAATATATCTTGTATAGCAGGTTGAAAGATCTTATACACTCCAGAGGTTTCCAATTTTTCTTAAAATAAAATTCACTTATGGTTCCTGGGCAGCAATATGAGAATCAGCCCTCTCCCCATCCAGCCCCACAACCAATGTGCTTGCAAACAAAATGGAAGAAGAAAACAACATCATATTGAATTTCTTCTTTTGCTTTAAAAAAAAAAAAGATCCTTCAAGATAAATTGAGTACAGCTCTAGTAAATTTAGATGCTTTAGGTCATGGACATTCCATTTTTATACATTCTGTGATAATAACTATATAGAGTGAGCAGAGAGATGTGCAACTCTGCCCCACTGTTGCAAGAATTCACAAAGTAATTGAAAGTGTTTCCAAGTGTGCATAATTCTGTGCCTCCAGTCAAATACAGTAGATGGAAATTTGTTTGGCTTCCTCTGTCAAAAATGTCTACAACACATAAAGGAAATGTGTAAACGGAAAACAAAATATTACAGTTCCAACATTCTTTTAATTATGTCTCAATTTCAATCTTGGCTGTGCTCAAACATACTAATAATCCTAAGGGCTCATCTCTGATCCTTTTCGTGGATAAAATGACCGAATGTGATTTTTACCCTTGACTCAAAAGTGTCAGTTCTGGAAATCTACAGTATTTGTCACCATGAATACCATTTAACTGCAGCAGTACCCAAAGGAACTCTGCACAGCCACACGTGAATAGGGCTTGGAGGAACTTAATTAATCTTGCTGTCACTTCCATGATGCTTTTCATTAGTTTTGCTCCTATCTGATCAACTGGCCTTCTCTGTATTGGAAATGGCTACCCATAGCTTTTTGGGAAAGCATTTTCCAAAGGTAAACAAAGACTCACCTTTATGGTCAGGAGCTTTTATGCAGATAGACATTATTATTGCTACTCTAATATGGAGGTAATCCTCACAATTAATATTTAAGTTATAAAATCACAGGAAACATAAATACCTCTTCTGTACTGAACAGGAAAACTGTTTTAAAGTCTATACACAGAGTATATAAGTTAGATAAAAGGTCATAATTTTCTTTATATTGTTTTCATGAACCCTGATGCTTAGTGCATTATCCAGAACTGTTCTAAATATAGAATGTAATTCATAAGAAATCTAGATTTTTTCACAGATCCCTGGTAATTAGATTAGGTAAAAGTTGGATTCAATGATAGAACAAAAGAACCAATAACCCAATGGTAGTATCAGTCCTCTCTGTCATATTGTTGAAAGATGGATTTAATACATGTATATTTGAAATGTAAAACTATTTATATGCATTCTTTTTTAGCATTATTTTTTTCCAATGCTGACCATAGTTTTATTTACTAAAAACATTGGAATGATTTTATAAAATGTTATCATATTTTGACTATATGAAAGTCAATTCATTCCTATAGCCATGGAGAACTAGAAAAGGAACTCACCAAGAGCCAACATATATGGCAGGCTCTGCTGAAGAAAAACAAAAATGTAATGTGTCCCCTTTCCTCTTGTTTAGAATCCAGCCTCCAAGATAATCCCCAGTAATTCTTGTTTCCTAGTATTCACACTCTTGTATAGTCCATTTCCTCTCTGAATAGAGCTGTACTGTGTATCCAATACAATGTTATTGAAATGAACAAGTTTGACATTCAGGATTAGATCACAAAGGCAAAGTGAGTTCTGTTTTTCTCTCTTAAATCACACACTCTAGGGGAAGTGAGCTGCTAAATTTTGAGGACAGTGGAGAAACCCTTTTGAAGAAGTACACACGGCAAGAAACGGAGATTTCCACCAGTATCGAGAGTCAACTTGGCAAATATATGAGCAAGTCACCTTGGAAGTAGATCCTTCAACTTAGGTCAAGTCTTCAGATGCCTGTAGCCATGATCAACACTTTATTTATTTATTTAAACAAATTTTTTTTTGAGAGAAGGAGAGGGTAAGTGACGGAGGAGCAGAGGAAGAAAGAGGGACAGAATCCCAAGTAGGCTCCATGCTGTCAGCACAGAGCCCGATGCAGGGCTCAATCTCATGATCATGAGATCATGACCCAAGCCAAATCAACAGTTAAATGCTTAACCAATTGAGCCACCCAGGTGCCTCCACAAACACAACTTATGAAAGTCTCCAAATCAGAACCACCCAATAGAGCAACTCCCAGATTACTGACCCATAGCAACTGCGTGAGATAATAAACAATTTTTATTGTTTTAAGCTTTTAAATTTGAGGTAATTTTTGTGTGCATCAATACATAAGTAATGCATCATAGTTTTAATGTATAGCTTAAAATTATGGCAGTGTGATGTAGACTCCAGTTGAGATAGAGACAGACATAGGGCGTTAAGAGGTTATGTATTCCTTTGGGTCTTAGTTTCTTAATCCAAGAAATAATGGTGTGGGAATGAGTGAGGGTCACCAATGTAAAATCCCATTGGGAGAGGTAGGAAAGTCATGCAGCTGCATAAAGTGAGCTAGATATATGTTTATAGAGAGTGTTGGAGACTTTGGAGGATTGCAGAGTATCAACTAACAAGGGAGGGTCTGTTATTTCACTTTAATTGACTATATGTCATGAGGAAATGTTGCCAGATTTTTCAATTTTTTCCAGTTCTTATTTTCTATGACTAAAACATTACACATTTGATAAAAATTTCATGTAACTTCAACTTGAAGCCATTGGTGAAAACTATGATCGAAACAGCATTTTCTCCTCTCTCTCTCCCCCTCTCTCTCATTCTCTCTCTCTCTCTCTCTCTCATCTCTATTTCTTGCATTTTCCAGTATCTTCAGGATTTTATTCAAAGATCTCTGCTGTTAAATTCATCTGTTCCATCCTTCTTCTCTTCCACTGCTATCTCTAACCTTCTCTATATCACAAACTTCTTCTGTCCACCTACCACCACATATTCCTCTCTGCCTGGCATAATTCTCTCCTCTTAACATAGCAGGCCCTTCCCCACACTTTCTTAGCCTGTTGAAATTTACTCATCCTTGATGGTCCATTCATATGGCACCCCTCCTCTAGGGGTCTCTGCCTGATTGTCAGTTACAATTAGTGACTACTTTTCTTACACTTCAAAACTAATGCTCTTTATCTCTTGAGTCCTGCTAGGTATATGTCTTCCATTTATAATGTGAAATCTCATTTGGCAAAATATATGTCTCATTAATTTTATTGTCACTGAGCATTTTTACAATGTCTGTCTGCCACATACTGTCCACATCTCCCTGAAATGAAAGATCTGTTGTTCACTACTAGGAGTGTTGCAGACAGATGGTTTTCAACTGCAACATCTTTATTGTCTCGTCTGGTGGGAATTGCACTTCTAAGGTTTCACCTCTTTGTGGGGAACAATATCCAATGACTAATGCGGGAGTAAAAAGACCTGGCTGTCTTAAACTAACTTGGGACAACTTGGTCAAGCTGAGCCACTCAAGCTCTGAAGCATCCAACTAAGTCTTTGGTTCTACATCACAGCTCAATTTCTTACTCTCACCACTCCCATTCCTCTTCTCCCTTCCATATTGCTGACCTAGAGCATTCTCTAATAAACATCCTTCATTCCAACCTTCACCTGAGTCAATTTCCTAGAGAACCCATCCTGTGACACTGCCATTGAGCAGATACTCAGTAAATGCTTGGTGGTATAAACTGAAGTCCTAAGTCCTCATAGACAAACAGGACTAATTTCCCAAAGAAGATAGTATGGTTTTTCCAATTTCAAGAAGCCCTTGAAATTGTTGGAGAATTGTGAAAGAAAGCCCACCTTTTACCCAGTAACTCATTGATTTTGGAGTTAATGTGAGGAAAAGAAAGCGCAGAATTTAAATGAATGCCCTGGTCCGTGTACTCTGTCTGAGTAATGGTGATGGCTCAGAGCTGTCAGGTCTGCCAGGAGATATTCAATCATGATGCTCTCCTCTTTCTTTTCAACAAAGGTAATCACTCAGCATTTTATCTTTTCTAGAAGGTGTCATTACTTTGAAAAGACAATAAAAGTCTCACAAGGGTTTCTATGTAGTGGAAAATTTTCTCTTCATTTTCAAGAAAAAAAAAAAAACTAAAGGAGAAAAAGACCCTAATTAATTTAAGCATGAAAAAATACATTAACTTGAAAGAACTTTTATAATTTTAAAGTATGAAATTTCTTGAGAAATCCTTTCAAACGGAGTAATTTATCATATTCTTTAGAGCCTATAATACATAACACGTATCTTTTAAAATTACATCATTTTAGTTAAATAACCAGACAATTTTTTTCTGGAGAAAAGCAAAAATTTGCGTTGGAAAACTCTGTGATGCAGGGATGTGTGTGGAGAGTCTACCCTAAAGAAACTATCACCAGTAAGGCCGTCTTAACCTCTGACTACATGTTACCAACAACAGAGCATGGGCATGAACCGAGTGGTTTATCACCTATCAAGTCCAATGCTTAATCTAGAAGTATCTAAGTGTTTTCATTTATTCACTAATTTGACAAATATTAATTGAGCACCCATTTGTCAAGTACTATGCTTGGGACCAGGGATATAGGAGTGATCAAAACAGATATTGTCCTTGGTTTCACAGAACTGACAGTGCTCCAGAGAATGGAAAATTATAAAGGGAGGTGAGTCAGTGGCTGCAGTCATCTGTTGAGGCAGGCAGAAAGGGAGGAAAAGGGGAAGTCCGGGAGGTAGGAGAAGGACTTTTGAGAATGAGACATAAACGTTGAAGAGTGCAGAAAATTCGGAATGAATCAGATAAAAATAAGGAATAGCTAACAGCATGTGCAAAGGCCCAGAAGAAAAAGGAACATTGGGACAAGAGCTGAGAGATGCTCAATAAGGAGAAGCAGGGAAAACTGGTATCAAATGAAATAGGACTGGTAGCTTGGAGGCAATCATGAACTTGCAATAAAGATTTGGAAAACGACAAAGGCTTTAAACAAGAAAGTGAGGAACCATATGGTTCTAGATTCAGTTACAGAATAGTTAACTATCTTATCCCCACTAACTATCCTATGGCAATCAGGCTCTCATATAATCATATGACTTTCTGGAAAGTATAAGCACTAATGCTGTATGTAAATCTCTGGTACGAGCAACAATTCTCCTTGCTCAGGTTTTCTGTCTATATTTTAGCCAATGAAACACAGCAAGAGAGGGGAAAAAAACAAGAAAAAAAGATGTCTTGCACAACTGGGCTTGTCTAGATGGGAATCACCAATTCAACCAGTTTCAGGGTAAATCAGTTTTTTTAGTTGTCATGAGAGCTGAGCATCGAATAAAAGAATGAAAACTGAATGGCTGATTGTTTGACAATTGGCCTAGATTAGTCTTCGAATGATGGAATCTGTGTTGTCTAGACTGAATTCTGTGTCACACAAATACTGGCACTGAAATTATATATATATATGTATGTGTGTATATATGTATATATACACACATTATATTTTATATATTTATTATATATTATATATGCATACACACATATATATATGTGCATGGATATATATATGTGCACACACACACATACACATGTGATTCATGGAGGAAAATGAGTAAAATGACACTTCAAGCACATGCCATAAGTTTTTATGTTTATGTGCAAGGAAGGTGTGGTATAATTTTACATTTCTGGCTCCCAAACTCAATTTTTTCAAGTGTTTAATTCTCTCCTGGGGGCGCCTGGGTGGCTCAGTCGGTTAAGCATCTGACTTCAGCTCAGGTCATGATCTCGCAGTTCGTGAGTTCGAGCCCCACGTCGGGCTCTGTGCTGGCAGCTCAGAGCTTGGAGCCTGCTTCGGATTCTGTGTCTCCCTCTCTCTCTGCCCCACCCCCACTCACACTCTGTCTCTGTCTCTCTCAAAAATAAATAAACATTAAAAACAATTTTTTTTAAATTCTCTCCTGTCTACAAATTTCCTAAATAACTTCTGTCATATTATAAGTGGCCCTGTTTTTTGAAGATCCTTGAGAACTGAAGAGTATTCTTAGATTACCATTACCTATAGTTGCCTCAAAGAAATAAACAGAGACGCTTGCAGTGGCCGAAGTGTCTTGTTTCTTCTCTAAAGTTTCAAAGAATGTCTTTCTAATCACAGTAATATTTTCAAAAAATAAGCTACTTATTGCATTTATTTCAGAAAAATAAAAGCTGCCATTTCCAAAAGGCTATGTATATAATGCACCCACACACTGTGATATGTAATGTGAGTACATGAGATTTTACTGTCTTACTTTCCTAGAAGTAGAAGTCAGGAATCAACCTTGATGGGAAATATAGGATACTTAGATGTATTTCAGGGTATCTGCCATGGCATCCTCCTCTCTGGGGAAATTCTTTTTTTCGTATGAAATATGCAGGACTTACTCACCCTTGGACATGACTGATTTGATTTGGTTGGCCTCTGAATAGGATTTTCTGAGACCTATGACTTGTATGACCTAGCTTGAAAAGATGAACTGAGACAATCATGTTTGTTCTCGAAAACATAAACTAAGAAATAGACAAGGAACTTATCAATTGGTGACGGGTCCTGGAACTCGAAGGTCATACAGACTCAGGTCATACAGATTCAAGTGCAAGATGAATAAGCACAAAAAGGTAAAAGAGGGGTAGAGGCAGAGACAGAGAAGAGTATACATGTTGGATGCTGGGTGGAGAGAGAGGCACATTCTGAAAAGGAGGCTTTGATTATTCAATGGTTTCCTTTCCTATGCACCTTTCCAATAATCTCACCATCCCACCCCAGGCCCCACACAGGCAACTTTAATAAGTCTCTGTTTCTCCAGCAGTAATACCTTTTATTCTACTTTTAATTAATTGGAAGAGATTCAGTAGAGCTGATGCTAGGAGGTGTCATGTTGAAGCATTGTACACTAGCCTTCAGACTAACCCCCTCTTCTCAAAAAGAGGGCATAGGATGGCAGCATTGTGAAGAAGGGAGAGATGGCAGTCCAGGTTAAAAAGAAAGAGTCAGTCATGCTGTGGGGAATGCAGGACATTCAGGGAGGGAGCTAAGAGTAGTTACGAGATTAATGATAATGGTTTCTACAAGGAAAAAATAATTGCTGTAGCTCTTTAGGTCAAAGATGTATTCTCTTCCAACCTTCATTTTCCACTCATATTTTGTGAAGATGTACAAGTAAACAATATGACTAAAGGTTTTTGACTCTTAGTGTTCAGATGTAACCTGTATTCCTTACATTTTTTAAAACTGTTTTAAAGTTTATTTATTGTGTGTGTGTGCATGTGTGTGTGTGTGTCTGTGAGAGAGAGAGAGAGAGAGAGAGAGAGAGAGAGAGAGAGAGAGAGAGGGAGGGAGGGAGGGAGGGAGGGAGGGAGGGAGAATGAGAGAATTCCAAGTAGGCTCCACCCTGTCAATGCAAAGTCCAATGCAGGGCTTGATCCCACAAACTGTGAGATCATGACCTGAGTCAAAACCAAGAGTCAGACACTTAACTTACTGAGCCACCCAGACACCGTTATATTCCTTACATTTTTATATATTGTTTTCCTAGTAATCAAAACCTCTTTTATAATAGAGTGATGAAGAGAATTTATTTTTGTCAACCAGATAATTTCCTACCTGTTACGGATGAGAGACATGCATATTGAAGTATCAGGATCCTAAATCATGACTTTGGCCCATGTATTGAGGCACGGTCAGCACCCTTTCTAGAGATGAAGTTGTGTTTTAATGAATAGTAGGAGTATAGCATATCATTGGCCATAAGAAACATGGATTCATTGATTCCTTTTTTCAATTTCTGGCAGTTCACAATATATCTGCTATGAGATGCAAATCTCAGAGGAGATCTTGGAGGGGAACAGAGAAATTTTTATTAAACCACTATGGGGCATCAGTTAGGGGATGGAGGATAACAGAGAATTAAGTAGTAAGGACAAGAAGAGTAAGTTAGAACAGATGAAATTTAAAAGATGGTATATTAAATGGAGTACAGGTAGACTCAAAGGATTCAGCGAGTTAGAAGGCAAGGTAAAGTAGTGAGATCCTTGAAGTCAAAACAGAGTTAAAATTGTATTCACTAGAAATATAATTTGTAGTTGAACTAGTGTACTTGAAAGGATTTGTGGCTATGAGTAAGGAGGACATCCAGATGGGGTTCTATTAATATAAATCTTACCTAATCCAATCTTGATTCAAGTTATGGGCTCAATGATCATATACACTGTAGCTATCAAATACAAGATCGTTTCAAATCTAATCTTTTATTTTTACTCATGGAAAGTAAAAAATGTATGTACAAACGCCCCCTCTCCCTGCCCCACACATGCTACATATTTCTGTCTAAAGCTAAATCAGTTGAAAGCCTGACAGAAATCACAGTTCTCAGAATACTAGAATAGTATTGGACAGCTGCCTTTAAACAAGACTGAAACTACGTATATTTTTTATGTCCGTACAATTAGTCTACAGAATCCAATGACCGATATGCCATTGTTTCCTATCTAAGACTCTCTTTCTTAATATCGTCTATCTGAAGAACAGAAGTATTAGTTAGATAATCAGTTTTCCTTACATAACATAACATCAGAGTGAAGGGAGGTGGAACGACTTAGAGTTTTATCCAGATCACGGGAGGTCCTCAGCAAAACCCATGTCTCACATCCCTAATGTTTATGTCATGAAAATTTACCGTCCCACTCATCTGGGCAGTGTTGGACAGATATTGCCAAGATTGAGACACTTATTTATTATTCTTTAACATCAAAAGTCCAGTGAAACTGCTTTATTCTCAAACCTGGTTATACAGTGTTCAATTGTAGAAATTCCATGTATCTTAATTAAGGTGATGGACAAATGAGTATATTTGTCAAACTAATCAAACTTTAAACTTAAGAATGGAGTCTTTATTAAATGTGAATCATATTCCAAAAAAAAGAGAAATGGAAAAATAATGCATAGATGTGCAGGAAAAAATTGGATAGAGTAAACAAAAGTTTAAAAGTTGGAGTTAGCAATGAGATATGGTCAAAAAATCAGAGTGAACTTTAAATACTAACAGGCTTGGACCAAGACTGTTACAATACCAGGAACAATGGACCCCTTGGGCTTGCTGGTAAGGCAGAAAGCTATAGAAAAAAAGAGCATGGGTTCGGAGTAACATTGACCTAGGACTGAATCCAAGCATTGCCACTCAGCAGCTATGTGACCCCATGAAAGTCACTTAACCTTTTGGGATCCCATTTCATCACCTATAAATGGTATAATAATCCCTACTTCGCTTTGTGGTTTTGAATAGTTGGCTCATATTGGTGTTTAATAAATAGCTGCTATCATCATTATCATCCATCATCTTAATGACTTAATATTAATTTCTGTAAATTTAAAATATAATAATATTAAAAAGAAATACACCATTTTGTGCTTTTATGCCTCGCAATTTCAGGCTTCTTTAGTCTTCTCTTACCTATAGTGGGTTTTTTTGTTAAAAGCAGGGGTCAAGAAGAGGTAATATCTTTAAAAAGAGAGCCCAATGGGGTCGCCTAGGTGGCTCAGTTAGTTAAGCATCTGACTTCAGCTCAGGCCACGATCTCACAGTTCGTGAATTCGAGCCCCGTGTCGGACTCTGGGCTGACAGCTTGAAGACTGGACTCTGTTTCAGATTCTGTGTCTCCTTCTCTCTCTTCCCCTCCCCTGCTCTCACTCTGTTTCTCTCTCTCAATAAGTAAAATAAACTTTAAAAAGAAGGGCCAATGGGACACTGTGATAGAAGCAAAGGAGGGGACGCAGGAAGTGGAGTCTCAATTCCATGGTTTTACAAAGTCTAGAGACTAGTGAAAAGGAGATAATAATTCCCAAAAGGATATCATAGTAGGTACAGAGATGGAGAGGAGTGGACTGATTTGAGATCTGCTGAAAAGATCTTGTTGCCTGAGTAGATAGATGATGATGGGTACTGGTGGGTTGAGGAAGGAGTGGGTATGATTAGGAACAACTTAGGGTCTGTATTTTTTCAGTTAAGTGACTGTCCTTGATATAGACACTTAGGGAACTTTTAAGAAGCCCAGTTTAGGGAGCGAAGTTAACACATTTGGATAAGATTTTTGTGTTACTTTGGAAACAAGGAAATGGAAATGACTTTAGGGAGTTGAAGAATAAGTTTGAGACTGAGGAGATGGATTTCGGCATCTTCTGTATGCTGGTAGATGTTCAACGACTGACTCTTCAGGAAAAAAAAGCCCTGATTTGTGGCTTTTGCCAATATCCATGGTGTAGATACTCTGACCAAGACACGGATTTCATGGCATAATACAATCAGCATAGTTTCAACGTTTATTTATTTATTTTGAGAGAGACAGCATGAACAGAGAGTGCAAGCAGAGGAGGGACAGAGGAAGAGAATCTGAAGCAGGCTGACAGCTCAGAGCCTGACTCAGGGCTTGAACCCTTGAAATGTGAGATCATGACCTGAACTAAAATTGGACACTTAACCGACTGAGCCACCCAGGTACCCCAAACCAGCATAGCTTCAGAAGATGTGCATAGCTGGCTCTTGCAAAGGATGCTAGCCAGCTGTGTCACATAAGGGGTGAGTCAAGAAGCAAGAAGCAATCAAAGGCCTAAGTGTCCAAGGGAAGTGAAGTAAACTTCTCTGGAGGAGGGATGGTTTTTGCAACTCTTTTGCTTCTGTTTCACTTGTTTTTTTTTTATTTACTCGTTTGTGCACAGTTGCTTAGTAGTTGTAGGAAGACTTGACATCTGTTCCTTAAATCATCTTGGAGCTTTCATTGTTGGCACCTACAACACCTGCTATGTCACGAGGTCATCTGAAGGTGAGAGTTAATGAAGAATAGCATCTCCTTACTAGGAAAGGGGGTGAGCAAAGGAAACTGCTTTTATGGCTCTGTTATCCCCAAAGTACTCTAAATTCTCAATGAACCTATTTCCACCCATCTGATGTTCAGATTCTTCTGGCCATCTCCTTTAGTAAACAGAATGCTGTATGTTATCTGATTTCCAAATTTAAATCTATGATTTTATCATGACTTTTTTTTTGGTATTTGTGCATCTTTTCCTCTTTCATATATGTTTATGCCACAAAAAATGATACTAAAATATTTGGAGTTTTCAATGACAAGGGAATAATTAATAATTTTTCATTGATATAAGTATATGATGATTCTAGAGTACATTTCTGGACTATGTAAGCTAAAAATGATATACATTCCTTTCTAAAGTTCATTTTTTATAATGGCGCTTTTCACTAATTATATAATTAAGATATGCTCTCATTAAAGAATTTGGAAAATTTGGAAAAAAGAAAAGAATTATCCATAAGTCATACAAAAATATGTTTAATAATGTTTCCTTTCAGATAGTCAACTGGCATACAGTTTATATTCATGATGAGATGTGTTGCTTACATTAAAATTTGGTCATATTTCTTTATATTTTGAAATTATGTTTAGTAGCAACCTCTTTCCCATGTCATTAAAATTCTGCAAATGTAATCCTAATTGTTGAACAATATCCTCTGTTATGAGTGTATTACATGTATTTAAACACTGTTTTAATTTTGGACACTTTAATAGTTTCCAAGTTTTCCCTATTATAAATGGAAGAGCAGTGGACATCCTCTTCCATTAGTTTTTGTGCTTATTACTCACTGCTTCCTTGGATAAAGTCCTAGAAATGCAATTACTGGGTTAAAGGGTAAAATTGCTACAAGGAATTTTGGTACATAGTGTTCAATTGTGCTCTCAAATGATTACACCAATTTACAACGACATCAGCACTCTCTGTGAGTATCAATTTTCACTCCACCATTGCCAGAATTGAATATTATCTTTAAAAAGGGGAATATATCTGTGTGTACGTTTGTGTCTGTGTCTCTGTGTATATCCCATTTTATAAGCGGTAACTAGTATTTCATTATTAGTTGCATTTATTTTTATTTTATTAACGTAAGTTAATTTTTTTATAGAATAAATTGTGCATGTGTGTGTGTGTGTGTGTGTGTGAATTTCTCTTCTGATTCCTAGCTCATTTTTCTATTGATGTTTAGCATTTTACCTTACCCAAGGAATTTGATGCAATTTAGAGGTAACTGAAATAATAAACTTTATTTGAGCTCCTGGAAATATAATTTCTAAACAGAGCATCAGTAGTTACCATAAAAGGGAAAATAAAGCTAAACTATGAAAATGATGTTTACAAATCATAATTACACAAAGCAAAAAGAAACATTATCCCTTATAGCTATTGAAACCCCATGAGAAAGGCGTATTTGCTACCACCTTGGACATATACTGAAGGTGTTTTCTTCGGTGTATGGATGCAGTTGGATTTTAGAGTGAAGACAAGATTCAAAAGAGTTCCCAGGTCCCTTTCCGTCACTGCTGAACAGAGGTGCAGCAGAGTCCTTGCACACAAATGCTGTGAGCTTCAGATAGGATTTTCTAATTCCTCCTTGGCCCCCAAACATGCTACTTCCTCAGTCTTTTCACCACATGGGATCATGTTGCCAATAATGTCTTTGGGATAAATTTGAATTCATCAGGCTTGAATTTAATTACATTATGTAAACTAGAAAATGTCCCCAGTAGGCTTTGAGGGAAGAGCTTCTGTATGCAATTGCAATGTCCTGTTTTGTTTAAAATATTTGCATTTTGATAAATCCATTCTGACTCCAAACCCTTTTTCGATCTTTGTCAGGAACTCATTTTCATCACATGGGCCTGAATTGACTTTTTTCTCTCTAATAAATATTTGCAAAATGTTGCATAAGTCCTTTCCTTCTTGTCCACATCCTTCCCAAATGCCTCTCTCTTTACCCTGGTTGGAGCAGGATAGTGAGAAGAGATATCAGAAAAGCATCATTTTCATGAGTTATCCCAGTACGACAGAAGTTGACAAATATTGAACAACTTCTGAATAGAGTATTCTTAGTGCATAGGGAAGAAAGACTTTCGAAGTAATCAAACAGGGAAAGAGGGATCATTTGAAACACTACAGGGACTTCATACACAGACTCCACATACGATGTCCATGAAATTGTTCACGTGGATCCCCTGCTGAAGATGGCCTCATTGGCTCCAATTTTTCATCTGCCCCCATAACCATGCCCTCTGCTATGTAACAGTGGAGTTTCTGCCTCTAGGGGCCATCATATATTTCAACCCCTTGCTTATATTGGGCTTGGGTTTGTGACCAGTTTCAATTAATAGAATGAGTATGCCATGTTTGAACCTAGCTCCCTCATGCCTCTGATATCGCCATGAGAAGAACCTATTCCGGCATGCCTGCTGGTCGAAGGAGAATGAGAGACATGTGGAACAGAGACAACCCACCTAGCTTAAAACCTGCAGTGAGAAACAGAGCTGCTCCGCCATCACAGCCTGAAGCAAACCTATCCAGTTGAGCCAAGTCTAGATTAGCTAAACCTCAGCCGATATGTGGCAGGTGTCAAAGAACAAAGATAATAAGCAATTGCTGCTTTGAGCCAATGAGTCATGGGACGGTGTGTTAAACGGCAATAACAAACTAATATAATACCCTGAGAAGTTTTAACAACTTAAAATGTACACACTCAATGCAAAAATTAAATTTTAAAAACTCTTCAGATGGGAAGAGAGTCAATCAGCACCCTTCATTTAGGAATGGTGATGTCCAACATCCTCGGATTCTTATTTACAGCCCCTGATATGTAGCTCCCAGTAGAAGCACTTCTATTTGTTGGCTTTTAAGGAAACATTTCTCATTACAAATACACCTTCCCCCCACCCCCGTAACACACCTAGTCATTGCTCTTCAAAGCTGCTCCCAACCACTTCATTCCTTTCCTACCCACAGATGTAAAGAGCCTGAGTGAAAGGTGGTGACGGTTGAGTTCAGAAATAAACCAAGCCTTCCCATTTCCTATTCATCTCACAGGGATAATCTAAACATTGAAGCACTCTGTAGTCAATCAGGCAAGCTCTCACTGCCAGCTCTTGAAAGATGCAGAGAAACAATTCTGATTCAGGGCATGGCTCATGAAAAACAAAATCTACAATCACAGAAAAAAACCATACATACACCTGTCTCATACGTGGCTGAGAAATCACATCTCAGTATCATTTCTATTTCTCACTATAGTAAAGAGGATTATATTGATTGGTTTTATAATTTAATTAAAAACAAATTTAAAAGGCCAAATTTAAACCCTCCAATGGTCATGTTATGACTCAGTTTTACCAAAATCAATAAGCCACTTGTGGCTAAGTGCTTTATAAATGGTCAGCAAACTCAAGGGAAAATATCATGATGAAAAGACTATTTTAATAAGACAAAATCACTCTCTGGCACATAGTCTGGAACATTACTATATGTGGACCAGGTCCTATTAATATCCCTGCTTTTCTAAGGACAACAAACCTAGGCTGTTTTGTTAGGCAGAATTACATCTTCCCCATGGAGAACCAGGTTGGAAAAGAAGGTATTCTTTGAGCAGCCCTCAGTAGGTGCTGATCTGGTGGCTGACGTGGACAGAGGCATACCACTTCTAGCCTGGAGCAGAAAAACAAATCAGCCAGTCATAGCTGGAACTGCCTAGGAATTAGCCACCTGCACACATTACCTTCTCAGCAATGACAAGGCTAAGAGCATCAGTGTCGTTAAGCACTGCTGGGTGTTTAAGGACAGAAACATGCCAAATGCTCTATATTCTATGCGACAAAACTGAACAGATTATTCATGCCAAATCAATTTCTATCTCAGTGATCATAAGTCTTAAAATATATTTACTTTTCTCGGCTCTTTTAAAAATGTGTGCAAAAAAAAAAACATTAAAAAGGGTTGATCATTGCCTTTTTATACATTGTATGGCCTGAAGCATAATATATAGTTTATTATACTATGGGTACAATTAAAAAAGCCAATTGGGGTATCTATTGTAATTAGTGAATTTATACAGTAGTTATTTCTGTGAACATTAAAAACAAAAATTATTTTTCTGACTTTAATTTCTACCTCAGACAAAAAGAAAAGGGTGGGGAATTAATATTGCCTACCTTCTTAAAGACACCCACTTGACATATGTAAGTTTATTTAATACAGCATAGTAAAAAAAATCTATGACCAAAGAATCCATAGAAAGTGAAGCACATACCCATTTAGAACTGCAAGGTTTTGGGTATCTAGACCTGTTTGTATTAGTTTCTGAGCATGGCCTTAGATTTTATAGATTTTATATTCTGTTGAAAAGGATCTACTAACTCGATTATTCTTTTTTTTTCTCACTATATATTTCTTTACACTTAGTCCAAAAATTAAATTTACATTTTTTAAAAAAAGAGACTCAGAAGGCTAGAAATGTAATTTCCAGGCATTGTCCTAAGAGTCTGCCTTTTCACAAAGAACGGAGAAAAATGGAGTCATTTATTATGTTATGTGAAAGTGACTTTCAGGATTCGACTAGTATATTAGTGAAGAGCACACATGCTCACAGACACAGACACAGCCGTCCATACAGGAAGTGAACACTTCTGGAGAATCAAGAATAGTAATAACAACAAACACATAACACTTACTATGTGTCAGGCACTGTTATACTTTACTTCTATTAACTATTTTAATCTTCCTAACAACCCTATGAGACAAGATCCACAGGTTCCAAAGGAAACTAACAGCTTTTGGCGCTCACGGCCAAAGCGAACGCTAGATGTAGGCCAATACTCTCTTTACAACTTCTACCAGGGGAGTCATGTCACAGTTTACAGTCTTTCTGACATTTCCCTCTCTTCCTCACCTACTTTAGTCTCTATTGCTCAGCCTATGTATTCTCTTGTTTCAATGTCTTCCAAACATGGATATATTATACATTTGTGTTATTTACTGATATTATTTCCTGAAAAACATGAATACATTCTTTCTTAATTTTAATTTCTTGAATTTTAAAACATAAGTCTGCTATCTGTCTGAATTTGTTGACTGTTCACCTTTTCTTTCTAGTTAAGATATGTTAGGAACCTATACTAGTTAATACCTAAAAGTACTACTAAGGAACATAGCATCTTTCAATTGGACTAAGTCCACAGGTGCAGCAGTAGGGCCCCTAACAACATTCTGGTTGGAGTAACCCCCGGGATCTCTAGGGAGGCTACTGCATTGTCCTCAAATAAACCTCTTTTTTTTCAACTTTCAGCAGAGGGAATATTTTCTGGAAATGTCTCCATCAGATGGTCAATAAAATACTCATGTATTAACAACACAACAATAACAAAACCAAAGACTTCCTGTGAGGTCCTTCTAGCATGACTGGTGGTTGTTTATTTCCAAAGCTGTCATGGAAAGTACTTTAGACATAAGAATTTGAAGCAATAGATTTAAGATCCACCATACTTAAGAAATTTTGAGGCAATGGCTCTAATGAGCTTTCCCAAATTTTGATGGAGAAGCTAAGAGATTATAACAGGTAACCCAGAAGAGACAGGTAAGGTCGGCTACACCAATCCTTCAAAAAATGAAAGAAAAGAGTATAAGATACATGTCAAGTCTAGGAATAGGGTAAGTAACACTTTCTTTGGAACACTGAGAAAGAAGAAGGAAAATAGTGGACTTCACAAAAAGAGAAAATAAAATAACTGAACTTTTCAGAGAAAATACTGGCAGAAAGAATGGGAGGTAGAAATCTAAAGCTCTCTTGCCTATGTAGGATGGGCAGTCTCTCCACATCTAAAATGGAGAAACTGCACAAAATATGCCAAAAATTCCTGAATTATTTCAACTCCCTCTAGACTTTATCTGGAAGCAAATCATGTACAGGAAATATTAAATATATTGAAGGTTCCTCCAAGGAGTGTCCAATTCCTGAGTGTCCATACAATATGTAATATTTTGATAAAACAAATATTTTTTTATTGAAAACACTTTAAATAACAGTTCATTTATGAGTCATTTGGGGTAAGTGTTCAATGAGTCTCGTCTCTAATAATACCTCATATAAATTCAGGCCAGAGAATGACTAAAGATTTCTTGCTGTTCTTGACAACATGAGCCAGACACCTTGAACAAACCCTTAAGTCTTATTATTATTATGACTCCTAAACTCATAATATCAAAGGTTATAAATACTTACGCAGCATGGATTTTAGAGGCTCATCCCTTTTGCAGACAGAAAAAAAGTTTTTACAAGCAGACCTCTAGCCCACAGGTCAAGATGAATCAAATAACTGACATCCAGCAATGGCATTTGACCCAGAAAAAAAAAAAGCTATAGCTATAATGTGAAAGCTGAAAGGACTAAATGGGGATGGAACAACTTTCCATCAACTTTCATCACTCCTCAAACTGATGAAAATTGCCTCTGTCAATAAAAGAGGCACTTCACTTTCATGGCTTTCTCTGTCTCCATCCAGGGAGAAGATTCACCCATACCATTTACCCCACACTTTTTGCCCCTACTCTTTGAGGATGAGGGGCATTTCATGACTTGGGTCAAAAACTGAAGCTCTTTCATCATCTAATGCACTGTTAGCATAATTCATTCAGAGAAGACATTGACCTGCTTTTCATGGAGATAAATAGCTACTCCTATAATAGTTGTGCATATGTGCCTATCAGTTGTCAGTATCCTGGGCAATGTTTAGTGGTACCTACCATGTGGAGGGCACAATGTGGGCACCTGTCTTGATGAGGCGTCAACATAAAATCTCCAAGCTTGGAAAGGAGAGATATGACCTGTCACGTAGGGGGAATTTAAGGATCAGAGAATTTAAATATGTCTTTCTTAAATGAGGAAAGAGAGGGGAAAATGGGTGATGGGCATTGAGGAGGACACTTGTTGGGATCAGCACTGGGTGTTGTATGTAATTGATGAATCATGGGAATCTAGCCCCCAAACCAAGAGCACACTGTATACACTATATGTTAGCTAGGTTGACAATAAATTATAATAAAAAATAAATGAGGAAAGTGAGACCCGGAGAGATTGAGGTTTGTTCAAGGTGACTCAAGACAAATGAGCCTCTAATTCAGGACTTTTTCGTCTAGACTCTGACAGTGTTCATTTTCACATATATGGGTTGATCATCAAATTAATTGTATTTCCTTTTCCAGCCTCTCTTTAAATCTCTCTAGATTTGCTAACTGTGTGACCATGAGCAAGATACTCAACCTCTCTGAAATTATTTCCTTATGAGTTAAAACATGTACCATAAAATACATGATTAATATAACTCTATTCTTCTTAGGATTGTTTGGAAATTGAATTAGACAACACTTTTTAGGAAACGTGGTCTATTACTTATACGGTAACTATTTGATAAAAGTTAGTTCCCTACCACTACTCTTTGGATGAGGGTGATAAAATACAGGTTATGGTATATTTGAACAACGAATGAGAGGGAAGGTGGAACAGGAACTTGATTTAACCTGGTCACTCCATATCCTGGAATAATTAAGCTTACCTATCTGAAAATGCAGCGTGAAGTTATAATTGCATTCAGACTTAGAGAAACATGACTTAGTTAAAATACCTAAGCCTTAACTGCATGGCCTACTCAGCCCTGGTCTTCACCCTGCTGTTTTGCTTGATTTACATGCTTAGTAACTGATCAATATTCTTTCTGATCTGTGGCCCAATATTTCAAGACGATCATAGGAGGGGGATACTATATTCCATTGATAACTTACATTTAGAGACATTCATGTATTGTGATATTCTGGTTGGAAAAAATGGATATCTGAAACAACCTGACAAACGAAGGACCTGGATAGGTAGTGAACAAACCATGAACTCAGACAAAGTTGAATGGGTACGGTTTTGTTTGATCAAGGCTTCCATTAAATTATATTCAGAATTAAGCTCTTCTGAAGAGTGTCAAACATTCCATGGGCACAGGGAGAGAGAAGAACCTGAAAGGGACCTTCCCCAAAAATTGTCTAAGTAAAAGAAAGCAAAGAGCACCTTTTCCAAAGAAGACGCTTAGATATTGCTACACATCTCCATCTGGCAAAATGCTTTTCAGAGAGGGCTATGTGTAGACTATCCATCTAGAGCATAAATTGAAAAAATCATTCTCAAATATCTCAGATGCTTTAACAGCACAGTTTGAGGTGTAGGGCCTGAGCTTTGGGAAGATCCAGGTGATTCATTTCACTCTGAACCAACGGTTTCTCCCACTTTGCTCCCACAGCATCAGGCTTCTCACCATGCTTTTCTGAATGCAAAAGGGGCACCATTACGGAAACACAAAGGCACCAGCTAAAAGATGTTATTCAGCAAAACCAGTAAAATAAAATAAAATAAAATAAAATGAAATAAAATAAAATAAAATAAAATAGCAGCACTGGAAAAACCTAGCTCATCTCTTCCCTTACTATTTATTTGAATAAGACAATATTCAAAAGCTTACAATATAGCTGCAGAAAGTTAAGCTTTTCCTAAAATATCTTGATCGACACCCACTTCCCATGACAAGACTAAAAATATAGCATGTAAGCAAGTCTTCCAGAAAGAAAGTTGTGGCATTGATTTTTTTTTTCTCCATTCCTCTTTTTCTATCAGACTTCATAAACCTCAGTGCGGCGTTATCAGCATTGCCAGACTAATTCAGCAGGCAGTCAGGTTCTCCCATACACGTGCTTATCAGTCTCCTGTAAGAACTTTGCCATTTAGTGCACTATGGGTATTAGAACTGAGTTACTGGGAGCAAATTCTGCCAAAAATAAAACTTTAAAAATCAACCTATAGAGAAGAATGTTATTATGGCTTCAAAATCCATATATTTAAAATGAAATTATAATCAACCGTACGATGGATATTCTTAAAAATGTAAATGTGCTTTCCTAGCCAACCTTGGTGTGGGCTACTTATTTACTTACGTAAAGATCTAGCTATTGGTGTTACATTGCAAAATACCAGCATGATCATATTAACCATTTTGTTGTCACCTGGAGTTTCTAAGGTGATGTCACCTCTATCCTATGTCGCTTAAATATGGTTATTTAACATACAGATTTCAGAGAAATGGAAGCTATAAAGAAGTTTCAAACAGTCTACTTTTATGTTTTGTGTAAGTGTATACACTTCTTGTATGGATAGAGATAGAGAAAGAACCAGAGAATGGACCAGGGTGGTGGAGAGTGAGTTCTCACCTCGTGCACAAAATTTAACAGAGCCCCAAACATGTCAAGAATCAAGATAAAAGGCATTGGAATATACTTTAAAAAATCAAAGCTAATGCAAAGATAAAGCCATCATGAAGAAAATACAAAAATTTTAATAAAGCATAAATGGGCTTCCTTATTCCTCTTCTCGCCTTTGGCCCCAGCATGGCTCCACACGGCACTGCCACTGGTTGTAATTGTTATTTAAAACTTTCATATTTGGTTCATCATGGGTTCTTATGCATTTTAATTTTGAAATATATTACATTAAAATGTTATTTATCTTGATTACTGAGTTTTTGGCAATCTCTTAAATTCTCTGACCGAGGCAATTCGCTCACTCGCCTCACCCTAATCTGCTCTGAAGGAACGGCACCGGCAGGCTACAGGAGTTATTTGTGGTACCACCACTGACCCTAGAGAGTAGAGTTGTGGAAAATGAGGGTTAGAGTAATAACTTGCCCAAATCACTGAACTATTTAGAGGGCAGCTAGCATGTGACCCCTGGTCTGGGTCTCACCTCAGCCCCACATTTAACCACTCTGGTACACTGTCTCTCCCTTTTATTAGGGTTATCACAGCATAACCGCAAATTCAACTCAACAAACACCTCATAAGTACCTACCCATACATTATGGCGCTTTGCCAATGATTTAAAGACAAACATGACACACGTCTTGCTTCAGCGTAGTCAGGGCCTGATGAAACACACACAAATCTATTTGACTATTAGGTGTGACAACTGTCTTTTTCCCCTGCCTAGTCTCTACTCACATAAATGGAAGCAAACAGTACTTCATTTGCAAAGAGGTTTAACCTTGATGTAGAAAGGGATGAAGTAAAGCACAGAGTCTGCAGCACACCGTCTATCTCAAGAGTCGGTACTTTAGGATTCTTTTTTCACATGTGACTTATTTTTATTTCATCTTCATAAAATCTTCATGGATATTGATGTCTTTAGTATTCTAACAAAGAGTTTGGCCAAGATTCATAATCTATTCAACATTACAAATGTAAATGACAGAGACGGGACTTGGGACTTGAACTCTACTCTCTCTGACTTTACTTTTCTATAATTCTTGACAGAGAACTTTTTATAAGCTGCCCCAAGTGCTACGTGTGTCCCCAATGACTACGCTAGGAAGGACAGGGCACTGTGTCCCAAGCACAGTGTGCCACTTAATGACTTGACCAGAAATGTTTTTGACAATCTTAGTTTAAGAAAGCCAAGAACAGCTTGAGAGTACAGTACTTCTCTAGGGAAGTCAAGGGCTGTGGTGTGTGTGTGTGTGTTTTTAATCTTCATTGTTTGCTTTGGCATATTTCAGATTTTAAACATACACAATTCACAGCAAATGGGATATAACGCCTCCAGCAAGAATTATTCAAAAGGCTTTAATCAGAAATTTTGCTCTCATTCCCACTGCCCTGAAACCACAGAGCCTGTCTTCACCAGTGCATTATCTCTGAATCAATCTATGCAGGGCCATCAGTGAGAAAAACAACTTTGGAATACCTCCCATTGTGCAAAAACTATGATCTGAAACAGTACAGCAACAGTACTGAAAGAATAATAAGGTCATTTATACTTTTCTATTTGGCAACTCGTAAAAACAAGTAGCATCTAAGTAATTTTTTCAGCATTAAGCTTTGCCACGTCTGTAGACATATGCTAATGAATGAAATGAAATTATTTTTTTGTATAAATGAATCTTATCTTTTAAACCAGAAACAAATTCCCAAGCTAAATCTCCAAATATATTTTCCTAAGCCCCTATGAAGTAGTTAATTATGTTATTTTAGGAATTGTGCTACCAAAAATAAAAGGAGAATAAACGGAAGAGAAAATTTTACATTTATTTAAACCTAATAATAAAACATAGTGGATTGAACACATGTGTTTATCTTCATTCTTGCCTGAAACCATGCACACTTAAATGACAGCAAGGAACAAGAAAAGTATTAATCCATAAAGGCAAAGAAATAAGACGGGGAATGACGACATATAAGTGATATCAACTCAGAGAATGGAGGAAAAAAATACATGACAGAGCAAAGTAGTGGAAGGTGAAACTAAGTATTCAGAGAAGATACTGATGAGAGAACTGCTTGTTGAACTTCCGGAACCCTTGAAAGGCTCAGGAACTGGAGGAGTGAGGTACATCCCAAGATGGAGGTGCAATCAGACAGCACTCCTTCTCAGTCTTTGGCAGGAGAAAGGAGACTTCAAAGACTCACTAAATGGGGACAGGAGGCACAGAAAAGGGAGGTGGCGAGAAGCTAAAATAAAAACAGAAGTATTTAGTGAAAATGAAAACCAACTGGGAATAGATACCTCTTCCCCATCTCCCCCTGAGCCCCTGCTCATTGTCCAGACACTAATATCCAGCACACCACCGACCACACATATTCCGTCCTGCAGGACATTGGAAGCTCCTTCATCAGAGAAACAGCAAGATCCCAGAAAAATGACATTCAGACGCTGACATTTTGGAAGCTGCCAAGAAAAAGCCAGCCCATCACCCTAGGGAAGGTTACCAGCCCACAAACTCTGCAATCAACTTTTTAACACCTTATTTTTAAATATGAATGAACAGAAAGATCACCACATATTTGGAGAAAGCCTCCATCATGAAAAGCAGAGACCAAGATAACTAAAGATAAAACTCAAAGAAAGAGAGACAATGCCAAGGGCAGAAGGGATATCTCTTTTTAAAAGAATAATAGTTAATAACCTCAGAGAAGTAGGAGTTAATATTGTACCCATAAAAAAAGGAGGGGTCCATGAAAAGGAGCAATCAGATAAGAAGAGCTCTAGGAAATTAAAATCATGATAGGAATAATCAAATATTCAACAGAAGCATTAGAAGGTAAAGTTAAGTATATCTTCCAAAGAGTAGAAATAAAAAGACAATTTGCTGGAAAGTGAGAGAGAAATGATAACAAAATTAGAGAACTGACCTACATAATGTGAAATCTGCCTAATGGGAGACCCACAAATAAAATTATGGACAGAAAATTAGCAAAAACAAACAAAACAAAACAAAAACCCTATATAGAAGGATGTGTGTCCAGATGCATAGGGACCAAGTAAAATAAATGAAAAAGAGGAAACAAGATCCTCACTAAAGCATGTCACATACGCACAAGGCTAGAATAAAATTATTTTTGAGACACAAAGTTTTCCAACAAATAACCCTTCCCTACTCGTTCTCTCCACTGCAGGAGGCACTTCATTCTAAGGAGTCTGTAATCACACTAGAGAAAACACAGAATCAAGGAAACAGGAATCAGTGATGCATCACACCTGCTAGAAGTCTAGGGATTTCCAAGGTGATGGCCAATGGGATATTTTGACTGTAAGGCCACACAGAGGGTCCAGGGTTCTACGGATTTAAATCAGGGCAGGAAGTCCAAGGGTATCAAGAAAGAGAAATTTTTAAAAAATGGATCAGATAGAGTATCTGACAGACTATCCCATGTGTTTATTGAAAGGCATGAGAAAAAGTATCCCTAAAGCCCTGAGCGAATGAAAAAATTAGAACAATGTTTAACTCCTAGAAAAACAAAAAGAAATTGTACAATAAAGTAAAAGTAATGATAGTCCATTACTTGGCTTCACCATGAACAGTATGTATGTATATAGGCATGATAGAGAAAACACAAAATAAATCCATAATATAATTATCTTTGGAGTATGGGAGAGGGTGTGTGTGCCACATACATTTCAATTTAGGAATTCAAGACATACTAAAATAATAAATCAACCAAAAGCAATAAACTCCTGGTATTAGTATAGCTGAAAAGTAAAATCCAGAAGAATGATGTAGAAGAAGTGAAAATGGTAGATTCGGGTGACCAGGACACAGAGAGAAAAAGGGCAGAATGTTGGTCTTGTTGTTCCTCAAAATCTTAAAGCACTGCCTGACTTTCAAACTATGGGGATGTGTTCATTTGTTAAATACATAAATTAATTTTTAAAAAGATGCCTCTTAACTGCATCACTACAAATAAATCTCCCTGAAGAATAAAGGTAGTCATCACTGATTCACGTGGTGAGAAACAGCCTTATTTATCTATCGTTTGAAAATTCTGGATTTGCATGTTTATTTTGAAAGAAAGGAACAAGGCAAAACAGAAAATTAAAGTGAATACTAAACAAAAGATCCAAAAATGCTTAAAGTATTTCACAGGATTATTATATTTCTATTACATTTATCCCATATACTGTAACAAAGTTTTGGACATAATTAAGGAATATTCTATGACCTTCATGTAGATGACTTCTCGGTGTCTTTTCATTTGTCAATGTGGCAACAGGGTAGGTTAAAGGGACTCAAAGTTCTTCAATGGGAGATTGATTAAATACGGTCAGATCTTAAAACGAAACATTTTGAAAGCTGTTAGCAGGCTGTGATAGATCTCTATGAAAAGATCTCCAGTGAGTATTAAGGAAAGGATCAAGATGTAGAAAACGGCATGTAATCTGATTCCTACTGTGTGCACATACATACACAAACACACACGCTTGAGTACTCATGCCTGTGGATACAGACTGATTTAAGGAGGACTCGTGTTATACTGCTAACAGCATTGGCCTCTCAGGAAGAAATCAAAGGGGAAGATTCATACTTCATTCAAAAATCTTTAATGCCCTGATTTGTTACTCTTATTCATATCTTGTTTATTTCAATAAGAAAGTGGTTAAGAAAGATAAATAAAATATCAATTCTCACCATGCTACTGTTAAAATAAATAATTTTGAAGAAAAATGGAAAGATCGATCAAGTTACAAAGGGGAAAAGGAATTATGATCATACATGTGTATGAGATTTGGAGTGATTGCTCTTTCTTTTTTTCGAATATTTTTGACGTTTGCAAATTTTCTATAGTTTTTTTCATTACTTTAAAAATGAAAAAAATATTAAAAAGAAAAAGAGGAAAGAGGAGAAAAAGCTATTCCTTTAACAATTCTCTAGAGCAGAGAAGATGTGCAGTCAGAACGTAGCTTTTCTGGGAGGGGAGACTGAGCATCTGGGTATTACATTTGCAGATGGACTTCATACAAAGCATATGGTAGATTTTCTCAAGGAAAATTGTTGCTGTAGAGGCACGAGTTGCTATTTAAACCTTGGCAGACTAGGTCTTTTTTATGCTTGACTTTTCTCTCTCCAATATGTGAATTAGGCATCTGTTCAGATTTTCTTAAGGAGCCCCCCCATTATCAAAATTAATTTTTTTTCTCTGTAAAGACTGTAAATCACAGAATCTAAAATTGGGATCGCTTGGATGGACGAGGGTGTAGGGATAATTTTTTAACTAATCCTTTCAGCATATTTATTTTTTCTTTCGGTTTCCTAAGTTGCCAGATATGTTAAAACAAGGGCGAAAGAAAACAAAACAAAGCAGAACACTATAAGCTAATACGAAGATATTCACAGAACCTGTAGCACTTGAGGCAAGCACGCTTAGCACCATTTCAGAATAAAAAGTAACTTGATTCTCAATTTATCAGAGGTTACAGTTCTAAAAATCACAAGTACTTTTCATGGAAAGTAAATGCCTTTATAAAGGTCAACACAGAATTTATCAGCTTTATTCCATGTCTTCTGTCTTTTGCTTCAGCATGTCAATGGAACACAATAGACTGTTTTTTTGGTTTTTTTTTATTGTCTTTTCTTCAACAAGGCTAGGGAGAACAACTGCTTTGCTTTCAACTCTGCAAGTTGTTTTGATTTCATGTAGGTCCATTTTTAACAACAAGCAAACATTTCTTCAGTGGCTCAAACTAAAAAACACACATGAAGTGTGCAGATAGACAGGAGAGAGTAACAAACATGAATCCATGAGAAACTGACAAATGTGGGAGCTACTGCAAGAAATGTCTTCACTACAGATAATTGGCCACTGAAATTTAAGGTTTTCAGTTAAGTTTTAAGAGAAACTCCCTTCCCCAAAGACGAAATCGGGTTCCTTCAACTTCCCATCCTGCTTTGGGGACAAAAATCTGGAACTCTGCCAGTACTTACAGTCCCCCCAAGGGATATTTTACAAAACATTAGCTACTCTAATGGTTTTCATTATTTAATGATTTCTAACATTATGCGTCAGAATGAAAACTAAAGCAAAGTTGAGAAAGTTTATGTATTAATTTATTTTTTAATCTAAACGACTTAAATCATTTTCATATTCTTTTTGGACTTTTCTGCAAAAGATGTTTGATAAATCAAAAGACAGGGGCTCAAAATTTTAAGCTTCTTTCAATGATAAGTTGTATCGTTTTAAACGATTAGCTTCTCTGAGCCTTATATTTTCATATATGTAATGTAAAATGAAGTGATATCTCTCTTGGCTTTAAAATTTTTTTTACTGTTTATTTATTTTTGAAAGAGAAAGAGAACAAGTAGGGGAGGGACAGAGAGAAAGGGAGACACAGAATCCCAAGCAGGCTCTGAGCTGTCAGCACAGAGCCTGATGCAGGGCTTGAACCCATAAAACACAGGATTGTGATGTGAGCCGAAGTCAGATGCTTAACGAACTGAGCCACCCAGGTACCCCTCTCTTGACTGTAATATTCAGTGACTAAGATGTCCTTTTTTCTATCTGTAGAGCACTTTGCACCCTCCACTAAAAGACAGGGAGATTTATAAAGTCAAGGCAACCACACCCTGCCTCTAGGCAAATAAATGTTCACCAAGAGAAGGGGTTGGCATATTTCAGTCCTCCAGTCAAATCTGGCCAGCCACTGTTTTTCTAGATAACACTTTATGGGAACACAGCCACACCTACTTGTTTGTTTATTATCTGTGGCTGCTCTGGGGCCACAGTCAGTACAGTGAATACTTGCACCAGACACCACCCGGCATGCAAAGCCTAAAATATTCACTAACTGGCCCTTCATGGAAAAAGTCTGCTGATACCTGGTCTGGAAAAAATCTCTAAACTGCTGGGAGAGCATTCTGGTAGGTAGGGGACCTGAGAGAGGTGCACGTGTCCACGTGAGGGATGCAGGCAGACACACACAGTTGAAGGCAGGCTCCACAGCTTCCTCAGCCACCACTCAAGTTGCACCACCCTCTCTCTCTGATTGTGCAAAACCCAATATCTCAAATCTCTTAGATTAAACGACAATCTTTCATCAGGAACATGAAGCTATTTGGCACCAAATGCTTCTAAAAATGCTCTAAATTTTCCTTGTTTTGTACATTTTAATTAATCTCTGACTTTTGGTTAGATGCTGACCTTTTTGTGACTAAAGCTATGGACCCTCCCCAGGGAAATGTCTTTGCCTAATTCGAACAACATTTTACATTCACTTTTCTTTTCTGGGTGGGGGAGGTTCACATTAGTCTAAGACTTCACAACAGATAGCAACCATGGTTTCTAAATGCGATAATTTGTGCAGTATTCTCACCATAAAGGTCAAGATTTCTATATAGAATTGAATACCAATGTTACATAGCAGAAAGAATACCAGATGAGGAGCCAAAAGAACAAGTTTATGCATCGTCTTCACTACTAACTAGACACATGGCAGGTCGCTGAAGCTCTCCATGCTTTTGGTTCCTCATTTAGTAAATAGTGAAATTAATAAATGTCCTGTCTACTCCACAGGCTGTGATAAGAATGAAATGAGGTAACGTCTAAGAGATTTTATAAACCACACGGCTCTTTCCATTTGAGTGGTAAGGGATTTCGACAACCCATTTCATAGGGGTTCACAAAGAACCTTAGATACTTTGGATTCAAAGTGTGATCCTCAGGCCAGCAGCAAAGACACCACCTGGAAGCTTGTCAGAAATGCAGATTCACAGGGCGCCTGGGTGGCTCAGTCGGTTAAGCATCCAACTTCAGCTCAGGTCATGATCTCCCAGTTGGAGTTTGTACCCCACAATGGGCTCTGTGCTGACACCCCAGAGCCTGGAGCCTGCTTCAGATTCTGGGTCTCCCTCTCTCTCTGCCCCTCCCATGCTCTTGTTCTGTCTCTGTCTCTCGATAATAAATAAATGTCAAAAAATTTTTAAGAAATACAGATTCCCAGGCCTCTCTATGGACTTCTCATCTGAATAAATCAGAATATACATTTTCACAAGATCACCAGGTGATGTGTGTGCCTCTTAAAGCTTGTGGAATACGGCCATGGAAAACTCTCTCTACAGCATATAAATCACTTCATAAGGTTGATCTCCTTTAGATAAGGAAACTGAGGCCTACAGAAATCACGACACATGCTGAGGTTTTGCATAAGTCAAGATGCAAAGTGATGGGAGCGCAACGGATATTTGATTTGAGAAATGTTTTCAAAATAATTTTGTGTCCACAGTGCTCACTGCCTAGTGAAAGACAGACACGTCATTAAAGAAACATGCTATGGGAATGCTTAAAAACAGCTTGACCAGGTTGGTGAACTCCAAAAAGAGTTTCTATCTATTATTAGAAGGTCATGGAACCACTGTCAGAGTAAGTCGCTGATTTCTAGATCTTTTAATCTGCAAAATATGTCACATGGGAAGCAGTACATCTACTCCCCTGTAATATCTCATTGGGATGGAGTAAAATCAGTCATGAAAAATCTGTAGACTTTTTTGGTCACTGTCCCAATCACTGAGCAGTTAGTCTTAGATAATTACAAGATCAAGGACATGACATGGAAGAAGATATGGAGAGAGGAACAAAGAACAACTGGGGATATTTTTAAAAGCACACACATACGAAACAGCAGAAACTGTTGCTGATAGTATAACCAAGAAAAACAATGCAAAGAGTATACATGGGGAAGAATGTTTCTCCGGCTGACAGAGGAAGCCCCTCGTGTCCCCTTTCCCATTCTCTGCCTTGAGGTGCAACTGGCCAGATTAGGGAAGCAGGAGTGTGGGCATAAGAAGTAAGTTAGATGAAATGGGAATTTTAAATCAGAGCTAAAACTGGGAGGAGAAATGAGTGCTGTTTAGACTACTGGGAAGTTCTGCTCTAATAAGGCCACTAGATACCCTTGAGACATCTCTTTTATTGAGAGCTAGACAGGCCAGGCTGCCACTAAGAGGGTAGAAAAAAAGTAGATTGAGAGGTTTCAGGTGAGGCTTAAAGAAGAGAACCTCTAGGTTGTCCAGGTCAGACCACCACACTGAGGGAGCAAAGGGATTCCAAGCGGAAGCCATACCCAGGAGTACAGTTGTGAACACCTTAGAAACCAGGCTAATGCATTTCCTTATTTTTTATCTCTCAGGACTCTGAGCATAGCAGAATAGAATGGAAGGGAGAATAACCCACATTAAATGATCACATTAAAAAAGTGATCACGTTTGAAGCTGCAACTGCTGCTCACTCTGGAATGTCATAGAAAGGGCAAAGAGTTCGGCATACCAGAAGTCTGGATTTGAACCGAGTTCCACCACTTACCATTGTTGTGTGATCTTGCCTACCCCGGTCTGTCTGTCTGAGCTTCCTCTGAAGCCTAGGAATTGTTGTCACATATCAATCATCTTAATAACTAAGTGAAATAATGACTATGAAGCGATAACAAATTGTGAGTACCCGTGATACATGCATTCCTTCCTTTTCAGGTTTTTACTAAGGCTCAGTTTGTTAGTCCATACTCTGTGGGTCTGTATCCATCGTGTGTTGCATATTGTATCCAACAATTTGTTTATGATTCTAATTTAAAACAAAAAGTGCAAAAAAATAAAGAATCTAATGCTTCAGTTTAAGCGTTCCAGCCCTGGCTGTCCTCAGCTCACCCTTCAGGTTTAGTTATCTAGCGACAGTATCAGCCTGCTCTACGATCACCCAGTGTGAATGGAAAAGCCATCAAAGTCTCTCACGTAATTATGTACACAGTTGCTCTAGGCCTCAGGGGCCCCATTGGCCCTCTAATAACAGGGAAGTCTGGAAAGTCTGTGCCTCCCCACATTACAGCAGTGGCAGGCTATGGACTCACCCTGGTAACAGATGGTTTTATTAGTGGCCACTGCCAGACACTTGGCTGAGGGTGGAGCACACGGCCATTAGCGTCTGTTCCACTTTGGTGGAGTAGTAGCCGTGTGAACAAGGAACGCGAGGTCTGAAAATAATTGACAGTGAGTGAGATAATGCCTTCTTGATGTCACCTCGGGGAAAAAATAAGCTGAAAGAAATTAAGAAAAAAAAATTTCCCTTGGTTCCTGAAACAGGGAAGATAAGCTGAAATAATTGTGTTATTTCCATGGAAGAGGAAGATCACGCTGTGTTCTGGTGGGGGGAAAATAAAGCTGGGAACAAGATGTCTACAGGTGCCTGACACTCAGTGAATATGTGGGGAGAAATTCTGACTCCTGCCACTCAGCAAACAGATCTAAAACAACAACAATCCAAAAACCTTCCTCAAATTATATGCACTCAAATACAGTGAAGGGATGACTATTAAACCGCATGCAAGAGAAAGACATTCTCCATCCTCTATGGCAAACGAAATATTCTTTTTTTAAGAAGAATATTAATATTAATATTTAAGACCTACGAAGATAAGCAGACGTATTGAAGACATACATCGGAAAGATCAAGGGGTCTATGCTCATCTAGTCACAGGCACGTAGATTTAGAGCAGTCACAGCAGTAGCAGAGCCCAGGTGGTACTCAGTTTCTTTTCCCACTTGGCCTCTGGATGCAAATACTGTGATCAGTCGTGTGTGTGTGTGTGTGTGTGTGTGTATGTGTATTTTAATCGACTTCTGGTAGATTTTCCTAGTCTTTGGAGATTTTATATAGGGTCAGAGTGTATTAGAGAACTTCCCTGCAATGAAATCTCTCTATCCATCTTAGTTTTCTATTGCTGTGTGACAAATTACTACAAACTAAGCAGCTTAAAACAACACAAATTCATTATCTCACAGTCACAGGGGGAGGACTCCAGGCATAGCTTAGCTGGTGGCTCTGGCTCATGGCCTCACTGGGCTGAAATCAAGACATTGGCTAGACCAGCTATCTACTCTGAGGCTCAGGATTCTCTTCTAAGCCCCCAGGTGGTTGCCAGAATTCATTTCCTTAGCTCTATAAAAGTGAGCTCTGCATTTTCTTGCTAGCTTTAGGTGAGGGCCCACTCTCAGCTCCTAAAGTCCATCCTCCGGTCCTTACCCAGGGCTCCCTCCTCTTAAAATACGGTAGCATACTTCTTCAAGGCTCATAGGGGAACATCTGCTTCAGCAACTTGTCTTTTCAAATGGCTCATCCAATTAGGTCAGGCCCACCCGGGATAATCTTCTTTATTGTTAACTCAAAATCGACTAATTAGAGGATTTAAATGCACGTGTAGAATTCCTCACCCAGGTCAACTAATCATGGGTGTGGCATTTCATCACCTTCACAGGTTCTGCTACCACGTAAGGGGAGGAGATTACACACGGTACGTATACGAGGAGATGGGGATCTTGGAAGCTATTTTTGAATTCTGTTATACTCTTTTTTTTTAATTGAGGTAATATTTACATAACACAAAATCAACCATTTTAAAGTGTATAGTTCAGGGGCGCCTGGGTGGCTCAGTCGGTTGGGCGGCCGACTTCAGCTCAGGTCATGATCTCGCGGTCTGTGAGTTCAAGCCCCACGTCGAGCTCTGCGCTGACGGCTTAGAGCCTGGAGCCTGCTTCCGATTCTGTGTCTCCCTCTCTCTCTGCCCTTCCCCTGTTCACGCTGTGCCTCTATGTCTCTCAAAAATAAATAAACATAAAAAATTAAAAAAAATAAAGTGTATAGTTCAGAGGAATTTAGTACATTCACAATGTTGTGCAATGATTACCCCTATCTAGTTCCAAAGCATTGTCATCATGACAAAGGGAAACCTCATACCCACTGGGCAGTCTCTCCCCATTACTCTCTCTGTTTGGCCTCTGGAAACCCCTACTCTTTCTGTCTCCAGGGATTTAGTTATTCTGGATATTTTGCATGAGTGGAGTCATGCAGTATGTGACCTTCTGTGGACAGCTGATAGACATTTGGGTTGTTTCCACATTTTGGTGGTTGGGAATAGTGTTATAGTGAACCCTCCTATACAAGTTACTAAAACATCTATTATCAGTTCTTTTGAGTATATACTTTGGAGCGGAATTTCTGGATCATACAGTAATTAGCAAACTATTTTCCACAATGGCTGTATCACTGTACATTTCTACCAGCAACATGTGAGCGTTCCAAAGTCTGTATATACTCAGCAGCACTCATTATTTCAGGTGTCATTGTCGTTGTTTTAATTACAGCCACTTCAGTGGGTGCAAAGTGAAATCTCACTGTGGTTGTGATTGGCCTTTCCCTAATGACTAACAATGGTGTCAGATTTTCTTGTGCTTCCGGCCAATTTTATAACTTCCTTAGAGAAATGTCTATAGAACAAGTCCACTGGTCATTTTTCAATTGGGTTGTTTACTTCTTTGTTATTGAGTTATAAGAGTTCCTTATATTCAGGTTACTAGATCTTCATCAGATACACGATTTACAGATATTTTCTCCCATTCTGTCAGTAGTCTTTCCACCTTCTTGATAATATCCTTTGATGAATAATTTTTTAATTTTGAAAGATGGTTTTATAAAATTATATTTCAAGTGAATAAATTTATCTATTTTTGTCTTTTATTCCTTGTTCTTTTGGAGTCTTATCAAAGAATGCATTGTCAAATTCCATGAAGATTTACACTTATGTTTTCTACTAAGAATTTAGCACTTACATTTAGGTCTTCGATTCCTTCTGAATTAGTTTTTATGTAAGGAGTGAGATAGGGCCCAAGTAACTCTTTTGCGTATGAATAAAGTTTTCCCAGAAATATTTGTTGAAGAGACTATTCTTTTCCTATAGAATGGTACAGTATCTTTGTTGAAAATCAACTGATCCCAGATTTACAGGTTTGTTCAAGACTCTCAGTTCTACTCCAGTTGTCTGTATGTCTGTCCTCTTGCCGGTATCATACCCTTCTGATTGTTGTGGCTTATAGTAAGTTTTGAAATTGGGAAGTGTGAGTAGCCTAACTTTGTTTAACATTTTCAAGATTGCTTTGGTTATTTGAGGCACCCTGCAATACCAATGTGAATTAAAATTTTGAAAATGTTTATTTGTTTTTGAGAGAGAGAGAGAGAGAGAGAGAGAGAGAGTGAGACAGAGAGACAGAGACAGAGTGTGAGCAGGGCAGGGGCAGAGAGGGAGACATAAAATCCAAAGCAGGCTCGAGGCTCTGAGCTGTCAGCACAGAGCCCGTCACGGGGCTCAATCTCAGGAACCAGGAGATCATGACCTGAGTTGAAGTCGGACTCTTAGTTTACTAAACCAGCCAGGCGCCTCCCTCCCACCTGCATGTGAATTTTAAATTTTTTTTTAATGTTTATTTATTTTTGAGAGACATAGAGACAGAAAATGAGCAGGGGAAGGGCAGAGAGAGAGGGAGACAGAATCTGAAACAGGCTCCAGGCTCTGAGCCGCCAGCACAGAGCCCGATGCGGGGCTCGAACTCACAGATGGTGAGATCATGACCTGAGCTGAAGTTGGCCACAAAATCGACTGAGCCACCCAGGTGCCCCGCATGTGAATTTTAGTATCAGCTCATCCATGTATGTAAAAATGTCCATTGAGATTTTAATAGGGATTGCAATGAATCTGTAGATTGCTTTGGGTACTAATGCCTTCTTAACAATATTAAGTCTTCCAACACGTAAATATGAACTCTCTCCATTTATTTAGGTCTTCTTTAGCTTTTATCAGCTATGCTTTTAAGTTTTCATGATACAAGTCAAGCACCTCTTTGGTTAAATTTACTAAGTGTTATTTTATGTCATTGTAAATGAAATTGTCTCTCTTAACTTCATTTTTCAAACTGTCCATTCATTACTGTACATAGAAATACAGTTGATTGTGTACATTGATCTTGTATGCTACAACTTTGCTACGTTTATTAGTTCTGATAGCCTTTTGGGGAGGTTCTTTAGCATTCTTTAGAATTTTCTATAGGAAGATCATGTCGTCTGCAAAGAGAGATAGTTTTTCTTCTTTCGTTTTGATTCATAAGTCATTTATTCCTTATCCTTGCCTAATTGCTGTCTAGAACCTCCAGTATTAGCATGTTTGTCTTACACTTGATCTTTCGCCATTGTGTAAACTATTAGCTGTGGGTTTTTCATAAATGCCCTTTACCACATTTGAGAAAGTTGGCACCTATTCCTGGTTTGAGTGTTTTGTTTTGTTTTTAATCATGAAACAGTATTGGATCTTGTCAAATGATTTTTATGCATCAACTGAGATAACCAGGCACTTTATTTTTTCCTTTCATTCTATTATTGTGGTGTATTACATTGATTGATTTCATATGTTGAATTGCCCTTAATTCTTGGAATAAATTCCACTTGATCCTGATGTATAATACTTTTAACAGGCTGCTGGATTCGGTTTGCTAGTATTTGCTTGAGGATTTTTGCATTGATATTTAAAATGGTTATCGGTCTATAGTTTTCTTCTGATGTCTTTATCTGGTTTTGGTATCAGGGTAAAGCTGACCTCATAGAATGGGTTAGGAAATGTTCCCCCTCCTTGATTTTTTGAAGAGTTTTAAAAGGACTGGTGTTCATTTATTTTTAAACGTTTGATAAAATTCACCTGTGAAACCATATGGTTCGGGGGTTTCTTTGTTGAGATATTTTTTTAAAACTGTTATTACCAATTCATTCTCTTTATCTTTGTATCTATTTTTAGCATAAACTTCCAACTAACGTAGCTAGAACTTAACTGAGGCACTGTTTCTTTTGTCTCTCTGACCAAAACACTTGCATTATGAATTGACTGTGGCAAAGCCATCAGATAGGAAGGCCACACTGGTATGAGATGGCAGTGGACTGTTCATTCAGCTGCTGTGGCTTGGAGACAGAGACCACGTCATCTGCCATCTTAAAATTGGGAGATATACAGAAATGTTCTTATTATCTTAGAGGTACTGAAACTTGGGTGATGTAGGAGCTAGGACATCTATAAGAAACTAAATGAATGATCGTGAACACCAAAAAGAAAACACAAACAATTAAGAAATAATACCTCTCTCCACAAAAAAGAAAGTATATAATTTTTAACTTTGTAAGAGATTGGACAGCTTTCTTAAAAGCTATTGCTCAAGTTACACCCTGGCCATCAGAAGGTACAGAAATGTCTAGTCAATATGTTTCATGAAAGACAAGGAAATTGTGCATAAAAGTCTAATTAGTGGCTCATGAAAATGATACACATTAGCTACTATCAATTATAATTCCAATATTGTCCAGGAGTTTATAATTATAAAGGAGTTAGAATATGTTAAATATTGTTTCCCATGAGAATAAGAAAGGCTTTGGGCTTCAAGTATGAATATGAACACCTTTCTTTGATAAATTTAATTATTAGCCCCATTGGGAAATAGTTCTTTGGAAAGGATTTTCCAATATTGCTTCCAAAACAACTTGTTTTCATTTGCTTTAAGAAAGCTGATACCAAAGGTTCTGAGCCCCTTCAAACACACAGAGCCAAAATGATGCTTATGTAATAGATATCTTCGAATAAGTGAAACCGGTGAACCAGGACCTTATCACACAGAAAAGGAATTTTATTTTCAGAAGAGATCCGTTTTGGTTTACGAAGAGTAGCCAGTGCAACCTAAACTGTATGCGCATGGGTGAAAGGCCAGTTGAGTCAGGTGAGTTCTCCCGCTCTGGAGGTAGGATGGTCCTCAGTAGAACACTATGCTGGCAGTCCATCTCACCATCTGTGTGAAGCCGAGTAAGTCACATAATCTCTGAGCCTTTATTTCCTCACCTCTCCCTTAAGGATATGAATGCTTACCTGCCCATCTGGGCAGGTTAATTATATAATGTTTATGAAATGCTTTGAAAGCCACTAGACCTAAGCAAAGTTAAGCTTTCAAAGATTTATGTGCAAATGACTGATTGGAAAGTGCTCCCAGGAGAAATAAGGAAGGGAGTCAAGGAGTACAAGGAAATGGCAACAGAGGGAAGGTTGGGGACTTCGGCAATCTTGATCTTGCAGGAAGCTTTGCAGTTTTAATTATGCCAGTTTGCCTCAAGTCAAGGCAAGGTGGCTTCTAGTTATTTGTAATGTCTCCCTTATGGGATAAAAATCCCTTAACCCCTCTAGTTCTCCAGGTACATGAGCAAAGCAGCTCCAGGAACCTAAAGGCAGCTCTCCAAAGAGGGTCACAGGTACGGGGGTCACCTTAGAAGCAAAGTACCCGATGTGAGGGTGGAGGACTGGGGGCTCAAATGGTAAAACTGATCTGCCAGGATCTAGGCGGGCCAGGAGGGTTCACTGTAACCATTTTCCTTCACTTTTAATTTTCTTTCCATAATTGTTAACAGTTTTCTAAAAAACTGTCTAGAAAAGGCCTTTTTTTTTTTTTCTGCACAAGAGTAGATATAGTCACTGCTATTTAAAATCAAGACGCTTCGGGGCACCTGGATGGCTCAATCAGTTGGGCGTCTGACTTTGACTTCGACTCAGGTCATGATCTCAAGTTTGTGAGTTCGAGCCCCACGTCAGGCTCTGTGCTGACAGTTCAGAGCCTGGAGCCTGTTTCAGATTCTGTGTGTCCCTCTTTCTCTGCCCTTTCCCTACTCATGCTCTGTCTCTCTCAAAAATAAATAAACATTAAAAAAATTAATCAAGATGCTTCAATAACTGTGCAAATGAACTATGGTTCCAGAACTCAGCATTAAGGCTAAATATTCCATAATAAAATAACCTTTTAAAATGTTTCAGTTTTCATGTTAATTTTACAATAAAGAAAAACATTTTTCTTTAAAACTATATAGAATAGATGTGAAAAGAGTTCAAGGCAATGTCCATGTTTGTTCTAATACATAAAAGACACAAATCCATTCCTGCCATATTTCAAATAACAATGTAACTTTCACAGAACGTTAAAAAATGAAATCATTTGTCTCAGGCTTCCGCATCTTTTAGGCTTCCTGAAATGGGACAAATTCAAGTAGTTTTTTTTAATATCTCCATTTGAGATAAAGTTTGCGTGGAATCATTTATCCCAAGAGTCTTAGAAAGCAAATTGGTGGAGGGGGGAAATGCTTTAACAGGTCCCCATGGGATAATTAATCATTGCTCATTTTGGGGAACTGCATTCAGAATCTGTGGCACTATCATCTGAGGATGAGAAATTCAGTATTTTTTAAATCCAATAGAAGTTCTATTCGTTTGATGTTTAGACAATGAAGTAATCTTTGCTAGAAGTAACTTCAAAAACCAAAGTTAAGGGATTTTTATAAAGGTGTAAATGATCTCAGCTGAGAAATTAGCACAGTTACAGGGCAAATTAAAACTACAGAACATTTTTTACCCATACTGAAACTATTTGCAGACAATTATGACTAAATTAAAATGCGTTTGACATGGTTGTTTTAGTATATGGAATAGTATTTTTTTATGCCCCATGCCTATTGTTCACGATTCTTGTCCTTAATGAATTTTTAATTTTCTTTCTTACATGATGAAATGCAATCCCTCCTCGAATGGAAAAGGCTAAATAGGCCTCTATTTGTGAACTATAATTAAAACGAACACACATGTGGTGATGGCAGTTACCAGTGAAGAGTAAAGTTTTTAAGAAATCAATCAGATGAAAAATTGAGCAAATCTATCACTGAGGAAGTGGTTCAATTTCTCCGGGGAATACAGAATGAGTATGAATAAAAGATGATTCAAAAGTAGAGGGAGTAGTATTTCTTTTTGATTTGTCAAGCCTTGCAAAAAGTGGAGCCCCCCAGTGTAGGAAAACTACATGGGGACAATCAAAAGACAAGAGTCTGAATTCCTCCATCCACTTTGAAGCTGTTCATCCCTAGGCAATTCAATCTAGCCTCTCTTGTCTTCAGCTTCTTCATAATTTGCTTAAAGTGTTTTTAATTTTTATTTATATTATTTACTTAATTTTATAGATGAGGAAGCTGAATGTTAGAGAGATTAAGTAGTTCGTCTAGGATCATAAATGATGTTGGTGGGTCTGAGTTCAACATTATTGTATTTACATTATTTCCACCATCTCATCCTATTTTCTTTTATTGCTTTATTATTACAAAGAATGTTGTGTGGAAAATAAGTCTTAAGGATAAAAGTTTTATAATTATAATTATTTTCTCTTTGAGAAATTAAAGTTTAAACCACAGCAAAACTTTCTAAAGAGTCTAGAATATAGCCATGATATCCGATATGATAGTCATTAGTCATATGTGGCATTCTAAATTAATTTGAATTAAAAAAATTACAAACTCCTCAGTTAAAAGAATCATATTTCATGTGCTCGATAGCTACATTCGGCTATCATACTGGAAAGCACAAATAAAGAACATTCTCATCACTACGCAAATTTCTTTTGAATAATGCTGGCTAGAGTCTCCATCCAGGACTTGCGGCATTGTGGTTTATGGTCAGTAATGTTTTATCTGGTTTATTTTTGTGGGAGGGGTTGGTTTTTCTTATTGTTGTTGTTGTTTGTTTGTTTGTTTTTTGATTATTTTACTCTTAGGCATGGTATTTTAAATTACTTTTATAACCATATATAGCAGTATTCATCTTTAAGTATTTTGGCAGGTTTGTGGTAATACAAATCATATTATAAAATAAGAAATAAGCCCAGAAGTTTGGAAATACAAACATTTTCTGTCATTACTGAGAAGAATGGAAGAGAGTGCTAAAACTCCAACTCCAGGCAGGATACAGCTTAGAGCCTTATAGATAAGAAGTCAAGTGGAAAAGTAACAAAAGACCCCTCTAAGATTCAGAGGTTTGTCTCTGATCGTATGACCCTGACCTGTGACTCCACTCAAGACCAAGTTTCTCATTTACAAAATGAATGAGCTCAACAATCTTTGACCATCCCACCCCTGACATTAGGATTTCTCCCCCATCACAACTAACTTCAGAGTTGCCAAGAGTATAGTATTCCTGATAAGACTGTATCTAACTTCTTCCTCTCCCGTCAGTCAAATAGAGTTGGTAATGACCAGTGAAATGACTGTAATGCAGACGTGGAGAGGTGTCTACATGGCTCAGTTGGTTAAGCCTCCTACTCTTGATTTTGGCTCAGGCCATGATCTCCTGATTCATAAGATTGAGCCCTGCATCTAACAGCACAGAGGAACCTGCTTGGGAATCTTTCTCTCCCTCTCCTTTTGTCCCTCCCGACTTGCGTGTGCTCCTATGTGTGCTTTCTCTCTATCTCAAAAGTAAGTAAATAAACTTAAAAAAAAATGCCTGGGGAAATCATGGAAAACTGCTTGGAGCATGAGATCTCATAGAAAATGAAAGACTTCCCCCTGGATAATCAGCATTTGGCTGAAATGCCTGCTACATATTCTTTCTGCTTCCCTCCATTGACAAGATGATGGAAGAGGTCATTGACCAGATGATGGAAGAGGTCATTGACCTCTGGAAGAGGTCACTTTCAATATGGTTTGGAAACCATAAAAATACATCTATAAATAAGTAGTATTTTAATAAACAGTGTTGCATATACCCTTATTCTCATTTGCCCTACACAATTGATATGCTTATTTGCCTATTACTTAAGTGGGAGTTCCTCACCTTCTTTCCTTTCTTCTCTCCTTCCTTCTTCCTTCCTTCCTTCCTTCCATTCTCTTCCTTTCTCCCAATTTTAATTTTATTATATCAATCTATACTCCTTTTGCATTCCCTGAAATTAGAATGTTATGATACAACTATACAATAACACTCATGTTAATAGAGACTCCAACACCATTTTATCAAGACTCTTGTTCACTCCCTTTCTAAAATATTATCAAGATCACCAGCAATCCCCTCCAAGAATTCTGTTTTCCAAGTGCTCTGTACCATCTATTTTACTTTTAAAATCTACTTCCTCTGTTAGATATGATACTACTATTTTATTCTAGTTAATCAGGACCAAAGGAAACTACATGGTCTAGAGAGAGTTTGTTTTATGTTAAGTGAGATCATAATAAAAGTATACATAAAACTAGTGATATTTTTATAGAGGAAAAGAGCACAGTGTCATTCTAGAATTTCTTCTTCCAAACCACACATGCCTAATTGTTTATAGATGTTGTCAGTGCAAAAAACATATGTTACATAGTAATGATATTTAGCTTTCAAATCAACTCATAAAACTTGTGTTTGTATTTCCTTCTACTCCTGGGTTCCCACCTTTCCTGGTCAGAAAAGCTACCTGAGGCTTTTGGTAAAACACAAACCCTGGCCACTTCTCCTTGACCTGGAATAAGAATCTTAAGGAGAGAAAACTTATAATATGTGTGGTCAGAAAATATCAGCAGTGATTTTTGCAATAAGAACCAAATTTGGAATCCATTAATATGCCTCCAGATGGAACCTGCATTGTCTCTGTGCACTTGTCTGAAATCAATGTCAATTCCTCCTATTTTTCTGATATGAGTCTAGTCCATTTCAGAGTCCACACTATGTGGAAAATGAGAAGAAAGAAAGACAGAGGAAGTGAAGCATTTAAAATGGCACCATTCAATAAAAACATAATGCCAATTATATATATTATGCTCATTTTTCTAGAAGCCACCTTTTAAAGAGTAAAAAAAGAGTTGAAATTAATTTTGATAGCATATTTTATATAACTTGAAATATCCAAATCATTATTATTTCAACATGTAAATAATATAAAAACTACTGAGATAGTTTGCATTCCTTTTTAGAACAAAGCCTTAGAAGTTTGCTTTATACTTGAAGTGTGCCTGCATTTGGCCTTGCCACTTTTAAGTATTCAGTAGTGACTGTATCTGGTGCAGGTTTAGAATATATTGGTTTATGACACAACAACAGTAAACAGTAACTCTAATATGTCCTAATCACTTATCTTGTAAAAACCCACGAGAAATTTTAGGTACCTTAAAGATGATTTAACTTGACTATCAAGATAAAAAGTAAAGAGAAAAGAGGAAGACAGGTTACACACACAATACGGCTTAGCTTTAGAGTTTCTTATAGATACTATTTCACTTTCATCATCAAAAATAGTATTGAGTTAAGAAATACAACAGAGATGATATCCTAATTGTCATTAGTAAGTATTAGGTATCAATCCTTACCATGCCAAATACACAGTATATTTAAGGATATATTTAAATAACTAAGTTTAGTATTCCTGGAATGGAACCATGGAAAAATTACTTGTTAGGATCTTTGAGCTCCTTCTCCTTTTGTATTTTTAACAAAATAAAAGTTCCGTTTATATTATTTCTTAAGCTTTTCAGAATACCAACCTCTGTTTTTTAATGGCATCTCTAAATACCCTGGTGCTTGAAATTGTCCCACTTCTAAGGACAGTTTGAAGAAAGTCTCTGAGAGGCTCTGGGACTGAGCTATTTACTCAATCCTTATATGTAACTCCTAAAAATAAATTTCACTGTAGTTATCTTGTTGAAATAAATTAAGAATACAGACTATTGAAACATCGTCAGTCCAGAGACCCCAAAGTCAATCCATTTCTTTGATAATGTGGAAACCAATGTGCTCCCTGAGGTAGATAAAGTCATAATAAATGTGATCGGATCACAGATACCTACTTTCTTCTGCTAAATTCAAAATCTACATTATCTTTAGGATCTAAACTAACTTACAGAAGAAAATATTTCCTGGATATTTGCCTTGTGCCAATAATTTAAACCTTAATTTTGTATTAGGTCTAACCTCATGTGTGGCCAAATGTGTTTGAAAACAGAATAGCTTAGTATAGATTTTATGTTTCTTATTTTCCCTGATACTGCAATAATTGAACAAGATAGGAAGCCAAAAGCAGTACTAAGGAATAATGGAAAAAATAATTTGTCAATCAAAAGTTTCTATGCATGAAGAATAATGGTAACATTTTTCTTTATATAGGTGTTGTTGTAGACACGTGCTTCCTACTTTTTCTTATACGTACAAATTCACACACATAAACACAAATTTGCAAAAAGAAAAAAAATTGCTACAAATCTCTTGAGGTCCTAATATGAAAGAAATTTAATATATGGAACACAGTGACACATATTTTAGATAACTTTCCACTCTCTAGTCTTCTAGTTCCCTTTACAAATAGAGTCCCAATTAAGTTGGAGTGTCAATATTTCTCAGCCCTCCTTGAAGTTTGGGCTGTCCATGTCACACAGCGACAATCAAGCCAAAGTTTCTGGGTTGGGGCATAAATGTTAAACCCTTTATAATAGGAAAGACCAAGTTAGTTTGTCCTTGCTATTCTTAGCCTTCACAATTCCTCTTGTTGCCTAGACTGTGTTGTTGTGTCTGGAGATAAGTTAGCCCTTTCATGTTCATATCAAATGGCATAAAGATGGTACCTTGCTGCAAATATAGCGAGTTGAAAAGTCAGAATAGTCTTGAGGACTGACATCATTGATTACTGTTTCCACACCAGCCTTCTTTCACCTAAAGTTGAAATTAATCCTCTCAATAACTTCTGAAAATATAACGAAGTGTTTGGAAAAAAAAATTGAAGACCTTTTCTGAATAATTAGCAATATTATCATTTTTAAAAAGGAATTGGTAGCTCGATGCTAACAATATTCTCCTCTCTGCATGACAACTGCTTTAAATAGTAAAAATACTACGAAGTTCCCCCGATTTCCTGAATCTTTTGTCATTGATATAATTTTACCTATGGGCATGGGCATATGTCTTATTAACACATGACATGATAAAATTATGGGTATAAATCAATGATTAGGAAGAAAGTTTTGAAAGATTTGCCTATGGGGATTAAAGATATTAATAGGGTCATCTTGACTTTGCTAAGGTATTGAGTTTAGAAAACCAGAAAGCAGTTCACTTTGGCTCAAAATATCTCCGAATGCTGTCAGAAACTTCTTATGGTGTCCACAGACAGGAGCTGCATTGTGCTGATAAGAAATAGAAAGTAATTTCTTACGTATAATATATAAACTCTTTAAATTGATTTTTAAATCTGCTCTTTCCAAATTGTCTCTTCCATAGCTCATCCTAATATTCTCATTGCCTAGAAAGTCAATTGTGATGACTACTGCATGCCAAGCACATAGTCCTGTCTTCTCTTGAATTATAAGAAAACATAAGATTGTCCATCTGCTTCATACACAAAAGTTTTATCAGATGTTGGATTCCACAGAGAAGATGAGAGATGTCACAAGTCATCAATTTTAATATGCATTTTCTGAAATACGCTTTGCTACAACCTACTAGATTTCTTTCCGAAACAAACAATTCATGCTATAGATAATTTTTCTGGGTGAGGGGAAATATTTGTAGAAAACTAGGAGGTTTAGAAATAAAAAGCAAGTTAAGGAAAATAAAGTTAACACTTTAAGAAAATGTAAAAATTATTTAATTTACAAATATATATTATCACATATATTATATATATGTTATATGACACATGCAAAAATTATATTAATTATGAAAACTTGAATGTGCCAATGGTTAGGGTAAGGTAGTAAATATATATTTTATAGATTTATTTTAACGTGACTACATTAATATACATAGGAACTACATAATGTCATATTTCCATATGTAATCATTAGTGCTAATCTTTTAAAAAATATGTATAGCATAAGAAAATGCCAGAAAATATGAAAACTATGCGAGTAACTATTTCTTATATAGTTTAAATGATAAGGATAAAACCAAAAACTCACAGAAAGTTTATTAAGGAGCTTAGTTCTTAAATACAAAAAGCCAAAATGCTTATCTAATTACTATGCTAGTGTGTAAAATAAAAGTGACAGAATATAAACAAAAGAGTATTAGAATTCTAATACATAGAAAACTTTTTTACACAGAAAAAAGTTAATTTGCACATGTCTGAAGGACTGAATTAAACAAATAGTACAAAGAAACTTTTTTTAAAAATCACCCCACAAAACACTCTCTCTTTACAAAAGGACCTGGGACAAAAATCCCTTCTGAATATGTCCTCCCTTTTCTAGGCAAACACCCGTATCTGAGACTCCCCACCTGGTATTTTGTGCTGTGGCCTGAAGACTGTGGGAAGTTGCCCATTGACCACCCTCCTCTGTGATAAGTAGATGCAAGCAGAAGTATGCATCACACTTCCCTCTAGGAAGGGCAGTTGTAGAGAGTGTGCTGAAAACCCTGGTACTAGCACCTCCCTGCACTAATATAAGCCCCATTCCTCCCCTTCCCTTTGTTGGTGCTGTGGCCTCTGAGACTGTTGGGTGGAACATTATTGACTGTTCCTCGCCTGTCCTAAGTAAGGACAGCAAGGGAGCAAATCACCTCACTCTTCTAATTAGCAAGTGAGGGAAGGGGTAAGGAAAGAAGGGAGCTAGATAAAGCAATGCTTTAGATCAGTATGTGTAGTCCCAGGGCACACCCTGGAGCAGCCCAAGAAACCAAACAGAATCGACATTGCAAAAGGCTTTAGAACTGCACAATGGTGTGGAACACTTCCGGTTTCAGCTGGCCTCGGGGTAGTACACAAGTGGGACAGATGAGAATAAGTAGTACTGCAAAGACTTTCAAAACTAAATTGACATGTGAGCCACAGCCCATGAAGGACAGCCAGGACATGCATTCTAAACTTCAAGGCGTTGCTTACATGCTGTAACAGAAGAATTAAAGAGGCACCAGAGTCTAATAACGTAAAATATTTAAGATATAATGCAAAACTGCCCATCACATTCAGAATTAGGAAAATGTCAACTGGAATGAGAAAAGATCATCCAGTTACCAAATGCCAAGATGACACATATGTTGGAATGATCTGATGAAAACTTTAAAGCAGCTATCCTAAAATGCTCCAGGAAGCAATTACAAACACTCTCAGGGACAGGGTGGGGAGGAAGTAAAATGAAAGTCTCAGCAAATTAAAAAAAAAAAAAAAGAAATGTCAAAAATTCTCAGAAGGAAATAAATAAAAAAACAACAACAGAGAAGATAATAAATACCCAGGTAAGCATAGTGCAGTATGCTTATCCTCTTGTGTTCACAAAATTATGTTTGATAATTAAGAGCAAAAATTATGACATTTTCTGATGTGATTTTCAATGAATATACAGATGATGTGAGATAATTATATTATAAAGATGAGGGAGGAGGAGGGACCTAAAAAGTGTTAAGGTTTTTACATTCACCTTGAAGTCATAAGATGTTGAAACAAGATCATAAATTGTGATATCTTAGGAATATATGAAAACCCTAGAGCAACCACTAAAATCACTATGCAGAGATATATATTCAAAAACACTAAAGATAAATTAAAATCGAATACTAAGAAATGAACAAGTAGGCAGTAAAGGAGAGAAGAACAAACACCGCAGAGGGAATGAACAGAAAACCAATAGATAACCTGAATAGAGCTAAAACTAAAAAGGAAATTAAATTCATGGTAAAAAAAAAAAAAAAAACCCAGAAAAACAAAAAACAAAAAACCTCCACAAAAAGCAACTTTTGAAAAAAATATCTAGGCACAGATTGTTTCAAAGGATCTTCGAAACATGTCAGGAAGATATCATAGCTGTTTTTCAAAATATCTTTCAGAAAATATAAGAGAAGAGAACATTTCTCAATGTATTTATGAGACCAGCATTACCCTGATACCAAAACCAGACAAAAATAATACAAGAAACATCACAGACCAGTATCCCCTGTGAACATGGACAGAAAAGTAATCAAAACGTTAGCAAATCACATTTAGCAATGTATGCAAAAAAATATACCATGACCAAGTGGGGTTTATATTGGGAATACAAGGCAGATACAATATTTTAAAATCAATCAAATTAATCCATCAATCTATAGATAGAAAAAACAGGGTTTTATCAACTGATGTGGAAAAAGAATTTACTGGTCACATTACTAAATTAAAAATGTAAGTTGGGGACTTAATCACACAGGTAAGATGTATTTTAAGTGAATTTAAACAAAGAACTTTGAATATACATTCTTGGTGAATATATCCAAAGGATAAAATAAATTTAAGAAATTACTTCAATGATAATCATATTATTATATACATTAGAATGAAATTAGTAACCATGTCAAGGTCTTTAGTGATCACATTTTCCATGTAGGAGAAAGGATATAGAAAAGGGATACAAATGCAAAAGGCAGAGAAGTTAAAAAGATAACCTGAAATCTTAAATTTGAATTGAAAATACCAGCAAACTTATTTTATTGTTTTTAGCATAAATCCTATTTCTTGGCTCACATGTTGAAAACTCCTGGAAGAAATGACATATGCAGTAGCAATGAACATTCTAATCACTGAGATTGTGGTCTTTAAATTACATTTCCTGCTTATAGGAACCAGAACTTCTTGGACAATGGCTGATTCTCCAGAATGGGAAAGAAAATATTCAAGATGAGACAGAATATATTTTCATATTAGAAAGCAAGAAATCTTATCAAAGACTATCATGGTATATTTTTTTATTTAAAAAAATTTTTTTTCATTTATTTTTGAGAGACATAGAGAGACAGAGCATGAGTGGGGGAGGAACAGAGAGAGTGGGAGACACAGAATCTGAAGCAGGTTCCAGGCTCCGAGCTGTCAGCACAGAGCCTTACGTGGGGCTCCAACTCACGAACTGTGAGATCATGACTTGGGCCAAAGTCGGATGCTTAACCGATTGAGCCACCCAGGCACCCTTACCGTGGTAATTTTAAAAGTCTAAGAATCAGTGGAAGGGTCTTATACTTCTCAGGAGTGGGCAGTTTTAGCAACAAAAACATTAAGATGTGAAAACTATGTTAAAAAAATAAAATAGAACTCAGACATATTGGGAAGTTGCTAATATATGTGATCAATTAATCTAAAAATCCAGAAAACAAGGAAATTATTTATTCTGCCTTTACTGTGTAAACTGTAAACCAAACAATTGATGGAGTGGTGTTTTTTTTATAAAACAATTCTAGTTAATTAATGCAAGAGATAGAATTACAATATCATCATTTTATAAACTCTAATAAAATTATGTACCTAGGCAAAGATCATCAATCATCGCTCAATTATTTAGTAAAAGGCTAATTGATAGTGAACTGTATAATGAATGGATAAAGACAAATGATGCAGAAGCTGAATTTTAAAAAAGACAATAAATATTTTGTACATTCTAAGAGAATGCAAGAGAAAGTACACAGCATCACCTACAAGATATTCTTGAAAAATAAAAAAGTCAAGTCTGTAGGTATAACAACTAGTTTATAAAAAACATAGGGAGCAGACAAACAAGTTAAATGCAACCAAAAGGATATGATCAATCAAATTTGGAAAATAAAATCTTTTATAGAAAAAGAATCTGGTTTATTTAATAAAAACAAATAGAGGAAACTCTTATAGATTAAAAGATCCTTTAAAGGATACTTAAGAGACCTATCAATCAAACACCATATTTTTACCTTGTTTGAAATTTGATTTAAATAATCAATTGTAAAAATATATTAATAAGACAATTGGGTGAAATCTGAACATTAACTAGATACGAGATGGTAGTAAGTAATTATTTCTCATATTTAGGTGTGATCATGATAATGTGTTAATTTTTTTAAAGTCATTATCCCTTAGAGATATATTTTGCAATTTTTCTAGATTAAAATGTAACTAGGATTCCCTTGAAATAATACATTAGAGAATGAGAAGTGAGGAAATGGAAGAAGGATAATACTTAAATAAGATAAATGACCTCTATCAAGCCCATAGTAATTATGGGAGCTGAGTGATAAAATTCTTTTCTATTCTGTATATATTAAAATTTTCTCTGTATTAATAGGAAAAGTAATTTCAGGTTGAAGTGAATGCCAGAAGCAAGGAGAGAGATTAAGGATAGAGTGTTCAACAAAAAACTGGGAACATAGGGATGAATCTAAACCAACATCAGCATATTATCTACCTAATTTTTCATATTGAAAAGAAATCAAAACAGAAAGTTATGATAGAGAACTGCACATAAGCTGTTGAGAGGTGATTGACATTAACAAGTTCTAAAGAGCTTATATGTTTCTGGAATGGAAAAGTTATTAATTTAAATTTATAGTCGGTTGTAGTAAATATACTGTTAAATGTTTTTGACTAGTCACTAAAAAATAAATAAAATAGAGAAAAAACAAGAAAAAAGGCAAAAAGAGATGGAAAAAAGGAAACATTTAAAAAAGCATAATAAATAAAAAGCATGCAATAAGATATTAGAAACAGATTCTAATATAGTAATAATTACAATCAATGTAAACAGCCTAAACTTTAGAATTAAATGACAAAGATTGTCAGACAAAACTGGAAAAAAAAAAAGTTATATATCCTTTAACAGAGACTCAAACCTAAGAAAAGATAACAAAAAAATTGAAAATGAAACAATTAGATAATATACACCAGCGAAATATTAAATGTAAAGAGAATCTGGGGGAGCGCCTGGGTGGCTCAGTCGGTTAAACGGCCAACTTCAGCTCAGGTCACGATCTCATGGTCTGTAGGTTCCAGCCCCTCATCGGGCTCTGTGCTGACAGCTCAGAGCCTGGAGCCTGCTTGAGACTCTGTGTCTCCTTCTCTCTCTGCCCTTCCCCTGCTCATGCTCTGTCTCTCTGTCTCTCAAAAATAAATAAACGTTAAAAAAAATTGTTTAAGAGAATCTGGGCAGAGAGGGGGAAGATGGCAGAATAGCAGGATCCTGAGCTCACCTTGCTCCACAGACACACTGAGGCAACAGCTACCTCTATAGCAATTAATTCTAAAAACGACTTGAAGACTGACAGAACAGAATTCCCACAGCTAGTTATGGAGAGAAGGACACATTAAAAAAGGTAGGAGGGGCAGAGACATAGATGGGAACCAAACCCTGGTAAGACTAATCACAAATGGGAGTGGTATCACAAGCATGGTAACACAAGAGGATCAAACGTCACACTCAGCACTCCTGGCCTCGGGGATTTGCACTGGGAAGCTGAGGCCTCATAACATCTGGCTTTGAAAATCAGCAGGGCTTAACTCCAGGAGTTTTAAAAATGAAGCGGACTGAACTCCAGGAGGGGGATAGTAAATTGAGTCCCTGTCTTTATAGAGCCAGCAAGCTAAATAAATTGGTTTGAGACACACCACAGACACAGAAATTTGCAAAGTGTATGCTGTATATGTAAAGGGGATTTACTGACTAATCTTGGAACATGTACCAGAAGGCAAGGATCTGTAGTACATTTATCTGAAAATGAAAGTTCTGGTAGTACCCTTTTTCTTGGTGTCCCTTATCTCAGATAGCCAGAGTTTACACAACCAGTTTTAGCTACCTTGCTAAGACCATGTGTCCTCTCCTATGTTTCTCTACAGATCTGACCAACCCAACCTTCCTGCCTCAGAAGGCATCCCTCCAAAGCAGCTCTGCCCCACTACACCTACCAGGCAGCTCTGGCCAGGACCAGCACCACATCAAAGTGACGCCTGCCCTGGGGATAGGAGGAAATAACCACACACACCAGCATGTCCACATTTCCTGTAGCCAAACCTCTTTGCTGGTTGCGCAGTGAGTAAATCCTCCCATTCCATGTGCATGAAGCTGTGGCAGAAGGTGATTGCAGACAGCCAGGCTGAGTGCCCCACCCTCCAGCAAATCCATGGCAGCTGCAGCTGGACCTCTCAATAGCATAGTGTGTAAACCCTACCCAGTGTGTCCACAGCAGGTGAAGTGGGTCGCTGCAGCCAGCTGGGCTAAAAGCCAGCCCCATCCACCACCATGTCTACAGCAATTATGGCTCAGCCACAATAGGAGGTTGCATGCGACCCACATGAAGGACACCCCTGGAGCCCTTGGTTCTTATAGCCAGGGATGATTGTGCTATATGGTGCCACAGAACTTCTGCTTCACACGGTTACCACGTTCAAGACCAGGAGAGATATCTGACCTACCTAATACACAGAAACAAGTACAGAGATTTAGACAAGAAGAGGAGACAGAGGAATATGTCCTAAATGAAAGAAGACAAAGTCGCAGAAAAGGAGCTAAATGAAATGAGCAATATGCCTAATAAAGACTTTAAAGTAATGGTCACAAAGATCCTCACCAGACTTGAGAAAAGAGTAGACAAGCCCAGTGAGAACTTAAACAAAGAGATAGGAAATATAAAAAGCACCCAATCAGAGCTGAAGGATTCAATAACTGAAATGAAAAATAGGTCTAGGTTCCCAGTAGAGGGAATCAAGAGTAGATGAAAAGATGCAGAAGAATGGATCAGCGATCGAGAAAACAGGGTAACGGAAAGGAACTAAGTTGAATATCAAAATGAAAAAGAATAATAAAATAAAAATAGGTCAAGGGACCGCTCCAATATCATCAAGTGTAATGACAGTCACAATATAGGGACCCCCGAAGGAGAAGAGAGAGAGAAAAGGCAGAAAACTTATTTAAAGAAATAATAGCTAAAATGTGTCGTATCTGGGAAAGGAAACAGATATCCAGGCCCGAGAATCACAGAGAGCCCTAAACAAGATGAATACAAGAAGGTTCACATCACGACGCATAATCATTAAAGTGGCAAAAATTAATGATACAAAGAGAGTGTTAAAAACAATAAGAGAAAATAGTTATATAAAAAGGGAATCTTATATGTCTGGTTTTCCAGCAGATACGTTATAGGCCAGAAGGGAGGGGCATGATATATTCAGTGTAAAAAGAAAAAAAGAAAAAAAAAAATAAAGCCTACAACCAATAATGCTATATGTGGCAAGATTGTCATTCAGAATTGAAGGAGAGGTAAAGACGTTCCCAGACTAAGGAAAGTTAAAGGATTTTCCCACTACACCAGCCTAGTTAAGAAATGTTAGCTGGAATCGTTGAGGTGGACAGAAAAGGCCAGAACTAGTAGTAAGAAAATTATAAAAGGAAAAAAAAAATTCAACGTGGAGGGGGTTGTAAAATTAGTGCTTTTAGAATGTGTTCGAACTCAAGCAACCATCAACTTAATATGGACTATTGTGCACATACAATGTTCTATGTGAATATAATGTTAATGTAAACAAGTCATGGAACGGCATAGGGAACGCAGTCACTACTGTTGTAGTAATGGATGGTGACACATGTCAGTCACTACACTCACGGGGTTGAGCACTGAGTAATGTATAAAATGTCAAATCTATGCTATATACCTAAAACTAATACAACATTGTATATCAACTGCACTTAAATAATAAATAAAAAACAAAACATTTAAAAAGGAATATTTGGGGCTGTTATATTAACAGAAGAAAAATTATGCTTCGAGAAAAAAATAAAAGAGTAAAATGTTCTACATAATGATAACAGAACTAATTCCCTAGGTAGGAACAAATTATATAACATAAAATAACATTACTTCAAAATTAGGAAGGAAATTCTGAAACAACCACAAGAAGAACTACTATAGTATTTAGCTCTGTTATATAAATTTAGCTTTTAGTAGTATTAGATTAAGCATATAAAAATCAATAGGAAAATACATAGAAATAACACACTGAATATACTTTATTAATGGATATATCTATAAAACTTTATCTCCAAATTATAGAATATACATGCTTTTCAAGCACAGTGCAAATGAGAAATATTAGGAATGACTCAGGAAAAAAATTAAACATTTCAATAAACTCACAATAATCAAGTAAATTGAATCAATATTTTAAAATATTTCAAGAGCTATGGGTGGCTTCTCAAATATGTTTTACCAAATTTTAATGAATAGAGAATTCCAATATAAAATAAATTCTATTCTTACATAAAATTTTATAGGAAAAACTTTCTAAGTGATTTTATGACACAAGGATAGTGGAAGGCAATTACGCTACACGACAATTTCATTCATAAGCTTTGTTGAAAAAAATCTTCAACAAGGGATGAACAAGCAAATTCAGTAGGGTACTTTAAAGTATGTGAACTATTACAAACAAGCTGATTTTGTCTCAAAAGTGTAAGGTTAGTTCAAATAAAAATTAAATATGATTATAACATATTGGAAATTAAGCATTTTATAATTAAAAAATTTGATGATAGAAACAAAAGCAAACCAAAAAACCATCCAACCTACTAAAAGTTGAGAGCATTTTTTTTTCCAACAGAAGTCACTTAGAATGTATATATATATATGAACATATATATATGTATCATGTATGCATCGGATATAATATTTAAAAGTAAAATGTAAAATCCATTCTCTTTAAGATTAGAAATAAGATCTTAAATATAGAGAACAGAGGGGTGGTTGCCAGAGGAGAGGTGAGTGGGGAACAGGTTAAAGGGAAAAAAAGGAAAGAAAAAATAATCAGAAGAATGAGGTCATGCAATGGGAAATTTGGCTGAAGATCTGAATGAGCACCTCAGAGAAGAAGAGAAAATTATCGCCACGCTTGTGAAACGATGTCCAATTTCACTGATAATCAGGAAAACTTAAGATCACAAGACAATGCCACCGCATGCTCACCAGGATGTGAAAAAGTAAGACGTTATTGGTGAATCAAGAGGGATCTTCGTACCTCGCTGGTGGGCATGTATATTTGTTCAGTCATCGTGCAAAAACAATTTGTCATTTTAATGAGAAAAATATAAAAATGCATATATCATAGAACTCAGTGATTCTATTCCTAGGTATATAATCTAGAGAAACTCGTGTAAAGGCACAGCAGATGACCCGAACAAGAAAGCTGACAGTGACATTATTAAGAGAGCAACCTCTGGAAAGAAGCTTCAGTAAAATCTCTTAGTGAAGTGTGACGTACCCATAGATTGGAGAAGAACAGGACAGGGAAAGAGCTAAGATGACATGCATCAACATGGAGGAATCTCAAAAAGATAGTATTGAGTAAAAAAAGTAAGTGACAAAAGAATACAGGTGGGATCTTACACTTACATAAAAATCAAAAGCAAGCTGGCAAAGCTGCATAAAATATTGTCTGGAGATAGGTGCATATGTTACAAAGCTGTAAACAAAAGAAAAGAAATGGATGACTCAAAATTCAGAATAGTAGTTACCTGGGAAGATAGAAAGAGGAGTTTGTAATCAAAAAGGGTGACACAAGAGACTTCAAAGATATTCTAATTTTCTACTTTTCAAGCTGCAGAGGGGATATGCAGGTGTCTTTATTGTCATATCCATACTGTATATGTGCATTATACACCTTGTTTGGCATTAATGATATGCTGCATAAAAACTTCAAAGACTGTATAAATAGAGATTAGGTAGAAATTTCAACACCATAGTTTATATGGTTGTTTACTCTGACCAAATATGTTGTTATACAAATTAGTAACATAACCAATTCGGGCAACTTAAAGGTTTGAATCATTGTACCAAAGTCTTCACTATAACAACTTTCTGAGTGTTGGCAATTCTATTTGTATCGTAAAGGTTGACTTACTGGATTTGCATTCATTGCATGTCCCGTACCTATGTGCCCTCTTCTATGCCCCCAAACACACACTATGTGTATGTAGTATATAAACACATTTTGTTTTAATTTACTTCTCTTTTCATCAGACATTACAGGCTCTCTGGGGATGAAGTCAAGCGTTGCTATGTTCAGATGAATTTTCTGGCCCAAGGAGATAATTTTGCACACAGTCAATAGCAATATCCCAGAAGTGAGCCAGAAAACTCAACGAGTGAAACAAAATTCAATAGCAATATCAGAGCAGAAAACTCCTTAACCACAGAGGGTATGTTTTCCAAAGAACACGCCAGTAAATGCAAATGGAGCACGTAATACCTACATATGATCCAAGCTGATTATGCCACTTTGTCAGATAAGGTGGCAAGAGAAAAAAAAAAAAACAACAAAAAACGCTGCCTCTGTAATTCCCAAGGGTCTCTGTTGCTTAGGTTTACTGAAAGTCAATTTATGTTAATGGATTGCACAGAGCTGTGCACCAAACCTGGGGTGAAGTTGTCACTTTATTGAGAAATCATTAAATTATTACACTATTTAATGATGCATGAAAGCAAAATGCAGTTGTGAAGAAAAGCATTTTGGGTATAGACTGTGCATTGTAGTAATGCAAAATGGTGCATTTCTGTCAGTTCCCCGAACACAGCATGGCCATCTGTGCAAACCTAAAACTGAAAGTTGATGACAAAAGGTGACTAATTAAAACAAGACTTCTTTCAAAATTCATTATATCGCGGTACAGTGCGCCACTGGAGGCCATAAGACTTCTGAGCAAAACAGCAAAGACTTGCCCCTCACGTTGTTGAAATTAACATTATATTCAAAACAAAATATCTATGGCTTTGAGAATTTTTATTTAAAAGGCTATATACGAATGGTGCTTTTATAAAAACAACTGCTGGGCCAAGCAAAAAAGTCCACGTGTCCAAATGACACATTTGTCAATATACATGAGTACACTAATGTAAGAACATGTATACTTATGAAAGGCGTTGGTATACAAAATCCATAAATAACAATATTTTGTTCTTTAAGCCTAAAACACATGCATGCCTGTGTGTGCACATACATATGTATGCACACCTTCACATACATATGTGTCTGTATCTACACTTCACTGGATACTATATTCTTTAAAAAAAAAAAATTAAGTAGGCTCCACACCCAGCACAAGGCTCAGTGTGGGGCTTGAATTCACTACCTTGAGATCAAGTCCTTAGCTAAGATTAAGAGTCAGATGCTTAACCAGCTGAGCCACCCAGGAGCCCCTTGAGATCGTGTATTCTTATGTATCCTGACCACACACACACACACACACACACACACACACACACCTCAATATGTAACTATTTATTGCATCTATATAACTGTATATGTATAGTTGTGTAGTTACATGTATAGCCTAGTTGATCTTTTAAGAACTTGATACGGATTGGTGTTAAAACTTAAGTAGGAAATGAAATAAAATAAATGATTCCACTTGGTAGTGTCATCCACGTGAGAGTTCCAGTATATGAAAAATAGTAGCTATGGGTGAAAATGGAAAAGTTTAATATTTTAATAAATAATTTAGAGAATTTAAGGCAAAACCCAGAAACTGTTGTAAAATTTCCAGCTGAGAAGACTCAATGACTGTTTTCACACTAGAAGGAAATGGTGAAGAAATGCTGGCTTACTCCTTTGCACCATAATGCTGGTTGTAACTATATTATGATAATGTGGCATTTCAAATAAAATTATTTCCATTTAAATGTTATCTATAAATGGCTTTTAGGAAATTCATATATTTATACTTTAAGATAGTGTAGAGACCCCCATATCATTTCAATAGTGATCCAACTTTCTATTTGAGATTCTTCAAGATTCATAAGCATCGGTTCCACAGAGGTCATTTGTAAAGACACACTTTCTTCTAATAATTACATTTTCGCTGTCAATATTTAATAGGTGCACACACTAATGCAAACAAGAATAAGAACACATTTCCCCCAACATAATGTTCTAAAATGACAAGCACTTCTAACTGGAATGTCAAAAGGAAGCTGGGGTCCACGTGAAACTCCATGAGCTCCATGAAGTGTGTCATTTCCTTTCTCACCTACAGCACTTACTGCCAGAACTATTTCTCCACTTGAATGCACACTATTTTGTATTCTCCTCAAATTACATCCAGTGTTTATGGTTAGTCCCTCCACATTGGTCAAATCGCTTTTAGTTTCAAGAAACAAAATTTGAAACTAAAATTGGTGAAACATTTTATATGGTTTGCAAATAGCAAACAGTGAACAATCAGGTTGTCCCAGGGTTGTTTCGGTTACTTATAAACCTCTTGAAAGACCTAGGTTCTTTATTTTTACTCTGCATTTCTCAATCCATTACCATTATCTTGCCTCATGGCCACAAAGTGGCTGCAGCAATTCAAATGCTAAATTTTCGCAGTGCAAAATTTAAGAACAAGTCAGAGGAAAGGAGAGTGGGAAAAGTAGAGTGAGATAATCTTGCTCACCTCTCTCTCTTTCTCTTAAATCATGCAGGTTAATTTTTCCTGTAAACTCTAGAGAAGAGTTTCTTTTGTTTATTTGATCAGAAGTAGGTCACAAGATCATTTAGAGGAGGAAATGAAGTTGGGACTGTCAATATCCGGCCTTCGTCATCTCTGTCATGAAAGACTTCTTCTGCCAATAAGAAGATGAGAGAAGAGAATGCCTGGCAGGTAGGAAATCACAATGGCTACTGCAATCCCCCAACCTGACTGTGAGTTATCCAGAATTGGCCCTGGTAGTTTCCAGCAGAGTAGTCTGTTAAGTGCTGGTAGCTCAACACTCCCCTAAACAATTCTCCTATCTGGCACTAGTCAGAAAAATATTTGATAGGGCGCACAGACAGCCATACAGTTATTGGTGTTTAAACAGTGGTGAGGGTTAAGGAGAGATTCAGGTAGCAGGTAGCAGTTCACTTGGAAGATATTCCCTTTCTTCAGAAAGTATATGTGATCCAGGTAACTTCTGTCACTGTTCAGACAGGCAGAGAAATAAGCAAGGTTGGGGTCATACACAACAGCTACTTTGCAGAACATGAACTGTAACAGGGGCGGGGGAATGCCCTCCCTAAGTTCCAGAATTTTACAAACAGATTTACACAGTAATGAATACGCTGTTGTTCATTAAACAACTTCAGGAATAAAGCGAAAGAATTCTCTGCAATTAGTATAAACAGAGAAGAAATGAGAGGCTCGTTAAAGAATCAGGATATTGACAGGAAGCCCTTCTGCAAGACAAGGGTATAGGTGGTCTCGGTTGAGGTCAACTCCTGGACACACCTGAATGAAACAGCGAGGACTCCTGGTTTCGAGGTCAGAGTACCTGAGCACAGAACTTGGCCCGGCTGCCTGCTCAACTATAGCAACTTTATCAACTCAACTTCTCTGTGCTTCTGCGTCCATATCTCAAAGTGAGGATTGTAATAATACGTCCCTCATATAGCTATTGTGATAACAAAATTAAGTAATACCTGTGACATGCTTTGAACACTGACACACTGTATATGTTCAACTCCTGTTAGCTTCTGTCACCACCATTGATACTTTTAAGCCACACCTGACTCAGGGATTGATAGTCCTACATGAAGAGATTTAAAAGCAATCCCACAACCTCCGTGAATATTGCTGTATATTCCTGCATCTTTAAATCAGTTGTGCAAACTATGCATAAACTCATACGTGCACACATATACATATGCATATCTGTGTGTACAATAGGATCATTCTGAACCTTTTGTAGGGTTCAGGGTCCTGACTTACAACGACCCCCTGACTACTACAAATATTTTTAAGAGATCAGCTAGCACTCGTGGGTAAACAGCACCCCTTAGCCTGGTTTAAATTTGTGTCTCAAGATGACGCATGCTACCCTAGGCAGTGAAATCACTTGTTGAACTAAATTTGCATGCTAAGTAATTTATATTTCATCCAGATTTTATATAAGAAGGAGATCAGTAATCATACCAACAGCCGCCTTATATTAATATACTGGAGTGTCTCTAGTTTGAAGAATGACAAGTACTCTTGGAATGCTGAAGGATGACAAATGACATAAAGAATAATTCTCCCAGGAGCTACAACTCCAGAAAAGAAGTCTTCAAAATGTGCATGACATTTGGCTCTTCATTTGAATGCAATTTCTGATTCTTTTGAAGTTTGCCTTTCATTAGTTAATATATAGTACAGGAAGAAACACATTGAATCTATAGCATATGTTTCTCTCGCTAGTCAAAGAGTATTGGTAAAGGGCTCGACATATTGAAGGCAATTAGCCTTCCGCTTATGTACCTGGATAAATGCCGTTATGAGTCAGCTATAGTGGATATTAAGAAAAACTGGACTTCACAGTTTATGCATTTTCTTCTCATTACTTTTTTTTTCCCTTTCCTACCTTTTACTTACAACTAAGTCTATGGAAATATCATGTTGATAAACTAATCAGGAATATAAACCATAAATGAACACTACGTGTTTTACAAAAGAATGAATCTATGCAGACCAGAGTTGATTATAATTTCTAAAAACTAGAGCCATCTTTCCTATGCAAAATATTCCCTTTCAACTAATGTTCAACTGTGCTGAAAAAGTTTGTGGCCATATTGTCACATACATTCATCTCACACATGCTATCTCCAAAGGTCAGTTCCAAGGGGATAGTTCATGGGTGGCTTTCAGTAAGCCATGAAGTTGGCAAGGGTCATATTTAACCATCTTCTGAATGATATGATATATATATATATATATATATATATATATATATATATATAATCACCGTGTTTTGTTACCCACTAGAGAAATAAGCATGAGAGAGTGGGGGAAATTTTAATGTTTTTAAAAACAAACAGGGCTTATAAGTACAGTCATGTTAATATAGAGTCTAAATCACTTCAGCATTCGTGTCTTCTCATAAGGCAATTTTGGCCTGTGGTTTACCATTGTTTGTTTTACAAATATGTATTGACTCTTCACTACGTGTCAGGCAGGTGCGGACAGGATGGATTCGGCAGGGAACACAGTAACCTGTGAATCAGTATCCTGTCGCTGCCTTAACAAATTACCACACACGTAGTGGCTTTCTGCAACACAAATTTATTATCTTACAGTTATGCAAGTCAGAAGTCTGAAATTAGTTTTATTGGACTAAATTCAAAGTGCCGTCAAGGTGGGTTCTTTTTGGAGACCCTAGAAGAATAGAACTTCCTTGCCCTTTCCAGCTTCTAGAGGCCACCTGCGTTCTTTAGCTCATTGCCCTTGTCTCCATCTTCAGAGCACATCACTCCAACCTTCGGTTCTCTCCTTATGTCTCCTTTCACTGACTTCTACCTTCTTACCTCCCTCTTATAAGGCTCTGTGATTACACTGGGTGCACTTGGATAATCTAGAAAACCATTCACATCTCAAGACCCTTAATTTAATCACATGGTCAAGGCCCCTTTGCAATGTAAGGAAACATATTTACAGTTTCTGGGGATTAGGATGTGGACATCTGTGGGGGTTGGATGTTATTCCACACCAGGGATCTCCTCTCACAAAGCTTATCTTCTAGAGGGAAGACAACAAATATGTAACCAAATCAACAAAATGCCGTATTTCAGGACTGAATCTGTATGATAGAAAAAAAATTAAAGGAGCAACAGGAGAATGAGTACTTGGATAAGGAGGGAGTGGTTATTTTATCTGAGGTGGTCAAAGAAAGCTCTGAAGTATGAAACTTCAGATCTAAGTGATGAGAGAAAAGGAAAGAACTTTCGAGGTGGAAGGAATGGCAAGTGCAGAGTCCAAGAATTAGTAACAATCTTAGGTGTTAGGGCAAGAAAAAGGCCATTGTAATGGCTTAGAGGGACAATGGCAGGACACTCAGTCAGAGAGGAAGGCTGTGCCCTGACCAAATAGGTCTCTGTAGGTCATAGTAAAAAAGCTTGAATTTCATCCAAAACAGAAGGCAAAGCAAAGCAGAATTTTAATCAAAGGGAAGACATGACGTGGTTTATCTTTTGAGGAGATAACTCTGTTGCCTAAAAATGAAGGTCAAGTTGGTGGCTGGGTCAAGTTGGGAGGAGGGGTTGCAATAGCCCAGTATGTTTCAATGGTACTTCGGATTAGAGTTTCCATGGGAGAGATGCTGGGAAGTTATTGGAATATATTTTAGAATATATTTAGAAGAGCTCCAAAAATGTTTGCATTTAAGCCTCTGTCTACTTTAGCAAAAATGCAATCTTTATATCCACCAAACTGACAGTGTCTACTCCATATATACCTGACGGGCATGAGTATTTGGGGACTGTTTTCTAGTTCATTTTGTCCAGCAGTTGATTTAACTGATATGTGTTTAACTGAGTTGATCAGCTGTTTCGCTGAATTGATTGGATTGATCTGTTATTTTAACAGCGCCAATGCAGCTGTCACCAATTCCAGGGTATCCTGGCTCTATCCTTAAATTCTTTTGTATAAAACTACTAGCAATAATCTTAGTTGATGCCCTCTTGGATACAATGTCTCTACATATAATTTATACTGATGGTTGTTTGATATCAAGTCAATTCTGTAGCCCAAAGTATACTTGCTTAGCCATTCTTACTCAGTGTTTCTTTGCTTTCCTTCTTTACTTCTCTGCCCTGTCTAGGATGAGGTGAACTCTGGCCAACAGCTTGCTCACAATGTCTTTATTAGCAGAGTTGTGGGATGTGCTTGTCAAATTTTAAGTAGGTGTTTCATGTTTGTGATTTCTTTTCCTTAGCAAATATTTGTGTCTGGAAATTTTGCTTGGAGTGTACAAAGAAACCTTGTCTTCTTGGCAAGAAAAAAACATACGCAGGACCATATTTGTCATTACCTCGGGATATACAGAAATCCTGGAATTATCTGGAGGAAAATATTCATGTTACTGATCTAATTTAACATCAAAGTGCATTTGGTGGATGTCATGTGATGAACTGGCTTTAAAAACTGGCATATAAAATATTCTGTTAAAAAACTAGTATCTTGGTTTCAAGAATAAAGTTTTATAAAACTAAACACGTCAGATTCCAGGACTTCAGAATTTATGTACCATAGTGAGACTGGAGATGGAATCTAAGCATGAAAGGAAATGTTTTCTTGACATTTCTTTTCAAAACAAATCAACACTCAGCGTTGTTTTTAAAGGCACGATTCAATAACTGTAAAAACATTTTGCTTAAAAATTTCCTCTTCTTTGCTACCTGGAATGCCCTTTCTCTTACGTCCTATAATTTTCTTCAAAATTTAACTCAATTGTGGTGGGGAGGAACAGAATCATACCTACCTCACAGGATGCTAAGATTAAGAGAATATATGCAAAGTCGTGGGACAGACACAGTTGGTACTCAGAACTTTTATGTATTTTATTTTATTTCTACATTCCTTCGGCCCTTTTACAGTTAATCGATTCTCAGGCAAGTTGCTCTTGATGAATGAGCCCTGGAATAGGAATATGAAAGCTTCAGCGTTGTTCCAAGCTAGTGGTAATATTTGAACTTAAATCCAGACCTTTCTACGTTCAGTTCAGAGGTCGCCTATTCCATTTTGCTACTCATTTGTTCAGTAAATATTTACTGAGCTTCACTCTGGTTCAAACCAACTCCACTGTACCCATGAACACAACCTTTGGGAACATAGGCAGTGCACTATGTTCTAACCACTGGGAAGGTACATCGCTTTCCCCTCTTTGGAATGTGAATGTGCAGACAGGACTGCTTCCCAGGCCACGGTTCCAACACTGAACTGAAACGGAATCTGATCACTTCTGGATTTTTATGGTGGGTTTCAACATACACAATTTCAACTATGTTATCTTAGTGATATATTTGATATTGCATAACCCTGTACTCATACCAAAATAAGCTACAGTCTAAAAATACTAAAGGAAGCTCACAACTACATGTTCATACTTAAACATCTTATGGGAAATGGGGTTGGAAATGTGCTTTTAAAATATAAACATTTTGACATTAAAATGCACTATCCCTTTAACTGGCATGGATATCATTTTTCCAGATTTAGTTATAACAACATTGAATATCAACCCAATCAGTTTTCTAGACAGTGTTGTTAAATAATTTATCATTTGCTTGTTTGTCTTTTCTTCTCTTTCAAGCCCATATAATTTTTTTTCTTTTTATTAAAATTTTTAATATTGACTACGTTAATAAATCACGTCTTATTTGATTCTTTTTCTTCATATTCATGTTCATTTAAAACTGGCCCAATATATGTATGAAAAATAATTACAGCATTTTTCTTTAATGTAACAAATCTTACAGCAAATCACCCCATCTCTACAATGTTGTCTGCATTTTAGCATTTTATGTTAGACTCATTCACATCCTGTCAGGGCTTTATGATAAATAATAAATATTGCTTTCAAGAAATAATTTGAAAACCACTGGTGCTCAGTCCCTACTTCTGAGGAGAAATAATCTTGCATTTAATAGAATGTCGTGCATTCAGAGGGTTTAGAAAAGCAAGCGACCTCTCATGAGCTTAGAAATTTGCAGTGTGGGAAGTTGCTCTCCCTTTGCTAAGAGACTCTCCCAAAACTTAGAAATTATAGCTGCCCCAGACAACACTCCGTGTAATGGGTCACATACTTTTGAAGATTTGTTTATTCGTCTTCACCTTTCTGGATCAGTGATCCAGTGACAAATCGGCTAAACAGTCAGGTGGTGTAACCCTCAGCACTAGGGCATTTGAATGGAAACTGTCAGCATTTTACGGGTGTGATTATTTGTCACTGGGTGTGGAACTGGACCAGATAACATTTCAGGTCCTTCTCAATCTGGAGACGAGCTGATTCTATGAATTCCTTTGCTCCCTTTTGTATCCTCTGTTTCCCACCCACAACAGGGAAAAGATTAATGCAAATGATATTCAGTTATGTTCCTGACTCCACTTCCGGACATCCTTACGGTCAAAAACTTTTTCATGAGAAAGCTGAATATTTTATATAAAAGCAATCTCACTTCCTCAGCTCTGCTCTTCACCCACAGCCTCTTTTCAGTGGTAAGACACACTCTACCAGAACCGGGACACTTTCCACCCTCATGTCCTGATTAACTCGTCCATTCAACAAATGTTTATTGGGCACATACTATACCAAGACATTGGGTTGTGTTGGTTACCAGGAACATAGCAGAGTTCAGAATAGACAGGAATCCTGTCATCACTGACTTTTCCTTTAATAAATTTTTAGCATGGTATGTTTAGTGGGCTAAAAGGTGGCCCCAAAGATATGTTTATATCTTAGTCTTTGGAAGCTGTGATTATTATCTTATGTGACAAAAGATGTGATTAAACTAAGGATCTTGAGACGGAGGAGTTCATCTTGTATCATCCAGGTGGGCTGTATAACAATCACATCTATGCTATAATAGAGAAGTGGGGCGAGGTTCAACACTACACACTGACATGAAGACTGAGCAGAAGGATGTGGCTACAAGCCAAGGAATGCATTTGAATATGTTAGCCAATAGTCATTTAATAAATTATATAAAAGATAAACTTATTTTAAAGAAGTTCTTCAATTGAAAATATGAGCAAAGTCATCTTAGAATTACTTTTGTGGTGATAATGAAAGACACACAAAATCTTTTATGTATTGGGGCACCTGGCTAGCTCAGTCAGTTGAGCACCTGACTATTGGTTTCAGCTCAGGTTATGATCTCATGGTTTGTGAGTTCAAGCCCCGTGTTGGGCTCACAGTGACAGTGCAGAGACTATTTGGGATTCTCTCTCTCTCCCCCACTGCTCTCTAGTCTCTCACTACCCCTCGCCCATTGGCTCTTCTCTCTCTCTCTCTCTCAAAATAAATAAATTACTTAAAGAAAGTCTTTTATGTATTTGTTATTTTTGACAGTCATAACGACAAAATATTTTAAAAAGACAATAAATGATCGCTGCATTTCATACACATACCACTGGCTGAAGTAGATATTGAAGTTTGGTTACTAGACAGCCTTTTCTTTTTCTTTTCTGAAACTACCCTAGTTGTGTTCAAATGGCCACACAGCCCACGAAACTCAGAGCTGACCTTATCTTCTCATCTGGGCTCTAAGTCTAAGTACCAAACTCTATCCTCTTCACAAAGGACTGATTCAGGAATAACCATATGCTACAATTTGACATATGAGATGCAAAGGACTCATTTATTGAGCACTGCTGAAAAAATTATTTTTTGCTTATCTGGAAGAGGGTCGAGGAAAGTTCTCTTTCTTCTACCCGATGTGAATAAGAAAGAATGCAACTGTTGCCATCCTATGGAATTTTAGGAGGAAGGGGGCACTTTGAGTCCTGATCTTTTGAATCAGCCAACATGGAGGTTCGCCCTACTTTAGCCTTCCCAGTTAAGCAAGCCAATTAAAAGTCCCATTTTTTCAAAAGGCAACTTTGAATTATACTTTCTGTTACTTGTACATATCCTAAGTGATAGACTGGCCTAGCAAATGGTTTTAGCCCTAAATAAATCTGCCTGTTCACTGGTCTTATATGAACACTTATTGTCTGTAATTGAGTTGTTTAAATTCAAATTTAATAAAGATAGAATCATACGTGAGAATTAACCAGAAAACAACAGACACTCAATAGCTAAGAAGGAAAGATAAAAAGTAGTGAAGATAATTATAGTTTGCATTTTTTTTTAGGTGTGGGGTAAAGAAACAAAAAAAAAAGATGTGGTTCTTAGTACTAAATAGATTCTGTGAGACTGTATAGCAAATGGCTTATGATTCTTCCATTGTAAAATTTGCTTAGAATAGGCTTTCCCTCTAGAAAGTTGTTAAAATAGCATATGTTGCCTCCAAAATTCTCCAGCTGGATAATGTTTCCTGCCGAACTACTCTTAGCCCTCCCAGGAATGTGGTAAACACGATGCGATTTGGAGGTTGAATCAAAGTCAGATTATTTTAAAAAATACCTAAACCAAATACATATGTTCTCTAAGGCAAAAGGTAAAAGTAATAAATATTAGCATATGGTCTAACAGGAAAAGCTAAAAAACATGGGGAAAAGTCCTGCAGTCTATAGCAAAAAAAGGTTTTATATGTTATTTGGAAAGGTTCTTGCTTGGTAAAGCAGAAATCACACTTGGAACTATATTATTACAGGAAAGATGACTTGTTTTTCTTTCCTTCCATTTATAAGTAATGGTGTGTCATTTCCAGAAAAAAATAAGAAAATTCTTCTAAACCTAACAATTATTGTTTCTCTAACCAAATGTCTCCTTCAATTTGGTTTCCTGATATTTTATTACATAATCCTGCAACAGTTGTAGAAGCAAGGTATACTATTGGATTCTGAATATGATTTATAAAAGAAATTATAGGGCCCTATAGGAACAACTTTTTGAGTGAGGGTGACAAGGGAGCCAAGTGTATGGATGCCTGGAAGCCTGCGAAGGTCACGGCAGATAAGGAAAAATGCACCTAGCTTTCTTACTTATATACTTACTTATCTATTATCAATGACACCGTCAAAATAAGACCTTTTGGAGAAATTTGCTGATAACAGAAGCACATAGAAAGGAAAAAAATATCTCGTAGGACTAATGCTGTTGGTCACTTGCTATTCCGGCTCTTCAAAAACTCTGATCTACAAACAAGTTATTTAAAAGCTTTGATCTCTAAACAAGTTATTTAAAAGAAGTACCAAAACAGAAACACGAATATTCAATTTTTAGGGTCATGTTTTCAATTGTTATTATCCAATACTTAATCTGTGATCTCTACTCTCTTGCTTTCTCTTCTTCCCTCGTTCTTCCCCAAACCAAATTTAGGGTTTACACACTTTTACATATCTCCATTGAACTGTGAAGACTGTGAGATGGAGCTGGAGAAAGTCAGCTGGGTGTGTTTATTTATGGGTTGACAAACATTGCCATGGGCTATAACATATGACAGCAACCTAAAAAGAAAATGCTCAAATCTGTATTCTGGACCATGAGGTGACAAGCTCTTTCTATAAAGACCTAGGTAGTCAACCTTTTAGATTTTGCATACAGCCTGTATCACAACCATTCAACTCTCCCATTGTAGTGACAAAGTAGCCATCGGCTACAATGTAAATGACAATATGTAAATGAAGGAGCATTTCTGTGTTCCCATAAAACTTTATTTATGGACGCTGATATTTGAATTTCACATGAATTTCACATAAGCTGCAATATTAGTTTTCTTTTGATTTTTCTCTCTCAACTACTTAAGAAATGTGAAAAAGCATTCTTAGCTCACAGGCATACAAACCATGCGGGCAGATTTGGCTCCTCGGCCACAGTTGGCGGACTTTGCTCTAGAACCACCCAATCTTCAATTTCTTAGAATGGGGAAAACCAGGAGGCATCATCCAGCTTATTCCAGGCATCTTCTCCCCATTTCTTGAGCTAATCTTGTCACTTTCATAAGTTGCAGGATGAGAAATCTTTATGTAGGGACATGAAACTTATTAGAAGAGCATTTTGTCATGATTTCATGAAAGAGTTGTCAAAAATTTTCCAGCTATCTCTCTAGTCCCATAAAGTATAAAGCCTTTCACATGTCACAAACATTGGAACAACAGAACCAAAAGTTAAAAAAGCAGTTATGTGAAACTTGTTTTTAATGATTCATTGTCAGATATCTTCCTACAGGCTTTCTTTCAGCCTCTAACTCAGAGAAACACCTTCTAGCTATTGACAGCCTATGTTTGCCTTCTTTCAGTTACCTATTCGTGTGTAATACACGCTCCAAATCTAATGTCTTCAAATCACAATACTTTTTTATGTCTGGCAATATGGTGGCTTGGCTATGGAGTTCTGGTCTTTCCTGGGCTTATTCATATAACTGTGTTTAGCTGATGGGTAGATAGGGTTCTGGACTCATCTGGACAGCTGGCATAGGACAGCCTCTCTCTCCACATCCCAGCCCTCTTCAGAGTATGTGGGCTGAGGGAAGCATTCTAAATGAGCATAGGTTAAAGCTGAAAAACCTCTTGAAGCCTAGGATCCAAAATTTGCACGGCATCATTTTCTCCACATTCTATTGTGCAAAGCAAGTCATTTTCTAGCCTAGATTCAACAGAGAATTTTTGGACAACAAACGACCTACCACAGCACACTTGTCTCAGGACTTGTGGGGTCTATAAAATCAAATTATCCCTTTTACTTTGAAGCATTTAGATTCTCATAACTGTATATTAAGAAAAAAACTTAAAATACAATTACAATGCTTAATGATGAGATTTCAGAACAACACAGATGAACACAATTTATAAGACTAGTGTTATGAAATTGGTTTGTGTTGGGTCTTGTCATTTTGGTAAAATGGAAAGTTCTAGAAGATCGCACTATGGAGACCGTGCAGAGGATGAACACAGTGCAAAAGATCAAAATGCTAGAGAGACTCTCAAATATGTCAGGGACAGATCAGGACAGGCACTTGGAGGATTTGGGAGAAAGGAAGCCACGCATGGTGGTACAGATTGTAGAGACAAAGTATGAGAGTGCTTTCGTCATGGTCACAGTCAGAACTACGGACAGGAAGATATTCCAGAAGTTGTTATAGTGAACTTAGGCATGAGTCAACAAATCTACAATAAAGTGGCCATACTTCCACGTTAGAGTGCTTTTAGTTCAGATTTAAGAGCTTCTTTGTCCAGAACATCATGCTAGATCTTTACGATACTGAAAGACACTTTTCTTTTCTTTTCCTTTCCTTCTTTCCTTTCCTTCTTCCTTTCCTTCCCTTCCTTCCTTCCTTCCTTCCTTCCTTCCTTCCTTCCTTCCTTCCTTCCTTCTTCCTTCCTTCCTTCCTTCCTTGCCTTCCTTCCTTCCTTCCTTTCCTTTCTTCTTTTTTTTTTAGAGAGAGAGAGAGAGACAGAGAGAGAGAGTACAATTGGGGGATAGGGAAAGAGGTAGAAGGAGGGAGAGGGTCAATGCCCAGCTCAGTCTCAGGAAAATGAGATCATGACCTGAGCTGAAATCAAGAGTCAGACGCTTAACCGACTGAGCCACCTAGGCACCTCCAGCAAGGCACATTCTCAAACATTGCTAGGAAACAACTGGGGCTCTGAGTGGCAATAGTTAAAGTGATGAGAAGGAGAGACACATCTGAGTTATGATACTGCTGCAGGACAGCAACATGACCGTATCTACTATGGGGTCTTAATGCTTACTGCTTAAGTCACCTCCACCCAGAAAGGCCTTAGCGATAACTTGTTTCTTCAAATCTAATATGCTATCTACTTTAAGTTGCATACTTATTTATATACTATATAAATTATTATATATTATGTACTTTTTATATTTTTATATTTTTACAGAATGTAAATAAGTATATACTAACTAAAGTATATATAAGTGTAATTATAAGCTGCCACTAATTGTTAAGATGCATCCTGACTGCTTTCAAAGAAAAACTATGAGAAAACATACTTTTTAGATGTAATGGAATTGGCTAGTAATAATGAAAATAGCATGGACTAAGCAATGATCATAGAAACATGCCAAGCATTTTTCATATTTTCCATCAATGCTCATTACAGTCTATGAAGGACTTTCTATTATTGTAATTCCTATTATATGAACAAGGCAACTGAATCTAAAGAGATTAAGTCACCTGTTTAAGGTCAGATAGCTAGTAAATGCAAAACTAAGATTATATCCTTGGTCTAACTCCAAAACTGGAACTCGTAATCACTAATCCATATGGCTTTTCCCACAAATTGGTCACAGACATGGGGCCAGGTACTGTTCACTTAACCCTCACAAATCAAACAAGTTAAAACAAATTAAGATTTAGAAGACCTGAAATTAAACCAGAATGGAGAAAAGCTGTAGGCAAGTGGGATCATATTCACTTTCCAACAACTCAGAGGGCAGTGTAAGGAATCTGACCATTAGGTAAAAGGCAGAGTGCTTTCTGGTCCACACATCCCCATGGAGACATTTCATTTCCTCTTTTGTATAACCCAGTAGTGCTCAAGTTTTAGCAAGCATAAGAATTACCATACATACATAATCTGAAAAGTTCTGTACTTTATGGGTAACTTTGAGAACTTTCAAGAAAAGTTTTGTCTTTATCCAATGTTGGCACATGAAAGTATCCAGGATTTGATAATCCTTAAGCTGGATACCACCGCTTCCACATAAGAGCACCTAGCAGATGACAGGACACTCTTCAGCGTTCGGTGATGTTCCATCTAATTCTAAGGTTCTGTCACTACTTATTTAAGTGTTAACTTTTTGAATGCAGCTGAACCATCACTTTTTCCTCCATTCCTGTAGCTTGATAAATCATCCCTTATGTCAGGTAGTATATCTAAATACCATGGTGGGGATGCTGAGATAAAATATATAGTCCTTGACTTCAAAGTTTGTGGTCTACAAGAAACGAAGAGTTGAATAAATGGCCATGACTGAAGTCAGGATAATTTGGCAGCACATGTAATGAAGACACATGCCCCCTAGGTTGACCAATTTGGCTTTCCTGATATGGTGAGGCTCCTGTTGCTTTCAGAAATACAGAAGAATGAGATATTTAAGAATATGTAAAAACAAAGAAAAAGTATATAAAAATGAGACAAGATAGATGGTGCAAGGAAGAGAAGGAAAGAAAGCCAAAATGAAGGAGACAAGGACCTTCAGGAGCAAATATGACACCAACTATTCACATTACTCTGAAGCTTACCTTTTTCACTAAATTCATGAGCATCCCTACAGATCAGTGACAAGAACTAATTCACTTTTTCTAATAGCTACATATTATTCCCAAGACTTGATGCAGATTATTCAACTATTCCTCTACTCTTGGACATTCAGATTATTTTCAGAATTTTGCTACTACAAAGAGTGTTGTCATGAACATTCACTTATGTATAACTGTATGCTTACCTGCTTTGATTTCTCCTAAGATCATATCTACAATTCGACATTATTAAGTCAAAGGATATTTTATCAAAAAAAAAAAAAAAAAGCCAAACTAGCACATCAATTTATCTTCTCATGTAGCAGTGTAGTGACAGATATTATTAAATTTTGCTGATTTTATGAGCATAATAGTAATAGATCATCATTGTAATTTGTATTATCTGAACCACTGATAAGGTCGAAAATGTTTTTTCTGTTATTAGCCTGTTTAGATCTATTGAGCATATCCCTGTTGCCTTTTTTTTTTTGGGTCATTTTTAGGATGTCTTTTGCGTACTTAGGATATTACTTATTTTTCTTTCAAATTATAGACGCTTTTTCTATTTTTTGTCTATTGACTTTTTTATGATGACTTTGACTTTGATGAAGTCATTTATGATGTATTTAGTTAATATTATTTTTAATTTTATAAATGCATATGCATTCTTTGCTTTAATAAATTGTTTAGTTTCTGAGCTTCCTCTAAAATTCTCCCATACCTCAAATTTATTCTATCATCTTTTACCAATTCTAACATTAAATTTTTTGTTCACCTTAAAACCATCCATCATTTTAGTGTTGCTTCATCTTTCAGGAAAAAAAATGAAAGATAACTGTTTTTGATATAAATAATACTTAAATACATAATACTTTCCCACCTGTGAGAGGTGAGGTCAGCTGGGATCTGACAGAATAGCCACTCTGAAACAGTTGGAATATCATTCAGAATACCTCTTATCTTGGATGGATGTGTGAATAAAGAGTTGGGAGAGGAAGGTAAGTAGGAAGGTGAATGAATTTATCCTGGAATCTGATTTCTACTGCTTATGTGGATTTTCCTCCACATTATTCCCAGCAGTCATGAACTGAATTTGATCCATTTTTTTTTTTTGAAAGGATGGGCAGCCATTGATAAGTAACTTGATAAGCCATTGATGAAGCTCAGCTTGGCTCACCAGGGGTTCTTTGGAACCATAATGCATGCTCATGGTGATGCTTCTTTATGTTGAGTTTGCAATTAGATCTCTAGAATGGTTGCTTACTTATTGGCCCAATAACATGATTTTAAATCTAAAGGGTTGTTTTATAATTGTAAAACTTTTGAAAGTGAAATGAAAGTCTTTTCTTGCTTAATTCAGCCTCATAGTCAATCCATCACCTCTTGAATGCCAAAATGGTGTAGAAATACAGCACTTTTCAGCCTTGGTTATTTCTACATTTGATCTGCTGTCAAACAGCAGTTAAGCTGATGCACAAGTATTATTTTGATAAGGCCATTTTTAAAGACAGAATTCAAAACAAGAACATTATAGTCCCCTCCATTAATGTCAAAAGAATAGTATTCTGCCAGACATTGTTGGGGCACTTCGGAAAACCTATTCTCTTTCAAACTGCACTGCATTATACTTTCTGAAGAATGTTTAGTCCTTATTCAAAATTGTTTAGGGTAAAAGTTTTCAAGTTTTTGTAGAACAGTTTTTGTAGAAGCTGGGTTGGATTTTATTGGAAACTGGTTTATCCTAGAGAGTAGTTTTATGGATAAATGCTAGAGAGTGATCAGAACAAGCTGAACGGGACCATCCTGCATGGGGAGCTCTGACCAGTTAGAAGATGGTGTCAGAAAAAGCTCATTGTGATGGGGAAGAGCCTTTCAAAACCACGTGGAATACTCAGGAAATCAATATCAATTCTTCTGTCACTCTGAGTTTTGCTGGGGGGTCTTAAAATGGGCCAGCCAAAAAGATAACCAGTGTGGCATAAGTGGCCTAAGAGTTATCATGGCCATTTGGGCTTTGTTTCAGCCCAGGAAAAATGCAAGCCTGATGTTTATTTTAGAAAAGTGGGCTCCAGGGATACAAATATTTCTCATATTCTATAATCTAAGGAAGTAAAAGCTAGACTCTGATTGAAGGGAAATAACAAATGAAAACCTTAATTTGTTAATTCAACTAAAGTTTATAGTGCCTTTAAAATACACAAGACAATCTACTAGGCACATCAGGACATATAAAGATGAATAAAACCAAGGAGTTATCAAATTGTGGACATACATTAATGTCAGGATATAGCAAATAGGAATAATTAAGGAATTACCAATTTTGAAAATGAAAGAAACCCCCGAAGATGGTATATTCTTAGAGAAAGAGTTATGCAATATGGACTTTGACAGGTAGGAATTATTCCAAGAGTCTTGGGTGGAAATACAAGGACTGGCACCTCCAAGGTGACAGGAGAAAATTCATTCTAACTTTCTAGTTCATATCAAGTCCATTCAAAGCATCATGCTTCCTGCTATGGGAATAAAGTTGCAACAGACATGAATCATGCAGGAAGGCATTCCAGTAGAGAGATAAGATACATTCACAAATAAAGACGATACAAGATAGAAAGTAATGCATTACACTAGACACATATATAGATCCTCATTCTGGGAACTGTGTTGGAATTTAGAGAGATACTCGGCATGAAAAGAAGCCAGAGCCAGGGAATTTGAAAATACATACATCTTAGAGCATTTCACTATGGTATCTAATTCTAATCTTAAAAGAACCATGAGAGGTAGAAAAAACAGGATAAGATTTATTATTATCCCTGTTTCACAGACGAGGAGACTCAGTTAAAGAAGAGGGCTTTTGTTATTATTTGTTGTTGTAGCTGTGTTTCACTGGTCAACAGTAGTTTCAAAAGTTTCTTCTTGCTAAAGGGAATTAACCCTGATGTAGGACCAGAGAATCAGTTGCTTTATTCCAGCCCATCAGTGGATTGGACATAACGGATGGTGCTCTTGGCATTTATGATTGCCAATGCTGAAGTAGTCTGATGGTCAGTTTCCCCATATGTCAAGGAGGTAAAAAAGCCTACTTAAAAAATCAAACAGGAAACTCTTTAAAAATGATACACAAAGGTAAGGTGTTAGGTTTGGCATGGTAAACATTCAGTCCAAATTCAGTGCTGTGACATCATTTTAAAATTTATCCCAGTGAAGGGCACCTGGGTGGCACAGTCAGTTAAACATCCAACTTCAGCTCAGGTCATGATCTCATGGTTCATGGCATCAAGCCCTAAACTGGGTTCCGTGCGGACAGTCTGGAGTCTGGTTGGGATTTTTCTCTCTCTCCCTTTCTCTCTGCCCCTCCCCCACTAGTGCTTTCTGTGTCTCTCAAGAATAAGTAAACTTAAAAAAAAAAAAAAAAAGATTAACCCAGTGAAAGATGCTAAAAATCTGAAATATTTAGGCTTATGAGGAATTTGTCACAATCAACAAAATTGCACTACCACCAAATTGTCCACATTCTACTGGGAGCTAGTATTTTCATTTCGCTTGAAAGGCAAAAAAGATCAATTTTACTGTAATTTTATGGAGCTGCCTTATTCAACTTCATAAAGAAATAAACATCAGTGTAGAGTGCCACTGTGACTATGCTTAGACGATTTAAGAGATCCAGATAGACTTTGGAATTGGTTTATAGATATTGGTTTCACTTATAGTACTATTACACTTCTGACATTTTAAAATATGTGTTGATGTACTACTAAACCGTGAACAGGGACAAACAACAGCAACAGAAAGATCCAGAATTTGCTACTCTCTGACACACAGGTCTTAGTGTGAATCTGCGACTTCTTTTTTCCAGAGAATCACTTAGATTTAAAATGGTGGAACTATCATTACTCATTTACTCTTTGGTCCAGTGAAAATCCCAGATTACAAGTTGCATATCTGTACTGCAAATTTGCTGTCTATAACACAACACAGTTGACTAAAAATAGAGGAGAGGGGCTCCTGGGCGGCTCGTTGGTTAAGCATCTGACTCTTGATTTCGGTTCAGGTCATGATCTCACAGTCATGAGATCGAGCCCACATCAGGCTTTGTGCTATTAGCAATTAGCGCAGAGCCTGCTTAAGATTCTCTCTGTCTCTCTCCCTCTGCCCTTCCCCTGCTCATGCACTCTCTCTCAAAATAAATAAAATAAATAAACTCAAAAAAATAAAGGAGAAAAGGAGACTAGAGATTTAAATTTGCCTCAAGGCCATAGTTTTCTCCACAAAATGACTTCTGGTATAATGGAATATAAGAGGCATGATAATTTTGGTTGTGCCATAAATTCATGCATGAAAGCAACCAAGTCCACAGTAGTTCCTATGACTAGGGCTATCATCTTCTTTTTCTCCATCTTCTCTTTCTTTAAATCACTTTCCAGTTATGAAATCTACTCTCGGAACTGATATGGTGATCTTTCTAAGTAAAAATAGTTTTTTTCAGCGTTAAATTTTAAAAAGTTGAACCGCACAAACCATGTCAGTTTCCATTAATCCAGAACGCCTTCAGCATTACAGTCTCTTCCAGGAAGGACATGGGGTTTTTTGGTTTTGTTTTTTACAGTCCTGTAAGTGCTCTCTGATGTATAAAGATACCTCCTGGAAAAACAACAATGACAACAACAACAACAACAACAACAAAACCCAAAAACCTGAATAGCCTCAGGCACATTTGCCATATTATAACATCAGGATGTTCAGTGAAAGGGCTTAAAAGACTTGAATATCAGAGATGGAATTTTTGTGGTTAATGAGGGCTCCTAAGAATCAACATCTTTGACTTTTAAAGGAGAGAGCTTGACTGCAATTTCTGTATCGATATCAGGGTAAGAAAATTCACCTGGCTATAGAAAAATATTTGGACATTCACACAAACAGAAGCACTAGAACAACAATAAATTAATCTTATTGATAGAGATCATGGCGTAGCTTTGCACAAGGCAGAAGTGGCCTGAAGCACGCTGGTGCTGACAGTGCTCTGCAGTTCCGACTGCTGGCGAGCCTGCTAGTGACATTCAGGGAAAACTTTTGCTCCAAAGTGAGAATGAACACGTAGGCCATATCAGCTTGGGCCATGGGAGTCGGGGAAAGAAAGGCACATTAGCCTTTGTTGTGGACAGGCTACCTGGTTAGACTTGTACAGCTGGTGAAACAGGCCAAGAAGATTTGGAAAAAGTATTTGAGAAGTCATCCTCAGTTCAGGGGTGCTCTAGATTCTCTAACTTATTAATAGATCCAATAGTAATTCACCTTTGCATCACCTCCGCCCAGCGCTGGAACAGGTAACACCCAAATTATTCATAAGTCTCATAATGTTAGGTTAGGGTTTTACACATTTAAAAAGCACTTTCTCCTAAACTAGCATGGTGGGAAAATTACTGACTTATTAACGTGTCTATGCTCTTTTTTTTTTTTCCCCTCTTGTCTTTGAATCCCAGCAGGTAGCAACAGTGTGCAACGTATCACTTTAGGGCTTTTTCCATGGTTGAAAGGTGAAGCAGCCTTTTCCTCCAGGCATATGAAAAAAAAAAACCAGAAATATTTTTAGAAAACTATGACATATTGCGGGAAGGGCAGAACATAGCAGGGTACATCTGTGATGTAGGGGAGATCTAAGAGATAGGGGAGTAAATGAGATTTCTCTGGGACCTTGGGTCTGGCTCCTAGCCATTACCCATTGCCAACACACACCTGGACTTTGGAGAGTGAGAATGGAAAGTGCTGAAAGGAGTGGCTTCATGACACACCTGAAGAAATTCCCACCCAGGCACAAATCCATGCCAAGGCTACAGATATGTGGGACCCAAAGTGACCTTGAAGGCTTGAGATAGTGGCAGTCCTGGAAAAAACAAGGAAAGTATTAGTGGCCTGTTATGGCTGTACTTGATTTTGACAATCCCATGGATTTATGACCTAACGAAGATCATGGGACTAGTCAAAGGTAAAGCGAAAGAAGAACCCAGATCTCCTCCAGCCCCGTCTAGACTCCTTTCTGTTACAGGGCTCCAACGCCAACTTTTTCAAGAGAAGCCAATTTAAATTTTAATTCCACATCAGCTGCCAAAATTTCACCTCCGGAAATCCAGCTGCTAATGATATTTTTCACCAGTAAAACACGGAACAATTTATATTTTCATGACTCATTTCCCAGAGACCCTCTATGAATAAAAAAGCTGTGTATGCAAAGGGATTTGTTAGTTGTTTGGAAGGCTCTTATCATCTATATTCAAAACAGTCGCTGCTGGGGAATGAAGCAAGGGAATTGAGAATAAGAAGGAGTCTATGGCTTATTGTCAAGATTTCAAAGAACAAAATAAAACAATAAATGTATTCATTGATAAGACTGCATCAGGTAAGTAAAAGATTGCATTTCTATGGTTTTGACAGGACTAGGAGCAAACTATTTTAATAATTCAATTGTTTCATGCTGATTAGAGTCTTAAGCTCTTAACCTATTTTAGATTACTAGAAAAAAGAATTAAATAATATAGTGAATATACATTATTGAACAAAATAATGCTTTTGCAGTTTCCCCCCTATGTGTGTGTCAATTTTATTGAGATATGATTTTCAAACAATAAAATTACCTAATTTTAAGCACATAATGTTATGAGTTTTGGTGAGTATGTGAAGGCCTGCAGGTGCTGCTACAGTCATAATATAGCACATTTCCATCGATTGCAGAAAATTTCCTCTTTTTTCTTGTAATCAGTCTTCTCCTCTACTGATGGTTTTTGGCAGCAACAGGTTATTTTTCTCTTCTTTATTTTAATTTGACAAGAATACTTAACACGGGATATATCCCCTTAACATATTTTTCAGGGTACAATACAGTATGGTAAGCTATAACCACAATGTTGTACAGCAGATCTATTCACTTTGCATATCTGAAACTTTGTACCCATTGATTAGCAATTCCTGGCTGCCCTTTCCCCTACCCCCTGCCAATGACTACAGTATTCTCTGCTTCCATACTTCACTTAGCATAATGTCTTCAAGGTTCACCCATGCTGTCACATACTTCAGGACTTCCTTCTTTTACAAGGCAAATGATACTCTGTTGTATGTGTGTACCACATTTTCATTATCCATTCTTCTGTTGATGAATATTTAGATTGTTTCTACATCTTTGCTATAGCGAATAGTACTGCAATGAACACAGGAGCCGAAATATCTCTCTGTCATCCTGATTTCCATTCTTTTGGATTGATATGCAGAAAGGAGTTTATGGAACAGACAGTAGAAAATTAAAAAAAAAAGAGTAGAAACGAATGAAATAGAGAATAGAAAAATATCACACGATCATCTCAATAGATGCAAAAAAGCATTTGATAAAATTTAACACCCTTTCATGATAGAAACTCTACACAAACTAATAATAGAAATTACTTCAATATAATAAAAGCCATATGTGAAAAGCCCACAGCTAATATCATACTCAGTGGTGAAAAGCTGAAAGTTTTTCCTCTAAGATCAGGAATAATGCAAGGATGCCCACTGAAGCTACCTCTAGTCAACGTAATATTGGATGCCCTAGTCAGAGCAATTAGGCAAGAAAAAAAAAAAAAAAGGCATCCAAATCAGAAAGGAAGAAATAAAATTGTTCTTATTTACAAAGGAGATATTTTTATATATAGAATACTCAAAGAACTATACATGCACACGTGCGCACGCACGCGCGCACACACACACACACACACACACCTGCTGATAAACGGTAAATTAATTCAGTAAAGCTGCAGGATATAAAATCAGCACACAGAAATCATTTGTGTTTCATACATTAACAACAAATGATCAGAAAAGGCAATTAGGAAAACAATCACATTTCAGTGGTGTAAAAAAAGAAAATAATTAGAAGTAAACGTAGTTAAAGAAGTGAAGTTATTATACATTGAATACTACAAAATATTAATGAAAGAAATTAAAGACACACACAAAAAATGGAAGGACATGTTGTGCTCATGGATTAGAAGACTTAACACATATACTTAATATTGTTGAAATGGCCACACTACCCATATCTATCTGAAGATTCATTAGAATCTCGATCAAAACCTCAATTATATTTCATATAGTGATAGAAAAAAAAATCCTAAAATTCTCATGGAATCACAAAGGACCCTGAATAGTGAAAATCATCTTGAGAAGAACGAAGTTGAGGACCTCATACTTCCCGACTTCAAAACATATCACAAAGGAAAAGTAATCTAACCATTATGATACTGACATAAAGACATACATATAGGCCAGTAGAGGATAATAGAGAGCCGAGAAATAAATCCATGCATACATAGTCAACTGATCTTAGACAAGGGTGCCAAGAATATACAATGCAGAAAGAATATCATTCAAAAAGTGTTGCTGGGAAAATTGAATATCCACATGCGAAAGAATTAAATTGAAACTGTAACACCATAAACAAATATCAACTCGAAATAAATTAAAGATTGAAACATAAGATGTGAAACTGTAAAACTCCGAGAAGAACATAGGGTGGAGGGGTGCCTGGGTGGCTCAGTCGGTTAAGCGGCCGATTTCAGCTCAGGTCATGACCTTACAGTCTGTGAGTTCGAGCCCCGCATCGGGCTCTGTGCTGGCAGCTCAGAGCCTGGAGCCTGCTTCGGATTCTGTGTCTCCCTCTCTCTCTGCCCTTCCCCTGCTCGTGCTCTGTCTCTATGTCTCTCAAAAATAAAAATAAAACATAAATAAATAAATAAATAATAAAGAACACAGGGTGGAAAACCTTCATGACACTGGTCTTTGCAAATATTTCATGATTATAACACAAATAGCACAACCAACAAAATAAAAAAAAATAAACAAGTGATATATTTTCCATCATTCTTATTTTTGTCATTTGTCTCTTCCAGAAATTCGTTATAAATGGAATAATGCAAGAACTTCTTTATGTGTGACTTTTTTCATTTAGCAGCATGCTTTTGATATTCACTCATTTTATTGTAAGTATCCATTGTTTATGCCTTTTCATGAATGAGTAGTAATGTAAGGATATACCAAATTTGTTTATCCACTCATCAGTTAATAGATATTTGGGTTGTTTCCAATTTGAGATTATGATGAACAAAGCACCTATGAATAACCATATGTGAGTTTTGGTGTAGGTTCATGTGCCATATTGTAAGTGCATGTTTCAATTCATAAGAAACTTTAAAAATGAATGATTGTACCATTTTACAATTCCGGAAGCAATGTATCTGAGTTTTGATTGCTCCACATATTTGCAATACTTTGTATCAGTTTGATTAATTTTAATTATTCTTTTTCTTTTTTTAGTTTTTTTAAAGTTTATTTATTTATTTTGAGAGAAAGAGAAAGAGAGAGAGTGAGCACACATGGGGGAGGTGCAGAGAGAGAAAGAGACAGAGAGACAGAGAGAATCCCAAGCAGGCTCCACACTGTCAGCACAGAGCCCGACGTGGGGCTCAATCTTACTAACCACAAGACCATGACCTGAGTGGAAATCATGAGTCTGATGCTTAACTGACTGAGCAACCCAGTTGGCCCTAATTTTAAGTATTCTTGAGGGTGGGTGTTGGTACCTGTCTTTGACTTTAATTTGTGAAAATCTAGTGATTAATTATGTTGAACGTTCTGTATGTAGTTTTTCGCCATCCATATATCTAGTGAAGTGCTTGCTTAAATAGTTTGCTCTTTTTTTTTAAGTAGGTTGTTTACCTTTTTGTTACAGACTTATAAAAGACATCCTTAATGCCATACAGATTGAAGGGAAAAAAGCAAAATTGTTATTTATTCTTCTTTTTCCCAAAAGTTTATTTATTTATCTTGATAGACAGAGCATGAGCAGGGGAGGGGCAGAGGAAGAGGGAGACAGAGAGAATCCCATGCAGGCTCCGCACTGTCAGCGCAGAGGCAGATGCGGTGCTTGATCCCATGAACCACAAAGTCATGACTTGAGCCAAGATCAAGAGTCAGACACTCAACTGACTGAAACACCCAGGTGCCCCAACTAAAACGGTTTCACCTATGCAGAAAATAGTAAATAATTTTTAAATAAGCTACTAGAACTAATAAGTGAATTTAGCAAAATTATAGGGTTTTGTCAATAAACCAAAATTAAATATATTTCTGTATATATGAATATGAACAAACAAATTGGTATCAACTTACACATGCTATCATTCACTAAGGTGTAAAAACAAAAAATTATTTATTATGAAATTAACAAAATATATACAAGACCTATACACTGGAAGCTAATAAAGTTAAAAAGTTAATAAAGTTAATAAAGATATATACTTGTCCTGGTATATATGGATATATATATACTGATAAGATTATATATATAATGATAAGATGCCAGTTCTCTTCAAAATGACTTAGAGACTCAAAGCTACCCAAATTGCAGGCTTTTTCTTTTTGACAAGATAAGCTAATTCATATATATATGCATATATATTTTTTTCATTTATACACATAAATACAAAGGTCCTAGAAGAGTAAAAATATTTAGGGAAAAGGATAACAATATTATAGGAATCATAATTCATGGTTTTAAGGATTATTGTAAAGCTACAGTAATTAAGAGACTGTAGTACTGGGTAAAAACAGACGTATGTTAGAATGGAATATTACAGAAAATCCAAAAATGCACCCACATATATATGGCAAATTGATGTTTGTCACAGGTGCCAAGGCAATTCAACAGGCAAAGAAAAACCATTTCAACTAATGGTTCTAGAATAATTGGATATCAATATACAAAACAATAAAAAATTAGAAGAACGAAACTCAATGTTACATTACACCGTACACAAATACTAACTCACAATGCATTTTTGACTTAAACATAAGAGATAAAATTATAAAAATTCTGGCATATACATATATTTCATAATTTTTATAATTCACATAATTATAATTTCATATATATGAAAATATTAGTGAACTTAAGTCAGGCAAAGACTTTTTAAAACGTATATGGAGAGGTCAAACTATAGAAAACTTTAATATGTTGGCCTTCACCAAAGTTAAAAGTTTGTCTCTTTAAAAGGAGCTATTAAAAAATTTAAAAAAAGCAAATCATAACTTTTTGAAAACATGTGGTACATATAAATAGCAAAGGAAATGAAGTGAAGTTACTCTGGCTGGAGAGATTTGGTGAAATCTACTTAAGGCTGACTTTTATTTTTAGAATTGCCAGACAGTTCGATTCACCTTCCAGTCCTATGGGATGAACAATTTTTACCTCTCTCTCCTTTCTACTGTTCCCCATAAACTTGTGCGCAGCTGTTTGAATTCTACAGCAAAAGCGAAGACAAATTTCTCAGGCATTGTGCTTGGATTCTAGGGGGAAAGCCCCCGTCACATGTGAAGTAGGAGTCTTCAGCTAGAAGCTACTTTGATTCTTCTTTCCAAGGGCTTCTGTGATCTCAGTCTCCAATGTAAACATCAGAGATTTGGACAGATTATTTACAGTCATGAATGTTTCTGATCCAGGATAATACTTTTAGACAACAGAAAAAAAAAATAAATTGACAATAGCTCTGTTTTCTTTTTGGCTACTTGATCTGATCTCATATGGCCATAAATTTGAAAATAATTAATACTTAAAGATGAAAAGGCCTTTCAAATAGTTTTGTAAGTATCATTTAAAAATGTTCTCTTTTATGAGTTGCAGACATTGTGGAATTTAAAGAGAGAAAAAACAAAGCATTTTCAAGCACTGAAACCAGTGTAAAGTAGATTTCTTTTAGACTTACCAATAAAGATGAGCATTTAAAGTACCAACAGGATGTTGCAATCTTATTTTAAGGATCTGTTCCCACACTGGGTACCCAAAGTATTGTATTTTAATCAAGTAGCAGAATAGCTGGAATAAAAGATGTTCCAAATTCACATATACTCAATCATTAAATGAGTCATAAATGACTGAAACTTTGAAAATGGACTGGCCGATTAGCTAGAAATTTGAAAGATCTCTTTATCATTGCATGGATCCACTTTTTCCATCCCAAACAGTACATAACTAATAATATTACATCTACTAAACTTCTGATCACTTTCTCGGGGCCAAAACAGACTCTAAATGTACTGACATCATTTATTCTTGAGAACAGATAATTAGAGATCATATTCCTCTAATTTTGATGATAGCCACATTGCATTATCACCTATGAAAAGTTTAATTACCTAACCTCATTTTATATTCCTGTCTTAAGGCTTATTAACAGTATAAAAATACTCCTCTATGATAATTCTCATCATGTCAGCATTTTATAACATATTTAAACTCTGCGTGATATCATTGGTTACCTATATTATTTGTACTTGGGAATTATACATGGGCACATATCTGTTACATCCACATTTTTTATTCAAGATATTTTACTATGTTTACATATTATGATGTTGAATCAGAAATGCCAAAGTACTTATTTTCCAGAATAACTGAATCTACCTTATGCATCTTACATATTCAATATAATAGTGCCACATCTTATATTGTAAAAAAATAAAGTCTAAAGTAATGCCAGTGTGTGAGCTGATACTTAAGCACAATCTTATATTTTCATGAATTGTTTAAGTACTTAAATGTAGCATGTTTATCTATTTCTTTTTTTAACACAAGAGAATAAAACAATCTGAATATTCAACATGCCCGTTCTTCACCACTGGCATCTCTTCCTTCTTTCCTCCCTCCCTCCCTCTCCCCCCTCCCTTCCTCCCTCTCCCTCTTTCTCTTTCTTTCTTTCTTTCTTTCTCTCTTTCTCTCTTTCTCTCTTTCTTTCTCTTCCTTCCTTCCTTCCTCCCTCCCTCCCTCCCTCCCTCCCTCCCTCCCTCCCTCCCTTTCTTTCTTTCTTTCTTTCTTTCTTTCTTTCTTTCTTTCTTTCTTTCTTCTTCAAAACAGGATAAAATATACAGCACATACCCTAAAATGGGGCACCGAAATAATTAAAAAAATAATTTTCCTAATATTTACTTCCATTTATGCCCCAATTAAAATTCAGTTATTTTTCCAAATTGTACGTCAAATCCACTCATTTTTCCATTTTCACCCCAAGCATCACCCTAGACATCATCATTTTTTGTCTGAACTACTCTCATTTATTAAGATACAGAGATTTTCTAAATTTCTTGTTTATATACTTCTTCAAAGATTCAAGAAACCTACGTTTGTTCTTTTTACATAAAATTAAATGGAACTCTAAAATTATTTGTTATGAGTTTACATAGTTGCAAAGGCTGGTAATTTGTGACTTCTCATCAATATTGACGTGTAGAAACAAGCTGCCCTGTCTGCTTGAAAGGCTCGGTGAATGATAAACATAATACAAGTCTGATACTCACTGTATCAAGCATCTGCACATATAGAATAACTTATTTCAGATTAGCTTTACTGCTATAAGGAGCTAAAAAATTGGAGAATATTTTTATAAAATTATTTCCCAACAATGCATAGAAAGAAACATAGGATTAGGGTAAGACTTCACAAAGCAGAGCAAACAGCTACTAATGGAGACAGAAGAAGAATTAGGAAGCTAAAAGTTAGAAAACTAATAAGAGTTCATACATGGTTGGAAAATGTTAAAGTTCTGACCAGCCAAAGAAGTGATACTTTGTGAACATTTGAGATATTTAGTTGATATTTTAGAAAGGCTATGCCTTAAAAGGAAGGATAAACTTGTCCTATAGTAAAAACTACTCTGTATCTGTTCTAAAAAACACTTAAAAATCAGCCTAAATATTATAAAACTGACCAACAAGTAAACTAATTGCTTGCCAGAACAAAACTTAACTTTTTAAAAAAAATTTAAATGTTTATTTATTTTTGAGAAAGAGAGAGAGATAGAGTATGACCAGATGAGGGGCAGAGAGAGAGGTAGGCACAGAATCTGAAGCAGGTTCCAGGGTCTGAACTGACAGCACAGAGCCCGATGCGGTGCTCAAACTTACAAACTGTGAGATCATGACCTGAGCCAAAGTCAGAGACTTAACTGACTGACCCACCCACATGCCCCCAAAATCTAACATTTTTAAAAGAGAATAACAAAATCTAGACAAACAAAAATGCATCATTGAAATAACCAGGATCCAATAAAAATAATAAATATGTAAAGAAAAAGAAATAGGCAACTCGTTATTAGTCAGTAGAAACAAACCTAGGAATAAAACAATTAATTAGAGGACAAGGATTTAAAATAGTTATAGTTGGCGCACCTGGGTGGCTTAGTCAGTTAAGCATTCATGATCTCATGGCGGTTCCTAGACTCAAGCCCTGCATCAGGCTTTGTGCTGACAGCACCGAGCCTGCTTGGGATTCTCTCTCCTTCTCTTTCTGCCGCTCCCATACTCACATACTCATGCTCATTCTCTGTCTCTGTCTCTCTCTTGAAAGATAAATAAATAAACTATAAAATACCTATTGTTGAGGCACCTTAGTGGCTTAGTTGGTTAAGCAACTGACTTGACTTTGGCTCAGGTGACGATCCCATGGTTCTTGAGATCTAGCCCCACATTGGACTCCAGACAGACAGCATGGAGCCTGCTTGGGATCTCTCTCTCTCTCTCTCTCTCTCTCTCTCTCTCTCCTCTCCTCCCCACCACCTCTCTCCCTGTCTCTCAAAATTAATAAATAAACTCCAAAAAACTAAAATAAAATAGCAATTGTTATTATGTTTAAAGATAATAAAGGAAAACCTGCACACAATAAAAATATTAATGGAAACTATAAAACAGAATCAAATAAAAATTGTAGTAGGGAATAATACAATGTGTAAAATGAAATTTTCACTGGATGAGCCTGAGCTGGTTAGGAACCACAGAATAAAAGATTTGTGTATAGTATATGCTCATTTCAAATACTTAGGAAACATTCACCAAGATTGACAATACTCTGGGTCATAAAACAAGGTTCAATATTTTAAATCTATAGTTAAAACACTGCTTTTATTCAACATTGTAATGAAAGTCTCACACTGTGTAAGAGAAAAAGTCAAGAGCAATAGAATAAATATGAAAATAAATTAAGCTAATCAAAAAATCAAGATAAAAGGATATAAATTGAAAAGGAAGAAGTAAAACTAATTTTTAAGTAGGTGACATGATCATGTACCAGAAAAGCTGAATGAATCTACAGAAAACTTCTAGAAATTTAGACAGTTTAGCCCAATATAAGGTACAAGATCAAAAAAATAATTATATTTCCAAATATGTTCAGTAATCATATTATGTTTTAAAAATATCATTATGAGGCATTAAAAAGTTTAAAAGATACAGGGATAACTTTAACAAAGTTATGCAAGACCTATATGTTGAAAAGAACAAAATATTCCTCAGAAAAACCAAAAAAATCATAAAATAGAGAGATTTAACATGTTCTTAGATTAGACTACTCAATATTATTAAAATGGAAATTCTCCTCAAAGTAATCTGTACACTCAATACCACCAGATTCAGAATCCATGCATACTTTCCTGTAGATAGTGACAATCTAATTATAAAATTATGTAGAAATTCAAGTAACGTAGATCAGCAATAAAAACTTTCAAAATCAGAATGAAGTCAAAAGACACTTTAAATCTGTATTAATAAAGAAAATGTAGTATTTGGATGAAAGCTATAGACTTATAGGGTCAATAGGCCCAGAATTAGACCTATACATAAATGATCAATTACGTTTCAATATGCCAATGTTACACAATGGGAAAAGGTATGAAAACAATGAGTTGTGATGCCTACATTGCACTATACACAAAATTGAACTCAAATGTATCAAAGAAAAATGACAAAATTTTTGGAAGAAAACATGGGAGATATCTTCATGTACTTGGGATAGGCAAAGATTTCTTAGGTCACAAAAAACACATTAATCATAAAAGAAAAAACAATGATAAATTGGAATTTATTTAAATTAAAAAATTTTTTAGGTTTAAGAATTTCTCTTTCAGAAAATAAAAAGCAAGCAAGAGTGGAAGAAAATAATTCTAATACACAAACCTAAAAGAACATCTATCTAAATGTACTTAAAAATCCTTAAAGCTCAATAACAAAAAGAAAACTTACCCTTTTTAGAAATAAATAGCAATCAAATTTACCATATTTTTCACAAAAGAAGATATATAAATGACCACATGAAGATATTCTCAATGTCATTAGTCATCATGGAAATGTGAATTAAAATGGCAGCAAGACACCAGCACCGCTCTGCTAGACTGGCTAACATTAAAGCTTCTGAAAATACCAAGTTATTAGTGAGAATGTGGAAGAACCCGAAGGGTAACACTCTGCTTTTGAGAGTGGAAGATGTACAGCCTCTTCAGTTTGACAGCTTCTTGTAAAGTTAAATATACATTTAAAATATGATTCGGCAATTCCCCTCTTAAGTGTTTACACGAGAGAAATGAAAACGTATTTCATGTAAATGTTCGTAGAAGCTATATTTAAAATGCTAAAAACTAGAAATCTTTCAAGGGTCCTTAAACAGCTAATGACTAAACAAAGTGTGGCATAGACTCTCCAAGGAAGACGAAACAACATAAAGAGCAAAAAAAAAAAAAAAATCTCGTGATAAGTAAGACTCGATCTTGTACATCTTTTGTGATTAGTATTAATAAAAACTGATTAAAAGAACATAAAATAAATTTTACAAAATATTAACGGTGACATAGACTTCAGGATCAATTATCTTTCCCTTTTTTTGTGTGTCTTTATATATACAAGTGCTGGGAGTTATATTAATTTGTATAAGTAGATGAACAATGGAAGTTTAGTTATGGTAGTACTATTGAATTATTGGATCTCTCTCTATGCCAACAATCACATTGTGATCTCCCAAAAAATATTTTCAACAATCTTAATGAAGTGCCAAACAGGGAAGCACTCGATTTGTTAAAGAATTTTTTATTTTGTAACTGGTCATTCACTTTTTCAGTAGCAAATAGTAGTTCCAATTGTCCCTTTGTTTGGTAGCCTAGAGCATTTTACCAGGGCAATATACCACAGTAGATTCTAAATGGATAAGAGGTGAAACTTTATTTTATAAATTATGAAAGGGGAGGGGAGGAAATAGAACATATTAAGTTTCAGAAGACCAATTTTAGAAAAGAATACATACAGAAATTGACGAGTTGTAAGCTGATTCCCTTAGAACAATTCACACCATAGAGTACCCTTTAGAAAGACTACTACTGGGGTGGCACCCCTAGGTCTGAAGACCATTGCTCAGCAGCTCTCCATTCTTACCTCTCGCCTCCTGCAGTCCATACACTTCAAAACAGCACGCTAAGTGATCGATATCTTTAGCAATAAAAATTGGATTGAAAAATTGTCTCTTTTACTGCTGCCCATTCAAACCCTCTTATCTGTGTCCAGTGCAATTAGAATAAAATACAAATTCCTCCACTGGGACCAAATTCTTCTCTCTCATTTTGCATTTCTCTCCTTCTCCATATCTGTGTTGTGGATATATGCGTCCTTCTGTTTTTCAGACATATCAAGTTCATACCTACTGCAGACTTTATTCCCTGGTTACTCAACCTGAAGCAGCCCCTGTAGACATCCCTTGTGTTATTGCTCTGTTTTCACCTTCCCAACATTTATCACTCTCCCTATTGTTCTTCTCCCTCTTCTAATATCCTTCATGACAGCAAAATCAAAACCTTTGTCCTTTTTTTTTTCCCCTCTCCATTACTTAGAACTATTCCTGGTAGGTTCTCAAACATTTTATCAATAGGGGAATGAATGCCAAGTAGTTTTTAGAAAGATTATTTTTTTAAAAGACATTTTGGTGTTGTTGAGCAACGATGAAAAAAATGTTCTATTTTCCAATGTAAACTTATTATTTCTGAAAGCTAAAGGATGCACGTGGTATGTCTCTCATTAGGCTGTATATCTCTAAGGAATCTTTGACTGCAAGACAATTTAGAGAAGGTAGAAATTTGAACAAGTTCAATTAATTGCATAGTAGTTTCCCTGAGGACATTTCTAACACCGTCCCTAGCTCTTATTCATAAAAGAACTTCCTTAAGTGACTGTAATAGACAGCAGTCTTTTGAGAACCGTCACCTCTAGACCTATGGCTTTATTGATTTCTACATTGCTCTTACTTTTGAGGTATCAAAGTCCAAAACAAAATGAAGATGATGCTAAATGGCTGATTGTAAAGGGAATTATTTTCTCCAAAGAATTGTTGTAATTCTGAATAGGGTAAAATTAGGCAGTAATTATTATCCTGAGCTGAGCAGTAGGTTCTATTATTTCTACACCAGTATTTAGGACAAGATGATGCTGCAATTAATAAGAATTGACTAAAAATAAAATAGTAGACAAGATGAGAAGTTGTAAATTGAGAAAATATTTTAAGGGATAGAGATCAGAATGAAATAATTGAACCTTAATGGAAAAGCAAATAAAGCAGGGGTTAGGATACTGAAAGATAAACAGATCTGAGGAAAAATGTATCCAAGAGAATATGTTCCCCTCACACTCCTGATAAAGCCATCATGAAACACAACAGAATGATCCCACAAGGAAAATAAGCTATTTATCAACATTCAGAAATATTGTGAGAAATCTAAATTCAGTTTTAATTTCTTCCACTTGTTCCCCCACACGCGAAAGCAAAATCCACTTATACCTATTGTTAAGATTTCCCTCCTCAGTGGTAAAAGCCAATTAAAGTTCTGCATACATTTCAAAAATCAGGCTTCCAAGGAAACTGAAAATGGTTTGTGATAAAACTAAACAAATAAAGAAAAGATACATTCAGAGTAATGTTTTTTTTAAGGAAAAAAACCCCAGCAACTATACGTTAAAATTAGGTGTGATCGAAGTTGTATATTCTCACCTACATAAGGGAATACATTTTTTCTCATTGTTGGTGAGAAATCCCAACAGTTATTTTTAGTAAAATTAGTGTAAAAGATCTAGAAAAATATATTTTACTTTAAAAATAAATCAATTTTCCATTTGGTGATTTAAAAAAAAGGTTTTGAAGAAAAAAGGCAGTTGTCTTTGTTAGCTCAAAAATAGTATGTTTGGTATGTCAACCATTTACATATTGATAGCACGAAGATGATCAAGGTCATTATAATTAGTAATAAAAATGCTAAAGTTTTCTGGGTTTAGAATTTAATTTTTCCAAAATTTGCATTCCTGTTCTTTTTTGAATTCTGAAATATCACTTTATCAGAAATGAATGCCCAAGTAGGAACTTGTGGGAAAAAAAATAGAGTGGAACCATAGCTTACAGTTGAAAGAATAGATTTTTGAGCATGATTTTATTACTTGTTAACCATGTCATGTGATATGTTGTTTCATAACTATGAGTATTAATTTTCTTACCTGTAAAAAGGAGGACCAAGAAAATTTCCTCAAAGTATTAATCTAATGATTGAAAATGTGACTGTAAAGTCAATCATTAAAATATCAAGTACAAGAGAAAAGGAAGCATGTATATTATATGATTCAATTTATACGAAGTTCAAGAAAGGCAAAACAAATGTTTAGTGATAGAAATCACAATATTGATTACAGGGAATTGGGCTACTGAATGGAAAGTAACTCAACGGAGCATTCCAGGAGAATAAAATATTCTATAGTTTTATCTTGGTGGTTAAAAGATTACATATAATATAGAAAGTTGTAAAGATGTGTACCTAAGATTAATGCAATTTGTAGTAAATTATACCTCAATAAAATAAAGAAAAGGAAGAAATTACTGTGATACTTATCCATCTTCCTAAGCATTGCCACAGCAGTAGTCATGGCCTGGTTCTTATCTAATTTTTTATTCTCAAGTTAGACCATTCCATTCTCCTTCAACCCATTTTTGAATCAATCATTATTTTCTGGCCACAACATTTGCCTCTTTATAGTTAAAAAAAAAAAGAAAGAAATTGTAAAAGGCCCATCTCTTTGCTTATTTACATCCTATTCCAACCTTGCCAAGCAAACTCCAAGTCTTCTCTCAAAATAGAGCCCATAAGCCACTCATTCCAAAAACCTTCCAAGAAACAGTCTACACAGTTAATCAGATAATTCTTCTTTCCAGGGCTGGCTCCATGGGCCCACCACCGCAGTAGTAGTCCGGGGCCCCATGATTAGGCAGGCTTTATATACACTTGGTTAAGGCTATGCTATAGTCATCTTGAAATTCTTAATTTTTTAAGGGAATGTCCATTTTCATGTTGCTCTGGGTCCTGAAATTATGTACTAGGTCCTGCTCTTCGGACCCCTTGCTACACCTGTACCAGTATCTTTTTTTATTGGGATTTAATATTTACTTCTCTGACTCCTTAACTTACCAAGAATCCCTTTAATCATGACTGTGGCTTTTTCATTTCTATTCCAAGAATCTAGAATAACTCTTAGCATTTAATAGGCAGTGCATGAATATTTATTGATTGATAGAATAACTGACCCATTAACTGGGTGAATTAATTAACAACAGAGTGCATTAATTAATGTTATTGAGTAAGAGATTGATATGGCAAATTAAGAATGATAAAGGAGTTGAGTAGTAAACTAAAAACTATATTTGCTCATTAATCAGATCTGTAAATTCTTTCAACAAACATTAAATTAAGTATCTATATGTGCCAACAAGACTTGATTGGCTGGCAATCACATCCATCGTTTTCCTTCCGTGACAGTCTAACTTGGCTCTCCTTCTTCCCATATATCTGAGCCGACCAACAGAAACCACTGCCTCTGTGCAGCATATCAGTCCCCAAAGACCATGGCAGGAAATGAAAATCAAGTTGGACAGAATCAGGGAGTTTTAGGCATGCTGCCATATTGTTTTCAAGCCTACTTTCTAATTTTCTTTTAAACTCTAACTCATCGCATATCCTCATAAAATCATTCCTTGGCAACTCACTTGGCAATTTGTTCCTTGTCAATGAAGTGAGAAATGGAGGACAAAAGAAAATGGCTAGACAAGTCATATTGGATACATCGCACTATCCCTTTTGTTTTGGAAGCCCACCCTCTAAAAGGCAACCTTTGTGGACACCATGATTTTTACTATGTTTAAATTCTACCATCGCTCTCACTGAGTTTTGCTCAGTGGCTTCTAAGTCTTTTAATAAATGGGCAATGTTGTTAGCAATAGCTACATTACCACTCCCCAAACCCATTCCCATACCCATCCCAGAAAGTAACTTAGCATTTTGTTACTTTCTCTAAGATGTTTCTTGCAATCTAGCCCTAATGTATTGTCTCGAAATAATCTGTCTCCCTTCTCTTAAGAATTTTTTAGCTGATGAAAAATTGTACTTTGTGGCCTCCCCACTGCCCTGCTCAAGCAGAGATTGCGTCTGCACCACCCGGGAATTAATCCCAGCATGGTGTGTGACAAAGTGCACATACCGCACAGACTGCTGAGAAGTCGCATTTCTTTATGAAGATAAGGTACTGTAGGCTCCATATCATTTGCTCTCTGTGGAACTAAGGCCTTCTTTGTCATTTCTAGTGTCCTGTGAGTCAGGGTTTCATTTCTTTCCTATTTTCACAGAAAATTAGAATCACAGTCCACTGAAAACAGTTTTTACTTTCTTCCTTCTCACATATATGAGAAAAAGTTGTCCAAATGAGATGTAAGCTAATATAGACCTGAAGCCCTTCTATTGATTGATATTTAATTTGTCTCAAAGACTTTGTCTTAACCATTTGCACTGAAAGATACAGAGACACAGCGTGAATGGGGGAGGGGCAGAGAGATAGGGAGACACGGAATCCGAAGCAGGCTCCAGGCTCCAAGCTGTGAGCATAGAGCTGACGTGGGGCTCAAACTCACAAACCATGAGATTATGACCTAAGCCAAAGTCATACATTCAATCGACTGAGCCACCGAGGCGCCCCATAAAACTTTTCTTGAATGTAAATACTGCTTTAAGGGTTATGAATTTTTATAATAATGATTTGTGCCAATAAGTCTAATATATTGTGATGTTAATTCAGTTTACTCACATCTTGCTGATGGTGTTGAGAGATGGTAGCTGATAAAACTATGCCACCAAACCCAAGATGGAATAAAAGTTATCTATCATATATCTATACTCACACATACATAAGTAGAATAAACTATGTGAGTATTGTATATGTTTGTGTTCATATAAACACATATACTTGTTATAATTTCCAAGATAAATTATTCACATGAGGTATTTTATAGCAGTGGTTGACATCAAACATTCATTTTCATTCATTGATCATTTCTTCATAGTCCTTTTTTTTTGCATGTATGCAGGTCTCCATAGTCCTTTTTTTTTTGCAGGTATGTTTCAATAACTGAATTTAAGACATTGGTGTATCCAGGATTGCTTTCATGGACTCACCTACTTCTTACATGCATTCACTCCTCCTGAACTCTCATCTAATTCTTTGTCTTTAAGTAACATTCCTCAATTTTTGTCTTTTTTCCGAACCCCTTCTGTGAACTTCAAATCCAATGCCTAATGGGCATCTCCATTTGAACATCAACAAACACTTCAGAATTAACATGTACAGTGTGAATCCCCTGCTCTTCCCTTCAAAATCTGCTCTAATTGTAGTCTCTCTCACCCTTTCAGTGACTCAGTTCAGAAATCTTGAAGTTCTGTTTTGTTTTTCTAATCTCTCCTTTTAATATGCCACATAGAATCTATCAGGAAATCTGTTGGGTCTACATTTAAAAAAAATTTTTTTTAACATTTTTATTTGTTTTTGAGAGACAAAGAGAGACAGAGCATGAACAGGGGAAGGACAGAGAGTGAGGGAGACACAGAAGCTGGAGCAGGTTCCAGGCTCCGAGCTGTCAGCACAGAACCCAATGTGGGGCTCGAACTCACTAACCTTGAGATCATGACGGTAGCTGAAATCAGAAGTTCAAGTGACTGAGCCACCCAGGTTGGCTCTACATTATAAATAAGTTTAGAATTTGACCACTACTCATCCCTTCCTTCATTGCCTCTTAGTCCAAGCCACCATCATCTTTTGCCTCGATTATTGCAGTGTATTCCTGATTAGCCAGCCCATTTTTCCTCTTGCCTCTCTGACTCTAACAACCAGCTCATAGGTGCTCAATAAAAAGCATGTGAACAAATGCAATGCAGTGTCCTTAAAATATGCTTTCAAAGGAAACTTAGAACTTGATTCCAAGTAACTATGTCAGAAATCTAAAAAAAAAAAAAAAAAAGTCACAGACCTAAGATAAAAATAAACCTCAAGGGAGACAATCCTAAGGGGAGCTAAGGTAAAAAGCCTTCACATGTGCTACCATGACTCCACTTAAGAAGCATTCTATTCACAGCATAAATACAATTTCCATGTCCCTGCTCAACAAGACCCCTCCTCACCACTGTTTTTAAGACTGTAATAACTTGATCTCAGCCCTCACTAGCGTTTCCTCTCCTCTCCATCTTCTTTTGTGTCACTTCATATCAACATAGATTTAGTAATTTATTTTTTATATTCTGTATTGTTGTTTAAGCCTATTAGACTATAATGACGTGAGGAAAAGTTTTTCGTTTTTGTTTTTTATATTTTGTTCACATTGTATCCCCAGATCTAGAACAGCACTTCACATATAGTGAGCTGTATTGTGGAGGTTATAATCCTGATGCTCTAAGAAGCAGTAGGGAGGTTACAGAAATACTAGAGCTCAGGGAGAGCTGAAGTCATGGTAGGGGGTTGCCAGCCAAGATTTATAGTCCTGGATGGAGAGGGAATGGACCCAGTACTCAACCTGAAGTATCAAGGAGCAGAGAATATATGTCCTGGCCTCTGTTGTCTATTGGCCAAACCCAACAGAAGTCTGAGATCAATGGAACTCAGCAATTCAGGCCAGGGGCCAGCCTCTCAGGGCACAGAGCCAGTCAGAGAAAGATGGAGATGAATCTGAAGAACAATCAGAGAACAACCAACATGTACTTAATAAATAGCCATGGAACAAATGCAAGGCAGTGTCCTTAAAATATGGTTTCAGTGGAAACTTAGAAATTGAATCTGAATGACTGTTTATCTCAGAAACTTTTAAGAATACTAAGAGCATAAAATAGTAATGAAACTCAGAATAGGTAATTCTGAGAGGTTACGGTTCTAACAGGAGCCACAGAGGAAGGGTTATTTGCATGATGGACCCTTTAGTTAAATTAAGGGTTCACATGGATGGGTAGATACACATGTATAAGATTTCATAGTTCTGTGTAAGTTCTACCTGTAACTCCTCCATTTAACTAGGTGGCTTTCATGAATTGCATCATTAATTCAACTTCCTGCCACGGTGCAGCTCCATGCTGCTCACCTAGCACACAGGCAAGGCATGAAGGCTTACCATGACAAACCATCGGACACCAGGGCCAATCTGTAAATGCCAAGCATTTCCTGTTTTTCTCGATTGTATACCCCATTTTTTGGTGACCTCTGCTCTATGACAAGAGATCTAAGAACAGATTTGATATCAGGAAGCCAAAATAGCAGACATCACAGCCATCACCCCCCACATATAACAAGGAGAAAAGGTAAAACTCAACTTTCATATCTGAGGTTTGAGGAAGGGTTTCTTTTAAGGAGCAATATCACCTGGAACTAGAATTTATTATTTCTGTAAATAGTAAGGAAACACTCAAAGCAGCTACTGAGCTTTTCTGCTCTGAGATCCCAGAAGCTCAAAGAACTTCCCTTGACAAAACTACACTTCACACTCTGCCTGCAGATTTACTTGTGCTTTAGGAAGAAAGCCAGGAGCAAAACCACCATGTGGAGAGCCCAGAAACTGGAGAGTCGGGGTTATGCATGTATGGATTTATCTTACCTCTTAAATACTTGGGTTTGGAAAGAAAGAAATAGAAAAAGTTGGAAAACAATAAAGGGAGAAACAGAGTTGCCTATTTTTATGGTCATGTAGATGAGAAGAACATTCAACGGCTCTTCTCTGTGCTCTCATCAAATGCCCACGAAATATGGCATTCAGGGGAAAAAAAAAAAAAAGACAAAAGAGTGCATCAAGGTGCAGGCCCATCAATTTAGCCGCCTGCAGAGTTCTCCTTCCCGCGAAGTGCTGGCCACTGAAACAACGTTTTTGCTGGCTTTGACTCCGGAACCTCTAAAGGCATTTTTCCCCTGCAGCTATGAGGTGCTGACCTCACTGCTGGAATTGGAAGATAAGAAAAACGTTTTAATCCGTCTGTTAATTATTGAAATTAGAACTGCAAACAAATATTTTGGGAAACTTCAAGTTGCTTCCAAACGTGGCACTTTCCATTTTAAGCCCAAAGTGTAATTGTGTATTCAAAGGCTCAGATCTTCCCTAAGATTCATGCATTATGTATGCTGTACTTCCCTGGGACACGGAGGATGTCACGCTCCGCATCCTGCTGAAATGGGGAAATAATTTCAGACAGAGTTTGACTTGAAAAAGTATCAAAACTTAAAAAAAAGACAAGAAGAAAAACTTAGAAACCACTTTGTTGGATTCAGAAATTTTACTAATGTAGAGGTCTTTTTTGGGTAAATTTATATATATACATATATTATATGTAATATATAATATATATATAATTAAGATTAATTTTGAAATAGCACATTAGCAACTACAGAAGAACACTCTTTTGTGCAAAAAAGAAGAAAAAAAAGTATTTCTGAAAGAGATTGTTCTTGACCAAGTTGCAGCGCACTTTTTCTGTAAAGGGCCAGATACTAAATATCTTAGGCTTTGAGGTGACATGATTCCCATTGTAAATTCCCAAACGGGTCTTTGCAGTGAACAAACGTCCTTATGTAAACAAATGGGCAGAACTGTGTTTCAGTTAACCTGTATTTACAAGGACAGGAGGTCAAACAGATTTCACCTGCAGGCTACCGTTTGACACCTCGGATGTAGAATATACTTTTACAGAGTAGTATTTTTACGAGGCAAGTTAAATGTTTGAAAGCATTATTGATGTCTGGGCCTCTTTCATCAGCTGGATAAGTACAGATTTCCCCACATCGACATCAGTTAGAAGGGAGACATTTACGTTGCCACATCAGAGTGCTCCTGGGAACAGATCAAACATCCTGTCTGTATTAGGTTTAACATTTTCATCATCAGGTTTAATAAAATCTTAACGGTTCTCAAAGCCAGGCTCACAAACACTTTCTCTAACTTCTGCCTCAAAATCATTTATTAATTTTAGCCATTGGTACCCAAGGCAGTTCTACTGCAATGACTTTCTGCCGCTCCAAGGAAGACTAGGCTAAGGGAATTTGAACATCTGTCTGTAGCAACTCCACTTGGAGTTCCATTTGGAGATCCTTGTCAAATCAAAGGAAAGGGGCTGAATGTAATAATATCCATTTAGATTCGCTGTCTAACTCTCATTTAGTTGTTCTGATTTCTTTTAGTCTCTGGGGACCTCTGCCAGTGCTTATTTTTATGGCTGATCTTTGGTAGAGGTTGGATTAAGGTACTTTCATATTTTGCAATGTTAACAATACACAGCCCCAGGGCAAAGGACAGAGTTTAGCTTCTGCCAGTTCAAGGTTAAATGAAACTATCTTAGTCCATCCAGCCAAGCCAATGAGTTTGGTCAATTCTCTACTATCTATTCACAGACAGCCTCCTACTCCATCTTCAGTGCATCTGGGAAACCCAAGGAAATAGACTGCTTTCAAAACAAGCACTATTTTTTTTTTTTTTTTGGTCATGCCACAGTACAGGTGTTTCAAAAGTATCAATACAGTCTGTCATCATAAACTGGAAAATTCGGAATAATTACAATTTTTCTGTTCAGAGGTAAGTGAAAATTTTCATTAAGAGGCATCAGTTGCTGCTCATGGAAATGCATTTATCTAATTGGGTTCACTCATATCACTTAATGCGCTGTACTCTGATGACATTTCTGATATGACCTGGGAAACAGGTAAACTCTCTTGTGTGCAGAGTGGAAATGTAGATAAATGCAATTAATTAAAATGAATATAGGGAGAATGTGACCGATGTATAATTGATTCGAAACAGCTTAACACTAACATCACTGACCAGGCAGCATTATTTTGCAAATCTAGCTGGGAAAGCCAAATGGCATATGGTGAAAGAATCTTTCCACTAGCCAGAGGGGGATGCGCTTCAGCAGAAGAGAAGAATGTAGTAAAATGCTGTGGTTATCTCCGGAAGAGACTTTCCTTCTCTTATTTAAAAAAATGCATAACTTTGTGGGTAATATCTGTTCATGGTAACCCAGTCAAGGTGATCCCATCCCTTTCCCACAGCGGTTGACTGAGATAACTTGTTTTATGTCAATTAGCACATAGCATTCCTTTCATACTTTGCACACCTAATCTGGGCCAGTGAGACAAGAAAAAAAGTCCTAGCAACTTCGTGAAAAAGAGGTTGCTCATGCACCAGGAAAGCCACGCCATGCCTTGAAGACATCATTAAATGGTTAAATCAAACCAATCCTAAAGCTAGACCATAATATACGATCCAGGTAACCCTTTAATAAATATAATGTCTATTTTTAAATTATAAAGTATTTCAAATGTATAGGAAGTTTGAAATCTGGAACAGATACCTAAGTATCTCATTTATATTAGGAAATATCAACACTTTTCTATATCGATATCAAACACCTTTTTTATTTTTAAAGAAACTGTTTAAAAAGTTGTAGAATGTCTTAATTCACATTTCCGTGCTTAAATAATTAGAAATAGAACTACCTTGGAAGCATTATTAATTAAATTAATAATTTAAATTAATTCTGTATACAAAAGGTAAGATATCTCTACTTTTTAGCAAGCTCAGGTTGAAAGCTTAAGACAGACGCAGTAAGTACAGCAGGTTTGCTACTCGACATGACCAAAGTTATATGAATCATCATGGACTGTGAACCAATTTGAGATTCTTATATTACACTAGGATTATAGGAATAAAATATGAACAGAAACAGAACAAACGTTTCCCTTTACCTTTCTTGACTAAAGATGTGCCAAGACCTTGGTAAAGAGGCCACAGGTAACCTCCATCACCACATCATGGGGCACATTTGAATGAGTTCTCTTCTCTTCGTGTCCCAATTGTGCTGTGTGTATGTGATTCCAGCATGAGGACTTGTACGAAAGAGAGGTAATTAAATTAGAAGGAGCCAAAAGACCTTGGAGACCATCATCCCGAGGCCCAGATGAAGCTGTCAAGGCAGGCAGCTGTGTTTCCTTATAAAGGTCCTTTTTCTGTTTGTATGGGTCCTGGTGTATCTGCCACTACAGATCAGTGAGTGCTGTGTCAACAGCTCTAATGACCTAAGACACAGCTTTTCAAGTCAAACTGGACTATTAGCTCAACTGTAACTGTTCTTGGTTGTTTCCAGGATTTCTGGAGCCAAATGAAGGTAGACGAATGCTGTCCTACATATCACTCCACTTAGTTTTGTTTCAAAAAATGCATTTTCCCTCACTTTGTGTACAGAAATGTGAAAATATATTCAAATAATCTGCTTGCAAAGAGGTATACATATTTGAAAATACACACATAAATATTTATAGAGTCCACTGTCCTCAAAATCCTAGAGGCCGGTAGCATAAAAATATGTTGGGAAACCATATTAGAAATCATCTCTAAGCGAAATAACTTACTGATATTGAATTAGTTGTATCATTTAAAATGTAAAACTATATGCTGATAGCTAATTTCTTTTCATTCTGTTTTCCATCATTTGTCTCATTTATTTCAATTTTGTCAAACTAAATGTTCACAGTGTTGACATTCTTTTTAAAACAAATGCCAACATTTGATTATATTTTGTAATGTATCTTCTCTTTTCTAGGCCACTGTAGGTACTCATTATTTGTTGAGTGAATGAATGGATGAATAAATTAATAAATGTCAAATGTTCATATTAAATGTTTGTCTTCATACTTTGAGCAACATTTTTGGTTATGAGAAGTAAATAGCATTTACCTTTAACACACCTAAAATGGTCATCAAATCATAGCCTTTAACCTATGGTTCTGAGGGCAAACCAGTATTAAACCAAATGGCATTTAACTCAAGAGTTGGGGAAATTTAGTAACAGACACAAGATAAGAAGCTGTGCAGGGCCTACTGAATACTGAAAGAGTTATTCAGCAAGGATTAAACTCAGAAAAGGATAAGGACTTGCAAAGACAAACAGTCAATAAGTCAGTATGAATGATGCAGAAAGGTCAGAATTTTAAAGACTGGACTCATGTTGCCAACAGAGAAAGAAATTAGGATCTATTAGAGTATCTGTGCAGACACAAGAAAGTGCCAGTCAGGTCCAGACATCTATAGAACATGAACACAGTGAGTTGGAGTTCAGTGTTTCTCAAACATTAATGTGCATATGAATAAGCTGGGGATCTTGTTCAAAATGCAAATTCTGATTCACCGTTGTCTGGGAGAGCTTCTACATCCCCAAGTAGCTTCCAGACGATGCTCATGCTGCTGGTTCATGGACCATGCATTTCTTAGCAAAAAAAACGGGATCTTCAGAAAGAATAAAGAAGATCCAGAAAATGATTGTGCCTCATCAATATATATGTTGTGTACTTATATGCATATATATACACCCATATGAGAGCACAGAGTTCACTCCACAGTTTAGTTTCGGCCAGTCCTTTTGTTGCTATTTTGAAAACCTGAGCTCAACAACCAAAGTCATGTAAAGAAAATAGACATGATATTTGATCCTTATCATGAAGTCTGATTGGTTGGCCAGGTAAGCTTCCTTTTTATGTCAACCCCATTTAAGATAAAAGGGAAATGCATTGGATGAAGAGTCTTAGGAAACTTACAAAGTCTCTGAGCTTAAGTTACATCATCTTAATCATCTCTAATTTGGGCTGTTTACCTTTCTTCTCTAAGTGCTTGCTCCTCTAATTCTAGCTGAGTGACTGGAAAAGTTGATTAATTCTTATGAACCAGTTTCACTATTTTTAAATTATGGATGAAACAGAACTTGTGGAAGATCAAAAATTGAATATATTTACAGTGCTTGGTACAGTCTTTGGTATGTCATGAATGTTCATTAAATGCCAGTGCTTAAAAAAACTAGTAAAATAATCCAATACTATTATCCATTTTCTAAAGGACTATTCAGATTTACTATTATTGTTATGCCTCTAAAATTAGTCTTTTGGCTCTGGGTGTGCCTGAGGATAACTATAAGCTTTCCATTCCATTATTTATTCCCTTCTGTTGCCTTGTTTAATTCTATTCATTGCACCTTCTTACTAAGAAGCTTAGTATTCAAGCCTAAAAATGTCCTTGTAAAATATCATTCTTTATTATGCCAATAATTCAGAAATGTAGGTCAAGTAAATATAAGTGGTGTGTGAAATGAAGCCTTCAGAGTTAATAGAGCTACTGACCAAAGAGTCAAACATTGTTAGAGCGATTATAACAGCCTAGAGGAACCATCTTGCCTTCAAAACAACACTTTACTTCCCTTTTGCAGCAAATACTCTGGGAGTTGGGGGACAGTATTTTTTACTTTCAGAAGAACCCACCACTTGCCATATCTACTTTAATGCGGTATAATAAAGTTATGTTTCTTCATGTTTTTATTTATTAGATTAGCCTGTGATAGCACACTATAATTATAGCATTTGCTACACACTGTGGGCTTCCAGAATCCTTAAGAAACACCATGAATCTGCTCTACAAACTTATAAATAGATGGAATCAATACATAGTAAAACCACAAGCATGCAACCCATACTAGTTTAGAATTTGTAATTTATCAGACATAGGTCTGACTGAATTTGCTTTTGCATCGCTTGTAGAAGGAAAAGAAAATCTTTGTTTAGCAATATAACAAGGTCATTTATCTTTTTTAAAAAAATATATTACCATTAAGGCATTTTAAATGGGACCAAGGGGATACAGTGTGATACACACCAACATTCTTTCAGTTCATTAAAGCAGACTCATCAGATCTTCTTTGACAATATTGTTGATGTACATTCTTGAATGTTACTAAATAAATGTTTAGAAATCGTACAGAATGTTTTATTGAGAACTTGCTAAGGTTGGGTGGTTTAACTGTTAAATTAGGTTGTTAATCTGACTAACTTACTTTGCAGAAGAACATGAGTTTTTCACTTACACAGACTGAGTTTCTTACCAATCAAAATTGCCTTCCTTAAAACCAAGGTATCTGAAATTCAAGTACTGCCTTATTGCACAGGTCACTTTATTCAAATGTGTACGCTTTACTGCTTCAGTACAACTAAGAGATTTTTACGTGCAAATATAAATATTTCATTTTCAGCTTAGTGCCATAATTTATCCTGTCTGGGTAACCAGATGCTGTGACAATGCGAAAGACACTCACAAGGTTTACATCTTTGGGCTTCACGTGACAAAATACTAGCTCAGAAAACAATACTAGAAAATATCACCATTTAGAATTATAAGTATAATATACTGGTTATATCCTCTACCTGTATCTGTTTATAACATTTATATATATATATATATATATAATATATATATATATTGAATTATACATATATAATTTCAAAAAATAGTGAAATGTAGAAATAGTTTTATCTTAATTTTACAAATCTATACTCAAAAACAAAACAAAAACAAAAACAAAAACAAAAAATGTGTGCCGGGGTTTCATGAGTGCGCCACTATCATCCAAGGCAGCTGTTCTCAAACCTGAGTTTGCATCAGGCTCAAGTAGAGGGAGGGCTTGTTAAAAGAGTCTCTGATTCAGTAAGTCTGGGTGGAAACCAAGAACTTGCATTTCTAATAAGTACCCCAGCTGATGTTGATACTGCTAGTTCTGGCAACCATATTAGAGAGTCACTGCTCTAAAAGAGATCATTTTCATTAGGCACACACAGTCGCAAGATGTTCCACTTTGATGCTTATTTTTCTTCATTAGAGCAAAAATTTATAGAAATTGTTACCATGTTCTTATCATCATATTCTTTAAACTAATCGTTAGAATCACTTGGGTATTTAAAAATATATAAATACAGTAAAACCTTGGATTGCAAGTACCTTGTTCTGCAAGTGTTCTACAAGACGAACAAACATTTCTAATAAATTTTAACTTGATAAAGGAGTGATGCCTTGCAATACGAGCAGTACATGATGCCAAATATCACATGATCACAACTGAGCCAATGGTCCTTCTCTCTCTCTTTCTCTCACTTACTCACTCTAGGATTGTGGGTGATCGTGTCCCATGCTTGGATGTTCCGTCTCAGGCTGCAGTGTTTGACAGAAATCAGTGACTTTTCAGAACATTGGAAAGTGCCCACAACTGTGTATTTTTGTCACTTCAAAGCACCTGTGGACAGTTCTTTGCTTTATCATACAAAAGTAAGCTTAGGAATGCTTTGCTTAATTCTAGGTCAGTGCAGATATAGACCCTTTTCTCTGCTACCTTATTGCCAGTTCCATTAAATACAGTATGTGACAAGAGTTTAATACTGCACTATAGTCAACATCTGTGCGAGCATATACAATGGCACCCACGCAGAAAAAGACTCTATTGAGTCAACAGATAACAGTGATTCCATTAGTGATAGTGAAAGTCATCCCACACAATAACCCTCCTGTCTCTTGTCTCCCTCATACCAACCACAAAAGTTTTCAAAGGTAAGTGCAGGTTAATTTATTTTTCTTTATTTTTGTGTTTTCTTTATTATTTTATGTTATATTACAGTATTGCAATCATTTTATATGAATATTTTTGGGTTGTGGAACAAAACATCTGAGTTTCCATTATTTCTTATGGGGAAATCCTTTGATATCCACATGCTTTGGATTACAAGCATGTGTCAGGAATGAATTATGCTTGCAAACCAAGGCTTTTACTGTACCTGGATCTCACATCTTTAGACTTGAGGTGAGGCCAGGAATTCTACACCAGTGGTTCTCAAACTGTTGCCTACTATAAACAGCTGGGGAGCTTTTAAAAATCCTGGAAACCAGGCTGCACCCCATAACAAGTTAAATCAGAAAGTCTAGGGGTAAAACTCAGGCTTCACTAGATGTCCAGGTGATGCTAGTGCTTCCAAAGTTGAGATCAATCTGTATGCTTGTTGTACTAGGAGTCTGTTTTCCAAAGAGTACTCTTTTGCTCTCTTCCTATGATATCACAATAATCATGAAAATCAATCTCTTTTCCACTCTCTCTCTGTCAAGACTGCATCTTGATCATATATTTGCATTTATTCTTTACATTTAAGTCTCTAGTTTTTAGGAATTTATAAATGTTTTATTGGAAACATACTTCGGTGTTTATTCATTTTTTAATATAACTTAGTGTCAAGTTAGCCAACATTCACTGTATACAGTATGCTCTTGGTTTTGAGGGTAGAGTCCCACGATTCATCGCTTATATATGACACCCATTGCTCATCACAAAACATGCCGTCCTCAATGCTCACCACCCGATTTTCCCCCTCACCCCTACCTCCCATTTCGGGGTCTATTTTTAAATAAGATGTATTATTTTATTAGCTTATTTTAATGTGTTTCATTCTCTTACTTAATGCCAAGTAGGAATATATTTTAATAGGTAAAAACCCAACAGACTTTTAGTCAGTTTTGAGACCTTCAACTAGAGCTCTCCAACAGAATTTTCTGAGTTGATGAAAAAATTCTATAACTGTTCTGTTTAATATAGTAGTCACTAGTCACACCGTGTGACTTTTGAACACATAAAAATGTAGCTTGGTGCACCTTAAGAAATTTAACTTTAATTTGTTTAATTTTAATTAATTTAAAATTTTAAATTATTTTTTAATGTTTATTTATTTTGAGAGAGAATCGGGGAGGAGCAGAGAGAAGGAGAAAGAGAGAATCACAAGCAGATTTGCCACTGTCAGTGCAGAGTCTGACATGGGGCTCGATCCTACAAACCATGCGATCATGCCCTGAGCTGAAATCAAGAGTTGGATGCCTAACTAACTGAACCACCCAGGTGCTCCTAATTAATTTAAATAGCCACATGGGGTTAGTGGCCATCCTACTGGACAGTACAGCATTAAACAATAAGTTTTATCTAGCACAAAACTGGCCTGAAACAAGTAGCATTTTCTAAACTTTTAATAATACTCTTGTATATACTTTATATATGGTGACTATCAAACATTTACTTAGTTCTAGGCTCTACACTAAGGAATGACATACGTTATTACATTTGATTCTTTCGACAAGCAGATTAAAGTTGATTAAAGTTTTCTGTAGTGCCAGAGAGTAAGTATTTATATCTTTTAAGCCATGTGATCTCTAAGGCACCTTCTCAACTCTGCTGCTGTAGTAAAGGCATATATAGACAATTCATATATAAATGAGGGTAGCTGTGTACCAATAAAACTTTATTTATAAAATAAGCATCAGGAAAGATTCAGCCTATGGGGCATAATTTGTAGATCTGGTTCAAGGGAATCCTATAAATTTAGAGATGATGAAATAACAGCAAAAAGTGAGTGCATAGCCAGTCTAGGGCAGTGACTTATTTCTACTACAAACAAATACTTCATCATTCACTTCCCTACTTCTGAGTATCATTTTATTAGAACCATAAGAGGCAACTTCTTGACACGAATTATCAAAAATAAGCTATTTCTTAATTTTTTTTTCCTGGTCATCTGTTCAAAGACAGAGGTCCTTTTACTGTTATTAGGTCCACTATTAAAATATACTTATCAGTTGAGGCTTTATACTGCAGTTCTTGGTTCCAGCTACTACTGGAAGCAAGGTTATAGCATCGCAGTTAAACATTTTTAGCAGTTTATGTGTATTATTATTAAATACAGCTATAAGAAGCTGATCTGCCATATATGTTTATTCTTTCACCTAATGGCAATTAAATGCCTGTTATATTCAAGGAACAATGCTGAGTACTATTATGGTAGACAAGAGAATACAGCAGGATTCTTTCCAGGGAACTTACAGTCCACGTAGGGCAATGCAAATCACCGTAATACAAATTGACTTAAGAGAGGTAGAGGTTAAATATTTGCAATCCAGAGAACCTAGAGATCACTTTTCACTAGAATTCAAATCCATTTAATTAATGTTCATCTACTAAATGTCTTTTTTGCCTGGAATTTTGTAGGCTACTGGCAGAATATGAAAAAAGAAAAATATTAGGTTTCCTGTTTCTTGAATTTAAGATATTATTAGAAAAGCATGAATAGACCCTTCCAACAACTGAAGAAAATCCCAACGGACTAGTTTCAAAAGTATTCTACAAACCATATAACATAGCTCATCAAGGAAAAAATAAAAAAAAAATCTAGAACAAAGTGGTATAACTATTACTCAGCAACCAATACGGTCAAAGGCCTTCGAGTTTTAACCATGTACCATCTAATGCAAACTAGTGTCAAAATGTCAATAGTCAATATATGAACCTTAGAACTCCTATGGTAGAGCTGAGTGATGCATGGGGTGAAGACTTTTGTGGTAGCTGTGAAGAGATGAAGGATAGTTAAGTCTTCAGAAAATATTACTGGAACAAAAGTCGCTTTGGTATATATTCTGTAAAACTCATAGAATCCAACAGAGCACAAACAAACCCTTAACAGGATGGCACAATAACAAAAATTAGGATCCCTTGATACACACAATAATTTTTCATTTGCATTTTTAAAAATTGATGTTCAGTATATGTTTATTATTTCAGCATATTAATATCCTTGCTTCTCCGCCTTCTCCTCATTTTTCTTCTTCTTCCCATTTCTTTTAAATGCACGATGTTGCCATTTCGAAGGGATGGTTGGCCACTCTATTAGACATTTTTTTGCCATATAAGTTAATTCTAAATATACTACCTTTAATCCAAAATGCATATTTAAAAGTATCATGGTGAGAAAAAGCATACTATTTCACACACGTAAATCAAAATGAAACTAAAAACTATTCCCAGCATCTAAATAGGTCAGTAAAAGTTAGTATGTTTTTACCTGAATGGAGTATAGTATTCTCAATTATAGTAATACTTTCTTTAACTGCATTCTTATTTCATTGTAAACATGTTATCCATCTGTTACATGGATGCCTGAGGCAAACTGTGCCTTCCTGAATAAGACCCTATTTTCAGAGGTGAAATTTTAGACTCTCTCATATTCTATAGATTGCCTAAAACTCGAAACATTAAAATGCCACAACATCAGGTGGTAAGAATTATGGGAAAAAAAGATTCACTTTATCTCTCTTTCAGTTGGAGTTTGCTTAATTTTTTTAATTTAAAGTGCCTGTTTTCCCTCCTATCAGAGTTGTGCACTGCATAACAATGCTTTGAGGGATACAGAAAAAACATTATACAAACTCATTAGCACACAGATTAAGCCAACAGAAAGAGATTACTTTATCGTTTCATTTAAAGACTATCATTCTAGTGCTAATGGATTGGTATATTTTCACAGGGCAGAGGTGCAACGTCAAACAGTATGATATTCAAATAAGACTTGAAACCCTCTTCAGAGTCAAGATGCGCACGTTTTTTATATTACTAGCTTCCTTAACACATTATTATTATCATTTTTGTTGTTGTTGTTATTGTTACTAACAATAATGTCCATAGAAACTATCACAAAACTTGCAAAAAAAAAAAATCTTCAAATGTGATGCCTCCACCTACCATAAAACTATCTTTTCTTTTTTTTTTAAGTTTATTTATTTTTGAAAAAGAGAAAGAGAGAGAGAGAGAAAGAGAGAGAGAATATGAGCTGGGGAAGGACAGAGAGAGAGAGGGAGACAGAATCCAAAGCAGGATCCAGGCTCTGAGCTGTCAGCACAGAGCCTGGATGTGGGGCTCGAACTCAGCAACCGTGAGATCATGACCCGAGCTGAAATCAGATGCTCAACTGACAGCCACACAGGCGTCCCAAACCATCTTTTCTAAAGGAGGGATATGTACTGTACTCAGAGAGCAGCCCTGATAGTGCCAGGTTTGAAGGTTGGCAAAATCCACCAAATTGAATTAAATCAATTGAATAAGCACCATTAATCTCTATTGTGAGGGATCAATAATGAATAATTGACAAGCTAAATACGGGCTTACAAAATATTAAATGTTTACAGTGATACAGTTTAGACACACTCAGAATGAAGAAAATATATATTATTCTTAGTTTTTAATGCTATATAAGAAGAAAAATAAACATGTTATGGACTATAGCAATTTGTTAATGTCACCTATTTTGAGTATATATTCGAGTTTTCTACCATAAAACAGAAAATTAAGCCTGGAGTCAATCTAAGATTTTATTTAAATAAATTTCTTGACAGAGCAGTATTAAAACCAGTTCAATAGAGTAGTTACGAATCTCTTAAAAAGAAAATTGCAACTTAGTATTAGGGCAAAATTTTCTTTAATTTAGATGAAAACCAGTAAGTTCAAAATTGGTAAAACGTTTGTAAGGTAAAGATCATAAAACAAAAAAAAGATGCTGTGCTTTTATATACTGTTGTAGAGTTTAAAGAACATCTCCCACATGTACAGAATATACATATCTAGTTTTAAATTTGAATACTCAATCCAAAAATATTCACTAAATAAAATGTAACTGCAAACTGAAAGAACGTTTCAGTGGTATAGATACCTAAGTATTTCAGAAATTATTTGCCCCCAGAAGTACATATTCTTCCTGACCCAAATCACAATTTTCAGTAAACCCGCCTGGGCATTTTGGCTCCTTCTTATCAGCTATAAATTAAAATGTCCATGCAGGAGAGGCACATATACAGAGAATATGCAGAAATTGAGCAATTCCTCCCTGACATGTCTTTTTCTTTAGATGTTAGCCTAAAGCAAAGGGCAAGCCCCACCTCTGGTTTCATCATAGGTAACAGTAAGACTGGACTCAAGATACAGATGCCTTCTTATCCAGTACAGAAACACGTTTGCCATTAAACAAGTTCTTACTGCTAGCATGGCTAACTAAATCTTCAGCATGTATGCGATTCACATAAAAGGTAGCACTATGATAAATCTGATTTCTGACTTTATAACTTGCAATTTGAGGTTCATATTTACAATCAATAATATCTTCTTCTGTGGTATCTCATTTCTAAGGGTGGCATCTGCCACATGAACCTCCTATTCAAATACACTGTTGCTGGTCTCAGACTTCAGTGTACATCAGCACCAATTGATGGCCTGCAAAAAAACAGACCGTTGGGCCACATGCCCTTAGGGTTTCTGATTCAATAAGTGTGATGTAGGACCCTTAGTCTGCCTTTCTAACCAGTTCACAGGTGCTGCTACTGCTGTTCCACTCTGAACAGAAGAACTAGAGGGTGTCTATCTGGAGGTCGACTATGTCTTTAAAGATATAGCGTATCTTCTCTTTGAAGACTCCTAGGGCTCCCCTCCAATAAATTTAATTTACATAATAGAGCCCGTGTTTAATTTCAGGTTACTTCAAATGAACTTTCCATATTTGATCAAACTCTTACTATTGTCATAGGAAACAAAACAGTAGACGATATTAATAAATTAAAAACCCTTTAACATAATGTGTTTCATGAGTTGGCCAATATATAATATTGATAAATTTTTAAAAGAAATGTGGTTGTTACCCATTATTAGTGGATTCGTAATTACACTCAAAACGGTGTACATCAAGAATTGTAATCCTGCTATATGTAGAAAAACAGAATTTAGAAGACTGACTTCTAGGTGTCAGCTCCAACATGTAAAAAGCTTGGAAGTCATCACTCCCAACCTCGCAACAAGAAACAAACCTGAGCAAACGGAAATTCAATGACTTTTCTTAGATCCACTTCATAACTGAGGCTACAGGGCAAATCACTACTAACAAATCTAGAGACACGGAGAATACAGCAGTTAGCTCACATGAAGAAGTTCCTGAAGCCAGTAATTGATAGGATTGATGAGAGAATTAGAGTCTTGGGGGCTGATTTTTAGAAGGGAGTCTCCACACTCTCTTGGGTTTTACCTACAAGAATCCCATCAGGTTCCCAAGAGTGAAGACTGGAGGAACTACTCCTATGTTGGGCAGATGGAGATGAAAAGTAATAATGTTGGGTTATCCCTAAGGTGTTCTCCATAAAAAAGTTTTGTCATTTAATTAGTATATCAGAGCCTTATCTGGCTTGAAAAACCCACAATAAAACAAATCCAGGCCAAAATATATAATGAACATATACAACTCAACACCCAAAAAATGAATAATCCAATTAAAAAATTGGCAGAAGACATGAACAGACATTTCTGCAAAGAATACACATAGATGGCCAACAGACAAATGAAAACACGCTCCAACATTCCTCATCATCAGTAATATGGAAATCAAAACTGCAGTGAGATATCATCTCACACTTGTCAGAATGGCTGAAATCAAAACACAAGAAACCACAAGTGTTGGCGAGGATGTGGAGAAAAAAGAAGCCTCTTGCACTGTTAGGGGGAATGCAAAATGGCAAGGCCACTTTGGAAAACAGTATGGAGATTCCTCAAAAAGTTAAAAATAGAACTACCTGATGATCCAGTAATTGCACTAATAAGTATTTACCCCAAAATTACAAAAACACTAATTCAAGGGGATACATGGCACACCATGTTTATTGCAGCATTATTTACAACAGCTAAATAATGGAAATTACCAAAGTGTTTATGGATAGATAAATGGATAAAGAAGAAGTGGTATATATATATACACACACACACACACACACACACACACACACACACACACACATACATATATATGTATATATACAATGGAATATTATTCAGTCATAAAAAAGAATCAAATCTTGCCATTTGCAATGACATAGGTGGAGCTAGAGAATATTGTGGTAAGTGAAATGAGTCAATTAGAGAAAAAAATACCATATGATTTCACTCATATGTGCAATTTAAGAAACAAACAAATGATCAAAGGAAAAAAAAGAGAGAGAGAAACCAAGAAAAAGACTCTTAAATACAGAGAACAAACTGATGGTTACCAGAGGACAGTTGGGTAGGGGGATGGGTTAAATAGGTTACGAAGATTAAAGAGTACACTTATTATGATGAGCACTGAGTAATGCATAGAATTGTTGAATTGTTATCTTGTATACCTGAAACAAATACAACACTGTATTTTAACTATACTGGAATTAAAATAAAAAACTTAATTAAGGAAAAAGTAGAAAAAACAACTCGAGGGCACTCCAGATTTCTGGTTCCCACCTAATGGAAAGAAAAGGAAAAGGCTAACAAATTACTTTGAAGGTCATGGCCTACGAACTCAGGCCAGTTAAAAAACAGATTTAATCTTGAGGTTAAAGACTATTTCTCCTTCCCCCATTGTACCACTACATCAATAGGGCCTCAGGATAGCAAGACTACAACTGAGAGAGATGCACTTTCTATTCAAGAAGGATTTTTTAGGGAAACCCAAAGATAAACAGGGAAGAAAAAGAGGAAACCACAGGAACTGAAGTCTGAAGCCTACAGCTATGATAAATACTACATAGCTCAGCTTCTGCCAAACGAATATAAGACATAATACTAAAAGCCTAATTACCTCGGTTCTCATAATCAGAAGCACTATGTCCAGCTTTCAACAACAACAACAAAATCACCAAGCATATTACGAAACAGGAGGAAAAACAATTGAGGAGACAAAGTATCTAAAACCAGATTCATATATGACATGTATTTTGGAAATATCAGATAGGGAATTTAAGTAATTACGATTAATATGGTAAGAGTTATAATTGAAAAAGTAAACAGAAAGCAAGAACAGATGTATAATATAAGCAGAGAAATGAAAACTCTAAGATTGAATTAAAAACGCTAAAAATAAAAAACATAAACAATGAAATATTTTTATTGGGATTGTCGTAGATGGGATACAAGCTTAAAGATGTGTCAGTAGAAACTTCCTAGCTTCAAATACAAAAAGAAAAAAATGGAAAAAAAGAATATCCAAGAACTGTGAAACAATTATGAAAGATGTAATATTATTATATTTATATGTAATACGTAATTATATATTTATATCATTTGAACAGCAAGGAAAGAGAGAAAGAAGAAGAAAACTATTAGAATGAATAGCTAGACATTTTCCAAAATTAATGAAAGACACAAAAATATATATCCAGGAAGCTCATAAACCAGTAAGTAGAATAGTTTGATAAAAAAATTAAATAACAAAAGTTTACAGCCTAGGCATACCATATTCAAACAAGAGGCAATCAAAGTCAAAGAGAAAATATTGAAAAAAAAAGCTGAAAGAAAAACACCTGACTTGTAGAGGAATGGAATAGAATTACACTGGACTTCTTATCATAAATTCCACAAGAAAGTAGAGAGTGGAATAAAATTGTTAAAGTGTTGAAATAACCCACCAGTACAGGATTATGCAACAGGAAATTTTCTTTCAAACATTATAGAGAAACAAATAAAAACTAAGGGAACTTTTGACAGTAGATATTCCATGTAAGAAATGTTACAAGTTCTTCAGAGTGAAGAAAAATGATATAGGTCAGAAACTTAGATCTATATAAAAGAAGAGTGTTAAAGAAAATAAAAGTAATATAAAATATTTGTTTTTCTTACTTATATTTCTTATTTCTATCAGTGAATAATTATTCAAAGTAGTAATAGTAACAATCTGGTCATTTTGGCTAAGGATAACTGAAATGAAGGATAGAAGTGTTTTTAAGAGATGGGACAAAGAATGTGGGAATATTCTGTTACAAGGTACTTACACACCTGTGAAATGGTATAGTGTCACCTGAAAGTGAACTTACGATAGTTATAAATCCATATGTATATTGCACTAAGAAATTTTAAAATTGAATTGATAAGCAAATAATGGATATTATATAAGATCATATAGAATACGCAGTTAAAACCAGAAGGCAGAAAAAATGGTGGAAGATACACAATTAAAAAAGAAGAAAGACAATGAATAAAAAAATTACAAATATGGTAGATATTAATCCAACTACATAAATAAACTATATCGATAGTCACTTTGAATGTAAATGGTTTAAGTAGAAAAAATAAAAGATAAAGGCTCTCAGTGGATTAATAAAAAGACCCAACTATATACTGTTTACATTAAAAAAGACTTTAAGTGTAAAAACACATATAGAATAAAAGTAAAGGGATGGAGAAAGATATATCATGCTAACACTAGTCAAATGAAAGCTGAAGTAGCTATATTAATTTCAGACAAAGCAGTCTTTAGAGCAACGAAAATTATCAGAGACAAAGAAGGGCACTATGTAAAGACAGAGAGGTCAGTCCTTCGAAAAGAAACAGCAATCCTTAATGTTTATGTGACTAACAATAGAGCACCAAAATGCATATGCAAAAACTGACAGAACTTCAAGGAGCAATAGAAAAATCCACTATCATTGTTGGAGGTTTCAACACTCCTCTATAAGTAACTGACAGATCCAACAGGCAGAAAATCAGTAAGTATATAGAACAGCACCATCAATCAACTGGGTTTGACTGATATTTAGATGATACTGCATCCTAAACCAGCAGAATACACAGTATTCTGAAACTTACATGGAATATTCACCAAGAATATTCCCATATTTGGGGCCATAAAACACATGTTACCAAACTTAAAGGATTCATATACTGTCTGTTCTTAGACCATAGTGGAATTAAACTAGAATCGATAACAGAAAGATAATTGACAAATACCAAAATATATGAAGATTAATTCATGTGCTTCTAAATAACACATGGATCAAAGATAGAGAGGTGCGAAGAGAAAAAAAAAAAAAATGAACAAAAACTAAATTGATCATGGTATACCTGGGAGGCTCAATTGGTTTGGCTCAGGTCATAATCTCAGGGTTCTTGAGTTTGAGCCCATCCTCCCCTTGGGCTCTGTGCTGATAGCACAGAGACAATTTTGGATCCTTTGTCTTCCTCTCTCTCTGCCCCCTCCCTCACTCTGTCCCTCCCTCTCTCTACCTCTCCCCTGCTCACATGCCTGTGCACCAGTCTCTTTCTCTCTCTCAAAAATAAACAAACATTTAAAAAAATGATCACAGTTTGTGAGATATAGCAAAAGTAGTGTTTAGAGGGAAATTTATAGCTTTGGATGCATATATTAAAAAGACAAAATAATCTAAATTTAATCACCTAAGCATCTCCCTTGAAAAATTAGGAAGGAAGAGCAATGTAAAACAGGCAGGAAACAAGAAATAATAACAGAAGAGGAATCAATGAACTGAAAACATGAAATTAATAGAGAAAACCAATAAAACAAAAATTCGGTTCTTTGAAAACATAAAAAAAAATTGATTAACCTTGACCCAGACTAAGAAAAAAAGAGAGAAGACACAAATTACTATTATCAGAAACAACTGATCCTCTAGACATTTAAAATGATAATAAAAGAAAATTTGATGACTTAGATGAAATGGACCAACTTGTTGAAAAACACAAATGACCAAAACTCCCACAAAGAGATATAGATCAGTTAAACAGGCCTATGTCAATTAAAGAAACCGAACAATTACCTTTTAAAAAAGTAAGCACCATGCTTTTCTCCACAGGTGAGTTTTACCAAACATTTAAGGAAGATGTACCAATTCTCTATAATCTCTTCTGGAAAACAGAAACAGAGGAAACACAGCCTAACTCATTCTATGAGATCTGTGTTACCCTAATACCAAACTAGATAAAGACATCATAAGAATTGAAAACTACAGATTAACATCTATTATAAACTTAGATGTAAAAATTCTCAAAATATTATCAAATTGGATCCAACAGTGTTTAAAGACATATACACCATGACCAAACAAGATTTATTCTGTATATACAAAGCTGGTTTAACATTCAAAACCAATGAATGTAATCTATTGCATCAATAGAGTATAGAAAAAAAAATCACATGACCAAGACCCAGAAAAGCATTTGAAAAAATCCAACATCTATTCATAGAAACTCTCAGTAAATTAAAAATAGAGATGAACTTCTGTAACTTGATTTATCTACAAAAAATTCTACAGTTAGCATCAGACTGCTGGTGAGAAAGGATGGTGAGCTTAATGGGGAGCTTTTCCAATAAGATTAAGAACATGACAAGAATATTCCCTTTCACCATTCCTATTCATTTGCTGAATAGTGGGAGGCCTCCCTAAAGCAAAGAGACAAGAACAGGAAGTAAAAGGTATACAAATTGGGAGGAAGAAACAAAACTGCCTTTGTTTGCAGATGACATGATTGTATATGTACAAAACCCAAGGCCCTGACCAAACCAAACCAAACCAAACAGATCAACAACAACAAAATTAGATTTAAATTGCAATCGTAGTAAGGTTATAGGATACAAGGTTCATATGCAAAAGTCATTTGCTTTCCTATATACCAACTATGCAATTGGAATTTTACTTTTTTATTTTTTCTTTTATTTTTCTTTATTTTATTAAAAATTAAAAAAAAATAATGTTTATTCATTTTTGGGAGAGAGCGAACAAGCGGGGGAGGGGTAGAGAGAGAGGGAGACACAGAATCTAAAGCAGGCTCCAGGCTCTGAGCTGTCAGCACAGAGCCTGATGTGGGGCTCTAACTGAGGAACCATGAAATCACGACCTGAGCCGAAGTCAGACACTTAATCAACTAAGCCACCTGGGTGCCCCCTATTTTATTTTAAAGTGTATTTTATTTTGAGAGAGAGAGAGAGAGAGAGAGAGAGAGAGAGAAAGAGTGTGAGAGAGAAAGAGAGAGAGAACACATGCAGATGAGCAAGGGAGGGGCAGTAACAGGGAGAGAGAATTCCAAGCAGGATCCATGCTGTCAGCCTGGATGGAGCCTGAGGTGGGGCTTGATTTCATGAACCGTTAGATCATGAACTGAGCTAAAATCAAGAGTTAGGCACTTAAATGACGGAGCTACTGAGGTGTTCTAATAAGCAATTGGAATTTTAAATTAAAAACGTAATACCATTTACATTAGCAATAATAAAAACAAAGAAGTACATAAGTATAAAATTAACAAAATACATATGAGATTTATAGAAGGAAGACTACAATCTCTGACAAAAGAAATCAAATACTATTACATAAAGGGAAATATATTCCATGTTCATGGACAGGCAGTCTCAATACTGTTAAGATATCAGTTCTTCCCACTTGATATAACACAATCTCAATCCTAGCAACTTATTTTGTAGACACTGTCAAACCAATTTTAAAGATTATATGGAAGGAAAAAGACCCAGAATTACCAACAGGATACTAAAGAAGAACAAAGTTGATGGACTGAATTCAAGATTTATTATAAACCTCAGATCATCAAAGCAACATGGTAGTGGTGAAAGAAGAGATACATGAAAAGTGTCCAGAAATGGACATATACAAATGTAGTTAGCTGATCTTTGATAGAGGAATGAAGGCAATTCAGTGGAGGCTGGATGGTCTTTTCAGCAAATGATGCTGAAATGGCTGGACATCTGACACGCAAAGAAAAGAAAAAAAAAAAAAGAATCCAGACACTGTGAAGACTGTAAACCTTTCACAAAAGTAATGTCCAAATGGATCAGAGAACTAAAGATAAAATTCAAAACTATAAAACCAGAAGATAATATAGAATGAAAATGGAGGTGACTCTAGATGTGGAGATGAAATCTGAGGTACTGAAAGCATCATTTATGAAAGAAAAAATAATATTTTATATTAAAATTAAAAATGTCTATAGTTCGAGGGGCACCTGGGTGGTTCAGTCGGTTAAGCATTTGACTCGATTTCGGCTCAGGACATGATATCAGTGTGTGGGTTCAAGCTCCCCATTGGGCTCTGTGCTGCCAGAGCTGAGCCTGCTTAGGAATCTCTCTCTTCTCCCTCCCTCTCTCTCTCCCTCTCTCTTAAAACAAATAAAATAAGCTTCAAAAGCCTGTCCAGAAAATTTATAGCAGATTTATTGAGTAACTCCAAAAGTCTGTAAGTGACCAACATACCCTTCAGTAGTTGAATTCATAAACTGTGGTATATCCATAAAATGGAATATTATTCACCACAGAAAATAAATGAATCATTAAGCCGTGAAGAGGTATGGGGGAAACCTAAGTAAGTGAAGAAAGCTAGTCTGAAAATACTATGTATTGGATGAATTCAACTTTGCATTCTCTAAAGGCAAAAACACAGAGATAATAAAATAAAAAGCAGTTATGAGGGATTCAAAGGAAGGTGAGGACAGATGAACTCAAAATTCATTATATGAGGCCAACATTACCCTGACACCAAAATGAGATAAAGACTATATTAAAATAGAGAGCAATAGGCCAATATCCCTGATGTACATGAATATAAAAAATCTCAATAAAAAACGACCAAACCAATTTCCATAACACATTAAAAAATATCATTCACCAAGGGCACCGGGGTGGCTCAGTCACCTGGGTGTCCAACTTCAGCTCAGGTCATGATCTCACTGTTCGTGGATTCGAGCCCCACGTCAGGCTCTGTGTTAATAGCTAAAAGCCTGGAGCCTACTTTGAATTCTGTGTTTCCCTCTCTCTCTGCCCCTCCGCCACTCACCATCTGTCTCTCTCTGTCTCTCAAAAATAAATAAACATTAAAAAAATAGAAAATAAATCATTCACTACCATCAAGTGTGATTTATTCCTGGTTTACAAGGGTGGTTCAACATTGGCAAATAAATTACCATGATATACCACTTTAATTTATTAATTAATAAAAGAGGATAAGAACCATCTCATCATTTTGATACATGCATAAAAAGCATTTAACAAGATAAAATATCCATTCATGAAAAACCTTCAACAAAGGAGGTTTAGAGGAAATATACAAAAGCCATAGTCTAAAAACCTGAGGGTAATATCATTCTCAGTGGGGAAAACTAAGGGTTTTTTCCCAAGGTCAAGAACAAGACAGTGATGTCCACCATCACCATTATTATTTTAACATAGAACTGGCAGTCCTAGCCACATCAATCAGACAACACAAAGAAATAAAATGCATCCAAACTGGCAAGGAAGAAGTCAAACTTTCGTTACTGGCGGATGACATGATACTCTATATAGAAGACCCACAAGACTCCAATTAAAAATTGCTAGAACCTATACATGAATTCTGTAAAGTCACAGGATACAAAATCAATGTATAAAAATCTGTTGCATCTCCATACACAATTATTAAGCAGCAAAAAGAGAAATTTAGGAATCAATCCCATTTACAATTGCACCAAAAATAATAAGATACCTAAGAATAAATCTAACCAAAGAGGTGAAACACCTATACTCTGAAAACTGTAAAATCCTAATTTAAGAATTTGAAGATGACACAAAGTAATGGAAAGACATTCCATGCTCATAGATTGAAAGAATAAATATTATTAACATGTCTATACCACCCAAAGCAACTACAGATTTAATGCAACCCCTATCAAAATACCAACAGCCTTTCTCACAGAGTTAGAACAAACAATGCCAAAATTTGTACACAAAAGACCCCAAATAGTCAGCGCAACCTTGAGAAGGAAAACAAATCTAGAAGCATCACAATTCTAGAATTCAAGTTATGTTACAAAGCTGCAGTGATCAAAAAAGTATAGTACTGGCACAAAACATAGACAAATCAATAGAACAGAAAAGAAATGAAACTACAACTATATGTTCAATTAATCTTTGATAAAGAAGGAAAGAACATCCAATGGGAAAAAAGATAATCTTGTCAACAAAAGATATTGGGAAAACTGGATAGCAACATTCGAAAGAATTAAAGTGGACCAATTTCTTATACCATACACAAAAATAAATTTAAAAATGGATAAAAGACCTAAATGTGAGACTTGAAACCATAAAAATCCTAGGGAGAACACAGATAGTAATCTCTTTGACACTGGCCATAAGAACTTCTTTCTAGAAATGTCTTCAGAAGGAAGCAAGGGATACAAAAGCAAAAATAAACTTAGGACTTAATCAAAATAAAAAGTTTCTGCACAGTGAAGGAAACAATTGACAAAACAAAAGACAACCAACAGAATGGGAGAAGATATTTGCAAATGATATATATGATAAAGGGTTAGTATCTAAAATATATAAAGAACTTATAAAACTCAACACCCAAACAATGAATATTCCAACTAAAGAATGGCAGAAGACACAAACAGACAGATTTCCAAAGACATAGAGATGACCAACAGACACATGAAAAGATGTTGAACATCACTGATCATCAGAGAAACACAAATCAAAAGTACAATGAGATACCACTTTGCACCTGTCAGAATGGCTAAAATTAACACTACAAAATACAAAAGGTGCTGGTGAGAATGTGGATAAAGGGGAACTGTCTTGCACTATTGATGGGAATGCAAACTGGTGCAGCCACTCTGGAAAACAGTACGGAGGTTCCTCAAAAAGCTAAAAATAGAACTACCCTATGGTCCAGCAATTGCACTACTAAGTATTTCATCAAAGAATACACAAATGCTAATTCAAAGGGATACACATACCCCGATGTTAACAGCAACATTATCAACAATAGCCAAATTACGGAAACAGCCCAAGTGTCCACTGACTGGTGAATACATAAGGAAGATGTGACACGCACACACACACACACACACACACACACACACACACACACAGGAATATTACTCAGCCATAAAAAGAATGAAATCTTGCCATTCACAATGATATGGATGGAGCTCGGGCGTATTAAGCTAAGTGAAATAAGTCAGTCAGAGAAAGACAAATACTGTAAGATTTCATTCATATATGGAATTGAAGAAACAAAACAAAGGAACAAAGGGGAAAAAAGAGAGGGAGGCAAACCAAGAAACAGACTCTTAACTGCACTTAACAAACTAATGGTTGCTAGAGGGGAGGTGGCTAGGGGGGTGGGTAAAATAGGATTAAGGAGTGCACTTGCTATGAATGAGCACCAGTTGTTGTATGGAAGTGCTGAATCACTCACTATACACTACACCTGTAACTAATACTACACTGCATGCTAACCGGAATTTACATAAAAACTCAGAAAATAAATACATACATAAAAAAAGGGGAAAAAAGTAAACATGACATTTTTATTATGATGAAATGATTTTGCAAGATACTGTAATGGTGGATATATGACATGTATTTGTCAACACTCACCAAACTGTAGAACATAGAGTGTATCTTAATGTAAACTATGGACTTCAGTTAACAGCAAGGTATAAATTTTGGCTCATTAATTATAACAAAGTATTCTACTGATATGTTAATAATAGGGGAAAGTGTTTATATATATTTAGAAGGAAGGATATATGTACTCTCGCCTCAACTGTTCTATAAATCCAACACTTGTAGAAGCTAAAGACTTAATTTTTTAAATTTCTGTTACGTACAATAACTTAAAACTTAAAATTCCTTTATAACCTTAATGAAAAAAATCTTTTAGTTTATTTTACATAAATATATAAATATATACATATATGCCATAAACATACCTATATACAATGAATACATCATTTTCCCCTCCTGTGAGCTGGAAATTAGTATTTGCCAGCACACTGTTGCTTAGAGTAGCTCTGGTGTCTGCTCTTTCTTTCTCATTCTTGAGGGCAGTAACTTTGCTGCATTCATTGCTCTATCCTTGTAGTTTCGAGCAGTACCTGATCTGTACTAGGGACTCGGTAAATACTTGTTGAACTAATAATCAATGTGAGAAGAAATAAGTGGTATCAAAATTAGCAATTTAGTAAACGTTATATCTTCTATGGATTTATGTACCTTTGTGAGAGATATAATTTGGTTATAATAGCAACTTTGAACAAATATTTGTTCTAAACTGAATTTAGAAACAGATTTGGAAATTACTCTAGCATTTTGCTTAATGGTAATTTTTTATAAAATATTTTTTGTATAACATTAACAGATATTAAAATGTGTGTTTTTTATATCATCCTATTTAATGCCTACATTTGAAGATGTTTAGGTATATAACTATTAGAGGAATTCATTTATAAATTATAAATACATCAATATACACATAATAAAAAATAAAGAGATTTGCTGATATGATGCCTGATTAAATGTTTGAAGAGAATTACCTTTCCCAATATAGCCTTAAGTTTTTTCTGAATGTTTCTGAAGTTACATTGTTACATTTTCCCATAGGAAACACTACCCAAGGTTGTAAATTCTTTGAGAATCACAAGAATCATTTTTCATTATATGGATATTCCTACCACCACCCACAACTGAAACTTGATATATGTGTTTTCTTTGAAATTATGAAACTCTATTAAATTGAAAATACTGAAGGCACTCTAGATAATCGAATAAAAATATCCTGCTATTATACAATGAAAACACATCCTTAGGGTAGGAGTTTAAAAATTATGGTACTTAACGTAGAAGTCTTTAAGTCATATGGCTTTATATGCCAACCTTTAATACTTGAAATGGTTGGCGTGCCTCAGTGAAACCTTAATATTCAGATTCTGAGACCATGATGAAGTGGTCACTTCTCACCAGGTGGCAAAATGGCCCGAGAGAAACAGAACTGCTGAGCTCACGAATCAAGCTATGAAGGGAAATAACCATCAGAAAACATAACTGTCTATCTTCAGCAAATTTCAAAGCCAATACCATTCTGCCTTGATAACATATTTTCTCTAAAGATGTAATTGGATCCATATAATTTGGAGAATTGAGAGTATACAGCTGATAACGTCAGTCTTAATAACAGAGGGTGGCCACAAAACAGTGTTAACTTTTATTTACAGTTGAATGGCTACCGTGTGTGTGTTCAAGATAGAATGACATAACTGTTACCTCCATTTTCTACCGGTAGATTTGTGTAAAGAGAGAGCACATACCCAAGTCAAATCAAAGTCACTGTATCACATAATCTATCTAATCCCTTCGTTTAAAGTTTGTCTGCATTTATATCCAAGAGTCTTCCACATTTTAAATATATTTTGGAATGAAAAAGGATATTTTATAGAAGACTATGTTATAGTAGACATCTAGATGATAGAAAGATAATACATAGTTTAGATAGATACATAGACAGGTGTGTGTGTTCATGCAATGCACACAGTGTGCTATTATGTTGCATATGCTGTGCATGTTACATGTGTAACAGCATTCGATGTCACGGTGAGCCTAAAAGGTAGGTTTTTAAAGTAATTTACAGGTGTTTTTTTTTTTTACTCTTAAAGTTGAAATGAATTATCCAAAGGCATGCAGTCAGCAAGTGGCACAGCCATGATATAGTCTCAACTCAATACCTGTTCTCACCTATAATACATCACGTGGCTCTTTATATCTCTACTTATTACCATAGTCTCATGGCTGCATAATCTCTCATTCTTTCCCCTTCCTCATCAACCCAGCAGATCATAGCTTCCTTCAGTTCTTCCTTCTTTATATTTTTCGCATCCATTTCTTTTGGATCCCACTTCAGTCACTGGACTTTTTTAACCTCATATGTTGAAGAGTAATCTGTTTTCCTGCTTCTATGTATCCCTCCTCAAGGTGATAATTGTAACATCTCTAAACAGCACTTTAAGCCAATCACTCGACTGCTAAACACCTGTGCCCTTCAAGATTTCACTTTCCCTCTTACTTTCTGAGGATAGCCGATCTGTTTTACGGGAAGACAATCTCTATGCAGCTTGTGATTCTCTCCTTACCCTTGCTCACGCTTCCTTATATATGCAGTGTATTCTTGCTTCCTGCTCAGCCAGCTAAAATCCAGTCCAGCCTTTGATAACCACCCACACCAGGTAGCAGCAGATATGTCACCATTACTGTCATCATTACTGTCACCATCATCATTATCATCATCATCATCTTGTTCTATTTTTGTGAACATTAAGAGAACTGATACTCGAAGAGGAAGGCTTGGGAAACCCTGCCATTTAACCAACTGGTTTCTACCACTCCACAGCAAGATGAGGACTGAAACAGAAAGAAAGCATATAGAAACCTTGTTAGCAACTTAACCTTGGCGTAACATTGACATGTGGAGACCGAAAAGTATCAGTTCTCGATCAATTGGAAATTAAAATCCAAGAACAAAAAAAGCAGGCCCTTCATCATAGTTGACTGGAGAAATGTTGTTTGATAGTCTTTTGAAACATTTTCACACAGAATACAGCATTCAGTTAATGTGAGATATCAAGAATAGAGATTGTTTCCATATTATAAATGCAAAAAAAAAAGGCAAAAAAAAAACCCAAAAAACCCAGGATTAGGAAATGTGTGTGATTTGCCAAAACACATCTTGTTAGCGGTAAGACTTTTTATTCCAAATCTGGTGATCCTCCTCTCTGTCCTACTTACACACATACTAAGGGGAATTTGCTTTCTGCCTGGCCAAAATGGGATAGACAAAATTATTTGTTTGGGATCACAAAAGAGCCACTAGCTGCCCAAATAATCTTTATCTGTCAATACAAATCAAACATTTGTCTTCAAGAAAACAAAAGAATAAAAAGTATATTTATTCTTCACACTGAGAATTACTCTAAGGGCTGACTTAATGATTCATTCATCTTTTCAATCACCTAACATTTCCTAAATTTAGTGAACACCTACTCTATCTCAGGCATCGTGCTCCCAGGATTGGGTATACATGAAGAACGAAATAGATTTTCTACAATGAGTCCAAAGTAGAAAATAATATGGGAGTTTGGATAGGTTTTCTTAAATTTATGCAATTTGTTGTATCATTTGGAATCAAACTGGAAACTCAATTTCCTTTTTTGTAACATGGAAACTTTGAAAGAGTTCCATCTGATGTGGAAATAAAATTCTGCACAGCTTCGCCCTGCTGCAAGCTACCAAGCATTAGCTTCTGTCTAAATGTTCTTTCTTTCGCTAATTGCTTTCTTTAGGATCACTAATCTTCCAAAGAATCACTGTTTACATTATGCTTTTGCCCATTAACCAGAGAAGCCTCTCTTTCCACCCTATCCCCACTCCAAGGAAGGATTAAGAGCAACTGTTAACACAATAATTAAAGCTCAGTTTAATTTCTACGAACCATTTGCATTTGCAGTAAAACACCATGACTCTGGATTCCTAGAGAGTTTTAAGCGCCATGGGATCGAGTTCCTTCTTCTGCCCTAAGTGACCTGTACAGCAAGAAGGCAAGGCTTATCATGTGGAACACAGAAACACTCAGATTCAATAAACAAGGTCATTTTGAATGCTCTGTTTGCATAGGAATAAGCATCATAATGACTACCCTGTTTTCCCACTCTCTATAGAGCTGAGAATCAACCTAGCATACGCCGTACCCAAATACCTATTGCAGCCTGAAGTGGAGTCTCTAAAGCACAGTGGCCCAGAATTTTGATCCACTAAGGAAATCAATTCAAGAGCAGATGGCCTCAATATCTGACCCATTCTCAGAGCCTGTGATTCTAGGTAGCATGCAAATTCCCAGAAACGTGTTAGATTAGAAGGACGACAGAGGTGTCACACAGACTTAAGTAGTTATTTAAAGTTAATTAATTTAACCTGACCTTTTCCTGAAACTATAAGACACAATAGACTCCTAGTGATAATTGATTCCGGAGAGCCTCTGAAATGGTTCACGGAAAGCACAGCTGTGCTGTGTAACAGTTCTTGTTTGCTCTGGATTATAAACTATTTTTAGTACTTCGTTAATAAACCTGATTTTCTTAAGGGCCCCGCAGTGGAATACATGAGCTGCCGAGTCAGATGCTGTTGGAATTGGGATTTGCAATGGATGCACCTAAGAAAACTAACTTTGCGAATACGGGCTGATTTTCAGAGCTGAGACATTGGTGGGCTTCTTATGGAGATATCTAATGAAGGTTGCTAGCCCCTATTTCATGGCTTCCCAAAATAAATATACTTTTGAAGTCCCAGAGGACTCAAAAAATTCTGTCTCCCTTTATTTTTTTATGCAATGATATTTTATTAATTATAGGAGCAATAAATTAAGATTTCCAAATACAATGATAAACATGTATAAAGTGCTCCTTATAAATGCTTTATATATTTTTCATGTTAGGATGCTCGTTTTTTCCCATTTTGACATCTGTAAAGTTGATGTATCATAACCGGGAAGCGATGGCATTTTAGGTTTCGGTAAAATCTGGCAACTAAGGTAATCTAAGCAACTTTCTAAAGGGCGTACTGCTTTCATTCCCATCTTACAGAAGAGGAAACGGAAACACAGAGAGATCGTTATTAATTTATCCAAGCTGGCATACCTAGCAAATAATGGAGTGGTGATTTAAGTGTAGGCAATCTGGTTCCATATTCAAATTCTTTTTTAAGAACATTTTTAATGTTCATTTATTTTTGAGGCGGGGAGGACAGGAGAGAGGGAGACAAAAACTTGAAGTGGGCTCCAGGCTCTGCGCTGTCAGCACAGAACCTGATGGAGGACTCGAACTCATGAACTGTGAAATCATGACCTGAGCTGATGTCAGGCATTTAACTGACTGAGCCACCCAGGCGTCCCCAGATTCAAATTCTTAGTTACTGTGAGATGCTGTCTCAAGGATCCATTTATATGACACAAGTGCCATCTGAATAAGACCTTCTCAAAAGGAACCACTATTTTCAATTTCATTTTTATCCCATCAATATGAAGGCATTAATATGTATACAATAGAAAGTATATAGTATTCTGTGTATGTTTACAGAAGAAGGTAACATACTATGTCATAATTTGTTTTCATATCTCAGTAATTTTTCATGAAGTCCTTTTTACTGTCTAATATTCTTTTTAACTGCTACCTAATATTCTATTACATGAATGGACAGGTAAGTGACTTTCATATTTATAGTATTATAAACAGGCCTGTAATAAAACATGTAAATGTTCTCATTTAAACAAATTATTTTCTTTTAGATATTAGGAAATGGAATTTAGGGTCATGGGTATGCTTCTATTTGCTTCTTAGAAGATTTAAGTATTTTACCTATGATACACCAAGCCTGTTACATAGCACTTTGTTTCTAAGATCAGCGAGTTATTTATAACTATGTATTAGAGTCCTTACTTCTTAAACTAATTTAGAGTGCTTTTCTGCATCAATCAGAGAATCCTTTAAAATACCACTTTTATTAGGCTCATGCACACTCTAAAGTTATTCTGTATAAAGAACTTTGTACATTTGAAGAGTACAGCAATAGGACAAGACTTACTCCCAAAAGCAGTTCTCCTGTGATAAACTTCTGGGGGGGGGATAAAAGTTGCCCTTGTTATTTTTCATCATTCAAATGCCTCTCAAATCTGTAAAACACATCAAGACCGTGACATTTTGACTGTCACAAATGGTACTAATGTGCAATCAAATGATACAATAATTTACCTTGTATTGGATCAAAACAATCCTGTGTTTGTCATATACCTTCATCAGTAAAATGGGTTTAGTCCTCTTGACTCCAAAGTGTTTATTTCCATAAATCATTGCTTCCTAACTGCGGCCAGGTCTAAAGGACAGAATGTCTACTAAGGAGAGTATCCGCGGGATCATTTATTACCATGCCAGGTCTCAGCTCCCTTCCAAGATCTCCTTGTCTGTATTCTCCATATAGTTGTTTTGCTTTAAAACTAGTTATGTCATCAAAACATTGAATATGAATAAGCAGGACTGTAATCTTGAAATGGAGTAGGCTTTTGTGTCTTGGCTCATCTGCTGTAAACCAACCTTTATTCAAAAGCAGTTCGCATTAAAGATAAATTTATTAACTTAAGTATCAAGTCCTTCACACAGTCTAAATACAACACTTTTCTCACAGCTGCTGAAACACACAAGAGCACTTCAATTAAAAAATAAATATTCACATTGTTTGGGAATAACTAAATATAATAAAAATAGCCATCTCTGAGCCACTGAGTGCTACTTTTAAAAAGGCACCAGAGTGTCCTCATTTGGAAAGTTGCTTACAAACTTCAGTATCAGAGGAAGCATAAAAATAAAAGACTGTAGTTAAGGATGTTTCCGGTGTTTGGTCTTACAAGGGAGAGTTGACATTCTTTCTTCCTTTCTTAATGTTTTCACCTTACAAAGAAAAGAAGATGCAAAAATAAACCCTTCTCCCAGGTTCCCTTGAACTGTTAAGTCAGTTCACAAAATTAGTTCTTGGCCATGATTTGGCACCGCAAGACAGTCATATAGCTAATAAATTAACTAATCTTTTAAAATGTAAAAATACTATGGATATGCAAATAGAATGCAAATCAAGCCATTGAAAGTGACTGAAATGGCATTATGGCTTCTCACCCAGCCTGCTCTAAAGGCTCCAGAAGTACAAAAATAACGACACCACAGTGAGTTTGCTGCTCGAAATATGGTCTAGATTGGCAGCATCAGCCTTTCCTGTGAGCTTCTTAGAACCACAGACGCTCTCACCCCTTTCCAGAACTTGTAAATCAGAATTTGCACTTTAGCAAGATCTCCTGAGTCTCAATGTTTGAGAAGCATTGCCCTATATAACAGTCAGTAATAATTTTGTTTTTAATTTCCATTAGACCAAGTAAATGAGCAGTTACAACACGGTGTTTTGCTCAGCTAATTCTGTGGACTTTTACATAAAGAGAACAGCCACTGGGAAGCTTCCCCGGATTCTCCACTTTGTCCTCAATAAACTGCTCAAGAGTCTTTAGATAAAAGTAAAAAGTATTAGGGACGTCACACTTATAGGGTTTACATTTAGAATCTTTACTTTGGAGGATAGAATACAACTTAATCCTTCTCACTACTCAATAAAAGCCTCATTAAAATATCATTCTGAAAATATTATTTATGGTTATTTGGAGGTGACAGATTTATGCCCTGTCTCCCACCACATTAAAGATGTGTCATAAGAAAACATCACGCATCAATCACGAGCTAGTTTGTATGTAGATAAGATTATTATCTCACCATTTTGCCCACATTTATGATGATGTCTTAGTAGTTTGTCTTCTCATCAAGAACACTATTTTTTATTTTACAATCATTTGTTCTATAAGAATTAGTTCAGGGGGGAAAAGTCAAATTAATGTTAAAGTTAGAAGCATGTATCATTTAAAATAATTTGTTATCTTTAAAAAGAAACTATCAAGCTCCTTTTTCCTCCCATAAAAAGAAAAATAAATAAAAATGTTTTTCGAACCAGACAGGTGTCTAGCTAAATTGCTCATGTCACTTATTCATTCTAGGTTTTTGTTTTTCCATCTGTAAAAAGAGGAGGTTTTACCTGTCCATGAAGTTTTATGATACACATTCATATATGAAAATGTTTGATTACAACAATCTATCATTTTTTCTCAGCCATGTTATTTCATGATATAAATAAACATGTACAGTTAGGCAGATTTTCCCAAGATTCCTGAAGCTTGGAATGGCATAAGTTTAAATAAATTACTAGAAATGATGAGAAATGTATTTTGGTGATGCACAAGACTTTCTTTAGAGCAAACTAAAGCGTATTGACTAAAAAATAGTCATTCTGTTTTTATTATTTCATCAAATTGTTGCACATATTAGGGTAGAATTTATACATGTGGAAAACATGACTGTTTACTAAAGCAATGCATTTCTGTCACTGCCTTTGAGGTTCTTTCTTTGGCTAAGGCAGGCTGAACCACAGGTAAGTACAAATGGTCTCAGACTGAGACATGCAATGCCATCTCATCTCTTTCTCTATCCTCAGCAGGACATCATAGCTACTAAGTCAAACTTCTGGTCTTTCAAAGGGATTCAATTTGTACACTATTTTATGGCATCTTTACTGCATGTTAAGAATGGAATGCTAAGACTTTTGGTGTTGATGTATAACACGAAACACAGAGTCATGATGCAGGTGGTCTGTAGAGGGTCAGGAAGATGGAAGGACTGTTACGTGATTGCCTGTTCCCATTTGGCAAGAAAAAATTAGGACTGCTAAATTCAACACTTGGTAAGACAATTGCTATGAATTCTATTCAATATTATTTTGGCAAAATATAATTTGCCCATGCAAAAATGACCCTTTGACTTGTATTAGGCACAGTCTACCAGTTATAAAGATAGTATTCTTAAAAGGTCCTTACAAGTTGGTTGTGTGGAACCTGAGATTCATTTTTTCAGAGAAATCGCATCTGAAATAATATTCACTAGTCAAATCAGAGGTACACAAGGTGCCGGGAAAATCAGTAGACAACTCTAAAAGTAGTTGTGCCTAAGTAAAACATTCCTTTATTGTCATTGCTATCTGAGTGCTCTTCTTAATGTCTTTATTTTGTAGCTAGGTTTCTACCCAATAGTTGTCCCCTGGAATAGTTTCATGGCCTCGACCCAGATTTTAAGCTCGTTCTTGACCCTGGCTAGTGGTCTGTTTGGGCCAGCTTGTACTGGTTCACAAGAGCTAATTCCTAAATTTTCAGGAATTTTGCAAGCCAGTCGTTTGACAAAAACAATATTAAATATTAGATTATATATACTTACGATTAAACCATATAAAAATAAAAGCAATAAATAGTCAGAAGTCATTGATTCTTAATTATTTTACTACATTTTACTCTCATCTATTCTCTGGAGATTATTTATGTGTATTTTACCTGTAGAGCAGAAATTCTATACAATGGTATGCTCCTACACATCTCTGTCCAACTGTAGCTTCAGTGACTTCAAGTTTGCAGCCTGAAATAGACCATGGTGGGAGTATATGCACCAAGGACATCAGCAAACACAACAAGTCAAGTCTTGATTATTTTGAATGCTGCTTTCTAGACTAGGGGACAGGAAAGTATGACCTTTGAACGGGCTACCCGTTTTTGTTAATACAGTTTAATGAAATACAGCCATTCTCTATAACATCTTTTCAGCCTGCTTCATACTACAATGGCAGAGTTGAATGCCTGAGACTCAGTCTATAAGGCCCACTAAGCCTAAGACAGTAACAATCTGGCCATGTAATCAAAAACTGTACCAACTCTTGCTCTGGATTTAAGACAAATGGAAACATGTTAATTAAATTAAACATAAAAGTATGTCAGGTTTGTCCCTGTTACATTGAGAGTAGCACAGAAATTGAGGACAGTTTTTGCAGTATTGTAAAACTATTACCCAATTAAGGAAACAAGTCAAATGAAGTTCCAAAATACATTATGTTCCTCTACTTTTGTCTTACTTATTAATATAAACTAAAATAGCAACCAACATTTTGTATCAAACTATTTATGTTCACAATGATGTGAGTGATTTCTTTGTTGAATTGAATAATAATTAAATATTTGTTTGTAGTCTGATTTTGGGACAAAAGTATTAGTAACAGAATTTTATAAAAACGTGATAGAGGACTTCATAAGTTCACATACCAGATTTTATAAAAATATCTTTATTGAGAAAAGAGTGAACAGAATGGGAAATAACTCCATTTGTCAAACTATGGTTAAATGACAACTACGTGCTAGCTAATAATATAATAGTTTGTCAAAACCAAGAAAGCATGTGAGAATCAATTTACCATAAAAAATTTACAATAAAGAGATTTGCCTATTTTATTATTTTTTAATTATGTGCTACACAACCTTTATAGAAGCAACATCTATAACAAACTTATGTATATTTTATTAGTCAGGGTTCTCTAAGGAAACAAAAACCCAAAAATATAGATGATTGGTAGATTGATTGTAGATATAGATATATAGATAAAGACACACAGAGAGAGGCAGAATGAAAAAGAGAGAAATAGATTTATGTTAAGGAATTGGCTCACAGATGGTGGAGGCTTGGTATATCCAAAATCTACAGAGTAGGCCAGCAACCTGAAGACCCAAGAAGAGTCCAAAGGAAGTCACCCAGCAGAATTCCTCTTTGTTGAAGGGAGGTCGGTCTTTGTTCTATTAAGGCTTCAGAATAATTGGATTAGGCCCACCTACCCACATACGGAGGTAATCTATTTTACTTATGGTCCACTGATTTAAATGTTATTCTCATCCAAAAATTACCTTCATAGAAACAACCAGAATGACCAAATATCTGAGTGCCATGGCCCAGATAACTTGACACATACAATTGACCATCACAGATAAATAGACACATGAAAAGATGCTCAGTATCACTAACTGTCAGAGAAATGCAAATCAAAACCACAGTGAAATATCACCTATACCTGTCAGAATGGCTAGAGTCAAAAAGACAGTGAATAACAAACATTGGCGAGGATGAAAAGAAAAAGAATATGGGGGGTTCTCAAAACATTTAAAATAAAAATACCATATGATCCAGTAATTCTACTACTGGGTATTTATCCAAATAAAATGAAAACACTAATTCAAAAAGATATATATGTATATATATATATATATATATATATATATCTTTATGATCATCACATCACATCATTATTTGCAAGAGCCACAACACAGAAGCAACTCAATGCCCACTGATAGATAAAAGGTTAGAAAAGAAGTGGTACACACACACACACACACACACACACACACACACACACACACACAGGAATACTACTTAGCCATAAAAAATGAGATCTTTCCATTTGTGAAACCATGGATGGGCCTAGAGGATACTATACTAAACGAAATAAAACAGAGAAAGGCAAATACTATTTGACTTCACTTCACTTGTATGTGTAATCTTAAAAAAAAACAAACCAGACAAAACACAAAAAATAACAAATAAACAAACAAAAAACAGGAGCAGAACCATAAATACATAGAACAAACTGACACTAGAGTGAAGGGCTAGGGGATGGGCTAGATGAATGAAGGGTAGTAGGAGATACAGACTTCCAGTTATAAAATGAATAAATCACGGGATAAAAGGTACAGCATAAGGAATACAGTCAATGATTCTGTAAGAGTTGTATGGTGAGAGATGGTATAATGTATCAACTCGTGGAATCACTACACCTAAAACCAAACTAACATTATATGCCAACTGTACTTCAGCAGAAAAATTAACTATTACATACATTTATATATGCTTTTTTGTTTCATGGAGTGGCATTAAAACATTGACCAGCACACAGTGACCCTGGCCCACCCCCAACTCTGAATATCCTCTAGTGGTTTTCCTATTTCACGCAGCTTTGTACTTCAAAGTTACAGCTGGAGGAGGGTTGAACCCCTCCCTCCTATGAGTCATGGCATGGATGAGATCACAATCAACTTACTGCACAATGATTGTCGACCCAGTAACCAGATCTGGGTGTGACTGGTGCATGGAGTGGAGAGGAGGAGGAGGAGGAAGTCCTGAGCCTTGCTTCAGGACTGAGCAACCTTTTGAAGTGAGCTTTGTCTGCACTTGGCATCCACTCACCCTCCTCTCTGAGCGACCCTCTGTCACTGGTGTCCTTGTAACTAGTTCTGGCCTTCATCCTATCTGAAAAAACAGGGCTTCAGGTGGAAGTTGGATAGATGACTCAGAAAAACCATACCAATCTTTACAATTATGAGTCTGTGTAGGCCTGGTCTCATTAAATCTTAGAACGCTTCCTTGTCCATACTGAATTAGAATGTGACTATACAAAGAAATAGAGGTATGGGCAGCCTATAGTTATTTACGGAATGTTCTCTGGTTTACATTTAGCAAAGACCAGCATAAGTTGATGAGATGTGAGTTCAAATGCATGATTAGCATTGGCCTTGCATAAAGAAATCTAATAATGTGCTGTGTGTTTTAGTAGTTGTTCCTACCTAATAGCATTAACTTCATCTTCATCTGTGATCATGATTAGGTCCACGGTGTCCCTGAGGGTCACCTTCCAGCATATTCTTCCATTATATATGTGGGCTGCCTGGCTAGAATATCTGACACCCCATTAGATGCCAAACTTTTTCAAGCAACTTGGCAAGTGTTCCTTCCCTTCTCCTCTTCTTCAAGGATATCCCTCTGGAAGAAGCATTTATTGGTTCTTTCTTAGATATGTTTATGTTTCTCCATTATGCTTCTACTAGAGGAAAGAAATGGTCCCTGCCCTCTGTGTGTGTTGACCTTGAAGTTCACCTTTGGGAAACTTTTACAAGGACAAAAAGTTTGAACTTGGACTTTTTGCAGTGTTTTTTTTTTTTTTTTTAATTTTTAATGCTTATTTTTGAGAGAGAGAGAGAGTGCAAGCAGGGGAGGGGCAGAGAGCGAGGGAGACACAGAATTCGAAGCAGGCTCCAGGCTCTGAGCTGTCAGCACCGGGACTGACACGGGGCTTGAACTCATGAACTGTGAGATCATGACCTGAGCCAAAGTCGGATGCTCAAACAAATGAGCCACCCAGGCACCCCTACAGTGTTTAGATTCTCAACTGTTGGTGACAATTTATTTTATGTATTGAAATGCCACGAAAGATGTTTGATTTTTGTGGATCTAATATTCAATAATAGTTTGTTTCTGATTGTGACCCTTAGCTATCTACTACCAACAGCTGATTTTAACATTTTGGCAATCATTCAAGGAAACACATTCATATGGCTTCATGGCATTGTTTATTTAAAAAAAAGAATTTATGCAATGAAGAGAGAATACACGTGGATGGAGAATTTAAAAGAATAAACAACAATAACGCAACACTAAAAATTTTAATTTTTGTAACTCTAGCAAATGCTGTGAAAATAAACAAACCAAAAACAAGTTTGGCTTAGTTTTTAAGAAACTTATTTATAACAATTTTTACATCAGCAGCTGCATGTTCAGGAGGCAAAACTAAGCACATACATGGAATTTGCTCTCCTACAAGCTGCTTAGGGACAAAGCAGTGTGATAAAAGCAAAAATAAAGTAATATGAATGGCCATCATTCAGCAAAGGGAACAGTGAAATTATGTTTACAATCATCTAACAAAGTGGCTAAGACTTGGTCCAGGCTCTGATGGTTCCTAAATAAAGAATGTACAGAAAAGGTATTTCTAAAATGCCTACCACCATTTTCTGTATCACTAGGAAGAATTTAAGGGACTGAAGAGAGGGAAAAAAAAGTATGATTAGTAAATCGGTAAATGATTTTAAATGTTGCTTTTAAAAAATTGTAACAGATTGTTTCCAAATGGATGACATATTTCAACTGAAAGCATATTAATGTATTATTAAATAACATATTTAGTGAAGAAAATTACATCCCAATGAATAAAATTACTTGTAAAATAGAGTGATTAAATGATTAAGAATTTATTTCCCTTTCATTTTTCGCTTTTATTCAACTCAGTAATTATTCCCCCTCTTTTTTGGGAGATAATCTACTGAAGGTTTTTAATTCCAGGTAATTCTTCCTCCATTGTTAGACTGTAGAGTCTTGTATTAAGAGTAATAGTTCAAAATTGTATAGCTTCGAAAATGTTCATTGGATATTTAAATAAGGATATGGAGTTTAGAAAACTGAGTTAGTGTGGACCTTTAGATTTGGAGGCGATTAGAGAAAAAATTTATACTGGGTTAAATTGCAAAGAGAGAAAGAAGAAAGGGCACCCAAACAGAAACCCGGAGAACACTAGCATTTAATGAAGGTAAGAGGAAGAGCAGCTTTTAGAAGGTGAGAGAGAAAATAAGAGAGAGAAGTGTGTCGAAGCACACAGAAGAGACAGATGTAAAGAAGGAAGGAGAGGTTCAGAGTGGTTCATAAAGGCTTAAAATTTCTAGGGTGGTCATAACTGAAAATCGCACATTGTCGCTGTAATCAAGAGTTTATTAATGAATTTCTTCCAGGACAGTTTTCAGTGTTGCTGTGGACGGAGCAGATAGAACTGTGGATTGAGGAGTAGGTGGAAGAAAATGGAAACAACTCCAGCTATGTTTCAGAAAGGTTGGCTAAAAAAGAAAAAGAAATATGGCAAAGAGGCAGGTAGGTGGGTAAAGGAGGTAGAGAAATGTTAATAGGATATTAAAACCGTACCTGGTTTTCATTTCATCTAAGACTCAAATTGACAGTGAAATATAGATGGTGAGTTTTCCCCAAGTGAGATGCCAGTTCATCTAAGCTGGGGGTACCAAGAAGACGGCAGAGGGCCAGATCTATGGCTCTTATCTGACCACCGACCTCCAAGCAATTACCTGTTCAAAAAGCAGGATTTGCCGGATGACCAAAAATTACCTTACTTTTCCCCTCCCACGTCAATTAAAGGGGGTGGAGACCTAGAGTTCCTCACGAAACTACAGGATTTCTTTGAAGAGAGTAAATAGCGTGAGTCCTCTCGCTATCTAGGAAGGGGCACAGTAAGGAAACTTCTCAGAGACCGTGATAAGAGCACCTTAAGGGATGCAGTGGACAAGCATCTGACACTGAAAGCAGCTAACAGAGAAGCAACTAGCTGAGAATGCTTGTGCACCAGCACAGAATATGTGAAATACCAACAGCCCCTCTGACATGAGGTGATCCCTTCCCCATGGATCAAGAGGACACACGTGAGAAACAGAGTAGGCTTGGCCTAGCCAGAGGTGCTGCCTAAAAGGCCCATCTGGAAGGGCAAGGAGACTGCAGGCACAAGACAATGGAGGTGAGGTACCAGATAATCAGGCCTGAGTCAGAACCATAACCAATCTGATTGCGGACACTTATTGGAACAGATCCCTCCCTAGTGCCCTCACGAAAGTAGGAGATGGCTTTTAATGTCTGCCATCGGAAACTGCATTTCACATTGGCAATCAATAAAATAAGACTTGGTTGCCTCTTACCTTTCCTCAGGAACTACTGAGAAGAAAAATCCCTGGGAGAAAGGAAGAGGCTTCAGGTAGAAACATACAGAAATACGCGGGGTAGAGAATGACATGCTTTTTTATCTCAGGTCACCCTGCGTATTTGTTTTCTAGAACTGCTACAACAAAGTACAACAAACTAGAGGTTTAAACAGTAGAAGTCTATCATCTCCAGTTCTGGAGGCTGGAAGTCTGAGATCAGGGTGTCAGAGGGCTGTGCTTTCTCCCAGCTTTTCTGGTAGTACCTTAGCTTGTGGCACAATAACTCATTACGTGGCATCTGTGTGCATATGCTTCTGTCTCTAAATTTCCCCCAGTTTTACAAAGACACAAGTTATATTGAATTAGGTCCACCCTAATGACATCTTTTCACCTTTATTACATCTTTAAAAAACTTCATCTCCGAATAAAGTTACATTCTGACATACTGGGGGTTAGAACTCCAATGTATTTTGGGGAAACGACATGAGACACATGCTCAATCCATTAATACCTGACAAGTCCTACTTTTTCAATATACAGATTGCTTAAGAAAATAAGTGATGCATAACAGAAGAGAGAGGATTTAAATAGATGAGGACTTCTGGGGAAGATGGCAGAATAGGAGGATCCTAAACTCACCTCACCCCACAGAAACAACTAGATAACACTTACATCAGTGCAAAAAATATGGCACCATACACTTTAAACAGGGAGGGGAAAATAGAGAATGGGTTTAAATTTAAGCAACCATCAATTTCACACAGACTGCTATATGGAAAAGATGTTATATACAACCTAATGGTAACCACAAGTCAAAAACTAGTAGTAGATATGCAAAGAATGAAAAGAAAGGAATCCAAGTATATCATTAAAGAAAATCAGCAAACCATGAAAGAGACCAAGAGAAGAAAGGATCAGAAAAAAAGTAGTAAAACAACGATAAAACAAGTAACAGAATGATGGTAATTACATATCTATCAATAATTACTTTAAATGTAAATGGAATAACTGCTCCAATCAGAAGACATAGGGTGTCCAAATGGATAAAAAAAACAAGACCCATGTACATGATGCCTAGAAGAGATTCATTTCACACCTAAAGACACCTGCAGACTGAAAGTAAGGGAATCGAAAACACTTATCATTCAAACAGATGTCTAAGAAAGCTGGGGTAACAATATTTATATTGGACAAAATAAACCTTACAAAAAAGACTGTAATGAAACAAAGAAGGACTCTATAAAATGATAAAAGGGACAATCTAACAAGAAGATATAACTATTGTAAATATTTATGCAGCCAACAAGAAGCACTGTAATACATAAAAGAGATAAAAATAAACAAAGAAACTAATCAACAATAATACAATAATAGTAGGAGACTTTAACACCCCACTTACATCAATGGACAGATCATCCAAATAGAAAATTGACAAGGAAACAGTGGCTTTGAATGACACACCAGACCGGATGGATTTAACAGACATATTCAGAACATTCCAACCTACAACACCAGAATATACATTGGTTTTCAAGTGTACATGGAACGTTCTCCAGAAGAGCACTCAAGTTAGGTCACAAAACAAGTTTCAACAAATTCAAAAAAGATGGAAGTCATACCATGTAACTTTTCTGACCACACACTATGAAACTAGAAATTAACCATAAGAAGAAATGTGGAAAGTCCGCAAATGTATGGAGGTTAAATAACATAAATCTCTAACCAGATACATCAAAAGAGACAGAGGGAGAGAGAGAGAGAGATAACTCAAATAAATAAAATGACTAATGAAAGAGGAGAAATAACAACGAACATTACAGATATACAAACAATTGTAAGAGAATATTATGAAAAATTATATGTCAACCTAGAAGTAAGGGATAAATTCCTAGAAAAATATAACTTACCAAAACTGAATCAGGAATACATAGAAAATGTGAATGGACCGAGTACCAGCAATGAAATCGAATCAGTAATCAAAAAACTCCCAACGAACAAAGGTCTAAGACCAGAGAGCTTCAGAGTTGAAATCTACCAAACATAAATAAGGGATAACACCTATTCTTCTCAAACTATTCCAAAGTATAGAAGTAAGAAAACTTCCAAATTCATTCTATGAGGACAGTATTATCCTGATATCAAAACGAGATAAAGACATCACTAATAAAGAAAACTGCAGGCCGATATTTCTGATGAGCATAGATGTAAAAATCTTCAACAAAATATAAGCAAATGGGATTCAAAAATACATTAAAAAATCATTCAATATGATCCAATGGATTTATTCCTGAGTTGCAAGTGTGGTTCAATATTCACAAATCAATCAATGCTATACATCACATCGACAAGAGAAAAGATAAAAACCATATGAGCATTTCAACAGATGCAAAAACGTATTTGACAAAATACAACATTCATTCATAATAAAATCCTCCAACAAATTAGGTTTATAAAGAACATATCTCAACACAATAAAGGCCATATATGAAAAACTCACACCTAACATCATACTCAACATGGAAAAACTAAGGTCAAGATTAAGACAAGGATGTCCAGTCTCACTATTTTATTTTATTTTTTCCATTCTCACAATTTTAATTCAACATAGTACTGGAAGTCCTAGCCACAGCAATTAGACGACAAAAAGAAAAAGTGTCCAAATTGGTAAGGAACAAGTAACACTTTCACTATTTGCAGATGACATTATACTATATAGGGAAAACCCAAAAATCTCCACCAAAAAACTACTAGAATGGACAAATGAGGTCAGTAAAGTCACAGGATACAAAAATCAATGTATAGGAACCTGTTGGATTTCTATATACTAAGAATGAAGCAGCAGAAAAACAAATTAAGAAAACAATCACATTTATAATAGCACGAAAAACAATAAAACACTTAGAAATAAACCCAATAAAAGAGGTGGAAGACCTGTACTCTGAAAACTATAGGACACTGATGAAAGAAATTAAAGACAATACATTCCATGCTCATGGGTGGGAAGAACAAATATTGTTAACATGTCTATATTATCCAAAAAATCTACAGATTTCAACTTTGAGTTGTACCATAAAGCTGTAATAATCAAAATAGTATGGTACTAGCACAAAATAAACACATAAATCAATGAAGCAGAATAGAAAATCTGGAAATAAACCCACAATTACACGCTCAATTAATCTTCAATAAAGAACGGATGAATATGTAATAGGAAAAAAATCTCTTCAACAAATGGTGTTGGGAAAACTAGACAGCATCAGTCAAAAGAATGAAGCTGGACCACTTTCTTCGACCATACACAAAAATAAATTCAAAATGGATTAAAGACTTAAATATGAGACCTAAAATCATAAAAATCCTAGAAGAGAGCACAGACAATAATGTCTCTGACAATGGCTGTGGTAACATTTTTCTATATATATCTCCTTAGGCAAGGGAAATAAAAGCAAAAATAAACTACTGGGACTACATAATAACAAAAAGCTTCTGCACAATGAAGTAAACAATAACAAAAATAAAATAAATAGTACAGACTTTCTAGTAATGTATGTTTCCATTGTTTGTAAAATGGTTAAAATAATACTTTCTTTGTAGGGTTTTTATGAAAAATAAATTAAAAAAGAGAGGAGTATCTGATACATTGCTTGGCAAATAGTAGGTACTCAACAGTATTATTATTATTATTGTTCTGTTCTCAGTGGTAAGATTCTCATCATCATCATTGTCATCATCATAATCAGTTTTCAAGTTTGGAGGTTTGGTGGTTAGTTGGGGTAAAGAATGTTGAGGAGTTTAGCATGTTTCTATTAGTGTTTTTGTGCTGTGTAACAAATTACCAAATCTTAGCTGTTTAAAATAACACATATTTATTATCTCAGTGTTTCCATGGTTTAGGAATCAGTCATGATTAGCTGGGTTCCCACAAGGCTACAATCAAGATATTGACAAGGCTCATTGGAGGCTCTCATTGGAGGCTCAACTGGGGAAGAATGCACTTCCAAGCTCAATCAGGTTGCTGGCAGAATTCATTTTCTTGCAGTTCTATAATCTGGGGTCCTGGCTTATTACTATCAGTTGTAGGTTAATTTAGATCCTCCTGGCATCCCACAGTTCCTAGAGACCACCCAACTTTCTACAGATGATCCAGAGTTCTGTAGCATCCTGAGCTCCTGGAGACCATTCACAGTTCCTAGAGATCACTCAGAGTTCCTAGAGACTACTCAGAGTTCTTGGCACACGGCCTTTTCCAACATGGCTACTTACTTCATCAAGCCTGTAAGGAGAATGTCTAGTTCCATTCTGCTAAGATAGAGTCTTTAATAACATAACATAGGCACAGGAGTGCCATTTCATTCTCTTAGTCACATGCTATGGTAAGGAGCGAGTCACAGGTCCTACTCACACTCCAGTGAAAGGGCTTACACAAAAATAAGAACACCAGGAGGTAGGAATAGTCTGTCTACCACAACTGCATCAGGATATCAATTAGTAACCAATTCACAAAATTGATTGGATTCTCTCATTCTTCTGTAGTTATTAATAAATATCTTCACTTACTTTGACCACTTACATTGGGTCTATTCTTCAAGATGCGTATACAAAACACATGATGTAAATGACATTTATTACAACCTTCTATTAAATGCAAAACCAAAAATAGTCAAACATAAAATAGTCCATCAAGGTATGCTTGTGAGTCAAATAAAAAAGTTCTTTCCTAGGGATGCCTGGATGGCTCAGTCAGTTAAGCGTCTGTCTCTTGGTTTCAGCTCAGGTCATGATCTCACATTTCGTGAGCTGGAGCCCCTCATGAGGTTGGGCTCCATGATGGCAGTGTGGAGCCTGCTTAGTAGTCTTTCTCTCCCTCTCTCTCTGCCCCTCCTCTGCTTGCTCTCTCTGTCTCTCAAAATAAACAAACTTTAAAAGTTAAAAAACAAAGTTCTTTCCCTAACAAAAAGTTAATTATCTTAAAAGAATAAAAATTAGGTACCGATGTGGCAAATATTCAGATAAAATAAAAAGTCAACTAAGTAGAAGTTTTCTCTTATGTAATCATACCATCTTAGGCAGTTTCTAGAGAAAGTTCTTCAACATTGTTCAGAGGCAACAATGAATATTAAATAGAAATTTCTGTGATTAGGAATGTAAAGGCAAGCTATTTACCAGTATTAAAATTTAGGGTACTCTAACTTTCCTTCAGAGAATGCACAAGGGGCAGTGAACTAGAGACATAGCTGGAGAAGGAAAAGAAATTTATTTTGATATCTTGAAGTGCAGCTTCTAAGAAAAGGTAGGACTTGTTCAAATCTCTCTTCCTCAGAAGGATATCCTCAACCATACCAACTAAAATAACTCCTCAGTTTCCATTTTCCAATCCTTACTCTGTTAGTTTTTCCTATAGTGTTGCTTATTATCTTTCTTTCTAACTAGAAGATAAACAGTGTAATCATACATTTTGTGAGTTTCACATGTGTGTTTATAGTTTTCAAAGAGAGTCTAGCACACAGGAAACAGTACTGTTCACTGAAGAAATGAATGCTATGACTTCATAGCAGCAGCAAATATCCAGCTAATGTTCTTCCCAAGTGGTTGAACCAGTTTGAAATCAGGTTGAGAAGCCTTGAAATTTCTTAATTATGTGAGATATAAATTAAAGAGTTTGTACTCTATTATCATTATATGTTATATAGCTAAAATTCTGAAGACACAGTACTTTTCTATTATTTTAAAATCTACACTAATTCACCAAATTCAGTAATCCATAGAAGGATTCTGTCATTGATGTGATTTAGAAAAGTTCCACTCTGCTTGCTTAATAGTCTTTTGGAATAGAAATCCAAGCTGATCACAAAATATTAAATCAAAAGGATATTATCAACAGCAACAAAGATACTGGTCTCTGTGTGTGCATGCAAAATAATCATTTTAATTCAACTGTAGCTTAAATGATATCTATTCATTTCAGGGGCAACTGAAATTTACTTAAAAATTAAGTTCCAATACCTGCTTCATGGGATATGAGGCATTCTGAATGAAAATACTACTAAAAGCAGTAGAAATTAAAATACTTCAAACAAAACTTCATTTTAATAATTAAAATCGATGAATGAATGTAAATTTTTAAAGAGTGAGAGATGTTTGAATTTTTAAGATTCTGTAGTTTACGGCCTTGAAAACCTACAAGGTCAGGGATATGCTGGTTCAGCACAGAAACCTCCAGAGAAAAACAATACTAAATGACTGCCTTAGGTTTGCTCAAATAAATTCCTCAAGAAATCTCTAAGGATGTCACAATCCAGAAAAATCCTTCTCAAAATATGCTCCTGTCCTCAACTCAACAGTGCTTCTTCAAACAGACTTGTTTGTGTTTATGCTCACATTAGATTTAAAATAGTCATTACCCTTAGGGATTTAATTTAGTAAAACTCTTGTTAATGTAAGTATGACTTTGTTGAAGATACATTGAAAAAATATCAAGATTAAAATTTATTGGGGCGCCTGGGTGACTCAGTCAGTTGAGCGTTTGACTTCGGCTCAGGTCATGATCTCACGGTTCGTGGGTTCGAGCCCCGCATCGGGCTCTGTACTGACAGCTCGGAGCCTGGAGTCTGCTTCAGATTCTGTGTCTCCCTCTCTCTCTGCCCTTCGTTGCTAATGCTCTGAACTGTCTCTCTCTCTCTCTCTCTCAAAAATGAATAAACATTAAAAAAAAAAGATTAAGGTTTCTTGGTTTCCTTCCACAAGTCTTATTTATATTCAAAGTAGCTAAACACTGCTCTTTAATGGATTTTTAATTTAATTTAAGTTAAAAGATACTGATTCCTTCAACTTCCCGACTCCTTTTACCACAACCAGTCTAAGTCCTTCTGAAGTTAATTTCAAGAAACCATTTATTCACAGAGCAAGACAAAGTTCAGAAGGAAAGTGAATGTCATTGTTTTTCTAACCATGAGCTGTGACCAATCATTAAGTTGTTAAGATCAGTTTATTGTTCTGTCTTAAAAAATGAAATAGAATAGAATAGAATGCAAAATATCATATAAATGATATATTGTAAAGATAAGTGTTTTTGGAAAATATTTTTATTGCATTTGATCACACATAGAATGTTTAGAATAGATTTCAATCAGAAAAGTTTGAAAAATACAGGAAGAGAGAAAGGAACGGACTTTAAAGGTAAATAGTCCTAGCCCGAATGCTGGCTCTAACACTCCCTGTGTGACGCTGAGTAAGTAACCTCTCAGAACCTCATAGTGCTCAACTAAAATGGTTATGATAAATCCAGAATACCAGGAGATTAGAACCGCCTTGAACACCAGATAGCTGGATTGACATCACATCTCATCTGTTTTTGTCACAGATATACCAGATTCCAAACGTGAGTTACACATTTACAGAAGAGAAGAAGATCTGGCACAACATTTAAAACACTGGTAAAAATACCAACAAATGAAAAAGGTGTCTTGCACATTGTGGCCAGCCCACTGACTCTTAATCAATGTCCAAGTCATCGACCTGTTTTACTGTGCTGCATGTGGTCTGGAAGCTAGCACAAGTGATACGCAAAAATGAGTCATGATCTCCATGAGTGGTATTTTAAAAGGCTCAACCGTAAATAACAGCATTTATATGAATTATAAAACTCTTTAAATGTTTTAATGTGCCCTCAAATAATTTAGATCATCGAATGAATGTTTTTCCACTAACTCACCTAAATTAGTTATCTTGTGAAGTCCATCAGAAATTTTAACTTCACTAAGAGAGAGCATCAGTCTGAAGGTTGAAAGTTGCTTCATAGAGAACTTTGAAACTGAGAGCCAATTACAAGTCCCTTGTCAGAATTCCCTTGTCTAACTGCCTGAGATCTTCTAGAATCACTAGAGAGGCATTCCACACTTTATCAAAGCCACTGTTACACATTCCAGTACCTGAGTTAGGCAACCATCAGTTTCTACCCTGTGCAGACTTTCAATAACAGTACCACTTGAGATTGAATTTGGTCTTTCCATTTTATCATCCAAAAGGAAAATTATTTTAATTGTATGGGCTTTAGAGCAATATAAAGATAATCACTGCCTTAGATGATTCACAAAAGCAACCTTTTAATACATTCAAAACTTTCGCCCAGACTTAGCAAGTAGTGAAAGATCCAATGATAGAATATTTGTATGTGTGTCTCTAGGCAATGACATATGTGTTCCACACTTCCTAAAACCTCTCAAATTTTTGAACTTACATAATCATGTATATCAAACGATATTTTAAAATTGCCACAATCTAGAAGATTTTGATTTAGTTCACTTTCAAAAGTATAACAAGAAACCCAATGTCTTTATGTCTATAATAATTAATTAAAATGAAAATATTTAGGCCATAGAGTTAATAAAAAAAACATTCCGAATATCACTAATACTGTCTTAAGACTAGTATGTTATATTCTATTCATCCAGTATCACCGGTTGGAAAACATGTTTCTTAAAAAATAAGTTTAAAGACTAATGCCATAAGTACGAAGAAAAAAATACTCAACCAATGTTTCACACTAAAAGCATCCATGATTTTGCGGGGCGCCTGGCTTAGGGAATTAAGCATCTGAGTTTTGGTTTCTGCTCAGGTAATGATCTCGTGGCTCATGGGTTCAAATCCTGCATTCGGCTTCTCTGTCTCCCTCTCTCTGCCCTTCTCCTGCTCAAGCTCTCCCTCTCAAAATAAATAAATGAACATTAAAAAATCTCCTTATAAATAAATAAATAAAAGTAAATACACCTCTGATTTTTGGATTTCCGATTTCTGTCTCATTTGTAATCTTCTTCATCTTCTATAACTTGTCTTTCAGATCAAAACAAACTTGGACTTTTATATGATTTCTTTTCAGCTCATGGAGAGGTTTATTTATTGCTTTAGAACTGCAAAAACACACCTTATTTTAAAGATCTTCTTTATAATTATCTTTAATTAATATAGTTTGTAAGTGGTAATGATTCTCTAAATTCATGGTATATGGGCTCCCTCCAGTGGTTAATTTAGCATCCACAAATCTCTTAAAATGGTTATTTTGTACTATTAACCTTATTTAAGCAATATCAGCCATGTTTTTAAAATCCCTAAGTTTAAATTTTACAAAGGAAATAAGTATCAAATGAACATATAGCCATAAACTGTTCATCTGTTGTTTTTATTTAACAACAAATGGCAGAGCTTAAAATATGTGCCAGGCACCATGCCAACCTCTAGAAATTCAAGATATGAGGCAACTTCTTTCTAGGAGCTGGAGCTCAATTAGAAGAGATGACACAGATGTTTATAAACAATGGCAAGCACCACCCATCAAAAACAGTGAGGTGAGCACAGAAATGGTGGCATGCACCAGTGGAGAGGCCCCACAGAGCAAGTGAATAATTGTAGACCCGTAGACCAGGGAAGACTTCTCAAGGGATCATAAAATAATATGAGGTTTGAAAAAAGAGACATTCCAAGCAAAGAGAACATGTTTCAAGAGAGAGTATGTTCGAAGGCCTAGATTCATAAAATAGTTGAGCATATATGGAAAATTAAATATTTCTGTTTGACTGATTAAGAGTTCACCTGGGTAACTAGTAAGAGCTAAGGGTGTTCAGAAAGATAGGAACCAAAATATGGAGGACACAAGATCCCTACTTTCCTACCTGGAAGATACTATCTTGGTATGGATGAGCCACTAAAATATTTTTTAAGAGGAAGTGACATGGATAGATTTCCATGTGGGTAAAGTGTTGTGGTGTATACAGCAGACTGGAGCAAGGATTGAAAACAAGTTCAGGGGATTCAGGTGGGTAATTTTTAGGGAAAAAATAAATGATAAGGAAGTGAATGCCAGATACTGAAAAATGGAAATAAGTAAATAGAGTCAAGAAATATTAAGATCTTAGGTGTAGGGTAGAGAAAAGAAAATGTGTCTATTATGGTCCTAGAAGTCAGGTTTATATTAAAGTCAAATCAGTGACTAACATATTTTTTTAATTTTTTTATTTATTCATTTTGGAGAGAGAGAGAGAGAGAGGGAGAGAGAGAACGAGTGAGGGAGGGGCAGAGAGAGAGGGAGACATAGAACCCGAAGCAGGATCCAGGCTCGGAACTGTCAGCACAGAGTACGATGTGGGGCTCGAACCCACAAATCATTAAGTCATGAACCCACAAATCATTGAAGTCGGACACTTAACCAACTGAAGTCACTTAGGCGCCCATAATATGTAATAAGTTTATGTAATATTTAATGTTTTGAAATTTAAAATGTCATTGGAAATTTATTTAATGTCATCAATGACAATTATATTTAATGAGTAGACTAGTTATACAAACAAGATTAAAAGTAAATTTGGGTCATGGGAAAGGGATCCCATCCTTAGCACTGGGAATCAGTGACGTTACTGAGATACCTCTGCTTATATATCAATAAAAAAATTTGTGACACTATGTGTCTATTGGAAAGACTATTAATGGAAACTGGGTAAAGAGAAGCTTGAGAAGCCTGCAATTTCAGCATCCAAACAGTTTACTAACATATCAAGTTTGAGTGGGCGATAGCTGACTTTTGGGAAGCATTGATGCTTTGCAGATATGTCATTCATAGCTGTCCCCAAGCTCCATAATTTGATAGTTCCCAACAGTAGAGATCCCAGTTCCCAAAGCAGAATAAAAAAAGTCTGCTTTTCCCAGACTCCCCTAAGACTAAGACCCATACAAGAGTTGGGTTCTACAATCAGATATACTCAAGGTGATTTTTAGGTGAGTCATCTGGTGGTAATGAGGAAGGGCTTGGGGTATCCCGCCCCTTTTTTAATTTCCTGATATATGTTATGAACAGGCATCATGTTCCAGGAACAAACAACTAGGAAGGCAACTTCCTGTTGAGGAGTTCCCCGATTATGGTAGAGGTTGTGTGGTGTTAGAGCCAGCAGTTGTGTAGTAGTTTTGTGACACAATGATATGATATGATTGATGACATATCATCATATGATTGAGATGATATGATGACAATAGTACGATTATGATAGAGGCAGCAGTTTCTCTGTGGCGGTGATGAGGGCTGACAACTTAACAACAGGATATAGGAAAATGTTCTTGGCCCACCAGAGTCTGTTTCTTTTTCTCTCCAGTGTGTTCTTAAAATTTTTTTTTCTGCTTAAACTAGACAGAGGTGAGACTGTTGTCTGTAATTAAGAATCCTGGCCAGTACACAAACTCTTAGTAGGAGTCACTGAAGTCAGCAGCTCCGTAAGGAAAAAAGACATTGGGATTCGTTTTCTGATGGTTAGGTTTACAGGCAGTGAGGACAGAATACTGGTAAATCCATGGAAAGTAGTCATGAAACAGTTACTGCAGTTATCACCCAAGGACACGTGAAATGCAGAGCCTATTAAGGCAAGAGTTTGGCTGATTGGGTAGAGGATTCAACTGGCTTGCCACGTTGGGCTTTGCTACTTTAGAGGTTTTTAAATACCTAAATAATCCTTAGATCGGTGACTACAGTAGTGGCTCTCTTGAGTCTGCCTGCCACATGGCTATCTCGGATTGCTTATACTATTGAAAATAGGCAAAAGGGGATTAATACACTGCCTGGGTGATTGATCTTGATTATCAAGTGAAAACAGAGTGCTTTATAACATTTAGAAAAAAATTTATATTGAACTCAGGAGATCCAGTGTGATCCTTTTTTGCACTTAGAGCCTCATAATTAGTTGAAGAACTCAAGACTGGAGCGCTATTTTTATTTTCTTCCTTCCTTATTGTATCATATATTTATTTACATATGTTAGTTAATTCTCTTTCTTCCACCTCCCTTTCCTATACTATTTTATGTAGGGTGTGCTCTCTATGGCTAACTTTATAACTCATGTCCTAGATTTCAGAATATGAGGATGGGATTGTGGACTAGGCAACAGCAAATGAACATCAAGGAGAGATTCCTCATTTGGAATTATGTGCGCACAACTTCATCGAGATGAATTCATGTGACCATCATGTTAATTTAATTAGGTCTGAGAGTTAAATCTTACACGAGCCAGCTCAATCCTAGTCCATTTCCAGCATGAGTTTCTTTGTTGTTGTTGTTATTGTTAGTTTTAAGTAAACTACACTATCTAGCTTTTATCTTTATAGTAGCCAACATTTATTCCTCATTTTTTACCTTCTAAAAGGTTCTTTTTATAAACATAGATGACTAAATTGTAACAACTGGGGTTGTATTTTTGTTCATTCAAATGTTAGACTATGAAATATGCAAATCAAAGTCCACAACTTTCCATTCTTCTTTGCATTTAAATATCATTTTTGAGGCCAATTATTTTTAAACAAAAAAAGGAACAATGAGCACTAAAGAGAGAAGATTACACCTCAGTGATGTTCAATATCACAAAAAATTGCATTACCATTGAACAGCAAAGACACCTGGGCATACATTCACTAACAACCCCCCCCTGAGATCTAGCATAATGGCAGTACTCTACTCTAAAACGGCTCATCCTAATGGAATTTTCCTAATATAGACATCTGAATGTATTTTTCTGGAGCATGTTATTTTCATTGCTATTGGAAGACAAACTTCATACATAAACACATAAGAAAATGTTGTTCATGCATAAACTACTTTCAGATTACCTTTTTGTACAGTTCAGTATTGGTTCATCTTATTTATATTTGTAGCTTGCTGCAGTTTAGTTCTTTGAGAACCAAGATACACACTAATTTCCCATTTACCAGAATTTATAAATGCAATATCTCCAGCCATAGTGCATATGTCAAGATGTTTTAGCTCCGAGTAACACAAACCAACTAAAGATTACAAAAACAATAGGTTATTTTCTCAAATAACAGGAGGCCTGACAGTGACTGTTTCCTGGATGGGTTCTTGTAGTAGCTCAATTATGACAAGGTTCCTCTGATCTTGAAGACATTCCCTTAATGGTGTAAGGGCTTCCATAGCTTCAAGCATCACATACAATCAATCAATCAATCAATCAATCAATAAAATAATGTTCAAAGAGAAGGAAGAAAGAAGAAGGTTTCCTCCTGGGCACAGCTAGCCTCTAGCTAGCTTTCAGGTGACCTTTCAGGTGACGCAGTTTAAGTTGAACGGTTGGACAGCCGGTAAGGAACATAATCTCAACACTTTTGTGAGAAATAGCACTTAATATCCTGAACAGGCTATTTATAAAACAAGAAATACAGATTTCTAATGATAAATGATAAATGTTCAACCTAACTAACAAAGACATACCAATTCGCATAATCTATGTTTTGAAAAAGATAGAAGGAAACAAGGAAATCAATGAGTGCTGGTGATGAGGGTGGGGGAACTAGAACCACATTGGGCACTATAGGGTAAATTTTGCTCTAGACGGATGACAGAATCAAATGAAGAAGAGATATCAAATTATGGAAAAAATCAAACAAATAATAAAGTGTAATTTTACTAGATCTCCATAAGAATAATAACCAGCTTCAAAACAAGAGAGCATTACAGCTGTTTCATCATGATGCTGTTGTTGATGATGATGATGATGATGTATTTTAATTTATTAACACACTAAAAAGGAAGAGATATTAGAAAAATATTCATTTTAGTATAACAGAGAAGTGAATAATGTTTTTACTTTATAAGTGCTCATGTGGGTATGAAGGATAAATAACAAAACAATTGATCAGAAAATAGTAAGAAGTGATGAGTCACATAAGATGAACTATAATTTGGAACTAAGCCAAGAAGGTAAACTGAAAAAATAAAAAAAATATTGGTATTAGGGAGGCATCATGTAGCTGATACACACATTTACATACATGTACACACATGCACACACATACATGTACATATATACACATATACACACATGTAAAGAGAAAAATCATTCATTCATTCACTGGGAAAGCCTGGTAAAAAGTCTGACTAACTTTGCCTTTGGATTTGGGTAAGGCTGATGATTACTAAACCATCTATTCCTGGTGCTTTTTATGGATATCGTTATTGTCTAATTTAGTGCACATAACATCCCTTTCAGGAAACCAGTATTATCTCCATTTATAGATGAAGACACTAAAGTTCAGGGAGATGAAGTGACCAGACTATTTCTGCCTGGCATCAAAGTCTCTTTCTACTGTAATTCTGGTGTTGCCCTTGGATGCTGATGATAAACATCACGGCATTAATGACTAACACTTATTGAGTAGCAAGTGCTGGGCTAAGCAAATTGCTTGTGTTATCCCATTTAATTCTCAATATAATCCTGTTATCTATTCCCATTTGTAGATGATAAAATTAAAAGGGTATGTTCAAGGTCATAGAATTCTTAAAGCTGGGTCCGCATGACTCCAAAGCTTACATGTAAACACCTTTTTTGTGTTTTCTTCTTTGAAGTAATGTGGGTTTTTTTGTTTTGTTTTGTTTGTTTTTTAATAAAAGGAAAGAAAGGGGAGGGGAGTCCAAAGGGAGATACAAATTTAGGATGGTCACCTAAAAAGGTCACCTGGAAGAGACATTCATTGCTCTATTAGGGATTAAGAGATGGGAGGCCCTACCTGCCTTCATTTAGCTCCAAATGTCTACCCTCACCTCCCAACTCTAAATTCTAGTTTAGAATGGAATATTCATCATCAAATTTACTAATGATTTTATTCCCTAAAGTTTGGAAGAGTGTGGAAAGCGGGAATGCAAATGGACTTACAAATTGTTTCTCTCCAACAGTACACTAATGAGATAGCAACATATACAGTAGGTAATTTTGTACAAATGGTGGAGGCGAGATACCAATCGCTGGTCAAACTATTTGTAGAAGACATATTATCTATCTCCATTTAAAAGATATTATCTTACATTAACAAATATATTATCTATCTATATTCGATTCATTCCAAGTTAGCTTTAAAGTCAGTACAAAACATTCAAAGATACACTTTTTTGGTAGAGGCTTCAATGACTCACAGAGGCCTCAAACTACACATCAGTCAACATGAAAGAGCTTCATATTTGATGGGAACAGATCAAGTTATCTGACTCTATGTTCTGTTCCTCCCCTCTTTTTATAGAATAAGTCTGTCTTCAGTAAAAAAAAAAAAAAAAATTAAAAAGGGAAAAGAGAAACAGGAATTCATGGAGTTTGGGAGTAGCACTTAATGAAGCTTTTCCAATAACCAATGACCAGAATGATATCAGTGAGAGTTATTATTCCTTGATTGATTATTTGTGTCTATCTTTAACATTTTGATTTTATTTTCTAGGAAGCAAGGTCAAGGTGTCTGAAAGAAGATGGAAGTTTTGAAACATTTGTGATTCGGTTGTTTCATAGGAATAACTAGCTGCTTTATATTTTTGTATAATGATAGTGGCCTTTGTTCTTTGACTAGCCTCAGTAACACAAGCCCATTTCTTTTGTCTTCGTGATCACCACTCAGATGTCACCCCTGGCCCAAAGGAAGGATAACTCAGTTTCTGTCATGGTGACTTTCAGTAAACAGCATTTGTGCTAGCTCTGCAACCCCACACCTATAAAATGATTGCACCTGTCACCCATGACATGAGGTCTTGAGACCATAAGATAAACCGAACCATCCAGTCATCTTTCTAAAAAGGGATGACCCATTTTAATAGCTAGTAATATGCATAAGCTTTTTAGCCTCAGGGCAGAAACTGATCATTAGAAGGATTTGGGAAGGCATTTCCTCCTATTTCGAACACAGTATCACAGAATTAGATGTGTATGTGAGGAGGCTCACTTCAAATAAAAACCACTGCCAAGGGCAAAATACAATGTGTGATGCAATGATTTAGTCATTTAAAATAGGACCCAGGCGCCATTGTGTCACATTCACACCTGTGCTCTATTTTAAAAAGATCCTCAGAGTCTGCAAGCCTGGCTTAACAGCACCATCTGAGACAGGCAATAGGCCAAGTGTCTAAGCAAGCATTCTATGAAAATCAAAATTGATGGCTGTCACAGAACTTCATAGGTTGATAGAATTCTTCCACATTTTGATTGCGATGGTTGTTAGATTAGTGTAAAGGTTTGTCAAAATTCATTGACCCATACATTTAAAATGGGTATATTTTGTTGTATGGAAATTATACCTCAATAAAGTTGATTTAAAAAAATGACAGCTGTCCGTGTTGACCGTGAACACATGCCCCTCTGGCAACAGCAATAGAAACCATGGAGTCAGTTCTGGGTGCACACTAATAAAGATTAAATATAGCATTTCAGACTGTGCAGTCAGGAGCAGAAGGGCTTCCTTGTGAGAAACTGGAGATGATAATTAAATATCCACTGGGAACTTTATCTTCTTAAGACAAGTCACTCACTATGAGACCCCGAATTTGTTCTTTCCTTTATAAACTAATCATGGGGCATGTCAGAATGCTCAGTGGTTTTCTAAAGGTTTGTACCCTTGTATAGGCACATAACTCATCATTAGAACTGGTAACGCTCAAGGTCAGGACGCACATTAACTACGAAGAGCATATCCTATTCTTGTAGTGACAAAATAAAATGCAGCATACTTCCCTGGGATTACTGAAAATATATCTAAGAAATATAACTATGAAGACTAATTTCCTAAATATGTAATAGTGTACATAGCAAGAGGCAACACAGAGTTCTAGAAACCATCTTTGATTATATGACCTTGGCAAAACCGTATCTTTCTGGATCTATGCCTATTTTTTTTTTTTTGTCTTCTGTAAAATGAAAGCGCTAGACCAGACAAAGCTCTATGCCATAGAAAAGCATAAATCATACTTATCTCATGGATTAGAAGCTCTATTTTTACTAAGCGGAGTTTCTCTCTTTTTGTTATCACGCAATACTTTCGATATGCTAGATATGGAGAAAGGGGATGGTGCCGATGAGAGAATGAGGACATTTTTTTTAGTTATCTCAGTGAGATACTCTAAGTATACTAATTTCTTTTCAGCAGATTGGATTTGATATGAGGAATATTCTAGAAATTGACAGGAAAATATTAGAAAAAGAATATTATCGACAAGGGAAAAATAAAACAGAAATGAAGCTATGATTCATCTCACTGATATTTAAGAAAAGATCTAGAACAGATTAAAATATTTTACATTGTTGTACTTAAACACATCTTTGGCTTTTGTGGCAACAACCAGATGTTTTCAAAATCACATTACAGAATTTTGGGTTTATAAGGGAAATAAATGGTCACCATTACCTGTTTCCCCACTCAGAGTCCAATGGTAATTTAACATAAACAAAACAAAACAAAACAATTAAACCTGTCTGGATTATTTTACTTTTGTAAAGAAAAAGCCCAAAAACAATTTCACACAGCTGTCACTTTGCATGTTTAAGCCAAGCTGTGATTAATATTTGAGAGATAAATATTCAGAGATAGTAGCAGGGGCTTTCTCTTATCACATAAAGGCTAAATTTTATCGGAGGTTGCATTTATCCATAAACATTAACTTGCTAGCACCAGGCATTCTTTCCCCATTTCAAATCAGCGCACACTTTGCAGCCTAAGAAGCACTGATTGTACAACAGCTTTGCCCAGGAAAACCTAACCCCCTCAGTCTGGAGAATAAAAAATAAAGCAAGGAAAACAATTGATAGAAGTATAGAGCATCAGAAAAATTATCTAAAACTTGGCCATACTGTGCAAAGGCGATGGCCCATCATTTAAATGTCACTTGGGAACAATGGCCATTTAAGGGTTATCTACAGGAATTTACTCATTTCAGGGATGAACTATTATTTACTGAGTACTGAGTACTGAGTATGGGTCTCTTTTTTTTTTTTTAACATTTTTATTTATTTTTGAGAGACATAGACACAGAGTGTGAGCAGGAGAAGGGCAGAGAGAGAGAGGGAGACACAGGATCTGAAGCGGGCTCCAGGCTCTGAGCCATCAGCACAGAGCCCGACGCGGGGCTCGAACTCACAGACCATGAGATCATGACCTGAGCTGAAGTCGGCCGCTTAACCGACTGAGCCACCCAGGCGCCCCTGAGTATGGGTCTCAAACTTAGTTAAGTCACTTGTTTACTTGTTAACGATTTTTTTCTGACAGGAAGTATATAATTTTTTTTCTGAAACAATTAAATCCAAATTTTATGGCCTCTTGAACAGTTACCAGTTTTTGTTTTTTTTTTTTGTTTGTTTGTTTTTTAACCAAACTCAGTCATCTTAACCTAGTATTTATTTGTTATACGGCCATATACTTAATTTTCCAAATGCTTCCTGGATTGGTCATCACAGCTTTCTTTTGTCTGGTTAACAAGTGAAACGAAATAAGAGATCCCACATGTTCAGTTTATATTTCCCTGCCAGGCCTGATTTTTCTTTTTGAAAATTATTTTAACAAGAGATCAAGATGCTAAATAAAAACTGTTAATTGCTGTTTTCTTTCTTTCTTTTTTTCTTTAAAGGTTAAAATAAAAGGGCTAAGCCATGTAACTAGAAGTTTTATGAATCATGGATGCTAGCGAGAAAAATCTACAAAGAAATATTTTAAAAGTGGTTCAAGCCCTATACACAGGACACAGCACTCTATCTGCAGTTCCCTCTACTTGGAAAGAACGTTGCCACCACATTCCACCAAATTATTCCTTTTGCAACGTTGTCAGTTTCCCCCCCAGAGCAGTTATTTCCTTCTAATCCTTTGAGTTATCCTTTCTTAAAGCAGCTACTCTCTGGCATTATAATTGCTCTGTTTAAATGTCATTACTGGCTCCTCAGCTTCATGTCCACTTCAACGTCCTAAATAAAGGATCACCTCAGGGACCCTCCTGGGCTCTGCCACCCACCTGTGACCTGAGGAACACAGACTGTAGAATTTTCACTGTGGATCCAGTTCTTGCCTCTGCTTCCTTCCCTTGCTTATGATTTCGTATCTGACTTGCCTTCACTCACTGTGCTCTCTTTTGGTGTCTCTGGGCTCTTTGCCCACAGCCATGGGCTAGCGCCGCCCTATTCTTACGTCTAGCTGTGGCTTCTTCTTTTTTTTTTTTTTTTTTAAATTTTTTTAACGTTTATTTATTTTTGAGAGACATAGAGACAGAGTATGAGCAAGGGAAGGGCAGAGAGAGAGGGAGACCCAGAATCCGAAGCAGGCTCCAGGCTCTGAGCCATCAGTACAGAGCCCAACGTGGGGCTTGAACTCACAGACCGTGAGATCATGACCTGAGCCGAAGTCGGCAGCTTAACCAACTGAGCCACCCAGGCCCCCCCTAGCTGTGGCTTCTAAACCACAGGTTTGGTCAGAGACTCGCGCTGTTTAAAAGTTATCCCCAGGTGTTTGACTTCTAGACGCTATTATTGTTCTCACATCCTGGGTCCTTGTCTGTCTGCCACACTGTTTTGTCCCCCAGCTTCCACTGGCATGAACAGCTGAGAGAACTTGTGTGATCAGAGAAGACACACCCCAAGTTCCTGCATTTACTGTCTTCAGTCTTCAGCCTCGATGCCCTTCAAAGCCCACTGGCAGGTTACCTTGAGCTTTGTATTAATTCTAGAGTTCTTCCCTGCCCCGCTCCCCACTGCTTGAGAGCTAACAGTGTGGCCACACTCTTTAGAGTGCAGCCCCACATTCTGCATGTACCCAGGATCCATGCTGATCTCAATCCCTAGCGCTGCTACGAGGGCCCCTTTCCCAGACCATTCGAAAATACACTTTCTACCTGCTCACCAAGAATGTCTATTAAAACTCACACCTTCTCCATAGGAAAGCCAATGGTCTCTTAATCTTAGTTTTTTCATTAGATATATAATAAAGTTCGTTTTAGTGGAATTTGAATACACATTAAGTATACTATTTAAATGTTAAATTTTAATGTTTAAATTTAAATTTATATAACATAACATTATATATATGTTTTTAAAAGTTATTTATTTTTATTTTTTTTTATTTTTGCAAGAGAGAGAGAGCGAGCAGGGGAGAAAGACAAAGGGAAACAAAGAGAGAATCCTAAGCAGCCTCCATGTTCAGTGTGGAGCCTGACATGGGGCTCATCCTGTGACACTGGGATTATGACCTCAGCAGAAATCAAGAGACATATAACCGACTGAGCCATCCAAGCGCCCTATAATATATATATATATATATATATATACACATATATATGAAGTATATGTTAAAATATATAAAATATAAATATATAAGAACATTTATAAATATGTAAAATATAGATATATATAACACAAGTATGTAAATATATTTACATATTAGATATTTAAATATCTATATAAATACATATTTGTAGTAAGATAAAAAATAGCGTAGTTGTATTCTGCCATTTAGAGATAACTAATGTTAACACTGTTGTGTATAACTTAATGCTTTTACCTGTGTAATCCATAAATATACACTGTTATTATGAAAATGGCATTTTATTACCCCTTGAAATATTTTTTTCTATAAGAATATCCATTTCCATGTCAATATGTATACCTTTAAATAGCTAAACTACATTTCATTGTATAGATGATCAGTGTTTATATGAATAATTCCTTATGGTTGGTATTTAAGGGGTTTCCATTTTTTTCACGATTATAAATAGCATGGCAATGGACTGTTTGATCATGAATGTGCATTGGTCAAGCTAGGAAAATTCCTACCCAAGGAATCAGTTCAGAGGGAGACACACTCCGGACCCTTTAATACACATGGTCCTTCACCAAGTTGTTCCAATTATTCTTCCGGAAGCATGCCTTCATTCTCTTACCAACATGCAGTACTATCAATCTTTTATAATGTTTGACAATATGATATGAGAAAAGGCTATTATCCTCAGTAACAGAAAATGTTGCTGCAGGTTATACACATTATTGTGTCCTGGAGGTTAAGCTCTGGGGTCAGAATACCAACAGTACCTAAGCAAAGGATGAGGGGGTGTGTCAGTGAACTTGCCTGTCAGAAGCAACAGGCCCAGAGAGACCTTTCCTCATGGAACGATAAGCAAACTAGGGAAATAAAAACCACAAGGGGTCTGTGAAAAGGTGAAACATTTAAGGAACAGACACCATTTATACTGAAGATGAGGAGGAAAAAATATGTTTAAAACTGGTAGAATAGGGGGTGAAAGTTATTTACTTTCTTACTATATTTTTCAAAAACTAGGACTTCTGGACACAGAAAAAGTAGGACAAAATCAAGATGCATGTGGATGAGTTGAAAGCTACATGGGCGAATTAAGAAAAACTGTAAAGAAAAGAAAAATATAACTCCAGAATGTAAAACTGCATTTGACACAGGAAAGAGTCAGAATGATACCACCGGAGAAACAAATACTTTTCTAAGAACGGCGTTATGTTCGGTATCATTTGTTTATTTTAATGAACAATTCTAGGCACCTACATATGCATATCGACATTTCAGGATAAATGCCGAGGACCCCAGTTTGTAAAGAATTCACCAGCCGAGTGGGGAGACCAACTGGAAACATCGTATAGACTGAGTTTTCAAACTGGGGCTCGGCACAGTGCTGTAGGAATAGAATGAAGAAAGAATTCACTACCCTCAGGGAGAGGAAGGTCTTCACACAGGATATAACCTGTAAATCAGCTCTTGGAGAATTTAGCAGATTTGGGCAGACTACAGAGGGACAGGCGAATTCCAAGGACAGGAAAGAGCATGAACGAAGTTCTGAAAATCATGTTCATCCAGACTCAAAAACCCTTAGCATACTGGTTATTAACAGTGCGAAGGACTGGGTTAGCTCCTTAAAAACCTTTGCCTGAGAAACAGGCAAATTATGGACATGCTCACCCTTGTGTCAATGTTATGACAATTGCAGCTGTTGAAAAAGGTGGCGTGACTACAGAATGGGAGAGTTATTTATAGCCATAGGCTAGCTCTATTTAGCATAGGAAAAAAATCACAAGTTTTTTTTTTTTTGATTAAAAGGTTATAGAAAACTCAAATTAGTAATTTAAAAAAATATGGTAAAACACAGCGGAATACAGTTTCCAATATTTAAATTGCTCTTTCTCTAAAGGTTTCAGTGTCTAAACAAAGAGTTAATCGCTCATTGATAGCTCAAGTGTTGAAAACACAGATGTTCCACTTCTTTAAATAACTTCTCTTCCTACAGAATGGCCATGTCCTGTGAGATGTAAGTTTGTCGGAATATAATATGCACTGCATATGGAAGCAATCACATTCTATTTTGGAACCACTTGACAAAACTCTGTCACTGCATAAACTACAACCGCCCCCCTCATTTTTTTTAAATTTATGCAGCATGTATTCAGTTTAACAACACAAAATAACTCCGGTTATTCTGAGAATTTGGCGACATTGCATTTTCCATTATGTCAGGTGGAAATGAAAAGGGACCAAACATTACTGATAATAACATTAGAAAAGCTTGACCTCTTGGCGTATGTGCAGATGGGAATCATTATTGGTAACAAAATCTTTGTAACAATCATTTTATCTCTAAATATAGCTAAGCACTGAGCTCCATAGTCAAATTTGGAAAGAGAGAAGGTTAATAAATGAACATACAAATTCTATTTCATCCTTAGAATCTCTAGTTCAAGGCTCTGAATTAAAAGCTCCAAAGTCATTATCCCATTTCCCAAGGATAAGTGGGCATGAATGGCGTAGGTATGGTAGTTATTGTCGGGGACAAAGAACACTGGATGTGGTGTAGAAAGACAAATTCCAGACATCTATTTCTGAGAACGTTTTCTAAAAATTACTCACATAAGGAGGGACCAAGATGGCGGAGGAGTAGGGAGGACCAAAGTTTCCCTTGTTTTTTTGAATTGAGAGGGACTGAAACAGAGAGATTCTCAACTTCAAGAACCTGGCAGAAAAGGTGTAGCAGCTTACAAGGAACGCAAGAAACATAGACAACGCCCTAAGACCGTGAGTCTAACCGAGAACGGACAAAACGAACTCGGGAAACTGAGCTGGGGGAAGGGTGAGCCGGGGACAGCGGGGAAAGTGTCCAACATCCGAAGGAGAGCTACAGAGAGGGGGAGTTCACCAACATCCAGCCCCTAAAGACAGGGCTTAGGAGGAGAAGCTCTGTGTCTAACAGCAGAACCCAGCAGAACTCTCCTTGTGCTGGATCGGGGACAGAGGCACAGTCAGCCCGCCCGGCCCAGAGTTGCTTAGCCGCCAGCAGCGTGAGGAGGGAGCAATAGCGGGACCTCTGCCGTTGCTATCACTGGAGCGGGGAGTGCGCGCCAGGCACCGCTGCTGCCTCCGGCCCCCTGAGCGAACAACCGCGGGATCGCGGGCTGCTGCCGGCGGAACGGGAGTGCGCGCTAGTCGCCGCCGCACTCGGTGGGGAGCAAAAAACCGCTGGACCGCCACGCTGCTGCTGGCGGAACGGGGAGTGCGCGCTAGTCGCCACTGGGGCGCCCGGTGGAAAGTGAAAAACTGCTGGGACCGCTGCATCACTGGGACCACCTCAACAGGGATTGTGCGCCAGTCGCGCCACCATCCCCTGGAGAGCCGGCACCCGGGGACCGTTGCCGCTGCCCGCCGGAGCCCGGATCAGGCGCTAGTCGCCGCGGAGGGCCCTGTGGGGTGCGATCGAACGCTGGGACTGCCGCTACCGCGGTCGCCTGAGTGGGGAGTGCGCACAAGTCGCCCCGGCCAGGCGAGCGGGGAGCCCTCAGCGCGACCGGCTGCCGGGGGTGCCCCCAGTCGCCTGTGGAGCACCTCTAACCCTGACACAGTTGCAGAAGGTTGGGGGGTGGCAAGCAGGCAGGCGCCCACCTTCCAGTGGACCGCACTGCGCCGGTGCCCATAGCGGAGTAAGGACACAAACAAGGGGGCGAGTGGAAGCCCTGGGACCAGGAACAAAGGACGGAAGGGACGCCATTGTTGTCTTACGGGCCCACAAGCACCAGCCCCAGGAAGTCACTCCCAGAGCCACCCCTGCCTCAGTGGAGAACTCCCGCCTACACTAAACCACGCCCATCTGCAAAGGAGTGACACTTCTCCGCGGGAGCTACAGAGGCCAAGTCCAGACCCCTGCCTGGAGTAACTCCAGGTCATTTCTTTTTAAAATAGATGCTCCCCATTATTCTTCTTACTGATCCCCACTCCTGAGCTGACTATCCAGAGGCCTGGCTGACTTAAACAAAATCTTATTCCACTCTCTAAAGGCATGTTTTTCATCTCCTTCTGTACTTCCCTTATTCTCTCTCTGGAATAACCAGGCCACATAATCTCACCCGAGCAATTTCTATCTTCATTCCTTTTTCCCTGTAACCGTCCTTATTCTGATTTCTCTCAGTCTGGATTAAGCTCTTTAGTCACTCTACCCGGGCAAAGACCATTTCCTTCTTTCCCCCGGAACTGTCATTATTCTCTCTGTAGACGCTCTGCCACCAGCACAGTACACACCCTGTCCTTACCGTGTAGCTGGTATTTCAGGACATTGTCCTCAGAGTGTCATTTGTTATTCTTTTTGCTGTTGTGAACCGCTTGTCTGTATCATTTGTTAGTACGTTTGAGTATTTCTGTTTTCTGTTTGTCTGTCAGTCTGTTTTCCTTTCCAGGGCAACTTCAAGAAATAACCCAAAACACATCCAGCCAAAATGACGAGACGGAAGAATTCTCCTCAAAAGAATCCACAAGAAGCAGTGACAGCTCAAGAATTAATGAAAACAGATATAAGCAACATAACAGAACATGAATATAGAATGACAATCATAAAACTAATCGCTGGCCTTGAAAAAAGCTAAGAAAAATGCAAGGGGTCCCGCGCGGCAGAGTTCAAGGACCTTAAAAACGGGCAGGAAGAATTAAAGAAGAAATTAGAAGAAATACAGGGGAAACTGTAAGCAGCCACAGCACGGATTGAAGAGGTAGAGGAAAGAGTTAGTGCCTTAGAAGACAAAATCATTGAAAAAGAGGAAGCAGATAAAAAGAGAGAGAAGCTGATCCAGGAACAGGAAAGGAGAATTCCAGAGCTGAGCGATGCACTCAAAAGAAACAATATCCGTATCATAGGAGTCCCAGAGGAAGAAGAGAGAGAGAAAGGAGTCGAAGGGGTTCTTGAACAAATCATTGCTGAGAACTTCACCAACATGAGGAAGGAAAAGGGCATGGAAATCCAAGAGGCACAGAGAACTCCCCTCAGACGTAACTTGAATAGACCTTCTGCACGGCACATCATAGTGAAGCTGGCAAAATACAAAGATAGGGAGAGAATCCTGAAAGCAGCTAGGGACAAAAGAACCCTAACATGCAAAGGGAGACCTATAAGGGTAGTAGCAGACTTATCTACAGAGACTTGGCAAGCCAGAAAGGAATGGCAGGATATCTTCAATGTGATGAGCAAGAAGGACCTGCAACCAAGAATTCTGTATCCGGCTAGCCTGTCGTTCAGAATAGAAGGAGAGATCAAGGTTTTTCCCAACAAACAAAAACTGAAAGAATTTATCACAAATAAACCGGCACTGCAAGAGATCCTGAGGGGCATTCTATGAAGGCAAACCTGCAAAGAACACAAACTGCCAGGGACAGCCTTACAATCATGAAACCTACAGATAATACAGTGACTGTAAGCCCATATTTTTCAATATTAACACTGAATGTAAATGGACTAAATGCGCCAATCAAAAGACACAGGATAACAGAATGGATTAAAAAACAAGACCCATCTATTTGCTGTCTTCAAGAAACTCATCTTAAACCTGAAGACACCTTCAGATTGAAAGTGAGGGGATGGAAAACTATCTACCATGCTACTGGAAGGCAGAAGAAAGCCGGAGTAGCCACACTTCTATCAGACAAATTAGACTTTAAAATGAACGATGTAATAAGAGATGAAGAAGGACATTATATAATAGTCTCAGGGACCATCCAGCAGGAAGAGCTAACAATTGTAAATATCTACGCACCGAATTTGGGGGCACCCAAATTTGTAGAACAACTAATTACAAACATTAGCAACCTCATCGATAAAAATGTCCTAATAGTAGGGGATCTCAACACTCCACTCTCAGCATTGGATAGATCCACAAATCAGAAAATCTCCACAGAAACAATAGCCCTGAACGACACATTAGAACAGATGGGCCTCACAGACATCTTTAGGGTCCTTCATCCAGAAGCCAAGGAATTTACGTTCTTCTCAACTGCACACGGTACATTTTCCAAGATAGACCACATTCTGGGGCACAGGGAAGCTCTGAATAAATATAAAAGAATTGAGATCATACCGTGTACACTGTCAGACCACAATGCTTTGAAACTTGAAATCAACCACAGGAGAAAGCCTGGAAAATATCCAAGAACATGGCGGCTAAGAAATAACCTACTAAAAGATGACTGGGTCAACCAAGCCATCAGAGAAGAAATTAAAAAATACATGGAAACAAATGAAAATGAAAATACAACAATCCAAACGCTCTGGGACGCAGCAAAGGCAGTCCTGAGAGGGAAATATATTGCAATCCAGGCCCATCTCAAGAAACAAGAAAAATCAATAACACAAATTCTAACAGCGCGCCTAAAGGAACTAGAAGCAGAACAAATAAAACAACCCAAGCCCAGCAGAAAGAGAGAAATAACAAAGATCAGAGCACAAATTAACCATATGGAGACAGAAAAGGTAGTGGAAGAGATCAATGAAACCAAAAGCTGGTTCTTTGAAAAAATAAACAAAATAGACAAACCTCTAGCCAGGCTTCTCAAAAAGAAAAGAGAGAGAACTCAAATAGATAAAATCGTGAATGAAAAGGGAGAAATTACAACCAATCCCTCAGAGATACAAACAATCATCAGAGAATACTATGAAAAATTATATGCCACCAAACTTGGCAATCTGGAAGAAATGGACAGCTTCCTAAATAGCCACATGCTACCAAAACTCAAACGGGAAGAAATAGAAAATTTGAATAGACCCATAACTAGTGAAGAAATAGAATCAGTTATTAAAAACTTCCCAGCAAATAAAAGCCCTGGATCAGACGGCTTTCCTGCGGAATTTTACCAGACATTTAAAACAGAGTTAATTCCTATCCTCCTCAAGCTGTTCCAAAAAATTGAAACGGAAGGAAAACTCCCGGACTCATTCTATGAAGCCAGCATCACTTTGATTCCCAAACCAGATAGAGATCCAGCAAAGAAGGAGAATTACAGGCCAATATCCCTGATGAATATGGATGCAAAAATTTTCAATAAGATACTAGCAAATCGAATCCAACAACACATAAAGAGAATTATCCACCATGATCAAGTAGGATTCATCCCTGGGTTGCAGGGCTGGTTCAATATTCGCAAATCAATCAACGTGATACATCACATCAACAAAAGAAAAGATAAGAACCATATGATCCTGTCAATAGATGCAGAAAAAGCATTTGACAAAATACAGCACCCTTTCTTAATAAAAACTCTCGAGAAAGTCGGGATAGAAGGCACATACTTAAACATCATAAAAGCCATATATGAAAAGCCCACAGCTAATATCATCCTCAATGGGGAAAAACTGAAAGCCTTCCCCCTGAGATCAGGAACACGACAGGGGTGTCCACTCTCGCCACTGCTATTTAACATAGTGTTGGAAGTCTTAGCATCAGCAATCAGACAACAAAACAAAATAAAAGGCATCAAGATTGGCAAGGAGGAAGTCAAACTTTCACTTTTTGCAGATGACATGATACTTTACATGGAAAACCCGACGGAATCTACCAAAAGCCTACTAGAACTGATTCATGATTTCAGCAAAGTTGCAGGATACAAAATCAATGTACAGAAATCGGTGGCATTTCTATACACCAACAATGAAGCAGCAGAAAGAGAAATAAAGAAGCTAATCCCTTTCACAATTGCACCAAAAACCATAAAATACCTAGGAATAAACCTAACCAAAGATGTGAAAGACCTCTACACTGAAAACTATAAAAAACTTATGAAGGAAATTGAGGAAGACACAAGGAAATGGAAAAACATCCCATGCTCATGGATTGGAAGAATAAATATCGTTAAAATGGCAATACTACCCAAAGCAATCTACACATTCAATGCAATCCCAATCAAAATTGCACCAGCATTCTTCTCAAAGCTAGAGCAAACAATCCTAAAATTTGTATGGAACCACAAAAGACCTCGAATAGCCAAAATAATACTGAAGAATAAAACCAAGGCGGGAGGCATCACAATCCCAGACTTTAACCTCTACTACAAAGCGGTGGTCATCAAGACTGTATGGTATTGGCACAAAAACAGACACATAGACCTATGGAATAGACTAGAAAACTCAGAAATGGACCCGCAAGTATATGGCCAACTAATCTTTGATAAAGCGGGAAAATGTATTCAATGGAAAAAAGACAGCCTCTTTAATAAATGGTGCTGGGAGAATTGGACAGCAACTTGCAAAAGAATGAAACTAGACCAGTTTCTTACACCACTCACAAAAATAAATTCTAAATGGATAAAAGATCTGAATGTGAGACAGGAAACCGTCAAAATCCTAGAGGAAAAAGCCTCTTTGACCTAAGATGCACCAATTTCTTACTTGACACGTCTCCAAAGGCAAGGGAATTAAAAGCAAAGATGAACTATTGGGACTTCATCAAGATAAAAAGCTTCTCCACAGCAAAAGAAACAACCAACAAAACGAATAGGCAACCAACGGAATGGGAAAAGATCATCGCAAATGACATATCGGATAAAGGACTAATATCTAAAATCTATAAAGAACTTACCAAACTCCACACCCGAAAAACAAACAACCCAGTGAAGAAATGGGCGGAAGATATGAATAGACACTTCTCCAAAGAGGACATTCAGATGGCAAATAGACACTTGAAACGATGTTCAATGTCACTCATCATCAGGGAAATACAAATCAAAACCACACTGCGATACCACCTCACACCAGTCAGAGTGGCTAAAATGAATAAATCAGGAAACTATAGATGCTGGCGAGGATGTGGAGAAGTAGGCACCCTCCTACATTGTTGGTGGGAATGCAAACTGGTGCAGCCACTCTGGAAAACGGTGTGGAGGTTCCTCAAAAAAATGAAAATAGAGCTACCCTATCACCCAGCAATAGCCCTGCTAGGAATCTACCCAAGAGACACAGGATTGCTGATGCATAGGAGCACGTGTACCCCATAGCAGCACTTTCGACAATAGCCAAAACATGGAAAGAAACTAAGTGCCCTTCAACTGACGAGTGGATAAAGAAGATGTGGTACATATATACAATGGACTACTATGTGGCAATGAGAAAAAATGAAATCTGGCCATGCGTAGCAACATGGATGGAACTGGAGGGTATTATGTTAAGTGAAATAAGTCAGTCAGAAAAAGACAGATACCATATGTTTCCACGAATAGGTGGACTTGGTGAGACTAAGCAAAAACCAGGGGGAGGGGAAGAGGGGAAAGAAAAAAAAAGACACAGAGAGGGAGGGAGATAAAACATAAGAGACTCTCAAAGACTAAGAACAAACTGAGGGTGAGGGAGATGGGGGGGGAGAGGGGGTGATGGGCATTAAAAAAGGGCACATGTTGGGATGAACACTGGGTGTTATATGTAAACCAATTTGAAAATAAACTATTTTAAATTAAAAAAAATTACATAAATGTGAGGGGTTTCAGTTTTCTTGAATGAAAAATGGGATGGCTAATGGGACTATATCATGCAAAAGAAAGCTGGGAATATATATGAGACAATTCTTATAAAGTATTGGAAGCCTATCTTTATGAACAATGTATCATTATTATTGTGTGGGATAAGAATTTACAATAAACTGCTTGTGTGACTTTGACAATGAACATGCAACTCAAGGTGGATGGAGAACAAGTATACACTGCTTTCCCGAAACTATTTAGCCAACTGCTGCATTTCAAAGTGTATAGACTTAACTAGCTATGGGTTAAACATTTTTAACACACTGACCAAACACACACACACACACACACACACACATACACACACGCACACACACTCTATCCCTTGTCTTTCTTTATCCTAAACTATTACTGTACTACTTTGTTCCACTGATAGGATTATTCTGCCACCCAATAGCTATGTGACTTCAGGGCTTCATTCAGCCATTTAGTTCATTGTTGTTGGAAACTATAACACTTTCCAGGTTTTATATCTATTCCACTTGTTTACAAGGTAGGTTCCATATGTTCTGTGTAGTTTCCAGGTCCCTGAAACAGGAAAGAGTCAGTTGCTTATTAAAAGCTGCTCCAATGATAATCTTGAAATTTCTCAGCTCAACAATTTTTTAAACTGTCAAAATGCAGAGAGCTTTTGCACTTTAAATATTGTCTCTTTTGCTTGCTTCTAAAAATACAAAAAGTAAAAACTGCAATTTACTATTTTCAGGAAATTATTAAAATTTTCATTAAAAAATGATGTTACTGGGGCGCCTGGATGGCTCAGTCGGTTAAGCTGCGAACTTCAGCTCAGGTCATGATCTCACGGTCTTTGAGTTCGAGTCCCACGCTGGGCTCTGTGCTGATGGCTCATCAGAGCCTGGAGCCTGCTTCAAATTCTGTCTCCCTCTCTCTCTGCCTTTCCCCTGCTCACTCTATGTCTCTCAAAAATAAATAAACGTTAAAAAAATATTTAAAAAAATGATGTAACTGCTCCAGTGCAATGAGTTAAAAGTCTAGGAAGGTCTGACCAGCCATCCAGAAACACAAGTCTCATAATCACTGTGTTTCATGTATGATAATATTCGTGTGTGAATGAACAGAGATGACTGATAGGTCAAAATATGAATGTGGAAATATGGGATATGACATGAGCTGGGGAGGGATTGGAGAAAGGTTTTACTGGAGGAAGCAAGAAAGAATGTAACGAACACTACCTAAGTTCCCTGAAAATAAAATGATGGCATTTGAGAATGAAATAAATGACTCATATTTTCAAAATACAGAGTCGACAAGGATTTAAAATTGAATTTAGTTGTATAATTTCATCATATTTGATGCCTAAGGATTCACATACATTCGTTTGAAGTATAAAAGAAACATAATGCTCTTTAATTCATATTTGGAAACCTCTGTGGTATTTTCTAGAATTCCTAAGGATGAAATGTATGTGTTTGCACGCGTGCTAAGTGCTAGGGGAGGTCACAGATGAGGACGGAGGGGTGTCTATGTGTTTTCAAAATGATATAGTTAACAATCTCTTACATATAATATTGGAGCTTCTAAAACTCAAAATGAACTGGTAAATGCTAACGACTTCTAAAATGGCAAATATTTGGGGGAGTTATAAAATGGAGAAGTAATGGCTATTTTTAAATAGACAAACGGATTTTACAATATCTCATTAGCTCCCATTTTTATATTTAATTCATGTTGTAAGAAATATCAGTAAAGTTTATTGTTAAGATACTAAATAAAGTTAAAAAAATATAAACTTTTTTGTAGATCACTGGTTTCACAGTGACAATATGCCCCCTGGGATAAGGCCATGCTGTCAGGAGGCTGGAGACCAGAGTTTATGTTCTTGCTTTGCCATCTGTGAGCTCTGTGACTCTAGGCAACTCAGGTAAGTTTTCAAGGTTTTGTATTTGTAAGATGGCCACCTTGCTAATATTCAATTCATAAAGTTATTTGACAATCATAAGATCTAAGATGATACTCAAACTCATTCAACATGACAAATTCGAAACACCGAACATGTTTTAAGATCCTTATTAAAAATTAAGAGATACATTGCAGAAGTGGTACCATTTTTTTTTAACATTTTAACTGAGGTTTTTTTTTCAGCTCTATTGAGAAATAATTGACATATTGCATAAATTTAAGCAAGGTTTACAAAGTCATGATTTCATCCAAGCATATATAGTGAAATAACAACAAAAGAGTTAGTTAATATATCCATCACCTCATGTAATTATTTCATATGTGTGGTAAGAACATTTAAGACCTGTTCTCTTAGTATTGCACAACTTGTATTACAATTAAAGGCCATTAATTACTTTTCATATTTAACTATTTACCCACAAGTTATTTTATTAAAAGTGGAGAGCTATGAAGGATTTACCATGTGTTTATAAGTAGGTATTTATCATACCTGGAAGTCATTCCAAAGTTTGGAGAGAATTATATTTATAAGATGGATCTTTAAAAACTTAGATCATGATTACTTTAGTTCTCAGTGGTCATAAATGACAATAAAATGGACATTTGTCAATATGTCAAACTAAAAATAAATCTGAGACTGACTTAGGACACTGAAAATGAAATTCATGAGAACTGAAACTAAAATAAGTTCCTATTTCTGTGTTAAACGATACTCAGACTACACAAAATTAACCCAGTTTCTTGCTCCGGGAAATATTTGCTCCTGGAATCGAAGACTGTAAACCAACTAAAAAGCTTATTTATCAAGATTGATCATCTGCTTATTAAGACTCACTTCAAGATCATTTGCTTTTCACACCAATTCAAAACAATTATGTCAGAAACTCTGCTCAGTCTCAACCATTTCTACCTTGCAAGACCTGTCTTCAAATTATCCATCCCAGTCTCTAACACTGGTGAAATTTCTGCCTAATTTCCCATTCTATTATTAACTTTAAGTGATATACTCCCTTGCTGCTGTAGGTTTAATAAGTTTGGCTTTACTTCATATACAGCTTTTTCTACTGGACATTTAAAGACTTTTTACCGACAGCAATTAAATTTTTTTTTTAATTTTTCTTTATTTTTGAGAGAGAGAGAGAGAGGAAACAGAGGAGGGGCAGAGAGAGAGAGGTAAACAGAATCCCAAGCAGACTCCACGCTGTCAGCACAGAGACTCATGTGGGTCTCGAACTCACAAACTGCAAGATCATGACCTGAGCCCAAATCAGGAGTCAGATGCTTAACCGACTGAGTCACCCAGGAGCCTCAAAAGCAATTTTTAAGACATCTATTATATTATCCAGAGAGGTAATATCTTTGAATATCTTTGACCTTCTTGAAGTGTTCTTCTCACCAATGTACAGATAAAGCTGAACATGTGTGAGGAAACTAAAAAAACTGTCATGCTTTCGTCTAGGAGATGTGGGCCACTCAGAGCAATCCAGTGGAATGTTCTCTATTAAATGCAAGTTAGATACTGATATCTAATTGTGCATCAGTAGGAAATGGATATCATTAGAACTTCTACCATCCTTCTGGAACTTAAACAAGGAGAAAACCCAGGTAATTATATTACATTCTACAATATACAGATAATAAATTTGCTACGCTTGAGCCTCTACAGAAAAGGGGTTAATAAGATAGGTCCGCATTCCTATTCTGTTATTTGCCATTTCACTCTTGGACACTTCTCTGAAATAGCATTTGGCTCCCTACCAAGAATACAAAGAAAAATCTTAAACTATCTTGGCTTCCGCATCTAAGAAATTGAAATAGTACTGACAATCTTACCGTGGTTTGAGAAGATTGGAAATAGAATTGCGATGATGATAAGGGAAGTGTAAATTGTTCGCTTTCTGGATAGGGTTCTCACTTTTGTGAACCAGCGGATAATCACTCTGGACTAGGATTCTGGGAAAGGACGCAGAAAGAGTGATTGAACCAAATTGAATCTTCTGGCTGGGGAGGCAATATTCCTCCAGATGTGAGTAACGTGCTACCTTCTCACCGGGAGGAGGTGAGACTGGGGGTCGGTGCGTGGGGACAGAAACATCTGGGAGAGGAGAGTGGGCATGCAGTGCTGCAGTGTGTTCCTGATTACCGCTGTTACATCTTCACTTACAGAATAAAAGTCTTATAATGTACCTCTCTCCTAAAAACTATTTCCTCAGGTTATGTATCCGCTTTTGTACAAAATAACGATTAACAGAAAAATTCAGCACATTCCAACTCCCAAACCTGATGTTAGAAGATCACCTACACGAATGCCTGAGTTCTGTATTGCTAATTCATCGAAGAGCATTTGACAAATGCCTATTACATTCCAGGGATGATTAGTGTCCTTAAAATGATGGTTTTTAATATTCCAGTACAAAAAGTAGATTTCTACAAACAGGTGCTTGTATCAATTGGTCTATTTTGTTTATCTTTGGGGAGTTTCTACATCGAAAACCTTGTCTCTATTAAACTAAACGTTAGTAAATCAAAGGTCTTGTGCTATTCCTTTTGTTCCTACAAAGGTTATTGTGTTCCTGTCAGTTTGGGGTGAAAGTATCAAATTCCTGGCTTTTTAAAGAGAGATTAGAACTCTTACTGGGCCGAGGATCAGTAATTCCACCTCCCTTACCACCGACTCCACTCCAAAGGCCATCCTCCTGGCTTTGATCACAATGCGAATTCATCATAAACCCATACCTCATCATGATCCATCTGTTTAGATTTCCTCATCAGGAGTTGTTAAAATTAGGCCAGGATTTGTTGGTTGGTTATTTTTATTCACAGCCACATTAATGCAAGCCCTAAAGTAATCAGCTCGTATTATGTGGCCTTTCATGCAGGGTGCACAGATTTGCAGCTTGTTTGGTTTATCTAGGCTCATGCTTGTGAGGCAGCTGTTAGGCATTTAGTTAATAAAATCCTCTTCCTCGGGGGAGCTGGGACTGTGCTTTGTCCATTCACAAGGAGACACATGTAGCCTATAGTTAACACTGGAAGCGTATTAAATCACCCTTCTTCTCTCCCCTCCCTCACTCTCTCCCTTCTTCGTTTTTGTTCTTACAAAAGTTTTTTTTATTAAATTGAGGAAAATATGTTTGGATTAAAGCACTAAACATTGAAAACTTGTTGTTGAAAATTTAGTTACATATTTTTAAATATTTGCCATCGTAGTTACAAAAACTCCTATTTCCCATTAAAAACATAAATTAATATATTTACTTTAATCTAAATGCAAATAGGATCAATTGTTTTCATAAAACTACATGGTATTCTTATAATGAAATTGGTTGAATATGTCACTTGCATGTGGATGAATTGATCACGGCTAATGTATACAGCAATCATGAAGATAATCTTTCTTCATTGCTTAGAAGATGGATAATGTATGATCAATATCCGTTGGTTCTTTTTAAAATTTTATTTATTTAAATTCAAGTTAATCAGTGTAGTATTGGTTACAGTACTAACTTAGTGTAGTATTGGTTACAGTAGAACCCAGTGATACATCACCGGCATAAAATACTCAGTGCTCATCCCAACAAGTGCTCTCCTTAATGCCCATCCCCCATCTAGCCCTTCCCCTTCTCCCACCTTTCCTTTCGTTCCTTTCTTTCTTTCTTTTTTTTTTCATTAAGTGAGCTCCAAAATTTTAGTGAATACTTTCTCTTAAACTAGCCAACTAATTCAGGCATGACAAAACTTGTCCACTGTGCTTCTTACTATAATTTTCTTTAATAGGGCAGGTTAACACTTCCTATTGTATTTTTGAGATAAATCATATTGACCTCAAGTGTTAGTAAGTAAATGATCTTTCGATGTACTTAAACTATTCAGCCTCCAACCCATCTTCTGTTCAGAGTTTCTATTTGACTTTTTTTGCTGATGGGGGGGAGCTTGTCTTATCTGTCTTTTTCAAATGTTGAAGAAATGAAAATATATGAGATTAAACCTTTACTCATTTGATTGTGTCCCTGTCAAAAGATCGTATCAATAGAAACTCATTCAAACACCTCATTAAAATTCAGTCCCTAGATGAACAAACTTAATTGGCATGAAGTCAAGATACATAATTATTTAAATTACCAGTATTTCTAGAAACAGAAGATCATGTTGAAAGGCATCCACTTATGCTGCATCATTTCATTGTGTTGGAAGTTACAGTAAAAATAAGTACTATGTACTGTTGCTAGAAAACAATATAAAACCATAAATGTTAGCATCTCTAAAACAAAAAAAGGTTTTACTTAAAATATCTTAAATGCCCTTTGGTTTATTTGTATTGAAAAACAGCTTCATTATCTGAAAGATGAAGTCTTACTCTTATGAAGAGTTCAGATCAAATCTAACAATATTGTGAAAAATTACCCTGATGTTTAGCACAGATGGCTTTGGATATTAAAAAAAAACATATATATCTAAGGATAAAAAAAAAAACTTCAATAAAAAGTAGTTTATGCACACAGACCACAAATATGGGGAAGTTAAGAGACTTGGTTAGTGTAAGTCACCACAACCATATTCAATAAAAAGCCAGAGTGTGTAAATAACTTTAAGAATTCGTAAAAACACAACAAGAAAGCACTGCATGTTACTTAACAACCTGCATACTTCTCTGTCATTCCATTTACATGGCATATTTTTCCTACTACCCAGGGACCGCGTGTGCTATGCCTTGACAGTGCTGCGGTTATCTGGGAATAAATAAATACTTTCAGAGTCTCAGGAAGGGTTTATAGTTCATTAAAATTCAACACACTATAGAACTGCTGACACTGCCTTTCATTTCCCAAAAGGCACCTTGGTTGGAGGTTATTTTTCTTTTTTAAAGATCGGTATTATTATTGCAGGTATTTGCTAGTTCAAGACAATGCAGATGGAGTTATAAGCATAAAACATCTAACAGCATTGTGTACCTTTGGAAATGCTATCATGCTTCTTTTAAATGTAGGTGTATCTCTTTCATTTTCATCTTTTAATGTTCTTGTTTAACTAGTATTTTTTCTGTTATCAGGTAAAATGAGTAAGAGTTTGTCTCTAGATAGTGTCTGTACTGATGATTTATATTAGTGGTCAGGGTAAAGCAACTGGTTCATTCAAGAAACCTGAGACTACTCTCCCACTCCCCACAATAAAAGGAAACATGAAGCAAGAAAACCAAAAAGTGGCATATATCCCTCTAAACAAACAGCAAGGGGGTCAGTAGAATACAGGTTTACAAAGGTAATAAATGGGAAGTCAAGGACTTATTTAGAAAGCCAACAGAAAGCAAATATACCGTTCACACCTCATACTTTTTAAAGGACCTGAGGAAACAAAGGGCTAGTTGGAAAATTTTTGTCTCTGGTATATGAGTTTCAACATACACATTAAGAGGTTACTCAGAAATGAGATTTTCCTGCTGAGAGTATCATGGCTATGGCTCTTAGTTACATTGGTCAATGGCCACTTAAATGTTGAACTGGTTCCATTAAATTCTATCTTAAAATCAAAAAAGATAACCGATAACAACCAGGTATATATTACATTTTTGTTTTCATAGACAAATTTTAAATTTCTTATTTTAATATCGGAAATTATTCTATCCTGGGGCACCTGGGTGGTTCAGTTGGTTAAGTGTTCCACTTCAGCTCAGGTCATGACCTTGCAGTTCATGAGTTCAAGCCCCCCATGGGGCTCTCTGCTGTCAGTAAAAAGCTTACTTGAGGTCCTCTGTCCCCTTCTCATTCCTCCTGCTTGTGCTCGCTCTCTCACTCTCAAAAATTAATAGATTAAAAAAAAGAAATTATTCTCTTTCTAACTGTCTATGAATATTGAAGATACACATTAGACCAAACGCTTAGAGGCAAAACCTCTATAGGTTAGGTTTTGCTACCTGAAGGTAACAGAACTTGACATTTACAACAAAATAATACAAAAAATTAGAATATTTGAAAAGTAATAAAGTTTAACTGGATAGACATTATCCACCTAAGTAACAAATATTGTGTACAGTTTTTTGTATTCAAATCTTATTTTATTTTTTGTTAGTTCCTCAGGCAGATCGTCCACATTATTTATTTCATTTTATGTTGGGTTGATACTACACTTGACTGCTTCTGATGCATATGTTTTTAATCTTGCACTTATATTTAAAATATGATCTTTACACAAATAACTATTATAAAATTTAGAGAATAAAACAAGCATAACGAACAAAAATGACATATTTCTATATGCAAGCTAACTACTTTAACCTCTGATAATATGCTTGCATATGGTCAGCCATATATCCTTTGGCAATGATTTTTCCAGTATAGCATTCATACTGCTTTGTAGCTTTATTTATTTATTTTTTTTTAATTTTGTTTAATGTTTATTTATTTTTGATACAGAGAGAGACAGAGCATGAGTGGGGGAGGGGCAGAGAGAGAGGGGAAGACACAGAATCTGAAATCAGGCTCCAGGCTCTGAACTGTCAGCATAGAGCCCGAAGTGGGGCTCAAACTCACAGACTGTGAGATCATGACCTGAGCCGAAGTCGGACGCTCAACCGACTGAGCCACCCAGATGCCCCTGTAGCTTTATTTGTAATGTGAATTAAAATTAGTCTTTTCAAGTATAGTTTAACATTCTCTATAAAAGCAATTTCAATTAATTCATGCTAATTACTGCAAAGGTCTACCACAATTTATTTACCCAGCCTCTTATTGTTTGGTATTTAGGTGCTGGAAGAAGCCATTATTATTGTTATTATTAATCTGGTTCATCTATTCAAGAAAGCAGCAAGCATAATTAGTGACTTTTTCAGTGGGTTTTGTAATTCTAAAATTGTCTTCTTGATATTTCAGAAAATTGTGGGAGGTGTGCTTGAGTGATATAAGTATTTTTATTCCTCAAACAGGAGAATGTACGTGAAACATTTGTAATTGTCCTTTTGACAACTAATGTCAATAGTCACAGTGATCAGCATATCCGATGTGAAATGTGAAATAATAACATAGGGGATTACATGCTCTATTGTTTAAAAACAACTATCTATTTCTTTTGACATTTTCCCTCTCTTCTTCTTTATTCCAATATCATTTTATAATTTTTAAAGTTAAATTGCCAGCTTGAAATGATTTTTTGACAGGGAGATCTTGTGATATTAATCAATGTCTTTATCTTCAGGCTTAGCCTTTGTTATTTATTAGCTCCAAGGTTACTTCAAATGCTTGCCCCAGATCCTAAATCTAAGAGGAAATATTCAAATCCTTCCTACTCCTATTAAATAAAGAGAGCCTTAAATTAAAATCTCTTCACTTGCTATCAGATGGTTTCATAATAATGTGTTAAATAGTATCAGGAACATGGTCTTCTCTAATAACATCTGTTTGAGTAGTTGTCCCTCATATCTTGCCTCTGATAGTTTTATTGTAAAATTGCCAAGGGATTGAGAGAATGTTTGAGAATAATGTCAGCCTTCAGTCTCCATGCTTTCATTATTTAACATTGTTATGGTCAGCCATTTATCAGGAAACAATCTTGGCACAAGGAGTTCGAACATGTAATATACATGTTGCCTGACATCAAAGAGGCTGCATAGACAGACAAATGTAACTACAATGCACTCTGAGAGGTGCAAACCTGGGGGCTGGAAGTGACTATCCAGCAGCTTCTCTTCAATTTGCTAGCCATTTAATGTGGGACAAACTGATTGAGCTAAGTCAATGGCCAAATATGTAAAATGGAAATTATGACTGTACATAACCTATGGATTTGATCAGAGTGTTAAGTGGCCTACATATGTAAAGGGTTTAGCATAAATTCTGGCACATAGTAACCACTTAACAAGTATAAATTAGATTAATTACTAACACTGTCAACATTTATGAGAGAATGAAATCTACAGCCTTGTGAAATCCTGGACCTTTATGGACTTATACATAAGTCCCTGTCTTGATACAGCGAAGGCTTTGCATGGAAGGGAATACCTGTCCTATGACTTCAGGGACAGGTAGAAGCTCATCCTAAAGTAGAGAGGAGGAGAAAAAGCTTTCAGATAGAGGGTACAGCTGAAACAAAGGCACACAAAGATGAAAGTTCATGACATGATCATCTGTGAACAATTAAAAATAGGAACCAAGCTACTACTTAACAAAATGGGGATGCTTATGTAAATTACTGTGAATCTATAGCAGCAGTTGGCAAATTTCTCTGTAAGTGGTGAGATAATAAATATTGTAGTCTTTGAGAGTCAGTCTCTGGCAGAACATACAGCTCTGCCTTGGTAGTGAGAAAGCAGCCATAGACTGAACATAAAGGAATAAATGTGGCTGTGTTCTAATAAAACTTTATTTATAGGAAGTCAAATTTAAATTTCAAATAACGTTCAGGTAATAAAATAATATATTACTATTATTTTGATACTTTCGACTATTAAAATACAAAATCCATCTTTTTGGTGCTTGTGGGCTGTGCAGAACAAAAACAAAACACCAGATTTGGGCTACAGATCACAGTTTGTCAATCTCTATTCTATACAATGTTATATAGCAATTAAAAATACTGTATTGATTTAGAAGAATAATTAACAGTATACCAAACGTCCCTGCTTAATAATCCTAAGTATAGACAAAAGTCTGAGAGAAAATGCACAAAAATTCTACAATAGCTTATTATCAGTGTCATAGATGATATTACATTACAGTGGTTTTACTTTTTGTTCTTCCCAAATTTTCTAGGCTGAGAATGAATTGGAAAATTAGATAATGCAGCTTTTATGCATTAATATGTACTCAAAGTTGTTAATTGATAAGTGGTCAATGTGCTTTTAGTATATATTTACTCAAAATAAAATTCAAATATTCAAAATCAAAATACAATCTATATACCCAACAATTTTATTTCTCTCACAATTTTAATCAGCATAGTATAAAAAACTGGCTGGTGAAAGGTGAGTTTGGAAGCTTATCATACATGAAATCTGTGTTAGTGTTTAGGACTTCCTTTCCTTTCTGGTCTCACTTTGTGTACATGCACAGCTCTTTTGAGAAAGAAAGACATTACTGCCTGCTCATGAGAGGTGTGCACGCTGACAAGTGTGAGGACAGAGAAAATATGAGGGAGCAGAAACAGGCTTGTAGGTAAGCAGAAAATCTGAGAGGAAATCATTTTGGTTATCCTATCGTAAAATCCCCCAAACAAAGAACTTCCTCAGAAATAGAATCATTAACATTTAAATATGATACTTACTGAGAAACATAACCAACTTCAGACTCATTCATTCACAAATATTTATTAAATTTCACTATGAGCTGTTAGACATTAATATAATCACTGAAAATAATATTGAGATAATGTCATCAGTTTTAACGGGGAAACATTCCCTATTTAAATATATATGTTTATTTTTGTAAGAGAGAGAGAGCGAGCATAAGCAGGGTAAGGAGAGAGAGAGAGAGAGAGAGAGAGAGAGAGAGGGACAGAATCTGAAGCAGGCTCCATGCTCTCAGCTGTCAGCACAGAGTACAGTGTGGGGCTCTAACTCACGAACTGCAAGATCATGACCTGAGCTGAAGTCAGACGCATAACAGACTGAGCCACCCAGATGCACAAAACATTCCCTTTAAATCAACAATGAGACCAGTATCTCCACTACCCCTACTTGTACAGGAACATCCCAGTTGCTGCAAAAACGACAATGGCAATAACTTCAAAAGCCTAAAGGTTTGCAAAAGAAAAAATACAAATATCATTGCCTACCAATGTACTCTAGAAAACTGTAAGAATCTGTAAATTATTTAAAATAATAGAAATACTCATCAGTGTAGCCAGAATCATGATCAATCTAAAAATGAATTCTATTACTGTATCACAACAGTAAAGACTGAAAAATAAAATTAGAAAAGAAAGATAGCACCACAATGGTCACTTAAGTGTCAAGAACCTCTCAACAAAGCTATCAAAAGCAGCTCAGGATCTTTTTGGAGAAAACAGTATTGAAAGGCAGCAACTAAAACCTGCGTAAATGAAGGACAATTTATATCCTGACCAATAATTCCCTTAAAATTAAAATATACATTTAATGTAATTTTGATCTAAACGTCAAAATGTATTTTATGGTATTTGAGAAGATGATGGCAAAACTATATAGGAAAGGACAAAGAGTAGTGTAACAACTTTGAAGATGAACAAAATGAAAAAACCTTCCCTGTCAGATAACAAGTGTTATATATAAAGTTACAGTAATTTAAAGTATGTGGTATTGATATTAATATGAAACGGATTAATAGTTGTGGAACAGAATGGAAAGCCCAGAAATACTTATGCTGATAAGTGCTAAAACAAACAAACAAACAAATGACAACAGCAACAACAAAAGCTTAATAATTCATCGAGGAAACAGGTTTAGTCCCCTATATAGCACAATACACAAATATAAAATCTCTCTATATTCCTATATATATTTTCCATGGTAAAAAAGTAAAAGAGGGGGCGCCTGGGTGGCTCAGTTGGTTAGGCAGCCGACTTCAACTCAGGTCATGATCTCACCATCTGTGAGTTCAAGCCCCATGTCGGGCTCTGTGTTGATGGCTCAGAGCCTGGAGTCTGCTTCAGATTCTGTGTCTGACCCTTTCTCTGCCCTTCCTCTGCTTATGCTGTGTCTCTCTGTCTCTCAAAAATAAATAAACGTTTAAAAAAAAGTTTATAAAAAAATTTTTAAAAAAGTAAAAGAAATCAGGCTCTGGCAGATAGTCTTTAAGCTACAATTTGGCCCATCAGAAAAGAATGGAGTATTATTAAAAGTCAGTCTGACTGCATTGTTTATTATGGAATCCTAAGATTATGGGTACTCTGTGATTCCAGATACTTTAAACGTTTGACAGCATGGCATTCTTTTAGTAAAGAGCACTTGAAGCTCTCAGCTCCGGGTGCCTGGGAGGCTCAGTTGGTTAAACGTCTCAACTCTTAATTTCAGCTCAGGTCATGATCTCACGGTTCATGAGTTTGAGCCCTGCATCAGGCTTTGTGCTGATTCTGTGGACCCTGCTTGTCTCTCTCTCTCTCATTCTCTCTCCTCTCTCTCTCTCTCTCTCTCTCTCTCTGCCACCCACCTCATGTGTGTGTGCGTGTGTACTCTCTCTCTCTCTCTCAAAATAAATAAATAAACATTAAAAATATACAAAAACACAAAAGTGGGATTCACTGAAGATGCTATAATGATCCCTCATTTCTTCTTAATCCAAAAGTCATGGGATCAGCTCAAAGTCCGCAAGTCCAGTGGTTTCTACCTCCACTGAAATACTGGTTACCTAACAACAAGGAAAACCTACCTCCCCTTACCTCATATAGCTATGATTGATCTTACAACTATTGTTGAGCGGAATTATTATTCTCTTGGAGACTACGAGACCCTCTGCAGAGCCATATTTGGACCAGACTATTACCTGACTCTTGTGGCACTGAGCATTACCACATGGCCAATAAAATGACCCTAAGAATCGGCTTGCTTTCCTAGAACAAATATGCTATACCTTGCCAACACTGTGGGCTACATGAATGTAGGCATTTCCCGATCCTTACCGAAATGTACATTTTAGACCCATTTAATTGATCGCATGTAAATTACATCTCAAACAAAGTTCTCAAGAATAAAATACAGTGGTATGCTGGGGGACCGGGCTTGGTCAAAGAAGTTTGAGAACTATTTTTTCCCATCCCATCTTGCAAGATCTTGGAGAATGCACAATGAAATATTAGAGTCTGACAAATGCTGCAGGAATACTCGAGATGAGCCTTACTGATATAGACTCTCTGATGCTGGCACAAAGGAGAGACAAGAGACAAAGCTAAGACTAGAAGTTAATTCTTGTATTTAGAGTCAAATGATTTTTGATGGTGATGACAAGGCAATTCTGACTGGCAAAGGAAACCCTTTTCAATAAATTGTGCCAGGAAAATCAGGTATCCATATGCAAAACATAAATCCCAACCCAAACTTCACACCATTACACACACACTAAAAAAATTCGAAATTTATCATCGGCCTAAATGTAACAGGTACACTATAAAATACATGGAGAAAATGTAGGAGAAAATCTTTAGAACTTTTGATTAGGAAAATATTTCCCAGATACGACAGCAGGAGTATAATGCATTAAAATATTTCATTTAATTTTGTCCAAAGTTTCAAAATTTGTCCTTTAGAAGACAACATAAGACAATGAAAAGCCAGGCCAGAGAAACCAGGAGAAAATATACACAAATCATAATTGTTGAAGGACCTGTATCCGGAATATATAAGGAACTTTAACAACTCAATTATAAAATAAGCCCAATTTTTAAAAGTAGGTAAAGAATCTGAATATCAAGAGATATACAAACTGCTAATTAATAAGGACATGAAGAATCCTCAACATCATTAGTAATTAGGGAAATGCAAATTAAAACTACAATGAGATATGATTTTTCACTCAATAGAACAGCTATAATCAAAATGACAGACAGTAACAAGTGTTGGGGAGATTGTAGAGACACTAGAACCCTCAGGAAGGGCTAGCAGGAATGTAAAATGATATAGTCACTTTAGAAGATAATTTGGCAGCTTCAAAAGTTAAAGATAAACTTATCAGATGACCCAGAAATTCCATTCCTAGGTACCTCGCTAATAGAAATGAAAAACATATATTCACACAAAGATATGTATGCAAATATGTTATGGTATTATTTATAATAACCAAAAGGTTAAACAATCCAACATCTACATCAATTGGTGAATGGATAAATAAAATATTTTTAAAATTTTATCCATACAGCAGAACATGATTCAGCAGTAAACAGGAACATGCTACAAAGAACCCCCAAAAGTGAAATTGCATGTTGTAGTAAGATACCGGCTGCATAGGCATACGCATTATACGAATGCATTGCTGTGAAAATCTATACAGACGGAACACAGATTAGTGGTTACCCTAGGCTGAGAGTGAGAGCAGGGCCTGAGAGCAACAGACATGGGAAATACTTTTAGGAAAATATTCAAACTCTATTGGGGAGATCTTTGTAAAATTCTATAAATATGCCTAACATCACTGGATTATATACTTACTGGGTGAATTTTATGGTATGTAAATTATACTTCAACAAAGCTGCTAAAACATGTTGAGTTGATCAAGGCAAATAAAAATTTAAAAAGGGCATCTGTGATACAGGAAAAACTAGTTTGAACACCATCCTTCTAGTAAATACCATATTTAGCTGCCTTTGTTAATCTTCCTAAATCTTTGCCTATGGGGAAAAAATGTGAAAATGAAATTAATGAAAGCAAGATTTTGGTACATGATGCAGCACTCGATGGCTTGAAACCTGGATAGATTTTTTACATTTAAGCAACGGGTAGCATCTCCTTCAGGCTATGTGTGATAGGTATTATATCTCTCTACCCAGCTCTTGATTAAATATTGAATAGCAGCGAGTCTGACGTTATAATCCTTGACAAGTATCTAGAGAGCAGTTATTCTGTGTGGCTGATTAGGTGGGGAGCCATAAGCTTTAACAGTCAATTGAGCTGGAGTGAGGATTACACTCTTCTTGAGAAAGTTAAGTAGCTTGAAAATACACATACTGGAACAGAAAGTCTCTCTACCTTATTTCTTGACTTTTTGGCTTCTCAAACAGGTGAACAATTTCTAAAAAGTGGGCCACGTCTAAGTCATATCTGCCTATGAAATAATCTTATAATCATCCCTGTTCCTTTTCATGTTATTTTTATATAAGTATGACGATAATAATTACCTATGGACTGTTACCTGGATCTACCTTGAAGTATTTACTGAAACTGCCTATAGAGATAGAAAGTCACATGACTTTCCCCAAAGCAGGCTGGGCAAGCTTTCCTTAAGGAGCTATTAACACTCTAAACCCAGGAAAAAACGAACTTGCCGAATTTGGCAACTGTGAACTGATTCCTGTGTACCATTTCCCCATGTGCTACTGACACTCTGTGGACTTTGCAATATTGATACCTGCCTTGACTTGGGGACCGATATATTTAAGGACCAATATGACAGGATCAATTCCTCATTTCCAAATAATATTTTATGTTGCTATTTCTCCTTCCCTCCTTACCTTAACTCCTCGAGATCTGTGAACTAAACTAAAGCACCGAAAAAGTTCATTACAGCCTCTTTTGTTTCTCGATCATCAAAAGGAATTTATGTGACTTTCTCTAGATTTTTCTATTTAACATGCATGCTTTGATTCATAGTACATTTGAAATGATGTAACTGTGCTGCTTTGTAACTTTATAATGAGACTAATGATAGAGATTAAAGAAGATATTACTAATATACAGAATTTCTACTCATTTACAAAAAAAGTTAAAACTTCATGGCTACAATTTTCTTTGTACCTTAGGATCAAAACCACTATATCTGCTTGGCATCTACTGGGCCTAACCTACCGGTATTTAGCACTGAGACAGAAAACAAAAATATACCATTTACTTTTTTTGTTTGGGATAAGGGAGAGAACCTTTATTAATTTCTGTATGCCACAGAAAATACTGATGAATGGGTCCTATATTAATATGACTCTACTAGTGAATCTTCATATAAATTAAATCTTGAAAAAGTAAAAATATTTCTAAATCAATTTAAAGAGTCCTACGAACAACAAAATCGGAACAGCTTTAGTATCTCCTGGTCTCTTAAATATAGCATTAAAATTCTTAGCTTCTATTTTCCCAAAGTCTAAATGAAGTAAATTTTAGGGGCTGAGTCAATTAAGTGTCTAAGTTTAACTGAGGTCACAATCTCACAGTTCATGAGTTTGAGTCCCACATCAAGCTCTGTGCTAAGAGAGCTTCGGATTCTGTGTCTCCCTTTATCTCTGCCCTTCCCCTGCAAATGCTCTATCCCTCTCTGTCTCTCAAAAAATGAACAAACATTAAAAATATTAAAAACAAACAAATGAAGTAAATTTTAATTCCACTTGGATCATAAGATTGTCAGGACTTTTGAATGAGATAATGTATATCAGGTATTTAGCAAAGTTGACTAGTGCATAGTTGGTTTTCAGTTAATTAGTTGTTATTATCTACACAGTGATTCAATGCTAATAAAACAAATTTGGGCAACAACGAAAATTTTGAAAGTTGGGTTTCAGTACGAAAGGTACCTAAGTATGCTTTCCAGACAAGCAGAAAGAACCGAAATCCAACATATCCTATATTTTCTTCCCTAGCAAGAAGCAAGCATATTGAATCTTATTTTGGAAATAATCTGAAAACAACTATTGTTGGTTACATTTCTCTGTTTGCATGGGAATATATTTAGAGGGAAAGTCGATAAAACCTGGAATACCAGGGGCTATATTCCACTGAAATACATTCTATGCTCTGTGTACTTCTCCAAATAAAAAGATAAATTACTATTAATAGATTACTTGAGTTCCAAGGAAATTTATGTTGCTGCTTTTTAGATTCCTAGCATCGTCATCAATTCTACATTCTGAGATTTGTAATAAATTATCTTTTTAAATATCCAGAGCATGTAAAGATCTTGGCATTTTACCAGAGAAGCTTTTTACCCTTTCTTACAGTTAAATACAGAGAAAGTAGATGCAGCTTTAACTTCTAAGACAAACTGTTTATTAACTACATCATAAAGACATTAAAATATATTCATGATCAAAAATTGGTGACAGATTGACAACACAGCATGAGGGAATCCCAGTGATGTAATAAAAGAGTTCAGATTTGGGGATCCAACTGCTCCGGTTAAGGGATAATTAAACAATTTCAGCCTCAAGGAAGACTGCTTGGGTTGGCAGCATCACTGTACTAACAGATGAACTTGATTTGCAAGCAAATGATAAACAAATCTGTTAAATACAGTTGATCTGGTTTTTTACACATTGAGCCTCCACTGTCTTATTTACCAAATAATTCTGACCTCTACCTAAACAAAATTGATTGATGGAACATCTATTAGCTATGGTTATTTTTAAAAATATTTTTATTTAACTGACATGAACGAGAGTTGAGCAAGAATTGTTTTACTTCACTGTCCTGTGTTGTTGGACATACTGTTTGCTCTTAGTTGTATTGTCACTATTAAGGGTGCTCCTTAAAACACCACAATTTAATTTACCTGATTTATCTATTAAGTGTCCTTTATAGGTGATGTATATAGTTAAAAGTATAGTTAAAAGTATCTAGTAATAAAATGTACAGGAGAAGACAGTGAAGGAGTATGTGTCCACTGATCATGAAAAGAACACACCGTTGGTATTAGTAATTAACAATTTTTAGTTCTAAGCATGTCTTAAAAGTCTCCATAAGAACATGTCAATAAAACAGTGATCACTTATTTTATATAACACTTCCATAGCACTTATGAAGCAACATGCATTGTTCTAAGTGCCTTATTAACTCATTTACTCCCTAAAAGAACCAAAGGATTAGGTGTTATCCCCATATGATGAGGAAACCAGGACAGGGACATGAAGTGTAGTAACTCCCTGAGGTACAGACAAATTTTATATATAACTTGAATGAGGAGATGAAAAAGGGGAACAGGGTAAATGAAAGATCTAAGGTAATTCCAGAGCTTCAAGCATAGGTAACTAGAAGAATGTTGTTTCATTCCCATCACCAGATGAAAACAATCGTTGCTGAGAGAAGAAAGACAAGGAAGGCGGCACAGAGTTAGAAGAGAGAAGATGAAAGTGACTTTTGAACAACTTACAAAAAGGCTTATATACTATTTAAATATAATTTAAATTTAAAAATATTTAAATTTGAAGTATAATTAACAAATAGTGTTACATTAATTTCAGGTATACAATACAATGATTCAAGGTTCAACGGCTCTATATATTACACAGTGCTTATCACTCCAAGTGTATTCTCAATCCCCTTCATCTATTTCAGTCACCCCTTTTCCACTTACCCTCTAGTAATCACTAGTTTCTCCTCTGTGTTTAAGTGTCTGGGTTTTCATTTTGGTTTTGGTTTTTTTGCTCATTGTTTCCTCTTTTCTTTGTTCGTTTGTTTCTTAAATGCCACATATAAATGAAATTGTATGGTATTTGTATTTCTCTGACTTACACATATACACACACTGCTTCTTCTTTATCCATTCATCCATTGGTAGACTCTTGGGTTGCTTCCATATCTTGGCTATTATAAATAATGCTGCAATAAACATAGGAGTACATATACCCTTTGATATAGTGTTTCGTCTTTGGGTAAATAGTAATTACGGAATAACATAGTATTTTCATTTTTGAAGCTCTGAGGTATCTGTTTTCCATAGCAGCTGGACCAGTTTGCATTCTCACCAAGAGTGCAGTAGGGTTTCTTTTTTCTCTACATTCTGGCCAACATTTGTTATTTTGATTGTTTGATTCTAGCTGTTCCGACAGGTGAAAGGTGATATCCAATTGTGGTTCTGATCTGCATTTCCCTCATGATTAGTGATGCTGAGCATATTTTCATGTGCCTCTTGGCCATCTGTGTGTCTTCTTTGGAAAAATGTCTATTCAGGTCCTCTGTCCATTATTTAACTGGATTATTTGTTTGTTTTATGTTGAATTGTATATGTTCTTTTTATATATTAGGATATTAACCTGTCTTTGGGTATGTCATTTGTAAATATCTTCTCCTATTCAGTAGGCTGCCTTGTTGTTTTGTCGATAGTTCCCCTCACTGTGAAAAAAACTTTTAACTTTGGTGTAATCGTAATAGTTTCGTTTTACATTTCTTTCCCTTGTCTGTGGAGACATAGCTAAAAAAAAAAAAGTTTCTTCAGCCAATGTCACAGAAATTACTCCCAATGTTTTCTTCTAGGAGTTTGGTGGTTTTAGGGCCACATTTAGGCCTTTAATCCATTTTGAATTTACTTTTGTGTATGGTGTAAGAAATTGGTCCAGTCTCATTCTTTTCAAGGTAGCTGTCCAGTTTTCCCAGTACAATTTATTGAAGAGGCTGTCTTTTCCCAATCATATATTCTAGCTTCCTCTGTTGTAGATTAATTAATTCTCTAAGTGTGTTCTGGGCTATCTTATTTTATTGATCTATGTATCTATTATTTATTTATTTGTTTGTTTGTTTGTTTGTTTGTTTATTTTGGCTGCCAGTACTATACTGTAGCTCTGTAGTGTATCTTGAAATCTAGAATTCTAATACCTCCAGCTTCATTCTTTCTGAAGGTTGCTTTGGATATTCAAGGTTTTTTGTAGTTCTAACAAATTTTAGGATTCTTTGTTTTAGTTCTGTGAAAAATGCTGTTGGTATTTTGATAGAGATTGCATAAAAAGGCTTATTTTGATCATCATTGAGCATAATGAGGCTCAAAGTGCCCAAGCTTTGTAAAAGTAGAACTCAGTTGAGATGTATGATTTTTTCTTTGGTTATGTCAGCATTGGTCTGTTTAGAGAAACTTTTGTATCAATACTATAATTCCTTCTCTGTAACTAGCCCTACTCTGTGATGTAATCGATCTAAATTGGTACATCCTGGTACTTTCTCACGGTGTCTATGTTTTCCTTTTCAGCATTTAACATGTGATGTAATCATACTCATTTACGTGTTTACTGGTTAAGTGTGTGTTTCCTCCACTAGACAATTCATGAAGCCATGTGCTTCATCTCTTTTTATAGCAATGTAAATCCATTTATTAGCAGAGTTTATGGCACAAGATGAATAAATGATCCACATTTTTTCTCCTCATTAAAAACTGAAATTTTTTTTTTAATTTTTTAATGTTTTTATTTATTATTGAGAGACAGAGAAAGACAGAGCATGAGCATGGGAGGAGCAGAGAGAGGGGGAGATACAGAATCTGAAGGAGGCTTTGGGCTCTGAGCCATCAGCACAGAGCGAGTTCATGACCTGACCGACATCAGATGCTTAACCGACTGAGCCACCTAGGTGCCACAAAACTGAAATCTTTTTAATCTTATAGATTAAAAACCTGAGGTAATATCTGGGAGTTGCTATTCTTTACTGTGTTATGGACTTTTATTAGAAACCAAAGATAAGGGATAGTAGCAACTAAGTAAGCAGTGAATTTGCCAAATTAAAACATTCCTCTTCCAAGTGGTTAAAGTTTATTAACATTTCAACTTTCCAGGTTCTTGGATTAAAATATTGAAGAATAAAGAATATGGTAACATAACATTATAATAAGCAGAGGGAAAAGCATTAGCCTAGATCAGGGATATTTACGTTAAAACTAACACAAGTTAGCCTCACAGCTGGAGTGCTACCAGAAAGAAAAAGTACTTCTTGAAATGGAAAAAAAATGTGTGTTCATAAAAGTTCAAATACTTCAATCAAAGTAGAGTGCAGCATACACTAATTTTTTTCACAGATGAAAGACCCAAATAAAGTAAGCTTTAAAAAAATCAGGGTACAATAAAGGTCTGTGATCCAGAACATCTTCAATCACAGCCTCTTATTCTGCTCTGTCATCTAATTTCACCATTCTCCACTCCAGTGCCTTTGACCTTCGGAGAACAATAATGCCAATGGCTTTTACAGTTATTTGCCCCATTGTGCCACTGTAATTGAGTTCACCTAAGGACCTAATCGACATTGTATTAATAATTGTTTATGCTAGAGGTATTTTAGTCACTCTAACAAGGGTTTGTAAAATCTAATCAAGACACTTAAAAGATGCTTTGTGTTACTGATGATGAAGCAACCTTAACCACATTGAATTTTTCACTACTGTTTGAATTATAAAAATTATTTATCTTTACATTGATGTTTAGAAATAAAAACACAAAGGACATCATACTTTATTATGCTCTTTTGTCTTGAAATTAAAGGAAGAACTCCAGATGGAAGTGTTTCTACAGATATTAATGAGAAAACAATTAGCATTTTCCTTCTGATGATGAATGAAATATGCTGCGGTAATTTTAATTGTTTTATACAATCTCCAAGGTTATATCATCCCCAAATTCTCTGAATATATATTTAGCATAAACTATGTATACAGCATAGTCTCTATAAAGTAAGCATACTTGTCCATCATTAAAATCTCAAGCCGAAAGACCAAAAGGAGAAAATAATCTGCTTCTAAAAAATATGTCTCCCCCTTGTAACAAATGTCCAAACTCTTCCATATGCCACACATGAAATTTCCAGAAATATTTCCAAATATCTATGTATCCAAATATCTATGTAAAAGAGCAGTTTCATGTTATTTCCTTATTTATTATTTTTTATTTGCTTCAAATGATACTCTACACAAAGAAATCAGTCATAGAGTATCGTGGACAGTTTCATTCTTTAATTTAATTTTATTTATCCACTCAACTCAAATTTTTAAATGTACTTGTTAATTTGAAAAATTCACCCTAACATCTAAGTAGGCTTTGACCTTATAGACTGGCAAGGGCTTTCTCCCAGTCAGGCCAAGATCTGAATAATCACTGAGAAAGTTTTTGTGTCCTGACCCTGGTGAGCCTGCAGATGAGAATACCTATGAGCAGTCTGTCTAATATCATAGTGCATCAGTCCAACCCTAAAGATAACTCTTGTGAAGGTGTGAGTGCAGAATGACAGTAGGCTGAATGTTTCTCGTCAATTATCCCTTGCCCCCTTTCTATACATGAATCACCTTTGTCAGGCAACCATTCATCATACATTGCCCCAATGATAAAGATGAGATGTTTTTATCCGCTCTCTTCTACTTCACAGTAAACTGTTACTCACGTTTTATCTCTATGGTTTGTCCATGTTCTTTTTTTCCAACTGTGTGAGACGCCTGCCATGTCAGTCACGTGTATTGCTCATCACCCACCACACACTAAACTCATCTATCCCTCTCCGTGTTTTAAGTGCACTTTGCCCTAAAACTTATTTCCATCCTAATACCCTGATCCGAAATGTCTATCATTTTTACCTTTACTCCGTACAGAGTTTACCATCCCTCAAAGCCAAGAACAAGTTCACTTCTACTATTTCTTCTCCAAGTTCAGTCTATACCAATTATGCTTACTCTAATTTTAGTCACTACTTTGAAATTCAGCACATAACTGTTTTTTAATTGTTTCAAATCCACTGGATCACTACCTAACTGAACTATGAGGTCGCCCAGGCCATGGCCCATGTTTTGTGCTTCCTGGTACCTGCAATTTGGTTACCAGCAGTGCTGGATGTCATATTGAACGGACAGGCTTATCACTGAACTGATTTTTCATGCTGGCAACTGAACAGAAAGTAGAAAACCACCCAGTAAAGACAGAGACATGTGGACAGTAACTTTGTACTGTCATTGCTAGGATAAGAAGAGTAGTGAAATCCCTATGTTTGCCTACTCAAATATCTACGAAATTACAGTGTTAACAACCACAATTACAATATCACTAGCATTTGCTAGGCTCCTACTTTGTGCCAGGTTCTAAACCAGGGGCTTAATATATAAATCATTTCATTTAGTAAGAATAACAGCTATTAGGCAGGTGTCCTTACTTCCATTTTACAGATCAGGAAAGGAAGTCTTAGAAAGAGTAAGGAACTTATTAAAGACCATTCCAGAGGTATAAGAGGTAGAACTTGAATAAAAACTTCTGGTCTGACTTGAAAATTTTTTTGCCACAGTAGTCTAGGAAGAGTTTAGGCCCTCTCAAACTTCTAAGAACTATGTATCTGTTCATTAAAACACTAATCACCCACCAAAATTACCTGTAAGTAATTTATGAGTTCTACACTATTAGAAAACAAGTATTATTCAATCAAACCTTGCTGAGTGTCTAGACACTGTAAAGCATACAAGTAATTAAAATAGATAATCCTTACAATTAAGAAATGAAATTTAGATGATTGGCAAGAAATCAAAAGATAATAAAATAAACAATGTCTTAAAGCAATATGTCATGTGTCTAAGATATGATACCATGAGTTTTTATAGGGGGGTAATTTTCTCTTTTTTAAGTTTTTACTTCAATTCCAATCAGTTAATATACAATATAATATTAGTTTCAGGTGTATAATAGAGTGACTCAATATTTCCATATAATACATGGTGTTTATCACAGCAAGTGCACTCCTTAATGCCCATCACCTATTTAACCTATCCCCCCTCCCACCTCTCCTCTGGTAACCATCAGTTTGCTCTCTATAGTTAACAGTCTGTTTTCTAGATTGCCTCTCTCTCTTTTTTTTCCCTTTGCTCATTTGTTTTGTTCCTTAAATTATACATATGAGTTAAATCATGGGGTATTGTCTTTCTCTGATTGACTTATTTCACTTAGTATAATACTCTCTAGCTCCAATCCACATCATTGTAAATGGCAAGATTTCAATCCTTTTTATGGCTTAGTAATATTTCATTGTGTATATATTATATATGTATATATACACACACATATACACATATATGTATACACACATACAACCTCACCTTATCATCAGTCGATGGACACTTGGGCTGTTTGTATAATTTGGCTATTGTATAAACGCTGCTACAAACATCAGGGTGCATACATTCTTTTGGATTTGTATTTTTTCATTCTTTGGGTAAATAGGTAGTAGTGCAACTGCTGGATCGTAGCGTAGTTCTACTTTTTAATTTTCTGAGGAACCTCCATACAGTTTGGTACAGTGGTTTCACCAGTTTGCATTCCCAGCACAGTGCAAGAGGGTTCCCCTTTTTCTACATCCTCGACATCTCCTGTTGTCTCCTGTGTTCTTGATCTTAGCCATTCTGGCAGGCGTGAGGTAATATCTCATTGTAATTTTGATTTGCATTTCTCTGATGATGAGCGATGTCAAGCATCTTTTCATGTCTGCTGGCCATCTGTATGACTTCTCAGGAGAAATATCCATTTATCACTTTTGCTCCTTTTTATTGGATTATTCGTTTTGGGTGTGTCAAATTTTATATATATATTTTTTATTTTTTTAACGTTTATTTATTTTTGAGAGACATAGAGACAGAGTATGAGCAGGGGAGGGGCAGAGAGAGAGGGAGACACAGAATGTGAAGCAGGCTCCAGGCTCTGAGCCATCAGCACAGAGCCCGATGCGGGGCTCGAACTCACAGACCGTGAGATCATGACCTGAGCCGAAGTCGGCCGCTTAACCAACTGAGCCACCCAGGCACCCAAATTTTATATATTTATATGGGGGTAATTTTCGTTGCAGGCTGAAGACTTAAGTAACTAGGTGGACTGAGAAAGATATTGGAAAATGAATGGAAAGCACTTCTATCATAAGAACGGAAGGCCTCAGAGTTGGGGGTAGGAGTTCTGCCTAAGTCCAGTTCTTCTGGTTCAGATTATATTCTAAAAACACACTTGATGAAAGGAGAGAGTGCACACAGAACATGATGGAAAGCAGGCTGGAAAGATGTCCCAAGAAAAGAGAAATTAAAGCCCTGCTAGACTAGTGTGGTAGGAAAATTTGGAATTAAAAGGATTTTCTCTGTGCATGTTTCACTTCTTTCCAATTCTTTCTTTTCCTTTTCCTCCTGGGCCCTTTCCTTTAGAGGTCTTTGGAGATATGTTTCATTTATGTTTTTTTGTAAGTTTCCAGCCAATTATAAACTTTGACATTGTTTATCATCATATATACCCCATTTCTCTCTCCTCCACCTCCTTCCTTAGAAAGAAACTTCCTTCAAAAAAACCTTTTTTCAACAAATGAAATAAAAGCTTTTTGCAAGGACAAAATCATCAGACAACATGATGTAGAAATGTAGTCACAGGTTTTGAAGCAGATAGAGTTAGATTTGACTCCAGCCCAACCATTTAATGGCAAGTCCTTTACATAATATGCCAATAGGGAAAAAAGATAACTACTTGACAAGATTGATGTGAAAATTAGAAATTACATATGCAAAGCACCAGTTTTACAACATAGTAAACATAATATTAGCTCTGAGTATTATCATTTCTTCAACATTCATGTCAAAAGTTTATATTTCATATTAGCAACTCTCCTTCTTGTTGCAGTATAGCAATAAGGAAAAACAAAACACGATAGTATATATGCCATCAAGAAACTTACATGCTACTTAGGGAGATAAAAAACAATCAGACAAGAAACATGTAATGAATATTAGCCGTGAATGTTGAGAAGAAAAATAATACAGGCTAAGAGGACATAAGATAGGTTAGGGGTGTGGACAGTGCAGATAAGGTGGCCAGGTAAGTCCCAATATATGAATTTGTTCTTAATGAAGAAGATAGCATATGTAAAAACATGTTATATAAAATATTTTTCAACAAAGTAATGATTTGGAAATAGTTTTGAATACTGTAAAATATTACCAATTAGATAAGAATTTATTTCAAAAAGATAAATCACAGAGGATCCATCCAAGCACTTCTGGATAATAAGTATTTTATCAATGGCTAAAAGATGAACAATATTAGGTCTATAGTGTTTGAAAATCATCACTAACAAGGATTAATGGAGAAACAAAAACAAATTGTTTTTGAAAGTGTAATTTCAGCCAGTGAAAATTTTTGATACTTTCCAAGTATCTACTTTGTGTTTTCTCAAGAATTATTAAATAAAATGAATTGAGAACTACCCTTATTATGTGGTGGTTAAAAGAGAAGGTTCAGGAAACAAAATATCTGGATTCCCAAGCTCTGATTTTTCTGAGCTGTATGGTCTAGCATACACAACTTGTAGGTTACTTTTTTGATGATGCCAATTTTGTGGAAATTTCATTTTCTGAAAAGTTCAAAATACTCTCTGGAGAATTATGTAACCCCTTTGGAAATAAAGTAGTAATATATGCACATACTAAGATGAACCACAATTCATCTGTAATTCAATTTTCTGCTTAGCTAAAAAATGCAAAGAAAATAATGGTCTATAAAAAGAGTAATTAGGGTAGATTTTTTTCTAAGGTCTTTTTGAAAACTAATTATATGTTCTTTAATTTATTTTTTATAATATGGTCCACCTTGTTTACAATTAATTTGTTCAACTTAAACTTTAATATCTGGAAAATGAATGGAAAGCAACCAACTAGAAATAAAAATAAAATTTAAAAAATATTATATTTATTATTTATCTTTGACAGACTTAGTTTCTTTTACAAAGTGACATAACTAGATACCATCGGGTTATATACAATAATCCTGTTTGATTTTAGGTAATTCCCCCTTATCAAACTGTCTTTTTTAAATAAAGGAAGTGTATGTAACATACACATATGTGGATGAATGTATACATTATAGCTAAGAACATGGCAAAACAATAACACTTTAAGTCAACATGTTAATATTATTTCAAGCAATCAATAAGCTATCAACAATTTTGTACCATTTAAAAAATCTGATAAACTAATAGGTTCTCATTTCAAGAGAAATACCTACTTGGTACTCAAGTAGCTTGCATTTGAAATAAAATAACAACCTTCTGAGCAGTCAGAGAAGAATAAGGGAATGATAATTGTTTCAAGTTACTTTTCTAAAACTGAGTACTAGTAAAGGCCTCTTTAAGATTATGCTCCACATTGTAATTTCTAGAATCATCCTTCTGTACTATAAAATATGATACGAACATATTAGAATGCTCCACATTCGAATTTCTAGAGTCAACCTTCTGTCCTATAAAATATGATACAAACAGAATACAGGGACTCATCCTCTAGCTAATGCACTGTTTAGAGACATACTAACTTTGGATAAGACACATGGCCATGAGGACATGAGAAAATCTAAGCACTGCAGAAGCAAACACATAATTTGTTCCTTGATTTATTACATCTTTGGCAGGCAACGCTCCAAGCTTCCATGCATATATGGGCAATTGGGGCATCCGTGATGAAGTGCTGTTGACAGAAGTATGGCCCGTGGTAACATGATTGCTATAATAAGGAAGCATGGTAAGTCAGACAGCTGTATCAATGGCTATTCTCTGCTTTGATATTTCAAAATGTCAACGCGCCATCACAAACTGTCAGGGGAAGAAATGTAAAGATGTGGGGAGAGAAAAGAACACTTCTATCTGCAGTTCTTTAATCAAGTCATTGTTCAAGATGTCCCTCATCACAGGTAGAAAATACATGTAGTTCTGCTACTTTTTGAAAAATAAGGATTTCACCGAAAGCTGAATGTCAAGTTCATCAGTCTTATTTTAAAATCATCATTTATCTTGGCTCGTAAGATATTATAATTTAACCCTGCTAGGTCCTTCTTGGCAATACATAAGAATTTATAAATATCACTTCACATAAGCACTTACATTCCAATAATAAAAAAATACATCAGAGAAATCAGAAAAAGTCTTAACATTAGGCTGAATTTAGTTATTTTATTCCTGAAGACCTAAAAATAAGGGAGAAATTAATTTAGCACACCCATTTCACATTTTGATTCTATGTATCCTATCGGGTAAAAAAAAAAAAAAAGTACCTTAACGAAATGACTAACTGCTCCTTATTTGACTCATTTTCTTTTCCTAGTTTCTTTCTCTATGCTCAATTTATCAAATATTGAACTTTAAAGTATTAATGACTTGTGCAGTAATAACTTCTAAGTAAACAACATATTTACTACTTATAATATATGCAGTACATTTCATCAATCCTTCCATTAAGGAATTAGTCCACATAATAAAATACAAAGTATATTATAAAAGAAAAATTATCAACAACACACAACCAACAAATTATACAGCAGTTAAGATCACTTCATAAGGGAAGTATCTTGCTTTTACATGTATATAGTACATAAATGCATTCATAGGTTAGTCTAATGTGCTGTACCAAATATAAATTTGTGTATTTTCTCAATCAGAGTTAGAGATTTTTCTAACCAGTTATATTTTTTCCTGGAAAAGACAAAAAAAAAAAAAAAAAAGAATGCTACATGAACAGTAATTTAGTTCCGGAGGTTTAATAGAATGGCCAAAGTAAGCCTGAAAATACTGAAGCATTTAGTTGTATATGGAAATACAAAGAAATCATTAAATATTGTTACATTCTATGACAAGAACTATGACTGTTCTGAAAATTCAATCAGGTTTCCTTGTCAGTCCAATAATGATAATTTTAACATGTTCATAGAAAAAAACCCAGCAAACCATGGTATTGCACTCAGCAAACAGAAAGAAGCCAAACGCTGTCTATGATTTAGAAAACACAAAGTATATTTACTATTTCTTTATGTTTTCAACTCTATTGTACTTAAGTAAAAGGACAATTTTTTTAATGCTATAAAAATTCATATATATAGCACTCTGCTTTTTTATAGTCTTTCACATTAACTTACCCAACAGCATTGCACTTGCTGCTAATGAAAAGAGAGCAGGCTGTACAAATCTTCTTAAGTCTCCTGTGGCAAGAAAACTATTATAGAAATGAATAGAAGGAAGTTTCTGGAGCTTTTCTCTTGCCTTTTTGTTTTACCAAAGGCTGTTAGGATCACACTGAGAAGTGTCAAAGCTGAATAAACCACTGGCAATTGGGTTTATACCCTTTGGGCAGTCAGGCTTTCATAGGGGATGATTCGACTTTGTCCAAGCACCAATATATTAGAAACAATGTGAAAACTCCCAGAGACTGGAGCCTGGCTTATAACTGTAGACAAAGAGGCACTTTGCTGCTGGTGGTTTGCAAGGGAGGGTTTGTCAGAGAGAGTTAATTCGAGCAGCCCGAAATTACATCAACCCCAGACATCTAAGTATTGTTAATCTGCAGCTTTGTACATTGTATTTTTGAAGCCGTTCAGCTGCAGGGTGGGAGAAAAACTGGGTTTACAGAATCATTAAGAAATGTGAATTTTTTAAACTCTCATCTTTAACAAGAAAACATTCATTACATTTTATGGGTTGAGGTGGGAGGCATGGCTTCCACGTTCTCTCTTGGAAATTATTTGAAAGTCAAAATCAAATTATTAAAATATAGATAGAAATGTAAGTTACTTGTGAGGTCAAGACTTTCACCTTTATTTCACAGATGAGTATAGATGAGTATTTCATGTAAGTTACAGAAATCTCATTTATATAGAAAATCCTACGACTATAGTATCAATATGAATAATTTGAAATTCTTGTTTATCATCACTTTACACATAGGCAGACTCTTAGACAATATACATTATCATGTTAAGAATTCTCAAATGTTGGCTCACAACTGGGTGGCTCAGTTGTTTAAGTGTCCAACTCTTTTTTTTTTTAATTTTTTTAACATTTATTTATTTTTGAGAGACATAGAGACAGAGTATGAGCAGAGGAAGGGCAGAGAGAGAGGGGGACACAGAATCTGAAGCAGGCTCCAGTCTATGAGCTGTCAGCACAGAGCCCGACGCGGGGCTCGAACTCACAAACCGTGAGATCATGACCTGAGCTGAAGTCAGACGCTTAACCAACTGAGCCACCCAGGCACCCCTAAGTGTCCAACTCTTGATTTTGGCCCACGTTATCACCTCATGATTCCTAAGTTCGAGCCCTGCATCGGGCTCCATGCTGAAAGTGCAGAGCCTGCTTCAGATTCTCTCTCTCTCTCTCTCTCTCTCTCTCTCTTTATCCTTGCCCCTCTCCTGTTTGTGTGTGTGTTGTCTCTGTCTTTCAAAAAAACAAACAAACTTTAAAAAACTCAAATGTTCAATGCATAAATTCAGTGACTCTCTACGAATGTACATATCATATAGAAAGAATCAGAGAAAGAGAGACAAGGGATTGTTTCTATGCCATGAAGGCACTGGCTGGCATGAGAAAATGGTATCTGACTTCACAGAGTTTATGAATATATTTCTACTCTATAATATTGTCTGGACTTACAAAAAAAGTTTATATCCTACCCTGATATATAACCTATATATGTACAATGCACATTTATGGTGAGATTCATGTTAGTTGTATGTTTTCTTCAAGGAAGAGCTAAAATTTAAAGTCTCGTTCTCCTTGTGTGAACTCTGCCAACTCATTTAAAAACTGAATTTCAACTGCTATAAAACAGAAAAAATAGTAACTACTTCGAAGACTGTGTCAATATTAAATTAATTTGCTCATGGCGAGGAATATGACATAAAGAAAGTTGAACAAATGTAGATTTTTCCTGGACTCAGAATTTTACATGATAGCAAAAATTTATCCTAAAAAACATATTTCGTGCTTATATTAAACTGTGTATTTGCTCAATGATCTCATGCCTCATTGATGTACCATCTTACTTATACCCTTAACTAGACTGCTCATATTAAACCTGTACCACTAGATTGTTAAACTTTGTGAAAATACCTTAAAAGAAAAGATATTAAAATATCTTCACTGTGGTATCAAGTTTATGACCTGGTACTGTGTGTTTATTCCAGAAACACAAGTAACTACGCTTCATTTCCTCTTTAAGGAATTCACATTAATAAGAAAAAATCTCACATTTTGCATTGTGCTGCTCAATTTTAAGAGCTCTCTAAAAACTTAAAAAATCAGTTCACAGTAATATGAATTTAAGCTCAATCCAGTAATCATCTCTTAATTTTACTTAATGGAGTGTGTATATTCACACGGCAAATTAGTTGATTTAGCTGACCCCTGCTCAGTTCATGGATCAGTTCACCAAGCGTATTTATGTATTTCTCCAAAGTCATACACCGGCGAACCACAAAATTAGGATCTCTTATTTTGTGGATGCACTGGTTCCTTGATTTTCTGACTTTTCTCTTTTCACTTAACTATTTCCTTCCTTTCTTTAAAATGAAATAACTAGACGGGTTAGAGCTCTAAGATGGCAGTATGGAGAAACCTTGAACTCACCTCCTCCCATGAACATACCAAATCTATACCTATATAGAGAGCAGTTCTTACTGAATAACTGAAAGCTGATTGATAGAGGATACAAATGATAGATGGAACACACAAAGAAAAGTTGGAGAGATGGAGACATGGTAACGATGGGAACCCAACCACATAGACGACAATCTACAGTAGGGTGGGATATCACTTAGGGCCTGCACATAGACTCACCTGCCCTGGAGCACAGAAACAAACAAACAAAAACAAACAAACAAAAACAATACAAAACAAACAAAAAACAGCAGTTCGATGGGCAATTAGACTATACATTAAGGAAATCCATTTACTAATCCTAGAGCAAATACCAAACACGTAGGTCACCATTGAAGCTTACTTGAGGATCAGAGGCCTTGGTAATTGCCGTTTTTATATCTCCCCTCAACCTTGATAGTGTGGGCAGGAGCAGGTTCCAAGTGCTCTAGCCACCCTGCTATGGCCACCTCAGTATGCCTTGGGTCCTGCCCTACATCAGCTCCAGCTGTCCACCTAAGGTAGCCTTGGTATGGCATGCCCTGGGACCCGACCTGTGCTTACCCTAGTTCCAGCCATCCCACATTATGGTACACTCCAGGACCCTACTAGCTGGTACCTAACCCAGCCATTCTACCAAGGCAGCCCTGGTATGGTGGGCCCTGGAACACTCTGAGCCCAAGTCTGTTCCAACTCCAACCAGTCATTGTGCCAAGATATCCCTGGTATGGCACACACCCTGGCCTGTACCTACTCCAGCCCACCAAGGAGACCCTGGCACCACATGCCCCAGGACCTTCCTGGCTTGTGCCAAATCTAGCCTATTCCACCGAGGCAGCCCTGGTGCATCAGCCCAAGATTTCCTAGACTGAGCCCGTTACAGTTCCAGCCATCCCATCAGGGAAGTCATTGAGCCATACTCCCAGGAATTCCACAACCCGAATCCACTTCAGCTCCAGCCCACCTGCCAAAGCCAGGAACATGCACTCTACAAAGGGGATGCCCCTACAGAAGTCCACTCCTTCAAGACTGATAGACATAGCTGATCCACCTAATTCATAGAAACAAATACAAGAAGTCAAAAACAAACAACACAAACAAACCAACAAAAAACAAAACAAACCAACAAAAAAACAAGAAGACAGAGGAATATGTTCCAAGAAAAAGAATAAAATATGACCCCAGAAAGAAAACTAATGAAATAGAGATAAGTAATGTACCTCATAAAGAATTCAAAGTAATGGTCATAGAGACAGTCAGTGAACCTTGGAGAAGAATGAAGGAACCTAGTAAGAGCTTCAACAAATAATTAGAAAATATAAGAAAGGACTAACCAGAGTTGAAGAATAAAATAAACAAAATGAAAAATACAGGAAAGGGAGTCAGAAACAGATTATGTGATACAGAAGAACATATCAGCAACCTAGAAAACAGGCTAGTGAAAAAAAAAAAAAAACAACACCCAATCAGAACAGTAAAAATAAATAAATAAATAAATAGGATAGCTTAAGGGACTTTGGGACAACATCAAGCATACTAGTATTCACATTATAGAACTCCATGTGAAGAATAGACAGTAAGAGACAGAAACTTATTTGAAGAAATAATTGCTGAAAACTTCCCTAATTTGGAGAAGGAAACAGACATTCTGGTCCATGAAGCAAAGAGAGTCCCAAATAAGATGCATCCAAACAGATCCACACCAAGACACAATATAATTAAAATGGCAAAAGTTCAAGATAAAGAGAGAATCTTAAAGAATATTAAATCTTAAATCTCTTGAAAGCAAGAGAAAAGCAATGGTCACATACAAGGGAAACCATATTAGATTATTACCTGATTTTTTTTACCAGAAAATTTGGAGGCCTGAAAGGAGAAGGAGGATATATTTAAAATGCTGAAAGGGAAAATTTACAACCAAGAATACCCTAGATGGCAAGGTTACCATTTGGAACTGAAGGAGGAATGAACAGTTTTTCAGACAAGCAAAAAATAAATGAATTAATCATCAGCAAATGGGTCTTATAATAAATTTTAAAAAAAATCTCACCAGTGGGGTGCCTGAGTGGCTCAGATGGTTAAACATCCAACACTTGGTCTCAGCTCAGGTCATGATCTCACAGTTTATGAGTTTCAGCCCTGCATCATCTCCATGCTGACAGTGTGGAGCCTGCTTGGAATTCTCTCTCTCCCTCTCTCTGACCCTCCCCCACTAGCTCTCTCGGTCTCTCTCTCAAAATAAATAAATAAATTTAATAATATAAAAAAATCTTACTGGTAAATGCAAATATATTAAAGGCAGTACATCAGCCACTTAAAAAACTAGCATAAAGATTAAAAGACAAATATTGTAAAATCACCTATAACTATAATACGTGGTTTAGGGATATAAAAAATAAAAAGATATTAAATATGTCGAAAACAAAACGTTGAGGAAAGAGACTACAAGTGTAGTGCTTTTAGAACACTTTTCAACTTAAGCGATTATATATATACCTCATAATAACGATAACTCATAAAACTGTAATAGAAAAAAATAAAGAAAAAGGAAACCAAATATAATACTAAGAAAATTGCCAAGCCATGACACAAGAGACCAAGAGAGGAAGAAAGGAACAGAGAAGAAATACAAAGACAACACAAAAAAAAATTAACAAAATTGGAATAAGTACATACTTATCAATAATTACTTTAAATATCAATGTACAAAATGCTCAAATAAAAAGACATAGGGTAGGTGAATGGATAACAAACATGAGCCATTTATATGTTGTCTATAAGAGATTTTAAATCTAAAGATACACAAGACTGAAGGTAAGGGATCGAGAAAGATATTCTATGAAAATAAAAGCATAATAAAAGCTGGACTAGCAACACTCATATCAGACAAAATAGGTTTTAAAACAAAGACTGTAAGAAAAGACTAGGAAGGGCACTATAGAATAATAAAAGGGTCAATCTAAAAAGATATATACCATTCATAAATATTTATACACCCACTATAGAATCACCTAAATATATAAAGCAAATTTTAACAGTCATAAAGGAATACATTGACAGTAATAAATAAGAACAGTAGGGACTTTAACATTCACATCAATGAATAGGTCATCTAGAAAGAAAATCACTAAGGAGACATTGTCCTTAAATGACACATTAGACCAGATAGACTTAACATTTCATACAAACCATTTCATCCCCAAACTGCAGAACATGCGTTCTTTTCAAGTGCACATATAATATTCTCCAGGATATATTAATCACATGTTAGGCCTTAAAACAAATATCAGTAAATTCGAGATGATTGAAATCATATAACACATCTTTTGTGCCCACAAAGGCATGAAATTAGAAATCAATTACAAGAAAATAAAACTGGAAAAAAAAAAAACCCTACAAACACTTGAAGAATAAATATGTTACTAAAAAACAAATGGGGTCAACAAAGAAATTAAAAATGAAATCAATAAATATTTGATAGAAATTAAAATAGAAACAAAACTTTAAAAAAAAACTAGGAATCAGCAAAAGTAGTTTTAAGAGGGAACACTATAGCAATAAAGCCTACCTCAAGAAATAAGAAAAATCCAAATAAATAATTCATACATCTAAAGAAACTAAAAAAAAATGCAGAACATACAAAGCTCAAAGTTAGTAGAAGGAAGGAAATAATAAAGATCAGAGCACAAATAAATTCAATAGAGACTATAAAAAAATCAATGAAGCCAAATATTGGTTCTTTGAAAAGATAAACAAAATTGATAAATCTAAAACCAGACTCATCAAGAAAAGAGAATGCCCAATAAATAAAATCAGATATGAAGGAGAAGTTATAACTGATACCATAGAAATACAAAGGATTTTAAGAGACTACTACAAATAATTATATGTCATAGACTGACAACCCTAGGAATAATGGATAAATTCCTAGAAATATTCAACCATTCAAGACTGAATCATAAAGAAATAGAAAATCAGAATAGACTGATTACAGTAATGAATTTTAATCAGTAGTTAAACTCCAAACAAAAAAAAAAAATCCAGGATGAGATGTCTTCACAGGTGAATTCTATTAAATATTTAAGGAAAAGTTACTACCTATCCTTCTCATATTATTTCAAAATTTTTTTGGAAACTCATTTCACGAGGCCAGCATTACTTTGATCCAAAAACTAGACAAAGACCCCACAAAAATAGAAAATTACAAGCAAACATCATAGATGCAAAAATCCTCAACAAAATATTAGCAAGCTAGATTCAATAACATATTAAAAGGATCATACACCACAATTAAGTGGAATTTATTTCAGGGATGCAAGAATAGCTAAACATTTTCAAATTCATCAGTGTGATGCACCACGCAACAAAATAAGGGATAAAAATGATATGATCATCTCAATCAATATAGAAGAAGTATTTGACAAAATTCAACATTCACTTATGAAAACTCTTAACAAAGTGACTATAGAGAGAAACTACCTTGATATAACAAAGGCCATATATAACAAACCAACAGCTAACCTAATACTCAATGGTGAAAGGACTAAATCTTTAATATCAGAAACAAGACAGGGATTTCCATTCTCACTACTTTTATTTAACATAGTGCTAAAAGTTCTAACTGTATCAAGAAAATGAATAAAAGGTATTCAAATTTGAAATGAAGAAGTAAAACCGTCACTAATTTCAGATGACATGATACTATATAGATAAACCATAAAGACTTGACCAAAACAACTATTAGAACTAATAAACAAAATTAATAAATAATAAATAATAAAACAAATTTCCAAAATATGGAAACAAAATTAAAAACAGAAATATGTTGCATTTCTATACACAACTAATGATCAATCCGATAGAAAAATTAAAAAGACAATGCCTTTTATAATTATATCAAAAAGAATGAAATGCTGAGGAATACATTTAACCAGGGAGATAAAAGACTTGAACACTGAAAACTATAAAATATTGATTAAAGAAATTTAAGATGATACAAATATATGAAAAAATATACCAGGTTCATGGATGGTAAGAATTAATTTTAAACCACCCAAAACAATCTATAGATTCGACGCAATTCTATGAAAATACCAATAGCATTTTTAACTGAACTAGAACAAAGACTTCTAAAATTTGTATGAAACTACAAAAGACCTTGCATAGCTAAAGCCAAACTGAGAAAGATGAACAAAAGTAGAGGTATTATACTCCATGATTTCAAATTAAACTTCAAATCAAGGGTAATCAAAACAATATTGTACTAACATGAAAATAGACCAATAGATCAATGGAATCCAATAAAGAGTCCACATAAAACTCCATGCATATATAGTCAATTAATCTATGACAAAGGAGGCAAGAATAAACAATAGTGGATAAGTCTCTTAAATAAATATTGTTGGGAAAACTGAAGAGCTACATGCAAAAGAACGAAGCTAGATCACTATCTCATTATTATATACAAAAAATAAATTCAAAATGGATTAATGATTTGAATGTAAGATGTGAAACCATAAAACTCCGAGAAAACAGAGGCAGTAAACACTATGACATTGATTTTAGCATTATTTTTTGGATTTATATTCTTAAATGAGGGCAACAAAAGCTAAAATAAAGAAATGGGGTTACATCAGACTAAACATATTTTCCACAGCGGAGGAAACCATCAACAAAACAAAGGGCAACCTATTGAATGGAAGAAGATATTTGCAAATTACACACCTGATATGAGGTTAATATCCAAAATATATAAAGAACTTACATGACTTTTATTCAAAATGAATAATGAATTTGTGTAATTTTTATTATAAGAGCTCTTTTATGCATTTTTCAAATTTTTTAAAATTGCTATTTCCATGAACTTTATGTGTTCACTGATTTAACTTTCTTGCTATCTATCTTCTGTATTTCTGTTGATGCAGAAATATATCAATCTTTTCTTTAACTGATTCAGTCATTAGTGCTATGTTTAGAAAGGCCCTTCCCAAGCCAGAATTATATACTTATCAATTTTTAACTTTAGAATCATATTTTGTTATATTTGAACCAATATTACCCCTAGGATTAATTTTATCACATTATATGAAATAAATATCTAATTATTGTTTTTAATTTTTAAATAATTTGAAAAGTGTGCTTTTTATCTCCTGATTTAAGATACTATCATTATAATTAATTTTCATATAAATTTGTGTCTAATTCTGAACATTCTATTATATTTCATTAATGATCTACGTATTTCTGTCAGTATCGCACTGTTACAATTACTAATGCTTTATAGCATCTGATAGTTGAATCCATCCTCATTACTCTTCTTTTACAAAACTAGGTTTACTTTCTCATTTGTTAATTAAATCAATAAATTTTATAACTGTCCCTAATCTAAAAAATATCTATTGAGATATCAATTTAATAAAAAAAAGGCTTTTCAATATTTAGTCTATGACACAAAATATGGGAGGGTGGGCCAACTTCCTGGTAAAACTAAGCCCCCCCTTCTTTCTCCTTTTTTGACAATTCTTTTCATTGCTCACATAGATATTGATTTCCTACTTTGAAATTCCTTCAACCCTTAAAAGTTTTTATTTTATATGAAGTCTTCAATTTCACTGAAGTTTTTAAATACTATATGTTGATATTACTATCCTATATCACAATTCTAATATATATTTGTGTCATTTTCATCCTGAAAAATACTAGATTTTTATATACTTTTGAGCATGTTAGTAGGCTCTTTCCACTATTTCTAATATTTACTTTCCATGTAAATACTCTTCTTTAAATGTGGAGCTGTTGGTACACTGACAGTCTTTATTCTGGTCATATTTTTATTCTTTACTAAAATAAACCCTCTACATATTTGTTTTCTTGATATATAATGTCTTTTCCAAATTCCTGACGTTCTTCTCCCTCTCAGGTTTATAATTCTTTTATTTAGGTCTCATAAAAATGAAAGAAAGGAAAACTTTCCATTTCTGTAACTTGTGCCTAGGAGATATCAAACTGAATGTTATGTTTCTGCAAAACGTTATAAACAGCTGAGACTGTCAAAGAACCATGAATTTTGAGGGACCTCAGTATGTCAGATCATGGGTGGACTGGAGATTTTCTTTAGCAAGGAAATTTGGGACTTGTGTCAATCAGTCAATGACTTCATACCTTCTTAGAATTTTCCTTCCAGAACGTTGTCTTCAGTCTTTTGATAGGGTAAGCATGATGGAACCCCATTCTACTTAGGTCTTAAATATGCTGACTTTCAGCCAATGTTTTGTAGTTTTAAGAGAACAGGTCTTTCACCTTTTTGATTAGGTTTATTCCTAGGTATCTTATTGGTTGGGTGCAGTTGTAAATGGGATCAATTCCTTGATTTCTCCATTTCTGCCAGGTTGTCCAATTTGCTGGCATTTGGTTTTTCATAATATTCTCATAATTGTTTGTATTTCTGTGCTGTTGGTTTTTATTTCTCCTAATTTCCTTGGTCTTTTCTTTTTGAAAACCTGGCTAGAGGTTTACCAATTTTATTAATTTTTCTAAGAAATAGCTCCTGGTTTCTTCGATCCAGTCTATTGTTTATTTAGTTTATATATCATTTAATTCTGCTCTAATCTTTATGATTTCTTTCCTTCTACTGGATTTATGCTTCATTTGTTGTTCTTTTTCTAGCTCCTTTAGATGTAAGGTTAGGTTGTTTGAGATATTTCTTTCTTCTCAAGGTAGGCCATTAGTGTTATATAAATCCCTCTTATATAACTGCACCCCAAAGGTTTAGCTGCACCCCAAAGGTTTTGGATGGTTGTGTTTTCATTTTCATTTGCTTTCATGTATTTTATAATTTTTTCTTTGATTTCCTGGTTGACCCATTCACTGCTTAGGAGCATATTGTTTAATCTGCATATATTTGTGATCTTTCCAATTTTTTTCTTGTGGATGACTTCTAGTTTCATAGTGTTGTGGTCAGAAAAGGTGCATGGTATGATTTCAATCTTTTTGATTTGCTGAGCGCTGATTTATGACCTGGAAATGATTTATTCTGGAGAACATACCATGTGTACTCAAAAAAAAATGTGTATTCTGTTGTTTTAGGATAGAATGTTCTGAATATATCTGTTAAGTTTAACAGGTCTAGCGTGTCATTCAACGTCATTGTTTCCTTGTTTCTTTTCTGTTTAGATGATCTCTCCATTGAAGTAAGTGGGGGGTTCAAGTTCCCTAGTATTACTGGATTATTATCAATTAGTTCCTTTATGTTTGCTATCAATTGTTTTACATATTTGGGGGTTTCCATGTTGGGTGCATAAATATTTACGATTATTAGGTTTTCTTATTCTAAAGGATTATCCCCTTTATTATGATGAAATGCCATTTTTATCTCTTGTTACAGTCTTTGTTTTAAAGTCTAGTTTGACAAATATAAGTATTGCTACTCTGGCTTTTTTTTTTTTTTTTGACACTCATTTGCATGACAAATGTTTCTCCACCCCTTTCTTTTTTTTTAAATTTTTTAATGTTTATTTAATTTTTGAGAGACAGAGATGAGTGGGGGAGGAGCAGAGAGGAGACAGAATCTGAAACAGGGTCCAGGCTCTGAGCTGTCTGCACAGAGCCCAATGCGGGCTCGAACTTACAAACCATGAGATCGTGACCTGAGCTGAAGTCAGACGTTCAACTGACTGAGCCCCCCAGGCGCCCCCATGCCCTACTTTCAATCTGCACGTGTCTTTAGGTCTGAAATGAGTCTCCTATAGGTGGCATATAATTGGTTTTATTATTTTCTCTAATCAATTCTGACACCCTATGTCTCTTTACTGGAGCATTTAGTCCATTTATATTCAAAGTAATTATTGATAAATACGTATTTATTTCCATTTTATTGATTGTTTTGTTGTTGTTTCTGGAGATTTTCTCTGATTCTTTCTTGTCTTTGCCTGGTGTTTGCCTTGTCTTTGTCTTGGTGTTAGCCTGCTTTTACTGATTTTGATGGGAATTCTCTGTGCATCTTGGATTTGGATACCTATTTTCTTCCAGATTAGGGAAGTTTGTAGCCATTATTTCCTCAAATAAATTTTCTTCCCCCTTTTCTCTCTCTTCTTCTTGGACTCCTATAATATGTGTTCTATTACATTTGATGGAGTCACTGAGTTCCCTAAGTTGATTCTCCTGTTGCATAATTCTTCTTTCTCTCTTTTCTTCAACTTCATTATTTTTCATTATTTTGTCTTCTAGGTCACTAATTTGTTCCTCTGATTCTTCATTGCATCAAGCCTGTTTCCAATCTTGTTTATTATTATTCATCTCTGATTGATTCCTTTTTAACTTTTTTATCTCTGTAGTAAGAGTCTCACTGATGTCTTTCATTGTTTTCTCAAGCCCAGGGAGTATCCCTGTGACTGTTGCTTTAAAATATCCATCAGGCATATTATTTCTACCTGTTTTGCTTAAATATCTGGATGTACATTTCATTTGGGATAAATTTCCAAATTTTGCCTAGATGCCTTAGATATCTAAGTTTATATACATAAGGTAGAATGGTTAGGTACATGAAAAAATTTGGCATTTTGTCTAAGTCTGAGTCTCTGCCTTCTCTGTTTTAGAAAATCCAGGTATGTCTCCTGCTCCTGAAACTAATGGATTTATGATGAAAGAAACTGAAGATGACACAAAGAAATGGAAAGACACCCGTGTTCATGGTTTGAAAGAACAAAGATTGTTAACATAATTATATTCAAAGCGATCTACACATTTAATGCAATCCCTATGAAAAAACCAACAGCATTTTTTTTCACAGAGTTAGGACAAACAATACTAAAATCTGAATAGTCAAAAGCAATTTTGAAAAAGAGCAAAGCTGGAGGCATCACAATTTCAGACTTCAACTTATACTACAAAGTTGTAGTGACCAAAACAGTATGGTAGTGACATAAAAATAGATGCATACATCAATAGAACATTATAGAATACCCAGAAATGAGCCCACTACTATATGGTCAATTAATCTTCAACAAAGCAGGAAAAAATACCGAATGGGAAAAAGACAGTCTCTTCAAACATGTTCTGGGACAACTGGATAGCAACATGCAAAAGAGTAAAGCTGGACCACTTCTGACATCATACATAATAATAAACTCGAACCTGAATAAGATCTAAATGTGAGACCTGAACCCATAAAAATCTCAGAGGAGAACATAGGCAGTGACCTCTCTGACATTGGTCATATCAACTTCTTTCTAGATATGTCACTTGAGGCAAGGGAAATAAAAGCAAAAATAAACTATTGGGACTTCATCAAAATAAAAAGCTTCAACACAGCAAATGAAACAATCAACAAAACTAACAGGAAAAGTACAGAATGAGAGGATAGATTTGCAAACGACATCTCTGATAAAGTATTAGTATCCAAAACATATAAAGAACTTATAAAACTCAACAACCCAAAAGCAAATAACCCAGTAAAAAATGGGCAGATGATATGAATGGACATTTTACCAAAGAAAACATACAGGGCACCTGTGTGGCTTAGTCGGTTGAGGACCTGACTTTGGCTTGGGTCATGATCTAACAGTTTCTGGGTTCAAGCCCCACATCAAGCTCTGTGCTGACAGCTCAGAGCCTGGAGCCTGCTTTGGATACTGTGTCTCCCTCTCTCTCTGTCCTTCCCCTGTTCACACTCTCTCTGTACCTCAGAAAATAAAAATAAGATATTAAAAAATGTTTTTATAAAGGAAAACATACAGATGGCCAACAGACACATGAAAATATGCTTGATATCACTCATCATCAGGGAAATCAAAACTGTAACGAGTTATCACCTCACAGCATGTCAAAAATTAACAACACAATAAACAACAAGTGTTAGTGAGGATGTCGAGAAAGGGGAACCCTCTTGCACTACTGGTGGGAATGCAAACTGGTTGTAGCCACTGTGGAAGAGTACGGAATTTCCTAAAAAAAAAATTAAAAATAGAACTACCCCATTATGCAAGAATCACACTACTGGATATTTATCCAAAAAAGAAAAATAAAGCCACTAATTCAAAGGGATACATGCACCCTGATTTATAGAAGCATTATCTACAATAGCCAAATTATGGAAACAGCCTAAGTATCCATTGACTGATGATGCATGGATAAGGAAGATATGGTATACATACACAATGGGATACTGCTCAGCCATAAAAAAGAGAGGCAAACCAAAATTAAACTCTTAACTATAGAGAACAAATGAATAATTTCCAGAGGCGAGATAGGTTGGAGGATTGGTAAAATAGGAATGGGGATTAAAGAGTGTACTTGGTGTGGGGTGGCTGGGTTGCTCAGTGGGTAGAGCATCTGACTTTGGCTCAGGTCATGCTCTCATGGTTCATGAGTTCAAACCACATGTCAGGCTCTGTGCTGACAGCTTGGAGCCTGGAGCCTGCTTCAGATTCTGTGTCTCCCTCTCTCTCTGCTCTCCCTCACTTGCATTCTCTCTCTCTCTCTCTCAAACACAAATAAACATTAAAAAAAAGGAGTATACTTGGTGTGATGAGCATAGTGTGATGTACGGAAGTATGGAATTACTGTATTGTAACCTGAAATTAATATTACATTGTAGGTTAACTAACTGGAATTTAAATAAAAACTTTAAAAAACTATGACTTCTCAGTAAAATACTCTTTTTTCACTGATCTGTGTTCCCTTGCCAGGCAGCTTCCTCACTCCCCAGACCTGGCGGTCTTTGCCTTATTCTCTAATATTCCGTTTCCTTGATTCTAAAATGCCATACATTTTTAAGACACACCATGGATTTAATAAAAGTCTTTACAGAAGGAAGATATTAATAAACATAAGCATGATATAAAATTATTTGTACTTATTTCAAGCCACAATCTGATTTCAGAATTTTGAAATTGGGGGATAATGAACCCTATATCGAATAGGTTAGGTTCAAATCCTTGTTCCATGACTTATTGTCCAACGATCTTGGATTTTCCTCGGATTTCAGTTTCCTCATCCTCATAATGGATGATAATATATAGCAGCAGATAATTACATATAATATTAATGGTTAATAACAGAACCTAGCACAAGAGTGATTGTAATAATTAAAATAGCCAAATTAAATATGCCTCTAACTCAGTTTGATGGAAAACAATCACTCAAAAATGTTGGTTAATGTAAGTAAACAGTAATTACTGAAGAGTGGTATGAAAGATTTTTTATACAATACTATAATAAAAGGTAAATGATTCATGTTAACTAGTATGATGATTTCAAAAAGTTCTAAAAGCAAGCATATCCACTTAATTGAATTCCCACAGATAAGCTAACCTCAAAGAAAGGAAGTTTACATACCTAAGGTAGAATGGCTAGGTACATGAAAAATGTTGATAATCTATAAGCTCCTATCTAAGACTTCCCAAAAGGCTTCTCATGGTGATTTAAACACATTCTCTCTCTCTCTGCCTTTGCTGAACACATCCAGCAAGCACAAAATCAAGACTACAGGTGGCCGACTTTTTATTTTCTAACTTCGTATGTTGCTGTTGGGTTACAAACTACCACAATTATCAAATCTGAATACTCTACAATATGATCTCCTCTGCTGTCGGGATTTTCCTCAAGTGTCTCCTTAAACCCCTGTCTCTTTCTAATAAAATGTAATAAAACATTGTAGAGGTCATGTGGGAAATGAACATTTCAAGCAGTAGCACTTAACAAACTAGAGGCTCGGAATATACTGTTTTTCCTCTCAAAAGTCACATCAAGCTCAATGGGTAACTATTTAGTTTTCAAGTGGTAGTAAAACATCTGGAAAAAGTGGAATCAACGGGCTTGTTAAATTCCATTGTGATTTTCCCCATCATTATCCTCTGACTCGTTTTCATGACTAACTCCATTGTGATATACTTGAAATCTCCTGAATAAATAGAACTTCAGTAAGATTAAGTAGTTCCAAGTAAAACTTTTTTCAAAAGTTTCACCAAATGGTAAAAATACAATATATGAAATGGATTTGATGATTAGGGAATGTTTTCAAATAATATAGCTTCCAGGATAATGACATTAACTAATATTTTTGGTTTGACTTAACACTGTATTTTCTAAACACTCAAGGAATATAGAGAATTTTTTGCACTTTCATTTGATTTCAGTAAATAATATGCCTAATCATTCATTTTTTTCATGTTCATGTAACTAAAATGAATATGGAGGAGAGAGGGCAATTTAGGCTTCCACAAAGATATCACTGCATGATATGAATATTAGAGTAAATTAGAAAAGGTGGTTTCTAATTAGAGTAGTACACACACACACACACACACGATACATGTGCATGTAGTCTACAACAAAACACTGCCAGAGTCTCTTTTAAAATGAGACCCTTTCCAATCTGTTGTGTTGAGCCAAATTTATAATATCAACACACATGAGCTGACTGAAAACATGAAACAAGGACAGAAAGACACAAGGAAATGACATGTTTTTATTGGGTGATGTTTGACCTATAGCAGATGGAATTAATCTCAATAAAGTAGTCCATCTCTCTCTATATCTATGTATATGTATATATATATATATGTATATGCATATGTATATCTATATCTATATCTATATCTATCTATATCTGTGGGGGGTGTGTGTGTTGTGTCAAGTAACCACATAAATGCTTAAAATTGTAGTTTTTGGTAATTTCTCATAATAGGTTTTTTTCTCATTATTTAATAGATCCCACAGATCTAAAGTACAATTGGAATAACTCTTCAACCCAGAGGTTTCCAAACTTTCTCATTTTGTGGCACTCATACTTGGTACTCTTGGGCTAAAAGACACACGCGAGTCTTGTATATTTAGCAGCTATGTCTAAACAATAAATATTTATGTCCTAAAAAATTAGCAGTCAAGTGACTAAGATATATATATTAATGAAAATAAAACCTTATTTTTATTTCATTCTTTAATTACCAGTTTCTTAATAATGAGATGTTCATACCTGCTAAACCTGGCATAATTTCACAAACTTTACAATAAGATTGAATACATTTACCATCATTTTCTGTTCCTCGCTGAATTTGTGTGTACTTGCTTTTTATGACAACCACCAAAAACTAAGCTTTGCAAAAATATGATGTTGCAAAAAGTAATATATATGATATAAAGCTGAAACTGTAAATAAATAGCCCCATTCAAGTGGTTTGTTCTGTGTCTGACAGACTGTGTTGTCTTTGAAAAATTTTAAATATGTGGTGATTTACTGGAAGTTTACTGAAGAGTAATCATCAGTACATCATTTGGAACATCTTTGCACACAATTTGGAAACCATGACCTTAAATAATTGTTTCTTATCATAAAAATTCAAGGTATTTTATTCAACAGAGGCTTTTGTGTTATATTACAGTGGAGTGTCATAGAAAGCTATGACAAGGTATTTCCTCAAACAACGGCAAACAGCTAGATGAAATCCTTCCTTCTTCTCCCCATAACACAATATTGTAAGCATAATAACACAAATTTAGATGAAACACTATCGGTGACTGGTGTCTTACTCTTTTTCCTGACCATCTTCTCAAAATGGCTAGGGGGACATGGGTAGGATGTGAGAGGTGGCAGCTAAAGTTCCTATTTTCTTGTGAGGTGTGGGATAGGGTATGAAAGGGAGAACAAGTCTGGAGGGAAGATCCAGGTGACTCCATTGTAAGAAATGGGGAGAGGGAGGATGGGTCCTCTTATCTCCAATATTCTCTCATGCTTGTATTCCAAATGTGGCCAACAAATATCACCTAAACAGGTGATTCCTTAAGGCTCTGATGCAGTCTGGTAAGCCCACAGGTAGTCAGTGGTTCCAGAAACATCTCATCAGTACTTAAGCCAGGTCAAGCAAACACCACTAGATGGTGCCAGACCAAGCAAGAACTTGGATTTGTCTAAATTTTGTATTTTATTCCCCAGTTCCTAGTCGGTCAGTGCATAGACTGGTTCTGACTATTTTGTTAACTTGGAGTTTAGATAATTTAATATTTGGATCCACTCTGAGTTATTGTCCAAGGAAATTTAACTATAGCTTTATTAGATATCTACCACAAGGCCGTTCTACACCAACACAAGAGTTATTACAGATAATTAGTATTCCATAATTCAGAGAACGTCTGAATATCATAGATTTTTTTCAAAATTTATTTTTACATAATCAATCATTTTATTGAATTTGTAATATTCTTGACTAGTGCTTTGGATATCATATTATTGTCAAATTTGTGTTCCTGTTATGTAATATTTATACTTCCTATTTTCTCTCTTTTCTAACTAGTGACTAGAATTTTCAGAATAATTTTAAATGATATGACTGATAGTAAAGAAATTTAGACTATTCCAGACTTTAATGGAAACTCTTAGAGTATTGTACTATTAAATATTTTGCTGACAACAATTTTCAATTTAAAAATTGCATAATACATTTTGCTGTGTTTAATATATCCCTTTCATTTACTGTCATATAAATACACCAATTTGTCAGCATGACTATGTCTAAAACAGGTTAATACTTCTCAAATGTAAATTCTATGACATAAAAAAAAAAGTGCAGTATGACAGGAAACAGATTCTATTAAGTGCTTTCTCACTTTCATTAAAATAATAATAGTAACAAGAGTATTTCAAGACAAGTGGCATTACTCAATACCTCTCTATGTATTTATTACTGCTTATTTTCCTAACAGCAAATATTTGAATTTATGGCCTACCATTGACTAGTTATAACCAAAAAGTCAAACTTGAACCTCTGATATTTATTCAAATGGACTCATTAAAAATAATAAAAACACAATTAGCACTGATGTTTGTAGTAACAAGAAGTATTAGACAGTTTAGGTTTAACAATTTTCTTTAATCTGTTGAAATTAAAGCAAATAACAAAGAGGCCAAAACATAGATGTCAGGGCTTTGATAGCCTACAAGATGGTGGGCAGACTACAAGGCAGAGATGAGACTCACCTCATTTAATTTTGCTACTTGTCAACTGTGCTGATAATACAAAGGGTGGCAGAAAATGTTAAAAGGAAGTGATGAAGTATGCCATTTATTTAAATGACAGAGTCTTTTATTAGTGCCTACTTACCACAGATAAATTACAGTGAATGATGGGAATAGTTTATAGTCATAGTTAAAGAGCTAGTACATTTCCAGGGGTCAAGAAAAATATTATAGCAGCTGTTAGAAGATCAATGGGTCTGAAAATTTTTGATCTTTTAATAATTACTGCTGGACACATGCAAAACCATTTAGGACCCATGTGGAATATTTTTCTTTGACCATGCTTTCTCCTATTTGTCCCCCACTGTTTCAAAGTACATGCTGCCTTCAGACATCCTTCAGTTTAGCTATTGTTTAAAAACATTTTCTTCAAACTTCTGCCAAACTATAGATGAGAGGTAAGGATATAAACCAAGGAAAAATTATATTTCCAAAAGAAGATTATGAAAACACTGAGATAACACTGTGATGATTGGGCTAGACTTGCTAACTTACTAAAGGCTAGTTGTTCTTTCCTGACCTAAAAGGAACTGGATTTGACATTATATCCATTGCCTTAAATATCTCATACAATGATGAAACATTACCATTGAACAAGATTTTACAAAAACCTTTGCTTGCAGAGTCCATATACATAGCTACAGATACAAGATAAAAGCTGATTTAATATATTTAAATTCCTAATAATTAATTGAGGCAGGGGGACTGCCTTTATTCTTTTTTTATAAAGTTGTTTCATTACCCCAAGAAGTGGTATTGGTTCTGCCCAACTCTATCATTTTGGGTTTGTTTTACAAATGTGATATTCTTGCTCACTTTTAAATTGTATTATAGTTACAAAAAAAAAAGACATAGGCAACTTTGAAAATGATACAGTTTGGGTGGAGAAGGATAGAAAAATTGACTATCCATAGAGATCTAACTGTAAACATTTAAAAAGGAGACAACTGAGAAGTTACCCTGGGAAAACTAAATATTTTCCATTATATTTAGCTTTTCAATAATTAGGAGGGAGTTCCTAGCCAAAAGTGCGACATATTTAAAGCAACCGGTATGTCAGAGAAACCCGTTCACAGTGATGAAACCTTCTGCTTTCTGATATGCCTGTCCAATGTTAAACACTGATTTATGACTCTGGTAATTTGAGGAAGGGTTAGGATGAGCATCTTTCGAAATAATCATGAAATGAGCCTGCTTTCAGAAGGAGGGATGCACAGCTCCAGGGGCCAATTCCAGACGTTCCGTGAACGCAAACCTCAAAAAGAAAGAAATTGGTAATATTTTATCCTGTGGTCTCCATCTTTCCTCATGGATCCAATGGAACCTTTACTTGAAGTGTATTATCTCCAAATATTTTGCATCCTTAGTCTTGGTACTCTAATTATTTTCTACATTAAGGTTTCCTTTACCTAGCAGATAACCTAATTCAGTAATTGTAGTTACCGACTATGCTCTTCCCTTAAAATACGATTTCTGTTTTGCAACTTTGTTCTCCTAGCAACTCCATGACAAGTTCATTCCTTTCTGGTTCCAAAGACCCGGCTCCTGTCCCATTACTAGGCTTCATGAATCTTCCCACCTTGAGAGTGATAGTATCCTTGTGGGTTATGATAATTCTCATCCATGTTTTCAAAGGAAGGGCATTCTTCTAGGAGGAAAAGCTTCCTGCTGCAATCCTGCTCAATGGTCTTAGAAGTAAAATTATGCTCTTCTCTATCTCCATATACTCACACCTGGACTCTGCCCAGGTCCCAAAGGATGTAAATAAGATATTGCTGTAGTGGTGTACAGCTTGACTTGGCAAGCTATGGCAGGCTTTGTCCCCAGTCCTTCGCCTCTGAATATAACCATCTGGCCACCACTGATTTCCATGCCATTGCCCCCATCTTGATTTTCCCTCACAGTTTAAGAGTTGACAATGCATTTGATTCTGCCTGACCAACATTTTGCTTTGGCTTTTTCCCCTTTCATTCTCCATTCTCTAGCTCTCAGGACCACCTCCACTGGAAAATAAAATGTCCCTACTCTACTGGAAAATAAAATGTCCCTACTCTACTGGAAAATAAAATGTCCCTACTCTACTGGAAAATAAAATGACCCTACTCTACTGGAAAATAAAATGTCCCATTAATAGACACACTGTTTCCATTCAATGTACTAACTGACTGCCAATTTGGGGATACAGGTAGCATACGGTATTTGATGAAACACTTATGTTTAAATAAGCACTCTGATTCTCCAGATCATTCCTGACGTGCCCAATTATATTGCCCATATTCCACCTGAGTGCTACTCCACACACTTGCACGCGTGTGTGCACACACACACACACACACACACACATGGAAAAGGAGCATGGTAGCCATGGAGATATTCTCTTTTAATAAAACTGTTGCAATTCATTGAAATGGACATGTGTAGGCTTATATCTCTCCTTCCTGAAAATTCTTGCCTCCTTAGTGAATTTTACAATTAATGTAACTAAGCCTTGTAGATCGTACTCTATCTCAACCTAAGAATATGGGCTTGTGCAAAATCATTTATTAGCTGATAATAAAAAGACCTATATTTTGTAGGTAGGGATACTGGATTGTGAAAGTAGAGGTCAGGATAAGAGCTTTGGTGTAAGACAAGAGCTCAAACTGTACTGCTTTCCAGTTTCTGGACTTTGTGTAAGTTTCACATCTCAAACCCTCAGTGCTTTCATCTCTAAAATGGGAATAACAATGCGTCTCCATAGGCTTGCTGTGGGAACAAATGAGACAATATTTATATATAGTGCCACCTTGCTTGGTACATACTATATAATTATTAAATGAGAGCTTAAATTTTATTGCTATTATCATTATTTTTGCTGAAAAGAAGCTGTATACTTAATAAATAATAAAACAATTGCTCTCAGTCAATGAATATAAACATTTTCACCTATAATACTATCCTAGGGTAGAAGTAAGTTCTGTTGCCAGATTATATAACTAGAAAAACTATTTTTCCAAATCATTGCAGAAAGTTTCACAATTGAAAAAGAAATCCAAATAAATACTAAGCCAGAACGGCTTGGGGATTAGCAATCAGAAAATCTGCTAAATATAATCCATGGATGTTTACAATATTATCTTTTTCTTTTCCTAAAGTTGTGTGTCAGTTTCTTCATTACAAATAATGCAAAGGGGGAAAACATGGAAGATAAATAAAACACTAAATTATATTTTTATAAGGGGAAAATTTACAAATTATAATGTTCCCCTTTAAAGCCCTGAGATTTTTTAATGCAACATCACAAGTTAACACCTATTTGGATTGTGGCATAAAATACAGGTTTCTAGTATTTTGTTCCTTTATTCCATATAGTTGATAAAGTTGCTTATGCAACCAACAGTTCAGTTACATAAATGACTTTGCTTTTACAGTATCTCAAATAACCCATGATATCTAGGTCAAAAATGCTGTTTTAATAATTTGAGATTTCTGTGCTTTTCATCAATCAGAAATCAATTTAGATTAACAAATCAGAATGAAGCTCAGTGCTTCTCATAGATGAAAAACATATACTTCAAATATAACAAAATGCATAGTCAACAACAAACGAGCATGCTAAATGCAGTTAAAGAAATTCTCTGCTCTCTCAAGGTTTGTTTTTTCATCTGTCAGAACAAAATGATAAGAGAAAATAATTCACAAAGTTATAAAATATTAAAGTGGTTTCTGATCAAAGAGGCAACATTTTAATGTCTCTCCTTCCCACCCAGCTGAGAATGCAGGTAATCAAATCACTCGTTTCAACCTGATATTTTCAGAGCACTGGAAACAACTTTCTGAGGTTCTTACCCCGACCCCAGTCACAGGACTTGAAGTACTCAAAGCCCATCAATGTGATGCAAGGAGCTCTGTCACTCAGCCGGATCCCCTGGAAGACAGACATGGGGAAAGGAGTTTTGGGCCAGCTGTGGCTGCCTGGAGTGGGGGATCCTGGAATACGGACCTTCTGGCTGCTTCTATCAACCCAGAAAAATTAGATAATCTGACCCAGAAAGAGGAAACGACTTGCACAGGGTGGGCATAAAATCTGCAAAGGACAGAAGCCTTCTCAGTCCTATTCAGTTGGGTTTACAGACTCTAGAGGAATACCTGATATAAAAAGTCTTGGTAACTAGTTATTAAATGAATGAATGAATAGGAACTTACTTAAGGGACAACTTTTTTTCTGTTATCAATTTGGCCAACTTCACTTCACACTTGAAGAATATTGGACTGCACAACATTTCGTCAATATCATTTTTCTTCCCTCTTTGGTTACCAACAGATATTTTGTCAAAAATCCTTTTAAAAAAGAAGCCAGTTTAATTGTAACTACGAGTAACTGTAGAATTGGTTCAATTGCAATGAAACAAATTATGTCAAAGCAGGAAAAATTTCCTTGGAACAAACTGCAATGGTGAATTACATGACTTTATTTTGCATTTTAATTTTAATGTCCTCCATATGCATAGAACTCTTAAGATTTCAAAGTAGGGCACTTAAATTACAAGTTTGCATTGCTATATTTCAATTGATGAATAACTGATTTCCCAATATTTTGGAAGTGAACCAAATGGATAATAATTACAAACAAACAATGGATAACAATTAGAAAGAAACAAACATATACATACCTGCCCCCCGTCTCCCCCCAAAAAAAGCCTATCCCAAATTCAGTGTGCTATGTATGGAAAGTCAAAGCTTGTGTGGCAAAGACAATACCTTCTCCTTATGGTAGAGTACAAGCTAAATAGAAATGAAAATTGTAAACAAAAAGAGTGATTCAGATTACAGTTGCAAAGTCTTTAGAAAGTCTTTGCTATATTTCTAAAATAAATTGACTTTAATAAGGAGAGGGAAAGTAAACCCATCTTTAAAATTACTATTGACTAATTAAAGTAATAAAAGCTTAGGTTATCTTTTACCATCCAAAAGTGTTCATATATTCATAGAACAAGCGCCTACAGTTGTATACATCCATTTTTTAAAATTTGTTCATTTATTTATCTAACCATCCACTTGTCCATCCATCCATCCATCCAATCATCCATCCATTCTCTGATCCATGTATCCATCCATATATCCAAGCTTTTGTTCATTTAGCTACTAAGTGCTAAGCCTTGTATATTTACTGAATGTAAACTAGTATCCCCATCTTTCTTTAATCCTAGAGAGATAGACAAACGTGATAACTAATTAACCAATAAAATATTAAATTAAAATTGTAATAAATACCATAACATAAAAATGTCAAAAGCTATGACTGCTTATAGCAATCCTGACCTTATTTGGGGCCAAGGAAAGCCATTCTTGGAAACATTAGTTCTGAAGGACACATTCAAGTCCATTATTTAGTGGGAGGGCATGGTAGACTAGATGGGGAGCAATTTTGAAAGAAGGAGGGACATTTGCAGGACTGTGAAAAGAACATGACCACAGGATCTATGAGAAATTTTAAGAAGAATAATGTGACTAAAATGAAGATAATAAAAGGAAGAGAAGTCACTCCAAAGGGAGATGTTGGGAAATCCTACAGGATCTTGTGGGCCAGCTTAAAGAGCTGGGACTTAATCCTAAAAGCAACAGGAAGACGCTAAAGAATGTGAAGTGGATAAGATACGGTCATATGAGTGTCTTTCAAAGATCATTCTCATTGACTGTGGAGAAAAGATTATGGGCAATGTAAAAATAGGCAAAAAAAAAATAGTTAAGACATTACTGCTGCAAAGAGATGATTATGCATGTGATTAGAATCCTAGGGGTAGACATAAAGAGAAGTAAATAATAAACAGAGATTTCAGACGTAAGCAACATGTGGTTCAGAAAGACATTTGGTCTGGATTTTAAATACTTGGTAGAGAAAACTAGTTTCCTTACTTCTTTTTTAAGAATCTAGAATTTGGAAGTACTGATTTCTTTCAGATAGAATCCAGAAATTCAGCTCTCAGAGGGAAATTTGATACAATATTCATACTGACTGCTGGCCACTTTTGTTATCTGGTGAGGTGTCAGACCCTCTGTAAAAATGATTTTTTGTTTATTTGTTTGTTTGTTTTGTTTTGTTTTGAACCTGATGATCATTTTCCTTTTTGTCTTGTAAGTTCTTTGTCTATCATATAGTCCCATAGTTTTGTGGCTTTGAAATTGTGTTTCCTGATGAAAGAATATTAGTATATACTTGGAAAGGGTTTCATTGAGCAAATTTAAATTGCTTTTGATTTTGCAAGACATCTTTGAGTCACCACTATTAGTCTAATGTTTGAGGGGGATACAGTGATGACACATTTCCTTAATTATTTGAGCATGGGCGATTCCTCCAAGGTCATCTTTTACCACTAGTGCTTTATGAATTATTTTTAGGCAACTCTTCGTTAAATAGCAGTCCCCTGTTCCAAGCAGTACCTTTTATTCAATAGTCTAACCTGGCTTAAAAAAAAAGTGGGGGTGCCTGAGCGGCTCAGTCAGTTGAGGGTCGACCTTTAATTTTGGCCTAGGTTATGATTTCATGGACTCATGAGTTTGAGTCCTCTGTGCTCTGTTAACACAGAGCCTGCTTGGGATTTTCTCTCTCTCCCTCTCTCTGTCTCTTCCCTGCTCTCTCTCTCTCAAAATAAATAAATGTTAAAAAAAATAGCCACATGATCTTTCCCAGGAGATCCCATAAGATTTATCTGGAAATACTTTAAAATGTTCATATGCTTTACAGGATGTTAAATCTTGAGCAAACTATACTCTGTTGCAGTGGCCATTTGGGAGAAGTTTGTCATATGTTTAGCAGGTTAATTTCTACATTTGTGGTGGCATTGGTTCTGTGTCTGGTGTGGTATGTTTGGATGTAGGGTGAAGGCAGTGTTCATAAGGTGGGTGAGCAGTACTAATCAAGTCTTTCAGATTATAATCAATGATCTAGCCATGGAAGTATGCATAAAAGTAGTTAAGGATAGGGAGACAAAGGGGTTTTTCTGGCTTCTTCTACTCACTGCTTCTTATCCTTTCCCAAATTATTATCCTTATTACCTAAGATTCTGAATATAGTTATCGCTCATATAAAACTTTCTGGCCTGAGTCCACATTCTTGAAATATAAAGCAATCAAAACACTGAATTCTACTCTAAAAACATTTTGTTGTATAATTTGCTGCCCCTGGTGGTCAGATAATTCTCTATCCATCTGCCTTTATACATACATACAATAAATATGTACGAGATGTCTTTATGACAGGCTTATGTATTTCTTCTCTTGGTAATTAAAGATATATGTATACCCAAGATACCAGAAATACACACTAAAAGCAACAAAGTGTAAATAAAATAAAATTGATGGTGCTGGAAATGAGGTTGATACTCACTGAAAAACCCATACTCACTGAATCAGAGGCTAAGTGTTCTATGCAATGCCAGGAACGTAATAAATGGTATATAAATGCTAGTCATCACCACCATACCTGTTTAATTCTTCTAATTCAATTTTGTATGATAATCTAAAACATGTAAATCCATTTGAGCTCTAAATCAATTTATAATCTTGAGGAAAGAATGAACCAAGTATCATTAGCCATGATAGAAAAAAATCAAGTTTGGTTGAGTTTTAATTATTTTAAATACGAAACATAATTTTCTATCTCTTTTAGCATCTCCTTCACCTACTAAAACCTGCGGTTGGCATTATTACATGTACGACAAAGTGAAAACATTTTCACAAATGAAAAGAACATATATCCCTGGGGCTCTTTGTAAACACTTGCTTCAGAGAATTCTTAGTTCTTTGCTCCACAGTTGGTCCTTCAACAAAAGAAAAGAAGAATCTCCAATTTCAAAGATTTTGAAGCAACAGAATATTCTGTTTTATGTTCAAAGGTAATTTTATTCTTATAGACCATATTTGGAGACTAGCAATAGGAGACTATGAAACATCTATTAGAAGGTACTCAGCTAAGGAAAATGCACATGTTCATGTACTGAGCAGATAAAATAATGTTAGTGCTTAGGTTTAATTCATTCTATCCAGCTACACTTACCCCTTAATAGTTTTTCAGCATAATGAATTCCAAAGTTGGCACTATAATTGGGAAGTACTATGCCCAGAAGATGGAAAAAAAAATCTGTACTGTGAGTGTGAGAGGAGTTTGAAGTGAAAATATTTTTGAACAAGGGAGACATTGCTTTTAATCACGGCACTGCAACTTAGCCAGGGTAACGTTGGTAGTTAGTAGACTTGGACCCTAAGTTTCCTTACATGCAAAATAGGTTGAAGGATAATTCAATTTCAAAGCCGTAGCCCACAAATAAACTAATATGCATAAGCTACATGCCACATATAAGCACTCGCTTATTCAAAAATCAATTACTGAACACCTATTATGTATCAAGTCACAGTCCGAATGATGAGGAAACCCAAGTGAGCAAGACAAATATATTTCCTAGGCATGCAGAAAGTAACCAAGAAATCAAATACATTTCAAATATATACTGTCAGAAATACAGATTGAGAAGCATTTGGAATAACTGGCTTGTACTCTTCACAAAGATCAAGAAAAAATAAAGACTGAAGAGCTTTTTCACTATAGAAACCTAAAAAGCAAGAAAACTACATGCAGTATATGATCCTAGATTAGGTCCTAGACAGAGGAGAAATGGCTACAGAGGGCATTATTGGAATAATTGACAACTCTAAATGTGAACTGTGGATTTGGTAATATTATAGCAATGTTAAATTTCCTGATTTTGAGAACTATTCTATGGTAAGAGATACCCTCGCTCCTAGGAAAGACACACTAAAATATATAGGAGTAATGGAGCAAAATGTTTCCAACAACTCTCAAAAGACTCAAAAATACGGAATGAAAAATGGAGGAAGGATACAAAGGGGAAAGATAACAATAAAACAGGCAAAATGCAAATAACGATGAGTCTAGATAACGTCTACGTGAGAGTTCATTGCACTATGCTTGAAAGTTTTCTGTCAGTTTGAAATATAAACAATACACAGTCATTTTGATTGAGGAAAGAGAGAGAGCAAAGCAACAAGTATCATTCCCTGTTTTCTTTGCCTTGGAACCTGCCTTTCTAGAGTGAATTGTGCTAATCTTATTTAGAAATCAGCAGCAGAAATTGAGAGTTACACTTTGTAGGTCCTCTATATCGAGTAGTACAGTTCTATCTCAATGGATTTGCTGAATTCAATAATTGTAAAGTACAGGACTTTAGGTAGAATTATGTTACTGACTTGAATGAGCTGAAAAACAACCCTGAACACCTGGCACAGCTTCTAAAGCTGGTGTTTTATTTAGAAAACAAGCTCAGTGTGTAGCAAGCATAAACAGCATATTGACATTTCAAAGCTAAGGAATTAACCTCACCTTCATTTCTCCTAACAAGTGAGAGAAATGAAGAACTGTAGGTTATTAAAGAGGAATTTGTGACTTTCCATTTAATTACTCTAGCATTTCTTGGACTGGGTCAAATCTACAACGTGTAGCACACGCTTTTTAATCAAAATCACTCATTATAGTCATTTCCTGATTACTCTAATTAATAGTGTCACACATAAACCTATTGGTGTCAACTAGCAGGTTTACTTCTGAATTTTTAGAATAAGTGCATGCATATGCATGTGGATATGTGAGCTGTATGTATGTTTTAGAGCAGAAAACTATGTGTATAAATCTAAAATAACACATACGCACAGATAAAAATGTTTATAGTATGTGAAAAATAAGGGCAAATAATTTTGAAGCATACTATACATTGGTTTTATAAAAAAAAATTGTACCTTTGACTTGTACAAAGCAGGCACCTGAGAAAATACAAAATCTAGAAGTACTGTAATTAATGGTCATTTATTTTAAGTTTTTAGCTTTGGCATTGTTGGCCTCTTGACCTATTTCATTCTTGGGCAAGGAAATAGTATCTCATCTATTTTACTCAAATTCCTTAAAATTCCATAATGTGAAAACAATTAACTTCCCCCACATTTACTGTCTTAAATGCTTTATCTTATTACCATTTGAGTATTTATTCTGAAATGTAGGATAAATAAAAATGCAAGCCTAGAACTTCCACTTCCAATTACATTGAGGTTTCTTAGACCAGACTAACAATCCTGCTAATAATAAAAAATATATATAATAAAGAAATTTTAAGCAGTGGATTTGAAAGTATGAGAGAGATGCCTACCTAAGTAGCCAATTTTGAAGAGCCAGTTCCTGGAGAGAAGGAAATTTTATTGAGGTAAGCCAGATTTTCTGCACAATGGCTTTCTCTTTGGGACATTTATTGGTTTTTGACATATACCAAGATGTGACTCAGCTGGGTAGAGAAGCGGCTAAGCACCCTAAAACACAAAAGATCTTTTGGCAATTTCACATGTTTGGGGAAACAAGAATTGGAGTTCTGGTACAACAAGGCATCTAGGACTGACTGACCAAAATTCCACTGACGAATAAGGCTCACAGGAGTGAGACGGGCACTCAAGACCTTGTTTTATTGGATCATTATCTGATTCAGCTACACAGGCCAAGATGCAAAGGAGCCAAGCAGTAAGTGTGTGAAAAGCAACCAAATACGACTAAAGAGCTGTGTGGTGTTCTCAGCATTTCCACCGTGTTCAAGTGACCAAAATTCAAGTCCTCTGAAAAGGAGTGGCCTTAGTAAACACTCCAGGCTCTAACTGGGATCCCTGGAGGGGAAAACCATGTGAGGAAGCCACAGGAGACTAAACTACGCCAAGACTGCAAACTAGTGTCAAGTTAATTCCAGATCTGAAAGGATTTAAGTAATGTGTCTCTTTTCGGCCTGCCAGGGAAAAGGGCAAATCATCGCTAAAATTCTTCACACATAAGATTGACGGTGAAACCAAAATGTCTTGGGATATTAAGAGAAAAGACCAGAAGAAAAAACAGGCAATACAAAGTGACACAAATAATACAGCTATGAAACTTTTAAGAAACTGTGATTAATATCTTTAAGCAAATAGATGACCAAGTAGAAACTTCTAACAGAAAATAGGAAAAGAGTCAGTGGAAATTTTTAAATTGAAGAATAGTGTAACTGACATCATAGCATGATAAATGGGACACAGCTGAAGAGAGATGAATGAACTGGTAGACAGATCAATACACAACTTCTAGATGGAAAGTACAGAGAGAAGCACATGAAACATATAACAGATGAGCTCAAAAACATGTACTATATGTTTCATAACTGCATTTCTTGTAATGATTCCAAACTTTCCATCAACAGTAGAATGAATAACTACATGTTGGGATGTTCATATCATAGAAAACTATTTAGTGTTGAGAAATGAACCATTGCTACACACAAAAATAGCAAACCATTCAACCATCATGTTAAACAAAAGAGGCCATATACAAAAAAGTACATTCTGCATGGTACCATTTACATAGAATTCAAAAATGGGTGAAATCAATCTACTATTATTATCAGAGAGAGGTTAATTACGGGAGCTGCTGGGGGTGCTGTTAATATTCTTCTTGACTCAAGAAGGGGTTACACAAGTATATGTGCTTTGTTAAAACCCATTATACTGTGCACTTATGATCTATGTGATTTCGTGTATATATGACAAGCTTCAGTTAAACATATTCTAAACAATTAAAACTTAAGTATATTAAATAAGATTAAATTTCTGAGGGATGAGTCATTTTCATTCTCCCACAGCTAAGAAACTTTATTTGGAAATTGATTGCCTTTGGCTTTCAAAGATTGCAAAGAATTAATCAGAAAACAGGATATCAAAAATGAAAAAAAATAAACTAATAGGAGGTGCAGGGCAGGATGTGTGTATATCTGAAAGATGACTCAGTAGCTCTGTATGTCCTTAAAGTAAAGAGCAGAGTAGAGCCAGCTGGAGACCAAAGGAACTGTCCCAGCAATTCACCCTCTTCTAGTAGTCCAGCAGACCTAGGGAGAGTTGATGTAGCCGAAGGCAAGAATCAGAAATACCAGATATTAATAATTACACTACTATAGAATTTATATGCTAATAATAAGTCTAAGTGTGAATAGTACACTTATCTTGATGAGAACTGAATAATATATGGAATTGTGGAATCACTGTACTATACACCTGAAACTAATACAACTCTGTATATTAACTACACTAGAATGAACTTTTTTTATTAAAAAAAAAGGATTTCCAATCTTCTTGCCAAATAACAAATTATATTTTTTCTCTGTATTCTTAAATTTTGCTTTGTTGTTTATTTGCTTTTCACCATTTCCAGACATAAAATTTCCCAAACTTATTTGGAGCTTCTTTCACTGCCTTATACTCTTTTGATTAGGATTTCTTGATTCTAGACACGGAATTCCTTGACAGCAGGGTTGTTTCTTACTTAGTTATGTACCTACATTTCCTAATCGAGTGCCCCTCAAAGAATAAGTACTAAACATATGTGTTATGCGTGCTACTACAATAATCTAAACCCACGCTTTAAATTAGGGCTGATATTGTAGTATTTTCAATATGGTACATGTTTTGCACTGCTTTTTCATGGAAAGAGAAGAAAATAATTGAGGAACTATGCCATCATTGACAAACATATATTAGGATGCATTTGTCCTGCTGTGATTTAAAATCTTGCTGAATCTTCTCTGGGATTAGAGGTTTTGCCTGTGATTTGGCACCTATGTTTATGATCAGCTTTTACTTTTGTCTCCAGACCAGGCTGGGTATTAGCAAAAATTTCCATATACCTTTTTATCTGATTGCTGTTTTGTGAGTACAAAGCATTCCCAATAATCATGTCTCTAGATGGCTCCCCGCAAAAGTAATGGGAAGAAAATCACAAATTGGCAAATTAACACTTTAAAAAGCCCTTCTGGGAGTGTGGTTACATGGCATGTGAAACCCACCTTAATGAGTTCAGTATGACTACAACTGTTTCCTACACAACTGATCTCAATTCTATTTAAAATGTGTGAAAAAACAAAACATACTTGCTTCATGTTAATATCAAATTCAAAACTTTAGGTTTTAAAAGCTTATTTGCTTTGGATACAACTTCTAAGAATCCAGGTTCACCAGCTCCAGTAGCCAATGGACATAATGAGATGGAGAACAATAGAAAACACTTGTGACTTGGGGCGCGTGGGTGACTCAGTCAGGTAAGCATTCAACTTCAGCTTGGGTCACGATACCACAGTTCGTGAGATCGAGTCCTGTGTCAGCCTCTGTGTTGACACCTCGGAGCCTGCTTTGGATTCTGTGTGTCCCTCTCCCGCCCATATTCTGTGTGTGTATCTCACTCTCTCTCAAAAATAAAGAAACATAAAATTAAAGAAAAAGAACATAGTCGTGATTGTTTCTAGTGCATGCCAATCTTCTTTTTCAATGGTCACTTTGACCTCATGATAGCTTGTCGATGAACTGTTTGCTTAAAAAGTTTTCTGGGCTAGGTCCAACATTACAAAAATGGTACACAGGAAGTATTCTGACAATGTTCTATACAACTGAATCAAACAAAAAAGAAAGACAAAATATTATGCTGCTATATTATGTACATGTAATCCTATATGCCACTATTAATCATAATCATATAATATTTTGAATATTAAATAAAACCTTAGAGGAAATCTTACCACTGAGATAAGGAACACTGAGGTCTAGAGACTGAGCTCCTTACTCAACATTTGACAGTTAAATAGTAACTAAGTTGAACTACAGTTTACCCCGGCCAACAAGGAGTTTTTCCTATAACATATTTTTGGGGTACCTGTTTACAAAATAAGTGATGAGTTTTGTTTTTGTTTTTGTTTTTTTTAAGGGAGATGTAATAAAAGTCTTGTCCCACTCCAGTAAAACCTTTAGATTCTAACAAGGAAAGTTCAATCATAATTTTTCCTTATGTCCCTAAATTAACGACTACTGTTTTTAGATACTCTTCCTCAGTGGATAAACTGAGAAAAGGAAGAAAGAAGAGTAAAATCTACAGGAAGATTCAAGATGAAGAAGAGATAAGTAGAGAAAGAGAGTACCACAGTGGAAAAATACATTATCAAAGCTTAGGACAAAGGAACTTGTATTGAAAATACTTATGAATATCAGTCATATATGTTTACATGCAGACTAACTATTGCTGTTGTGGTGGTTCAGAAATATGTTCATAAGTTCTTTAGGGATTCATTTCTAATGAATAAAGTATGGTAGAAATGATGGTGCCTGACTTCCAAGACTAGTCACAAAAGGCACATGACTCTTTTTCTTTCTCTTGGATCTCTCGCTAGGTTAAACCAACTGCCATCTTGTGGGGACAGTAAAGCAGTCTTATAGATAAGCCACTGCGGCAAGGAAATAAGCCTTCTGCCAACAAATGACTCTAACTTGCCAGCATTTAAGTCACCTTGGAAATGGATCCACAAGCCCTACTCAAGCTTTCAGAAAACTGCAGCCCTGGCCAATATCTTGACTATAATCTCATAAGAGAGCTTGAACTAGAACTAGTCAACTAAGCCCCTTTTAAATTCCTGACTCCTAAAAACCGTGACATAATAAATCTTTATTGTTTTAAATCATTAAACTTGGGAGTAATTTGTTACAATGCAACGTATAACTAATAATGTTGTCATGTTGAAGTGGAAAGCAGTGGCACAGAACTCATAAAATACCATTATTGTGGTGAGCCATATGCAACTACTGTTTCTGTAGATTGCAGATCAGCCATTCCATATGGTTCGACCTACTGGACACGAGCTCTACCAAATCTTCCTGATTCGCTCTGGACTGCAGTCTCCCAGGACACTTTTGTTCAATGTGTTTGTCATTTTCTAAATTATAATCACATGGCAATATAGTCCAGATTTTCTGACACAGTGTTCTGATGCAACTGTTGGAAACCAATTACTTGTGCATTACCTCTCACTTTAGACATGTAAAAATAATTATAAGCAAATGATGATCATTCTCTCTTGCAAAAAGTATTTTGGGCTTTTGACTTGGAACAAATAATTGAATAAATGATAAAATATGCTTCAAATATCTTACACAATCCCAAGTAGCAAAAGTCATTTTCTTCTGATCCTTAGAAGCATTGAATGTCCTTAGGGCAACATGTTTTCTTTGGATTAATACACACACACAAACACACACACGCACACACACACACACACACACACACACACACACACACACACAGAGTCTGTAAGTATAAAATTACCTTTGAGTGCTCTCCTCATTTTAACGTCATTAAGATGCCTCAGCATCTCACCCAGGTAACACAAAATTAGCCTTTTGATAACTCACTATCTTTTTTGGCACAACCTTTGCCATTTCCACATTTCTGTTGACAGAATACATCCAGCTGTTGAGTGAGCATTTGTTTCTGCTTCTAGTCTCCCTAGAAGCTTTCACATGCGTGCTTGATTTAATGCAAAGTTGTATGTGTACACCTTTACTACACAAGATTACAACAATTTCTCATTTATCTTTTTCATTTTCAGCTTTAACTGAAGACAAATCTTAAGTGGGATGTTATAAAAACTGGTACCCTGACTGCAGATGCAAAATTCTGCTATTATTTTAAAAGGCTTTCTTCAATTATCTTTCTTAAGAGTTTGTAAGGATGTGTCATCTATGAATAACTGTCATAGGGTGCTTATTTTCTTTGAAAAAAGAATCCTTGAGCTAAAATTCCATAATTGCTAATGAAATTAGTCTGTCACCTTGGGGATCTATTGACAATGGAACAGATAGGGTTCTTACTTCTTATGGCCAAATCTAGCAAAGGCTCGGTCAACACCAGCGATTCACTGGAAGCAACCAGGAACTCTTCACAAATTTAAAGTTAGAAATCATGTTCCATTTTGTATATTACCAGAGGATGAACTTACCTTAATTCCTTTTAAGAGCCAATGATGTTAATTGTGCCTTTTTCTGGATATTAAGATTAGAATTGATTTTTATTTTCATTTCTGTTCATTTATATTCCTTAACATCAATTTTAAGAGTAAATGTGTATTTCTACTCTATTCTATGATATAAGTAGGCTATATTAGGATTTATCTTTATACTTAACATATAATTTGTATACTATAAATTATATCTTTGTGTAAATGTAGTAACTCGGTCTGGCAAACTGATACCGGAAGTAATACATTAAATTACTAATTGACTCAAGTGTAGGTATAGATCTTATTGAGTCTTTTTCTTATTTCATTTTTATAGAGCTCAGCCTATCTCTACATCCTCTAACAGAGAGAGATTATGACTTGAAACACTTATTGCACCCACATGGGGAAATTCTGAGCTTCTTAAACCATTGGCAAATACTGTGTGCAGCTTTGACTTCCGTTGAAAACAGAATGCTACATTAAAGGACAACAAATCTTCTGGCGATAACTCAAATTTAACAGGTTGCTGCGGCAAATCCGTCTTTCTAAACAACCAGTGTCTGATTCCACAATAGTATCAACAGTGCACTGTACTGAGAACTAGAATGCTTATATTAAAGCTGCTAACTTGCAGTGGGTTTTATGGAGGAATAATTTTCCATTTAAAATGTAAACTTCTCTGCACAAAAAACACTTGAATAATTATGAAAATGTAAGTAATCCTTTGCAAAAAGTAATTATGGTGAGGGAGACTTTCCTTTGCCTTCAGTGTTTTATGAGTGTATTTGGTTCCATAAGCAAACTAATTAAAATGTTGCAAGACACACTGAAATGCTGGCATTTTAGATGGAAAGCAGTTGTACTCCTGGCAAAGGCTGTTTCGTGTTTCTAAGGAATTTTGAAATTGTAGTTATAATAAACTATTCAGTCAAGCAAACTGAAAACAAGAGCCAAAATCATGCTCTCCGCTTTGAGATTTGTAGCCACATGCCACCACAAAGCTGTGAATTTTCAAAGTATAAAGTGGGACAAAAACCACATTTTTTGTTAGAAAACATTTGGAAAAGGGGAAGATTGAAAAAATGGTAGTATGTATATAGCTAAAATAAGATAATTTGGAAGTCATCTTACTGTTCTAGGCTGATTATTTCCATGATTTAAAAATGATTAGCCAAATGTCTGGCAAATAATGTTACCACCACAAACAGGAATGCTCTAGCATAACAGCTAATAAGAGGAAGGACTGAATTATGTGAAGCCTCAACAGGAGATACTTTACCTGAGAGCCCTGGATGTGTAAGGAAGCTGCAGAATAATTATTAGGAGTACTGCATGCAACAGACTGCATTTTGAATTTGAAATGTCAATCTTCTTCACTTTGGCCCGTAATACTTTGGGCAAGATTTATTGAGTTGCTACTGTGTACCAATCACAGGAAGGGGAGTTTCAGAGTAAGGAGTCTAGTATAGTGCCTGTCTACATGGGTTTTTGCAATGCAGTCCTTCTAGAAGGCAGTGTAGCATGTTAGTGAGTTATGGACTCTGGGACCAGACCACATGGGCTTAAATCCTGGCTTGTCCACTAATTATCTGTGTGACACTAGACAGGTTAGTTAATTTGTTTAGTTAACTAATTAGTTAATTCGTTGCATATTCTCCTCTGTGCAATAAGAATTATAACAATCCTACCTCGTGGAGTTGCTATGAAAATTAAATGAGTCAGCCTATGTATAAATGCATAATTCCTGGCACTCGGTATTGTATAGATTATTTGCTATTATCTCACTTCCACTCCAACTCAGTAGTGCTATAAATATTGCCTATTAGATAACATAATAGCTAATTTTACAGAAAGTAGATATATAGTAATAGTCAAGATCAGAAAATGCCTCTAGAAGGCACAGCTGTGGGCATCTGAAGCCTTTACTATTTGTTCTGTAGGTAAAATAAAAGGATACACTAGGGCTGTTACCCAAACAAGCTCATGTCAAACATGACAGAAGGCATACAAATAACATCTGAGAGCAGCAAGAGGCAATAGAAGAACTATTTTTTATGAAACAGGAAAAAAAGAAAACAAAACAGAATTTTAAAATTATGTCATCATCCATCACAGCTATCATTTATTTAGTGCTTACCCCATCTAGATGCTAGGCACTGAATAAACTCTTTAAATGTTTTCCCAATGAATACCAAACACAATCTTGCAGAGCAAGTACCATTACTTTACCCATATTGCAGGTGAAGAGGCTGAAGCTCAGATAACTTCATTAAGTTTTTCCGGGCTATACAGATGGCAATGAAGATATCACAAGAACTCAGTCTCTGAGTCTACAGTGTATGTTCCTATACTGTATTGCAATCCTCATGATATTATGAGCATGTTTCCATGTCACTAAATGCTTTTCACAAACATGTTTTGCAGTGGCTGCAAAGTGTCCTAGTGTATGTCTGTACCATTATTTATTGACTACTTTCTGTCCTGCCAAATATTTAGATTGTTTCCAGTCCATTAGCTATTGTATATTATTTGCAGTACAAATCTTCATGTATAAGTTTTTAAATACATATTTGATCAGTTTCTTAGTATAGACTCCAAGAAGCAGAGTCACTATGCTAAAAGATGTGAACATTTGTAAAACCCTTAATACACTGTCAAATTACCCCACTGGGAATGTGACAGCAATTTTCTCTCTCTTCCATAATTTTAGAGATAGCTCATTTCACTGAATCCTTGCCAATCCTGAATGTTAGCAATATATCTTTCCTAAAAGTTTCTTATCACTGTGTCAGATTTTTAAGTCTCTTATTGATTTAATTTGTATTTTTATTTCCACCGGGGTGCTTGGAGAGAAAAAGTATCATTTATTGAAAACAAAATGTGGCCAATACTTTAACATTCATTCATAGCTATCTTTATTCCCTAAGCCTTTCCCTTGCATCCAATCTTTGCATTTCCTTTCAGAGGATTTTCTAAACTCCAAAGCCCAAATTACTGTCACAAGGTTTGTGACATTTTCCCAACTTGTCTAGACAAAGGTTGTTACCTTCTCTGATCTATGCATATAACTTATGTTATCACTTATTCCATTATAGTGAAATTATGGTTTATTTCTCTCTTGTCTCTTCTAGATTATGAGCTACTGAGGAACAGATCAGTTCAAGACTTATTGGATCCCCAGGACCTAACAGAAGGTAAACATTTCCTAAGTTGCACTGGCCATAAAAGCACGCTGACTCTGAATTTCAATCAGATTTTCATTGTTTGCTTACATTAAATGTTAACTCATCATTAGCCAATAATGTAATTGATTACATGCTATGGGACAGTATAAAAATTGAATAAAGCCAAGTAATGGAATTACCTTGTTCTAAAAGAACTTGTATTGTGAAAAAGTGAAGGTCAGCCTCGCTGATTGGTTGGAGTTAAGGAGTTAGAAATCATCACAATGTCTCCTATTTTAAACTTAAACTATGTACACTTACAGTAAACCAGGCTCTTTGTAGGCCACTGTGTGTGCATGTGTGTGTGTGTACACATATACAATATATGTGTGCATAATTTCTTTTAATTATGAAACATTTATATGACTTAGCTGCCATAATTTTCATGTAACAAAAAAGAACACTGTGTTGGAGATATTAGTAACAATTTTGAAGTCAAAAAGTGATGGCAGAACCATATTTGAATATTAGTAACAGTGACTCCATAGATTATGCTCCTGTTTTACAATAACATCATGAAGTTTAAAAAAATCAATGAGAATACAGATAGAAAACAGGAGGTCCAAGGATGTTGGTGATGTCTAATTTTTTCTCTTCATTTTGAAGAACATACTCACAAAATATCAAAATCAAACTAGTAATGTTAAATATCCTCATTTTATATGCTTAGATTGTATTAAAACTTGTTCATGTTACAATCAGATATTGAAGGAAGAAGAAAAAAGCCACTCTGTCTTGTCTTAGGCATCTTTCCAGATGGATGCAACAATAGTTAAGTTATCAAGCTAACTTCATGGCAATTATTTGTCCGTGAAACTCTCAGAAAATATCTTTGCTATGTGGCATTTCGATGCAGTGTAATGCCCTTGGTTTTTTGTTGATAAAAACAACAAAACCACAAGGGAAATGCCACAGCTCATTGAGCCTGATTGATGTGTATGGCTGGACTTCTATGTTGCTAAAATAAAACCCACAATGAGTACGTTAAAAGCAGACAAGACTTAAGAGGTACAGTAAGGTTTTTAAAAAAAAACTAAACCTAGGGAACCAAGGGAACCAAGTCCATATCATTCTTATTGTCAAGGGGTACATATTGCAAAAGAAATCCTTTTTCAAGGAGCGTACATTGCAAAAGAAAGTTTCTTCTGTAATATAATTGCGTAAGTGAATTCAAGACCTCTTCAGTGTGTGCATGTGAGAGTACACACAAAGGAGCCCGTTGGCAGTCTGTTTAAGCCTCCGCACTTCTAATGATGGTTTTAAGTACGTAAAATAAAATATGAAAGTACAAATAATTACAGAGCAAACCAATTACATTAAAATGCCATTATCAAATTATTTTTAAAATGTGATATGGTCATATATGTTCTTGCTTATTAACACATTAAGTAACAGATTTCTCAGCAGGTCTCATAATGATTGTTAGTTCAAGGTGGTCATTAGTATAAATAAGCCAAGTTAACTGCAGCAACAGACTTCTATTATGTCTTTTGGTAACAAAGTCACAGGAGTTTCCCATAGTACTATGGTTTGTCGTCTATATTTATAATTGAAAGAACTAGTATACTTCCTCCAGAGGAAATATCAGTACATATAACTAAAGATGTGATTCTTAAATTTTCTAATCATACACACACACACACACACACACACACACACACACACCCCAAGAAAGAGCAACAGCATAAACAAAAAAACTACTAGAGTCTACCCACAGATCCCAAGTTAAGAACTTCTATATTCATTTGTTTCCACTTTAAAATTAAATTTGCCATTTCCCTGAAAAGTTAAAATTCTGATCACTTTGAAGAGAGAAAGGCTGAGCGAGAAATTAACTATGAAATGCAAACAAACATTACCACAAGGAAAAAAAAACATTTTTTTCTATTTTTTTTATCTATATAAGATAAGGGATATTAACTCACTGTAGCAATCATTTCATGATATATATATATAAGTCAAGTCGTCATGCCCTGCGGCTTAAACATAGACAGTGCTATATGTTAATTATAGCTATATGTTACATATATATATAATATATTTGTTAATTATAGCTATATGTTAATTGTATTTCAATAAAACTGAAAGAGAAATAAGTCCGAACACATAGGCATACTTGTACATATGGAAACTAAATGAACAAGAATGGAAACAAAATAGTTATCTAGATCAGTCATATTTCAATGATCTTAGTGACTGACTAGAAGTCCAAAGATATTAATATTATTCTGTTGTCTTAAATTTTACAGCATGTTGCCAAGAACAACATAGTATTTTTCATTTTTTCCTTTTGCCTGCCAGAGTCACATTCTTTGTCTCTTTCCCTACCCATTTCCTTTTTATACTATTTCTTCTGAGAGAAGAGTTACACTGAAAAAAGTGTTTGGATTAACAATTACAGTCTAAAAGAAATGTTATTCCTTTGACGGTCTTATTAAGATAAAAAATTTAAATAACATTGGCTTAAGCTCTCAAGAAATCAAAATTTAGATTTGCAGTTTGGCAGCAAACCCTATTGCTCACCATGCACAGTGATGCTACAGTTAAGGTCTTGGTTAATTACTGAAACAGAGAGGCAATGAATTCATTAATTTTTTTTTCCAAACAGAAATGTGAATGAATCTGCCAATCCTCCTTACTTTTATGTAGAATACAAACACTTATTTTTTTTAGTTTGTTTTTTTTTTTCAAATTCTTATTTAAATTCTAGTTAGTTAACTTACAGTGTAATATTGGTTTCAGGAGTAGAATGTAGTGATTCATCACTTACATGTAAACACCCAGTGGTCATCCCAACAAGTACCCTCTTCAAAAAGAATAGGCATACTTATCACTAAGGTTAAGATGACATTTAAAATTTTTAGGAGTATTTCTATCCTTGGCAAATAAAATTATGCCTTCTAAGATAAAAGATACACTTTTGAATGAGAAGTGACTTTTTAAAACATTTACCTAAGATAAATTCTGAACATATTGATGGACGTACAAGTCTAGGCTAAAAGCTAAAAACATCCTTGGGAAAGAATGTGTCAGTAAGTAGCCACTCATTAAACTAATTGCTTAAGCTTTGAAATGATATATTGCCATATAATATGAGTTTCAGCAATTGCAATTCAATATGAAACATTCTCCCCCTCTCATCCTCCCCTGTCCCATACCCACTTAGGGAATGGTCCTCTGTAAGTCCCCCTCTGAAAATTTAACATAATGAAGGAAGGGCCCATTAGACAACTTTTAGAACACTAAGTGTGAAATTTCAAAATGCCACAATTTTACTGAAAATGCCCTTTCCTTTGTTCCAACAGTCATTTCTAGGAAGAGGAATGAGCGTTAGAGTAGTTAAAAGCAGAAACAGGAACAAAAAAAACAGAAAATGAAATATATGAAAGGCTGTTTTTTTGAGATCTAACTCTACCTCTAATGACTGACTACTCACAGATATTTAAAGTTTTAAAAGTTTTTTTCCATTCTTGAATGTGCCTTTTTGAGCGTTGACTGTAAATGCAAAGAGAAAGAATAGAATTTTTATGTATTTAATACTGCCTAAGAGACACATCTTCTGGTTCTAATTCCACATGATGGTTTGGATTTGGACCATTCCTTAATCGTCAGATGCATTTTTTTTTGAAAGAAGAGGCAAAATGAAAACATTTAGATAAATTTACATCTTGGTTTAACTTTTCTAGAAAAGGAGGGAAAGGATTTTAACTAACTCGTGCATCTCTGATAAGACAAAATATCAACCTCGTTGATATCCTGATTTGTTCATTTTAGCCACTCTGACTGGTGTGAGGTGGTATCGCAGTGTGATTTTGATTTGTATTTCTCTGATGATGAGTGACATTGAGCATCGTTTCATGTGTCTGTTGGCCATCTGAATGTCCTCTTTGGAGAAGTGTCTATTCATATCTTCCGCCCATTTCTTCACTGGGTTGTTTGTTAAACTTACCAACCTCGTTGATATCTATTACAAAAAAGTCAATTGCAAACGGTTTGGGGTTTTCTTAGTCAAAAGATAATCTGGGTTGTGTTTCTATATGTTTTTTACTTAATGAAATACTTGTGAAGTGAAAAATGTGTGTGACACAATATTTCAAATTTATATGTTTGGGAGACTACAGGTGTTTTCAAAGATAACATTTTACGTGACCTTTTATGCTTATATTAAGATGATTTTGGATGATTATCTCTTTTTGAACATAGTAACAAATGGAGAATAGGGATAGATATGAGACAAAGGAAGTTGAATCAGAGGTGGAAAACAAGAAACAAGGTAGCAATAAGATAAAAAGATAACTATAGAATTGGGAGAAAAGCGGGAAGAAAGAGAAAGAAATGGGAATAGAAGAGACATGAAGAATTCATTTTTTTTTATTTTGTCAATACAGCAAAGTAGATTTGTGAAAAACTTCTCATTAGTAAAAATAACAAAAAATTGAATAAGATATAATAAACATCCTTTGAATATAAAAATGGGGCTTCAAGGTAATAATATCAAAACCAAAGAGGAAAAGAAGGGAAGAAAAGCACGGTAAGTAGAAATTCACGCAAAGCTGGTGATGAGACTGTCCAAACAAAGAGGCCTGGGTTTCCACAGCTCTGTGGGGACGACTCCAAACTGTGGGCATTGTGAATTGTGAAGATGCCCATGTTGTCAGCTTGACAAAGAGTTAGAATTGATTGTAGTTTCTTCAAGTCTTCGTTTAATAATATTTTTGCAGAGGTCAATTGTTTACATGGTTTAAGAAAAACTCTGTGAAAAGGTATGGGCAAAGAAGTTTTCGAACTTATGTTGATTCACCCACACCTAGTAATAACCATATTCTCAGTTTTCTATTCATTTTTCCATGTTTCTTGATGCAAAATAAGCAATACTCTACTGCATCCTGGCTTTTTTTTTTTTTTTAACTCAACAATATATCTGGAATGTCCACAGAAATTCCTAGAGGCCTTCCTCATTCTTTTTAACAGCTGAATAATAGTCTTTTGTATAGAGCTACCATAGTTAAGTCAAAGCAGGCTTTTATAGGTATTTATTTAGGTTGTTTCCAAAATTTTGCTATTACAAATAACATAGCATGAATCATCTGTGTACAAATTGTTTGGTGTGTATTGAGGTTTCTCCTCAGTGTTTATAGCTATAAATAGAATTCACTGCAGCCTTAATGGAAAATGCATCTGTAGTTTCCATAAATATCACAAATCCTTCCCCAGAGGGGCTGTGTGTGCCTACCAGCAAGGTATGAGAGTATTTCTTCACGGTTTCTTCAAGAGAGTATACTTCCTACCTTTTGATTTCTTGCCAAAATGTGAGAAATAATAGTTCAGTGTAGTTTTAGTTTACATTTTTAAATTCATGAGTAAATTTAATAATCATCATTTGCAAAAGGGCCATTTATAGATGTTTAATTTGAACTATGTACTGTCTTAACTTTTATTTTGGGTTTTCAGAACTTTTCTTGATTCTTGACATTCAGGAATTTATATATTGGGTCTATTCATTGCTTACCCATGATAGGTATCTATACGTAAAATACTTTATATATATTATGTATATTATTATGTATATTCTCCTAGTTTGTCTTTATTTTATATTTTTGTTTATGGAGTTTTCTATTTGTTTTCTATTTATTAATACAAAAGATTTATTTTTATTATTTTTATGTGGTCAAATTTATCAATTTTTTGTTTCTTATATGTGAATTTTAAGTTTTGTTTAGATTTAGGCCATATCTGGATTATAAGGGAACTTTATAATCTTTCAAAAATAGTCCTTTAATCTTCTCCTAGTCCTTGTATAGTTTCTCTCTCTACATCCAGATCATTCATGCATTTGGACTTTATTCTGCTGTTCTGCGAGAAGGTCCCATTTTATTTTTTAATGGCCATTTAGTTAGTCTATCATTATTTATGTTTAAAAACCTACATTTATATAGGTGAGACTTGGAACTGAGACTCCTCATAAAATTTAGACCATCAAACTGCTATAATTTCAAAATAAGGTAAACTAGAAAAATATTCACTTGGAAACAAAGGGAGATGACAAGGAAGCTTGCTTTAATTGGCCTACATTTTGGGAAAAGTACTTTCTGGAGTATAAGGCAAAGCTAAACAGACATAATCACTTTCATGCAGGCTGTTTAATCTACCCACAATGCAATCAAGTTGAAAAGTATAAACAAAACACTATGAAATGTGGTGTGGAAATTTTTACACACACTTTGAGTAACAAGAATTAAAATCAGGAAATGCTTAAAACCAAACAATTATAAAACTATAGCGAAGCAAGGCAAGTAGTAATTAGCTAAATCAGTGTGTATAATAAAATTGTAAACTTAAACTCATATTAGAAAATTAAAAAGTCTGAAAATGAGTAACAGTCATGCAAACATGGGGCGCCTGGCTGACTCGGTCGGTAGAGCATGCGACTCTTGATCCCGAGGTTTCTGAGTTAAAGCCCCACATGGGGTATAGAGATTAGTTAAAAATTAAAATCTTAAAGAAAAAAAGAGCCATGCCTTACAGGAAGACAGAATTAAAACTATATAATAAGGCAAAAGAAGTTGGAAAAAAGGAAATTAAAAAAGAGACAGATAAGAGAAAGAAATCAAAATGTTACAAAGTTGCACAAATCCTAGTATTAGGAAAGATTTGGAGGAACCGAATTCTCATGTACTGACAATAGGAGGGCAACTTGGTCAAATTACTTTGGAGAACAAATTATCTAGTTCATTTAAATCATAATACCCCCTAAAACAAGCAATCCCCATTAATCCTATCCTTGGGTATGCAGTCTCCTAAAATATATGTAAAAATGTTGACTCAAGTAACATTCAGAAAGGGGAAAAATTATAAATAATATCCATATTCATCAACAAGATGATGAACAAATAAACTGTAGATCCATACAAGAGACTATTATATGATATAAACTAAACTTTCAAAGAACAGATTCAGTGAGAAGTTAAGTTGCAGAAGGTTATGTAAAATATGCAAATTTTAATGTTTAAAAATGCAGATTAGATAATAAAATATGAATTTTTTAAATATTTAATTTTTAAGTAATTGTTACACCTAATGAGAGGCTTGAACTTAGAACTCCAAGATCAAGGGTTGCACACGCCACTGACGATGCCACCTAGGCATCCCTAAAATATGGAATTTTTAAATGCCAAAATCTCGATAGTAGTTAATTCTGGTTAAAGAGGAAACAAGCAAATTTTAAAGTGGTATTCAGAGGTAACCAACTGCATTGTCGTGTTTTATTTCATAAGTTTGGTTATGAGTATACAGATTTTATTATATTAAATCTATAGTTTTATAAATAATATATTACCAAAATATTATAAAACAAAAAAAAATGAAAGAGACATGAAAAGGGAACAGGATGGAAGTAGAAATAACAATAGGAATAGAACCAGTAGACTGGAGGATAAAATGGTAGAAAGGAAAAAGAAGAAAATATTAACATCATCCAACTGTTATCAAAGTCCTACCATTAGGCTAATCATCCACTGGACAAGATTTGCCCTTAGTAACTTATTGCAGGGAAAATATAACAACAACAACAAAACATACAAACAAACTAAAAAAGCCTATTAGAGATTTAAAAAGAACATAATAAAATATTAAGAAAATGTTTTTTTAAACAGCTTGTATAAAAAAAAAAGTGAACATGGAAGGCGGAGTTATAAATGGGGAAAGAGCAGCAGCCATTTTAGCAGTTGTTGCCATAAATACCTTATCAGCCTATGTCACAAGACTTAGAATCTTTAGGAAACTAACTTTGGGACAGAGCAAATCCACAAGAGTTCTACACCCATAGTTCATCAACAGTATTCTTTGTGCCTTAGCAAAGAAAGAACCATTATCTCCAAAACCAATTATTTACTCCCAACACCTGTTCACCTCTAAGCCAGCCCCTGAATTTGTTGAGGGTCAAATGAAACAGACCTCTGTTGCTCTGTGTGGACTCAAACCTGCATCCTAGTTGGTGTGCAGACTGAGTCCAGTACAATGTAGTTCAATGACTACATTTCAAGCCTAGACTTGAAGAATCGAAGACTCTCTGACTCCAGTTGCACACAAGGTACCCATCGACCCAATACTACAAAAACATTTCAGGGTCAAACTTTACTGCATGGACAGAAGCAAACCAGCTGGATTTCCTTCCTGGTGTATTACCATCACTTCACAAGAATATAACAATTTCTGCACTTCTGTGTGAATAATTATTTTGATAGATGTTTGGGTTGTTTATATTTTGAACAGGGAAAATGATATCAGGGGAGCTATTTCAATAAATCTCTGATTTTTTTTTCTTTTTTCCCTTTCTCTTGCCCACTCCCAGTCCCAGCAAAAATATCATTTATTCAGAGCTAAATCTACATGATAGAATCCCAGAAAGAATATTTCAACAGATCATAACTGAAAATGTTTCATTATTAATATAACTCATTGAAGACATGATACGTGAAATTCTACAAATTTTGTTAATGAATCATCCCTAAATTGTTCCCAGAAGCATAGTAAGTAATTACTTAGAGTCTGATATATAGTTTTACACATAAGTGTAGTAAATTATGAGTAAATTCCACTGTGTTTATGGTTTCTAAAACAATATATGTAAGCCAAAAACATCCCCAATAAGAAAGCTTTTTATGGAAATAAATACAGACTATGGTTAGATGGTTATTTTAAAGCATCTAAAAGTATTGTAAGATGGTATACTTACTCTTAGAGAAAAAAAAAAAAAAGTCAGGTCTATATTTCACCAGAGCATTATCATCTGCTTCCAAACACATCTATCAGTAAAGTAGAAGCAAACTTCCCAAGAATGAACTCAGGACTAGGTTACTCTCTGCCTATTTCATTTTTTCACACTGATAAGCTTAGCTGATTCAGCTAATGACAGGAAGGGCACACCTCATACCATCATGGGATTTAATGGAAATATAAAAAAGAGAAACATATAACAATAGAGTTGGACATACCTTACAGACTTTTACATTTTGATGTATAAAATAGTTATGATCAGAAGCACATTTTAGAATCTAAACAATAGCAAATTAGGAAAGGAGTTGCATTGATAAGTATGGTTGTAAAAACCTGGTGATGTAATCATACAATCTGAAATTTATCATCATTTAATGCTTACAAAAAACCACTGAAGGAGGTAGGAAATTATTATTAACCTATTTTTAGGAAGAAAAGTACTGAACAGGCACACACAAATGTAACACGATTATTTACTTCAGACCACACTTTTGGTAAAGTTGTTGAGCCAGAATTCTAAGTCTAAAGATAAAAGTCATGCTGCTACAATACGCCTTGTATTTATAAGCACAAATTAAACATTTTTTAAAAAGGACTTGAATAGGCAGCAGCTTTCTTCTTCCTTCCTCTCTCCCTTCCTTTTTTTTTTTTTCTTTCATTGCATTCAAATATCATGGCTCAAGACACACATAAAATAATCAGTACATGTATATAATATTATCAAGCAGGGAGCTATATTAACTTTCTACAAGTCCTAACTGTGGAGCCCCACGAAGGAACTACAGAGAGCTCGCCATTCTTCTAGAATCGTTAGCACAATCTGGTTTTCATTCTTCTGGGGAGAAGTGTTTTGTTTTCAATACCAGACTTTGAAAGGGTACATGACACACCTCCTCCTTGACATTTTAAGAATTATTGTCCTAAAGTATTTATATTCACAAGTTAAGATTGAAATGTGTAGCACTTTCTGAAATTTACCAAAATATTGGTTCCATTAACAATCATCAAATGTTTGGTCAATTCTAAAGAGATAAAACACTAAATAGATTCCAAAAATGTATCTTAATACTAAAGACTAAAGTACTTTGTTTGCATCAGCAGTCATAAAACACTGCTCAAAAAATGTTCTTCCTTTCTTTCTCTCCCCTTCCTTCCTTTCCTTGTTCTAATATTCCCTCTTCTCTTTCTCTCTTCCAGAAAACACATGTGCTTCAGAAAATGCCCATAATTGGGAATTATAAAGATGAATAAATTATGATCCCTAAATTATAGTCTCAGTAGGAGATTCGATCATATCCAAATATTTAAACAATTAGTATAAGAAAGGAATATCAATGTGACAGCAGTTTGGTGTATATTCACTTGCAAGAAAGGACGATGACTTATTCTGTTCGTTAGATACACTCAGGCTCCTTCAGGGATGTCCACCCCACTGTGTTAAAAGTACAGGATTAAGAACGTTCTCCATGAGCTGCTGAACACAGACTTGTTAAGAACTGGGCATTAGCTTCTATTTAAATTTAAGCACTGGCAATAGATTATATTTATTAAAAATGTTTATGGTCAAAGTGAGAGTTTCTCAATCAAGAGTGATTATAGGTTCTGGTCAAATATAGCTGACTCAACAGTGTTTCACTTTTATACCTCCCCAAATCCCATTAGAATGATTGAAGAAATGTAAAATTCAAAATGAATCAATATTAGTACTATAAAGTAGAAGAAGACTATTAGCAGAACAACATTTGAGGAATATATAGAAGATTTAAAGTAGAAGAGCTCAAAGAGAAGGTAAAATCCAAAAAAAGCTAAGAGATAAGGAAACCACACAGGTTAAAAAGCAGGCCACTGCTTAAGATCTACAAAAATGTGGGGCGCCTGGGTGGCTCAGTTACTTAAACGTCCAAATTCAGCTCAGATCATGATCTCTCAGTTCATGAGTTCAAGTCCTGCCTTGGGCTCTGTGCTGACAGCTCAGCGCCTGGAGACTGCTTGGGATTCTGTGTCTCCCTCTTTCTCTGCCCCTCTCCTGCTTTTGCTCTCTGTCTCTCAAAAAATGAATAAATGCTAAAAAAATTTTTAAAAGATCTACAAAAATGTTTCAATATTGAAAAAATATATTGGCTTCAAAATACAAAAAGTACAAACTTCAAATGAAAAACCCCCTTGCTTAAATGTCCACAGAACTTAAAATTCTACTTATTGTCTTGCTTGTTATACACTGCAAAAACCTTTAATTGCATGTTAATGAAGTTAGATATTCTCACTTTGTGAGAATTCCCAAGTATGATGATATTACTGAGAAATCAGAGCCAAGTGTATTAAGTTAGTTACTTTAGGCCAAAAAATATTTTTAATTAATATATTGTTTATATTACAAAATATTTTCATTTATTGTTGATATGGCAACACTTTAATGTGCTTGACATTTGGGTTAGGGCCTCCCAAAAATAACTGAAAAAAGTGTATTTTCTAAGTAGAGCTTTGACATAGCTCCAATAAATCAGGTAGCAGTGTTGGAAGAAAATCAGTCCATGGAATAACCCGGAGAAAACTTAATTAAGGATCTGATTAGCTTTGAAGGTCCAGCCAGACTAAGATTTTAAAGTATATCTTGATGAATAATAAGGGCAATTCCCTAGGAGACACAGAGTGGGTGAGAAAGTTAGGGAATAAAACTGGGTAGTGACTCAGAGAGTGTGTATTTTCATAGTCCCAGGAAAACAAGCCAACAGGAGAGCAGGTTCCGAGCAATATCATCTAATGAATCATACAGATCTTCAAGGGTACTAAGTTAAGACCCTCTATAAATAGTTTTGGTCAATCAAGATCCTCATTTATATATAAATGTATATGTAAGCATATATATATGTACATATATATGCATATATAGAAGTATGTATATATGTTAACAAATTGTCCAAATCACCAGATATTTGAGGAAAATTATTGACGGTTAAGTCTGTAAAAGCAAAGACTAAATCCAAGAAGCAGAGCTAAACCAGGAAAGAGAAGAAATCATTGGAAAAAAATAATGTATGATTTGTATATTCAAAGAGCTTCAAGATTGTATCACGTAACTAAAAGTAGACAGCTCTGTTGTAAAAAACAAAAACAAAACCCAAGGTCCTTTGAAATTAAAAACATAGGTGCTGAAATTTTTAAAGGTCGGTGAGAGTGGGGGGCGAAAAAAAAGAAAAAAAAGTAGAGAAACGTCCAAAGGTAAAAGATTAAATCAGTATTAAAGCAAGGAAAGAGATTCTTCTAGAAAATAGAATACAAAAGCATTAATACATCCTCAAGCACCACATGCCTAGACAGGGAAATCTTTAAAGATAAAAACAACAATCTTACACACTACTAGGAAGAAGAAAGATGATATCTATGAAGAAATATGAACTAAACTCATTTATATCAGGAAATAAGGAATGCTAATAAAACAAACAAAAATACAAAATATATAACTATGGAAAACTTGCTAAGAATATTCATAACAGAGAATTCTATATATATACAAATACTCAGAAGACTTATCACCCACGGAACTTTAAACAATGTGATGATACGTGTGTGCAAATTGAAAAATGAACTGAAGGGGAAATGATATGATATACAAAAAATAAGAACGAACAAATAAAATGGCTAGGAATAGTAATCAACGTAATATATTTCTTAATAATTGAACTTCTATGTAAATATTCACAAAATAAAAATGCATAATTCAATAAAAACTTAAATTAATAAATGGTTGTCAAAAGTAACTCTTTGGAAACGGATTTCGCAAATTAAAAAAACTAAAAGTAAAGTCTAAAAATTAACCTGAAAACCGTTTAAAGTAGCTCCTACAAAGGTATGAGCAGTGAATTAGAGGCAGAATAGAAGAATTCTCATTCTTTATATATATCTTTGTTGTTTGAATCATTTATAATAGGCATGTATCATTCTTTTCTTAAAAATTTAAATATAGCTTGGTCACAAGATGGGTCTATTTTCTGTTTACCTAAGCAAATAATTTATAGAGTAAGATACTAAAGAATTACCTCCTTGTGAATTACAGGATTCAATTTAAAGCAAATAGGCTTAGTGTCGAGCATTAAACAAGATGTCAGTGGATCCATTTTATAGCACCTCTTTATCAACTTATTATACCATGAATTAGTATATAAACATTGATAATAGCTAATGTATTGCAAACACATTTGTTGCACTATAATTTTTATTTCTCTATGCTCCATTATGCTTCACAAAAGGACACAAACCGTTTCCTATCATTAACCGCTAAGGCGGCTTGAAAGAAAATATCTAGCTTATCACAACCTTTCAGCTGAAAATCTCCTTCTTCTCTCAGTAGCAATAATGCTGAGGAACTTTGTCTCTGTCCTCCACAGGCAGCCTCACTGCTCACTGGAATTCATTCCCAATCCTCTGGTTTATCAACTTTGTGCTTAGTGGCTCACAATCCCATTCCTGTCCATCGATCCAGTTAAGAACTTTGTACTTACATTTCTCTGCCCAGAAATTTGAGCTGTGAATATTCATCTATGAATGAACTCGAACATCAATACTCCTTGTTTATGTGCAGCAACAAGTGCTTTATTGGTTCCTGGTTCTTGGTCTTCCTCTTGTTTTGGTTGCCCCAGTATATTCTTTCAGCATTATCTCTGGTTATTGATCTCCATCTCTTGGCCTGCCCATCATGACTAGCTTCAATGCATTCTTATGCTTTTGCTGTTTGAACCATATGCCGCTGTTCTAGAGAAACATCCCAAGTCTCCATTTTCTGGATGACAATTGAATAATGTGTCCACATTCCTGTCAAAAAAGCCATCTTTTCCTACTGGCACTGGGGACAATGGACATTATAGGAACATACAATTATCATCCTTTTGGAGCAAATAAAAAAGGGAGAGTTTCTCCTCTTGTCAAAAGGGACATTATGAAGGTCATGGGTGAATCAACATAAATTTGAAGACAAACTTAACTTATATTTTCAGCACTTGCTACGTCCTGTTAAGGAATCTCATAGACTTATATTCTATAAGATAGTTCTTCTACTTCTTCTAGATCAGTGTTTCTCAACCAGGAGATCGTGACATGAAAATGTCTGGGAATATTGGGGTTTGTCACAACTAGGAGATGGGGCAGGTCAAGGATGCCTCTAAACATTCTACAATGCATAGGACTGTGCTCCATAGCAAAGAATTATCCAGTCCAAAATGTCAATAATGCTAGGCTAAGGAGTCTTGATCTAGACTCTATACTCAATTGCTAGTTCTGACATGACAAGTAAACAAAAATGCTAAACAAAAATTTCTAGTTCTTTTTGCCTTACCGTCATTTTGCTGCCAATATGAAGTTAGGCATAGCCATCTGTATTTCTTTAATCAATGAAATACAAGGGAGAATGGGACCATTTAAGAACTGGGATGTGATTCTTCATTTAATTTTTCCTTCTGTATAGATCAAAAATTTGTCTTCCAACAATTGTAGAGGCTTTATCTGCCCAAATCAGGCTGAAGAGAGTAGCTCTAGAGAGTTGCCTGAACTTGCAAGGGTTTGAAATTCTAATAAGGTCAAAATAATAATTTGTGTTAAACCACTGAAGTTTTTGGGGGTGGGGGAGTTTCCACAGCACTAGCTGGCCCATCTCCCTGACATTAATCTTGCTTTTGCTCCTACCCTGCTTTCATGACTGGAAAACCGAAGGCATTTAATAAATGTTCATTGAATTCATGAATGTATATGTATATATATATTTATATCAACACACACACATACATAAATATACAATACTCTGGATTAGCTCAAATGACAGAACAATAGTTACCCAATTTTTTAGGTGCAAAGTTACTAAATATTTTAAATGCTATCAAAATATTTCAAACATTATGAAGTACAAAGATATACATAAAAGATATCAGTGTACCTGCCATTCGCAAATAACTAGACATTGACATTTTGCTATACGTATTATTGTCTTAACACATAACATTTCAGATAAAACTGAATTTCACTTTTCTTCCATCATTTTTTGCTTTACATATTTTTAGGCTATGCTGTTAAGTGCACATCTGTTAGGGATTACATGAAGATGTACTGTACTCCTTTTTTCAGAATGAAATAACTCTTCATTCTGTGTAATCTTTTTTTAAAGTCTGTTTTGTCTTATATTATTAGTATTGCTATACAAGTGTTCCGTTGGTTAGTAGAACTCTGGCATATGTCTTCCCAGCTCTGCTTCCAACGTTTGTTCTACTATATTTTGGTTCTAATTCTGTTGATAATTTCGTTTTTATCACTAGAAAATTAATATGCTTATATTTACTCTGATTTAGATTTCTGCCATATATTTTTGTTTTACCATTGCTTCTTTCCAGATTCTTCCTTTTCACATAATCTATTAGATTTATAGATTTTAAATTATTCATCCCCTCCCACTCATTTGCAATAAATTCATGATTTTTTAATGCTTCTAGTAATCGCATTTAATTGTGAAGTTGTAAACTTGGCAACATAGTCTAAAGTTTACATATTTCTCTTCTCATTTTCATTATTATGCTATTATTGTAGGCTGCCTTATTCTTAATACTGCCAAAATTAATATATTCTTATTATTACTTAACGATCTATACTTATTTCAATATATTAATATGTCTGCCTATGTACTGAACTGGATTTCTCCTTGCATCCAACTTGTTTCTTACAGATTGAACTGTACAGTTCTCTGAGTGGAAAACTCAGACTTTATCTTGTTTTCATTTCACATGGGTATCAAATGATATGTAACTGGGTATAGAATTTTACAATATTTATATCTCATTAGTATTCTAAAGATATTTCATTAGCCTCTGTTTGATAATAATTCAATTTTCAGCCAAATTTATTTTTATTTGTAGGTAAACTGCCTTTTTTCTTGGTATCCTTTAAAATGTTCTCTTCCCTTTATTTTAATTTTTACAACATCTTGTGATACCACGTACTCAGAACTACGTGTAAGTATTGTCTGTTAAGGATGCATGCCTTTCTGTAAACAATTCAGAAAGTCACTGTTTTCTTTTTCCTTTATTATCTCTACTTTATTGAATTTCACTCTGGATAGTCTATCGACATATACATTGTGCCTTATCATTATAAGTTCCATTTCTTTTAATCCTTTTATAATTCTCTTGTTTTTATAGCTTTGTAACTTTTTTTTTCAGTAAATTTTTGTGTACTTTCCAACACACTAACAATTCTTTCTTCAAAACTGTGAAATCTACCTATTAGTTTCCTCGCCGAGTTTATTATCTCCATTATAATTTTCATTTGTAATTATATTTGATTAGTTTCTAATTTTCTACTTGTTGTCATTCATCTTCTATTATATACTCTCGTTCTTCTCCATTACTTGAATAATTTTAGAAATTATTAAGAGTGTCTTTGAGAGCACTCCCTATTATCCAGCCTTCAAGTGTGAATTCTTCCGCTGCTTGTGTTTGTTTTCTCTCCCTCACTGTGATCTACTCACCTTTCTGCTCATGTGCTTATCGTTAGTTTGGACTGCCTTATGCTACAGAATCCTGTGTGCCCTGGGTTGTGGAAGTGTCTCTACAAAGGCAGGTGGACTTTGCTTTTGCAGTTTGGCCAGTTGTTTCACAGAATCTGATGGAATTTTAAGTATTTTTTGAGATTACATTCACAATACACGGGGCCATGTAAATTTGGACTCTATTCCTGTAGACCAAAGGTTCAGAAGGACAGTTTCCACCTCCCTTACCTTCTCTATCCACACACACACTTACAGCCTTGATAGATATACAGCTTCTTTGCCACGTCTCGGTTTCATGAGTAAAGTTATTTAAACATCCTTTTTTAAAAGGGCTGTCTTTACAGGGTCTCGGCTTCATACGGGAATTTCTACTCCAGTTTTTTTTTTTTTTTTTTATCTCCTATAAATAGCTGGGTAATAAACAAAGGCCCTAGGCACAGGATCTAAAGTCTTCCAGAACAAGGCATCCCTACCTTGCTTCTGGAATACAGAATGTCTTTAAGCTCAAATATGTATTCTTTTAAAATTATTGTTATGTATTTTTATTTTTATGAGGAGAGAGGGGAAAGTTCATCTTAATTCATTCAGATAGGTTTAGTCAATACATCGATTATGTCAAGGACACCTTTAATGCCAAAATATATGTCTAACCCTTCTCACATACTAACAGCTAAAATCCTAGCACAAATTCCATAAAGACACTAAACGAAGTTGTGTTTTATTAGTAACAGCTATACACATGAAAAATGTGAACATATATATACAGAACCTGATTATTCACCTGATTTCTAAAGTAAAAGGCAATCTTTTTATGTATATATTTATATCTATATTCATTACAATAATCAAGGGGTTTTTAGGTGTCTGTGATGAACATATTTGATGCCAGGAGTTTAAAATAGCCCCTAACCTTCTGTTTAACCATTTTTGGAGGCTCTAAGTTTATGCTTAGATATATTTCCTCTATGTAGAATAAACTATGTACACTATCATCCCATACATAACTTGTGGAATTTGTGTAGAATAAATATGTAATTATTCATAATTCTCCATAATTATTAGAAATTTCAAGGTAGTAACAGCAGAGCATTAAGGTGAGTATAAGGCCTCTCTGAGCATGGAGTCCCTATGACTGCACAAGCCACAGACCCACAAAGCAGGCTTTGCTGCTATATACACTACTTCTGAGATTTGGTAAAATTCATTCATTAATAAGCTTTCATTAATTTTCTATGTTCTGAATACTGTGAGGGAACATGAACAAAAGAAGATAAGATTTTGTAAGTAAATTACTGCATGCATATTTTATAACTTTGACTAATTAAATTAAAATGACAACTCTCAATTTTAATATCTAAATTCATAATATTTCAAACATGCAACACAAATAGTTAATTTGTATTCTCTAAGAAGAGTCTTTCATCAAGAGATGCTTAGGAAATTCTGGTAGCGAGTCTTTGATTTATAATGCAATACATGATAGGAAATTCTTTACTTAAGTGGTGTACAGAGATATGACTACAAGTTAAGAACATAACAAGAGTGACAGCCAGCACAGTCTCTGTTAAAAGGAGACCCAGGCGGTGGGGGTAATGCTTGATGCATAGATTTCAAGGATGTTGGTGGAAGTTCTTTTTCTTTGCTTTGCTTTTTTTTTTTTTTTTAAGTTGAACCACATGGGGAACCCAGGATGGAGATAGTGTCTGTGCTCCAGCAGTTTCATCAGCCAGAACAGCTGGAACCTAAATATAGATAAGGCTCTAAACGCAGCAGTTAGCGTGATTAAGACTCTCGACATGGGAAGCAACCAGAGTTATGCTAAATGTGGATGCTTCAGACCTCAAGCCTTCAAGAGGAGTCAGGGTCAGCGAAAAGAAATGTCAAAACCCACAACACAAATAAGTCCCCAGGTATCATAAGGATAGAAACAACAAAAAGTAACCTCAAAATAGAAAACGATCAATATTTTTCCCAGAATTCCTCACCTTGGGCTCTGTGTCAAGGACTTGAGTTTTGAATCCTGGTTCCCCACTAACTACATCTATGACCTCAAGCAAGTTGCTTTGATTCTCTCAGCCACCGTTTTCTTATATCCATAAAGGGAGGATTTCCTAGGTAAATTTCTCAGTTCAGTGCCAAGTCCATAACAAGTACTCAATATGAGTTGAAGCAGAAAAATCCTTTTAGAAAACTCCAATCAACTAGAGGTGCCTAATATAATTTTTAAAATGGTGTAGGAATCAGGACAGTTAAGCTCTTTACAAGCATTCCTTCTAACTCAGGGTTTCCTAAATTTGTCTGTATATCAGAATTTCATGCGGGGCCTCAGAAATTACTGATGCGTGATGTCCTCCTCCCTGAGACTGTGATTTAATTAGTCTAGCGTGTAAACTGGATTTGGAATATTAAAACAAAAATTCTCAGCTCGGTCTCATGCACAGACTACCTGGTAACTCTGCTCTAACCTATTCCGTGAAGTGATGGAATTTGTGAAATCTCAATTAGCTTGTTTCTCTATCTATGACAGGCAGGGGCAGAAAAGGGTATAGACTAGAGACCCTGTGTATTTTAATAATACCACACTGGAAGCCAGAACTAACTAAGTGTGAATAGGTTTTTAGTCACTGACTGGCTCTGCAATTAAGGCAACTTAATTTTCCTGTACTTCAGTTTTCTTATCTATAAATAAAGCACCTAAAAGTAAAGGTCTCACAAGCATTTCACAAATTGTTGAATTGCCAATTGTACACTGCCATTTCTCTACTGGTTCATTGACTTCGACATTTATTTTATAAAAAAGACCCTCCCTGAACTCTGACCTTCTCAACCTGGGGTTGCTCGATAAACTTTCTATTCTTTGCTCCTCAAAACTTGAGAGAAAAGTAATAGTGTCTAGAAATAACATAGCACTCAATGATCCTAGTTCAGTTCTTTGTACCTAAAGCAAATAAACTCCAAAGGAAATGAGCAGAAAAGAAATTACGTATCAGAAAATCCCTAGATTGGCAGGTAAACACGTACGCACGGATAGCACACCTGGATCTTATCAGAAACCTACACTTCTAGAAAGGAAGTGATATCTGTCCTAAGCAAACTCCACAGATTCGACATCATGTAGTGTCTTATTTAAGAATGAAAAAGGAATAGAAAACAAAAATTGGAGTAGAAAACTTTTCAGGGAGAGTATTAAAATATTTTTAAAACTTGTTCAGAAATGGCATCTATTCTTTCAAACAATATGCAAAATAGTTATCAGAAGAGCAAATATTTTTTTAAAAGGCAGGCCAGGGTGGCTCACTTATTTATTATTTAACCAGAAGGGCAGCAAGGATGCATACTGTGAGAATCAGATAAGATAAGGACCAAAGATAAAAATGAGGGTTCTGAAGGAGGCAAACACACAGAAAAAGTACACAGTTCTCTGTATCTCAAAACTAACATGGATTTTAGTCTGCTCTTTACAAGTGTTTCTCCCCTACCCATGCCTTATTCAAGCACGGTATCACAAACTTTTCAATTAATATGAGTCAACTGGCATCCTGATGATGAAAGAGTCTCAGAAAGACATTAAGGGATCAATCAAAAGTGAATACTGGAGGCAGCAGTGTAGCAAAGGAGCCTGGTCAGGAATGACTTCAACTTATATATGCTTGGTGCCACCAAACAGACTGTGTAGAGACCATATGCTTTAGACTCAAAGACCAGGACTGAAGGAACATACTTACGATATAATCAGACACATATAACTTTTATATTAACATCTGAAAGCCCAGTGGCATAGAACACTAAAAAGGATCACGCTAAGAAACTAAATTGAATTTCTACTATCAAATTAAAGTTATACATCAAAACACATCTTCGCTGAGAAGAGAATGGAGTCATGTTAACAATGTTTCTTTTCCTTTGTACTTTTAGATAAATTGCAAAGCTGATCAGGCTGAGGGCAAATGAAGAGAAATTGATCAAAACAAACAAAAAGACATCCTAAATATAATTCGAAAGTAAAAGAATGCATTTTATATCAATTGATGATTCAGTGAATTTCAGCAGAATTTACTTTATCATGGATTCGAATACACGGTAAGTTGAGTCATGTGACTCTCACACTGCTAAAAGCTACAGTTTATTTAGACAAAGGCCCAAAGTAAGAGTATCTGTAGCTGGTAGACTGCTATAGAATGAGACCAATGATGTCAAGTTCATTAAGGGACTCAGTGTACGTAAGGTCTGAGCACTGTTTAGAATTGATAAACTTAGATTTAACAGAGATCTGCCCAATTAACTTACTGACAGATACTAAGAAATTAAGGAAAATCAGAATGTGAGAATAACACTACAGTGGTCAGATGGAAAAAAAAAAGATCATGAGTAATAATATTAATGCTCACAAAATACTTACTATGTGCTATGGAACAACTTAAGTGCTTTAGATGCATTAATTTTAATCTTCACCAGACCTCCTATTATTGCCCCAATTAAGAAGCCGAGAGAACCAAGACACAGAGAGGAGCACTAACTTGCCAAATGTCCTAGAGTTGGCAAATAGTAGAGCTAAAGTTTGAGCTACGCCATCTAATTCTACTTCTTGCTCTTCGTTACTGCATCACACTGCAGACCAAGAAGAAGGAGACTGAGCTGAAGTTCAGAGATGGAGTTTTCATCATTGAAAACATTCAAACCGCATGGTGTAAGTGTCCAAAAGGAGAGGATGAACAGTGTGACTGGTTGAAGACAGAAGTTGACAGAACTAGGAAAATCCTTGGAGAAGAGGGAATGGAATATTTTTAAAAGACACCAATTTTCACTGAAGTCATGAGTACACAGCAGAAGAAGGTATGAGCTGTTGCTGTGAAGAATGGGACTCTACCAGGACGATGTGTCCTGAGATGAAAGGGAGGGCCAGCAAATCACTCCATGGGCTTTCATCAGAGAAATGAAGGTGATTATACCAGGAAAAATGTCTACAATACTTCCTAAACAACTTGGGATGAAAAATTAATTAAAAATATAAAAAGGTGTTCCGGGGCACTGGGTGGCTCAGTCGGTTGAACGGCCGACTTCGGCTCAGGTCATGATCTCACCGTCCCCGAGTTCGAGCCCCGCGTCGGGCTCTGTGCTGACAGCTCAGAGCCTGGAGCCTGTTTCAGATTCTGTGTCTCCCTCTCTGTCTGTGTCCCTCCCCTGCTCATGCTCTGTCTGTCTGTCTGTCTCTCTCTCTCAAAAATAAATAAACATTAAAAAAATTAAAAAAAAAAAAAAGGTGTTCCAGGAAAAACTTATTTGAAGAGTCTAATATAACTCTATTAGGTTATATTAGATTATCTTTAATATTCACTTCGGTACCAAGCACCATGCCTAAAACTGCTCTAAATTAAAATCTATTCTAATCGGTCAGGAAGTAGGGTCACTAATAATCCTAGTTTACCTAGAACTCTCCTCCTCTTAACACTGAAAATTCTGCATCCCAGGTGACCCTCCCTCTCTCCAGGCAAACTGGGATGTTTTTGTCCAGAACAGTGTCAGTTTTCAAACTGAACACCTTCTCCCCAAAAACCTGTCAGTCCTGGGCAAACGAGATGGATGGTCATCATATGAGGATAATGCAGTATGTCAAAGTCCCAGCATAATTGTCATGAACTTGATCTCAAAAAGAGGATTCACATGATTAAAAATGATTGACAGAAAGTCATGTCAAAAGAGGAAGAAAGGAGTCAACTTGACTAAAAAGATGGTAAAAATATGTACCACAGATTTAAAACATGCAACAAAAATAAATGGATGTTGGAACTATCAAATGATATGGATATCATGGGATGCTAGGTCACACCAGTTTTCCTACTGAGATGTTATTTTCAAGAATGTTGAATTATCACAAATGTTTTAATTCAAGAATAACTCAATAAATATTTTTTAAAAAGTAGCATTAAATGAGGTTAAAGAAATACTCAGGGAAATAAAATATTGTATATTTTAAAACTACCTTTGATACTCTAGGCAAAAGAAATGTATAGGATAATGGAATAAAAATATCAAATATCAGCCCAGAGATGCGTTGAACTTATCCTTTAACATAATAGTATTTCAAGACTTAGATATAAAATATTTTAAAATATATGTTCAATAGGAAAATTTACAAAATGGTACTACTTAATCATTTTACACTGTTTTTAGGATACCCAAAAGAAAGGCACATCAAATAAACACTGCGGATTTATATACTGCTGTCTGTGTAAGAAAATCACTTAACACTGAGCAGTCTGATGTTAGCTTGCATGTGAGTATCAATGAAGTGTATAGTGCACATAAATTTTCTGAATGAAGTGTGTTAAATCACTTAGTTCATTCAGTTTGATCTCCACTAAAAAGCAGTCAGGTTCAAGACAACTAGTGGAGTAAGAAGAAATACTAGAAGAACAGAAAAAAAAAACAAAAAAACAAACAAACAAACAAAAAACATCCCAACCCTGTCTTCTCCGGTCTAAACAAGGCTGCTTAAATTATGAGACACAGAGCTAGACGGCCTCGTTCCCAGTGTTCATCTAACACCCCTTCTTTTGTTAAGATGTTTTGACTCTTAAATAAAAGCTGCACTATATCCAAATACAATACCTTTTCAGTTAAAAAGAAATGCATTTTACTCATCATTTAACCCAGAGCATTATAGAGAATGCACAAGAAAAGGTGGTTTCTTGAAAACATTTTAAAATTGGTTTAAATTTTTTTTCCTTGGTTTAAAGTACTTGGACTTAGCCATGAGTATATACCAAAGTAATTGTCTTTGATAAGTTTCTCCAACAGTAAAACTGTGGCAGAAACAGAGGAGAGAGAAGTGGCCACACCTGCCTGAAGGCAGCATTGCCCTAGACACCCACCTAACCAAGGAGACTCCTATAAAACAAGCAATGAAGCATGACTATCTCCAAGAGGAATTTCTGAAAGGAACAGTGGTTATGTTCATTTTAAGATGCAGAACTTAGATGACAAAAGCATGACCACCCTGTAGAAAAGTAATGGAAATTCCGGCATTCAGAAACGAAGGGGTCCTGTTACAAGTTTCAGGAAGTAGAGACATATAGTTTTCAGGTGTGTTGCTGATGAATTATTGGGGACACAATGAAAGTGAACAGTACAAGTATAAATGCATAAGTAAAAGAGAAAATCAGAAATGGTAAGTGAGGAGTTAAAGCAAAATGCATTTGTTTTTCTAGGCCTTGATACCTAGGGTTAAGATAATATATTGCTGGGTGCCTACAGTGAAGACGAGGACATTCTGGCAAGAGTCTCACCTCCATCACGAGCATTTAAAACAACATGCATGAAATTCAATAATGTTCAGGAGTTGGAGAAAAGGTTTCAGACAAACAACAGGAACTAAACCAACTAAAGACCATAGGTAAAAAAGAGGAGATCCATGGGGAAGAAAGTATTCAATTGTTCTCAGGAGAAAACAACAAGGGAGGAGATAGGTAATAATCACTTTTCCCCACAATAGAGCACAGTTATCTAACCAAACAGTTGTAATTTAAAGCATGCTGGTAACTGCGACAATACATACATCACCAAGTTTCAGTTCAATGAGACTAACAATTGGAATACATCTTCTTTCCATGAAATGATCCAGTAGGAAAAGCAAGAGTAGCATTAAGTGACAAGAGTATTAACCCATAGAGAAGTTCACAAACCAAAGGGAGAATGCAACAGTGGGAAAGACCTGGATGAAAGACAAGAAGGAAAAGGCAGTAGTGATATGAACACCGTGGTACATGGTATATGAAACTGAATGTTACTCGATTTACTGGGCACTAACTAAGGGCAAAGTGCTAGACTACAATGTGTAGGGATAACAAGATGAATAATGCATGTGAAGAAAGAAGTTTTCTTGGCTGAAATTACAAAACATTCAAGAAAGACAAAATGCTTTAGGGATGGGCTCCCTCACACACCTGTGGAGACTACAAATTACTGGCTAAATTCATGACGTATGGGATCATATGGCCTTACGTAGAGTACTCCTTGACCCACTGACTACCTGCAGGCTACTGCACTTGCTACCTAAGTTTTCTTGGCCTCAGTTTTATCATCAGTAAAATAAGGATAAGAGTAGCACGTGTTTCATGGATTTGTTGAAGACAATTAAATGAGCTAATACATGTGGAACAGTTAGAATGGAGCCTAAAGCAGAATTAACATTGAGAAATATTGTTAACGTTGTTGTTATCATTATTATAATCTACAGAGGGAGATAAATTTTATTCTACCAAAGTGGAATTCTAAACACATTTTTCCTTTACTTTCCTGAAAGCTTAATCAATGAAAAGTTTGGGGAAACTAGCATTATTTTAGGCTTCAATTCTAGTTCTTTGGGAAACAAAGATTTAATTCTCTTGGTAACCAAGAAAGGAAAACTCAATATACTGGATACATACACCTCACTGTTTATAACAGCACTATCTATAACAGCCAATTATGGAAACAGCCCAAGTGTCCACTGATGAATGGATAAGGAAGATGTCACACACACGCGCGCGCGCGCACTCACACACACACACACACACACACACACACTGGAATATTACTCAGCCATAAAAAAGAATGATATCTTGCCACTTGCAATGATGTGGATTGGAGCCAGAGAATATTGTGTAAGCTAAAGTGTAATAAGTCAGTCAGAGAAAAACAAATACCATATGATTTCACTCATATGTAGAATTTAAGAAACAAATGAGCAAAGAGAAAAAAAAGTGAGAGAGAGAGAAAGAGAGAGAGAAAACAAGAACAAGACTCTTAACTATGGTTCCAGAGGGGAGGTGGTTGGGAGGATAGGTTAAATAGGTGATAGGGATTAAGGAGCTCATCACTTGTGATGAGAACAGGGTGATGTATGGACATATTGAATCCCTATATTGTACACCTGAAACTAATTTTACACTGTATCTTAACTAACTGGAATTTAAATAACAACTTAAAAATAACAAAAGTAAAAAATATCTACAAAACAACAACAAAATATCCGGTGTCTTCTTAGTGAGTACATACTAACTTTGAATGTCTTAGCATAGCATCCAATGTCCTTCTATCTGAGCCCAGTCTACCATTACAGCCAGGTTTTCTATCATTCTCCTTTAATTCAAAGTGTACCCTAAAGCCTTGTCCCATCAGACTGAAGAGGCTCAAGCTCGGTGCATTACTTTGAATCATATGGAAGTATGGGCAATAAGCTATTTTTGACCAACAAAATGACAATATCATGGGTTCATCTTAAAAGACAACATAAAAAAGGGTAACTCACACCTTTACGTTAAATTTTCTGAAAATCCAGGAACATTACACCTTAGGATTGTTAGGGAACCTGAATAGGTAACTAAATGGTTTTAAAAATTACTTTTAATAGAGTACTCTTAGGAATTGAGCTTCTGCTGGATGTATTCCACCTGCTTCTCCAAACTTGTACACCCTTTTCTGTGATGATATTTCTGTAATCTACATTCACTACTCCAACTGGCTTCCTTGTATTCTGGCTTCTAATTTGATTTAGCTATTGGGGGATCCCTGCCAGGAGTGGAAGGAGGAGGAGGTTGGGTATGTGGTCTCCTGCTCTCTATTGCAGGGTTGCCTGAGACTGGCCACATATCTCCACAGGTGGTCATTGCTCTTCTCAAGGTTTAATGTCGACCTGACTCTCTACTTCCGAGGTCCTGCAATGGCTTCCTCTCCTATCACTGCGTAGGCCTGTGATGGGATCAACTCCACCATTTTCCTCATGATTCCCCTACATGATGTCCGTATCTTTGTAAATGGTCTCTTTATTAAACTCTTTGTAAGTTATCCTAATTTGAGTGTATCATCTGTTGTCTACTGGAATCCTAACTGATACAGATATAAATTCCTTATAAGCATTATTCATATCTAATTTTTACAACCCTTTGAAAGGAAGGTTTGATTATTCTCTCCAGTGTATGGATAAGATAACTGAAGCTCATAGAGGCTAATTAACTTCACCAAAATTATATAATGCATTGCTGATCTAGCGTTGGGGTTTCAACAATCTTACTCCAGAGGCTCTGGTTTTGATGGTTGATAAGAATTTGCTATCCTGATTTAATAAAAGGTGGAAAAAACATTCTAGATCACACACTGCTATGAAGAAATAATGCTGATGGTAAATTTTTTGGGTGGATTACTGTATGTGTAGACTGTCTCATATGGTACATTTTTTGAGAATTGTAAAGAATTATGGAAATAAGTTCTTAATGAGGCTTAAGGAAATTTGCCATTTGAGTCTCTAGATTTTTGTCAACAATTTTGGGAAACATAGAAACACAGACAAGACAGACTTACCAAATTTGGGGATGATGCTAAGCTGGGACAGAAGACTAACAGAATTTCAAAAATGTTAATAACCAGGAAAAACTAGAGAAGGCAAATAAAATAAAATTGAATGGCAATAAATATTGCATTGTGCTATGTTTGTGTTAGTCAACTGTCTAGCTTGCTAAGAAATCCAGCTCATATAGGCTTAAGCAGAGAAGAGTATTTATCAACTCAAGTAACTTAAGATTTTAAAAATGGACATTAAATACAAATGAATGAAAGGGCTCAAAAGATGCCAGATGAATTCTCCCCTTCTGTAAATTTCTTTTCTGCTTGCTTCTTTGTTCTTGAGAAAGTTTCTGTCACTATGAGGGTTGATATTTTGCCTCCTGGGCTCAGATCCAGTAGAAGACAAAAACTTACCTGGGAATATCTCTAAAAATGATTCAGAATATATATCATTGTCTATGAAATAGACCGATGACCTGTGACTGGACTGTTGCCAGAAGACTGCAGTGTTCTGATTGTCCAGGCAGGTAGCAAAGGCCCACCCCAGAAACAGAAATGGTTCCACACAACCACATGAATACAAGTTGGAAAAGCATGACATACAAAAAAAAAAAAACCAGAAAGACACTTAGAAGAAGAGTGAGTGACAGTTATATTAGGCAAAAGCACAATGAAAACCAATGACAAAATTAGAAACAATTTGAAAAATACAGAGTGAAGAAGAGAAGCTTAACTATTACATAATATTTTAATATTAGAAAAGCCTTGGGGTTTTCAACTAGATTTTTATCAAAGTATAGTAGACATACAATATACTTTTAGTTTCAGGTGTACATGATAGTGACTTGATGTTTTTATATATTATGAAAGAATCCCTATAATAGGTCTAGTTATCATGTCACCAAAGTTATGACAATATATTGACTATATTTCCTATGCTGTATATTATATCTCCATGATTTATTTATTTTATAACTGTAAGTTTGTACCTCTTAATCTTCTTCACCTATATCACCCATCCTCCCCAAGATCTGCCCCACTCTGGTAATCAACATTTTGTTTCACGTACCTATGAATATGTTTCTGCTTCGTTTGATAGTTTGTTTTCCTAAATTCCACATATAAGAGATATCATACAGTAGTATCTTTCTCTGACTTATTTCACTTAGCATAGTCAGGTGACACTGACTATGTTGTCACAAATAGCAACATTTCATCTCCTTTATCCATTCACCTATTGATGGACACTTAGCTTCCATAGCTTAACTATTATAAACAGTGTTGCAGTAAACATAGGGATGCATATACCTCTTCAAATTAGTATTTTCTCTGGATAAATATCCAGAAGTAGAATTGCTGAATCATATGTGAGTTCTGTTTTTGATTTTTTGAGGAACCTCCATATTATTTTCCAAGTGGCTGCACCAATTTATATTTGTACTAAAAGCATACAAGGTTTACCTTTTCTCTACATCACTGCCAGCATTTGTTATTTCTTGTCTTTTTTTTTTTTTTTTTAAGTAAGCTAAATGCCCAACATGGGACTTGAACTCATGACCCCAAGATCAAGAGTCACCTGCTTTACCAACTGAGCCAGACAGCTGCCCCATAGTTTTGGTCTTTTTAATAACAGCCAATCTAACCAATGTGAGGGGATTATCTCATTTTGGGTTTGATTTGCATTTCCCTGATGATTAGGGATGGTGAGCATCTTTTCCTGTTGGTCATCTTTAGATCTTCTTTGGAAAAATGTCTACTCAAATCCTCTCGTTTTTCCATCAGTTTGTTTGCTTGTTTGCTAAAAGTTGTGTTAGTTCTTTATATTTTGGATATAAACCCCTTTTTGGATGCATGATTTGCAAATATTTTCTCCCATTCAGTAGGTTGGGTTTTGTTTTATTCATAGTTTTCTTCACTGTATAGAAGCTTTTTAGTTGGATGTAACATACCTTGGGGTTTTTAGATGTGAAACTCAATTATGAACCAACAGGGTAATGTGGAAACTAAAATATAGGCACAGACTCAATTGCCTAATGTATATTGTTCACAGCAATAGAAGCAATGTTTATTATATTCCATGGCACTTATCAGATTACACCTGGAATATCATTTTAGGTGATAATTCCTCATTTTATGAGAGATATTGAAGAAGTGAGATTTAAGAATGGGTTTGAAAGTCACAGCCTTTAATGAATGTTTGAAGAAACAAGGATGCTTAAATGAGAGGATGAGCATTTCAGTGAGGTTATAATACCTGTCTTCCAATATAAAAGAACTTCCATGTGGAATACAAAACAAATCTTGGAGATGGAATTAAGACCAGGAAATATTAACTTTATACTGTATTTCAATGCTTCTTCAAAGTTAGAAGTATGTTTAAGTAAGAGACACATGTAAGTCAGCAGCCCGTTTCCCCTTCCACCTTTGTTGGTGGTAAGCAGAGGTTAACTAACCACCTCTCATATGTGCTACCAAAAGAATTATCAAATGAGTAAAAGCATTGGACTGAAGTTGGTCTTAGGTACTTTCAGCTTGGACATTCTATAAGGAATCACACTAGTAGGACCCAAATTCATCTCCCATTGTTCAAGATTTATGGGACTTTGAGAAATTCACTTATCCTTTACAAATCTCTTTCCTTCTTCTGTAATATGAGGAAAATAGTCTATCACTTTTAAAGCTATTGATTTAAATTATTAATACCCAAAGGGCATAGATATTAGCATATGGCCATGGGTTCAATATTAGACATTATTATTATATTGTTGATCATGGATACCTAACTTTCTTTGCTATAGAACTGGGTTGCTATGTAATAGGGTTTATTTTTTTTAAAGAAGATTTCTTTTGTGTGTTACCCAACATATGATTAGTAAGGGTCTTAAATTATTGTTCTACAGCAAAATAGAATATAAGGTATTCTTCTAATTCTTTTATTTTTAATTTTTAATGTTTATTTTTGAGAAAGACAGAGCGTGTTGGGGGAGGGGGAGAGAGAGAGAGGGAGACACAGAATCCGAAGCAGGCTCCAGGCTCTGAGCTGTCAGCACAGAGCCAGACGTGGGCTTGAACTCACGAACCATGAAATCATGACCTGAGCTGAAGTTGGATGCTTAACTGACTGAGCCACCCAGGTGCTCTGGTGTTCTTCTAATTCTTTTGCAACAAACTATTTCCTCAAGCTCACAGTCATTCAGGTCCATTTCTTTGGCAATGCTATGAAGCCCTGGTAATTCTCTCGGCAGGAACAGGCCATTTAAGAGCCATTGCCTATCTTCCAATATTTCACTCCTCTAAAGAATCAAAAGTCTAAGTCTTCTCACTAAAAAAAATTCACTGGACGCAAGTCAATAAATACATCCTCAGAAGTTATTGTGAGACCCAAATTAAGTAAGAGGATCTAGATCCTTCATGTATCTTCACAATAAATATAAAAGAACACACATAAGAAAATATAGCTTCATAATAAAAAAAAACATGTCTAAGACCTGATTTGTTGGATTATCTTTGGAACCACAGATTTGTGTAAAATACACAGTATTTGACTTCCTTTTTGAATTCTAAATTATGTGAGAGGTGTGAACTCTGCAGTCACCAAATCAAGGGCTAGCTTAAAATGCTAACTCTTAACAACTAAGATCTTTTGTGGTTCTCTAATTTCTTGGACTCTGTTAACAAGGCAATAGCCTCTAAACTGTTTACAAAATCTCCAGAGCTGAACAAGGCTCCAAACTGAGAAAGTCCACTGTGGCTGACTTCACCACACAATTATCTCCTTGACATTTTTGCCACTCAAAGAATAGAAGCCACTGTCACTTGATTTAAAAGAAACAAAACAAAAAGCCTTTTGGGCTATATATCCAAATCGTGTGTGTATATATATATGGGCATATATATATATGGGCAGGAAGTATATGGTAAATCTCTGTAACTTTGTCTTAATTTTGCTGTGAACCAAAAACTGCTCTAAAAAGTAGTCTTGAAAAATTGAAAAAATAAAAAGACAAGAACTTCAGCTAAGTATGAGGAATGACAGTAAGACAGGGAATTAACTAGTCTCCTGATGACAGAATGAGATGATGAATGTAGAAAGTTCCTCGTAATGGTTTACTGTAAATGGAGTTGGAAGTGTGGTTCAGAATGGGGAGAGTATGTGTAAAGGATTCTTTTTGCTTAGTGTGATTTAATACAGTGCACACACGCACACACACACGGAAAGACTCCAGGAGAAAAAGATAATTAAAGGATAAAGTTTCCTGAGAAATGGGAAAAAGAGTGCAATCCAGAACAGAAAACAATCTAGTCTTGCACAGCATCTCGAATTCTTCCACTGTCAAGCTCGGAAGGGACTGCTACAAACTCCTACCCCTATTTCAATTTTCACTCCATTTCTAATTGCTGTGAACTTATTTAGAGATTCAGAGAGATGAGTTATTCAACTACAACTTTTCATTCTAACACTACCCCCACAGTAAGGGAACTTCTCTACAAGTTTCATTACCAATTTTAATGCTGAGGTAAGGTGATATTTAAAATCAGGTTTTACGCATACAATGCTATAATCACTTTTGAAGATTATTCAGGATATTTTGCTTCTATAGTTTTTTCCCTCTCCAGTTTGGTTTTCCAGAGATTTCCTTCAAACCAATAAAATTTGGAGACACTGGGGACACAACCCAGTTCTCTATATGTGGCTACTTGGGACATCAACTGCTTCCAAGAAATAAGACTCAAATCTCTTTGCCATGAAGCACAGATAGAACTGTAACTGAGATCTAAACAAATTTCTCTATCTCTAAGCCCCAGGTGAAGAGCTAGGGACTGTTCATATCAAATGCCTCCAGGGAAGAGAAATAATGAGGGAAGCAATCTGAATGACTGAACATTACTGAACAAGCACTTGTTAGTATAATAATTGTCAGCCTTGGCAGATTCAACTGGGAGGAAAATTGATGATAGTGGCTCAGCACAACTGTTCCAACCAAAATGACAGCGGAGTGGGCAGCAGGAGACCTGCTAAGTGGAATAAACAAATGGTCACTAAGAGGAAAAAGTCAAAGGAAAATATTCACTTAGGGTTTCAATTCAAAGCACCAATATGCATTTCTGCAGACCAGATAAACTTCTCGAAAATGGCTCACTTTTGCTGAGATTTCATTAACCATGTTTTCAAGCCTATTTTTCCTTCACTATCTCTCCCACTATTCCAGGATACTCAATAGAAACGTTCTTTAAAAAAGACAATGACTTGACATCCAATTACAGCCTGTGTTCACATAAAAAAAGACATGGCAAATTGACTAAAATTCCTTTTAAGTTAGTTCGCTGACACTTAATCAAAATGGACAGTCCACTAGCCATCTTCCCCCAAGTTTGCCATCGGCAATGTTTAGAGAACTACCACTGAAGGAAAGCAACATTCGTCTCTTCTTCCATTGGTATTTTCTGCTTTCACTTTCTTCTGTCATTTTCATTCACATAAATGATTGCAAATTCCTTGAGATTTATTCAGGGAGTTACTTTTAATACTTATAACACTCATAGGCTATTCATTAATTCATTCAAAACAAATGATATCCCAGCTGCAATGGGTAGAATTGAGCGCCATCTTATCTTCAGGTTGGTATTTTATTTGGAGCATATTGCAAAAGAGTCAAAGACAAGTACTTTCCTAAATCAAATCGTACTGGGAGAAGTAATTTATTTTATGGAATAATTTTAAGGTTTTTCCAGTAACAGAAAAGTAAAAGTTGAAACTAGGAAAAGTTTAAAGTAGATAATACTTTCTAAAATTAACAGGTAACTAGGAAATACATGTCCACGTTAGATTACATCTATACTGAATGAACAAAGAATAATTATTAAAATTTATGTTAATTTTCAGTTAACCGACACTGAAGAATTTGGAGGATAAATTATACTGGTAAATGGATTGTAAATTAACAGTTCACCTTATATCTCTGGGCAAATAGTGAAGACTTCTGATTTTTGATTTAATCATTAAATAGAGTTAAGGCTCACACTTTTTCCAAGTAATTCTTAATGAGTTAATTTCTCTGGTTTCATCTAATTCTAAAATTCTATTAATCCATTAACTGTTATATTATGCATCTATATAAACATTCTAAAATTCTATTAATCTCTTATGTAATAGATTTCGGAACATTATGGCACCATATAATTCAATGACTTTTTGGACAAAACAAACTGTATTGGTCAGAATACTTTTCCCCTTAAATGAGAGGAACACAACTCAATGCAGTTTAATTAATTTCAGAATTAAAAAATGGGGAAAATAACTCAATAAGACCACACTCCATCAAGCTGAGCCCCATTATCAAAAGCTGCCTGGGATATAAGCCTGTAGGATTCAAGCCAGGAGAGTGGTTCTCCTGAACTCTACTGTTTAAAACAGGTACGACAAAACGGGATTGTCCATTCCAACTCTCCCTACTTCTCACGTGAATTCTGGGCACTTCACAGAATTGGATAATGGATATGCCATAAAGTGAGGCTGCAGTTGAAACCCCTAATTTGTCAGGGGGTATGGGAGGCAGAGATGTTTTGGTAGGAGCAGAGAAATGTGTGCAGCCAAAGAATTTTAGGACTTTGCACTAATCTGAGAGTTTTTAATTTAATAATTTAGTGATGCTAAAACAAAAATAAGACCTTATCATGTGTTTTCTTTATATTTTTAAATATTCTGTTATTTGAAAATCTTTCTATCATAAACCTGCACTCTTTCAAACTTATAATATGTTAAATGAGCTTGTGAAAGCCTGAAATTTGAGCCTTCATTTATAATTTCTTTTGTGTACTTGGTTAATGCCCTGTGGGTTGCTTGTAAAAGAAATGACTGATATTTAGGTGGACCAATGCCACCTTCAGATCAAGAAGTTTGGTACCTCCCTGTAACTCAAGCCTTTTCCTCTTAGCATAATTTTTAGGGATATTTATTATCAAGAGTGTAATTGAACTCACAGGAGGTTTACTTTAATCACTCTGAAACCTCCTAGTACCTCTGGTTTGAAGAGAAGGAAAAGGGCATAGGTGTGACACATTGCTTTGGGGACAGCTCAGCAGCTGAGAAATTACTTGCTGACCTGACTCAGGAACTAACTTATCAGGGTTATGTATTCGAAATGGTACTATGTAATTATTGGTGGTGACCTCCCTTCTGGTCAGCACTAAGTGTTAATAAAAAAACAAGTCTTCTCCCTTAAGGGACAGGTATGTGTGTGTGCATAAGAGAAAGGAGGAAAATGGGGAGAGAGAGAAAGAGGGGGATAGAACAGCAGATCCTGTGAATGTGGGGGTAGGGATGTGTTTGAGAACCAGCGGATTAGGGTTAATTACTTTCTTAACATCAACATCAACATTACTGGTCTCTGGGAAGAATTTCTTCTGTGAAACAATGCACAGAAGCAAGATAAGATACCGGTGAGCGGACTATTTATCTTTTGAAAGCTTTAAAATATTCTTTGTCATAGGATGGGTGGGGGTGGGGAGAGGAATCAGTTGCCAGGGGCTTCCTCAGGTACACTCATTTAAGGGAAAAGTATGCCCAGAGTTGAAAATCTGGAAACGTATGCCCTTAAAACTTATGTTAATCAGCTTCTTGCACTGTCTTTGGGTCCTCCAGTGTGTATGTGGACTCTATCTTGAAGAACAGAAATCCATAATTGCAAAGGGCAGAAATTATGTCAATTTTGTTCAATGCCATATCCCTGGGCCGAAGCAACAATAATAGGTGCTCAATAAATATTTATTAAAAACTTAATGATAGTGACTATATTCAAATTTAAATTCAACCAACTATCAATATGTACTCTATTTTCTATTACTACAAGGAGTGATATTGTTGAAAGGAAAAGAGTAAATAAGTCTTTCTCTAAAGGGGAATTAAGCTATTATTTGGTCAGTAAGTTTTAATTTTGTAAATTATATTTGCTCTTAGGAAAGAGAAAATACATATTAATATATTAAATAATTTAGAAAATTCTGAGGAATTTTCTTTTTGAACTTTGTTCATATTTTCAAAACTGGTTTAAAGAATCAACCATTTTAATTCTCATTTAAGATATGTTAACATGTATGGAAACTATTGATCAACAATCATGAAGAAATAAAGTTTGGATTATTCAAATTAAAGGTTACATATATAACATGAGAGAGTAGATTATTATTATGTTAGCACTTCTCAATTAGAAAATAAAAGAAAATTTAATAAGAAAAGCCAGTCGCATGAGAGTTTTTATAAAAACCGTGAGTATTAATTAAAAAGAGAGTTTGAGCTCTAATTTTGCTTTGTTATTCAATTACAAGATGGTGTGTACTTCAGTTCTTAAAGTATAAAATATGTTATCAAAGGAAACTGTAAATTGATAATAAAGGTGATGTCATATCAAACTAATGACAGTCTTACTAAATAACTTTTATATAAATATATAATGAACTGATGCTTCTGGATATTTAAAAGCTTTGTTGATTTCCTCATTCTCTGAGGGCAGTATTAATGTAGCCATAGCTTGGGTAATAGGGAAAATGTTAATTTAATCAATTGGTGGTTGTAAAGAACTATTTTCCCAGACTAACTTTGTTTCCTGAAATTTCTTTAAGGGAATAAACAAACTCTGAAAGCATTTCAGCAGGAAGCATTATGTACAAAGAAAAATAGTCATGTATCAATGAAATTAAATAGAAATAGAAATATTTACTTAAATAATGCAGAAGAGTAACTTCTTTAGGGTTCTAGAGTTAGTAAGTCTTAAACTCAAAGATGAAACTGTTGGATACTCTCTTGTTCTCCTCCTAAGACTATGAGAGATGGGGGGCCCCTGGGGGGCTCAGATGGTTGAGCATCTGACTCTTGATTTTGGATCAAGTCATGATACGAGGATCATGGGATTGAGCCCCACGTGGAGACTGCTTGAGATTCTCTCCCTCTCCCTCTCCCTCTTTCTCCCTCTCTCTCCCCACCCCCCTTCCTCTGGCCCTCTATCCCACTTGCACTCTCTCTCTCTCTCAAAGAAACCAAAAAAAAAAAAAAAAAAAAGGACTTTGAGAGAGGTGCTGGGAGAAGCACTGACACAGAATGAAAACTTTGAAAATGGTGAGATAAACATCACCCCACCCCCAAGCTAGACAGATGCCTGCAAAGTGGCAAAGCAGTCAAACTTACATCAGAACTCAGATGCCCACAGAGAGTGTTTTGAAGAGCTTGTCTCTCTACTTGACCGTAAAGACTGTTGCCTGCCTCTCCAGAAAATTCTGAAGGTGGGAGGCAGCTGGGTCATTCTGCAACGGCAGAATGAAGAATCAGGGTGACAAGGGTTTATGGCCTGCATTCCCATGTTGGTGTGACAGGGATAAGCGTGTTTCCTCCTTGCTAGGTGAGTATACAATAGCATCCAGATGTGAGCTAATTTGATGGGACTTCAGCCCAAGAAGGCTGCTTGCTTGGGCATGGCCAAAAAACAAATCAGTTCGTAGAGGTAAGGAATGGGTCTGAATGTGAATAAGTGGCAAATTAGCATGCACACCAATTAGGTAACACACATGAGCCAGAAATCTATGGGGCACAGGATGGAGAGAGAGGTGTTCCCAAAGGACATGAAATACACTTGCATAAAAGAACCAGCACATAAATGCCTATCATTACTGAAGGTCACCAATGTCCATACACTTTCCCAGTCATAAAAGATGGGTTATCTTTTTTCTTCTACTCTCCTCATGCCGGTTCTGGAAAAATCAGAAAAGAAAAGAGAATGCAAGCACAGCACGGCTCCATCTAAAATAATCCAAGGTAAGTGGAGTGAGGGAATCTTTGAATAGTATCTGAGGCTCAAGTTTAAGACTGGATCACCCAAGGATTGATTATTCACAAAAAAAGGAAAGAAAAGAAAAGAAAAGAAAAGAAAAGAAAAGAAAAGAAAAGAAAAGAAAAGAAAAGAAAAGAAAAGAAAAGAAAAGAAAAGAAAAGAAAAGAAAAGAAAGAAGAGAAGGAAGGAAGGAAGGAAGGAAGGAAGGAAGGAAAGAGGGAGGGAGGGAGGAAAGAAGGAAGGAAGTTGTGATCATTGAAAGTGACAAGAAAGCTAGTATATCTTCCAGAGATGTCCTCAGTGAGCAGGGAAAGGAAAGCCATCAGAGCAATGTTGAACAGATCCATGGGAGAAAAAATAAAGTTATTTCCTGTGGTATATTATGTTCAGCCCATTTAATAAAATCTATTTATTGGCAGAGAAAAAAAGGGATTGCTTATGAAACATTAAGTATAGCTTTGAAAGATGAAAGATGAAGGAAAGGAAAAACAATGATGTAGCTTCCTTGTCACTAAGGGGGCAGGGAAGGGGGATAGTAGGGAAAAAGATGGTGGGTAAGATTCTTTCCTGTCTGAATACCAGGGGGCACCATAAGACCGGGCAGCTCTCATTAACCCTAAGCAGGCCACAGAGAAAAAGGGAGTTAGGGAGGGATAGCTAAGAAGGTAAGTATTGTGCACTTAGCTATTTAAATTTATTTGACATTCCCTAGTTGGTTGTTCAGGACCTGAGATGTGTCTATTCTAGAAAGAGAATAAACCACATAAAAAAGAAATCGAAAATGTATATCTTTGGAAACATAATCCAGGATGCTAAATAAGTTTCACCTCCAATGGGTGCTTCATCAAAATCAACGATGCCTATAATCAGAAGTGCCCCATTCCTATTTAGTTTTCCTACTTTCCAACATCCATAAATTCAACAATAGACTATGAAAGTCTAGATCACACTCGGGCACCTAATGGGACTATAAAGAAATGTTCTTTTTCTCAGTGGAATTGCTCTTTTAATGTTCTTGCTTTCCAATTTACATCAGTTAGAAGCTGTTAAAGTAATGGCATAGGCATTAGAAAAATAAAGGGAATATGGAAAGGAAGATTGCTCATGTGTGTGTTTTATTCATCACAGTGCCTGTTGAGTTTATATCACTGGCTTCAGATTTATCCAGTTTCTTTTCTTTTATGACTGGAGACATTAAGGGCAACCTGTCAGCTCTGTAAAATAACATTTGTAGTACTCTGAATCTTCTCGGTATAATCTTTAATAACTGTCTTTCGTGCAAGTTGACAGCAAGCAAGTAATAAAAAGCCTAATACCATTTTATAGGTCACATAATACAACAGTTTATTTTAGTTCAACAGGGCAATAACAGGTAACAGATAATGAAGTCACTATGGATTTGGATAATATAGCTTCTGAGTTGGCAACAAAAGCCTCAGAAATCTTCTTTGGAGCTATAACAAAACAGAAGTGTGTTTCCCATTTTCTCTCTTTCTAATGATTCATAACACTAAAGTTACCCTCAGAGATGGTGCATTTCAATTTTCAAAATTTGATATATATTATTATGCAAATATACTTTCCTAATGGGAAAGTACAGCTCTCTTCCATAACTTCAAATTAGATAAACGAAAGAAGCAATTATTCTACAACTATTTGGGAATACAAAAGTATCTAAGACATCTCTGTCCGATACAGTAAACCACTGGCAACTCATGGCTATTGAAATTGAAAATGAAATTGAAATTTAATTGAAATTAAGTAAAATTCAAAATTCAGTAGTGTTAACAAGATTATGTTGCTTTATTATGGATTATCTCTCATATCTATTTGAATTAGTTTAAACATAGTTGCTTTAGAGACTCTTTGAGATAGCTGTATTATTTCCACATATTGTGGTGCTAATTCTACCGTTTGTTATACCTAGTAACACTTCTTTTTCACAGGAATACTATGAAGGGTACTCTGGGTACTGTTTTAGTTACTGCCCACCACTTTTAGGAACACTACAATTCCCATCTCCTGCTGGACATTAAAATTCAAGATGCCATCCTTATGGTCTAAATCAAGATGCAGTAATAAAGCTATTTCCTTCCTTCCTTCCTTCCTTCCTTCCTGCCTGCCTGCCTGCCTGCCTGCCTGCCTGCCTTCCTCCCTTCCTTTTTTCTTTTCCTCTCTCCTCCCCACCGGCCTTGAGCTCTACTACTTGTAATTATGTTCTTCTGAAGATCTACTCCAGCAGAAGGATGCACCTGGCTTCCAAGAAGTTCAACACCATTCACACACACCCTCTCTGGCTAGTGATTTTTCTTTGATCCTTTTTTGGATCTTCTTTTTCCTATTGCCTCCAACATTTGTGCAAGGTCTAATTCTTATAATGAATTCTTTATTCTACATACTTCTAGTTGAAATCTGGTTGAACTTTAATACAAAGGATAACTGAATTTCTACAGCTGATAGTAAGGACAAATGCTACAGAAGTGTTGGCAAAATGCACAACCTTGAAGAAATGCTTTTACCTACAAGTAACAGAGCGTCTGATGATAGTAGCTTAAATCACAAGGGCATTTAAGGTTAGATGAACAATAAATATGAAAGAAGGTATCTCAGAATTGTATATGGTGCTTCAAGATTTTATTACATACCCAGACTCTGTCTTTACCCTCCATCACCCTCAGCTTTAATCTTTTGTTTTAATGCTCAGTGTTTCATTGTCCTAAGATGACTGCCACGTCTCCAGAAATTACACCTATGTTCAACCAGTAAATAGATATAAATGGGAGGATTAGTTACAAATGGCCTTTGTGTTAGAAAATCCAATATTTTAATCCCTCCCCACACCCCCTTCCCCGCCGACACACACACACACCCAACCTCTCCTTACATGTCACTGGTCAGTACTGAGTCAAATAGGCTCACAAGAAAAATAAAATCACAAAGTCCAGCTTAGGCTAATAAGGATAATTTCCTGGAACTGGCAGAAGGGCTTCCTCACAGCAAAAGGTAGCCACTAGCCACCAAATCGAGGTTCTAACAGCAGGAAAGTAATTTTCAAGGGCCAAACTGCATGGATGCTTTCCGAGTAAGAGATTGACAGTAGGAGCCTTGGAGTTGTGGACGGAGGAACAAGATACATTCAGGAAATAGGAAGACCCCCAAAGGAGCTGGAATGTGTAGTACATAAGTGATGTGAAGGCAAAATAAACAATAAAAATGGCACACTAAAAATTGTGGACTTGATTCTTTAGATAACTGAAATGACAAGGAGAGTTTGAAACAAAAGAATGGCACAAAATTTATCAGTGGGTTAGAATGGTATCTGGTATAATGTTTTTTTTCTTTAAGAAATGAAGTATCTTCATGACGGTTCTCTCTTCTTATCATCTTCCCTGAGGAGGAGGAATAAAGAAGAAACTCCAGGATTTTGGACAGCTTTTCTAGGTGTGGAGGACATAGACGCACCACAGTGATAAGTAAACTAGGCCTCCTTTACTAGGCCTCTTTCCCACCATTGTCCATGAAACAGCCAGGAACATGCCAGCAGCCTTTGTCCTCCATGTCTCCCACTGCTTTTCTTCTGCTACTATCTGGTATAGGATGGATCTGGGGTGCTAAGCTCTCTGTTACACTTAGAGAGAAGAACAAGCTAGGCCAAATGAACCTTTCGCTGCTCTGTCATTTTTACTGCTTCGTCTTTCATTTTATTTCCACTTGCAAAGTGAGCAACGTACTGCATCCTCACACTGATCCTGGTGCTTTTTTAGAATTGGAAATTCACTAATTTCCTTTGCCGTTTAACAATTTTCCACAAATGTTTCACTCCAAACTTTAAAGCAAAAATAATAATCAAGCTTATTTTCGTAGTAAACAGTATCTATTCACATGTCCTTGAAAAAAAAGTCAGTGGTTTCACCCATTTAAAGCACAGTTTGGGTCCTGGATAAAGAGACAGATACACTACTTTATAAATGACACCACCTGAAATTATTTTTTTAAAGGCAAACAATGTATACAGTTAACCCTTGAAACACATAGTCCAGGTTTGAACTGTGTGTGCCAACTTAAATGCAGATTTTTCAAAATATACACACAGAATATTATAAATGTATTTTCTCTTCCCTATGATTTTCTAATTAATAGTTCCTTTTCTCTAGCTTACTTTATAGTAAGTATAAAGTTTATAGTGTATGTAACATGAAGTATGTGTTAACCAACTGTTTACCAGTAAGGCTTCTGGTCAACAGTAGGCTCTTCAGAAACTTTTTGAGGAGTCATAAGTTATATGCAAATTTTCAGCTATGTGGGGGCAGGGGTCAACTTCCCGCACTGTTCAAGGATCAACCGTACTGCAAAGAAATACATGTCTTTGAAGTAACCGCTTTCCAGATATACTGTTCCTAAATTTTAAGACTTTATATTTAACATGCCATTGGATGGCAGACACATTGCCAGTTGTTTCTGTTAGGGCTTGTAAGAGGAACCTTTGTACTTCGCTCAGTACCTCAAATTTATACCTAGAAAAATGAAATGGGTTTCTATGAGAGTTTTTCCATTCTTGGACACATTATTATGAGAAAACACAAGCGAGTGAAACTATTTTCAAATAGACACACGGCTATTCTAGTCACAGGAAGTCTTACAATCACTCAAGGATAAAGGGCATGAGAAAATACTCAATAAAGATGTTGGAGAAATAAATAAAAACCTCTATATAAAATCAGAATATTTATAATGTTCAAATTCTGTTAAGGGTCAGAGGAATCTAGATAAATGGGATGGCCAAAGCAAACCCCTGCATTTCCAGGTTTAGAGGTAACTTATGAAATTAATTATAGTACAAACGTCAGTGAAGAAGGCCAGCTCCAATATTATTATTTGCAACAACTTAACAATTTCAATTAGATTCCATTCAATCACTTTTATTAAGTTCTCTTCTTGTGTGTCTTCAGAAAGCACTTACTACATTGAAACATTTAAGAAATAGTTTTATGAATAGTGTGTTAACTTATATTAAGAAAAATAAAAATCCAGCATTTCCAAAGTCTGCCAAAATTTAAGACTTTCTACTTGTTCATTTACAAAATCTATGCATAGAACACAAAATGTCTGGGAACTGAACCATTTGAAAGAGAAAGGAAACATGATATTCATGAAGTAGCTCAATTGTGGATACCAAATGGAATGGTTTGGTGCTGGCTTTACACAAAGTTAAAGAATGCATATGTTTACAGTGTAAATTGCCTTCTTCTATCACTCCTGACAAGACCTAAATTCATAGTATCTGAAAGATAAATACTATTCCAAAGTTTCAATCCCATTCTTCAGCATCTCTTGATCATCTTAATCGAACTTCTACTCAGAGTGAGAGTCTCAATAATATTCATGTCAGATGGCAGCCATCTAAACAACAGACAGCCTAATATTCCTCTCAAAGTATAAAAGAGTGGTTTCAATACAAACCCGAGAAAGAAGATTTTATTTACCTTCACACTAGAGGTCACTGGGTGACTGAAGAGAAATTGCTGGCATTTGCCTCCCAACAGGACCTTTTAAACCCACTGCAACTCTGCCATCACTGGTCCTCCTTTCTCTCTTCTGGAGCCACCTTTCAAGTTATCTTTACTCATCCTTGTATATTTCACTTTCCAGAAAACAAACATTAGCTTGATATTGCAATGTACTTAGAAAATATTCCTGATTGTTTATGACTTAGTTGACAGATAAGAAAGCTTGGGTTGGCAGATAAGAGAGCTGAAATACAGAATTTATCTTTTACCCAAAGACCCAAAGAAGGTCCATAAAAGCTATAAACCTTTCTCTTTCTGGATGTGGAGTTAAATGCCTAACACACATGCTCATGCTGTTTTCACTTTGCCACTTACAGGTGGTGCATTCGATAATGGCCTCATCACAGACTCCTTTGAAGTAAATCAAAGACTGTCAATACAAGGGCCCTGCAATACCTGCCTTTAATAGCTGAAACTGTTAATCAAGGTATCTGTAGGAAACTATCAATTTCAAAAAAAATACGATGTAGAATTCTTTTCTTGAGAAGGATAATAATTGATTCCTGAAACACCCATGGTAAGTAAATTGTAATATTATTATTTTCATGTCCTCATCTTACTGACAATGATGAATTGGAACACTGAGGAAACTGAATCTTGGGATTATAAACTAGACTATTTTTCCAAATTAGTCCATTCGATAGTAACTGAAGCTACCTGGTGGTAAGAAGATCTGAGAAAGGTAGAACATCTTAATTGGACATGGGGATCCCTTAACAAACATGCACAAAAGCCATGAGCAATTGACTACTATGACTATACTCCCCGGAAGTTTCTTCTCTTCCTTCTGGTAGAATCAATCATTCTTTCAGGAACACCATCAAAGATCACTAGAACTCAAGAACAAAAGTTAATGCTGAAGAGCTGGTACCTAAATTTTACTTATTAAGTTTCCTCTATGGATTTGATTACAGAGGTAAAATTGTTTTAAAGCAAATGGTTTTAAAATCTACTATATATTATCATATATAGTACGTAAGCAACCTTCCTTCCTTGAAGGAAGAGAGGGAGCAGGAGAGAAGGTGAAGAACAAGGAAAGTTAGATGATGAGGGAAGAGAAGGGGGAGGGAGGGTCACAAGGAAACTCAGACAAGGAGAAAACAAAGAGGCATATTGAAGGTGAGAGAAAGAGTGGAATGGAGCTTAGGAATTTAGGAAACTAGAAATAAAAGAAAAGGTTTCGATTTGATTCCTATTGCCCTGGAATACATATTCCTCCCTGAGGCTGAGCTCTTTGATCCTAAAGTGAGGTTCACTGCAAGATGTGGGCAAAGTTAAAAGCTCTCAGTTAATAGAGGAGAGGCCATGACTAGCTTTGCCTCTTCAGATGGTTTCGGGGCACTTTCTTCCTTTTCAAAAGTTCAGATTCTAGCTCCAAGCACTTCAAATCACCCTTGAACTAGAAAGCTCTTCAGTCATACAAAAGCAGCTTCCTTCAGGGCAGAGACAAGCAGATGTGGTAAGGCTAGAAGCATCCTCAGAATACACATCCTGGAAACAAGGTTAGGTTCCAGTCAAAGGGCAAACCTTCAATCGTATGTAAGTCCCGAATAATTATTTAAAATCACAATTTTGAGACAAATATCTTCCTTTCAGGACCCTGTTTTTCATTTTCTAAATTACTTCACGTTAAAATTAGTTTTACGTAAAGACAAGATTGGCAGAGACAGAAGAGGAAATGAGCACAGTTTTCCCCAAAAGAGGATGGGGTGAGAAGGGCAAAATGCCATGACATTCCATTGTTAATGCTTTATCCCTTAGGGTAAAAGTAGTTTAAGTTTCTAGAAACTTAACCCTTCCTGAAATTCAACAATTGATCTATTTTTGAAAATGTATAATAAGTCACACTCATCCACATTACACGAGGAGAAAAACGTGGGCAAGATAACGCAAAGCACGGTCTTAATCCCATTTCCAGGATCAATTACAAGACTATGCAAATAATTTAGGTTCTTTATTTTTCTTCGCCTGCAAAAGGAGCATAATAATTAGCTTTCCTGTTTTGCAAGTTTGTTATGGGAAATAAAAGAATGGAGAGTTTTTACAGTAGAGATTAAGATTTCTGATTTGAAGAATACATTTGGAAGCTCTCTGAATAGGCACAAACACACTATTTTTAGTGTCATCAAAAATGGAAAAAGAGGTTAACCGCCAATCCTAGACCCTTCTTCAAGGTGATATGCGCATTTATAGCAAGAGAAACATGTCTCTCTTATAAAGCAACTTTTACACACAATATTGGTTTATTCGATTCATGAATGGTTTTGCATCTTTGAAAAAGGAGCTTTTATCCTTGTGATTGAAAATCTGTTATTTCTGATTTTTTCTGCTTGTACTAAAGTAATTGATTCAATGTTCCTTGTCCCTTCCCATGGGGTGTTCAGTTTCATTCCTCAGTATTCTGGTATCCTAAGTAATTCTTGGAAGACTCTAGGATAATGTTTTCTGTTGCCGTGTACCTAGAAGATGAAGACATCCAGAGTGAAGTTCCCGAAGGGTTTTACAGAAACAAGTGTCAACAGCTGCTCGATTAACTTGCCTGTGCCAGCTCATTTGCTCTGAAAAGAAAAGGCAAAGACAAGCTGATCCCACAATGATCAGCTGGAGTGAAGGCATTGATTATGTCAATGCAAGAATAATTAGAAATGTAGTTACCATAAACAGCCTTTGAAGTGTTTCAATAGCTATAATTCCATTCATTGCTATCATCTAGCTCTTGGCAGAGAAGCCAACTCTCAGTTTTATTATGGATGGATCTAAGCAAACGGCATCTAGCTCATTGCCGAATCCTAAAAGATTACTAACAAATGTCGATTGAACAAGAATCTTATATGTTGATCCTTCTGGTTGCTTAGATGAGAAAATTATATAAGCAGGCAGTTTCCTCCTCTTAAATCTCTGATTCAAACCTAAAATGACAAATGTCTGGCATTCCTACCATATAACCTCCCTCTGTCTTCAAACATTTATGTTCCAATTCCCCACCTAGCTCTCATCTAGTTACTTTAAATAGATTTCATTCAGATGGGCATGCCCTTGCCTTCCCATCATAGATCCATCTTACATTTCCCATTGTCACCTTCCCTCCCATGAAAATAAAGGAAGTGAGCCTCAGTCTGTCCAGGGTGCATCCTTCCACAGGCACTCCGGACCCCTTGCCTTCACACATTTCTTTATATGGACTACCATCACTGTGTGAGTTCAGAGTTTCTCAAAATGTGCCCTTCAGACCAGCAACGTTAGCACCACTTACAAATCAAATCAGATACTCCGGAGGGTGATACAGATGTCCTCTAAAGTTTGAGAAACCATTGAGTTAGTTTAGTGGCCCTCAACACTAGCTACATATTTAAATCACGTGAGAATTTTTCAAAAATACCAATTCCAGGGCTGGACTCCTAGAGATTCCAATTAGCTAGTCTGGGATTGGCTCAACCAGTCATACTTTTTAAATCTTCCCAAATGATTCTAACAGGACACCAGAGTTGAAACCATGGATGCTAGTAGGCTTTCTTTCTTCTGTATCATCAACCTCATTTATACCACTGGGTTACCCACATCAACATATATGCACACCATGATCACTTAACTTTAAAAAAGTTGCCACAGGGCACCTGGGTGGCTCAGTCAGTTAACTGTCTGACTTTGGATCAGGTCATGATCTCAGAGTTCATGAATTTGAGCCCCACATCAGGCTCTGTGCTGACACTCGGAATCTGGAGCCTGCTTCAGATTCTGTGTCTCCCTGTCTCTCTCTGACCCACCCCCACTCCCTCTCTGCCTCTCTCTCTCAAGCTCAAAAATAAACACTAAAAAAATTTTTTAAGTTGTCAATGAACTCCATGTTCCCAAATCCAAACATTGCTTCTCTGCTCTCATCATCCTCCCTCATATTTCCTAACAAATCTTCTTTTTTGTATTTCATTATAATCTTCTGGAAAGACCACCCTTTTGTGAGTTCATCCTTCTCTGTCCAACTGATAAAGCTCAGAGGTCCTCAAGACTAAATCCTGGGTTCTCTTTTCTTTCTTGCATACTCTTCTCAAATAAGTTTTGACTCATTCCCTTGAATGTCACCTAAGGAAAACACTCACATCTATCTTAGATGTTTACCAGAGATTTAGATTCAAATTATGTCCCATTTTTTCTTGGAAGTCTCAGTAAACATCTCCCTCTTCTCCTCCTATAGTTCGTATCTGTATATGGTTTTTGTGAAGATTGTATGAGTGTTTTTTTTTTTCTTTACTTCATCATTGTGTGCTGCCCTGATTCGCCTGGTTCCATTCCTATTAAGAATTTTACTTATATTGTTCTTTCCTTGCCTGTTTCTACCACCCTCAAAAGAGCATCTTCGCATATAGCCCTATATTTATAACAATGCTTTCAACAATAGCCAAATTATGGAAAGAGCCTACATGTCCATCAACTGATGAATGGATAAAGAAGATGTGGTTTATATATACAATGGAACACTACCTGGCAATAAGAAAGAAAGAAATCATGCCATTTTCAGCAACATAGATAGAACTGGAAGGTATTATGCTGAATGAAGTAAGTCAGTCAGAGAAGGACAGATATCATATGTTTTCACTCATATGTGGATCTTAAGAAACTTAACAGAAGACCATAGGGGAAAGGAAGGAGAAAAAAAAATAGTTACAAACAATGAGGGAGTGAGGTAAACCACAAGAGACTCTTAAATACAGAGAACAAACTGAGGGTGGATGGGAGGTGGGGGACGGTGGGAAAATGGGTGACAGGCACTGAGGAGAGCACTTGGGATGAGCACTGGGTGTTGTATGTAAGCCTATTTGACAATAAATTATATTTAAAAAATCTTTGGTATTAGAAATGGAATAATCTTAAAACACACCAGACTCAAAAGAGAAAATTAAACCATGCAATATTGGTAATCAACTGAATACATCATCTATCCTGAATGTGATTTTGTCCAGTTCAGCCATGTCTGAAATAGTCAAGGTTCCTTGTCAAGAGACTATTCCATTAGATGATTGTCTTCCAAAGCATCATCTCAATTAATAGATGCATTAGTTATACACTCCTATTTATTCATTTTACAAAGTGAGACACCCTTTTTCACAGAAAATGCTCACTAACTCCACTTCTGATACCTGTATCCTGATTGTGGGGCATCTGCTTGGAGAAGCTTACAATTGGAAAGTCTGTGATAAAAGAGAAAAATAGCAATGCCTTACTACAATCATGCATTTTTATTAAATTTAAAAAATGAAGACTATCTATCTTAAAAACCTCTGAAATTTAGAAACACCATTTTAGTTTCTCAGGATACCTTTTCATGAATGCTGCAATCATGGGAGAATTTTCTAGGCTCAATGCCTGAAATGTTCAGATGGATATGCAATGCCTAGAATGTTTAGTAAACTCCTTATTGAAAAAAGTCATACCATAGACTTCTTTCAAAGGTTAGAAATGTTATGGTTTCTATACTGCAGAGTTTCCATTTGCTCAGTGTCCATATTTTTAAGAAAATGTTGACAAATTAAAAGCCTGAATGACTGCAGAATTTTGCAGCATGACCGTGAGTGGTCATCACTTGGTGATCATAACAGATGATGTAGACTAGCTCAAAACTGAGGAAATTATCCAACAGCAGTGCTACCATCAAGTACATAGGTGGCCTTCTTATTTATTTGTTTGTTTATTTCCTGTTAAAAATGAGTGGATAAGAAAGAATACAGTACTGAGGTATTTCATCTCCAAGTTCACAGATGAGAGAATTTTGCAGTATTTTACAAAGAAAATCCAAGAAGGCACAGTGTTTAACAAGGCAAGAATTTAGCAACAGAAACAATAATGCCTGGTCACCTTGTTGCCATTACCTTCAAAACAGAAATCTCTAATAGTGACAGGACATGGCAATCAGTGTCTTTTCAAGCGACTTCTCAGGCATGGTTGTCAGGAACCTATATCATAAATAGTGGCAGGTTGTGGATGTAAATGTCATAAATTTGAAAAACGATTTTAGGAAATAACTTTTCTATAAAGAATATATACAGTATTATTTAAAAATAATACAGACAGAAAAGGATGAGTTTCATAAAGCTGAATATAATAGAGCTATATACCTAAAACTCTGAACGCAGTCTTGTTTCTCAAAATTTGCACTTTGTCAAAAAAATTTGTGTAATTAACCTATATTCCTTAATTTTAAGTATATCCTTTAAAATTCTTTATGCTTACCTTAATTCTTAATAGCTAACACTCATGTCTTTAGAATAACCAGAACCTGAGCAGAGGATGTGGGAGATAGAAAGGAATCAAAATTAGTTAAGACATGTGAGCAAATATCTAAATAGGATTAAACATAATGGCCATATAGTATACTGGTTACCTAATGTAGCCAACCTTAAACTTGAATGCCACACTACACATATAGCTGCAACAATTACTCCACCATTAAAATGAAATGAGCCGATAATGGAAAAAATATTTACAACAAACTAAAAACTTGAAGAGCCTCCATATCTGATTTTATAAACAAGCCTTGAGAGAAAAAGTTGTTACTGCAAAAACATCATGTAATGATCTAATAAATGAATTATATGATTAAAACATTTTAATATGAAACTACCAAGAACAAATGGACTAACAACGATATTCAATGAAGAAACATTCATTTAAAAGTCTTTCCTATATTTTTGAATGTGAGAGTTCAATAAGATCATGTAAAGTGGAATGGGGAGAGATTTCTGAAGTGAATTAATGGTAATTACCAATTAGTAGACACAAGTACAATAAAAGTGTTCTCTCACATTTCTTCAAGGCAAGTAAGAGCTTTTTCATTACTTGGAAGTACCTGCATTCTATTATAATAAGGAGATGTTCCCCTAAGGAAGATAATTCCAGTTTCATTGATAGTATAGGGTATCCAGAATTGATTACAGTATACCTTTATTCATATCACTGACTCTTTGGAAGATGTTTTCTGCCTCTGATTTTCAAAATTATAGCAAAGAGTACTTTTGTTGAGAAAATAAAGACATAGGAATGGAGGCATTTATGAAGACATGGGTATGAAATGCACAAGACCAATTCTGATTTTTGTATATGTTTAAAAATAGGTCCCTAAAAATTTATGTATACATAATGCATCTAAAAGCATCAGAGCAATCATTTTAAATATATGCTCAGGGAAAGAATATCAAAGCTGAAATACTTACCTGGCAGACAGCCTACCCATAGCTATGTTAATGAAGACACAAAATGTTCAGAGATCATTCCATAAGATGTTTTTGCCATTATACTTTGTCATGTAATTACTCAGGAAGTTATATAACGTTTCTTGTCTACCTCTTTACACTAACGCATCCTGAAAACTCATTTTGTTTTATCACACAAATTAGAGTGTTATTGACATAGGAGGCCCTAAAAACTCCGAAGTTGTGATGATTTTGTGTCAATGAACGTGGGAGACTTTGATGCATAGACAATTGACAGTTATGTATGCAGCTGACACATTTGCATGTTGAGAACCCTAATTCTACTCTTGTCTTTCAAGAAGCCAATGTCTATGACCAATAAATAACAAAGAATCTGCTTTCATCCTGTATCTTTTTTATGTTGATTTATTTTTTAGAGAGAGAAAGAGAGAGAGAGAGAGAGAGAGAGAGAGAGAGAGAGAGTGAGCATGAACAGAGGAGGGGCAGAGAGAGAGGGAGAGACAGGAGACAGAATCCCAAAGAGGCTGTGCACCATTAGTGCAGAGCCCCACATGGAGTCTGTTTCACAAACCACGAGATGATGACCTGAGCAGAAATCAAGAGTCAGACAGTTAACCTACTGAACCACTCAGGTGCCCCTCAACCTGTATCTTTATAGAAACTCATAAACGCTAAAGGAAATGAAAATGCACCACAAAGTTATATTTGCCATTCAATACATATATCACAGTTGTTATATTTGTATATTGCTATGAATATACCTACATAGTTATAATAGCTGTAGATTATATATACAACTATATCAATAAGTATATATTCTATATGTATGTAACCTATATATACCTGATTATATATGCATATAAAATATTACATATATAATATATCTCAAACTGAATTAGAAATCCCTGAAAGTTGGGGCACCTGGGTAGCTCACTTGGTTAAATGCCTGAATCTTGGTTTCAGCTCAGGTCATGATCTCAGGGTTCATGAGATCAAGCCATGAGTGGGATTCTGTCTCCTTCTCTCTCTGCCTCTCCCCTGGCCTCAAAATAAATAAATAAACTTGAAGAAAAAAAAATCCCTAAGAGTCAACAAACATATCTCTCTTTATGTTTAAAACATTTCTGAATAAAATGTAGTGGATGTTCCAAGATGTTTGTTACATGCCTAGTATTACCCTAGAGTAGCTTACTAACGTATTTGTACAAAATTCTTCCTAACCCCTTCCTATATTCCATCCACCCGTGGGTCCTAATTTAAAATACTGGGAATAGTGTGCTATAGAACTGGTTTGGGAACATGACTTTATATCCTTGTTTGCACATTTAATAGCTCTGTTTCTTTGTGCAAGCTACTTAGCCTCCATCTCCTGCAAAATATTGTATTAATATCCTAATTACCTAATTCATAGGTTTATATTCTTAAACATGATTTTAAAACTTTGAAATAATATAAAAGTTAAGGAATTGTTATAATAATGGCTGAGGCAGGGATGAACTAGCCGTTCACCAAAGCAGTTTCCTCTCCCTCCTGAGCACACAGTGAGCCTATGCTCTCCTAGGAGATTGATATTCTAGAAGACTGAGTATTTTAGTCACCTCTTGGGCAGAAATACCTACATGAAACCAGGACCAAATCCTTGCAGCTACCTGTTTTTCATAACCAAAAATTTACTGGAACATAAACACGCTTACTTGTGCATGTATTTCCCTGCCTGCTTTCAAGCTAAAATGGTAGAGCTGAGTAGTTATGAGAGAGAACTATACGGCCAAAAATCCCTAACATAATTACCATCTGACCCTTTCCAAAAACAGGTGCTATCACCTACTTTAGCAAAAAATAAACCATTACTCTGTAGATCCACTGAAATTGTTTGATTTACTCCTTATACCAGACGGCCTTACTATAGCTAACACAAGGCAAGTACATTCTCCTAAAATTATTGTCTGCTTTCTCCCCTTTTTGCCAATGGTAGTTACTTGTTTTATGGTTGATTTTTTTTGTTTCCTTTCATATTTCTAATCTAACAACCAAAATAAATGGTTTGGAACTACAGTGTTAGAAATTTTCCTATTGGACAATGTTAATCAGCAGAGTGGGGATTGTGAGATATTCTTTGAGCAGCATTGATTATTTACATCACAAATTATTTCTGAAAATTATATCTTGTATTTCAAGTAAGACAGTAAAATTAAACAATATACTATTTTCTTACTATGGGCACAATGACTGCTAATTGTCTGCTATATCCATCGCCTCTGAGCATTTTTTTCTTTTTTTTTTTTTTTTTTTGCTAAACACATAGATTGCCAGAAAAAACAGAAAAAGATTAACCAATCTTCCTTGCAAATAGCTGATATGTAACTAAGTTCTAGCAAAAGGAAGTAAGTGAAAATGAAGAAGAATACAAATTTTAGGGGCACCTGGGTGGCTCAGTCGGTTAAGCATCTGACTTCAGCTCAGGTCATGATCTTGCGGTTCATGAGTTCGAGCTCCACACTGGGCTCTATGCTGACAGTTCAGAGCCTGGAAACTGCTTTGGATTCTGTGTCTACCTCTCTCTCTGCCATCCCCTACTAATGCTCTAGCTCTCTCTTTCTCTCTCTCAAAAATAAATAAACACTAACAAACAAAATTTGAAAAAAAATTAAATAGAATACAAATTTCAGGTGTAAAAAAAAGATGTGGTCTCCTCCTTTGCTTCTGTCCTGTTTGCTAAAATGCAAAATGGTGGCTGAAGTGAGGGAGTTTTTCTTGGATCTGGAGGTAGAAATTCATTATTGAGGATAAGCTTCAACAGGAGACAAAGAACCTATACCTGATGATTTTGAGACAAGCACCACCCTAAGACTGCCTACTCTCACACAAGACAGAAATCGACATCAACTTTTAAAATGATTTTTTTTTTTTTTATTTTGAGCCTTGTCACTTGAGGCCAGTTTTAATCCTATGTGATAAAATAGATAAGCAATTTTAAAGCGAGCGATTTATTCGTAATGACAAAAAGGAATCAGAACAGAGAGAATAATTTAAAAACAACAAAAAACAAACAGCAGAGTACACAGGAGATTATTCAAACGTCTGTGTAAGAAGGATATTTTTGAACCATATTAATGCCTCTCGTCTCATATTTCCTTTTATCAAATTCCTGCTATTCTGCCAGTAGCGCCTTTTTGATTGGGAAAGATTTAGGATTGTTACAGCAGGAATACAAAGAGAAAGGATGTTAATAATCAGCTTTTGCTACCCAAAATAAGATCCTGTAGGCAGTATTAAAGCAGAGCTTTGTCTAGAACAAGAGGATTTTTTTCAATTTAACGTAATACATCAGAACCATACGGAGAAGGGAGAAACAAGATTTTCTCACATGAAATTAGAGATAACCCTTCTTCTCATGATGCGAGGCCACAAGGCATGTAAACATAGGCACAAAGTATGTATGCTATGAAGAAAGAGAAAACCCGGAGCCTGTGTCACCTAGCCCTAGACGCTGTGAGAAGAAAATAAAATATGGGATAACATACATGAGGGGCTCAGAATAATTTCCTTTCCATCTTGCTCTTTATTGGTGACACCATTGGAAACAATTCACGAAATGTGAAGGGGCCCGGCAACGATAACTCTGGTGAGCCCCTTCCTTTGTATTAGCACGGGGCAATTTTCAGGTCCACTTCATTGCTTCAGCATGGCACCATTCAAAATGGTGTGAGAGTAAAGGTGTACTGGATGAATCTGAGGCCAGATTCCGAGTTTCCTATGGTCTGCAATTATGTCTGTGACTTAAGAGTCACATAACTGAAAAGACTTAGAGTTACACAAGTTAAATTACACAACTTAAAAGACTTAACAATGCTCTTGGGCCTGAGTATGGACAACAACGATGAGAGCTCTAGCGGAGTGGCACGGGGTAGAGGCAGAGCGGTGACCAGAATGTATAAGAACCTTAGGTAGAGATTTTGTCTGAGACTATGGGCATCGGTGGTGAAAACAATGCCCCTCCCCCAAAAAAACAAAACAACAAACAAGATGAAACATTAGCAGTAAAAGGAGAAAAACAAACAACACTGCATCAAGATACAATGAGAATTCAGAAACCAGAGACCAGTGAGGAATGAGATTCATCCTTCCCTATTGCACCTAAGTTGCCTTGCTCATACACCCAGATACCATCAAGAGAAGGGAGGAGATCGGAGAGAGACTGAGCATTACATTTAAAAGGACTAAAGAACATTCTACAATTATTTTATTAAAGATTGTAAATTATAAAATTTACATTGGATAATTTTTCCCTTAACAAGTAGGTATGGGTCATAAGAAAGATTAGAACAGCTAAAAGAACCAATAATGATGTATATTTTCTTTATACATCTAAGTGTTCTATGAGTTAATCAGCTGGATCACTATATTTACAATGCTCAAAGAGAAGGCATGTCACACATGTTGTTGTTTTTGTTAATTGTACCAATGAGCTTTGAACAGAGTATTTTCGTAAAGGAGTAAAATAATAGATATGTGTACCTGTTCTTATTTCTGAGATGTGGAAAGAGTAAAACAACTGTAACAACATGAAACATTAGAATGAGGTTAAATAAATTAGAAATTCCCTTCAGGTAACTTCAAAGAAAAAAATCTATCAATTTAATCCAAGTTCAGATTATTCATTTTATTTTTATAAATATCTATTAAATGTTATGCTGAGTGATCCACCAATGAACTGAATAAACTCGGTTTTCCTCACATATTCTCTCTTCTGTTTCTACTACTATTGCTATTGTTGTTGTTTTATTGACACTACATGGCTTCAATATCAGAATATAGATTTCTTCACCTACTTTTCATCAAAACAATGGCTCACTCTCCTACATTCTCTACATTAAAAAAAAAACTATTGTTCATACTTGCTGGGTAAAATTATCTGCAAATATACAAGCATATCTTGTTTTGTTGTACTGAGCTTTATTGCACTTTGCAGATGTTGCATTTTTCACAAATTGAAGGTTAAAGTCTTCTGTGTTGAAATTCACTGCAGACATGGTGGAAATACCAAGAGAACTAGAATTAGAAGCAGAGCCTGAAGATGGGACTGAATGGTTGCAATCTCACGGTAAATCTTGAACAGATGAGAACTTGCTTCTCATGGATAAGCAAAGAAAGTGGTTTCTTGAGATGGAATCTACCCCTGGCGAAGATGCCGTGAAGATTATTGAAATGACAACAAAATATCTAAAATATTACATAAATTTAATTGATAAAGCAGGGGCAGGGTTTGAGAAGATAGGACTTCAATTTTGAGAAAAGATCTACTGTGGTTAAAATGCTATGATGTAGCATCACATGCTACAGAGAAATGGATTGCTCATGAAAGGAAGAGTCAAGGGCTGTGGCAAACTGCATCGTTGCCTTATTTTAAGAAACTTCCACGGTCACCCTAACCTTCAGCAACCAACAGCTGGATCAGTCAGCAGCCATCATCATGAGGCAAGACCTTCTGTAAATAGGAAAAAAGTTACAACTCACTGAAAGTTCAGATGATAGTTACCTTTTTATCAATAAAGTATTTTTTTATTCTTTATTTAAGGACTGTACATTTTTTTAGACCTAATACTATTGCAACCTTAATAGACTACAGTATAGTAAAAACATAACTTTTACATATACGGGCAAAGTAAAAAATTCATTTGACTCACTTTATTCTGATATTTGCTTTATTATAGGGCTCTGGAACTGAGGTATATTCCAAGGTATGCATATAGTCCTAACCTGAAAGTGTTCTGTGATAAGTATTCATTTTTATCTTTCTAGTCTCAGTCTCTTCTTCATTGTCTATTTTGTCATAATGTTGATGGACTCTGAAAGTATTTTTCATTTGTCAGCTGGCATGATATTAAGCTTTGTCAGCATAAGGTGCTAAAGAGACAATGGAGGAAGAAAGTCGTTTGTTTTCATTTGTTGTTGTTGTTGTTTTTGTTTTTGTTTTCTTCCTGGTTCTGGTGAGTTCTAGAGACAGGCTCCTGCAGTATAAGCAGTTCCTGCAATACCTAACTTCTTCAACGTGCATGGCTTCTGGAGGTGTGCTTCTAGCAATGCAGGGTGACCAGCAGGGTACATAGTTCCCTGGTGGCAGCTGCCCTCGACATTCCGCTGTAGCTCACGAAACCTGTGAACTTTTTGCTATACAGCGAACCATGGGAGTTTACCTGCCCTGATGAGGTTTAGATCTCAGCCTGGGAAAGGGGATCTTTCAGTTCCTGATGATTCCTTGGCTACAATATCTCAGTCAAATGGACAATCATTACTAGCACGTCTCCCATTACCTCAATCTCTGGTGTAACCAATAATTCCTCGTGTCAAAATTCCCCTGTTCAAGTTACTATGAGGTTTCTATCCTGGGACTGGTCCTAGGCAAAAGGACTGCAAGGATGGGATTCAGGGAGTAGTCTGGTTATAACCTTAGGCTTGAGTACAGTGCTGAGGTTTTTGCTAATGGCAAATGGGATTCTAGGAATCTATGGTATGTAATGAGATTATAAGTAGTCAAACTATCACCTGTGGTGGGTTGTGATAAAGAGCCAACTAAACCAGGTGTCTTGAGAGCCCAAATGGCTGCTACACTTGACCAGTATGACAGTAATCATGTCTACAAGGACTATGGCGTAAGATAGATTTTTTTGAGTGCACTTAAACACTTACAGAGAAAAAATGACAATCTCTTAGCTTATCAACCTGTGGACCAGAGGGCTACCAGGAGAATGATGAAAGAATATTTTATTTATTGTAGCAAGAAGGCTGATATTGCTGGAAATTAAACACAATGTTTAATTGTACTAGTCACTAAATGACACCAACAGTTGCAAACCTACAATTCAGTGCCTCCTCCATGATAAGGGATCTGGACCCTCTGAACATTTCTCTTTTGCCAGGTGGCACAATGCTAACCTTTGTCAGTACAGCATACTAAAGAAAAAATGGAAAAGGAATGGGTTTCCCTTCTGGGTTCTGGTATATTCCTTGAGTCAGTCTCCTGAAGCATGTCTAATTTCTGCAATGGTCCAGCTCTAGCCACACACATAGACTGCAGGGTCGGGTAAGGCTTCTGTGGAGTCCTCTCAGGTGGCTCACCACACTACTGGCATGACGTCACCTTGTGGATGGCTTCCACTGGCATCCCCATGAGCAGCTCTACAGCCTCAGAAGACTCTGCCAACCAGTCACAGCTATGCCCTCTCCAGTGAAGTCTGGATCTTAGTATGTGTGGTGGGGATTCCTCCAGATCTTTTCCCGTTCAGCGAGCACTATGTCAGCCCTAAAGGTACAGGCCCTATTCCTAAATTTGTTATTACTATATTATTTAAAGGTCTCTTTATTCATCGTCAGTCAGTCCCTTGTTATAACTAATAATGCTTGATGTTCAGATTTCTGTGTGGGTACATAATCTGAATCTCATTGATAAACCTCTTAAAAGTTCAATATTTTTAATGGTTATTTATTTTTGAGAGAAAGAGAAACAGAGCATTAGCAGGGGAGGGGCAGAGAGAGAGGGAGACACAGAATCTGAAGAGACAGAATCTGAAACAGGCTTCAGGTTCCCAGCTGTCAGCACAGAGCCTGACGCGGGGCTTGAACCCACGAACCACGAGATCATGACTTGAGCCAAAGTTGGACGCTCAAACAACTGAGCCACCCAGGCGCCCCTAGAAGTTCAATACTTTTATTTTATTTTATTTTATTTTTTAGTGTGTATTTATTTTGAGAGACCGAGAAAGAGAGAGCACGAGTGGGGGAGGGCAGAGAGAGAGGGAGACGGAGAATCCCAAGCAGGCTCTGGGCTCTCAGCGTGGAACCCGACATGGGGCTCAGTCCTATGAACTATGAGATCATGACCTGAACCAAGAGTCAGAGGCTTAACTGAATGAGCCACCCAGGTGCCTCTTAAAAGTTCAATATTTTAGTTGAGGAAAAAAGAAAGAACTAAACTAAGGTCTGATTTAATCATAGTCTCCTAGGACTCTTTATTCTAGTTCTTTACCATTTGTAACTCATCTATCTATTCTTCAATTATCTAAAGTGAATTAGATGTAATGGAATAATTATTTTGAATTTTACTCAAGTAGAATAAAAATTAGAAAATCTATCAAAGCTCAGCATTACAAAAAGGCTATATAAGAAAAATACACAAGTTTCAGTTTTGTCTTATGTATTTATTAAAATACTGAATATAACCAGTTTAAGACAAAATTTTGAAATAGTCTGGTAAAATGAATACCAATTTTTTAAATGTGTAATTCTAATGGAAAAATTAAACAAACATATCGAAAGGACATAACTGAAATATAACTTTAGCTTTGTCTACCAATATTCTTTAAACTTCAAGGGAAGCCCATTTTTCTCTTAACACAGGATAAAATTTTGGAATCCAGTAGGTCCCTTGGCTAATAAGCCAATTTCTCTTAAAATGAATAAAAATTACTCATTAATTATAAACATGGCATTGATTGGGAATTCTCCAAGAACTAAAGCATTATTCACTACACCTTAAGTGAAGAGAAACAGGGCCCTCCATTCTATTTAGCAAAAAGACGAGAGTCACATTACTCCAGTAACTTCCAAAAGTTATCACACAATCTCCATCTTATTGTTCTGTTTTTTGTCGTTCTTATTAAATTCTTGTTTCTTTTGCTGATTTAGGATTATCATATAAGTTCAAGAGTAACAAAACTATATATAGTTTGAGAACTTCATATTTTGGTCTCATATCTCATTTTTTAAATGCAATTTTTATTGCATCTTGGTGTTTTGGTTGAAATTTCAAATTTAATATCATAAATACACAGGCACACATATGTAGTTATTACATATGTGTTTACCATCTTATTTAATAAAATTTAGCATTCTGATACTATGAGTTGATTGGAAAAATCAAATTATTTAAAGTTTAATATCAAATAATATTTTTACAATGGAAGAGGAAGGTAGGAAGGATTTCTTAATTAATTTTTATTTTTTCTTCTGAAAAAATCACTTTTTAAAGTTTATTTATTTTGAGAGGGGGAGTGTTTGCACATGAGCTGGAGAGAGGCAGAGAGACAGAGAGAGAGAGAGAGAGAGAGACAGAGAGAGAGAATTCCAAGCAGGTTCTACGCTCTCAGTGCAGAGCCTGATGCAGGGGCTTGATCTCACCAACCACCAGATCATGACCTGAGCCAAAACCGAGTGTCAGATGCTTACCAACTGAGTCACCCAGCCACTCCTGAAAACTCACTTTTAATCTTGACACATTCGTTGTTTTATCAACTGCCTAATTTGGCATGCTCTCAAACCCTCTCTAGGAAATCGTGCTAAAAGTGGGACTTGGCTAATATTTCATTAAAGTATATCATAATAATTCCTTTGTATAATTTCTACTTCTAATTCAAAACCATTTTGACTTTTACATTCTTCTTTTCTATCTTCCTATATAAATGAACATTTAGAACAGTTAATATATTTTAATTAGAGAAAAAGAAAGGACCTTACTCTGTGACGAAGAGAAGGTAGAAAGGATAGACATCAATAAGGTTACTTTTAAACTACGTCTTGAAGAACAAATGGGGTTCCTCTAGATAATAAAGAAATAATAGAAGAAAGGATTGAGGTCTTGGATGTGCCGTATTTGGAACACAAGCAAGAGCATATGTGGAGTCATGTAAGAAACAAAGCTCAAAAATTAGGCGGGGCATGGCATCAAAAGGTGTGTTTAATTTGCCAAGGATTTTGGTCTTTAACCTCTCACCTGTTGTATTAAGGATCATTTTAATGAGTTCTCCCTAACTGACAAGAATCCAATGTTACTGTATAGTTGGTAAATGAACAACACATATTATAACAACATATCTGCTGTTACTGCCACACCAATAGTACACAACAGGTACGCAAAAATTTCTGTGGTATAAATCAGAAGCATTTTTTGTTCACTTGTCTAGGGTTAGCTCAGGGTTTGGCAGCTTTGCTAGTTATGGCAATGTTAACGTACAAGCTCACAACATGTGTCTGCCTGGGTCACACCTTTTAACATTTTATTACCCAAACCATCTCATGTAGTTGAGTCCAGTGTCTAGGGACAGACAGGTCATAGCTTCCCCATGCCTAAAGGGGAGAACAATGCAAAGTTACAAGGCAGGGAAGTGTGGACACTGGGAAAAGTAAACCACTGGGGCCACATGCTATAATTCATCACACATAATATTGAATTAGAAAGACTCTCCAGGAAAAAAATGTCACTCGATTGTGCCTAAATAATGTACTTAGCTTTAAGATAAATGACTGTACTATTCTTTATAAAAATAAAATACACTTCTTTTAAAAAGAGTAAACCACACGGGGAGATTGGGTGGCTCAATCGGTTAAGTGTCTGACTTCGGGTCAGGTCATGATCTCAAGGTTCATGAGTTTGAGTCCCACATCGGGCTCTCTGCTGTCAGTGCAGAGCCTGCTTTGGATCCTCTGTTCTCCTCCCCTCTCTCTCTTTGCCCCTCTGCCCTCCCCCCACTTGCACACAAGTGCATGTGTGCTCTCTAAAAAATTAACATTAAAACGAGCAAACCACTCACGATCTAAAACTCAGAAATTATAGTCTTTTAATACATAAAAATCAACCTAGACATCAATCAACATATGGATATTAATTAAAGGGTATACTATTGTTAGATGCATAGTTATAAATAATTTAATAAAATGTAATTCAATAGATTATGTTAAATTTATTTTACCAAAAGTAAAACAAATAAAAGAGAAATAAATATAATTGCTGGACTTCAGATAAATATTTTTTCCACAAATGATATTATCAGGTTCATTTATGAGTAAAAGCATTCGGAAAAGTAGTAATAAGTTGAAAAGCTTTATGATTTTAACAGTAAATTTTATTCTCATCCATTATATCTATTGACAACCCATTATGAACAGAAAATGAAAGTTATCAAGCCTTCAACTATGTCCTTCTACCTACCTTTTTCCTGATTCCCATTTTTATTACTCTCACGATTCATTTTATTTCTTCTTTTGCAAGGCTTAGTAACCTTTAAGTTTTTTTAATGTTTTATTTTTATTTTTGAGAGAGAGAGAGAGAGAGAAAGAAAGAGAGACAGAGCGTGAGTGGGGGAAGGGAAGAAAGAGGTAGACACAGAATTTGAAACAGGCTCTAGGCTCTAAGCTGTCAGCACAGAGCCGGACATGGGGCTCAATTCTCGAACTCGGGAATAGCAAGATCATGACCTAAGCCAAAGTCAGATGCTCAACTGATTGAGTCACCCACGTGCCCCAAGGCTTAGTAACATTTAAATTATGTTCTATAATTCCCATAGCTGTTTAGGCTTAGGTCTATATTAATATGGCTTGTAAGCAAATCTTGTATTAAGATATATACACAGAAAGTACGCATATACTAATATTACACTTTGTAAGATTTTATAAACTAAGAAAATTCAGACAACCACACCCACACCAAGAAACAGAGCATTTCTATCACTGCAAATAGCTCCAATCCATTTATTTCCTTCCATTTACTCGTCACATCATCACAGGAAAACCAGTACCTCAACTTCTACACTGTATCAGTTTAATGCTTTTAATCCTTAATAAAGGAGTAGACTGAATTTTATATTCATTTTTTTAAATAAAAGGCTTATTGCTGTTGAATTCCCCAAGTGCTTTCCCATTTTAAAATGTGTCTGTTCTATCTCTTTCCTTTACACATGAAGCCATTGTTCTAATGCTTCTGGCATTAAATATTCTATTGATCATTCCTTTTGAGATAATGATCTCATTCATCTTTGGGTTGTATTTCGATGCCAAGTAGTATTTTTTGTTTTTTGTTTTCTTTTCTTTCTTTTTTTTTTTTCAAAATAACCCCTTTGAGGTTGTGAATATTTGAGAATACGTGCATCTTGCCTTTGTACTTGAATAATAACTTGGGCTAGGTATTTTATTCTTAAGTTTCTTGGTGCTTTGTTTTTGTTTTTGTTTTTGTTTTTCACTCGGAAATGTGTAGGTTTTGCACTATTGTCTTCTGTCTTTAAATCTTACTTAATAGAAACATAAACATATATTAGATGAGTCCTCCAAGAAAAAGGGCCTTGAAGAGACTGTTACTGGGAGCCTAAGATCCATGAGGAGGCAAGGACATAAATAAAATTGGTTAGGACATAAAGGAAAATAAGCAAAACGTTATTGGAAGCTGGAAGAAATCAGCAGAAAGGTTGACGAAACTATCTCTCACAGTGTTGTACAAAGTAGGAAATGTTCCTAATGAACTTAAATCTAGCTAAGCAGTTTTCTAGCCGGAATATTGAAAGGTACTCTATTTGGCTTCTTTTCCCCATGATAAAATGTGAAATAAGAGAACTAGGTTTGCTTGTGTCTCCACTCTTATCCACCAGGAAAGGAAAGCTAATGTTGTGATTTTATAGGTCCACATGCTGGAAATTATGCCAAGTTATCCCTAAATAGAAGGGAATATGTGCTTGGAGAAGTAAGAGAGAGAACAGCTATACTTGAAATAATTTATAGTGTACCTTGTGCTGTCACAAGAAAGAATTCTGTATACTAGGAACCTCAATTTCATCCAGATACCCCTAGAAAGTCAGAGCTCTGATAAGAGTGTCTTATAGTTATTATGGCCTTCCCCATGATAAGAGAGACAGTGGAGGTGCCCTTCTTTAGAAGATCATATGAACTTAGACAAGGAGCATGTTGACCAATGGCCATAGAAAACCAGAAACGTTTCCCAGAATGCCTTAAACTCCCAGCTACACTGAGGCTAGGGTGATATCCAGAGAGTGTATGTGAAGTATCAAAAACATTAGTATGAGAGGAAGTTGTTCTGGGAGGAATGAGATCAAGTCAAATACTTTAGGAAAGTGCAAGAACTATAAATAAATGGATTGTCACATGAGGTACAGAGAATGTCTTTTCGAAAACTATCAACTCAGTGTTTAAGAGAAGAAATAATTTAAAATGCAACTATTTTCCTCTAATTCAATGAAAGAAACCATGCTACATGTATGAGGGTAATCAGATATTGATTTAAATATTAAGTGTTTAACCACCTTCTAGAAGTCCCTTTGAGGGGTATCAGGGCGGCTCAGTCAGTTAAGGCTGAACTCTTGATTCGACTCAGGTTATGATCTCAGAGTTGTGAGACAGAGCCCACATAGACCTTCCACGCTGGGTTCGGAGCCTGGTTAAGATTCTCTTTCTCGCTTTCCTTCTGCTGCTCTCCCACTTGTGTGCTCTCTCTCTCTCAAAATAATAAACAAAATTATTAAATTAAATTAAATTAAATATAAAAATAAAATAAAATAAATAAAATAAAACAAAACAAAACAAAATAGAAGTCCCTCTGAGAACAGTGATCTTGCCAACACCAAAAACAGGCTTTCAAGTTTTCTGTTTTTTAATCAGATAGTCCTCATTTGAACTCGTCATGTAGCCATAGGTCCAAATGACATGAAGAGTATATTCACAAGAGGGGAAATGTCACATACTGAGTAAGCACACAAAGAACTGTCCAGTCTTTTTAGTCATCAAAAAAATACATGCTAGATAAAGACTATATATTTTGACTAGTAATAAGCAAGACTGAAATAAAAGGATCCCAGTCAGTGTTAGTGACAGAGTGAAAAAATAGGAGATAAATAATTCAGTTGGGCAAAAAATCTTGAGGGGGGGGAAAAAAACACCTTATCAAAGGTTTTAACACAAACTATTTAAGCCAGCAATTTCTATTTGAATAATCTATTTTAAAAGCATAATTAGAGTGCAAAAGTTATTCATGAATGTTTATCACAGTACTATTTGCAACAGAAGATGACAGAACGAAAAGAAAAGGACAAAAAAAATCTGCTGGTTTAAAGTCAGAGGACAGTCTAAATAAAATATGGTATTCCTAAACCAGACAAAAATATTCACACTACTATGTCAGGTGACAAGGAAAATGTTGATAATAATTTTTAAGTGAAAGAGCAAACCACAAAATAGTATGCACAGTATTACACCACTGTTGCCACAGTATGTGTGCATAGATATATAAACACACCTATGTGAACACCCTCTGTGCGAGTAGACCCTCAAGTGTGACTTGAGGAAAGCACCGAAGGTTTGGAAGAGACAAATGGTCCATGAGAAAGGAAGCAGACTAATACGAGTGGTGAGTGAATAAAATAAATTATTAAGTATGAATTAAGTATCACGTATGAATTAAGTATTAAGTATGAATAACACAAAGAATTTTTTGATGTACTCAAAAAAATATGAGCTGCAATTAAGGATCAGAATGTTACAGTGATAGCAACTCACCAGAACAAGCAATTCTGTTTACCTTGTCCCAAAGTCTTGATATAGAGAAATTGAGAATGGGGAGGATGGAATTATTTGGCAAGATTGGGATTTAGAGGAAAATTGTGAGTGGATGACCAATGCTTAAAAAGACTGACAAAATAATTTGAGTGATAAACCTAATTGAGTGCAAATGAAAATAATCCTTCATATGTCCACACAGAATAAATGCTAAGGCAAACAGTATTATTCCTGGGCTTTATGGAGGCACTGGACCTGCAGTAGCCCTTGAAGCGTAGGAAGGATCCAACAGGTAAATGGAGTATAAGGAAACCCCAAATCAGAAAAGTATTCTGACTGGGGTCTGTTAAAAGTCTAGAAGCCCAGTGTTGACACTGACAATGAGTGGAAATAAGAACTATATACTAGGGGCACCTGGGTGGTTCAGTTGATTGAGCATCCCACTCTTGTTATCAACTCAGGTCATGATCCCAAGGTCATAGGATCGAGCCCCAAGTCAAGCTCTGCACCCTGTGTGGAGCCTTCTGGGGATTCTCTCTCTCTCTCTCTCTCTCTCTCTCTCTCTCTCTCTCTCTCTCTCTGTCTCCCCCTCTCCCTCTCTCTCCCTCTCTTTCTCTCTCTCCATCTGCCCCTATTCCCCAATTGCACTTTCTGTCTAAAATAAAAAAAAAAAATTAAATTAAAAAAAAAGAACTATAATATATATACTATAAGAGTATTAAAGTCTGGTTGTAGGGTTCTTAAAATGCTAGGTGAAAGAACAGAGATTCTGGTAAATGCCTCTCATCAAAAATTTCCAATATTAAACATCTGTTTTTAAGATATTTGCAGAAATGATAAGACTCTGAGAGTTGTGCTGGAGATTTTAGGAATAAAATGTGAAACAGTAAATGTGAAGTCAGGCAACACTTTACTGGATACAAATACTCAGGTTTACATTGTAATACATTGGGCCTATTATAAACGAGCTATCCCAAAAGCTTTTAATACTATGGTTTCTGAGGTACATTCGCTTGAAGTTATAGAAATTAGACAAAATGAGATACTGTTAACTCTTAATGCTCATAAATAATAGGTTTTATTTGGACTAAAACTTTTACAAAAATCAATAATCTATTGTCTTTTCTAGTAGTCTTCAAAATGCATTTGGGAGTTAAAAAAAAAAAAGCACCAACATTCACCATTAAGTAATGAATAAAAATGCTTAATTTAAGGGCACCTGGGTGACTCAGTCAGTTGAAAATCTAACTTCCGTTCAGGTCATAGCCTCACAGTTTTTGAGTTTGATCCCAGTGTCAGGCTCTGTGCTGAAGGCTCAGAGCCTGGACCCTGCTCCGAATCTATGTCTCCCTCCCTCTTCTCTCTCTCTCTCTCTCTCTCTCTCTCTCTCTGCCTGCTCCCCAGCTTGTGCTCTCTCTCTCTCTCTCTCAAAATAAATAAACTTTAAAAAATAATAAATAAAAATGCTTAACTTATGGCAAAGTTCAAAACAATAAGATACATAAAGAGATCTACCCGATAAGGAAAAATCTGTTACAAGATGACTGACAGGACTGATAAGGGAATTCCAGTCCCTGCCAGAAGACTCCCATTCTGGGCTTTTCTTCCCACTGATGCTTGCTTCTGGAACAGATTATAAATGGTTGCCTCTGTTTCCTCTCTGGGCTCAGACCTATGGAGAGTGATCTCCTCTGAGCCCAGCAGTGTAAAATAAACCTCCTCCCTTCCAAGATCTCCGAGTACCGCTTGGTTCCTCTGCCGGGGGATCCAGACCAGATTCTGTACCGTATCTATCTAGACTTCTTTTGAGTGTGCATATAAGATGCTGTTTTTAAAAATTCAAAACAAAGTTGACTGAGCAAGTAACGTTTGCCAGCCTGTGGGCCAGGGGTCCTCGAAAGAGGTAAAGTGACATCTCTACTGTCATACTAGTAATAAGCAATCTATACAGGATTTAACACTAATTTAAATCACTGACAAAAAAGCATATTATTGTTCCCACAGTGAACCGTTTCTCTATAAGTTCTATTTATACAGTACTAAGACTGGGAACACCAGAAAGGAAACGGACATGTTTAATTTTCCCAACTGTGGCTTCTCAAAAACAACCGAACAAACAAGCCAACAAAAACAATAGGGATATGTAAGTTTTGCAAAGTATCAGTTCAGCTACAAACCACAGAAAAAATTCTCTGGCGAAAAAACATACCAAGTCAGCAGTGTTCTTGGACCCATAAATCGAGGACCCGAAAGAAGATGAAATCAATTATCAAAAAATGTACACTTCTTGGGAATCTGCGAATGAATCCAAGGACACATTTTAAATCATCTGGGGGCTACAGACTTCATTTTACAAATGAGTAAGCGGAACTCACAGAAGCGAAATGATTTACTCAAAATAAGAGAATGAGGTGGTAGAAAAATTGAGTTTCTAAAAACATCAAGTTCTAAAGGATCTAGCATCCTGCTACCTTTCCATGGCTCCACATCAGGTTTTTCCCTAATAGAATAAAAATCAAAAAGTACATCAATGGGGACATGTAGCCCTGATATGAAAGGAAGGACCAACCACAGTAATTTCTCCATTTGAACTCAAAATGCTCCAGGACTGACAACCAAGATCTTTGAATGGTCTCTGCTTTTTTTTTTTTTTTTTTTTTTTTTTTTTTTTAACCAGGGGAATACCTTTTAGCTATTGTGTCATTAAGGGCAGGTAGTACTTCTTACACGAGCCAGTCTTTATGAAAACACTTGATATTTGTCAGACACTGTGCTAAGCCCTTTCCACTCACGATTTCATTTCATTCTTCTGGTTAACAGATAAACTATGCTTTATTTTTATTGCTATTTGAGGGGTGAAGAAACCAAAAGAGAAGCGATGGGTCTAAAGTTGATCAGATACCAAAGGTTGGAGTCTGTATCCCTGCAGGAGCCCCTGTATTCACGGTTATGCCAAACCAATTCCTGATATCCCACATTACTAACCATCAATGTACAGTATATTTACTCAAAACATATTTAAAACCACAGGAGGCTGGCTTTCGAGTACTGAGAACTCCCTCGGAAAGTGAGCAACATCTTTGGTGTCACTATCCAAACAAGGTGCAGGCAGAGATGAGAAAAATGTACGCTGACACCAGGAAAACTGGGAGAGAGAAAAAAGGAAAAGAAGGATCTTAACTCATCTTTAAACTGTGAGGGTATTTTGGCTGATCTCCAAATCCTTACCAGGTGTGAGACTAATGACAAGTCGTGTCCTTCTAAGGTTTCCTCACAGCACTTCGCACACACTGCTGTGGTTTACTGCAATAGGATTTAACACTTGCACTGGAGTCATTAGTCAAAATCTGTATGTGTCTCTCCTGATAAACTCTGAGTTTCTTGAAGACAAGGGCTACATCTAAATTATCATGATCTTGGGGATTCTGGGTGACTCAGTCGGTTAAACATCTGTCTCTTCAGCTCAGGTCAAGATCTCACAGTTCATGAGTCTGAGCTCTGCAACAGGCTCCACTCTAACAGTGACAGTGCAGAACCTGCTCGGGATTCTCCCTCTCTCCTCTCTGTGTCTCTCTTTTTCTCTCTCTCAAAATGAAAAAGAAAAGAAAAGAAAGAAAGGAAAAGGAAAGAAAAGAAAAGAAAAGAAAAGAAAAGAAAAGAAAAGAAAGAAAAGAAGAGAAAAGAAAGGAAAAGAAAAAAGAAAGGAAAGGAAAGGAGAAGAAAGGAAAGGAGAAGAAAGCAAAGAAGGAAAGGAAAAGAAAAGAAGAGAAGAGAAAGAAAGAAAGGAAAAGAAAAGAAAAGAAGAGAAGAGAAAGAAAAGAAAGGAAAAGAAAAAAGGAAAGGAAAGGAAAGGAAAGGAAAGAAAGGAAAGGAAAAGAAAAGAAAAGAAAAAGGAAAAGAAAAGAAAAGAAAAGAAAAGAAAAGAAAAGAAGAGAAAGAAAAGAAAGGAAAAGAAAAGAAAAAAAGAAAAGACATAATCACAATCTCACCAGTGCCTATCATTTTGCCTGGAACAGTAAATGTTCAGTATTTAGGAAAAAAGTGGGAATGAAATCATACAGTTACAAAGCAAATATTTGCCCCAGATTCTACCCAACACTCCCAGTCTACTCAGGGCTGCCCTATAGGCAATATTGGTGATTTGGCGATTTTGATAAGCTTGTGTCTCAGTCAACCTCTCTGTTTCTCAAATTGAGTCTAAAGACGTGATCTCAGGGTGTCAAGAAAGCTTTTATGTGACTTAGTCTTAAATGGCTTTTTGCATTTTGATAATCCACAAAATTAAAACTGAACTTCAGTGCCCATATTTGGGTTGGCGTTCGCGGTCATATTGGTACCATGTGAAGGTCAAAGAATATCACTGGTGGTATAAAAATCTTGTGATAGTACATCCAGAAACAAGTGGGAGAAAAATTAAGTTCTCATATGACTCAGGTTAGAATAGCAAACTAGGCCTCAGCACAATCATGAAGGGTAGTTTCATATTAAAAGGGATAATTCCATCTTGAGAAAACACTAACATTCATCCTATTAAATTAACATGATTAACTTGAATTGTATGGCTTTAAAGTTTATTTAAATTCAATAGGTAAATCAATTTTGACTTGTATAAAAGCTAGCAGCATCAAGAACGTATTCTTCATTTATAATTAATGTCTACCATATATTAGGTAATATATATGACATATATATAAGCATTATATGTAATACATAACAGTCAAATTAAAAAAAATAATGTGCCTACCTCAGGGAGGGAAAGCGGTCTGTAAAAGCCTTTCCAGTTTTTCCTTTAAAAGGTGTCCATATATTTTCAAGCTGGAAACAAACTGGTCTGCCTTTTTGGAAAATGCATTTCTGACAAAGCGATTGCCATCACTTCTATGATGGATTCCAGCAGATGGATCTGTGGAAACCTTCGGTGTTCCTACATATGGCATCCTCTGCGGAGTGCCATCACTCCCAGCTTTCATGTGCACTAAAATTCACTGAGAGTGCATCCTGCTATCAAAGGTTGTTTGAAAAAAGGTGATGTTTTATTACTTGTTCACTATAATCTACTTGGTTGATTCTTGTCATTGCCCTGCTTTAGAGGAAGAATAATGACGTTCTTCTGCAGGTAACATTAGGATGTTTGGACTCATTTTTTTTTAACACAGCGATTTCTCCTTTTTCACTGACTGCAAATGTTTCATTCACTATTTTACAACCCCTTGGGTTTGGCTGGCAGTTCCTGTTGGGATGTGTAGTTGTTGGTGATGTGTCTGTTTCTTCATTGTTTAGAATTATGAAATTCTATTTGGTTCTACATAAAATCTACAACATAAGACAGTGGCATAAAAATGACCCCAAAGCTGTTAGTCTCTTTCCACCCACACTAGAAAGAAAAATTGTTGCAATCAAAATCAGTAGAAAATAAAGCATTGTTATGAGAGATAAATTGCACTGTCTAGCAGGTATGAATCATATTCTGTGCCACAAGGCATACTGCCTGAAAGTATATTGTCTGGAAGAAAAGAAAAAAAAAATAAAACAGTCTATGAACTTGAGTGAATTAACTAAAGGAGATTCTCTCCAGGGCACCCAGTCGCTGCCAGTGTAACTGAAAGGGGTGCAGAGGAATGGTGGATATTTTACTCACATCTGTTGCTACTCACCATGGTATCTTTACACTGACCCAGTGTTATGAGAGAATCAAAGAGGTTCAGAAGATTAAAGTGCTGATATCTTTGAAATTGAACTCCGTTTCAACAATAAAAAGAAATCCTTTGACAAAGAGGTTTGGCAACTAGAATAAGCATTCACTTTCACAGTGTATTCTTGGACACTGCTTCATTCATTCATTCATTCATTCATTCATTCATTCGCAAGTGGAAGGGCTGTGAGAGAAAGGCAGAAAGGACTATTATCTTCTGCATATCAGAATCATACAACTGTATCATTAGAATCAAGTTTTCTCTACGTGAATACAAGGGCCCAAAAGCACACTATAACACACCTAAGATAATTAAACTCAGTGATTATTACAGCCTTTTTTTTTCAGAGACTAGTTTAGTAGTTATTTCAGTTCTAAAACTGTGAACTTATCTAAGTGAATAGTATCCATCTGTTATAATTGTGTTACCTTAAGTAATCATAAATAATATTTTTGTTTTACCTGAAATAATCACAAATAATTTCTGATAAAAAAAAAAGTCACTATTGCATGCTTTGTATTCTTTACAGGTTCCCTCACACCTGGAATTGTCTGAAAATCAGAGATCTTCGAATGTCAGCCTGAGAAATTCTAATTCAATAGGACTAGAGTGGAGCCCAGGTATCTGCAGTTACAAAAAGCCCTCTGGGCTGTTTTCACCAGCTCCCTGAATGAAAGAAAGTCACTGGTATCAACATTAGGTCATAAGGAACTGCTCATCAAAAATAATCACATTTTCCAAATAACAAACCTAATAAGCACTTAACACATTAGTTATTCCACAGGAAATTTGTATGCTGTGGAGACATTTATTCTTCCCATTTGACAGATGAAGAAGCTCAGATATGGTCAGCCTATTGCTAGTGATTGTCATCCTAGGTCCAGCCGCGAATGGACCTGTGTTTCACAGGCTCTATCTTAAACACAGGGAGAATCTGAACAGGCAGCATATCAGCACCCTCTAACCTGAATTTCCATGAGTGCTCAGTGTTTGCTGTCCTTTCTTCTGGTATCACTCTAGTTTCTGAGTGTCTCCTCTAAGGCCCCTGATAGTCAACTTGATTCTCTCACCAGTCCCTGCTTACTTGGTTTAATACAAGTTTGTAAGCCCAGCCCTGAACTCGAACTCAGCTGCCTGGAGGCCTGACCTGTTGTCTGGTATTGGTTGGTCCTAACCCTTGCAATTGGAACTATCTCCCAGTACCCTCAAATGACCTCACGTGACCATCTTGATCTATAACTTGCTCCTTTACCTGGTGCTGGAAAGCCTGACCAGTTTGGATCAAGATTATTTAGACTCTGAGTCACAATGATCCTTTAAATTGGTTCGAACTCTCGTTTTTCACAGAAAGGATCAGCTAACTCTTCTTTCACTTCCCCTAGCCCTGGCTGGTGGTTGTTCTCTCTCCAAAAGCTCTCTGAGAGGAGCTCCCAGGCGACCTCGTAGATACAATCATCTTAACTAATCATGCAAAAAATGTGCAGTTAAAATTCTTAAAAGGCAGTTCCCCATTTGACGGAAAATTATGTTAAATTTTCCAGATTCTGAGAGTAGAGATTGTAAAATGAACTAATAAGGAGAAAAAATATATGAAGCAGAGGTTTTACATGGAAATATATATTAGAAACTACCAAATTTTTTAAATCTATAATTATTTTTCTTTTTTTTAAATGTTTACATATTTATTTTGAGAAAGAGAGAGAATCTCAAGCAGCCTCCAAGCTATCAGCGTGGTGTCTGATGCAGGGCTCAACCTCACAAACCATGAGATCATGCCCGGAGCCGAATTCAGGAGTCGGACGCTTAAACAACTGAGCCACCAAGGCACTCCTTAAATCTAAAATTTTAGATTTTATGTGTAAATCAGAACCTAACATGAGGTGACTACTTTAGAGACTATAAATTCCATAACTTTATTTATATTATAAAAACAATATATACCTATTACAAAAAAGATACATTAAAAATATTAAGCTATTAATAGCTAATTGCAAATAGTTGGTAAAATTCCAATAGTCTCTTCTGTGCATGTGCTATATGATGTCAACTATGTGAATGTATGTTATTTTATATACATATTTAGTACAGTATTAATAATGCTGGTTTAAGTAAATATTTCTATACAGAATAAATAATATTTGTGTTTATATGTATACATTAACTTGATATAATAGAAGATTCTTTCTTTTTATTTTGCCTTATATTCAGTAGTCATTTCCGTTTCATTTTCATCCATACCTTTGGTCAGAACAGCTGTTAAACACATGGTTTTCTCCCAAGATGTGATTTTCAGCAGTAGCTGTAAGTATAATGGAGGTTTTTTTGCATGGTCTGTCAAGGCATAAAATTCCTTAACATAGAAGGGGTATAGGTGTGAAATGAAGCTATAGCTTGACAGGGACAGAGATAAGAAAATTCATAAAACTGTATACATTGGGTCCCAATCACCATGAAATGATTGCCAAATTAATTCATTCTGTTATGAGCTAAGGCTTCTGTAGTTGAGCAAACTGGAGTTCGAATTCAAGCTTTGCAATTCATTATCAGAATCAGAGTGGCCTTAGCAAAGTTATTTACCTTCCTGAGCTTAATTCTCTTACCTGTGAAATGGATATACAGTAAAACCTTGGATTGTGAGTAACTTGTTCTGCGAGTATTCCGTAAGATGAGCAAATATTTCTAATAAATTTTAACTCGATAAATAAACGATGTCTTACAATACAAGTAGTACGTGATGCCAAACATCACGTGATCACAACTGAGCCCATGGTTCTTGAAAGTCGCTATGATATACATGTGCTTTGGATCAAAAGCACGTTTTCGGAAAGAATTATGCTCGCAAACAAAAGTTTTACTGTAATTTAGAACTACTTCATAGAGTTGCTCTAAAGTCCAAATATGATTAATACGAAAAGCATTAACTGATGATGGGTGCACAGGGTAAAGTCTTGCACACACAGTAGCTAGTAGCTATTATTAATCTCCATCCTTAATACCCCTGCTTCATTGATGTATACCCATCAGGGAAGGAAACCATACTTGACTTCTGCTGCCGGAAGCTGTCGATAACCAAAGCAACTCCTACTGATGGCAGATAACCAAAGTGACCTTTCTGGAAGGATGGCTCATCCAAGGGCCCAACCCCGCACATTCAGTCATTCAATCATTCATTCATTCAGTCACTTACACTCATTCACTCAATAGTGATTTACTGACTCCTAGTGTGTGGCACACATTACAAAAATATGGGCATTTAAGAATAAGAATAAATAGTAGATGTCGTCCTCTGTGTAGACATGTAGTATAAGTCCCTAATATGTCATAGCTACAATTACAGAATTATGTATACAGTAAAGCTTGAGCTTTTTGAAGAATGCATTACAGCCTCTTCTTGGATAGTAGAGAGAAAGTATCTTAAAGAAAATTATTTTTGAACCAAAGTTTGGAAACAAATAGCTATTTTTCGGATGGATAGGGCTAGAGACAAAATGATAGGGTTTTTTCCCAGGGAAAGACCAGAGAGTGAAGGGAATATGAAAGAAAATCAAGAGAAACAGAGGTATAGCAAGGGCTTGAGGTACTGATGATGGGATTACAGCAAGAGATATGGTTGTCAAGAAAGGCTGGACTTATAGGAGAGTCTTGTGTGTGAGAACAAGCAATCTGAAATGGATTTCTTAGATGATTTTGAAAAGCAGTGTGAAGACTTTTAGCCTGTGGTGTATAGTTTCACAGGCTTGGTCAAGGCTACTCTAGTATCATTTTTAAAAGCGGATTAACACGGTGTAAAATCAGAGAGTGGGACTAAGACTGTTATAAGAATTCTACCTAAAATGGATGAATATTCAAACTAAGGCAGGGACATATTGGGGCTCTGTCTGGGTTTTTTGTAATCTCGGGAGACTGGTTTATACATTCTGAATGTGAGAAGGAGTTTGTAAACAGCTCTATTAACCTAGGAATAATTTAAGAAATGACGAGGAATATCTAGAAGGTAGAAATCTATCCTGACTGTGAACTTGGTACATCTAAATTTGCTAAATATGTATGAGAGCTTCAATTTAGTAAGCTCAAACAGAGTAAGCAGAGCAGTAATCAGACCGAGGACATGTGGCCTGGACACTGCAGAAAGAAGGCCCCAAGGCAGGGACTGTCAAACTCCTGGGGAATGCACATAATGAGGCAATCACCAAATATCATTATGTTCAGGACTGTGAAAAGGCCACATTGAAGCGATTCAAAACTTTGGGTTAGGCACTATTTGGTGCTTTTCTTAATTTGCTTAAGAAAGTGGTCTTTTATTCAACCACTGCTGGTTCTTTATGCATTTCCTTGAATTCTGTGAATTCAGCAAATGGCTGTGTTGTTAGACCTTTTACTATGTTAGTAGATGGCAGTCTTAAATCCATAAAATGTAGAAGGAATGAGATGAAAGTTTTATTTACTTCTCTTTTACTTCCTCTGACAATTTTCCAAATGCTTTTGCTTATGATTTTTGTGAAAATCTGAACAGTGAAATGTGGAGTTAGCCTACCGTTCTGTTGGTTTTAGAGTCCCAGACTAGGTTTACAGGACAGAAAACACTACTGACCAGTGAAAAGCACAGCAGAGGTTACATTCAGTTCTAATGTTGATTTGCCTAATTCCATCAAACACACCTCAGTCATTAAAAAGGAGAAAGGTTGACTGTAATAATACAGCTTAGTCAGACACTTACCCTAATCTCAAAGGCTTGCAACCAAATTCACTTGACTTGAATACAGATAAACAGACACTGCAGCTAAAAGCTAATAAGTGTACTGTAGTTAACATGTAAATGCAACCAAAGTGGCAGTTTGCTGAATTTAGAAATGATTAAGGCTATTGTTTAATACAGTATTATTTATTACTCCTATATCTGATCAGCGTTCACTGCAAAATTAAGTTTCTCTTGTTTGAATAAATTATAAATAGAATAATTTCTGAATTTTATACTCTGGGAAATTAAAATAACTAACAGAGAACCACAAAAAAATCTTTCGGTAATTAATAATTTTAGACCAATCGTTTTCCTCTAACCATCAGGAATGTGAAAAAATAATGCACAAAAATATTATAGAGCATAGAATGTTTACAGAACATAAAAGGAAGGATAATAGTGGGCAATACACTTATTTATCACACTAGTAACTATTTCTCACTAATAAAATTGTATTTATTAATATCAATTTATATCAATCATTTATTAATATACTTTACAATTATAACAGTTACATAAGTGTTAGGACTTAGCATGGTTATCTTCAGATTTAGCTTTTTTTTTTTTTTTATAAATGAGGACTGAATATACACAGATGTAATTTGAAACAACAAACCTAGGTGTCATAGGGAGAAAGCTACGCACAGAGGATGAAAAGACATGAGCTCCATTCTGAGGAAAGGGTGAAAGTTTTGAAGTGTTAGGAAATGGAGTGTTAAGAAATACAAGCTCCACCCCCCTTTTAAAAGCACTCCTTGGGCCTTGCCTGATGGCCCACTGAGCCGTCAAGAAAGGGCAGAGTAAAGACACTGCCTTTGGGTGAAGCAGCAGGGTGTTGTGTTGTTTTGCTTCAATCGGTGGTGTGACAAGGTAAAAAGAAAAAAAAAAAAAGAAATATAAGCTCCATTCTTTTTTTTTTTTTTTTAATTTTGTAATGCTTATTTTTATTTTTGAGAGAGAGACTGAGTGTGAGCAGGGGAGGGGCAGAGAGAGAGGAAGACACAGAATTTGAAGCAGGCTCTGGGCTCTAAGCTATCAGCACAGAGTCTGACATGGGGCTTGAACTCACGAACCATGAGATCAAGACCTCACCAAAGTCAGATGCTTAACTGACTGAGCTACCCAGGCGCCCCTAAAAGTTCCATTCTTGATTAAGCCTCTGTTTCACGTAGGAGATAAGTTGTCACTTTTTCTGTGAGGGCAAAATTATAGAAGTTTGGTTTTTTGGTTTTGTTTTGTTTTTTGTTTTTTGGGTTTTTTGTTTTTTTGTTTTTGGGTTGTTTTTTGTTGTTTTTTTTTTGTTTTTTTTTTTGCCAAACTGTTGTTCTTTTAGTGAATCCAGAGATGAACAAATAATTGTGTGATATACTACATAAAATGGACATGCCTGGAAAGTATGTAAGTTTATCCTGTTCTTCAACTCGCTGTGTGGCCTTGGTCAACTGCATTACCTCCTCTTTGTTTCATGTGTGAAAATAAGGAAGTAGATTAAGTCCAAAATGACAAATCATTTTCATACCAAGTGCCAATAATGGTAGGTTGGAAAAAGCCGCTTGGTGCTTTGTGTTTAAATAGACTGTGAGCTTGTGTCACAGCTCAGCAAGTAAGAATGGAGCAAAGGGTAAGGACTTGGCAGGGCAAGTGCTGCTTATTTGCTCCTCATGAATTGGTTTATCCTTGGGTAATTTCTAGTTCTAAATCTCTATACTCTATAATTTAGCATCAAGATAATAGGCAATGCTGAAACACGTAGGGGAAGCAGGCAATCTTTTGACAAGGTTTAGGAAAGTTCCCAATACTTAAAATATCACCTTCAACTGCAATGCCTTCTACAGTGTGGAAATTTCTATATTTGTTCATCTTTTTGATGAAGGTGATAAAGGCTGTTATTACCATTTTAACTATTACTAATCATTAACACTTTGGTTGTAATTAATTGATCGATATAGCTAACTTACGGTGATAGTAGACCTTGGAAATAATGAGGCCTTTAATAAATATGTATGTACAAGTTAAAAGGAAAAACGTCTTATGTATGTGATAATATTGTCAGTAAGGGTAGTGTAGACTGAAATATGCAGTGGGCAATCCAGGAACCAGGAAATCATCGACTTGCCTCATTGCCAATAATGGAATGTTTCCAGAAGTCAGGGTTATAGGTGATGGGAAATTGACCAAAGGTGGACCGAATTCCATACTTCCCATGTTCACTTTCACTATGTAGTGAATTATGTATGTAGTGTATTATGCGATCATTTGTTCATATCTGGATTCACTAAAAGAGCATCAATTTAGTAAAAAAAAATTGCTTCTATAATAGCGACAAAAGAAAGCTCATCCTTTCTGCTTGTTACTTGGTGACTACCCTGTTCAAGGAGGTAAAAAAAAAATTGGGTCTTTTTTAAAAATGAATGTGTCAATAGAGATCACATCTACTACCTAGGTTAAAGTACATAGTTCTGCTTTGCTAATCTAGATAAAAAAAATTGAGTGGAAATACTAGAGCCCATTTATCAGATCTAAAATTACCAGTCCCAGCTATGGCAAAGGTTAATGGCTTTCATTTGCCCTTAAAATAATCAAATTGAAGATAGCAATAAGTCATGTTGTATAAAGTTATAATTATTGACAGAATTATAAATGGATTAATAAATATATAATAAGAAATAAAAAATGAATCATATCTTAGGAATATTTAAAATTGCATGTTTATAGTAATCAGATGAAAATATAAAACTATCTAAATTTCAAGTCACTGCTGGAGGCTAAATGAAAATAACTATTTGTCTGTTGCATATTTCTCTTGATAAAGCATTACATATAATGGTAAATATTTAAATTGGCAGAAATATAAATAGCTATTCATATATACATTTGCATATATAAAATATGAGTAGTTACATGTGATAAACAGGTTGTATATGTATCCACATGTTGATGACTATACATTTTACATATATGCACATATAAGTGGGCAGTTTTAAGAAATTATATTCAGTTACTTCTATATTTGAAGTGGCAAATTGAATTAATCACTTTTTCAAGTTGGACTCATGGGTAAAGCTTTCAGAAGAGATCAATTGAGAATGTTTTAAAACCTGTGCTCTCAGTAGAGATGAACATTTGGATCAGTTACTCATGTCTGCCGCAGGCAGTACAATGTTGACACTTGTTTCATGCATGTGATATTCCTATTCTGTATACCAAAGTTGGGGATAACCATAACTTAAAAAACCTTTTCAACCCTTTAAATTATATTTTAATGATCAGACCCAAGATAAGTGAAAAACGGTTAGTTAGGAAAGTGGCAAAAACATGAGGGCATAAAACAAAAGAAAACAAACAAAACCCCTCAAATATCTAAAAACATGCACTTCAGGCATGCCTGGGTGGCTCAGTTGGTTAAGCGTCCAACTGCAGCTCAAGTTGGGATCTCGCAATTCTTGAGTTTGAGTCCTGCATCGGGCTCTGTGCTGACAGCTTGGAACCTGGAGCCTGCTTCAGATTCTGTGTCTCACTCTCTCTCTGCCCCCTCCCTGTTCGTACTCTGTCTCTCTTTCATTCTCAAAAATAAATAAGCATTAAAAAATTAAAAAAATAAATAAATGCAAACTTCAATAATAACTATTAGAATCATTATGAAAAACTGTTAAGCAATAAAAAAATCACAAGAGCTATATTTTTTTCTAGAATCAGGTTGTAGAGTTATACTATGGTCATTATGATATAGTACTTGAGAGGGTAAAAAATAACGATCTGTAAATTGTTATATACTTAGCTTTTCTAGAGATACAAGCTATTATTGTTTTAACACTAAGAATGATAGAACTTGAGTTCTTCGATTTTATGTTGTTCTTGAACTTCAAGACTATTCAGCAGCTATGGTGATCAAGAATTTAATGTTAAAAGTTATCTTAAAGTATATCAAGGTATATATTGCTTATTTTACACTAAAATCTTATTTTCCATTTTTCCTCACAGTGAACATATAACACTGAAATTTTTCATACAAATACTGTGATATTTTTTAACATTTCTAAGGAACCTCCATACTGTTTTGCACAGTGGCTGTACCAGTTTGCATTCCCACCAACAGTGTAAAGGTTTCCCCTTTCTCCACACCCCCACCAATACCTGTTGTTTCCTGTGTTGTTGATTTCCGCCATTCTGACAACCTGTCAGAAATGTATGGTGATATCTCATTATAGTTTTGATTTGCATTTCCCTGTTGATGAGTGATGTTGAGCATCTGTTTCATGTCTGTTGGCCACCTATATGTATTCTTTGGAAAAATGTCTATTCATGTTTTTGGCCCATTTTTTATTGGATTATTTATTTTTCGGGTGTTAAGTTTTATAAGCTCTTTATATTTTGTAAACTAACTTCTTATTAGCTACCCTACAATCTAGCAATTGGACTACTAGGTATTTACCCAAAGAATACAAAAATACTAATTCAAAGGGATACATACACCTCAATGTTTATAGCAGCATTATTTACAATAGTCTAGTTATGGAAACAGTTCACATATCCATCAAATGATAAAGAAGAGGTGGTACACACACACACACACACACACACACACACACACACACACACACACTGGAATATTACTCAGCCATAAAAAAGAAGGAAACCTTCCATTTGCAACAACATGGATGGAGCTAAAGACCATTATGCTAAGTGAAATTTAGTCAGAGAAAGACAAATACCATAATGATTTCAATCATATATGGAATTTAAAAAACGAAGCAAATGAGCAAAGGGAAAGAGGAGAGGGAAACCAAGAAACAGACTTTTAACTAAGGAGAACAAACTGATGGTTATGAGGGGCACACTTGTGATGATTACCAGGTGATGTATGAAATTGTTGAATCACTACATTGTACACCTGAAACTAATATTATACCGTATGTTAACTAACTGGAATTTAAATAAAAGCTTTTAAGATTGTCAGAGGATATTAATTGAATCACAGTACTGTTTTCCATGATCTAGAGATTAGGGGGCCTATGACTGTAAACCACAAAATCATAGCATGTGCCTTTTATTGTAGAAAAACTTTCAGAAATAATACCATTCAAATTTTGCCTTAATAAAACATAGCATGTATGGAAATAACAGAGGCACCTTTTTCTTTCATGTATATCTGATTTCTCACCATAGCAATTGCAATGGATTTATTATGCTTATAGTTTAAAGTGACAATATCTTGACAGATTGTCCTTTCACACTGAATTAAACTTAAAGTGCAAAATCAGTGCTCAATAAATATCTGTGTAAAATAAAATAACTTTACTGGTCTTTCTACACATTAAGGACAATTCCTATTTCTCTACCTTAGTTACTGTGACAAAGAACATTTTATCTTGCTATTAAATTTCCTTATGTTGACATTATGTGAAGCAAGGAGATAACTTTGAGGAAACAGAGTTTATACTAGTACCTTAGCTAACTGAATACTATTAAACCTTCTTTTAAAAAGGAACACTTGAGTAACCTAAATAAAGGCATAACTTATCCATGTCTACCCATCTACCCATTCATCCATCTGCCTATCTATCCATCATTCAATAAGTATGTACTGTGATCCTGGTATACACAATATTTCACACAATATTTGTGTTTCCCCAGAAATACATCCTGAGATGAAGATTTGAGTACAAGTACTTTATTTGGGAGATGATCCCAGGAAACACTAGGAGACTAGGGAAGGAAAAATGGGAAACGAAAGGAAGCCAACAGAAGGTACATTAATGAATATATCACTATTGTGAGCAAATTGGGCTCAATTCCACTAGCGGCCACTGGAAAAGAGTGTGTAGAACTAATCCGAGAGTTCTTCTAGACAAAAGGTGAGAAAACTGAGGTATTTTCCAACCAAGTGCCACTAACTGTTGATTGAGGGCTGGGGGTGTTAACTCTCTGGGATTTCTAGACTATCTAAGGTGTATTCTCCCATGGCTAAAGAAATCCATCAAGCAAACCATTATAGTGATTAGCAGCAAGAAGTCACTGGTAAAAGAGAGAACCTAGCAGACTTGGTTAGGACACTGAAATTTCATAACAGCCAAAGAGAATGTTCAACATTGCAGAGATAAAAAGAAAGCATGGCTTCTGCACTCATGGAGTTTCCAGCAGAATCAGTAAACTTTGTAAATCAATGATTTCAAAACAATAAAAAATGACCAAGCAATGAAGTTAAGGCACAAAACAGAAAGGGAGCTTAGTTGTCTTTCGATTTCCTAAAATAATAATAACTTTGATAGCTGAGCCAAATTATTTTGTATCATGTGGTTGCTGCCTCTCATCTTTAATTGTGTTGTCAACAGAAAGAGAATAGTCATTCCCAACATATTTCAAATGATGAGACAATGATGCTACATGGCAGCCATCACGTTGCCAATAGCATCAAAGAAAGTTGAGCATCAAAGAAAGTTAAGGAGAGTTTGCCAGGACTGAATCTCAAGATTCCACTGAACCATAAGGAGAATTTGGGGTGCTTAATTAGCTTTGTTGCAAATCCTAAAATGCAAAGTAATAGAAGGTTTCCTAATTTAAGGAAAAATAAGTGCACCTTTGGTCATATGACCTCTGAAACACTTGGGTGCTTTAAGCAATCATCAGCAAAGACCCCCAGAGGCAGGGGTACAACCATATACGGGAAGAGACTTTTGATTTTTAAAACAAAATGGTATTTGCAACATATGATTGTGATAGCTATAAAGTGAGCTGACGATACCTATGCCAAAAGCAGCAGCATGACCACTTCCAGATCAAAACTGGAAGGTTAGGGGCACCTGGGTGGCTCAATTGGTTGAGCATCCGACTTCTGCTCAGGTTATGATCTCGCAGTTCACGAGTTGGAGCCCTGTGTTGGGCTCTGTGCTCACAGCTCAGAGCCTGGAGCCTGCTTCGAATTCTGCGTCTCCCTCTCTCTCTGCCCCTTCCTGCTCACCCTCTGTCTTTCTCTCTGTCTCTCTCTCTCTCAAAAATAAATTTAAAAAACCATTGGAAAATAAAACAAAACAAAAAACCGGAAGGTTAACAATGGCAGGTTTGTGGCCTGTGTGTCCATATGAAGAAAGCAAGCATTGGGCACTATCAGCATTTACACATGAGTGTGATTTCAGCCATGCCAGGGCAAAATTTTAATCCTTATGAAGCAGTGAACTTTTTTTCTTTTAATGGTGAAAACATTTAGATTTAGATTTAGCCAGCTGGACTCAGTTTAGATGATCCCAATTTTGTGGACAACATCCAAAGAATCATAGTCAGGAGCCGGTCGAACATATGCCTTCTTTGCTCCATCGGGCCAGATCAGAGTGTTGACCTTGGCCATGCCAGTGTCATAGAGCTGCTTCACAGCGTGTTTGATCTGATGCTTGTCGTCCTTGACATCCACAACGAACACAAGTGTGTTGCTGTCTTCTATTTTCTTCATGGCTGACTCGGTAGTCAGGGGGAACTTGATGGGATAGCGGTCAAGCTTGCCTCTCCTGGGGGTGCCCCTTTGAGGATATTTGGGCTGCCTTCAGAGACATAGTGTCCTGGGCCATCAAAATATAGGTGATGTGCAGATCTTCTATTTTTTTGTGACTCTGGACGCCTTTCAGCACTGCTTTCCTGGCCTTCAAAGGAGCTTCCTCCTTCACCTGTGGTGCCATCTTCATGAAAAGGAACCAGCGAACTTTTATAATAAACAGATACGCAGAGTGAAAGGCCTGGGAGAATCAGTCTTTAAAATTTTAAAGTTTCCTTTGCATTTTTTTCTAAGTCTACTATATATATGCTTTTGTATATCTGCATTTGGCATTTAATATCAAGTGAATGTTTTTATTGAGGTCATAATTACTAGAACTCACAGAGGGAAGTCTTTAGCAGTGAACAATACTAACTTCCTGTTTAAATTTTTTTTTAATAAATTAGAAAGTATAGTCCCAAGGAACTGCTCAGATTCACTTTGCTCATTTGCCTACATGGGTGAATGTACTTCATAACTAGTCTAAAAAGAAATGTAGGCCTTTTGAAAAATATATACAATCAAATTTAATTGATATGAAGAAAACAGAAAAAAAACATACATAGGAGAATATTTTTAACAATGTGGAGAGTTAAATTACACAAAGTTTGCTAGAAAAAAGGTAAAATTTGGAACATAAGCTCTCTAACAACTAGTGCAAAAAAAGAAAAAAAAGCCACAACCGGTAATTCTAAATGATCATCAGATAAAGCCAGATAAATTGCCAACATAATCTAAAGCATGACAGTGCTAAAATTAGAAGCACGTTTCTTTCATGGGGCCTAGCAATATAGTGGCAATGTCGTTAAAATATATATTTTCTATAAATAGAATAACAAGTTTTATAACATAAGCCTATTTCTAATAGCTTCTTTATAGAAACTTGATAAAATGCTAAAGCTAATAATAACAACATTTTTAGTTGTTACTACATACCATAATTGATACGTCATTTTCCATCATAACCACTCAATGTAATAGACAAAATTATTACTCTCTTTCAACAGATCAGGGAAGTGGCTTAAAAAAATTACATACCTTGTTCAGAATCAATTATGCATTGGTGGGATAGATTTGATTCCAAACTCATGACTCCAGAATCAAGCTCTAAGAATCTAGGTCTTATGAGTTACCACTAAGTAAATCCAATGTCATGATATCTCAGCATACAGAAACAGAAAAGCCCAGCAATATAGAGCTTGGAAATACCTTAAACATTACAAGTAGAGGTATGCTTTTTAAAAGAAAAGATGCCCATTTATGTATTGTGAGAGGGAGAGGGTGAACGTGTGTGTGCTCAAGTAGGGATCGGGCAGAGAGAGAGGGAGAGAAAGAATCGCAAGCAGGCTCCACGCTGTCAGCACAGAGCCCAACCTGGGACTTGATCCCATGAATGTGAGATCATGATGTGAGTTGATATCGACAGTCAGACACTCAAACAACTGAGCCACCCAGGCACCCTAGAAGTATGCTTTTGATATGAGATTTGCACTCTAAAGATTAGAGCAAGTAGGAACTCAGTAGACCACTCATTAAGTCATCCTTTGAGCAATGCAACTTTTTAATGTTCCCTCTTAAAATAATCAGGTTGCTGAATGGGTTCCCTGTAGCTGAGTTAACTTGCTATGTGGGAATGATAGTTATGAACCAACTTCATTATGGGGAATGGTTATGTGAATACTGATTCTGAAATTAAGAAAATGCTTATCTCTCTGGCTTCAGAAGGAAGAGATTAGAGACAGGCATCTATTCAACCAAAATTGGTATTAAGCAATTAATTAACAGGTTAAATAGGAAAGGCATTAAATTCACACTGATTCATCCCATTGGATTATCTTTACAATCACTTGTTTCTTTCTCAATTTAAAAAATAGACTCAAGGAGGCCTAGGTGGCTCAGTCAGTTGAGCATCTGACTTGGGCTCAGGTCACGATCTCGCAGTTCATGGGTTCGAGCCCCACGTCCAGGTCTGTGCTGGAAACTCAGAGTCTGGAGCCTGCCTCAGATTCTGTGTCTCCCTCTCTCTCTCTCTGTCCCTCCACCTCTCCCTCTCTGTCTCTCAAAAATGAATAAATATTAAAAAAAATTTTAATAGGCTCAAATTGAATATTTTAGGTATTTACTTTTAAATAACCTTAATGGCTATAAACCTCTAACTTGATCAACATGACTATTAACATTACCATTGGCTATTATAAATGGATAAAGGCTATCTACAAGAGAGAATTAATGTCTGTTATTGCCAGTACAAGAAGAAATTAAGAAAAAAACCTCACTTTTCTATATTGCAGCAGTTAACTGGCAAAGGTAGCATTCTCTTTAATCTAATATGATGATAATAGTCACTCTGAGGTCGCAGAGTTTTTTTTTAAAACAAGAATTTCATGAGGTACAATTTCTTAGCATCTGAACCAGGTACTCTACTTCCCTCTCATGGATATAATGTAAGTAGCATGAAGAGTAAATATATCACCTTAAGAAGTCTCAAAATAATGAAATCTGTTTAAATGACGCCTATAGTGAGTAAAAGTATCATGATAAAATTTAAAAAAAAGACATTGTTTTCTTCATGAAGACTATTAGATATAGACACTATCAACAAGTATAAATTAAAATAAATGCAGTACACTTTACTTATGGCATTATGAACTTTGGCATTACTAATGTCCTTTTAACTTCTAAAATCCTATGATTCTAAAGTATGCTATTATTTCCTTGTTTGGTAATCTCAGATAACTGGAAGAAATCAAATGACTTCAAGTTGTTGTAATCCCTCCAAATGATTGTTTTGCCATAACTGATAAATTCCTTCAAGAAGCAAGAGTTAAGAAATCTTAGGAAATTGCAATGTAAGTAAAAAAATACAAGTATGGGTGGTCAGAGTAAGAGATTGTGGTTATGGGAGTGGAAGGAGGGAATGAGAGGAAGGTTGCTGCACACAGTGGTATAGGTTATAGACTATACATCTCAAAAGGGTGCTGTATACATAAGTGTACATGAAATGCATAATGTATACATGATATAGATGCTGTATACATAGTATAGATAAGTATAAATAATAGTGCACATTTATATTAGATCAGTGGGAATTCTAGTACCTTGAGCTAAGAAATTAAACCTTTTTATTTCAATCAAATCACTGGGAAATTTAAAAAATTCATTGTAATTCAGTGTGAAAGTGCAGCCGATACATTGTAAAGGCAAGCAAAGAGATGAGAGGTATAGTATCTTTAAAGCATAGTACCTTTACCTTGATTTAGCACATTCTCAGCTAACAGTAGCAATTCTAGGTTTAAAGTTTCATTGGCCTTAGGAACATGATGTGAACACTATTAACATGTTTCCTGGTTCACTCTCCAAACATAGAGACATAAGCATTCCATATGTACTTTCTAGTACAACATTTTTTTCTCCTTAAAGGTTCTAAGAAACAGTTACAAATCTTAAAACATTATCAACCAAATTGAAAACAGTTTTGGTTGTTTCACATGTAATATGACCCAAGACATATGAAACTGCCACCTGCTACTTGCATTATTCCTTCAGTGACTATCTAATTCTAAAAAGACAGAACCTTAAAGATCTTGTATGCCAATGAATAAAGTCCAGATTAACTGTTCTAGGGAGCTACAGAGCCCACCAATGAGATGTCAATAAGAGGCTGCCAAGAATGCCACCTGTCACATGAACTTTGCCATTGGCTCTGCCTTCAGAAGGGATTTACTTGGAACTTAATATACGATAAATACCTAGTGAGCTACTCAACATAGATTAAGGATATGAGTCGACATCTTCATTGCTATAAAACTAAGTCAGAAGAAATATTAAACAAACATAGAAAGAGGGCAATGATTTACGTCAAATGTTAACAAATCTACTCTAAAATCTTAGTTCCTCGGCATATGAACTCGAACACCTCATTCTAGAGTAATTTACTTCCATTGTAATCTGAAAACATGTTTCATTTAGAAATTATTTTGAGGCGTGGGAGTGCATGTTTGTATATGTGCACACTCCAGTGAGTTATTATTAATAATTCTTCTCTTATTGTTCTCTGTTTCTTTAAACAGTTCAGCTTCCACAGTAGACCCTTCAACTACTACAATTTTAGAGTTTTGCTCACCTTGGAGCCACTATAACTCCAGTAGCTTCTTATCATTTGCTCTGCTTCCAGGAGCTCCTTATAGCCTCTTCCGGGCGCTTCGATAGCCCCTTCTGCCACCAAACAGTTCTGGATTCTGGGGCCTCTCACGGAGTGGGGGGTTGGAAAATAGCCTCCTGTTATCAACTCAGTGGGGTTGCCATCACAGAACTGGTCATGATGTCTTTGATATACTGTGTTGGGAGGTGTGTGATGAGCCATTATTAGTGAAGATTCATTCAGCATCTACTATATACCAGGCATGGGTGCCGATTACAAAAAAGGGTAAAGGGATTTTGTGCACTTGGGAAAGGCATAGTGTTTGAGTCTCTGAGGGCTGCCCTAACAGATTATAACAGACTGGACGGCTTCAACAACAGGCTTTTATTTCTCACAGTTCTGGAGACTGGAAGTCCGAGATCAAAGTGTTAGAGGTTTGGTTTCTCTCGCAACTGCTTCATTTGGTTTACAGATGACTGCCGCCTCGCCATGTCCTCACATGGCCTTCTCTCCGTGTACCGTATCCCTGGTATCTCTTCCTCTTCTTACAAAGGCACCAGTCATGTTAGATTAGTGCCCAGCCCTTAATGACCTTATTCTACCTTAATTACTTCTCTGAAGGCCTTATCTCAAATACAGTTACATTAGGGGTTAGGGGTTCAACATATGACTCTGGCTGAGGGCCCAGCATAGCACATAAATAGTCTAGCTTTATATCAAGGCTGCCCAAGTTTGAATTCATCTCTACCTTTTACTACCTATGTGATGTTGCACAAATCGTTTAAGAGAAAACTAAGCTGTCGTAACTTCTTTATCTATATTTTTAAAATAATAACATAATTTAGTCCGTATAACACTGTTTACCTTAACAACTCTATGAAGTAGTTCCTTATAAAAAAAGGAAGTTTAAAATTGCTTTCTTATTCACTTGTTAGATTCCTCCGATTACATATGACTTGAAACAGGTTCTTAAAAGATAGCTGTTAAAAAATGTGTACACTATTAGCAGCAATGATTTTTAAAGGTAGAGGGAGCTTTGAGACCACCTATTTCTACAGCCATAAAATAAAATGAATCGCCAATCTTGTGCTTTTTTTCTGACTGGCCCATTTCCCATATCTGGAAGCCCACCAAATATAACATCTGGAAATGCAGCGTTGCTTTGTATCAAAATCATTTTCATTTAAAAAGACACTGATTAAGCCACTGGTTGTTGCCCACTGTGACATATCTGCTTTTCAAAACGACACGTTTTCATTGTATCAACTTCTTCATTAACGTCAAACTCTAAGCACAGGAAATTCAACCTCCTTCTTTCACCTGCTCTGAACACTCTCTGTCTCGGTGATCTGTAAATAATTGACCAGGCAAGCACTGAAGCACAAAGGCAAATAGATCAATACTCCTCCTGCCAGCTCTTACAGCAAAGAGAAATCCTGCTTCTCTTCATTTCCTACCACAGAGGACCGCATACATGAATCAGTTCACAGCCTGCAGCCCCCAGATTTAATTCAGCATGCATAATCAGCAACAATCGCTGAAGTCTTTGATTAAACTTTTAAATTGCCTCCTAATATGATGCAAATGAAAGAAGGTATTGATTAAAGAATCTTAAAATGGTAACCTGTTCACATGGGGAAGGAAAATGCTTTGAGCTGGTGAGCTTGTGTGACAAGATGAACAGTGTGAACAATGCGCTAAGGATTTCCAATGCACAGATGCAAAACAAGCAGTTAAAATACCTACTGGTTGTCATGTTCATAAACTTAAAAAACTTAGAGGAAGCTGTTGAATGGTGTGGCCTTTATTTATGATGAAAAACAAGATAGATGACCTGCAAAAATATAATCCATAATGACCTAAAACTGATTAGATTTTTACCCGAGGAAGTTCTTTGTTTTTTCCTACTATAATGGATTCTGGATTTTAGAGTAACATGGTTGTACATGCAATTTTCCAGTAGTATTCTCCCAAATACATTCCTAACAATCTTATCAAATCGATTATTTTCCTGTATGAAGAATGTGTCCATTCACTACGAATCACAGTAATCACACTACAAATATTATTGAGCATACGATATATGTCAAGGTATTTTCTACATATTGCAGATATAGCTAAACAAACTGACAAAACTGCCTTCATGGAGCTTAGTTTCACGTGGGGAAAAGAGAAAAATAAAAAAAAAATAAAAAGTACAGTATGTGGTTGGATGAATAATGATAATTCCTATAAAGGGAAGGAGAAAAAGAAGCATGGATATGGAAAGGTCGCTATTTGGATATAGAAAGTTCCAAGAAATGGGGCACCTGGGTGGCTCAGTTGGTTAAGTATCCGACTTTGGCTCAGGTCATGATCTCAGGGTTCATGAGTTTGAGCCCCGTGTCAGGCTCTGTGCTAATGGCTGGGAGCATAGAGACTGCTTTGGATTCTGTGTCTCCCTCTATCTATATCCCTCCCCAACTTGCACTCTATTTCTCTCTCAAAAATAAACAAACATTAAAAAAAGAAAGAAAGAAAGTTCTAAGAAAGGATGATGACATTGCAATAAAGAGCTAAATTGGTAAGAAAATGAGTCATGCAATTTTCTAAATAAAAATGCTTTAAACAGAGACAACAGCAAAGGCAAAAGCCCTGGGGTGGAATCAAGCTTAGTTTGCATCATAGAAAGAGCTAGCAGGCCGGTATGGTTGATATGCTCTGAGTGGAAGGGAAGGAAGGAAGAAAGGAAGGAAGGAAGGTGATACAGGGTGTTACACAGGACTTTAAAGGCTACTGTGAGGACTTTATTTTTATTCCAACTGCAATGGAAAGCCACTGGAGGATTTTAAGCAGAGAAGGAACATAATCTGACTTCTGTTTTGATAGGAACACTTTGGCTGATATGTTGAGGATAGATAGTTGGAGTTATGAGAATAGGATGGGATAAGACAGGGCCGGATGCGGTGAAATGAGACAGGATAGGATATAGGACAGGATATAACCAAACAACAGAACACTACCTTGTCAAGAAAGTGAGGAGGGGAGATCTTAAGGGGGAAGATCAGGAGATCAGTGTTACACATGCTTACATTTGAAATATTTATTTATTACATATTTACACAGGCATTAAGTACCAATTAGTTATGTGGGTCTCATATGGCTATAACTTCAGGGAAGAGACTAAGGCCAGATATATAATTTGGGAATCACAAATGTTCAGAAAGCACTTAAATTATGATTTTGGATGAAATCGCCAAGGAATTAAAACAGATAAAATAAAGAAGACTTCCGAAGGCTAAGCGCCGGACGGCCCAACATTTAGAGGTCAAGGAGGTGAGGAACTAGCAAAAAGAGAATGTGTAGTAAAGAAGGTAGGAGAAAATTGAGTAAATGCCTAGTGAAGACAATCTTTCAATAAGAAGACAGTGATCAGCATGAAGTCATTGGTGACCTTGAAAAGAACAGTGTGAGTAAACAGGTGAAGGAAGCCATGCCTTTTTGGAGTGGAGCCAGTGATTTATCTGGAGCCGAGATAACTACTATAACAACTCTCTCAAGGAATTTTTCTCTGAAGGAAAGAGAGTGCCCTTCAAGTATGGTTGCTGTAGAGGGAAAATAAAGTAAAGAGAGTAATTTTAAGATGAAAGAATTAATAAGATGTTTGAATAGTGATGGGAAAATACACATTGGAGAATGAAAACTTGATGTGCCAGGAGGGAACGGGGAGGCTGCTCAGGATTGACTGGGACTAGAAAAGAGGACAGGATCGCGGCCATTGTGAGAGGGGTGGAGGCTTACTGTTTCGAGGCACGCCTGCAGGGAGGTAAGAAGATGCCATAGGTAGAGCTTGTGGAAGCTCTTTGCTAAACCCTTCTATTTCCATCGTGAAAAAGGAAGCAAATTCATCGGCCAAGAATAAAGATGAGGAGAAGGCTATGAGATTTGAGGAGTGAAGGAAAGGATGAAGAGTCATGTAGTGAATGAGGAGAAAAATAAGCAGGGCGTGGAGTGCAATTACCCAGCAGCATTGACAGTCCACTAGAAGTTAGTGACCATGGAAACAAGCCAGCATGGGTGTGTGCGGGTGTGTGTGTGCGTGTGTGTGTGTGTGTGTGTGTGTTCACCTGCAAGGGTGCAGATCTGAAGTGGAGAGTTTCATGATTTAACTAGAGCTGATGTCCACCAAATGAGAAAGGAAGGAGGTTTAGAGTATATGTAAAGGAATGATTATAATGGTAAAATGTGTAACTTAAGCTAGGTAAGGAGAGAACCAAAAACAAGATAAAGGTAAGTTTCAGTGAATAGATGGTGAGACTAATACAATGGATGCTTAACCCAAATAAATTTCAACGTGTACCTCAATATACTGTACAACCACTGTTCCATTATAAACATTTGTAAACACAATCCTGTAGCTGGACTGTAGAAATATTAATGAAAAGTAACAATAATTAGTAGTTATTAATTTATTAATATTGTTGAACTGATTGCCTAATGATTTGAGGCCTAGGAAATATGAATGAATACTTTAGAAAGTTAATAATTTACCTATGTCTTTAACAGTAACTTATCAAAAAGTCACTAAAAGAATATTTATGATAAATTAGTAAGTATATCTTCCTGTTCTGAAATTCCAAAAAATGCACCTGTATAAAATGTTAAAGATATTTTGACATTTAAGGACCAGTTAATTCCAAGTTATTCACTGAAAATCCTGTTCACTTAAGAAGACAGAATACAATAGATTCAGACTATATAAATAGTGTGAAGTTGCCTTAAAGTGTTCCTATTTAAAATGAAAGTACTAGACTAGAAAATCTCTAAAGCCCTTCTAAAAACTAAAATTCTAGATCTTTATGAAGCCTCTTAAATGTCTTATTACCTAGAAGTGCAGTTAATTTATCCCTTTTAATAAAACAGCAGTTATTTTATATTGCTGTTTTTAAATATCCTCAAATATTCTCTTTCTATTCCTTCCCGGAATAGAAGTTTTTTAAACTTTACATAGTCAGACTATGGAACAAAATACTGAACTCGAACTCTCTATGTGGGGTGTGTGTGAGGAGAGGGAGAGGGAAAGGAAGAGAGAGAAAAAGGCTATATACAGAAAGAGACAATAAAAAAATAACCTGTTCTTTTATTAATTTTATGCATACTAGAACATAGTATAATGGTCACAATAAATTAATAAAAATATTTAAGAAATTTGAAACAGATCACATGTCTGGTTTGAGGCGAGATAAATAAGAAGTGCAACTAAAGTACTACTAAGTACAACTAAATACCTCGGACAAAATACATAAAGCAACCATAAGATGACAGAAAGATAGAGAAAAGAAAGAAGACTGGAAAGAGACCTCAGAACTCAAATAATCCTTCTAATGTCCCCCCCCCCCTACAATAACACAGTAGAAACAGTACCCTTCCCTTCTCCATGGACACTGCAGTCGCAGAGGAGAGAAGTCTTGTGGGTCATCCTCAATATGAAGTAAGTAACGACAACAAACGGTAGCAAGATAATAAAAAAATGTACAAGATAATATTGCTGATGAAAAAAATTCTTAAGCTATGTATGAACTTCTGAACAGATTCATGAGTGTTCATATAAGAAAGTGAAGAGAATGTTCAATAACCTACAGAAAGACAAGAAAGAGGAAAGACAAAGAAAAAAATAGAAAAGAACAAAAACTACATAATCAAATGACAGATTTAAATGCGAAGATATCAATAATATCATTAAATCCAAATGGTTTAAACAAACTAATAAAGATAGATTGTATGAATGGAATAAAAAAACTCAACTAGGTACAATCTACAAAAATATCCTTCAAATATACTAATACAGATAGGTTAAAAGGATCAGAGGATAAATGGATAAAGGGAATGTGATATACACACAGTCACATACACTCACATATGCAATATAATATTAATCAGCCATACTGAAGGAAGGAAATCCTGTCATATAAAACACCATGAATGAATCTTGAGGGTTCATTATGCTAAGTGAAATAAGTCAGGAAAGGACAAGTATTATATACATGTATATATATATAAGCTAAAAAAGTCAAACTCAGAAATAGAGAGTAAAATGGTAGTTACCAGGGGCCAGGGGATGGGGAAAAAGGAGATATGTCAGTAAAAGAGTTCATTTCCAGCGATGAGTAAGTTCTGAGGATCTAAGGATCTAATGCACAGCATGGTGACTATAGTGAACAATACATTTCACCTGCTAAGAGAGTAAAATTTAAGTGTTCTCACAACAATAAAAAGGGTAATTATACAAGGTGATAGAGGTATTAACTAATCTTATTGTGGCAATCGTTTTGCAATATATGCACCAAATAATCATGTTGTACATCTCAAACTTACACAATAGTATATGTCAATTATATGTCAATAAAGTTGGAAAAGAAAAAAAAAAGTAAAAGGATAGGAAAAAAAGTTATATATAAACACTGATTAAGGAAAGTTGGAGGGCTACATTAATACTAGACAAAGAATTCAGAATCAAATCAATATGTGTCAAATAACCGGGAAAATTAAACAATGCAGAATGTATATGCATTCAACAATAGAGAATCAAAATACATGAAGCAAAAATGACAGAAGTAAAAGGATAAATTTTGTTAGGGGCTTCAAAACCTTTCTTTTAGTAATGACTAAAATTATGAAGCAGAAAATGAGCAATTATAGAGAAGATCTAAATACCACCATTAACAAGCAATTAACCCAGCAAGATTTATGTAGACATAGATAATGTGACTATACCATTTAAAAGAAAAGGAAAAGGAAAAGGAAAAGGAACTGGTTCAGTAGGTCCAGCTCTGCCTTCGGCTCAGGTCATGATCTCACAGCTCATGAGTTTGAGCCCCGCACCAGGCTCTGTGATGACAGCTCAGAGTCTGGAGCCTGCTTCGAATTCTGTGTCTCCCTCTCTTTGTGCTCCTCCTCTGCTCATGCTCTGTCTCTCTTTCTCTCTCAAACGTAAATAAACATTAAAAAAAATTAAGGAAAAGGAACTAAGGAGCTTAAAGCACTAAAATAATTTTGAAAGGAATAAAATTTGAGTCACAACATTAAACAATACTAATGCTTACTATAAAGCTACAATAATTTGGACACTAGAATTGGCAAGAGTGTACACACAGATCAACAGAATAAAACAGAGAGTCCAGAAGTAGACCCATAAATGCAGAGCAATTGATATTTGAAAAAGGTGCAAAAACAATTAAATGAAGAATGGCTAGCTTCTCAAACAGTTTTAGGACAATTGGACATACATGGACAAAAGAATAACAACAATATCAATACACTTTCTACAAAAATTAACTGAAAATAGATCAAAACTATTAACACAAAATATAGCACTGCAAAACAAAAACAAAAACAAAAATAAAAAAGAGAGAGAGAGAGAAAATCCTTGTGACCTAGGATTAGTGAAGATTTCTTAGGCATGGCACCAAAAGCACAATCCATAATAAAGAATCAATAACCTGGACATCAAAAGAACTAAAAACTTTTTCTCAGTGAAACACATTGTTAAGAAAATGAAAAGGTAAATAACAGATTCACAGAAAGTATTTCCAAATGACATATCCAACAAAGGTTCTGTTTTCAATATACATAAAGAACTCTCTAAAATCAATAATAAGAAAAATAAGGGTACCTGGGGGGTCTCTGTCAGTTAAGCATCCAACACTTGATTTCAGTTTAGGTCATAATCTTACAGTTTGTGAGACTGAGCCCCTGTGTCATCATCAGTCTCTGCACTGACAGTACAGAGTCTGCTTGAGATTGTCTCTCTCCATCTCTCTCTTCCCCTACTTTGCTCACTCTCTCATAGTAAACATTTAATAATCATAATATTAACAATAGTGGGAAATAGCTAATAATAAATGAGTAAAAGGCTTAGACATTTGGCCAAAGGAAATATATGGAGAATGAGCAGACAAAAAGATGTTGAGGAGCATTTGTTATTTGTGAAGTGCAAAATAAAAGCACAGTGAAATACTTCATTGTTATTAGAATAGACAGAATTAAAAAAAGATACTAACAGGCTAAATCAAGGACTGACGATATATGGAGACACCATATTTCGCATAGGTTGCTAGCTAGAATACATGATGGCATAGCCGCTTTGGAAATCAATGTGGCAGTTAAACATATATTACCATACAACTGTGCAATTGCACTCCTGGGTATTTATTTTATAGAAATAAAAACTGTATCCACACAACAACCTGTATGTAGATTTCCATAGCAGCCTTATTTGTAATAGCCAAATGTCTTGCAACTGTTAAATGAATAAACTGCTGTATACCTATACGATGGAATTCTACCCAATGATCAAAAGAAATGAGTTACTGAAACACACAACTTGAAATGATCTCACACCCATTATGCTGCATGGAAAAAACTGAAAAGCTTATATACCATGTTATTCCATTTACATAAGATTCTCAAAATGACAAATTTACAGTACTGGAGAACAGGTCAGTGGCTGGAGGAAGGGAATTAAGGATTCGTGTTATAGAGAGGTTGGGAGTTTCTATGTAGTGATAGAATATTCCTGTACCCTGCTTGTGGTGGTGGGTATATGAATCTCTCCCTGCAATAAACTTTCACGGGAACTATACAAGGCAAAATGAAAACAACAATGCATGTAAAAATGGATACAATCCAAATAAATCTAGTTTAACTGTATTATAGCAATGCGGATTCTCCGGTTTAATACTCTGGTTGCAAAAGATGTTATCATAGGGAAAATTTGGGTTCCAGGTGCATAAAAACTGTCTATACTATTTTTACAACACCTTATCAGTTAAATTGTTTAAAAACAAAAAGAAATTTAAAAAGCATATGGGAAAATAAAATGAGGTTAATAAATTTATAGAAACTGAGCTAATATGCAACCTTAGGATGCTGCTATTTCTAAAATTATTTTCTTGAAGGCCAAGAACAGGGGAAGGTCGTGCTAGGTTTTGTTGGTTACATTTTTATCAGAGGACAAATGGGACAATATTCCATGTCTTTAATCATTTATATTTTGAGGTTTACATTAAATAAGCTACACTGAAACTTATATAATTGCTGCATGTAAACACAAATTGTACAAAGCCACCAGGATTCATGTCCTGAGCAATTTACAGTACAATAAATATCAGAGATTAGAAGATTTGCTCTAATGCATTTGGAAGTTAAATATTTAAAAAGCAGCATATTTAATTATTTAAAAATACAAGAGAGGTTTACAGGCTCCTAAAGAAATTAAAAACCACTTCACAAGAAATTTAAAACTTCCTGTATAAAGCTATATACATATGTAAAGAGTCACTAGTTCTTCACTAGGTAGTATTGTAATAATCCCAACTAGTATTTCATTATTTTTAAAAAGCCCACTGTCAAGATTAGTTCTCAAAGAACACATTTTCTTTCTCCTGAAATTATCTAATATAACAAAAAAACACATCAAAGAAGAATAAATTAAATATTTAAATATTTATTAAATATTAAATAAATTAAAATATACATTTTGAAAGTATATGAATTAGTTCTCCATCTACTTCTTGATTTGTTTACATCTTGGAAAGAGAAAAAAAACAAAGCAGGTACTTTTTTCAATTTGCTGAACTTTCTCAAATTAAGGAGACCAATTCTCAATTATTAGTGCCAGTGGAGGAAAACAGTGTCACATAATGTAGGAAATACTTATAACTCAGCATAGGGAATCTTAGACTCCTGGGGTCTCTCTGGTAAGATAGAGATAGTTTACTGGTCTGCTATTCACCTTTTGGAGACAAGGATCAGATTAAGAACTGAAAGCACTGTTTGGGGGGAACAGGTAGAGGGCAGCGCATCAAGGAGAGAAGAGCTACCTGTGTTGAACAAGCATTTTGCCCCGACACTTACTGGGCACTACCTCAGTGAAATTACAGGGGACTAAGGTGTTATTCATTTCTCGGTTTTCCAGTTGAGGAAACTAAGGCATAGGGCTAGGGAATACCTTGACCAAGGACAATTAGCCAAGCTAATTTCAGATCCCTTTATTCCCAAACTGGTACTCCTTGCCTTGTGGTATTTTATTGCGTCTTGAATATGTACAGATCAAAAGACATTGAGTGACTGCATTTCATCATTTATCCACATAACTCATGGTTAAATGACAGTTTTACAGATAGCTAAAAAGCATCATCAGGTTGACAGCTTATTTGGAGTAACTGAAACATGAGAACACTACAGTTCCCAGGCACAAAAAGACTTAGGCCTTGAAGGAAACTTGGAAAACACCCAAGCCTACTTTAGGAGAAGTCTCTATTTTTGGTCAAATGTTTAGTTCACAGTAATATTGTAGGCTGGTGTTTTGTTTGGGTTCTTTTCGTCATTTGTTCGTTTGGTTTTCATACTATGTTTTTTCAGTAGGGTTTTTACTAGTTTTTTAGTATTTTTTTAACTAAATAAAACTATGTTTTGTTTATTTGGTGAGAGTTTTTACTTCTGTTTTTTACTAATTTTTTTACTATGAGTTTATATGTTTCATGAATTTTTTTTCTTTGGATTTCATTTCAAATTTAACTGCTGTTTTTTCCTTTATTTGTTTTTATCTCCAGAGCCATTTTCCTTAAAGTCTGAGAAAGGCCAAATGTAAATTGGTGATGAAAAACCAAATCAAACAACAAAATGTGGTAGTTATGATGAAATTATGAATGGAATCCATCTGTAAAATTAATTTAGTTCTCTCTGTGTGTGTGTGTGTGTGTGTGCGCGCGCGCGCACGTGCATGTGTATGAGTGTAGTTGACCTTTGAACGACATAGATTTGAACCACACGGATCCACTTTATGAAGATTTTTTTTATAAATACAGTACAGTACTGTAAATGTATTTTTTCTTCCCTATGATTTTCTATTAATATTCTTTCTAGCTTACTTTATTGTAAGAATATAGTATATAATACATATGCCATCCAAAATACGTGTTAACTATTTATGTTATTGGTAAGGTTTCATGGCAAGAGTAGGCTATTAGTAGTTAAGTTTTGGGGAAGTCAAAAGTTATATGTGAAGTTTTAACTGTGCAGGAGGGCCACATACCTAACCCACACATTGTTCAAAGGTCAACTCTACATATAAAGATTTACTTATTTAAATTCTTGTTTATGGCATTTGTTTGATTCTGTAGCTATTTCTTCCATCCTTCCCTACTCTGGTCTCTAACCTGAGAAACTTATCTGTATAGACTACCTCAGGGGGTATCCTTGCTTCCTGGCAACCCTCACCCAGTGGAGAGCCCCAGCAGGAGATGGGAGTAGGAGAGATGAATGAAATCAATGAGGGCAATGAGGTCAAGGGCATTGTAGTGTTTTACTTCCCAGTTCTCTCCCAGGGGATCACTGGGTCTAATTGTATCAACAGGCACAACTCACAGAACAGCATTCTTCACAGGATTTCCCTGTCCTGGTATCTAGACAGCTCTCTGCTCTCATTCTGTGATAAATGGTAGTGATGATCACTCCCTCTTAAACGTTTGCTCACTATTATCAGATTTCCCCTCTCACTGTCTTCCATTTTGAGTGTGTTGCTTCCTCTGCAGTAATGAATGATGACAATAATAATGAAATTTATACTAAGAGGGAGAAATTCATTTAATATAGCATATTTTTACCCATTAAAGTTAAAACAATAAAGACAAAGTAAGGAAAAGGCCATTTCATACCCCAGACCTCTGTGATCCCCAGAAATAGCAACCTAACTATTCCCTATGTATGTACCAGATCTATTTCTATACATCTGCATACTCATACTGGCAGATAATTTGTTTTCTTCAGTATGTTTTGATCCTATGATGCATATTCTTCTGTGACTTGTCTTTAAATAATTTCTCTAATGATAGACATTTAGATTTATTAAACTTTTATACTGTTCCCAGCAATTATGATGTGAATCAGTATATGTGACTGATAAATTACTTCCTCAAAATTCTTATTCAACATCATGCTTGTCTTCATTAAACAATTTTATATAAAGTCATGATTATATATATGTATTATATATAAAATCTGAACTATTACTAGAGAATATTCTTTGAATATCAGCAACTATGACATACCTTTTTTAACTGAGTGTATATGACAATTCATTCTTTATATAGATATTTTTAATGTTTATTTATTTTGTGAGAGAAAGTGAAAGTGGGGGAGGGGCAGAGAAAGAGGGAGAGAAAGAATCCCAAGCAGGCTCTGCACTGTCAGTATGTAGCCGATGTGGGGTTTGATCTGACATATTGTGAGATCATGACCTGAGCCAAAATCAAAAATCGGACACTTAACCGAATGAGCCACCCAGGCACCCCTCATTCTTTATATATATTTTTCTCTTTTCCTCACAACATCATGAAATACAGCTATCATTTTGTGGTCTAATGTTGAAGGTACAGAGGCTATGAAATTAAAAAGCCCAAACCTACAGGGCTTGCAAACAGACCTTTATTTGAACGCAAGGACCCTGTCTTCAAACCCCTGCTCTTTGAACTACGCCATGCTCTCTCTCCTCACTAGACAAGATTCTTCACTTATGAAGGAAACTCAAGGTCTAGTAGGAAAGTTGGTCAGGTGAAAATACTTTTTCTGAAATATAATTTTAGGCTTCTTTTCTGGGTACATCCCCCTACACCATGTAGCATTCCCCAGATTTAGGTCTAAAGGAAGGGGAAAACCCAAGAGGACAAAAAAGAACAAATATATGCACCTTATGGGTCTTGCTTAAAAAACTAGCTTGATTTGGGTGGGGACAAGGAGTCAGGAGGTGAGAATTCAGACATAAAGAGGACATTCATAAAAATGATGATTCGGTCATTCTGCATTTAGACCAGGTATTAATGACCCAGAGCATTAAAGAGCCTACAAATGGAGTTCGGAGGCTAGTGCTTCCCCAGCAATGTGTACTGTGTGTGTGATGGCCAGACTGGCCACTAGGTCCAAGTCAGTAGGAGAGCTGGAGGGAGGAAACCTCCAGTAGGTGGAAATGAACAAAGAAGAGAGCATTTTCCCCCCAGAAAGCAGTAAGATCAGCCCAGCTGGGGCAAAAACAGAGACATTTGCTATGGATGTTAAAGCAAAAGGAATGCAGAGCTAGAAGCCTGTGCCTGAAGAGTTTGGCTGTTGAGTAAAGGGAGAAGGGAGAGTGGCCTGCAGACTAGAACCATGAACGACAGGCACACATGACCCGAGCAGAGCAAACTGTGAACTGCAAGGAGCACAATGAAAAAGGTGCTTAGGGGCCCTGTGAGCATTCAAGGAAAGGATTAATTAGCCTGAGGGAGAATCAACTGGTCTACTAAAAAAAAAAGGAGGAAAAGCTCATTTTTATTTATAGGATTTGAGCTAACATTTCTACCATGTTTCATTTAATAGAATATACTGTAATACTGGATAATTAGCTCCTGTTAGAATTATTTTATTTACGATTACTTAAGCGTGCTAAAAGTATAACCTGTCTACACAAGTACTCCATCAATATTATTAACTGTTATAAACCAAAAGCCTACCACAATGGGTTAAACAAAATAATTTTATATGTTTTCCCTGCCATTTTAAAGCTTGAGACCATAATAAATCACAATGAGTACTTAAAATAAAATCTACATTGTCTCCATATTGTATTATAATATACAGACACCTTACTATAATATAATTTGCTTTTTTTATAGTGTCCATTTTTACTTTCTTTCTCTATTTGCTCAATTATAAACCCCATGAAGGCAAAGATCTTTGCCTGGCGAATAAGAGGTTCTCTATAATATTTGTTGAATGAATGAATAAGCAGATGACATCAAATGTTTTATGAGTATATTTAGATGTTGTTGACTCTGACATTCTGGTTTTCCTGAGACTTTAAGCTGAAAATTTTATGCAACTTTGAAAAAAATCCTCACAGCATAATTTAAATGAATAAAACACTAGACAGTAAAGCAGACCAAAATAATACATTTTAATGATAATGTTATAACATAAAGTAGGAGGACTTGTAAGCCAATATATCTAAAATTTCTTATAAATTGTGAAGCACATCATGTGAATAGTTTTACTATTGGGTTGTCGTTTGTTCGTTTTCAGGAGACTATTTTGTTTTTCACTCTTAAAAGGAGATAAAACAGAAAAACAATAGAGGGTGCTTTTCAAACAAGACAGTTTTGGTAACCAAAAGATACCTGCTAGTTGTTAATAAATCTGTATTTCATTTATGGTTAGTGAACTAAAATCACAGTAGTAAATATTCCTATTGCTATTTTGCTTATAATGCTTATGATACTTGACCAAACAACTTAGAATAAATAAAGATAACAATGTAGCCAAAGTGTTAAAATCAAAGTTCAAAGAACTTCAAAACTAAAGAGCTGCTATTCTTGCCTACCCAAATCTACTTCCTTCCCTTCTGGTGAGAGAACCTCGATTGATCTTACAAAACCCCCTTCCTCACTCTAACACTGCGTTGGACTGATTCTGGTTCCAAGAGTGGGCATGTGACCCACACGCGGTTTATCAGACCAGGCATATGCTTACCGGTCGTGGGGACTGATGATAACGCAATCAGTTTAGTGAAAGTCATCCTGAAGCTTTTACTGTAGTAACTTGGAAAGGGCTATTTTCTTTTGCTGACCTGAGTGTTGGGAAAATGGAAGGCTTCAGTTGCTGGTAAGGCTGGTGTAGTGAATACAGAGTAAAATTCACCTGAGAAATGCAGATTGGTGAATGGAATGTTTATAGTAATACCACGTGCTTTCTATGTGTCAGGTCTCATTCTAAGCACCTCATGTCTATTAATATAACTCAAAAAATATATTATTAGACACATTACACAGTCAAGGAAACTGGGGTTGAAAGACCGTAAGTAATGTGTACAGTAACATAGCTTGTAAATAGTGGACATTACTGACCACAGAGGCCATGCTCTTAAATATAGGTGTGCATAAAATCAGGCACACCCCATTCTCTGACCTCCACCCTCGACTTTTTATTAAATGAGTCAATATATTATCTTTTTAAGTCAGATTTTTTGACATTTGTGATGAAAAGTTCTGGATAATAATAGCATTGTAATAATGAGAACAGTAATTAGCATGTTGAGATAACAAAGTTTTACTATATAATTTGGCCCCCCAAACAACAAATTAACACAGGACAGACTATGAGTGTATAATACTAGTATTAAACTAATAGCAAACAAACTAGTTAGCCAAGTACTATTAATAAGAACCTCGGATGGAATTTTTATTTTTTAAACTTTTTATTCTCAAATTGGTTTCCATACAACACCCAGTGCTCATCCCAACCCATGCCCTACTCAGTGCCTTGTCACCCACTCTCCCCCCTCCAATATCCTCCTCAACCCTCAGTTTGTTCTTAGTATTTAGAGTCTCTTATGTTTCGTCTCCCTCCCTCTCTGTGTCTTTTTGCCTTCCCCTCTTCCCCTTCCCCTGGTTTTCTGTTAAGTCTTGCAAAGTCCACCTATGTGTAGAAACATGGTATCTGTCTTTCTCTGACTGACTTATTTCACTCAGCATAATACCCTCCATCCAGTTCCATCCATATTGCTACACATGGCCAGATTTCATTCTTTCAGATGGAATTTTTAAAGAGATCAGGATGTAACAGATCCTGATATTCATATGATTCCTTTTTGGCGAAATAATGTTAAAATTGAAAAATAAGGCAACCTACTAGTAGGGTTCTCCTTTATGAAAAAAAAAAAGAGAAGTATCCTTCTAAGACCAAATATTAAAATAAACACTTATAAAAGGACAACGGACAATAAAACGTTTCCATGTTCAAAAAATTAATTTTTAGCAAAATTACATTATTTTAAAATACAAACAGTCAGCCAAATCCTGCCTACAAGGTATATAAAACTGAGACTACAACTTGGTGTTTTAAGAGGCACTTTTAAAATCTATTACAGGCCAAAAATGAAATCTTACCATTTGCAACAACATAGAGCTAGAGGGTATATGCTAAGTAAAGTCAGTCAGTCAGAGAAAGACAAATACCATATGATTTCACTCATATGTGGAATTTAAGAAACAAAGCAAAGAAAAAAAAAGAGACAAATAAAAAAACAGACTCTTAGCTATAGAGAACAAAGTGATGGTTCCACAGGAGAGGTGGGTGGGGGGATGGGTGAAATAGGTGAAGGGGATTAAGACTATACTTTGATGAGCACTGGGTAGTATAGAATCCTTGAATCCCTATGTTGTATACCTGAAACTGATAATACTGAATGTACACTACAGTGGAATTACATTTTTTTAATTCTATTATAGGCCAAAGTACCCTTTTTGAATCTGCAGAGACCATGTGCTTTTTCCCACATACATTTTTGGCAAAAAAGATTTTACTCTTGGTCCATGCAAGAGCTTAGTTAATGATTACTATCCTTTCAATTTCTGTAATTCCTCATAAGGGCTTTAAAATTACAACTTTTCGGAGCGCCTGCGTGGCTCAGTTGGTTGAGCGTCCGACTTCGGCTCAGGTCATGATCTCATAGTCCGTGAGTTCAAGCCCCGCGTCAGGCTCTGTGCTGACAGCTCAGAGCCTGGAGTCTGCTTTGGATTCTGTGTCTCCCTCTCTTTCTGCCCCTCCCCTACTCATGTTCTGTCTCTCTCTGTCTCAAAACAAATAAACATTAAAAAAATTTTAAAATTACAATTTTTCAGGTACCTCTTCTCAGGAAATTCTTCCTCCACAGTGAGAGAGTCAGGGCTGACTCTAGATCCTAACCGGTTTCCCCAGCCCTGTATTTGCCACAGAATTCAGTGATCAATGAGGCTTTTTGCAATAAAAACTAGAAAAAAGGACTTTCTTTTACTGAGCTTGGAGTTGAGAAAATGGGAGTCTAGAGCTACTGGCAATGGCGGCTTCAACAAAGAAGAAGGCTGACCCAAGTAATGGGGATTTAAAAACAATGTTTCAAAGGCTGACATTGAGTAAATATTGCATCTCTGTGATAACTGTTTTATGACTGTTTATTATAAAAGTGTAGTTTGATTATAGCTTATTATTTGATACCACTTTAGACTAAGGCTTCGTAAATAGAATTCCAATTGTGTAAAATGTGTATAACAACCTTAATTTAAAACCATATAATTCAAGGAAACTCAACTGAGTTAGAATTTGTGCTTTATAAATTTGACTTCAGCCATGCATGATGGAGCTATCAAATCCAATTAACTACAAATTTACCAGACCTAAAAGAGCAGAATCCAGAAACAGTGACAAGTCTTACATTTAAGCGGATTCCATGTAAATAAGAGGTGTTATTTCTGGTCTGTCATACCACACTTTTAAACACTTAACTGTTTTGGTTAAAGAACAGAACCATTTACTCAACACCACCAAGCTTCATCAATTAAAATGAAGACCATACCTTCATTATTTCTTGGAAAATCCTCAAAACTGCAGAAGGGGCTGACCACAATTAAGCATATTTTTAAAAAAAAATTCCCTTTGATGTCAGCTACATAGTTACACACCAAGGATCTGTGTATGTGAGTCAATAATTAAAACTAAGTTTAGTTTCAAAAACAAACCAAAAAAAAAAAAAAAAAAAGGAGCTGCTTTTGAAAGTTAAATGTGTAAAGTTTACTAAGAGAAACAGAAGCATAGACTTTTCCAGATGGAAAAATAAGATCTACATGGTGGTAGTTATATACAGCTTATCTAATGTATCCATCTTACTTTTATTTAATTCAGCAGTACTATTTGTCTCCCTTTGAAATTATGCAATTAATCGGAAATGACCATAACACTTTGGGAATTTATGGCTACTTTCCAAACTCTTTTTTCTAAGAAATATCGAATTGCTTCTTAAAGAAAGATGGAAAAACACTATGATTCAAGAGAGTAGATCACATGAACTCCAGAGTGTCCCAACTTGCTACTCACCGTCTATTCACTGACTTCCTTATGAATATGCAAACTTCTGCTTCGGATCACTTTGGGGGCTCAAAGAAGTATGAAGTAGAAGTGAAAGCAGTCACAGGCCAGTTCCTTGCTACTCAAAGTGTAGTCCCAGGACCAGTCGCAACAGCATACCTGGGAGCTGGTTAGAAATGTTGACTCTCAGGCCCTGCCCCTGACCTGTCTGAATGAGAATCTGAATTTGCAATCCCCAGGTGTTTTTTATGCAGCTCACAGTAAGAGGAGGCTCTGAACTACTTTTGTAAGAACACTGTAAGTATAAAAGACTTGGTCTATATGCATGTTACTTTTCCAATCTTGACTTTTCTGCTAGCTGTTTATAGGTTTAACAAAGAGAAACCATAATTATAACTGACACTTTATTGTATGCTTGCATTAAATACATTACAGAAATTGTTTTAAAATTATTGCTTCTGAGATGTATTTATGAATAGGGCAGTGATCCTCATGCTTGAGACTGCATCACAGAAGCATCTGAAAGGCTCTTTAAAACACAGCTTGTTTAACCAACCACCGGAGTTTCAGATTCAGTAAATTTGGGGTAGGCCTCTAAGAACTGGGTTTCACCAAGTACTCAGGTGATGCTGATTGAGACCACTAATACAGAGGTCCCAAAGAGAGGTATCTGTCAATTCAACTGGGCCCATATCTTAGATGCAGGTTGCTTATTTAAAAAAAAAAAAAAAAAAAAAAAAGGTGGGGGTTGGGTGGCTGGGTGGCTCAGTTGGTTAAGAACGGACTTTGGCTCAGGTCATGATCTCATGGTTTGTGAGTTTGAGCCCTACATCGCGCTCTGTACTGACAGTGAGGAGCCTGCTTGAGATTCTCTCCCTCCTCCCCTCTCTCTGCCTTTGTCTCGTTCATACTTTCTCTCTCTTTCAAAATAAATAAAACAAAATAGTCCTAGGGGTTCTCTCTGGCAGCCCTGCTTTCCCACAGTTGCCACTGCTCATTCTGCCTCTTTTCTCAAGCCACCTGGAAAAGACAGTGTACTTTTCCTACCTCTCTTCCTCCTGACTGTCTCTAAGTCTGAAATGTTTTGGCTTTGATGTTATCTGTGCCAATTACTACAGGGTGATGGGTGATTTTCAAGTGTAAGAAACATTCCAGAAATTTCACAAACCCTCAGAGTTTATTGCCTTGACTTACTTGAGGTTTAAAGCAATGGAATTTAAGTTTCTATTAAATTCTTGGGGTCTTTATGTTCAAATAACTCAGAGGCACCTCAAAGAAATAACTAATTAAAATTCACATTTTTGTTAAGAAAATGAGATTGTTGAAATACTTCCACCCACAATGCTTCATTTGCTTCTGTCAAAAATATCATTAAATAGGCACAGTAAATAGAATAATGCCACAAAAAGTTAGGGGGAACTGAAAACAAAGTTGCAAATGAAAAATAACTCTTAGTTTAGGAAGATCCTCCTTTCAGAATAACATATTTCTATCTTATTCTACATGTTCAAAGAGGACCTTATAAATGTTTCGTGGTGCCTGGGTAGCTCAGTTAGTTGAGCATCCACCTTCGGCTCAGGCCATGTCTCATGGTTCATGGGTTCAAGCCCCACATCAGGCTGGTTGCTCTCAGCCTGTCTGTGCAGAGCTTTCTTTGGATCCTCTGCTGTTCCCCGCGCTCTCTGCCCCTCCCCCACCTGCACCCACTCTCTCAAAAAATGAAATATTTAAAAAAATGAATAAACATTTCAAAGCTGTGTACCTATACACACCTATATGTTAGTTATAAGTGTGTGTGTTATATACACAGTTTCACTGTGCTATTTACATAAACATTCCTCAGTTGGAAGGAGTTATGTTCATATTAGATTTTACCTAAAGAAATCAAATGTTAGATGCTTGGAATAGCATCCCCAGAAATAAAAAAGGAGGCAACAAGTATTTTGGTTTGTTTGCTTGTTTAGATCTATGGTTAGTAGTAAAAATTCATGCTTCTTTTCTTGCCCCCTTGACTCTGAACAGTAATTTGTCACATAGAAGGCATACCCATTCCAATGGGTATTAAGTAGGAGATAAATATTTTTAATTTCTTCCTTCAGGCCACTAACTCAATTAGTCTGCTAACACATTAAACTATAAAAGGAGAAAGACAGTGGTTAAAGTATGACTTAACAAGCCTGCTCTGAACCCACATATTAGTTTTTTAAATATATTTAGCATTCTAAAAGGAAAATCCAGAACAAAATTTAAGTAAATATAACTACAAGTTTTAACTTAATCTGAGCTATGTATACTCATGTAAAAATGCAGACCTCTTCGATCATGCGTGTGAAGATGAGTCCCTTAGGAGATGACGTGACTGAACTGTGAGCCTCCTGGGAAGGCTGATCTCATGGTGTCTAAAAGTCAACCATTTGGGGAGTAATAAAGGGAAAGAGTGATTCTCAATTTCCAACTATTCAGATAGAACTAATGTAATTTAGTTATAGCCTTTTTAACACTTTGTCTTTAAACTTTTACACTAGATTTAAAAATGATTAACCACTCCTGTTATGGTACATCAGTACTTTTTTGTCTATATATTACTGTTACCAATGACTTTCATGCTATCTTATGCTCATATTGCTGATTAGCAACTTTTTGATTCAACTTGACGAGTTCTCTTTAGCATTTCTTGGGAGGCACATCTAGTGGTGAAGAACTCTCTCAGCTGTTATTTGTCGTTATGCAACCCCTTCATTTTTGAAGGACAGATTTGCAAGGTATAGTAGCTTGGTTGGCAGGTTTTTTTCTCTCAGTACTTTGACTATATTATTCTACTGCCTTTTGGCCTTGAAGGATTCTGCTGAGATAACCACTAATAACCCTACGGGGGCTTCCCAGCACTTTTCTCTTGGCTGGTTTCAAAATTCTTTTACTTTGATTATAATGTGTCTCCACACGGGTCTCTTTGGGTCCATCTACCTAATGGCCCAGGAGTCCCACTTCTGAGTATATACTCAGAGGAAATGAAATCAGTATCTCAAAGAGATAACTACACCCCTATGTTCACTGCAGCATTATTCATGATAGCTAAGATATGGAAACAACCGAAGTATCTCTACATAGATGAATGGATAAAGAAAATATGGTGTTTGTGTATGTTTTTGGATACATATCTACAATGGATATTATATGTGCAGATATAAATACAGAATGGAATATTATTTAGCCTTAAAAAATAAACAAATCCTGCTACTGGAGACAACATGCATGAACCTGGAGGACACTATGTTAAGTGAATTAAGCCAGACACAGACAAATACAGTAGGCTCTTGAACAACAGAAGGGCTAGGGGGCACCAACCCTTTGTGCAGTCAAAGCCCTCTGTATAATTTTTGATTTCCCTAAAATTTAACTAAGAGCCTACTATTACCAATAACATAACATAACCTGAACCATTGGTTAACATATTTTATCTATGCATTGTATACTGTATTCCTACAATAAAGTAAGCTAGAGAAAGGAAAGTGTTATTTAGAAAATTATGAGAAGAAAATATGTTTATAGTACTGTATTATAAAAAATCTAGGGCACCTGAGCGGCTCAGTTGGTTAAGCATCTGACTTCGGGCCAGTTCATGATATCATGGTTTGTGGGCTCAAGCCCCATGTCAGGCTCTGTGATGACAGCTCAGAGCCTAGAGTGTGCTTCTGATTATGTCTCCCTCTATCTCTGACCCTGCCCCACTTGCATGCTCTCTCTCAGAAATAAAAATAAACATAAAAAAGTTTTTAAATCCACATATAAGTAGACCTACATAATTCAAAACCCTGTTGTTCAAGAATCAGCTGTACTGTAGATCTCACTTACATGTGGAATCTAAAAAAGTAAAACTCATAAGAAAAGAGAGTAGAATTGTGGCTGCCAGGGGCTGAGGGGTGGGGGAAATGGGGATATGATGGGCAAAGGTACAAATGTTTCATTATTGGGATAAATAAATTCTGTTCATCTAATACAAAGCAGTGACAGCAGTTAACAATAATATATTGTATTCTTGAAATTTTCAAAGAGACTATATCTTAAATTAAATCTCACCGTATATGTATACACAAAAGGATATCCATATAGAAAGGATAGATAAGCTATTCAGCTTGATCGTGGTCATCTTTTCACTATGCATATATCAAATTATATATCTTAATATATTCAATTTCTATATGTTAAAGACAGCTCAAAAAAAGTTGTCTTTAAAAAAGAGTGATTCTCAGATTGGCCTAAGCCCCAGCCCACATGGACTTCTAGGGACAGAAACTATTAATTAAAAAATAAAATTAAAGTCTTCTAATTTTGATTTCCTAGCTATGTCAACATAAACATGATGTCTCAACTGTGGATCTGTCTTCCCCCGTGCCATGGAAAATGTGGAAGAGGACATCATAAGTCATTGGCATGACTAGCAGTTTCATTGGGTTAGGCACCTGTGGAGAGATTTGGTGGCAGGGCTGGAACCTCACAGGTCATCACAACTGACTAACAGTGGTAGCACTATGCTGGCAACAAAATAAGAATTTTTTATAATGAAAACAGAGGAAGAAAAAAGGAAAATATCTAATACCAGGTGGAAACCAAGAATACATGTAAGAGAGGCAGCTCTTGCCTTCTTTTAGATACTGTGGGTTGAAGAGGTGAAAAAATAGGGTTTGAGTAGAGATTACAATATCTATAGTTGATGGATTACATATATATTGAGGTCAAAAGGTAACTCCAACTAAATTTAGATGTGCGTATTATCCAGATTTCTCTAGAGAAACAGAACCAACAGGATCTGTGTATATAGGTAGAGGAAGAGATTTTATTTTAAGGAATTGCTTTATGTGATCGCAGAAGCTTGGTGAGGCCACAATCTGATGGCGGAGACTGGAAAGAGTTGTAGTTCTAGTCCAAAGGACATCTGCTGGCAGAATTCTTTCTTGCTTGGGAGGTCAGTCTTTGTTTCATTAAGGCCTTCAACTGTTTGGATGAGGCCCGCCCACATTACGTTACACTTTACTCAGTCTACAGATTTCAGTGTTAATCTCATCCAAAAATCACCTTCACAGAAACATTCAGAATAATGTTTGGCCAAATATCTGTTCTCCTGGCCTAACCAAGTTGACAAACAAAACTAACCATCAAAATGGAAAAATATAGGTAGCTTCTGATTTCTTATTAAAGAACTATTCTCATAACTTTTTACCAAATAGGCTAGAGAAATTCAATTTATCTCATTAGTAATTTAAAAATCTCTTTGTGTAATTCTTTGAGAAAAATGTTTAGAATTTTTTATCCTCTGCTCTATCCTAAAATAATACAGGAGTGAGTGCTTGTTTTACCTCACTGCACTAAGGGAAAGAATGTTATCTGTATTTGCTTTCTATTGCTGCTATAACAAATTACCACAAACTTGGTGGCTTAAAAGAGAATAATTTGTGCTTTCACTTCTATATCTCCTGACTCTGATCTTCTTGTTTCCTTCCTACACAAGTCTTGTCATTATATTTGTCCTACTCACATAATACAGAATAATCTCCTCATCTCAAAATTCTTAATGTAATCACATCTTCAAAATCTCCTTTACCATGTAAGGTAACATATTCACAGGTCTCAGGGATTAGGATGTGGACATTTTAGGGGTAATATTATTTTGCCTACCACAGTATCATTCTACATGTAAGGTCCTTGTACTATTTTCTGAACCCAATGGTCATGAATGAATACAGAGATGTGGTAGAGATCTCTACTGGCTCACAAGAAGCAAATGGGTATATTTCTTTCCTACTCTGTGTTCTATGAGGTCACGTTAGTAGCTTGGAACTGGCCATGGTGGGAAAGAGGTGATTGTTACAAATCATGGCTTTAATTTTTGCAAGCCAGATGTTAAACATTTCCTAACATACCGCTGCATATAATCATTTTCTATACGGTTGCTGGTCTCCTTGTTGAGTACCAATGTGCATATCTGTGGCTGGTAAATTTATCTTCTGTTCTCTTGCTTTGAAAATACTCCCACAGAGAACAAGCTACATCCTCTTTTTGGCCTGAGCCCCATTTCTGCTCTCCTTGGTACCGTAGTTACCCTTTGGTTCATCCGGGACTCTCTTTACTTGCTGGACTTAGTGGCCTGGTCTGTAGCCATTGACCACAGAGCTAGGTCTGCTCTGAATCCATAACCCCGTCAGGCAAGCTCACAGCCAGGCCAGCTTCACGGCCCTATGACCTGTGCTGGCACACAGAGCTCCATACTCACAATGGTCCTATCCTGGTTGAATGCTATACTATAAGCATCTTGAATTTCTTAATAGATTCTGAACAAGAGACCACACAGTGGCATTTTGCACTGATCCCTGAAATTTATGTGGCTATTGCTGTTCAAGCCAACATCCTCAGCTATACATTAACAGGAACTTCTGAATACCTTTTGTCTCCACACCACATGGGAGGGGTAGCATAGTTACAATTAACATCTAAATGTGCTAATCATAGTAGTTCTCTCTTGGTATTGATTCAAATGTTCCTGTTTGGATAATCAGTCACTTTCAGTTTTAGAATTATCTTGCAGCTCAGTCTCTGTTTTCTCTGTTCCTCTACAAGAAGATTTTGGTACTAGAGCAAGTCTTATATGAACAAATTTAAAGTAACGGTGATCTCTGGCCTCACGAAGATGGTCCTTGAGATGACTGGGCTGCGGATGGTTGGGTACCCATCTGAGGGTATTCTACAATGGATGCTGCTAAGGTCCTGTTTTTATGACCAAAACTCATTTCATTTCTATCTAGAAGAATAATGAGGGTAACTTCCTGGCTAACCTGACTTCATACTGATTCATGTTAATGCCGCAAACCACCATGAGTCTCTGTTACGTCATCAAACCAAATGCAAGTGTAAGATGTGAGCATTCCTTGACTCTCACCATGCCAGACCCCATAGCAACTCAGCTATGTATGACTCTACCATGTAGAGACATGGGGAAATATCTGAGACTCTCCTCCCTTTAGGAGAGAGCTGAGCAAAGTTCTAGTGTGCACCCTAAACCCTCTTTTCCTCATCTCTTTACTTGGCACAAACTCACCAAAGTAGAACTATTCGGGAGTTCTAAATGAAGTATGAGCCAAAGTACTCCTTTAGGCCTTGATGTTTCTATAAACGACTCTAACATATCTTACCTCTCTGGGACTTCTTGGCTCACTTCTGGTTTTCCCCTATACCTACCCTGCTTCTTTAATTTTAACACTTCCCTAAATCACATATGATAAAGAAGTTCCAGTATTGTTCATAATAGGAAATAACTCGGAAATATTTTAGATCACTTTATTCTTCTTTAAATTTTAAAGTCCTTCAACTCTTGGATTGCCGTAGCTATAGCCATATCTCCACAGGAAACAAAGAACACTCCTTTTCCATGATGTTAAATGAAATATGTTGTTTGGTTTATACAAACTTACTGTTATTGAACCTCAGAGAAATTATGTTATAGCATATGATATTTAGTGGTGGGCTTTTACATTAAGTTAATAAATGCAGTCATTAAACATATCAAGGACAAGACATTTTTAAGGATCATGACATAAGTCAATACACCTTATTTTGTGATGACAAGGACAATATTGTGGATAGTTTGGTAAAGAAATACTTTTGGGATCAGATATATTGAAATTAGGGGTCTCCACTAACATTTTTTTAATCTTCAACTCCGAAACACAACAAAGTTAAAATGGGCCCTGATGCTTATAATAGTGAAAATATTATAACTATTAAGATGTTTCTGGTACTAAAGAAAAATTTTAAGGAAATTCTCCTTAAGAAGACAAAATGTTTTATGAAAGGAGGAATAAAAATCTGATTGCAGGATTACAAAACACCATGACCTTTTCATTAGTCATGTTAGCAAATGGGATCACTGACTAGCTGAGTAAATAAAATGTGTCTGACAGGATTATAATAGATTAATATTTATTGAGTACCAATAAGATGTGTTAGGTTGTTTCTGACCCGATTCTAATTTATTCTCTCAAAGTGTGACCTTTTGACTAAAAGATTTCAATAATGAAGAGAAAACATTCCACAATTCATAAGATTATAATTTTTCAGCATTTAAAAAATCAATTTTGACATTAGTAACTCAATATAAATTTAAACCTCTTACTGTCATGATAAAAAATGATGGCCCCTCAATGTTTTTTGAAATAACATAAGAATAACACAGTTTGTTAACATTTTTCAATTTGGGCTTGTTTTACATTTAATAATGGATGAATTAAACAAAAAGAAAGGCAACAGTATTCAAAAGAGCATTCACCAAGCCCAGGGTAAAAACCAATTTATCAAGTGTAAGCTTTGAAATTTAGACAGGAGATGAAAAGAAAAATACTAAGACTTCTTGTCTCATTAGCCCTCCCATGCACAAGAACATCCTCAAGACAGGGACTCTAGAACATGTGTATCTGGTAAAGATAAAAGGTGAAAGAGACAGGACCGAATGAATACCTGCTATCAACAAATAATGATAATTGCACAATAAGTATTTTCAGATGAAAATATAAATGTATTTCTAGGAGAAAAAATAATTACCACCATATGAAGACAATATTCTCAACAAGTGAAAATGTAACAACAACAACAACGAAAAGAAAAACATACAAAATACTGCTGAAGGAAGTAGTTTGGGATAAAGTATGTATACCCAGACACTCTTTTATTATTAAGTTATAAAATTTCATGGTCAGAATGCGAAACGAAAGGTCAAGACCAGATGCAAACTGTGGTGTACGTAACCCTCCTGCCCCTGTGCAGATGGATTATTTGTTCCTCAAATTACCTACAACGTTCAGGACCCACCCGCACCCACCGAAGCTAGATTTAGAGGGAGATAGCCATTTGGTTTCATGACTTGCAGATCCGTGAGAGTCCCTGAAACATGGCTGAAAATATAACAAGAAAACACTTTGATTAGTCTCTTGGGTTTGCAATTCGTCTTTCCCCAGCACATGTTAAAATAAAAACAGATGGTCACTAAAATGCCCCTATAGCAGAGCGTTTGCTGCTGAGTGAAGTATGTAAATTAGGCCATGGCCATCTCAGTGCTCTTCCTCTGTCTTTCCCTCTTATTGGTTTTCTATTTCTTGTAACTAAATATTACTGGAGATCCCAACCAAAGGACTTAGAATGTACACTCAAGGAATGTGAATTTTTCAAGAGAACACTCAGGGTGATTCCGAATCACGTCTTCTAAAGACCAACAGTTAGAGAAACACTGTCTAAGCTCTCAAAAAGCTCTACTTTTCCCACCTCACTGAAATAATTCCTCAAAGATGGCTGCCATTTTACAGTTTGCAGATCTCCAATATAGGTGGCCTTTCCGACCTCTCTGAAAAAAGCCTTTAGCACCCACTGGTTAACCATATTCTTTTCCGGAAACTCTCCCCTCCTTTGAGTTCTGAATCCTGGAGCATTCTCAGATGTTCTCCAGGCTTGAGAGGTGGTGTGGCCTCATGAACATGGGCAGGACTCTGGAGCCAGCTCGCCAGGGCTTGGGGTCTGACTCCACCTCTCTCTGGCTAGGTGACCTTGAGCAAATTACTTTCTTGGACTCGATTTACCGATCTACATAACGGACACTAATATAGTAGCTCACAAAATTATGATTAAATTTATAAAGAATTATTCAAATAATATCTAGAACAAAGTTAATGGACAACACATGTTACTCATTATTTATATTTCTGACACTTTCATTACCTTCTTAGGATACACTTTCCCTTCCTCTGACAAGAATTAAATTTTAAGGTTGCTCTCCTTTTTCTTCTTTCTTTTGGTTATTTTAAAACTCCTTCGGCTATAGCTTTTCTATCAGTGAGCTAAAACTCCATTTGGTAGCAAAAACTGAATATTTACGTAGGTCAAATTATTATCTCTGTTACCTACCCTCCAATCGGCTTTTCTCTGTTCAGTGTTAATATTAACCACACTATTCTAAATGAATGGAACCACAGTCACAAAGCATACAAACAGGGTTCTAATCCTGGAACCCTGTTAATTCCTCATTTAAACTGTATTTACTACTTTATTTCCTCTACTAGTTATATATGTTATGCCAATTTTCTTTGTTAGAAGATCTCGATCTTCTTTAGAATTGGGAAATATGTATTACTTATCAGAATTAATATTGCATACACAAGTGCTTAATGTATGTTAAGGAAATCAAATATTCTTATACTAATTCTGCTTTTATTCTTCTCTTTTTGAAACAATAGTTGTTTTATCTCTTAGTTACTAGTTCATACAATCCTCTATACTTCTACACTTTTGTCATTGAAATAAAAACTGTAAAGGAAAATCATATCTGTTTTTTCATTACATATTCTGCTGAAGTAAAATCTTGAATTGAAATTTATGTTCGTGTTTCCTTCTTCTAACGGTTGGCAAATTTTAAGCGAGTACTAAATATGGCTTGCTCTTATCTTTGAATTTTTTTAAATGTTTATTTATATTTGAGAGAGAGAGAGAATGAGAGAGTGAACAATCCAGGGAGGGGCAGAGAGAGGGAGACACATAATCCGAAGCAGGCTCCAGACTCTGAGCCTGACACATGGCTCTAATTCACAAACCGTGAGATCATGATCTGAGCTGAAGTTTGATGCTCAACCGACTGAGTCACCAAGGTGCCCCAATCTTGCTCATATCTTTTATTTCAACACCGTACCTGATAAAAGTGGTTGGAAATAGGCATGCATATGTAATCTGTCCTTTGTCTTTCTACCTGTATGCCTACTGTGAACCTCAAACTGGATTGTCTTGACACCCATTTCAGTTTCCTAAGAAGAATCCAACCTTATATAAAATATCCGTAAACACAACCGTCTGTACTGAACATTCCACAGGTGAGATGTAAGAGGGAATTAACGTACATATTACAAAGTTAACGAATTAAAAATCCATACTAGGTGTATTTGTTCCCTCTATCCTCTCTTATCCTTGGCCCCATGAAGACATGCACTTTCTGGACTGTCTCCGACTCGTTTGCTCTCCACTTCTCTTTCTTTCTTTTTTTTTTTTTTTTCAAGTTTATTTACTTAATTAGAGAGAGACAGAGACAGCATAAGTGGGGAGGGGGATAGAGAGCGGGAGAAGAGAGAGAATCACAAACAGGCTCTCTGCACTGTCAGTACAGAGCCCAACGCAGAGCTCAAATTTACAAACCCGTGAGATCGTGGCCTGAGCTGAGACAGAGTCAGACCCTTAACCGTCTGAGCCACCAGGCGCCCCTCCACTTTTCTACAATTAGGCTGGCCAGGTCAGTTATATCTCATTTCTAAATGCAAAGCAACATAAGTATATTTATCACAATGTTCATCAAACAGTGAGCCCCGCCTTTAAGGCTATTTCAGATTAATCTTAGAGGTATTCTGAAGTTTTGTTGGAAACTGAAGTTATAGGGCTTTTTTTCCCCTAATGCTATGTTTCCATACTTGTGTTTAGGGATTTACCTCATTTTCCTCACACGTTTGTTATACCTTTCGGAAATTACCATTTTACTCTTCTTCATCGTGCAGTGTTGCTATGGATTTATTTCTGTTCCCAAACTTCTTGCGTCACATCCTTGCAACTTTGGAAACAAGGAGAGGAAAGAGATGTATCTGTGTTGCTACTTTCGAAAGTTACTTTCTTACCTCTTACTTCAAAATTTAATATTTTAAAAGTCTATTTAATGAACTAATCTAAAGTGCTGTCTTAAACACACACACACACACACACACACACACACACACACACACATGCACACACACGCTCATACCACTGTTTAGTACTTCTGAGACTTGCACAAAATGATGAAGCATGCTATGCCTGGGGTGAAGCTGTAGAAACTTCCCAAAGCCAATTTAAATCGGGTTGGCTTCCCAACTATTAGAGACTCTGAACTATAGACAACAAACTGAGGGCTATTGGAGGAGAGGTGGGGGGGAGGGTGGGCTAAATGGTTGATGGGCATTAAGGAGGGCACTTATTGTGATGATCGCTGAGTGTTGTTTGTAAGTGATGAATCATTAAATTCTGCTCCCAACACCAATACTACACTATCTATTAACTAACTTGAATTTAAATAAAATCTTGCAAGAAAAAAAAATATTGGGTCGGCCCCCAATTGCAAACTAACCTGTTCAGGAAAGGGAAATTCATACATAAAAGCATCCCATTTCTAGTACCGACTAGCTCTGTTACCATGGGCAAATTACACTGAAAGGAAATAGAAAAAGGAAACAGGAAAATATTTTTAAACATGTATACTCTCAAATGTAAAGTAGAAGTGATTTTTTTCCTAAGAGTGGAGATTAGAGACGCTAGACTGGAAGATGTTGCCATGGAAGTGGTCAGGGACTGAAAGGGATTAAAGGGGAGAAAACAAGAAGTCTTTTGAGTTGCTAAACAGAGTTGAACTTCAGATGCACAAATGAACTATTCTGCACCCTCAGCTTATGTTACCACCGTTAGAAGCCCCCAGTTCTTCTAACCTCCCCAAACAGACACATACAGAAAACCACCAATGGAAATCTCTTAGATTTCAAATAAATTCTATTCTCAGACTACATGGCATGTATTTAATTAATTCATTTCTTTTTTTTCTTAAGCCTTCTCTTAATGGCCACTTCAAGAAAGTTTTCATGGATAACAACCGTCATGAAGAACTGGAATACACATCTTGGGCACAGTCTCCTACTGGGGTGTTCTCCAGACAGGGATAATGCTGGATCATCAGCCTCAGGCTGTAAAACATCACCATCATCCCATTAAAGAAAGGGTTTCCTTAGAGATACAGATTAGATAAAGAAATCTCTGTGTTGGCAAAAATGATCCTGTTCCATGAAATTAATGTTAAGTCCAGGTGAAGCAAGTAGCTGGTTGCCTGAACACCATCTGTTTGAAATGATCAACGTGTTTTCCTTTAATGAAGAAAAAAAAAAGTTGATAACCTAAAGCCATAAACCTACTCAAAATGTGAACATGGTAAAACTTTCATCTGTCACTACCTCCCATATTTTTTATCCTTCAATGATAAAAAAAGAAACTTAGAACACTCAAACAAGAACAAAATGCCTTATTACATAGTGTTGGACAATTTAATATTAGCATGTTTTCATTGTCTCTCGCTGAACTTTCTAAAGGATATGGTCAAGAAAAGTTTGAGAAAAGCAGTATTCCTTACTGCCATGGAGCACTGTGTAATATACTAATATGGATAATATTAAAGCAGTTATCACTATTTAATAAATGACCCCAAAAGGCATCACTATGAATCCACAAATGTACTACTAAGTTCTAACTAGCCTACAGACATTCTACAAAAGCACCGATAGTGCTTGGAAATCAAAAGGTAAAGTAAATTTTTATGTAAATGAACAATTTATTACAAAATCAAGGCCTGAAGGAACAAAAAACTCCATGAAGCTATTTTGTTTTTATTAACTACTCATGGTGCAAAAGAACACCCCTCTTGTAAATTGAAAATCCACCGAAACTTTAAACCTCATCAGAGACGATCAATGGAAAGAGAAAAGAGAATAGATCAGTGAGAGTTCGAAAGTCAAATTTTATTTAGCTTCTGTGTTAAATAAAAGAAAATTTAATGCTAAGAGGATAGATAACGGCGACAATATTCTAGATTTATGTGCTACAAAACAGTGAGCACCGAAAGAGTCTAGCATACCATTAGATAAAACTGAATTATTTGATAGCACTTCCAACCCAATAAAAATGGGAAACCAGGCTTAATAAAATAACTCAAATATGACAAAGGTATTATGAATAAAATAAAGTTGTCACAATAGGTCAGCTTGTTAATCAATCCTTCCACAAGCTTTAACAACAATTTAACCACGGCAAGCACAAGAAAATGAATTAAATTAATTGGCCATAGAAACTTTAAATATCCTGAAAGTTTTATCCTTCGTTACATGTATTCCAAAATGCTCTTATGAATCAAAGAAATATGTTTATTCTAATATTCAAATTTCTGTTTTCAGATAAAAGTATACTTTTACCTTAGTATACTTAGTATACACTTAGTATACTTAACTCTAATACTTAACTTTATACTTCATGGGAACCTTATGAAAACCTTATATTCATAATAAAAACCTTATTAAGGTGTTTCCATTACAGAATATATCACAAAGTTAGAAAACAAAATGTCGAATGTGAGGAAAATCTCAACATTTAGCCAGAGATCTCAACTCCGTTACTAATTTCGTTAGGGTCATTTTAAAATATGCATTCATAAGAAGGTGGTGGTATGCAAACACTATCATATTATAACACATGCAATATCGCACACCTAATTTGCTTACTCATATTTATTAGCATACCTGATAGAACTGTGAGAATTTAGAAGAAATTACTTTTGTTGGACTCCAGGTCATTTTTATTTCAGTTTGTACATTTATGAATAGCACACATGGGAAAATATTATTTTTATCATCAGAAAAATAGTTATTTGCAAAACTTAATTTCTGGGTAACTACGAAATTAAAGATGTTCTCCAAAGAGAACATTAGTAAGCCACTCAGTGTGTCCTGGAATTTCTTTAGCTTATAGTTTTCATGAGAGTATGAAGTATGGAATGTCTGGAATATGAGAAAGTCGACACATTTAAGCACCTTTTAACCATAGAATACCCTTTTACCACTTCCATATCTCTGCTTATCTTAAAAAATGTGCAACAAAATGAAATGCATTTCTGGAATAACAGTGAATATATAGTAATAAATTACAAAATGACCTATTTACATGACTCTATTCAAAATTTCCCACAAAATAATTTCAGTGGTTAAATTTGGTAGAGAGAATTTAAAGAAACATCAGATGTGTTGCAATATGTAAGCTTAAGTGCTTTAAAATATAACATAACTCAACAACATAAGAATACACCCAAATGTATAACATAATTTTGTTGACAGGAGAATATAAGTTTACCAGGGAGATTTGGATGTTGCTGAAAAAGGAGACAAAGGCAACTTTATGGATGGAGTTAATCAGCAAGTCTCTGAGTCCCTTTGATTCTTGGCTACCTTATTTATGAAACAGAAGTAACAACACCTGCTTTGCAGAGGTGTTCACTGGGGTTTAATAGAAGATACATATATATGTGTATATATCAGATACCCACAACAATAAATACTAGCTCACTCTTTTGTTCCATTTCTATTTTTTATGACAAAGCTTATTATATAGAGGCATCAAATAGACAATACAGATGGGAGAAAATAAAAAGGTTTCATTGTTTTTGCATAATGAAATGTATTATGCTTATTACTTATTAAGATACACTTTTAGAGTGGGGAGATGGGGGGATATGTATAAGAAATAATGTTTCCATATTAATATAAGATTCTAACTCAATTGTCAATTTGATTGCCTGTAGTTAGACCACCTGCAGATAAAGGCCAAACTAATAAGACCTAACCCAAGTGTTCTCATTAATTCATGGTTGTTTTTAATGACTTTTACTAGATAGAACCTTGGAAAAAAATAATATAAATAGAAAATGTAGCAATAAATTTTGTTAAGCACCATATTGATCAAAGCATTGTTGGAAAGATGATAGGATTTTTTTATGTTCTCTTAAACTGATTTCTCTCTTTGAATAAAGAAAGGCACCATTTCTACAGAATATTTATTCTGAGGAGGCAAGTAGACTTCAGTAATGCATGTATGTAAATGAGTAAGACCTGAGTTTGATTGCTAGCTTGACCACTTAATACTTGTGTGACCTTCATCACACTACTTAATCGATGTTATCCTCAATTTCCACATTTACAAGAGGAAGATAATGGCAACATCCCTGTGGTTGTAACAAATTTAAGAAGGAAAATGCACATAAAGCCTTTACCATAATGCTAGTCCATAATAAATGCACTGAAAAAACTGTTAAAATAATCAATCTGACTGAACTCCTTCCTAAGTATTCTGATTTTAAAATCTTCGACCATTCTAAATTTTGTCTGGGACTGGCTCTGATTTGAGTTTGTAAGCCAGGCATGGTTTTTGTCTTTGTTTCTTTCTATGATACCATTTATTACTTCCCCAAAAGAGGTTTGTAAATATTAAGGTAGGTGAATTAAAACACCAAAGCTGGCACCATTATCTCCAACAATACAGACTTGAAGAAAAACTTGAAATTGAATGATACTGTGCTCAAGAAGGTTTTACCTAAATGTCAAATATAAGATCAAGATGTTCAAAATAGAGTCTGTGAACATATATTTTTAAATGTGACTTACCAATTCATCTTACCCCTAAAGAATTTAGTAGTTCTCAATTTCTCTAAAAAGTTATTTTTGTTTTTTACATATCTTTGACCAATAACACCCATGACTATTTGTCATACTACAGAAAGAGAAATTCTGAGTCCTTTCTATTAGAATATTTTAGCTTAGTCATACTATAAAACACAAAGAATGGCAAACATAATTTCCATTTAAAAATGTACTATTTTCTTCTCATTACTTGGTAGCCTTGAAGCTACAAGTTCATATTATAAAAATCTTTATGATGGTGGTCCCTGGGTGGCTCAGTCAGTTGAGTGCCCAACGACTGATTTTGGCTCAAGTCATGACCTCACAGTTCCTCAGATCAACTGGGATTCTCTCTCTCCTCTCTCTCTCTTCCCCTCCCACTGCTCACTCTCTCTCTCTCAAAACAAATAAACAAATATTTTTTAAAAATCTTCATCTTGTCAAACATTGGAAGGATCAAAATTCAGTCTCATTTTTATATGCCATTAAAATTTAGATAAAATATACGTTAGTTGTCAAACACAAAGCATCCAACAAGAATACAATATTATAACATTTTGTTATTGCTATAGTTTTAGCTCTCCAAAGGGATCCACCTCTCCTCTCCCTCACCTCTCCATGCTTTTTCTAATAACCTTGCTTTTCGAAAGTATTTTTCTGCCATTTTAAAAGTCTGCTTACTCCAAAATTCAACATCCACTTTTAAAAAGTATTCTAAAAATGATTAAACAAACCATAAGGTTTCATTAGAAAATATAAACAATCTGTAACAGATCACTACTTTAACCTTATTGTTAAAACACCTCCTCTAGAAGACATGTATTTTTCTCAAATTAACTGCAATCTTACTAACTTATTGAATCCCCTAACATGCAAAAACGAAGACTTTAACATTGCTTTTTTAAAAGATATCCATTTCCAAAAAACTACATTAAAGGCAAATGTCAAGGAACTCCAAAGTCAACTTTTTCAAACTATAGCAAATAAATATCTTGGAGGGTCATGATCACAATCCTAATGCAATTATCTATATACAACAAAGAAAAGTTCCCCTTTTCATCCAAAACGCTGTGAGAAATTGCTTATTTTAACGTAGCATGGCCAGCAACCTTTTATGTAATGTTCTACCTTGGTTTTAAAAATAGATTAATCCATCCTTTTATCTATACATCTGTAGCGACACAAAGAACTTAAGTCGGTAATGTAGAATTGAGAATATATTTTTAGAAAAACTTACCGTTGTCGGTTTTCAGCATCCCGTTGCTCAGTTGTTTTAATCTCTTTTGATGTGATTTGCCATTGTAGTGGATTTGTGCTTGAGCTGCCGAATTCAGCTGAATGTTACAAACGTTGCACAAAGTGAAATTGGTATGTTTCTTTTCTGTTTCTGGTTTTTCTTCGAAGTCATCAGGTAACAACTCAGCCTCACTCTCTGCATCTTGTGCACGTGTGAAATCTAGGGATGCAAAGAAATTTATGGATAAGCTGATCAAGACTTCTGGATTCTTTCACAGTACCAAACTGGGGAGCAAATGAGCACTGTTCTAGATACTAAGGATTCAAATTTTTAACTTCCTCCCATTTTAGGAGGTTGCTTTCATACTATCTAAAAGTGGATAGCTTCTTTAATGGAACACGAATGACAAATATTTCACTTTGTTTTTTCTATGTCAAAAGGGTGTTAAATGTCTGACAAGGGTTTAGCAGGCATTACCTGCTTGAATTATCATAACAACAGAATAGGCACTGTTGATTTGCCTGTTTGATAAATGAGGAAACTAAGGTTTCGGGCTGTTAAATACCTTGACTAGGGTCGCAGAGCAAATAAATGGTAGAGCCGGGATAAGCACTCCACAACCTCCAAACCCCAAATTCTTTGTCATCTTGTTCTCTAGCATGTGTTTGAGTACTGGATACTTCCCTTTTAACTCAAGTAAATAAAAGTTTCTTATTTTTATATTTCCAGTTATGTAAAGTCACTTACATCTGGACGGATACATCCTACATATACAAAAAGGCCGAAACTGTTTCAATATCTAAAATTTTATATTTTGCACCTGGAACACAAAAGAGCTTCTGAATACCCAAAATATCTTCTTAAGCAGGGGGTGCAAAAAAGGATAACTTATCAATAGATTGCAATGGGATATATTATTTTTGGATAATTATATGCTTTGCACACTCAAGTATACCCAAGAGAAATGCGCTACTGACAATCCCAGCACCTCTGGCCTTATGATGGTAACAATTAACTACAGCAATACAAATTTTACTATTCATTTACAAACTAATCAAAACAATGGCTTCTTTCTAAATTTTTTTATTTTTTCACTACATGGGACTCTGCATAACTCCTAGGGCCCAGATTGGATTTCTCCATTCCAATTTTCCAGATTCGTCAAGGATTTATTTTATTGTCTTTGAAAATACTGACAGAAGAAAAGAATAATTTTAACATGCACTTATTTTTTTAATTTTCTTTAAGGTTTATTTATTTTTGAGAGAGAGAGAGAGACAGAGCATGAGTAGGGGGAGGGCACAAACAGAGAGGGAGACACAGAATCCAAAGCAGGCTCCAGGCTCTGAGTTATCAGTACAGAGCCTGGAGTGGGGCTGGAACTCATGAACTGTGAGATAACCTGAGCTGAAGTTGGACGCTTAAACAACTAAGCCACCAAGGCGTCCCCAACATGCACTTATTAATTGCCCGCTGTGTGGCAGGCAATCTCCTAGGTCCTGGAGATAAACTGATAACCACGATGAGGAAGGTCCTTATCATTATTCGTGTTACTAATAATGGTAAGTTCATGTGCTTTGGCAGCAGGAGAATGAGATAACAAATGCCAAAATTATTTTAACGATCAAAATTGACCTACTAAATGAAGCCATATACCTAATACTTGAAACTTAAAGGCTATAGAAGTATCTAATTTCCAAAAGGAGTAAAAGATTTGAAGTATATAATTCATGCTTTTGGAGGAACTAATTTATTTAAAACTATGTTAACTTTATTGTAAAAAGGAAGTTTCATCTTTCTTAATCAGGCAGCCTTGATTACATATTATTAAATATACATTGTAGGGGCACCTGGGTGGCTCAGTCGGTTAAGCGGCTGACTTCGGCTCAGTTCATGATCTCACAGTTTGTGGGTTCGAGCCCTGCATCAGGCTCTGTGCTGACAGCTCGGAGCCTGGAGCCTGCTTCGGATTCTGTGTCTGCCTCACTCTCTGCCCCTCCCCACTCATGCTCTGTCTCTCTGTCTGTCAAAAATAAATAAACGCTAAAAAAAAAATTAAAAATAAATAAATAAATATACAATGTAAGTGGTCAAATTTGAAAGAAAATAGATTTTGTGAAAAGATTACAAAATTTTAGTTAAAGCAAAATATATATTAACATATTAGATTTTCTTATTTTTTAATGTTTATTTATGTACTTATTTTGAGAGAGAGAGAGATTGGAAGCAGAGGAGGGACTGAGAGGGAGGGAGACAGAGACCAAGCAGGCTCCATGCTGTCATCCCAGAGACACGTTTCGGTCTTGATCCCATGATGGGAGACGATGACCTGAGCAGAACTCAAGAGTCGGATGCTTAATGGACTGAATCACCAGGCACCCCTAGCTTTTCTTATTTTACAAAAAAACCACACACAAAAAAAACAAAACAAAACAAAAAAAAAAAACAAACAAAAATGGCAATGTAGTATCTATCCCAGGTTGTATTCAGAATATTTCAAAACTTCTTTATTCTAGGGCTGATTTATATTTTGACTGTCTTTTATCTCAAATATCATTAAGTAATAAAAAATAAATAAATGTTGGTATATATAATTACTGTGATACTGTATGGCCAATAAAACAGATTGGAAAAATTTACAACTTGGGAAATTCTTTCCACATAATTATGAAACACACACATGTAAATTAACATATATGTTTATACCTATGTAAAACACAAATAAGATTTAGAAAAAAAACGAATGTAGTTGCTGATTCTGAATGGTGAAATAAAAGTTGGTATTTTTTTCTTCATCTTTTCTATATTTTCAAAATTTTACATGATGACCACTGACTACATTTATTATTTTAAAAAATCCATATACCAGAAAGCAATTAGCCAAGGGAAAAAAGAAAAGGAACCTGTAGCCCTGTATCCTACTGAAAGAATGGTAAGCTTGTCAGCACTAGGCCAAACAGCACATGAGCCCTTCTGACATATCATTTTTAATAAATATATGCATTTGTTTGGAAGAAAAAATTTTCTTCCTCGATTCACATTTCCTCCTTGACCCATAGAATAAAATGTCTGCCAACAATTTAGTAGGGGGGAAATACTGGAGAAAAAATTTTCTACCAAGGCTGCAGAGATTTATTTGCTTACACACGAGAGTGTAAAGCACACAAGAGAAAGGGAAGATTTTTGTCACCAGAGTCGACAATTTTGCACCAGGAGGGAGCGAGGCAAGGAAAACAACTCTTAAAGGAAAGAGAAAGTAAGATATGTTAACCATGTGGCATAAACACTAGAAAAAAGGAAATCCCAAATAAATTCTCATACCTGGGGTGTGACATCACAAAACATTTAGAGAATTTGCAAGAAAAGAGCAATGTTCCAAATGGCATTCTCTAAAGTAGGAGGTGATATGCATAAATAATTTTTACTCCTAATATAGTAAAAGTATTTCTGGAAGGGAAATTTTGCTCGTTTGAGTTTCACTGAGAAAAATTTCAGTGCTCATGCATAGGCTTTAGGCAACTAGTTTGGAACCCAAACTATTTAATTAATTCATCCATTTTTTTCCCCACCTAACCTCTATCCTTCAGAACCAGTGAAGACACTACGAAAGTCTGTGGCTTAATACAATATTGTGAATCTAGATTGTATCATGTAACAGGTTTAAGTATTAGAATTATCCTGGGGATGATTAGTGTAAGAATCAGTTATTTGCTTGTGTGTGTGTTTTAAATTTTTTAGACATAAAGTTTAAATTAACCCTATGATTCATAAAAATAAAAGATAGGGTACTTAAGAGAATTCATCTTTGGCAAGATATACTAGACAATGCATCTGAGCATAATTTGAAAAAAAAAAAAAACATAAAAGCAGAAACCATAGTTTTCCCAGGAGGTAACAGGATTCTTGATCCTGATTTATAGTACATTGTTTAACCCACTCAAGAGTCTTCAGTTAGAAGCTGAAATGTCGCCACTTGTACCAAAGCACCAGCTTTTGGTGTCAAGACCGCCCTTAAAAATGCTGATCTTTTCTTCCCCACACCACCCCCAGGGTAATAGTCTATAACCCTGGTGGACCCTACATTTAGAGTAACCCAACGTATTAATAATCAAAGTGGGGAATGGACACAAGAACCAAACGAAGGAGCTCCCAATGACCAAAGTTGGAACAGCAAACAAAATATCACATTACTGGATTACAGCCTGAAGTATAAAATATTTCATACTTTAAGTAAAGTGAGTACCTACTAAGGGTAAATACTGATACTAATAAATAAATGGGGAAGAAGATGCAAACCCCCTATAAAGAAGTAATCCAAGTAATTTAAACAGTTATCCTCCCTAGGGAGGGATGGAATATAACTCCACATCCCTTAAGTGCAGGCTATGCTTAATGACTTGCTTCCAAATAATACAGTATGGAAAGAGGAAAAAGTGAGTGTACGGTGGGAAAAAATGACAAACACTACCTTAGCAATGTAATCAAGGTTAACAACAGTGATAAGTCATGCTGACAGTAAGTATCCTTGATACGACATGTTGAGAATTGTATTTCACCTCTGCATAACCACGTAACCCACGTCACAAAAACACAAAACGCACATCAAAGCATGAGAAAAATATCAGACAAAAACAAAATGCAGGGCATTCTACAAAATACCCTGAACCTCACTCCTGAAACTGTCGAGGTCAACAAAAATAAGTAAAACTTGAGAAATCATCACACTACAGAGGAGACAAGGGAAATATTAAAACTAAATGAAAAGTGGTATCCTGGATGGGGTCCTGGAAGAGAGTAATAACACTGGATAAAAAAATAATAAAATCTAAAGTATGGAGTTTCATTAACATTAATGTATTATTATTAGTCCATTAGTTGTGACAAATTACCCATACTAATCTGTCAACAATAGAAGAAACTCGGTGGATGAGATATATGGGAACTCTACTAACTTGGCAACTTGTCTACAAAATTATAACTATTTTAAGGGCTCGTGAGTGGCTCAGTCGGTTAAGCATCATGTCATGATCTTGCGGTTTGTGGGTTCGAGCCCCACATCGGGCTCTGTGCTGATATGCTGATACCTCAGAGCCTGGAGCCTGCTTTGGATTCTGTGTCTCCCTCTCTCTGCTCCTCCCCTGTTCTCTCTCGCTCTCTCTCACTCAAAAATAAGTAAGTACAAAAAATTTCAAAATTAAAACTATTTTAAAATGAAAATATTATTTATTTTAGATTGGGAAATAGGTAGGGGACTTTTTTTTTTTTTTTTTTTTGGTCGCTCTCCTTGATTCATAAAACAGGAATTTCTTTAGAACTTTGGTACTCTGGGAAGAAACTAAGAAAGAAGCTTCTCTTCTTTTCTTCACCCCTTGCTCATTTACCTCCAAGCATGAAAATAAATCGTGTGATTGGGAGGGTGAGGGAAAGGATCACTGCCTCCCGTATGGCCCACCGTCATGGCTCTGTATTTCAAATTCACTTAAAATTACATCCTCTTATCTTCTGAGCTGCCATATGTGAACTTAAAGTGTAAGACTTCACATTCCTGAGTGGAAGGCCCATATGACTGCAGGTGACTGGAGAGGTAAATGCAATTCAGACAGGAAAGTGTGGGAAATCCAACACGGACTATGGTTCCGAGCCATTTTCTCTAATTTAATTTGCCTGTTAACTAACTAACCAACCTGGTGCCTGGGTGGCTTAGTCAATTGAGCATCCGACTCTTGATTTCAGCTTAGGTCATGATCCCAGGGTTGTGGGATCTAGCTCACCTGCTTAAAATTCGCTCTCCCTCTGCCCTTCTCCCCTGCTGGTGCTCTTCCTATCTAAAATAAAATTTAAAGGAAAAAAAAAAAAAACTAACCAACTTATCCATTAAGGAAAAAACTAACACACCTTAACTGAGGCCTTTTGTCTATTTATGATCAGTTCAATCAAAATGAAGACTGGGCTATTCATGAGCGCGCCCGCACACGCGCGCGCGCGCGCACACAGTGTTATCCAACCTATCTCCGGATAATTAAGAATTCAAAAACTCCATTTTTGGTTAGTTTTTAAACTCTACCACAACAATCAACAACCATTAATATAAAATTAGAAGTGTTTACAGGAGTGGATATTATTTGACAAACAAACCTAATGTAATTGAGTGATAAAGTTTCTCTAAGATAATGTCAGTGTTTTATTTCAAAGTTAACAAGCCAGGCTCCATTCTCTTGCCCATGATTGCCTTTATCCCTTATTCTTGGATCTGCTACCTTATCAAAATGACAAGCCTTTAAAATCTTCAATAAACTTAAGGTTCTACGATAATATGAAGTGACAGGAGACAACATCTGCCAACAGGCTGTTTAGAGCACAATAAACCATGCCTTAAAAAGGGTTTTACAAATGACCTATAAAATCATACAACAGTAAATGGCATCAATAAACTTAACCAAAATATTATTGGTTTTTCAGTGGCTTCTCCTGTCATAGAATTGTTTTAATGAAATAGATATAGAACACATTAAGCACAGACCTGCTTTCATAAATAATGACATAACCAAATACCAAACAATAAAAATCCCTTTAGAAACTTTGGTATGACAGTACATCTAGCAATCATTTGTCATGTAGGTGAAAATAAATAAAACTTTGATCTATAGATATGCTGTGCTGATACGGATGAAAAATGATTAATGTAACAGCTAGCTACTAAAAAATTAGAACTCCCAAGTTCAGATGATAACCAGCTTTAACTCGTTGAGTTTATAGTACTTAGACAATGAGTGATACACTTTTCTTCATTCTGAAGAAATCTTTCAAAGGTCATGACAAAAATTAGAGAAAAGCTGTGAAGATCTTGAATAAGTATTCATAGAGGAAAATACTTAGAAAAGTAATACTCTGCTACTGGTATATGACTGGACAATGGTTACTTGGAATAACATTTCCAGAGACAATATGGTAAATGAATTTTAAAAACCCACATTTAATTTGAAATAATTATGAAAAAAAATAAAAACAGTCATGAGGTATCTGAAAGCTGATTCTAGAAATGACAAACATTGTCACAGTTTTCAATATAGTTGCTTCTTGAAATTCGGATCAAATATGAAAGACTATAAGCAAATATTCTAAAATCTAATCCTCAATCTTGAAATTTATGGAAGAAAATTGGTCATTCTTTTCATGGTAGAGAAAATGCAGGATTAAGTTTTATTCAATGTTTCCTTAAATTGAGATTTATATGGCCTAAGTTACACCTATACCTATAGAGATATAGATATTCCAAATGAGCTGCAAGAAATCAAATGATTTTGGTAGTCAATTTTCCTCTATTCTCAAGACTAATTTTTAAAAAATCGTATTTTACTGTGGTTAAATATTAAATATAAAGACTATGTATAATATGTAAACTACATTGTGAAACCTTGAGAAAAAAATAGATCACAACATTCTTCTACATTTCAATTTCAAAATTGTAAACAGTCCACAATCAGTGCTATAAAATACCGGTATAAGTAAGAACAATTCTGCATTGATCTCATTCCCCACTAGAGAGCAGTATGAATTTAAAATTAAAACTACAGTATCAGGAGATTCCCATAACACGAGGCATAAAAATAGCATTACTGTATTTTTGTAAATATATAATATATCCACACATATTCATATATACAATATTCAGCTTTAGTGGCATGTAATATATATAGAGTATACCTAATTAATTGCACATAAATTCACCAAAATCTAACTACAAAAATAGACAAACTGGAGGAATGGCACAGAAAAGCAGACAATCTAAATCAATATAATTATCATATCTTACTCTAAGTTCTCTATTAATGAACAGCAACAGCTTTATGTAGTTTTCTGACTTAAATATCGCTGTGGAACTTTAAAAATGAGGACATTTTAATTAGTACGATCTTACTTTTATGGTAGGAAAATGATATTATAGTAGATTACATGAGACAAGTCAAGGTTAATGGATTATTATTTCAATTACAGTTTTTATTACATCATGGCATTAAACCAAATTTGTCAGTTTCAGTAAGATTATGGTTTCCACAAGGTGAAGGAAGACTTACTAAATATTCAAGGATTCGCATACAGATTTTAAAACTGGGAATGTCAGGATGAGATACAGAACGAAACTTTTAAATATATTCCTTTCTCCTTTTCACGCAGTGGGTTTTTAGAATTGTAAACTCAGCATCAGCTATTTCTATTTTGAGGCCTCAGATAAAGAAAATCCTACCTTATTCTTCAAGTGACTAGAATGAAATCATGGCTAGAATCTCTGAGACCACACAAGAGCCAATAGTTTAATCTCAAAAATGAAAACAAAGGCAAATATTTTTTTAGAAAAGGGATTATATTAAACCTACATTTAGTTAGTTAGATGTATCTTAAAACCAAGGTAATTAATGTCATTCCTTAAAGTTTCAAAGTCCTGTGAAAAAATTCATAATTGCTTATTATATTTTTACAAAGAAGACAGAGATATTCAAGACACAGATATTTTCCTATGTTCTGACCTTCTTAATTTTTTTTTTTTAATTTTAGGAATCTCTTCTTAAATCAGCCATGACTTCAGGGCCTTGTTGGCATAACCTGGCCCCCTGGATTTATGCCACCCGGTATCCCTGTCATGCTATCAGGGTAATTGAGGCTGGGTTATGAGCCATGCTCTTGAGTTCTCAGGCTGTATTTTTTTTATGATGCTATTTTAAATATGAACCCCGTTCCCTTGAGAATGCACCAAATATCTCTGAGCTTTCATCTGTACCCTCCTTTGCATCTAAAACAGCTTATATAAAACTTAAGAGTGGTTTGCCCCAGAAAAACTTCTGAAGACTAAATTAGAGAGAGATTGCTTGAGCTTATGTCTGGTGAAAACTTCTGCAAGAGAAGGAGGGAGGAACCCAGAAGCTCACTGAAAAGTGATTCGACAAACATTTAAAGCACTTCCTTTGTGCGCACCATTCTTTTAGGTATCTGGGAGACCGGCACACCCACAAAGCCAAGGTCCTAGTCTTCGGCAGAGTTTGAGAGAGGCTGAAAATGTAGGTTAATGACTTTCGGATGACTTGATGATCAGTTACATGCTAAGGGAAGAGTAGAACTGTGGTATTTATTGTAGTTAAGATTTAGGTTTGCAAAGTCTGCAGTTGGATGCTTGAGCTGTTCATTTAAGAAATAGCTTTATTTATTTTAAGAAACAGCTCTTTCCGCCAATAGAACATGGTATAGGTGATGGGATGTATGTAATTATGTAGGCATTAATATGTTACGTGAGAGGAGATTGTGATTCCTATTATGTGAACAGATATTTTGTTTTGCTTGCTAGCTTTGAAAAAGCCAAGTTAGGGAAGCCAAGCTTCCCTATGGAGAAGTCCACTTGGCAAGGAACTGAGGGTAGTCTCTGGTCAACAGCCTGAAAGAAATTGAGGCCGTCACGAACAGCCAAATGGGACCAACAAACACAAGAGTGAGGAAGCGGTTTTTTCTATAGTCAAACCTTAGGCGAGACCACAGCCTTGGCTGATACCTTGGTAGCCAAGTTCTAGAAACCTAAGGAATCAATAGATCTGTCATGACTTCCCTTAATAAGCTCTCTTATTCATTATTTCATATAGCCATTAGCCCTGTGCTCTCAGATGCTGTTTTGTTTAGAGCTGTTTTGCTCCAAAACTCTTAAGCCTACACCCACACAAAGTAATTGGTATGTCACTGAGTAATTTGCTCTGAGTAAGAGTATTTCAACTAGCCAATCAGAGACACCTTATGTTTAACCTTTCTCTTTTTGTTCATCAGCTGCAAGCTTGCAGAGGACGCAGAGAACCCAGCTAAACAATGTCTGGACTCTTGATGCTCAGAAGTTATGAGATAATAAATCTGAGCTATTTTAAGCTATCAGTTTGGTGTGATGTTATATAGCAATAGATAACTAATATATTAACTAATACTTCTGTATTAATTAACAGCAACATTAGGAACTAACCCATACTTCCATAAGAAAAAGTTCCATAACAACTCACTCACAGCTTTTTAAAAAATGGTTTAAGTCATTGCTTTCTTAAATGCATCCATTTAAGACAACCCAGCTATCTCTGAGCTCCCAAACATATAAAGCGTATTTGAGTAAAACAAATTAAAAAACTAAATAATTTTCCCCATGAAGATCTAAATCACCCGATGTACATCCATGACAGACCGCTAATTAATTATGACACTCTCATTCAGAGCCTGGATTTGGTTTCATACACTCAACACATCAGTGTAGGGATCCACAAATTGTTCAGATTTGCCATATAAAATGAAACTGTATTTGCTATAGAAAATACATTGACTAATATATCGCTGTCTAATTTGACCTAGAGAGAAGTTGAAATCGATTTAAAAATAAGACAAAACTAAAGACAATTTAAAACAAGATGAAACTACGTGGTTTTACTATGGTACCATTTAACATATTTTTTCCATTATCAGAATGATAAGCTTGAAGATCGCTAATTAAGTTTGTAGAATTCAAGAATTCTAGACCCAGCAAAAATAATCCAAGTTTTAAATGACTTTGTTAAATTATAGCAGTTAGTATAAATAAAAAGTTATGCACGGTGCTAAATTTAAAACAAAACATAACTATACACATAAACAGAAGGTATTCTTTTTGTATAGAAAAGTTTAGTGAAGATTTCATTGTATTCATGTTTCTCAGATGCATTACATTCAGATTTAAGTTCCAAATAGAGACATGACAGATGTGAATATAGGTCTAAGAAGAGATGTGAAAGACCATTAAATATTAGATAGTGGATTCATAAATTTAAATTATAACAAATTAGTTTTCTTAGACCTAAAAAAAAGACAAAGAAGAACCTTAACAAGGTCTTAAAATATATAAAGGAATATTATTAAATTGAAAGTGGTTTTCAGCTTCTGTCCATTTCTCTTAATGAAAGAATGATAATTCATGACTTTAAACTACAGCACGAATAACTTAGGCTACATATAATACTATCATTAAGAAAGAAAGTTCTGTGGTTGGGTGTTTTTCTTTTCTTTTTGTTTTTTAATGGGCTTTCATGGATCCAAGATAGTTAAAATTAAATCCTTTTAAAGATAAAAAGATGAATTCTGCTCTTTTCAAGTGCTCTGATCTCCAGAGAATGAAAAACTTCACTAACAAAGATTCTCCATGAAACGAAAAGTTCCTTATAAAAGTATATTTATATCCTATTAATATATTTTCATTAAACAATTTTTAGTAGGCAAATAAATTATAATTCTCCCTTTGCATATTATTGTTTTAAATTTTTATTTATTTCTTTTGAGAGAGAGAGAGAGAGAGAGAGAGAGAGAGAGGGAGAGAGCCCGCACAGCAAGAACAGGGGCGGGCAGAGAGAGAAGGAGAGGAAGAATTCCAAGCAGCAGGAGTAGAATCTCACCAACTATGAGATAATGACCTAAGGGGAAACCAAAAGTTAGAAGCTTAAACAACTGAGCCACCTAGATAGCCCTTGAATGTTGCTTTGAAATAATAATAATAATAATAATAATGATGTTTACTTTTTAAAGAGAGAGAGTGAGTGGGACAGGGGCAGGGGCAGGGGCAGAGGGGGAGGAGAGACAGAATATCCAAAGCACTCTCTGTGTTGTCACACAAACCCCGATGTGGGCCTCGGACCCATAAACCAGATCATGACATAAGCCGAAGTCATAAGCTAAACAGACTGAGCCACCCAGATACGCTGAATGTTGCTTTTCAGTTGAAATGGAATTTAGCAAATGCTTCTTGGCCTTTTGGCTAAAATCAAGTGAAATGAAATTTAGAGAAATGTTGGGTCTTAAGGGTATTAGTGATTTTTTTTTTCACTTTCTTTGTAGCTTGAGATTTTTCTTTAATTCAGTTTTCATATTTAAGAGATATGGGGTACAAAACCACAAGTTTCAATTTGTCAGTAGTTGGGTTTTATCTAAATATCAACTCTAATTCTCTGGTAAATCCAAAGATCACTTTGAGGAGTTCTGAACATGAATTTACATTATAAAAAGCAAGACGCATCAAAGTGTGCTGACCTAACATGCTGCAGGTGTGTGAATCCATCACCTCTCCGGCTCTACTTCCATAGCTGTAAAATGAAGGAGGTGGGCAAAGGATCTCTGTTCCCTTCTTTTTTATTTACTTATTTTTGAGGGGAGTAGGGAGCACATGTGAGTAAGTGAAGGGAGGAGGAGAGTGCGAGGAAGAGAAAGAATCCTAAGCAGGTTCCATGCTCAGCATGGAGCCCAACTTGGAGCTCCCACGGCACTGGGACCATAACCTGAGTTGAAATCAAGAGTTGGACACTCAACTCCCTGAGCAACCTAGGCATCCCAGACCCCTGTCCCCTAGTAATGCTCCTATAATGTAGTCCTGTTTGGGAAGTGATGCTCTACATACATACTCATGTATCCATTATTGACCTTACTGTGACATTGTGTTTGCCTTTAGAATAAATTTTTTAATCTGATATTTGTTTGGACTTTAAGAGTTAATAAATGATTTTCACGTATATTTTCTCAGTTAATTTTCCTCTAATTGTGCCAGATTTCAAATCTTTAGCAATGGATGTGTTAATTGATAAAACACTGCTTTTACTTTTGCACAGCAAAGGAAACCATCAACAAAGCAAAAAGACAACCTACTGAATGGGGGAAGATATGTGCAAATGATATATCCAATTAGGGGTTAATATCTAAGCTATATAAAGAACTCGTACAACTTAACAACAACAACAAAAAAACCAATCTGATACAAAAAAAAATGGGCAGAGGACCTGAAGAGACATTTTTTTCCAAAAACATACAAATGGACAACAGATCCATAAAAATCATCAGGAAAATGCAAATCAAAACAACAATAAGATATCACCTCACACCTGTTAGAATGGCTAAAATCAGGGGAAAAAATAAACAAGTGTGGGCAAGGATGTGGAAAAAAAGGAACCCTCATGTACTATTGATGGGAATGCAAATTAGTACAACCACTCTGGAAAACAGCACGAAGTTTCAACAAAAAATTGAAAAAAAAAAAAAAAAAGAAAGAAAGAAAGAAATATCTTATGATCTAATAATTCCACTACTGGGTATTTACCCAGGAAAAAAAAATACTAACCGAAAAAGATACATGCATCCTTATGCTTATTGCAGCATCATTTACAACGGCCAGAACATGGAAGCAACCTAAGCACTTACAATAGATGAATGGATAAGAAAAATGTGGTGTTTATACACAGTGGAACACTACACAGCATAAAGGTTAAGATCGTGCCATTTGGGATAACGTGCATGGACATAGAGGTATTATGCAAAGTGAAGTAAGTCAGATTGACAAGGGCTGATACCATATGATTTCACTCATAATGTGAAATCTAAAAAAAAACAAAAAACAAATGTATAAACAAAAAGCAGAATCAGACCTATAAACACAAAGAATAAACTAGTGGTTGCCAGAGGGACAGGGGAGGGAGAGATGGGCAAAATGGATGAAGGGAAGTGGAAGAAATTAGGCTTCCAGTTATAGAATGAGTAAGTCACGGAAATAAAAGTCACAGCATACGGAATATAGTCAATGATATTTTAAAAGTGTTGTATGGTAGCAGATGATAGCTATCCTTGTGACGAGTATAGCATGATGTATAAACATGGCAAGTCACTATGTTGTACATTTGGAATTAATGTAACATTGTAATGTCAGCTCTACTGAAATAATTCTTTTTTAATTTAAAAAAAGAAGACTATTGCTTCTGATTGATATGTCTCAGAATTAAACCACTCAAGCAGAATCTTGATGGCCCATGAGTCAAGAATGACCATGTATGAGACTGCCAAGAAGTTCCTTGTTTAACTCTCAAGATTTTAAAGATTTGTCATTTCATATTATCTTTAATTTTTAAATTTATGATATTGATATGTGCTATTAAAAAGAGAAAGAGAATAAACACATCCTTTTTTAAACCTATCTTTTGAGTTATGTTTAAATTAAAATATGTTTTAGATAAACGTGGCTTTCCTTTCAGAAATACTGAAATCAACAGACAGGTTGAATATTGTATATTGAATATTATTAACTATCAACTTCAGTTCATATAACTATAGTTAACTAAATGGGAGAGTGATCTACTTTATCTGATCCAAAATGCCAGTGATGAAATTGAAAAAAAGCTATGGACTTTAATATTGTAAACTTTGGGAAATAAAGGTATAGAGCAACAAAGGACTAGGAAAAAGCTGGGGGACCTGGGTGGCTCAGTCGGTTGAGCGTCTGACTTCGGCTCAGGTCATGATCTCGTGGTTCATGGGTCGCGTTCCACACCAGGCTCTGTGCTAACAGCTCAGGGCCTGGAGCCTGCTTCAGATTCTGTGTCTCTCTCTCTTTTTGTCCCTCCCTCACTCACACTCTGTGTCTCCCTATCAAAAGTAAACATTAAAAAAATTAAAAAAAAAAAAAGAAATAGAATACTAAGAGAACATTTAACCAAATGAAACATCACAGTAGATAAATATTTAGAGATAGTATTCTCAGTCTCATACTCATTTCTGATTCAATAATGCTTATCAGTAAAACAACTTTACTTGCAGTCTGAGTGCAAGCTAGACTATAATTCTAAGTGCAAAAACCATGCAGAGAGATACTTTTTTTTTCCCCTCAAAACAATTCACAAATATATAAATATGTTGCAAACCATTCGGCATTCATTGCACCACCACTCCCTTTTTTTAATGATTCCTATCTCCATGGAAAAGCACCCTGGTAAGGGAGATGTTACTTATGTTATGTCTGAAATCTGTCCAGGAGAGAGAATTTATCACGGATTGTGTTCTAGATCTAACGATGACTTTACCTACAGAACTCTCTTTACTGCACACAGATATGACAATGGTAGAAAGCTGGATGATAGAATATGTTTATACTAAACTCCTGCTGGCTTTTTTTAATTCAACTCCTAATAATAATAATAGTTAGCTAAACTTGAAATAGGCCTGAATTGACACACTCCTGGACAAAAGATCACACTCTTAACAATTTCAAAACTCAGTTTTACATCCCTATTGCTTAATTAATAAGCAAGTTTATTCAACACACACTACAGTTAGAAAGTGAGACTTCTTTCTGAACATGAAAATAAGAAAAGTATCTGAAGAATTAACCTCCGAAATGGATAATTCTGGGTTAGAAAAGAGATTTGCAAAGTTACCATGGAAAGAATGCTCCCAGGCAAGCACAAATGCGGAGGAAACTTGAAGTAACTTAAACAAAGGCAACCAGATTTATGAAGAAATACTGACTTCAAGGGATTGTCAACCAGGAAAGCATGTGAAAGAGTCAGAGAGGCAAGGGTCACATAGATCCAGCAACGCGTTATCCAGTGAATAACCATCCCTGCAGGAAAGAACTGGCCTTTGGTACGGCCATCTCTGTTGTGAGAATTGTTGCAGACTTCAGTGTCCCAATATCATAAAACTCTTGGTTCCTTTAACTCTCTTTGTCTTGATAATATGACCAACAAGCAATCTTTTGACTTTGATTTGTCTCTCCTTATATGTATCCAGGGGAGATGTGTATAAAGGGAGAGTGAGCCGACTGTAGGAACTTGCTATGTTTTCAATTCAATGGAGTAAATTCCTTCTGAAATCTTGATGGCCTATTTCATTTTGTGCTCCTGCTGGATGGACTACACCCCAGTACTCAACAAACAGCCTTGTTTAAAACAAGTGCCCAAGGTCATTGGCACCAATTCCCTATTTGAAATGTGTTTATAATTAATTTGTGTTTTATAACACTAATAAAAATGCCAGGCCTTTTTAAGCGTGTAAAAAAAGGCTAATAATTTAGAAATGCTTTTTTTCCCTAGGTGCTATACACTGATGAAACACTTCACAAATATTAATTCATCTAATTTTTAAAACACTGCCAATGAGGGTTATATTGTATCCTGTAATTAATCCAAATTTATAGATGAGAAAACTGAGGCACAGTCAATAAATAGCAGAGCTGAGTTTTGAACTCAGGCACTGTCTCCAGAGTTAGTGCCTAATGTTATCTTTAATCCAGATTGTAACAAATAAGAAGATTGTACAATCTGAGATCCCCTCACATATGAAAAGATATGCGTACATTCTTAACAAAGTACATGGCCATTCTTTACTGAAATTTCTTTCTGTCTTGGTTCAGTTCCTTTTTCTAGAGCAACTTTTAACTGTCATCTTGTAGCCTGGGTACACCACAGTCATTCATTTAATCGAGATCTATTGAAATAAAGTAGCTCTACACTAATCAACAACATATGTTTTTCAATCAACTGATAATACATATTTATTTCTCATGCTCATGTTAACTAATGGGGCACTGTGAGTGGTTTAAAAGTATTTATGGCCATAATTAATTTATAAAAATCAACTCTTAAAATATGAAATCAACTTAGAAAATAGTGATTTATTTCTCTCTTTCTCTCTCTCTCCACATACACACACATCCCAAACAAGCATACTTTTAAAATACTACATAGATATTTAATTCGTTTTGTAGAAGGAATGGAGTAAGTACTGAAATCATAAGGAAGCCCCTTTCCTCCCATGAGGAATATTTAGATATTTACATATTTTAAAATAACATTTAATTTCACAGACCTGTGTCAATTCATAGTATTCAAACTTATGTTTAAAGGGAAAAGTGATAACTAAGGAGAGATTTGAAAAAGGGAAACCCAAAATGGAAGGGAGAGAGGAAGGGAGGGGTTGTATTGATATCGGGTAAATATGGACGCATTTGTAGATGTGAATAAATTGGCTTCCATTATCTAAAGAAAGATGTTGCAGAAATACAAGTCTTTATCCTTCTCCTCGCCCTCAGAAACATTACATTTGTAGATGTGTACTGCATGTTTCTCTTCAAGGGAGGACAATAAATCAAATTTAAATAACTCAAATTTATTTTGCTTGGCATCTACAAAAGCAGAAGTTGACAGGCGACCTAAGAAGATGAGTCTAGATTCTCTTATGTCCCGTCGAAAGTGTCCCATTGTTCGTTAAGCAGATACTACGTTCCCAATGACATTGGGACATCCTAGACAGTGAGCTCTACTCACAGAGCTCCGTATATGACAACGGATCATATGCCGTCTGCTCTTCTTTACTGATTCTTCTGCACTTTTGCCCCGATGTGCTTGTATTGTTCGGAAAATGAACACTTACCCATTACACTCAACAATAAAAGTGGCCCAGTGGGTGTAATGAAGCAATAAAAACAGTATTCTTGGCAAGTGCTGCCATCACAGTGTGAGATTTTATATCGTTGCTGAGGAGTAACTTCTAAAACAATTACGGGTGGGCAAATATATTAATAATATTCGAATACAGCAAAGTTGAGAAGCAAACCTGTAAGATAGGAACTGTGAAGTTCAGACTGACATTCTGTCCATGTTAGGGCATATCCCCGGGCTCAGATACCACAGCATGTACTAATTTTATTCTGACTCGTGCCCTCTGTGATGGCGTTTTACGTTTACAAAGTAAAGAGATTTTTTGAGGATATCTCTTTACTAATTTATTTTTTAGTTCTTATATTGGTTTCATTTCAAACCAGTGAAAAGTTCCTCCTAAAATGTCTACAGGTAATTTCTCTAAATATATGTGTTATAAGGATGTTGCTGTGGTCACTGAGCAGGTCATAAGGCAACTGTTCATGAGTTTTAAGTATCAAGGTTATATAAGTAATGATGGAACAATGAAGCGAACTCACAGGAACTGTCTGAAGCAACTTGGCATTAAGGTAAAATTAAATATTGATATATATAAACTGATCTCTATGAAATTGCCTTATGCTTCTCTAACCTTCCTTCATGAAATTGCATTCTTTTAAACATATTCATCCATTAAAAATAACAAGACAGTAGTAAATAGGTATGGGGCTTTGTTTCTATGTAGATAGCTTTACATTCCTGAAATTTTGGGTGTAATTTAGCTATGTTCAAATAACAAGAGGGGTGGGTGGGGGGCTCAGTTGGTTAAGCGTCTGTCTTCAGCTCAGGTCATGATCTCACAGTCCGTGAGTTCGAGCCCCATATTGGGTCCTGTGCTGACAGCTCAGAGCCTGGAGCCTGCTTCAGATTCTGTGTCTCCCTCTCTCTCTGCCTCTCTTCCACTCAGTCATTATTATTTCAACTGTTGATTTAACATTATTGAATTAAGTTAAGCATAGCATTCTATTTTCTTTATAAATACAGGCAGTCTAAAGCAGAAATTCTTTTCTATATTATTAATTGGGTTAGCTAATTATTATTGGATGAGTTTAAGTATATTTTTAATAGTGTATTATACTGACCTTTCAGAGATACTTTGCTTATTATGATCACTTAGCGGTGTCTCCAGAGCATACTTTGCTTCTAGAGTTAATTCTAGCAGGAGAATATTGTGATAGAATATGAGCTTTTGTTTTATACAGCTCTCTACAGTTTTTAATTCTTTAAGCTGATAGGTTTTTCAAAAAAATCAAGAGACACTAATAAAATGTGTAGTACCTGCAAAAGAGTAATTAATGAAAAATACTTTTGATTTATAGTCTGAGGAAATATAATTAAAATGAAAACTATAGTTTAAAATATTTCGGTGGAGAATAAAAAGACCCAGTCATTAGTAATACAAGTTTTATAAAAATTATACTTTATAAGAAACACAAGAAAAATATCTTACTACTGATACTTATAGAATCATCCTGAAGTGCCAATCTCTTAAAAAAAAAAAAAAAAAAAGTAAGTGACAGGGCTCCTGGGTGACTTGGATGCTTGAGCGTCTGACTCTCGATTTCCGCTCAGGTCATGATCATGGGACAGAGCCCTGCGTCGGGATTCTCCCCTCTCCGCCTCTGTCCTTCTCACCTGCTTGTGCTCTCCCTCTCTCTCTCATTCTCTCTCAAATAAAAAAAGTGATCATTTCTAGATCCATTTTACAAAGCAAGATTCTCCCCTTATACAACTCTCTCCTATGTAAAATTTGATAATGATGAAGAGGTAATTTTTTTCTACCTAGCCACCCTCAAAAGCCTGCCCTCATTCTTCTCCCTTTCCACTCCCCCTGTACAATTCAAGTGAGTCTACCAACCATAGCCCCTTGCCCTTGGCCTCAGGGTTTAGGAGCATGACCCAGGACTAGGAAACCATGGTGACTTGTTCCAAAGGAGGACATATGACCCAAACCTGGGCCAATGAGAGAACTTCCGTGAGATTTTATGTTTAGATGTTGAGGGAGTTACTTTCTCTAGACTATCCAGTATTAGCTATTAACAGCTGCTGTGTCCCCTTAGTGAAGAAATCCTGTCACAGCCTGAGAAAATGAGACTGTGCTAGCCAGATTCCGAGGGTGTTCCCAAGGTTCCTCACTTCTCTGTATTCATGCTGCAGAAATGATGGTCTGTGACTCCTGATCTAGCACCCTCTTGGACCATTTGCATGGAGGGAAACTGGATGACACATTGTTAAGTACAGTCCACCAGCCCTTTGAAGAGGTACCGATCGCAAGAACTGAGGCCTCCCACCAAGAGCAAGTCCGATTCACCAGCCATGTGTGTGAATCACCTTGCTCATGGGTCCTCCATCCCCCAACAGGCCTTCAGGAGATTACTGATGTCATGCCAACATCTTGACTGCAACCTCATGAGAAACCCTGAGCCAGAACCACCTAAGTAAGATGCTCTTAAATTCCAAGCCCACAGAAAATGTGTGAGGTAATAAATATTTATTGTTTTATGCTGGTAAGTTTTGGAGTAATTTGCTACACAGAGGTTGATAACTAACAATGAAGTTCAGTAGAATCATAAAGAAATGAGAAACAGAAAAGGAAAGAGAATTATAGCAGAAGTATTCAAACTTGAGCCCGGCTTTGACTTTTTTTTTTTTTTCATTTTCACTCTTTAAATTACCAAATATTCTTCCCATTTATAAATGTCAATCAATTATTTTTTTTATTCAAGTACTTGATTTGGTTTTAGGTCACTTGCAGCTTAAAAAAGTATTAATAGAGTTGTTGATGATATGAGGACAGCTAGCCTTTAGTGATACCTCTAATGAACCAGACACGATGTTTAAGATTTAAGAATTCTCTCTCATCCTTTCGCAACTCTGCTTTTGTCCTTTTGTGATGAAATAATAACCGAGTGCTTAACTTCAGTGGCCAAGGAACAAAATGGGGTTTTAGAAGCTGTCTATTTAATGCTGAAGCTGGAGTTTTTTCCACCAGGACACTAGAGTTCATATTTCCATACATCTGGAGAGGATTTAATCTCGGATAAGGTAGGAGTAACTGTTTATATCACTCTCATTCAGAAAAAATTATTAGGTAACATTAAATTTTAAATCTTAGAAAATTAACAATGCTATATATATATATATATATATACATATATATATATACACACACATATATATATATATAACAATGCTATATATATATGTAACAATGTAACAATGTATATATATATATATATTTCATCTTTCAACAAGTTTGAGGAAGTCCTTTATTTACTTCCTGCCTTCTTCCAACATTTTCTCTCCAGGCAGAATTAATTTTTCTATCACTTTGCTCACTTAGAAGTTCATTCACAGAGCTGACACAACCCTTTCACAATGGAGCCTTTATTAATTAGAAATGGCTTTCTCTCTCCAACAGATTATGAACTTCTCTAAGACAATAATTTGAGTTTAGTCATTGTTACGTATTTTTCGATTATAAGTAACACAATCATACCAGTTTTGAAACAGATAAAAATTTAATGCAATTATTCTAACACTGCTTTTCCTAAAATTCATATGTAAGATATTAACAGTTATTACATGGGAAAATATAAGATCCAAGGGCAAATGAGTTTTAAAAATCTGGGTTAAGCAAAGGTAAGCAGAATTATTTCTTGCTTGAAAGACATCTAAGAAACTTTATAGAATTTTATTGTACCTTTATAAATGAAGAATATGGTATGCAGGATTTTCCTCATTTATTTGGCTACCAAATCCTCTTGTCACAAAGCTTTTGGACGAGTGTTCCGTGGAACTCTGTGAATGAGTGCAATATTCCATTACGTATGTGGGCTCTTTGTAATTCTCACTTTTACAAATAAGCTGCAATAAAAATCTTTGGATATTTACATTGCTTTGTATATATTCTAGATAGTTTCCTTAAGTCAGAGTCATAAAGATGTAAGTATTGCTTCAAGGACTATTAACAACTTAGAATTTTCATCTATAACGTTAGATAGCTTTTAAAATGATTATACCCATTTTTATACTACAATGAAGAAAAGGTAAGGATGTCAGTTTCATTTAACTCCTGTGTAGTATTATATTTTTTGCTTAATTTTTCTTATGAAACGAGTGAAAAGTGATAATACATAGCTATAAATATTTTCATTTTTATATTATTAGGAGGTAGGGCACTTTTACATGTTTTTTTTTTTTTACATTTTCATCTGTGAAATATATTTTGCTGTACCTTATCCATGTGTACAAGTTAATTTAGGAGTCTTAATTTAAAAAAAAAAAAGCAATTTTAGGAGCACCTGGGAGGCTCAGTCAGTTGAGTGTCTGACTCTTGACTTCAGCTCAGGTCATGATTTCATGATTCAGTTCATGAGGTTGAATCCGGCATGCAGCTTGTGCTATGAGCACAGAGTCTGCCTGAGATTCTCTCTCTCCCTCTCTCTCTGCCCCTCCCTCGCTCATGCTCTCTCTCTCTCTGTGTCTAAAGAAATATATAATTTTTTTTAAGAAAAGCAATTTTAAAATCTCTTGTTCAATGAGGATTAACTATGAGGCTACAGTTATTGGTAATTTAAAGTTAATTTTAATCTTGCCTGAGCTATTTTTGACAAAATTAAAGTACTGGTTTATTGTAGTCATATATGTAGGTGCTTTTTTGTGACTCCCTCCAGATTTTAGAAAATAGGCAACTATAATTTTCCCCTAAGTTTTTTTGTTTTTTGTTTTTTTTAGTTATAATTTAATTCCCTGAAATGTATTTTTGGAACACAGTATAGAGTTAGAACTTAAACAGACAAAAATTTCCTCGAAATAAATAGCTAATTATCCTAGAAAGATTTATTCCCTTTCCACTGTTACTTTTAGTTTTTAATCCATTGATTTTTTTTTTAGTTAACATATACTAAAAGTGAATTTTATTTGTGTAAAATTTCATTAATTTTAACACCTATGTAAATTTGTCTATAATCAGTTTATAAAGCATTCTCATCACCCCTAAAACTCTCTTGTGTTACCCTTTGTACTGATATACTTGTTACTCCTAGCAACTACTGATCTGTTCTTTATAACCACTTTTGCCTTTTCAAGAATGTAGTCTGAAAGGAATGGAAAGGCGTATACTCATTTTAAATTATCTTTTTAACTCAAGATAAAATGTTTAGGTTCTTCTAAGTTGTTGCATGTTCCAATACTTTATTCCTTTTTATTGTTGGGAAGTACTCCCCTGTATGATGGTACCAGTTTGCTTTCCTATTCCCCTCTTGAAGAACATTTGGATTTCTCGAGTTCTGACTGATTATCAACACATCTTCATGAGACATTCATGTACAGGGTGTTGCGTGCCCATAAGTTTTCATTTCTCTAGAGTAAGTGTAGGCTTAACTTCATAGCAAACTACAAACTGTTTTTTAAAGAAACTGTACCATTTTGAATTCCCACCAGCAATTTATGAGAGTTCCAATTGCTCCAAACTTTTATCAGCACTTAGTACTATATTTTTTAGTTATTCTAATAGATATTTAGTGAAATCACATCATTGTTTTAATTTATATTTTCCTAATGGCCGATGATATTGAACATCTTTTCATATGCTAATTTGTCATCTATATATTCTCTTTAGCAAAGTGTCTGTTCAAGTCTACTAGCTGGAATTTTAAGAATATATGTTTATATAATGTAAAAGATGTCATCTCTATTTACAGGCTAATAAAAAATATTAAACTCAACTTAACTAGATATAAGCCATCAGTCATAAATCCTATAGATTCAAGGCCAACCCTAAGTGGAAGACTAGACAGGTGGAGAAGTGAATTATGTAATAAGGATGTCAAATTATAGGCAACTTAGATGTAAATCAATAGATTTCCTTTCCAACATGAAAATGAAATAAGTCCAGTGTGGCAGGGGACAGGTGGGGGGACAGCACCAAGGATAAGTGTGCTATCTTTTGACAATTGTCCAGTTATAATTACCAAAACTCAAAGTATTTTCATTGCTCTTAAATCTATTTAATAATAGTTTCATAACCCAGATGTTTTTTAATCATATTCTCAATGGAGTTAAAAGAAATTTAGGGGTTAAAATGTAAAGATATATACACATACACCTTATATTTACATATTCTGGAAATAAGTCTTTTGTTGGCAGGCCCAGCATCAGGGCCTTTAACCTGTGCAAGTGAAGGAGGCCTCACACTCAGGAGGACTCTCTTTTTGGAGTGTAATCTTCTGCAGTCATTGTCTTGACATTCTTAATTCAGTATTCGCATTTGTGTCTTGCAAGTGAACTCCAATAGGAAAATGAAGCATGCATCAGGGAAGTGGGTGCTTAGGGCTTTGGCTTAGATGCCACCATTGTGCCTCCCGCGAATGAGTCCTTAGCTGCCCACTCCTCACCCTGTGGTGTTCCAGGCCCTTGCCTTCCCCTCCCTGACCCCACACTGCAGCTGCTGTCCCCCTCTGCCAAGAGTAGCAATTTTGTGTTGGAAGGAGAAGGGATGTATTTTTCCCTCACCCTTGATGGGGACCAGGGTCAGGCTTGGGTCCATGCACCCTGATTTATCTTGGGTTAGGGAATATTGATGGGCATCTCTACTCTGGGTTCCTAGTGCCACAGGACATTGAGTGATTCCCTCATTCAAGTACCCAGGAGAAGTTACAATCTGTTGGGTGTTGTGCTCTGTCATAGGTGGGGGTGGTGGGCTTGTGAAAAGTGGAGACTGCCTTCTGTGTCTTGAGTCAGGTTATAGCATGTAGGTCCCGAGGGAGCAGGAGATTATAAAAAATAACAACACTACGACAGAAGGGCAGGCAGGGATGAACAGGGGGGACACAGAGGATTCTCACCCCATTTTTATGCTCATTCACCACACACTGTAGCCATATAAAGGATACATACATGCAAAGGATTTCCCTCCAATGAGGTTGCTGACCCTTCACCCCTGTTGGAGCAGCTTCCTGATCAGCCCCGACATTAGTGCCCACCTCCTCCCCCCTCCACCGAGGCAGCTTCTTCCTACTTGGTTCTGAGAGTATTTCATTAATGGAACCATAGTTTTCTCTCCATTATCTTAGAAATGTTGATCAACTGTCAAAACAAAATATGTGAAGACAGACCCACCTTAGTAAATAAGAATATCAACTCAATAATACGCCCTTCTCCTGGAGGAAGAATTATTAATTCTGTATTAAGAATTCTGTATTAATTCTACAATTAGCGTATGCTCCAGGTGCTAACCCAGGATGACAGGCTCTGAAGAAAGAGAATATTTCTTTTTTTTTTTTAAAGTAAAAGAAAGAGAAAATTTTATCCCACTTAATAGCCACAGATAAGAGATTCTAGAAAACTGAAAAAGCAAACTCTCTGCCATCCCTGTCAAATTCATATACATGAAAATTGCTTTGTGATTTTGAGATATGACACCAAAGGCACACTCTATGAAAGAAATAATTGATAAATGGGATTTTGTTAAATTTAAAAACTCCTGCTTTATAAAAGATCACGTCAGGAGATAGAAAAGACAAGCCACAGAGGAGAAAAAAAGTATTTGCAAGAGCTAATTATGATAAAGAACTATTATCCAAAATATACAAAAACATAAAATCCTTTTCTAAATAAGCCTGAGTACTTATTCTGATAATTGTCAGTAATCCCACTGTTTACATGCAATCCTCCAATTATTGCTTAAATAAAGGTAATAAAATTGCCAACACACACACGCACACACATATACACATATAAAAATGTATATATACACACATATATACGCACATATGTAAGTATGTAAACATACACAGAAAGAACTCTTAAAATTTAACAATAAGAACCCAAACAATCTGATTAATAAATGGGCCAAAGGCCTTAACAGATATCTCACCAAAGAGAAACAAAGATGACAAATAAGCATATGAATAAAAGCTCCATATCCCATGTTATCAGGAAAATGCAAATTAAAGCAACAATGAGACATCACTATGGCCCTATTAGAAGAGCCTGAATCCAGAACACTGGCCACACTCAATGCTGGTGAGGATGGGGAGCAACAGATTCACACTCATTGCTGGTGGGAGTGCACACTGGTGTAGACACTTTGGAAGATGGTTTGACAGTTTCTTACAAAACTAAATATTCTCTTGCCACTGGATCCAGCAATCGTCTACCCAAAGGAGTTGAAAATATATGTCCACACAAAAATCTGCACATAGATATTTATAGCAGCTCTATTTATAATTGCCCAAACTTGGACGCAACCAAGATATCTTTCAGCAGGTAAGTGGCTAAAAATAAACTATGGTACATGCAGAAAATAGAATATTCTTCAGTGCTAAAAAGAAATGAGCTATGAAGCCATAAAAATACACGGAAGAATCTTCAATGTATATTACTAAGAGAAAGAATCCAATATGAGAAGGCTGTATACTATATGATTCCAACTATATGACATTCTGTAAAGAGGCAAAATTATGGAGACATAAAAAATATTAGTGGTTACCGGGAGTTGGAAGGAGAGTGGAGGGATGCCTAGACAGAACACAAAGGACTCTGGAGGCACTGAAAATACTCCATATAATACTATAATGATGGATACATGTAATTATACATTTGCTCAAACCTACAGAATCTACAAAATTAAGAGTGAACCCTAAGGTAAACTAAGGACTTTGGTGATCATGATCTGTCTCTGTAGGTTCAATGATTATAGCCAATGTACCACTCCAGCAGAGGATGCTGATAATAGTGGAGGTGATGTGTGGGGCACAGAGTATACGGAAAATCTTCGTACCTTCATCTCAATTTTGCTATGAACTTAAACTTGCTGTAAAAAAACATCTTATAAAAAAGACCATGAATATTGAGAGAGAAACCATTAGGATTAGGGACAAGTTTTATTTTAGTACACTTAATGACACTTTTCTCCTGCTTTTTGAATAAGAGATTTCCGTGTTCATTTTGTACTGGGCCCACATATCAAACACAGCCAGAACTGTGTGTTGGTGTTAGCTTTGCAAACATTTTCTACCAGTCTATAGGATGTCTTTTCATTCTTTTAACACAGGCTTTTGAAGAGCAAAGATTTTAAATTTTGACGAAGTGGAATTTACCAATGTTTTTTCTTCAGTGGACTCTGCTTCTGGTAACATGTATAAGAACACTTATCTTGAGCCTGTTCATAGAGATGTTCTTCTATAACTTCTGCAAAAAGTTTTGTAGTTTTACAATTTACATTAAGAGATCTATGATCCAAACATTATAAGCAGTTTAATGTTTTTAATCTATATAATTTCTTTTAAAACAATTTGTTTAATTGTTTTGTTTTGTTTTGTTTTGTTTTGTTTTTATTGAGAGACAGAGAGAAACAGAGTATGAGCAAGGCAGGGGCAGAAAGAGAGGGAGACACAGAATCCGAAGCAGGCTCCAGACTCTGAGCTGTCAGCACAGAGCCCGATGCCGAGACTGACGCAGGGCTGGAGCTCGCTAACCATGAGATTATGACCTGAGCCAAAGTCAGATGCTTAACTGACTGAGCCACCCAGATGCCCCAAGCAAAGTAAAATGTCTGAATAATTCAGATTAAAAGGCTGGGCAAGAGCTAAAAAAGTTGTGTGCAGAATCATAAAGACATAAGAATATTTAAGCGATAAGAACCAAAGAACCTTAAGAAAAGAGAACCAAAAGGAACTAATATCCTAATATCTTGATTTGACAAGTTCGCCTAGTAAATTGGAAAGTAAGATTAAGTTTAAAGATAAGAAAAAATTTTACTGATTACACATTTAGAAGGAAGAAGACATTAGTACTTTCAGCTTAAGGTGTTGAGGCAACCACTGATGTTTGCAGCAAAGGCATATTAAGGTTGATTTGTAAAAGGACATTCAGTGAGAGAGAGCTTTAGGATAATTAATGATCTGTTACTAAGCATATTGTGAAAGAGAGTTCTGAGTCTTTTATACACAGGAGATAATTGATGAGTCCTTGTTTGTGTAAATAAGCTTTCAGAGAAGAGATATGGAAAAATGAGAGAGGAGTTGAGTTTTGTCGTATTACTGAATTGCAAGTATTGTAAAGCAAGGGAATAAAAAAAAAGTTTATCTCACCAAAAGCACTGCTTTGGCTTGGCATGCTTAAAATCTCCTTTTAGACTTTTTATATTGTTTTTCTCTCTTGTATTTCATGTTAACACAACAGTTAAACAAATGGCCACATATTTGTATTAGTATTTTTAAAATATGTACATGGCAGACAAGCCTGGCAATAAAGCACACATTTCATATAAAAGTAAAGAACTCAGTAAATAACCTTCCCTCAATCTTTATTGGTGAGAATGTACCCCATCATCAACTTTCTTTCCTCAAGTTAGATTTCACCATTTCTTTTAAATAGAAAATGGCGGTTTCTAAATTTACTACATTGTCCTTATGCTGCCCATGAATTCAAGGAAAGAGAATAGAAACTTCCTTGTTGCTGCACATTAAAAAAAGTTTATCTTCCTTAACATCTACAAAAACATAAATTTTACAGCAGCTACTGCTTTTCATCACACTCCATGATAACTGATCATTACACGTATCACTCTTCATTGACTAGATCTCATATGCCTTGCTTCTCCTCTCAAATTTCTGAAAACCCTAGAATCTCTTAATTCTGAGTTTTGAAAAAAATAAGAGAACAAAACCAAAGACACAAAAAATCGCATCCCACAATCTCGTCTCCCCATTCTTTTTGTCATTTTATGGTCTGATGTGTTTTCCCCTTCCTTCTCTATCCCTTTGTTTCAAAAAGCTGTAATTGTCTGCCCAGTGTAGATTACATTTTACATCTTGGATCAGAGAATGTGTGAAAGGAAATGGACAAGTTATAAATAACATGATTTGAATGTTTTATTCAATGCATACTTAAATAGGCAGCATCATTAACAACAATGATTGACAATAAGGCTGAATGCAAGAGCTATCCAAAAAGGGAGTGTTTGTCCCTGCAAAATAACAAGATGCTAGGCCATGGAAATATTCAAAGTTTAAAGTTTCACTTGGCAGGTTCGTACAGTCAAGGAATTAGACTTGCTGACTTCAGATCTGGCATCACCATAGAAGTTCACAATGTACACTGAAAAAGGGAAAGAGGAAGGAAGCTAGCACATGCACATTCTGACTACCGGAGAGGAGCTATGCTCATCCTGGAAGACATGTCTCATTGTTATTCTCATTGCTCAGAGGGGAAAACTGAAGCCAAAAATTTTAAGAAAATATCCTAAAATGTAACAGCATTTATTTTTTTATTTAACTAATTTTATTTTTTTTTCTTTTGAAGAGAGAGAGAGAGTACACAAGCAGGGGAGAGAGAGAAAGAGAGAGAATCTTAAGCAGACTCCATGCTCAGTGCAAAGCCCAATGCGGGGCTCCATCCTACAACCCAGGGATCGTGACTTGAGCTGAAATCAAGAGTCGGACTCTTAACCAAATGAGCCACCCAAGCACCCCTAATGCATCTTTTAAAGTCAGAGATTTGACTTAAATGAGATTTGGTGAACTATAAGCTTGAGAACTGAAGAGAATTAATATGTAATTAACCAAAGATACATATAAATGTCATGTTCAGGCAGAATTTATGAATTACATTAAATAGGAAAAAGGATAAAATGTAGAGTTTGATGGAAACTCAAATAAAAAGAAAAGCAATTAATAGTTAACATTACAGATATTTATTATATGCTAGAAACTCTTTTAAACTTTCCCTACCCACAATGCATTAAACCATCAAGAAACCCTACAGAGTACAAACTAATATTTTTCTCATTTTATGGTAAAGACAGTACGAAGAGGTCACAGAAAGGCCCACCTAGAGCCTAAGATTAGAAGCTGTGGGAACAGGAACCTCCAAAATCCATGTCCTGAACAGGATACCACACAGCCCTAGGAGAATTTACAGTGATAAGTGTGATTAGGAAATTGTGGAAAAGAGGTCAATTCATTTTTTATTCAACTTTAATCATGGCAATCTGGTAGATGCAACTGAGCTAAGACATTTGAAGTAAACATTTTGCTTCATTCTTGTTTGAATTCTTGAAATTTAAATGATATCCAAGGACTATTTTCCTACTCTTCTAGTCATAAAAAGTGTTTACTCACATGTGAAAAAGGATAATGTAGAAGAGGCTATCCTGATAAAAGGAAAAAGATCCTGATAAAAAATCATTTTAATTTGACAATTTTGACAACACAGAATTATTTTTGCAATTCTCCTTTGAACTTAATTATGAGGAAAATACTCAGTTACTACACACAAAAAAAAATAAACAACAACAACAAAAAAGGTGTCTTAGACAAACTGAGATATGAAATGAGGTTTCACAAAATTTATTTAAATGTTCTCTTTGATGAGGGAGCACAGGGCAAACCGAGGGCAAAATACGGGCTGGCACACCTTCCCCTCCCCAGGTGGGATCTGTGTGATATTCCTCAGAAACTCCTGGCTACCCAAGAACAAAGAAAGGTGGTTTAAGTGCTTACCATGGTAAAGCGGGAAACTAAGGCAAATGAGAAACTAAATTTCCTTACGGCCTACAGGCCACTGAGAAGTCCTTGAAGAGGGCAGAATGACCTCCCTCTAGGAGCTGCCTTGATGATGATACTTTGCTGGGGGCAAAAGAGAACCTTAGCTTAACATTATCCCAACCTTGAGGACCCTGTAAGTCTATTTCCTTTATCTCAACTCCCCCAAGATATATGCTGGCAATCATACTTCAAGTTTATGGTCTCCCCATATATATTTGAAGGGTCTCATGACTGAGGTTTTAATTAAACAGTAATAAATGGTGTTTCTCTAGCAATAGCTAGCCCCTCAAGGTCCTGGAAACCTTGCTTCCAAACTTCCTTAGAGACTTACTCTATCCCTAATCCCCTCCCAATCTGAGGGTATAGAATGAGTTACCCCGCATGACCCCAGGGCAGCGCTTCCTGCCTATGGGTCCTGTTCCCATGCTTTAATAAAATCACCTTTTTGCACCAAAGAAGTCTTCAAGAATTCTTTCTTAGCCATCGGCTCCAGGCCACCCCACCATCACCCCGAAACTTCATCATCTTGGTGTTTTTACACCAAAAGTCTTTCTTTCTGATTTGAGGGCAGCAAACTCTGGACCCACCAAACTTCAGGCTGATTACTTACCTTCTCTCCAAGTTTTCTTTTTATTTTTTTTAATCAATACAATAATAATTAACTACTGACTCTTTACTGAGTTGATGTAAGCACTAACTCCACTAAGATACGGCTTGTAAGAAAGCTCCAATAAACTCTACTGAAAACATTTTTCCTGGATTCTTCTCCTCATCTCATAAAAGATCTTTGGAAAAAGTTGATAGGACTGTGGGGAAGAGTTCAGATTCAGTCATGTCTCCTTCATCTCAGAAGCAAGCAGAATGAATTCACAAAGAAATGGTAGCAGAATTTCCTGGAAAATCTCCCAGGAAAGTGTGTCTGGGTCAGGGAAGCTACAACAAGGGCTTCAGGTCCTTGAAACTATTCATTGTGAATGACAGCTTTCTGATAGGTGTTATCAGCCATCAGATGAGTAATGGTCAACAGTTTCCAAAGTTTACAAGCTGGCAAAACCAAGGAACAAAGTTGAATTACAGTTCTTAAAGCTGAAAAGGCTCCAAGAGAATCAAGTGATGGCCTTATAATGAGAAACTGGGGAATCTTTGTTGTCAGTTTTGTAATGTTTGTTGCCAGTTTATAGTTCCACTTGCAGATTCCAAGGTGATCCCCACTTTATGAGACTATAAATGCTAAGCGTCTCAGTCTTTGATATGGCCACCTGGAGTCATTGACAATGGAATTATAGTGGAGAAGTACAGGCCATAAAAGCATCCTGCTTCTCAGATTCATTCAGTCAGCACATAATATCTATTCAAGGCACAATGTGAACAAAACATTGTGCTATATATATTTTGGGACAGTTACAGAAAGAAGAGCAGATACGAAACCTCTCCTTGAAAAGCTTAAACTTACGAAACAGAAAGCTACTCATAGATATGTCACAGAATTCCCACTCATGTTTAGCCTTACAAACACAAATTAAAAAAGCTGTTAAAATAAACTTACTACTGGAAGCTAATTAAAGAGATTGGCAAGCACAATAGGAATTGATTCAACTGGAGAGTATACCAACACTTTAAAGGCATTCATATTTATGAAAATCATTGTGTATACTTCATTAGTAATGCTTTCAAATTCCTCTATCTGGTTTATGTTATTTATATTAGCATACTTTTATAATAAAGTTAGTTTAGGGAAGAAAAATACAAACGTGAACTATAAGGAAACCATGTTTCTTTCCTGTGCACTAGCAATTTCTTCCAAGATTATTCATCAGAAGTATTCCTGAAGTAACTTTATTCCTTAACATTTATTTTTGAAAACTGTAACAAAACATCAAGTTATTGCTGAGTCTACTGCCATGATTTATGTGACTTTCATTTGTAATTTAATCTTTAATGGAACAATCATTTCTTATTCTCTTTTGTCATTCACTTAATTAAGTAACAGTACAAACCCACACATAAATTCAACTCAGGGCATATGTAGAAATTATAAGGCAATTACACATTCAAACTTACCAATGAGAAGATTTAAGCGAAAATATTCGTTTTGGAAAACTAACTGTTTACCATAGTACTGGGACATAGGTAATTTCTGATCTTAATTTCTAGATACCTTAAGAATTCCTTTATCCATAATTATATGCACTTTATTCAATTTAAAGTATCATATTCTGGATCGTATTTCCCTAAGTACCAAGATGTTTTAAATGAAAGAAATCTATAGAAAACTAAAGAGCTAATTTCAAACTATTTATATCAGCTAAGCCCTGGGAAAAGATCTTGTGGAAGTAAAGGGATGGAGTCATTGAGTTGTTATCACTTGCTGTGCTTAATACTCATTTAGAAACCTGCATTAATAATCAATAAGATGTAGCTCCAATAGTCAAATACATGTCACTCTTTTAAATTGATTAATATCTTAAGTCACTATGTAATAGGGGCAGTTTTTTTCTATTTCAGAAAGCAAAAAAAAATAATGAAATTTATATAACAGTCCTATGCTTAGATTTCTGAAGGAACAGAGGCATCCACGAGTGAACTAGCAATTACTAAAGTTAATTATACTTAATGTTAAAGAGTATAAGGGCTTAGTCAGTTAAAATATATTTACTGATCACTCAAAGAACCCATAAACCTAAAAGAGAAGAAAATGTGTGTAGATTGAAATGACATACCAAATCCAAGATGACTTAAGTTAAGAAAAAATACCTTTCTTGATCTCAAGCCTACAGCTCATTGGAATGAAATGGATATTGGGTAAATATAAAATCAATATAAATAATGTATCTGGCATTGTATTTTTATTATATGTATTTTTTTAGACATTAACTCTTGTCAATACATAAAAGCATACTGAGAGGTAATTCATTTCTCCCCGCTTCTCTTTTCTCCCTCCCCAATCATCTTCCTCTGTCCAGTTCATACTTTATGCTCTGGCCACAAGGAACAAGAATTTCCTTCTTCATACTCTCCCTTCTTCCTTCTTCCCTATGGGGCCAAAGGCAGGCTGCCCCAAGATGGATCACTCTGGAGTGAGTATTATTTTGAATTAAAGTAATCAAAATCCAGAAGATGCAGGAAAACCTCTCTTCTCTGTCCTCTACAGCCTAAATTTACATTGGAAAGGAGAGCCTGTACCGAGAAGAAAGCTCTTTTTTTTTTTAATGTTTCCTTATTTTTAAGAGAGAGAGAGGGAGAGAGACAGAGGGTGAGTGGGGGAGGGGAGGGGAGAGAGAAGACACAGAATCCTTAGCAGGCTCCAGGCTCTGAGTGGTCAGCACAGAGCCCGAGAGGTAGGGCTTCAACTCAGGAACCATGAAATCATGACCTGAGTGGAAGTCAGAAGCTTAACCTACTGAACCACCTAGACTTGAAGAAGAGAACTTTTAATGAAGACTCCCCTTTACTTCAGAAACTTCTTTGCAAACTAGAGCAACCTTTGTTTCTCAAACCATCTCTTTTCATTTTCCTGCTAATGGCCTTCCTCCCCTTCCAATCCACAGACTTACCCTTCTCCTTAACTGATATAAGCTTCATGTTGCCTCATTGACTTTGGAATGTCCTGTCTGTCTGGGTTCCCTGTAAATACACTATTAAATTTGATTTTCTCCTGTTAATCTGTCTCATGTCGATTTGATTAAGTCCAGCTAGAAGGATCTGAAGTGCAGAAGAGGGTCTTCCTCCCCAACAACCCAAAGGCAAAAGCACTGAATTACAAATTTACTAAATATCGATTTCATCAAATGATCAATTCAGTAAAATTATAAAACTCAGTATGTATCCATAAAAATAACATTCATATTGATATTCATTGAACGTACTAGTACTGAAAGAATTATATGCCTTATTAATAATAGGCACATTTGCCACAATGATTCTCTGGTGAATTGGCTTTTTGATAAATTGTTCTTTTTGACAACTGATCCTAATCAAATGGACTAAGATCCTGAAATGTATCCCTCCCTGTATGGGTTCCCCCAAATTTCTCCATCTGACTAATTTCTATACATCTTTTAAGAGGTGGCTTCTGTCTCACTGCTTTACTGGGAAATCATTTCAGTCCTCCAAAACTCCTCACATGGGTGCCCTGTGCTCACCCAGCTGAAGAAATGATTTCAGTAGAAGGAAAGGGTTGCAGAGTAGTCAATCCCAGTAGATTATAAGGTCCTTAAAAGAAACAACAGTATCTTACTCATTGTTGTAACTTGAGTTATACATTGAGCACATACCAGATGCTCAATATAGCATTTGGTGAAAGAATGAATATTCTTCAACCTTCCCAATGCCTGGTAAACCAAACAGATGTTCTGAATAAGTAAATGTCAGTAGCCACTCTTCTCAGTCTAGGCTCTCAACTTTTCAGATAATCTGGTTTCCTGGACTTTTTGGAAGTTAGTGGATCATGTAACTTCACCCCAGAGATTGCAGTTCATTTCTGTCATAAGTGGGCAGTCGACTCAAACAAGGACACTGTTGTTACAGGTAGGTGGGAGAGACATCGGTCCTTGTCTCAAGGAGTCAAAGAATGAATCCCATGGACCACAGTGAGCAAAGCGACAGAGTTTATTGAGCAAAAGAACAAAGGTCACAAGAGTGAGAGGGGTCCTGATTGGGTTGCCAGCAAGGATTTTTGTCTCTTTTTACTGGAACCTTGTCAGGAACTGGGAATAGTTTATGAGACTCCATTCATGGCACCTAGCATGGTGGGCAGGTCTGGAATGCATTTGTCCTGCCCTCAGCTATAGCTTTCCACCCGTATCTGCAGCTTGGGAAGGGAGCATGGTGGACACTTTGAGGAGTAAGAGAGCCAAGGGCTATTAAGGTGAGCCTTGAAGCTAGGTAGCTGCAGACCAGGCTGAAGCCACTGCTCCCTGCCTACTGGTAACCCTTTCCCTACTCAATCTGATTCCCGCATGTTAGCCTCTGGCATGTAGATTCCGAGTAGACTTGGAGCTTCATTTGAGTAGCTGAGCTAGGAGGAGATACAGAGTAAAAGGAGTAACTGTATATACTCTCTCTGGATTTGATACCAAGAAATCAAATCTATAGAGAAAGAAGAATGCTGCCTTGAAAGAGAAAGAGCAGCAAGAAAGACCAGGAGAGAGGGTAGGAAAAGAGAGAGTAATGTTGAAGAGTGGTACAGAGAGTGGGGGTGAGCAGAAGTGTTCCAGTGATTCCTGAAAACCACCTATTTTTTGGCCATACTCTTACAGGGATGATGAGGGAGCCAAGGCAAGCTGAGGGCAAAGCAGTAGCTAACACCCCCCACCCCAGGTGGGATATGTGTGACATTCCTCAGGCCCTCCTGGCTGCCCAAAACAAAAGAAAGGGAACAACCAGTAGTTAACTGGTAGAGATCATAACCATGCAGGATATGAGTCTCCATCAGTTTACAAATATCTTAGTAAATTATAAGAAAAGGACATCTTATCCAAAGCCTTACCTCCAGAAGGCCATTGACTCTGTTTCCTGGAGCCCTAACATCACCCTCCCCCCTATAATGATGCGGGGAACAAAGGCAAAAAGGAAATGGTAAATAAAATTAAATTTCTTTATAACCTACATCCCACTGACAAATACTTGAGGCAAACAGTGAGTATAATATTTCTCCAGGAACTCCCTAAAGTCTTAAAGTTAATGCTTTGCTAGAGGGAAATAATAACCGTAGCTTGACAATAGCTAGGCCTCCAGTATTTTAGGAGTCCTCTTTAGTTTATGAAAGCCCTTTTAGGAACCTCCCTTTTTCCTTACCTCCTTACCTCCCAGGTATATAATTAGTCACTCCCCACAACCCCAAGGCAGCTCTTTCTGTCTAGAGGTCCTGCCCCCATGCTTTAATAAAACCACCTTTTTACACCAAAGATGTCTTAAGAATTCTTTCTTGGGCATCAGCTTCGGACCCCCACCACCACCATTCAAAACCGCATCAGGGACATAACTGAATTCCTTGTACTAGAGTGTATAAGATCATTCAGTATACTTTCAGCAACCTTCTTCATCTCCTGTTTCCTTTCTAAATTTAGTTTGATTACTTTTAATTCAAACAAATGACTCCTGGCTCTGGCAACACAGACCTAAGCAATGTGTTCCATTCATAATTCTTCAATTTTCTCTGCCCTGGAAACACTCTTTTAGATATGACGTGATTATAGTTGCACAAACAGTAATTCTCCAGGATGCTGTGGCAACAGAGAAGACGAGAGGAGGGAGAGAGAATTCCAAGCTGGCTCCAAGCTGTCAGCACAGTTCAGTCTCATGAACCATAAAATTATGACCTGAGCCGAAATCAAGAGTCAGATGCTCAACAGCTGGGCCACCTAGGCACCCTGAGAACTTCTATTTTCTACTGCAAATACAGAAAATACCTGATAATCTCTAGTTCATTTATTCCCAGTGGACTGCCAAAGACAGAGGAAGAAGACAAGATGGGTAGAAGACAATAGTGGACCACCAAATACAGCATCACCCCACCTGCCCACCACAGCTTGGTCCTTGCTCTAACCATCTACCCATCCCTGTTCCACAAAAGAACAAAAACAACAAAACTTCTATACTTCCATATTTTCATGCCAACTTCTCCATTTCCATTTGCATATATCTTCCTGCAACGATTTTTAAATCAAGAAGATTGAAGGAAAAAAGAAATTGATTAGCTCAGATCAAGTGACTCTGATCCACCTGTTATAAGGTAATAAATTGTTGACCTTTTGGAAACACTTTAGTGATGTTTCACTTAAGGGAGTTTCTTTTCTTGGAACTAATAAGTCGCTAAAATGTCAGGATTTATTCCCACATCATTAAACAAATTAGCCTTAATATGCTTCTCTTTCGAGTGACTTTTTAAGTAAGTCAAAAAGGCCATTTCTAATGTCAATATAAACATGATTTAGGTAAGAAGAAGTAAAGGCAAACGAAAGCATATCTTAGGGTTAAGTAATGTATAAATGCTTGGTTTCTTTTTATAATTAGAAAAGTAAAATTAGAGTAAAGATGAAATTATAGATATATTTCGTATAGAACTATCTAAACTAAAAGCATTTATTTGTTCTCTTATTTACAGCCTTTCTGAGATGAAATCACTAAGTAATCTTAACTGTAAGACACTGGGCTAAGATGCACACCCAAATTAATTACATTAACTAAGTGAAAATAACATAAAATGTGTTAATTTGCAACCAGTGAAAGACTGTTTAAACATAATGATTAGAGTGCATTTATTTGGAGATTGTAAAAGGCTAACTAAAATTTTTCTTTTAGTTTCTGATAAATAAAACACAGGTTAATCTTTGGAAGTTTATAACTCACATTCTTTCCAGAAAGTTTCTTTCACATGGAAAGGACATTTCCCAAGGAATACATATAATTACAGGAAACTAGTCCCATAACAATACAATTGGTAAATTATGCTAATACCATAGTTTGGCTTGGTAATCGTAGTTGAAAAATATTTTCTTTTTTCCTTAATTTTTAAATATTTATTTATGTTTGAAAGAGAGAGAGCGAGCATGGAGGAGGGGTGGAGAGAGAGGGGACAGAGGATGTGAAGCAGGCTCTATGCTGACAGCAAAGGGTCTGATGCAGACTTGAACTCATGAACTATAAGATCATGACCTGAGCCAGTCGGACACTTAACTGAGCCATCCAGGAACTCCAAAAAGATATTTTCCATAAAAGGCTAGATAGTAAATCTTTTAGGCTATGTGGTCCACATACAGTTTCTGTTTCATATTCTTCTCTCCTTTTGTGTTTCCATTTGTTTGTTTTATTTAAAATCTTTAACAAATGTTAAAAGCATCCTTAGCTCATGACCAGTACAAAAACTCAAGTCACAGACCGTATTTGCTCATAGGGTATAGTATGTCGCTTTAAAGCAAAGGGTGATTAAGTTCCCAATATGTGTGAGTTCCTGGTTTTTAAAAATATTAATTTATGGCTTATCACTAACAAAGCAATGGGTAGGCGCTGTAGGTATCATGGTGATTCAGTCTTAGATCAAGTATTCAAAATTAATATGACTAATTAATTTTACTAAACCTATTGAACTATAATCCAAAGTAGACAGTGATGAATGTCATAAGAAAGCCCCAGGTGATTGATGTCGGACACATATTGTTCATTAGGTCACTATAACCCCAAAAAGTTTCAGAGGATAAATTTTCCATGGAGCAGATTCTGGTACTCATTAAGAAACACAGTCTCACCAGCACCCCAGAGATGACAAGTCTCAGGGAGAGTATGCTTATATCTTTGTGACCTGTGTATTCTTGCATTCTTAGGCAGATTTTTATGAGAAGTCAATTTATGAAGAAAAGTTTACTTATTTATCATGGAATTACAGGAACTAGTTTATTGAGTCAGGTTTTTCCATTCTTATTAACAAATCCATCAAACATGCATAAAAACTGGACAGTTCTGTGGGCCAAAGAGCAACTTTCTCTTGGACAGTGCTCAGGAACTTCTTGCCAGTTCTGTTCCTACGATGTTGTGCTATGATTCAGGCAAAACATATCCCTTCTAACTGATGCTTTTCCTTCCTTTGTCCCCTCTGACTCAATTATCCCCTCTAGCTCTTCAAGTTTAGATAATTACCTCTAAAACAGTTTAGATAAAGGTAAAAATGTGGTAGATATATACAATGGAATATTACTCAGCCACCAAAAATGATGATATCTTCCATTTACAATGATATGGATGGAACTAGAGTGTATTACGCTATGGGCAATATATCAGAGAAAGCCAAATAACAAATGACTTCACCCATACGTGGAATTTAAGAAACATACAGGTGAACAAAGGGGAAGGGATAGAAAATAAAATAAGATAAAATCAGAAACGGAGCCAAACCATAAGAGACTCTTAACTATAGAGAACAAACTAAGGGTTGATGGAGGGGTGTGGGTAGGGGGCTGGGCTAACTGGGTGATGGGTATTAAGGAGGGCACTTCTTGTGATGAGCACTAGATGTTGTATGTAAGTGATTGATCACTGAATTCTACTCCTGAAACCAATATTGTACTATATGTTAAGTAGAATTTAAATAAAAATTTAAAAAGTAAAATAGTAAACAAATAAACAATTTAGACATTTAAGTTGCATCTAACTTTAAGTAGAATAATCTCATTCTTGTCAAAATAATTTTTCTTATATTAAAGAACATAATTTTATTGACCAAATTTCATAATGTGATAAAAAATTTTAATAACAATTTTTGGTAGTCTCATAAATATAAACATTCATTCCGTTTATAATGTATGTTGGAGATTTTTATGACTATCTTGTCCTGCAACACTGCCTTCACAGATAACTTGCCTTGGAAATCCAGAGGAGGGACAGTCCCTTTCATTTTAAGTCATGGGAGGTTTAGAGGACATTTCTTGTTAAAGATAAGCAATATTGTTCATGGAGACCTAGAAGCGAAGAAATAGGGGTTTTAGGTAGAGGAAATTTTGAGCATTCACACAGATGTGAAAATGCAAGGTAAATATGTAGAGAATAAACAATATCCCATTTGGTTTATACCAAGTTCATAAAAGGAATGAGTATGTGGTTTGAGCTGGAAAACAGATTGGAAAGTATCATGGAAAAAGTTGACTATCACACAGTAAACAAACACTGCTTGCAGCTCACCAACCCATCCTTTCTTCCTTTAAAGCAACAGGTGGGTGACACTCCCCAATCATGGCCACGTGACTAAGATCCAGTCAATGAAAAGTGACTGGAAGTGATCTATGGCAACTCCAGGCCTGGCTTATAAAAGCCTCCATGTCTGATTCTTCATTCACTTTTGCCTTCTATGGCCATTTGGAAGTCATATATTAAAGATGGGTGAGTCGTAAAATCACCACTGGGAATAAAAGTACCTGCTGAGTAGAAGCATCTGTCTTGGATTTTCATCAATAAGAAAGAAACTTCTACTGTGTTAAACCACTTAGATTTTGCTATATACCTAACAAGAAAACCTAGCATTACCTTAACCTTTGGGTATTAATCTAAAGGTAATAAAAGAAAAACGTCAAAGGACAATGCAAGATAGACCAATTAGAAATATGTTGTAATATTTTCCAAGACAGTATACCCCACTCTCTGTTAATGATAGTAGAGATTATGAAATTGGAGAGGTAGAGGCAATTTTTCAAAAACTGCAAATGTAACATTAGAAATCCATCATCCATATAAAAGCTTGCTTTAATCACTTTTTCAGCTCCGTGCCATGCTTGGGTTATTCTCTGCTCTTTCTTTCCAATCCTATAATTCTCCCCAGTACACACTCTATATATTGCCATTCTATTATATACTATACAATGCTATACTTATGAAGTTTTCAGATGTTTTTAACACAAATAAATAAGTCCATTGGCCTCTGTTGTGAGTTGAATTATGTTCTACAAAAATCCATTAGTTAAAGTCCTAACTCCCAGTACCACAGAATGTGACCTTATTGAGAATTGGGTCATTGCAGAAGTGATTAGTCAAGATGATGTCATCCTGGAATAGAACAGTCGTTTGTTTTAATGTAGCTGGGATCTAGTTCAATCAGGCATGGTAAGGCTGACAGATGAGGAGGTTACTGCTAGGAAGAGAGGTTTTTATGCACAGTTCCCCAGAATTAAGAGATACAACATACCATGCAGAACCACATGGAGAAGCACCTGGGTCAGACAAAAGGTAGAAAGAGTGATGAAAAAGCATGTATCAAGTCTTTATTGTGGTTCTCATGGGAAGGAATGGGTAAGACAGGGGAACAGGCTGGCCAGATTTAGAATTGGCTAGTATGAATTATTTCTGTATGCTCCAGGGTGTAGAGGGCTGCCCCTAGGTGTCTGATGCCTGTCTCTGGGATGATTAGGGTAGAGGAATATTGCCTCCTAGAGTATAAAAGCGAGACAGAGAAAGTGGCTCAGAGTATGGGCTCTGGGTTTGGTTTGCATATTGAAGTTGTGCTTAAAGGCAAGTTATTTACTATCTCTAGAAATTAGCTAGCCTGCGAGGGTAGTCTGCAGGATTGGCAATGCCCCAAGATGTCAAGCCATGACAAAATACAGAAACAAACAAACAAACATGACTGAGAGAGACTCTGATTTCATATGACTGGTGTTCTTATAAAAAGGGACATTTTGGACAAAGACTCACACACACGGAGAGTACAGTGTGAAGATGAAGGCAGAGACCCAGGCAATGTTTCTACAAGAGAAGGAATGCCAAATGTTGTCAGCAAAACACCGGAGGTAGTTAAGAGGCATGGAACAGATTGTCCCCCAGAGTCCTAAGAATGAGGCGACCCTGTGGACATCCTGATCTCAGACTTCCAGCCTCTAGAAACATGAAACAATTTCTGTTTTTAACCACCAGGTTGAGGTAGGTTGTTACTCCAGTCCTAGCCAATAAATACAACCCCTAATATCTTCACACTACACTGCCATTCAGCAAACATTTATTTTACTCTTACCCTCTCAAATGGAGACACTGTGGAAAGTGTTGTAGGAGAAACAAGAGGGCCATGTAGTCCCTGCCCTCAGAGAGCCTATAATCTCAAAGGGGAGAGGAGGGATGCAGGCCCAAATCTTTCTTTTGAGGAAATTTCATTAAAAATTCAACAATTTTAACTTTAGAAACTCTTTTAAGAATGGCTGGGTCCCTGGAATCAGCACAATGAACTGAGTCCTAGATCAGATAACCACATTTCAAGGCCTGGAGCAGCAAACTCTGACTTCCGGGAGCTAAACTCATATACCTGAGCCTCGTGTTCTTCACCCATCATCACGAGGAGGCTGATGTCACCATTTCAGGATAGTCGGGGAAATCAGATGAGAGTGCTCTGAAGTCTAGATCGGGGATTATTATTCTAGCCTCTTACCAGCATTTTTGCTGCAATATGATACTTGTTTACTGAAGTGTTGGTTCTAGTATATTTGTTTAAAAACACTGCGGGCACACTATGGCCCTAGCTGCTCTATTTTTATAAACCATCTATTTTATTTTTTAGAGTTTTTATATTAATTTCAGTTAGTTAACATACGGTGTTCTATTACTTACAAGTACACAATATAGTACTTTGACGCTTCATACATCACCCAGTGCTCATCATAACACTTTACTCCCCACTGCTATTTAACTCATCTCTTCATCCCTCTCCACTCTGGTAACCATCAGTTTGTTCTCTAAAGTTAAAAGTCTGCTCCTTGGTTTTTTTTTTTTTTGTTTTTTTTTTAATTTTTCTTAACGTTTTTATTTTATTTTTGAGAGACATAGAGACAGAGTGTGAGCAAGGGAAGAGCAGAGGGAGAGGGAGACACAGAATCCGAAGCAGGCTCCAGGCTCTGAGCCATCAGCACAGAACCCGACGCGGGGCTCGAACTCACAGACCGTGAGATCATGACCTGAGCTGAAGTCGGCCGCCTAACCGACTGAGCCACCTAGGTGCCCCTGTTCTTTGGTTTCTCTCTCTCTCTCACATTTTTCTCCCTTTGCTTGTTTTACTTCTTAAATTCCACATATGAGTGACATCATACAATAATTCTTTCTCTGATTTATTTTGCTTATTACTCTCTAGTACCAACCATGTTGTTGCGAAAGGCAAGATGTCATTCTTTTTTTAATGGCTGAATAATATTCCATTCTGTATATACACCGCATCCTTTTTATCCATTCATCAGTTAATGGACACGTGGGCTGGTTCCACACCTTAGGCATTATAATTAATGATGCTATAAACATGGGGGCACATGTATCCCTTTGAATTAGTGTTCTCATATTCTTTAGGTAAATACCCAATACTGTAAACCATCTAATTTTAAATTAATATATGTTCCAAACACTTTTGGACCTTTATTTCTTAAAAGTACTTAATAAGACTGCCTGTCAAGGCACCTGGGTGGCTCAGTCAGTTAAGCATCCAACTTCGGTTCAGGTCATGATCTCACAGTTCGTGGGTTCCACTCCCTCACTGGGCTCTGTGCCGACAGCTCGGAGCCTGGAGCCTGCTTCAGATTCTGTCTTCCTCTCTCCCTGACCCTCCCCAGCTCATGCTCTGACTCTCCTTGTCTCTCTCAAAAATAAATAAAACATTTAAACATGTTTAGGGGCGCCTGGGTGGCGCATTTAGTTGAGAGTCTGACTTCGGCTCAGGTCATGATCTTGCAGTTAGTGAATTCGAGCCCTGCATCATTGGGCTCTGTGCTGACAGCTCAGAGCCTGGAGTCTGCTTCAGATTCTGTGTCTCCCTCTCGCTCTGCCCGTCCCCCGCTCGTGCTCTGTCTTTCTGTCCCTCAAAAATAAACATCAATTTTTTTTAAAGCCTAAAAAAATAAGATTGCCTTTCCTGGTCATATATTTTAGTTACTGAATAATTGTAATTAGACTAGAAAGATGGCCTCTTCTCCTGCTTCTGTGATTAGTAGAGCTCACGGTTTTAAATCCTGAGAAAATGTACCAAAGAAATGCCTATGTACGGTGACATTTGTGAAGCTGTCTGTTCACATACTTGTGGTAACAAGCACAATGTGGCCTAAACCCTGATGGGCAGTATAGTGTATATGAAACCAGAGGACCCTGATCTTGACCTGGCCGTATTCCAGCCATGTACTTTGAGAAAACTCTGATAGTGCTCTAGGTAAAATCAGGACCCAGCACTGCTGTAACAATGAGATGAGGGAATGGTGTATACCACTGCCTAGAACTATGCCTGCTTCACAGCAATTCTCGACCAAGTATGGAAATATTCAAAAAAATCGTCATGTTGAAGGAGTGATTTTTTTAATGTTTACTTATTTCTTTTTGAGACAGAGATTGAAAGAGAGAGAGCGAGCAGGAGAGGGACAGAGAGAAAGGGAGATAGAATCCCAAGCAGCTCTGTGCAATCAGCACAAAGCCTGATGCGGGGATCCGATCCACGGACCATAAGACCATGACCTGAGCCAAAACCAAGCATCAGACACTTAGCTAACTGAGCCGCCCAGGTGCCCCTAAAGAAGTCGTATTTAAAATATTTAACAACTAGGGCAGGGAGAGTTTTTTCTTTGCATATTAGCCATGCAGAATGAACTAAGTGGCTTACCTGTGACCCCTCAGGGGTACAAATATGAAATTCTTACAGCAGCACAAAACCCTTCTCCCACAAATGTGCACACTCAAAATGGGGGACCGGCTTTTATTTCAGGCTCCCTTCAGGTGCAACCGTAACTCCCAGAAGTGGAGACCCTTCTGTGGATTACTGCTTAAGTAGCCGTGAAGGCAATTATCAGTGACCTAATGCCTCTGGTAAGTGATTTTGGTCTTGATCTAACTACAGCAGTTAAGCAGCAGCTGGGGGAAAGCTCTACCTGCAGAGCCTAAAAAAGATGGTGGTAGCATCCAGATGATAAACTTATGTGATAAGTTATTTTCTCCTGTTTTATACAGACATGAAGTTTAATTCATTGAAAAACAGTATTTATTAACTCCATCTTGCTAGACACTGTATGAGGCACGGTGGCAAAGTGGTACATAAAATGGACACGGTCACTGTCCTAAAAGCACTGAAGATGCTGTGGTTTACCACATAACCAGTAGCCTAGGTATCTGAAAGTGCTTTGTGTCACCCAGAGACCTGCCTGTTCCTTCCTTTTTGTACATTCTTTTTTTGCTGTGGAATGTAACAACTTTCTACCACAACCCATGAGTGATTATCATTGGCTTCAGAGAGACACAATTTTAACATGTTGTGGTACATGAAGGTAACAGATAGGAATACAGCCATATTAAGTGCTGTTTTGGTGCTATGAAACCAGACATCCCATAATTCTTTTAACCTGTGAAGAAAACAAGCATAAGGTAGACATAAAAAAAGGATAATCAGCTTGCCTGTCTAGATGAACCAGAGTTGTGTCATAGAATACATGTTGGAAATACGATTAAAATAACAGTCCAAATTTCTACCAACCAACTAACAAATATTTATAGAGCCTTGATTCTAAATTCAAACATAAAAAGTAAGCATTTATGTGAAAGTGAATGCCTGGTTATATTTACCCATAAAATCATAACTCGATTCAAGGAAAATTTAATCCTACCATATAGATAAAAATATAGAAGTATGTCTGTGTCTGTCTGTCTCTGTGTCTCATATGTGTATATATAATACACCATACAGTGTCTACATCATATATGAATATTTATTCAATTATTATATTCGTGTGTAATTATTTATAGGCATTTTCAGAGAAGGAAGAGAATGGAGTGGAAATGAAGGACTCTAAAATGTTCCATCAAGAAAAGGAAGAGATTGCATTTTAAAATATTTTCCTCTCTAGGGAGGGTGAGCGTCTTCGGAGATAGCTGGGAAAGTGCCTAACGAACAACATCTGAACGAGAGGGCCAGAGCGGGTGAGACCGCTACCATCCAGCCCCTAAGCAGGGCTTTTGAAGAGAAGTTCGGTAGCAAACAGCAGCAATCCCCGCGCGCTGCTGGGACTGCACCAACCCGGTCCTGAGCCACTGGGACGCGCGCTGTGGCGGGGGGGGGGGGGGGGGGGGGATTGGCAGCGGGGACGCAGGCGGCGCCACCAGCCGAGCACCTCTAACCCCGGCACAGAACTTGAATATAGAATGATAATCATAAAACTAATGGCTGGCCTTGAAAAAAGCCTAGATGAATGCAAGCGGTCCCACGTGGCAGAGTTCAAGGACCTTAAAAACAGTCAGGAAGAATTAAAGAAGACATTGGAAGAAATACAGGGGAAACTGGAAGCAGTCACAGCACGGATTGAAGAGGTAGAGGAAAGAGTTAGTGCATTAGAAGACAAAATCATTGAAAAAGAGGAAGCAGATAAAAAGAGAGAGAAGCTGATCCAGGAACAGGAAAGGAGAATTCGAGAGCTGAGCGATGCACTCAAAAGAAACAATATCCGTATCATAGGAGTTCCAGAGGAAGAAGAGAGAGAGAAAGGAGTCGAAGGGGTTCTTGAACAAATCATTGCTGAGAACTTCCTCAACATGAGGAAGGAAACGGGCATGGAAATCCAAGAGGCACAGAGAACTCCCCTCAGACGTAACTTGAATAGACCTTCTGCACGGCATATCATAGTGAAGCTGGCAAAATACAAAGATAGGGAGAGAATCCTGAAAGCAGCTAGGGACAAAAGAACCCTAACATACAAAGGGAGACCTATAAGGGTAGTAGCAGACTTATCTACAGAAACTTGGCAAGCCAGAAAGGAATGGCAGGATATCTTCAATGTGATGAGCAAGAAGGACATGCAACCATGAATTCTGTATCCGGCTAGCCTGTCGTTCAGAATAGAAGGAGAGATCAAGGTTTTTCCCAACAAACAAAAACTGAAAGAATTTATCACAAATAAGCCAGCACTGCAAGAGATCCTGAGGGGCATTCTATGAAGACAAGGTTGCAAAGAACACAAACTGCCAGGGTCAGCCTTACAAACATGAAACTTACAGATAAAACAGTGACTGTAAGCCCATATTTTTCAATATTAACACTGAATGTAAATGGACTAAATGCGCCAATCAAAAGACACAGGATAACAGAATGGATTAAAAAACAAGACCCATCTATTTGCTGTCTTCAAGAAACTCATCTTAAACCGGAAGACACCTTCAGATTGAAAGTGAGGGGATGGAGAACTATCTACCATGCTACTGGAAGTCAGAAGAAAGCCAGAGTAGTCACACTTATATCAGACAAATTAGACTTTAAAATGAACGATGTAATAAGAGATGAGGAAGGACATTATATAATAGTCTCAGGGACCATCCAGCAGGAAGAGCTAACAATTGTAAATATCTACGCACCGAATTTGGGGGCACCCAAATTTGTAAAACAACTAATTACAAACATTAGCAACCTCATCGATAAAAATATCCTAATAGTAGGGGATCTCAACACTCCACTCTCAGCATTGGATAGATCCACAAAACAGAAAATCTCCGCAGAAACAACAACCCTGAATGACACATTAGGACAGATGGGCCTTACAGACATCTTTAGGGTCCTTCATCCAGAAGCAAAGGAATTTACGTTCTTCTCATCTGCACACGGTACATTTTCCAAGATAGACCACATTCTGGGGCACAGGGAAGCTCTGAATAAATATAAAAGAATTGAGATCATACCATGTACACTGTCAGACCACAATGCTTTGAAACTTGAAATCAACCACAGGAGAAAGCCTGGAAAATATCCAAGAGCATGGCGGCTAAGAAATAACCTACTAAAAGATGACTGGGTCAACCAAGCCATCAGAGAAGAAATTAAAAAATACATGGAAACAAATGAAAATGAAAATACAACAATCCAAACGCTCTGGGACGCAGCAAAGGCAGTCCTGAGAGGGAAATATATTGCAATCCAGGCCCATCTCAAGAAACAAGAAAAATCAATAACACAAATTCTAACAGCACGCCTAAAGGAACTAGAAGCAGATCAACTAAAACAACCCAAGCCCAGCAGAAAGAGAGAAATAACAAAGAGCAGAGCACAAAGTAACCATATGGAGACAGAAAAGGTAGTGGAACAGATCAATGAAACCAAAAGCTGGTTCTTTGAAAAAATAAACAAAATAGACAAACCTCTAGCCAGGCTTCTCAAAAAGAAAAGAGAGAGAACTCAAATAGATAAAATCGTGAATGAAAAGGGAGAAATTACAACCAATCCCTCAGAGATACAAGCAATCATCAGAGAATACTATGAAAAATTATATGCCACCAAACTTGGCAATCTGGAAGAAATGGACAGCTTCCTAAATAGCCACACGCTACTAAAACTCAAACGGGAAGAAATAGAAAATTTGAACAGACCCATAACTAGTGAAGAAATAGAATCAGTTATTAAAAACCTCCCAGCAAATAAAAGCCCTGGACCAGATGGCTTTCCTGCGGAATTTTACCAGACATTTAAAACAGAGTTAATTCCTATCCTCCTCAAGCTGTTCCAAAAAATTGAAACGGAAGGAAAACTCCCGGACTCATTCTATGAAGCCAGCATCACTTTGATTCCCAAACCAGATAGAGACCCAGCAAAGAAAGAAAATTACAGGCCAATATCCCTGATGAATATGGATGCAAAAATTCTCAACAAGATACTAGCAAATCGAATCCAACAGCATATAAAGAGAATTATCCACCATGATCAAGTAGGATTCATCCCTGGGTTGCAGGGATGGTTCAATATTCGCAAATCAATCAACGTGATACATCACATCAACAAAAGAAAAGATAAGAACCATATGATCCTGTCAATAGATGCAGAAAAAGCATTTGACAAAATACAGCACCCTTTCTTAATAAAAACTCTCGAGAAAGTCGGGATAGAAGGAACATACTTAAACATCATAAAAGCCATATATGAAAAGCCCACAGCTAATATCACCCTCAATGGGGAAAAATTGAAAGCCTTCCCCCTGAGATCAGGAACACGACAGGGGTGTCCGCTCTCGCCACTGCTATTTAACATAGTGCTGGAAGTCTTAGCATCAGCAATCAGACAACAAAACAAAATAAAAGGCATCAAGATTGGCAAGGAGGAAGTCAAACTTTCACTTTTTGCAGATGAAATGATGCTTTACATGGAAAACCGGACGGAATCCACCAAAAGCCTACTAGAACTGATTCATGATTTCAGCAAAGTTGCAGGATACAAAATCAATGTACAGAAATCGGTGGCATTTCTATACACCAACAATGAAGCAGCAGAAAGAGAAATAAAGAAGCTAATCCCTTTCACAATTGCACCAAAAACCATAAAATACTTAGGAATAAACCTAACCAAAGAGGTGAAAGACCTCTATACTGAAAACTATAAAAAACTTATGAAGGAAATTGAGGAAGACACAAGGAAATGGAAAAACATCCCATGCTCATGGATTGGAAGAATAAATATCGTCAAAATGGCAATACTACCCAAAGCAATCTACACATTCAATGCAATCCCAATCAAAATTGCACCAGCATTCTTCTCCAAGCTAGAGCAAACAATCCTAAAATTTGTATGGAACCACAAAAGACCTCGAATAGCCAAAATAATACTGAAGAATAAAACCAAGGCGGGAGGCATCACAATCCCAGACTTTAACCTCTACTACAAAGCGGTGGTCATCAAGACTGTATGGTATTGGCACAAAAACAGACACATAGACCAATGGAATAGAATAGAAAACTCAGAAATGGACCCGCAAGTATATGGCCAACTAATCTTTGACAAAGCGGGAAAATGTACCCAATGGAAAAAAGACAGCCTCTTTAACAAATGGTGCTGGGAGAATTGGACAGCAACATGCAAAAGAATGAAACTAGACCACTTTCTTACACCACTCACAAAAATAAATTCTAAATGGATAAAAGATCTGAATGTGAGACAGGAAACCGTCAAAATCCTAGAGGAGAAAGCAGGAAAAAGCCTCTTTGACCTAAGACGCACCAATTTCTTACTCGACACGTCTCCAAAGGCAAGGGAATTAAAAGCAAAGATGAACTATTGGGACCTCATCAAGATAAAAAGCTTATGCACAGCAAAGAAACAACCAACAAAACGAATAGGCAACCAACGGAATGGGAAAAGATCATCGCAAATGACATATCGGAAAAGGACTAATATCTAAAATTTATAAAGAACTTACCAAACTCCAAACCCGAAAAACAAACAACCCAGTGAAGAAATGGGCGGAAGATATGAATAGACACTTCTCCAAAGAGGACATTCAGATGGCCAATAGACACATGAAACGATGCTCAATGTCACTCATCATCAGGGAAATACAAATCAAAACCACACTGAGATACCACCTCACACCAGTCAGAGTGGCTAAAATGAACAAATCAGGAAACTATAGATGCTGGCGAGGATGTGGAGAAGTAGGCACCCTCCTACACTGTTGGTGGGAATGCAAACTGGTGCAGCCGCTCTGGAAAACGGTGTGGAGGTTCCTCAAAAAAATGAAAATAGAGCTACCCTATGATCCAGCAATAGCCCTGCTAGGAATCTACCCAAGAGACACAGGAATGCTGATGCATAGGAGCACGTGTACCCCAATGTTCATAGCAGCACTTTCGACAATAGCCAAATCATGGAAAGAGACCAAGTGCCTATCAACTGACGAATGGATAAAGAAGTTATGGTACTTATATACAATGGACTACTACGTGGCACTGAGAAAAAATGAAATCTGGCCATGTGTAGCCAGATGGATGGAACTGGAGGGTATTATGTTAAGTGAAATTAGTCAGTCAGAAAAAGACAGATACCATATGTTTCCACGAATAGGTGGACTTTGTGAGAGTAAGCAAAAACCAGGGGGAGGGGAAGAGGGGAAAGGAAAAAAAGACACAGAGAGGGAGGGAGATAAAACATAAGAGACTCTCAAAGACTAAGAAAAAAACTGAGGGTAAAGGGGATGAGGGAGGGGGGAGAGGGGGTGATGGGCATTAAAAAGGGCACATGTTGGGATGAACACTGGGTGTTATATGTAAACCAATTTGAACATAAACTATTATAAAATTTTAAAAAAATAAAAAAATAAAATAAAATATTTTCCTCTCTAAAATTAGCATGCCTATTTTGGAAAACTAAGGAAAAAAAAGTGTGTATGGATGAAAATTTAAATATATATAGTTTTGTTTATATGCTATCATTCATGCATAGATTCGCACTGCATAGGCAATATTACATTAGTTTCAACATAACTCCATACTTTGAATATTTAATTTCTGAGCTGTGTAAATGTTCCATGATTTTTTTTTTTAATTTTATTTTTGAGAGACATAGAGACAGAGTGTGAGCAAGGGGAGGGCAGAGAGAGAGGGAGACAGAGAATATGAAGCAGGCTCCAGGCTCTGAGCCGTCAGCACCAAGCCCGACGCGAGGCTCGAACTCACAGACCGTGAGATCATAACCTGAGCCGAAGTCGGCCGCTTAACCGAATGAGCCACCCAGGCGCCCCCCCATGATTATTTTTAAAACTCCTTGACTATTAGTTATTTCAAATGTAGATACATCCACTACTGTTATTTCCCAAGGATACAATCTTAGAAGAAATACAAGGCCAAGGGCTAAAATATTCTTGCCAAACTGTTTTCCAATAATATGTACCAATTTACAATACTCAGGTACAGTATAAATGTAAAATTATTACCAGTATTTCTTCAATAGTGATTTGGGGACCAATCTGATAAGTGGTACATTTCTTTAATTTGCAATGATTTTATTTCAAGGGAAGCTGATTTTCTTTTTCTTGTTTCACTGCCATTTGTGGCTCTTCTTTTGTGAACTGTCTCTTCCCATTATTTGCCCATTTTTTGAATGGAATATTTTGTTTATATTTATTTCCAAAAGCTTTTCGAATAACAGCAATATTATAATCTAATTTTTATGTTTATTTAGTTATTTCTCCACAGTTCTATTTGCCTTTTTAAATATTTTTATAGAAACAAAAATTTATATTTTGTCAAAGCTTGTGTCATTAAATTATTAACTTATTTGATTGTTTTCATATTAAAAATACTATTTCAAAACTTAATATTTGCCCTTATATTCTCCGTGTTTTTATGTCATTTTTGTTTTCTTTTACACTTCTATCTCTTCAAATAATCAGGAATTTTTATTTCTATACTAGTTACTGACTCAGCATCTTAAATTTTTACCAACCTGATAATTAATGGCTTTCAAGACTTTTTAAGTTTAATTTTTTGTCCAAAATTTCTATTTGTCCTTGGTGCAAGGCTTATTTGAATTATCTAGTCAGCTATAAACCAGACACCTCATTTTTTTCCATTAAAGAATAAAAATTGTTCTATAAATTGTGTCCATAAAAGTTGGAGGTTATTACTATAACCAAGAAGGCTAGTGTTCTCCTCAGATTGGCTCAACTTTGGACAAGTTTCTTCCTGATATTGGCCCCTTGCCTCACTTTTCTTAACAGCAGCTCCCCTTCTCCTACCGCTTGCCAGTTTTACAACTCAGGATAGTCTTTCCCAAGGTTTGGGAGCCATCTTTTTGAAATGGAAACATAAAGAAAATAGTCCCTCTATCTCCAAGTCTCCATGGGATGGTAGGAATCTAACTTAGGTAAGTGCCAATGAGCAAACATAGATGGCCCAGTCAGACTGACCAAACCCCCAGCCCCCCAGCAATGCCCTCCAGTATATTTCTATTAGTTCACTCCAGTGCTTCAAAACTGTCTCATCTTTGTTGCAGTGAGTTGAGGTCAATCTCCTTTTACTGTTGCAATAATCTTGACCTCCACTGCAACAGTATTGAATGAAATCTTCCTTGCCTATTTAACTCTGTATAGTAGAATTATTCTGTGCCATATACAAGTACAAAAAAGTTTACCTCATCTTTTTGACTCACTACAGAGAATTATTTTTGTGGCATAAATTTATCATAATTTAATAATTCCTCTTTTGCTGGACATTTCAAATGAATATTCTCAAAGCTTAAGTCACAAGCAATGCAAATCAATTAACATAACTCAGTCCAAGTATATGATAATGAGCTGGTACTTACTACAGCTGTTTTGGCTGAGAGAGATTGTTTTTTCCTGTTTTATATATCCTGGAAATATGAAAAAAATGCTATACTTTGTCAATTTCCTATAAATTCGGTAGAAATTTTCTAAAAAGTTACATCAGAAACATTATGCTCACCAGAGATCTCCTCTTCCAACGTTCTCCTAGCAATGTCTCAGATATTTTTAATCTTTAATTATATTCTACTTCAGAGCTCCCCCCTTCCATGTTTTCATGTGTATTCTAGTCAAGGGAATATAAACAACGTGAGAACTAGAAATCTAGAAACAGGAAAATTCACTTATATTCCGCCTCTTCCAAATGCGAGTCAATCATTTATCAGATTGCCCTGACACACCATTCATTTTACCATCTATTCTCAAGATAAAGCCCCAAAAGATCATTCTCAAATTTTACAGTTATTTTAACTTTTGAGAGAATAGATTGCATCTTATTAATAAAGTATACCTTATTAGATAGCACTACAAATCCATAATCTCTATCAGAAACCCTTAGGACTAGATATGTTTTGCTTTTCAGAAATTCAGAATATTTTGGATTTTATAAAGATAATGAGGTATATAAACCATGTATTATTTAATACTCTCAGCCCTTTCTAGAGCAATGACTCATAATTAAAACATTCTTTCAACTTTTTATTTAATTCTAGTTAGTTAACACACAGTGTAATATTAGTTTCTGGTATAATATAGTGATTTAACACTTCCATTAACACCTGGTGCTCATCACAAGTGCACTTGTTAGGATCCATGACGTATTTAACCCATCCCCTTCCCTCTCCCAGCCACCTCCTCTCTGGTAAACTCTCAGTTTGTTCTCTATAGTTGAGACTCTGTTTTTTTGGTTTACTTCTCTTTATCCCCTTGTTCATTTGCTTTATTTCTTAAATTCCACCTATGAGTGAAATCATAGGGATCTGTCTTCTTCTGATTGACATTTTTCACTTCGCATAATACTCTCTAGTTCCATCTACATCATTAGAAATGGCAAGATTTCATTTTTTGATGGCTGAGTAATATTCCATTGTATACATATACCAAAACTTGTTTGTCAATTCATCAGTCAATGGACACTTAGGCTGTTTCCATAATTTGGCTATTGTAAATATAACATAAATATTATATTTATAATATAAGTATTCTAAATATTTCTGCAGTAATATATGAATATTTACACTAAGCAGAATAAAGATTTTTAAATAATCTTGCATTAATTCAAAAACCGGTGTGCCATTGAGTACATTTTGGTTACAAACTGGTAATAATTACTTAGTTTCAGAAACATGCCTATTTTGGAATTGTAGATAAATGATTATGGACCTATATTCTATAGCCATTTTCCCAAATTAGAAACATGAGAGTCATTTTTTTATAATTTCTTCCTCTTTTCTTATAATATTCAACATGGTGGATTATTCCATTTCCTAGTTATTTTTTGAAATTATTCTATACTGTTACTGCCTTAATTTAGATGTTTGTTCCTTTTACCTGAACATTTGTGATTTCTTAAGTGTTAAATTTGCCTCTAATCTCCCCAATTTCAATCAGAATTTCATAGCAATAACTGCGAACATGACCATGTAAAACTGAACCAGAAGTATTGTCTTTCAATTGAAAACCATCAGTGGAATTCATCTTACATAAATAAAAGTCTTTGGTCATCAGAGCCTCTCCTCTATATTTATGTGTTTTTTTTCAACTACACATACTATTTAAAGGCATAATAATCTTAAACTTTTCCATATACACCAATTTTTTCATATCCCTGGACATTCACATATGTGGTTGTCTCCGTACAAAACTTCATTTTACCTCTCAATCACATAAGCTCTTATACACTCATTTAAAGTTTAGTTCCTGAAGCCCTTAACCATCCCTTTCTCCCCATACACTGCCCCTACTATCAACACTTCACTATTATTTTCTACTGTAGTACAATAGCTATTTGGAGGTTTATAATTTTTTTACAGAACTTAATTTGTAATATTTTTTCCATCACAAGTACAAATTATTTATATTTCATGTAGACATTATGAGGAAAATGCATTATTTTCCATTTTCCCTTAAGAAAGCACTGATTCTCACATAAACAAAGTAATCTCTAAAGAGAAGAAAAATAAATCTTGCACTTCTCTATGGGATAGCTTAATTTCTCCCAGAACACTGCAGCAATAGCATTAGTCAGAACTTAAATATTTATTCACCATGTCCTCTAGGTAGAAGAGACATGTGCATATGTGTAAATATATATACATACACACACAAGCATACACATGCCTACATACACACACGTGTGTGTGTATATATATATATATATATAACTACCCATACATGCATGTATACCCATACATATAAATACAGAATTTAAATGAATATATGGAATACATATTAATACATATATGGAAATCCATATTAAATATGTATTTAAATGAATATATGGAAATATATGGAATATTAGAATGACAACATTTTTCTTATTTTTTACTTTTTTTATACAAGTAGAAAAACTGTGAAAATGAATTTCATGTATTCATTGCCCACCTTCAAGAGTTATCAATTCATGGTTAATCATATTATATCTACATAGCCTTATAATACAGTTCGTCACCCTCTACCTCATTTATTTTGAAGCACTTCCCAGACATCGTAAAACCTGATTCATAAGTACGGCATTCTGTATGAAACATTGCTTTAGAATGCTAAGACAGAAAAATCTTCACTGATTTTAAAATTCATAGGGGCAATTTTGAAAATGATGGTTTAATTTTATTTTGCTTTATTTTATAGAGCTTTATAATCATTTCAGGGCTGAGAAGCAAATAGATTTCTTTGTAGCTGTGTGTTTTGATCTTTTTAATAAAAAAGACAACTCCGTTATTCTTTTTAACTTGTTAATATAGACATCTTAATGGCATATAGTCTGCAGGGCTGACAGTAACTAAATTACACAGCATATGCACCAAAAGCTAGTGTGAAGATTTTTAAAAATCTGAATTTAAATATAAATTAAATCATCTTGTGTGATTGGTTCAATTTAAGCTTTGGCTTCTTTACTCATCAAAGCTTCTAAGGTATCCATAAAAGACATATCTCCATGACCAAGTAGCCAAAGTGAATGCCCTCAATAAATACACAGAGAAACCATGGCTTATTAGGATCTTTTTCAAAACTTTTTATACAGAAGATTTCATTAACCACCCCCAACTCTGCTGACCATAATCTTCACCATATAGTTATCACCAGCCAGCCTCGAATTAAAAAAACAGAATTTTAAAAAGTATGGGATGACAGCCTAGTTAATGAACTAAATCTGTAACCACTTATTAAAGTCATCATAAAAATACAATAAGTTCTGACATCAAATATATTCAAATTAAGGGCTCTCAAGGGTAAAGGTCATTTCTTCATATATCTCCATAAGGACAATGACAGTAAAGATTGGGACACTCCGCTTCAGTTTGACTTTTGTGAAGCTCTAACTGAACTGGGCTTGCATACTGTGCAGGAGAATGCATTAGCTATGTGAACTTGGGCAAGCCGCTCACTGCTCTGAGCCTCAACCTCTTCATCTATAAAATGGAAATAACAACAACCTAGCTTTCATCGTCATTGTAAGAACAGATGAAAGAATGGATGTGAACGTGTTTTTGCAAATTATAAAGCTCTAAGTAAAATGTAAGGTTTTATATTTAGATTTAGGCAACTTAGAGTCTTCAGCAATTTAGAAGGATGCTGTGTTTTCCTACCAAAATAAGAAACACAGAGGACTTTTTAAAATGAAAATGAACACTTTAAGAGTGTTAAAGCCTTTGTTTTGTTTTGTTTTTTGTAATAGTGCTTATCTAAATACTCAGTGTTGATTTTATATAAACCAGTTAACACCACTCCTTTTCACGTGGGTTTGTTTTAATCATTTAGTAATCATCCCTAAAGTCTTCCTTAATATAATCATCCTTTTTCCAAACTCAATTCAGTTAGATAAGCCATTATTTTGATTTTTGAAAGATAATAAGACTTTAAATTTACCACTCCATAATTTCTAGTATAATATCAGTTAATGTTTTGAATATAAAAACTATGATAATTAACATCAATTCTCTGGTTTCTCATTACCCTTCCTCCAATTTTCATAAGCAAATATTTAGGTTTTAATCATAAATGTTCTCAGTTCACTAAAGGGAAATGAAAGCAAACACAAGTGAAGGAAACAATCAACAAAACTAAAAGGCAGCCTACATAATGGGAGAAGATATTTGCAAACGACATATCTGATAAAGGGTTAGTATCCAAACTCTATAAAGAGTTTATCAAACTCAACACCCAAAAAGCAAATAATAGTTAAGAAATGGGCAGAGACATGAAAAGACACTTTTCCAAAGAAGATACCCTAATAGCTAACAGACGCATGAATAGATGCTCAACATCACTCATCATCAGGGAAATACAAATCAGAACCACAATGAGCTACCATCTCACACCTTTCAGAATGGCTAAACTGAACAACACAAGAAACAACAGGTGTTGGTGAGGATTTGAAGAAAGGGGAACCCTCTTGCACCATTGATGGGATTATAAACTAGTACAGCTTCTCTGGAGAACATTATGGAGCTTCCTCAAGAAACTAAAAATAGAACTACCCTATGATCCAGCAATGGTACTATTCTGTATTAACCAAAAGGATACAAAATTATAGAATCAAAGGAATACATGCATCCCAATGTTTATAGCAGCAATATGAACAATCACCAAACTATGGAGAGAGCCCAAATGTCCATTGACTGAGAAATGGATAAGGAAGATGTGGTATATATGTATGTACACACACACACACACACACACACACACACACACACACTGGAATATCACTCAGCCATTAAAAAGAATGAAATCTTGCCATTTGCAATGACATGGATGGAACTAGAATGTATTATACTAAGTGAAATAAGTCAATCAGAGTAAAACAAATACCATATGATTTCACTCATGTTCAATACAAGAAACAAAACAGATGAACATACTGGAAGGGGAGGGACGAGAAGAGAGGGAAACAAACGACAAGAGACTCTTAATGATAGAGAAAAAAATACCAGTTGATGGAGAAAGGTAAGAGGGAGAGAGGCTAGATGGGTACTGAGGGCATTCGTTGTGATGAGCACTGGGCGTTATTTATAAGTGATAAATCACTGAATTCTACTCCTGAAACCAATAATGTCCCGTATGTTAACTAAAATTTAAATTTAAAAAATTATTGAGATTAAATAAATATATGAATAAATTTTCTCAGATCATCTGAAATCTAGGAGGGCCAATGAAAATCATGTGACAACTAACGAGAATTTTCATATGTTATGATTATTTTTTCATCATGCTTTCTATATCTGGATTGTTACAGAAATGGCTGGTGATTTTCATAGGTGTATGCCACAGTTTCTGGCAAGGTGAGTTACGATAAGCTATTGTGTAGTGTTTCAGAATGTAGGCTCTAAAGTTAAACAAATCTTTATTTCTGCACAGACACTTCCTGCTGAATGATGCAGCACTGATACATTAGTTAATTTTGTGGGGCCACAAATCCTTCCCTGGGATTTGGGATAATACTAGTGATTTTACTATAATATTGTTGTGAATTTAGATATGAATGGAAAGTATGTGGAAGGGTTCTTCATCATTAACAGAACATAATGTATTTAACATTAAAGAACAGTTTTATGAAAAGCACAATATATTCCAGCCACTTTGCTCAGCACCAAATATACTTTATTTTTTTAAATCAAACACCCAAGATAAAGAATCATAGATGTCCAAGAATATGTTAAGAGAAAATGAGGTGAATGAAAATTTTAACATGGAGTGTCTGTAGCTTAATAATTTTGGACTACTATTTGTAAAATTATAGGAGACACAATATATTTTCATGTAACCTAAAGTATCCCAACAATTTTACTGACTGATTCTTTACCATATGCCAACTTCGCTAGAATGCAGCCATGTGAACTCTGAGGCACTGCCTATTTTAGTCACCATTACACACTGCCTATCCCCAGCACCTGACACCTGCTTCAAAGAATGACCCCATGAACAGTGGTACAATGAATGAATGCACTTAAAAAATGAACAAAACCCTGCCATTCCAAGTACATGCAAGACATTGGCCTAAATATTTTGAGGCTCTAAGATAAACTGCAGATGAATTTGACTCTCAACAATATAATGAGAAGAAGAGATGTTCATAATAAGACAATAAAATATAAATAAGTACAATACAGGTAGATTTCAGAGGAGGGAACATTTCAACCATCAAAGAGAAAATGAAACAAAAGATTTTTCCTTTAATTTGTATTTTTAATATTACTGGAATAATAGTCACAAATATAATACTCTCCAGCTTAATACATTCCAGGTATATATTTTATTTGGTGAATGTTTAAAATATCTTAATTTAAATTTTATCAGTTGATGCATGTATTCTCCATTGTACTTCAAACTCTACCTCGCTATACTGTCATAACTTCAAGACAACTCAAGAGGTCTGACTGCCATTCTGACTCTGAAGGCATTGTGGGCAACCAGCATCTATTAAAGTTTTGGAGTGACTCACAAAGGGTAATTAGATGATAGCAGGCTCATGAAAAACACAGTTAAGGCACAGTGATGCACAAGCTGGAAACCCAAGAAAACACGACAAGGAAAATAAAAAGACATGGAAGATCAATGTCAGGAAGTCATGGCAAGATCCAATCAGAGATGAGCTATGCCTATTAAAGTGACCTCATTACTACCCACAGGTAGATGAAGCCTGGGACACTCTGGTGCCAGCAGGTTTGGGATACCCAATCACCATCTCAACAGCTGGGCCCTGCTCCTGCTGTAGGGCAATAAACTCTGTTCATCACCAAAAAGGAATGAATATATATTTCCGTGTCATCTATTTTTTTAATTAAAAAATTTTTAACATTTATTTGTTTTTGAGAGACAGAGACAGAGAGAGTAGGGGAGAGGCAGAGAAACAGGAAGACACGGAATTGGAAGTAGGCTCCAGGCTCTGAGTTGTCAGCACAGAGCCGGACACGGGGCTCAAACTCACAGACCACGAGATCATGACCTGAGCTGAACTCCGATGCTTAACCAACTGAGCCACCCAGGCACCCCTCCGTGTCATCTATTGTTGTCTAAAAACAAATACAGGGGCGCCTGGGTGGCTCAGTCGGTTGAGCGTCCGACTTCAGCTCAGGTCATGATCTCCCGGTCTGTAAGTTCGAGCCCCGTGTCGGGCTCTGTGCTGACAGCTCAGAGCCTGGAGCCTGCTTCATATTCTGTGTCTCCCTCTCTCTCTGCCCCTCCCCCACTCATGCTCTGTCTCTCTCTGTCTCAAAAATAAATAAACATTAAAAAAATTAAAAAAAAAACAAATACACACACGTGTATATATATATATGTGTATACACACACACACATATATATACATATATATATATATATATATACACACACACACACACATATATATTTTTTCACCAGAAAATCTGATCTTGATGTGATTTCTCTCACCATTTTATTCTCAAGAAAAGAGGTCTGATAGATAATCCAATTCCATTAACGATGGGGGTATATTTGTAATCACTGCTAAAATCATGTTCTGAAAGCTTTCTGTCATACTTTAATATATCTAAATTTTGATTTCATATTGTAATAATTTCCTCTCTTTGTTTTTTATATTAAAATAGTTCTGACTGAATAGCACATCCCTGTAGGAAAAGATGACATATACAAACTGGAATTTAATACTACAGTACGTAGCAGACACTTGCCATGCTCAATCCGGAACTTACCACACTTACTACTAATTATGTGCTATCCTGATGTGAGTAGCTGGACGACTACCAGTGCGAGCATTTCCTTCTAGAATATTTGGATTTAACACTCAAAAAACTACTTAACTGTAAATCTTGGTCACAGTTCTAACTCTGAGGGAAGCCAAATTGAGATAGTAATATCAACTCTTCACAATCATCTCAGATGTAGAAAGAATCTGCCAGAACTTATACAAATGTGATCTTGTTCATCTTTATCAAATGATCTTTGTCTGTTATAGTAACACATTCAGCGTGTTTAGCTCAGCTAAAATGACTTCTGCACATACACCAGTGTTCAGTAGTTTCTATTGTATATGAAAGAGCAGGGGAAGGGTTCTTTAAACCACTCCTTGTATTTTAACCCACCTCTGATTCCTATTGAAATTAAACCCTGCTGACTACTTCCATATGCAAAGTTATTGTACCTTCGCTGCAGGATCCAACATGAAAAGAAACTATAAGTGGAATAGAATCGTAACTTATCTCTCCGAAAGTAAATGGAAGTGAAAAAAAGTTATTTAAGTATTGTTCATTTTGTATTGATGCTCCCTTTTCTAAGTCTGATCCTATATAAAGAAAAGAAAAAAAAACACCTCACTTCCTTTTATAACAGTATTCACTTTTACCACAGCTGGACACAAAATTTATAAGCAAGCTCTCAGCAGCGATAAAGGTGCTTAGAAGCACAGAGCCCCAGCATGACAGGCCAAGAAATCTTAGAATCATACACAGACAATAGGAAAGACTGTCACTTGAGAAGACTACACAGCACAAGGGAAGAGAGCTCAGCAGAAATTAGGTGGGGATTCCTGATTACTATTTTCTACAAAAGTTATCTTCCATCAAAACTTATCTTCCAAAGCTCAACTGTTTTGTTCTCCCATCTACAGGTGAAAACAGTTTGAAGTTGTGAAAACAGTAACCTTGCCAATACATGTTTTATAATTACTCTTTGTTTGTTTGTGACTGAAGCTCCCAAGCAAAACATGATTTTCATTTATGTGATTTGTTATGATTTTCTTTCCCTAGGCAAGCTTTCGACCGTTGCCTCTTTCAAAGTCTAGGTCACCATCTATACCGTCTTCTCCACATGTCACTCAGGTTTTATTTCCATCACACTTTTCTTACCCTCTTCTCTTGTCATGTTTTTCTTTCTACTTCATCTGTCATTTTATTATATAGTACTAGTTAATATCTGTATTCTCTCCCGTCTAATAGAGCAATGCTGACAACTCCAAAGACCTTAATATTCTCTTAATTTAATCTTCTCACATACTTAATCATATCTTTGAGCTCATTCTTCCTTGACATCTTTCTGTTTGCAAAGGCCAAGATGTAGAGGTATAAGCCAGATCTATGCATCTATGCATCCAGATCAGTGTGATTTCAAGCACATCAGCATATTGTGGTAGCTTGCTAGAAATGCAAATTCTTTTGCCCAACCCAGACCTACTGAATCAGAACCTACATTTAATAAGATCTCACATTATTCATATGTAGCTTAAATCTTGACAATTCTTAATACAGGTAATACAGATGGCAATAAGCAGAATTTATGGCTGTTAAAATTTTTACACTAGGGGACTTCATTACTGGATCAGGGTCAAGCGCTACAGCAGAAATGGTAAATATTTACATAAAAAGAAAAAAAAAGCATACAACCACAGGGTATCCTGGGAGCTCCAAATTAAAGAAAAGGAAGGGAGTAGAATGCAAGGCGCATGGGATTTTTCTGAGGAAGTGCATGTGATTCCAATTACTCAGTTCTAGTGGGCCTTCAGAGAATTCTAGTCTAACCCAGGAAAAGCATCAATCATCAAAGGACCCCATCTGAAAGACACGACACATTGGTGCCTCATTTATGGAACATGAGATTCACCCAAGACTGAATGGATTGGATGTTTCCAACATTCTCCACTGTTGTTCCCTCGTTCCATTTCCCCTTTTATCCTTTCATCCATCGACTTATTGAACTTCCCTTTCCCCTTAATCTAGATCCCAGAATTAGTGTTTTAATTGTAATTATTTTATTAAATATAACTGACATACGCTGTTATATTAATTTCAGGGATACAATACATTTAGTCAACAATTCTGTGTATTCCTTAAAGCTCACCATGGTAAGTATAATGACCATCTATCACCATACGATGTTATTACAATATTATTGACTATATCCCCCATGTTGTATTTTATCTCCCCGACTTGCTTATTTTATAACTGGAAGTTTGTACTTCTCAATCCCCTTTATTTTTCCCATCCCCTACCCACCTGCCCTATGGCAACCACCAGTTTGTTCTCCTTATTTAAAAACCTATTTCCTTTATTGTTGAGTTGTTCATTTGTTTTGTTTTTTAGATTCTACGTGTAAGTGAAATCATATGCTATTCATCTTTCTCTGTCAATTTCACTTAGAATACCCTAGAGGTCCTCCATGTTGTTGCAAATGACAGGTTCTCATTCTTCTTTTTATGGCTGAGCAATATTCATATATATATATATATATATACATATATATATATACACACACACACACACATACAGATAAACATGTATACACATATATTATATATATATATATATATATTCCTATATATATACCACCTCCTCTTTATACATTCATCTATTGATAGACATTTGGGTTGCTTCCATATCTTGAGAAAAAGAAATTGTAATGCACTGTGAGTGGAAGTGTAAATTGGTGCAACCACTACAGAAAATAGTATGGAGCTTCCTCAAAAAATTAAAAATAGAAATACCATATGACACGGTAATTACACTAGTGGGTATTTACTGCCCCCTCCAATGAAAACACTGATTTGGAAAGATACATGCAAATTTATGTTTATTGCAGCATTATTTACAATAACCAGAGTTAGTGTTTTAAATGATGCTTCCTTGCAGGATAAAACCCTTCACTTTCTTGACCTCATGCCCTACTCATTGTTCAATACCCAAATACCAGATCATCTATGATTGTGATTTCTCTTCTTTTTGAATGTTGCTAGAATAAGTAAAAAAAATATGCTGAGTATATGAGAGAAGTCATGAGCTGATTCCATGTGCCATGCTGATAAAATACATGCCTTTTCCTCAAATTTTCAACTCCAACTCTGTATCTCTAACTCTCAGATAATGGCTATCGTTTTTATAAAGAAAACCTAGACCAACTGAAGTGCATTTTCACCATATCTTCTCTCTACCATAATTCCTGACATATTCTTTATATCTTGAAAATTTCATTTTAACTAGAATACCTTTTTAGTTTACCTTATCTCCTTCACTTTGGTTAAAGAAATATTTTTTCCTGTTTTTTGTTTTATTCTTTTTAATTCTAAGGCTAAATTACCTGCTTGTACTCTCATTTTATGGCCTTTTTCCTTTTATAACCCATAGTCCTCTAGGAATATTTTAAACAAATGATTTCCTTTTTAGTATTCTCTATTTGGCTTCTCTATGAGTCCTTTCATCTGTTCACAAACACTCTCAGATTTTTGCTATCTGAAAAATAAGACATTTATCCATATTTCTCTCTTATGGTATTTACCTTACCTTACTAATAAAACTGTTCAAAAACATATTCAACTACTCACCAAAAGAGGGAATGCAGTACTGATACATACAACATGAATGAATCTCAATATCATGCTGAGTGCAAAAGACCAGACACAAAAGATTATGTACGAGAGACTGCACTTACAAGAAATTCTAGAAAAGACAAATCTAATCTCTAATGAAGGAATGCAGATCAGTAGTTGCCTGGGGCAGCAAGTCAGGGGGTGAATTGAGAGGGATCATAAAATAACTTTGTGGAACAATGAAAATATTCTATATCTTTATTGTGGTGGTATGTATAAATTCATCAAAACTCATCGAAATGCATACTTATAACTGGTACATATTACTGCATGTCATTAATACTTCAATAAGGCTGTTTGTAAAATACTCCCTAGTTATTATGTATATGACCTTGAAATTAGATTATTAACCCCCAAGACATGTGGCTTCTGCTCACACCACTTCAATGAAACTATTGCAGTGTACAAAGATAACTTTCTCTTTTTTCAATTTCCAGGGAGAAAGGGCTTATTATCTTGCTACTTATTTAAACATCCCTTCCTCATCTCTTCCCCTAAATCTTTCTCCTCCTTTCTTATTCTGACATTTGGAAGCAATTTAATGGTTGCCCACTGACAAACCAGTCTAAGAATAGGTGAAGACGGTGGCGTAGGAGGATCCACATGAGTTTCAATGCAGTGAATGTGGTGAATGAGTTGGATTACATGCAGTAATGCAGTGAATGAAAGTGGCTGGAAGACTGGCAGAACAGATCTTCCACAGCTAAAGACATAAAAAGAAGGCCACACACAAGGAATCAAACCCCAACACACGAGGTTGGATGAAATAGTCACAAGTAAAACAGGCATGCGGGAACAAGGGAGTCAAGCCCCACATTTGGAAACCTTGGCCCTGAGGACTCGCACCAAGTAGAGAAGCCACCATAATGTTTTTAAAAATGGAGGGCACCTGGGTGGCTCAGTCGGTTGGGAGTCTGACTTCAGCTCAGATCACGATCTCGCTTACAGGTTCGAGCCCCACGTCAGGCTGTGCTAACAGCTCAGACCCTGGAGCCTGCTTTGGATTCTGTGTCTCCTTCTCTCTCCCGCTCACACTCTGTCTCTCTCTCTCAAAATAAATAAGCATTAAATTTTTTTTTAAAAAATGGCAGGCTTAATTCTGGAGAGAGTCAGGGCAACTGAGTCTCTGTTCTTAACGGGTCAACAGGCTGTATTACTCACCCTGAGACTGAACACAGAAACAGCAGCTTATAAAGTGCCTGAAGTATGTGAAAGGTAGATTTATTCCTAGTTTTAGGACCTGCGTGAGAGTGTTTCTTCAGGAACAGAAGCACTAGCAGGCGCATTTTTCTTGCCTTCTTTCAACCTAGCTGACCAGACACTTTTAAGAGGCAGTTATAATTCCTTCCATCTACCTTGTTAATATTGCTTTCCTTGCCCCAGCATTTCCTTGCAGAATGACCCCACCCAGAATGCAGCCGTGGCGCCCCTGTAAAGTGACTCCCACCCCTTCTCACCCAGTGGGCAGCCTTAGTCGGGACCACCATCCCCCAACCAGAGCCAACTATTGCAGTGCCCCACCTGACAGCCATTCCCGGTCAGGACTGGTGGCCCTCCAGAGGGACTCTTGCTCTGGAGAAGGGGGACCTATCCCTATCACTAGCCTATCTGCAGTAGCTACAGCAAGAGCCTCTTAGCTGCACCGGTAGCTAGTCCCACCCACTAGTGCACACTCAGCAGCTATAGCCAGGCCTCTCTGCCAGCTGCATGGGGCAAACCCTTCCTACCAGTGCCCCTGCAATGCTCATGGCCAGTCACTGCTAATAGTCAGGCTGAGGGCCAGCCACACCCACCAAGACACCAGTGGCAATTGCAACCCATTCCAACAAGACATGCAGCCCACATAACAGACATCCTTGGAGGATCTGGTTTTGATGACCAAAGGAGATTGTCCTATAGGCTCCACATAACCTGCTACACAAGACCGCTACCTGCAAGCCCAGGAGTCATAGCCAATTGAGGAACCAGCAGAAAGAGATATTGAGAAAAAAGTCCCATCTATAACTGCATCAACAGTAATAAAATATCTAGGAATAAATTTAACTAAGGAGGTGAAAGACCTGGACTCTGAAAACTCTAAGACACTGATGAAAGAAATTGAAGACAACACAAATGAGAAGATAAATCATCTTCATGGATTAGAAGAATAATATTAAAATGTCCATACTACCTAAAGCACTCAACAGATTCAATGATATCCCTATCAAAATACTAATAGTAATTTTCACAGAACCTGAAAAAATAATCTTAAAAATTTATGGAGCCACAACATGCCATGAATAGCCAAAGCAATTTTGAGAAAGAAAAGTAAAGCTAGAGGTACCACAATCTCAGATTTCAAACCATATTACAAACCTATAGAAATAAAAAAAGTATGTTATTGGCACAAAAATAGACACAAAGATCCACAGAACAGAGTAAGGAGCCAAGGAAACAATAATACAATGAGGAAAAGACAGTCTCCTCAACAAATGGTGTTGGGGACGAGACAGCTAAATTCAAAAGGATGAAATTCTGTCTTTTGCCATACACAAAATGAACTCAAAATGGAGTAAATATCTAAATGTAAGCCTTGAAACCATAAAATTTTTAAAACATAGGCAGTACTTGGTCATAAGTCTTAGCAATTTTTTTTCTGAATCTGTCTCCCTACACAAGGGAAACAAAGGCAAAAATAAACAATTTGGAACTACAACAAACTAAAAATCTTCTGCAAACCAAATGAAACCATTGACAAAGGGAGAAGATGAATGGAGAAGATATTTCCAAGTGATATAACCAGTAAGGAGTTAATATACAAAATATACGATAAAATTATGCAATATCAAAAAAACCAATAACCTGATTAAAAAATGAGCAGGACACCTGATGAGAAATTTTTCCAAATAAGACATACAGATGAACAGAGACATATGAAAAGGCCATCAATATCACTAATTATCAGAGAAATGCAAATCAAAACCATAAGTTATCACCTCATATCAGTCAGAATGGCTAATATCAAAAAGAGTTGTTGAGGATGTGGAAAAAAAGGAACAGTTATGCACTGCTGGTGAGAATGCAAATTGGTGCCACCACCATAAACAACAGGTTTTTCAAAATAATTAAAAATAGAACTACCATATGATCCAGCAATTCCACTCCTGGATCCTGGAAACACTCTCGCACATGTCCTAATTATCTAAAGAAAATTATAACACTAATTTGAAAAGATACACACTCACCTATGTTTACTGCAGCATATATTTACAATAGCCAAGATATGGAAGCAACCTAAATTTCCATTGACAGATGAATGGATAAAGAAGATGTAATATAAATATACAATGGTATATTATTCAGTCATAAAAAAGAAGAATGGAATCCTGCCATTTGCCTCAACACAAATGGACCTACAGGGTATTATGCTCAATGAAATAAGTTAGAAAAAATAAATACCACATCATTTCACTCATACATGAATTCTAAACAACAAAACAAACAAAATACAGAAAGAGACTCATAAATGGAGAGAACAAACAGGTGTTGCCAGAGGGGAGGTTGATGAGGGGATAGGAGAAATAGGTGAAGAAGATTAAGTGGTACAAAGTTCCACTTAAATAAGTGAGTCACAGGAGTGAAAAGTACAAGAATGGAATATAGTCAATTGTACTGTAATAACTTTGGTGACAGAGAGTAGCTATACTTAATGTGGTGAGCATTTTGTAATGTATACAACTGTCGATCATTATGTTTCTATGAAATTAATATATGTCAACTATACTTCAGTCAAGATTTAAAAAATAAATAGTAAAAACAACAGACAAAAACTATTGCCTCACTCATTACCATATCTCCTAAAGCTTCATTAACCTCTCCTTTGTGATGAGATCAAACTCTACATTCTCCTGCCTCCTAACATGTACCCAATACTTCCACCTCCAAGTCCACATATTTAAAACCAAATCCACTCTCCAATCTAAAGCCAGCCACTCCTAACTTTGTCAACAATTTTATAGGTATTCAAATTAAAAATTTCAAAATAATTTTATTTGCACCTATTTACATGAAACATCCACCACGTATGTAAATACATTATCGGTACTGACTTTCAAATTCAGATTTTACTCTCCACTCCCATTACATTTTTCTGAACTCAGTCCTTTATCTGCTGCCTTATCAATACAACTCTTTCTCTTCAGAACTCCCATTTTAAATTTCATCTCCTCAAAGCATTCTATTTACTGCTTTTGGGTTTATTGCCTGAAATGCATTGTGTTGGTTGCTCCACTTAGCAGCTCAATAAACTATAAAGATCATACCTTTTGGTCAATGCCTTTTAAAGAGAGTCTCAAATCTTTAGGCCTTGGAAATCTCTTCCTCTGCAGACTTACTAAATTCTATCCTCAAATCCAATTCACACATTTCACTAGCCTGAAAGATTCACTGCTTTCCAAAAATTCCCTGAAGTTTTTCACTCCTGAACTTGTTTTATTCTTCTCTTTAACTGAAAGTATCCCACCGTAATCTTAGCCTGCAGATGTCTTGTGATGACTATCAATGCCTTGATGACACAGCAAGTGGCAAAATCTTTGGAATTATTTTATTTAAGTTGCTTAAGGGGAACATCTCCTACATGTTTATAAATTATTTAGTTTATAACAAATATTTATCAGTTATATACTCTTGTATTATAATGATTTGAACAAATATGTGTGTCAGTTTTTCAGACTATATTTTTTCTGAATGGAAATGGTATGAAATATATCTCTGTACCTGAGTGCTTACCTGGTCCTGCTCACTGTGGGTTCTTAGTAAAAATGGCAACTCAATATTTCACCACCTATCCTATGTTAAAATGTCATTAATTATCAAATAATGTATTTGGGGCTATTTTGATACCAAGACAGGCCAAATATCTTTAAGAAAACATGTTAGTGGCACCATTTAAGTAAATACAAATTTTCTTCATTATGTGTATCAAATCTCAACTACCAATCCGAGGATTTTTTTTCCTGTTTTTTTTTAATAATAGTTTATTTTCAAATTGGTTTACATATAACACCCAGTGTTCATCCCAACACGTGCCCTCTTTAATGCCCGTCACCCCCTCTCCCCCCTCCCTCACCTCCGTCACCCTCAGATTGTTCTTAGTCTTTGAGAGTCTCTTATGTTTTATCTCCCTCCCTCTCTGTGTCTTTTTTTCCTTTCCCCTCTTCCCCTCCCCCTGGTTTTTGCTTAGTCTCACAAAGTCCACCTATTCGTGGAAACATATGGTATCTGTCTTATTCTGACTGACTTATTTCACTTAACATAATACCCTCCAGTTCCATCCATGTTGCTACACATGGCCAGATTTCATTTTTTCTCATTGCCATGTAGTAGTCCATTGTATATATGTGCCACAACTTCTTTATCCATTCGTCAGTTGATGGGCACTTGGTCTGCTTCCATGATTTGGCTATTGTCGAAAGTGCTGCTATGAACATTGGGGTACACGTGCCCCTATGCATCAGCATTCCTGTGTCTCTTGGGTAGATACCAATCCCAGGATTTTGAATGGTGTCACGATGGTGCCACCAAGGCATGAGTCAACTTTTGGTAAAAGAACCTCCAGTAGATTAAGGACAATATCTACATATGTATGGGATTGTGTGTGTGTGTGTGTGTGTGTGTGTGTGTGTGTGTGTGTGAATCTGTAAGAATCTAACATAAAAATAAGTTGTTTTTATAAGAACCCAGAATTTTACCTTCAACCAAACTCATATCTGTGCCTTTCACATATTTTACTATCAATGCACTGTCTTCTCAAAAGGAGTGAATACTTTGATTTTAAAGATGTTTATTCATGTTTAACTAGAACAAAAATTTAAATGTGAAAGATAAACCTGGAAGAAATGAAATGTGAATTTGTTTGCAATCTTAGTGAGATGGAAATTAAGGCTAATTACTAGGAAGGAAAGGAGGAAAGATGATATTCATTTTAACGTGGCAAAACATTCAGAAGCCATAAAACAAAAAGACGGTTTATAACTGAAATCTTAGAATGTTCAAAAATGTCCCCAAACAATGTAAAAGTGACAACTGGAGATGAAATATGCAACTCTTCTGCTGAACAGAAAGTTTTCTTAATGTTTAAAGGTAGTTAAGTCAAAAGACAATGGCCAAGTGATGTGAGTAGGCAATCCCTTAAAAAAGAGAGAAATAACAAGTAAACATAAAAATATGTTCAATCACACTCAGAGTCAAAAACTGGAAATCAAAACATTTTGCACTTATCCCCTTATCAAAGATTAATATGCTTAAAAACACACTGTGCTTAAGAACAAGAGGAAACAGAATTTCACACATAATCTTGAGGGAGTACAAATTGGTACAATATCATTGAAAGTTAAGATGAAAATATCCATTAAAATAAGTGCCTACTATAATGTCTGGCAAACAAGAAGTGGAATATACGTATTGGTGAATTAAAATTCAAAACTGCATATGCTATTTTTAAAGGTTTTAATTTATTTTTATTTTTTGAGAGACAGAGATAGAGTGCATATGCATGCATGCAAGTTGGGGAGAAACAGGGGGAGGAGAGAATCTTAAGCAGGATCCATGCTCAGCACAGAGCCCAGTGTAGGGCTCCATCTCACTGCGGTAAGATCATGACCTGAGCCAAACTCAAGAGTCAGACATTTAACAAACTGAGTCACCTAGATACCCCTGCATACGCTTTTTGATCCAGCAATCTCACTTCTATAAATTTTCTGTGGAAAGATGTTCATAAAATTGGCAGGGTAAAACATCAAAAATCATTGCAACACTGATTGTAACAGCGAAGAATTTGGAAAAGATTTAAAGGATATCTAGAATAATATACAGCCAGCAGAAACAACAATACAAATTGTTGAGTACAAATAAAGTCACAAGAAATCATGTGAGCAATTATATCTTGTTGAAAGCAAAATTTTGTGATAAATGTGTATATCTATTATATATGTGTATACTTATATATGTACATTTATATATAAAAAATCTCAGATTATTGATAACTGTTACACTTAGAAATTTGACTAGCACAGCAAGGAGATCTTTAATTATGATAGTATATCATATAAGGCTTTATTATTATTATCATATCTATTATTACATTCAAAAGTTTGCCAGGTTACCTGCTATAGTGGCTTTTAAAAAATGGATGCAAATTCTCTAACATTTTTTTTCTGTTAAGAGGTGAGAGTCTATTTTTCTTTGCCCTGAGTCTGCATGGTATTATGACTACTTTTGATTCAAAGAGTATGGCAGAAGTTAGAGCACATAATTTTGGGGGCTTAATCATAAAAGGCAATGGAACTCATGTCTGGTTCACTGAGGATGGTTGCTCTGGGGAAAGCGGAACCTCATGTAAGAAGTTGAGCCTGTGGCCATGTGTAAAAACTCTAGTTAACAGTCAGTTAACTGTCAGCTGTGTGACTGAGCCCTTCTTGAATGTCCTGGTAGGCCACGCCTTCAGATCAGGGCCACCTTTACGGGCATCTGCCCTGTGCCATCACAGAGGGCCCCCTACTAAAAGAGCCTAACCCTTGCTGTAGTGCTTTTCCATCACCATATTAACATTTAGTGGTTTTATCTGTGAACTTGCGTTTTGTGTACGGATTCCACTACAACAATGGAGCATGTGAGTGAGCCATGGAGATAAATACAGTTATGAGCATCTGTTGTTCCTTCCCATTCTATTCACCTATAGATGCCCCAGGAGCATAGCATTCTGTCGGACCCACAAAGCAAGGGAATTCAGTGACTTAAGCAGAGTACAAGCTAAATGAGTTATACCTCCAACTTAGTAACCACAGGAATTAACATAACCGAAATGCCATGCTTTCCACGCAAAAAACAGCTTACTTAGAATTCAGAAGCCAGTGGATAACAAACACTATTGACCAAGGATAGTCCTTTTCCTTCAGACCCTACTTAAGTAAGGCAAAAGTAGAAAATACTACTAGAACATATGCAGAGCAAGAACTGAAATAAAACCAATTTTGTTGCTTTTGTGCAGTGATTCCATTGTTCTGGTAAGAATGAAATATATGGACATGTATAAACCATGCAATGTGAATGGTTTAATTTCAGTGATTCCATATGTGAGTTAGATATTGTTACATTTCTATTTATAACTTGTATTGCATAAAATAAAGATGAATGGTATAATCCATAATGATGGTCAAATTTTTTAACTTTTCTCTATTTAGAAAACCTTAAAGTAGCACACAAAATTTACCATGACAATTTGAGAGAGATTATAAAAAAGAGAAGCTTTCTTTTTATCACCTTTAACATAGGATTTTTCTACTTTTTGAATGAATGCCCCCACCATTTCATTTTACACCGAGATTCACGATTTATGTAGCCAAACTTGATCCAGATGACTATATTCCCAACAAACTCGTGACTACACATCACACGAGACAATAAAAGAACTACGCAACCAAGTTATTCACTAATACCTGACCCGAAACCAGTGAGGAAAACAAATGATATTGCAATAGATTATTAAGAATATTTTGTTATACAGCAGTAGTAACCTGAACACCTGCTTTCCAATGATGATTCATTTTTTCCTTCTTCTGTGCTTATCTAAAGCATACAGTTCCATTTAAGATTAATCGTATTTGTAACTTTTTTGTAGTGTTTCTCCACCTCATTATTTTAAAATTTTCTTTAGTTGTTGAATAGATTAACATAAAAATTATTATAACTTTGGAAAACTAAAAGTCACAAAAACTGTTAGAACCTTAGGATTGGTACGATTAATAATAGTATTAGAATGAGAGCGAACTTTTACACTCTTCTCAATATATTTATATAATTCTCAATTTTTAAAAATGATACATAATATTATCTAGGTTTTCACAACATTACAAATTTATATTTTACTGATGGCATTTAACTTCAAATGATAAACAATTTGGACTCTTAAAGATGGCAACATCTCAGAATTAGTTACATCCAGCATCTTTAAGACATTTAAGAAGTATATATGATATTTGTGACAGCATGGATGGACCTAGAGGGCATTATGTTAAGTGAAACAAGTTAGACAGAGAAAGACAAACACCGTATGATTTCACTTATATGTGGAATCTAAAAAAACAAAACATACAAGCAAAGCAGAAACAGACTCATAAATACAGAGAATTTATGACTGTAGGGTGGAGGGAGGGGTGGGCAAAATGGGTGAAAGGAAACAGGAGGTGCAGGCTTCCAGTTATGGAGAAAGTCAGTCACAAGAATGAAATATACAGCACAGGGAATACAGTCAATGGTATTATAATTATGATGTATGATGACACTTGTGGTGAGCATAGCATCACGTACAGATTTGTCACTGTTCTATACCTGAAACTAATATAAAATTGCTTCTAAGGTATACTTCAATTTTTCAAAAATAGAAAAAAAATAATGCATTGCTTTAAGAAAAAAATGAACACACTCATAGATACAAGAATGCAATGCTTTAAGAAAAAAATGAAACACACTCATAGATACGAGAAAAAAAATGTTGACTACCAGAGGGCAGAAGGGTTAGGGCAGTAGGTGAAATACGTGAAGAGGATGAAGAGGTATGAACTTCCAGTTTTAAAATACCTAAGTCATGGGGATGTAATAGATAAGGAATATCTATAGGGAATATAGTCAATAATACTGGGATGACTCTGTGTGGTGACGGATGGTAACTAGATGTATTATCAGGATCATTTTGTAAGGTATAAAAATACTGAACGACTATGATGTACACCTGAAACCAACAGGATATTGTGTGTTTATTATACTTCAATTTAAAAAATAAACAAAATTTTAAAAAGAAGCATATTTAGTAATACTGTTCAAATAATTTTACTTTCCTGTTGTAATTATCTCTTCCGACCAAGGCTTCATGGTTTACTATATTCAATTTTGTATACATTTCACATGGCATTTCTGTCATCTGAGTTAAAAAAGCTACTAGCGTTACTCTCCATACACTTAGAGGAAAAGAACACAATAAAGGAACAAATCATTAATATTTACTCACAGTAAAGACCAAAGAAGGGAAAAAATATTAAAAAGAGAAAACTGAAAAGAGTTCTGAGTTCTAGCCTCTCAGTCTGTATTTTTTTCCTTCCAGATTCATACATGGCTAGACTATTTAAGAATACTTCAAGTTTTGTTTGCGAGATTATTTGGTCCTCACCGAATGAAACTGTAGAGAGAGAGAGAGAGAGAGAGAGAGAGAGTGTGTGTGTGTGTGTGTGTGTGTGTGTGTAAACATATATACCAATAAAAAGCACAAGGAAAACTGAGTCAAGAAAAAAATTTAAAAAACACCGAACATGAACAATTGTGTCTGGTACCAAGTATGCAGTGTTCAGAGTTTGGCAAACTTCTGATTTTCAAAATGTACCAGTAATTTTCATAATGCCACCCAACTTGTCCAGTGTCAGGCTTCCAAGCTTCAAAGCTGAAACACTTACTGACTTTTAATTTCTTCCCTCAACACTAGCACTTCAGAAATGAAATTTAATAGCCATTTCACCATTTCTTTAACTCTCTGAAATTATACTCTCTAGCCCAGCAAGCATTTCGATAGATTATTTGAATCGCCCTCATCAGGAAAATGAGTTTGAGGGTTGACATAGCAGTGGAGTTCATGCAAGTGGGTCTATGATTTTTTAAAGGAAATATTATAATGCCAATCACCTTTCTGCAGTTAGCGTCCAGAAATTCTCCATGACCCCCATCCTAACTATCAGAATTAATTTTTACTCTGCTATCTTAAATGTTTTTGGTGTTTTTCTCACTCTTTATGGCAAAACTTCAAAGAAATGACTTTTAACATTTTCCTAATTCAGAAATGTCTGTACATATTAGCAGAAAATAGCGAAGGTAGATACTTAAAATATTTTATAATTCGGTAACCCAGAGTAATAGTTTTTAAATTGTGATATATTTCCTTTCAGTCACTCTCTTGTTTTCCATCCTTTCTTCCCCGTTCTTCCCTCCTTTTCTCTCTTCCTCCTTCCCTCCCTTATCCTTCTGAATTCCTGTTTAGTTTCTGAGGATCTCTATTGTACCATACTTAAATAATACTAGATTATTCTGTCTCCAGACTACAAACCTATAAGTGAAGGATTCTATCAACAACCAGCACATAGGTCATCTCTTCCCAGAAGCCTTCCTTGACTAATCCTACTCTAATGTTACCTCCACGGATCTAATCATTTCTCTGTAGGACCTCCATATAAATGAATGCTTCCATTATTGCACATCAAAGTGAAGTGTAGTTAGCTTGCATCCAAATCCATCATTCTATTAGACTATAAATACCTTCCACAATTCCATACATACTTTAGGCTATCTGTGCACATTCAGTTAAGCAAACTTATTCATTCTGAATCCTGAACTCCCAATGAGGTGCTCATAAGAAACAGATAACTTGGTATATGTTTGATGGACGATTAAATGAATAAATTCTCTTGGTAGTATTCCAAGAAACTCAACTTTCCTAAATGCTCTGAGACATTTTCCCCCTTTCCCAAAATAAGTGCTGAATAATGTTTTTAGGAAATCACCCAACAACACTGAAAGTGAAAGAAAGCTGAGTGTCCTAGGAAAGATGACAGAGCTTCATGCTTCATTAATGAAATCAACTGACTTCTAGAGGGCACTGTCCCCACACGCTCTTTCTCCCTGATTCCCACCTGATTTCTCAAATCTCATCTCCTTGTCAACTCTCTCTTGGCTTTGGTCTTGGCCTATTCTATGTTAGCAGGCTTTCCATTCACCTTTATCTGGATTTCACTACTGTCTGAATGATTAGGTACTGGTTCATCCCTAACTCAGTTTCCCAATCACAGTCAAGATTTTGTTTTGTGTCTATTTAAACACTTATAGACATTGGAGTTTTACCTGCTTTAGGTTTTGAGTTCATTATTTTTTAATGCTTATTTATTTATTTATTTATTATTGAGAGACAGAGAGAGACAGAGCATGAGCATGTGAGGGGCAGAGAGAGGGGAAGACACAGAATCTGAAGGAGGCTCCAGGCTTTGGGCTGTCAGCACAGAGCCTGATGTGGGGCTCGAACTCACAAACCGCGAGATGATGACCTAAGCCAAAGTCGGAAATTTAACTAACGGAGCCACCTAGGCACCCCTGGGTTTATTATTTTTAAGCCTACAGTCCTTTGGCCTTAAAGAATTCACCTAGCTTCTTGGCTTGGGAAGAATGTTACCATCCACATTCATTTTTTTTTTTTTTTCTAGAAAGGAAAGGAAGAATGCTTTCAGATAGCTTTAATTTAAGGCTGAAATGAAGACTACTTAAGAAAACTCGTTTTTTCTAGGAAAAAAAAAAAGCTACACAGTGGTTAAAACATATTCTACAAGACAATATCCACAATTTGCAATTCCAAACGCAATACACTCTTGCATTGATAACTCTTACATATTGAGAATATACTACTTATTTTTGTATTTATCACTGGTATTTAAAAAAAGGAACTTCTTTAAATCAGAGGGACAAATGTTCTAAATGTTTACATCTTAAGAAGCAGAATATTGTGTATAGATTACACTAAAGGGGAAGTTTAAATTTAGGATAGAAACCATAACAATTTTCTCTGTAGTTAAAAGACTGTTGGGGCGCCTGGGTGGCTCAGTTGGTTAAGCGGCCAACTTCAGCTCAGGCCATGATCTTGAGGTCTGTGAGTTTGATCTCCGCATCGGGTTCTGTGCTGACAGCTCAGAGCCTGGAGCCTGCTTCGGTTTCTGTGTCTCCCTCTCTCTCTGCCCTTCCCCTGCTCATGTTCTGTCTCTGTCTCTCAAAAATAAATAAATGTTAAAAAAAAAAAAGACTGTTTCTCCATTATCGAACACAGCTAGGAATTCAATGGTGGAAAGATCATCTTTTCCACAATGACCTGGAACAACTGGATATATCCACAGGTAAGAAAATGAACATTAATACATTCCTTGAATTTTATATAAATACTAACTGAAAATTAATCATAGACCTAAGTATGCAATGTAAAGACATAAAACTGTGAGAAGGAAAGAGAACATCATTGTGATGATGACTTAGGTAAGACATCAAAAGCATGCTCCATGAGAAGAAAAACTGATGAACTGGACTTCATCAAAATTAAACACTTTTTGAAATAGCTGTATGAAAGGGAGTATTAAGAGAATGGAAAAACAAGCTACAAACTACAGAAAATATTTTAAAATTATATGCAGGTAAAGGATTTGCATCCAGAATATATAATGACCCCTTAAAACTCAACGATAAGAAAACAGACAATTCCAATTAAAGAAAGTATGCAAATGATCTGAACAGACACTTCACCAAAGATGATAAATTAATGACAAGTAAGCATATGAAAAGTTGCTCATTATCATCAGTTATTAGGAAAATGCAAATTACAATCACAATGAGATACAACTACACCTCTTAGAATGGCTAAAAACAAACAAGCAAAAACTGACATTATGAAATGCTGGTGACATGCCAGAACAGGGCCTCTCATTCATTCCTGATAAGAATACAAAATGGTACAACCACTCTCTAAAGCAAAGATACACATACATTTACCATATGCCCTAGTAATCCTACTCTTATTTATTCATGTAACAACATGGATGAATCTTAAATGAATTTTAGTAAATGAAAGAAACCAGATCCCAAAGGCTGCTGCATGCAATCATTTTCATTGCCTTCTAGAAAAGGCATAATTACAGTGAAAACTCATCAGTAGTTGCCCACAGCTGGGAGAGGGTTATTGGCAACAAAATGGCCACACAAAGAATTTTCAGGATGATGGAAAGGTTAGGCATCCTGTTGTGGTTGTGGATACATGCTGACATAATTGTCAAAACCCACAGAACTATCCACCACAAAGAATGAACAGAACCATTTTTTTTTTTACTAAAGTAAAATTGACATACAATGTTATATTCACTCCAGGTGTACAGCAGTAATTTGGCAATGTTATATATTACCAAATGCTCATGACAATAAGTGCAGTTACCATCCGGCACCATACAAATACTACAATATCACTGACTATATTCCTTATGCTAATACTTTTCATCATCATGACTTACTTATTTTAAAACTAGGAGTGTTTGGGGCGCCTGGGTGGCTCAGTCGGTTGAGCGGCCGACTTCAGCTCGGGTCATGATCTCGCGGTCTGTGAGTTCGAGCCCCACATCAGGCTCTGTGCTGATGGCTCATCAGAGCCTGGAGCCTGCTTCAGATTCTGTGTCTCCCTCTCTCTCTGCCCTTCCCCTGCTCATGCTCTGTCTCTATGTCTCTCAAAAATAAATAAACATTAAAAAAATTAAAAAAAAAAACTAGGAGTGTCTATCTCTTAACCCCCCTCACCTATTCCTCTTATTCCCCCAACCCTTCCCCCTCTACCAACTACCAGTTTGTTCTCTACATTTATGAGTCTCTCTCCAATCAATAGATAGCAGGGGATCCCTGGGCAGGAAGCAGATTGTTACAAATGAATCTAACTGTATTACAAATGTTTAATCTAACTTCATTGAAGAGGGTGGAGGAAAAGGAGCAGACCTAAGTAATTCTGAGAAATGATGTTTTGACTAAATACTGTAAAGCTAAACATAAAATGAATTATACATAAACACAGTATGGGTTAGTAATTCTGATACTACTTTTAATGTGGTTTAGGGCTACAAGTAAGTATATATAAATTGTGGCTAATGGGAGCCATGTTTTACACGATCAGAAAAAGAACTTATAAATAAGCAAAAGTAGAAACCTAAATGAACCCTGGGGTGCTAAATTAGACTCAGATCTATAATCATAAAATCATGTTTAGTGTAACGGATGAATAGTGATGTCGCACACATCTGTGTGCTTTAGTATACATAAATACATTTTCTCGGCTGGCTGGCGAGCTCAGTCCACAGAGCAGGATGAAAAGGAATGACATTGTAAGCATACCCAGCACCCAGATTTTGGTTTCTAAGTATTCTCCAATAAAAGGTCCTGGGGCTCTGGTTTATTGACTTTGGTAACAAAGTACCATAGACTGGGTGGCTTATAAACAACAGAATCTTTTTTTTTTTTTCTCACAGTTCTAGAGGCTAGAAATCTGAAAACAGGCTGTCAACATGCTCAGATTCCAGTGAGAGCATCTTTCTGGTTGTAGGCTGTCAACTTTTATTGCATCCTCAGGCGGCAGAAAGATAGCACCCCAACTCTCTGGCCTCTTTTTATAAGAGCATTAATCTCATTCATGAGGACGCCACTCTTGTGATGTAATTACCTCCCAAAAGTTCCACCTCCAAATACCATTATATTGGGGATTAGATTTCAACATTTGAATTTTGGATAGACACAATCATTCTATCCACAGCAGACCTTTTAGAGAAATCACTGATTCTAGGGCTGGTACAGGATAGCATGGGGCATCCTACAGTGTCAGAAAGTGAGGAAGTGCATAAAAGGACAGACAAAAAAGGATAGGGTGTACCAAAAGGGACAGAGAACAACCTGAAAATCAGTCTTTCAAGAGCTTAAACTGGAGAAGTTTGAACAACAAACTCATAATGATAGCATTGTCTATAACAAAAAGAGTAATATACATCTATCCATCCTTATATTAGTAAATGATTGAACTAATGAATAAATGCAGAGAAAATACTTTCCTTACAGAAGAATTTCAAATAATAAATGTAAAAGAAATGAGCAAAAATAGGCAATCATCATTGGAACAACAAAGAAATAATTGGTGAAGGTAAAATACACAAATTAATTATAAAAATATTGGGCAAAACTCTAAAGAGAAAAAGGATATTTGTTTATTCCGCAAAATATTTATTTTTAATTTTTATTTATTTATTTTGAGAGAGAAATAGTATGTGCAGGGGAGGGGCAGAAAGAGAGGGAGAGAGAGAACTCCAAGCAGGCTCCATGCTGTCAACATAGAGCCTGACATGGGGCTCGAACTCACGCACTGTGAGATCATGACCTGAGGCAAAAACAAGAGTTGCACACTTAGCCAAATGAGGCACCCAGGCACCCCAAAAATATTTATTAATCACTGTGGTGTCTTTAATATATGCTCATAAATTCTTTGATAGGTTTCCCTCTGAAAGCTAGAGGTTAATATTCCTGTCCTGGATTGTGAGCTGGACTTAATGATTCACTTCTAAAGAACAGACAATTGGAAAGGGGTCAGGGGAGGACGGGGAGAGTAACTTCACAGTGAGGAAACAGGCGAACACCTTAACCAAATCATCAAGACTAATAACACCGATAATAAGGCATGGTGATTTCATGTAAACCCTGATAGGAAGTGATGAAAATGCCACATTGCCTCTGTGGTTTTCTTCTCTTACTAACTCCAGTGTAATCATTAGAACACATAAATTCAAAAGAAGGAATAGTCTACAAAATACCTGACCAGTTTTCTTGAAAAATGCCCAAGTCATGAAAACAAGGAAGGAGGAAGTAGCAGATCTGAAGAGATTATACATATATCACAACTAAAGGAAGCATGATATCCTATGCTGATCCTAGAACATAAAAAGGACATCACTGGAAAAAAAATGATAAAATATGAATAAGGCCTGTCTAAGTGGCTCAGTCAGTTGAGCATCCAACTCTTGATTTTGGCTCAGGTCATGATCCCAGCGTCATGGGACTGAGTCCCACATCGGGTTTCATGCTGAGCATGGAGCCTGCTTAAGATTCTCTCTCTCCCTCTGACCTGTCCCCTGTTCACTCATTCTCTAAAAATAAAAATAAAAACAAATTTCAAAATTTCAAAAAATCTGAGTAAGTCTGTAATTTAGTTAACAGTACAATACCAATTTTAATATCTTAGTTTTGAAAGCATGCCATGGTTGCATAAAATATTCACATACGGGAAATCGGGTCATGATACATAGAAACTTTCTAACTATATAACTTTTCTACAAACCTAAAATTATCTAAACTGTTATCTTAAAGAAATAAATCCGGAACTTCTATTTGAATGATTATCTGCTAACAATAGTGTCAGGAAATCACTTCGTGTTGCCAGATTTCGAGCTTAGTTGTACAACGTCTAAATATATTCTAAAGTTCAGTTCCTAAGTTGATTGATCATGCAGACCAGAACAAGTAATTAGTAAATGTTGAGTAGTGAAGTGGCCTAAAGCCATGGTATAGTTCCCCCATTGAGAGAGAAACATGCCTCGCCTCAGTTTAGAAAATAAAAATGAGTTGCTTCCTCATTCAGAGGAATAAATAGTAGTTGATTAGCAAAAGAAGAAACAATTGACAGCACAAGAAAATCCTTGGTAATCTAAGACTCTGCCTTACAGTCTAAAGAACTAAGAGAAGTGAGAGTTATAAAGTTTAGAGAAAATGATTCATGGTATTGAAGCCAACAACAGGTTTGGACGGGAAAAAAAGACTATCGGTATTTAGAATACAGAGTCAAATTAGAATACGAACAAGGAAAAATGTATACTGGGACTAAACAAATGATCGAAAAATACTCCAGACTATATCTAGATGTGTATATGATTATACGTTGTTTAAAAAGCCCCATTCACAGGGTAGCTCGGTTGGCTGAGCGACTTTGGCACAGGTGATCTCACAATTTGTGAGTTCAAGCCTCACATTGGGCTGTCTGCTGTCAGCGCAGAGCCCACTTGGGATTCTCTGTCCACCTCTCTCTGCCCTTACTCCACTTGCACTTTCTCAAAAATAAAACGTTTAAAAAAAAAAAAAAAAAGGCCCGTTCACAAAAACGTAACAGTCTTTAAAACAACACCTAAAGGGGCACCTGGGTGGCTCATTCAGTTGAGCGTCCAACTCTTGATTTTGGCTCAGGTCACGATCCCAGGGTTGTGGAACCGAGCCCTGTGGATTGAGCCCTACTTTGGGCTCTGCACTTTGTGTAGAGCCTGCTTAAGAGTCTTTCTCAAAAAAAAAAAAAAATTTCTCTCTCTCTCTCCCTCCCTTTCTCTGCCTCTCCCCCTCCCCATCACCACACATGTGCGTGCTCTCTAAAATAAAAAATAATTTTAAAAAATCTATAAATTGGCAATCAAGAGTAGTAGTGAAACACAAAGAACTTTCAACAACAAAAGGCAACGGTACAACAGAAATACGTTTTCCAGAGTTTGTGTTTTTTTCTCTTTGCTCTTAAGAGCAAATTCAAAGCTAAGTAATGAACATAAACACTCCTTTCCCCTCTCACTGCTATAACCTTGAATTAGAATTGTGAATTTATAAGATGGTTAAAGAGAGAATACAAGTTCAATTATTTACTAAAAACATGTAAGTAATGAGAAATATACTTTAAGATGCTGAGATCGTGGCTAAGTTAATGACAAAGGTCAACATGAGCAATTTGCTGGTGATTCTCCAGGGAAGACGTTGGTCCCCACTCCTAGGGTCCCCGAAGGCAAAATATGTATTTGTGTCTCTTTCAGATCCCTGAGGAACCTCAGGAATGCACGATTCTTTGGGGAATATAAATTTAGGCAAAATATCCTAAACTTGGCACTAAAAATAAAGAGGGGGGACATATAAGATCATTTTCATTAACTAGTTGCATTTCTCCTTAAAGCTAGAATCAAGATTCTAAGAACTATTTTCTTCCATTAGGTAGCTATATTTGTGTGAATGCAATCAATATATAAAGAAAAAAAAAAAGAAAAAGAGTCATTTTACTAATAATCCTATATTATACACTGGTTGCAACGAGAGCAAACATCACGGCTAATAGGACAATAACTAATACTTTTGTGTAACTGCTATGCACAAAGCATATTTTAGGTGCTTTGTAAGTAGTACTTCACCTTCAAAATAACCTAAAGGAAAAGCTGCTCTGGGGCTCCCGGGTGGCTCAGTTGGTTAAGCGGCCGACTTCAGCTCAGGTCATGATCTCGCGGTCTGTGAGTTCGAGCCCCGCGTCGGGCTCTATGCTGACAGCTCAGAGCCTGGAGCCTGCTTCAGCTTCTGTGTCTCCCTCTCTCTCTGCCCCTCCCCTGCTCACACTCTGTCTCTATGTCTCTCAAAAATAAATAAAAACATTAAAAAAATTTTTTTAAATAAAAAAAATTAAAAATCTGCTCTTATGTCTACTTTATAGATAACGAAACAAACTAAAGTTTAGGAACATCAAGATCCTTTTGACCTCATATTTCTCTATTAACCTAAATAAATAACTCCACTTGGGGATACGTGAGACAATCCAGAATACCAAAAATAACGTTAAGGGCTATTATGACTTATTTACACGATGCAAATTTTGCTATGTTTTCTTTAGAATTGATTGGCATTTTTGCTTAATCAGAACAAATAAGTTATTACAAGCAATTACGTAAAGCATTGAACTAGAAAATGTGGGAAATGCAAAGAAAAATAAAATTTACTGTCTAACCCCAGGAATCTTAAGATCTTTTGGGGAAAATAAAGTGAAAACTTAGGAGAAAAAATATTAATATATTTTTAAACCAATTTTGAAGATCACAATATGATGAATCTCCTGTGAAGAGATTATTTCAAGATCAAGTACTGAATAAAACAGCTTGTGGAGGGGAGGAGAGGATGGAGGAGTAAAGCACTTGCTAGACCAATGTCTCAAGACAGGGAGAGACACCAGGTTGTTTCAATTAGCCAGGTTGCCCAGTCTCTCCTGGATGTGGAGGCATTGAAGTGTGCTGGAGGGTGGCTTTCTCAGTTCCCGACCACCTCTGGTTCCCTCAGTTCTGCACCTGACTGCAGACACTAACTAGAGCAATGGTACTCCAAGTATGGTCCACAAATGAGTGCTATCTGGACACTGTTTGTTACCAGCCCCCAGGGAAATAAACCCAGACACCCTAATAGAAAAAAATTTCTATACTAATGTGAATGAATAATGTCATATCTTTTGATTCTTACAAGATATTTGAACTTGATTTTTTGAGCATCTTTCATTTTAATCCCATTTTTCTACTAATTCATTTTTATTATGTTTTACAAAATACCAGTCTGCAGTTGCCTGGAAATGAAAACTTTAAATACACACACACACACACACACACACACACACACACACACACACCAATCTCACTGCAGATGATTTGAGAAATATCATACTAGATTCTTGACCAGTGAAACAGAGATTTTGTTCAAAGGACAAGATGCTGAGAAAAATCTCCAGGTACAAACTGGCCTCATGGTTCCCAATAGTCAGCAAGTAACAAGCCAGCTGCTTAAAAAGGAAAGCCTATTTAGGATGATAGGTAAAATTTCAGGGACATGATCTCTTGTCCACATCCTCTCTGTCCCTTCTCCAACCCGTGAAATATTAACCAGTGAGAGAAAATGAGAACTCATGTTTCAAATGTATACACATTTTTTTCCTTACACTCAAGCCATCAGTCTTTATACTTACTTTCTAAGAATAAACTTAAAGTGATTTAAATTCTGTGGCTCTACAATGACTGTAATCTGGAAAAAGTTTGGACACTTACATCTAATTCTCTGAGCAATGCGTGGAAGAAGGAGATGTTTGGGGGCAAAGTGAAGAAAATAATTGAATCTGATAGGACAGACATCACTTTTGCTAAGTAATACTTGGAAATATCCCACCACAAACAAAACAATAATTTCTATGGATGTTCAGTGTTTTAGTCCAGACTGGGTTACTAGCAAAGAGTTTATGGAAGAAAAACACTTGGAGACAGAGGAAAAAATTAAAGAAATGCTATAGTTGTATAAGAGAAAGAACATTCTATGGGGTGGCCAAAATGCCTAGAAAACTAGGAAAATATACATTAAAATTATTTATCTATATTACATGATGGTACATATTAAATTCAATGACATTACATACTATGTTCCCCAAGTCGTCCCTCGTTAACAGTGAGCAAAGTTGATTGCTATGCTCCAAAACACTGCAGTGAGGTAATGTACGTCCATCGGTCCTTGTATGTGATTCTGCAATTTGTATCTCTTCACTGAATATATGTTGGCATATAGTACTACTACGTGGAAGCCATCAAGAGCCTTCCTTCCAATCAAATAAGCCAACAGCCCCCTCCACATTGCCACACCATCCAATCCAGCTCCGGAAATTATCATCCAAAAAATCCCTCATCACTGGAAATATGAGGTGGTCTGCCAACCTTTCGATCACTCAAAGCAGCCTTCCCTTCCCTAGACTATCAAAGACAGGTATTAACTAGTCACTTAACATGGTCAAATATGTCATACGTTGCCCATGCATATAGATCTAGCGTCCATGGTATAGATTAGTAAAATGGCCTGAGTTGACTCATCGAGGCCGAATATTTTAAAAAGAGGAACAAGGAATTGTCAAGAGTTAGATCTGAATGTTTTGCTATTAGGATAAGAAACCAATCTATTCCTGACTTCCAAGCTAAAAATACAAACATATCACAAAGCAATACAAAACCATTGAAGATTGCTGAGCAGGAAAGTAAGATGTTAAAAAGTGTGTATTGAAAGGTAGCTTGAGTTGGAGAACAGAGAGTGGTATAGTCTACCACTATAACAGTAGAAATTCCATGAATCATTGTCCCAGTCAGTATGGGGCAATGGAAATGAAAATCAAAAGGTTTCAGAGTACTTGAAAGGCAAGAAAAAGCTGACCAATGTGGGCTAATTAGATTGTTTTAAATGGAAGAGGGAAAGGCAGCTGTCAAGTTTTGAGTCTGCAAAACAATGGCACTGTTACCAGGAATACACACGCGGGGTGAAGAAATGGGTTTGGGTTTAAGAAGAGCTGTTTAGAACTTTAACCTTGGAGTTCAGCTCTCCATTAAATAGGGCATTTAATCAACAGCTGAAAGTATGAAACTTAAGCTCAGAAGACAGGCAAGTGCACCTTTGAAATGTATTTCCGATAGTAATATTTCTGATCATAAAAACAAGACATGTATAGTTTATGACAACAGTCAAACTTTCATTTAGTAAATCTCTCCATTGACATAACACTCCTCCATGAGAAAAAAAACAGTTATTGAAAAATCTTGGAGACATTCAGTTTTTGTTGAAGTCAACAAACGTCTACAAAATCTACAGTTCCAAAAAGTGTTAATAGTCCAAGCAAGAATCTTCCTAAGGGAAAAATATCTTAACCATTATTAAACTTTTGCTCCCGGGTTTATAATACCTATGGTTTGCCACAGTGTGTTGCTTTGTTATAACTGTCTAAGACTTGTGAAGTGATTTATCTTGAAATTGTGTTAGTCTTTGGAGAGTTTCAAGAAATATTCCTTACATAGCTGTGAGGCAAAGTGATACCACGCAAATGGAAACAAAAAAACCTGAAAATATCAAAAGCAGAAAAGTATAATAAACTAGGTATATTCTTATTATCAATCCAAGAACTGGATTTTTTCTTTATATTGTGGTTTTAACGAATATACCAAAGTGAAACCCTCATCTACTTTGAATCAGGATCATAAAATCTAAAATGAGAGGCTCAGATGATTAATATTTAATGTCCCTTTCAGGCACATCAGCTCCCAAAGTACAATTGATAAGTTTGAAATAGGATAGTTTTCAAAATGTGTTTAATACCCCTTAAAAACAAATGACTTCACAGTCTATAACTCTATGCTAAATTTACTATTTCATGGAATCTTCCAAATGCAGGTATTTCATGCCCAATAGGCATATTTAAAAGTAATAGCAAAGACTAAAAACATCCAAGGTACAGCTATTATTTTTTAGGTAATTTTGGGGGGATAGATTTTTTAGCACATTTGCTGTACAACTTGGCCTAGCATGTGCCCAGATTAATAAATATCAGCTCACTGAGTCTTCCAGGGTCTTAAAATCAACTGTGATTTCCAAAATTTGTGCTTGAGGAAATGTGACCTTGGCATAATGAAGACTCAAAAATGGCCTACCTTAATTTTGAGTTGTCTGCACTTGCATCAAAAAATTGCTGAGGAAATGACTTCCAAGTGAATAAAAGTTCTGTATTTTTCAGTCCTAACTGAATGTCAAGATAGAAATACTGCTACGGACTAAATGTTTGTGCCCCCCTCAAGACTGCTATGTTGAAATCCTAACCCCTCCAGGATGATGGTATCAAGAGGTGAAGACTTTGGGAAGTAATTGGGTCATGAGGGTGGCTCTTCCATTAATGGGATTCAAGAGATAGGAGTTCACTCTCACTCTGTTCTCCCTGTGAAGGAGACAAGAAAAAGCTGACCATCCATAAGCCAGGAATCAGGCTTCACCAGACACTGGATTTGCCCCCCACCTTAATCATGGACTTCCCAGCCTTCAGAACCGTGAGAAATAAATACTGTTGTTTAAACCACTAGGCCTATGATATTCTATCATGGCATCCTGAGGTATTACTTCCCGTATATTTCATTCAAGGAAACTGTGGGGTCCTGGGGTTTGAGAAGAAAGTCTAAATAATAAATGATTAATTTTAGTTCCTTTATTATTTTTTACCTTGTTTTCAGGTTACTCTTGATGTGATATGTTTTATTAAAGAGGTGTCACGGTAAAGAGAGAGATGGGATTTATACCTTGAATTTTTTTTTTTTTTTTTCCCTGCTGCTATTCTGGCCTCAACATTTCTACCACATGGCATACGTCTTGGGATTAGTACAGCTGCAATTTCATTCAAAGCGAAGCATACTTCTGGCTTCACTGCAGCAAATTCTATATAAACCTGTGTGTTACCAAATATTTCAAAGCAGTGCAATATGACTCAGCCATTTGATTTTGCAAAAACAGGATAAACAACAACAAAAAATTAGCACCCTTCCGCTTCTATTTTCACTAATCAGCATTTTAAAACCACCTGGTGAAAGCATTTTAATTTTAAAGTAGAGATTTCATTTTAGCTTTGACAGCTTGCAACAATAGATGATAGATAGATATGCGTGCAACACAGCAACTACAAAAGGCTTAGTGAAAGCTGCAAAGAAAGTGCTTTAGCAAATAGTTCATTTTCTCTTTCTTCTTAAGAAAATTTTTTTTCCATCTGTGTGGAAAATATTTGGTCCTACCTGCCTTATCAGAAGGATGACAAACTTTCCAAGTCTGCCACAAATTGGAAGGAACTGTGATTGAAGGTGACATTAAGAACCACTTTAATCAAGTAATAACCACTCTGAATCATTTCCAGGAAAATCTGCAAAGTGGTTTAGGTTTAAGTGTCGTGGCTCACTCTGAGCTCATTACGAAGGGAGAAGTCTCAGTCCCAACCAAGCTCAGTGATAGTGAGAGTGCAATGAAACCACCCTTCCACTGCTTTTACTTTCTGACACACAACATTTGGCCAGGGCATTTGGATAGTGTAATAGGTGCTAGGATCAGATTCATAAAACCACAGATCATGAGAGAAAGTTTTAAATGTAAAGTTTTATTCAAGCATTTGATTACAATTACTTTAATGGCTCATGCAAGAAGAAATGGGTTTCTTTTCAAATCTAACTCTCCTTCTTTCTCTAGGATATCTCTCAAGTCAGATCTATGCCTTTCCATGGCTATTAGCAAAATTCTTTTTCAGTCCTTGACTTTCATAAAGGACTAGATGTCCCTTTTTCCTGACCTCTGCCCTTTCTTAAGCATTTTACCTTGTGTCTTGTAAACACCTTCCTCAATACCAGAAAACATTAATTAAATGACTACTTGTAGACAGCCCTCAAAAACCACTTAGACACATCTGCCAAAGAAAACTCAACTGACGAGCAAGAACCATACTCTGAACCACATGCATGAATTCCAAAGATACATTTTCTCTCACTCCAAACCTAGAACTGACTTTGTTATAAAACTAACTGAAATGCTCTAGAGTATAGTTAACTTTATGATATAAAATTTGAGGTTAGGATCTCAATTGCCTGACATGCACGCTAAATCATTCAGAGAAAAATAAAGCTTTCAGCAGCTTTCATTTTCATAATCTATGATCAAAGGGGGAAAAGATTATTGCATTTCTTAATCCTATGATGAAGATAAGAAAACAAGAAAATTCTTCCAGAAATGATTTGTGAGACACTCTACCAATTCTTGCACTCTATTTTAAATACCCCTCTGCTCAAGCTTTTTTATTCCACTTTTTCTGATAAACCATGACTGTGCTTCCTAAGAAGTCCTGTGATTCTAATTATTAGGCTTATTTTTTTCAGAAACGACAGACTCTCTTTACATATATTTGTAGCATACATCAATGCGCCATTTGTCAAGTGTAGGCGTATACACAACACTCACACTGTTCAACTACTATACAGAGCCAGTTCAGTTTATTCACACACACACACACACAATTTCATTTACATACTCACAAATTTTTATTTATATTACAGAATTTCATTTGTCCTTTCTTCTGCTACATTTTGAATTGCTGAGTACCAGGAAGTAGAACTATTATGGTTATTTCATTCAATTACCTTGGGCCACAAAAATGCAGCTTTATTTCCCATTTTCTTTGTCCTTCAGAGTGTTGATTATTTAATATATTAAGCTACTGATTAGTAGAAAAAAAATCACTAATTTAAGCTCCGTACAACGTATACCAAAAATTACATCAATGAAAAACATGGGATCTTGAAAAGTGCGTATTTTGATGAAGATGTGTTAGAGCTGTTTTGGGAATCCATGTTATTCTTGAAAGTCACACAAGCTTAGTTAATACACTTTTCAACATTTTATGGATTGCTATTTACATACCAAAATTTTCATAATTTTCTAATATGACAATTTACAAGGCAGACTCCCCTCAATCCCAGAGTATATGTATAAAAAAAAAGAATCTTTCTGTATACTCTATAAAAATAAGTTCACAAAAAAAAAGCCTGAGTTTTAAGTCTACAAAAGTGACCGAACTGTTTCATAGTCCTCTGTGGAGCTGATACAACGGTTCATTAACTATACAAACTTGCTTTCTGAAGATTCTGTTTCCGGAAATCAGGCATATCTCAGCATATGGCATCCCAACGTACCCAAGGCTATGCCAGTCAATCATTCAGTGTGCTACTGGAGAGAAATCTAATAACCACCAGCTACCTGCAAAGGACATACTGACCACATGTCCTGTACAGGACCATAGAGCTCTATGGCAAGAGAAGCTGTGCTTTATCCAAGTTAGATGAAATTGAACTTCCATTCCTTCACTCATTCAACAAATGCTTACTGAGCTCTTAATTTGTGCTTTGGGAATATAGGGAAGAAGATAAACATACTCCTCACCTTTCATGCCATGTTAGAGGAAGAGGCAGAACATTTAAAAAAAAATCACATAATTAGGGGCCCCTGGGTGGCTCAGTCAGTGAAACATCCGACTTCGGCTCAGGTTATGATCTCTCCGTTCATGGGTTTGAGCCCCGCATCAGGCTTTGTGCCGACAGCTCAGAGCCTGGAGCCTGCTTAGGATTCTGGGTCTCCATCTCTCTCCGCCTCTCCCCCGCTCATGCTCTGTCTCTGTCTCAAAACTAAACAAACATTTTAAGAAATTTAAAGAAAAGTTACATAATTATATGTATACAATTAAGATGAAGGCTATGAAAAGTAAAAAAAAACTGAGAAACTGAGCATCTTTGAACTGACAATACTCTTTAGGAGGAACAGGCTTTTGGATTTGGATCTGGTTGTATTATTTACTTGTTCTATGAATTTGGGCAAACTATTCTATCTCCTGTAGTCTCTTCTTCAGCTCTCTAGTGAGACTTAATTCCTACTTGCAGACCTTTTAAAGGGGGACTGCAAGTTCTTTTCCATTCTTCCCCTAAAAACTGAAGAGTGCAGCTGGTGGTATCACAATGCTCCTCACAGGATACCCCCGCCTTTGTTGTCACTGGGGGTTGAGGCTCTGGTCTACATAATAGTGCCCTGCACACCCCTTACGATGGCTTTAGACTCCAAGGAGAGTACAGTGGACACAACTGCAGTTTATATTTAACTATTTAAAATGGTACCTGAGGCAGGGAGAGGGAATGGAAAGAATAAAATTATGAGCAGTTACGTCTCCTCACTCGAAGCTTGGCAGTGACTACTGTAGAGCAGGTAGAAGTAAAAGCCACGTTCTATTCTTCAACTGAAGTAAGGTCACAAGGCTACACGTATCTCTCTTGGATGCTCCCTCTTGGAAGGCATCTGTCAGGCTGAGAGAAGCCCAAGCAACCTGGAGAGGTGGTCTGTAAATTCTCTGGCAGACACTCCCGTCTAGCCACCCTTCACATGAATAGAGATAGTCATTTAGAAGTAGATATCTCCAGCGCACCTGAATGGCTCAGTCAGTTGAGCATCGGACTTCAGCTCAGGTCATGATCTCACAGTTCACGAGTTCCAGCCCCATGTCAGGCTTTGTACTGACAGCTCAGAGCCTGGAGCTTGCTTCATATTCTGTGTCTCTCTCTCTCTCTCTCTCTCTGCCCTTTCCCACTCATGCTCTGTCTCTGTCTCGCTCTCAGAAAAAAAAAACAAATAATTTTTTTTTTTTTAAAGAAGTAGATACTCCAGGCGCACCTGGGATCAGTGCCTGGGTGGTTAAGCGCCTGACTCTTGATTTCAGCTCAGGTCATGATCTCATGGTTCATGGGTTTGAGCCCCATAACAGGCTCTACAGTGCAGAGCCTGCTTGGGATTCTCTCTCTTCCCCTCCCCCATGTGCACTCACTTGCGCTCTCTCTCTCAGAATAAACAGTAAAGTAATAGATACCTGAGCAACTTTTTAGTTTGATGTAATCCCACTTGTTTATTTTTGCGTTCATTGCCAATGGTTTTAGTTTCATATCCCCAAAAGAATCATTGCTAAGAAGGTATTTTCCTGTTTTCTCTAAGAGTTTGACAGTTTCAGGTCTCACATTTAACTCTCTAATCCATTTCAGGTTAAATTCTTCTTATGGTATAAGGGTCCAATTTCATTCTTTTACCTGTGGATATAAAGTCTTCCCAGCAACATTTGTTGAATAGACTATCATTTCCCCACTGAATCTTTTAACTTTTTTTTAATTTGAGTACAGTTGACACACAATGTTACATTACATTCAGGTATACAACATAGTGATTCAAATTCTCTATATGTTATGCTGTTTACCACAGTGTATCTACCATCTATCGCCATATACCACTATTATAAACAAAATCACTGAGTGTATTCCCTATCCTGTGTCTTTTATCCCCATGACTTATTCATTCTGTAACTGGAAGCTTTTATCTCCCACTCTGCTTTACCCATTTTTCCTACTCCCCTACCCTCACTTCCCCCTAGCAACCATCAGTTTGTTCTTTCTATCTATAGGTTTGATTCGGTTTTTGTTTGTTTATTCATTGTATTTTTTGTAGCTTCTATATATGAGTAAAATGATATAATGTTTGTCTTTCTTAGTCTGATTTATTTCACTGAGCATAGTACCCTCTATGTCCATCCACGTTGTCAAAAACAGCAAGATTTCATCCTTTTTTAATGGTTGTGGGATTTTCCCATGGGGTGGTGGTAGTAGTGGGGGGTGTGTGTGTGTGTGTGTGTGTGTGTGTGTGTGTGTGTGTATGTACATGATGTCTTCATCTATTCATCTATCTAAAATGCTTAGGTTTCCTCCATACCTTGGTTATTGTAAATAACACTGCAATAAACATAGGGCTGTATATATCTTTTTGAATTAGTGTTTTTGTTTTCTTTGGGTATTGTTGATGTCCTTGTCAAATATTAGTTGACCACAGATGTATGGGTTCATTTGGGGGCTCTCTATTTTGTCTCACTGAACAAATATGTCTGTTTTTATCCAGTATCATACTGTTGTAGTATAGGTGGAAATTAGGAAGCACGAGGACTCTAGGTTTGCTCTGCTTTTTCAAGATTGCTAGAGTTAAGTTTCACTCTATGTGTTCCATTCACTCTCAAACATTCAAATCTCCGCATTTGAGAGCCCAGACTTGTGGAAGAGAAAACCCACGTGCATTCAGAATCTCCTATCTAAATCTATAATCTTAGAATATAGAAGCATAATATAATGGCTGCTGTTTTATGCGAGTTAATTTTGAAAGTTGATTTTATTTCTCTTTAGACAGAGTGCGAGCAGGGAAAGGGCAGAGAGAGAAAAAAAGAATTCCAAGCAGGCTCCATGCCGTTAGCATGGAGGCCAATACAGGGCTCAGTTTCACAAACCATGAGATCATGACCTAAACTGAAATCAAGAGTTGGATGCTCCACCAACTGAGCCACCCAGGTGCCCATTATGCCCATTAGTTTGAGATTGGCTCTTCACACAACAATAGATAATTAGGATCCCAACCTCCATAATAGTAACTGTGATAATAAATGTAAATAAAGCAGATGGTATGTTTTCTTCAACATAGTAGCAACCCAGTGAAAGAAAACATTTTCATTATATGGCTTTTCAGAAATTCAAAAGAAGTGCCATATACATGACAGGAAGATAATGTCCTTGGCATTGAGCCAACATTTTACAACCTCTAGGGCATGCTACTATCATAATTCTGATCTGTATTTAAGAAATCTAAAAATATGAAATGTTATTTTTTTAAACCAGTGTCAACAGAAGAATGTAACAACATCCTCCCACACATCACTCTTCAGGTAGGAATGAGGTCAGCGGGCTGATTTGTTTTGCTGGAAATCACTAAGGGTAGAGATTGATATGCTATAGATAAATCCATCAATGGCTGAAGAGCAACAGCAATAGTTTTTCACAAACCCTTTCAGGCTCAGAGAAATGTGCAAATGTGCATTATCTGAAATTATGCTGATCCTTGATTTCTAAATGGAGGTAGCTAAAATAGTGTTGCCTTTATTTATACTTGGGTCCAAAGAGTCCACCTGAAACAAGAGAGGGGTGTATATGCCATGTCAGCTTTTCCCTTCCGCAAAGAAGCCTCTCTTTCACATATTCTATAAACATATTGATCACCCTTTCTAGCCTAACTGGGCACTACACTTTCTCTTAGGAGGATATTATCCAAATTACCCAGAGAAAGCACATAGAATGGAAACTAACTTCTGCAAAAAACAAAAACAAAACAAAACAAAACAAAACAAAACAAAACAAAAAAAACAAATGCCAACATTCAGAAAGCACAGTTAAATTTCTACATGTTTACAAGTTTTCACTCTCAAATTTGTAATTTTGGAAAGAAAAAGCCAAGGAAGTAATAAAGTATTTTCTCCAAAATGTATTTATATATAGCAAAACCATAGCTGTACAATCCTATGTGTTACAATGAAAACAATGAAAATAACTTCATAGAATAATTTCAAGTATTCCCTTAGTATCATTTTTTAAATTGCAAAAGGCTTTAAATTTTTACTTCTTATTTTAAGAAGGATACTAAGATAGATATATCAATTTAGATTTAAACATACACGGAGTGTAGTAATCACCTTTTGTAGACATCTGTATTCCTAGATATTGCCTCCTCAAAGCTATCCTTCTCTCCTCATTTTGTTTTTTCTGGAAAAAAATAAACATCATTTTTTTATATTGGAATTACTTTTCTTTTAATTGATCTATTAGACATGTAAGGGAATATTGCCCTCAATACTCTTCATGTTGAACTTAACAATTCATAATCAAAACGTACTTGCTATACATGAACCAGGTCTGTAATATGGGAATTCAGTGCAAGATGAAAATGTGGGCCCTTGATACAAAAATTAAGAATTTCAAGCTATTGAGAGATGAGGATTAAACAAAGCATGGAGTGGGGTCATCGAAGCACAGGGCCTTGTGCCTCTGTTTCATACAGAGATGAAGCCAGCCCTGGCTGCAAAGTATTTAAGGAATACTGCATACACAGACCAGTGACCAAGTGAGCAAAATGCAAAGTACTCTGTTGGTGGAGAGTTCTAATGTGAATTTGTGGGTGGCTTGTCATTTTTAAATCAAAGCCTTGCCAAGAAAACCTTAACCTACAGAAGCCAAAAACCTCTCAAGAACTTTACTAATTACATTATGAAACACTACCAAATGCTTCAGTAAAATGGGTTTCCATACTCATTTATCCATCTAACGATCCTCAATCCTTCAATCTTGGGATCAGAGAAAGGTCAAGCAATCAATTTTGCTTCAGCTGAATGAAAACACCAAGCCCCAAACTGGGCTGGACTACTGAGCCACTCGCAATTTCATAATAAGTTCAGATTAAGAAAAATTCTACCCCAAATTTAAAAAATTTCACTGATATCCATTTGCTAAAATAATCAAGACCACAATTAAGCCCTGAAAACTTGATATTTTTAAGTACATACATAAAACTAAATATTCCTTCTTAACTATCAGTTTTACACAAGTGTCAACTATAATCTTTCACTGAACAATTTAAGAAGAACTTCTCGGGGCACCTGGGTGGCTCAGTTGGTTAAGCGGCCAACTTCGGCTCAGGTCATGATCTCACCTGACCTTGTGAGTTCAAGCCCTGCGTTGGGATCTGTGCTGATGGCTCAGAGCCTGGAGCCTGCTTCAGATTCTATATCTCCCTTTCTCTCCCTGACCCTCTTCTGCTCATACTCTGTCTTTCTCTCAAAAATAAATAAACATTAAAAATTAAAAAAAAAGAACTTCTCTTGCTTTAAGTTCACTAAGAGAAATAAGCATAACATGATCATATTTCCATGATAACATTTGTCTTCCACAAAAATAAACATATACTACCATTTGTTATATAAAATTTAGTACTATATATTACAAGGCTTGATTGGTCCAATTCCTTCCTCACATATTTCTCTATGTGGAAATTTGCTGAGTGAGTCTCATAATTTAAAAGTTTTTGTGCCTTTACCTTAGACCAGGGTTCTCAACTTTGGCAGCCTGGACAATTTGGACCAGATAATACCTTGTTTTAGAGAGCTGTCTTGGGCCCTGTCCTAGGCCAGAATCTCTGGTCTCTACCCACTAGCTGTCAGCAGCAAACCTCCTACTCTCAGTTGTAAGAAACAAAAATGTGTCCAGACATGGTCAAATACCTTCTGAGGGGCAAAATCACCACCCATTTCCATTGGCAATCATTGCCGTAGACCTCCTTCCATAAACAATGAAGTACACAGAACAAAACTCAGAGTTTGCACTTGGCATCCTATAGATGCTATTTTTAGTTCCATGGCTGTCACTCAGATGTTGTATGGACCATGGAAACTCATACAACCTCTTTAAATTTTAGTTTCGTCCTGCGTAAAATAGAGCTTATGAGATTTACACCATAGGACTGTGATCAAGACTAAATGGATAACGCTTGCAAAATGCTTAGCTTAGTACCTGGCACATGGTAACCACTCGATACACGTTACTCAAAAACTGCAACTGAAATGCAACCTACTTCAAATCGATACAATGAGAATAAAGAATTCAGGGAAGAAAGAGGAGGAGAATGATATATTTTCTGAACAAGAGACTTTTGTTTTCTTCCATTTGGATGTGAACTTTAGACTGTGATATCATATTATTGGCTTCAGAATTTCAGAATATTGATTTAGGAAGTTTTAAACAATCATACGCTTTCTTAGCACATGTTTTAGTCCATCCTTGTGGAGGTAAATTGAAAGTAATTAGATTTAATGTCAATATACTGAATTTTCTTCCATTTGAAAATCGCTTGCTATTCATCTGTTTAATCAGAAAAGAGTAAGGAGTCACTGTGCTGTGGGGAAATAAACCTAACAGAAGGAAGCTTAAGATGCATCTCATGCTTCTATAAATCCTAGTGGAGGTGGGTGGATGTGTTTGTGTATCATCCTATCACAAAGTGGTATCATAAAGGTATAAACATTAACTATGGGAGCAAAGTTGAAAAAAATGCTATTGTTATTAAAAGTGGTGCCCATTTATTTAGGGATTATTAGGTGCTGAGGTTTCTGCTGAGTATTTAACTGCTGAGTATTGTCTCATTTCACTAATATTATCTGGGATAGCTGAAGAAGGCAGCAAAAGCTGGCCCTGGATATTGGACAGGCATCCAGGAAAGATTTTTTCTTTTCCATCACAGGAATAAGAAAGTACATTTGTACATCGGCACTAAAATGTGGGGAAGTTTGAATAAGCTTAATGAGTTTAGTGGGGTTGAAACACAGGTGTATTTCTGAGTTGAAAACATAGAAATGAAAACCAAGAGGCACAGTGGCTACGACTATAAAAACGGTCTCTTCCTCCAGGCTAAAGAGTTTATTTTTTACCCTATAGGTATCAGGAAATAACAAATGATTAAATCCCAGCATGACACAGTAAAATCTATTCGCAAGATGATTGTGGTGGCACAGTGTGAATCTAAATTGAAGAGCAAGAGGGTTCGATAATTGATGAGATGTTAGAAGACAAGGAAGGAAGTGTTCTGGACAAGTATCCATCTTCCACCCTGGAAAAATGGATAGACTGTGGTAACAACTGACAGAAGAATACTCATGTCCAAAAAAAAAAAAAAACATTAGAGGGTAGGAAAATGTTAAGTTTTGGTATTTGGGGAACACCAATGCTGTCGAGGAGGTTTTTGGAAATAATTGTTGAATCTTGGTAGTGGAATGGGAAAGAATTAAGACTAAGAGACATTGGTATAAAACATTGTAGAATTTATTATAATTAAAACCATAAAGTAAGTTGTAATCAAAAAAAGAGTTGCCTAGTTCACAGGTTTTGAATTTCAACTTGGATTTCAAAATCTTAGCAGTTGTAAATTATGAAAGCGTTTTCTCATTAGCCAGTCAAATCTTCAAATACAAAGATTAGAGAGTTTTCTAGTATAGAGGTCCCTCAAGAAACTAAAAAGAGAAGGACCATATGATCCAGTAGTTCCACTACCAGGTTATTTACCTAAGGAATATAAAAACACTAATTTGAAAAGATATATGCACTCCTGCTTTTGCTGCAGCCTTATTTACAATAACCAAATTATGGAAGAAACCCAAGCGTCTCTCAATAGATGAATGGATAAAGAATATGTGGTACACACACACACACACACACACACACACACACACACACAATGAAATATTACGCGGCCAAAAAAAAAAAAAAAAAGAATGAAATCCTGCCGTTTGCAACAACACAGACCCAGAAGGGTATAATGCTAAGTGAAATAAGTCAGAGAAAGACAAATACCATACCCTATAATTCCATGTATAATTCCATTCTCGTATGTAGAATTTAAGAAATAAAACAAACAGAAGAAAAGAGACAAAACAGACACCGATGTTTGCCACAGGGGAGGTGGAAAGGTATGGGTGAAACAAATGAAGGGGATTAAGACACACTTACTATGATGAGCACGAAGCAATGTATAGAACTATTCAATCACTATAGTGTATACCTGAAACTAACAGAACACTGTACGCTAATTATAAAGGAATATTTTTTTAAATCGGATGGTTTACAACCGATTTAAAAATATAATAGTTTTCCTTTTAATGATACTAAGCATGATAAATAAAAATTGGTTTAATGATAAAACATGTCATATTACCATGATAGGGGGAGACCTATTATCATCATGTTACCAAAGACAAGATTCCAATTTTTGTATAATAATTTTTAAAATTTAATGCAACTTAATTTGAAATCTCAAATAAGGTTACTTTGGGATTTCTGTCAATCATTCAAAGGTTTATCTGGTAGAATACGTAGACAATAAAAATCTAGAAATCATTGTATAAGTGAACACATTAGGAAATGTAATTACCAAAACAGTGTAGCTCTGGCACAAGAATGACTGAACAGATTATTAAAACAAGAGAGAAAATCCAGAAGCAAGCATAAACATGGTAAGAAAAGCATTCCAAATCAGTAGGAAAAAACACTATTATCCATTTGTGTTGGTTTAACTATTAGGAAATTAAAGTAAAATTAGATTTCCCCTCATCCAACATAATAAATTTTTAAAAATCTTTTCCTATGCAAAAGAAGGTAGGATTTTTGGTAATGACTATCTAAAAGCTAATTTTTTGGTATGTTAAAAAAAAAACACCATAAACAAATTTAAAGGCACATAATTAACTGGGGTAATATTTGCAATACATAGAATCTACCAAGTACTGATGACCCTAACGTATACAGTTCCCTTATGATCACTCAGAGAGAGAGCGCACAAGAGAAGCAAACCCAAGAAGAGACACCCTAAACAATTTATAAAAGAAGGAATGGAAAGGAATGATAAACATTTCAAAACTTTCAAGTCTTACTAGCAATTACAATTATGCACATTAAAGAATGGACACTTTGTTTATTAAACTGGCCAGTGTATATTGTACATATTTAATTTCATCTCTCAGTGTTAACAGTGTCGTCCCCTTCAGTGACAGTAGCCTTCTGAAGTGTTTAACAGTCTCTATTGTTGGGAGCCATTTTGAGACCCCTCCCTGTGTGGAAAAGTGGTTGAACCAAAGCTCCCGCCAGCCAAAATGGCACCTGGTCTTACCTCCTTCTAAATAATTTTTCAGGCTTGGATTTCTTGAGCTACTCTCCTTGGCCCCAAGGAATGTAATGCTCTTTTGTTTTATGGTATTTAGGTAAAAGGGAAGGACCTGGAGCACTATGCTTTGGTGGATTGCATCTGAATGAGAGTGGCCTGGCCAGAAGTAGTCCTGGGGTTGCATCTTGGGGATGGGTTGCACAGATTGATAGCAGTTATGAGCTGGCTGGATATTGGTGTGATTTGTGTTAATGTTAGGCTCTTATTATGTAAATTCACTCATTCACAAGCAAAGGACAAGCATTGGGAATTCTGTCCTTGCCAGATAGGTTGTACCTCCCCCATTGTAGTTGGAAGATTGGCAGAATGACTCCTGGCCTGTTTATAGATAATTAACATAGGCAGGCCTAGGTAACTTTTGTTCTCTCTCCCTGCCTTAAATTTATATGCTAATTAACTTGAAAACAACTTGCAAGATTGAGGAAATTGCCTCTTTACTGATAAAAACACATTATTGTTCAAGTTATGCTTACTGATGGGATGTCACTCATTGCTGTAATGTAACTGACTACTTTTAAATAAAGACACTGAGACCAGCAGAGCTGAGATGCCAGAATTTCCAGGGCTGCCTGCTTGGTCATCAAACTACATCTCTCCTGGCTCTCTCACTTCCTTTTGCCTGACTGTCCATCCTTCGGGGACCCCTAGATTCGCCAGAACTGGACCCTGACACTCTATCAAGAGTATTAGGCCTGGGCACCTGGGTGGCTCAGTCTGTTAAGCGTCAGACTTGGGCTCAGGTGAAAATCTCACAGTTCATGGGTTCGAGCCCCATGTTGGACTCTGTGCTGACAGCTCAGAGCCTGGGCCTCCTTCTGATTCTGTATCTCCCTCTCTCTCTGCCCCTCCTCTGCTCACACACTCACTACATCTCTCTCTTTCAAAATAAACAATAATAAAAAAGAAAACTTAAAAATAAAAAGAGTATTAGGCCTGTATATTTTCTCCAACAGAACAAGTCTCTTCCGTGCTTATTTAATATTTAAAATATTAAAATTATTTTTATTTCCACTTCTTCATACATTTAGATTTTTTTTTAGTTTTTAATGTCTATTATTTATTTTTGAGAGAGAGAGAGGGGGGGGGAGAGAGAGAGAGAGACAGAGTACGAGTAGGGGGAAGGTTAGAGAGAGAGGGAGACACAGACTCTGAAGCAGGCTCCAGGATCTGAGCTGTCAGCACAGAGCCCGACACAGGGCTTGAACTCATGAGCCATGAGATCATGACTGGGGCCCAAGTCAGACGCTCAACCAACTGAGCCACTCAGGTGCCCTGCTCATATATTTTAAAATAGGTATCATTTCTTAATTACACAAGTAAACTTTATCATATAAATAAAAATACCAATAAGCAAAAACAAATTTTGTTATCACCAACATCTTGAAACAAATCAATGTTGACATTGATTTATAATCATGTAGGATTTTCCCCTGCAAATGAGATACTATCAGACTGTTTTTAAAACCTCTATCTTCTCCCTTTATATAACACGGGCATCAACAAATAGACATGCATAACATTGTTTTACTTTAGGGTATTTTTCATCTTACAGATATGAAATAATTTACCTAAATATTTCATTTGACGTAGCCTTTAGAGTATTTCCTTTCTTTTTTTTCTATTTTTAACAAGTCTAGGTAAATATTATTGAATATACATCTCTTTGTAAAGTTTCATTTATTTATTTAAAAGCAATGCTTAGCAAAAATGTTTTGTCAAAGTTTATTTGATAATATTGTCAATTAATTGTCAAAATGGTGGTATCACTTCTACATGCCTCTGTCAGCCTTTAGAAATACCATAACATCACACTTAAAAAAAAATCCTGATAAGAAAAGTTGGTATCTCTTTATCCATTTGATATTCATTCCTTTGCAAAGTAGTAAGATTTTATGTGCATGTTTACTAATAGTTTGTACTCACTCTCTTGAGAGTTTCAAATTCATTACCTTAACACAATTGTTGTTTTTCTAAATGGGACTCACATTTACCTTATGGATCCACAGGAATGCTTCCATTGTTAATAAAAGTCTTCCCAATGTATCACAACTACATTGTATGTTTTGTCATTTACATTTTAACTTTGTTAATGGGAGTTCTTCTGATTATTGCCACATATAATGATTAATAGTCATAAAATTAGAATCTATCAATCTTTGTTTTCTTTGGAGTTCCTGTCTACAGGGTCAGATTTCAGACAATTCTTTCCCAATTGGAGTACACACTCTGCGTTTTCTTTGATTTAGAATTTATGTGGGTATAAATCATGAGGGAGCAATATAATTTCCATCTTTCTACGAATGAGACAGTCATCAATGGCACTGCCTGTCACATAACCTTTGTTGCTATTGTTTGCAGTGTAGCAATTGTCTTGATAAGTGGTTAGCCTAATGTTTTTTAAGACTATATTTCTATAACCAATATTACCAGTTGCCATTTTTATATATGTATTCATTCCACTAATATCTAATGACTGTCTTTTGTACATTAATTTCTATCACTAATCTTGGACTCACATAATCAATCAAAAACAGTACTATTTCCACAGAGTTTACATTTCCTTAGTGAAGACAGACATACCCAAGTAAATGTCAATGGCGCACTCTGTGATCTTGTACAATTCAAGAATGGGTTCATAAGGATAAAGAATGTCTTTCAGGTTAAAGAAGATTTTTTGAGAAAACGTTATCCATGACCCAAGACCTCAAGATGAACAGGTGTTTTCTAGTCAGAAGGAAGAATAAAATTCTGGGGAGGCAGAAACAGTGATGTATTTCAAGACCACACAGAAGACACAAGAGATTAAAATGCCATGGCCTCCACAGGCTTCTTCCCAGTTTCCAAAAGCAATTTTCAGATGATAGTCAATAGGCTTCTTAGCGCCACCAGGGGAAAGCCTGCAGGCGTATTTTCAATCTCCTTTTGACCAACTCCTTAGCTTAGCTTCTATCTGTGTTCATGTCTCTGTCCTTCAATAGGATCTTTTGATTCTACAAAATATGAACATCTTTCATTCCTTTACATTTCTTAAAGAAAAGCAGCACCAAGCATTACCACTCTCAGAAATGTTACAAAGCTACCAACATCTTTCAGTCATCACAGAAGACTTCTCCATATTTTGTTCAATTGCCAAATACGTCTTGAAACTTTCTTGTCTCTTAACTGAAGCTGTATTGTCATTTCCCCTTCTCTGTCTCTGGAGATTCCTCCTCTGCCTCCTCTACTCTATGACTTTCTATTATACTCTTGTTGTCAGTGTACATTTGCTCTAGAATTTCAGATGCAGTTCTTGTCTATGTGCAGTCTTTGTACTCTAAGAGACTCGTGTCTGTTGGAGATGAAGGGATGAAGTGCACTTCCACTCTTGCCAGCATCTGAATAAAGGATGTAAAGACGGAGTCCTGTCAATCCCTCTCCAAAACCCCTTTTAAATCTAGTCATCTCTTTCACCCATACTATTACTTTCTCAGTCCGGACTGTCTTCCTCTGCACTCTGGACTATGACAGCTCTTTCCTCTCCAGACTTCTTTTTTGTAGTGGTACCTTAGAATTTCTTACTCAATCACTCCCATCTTTAAACTCTTCTATGACTTACACATACTTGCAGGATAAAGCCAAACTCTTCCCTAATCTGGTCTTATCTTGTTTCTCAGCCTCACTCCTCTTCCAACCCTCATCAGTAACTGATGCTTCATCAACAAGGGAACCTGTGGATGAGTGTGAAAGGTAATGGATCATATTTCTAAGACCTCTGCAAAGGTCATTTCTCAGACTAAAATATCCACACTGTACGTATTCCCCTTCCAAATTTCTATTCATCTTTTGAGATGATGCTTAAGTGTAGCATCTTCAGTGAAGGCATTCCTAGTGACTATCCGATCCCCAAAAGAATACATCACTTGTCCTTCATGTTGCATCTGAATTTTGGATACAATTCATGCATTCATCGATCCCTATGTACGTCTGTGTTTATAATCACATATCTATGTAAACTGGTCTTTTTTCTAGACAGTGAATCCTGTAAAGACTGAAACATAAACATTTTAATGACCTGAGAACAAGACCTGATGTTACACTGACTCTAATTCTTACCAGGTTTGAATCGGAGGCCTGATTTGAAATACTAAAGAAACATAAAATTCCAGGTGACAATCTCAATATGTTGTACTTTGGTACCAAGTCATTTTCTATTGATGTTTGCAAAAGAAAGATCGGGCCAGCAAATGCTACACAATATTTTACGTTATATTTCATCTTTTTTAATTAGTCGAGGTTATACAGCACTATTTAAGAGTAAACTAGTTATCTTCATGCAGGAGAGGTGTTACAGACAGAGTGCTAAATGTTTCATATAAAAATACAATGGGATATTGAATGAACTGAGGAGTTTGCAGTTCAGAGTAGGGGAAAGGTTTACTCTTTATAACAAAAGCAGTTTATTTTGAGTCTGTCCAGGAAAAACTTTGCCAAAGTATGTTAATTAGAATAATTTGTTTTGCAAGCATTGGGGTCTACTACTGTGAACAAGCTATAAATGTTAGAGGTAACATTTGCCCTAAAAGGGAGGGAGCATACAAATAAATAAATAAATAAATAAATAAAAAGATAGAAAGAAATTGCCAAGGCAGCTACATTTATGCAACATTCAATTAGGAGAGTAAGAGCAAAAAGAATACTGCTTCAGTCACAATTTGGGAATGCTTAAATGAAGTTTGGTGCAAAAGTAAATTGTGAAACAATTTTTTTTCTTGCTAATTGGGAAGAGATTCACAATACACTCTGATTAGTATCATTAAAAATATTTTACTTTTAAACTAAATTAGTTCTTTTTAAAGAATGACCAAAAAAAAAAAAAGAAAGAAAGAAAGAAAAAAGTTTTCTCTGGGCAGAACTCAATACATTACCACACCAAAAATGCATCTAAGAACAGACTTAAACTGCTCTGACTAACTGTAGAAATTCTCCAACTTTTTGGTCTCAAAACTCCATCAAACTCTTAAAAATTACTGAAAATCCCTTGAGACACCTGGATGGCTCAGTCGGTAAAGCATGCAACTCTTGATCTTAGGGTTATGAGTTCAAGTCACACACTGGGTGTAGAGATTACTTAAAAATAAAATCTTTAGAAAAATTGTTGAAAATCCCAAAGAGGTTTTATTCATGAGTTATGTCTATTGCTACTTGCCACATGTGAAGTGAAAATGTACAGAAATAGTTTAAACAGCTACTAATTCATTAAAAAGTAACAATTATAACCCCATTGCATGTTAAAATACATGTTACATGAAAAATATCAATATTTACCAAAACAAAAATAAAATTAAGGAAAAGAATGGCAAGTTTTATAATTATGCCATCCCTTTGGTTTGGTACTCAAACTATTATAATGTATTGTTCTGCTTGAAGTATACAAAGCATATAGCTGGACAAGGAAGAAGCCTTTATTTTTTTAAGGTTTAGTTATTTATTTTGAGAGGGAGAGAGAGAGAGGCCCCTCATGCATGTATGCAGGGGAGGGGCAGAGGGAGAGGGAGGGGGGAGGGAGAGGGGAGAGAGAGAGCAAGGGGGAGAGGGAGAGGGAGAGCAAGGGGGAGAGGGAGAGAGAGTCTTAAGTAGGCTCCACACTCAGTGCAGGGTCTGATGTATCTCACCACCATGAAATCATGACCCGAGCTGAAATCAAGAGTCAACACTTAACTGACTGGGCCACCCATGCACCACAGGAAGGAGCAAAGTCTTTTTCCAAATAACTGTAGATATTCTTTGAAACTGCAACAAAACTCATCTTGTGATGGTTTTGCAAAGCTTAGTTGCTATACGGTTTCTGAAATATGATCAATAAACTATTATAATAAATTAGTCCATCTTACACTTTGAGTAAATCTCTCGTGTGATTTTGCAACATCATGCATAGCTCATTTAGAAAATATTGGTTTACTGAGTTACATTGATCTTCCAAATTTTGGTGCATTTCATTATATAATGTGTGTGCATTTAAATATCATTTGTTAAAATTACACTGATCTCATCAGACAAGTTATTAAGAATCGGGAAACTGCTGGGGCGCCTGGGTAGCTCAGTCAGTTGAGCAACCTGACTGACTTAGGTCTTGATCTCAAAACACCTGTGTTCAAATCCCATGTTGGGCTCTGTGCTGACAGCTCAGAGACTGGAATCTGCTTTGAATTCTGTGTCTCCCTCTCTCTCTCTCTGCCCTTCTCCACTCGCACTCTGTCTCTCTCTCTCTCAAAAATAAACATTAAAAAAAAATTAAAAAACTAGAGGATTTTTAGGATGGTAAAAAAAAAAATACTCTGTATGACACCATAATGATGGTTACATGTTATTCAGTAGACATATATAACATCTATTGAATAAAGACACAAATTATGGACTTTGGGTAATAAAGCTGCGTCAAAGGTAACTTCACCAATTGTAACAAACGCGCCACTCTGTTGGGAGATACTGAAAACAGGAGGCGGCTGTGCACCTGTGGGGTAGGAGTCATATGGAAAATCTTTGAACCTTCTCCTTCATATTACTGTGAGCCCAAAACTGCTCTAAAAATTAAACTCTTAATAAAAACCGTTTTAAAAATGCTTTCACATAATGTGAAGAACCAACGGCCACTAAGACAGTTGCTGCCACTGCCTTGATTCGTGCTAATGCCAGCACTTTTACCACAGTTGCTTTGTTTACCTACAGTGAAAGTGTCTACACAGTGGGAAAAAGAGGCAAATAAAAATCATGATTATATTATGAAAAGTGTTTTTCTCTCTTATGCTCTCTGAAAGAGAATTATCAACCTTGTACCTCTCTATTTTCAAGGACCTCAAAATCCACATAAAAGAGAAAAACGTTGTTGTGACATACAAGGGTAATAAAGAAAACAGAGAAATTAAATGTAAGAGATAAGGACATAGTATGTACAATTAATAGTGTAAAGACACAATTAATCAGGTTATTTTCAATGTGCTCCACTCTAAGTAGTAACTTATTCAAATACATTTCGTTCTGGCTTTCCGTGCTAATACAGACTTTAATGGAAAATTAAATTATATTCTAATTAAAAGTTGTGATTATTGTATCCAATAAATGAAAATTATATTAGAATTGATTTTGATAGACTGTAAATCATTTTGTAATCTCTTATAAGAAGAATAAAATGAGTATAAATTTAAAAGTTAGATATTCTAGGATTTCTATTTAATGCTGAACAAGATTTTGTTAGCAAAATGGCTATAAATCTACCTACTGTCAAAAAGGAAGCATTTTTACCTACCATAATAAATATCTTCCCATTTTATCCTATATAAAAATGCTAATTCAACTATAAATTTTAGGTTATGGCTTTAATTTTAAACATTGAACATGATATACCTACTATTTATCAAATTAAAAATTATAGGCAGATTTTTAATTCTGAAGGAAATGCGTTTTTTACCAATTTTTCTATGAAAATAATTTTTAGTGAAGCAATATGTTTAATAAATCTAGTTATTATGCTATTATTTCAAAATTACATTAAAACATACTTATTATGGAATCCCTCAGAAATTCAAATTTAAATGGCATTTTACTGTAACTTCAATGAGGATAATTATTTCATTAATATGTACAAGAAATAAACTGTAATTACCTTAAACAGTCTCCCAGAAGTATCTATTTATCTATTTCTATATCTACCTCCCTATGTTCCTTGCTGTATGTTTCTAACACCCGGTACTCCTTGCCCTTCGCACGCCTCTAAGAGCAAGGTATAATGAAGGGATAAGACCAGACCCTGGCTATATTTAAGTAGTTGGAGACGAGAATGAAACTGGCTGGAGAGGTTGCCACATCACAGTTAAATTCTAGGCAGAAAATGGCAGTGTATAGTATTAGGAAAACAATTCAGGACGTGGCTTTACAACGCCAAGTGGTATGCAAACAGCGTGGGTGGCATTTGGTTTGATAAGAGGTGGCTGAAAGGCCTGTGCAGCAAGCATTCAAAATTCAGGGACGCCTGGGTAGCTCAGTTGGTTAAGTATCTGACTTTTGGTTCCAGTTCAGGTCATGATCCCACAGTCGTGAGATCAAGCCCCGTGTCAGGCTCTGCACTGACAGCACAGAACCTGCTTGGGATTCTTTCTCTCCCTCTCTCTCTGCTCCTCGCCCACTCAAGCTCACTCACTCTCTCTTTCTCTCTCTCAAAAAAAAAAAAAACATTAAAAAGAGTTTTTTAAAAAATTAAAAAGATAATTTCAGAGAAACTGATGAGGATGTCTGAGGTATTCCGGGAGCTAAGACTGTTAAAATAATAATAATAATTAGGTCAATGAGTGTGCTGGGTTTGCCCCTCCAAAAACTTTCAAACGTCCTCACTCTTTTCTGTGCCTGGGAGCCTGAGTTTTATAGTCTGCCTCAACGGACTGCATATTTTCTGATGTACTGAGCAAATCTGTGTGTGGAGGGAGGGTTGTCAAGGAGACCCGACGGTGGCGGACAGTGGGGTGAAATCTTCAACTGCCTCTGCCATGTTGCTTCAAGTTTGCTGTGTTCAACTACCAAAGGCTACAATACACATTTGTGGGCATCTTCCAACAGGGTTCTCTTTAAGTGTGTGAAACTCATCCCTCCACTTCCCTATCAAGTCTAAGAATGGCAATATGCTTCTAGCCCTGTGGTGCCTCCCATGCCCCGCTGATTTATCTCACCCTTGCTCTTTTCATTAAACTCTCCTCAATTACACTGAGTGTGCCACCTATTAGAACCGTGAAGGATACACTGACCCAGTACTTTGTGTAAAAAAAAAAAAAAAAAAAAAAAAATCCAGTAGGTTATCGTATCAAGTATTTACAAACTATATTCTGATCTGGTTCAAGTTGGCAACATAGAAAGATCCTGAACTCACTTCTTCCCACAGAGGAGCCCACAGTTACAAATGGAATAATCTTCTTAAAATAACCTAGGATGGTTTGTGACAACTACACGTTGAATAAACATAAGGAAAACAACATCAAAGCAGGTAGGAGAAGCTTGGATACATTCTCACCATAGTCCGCATCTCAAATGCAGTGACCCACAACCTAGAGGGAACTCAAACCCTAGAGCTCCCTCCTGCGGAGTGAAGGGTTCAGACCCAACGTTAGACATCCCAACTTTTAAGACATATATTGAGAGATGTGTCTCCAAAATACTTAATTTTGAGAACTAATGGGACTCATGTCCCAAGGCCCACAGGACTCTACGGATCTGAGAAAATGTTATTAAACGTCTCACCTATTAAGGGTGATTATGGAACTGTTGAATTATTATATTCTATTATACACCTGAAACTAATATAACACCATACATTAACTAAATGGAATTAAAAAAAAAAATTAAAAGTATTTCACCACACCTGGGTGGCTCAGTTGGTTAAGCATCTGAATTCTGATTTTGGCTCAGGTCATGATCTCATAGTAAGTTCCAGCCCTCCAGTGGGTTATGTGCTGATGGCGTGGAGCTTGCTTGGGATTCTCTGTCTCCCTCTCTCACCTCCACTCACTGACTCTTTTTCTTTCTCAAAATAAGTAAACATTAAAAAGAAAGTGTTTCATTTCCCCTCATCCTGCTCAAAAAAAGGTTTCACACACTTAAACTCACCTGCCCCAGGGCCCATTTCAGGAAGAGGTGATCCACCGCAGATTTAAAGTGAGGAAGGCTCACCTGCTTACATTAAAGTGTTAGCCTGAAAGATAGGCATGTAACTTAACACATACAGCTAGGAGCTTGCTAGAACACTCTCCAAGGACAAAGACTGGTGTGTGCCATCTTCACACACCTCACTAACTGGTCTCCAGAATACCAGTATAACCAGGAAGGGAGTTTTTGTTCATTGTTTGTTTTTGAGAGAGAGAGAGAGAGAGAGAGAGAGAGAGAGAGAGAGAACCTCTGTGTGAGTGGGGGAGAGAGGCAGAGAGAGATCTTAAGAAGACTCCAAGCTCAGTGCAAAGCCTGACATAGGGCTCAATCTCATGACCTTGGGATCATAACCTGAGCCAATATCCACAGTCAGATGCCCAAATGACTGAACCTCGCGGGCATCCTGGAAAGGAGCTTTTATATACGTCTGGTACCCCAATTTTTATCCACCTAGGAGATGCCTCTTGATCACCTATATCTGGTGGCCATCGAGACTGAATCTTGAATCCTATGGTACTAGCAATGTTTAGATGCAACTGGGAGAGAGATTCTACTGTCATCTATTGGGGAGAGGACAGGGATAAAGTTAAACACTCTACAATGCACAGGGGAGTCCCACAGCAAAAAAAAAAAAATTATCTGGCATAAAATGTCAATAAAATTGAGAATGAGAAACTCTGATTGGAAAGTTTAAAAAACGTAAATATGTGTAGCATAGTCATTAGTGAGGTGAGTATAAAAATATGGAACCTAGAAGGAGATGAAATAGAGTAAGAAAGGTAGAGAGAACAAAAGAGAGGCTTGAAGGAGAAGAATGGAGGAATTTGATCACAATCCAAGTCACGTCTAAGGGAACCGTGGGCTAAGTCTTCACAGAAATGCAGGAAGGACGTGACAACATGACGCTAGTAGGAGAACGAAAGTGCTCATCGGTTAATCCAGAACAGGGAGTGAACCACCGGCTACTATACGGTAAATAGTGTGCTTCTCTTTGGAGTAAGGATTGGCAAAGAGGAAGTTGGCACGGTCCCAGGCTGGGTCTCAGGTCTCGGGCTGGAGACCAATCCCACTGGGAAAGGTAAGTGCTTACTCAGACACAAGACTGGGTCTTGTGACAGAAACAGCAGGACTAGGGATCTTCTGAATCCAGAAAGACACAAAAACAGTAAGAATTCCATGATCAGCAGGGTCAGAGCAGAGTGGCTAGTTACAGATGACTCGGTGGGGCAGAGACCCTGCCTCTTCCTTAGAAAGAGCTTCTGAGATACTCATCTCTTCACGGTTTAAATTAGGTTTTCCACCTTGATTTCTTCATTATGCTTATCACCATATATGTGGCATGGTTCCTACAGATGTTTACTTGATTAATGTAGTTCTCCCCATAGCATTCTAAAATCTACTGGAGCTTGGGGCACCTGGGTGGCTCCGTCAGTTAAGTGGCTTCAGTCAGGTCATGATCTCACAGTTCAAGAGTTCAAGCCCCATGTGAGGCTCTGTGCTGATTCTGCATCTCCCTCTCTCTCTCCTCCTCCCCGGCTCATGCTCTGTCTCTCTCAAAAACAAACAAACAGAAAATATATATATAAATTTTATATTAATTATTTATTAAAATATATTATTATTAATATATTACTATATTAATTTTAATATAATTTTTATATAAATTAATATATTAATTTTATATTAAGTTATTAATTATAAAAATATTATTATTAAAGTATATATATTAATTTTTTTAAACTACTAGAGAAATAGCCCTATCTGTGTACTGTTTGATACATAGGTCTGCTTGATAAATATTTGATGAATGCCTTACTGAATAAAGGTATACACAGCAATTACTGCATTGCAATAAAAAAAAAAGTTTCATGATAAGAAATGGATGCTAGTGTCTCTAAAATTCCACTCTCCATCCCAGTGTTAGAAGAAAGGATTCAAGGCCCTTCAAGCCAACGAGACTTCCAGGTTCTGTAGTAGCCTCAGGATTTCCTTGTCATTTACTCCAAGCTCCTCAGATAACAGACAATATATATTTTTTCCCAACATCTATTTATTAAACACCTTCTACGTACCATGACTGTAACTAGGTGCTTGGAATAGAATCATGAGCAAAATAGACCTGGCCCCAATTCTGTAGAACTGATAAACTAATGAAAGAAGGAAGCATTAACAAAAGTAACTGCAAATTGTGGTAGGCATCGTGGACTGATAAAAACCTACAGCCAAAGCTGGTGTACTACCGGGTGACGTGTTCAGATAACATGATTAGCAAAGACCTCTCTGAGAAGGTGGTATTAAAGCTAAGAATATTTTATGATTAAAAAAAAAAGCCAGTGCTGAAATCGTTTTTAAGTGAGCAAAAACACTTACACTTTCATAATGAGATTACAAAATCTAGTGGTGAAATGTTATTGGCAAAGGAAGTTAAACGAAGTCTTTTTTATCTAAATAATAAACATTTGTAGAGTAGAAACATTTAAAACTCTCCAGGCCTTTTAAGGGCTCCACATAACAGAGGAACAAAGTTGATTACTTAGAGACGAAATCAAATCGAACTCAATTGACCTTGTCGCCATCAACCTAACACACGCTATCAAATCAATTTTGTCACGGAAGGATTATGACACAGGCCTGTGAGTCAGCAGTCTAAACTCACTGAGCGATAGCACTGTGGACATGAAAGGAAGGAATGATCTAAAGGTCTGGCTTGAATATCAACATTCTTGGGCCTCTTCGAGAAGGGACAGTTAGGACAGCTAAGCTCTACGCAATGGAAGTGTTCTTATTTCGGTGGCAAAAGTATTATTTCTACAATTTGATATATATTTATATTTTGCATCCCAAAGCAGCACTCTGATTGGTCACTGCTTTCAACTTTATCATTATTTGATAAGGCTGCTCAAATAGTATCAGAGAGTCCGTTCCTGAGACTATCATGATGCACAGATACCCAAGCGGAGTCAGGTTCTCTTCAGGGAAAAGCAGTGTCACCCATCATTGTCATTCCATTCACAAAACTAAGCAAAACAAACGTTCCTACCAAAGATATGAAATGACAATAAATATAGTGCCCGGTACTTTGACACGATATTCTTAATATCCACAGCTTACATGCATTACTTGAAGCAAAACACAAATAAACTAGGCTACTCTGTTCTGAATTTTAATTAGTAGAACATAAAGAAGTCCATTTACTTATTCAAATAAGTAAATGAACCAAGCTAAGTCATGACTTTCTTCAGAAAAAGTCCCAGAAGAGCTGAACTTGCATCAAATACACATGGGAAAAGTCATTTGAGATCTATTATATTTTTAAATTAACTAAATAATTAAGTTTCAAAGGATAAATAATAGTCTAAACTACTTCAAATAAAATGTATGTGTCTGTGAATACATACATTATTTCCTTGATATAAACTAAAGAATGATCTCTTAATTTCTAATTGTAACCAAACTGTTTTTCATTTTACCAAAGAATAGATTTTAAAAGTATATTACTTAGCATTTTCTTTCTTATTTATTTATTTATTTATTTATTTATTTATTTATTTATTTATTTATTTTTGAGAGAGAGAGACAGACAGACAGAGTGTGAGCAGGGGAAGAGCAGAGAAGAGGGAGACACAGAATCTGAAGCAGGTTCCAGGCTCTGAGCTGTCAGCATAGAGCCCGACACTGGACTCGAACCCACAAGAGTGAGCTGAAGTCGGACGCTTAACCTACTGAGCCACCCAGGCGCCCCTAAAAGTCTATTACTTAGATAGCCACTTTTTTTTTTAAGAAACAGATAGTAAAGAACAATTTGCATGTGTCACATTATAACTCTTTCTTATTCTGAAAAAGTTGGAATTTCTAGTTCCAAAAATTGTCGTTTCAGTGAAAATAAGATCAATAGTCAAATCAATATTTCTCAGTAAGAAATGATAATTCACAACCCCAGATGAACAATAAAAGAATGATTAAGGAAAAGAATCCTTTTACCTTTATTAAAACACCATAATTTTTTTTTAATTACACTTTCCTTAAATTTGTCATGCAAATGATTAATTGCTTCCCTAAATGCACTCCCAAATTAGGGTGATATGCATACAGTCAAGTACTCTAGTTTGATTTTACCTATTAAATGATTAAAGAAAATTAAGTTCTAAGTAATTAAAGTAGTAAAAAAATACTCAAAACATACTTTTCATATTTTATGTGAAAAAAAACAAAAGGTAATAAAAAGTATTGATGGGACAAGATAAATACTGACTACACTGCCACTCCAAGTGAAAAAATGAAAACAAATCTAATATAATATAGATTTAAAGATGATTCTTTTCTTAATTTTTTAATGTTTATTTATTTTGAGAGAGTGAGAGACAGAGTGTGAGTGGGGGAGGGCCAGAGAGAGAGGGAGACCCAGAATCCAAAGCAGGCTGCAGCCACTGAGCCTGTCAGCACAGACCCCGACACGGGGCTCAAACTCACAAACCGCGAAATCATGATCTGAGTGTAAGTCAGATGCTTAACCAACTAAGCCACCCAGGCACCCCTGATACATTTTTTTTTTTTTAAGACTTGGCATTCCAATAACTGAAATAAGACAAATAGACTTTCTCCTCTTTTCCAATTACAGTCTAAATCTGCACTACAAGAGAAATTCCTCATATATTTAGTTTGCAGTTTCAGGCTGGGCTAAATACTTGCTAATGAAATGAAACAATAAAAATAAATAGTAACTGTTGCTATTTCACGGATGGCAACCTCTGTTTTCCAACACAGGATCACTGAGGCCATCATCAGGAGCACTCACTCAGCAACGGCACAAACCAGCCGTTTGTTTTTGTTCAAAGACAAAGAGATGTCTTTGAAAGAAAGAATCACTTATCCTCTAATTCTTCCTGGGACTATATGAAAGTTATGTGACTAAAATAAATGTAGTGTCTTTATTTTCTTCCATCAAGTTTCACTGTGAATGTTATATTCAGTGTATAAAGGCATTACTGTTCAAATTGTTTTCTGTAATATGAAAGGTATGCATTGATTTTATACTTTTGTTTGAAGAGGGCTGATAAATTTATACTGAAGTGCCAGATAATAAATATTTTAGGCTTTTCAGGCAGAAGAAGGTCACTGCCCTAACGACTCACCTCGTGTCATTCTAGCCCAAAAGCAATCATAGGCAAAATGTGAATAAATAGCGACGGCTGCATTTCTATAAAATTTTACTCACAAAATGAATTTGGCACATGGGCCGTAAGCTGTCATGCTCTGGTAGAGGAGAGCTTGGGAAGTGGTCCTGGAAGGCAAAATGAGGGAGCTATCCCTTTATCTGTAAAAAATGTACTGAGAGTCGCTTTATGTTATAGGGGACAGCACGCTTCAAAGTGAACCCTATGAGGTGCGGCCTCTGGAGACCCATCACTTCCATTTGAATCCAGGCCCTTCTGTTTGCCAGCTATGGGGCTTACACCAGTTACTTCATTCTGCCTTCTCTCCTTCCTCATCTGGAAAATGGAGGGTGGAGGGGACAAGGACTGTGGTGAGAGTCATGTGGGTTAAGGCAGGTCATCCACCCGGAAGCATGCATGATAAAGCCTAAGAAGTAAATAATATTATCTATTATCATAAAAGTTCATTTTCATATATGACAGCCTGTCAAGAAAAAAAGGGCCCATTCATATTTTCCAGCACTTCCTTGTCATCAGAAAACAAACAAAGGTGCTTGCACTGCTCGAATATGAGAAATCTGTATGTGTTAAGTCATTCTGAGCTCCTGAGGGCTGTGCCTGAGGCTTACTTGTTATCCATCTATGCCCGGCACGAAGCTACTGTCTAACACGGAGTTGGGAAATGTGTAATGAAAGGGGGAAGAAGCGCCTGGATACACGTGGAACACAAGAACTAACAGAGACATCCCTGGTGGCAAATGAATGAGAGGCGCTCGAGAGTTAACTAAAGACAAGAGGGATGATAATACCGTCAAGGGATAACATGAGATACTACTTAGAAATGAGAGCACTTGGGAGTGTCTTGGGAACAAAGACAAATATGCATCATGTAAGGAATTCAAAGTCAGGGCTAGGAGACATCCCAGGAAGTTCAGACTCCATCTGATGCCTTCAGAATGACTTTCTGGAGGGCACTGAAAGTCAGGAACACTTCTGAGTGATGGGGAGGAAGCTCTGGCCATCAGAGACAGCAAAATTATTTCAAGAAAAGACATAGATTGCAAGGTGAACTGGAATTAAATGACAACATGAGTAAAAGGATTTTTCCAGCTTCTTCAATGTCTCCAAAGAGAAAATCCTGTTTTTTTTTTTTTTTTTTTGTAGGTACAGAACTATCAGTATGACCTCCCAATACCATGCCATAAAATCATCTTCTCACATTCTTTAATCCTGTTTCTGATCTAAATATTGCTGGCCCCAAACACTAACGAAACTTAAAGGGCAAAACTTGGCTTGCTCCTACCTGCACCACTTTCTTAAAGATCTGGTGGGGCGCCTGGGTGGCTCAGTCGGTTAAGCAGCCGACTTCGGCTCAGGTCATAATCTCAGGTCATAATTCCACGTCGGGCTCTGTGCTGACAGCTCATCAGAGCCTGAATCCTGCTTCAGTTTCTGTATCTCCCTCTCTCTCTGCCCTTCCCCTGCTCGTACTCTGTCTCTATGTCTCTCAAAAATAAATAGATGTTAAAAAAAAATTTAAAGATCTGGTAAGGACACGTTTTCTCCTGTGCCAGACTTCCTTCGATGTTCTGTCACAGCGTGTATAGCATCTCTCAGCCTTGAACATGCATGCGGTTCACCTAGGCACCTGGTCGAGGGCAGATTCTGGCTCAGAGGGGGATGGAGTATGAGAGTCTGTCTCTAACAAGGTGTGGATCCATGAGCTCCCCAACTTTGGGGAGCAAATGTACAGAGAACATGTAGTTCTTATTTTGTGCCTAACATCCTTCTGCTCTTTTCTCTGGAAAAGGTCCTCTCTTGCTCACAGCTCAGATGGAACACGAGGGGTCATTTATTCTTTCTACCTTCACTGGTGAACATATCTACAATGTCTCTTATGCCTAAATGAATTTACAGTTAGGGGTTTCAGGACAGTATCTTTAAAAAGTTGAATCTATCTAATGAGGCTTTCACATACAGCTTCTGATGCCTGCTTTGATATCAAGAAGCCTATCTGTTTTACTCTTCTGCTAAAATTTACAACACAACATTTTTTCTCAATTTTTCTTTCTTTTAACACCTTTGAAAATGTTCATTCTCTATTGGATACACTTACATTTAAATTAAAAAGCAATGCCTAGTTCTCATTTTAAATTAGATCGTTGTATAGAATGAATGACAGTGTAATATAAATATCTGTCCGGTATAATAAAATTTAAATGCTCTATTGTTATAGTAAGAAAGCATGTGGAAAATATAAAGCTATACAACATGAAACCCTTGGTTATTACTGCATTATTTGTGGTAATAACCTATACTACTTGTGGTATTTTTTCACTGTAAGTAGCACAATAATGTGTTCTATCTCTAGATTAAAGTTTGAATCTTACCCCAACTTTAAGTATTTTAAATGTATGCACTTTTAATAAGTGTACTGAATTCACTTATATAACTTTTCTGTTTTCTCTCTTCTCTGAACTGCTCTGTAAAATTCTGTAGTCAATAACCCGTATCACACACACACACACACACACACACACACACACACACAATTTACTGTGTTAACCCTGGACCATTTCTCAGTTAATTTCCAAGGGTGACCCTTGTTGGCTTTGCGTCTTGACACGTTCCATTTTTGGTGTATCGAGAATGTATCAATCTTGTTATTACCCATGCATCACTCTTTGACGTCTTTACCTAGGTGCCACCCCTAGAGGCTCATCCCTGCAAACTTCTCCTGGGACCTTCCCTCCCTTGACCCAGAGCTTCTGTCATCTATTCATCTATTCAGTCATTTGTTCATTCATTTCTTCAGATCCACTGATATTAAACATTCAAGGTGTGCTTGGTGATACACTGGGCATTGTCTTTTGGATCGTGATAGCCAGGAGACAGCAATAATAGTCCTGGAAGGGAAGGAGGAAGAGGAGGAAGGAGAGAAAGAGGTATGAGAAAAAAAAAAGACACTGAATAAGATGAATTTGGGTTCATTATCCACACAATCTCTCTATACGTACTTTTTTTTTTATTCTAAAAGTTTTTTTTTTTTCCTCTTGCAAACATTTTCCTTCAAACTTCTCAAAGATTTTTTCAAAAAATTTAAAGAACCTGAATGTACAGAGAAAACAAAATTATCCTTGGAATAAAAAATAGATTTCTTACCATGGCTTGCAAATCCGCACTTGATCTGACCCCAGTCTCCATTTCCAAATCCGCCCCAACTTTCTCTCCATGCTCCTGAGCTGACAGACGTCAGCCACGCTCCAGATTTGCTTCTTGAAACACATCAACTCCAGTCTCACCTCGAAAGTATGTACTTATTCTTTCAGCTTAAAGGACTTTCCCCCAGCCCTTCCTGTCTGCCTCCTTCTCATCATTTAAGCTCTTCTTAAATATTACCCTCTCAAAGAGGCCTCCCTATCCTTCCTAGCCCCATGTATCAAACCACCAGTCAGGCTCAATCATTTTACCTACTTTAAATCTGCTTAGCACTTTTCTTTTCTTTCTTTTTTTAAATAATTTATTGTCAAATTGGTTTCCATACAACACCCAGTGCTCATTCCAACAAGTGCCCTCCTCTGTGCCCATCACCCACTCTCCCCTCTCCACACCCCCCTCTCCCCTCAGTTTGTTCTTAGTCTTTGAGTCTCTCATGTTTTGTCTCCCTCCCTCTATGTGGTTTTTTTCCTTCCCCTCTTCCCTTCCCTCCTGGTTTTCTGTTAAGTCTCACAAAGCCCACTTTTGTGTGGAAACATATGGCATCTGTCTTTCTCTGCCTGACTTATTTCACTCAGCATAATACCCTCCAGTTCCATCCATGTTGCCACACATGGCCAAATTTCATTCTTTCTCATTGCCACCTAGTATTCCATTGTATATATATACCACATCTTCTTTATCCATTCATCAGTAGATGGACACTTAGTCTCATTCCATGATTTGGCTATTGTCGAGAGTGCTCTTAGCACTTTTCAATAGCTGGAATTATCTTACTTTTCATCTTAAAATTTACTCTTTTTCTTTCCCCTGGGGATATAAACTCTTTGAGGTTTGGAAGTCTGTCTTAAAGTTTAATTCTATATACTTGATACCTAGGACATACCCAGAATACACTCGAGTAAATATGCACTGACTGACGGCAGCATCATAATTACACTCCCTCTACGGCTGTCCTGTGGAAGTGCATTCTCCGGGTTCACAGGGAGCAGTGACCTACAATTTCATATTGATGGAAGCAGTTGTGTAAACTTTGTGGTTGGGTTTGGGTAGGGATATTCTGAGGACATTATCTACCTCTGTGTCATCACCATAACCTTCTACTCATAAAATTGTTTTTCCCTTTTTTTTCTGAAAAAAATTGTCAGAAAATTTATTGTACTGAGGATCTGATCTATTTCTTTTTTAAGGACCATATATAATAATTGCATTTCTTGACTGGCTTTGTCACCAATAAACTCAACTATATTATCTTAGATAGATCTTAAATATCTGTATATTTTCTAACATATTGCATACCATATGCCAAAATATATTCTAAGTGTTCATATAGCTTCTCACTTAATCTTTTACTTGTGGGTTACCTCCATAGCCAACTTCCAGAAACTCTGAGGGAAAACACAGGACCAAATAAATGACAACTATTTTCACTTACACAAGTACTGCTTACTTCTTTCCTAGATATACGGCATGTGCTTATGACTAGGGCCATTATTTAACTCACAAAAGAAAAAAAAAAAGTCAGGGAAAAAGATAGAATCAAAAGAGAAAGCAGGTTGGGGTGCCTGGGTGGCTCAAGTGATTAAGTGTTGTGGTCGTGGGACTCAGTCCCACATTGGGTCTGTGCTGAGCATGGACCCTGCTTAAGACTCTCTGCCCTTCTCCTCTGCTTGCGTTCTCTCTCTCTCAAAATAAATTAATAAACATTTTATTTAAACGAGAGAGAAAACAGGTAAAACAAAGGATAGTAAAATTTCCAGATGTTACAAAGAATGTTTTCAAGGACTAAAAGGTGAGCAAGAATCTACATTAAAAAAAGATATGACTCTAAATGGAATTAGTTACAAGTGTCCTAAAGGCAAATATGTGATTGGTCTTATTCACAACTTTGTGTGTATGCATGTGTGCTACTCAATACACGTTACTTAAATGAATAAATGAGCAGAAAACATTAGTTTTTTTTTTTTTAACGTTTATTTATCTTTGAGCAACATAGAGACAGAGCATGAGCAGGGGAAGAGCAGAGAGAGAGGGAGACACAGAATCTGAAGTAGGCTCCAGGCTCTGAGCCGTCAGCACAGAGCCCAACATGGGACTCGAACCCACAGACCGTGAGATCATGACCTGAGCCGAAGTTGGTCACTCAACCAACCGAGCCACCCAGGCGCCCCCAGAAAACATTAGTTTTTATAGAAAACTGTAGCGTATCATTTTACCCAAGAGCAGCAGTGCTCAACCAGGAGTGATTTTAAGTCTTCTCATCTGGGACATGCGGCAATGCCCGGAGACATTTGTGCTTGCCACAACTGAGGGTGTGTCGCTAGCATCTAGTATGTAAAAGCCCGAGAAGCTACTAAATATCCTATAATGCACAAAATGCCACCTCACCACGAAATAATTATCTGGCCCAAAATTCCAAAAATACTGACAATGAGAACATGTTCCCCTGAGAGAGATGTGAAGCGTGATATGCTTTCAAAAAAGGATAAAATCATGATTCTCATACAGATATAAAACGAAGAGGTCTTAAAGGTTTTATTTTAATCCATCAAAAAGAGAATCAAGAACATGTCATACGTGGTTTAAAAGAGAGTCCAAAAAGCAGACACATTTCTAGATCAGGAAGGTGAGATTAATGTGCACATGGAGGTAAGACTACCTTTTCCATAGGATGGGGAGAAAACTTGATTGAATCTCTATTGGACCAGTAGAGATCAGCTACAAAATACAGAAGTGTAGAGTAACTGCTGAATCAGAATCAGGTAAGACAGAAGGGTGTGCTATGGACAATGGATAGTTTTCTGGTGAAGTTCATACTTTTTTTTTTCCCTATAGAAAGAAGAGATGGAAACATGGGTCACTATCGAATGCTGCCTTTGGCCAAGTACATTCTATTCTAGTGGCTTTGTAGTCATATTCACTAGATAATGAGTTTGGTCAGACCATCAACAATATTTCTATTTACGTAACATTTCAAAGTGATTCTAACTGAAGGATCTCCTAAATTCCCTTCTGAAAGATCCACATCTAAAATTAAAATTCTTTGTTTTCTCTACCTCCACCTCAACAAAACTTAAGCTCCATCAGAATACAGAACATAAGAGAAAGAAAACATAATATGTGGTACTGTATTGCCTTTGTCTGCCTAAATACTAAAATTAGAATCAAATGTTTTGCCTTTTTAAATGGACCTTATGGAAGAAGGTATCATTTTTCATTATAACATAACCATGAGGACAGTATAATCTCTCATAATCATCTACATGGAGGACGAATTAATGATTCATAGAAAACCACAGGCCTGGAAAAAATGATTGAGACAATGATTTTAATAGAGACTATTTAGAATGTCCAGTATAGGCCCCTAAGGAAGCATGGAAAATTCAACATCATATAAATCATTTATGATTTTTAATGGCTCACCACCTTAACTTCATTTATGTGTGAACTGTTTCACCAAGGTTGGCCAAGAGTGCATAGCAATCAAGATGTTAAATTCCTTTGGCTTTCCAACAGTTTGGATGATTGAACATGAAAATAACATCTCCAGTCAATGATACCAAATGTGTTCATTTCGCTAAATTTGAAAAAAAAAGAAGTAAAATATGTATGAATGAAACACTGCCACTTAATATAAGCGTTTCTATGTAATCCTTTAGTAGAGATGAAACACTGGTTAGGATTCAAACAAAGTTCATTGTTATTTTTTTTCAAAGTGTTGTTTCTTATTCTCTTCAGTTAAAATGTTGAAATCATCAAGATTAACTTTAAAATAGACTTCAGGATGACAGAACTACTAAAACTAAAAATTGAAAACATTTAAGTACATAAAAACCAAGATCAACATAATAAATTACATCCAAATTTGAGTAAGGAAACAGGATGAGTGTGTACAACATAAATCGATCAGTTAGAAGATAAGATAAAAGCAGTGGATAGCTATCATGCATACTGAATGGGTCTTTTAAGGGTTGAATCCCATGAACCGACGGTCATCACTAATTTAAAAATTAGAATCAAATATGCCACTTTTGTCAACTAGGCTCTATTATTACTCTATTGCCATTTCTCAATTACTTGAGAATATTATATTTCACAAATAGTTGGTGGTAAAACATAGTAAAGATAAACTCTTCTGCTATACCAGTGAGAGCATACTTTCAGTGTGGGACATTTTACATTGTATTCCATTTCCTTAAACGATTACTGTGGCATTAATCAAAAGGCAACCTGATTAGCACATTAAAAGTTTGATTAGCTCTTTGGAGAATAAAAAAAAAAAAAGAGAGAGAATAATCAAACACTGTCAGTAGGGCATAACTAGTCCCTTACTTCAACTAACACATGCACGCTGGAAGCAGGGAGATAATGGCTGTTAACGTGTAAGAGTGTGAGAGTCCTTTGATTGCTGTGAAACCTTTTTTATTCTTCTCTAATCAAGGTAATTACAGAGTACAATGGTTCTTCGAGGCTTATACTGTATTTATCAAGTAAGATTGAGGTGTTTTTAAGACACAGTTCACCTACGCAGAGGTTTAAAAATACAGTTAAATCTCTCTACCCATCTTGGGGTTGTAGGCTCTGCTTTCCATCTCCAAAAGTTAAAAGTTAGATTAATGTTCCAATATAAGACAACAGATGCCTTCACCTTTGACAGCATGAGTGTTAGGAATCGGGGAAGGGGAATAATGATATTTTCATCAAGCTTAAAAATGACAGAAAATACATAAGGCCTTTTATCTGGTGATGTCAGAAGACTTTCATGGCAAAATCCCAACGTCAGCAACTTTCAAAAATTTAGATATTCATTTTCCTTAAAGAATTATGAGAATTTAAATGGTGACAGTCATGATGGGCACTGGCACAAAAAGAAGAAAATTGCTTCTTTATTATGAATGAGTTTAATTTTGTTTGTAGTGAGCATTTTGATACTTCTGGGATGTCAGTGGAGGAAGCACTAGGATCCAATCAGTTTCATGGAGGTTCCAAATTGTAATTACAAAGATTCATCCTCCAATAAGTGTGTATCTTAATTGCCACTAGATAAAACTTTATGATAGCCACTACTATTATTTATGTACTCAGTAAAGGCTTCAACAATGCTCTTCTTGGCTTAGTAATCTCACAAAGAGGTACAAGAGTTTAACAGACACAGGCCTGGACTTAGAACTACATCTTAGATCCAGTTCTACCAACTCTTCAACCGTGGAAGCTCATGCAACGCATTTGAAGATGCTAAGAAAAATGTTACAATTGAAAATTGATGATGGTGGTGCATTCTTAGCTTAGATCACAATGCTACTTTTAAAAGTGAAAATGAGTTTGGGCAATGTGGGGGGAAATCATAGTACATACATGTGATTTTCCCAGTTATTACCATGTATATCACCATTGGTGACACAAAATGGCCGCAGAATATTTACTTCTCCATTTTTTGTTATTTTGTTTTGTTTTGTTTTGTACTGGCTTTGCTGCTTATGAATGACACTCTCATGGAAACCAAAAATTATCAGCATGAGGATGTCAGGAATGAGAAATATAGAACGGAATCAAGTAACAAACGGTAAAATTTTAGCCTCCTCTTCTCTCCTAGTTACTGTACCTGAAAATAGATAGTATGAATAAAATATCAAAAAGATCAGTTATTTCAAACACATGGGTTCATTTAACATTTTATCTTAAAAAGTTGGTAATGACAATCCAAAAATTTGTATGGAACCATAAAAGACTCTGAAAAGCCAGTTATGCTGAAAAAGAAAACCAAAGTGGGAGGCATCACAATCCCAGATTTTAGCTTTGCTACAAAGCTGTAACCATCAAGAAAGTATGGTAGTAGCAAAAAACCAGACACATAGATCAATGGAACAGAACAGAGAACTCTGAATTGGATGCACAAATATATGGCCAACAAATCTGTGACAAAGCAGGAAAAGTATTGAATGGAAAAAAACAAGTATTTTTAGCAAATGGTGCTGGGAGAACTAGACAGCAACATGCTGAAGAATGAAAGTGGACCACTTTCTTACACCATACACAAAAATAAACTCAAAATGGATGAAAGACCTAAATATGAGACAGGAAACCATCAAAATCCTAGAGGAGAAAACAAGCAACAACCTCTCTGACCTCAGTCGCAGCAATTTCTTGCTCTATATGTCTCCGTGTCTTGATGGGACCTCATCAAGATAAAAAGCTTCTGCAGTACAAAGGAAACAATCAACAACACTAATAGGCAACGGACAGATTTGCAAATCACATATTGGATAAAGGGTTAGTATCCAAAATCTATAAAGAACTTACCAAACTCAACACCCAGGAAGCAAACAATCCAGTGAAGAAATGGGCAGAAGATATGAATAGACACTTTTCCAAAGAAGACATCGAGATGGCCACAGACACATGAAAAGATACTCATCATCAGGGAAATACAAATCAAAATCATATTGAGATACCACCTGACACAGGTCAGAGTGGCTAAAATTAACAATTCGGGAAACAACAGATGTCGGTGAGTATGTGGAGAAATGAGAACCCTCTTCAACTGTCGATTGGAATGCAAACTGGTGCAGTCACTCTGGAAAACAGCATAGAGGTTCCTTAAAAAAAAAATTAAAATAGAAGGTGCCTGTTTGGCTCAGTCAGTTAAGCATCCAACTTTGGCTCAGTTCATGATCTCACAGCTCATGAGTTTGAGCACTGCATCGGGCTCTGTGATGACAGCTCAGAGACTGGAGCTTGCTTCAGATTCTGTGGTCTCTCTCCAACCCTCCCCTGCTTGTGTTCTTTCTCTCTCAAAAAATAAATAAATATTTTTTTAAATATTTAATTGTACAAACGACGGACTCTTCAATAAACGATTCTGGGAAGACTGGACAGTTACATGTAAAACAATGAAAGAGAACAATTACTTTACACCATACAAAAAATTAACTCAAAATGAATTAGAGAATTGAATATAAGACCAGAAACCATAAACTCCTAGAAGAAAACATAGGCATAAAACTCTTGCCATTGCTCTTGGCATTACTTTTTTTTGATCCAATTCCAAAGGCAATGACAACAAAAAGCAAAAATAAACAAATGAGACTACATCAACCTACAAAGCTTCTGCACAGTGAAGAAAACCATCGATTAAAAAAAGGCAACCTAACCTATTGAATGATAGAAGATATCTGCAAATCATGTATCTGGTAGGGGGTTAATATTCACAATACATAAAAAACTTATACAACTTAATAACAAAATACAATTCTATTTTACAATGGGCAGAGGATCTGAAAGGACATTTTTCCAAAGAAGATACACAGGTGAACAACAGGCACAAGAAAATATGTTTAACATCACTAGTCATCAGAAAAATATAAATCAAAACCACAATGAGATACTCTTGTCAGAATGGCTTATCAAAAAGAGAAGAAATTACCAGTGTTGACAAAGATGTGGAAGATGTGGAGGAAAAGAAACCCTCATAAACTGGTAGCGGAAATGTGGACCGGGGCAGCCACTATGGACAACTGTTTGGAGCCTCCTCAAAAAAACTAAAAATAGAACTACCATATGATCAATTCCACTACTGAGTATTTATCCAAAGAAAACAGAAACACTAATTCAAAAAGATATATGCAGCTGAAGGGGTGTGTGACTCTTGATCTCAGGTTTGTAAGTTCAAGCCCCATGTTGGGTAGAGAAACTACTAGAAAGAATGAATATTCATATAAATAAATAATATGCATATCTATATGAAAGATATACATATATACTCATATGCATCCCTATGTATATTGAAATATTATACACAACAGATTGCTATTATATGGAAGTAATTTAAGTGTCTACTGATAGATGAATGGATAAAGAAAATGTGGTATATACATGCAATGGAATACAACTCAGCCCTAAAAGAAGAATGAAATCTTGGCATTTGTGACAACATGTTGGCCCTGAGGATATTATCCTAAGTGAAATATGCTAAACAGAGGAAGACAAACACCCTATGATTTCGTTTATATGTAAAATCTGAAAAACAAAACAAGTGAACAAAACAAAACTCAGATGCAGAGAAGAGATTGGTGGTTGCCAGATGGGAGGGGTGGCTGGATAAATAGGTACAAATTTCCAGTCATCAAATAAACGCATCATGTATTTTTTTTTTTGTACAACACAGCACCTATAGTCAATAGAAGTGTACTGCCTATCATGTAATTTTATGCAGCGATGGGAAAATTCGACATTGTGGTAAGCATTTTACAGTTTATACAAATATTGAATCATTATGTTCTGCACTAGAAACTAAAAGAAAGTTATATGTCAGTTATACCTGAACTTAAAAAAAAAAATAAAATTGTAGTCTTCTCTTGGTCAACAATTGTCTCCTTTAGGCAAAAATCCAAACGCTGACTGTCTTAAGGGGCCTGGGCTGAGAAGGGTCCTCCCCTTGCTCCAGGCATGGGAAAAGAGATTAGTGTGATTGTGTCCAAATTCTCCCTCCAGTCCCCTCCTGCACTGGCATCCTCCATGGCTCTTACTCTTTGGTCCCTTTGCCTGACAGGCAGCTCTTTTGGGTGGGTTTTTGGAAATATGGACCTAGACTTTCTACTTCGTATGGGGTCCACTTGATGGACAGGAATGCTGTGCATTCTGCCATAACAGTGGAAACATAACGCTATCTCCAACCACTCTGAGTTTCTAATTCCTTCTTAACAAGGAACAGAGCAGAGATCTGCAACCCTGATGTGTAAGCAGATGTTCGATCTAGGATTAGTGTTCTAGTCTTCTTTTCTTGCCATAATTCAAATTCCTGTCAGTGAGAGGCAATATAACTTTGAATGAGTAAAGCAACCACATACAGAATATATGGATGGAGTTGAAGCCAGATTCTGATGGGTGATAGCTGTGTATAACTTTGAGCAAGATCTTCTTCCATACTTTAATTTCCTCATCCGTAAATTTGAGATGATAGGAGCTCCTACATCAGAGGGTGGCTGTGAGAATCAGATGAGTTCACGGTAAGTGCGGTACATTTGCTGGTACCCATTCCCTGGTGCATACTGAATACTCAATAACTGTTAGTTACTATTATATTTCTCTTGATATCTGAATTCTTTCCCAAATGAAGAAAGAGAGCAATTTCCTTAATAATAATGATGTATTCCCAAGGCCTTCTGTCCCCTTAAAATCTTCTAGTTCTTTAAGCAGAGGATAGGGAGTGATGTTTGTGTCCCCAAAACTGGGTCTGGTACTCCTTAATGAGACTGTTCATAGTCTCATGGCTCTCTTTGTTATATATGGATACTTAGCTATAATTCCAAGACAACAGGAGAATTAACATCTAACATCCTTTTTACATGAACATGAATGAAGGTATTACAAGTGCCATTCTACATCCACCAATGACAAGGAAACTTCTTTAAAATTTAAGTATAATCAATATGCACAACTATCTTTTAAATGCCCTGAATCTTTTGCATATCATGCATCAATTCTAAATGGTGTGGCAGACCACAAAGATCCTTCTAGACCCTTCTAGAGCCATTAGACACTACCACTGATTTTATTTTTAAAGGCACAGATAACATCAGAAAACCTCTTCATTACCTATGAAAGAAAAGAAAGGGTGAACAAACCACACAGTGTATTCAAACACAACTACTTCCTGCTTCATTCTTATTCTATGAACCATTCATTCTTATGGAAAGAAATAAGAGAGAATTCAGTCATAATGTAAGAATGTCAGGGGAAAGGAGAAGAATCTGAATCTGGAATGCTTAAAAAAGAAAATCCTTTCTGAAGACAAATCATTTTAGATAAGAGAATATTTTATCACATTAAAAGGGCAGACAAGAAAAAAATGGCACAGCAAAGCGAATATGGAAAGAACAAGATGCAAAGGAAAATACGCAAAGAAGAGGAAAAGTTACAGATAAATGTTGGGGTTACTGAACAATGAGTTAAATGTTGCTGAATAATGCATTAGAAATTGTCTTGCACAAACCTAAAAGATAGAAAAAGGAATTTTTCAATAGTGATTATAAGTAGTGTTTTCCTGACAAACCAACTGAATTATCAATTTGGTTGTAAAGAAAGATTAGTATCCTTAGAGAAGCTGTCTTCAAATAGACTATCTTGTAAGTGCTTCTGATTAAGCCAGGATGTTTTTGGTGATAAGAGGCTCATCCATCTCTCAGCCTCCAAAACACTCCTATCTTCAACTTCCCATATCCGACTCCAAGTAGAGACACTTGACTGTTACAAATAACAAGCACTTATTTTACATTTAGTTGGTTGAAAAATATTGGACACACTGGTAAGTTAAGTGTTTGTTTTTATTTATAACATTTTTTCCCCTAGTAAGGAATTGAGGATGAAGTAAATTCTATACCGAACCATATTCTCAGCAGACAGAAGCTACACATAAATTCAGGTGAGTTGGTCACCAAGGAATCAACTAGATTTTAATACCTCCCTAGGGCATTACTTTTTAAATTCATTTCCGTTGTAAACAGATGAGATAGGGACACACTCCAAAGTCTGAAATAAGAAACTACAGTAGTGTAGGGTAGCACTTACTCTAATCTCTCTTGATTCAATGTGTTGATTTTTTCATGTGTAGGACACTTCCACCATTATTATTTATCAACAGATATAAAATCAGACAAACGTATTTTGGGTTTAATTTTAAGATCAGCTCATTGACATGTTTCTAATTCTTCTTCCTTACTGTGTAATGCACGGATACTTTCACGCTTCCACACAGAATAATGAACAAAACAAAATCTAGTTTTTTAAAAAATACTAATAGAAAGAAGGGCTATGAATTCTACTTTCTGGAAAAAATACTAGTAGAAAGAAGGGCTATGAATTCTTCTACTTTCTACTTCTGGAAATGATTGTTTCAATGATGTCGGCCATCATCGTTTAAAAATATAACGGTAGATTCTCATGTCCAAAAAGAGTACATTAAATATAAATGAAATTTTGTAGTTGATATTGTTTTGTTGATTGAAAGTATTTGAACTCCCTTAGTATCACAAAAGTAAACCTCAGAGTTCATTGTAAATATGTGTTTTCTTTCCTTTCCTGACAGCACAATCTAGTCGATGATCTACAGAAAATATTATTCAAACATATTTATGATTCTCACACAATATACAACTCATATCAGCAAGGCATGCAATTGTAAAAACTGGTAGTACTCTCATTAATTTAAAAAACTTGAATATGTATTGGTTCCATTTTTGGAACTTTTATTAAAATTACTTAAGGGATTTTGAAAGCACTAGTTTAAATTTTTTCACATAGAATGTCAGTTTAAAGTTTTCACATAGAATGCCATACATTTGGCCATGAGATTACATTCCCCAACTCCCCAACTACCCCATGTACAATGGCTTCCTAATTTTTAAACAATTTCCTAAGATTCTTATGAAAACAATTTTAGGAATCTATAAATTCTCGGCAAAGTAAATAAAACAGGAATCACTGCCAGATAGTTCTGAACGACCAGAATCAAAACTGTTAATCAGATGCTCAGGAAAGAAAGTATCTCTCATCAGCTAAGAAATACAGTTGCTACAGGGGCAAGGGCAAATGTAACACCACTTCTATTCTACATCCTTCTTGTTCCCAGTGCTACAGTCCGTATAAGATGGACTGGTAAGGAATGAACAGATGAAAACAGGATACACGAGAACCACAGAATTTTAGAAGCAGCAAAAGCTTTAGCGTTTCGTTCATTTAACGATGGTTTTTAAGGAACAGTAATAACACATGATATTATTACACGACCTGCAAAAACCTTCTACATCCCTCTATTCACCTCAGGCAGGCACCAGTAGGCTTTCCAGCAGCCTCAGGCCAATGCTATGTCCCCATCACGACATCCCTAAAGTGACAAATGCCTACACTTGCTTTGAGGAGAGATTTCAAAAACCGTACTACTAAAACAAAGCAAAGTTAGTTGAAGCTTCATAATGAAGAACATTCTAGGGTATATTCTTCAATGAAAATGAAGCAACATGTTGAACACTAAGTAAAAATGCTAATGCATAATAGGTGTGCGAGTATGAAATCAACTCCATTCCCTGTACAATAAGTTCTGACCATTTCGTATTTTGAAACTTCAAGCGTTTTAAATCACTACATACTATTCCATAGCATAGATTTGCAATAATTTGTACACTAATCATTAGGTATATTTTTGTGTGACCTTTTAATTTTGTCCTTTGGATAAATTCCTAAAAGAAAAACATCAAAGTCAACACACATATTTCCCAACTGTTTTCCACAAATGTTCTAAGAGCAAAAGTGTATGAAAATCTGATTCCTTCCATCTTTCCAAAATGTTGTGCTTGTGTATGCATTCATATGTACCAATCAAAAGCTAAGTTAACAAATGACCACTCATACTTCAGTTTGTGTTTCTCCATTACTACTGAGTCTAAACATTTTTCATATATGTGAATACTGACTCAATTTTCTTTCACAAATGATACACTAACTACTTTTTTCAGTATTTTGATTTTTTCCCTCTGATTTATAACATGCTTTCACATGTTAAAAGATACTGATTTTTGTCATATATTTTGCAAATTTTGCAAAATTTTTGTCGTTTTGTACTTTGACTATATAACTTGATATAGGAATCCAACTCTGCCTCCCCCAATATTAATTGTCCATATTCTATTCCCAAAAATTCTTATGTGTTCTTTTTAATAGCTTCATCTACCATATTCTAGAGTCTAAAAATTTCTAGGATTTTTTTATTCATCTGCACAGCTCTCTCTAAATTGATAATTCACTTCAATTATTTCCTTCTTTCTTCCTTCCTTCTGCCCGTTTTTTTTCTCTCTCCCTCTTTTTCCTTCCTTCTTCCTTCCCTTCCTCTTTTCCCTTAATTTTCTACTGTCTGTATACTACTTCATCCCATCTTTATCTTTTTTTCTCCTTCTTTTATTTCCTCTCTTTTCCTGCAAGAAATTAGCTAGTAACTCTGGGTGTTTTTCTTGGTGTTCCAGATCTGGGAAAAGCACATACGATTTTGCTACTGCATCAAACATATCTGACAGTTACACCAAACTAAAGGCCTGATGTCAATCCCCAGTGAACAGGTTGGGAAGAGGGAAGAAGAAAAAAAAAAAAAAAAAAAAAACAGAATGTAAGTAAGTTTGTTGCTGACAAAGGTGCATCCATACTACATATATGACCACGACAGGTTGAAATAGGTCTCCGTAGGTATATGTGCTCAGTATATATTTAGTCACTGAATTCAGATTATTATTTTTTTGATGATTTCAGCTTTAGACAATATTTCATTATTTTTTGTTAATGCAGTCTTTGTTCGTCCTATATTCTTATTCTTCTCTGTCAAAACAGTCTTAACTATTTTCTTATCTCCATTTGACGAACAAATTTATTTTACAATGCTTCCTCCAAAAATCAAATATTAATTTTGATTATGCTAAAAATGTACATTGACTTGGAGAAAAATGTTAGACATATTGTTATGCAACCCTTAATTATCAAGGCTTACTTTACTCCTCTTTGGGTTGTTTATTTTTAATCATTTGGGTCCTACATATTTCTTGATAATCTTATTTCAAGTTACCTCAATTAAGAATAAATTATTAAACAGAATAATTTTCTACTCGATTTTATATTCTACCATATGTAAATATTTATAGCCTCCCTGTATAGCTTCTATAATTGAATACCTTAAGGAAGTTTACTGCCAATAAATTTTAGTTGATTAAGTACATTTGCAAATAGTGATAACTTTATATGATTCATTACAATAGTTAAATTTTTATAGCTCTTTACTGTCTTTTGGCATTACCAACAACTTTTTGAGTTGTTTTAAATATAGTGGAATTTGTGATAATGGATATCTTTACTCCTTTTTCACTTTATAAAAAATATATTCCTTTGAAGTATGTGATGTTTATAACAGATTTTGTAATATTGAAAAGCTTTTGCTTCTAAGGATTAACATACTCATTTCTGCACTGTTATTGTTTCAATACACAAAAATTCAATTTGAACATTTTATTTATTAAAATTTCAATTTTCATATGTGAAATTGATCAGGAATTTCCTTTTCTCCATTATTTTTATCTAATTTTATATTCTAATCATGTTGAGTTCATAAAATCAATTGAGAATTGGTTAATCTTCACACAAGATAATCAAGTATTCAGTTATGCTGTTATTTCCCTGAGGAGAGTGAAGATTCTCCCCTGAATTTTCATCTTTACCTTTTTTCTTCAGAGTTGGGTGAATTCTTAATGTTGGTTTCCGCAATAGACTGAATTGTGTTCATTCAAAATTTGTATGCTGAAATCCTAACATTCAATGTAATGGTATTAGGAGGTAGAGTTTAGGGGAGGTAATTAGGTCACTAGGGTAGAGCCCTCCTAAATGGGATTAGTGTCCTCATACAAAGAGATTCAGAGATGCCCCCTTACCTCTTCAGTCATGTGAGATTACAGAGAGAAGACATCTATCTATGAACCAGGAGGCAAGCTTCCCTAGACACCAAATCTGACAGTGTCTTGATCTTGCACTTTGCAGCCTCCAGGACTATGAGAAATAAGTATTTGTTAAGCCACCTAGTCTATGGTATTTGTGTTAGAGCAACCCAAATTATTAAGAAAGTATCTAATTAACTAATTCTGCAGTATCTAATATACTTTCTATCACCTCCATTATTTTCTAATTACATCACTTGGTGAGTCACAATATGCTCGTTTGTTAAGTTTTGTTTTTCCAGGAAGGGTATATAGGAAGTTTTTCCTTTGAGCCCTAGCACATATGTAGAATCTTTTTTCTCGTTGCTGCTTTAAGATATAAAATGGTGCATGTGTGGATTGTTTTATTTTCATCTCACATTTCTTTATTTTTCCAAGGTAGTATGGAATTAAGTGTTGTACGAAAGTTCAAGATTGTCTATCTATTAATAGATGAACAGACTATATGCTTTAAATTTGATTTATGGAGGATGGCACTTTCTTATCTAGCCCTGGAACCATCATGAAGCAGTAATGAGACATTCTGTAGACTTCTATTGAAAGTAACACGTGCACAAGAGAGTCGAATGAAATATAGTTTTATATGGCCAACATAAAGATCTAAAGGCTTTAAGAGATAAGAAAAGGGATAAGATACAAGTGTAACAGTGGCATGGAGTTTATTTCCGTAACAAATGATTTTGTTTTCTATATGTGATTGTTAGAAATTATGAAGGATGTGCTACAGTCTCATTCTTTTCCTGTTATTTTTTGCTCTTGATTCCCTGTTCAACTGCCATTACTCCCTGGGATGAAAATTCTATGGTAACAATAAAAGCAAAAGATGATTCTAAGCAGTAGTCACTGAATTTTTTCCAGTTACAGATCTACAGGAGAATGCATTTTTATATTTTCCTCATCCTGGGTTAATACTTTTAGTTTTTGTTTTTCCCCTAAATAAGGTAAATAAGTAAACTATATGATTTATTATCTCCATTGAATTAGTTACCTGCGGAAGCAGTAAGTTATAAGTACCAAGGAGTTCTCCAATATGTATGCTAAACTTGACTCTTTTTTTGTTCGTTTGTTGTTTTTTTGTTATTAACATTTTTATTTTATTTTTGAGAGACATAGAAACAGAGCGTGAACAAGGGAAGGGCAGAGAGAGAGGGAGACACAGAATCTGAAGCAGGATCCAGGCTCTGAGCCATCAGCACAGAGCCCGACGCAGGGCTTGAACTCACACCGTGACATCATGACCTGAGCTGAAGTCGGCCGCTTAACCGACTGAGCCACCCAGGCGCTCCTGTTGGGCTTTTTTCTTTTTCTTTTTTTTTTTTTTGAGAGAGAGAGAGAGAGAGTGAGTGAGCACATGTGCGGGAGTTGGGAGGGAGGGTATGAGTGGGAGAAGCAAAGGAGGGAGAGAGAATGCCAAGCAGGCTCCATGCTCAGCATGAAGCCCAAGGGGGGCTCAATCCCAGGACCCTGGGATCATGACCTGAGCTGAAACCAAGAGTCAGAGGCTCAAATGACTGAGCCACTCAGGTGCCCCAAACTTTACTGATTTAAAGACTACACAAATACCATCTTATTATTTGTACATTATAAATCCCTCCAAAAAGCTTACACAGAAATCCCCCAAACCTGATATTAGTTATGATCATCATTTGCATGTGTCATTTTAATTTTGTTGCCTTGGAGAGCAAGCAAGAGAGTTGCCCACTGTTAGCGAAACTTGGCATCAGAAATACATTTGATCCTTTTTATTTTCAGTCAAACTCTATGTCCTCAGCTCACTACTAATTAATTAGTGGTCACATGAATTCCTAATTTAGTCTTTCTTTTTCCATAAGATTTTAATAAATTATACATCTTACTTTTAATTTAGAAAGTTCAAACATTCTCTTTCTATTAACAAAATTCTGTAGTTTTTCCTGAGCCAATACAATGTAGTTCTCTTTGGTCAATGATGCTGTCTCAGTTAATTGTTCTCATAAGCTAATGGTGGCAGTGTCGGTGGTTATACGTAACTTAACACCTGGGAAGCTGGAAGTTAGTTCGACAGTGGTATTCATACATTTGATGTAATACTTCTTTTTTTTCCAAACAAATTCCACCTGGAGATTTTGTCCTGATGTTCCACAGCCTCACTTCCCCATGTTGGATGTAATTCTCAAAGTGTGGTCCCCAGACCCCAAGAATCAACTTCAGCATCAGTATCACCTGGCACCTTTCTGCAAATAAAAATTCATGGGTCCTACTCCAGGACTACTGAATCATAAATCCTGGGAAGGGGGGCCCAGCAATCTGGTCTAAGAGTTCAGCTATAAAATCCTGACATATTTGTTCATTCATCTGTATTAAATTTGGGGTTAATTTCTTTCTCCAGACAATGGTATTTCTATCCTTCCCTAGACGGTGGCACTTTTTAATACTGTTCACCCTTATTTATTATATTCTCTTGGGGATTTGGTAGAGAAATGCTGGATACACACACTCAAGATCCCTTGAGGTCACTCTAAAGATAAATTTGACTCAGCATTATGTCCTTCTATTGCATAGGCATAAGAAAAAATTATGGCTGGCTCTAAAAGGAGAGAGACACAGCTTTAGTTTTCCCACAACATTCCTATTAGTGCCTCTTTGTACAATTTCTCTCCTTGATGAGTCTCTAGAACTAAATGACATATTCATCCTATTTGCTAACAGGGTATCTCCTGATAGGAATATTGTGCCTGTGCATCTACTCCTTATTCTATTATTAAGATATATACATATATATATGGAGTGCCTGGGTGGCTAAGGTGGCTGAATGTCTGACTTTGACTCAGGTCACTATCTTGCAGTTTATGTGTCCAAGCCCCATGTTGGGCTCTGTGCTGACAGCTCGGAGCCTGGAGCGTGCTTCGGATTCTGTGTCTCCCTCTATCTCTGTCCCTTCCCCATTTGTGCTTGGTCTCTCTCTCATAAATAAATAAGCATTATATATATATATATATATGATATATATGTGTATACATATATGTATGTATATTTATATATATGTATATACATATATATATACATATATGTGTGTGTGTAAAATAATATTTATTATATAAACACACATTTACCCTAATATAAAAGCATATATACGAAAACATACATATGAAAAAGTATATATGTGTGTGTGTGTATATGTACACACACTACATTCCATTTCTTTTCATTATCCATTTCCAATTTATTTCAATTTCTTAATGATCTTAGTGGTCTAGCTAAATGTATACATTGATTTCATTTAAGATTTCAAGACTAAAATAAATAAAATGACCACCTGAAATTCAAGGTCAGAGAGCAAGACGTGTACATTGATGCGGACAGTTATCAGCTACGTGTCGATGGGAGAACTACTTTACATCTGTTATCCTCTACATTCTCAACTGAGAAAAATTGATGCAAAATTCTAGATTGTTGCAAGAATGCAAAATAAATATCAAGACTGAGTAGGAATTCAATGCATTTTGGCTCTTACTACAAAGTTACTAAGCAATAAATCTTTAATCCATTACCACTATTAGCTATATTTTGGCTTAGAAGAAGCATTCAACAAATAAGTCCAAAGGAGTGGGAAAATTAGATATCTGGTTTCAATTACAGACCTGAGGAATAACTCCCTATCTTTGTCTATCTATTCATATGCACATTCGCATACATCTTTCACTACAGAACAATAATTGGTTTCAAAATGTTTGCTTATGGCCCATTAATTTCTATTATTAGTGGGAAAACTCCAGTGTTCCTATTAATGGAAAAGTCATCACGCTGGTAATAACAGTAACATGTGTTTGAAATTACACATCATAGGTAACAATAAGTTCCTTCTCTACACATGAATAATAAACTGTAAAAATTCTGAAACGAAACTCGGCAGTCTTTCAGAGGCTAGATAAATTACAGTCAAGTACTATTTAGAACATTCCCAATATGTTTGGGTGTAATGTTTGCACACGATCAGGGTGATCTTCTAGGAAAGAAGTTTGAATTTTGATGCGAGTACATGAGATATAGAGCAGGCTACCCACATTCGCACACTAGGAAGAGAAACTGATGAGTCTATGTTACATGCGTTCAAAGGTTCTATATCTGTCTCCATGTCCCAAAAGATAAATGCATCAAATAAAATAAATAAAAATAAGTCTCTGCAAAAGTAAAACTGGACAAAATTTATTGTGTATGGCTCCTGCCAAAAAGTCACAACAAGAACACTCACAGAGAGCACTTGGACCTTCATGAAGGAAGTTTCTGTCATGCGTGGGAGGTTGTCAGGGCTGAACCAGGTGAAGGGGATGGGCCTGAACCTTCCCATAGAAAGGTTCATAGAAAAAGATAAACATTCAAGAAGATGCACCACCTTTTTTTTTCTATTATTATTACTTAGTCTACACATCACACAATCTGACCTCTGATGTCTCAGGCCTATATTTAACAATTTTTCATCTAGCAATTTCCACCACTCTCTCAGCAACCACTAAAAGCCATAACCTTTGGAAGTTATATTCAGAGAAAGCTACCACTCCTAGCTCGTGGTCTCTCCCAACTAGGTGTCTGATTAAGGGGTACAAAATCTTTGAAGGAGACTGACCTTTAGAAGATGGAAAAAGAAATGGGACGAAGTGCGTAAGAATATTCAGGGCAAAGGAGAAGAAAAGAAATAGCAAAGTTTTGTGGAAACCAACGTCAAATCCAGCTATAATATTTGTAGGCCTGGGGAAAGACTACAAATAGAGGTTTACATGTAATATATCTAAATATCTAAACATTTAAAGGTTACAAATCAAGCCAATGTCATACGTGTTATACTTTTTTGTTTGAGGTCACCAGCTTCAGGTAATTTCGGTTTCATTATTTATTGACACAGACGGCCTTGAACCACAGTGTTTCCTAGTTGCTCAGGATTCTTCAATTTGAGCAGTGCTTGTTGCAGACAACCTGTCATTGTCATGTGGCATCAGCTGGGATAGAATGAATGGCTATGGACAGCAGAAACGACTCCACTCGCATCACTGACTTGACTTCTCAGTTCCTGCTGCTGCTGGTTGGTGCCTCAGTTTCTGTGTGAGTTGGGTCCTCAGGGAAGAAGATACTGAGACAGAGTTAGGATTGCCAGCAGTTTTCAGGGGGTGGGGTAGGGTAATGCCTACGGAAGTTAAAACAGGGAGAATGCCTTCTTGCCCCGATGTAGATTTGGTACCTATAAAATGGAAGGAGGCAGGAAAATGAATCCAACAAGGAGACCCTTGGATTTTAGTGCAGATGAGGAAGTCTCAGTCAACCCATTGTAGGGCTCCATAGCACAGACCGTCATGCTAGGCAGGGGCCAGACCGTGGTGTCCCCACCCTGCCCAGTAGGGACCTGGGGGCTGGCTGAGAAAAGCATGACTCCAGCATGAATACTGAGGTGAGCCTGAAGGAGCATCAGCTGTCAGCTCTCACTAACTGCACTCCTTGCTGAATGGAACACCCCTTCTCAAAGGACATGCACCTCCGTGGGTGTCACAAGAGCCTCAGCCCCCTCCCAGGACGGTGATCTCAGGCATGGTGTATGGTATCTGCCAACGGCCACTTCTGCTATATTCTACTGGTGAAAGCAAGCCAAAGGGCCAGCCCAGATTTAAGGAGAAGAGATTATACAAGAATATAAATACCAGCACGCATAGTTCAATGAGTGTCCTAAGTAACCATCTACAATGGAAGCATTGCCTAGCTCATCCTCACATTAGCAGGTCCTGAGGCACCAGTATTCATTGGAGCCTTCATACCTCCTAACTGTTTATGCATTGTGTATGTATTGATTGTATTTCTGCTACATATCAAAGTAGTAAACTATTAAGATATAGTCTCCTATCTTGACAAATATAATATCCTCAGGACCTGAAGGACCAGGCTCAAAATGCAAATTCTCCTATTTCTCAGGTCTTCACACATCAGAATGTGAGACTTACTGGTTTCCAGTCCTGTGCTCCCAGCCTGGGATCATCTGCCTTTTCTGCCAGCCACAGCCCCTCTAGTAGGGCCTATCGCACATATGTCTGGACACCGCACATAACATATCCCAAATCCATTCACATCCTCCACCCTTCCCTTCATTTGAAAAAAGCTGACTCTTTGCCCACACCTCTGGCACAGTCTACCACTGGCAAGATGCCCTAGGGTAGAGGCTCACACAGACCCTGGAGGTATCCAGGATTCTGCCTACCCAAAACAAAGTCTAAAGGGACAGACATGGGCTATAAAAGAGCAATCTCCTTGATCTGCGAACGTCTTACCTCATGGAGGCAGGGGCACTGCCAGAGGAGGGTTTTGCAAGAGGCAAAGCCCAGAGGAAAAATCCTCTTTATCTGGGCAATACTGACTGATGAACTGGGAAGAGTCAAGAGGAACAGAGTCCCGGGTGACCTCACGCTCCTGTCACCTTTCCACAATCCTCTTTGAAATGGCATAACTAAACACACGCAGGAAAACATACAATTGAGCATTTTCTTATGTAATATACAAAAGTTTATGAATGCATTTATAAATATATATAAGATATATAAAAATACAAATATGAAAATGAACGCCCATGGCTATCTGTAATGATTTAGAAGCACATGACACAGGATATTTCAAAAGTATATTTAACATGCAATGTGTATTTTAGCCCAATATTTACAGACAGTAACACAAACCAAAAAATAATCTGTGCATCTGTAAGTACATTTCCATACCTTGGAGAACACAGCGGTGATAGTTACCAGCCTATTAACACAGATCACACTTGGGATCAGGGGAGCGTACAGAATAGGACTGCAAAGGGACTTTTTGAGCTTCTTCTCACATGTGTCTCTATCATTTGATTTATTAAAATAGGCAGACACTTTCCCGTGCTTTAAAAAATTAAATCAAATAATTTAAAGTGAAGGTAAATGGAAGCTATCAAAGGTAGAATTTTTTAAAAGGTTGGTAAGAATTTCAAAAGACACACAGTAGTCAAAGAGAATAAAACTGTGGGAAAGGTCATCAGATTGGGTGACTTAAAGGTCACCATAGAGTGTGCCATTTAAACAGAGTATTGGAGGACACAACTGACAGAGGTTTAAAAAGCAAGTGGAGAGGAGGGAGGAAAAAAGCATCCGTGACCACCCATAGCCCTTTCTTCTCTTAGCACGCTACACCAGTGCACCTCAGGCTGAATTCTGTAAATACTGTTAATAGGCAAGCCTAAAAATAACAAAATAAATACCAAAAAAAAAATTCCGAATGATCACATTTCCATTTCGACAATTCAGGCTTCATTGTGTCGAAACAGTAAACAGCTCCGAGGAACGGTAAATAAATTGCTCCACTTTATTTAAAAGTTTTCTGAGCATACTTGGGCATGGACTTAGGATTTTTCATTTTATTTTTCCACCAAACTGACGCTATTATAACCATATTATATTAGACAGTTATAAAAAAAATTTGCAACATTCTTTTGATGCCACTTAATTTTAGGAAAACATGATTTGGCAGGGGGGACACTGTCAAAGCCAAGGCCCTTTTATGATTAAAACATATTATACAGCAGTTTCCAACATAATTCAAATTTTATGAGCCTGTGTCAGGAGGAGAATATGCTTCTATCAATAATGAACTAGCATCTCTTCTCAAATTGCTTTCAGGGTTCACTGGGTCTGTGGAAATTAAAGAGGCTTGATGGTGACTTTAATAACCAATAAAATGACTAACATCTAATACAAGTTTGTGGTGGAAATGGCTATCTGTTCTTTTAAGATGATAATTTATATAATCTTACAATTCAGAATATGGCTGCAATAACTGACAAAGGAAAAAAAAATCAAAATTGAAGAAGTCCACTCTCAAAATAACTCTTTAGGTCATGACTTAACTGTAGATGCTGAGTAACTCAAAGGCTGAGAATATTTCTTACTTGAAGAAGGATAATGCTACAGACAGGGAACAGAGGAATATATATGAGTAAACAAGAAATAAAGCCATAATTTGAAAAACAGCAAAATATTCTATAAGAATACAATGAGAGAAATAACTTCTTTTTTTGGTGTAAAAAAGTTCAGAGATACGAAAAAGAAAAAAACAGTCTCTGTACTTAACAAACTTAAGAGGTGAAATACAAAAAAATACAGCTAAATCCTCTATGGGAACTCATTGATCACGCTGGTCCCCAGAGGATACCATTTTTATCAATTTAGGGTTTGTTGTTTCAAGTTACTGCATGTGAACTTGGCATTATAACAAATACGTATTGTTTTGCAAAATATACCAATTTTGCATGTTTTAAAACTTATATAAGAGGTATTATACGGCACGTATTCTCTGCAATTTACTTTTCTTTGCTCAATATTGTGGTTTTGAGATTGTTATCTGTGCTAGTTGCATGTATGTCGTCTTCTTCACCGGTGTCACTCATGTGTGTAACTTATTTATCCGGAGTTTACACTTTATTATTTATTCACTCTTCTCTTCATTAACACTTGCTTCCATGTTTGTACTTTGCAAATGACAACGATGTAAATATTCTTACTCATGTCCCCTCATGCACGTAGCAGTTTTTCTAAACTGTCCAACTGGATTCACACTTCCGGGATGTATGAATGCAGATTTTCAATTTTACTATCTCTTGACAAATTTATCTCCAAAATCGCTATACCTATTTTCATTATCACCAGCGCTCTGGGAGAGAGTCTGCTGCTCCGTGTCTTTACCAACAACTTAATACTGCCACGGTTTCTAGTTTCTGATTTTGGTAAGCTGACTTTAAAATTGTACTTCTAGCAATCAATAGTAAAATTCCACATATGCAATAGTATTATATCATATATATATGTCAGCACTGAGCCTGACGTGAGGCTCGAACTCACAAACTATGAGATCATGACCCGAGCTGAAGTCGGACGCTTAACCACTCAGGCGCCCCTTTGTTGGGTTTTTAATTGGATAACAATGAATTTGTACATTAATTTGGAGAGAATTAAGATCCTTATAGTTTTAGATACTTTATTCTTGCACATACATTCCTGCTTACTTATATTTTTAATATCTTTCCAAATAGCTTATTTTTTCCAAAAGTCCTCAAGTTTTTAATTAAAAATCTCAGTTACCTAATATTTTTCTTTTTATTTGAAATGAAACGGTACACTTTTGTCTTATTTTTCTAAGTAAGGACACTAATAAACTGTCTTATAGTAGCTATGACAGCAAAATTTCTTCTATGCTTAGCTTTAGAAGAGTTTTAATTATAAAAAGATATAAAAATTTAACTCTAACTTCCAAATTTGAAAGGGGACCATTACTCTTTTTTTTTTTTTTTTTAATGTTTACTTCTTTTTAAGAGACAGAGAAACAGAGCATGAGCAGGAGTGGCGCAGAGAGAGGGAAACACAGAATTCGAAGAAGGCTACAGAATCTTAGCTATCAGCACAGAGCCCGAAGCAGGGCTGGAACCCACAAACCGTGAGATCATGACCTGAGCTGAAGTCAGACACTCAACCAACTAAGCCACCCAGGCGCCCCTAACATTGCTAACTTAACTGTATTCTGACAAGAAAACATGATCAGTGCATACTAATTCTTTCATCATTGCCAGGATTTCCCCCCAGTCTCCATTCTAAGTAATAATAAGATTATTGGTCATACATGTCATTGCTGAGGGTGAAGACCACTTTCTCCAGCCTCCCTTGCTACACGTGCAGTCTGTCCATAGACTAGCTTATATGAACTCTCGGTGGGATTTTTCACCTTGCACATGCTCTGGCTTTTGTTCCCTGCCCAATTCCCTCCTACACATACATTACCGATCACCAGGTATCCGCTTGTGTGACCAGGACAGCTGTGAAATACACAACTCTTTCACTTATCCTGACTCATTCCTTTTTAGCTTATGAGAATTTTTCTTTGACTTTTAGCAGGATTTAAATTATGCATTTAAAATGATTTTTTAAAACATTTTTAATGTTTATTTATTTTTGAGAGTGAGAAAGAGTGCGAGCAGGGAAGGAGGAGAGAAAAAGGGAGACACAGAATTCAAAGCAGGCTCCAGGCTCTGAGCCACCAGCACAGAGCCTGATGTGGGGCTTGAACTCATGAACTGTGAGATGACAACCTGATCCAAAGTTAGACAATTAACCAACTGAGCCACCCATGCACCCTATGAAGTGATTTTTAAAGCATAGGCTAGGTTGCAGTTTCAGCTTTTCTGTCCCAGAAGAGTTAGTTTACCTACTAAATCATATTTTTATAATTAAAGGAAAACCACTGATTTTTGTCTGTTTATGTTTTATATAAATTGATAGTTTTAATGTAGAAAATCATAAAACCTCCATTAATAAATGTTTTCTTCTTTCCAATTTCTTTGCCAATTTCTATTTCTTTTTTGTTGCATAGATCTTCAAGCAAAATTTTCAATAAAAATGTTAAGAGGAAGTGTTTCTTATCTTCTCAAATTAAAGTCTCTATCAACATATTTTCCTATTAAGACTTTTTATCAGAAATGTATTTTGAATGTAACAAATTATACTTTGTGATTTAAGATATATTTAAAAAGTCAAATTCTTTTTTATGATTTACATACTGTTGAATTCAAATTATTTGCATTTTATTTAAGATTCCTGAGTACATATATTTTAGCTGACAGTGATGTGCAGTTTTCCTGTGTGCTTATTTTCTGATATTAATTTCAGTGTTGTGTGGACATTGTAAATCACACTGAAGACTTTTGTTGCCATGTGCCAGAATATTGTAACAAATAACCTTCAAATTCACCTGAGGCCAAAGCTTTCATGGAGATAATTCTTTGATGAATTTTTAGTATCCTTCATGGTTAATGTTATAATCACACTTACCATTTCTTCTGGAACCAATTTTGATCATTTATCTTTCCTTGAACAATGGTTACCATAATGAGATTTTCAATTATACCTAATATTCTCTTTTCAAATTTTTTTCATATTTATGACTAAAATATTTTCTTATTGCTATTCTGAGTATCTCTTATTCTCTCTCCTTACATGGGTAGGCATGTAAGAACTATTTTCGATTATTAAGCAGCCAGATATTTTATCATTGCTATCCTTTGTTTCCCTGTATTTCAATTAATATCTGCCTCAATAGTCATCCAATTTAAGTCTTCTCTGTTTTAGTAAAATCATTAGTTCATTTATTTATTTCTTATTATAATGAGAGTGCTGAGTCCTTAATATAGTACTATTTCTCTTTTTCTACAGTGCTAATTTTGCTTGTTATTATATTCAATAATGATTTCCATTTCACTTCTACATTTTAATCTCCAAATCTCCTTATCTCATCTAGCTCTTCTTGTTTAACCTCAACTTTCATCTGAGGCAGCTTTAGATTTTTTATCAACTCTATTCTTTATAACTTCTTTATTCGCAAATTATGGTTTATTACATTTTATTAAAAACACAATCTGATATTTTCTAAATGTGTATATAATTCTTTCTTTCTCCTAAACTATGTTTTTATTTAACTGCTCTTACACTATTATGTTACTCTTGTTGTTTTAGAGAATTTCTCAAAGGTTCTAGAGTTTTTCTGTTTCTTTTTCCTTTAAATTTATTCATCATTGTACAAAGATGGTACCTAAAAGTTCTTGGTTTACCAACCATATGAGGTTATCTGTAGTAACAAGCAACCTCAAAATCTTGTAGCTTAAAACAACATGAGTTGACTTCTTGCTCATATGACATATTCAAGTCACTGTCAACACTGGGCTCTGCTTCATGTCATCATTATGCAGAACCTGTGAGTGATGAAGCCTCCACCTTGTGGAGTAAGGATCACCAGTTCTCCGAGCACAGGAAAGAGCTGAGAGTGAATAAACACCCCAGCTCTTGAAAACTCATACCCAGGAGTGTCACATGTCACTGCCGCTTATGCGTCACCAGCCTAAACATGGCAACATCTAACTTCCAAAAGTCCTGCTAATATATTTCTGTCACAAAGATTGAAATTAAAAACGTTTTAAGATTAAAATAAATATCTTAAGCTGTTAGCTATTTCTTTTAGTAGGTGAGGGCAAAATCTCCCCCTACTATTTTTAAAAGTCTACAGTCAATCCTCTTGTTAAAAAAAAGTAGACCAAGGAAACTGTAACACTCAGAGTTCCCCACTCCTCATTTATATTTATGACTTCTGATTTCAAGATATTCTTACTTAGTGTTGAGGATGAGGATGAGGATGAGGATGAGGATGAGGATGAGGATGGAGGAGGACGTGTGGATAATTGCCCTGGGCTATTCCATTAAGAAAATTAAAAAGAATTTTTAAAACTATTTTAGATTAGCATCAAAATTGAGCAGAAGGTAGAGAGATTTTCCATATACCATCAGCTTCCACCCAAGCATGGCCTCTCTTATTTATCAACACCAAGTGGTGCATTTGTTGCAATCGATCAACCTACACTAACACATTGTAAATACTCAAGTCCACAGTTATCTTAGAGTTCACTCTTGGTGTTGTACATTCAAGGGTTTACACAACTGCATGATGATATTCATCTATTATTATAGTCTCATGCCAATTATTTTTCACTGCCCTGAAAGTCCTCTGTGATATGCCTATTCATTCCTCTGTGCCCCACTCCAACCCCTGAACTTTTCACTGTTTCCAAAGTTTCGTCTTTTTCCAGAATGTCATATAGTTGGAATCATGCATTATGTAGCCTTTCCAGATTGGCTTCTTTCACATAGTAGTATGCCTTTAAGTTTTCTCCAAGTCTTTTCATGGCTTGATAGCTCATGTATTTTTAGCACTGAATAATATTCCATTGTCTGGATGTACTACAGCTTATTTATTTATCCATTCATCTACTAAAGGATATTCTGGTTGCTTCCAAGGTTTGGCAATTATGAATAAAGCTGCTATAAATATCATTGTGCAAATTTTTGTGTGGAAATGAGTTTTCAAGTCCTTTGGGTAGACACTGAGAAGCACGATTACTGGATCAAATAATAAGAGAACGTAAGACAATAAGAGAATGTAATTCTGTAAGAAAATGCCAAACTATCTTCCGAAGGGACTGTACCATTTTGCATTCCTGCCAGCAATGAATCGGTGTCCTGGTTGTTCCACACCTTTGTTAGCATTCAATGTTGTCGGCGCTCGGGATTCCATCCATTCTAATAAGTATATGGTAATATCTAATCATTGTTTTAATTTGCATTTCCCTGATAACATATTATTTGGAACTTCATCTCATATGCTTATTTGCCATCTATGTGTCAATAAGGTCTTCGGTCTATTTTTAATTGGATTATATGCATTTTTATTGTTGACTTTTAAGAGCTCTTGTATAATTTGGGGAACAGTCCTTGGTCAGGTATGTCTTTTGCAAATAAATTCTCCCAGTCTGTGCTTAGTCTTCTCATTCTTTTGACAGTGTCTTTGGCAGAGCATAAATTTTCAATTTTAATGAAGTATAGCTCATCAATTATTTCTTTCATAGACTGTACCTTTCATGTTACATCTAAAAATCCTAAGCAATTTTCATGTATATGAATTTGATAAGGGTGGCACAGATAAGTCCTTTTCAGTTTTCTGATGAGCGACACTTCTAAATCTCTTATCTATGGATATCAAGTGATGTCAACTTTTCTCCTTTTGGTTAAAAAAAAAAAATGTTTCCTTTCTTCACCACCTGTTGTCCTTTAGGTCCTGTTAGCACTTGGAGCACACTCTATTTGCAAAAGTTCCCCCAGAAGAATGCCATATTATTAAGTTGGTACTCGTACTCTTATTTACCAAGGCTGGTCCATCTTCCATCTTTTGTTTTGTCTGTTCATTAATATTTCTAAGATAGTGAAGAGGAAACTATAGTTCCATTAAATAACCACCCTCAGAACCAAGTAAGAAGCTGCCTGTCTATACGCAGGGAGGAGGAGGAGGAGGTGCTGATACTGGGGCAGATCCAGAAGCTGCTCCAGGAGGGATGAGGGGTCAGCAGTTTCACTGGAGGGAAATCCTTTGCAAGTATGTATCCTTTATTTGGCTCAAGTTTAACCTGCATGGGCCTGATATATCTCAGAGAGATGGCATTTGCTAATTACAGGTTATAGGGATGAGGGAAGAATGGACTTCAGCATTATAAACTAGGCCTACTAAATTTGTAGAAAGAGAAAAGCACAAGTTTACACATAAAGATAATGAGCTTACATATATTGTATTTCAGGAGAGTGGCCCATCATCAAGGCATCTTCACTTTGAAAAGGGAAAAACACAACTCCAGAATGACTACATTGGGTTACAATGAGGTCTTTAAAAAGATCTTGTGTAAATGAGCATTAGCGCTTCAGGGCGTTAAGGATGATATCTCATTGATGGCTCCATGGAAGAGATTGAATTTGAAAGTCATATAAAAGAAATGAAACCCTTTTGTTCCTCTAGAGCTTAGGGCTTCAACTTTGGGACAGACCCAAGATTTCTGAGTATGGGAGTTGAGCCCTGAAAAGTGGAACAAGGAACTAAATGAAGGACAAAAGTGAAGGACCTGAGAAAAGTCCTTGTGGGGTGGGGAGTGTGTTTCAAAAAGAGTCAGTTTAATTCAAACAGAAGAAAAAAGAAAAGAATGAAGATGAGTCTGTTAATGACAGACTGAGGTCACAATGCAAAAAGGCTTCAATGCCACAATGAAGACATTAAACTTCATAAAGTAGGTAATAAAGAGGTTTTGATCACAGAATTGAAGTTTGGAGCAAAACTGGACTACAGATATAGATTTTGGAAACCTTTATGACCGTAATGGTTGAAAGCCATCCATCTGTAGATTAGAATTGAAGGCATAGGAAAAGATGTTATTATTTGGAAAATATACAAGTACTGTGTGCGTGTTGTCTGTGCATATCAGTGTGCATGTGCCATTTATGCAACCACACAGATGTAACATGTGTGGTATTTTGGCGAACTCATAACACAAATGTATTGTGGTAGACTCTTCAGCTTCTTATGGAATAGGGTATATGTGTTTGTGTGTGTGTTGACCTAGAGATAAGAGGTAACATATTTGTTCGTTTAAAGGTCATATTTTCATGGGGCGCCTGGGCGGCTCAGTCGGTTAGGTGTCCGACTTCAGCTCAGGTCATGATCTCACGGTCCGTGAGTTCAAGCCCCGCATCGGGCTGTGTGCTGACAGCTCAGAGCCCGGAGCCTGCTTCGGATTCTGTGTCTCCCTCTCTCTCTGCCTCTCCCCAACTCGTGTTTGTCTCTCTCTCACTCTCTCAAAAATAAATAAAGATTTAAAAATATTAAAAAAATAAAAAAATAAAAATAAAGGTCATATTTTCAAGATGCTTAGAATTTATTCTCTGTTAAAAAAATCATTTTCTGGGGCACCAGGGTGGCTCAGTTGGTTAAGCGGCCGACTTCAGCTCAGGTAGCGATCTCACGGTCTGAGTTCGAGCCCCATGTCAGGCTCTGTGCTGACAGCTAATCAGAGCCTGAGTCCTGCTTCAGTTTCTGTATCTCCCTCTCTCTCTGCCCTTTCCCTGCTCACGCTCTGTCTCTATGTCTCTCAAAAATAAATAAATGTTTAAAAAAATTAAAAAAAATCATTTTCTTAAGATAGCATAAAGTAGGCAAGTTTTAAAGCAAGTACGTAGGCTTTGGAAGACCTAGCAGAGAACCAGGGAGAAGGGAAGAGGGGAAGAGGGGAAAAAAAAAAGCCACAGAGAGGAAGGAAGACATGACATGAGAGACTCTCAAAGAATAAGAAAGAACTGAGGGGAGAGATGGGTGTGGGAGGGGGGAGAGTGGGTGGTGGGCACAGAGGAGGGTGCTCGTTGGATTGAGCACTGGGTGTTGTATAGAAACCAATGTGACAATAAACTATTAAAAAAATAAATAAAGCAAGTATGTAAGACATATATGCAAAGAAGCAATGGTGCTTATTTGCAGGCAAAGTTAATAACATCATCAAACTCAGAATATGTTGCTGAGTGGGAAATGATAAAAGAAAAATGAAGTATTTTTTAAGCCAAATAAAATGAAAATTACCACTAATTAAAATTTTTTTAATGTTTATTTTTGAGGGAGAGAGAGACAAGAGTGTGAGCAGGGGAGGGGCAGAGAGAGAGGGAGATACAAAATCTGAAGCAGGATCCAGGCTCTGAGCTGTCAACACAGTGTGATGCAGTGCTCGATCCCGCCAACTGTGAGATCATGACCTGAGCTGAAGTCGGACACCTACTCTACTAAGACACCCACGTGCCCTAAAATTACCCGTAATTTTTTAAATAATTGAAACAGATTATTTTCAATGTAAAAACAAATTTTATACTTTGTTTTAAGCTTCTTGCACTTACCTTTCTGTCCAGAGAATACAGCATGAGTAGCATAGTTTAAAGCACTGAAATAGTAATTAAAAGCTCTGGTAAGCTTAGGTTACTACAATTTCCAAAAGATCATAAATTATTTAAAGCACAAGGAAAATCTACTTTTAGATGCCAAAAATCCTAAAATTATTATCTTACCACCTTCTTACACCGTACACAAAAATAAATTCAAAATGAATTAAAGGCTTAAATGTGAGACATGAAACCACAAAAATCCTAGAGGAGAACACAGCCAGTAACCTCTCTGACAAGGGTTGCAGCAACTTCTTCCTAGATATGTTGCCTGAGGCAAAGAAACAAAACAAAAATGAACTGCTAGGACTTCATCAAAATAAAAAAGCTTCTGCACTGTGAAGGAAACAATCAATGAAACCAAGACAACCTATGAAATGGGAGAAGATATTTGCAAATAACAAGCCTCATAAAGTGTTAGCACCCAAAATATATACAAAACTTGTAATATTCAACACCCAGAAAACAAGTAATCCAATTAAAAAATGGTCAGAAGACAAGAATGGACATTTTTCCAAAGAAGACATACAGATGGCCAAGAGGCACATCACTTACATCAAGGAAATCAACACTATAATTAAATATCACTTAACGCCTGTCAGAGCACCTGAAATCAACAACACAAGAAGCAACAGTGTTGATTAGGATGTGGAGAAAGTGGAACTCTCCTGCACTATTTGCGAGTGCAAACTGGTACAGCCACTCTGGAAAAGAGTATGGAGGTTCCTCAAAAAGTTAAACTACCCTATGGCCCAGCAATTGAACTTCTGGGTATTTACCCAAAGAATACAAAAATACTAATTCAAAATGATACATGCACCCCAATGTTTATAGCAGCATTATCGACGATAGTTAAATTATGGAAACAGTCTAAATGTCCATCAACTAATGAATGGATAAAGAACAAGTGGTATGTACACACACACACACACACACACACACACACACACACAATGGAATATTATTCAGCCATAAAGAAGAATGAAATTGTGCTATTTGTAACAACACGGATAGAGCTAGAGAGTATTATGCTAAGCAAAATAAGATAGAGAAAAACAAATACCATATGATTTCACTCATATGTGGAATTTAAGAAACAAAACAAACGCACAAAGGAAAAAAAAAGAGCAAGAAAAACAAATGAGGAAACAGACTGTTAACTATAGAGAACACAATGATGGATATGGGGGGGAATGAGTTAAACAGGTGATGGAGATTCAGGAGTGCACTTGAGATGAGCCCTGGTTGAATCGCTAAACCCTACAACTGAAACTAATATACACTGTTATATTAGCTAACTGGAATTTAAATAAACTTAAGAAAAAGAAAAAAAAAACATGTAATAATCATTATTTGAGAACAGATTTATTCCAAATTGAATTTTAGTCTTTATTTCAAGTTATTACTCATCTCTCTGAATGGAATTTTACAGTTCAAAAATAAATCATTTTTTCTTTCCTTCATATAAATTCCATACTTTCTTTATATAAACTCCAAAGTATTAATAGCATAATTTACCATCCTTGCTAAATAAATTATTTAAAGAAAATCACATTCTTAATAAAACCATAGGAACACTACTACTTACGAATATTAGAATTTATTGAGAAGGGAAGTCATGCCAGACTTGGACTACTTGGAAAAAAAAAAAAAACTAGTGGCAAAAAGAGGCCATGTTGGAGAATCAAAACGTGGAGATTTTAACAAGGACTTACAAAAATATTACCATGCAGAATATGAGCTTCGGGCCAATCCATTTTTCACGTAAGGTTCCAATTTTCTCAGCAACAGAGAAAACAAATACAGCCAAAATCTTCTGTGAATTGCAAATTAATAAATTTCAAAAGTTTGTTTAATAATTTAGGGAATTTTTTCTAACTGCAAATTGATTAATCCCTGCATTGCTTCTGCAATAAAATGGGAGGCTATAAAGATAATTTTTCCATTTTCTGTACTTGTATTAAAATACTGCCAGAAAGGAAATAATAACCCAGAAAACCACACTGTGCAGCTCTAAGGGTGCCAAGATATTCCACTAATGGATCTGAAACAAAAAAGGAAAAGCAGTCCTTGTGTTAATCTCCAGGCTATTCACCATTTTGAAAAAAGGCACTCAAATGGGAAAAGGAAGAAGGTGTTTGTCCTTTCTTAAGAAAGTAGCACCATCAGAAATTCTCCTCTGCAGCTGCTTTTACTTTAAATAAAAATGAGTTTTGCTTGTAACTATTTACTTATCTCTGCCCTGTACGTTTAAAATTTTAATTATTCATACGGTAATCCTCCCTATAATAAAGCATTTGAAAGAAGGGGACAAGCAAGTATAAATAAAACACTCCTTGGATTTAAGAGGGCATGACCCTGTCCCAGTTTTTCACTTCTAAAGGTGAAAATAAGGACATTGAACTAGTTTCATCTAGGCTATATATAAAGAGGGTATTAATATAAAGTCAAAAATATATTCTATACAAGAGTTCAAATATTTAAGTAAGTTTAAACATAAAAGACAGACTCCCAAGTAAGTCATGGCCAGGACTAGAATAAACTAACCTGCATCTTGATAGCTTTCTTCTATTTTGAAATAATTAAAATATCAATGGTGATAGTTGACAATTATGTTGACCAAACTCACTCCTGAATTATGTCCTGTTTTTGGTAAGGTGCAAAAGTTAGTCACTCCTTTGGAAAGAGTACTGTTCCTTCTTTTCCTGTAATCAACTAATCTGTTTTCACTTTTCAAAACTCACTCCTTTCATACTTCAGCTTTCCATTCTGCCTACTGCCCATCTTGGTACCTTGTCATTCTGAACGAGTCTTGATATCTCAGAGAAAAAGGTGCCAATGACCAACAGGATGAAATTTTACATTCCAAGTAGGAACAGACATTATAGGACCCAATTAAGTTGCAGAAAAGCTGTCAATCTCCAGTGTATTCCCAGAGGCTTGATATCCTATTCAACAGGACAAACAGTTCCTCCCTGGAGAGGTTAGAGTTACTTGCACTGGGATAGAGGTTGATCCAAGCAGAGCTAAGACCCAACAAATAAACACATCTACTCATCTGGATTTTATACTGTATTAAGCACAGTATCCTATCTGTTTTCACAATACTGGATTTTGATCATTGACCATTCTGGTGACAGTAGAATACAGAAGTCCACAGAAGTTAAAAGTGGACTCCAGAAACAATTTCTTAGATTTACATCCAGTCTTCACAAATTACTTGCTGTGTGAACAAAGACAAGTAATTTAAGTTCTCTAAGCTTCATTTTACTCTGCTTAAAACAGAAAAATTATCTTCTCTGGATGGCTGTCAGTTATTACATGAAAGCCATTACCATATTACATAATGTGTGACTTCTACATGGTAATATAGGAAACATCATTACTACATAAAAATATTTAAAAGCAAAATCTAATACTTATATTTTGTGGCAAACTATATTGTGTTTGATCCATTATTAGTAGTGAAAATTTATGCTCTTTACTGGTTTTCACTCTCATAAATATTACTGCAATTAACCTCACAGTGTCATCACTGATTAATTCCTTATGGAAAATTCCTAGAAGCAGAATGACTCAGAGAAAATAAAAATAAGCTTTTTCAAATATTTTAATATTTATTGTCAAATGGCTTACTTGAAAAGAAAAGTTAACTTAAACTTCTACAAGTTCATTGATCTTTCTCATCTTACCAGGAAGAACATTTTCTCTAATGTTCACCAAGTTTGCAAGTGAAAATTAGTATGCCGTTTTCATGTTTAGCCCTTTTAATATAATAAGTCCTGTCACAGGCTCACTTTTTTCTATTTTCTATTCTCTATTTTTCTATTTCCTATTTCTATTTTCTCACCCATTTTTCTATTAATGGATAATGTTAATTATCCACTTTTTTAAGTTTTATTTTTATTTAATTTGGGAGAGAGATAGTGCGCATGAGCATGGGGGGACAGAGCGAGAGGGAGACAGAAACGCAAGCAGTCTCTGAGTTGTCAGTTCAAAGCCCAATGTGGGGCTCAATCTCAGGACCATAAGATCATGACCTGTACTGAAGTCAGATGCTTAACTGACTGAGCCACTCAGGTGCCCCCGATTCATCCACTTTTAATTAGCATTTTTCTCATTGATTTGTAGGTACGATTTATATAGTAAGGGCTTTTGTTCTGTTTGTCATATTATTTAAATACAACTGTTTCACCTTTTAATTTTACATATGAAGCTTTTCATCTTGATTGGCTGTTATAACTTCCCAAGTCAAAACTATCAATCTATTTCTTTCTATTATCATAAAACAATTTTATGCTTAGAAAGACTTTCTATGCCCAGGCATAAAAGATTGTGTAAATATTAATTATAATTTCATTTTTATATAAAAAATTTAAATCCATTCTGAGTAAAATTATATATAGTGAAAAACAGATAATGTGATTTTATGTGAACATGATTTGTTTTTCACTTAACATAGGATGTTTGAAAACTGTATTAGATTGCTTTTATTTTTTAATGTTTATTTATTTTCTTGAGAGAGAGACAGAGTGCAAGCAGGTGAGGGGCAGAGAGAGAGGGAGACACAGAATCTGAAGCAGACTCCAGGCTCTCGCTGACGGCTCAGAGCACAGAGCCTGAGGCAGGGCTCGAAACCACCAATGGCGAGATCATGACCTGAGCTGAAGTCAGATGCTCAACTGACTGAGCCACCCAGGCGCCCCTAGATTGCTTTATTTGTTATTATTTCTAATATTCTATCACTTTAATGTTGATGTATCTTCATAACATGTTTTAATTTCTAATAGGGCAAATATTCTCTTTTTTATTTGTAAAAATAGAAGCAGGTATATTTATCTCTTTATTCTTTCGGTTAATTTAGTTTTTGTTTTAAAACCAAACCGGGGCAAAGAAAGAGAAAAACAGATGGAAAAAAAATATACATGTAGAAAATTACTGTATTGTACACCTTAAACTTATACAATGTAATATGTCAACTAAATCTCAGTAAAGTTGGAAAACAATCCTTGTTAAAGCTTTGATGCAAAAGAGCAGAGGAAAAGAAGACAATATTGGTGCTTTGTTGTATCCTAATATGATACACTTTGGTATTTTTTAAAGCTTCGGAAAGTCAGATCATTCTACAAAAAAAGTGTTAATTTTTACGATTATCATCCTTGTCACGCTATGAAATCAGTATTCCCAGCAGCACTGCCATACACCTACAATTTTGTCAAGTGGCATACTTGCCTTTAGACTGATGAAGGATGCTAGTTGTGACATAAATTAGCCATGATTTATGCATTATGCAATAGGACATCCCTTGGGGCACTGGAGCCCTAGAATTATCGTTTCTTCAGTACCAACCGCCATTTTGGACCACAGTGCTAGAAATCCTCACACTACTCATTTATATTCTCTTCAATCTATGTAGCAAAAAATGCCTAAGTAAGTAGGGACTCAGTTCATCATTTATGAAATTCTGAGTCTCTTCCCTTTGGGTTAAGTTTTACTTCTTTGACTTGTGAAATACTATTTGAAAATCAGCTTCCCTCTTCTCTTCAGAAGTGTTGAGAAAAAATTAAATATGCACAGTAATCTATAAGTAGATTGCAATTAAATCACTTTTCTTAGGCCATTCTCAATTTGAAAGCACATACTAGAACCTAGAGATATAAAAAAAATTAAAACGATGTTCATGAAAACTCTAAAATCTTATAATTTCATTAGGATATGGCAATATCAATTTAAAAAAAACAACACGAAAAATACTAAAATTTATGGATAAATTTCTACTATCATAAGGTATAAGAGAAATTCATCGAAGACTATGGTATGATGTCATTTCAAACATCTTAAAAAGAGTTTATAATGCAAACAATATTACAACTAAGAAAAAAAAATTAAGCCAAGATAAAGATGTATAAATGTAGGAGAAGACAAACAGACATTTCTCCAAACAAGACATCCAGATGGCCAACAAACACATGAAAAGATGCTCACCATCGCTCATTATCAAGGAAATACAAATCAAAACTACAATGAGTTATCATCTCACACCTGTCAGAATAGCTAAAATCAACAACACAAGAAACAACAGGTGTTGGTGAGGATGTGGAGAGAGGGGAACCCTCCTGCACTGTTGGGAATACAAACTAGGGCTGCCCCAGAGGATGGAGGTCCTCAAAAAGTTAAATATATAACTCCCCTATGAAGCACTAATCACACTACTGGGTATTCACCCCAAAAATACAAAAACACTAAATCAAAGGGATACATGCTCCTCTATGTTTGTAAAAGCATTATTGACAATAAATAGCCTAATAATGGAAACAGGCAAAGTGTTCATGGATAGGTTGAACGAATCTATATACACAATGGAATATTATTCCCATAAAAAAGAATGAAATATTGTCATTTGCAACAATGTGGATGGAGCTAGAGCGTATTATGCTAAGTGAAATAAGTCAGTCAGAAAAAGACAAATACCATGTGATTTCACTCACATGTGGAATTTAAGAAACAAAACAAATGAGCTACGAAAAAAAGAGAGCAAAAGAGACAAACCAAGAAAGAAACTCTTCACTATGGAGAACAAACTGATAGTTACCAGAAGGGAGGTCAGCAAGGGGATTGGGTGAAATAGATGATGGGGATTAAGGAATGAACTTGGCGTGATGAGCACCAGGTATTGTAAGAAAGTGTTGAATCACTATATTGTACACCTGAAACTAATATAACTCTATGTTAACTATACTGGAATTAAAATTAAAAACTCAATTAAAAAGATATATAAATGTATAATTTGTTATAAAAGTAAAAGAGAAGGTGAGTAGCAGGTGAGTAGCCGGTTTATGTATAAACATGGGACAGAGAATATTCTTAAAGATTATTACCTTAGAAACTGATATCAATAAGTAAATCAATAAAACAACCCAAAATGGCTTAAGCAGAAATGGGAATTCGCCTATATAGTAAATAGATTCAGCATTACTTCTCACTTCAGAAATCACTGGATTCAGAGGTGCAAAGGAATCTAACCATTAGGATCTAACCTTACCTGTTCATCTCTGAGTATGTTTCCTCATTTTGACTCTGCTCTCAGATGTCCTATTGTTTTGTAGCATAGTAGAGTTGCTACTCATAATAGAGTTTTTGCTCAGATGCCAGTCCCTCAGGAGATGAGTATCTCTCTGTCAGTCACTCTAGGTTAGTGTTTCTTAAGATATTTAAATTGTATTTTCCCTATAGAGACTTTTATAAAATACTTTTTTTTCCTAATTGCCATACCCTCCACCCAACCCCAGGAAATTAAGGAATAAGATTTTGTCAGGTAGGGTTGAGAAGTAGGGTTGAGCTCCAGAGGGCCACAAACCATTGTAAAATTAAAGATTTTCTCATCTCCCCTAATAAGAACCAATTTTCACCTCTCTGGGCAGATATCACCCCATTGGGAATACATGTTCCTCTTCAAGTCTGAGTGGCTCTGTGTTCCATCTCTAAATCAATCATCAGGGCCATGTGTCCTTGGCCAGGCCTGACCATGTGCTCTCCTGCAGGTGAGGATGGAGTCAGCACCACATAAACAAACAAGTGTTGGAAGGATTGTGCAACAAAGAGAATTCGCCAGTACTATGGTCAAGAGGAAAGCGAACTGGTAAAGAGTATAGGTTAACAAAGTGATAAAGGCCCATCACATCTAGCCTTTGAAGAAAGTCCTATTTATCCAAAGCTCTCAAGGCACAGACTGAATGAATAAAGGAATGACTCAAAGGAAACAATCAAGGTTATTGTGATAGGTAATATTCACAAAGAGAGATGATGAAATCAGGGATACAAGCAAGAGACAAAAATAATAAAATGAGAGAGAGACAGAGAGAGAAAGGGAGATGAATCTCACTAAAAGTGAATCGGTAGGATTTGGTGACTGATTTGTTATGGAGGATAAAGACAAAGCAGAAGCCAAACCATCTTAGCCAAATGAGTGGGTGGCAATGCCTTTGAGGAAGGGAAGTCAAGCTAAGTAAAAGACAGCTTCAGGGAAATAATGACTTGTTTATGAATATTCTGACCGCCAATGGAGATGATCACAAGTCAGTTGGAAATTCAGGTCTGGCAACTGAGAGAGACTTCAAAGTTAATGTTTATAATAGGGAGACACTGACTTATCGACGGTATTTGAAACCTTAGAAGAGGATGATACCCAGAGGAGACATTGCATAACAGAACCTGAGGGAACACTATCTGGGAGAGGAAAAAAGAAAAGTACTGAGGAAAGATGAGTGAGGGCATGGTGTCAGTAGACCACAATGTCGGAGAGGGCTAGGGAGGAAAAAAAATCAAAATGGAGGAAGTTGCCTCACGGTAACAACGTCAAACACCATGGAAGTCTGTGTTAAGACAAGGTTTTAAATGAAGTGGGCCTATGTCAATGTGTTAGACATACTACAATTAAACAGTAAACTAAGAATGAAACATTTAAGAAACCAAAAGTGGATTCTTTTCCCTAATAAATTTGATAAAGGAGAATGATAATACAGAAACTAGATGTTTAAGAATATTTGTTTTGGGGTCATATAGGCCTATATTTGAGTCCCATTTTTTACATCTAGATTCTCTAAGACTCAGCTTGTTCATATATAAATGGAACTAATAATGGGGTGCCTGGGTGGCTCAGTTGGGGAAGTCTCTGACTCCTGATCTTGGCTCAGGTCATGATCTCACATGTTCATGAGTTTGAGCCCCATATCAGGCTATGCACCGTCAGTGTGGAGCCTGCTTGGGATTCTCTCTCCCCTTCTCTCTGTCCCTGCCCCTGCTCATGTGCTCTCTCTCAGAATAAAATTAAAATTTTTTTATAAATGGTACTAATAATATTTTCCACAGAAAACTGTCTAAATGATAAAATTATATAATTAGGTAAAATGTGCCACAGAGTGTCAGTATATTGGGAGTACTCAAAATGTTTCAGTTATTATTTTTTAACTGCAAGGAAGAATTCTGAGAACATTACAATACTGAAAATGCTAAGGAGAATAACTGACATAACACAGTAAAAATGGAAGGAAAGATTCACTGAATGGTCAAGTGGAAAAGAAGCTTTAAATAGGATGAAATAAAATTCCTTATCGAATATAAGAGGCAAGACTGAGAAAATGGATGAAGACACAGGGAAAATTTGACATGGAAAGGAAAATCATGAAAACTGCAAACATTAGATAACCTTGGTAAATCAATAAAGAATCAGACAACTGCCTCTCCAGAGTGAAGACAGTCAGGTCAGAGGCTTGAGGTAAATGGGAAATTATGGAGCTAGAGATGTAGAGAATAAAGTAGGAGAGAAATTAAGGTTGAGTATAAGTGTTTCTGATTGAGAGAGGAGCCAAGATGAATCAGCACTAAGTGAATTGGTGGTCAAATAAATTGGCCCACTGCCTGACATTTTTCAGTGATATTTTGGAAGCAGCAAGCAAAGAAACAGATATTAAGTAGCAGGAATTATCCAAGACTGAGGTTCAGCAACACAGGACTAAAAGATCCTGGGAAAAGATCCCAGGAATTCTGCAATTTTTGAGATAAAGGAATCATAACCTACTTGACTGAATACTGTAGAAATAATCAAGAACAGTATATGAAATGAAGATGTACTATTAAACAATGATTAAAGAGCTGGAGGTCATGACGAAAAGATTAGGATCATTAGAAATAAGGAAAATAGAAATTTGGTAGCTCTGGTCAGAGAAGAAATATCAAGAGGTTAAGTTCTCTACGATGCATTTTTTTTGAAAAGGTAGAATACTGTGCTTTTTAAAAGCATGAGTATTTTCCTTATAAATGACCAGAGAAGCTACCTTAAATGCCTGCAGTGCAGGCTTTCAGAAACTGTTCCATTTCAGAAAATATGCCAAAAATTAGCACAAAGCAAAAGCTAAATTTATAACTATCATGCAGCTGCCTAATATAAACACCACAGAGAACACTAGATGGCAAATACTTTTTTAAAGGCATATGGGAGAAAAAGGACCAAAACTGTATTTTTACCTCATCTCTACTGCATCTACTGTAAAGATCTTTACAAAGTTTTGTAAAGTGTTATCTGGAACATTAATTAAATTCTCATTAGTTATATAAGTCTTATTTAACTTAAAGAGCTCCTTTGAGGGGCATCTGGGTGGCTCAGTCCATTAAGCATCTAACTCATGGTACATGAGTTCAAGCTGTGCATCAAACTCCATGCTGACAGTGTGGAGACTGCTTGGGATTAGCTCTCTCACGCTCTCTCTCTCTGTCCCTCAGCCCTCCTCTCTTAAAATAAACGTAAAAACAAAAGAGCTCCTTTGAAAAGATATAAATCTATTAAAGTCACAATAAACAACACCTACAGACTAATATACAATATTAAAAGATTTTTTTTTATGAAAGGGACAGGGACTTGCTAGAAATTCTAAAATTTGGCCAAAATTAATATGAATACTTTTTTTCAAGTAGCATTTATAAACTATTTTTAAAAACAAGAGCAATGCTGAAAAAGTTTGGGGAAATTTGTCAACTGACCACACTGGACATCAGGAATGATGTTTTTCTTCAAATGATAAGATTGAAGAATATATCAATAAAATGCACAGAGAATCTCAGAGTAGCACCCCCCCCCCCATCATAGAATATAATACAAGACTTTGGGGGAAGAGTAGGAACACGGTAGGCTCACGTCATCGCACAGATACACCTGGATAACACCCAGAGAACAACCTGGCAGGACAAACTCTCCAAAACTATATGTAGAGAAGGGGCCACACCAAGAGTGTAGGTAGTGGGGGAGACAGGCTCAGGAGCCAAACTGACCCATAGAACTGAACCATGGGACTTTCCACAGGAAGGAGGGATACCATGGCAACAGAGAAGGGAGAAGAGTAGACCTGAAACCAGGCACGACAGGTACAGGGAAACCAGAAAAGGAAGAAGAACCCCTATAATATTTTGCTTTGGAAACCAGAGGGGTCTAACATCAAGACTTCTTAAAATCAGCAAGGCTTAATACCTGGAACTTTAAAAATCACCAGCTAGGCTGTGGGAGAACTAGAGGGTGATAGGAAACTGAGTCCCCAACCTTAAAAAGACAGCACCATAAACAACCCTGCTGAGATATAGCATAGAAGCAGCAGTCTGAAAAATGCCTGTTTACTAATCTTAGAGCGTGCCCTGGAGGGGCAGGGATCATTGGGAGACTTCTTCATGAACAAAAGAGCTGGTGGGCCCCATTCCCCTCGCCCATACTCCTGCCCAGATACACTGACACCTGCAGGAACCAGCACAGCCCAAACACTCCACCTAGCCTGGTGACGGCGCCTCCATCTTGAAGCTCTGCAGATCTGCCCCTTCCATCCTGGCCACACTGAATTTCCCAGAGGTCACCTATTTCAGTGGACCTGCGCGAATCTTGCTGGCATGAAGCACCTGGCCCCCACACTCTCCTGGGGAGCAGCGCCTTCACGCACAATCTTGGTAGGTATCCATTCAAAGCAGTACTAAGCCTGGCAGTGTGCAAGCAGCCCTGAGAGGGACCAGCACCAGTCCATCCAAAGTGACCCATGCCCTAGAGACAGGCGAAGTATATCATATACCCCAGGCCGACTGTGAGTCCAGAAGTGGGTTGAAGACAGACAGCTAGTCTGACTGCAGGCCCTGTCTACCAACCAAAGACTCACAGAGGACAAAACAGGAAAAGTGCCCCGCATATGAGTGCAACCACAGTTCTGGTAAGTGCCTAGTTTGACACAACTCAAGACCACGGTGGCCCCAGACTGGCCCACGAACAACACAGGGACAAAACCCAGCCCACGATAGGCAAAGAGAGACACTGCAGATGTCTGAACTGAAGGCAATGTGGCTAGCTAAAGTAGTAGCACATAGGAACACACACAGGAGACACCCCTGACACACCAGATTGTAGTGAATAAGCGACATGCCACTGCAGGGCACTATAGGACATTTATTTACTTATTTATTTTCTTATTTATTCAGAGGGAGGGGGAGAGAGAGAACACATGAGCATGGGAGAGCAGAGAGAGAGGAAGGAAGAGAATCCCTAGCAAGCCCCACACTGTCAGCATGGAGATCAACACAGCACTCAAACTCACAAGTGAGATCATGACCTGAGCCAAAACCAACAGCCTGACGCTTAATCAACTGAGCCACTCAGAGGTGTCCCTAGGACCTTTTTCATAATGTCACTAGTTTCAAGAGTAGGAAATGTAGCTAACTTTCCTAACACACAGAAACAGCACCGAGACTTACATAAAACGAGGAGATGGAGGAATATGTCTAAATTCAAAGAACAGGAGATGAGTAATGTGCCTAATAGAAGAATTTCAATAGTCCTAAAGATACTCGCTTGACTTGAGAGAAAAAGAGCTCAGAGAGACCCTCAAAAAAGAGATAGAAAACATAAAAAAGAACCATTCAGAAGTAAAGATCTCAATAACTGAAATTAAAAACACACTAGAGAGAATAAACTGTACACTACACAAAGCAGAAGAACAGATCAGCAATCTAGAGGACGAAGTAATGGAAAGCAATGAAGCTGAACAAGACAGAGAAAAAAGAATAATAAAAAACGAAAATAGATTAAGGGACCTTAGCCACATCAAGGGATGTGAATAACACTCACATTATAGGGATCCCAGAAAGAGAAACAAGAGAAAAGGGGACAGAAAATTTATTTGAAGAAATAATAGCAGAAAACTTCCCAAATCCGAGGAAGGAAACAGAAATCCACATCCAGGAGACACAGACAGCTCCCAACAAAATCAACACAAGAAGATCCACACCAAGACACTTACTAATTAAAATGGCAAAATGGATGCAAATATCCCCAACGAAATATCAGCAAACCAAATCCAACAACACATTAAAAAAATCATTTACCCATTCAAGTGGGATTTATTCCTGAAATGCAAGAGCGCGTCAATACTCACAAATCAATCATTGTGACACATCGCATCAACACGAGAAAGGATAAGAACCATATGATCACTTTTTTCTAATTTTTTTTGCTCAGATATTCAAATCTTAATTATTTCCAAGTTTCTGTTTCAAGTTTTTATTTAAATTCTATTTAGTTAACATATAGTATAATATTGGTTTCAGGAGTAGAATTGAGGGATTCATCACTTAGATATAATACCCAGTGCTCATCACGAGTGCCCTCCTTAATACCCATCACCCATTTAGCCCACCCCCACCCACCTCCCCTCCATCAACTGTCTCCATAGTTAAGAGTCTCTTACAACTTGTTCCCCTTTATTTTCCCCCTCTTCCCCTATGTTCATCTGTTTTGTTTCGTTAAGTTTACTTATTTTTGAGAGAGAGGGTGTGAGTAGAAGGGTGTAGTAGTAGTAGAGGGTGTAGTAGAGGGGGAGGGGAGGTCAGAGGGAAAGAGGGAGAGAGAGAGAATCCCAAGCAGGTTCCTCACTGTCAGCATGGAGCCTGATGCGTTGCTCAAACCCACAAACTGCAAGATAATGACCTGAGCCAAAGTTGGACACTCAACTGACTGAACCACCCAAGTACCCCTCGTTTGTTTTGTTTTTTAAATTCCACATATAAGTTAAATCATAGCGTATTAGTCTTTCTCTGACTAACTTGTTTCACCTAGAATAATACACTCTAGCTCCATCCCATCATGAAAGCCCTAAATATGAGACAGGAAACCATCAAAATCTTAGAAGACTGGCAGCATCCTCTTCGACATCACCCATATCAACTTCATATGATCATGCCAACAGAGGCAGAAAAAGCATTTGACAGAATAGAACATAAATTCATGACAAAAAAAAAAAAAAAAAAACTCAACAGAGACGGTTCAGATGGAACATACCTAACACAGTAAGGGCTATATATGGAAAATCCACAGCTAACATCATACTCCATAGTGAAAAAATGAAAGCTTTTCCCCTAAGATCAGGAACAAGACAAGGATGTCCACTCTCATCACTTTTATTCATTTTCATACTGGAATTCCTAGCCACAGCATTCAGATAAGACAAAGAAATAAAAGGCATCCAAGTCAGTAAGGAAAAAGTAGAACTTTCATTATTTGGAGAGGACATGATACTACATATAGAAAATACTAAAGACTCCACCAAAAAACTACTCTAACTGATAAATGAAACCAGTAAGGTCACAGGAGACAAAATCAATATATGGAAATCCATTGCATTTCTATACACTAATAATGAAATAGCAGAAAGAGAAATTAAAAAACTAGTTCCATTTATGACTGCACCAAAAACAATAAAATGCCTAGGAATAAACTTAAAGAAGTAAAAGACCTACACTCTGAGAACTATAAAATATTGATGAAAGAAATTGAAGATGACACAAATGCAAAGATATTATACACTCATGAATTAAGAGAACAAATAGTGTTAAAATGTCTATACTACATATTTAATATAATCCCTATCAAAATACCAACAGCATTTTCAGAAAACTAGATCAAATAAACCTAAATTATACGCAACCACAAAAGACCCTTAATAGCCAAAGCAACCTTGAAAAAATTAGAAGAAAACTGGAGGTATCACAACCCCAGATTTCAAGATATACTACAGAGTTGTAGCAATCAAAACAGCATGGTACTGGCACAAAAGTAGACACAAATATCAATGGAATAGAATAGAGATCCCAGAAATACACACACAATTGTATGGTCTATTAATTTATGACAAAAGAGGCAAGAATATGCAATGGAAAAAAGATACTCTCTTCAACAAATGGTACTGGGAAAACTGGACATGCAAAAGAATGAAACTGGACGACTTTCTTACACCATACTCAAAAATAAACTCAAAATGGATTAAAGATTTAAATGTGAGACCTGAAACGATGAAAATCCTAGAAGAGATCACAGGCAATATTTTCTCTGGCATCAGCTCTTAATACTTTTGTCTATTATGTCTCCTGAGGCAGGGGAAATAAAAGCAAAAATAAACTATTGGGAGTACATCAAAATAAAAAAAACAAAAAAACTTCTGGAGTACAAAGGAAACTACCAACAAACTAAAAGGTAACCTACTGAATGACATTAGATATTTGCAAATGACATATCCAATAAAGGGTTAGTATCCACAATATATAAAGAACTTCTACAACTCGACACCCAAAAAGAAACCAAATATCCAATTAAAAATGGGCAGAAGACATGAATAAACATCTTCCAAAGAAGACATACAGATGGCTAACAGACACATGAAAAGATGCTCAATGTCACTCATCAAGAAAATGCAAATCAAAACTACAATAAGATATTACCACATAACTGCCAGAATGATTAAAATCAATAACAAAAGAAACAAATGTTGGCGAAGATGTGGAGATAAAGAAACTCTCCTATTGGTGGGAATGTAATCTGGTATAGCCGCCATGGCAAACAATATGGAAGTTCCTCAAACAATTAAAAATAAAATTACCCTATGATCCAGTAATTCCACTACTGGGTATTTACTCAGATAATATGAAAACATTAATTTGAAAGGATAATATGCACCCCTATGTTTACTGCACCATTATTTACAATAGCCAAACATGGAAGTAACCGAAGTGTCCATCAGTACATGAATGGATACAGATATGGTGTGTGTATGTATGTGTGTGTGATATTACTCAGCCATAAAAAATAATGAAATCATACCATATTCACTCATATGTGGAATTCAAGAAACAAAATAAATGAACAATGAAAAAAAAGACAAATATATATATATATATATATATACACACACACACACACACACACACACACTCTTAACCTCGGAAAGTAACTGATGGTTACCAGAGGGGAGGTGGTTGGGGATATGGGTGAAATTGGTGAAGGGAATTAAGAGTATATTTATCATGATGGAGCACTGAATAATGTAAAAATGGCTGAATCACTATATTGTATGCCTAAAACTAATATAATACTGCATGTTTATTACACTGGAATTAAAAGTTTTAAAAAAGAGACTATGATATAAGCCATAAATCTTACACTCTATGTAGAAAAAGAAAAATGCAATTAAGAACAAATGCAAATATTTGCTCACAATGTTAGAATATTCTCAGATTTTCCTATTGTTTTCGGGTCTAGTTTATAAATCTCTTAATAATGCCTCACAATGTCTTCCTATGAAAAGCTATGGTCCCAGAAAGTAATTAGATTATTTCCTATGAAAATATCAACAAACTTATCTAATACAAAAAAAGAAAAGCAGATTAAGAATCAAAAGGCCAGAAGAAGAAAGCTGATATCATAGACAACTTCCCTTAACGTGGACAAGGAAGAATTAGTCTCAAAGTTGTTTCAACCTCTGACAGACTTTTTTTAAGTGATAGATAGCATTTTAGTTACACTTTTTCCTTTGAGTGTAACTGTTGCTGTCTCATGGATTTTAACATGAAAATCTATCCTGCTGTTTATTACTTTGAGATGTTTTATAATCAGGACTACCTTGGATGCAGGCAAAAAGGACCCCTGCCTGGGCACTGTTTTGGAAGAGACTTCATATCACGAACACTCATGCACATGAACTTTTTTTTTGAAGGAGTACATGTGTGCCTCGTGTGACCTAATGGTCTGCACATTCTCAACATCTATTCGTGTGACTTATACCCAAAAAGTCGCAGGGAAACACTTCTGCACATCTCCTAACCTGTGTGCTGGAAAATAAAGGTGTCTCTTTTTGAATGTCATTAAGGTTTGTGGGTTGTTCTGCAGCTAATATCAGAGATGAATACTGCTTCAAAGCTCAAAGAGGATTTGAATGGGATTAATACTCCAGTAAAGGGAAATTTAACTTGTCCCAAATCCTTCCTTTCAGTTGTTAAAAATGCAATAAATTCTTGCCTCAAGAATCATTTCCTAGTACTTTTAGAATTCTAGAACACAGAAAAAGAAGCTTATTATTATTGAAATATTTAATAGAATGAAATTAACTTTTCATTGATTAAAAGTGATTTTAAGATGTTGCCTTTCTTTTAAAAATATGATTTTGGCCTTTAATTTTAATAGATAACTTTTAAAAATGGGTAACTTTATTTTTTTCTAATGATTTAATTTAATTTATTTAATATAATTTATTGTCAAGTTGACTAACATACAGTGTATATAGTGTGCTCTTGGTTTTGGGGGTAGATGCCTGGGAGCACCCAGTGCTCATCCCAACAAATGCCCTCCTCAGTGCCCATCACCCATTTTCCCCTCTCCACTGTCCCCCAATCAATCCTCAGATTATTCTCTGTATTTAAGAATCTCTTATAGTTTGCCTCCCTCCCTTTCTGTTTTTAACTATTTTTTTCTTTCCCTTCCCCTATGGTCTTCTGTTAAGCTTCTCAAGTTCCACATATGAGTGAAAATATATATCTGTCTTTCTCCGGCTGACTAATTTCACTTAGCACAATACCTTCCAGTTCAATCCACATTGCTGCAAATAGCTGGATTTCATTCTTTCTCATTGTCAAGTAGTATTCCATTGTATATATAAACCACATCTTCTTTATCCACTCATCAGTTGATGGACATTTTAGGCTCAATACTACCCAAAGTCATCTACACATTCAGTACAATCCCAATTAAAATTGCACAGGAATTCTTCTCAGAGCTAGAACGAACAATCCTAAAATTCGTATGGAATCACAAAAGACCTCAAGTAGCCAAAGTTATGTTGAAAAAGAAAAACAAAGTGGGAAGCATCATAATTTCAGACTCTAACCTCTCCTAAAAAGCTGTAATCATCAAGACACTATGGTATTGGCACAAAAACAGACACGTAGACCAACGGAATAGAATAGAGAACCCAGAATTGGACTCACAAATGCATGGATTACTAATCTTTGACAAAGCAGGAAAGAGTACCCAATGGAAAAAACACAGTCTCTTTAGCAAATGGTGCTGGGAGAACAGGACAGCGACATGCAGAAGAATGAAACTGGACCACTTTTTATACCATACACAAAAATAAACTCGAAACAGATTGAAAGACCTGAATGTGAGACAGGAAACCATCAAAATCCTAGAGGAGGAAACAGGCAACAACCTCTTCGACCTCAACTGCAGCAATTTCTTACTTGACACTTCTCCAAAGGCAAGGGAAATGAAAGCAAAAATGAACTATGGGGACCTCATCAAATGAAAACCTTCTGCACTGCAAAGGAAAGAATCAACGAAACTAAAAGGCAACTGATGAAACGGGAAAAGATATTTACAAATGACGTATTAGATAACAGGTTAGTATCCAAAATCTATAAAGAATTTACCAAACTCAACACCTGAAAAACAAATAATCCAGTGAGGAAATGGGCAGAAGACATGAATAGACACTTTTCCAAAGAAGACATCCAGATGGCCAACAGATACATGAAACGATGTTCAACATCACTCATCATCAGGGAAATAGAAATCAAAGCCACACTGAAATACCACCTCACACTGGTCAGAGTGGCTAAAATTAACAACTCAGAAAACTACAGATGCTGGCGAGAATGTGGAGAAAAGGAAACCCTCTTGCATTGTTGGTGCAAATGCAAACTGGTGCAGCCACTCTGGAAAACAGTGTGGAAGTTCCTCAAAAAATTAAAAATAGAACTACCCTATGACCCAGAAATAGCACTACTGGGAATTTGTCCAAAGGGTACAAGAGTGCTGATCCATTGGGCATGTACTCCAATGTTTGTATCAGTGCTTTCAACAATAGCCGATTATAAAAAATAGATAACTTTAAATACATCCTAGGAAATAATTTAAATGATCTTATGCAGACTAATCCTTCAGTTTTTAATATTTTCACTTAGTTCTATTTTTGATGAAAATATATTTAAATTTTGTGCACTTTGAATATAACACTTTAATTGCTTAGACTTATCTTTTACTATAACAAAAATTTATTTTAATATAATTAGGCATTTTGTTGAAATTGAAGTTAATTTGTGGAAAAACATAATTAATAAATCATACTATGTAGCTTGGTACATCAGCAACTGATCTTTCTGTTTCACAAAGTATACTTTTTCTCATTTCACATTTCATTCTGTTTTGATATTTTTTTAACATTTATTTATTTTTGAGAGACAGACAGAGTATGAGCAGGGGAAGGGCACAGAGAGAGGGAGACACAGAATCTGAAGCAGGCTCCAGGCTCTTAGGCATCAGCACAGAGTCTGACGCAGCGCTCGAACTCACAGACGGCGAGATCATGACCTGAGCCGAAGTCGGCTGCTTAACCAACTGAGCCACCCAGGCACCCCTCATTCTGTTTTGATTTCTTAACTGTTAATTTCACTTTATCTGACACAATACTGATCTTTTTTTTTCTCTTCTCGTTTTTTTAAACATTACTTTATTAATAACCTTTCATCATTTCATTTTTAAGTGTGTTGCACGTACATAATATATTAATTTTTTAGTCCTTTCTCCAAGTCCCTACACTTTAATGCAGGAATTCAGTCTGTTTATATTTAATATAATGCCTGATAGTCCATTTTATTCCTTTCAACTTGCTTTATTACATATCCCAAGTGCTATTTCATTATTTTTCCCTTTTTCTCTGATTAACTGGTTAAAGACACTATCTTTTCACTATTCCCTTGCTAAATTAAAAGATTTGTTGTGTTTTTCTATCCTTTTAACGGTCTCCATTCTGTTACTAGCTATACTTTTACTATCTTGACAATGCCACAATTAATTATTTAAGACTCTTGTATCCGTTACCCACCGAATCTGTTTATCCCACTGGTATTCATGATCCCTTCCCCCTCATTGCCATTACATCCCCTATAAACTAAGATCTTTAGAAAATTTTCTTCTTCTCCCATCTCATAGCTCTTAATGAGATAATTTAGCTCCCTTAGTTTTGAGCTGTGACTAATCTTGGTCCTTCACTCACGCTTATATCTTATGTATTTCCCAGGCAACATATCTTTCCTATTTATAAAATATTTACCAAACTATTTTGCTCCTTTTTTTTTCTCTAATTTTTGCTACCTGCTTGTTATTTGTAGTCTTTTTCTTAAATGCTTTGCTCAGACAGGGACAAAGGACCTAGTCTTTGAATTATTTATATCCTGAAATACTTTTCTTTCATCTCGGCAGAGGAGGAATATCTTGACTGAGTAATACTACAGTATAGTAATTTTCTCTCTGAAGTCTAGACACTACTACACTCTGCTCTATCTCCCAGTGCTATGAAAGAGAAGCACAATGAGTCTGACTTTTTTCAGAAACTTGACTGGGCTTGACAGATTTTTATACGGTTTCCCTTTAACGGTGGACATCAAGAATTTTGCTGCTTATTCCAGTCTTTTCTCACCAACCCTGCTTTTCAATCTGCCCCATCTGCCATTTCTTCAGTTGAGGGATATTTTAGTCTATTATTTAATTTTCGTCCTTCTTTCATATGTTTTGTTCTTTCCCAGTGGAATACCATTACTTACATACAATATCTATTGGGCATATTCCCCATATCTCTTACAAATACTTTCTTACATTGTATCCATCTTTATACTTAGCCTTGCCATTTGCCCAACATTCAGTGATTTTTTTTCCTCTTTCGATTCTTCTTAATTCTTAAGCTCAGACATAATTTAAGACAAGCATTCTTCATATAAATGGTTTTTATTATTTTTAATCAGGTTACCATCTATCTTTGTTAGCAGTCCTGATTATATGTTCTGTTTGCTCTGCTCTTCTATCTCACTGCTAAGGCACCTTAGATGGACTTTTATTGCTGTTTTCTCTCACTGTGACCCACAGGACTGTAGGTAACCATAGTCCTGACGACAGTGCAAAGATCATGGCCTCTACCCTCAAGGCCAGGAAATGTGTAAAAGCTCTCTGCAGAAGAATTCTCTCTGTTCCTGGTCTTCCTGTACTCTCAGGAGTAGGAAGAATGCCCAACTTTGTGGCTTGCAGAGAGGTCTGGCAGAAACATTTGGCGTTACTATCAATCATTCCCATGCTCAAAGCCCACAGCTTTCCACAAATTGACTTTAATTCCAACAAAATACTTAATTATATTATTTTAATCAATTTTTGTTATGTAAAAGATAAAATCTAAGCGATTAAAATGTTATATTCAAAGTGTACAAAATTTAAATATATTTTCATCAAAAGTAGAACTGAGTGAAAATATTAAAAACTGAAGAATTAGTTTACATAAGATCATTTAAGTTATTTTCCCTGGAAAGTATTTAAAATATTAAAATTAAAGGATAAAAATCATGCTTTTAACAGAAAGCCAACAATCTAAAAATAGTTGTAAAGAAATTAATTTCCTTCTATTAAATATTATATTAAAAATAAGACTTCCCATTCTAGTGTGTTCTAGAATTCTAAGAATACTAGGGAAATGATTCTTGTTGCAGGCCACAACACAATGACACTCCAAGTCCTAACTGAGAGCCAGTCGAGAACTCGTGCAGAGGGCTCTGTCCATGCATCTCTGCTACTGCTGATGGGTGAGGCATTTGCTACATTGGTTGAAATCTTTCCTGTTATTCCCCACACAAGGCATGAGGAAAGTTTTTATTAAAGTCTGTTCTGCTCTAAACTTTGGGACTAACAAGAGAGGTCTGAACCCAAACACAGGAGGAGCTAGAACAGGGGAAGTAGAGGCAAGTTAACAAAAGCAAAAAGAAATCAGCCAGCAACAGAGCATCAGCATCAGGTGGATGGTCAAGACGTAGGGCAAGTAATACCTCAATGGACTTGTGTTTTCACAAGATAGCACTTGTTTTAAAATTTTTTACTGAATAAATGTACCTTTGCAGGTGTATTGATTGAAAGTTTTCTGCTTAATAAATTTCACAAACTAAATTCATCTGTGTAAAAAGCACCCAGTTGAAGTAAAGGAACATTCCCGGTGCCTCAGAAGGTACCCTTCTGCTGCCTTGTAATCACCACCTGCCCTATGCAAAGGGTAAATGGCAGACTGTATGTAATTTTCTGTATTTGGCTCTGTTCACTCAGTAATTTGCTTGCGGGATTTTTTCCTGGTTTGTTTGTAATTGCTTTATAGCATCAAGAAAACACTCTTTAGGAATACTCAGAAATATTCAAGAAGACGAAAGCAAGAAAATATAGTATTTGCTACACTAAAGTAGGAAAAAAGGAAGCACTGGGTAACTTGAATATTTAAGAGGAAAACTATTTCTTTTATTAAATATTCCTTCCATGGAGCACCTGGCTGGCTCCGTTGGTAGAGTATGCAACTCTTGATCTCAGGGTTGTGGGTTCGATCCCACGTTGGATAATAGAGATTACTTACAAATAAAATCTTAACAAAATACATCTCTTCCTTAAAAATGGGCCTGTGATAACCATGTTGCATGAATTATCTCATTCTATCCTCACACTGACCTGGTAAGTTACAATGATGATTACGATAATGCTGATCATGATATCAATGCCCACTCTATAACTAGAAAACTAAGGCTTAGAAAAGTCAAGTCAATTGCCCAAGTCACTCTAATTATGAGTAGCAGTAAAGCTGAGATTTAATCTTTTTTATTTTTTTTTCTTAATGTTCATTTATTTTAGAGATAGAAAGAAGAGCACAAATGGGGAGGGGCCAGAGAGAGAGAGAGAGACAGAATCTCAAGCAGGCTGCAGGCTCTCGGCTGTCAGCACAGAGCCTAACTCAGGGGCTCCAACCCATGAACCAGGAGATCATGACCTGAGCTGACCTTGGACGCTTAATCGCTTAATCGACTGAGCTACCCAGGGGCTCCAAGCTGAGATTTAAATTTAGGGAGCCTATTCTTAGAGTCCTCACTAAAAGATACTCTGCTTAAAACAAAATGTATTATACTGTAAAACATAATATAAAATTATTACTGAAAATTATACTCAAAAGATGGGCTGATCTCAGAGCTGTATCTAGGGTGGCTTGGCTACTAAAATTATAAAGGTAACCACATATCATAATATAAGTAAAATCCTAATGACACATGTTTTATTATTTGAACTTGTATCCTTATTTTGCCTAATACGCAAGCTTATGAGAAAACAACACATGAAATATTTTATATTACTTAGTCACACTTATATCTACACTTATCCTAAGACTTAAGGCAAGTTGATAAAGCAGCTAGGGTGGTAGAAAATAGGAAATTACCTCATGTTTTAATTCTTTGAGCCATTGACAGGTCTTTTGCTTTGGGTCATTAATATCCTCACTACAGGCTAGAGAGGGACAGTAGATGGGAAGTAAAATCCAAATGACTTATTTTTGAACTTATTTTAGGAACTTACAAAAAACTGAAGGAGAAAAATACAAAAATTATTGGCTAAAATGAGGTTGGAGATTATCCAAGGGTTTCTTTTTATCACTCAACCACCCTTACTAATTTGCAAGTATAATCAAGAATGGGCCACAAAAGTCAATTTGAAAACTGGTTGTCAGAAGCATTAAACATTACAAGTCGAATCATGTAAGAACGACTTTATGCTCAAAAAAGTGGGGCGGGTGGGTGGGGGGAGTGTCTTTCAGATGACAATTATTATAAAATGAGAAATCTAATTTCCTAAAGTTGAATTGTAAGTAGGAAAAATAAAGAAAATGTGAAAGCATGCCTTTCCATTCCTTCTTTTAACTTCAGTGGGCACAGATTAGCTAACCAAGCCTAGAGTGCTGTATTAAATTTTGAGGAGCTATCAGCTCTTCCTAAATGCGATGAAAGTTATTGACCTATCACACTGAAAACATGCATAAAGCCACATTTCTGTCTATCATTTCAAAGAGTCCAAAGATTTCCTGAAGCTTCACATGAATCTCCAACTAAATCTATCTATCCAGTTAAGAATTTCTTTGCCGGACTATGATCTCCACAGAGCCGGTAGTGCAATGTTTCCTTATTTTGCTCGCCTGGTGGCAGACTGCACACTGCTTGGCAGATGAAAAAGACCCTGATGTGTATTTAAACTGAGCTCCAGGTCAGGGAAAAGAAATAGTTCAGTGATGCTGCATAGATGTGATTTATCACCTTTGCCCCTACGCTTTGTAATGGTTGACCTTGTATAGAAAAGAAGATTTTGACCTTGTACAGAAAAGTATTTCTCTGGATTTTGTCTCTGTTTCAACACTTAGAAGTATACAATAAAGAAGCTGATAATTTTAATATGAAAACTTATATCATCTGGAAGAGAATTGTGAAATGGTAACATTTCTTGAATTCCTAGTATGTGGTAAGCACTCTTCTGAACTTATCTCTTCCTTTTTATTTTGTTTTGTATTATCTAAGTCCTTTACAAATGCCATTTATTTAGGTTATGTTTCTTTTCATCCGATGATTTCTGACTTTTAATCAGTGTTTAATTAACTTAAATATGATGTGATCACTGACCCATTCAGACTTAAAAAAAAAAAAGACTTTCTTGTTTCCTTCATACTCTCTAACCCCCCTACCTGTCCTCACCCCACCCTGACTTTTTTTTCTCTTTCACTTCACACTCCTGTTGGCAATTCAACAGGGTTATGCTTTAGGGAATCCTTTTTTTTTCTTTTCTATTTTGGAAAGTATGTATTATATTTCTATTTTTTAGGATTATCATTAATTTTGCAATTCATATTCTTGACTACAAACAAGTATTTCCCTACTGCTAGTGTGAGCATACTCTAAATATACACTCAACATTTGCCTGACCCATTTTATTACTTTACCTGCTATGAAACAAACAACAACAAAAAAAAGAGTTACTAAGGAAGAGTTACAATTACTAATATCCTCTCACTTTCTAGGGTCACTTGTACCCCATGCCTCTCTCTGGTCCACTATCCTTGATTATGTACATTCCCCCAGAACTCTTTTAGTGACGACCTATGGATGGTAAACTAACTACAGGTGTTTATTTCAAAATATTTCCCTTTTCTTTCTTCCTTAAATATCCATTTTGGCACAATGTTTTCAGATTATCAGTTATTTTTGCTCATCACTTTAAATATGTTACTCCATTGTCTATGGGCTCCAGAGGAGTCTACTGTTGATCCAACTGGTTTTCATAGGTAACCTGTTGGTGCAATCAACAAATTTTAAAATTGTTCTATTTATACTTGAGTTTCTTCAATTTCACTCTAATGTTTCTGAGTATGTTTTTATTCATCCTGAACATTACCTGATATACCATGAAACTATATATTTTTTTCAATTATAGAAAATTTTCACTAATATCTGTTCAAATATTTTTTTCTCCACCTTTTACTCTATATTGTTTCCCAGGACTCTTGCATAAGAGTAAATATTATATAGACCAACAATGCCAACCATGAATGTAATGCAAGCCACATACATAATTTAAAATTTTATGTAGCCGCATTAAAATTTTTAAAAAAACATATTAATATTTGCTCTTTAACCTAATATATCCAAAATATCATCATACAACAATATGAATCAGTATAAAATTACTAGAGATCAATATAAAAATTGTTAGAGATATCTCAGACTCTTCTTTTGAATTAAGTCCCTGTAATCCGCTGGGTAGTTTACACTTACAGCACATTTCAATTGGGATTACCTACATTTCGGTTGCTTACATGTCCCTTATCCCTAATAGCTACCATATTGGTCAGCATATGTTATAAACTTTCAAGCTATTCTCTGTATTGCTTAACTGCTTTTTTTGTATCTTTGCCTCCCCATCTATCTGGGTGGCAAACTGACTCACCTTTACACTGAGCTTAATCTAGTATTTATCCAATCTATTGAGCCTTTAATTTCAGTGACTATTGAGCTTTTAATTTCAGTGACTGTATTTTACTATAATTTACTTCCAAAATTTCTGATTGATTCATTTTTATAGGAACTATCCTCATCATTTCTGCCTTTTATTTCATATTTTCATTTTTAATTTTCACAGGAAATTAAGGCTGCACTTACCCATTTGAGCATTCAAAATATGTTTACTTAAAATATTTGTCAGATTGTTCAATATCACTTTTATCTGGAGTAAATTTATGTACTAACTGTTGAGATTTTTTTTTTTCTTTTTTCTTTTTTCTCTTACTCAAACTTAGAATTGTTCAACTGTGTTGGAATTTAGATTGTAGGATCATTTAGGTAGGAGTTTATTTTTGTTCATGTCTTCACGCTATTTCCTCCATTTTTAAACAAATTTTGAGTTGTCTCCATCCCTGGGATTCTTAGGTGAAATTCAAGTCTTACAATGATATTTCGGGGCTCCTCCTCTGCTACCTGGTAATTTACCAGGTCAGCTGATAAAAGGTCTAGGCTTTTCATCAGCCACTTCTCTTCCCACTTTCCCTCTCATTCTGGTTCTCCTAGCTAGCCCATAAGCTTCTTGTCACTATCATGTGTACTCCATAAAAGCAGGGATTTGTGTCTGGGTAAATGCACACTTGACACTAGAACAGGGCCAGGCACATATTATGGACATGTGTATTTGTTGAGTAAATAAATACAGAATAAGATTTTATTGTATAAGCTACAGACAACCAAATTATGTTGCCTTCTGTATTTGCTGGGAATTACTTGAGAAACAAGTTTTTTCAACATTCTTCTAAGAAACAAACATCATTAGTGATATAATGATTACATGTAATCATTCAAAAGAGAATAAGAGGGGTGTGTGGGTGGCTCAGATAGTTGAGCTACCAACTCTTGATTTTGGCTCAGGTCATGATCCCAGGGTCATGGGATCAAGCCCAGTATCAGACTCTGTGCTAAGCATGGAGTCTGCTTAAGATTCTCTTTCTCTCCCTCTGCTCCTCTCCTGCTTGCACATTCCCTTTCTCTCCCTAAAACAAAAGTGAAAGAGGGAAAGAATAAGAAATACATGAATACAGTAAGTAGGTCTAATAAAGGTATAATTGGAATCTCAGTAAGAAAGTTGTGATAGAGCAGAAGCAATAATTATTTGAAGATACAATAGCTAAGAATTTTCCAAAATTTATAAAATACATTAAGCCATAGATTTAGGTAGTACTACAAACACTAACTAAGAATTACAAAGAAAACCCCATGGACGTATATTTTAATAAACCACCTAAAAAGCAAGTATCAACAATGAACGGAACAAGTTTATTTCTCGCATTGAGTGTATTTTATATTGAACATAAAATAAGATCATAATACTTGAGAAAGAGAAAAGTAGCCCCTGTGATCCAGGAGTGGTGTCATGAGTTGGCCTGGCCCTCACAGATAACTCTTGTTCTCCTGCTGAACATAATAATTTCACAGAATATCAATATCAGATAAGGCTATTTCATGATCATGATGGCTCCAAACAAAACTAATATCATTCTTCAATGACTGAGCACAGAGAAATCATGAACATTGTCAAACCACAAAAATGTCTGAACATTCTGCTATTTTGGCTAATGTGAGTGACTGTTGTTTCTTACCAATAACATTAGTCTCAAACTAGTCTTCTCTTTTTCTATATAGGTTTATTAACATAATCAGAGCATTAGCCCTGCTTCCTAACAGCATCCAATCCAAACTATTGCCTCAATACCTTAAACTATCCTCCAGTTCACCTAACCAAAGCCTAAATCCTATAAATAGTCTTTTCTAATACACTGTTATACTTCCAATACTAGTTTACTCAACAGTCCCCATATTCTACTTTACCAAGATGGGTAATAAACCCAATTTGTACAACCACAAAGTGTGTTCTTGGTGGTCATTGCCCGGAGGGTATTGATATATAGAGCATATGTGTAGAAGTAAAACCACAGGAAGTGAACCAAAGGGTCTGTCATGATTATTTCTGAATATGATTTTTACTTTCATTATCCAGATTTTTTTAAGAGAGTTAGAGAATGTGTGGCAGTGCTAACTAAAACAGCAATGAAATGAGAGGGAAAGAGAGAATTTCAAGCAGGACCCGTGCGTAGCATAGAGCCAGATGCAAGGCTCAACCTCGGGAATATGAGATCATGATCTGAGCAGAAGTCAAGAGTCAGATGCCCAACCAACTAAGCCACCCAGGTGTCCCATATTTCCAGGTTTCTATTAAAAGCATATTTCTTTGCAAATTGAAAAAAAAATTTGAAACTGTTAATTTGTCAATCTTTATTAAGTAGCATTATATAATGTGTATCAAGTCTCTTTTGATATATTTTTGCCTAAAATGCAGTAATCTTTGTATTCTCAGCCAAAATGAAAATACTAAGTATCTCTGAGTGGTGAGTGTTTGGATGATTTATATTTTTACTTTGGGTTTTTCTGAATTTTCTGAATTTTCTAAAGCATATGTGCATTCAGAATTCAAAGCCCAGTAAAACAATTGTGTTTTCAAAACTATCCAGCACTGATTTTATAAATAAATTATTGACAGAGATTAAACTAATATGAATTAATTATAACTAAACCCCACCAACAATGGAACCCAGACAATGTGTTTGTCTCCTCGTTGGGTGAGCCTTACCAGGTAAAATCGTTGACTTAAGGTAGAAAGAAAGAGTAAGGAATAAAATAAAATGAAGAAATTTTCAACATATAAACAAAGATACAGTTCAATGTAATGTATTATGGGACTTTAAGGGAAATATTTTGAGCTGTCTTTCTAAGGTATTAACTAAAATCATATCGAAAGTTGCATATACTGTTGGGAGCCACTGTGAGCTCGCAGGTTGAGACACCTCCCTGTGATGAAAAAGTGGTTGAAGCAAAATTCCCGCCGGCCAAGATGGCACCTAGTCTTACCTCCTTCTAAATAATTTTTCAGGCTTGGATTTCTAGAGCTCTTCTCCTTGGCCCTAAGGAATGTAATGCTCTTTTGCTTTATGGCTTTTAGATAAAAAGGAAGGACCTGGAGCATGATGCTTTGATGGATTACATCTGAATGAGAGTAGCCTGGCCACCTTAAAGTTGCATCTTGGAGATGGGTTGCACAATATGGTAGCAGATATGAGCTGGCTGAATATTGGTGTGATTTGTGTAAACGTTAGGCTCCTATTATGTAAATTCACTCATTCACGAGCAAAGGACAAGCATTGGGAATTGTCCTTGCCTGATGGGTTGCACCTCCCCATTGTAGTTAGAAGAATAGGCAGAATGACTCCTGGCCTGTTTAAAGATAATTAACATAGGCAGGCCTATGTAACATCCTGTTCCCTCCCCCTGCCTTAAATTTATATGCTAATTAACTTGAAAACAACTTGCAAGATTGAGGAAATTGCCTCTTTACTGATAAAAACACATTATTGTTCAAACTATGCTTATTGATGGGCCCTCACTCATTGCTGTAATGTCACTCACTACTTTTAAATAAAGACACTGAGACCAGCAGGATGGAGATGCCAGAATTGCCAGGGCTGACTGCTTGGTCATCAGACTACATCTCTCTCTTGGCTCTCTCACTTCCTTTCGCCTGACCATCCATCCTTCGGGGACCCCTAGATTCGCTGGAACTGGACCCTGGCAATAATACCAAAACCTAATTTTGTTTTTATTTGTTGGAACTCAAAAACCATTCAACTGTATGTTTTATATGAAACTGACTTATTCAGCAGTAACTCTAAATTAGTGTGTGCCTTTTTTTTTTTGTCTTAATTACACACAGGCTATTTATATACTCCATGTGACTTTCTGAAGAAATCTAAGTTGTTACTTTTCAAAAGTTAGGTTAGTGACCTTGAAGGAAATAATGTTACATATGATGACTATTTTCCATGGCATATTATCAAGTATTTTACTACACAAATGCTCCTATTTACAACTAGTAAAATTAAATACCGAACTAGACCAAAATTGTTTCTGTATTATTCCTATTTAAAAAAGAAACTAATTTATTATAGCATTCCTGAAAACAGACAAAAAATTTTTTTTTAATTTTTAATGTTTATTTTTGAGACAGAGAGAGAGAGACAGAATGTGGATGTAGGAAGTGCAAAGAAAGAGGGACACACAAAATCTGAAGCAGGTTCCAGGCTCTGAGCCCAACATGGGGCTCAAACTCTCACACCATGAGATCATGACCCGAGCTGAAGTCAGGCGCGCAACCGACTCAGCTACCGAGGTGCCCCAAAACACTCACATTTTATACCAAATTTTAACATAATATGGTTTAGTAATCTTGAAACATTAAGATTTAATATGTAGGACCAAAGTGTGCAAGGGAAATGCCACCTGTGCCCAAAATGGTTTATTACAGACAAAATGGTAATGAGTGACATCCTCAAAACCATTGTGCAAAGAGTGTTTTATTTTTCCCTAAGGAAAAAAAAATCATAGTGTAAATGGAGAGGGAATATACTGCCCACCACTAATGCACACCTCTTGCAGCTCTTTTTACCTACAATAATTCAAATAAAGAGTCTTAAAAGCCCATTCATTTATTCATTGTTGAAAAGTGGAAAGTCATTAAGAACTATGCATTAGTAACACTTTGTAAACCATTCTAATTATGCTTTATGAATCATTCAACATTTGGAAATAAAGCTTAACTTTTCCATGACATTTTTTTTCCAAATGTGTATGCTCATTATAAGAATGGATAGTTCCACATTTTATCAAAACAAATACAGCTAAGATTCACACTTGGTATTACAACCTACCCAAATGACCAATTAACTCAATGGTTATAGAAATGTGGACAGACTTGACCTGACTGGAAATGCTTATTGATTTTAGGATGAGACTGACACTAATGGAAATTAAGTAGCAGAAAGAACTAAAAGCTTGTGTTTTCTCTACCATCTTTTTCTTTTCTTTTCCTTCTCTGTTTGTATGGATTCAGACCATTTCAAAAAGACAGGAGAGGAAGGGCACCACATTAGTTATATATCCAGAAGGTGAGAGCAAAGACCTAGAAAAGAGCAGAACGGTCACTGTGTCTGGTTTTATAACCAGTTATTCATTGACTGGAAGGTGGCTGGGCTTCATAGTAAAGAGAGGAGATCCTTTGACTTTCCAACAACTGACTTTTTGTACAGCAAGCTGACTGAGCACAGAAAAGGCACGCCCTATTTGTCAACCAGAGTTGAAGTTCTCACAGGGGGTAGGAATTCTGTCTCATACACACATCATTTGTCTCAGAACTTCTAATAAGATGCTCAAAGTGTAGAAACTTCTCACCAAAATTAGGCTGAAATATTTTCCTTGTGAAAACTATTGAAAAACATGAAAAGAAGGTAGAAGGAAGGTGAGTCTTAATACCAAAGAGAACTACAGCAAGTGTCTGCAATTATCTTAAGTTATTACCACTCCATGCACACTTAACATTCCATACAGGATAGCACGTGATTAAAGTGATTTTCTGAGAAAATTCTACTTGCTGGGAAAAACTTTGATGAATATACAATTTCTCTATGAATTTCTGGTTTAGTCATTCTACTTGGAGAGCTGCTTTCAGAGATGTAATGAGATTTAGACCCAAAATTCATTATAAGCCTATACAAAAACAAACAGAAAAAAATACAAAAATAATGTGCATCAAAACAATGTTTTAAAAATAAAAATAAATATAAAAATAAAAATAAAACATTGTAAATGTTTAAATATGCATGGATATATAGACATACATACACACATTATGAGTAAATAACATAAATGCATGCACATTATATTTGCCTAAGTGTTTTAAAGTCTGTGTTCCTGCAGGCTGCCTTGCTTAGGAAACTGTCTCTCCCTCTTGGTTTTGTTTTGCCATCATGTATAAAGTTTAGTAGTTTTTGCCAAAGCCCAATAACTAAATACTATAAAAGCTCAATACCACAAAACAATTAAGGAAATTGAAGTTACCCAAGTTCTAGCTAGGAAATTTGGAAATTATTAATGATTATATTAGTAAAGCTCATTATTGTCCATCATATCATTCTCTCACCTTTGTTTGTAAACAATGACTAGTCTTTTTAGTTCAACTAATATTTATTAAATACATACTATGTGCCATGTACCATGTTAGGTGCTGTATACCTAGAGATTAATCAACCGTATCTCCACCCCGAGAAAGCTACTAGAGACGAAAGACATGTAATAAAAAGTACATATGCAGTACAGAAATTTGAGCTTAAAACCCTCAACATATCCAATAAATGCTAGGTATTAATATACCCCCTTCCATTTAGTGTTCAGGTATAAAGAAAAGCTTCTTTCTCAAAACAACCGACTAACCTTATTATCCATGCTACTCTCCCTAAATTTCTGAAATACTTACCTTCTCTATTTGTTCACTACTTAGACATATATACACTGCTTTTTGGCCTCAGCATATTGAAACATCACTAAAATTGTCACTAATCAGGGCACCTGGGTGGCTCAGTCAGTTAAGCATCTGTCTCTTGATTTTACCTCAGGTCATGATCTCAGGTTGGTGGGTTTGAGACTCGCATTGGGCACTGCACTGACAGCACGGAACCTGCTCGGAATTCTCTCTCTCCCTCTCTCTCTCTCTTTGCCTCTCCCTCCTGCTGTCTCTGTCTGTCTTTCTCCCCCTCTTTCTCTCAAAAATAAATAAATATACTTAAAAAATAATGTCACCAATCACCTTGAAGTCCCAGGTCTAGTGATAGTTTCTGCATCTTTGGAGACTATTCAACATCACTTTTTTTCTACCCTACTCCTGCCCCTGAATCTCTGGTTTTCTGCGCCATTTGGTTTCTCCACCCAGCTCTGTTAGCTCTTCTCTATACTATATATTCTTCTCTCTCCTGCCTCCTACTTTCTGCGAACATTTCTCAAAGTTGACTCATGAGCTATGTACTAATATTCCTTCCCCTTTCTGCCTCATCAGACTCAGCCATTTTCAAGAATGCAATTAAAAATTTCATTTAAAAAAGTAAAACATATTAAATATCTGTGAGTAAAGATAAAACACTACATCTTTAGGGAGATATTTGGAATTTTACTGATCTCAAAACTATTCTTATGAAAGATGAATTTTAAGTTAAATTATAAGCTTGCATGTTAAATCACTACCTTGAAAACAAACATCTCTAAAATTGGAATGAATGTCAATTTATACCCAGTCCAAATTTTCTTTTGTTTTCTTCCAAAACAAACAAACAAACAACAACAAAAAACAATGTGACTAGGACATAAGATACGGACACAAGGGCATAATTGGACACACCTTCCTTAGTGTCTTTTTGGATTCACACAAATATGGTACCAAATGACAAATTAATTGTGCCGACATGGAGTGAGAAACACAAAAGGATAAAGGATTCTGGAGCCACAGTCTTTTATACCTTTGAGCTAGGGGAGGAGCCATTATCACCCTTGATGTCAACCTACTATTACATAAGGGAATTCATTACTGGGCAACCATGATGTATTTCTCTCATAATCTATTTCTTCCCCTGTTACTCGATCAATGGCAGGCCTGAGCCATGGCCTGTTATGTAGAATAACTCTGGCACCATTAAGGTGACAATTGGGGTCTTTCAAAACAGAACATCAAAGTGGGGGGGGGGGTTAGAGACCTAGAATAAAAGTCAAGGAAACATGGCTTCTTATTCTACTTCAAGCATTATCAATGATTTTGATAGTCTTTGGCTTTATTTATATTTCTAATTTCTTATCACCTACAAAAATGAGGAAATTAAGTCTAATGATTACTGATTTCTCTCCAAACTCCATCGTGATATAATAATACTTTTATCTATCTCAGAATCCATAAATTAGAGCCTATAAGCCAAATCTGGCCTACAGCCTGCCTTTGTAAATACGCATGCTTTGGAACCCATTCACAACCCACGTAAGCCATGCAGCCCACAGCTTCTTTTGCTGCAGGGACAGAGTTGAGTAGTTGTAGTAGAGACCGAATAGCCCAGAAGCCACAAAATATTTGATATCTGGCCTTTTACAGAGAAAAAAAAAAAAAGTTTGATGACCAACAAATCTACAAATCCTCTTCTGATCTCTCCAGAAGTCAATCCCATATATTCAACTAATTGTTGTGCTAAGCAACATTCAGATGTGCTAACATCACTACATACCCAAAATGAACCCCAAAATATATATCTTCATTATCTGGATAGTAAAGTGGCATTCCTATATTTCTCTCCATTACTATTCATTTTAAGAAGTAAGTCCCATGGAAGTCAATATTATAGCATTATAACCACATCTTTTAGAGACTATAAATTTCATAACTGCTAATGAAATCAAAATAAGTTATACTATGAGCTCTTCCACTTATCATTCACTATCTCCTAATGTATGAACACACTATCATCCTTAAAACACTATTTTGTGTGAAGCATGTATATCAATTTCCTATCAATAAATTTGAACCATTACTATTAATTATGGTAGTATCTCCAGCTTCCAGAATAGTAAGCACTTCATAAACATTTGTTGAATTAATGAAATAGTTACAAGATTCAAAGAATTACTACCAATAATAATTTCATCTTATCAGTTACTCAGGCTAAAGCTTCAGTCCTATCCTTGGCTTTAACCTCTCCCATAAACCCACCAATCAAATTCTGCAACGTATTTACTGGTAAACCTTATGAATCTGAGTCTCCTGACTCTGCTCTTTGCATCTAGAATTGTCTCCTTTTCTTTCTACTTGAACGAGCCCTTTAGAAAACTACATCAAATGCTTCATTTCTTAAATACTTTAGAACAGAATCCAAAGGCAACTACCTAAAGAATAGATCTCTGTAGAAAGATAGATTTTAACCTACATGTGACAGACAGCTGCTGGAGATTTTTAAGCAAAAAAGGAAAAAGAGAAGCAGAGTCGAACTTCTGATTGTCCTGTATTTTCCAAGGTGATTTTCCATGAACTTAGATCACCAACAAAGAATACAGAATATAATACCCTAGAGCCTATAAAAGTGTCTTTACTATTATAAGGTAGTCATATGCTCTAAATGTTTTTGTAAGAACACTCAATCTGAGGAATCTCCTAAGTATTTCAAATAAAAATTGAACATACTGAATCATCTAAAGGTTCTGTGTCTAATAGTAGTAATTAGCACCAAGTAGATACTGGAGCTTGAAATATAACAAGTATAAATACCTAATTTCAAAGACGTGATAAAAAATACATATATATCATATATCTCAACAATTTTTGTATTGACTGTATGTTGCAAAAATAAATTTTGGACCTATATGGTTAAATGAATTGTCAACACTTTTCCACCTCTTTTTATTTTTATTTTTTAATGTGGCTACCATAAAACTTAAAATACATGTAGTTTGCATTGTATTTCTATTTGACGGCACTGGTATAAGGAGTTCATTCAAAGACCTGTCATTAAAACCATTAGTATAAGTCTGTCATCTCTGGTTTAGCTTATTTCTAAGTACTTTCTTCTTTTTCTTGCTATTGTAAGTGCAATTGTTTCCTTTTTTTTTTTTTTTTTTTAAGTTTAAGCAGGGGAGAGGGTGGACAGAGGATCTGAAGCAGGCTCTGTGCTTATAGCTGAGAGCCCGACGTGATACTTGAAATCACAAACCATGAGAGCATTACCTCAACCGAGGTTGGGTGCTTAACCGACTGAGCCAACCAGGTAACCCAGAATTGTTTCCTTTATTTCCTTTCAGATTGTGTATTCTTTGTATATGGAAACACAACTTTTTCTGTATATTGATTACGTATCCTGCAACTTCACTGAATTTGTTTCTTATTTCTATGTTTTTTTGCTAAATCTTTAGTGTTTTCCAGATATATGACTGTGTCATTGTTAAAGAGAAATAATTTTACTTCCTCCTTTATAATGTGGATACCTGTTATTTCTTTTCCTGGGATGGCGGATATGGGGAAATGCTGGTCAGGGGGTACACAGTTTCAGTTAGGTATGATAAACAGTTCTATAGACCTAACATTTAGCAATATAAATATTGTATTGTATACTTAATATTTGCTAAGAAGGGAGAGCTTAATTATGCTTATCACACACAAAAAAGTAAGGAAAAGGGTAACTATGTGAAGTGATGATTATGTCATTTGTGATTATTTCACAATATATATTAAAACATCAATCCTATACCTTAAGTATATACAACTTTTCTCCTTTATATCTCAATTAAGATGAAGAAAAAAATCAGTTCCTTTAAAACTACTCAATAAACAGAAAAAAATACAGAAAGTATTATGGCATATCTACTATCTCATTTTAGGGAATTTTTCCCTGGGAGATCAAAAAGTGACCAGGTACACCCTCTTTTTATTCTCTGGATCTATTTAAAGATCCGGATTCAGCTCAAACAGAAACTCCTGCTCAGGACTTTGGAACTGAAGAGGCAGACAGAACAACTAGGCATCTAACTACTATAGACTACCCTGCTGGGAATAGCAAAACATGTCCAATAGTTAACAGTATCTGTGTCAGTACCAGTGGAGCACCCTAGGGATTATACCCATGATTTGACCTTGACAATGGCCATATTCTCTTGATCCTCTGATACCCTTGGTTTCAGCCTATTTTTTTCATCTGATACCCTAGTAATCTCATTGATTTAGTGAGCTACCCAATATATTTCTAAAACATTCCCAGGTGCCTGGGGCAGGGTGAGGGATTGCTCAATTATTAAGCATCTGACTTCAGCTCAGGTCATGATCTCACAGTTCATGAATTTGAGTCTCACATCTGGTGAGCTCAAGCCCAACTTCAGTTCAGCATGCACTCTGCTTCAAGTCAAACACCAGCCCCAGTGAGCTCCGCTTCTCTCTCTCTCTCTCTGCCCCTCAAGAGATTCTCTCTCTCTTTCTCTCTGCCCTTCCCTCACTTGCACCCTCTCTCTCTCTCTCAAAAACTAACAAAAGATTTCCCATCTATCCCAAGTTATGGATGCATCTAAAAACACTTAAATCTAGAATATTTTACTATTTTTCTTTATTTTTAATTTTTGTATGTTTATTTATTTTTGATAGAGAGAGAGAGAGAGAGAGAGAGAGAGAGAGAGAGAGTATGAGCAGGGGAGGGGTAGAGAGAGACACACACAGAATCCAAAGCAGGCTCCAGGGTCTGAGCTGTGAGCACTGAGCTTGAACCCATGAACTGTGAGATCATGACCTAAGCCCAGATTGGACCCTTAACCGACTTAGCCACTCAGTTGCCCCTATTTTTTCTTTTCATTAGAAGACAATGTCATGTTCAGTACCTGTAGTACAGTGGTTTTTAAGCTTGAATGTACATCAAGATCAGCTGACGGACTTCTTTAAAACAGAGACTACTGGGGCACCTGGGTGGCTCAGTCGGTTGGGCACCGACTTCAGCTCAGGTAACGATCTTGAGGTTATGTGTTCAAGCCCCATGTCTGGCTCTGTGCTGACATTTCAGAGCCTGGAGACTGCTTCTGATTCTGTGTCTCCATTTCTCTCTGCCCCTCACCACACTCATACTCATATATATATTATATATTTTTAATATATATTATCTTTAATGAATTTTGATTCTAAGGGTATTGTACAATTAAAATCTTAATGCCTTAGTCTTAAAGCACAGGTACTTTACAGTCTAGCTCAGATATATATTTTCTGACTTAACCCACTTATACTCTTGGTTCTAGCAACACCAGTCCACTACTATCTTTCAGAGCTGTGTGTGCTTCCCAAGCTGTAGTGTGCACAGCTCACCTCGAGGTCCTGCTGAAATGCAGATTCCGATTTAGCAGATCTGGACTGGGACCTAAGACTCTGCACTTTTAACAAGTTCATAGGTGATGCTGATATTGCTGGTCTGCAGACTACACTTTGAGTAGCAAGACTTCAGAGCATATGTGACCTCCATGTAAACTTTCACAATAGAGATTTTTTTTTTGAAAGCTGTGCAACCAAGAAGGTTCTACTTTTTTCTTATCCACTTCCCACTCCTTTTTTAAGATCCAACTCAACCCTCCTTCCTCACAATGCTTTCCCAAAAGACAGAGATTCCTCTTTGTGTGACTTTATGGCATATACTGTGTATTCTTCCTATGAGGCAAATGACAAACTCTTCTATTTTGTCTGTGAGTTTTGCTGAATACTTATACGCGTCTCTGTGTGTGTGTGTGTGTGTGTGTGTGTGTGTGTGTGTGTGCGTGTTAAATTACCTGACAGGGAAACCACACAGTCCAGCAGAAAGGAAATGTGCTTTGAATTCACAGCAGGACTGGAATTTATCTCCACTCACTACAAACTCAGTACTACTATTTTCTCTAAGTTCAGTCTCATATTTAAAAAGCAAGAACAGTACTATCCACTTTTCAGCCTTGTTTTCTGGTTAGAATTAAATTTAAAAAATTAATGAGGATAACACCCAACACAGTCCTAGTACAAAATAGATGATGAATAAATGTTGGTCATGTTTCTACTCTTGTCTTTTATGGTCTATATTTTATGGTTATTGATGCTCTATCCATCAATTCAACAACCAACCAATTGATCTAAAGCTTTACAGTGCAAGAGACTGACCTAGGGAGCTTTTGAGAAATACAGCTGCCCTGCCTTACTTACCCAGCGAGATGCTCTGGGCCCACTGTTTACTTCTATATGATTCCTATGTGATTCAGTCATGGTTCGCTCTAGTTTCTACAAGCTTTTTGTTTATCATGACCCTGGATTCTAGTATTATATTTCCCACACACTGGTATTCAAAAGATACGGACTATATGGTGCAGTGTTAGCTATAACAACAACAGCAGCAGCAGTAGTACAAACCATATTAATAATGATTAATGGCATTATTATTTTTCTTATGAATTGCACTTATGGCAGTTCTCAATTATTTTACTGCCCAGGCAATTTCATGACTAGATCATCTTAGATTCAGAGTAGAAAGTTCCAAGTCCTCAGTTTGCCTTATAATAATAAATTTCTTTGTGTGGACTTCAAAAATAGATGTACCTGCTGGGTAATGATTAAAAGCTATGTAATTACTTGCCTCATTACACATGAAGTAAAATCCTTATTTTACAATACCAAGACTTCAGTTTCTTTTGTTAAGCGAACATTTTGGATTAGTTTTCAAGGCAGTAAGTAGCCACAATGTCCCAAGTACTTTTTTAGGCAATGAAAATACACACAACAGACACATCGCTGCTGTCAATGGGGTTTTCATTCTGGCGGAATGACACAGAAACCAAATAAATAAGTGGATGCTTAGTATAACTTATGTATGGAGGAAATGAAACAGTTCTGTACAGGAGAGCAATTGTGTTGCTGGCTCTGTGTTGTACCTCCTGGGTACCCCCAGAAGACTAAATGACTTCTTCCTTCAGCTTCCAGAAATGCTACTGGCTGACATCCAGCGGGCATACCTCTCCAGTTACTCACTCAGGTGAAGAGAGATCCGTGGCCCAAAGTCACGTCCCCTTTCCAGGACGGCCTGTAACCAATGGCTGGTCAACGTGGGGATATCAAGGATGGACTTTAGCACCAACTTGGGACATCTCTAAGAAGCCATCCCAGTTCTACAACTCAGAGTTTGGATGAACTCTTTTTGTGACTGCACCATAACTCAGCTTCTCCCTGGTCTCGGTCCTGCTTCCTTCCCTTCCCCCACACATTTTGATCCCAATAAACTCCCTGCACGCTCATCTCTTCCCGGCGTCTGCTTCCCATGGAACCCAAATGCCATGGGCTAGAAATGGAAACTGAACGTCTGCTTGACTCCTTTGGTATCTTCTTGCATAGCAGAATTTATTTCATGCTCCCATTTGCCTTTATGAGTATAAAATGACTTAATTTATAAGTAAGGCTCTCTATAAACTCATGTCTACCAGTTTCTTCAGCTCAAATATATACATATATATATTACATATACATATATATACATATATATGTCATGTATATGTGTGTATCTATAGATAGATTTATATATCTTCACATGTCAACCTTTTACCTCAAAAATACTACTTTCTTCAAAAATATTTGTGTAAAATATGAATAATGACTCATCTGTTAGAAGAAATGAGACCCTGGATTATCTGAGGCACTAGATTGGGAAATTTCCCTATTCTTAAGTGTTTTAGTAACAATTAAAGCAAGTTACATTTCCAGAGCATTTGCTATGACTCGAATGAAGTGCTTCTGTATTCAGTATCTTATTTTATCTCAAGAAAAACTTTATGAATTACAAATTACCATTATCTTATTATAGTAAGAAGAAAACTGAAGCTTACCAGGTATAAATGAAAGTGTGCAACAAACCAAATCCACTACATTTTAATAAACATTTTAATTAAATAACATTTTAATTAAAACCCAGGAAGAGGACACTTAATCCTTTGCCACCAATTATACCATTTGAGAACTGTTCTAAGGTCAGGTGCCATTTTATGTATTTATTTTAAACATCCCATTCTCTTACCCAATTTCAAAAGAAATCTAGTACATTTTATACTAATTATGAAAATAAGAACAACCAGGGAGTTTTCAAAAGTGTAAGTTTCAAAAACAACTTGACATTTTTTCCTACTTAAAAAGAAAAATTACTTTTTCTCCAGAATGCTACACTCTATTATCATAATGTTCTCTTTTATTCTGTTCTAGTTTTTAATCAGTCACATGTTCATATGCTAATGAGATGATAGAAAAACCAAATATCCATGTGGGGCATTGACCATTTGAGACTTTAAAACTCACCTACTATAATTATGCTGAAAGAAGAGGTAAATTTTCAAGTATTAAGACATTGCAAAAGGGAAAGTGACACAAAAGAGACAAAGTGTATTGTGTCCTGTGTAGTATATTTTATTACCCTTTCCAAAATCAATTTCATTTTGAGCTACTGAGCAAAATTACATGGTTTGGTCCACCACATCTTTATTCATATTTTAATCATTTATATTTGAGTAATGCATTTAATTAAATTTATCATGGATATTATTTTTCAAAATAGGTTTGGAAAAAAAACACTACAATTTACAGGAAAATATATCATCAGTAGCATTGGAACACAGTTATTTTAGGTCAAACCTCTGCAGGGAAGAAAGATTTATCTCCCTGAGTTTTGATCTATGCAGTTTTGAACTGAAGTCAAAAAGTCTCTCCTAGATTCATAATAGTAAACTCTTCTTGATCCCTAGCCCCTGAAGAAGAAAAAAGAAAGTTGATGGTAAGTCAATTTTAGGAAAGGCTAGCTAACATGAGGAAAACGCAGTTTCAAAACAATCAAACCAGCCGAAGTTGGCCCATTCACTGCTGAACAAAATCAAAATCTGAGTTGGAAGCTGAATTGAGAATAGATTCTTCTATTTGGTAGTAACACAACAAAGGGTAAACTAAATTGTTGTTAAGTTCATAAAACTATGATAAAACTAGCTCATGTTATGTGCAGTAATACTATAGATTTTACAAAAGGATGGAGTAAACTCTTATGAAACTTAGAAACCAAACTTTCTAAAATCACATTCATATTGGAATATGTAATTTTAAAAAATCAACTTAAATTTTGCACATAAATCAAGTTCTAAATTTTTTATTTTTACAAACTTGGCCACCACTCAAATAACCAGATTGGACAAAATGGATTGCACCAATCTAGAGTTTACCTTCGATGTGATTGCTCTGTCTTATTTTATTTAAAATGTGAATAAACTCCAGAGAAAATCATAGTATTCCCCTTTTTTGCAATTCTATAACAATGGCGCCACTTACAAAATCTAAGCAAAGTCTGCACTTAGGACATTAATAATAGATGTTCTTTCCCTGGTATAGGTCTTTTATGGATCCTGCATTTATAGGAGAAAAGAAGCAACTAGTTGTTTAGTGGGCTCTTAAAAAATAATATAAACCCAGTGTCAGAAAGACATTGCAATGGATTATGCACCCTCCCTCTGAATTCATAGATTGAAGTCCTAACTGCCATTGCCTCACAATTTCATTGTAACGGGAGAAAGAATTTTTTTAAGAGGTTATTAAGTTAAAATTAAGTTATTAGGGTGGGCCCTAATCCATTATTCCTGGTGTCCTTTTAATGAAGAGGAAATTAGGACACAGAAGGTTAAGATGACTATGTGAAGAAACAGTGAAAAGGCAGACACCTACAAGTCCCCAGAAAGAGACCTCAAAGACACCAACCCTTCTGACACCTTAATCTCAGACTTTCGGTTAGCAGAACTATGAGAAAATAAATTTCCCTTGTTTAAGCCACCCAGTTGATGACGGTACTCTGTTACAGCAGTCTTAGAAAAAACAAATTCAGGCATGGAGACAAAGCTAGTTATCAAAGAGTAAAACTATTATGCTAATATATACACTAATGGGACAATACAAAAACCAAATATCCTCGTGAGGCATTGACCTTTGGAGACTTTAAATCCCACCTAATATAATTGTGATGAAAGAAGTAAAATTTCAAGTATTAAGGTAAGACATCTCAAAAGGAAAGTGACACAAAAGAGACAAAGTTAACTCTGGTAGTTATCTAAGAGCAAATGATTCCAACCAGTGCAAATGCTAATTGTTGCATTCATGACTCAAACAATTAATCAATCTATCTTATTTACCTAATTAATCTTCTTTTAAATTAACATTTGCTTCACATTCAGAAGCCTGTGACTCCTTCACCAGATTATAGTTTTCTCAAGAAAAAAGAAAAAAACCCAAAAACAAAACAGTATTTATTAATCTTAGCAAGCAGAGTGCCTAGGATGGAGCTTAACACACAAGAAATGCTTCAAGAATGGAATGAGTCCATGAATCCCCCAACTTACAATGGTCCATTTATGAGGTTTTGACTTTACCATGGTGCAAAAGCAATATGCATTCTTCAAAGACTGCACTTTGGATTTTTTTCCTTCTCCAGGCTAGTGACATGCAGTACAATCCTCTCGGACCGTGGGCGGGCAGCGCCAGCCACAGCTCTGAGTCAGCCTTGCAGTCATGAGGGTAAACAACTGATACAAATGTTGTTTTCCACTCACACTACAATATTCAATAAATTACACAGGCATTCAAATACTTTGTTATGAAATAGGATTTGGGTTAGTTGATTTTGTCTGACTGTAGGCTAATGTAAGCTTTCAGAGCAGGGTGAAGCTATGAGATTCAGCTGTATTAAACACATTGTTGATTTATGATATTTTCCTTTTTTATTGTTTATTTTTGAGAGAGAGAGAGCGAGAGAGAGCGAGCGAGCGAGCATGAATGGGGAGGGGCAGAGAGTGAGGGAGACACAGAATCTGAAGCAGGCTCCCGGCTCTGAGCTGTCAGCACAGAGCCTGGTGTGGGGCTCAAACTCACTAACCATGAGATCATGACCTGAGCTGAAGTCTGAGTCTCAACCAAATGAGCCACCCAGGTGCCCCCTGATTTAGAACGTTTTCAACTTATGATGGGTTTATTGGGGTATAACCTCATCATAAGTTATGGAGGAAGATCAGTAGTGAATGAGCAAATTCGTTTGGCTGAATAGCAGCAACAGCAGAACATCAAGTTCAATCTAGATAATACAGTATGAGTTACTCTCTCACCATATTCACTGTCCAGATGCAAACAAATGGTGGCACTGGGACCCCTGTTTTGAAACGATGTGGTTTAGGAGAAAGACTGCTCAATGTGAAGGTACAAGTTAGGAGTCCCATCAGCAGCGTCAAACTCTGAGCACATCATTCAGCTCCCCGTCTATTCTTTTAGTGGTACACCGATGACAGCTGCCTTTGTTAACTCGTACACTGGTACTAAGGGTGAAGAATAAAATAATGCAACTGCAGAGATTTTTTAAAACATCTCTTAGGAGGTTTGACGTTTCTGGGACCAAACCCAATGCTTTACTGTTCTGTCATCCCTCATTCTAAAAAATAGAAGCCACTTATGATCAAGGATTGGTGAAAGATAATAAATGCACTGGACCTTAAATCAAAAGGGCACCTGAGTTCTTAGGTAGTTTCCAATGTAATATTTATAGCCTGGGTCTCGCCACACTTACTGTGAGAACAAAATGAAAAAGATGTTCAAAAGTGTATTGAGAACCAGTAACTTCTACAAACTTCTAGGCACTGCTGTTATTACTATTATTTTAGTTTTCTGAATTGTAGAGTAGAACATTAACCAATTAATAATGTAGACAAAACTACCCGGAACATGGTAAGACATAAGCAAAAGATGACTAAACAAGAGTGAAGAAATAATAATGCACTGTGTAAAATTTGAAATAAAACGCGAGTAAAAGTGCATCCACCCGAGTCCATTTGCACAGGACGTAACTACAAAATGTTCAGCAGAACTTACTACAAGCCTCTCCTATCACCATACTTAAGGTCTGGATGCCCAAGGTACCTATACCACTTACCCCTGACTCTAGGCCAAGCTTTTCATATACAGATTATTTTTCTTTACTCATGTTTTAGACTAGGAAAAAAAACATACAATGCTTTAACATTTTAAGTCATGTTATTTATGATTGTGTGTCCACTTTGCATTACTTTTAGTGTCTTTTCACTTGAAATTCAGTGTTTTTTTAAAAAAAAAAAAAAAGATGTATAGTTGGGAAGTATCTTAGTTAAAATTTCTCTGTGTAGCCAGTTCTGTAGACTGCCATTACCCATCTGTTCATGTTGTCACCCTTGAGGCTAAATATGGATGAAATCTTAATAAAATATTGAATATGAAAATTATTCCCCATAATTAACCAAATTCCAAACTATAAACATTTATAACACTATCGCGAAACAAATCTATTTGTGTAACCTATTGATTGGGGGCTTAACAAATCTTGGCAAAACCAAGATTTTTTAATATTAAAAAATTATGTTTTAATACTTTGTGGAAGACACACGGTGTGCAAAATGCTATTTAGTCATTATCTTCAGAGAACTTCTAATTCAGTGGAGAAGATAATCATATACTCTAGTAACAATACTCTAAGAAATAATATCTCTTGTAAATAAGATAAATATTTGGAGTTTTTCTGTAAGTAATTATAGCTTTCTTTATGGAACAGATCTGTTTCTTGCAAGAGTACCCGTACTAAACGTCTAAATATTTAAATGCACAAATGTATAAAGGATATTTTCCGCTGTGTTTTGCTATGTGGGAGATAAATTCTTCTGTGGTTAAAAAAAAGTTCTAATTCATCACAATACTTTAAAGAAACTGTTAATAACAACCAGTGCTTAATGGATGGCAGGTGCACTCTGCACCCAGAGTGCATCTAAAGTCATCCTGAGAGGTCTAAATTACTTTTCACATTTAATTGATGAAGAAACTCTCAGTGAGCCTACACAAGAGCACATACCTAGGACATGTCAGACCAGGTTGAACAGACTTGCTTTTTTCTGACTCAGCACATACTCTTACCCCCAATGCTATGCTGACATCAGCAAAAAAGTAGTACTATTTCTTACAACTGCATGTGTATCTACATTTTTCTCAAAAAAAAAAAAAAACAATTAAAAAAAGTAATTAGCCTGATAAAACAGGTTATAAAATGAAATGTGAAGTAGTCAGAACTGTTTATGTTTGACAACAAAAACAGCAATTTTAATTTAGCTTAAATACACTGCATTCTAATGTCTATGAGATGCAATCAAAATCCTCCCCTGAAAACTACAGCAATATAATGTTCACTTATAGTTTGTCCTTAGACCACTCTTTTTTAGAACTTTCTAAAAGAATCTCTATTTCCGAAATGAATAGTCTGTTCAAAAAGGTATTCAGACACAAGAGATTAGTTACTAAAAACCAAGGATAATTGCAAAACACCTGGATAAAAAATACTTTCAGGGTCACTTCCTAGATAGTGCATGTCAAAAATCTGAATCAGATTTTTATACACCAAGCTACAACATGAGGAGTATGCTTACGATAAATAAGATGTTCCAGATGCAAATGCATTCAAGAACTCTATATAATGAGAATAAGCTGAAAATCCAATGCAAATAAGCCAACGGTGAAAAATGGTAGTAGTTTAAGACTAAATAAATACCCATCAGCACAAAGCGCATTTAAGGTTAACTTATATCTTCAACATTGATTCCAAGTAATGGTCCAATTATAGGATTCACAGGATTCATAGTCCAAAGATGCTTCCCTCTCTACCAAAATAAAAGGGGGGGGGGCGGTTAAAAATCAGGTTTAGTGTGAGTGGGAGATTTAAACTACTATTCCTTCCAAATATGGAACAAAAATGCTGCCAATTTGAAGAGAAAGAAAGGAATGGCTTGTTTGTTCTCACTGACCCTTAAGTGGGGCTTTCTCTTATAAATACTTTCTATCATTACCTCATATTGTTCCTGTAGCCAACATAAAAGAAATATGTCAATGATCCCCGTCTGAGCAAGTTTCCACAGAGGCGAGAAAGACATGGTTACATAGCACAGTGGATATCACAGACTTTCTCTCTGCAAGGCTGAGAAGTCTGTAATAACTTCAAATTTAAGGGAGTTTACAATCCTTACCTTTTTTGGCATATATAAAATAAAATGGAAAGAAGAAGAAAGTAAGACAGAAGTTCCTAGTTTCCTGCTTATGATATTCTATTCTAAAAGTCCCTCTATTTCTCATCTAATAAGATCATGACAGTGTTCAATTTTGTACATGATCCAAGTGCACTAAAGTACTGCAAGTGTTTGTGACAGTTTGTATCCATTGATGTCAGCAGAGCCCCAGTTTCACTTACACGTGACCCTGTCCCTGTGCATGACATGGTGTGACTGAGGCTTGCATTTTCTGAGGTGAGAAGTGTAATTCACAGCCCAGATGGAGAGCTGTCTTAAGATTCTTGGGTTCTAAATTAAAAGATTTCCTTGGATATTTGATTTCTGCAATATAATTATTTCCTAACACATTTTTAGACAAGTGATTTCATATTGACCTAATGAGGACCTTAATCTAGGCTCCTAGTCTATATAATTTCCTGTCACTAAAGATTTATGTACAAATGACTCGGGTCGTAAGTACATAATAATATCTATCAATAATAGAGTCTGAGCTCTTGATTCACTCCACAAATATTCAGTCAGTAAAAATTTGGGGCATACATAGCTTTCTAAAAACTGCTTCCAAATATTTTCTGTCGAAGTCTCTTTTTCCTTTAGGGAACAGGCTCCCCTAACAAGATTTCAGTCTAATTCTATAATCTATGAGTTGGTTTCAGTTATTAAGAGTCACTCATAACCATTTTAAAACTTCAGTCTCCTGAAGTTGGACTAAACACTGTCTCCTCCTCCCCTCCTTCTGCCAAGCTCTGGAGTTCTGCCTGGAGGGATGTGAGGCCCCGTCTGATTTTATGACTTCTTTTTTTCCAGAAAGCTTCTTATTCTACTAGAAATGGGGTAGGAAGAAAAAGAAGAAGAAAGATGAAGGAAAATTTTTTTTTAAGTTTATTTTTTTAATGTTTATTTATTTTTGAGAGAGAGAGAGGGAAAGAGCGAGCAACCAGGGGAAGGGCAGAGGGAGCAGGACCCACAGAATCCAAAACAGGCTCCAGGCTCTGGGCTGTACACACAGGGGCTTGAACCCACCAACCCGAGCCCCACTGACCATGAGATTATGACCTGGGCAAAAGTTGAACACTTAACTGACTGAGCCAACCAAGTGCCCTGGAAATAATTTTCTTTCTGCACCAGTCCATGGAGATTTGTCTTTCCTCTGATGATCGTTCATTCCTTGCTTAATCCTGTAAACCGATGCAGAGCTTAAACACTCCTTCCTGCTTATTTCCTCTGTGTGGGCAACATCCAAGAAGGCTGTAGTTGTTACACACGCCACTCCCACCACCTCAAGCCATTTCCTGGTGTGGAAGATCTGGACAAACCTGAAGGTGTCAGCCCTGCCAAAGCCTCTTGCTGCTGGATTCTCCTCATCCAGTGGATGGCCCTCTATCCGTGGAAATTTATTTCTCTGCGCCGTGCCAACACTGGAAACACAGGCTGTGCCCTCAGCGTTCCTTCTATGAGTTTCACCAAGTCTCCTGGACCATATCCATGCCCCGGAAGCGTCAGGTTCTCATTAAGGTCAGCAGCTCTGCAACTTTCATGTAAAAGACATCACTCCTCCCTGATTTATTGTTGCAGTCTCTGCGGGAGCCCCCCACCAGGTGCAGGAAATAGGCCCAATTGGAATTTGTGACATCCTGATACAACTGCTTACTATGTGCCAGAACCCGGTGTTACAAGGAACAGAAGCACATGGCAGGACATCCCACTGCCGCCCCAGGCCCCCTGCTGGCCGTGGTCACGGGCAAACCTCTGCAACATTTTGGCTCCTGGCTCACAATCGCTCTCTCTCAAACTGCTCTTGTGTATGTCATGGTGATTCGGGCATGGAGATGTCCTTCCAAAGCGTGGTTCTTTCATTTCTTTAACCGGCAGTGCTCATTCCCTTGGTCCTACCCCAGCCACATACTCTTGCATTGATAGTCTTAACAGTAAATAAGTGAAACCCCTGCCAAATCTCAGACATCCCACTCTCTGACCACCACCTCCGATCTTTCCTGATCACGTTTCTCCTATCAGAACTGACATGGTTTTTTATCCCTTCCTACCACATTTCAGTATTCCTCTTTCCTCTCCTCTGCTCCCATTTCCCTCTTATCTGACCTAAATTCCATGGACGATTGTTAAAATCACAAACACACGTGAACTCTCAACTCCTTTTTTGCTTTATCTTTTTTCTTAAATCTAATGTTCCACCCGCTTTTCACCAACAACCTCTCTCCTGAATGCGGATGGAGGTATGCCGATGATAGGGCTCTTATCCTGTCTGGGTTTGAAAGTCAGATTCATACCCTCTAATACTGCTATATTCTAGCTGAGTAATCCCAACAACCTATCATTTAAATAATGCCTCAGTTGTTTCACGTAGGATGGATAAAGTATCAGCATATGTTTCAAATGCATACCGTAAAAATTAAATGAGATTGTACATGTTAATCAATACCTGGCACTTAGTTAAGTCTTGATAAATGTTGGCTATTGCTGCTATTATTAAACATATTTTTCTGTCCTTTAAAACTCAAATTTAATCCAAGGGACAGGCAGATCCCTTATGAAAATTTAATTATGTCTGAAATATGGCAGAAATGTTGATATGAAAGAAATGAACAATTTGCTTATATATTATTAAAACATTAAATCATGATTTAGATGTCATGGTTTTTGTAGGATAAAAATAACTAATAATAACAATAACTATCGGGAATGTTTTCTTCAAAAGAAAGCTTCCTTAGTTTTCTTACCATAAATTTCACCTAAAAAATATAGATGAGAAAAAAAATTAAGAAAAACCTATAATCAATCACTCCCTAATAGAAACAATCACCATTAACACCTTGGAATATATCAGTTTTCTATACCCTTGCTGCCCAATAGGGGATAGGTGATTATTTAAGTTAAACCAAATTAAAATTTAAGTTCCCCAGTGGTACTAACATTTCAAATGCTCAGTAACCACAAGTGACTAGTGGCTACAACACCGGATAAAACAAATACGGAGCATTATTCTCATCATACAAAGTTCTACTGAACAATGGTGTCTATACCCTTTATTATACACATGTAATGACAAAATTGAATATAAATTAAAAGCGGCATTTGACTGTCATTCTTTAAATTCAGTGTCAATAGATGTGTTCTGGCTATCTCACTATCCCATTAGGTTGCTAGGTTGTATTTTAAGGTCCTTTATATAGTCCCCATTGTCTTGCGAAAATTTGCAACTATAAATTTGTCATTAAGTCTTTATATATATACTATAATGTTTTTATTAAATACATTTTAGAAGAAATTCCCTTATGTTTGCCATATCAAATGACGTATACATTTTTAAAGCATTTGATATATGTCGTAAACTCGCTTCTTTTTTTAAATTTTTACTTATTTGAGAGAGAGCTCGCACAGGCTTGCCTGCGTGCAGGGGGAAAGGCAGAGAAAAAGAGAATCCCTAACAGGCTCTATACTGCCAACGTGGGCTCATTCCCACCACTTATGGTATCATGACATGAGCCAAAACCAAGAGTCGGAGGCTTAACCAACTGAGCCAACCAGGTATCCCTGTTGTAAACTCTTTTGTAAAGACTCAGAAATACTGTACATCACACATATCCTTTCTAACATAAGTTCCTGGTTATATATTCTAGTAAAATGACAGTATGATCCAGGAATATGGGATATATGAAATAGAAGAAAATGGGAGCATACAAAATGAAATAAAATCTCATAGCGGCAGCTAAAAGAGCAATGGAAGGAAACCAAGAAGCAGGTGAATTCAAGGAAACTTAAAGAGGTGTCCTTAAAGGGATTCCAAGAAATCAGAAGAAGCTGGACATTATTAACAATGATGAAGACAAAGTCCTCCATTTAAAAAAAAAAAAAAGGAAAGGAAAGAAAATTTCCAGGAAAAAAATTTAACTCACAAAAATATCGTAATCAGATATGAAGCAAACTGAAATGTATAATGACTTTGAAACATCTGCTGAGTATAAGAAAAGAATATTCGTGTGTCCTTAACTCAACGGACAAATAAAGGATTATTAGCATATACAATATGCAACCATATCACAAATTTTATCATTCTTATAGACCAAGAATAATATACGTTTCCAAATCATGAAGTAAGAAACTATGAAACATATAAAGTTGCATTACAACAAATAGGCATGTAACTCAGTAAATTCCTAGTATTATCCTTTTAGTATTATTTCTCTTTTCTGCATATAGGTTGCAAATACTTCCAATTCTTTTCCACAGAACAAGCAGGCAAACAATATACATAGAATAATAAAAACTCTTACTTCATACATGGACATATGCCTGTGTGACCGACCACATGTGCATGTTTTAAGCAACTTGAGATTTAATTACTTCGAGTTCCAGTGAGCTAGCTGGAGGCGGAAACCAAGAGACCAAACCATGCAAACAGTATTTAACCAAAGCATCTGTGTTTATGTATCAAAGATACCCTATTTTGCATTATTAATGAGCATTTATAAAATGGCCCACACACGGGAAGTATATTTTGATGCATATGAAATGTAAAATTTTACAGACACCGCTATTTTGAGTGTTATCTTTATGTGATTTTTCTTATAGTAGCACCTTTAGTTCTTAAGGAAAGTGTTTCCCATGGGGTATTTGGGAGTGGAGCAGCAGATAAGGCGGGTAGACCTAAGAGAAGGAAAGAGAGAAGAGGCAAAAAGAGGACAAACATAATGATATCCTTCCTCACGGCCACAGAAACTCCCGTCTCCAGTCGAGTGCTAGCAAGCTGTTGATGCTGGAATTCTGTGTGCTGACTGATTTTCCTTACACCAAAGCTTTCAAGGAAATGTAAAGATATGCTTCGAAGTATCAAAATTAGATTAGACAGGGAAGCCTGGATGGCTCAATAGGTTAAGTGTCCAACTCCAGCTCAGGTCATGATCTCACAGTCTGTGAGTTCAAGCCCCGCGTCGGGCTCTGTGCTGACAGCTCAGAGCCTGGAGCCTGTTTCAGATTCTGTCTCCCTCTCCCTCTGCCCCTCCCTCACTCATGCATTGTCTCTCCTGCTCTCAAAAATAAATAAACATAAAAAAAATTAAATCAAAATTAGATTATATAAACAGAACAGAGATTGTTTTTGTTTAATTTTTTAAGATATAAAGACAGAGCAATAATATATATGAGCACAAACCAATGATAGGGCCATTCTGAAGGGATATTTCTGGGTTTGGTCCATTCAATGCCCTAATCAGTTATATATATTATTGGACATATTATGATGTAAAGTCTTCAGTGAGATATTTAAAAGAAAGTAAAAGATGATATAAAATATCAAGACCAAGAGGCTAGGGTGGTAACAAAATCAGAGTCTACCATTAAGTGAGCAAAACATTTACCATCCAGACAATGCCCCCTCTTCAGTATGTATGGGAAATGAGATAGCAAGTTATAATAGGTCCTATATTATTGTGAGCACATTAATTATATGAAAAGTGCAGGAATAAGCATTTGCACATAAAAAGAAAATTCCATCATTGAGATTATCAAGAAGTTCACACACATAATTACATAGTACTTTTCCAGCCTTAACACAATGAAGCTTTCAGATAGGAAGAAAAATAGACCAAAGCATATCATTATCCCCAAATCTCTAAGTGAACTTGAAATGATTTTAAGTTTCAAGAAGTTTGTAGAGAATATAAACTTCAGAGAGGTCCTAAACTACAATAACAAGTACATTAAGAAATATATGTAGTCGGTTGTGAATTGATTTTCTCATAGACCCTCCACTACTTTCTAGATAGATGCAAGGCAATTAAATTCAGTCACTAACTGCTTACCAATTACTTTCATTTTTTTCAGACATTTTATTTTTAATATGATGAGTTTAGGCTGACACTGGGACACACAGTTAGAAAAGTCTAGTAGAAGCCCGAGAGTGCAGGGTTACATGTTCACAATGCTTGACACCTTCGTGTAGCTCCACGTCAGTCAGGGTATGCTAGGTTACGTGACAGTGACAAAGTCCTAAAATCTTAGTCGCTTAAAGAAACAAAAACTTAATTCTTGCTCACACCACATGTTCCTCTCAGATCAGCAGGGCCTTCACTGCAAATTGGCCTCTCTTGGGGTCAGAAGCTATCAGAGTCTCCACCATCTAAAACACTGTGTTGATCTCTGTGACGAGGAAAGTAACCTAACAAGTCACACGCCAGCTTTTCAAATCCTCTGCCAAAAAGTGACAAATCACTTCCAATCGCATTTTCTTGGCTAGAGCAAATGATAGGCCGTACCCTTATTTCAGGGGTGTAGAGTATTATAATCCTTCCAAGTGAGTAATTAGTAAACACATCTAATCACTACAAGCAATATATATGCTCTGTTTTAAATTGATTATTTCCTCCTTTCCCAGATAATTTAAGTTCCTGCAAACAAAATGTTGAATCCTATATCTGTTTCCAGGTTGTGTACTTTAGGCAGTATCGGGCAGTCGGTATTTGTGAATGAATAAGGACAGTCTGCAGAACCAAATATTTTAGCACATTTAAGACAAAGTAATGTGGAAAGGAGACCTTTGGACCTGACATAAAGTTCATGTGTGACCCTGGAAAAGTGTCTCAGAAGTATGACAAGATGAGATGAAGCAATGAAAGAAAAGCATGGAGACTGCCCTTTCCAAAAGATCGACAATGATTCCATGGAGAGATTTCGGACAACAGCTTGAAGGAAGTGATTCCGTACAGAAAGGAGAGTACAGCAGACCTGGAGGGGAGCAGATAGAAAAAGACAGTGAAGCTTTAAGAGAGAGGATGCGTAACTGATGAAATGTTTAAAAGGTACCAGGAGGAAGTGGGATTATAAAATAAGTAAGCGGGCATTGGGACAGCAATTCTTTTGAGATAGAGATGCGAATCAGGATGGTTATAAATGAAGCTGTAACTGGTAATGAGAGAAGGAAAATGTGAAGGCGTGCCTGTCTAATGACCTTTATTTCATCTAAGAAGCCGAAACCAGATAATATTTGGAATTCTTTTTTAAAGTTTATTTATTTTTGAGAGACCGAGAGACAGAGCACGAGCAGGGGAAGGGCAGAGAGAGAGGCAGACACAGAATCCGAAGCAGGCTCCAGGCTCTGAGCCATCAGCCCAGAGCTGGTACGGGGCTCAAACTCACAGACGGTAAGATCATGACCTGAGCCGAAGTCAGCCGCTCAACCGACTGAGGCACCCAGGCACCCCAATATTTGGAATTTAAGGGCAGGTATTGGATAAAGGATTTGAAATGCAGGACAAAATTTTGAACAGCCTTTATAGGAAGGAAGCTACTAAGCATTAGAAGAATAAGTGGCAGAGAGAATGGATGTCCAGTTGGGACTGAAATTTTAAATGGCAAAACACTCATCTCCAAACTTATGAGAACCATCGCTGTGACTGACTGGCCCACTATCACAACCCTCGAATCATCTGGTTACACACCCAGGCCCAGAACCCAGGAAACGGAAGCAGATGAGCTCTCTCTGATGTCTAGCAAAAAGTGGGATGCTTTGACTCCCGATACAAAAAATAAATAAAAATAAAACCCTCTAAAACTATATTTGCCAATTCTGACTTATTTACTAGAGACAAAATAAAAATGTAATTGCAGAATGCTTCTTTCGGTGTGGCCATTTTTTAAAGCTTATGTATTTATTTTGACAGAGACAGAGACAGCATGAATGGTGAAGGGGCAGAGAGAGAGAATTCCAAGCAGCCAGGCACTGCCAGCAATTCTCAGCAAAATGCAAAAACTGTCTATGTTATTTTTCCTTCTCGTAAAAGGCTAATATCAGCTCATTTGTAAGGAGGTAATGGATTCTGCAAGACAGAAACATCTCTTGGAAGTTGCATAATAGTGTTTCTGTATGTATTTTAAGTTAGTTGAATCAATTGCAGCCTCCTCCTAGAATTAGCTAAAGATGGTAGATTTCAAATGGCCACACTGAGGGGCACCTAGTATCTCAGTTGGGTAAGAGTCCAACTTTTGATTTCAGCTAAGGTCATGATCTCACAGTTTCATGAGGTCAAGCGAGCTCCACATCAGGCTCTATGCTGACAGCGTGGAGCCTGCTTGGGATTCTCTCTCTCTCCCTCTCTCTGCTCCTTCCCTGCTCATACTTGCTCTCCCTCGCTCTCTCTCTCTCTCTCTCTCTCTCTCTCTCAAAATAAACAAACATTAAAAAAAGCTTTAACGTATAGAAATAATTAAACTCTGAAAAAACAGTTTTGGTAGTAAAAAAAAAAAAAAGTCAAGACAAAGTAGAGCTGAATTTAGAGGAAAAATGATGAACTCAGTTTGAAATGACAATGGGAACACCAGTAGAAATGACAGGAAAGGGTGCCCTACGGAGATAATACATCTCTCACTGATATGAAAACTAGCTTTGAACCATATGTAAACAAATGAATGTATAATGTCATTTATATGTCGTGGCCATATAATTTTTTACATGGGTTGTAAAAGGGAACGAGATATGTAGTAAAGGCAGCATAATGTTAAAAAAAAAAAAGTTACTTTTAATGTAGAGTTAAGTTCTCAAAATTGTCTGTGGGATCACTTTCCTACTTGAACGGAAAAGCTACAAACAACAAGACACGTGAGGTCGGGATTACTGCTACTGTTAAAATGACAGCCACTTGACTAGCTTTAACAAGATCCTCTTTGGGGACATTTCCAATGTCATCTTGGAAAGTATTCACAATTGAACTCTTACAGCTTGTTTCATTTTCTGAAAAATTTCAGGAACTAATAAAGCAAGAGCTAAATAAACTTTACTAGACTATTGGAAGAGCATGATTTCTTCCTTGAAAACATATGTCTGGTAATTTTATTCTTTTAGAGCAAACTACTTTTATGATTTTCCACAAAAATGTGCCAAGCCATGCTCAAACTAACCTCCCGATGACTTGCAAATGACTTTAGTGTGCAGACACACGTTATACTCCCATACGCACACGGCCGTGCTCGTGGAATCAGCACCATGATTCTAGCCCCAGACACGATAAGGATTGTGCAGTGCTTGGCAGCATCGTAAAGGGCATGCTTCTCTGTATTCTCTATTCACACTAGGAAAACCAACCAAAGTTCTGTAATATATTACCATCATTTTTACTAGACTCCCCTGACGCTTCTATGAGAGCCAACTTCCAAGATTCAGTGCTGTTTATGTTAGTAACAAAGCAATGACATGAAGTCTTAAACATTCTTTCAAAATGGAAAAAACACCAATGCCCTTGAACGCCCTGTTCACCGTAGGGGACACGAGAGACACGTTGTGTTGACATACGTTGTCTCACTGTGTGTCCCTCTGTGTTCACCTCATGCCTTAAGTGTTAGAAACAAAGAAATAACACTCTGACTTTAAGGTTTTGACTCTCCTTCAGTATGAATTCATGAAACAGAAAGGAATAACTGTGTATTCCTAGGAGAGTCTGATAATCAGGGTGATCACTCAGTTGGCACATTTCTGTTTCCATCAGGTTATAAAAATTGAGAGCCTTCTAATATTATTTGATTACGCTGCCCCTCTAGAGATCACTAGCTATTATTACCCTAAACCTTTTATTATTCTGAAACACACAATGTCAGTTATTAAAATATTGCATTTGATTTATAAGGATGGAAAAAAAAAAAACACTGCAGTCTTTGGCTGTACAAAACAAAACTCGTTGACGTTGCATCACAAACACATTTGGGAAAGTAGTTAAGTTGCCAGGTTTCAAATTATCAGAGGGATGGAGTAAAAACAAATTCATTGAATAACACAGAATTTCCAAGCTCAGCTAATGGACAAGATGATTCATTGTTCTGATGTGGCAAGACAAAATGGAAAGCCAACAACTGGGAAAGCACAAAATTGCAGAGACTGGAAACTTTCAAAGTTGGGCATGGAAAGCAAGCAATTTGCTGTAATCAGAATGTAATAGGCAGCATTAATTTATAGGAAGATGCCTTTTGGAGCACCAAATTAGCCTAATCAATTTAGAAACTTATTAATGGTCCTGACAATTTTCCTTAAGGACCACATCAAGGTATATAACATAACTGTTAAAGTCACTTTAGCATTTGCATAAAATTAGTTTATCTTCACATCAAATCTGAGTATGGTTATAAAACCTATCTTGGAATACATTTCGGAGCAATTTTCAAATTAAAGTTTCATTAGTACTCCCTTAATACTGTCATTTATTGATTGTTCTCATCTCCATTCCAGTCACAGACTATCATTGTCCCAAGTAATTCATTCCAATGTATGATAGACTTAACAGAAGCTTTTCCTCTGCATATGTGGAAAGAAAAGCAAACTATTCAGGGTAGCAAAGAGAACATCGGGCTTTGAGTCAGACAAGGTTAGTTCATGATCCAACTTTGCTACCTACCAGTTACCTGACCTTGCCAAATCACTTGACCTTTTATTTCTTTATCTTAAAAAAAATGTAACTGCGGTAATGGTAACACATACCCCCTAATATGTGGGAAGAAACAAATGAGAAATTACAGATGTCATTTCTGTATTCTGTAAAACACTGTTTCAACGTAAGATTTTGGTACTTGCATGGATAGGAAAAGAAGGCTTGCTCTAAATGGATGAAGAAATGTGAATCCATCATTCATAATGATGACCTTTTCTACCCTGAATTCTATTTAGTTTTTCCTCTAACTTTTTTATGCATGCTAAAATATCCTAATTAGGGAAACTTGTACTTTTTTAAAGGCAATCTTTTAAGAGAGAAATTCTTTCTTCTGACTTCCTTAGAGTTCTGAAGGGTTCCACTTCAGCTTTTGAAAATTTAAATTCAGAAATCACGTTCTAATTTATGATCTAAAAAGAGAAAACATTTTTTGGAGCGCCTGGTAGCTCAGTCAGTTGAGAGTCCGACTCTTGATTTCAGCTCAGGTCATGATCCCAGGGATTCTCTCTCTCTCTCTCTCTCTCTCTCTCTCTCTCTCTCCACCCCTCTCCCCGTCCGTGCTCTCTCGCTCTCAAATTAATTAATTAATTAATTAAATAAAAAGAGAAAAACTTTTAAAATTTTTAGTATCTCTTCAAGTTAACTTGTTCTGGTTTTTTATTTATAAAGAGTCAAGGGATCAGACACAATTTCTGATTAATAAATAATAGTTTTGCCACTCGTTAATAAAGAATTTCTACAAAGTGTTCACCAAAATCCATAGGAACTGAAAAAAGGTATTTTGAAAGCAATTTCATAAGGTCAAACTTTTCTTTATGAGGTGCTAAAAAAAAAACTTGACTCAACTCACCAAAAGCCATTAATTAACCAATAATTGAACTGCATCTACTTTACTTAGGAAAGACCAAATGACGCAGTGTATCAAAAATTCAATAGATTAATATGCTGTTTTTAAGGCAATTCTCAGAGTATCTTAAAATTCTGATAACTAGTTCAACTCTCTACAAATTCTAAATCTACCACATTGTGGAATTTAATTATTTACTCATTCAACAAGGTTTTGGAATACCGACTTTGTTCAAGGCACTGTCAAGCACTGCAGGAGGTAGAAAGATGAATACAACATGGTCCCTGTCATGAAAGAATTATTCTCTATGGGATTACGGCTATCATTGTCTAGATTACTGATGCTTGGGGAGGCTTGTGTAGAACTGTAAAGAATTATCAAGGGAAATCCAAATTAATTCACTGTTTCCTACTTACTAATTCTTTAGGCAAATATGAACTTGCCCACTGCTCGTGCCTCAGAGGTTCCCCTTTAATTTCTGGAAGGTATTCATTTTCCCAGGTTCCCCAGAGTGTCAAGCTGATTCCAGTTTTTAACTCATCACAACGAGTATCAGCACTATGAATTTGTGTAAGTAAGTAGACTCAAACTCACTGCTATGCAACCGTGGCCACAAGTGTCCCATTAAAGGAAGCAAAATTTCTAAAGTGTTGTCTAAGGGATACATGGCCTTCCCACTCCTCTAGAAACTTCGAAATGTTTCAGAGTAAGACACACCAGAAAGTATCCAGCAACTGAACTGTTCTTCACTTTGTAAGAAAGATTCCTGTGAACAACAACGGAGATGTTGTTCACTGCATCCTTCAGTTCCCTTTTCATGAAGACTCATGGGAAAACTTCCCTCCAGTCTCAGTCCTAGGAGGGCAATTTTTCTCTTCAACAATGGAGTTCAGCTGATGATATGGATCTGATTGTTGCTTAAAAACTTAAGGCCAAGGGCACCTGGGTGGCTGACTGAGTATCTGGCTTTTGATTTCAGCTCAGGTCATGATCCCAGGGTCATGGGATCAAGTCCCATGTCAGACTCTACACTGAGCTTGGAGCCTAATTAAGATATTCTCTCTCTTTCTCTTTCTCTTTCTCTCTCTCTTTCTCTCTCTCTCTCCCCCCCCCTTTGTCCCTCTCTCCTGCTCACTTGCTTTCTCTTACTAAAATAAGAAATAAAATAAAATAAAATAAAACCTTAGGGCCAAATATATGGACCAAGTCTTCCAAATGGATATATCCTTACAACACGGATTGGCGCATTTCTTTTCCTATCTTTCCTACTCCTAAGGAAATTTCTCTTTCTCATGTGTTTCTGAATGACAAACTGATTTTTAACTTGTGTAATCCAAATACAGAGAAGTGCATAAATCGTATGTACAACTTGATAAATCTTTACGAGTGAATAAACCCATGTAATCAACACTCAGATCAAGAAACAGAACATTTCGGCATCTTGCCCCTTTCACTCCAGAAACTATGATGTATTCCTAAGTTAGCTTTACTTAATTTTGAATATTGTGTGAATGGAATCAAGCTTTTTGGGTTTTCTGGCCTTTGTTGGTTAACATTACATTTGTGAGATTATTCATATTTTAGTCTGCAACTATAGTTTATTCCTTCTCATTCTAGTCCCTCATTTTGTAAATTTAATTTAGCAATATTTTACTACATATGAACTAAAAACCTTGTTTTTCAAATTTATTTATCTATTTTGAGAGAGACAGAGAGAGAGAATGAGCAGAATAGGGGCAGAAAGAGAGGGAAAGACAGAATCCCAAGCAGGCTCTGTGTGGAGCCCGAAGCAGGGCTCGAAATCATGAACCGCGAGATCATGACCTGAGCCAAAATTAAGAGTCAGACTCTTAACTAACTGAGACACCCAGGCACCCCACATTGTTTTTACAACATTTCAAACTCATGACCAAAAAGGGAAAGAAGAGACATTGTTTTCTTAAATATGTCATCAAAGACACAGGGAACCCAAGAAAAAATGAACAAATAGGAGTTTGAAAAATTTTTTAATCTGCACATCTAAAACAAATTACCAAGGGTAAAAAGGCAAACCATAGAATGGGGAAAACTTGCAAATCATATACCCAATGAGGGATTAACCAAAATATTTCGTGAATTCTTAAAAATTGGGACGCCTGGGTGGCTCAGTTGGTTAAGCATCCGACTTCGACTCAGGTCATGATCTCATGGTTTCTGAGTTCAGGCCCGCCTCAGGCTCTGTGCTGAGAGCTCAGAGCGTGGAACCTGGACAGATTCTGTCTCCCTCTCTCTCTGCCCTTCCTTCACTCATGTTCTGTCTCCCAAAAATAAACATTAATGAGATGAGCACTGGGTGTTGTATGGAAACCAATTTGACAATAAATTACTGAAAAAAAATAAATAAACATTAAAAAATTTAAAAGAAAACAACGACAGCAGCAAAAGAAGCAATCTAACTCAAAAATGAGCAAAAGACTTAAACATCTTTTTCTCCAAATAAGATACATAAATGGTCAATAAGCACACAAAAAGATATTCAACATACTAATCATTGGGAAATGCAAATCAAAACTACAGTGAGGGGTGCTTGGGTGACTCAGTGGGTTGAGCATCCGACTTCGGCTCAAGTCATGATCTAGTAGTTCGCGAGTTCGAGCCCCATGTTGGGCTCTGTGCTGACAGCTCAGAGCCTAGAGCCTGCTTTGGATTCTGTGTCCCTCTCTGCTTATGCCCCTCCCCCATGTGGGCTCTCTGTCTCAAAAATAAACACTAAAGACAATTAAAAAAAAAAAAACTACAGTGAGATACCATCTCATATCCACTAAAATGGCTACCACTAAAACAACAACAAGGGAAGGAAGGAATGAAGAAAGGAAAAAAAGAAGGCAGGCAAATGAATGAACGAGTGAACCAGAAAATGAGTCTTGGCAAGGATCAGAGAAATTGGAACCCTTGCACACTGGGAATGTAACATGGTACAGCCACCAAAAACACCGTTATGGCAGTTCCTCAAAAAATTACAAATAGAATTACTATACGATCCAGCAATTCCACTTCTGGGTATATTCCTAAAGGTGTGAAAGCCGCCTAGAAGCGATGTCTGTACATCCACGTTCACAGCAGCTTTACACACAATAGGCAAAATGGGGACGCAATCCAAGTGCCTATCAATAGATGCGTGGATAAACAAAATGCCACATATGCATATAATAGGAAGGAAATATTCTAGTATATGCTACTCACACGGATGAACCTTGAAGACGTTATGCTAAGGAAAATAAGCCAGTCACAGACAATTATTCTATGGTTCCACTTATATGAGGCACTTACAGTAGTCAAAATCATACAGACAGAAAATATAAAGATGGTTGCCAGGTAATAGGGAGAGGGGAATGTGAAGTTATTGTTTACAAGGGATAGAGTTTGAGTTTGGCAAGAATAAAAGAGTTCTGGATATGTGCAGTGGTGAAGGTTGCACAACTGTATGAATGTACTTAATGCCACAGAATTGTACCCTTAAAAATGGTTAAGATGGCGGCTTTCATGTTTTACGTATTTTATTATGGTCATTTTCTTTAAAAAGGTAAAGAATAAGTAGATAAGCAGTCAGTAGAATAATAATAGTAAATAAGATAAGTATTCACTTAAGCCGGAAAATCAACTAATATCCTTTAGGAAAAAAATGCAAAATACAACAATTTCTAAAGGTAAGTTCTTAACTTTTCAGCTAAACCCAAGTCCAATTAACCACAGTATCTTATGAGTTGATATTTCTAGTTAATTAGATTAGGTGGTTGACAAAATTCAGTCTATATTTCAAAAATTTTATTTTTATTTATTTTGTTAAATTTGTTCCTGATTTTTCATTTTATTTTATGGCACACACACAGTATAACCAGAAGGAACAGAGTTTAAAAATTGTCCCATCCTAGCTATGTGTATGTCTATTTCCTAGCTTAGTTCCTTATCTCTAATCTGAGTTTAACGGTAATTCTTTGATCCTAAAATTTTGAGTTAAACATAAAAAGCCAATTTTACTCCACAAAAGTACTAGTTAAAATGTAGTAGTAGTCTAGCTATTTTTTATACACTAAACGCTCCATGAGTCTAGTGTATTACTTTTCTTGTCAGCTTTGATATCCCCAGCACCAATACTGCGTAAGCACATAGTAACCACTCATCAGATATTTACTGATGTAAAGTGAACAGAAAATAACTAATTTCCCTGAGCCTTTGATCGAAAAAATCTGGTCAAAATTGGAACATAAGTTAAGAAAATATGCTTTAAAAATATATGAAATTCCTGCTACTTTCTACATTTCCCACAATTTAGCTATATTGGTTTTGCGATTTTTTTCTTATATCTAGCACAGCATAAAAATATGAGGATGATGATTATAGCAGGCAAAATAATGTACATGCAACCCTCCAACATTCCCACTTCAGTGCCTCAGACCCCAAACCCTGGAACCTGTAAATGTCACCTTCTTTGGGAAAAGACTCATTGCAGGTGTCATTAAGCTAAGGATGTTAAAATAAGAAAGTATTCTAGATTATCAGGATAGGCCCTAAATGCAATCAGGAAATCCTTAGAAGAGAAAAGCAGAGGGAAATTAGACTCACAGAGGAAAAGGCAATGGGAAGACAAAGGCAGAGACTGGGGTGATGTGATCACAAATCACGGAGTGCCAACAGCCACCAGAAGCTGCAAGAGGCAAGGTACGGATTCTCCCCTAGAGCCTCCAGAGGGTGCGGAGCTTGGCTGAGACCTCGATTTCAGCCCAGTGACGCTGATTCCAGATTTCTGACCTTCAGAATTGTGAGAGAATTCATTTCTGTTGTTTGAAGCCACCACGTTTGTGGCAATCTGGTAGAGTAACTATAGACAACTAATACATGATGGTGACCAACCAATCTAGGAGATGTATCACCATGCTACAGCTAAAGCAAACAAATGTACAGTAAGTTGACTAAAGTCTCAACGCTGGTTGTTTTTAATTCTTTTTAATGTTTGTTTATTTTTGAAGGAGAGAGAGACAGAGTGTGAGCGGGAGAGGGGCAGAGAGAGAGAGAGAGAGTGAGAGAGAGAGAGAGATACAGAATCTGAAGCAGGCTCCAGGCTCTGAGCTATCAGCACAGAGCCTGACGCGGGGCTCAAATCCACGAACCGAGAAATCATGACCTGAGCTGCAGTTGGACGCTTTACCGACTGAGCCACCCAGATGCCCCTAAATTCTCACAGCTTGCAAGGAACAGACCATGGATTCGAACAAGAGTGTTCCTGTTCTTGAGTCCACTTTCTTAGATACTACATCATGTTAAATGAATATTTTGTCTCTGTAACTTTAATGCCAAATTTTACTACAAATGAAACACTTGGAACCACCTGAGAGCTCAATCCTGTCCTTGTATTCTTTAAATTCTAGGTGATCTGGATAGATATGGTACACAGAGACTAACTAAAGGAAGTTCTTCTCAACAAAAGAGTTTTAAAATCTAGAGTTTTCAGGATGCCTTCTCGAGTTTCAAGCACATTTTTTGGTTAAGTAGAAGCAAAATAAAGATAATATAGACATATTTCATTATTGTTTCTTTCTTTTCAGTTGAGGGTAGATGGCAGATTGTTAAAGGAGAAAAAAAATCACTAATACATTTTAACAATAAATTATAAAAATGGCAGTGATTAACTCTTTAGATATAAAAGAGAATACATTACAAGACCACAATAAAACTCAACTGAGAATGTCTGACCGTGTGCTGTAAGAAACCTTAGTTAAATCCTTTAATAGACCTCCTTAAAACTGCACTGTAACAGTATTTGTTCTTCTCATGGAGACAGAGAGGTCTAATGGGTAATCAAGATATGCCAAGATGAGCACTGTTGGCCGGAAGATGGACTACACAATTACACAGATGCAAAGTTAAGAACTCTCCTTTACTGCAAACCTCTGACTTAAGAGACCAGTTTAGAAATGCTGTATGTTTGCCATCTTTGGTACATATAATTCCAGATCAGAGAGAACTGCCACGTTGTGTTTCTAATAAGGAAAAAAATGAAACACACGGTTGGATATCACTACAGACAAAGTGATAAAGTCATTAAATGGCCTAGAGCTCCCTACCACCACTCTAAAACTCTGTTCTAGTATTCTCTGCCTGTGCGTCGGTAGGTTCGGAAAAAGATACTCCTTGAATCCCATTCTCAATCTCTGCAGAACACTTAAAGTGGTTTAGAATTATCTGGATTTGATTAAAATCACATTTCAAATGGAATAAATACTTGGCGAAGAAATTTAATTCATCTCACCTTCTCAATATCCTTAAAGTTCTCTCTCATTGAACTTTATTTTTATTTTTTAAGTGAAGGCTGGGTCAAGCCAGAAAAGGAAGGTATTGCTAATCTTAGCAAGCCCTAGATTATATTAATTAATTCATTTTTAACATACTGGAATATTTAAATGATCTAATATGTGTCTGTTAATTAACTGCTCAAATTAACTACACCAACAAATTTCAGGCACATAACTCCATTTCAGCTGATTTGTTTCCAAAGAGGCTACTTAAGTGGTTGCTTGATGTTCAACCCACAGGCCTTATTGTATTCAAACTCTCTTTTCAGAGCACTTATCAGAAAACTAAGGAGTGTCATCTACCTTGAGCGCTAAGCTCTTGCGCCATTCAAAATTAAAAATCCTTCCCTAATATCAGTTTCTTCAGCCTGGGATACCAGTGTGACTCAGATGCTTATGGAGTCTAAATCATTTTTCAGAGATCTGGTTGTTCAAATCACCAAATAAGAGCAAATAAACCAACAGTCCTATTGTTCAAATATAAAACAAAAAAATTGTCAAACACGTATGTTCATAGGATTATAGGGTTAACCCACTTATAAGACTCGTCATAAAAGATTTTGCAGTTCAATAATTCATATTTATAATTAGTTTCAGTATTTCATTACTAAGGTTAAATATGTTAACCGCTGTAACAACCTCATTATCTACTTCTAAAAAACAAACAAAACCTCTAGGCAAGCTACTACTATACTATTTTTATATTCCTGTGAATGTACTCAGAAATGGATTGTTTATAATACACAAAATATGATTTCTAAGACTTCAAATAAATGAAGAGAAAAGACACAAACGTAAATTTTATGCAATGCTACATTACTACTAGAAAACACAATTTAACCCTAAAACAAAAGAAATCACAGGAATAACTATTAGTTTACTGGAACAGAAAAGTGTTGTTTTATTAGAAAACAACAAGATATTATGCAAATGCAATGATACCTAGTAAGAGAACTTCTGAAAGACTGTCTATTTTCCAAAGTTGTTCCCCTATCTGGGATATGAATATCATTAGCATCCCAATGGATTTATATACTTTTATCTGATAATTCCATTCATGTGCAGGCAAATCAGATCTACAACTTAAAATACATCACTATTCCCCAGATACGCATAATTACAGCTTATGAAGAAATATGACAAACATGGTTTATTTGTGGCTTTTGCTCTCCGTTTTAAAACCTCAAAATCTTTAGACAAGCACATAACATACATTATCTGAAGAACTCATCAGTAATGAATTTATAGTTGGAGATTACAAGAAAATAATGAAAGATGTGTCCTCAACTACCTGCATACATTTTGCAGTAAGAAACGCAACAGCTTAATTAAATTTCAGATAAAAGAAGCTCTAAATGGGATGTGAATCTCTTAGCCAAAGTTGTTATTGTAGATGAGACACTGTGTTTTGTTGAATCACAAACAGTTTTCATTGCTGAACTTCTGATCCACCTAGTAAATAGCAAATCACAGCAGGGGGTGTAATTGTTTTGAAAATACTGCTGAAAATAAAAAGGAAATTTTCAAACAAGCTGTTTGTATCTGTTAATAGAAATTCAACATCCTGTTAGGATCTGAGCATTAATTATAAGCTGGCTAAAATATGAGAGTGTCCAGGTAGACCTCAGGATAACTCTAGAGAGTCATATAAACGTGATACTAGCACCAGGTATATTTAGTGTTATAAATCACACACTGTTAAGACAAAGACTATACAATACTACTATTGATTTACAATAAAGGGGCTCAAAGAAGCAACACTGCCAAGGGGAACACTAAGACCTCAGCATTTAGCTCTCTCTAGAGATGGCAGTTCAGATTACATAAATGCCACACGTACATTTGAAATAGTTATAAATGAATCAATCTATGATGTGGTACTAATTTTTCATGGGGCTTGGAACTCAGATAGTCCTTCCACTTTTCAAATGAGGCTCCGTAAGCCTGAATCGGGATTGGAGGAATCGACTTAGAAGTCCAGAAATCTTGGGTTCTAAAACACTAACCCTGGAACTTTTCCAAATTTTACATCTCTAAGGCTCCTTTTCCTTATCCAAAGAATGGAGAAGTAAGGATGCTGCCTTCCCGGGGTTGTTATGTATTTAAAGGAGCTGTAATGCCCTTAATACAGTGCTTAGTGTGCAGGAAAGGGGGAAAAATTGAAATGTCATTATTACCCTTGTTCTTGTTCTTGTCTTCTTGTCAAATGACCTCAAGGTCCTTTAGCCACTATGCAACAAAGAAAAGTGGTCCAGACATCCTATGTTTTGGCTTAGGCTTCTTTCTCCTAACATACACACTTTCTAGCACTTCACTTACTGAAATCTAAAATAATCCATTAACTCAAGATGCTTGCCCATTTCCCTCATCTACAGTTTAGCTCCATGGATAGGGCACTCAAGTTAATTTCTGAGGAACATCTGGAAGGAAATGTGAAGAAACTGCAGCATCCCCCAGACATACTGTGCTGTGTCAATCTACATAATTTGAAATGACCCATATTTGCCTTTCATGCTTAGAGACCAGAGTATAGTGACTACATGACCCAGTGCAGAGCAAGGGTGACATGAAAACTCAGGAGATAAACCTTTCCCGTTGGTTTCAGGTAACATGGTGAACTAGGATTGAGTGGACATGAAAATCAGTTTTAACAGACAAATACCGAACAGCCTCAAGAGAACAGAGAGAAATTTCCCTGTGGCATCCCCAGAAAGCACCACAGAAACCTCAGGAAAAAGCACCGGCTCCACGGTCCGTAGTTACACCTGCACAAACATAGTCTTCCAAGTCAGTTCAAGCTTCCAGAATTTGGAGATGCTCAAACACCCAGGAACATCGCATTCCTTGTTACTTGTGCTGCAGCTCAGGCTGAAGCAGACATAAACACCGTCCCCAGAAATACAGTTGAGATTTGTCTGCATCACATAAGGGGGACAGACAGGACACTGGGCATCTCACAAGGGGCGACAGTGTATTGGGCACCAAAGGTTTCCTCTGACCCCAATTTGCATGCACAATAAAACTTCTCCCCAGATGCAAGAAGTCCCAAGGCACAAAGAAAGACCCTGGGGTCTCTTTTCTAACTCAATCTCCTGGACCAGGAAGTCAATCTCAGGGACACTGACTTACCCTTAACCTCCCACACCCACCCTAAACGTTAAAATTATTCCCCCGGAGGACGGTTTCCTATAACTCAGTAGTTTCTCCCCACTCTGCCCTCGAATCCTGTACATCAGGAAGAGAGATCGTGAAAAGAAACAAAAGGGAAAAAAAGGAAAGAGAGAAAGAAAAAAAGACTAATTAGAAGGGGAAAAAATGAAAAGAAAAGACAGTCACAAAGCTAGCCCGCTAGGCTTCCTTATCTCGACAACTTCGCCAGGTTTCCCGAGGAGGGAGCGCGCCCCACACACACCCAATAGAAGACAGGCGGCAGGAAGTCCATCCTCGGTGGCCCTGCCCTCGACTCCAGCCGGAGCTGGCTGACCCTGTCGCCCCCTGCCGCTGCTTGCTCTGCGCCTTGGTCCCCGTCAGCGCGCGGTGTCTGCAGCCCCTGAAGCTCTGCGCTCCACACTCCGGCCCCCACCGCCTCGCATCTCTGCCGGGCGCCGAGCGGAAGAGGCATGGGGGCAGCCAGACGGCGTGGGGTTCGGGGGGCCAGGGGGACGTCCCAGGTGCGGACTCTGCGAATGCCCATTCCGCGCGCCTCACATCCCCCGGGGGCGCAACGCCAGCCCCGTGCCCGGCACCGCAGCCAACTCCGCCACCCGCGGAGACACCTCTTTTGCGCTCAACTTACCGTGGCTGGACTGAGCTCTCGGCGCCCCCAGCAGCTTCTCTCTCCTTCCTCCCGCCGAGCCCTTCATCCTCCTGCCCGCGGCTGCCCTGCGCCCCGGCTCTGGCATCGGGAGGCGCGGCCGCCCGGGCTGGCTGGCCCCCGGGGCGCACCACGGCCGGTCTGCAGCTTGGGCGGGGAGAGTCAGCGCGGGGCGTGAGCGGCAGCCGCGGAGAACAGTCCCCGAAGCGCCGCTCGTGTGGTCCCTCGGGCGCTGGCTGGAGGCGGCTGTCGGCGCGCCTCTGCCTCCGCCGCGCCCGTGGCGCTCCGCACGCGTCCGAGCCCGCGCCAGCCTCAGGTGCACCCGGCTGGGGAGAGGTGCAAGCTGGCGCGGAGGGAGGGGCCGGCCCGGGGGCGCCAGGGAAAAGAGAGAAGGCTGAGCAGAGGGAAAGAAGCCGAGAGGCGAGGAACTAGCTTTCATGGAGTGAGTGGAGCCTCGGGGTTAAGGGGAAATGCGAGGAAGAGAAATGCATCCAGAAACTAGAGGAATTAGAAATGAGCTCAAGGGAGCTGCTTCAGGAGGCTTGGGGAAGGGGCTTTCCTTTTGTGCTGAGGTCCTTTATCTTCCTGGATCGCATACAGGTCTACCTGAAAACGACCCCACCCCCACCTTTTTTTTTTTTTTTAACAGTGAACCTCCAAACTCAGATTGCAGATACTAAGTGACAGGGTGAAGGTACTGTAAATAGTAGAGGCAATCCCACCTCCACTAAACCCTCTTGAGGGACCTAAGTCTTACTGGGATTTTTCTTCCTTCACCGGATACCTCTGTCCCTTCTCCTTCTGTTTCTCACCCCTCCCTCTCTCTTTCCCTCACTTCCTCCTCCCTCTGTCCCCCTTCTTTTTCTCTTTCTCCCTTTCTCTCTCTTTCCCTCTCTCTCTCTCACAGTCTCACACACTCACCTACACACACACACACACACTACAATACCCTCTGGATGAAAACATATCCTCAGGTTGTCCTTTCTTAAGAGGTAAAGAGATGTTTCTCAAACTTTGCTGTGCACAGGAATCATCAAGGAAATCTAGTTAAAGTCCAGATTCTGTTCTACTAGGTCTAGAGTGGGGGCTGAGATTCTCTGCATGTCTAATGGTGTGACACAGGCTCCCCATCCAAGTACCACATGGCCCAGTGGGCAGTAGTCCCTGAAAGCGCCATGCGTGTTGTCCCTCTGGCGCTGGCTGGAAGTGGGCAAAACGCTAGGACAAATATAAACAATATAAACTCACTTTCTAATGTCAGCTGAGCCACTAGCTATTTGTATGATGATCTGAAACAACAAATTTCCATGGGGTTCCAGCATGCTGCGGAGGCCGAATACCTTACAGACATGAACAGAGCACAAAAGTATAAAATCCCCTACATATACAATGCTGTCATCATTCTCATTAATAATCCGTTATTGACAAAATTACTAGGAATACTAATGTCGAGCAAAGTATATAAAATAATGGTAATTTGCTGTATGTTTTCAAGAGTAGCGCTAAAAAGTAATCAGCAATGACCACCCCACAAATAAGCAGTCATTTGGAAAGCAAATGCGAAGTAACATCCTCACAAGTGTGGTCCGTTCATCCTCTGAGCCAGTCGTTGACTTCAGCAGAGACGTGGCACACTTCAAGTCTGCATTAGCAAGGAGTTCAATCACTTTCCAAGCTGACAGATAAAACCAAGGCGAGCAAATGCCAAGAATAAAGAAATGAAAAGAGAAATAGAGTAAATACACCAAAAAAACATGTCATTTCGACTTAGCCTGATTATGTTAGTTTGTTTTGATCCCCTGACATGTTTTCATATGAATTTAAACATTCATCCTATCATTTCAGTTCATCAAGTGTTAATAAGTCTTCATCATGGTAAAGGCCTTTCCTGGGGTGAACAGAGCCAGACACAGTTCCTGCTTTGAAAGAACAATTTGACGATACACCAATAAACACTATATTAGGCAGTCGATGGTGCCACAAGAGAATACCAAACACATTACTACAGAGAGTTCAAAAGGTAGTGAGGCCTGGAGAAACTTCATCGAAGGAAAGAGAAGGAAAGTCATTCTAATATGATAGGATTCGACCGGGCAAGAAGTAAAAAGGAGGTACAGTTAAAATGAAAGAGTAAGGGGAGAAAAGTATGGGGAGTGGGAGACCCCTTGGCCCAAAACATACACTGCAAGAAGAAGGTGAAGAAACCACTTGAAAGACTGGCAGGTGCTAGGACTGCGACTTTGAGCAGTCTGTAGAAGTGGTGAGCTGAGGACCACCATGATCAGAAATACAACAAGAAGATTTGATAAAACAAGTTAATGGGATGACGAAGGAGCAGAAAGTAGTAGAGCTGGAGAAAGCACTTGGGAAGCACCGGAAGTCACAGGTAAGGGAGCATAAAGGTATGAACAATGATACCAGTTGTAGGAAAGGAAACCTTTGAAAGGAGACATAATTAACAATATATAGCAACTTTGTGGAGGAGAAAAATTTGTTCAAGATATCTCTAAGGTTTTGGGGCATCTGGTGGCTCAGTCAGTTGAGCATCTGACTCTTCATTTCAGCTCAGGTCATGATCTCACAGTGTGTGAGTTCGAGCCCCAAATCTAGCTCCTTGCTAATAGCAAGGAGGCTTTTTAGGATATTCTTTCTCTCTGCCTCTCCCCTGCTTCTACTAGCATAGAAAATGGGGGGGGGGAGCTATCTCTAAGATTTTGCACCTGGAGTATTAGAAATAGGTGACACCATTAAGAATTGAGAAACTAAAAAGGTTGGTTGGATACAGTTGGTGGGTCTTAGTTTTATGTTTATTGGGGGAAAGGCTATCAGATAATGAATTCTCTTCAGACACGTTCAGTTAGAGGTTTAGGGGAAGATGTTCAGGTGGGGATGCTTACACAGTCAGGAATAGAAGCCTTGCTTCTGGGGAAATAGATTCTGGGTTAGAGTTTGTGTTCGCTTTCATTTTCTAGAGAACTGGGCATGTATGGTTAAGTTGTTGGAGAATGTAAGGTAAGTGAGGCTGAATAGAGAAAGAAACACAAAGTCCTGAGGACAGAAGCTTAGCACTGTGTCCCTTCCTGTCCCTCCACATCCATAAAACATGGATAATAGCACCCTCTGCATAAAGCAGTTCTGAGGATTGAGAGAGTTTACTGTTTTCTCATTTCAAATTTTTTTTTGCACTAACCTGACACATAGTAGCCTCTAAAAATGTTCACTGAATAAACTAATAATTTGATAGAAATAAAAAGAGATGCCAAATCACAACCAAAAAGATGGGAAGAGATGGCTGAATGGGCTCTGTTTTTTCAGTGTGATGAAAACCAAGTTAGGGAAAAGTTTTGTTACAGAGATGGAGCTGATAACAAATAACAAATAACAAATGGGGAAGAGGTATTAGGGAAAAACATTAAAACCACTAAGGAAAGTTTTGGATTTGTTTGAGGGGGAGGATCTGGTTTAAAAAAGTTAATTGAGGAGTGCCTGGGTGGCTCAGCTGGTTAAGTGGCCGACTCTAGCGCAGGTCATGATCTCACGGTTTGTGAGTTCAAGCCCTGCATCTGGCTTTGTGCTGACAGGTCAGAACCTGGAGCCTGCTTCAGATTCCCTGTCTTTCTCTCTCTGGCCCTTCCCTGCTCACACTCTGTCTCTCTCTTCCTAAAAAATAAACATTAAAAACATTTTTAAAAAAGCTAATTGATTACCATCAAGAATACTGTTAAACCATTCAGGTCTCACTATTACAAGTGGCAAAGGAATTAAAGAACAATGTTAGATTTTCTTTAAAGAAAGTTGACAACTGAGGATGAAAAAGGGAGTCTGGGGGTAGAGGGCTGGTAGCAGGATTGAGGAAGGTCGTTCCTCTTTAGAAAAAGCAAAGTCCAAACAGACTTTGTTGATGAGGTTAAGGGACCAAATGTGTGGGAGAGAAGTTGCAGGTGAGAAGAGAGAATTGATTGAGCAATATCTGAAAAGAAAAACAGAACTAGTGAACCAAGAGTGCAGATAATCAATCTTAGCCAAGAAAAGGGTCACCCGTCCCTTAGAAGAAAGAACACAGAACTAGAAACAGGAAGATGTATAGAGATTCTAAAGTGGAATGGCAGAATGTAAGAAAGTCTTACATTATTTTGTCCCTGAATCTCTAGGAAAACACAGATGAGGCCTTCTACTGAAGAAACAGCATTGTGTCGGGGCGCCTGGGTGGCTCAGTCGGTTGAGCAGCTGACTTTGGCTCAGGTCATGATCTTGCGGTCTGTGGGTTCAAGCCCTGCGTCAGGTTCTGTGCTGACAGCTCAGAGCCTGGAGCCTGCTTTGGATTCTGTGTCTCCCTCTCTCTCTGCCCCTTGCCCACTCATGCTCTATCTCTCCCTGTCTCTAAAATAAATAAAACATTAAAAAGAAAAAGAAAAAAAGAAACAGCATTGTGAGCTAGAAAAAGTAGAGAATATTGGAACAAGTTTTGACAGGGATATCACGGTGAATTCACACGAGATGGGAAGGAAAATCATCAAGTAATCCTACCAGGTGAGAACCCGCCTCAGGGGTAAAATATATACTTTATTATCATGAAGACAATCAGCTTTTTTATTTGTTACTCTCCTAGTAAAATTCAAAGACATAAGAGAAGAAACACAGTGTGCAGCATGTGTCCTAACTTTAATAATCAACCAAGTAAGACTCTGAGTCTTAGTTTCCTCACCTGTAAAATGGGGATATGACTATTTTCCTTTCAGTTTTAGGCCTTTATGATAAAATGATGTAATGCTGCCCAAGCAGTGGTTCTCAGACTAGAGCACTCTGCAGTATCACCTGGGGGGGGGGTGTCAAAAACACAGACTGCTGAGCCTTACCCCTAGAATTAGTGATTTTACCAGAACTTAGTTGAGTCTTAGACATTTGCGTTTTTTTTAAGGTCTATTTCATTTTGAGAGAGCAAGTGCAAGCAGGGGAGGGTCAGAAAGAGAGGGGGACAGAGAATCTGAAGCAGGCTCCACAGTGACCCCAATATGGGGCTGGAACCCGCAAACCATGAGATCATGACCTGAGCCAAAGTCAGAGGCTCAACCTACTGAGCCACCCTTGCACCCCTATATTTGAGTTTTAACAAATTTGTCAGGGATGCTTACACTTCTGGTCTAGAGACCACCCTTTGTAAAGTATTAATATAAGGCTTGGTACATAATACATACTAAATACACAGTAGTAGGTGTTTAGGATTGGTGCTCATCTCAGGTATGATAGCTGAGTAGAGAGTTCAAGCTGAAAAGGCTAAAAATGAAACACAAAGGTGAATAATGGACAGAGATTTTTGGGAAAGATTGATCGGTTCACAAAAATGCAGACCATTCAGTGTGGGAAAGATTCGAGATCAGAATCTTGGACATCAATATATGCTAACCCAACACTTTCTAAAATAGTGGTTTATAATAAAATGCCAAAGTCATAACAATTAAATCAGGTAATGGAAAGAGAAAACTGGGTCAAGGAAGGACAGCAAAGCTGTCAACAGAGCAGGTCAACACCGATACTGTGACTGAACACAGAGCCAGGCTCTCAGGTTTGGAAGTCACTCTGATGCAGGAGTCAGGGATGTTGCATAACTGTCATTGTCTGAGATGAAGATTTGTAAATCCCAGGCTCTCACACTGTAAAAATTTCTCCTACTCCCACACTGAGGGAAAATCTCACTCCAGGAACACTGAGTAACTTGGAATTCATGTGAGTTCCTTAAGAGGAAGCTTTAGTACAAATGAAGCCATAGTAATGGCTTCACAACACAACACAATTAATAAATAGCACATCTGGGGGTGGTTCAGAAAATGTGCTCCAGATACTTAGCCTTCTAGTGATTCACCGGTACCTGCGAATAGGCCTCCCTCTACAGAGCGCCTGTATTTTGTCAAGTACTGCAGTGGGACGGTCTTCAACTTGGTAAAATGACTCTTCCAAGAGGAGAGAACAGGCTCAGAGAGATAAAGTAACTTCCCTGAGATGATACCTAAGAAACTCTAAACTCTCTGCTTAGAAAGCATATTTAATTTCCACTCTAAAATGTTTTCTCTAAAAAGTAAAATGAAGTTAATAAATCTCATCTGTCCATTTTCCTCCTGTCTTAGTTTGGGTTCTTAACACAACCCTGAGACAAAGAAATTTGTGTGCAGGAAGTTTACTGGGGAAACCCTCTGAGGTCAACACTGAAGAGAGAGTAAAGGAAGCAGAACTGGGTAAAAGCGGAAGTTGAACTCCAATGCAGTCTCAGCATAGGCCTCAGCCCACTCCATGGGAGTTCTGGACAGAATGGAGCCTTTGGAGTTATGGAGAACTGAGGACAGAGAAGCAGGTCTTTGTACCCTCATGTCAATCTGTCATTCCTAATAATCGGAAATGAACTCACAGAGAAGCCTGTAGAACTAACCTGCATATATGAATATTTCATCATCACTGCTTTAGAGGAACCCAAAGAAATCTATCTGGAACGCAGCAATTATTTTAACAAACATTATTATTTGCAAGGCACTGTGATGGGTACTCTGGGGGAACACAATTTTATTTAAATCACATGTTTGATATCATGTAACTTAAATTTAAAGTAAAATGAACGATAGAGAAGTAAATTGTCTGTAAAATGGATATAATAACATCTGTCTCATAGGGTGGATCTGAGGATTTGAAAGGCTGCCACAAAATAAATGCTATGAAAGTACTGGGTTTTGTTTTTTCTCAACTACAATAGGTAGGAATAAAGTGTTTTGCAAAATACAACCCACAAAGTACAAATAAGTATGTATTAAGTAAAAAGCTATCACTTTAACTGATAAAATTTAACGAAAGAAAATGAATTTAATTGAGTCTTCAAGAAGGAGTTGGACTTTGGAAGGGAAAAATAATGGTAAGGATGGGAATAGATCCAAAGGATAACAAATAAGATGAACAAACACATAAAGCATGAAAGCTTAGAAACTTTTTTGATGGTCAGTAAATGAACTATTATGTCAAGAACACAGGTGAAAGGTTAAGGACACTGCTAATGATTTTCAGTGTCTAGGTAAGTGTTGTGACTTTATTTTGAAGCATATAAAAAGTGAAAATTTTGAGCAAATTAGAAGTATGAATAAAATTCTGTTTTAGGAACATTAATCTGTGCACCACTGAAATTGAAAGAAATTAGAAGCAAAATTTTCTGTTTCTTGTTCCTGCCTAATAGTCATCTATCTGTTCTAAGGCAGTAATTTTCAAATTGGTGTTCCTAGACAAGTAGTATAAGCATCACCTGGAGACTTACTGGAAATGTAGATTCTTGGGCTCCACCCCTGACCTCTACTGAACTAGAAACATTGTGGGCCCTGACAGCCTTTGTTTTAATAAGCCCTCCGGGAATAGACTGTGATTCACACTCAAATTTGAGAATCACTGCTATAATGTTTCTTCAATGGAGCATTTAATTCATTTGCATTCAAAGTGATTATTGACAGATATGAATTTAGCGCCAATGTATTACCTGTAAAGTCATTGTTTCTGGAGATTCTTTCTAATCATTGTTGTTTTTGGTCTTGTCTTTCCTGCTCAGAGAGTCCCCTTTAATATTTCTTGCAGAGCTGGCTTAGTGGTCATGAACTCCCTTAGTTTTTGTCTGGGAAACTCTTTATCCTTCCTTCTATTCCGAATAACAGCCTTTCGGGATAAAGTAATCTTAACTGCATATTTTTCCCCATTCAGCACATTGAATATATCATGCTACTCCCTTCTGGCCAGTGGAGAGGTGTGCTGTTAACCGTATTTGTCTTCCGTTGTACGTTAGGGATTTCTTTTCCCTTGCAACTTTCAGGATTCCTTCCTTATCCCTATATTTTGCAAATTTTACAATGATATGACTTTGTGTTGGCTGGCTTTTGTTGATTTTGATGGGAGTTCTTCGTGCTTCCTGGATTTGGATGTCTATTTCTATCTCCACATTAGGGAAGTTTTCAGCTATAGTGTTTTTATAACACGTTTTTCTTCTGGAGCTAACATCCTTTGGGAATAACCTAAAGCAATCCTCTTCTCTTTCAAGAGTGTGATTGCCGTCTACTAACATGGTTCCAGGCTGTCTCTGACCAAATGACTCAGCACCCTAAGAGAGGAACACTTTTCCTTTCTTCAGTTTTAAGTTCTTCAGCTGGTCTAATAATTAAGTTGACACAAGACAGGTTAACAAGAGAAAAAAAATTAAGAAAAAACAAAATTTACCTTTCTAAGTGCTCGTAAGAATATAACTGAAGAGAGCGTTTTTAAGTTTCTTGTCCTAAGTGACAGCCCTGCATTAGTTTGAAGCCAGTTCTCTCTTCTGCTAAACGCAGAGGGGTACTGTGTTAGAGATAGTGTGCCCCAGACTTCTGCTTACTGTGAACCTTGTTAAGGGTTATGATTGCTGAGAATTCTGATTGCTGTTTGCTGTGAACACTGTGAAACTTTTCTTGGGGTGCTGCGAGGCCTGTTTTGTTTGCTATGTATTAGACTAAGTTGCTGTGTGTTAAATCTTGTTAGGTATTAGATTTAGAGACTTAGGAATACACTAGACTCCTGACCGGTTTGCTGTGATTGCTGTGAACCCTGTTTGCTGTGTTAGAGAATTGCCATATTGTGAAAGTATAGTGCTGTTAGTGCTAAGGCCACTCCATTTTGGTTTAAGTTCCATCTTAGAGTAGTTCTGGGCCCTGAGTTCCAAGAAAACAAGTCACCCTGGACTCTGCCCCGGGTTCCAGGAAACAGAGTAGCCAAAAGGCTGGACCCAGATTAGCAGACCCTGTCACCACCCCGGGTGGGACTGGACCCTGATTAGCAGACCCTGCCTCCACCTTGAGTGCCAGGGAAACCACAGGAGGTCAGATTCCTAGAATAGGCCCTAGCAAAACTAATCAGTGTTCAGCCCACTGCGCGCTGACCATTTGAATCTGCACGGGACCCCCCAAGCTAAGCCAATCCATAGCTAGCCTGCGCCCGCCAAATATGAAATACTCAATCAGAAACTAGCCCGCGAAAATGCCAACCAATCAATTCAAAGGATCCCCATTCCCGCCCAAAAAGTGTACTCTAACACTGATAAAAAAAAACCTGTGTAAACCTGGCTCAGGGCTCTTGCCACTGCACCGCTGCGTCGGGAGGTGCAAAGTCCGAGCTCGAACTTCGAATAAAGACCCTTTGCGTTTGCATCAGTCCCTGCTCCCTGGTGGTCTTCTTGGGATCCAGAATCTGGGCACAACAATAACACTCAAAGAACTAACCAAAGCAAGCAGCTTTTATACCTTTTAGACAAAGAAACAATTTGTGAAGCACTGATAAGAGAAAGAAGTTTGAGCTTGGTGTAGCAAATTAATGAAATAACCAGGTTTTTTTATACAGCTTCTCCACCCCGACTTCTGTATCTGTGGTAGTAAGAATGCCTTCTATTCTCCAGGAGGACACCCTTCACGTGGGGAATTTATTTCCTAATTTTAGGCAGACAAAGGAAAGTCAGAGTGTTCCTCTAGCACTGACTATTTCTTAAGCAACTTTAATTCAAAATAATCAATATGCCAGGGTAGCATATTTTGGGGTGGCCTGCCCTGAACCCCATTAGCACTGATCTATGCTATGCTGATATATGGATCAGATTGTTTTTAAAGTTTTTCAGAAAATCTTTATGCAAAATTCCTTCCATTTGTTTTACGTGTGGAATTCCTTCAGCAATTTGTGTCTATTTCTACCAGAAGAGACAAATTAATAATAATAACAATAATAATAATAATTCCTCAGGGAAAAAACCTCACAGGGTTTCATAAACGGGCCATTGATTATTTTATTTTTTCATAAAAGTTGTTTTAAGAGTCCTTTCCCATTACTCATGAAATTCTGGAATTGTTAACAAAAGTACATATAAAACTATAGCTAAATCACAGCTCAAAATAATTAGAGCTTAGATATTGAGGAGAGCACTATGGTCAGCAGAAAATGGTTCTGACTACCTATTAACTAAAAAAGATCAATGTAATGGCCAAATATAGAACGTGTTTGTGATTGTCTGGGGACCCTGGATCTTTTTAAATAAACAGGATGGGAAGTTGAAAGAAACAAAATAAACTGACAAAGGAGTGAACTTACGTTGGAGGAGGTCATCAAGAGGATGTGACCACTGGTTGACCCGTGAGCTAGACTCAGGCAATCAGAGGCTTCTCACCCTCTCCTTGACCTTGGAATGTATGCTCTGCGCAGCATTCCCACAGTGGGAGCCATCCTCAAGGAAACCGTCTTGAGAGAGTAATGTGTTGTTGAAACCCAGTGAATGGGAGTGACACCTTGGACTACACAAAGCAACTTTACGGAATGGCATGGCTGTAATAAACTCAGGTCATTTTGCAGACACAGAAAAATCACATACAAGCACAATGTCCTATGTGTGTAATCCATTCGTGCTTCAAAACATTTTTATTTTGCTATCCAAACACAAATCTATTCCATAACTAATACACTGACTATGTAGTTAAACAAGTTAACAGAGACTGAAGTTAGTCTTAAATATATAAGCTTAAATTATGTATATTTCAGTCTGCCTATCCACTGTCTTCCCAGGGAGATATATGGAAATTTGTACTTCTGTTTTTTCGAGAGCATTGATCTCCTCGATGTTTAAAAGAATGAACATGGTAGCCCACAGACCCCACCTCACTTCAAACTCTGTTGTCTGCTTCAGCCGCATCTCCTCCCACTGACTTCTCGTTTGCTTACAGTGGTATTCCTGTCAGACCTGGAACCTCAAAACCATTTTTTCAAAGTTTATTTATTTATTCCGAGAGATGGAGAGTGTCCATGCATGCAAGCTGGGCAGGAGCAGAGAGATGGAGAGAGGGGAGGAGAGAGAGAGAGAATCCCAAGCAGGCTCTGCACTGTCAGCATGAAGCCTGACATGTGGCTGGAGCTCATGAACTGTGAGATGAACAGATCTTTCTCCAAGAAAGATTTACAAAAGCTCAACAGGTACATGAAAAAATGCTCAACATCACTAGTCATTAGGGAAATGTGAATTAAAACCACAAGGAGATATCACCTTGCATCTCTTAGAATGGTCATTATCAAAAAGACAAGATATAACAAATGCCGGCATAGGTGTGGAGAAACAGGAACGCTTGTGCACTGTTCATGGAATTGTCAACTGGTACAGTCACAATAGAGCATAGGATGGAAGATCCTCAAAAATTTAAACTACTAAGGTGCCTGAATGGCTCAGTCAGTTAAGCATGGGACTTCAGCTCAGGTCATGATCTCGCAGTTCCTGAGTTCGAGCCCCACATCAGGCTCTGCGCTGACAGCTCAGAGGCTGGAGCCTGCTTCAGATTCTGTGTCTCCCTCTCTTTCTGCCCTTCCCCTGCTCATGGTCTTTCTCTCTCTCTCTCCGTCTCTCTCGAAAAATAAAATAAAAACATTTTTACAAATTAAAAAAAATTAAACTACCATATGATCCAGCAGTTCCACTTCTGGGAATATACACAAAGGAAAGGAAAACCCTAACTCAAAAAGCTATCTGCAACCCCCTGTTCATATCATTATTACTTATAATAGCCAAGACATGGAAACAACTTAAGTATATATAGATGGATGGATAAAGAAGTTGTGATAGATAGATAAATAGATAGATAGTAATGGGATATTAATATCCATATTGGAATACTATTCATCCACAAAAACAAGGAAATTCTTTGGTGGCTACATAGATGGACCATGAAGGTGTTATGTAAGTGAAATAAATCAGAGTAAAGACAAATATTATATGATCTCACTTGTATGTATAATCTTAAAACAATTTTTTTAAAAACCCAAACTCATAGAAAAAGACATCAAACTTGTGGTTACCAGAGGCAGGGTCTGGGGGAGGAGAGATATTTATACCATGAAGACTATACCAAACACTGCTGTGTGTTGTACGTAGTAAAGTTATTGAGAGAGTAAGTCTGAAGAGTTATCATCACAAATTTCTTTTCTTTTTCTTTTCTTTTTATTTTATTTATGTGAGAAGGTGGATATTAGCTGAACCTACTGCAGGAATCTTTTCGCAACGATGTAAACTAAATCATCATGCTATGTACTTTATATGTATACAGTATGTATATCTATTTCTCACTAAAAATTGGAAGGAAAAAAAAGAAAAAAAAATTGGTTGCTCAAAAAAAACCCAACAGATCTGCTTGTGAATTAGGTGGGAGACAGTTATAAAAGACTGGAAAAATCATAACAATCTGGAGGGACTGTTCACATGGTGTATCTTAATAGATGTGTTTAATATCTCGTTGCGAGTTAAAGAAACAAAACAGGAATTGTGATGTTTAACTAATATGTTTTGGCTAGAAATCACAGAAATTCTAATTGAAAGGCAAAATAATAATGGACTTCTTATTCCAACTAGCCAGAAGTCTTGAAGTAAAAAAGTTCCAGGGTTGTTTAATACAACAACTTAATCAAATCATCCTTTTTCCACCTTTCTATCCAACTGTTTATAGTTTATTGGAAAACTTCCTTCACTGAATCAAAGTGGTTGAAGCAGCTCAAGGCATCTCACCCTCATTAATCAATAGCCAAAGGCTGAAACAGGATCCCAGGATATCTCCTTGTTCTTAACCCTTTAAGAACAACATCTTTCAGAGAAGCTCTCTAGGTTTCTTTCTCACTGGCCAGGAGCTGGTTAAGTATCTAGCATCATTTGCTGATAAGATAGAAAATCACCCAATTCATTTGGGAATGCTAGGGGGAAAAAAGAAGCTCTTGGCAGCATGGAGAAGGAGAGTAGCTCTTGGACAAGAAACCCACAGTATGTACACCAGGTAGAATACGCATCATGGGTTACAAAAGATAGATGACCATGAGCACTCACACTGAAAGGAAGCTCTTTGCCCTACATAAAAAGATTGGTAAATAAGTATGCATTCATATGTTCTAATTTAAAAATAAAAGTGCTTGACTTATGTATGCCCTGTTTTAACTGATCTACGGATCCTGAACAAAGCACATAAGTTTCTAATATACTTACTGTACTTAATTATATTTTTTAGTGTAGGGAACAATCTCACATAGAGTATATAGTAGATAGGTATTAATAAACGTAATTATCTTACATACTTGCTACAATAGGAACTCAGTCAGTACTTACTGATTTACTATAGATGGGGGATGTTATATATTACTATTAAGTGGCTTGCCCCTACTTGGAAATCCTATCTAGTGCCAAACAAATTTCTGTCCTACTTCAGATGTTCAAGCTTTTTTTGCCTTTTTAAGATGATTATTACCGTTAATAACTTTGAAAACTAACAGTGGCAGGAAAGCACTGTATGCTTACCAAAAGATCTACTTTCATTCCAAGGAACAGGGAAAAACTACCATCCCCAGTCCCTTGGCATCCAGGAAAAGGCTCATGAAAAGGACATGTCATCAGAAAACACTGGCGTTGGCTCCTGTCTTGGCTCCAAAAAATATTCTGGGGTTTTTGTGCAAGCACCTGTTCACTCCTCTCTCCCCTTGTCATCTGTAGATTTGAGGCAGAGGATCAACGGAAGACTCAAAGGTCCAAGGGCTGGACAGTATTACCATGTGCCAGACATCATATCGGAATGTCCTCTTGGATTGTTCATTTCATGAGATGCTGTGGTCATTACAGCAGTTAGCACCTACATGTAATATATAATAAAAAAAATAGGAGTGGCTGTAGCCACGAATGCGAAGTACAGGATACATGGTTTTTAGCACATGTCTTTCTGCTCGCTTTTCTGACAATTTGCCTTCCCTCCAACTTTTAATGTCTTACCTTGTGTATTTCACTCTAAAAACCTAGAAACATTTATGTTGCTATGCAGAGAAAATAATCCCTCTGATATTTGCAACCATTCTAAATTGTAAAGAACTTAATTTGGTTGCACTTTTCCATGTGCATTTGCATTTGCATTTTAAAAGGCCTACAGAAAGACCACAATGCTTGCACCTAGAGAATGAATCACTAATGGTTGAATTTCAATAATCAGAAAAAGAAAAAATATTACTATGCAAATTATACCATATAGGAAATAGCCTACTTCAATTAGAATTCCAGTCCTGAACAGATATTAAGTTCACATTTTGATAAATTTCCCAAAATAACAACTAAGAAAAGGAAGTTGTTCTATTTACATCTCATTCTCTACATGGTCTCAATCCACACTTATTTATAGTATACTAACTAAAATTCTTTAAAACTGGAAAGTTTTTATTGTATTTATTGTTATATCTCATGAATTTTAAAATGTCTAAAATAGAGAAAGATAATTAAGGAAAGATTACATACGATTTAATTGTGCAAACGAACAATATTCTCTAACTGCGTAATGAACTTAGAATTGCTTTCCTTATATTCAGACATGTTTATATCAGAGTTAATTTTCTCCATTTTAGATTGTAAGTAATTCCAGGACAAGAACTTATATGTTATACATGTTGTGTGGTATCATATATAAATTCCTATTAGGATTAATTTTACCATTTAGAATAGGTGGTAAATTTTGCATATGTAGTGAGGTTGAATTCAAACCACACAACTAAGATGTTGTTGAGGAGGAAAATAATTCCTCTACCCTTAGACATACTAGAATAATTAAACTGACATGAAATGGATTAATGGGACAAAATCAAATTTAATTACATACATACCAGGAATCCACAAAGACATGAGATTTCAAAGACAGTCAAGCAAAATGAGGTATGTATGTTGTCTTGAACTAAGGAGAAGAGGGTAGGGTCCGGGACTTCAAAAGGAAGGAAAGTAATTCACAGGAAGATGAAAAAGATTGAATGTTTAGTCAACAAATGTTTGCTGGGACATCCAGGAAAAATGGGATACAGAGAAGAATTTTAACAAAGAGACTTTGCTAAGCTCCTCCTTTGGCATAGTTCCTACTATGCTGTAGTCATCTGTGGTGAGAGCTTTTTTCTTGGAGTAGTCCTCTACAGTCTTTTCGGCACTTAGAGGTGAGATCAAAGTTTCTTCCTGAGTCTTTTGGGCCTTGATTGTTTTTAGCTTGAAATAATCTGTATGCCAAAGCAGCACGTCTTGGAGTGACTTGCCCTTGGCCCCCACAATGTACCAAAACAAATACAAAAATGTAGCTTTCCTACTTCTAAAACCTTCAACAACTTCCGGGTGGGACCTCATCCCTGCTGATGGAATGTAAGGGGTAGCAGAAAAGGAGGATGGAAGACTTAAAATCAAAGTTAACTCAGTCTCTTCTAGTTTCAAATAATATTGTTTGAGTAAATACTCAATCGACTCAAAGTTCAAATTTCCTTTAAGACTGATTCTCCTCTCCAAATGTCTTCCTGCTCCACATTTGTTCAGAAATGGTGTCTGGTTCCAAGGGAATGTTGTGACATTTTCATGGTACCGTGGGAGATGGCTAGCTAGTGGGTGATGAGTAGCTGGTGGGTTCTGACTCCCTCTCCCATGCAGTTGATGAAAAATGTCCCTCTTCTTCTGGAGGGAGGTAGTCCCATGCCAGGGCACATGGCTGGGATTTCAATCCTGTCTTGTCACCTAATCTGTTATCTTTGCGCACATTTACAAGAGTAGATAGCGGTACTAAACAAATCTCATTAGTTGAAAAATTACTTGTAAAAAGAGGTTCTGAGAGATAATTTTCAAACATCCAATTGTCAGTCTGCCTAAGAGGCAATTTGTGATTGCAAAGTGTTATAAAATGGTAAGACTGATTTTATTTTCATACTGTCCTGAAAAGGGAGGAGACAGACACAATACATGTCAATTACCATGTGTGTCTGATGTGCTGTACATTGTTGACTTAGAAATTGAAATTCCTGTATGTCATTTTACTAGTTTTAGTTTGCTTTCTTTACATTCACTGCCAGACATGGACAAAAAGTTTTGGGCTCTTTTTGATGATGCCATTCCTGTGGAATTAGCTTGCTGACTTCTGCCTTCAAACTCATCATCTCAAGGCTTGCAATAGGGCTGCTGTAGCCCTAGTGATCATTTTCTCACCCCAGACAGGAAGAAGGAGATAAAAGGAGAAAGGACAATGCCAGTTGGGAAGATCATTTTTACTAAGAAACTCAAGTTTTTTTTTTTTCCAGAAGGTCTCCAGCTGAGTTCCTCTTGCATCTCTTTGGCAGGAATGGAGTCTCCTAGATACCCTTGGTTGCTTTTCTAACTTTACTCTGGAGACAGGTAAGGGAGAAAAGAGTTCGGGTGGGCCATTTAATTAGCTAGCCAACATCGTAGCCAAATAAATGGAAGATTATAACATAAAACCAACAGTTTAGAAGATTTATGATAGAAATGAGAAAACATATGGAATATGAGATATCTGTCTTTAAATACTATATTTGAAAGGCTGCCATGTGGAAGAAAGCTCAAATGTTACATGAAGCTCCCTGAAGCAGAAACAATAGGGGAAAGTTAGACATCACAGATGTTGGCTCGATATGCAAGAATTTTCTGATGATTAGAACTATTCAAGAGGAAATGGGGTTTTTAAAAGGAGTGAGTACCCTATTACTTGAGAACCATTTCTCAAAAACATATTCGAGAAAATTCCCGCAACGGATCTCTTCCAAGCTTAAGATTATAGGTTTTAACGGACTACAATTAAAGTACATAATAGAGAAAATAATTGCTTGATGTATGTTTACTCCATCGTTGACACCACATTTGGTGTTTTACAGTCATAATCTCATTTTCTACCACAACACCCTATGAGATAAAGCACTATCATTTCTCCCATTTGAAGAAAGTAAGACAAATGAGTAATCTACTTTGCTCAAGGTCACAAAGCTGAGGTGGGAGCCTAGTAATATGATTTCAGAAGTCATACTCTCTTCTGACAACCATCTCCTGGATTTAAAGCAATCCCGCAATTTTGAAAATTTAAGAAATAAAATACAAATTCCCCATTTAGCTATCATGGCAGATTTGTACCTGACTCACTTCTAGTTACCTACAATAACAGAGCCAGGTCTATGAATACTCCATCCTGGCATGCTAACACCCCTATCTGCATTTTCATAGCTCCATTTACATCATCTTTCTTTTAGAAGCCAGTTCAATTAGAGATTCTGTCCCTGGTGGGTTAACTTGACTTCTCCTTAATGTTTTTCTCTTGGAACACTGTGCTGTGGGAATGACCGTCCCTCACTGTTTCTGTGTAATTACTCTGGAGTAAAAATCCTCACCACTGAAAATATTTTCAGAGAAGAATCTATCCCTATTTCTAACTCCCAGACTAACCTAGGAATAGGTTCGACAACCTGGCTGTTCCCTCTCCCAATTTCAAATGCCTGCAATGGCAAGGTGGATATTGACTGAAACATTGTAAAATGAGGAATGAATTCATAGACATTAATTTCCACAGGCTTTTTTGAAACCATATATAGCCTCACACATATAAACCTTCTAATCATTTTTTCTTGACTGTACACTAGCCTAGAAATAATAGACTATTCGCCACACATTTGGTAAAAAGAAAACTATTTGTTTTCTTACGATTGGGCTAATTCTGTAGTATCACTAGAGAATAATTCTACACCAAGTACTGCCATATTGGGATTATGTAAGCAAAACAGATAATGTAAGAATGCCCACCTGAAAGCTGGACCCAATCTTCCAGAACTACACGCATGAACATTAGAGGAATTTCATGTTCAGAAACTAAGAAATAAACATAGTTTTACTAATTTCTAAATAAAAGGTAAAGGTGAAAATGAAGACAATAGCAAACAGATTCCCTAAATTGAGCAAGAGATCAGTGAGAATAGAAGACCGGAAATCCCATAATAGAAAAGAGGTCGACCAAATGCCTCATGACAAGATGGAAGAGCAACTACAACCCACTCATATCTCTTGAATTCAACAGTATTTGATGGTAATGATGTCCTTCTTCCAACACTGATATTTTGACATCCCCAATATGTCCATATATTTCACTATTACATTTGAATGTTTCTTAAAATAAGTATATACTGAAAGAGAAATACATTCTCGTAAAAGGAAGCTTATCCTCAGGACTTAGAGCAACAATTATAGGCATCAAACCCATGTCCTTAAAATAGGTACAGTTAAAATTATGGATAGTGTTATTTAGAAATGAATACCAATGTGAATTCATAAAAATATAGTTGTTGGATCATTCTGCTTTTTGGCATCAGAAAGAAACACAAAATGAACTGAACATGTAGGTTATTTCTGCATGATTGCAATAAAATGCATTTAAAAAACAAATTTGCCAACTGATGATGTGGTTTAAAAGTCAGTGCTTGAATGCCAACCAAAAGCAAGTGCCCTTGACTCTTTTTTTTTAACATTTATTTATTTTTGAGAAATAGAGACAGAGCATGAGCAGGAGAAGGGCAGAGAGAGAGGGAGACACAGAATCCGAAGCAGGCTCCAGGCTCTGAGCTGTCAGCACAGAACCCGATGCGGGGATCAAACTCACAGACCGCGAGATCATGACCTGAGCCGAAGCTGGCCGCCTAACCGACTGAGCCACCAGGCGCCTCAAGTGCCCTTGGCTCTTAAGCCAGGATCGCGTGTTCTCTAATTTCTGTGCACAATACCAGCAAAACAGATGAAGCACTTCAAGACACCTAAAATCCTAAAAACATTCAGGTTGACAGCTGAGAAATTATGGCAAACCCATCATTTTGATGTACAGCAGTAAGAAATAAGGTGTTTCACATAGAATAAAAACTGTCTGCTATCAGTTATGTAAAAAGACAGGTTGTAACTAGGGATTTCAAGCAGAGAAACAACTATTTATGTGCATAAAATGGAAAGGTCCATCGATGATGAATTCATCTCTACAGTGACATCCTTGACCTTAGAATTTTAAAGCTGGAAGGAAACTTCTGGTACAAACTCAACTTTCAGACATTAAGGAAACTGGTTAGCCAAAGAAGCCAAGTGAATTGTTTAAGGTTAGCCATCTGATTGATGAGAAAACTAGAATGAGACACAGTCCAATTTGCCTGTGTTTCTCTTACCCATTAGGGGGACTTTTTCCCCCAATCACAGAATGGGAATGGGAGGCGGGTAGGGGAAGGGCTAATTAATTTCCCTTCGACATCACCGTCATTCTGATTCACAAACATACAACTAGATCTTTGCTAGCACAAAGAGGAACATAAAAAGGTTAAAGGTATAATACCCCTCCTCAGGAAGCTTATATTTTAATTGGAAAACTCATGATTCTATGGAGGGAAAATACTGCTTTCATATAGATTAGAAGGCTACAGTCTTTAACAATATGGAACACTCTAAGGTCTCAAGTCTCCTCTCCCTCCTAGCTTTCTATGACACCGATTCTACTGTATCTGCTGCTTTAATCCTTTATTTTTTATACATACTTTTTTGTAAAATGTTGTAATACAAAAGAATAAGGAATAATTAATCTTACAACAAATATCTTCTTCCACCATGCATCTCACAAATCAGAAGTTTCTGATGATATACTTCCTATGTTCTCTCCCAGAGGTTTTGGATATAACTTTCTGTCATCATTACATATAGATATATGTACACAGTATATGGTTAAGTTTTATAGATTTTGGACTCTACAAATAGCAACACTTTATATACTTCTGTGATTCATATGTTTATTCAACTTTATGTTTTAAAGATTCAACCATGTCTGCAGGTGAACTCTATAGTTCATTCATTTTCCTGTTGTAATTATGTTTCATGAATATGACACAATGTATATGTCCATCTTAGCATGGGCTTTTAAGTAGTCTCTGCTTGTTTCATTGTTTTAGTTCTTTTAATTTTAGTTTTACAAACAATGGTCACTATTTTAGAGATAGACTGTTGCACATATACGGGAATATCTTTTGGGGGAGAATATAATACGATCATGTTTTCCTAAATGGTTATGCCCATAGATTCCCAGAATCAGTGAGTAAGAGTTCCTATTTCTCAGTATCCTTCGGTTCTCTGCAGCATCTGAGTTTTTAAATTTTGTCTATCTGGTTAGTGTGAATTGTATCATGGTGTGGTTTTAATTTGCATTTCCCAGTTTACTGATATTGAGCATCTTTTTGTATGCTTCTTAGCTGTTCGGGTTTTCTCTTCTGTGAAATGCAAGTTCATACCTTTTGCCCATTTTTCTATTTGGTTGTTTTTCAATTTTTTTATTGATTTGTAGCAACGTTATTCCCAAAATTAATGATTCATTGATTATATGTGCTGTAAATAACTTCACCCAGATTATAACTTGCCTTTACAGTTTTCTACATTGTCTTTTGATAAATGCAATGTGCAATTTTAATATAATATATTTATCATCTTTTCACTTACGGTTAGTGATTTTTGTGTCTCGTTTATGAAATCTTTCCCTACGATGAAGTCATGAGAAAAGTGATCCATTCCTCAGACCCTAATTTAATTCTAGTGCTTATTAAGCCCTCCAAACATGATAGCATTCCAAATAACCTCTCTGACTCCACCAATCTCTGTTCCTAAATCTATATTCCAAGTCGTAGCTAGCTGCATGTCTCATACAATACAACCCTGCAGTGGAACACTTCCTACCTTGCTGGTCCTAGGTCTTTTGCCCCCTCAGATTCATGCCTTCCCTTCCCTCCTAGATCTGAATGGTAGGTGAGGTGAAAGCTGACTCCTTAGGAGCATTCCCCAGGTTTCTACTGTTTCTCCATTGGGAAATGCTGACCAGAGAGTAGAGGACTCTTTTTCTCCCTAACCCTCTGCCCTAATGACTTAGCAACTCTGGCAAGAGCTACATTCCCTTCCAGACAATTCAGGCTCCAATGGACCCGGCTTCAACCCATAATTCTGGGTCCCAGGATCCAGCAAATATATCACTGCTTTCCTTTGTGTCTTCAACCCAGGGAATGCTTGGCTTCCTGCTATGATACATACCTATCTCACTATCCCTCGTGAAGCTTTCAATTCCTCCGTTACCACTGGAAATTGAGTTCCTCCTGACAGAAATACTTGAAATGTGTTCTGGTTTCTGGGTTTAGACATCAAGTGATGCTGTCCGCATCATCCACATTCTAATCTTCTCGCATTGCTTATGAAAGCTTCAAAACTCAGACTTGTTTCCCTCTCCAGCTTTATCCACTGTTTCTTCTGCCCTAAAGTTTATGATATGGAAAAGCCAAATTTCATTCTTTTTTAATAATTCCTTGGCTTCTCTGCCTGGAAGATGCCTCCACCACCACCACCACCACTATCCCCCCTTTTCTTATCTTGAGAAAACTGTTTACTCTTCAAAACTCTGCTCACACCATCATAAGCCCATGTCTACACTTCAGACAGAATTAATCAATTCCTCTTCTATAAGAACGCATAAGTGCTGTTCTGAATTATATAGGGAGGAGGGGGGGTTATAGCATAACAGCTAATCACACTGAAGCTTGATCCAGGTTTTCACTGGTTCAAATCCCAGCTCTTCTGTTAAGAGCTATACAGTCTCGGGCTAGTTACCTGACATCTGTGAACTTCACCTTCATATTTCAGAAAATGCTGAAAATAACAATATGTACTTCATGAGTTGCTGTCAGCATTTAATGAGCTGATACATCCAAGCATTCAACAAATGGCTACCTATTTGTACATTGTCTCATATTTTTGGTTTAAATGGCCCTGCACATTTTTTGTGAGTATATCCATGGGCTCCTTGAGGATAGGGACTGTGGCCTTTTGTTTTCTTGTTCTTTTGCTTAGAAGCCCTTTAACTTAGTGCTTTGCCTCGTACCTAAAGAATGTTCCATAAATATTTGTTAAACAGACCAACCTGCAGCCTAGGTGGGGCAGGGAGGCTAGAGGGCAAGAAGCATTCTCCTTTCACCTCATCTCCTACTTGACACCATCTTATCAGAGAGCTTACCTCTCCATTCTTACACATCCAGTCTGTCAGCTCTCAAACACACTTAAACAGTAAAAAAAAAAAAACAAAATCTAACCATATACCCATTTACCTTTCTGAAGTAGTAACAAGCATGAGATTTGCTGTATCTGTCTGTGCAATCTTCACTCTCCTAAAGATACACAGGAACATCATTTACTAAATACATGCTCGCCTCAGAAACTAAGGGAGGATCTTTTTTTCCTTTTAAATGTTATCAGCAGGGAGTGAGAAACTCAGCAAGAGCTCACATCCCTGGTGATACACCCTGTGCAAAGGGGAGAACCAAGCTGAGGCTTTTACGACAAGAAAGGGATGCATTTGGCAGAGGCTAGACAAGAAAGATCACCTGAAGAGCAAGGCACTTCCAGTGTAGTCGAGATGACCAGTCTCTAAAAGCCAGCACCCAGACCAGATCTACTGAATAGCAAACCCCTCAGCACAATAACCCAGATTGTATAATTCCTTTTTGAGTGTCTCTTACAATTGGAGATGGGGGGATCTAATAACTGAAAATTCTTAGATCCATAAAATTAGGGATGACCCCTTCTATTAATCAAAGCTTTATGTCCTTAAAATAGGTAGTATATAATTCCTCAAGAATTTGAAGCAACAATTGTATCTACCAGATATCTATTAGACTGGCAAGACACCAGAGGCGTTTTAGACTTAATGACACAGGGAAAGAAAGTATCCAAGTTAGAGTTAACATATTCAGATTTTGCTAGTTCTAAAAGTGCCTAAGAGGAGTCTCAGCTCCTTAGTTACTCTGTGGAGTATTGGAACATCTTCTTCCAACATTCTGTATGTCAAGTAAGCAAGCACCAAAACAAGTCTTATCTTGCTATTAGCAAAACAAACAAATAAAACAAAAAACAACAACAATAGAAAACCCAACACCAACTCAACGTGTTGTACTACTATAAATTTTGCTTTAAGTTAGGAGATTAAATATGAAAAGAACCCATATTCCTTCACTTAAAGCTTTTGAATATTATATACTTTGTAGAATTGATGTTGATAAAATTCATTGCAATTAAAAAGAAGAAAATGAAACAGGCAAGCCAGCATAGGGCTTCTATCAATATTACTGACCCTCAAGTTTCCCAGCATCAGTAAACTTCTATGGAAAATTAATTTCATGCTTGTCTGCTCTGGTAAAACCCCTTACTGAGTTGTTATAAAAAGAGAAAATTGAGACCAGCTGTGGGAATACCAAAAAGAGTTGATCCAGCTAAAAAGAATTGTCATGTTTACATATTTTATTGCTTTAGGGCCCATATCCACCCTAGAACCTTTAGTAAGGTTGTCTGTCTGCTGACATCAGAGGTCAGAAGTATTACCAACCTAGGTCCTCACAAAAATCTAGTAAGATGCATGTATACCCAGAGTAAAATAATAATAATAAAAATAACTGATTAATCCATTTGAAGAACGTGTAGATAAAATTTTTCTGGGAGGAATTAGCCAGTCATTGGCAACTCTGCAGAATGTTTACTGTACAGGGCTCATAGTTCTATTCTCTGCTATTTTCTGTTTGCTATAATTTGTTTCACAAGACTAATCCCAGGGTCTATTCATTTAGGTTAGAGAGCCCCACAAATTTTCAAAATGTAGGAAAAATTCTTAGCAGAAATCAAACATGTTATTTTGTTTATCTTATGAAGCAATTTGTTTCAAGGTGAGATTTCAAAAAATTCACCTTCCAAATGGTTTCCCATTTTTTGTTATCACGCATTTGAAACAGCTTGGGCATGACACACCACACCTTCTGCTCTTCTAAATAAGACTGAGGAACAGATGGCTACTGACCTTTATCTCCAATCAAATTCTGCCTGCCTGCATATTATCTTATTTGTAAAAAATTAATCTTCTTACCTTCCAATATTTTTCAGATTGGAACAGTTGATTCAAGAGCCTATCACTCATCAACATAGTTATTAAAAGCTTGACACACATGCATATTCTTCCATGAATTCCTATTTAGGAAATAAACTTTTTGGTATTTTTAATAATCAAAAACCCCAGTTGGAGATACGAAACACTAAGTATGTTTGCAAAACCAGCGTGTCCACCCTAAAATGCTCTGGTACATTCATCAGACAAATGAGCAGATCATTCAAATAACAGTGTTGAAAACCAATTTTCAAGGGTGCAGGTAAAAGAAAAATTTGCCATGGGGAAAAGAAAACAGTATTATCTTATTCTAAGATAAGATAGCAATGGTATGGTCAAGATAAGATTTTTATGGGTAAATTTTGTTTAAACGCCTTTTTAAAAATCTAGCAAAAAGGGTTAGTTCTCAAGACATGACTCAACCAGTTCAACTTTTAACCAGAAAAGAAAGGCACTCCATGTATGAAAACCCTTTGTGATATACACTATTCTCTTAGCAATTAAGTGTGTATTTTATGAAGAGGAAATGGAGGTGCTTCATAGGAAATATTTCTAAAACCTTGAAGTTTATGTCTGCATGCCCACAGGCACACACAGACCTGGGGTAGAGTCAGGCAAGGATAACTGTATGCTTCCTTATACGTTTCAGATTCTTTAACACATGTTTTCTCACTTCTCATGTCTCCACATCTTAAGTGGTAGATAGTGTATATATTCTGGTAGGCAGTATTGATAAGACAAATATTTATTTAAAAATGTGCAGTGATAATCTATGTATTTCATTAAGACATTTTTTAGAACTAAATATGTGAAACTATCCATACTCTTACCTTGTATTTCAGGACTCAAGTGTCATGTGGCATTTTCAGAAGAAGTACAAAATGATAGTATAATATTTGAAGGAAATTGCCACCCAAGAATTATGTGACTGTTTAACAAATTTTGCCAAGTAAATTTTGTGGTAAGGAAATAATCTTTCCCTAATTAACAGTAACTACTGTGATATAAATGGCCACGGGGAAAGGACTCAAGTTTTTGCTCTTTTTATTAAAAAAAGTAAATCAGGCTAAAAAAAGTATCTTTTTAAAAACAAAAGTCACCTTTTTGTTACCTATGTTTTGCACAGCTATTTTCATTTTTTTTAATGCTAGCATCATTATCCTGATATTTTCTACTTGAAAGCGAATTTTCATGGTGAATATTGCTGTAGAAGTTTAATCTCTTGCCAGGGTACCTACAGATTCAAGTCAGTACGACAATTTACAAATGACATGAAGTGTTACTCACTGTATGGGAGGCTGCTGGAACTTTTCATTTGATCCCAAAAGTAATTAAAATAATGTAGATGATAAGGTCAGAGTCCAAAATTCTAACTGCATGAGTTTTCATGAGAATTGACTACAAATATTCAAATACTCTTTGAAAAAGGAAATTATAATTGTTCGCCTATCTTGGCTTATTAATAGCTTAAAGCAAAACTCAACAATTCAAGCAGCAATTATATATATTAAAAAATAACAACATTAGTATTTCCCTCAACTATTACTGAGAAATGAGTGCTACTTCATCATTAAAATGAGCAATGGTATGGTCAAGATAATATTTTTATGGGTAAATTTTGTTTAAACGCCTTTTTAAAAATCTAGCAAAAAGGGTTAGTTCTCAAGACATGACTCAACACATCTATTTAACATATGTTTAATGTCTTGAAATGCAAAAAGAAAGTAAATAATATACCCTAAATACTTACTTTTATTTTAAAACTTTGTAAATGCCGGTATACTTTATGAATGATAACTAGGTCTCTCTCTCTAGGTGGGACAGCCTCCTGGGGCGGCCCAGAAAGCCACAGCTACATTTGTTACATCAGTTACAGACGTCAGCAGGGCCTTCTACTGGGAACCACCTGTTAGAAGACTTGATGAAGGAACAGGCTTTCTTTAGCCGGTCTGGGACTTGGTCAGCCAGAGTGACTTTCCGGTGGCAGGTGACATAGATCATGTTTCTGGGGTCATTAGCAAAGTGGAACATGTCCACTGTGAACTGGACATGCACTCCTTTGTTGATAATCAAGGTTCTTTTATTTAATGTTTATTTATTTTTGAGAGAGAGAGAGAGAGAGGGAGGAAGCAAAGGGGACACAGAGGGAGTCAGGGAATCCCAAGTAAGCTCTGTGCTGTTAGCGTGGAGTCCAAACGTGGGTCTCAAATCCACGAACCGTGAGATCATTACCTGAACCAAAATCAAGAGTCAGACACTTAACCAACTGAGTCACTCAAGAGCCCTGATAACCCTGTATCTTAAATCAAAGACATTATTGAGGGTGTATAGAGAGAGTAATAAAAACAGACATCATAAAATTAATTATTTTAGCCCTAGAGGTTTGAGACTTTTCAAATTTCTTACAAAATGTATCTGAAAGTTTGACCTGTACTCCAGCATATTTGAGGAACTAATCCAAATGAGCTAAGGCATTAATTCCAATTTCTTTTAAGTAATATAATTTATTTTAAAATGTGGTAATATATTTATTTTACTATTATTATTCAGATAATGTATCTTTCTCCAAACCTTTGAGTAAAACTGTGCTTCAGAAATTTTGCCTATATTAATACCATGGATTTGTTTAAACCTTTGTAGTCACAGAGCTCCAAAGTACTGGAATATGGGTATCCCCGAATAAAAAGCATAGATTTGGTCCAATCCCCACCTGGACTCACAAGATTAAGTTGAACTTGACCAAGGCCAGTAGTTACACAATGGTAAAGCTACAACGAGGATTCTATTTGTTAACTCCCAGTCTGTTTCTCCTGTCTTCAGGGTCCACACTTTGCCCCAACAAGTCAGTATTTGTGGCTTTAATTAAGGAAATATGATTTCTACTTCCAGTTTTACCTGGACACCTATTTATAACATAGCTTGCTATTAAATAAATCCAGATATTACAGAAGTTAAAAACCAATCCCATTAACATCCTCCTAAGAATAAAAACAACAACAAAAACATATGTAGGGAAATCATATGTATCCTAAACAGTTGTTGCCACCACCCTATGAGAACATTACTAACATCCCCATTTTTGCAAATGAGGAAAATAGAGACTTTGAGGATTGAAAATAAAATATGTACAAGTAATTAGAAAGCAGTAGACACAGGATTTAAATTGAAGCCATTTGACTGCAGAGAGTGTACTCAATCATTATTCTCTAATTCTTACAAAACAAAAACAGATGGTTAACATATGAAGATTATCCCATTATATATCATGAGTGATTCATTCACCAACTAAAAATTATGAACAGTTTCAGAAGCATTGTCACTGCCCATCACAACATGGTCAATATGGAAAATCAGATACTTGGAAGATTGAGAAATTTAAATTAAAAACAAAAACAAAACAAAAAAAGAAAGAAGTGCGGACATAGGATGAAAAGACTTAGGCAGACTGAAATAGTGGCAGGGCTTGAAGTAGCAAAGGTGGTGGTAAAATAACAGAAATTGAAAAGAGATAGAGCATGGAGGAGAGATTAGAAGCATCAGGGCCATGAGCATTAGACTTTGCAGCAAAGAAAAATGGTGAACAAAAAATTAGAAAAAGGTAACTTTTTCTGTAGTGAAGTAATTGATGGTAGGGTAGGGTTGGAAGAGACATGTGAGTTGTTGGGAGGTAGGAAGGGGAGAGGGAGGGAGCAGAGGTAACAGTTAACTTCATTCATAGAAAGATAGTTAAAATCCAAGTCAGTAGGTGTGAAGCTCCTTTGCAATGAGAGCTATGGCAATACCCAGATCTGTGGTTCCAGAACCTACAAAGTCAAAGGTGTGGGTTATATCCCACCAGAAGACATATCAGGAAAGGCATAGAACACTGGCCCACACGAAACCCACGAATGTGTAATTTTCCTTTGAATTACTTTTTATCATTTTATAATTAGAGATCTCCTGTAAAAATTACAGGTTTTTTTTCTTTATTTAAAGCATAATCTTTGGCAACCCTCAGCCCCTTAGCCAGAGTAGGGGCCTCTTTAGTTTACTAGAGGACACACTATTCCTATGTCAACATCAATACCAGAGTGACCTTCTAAAAAATGCCTATTTTTTTTAAATCACTCTTATACCTGAAATCATTAAAAAATCAAAGTCTAGCAAGCTTGTTAAGGCCTGGCACTTCTGACTTCTCTAAGGTAACTTCTGTCTACTTTCCCGTGTGCACTTCTACCGAAAGAAATTACTGACAGAGCCTTGAAAGTGCAATGCTCTTGCAGCCTGCACACCTTTGCTCCACCCTCTGTACCTAAGTAACTCCTGCACAACCTTTGAGGTCAGGAACCATTTTCCCGAGGATTCCTTCCATTGGCCTAGTTTCGTACTTTTCTATGTCATAACATTCATCTCATCTACAATTATCAGCTATCTGCTAATTTTCCCCAAATCTTTATTTCCAACCCAAAGTGCTCCTTTTATACCATTTAGGTTCTATATCCTTATTTGTAACTTCTACGTTCATAGTTCCAATTTGTCTACTTGGATGTGCCTCAGCCACGTACAAGCCTGAACTCCTTATGTCCTCAAGCGTCTATTTTAATAAATGTTTCAGATCTCAAGTAAGAAACCTGGGGATTATCCTTGATACCATCCGTGGTTGCCCAGAAGAAAGCACTCACCGATCTCCAACTAGGGCTACAGGTGATACACTTTGAAATCTACCCCCATATTTATACCGAGCCAATAATTTCCAAGAGCCAATAATGGAATATGTTAGGGACACCATGGTAGAACCATTGCTAGAAACAAGTGGTAATTAAGATAATTAAGATATTATCATATTATATATTAAGATATTATTATAATAAAGATAATTAAGAAATTATTGCTAATCCAAGGACACAAAGATTTAAGCCTACGTTTTCTTCTAAGGATTTCAGAGTTTTAGCTCTTACGTTTACTCTTTGAGTTAATTTTTATATATGTGGTCAGGAAGGCATCCAACTTTTGCATATGAATATCCAGTGAACTTGGCACTACTTGTTGAAGACTATTCTTTCACTTACTGAATTGTCTTAGCATCTTCGTTGAAAATCAATAAACCATAAACATGATAGCCTACTTCTGTACTTTCCTTATTATTCTATTAATCTGTATGTCTATCTTTATGCCAGTCCTACACAATTTTGCTTGCTCTAATTTTATATAAATATTGAAATCAGATAGTGTGAATTACTAACTTTTTCTTTAAAAAATGATTGGGTTATTCTGAGTCCCCTGAATTTCTATATAAATCTTAGATAAGCTTGTCAATTTCTGGAAAAAAAAAAAAGCCAGCTCAGATTTTAATAGGAATTATGCTGAAACTGTAAACTGATTTGCAGGATACTGTGATCCTAATGGTATCACATCTCCCAAATGTCTTTCCATTTATTTAGGCCTTCTTTCTTTCAATACATTTTATAGTTTTCAGGGTATTAATTTCATACTTTTTATTCATAAGTATTTTATCTTTTTGATGATGTGAATTGAATTGTTTTTTAAACTTTATTTTTGAGTTGTTCGTTGCTAGTGTAAAGAACTATACTTATTTTTTGTATAATGATCTTTTATCCCATAACATTGCAAAATTCATTAGTTCTAATAATTTTTTATATTTGGCCTAGATTGTTACAAATGTCTTTAATTTTGTCTACAGTTTTGCTTCTGTCCAATCCATTGTTTAGAGTATATCCAGTAATCCTATAAAAATATGGGTCTGAACCTACAGTGTCCCCACTTAGAAGTCTTCAGTTACTCTCCATTGAACTGAGGATAAAGTTTAAATTTTTCAATATGGTTTATAAGGTTTGGCTTCTGAACATAGTTCGTAACTAATTTCTACCGTCCAGGCCTCTATCTTGCTGTTCACTTCCGTGCACTCTGTACTGGCCATATGGACTTTGTTTCAGCACCACAAACACTCCATGCTTTCTTTTTCCTCCAAGGCTTACAACGTGTTATTTCTTCTATGCGAGACACTTTTCTTCTTCTTCTTCTTCACCTGCTATTATCCTTTTTATTTTTCAAGGCTCTGACAAATATGGTTTCCATTAACCCTCAGCCTTGAACAGGAAATCTTGTTCCTATCACATCACAAATCTCCTACCGAAGATCTTCATCTTCCTAATTTTTCTTACTGTAATTGTCTGTCTTCCAGAAAACAATTTTAACTTCATTACTATTATTTCACTGTCATCATTAAATTTTTTAACAAATATTGTAGATACAAGGGTGCATAAGACACATGTTATTTTTAGACTCAGAGTTTATAATCTAATACGGTGACAATCAAATGAAAACTTTAATTAAAGCTATAAAGAAAACAATTTACTACAAGTGAAAATAAAACATATTTTTGTGTTAGTTCATTGTTATATTTCTAGCAATGTAGATGGTCAAGTCATAGAGCAGGAGTGCTACATTTACTGATTGAATATATGGAGCGCCAAAAGCAGAAGAAAACAAAAACGAAAACAAAAAAACAACCTGAGGACACTAACAAGGACATTATGAAAAACAACAACAGGGACACCTAAAGACAGGGGATGAGAAAAAGCCTATTAGTGTATATATCATTTAGACTCTGAACTAAATAACAAAAATAGGTGTTATTTAAAAAAACAATAGAAAAAAAAGAGCATTCTAACCAAAGAAAGTAGCATATGTAAAGTTGCTGACAGATGACAGACAAATGGATACATAGGCAGAGATCGAAATAACAATGGAATAGTCTCTGCGTTTATCAGCAATGACTCACAAATGACTGGTCAAGAATCCTGTACTTGGAGAAGGGCTTTAGAAATTATATAAGTGATATCAGACCTATAGAGGATGGCTTTAGGCTCCTACCTAATCCCCAAGTCTAAAATAAGGTATATCAACTTGGGGTACCAAGGTGGTTCAGTCCGTTAAGCGTCTGGCTCTTGATTTGGGCTCAGGTCATGATCTTATGATTCGTGAGATCAAGCCTCTCGTCGGGCTCTGTGCTGACAGCATGGAGCCTGCTTGGGATTCTCTCTTGCCTCCCCCCCCCTCTCTCCCCGCACCCCTCCCCCACTTTCTTTCTCTCAAAATAAATAAACTTGAAAATAAGGTATATTAATTATGTTTATCTTGTTCTTCTCTGGCCCAAAGTCCAAAAGTGATTCCTAGTGTCTTATTGAGCGCATACCCACCCACTCCATTGGGGGACCAGATTCCATGTCCTGTAACAGCTGTCACTCCACTTTTGCCCATTAGGGGTCAATACTTGGAGTCTCCTACTAAAGTGATCCACGGACCAGATGATACCTAATTGTGTGTTTTCTGGCTTCAGCCAAGTTCTAATTTACTGCACCTTTTGGACACATTGTATTATCATCACCGGAGAGCGAGTTAGAAATGCGAAGTCTCAGACCTGAGTCAGTATCTGCACTTTCAGAAGGTTTCAGATGCTGTGTACACACTTTCAAATTTGAGAAGCACCGCTCTAACTAGTCTACTCCTCAAGTTCCACTTTTACTTGTTTTCATCATCCTGATTTTTCCCATAAGCAGATTTGTCCAAGTATTAGAGTGACTCATACTGAACCTTTCAGAGTTTTGGCATTTCTTTGGATAATTTCTGTTTTTATTTTATTAAGGAAAACTCTCGTGTCATGGTCTGTGGGAGGTGGGGGTAGGTGAAAGAATGAATTCTACCATGTTGCTATAGCCAAAAATAATCCCACCTTTTTTAAGAAAAATTTGAACAACCAGTGTTAATCTGGTTAGCAATATGATCCATACCTACAACAAATGAGGAAAGGTTCTATTAAAATTAAAAGGAGGTGGGGCTGGTATAAAGTTTGAGAAGGCTTTCTATAATAGAACCACTTTAAGTAGTGTTTCAAGGCCTTTTATCCAACCTAAGTTCACATGGGTGGCTTAGAAGGTTATCTTTTATTAGAGCAGAACCTTTAATTGTCTGTCCATCATATTGGCATCATAATATACTCGCCATCCATCCTTCCCTTAGAAGCAAGATATTTGATACACTTGTGGAATACTAGATAACCTTTTCATTAACATCATCTGCTGTAAGTAAGTTTTAAATACCATAAGGGAAACCCATAGTTTAGGTGTTGATAGGAGAGAGTCAAACTATGAGGATCTGGTACTGGAATTCATCATTGTACCCCACCCTATCCTCATCAATCAAACTTAGAGCCCTTTGAGGTTTACGGAGAGGCCAGGTGACATACACACACTTGATTCATTTCTCAACAACACATTATCTATCGACACAATGAAATTCAAATACAAGGCTGTATAAAAGTCCAAGGCTGAATAAAAGAGGACACTAAAGATTCTACAAGCCGGTTTTTGTAAAATAGTCTTCAGCCTCTCCCAGTTCCTTCTTTCGACCTTATCACCACATACATAATAAAGAGGGAAGAAGTGATGTTTTGGATATTTATCTTACTCAGGAGCCTTTTCTTGTTCTTTGATTTCCATAATTTATACTACCAAAGAATCATAGCCAGAATCCTCACCACCTGAGTCGATAAATCCAAAGTCCTAACTTACACGGATGATATTATATATACCTGTTAGGGGAGACATACATTCTTCACTTTCCCCAGATCATACCCTTGCTTATAGCATGCCAAACCCCATCACAGATACTATCCGATGGGAACTATGTATGTGGAAAATAACCTTTATAATCATCACACTAAATTTCTATTAAAAGTCTAAATACAATTTTTTGTCTTAAACCCTTAAGTTCAACTTACAAATTTTGCTATTTTATTTATGAACCTAGTGATTTGGGAATTAAAATTAACAATACTCTTTCACTTTTTTCTTGATTAGCTTATAAATCTGACAGTTTTGTTCTCTAAACATTATCATATTTAATTGGTTAAATTCCTTTAAATAATTTAAATATTAATCATAATTTTTCAAAGCAATTAAAACATCTACGATTTAAATCATGGTTTTCCAAGAGATTTAAAATGCCTTAGGAAGCAGAAATCTACATAAATTATAAAATGTTTACAAAAATGGTTAATATAATTATAATCAAATTAAATTACTGTGGCTCATTTATTCATCATCTCTATCCTCGCTTTCATACTTTTGTAGGGATTGTACAGTCATTTAATTCTTATCAAGAGTGGAATTAACAGCATCCATTTCAAACAACCCTTATCAGTAGATAATTTAAGATTTGGATACAGTTAGGGGTACCTGGGTGGCTCAGTCAGTTAAGCTCCAACTTTGGCTCAGGTCGTGATCTCGCAGTCTCTGAGTTCGAGTCCGCAATCAGGCTCTGTGCTGACAGCTTGGAGCCTGGAGCCGGCTTCAGATTTTGTGTCTCCCTCTCTATCTGCCCCTCCCCTGCTCTGTCTCTCTCTCTCTAAATTAAACATTAGAAATAAATTTTAAAAAATACTAGAATACAATTACATATTTCGGCTATAACTGTAACTGGAACACAGAAACATGGGTACTTCCTAGGATAATTTGAGTAGAACTGGTATATATGGGCCTATATTATAACTGGTTTTTGCAAGTCCCTATTTTTACCTCCAAACTGCCCATCATAAATCATGGATATTCTTAGGTTTTCATCTTACATAATTATTACTGTGCCTTTGATAATGTTTACAACTTTATGCTTTTGACCTCTATCCCAACTATGACTTGCGAGGCTTCCGTACTGCAATTCTTACGGCACTTTATAACTGATAGTGGCCACACTTAGCTGCCTATCAACCACCCATTAAACCATTCTTTTTTCCTATGGAATCTGATTTTGTTCAGGAATTCATTCCAGATAATCAGAAGAATCCACCCCCATCCTTAATTCAAATATGTTTCCTGATGAAGCTAAGTCAATCAGAGCAAAAGCAAACACCTGGAGGCTCTCGTTGGTCACCCAGAAGCAAGCACAGGGCTCCAGTTGTCCAGAGCAGACTGAGGAGAGAGAACGACAGAGACGGGCTCCTCTTCCTAATGAACTGCTGGGAGCCATCTCCCAATCACTTAGAATAAAGAGATAACCAGCCTTTGTTCACGACCAAATGACATGGAAAGTACAGGAGTCCTTGGTACCGTGGGTTTGGAGCATACCTAACCTCTGGATGGTCTTTTATGTGAGATACCATTTTTTAAAAAAATTTTAAGTGCAATGGAAGGTTAGAAAATTTTGCAGATTTTAACTTTAGATATTTAACAAAACTTGAATGTAGTATGCATACAGTTCAAGTTGCTTAATATAAACACTTTTCATAATAACTTATTGAAAATTTATGGCTGCCTTCCCTTAAAAACCCTCCTATTATTTGCCTATTTTCAGTAATTTTAGGGACTCATAGCTTTGAGGAATTACTGTTTTCTTTATGATGCTCAAAATTTAACAACTTTACCTGTGGAAGCCACTTTAACTGGCTTCTTCATCATTTTAATAACATCCCACTACCCCCACCGCCTTTATTTTTTTAATTTAATTAGTGTTTTGTTTTGTTTTTTTAATATTGTTTCTCTCTGGTAATGACAGAAAAGTCCTGGATTATCCTAAATTCCCTGTGATAAAGGAACTCTGGTTTCTTTTGGGTAAAGGACAGTATTAGAGACTAAAATCTGAGCACAAATAGGTTGGTCCACATGATTAATGACAGTTTTTGGAAAGGCGACAGCTCTGTAAGCCCATTTAGTAATAGAGCTAGGAAGTATTTTTAAAGGTGATAAGTTCATATCGATATTTCTGATATAACTCTGAAAAAAGCTAAAACCTTTTGAAAACTTCATACCAAAATAAAAATACTTACAACATGCTTACCTAGTTTTTTATAAACTCTTCACCCAAGTTAAATATAGAGTCCTCTTAGCTTTTGGAACCCTATCTGTCCCAGGAGACATCAGTGTGTAGTCCATTTAATAACATCATCTAGGAGTGCCTGGGGGGCTCAGTAGGTTAAGCGTCCAACTCTTAATTTTGACCCAGATCATGACCCCAGGGTCATGGGATCAAGCCCCGCATCAGGCTCCACACTGAGCATGGAGCCTGCTGAGATTCTCCTTCTCTCTCGTTCTACCCCTCTCCCTCGCTTGTGGTCACTCTCTCTAAAATAAAAAATTAAAGACCAAATAAAAAAAAATGACATATTCTAAATTATCTGGAGTCAAAAGGAAAACTAGAACGTTTGTTATAGAAAAGGGTCTTTTCGCTTTAGAAAATATCAGAGAATGAGAGAGAGGGTGTTTTCAAGCTTTCAGGCTCTCTGAGTTCATTCCAGTTTTCCACTTGTGTATGAAGATAAAGATCTTATGATTAATATGAAGGCTCTGTACCCATAACTCTCATCTTAACTTACTAATATTTAATCATACCATATGTATCAACCCTGAAATTTAAGGGGTTCATAAATGATCAATTTCAGGCTCCTCTTGCATGTGGAATTTACAACGCAGCAGTTACACATCCTGACTGAAATATATACAACATTTATAAGGTTCCATAAAAAGCACCAGGCAGTAAGTCGGTGTCTTTATATGCCAGACAGATTTTAAAAGTAGCTTATACTACACTCATGCAATAAGCAAACTTGCAAACAGATCTTCTAAAATGTGCTTTATATTTGAAGGAAGGGAAGTGAAGATCAGAATACTGGAAACGTGCCCTTGGTAGTATCGCCTGGATTCGCCAACATGCCTGCCTTATGATTTCTAAAAGGCAAGATATGTATATTCTGCACAAGGAAAGGACAATTTCAGATAATAAAACTTTCAAACTTCACTAAAAATTATTAGAAAGCGGCAGTTTTGGGGACCTTGAGTCATTCAGGTAAGCATCTGACTCTTGTTTTCAGTTCAGGTCATGATCTCACCGTTTGTGGGATCCAGCCCTGCATAGGGGCTCTGTGCTGTCATCATGGAGACTGCTTGAAATTCTCTCTCACTCTGTCCCTCCTCCACTTGTGCACACACCCTCTCAAAATAAATAAATTTTTTAAAAAGTCAGTTTTACACTACATTGTATGGTATGATTACTTACATGTCAAACAAAAGATTTTTATAAGTTCTGAATCAAGACTAAGATTCTAGAACACTTAAGACCAAATATGTAACATGGATATTGGTCCATGTTGTGTTCACAACTTATTTTTTCAAAAAAAGATCTTTACCAAAGTAACTGACCACATTGTGCATTCCCAAATGTGTCCACGATCAAAACAATTCTACAGCTGGGTGTTTTCAAGTGAATATAGGCAGAACTTTTTCATGGAGAAAATTTCACTTATCCTAGCGAGAGGGAGTGTAAACAGAGAGGAAAAAAATATTTCAGAGTACAAAGCATTTTACCATTAGAACAGCTCAACTGAAGGAACCGGTCAATAGATTTCTTAAATTACTCTCAAAAGAATTGACAACTTCAGCTAAACAAGAAATCGAGCACAATTCCATCTGGATCCAGCCTTGCACTAATCACATGAACTCTAATGGCGTATGCAATACTTGAAAGAAAAAACAAACAAACAACAATAAAAACTAAGGACCACTTTGAGCCTCTAATCTAAGAAGGTACCCTGGAATCAGTTACACATGGAAATTCACTAGCACGTGTCCCACGAACACTCTCCGCCTTGAATGCAGCATCTTTCAACGCTTTGTAAGACAGGCTTTATGAAGGCCACAAAAGAATAATGTCCTTCAGCAGCACAAATAGTTTTACAGCCTTCAAACTCGTCATATCTGGGTTCAGATCCTTACTCTGCTAACACTTACTAGCTATATGCGTTTGATAAGAGAGTTAAGTCTCTGGAACTCATTTTCTATGACTAAGGAAGCACGATAATAGGGCTTGTAGCATGGTCAGAGAAAATAAAAGATATACTGTGCAGAAGCAAATGGCAGCGTACCTGAAGAATGAAGGCTATTTGTAAAACCAATATAAGTTATCTGTCCAAAAATGATAGAAAAAATTGGCTGTTTTTTAAGGGAACATTTATCATACTGCTTTAGGCCTACTATATGGAGCAAATCCAGAAACTGTTAAATAAAATTATTCTCTTCAAGTTATACCCGATTCAGACATTGAAAAGAATAGCAAGGAGGAGTACGCGGGTGTGTTTTTAGAATAACTGATGGAAGTCATCTAAACTAATAGTCAAAAGTTCATCCTTTTATCAGTATTGAAAGCAAAAAATGAGATATTCCCAGATGCTCCTTTATATCTGTATTAGTTAACTACTGCTGCATAACAAGTAACCACAAGCTTAGTGGCTTAAAACAACAATATTTATTATTCAGCTTCTGTGGCTCAGAAATCCAAGTAAAGTTATTTTAGATATCTAAAACACTATTTAAAATCCACATGCAGGATATGGCAAAACTTAAGCTTCATGAATGTCAGTGTCATTTTATGTCCTTTTACAAAGTAGAGAAACCTAAGGGAGAATGAGGCAGTGCACTTAGTCTCAGCTAACATTGGGCACAAGATACCAAGAAAATTACCCACTATGGACCATGGGACCTGCCACCCTGGCTACTGTCCTAATGCTCACTGCTTTATCCTCTGGAGAGGACATAACCCATGACCAGTAAGACCGACAGACTGCCTTACTGCTATTGGTAGTTCCTACATAGCAACATTTCAGTTCAGACAAAAGCTGCGTGAGCAGTATGCATACTTAGGCTTACAAAAATATACTAGAACTAAAAGCAAATAATTGACTTTTAGGAAATAACCTTATCTAAGAATGTTTTTTTTCTTCCTCACTCCTTGTGATATGTATATTATCCTCAGCCTTTATTGTAGAAGAATTTTGTGCAACTTTTTAATTTTTTTAAATATTTATTTTTGAGAGAGACAGAGTGTGACTGGGGGTGTGGCAGAGAGGAAGGGAGACACAGAATTTGAAGCAGGCTCCAGGCTCCAAGCTGTCCACATAGAGCCCAATGCAGGGCTCAGACTCAAGAACTGGGAGATCATGACCTGAGGTGAAGTCAGACACTTAACCGAATGAGCCACCCAGGTGCCCCAGGATTTTGTGCAAATTACCCATACACATCCTTTTTCAATAAAAGAAAAAAAAATTGGACTGAAATATTTCACTAAAGAAATCATGGTTAATACAGTTTGACATATATTTTTTTAATAATTTTGGTATTTTGAAAATGGATAGATGTCCAAATTCACATAAATTACACAAAGTTCTCATGTGCAGGTAAACGTGTTTTGTAGTAATAGTGTAGATCAAAGAATGCAATATGTTTTAAAGAGCCACCTTTCAAAAGCTTTTCTAGGCAAGCTTCAACTCACCTTGATTTTTACTTTATTTTCCTATATATTCACCATTAAGTTAGTTGACTTTTTCTCATGTTTCTATTTAAATGACTTAAGCCTTTTCCTTGAGAGAATGTCTTTTTCATTAGATGTAATCTCTATCGTTTTGTGACCCATTACTGCCTAATACAGTCCTCAACACCTAAAGAGCACTACATTGATTTTGCTGACTAATTGACTGTAAGAGTTTCAACCACTGTACCAGATTTTCTCATCCATAAATTATTTGATTGTAAGTTGACCAATTCATAAGCCGCATCAGGTTGAGTAAAATACCAGAACCTCATCTAGAAAATTACTGTTCGAATTTATGTAGCTTCCAAAATGCCCAATTGATTCTCAAGATGTAATTTATTCCCTGGAATTATCCATTTTATTAAATTTATCTTCCTTCAAGATTATTTTAAAATAAAGGATGTTGCATACTCACCATCTCTTGTTCTCCAGATGAGAAACCCCAAATGTGATTGTAATTAGTTTAATCATTTTCTACAGTGTTTTATAGTTTTTTAAATACTTCCACACTTGCTCTACATACAAGTTCTGTGAGGCAACCAGATTCAGCACTTTCTACTTTATCTAAGAGTCTAAAAATATGGTGACTTAGAGGGATTTTTCTAAGGTCACGTCACTAATCAGAAGCAGTGCTGGCACCCGTTCCAAAGCTCTTTCCAACATCCCACTATGCTTTTTCCATCGTTTTTTTAAAATTTCATATACTCCACATGAGCACGCGCACCCATACATAGTTTAGTTATAGGCTAATGGAATGTCATTATTTTAACTCTCTTTTTATCGCAAGAAAACCTACCTGCCTCTACTGTACATATTTCTTCTCCTGCAGCAGCAGCTTTCCCAAGGTAAATATGCACTTAATGATGCCCGACTGAACAGGGTGATGGAGAGAGAGGAACTCTTATGCCAGTTTTAAGGACACCCTTCATTACCTCTTTTCTCCACTCCATTACATACACCTTAGGGCTTGAGAAAACAAATCGGCCAGCATGTTTGTAAATGAGCAAAAGGGGGAAGCAATCATTGTCCTCCAGCACTGTCAGGGTGAAAAGTTAGGCAGACGAGGACACGAAGCAAAGCTCTGCCTCAATCACAGGCTCATATTCTCTTAGTGTTCACAACGACCATAAGGAGAAATGAACAAAGACAATTCAGCAGACCTTATTTTGAATTTGTCTCTTGCAATTCTGTCAGACCAATACCTTCCAATGAAATGAAAATTAAAAATAAGTGTCAGAACAAATGGGACAATTACATTCGAAGGCCATAGGGGTAGGGAGGTCAGGTAGCTGCTCTGCCTAACAAGTGGACTTGTGACATCGTTGAATCAGGTTCTCTTTTTGTATTGTTTTTAAATTGTCAATAAAAATTGAAGGAAAAATACTTCAATTTATTTTTTAAAGAAGACTTACAACTAATTAATCAGAACTTCCTGAAGAGGTCTTAGAAACGTATGAAGGAACGCATTCAACAACATGGCAAAGAATTAGGACATTTACATTTGTGATAAAAAGCTAAAAAGGCCCCCAAATGATAAAGTTGCATTCTTTTGAATGATTTTATACTCTTTCCATGAGGAAAACTTATTTTTAACCTAATTTGACTGAGCGAGTCACCTTACCTCTCTGGATCCCAGTTTCTGCATTCCTGTGCACTTCAATGAATTTCCATCAAAATTAAGTAAGTCAAGGTATGTGAAAGCATTTTATAAATGCACTTGCCTAACTATCTACATCCTCAAGACAAGAGTGCAAATGTACTGGGTATATAGTCATATGATCCAAGCCCATCATATTCTTCATTAATAAAATATTTATGTTATGGCAGTGTCATCTGTGACTTTTCTGGTTTCAAGTTTTTGGTGTAACTTGCATTTTTATTAAAAAGGTTTTGGGGCGCCCAAGTGGCTCAGTCGGTTAAGCACCGGACTTTGGCTCAGGTCATGATCTCGCAGTCTGTGAGTTTGAGCCCCATGTTGGGCTCTGTGCTGACAGCTCAGAGCCTGGAGTCAGATTCGGATTCTGTGTCTCTCTCTCTCTCTGTCCCTCCCCCACTCATGCTCTGTTTCTGTCTCTCTCTCTGTCTCTCTCTCTCAAAACAAATAAAACATTAAACAAAATTTAAAAAAAGTTTTTAAGGGTAGGGGCGCCTAGGTGGCTCAGTTGGTTAAGTATCTGACTTCAGCTCAGGTAATGATCTCACTGTTCATGGGTTCAAGGGCTGACAGCTCAGAGTCTGGAGCCTGCTTCAGATTCTGCGTCTTCCTCTCTCTCTGCCCCTGTCCTGCTGTGTTCTCTCCCTCTCAAAAATAAATAAATATATATATATATATTTAAGTTTTTAAGTTTTTAAGGGTAGAACATCTCGACTCAGTCAAAAGTGAGGTTCAGAAGAGTCTGTCACCCCACCAAGTAGAATTAAGGACAATGGCAGCAAGAAGTGTGTGGATACATTAGCCAGGGCTCTGTAACCAATTCAGGAATATTTAAACCTCCATCAATACACAATGATTTATGTGGGGCCCATAAGTCCTATGGGAAAGATCTTGAACTTTGTCCACAATTTAGATTCAGACCTATACAAACAAATAGATTGGGGCTTTGAGAGTTTTAATTACTCAAGGCAACCACTGAGAGGAGCAAAGGGGTGTTGAAAAAGAAAATCTCTGTGGGTGTAGAAGAAGTCTGACAGAATAGATTACAGTGAGTTGGGTCTCTGAGGGGAGTGATTCCAAGTACAATGCAAGGATACATGTAACTGGGCCTTAGAACAACTTTTGCTACCAAATCCCTGTGCTTCCAGGGAGAGGAAAAACCATGGCAGAAATGAAAAGCTGTATCCCCAGGAACACAAGCAGCAGTGCTGGGGACCACCCTCTCATGGAACTTGACACAAGAGAAGGAAAGATTTTTTCTTGTTTGTTTTTCTTGCTGGCTATAAAAAGGGGTAAGCATCTACGTTTCATAGACAGATTCTCTCCTATGACGCTCTGATGTGACAGCTGATGTCTCAGCTGACATAGGCAGCTCAGATAAGGCCCACGAGAACATAAAATCCAACGAGTGCCCTCTCACAAAACCCACATATTTATGCCCTATTCCGAGAACTATCTGTCATCCTACTAGCCTGGCAGAGGGAAAGAGGAAGTGAAGGAGAAGTTTCTAAATTTGGTGTCAAGACGGTCTCCCACCCAGACCCAACATCATCTTGGATAAGATTATCTACAGACTGGTGTAACAAGTTAAATGTAAGGGGATACGGTTCAGCATTCAGGAATTAGTGTGGAAGTCACCAGGCTTCAGGCAACACCCTGTGAATCTTTGCAATAAATTTTAGAATTTTTTTAATGTTTATTTCTGAGAGAGAGAGCGAGAGAGAGCGCCAGAGTATGAGTGAGGGAGGGGCAGAGAGAGAGGGAGACACAGTATGTGAAGGAGGCTCCAGGCTCTGAGCTGTCAGCACAGAGCCTGACACAGGGCTCAAATTCACAGAGATGAAATCAGATGCTTAGCTGACTAAGCCACCCAGGTGTCTCTAGAAGAAATTTTTTAACAAAATCCGGTATATAACTCATTCAAGTGGTTTCCTGCTTGGTTTTATGAACATGGTGGTGGAACAGCAGATGCCTTTTAAATATTTCCATAGACTCTGCCTCCTGCTAAGAAACTGAGCTCTCCAGGTAGACAAAAGGTGACCCGTAGCTTTGGGAAGACAAGAGGTAGCAATAAATACTAAGGAGCAACAAGGCGAAGTTCAGAGTCTCCAAATTGTCCAAGGTCACCCCAGGGGTCAAAGGGACACAGGCAGCAGTATGGGTAGAGAGCTGGAGAATAAGAAGCTGAGTGGCAATGGGGTAAGCAGTGATCCACAGTTACCACAACAATGAGTGGTAAAGAGAAGGTTCAAAAGGCCCTGTAACGATCCAAATCTATCAAAGACCAAGAGTTGAAGGACAGAGAACACAGCCATTTCTGTCCAAATTCCTTATAGGGTCTATTAACCCTGTAGAAATAATATCCTGGCCTAATGGTAACTGGTATCCTGGCTAATGGTAGCCACCACTAGCCACATATGGCTATTTACATTTAAATCGTTTAAGTTTAAATAAAAGTTCCTCAGTCACATTAACCACATATCAAGTGCTCAATAGCCACATGTGGCGAGTGGCAACCATATGGAATAGTAGAGATATGGAACAGGGCCTTCGTCACAAAAAATTCTATCGACAAGCACTGATCTGGAAGTGACCTTACTCATGAGCAAGAAACTACTACCTGGAGGAGACGTGAGTTAAGCATGTAAGATTTTTAAAGGATACCCAGATTTGACTTTGTGCTAAATAATTATTGAACAAATGAAAAAAGAAAAAGCACTAAAAATACTCGAATTCTTACTATTCAAACAAATGGGAATAGAAATGTAAGGCATTGAAATATTACTGAGGTGACCCTTCAACTATAAACCTGGAGTACTCCAACTAGATCTGTAATGATACTGAGATGCTCTAGTAATAACGATAATGATAGAGTAAAACTATTTGTGTGCACGCAGTTGCATTTCCACAGCTAAATTAGATGCCATTGTACTTGAGTGTTTTTAAGAAGTGGTTTGTATATATAACTTTTTTATTGTGTATGATTACCTACTACAATCACCATTACATTTTGAAATGGAAAAAATAAAACAAATTCCCAAACAGACTTCAAGAGCAACTTGGCAATAGCTTTCAGTTCCTCCAACCCTTCTTCCTAAATATGATGAATGAAAAATAAACAGGTATTAATAATGCTGGTAAGACAAACTTTTAGAATTCACTTACCTTCAATGTCAGTAAGTATTTTTACAGGTGTTAAGTGTTTCTAACTTTCAGATTAGATTAATATAATCAGTGTTCTAGGTTAGTAAACAATGTTTTGTTTTAAAACCACTTACCACAAGGAAACTATTGTTAAACCTTAAAATTGTTTCACGGAAGTGTAGTTATTAGCTTCATTACACATCAAAGGGCAATTTAGGAAAAATTCCTTTTAATAAAAGCAACAAATCAATTCAAATAAATAATACTCAAGCAAAGCTTTAGACGTGTTCTTAATACTGATGTTCAGTCTAATTAAAACGTGGATGTAATAGCTAAAAAAGATATAATCCATTTTTCTTTCCTTTGGAATGACTGCATCCCACGTTTCTATACAAAAGGAGTGTCTATTGAAGTTTTATGATATTAAGAATTTCTATGGCTCATCCGAACTAGCAGAAGGACATCTCATTTAGATATACAAAAATGGAGTCTACATTCTGACCCAAGGACAGATAAATAATTAAAACTAGATGCAAAGTATGGAACTACACTTTTTATCAGGTCCTCCATACCCACCCCAATGAATTCAATAAATTTACTTACACAATACAAATCTTGTGTATGCATGATCTAATCTAAGATGTACAACAAGGCATTCATTATTCATAAACGCATTTGGTTAAAATGATGCTAATGAAGCAAAATAAAGGAGTTTCTGTATGTAGAAATTAGATTTACATAAAGGACTATCTGTCCGATAAATGTAAAGTAAATCTTTGTCCTGGCATCTCTTCTTCCATATACAAAGCATTGACTGCAGTGTCACTGAGATAAATTAATGCATCTACTTCATTTAAAAATACTAATTACGTACCTATTATTTGTTATGGCAAAAAAGAAAAAAACAGAACACAGTTCAGGAGACAGAATTTCAAGTGCTTGGGGTAGTTGAGATCGGCAATTTTTATTTTTTTTTAATGTTTATTTATTTTGAGAGAGAGATAGAGAGTGAGCAGGGGAGGGGCAGAGAGAGAGGAAGAATCCCAAGAGCAGGCTCAGCACTATAAGCAGAGCCCAACTTGGGGCTTAAACCAAGAGTTGGAAGCTTAACCAACTGGGTCACTCAGGTGCCCTGAGCTCAGCAATTTTAAATAGGGTGGCAAAGGCAAATCTTTTTTGAAAGGTAGACATTTCAGCAAAGATTCAAATACCGTAAGTGAGTGCAGTAGTAATGGAAATATTTTAGGGAAAGAATATCCCAGAAGAAGAAAAAGCCAGTGCAAAAGCTTCAAGATGGTGTCATGCCTAGTATGTTAAAGAAGAGCAAGGAAACCAGTGTAATTAGTTCCCAATGAGTCTGAGAAAGAGGTTTTAGAAGCAGCCAGAGTGGTAACAACAGGAAAGACCACATAAAGCCTTATAGGTCATCGTAAGGAACTTCTGCTTTTACTTAGGCTGAAATGGAAAACTACTGCAAGTTTAAGTAGAGAAGGACATTACTGGACATCTCTTTAAAGGAATCACTCAGGCTTCCTGGTAGAAAATAGACTGGGAAAGGGGAGGGTTAAGCAGAGAGCCCAGCTCATATGCTATTGGCATAATCCAGGGGCAGACGGTGATGTCTGGGACTTGTATGGTAATATAAGATGTGATGAAAAGTGATCAGGTTATCCATCAACAGAAGATAGAACAGAATTTTCTGATGTCCAGTATTAACAATGCCTCGCTGTAAGCTATCAAAATCTTGGAAAAATATATATATATATTTTGAAAGATATACTTATGTCACATCCTAATTAAAACATTTAGAAGAGACTCTCTATTCTTCTCCAGCAAATGGTCAATAAATACACCATGTGGGAGGGAGGTGGAAGCTTTAAACAAATCAAGGAAACTCTTCAAAAGGATCAAGTTCTTTTGTGACCAATGCTACTTTTAGAGAATTCATGTGATTGTGAAGAAATGACCTATATGCTAGCTGCAGCTGGCCCCTGGGTATTACAATAGTAAATGGAAATGTATCACAGCTTTTGTTGTCTTCATTTAATAATATTAATAGCCACGGTCTCAATTTTTTAATTGAAGTGCTCCCTCTCCCAAGGATACAATAGGTTCCTAATTGATCCATTTTTCAGGTTGTGCACTCGTGTGCTCTTTGATATTATCTTTTAATAGCTGAAACTGTGTTACATCTCTCCCTTGAGAGTATCTGAATCTTGCCTCTCATTAAAAAGCCTTTGGTAGTCTTCCTGGGATCTTGATCGCATGGAATAAAATAAAAACCTCTAAAGGAGACCATTCGGATGAAATAAATGTTTTTAGATATCTACTAGTGATACAAGATTTGTATTGTATACTTAAAAACCTCAAAGATAAGCCCACAGAGAAGTACTGTCCATATATTTCATAATAAAATAGATAAGCAATAGGACATCCATTAAAAAAGCAATGAAAATACATTGTAAGAGTACGGCTAACATGCGGTATGCTGAATGTAGTATAAAGTGGGGTTTTCTCTATTAGATATATTGAAGAGAAAATGTAATTTAAACCTGTGCAAACAACTTTCTTTGCCCAGATAAGGTATGAACCCAGAAGTTTAAACACAGAAATAAAATCTTCTGCAGTCTGAATTACTAATAAGAAACTGTAACTTAAAATATGAAAATTGGGTTAAGAACATTGAGATTATAGGGGTGCCTTCGTGACTCAGTTGGTTAAGCATCCAACTTCGGCTCTGGTCATGATCTCACAGCTCGTGAGTTCAAGCCCCATGTTAGGCTCTGTGCTGACAGCTTAGACTCTAGAGCCTCCTTCAGATTCTCTCTCTCTCTCTCTCTCTCTCTCTCTCTCTCTCTGTGCCCACTCCCCCATTCCTGCTGTGTGTGTCTCTCTCTCTCAAAAATAAATAAATATTACAAAATAATTTAAAAAATTTAGATTATAGCATAATTGGAAAGCTTTTATATTTTATAAGCAAAAAGTTCTCTAAAATTGGTTTAGGGGTGCCTGGGTGGCTCAGTCGGTTAAGCGTCTGGCTTCGGCTCAGGTCATGATCTCATGGTTTGTGAGTCTGAGCCCCACGTCGGGCTCTGTGCTGACAGCTCAGAGCCTGGAGCCTGCTTTGGATTCTGTGTCTCCCTCTCTCTCTGCCTTTCCCCCACTCACGCTCTATCTCTGTCTCTCAAAAATAAATAAACATTAAAAAAATAATAAAAATTAAAAAAAAATAAAATAGGTTTAATGGGACCATAGAAAGCCAGGTGATAGAAGGTAAAGGACCTGGTCCTTCTCCCTAAGAATGTACATGCATGCGTTCAGTGGGAGTGGACAAACTGTTGCAATAAAAATAATCAGGAAAATGCCATGGCTGGACATTTTCTGCAAGGGAACGTAGGTAGAAGTTAAAAAAAAAAAGTCCACGATGCTGTTTTTTTTCTTGTTATCTCACTGAAAAGAACAAAACATGAAGAGAAGAGATCAGGGCACTGCATTTAGAGAGAGAATTCAATAAATTCCTGTTCATAATGTCATTAATAACTGAAGGCTAGATACTTAGAATGGGACCATCTTAGGTGTCCAAAGAGGAAAGATCAAGAGTCTCTTGTTTCCCCAGAGGCATGGGGCTTACAGAAAAGCAAAGCAACTCAAAAGAATAAAACTGCCAGCCTTACATGTACTTGACCTATACAACATTCTTCATTATATATTCTGAAGGACTATTCAAATGGAAAGTAGCTGATGATTTACCCAGGAGGAATAAAGACGGTTGAACTACCTTCCCAAGCCACAGACAAAAAAAAAAAAAAAATTCCTTTCCATTCTAGTACCTTTGGGGAGACCAGTAAACTATTCCATTTGCAGTCTCGGGTGGGTTTCGGTATAGTCCAATCTAATAATGATTTCAGAGGGAAACTGCATATTTTCAAGGTTTAATACACCAGCTCATCATAGTCTTGATTCACATAGTATGAGAAGCTCTCAGGTCTCTTCACCAATCCTATAGGCCTATTTTGTAGACTCTCTCCACTCTTGTAAAAGGCCTGAAATATAAAATCCAAACATGGGCTTCTGCTTCCAAATAACAACAAATCAGAAGTAGATTTATGCTTCCATTGGAAACAACCTCTCCAAAAGATAAAAGATTTAAAACAATGATTTTCAAGACAAGGGAGGTGAGGTAATGAAAGATGGTGGTCCCTGGGAAACGAGAAATAAGACAAGACCTATAACTGCCCCAGCTTGAGAGAATTCCAAGGCTATAGCGAAGAAAGAGGGAGCCTGGTGACCTCAACGAATCAAGGTGATGGGAGTTAAAGTCTGTAGAAAGCAAGATAATTTAGAGTTCCAGAGACATTGCTTCTCAGCCTTTTGGCTAAGATCAAGTGTAGAGTTCCAGAGAGAAGAGAATTGCACAGAGAATGAACACTAGAGAGCTGCAGAAAGTCTTGACTATTTAGCTGAGTATGCATCAACAAAATTATATAAGGAAATTACCCAAGACCTGGAAAAGAATTATCTAAAGGGATTCAGTGGAACAGTCTCTGGGACTCACGTGGGGATAGAAACAGTGCTTGCACTTGCTTCCATCACTCTCACCAGATGCTTGGAAAAATTCATCACGCATAGGTAATATACTCAGGAAAGTCTCACATCAACAGTGGGAGATACCTAGTTCTTGATGAGCTTTAGCTCAGACACAGTTAACAAATCATAAAGCAAACCTGAAAGGGTAACACTGTTTCCAAGTAATTTAACTTATCCCTCAGAGGAGTGCAAGAGTATTAAGAATGTAAAAATATCCAATACTCAGCAAGTTAAAACTCATAATCTCTTCCAGCTAATCAGACAACTAGGCATGCAAAGAAGCTGGGAAACAGAGCGCATTGTGAGAGAAGAAAATACAAATGATTCAGTATTGTCACAGTATTATAATTGACAGTCAAGGAGATTTAAATATTATAACTGTATTCCCTATATTCAAAGCATTAAATAAAGAAATGGAAGATATTTTTTAAGAAGCCAATTGAACTTCATAGAGGTGCAAACTGCAATATTTGAGGTAAAAATTATATTGGATGAGATTAACAGCAGATTAAACATTCCTCAAGAGAACAATAGTAGAACTTGGAAATAAAGTAATAGAACTATCTAAATTGAAACAGGGAAAAAGAAAATTAAAAAAAAAAACACAACTTTGGCAAACTGGGGGAGAACTTCAAGCAGGCTAATTTATACGTAATTTATACGTATTTCTCCTCAAAGGAGAAAATAACAGAAAAAATTTTGAGGTAATAATGGCTGAAAATTTTCCAAAATTGGTAAAAAATATAAATATGAAGTCCTAAGGAGCTGGACAAATCCCAATAAAAAGAAACATAACAAAAGCACTTAAGAATCATATTATGTAAGACCAGTGAGAAAGAGAAAAACTTACAAGTAACCAGAATAAAACAATGTTATGTACAGGAAAGGAAAAAAAAAGATGGTTGCCAATTTGTCATCAGGAACAACACAAGCAAGAAGATGGCGGTGAAGTGACTTTAAATCAGTAAAAGAAAAGAAGCCATAACATCATGCTATCATGAGTCAAAAGAAAGTCATTGTGGCCATGGTGATAGCAAACAAAGTAGATTTTTCAGCAAAGAATGTTATTAGGGAAATTAGAAGTTCAATTCATCAAAAGGTCATGGTAATCCTGAATATTTAAGTATTAGTAACAAATCTTGAAAATACCTGATACAGAAATGAACTGCAAAATAGACAAATCTACAATTATCGTCAGTAATTTCAATACCATCACTCAATAACTGACGGAAAACGTAGGAAAAAAATCAGCCAAGATATACTTGAGCAACATGATCAAACAACGCAATCTAACAGACTTTAAATAAAATTTCTTTCCAACAACAGCAAAATACACATTCTTCTCAGGTAAATATGGAACATTTGCTAGTGTATTCTGATTCATATCACAAATCTTAATAAGTTTTAAAAGATTCAAGGGACATTAAGCATGTTCTTTGATTAAAACGGAACAAATTGGATATCAAGAACAAGAAGATGCCAGGAAATATCCCAACATTTGGAAATTCAATGACACACTTAAAATAAGCAATAGGTCAGAAAAGTATTCAAAAGGCAAATTAGCAAATACTTTGAAGTGAATAAAAATAAAACACAAGATATCACAATTTGTGGAGTGCCACTTAAGCTGTACTTAGAGGAAAGCTTATAGCAATAAACCCTTATATTCAGAAAGAAGAAAGATCTCACATGAGTGACCTCATTTTATACTTTAAGGTTTGATAAAAATAAGAGCAAATGATGACAAAAGTGATAAGAAAGAAAATAATAAAGATAAAAGTGGAAATCAATGAAATAAAAATAGAAAAACAACGGAGAAAATCAATGAAATTAAAAGTTGTTTCTTTAAGATCAATAATGTTGGTAAACCTGGAAAGAAGCTAATCAAAGGATAAGGGGAATCTAAGACATAAATTACCAGTATCGTAAATGAGAGAGGTGTCTGATTCTAAGGACATTATTAGAAGGATAATGAGTATTAACAACTTGAATGAAATGGACACATTCTTTGAAAGACACAAGTTATCAATGCTCTCTCAAGGAGACACAGATAACTAAATAGTCATGTATCTACTCAAGAAACTCAAGTTGTAGTTTTAAAACCTTCCCAAACAGAGAACTCCCAAAAAAGTTCTTCCCAAACAGAGAACTCCAATAAAGAAATGTCTTTATTTAAGGAGGATATATTACCATGTCTATACAAATTTTTTTCAGAAAATTAAAGAGAAGAGGATAATCACTAATACATTTTATCAGGTCAGCATTGCTCTGATATCAAAACCAAAGACATCACAAATAAAATGATAGACCAATATCCCTCCTGAATATAGACGTAAAAATCCTAAATCAAATTTTAGCAATTTGAATGTAACACTATACAAAAAGATATCATAACCAAAAGCTATTTATCTTGAGAATGCACAGTAAATTTAACATTTGGAAATCAATGAATGTAATTTATTATATTAACGAACTAAAAAAAATAGATAAAACTAAAAAAGAAAGAAATTCAAACAAAACATATGACCATCTCTACAAAGATATAAAAAGCATTTGACAATATTTCAAATCCATTCCTGATTTAAAAACAAAACAAAACAAAAATCCAGCCAGCCAACTAGGAATACAAGGGAATAGTCTCCATCTGGAAGGGGATTCTATAAAATTTTATGGTTTCCCCCTAAGATTAGGCACAAGAAGAAATTTCAGCTCTCACTCTTTCCATTCAACATTGCACTAGAGGTTTTAGTTGGTGCTATCACATATGAAATAAAATAAAATAAAATAAAATAAAGCAAAATGAGAAAAAAAGGACATAAAGCAGGCTTTCTTCACAGACAACATGATCATCTAAACAGAAAATGTGATGAAATCAACCAAAGATCAACTATATTTTTATATACTACAACAAACAATGAGAAATTCAAATTAGAGGGACACCTGCATGGCTCAGTCAGTTGGGCATCCAACTTCGGCTGAGGTCATGATCTCACAGTTTGTGAATACGAGCCCCACGTTGGGCTCTTTGTTGACAACTTGGAGCCTGGAGCCTGTTTCGGATTCTGTGTCTCCCTCTTTCTCTGCCCCTCCCAGCTTGTGCACGCACTCTCTCTCTCTTTCTCTCTCTCAAGAATAAACATTTTTAAAAAAATTAAAGATTAAAAAAAATTCAAATTAGAAAGTATTATTTATAATAGCCTCAAAAATATTAAGGGTAAATATTATGATATATGTGAAAACTCTATGTACTGAAAACTAAAACATTACTGAAAGAATTTTTTAAATATCTAAATGAGAGTTATATGCTGTCCATGGGTTAGAAGACCAGTATTCTTTAGATATTAGTTCTCCTTGAATTGATCTATAGATTCAATGCAATCCCAATAAAAATTGAAGCATACTTTTAAAATATAAAACCTAGGGGCACCTTGGTGGCTCAGCCAGTTAAGCATCTGATTCTTGATTTTGGCTCAAGTTTGATTTTGATCACATGGTTTGTGATATTGAGCTCTACATTGGGCTCAGTGCTGACAATGTGAATCTTGCTTGGGATTCTCTCTCTCCCTCTCTCTCTGCCCCTCCCCCATTAGCACACCCACTGTCTCTCAAAATGAATAAACTTAAAAAATAAATAAAATATAAAACTTAAAGTTATGTATATGAAGTTAGGAATGTAAGGTGTAAACTCTGGCTCCATGTAGTACATATTTTTCAGACACTAAGAAGAGACAAAGTAGGGCTATGTTTCTGGTTCTTTTTACTCACTCAAAAGAACTTATTGGAAGGATTAAAGAATTTTTTCTTGCATAGAACATGGTTTGTATTAGTCAAGAGTAAGAGAATCAAGATGCAACATACATGTGTGTTCTAGAGAAATGTAGACACATGCACACACATATAGCAAGAATAGGTAGAATTAGAATATGCACTCAAAATAAACTTCCTGTTAAAAAAATACTTCTCAAAAATATCATCTTTAAGATAAATTATATGGATGACAACTCTATTATTAAGAACGTGTGCACCTATGACCCAGAAACCCAACAATCTCCACTTGTATTCTATTAACATGTATCACCAGCCTAGAAGCCATTCTTCATAAATCTTCCATGTCATCTACTCACAAAAATCATTATTGAGTAATGAAAAAGATATCAAAGATTTCACAGGGTGACCTAGAAGAGAGGTTACCAAAACAGACTAAATCCCATGCAAATCCCATACCCACCTCAGTAGTCATCATCAGACAAGGCAGGTATCTGAAGTTTCTTCATCACATACTCTGCTACCCAAAGTACTAATTCTCTTGGTCCCACACTTACATATCAAATTCGTATCACTGTCTAACGATCATACTGTCTAGCAAAACAAATGTCCTCTAATTAATGGAGCACCTCTTCTTCCTTAAAGGACACCCTATTATTGTTAAGAGTGTATGCTCTGTGAGAGTTTCACCTCCTACTCCAAGTAAGATAACAAAGAATTTCTTCTAACCATAAGCAAGTCTTTCCTTCACAGGGTTCTGCTAAAAATTAAAACAAAAAACAAAACAACAGCAACAACAAAAACTTCAACTCCTCTATGTCATTATATGGTATGTAAATAAATAATCCCATGTGCTATTTGTGTAAATGTCCATTGATAAAGATATGCGAACATCAATGTTTATGAATATTCACAGCTACATAGTTGCCCTATTTGGGGGGTGGGAGGTATCGATTCTGTTAGATTCATTCAGAAAGCCTAAATATTCAGGTGCCTTTATGTATACTTTAGATAAACTTTGTAAATGGTAGAATCTTGACCATCTAAATCATAGAAATATCCTAGAGTCATTCGTAGTCCTTTTCATCACATCCTGGACAGTGCAATATTATCTATTTATTTCACAGCACGCGTGCTCCCCATGGGGGAGCTATGCTCCAGGCTGAATGTTTCTTGGATCTTGATGAGACTAACTCACAATATGGATGAAACTCCCGATTATCTGTTCCAATTACAAAAGAAGAGATGAAAGCTTGGTAATCTCTAATTTAAAATACTCATACGTTCCAAATTTTTAAAAAAGTCCTTCAATATCTGTGTATTTTTCTCAAAAATGAAAATAAACTGACTATATATTGGATTTAAACAGTAATCAAGTGAGTAATATACCTGTTTTTTTAAGTTGATTTATTTATTTATTTATTTATTTGAGAGAGAGAGACAGAATGCAAGTAAGAGAGGGGCAGACAGAGAGGGAGACAGAGAATCCAAAGCAGGCTTCAGGCTCTGAGCTGTCAGCACAGACTCCGGCAAAGGGCTTGAACTCACCAACTATGAGATCATGACCTGAGCCGAAGCTGGATGCTTAACCGACTGAGCCACCCAGGCGCCCCAGTAATTTACCTGTTTAATGTCCTTTTCTAAATACAACAATGAATCCCAAAGAAAAGGACAAGATTTTACTTAAAATTTGAGTGCAGTTAGCATATCTAAGAGCATTAGGCTGGAAAATCATGCTTCTGATCTGAAGCAAATTGTTCCTTATTTGGTTTTAATATATAGTAATTGAGGCAAGTTTTTTTTTTTAATGTTTAATGTTTATTTTTGAGAGAGAGAGACAGTTCATGAGTGTGGGAGGGTCAGAGAGAGGAAGACAGAATCTGAAGCAGGCTCCAGACTCTGAGCTATCAGCGTAGAGAGCAACACTGTGTTCAAACTCACAAAATGCAAGGTCATGACCCAAGCCAAAGTCGGCACTCAACTGGCTGTGCCACCCAGATGTCCCAAAGCCAATTTATTCTTAATTGTGAAATAAAAAATTGGAGAGGAGACATAGAAAAAATGTCTTATCTCTAAATTTACCTCTAATTTCAACAGAAATAAAATGACAATCAAGTGTCCCAGACATGTTATTCTCTCTTTATTTTCAACATGTTTCCAGGCTTCAAAAGATGATAAAATATGTTTAACTGAATCATTATATTGTTTCGGAAATAATTCATTGAAGTGAATTTTGCAATTCAAGATATTACAATAATACTAGGAGCTCTTGAGGTGAAAACCTTTATAATAACAGTTATGGAAAGATGATTACTCCTTCTTAAAAGAATCATTTGGATAATAATATTCTATAATTTCATTCCATCTTTTGTTCTGATATTTTGATCTTTGATGTGCAAGGTTTTCAAAATGCAATAAAAATGTATTTGTTTAATAAAACAGTAAATAATTGTATTTCACACATTATATGGTTTGGAAATGTAGCTTATTTAGCCAAACATGAACTCTTCAATTCAGTAGTCCCGACATCAAAAATCTGCCTTTTATTTATCCAAGTTATTCAATTATTTATTGGCAATATCCACATACGCATTAACTTAGCAAATTGATATTGTTAATCTCAGTCACTAGGGGGAAAACAATATCATTGTTGTCAAATTACTGATGGCATGGTGTCTGGTCAAATTAAGTAAGTTTGCCGTTTCATAATAAATCAAGCTAATGGTATGCTGTGCAAATATACATGTTAATCTTTCAATGGTATAAAACCATTACTTGAAATGGCATGAGTTTAATGATCAAAAAAATATTCACTGGTTTTACCTAAAATCTTGATCTGGGCAAGTCAAAACAGATTGTGAAGTGTCTTACCTAATATTACCTAACATATTTATCAAAATATTTTTCATAATGTATAAATAAGGGGTATGTGAGTATAATTATAGGATAAGGGAAGCAAAAAAGAAAAACTTAAAACCATCTCCACATCCTGATGTGCATCAATATATTAAGTGTTTACCATATATTAGGCACTGTGAGAGATGCTAAGAATTTAAAAACAGGGGTGTCTGGGTGACTCAGTTGGTTGAACATTCGACTTCAGCTCCGGTCATGATCTGACAGTTTGTGGGTTCGAGCCCCGCATCAGGCTCTGGGCTGACAGCTCGGAGCATGGAGCCTGCTTCAGATTCTATATCTCTTTCTCTCTTTCCCCCTCCCCTGCTCATGCTCTGTCTCTCAAAAATAAATAAATGTTTAAAAAAATTAAAAAAAAATGAGCATACAGATCCTGTTTCTACAAGCACAGAACTAAGTCTTTTAGACAATGCAATGACTGGAGAGAATGGTTAGAAACAGGAAATGTCTCACGCAGTTTGATAAGCGTGGCGAGTGACAGTACAGGAGCACAAAAGAGGAAGGTGATCGGGGAAATTTCTGAAGACAGTAATGATGAAGCTGAATCCTTAGGATGAAGAGATGTGGAACAAGAAAAGAATGAATGGCTGGGTAGGGTTGGATATGTGAAGGAACTTGGGTGAGCTTGTCCCGGACAGAAGGAAGAGTTTGTGTAAAGGCTCCATGGTAAAACCATCACTGATTTCAAGAATTTTTGTATGGAAAGGGCCTTGAGTACAATAAAGAAGTAGAAAGAAAAAAGAGTTGAGGCAGGAACTAAGTTTTTGTATCCTACAATTCTTTTCTCTTACCATGATTTCCACATTAATAATCTTCGACCTACAGTTGACTGGATTCATTGGCCATCCTACGTCTTCTGGCCACAGTCTCTTCTTTCATCTTCGTCTGGGTGAAATCTAACGTCTCGTTTCTTTGAGAAAGTTTTACATGGTCAAAAGGGTTAGTTGCCTTTTTACTTGAATGTCTTTTTGGCTAGTTATAAACTCTAGAAGATGTCATGTTTGATTTCCCTAAAGATTTTGAAGGCATTTTAATCACTATCTTCTTATGTGGAAAAGCTGAAAGCCAGACAGATTTGTGTTGTCTAATATGGTTGTCTTATCAAATTCTCTATTGAATGTCAGGGGAAACTCTTAACATGCTAGCAAACTCTACCTCTATAGAAAATCTATTTTTTTTTTAATGTTTTATTTTATTTTTGAGACAGAGAGAGACAGAGCATGAGTGGGGGAGGGGAAGAGAGAGGGAGACAAAGAATCCGAAGCAGGCTCAAGGCTCTGAGCCGCCAGCACAGAGTCCGACACGGGGCTCAAACTCACAGACCGCGAGATTATGACCTGAGCCGAAGTCGGACGCTCAACCGACTGAGCCACCCAGGCGCCCCAGACAATCTATTTTTAATAGGACAGTACGTAAAACATTAAGACTTGCAAGAAACAATCGTCAAAAGAGTTTGGCAAAGTACCACTGCCCAGAAAATAGCATGACCGTAATTCCATGAGACACCCCTCTATGTCTCAATTGCAGGGGTACAAATTTACAAACATCATATTCAGTGTGAAGATAAAGTCTATTTCTTCACGTTTCCTCAATTTATCTTCTTCTGAATTCTTTATTAAGTATTAGAGAAATACGAGTGTTTCAATTAATGATATTTTCACTTCATTCTAGTTAAATTGTGTCTTCTTGGCTTAAAAAATTCCTTTCAGGAAAATGCTCTAAGTTTTCAAGGGTTCCCCCACTCAATTTTCCCATCCTTAATGGCACCTGTAAGCACAGGAGTAGGTTGGGGCTTGGGAGAGCTCATTACACATTTCTGAAGCATGAGTAGGATGTTAGCTCTCCACATTTTTCATGCCGGTCCTTTGTAGTGTCTCCTGTCTCCCTCCACAGGTGAAGTTTGCCTTTCCTGCTTGGCTTCTGCTTCCCTAACTCCAGTCACCGCTGGTAGAAGTGTGGAGACTATATATCAACAGAGAAATAATATAAATGGGAAAGTATATGAAGGCAAAAAAACTAATCAGAAATCTATTGTAATAGTTCAGGAAAGAAATGGAGATATTCTGTACTAAGGAAGGGGTAGTAGGAATTGAGACACAAAAATTGTAAATACTGTTCTATTTAACAATGAATAAATAAAACGATAACTCTGTGATGCTCAGTGGCATGTACTATTATACCTACAAAGTAGATAAGAAAACAGATTGAGAGAGACAATAAACTGTGCAAAACCTCATAGTTGATATGTCCATCTACCTGACCATTAATGAACATGTGATTGAATGAGTGTCTCTACTGGGTCCATCAACAGATCAATAAATGAATGGAAGATATGTGTCTGAGAGGTCAGTAAAAAGGACCATCAGCATACATGCGGTTCCTGATTCTTGAAGCCCCAGTGAGCAATAGTGTCCAGCAAATACATGCAGAATGAGCTAAGAAGAAAAAAAATTTTAAACGCTAATGTGAAAAAGCACGGGAAATGCTACTAGCATAATCAAATTCGAGCTACTGGTATTATCATTTCTAAACTCTTACCCTAAAGAAATTCTATAAGTGGAGCTTACCCTCAGTTTGTTTACCCATTAGTGATGATGAGCCTGAATTCTTAGTCCTGCCTGAGACCATCCATTTTAACTTCCCAGAGTCAGGCAGTTCTCAACTGAAGGCAGGGTCTAAATTGTCCTGACATTCCGTGTTCTATTTGTTGGGTATTAAAATTCTAAACAGTCTTACTGGATGCTTTGGTTTGTTTACTCGGTTTAATGATTTGGCTATTCTCTCCTACTTGTATGTTCGAGTTCAATCTGAATTCCAGGGACACACTTTGATTAAAAGATAATGACTTTAGGACCATGAGAAATTTAAAATGAATCAGGTGTTAACACACAAGGTATTCCAACTTTGATACTAAACGCGAGTGGCTCTCAAAAAAAATAGCAATTTAAAAAATCCTTGTCTTAGAATAAGCCTCTTTAAGTCAAATTATCTATTTTACTATCTTTTTATACCTATGGAATCAATATTTAGAAGGATGTGTGTTTTTATGAATTTCCTCCACTTACCGCAGCCCTACAAAGAAGTAATGCCTATATGTGTGGCCGGTGCATCTCTATGCATGGCTTTTATGTAACTCTCCTTCACTGATATTAAAAGAAAACACTGTTTTTTTTTTCATAAAAATAATTTTTAAAAAATAAAAATACAAAGAAGAATGAATACAATGAGATACCACCATAGACCTATTAGGATGGTCAGAAACCAGAACACAGCACCAAATACTGGCGAGGATATACAGCAACAGAACTCTCATTCATTACTGCTGGAAACTTAAAACAGTAAAACCACTGTGGAAGACCGTTTAATGGTTTCTTACAAAACTAACATACTTAAGCCATATGATCCAGTCATCACATTCCTTGATATCCAGCCTAAAATGCTGAAAACTTATGTCTACACAAAAGCCTGCCCATGAATGTTTACAGCAGCTTTATTCATCATTTACCAAACTTGGAAAGCAACTAAGATGTCCTTCAACAGGTGAGTATACAAACAAATTATGGAATTCATATACCGGAATGTTAATCAGCACTAAAAAGAGAGAAGATATCGAACCATGAGAAGACATGGAAGAAACTTATATGCATATAAGTGAAAGAAGCCAATTGAAAAGGCTTCTAAGGCCTCTAAGACATGACATTCTGGAAAAGACAAAACTATGCACAGTAAAACTGTGGTTTCGGGAATTTTGGAGGGGGAAGTAAAGGGGGGATGAGCCAGTGGACCACAAGGGATTTTTATGGCAGTGAAACCATTCCATACGATATGATAATGACGGCTATATACCTGTATATATTTGTTAAAATTAACAGAATGTACCACAAAAAGAGTGAGCCCATATACAAATTACAGACTTTAGTTAATAACGATATATCAGTTTTGGTTCATCAATTATAACAAATGGACCATACTAATGGAAAATGCTAACGAGGGAAAATTGAGGTAGTATACTCTCGCCACTTATTTTCCTATAAACTTAAAACTTCTCTAAAAATAACATAAATTAATTTAAGAATACACAGAAAATATCCCACTTTCCATATAATTCCATCCACTAACTATATCAGTGTATTATTTTCTTTCGATAACTTTTAAAAGAATGATTTCCTTTTGGCTCATGTTTTGACTATAGATAGTTAACATTTGAAAAGATTATTGAAACGATCACTCGCTCGAGAGTTATCTAACTTCTATCATTTCCAGGCACTGGGACAGACCCTTCCTACAGGACACAGCAAAAGGAATGTCCCTATGTTCCATGGTTATCTGCTGACATTTATTCATAGACACTAAGAGAGCAAGGTAACAGAACATGTAAGAGTATCAAAATGGAAAAAAAAATTGTACAATGTAATAAAAGTATTCCTGATCCAAATTCTCATCTCAGGTGAACAATACTGTTTTATTTTTTTTTAATATTTAAAAAAAATTTTTTTAACGTTTACTTATTTTTGAGAGACAGAGAGACAGAGCATGAGCAGGGGAAGGGCAGAGAGGGAGGCAGACACAGAATCCAAAGCAGGCTCTAGGCTTCGAGCCGTCAGCACAGAGCCCGATGCGGGGTTCGAAATCACAGACCGTGAGATCATGACCTGAGCCGAAGTCGGCCGCCTAACCGACTGAGCCACCCAGGCGCCCCAACAATACTGTTCTTAAAAAATCAACTATAGTGCTATAGATTTTTTGAGATACAAAAATTCATGTCCTGAATATGAAATGAGTAGCAGATACTTTAAGCTAAGAAGAAGGGATGAAAGCTTTTTTTATTTGCATGTTGTATAAATAAATTTTACACAACACTGATAACAAACACTAATTATGTCCTATTTTGCCTTCTCTTTTGACATTAAGTCCCACTAATTTTTATTGTGTTGAGCAATAATATGAGATGTCTGTCACATTGGGGGTTTATCTAGCTCTTGCCAATGTTTACAGACATTTTATACTGGAGGCTTTTGTTGATTAATCAAATGCATGTTGAATTATAGAGCAGAGAAATATATTAGTCTTATAGTTAGAATAATTAAAAGTAGGTTAGTCAAAGACATCACACACGTTTTTCTTAGATATTGCTTATCCAAAAATACCTAGGAAAATGTATTTTTCTTTCTTATTCATAGTTCTACTGTCTCCAATTCAGAAAGGCAGAAAATAAGTTCCAATTTTTATTTTTGTGAAATATACATTTACTATAAATAATGTATATATTACAAAATGTATGCAAACTACATGTACTATATGTATAAAGTTTGATTTCTCTGCCATAGCAAAATTTCTCTTAATAAATTAATTAAAATAGTGTACTTAATGAGTATTTCCTATATTCTAAGGCCTCCTCCTACACTAAGTTGTTTAATATTCACAAACACCTTATGAGACAGATAGGATCACTAACTCTGCTTTATAGATGAGGACACTGATGAACAGAAAGTTAAGTTAAATGCTCAAGGTCATGTCAAGTGACTGGAGAATCAGGATTCAAATCCTGGCACTTAGACTCCAGTATTGGTACTCATAATCCATATGTTATACTTAACTAATACCCAAAACAGTTTGCTGGCATTCAGAGAACATCACTGAGGGAAGACTCCAAAGTGATTCACAGGAAAGTTTAGATAGCAATAGAAGAAATCTTAGGTTCCCACCAAGTGAAACACGATTTTATATCTACCCACTTTTTAAATTTTATTTTTTTAATTTAAATTACAGTTCGCTAACGTACAGTGTGGTATTAGTTTCAGTTGTAGAATTTAGTGATTCAACACTTCCATACATCACCTGGTGCTCATCACAAGTGCCCTCCTTAATCCCCATCACCCCTTTCACCCATCCCCCCACCTACCTCCCCTCTGGCAACCATCAGTTTGTTCTCTATAGTTAGGAGTTTATTTCTTGGTTTGCCTCTCTCTTCTTCTTGCCCATTGCTCATTTTAGTTTCTTATATTCCACATGAGTAAAATAATATGGTATTTGTCTTTCTCCGACTTATTCTGCTTAGCATAATACTCTCTATCTCCATCCATGTCATTGCAAATGGCAGGATTACATTCCTCTTTTATAGCGGAATAATATTTCATTGCATTTATATACCACCTAATATTAAAGGGGACTCCTTAAGTGCAAAGGAGAGACCAAAAGTGACAAAGACAAGAAAGGATCAGAGAAAATCACAAACAATGACAAAATAAGTAATAAAATGGCTATAAATACCTATCAATAATTATATCTACCCAATTTTAAGCTCAAAAATTTCTAGAAGCATTGACTCAAATTATTATGAAAGATATGGCTACAACCAAGTGTTCACATCTCTATTTATGATGTACTTTTACTAATGTAATAGAAACATGCCTAATACTTTGAGAAATCTCAAGGAGAATCCTAAGGCCTTCTGAAATAAAACTCAGATTTCTATTTCCCTTTTTTAGAACCTAATACAATGAAGTTTTCTAAAAATAACCAAAAAAGCATGAGAAAAGGAATATTGTTTGTGCAGTTATAGCAAATGCTGGTTATCCACTATTATTGTTATTATAAAATCATGAATTGAGCATTCATCATCTAGAGAGATACAGAAATAAGAATATGGATAGAGATGTGTGTGTGTGTATATATATATATATGTATATATATATATATATATAGACAGAGATATAACTATTGATAGACATATAAGTGATAAATAATAGATTTAACACACAGTTGAATACTCACAACAACCCTATGAGGCAGGGTTTATCATTTCTACAAGTTGAGAAAGCAAAGAAAAATAATGTAATTTGCTTGAGGTGACAAAGCTGGTAATTTTGGCTGGGATTCCAATCCAGGGCTGTAAAGGCTCTTTGCCATGCATACACTAACTTCCTTCAATATTTTTATTCCTAGCAAAGAAATAAAAGAAAAACAAGCAAGAGTTAGGGTAAAAGACCTAGCCCTTTCCCTCTCTCGGCAAAGGTGCTATAGAGAATGATAAAAATGAATGTGGCATTCATAGATACTGATGATTTATCTTTGGGTATATGACCACTGGGAATATAAATCAGTTGAGTCAGGCTGGGAATGTGCTCTTGAGATGAAGCTGAAACAGGGTAACTAGCACTGTGATGGCAGTGGGGAGACAGAGAATCAGGAAGGAAAGTAGCAGGTGTTATGGTCTCTTTTTCCTTTTCTTTGCCACTTATAAAAGAGTCTGAGATAAGTCTAGAAGTAAAGAGAGGGATTGAGAATTTAGCACCTGAAATGATTAAAGAAAAAGGAGAAGAAAACGGAAGACCAACAAGGAATAGCAAATGAAGAGGCGCTGACTCCCAGGGCTACCCAATGGGAGGAGAGGGTGCCTGTCCATGGCATTAGTTGGTCCAGATTCGTAAGTATCTTTGCAAATTGATAGACATGGTAGAGAATGATTCTAGAACACTGGTTCTCAACCTTGGGGGGTTTTGGTCCCCATCCCCAACCCCACCTCCACCAAGAACATCTGATTATGTCAGGAGACATTTTTAGTTATTGAGAGTGGGGGAGGGGTACTCCTGGCATTTGTGCATAGAAGCCAGGGATGCTGCTGAACATCTTATAATGCACTGGACAGCCCCTCCAAACAACAAGTTATCCAGCCTCAAATGTCAATGGAATCTGCTACTTGTTTCTTTGCCTGTATAGACACAGGACTCACAGAGGAAGTTTGGAAACTAAGGAAAGGAATAAAATGGTATCTGTCCTCTCTCCAGTCTCTCCGATAAGTTTCCAGTTCTTGCATAGAAAGGATTTGAGGTCAGAAGCTGACTTATTTTTTTGGGAGAAATATGAGTCTGTGAACCACAGCACTGCTACTTGCAACCAAGGCTTGGGGAAAGGTCTATTTCTCCCCCTTCTACTTGGATCCTGACATGGAGCTAGCATTTTAAGAATGTTTTGGGCCTAAGCATTAGTAGTTTAAACATGGTAATCATCAACAAACCCAGTTCCTAGAAATGACTTTGTGAAAAGAGGACAATTTCAAAAGGTAGCTGGGGCTGAAGACTGATACCAATGTAGATGGGCAATACACACTGACTATCACTGGTAGATGGGTGTATAAACATGTCATTAAATCCTAATCCTCCACCCCCATGACTTCCAGAAATAATAGGAGGGAGATTTGAGTGGTGTGGGTGGCTGGAAGACCTGTGTTAGTAGACAGGAGCAAAGACCGGGAATTTGAGGTTTCAAAGTTTTTGTGGCCACATAACAGGCATATACTAGTGAAGACTTGAAAGATTTTGCATTACACAAGACATACAAAAATAAAACATTACTACATGAAGTTCTCATGTAGGATTCCCTTCAAACATCAAGTCTAATGACACAGATATATATTAAGAAAATACTTGTTCACATAGTTGAATAAGTCTAGAAGGAAATATACAGTTAGAAAACCATTATTTTGCAAACACCATGGTAAAAATTTATTTAACAGAATTGTCAATGGATTCTTTTTTTTTAATGTTTATTTATTTTTGAGAGAGACAGAGACAGAGAGTGAGCAGAGGAGGGGCAGAGAGGGAGACACAGAATCCAAAGCAGGCTCCAGGCTCTGAGCCTTCAGCATAGAGCCCGATGTGGGGCTTGAACTCACAAACCATGAGATCATGACCTGAGCTGAAGTTGGACACTCAACCGACTGAGCCACTCAGGCACCCCTGTCAATGTTTAAGCTACTGAATGAAAGTTTGAAAAACAGAATACTTACATAGTCTCAAATTACATCCTCCAACTAGTTATAATTACAAAGGGGGGGGGGAACTTTACAATGGAGAAACCTAGTAGATACCATCTTTACTAAGTGATCCAAATTCACACTTCCTTCATCCCATTAATGAGAGCATGCAATATCTCTCCTGATACAACAGGAGCTGATAAGGACACATCGTCATTTCTGTGCTATTTCTACCAAAAATGTATAAGCTGGATGGAAGCAGGGGAAAACAGCAAAGTCATGTGTTAGGGCCTTGGACAAAAGACAGGCAACTTCAGAATTTCTCTAAATTAGTGATGACAGGCTATTTGAAGGATTCTGGGGCTAGAAGACTTATCAGGAAGCTGTGCCTGCATTTTTGTGGGTAGCTGCGTGGGAAGTGGGCTGACAGACGTTGTAGAGAAGCTAACTCTCCCTACCTTTGAACCCAGGCATATTGTAATCTACAACTGTCTTTTTTTCATTTCCATTTTTATAAATGTTTAACTATAGTTGACAAAATATTAGTTTCAGGTGTACTAAATAATGATGTGACAACTTATACACTACGAAATGCTTACCACAGGAAGTTTAGTTACCATCTGTCACTCTACAAACTTACTGCAGTCTTACTTGACTGTATTCCCTACATTGTACTCTTCATTCTCATGACTCATTTATTTTATAACTGGAAGTCTATACCTGTTTAAGGAGGTTGCAAGTGATGAAAGCATTTATTCTGAAATTAAGTAAAATAAACTGAAAAACATCTATTTGTCCCCCAAGGTGGAGCTATGGTTCTCATTATTAAAATCTCTTGATATCTACATATTTGATAGAAACTTTCCAACATTATTTCAATGAGGTGAAACTCAATTCAGTGCCTTTTAAAAATTCATATTCTACTCTGTAAAAATCATCTCTCCTAGCCTGACCCACTGGGTACTGTTATTTTTGAGCCCATAAAGGATAGCAGTTTCACAACTGCTTAAAAACCTTGGTTACAAATTTAACATTATTTAAACAGTAATTTTCAAAATGTCTTTAGTAGTCTTTTCTTGTGCTAATAATTATTAAATGAGGTCAATAGTAGGGAGTAGTTTGCTGTTTTATTATTTTCATGGAAATGATTATTGTTGGATTAAAAATTTTAATCTTGATTACAGACGTCAAAATGTTTCTATCATTAATTTGAGCATGATTGTAGTGATAGCAAAACAAAGAGGACATGTGATAATATTCCTCTAAGCTGTATCTGGCAGAACTCTTACACTTAAATCTCAATAAGCAGAGAAATATAATAACTTATGCACACACACACACACGCATTTTACTAAGTGACACATAAACTCTAGGTATTATAGTTTAGGAATTTAAACTCTGGAAATAGTGAGTAAAATTATATTTATCATAAAATAATATGACCTCTTTGTTAGGTGTAAAAATCCAAGGATTTATCAGTCAAGGTTCTTGTTTACCAACAATAAAAACCAGCTCTGGTTTCCTTAAACAGAACAACAACAACAATAATTGACTAGTTGGGAATTGGTCGACTCACAGAATCAGGAAAATACTTATAATCAGACTCAAAACACAAGTCTTTCAGTTCAAGATCATAGATTGAATATGTATACATACATGTATTCATTTAACTATAATCCCACCTGAAACATTTCCAGAATTATAGGAAAGTATACACAGAGAGAGAGACAGGGAGAGAGAGAGAGCAAAACCCTACAAGGCCTAAGAAAGTGATGGGAATAATGAATGCAACCCTATTTGGGGAGCCTAATTTCAGATTAGTAAGTGGGTAACAGACTTAGTGGACTTGATAAAAATAAATACTAAACGAGCTGAAGGGGAGAGCAGGAAGCAGCACAGCTTATGTTACAGAACCCTCAAATGGTTAAGAAGTTGACAAAACCACTATCTACAGAAGAGGGGATAAAGATGAAAGCAGAGTTAAGAATTTGAACCTAAGCTCCCCTGTCACTCCATGTAGCCAAGTGGTTTGGCTCCTAGCAACAGAAGCTCAAAGGTTTGTTTTGCATCACAGGTAACTTATGAGCTACTCTTAAATATAAACAGACTGGTAAGTCGAAAACACGTTTGAGAAAATCCTGAAAAAAAGTTAAGGAAGGAAGGAAGGAAGGAAGGAAGGAAGGAAAGGAGGGACAAAGGGAAAGAAAGGAAAGAAAGGAAAGAAAGGAAAGAAAGAAAGAAAGAAAGAAAGAAAGAAAGAAAGAAAGAAAGAAAGAAAGAAAGAAAGAAAGAAAGAAAAGAAAGAAAGAAAAGAAAGAAGGAAAGAAGGAAAGAAGAAGGAAAGAAGGAAAGAAGAAGGAAAGAAGGAAAGAAAGAAAGGAAGGAAGGAAGGAAGAAAGGAAGGAAGGAATAAAGGAAGAAAAGAAAGAGAGAAAGAGAGAGAGAGAGAGAAAAAGAGAGAGAGAGAGAAAGAAAGAGAGAGAGAGAGAGAGAGAGAGAGAAAGAGAGAAAGAGAGAGAGAGAGAGAGAGAGAGAAAGAGAAAAAAGAAAGGAAAGAAAAAAAGAGAGAAACTTGGGTAAAATAATGGCTTTAAAGAGAGAAAAAAACGCCAAGCAAAAATATGACCTTAGAAATTTAAAATTCAACAGAAATTAAGCATTCAACTGAGTAATTGGAAGATATTATACTTGAGGTAATCTCCCAGAACATAGGAAAAAAGGCAGAGATGAAAAAGAGAGGAAAGACAAAATCAGAGAAATATACCAGGCGATCTAACATTCAATTAACAGCAGTTCTAGGATCAGAGATGAGAGAAAATGTAAGAGAGAAACAGCATCAAAGAAATAATGAAGAAAACTTAAAAAAAAAAAAAAAAAAAAAAGGTTACATAAGAAAAATGGGAATCAGAATTGGCTCAACACTAAAACCTGAAAAAGAATGTATAAATAACTTCAAAATTCTAGTAAGAGTTATTTCCAGGGGCACCTGGGTGGCTCAATCACTTCAGCCTCTGACTCTTAATTGTGGGTCAGGTCATGATCTCATAGTTCGTAGGACTGAACTATGAGATCTTAGTTCACCCTCCTCACCTCCCATGGCTTGTGCTTTCTCTCTCCCCCAAAATAAATACACCTTAAAAATTAAAAAAAAAATCATTTCCAACCAAACCAAACCATCACATACGTGCAGGTCATGTACAGAAATTTTCAGAAAATCAAAACTTCCCAAGAAATTTCCATCCCATACATGCGTTATTAGGAAATAACAGGAGGTATTCCACCAAGATCAAAGAAAACCCAAAAAAGAGAGAGAAATGGGAAACAAAGTCTCTAACACAAAAGAGAAATGAAGACAGGAAGATGGTGAAGGAAGGCCTCAAGATGACATTGTCCATCCATACAGAAAGCAATCATTCTGGGTTCAAAACTCCAATATTTTATATGATGCCCCATATAAAATATATGCCAAAAATATTCCAATAAAAGATGACTAAGAAAATGAAATTATAAAGTACCTGAAATACTGAAATGCATTTTACCCGAAGGAGAAAGAGTCAAGGACTAAGTACTCACAAAAGTAAACAAAGAATAAAATTAGGCAATTATTACTAATAGAAGGTAAAAGTTGAGCCAGAAAGAAAAGTAGTCATTGCAAACAGCATAGCTCAGTTGAGTAACATTTACATAGTCATAAAAACATAAAGATTATTAATCTAAACAAAATTCTAACTAGATTTGGACTATGGGGTAAAAGTTTACTCATGGTATGGGTTAGGGCAGTGAAAAAAGACTGAAGCTTTCATCTTCCAGAACGGGAAGCTGATACGCCTAAGATTCATAAATGAAGAACTAGAAAATAGGTATTTTATTCGAGAGATGCGAGGTAAATACCGAAAAGTTAAAAGAAAAAAGTTTATGAAAAAGTAGGAAATGTGAGCGGAGGAAGAACAAGAGACCACTGTTTCCCTTGAGTTTTGTTGACTCTGACTACTTAAAAACTGTGTATATGTAACTGTCGAGAATAGTAAACTGTATAAAAAAATGGAACAAATAAGAGCCAAGAGAATTTATGCTGACAAAACTATAGCAAAGTCATGTCAGAGGAAGAGATTAGGTTATCTACTAGACACTGAATAGCTGGGACAATGGGCAGTATCACCACTGCCACCACCAAAAAGACTTTTAGGAGTCACTCAAAAAACAGTCCTCCACACTAGGAGTGTTATCACCTTAAACCTTGTTAGATATGCAAATCCTTGATCTTCCCATCCCGGACTACTGAAGCACGAACTGAGGTAGGGGATGAGGGTGGCAAGCAGGAATTTGCCATCTTCTCCACATAATTCTGAGGCAAGTTGAAGATGAAAATTATTACTATAGACCACTAGTTCTCAAATATGAGTATGTATCAAAATCACCTGCAAGGCTTGTTAAAACAGATTGCTAGGACACGCCCCTGGAGCTTCTGACTCACACACCTGGGATGGAGTCCCAGCCTTTGCATTTTTTTTAAAAATTTTTTTTCCTGTTTGTTTATTTTTGAGAGAGACAGAGCATGAGCAGGGGAGGAGCAGAGACAGAGGGAGACACAGAATCTGAAACAGGCTCCAGGCTGTCAGCACAGAGCTTGACGCGGGGCTCGAACTCACGCACCATGAGATCATGACCTGAGCCGAAGTTGGACACTTAACCGACTGAGCCACCCAGGTGCCCCTAGCCTTTGCATTTCTAACAAATGTCCTGATGATGCCGATGTAACAGACTTGGGGATTCTGCAAACAGCAGTACTCAAAATTTTGTCACAGAACCCCTGATACTCTTAATTTTTTCTGTGGCCTCCAAAGAGTTTTTGTTTAAATGATATATATCTATTAATATTTAATGCATTAGAAAGTAAATTATTTCAAACTAGTTATGTATTGTTTCTTTTAAAATTAAACACATGACATGCTAGCACAAATATTTTTAATACGTTTATTTTCTAAAGAAAACAAATTGAGTGTGAATGATACTGTTATACATTTTTGAAATATCTCTTCCATGTCTGACTTCATTGAAGACAGCTGGATTCTCCTAGCTTCTGCAGCAGTCTGCTGCAATATCACATGTCATGTGGCCTCTGGAAAATTCCACCATATGCTCATGATAAAATTAGTATGAAACAGGCAAATAATGCGATGGTATTGTGAAATTAGTTTTGACATCGTGAACACCTCTGATAGAGTTCCAGGAACCCACAGAGCTTCCAGGACAATGCTCTGAGAACTACTCCCCTAGACCATCCATATATATATATATATATATAAATATATGCATATATATATATATATATATATATATATATATATATATATATATTTTTTTTATGTTCTCATTCCTCAAATTCCAGGCAAGAGCACCTGTTTGGCTGAGCTGTGGACGCCAGACGTCAGGAAGAGCAGGCGTCTGGCCTCTGAATTTTGGGTAGCAATGGGAGGTAGAAATCTGCTTCCCACCATAATTAATGTCACTGTAGTTTCTCCAAATACAGGAAAAGATTTCAGGTACTGGTCAAAAAAAAAAAAAAAGTCACTGCAATACTGAGTTTTTACCAGAATTCATCTGGCAGCCATATCTGGCACTGCAAGGTGACATGCAAAACAATCATCGATCTAAAAGGGAACACCAGGGAAAAGAAAGACATGGCTGGTGAGCACCATTACAATGATTCTAGATGTGGCAAAACCTGGAGATATTCAGCCTACTATGCCTGGCTGCCCGGCTGGCTCAGTCAAGTAGAGCACGCAACTCTTGATGTCAGGATTGAAAGTTCAAGCCACACCTTGTGCATAGAGCCAAAAAAAAAAAAAAAAAAAAAAAAAAACCTCTCAAAACCAGCCCACTAAAATAGCATCCATTATTCTCAGAATAGCTGGTGGACAATTAAATTTGCCATAAATCCTCATGCAAATGTAAGACACTAGATGCCTCATTGCGGGGGAAAATTTTCTTACCCAAAAATGATGATGGAAATTGTATTTTCTCAACAGGATAAACACATTCATTGAATACAACCTATCCACTTAATTACCTGTTTAATATTATTCTTCCACCTTTCTTCTTTGATAATGGTCCAGAGACACATTTTATATGCATTTGTATCATGGCTTATATTTTAAACTAGTTTAGAGCCTCTTTTTAAAATGGTTCGCATTATATCAAGCATTTTCTGTGTGTGAACTACCTTGTTTTTCAAACAACTATTTCTTCTCTGACATGGCAGGGTTTGGTTGTTTAATACTGTTTATACACTCCACTGTTAGTTCTGGAGTTAGATGCAATTGACAAAGTGCCTGCGTTTTAATAGCATCTTAAATACTGGTGATGCTATTTTAATGGAATTGTCGTTTTAATTCTGAGCATCAGGCGACTCAGGAAGAAACTTGCTCAGAGAGCCACAGGATTGAGTGCTTCTCCTTCAGGTGTGTGGAGGTCGACCTAAAGAAGAATGTAAGCTAGTAGTAGAAAGCTTAATTTATGAGCTCTGTAAGCACAGAGCTACAGAAGTAATAGACTTTAAAATGGACTCCTGTAAACATGGTTTCATTAGCTAGCAGCACTGTGCACAAGAGTGGAAGGAAAACAATGTCTTTGAAAAAAACTAATGTGACATGTCACAATATGAATAGCTAATAATAAGCATCACATTTCACATGAATTTCCAAAAAAGAGAAAATCTGGATGTTGAGTCACCTATTCTCGTTGGTATTTATATAGTTATTAAATAGTAAATAGTATGCCATCTTTCAATTCAAAAACATAATTAGAACAAGAACACTCAACACAGTATTAGAAATGATAATATGCTATATAATACGATGGTAAAATATTGTACTTCAGTGAAGATGTTTTGTCTACTTCATTTCTCTGACAATCACCCCAATTTAAAAAACTGAAAGCAAATCTGAGGGGTCAATTCTATCACCTATAGGTGAATTAATTTTCCGTAGGCATTACAACTCTATTAGTGTTATACTGTTAGTGTCTTAGTAAAGAGACTTCAGTTAAAACTTTGCTGTGACCACCGACAGGCCTCTGAGGACCCGGGAGGCACCACTTTGCCTCCTCTGCAAGTCCAGCATCAGGTGATCTCCCAGAACATTGAATTCAGTTCATAATTTCTACCTGTGAAATTCACCTGCCGAAATTCTAGAAGTCTACAAGAATTTATAGTCAGAAGGTAAAATCTATAGCAGATCATAAGCGGGAAATTTAAAACAGTGAGAAAACTCACTCCACAGAAGGGAGTAAGTGACAAGTAGCAGTAAAAATCAGCTAGAGCCAATTATACCTGCTGTAAAGAGTTTCTGACGTTCTGTGAACTAACTTAGGAGCAGTTATATTCAGAAGTGAGAGTGATACAGGATGTGAGGTGCACAAAAATATAATTCAACATTATCCAACAAATAGTACAGGAAACAAGGAAAACAGAAGCATAAGGCAAGTCAGACCCCTGGGTAATACAGGATTATGTTAAAGACAAGGCTAACTTCTAGAAACAGCTATAGAGCCTAAGAAACAATCTTTGCAAAATGCTACTATTTTCACCCATTAACAGAATCTTTCTCCTTAGAGAGAACATGTGTTAAGAGAATGAAAGGTAAGGCAGGGGTCTTTGCTACACGAGGAGTTGCCTGTCTCTACTTTGCACCATAGCTTTCATATGAAACCATAGCTCTGCAAGCCCAGGTCCATGTGCACGTGTTCCTGAGCACATGAATCAACAAATAGGTTCTAGAACTATCAAACGGTCCTAAATGAAAATCTTATGTACACACTTTCTAGCAGCAACATAACAGCCTTTCAAAGGATATCCGTTTCTGAGAAGCCTGTCACAGAGAACAGAATCATTAATTCCTAGAAAAGTCGTTAAATATAAATGAAGAGTAACATTCATTATCAAGTAAAATTCACAGATGCAGGAGATCTTTGATTTGAAATGTCAATTCGTAGAACAGGATTCATATGATGAAACTATGCAACTCATAAATTTGCTTTCACTTTATAGATTGGACTCTGGAAGGCTGTGAAATTAGGTAACTCACAATTCATGCAAACGACTCTCAGTCCAATCCGACAAAAGAGGCACCACTCAGGTATTAGGCCTCAAGTATTCTAACACATTAATTCTTAATTATACTTTTCCTTTTGAAGTAGGACTGTACCGATTACTAAAGTTTGGTGCCTGTTTAAATAGGTATTTGGAAAGAAGACAACTAGGTATACCTGGGCACTTCTGAGTAGCCTGCTGCGTATCTCCATTCTAACCTAACCCAACACTGCTTTTGCCTGGCTCGACCACAGTCCACCTTTTACTCACCCCCATCTTCTCGTTTTGCCATTTGGAACTTAACTGTGTCTTCAAAGCTGCCAAAGAGCAAAGAATGGAAAACCCTCCACCTCTGCTCTGTTGTAGACTTCTCTTCTGCACTCCAGATCGAATTGGAACTTCTCATGAGACAAAGATCCATTTGCCCATCTGAGTTTTCTGTTCCTCCTTCTTAGGAGCCACAAAGATAAATAAAATAAATAACTGGGAGCAAGCATGCTGCCGTCTCTGAACAACCCCATAATTGTCCCCCAAGAAGAAATCTCTTAAAACTGCCTTACAGGCTCATTTTGGTACATGCATTTATTTGATTCAGCCACACTCTACAAGGTAAGCCAAAGCTAACACTCCTTTGTTATTTTGTAGCATTCAGTTTTTTAAAACACAGTATAAAAGAACATAATGAGGGTCTAGAGTACTGTTTGATTTTTCTAAAATACGGATATGAAGCAAGTTTCTCCACAGAATTACATATTTCTTCTAGAAATCAGAATAGTACTTCACCATCAGCCTTGCCCTCGAGTGCCATTTGAGGCAACTGTCCTACTAGACAAAGGGTCTTAGCATCTCAGTCCCAAATCAGATACAATCGTTATGACTCATTCACTTTTGAAGAATCTAAAGGTATAAACAGTTCCTATCTCCAGGTGCATGAGGATATGAGGATTAGTTACTGTGTGAATTGCCTCTAGCTAGGTACCTGGACAATGCTTGTTATGAAAAAATAAATAAATAAAAAATAATTTCAGGATAGCTGAAATTTTTTCACTAAAAGGAAAAAAATCTAAGTAGAACTCTAAAATATTCATAAGTACTAAAATCTGCTCTGTTAAAATGAGAAAGAATTATAGCCCAGATAGATTTAATGTGAAACTACTTTTAAAGGTCAGTCATCTCCTGTTTCGCCTTGCTTTGCCACATGATTTAATCAACATAGAGGGACCATGAGATGGGTCCCTTATAATTAATAGACTAAACAAGCCCATCATTTTATGACAGCTAAATATTTTAGAGCTTAACCCAGAATTCGTGAGCACAGATTACTCCAATCTATTACATTTTTGGTCTAAAAAAAAATCTTACATAATAACCATAGAACGAAGAGTACCTCAAACTTTTCCATTCCTGAATTAATAATCATTTCCCCTCAGTTTCTAGGATGATTCTTACAAATAACTGCACAACTCCTGTTTGGTTGATATTATCACACTAGCAAGACTGTGGTAACAAATAGAGTTAAGAATTAACTTTCTAAAGGGAAAGCAACAAAAATTCTGCCACAAAAACTCAGGCCTATTAAAAAGGATTTTCCCTTTCTTTCCTTCTTTCTTTTTTTTTTTTTCCCCTAACTTTCAATAGGCCTTGGGTTTGTTAGCCTGGCAAAAATGAACATGTCAGCTTTCATTGCAAATCACTACCCAGCTAAAATGGGATTTTGAAAAGATGTGCCACCTGCTTCATTAATAATAACATCAAATTCTTTTTTCTTGGTTTGCTTTATAGACATATCCTTCTCAGTTCCACAAATCATTTCTTTGCGACTGTGGATCTAAAAATTAAAGACTCTTGAAGAAGACTGAATTCTTTTCCTCTGACACTATGAATTACATAAATGTAAGACATAGAATGTCTTTTGGCCTTAAATACAAGTAAATCTCTTCCAAAAATCTGATTCCAAGAAAGCAAAGGAGGAAAAGTAGAAGCAAGGAATCAAGGAAAAAAGGATGGAGGGAAGAAAGTAGGAATGGAGGGGGAGAGGGGGAGTAATACCCTCTATGTGAATAAATCTAAACATATAAGAAGTTATAGAAATATACCAAAAGACTCGATTCTCAAAAAAAAGTTAATTCAATCTATTAGTTTATTTACAAACCACTTTTATTACCAATAACGCATGATTCAGAAACCAGAATAATATTAAAGCTCAACGCTTATGATTTTGCATAATTCCCCAGCATGGGAAGTTGGTGCACTGCAGGGTTGACAAGGCACAGATGGGTTGAACTTCAGTATAACCCCAACAATTAGCTTATCTTAGGATATGGGAATCATCCAGGGTTATTATGGATTGCCAGCACTTGTCTCCTGTTTACAGGGACCCATTAATATATGGCATTTGTATTTCAGAGGCACCCATCAGGCTGTCACTTTTGCCTCTAGGTAAACATACGCAGTGTGAGGCAATTGTTCTTTATAATTTCCATACCAGCCCCTGATTGATGGAATGCCAGAGCGATAAAATGTTGTTAGTAAAACAAAAACTCAGTCCAGGTGTTTGTGATTTTTTATGATTTTGACTTTCAAGGTCAAAGCATTACCTTTGTAGTCAGGCTTCAACACAGCTCAAAGGAAAAGTGGTGAGTCCAATGCCAAGTACCAGTGTTTCTTCTCAACCCATGAACCACAGAGCAGCAGCCGCAGACCCCCTGCTAGAAATGCAGAATCTCAGGCTGGGCTCCAAACTTGCCGCATCAAAATCAACAATTTAGCAACTTCCTGGGATTCGGGGTGTACTTTAATGTTTGAAAAGTTAGGTAGCAAGATCGCCCCCTACTGTGCAATATATTCCAGCCGTTCGGAGCCCTTCAGGTGGACCTCGAAAATAGCCCCTCCCAACCTGAATGTTAAGCTGTTGTAACTATGTCATCTCATCTGTGTTGATGGATTAATCTCTCATACATAATCTAATACAAAATGACCTTGCATATTCAATTCTTAGAACTACTCTGCCAATTATTTATCCAGCCTGATTTTGATTTTGAAATTCTTTGACTTAATTTACACACAAAGAAACCCCCCAAAACTTTCACATTCAGAAAAACTCATGAGCCAGCATATGTGGGAATAAACCCAGTAATCAGTGTGCCTCGAAGTTACTTAAATGTGTTATTATTTAATTATGCGTGCATTTATATGACGAATTTACTTTTTTTTTTTCTGTAAAGGGCCAGATGGTAAATATTTTAAGCTTTATGGACCAACAAGCAATATAACTTCCATTTGTATCCAAATTTAGTATTCTCTACATCAAAGTGCAGAAGTCATTGTTAGGTCTTGGCCATACCAAAAAAAAAAAAAAAAAAAAAAAAGGCAGTGGTGAGCGTTTTGTTCATAGGCTATAGTTTGCTGAGCCTTGTATGAAGGTCTAAGAGCTAAGGGATACCATTCTGGAAGAGGATCCAGGAGCCAATCCTGTATTTCTTCTGTAGATATAGCAAGTCTATTTGTCACTGTAGCCCTAGCCCCTGCTACGGTTCTGGTCTGGTGAGGCCAAGAGGTAACATGACTTATTTCTCTAATTCTGAAGAGAAAGCGGAAGGATAACATGGATTTATTTATCATGTTATTATTGCATTAGAAATGAGCATGTGCCTCTTTGATACTCCAAGGAAATGAGTTTCACTCAACAAAGGAAAATGCTTCCTCTAAAATAGAGAACAAACTTACAGGACTTTCTGCAACATAAGGATGTTTAAAAAAAAAAAAAAAAAACTTTAATACTGAAGAGACTAAGCATACCAAAGATTAAGGATTGAAATTTTGTTCAGTAGTATAGCTAAGAAATTTATAATTTTGCATTTTCTTTTTTCCTAAGAAATGTTCTACAACTTAATTAAAGAAAGGTCCTAAAAAGGTTATGTTCAAGGTTCAGGGGCTATGCTGTGCAACTATCCTTTAGTATCTTTTAAAAGTTACTTTATTTGTGTGTGTGCATGCACTTTTAACAATGCTACTGCTTTATTGCTACCAACAGTAATGTCCTGCATGAGTGGTGGGCTCAGGGTGAGTGTAGACTGTGAGAAGTAGATGATGATTGGAAGGCTGGTAGCAAAGAGGCCAAGCTTAAGAACCCCTCAGATTTACTTCTGGAAATAGATAGCTATCATAAATGAGTCATGTAAGCTATGGCCATGCCACCAATAAGATTAAGAAATTCTTAATTTCTGACCATCAGAGTTAAGGTCCAGTTTCTTCACCATGCATTCAAGAACACTGGTATCCTTCTGATTCTTTGTAAAGGCAACCAGTTCTGAGTCATATAGGTAAGAACTTGCTCTTGAAGAGTTTGTACTTGTTAACTTTCTTTCCAGCATACTTCTGGAAAACAGCAGAGACTCAATGCACCACTCAGTCTCTTTATGGCTAGACATTTTTGCCATGGCAGAATGAAGTGGAACACAGAGCCTGTGACCTGGAAGTGGCCCTGTGAGCTCTGTGCTTTAACTTTACTTTTTTATTATATTTTTAATGTTTACTTTTGAGAAAGAGAGAGAAAGAGAGAGAGAGAGAGAGAGAGAGAGCGCACGCACAAGCACGAGCAAGGGAGGAGCAGAAAGGGAGACACAGAATCTGAAGCAGGCTTCAGGCTCTGAGCTGTCAGCACAGAGCTTGACGTGGGGCTCAAACTCATGAACTATGAGATCATGACCTGAGCCAAAGCTGGACATTCAACCAACTGAGCCACCCAGGCGCCCCTGTCCTTTAACTGTAGATGTTAGTTTTAGGGGCTACTGAAAACTCATTTTCCCACCCACACCCTTGGCAAACATTGTTAATCCAGGAGAGCTCAACCCCCTGAGCCTAAGTGATCTGGTATTAAAGAGGAAGCCTATAGTCATCCTTGCCTGTAGACACATTTTGCCAAGCACGGCACTTAGTACTAAGAGCAAAGACAATATTGCGAGATTTAGGAACGTGAATTTGACTACTCTATCAACTCTCCTATCGTGTCAGTAACCTAAAATGAGATACTGGTGGAACTGCATGTAAAACCACAGATCTCAATAATCCCATGAAGAATGATCTGGAATGATCAGGAAGTCTTGCTTTACGCTCTCTGGGTTCCACTGATGTCCAGCTGTCAGTGTATGCTATTTCTAGGTTGGTTTGCCTAATGTCCACTGAGAAGCAATAAATAGGGCCTTTCTAAAAGTACAGCATTATGTAGAAACGTCTAATTTTTGAAAAGATTCCTTGGGTTCTGTTAAGGTGCCTATTGCCTAAATAATCTTGGGAACATCCCATTAGCAGATTTCTTGGCATTTAGTCTAAAAATTGCTAATACCAAGATATATAACTGTGACATAAGGGAGCAGGGCTCTCTTTTCTTACATGTCTGAATTCATAAGCCTATTAGTGGAAACTTTATGTTCCATAGTGGAAGGAAATAGGGAAAGGATGAATAAAAAAAGGTTTGGGTTCTGTTAAAATATAACATCCTGGAGCTTTACCAGGAGAGGTAATAAAAAAAAAAAATGTTGGTGTTGGCTGTCATTTCAGTGAGCATGACATTAATTTTACTTTTTGCTAGTCAAGATATGTTTATTCTGTTTAAGTCAATTTATATGCACCTGATGTGCACAAAGTTGTTCAGGAAACACACAAAAGTGCGTTTTCCCTTTGCCTCAGAATCCCAGAGTCAGCTATTCCTCAGCTGGCCCAGTTTGTCTGCCCAACTCAGTCTTGTTGACAGTTGGTGGCTAAATGTTCACCCAATTTTGGCTCTGTGTTTAGGTAGCCACTTCATGTCTAGCTGCTGGAATATTATGATCTAGCTTTGGACTGTCGATTCTGTCTTCAACTGTCATCCTTCAGGAAATTATTTCTAATGTTTCTCAACAGCTCAAAGTACAAGTGTCCCAAAACCTAAGCTAAATAGTAACCAACTGGACCCCATCTCTAATCCTTAAACCAAACAGATGAGAAATAAAGGGTGGGAAGCACGAGTGGCTTTTCACTGAGTCCATGAGCTTCAGCATCTTCTCCACGAATCTCAGCTTCCAACACTTTCATTTCCAACACAAATGGAAAGCCCTTCAGATTTCACTTGTTACTAATAGAGCTAGGTAATTTCTATGCTCAAATGGATGGTGTCCTTCACAGCTCCACCACCATCTTTGGTTCTGTGGTGCTGAAATCTAACCAAGAACTATGGCCAATCTCTGGTCAGAGATTGTGCACACGTGCATAGAAATCCAGGTGTGAAATCACAACACGTTGCCTGAACTCACTCGGCAAAGAAAGTTCGCCCACAGAATCCAGTTACCAGCAATGAAAGCCAGGGAAGGAAACTCTGCCATTGATGGGATGTAAAGGCAGAGGAAAGAATGTGTCAGTACTGAATGGCTCAAAGGACAGATATGGAAGAAAGAGCAGAGAAAAAACTCTTCAAATTGCCTTTCAGCTTTCTCTAAAAAAAAGAAATTTTTACTCAAAATCCAAGTTAGAGAAAAGAAGACATAAACTAAACAGCTGTTCTTTCTCATCACTTAAGGATATCTTGCCAGTTATCTCAACCATGAGGAGCAGGTAACATACATTTCTAATACATTCTTGGTCACACTCACTTTTTGAAGATTATTTACTGTGGGCAGAATCCTCACATTGTTTTTTTGTTTTGTTTTGTTTTTTTAATTTTTTTTTTTTTGGAATTAATTTATTTTTGAGAGACATAGAGACAGAGCATGAGCAGGGGAAAGGCAGAGAGAGAGGGAGACACAGAATCCGAAGCAGGCTCCAGGCTCTGAGCCGGTAGCACAGATCCCGATGCGGGGCTCGAACTCACAGACTGTGAGATCATGACCTGAGCCGAAGTTGGCCGCTTAACCGACTGAGCCACCCAGGCGCCCCAGTATTGTTTATACTTTTGTCTCCAGTTTTGAAACTAAAAATCTCATGACCATCTGGAAATTCTGTTATGCCTTCTAAGAGGTATTCTCCCAAATAAGGTTATTAATATATTACACTTGACAAATAATTACAGTGCTCTTACTTTGTGCCAGGTATTATTCTAGACATTTGGTTTTCACAGTGAATAAAACAAAGATCCCTGCCTGCATGGAGCTTACAAGCACGTCGGGGGAGGGAGAATGGAGAGAAGCAGAGAAAAACGTAATCGGTTGAAATAATAAATCAGTAAATAATGCAGTATGATACAAGACAATCCAGTCCAGAGTCAGGGTAAGGAGAATACAAAGAGTAGAGGAAAGAGACCGTGTTGTAGATTGTAGGAACCCATCTTTCCTCTGAACTCACGGCACTGTGCAACTCTATTTCTACCTACCTCATTTTTTTCCCTATCAAAATTCTTATCAAGGTAGTTTAGCAAAGTAGCTAAGGACATGAATTTGGATTCAAACCTAAGATCTAATCCTTGGTCCAGAACTAATGATTTTGCAAAGTTATTTAGCATCTCTAAACCTAAATTCTACCCTTCAGTTGTGGTTTTGTGAGGAGTAAAGGAAATTTTTTAAATTGGACCTAAAGTAATGCCTAGACATATTAAGCACTAAGTACATGGTATATAGTGTTGCCTTCTACATACAAAGTATTCTTCACTTCTGGTGATTTGTCCACTGGTCACGTCCCCCTCTCAGAAACTAGCAGAGTTCCTGAGAACAGGTCTGTACCCATGGCAGCAGCACCTAACAGCAGAAACCCAGAATTCATACAAGACAACACCCCATCTAACATAAAATCTGGGTTTCAGATATCTTCATCAGTAAAATGAGAATCTTCTAATAAATATTTAACAAACTGATAAAACAAAATTAAGGTATTAAACCTCTGTTACCCAAGATAGATTCTCAAGAAATGTTTCCCGAATTGAGTCAGTCAAGACTCAATGACTAGAATGGATTTCACTGGAAAGTATTTTCCTGATAAACGGCTGAAGTTTGTTCTCTGGAGAGAAAAGAGGATTAGACATTGATAGTCTTCTCATCTCTGGGATGACAGTGATTCTTTAAAGAAGTCTCTAAGATAAGACTTTTAAAGTGGCTCCTTTGCTACAGCATGTGGATAAAAAGTTGCCCTATAACTTCCAGTAAAAGAAAAAGGAATGTGATGAATGCACTTGCCAAAGCTTTTTTTCCCTAAACCCAAGGTTAGGTTCCAGGATGCCATGAGGTGTTAATCTGTCCTGTGAGATTTTCAGAGGAAAAAGTGTATAAATACCAGTCTTCGCTCATATATTTTAAAATAAATTGGAATTTCATGGATAATAAAATATTGCTTCCTGTATGACTCTCTCCCACTCTCCCTGGTAAACTAACCCGGGTTTTTTTTTTTTTTTTTTCTCTGCAGCCTAGATGCCACTTCATGACTGTGTGTCTGTGAGCCACTTCCAGATGGACCTCCAAAGTTTTACCACTCCAATTGCTATCACGGGCTCATTGCTGCTGGCAAGTCTATCAGAAAATAAAAATATGTTATGAAAGTTAATAACAGTCTGTCACCTTCCCAATAGAGTAACAGCTGTGTAACATACCCAATCATGGACGAAAACTTAGAGTACAAGGAGCTTCATCATCTTGTAATTGAAAGGAAACAACATGGACGGGGCAGGAAACATTCTTGGGTAAGCAACACATCTAATAACAACAAAAAAAAAGCACTGGGGAAAAGAACCACTAGAAATCACATAATTTTAAAATGGTCTTTCTTTTCCAGAGGGAGGCTATAGTTTTGATTATATTTTTTAGAATATCAAAGTTGTCCAATTAGCATGTATCATTATGTGTGGCTAATATTTTAAGGTGATGACCCACTTGTATTTTTTGCTTAATTCTTTGTTTTTATCACACTTGCTAAGAGGGCTATTCATACACTTTTTGGTTTACCCTCTTTCTAGACATATGGAGAGATTGTATTTTCTTGACCTTTTTTAAGTTAGATATGGCCATGGGACTTGTTTGGTCAATGAAATGTAAGTGAAAGTAACATATGTCACTTATGAGAAGATGTAACAGCAAGCACAGGATTGTCTTGTTCCCTTTAGCCCCTTATGGTAATCATGAAGACACATGTAAGCTAGAAATCCTGTCATCTTTGGTCCCTACACCTTAACAATGAACAGAGCTCTATCAATAGACATAGAACAAGCATGAGAACTACTTGGTGCTTGGTCACTGAGATTTGGGACTTGACTGGGATCACAGTGTAAGGTAATGAATCCTTATTAAGGATTTTAATAATTCATTTTAAACAATTAAGTTTAAAGCATTTAATGTGACCTTGGAGATGGCCTGGGCATCAAGTGTTTTAAAGTTGAAAGTTTTCTGTAAAAGATAGCATGTCTCCAGGGTTCTCTGCTCCAAATAGTTTTGAAGCAGAACACGTGATGAGATAGAGTCCATTTCTATAATGGCCAGGAATAAAGAGCATCCCTCAGCTCCAACCTCTGACAATGGTTTATTCATTTCAAGACACATGTCTTAAACCATATCAATTCAGTTTCACAAGAACTAATCAGTCCAAGACCCTTTGCAGGGCTACACTGTGGGAAGAGCCAAAAACACTGGGTATATGTTGGGTTCCAGGTTCGTCAGGTGAAGCCATGGCTCTCAGTGATGTATAAAATAAAGGGAAGAGAGATAACTCATTGAGGTGGATACTAGGAAGAGTGAACTTGATTATGTGCATGATACATCAACTGGACATTTAAGAAAAGGAAGAAAGCAAAGGAAAGGGCTTCAATAAAGAAAAAAGATTTTAGAAAAAAATATTTCAATTATAATACCAGCTTCAAAAAACAAAAACAAAAACAAAAACAAAAACACATTACCTTGTCTCACCTGAACAGGTGGAATAAGATTTCTATCACAAGTTGAAAGGAAAGAGGTAATCATCTCACTCATGAGCTAAATTGATGGAACTTGGGATGGCATAAATACTAGCTATCAAAAGAACAGTTTCCTAAAAGCAACTTAAAACATCACTGCCTTCGTGGGGAAGTGGAGAGTGGGGACATTTAAGAACAGTTCATTAACCTGTGGTCCAGCTGCAAGCATCTGTAAGTTTGAAAAGAAAACTTCTTGATGCTAGTGAGGGGATGCAGTTTTACTTCTCGCTGTTTTACAGAAGAACTGTGTCGAGGAGTTCGAGGAGTTCTAGAGATGCTGTGACATCCCCCAGGGGCAGTTATGTCACTCCCTCACTGTTTCTCACAAGGAAGAATTAAGTTTCTCACATTGTTCCTATGTGTGTTTCCTTATTAACCTTCAGAATTGGGGATTTTATCTTGTAATTATTCCAGGCAGTAATTTTCAGAAGCTGATGACTTATAGGATAAAACAAATATGTTTTGCAATTTTGTTTTTGTGATTTTGTATTTACTTTTATGTAAATATTTGTTATATGAATTACACAATTCTAATAAAACTACATGTCTTTTCATTATGTCTAATTTGAGCTCTCAAATTCATGTTTATAGAATGCTTCTTTAAAAAGGCTTTTATGAAAATATCTAAATTTGCATGTTGATTTACACTTCAGAAATCCACCCACCCAATTAAAAAAAAATCCTTCTAATTGTCTCAATGGCCAAATGGAATTTAAAATAAACCCCCCAAAATATCTCATACCTTTGCCCAAAACAGCTGTTGACCTGTCAACCAACCATGTTAAGGATTATAAGAAAATAGTTTAAAATTATATGAATATTATATTAAAGTAATACCACCAAACTTTACTGAGCACAAGTTATTTACTAAAATTTTTGTGCTATGAAGGCTCTAAGAATTCAATTAGCTCAAACCTCCATACGTTTGACTTGATGATCTTGACTTAAGATGTGCATTACAAATAATTTCTTCCCCTAGTGAAATAATGAGTATGCTTTAGACCTGGTAGAAGTCTTTTAATGACGTGTGTGACTTCCTGACATGCTTCGGTGTGTGCTTTACGAATATGGAAGAACAGATTGTAAACTCCAACGGTAATCTTTAGTCAAAAGGGGGCAATCAAAATTTTAAAGGCTGATCTGGTGCAGCATACTGGTATAAAATTCATAGTGACAGCCCTAATGAAATCCTTTAATGTGATGATTAAAACGAGCCTATGAAATAAAGTACACATATAATCGAAAAATGCATTCTTAGCCCTGGAGAAATGAAGGTTAGGCAAATGATCTGATTTCTTCAAACTTCTTTTCATTAATGGTATCTCACATCTGTGTAGGCATTTTAACGTTTACAAAGCACTTCATAACTTGCACCTAATTGTATGCTTACACCATCTCTGTCAAGTAGTCATGGGGGGAATAACCATTCCCATTTGTCATTGAAGAAACTGCTTCCAGAAGAGATTATTAAGGGACTTACTCAAGGCCAAGAAAATCAGTGGGAGACGAGTCCTGGAAACCATATTATGTCACTTCAAACCCAGGCCTCTTCCACACACACAAACCAACTCCAGTGAGGAATAATGCCTCCTGCTGGTGATAACCATTCTCATCGAGAAGACAGTATTCTGTTCTGTGAAACAGCACTTGAAGAAAGAAGACACTGGAAATGCTTTAGAGACAAATTTAAAAAATGATCCATATTTGAGAAATATGCTCTGGCAAGACAGTGCCCTGTAATGGACTTGTTGGGATATTTTATCCTTGTAAGCAAAAGACTAAACAAGGACATACTATCATTAATAAACAACATACAACTTTTTCTGTTTAAAATTGAAGACGGAATGGCAAGTTATGTTATATCAGAAGATAAGGTCATGTTGGATTGCTAAGAATATCCTAGGATGAGAATTACCAGATGCCTGTACTACCAGGTGGTTTATGCCAATCTGTTCCTGAGAGATTGTCAAGGCTGGGTAGAGAGTGCCGCCAATTTGGGGATGACAGACTCCAAAGTCAAAAGGATGCATGTGGTAATTCTCTACCCTTTGATGGTTCACCTCCATCATCTCTAAAAAAGACTTGAGTCTAAATGGAATGAAGCCTCTCTTGAGTCACACTCAAGTTTGGTTACTTTATTCTGCATATGGAGACATTCTTTCAGAATTTCCAGAAGTCTCAGAAACTATCCCAAAGTGGCAGGGACATATAGAATCTGCGCACATTTCTATCCATGCATGTATACATAAAATCAGCATACGAGAGACAAGTTGAGAGTACTAAACCAGTTCTCTATGTTTGCAATCGAGCTGGGAGCACAGCATGGCAGCTGAGTACATGTTCACAACATTCACATAAGTTTCAAATGCTCATGACTATGGTGACCAATAATTCCAAAGGTGTGTTTTATACAAACAGAATTTTTAAAAGAGAGTGTCAACTTATTCTGAAAACAAAACAAAACAAAATTTAAAAAAGCAAAGACAACTCACATGGTCTTCCAACTCTAAGCATTATCTTCTTGACTAACTACTGAGAGGCAGCCCATAAATTCAGGCACCATCATATACAGCTCATATAATATATATAATGATATCTGAGGACCAATTTGAAGATGGCTATAAGATATACTGAAAATGACCAATCTACTCTTTGGAATCAGAACTGTGAGGCAGTTTATCATACATGTGATTATATAAAATGAACTTTAAAATAGCTTTGAAATCAATATCCAATTCCTTACTATATAACTTGTGCATCCCCTTAACTACATACCTAAAAGAATAAATTTGGTTAATCAAAGATATTTCTGTACGCACTAACTTAGACCTTAACTGTTGACAATTTACTGAGTTCCAAAAGAGGTTAAAACGTTGGTTGAATGCCTGATTTGCTCAGTCCAGTAATAACTGACGCAGCTCTCTATTGTCCTCTAACTTGAGCATTCTTCATATTCTATACCTATAGCAAGGGTATATTGGGTTAGACATGTTCCACAAAAGATTTTTTTTTCACTCTAAGATGCTATCAATTCTAAGATTCACCACCAGTTTAGTCAATAGTGGCTTTGTTTTGATTTTTGTTTGGGGGATGGCCAGTGAGCTAGATATTTCATAAGCAATAAATTATAGTAATTATTAGTTGTCCTCACACTCTACAGCTCCTCCAAGATCCCCTACAGAAGTTTCTTCTATTTCCCTCTGGAGCCTACCAAGCAATCTGTATAACAAAAGTACCAAAGAGCTGGGCTGGCAATGGAAGGGCCCTCTGTAGAAAGTAAAGGACAAGAACAAACAATGCCAGAATCTTCTTTCATAGATGGATGAAGGAAAGAATAAGAGTACCAAGGACTCATACATTCTGTCTATCCTATCCCTGTGAAGACTGGTTCTTATATACGCCATGTAAACTGTTATACACAAGACAAATCCAGTCACTATCCCTCAGAGCTCAGATTCTAGGCTTTGATAATTACTAAGTATGGTGTGTCCACAGAATAAAATATAACTTATTTCATGTTTGAATATGATGGTGGGCAGGCCGGGGGAATGGTGGTGAAGGAAACTGCTCTGATTAAGATTTATGCTGGGACTTGAGAGACATTTAAGTGGATGGTGAGGTGCTAACTATTCAAGACAGAGGAAACACCAAGTATGACCCTAAGTTGCAAGCGACCTTGAAGGGACTTAGTGCCATTGCAGATGCTCACAAATGTTTATTGACTGAGAAATTACTCCGGGAGACAAGAAATCTATTACTCACAGGGATGCATTGGCTCTCGAACCCCTTTTCAGTAACTGTCTTTGGGCCTCTCTGTTTTTCAGGCTCTATAAGCTTCCCTTCTCCCTGATACACATTTGCTCCATTTATACTGGCTCTGGGCTCTGTTCTGTATCAGCATCTGGGACAACCCTTGTAACAATCATAGTGATTCAAGTAGGTGACTAGTATGGTAGATGTAACATAATCTTTGTTGAGCCAACCCAGGCCCACATCCCATCCAGGTTCTACAGGGATGTTGGCTGGCAGCAGGGGCAACTGAAGGATTGGGATGCAAGATGAAACAAAAGTGGTAAAATGTTGGTAACTACTGAACTCTGAGTGAGGGGACACAAAGTTTATTTACATTCTTCTCCCTACTTTTGTATGTCCTTGAAAAATTCCACAGTAAAAAAGATTTTTAGAAATCCACTTTCCCTCACTTATGAGTAGCTTAATCCTGGGTTAAGTTATTTAACTCCTCTGAATCTCAATTCTTCGATTTAATAAATAAGGGAAAAGTTCACCTCACAGAGATGATATCAAGATTAAATGAAAAGATAGAAAAGGACTGGGGGCAGGGTCCATATAAGCCTCTACAGATATGAGTGCCCTTCAAGTTTACCAATTAAAGACTCAGCACCGATGCCCACCTTGCAGCCCTCTAGCCCTAGCCCCGGGTCCTAGAACTTCTCTAATCTTAGTGAACACCTGAAACACCTGAAGACCTTGTCAAAATACAGATTCTAATTCAGTTAATCTTGGGAATCGCAAGATAGTACATTTCTAATAAGCATCCAGGTGATGCTGAAACTGCTGGACCACAGATCAGACTCTGTGAAGCAGGCCCTGACTTTTGCTTTATTGCTGAGAGTATGTTTCCAATTTTACCCTCTTCTAGTTGTTGGATTTCTGTCTTATTCTCCTGTTCTGAGCACCTGGTTAGGTAACTCTCCCAGAATTCTACTTCCTTCAGGACTGAGGTCCTAGATGCATGCTGACAATTACCCTCAGAGTCTACAAACTTGTTCTTAACCTTAGGAATGGAAGTTACTCTCAACACGAGCCCAGACTCTGATTTCCTTTGTGGTTCCCTGAGGAATTTATGCTTCCAATGTTGCTACGTTGCCTCAATTGCCTCATCATCGCTACATGCGCCTCCCTTCCTCAGACTAAACTGGGCACCAGATGCTTCTCTGGAGCAGCTCTGGCTAACGTGGCGTAGTGTGGATGTGCTCAGTGAAACCTATCAAAGGTATCCAACCAATAATGTGTTTATTCGTAAGCAGATTCTTTATTTGAAAGCAGTCTTCAATGTGTTAACATGAAACTTTTGTAAACTACTTTATGCAGAACTCTAGAACAAGACAGAGAATTATTTTTCTAATCCATCCATTATGATCATCCCTGTAACTTTCAAAAGAGCTGGATGTATAAATTCTGAAAACTTGCTAGGGAAGGAAACCATCAGCTCTGTTACTTGTAGGTAGATTACAGGATTATATTCTGGCAAGGTTAATGGAAAGAGTCATCTGTTTTATATACATGTTTTCCATCCCCCCAGGAACAATCTCAAAAGCTATTAAAAATCATGACAAAAATCAAACATTGAGAATAATGCACTCATGTTTAAACATGACTCTTCCAATTGACAGGAGTAACCTTGACAAGCTGCCACCCATCAACGCTTTCTAAACTGATAGGGTATTCCACATCTTTCTTTCAACACTAAGAGACAGTTTGCAAAATTATCAACTCACAGTGAGCTTGAAAGGAAGTTTCTCATCCTAATAAAATACTATGTCTTAAGGTGCATGCAAACTCAACACTCATGAATAGTTAAAAGTGCTTTGCATATAACTCACACCTGCTCTTAAGACTTACTTCTGTGCATATTTTTCCTCTCTCTTGAAGCTTCATTTTACTGTTAGGGTTTATTTCTTGTGGATTTTTTTCTTGCTTTATTTTCGTTTCAGACTCCTAGGGCATACAATATATCCCATGATTTAGACTCTAAGTTTGTTGGCAACTGCTTTCTGAAAAGTAAACTATACATTTAAGTAATGGTGATGGATATTCACTGGGTTTCAGCTATTCTGAATTCATTTCCTCAGATTCTTTGGAAGAAAACACTCTATAAAAGGCTATGTTTGATCCTATCCTTGAAGTTATCTTTGGGACCTGGCTGCTGTTGTCTCTACTCTCAGCTGTATATGGCTGGGCTTGACTTGGCCACAGTGATTAATCCAGAACCAATGAGAAAAGACACTTATACTGGGCTTCAAGGAGAGAGGCAAGTGTTCTTTCTTGATCTTGAACATGAGAGAATATAAACTAGAACTGCTTCAGCTGTCTTGCCATCAGGGAGGAAAGGCAAGTCAGAGATTTTGACCAACACAGAGAAAGTGGAAGTGAAAAGTGGAGAGGGAGCTTGAGAGTTGCCTGAACTCCTGGCCCGAGGCAAACCCTATGGCTGATTCTTTAATTACCTGGATCAATAAATCCCATTTTTGCTTAAACCAGCTTAAGGTGGATTTTCTGCCACATAAAGTCAAGAGGAATACTAATGAACGCAGTATGTTAAATGAACTAGAATGAAGAAATTGAGAATACACAAGAAATACGATCCTTCCCATAATGTACAAATCTAGACAAAACCTCAATTACCAGTATGTAGAGAACATTGAAAAATATGTGTAAATGTTATTCCTTTTCACAATTTTATCTCTATGAGCCAAAGGTCTTTTCAATGATCTAAAAGGCAAGCTCATCTTTTAGTATCAATTAGACATTTACGCATTATTATAAAAACAGTATGTGGAACTGACATTAATACAGCTATATCAACACATCTTTTGGAGGGAAATTACAAGTTAAAAATGTCATTTTACTTAAAGATTTTACCTATAATCAGAAGAAGAGTTGGGCTAGTATCAACTTTTTGAACACTAGCTCTCTAAAAATTAATCTTTTTTGCTTTGTAATAATATATTCCATCTGATAGCCAGTAAGTTTTCATCAAGGTATTTTATATAGATTGTTTGAGATTTATTTTAAAAAAAATAAGAGAGGGGCCGCCTGGGTGGCTCAGTCAGTTAAGCATCAGACTTCGACTCTGGTCATGATCTCACGGTCGGTGGGTTTGAGCACCGCATCAGGCTCTGTGCTCACAGCTCACAGCCTGAAGCCTGCTTTGAATTCTGTGTCTCCTCCTCTCTCTGCTCCTCCCTCCCACTCCTTCTTTATCTCTCCTTCACTCTTTCTAAAAATATAAACATTAAAAATTTTAGAAAATAAAAAATAAGAGCTGGATTTTACAAATACTCCACATCAACAGTACCTGCTCCCCCCATTCCATCCAAGGACCACTCCCCAAATTCTAGAACTGCAGCTGGTATTCAGGAATTTAATAGAAGAGTCACATTTTAGCAAAATATGTATACAAACTGAATGTTAGATAGCACACACCTTATGGGATAAGGTCACTACTTACTATAAAAAATGTGTCATCTTATTTCAGACCTAATATGGATTGAAAAGTAGTTTAAGATGATGGAGATGTATTAAATATTGGAATAACCCAGCTTTGGTATTGTGAATTTGTAACTAAACTACAAGGCTATTACCTAATTCAAGATAATACCATAATATCAGGTGGACATCATCCTTAGAAGACAGAGAGAAAGAAGGGCTAGGACTTTGGTCAGGGAGCTGGGAATCGGGCCACACTCACTTACTGTTGTGTGAACTTGACCAAGTTAATTCTCCTCATGGTAGTAATGGGAAAATCATAATTACTCAGTCTAGAGTTACTTCTATGAGTGTACAAGATATGTCACATAAGGGGCATAGACCAGTGCCTGGTTATGTGGATTCCCTCTCTGGACTGAGGCACACAGTCCTCCCTCCACTGTTATTGGCAGTTCATGGCTCTCAGCTGAGTGACTCTCTGGAAATTGCCCTCAGCCAGAAAGGTGCCTCTACTTGGGGGTATCCTACCACAATGCTTGGTCGGTGAGATGTACTGTGTCATTTCAGGACAATTCTGAGAGGCCAGGTCCTAAGCTACCCATGGGAGCAGCAGAGGGGACTGTGGTCAAGTCCAAGTTCTCTTTCTAGTTTGATCTTGCTTTCTTCATTCTTTAACAGGTATTGATCACAAGACCATAACCCAATAAACCAATCTGCATCTTAAAGTCTACTTCCAGGGAAAGCCGAAAGACTCTATTACCTAGGAAAGACTTGATCAACATTAGTTTTGATGATGATGATGACTATGATTATAAAGCTAAAGAGGGTGTAGAAACATAAAATTGATTGTTTTGTCTTGATAAAGCTGATCTTAAACACGCATAGAAACTGTTTCCTTAAATTATATTAACTAATAGTGTAGGACAAGTTCCATGTTAAAAGTAGAACTGCTGGCAGTTATGACTGGCTACTCTTCTGTATCAGTTTAATTAGTAGATTATATCTAAATGGACACTTCCATTTTCAGCTCAGTGATTGTGCAGCTATTTCTATTTTGGAACTTTTATCACACTGATTAAGTGTTGATCCAAATTTTAAAAAGGTAAATCCCCTTAAAAAAAAATTACCTCTAAGGGCTCTTTATAGTCTACTATTCTATGATTCTGTAATTTTGATGATGCCAGTGTCTGAATAATACATTCCCTGGGAAACAAGGTCATTTAAATACCAAAATTGTCCTTGAAAACAACACTTCAAAAATTATGAAAAGCAGTGGTAGTATGAGTCGAATAATTCAAGCAGCAACATGCAAACTGCAGTTGAAGGGTAAAGGTGTCAGGAAAAACAATCCAGGGTTTTTCCTAACAGACCCATAGGAGCAATGACACAGAGTGTGGCCTAGCCTTGGATGTTGGAATAATGTCATGCCAAACTGTAGTGCAGGACACGACACTGGAGATCACTAGATCAAATCTCCTGTCTTCACTGATAAATGAACTGAGGTCCCGTAAACCTAAATTACTCGCTCATGGCGATATGCACACACCCTTTCTCTCAGACCCTTGGCCAACCCGAGAAAACTCCTTCCCCTCCTTCTTCTTCATTCCCATCAATTACTTCATGCTCTCTGCCTGAACCAGGCAGGTCTTCTCTTCTCTAACATCTCTTTATAAAGTTTCCATCTGGGAAATTCTCCAAGATACATGCTTTGCTTTCCTATCTGAAATAACTTTAGAAGTTGTTAAATAACATGATACCATAATACACACATGCATGTGCTTTTAATAAATCCATTTGCTCACTGTAGGATTTCTATCAATGGTAACAAAGTTACAAATGTAGTGAAGTTAAAATAATCCCTTTAATTTACAGATTTATTAGTATAGTCTTGGAACCAAGAACAAAGGAAAGTATTTTGCCTGGTTCACAAAACAAAACACTGTGTTAATGTAAATGTGGGCCCTCACAGGTTCAATGTGATAGCAGTTTCTGGAAATGCTTTTTCTAAGCATTTTACAAGTTCTGAGCAGTAACTCTAAATTTAAGATTGAAATGGTTCTCAAAAACCCAATAATTTAGTTCTCAAAATGCAATAGTTGAGTTGCAACTATTAAAGGGTACCAAGAAAATGAATTTAGAGGCTGAATATTAATTGTTTAAATAATTATTTTTAGGACATGCTGATAAAAATGATCTTGAATGGTTTTGTGGATGAGACTTTTTAAAGTCAAACAGGATAATCATAATGAATTGAAATTGAGTCAAATGTTCTTGAGTAGTATGATTCCAATGGAAGTGAAAAATATGACACATTTTAAGTTAATCTGTAAAATCTGTAAACATATATTATTTATCTACATTGAAGATGTCCTCCGAGGCAAAAACATAATGGAGTCTGGTGGCAGTTGTGAAGGCAGATGTTTCCTAATGGGCTGACACTAAGCACAATCATTACACGTGCAGTGAATTACACTATAATACATAGACTATCCCAGTCTGATCCTTTTGAATTACTCATAAACTAGCTCTTTTGAGTGCTTCATATGCTTCTGTCTTTATTTTGTAATTAAAAAACACATGCATGCTACAAGTGAGAAGCACATTTCATATTTCCGAATAATCCTAGGGGGAAAAAAACCACTCATTATCTTTTTCTAATCATTTCATTCTATCATGTTTTCCAATTTTCCTACCTTTGGGAAAGGTAAAAGGTGGGGAGGCTGAGAATCTATCCCATGCTTAGTTATTTACGTTATTATTTCATATTTTAGTAAGTTTTTATTTTAAGTATAGTTAACATACAGCATTATATTAATTCCATGTGTGCAATATAGTTATTCAACATTCTATATATTAATCAGTGCTCATTTTAATAAGTGTATTCTTTAATGCTCACCACCTACTGTACCCATCCCCCACTCTCTTCCCCTCTGGTTAACGATCAGTTTGTTCTCTATAGTTTCTTGGTTTTTGTTTTTTTTTTTTCCTTTACTTGTTTTGTTTGATTCTTAAATGTCTGAGTAAAATCATGTTATTTATCTTCCTCTGACTTAATTTGCTTATCATTATCTCTAGCTCCATCCATGTTGGAGCAGATGGCAAGATTTCACTCTTTTTTATGGCTGAATAATATCCCATTGTGTATGCCTCCCACATCTTTTTTGATCCATTCATCTATGGGTGGACACTTGGGCTGCTCCCATAATTTGGCTATTGTAAATAATGCTACAATAAACACAGGGATTCATGTATCCCTTTGAATTATTAGTTTTATATTTTGGGAGCAAATACCCAGTAGTGCAATTACTAGATTGTAATGTAGTTATGCTTTCAACAGTGTTCAGCAAAGTTTTCCACATTGGTTGCACCAGTCTGCATTTCACCAGTAGTGGATCAAGGCTTGATTTTCTCCGCATCCTCACCAGTACTTATTGTTTCCTGTCCTATGCTGAGTTCTTGACCATGACTCATATGCTGCCCACGATATATTCTCCTTTCTTATTTATAAGGTTCCTTACTGTGCGCTATTTATAAAAAACATGTGAATAAACACTTTCAGCCAATACTGTCAAAACCATGCATGTTGCTATATTCCTATGGCTAGATGACTATCAGAAAATGTGAACTGTGTGCTAAGACTAAATCAATAAGGAACCAAAAAAATAAAAACAAAAACAAAATCAAATGCCAACATCGGTGAAATTATTTACACCCGTGATGGGGAAAAATTAAATTTTGTTAAAATCAATTTTAACAGATTTTTCACTTATTCAATTAATTCCGTTAAAATAGTGAATAGCTTACCCAATTGATAGAGTTAATAGTCAATTAGATAAAATATTTGCTTAATAGCTACAGTTATGGGGCGCCTGGGTGGCTCAGTCAGCTAAGCATCTGATCTTGATTTCGGTTCAGGTCATGGTCTCACGGTTCATGGGTTCAAATCCCATATCAGGCTCTGCACTGACAGCATGGAGGCTGCTTGGGATTTTCTCTCTTTATTCCTCTCTCTCTCTCTCTCAAAATAAATAAATAATTTAAAAAATAGGTACAGTTTAATAGATATAATTCAAAAATTCTAGTATTTGTTTTCATTAATTTTATGACTACCATTTATCAGGTTCTAGTTTAGCCCTTTTAATACATTATCTTATGAAATTCCACTGCACTATTGCAAGGTATGCAGTGCCATTCCCATTTCACAAAAGAGTAAAGTGAGACCTAGGAAGAGAAGCTTGCCCAGGGACAGACAAGGAGCAAATTGCCGAGCTGTGGCTGAAGCCCTTGACTGTCTGGCTCCAAAGCTTTTGAAAAACAAAAAAAAAGTTCTTTTTGTGACATCTTGCATTCCTTTATATGTCATGTACGAGGATTACAAGAGCATAAGAGTCACATACCATGACAGCACTGCTTTTCCCCCGGACCCAGCACCTCTCTCACAGTCCGTCCCCAGCCCACCCCAACAGCAGCTGAAGATGGGACAACTGGAGGCAGAGATGGCTATGTGTGCGTGCACACACTTAAGTGTATCATGTATGTACTTCATCTCTAGGGGACTGTGATTTTTCCACCCTGACTCAAAACATTGTACATCAGAAAAAGAGTTGGGGGGTGCTGAGCCCTCTACTGTAAATTCTCCTCAAGGCTTAATCAAAGGCTTAGCCATCTCTTCCTAAGCCCAAGCTACACCCCCTTGGTGAATCTGCACTCCAAGCTACTCAAGTACTGTACTCTGAAGCAGGGCATTACCCCTGAACTCAACTCTTCTAAATGTACAAGCCATTTTAATAATTTCCAAGGAACTTGCAGAATCTCGGAGATCTATGACCGGATATGCTTTGAGACAAAACTCAAGGATGCCCCAAAACCTCAAGCAAGGTAAAAAGAAAAAAAGTAAGTACAATTAACAGAGACAGGGAAAGCATCCCGATTCTGTTGTTATACTTAATAGTTATGCTGGTCATTCCTGAAAGCGCAAATGGCCTGCCGACAGTTTTCTATTTGAATACCACTGCCTGTGCTGTAGAATGACCAGGGCCTCCGTGTCGGTTGTGCAAATCACAGGCTGTGTTTGTCTTCTGTTGATGCATTTAGGTATGTGTGTGTGTCAGGGTTTCCCCAGTCCATTGCTAAAATGAATCGTTATACGCTGATTAACGATTTTGCCATTCCTTACTGCTACCGAAGCCAGTAACAAGGACAGCAAAACAAGAACCAAAATATATGCTGCTCATTTGCCTCTATAAGCAAATACTCAGTGGTAGAAGCATGCTTTGCTCAAAGTTTACTCATTAAAAGAGAGGCTGGATGTGTAGAACTCATATTAATTACCCCCAAATGACTGTCTGAGGTTGAATAAAATATACGCTCATTAACATTCAACAGAACAGTGTTGCTCAGAGCAGAAAGGAGGGGAAAGATAGATTAAAGTTAGATGAGAACAAGTGTATTTTCAGTATTTGAGTTGAGTTTTTCAAAGATAAATTCCTCCTCTACCCCAAGCCAAATTCTGTTGATAAGCTAGGCATGAAAATGCAGACTTGAATGACAGATTCCTTGGGTTAGAATTCTAACTTTACTAGCTACATAACTTGAACAAATTACTTAAGATCTCTGTGGCTCAGTCTCTTCATCTGTAAAATAAACATAACGACACTGTCCAGGGCTGTTTTCATTATGAAATGACTTAAAACTCACATTCAGTATATCAACAGTGCCGAAGACAGAACTATTGCAGCACCAACTTAAAGAAGCACCCTATCACACTGGATGGAGGGCTCCCAGTCCTTATTTCTCAATAGTTTCACCTACATTTCATTGTGTTTTTCATTTCCAGGCCTGTTTTATTTATCTTTTTTACTGTGAAAGATTTTATTGTTACTGCTGTTCTTTTGAGAGCTGGAAAACATCCCTTTGGATCAAATAAAATAGCATAGTGGAAGCATTTTGAAAAGCATTAAGTTATATAAGCGTAAGGAAAAAGAATAGTAAAAAAGGAGACAAAGTACTCATGTCTTTTTAGCAAATAATTACTTTTACTAAGATAACAGAAAATATTATACCACCTGTTTGGCTAACCAAAAGAGAGTTTCTAAGCCACTGCTGGGTTATCTTCAAACAAACCATTTCTAGAAAAGAATTCTGCTATCTACCTTAATAAAAGATAAAAAAAATCTAGTTATCTTTACTCCCCATTTTCCAGTGAATAACTCATGATTTCAAAAAATCAGTTTAATTTAAATGCCATACTCTCTTTGCTAATGCTGATAACGCTGCTGACATATGGATGCATGCCAGGAAAGTTATCTGGAGTTTATTTTGCATTCTTTGAACAATCTGTTCATTTAGGTGACAATAGCTGATGATACCAGTTAAGAGACAAGGAAGGAGGTAAGAACTGTAACACAACACAAAGAGTAGAAGATAATTATTAAATATGACTAATGTCTACATGTGACCAATGTGCCATTGTGGCACCCAAACATAAGTGTGCATTTATCATAATCACTTCCTCTTATTTGGATATTAAGCTCACACAGTTGACATAAGCCTGTAGCTCCGATCTTCATCTGTTTGGGCTGCTATGACAAACTACCGTAGACTGGGTGGCTTATCAGTAACAGAAATTTATTTCCCACAGTCGCAGAGGCTGGGACCGTAAAGATCAAGGCACCGGCAGATTCATTATCTGGTGACAGCCTGCTCCTGGTTCATAGGTGGTCATCTTCTTGCTGTGTCCTCATAAGGTCACTAATAACATTCATGAGGGCTCTACTCTCATGACCTACCACCCCCCAAAAGCCCCGCCTCCCAAATCCATCACATTGAGCATTAGGTTTTAACTTTTGAAACCGAAAGGGACACCAAGTGGATACCGTAAGTCTGAAACATTCTTGTCATTGTTTACATGCTAGACCTTGTTTATTTGCTTGGCGTTTATTTACTATAGGTGTGTGTGTATGTGTGTGTGTATATGTGTGTGTGTGTGTGTGTGTGTGTGTATACCCATATACATATATGGGTACATATATATACTTCTTTCCATACCCCTTTTACCTTTCCCTAGTATGCTTCCTGTTGGAAACCTAGGAAATTTATGTTTTTCTGTTGCTAATAGACAAACATAAAATTACACTTAGAAAGTATTTCTTAACAACCTACACAATACACCATGACAATAGGACTTTACTGTATTAACATACCAAGATAGGACCTTATACTCTTAAATTTTGACAGTGTTATTTCATACACTCTACAGTTTCAGTTGTGCTAAGCAGTAACTCAGGGCTTCAGATCACTGAGATAATTAACACTTGAAAATGCTGTAATTCCTGCAGAGGCATCATTGCAGGCCTCACCTTTTCAGTCCTGCATGGTCTCTACCAGGAGATTCTGGGCAGTGGCTTCTGTACACATCCTCTCCTTCCCTTAAAAATTTCTTAAACACTTTCTTATCAGTGTTGCTGGCAAGTGTCCTATTTAAAGACAGATATCACATGTTTTCACTTATAGGTGAAACTTGACAAACTTAGGAAGACCATGGGGGAGAGGAAAGGGAAAAAATAGTTTCAAACAAAGGGAGGCAAACCATAAGAAACTCTTAAATACAGAGAACAAACTGAGGGTTGATAGGAGGGCAGGGGAGAAGGGAAAAATGGGTCATGGGCATTGAGGAGGACACTGGTTGGGATGAGAGCTGGGTGTTGTATATAAGCGATGAATCATGGGCATCTAGCCCCAAAAACCAAGAGCACGTTCTATATACACTGTATGTTAGCTAACTTGACAATAAATTATATTAAAAAATAAAAAATAAAAAATAAAAGGATGCTTGGGGATTAAAATAATACTAATAAAATTCTCTATGGATCAAAAATAAGTAAGTAAATAAATAAAGTCACAGAAAAGTCTTCCTGGGAAACCAACTTTTTGTAAGACGGTATATAGAGACAGTATGGAAGGAGAATAGGATGTTAAATTTCTTGCTTTCATTTCCTACAAATTTACATGGGTCTCCGAGTTTTAGTTTCTTTATCAAGTAAAATATCACCCAGTAGCAAATGTCTATTTCATAGGGCTATGGAGAAAGCTATAGGAAATCAAACATATAAGCCATAAAATATAATACAAGTATAAGAGATGGTTGTTTTCTTACTTCTCTTCCATTCCCCCCTCCCAGAAATATAGAGCCATTGTCACAAGGCTCTGCTGAAAAGATAAAGGTAACTGGATGAATACTTGGTTGAGATTATTAAATAAGACACCAAGAGCTTCTGGCTGAGAGCGTATGCTCCTCCAGGAGAGAAAGGGTAGATGATTCCATTCAGGAAAGACAAAGGGCAAGGTAAGACAGACAGGGGCTGTAGGGTTCTTCACGTTGTTCAAATCAGGTTTTACTCTTTTACTTGTTACTTCATCTTTTATTGAATAAATTTCATGTGTAACACTGCATAAGTTTAAGGTGTACAGCATGTTATCTTGATAAGTTTATATATTGTAATATGATTGCCAATCTAGTGATATTTATCATATTATCTAAATAAAACATTATTTTATATTCATTATACTTTGCATTAGACCTCTATGGTTTATTTACTATTTGTTATAAGTTCGTGCCATTAAACACCATCACTCCTTTCCTAACCCCTGGAAACCACTATTTTACTGTTTTTTTTTTTTTTAATAAGCTTACCTTTTATCAGATTGCACATGTAAGTGATATCATATGGTATTTGTCCTTCTGACTCACCTCACTTAGCATAATGTGCTCAAGATCCATCCTTGTCATTGTGAATGGAAAGATACCTTCTTTCTCGTGGCTGAATAGTATTTCATTGTATGTATGTCCTACGTCTTCTTTATTCATTCATATGATATGGACATTTGGTGGTTTCCCTATCTTGTCTCTTGTGACTAATGCTACAGTGAACATGAGAGTGCATATATCCCATTGAATTTTGTTTTCATTTCCTTTGTGTATATAGCCAGAGGTGTAATTGCTAGATCCTCTATTTTAAATGTTTTTAGGAACCTCCATATTGTTTTCCGTAGCGGATGAACTAATTTACGTTCCCACCAACAGTGTGTATGTGTTGCCTTTTCCCAACATTCTTACCAGCACCTCTTGCATCTTGTCTTGATACCACCATTCTAATAGGTATAAGGTAATATAGCTCGCTGTGATTTTAATGTGCATTTTGATGATGATTAGTAATGAACATCTTTTCATTTGTCTGTTGGCCATTTTTCATGTCAAAAATGTGTATCTTCCACACATTTTTAACTGAATTTTTTTTCTTATTGAGTTTACTGAGTTGTTTATATATTTTGTATATTAACCCATTATCAAATACATGGTTTGCAAAACTTTTCTCCCATTCTGTAAGTTATCTTTTCATTTTGTTACTTGCTTCTTTTGCAGTGAAGAAGGTTTTGAGTTTGATGTAGTCCTTTTTATTTTTTGCTTTTGTTTGTGCATTTTGCATCATTTATAATGTTTCATAATTACAGCACAATATTACTATCTATATTCATTATATTGTACATTAAGTCTCTATGGCTTATTTACTACTTGTTACAAGTTAAAATTGTTAAATAAAATTATTGCCAAGACCAGTATGGATGAGCTTCTTCTGTATGTTTTCTTTTAGGAGTCTTATGGTATAAAGTCCTATTACTAAGTCTCTGACCCTTTACAAGTTAACTTTTATGAGTGGTGTGAAACAGGAATCCAGTTTCATAGTTTTGAATGTGTTTCTCCAGTTTCTCCATCACAAACTACCTTTTCTCACTGGATATTTTTGCCTTCCTTGTCGAACATTAGTTAGCCAGATATGTTAGGGTTCAGTTCTGGGCACTCTATTCATTCTATTGGTTGATGTGTCCATTTCTGTGCCAGTAGCAAACTGATTTTATCACTATGGCTTTGGAGTATAGTTTGAAATCAAGAAGCATTATATTTTGAGCTCTTATTATCTCAAGATTGCATTGGCTATTTGGGATCTTTCATGGTTCCGAACAAATTTTAGGATTGTTTCTTCTATTTCTGTGAAGAATGCCTTTCGTATTTCCACAGGGATTGTGTTGAATATGTACATAGCTTTCAGTAGTATGGCCATTTTAACAATATTAATTCTTTTGATCCATTACATGAGGTGTCTTTCCATGTGTGTCTTTAACTTCTTTCAGCAAAATTTTGTAGTTTTCATTGTAAAGAACTAAATGTAATTCTGATAAAATTAGTTCCTAAGTATTTTATTATTTTTGATGCTACTGTTAATGAGATTTTATTTCCTCTTTATTAAATGTTTCATCATTAATATATGAAATGTGATTAATTCCTCTATGTAGGTTTTGTATCCTGCCACTTTACTGAATTCCCACAGTTGGTTTTTTTTAACTGATTCTTTGGGATTTTTTATATAGAGAATCCAATTATCAACAAATGATAATTTTGCTTCTTCCTTTCCAATCGGGATGCCTTTTATTTCTTTGTCTTGCCTAAATGCTCTAGCTAGGACTTCAATACTCTATTGAACAGGAATGGTGAGATTGGGCATTCTTGTCTTGTTCCTGATCTTAGAAGCAACATTTTCAATTTCTCTTCATTGAATATATGATTAGCTGTAAGTCTGTCAAATGTGGTTTTTATTACGTTGAGATATATTCCTTTTATAACCAGTATGAGATATATTCCTTTTATTATGTTGAGATATATACCTTTTATAACTTGTCAGGAAAGGATGTTGTATTTTGTCAAATGCTTTTTCTGCATTTTTTGAGATATGATTTTTATCTCTCATTTTACTGATGTGATTTATTACATTTATTGATTTGCATGTGTTAAACTATCCTTACATCCCAGGGATGAATCCCACTTGGTCATGGTGCATAATCCTTTTAATATGTCCTTAAATTCAGTTTGCTAATATTTTGTAGAGAATTTTTGCACCTATATCTATCATAGATGTTGGTCTATACTTTTCTTATGGGATCCTTATCTGGTTTTGATTTCAAAGTAATGCTGGCCTCATAGAATGAGTTTGGAAATGTTCCCTCTTGATATTTTCGAAGAGTGTAAGGAATATTGATGTTAATTCTTGTTTAAATGTTTGGTAGAATTTTCCAGTGAAGTCATCTGGTCCTCGAGTTTTCTATGTTAGGAGTTTTTTAAATTTATTGATTTGAAATCTACTCATTATTAGACTGTTCATATTTTCTTTTTCTTATTCAGTCTTGGTAGGTTGTATGTTTCTAGAAATGTATCCATATAATTTGTTGGCATATAATTGTTCATAGTAGTTTATTCTAATTCTGTGTATTGCTGTAATAACAGTTTTAATGTCTCATTTATTTCTAATTTTATTTGGGTCTTTTTTTCTTAGTCTAAATCAAGGCTCTTCGATTTTGTTTATTATTTCCAAGAATCATGTCTTAGTTTTGTTGATCCTTTCTACTGTTTCTCTAGACTCTATGTTATTTTTCAGCTCTGATCTTTATTATTTCCTTCCTTCTGCTAATTTTGTTCTTTTCCTAGTTCCTGTGAGTAGAAAGTCAGGTTATATAATTGAGATCTAATTGCTTAATATGTGTATTTATTGCTGTGAACTTTCCTCTCCAAAGCACTTCTGCTGAAACCTATGATATTTGATGTTGTGTTTTCATTTTCATTTGATTAGAGACCATTTCTATTCTTTTAATTTCTTGTTTGACCCAATGGTTGTTTAGAAGTTTGTGATGCAATTTCCACATATTTGTAGATCTGTTCAATTTCCTCTTCTTACTGATTTCTTTGTAGGTTACAGTCCTTTTTTCCCTGGCTCTCCTTAAAGTTCTTCATTGTTGACTTTTGACAGTTTTAATGTATCTTAGAGAAGATTTTTTACATTGAGATAATAAGTTTTCTATTAGCTTAATGTTCTTGAGTATCCCGTTCCTTCCCCACATTTGGGAAGCTCTTAGCTATTATTTCTTTAACTATGCTCTCCTCTCCCTTCTCCCTCTTTTCTCCTTCTGCATTACCTAGTATTCTCATGTTGGCTTTTCTAATGGAATGAGTTATTTCTCGTAGGGTTTCACTTTTATTTTTTTTAATGTTTATTTATTTTTTAGAGGGGGGAGGGGCAGAGAGAGAGGGATGTACAGAATCTGAACAGGCTCCAGGCTCTGAGCTATCAGCAGAGAGCCTGATGCGGGGCTCAAACTCAAGGACCATGAGACCATGACCCAAACTGAAGTTGGATGCTTAAACAACTGAGTCCCCCAGAAGTCCCAGAGTTTCTTCACTTTTAAAAAATATTAATTCTCTCTCTCCTCTCCTACCTGAGTCATTTCTTTATTTCTATCCTCAAGGTCACTAGCTCTTTCTTCTATATGATATGTTTTATTTCCACTGTGCTCTAATTCATCCTTCATCTCACTGACTTCTTCAGCTCCACCATTTGTTTGACTCTTAGAGAATTTCGATTTCTTTGCTCCTTCTGTTTATTAATTTTATTCCTAAGATCATTATACTTGAGTTCTCTTGTAGCTAGTTGAATTTCTTCATGAAAACTATTTTAAATTCTGTATCGCCAACTCTGGTGCCACCACCAACCCCACCACCACTTCCCTTGCTCCTCTGCCTGCTTCCTGATTCAATCTGCCCACTTTCTGGTACACAGGTGAATGGTTCTTGCAGGTGTCCTGCAGAGGCCTTCATTGTTGTTGTCATGATGGATGTCAAATTAGTTGTACATCAAACAGGACAGAAAATAGAAACAACTCACACTACCATAATTCTTATGTCACTCCTAGGGTCTTTTCTTAAGTAAAATTTAAGCTCACCAAAGTTATTTCCCATCCCAAATCAGAAAGCAGCAGCACAGATGTTCTCAAGTTTTCAGCAGGTGAAAGGATGGAGAAGCCACACAGAGAGGGCTACTCTTCATAAAGACATTAACAAGTGGAGCAGGCATTTTTCAAAAGTATGTTAAAGATGGAATCATATTAAATTCTACAAGTACACATCTATACAATAGCTGGAACAGTAAAAATGCAGGTGTTGAAAACTGTGTTTAGCACTAGACCTTTCAGAAACTGAAAATCCTCTGGTATGATAAAATGCATCTTGATACATGCTTACATTGAATGGGCAGAAAGCTTCTATATCTTTTAATTCTGACTGAAGTGTAGAGACTATTATCAAGTCCAAAGTTGAGGAGAGACAGAAATAGGTAGATAACATGAACTCCAGTTGACAGACAGAGATGACAGACTCATTAGAGAAGCACCTCTTAGAGAATGGGGTCTAACCAGCAGCCTATTTCTGCTACAAGTTATATATACTATAGTTGATGAGAGATAGAAATAGGTAGATAACTATATATACTGTAGTTGATGAGAGACAGAAATAAGTAGATAACATGAACTCCAGTTGACAGATAGAGATGACAGACTAATTAGATAAGGCAGCAGCACCTCTTACAGAATGGGGTCTAACCAGCATTCTATTTCTGCTACAAGTTATATATACTATGGAGAAAGTTGTTTCTTAACAAAACATTATACAGAATGGAATGGAATTTTATCTGTATCACTATCCAAAGAAAGGACCTTACACCCTTAAGTTTATGGAAAGGTCATTATCTATACCCTACAGCTTCACTTGTGCCAAGATGCATCAAAAAGGCAGACATTCTGGGTTGAATGCACAAGGATGGTCTGGTCACATCTTTGTTACCCAGAGTTCACATCTGGCTATAATACAGAGCCATGTTACAAAACTCTTTACTAAGTAGTCCATATGTTGTAGCTATCTGGTCCAGGTGAGAAACGAAATCCATAGCCTTAGCCTAAAAAGTGCAAAGTTATAACCAATTGCGCTAATGGCTCCAGCTACTAAAATTTAGCTAAGGAGCACCATGAGATTCTTCAGTCCTCAAAGGTTGTCATTTATAAATATTACAAGTTTATTTCTTCTCAAGTATTTATAATAAGCCTGATTTTTTCACTTTTCTTTTATCCATCTGCTATTTTAAATAATTTTTCACTTGAAAGGATCACATATTGTTATTATTTGGCTTTCTTAGGTATAATCAACCCTCTTTTGTCCATTTTTTTAAATAACTGTATGTACACACACAGACCACATACCTATATACTCACTGTATCATGGCAGAACTAAAATAAATATTTCAACAATCTTATAGCAAGAAGTTTTTCTGATCCCATCTTTCCTGAACACTTCTTTTCATCTGACAACCTGATTTCCGTTTATATTACATGGGATAGCTTCTTTCCCTTGATTCTCTTCCACTCACTGGCTTTATTATAATCTTTTTTAACTCAATATATGCAACAGAGTCATTTTATTATCAGGCAAAAATACTATTTCTCCACCTCTCCTTCCTTGGTACTTCTAGCTTAACTGATAGTATCCTTTATAGAAATGAACCTCACAAGAAGATTGAGGGAAGCCAAAAACCTTGTCAGAATACATATACTCTTGAAATTAGATTAAGAGGAAAACAATAAAATCTACTGGGTCTTTGTAATGATACAGCCAACAAACTTAGAGTTCTTCCAAGATTCTATTTGAAAAAATTTCATTTAAAAACTCTAGCCCCTTATGATCAGAAATGTAGAAGGGGAAGGGATTCTTCATTTTTACCTTTAAATTCTGTATTATTTTCAAAGAATCTTTCACATCCAGTGCAAAATGGAACATCTCTAAATCTAAGCTTAGTTTCTCAAATATCCAGATGGCTTTCAAGCAAAACATGGGGACCTAGGGACTTATTTTTATTATTTCAGAGACTTAATAAAAATTACTGATAGGATAGTCTGCTGAGGATAGGCAGACTAACTAGAAGTGTCACCGACTACAGTACTTTAACCTAACATCATTACTCACTTTCCCTCATGGTCATTAGAAACCTTTCACTGCTATTTTATGTGTCATAGATTTAACATAAAGAGGAGAAAAATGAATTATTACTTCATAATCTTTCTTGCTTTATAGATACCATTTCTCAACACATCATGCCATTCAAAAATAAATACTTACTTACTACTTTATTCATAGAAAACTTGGAAAAGGATGAGTCCCTGAGGGTCTGGTCATGTAGTCTTTGAAATTCCTCTAACTACACACATTTAAAACATGTCCCAGAAATCTCTTGGTTTGATCCCCAGACACATCAGACACAGACCTCCCTCAAACTCTTAAGATAATGTATTAATGTCTCCTTTTCCTATCCCTATGTAAACACTCTAGAGTTCAATATTCTGTAACAGTAACTACCTGTCAATAAAAACAAATTCACCTCTTAAAACTTCCAAGAAAAAAAGAGCAGTAATAGTATATGAATCAATATTCTGCTACTTCACCATATTCTACTGTACTCTGACTCAGCTACTTCTTTGTCTCCTATCTATATTAATAATCTATTCACTTCAAACCGCAACATATACTCTCTGGTATTTTATTTATTGTCCCTAATCAGTTCCTTTGATGAAATATATTTGCATTTCTGTCATTCTTCTCAACTACTTCATCATAAACTAAGGATATTTTGCCCATCAGTATCATAAATACCTTTTGCTAATCTATACTTGGTAATCAATTTATTTTTTCTCTAGGACTGATGGTATTTCTTCATTCTCAAAAGAAATTACACAGTAAGCAACTTCCATTTTGTACTTCTGAGTTTCCCCAAATTTCCCCTCAGAAGTTTTTTTTCTTTTTTTAGATTATTTATTTATTTTGAGAGAGAGGGAAAGAGAGAGAGAGAGCAAGTGGGGGAGGGGCAGAGAGAGAGAGGGAGAAAGAGAATCCCAAGCAGGACTTGCCCTGTCAAAGACCCCAAAGCGGGCCTCAATCCCACAAACCGTGAGATCATGACCTTACCCAAAATCAAGAGTTGGTCACTTAACCAACTGAGCCACCCAGGTGCCCCTCCCTTCCTAAGTTTTAATTTCTTGATTTTTATGACAATTTTCTGACCATGCCTACACATTGCCCTCATGAATATACACACAGCAGCGGCTGACCAAATAGGATTCCATAAAGTGTGAAGAATCCTAAAATTAAAAGAATGACACTACCAAAAACACCCTGCTCCCACTGAAACATCTGAGACACAGCCATGAGGGAGGGAGGGATGGGGAAAGGGAAGGAGGAGGAAAGGGAAGGAGGGATAAAGGAAGAAGGAAGAAAGAAAGAAAGAAAGAAGGAACCCAACTCTAAAGTTAGAATATGTTGATATCAAGAGAAAGCTATTCTTTCACACGAATCAGGAAAAAGGCAAAAGATTAATCCCAGAAGCTGGAAGCAGCCAGAGTGTAACTGTCTCATTTTATGACAGTTTTCATGTGGTTTTTAAAACGATAAAGCAAAATCTGAGATATGAACAAAATAACTAAACACAAAATGAATGATCAAATATTATGCACATCCTAAACCATAAACACTTAGTGGGGATTGTGAGAGCTATCAGTCAACTACTCAGAAGGTAGGAGAGGGGGATCTGGCACATGATTGGAGCTTACAGTCCTAGAACCAATGTGTTCAGGGATGAGTTAGTAGATGGTACACACTACACGGAGCTTGAAATTGGATTCATCAGGAATTAAGGAAAAATCACTAAGTGTCCCCTCAAAAAATTTATACAAAGGAACAGAAATGTGTCAGAAACATAGGTTAGATAGTATGAGACTAGTTATAAGCAACTGATTTGGTAGCTCTGATCATTTTAACGGTGGGTACTAGCTGGCAAGCCCAAAGGTGACCAGCCAGGAAGAAGTAGGATGATTCCGAGTGTTTCCAAAAGCTTTTGCATCAGGGCCATCACTGGCATGCAACCATCGAAGTCAGAAAGTCTCCAGCAGGCAAACCAGCCTTCACAGCACCACCAAAGTACATACTTTGGGAAGAGCTCTGTGTTGCCTAACCACGAGTCCTCACACCAGATACCCATGTCCTCCCACATACCAAAATCTTGTACCTCTTCACCAATTTAATGCTCAGGTCAGATCTTACCCACCTACAAATAAAACTAAAATCCTTGTCTGAAAATTCTTGTGCTTTAATTTCCACCCTCATGCTTTTTCCTTTCAGTGTTAAACTTTTCAACAATTCATGTAAGCCTGGCTTCATTTTAACACTAACACAGTCTCCCTGACTCCAATCAACAGCACTCAAACAGTTTTAAATCATGGCGTTTACTTCAATTTCTCTCCCGTTTGACCCTGGTTATTCAGCACCTTAAAATTTATTAAACCCTACTTTATTCTTTCTCCAAATATAACTTTCTGATTCACACTGTTCTCATCAGGAAACTCCTATTTCATCGCTTTACACTATACTTATGGAAAGAGACTTCTCTGATTCCCTGGCTCTGGTTCCTGACCTATTCCACTCCATTATTCACACATGGCTGCCAAAATAATTTTCCCCAACATTTTCCACTTCATCCCTTTAATCAAATATTACAAAGGTGATTTCTCTGGTTAAACCCAGCAAATTAAATACATGTGTTTATCTCCGTTATTTCCTGGAACCCCATTAAAATGAGAGTAAAGGCATTTCAAAAAATTTAACTAGCAAGGACCATGAAAACAGGAAGAAAAAAAGAACAGAGATGTCCACCAGGCTAGGGACACTGTGGAAAAGAGGGAGGAGTGACAACTGACATAACGGAGCACTGAATGTAAACACATAGGGTTGTGGGATATGGATGCCAGCCAGGACCTCAGAGTCTCCTTAACTTAACCACCAAGAAGCAGAAAAGGCAGGGATGGGTAATTGATTGGGTTGAAATAAGAGGACTATCTTAGTCTGTTGGACAGCTCTAACAAAAATTCCATAGACTCGGTAGCTTGAACAACATTTATTTCTCATAGTTCTGGAGGTTGCAAGTCAAATCAAGGCACTGGCAGTGTCTGTTGAGACCCAAGTTCCTAGTTCACACATGACCATCTTCTTCCTGTGTCCCCACATAGTGGAAAGGGCGAGGCAGCTCTCTGGGGGTCTTTCATAAAAGCACTAACCTCACTCATGAAGGGTCCACTATCATGACCTAACCATCTCCTAAAGGCCTCACCTCCTAGTACCATAACTTTGGGTGTTAGAATTTCAACATAGGAACTTGAGTGATATGGGGCACAAAAATCCAAAGCCTAACAACGACGTATTAAAAACCTACATAAGGAACTCCCTTGGCCACTTGTCCTCCTCCAACTAAGCCAACTGACAAGGTGAATGGATGTTGAGAAGCCAAAAACACAGCTCCATTATAGAAAACCCACTTTAAAAATAAATACGAGCCATTAGCAGTTTTAAATATATTACATCCATTAGAACAGAACAGGATCTTTATTATTATCTTCTCCAACACTTCCGTATAGGGATGAGGAAATTCAGGCCTATCTATGGAAGTGACTTGCTTAAGTCCACTGCCTAATCACTGACAAAACCGATATTTGAATATGGGCTCAACTCCCAACCCAGTGCTCTGCAAAGCCTTTGCAGCTATAAACTTTGAGATTGTAGCATGAGGGGAAAAAAATCATCAAATAATCGAGGAAAAAAAGGACAACAGCATAGGGTAAGAATGAATGAGTGTCTTTCCTGTAGCAGCGATTGGAAGTGATATTTTTAAATGATAGGCCTCAGGTCCTTGGATAGTCCTAGAGTTTAGAATAGCGTTTCATCGACTTAATTTGGCAAGAAAGAATATCAGTTCTCTCTGATGAGATTTAATATGTGAAAAGAAATTTGCTTTATCTTCTGAGCTAAAATAACTTCTAGCATTGAGGCTTGCCAGCCCCCTGCCACCATCCATCACCCACCAGGTCCCACCAGGTCCCACCAGTTTTCAGGTAAAGTGAATTTCCTACTGTAAAGTAACTCTGATTTATGAGCCATTCTCTCATGATTTTGTTAGGCTGAATCAACTTGCCAGAAACTGATTATGTTCATGGAATTGAATGCTTTGTTGTGTAAACCTAAGTAGCAGACAGCTAAACCTAACAGCAACTACAAGTGCTCTGAAATAGTTAGAAACCTCCCACACTGACCTCTCTCTCTCAATACCTACTGCATCAGGACTGAACTCTTTCCGGAAGTTCCAGGTACCTCTCTATTCCCAAGAAACCCTCTCTGAACAGACCCATTCATTTCCTGCCCTTATTCTACTGTTCCAGTAAGTTTGCTAAAGTTATTCTGCAATTCTCTTGAGGCTAAGTTCAAATTTTCAAGTAGCAGAGTCTGCTCATTCTAATTATTTATAGGACTTCCCTCCAGAGCTGGAAGCTTGGGGTCTAAACCTCAGCTTTGCCCCATACCTATTTGGACTAATCACTTCATCGACTCTCTGAGCCCAGTTTCCTCATCTATAAAATGAGAAAAATTTTATATACTAAGGGTGCATTTTAAAATTAATGAAATAATGAAAGTCAAAGTCCTCAGCAAAGGCACATCCCTAATAAATATTTGCTCCTACAGCTGCAAGTACAATATGTCAAAATGAGATGGTGAAAATTGCATAGAAATTGAAATTGGAAGCTAATTTCCAGAACAGACATGATTTACTGGGTAAAGGATTCAAAATAAGTAATTCAGCATCTCTAAACTTTACTCATTTCATTTGAAAATTCATTCGCTTAACAAATATTTATTGTGAGCCTTTTATGACCGAGACAGTATTCTAGAGTCTTGGGAGACAGTTATAAACAAACAAAAAAGGATCACTATCCTCACAGGATGGGAATGACCATAAAGCTAATCTCACAGCATTATTATGAAGATTGAGATGCTTAAAGACAGAAGTACTTTCCAAATAGAGTTGTGTTATCATTGCCCCTCATAAAACCATAAGATGGAGTGAATAGTACATAAAATTTCATCAATCCCCTTCTAGTGGTGAAGAAATGTAGACTTAGCTATGACATCTGCCACTGAGTTGATACAAAAATTTGAATCTCTTACCTACCACAGGATAATGGGGAGCACTGAGGAGTTTTAAAGATAATAAAACCAACTAAAATTGGTCTGCTTTACAGCCTTGAACATATTTTTACAACAATTCATAGCAACGTTTTTTTTACAGTAGTGAAAAGATGCAAACAACCCAAATGTCCAGCAACAGATAGATGAAAAAAACAAAATATTGGTATATACATAGAATGGAGTATCGTTCAACCTTAAAAAGGAATGAAATTCTGATACATGCATGTACAACATGGATAAAACTTGAAGACATTATGCTAAATAAAGTAAGCCAGACATGAAATGGTAAATACTGCATGACTACACTTATATGAGGTACCCCAGCTATTCAAATTCCGAGCCAGACAGTAGAACAGTGACTGCCAGGAGCTGGAGGGAAGGAGGATTTGAAAGTTACTGCTTAATGGGTACAGAGCTGCCATTTGAGACGATGAAAAAGTTGTAAAGATGAATAATGGTGATGTTTGCACAGCAGTGTGAATGTATTTAATCCCACTGAACTATACATGAAAATGGTTAAGATGGTAAATTTTATGTAATGTATATTTTGCTTCAGTGGAAAAAGGAAAGAAAAATTTTGCTGTTTCTTAGGATCACTGTACTCTAGCAATTTTAAACAATGTCGGCAAAATACTGCTTCCTCCCCCAAAATTCTTTCCTTTAAGTCCTTAAAATAATGCTGCAGTTAATGTGGAGATTTAACTAAATTAATAGATGTAGGTATATCAGCATATATATATATATATATATATATATATATATGTATATATACACACACACATACACATATGTATACATATGTATATCAGCACACACATATATATACACACATACACTTGTGTAATATTACTTAATATTCCATATTCCATATATAGCAAATACACATGTGTATGCTTATATGTGTATGCTTAAAATTAGTAAATTTTTTACTATCCTGTAATAAGCCTTGTATTCTACATGGAAGTTAATTTGGAAAAATCTCAGTTCTGTAATTTGCTTACAACATATGTGCACTCAGCTACCTGTGCTCATTTTAAGAGGAAGTTCATAGCAGTTAGGAATATCTGAACACACTTCAGGCATAGTTTGTGCCTCCAACCCTGTAGTACTAAGATTTCTGCATTTCAACATTAGTCGGTAAGTGTAAGCTTCAGTTATAGGCGTAGATTTGTTTCACTTCATTATTAGCACTAAACATGATGTACAAATATATGGGGTGGGGGGTGTTGAAAACGGTTTGCTCCAGACATCATAAATGTTAGATACAGCGAAGTCTTAATAAATGTCTAATGAATGAAGTGAATGAATAAACTCAAAATGCAGATAATAGTGTCAAAACATACCATCTAATCCTCATTTGAAATAAACAAATCATGTACTTTTGGAGCAAACTACTTTAAAATATTCAGAGAGATTCTATCAGAAGACAAGATCTTTGTAGCTGTAGGAATAGATGCCACACACAGAAACACCACAGGGAAGTAGCATTTGAATAATTTTTTTTCTTCCCCATAGTCAGGTAATACATATTTTGAAATATCACCTATGTTTATGAATTCTTCTGCATGTCTAGATACCAAGGTTCCAGTCTCATCCTGCTGGCAGAAATGATGTTTTAATACCAATTCTATTTCCCATCTTGGAGAAAAACAATAAAGCTACCTCTCCTGGAAAGCCTCAGGTCAATTCTTCCCCCTCTCAAAATACAGGAAAACTGGACAACCACAGATAGATCAAAGACTTCAGATCTCACACTACACAATCTCTTCATGCGTACACTCTACAAGACATGATGATCAATTAAAACAATCCAGAAAGGGAATGACTGTCTTTCATTTCATCTTCTTAAAGCACACAGTATATGAACTTCAATTGCTTTTTCTTCTTTATTGACACTATTGTGAAGGTGAGCTGTATACAGATCACACAACTGGTTTAATTAGTTCACTTTAACCAGTTATTATTTACCCATAGGAATAAGCTCAGACCAGATAACCTCTCTCTGGGGGGCCAAAACTAACACTGTGAGTTGAGTATAGTAACTTCCATATTATTACTCCCCCAGGAACTACAACTCTTTCATTCATAAAACAGTATGGACACTTATCTTAAACTGCTAGAGAGAAAACTGGTTGCCTCAAAACCCAGCCTTGCTGTGTCTGGTATTGATGAGAAGAACACCGTGTTAGGAAGTGTTTGTTTTTGGCCTGGGAGAGAATTTCTTCAGTTGGTAGCCCACTGTGTCCCAAACACTGAATTATGGAATGGTTTGTTTTGTTTGGATCTGTTTTATTCTCCAAGAAACACAAATGACACTTTTTTTAATGTAAAATTAAATGTACTCACAGTTCCTGTGGTGCAATTTAAATATGTTTTCAGTATTTCCTCCAGAAATTCACATAGAGTGTAAAATGATTTGCACAGCTTGAGTTTCTTTTTTTATTGACATAGAATTAACTCTGCTGACTTGATAAAACAAAACTAAATTAAGCCAGAATTACATTAATTTTGTCTTTAAAAAAAATAGCTGCTTCAGTTAAGATAGCCTTAGTGGAAATATCCATTCTATGCTTTATTTAACTCTATGGAGTTTTCTCTCTCATTTAAGTCTAAGTATTAAACTACTTCATTTGGATTTTTTGTTTACTAACTACTTTGGGAACACAAAGTGTGGCTGATACTTTGTTTTCTTTTAATAGAGTCAAACCTTCCAAAATACGAAGATCAATCAGACTGACTAGGCCAGAACCCACCTTAGAATCTTGCTCCATGGCTGAACCTCATATTACTAATCAGATTTTTCTCACTCACCATTCTAAGAGTATTTCATGAAAAAGGCAGGACATCCACCTGGCAGCCCCTTGGCCTCCATATCAGATACCCATTGCCACAGTGTTGGATAACCAACAATAGCAAAACTTCAGAGGCATAGGCAATTGTGTATTGTTCCTGAACACGAGGTGGCTGGCTGGGTCTGGGAGCTGCTGACCTAGGCTGGGCACATTCCCCTATCTTGGGATTATATAGAGGTCAACTCATCTATGCTGCCCTCTTTTGGGAAGAGAGGGTAACTCATCCCTGTTCTATCAGCCCTGTGTATTTATTAAGTTTCTATTGTTGTCTTAGCAAATCAACACAAACTTAACATCTTAAAACAATGCAAATTTACTATCTCAGGACTCTACAGTTCAGAAGTTAGGGTTATCTTAGCTGGGTTTTCTGCTCCAGATTCTACCGCACTGAAATTAAGCCGTCGGCTACCTAGGCTCTTAATGTGAGACTCTGGGATGAATCCACTTCAAAGCTCATTCAGGGGGCGCCTGGAGGCTCAGTCAGTTGAGTGGCCGACTTCGGCTCAGGTCATGGTCTTACAGTCTGAGTTCGAGCCCCGCATCGAGCTCCGTGCTGATGGCTCAGAGCCTGGAGCCTGCTTCGGATTCTGTGTCTTCCTCTCTCTCTGCCCTTCCCCTGCTCATGCTCTGTCTCTCTGTCTCTCAAAAATAAATAAACGTTAAAAAATTTTTTCAAAGAAAAAGCTCATTCAGGTTGTTGGCTGAATCTAGTTCATTATAACTGTAGAACTGAGGTCCCATTTCCTTGCTTGCTGTAGCTCCCAGAGGCTTTCCTATGGTCCTTACATGTGAGCCAATGACACGACAATGAACCCTTCTCACACTTGAAATCACTTTTATTTCTCCTGCTGCTGCATCAGTCTTTTGCCTCTTCTGCCTATCTTCTGATCCTAGCCTGGGAAAGTTCTCAGCTATTAGTTTGTGATTACATTGATCTAACCAAAAAATCAGGGATAATCTCCCTATCTTAAGGTCTGTAGCCCTAATTACATCTGAAAAATCCTTTGTCATGTATCCTAACATAACCACAGGTTCCAGAGATTAGAATATGGACATCCTTGAGGGTTGTTCTACCTATGGCACCTCAGAGTGCTGTCTTGCCATGGCAGAGAAGTGAGAGAAGGCAAGCCTACACAAAGTATTTTTTTTTAATATTCTCATATCTGTTTTTTGAATGTTTATTTACTTGAGAGAGAGAATCTGAAGTAGGCTCCAGGCTCTGAGCCATCAGCACAGAGCCTGACACAGGGCTCAAACTCATGAACTGAGAGATCATGGCCTGAGCTGGTTGGAAGCCCAACTGACTGAGCCACCCAGTGTCCCTCAAAGTACTTTTTAACAGTAAAATGGCCAAATCCATTTTGACAGTCGAGCCCAGTGTCAGAGGGGAGAACAATACACAGTTATATGACAAGGGATGTGGATGCAGCGAGGGTGAAGAATGGGGTCACGGCATCCTAAAGACAAAAGAAATATTTATTAAGAGTGGTGAGAGCATTAGGCACATTGACATAAACAAGAGTAAATGTCTTCACAACTGAGGTGGTCCCCAAGGCAGAATCACATGTATAATGGTCACCAGCCTTAACATACTATGAACAACTATTAGTCAAATATTTTATCTTGTTCCTCATTAATGCCAGGCATATAGCAGATATTCAAAATAAAAATAGCATTATGGCCAACATTCTATGATAGGAACTGTATGTACTAAGCAGCAAATAAGTGTTAATCCATAACAGTTCCATGATGTATGTGTATCTCCTATAAATATAATTTCAAAGATGATCAAACTAAGGCAAAACGATGTTATGAAATTTGCCTAAGGTTGTACAACTAATAAGTGTTAGAGCCAGGGTACAGACCCAGAAAGTAAGTAAATATTTGATAAAAAGGAAAATGCAATCAAGATTATCAAAATCCCTTGCAAGCATATGATGACTTTGTAGGAATTTCACACACAACAAATTTGTAATGACATTTTGATTTAAAAACAATTAACTGCAAATAAAAAGCTTAATTTCAAAAACTGAGTTCACCATTTTTAAGTACAATAAAGCATAGTCACTGCAAATTCAGGTTAACAATAGGTACAATATAGTACGACAACATTTTTAAAAGGTCATAGGCAAATGAGTGACTCGTTTCACCCGGAACATTTAATCTGTTTTAAATAAGAAAAGAAATCCTTTTTATGTGGTGAAGCAAAAACTGTGAGGATCTATTACTGTTAAAAAAAAATACTCTGACAACTGATATTTCATTCCTATGCCCTTGGGATTCTAGAATACCCCTGATGGCTGAATCTTCTCTATTATAAAAACAAAAACAAAACTTAAAATTCTTAAAACACTTACCCTAAAGGTTACAACCACTGGTTAATGGCCAAGCTGATGGATAACATCCATCAAGGATGGGTTCAATTAATCATCAATCATTTGTTGAATCCTTTCTATGAGCAAATCCTCTGACTGACAGTGAAATTTTAAGGGGTATAACTCCCCTCAAGACCACTACAATACATATTAGGAGCTCCAAATACACTATGGGGTACAGGGAAGTTTCTCAATAAATGGGTTTGTTGGATAAGACAAAAACACACAAAACGGGTAACAATACTAGAGCATCAGTGCAAGATGTGTGGAGGTGACTATAGCCAAAGGGTACTAGATGATCAAGGACACCATCACAGACAAGGTAGAGTGTGAACACAGACCTGAGGAAGGGCTAGAAAGGAAATAGGGTCTCCAAGGGTCCATTTAACGACAGGATTTGGAATTTTATCCTGAAAACAATGCCTAGCAAGACCTGTGTCACGTTTGTTCTTTATTCTTCATTCATTCATTTGAAACCTATTTACTGGTTATCAGGACTTATAAAGGTCTTGAGAATATAATGAAAACTCCAAGACTCAGCCCTCATGGAAAGTTTATTCTGGTAGAGACAGACAACATGCAAAGAAACGGACATATTAAATAATTACAGATGGTACTAAGTGCTATGCAGGAAACTGAGAGGACTGAGTAAGAGAGAATAACTCAACTGACAGGATTTTAGATGATGTGATTATCCAGGCCTAAATGAAATGGTCATAATGGGTGAATTCTGAAACATGGGAAGGAGTCAACCATGGGAAGAGTCAGGGTAAAAGTACTCCAAGCAAGAGAATACCAAGTGCAAAGGTCTGGAAGAGGGAGAGAACCAAGAGTGGTTTAAATACCATCTTGAGATGAATGTGGCCAGAGTACAGGGAGTGAAAAAGAGAGGGGTCACCAATGACACTAGAGAAGGGGTCAGGAGGCCGAACATGTCCCTTGCCCATTGAAAAAAATTGGGTTTTCTAAGCAAAAAATTAACATGATTTTGTTCATATTTTAAGATCTCTCAGTGCTATGTAGGGAATGAATTTGCACTGACCAGGAATGAAATTTGGGAGGTCAGGTGGTAGGTTTTGTGGTAATGAGAAATCACCATGATCCTGACCAAGATGATGACAGTAGACAGAGAAATGGATACATTTGAAATATACTTTAGTGATAGAATCAGTAATATTTATCAGAGAATCAGATGAACGGGAAGAAGGAAAGAGAAATGAGGAATTCTAAGAGGATGCCTAGATTTTTTTTTATTTGGACAGAGGTGAATGGTGGTACTAAAGAATTATGTAAGCAAAGCCAGAGTGGAAGAACAGCTGTGGCAGGAGGGATTTACTCTTTCAGGTTATATTGTGATATATAATATAGATTATATATTCTGATATATAATATATATGATATTATGTTATATTTAAGATACATAAGAATATGTATGAATATGCAAATCTCTAGCTCAGAGAAATCTAGTTTAGAGATCTAAATTTTGAGGTTATCCAATAGAGATGTCATTTAAACCTTGGAATTAGATGAAATCACCTTGGTTGAGAGTGGAAGGATGAAAAGTAACAAAGTCTCAAAGCCCACACAATACCAATATTTGGAGATCAGGCAGAGAAAGTGAAGGCAGCAAAGGAGACTGAACACTCAGGAAAAAAAAAAAAAAAAGAAGAAGAATGTCATGTCAAGAAGTTAAAATTTTCTTTAGAAATGGTGAGATTGACTCAAACATACTGAAAAAGACTGAGATTTGTAAAGATAAGTATCCGATGATTTTGGCATTGAGATTCTGGGTGATCTTGAAAAGGACAGTTTCCGTGCAGTGGTAGGGACTGAAGTCAGATTAAAAGCTATGTGGGAGGCGAAGACAGCGTGGACAACATATTTAAGTTTTATCACGGACAGGAACATGGCAATGGGCAGTGGTTATAGGAAAAAGAGGGGACAATTTTCTTTTTTTAAGTGTGTTAGGCTAGGACAGTGGTTCTCAGAATTTACCTTACAGAAGAACTACCTGATGGGCTTATTAAAAATTAAATTGTGGACCCAGAGTTTCTGATTCAGTAGGTTTGGGGTGGAACAGGAGAATGTGCATGTCTAACAAGTTCCCAGGTGATGATGATGATGCTGATTCAGGAACCATACTTTGAGAACCACTGCTCTTGGAATATGTGTTTGTGTTGCAGAAAATGGGCCTGAACAGAAAAAGACATGGGTGATGCTGGACAAGAAGAACTTCAGGAGTAATGTTTTTTTTTTTTTAATTTTTTTAACGTATATTTTATTTTTTGAGAGACATAGAGACAAGTGTGAGCAAGGGAAGGGCAGACAGAGAGGGAGACAAAGAATCTGAAACAGGCTCCAGGCTCTGAGCCATCAGCACAAAGCCTGACGCGGGGCTCGAACTCACAGACCGCGAGATCATGACCTGAGCTGAAGTCGGCCGCTTAACCGACTGAGCCACCCAGGCGCCCCAGGAGTAATGTTTTTGAAAATATGTGAAGGCCTGGGATCCAAAGAAAAATGTCTTTGATTGTAACAGGGACATTTCATCGTGGAAAAGGAAGAAAGGAGAAGAGGTTGGTGCTACCTCACCTTTTGTCCTCGCTCCCTGCACTCAGGGCCCCTTGGCACCTCTCTGTAGGCTCCCTCTGCTCCCAGATCTAGAAACAATCTGCAGCAGTCAGATGGGGTTTAAAAGCCTGATCTGGTTCGTCAAAGAGGGGACTCAGTGCGACACAGGTCAGTTACTTTCATTGATCACACTCCTTTGACCTTCTGCCCCCTTCCCTCCTCCCCACTTTGTCTCTGCTTTGGCACCTGTAGATCTGCCATGTTCCTTTAAACTAAGACTATATGTTTGCTCAGTGGAACCCTACAGATGGTGAAAACTTACTTTGGGGGTTGCTACTTTATGGCAAGAAGGAGTGGAGACCATGATGACTTGAACCAGAGCAACTCTGTTGTCATATAACACATACTGGGCTTCAGAATATTTCCTCCAAAGCAACAATAGAAGATTTAAAAGCTAGTGCCTTGTAGATGACTGTGAGTCTCTAAGTTCTAGCTGTCTTCTATAACGTGACTTTCTACTTTCTTTTCTTTTTTTTAACGTTTATGTTTATTATTGAGAGAGAAAGACAAAGCATGAGCATGGGAGGGGCAGAGAGAGGGGGAGACACGGAATCTAGGATAGCTCCAGGCTCTGAGCTGTCAGCACAGAGCCCAACGCGGGGCTCAAACCCACAAACTGCGAGATCATGACCTGAGCCAGAGTTGGATGCTTAACCGACTGAGCCACCCAGGCGCCCCTCTACCTTCTTAACCTGTCATAACTCAGTGCTCTAACACAGATAACCTTCCCTTCCACATTGCTCAGTGAGTCTACTCCTAAAACCTAGTTATATATTTGAGACTCTGCCTCCTGCTGCTATTCATAGTTACTGCTCTTAAATTCTTACACCTATGGTCTGCTGAACTGAAGAGACCTATATCTCTCTTGGTTGGGCCTTTTCAAAGCCAAGTGCTTGTCTCGATGAATGCCACATTCTATCATTACTCTTTCACACATAGGGTAAGTTTGTTTCTGGATATTTCCTCCTAGTGTTTTCTCAGCTACAGTGGATGAGCTTGGGTTAGGATGTCCACTTCTCTATTGGCTCCAACCACATTTAGCCCTTCATGTCATGCCGCATTAGGAGATGAGCCAGGAGGTAAATAATGGATGATTTGGGGCAGAGGTTAAATAGAAACCTCTTTGATTTAGGGAAACTTATTTTGTGACAATGGGCAAAAAGGACAAAGGTTAGGAGATGGAAAAGATGGCTATGGATGAGGCTAGAACAATCATCTAGGTGAGAAGTTAAAAAGCCCTAACCATCAAAGTGCAGAAGGAAAGAAAATAAAGAATTCATCAGGAGATGCATGAGTACAAGAATAGAAAGCTCTGTGGGAAACATTACTTCCCGGCACACAGGATGGTTGTACTTAACTGCCCTCAGAAGACTGATAGGATGTAGGCCTAAGATTCATTTCAACAAAAGTGTGGATAAAAATGATTTTGTAACTTTCAGGTTACAAACACTGAGAGCCTGCCATAGCTCTTCCATGTCCTTTCCGCCCTCATCAACCTGGAGGCATGGATTGTGTGCAGAAGCCATAGAAGCAACACAGCCTAAAACACTGATCCTCCAGCAGAATTGTCTCGAGGGTCACTCAGACATGCAATGCATATCGTGTTTTGTGCCAAACCACTTTCTGGGAAGGACGGAAGAACGGGGAAGAGAGAACTTCTGCGGCAGCATAACCCAGCCTAGGCTATAGAATACAGATTGTATCAAAAATTATTTTACTTCTTGCTTTTTATTATGCAGAGATTTCAGTATAACACAAAAATCTAGGTTCAATACAAAAAATGTTGAAAATGGGTTAACATTGTTTTAAAACACCTAATTTTAAACTGAAAAAATTAAATCCCACATTTTGAAGTTATCTACCCTATATAGTAATATTATTTATAAACAAAACAGCTATACTAACGATTTGCTGGAAATAACATCATTTTACCTTGACTGTTTTTTCAAACGTAATATTGTGTGTCAACTACAAAGTATGACCTAGAATGTGACACTACCCCTCCACCGCCAGTCACTTCCTTGCTCAATCATTGCTTATTTCTTCTCGGAAAGCTTGGTGCATATTTTTGTTTGGTTTTTGCATTGCCCTGGATAAAAGAAGACTCTATAAACACTGGATCTTCAAATACTACGTAGTATAAGTTTCCCTATTTTTCTTTATACATCTCTCATTTCTGATAAAGGCAGTCTTTAAGTATTTCCAGGATCGGACCTACTAATACCTAAGAAAGAGAAAGGAGAGAGCTTATTTTCATGTTTCCTTTCCTTTTCCAGATTCTTCAAACTAAAGTTCAAAGCTTGGCCTGGCAACTTGATAACAGATTTTGTCTTTCCCTTGAGCAGTTAGTGACCTGAGATCTTTTGAGCTTGAAAGAAGCCAAAGGTTCGGATCCTTTCCTGAGGCTAATTGTCTTTCAAGTTAAATCTGGCAACAAACACTTTATTAAAATCCTTATGTGTGAAGAACAATAAATTATTGTTATTATTGCTAGACAATAAATAACTATGGGACACACACATGAAAATCCTTATTTATATTCTTCAAAGCATCTTGACCATATATTTCCCCGAAAACTTTCTATTTCTCTCCAGGTAATGGTTAAATGGCTTTCTGTTGCAGTATTTTATATGGCTGGTATTTCAAGCACTAAAAATGCTTGGCATTGTATATTAGAATTATTTCTAAAAATTATCAAGACATTGTGGAGTGACAAAATATTCAAAATAACAATGCAGTTTATCTGCAGAGATGAGGACAATCCCTCAAGTAAAATGTTGGAATAAAACTGGGAAAATGCAACATAAAATTTATTTTGATGAAAAATGCAAGTGTCTTTAAAATAAATTACTAATGTTTTAAAGTGTGTGTATTTTAAATCATAAGACTCACTGAAAATTTAGGAGATAAAATTGCTTGGCTTACAGCTAGAGAATTACTTATGAAAAGAAATTGAGACAATTGTATCATATGCACATGGACTCAGACCTTAGTTAACAACCACCTGTTTATAGCATTCATTCATTTTTATGTAACAGTCATTCTTGATGTGATATAAAAGTATCACGGAATTGTATTTGACATCTTTATGACTGAGTCGGCTGTGTATGGTCTGATAAGAATTCTGAAATTCCCTATTGTTCAAGCAACCCTTCGTTATTCCCATGAGGATTACAATCTGTAATGAGTAATTATGACACTGATGTAGTCAAACCCTGTTTACATATAATATCAGCTTGGAGGGCACAGAAGTTGCTCCTCAATGCAGAAACCCCTGAGGGTTGTATTCATTTGGTTAGAGCTTTCCAAATAAAAAGACAGCCCCATAGACTTAGACTCCATTAGACATTAGTATGTTGAGGTATACATACATGAACTTCAGGCTGGATTGGTTCTGAGATTAGTCAAGATATGGATAGGGTCACCAAAATGGTAAGTAGTGAATAAAGTAAAGAACCACCTGAGGGCGCCTGGGTGGCTCAGTGGGTTAAGCATCCAGCTCTTGATTTCCGCTCAGGTCATGATCTTGCAGTCCATGAGATGGAGCCCTACATCAGCCTCTGTGCTGATGGTGTGGTGTCTCCTTGGGGTTGTCTCTCTCCCTCTCTATCTCCCCTTCCCCCACTCGCATTGTCTCTCTCTCAAAATAAATAAAGAAACATTAAAAAAATTTTAAGGGAGAGTAGGTGATGGGCACAGAGGAGGGCACTTGTTGCGATGAGCACTGGGTGTTGTATGCAACCAATTTGACAATAAATTATTAAAAACAAAAAAGAAACAATGGATAGATACATGACTGGATAAAGGATATATAAACAATTCTTCCTGAATAATAAGTATTTAATAAACATTTGTCAAATGAAAAAGAATAAAAATAAATTTAAAAAAATTAAAAAAAAAAAGAATCACCTGAAGTATGTTGAACCATGGTCACATCCTTGATATTCAAAATGTGGTCTTTGGGGGCGCCTGGGTGGCTCAGTCAGTTAAGTGGCTGACTTCAGCTCAGGTCATGATCTCACGGTCTATGAGTTGGAGCCCCGGGTTGGGCTCTGTGCTGACGGCTCAGAGCCTGGAACCTGCTTCAGATTCTGTGTCTTTCTCTCTCTGCCCTTCTCTTGCTCATGCTTTGTCTCTATGTCTCTCAAAAATAAAATAAAAATGCTAAAGAAAAAAAAATTTTTTTAAATGTGGTCTTTGAACACCAGGATTATCATCAACCAGGAGCATATGAGAAATCCAAAGTCTGAGGTCCCACCCTAGACCTCTAGAATCAAACTACCTTCTTATTAAGATTCCACGGTGATTCTTTGACACATTAACATTTGCGCAGCACTTGCTTGTACAAAATTAACCTTTAGGATTAAGGCCTAAAAGAAATCATGTTGAGGCCAGCATTACCCTGATACCAAAACCAGATAAAGACTCCACTGGAAAAGAGAACTATAGGCCCATATCCTGATGATCACGGATGGAAAATTTCTCAATAAAATATGAGCAAACTAAATCCAACAGTATATTCAAAGAATTATTCACCACGATCAAGTGGGATTTATTCCTGAGCTGCCAGGGTGGTTCAATATTTGCAAATCGATCAACATGATATATCACATTAATAAAGGAAAGGATAAGAACCACATGATCCTTTCAATAGATGCATAAAAACCATTGGACAAAGTACAACATCCACTGATGATAAAACCATCAACAAAGTAGGGATTGAGGGAGCATACCTCAACATAATAAAGGCCATATACAAAAAACTCACAGCTACTACCATTCTCAGTGAGGAAACTGAGAGATTTTCCCCTAAAGTCAGGAACAAGATAGGGATGTCCACTCTCACCACAGTTTTTTGTTTTTTGTTTTTAACGTAGCAATGGAAGTCCTAGACACAGCAATCAAACAACAAAAAGAAATACAAGTCATCCAAATCAGCAAGAAATCTAACTTTCACTATTTGCAGATGACATGATTCTCTATGCAGAAAACCCAAAAGACTGAACCAAAACATTTCTAGTACTGATACACAAATTCATTAAAGTCACAGGATACAAAATCAACAGAAATTCATTGTCTCTCTATACACCAATACTGAAGCAGCTGAAACAGAAATCCAAGAACAAATCCCATTTACAATTGCACTCAAAACCATAAGATACCTGGAAATAAACCTAATCAAAGAGGTAAAAGATCTATACTCTGAATCAAACTATAAAACATTAATGAAAGAAATGAAAGAGGACGCAAAGAAACAGAAAGATGTTCCATGCTCATGGATTGGAAGAACAAATATTATTAAAATTTCGATACTACCCAACGCAATCTACAGATTTACTGCAATCCCTATCAAAGTACCAAAAGCATTTTTCACAAAGCTGGAACAAACAGTCCTAAAATTTGTATGGAACCACAAAAGACCCCCAGCTAGCCAAAGAAACCTTGAAAAAGAAAAGCACGTCTAGAGGGTTAACAATCCTGGACATAGAGTTATATTACAAAGCTGTACTGATTAAGACAGTAGGGAACTGACACAATAATAGACACACAGATCAACAGAACAGAGAAAAAAACCCAGAAATGAACCCACAAATATATGGTCAATCAATGTTTAAAAAAGCAGGAAAAAATATTCAATAGAAAAAAGCCTCTTCAACATATGGGTCTGGGAAAACTGGACAGCAACATGCAGTAAAATGAAAGTGGACCACTTTCTTACACCATACACAAAAATAAACTAAAATCAACTGAAGACATAGACGTGAGAGGTGAAACCATTAAAATCCTAGAGGAGAACATTAGCAGTAACCTCTTTGACATTGGCCATATCAGCTTCTTTCTAGATATGTCTCCTGAAAGGGAAACAAAAGCAAAAATAAACTATTGGGACTTTAGTTTATAAAACTTTATAAAAATGCTCTATGCAGGAAACAATTAACAAAATTAAAAGGCAACCTACGGAATGAGAGAAAATATCTGAAAAATGACAGATCTGATAAAGTGTTAGTATCTAAAATATATAAAGAACTTACAAAATTCAACACCCAAAAAATAAATAATCCAGTTAAAAAATGGGTAAAAGAAATGAATAGACACTTTCCAAAGAAGATATACAGATGGCCAATAGACACATGAAAAGATGCTCAACATCACTCATCATCAGGGAAATGCAAATCAAAACTACAATGAAATATCACCTCACATCTGTCAGAATGGCTAAACTCAACATTACAAGAAATGAGTGTTGGCGGGCATGCAGACAAAGGGAATGCAAGCTGTTGTAGCCACTCTGGAAAACAGTGTGGAGATTCCTTAAAAAGTTAAAAGTAGAGATGTTTTGGTAACTAAATAAGTTTATTGTCTGACACTTTTTTTTTAAGTTTTTTTAACGTTTATTTATTTTTGAGAGACATAGAGACAGAGTATGAATAGGGGAAGGGCAGAGAGAGAGGGAGGTACAGAATCTGAAGCAGGCTCCAGGCTCTGAGCCGTCAGTACAGAGCCCGATGAGGGGCTCAAACTCATAGACTGTGAGATCATGACCTGAGCCGAAGTTGGCCTCCCAACCAACTGAGCCACCCAGGCGCGCCTTTCTGTTTTAAGTTTATTTTGAGCGAGTGCACCTGAGTGGGAGAATGGCAGAGAAAGGGGGGGGGGAGGGGAGGGAGAGAGAGAGAGAGAGAGAGAGAGAGAGAGAATCCCAAGCAGACTCTGCACTGTCAACACAGAGCTCCATGTGGGGCTCGAACTCACAAAATGTGACATCATGATCTGAGTCGAACTTGAATGCCTTAGGGACTAAGCCACCCAGGCAAACCAGTGTCTGATTCTTGATGTCAGCTTGGGTCATGATCTCTCAGTTGTGACATGAGCCTCACATTGGGCTCTCTGCTGAGCATGGAGCCTGCTTGAAATTCTTTCTCTAACTCTTTTTCTGCCCTCCCCCACTCTTGCTCTCTCAAAATAAATAAACTTTAAATAAAGTTAAGGGGCACCTGGGTGGCTCAGTCAGGTAAGCAGCAGACTCTTGATCCACTCAGGTCATGATCTCATGGTTTGTGAGATTGAGCCCTGCGTTGGACTCTGTGCTGACAGTGAGGAGCCTGCTTGTGATTCTCTCCCTCTCCCCCTCTGCCCTTCCTCTGCTTTCTCTCTCAAAATAAATAAACTTAAAAAAAAGTTAAAGAATTATCCTACCACCCAGCAATTAGACTACTAGGTATTTCCCCAAAGAATACAAAAATACTCATTGGAAGTGATGCATGCACTCCAATGTTTATAGCACTATTATCAACAAGATCCAAACTATGTCCATCAACTGATGAACGGTGAATGGATAAAGAAGATCTTGTACACACACACACACACACACACACACACACACACTGACATATTTTTCAGCCATAAAAAAGAAGGAAATCTTGCCATTTGCAATGATGTGACGGAATTAGAGAGTATTATGCTAAGCAAAAATAAGTCAGAAAGAAATACCATTTGATTTCACTCATATGTGGAATTTAAGAAACAAATGATCATGGGGGTGGAGGGAGGGCAGGAAGAGAGGAAAACCAAGGAAGAGACTTTTAAGTGTAGAGAACAAACTGAAGGTCACCAGAGGAGAAGAGGGTGGGGGGAGGGGTGAAATAGGTGATGAGGATTAAGGAGTGTACTTGTTGAGATGATCACTGGGTGTTGTATGCAAGTGTTGAACCACTAAATTATATACTTGAAACTAATATTACACTGTATATTAAGTAATTGTAATTTAAATAATTTAAAAATTAATTTTAAAAAATTAAAAATTAATTTAAAAAATAATTTAAAAAAATAAACCAAATGTAAAATGGTCCTTTTTTCATTTTCTGAAGGAGTTTGTGAATGACTGTATTATTTCTTTAGTATGTAATTAGTAGTAAAACCATCTGGACTGTAAAAAAAAAAAAAAAAAAAAGAAAGAAATCATGCTGCATTTGAAAGAAACTTTAGACCAAGTAAGAATTGATGGCTCTAATTCAGTATTTGTTTCAGTTATTGTTATATTCCTGTTGATAAGATAATTTACTTAAACTTCCATTAATATCCCTCGACCTTTTATGCTGTGATAAGGTGGGTGCTGATGAAGTTACTTGTCTTTGTGCATGAATTAGTTGTGGATAATGAAATTAAATATGTAATATAAGTGGAGAAGAGAGTCTATCAATATTATTACAGTCCTATGTCCCTTCCATGTTCTGTGCTAACACCTTTTTTACTCATTCATTTACTTATTCAGCTTATTTTATTGATCATGTAGTCTGTGCCTAGCATTGGACTTGGCATTGGGAACAGAGAAGAAGAATACATTCCTCTGCAATATCTAACATCCTTCTCTAAATGTTTAATACAAAAAAAAAAAAAAAAACAGTGGATAGTTTTCTAGGTTGAGGATGATAACAGAAGGAAGGGAGCCTCTGAAGATCCTATTACTAGATGGGTTATTTTTGTCTTGTAAAATGCTAGGCCATATATTTATTTTTATTTTAACTGAGCAACTGGAGTAGTACCTACAGTGTTTTCTCTCCCTTTGGTTCACCATGTTGTTAACTAGATGACATGATCCTCAAAGCGGCTGAGGGTCCCTCTTCGTTTGCCCTAATTGTTAGCACAGCATCTGACTCAGTGAGTACCTTTGATTGATGATCTGATTTGACTTCTCCTGAAGAGAGTGCCAGAAACCTGCCTTTGGCATGAATCAATATTGACCACCCTGATGTTAGACATTCTAGTCTAAGTAACCACTTGAACAGTAACTTTGTGGCTAGTGTCACTGTCCTGACAGTGTCTATGACTTCTTGTACCTAGATGGTAGTTAACACTAACAAGAGAACAGCGATGGCAGCAGTAGCTACCGTTAATTGAGCAAGCTGTAGCGTGCAGTACTGTATTATTTTGAACATATGTTCTTTAATCTTCGTAATAACCTTATGACCTTTTTTATGATTTAAGACATAATGCAATTTTATGGAGTCTGTTAAACTTTCACATCATCGTTTACAACTGAGGCTAAGAGTTTAAATTATTTGCATATTATCATAAAACTGTTAAAGGGCAGTGTTATCATTTGATCCCAGCTTCTTCTGGCTCCTAATATCATTCTAATTTACTGTGCGCATCAAAATTAATACCAACAGTGATGAGGACCACTTGTACTTTTGTACATTTATTTCCCAAAATTATCAGTATTGTATTGTATTTAGCAGTAGGGAGAGAGAACCCACTTCCCTCAGAGGTGCCAGGATTTTGAGAAAAACTTCTCCCCTTGTACCGAGCAGCTAACATGTATTAGGAGTATGTCAGGAAGCATGGTTTCAACAACATGTTTTCCAGGACTATGTTTTATATCCATTTATTATGTTCATCTAACAAGCAAATTTTGAGAATGCATCTGCCAGATGTGGCCCTAGGCACCAGAACACCAGGATGAACAAGATTCAATTCCGATGCTCAAGTTACTCAACCTATTAGAGAAATATCCTATGATCCTATGACCTTACAGTCTTTACTAGGTGGGTCTTACAGAAAGCATTTCCTGACACAACCCTCCCCCCACCAAGATACATGAATGTGAAACTCAGGAAAGAAGTCAGACCCGGGAACCATCGCAGTATAGATAACTACTTAAAGCCATGAGACAAGAGAAGATCATACAGTAAAGAAGGGGAGGATTGGGTCTGAGCTCTGGATCACTGCTTTGAAAAACAAACAAACAAACAAACCCAAAAGTCCTCAGTGCAGTGCTTAATAGCAAGGGATGTGATGTTAGAGACACTAGCATTTGAAACACATCTCAGCCAGCAGGTAACTTGGGCTAGTTGCAGCGCTTTAAGAACCTCCGCTTTCTCTTGTGTAAGTTAAGATTAAGGTACCCACCTTCCAGAGAGGGTGTGAGCAGTAAAAAGGCTAATTTAAACAAAGTCCCCGGCTTGTAATGGCAGGCTATAGAGTATATTGTCGGAAGCAAAGACAACTGGGACGGAAACTGAACTCTGCTACCAACTAACACTGTGAGATTTGGCAAGCTCTTCTTCTCTCTGTGCCTCCCTCTCTTATCTACAATATGGGAAAAATAATGATGCACGCCTGTTTTCACGAAGATGGAATTAATTCACAAAAAGCATTTAGAACTGTAACCAGCAAGTAACAAGAGCCAGGTAAGGGTTAGTACTGTTAGTTAACAAGAGCTGTTATTATCTGCTCAAGAGGCTACATTCTAACTCTAAGGGTTTCTGCAATAAAGAAACATACTGGAGAAAAACCCACAAGGGAAATCAAACTGAGCTAACTAAGCAAGCTCTTTGCTTGAAGCAGAAACAAATGGGTGCTGGAAAGCTTTGGAAACTTTAATCGGACTCAAAAAGGAAGAGCAAATCAAGCAGAATTCAATAAGGCAAAGTTCTGCCAGGATAAGCTGAGTCTCAGAGAGAACAGGCTTTAGAGGGCACTGAACAAAAGAAATTGAGTTTTGGGCATTGAGCCACAGTTTGAGTGATTCAGCACGGAAGCAGGCCCTGATGTCAGAGGTTTACATTATTAGGGCGAAAGATTTTACTTTAAAAAGTCCTCTGTACCCATTATCCATAGATTATACTTGGTTTAATTCTAACCTAATAAGTGGTGGGCATTCACTCCGTAAATCCCCCCCTAATTTCCCTGAGTAATTACTCTAAGTGAACTGCCTTTTCTGTAAATACTTATCATTCATGGAGTCTGCTGTTTTCTCTGTGGCTCACCAACATTTTGAGGGGTCAATGGGTCTACTGCAGTCACTCAAAGGGAAAATGTGAAAAGCACCTGAAGATTAATGGATTACGAAATTTTGAGCACAAACTCCATTTGGCATTGCACATATATCAGCTTACAGAACAGCATAAAAGAAAATAAGAACCCAGCTCCTACTCACATTTCAAAGGTCCTATTGAGTCAAAGATTATAAAAATGAAAAGGTTTTTTTGTCGTTGTCATTGTTTGCCTATGTGCATACCTTTCTCCCAAGGCATTATTTCAACAAACTTATTCCCTTTCTGTTCCTTGCCACCTGGAAAATTCCCACTCCTCTTCAGTACCCAAATGTCACCTATTGGATTATGCTTTTCACTCTCCCCAAACCGAAACAGTTGTCTTCTTTTCTAGACTGCCTTCAGAATCCATACTTTCTCTCTTACTACACACAATGCCATGTTGTGTCTGTTTACCTGGAAATTCCTACTACTAAATCTGAAGTAATTTCCTTCAGAAACCAAGAGTGTCTTGCTTTATCTTTGATGCCTGTCAGGACACTAATGTGCCCTGCCAAACCTGTAATCATGGATCAAGAGAAGCTATGGTCTTGCTGTCCGTTGGAATTCACCCAGGGCCACAGGGAGAAGATAGGATTCATCATGTTAAGAAGTTTGGCTTTGATGTCAGAATCTACAGACTATAGTTGAGCCTTCAGCAGTCTAATGTCCCATTGTTCCTGCAAAAGCCCCAGTTTCTCTTAAATACATCTCAAGTCCCTCTTCTCTGATCAAGGGCGTATGGTTCCAAGGTGTAGAAAAAATTTGCCTCTGTTTTTCCCAGTGTCAAACTATCCATTATCCCTCTCATCTGTTTTACTAACTCTCCTCCTCTTTCCAGTCATTTCTCAATTCAGTACACGTTTGTAGAATGTAAAAATAATCAAAAGAACTTAGGAAAGCTTAAGGCCCATGCCATATTCATATCAATTATCTAGAACCATAGAAAAAGATGTTGTGAGGGGATAGGGAGGAATGGGGAGGGAACGCTAATAGGAACAAGGTTCCTTTTTGTGGGTGTTGAAAATGTTCTAAGTTTAGATTATGACCATGGTTTCACAACTCTATAAGTACACTAAAAAAAACCCACTGAATTCTACACTAGATAGGTGAGTTTTATGGTAGGTAAATTGTATCTCAAGAAAACTTTTAATTTTTTATTTTTTAACGATTTTATTTAGTTTTGAGAGACATAGAGACAGAGTGTGAGCAGGGGAAGGGCAGAGAGAGAGGGAGACACAGAATCCGAAGCAGGTTCCAGGCTCTGAGCCATCAGCACAGAGCCCGACACGGGGCTTGAACTCACAGACCATGAGATCATGACCTGAGCTGAAGTCGGTCACTTAACCAACTGAGCCACCCAGGTGCCCCTCAAGAAAACTTTAAAAATACACTCTTCTCAGCAAATAAATAAAACTCCAAATTAAAAATTAAAAACGTTTCGATATTGCCAGAATTATATGTTCTGTTTTTAAGCAAAAATCACCATTATGTCTTCAAAAAACTAAAAATGCATAGTGTCACTTGGAAAAATATTTAAAATACTAAAACACAATGCAAATGTAATTTTGGAAATGCATATATTCTACCAAATGTTTCCTTTCTATAATTCATATAAATTACATGATAATTTATAGGGTATAGTGTAAAATATATAAAATTTTTCTTCAGTGTCAAATATTCTTAGCATACACAATTAATTATGATTTAGAATTTTAGACAAGGGATTAGAACTGCCCTAATACTGTAGCTACTTGGCACATGTGGCACTTATATTTACATTAAAGTAATTAATACTAAATATAATTTAAAAATTCAGTTCCTCAATCCCATTAGCCACATATCAAGTGCCCAATAGCCACATGTGGCCAGTGGCTACAATATTACACAGCAGAGATAAGGGATCATTTCCATCATCACATAAAGTTCTTGTACGGCACTGTTCAAGAAATTCACTTTCAGTCTTAAGAGGTACATAAGACTATTCCACTTTTGGACTCATTCTTTTTTAAATTCTTTTTGAAGTATTTTATTTATTATTTATATTTATCGACTACATATAAAAATCTCATCTGAATGCAGAAAAACACTATTTCTGGTGATGACTATTATAATCATCTGTCAAAGAATTGTTTCTCCTAAACCTGTTAGTTTTCAGAATTGAAGTGTTTAAGGTGATTCCAGGTGTTGCCTAGTGACCCTGACAGTCTTCTAGTCTCTGAGATAATTGCTGGCCATTGCAGTAAAATAATTCCCACTCTATTTCAAAATGCTTAGGAGAATCTATCCCTTCCAGTGGCTTGGAAAATAAAAATCAACAGAGATCATTAGGGAAGAAAATAAGAACACATTAGGGACTGGAGACAAAAAAGCTGAAAACGATGAAAACATCACTGATTCCAACTATAACTTCAGGGGATTGGGGATCTATGGAATTGGGGATCATGGCGTATTTTTTTAGTAAGTGAAGAATGGGTAGTCTATTGGCTTCTGTTGAATATCAGAGGGACTTTCCAAAATAACCAGTGAGTTACATCATACCTATAAAATGCTTTGATCACTTGAGCGAAGTAGCAAAATTTGGGTTTCATCCATTCTTCCGACTTTCCTAATTGTTCCTGATCAGTTAGTCCCAGAGGCTGTCTAGTCCTTTGACAGACATACACAATGCACCATGCTAATAGCAGAAAGCCCATCGCCTAGTTATTTCAAGACTGGTTGAAGGAAATCTCTACCCAGGCCTAAATTCCCATGTCTACCTCCCTTTCATGATTCATGATACTGTGACTATAGCTCAGCTTTATGACATTACCATTGGTCTTTATTTTTAAGCCATAAATATGAAAACAGTTTACTTGATTATTAACGTTTCTTCCTTATAAAGGAGTTAATATTCCAAAGCACTTAGAGCAATGATTGTCTCATGGTGAGACTCCAGGTAAGATAGATAGATAGATAGATAGATAGATAGATAGATGGAAGGAAGGAAGGAAGGAAGGAAGGAAGGAAGGAAGGAAGGAAGGAAGGAAGGAAGGAAGAAAGAAAAAAAGAAAAAAAGAAAGAAAGAAAGAAAGAAAGAAAGAAAGAGAAGAAAGAGAAGAAAGAGAAGAAAGAAAAGAAAGAAAAGAAAGAAAGAAAGAAAGAAAGAAAGAAAGAAAGAAAGAAAGAAAGAAAGAAAGTCCTTTACTTTTCCTTGTGAATGACTGTAAGCTGTGGAATACTGTGACCCTATCCCAATCCAAGAGTTTTCCAGCACTCCCTTTTTTGTCTTTCCCCAATAGGGCAGAATTAAGGGTATTAATGTTTCTCATAGAGATCTAAGTAGATCCATTTCCTACCAACCCTTTCTCTCCACCCCAACCTCACAGAGCAACGTGTCATCTTATGATTGAACAATGAGTATGAACTAGATATCTCTGATATTTATATACTTATGAAAAATTAGAATCATTATTATGAATAAAGTTACTTTATTACTCTATCCCATCATCGACTAATGATGATGCAACTATTCAGCTGACAACATTTGTCTCCCGGCAAGGATTCTTAGGAAAACATTCAGTAACTCAAGATATTATCACTGAGCCTGCAAAAACAACCTCAGATGAAAACTTCCTACAATAAGCTATTTAAATCCAATTAGACTAAACATTACCAGCTACATCAGGGCATTAATAATGAGGCACTTCATAGATAACATGAAGCTTTGAAGTCCTGAAAGCCAATTGCAAAAATTCACTTAGACATCCCATGTCATGTTCTGCCAGAAACTAACAGAGTCATTTCAGATCACTTTGAATTTCTAACTTCTTACAAAAATGTATTATTTCTTCCAAAGAACATTATAAACTAGAACATCATTTATAATATTTACTACTAAGTTCTAGTGATGTTATCATGAATTGCACACATTGGATCAGCAGTTTCTTTATATATATTTAATTTCTGATTATTTCATTGAGAGTACCTACTAACTCAATCTACCAAAAAGAAAAAAAGTAAATTGAGAATGTAAGTCCCATAGATAATTCTCTTTGTGACTGAATCACAAAAACTTTTCTAGTTTCACTCCTCTAACTAGCATTTTGTACATTCACCAGAGGAGGCTTCCAAATTATGCTTTAATTTAAAGCAGATGACATACTTTGAAGCAGCACATTAAGGTCTTCGGGCTGACTCACAAACCGGCTTAAAATTACAATTTAAATTTGTTTATTATGACCCCAAATTAACGTGGTAGTAATAAACCAGGTTATTCATCCTTCTGTCGAGCTAAGCACAAATAATGTAAACAGTATTTCTGAAGACTTGTAAAGTTAAACTGAAATTGTAAATGGGAAACTAAGCGAAAGACAGGCAAAGAAGGACTTTGGAACCTCGTCTGTTGCCATGGTTAGGTTTGGAAAGAAGTGAGCTTAGTTTTCCTAAGTCCATATAAGTCTTGGAGTAACTCTGATCGTACATTTTTGAGCTGAGGGGTGAAAGGAAAATAAAAACCCACTCGGAGTTCAGGACACAGGAGGGGAAAAGGTAACTTCAGAAACAGAAATGGGGCTGGCAACCCAGGCACATAAGACAGGAGATCTGCTCGAGAGGCACTTACTGTGCAGCCTCCTCAGAGAAAGCACTGCTCCCTCTGGACTGATTACGTTCACTCTCTGTTTCAGAGGCTATAGGGCGTTTCTTGAAAATGGAGCAGAGTTCCAAGCTTGGTTGCAGAGAGGTACCCATTTTACGAGGAAAATACAAATGCACAGTTTGATAGAGAACACTCTGCGCAGCCTCCCAAGCCACCAATACTCACAAAGTACGAGGTAAATAATCACATCATAAGGATGATGTTCCCTTTACGTCCCATGCACTTACGTTTCTAAACATCCTAAAACATCAGATTAAAGAATACCCTCATATATAATTACATGAAAAAGTTCCTGCTATGTCAAGTGAAAAAAGCAGATTATAAGACTATTTACATATACACCTATATTTTTAATTAGCTATTTATGTTTCTTTTAAAAATCAGCATATAAGATTGGTAGAATATCAGGGAATATGGATACTTATCTTTTTATATAGTAAACATAAAAGCCCTTGATGATCTTAAGAAAAGCATTATGTGTTACTTTCCTGTGGCCCTTTGATTTTTAGCTCATTGATAAATAGCTTTCTCAGAGAAAGGGCAGGAGTTAAGAAGCTCTGATTCTCTTTTAGCTCAGAAAATAGTATTTTTCCCAGAAAATCCTGAGCATGAACGCTCCATGAAGACTATCGTTTTATGGGGAAAAAAGATATAGATATTGACATATACATATACACACTCAAAAAATGTGATTGTTATTTTTAACAGGTTGAGAGAGGTAGTGGGCAGAGCAGGAAAAAGGAGGATTAAACTCAAATTAACTCACTGAATTAATAATTTGATTATTGACAATTTCTAGAACTTTATCTGTACGTTAAGGCTCAATCCTTTCAAGAGAATGATTGCTTGTCAATGGCTTTCCTTTACTTTATTATTTTTTAAAGTTTATTTATTTTGAGAGAGAGAGAGAGAGAGAGAGAGAGAGTAATAAAGAGAGAGCAGGGGAGGGGCAGAGAGAGAATCCCAAGCAGGTTCCAAGCTGTCAGCATAGACCCCCACGCAGGGCTTGATCTTGAACCACGAGATCATGACCTGAACCAAAATCAAGAGTTGGATGCTTTAACCAACTGACAGGCATTCCTCTTTATTATTTTTAAATTAAAAAGTTATTTGAGAAAAGGAGGAAAGTGTAGGGAATAATACAACCTACACCTACCAATCTATCAGACACGCATAGCTGACAAATGTAAATACTAATTAACCATATTTTGAAATAATTTTTATTGAGGCATAGCATACTCAAAGAAATGAATGCTAATCAAAAAAATATAGCTAAGTGACATCCCATAAAATGAACATATCCATGTAACCACCACCAACCTCAAGGAATTAAACACTATCAGTACCCAGAAGCACTCCTCAGGTGTATCTTCATTCACTACTCCTCATCCCTTCACCATGGCAACCACTATCCTGACTTCTAATTATTATAGAAGGTTTCTAATATTTAAATTTTATATGAATGAAATCACACATTTTGGATCTGGATTATTTTCCTCAAAATTGTATACATGTGGGACAGATACATACTTACGCTCAAAGTCAATATCCATTTTTTCATATGTAAGTTATATTAAACCTACTTTAAAAATTGTTCTTTTCCTGCTATTCCAAAATGCCATTTTTGCATAAATAAATTGTCCATGAATGACAAAGTCAGTTTCTACACTTTCTCATCACTGCTATTGTTCTTTTCATCTATCCTTTTGCTGATATGATTCTCTTAGTTATTATAGTTTTGTAAATAGCAGGGAAAAAAATCAGCCAACTTTGTTCTTGGATATTTTGGCCCTTTGAATTTCCCAACAAATATTAGGACCAAACTTGTTAATTTCCTTTAAAAGCTCTTGAATTTTGATTGATACTACATTTTATCTTAGACACTTTAGGAGAAGAATGAATACCTTTTTACAATATATATTGAGTATTTCAAATCATGAACAAGGCATATATTCCTTAATTTACATGCCTCCTTCATTTTTTCTCAATTATATTCTTATAGTTTATGTATAGAGTTTTTAAGCATGTCTTATTAGATTTATTTTTAGGTATATGATGTTTTAATACTACTTTACATTTTTAAAACTGAGTTTTCCAGTTGCTTGCTGACAGTATATAGAAACAGTATTCATTTTTCAAAGATTTTATACTGTTTCCAGAAAACTTACTTAATTTTCTTAGTAATTATAACATGTTATCTGAAGATTCTTTGGGATTCTCTAGATACACAATTATGTTTTCTACAGATAACAATATCATTTCTTCCACTATAGTTCTTTCAGGTTTTATTTATTTCTAATGGCAAATTATGCTCTATAGGATCCCTAATACAACATTGAATAAAAATAATTATATCAAATATTCTTAGTCCTTATATCAGGAGAGAAAGCTTTAAAACTTTATTATTATGATAACTGCTTTAACATTTTAGAGATACAATTTATTAGATTAAGAATCTATCTTTCTGGTCCTAAAATTTTTATGAAACAATCAGTGGCTGTTGAATTTTATCAAATGCTTTTATCTATTGAAATGATTATATAATTTGCCTTCCTTTTCTGTAAATGTGAATTACATTGATTCGTTTTCAATTTAAGTACTACTGTATTTCTAGCATAAGCCAAATAGATCATGATGTATTATTAGCCTTTTTACGTAACTCTAGACTTGTATTGCTAATATTTTTGTTTAGAATTTTTGCATCTCTATAGATGAGAAAGGCTGGCTGTAGTTTTTCTTTCATGAAATTTCCTCAACAATGTTTCATAACAATGTTTTCCTGGTTTAAAAAAAATGAATTAGGAAGTGAATTCTTTATCTTTCATTCTGTGGAAGAGTTGTGATAATTCTCCCTTAAATATTTGAAAAAATTCACAAGTGAAGCCATCTAGGCCTGGAATTTTCTTTGTAGGAGGGTTTTTAATAACAATTTTAATTGCTATAAGACAATTCAGATTTCCTATATTTCTTCTTGGGTTAGTTTTAGTGAGTTGTGTTTTTCTAAGAATTTGTCCAAAACTTATCAACATATTTATAATATTTTATTTGTGCTTTCTTGCCTTCTTGCTTGATCAGTTTTGCCAAGTTTTGCAAATTATTCTTTTCCAAAAAAGCAAATTTGGGTTTTTTGGATCTTATTGTGTTTTCCGTTTCATTAATTTCTGGTCATCTCTTATATCTTTCTTTTTTGGATTTAAATTGCTATACGTTTCTCAATTTTTTTGAGCTGGGTCTTAGAATATTAGTATTCAGTTTTTTCTAATACATTTCTGATTTATATCTCACAAGATTTCATATCAGATATTATTATTTCAAAATGTTTTGTTTTTTTAATGTTTATTTAAGAGAAAGCATGTACAGGTGGGAGGGGCAGAGAGAATCCCCTCCCCTCCCACTGTCAGCACCAAGCCCACATAGAGCTCGGTCCCAGGAGCCATGAGATCATAAACAGAACCAAAATCAAGAGCTAGATGCTTAACCAACTGAGCCACCCAGATGCCCATCAAAATGTTTTCTAATTTCCATTTTGTCTTCCTCTGACCTGCAGGTTATTTAGAAGTTACTATTTGGAAATTTTCCAGTGTCATTTTGGTTTTGATTTTTAGCTCTTTCACACAAATATCAAAGAATATAATTTGTATGCTGTAATTAAAAAAAACACACACACATTGTGCCTTGTTCTCTGGCTAAACCAATAGCCAATGCATATAAATGTTCAAACAGCAGTTGTTGGGTGTGGTGTCCTATGTATATCAATTGTTGACTGTATTGTTCAAACAGTATATATCCTTCTAGATATCCATATGGACTTATTTTATTGGTCGAGGATGTGCATTAAAATTACCATAATTGTGAAGCTATCCTAGTTTTGTTATTTTTCTTTGCATATGGAAGCTCTATTTATGAAATGCTTCTAATGTCTGGAATGTGTCTACTCTTTTGGTAACTATTCAAACACAAATATATGCTATTTCTAAGGTATATACCTTAAATTTAAGAATGTAGAAAAGTAGAAAGAGGAAGGAAAAAAGTATTCTGCCAACACTAGTCCCTCCCCTGAAAAACTTTGGTTTTCAAATTATTTTCCACCTTCTTATATCCTTTTGTTTAAGGTGTGGCTCATACAAATAGCACAAAAATGAATTGGGCTTTTTGAAGTTGTTATATTTTTGTTTTGTTTCTCTACTTTTTAAAGGCCAGGGGCACTTGAGTGGCTCAGTCAGTTAAGTGTCTGGCTCTTGATCTCTACTCAGGTCATGATCTCACAGTTTGTGGGATTGAATTCCATGTTGGGCTCTGTGCTGACAGTACAGAGCCTGCTTGGGAATCTCTCTCTCCCGCCTCTACTCCTTCACTGCTCATGCTCTAATTAATAAATAAATTAAACATTTAAAAACAGTCTAAAAACTAATTTCATTGTCACTGTGTTTTCATTGAAAAGTTTAATATTTATGCACATGATTTCGCTATTTGAACCACCTTTTCTCTCTTCTTTCACTCCTCCCAGGTAACCCTTCCCCTCACACACATGTTCTGATTGTATCCACTATCTTCTTTATCTCAGCATGAAGCCCTTCATAATATATTTACTCTCCCCCACTGTTAAAAGCAGAATACTATCATCATTCATATGGTTTGACATTTGAATTCTTTCTATAATATTGATGCTATTTCTATAAAACTGAGTATGTAACATTCAATTTTATTTGATATTATCAAATTTATCTTTCAGGTGCTCAAATATAACCAACTGATATTACAACCCTTAATATCTAAGACACTCAGTATTTCCCGACTTCTTCTCCAACATTTGGTATTTGAGTCTTTTTCAACTTTGTCAGTTGTTAATTATCTCATTTTGGATTTGACTTGCAGATGTTTATTAGTGATCTTATGTTTGTGTTTATTGGAGTTGTAAGATTCTTGTTGGGCGACTTTTGTTTACCACATTCATGTGTAATCTACTTTATGTGTACTTGATTCTCATCCTATGCATTTTTTTCACTTTGCTTATTCTGTCTCTTGTATAAAAGTTTGGGTTTTTATTTGTTTTTTATTTCCTCAAATTTTTAAGTCCTTTCCTTTGTTGTTGGTATGTTTTGAATCTTTGAAAGCATCCTCCTCCTCCCTCCTCTTTCAGCTTTTTCATACACTGACAGTTTTATCACTCAGGTTAAATGTGAATATTCCTGACCAGTAACAGTTTCCTTTCATTCTTCACAAAGAGTATCTGCACATAATTTTTCACACCCATTTTTCTAATTTACTACAAGGATTTCCAAGTAAATGTAACTCAAGAAGGATAGCACTGGAATTTAATGGAGATCAGGTCTTCAATATAAATTCATACTGATATGAATAAAAATGCAAAGTAAGTAGAAAAACACAGTTTTTCCTCCACTGAATGTCTGCAATTGACTAACAATAGCCCTAACCCACTTACGAGAACACCTGTCAGAGAAGAAAAGGAGATGAACAATTTCCCTGTTGTCCTTCAACAACCATCATCCTAACACCTCAAAAGCTGGGTCCACTGACAGATGGTTGATGCCATGGAGATATCTGAGCCGTCATTTTGGATCAATGATTGGCAAATTAAGCCATGGAAAACCAATTTTGTAAGGCTATAGCACAATAAAACAGTCTTTTATTTTAACACTGCATACAAACTTTTATCCATCCTGCAACTTGCTACTCCTATGATTGGAACAGATATCTCCACATTTTAGCGGTGGTAGACATGTCTGAAGGCATGTATGCACTGAGACATCTCTTCAGTTGTCTGAATACCCAACCTAGATCACTAAATGATTGACCAATCGGGTTTATCAACTTGCCAAATAAATGGGGTAAAGAAATGGCCTTTTTTCAAGTCCTCCACTTTCCTAGAAGATGGATGTACTCACTGTCTACTGAAGTGTCATTCCCAAATGGCCTCTACCTACTGCCCCTCTTTTATCTAATACAAGATTTATGTAAAATTTAACATAAAGGATCAAAAGCATACTAAAACTTTGGGATGGTGAAAATGATTCAGAACCTGAAAGAGAAAGTGGGTTCACAACACCGTGAATACACTAATGCCACTAAGTTGTGCATTTTAAAACGGTTAATTTTATCTTATGAGAATTTCATTTCAAATTAAACCAAGAGGTTCCCTGGAGGTAAACCATACTGTGTTATAATTCCCCCAAATAAATATTGAGATAGGTCACTCATATTTAATAATCAATAATCATCAAAGTAAAGCATTTGTGAATACTGATGTTTACATAAATTAGTACTGATTCAAGATTAGTCTTGGAATATTATCACGGTCACATCCTTGCATCTTAGTACACTTTTTGAACTGGAAGATAAATGGTAGAGTATAGCAGCTACCTGCTACAATTGCACATAATCTGAACTCTGTCTCATCCGTCTGTTTTAGGGACAGAACTCTACAGACATACCTTACAATAGTTTATTTACAAATTATCACTGTGCATTTTAGCTGTGATTTTGTATTTATAATTTTCATTTTACCCATGGATAAAATGCAAGTAAGGAAAAAAGGCAGAATAGATGAAGGAAGGGTGATTAGTGCATAGAAATTCACATTGCTTTTCAGGAAGAATAAAGGTAGAATATCTCTATAAAGTAGTTTGATATGTCAACCCAAAGCAGGCAAATTAATGATGCATGTGATATTAATATTATTTGTAATAGTGTTAAAATCTAAATTAAAAGAATCTATAAATTCAATATATTTCAATTTTAACTAAGAAAATTAATATTTTTTATTGTTTAATTGACATACATGTCTTCATTAATGTTACCTGAAAAATACATAAAATTTATCAAAAGAAACTAAAACTCAGTAATTCATTTTAAATTACTGGAGCCCTATTTATTTTTTCATGTAAATTTCTATTCTGAAACCCTGAAATAAATAACTTTGCAATTCACATGCTTATAGAATGTATTCTATGAGTCCCAGGCCAAAAGGGGAAATGTCTACAGGCATATGCTTTGCTTCCAACAAATTCTGATGTGGCTTTATTAAATCTGCACATGTCCATTAGAGTATCATATGTGTGGTTTTATGGTGAGAGAAAGATTTATAAAGGCAGATTAACATCATTATCCCAAAGGGACCAGTAAATCATAAAACCGGTTCTCATTTATTCAACAAGCATTCCTCGGCCAATTATTTTGTGTCCATTCTTTTCAAGCCATGTGCATATTTCATTAAGACTGCCCTGTGCCTTGCCTTTCATGGCTTTCACATGCCTCTGGGCCCTGAGTTCCTGGTCACTTTTGATTGTATATCAAGGCAAGACTTATTCTCTATCCTCCTCCCAACCACTCCCTGTCTTTTTTTTTTCTTTCGAAGCTCAAATTTTTTATTAATTTTTAAATGTAGTTTTTTTTTTTTTTGAGAGAGAGAGACAGACAGAGACAGAGCATGAGTGGAGGAGGGGGAGAGAGAGAGAGAGGGAGACACAGAATCCGAAGCAGTTTCCAGGATCTGGGCTGTCAGCACAGAACCTGAAACGGGGCTCGAACTCATGAACTATGAGACCATGACCTGAGCCAAAGTTGGATGCTTAACCGACTGAGCTACCCAGGTGCCCCTCAGAGGTAAAATTTTATTTATTGTGCTCAGTACAGTATAGTTCTTAAGGAGAAGTTGGGCCACAACCCAAGCCTAAGGGGTAAGTTTTGACAGGTCTATGACAACAGTGATGGTCTCATTCACATTCCTCAGTGATTGTTTTCAGCATTGGTGTGCGACACAATCATAGCCAATAAAAATGAGAGGAAGACTGCTGAGTGGTTCTGGGATGGATTTCCACACTCTTTAAATGGGACTCAAGAGAGTTATATCTCTTTCTTACCTTTTAATTGTCAGCTTATACCACCTGCAGTTGGGACAGCAATATTGAGAAGGAACCCCAGATTTAGAAGCTGTGGTGAACTCGATATGCCAGAACCAGACATTAAGACAGAGGTTGGGATATTATTCAACTTTGAGAAAGGAGAAAATCCTACCATTTGTGACAATGTGGACTATTCTGGAAGACCCAATGCTAAGTGAAATAAGTCAGCCACAGAAGGACAAATGCTGCATGATTCCACCTATGTGAGTATCTAAAATAGTCAGACTTACAGAAGCAGATAATAAAACACTGGTTTCTAGGGAACAGGGAGAAGAGAAAATGGGGGATTTAGTATTCAATGGTTATAAAGCTACAGTTATGCGAGATGAACTAAGGTATAAAGATCTGAACAACACAGGGCCTACAATTTACATGGTATGCACTTGAACATTTAAAAGGGTATATCTCATGTTAAGTGATCTAAACCCACAAAAAAGAGACAGCAGGAATCTGTTGGGAGTGGTGGATACACTTATTACCCTGATCATAGTGTTGATACCATGAGTGGATGCACTTGTTCCAAGTCATCAAAATGTATACATTCAATATCTGTAATTTTTCAATATCCATTGTAGCTCAATAAGCTGTAAAATCAAAATGGCTTTGAAATGGTATACTCTTTAACCCAGTAATTCTACATCTGAGAACCTAGAATAAAACTATTGAGAATACATAAACCCTTTAGACACACAGAGACTGAAACATCATGTGTCTGTTAGGGGTCACACCTATGGAAGAAAGTGGAAAGGAAGTGGGAAGCAGCAGAATTAGGGCAAGGGAGACATGAACTGTGATGCAGGCCCAACAGAGCTTCAATCACATAAGGAGCTCTGGACCAGTATTCCCCCATAAAAGTTGTCCTGCTTTGGACAGAAATGGCTATTTCCTTACACCCTTACTTTACTCAGATATCTGAAAAATGAGGCAGCTCTTTTTAGCTGAGGCATAGCTTTATGAAGGTGTGGAGAGCTGGGGGCTGCCTGGTGACCTCACTCCTCACAGCAAAACCTTTCTTAAGCAAGGACCTGGGTAGTACACCTCCCTGTCTACCAGAGGGCAATCTAGTCCACTGAGGATTCTGTATGGAATTATGGCAGATATCTGGGTCCTTGTTGAGACCACTGATCCCCTAAGTTAATCAAACCTGCAAAATACCTGTCTCCAGGCTTACTGTAATATGAGATCATAAATGTTTTGTTAAATTTCCATTACTTGCTCAATATATTGAATTTTACAAGCCTCTTGACTTACAGAATTTGGGACATACTTCTTCAGCCTGATCCTGCACGCTTTCTTCAAGCATAATTCTGTGACTCACTCTTCAACTCCACTTGCTGTGGCTAAAACATGCTGCTGGCTTTTCAGAGTTTCCTTCCTAGGGGGAGGGGCTCAGACCCCAAGCAAGGCTTTAGGCATGTGCTGGGGAACAGAAGAATAATAGGCCAATTCCCACCTGAAAGAGCTCAGGGGCATGTAACAAATAGCAGTGGCCAGAGTTATCAGTACCTTTGAAATGATGCAAAGTGTACCCCCCAAGATCCTGCATTCAATTTAATTCTACTCACCAGATAATCTAATTCTTATAAAGAACATAAAAAAACTAACTCCTCCACCGACTAGAATTGCAAACTCCACAAAGTCCAGTATCTCAGTAAGCCTCGATTTCCTCATTCATAAAATGAGATGTTTAGTCTAGATCATCTCTGGGGCCCCTTCTAACTTTAAAATCCTACAATTCTATGAGCCATGTGTTCATTTCTGCTTATGACATTCTGTTTCCTGAAGTACATTTTCAATAACAGCCACCAAATAATAGCCATCCAGACACTTTCTGCTTAAATCATCCCTTTCACCGGATGTCACCCTGAGGGCCTCTGAACACCTCGGTGGAGCAACAGACGCAAGGGAAGCTGTCAGACAGCTCCCTTCTGAGCTGTCTTCTGTGAAAGTGCCTAATCGTATCTGCGATGTGCGGGCAGCCATCAAGCCCCAGGCACAAAACAGAGGCTAGCAATAAAGCATTCCCCAGTGACGTCTATGTTCCAACAGGCTGTGAGCTGTAGGAACATCTTATTACAGGACCTTCTGGGAACCAACTGAAGGAGATCCCTGTGTATTTTTCTTCAAGAAAGATGTAGTTCTTTACAACCAATTAGCTTTGGTTTAGAAAATGAAAATTTATTTTTATTGTTTTTTTTAATCAATTGCTTCCAAGAAAAATGCTTATCTTTAATACGTAAGGACCCCCCAAAAGAGCAATAGTTCAATAAGTCTTTGGTTCCATCAAGAGGCAACTCACAAAAGAAGGTATCTGAACAGTAAGCGTATGAAAAGATATTCAACTTCATTTTCATTCAGGAAGATGCAAATTAAATATATACTAAGATGTGACCACAAAATTAGGAAGACTGACCATGGCAAATTTTGGAGAAGATGCAGGGCCCTAGAACCTGCACACAATGCTGGTGAGAATAGAAGGTGGGACCCTCACTTTGGAAAACAGGTTGGCAGTTTCTAAATATTTTAAACACATGCTTCCCTTATGACCTAGCAATTCCAATTCTATGTATAGAGTCAAAAGAAATGAGAGGCTATGTCCTCCAAAAATGTATGAAAAAATATTGACAAGATTTTTTCCATAACAGTCAAAAGCTAGAAGCAATCCAAAAATCTATTAAGAAATAAATGAAGTACTAATATATGGTTCAATCTGTAAAACATTAAAAGAATCCAAAAGAAGCCACACCCAGAAGACATTCTATATGATTCTCTTTATGTGATGTTCAAGAACAGACTAATTAATCTGTGGTTACACAAGTCAGAATAGTGATTTTCTCTGAGCACAGTGGGGGATCCGGATTGCAAAAGGATCTTTCCAGGGTACTGAAAATGTTCCATATTTTGATCTGGGTAGTGGTGAAACAGGTACATATAAATGAGTTGTACTTATATAGGTTTACTGAGTTGTACTTATGATAGGTTTAATTTATTCTGTGTAAATTATACTTCAATTTAAAAAATAAACTATTGGTTCTCTCAATACAGTAAGAGGTGGCCAAATCCGTCTTCTCATGTGGACCCTACTCTGGACATACTGTTTTTCTCCTTGAAGCAATATTCCCTAAGAAGTTAGACGCTATTAGCTCCACCTTAAATCAAGAGACCTCCACAATTGAGACTGACCAGATTTAAAGGAGAAGTCAAAGACAGTAACATCTGTACAAATGGCTTCCATATATCAAAGGCTTTCCCTGTGTCATACACTGTGTATGTCAAGATTTTGCATTCCCAAACCATCCTGCAAGGCAGAGACCACTAATTATTTTTTCTAGATGAGAAATCTAAAGCTCAGAGCAGTTAAGTAACTTTCCCATTTTAACACAACTACCAAGTGATAGACCTGGGAGTCAAATGACATTTTGGCTACAAATCCTTCATTTTCTTCAATGCGTCTTGCCCCTTTAAATGGGAGAAGTGTGGAAGGCCACATGACCCACGAGGGGAAATAGCTATACATACTCCCTCTTTTGCTATTTTGAACGTGGCTTCCCTGGCCTTAGATAAAGCTAGAGTGGGTCAGAGAGTGAGCACCTGAGGAGTGAGAGAAAGCTCCCTTGCATGAAGTGAGAAGAAATTAATGAATCACCCAGGCTCCCGCTGGCAAAGCATGTTCTTCACACCTGTTCAAGGGGAAAATGAGCCACAAACGACCTCTCTCCCCCCAACACACACACACACACACACACACACACACACACGTGCACGCACACAAGAGGCTTAAAATTTTTATGAATATACTCCTTAGTGGCTTCACAAAATATGCATTTTTTATTTTAAAAATATGACGTTACCATTTTTAACTATAACCCTCATTTTTCTCCACTCCAGGATGCCAAGCATTCAGGTCAGAGAACTTTCATATCTGAAATTGTTGCAAACCAAATAGTTCCTTGGGGATAGATAGCTGTGATTAAACCTGGCAACTGTTAGGAGCCATATGAAAAGGACACTGAAATTAATTCTATTCTGCTGCAAAGCTCTGCCATTCTATTCTTTGTGCCTTTGCAACAACTTTTTTAAAGTTATTAAAAATATATTAGAGCTCCATGTAATTATAAACACAGAGAAAAATAATGAAAGCAAAAAATACATTTGAACATACCTGTCATTTGAACATACCACTGCTACTTAAAAAGTATGTGTTAGAAAATGCATAATAAAAGCCTTGAATTTTTAAAGTAAGGTTTTAATCTTTGGGTTATTATGTGATGCTTAGCAAAACCCAGGGTTAATAAGGAGCCTAAATTGAGTGCTAACAACTTCTTGTGGCTTGAAAAAATACAGCCGCAATAACGAATACACAAAAGGGTATCAATAGCTGTACGCAAACAACTAATCCATCCTTATACTTAGAGCCCCGCAATTCTTATGAAGATTGTGAATATGTACCAAACATATCTAAAAGAAAAATACTAAATGTTCTCAGACAGACAAATTCTTGCAAATCAGGAATATATAAATTCTAATCATTTTGTGGAAATACTGTGGAACTAAATTCTGTAGACTGTCTTTAAAAAAAATATGTACGAGTTATTCCAAAAAATAGCTCAAGCGTTAGTTCTGCCATTTACCAGATTTGTGACCTTAGGCAAATCTCTCAGTTTATTAAAGACCGAGTGTTCTTACTTACCTGGCAAAGGTGATTGTGAGAATGGAAGAGAGTAAATACATGCCAAGATAAATACAAAGGAACGTGACAATGATGGGCTGCCAAAAATGCTTTGTTTCAGCATGAGCTGAAGATGTCATCTGGAGCACAACATACTGAAACCAGCTCCCTGGTGCGTGGACTGGGGCATTTTTGCACCTGAGGCGGAGAACAGAGAAAGAGCTTTTTTCTGAGTATGGCCTTCATCACCAGGGACTCTACCTTGGAACTCCCAGATACTGATTATTCTAGGAAAATGAGAAAAACAAGTGACCACCTACCCTTAAAAACAAACTAAGGGGGAGCTTCAAATAAATTGTAAATCTGTTTTTCACACTGTAAACTTCCACTTAGAATTTTAATCACATTTTCTTGTGCCATATTTTAAATGGACATTATTTAGCTGACTACAATCTTTCCAGGCAAACTGCAGGCTTCCAAAACCCAACCCAAGTCTATTCTTGAACAAACTCTAGAGCAACGGAGCGTGCTCAGTATGCCCAGGAATTACACAAGGCATACTCCGGTTGATAACATACAGTATTTTACAGTAGTCTTATCTTTTTCACTTCGGCAGTTATTTTTCAATACCTTTGCCATCTGTGGGCCACCCCAAGGTTTTGTCCACTTTTGGATAGCCTCTTTGGTTCTGTTATGGGATCAACACAATCGGTTTACATGAGAACATCTGTATCTGAACACACCAATGTACCACCTACCCTGCATACAGGCAGTCACCCACACAGAGATAAAAAGACATTAAGAATAAGTCAGCTGTATCAAGCTGGCCTGGCTCCTGCAACTTACAGGAACACAGTGTCTGCTAGCAAGAACACTGAAAATTGCGGCTATTCGTTCTCAGGCTATTTGGCACTTCTGATCACCTCACAGATCCACGGCTACACAAGGACAGACTGAAACCTGTCACCGACTGAGCCAGAGCCCAAACCCGCTGCTCTCCCTTCCCTGTGAGCAGATGTACAGTCTACACTTGCGAAGCCCAGGGCTGGAAGGGCACAGGTTGTGGCAGCTTGGAATCTCGGAGTCCTCCCTAAGTGTTAGCATTTCCTTAGCTTGACCAGAAATAACATAAACTGGACTAAAGTTAGGTAACTCTTCTTTCCTATCTACCCCAGGTGCCATTGCTACCCTCAACCATGGTTATTTCCTGCCTGCAGATGAAAAGAGCTTGCTCCAACCTCTCCAAGGATTACTTTACGTCTCATGACAGCCCAAGGTCTATCAGGTGAACAGGCTTCATAGTCTGAGTCACTGGTGAATAACTAAGCGATACATGTTTAGTTGCTTTTATCTGAGAAACTCAGTGTTTTTCTTACTAACCTGATCCTTCTCAGGGGAAGCTTAATGCTTGGACAGAGGTGAGTAGATCTGCTGGGGTCAAGAGAACTAGATGGAACCCTCTTATGGATCAAGGATTTTCTGAGGTCATTTCACTCTACAGTGGGGAAAAAATTCCATTTTCCACACAGGTCAACTCTATTAGTTTCATATTGCTACTGTAGTAAGTTACCATACATGTAGTGGCTTAAAGTAACACAAATCTATAATCTTACAGTTCTGAAAGCCAGAAGTCCAAAATCAGTCTCAGTGGGCTAAAATCAAGGCATCAGCTGGGCTGCATTCTTCTAGAGACTCTAGGGAAAAGCCGTTCCTGACATTGGCCAGCTTCTAGAGGCTGCCTGGCTCATGGTTCTGCATCATGTCGCCTTTTCTCTCTCTGCTATCATCCTCACGTCATCTTTTCTCTTTGCCCCTAATCCTCCTGCTTTCCTCTTTTAAGGAGGCTTGCCAGGACACTGGACCTATCTGGAAAGTCCAGGATCATCTCCCCATTTCAAGATCTTTAATTTGATTACACCTGCAAAGTTCGTTTCACCACAGTAAGGTAGCCAGTAATAGGCTCCGTGGCTTAGGACATGATGTCTTCCACTGGTCATTACTCAGTCTCCCACAGCTGTCAGCCAAGCATAGTCCACGTACATTTGTTCTTATTAAAATTGTGCACAAGTTTAGGAGAAAAGCAATGTACAGAATATAAAAAATTATTTGCATAGAGACAAAACTCTCTGGACCTTGTTGCATACACACCACTTCTACAGAAACTGATGAATATTAATGGTTTGTGTTAATTTAACAGGAAACCATTTTTGTCTACTGGCATTTCTGATTACTAGTGAGGGTGAACTTCTCTTATGTCTAATGACCATTTGGGTTCCTTTCCTCTGGTGTAACTTTTGCCCACTTTTATTTTCAGTTTTGTCTTTTAGTTACTGGGTTATATACATTCTTAATATATTTTTAATATTGAACTCAGTCTGATAGACACATTGCACATATCAGTTTTCAGTCTATAAATTAACATTTAACTTTATGGTATATAAATTAAATTTTTTTGAGAGAGAGAGAGAGAAAGCACATGAGTGGGGGTTAGGGGGAAAGAGAGAGAGAGGGAGGGAGAGGGGGAGGGAGAGAGAGAGAGAAAGATAGACAATCTTAAGCAGGCTCCACAGTGTGAAGCCGGATGCAGGGCCCGACCCCATGAACCTCAACTCATGACCTGAGTCAAAATCAAAAGTCAGCTGCTTAACTGACTGAGCCACCTAGGTGCCTCTAAAATTAATATTTTAATATTAAATTTGTCAAATTTATCTATCTTTTCTTTTAAAGTTTATTTATTTTGACAGAGAGCATCCTAGCAACCACAAGTGGGGTAGGGGCAGAGAGGAGAGAGAGAATCCCAAGGTCCGAGAGTGCCCCTCCATCTTACCTCTGTGTGTTTCTAGTGTTTTAACAAATCCCTTCTACCATCAGATCATAAAAATGTTTTCCTATGTTGTCTTTGGAAATTTGGGAGTCTTTTAAAAAATTTTATTTTTAGGTGATGTTAAATAGTTTATTTTTAGGTGATGTTAAATAATTTTTAAATTATAGCCATTTTCCAGCACTATTTCAGTAGGTCACGGTCTCTCCAGTGATTTCAACACTACCTCTAATCTATGCAATTTACCCTATATGCTTAGATATGTTTTGAGTTTCTAAATCATGTTCTGTTGATCTTATCAGCCTTGACACCAATATTGCACTATTTTAATCACTTTATCTTAGCAACAAAAATGGCTTTATTACAGTAGGACTTTTCTGTTTTTCTCCACACACAAAAAAATTTCAACTATTATTGGAACTTCCATAATCTGTATTAAATTTTAAAGGTATTTTGTCAAGGGTCATGAAAAAAACACTTAAAATTTATTTAACTTATGAATTTGACTGCTCAATTTTCTGAATTATACCATAGATCGTTTTATCCAAACATAATGATAATTATCTCTTCCTTTAACTAATCCTTTTTTTTTATTATTGTAAAAGCTATAATTACCAAGGCTGAAGAACAATGGAGGTGGCATCAGTCGTGTTTATATTACTTCTGATTTTAACTGAATGCTTCTAAAACTTATGCTACTAAGTATGATGTTCATATGTAGCACATAGCAGATTAAGGAAACTGTCTTCTATTGGATTGGATTATACCAAATGCTTTTTTATCTATTTAACTTATATATATTTCCTTAATATATTAATCAATAGATTACCATAGTGTTGATCATCCTTGTGTTGCAAGATTTTTTGACTAATACCTGGGGTTTGTTGTCTGGGTGCTTAGAAGAATGAAGAGGTGGACACAAAATGAGCAACAGACAAAAGTTTATTAGACTAAAAGAAAGGAAGAATAGTATGAAAGCTCTCTTTACAGAAAGGGGACTTTCGAAAGTGAATACCCATGACAATAGGCAGGGGTCCTTGTTTTATAAGGTTCTGGTCACCCCCTTCCCTGCCCCCTCATTCCTTCTCAGGTTCTACCCTTATTGGCTTGATAATTCTAGATGCTGGATTGTCCTTCCTGACTGGCTCGTTCCCATTGTGTGAGGGGTGGTCTATGGCCATATCGTTCCTTGTGGGTCACATGTTTTATAGTCTTCTACTTATTTTTAGTTAGGTCTTGTCAAATTCCTGGGGGGGGGGCGAACCTGAAGGGGCGTAGGTGGTGTCTCTTATATTCTTAAGAGGAATCTTACCCTAGAGGGGGTTGGCTGTGGTCAGAGATTCCCAGCATTGTTCCAAAATACGTGTTTTTCCCCACCCAGGGACCACAGGTCCTAACCTTTCCCTCTTGGCCTACTGAATCCTATCTTTTCATGTCATTCTTGTAATCGTGGGATGACCTCTGCCTGATGTTTCTTTTATACAATGCGAGATTTTAATTACTATGTTTCATTTAAACAGTTGGCAGCTATATTCATAAATATTCCTTTCCTTTACAATCCTTGTCAGAATTTGACATTAAGATAGTTTTACCAACGTAAAAAAAATAGAGTATATTTTGCAAATACTCTGTTTATTCCATGAAGACTTGTAAAATGAAACTGTGAAACCTACTGAATGCTTATGACTTTTCTTTTTATGTGGGGATGGGGAGGAGAAGAGAGGAGAAGGGATAGTTTGGATAACATCACTTTCTCTCCAGCATTTTGATCTTCTGATCTTTTTATGTGTTTATAAATTATTGAGGCCCTCAAAGAGTTTCTGTTTATGTCAGTTATAGCTATGAATATTTGCTATATTAATGACAGAGAATATCATCTATATAATACAGACTTTCTGAAATCTATTGAGACTCATTTGTAACCTTGTGATACCTAAGTATACAGATATTTACTAAATACTAGCAAACAATGTATAATCTGTTAGATGAAAGGTTTTGTACACAGGTATTTATTAATCCTGATTTTCCAGTATTTCCAAATTTTGTCTGGTTTTGTTTTATCTATACACTTCTCAAGGAGCTGTACTAAATTCTCCCAAAGTGTAATTATTTTCATTTTAAGCCTCATGAATCCTGCCTAGGTTGTTCAACGCACAGAAGTCTTGAGAGTTATATATTCCAAGCAGCCTATTTCTTTTAACATAAAGTGATATTCCTATTTAACTCTTTTGTATTTTTAGTTCCTATGCTCTTGACATTTCAACCCTTTATTTTCAGAATTTCTCTAGTCTTGGATTTCAGGTGCCAGTCTTAAGTGTATATTGTTGATTATTTTTAATCCTATCTAGAACTCTTTGTTCTAATGGATAAATTTAGTCATTTTACATTGACTGTACTACTGTTATACTTGGCCTTGAATGTATTTCTGGGGAAGCACTGTGGCCTTTGCTCCTACAGTATATACAGATACACCAATGGATTGTTTCCCAGGCTAGTATTTTCTTATTGTTTCATATCTTACTGTTTAATATCCAAAATCCATATACCATAAATAGCTCACCAGACAAGGGTTTTGTGTGATGTTTATATAGAACCAAGTTATATTTGTGTCCACAAAACTTAGTACATTTTTTTTAGTAAAATTTTGTGTGGGACAAACCTTAAGCTCTGCTCTCAATACATTACTGCAAGAATGACCTCATCACTGCAGGAGGATCCATGTGGAGCACACCTCAAGACTGTTCCACAGCAAGATGGCGAGGCTGTGCAGTTTAGGAGCAGACTCCCATGCACATCCTTTGAGGGCTGCTCCAAGAGCATCACCACCCACTCTCTCTTTTCTTGACAATCTCGCATGGTGTATGAGAAACTGTCAGGCTATGAGGCACTGTCTTCTCCACATGCCAGTTCATTCAGACACCCTGCAGAGATCCAATGCCCAGCATCAGGGTATCCATCACAGTCTGAGTACTCGTCACCTGGATATGTTATCCCTGTGAATATTCACTGTCTGTCCACTAATGTATACATGCTATACGTTAAAAGTTAAGATATTGTTTATAGGAAACATATGCTATGAAGAGAGTGTCATCTCAGAAAAACAAAAACTGAGATGCCTTACACATAAGATCAAAACTACTTTCTCAACTATTCTTGCTGGAGTTTCGAGTAACTCAATCCGCTAGTGCTAATCTCACCAACAATCGTGTCTCAGAGTTTCTGATAGGACATCAAAGTCTTGCCAATATGGAGAATGTGGCTGACAGGGCAGTTCAAATCATGTTCACGAATATCCCAACTCATTGGGCCACTCACTCACTCGTTCATCAAGTATTGGCTGAGAACTTAGCAAAATACTGTGTGTGGTACTGGTGATAAAAAAGAAAAGAAACTCCATTTCTTTGTTGTCAAAAAGAAAACACAGGCCCAAAATGGAGTCACTTATTCTAGGCCACATGCCCAAACCAGACTTTAATATCTAAGCTAGTTGCAGTTCCAACACCCTGCCCCCCATCAGAAAGGGTCAGGTAGGAATTTTCCACTCAGTATCAATGAGGTAACTTTCCTCTCCACCCCCTAAAGGAAGATGAGGTAATGTGCATAACAAAATCACTTGCTTGGGGTGCCTAGGTGGCTCAGTTGGTTGAGCGGTGGACTTCAGCTCAGGTCATGATCTCACGGTCTGTGAGTTCGAGTTCCGTGTTGGGCTCTGTGCTGGCGGCTCAGAGCCTGGGACCTGCTTCAGATTCTGTGTCTCCCTCTCTCTCTGCCCTTCCCTTGCTCATACTGTCTCTATGTCTCTCAAAAATAAACATTAAAAAAATTTTTTTTAAAAATCACTTGCTCTATCCCCCTAAGGAAAATAGCCTAAAAAAGTTCTTTCTTTTCTTTGGCTAATTTACTTCTGTGTTCCTATACTTCTTACTTCCTATAAAAATCTTCCATTTTGTACAACTCTTGAGAGTTCTTGGGTAATGCTGCCCATTCATGAGTTGCCTAATAAAACCAATTAGATCTTCAATTTCACTTTGAATGCTATTTCCTAACACTAGTAACAACAGTTATGTGGCCAGTTAAGTATGACAGAAGAGTTAAGAAAACAGCAGCATAAGCAAAGTTTCATGAGCCCCAATTTGGACCAAGAAGTTTGGGGAATGGCATTCAAGAGACACTGCAAGTGAGAGTAGGATTTCGATGAAACAAGCCAGCTGGGGAAAGGAGATTTATGTCAACAAACAAGGCAATGGGCTGGACACAAGAGGAGACACTCAAGGAAGGCCTACTCTAGGTGGTAGTGATGAAGTTTGGAGGTGATGGTGGGGTTCGTGGGGTCTGGAGCCGATGGCCAAGAAAGAATTCTTGAAGATGTCTTTGGGGCAAAAAAGGTGATTTTATTAAAGCATGAGGACAGGACCCATGGGCAGGAAGAGCTGTACTGTAAGTGTGGGGGACTACTGTTGTATGCAGTGAGATCAAGAGGGAGTTTCCTAAGAGACATTCATAGGCTAAAGATGACTGCACTCCTAGCTATTTTTAAGCTAAAGTTGTTTTTCCTCCAGCAAGGCATTAACATGAAGACAGGAGGGAGTTCCTGGACTTTAGGCTATGATGGGATTGCCGTTTTCTGGTAAACTGGTGGAGACTTATCAGTTTGACCATTTGTTTTTTGTGTGTTTTTTTGTCCTTTCCTGTTTTGGGGTAGGAATATCATACATATCCTACCTGAGATCGGAGGGGGGGGAAGCAAGGGGTGGGGGGAGGTTGCTGCTGCTAGCCTGCAGTTTGCTCTCAGCTTTCCCCACATTCCCTCAATAGTAGAATGGATGCTGATTTATTATGTAGATAAAAACCTTTTCTGGATCCTGCCTTCAGTGAGCCAATGACATTAACAAACCAGTGTTTTAGGAAATTGGGACATTACTGAAGGATGAATTGGGGTGAGAAGAAACTATAGACAATGAGGTCAACAAACTACTGAAACTATTCAAACTATTGAAATACTTTCAGGGAAGACAATAAGGCGTGTGTTTACAGGTAGAGTATCTGTAAGTGTTTAAGTTTCACCAGTAGATATGTAATCATGGGCCCAAGCAAGCTTATAACTCGCTGTTCATGCAGTCAGCACCTTTTTGAGACCTAGAAAGGAAGAAATTGTCCTCTCTAGAAATCTAAAATCTACCTACACAGGTGAGACAAAATGCAGATGCACAATTTAAATACCCTGCTACGAAATCAAGTAAAACAATAAAAGAGAAAATGAGCAAATAAGACAGAGGTGAATGCGTAAGGGATTGGTAAGGAGGTTTTTAGTGGCTAAGGCATTAAATTAACCAAAAAGAAAAAAAGAAAAAAGGAAGAAAAGAAAAGCAAGCTTTTATAAGGGAAAAAAATCACTTAGTGCACAGTTTTGTTTTACAAAAAAGAAAGGTGTAAAATATAATTTATAGCAGGTTGAAGAATACAAAGAGTATAGACTTAGATGAAATTTCAGGGATGTCTAGAGTGTATGTTTAAGATATGCATACTAAATAACAAATAAATTACCAATTTTCTTGTAAAGGCAAAGTTAAACTTCTAATAAAAGCTATTTTCTAGAGAGAAAATTAATACGTAGATGGAGGAATTCTAGGGAAAAAATGATGCTCAACAAAAATCTATTAATAATCATAGGAATGCCTATGCACACCCACATACCCATCTTATCTCTATATTCAACAATTTATTGAGCACCTATTATATTCTAAGTACCATTCAGGGGTGGAGATGCAGTGGTGAATAAAAATGATACAAACTTGACTCATGAAACACTTATTCTCATCACTTTTATAATCAATCCATTTCTTACAGTTCTAACACAATCTCACTCACACACAGTGGTGTCCCAACACGAATCCCTTACTACAGTCTATATAACCCAACCCCATCCAGCCCTGTGTTCTCGAACCTCATCTTCCTCCACCCACTTTCTTGCTTCCAATAGTACCACTATGCTAGCTGCCTTTCTTTCTCCAACACTTTAAGCTGATTCTTATCTTGGAGCTTTTTCCCTTGTTCCTCCATCTCCCTGGTGAGACCGTCCCCAGATTTTGACAAGATGGCTGCACAGGACCTGCAGAAGCTCAAATGCCTTCTCCTTGGTGACATGTTCTGGGCTACACTAATTCACAGTGCTTAATATTTAAAATTATTTTATTAAGCTTATATCCTCTGAGGTCCATGAGAACTTGGACCATAAGAATCACAGTCAACAGTGTATATGCCCAATACCTGCCTGTAAGTAGGTGTTCAGTGACCATGTGTTCTATGTGGATCTGTGGTTTCATAAGAACAGGTTACCACAGCATTGCAATTTAACTAATTGTACAGCCATGAGTGTCTAAAGAAAGCTGTGTTCTTTCTAGCAATTCATACTGCTTACACTATGACCATATTGAGTCAGTTCTGGTTCTCAAACTGTTACTTCTCGGCAGGGTGGCAGCAGTGACCTTGGTGGTGTTGATAGTGACCGAATGAGTTATTCCACCACAGCCTAAGGAAACCATCTGTGCCCAGGCCAACAACCTCAACCAACCAACCTCCAACTAAAAGTTCAGAAAAGGTGAGAAAACAAGTTACATTCTCTCCTGGATTTCGATGGTCACTTACAACACACCCTTGTTCCACTTTTTCCCTTCTCGAGTGCAGTTTTGCTCATTTTGCTATAATGAAATGTGTACAGCTATACGTATGGCTCTACATACGTGCATTCATTCATTTATGAAGATTTTCAGTGAGACTTCAAGTTTTATCGACAATCATAAACCTTCTACAAATCTCCAAAACCACAAAAATGTCCAGGCTGTCTCTAAATTCTTTAGACATGCTGTTTTGCCTCCAACTCAGTAGCAATCAGGGTGCAGGTAATGTTTATGTGGCCTTTTAGTCCCAATAATATTTAAAGTACAAATGCTGAGAACCATGCATCCAGGCACGACGCGATGCAATCTGAACCTGGGAAAATCATCTCACCACCTCTGATTATCACGTTGATTGCAGAGCCGTGAACTCATGTGCACTGACTTTTCAATCAGCCATATTTTGGGTCTCAGTCAGCTCAGGAAGACAACCTCAGCTAAATAAACGTTACAGACAAGTGACCTGTAGTGTGGTAAGTTGCTCATAAAGGAACAAGAAGAAAAAAAACAGATTTAAACTGCCTCTCAGCCTTTACGTTTGTGAGAATGATTATAACTTGCATATACCAACGGGAGCAGAATATAAAACCAAAATACAAAAGAGCTCCAAGTACCATTCATTTTATGTTAAAATAAAGGACATCAAGAACAAATGGAAAAATTAGTTCACTTCTATAGAGACAGTGAAAAGACAACATTCATGTCACAGAAAGAGCCATCTCTCCCCTCTCCCCTCTCCAAAAAAGGGGTGAAACATGGAAGAGGGGGACCCACCCTGCCAAGGCTTAACTTTCTTCTACAGCTGGACAATGAGTCCACAGTCCCTCGGGGAAGGCAGTGGAAGGAGTCCAGACTAGAAGTCAAGCTGGCTGTGTGTGACTGTAGGTAAAGCACTTTATGGCTGAACCTGTAAGTTCCCATCTATGAAATGTGAAAATTGGACATGAGCTCTATTAGGTTTCTACTAATTCTAATATTCTAACAATTTAGTCCTTAAATGTTAGGTTTTTTTACAACAAAAACTTGATACTTTTATTTTCTTCTTTCAATGTAAGTAAAACATGAATTACTTACAATGAAACTGAAAATGACCAAATAGGGGCTCCTGGGTGGCTCAGTTGGTTGGGAGTCCAATTCAATTTCAGCTCAGGTCATGATCCCAGGTTGTGGAATCGAGCCCTGCTTCTGGCTCCACACTGAGGATGAAGTCTGCTTGGGATTCCTTCTCTCTCTGTCCCTCTCGGAAGGAAGGAAGGAAGGAAGGAAGGAAGGAAGGAAGGAAGGAAGGAAGGAAGGAAGGAAGGAAGGGAGGGAGGGAGGGAGGGAGGGAGGGAGGGAGGGAGGGAGGGAGGGAGGGAGGGAACTGCATTTACTTATTAATTAGTGTATGTTTTCTTTAAGAAGGTAAAGGGACACCTGGGTGGCCCAGTTGGTTACGCATCTGATTCTTCTTGTCAGTTCAGGTCATGATCTCAGGGTTGGTGAGTTCAAGTCTCACATTGGGCTCTGTGCTGACAGTGCAGAACCTGCTTGAGATTCTCTCTCCCTCTCTCTCTGCCCCTCCTCACCCTCAAAAATAAACCAACAAACATTAAAAAAAAAGAAGATATGTTGTAGTGGGAACAGAGAGAAAATAACCAAGAGGTATCACTGTTTTCTGAGACTTTATTTTGTTGTATGCAGATTTTTTTAAGCCAATGTTTATATCATATTATAGGGAGAACAAGGCTTGAAAACTATAAAGGAAAATTTCTAGTGTTTTCTTAGTTATAAATGCATGTAAAATGAACAATGTCATGTTCAAGAGAACACTCTTCCTTTGTCTCTGTCACAATTCCTGTTTTATTTCCTTCATAGAATCTTTTATTCTCTGACATTATCTCATTTGTTTATATAGCTCCCCTGTATATCTTTCCCCAACAAATGCTCCATGAAAATATACTATTTGGTTCTTAATCACCTTTGTAACCACAATAAATCCTAAACAAATTAACAGAGAAATGAAGAAGTGTATGAAGTGAAATTTGAATGCAGCAGTTTCTCAGCATAACAAACAGTGCTTGTCCACTACAAAGAAAGTAGGAAAAGAAAATCATCTCTAATATAAACTTTCTAGTATTTTAAGAAATTTCAAATGACTTATGCAAAAAATAGTGCCTGAATAATAAATGTAATATGCCTTATAATTTAAATACGTGGTAGCATATAGTTAATACATCCCTTAATATTATTGTTTATTATTTTATGATCAATAAAAATTGTGTGAAATGGGCTTTTAAGAACTCAAGCACAGTGCACGTCACCATTGTGACTATCAAAAATAAGGACTGAGTATGTAACTATCATTCAAACTATTAAGTGGCACTTAGGTTTTGTTAGAAATTTCCTAAATATAATTTTTCCTGCTTTTTCAAGTAACATGATTATATTCATGAGTTATACATTTTTCACAACCATCACTGAAACGTATATGTGAGTTATGTCAGGTGAAACACAAATAAAAATATAAAATTAGACTACATTGAAGTTTAAAACTTCTGTACTTGAAAAGATATCAAGAGAGTGAAAAAGCAACCTACACAAATGGAGAAAATATGTGCGAATCATAATATGTGATAAGAACTTGCCAAAAAAAATGTGCAAGTCTTCTATGTACCTGCAAACCACCACGTCAGGTAAGGAACACCCACAATGCTAGAACAAAAACACCCAATTATAAAATAGGCAAAGGACTTGAACACAGACAAATCCAAAGAAGAATACGAGTGGCCATTAAGAACATGAAAAGACATTCAACATCACTAATTGTGAGGGAAATGCAAATTGAAATCACAACAAAGTAACACATCACCCCCAAGTAGGATGGCTACTGTCAAAAAAAGAGAGGAAATGATTAGTGTTGGTGAGAAAGCAGAGAAACTGGAACCCTGGGGCACTGTTGGTGGGAATCTGAAACGGTGCAGCCATTATGGCAAACGGTATGACAGTTTGTTTAAAAATTAACAATGGAACTACTATATATTCCAGCAACCCCACTTGTGAGTGTATACCCAAAAGAATTGAAAACAGTCTTGAGGAGACCTTTGTGTGCCTGTGTTCTCATCAGCATTATTCACAATAGCCAAAAAGAAGCAGTGACCCAAATATCCATCAATGGATGACTGGATCAATAAAATGTGGTATATACATGCAATAGAACATCATTTAGATTTAAAAAGGAAAAAATATTCTGACACATGCTACGATGTGGATAAACTTTGAGGACACTGTGAAGTGAGACAAGCCACCCGTGAGAAAAAACAAATATGGTAAGATTACACTTATATAAGGCACCTAGAATAGTCAAGTTCATAGAGACAGAAAGAAGAATGGGGATTAGCTGACCAAGACAGGAGAGGAAAAAAACAGGGAGTATTTGTTTAATGAGTACAGCTTCAGTTTTGCCCAAAGACAAGAGTTGTGGAGACTGGACAAGCAACACTTAACACTACTAAATTGGACACTTAAAAATGGTTAAGGTGGCAAATTTCATGATTTTACCACAATCAAAATGTTTAAAAAATTTCTGCAGGTATGTATCTCAGTGTTTATCCATTACCGGTTATTAGGCTGTCAGTTAGCTTAGACCGTGTCTCATGCTTACATGCTAAAAATTATGCTGCAGCTAAAAATTTAATGCCTTTGGCTATTCTGTGCTTTGCATTTGGTTTAACCTTAGACCAGATCCTTAAAAGCTAGATTAGTAGGTCAGAGATTAACATGTCAAAAGTTCTTTACTTGTGATAATTTACCTTTTAAACGCATTAAATTAGTGTCAGATGTCTAGGAACTTGGCCAGGACTCACTGGTTATGGGTTGTTTCAAAATATCAGATCAATGTACTTCTAGTAGTTTTCCAGTACTCTTGGATGATAGTATATTTTTTTGCATTTTAAAATCAGCAATCAACCTTTTATTCAGAAGAACATAATGATGCCATTGTTATAATAGATATGCAATAGTTTATGGCCATTTATAACGACTCTTGAGATGAGGTCCTTTCAGAATTCATGGTCAGAAAGAGATCAGTCCCCTTTTCATTTTGCTACCAGCCAGCATCAGCTTCATCTACCCCCACATTTCTCACTTTGCTCTAGATGCTAGGAAGCTGGAGCCTATTTCGTTGCAGAGCTCTTTGCCCAGATTTTATTACACTATTTCCCTGCTTTTCCTCTTTCCTTTGAGAAGATAGGGATGGGAACTATAGACAGGAGCTGTGCAGGGAATTTTATACACATTATTTCATACAGTCTGCTTGACAGCGATGGAGTGTGGTTGTCCAGATTCTTTTTCTACCAATAAAATTGATGCACAGAGTTTGAGTAACCTGACTTATATAGCTATTCTTGGCCTTATTAGGGTCAAGTTTTCATTTTAAGTTGCTATAAGCCTTTTTGGAGGTAAAGAAATACATAAATCAATAATGTAAACCAGTAAATTCAACATCAAAACCTCATTTTATATAGTGCAGAGCACTAACTACTGGTAGAATGGTAGAGCCAGAAGGAAATCTATCATTTCTTCAACCCCATCCTTAGACAAGCAAGGCCCAGAGATGTATCCTAAATGACCTGAGGCACACGCCTGACCCCTAGCTACATGCCGTGTCTCCTTTTCTTCAAAATAGAGTAGAATCACCTTTTGTGGTTCATTTTTACCTCCTGTTGCAAGGACCTCGCTGCCTGTTAATCTTAGGATCCACAAAATTCCAAGGAAACAACGAAAGTGAGCTTTAAACAATGAATAAAATCTTGGGGCTCCTGGGTGGCTCAGTCAGTTGAGCATCTGACTTCGGCTCAGGTCATGATCTCCCCATCTGTGGGTTCGAGCCCTGCTTTGAGCTCAGAGCCTAGAGCCTGCTTCGGATTCTGTGTCTCCGTCTCTCTCTGAACCCCCCCCCGCCCCCGCTCATTCTCTCTCTCAGAAATGAATAAAGGTTAAAGAAATTTTTTTAAAAACCAAGGAATAAAATCAATTTGTACTAGAGTGCAATGCAACTATGTGAATAATAAACATCCAATTTTATATGTAAAATTCCTTCTTACTATACTTCAGTACAGTTTAAATTATCCACTGTTATAAGATCCCTATTCTCTAGGCTTGTTAGCAATTTTCCTCATGTCCTTGAGAATAAAGAATGAATTTAAATTGATATTTTACTATTTGATCTACTTTCAGAATTTATCCTAAGGAAATCAACAGAAAATGTATGAAATAAGAATGTACAAAAATGTCAACAATATTTTTTACGTTTAACTGCAGTATGTTTTTTTTTTTAAAAGGAACATGGGAGTTATGTGCAATGTCAGACAAGAGATCATTTATATAATGATACATTATAAAAAGGAATTCTGAAAAGCAATTAAAAACCATGATTCAGACTTGTATTATCATGAACAAAAGATAACCCCATTTATCTAAACCAACATACTGCTTTTAGGTTTATCCAACTATCTGAAAGGTATTCTAGAATGCACTTGGAGTTTTCTCTATATGAGTTACAATTTCTTCCCTATGTATTTTGTCTTATTTTCTTGTCATTTTTATAAAGAGAGGGTATTATTTTATAATCACTTGAAAGTTAACTATTTCTATCTAGGAAAAAAAATAGTTATTTAAATACCTACCCAAAATTAACTTACCACAACATCAAATCCTAAGAAACTTGGCTTGAAAGTTCCCACCAGTAATCACAGATTTTTACAAACATTTCTGATGCACTAATAAAACATTCAATGAAGTCAATCAATAAAAGATTATATGTATTATGACCCAGTGTGACTTATTTCCTATTTCTCTTATTTCACTTGCTATCCTTGTCTCTGTGACCTATGGTCAGAAGAATAATACTCCCCACTCCAAGATGCCTGTATTTTCATCCTGAGAATCTGTCAATATATTGTTACGTGGTCCAGGAGAACTGAGACCTTCAACTTACAGATGAAGTAAGGTTATCAGTCAACTGACTTTAATATAGTGAGATTATCCTGATTATTCAAGTGAGCCCGGTGTATTCACGAGGACCTTATAAAGGTGAAGGAGGGAGGCAGAAGATCAGTGTCAGAGTGAGAAACAAGAGAAAAACTAACCCAGTCATATTTGGCTTTAAAAACGGAAACAAGACAATGAACCAAGGAACACAGGCAGTCTCTAGAAGCTGGAAAAGGCAAGGAAACAGATTTTTCCCTACAGGTTCTAAAAGGAATGCAGTCCCGCCAAAATCTTGGTGTTAGTTGAGTGAGACCTACTTCAGATTTCCAATCTCCTGCACTGTAAGATATTAAATAAATTTGTTTAAATTTTCAGCCACCGAACTGGTGTAATTTGTAGTAATAGGAAACTAAAACAGGCTTAATATTTTCATGTGATTTTAAAGTTAAATGTAAAGATTCTGTCTCTCCTTTAATGCTAATTAATACTAATATGTATTGTCAAATATATGAGACAGATCTTTACATCCGGGAGCTAGCCTTTATCTTATTATGTATCATTTTACCTGGAAATCTAGAAATCTAGACACACACTTACCCCTTGGATTCATTTCTTTATCATTCATTTGTCTTGGGAACCAATTTTTAGTTTATCTTAATAGTTACCATTCACTTAAAGTCTCTTACAGAATAAATTCAACAAGGACATTTCTCTAAGCTCCCCACTACTCTCCATATCATCTCCCCAAATTCTTATTGTACTAAGCCTGACAAGAGAATGAGTTGGAGCCCAGATTCTCACCCCAAAAAACCAAGGGCATTAGAGGCGTTAGTGTGCATCTCCTACCGTGACCACAAGGGGGTACACTATCCACAGTAGTGCTGGGCCTGAAGAATGGAGGCTTGAACAAGTGGAGCTTTGATTCTCAAATTCCTGTTAGAAGCAGGGGCTCTAACATAACACCATCGCACAGGCCCACTCTGTGGGATGGTCGTCTGTGTACCATCCCAGCTTCAGCCACAGCCTACTAGAGAAGTCTTGGTCAGAGTGAGCTAAGTAATCACAAAGCCATAAATCCAGAGGTCCAGACAAGATTGCCTTCCGTCTCCCTTATTTCCTCCAGAGCCTCCTCCTTCAGACCTTATAAATCCACCTATCAGGTTACTGTCCCCCCCTGAAAACTGACTTCGTGGCCACCTCCTAATAATAGGCATTCTAAATGCTTCCAAGATTCTCTATGGCTCAATCCCCTGTCTCCTTTCAAGTGGTAACTTTCTGGCCACTCCCTAGAGCAAAAGCAAAACAAAACAAAACAACATGTACACAAAAGGACAAATAAAAGCAACAGGTAAATCTCCAGAGTACATCTGACTACATATAATAACTAGAATATTTATGTTGCTTTAAACGATTCATATATCGCCATTCCCTACTTTGTACTATTACTTCAAAGTAGCTGTGTAATTTGTTGCCGTTTTCTCTCAATAGAAAACATTATTTCATCATCCTGATACCTAAGACCAAAGAAATTTCACAGATAAAGTAATGCTTCATGTCTTTACTCACCCTGTCCATGAAAGGAAGAGTGTTTAATAATCGAGCCTTTACTAGGTCCTTTTCTCTTTTCTACATTGTCCTTGGAAACCCACTTTAAGTATATTTTCTTTCAAACTGTCAAGCTTAATTTCCGAAAAGCTCAAAGCCTTTCTACAAATGTAGAATATGTATGTCAAAGATTTATTTATTTCACAAGTGAGGAAACCAGCAGGAAGGTAAAACTGATTCAAGCGGCGTTGGAACAACAGATTTATACAGCCTCTCAGAGAAAATCTGCTGAAATAGTTTTGCTAAGTTCCAGAAAGGACAGGTTAATGTTCCACAGAATAATAAAAGGATAACCATTGCGGTTAGCCATTCATTTGCATTTGTACCAGAAATCATTTGCTTCTCTAGAAGACGAAATTCTATCAGTTAACATATAACTTCATGTCTTGGCCATCCATAATCAATAGCAAAACAAAGCTACGTTAACCTAGAAAATTAAGGGCACCTGAGTGGCATCCCACTCTTGATCTCAGCTCAGGTCATCATTTCTCAGTTTATGAGACCAAGTCCCGCATTAAGCCATGTGCTCTCTGCTAACAGCACAGAGCCTACTTGGGATTCTCTCTTTCTCTCTCCCTCTCTACCCCTTCCTTCTCTGCATACTTGTCTATTCTCCTCTCTCTCTCTCTCTCTCTCTCTCTCTCTCAAAATAAATAAAATACACTTAAAAGAGAAAGGTAATGGCCATTGGGTGGATTTAACAATGCTGAGGTATGACAAGAGAATGTACACCATCCTCCTTTTGTTTTATTCCCAGGTTTTTGGTGATTTTTCTTATCACGATAGGCAGGAAATCTCCTTGTACACACATCACCCTTTCCCAATGAATGCTTTAAGCTTCTACATATTGAGTCTGCCCTTTTATTAATGGTACATTCACCTAAAAATTTCCTTCACCATTTTCCATTTCCCCAGCCATATTCTAGATACGTGTAAATAACAGTTTACAACAGTTTATAATGTCTCCAAATTCCTTGATGGTAATAGACTCATTTTTCTTTAGTATTTAAGGAGATACAAGGCAATTCAGTTAAACGTTGGTTTAAAAAAATTACTCACTAACTAGATTTTATATAAATATAAAATGAATATAAAATAGTTATCGTTTACTTAATCTTCACAATAGCATAGGAAACAGATTTTGTCACAGGTAAAGAAACTAAGGCTCAGGGGTGCCTGGGTGGATCAATCAGTTAAGCAACTGACTCTTGATTTCAACTCAGGTCATGATCTCACAGTCTTGAGTTTGAGCCACACCTTGAGCTCTGTGCTCACAGTACGGAGCCTGCTTCGGATCCTGTCTCCCTCTCTGTGCTCCTCCCCTACTTGCTCTCTCTCTAAAATAAATAAATTTTAAAAATGTTTTTCAAAGAAAACAAAGTTAGACTCAAAGCATCTAATTTCTTTGTAACAATTAAGCATAAACGTTTCAAAGTCTGTATATTTGCCACTAGGATTCATTGTCTTGGGTCACTATTTTTTAAGCATGACGTAAAATTTAGATTTATTAGGGTGCTTGGAAGGCTCAGTCAGTTGAGGATCTAATCCTTGGCTTGGCTCAGATCATGATCTCACAGTTCCTGGGATTGAACCCCACACTGCATTGGGCTCAGCACTGACAGCACTGGAGTCTGCCTGAGGTTCTCCCTGTCCTTGCTCTGTCCTTCCCCAACCCACCCAGCAAGCACACAGGCACGTGGTCTCACTTTCTTCCAAAAAAATAAATAAATAAAAATATATATAAAATAAAATTTAGGTTTATCTAGTTGATAGATTAAATGCCAGTCTGATACAGAGCTGATCAAAGAACTAGTTCAAAATCATCTGCTAAATAAAACTATAACTGACAGTTCTTTGAAATTATAATTAAGGTAGAGTCCCTCCTTAAATAATTGGTAATGCTGCTCTTCCCTGACATCCATTAAATCTGTACTTTTCTGTGAGATTTATGGCCCAATAAAGCATCCTTTTTATCACATTTTAATTATTGTCAATTCTGAGTTAATTAACCTATCCAGGTGTCTCCTCTGAGGTTTGAAGGTCTTAAAGACCCTGGAAAGAGTCTTTTAATATATATTTTTTGTGTAATATACAATATCTTTTATATACTTTTATAATACAAAGTATACACAGTTTATACATATTTTCTAATATAAAATACATTACATATTTTATAGTTATAGATTTTATAATATATTGATCTTTATAATATAGTTTATTTTTTATTATAGTATATATTTTATAGGATAAATGTATTTTTGACAGTACAAAAATGTATTTATTTATGGAGGAAGCACTGTTTTCACAGGTAAAATGGTCTGCTAAAGAAATAACTAGACTTTTCGAAACTCTTAGGGTGATCTCAAAGTTGACATGAATTGAATGACGATATATTAGAATGCATATATTAACAGTATTATGGAATGTGAACTCAGCATGAGAAGGTTGAGGCGCAATTGTAATTCTGAGCCAGGAACTTATTTCATCCCTATTGACCTTACTTATGTCAGCTGACGTTGTGGGTAATCAGGTAGATACTGGGTGAACAAGTGCTTAGAAAAATTTGAAGAGCACTCCAGATGCCAGGTGTTCTTGCTCGGTTACACACTCCAGCACGCTGAAGCTTTGGGTCTTTCAAGTTACCATGTTCTCTCCAATGCAAGAGACCTCTGCATGTTCCTCCCTAGTCCTGGGGACTCTATTCTATTCTAACTCCTCCTCTCCTGGGGACTGCCGCAGGGAGCACTTCCTCTGAAAAATTTCCCCCATTTCCGGTACTGGCTTAGTTGCCAATACGCCCTCTCCTTCCGTCAGAATATTCATCTCTTTTACTTATGTGCCGATCCCAGCATTAAAATTAAGATTTTTAAGAGAATAGATCACAACTACCTTATCCCCACCACTTAAGTCAGCCGGCATAATATGGTAGATACTAAATAAATATTTGTGGAATGACTTTTAGCCTCTCCAATGGCATATCTCCATCTCATTACATCTAGACAAAATATATTCAGCACTGATTACTTTGGAAATAGTATATAAGGAATTTAAACCACATGATCCCCACTCAAAAGAATATTAAGTTTTATAGATAAAATACAGTTACATAATACTGAAAGCAGGTTTTTGAGTAAGCACAGGATGTTTGATACCGACAAGTAGCACTGCATGGGATAAAAAAAAAGTCAGGGTTTTATAGGAAGCAGGAAAATTTGAGGCATTCTTCCATAAAAGTCCTAAATCATCAGTATTCAAAACTATAAATCCAAACAGAACACTCCTAACATCGTGCAGAGGCCACCCCTGGCAACATGACAACTGTTGGGTGGAGAACACAAAAAAATTTCAAAGAGGTGGGGAGGGAAAAGGTGTTGTTTACAGTCACCATTGGCATTATTTCCAGGAAGCCTTTGTTGCTGAGCTTAAAGAGATTCATTCTCAGCACATAGTCTGTTTGTCAGGTCATTATTTTTACACAAGCAAATCTTCTAGTATATTCTCTGTGCTAACTGCTTTTCAGTTCTGAACATCCTTCCCACGAAGGCCCTTGGTTCACCAGAACTCCCTGTTCCCCTTGATGCCACTGAATTGCTTTGAAACAAACTATTCTCTCTGTGGCAAGTGCTGGAAGAAAACTCATCCTGTATTTCACTCAGATCTACCCTTCATTATTTTGGCAATAGGTCTGACTAAATAAATTTATCATCATAAGCTTTAATTATAGAATCTGGAATAAAAAAAATGGTAGCTTGAAAGCCCTTCTTCTAAGGTTTTGGATAAAACAATCACTTTAGTAAAATGTTTTGTGTTGATATATATTCACCCTTACAAACGGCAGGGTGTACAGGTGAATTTTTGTGAATATATGTGCATGTATTTAAATATATATGCATAATTATATACACAAATACACATACCCCCGGTACATATAATGTGCTTTCTGTCCGTCTGTGTGGATCACCCCTCATGTCTGCAGCCATCAGTACACACCGGAGATGGCCCAGGAGGCTGTTTTATAACACCATTCCACAAATACATGCATCAACCTGAAAACATCAGCCTCAAAGAATGAATTATGTCGCCAAAGTAAGGAAACATAAAACGCAATATTAGCCTATTTCCATCAAAGAGAGCTAAAGCTTAAGAAAATGTTTTTCTCCTAAGCACAGGTTTACTCTACAAAAACGTGGATCACCCCAATTGTAGATGATCAATGTGGGCCCAAGAGTCTCGTAACAGATACTTGTTCCATTTTTCTTTCCTTCTACCTACAGAACATCTAAGGAGAAGTACACTTGTTAGGTCATCATGTAAAACATTCTGTCCCTGATTGGACTAGTGTGTTACATTAAATCTGATTTATGATTACAAAAACAAGTCACTGGTACTAAAAATACCGATTTGTAGAAGCCCTCTAGTGCACAGAGGGCTCTATGGGAGAGGGCCTGGGAGTCCATATTTTGAACAAATGTCCCAGGTCAGTATTCTCAAACTTTAATATACAAACTAATCAGCTGGGGAACTTGTTAAAATGTAGACCCTGATTCAATAGATCAGAGGTAGCACCAGAAAGTCTGAATGTCTACTAAGCTCTCAGGAGATAACGAAGCTACTGCTTCCCAGTAGCAAGGCCCTAGCAGATGGTTACCATCAGACGTGATTGGGAAGTAATTTTCTAGTTATTCATTCCCAAAGCATCAAATACCAGCTTGCTCAAATACTTTGGAATCAAAGTAAAGAAACTTATTTAAAGAGAGAGAGAGAGAGAGACAGAGAGACAGACAGAGAGAGAAGAGAGAGAGAAAGGAGGTGGGAAGGGCACCCAGGCGGCTCAGGTCATGATCTCAGAGTTCTTGAGTTCGGCCCTGAGTCCGAGTCTGTATTAAGAGCTTGGAGCCTGGAGACTGGAGCCTGTTTTGGATTCTCTCTCCCTCTCTCTCTCTCTGCCCCTCCCCTGTTTATGCTCCATCTCTGTCTCTCAAAAATAAATAAATGTTAAAAAGAAAATAAAGATTTACGAGGAAGGCCAATCTTAAAACTATTGTGTTACTGCTCCATACAACTTGGCAGTCATGGTAAAATCAAGTAAGATCTGATTAGAAATTCTCAAGTTGATAGCCTTGTCTATAACTCAACTTTAAGTAACCTTAAAATTTCTCTCTGTTTGGTTGACTGTTGGGTTTCATTGTCCCTTTTGTCAAAGGCACCTTTATTTTTACCATGTGGAAGTTTATAGATTGGAAGCTATTGGGAGTCACAGCAATAAAGAAGGCACAATCCTTACCCTTCAAAGCATAGGCAGTCTGGTAAAAGAAATAAGGTATGAACCAAAATACCTTAATTCAAGGTAAGATGTTATATCCTTGCAACAAAAACACCTGTGCTATTGTTCGGAGAAGTCGGAAGAAAGATAAATTATTCCTGATTGCAGTGTCAGCACAGGACACAAGCTTTGAACTTGGGTCTGTCAGACACATCATCACCACACGAGAGAAGGTACCTGGGACCCAACTGTCAAAAATCACAGAACCTATACCTTGTCTTCAGGCAACCAGGGTGCTAGCAAAGGTTATGTTTAAGCCTGGTAGTCATGGCCTCTTTTTGACTTTTGAAAATAAGCTCTGAGTTTCTCCTTGAGGCTAATCAGAGTCTTTTATGGGCTCAGAGAGAATCGCTGTTGTATGAATATAATTTCAGTATGTTCACTTAGCATCCATTTCTTTGTAATCTTCCATCTGTTAGCATCATCCCTCCAAGAAGTACACTTTTTAATATGTATCTTGTAATCCAAGATCTTTTCAAAGTTTGTCCTTTTTAGCAGATGGATAGGAGACCCAGTCGTCATGCCCCATGTGCAGATTGCAGTCACTTTGTACTGTTCTACTGAACTTTGGCATTATTTTTAACTCTAGAACAAAAGACTGAGAGAATAACCTAAGTTTATTTCTAGCATAATTCAAAATAGGCAAAATAAACAAATCTAATTTGTGTGAACCATTTGGACTTATAATGTTACTTTCACAAGAAGCCTTGAAAATAGGTTATCCGTTCCAAAGAAGCTATTCTAGCAAGAACCAGTTAGGAACCAATTTGCCAGTTCTATGGCTTGTAGAAAAAAAAGTTGCTTTTATTTTGTATGATACACCCAAATCTGTGTAATTCTAAAAATGGACCTTTAATAGTTCTATGAACCATAAAACTGTCCAATTTTATGGAAGAAAATATACGCAAAACTTTTATTGCTGAAAGGCAAAAGGTCATAACATCTCAGCAACATAACTATGTATTTTGGTAATGGTTATTTATGGTTCATCTGTATATCAAGATTAAAGCAATGCCTCCATTCCCTTCCCAAATTAATCTGTAGAGTGTTCCAAATCATCAACATATAGTAATGTTTGATTTTAGCAGGGTTAATCATGGGATTATCCAACAGCCATGTGTTAAAATCAAGTAAACCCACCTGTCAAAAAGAACAGTTTAAAGACTAATTCTATTACATTCATACCATGATGGAGAAAACATCAGATTGATGGTTAAAAACAAACAAACAAAAAACCACATGTATCATTCACACTTTGGCTTTGGAGCGGAGTCCTGGGACAAGCCGTCATTGTGATCGACACTCACTTTACGTGGCTTTAACATCCTTTTATAAATATTGAGAAGCACTCCTATCAATGCTGACGAGCACAAAAGGGAGTAAACCCAGGCTTATAGCACACTGATTAAGCTACTCAGAAATTCTTTCAATCATTTCCAGTAGATGCTCGAGAAGCATCTGTTCTGTTGATGGGACGACCCCATACAGACTCGATACTGGAAACAACCCCTCCACTAACAGAACAGAAGCCAGGTCCTCATGCTGTTGCATGGGTGCTGTTGACTCAGGTCACCTCTCTGCCAAACGCACAAAGAAGCCTATTGAGGTAGAAACCCCTCCAACTCTCTGTGAGCAATAGTTGGCCTCTAGAGGTAACACACTAGTCACTGATGAAGACAGCCCTAGACTTCTCCATGAAAAAAAAAAAAAAAAAAGAATTATATAAAGACACAGAAGTCAAAAAACATTACCTTTTTAAAGCTCCTTTGTGAAAAGGATCACAGAGGAAGAGTGTGGGAAGAATAGATAATTCACAGAGAAGATAGAATAATAACTATGGTTATTTCTAATACATATGCCTAAACAGCACTTGGTAAGGGAATTATCTTTAAGTCTTTATGAGTTGTAATAATATTTAGGGAAGCTTTGTCCATTATTTTTTTGTTGTTGTTTTATCTCTTTTATTTTTTCAATAGTTTATTTTCAAATTGGTTTACATATAACACCCAGTGTTCACCCCAACATGTGCCCTTTTTAATGCCTGTCACCCCCTCACCCCCCCACACCCCCCTCACCTCGGTTTGTTCTTAGTCTTTGAGAGTCTCTTATGTTTTATCTCCCTCCCTCTCTGTGTCTTTTTTTTCCTTTCCCCTCTTCCCCCCCCCCCATGGTTCTTTGTCCATTATTTTTAAAGAACAAACTATTTGGGTACGATACTTTACCATCAATGGTAGTTTTATTGTTTGTAGTGGTCATCGGACAGAATTCGTAAAATGCCATTTAAAATTTTAGCATGGATTTATTAATTATTCCTACGGATATGACTACTACTACTACATCCCTACTACATCGTTGGACAGCTATGAAAATGACTTTCAGTAATTACATAAAAGGGTACTATAATAAGTGATTACCTTTGTGGAAACCAGGTATATCTATCCATGGGAAAAAAAGAGAAAATGAGGCTACCATTATACATAGGGGTTCTTGAAGCATAGCATCATTATTTCAATTTCAATAAAAGTGAAAAACACATGTTTACTCTGTAAAACTGCTAGATGAATCATGACTGTTTTTGTTTTAAGAATTACTTTAAAAATTGCATGCCAAAGTTTGAACAAAATGGCTTTTGAAATGTGAGATCAGAAAAAAGGAATATTCAAAATTCACATAATGTATATAATATAAAATAGGTGTATGTGATCAAGTGAATTAAACATTAGACTAATGTAATTATTCCATCTGTATCACTTAAAGTTTATATTTGAATGAGACCAGAGATACTTGCATGTCTTGCTTACTGTTGGATATTATGTGCATCAGATAGTGTTTGACATATGCTGGGCATTAAAGTATTTATTAAATATAGTTGCATTAAAACTCTCCTTTAATCTCTTATTGGCAAAAAAGTAAACTTGCTTATGCTCAGGATGTCATTATCTTTAAAAATATATAGTAGTATCATATTTTTGTTGAGTGTGAGGTGTGGGTTCATAAGAAAACAAAAAGGAAATAGCTTTATATGAAGACTTGTGTATGTGGCTATCAACATACTGATTAAGAACTGTTTATGTTGCTATTAATAACGATTATTTCTTAATCTCTCTTTTAAAATGTTAGTGCCATTCTCAAAATACCTAGATCCTCTTACTAGGAAACGTAGTGTATGTTAAGTGAATTAAAACAATTGGGTAGAATATATGTATTTTATAGGCAAATATTCCAGAAGCAGGTAACGTGAGCTCTTCAAAGTTTATTCTTTCCTTCCTCTGCTATTTTAATGGAGCACAAAGGACTTTTCTATGTGTATGGAAGCACTGGCTTAGAAATAAATCTGTGTTATGGGCTAAGCGTATCTGCTTGATCAAGTTGGACAGATTGCCTGCTGACCAGTAAAATTAATGAAGTGAATCGACTCTTGGGACAACTTTAGGAAAGAAGAAAATGTTCTGAGCTACAGTTTTCTCAACAGTAATAAAAAAAGGAATTGAATTACTTTATAAAAAGACCATTTTAGCTCTAAAATTTCTGTACTTCTGAGCCACTTCCCAGCTTTCCAGTGTATGTAAAATGAGATTCTTTATATAATTGGCTAGTTGTGTCTTGTACCTTCAGCCCTTACCTACCTTGAGATTATCCTCTTGCTCTGATTAAGGATCGATGAATAATTTCGAGTAAAGAGCCAATCATTATATAGCCACCCTTACAAAACACCTACGGCTTCCCTTCACATCGCACAGCTCTAAAGGGTTGTGACTGCCTCAAGTTGCTTATACATTCCAATATCCTTCAGCATCAGTAACTATCAGAACAAAAAATGAGCAAGGTTAGATTTCCATGCAGTCACTGAAATGATTGCTTTTCATTTTGAACTTTAGGTTGCATCTTGCAGTAAGTTCTCATATATTGAATACCTACTTTTGCCCCAAGGAGAGTTCTGTGCACCATGGCAAATTCAAAAACAGAAGGCACAGACCTGGGCAGTATGTTCTTGGACTAGAGTTTCTCTTTTCTTACCTGGCTCTCTTTCCTTTTTAGAGCGTCACTGACATTAGTTACGTGTACAGAAATCATAGGGACAACATCGTATGGAGTGATACGCTTGGGATTTTAGAGTCAGAATTCTTGAATTGGATTGGAAAATTACATTATTTTAGCTTTAGCATCCTTTCCAACCTTAAAATTTCATCATTTCCCAAATAATCAAAAACTAATGCAGCAATACGTGAAGCTGCTTTTTCACATTTTAACCCTTTGGCCTATGTTTTTTACACTAGGAATGCCTCCTCATACCTTCTCTCCTTAGTAACTTTCAACTTTCATATCAGGCATCTCTTCTAAACATACACCAGTCCAGACAGGTGACCTCGCCTCTCTGCTGTCATGGCAACACGTACAAACACATACTGTAGCGCTCTTCATTTTCTCTCTAACCACAGGTTACAGTTTTTCTTATAAACCTTTGTATAGTCGTAGCCTAGCTGACTGCCCAGTTAAGTTATGTTGAGTGCAAATGTAGAAATCTTAATATTTCATATAAAATGTAGTCAGAATCTCTCATTGACAAGTTAAAATCTATATTGGACTCCATTCTGAACGGCTTCGGTTTAGAATACCTACAGAATCTACCTTAAAAACAAAATCAGGAAGTATAATCCAACACAGTGTGATTGAAGGCCTTTTTTGGAGGAAAATAAAGCCATTTTCTATTTGTAACATTTCAAAGTCAAAGTGTATTCGATAAACCAAATTCAACCATTGCCTGTTGTTCCACTACCAGTAGTGATATCTATTTATACATTTATCTTCTTTAACATTCTTAAAGGCATAACATGTTTTTGGTTTGTAACCTTATAATAAGAGACCAAGTTAAGTGTACATCCAGGTTTTTTTTTTTTAATTTTATCTAAATATTTCATGAAACAGGAGAGTGTGAATAAATTTCTCCCTATTGCATCCTTCGCTTTTTAAAGAAGGATGACTTATTCATTCACATTTGTTATTTGTCTATTATGTGACAGCAAGTATGCTAGACACTCAAATGTAATTATAAACCCAAGAAATGTGATCACTGGCCCCATGGAACCCACAGTCTCCTGGAAATAGAGGAAGTTGCTGGGCGCCTGTATTACAAAGTGGGAAGATGTGAGCAGGGTCTATAGGAGCACCTAGGAGGAACACTTAATATACATTTTAGTGTTAGGCTTAGTGGAGGGCCCATCAAACTAAAATATTTACTAACAGGCCATTTACAGAAAACGTTTGCCAGCCCCTGACCTGTAGGGTTGGCTAGACTAAAGGTCCAATATGGCTTCACCCACCTATGTGGAATTTCATCTACCTACCCGTTAGGTTGCCTCCCTGTTATCTGCAGCCTCTCATCACTCAGTAGATTAGATGAGGCTTCTTCAGAATACGTAGCCTCAGGATTTCAGCAATATTACAAGCAGAAATTGCAAGAAGCTTCAAAACTCATAAAACATCATTTTCATCACTTCTATATGTCAAAGTATGACTCAAGACCAGCCCAGATTCAAGGATCTGGACAAATGAACCATAATCAGTGAACGGGTGGAGCGGCAATATTGTATTCACACCCCTTTGCACTGCTGTACTACACTGCATGCCGTTTTAGCTGCATCCCATAAATTTTGATATGCCACATTTTATTTTCATTGTCTACCATATTTAAGAGCAAAGTACCTGTATCTTGATTGAAGTATAATACATGAGTGTATAATTGTCAAAATTTATCAAACTGTACACATAAGATGTATGCATTTGATATAATTAAATTATACCTCAATAAATAAAGTATTTTTTGAGAGAGTAGAGTCAAACAAAATAGGACTACAAAACTAGGAAGTAACCAGATCGATCAGTCATGGTTCTCCAGAGAAACAGAATAGGAGTGTATATGTAAATGCATGTGTTTATACATATATATATATACACATATATACACATATACACACACATATACACATTCATATACACATATATACACATATATACATGTATAATTAAATCACATATTACTTACATATTATGTAACTTACAATTATTATTATTAAATATATGTATTACTTACATATTATGTAACTTACATTTATTATACACACAGATTTATTTAACAGAAATTGGCTCACGTATCATGGAGGATAGTAAACTCGAACTCTATAAGGCAGGCTGGCAGTCTAGAATTACAGGCAGGAAGTTATGCTGCAGTCTTGAGGTAAAATTGCTGCTTCTCTGGGAAATCTTTTTGCTCTGAAAGCCTTCAATGGATTATATGAGGCCCACCGCATTATCAAAGGTAATCTTCTTCACTTAAAGTGAGCTTAATATAGGTGCTAACCACACCTATCAAATACCTTCCCAATAATACCTAGATTAGTGTTTGGTTAGTATAGCCCAGCCAAGTTGACGTATTCATGCCACATGCCTGCAGTATGTACATACTGCTATTTCTATTTCTAATAAAGCCAAAAAGTATCTTGTTCCTCATACTAACAAAAGCCAGTTTTAAACGATGCATTTAAAAAAAATTTTATCGATTTATAATTTTATGTGAGGTATAGCTAACTTTTACCTAAGTAATATTCAAAATTCCTTTTCTATCAGTTTATATCCTGAATCATCACAGAGATCATGGGAAAAGTCTAATTTGTATTTCTGTGAGCTACTATTCAATGAAAACATGCCATATTTGGCATGACAGCTAGACAATCACTAAGGTTAGGCAACACTTGAATAACACCACCGACTAACTTGACCTAATTGACGTACATATAACCATACACCACCAATAGCAGAATAGATATTGCAAACTATTTTGGAGCATACATCGAATATTCTCTAGGAGAGATCATAGACTAGGCCATTCAACAAGTCACATATTTTGAAGAGAATTTAAATTATACAAAGAATGTTCTCTGACTATAATGGAACAAAGCTGTGAACAACAAAAGAAACTTGGGAAATGCTCAATTATTTAGAAATTAAAAACCATAGTTGTAAATTACCAATAGATCAAAGAATAAATCGTAAGAAAATTTTAAAATATCAAACTAAATATAAAAAAAACTTAATAAAAACATGTCAGCATTTGTGGAATTCAGTTGAGTCAGTGTTTAGGGAAGCCCTTCATCTTTAAACACTTAAATTAGAATGAAAGATCTATAATCAATAATATGGCCTTACTTAAGAAGCTAAAAAAAGAAAAGCCAAGGTAAGTAGAAGAAAATAAAGATCAGAACAGAAATCACGAAGACAGACAACAACAACAAAAAAAGCAAATCAATGAAACCAAAATCCAGTTCTTTGAAAAGCAAAATAACACTTTAACTGACCAAGAAAGAAAGGTGACAAATTACCAAAGTTAGAAATAAAAACAACGGTCTTCACTATAGAACACAGAGAATTAAAAGGATAAGGAACATAGTGAAAAGCTTTATACCAATACAATGGACAGCTTAGATGAAATAGAGAAATTTCTAGAAAAATACAAATGACTAAAACTGACACCAGAAGAAAGAGAATATCTGAATTTACCTATATAGTAAAGAAATTAGTAATAAAAATATCTTCCCACCAACAAATATCGAAGTTCAGATGCCTTTACTAGCGAATTCTACCAAACATTTAGGTATGGGTATGTTTGTAAACACGCAAACATATACACACCCCAATTCAAACGAAACTTTCAGAAATAGAGGAGTAACATTTCCCAGAATTATTAGGCTAACTTTACCCTGATATCAAAGCCAGACTTCACAAGAAAGGAAAGCAGTGGTGACAATATAGTATCATTTGGTGATTTTGTTGGGGGAGGGAGATAATTGATCTTTTAACGTTAGTTAGAAATATCTATTCCCCTAAGGAGATGGGGAAAACTCCCCTAAAGAGATGGGAGTAACTGGGTTACATTTATAGATGTAATAGAACTGATTTTTGAAGACTTGGTCTATACTAAGCACTATGCTGAAAATTAGATGTCAGAGGCAAGTGACAGTCCTTAAAGGGTTTAAATTGCTCACTATCTTGTAGAAGAGGACAGAAATGTATATAAACAGCTGTTCTTATGTTCAAAAGTGCTTTAACAATGGTGTTGACTGCAATGTTATAGAAAGGACAAGTTTCAATCTCAAAGGCATTAGGAATTATCTCAAACAACAAAAAATGCTTTAACAGCCTTGAAAAATCTTAGAAGACTCTTGTTTTTTTATGGTCAGGAATTTGGAATTTATCCTGCAGGGGTTTCTGAAAGTGTGAGAAAATGACTCAAGCTCCTAGATAAACATGAGACTTCTAAGCTTGACCTTACAAATATACCGTCAGAATCTTTGTGTTGCGGACTAGGATTTTTTTTTTTATGTTTATTTATTTGAGAAAGAGAGAGCAAGCAAACGAGTGAGCACAAGAGCAACCACGTGAAGGGGAGAGGCAAAGATTAAAGGAGAGAGAATCCCAAGCAGCCTCCAGGCTGTCAGCACAGAGACAGATATAGAGCTCAGCTCGATCCCACGAAACATGAGATCAGGACCTGAGCAGAAATCCAGTTGGGTGCTTAACTGACTGAGCCAGCCAGGCAACTTGCAGACTAAGAATTTTTAATAAGAGTGATTTTCTGAAGCTTGACAGTGCTTTATTTCGTAACAGAAGGTTTTAAAGAGGTTTATGGGGGGAGGAGGGCAGTGCCTAGGTACTGGGTGGCTCAGCTGGTTGAGCCTCTGACTTTGATTTTGGCTTTGATTTTGGCCATGTCCCAAGGCTTGTGGGATCAAGCCCGAGTTGGGCTCCACACTAAGCATGAAACCTGCTTGAGATTCTCTGTCTCCCACTGCCCTCCACCTCCACTTGCACATGCTTATTAATTAAAGAGGCTTCTGAAAACACAAATTCTTTTTTTTTAACGTTTATTTATTTTTGAGAGACATAGAGACAGGGTATGAGCCAGGGAAAGGGCAGAGAGAGAGAGGGAGATACAGAATCTGAAGCAGGCTCCAGGCTCTGAGCCATCAGCACAGAGCCCGATGCGGGGCTCGAACTCACAGATGGTGAGATCATGACCTGAGCTGAAGTCAGCCACCTAACCAACTGAGCCACCCAGGCGCCCCACAAACTAATTCTTAATTTTCACTTTGGCATCTGCTTAGTCACCTCTTCTACCCAAGTGTCCTTAACTTGGCTGTCCTTAACTTCTTCCCCTCCTGGGCTCTGCATGCACCAACTCAGATAACCTTGATTAGGTGTCTGCATCTTCCACTATCTTGGTCTCAATTCCTAGGGAATTGAAAACTATAGTTTTATCAAATGAGTTGACTATATCATGCACCCCCAAGTCCATTACATCCATGCCATTCAGTCTTAACCTGGGCCTTCAACTTTTTGGCAAGTGCATCTTGACTCCTTGGCTTGCTACCCAACCTAACTTCATTTTTTTCCCTTTTAAAGGTCCAAAATCTCTTCTTACAGGTCTATTCCAGTAGATATCTTCCTATGTTACTAATGGCATTACTCCTCTGTTAATTTTTCATAAGCACACATATGAAGAGTTAAAAATACTTTATACGGCTAATGAAGTGGAAGATATTTGACAAAGTATCTAAAAATTATGAAGAAATGGTATCCATGTTGGTGGAAGGGGTAGAGAAAAGACTTTAACTGTTTCAGATTGGAAACTGATTTTCCACTCAGGAAAAACCACCGTTATTCAATGTAGAGGGACAGATTTTAGAGATGCAAGCCTTCAGAACAAAGAGAGCAAGTCATGATAAAACTCTCAGAGACAGAAGAACTCAGAGGAACAAATAGCAGACATTACAAAAGCAACATCCCTCGAGTTCCAGAACGGAATTGAAATGTACAATAGGTATGAATCAGAGGAGAAAGCAATGTACATACAGTTGATGAGGCTGCAGGATTATCAATATCAACTTTGAACATGACCAACAAAGAACCAAAAGTTCTCTGCTATCAGGATGAGGAAGGTAGCCATTCAAACACAGGCATATTAAACTTGGAATGAATGGGACTAAGAAGAAACTCATCAAATGACTGAAAACGAGGAGAAAACAAGGAGAAAACTAGGAGCAGGACACGGAGATTTTCCTAAGGTTTTCACCAGTTCTTTCTTGAAAATGTACCAAGATTTAACTTCAATATGTTGGGGAAATGTGTTCTACAAAATTTATATTCATAATTACTTGAGTTGCTAGATGAACTTTACCTTACACATTGCACATAAAATTTTAATTACTCCAAGTCCTCTTACTGTCTCTAGAAAGTCTTGATTTAGGCTATTAATGGTGTATTCTGATTTTTATTGACTTAACAAAAGCATTAAAACTCTGGTCATCAGGAATAGGAGGACAGATAAACAGTCCCCATTACAGAATGCTGTCTTACAGAGGTTCAACTTTGTTGTGGTTTTCAGACCACACATTCCCCTCAAATTGCTTTAAATTAATCTCAACTGCAAACACAAGAAAATCAAGCTCACGGACTTAATTGAGTTCACACATACACTCTCATCATGACCTTACCATATCTGTACAAGGCATTAAATAGAAATTCAACAACAAAGTCCCTGAGCATTTTGGGGATTGTTACCTGATCTTCTGGGAAGCCAGAAACTCTGGGTAACTGGCCCAAGAGATCCTGAGTATGGGAGAGGCAAAGGTTCCTTCTAGGTGGGCTCAAGGGAGGATAAATCCCGAGGGGAAGCTGAGCTAGAGAGAGGTTTTAGAGAAGTGAGTCTCAAATTTCATCACTGAAAGTCACCTAGAGGGCTTTTCAAAACACATTACTGGTACCCACTTCAGAGTTTCTGATTCCACAGTTCTAGGATGGAACATGAAATTTTGCTTTAATTATAAGCTCTCAGGTAATGCTGATAGTGTTTATCCAGATACCACACGTGAAGAATCATTGTGTTAGGAGGGAGGTGACAGCAGTCTAGGCCCAGAGGTTAGGTGGCACTGAGTAAATGTGGGGAGACACATCAAACAGACACATCAAACAGACATGCCTCATTCATTCATGTTAACTCCCAGTTGACTTCCTCCAGACTGGGAAAGCCAAAAGTGTGCAGTGAAGTGTAATCTGAATAAAAGATAACAAGAACATCCTTTCACCCATGATCCATTTACTGAGTGCCTACTGTGTAGCAGATGTTGAGCTAGGCACTAAGCATTCGGAAATAAAACGTGATCCTTGCTCTTGTAAAGAGCATTCTATTTTGAGATGTTTAAAACAATGATTCTTCCATCTCCATAAATCAAGTTGCCTCGGGCTTCTCATTTAATGGCCTTTCATTTCTGAGGGAAGTCAGATGCTACCTAGAATAAAGAAATCATTGTTCAGGTTTAAACTTAAAATATATAAATTTTCTTGAGTCCATAGCATGAGAGAAGTCCTAAATGCCCAGGCTCTGTTTAGAGACAAAATACTTTGTAAATTTCAAAGACTGACTTTTATTTGTCAAGCTTGGAAATCTGAGCATGGAGTTTTATTCTATAGAAGACAGAGAACTTGATGGAGTCACAGCTCCAGTCACAGAAGGAAAAAATACAAATTTCTCTGGCCTCTGGAAGGAAAGCACAATTTGAGAAATAAATTTTGATGAGATATAACCAAGCTAAGATTATTGTTTCTCTGGCACTCAGTATTTTAATGCCCTTGAACATAGGCCCAGAGGGGCAATAGATACGGGGTGACAGAAATTCAACAACCAAAATCCCACATAGCTTGACAAAGAATTCAAGCACAGCTCAGTTGGTGACCTTCATCACTGCATGAATGTATAATGTTCTCCATGGAGTAAAGGGGTATAGATTACGATCTAGAAATATTGCCTCCCACTTTCCCTATGCTTTCTCAATACATGCTAAAGACTCAGAAGTCCCCACATGATTGTATGAAACATTACAAGAGACAGGTGAAATTTTAAAATCAATGTGACTACTGAAGGATCACAGCAGTACAAGGCAAGGGGCTCCTAGGGTCCAGACTGGCGACTAGAGAGCTCAGTACCAGGAAGGAAGTGAAATATCTGAGCCACAAGAGGGCAGTAGCCCGGGACAAGGCAGAGGCAATGGGCCAAGCAATAGAGGTGGATACTAAAGCTCACCAAGACCACTGCTATGGAACTTTAAGCCATGTGTTACTTCAGCCATAAACTTGTCACTTGAAGACACAGCAAGGACAGACAGCAACACCCAAAGACTCAGCTTAAATGAGCCATATTTCAACCAAAGGCCAAAAACAGCATCAACACAGGGACCCAAGGGACCTACAACCAATTATGGGAGATTGGGTAAAATTTCTTCTACACTCTGATGATGTAAGAAAAAGGAAAGAAAGAGAAGAAAAGATCTTGAAAGACTGCGCTGTTACTCAAAAAGAAACTGAATTTACCAAATGGAAACTCCTGAACTGGAAGATGTTCTTTATCCAAAAGATACTATTTTAAAATGGAAGACACTAATGTATCCCTAACAAACAAGAGGAAAATTTATTACTGTTCTTGCTGCGGTGGTTTTTGCTGCTTTCTTTCCCGCTTATGAACAGGGATGGGGATTCTGGGGGGGGTGGGGGGTGGCAATAGAATATTTAACACTGAGTTCTGTTTTATTATAGAGGAGAGAGTGATTCTCAAGTTGCTGTGAATAAATTCCAAACCCACCATGGTCAGAAATTTCCAATATATTTGGCTCATGTCTATGCACAGAGTTACAAAAACAATCACTCCTTTATAGGTTATGTTGGGAGATCTCAGGCTCCAGATGAGACTGAGACCTCGAAGTGAAGCTGAAAGAGCAAGTGGGACTCCGAGTTGAGAACAAAACCAACAAAAGAACCACCACCACCACCAACAAAAAATTCAGTCTGGGGGGGAAAGGGCATTGGTCCACAAAAACAGCCAAATGGGTGGGTTAGATGATGATGATACAGGCATACAAGGCAATAGAGCAGTAACTAGAAACACCATTATCAGCTATGGGGATGCTATGGATGTTCTGCCCTCTGGTAGGTATCCATTAAACATATTTTAAATAAGTAAATATTTATTTAAATAATATTAAATATTTATTTAAATAATAGGAAGTATAGTGTGGAATTAATACCTGAATTTTGGAACATATACAGTTGGGTTGTGACTGTTATAGACTACATACAAATCTGTGGATAATTTGACAAGGGGAAGTAACAGGAGCTATTAGCCATTTCAGCCCCCCTACTTTACTCACACCCATTTTTCCACAGGGGAACATGCTTGGTGCAAAGTGGGAGATAATACTGATGGTGGAAGAAAAGCTCCCACAACCACCCCTTTTGCGTTGTATTTTTTCTGAGTAATTTAGTGCTGAATCTTGACCAGGAATCTAGTACCTCCTGGTAATGTGTTCAGATTCTAGCTCTGCATTCCTGGTACAGTCACTAGAATTGAGCATGGGTCTGTCTGTCTTGGTCTAGCTCAGCTAGTGCAATAAAAAGAATGACGAGTTCCTAGAGAAGGAAGCAAGAGGATTCCAAAAGCCAGTGGATTATGATCACTGTCCTCTTGAAGAACATCCTCCCGTTTTCAGCACTGGCTGCTATTATGCATATAACTGGAAGAGAGTTAGGTTACCTCTAGGCTCCCAAGCTGGTGAGTGAATTTCCTGGGTCAATCACTGGGTGGCGAAGGATAGCATTATGCAACTTCAAAGCAATCAAAACTTACTTTGAGTTTTTCTGCTGTTCTGATTGCCCAAAGGAATTTCAAGAGATAAAAAGATAGAAACCACAGCTGGGGGGAGGTTTTTCCTGCTCCATTCTCTCCTCCTTCCCTCCCTCTCTCATTTTAGCTCAGTGAACCCACAGAAAAATAACAGAGTTGGTAACTCCATTGGGCTAGTCAGCAATCAGGAGAAAGAAGTTTACCAGGTTGCTGACAGAACTGGGACCTAGAACTCACACAGAATAGTTCATCTCGGACTTGAATTAACATCTTGTTAATTCTCAGATTTGATATTCCACATGCATGCCGTGCTTCCTCCCACAATGTATGTGGAAGTTCACATAGATCCTAGTTAGCACTGATCATATTCATCATGTATGAAAAGAACGTGTGAGTTCTTCTTTAATGCCTTCACATCCTTTGGCAAAGAAAAAGGGGGGTAGAGTTTAAGTCTATGGTAAATGATTCTAGGGAAATAAAAGTGTGTAATTAAAGGGACTGATTTCGAATTGGAGATCCTCTGAGGCAGAGAGCTAAGAATGTCTGGGAACATTGAAGAATTCAGTACCCTTGTCCAGTCTTTCAAGTAGAATTGACTATGTGTTAAGGAGGCAATTAAAGCTTTGCCTCTGATAAGCAGCTGAGAAAAGGCAGAAAACAATGATAAGCAGTCAGGAGCTACAAAAAGGGGCCAAGGACAATGCTGTTGGCAGGGAGAGGTCAGTGTTTACATAGGAACCTTTGACAAGCTCAGCATGGGGAACAGGTCAGCAGACCAGAACCCAGCAGTCCAGGCTCTATTCCAGCCTCTGGCAACCATTCCTAGGGTGACTCATCTGAGACACTACAACTTCTGCCTCAATTTCCACACCTGCAAAATGAAGAAACTGAATCATACAGACTTTAAAGACTTAACTCACTCAGAATCCATGGAACCTGAGTGTGAGTGGCCCCTCTTTAATCTCAAGGGTTTCTCACTTAGAAATTTAGAGATGTAATTAATATCACTCTTTTTGACTAGAATTGTATTTTGGTAAAAACAAACGCATTGTTGACTTTTTTTTCTAGTCTCAGTTTTCCAAAACCAAAAACAAACAAGAGCTGCTAATTCCTTGTGTCCACCATCTGGGTTTTCTGGAACAATGCCAATTTTGTGTATTATGTTGAATTACCCATCCCTACCATAATTTGAAATTTCTAGCATTTTGTCACCCAAATGGTATCTCCTTGACTATCATTTACTACCCGAAGTGGCACAACATTACCATCAGAGATCTTTTAAACTCCCTCAGAAAATGTGCTCATGGTACTTACAGGGATACAAAGATTCTGTCCATAGGGGCAAAAATAATCAAAGGTCATGGTGGCGATAATATCTTTTTATAGTAATATGGAAAATTACTATGATTATTCCTATTCACCAATAAATAAAATCTATGACCAAAATGGCCCTATGAAACCTTCAATTTTAAGTCATAGGAAGCGTACTTTAATATTTTGTTCCTTGGTACAAACGTTGGACCGATTACCAGGTCTTGTTAACAGCTTGCAAGGCCCCAGCCTCCCTCCTTGCTGTGTAATTCAGGCTTTCAGAGGGAGGAGTACATCTTCCAGATCAGACCAGCTACAAACTGGTTTCACCAGGGGTCTCGCCACCCATCGCTTCCAATGTCTGCAGTGGTGTGCTCACCGCTCTGGCGCTGACGGCGCCATCAGGGATCATCGCGTTGCGCTCTTCTCCCAACGGAGCAAGAGAAAGCACTAAGCTTGCAATACTCTTTCAGTGGTTATAGTTTCCGCTACTGCAAATAGAGCTGCATCATTGTCTCTCAATTTCCACTGTCCCCTTTTACAGGGGAAAAGTTAACAACCCCTCTTGTGGCCTGTTCTTAGAACATATCCCACAGCAGACCGGGAGGGCTCCCCTGCAATCCAGAACCTGTTGTTTTCTCTGTCAGCCTTCTAGGAGTTTCCCAGAACTGTGGTAACACATCCCCACAAACTGCATGCCTTACAACAGTAGAAATTTTTTCCCTCACAGTTTCAGAGGTCAGAAGTCCAGAAGCAAGGAATTCACAGGGCCATGCTCCCTCCCAAGCCTCTAGGGAAGAATCCTTCCTGCCACGCCCAGCTGCTGGAGGCTGCATCACTCCAAACTCCACCTTCATCTTCTCTGGGTCTCTCCATTATTACTTACAAAAACATCTGTTATTATCCACCCAGATAATCCAGGATGATCACCTATCATTAACTAATGTAATTACCCCTGCCAAGACCCTTTTTCCAAATAAGGTCAAATTCAGTTTCCAGGACATGGTGGACATGTATGGGGTATGGGGTGGAGGACCATCATTCAACCACTACAAACTTCTAGAGGTGTGAGAGGGTTTCCCAGATGAGACTTGTCTGATACCCTGTTGTCACAGTACAGGCAGCTCTCCTCCGCACAGAGCCAGGGGCATGTGGACCACAGAGCAGGTCTACTTAGAACCACTGCTCCTCCTTGATCTGCAGATCCTGAAGCTCAGTCTAAGTCCCCGTGCCAGATTTCCTCCTTACCCAATGCTAGTGCTCTGCTAAGGAGGTGTTCCCCACCCCCCCCCAACAGGATTTCTACCTCTCTTCAAGTGTCTGTTAGGGAAATCTTTATTAGACTAAACTGTGAAGGAAGGCACATTTCACGTTCTCCCTCATAAAGCTTCTGCACACTAGAACATCAGAAAATACAGGTATATGCTAATATAGGTTAGCACAGACATATCGTATGCATATATTTTAAATATATAAATGTGTGTGTGTGTATGTACCATTGCTGTCAAACCTCACACAGGCTTTTCCAACTCTGTGCTCTAGCCCATTCATGAGGTCCAGTTACCTGCTCAATTTATACATTTTAGAAACTTAACAAGAAGCAGGCAAGAGTCATGCTAACTTTTCTTAGAGGTCAAATAAAGGGAAACCAAATCTCAAAATATCTTCTCAATCTTTGGCTTTCAAGATACAGAATGATAACTGATGCTGCGGATATAATCTGAAGTCTTGGTTTAAGCTGATTGCCAGTAATGATTCTATCGTATCAGTTTTCATATGTTTTTTTGAGATCAGGATGGGAAAAAATGCAGTTCCATATCTAATCTCTGATGCTCCTCAACCCAACCAATGACTTTATCCCTCTTCTCTTCCTGTCTTCACTCATATGTTAGGAGGGAAATGTGGGCTTGCATCAGAAAAGGATTGAGGACCAGTATATGGGACTGGTATACTGTGTGGTATGGCTTTGGCTCACAGGAGTGTGTACACACTGGGGAGAGGGGTTAAGTAGGGTTTGATATTGCCACCTGTCATGCAGTTTTAGAACTTGAGTTATAGTTGACTTCACTTAGGATACTCAGAGCCATGGAAGCAAAGGGTCAGCTTGAGGTCTGAAAGGAACAGACCTTCTGACATGGGCTCCAGCAAGTAGAGCTGACATACATTGAGAACTCTCCCTCATTTCAGAGGCAGAAATTTAATCAAGTGTGGTCCTGCAGATGCCCTATCACCAGCCTACCTCCTTGTATGTAATAATCCAGTGGTGTACTGGAGCTCACACTCAGGAAACTCATGAGCCAGTTAAATACACTATACTGAAAATAATATAAACTTACAACTAAATAAATTTTATTTAAAAAAAGATAATATTCAAAATTCATTAATTCCTTTTTTTTTTTTTTTTTTTTTTTTTTTACAGCTTACTAATTTGCTAGGGCTAAGATACCATCTCTAAGAGCCCAGAATTCATTTGCTCTCTCCACTATGGGCTTCACATCACCTGACACAGACAAAAACCAGTTCCCGCATCTCTCAAAGATGGTCTAATGCACAAATGGATCTGTAACAGATACACTGAATTCACATCTATAATTTTCTCCTTCAAAGTACTGGTGGGATTTCCACGGATCCTAATATCCAAATTTACAGTCTTTTTTCTTGAAACACAAAGAGAACAAGGAAAAGAACCAAGGATGTGGGAGAAGGACATAGAACAGAAAATATCACCTCTACAAGTGACAAGTCCTGCTCACTTCATGCTCCTTCAGCCTTTCATCAAGGCTGCATTGTCACCCAATTTGTCAAGCAAGCAGCACCTCTTCTAACTTTCATTTGGCAAGAAAATCAAGGCTTAGAAATCTTATTCTTAATAAATTAGGTTAGATGTCATTGTAAATATTTCTAATGCAATCCCTTCCCCTGAGGAAAGTCAACCTACCTCTTTGGAGCCAGTTACAGCCTTTTAAGAGTAGTCTACTTACATTAAGCCATTGAAGGATGGAACTCTGCACTTACTGGGACGCTTACTAGGTAGCAAATAGAAGCAGTAAGGGTCATATTTCTTACTGCATCTATGTTATTATCGGGTTAAACTGTTTAAGATCTTAAATATCTAGTAGAATAGACACCATTGGTGCCAGTCCAAACCCCTTTCCCAAATCCTTTGTGCCGATTATATTTGGGGTATTCACGTTCCTCCACTTGGCAACGTGTCTCATCTTCCACTCAGAGGTAAATCTTCATTCATCCAAATCTAGTATAGCAAGCCCCTTTCCCTTCTAGTGATTGGTTAAGAGCTGGGTATATATGATGATTTTGTGGCCAACAGTGATCAGCTAGGGACACTGAGGAAAGCTTACCCCATGAATTAAAAAAAAAAGAACACCAGAAAAGATGGTCCCTCTCCTTTCAGTGGACATGCTTACTTCTTGAAGTACATTGTACCAGAGCAGCTGTCCTGTAACCATGACAGGAAGCGGGACAGTGAGGTTGATAAATTCATCATCTTGGGTTGTGTAATTCCACAGCCCTAGAGCTGCCCTGCCCCAAGATTTGTTATTTAAAATAATAAACATCTTTATTGTTCATGCCCGTTCTCCACGTGCTGTCCCCACATCATAAGCATCAGCTCCACTTAGAATTTTTTTCAAAAATATGGAATTGTAGGTCCTAATTCCAACTTACTGAATCAGAACCTCAGGGGAAGCAGCCCAGCTATCCATTAATTAGCAAGCCTTCCAGATGATTCTAACTTATGCTCAAGTTTGAGAACTGGTTTAGCCTATTTGATAATAGATGGTCATAGGGTTTAGAATTTGATAGGTAATAAAGAACAAGTAGATTGTTTTCAATAGAAAACATCACATACTTAAAAGGCGAGCTACACTACTAGTCCCCAAATGTCAACTAACGTTTGGGGACTGTGAGCAAATCATTTGACATATTTTTGTCTCAGCAATATTTATTATAAAATGAGGCAATGATACCTCTCCAGGCATGTAGGGCAGCTGTTAGCATTCCATGCTGGAGATAAATATTGTATACACCAACTATCTCAATTGATGCTTTTATTACCCCTCTCTTGGATGGACACTAAAATGTTCTACTATATCTGCTATGATTATCTAAATAACCAATTATATGGTGAGGGGTGATAGTTACTAAAATATTCTGCCCTCTTCTTTTACAATAAGGAAGATGAAGTGAAAAGCTGACATGCATTTTCTAAAAAATTTTGAGGCAAAGGGCTGGGGGGAAATGTAGGAAACCCCCCTAATTAAAATACTGAGGTTAAAAATATAGGTTTCAGAATACAAGAGATATGTGAAGCAACAGAATTCAACATTGTCCTCTACCACACAGAGGGTATGTAGGCAACACAGGACTCTCTTCCCTTTGGTTTTAAACAGGCCAACACCCTGCAAAGAATGGGAGTCAAGGTGGTAAGTGTATGGAAAAATACAAGGTAACACTGATACAACTTGAATACTAATTGAACTTGTTTCCCTCTGATGATTTTAAATTATATTCAGCTATACAGTGAACCAATAACCAAAAATTTAATTACGCAAAATAACAAGGACCTAGTCTAAATACATGAGGAAGGACACCTGTATTCAACTTCTATACACTGGTGATGTGAGGTCCACCGGGATGAAGGTGCCAAGTAGCCTGCAACACAACTGTGCTCAGCTCCAACAAAACACAACTTCTGCTGTAGCCATTTTTTTATCCTGTTTATACTCACATAACTATGACATTTCTCTCCTATAGGCCTCATTCCAAGATGAATTTTATTTTTCTTCCAGATTGTCTCTCTTATCCAACAAAATTTCTAAGTTTAGCTAATAATCTGCTCATCTTGACTGTGTCAGGGAAGAGGGAGTTTGTGTATGGGTGGTGAACACTGGCTCTGGAGCTAGGCTGCCTGGGTTCCCCACCTCATACTATAATGTAAGTTAATATATATTTAAAGTGCTTAGGACAGGGGCACCTGGGTGGCTCAGTCAGTTAAGAATCCCACTTCGGCTCAGGTCATGATCTCACGGTTCATGAGTTTGAGCCCCACATCAGGCTCTGTGCTGACAACTCAGAGCCTGGAGCCTGCTTCAGATTCTGTGTCTCCCTCACTCTCTCAGTTTCCCCCCTACTTGCACTCTCTCTCTCTCTCTCTCTCTCAAAAATAAAGATTTAAAAAAAAATAAAGTGCTTAGGACAGTATTTGAAAATAGTCTCAGTCTCTCTCTCTCTCTCTCCTTCTCTCTCCCAAAAGGGATTTTTCAAATTAAAATCCCCTTGAAAACAAACAAACAAACAAACAAACAAACCTATTCTTCATGAATTCTGAGAAGCACCCATAGGGAACACAGGTCCCCTTTACCCCACTATCAACGCTTACACACTTCCATCCTCATCCCCCTGTGAATCATTACACTGAGCCACTATTACCGTTCAGAGTATTTTCTGTCACAGAAGAGATTATGAATTAGGTTTTAAGCTTCTTCAAGATGTCATTTTGCTTTATCTACTTTTATCCCCACCGTATAATAGAGTCTTTACTAAAAATTTGCTGTATGAATGAGTGAAATACTGTCTGTTAAGCTACTAGCTCACAGTTTGGCCTTTGAACCATTCCAGTGTTGTTTTTATTTAGGTACAGAAATGCCTTCATAGTGTTTTGGGTTTTGTGTTTTTTTTTTCCTTTTGTAGTTCTTCTTTGGGACATATTTGTAAAAATATTGTTACTAAAGCAAGTGACGTCATCTTTATGACCCATATCTCATATCACCAAGCTGCTATCTACAACCACGGGGCGCATTTATAGTACTTCTAGTAATATCCAAGTTTGCCTGTTTCCTGTATCAGCAGAATGGTTTTTATCATGATGGGAATTCAAAAGATGCACTATGGGGATGATTCCCAAGTTTGGTAATATAATTTCTTAATATTTAAAAAATGTTTTAAATTTTATTTGACAGACAGAGCGAGCAGGGGAGGGGCAGAAAGAGAAGACGAGAGAGAATCCCAAGCAGGCTCCACACTGTCAGCAGAGAGCCCAATGCGGGGCTAGAACCCATGAACTGTGAGATCATGACCTGAGCCAAAACCAAGAGTCGGACTGTTAACCGACTAAGCCACCCAGGTGTCCTGGTAGTATAATTTCCAAGTGGACTTCTAGAACAACTGCTATAGATTTTTTGCCCTCAGGGCTGGTCAAGTTCATTCCAGGCCATGTTGTTGGTAGACTTATTTGATTTACAGCCATTTAAAACTTGACTTCCTTTCATTGCTAATAAGCCTAGACATGTATCAAGGATAAATGCACATCAAACGTATGAACAATTGAAAAGATATACATTAATTACACTATAGTTGGAGTATGAGACAAAAGTAGATGTTTGCTTCCTAAGGCTGCCGTAACAAATTACCGCAAACTAGTAGATGATAAAAGCAATTTATTCTCTAGAGTTCTGGATACGAAAACTCTGAAATCGACATGTTATCGGGGCCTTGCTGCTTTTCCAGAACACTGACTAACATACACTATTAACTTCAATTGTACTCTGATCTTTACCTGTTTTCCTTAACTGACATTTAAGCCTTTTACTTTAAACCTGAAGGTTCAAAATTTTAGCTCATTTATCATATTTCCTTCTTACTAGATGAAAAGCAATTTTACTAAGTGCCCACAGATACCTCTGGGAGGGTCAACCCCGTGTATCTTCAACTCCACAGTCAGACTATACAAAGGATATCTAAATGGATGCCACAATCAATCACTGTACTGAAACCACTACTTCAGATATAAGCCCAGCTTTCAAACTGCTGCTGCTCAGAGACTATCAACTCTTACCGGAAAAAAAACGAAGTGAGCGTCAATCAGATTGAGCACATTTCAGAACTTCTCCTTCATCAAAGTTAATGCTGAGAAATAATTTCCATTCACTTATTTAAAGGGCAATAGCATATATTCAAGTTAACAGAAAAAATAATTTAAAAAAAGAGAGGTAGGACCTATTTTTTAATGTTTATTTATTTTTGAGAACCAGCGACAGAGCATGAGCAGGTGAGAGGCAGAGAGAGAGAGAGGGAGATAGAGGATCTGAAGCAGGCTTCAGGCTCCAAGCTGTCAGCACAGAGCCCGACACGGGGCTTGAACCCACAAACTTGAGATCATGACCTGAGCCAAAGCTGGATGCTCAACCAACTGAGCCAGGTGCCCTGAGAGATAGGCCTTCTAAAATGGCCTAATAAGGAGCACAGACTCTCCCCAGAAAAATAAAAATGTAACTGGAAAAATTTATATTTTGAAACCATTTGAAGTATTTGGAAATTGTCCTAAGAATATATCAAATGAAGGAATCTTGATTTATGACAACGTACTAAGTCATGGAAGAATAATCAGAGTCTATGGCATTTAAGCCAAGATTCACTTGCTTGAATCAGCTCCCAATTCAGCTGTGTGCTCCAACATCCCCCAACCCCCACCCAGCATTCTAAGCCAAGCAGGTACAACCAAGAAGATGGTGAATTTGTTCAGCCAAGTTACTAACCACAAACCAGTGACCAAGCAAACCTAGAACTAGGCAAACAAAATAATAACTTCTATGGGAATCGGTATCCATAAAGGCTACATTATTTACAATACCCAGTTTAAACCAAAAATTAGGAGACATAAAGAAACACAAGAGTGTAATCCATAAAAACAAACAAACAAACAAACAAAGAGGCAGGCAATAACAACTGCTTTTGAAGAGATCTAAATGGTGGGCTTAGCAGTCAAAGACTTCAAAGCAGTCATTAAAAAGATGTTTAACAAACTAAATGAAATCATGTTTTTTAAAAAAGTAAAGTTATTGTGGCAAAGTCCCTTTAAATAGAGAAAATCACTAAGAAGTTATTAAAAAGAACCAAATGTTAGAGACGGGAAAGTACAAAACTGAAATTAAAAGTTCACTGGAGGGGCTCCATGGTTCACGTAAGTTGGCAGAAAAAAGAACAGCAAACTTGAAGATAGATCAGTACAGATTACATGACTTGAAGAATAAAGAGGAAAAAAAAGTATCAAGAAAAGAAAACACAGAATCTGAAAGAATATGGGACATCACGCATACAAGACAATGTTTATAATGGGTGGGAGAGACTTTCCAAAGTGAAAAAAATTATTCCAAGGAATAATGGCTGGAGTCTTCTAAAACTTGATTCTAAAAAACCATTAATCTGTATATATTGAGCATCATTAGGTGTCTATACTATATAGGGTGACATAGAGATATCCTTCAATTATTCTAAGCCTGCTGCTAGCCCTTGCATCTTGGACTCCTCCGTGCACTCATCCCTTCAATCTCACCAAGCCAGAAAACTAGCCCTCCACTCAAAGCCAGCTATTGCCTCTATACCTATCACTTTGAACTTCATGTCACTATTCTCTACTCTTCCAGAGCCTATGTTGACCTGCCATTCTATGAAATCAGTTTTCTCTCTATTCTGTTTCCCAGACCACTGGAATCAATTCCTTGCCCCTCAGTGACACCCAGGCCTATCCTTGAATCCCAGCCCCAGACCTATCAAGAGTTCACACAGTAAGAACTAACCACTGCATTGTGAAACAAACAAAAATAACCCTGAAAGGTATGTAACTTCTGCTCATTTCAGAAGTGGGAATATTAAAGTTTAGAGGAATTAAGGAATTGCAAAAGGTCACCTTGCCAGTAAGCAGTAGAGCTGAAAAATGATCTGTACCTTTCTACGGTATGGGTCTTATGGCTAACCCTTTTTATTCTTTGTGTCTGTGGGTCTTAGGGTTCAATAGTTTTCTGTTGCTACTTTAACAAATTATCCACATTATCGCAACACAAACTTATCGTCCTGCGGTCCTGTAGGTCAGATATGGGATGCAGGTCTCCTTGGGCTCAATCGAGTTGTCCGTATGGTTGCATTCCTTCTGGAGGTTTTAGAGAAACTGTGCCTCTTACCTTTTCAGCTTCTAGAGGCTACTTTGTATTCTTCAGTTTACAGGGCCCTTTCATCTTCACCCTAGAATAACTGGTCAAGACTTTGGGCACCAGCTCTTCTTCTGCCTGCCTCTTCTACTTTTAAGGATTAGTGTGATTACATTAAGCCCAGATGGATAACACAGACTGACCTTAAGGCTGGCCAATTAGCAACCTAATCCCTCCTCACCATGTAAAATAACCCATTCAAAAGCTCCAGGGAGGGGCACCTGGGTGGCTTGGTAGGTTAGGCATTTGACTTCGGCTCGGGTCATGATCTCCCAGTTCGGGAGTTTGGGCCCCGCATCAGGCTCTGTGCTGACAGCTTGGAGCCTGGAGCCTGCTTCTGATTCTGTGTCTTCCTCTCTCTCTGCCCCCCCCCCCCACTTGTGCTCTCGCTCTCTCTCCCTCTCAAAAATAAATAAAAACATTAAAAAAATTAAAAAAAAAAACCCAGGGATTAGGATGTAGACCTCTTGGGGGTCATTACCCTGCCTACCATAGAGACTGAGCACAGCTGTCATTATAAGGGTGTGGCAACCCCATTCCCCTCTCCCATCCTATTTCCCCCTCCCCCTTTCAACACCTATTTCTACACAGCCATTCTCTATCAGGTTCTGCTTTTTGATACATGCATGTTTTGTATCACAATCCATATGCCGTTTTCCTCATTCATTTGGATTTCCACACATGCCTGGATCAATGAACAGGCTAACTTGAATCTAAATGTATGTGACGGATAATGGCTTAAATATATTACTCTTGCCACAAAACACTGACCGTTTAATAATTTCCCCAACCTTGTGCCTTAATGCAGAAGGAATAAGCGGAGTCAATTTGATTACAGGCCCTTTCAGGGGTTCTCTAGACATCCTCTGGGGGCTCAGGTTTGAATGGGACTCAAGTTTTATTTAAGTCTGTCAACGAGCTCAGGGACTGTATCAGTTTAGGTTTTTTCTTCTTGTTCCAAATGACAGAAATGGGTGAGGTACTTTGTTTTGTTTTGCTGTGGCCAAGAAAAAGAAAAATTTATTTCTAGAATAGCTATGAACCAGGACTGAAAATAGAGGAAAACGAGAGAAGAAAATATTGAAGGATCTTGTCAGGACAGTCTTAACAGGGTGTTGGTCTTTCCTGGGAGGAGAACAACAGAAGAAATAGAATAAAAACAGTCAAAATCTCCAACTGGTCAAGCATGGTTTCATGTCCACCCTTACTTCTATTATGGAAGTGAACGTAGAGATCTGGTGAGGAGGGAACTAAGCACTAGGCATCCCTTAAGGGTCATTTGTGAGAAAGCAGTTATGTAAAAGTGTATCCAATAGGAGATCTATATTAAAATATTTATTTCAAAGAAATAACTTAACCAGTCAAAGGGGGTTGTTTAGGGAAGTTCAAACTCCTCAAGCCATCAGGAAGGGCAGGATGAAATTCTCAGGCACAATCCGAAGCTGCTGTTCACAAGCCGAATTTCTTCCGAGGGAAGTTTCAACTCTGCTGCTAAGGTTTTTCAACTGATTCAACTAGGCCCACCCAGACTCCTGAAGGAAATCTCCTGCAAGTCTACTTATTATGGACTTTAATAACATCATAGCAACACCTAGATTAGGGTTTCACAAAATAACTGCGGACAGTAGGGTAGACACATTGACACATCAAAAGACCAACACATCTGAATAACAAAAGCAAATTTATATATCAGCAAGCATTAGCCACCATGTGGGAGAAAGAATTCACCTGAAGACAATCATGGAGGGCACAGATACTAAGAAGAGTACATGGATTCCACACAGCCCAAAACAAATGCCCCAAACATATGCCCACTACAGGGGCTGGTGAGGAGGTTGCAGAGAGCAACCAGGCAGCTCATGGTAGCAAGTGGTGGGGATGGTTTTTCTGCCAGCTTCGATCTTCCTATCAAATCTCCTTCTGTCATGTGGCCATCCCATGAGCCACTACATCTACAAGACTTTCCATGGTATTGACCTTTTAAAAAAGTATTTATTTTTTTAGAGAAAGATAGCACATGCACACTCATGTGTGAGCAGGGGAGGGGCAGAGAGCGAGGGAGAGAGAACTGCAAGCAAGTTCTGCACTGTCAGTTCAGCGGGGCTCAAACCAGGGAACACGTGAGGTCGTGACCTGAGCCGATATCAAGAATCAGCCACATAGCCAATCGAGCCACTAAGGCACCCTTTAGCAATTTTAATTCCTATAATACAGAAAAATTTTCATGTGTAAAATAATTTGTATAATCAGATACACGATGAGTTTAATTGTAAAAATTGTGAAGGTATAAATGCCTGTGGAAACTCTCAAATTAAAACATATTGGAAGTTTCCATTTCAGGCTATAGTCAAGTGTTGAGTTGGAGTATCGTCAGGGTGTATCCATCTTTCTGTTAGCAGCATACCCACAGGGACAGAGAAAAATTCACCACAGTCAAGGAGCAGTACTCCACGTTATCAGCACAGAACAAGTATGTGATGAAGAGATGATAAACTTCAAGTCTTCAAGAAGTAGGTCTGTCAAATAAATCGAGTTGACATCTAAATTCCTCAGGATTTCTGAAAGTGTAGAGAATAAAGTTGAGCTAAAGCCTAACCTTTGTCTGTTTCATCATCTAAACTGTTGGTTTTTGCCTCCCCTACCATTCCTTTTGCAAGTTTGGATAAACCCTTCCTTTCTTGGTTGCCTATCATCTTTCCCACTTTCATCCCTGTATAAACACCATTTCTGCTGCATCTTCAAAAGCTTATCTCCTCTCCACAGCTGTCTGTTCAAAGTTGAGAGCCTGACACTGATTTAAACAGCTTGAATTGCTCTGAAATAAATTCTTCAGGGCAGAGACCAATTTCTTATGCATTGTCAATAGCCAAATGCAGCATTGGTGCTTCATAAACACAGTATGAATATAAATAACAAAAAGTCTAAAAATAGGGTAGGCATTTCTGTATATTATACAATTAAAATCTGATGCTTTGAATTAAACTTTGAGCACACACAGAAAAAAATTATAAGGTAGATGCTCTCATCTATGTGGGAGACAGATTTGTAAATGGAAAATTGTCAATGCTTTCAGCATTGTATAAATGCCCATGAAAACAATTCTTATTCTAGTCTGCCTAGACTCTCTGTGGCAGGGAGTATTACTTGTTCACAATTATTCCTTTCTTCCATGGCCTCCCTGTAGGTAGAATCAACTTCCCAGCTTTACTGACTTTGGGCTTATCCATGTGGTTTGACTTGTCTCATGGAATATAAGCAGACATGACATGAATGGAGGTCTGAGATGTTCTTGGATGTTTTGCTTTGGCCTCTACAAATAAATTTTATCGCAAGTTCAAAACGGAACTGTATCATGGTTCCAGAATGAGAACTTAAGTGGAATGTTCCTGGACCAACCCGCAGCCTGAAACTTAGTCCAGTTGACTCGAAATAATCTCAGCCGAGCCCAGGCAAGCCACAGTTGGACTCAGACATGAGAACATGAAATAAATATTATAAACCACTGACATAAAGGGGTGCCTTTTTACATGGTGCAATGAAACCAATGACCAAGTAATATATTCCAACTCCTCAATGTGTTAGAAGAAATTAAAAAATTAGAAAATATTAATCTAATGAAGAATTTATAACTAAGAGTTATACTTTCTTGGGATCCCCCAGGCCAGTATCATTCCAAAAATACAATCTCAGAAAAATTTCACATTACTCTATATGATGAGTCTGTATTTTTTCAAGCATTTTTGTAGTAACACATCTTTTACACACATCAACTAGTGGTCTGCACACAGATATGAATCAACACCCCTGAGGGAACCATGATTATTCATTTTGGCAGCTTGTCTCCAAGATAACCTCACAATGGATTATGCCTCCCAGTGTTCATGTACTTGATTAGTCCCTTTCCACACTGAACGTGAGCCACTGAATGCAGCTCAGGTGACACTGACTTGTCAAGCTGTGATATATGAAGCCTTGCCACTCTTCTTTGGCCTCTCGGACCACTCTTTCTTGGAGTCCTGGGTTGCTACATAAGTAGTCTATCTTGCTACAGAGACCATATGGAGAAGACTAGGAACGACATGGAGAAGAGAGACCAAGATGACACCGGTCTTGCAGCTGTCCCTCTCAAGCCACCAGACAAGTGAGACCCCAAACGAAGTCTTTCTTGGACTATCCAAGACCATACTAACTATCAGTTATAAATGAATGAATGACACCAAGTGTTGCCATGCCCAGTCAAGCCCTGCCCAAATTCTTGCACAAAATCATGAATATAAAATGATTTTTGTATTAAACCTCTGGGCTTGGTCTGCTACACAGAATAACTCGAACATTCATTTACGTGGTTCCTCAAAGTGACAGAACTGGTTAAAACAACAAGCAACATTTACTAAATGTTGTTATACGTATGCTATGTACTAGGTATCACTGTTTAATTTCTTCCAGGCATTTAAATGAGTTCCTAGGAAATATTTAACATGATTATTGCTGTTTAGGAAGTGATAAAACTTAGATATGCTGGTATTAATTAAATTGTGCCATGTTGAATGGATGTTGAAGTAGCAGAACCAAGGTCTTATCTAGGCAGTATCACAGGTCCTGATTTCTAACCACACTAATTAAAAAGTTGGGGACAAACCCGGCAGTGCCTCTTGCACTTAGCCTGTTCACAGTGACCAGGCAACCAGTTTTTAAGTTTCGATAAACTTTATGATGTTGGGTTTTTGTCAAGAAAGACAGGAAATTAAATTGCACATATTAGAGACTAATTTAGATCAGATGAAAATCTAGCCTTTGGGGCTAGATTTGAGGTCTTTGAGGTGTTGGAAGGAGGGGCAGGGTCAAAAGAATTTACTCAAAATAAAATATTGGTTGCCAGCCAGCCAAAAAAAGATGTTCACAATGAAGACAACCACCACCTGCCAATCTGGGAGAAAAAAATCAGAATTAAGTAGAAATACAAAACAAAGTACTTTTCCTTTCTAGGAGGACTTGTCACTCTTAAGTTGGGTGTAAAATTTCATTACAGACTTGACAAAGGTTTTCATAAGGGCGTTGCGTCATATATAATCACCTCAATGGCCAACAGGTAAGGAAAAGTTATTCTAGTAGGTTTTCTTCTATTGGCTGTGGTGCTATCAGGATGTCTTGCTGTCATTAGCACGTGGCTTTGAACGGAAAGCCCCTGAATCAGAGGGCTGTTCCATTGCTGCCATCCAGCAGCCTCAAATCAGCAGAAGTGACCACTGTGTCATTATAGATCAATCGAAAGCATGGTTAAGAATGTCTATAGTTATGTCAATTCAAATTGAGGGACAGTCTACAAAATAACTTCTATGTTCCTCAAGAACATCAGGGCTTTAAAAGCCAAAGACTTTTTAATTAGAATTGCCTAAAAAGTTCAAGACTGTGGAATTCTTCCAAATCAAGGTCACCTAAAGGACAACCAAATGCAATAGAGTATTCTGAAATGGATCCTAGACTAGAAAAAGCAAATTATTTTTACTTTTTCATCTAATATTAGTGGGATATTGGTGAAATGTGAGTTATCTAATATTGTGGATCATATTGCATCAATTGTAATTTCCTGGTTTTGATTGTACTCTGATTATTTCTAGGAGACACATACTGAAGTATTTAGGAGTAAGAAGACATCATGTCTGCTACTCTTTCTCAAATGGTTCAGGAAAAACAGACCTCTAACCCACCTGGAATTTATTTTCATATATAATGTAAGATTAGAATCTAATATTATTTCACCCATATGCATAGGACATAGGGTCAACACAAAGAAGTGATTCTTTCCCACTAAATTATTACCTTTGTCATATAATGAAAATTTCTAGATCTCTGTTGCTCCATGCATTTATATTCCATTCCTACGCCACTATCATAATGATGAGACTTTATGGTATGCTTTAATATCTTGGAAATCAAGGTCCATTTCACTTTCCCATGTACCTTTTCACATATATAAAATATATGTGTTTGTAGGTATATATATGTATATACGTATGTCCATATACATAAAATATGTCTATGTACATATGTACACATTTACACATTGATGTGTTTATATACTTTTATGTTTGTGTGTCTATGTATGTGTGTGCATATTCTATACATATGTGTATATACATATATTGTGTATATATGAAAAGAATGTGTGTGTACCACTGTACTTGGGCATTTCCCCAAAATAGTCTTGTTTTAATTTAATTTCAAATGCACTGAACTTCGGTATTTGGTTGAGAGAATTAGAATTCATATTAGTCTATCTTTATCATCCAAGAAAATAGCTTGTCATTTAGCTCTTTATATTCTCACATTAGTTTTTGTGATTTTTTCATGGAAATCCTTTGTGTTTCCTGTTAATTTCATTCCTAATAAGGTATGATTTATCATCATAAAGAATATCCCAAGACAATTTCTAAATGCCAATTGCTTGGATAGAGAAAATGGACTTACTGCCACCTTATCAACATTATACATTTGTTCTGGTCATTTTGCACTCTTTGGTTTTCTAAAAATACAACCAAATCTTAGCAAATGATCTAGTGTTATAGCAGATCAAATCTTGGCAAAAACATTACTTTTTCTTTTTTAGTGTCTCTATCAAATCATCTGTCTTGCTTCATTTTCTTGAATCTTTAATATGGAGTTAAACACGTCTCCCTATCTAAGCCTGACTTTAATTATTTTAATGTTCTATTTAATTGTTTTAACATTAGGACAATATTTGCCATTGATTTTTGGTAAATAGATTTTCATTACATTTGGTTTCCTTCTAATACTCCTTCAATTAATTTTAAAAGAAATGGCTGCTGAATATCAAATATTTGCTCAGAAGCTTTTGATATAACTATGTATTAATAGGATTATTATGATAACTTCTCTAAAATCAGAAACCACTATATTCCTACATTAATACTACCTGGAGATGATACTTTAAATTTTTCGTCTATTACTAGATTCTATACACTGATATTTTATTGAGGACTTTGGTTTTCATGTTTTGAGTATAGGCATAAGTTTTCTTCTTTAGACTCATTTCCTTATCAGGTTTCAATATTAGTATGATGCTCTGTCTTCATGAATAAAATAGTATCATTTTATATTAAGAATTACCTTAAATAATACTTGAGGAAGCCATTTTTAAAGTTTAGATGCAACTTATCTTTGAAATCTATGAAAACTAGTCGGTTTTTTTCCACTGCTTCAACTCACCTTGTCTCACTTTTCATCAATTATTTAGTTGTCTCCTTTTCCTTGGGATAATTTGGTAATTTATAATTTTTCAAGGAAGGGTCATTTTTGTCTACTTTTTCAAAATCGCTACTGAAACCTTCTCTGGAGTTCACTTGTAAGATTTTTCCAATTGCTCTATGAATCATTGTTCCTTTCCATTCCATGTTTTTCTCTTTTTGCTTTCTTACCTTTTCTTGTAGACTTCTGGCTGGTTTAAGTAGTTTGTCGCTTCAAAAAATTCAGCAATGAGACTTTATCCTTCCTTGTATTGTGATTTTCCCATATACTTTGTCACCTTTATTAATTCCCTCTCCCTGATTTAAAATTGGTATTAAGTTAAATTTCTGTAATTTTCATCTTTCTTTATTAGTAAAGATATTCAAGGCCATAGTCATTTGCTCTGAGTACAATTTCGGTTGTGTGATATGTTTCCATTATACACTGCTTTCTGTACACTAGGCACTCAATTCTCAATTTCATCCAACTGTTGTGTTGAAAAACAGTTTTAGTTTTTACACAATATTGGGGATTACCTTCATGTCATTTATTCTCAATTTTTAATAATTGTTTCACTTTCTAGTATTTGTTATATGATGATCAGAAAAGGTAGCCTGTAAAATACATACTTCATATGCAAAATTTCTTTGGGCCAAGTAGAAGATCAATTTTTATAAATATTTTATGAATATGTACAAGAGAATATATTGTTTTGAAAGACGCAATTAATAAAGGGAGATCTTTTACATTTATTTTTCTATGCTACTACCTTTTTTGTGTCTAAGATATGCACAATTCAGAAAGGTATATTGAAGTAACCCACTATATTAATATTTTCACCAACTTTTTGTCATATCATTTTATCTGTATTAAAAACTATTCAGTTGTTGAAAGCATGCCACTTCCTGGCTACTATAGGTCTTTCATAAACTACACCTTTAATTATGGTCCCTCATGACCTTTACAATTCATATTAAATTCTACATTGTCTAATATTCCTTTTGTTTTTTATACTTTGATTTTTCTTCCTATTTTCTTCATTTTGCTACTTTAATTTGTTTTTCTTAAAAATAGCAGTTTACTATATTGTAAGTTAGTTTCACACTTAGGACAATCCAGCTTTCATATTTAATGGACTGACTAAAATGAAAATAAAAAAATTTTTGTTTATTAGTTTTCAGTCTTATTTTTATAGTTTGATTGTTGCTATTTGCTCTTTTCCAATGTTTGAAAATTTTACTAATAGATTTTTTCCAAATCTTTAATGATTACCTCATCTTTTATTAGTAGAAACCCATTTTCTACATTTTAAGTAAAAAGAAACATTCTCTCCAATAAAATGTCCTATTATCATTTTCTACTTTTCCATAATATTACCCATTTAGCATAAATACATTTCTCTTCCTGATTGGCTCCATAAAATTTAAATAAGAATTTGAATGATTTTACTTGATCTTTCCCTCTCACTTCAAATCCAAGGATTTACTAACAATTCATAATTTTAGTTCTAAGCTATTAATTGAATTTCCATTTCTGTATGTCACCTCTATTTAGCATCCATATCATATAATGCTAAATATGCTACAAGTCATGTATTATCAGTTCATCAAGTGCACATTCTCTGATTCGTTGTTCACAATTTCCACTTTGTTTCTCATTTCCCTAGCTTGAGTATCATTTCTCCTTGTCCACTTAGAATCTCTTCTAGACATGTGTGTTTCTCTTAGGGATATATTCTTTAATTTCTTTTTAAAGTTTATTTATTTTGAGAGTGAACGAGCCCACACAAAGAAGGGGGGGGAGGGAGCGAGGGAGGGAGGGAGGGAGGGAATCTCAAGCAGGGTCTGCACTGTCAGCACAGAGCCTGATGCAGGGCTCAATCCCACAAACTGTGAGATCATGACCTGAGCAGAAGTCTACTGTCAAAAGTAGGATGCTTAACCGACGGAGCCACCAGGCGCCCAATTGAATTTTTTCTAGATCTGAATTCAACTGTTGGCCTTCCAGACCAATTATGATTTCAGGGATAAGAAATTCTCAGGTTGAAGTTCTATACCTTCTGTCTCTAGGAACCATCCTAATATTTTCTAGATTCCAGCACTGCAGATTATCAATAGGGAAAATAATTCAGAATGTTACTCTTTATGTAGCTTGATTTTTTTCCCCAATACTAAGTTCATCAGAATTCTTTATCCTTCAAGTTCAGGAATTTTCCATGTATATGGTAAAAGCTTGGTTTGTGAGCATAATTCGTTTCAGAAACAAGCTTGTGATCCAAAGCACTTGTATATCAAAGTGAATTTCCCCAGAAAGAAATAATGAGAACTCAGATGATTTCTTCCACAATCCAATATTCATATAAAAATGAATACTATAGTAACAATAAATAAAATACAAAATATAAAGAAAATAAAGTAACCAGTACTTCGCTTTGAAAACCTTCATGGCTGGTGTGAGGGAGACGAGAGAGAGGAGGGCTACTGTCGAGGATGACTTTCACTATCACTAAGGGATTCACCACTATCTATTGGCTCGATGGAATGTTTCCTCTTCATGCAACTTTAGCAAGGAACCTCTCCAATGACACTAGCTTTTGCCTCCTTTTGAAGATTTTGTGGAAATGTGGCATTGCACTGTCGTTCAACAGATTCATCCCTCACACTGCTACGGCGTTATTGGTGGTGATTTCTATGAAATTTTGCGTTGTTTCCCACATTTTACATATCTCTCCAACCTCATTTGAAGTGAGGGAGTCCTCCACTTTTTTCTCCTCCTCTGCAGAGGAGATGCAGAGGTAGACTTTTTATAAAATCTTGCCACTCGCATACCTTTTATTTCTCAAAGATTTCCTTCTTAACTTCCACCGTATTCCTCTCCTCCTTCTTACCACCTTCCTTTTCAGCCTTTTTCTGCATGAAAGCTACTGTATATGCTCACACGGATGTGGACTACAGCACAGTATTAATAAACTTTTGTCATATACTGTATTTATGTAACTGGCAATAAGGCAGCAGAGGAAAGAGTGAGTATCTCCAGGGAGCCTGCCCTCGAATGAAGCGAAGCATTCCTAAGCTTACTCTTGTATGGAAAAGCAAAGGACTGTCCATAGGTGCTCTCAAGTGACAAAAAATACATTAGTGCCAGTGGGCACCTTCCAATATCCTGGACAATCACTGATTTCTGCCAAACGTTGTGGCCTGAGACCAAGCATTTGAGCATGGGAGATGATCACCCACAATCTGAGAGAGAGAGAGAGAGAGAGAGAGAGAGAGAGAGAGAGAGAGAGAGAGAGGAGAGGGAGGGAGGGAGGGAGGGAGGAGAGAGAGAGAGGAGAGAGGAGAGAGAGAGAGAGTGAAGTAGAGAGAGCGAGGACAGGGAGGGAGAGAGAGAGGGAGGGAGGGAGGGAGAGAGAGAGGGAGAGAGAGAGAGAGAGAGAGAGAGAGAGAGAGAGAGAGAGAGGGAGAGAGAGAGAGCACGAGCCAAGGAGGGAGAGAGAGAGCGAAGGAGGGAGAGAAGAGCGATGGGAGGGAGGGAGAGAGGAGAGGGAGGAGGGAGAGAGAGAGAGGCGAAGGAGGGAGGAGAGAGAGAGCGCGAAGGAGGGAGAGAGAGAGAGCGAAGGAGGGAGAGAGAGAGAGCGAAGGAGGAGAGAGAGAGAGAGCGAAGGAGGGAGAGAGAGAGAGCGAGGAGGGAGGGAGAGAGCGAGGAGGGAGGGAGAGAGAGAGAGCGAAGGGGAGGGAGAGAGAGCGAAGGAGGGAGAGAGAGAGAGAGGGAGAGAGAGCGGAAGGAGGGAGAGAGAGAGAGGAGGAGGAGAGAGAGAGAAGGAGGGAGAGAGAGAGAAGGAGGGAGAGAGAGAGAAGGAGGGAGAGAGAGAGAAGGAGGGAGAGAGAGAGAAGGAGGGAGAGAGAGTGAAGGAGAGAGCGAGGGAGAGAGCGAGAGCGAAGGAGAAAGAGAGAGCGAAGGGGAGAGAGAGAGAGAGCGAGCGAAGGGGAGAGAGAGAGAGCGAGCGAAGGGGAGAGAGAGAGAGCGCGAGCGAAGGGGAGAGAGAGCGAGCGAAGGGGAGAGAGAGAGAGCGCGAGCGAAGGGGAGAGAGAGCGAGCGAAGGGGAGAGAGAGAGAGCGAAGGGGAGAGAGAGAGAGCGAAGGGGAGAGAGAGAGAGCGAGCGAAGGGGAGAGAGAGAGAGAGAGAGAGAGAGAGCGCGAAGGGGGGAGAGAGAGAGAGAGAAGGGGAGGGAGAGAGAGAAAGAGAGAGAGAGACCATTGGCTCAGGTGTGATGTGATGTTCGGCATCACATTTTACTCATATTTCAAGGCATCACTCATTTATCAAGAAAATTTAGGGGCGCCTGGGTGGCTCAGTTGGTTAAGCGGCCAACTTCTGCTCAGGTCATGATCTCATGGTCTCTGAGTTCAGGCCCCGCATCGGGGCTCTGTGCTGACAGCTCAGAGCCTGGAGCCTGCTTCAGATTCTGTGTCTCCCTCTCTCTCTGCTCTTCCCCTGCTCCTACTCTGTCTCTATGTCTCTCAAAAATAAATAAACGTTAAAAAAAATTTAAAAAATAAAAAGAAAATTTATTAGAAACATTTGCTCATCTTGCGGAATACTCACAGAACAAGTTACTCACAATCCAAAGCTTTACTGTACTTACGTACGTTTTTCTTATCAATATCCCTTTGACCTCAGGATGCTCGTTCTGTGTGTCACTCAGGTCTTCCAGAGAAATCTCCTTAGATTTTATGTACATTTAGGAAGTCCCGGCTCTGTCACCCAGGTCTCATGTCTTCACCCTAATCTGTTTTTGCTCTGTGCTTTAAGATATTTATCCCACTTGATCCCTAGATTGCAAATTCAGTCTCAACTCTGACCTTCCTCTCTTTCAATTAAACCAAGAATATGGGCACAGAAATTGTTTCCAACACCACAAAACTTCTATTTGCCTTGAATGCTTATTACATATTTCGAGATGGCATTTGTCTCCTCTAGTCTGTATTTCACTGGGTGTACATCTGGTTTGTTCTGACTGATCATCTTTCTAACTTCTGGGCACCTTTATTTTTCCATGGAGTCTAAGGAGTACCCTCAGCCCTGTCAACAGTAGACAGCTAAGTGTTCTCAGAGACTCATGGAGTAGAAGGGCGTCAAAAGGAACCCTTTACCTGGTACCTGGCCTGCATTCCCTCTTAGTCTCAGAGGCACGGAGGACACCATCCACCCGTCAGTTCTTCTCTGGGCTCCTGAGCACTGCAGAGACCCACCACACGCACTCTGTTAATGCGGACCTCCTACCAGAAATGTATATGTGAGGCCCGTGGTTCTCCAAGACCTCACATTTAGGATCCTCACTGCAGCTTCTTTTCATCCAGGTCTTCAGGGTCTCATCCCCCAACGAAGGCAACAACCAAAACCCAACATAAAACAAGAAACCTCCCTATTTCTCTGACCTTTCTTAGCTCTCACAGGATCAAAGTGCTGCTTGCAGCACCAGTCGTCACTGGGCTCACATCAGAGAGATGAGAAATAGGAGTGAAAGAAAAGGAGCCGTCATCTTCCAAGAACACCCCTCTTTATTTTCCCATTTTATCTTGTTTGATCCTGACAACACTATTAAGCAGAGGTTCAAACCCAGAAATGACCAGCACAATGCTATTTTCCTTTTTTTAAAAATGTAGTAAGCAGAGGTAAGAACAAAACTTAGTTCAGCTCTGCTTAAGTACGCATACTCACATTCCAACAGAAACGTACTACCAACAGCCATTATATCCTCGCATTTTTTCAAAACCATAATCTCTAATGGGAGAAAAACCTGAGGTCTAAGTAAGTGGAGAAGAGAATAGCTCACAGAGTTTGGGACTGTGGGTTCAATAGCACTAAGATATACTCTCCGGGCAGAGCTGTACCAGCTGGCCACAGTTAACTTCATTTGGTATCTCGCACCCAGCAAAGCTGGAAGTTTGTACACAGGCACATGGGCCACTCTCTGGTGAGAAGACCATCGAGGCAGGTACTGACGAAGATCCTTTCCTCTGGATGTTCAAAGGTAGGTGTGCATCCTTTTCCAAACTCCTAACACCATCGAATGAACCTCCAATCAACACAATGTACAGAAAAACATGTGTTGATTTTCTATTCATTTTTCAGTTAGAGTCTGCCTGTTAAAATCTGAACATAGAAGTAACTCATATATGTTCCCCTATCAAGTAATTAACAGAAACTACTTCCTCTGACACAATAAAATCTCAGCTATTTTGCTGTGCTCTCATGTTTGGACAATTATGGGAACAATATTCGACATCCCTTTCAATGGTGACTTGAATGGTATAGTAACTCTTGGTGAGCTTGCAAGTTTCTTTCGCCCTCCTCTTTCCCTGAACTTCAGCTCAGAGTTCTAACTCTGAGAATTGACATTGCATGCCTAAGATTCTAACTCTGATGCTGGTAACAGTGCGAAAGGGAATGTCTCTTAGCAATTTATATTCTACAATACACCCCCACACACACACTTTGTTCTCATAGGAACCTTCCTTTACCAGTTTCTGGGTCTAAACAGTACTGCAGAAAACACAACATCTTTCAGGTTTACAAGAATATTACAAGCTGCTGTCTTCACCAAGTATCCCACTCTACTCACTTCTGTAACTTTTTATCTCCTCGAAAGAGAAGACCTGAGATAAACTGCAGCCCCAGTCTTACAACAGACCCAGGGTGCCAAAGTGTTCACTCTTGTTTCATGGAGTTCTCTACTGCAAACAATCATCCATCATTTTCTTTGGCATTTTTCCTCTTCCATTCCCTTGTAAGTATTGGATATATAGTCACAGACTTGGCTCAAGAAGATCCTATTTTTCCCCTTTTCTATTGAAATTCTCTCAACTATAAATTCTCATAATCATGTCTACCCCCTGAGTGATCAGGCCTCCAGAGAACTCAACTCAGCATCTGACATATAGTAAGTGTTCAATAAATGGTGGATTTTTATAACCGAAGGCTCTGATCCCAGTGTCTCCTGGAGTAAAGTATGTGTATGTCTTTAAAGGAAGGGGGAGGAGAGAAACTTAATGAAAATGAGGCTGCAGATCATGAAAAATGGTTCTATAGTGGCCTAGATTTTTTTCCCCAGCATTCTTTGTTCCACCACTCAGGATAGCAGTACATAACGAGTCAGGGTAAATGCCTTTGGGATATATAAGAATATAAAAAATAACTTGTCTGATTTCATGTAGACAACTTCTTTATGACAAATTGAATTGGTTTGTAATTATGTAGCATCAAGAACGATCAAAGCAATCTTTTTTCTGAGCCAGTCATGGCATTAAATATTCCTTCCAGAGGTAGGCCTGGTATCACAACCCATGTCCTGTAACCCCAACAGAAACCCTCGCATAGACATTCTTCCACATCCAACAACAACTCTCCTCCCTCATTCCCATTCAAGACCAAAAAGCAGTGGAAAATCCTGATGACAGTAGGAATGTTTCTCTAGCACTTTAGAATTCTTTCTTTACCATGCAGTTTGAGGCCTGGCACATAGAACTCACCAGTAACAATTCACTGGATGAATGGGTGGATAGATAAATGGATGCATGTATGTATGGCCTCAAAGTGTTTAGTATCATTGAGACAGTAAAGGTACCTCTCAGGCTGCCTGCCGAGTTGCCATACTCCCCTGGATTGCCCTGTAATTTTATCAGCCTTCAGAACCCACCAAATCTTAACTTCAGTGAAAACAGTCTCAATTATAGAATACCATATATTCTGAACACTACAGGCACAAATAATCCAGGGAACAGAAGTAGGATACTAAATAATAAGGGCATCACTACTACGACCACTACTGCTACTAATGCAATGTGCAACTAAAACCTTAATATGGGACAGTCACTTTCTTAATTCCTTTACTTAAGAACACACTTGTTTTATACTTTCGTATTTTCTTTTCTTATATAGTTGGGAAAGTAGAAGGCGAGAGACAATTAAATCACTTGTCCAAGGTACCCTGCGAGAAAGTAGAGACTCTGAACCTGTGTCAGTCTGACGATGGAGCCCACACTCATACTCGCGTGCACATCCTACTTGTTATGATTTATCAACCCACAACTCGATGCTCTGACAGCCTTCGCTCAAGCAACAGGACCTCTATTTGCTAGTAATAGCCAACTTAAATTTTTTTTCTGCTTCTACTGATAATTAGCTCTAGGCCAAGACTGAGCTCCTGAGCCTAGATAGGCCCCTGTGTAAAAGAGCGGAATTTGCTCCCTCATCTCCAAAACCCTCTTCTGCCTTTAACATACTATGATTCCATGTCATCAAGGACATTTGGTAAGTCTATATTGAGGTGTCATGATGCCCAATACAATTTTGACCAACAAGGAGAAATCTGAAAAATAAAAAGCTTGCTTTCTTAGGAAATGGGAACCCCTATATAGGAGGTATTGTATACCTATTTTCTAGGTTTTAAACTATCCTCATTGCGCTTTATTTATGAGCCAGAAAACTGTCATCTACAAGCGAAGAATAAAACACTCATACATAATGAAGTTCGATATGGTAGTCACACCATTAAAATCAGATACTAGTTTGTCATCCTACTGGGGCACGTGATGGTCAAGGAAGAAGAAAGATTTCCAAACACAGTTACCAAAAGCCCTCAGTAACAGACGGAAAACTCACAACCAGAATAACTGTAACAATTAAAAGTCTTAAGAGACGATGTGTATTCATCGAAAGGAGCCACTATGTTACATCATGTTTTTTTCACAAGAACTGTTGACAAAATTTCAAGAAAAAGGATGAGAGAGGTGATAAACAAGGGGAGGAAGGCAGGGAAGAATAAGGAAGAATAGGAAGAAGGGATAAGGAGATAAATCAAGTAGAGAAGAAGGAAGGAAAGAAGGAAGGAAGAAGAAAGAGAAGGGCGTAGGGACAGGAAAGAGGGGAAGGAGTGGAGGGTTAAGGAGAAAGAACTTTCGGTCAGAGATATAAAATTCACATTTACGACGTTCTTCAGCATCAGGTGTTCTTTCATGCAGGTTAGCCCCAGATCCAGGATAAAACTAACCATCTGCGGCTGCCCTACCTTCCTTCATATATGTCAACGTACCAATTGAGAAAGCTACATTATTCATCACTTAAAGAATAGGAAAAAAATTTATTAAAATACGCATGCATAAACATACATTTAATGAGTATTTGACAAGAAAAGGACTTCCAGAGCTACATTCCGAGCTGTCATCGCTATGAAATTACCCATCGTCTGTGAGGTAATGGAAAAAGGCAGAGATTGTCAAAATTCCCCGTTTCAGATCTTTTCTTCAGATGTCAATTTTGTAACCCAGAGCTTCCCCGTAACTGTAAATTAAGACTGTGTCAGTAGCACCCAAAACAAATGTGAAATATCTGTTTTTGAGATGCCTCTTCCCATTTCCAAAGAATGTAGAAGTCCTTTCTCTGTGTCTCTCACTGCTCCAATAAGACATGGGAAGAATCCCTTGTGGGAGGGGAAAACAAAAATCAAAAAAAGCAACAGTGTCATTATTTATTTAGGAATGAGCACATTCATTTTCTTTTATGGGACTGATGCCAGCAGGGGTTAGCTCAAAATGGTAAGACTAAGTTCTGAGAGCAAGAGGCAGAAAGCACAGCAAGAGGTCAATTTGGGACCTTAAATATTTAAAGGCATATGGATTGAATACACTACAAGGTGTTTTCAACCCTAAATACATGTCTACAGGAAGCAAGTATAACCAAGCATACTCATCTGCTTTTCTTTCCCTGATGAGCCATTTTTATCGGATGGGCTAAGTACACTCATGTATTTTTCCATTCAGCAGCCATGATTTGGGAATTTGCAACACAGATCAAAGACACAGGCATGATAAATCAAACCTTGATTTGTCTCCTAGAGAATTCACATACAAGCGAGGGATAGAGCTTAGCTATCCACATACTTAGAATAATGAGAGCGCTTATGTCAGGCTAATAGATACTGTTATTTTTACCATTGTGAAGATAAGGAAACGGATAGTAGGAGAAAATAATTGTTCCTGAGTTTACGTATCTAATAAAGACCCAGCCTATCAATTTTAACTTCAAACCCCTACATTAATTACTCTGCTACAATCCATTAGTGTACATGATCTGTATGGTCAGAAAACAATCAAGTATCTTGTGAGTTTAAATTTTTTTTGAGTTTATTTATTTCGAGAGATCCTGAGACAATGTAAGTGGGGGAGGGGAAGACAAAGGAGAGAGAGAATCCCAAGCAGTCTCCATGCTGCCAGCACAGAGCCCAAGGCAGGGCTCAAACTCACAAAACCTGGAGATCATGACCTAACCTGACACCAAGAGTCAGATGCTTAACCAACTGAGCAACCCAGACACCCATTGTGAGTTTAGATACAAGGGAATTCTGGATCTGGGAGGATCAGAAAATATTTCATGGAAGAATAGCATTTAGCCATCTAAGGTTTGATTCCTCGATGAAAGAGTTCTAGGAAATAATTCCAGGGGAAATAGTTCTATCTAGCTGTTTTATCTAGCAACAGGCTGGTGGTACAGGAATGACTATCATTTCCTCCCTAGGGAACATATCAGAACATCTGTATTTGTATGTTCTCTTAGAGACTGGGGGCAGCTGACTTCCCTTCTCTCCTCCTCTGCCAACATGCCTGCATGAGGATTGCTTCTCACTGTGAGCCACTGCTGTGGTGGAAAGGTCTAGAGGTGCCAGGCTCAAGAGGAGAACACCTTGCTATCACAGCGATATGCAGAAGCAGCACAGCAGGGAGATCAGCGAGGCTGAAAACAATACGTCGGAGGGGCAGGCCAAGGACAGTGACAGGAGACCTCACAGCTATGAAGTGCCCAGCAGCAGTGCCAAAGACATAGTAACACACTTAGTCACCCCATTATCTGTCAGCAAGTGTTCCTCACAACATGAGAACAAATGCAGATTCGAATACAGTAAGTGACTTTATGAGGCTTGCACCGACAGCAAAAGTATTTGACCCACGACTGGTCTGACCTCAACATCCAAGGCTTGTGCCTCACCCAAACCAGGGCCTCCATCGAGTCTCACAAGGGGAAGGTAAAAGCCCAACACATATTGGCTGTTGTCAAGAGTGTGTCCATCTTACTTGATGAATGACTTGGTTTAATTCATTTATCAAATTTCTACCCATTACAGCTTCAGATCAGGTATAGAATAATAATGAAAATTAAAATAAAGACCAAAGATCAAGTAAGCGATAAATACCCAGAAAAGATAAGGAGAAATGAAAATAGCGTCAGCGGGAGAAAAACTTAGCAGCAAAGGCTGAGGGCTAAGCGGAGAAAACCTTATACCCTTATACTCTTCTGGACTTCATCCTTTAACAACAGTCCCATCAGGAAGCAACGGAGTGCAATGGAATAAGAAGTTTAGTCAAGGTGTTGGGCCTTCGACAAGTGTTGCAGGATCTGGAGAAGGAAATTCCAAAGAAAGGATAAAAATCCCTCCCCAGCCATGATACTGACGAACAAGTTTCTGTTTTCAGAGAAACCTGGAAGCCTGTAAGGAGTGGGGCAGATTCTATTTCAAGTGTCAGTTTTCTGTGAGTTCACAGTCAAGGGTCTCAGAGTGGGCCAGGGTCAAGGTGGGACAAAAAAGAGCTGGATACTCTGCAAGATGAATTGGAACCCACCTAGGCCTCTGTCCGTCTCTAACCACCGAAGTCCTTCAGAGTGTGATGGATGCTATTTTTTTTTTTTTTTTTGCCTCCCCAAATCACATGCCTAACACAATCCTTGGATAGGATTATGGGAAATGCAGTTCTCACTAAACCTGAACTGACAGCAGAAAAGAGGTTAGCAAAGTATGGCCTATAGGCTCAATCCTGCCCACCTCCTGTTTTTGTAAGTAATATTTACCGGGACATAGTCGGACTCCCTCATTCATGTGTTGCCTCCGATTTCTTTGGATCTACAATGGCAGAGTACTCTCTGGCCCTTAAAGACCAACTTTGTTGACTCTATAAAAGAACCATCCAGAAGAACCTTGATCATCATCATTTATCCAGTGACATACTTTCCTGCTAAATTCCTGTTAGGAATTCCTTATGGGCAAGGATTGTGTCTGTCTTGTTCCCACTGAATATATAGCTTCTAAGTCTAGACCTTGGATCATGGGACACCCAATAAGGGTTCCTTAGACAACTCAGTTGAGGCCTCCATTTGACTTGGTCTGACTTGAGGTGTTAGAAACCTGAACAGGACCCCCCTTGGGGCAGAAGGAATGCTCTAAGTCTAGGCATGTGGACACTACGGGGAAACTCTCCCCAGAAAGAAGGGCCCCACCAATAGACAGGGCTCAGGAATGGGACTCCAACTCTTTATCAGGCGCAACAGGTGGTGACAAAAATAGGACTCCAAGTCCTAGATCCAGATGCAACAATTCCCACAGCAGAAGCTCCAGCAGAGATGAGAAAGGGTGGTGTCCCATGGAACTGAGCCAGATCAGGGCCCAGGGAGCAGCAACACAGCCTTTGCGATCCCTTCGGGTGGAACTACAGCTTCACTTCTCCTACATGTGCAAGCTCTGGCAGTTGCTTCACCAATCTGGGTCTACTTTTGCTCTAAAAAACTGAAATAATACTTCTCTCCTAGGGCTACTTTGAAAATAACCTGAGATAATATTTCCTATGTCGTCAGAATAAGTTAAAACCTTAGGCCCTCAATAAAAGGTCATTCACTAACTTGCTCATCTCCTCAAATAGCGATTGAGCACCCACTTTGTGCCCAGGCACTGGACTGAGGGCTGGGAATACAATTTACATTCAGTCCCTGCACATGAAGCTATCTAATGGGAAGAGACCAAAAATAAACACACATACAAGTGAACATTTGGTATTTTGGAAAATTTTAAGTGCCCTAGAGGAAAATGAAACCAGGTTAACGATTTAGGGAGTGCATCTGTGCGAGTGTAAGAGCATGGGGGGGGGGGTTATTCTTTCATCTAAGGTAGGTAGGAAAGGCATCAGTGAGAAGCGACACTTGATTGGAGATCCAGAGGCAACATGCAAGTACCTAGAGATAAAGCATCTCAGCAGAGGGACCAGCACATGCAAATAACATGAAATCAACTTGTTTGGCAACTTCAAGACACAGCTCTGTGTTTTTAAATGTGGTAGGCCTTGGCTTTGAGATAGATGTACTTTGTACTTTTATCTACTCGCCTAAAGTTACAATTAGGTCTGGACTTCAGAGAGAGGATGAGGAGATGTTGGTCAAATAATTACAAGGTTGGGCAGACGGCAGTGCCCAATATGCTGAAACTAGAATTTATATGCTTGGAATTTCTAAAATGCAAATTATTTACCTGAAACATCAACTCTACCTACTTTATTCCTCTTGTTTAAAAAAAAAAAAAAAAGTGAGTGCTTACAATGTATCCGGTAATTTCCAGCTGCAAAGTCAGGAGAAGGGTGTTCTAAGCTCCTTTAACGCAGGAAGCCACGGATCCATGGATATTGCCAAGTACGGAAATGCACATTTTCTATTAAAATAAAAGTAACTCTTTTCCTACAGTCCCTAAAGACTAGTGCATATAAGTTAGTCTCATCTGCATATATTCTATGGTGAGGAAAACCTCTAACAATTTTTTTTTCAACTTTGGCCCCAGAACACTGCCACGTGACTCATACTAATATTTCCAGATTCTTCGGAGACAGACAAAATATGCAACCTGGCAGTTGAATAGGAGTTTATGGCCTCCTTTACTCTAATGATCCATTAAGTTGTATCACTTGCAGTCAAACTGTACTACAAAAACCGTCTAGCAACGCTCAGGAGTCCTACTGCATCCTTGGGGAGCTCTGAAAGAAAAGATTCTAGGATGTTTTGATATACTAGTACCAGGTGGTCAAAGGCATTGCCAAGAGCTCTGACCTGCCCTTGCAAAGCACAATCAACTACAAACCGTCTTTGAAAACTCCAAAGGAAACAAAGTAATACCCTCAAAACAGTACAATATAACTTTCAGAAGATTCGTCATTGCCTTCCTACTCTAACTCACTCACACTCCGTTGATGTCTTCAATAAACATCGAGCATCTACTATAAACTAGGCTCTATTTTAGGGTGCCTTAAATTATTACCTTAATTATAATGTTTATATTATATATAATGTATAATTCTATTGTAATGAAATATAAACTTATAAATTATAAATATAAATACAATTATAATATCAACTTAATCCTTACAACACCCCTGTGGTATACGAATACAGATGAGGAAATTGACACAAAGACTAAGTACGCGTTCAAGCTCAGCCAGGAAACATCTGAACTAGAACCTGGACTCAAGCAGTCAGGCTGGCTCTTCAGGTTCTCTCACATCCATCACTTGGTCACTATTCTTTGTATTTATTCTTAAGACTCCAGTTCTTGAAGTTTGAGAGGGTTGTGTCTAAAGGGGAATAGAGGAGGAATAGGAGGAAAGAATGTTAAAATAAGCATTTTTCTAGTTGTACAAAATCTTATTTACCCATGGCAGAAATTTCCAATTATAGGAAAAATTACATCTTTTTCCCCTTGTATCTATAAACAAATGGTTTCAGAGAGGAGGAATCACACTGCCTTTGTCTATTTTATAATGTATGGTGGACATTTACATCATCATTGAACATTCTTTATAAACATTTCCAGAGATGGCTTCAATTTATAAGGATACGCCAGAATTTATTCTACTGCTCGATGTTCAGATTGTGTCTATATTTTATTTCTTTCAATTATCAATACCATCACAATAAATTCTGGACTCTATCTCTGCTTATTTATGCTTAAGGTTTTTTATAAACTCCTTAATAAACTGCCCTCCAGAAAGACTGTAGCAATTTGGAGAAGAATGGTAATTATTTTCTCCTATCCCAAGCTTTTTGAGATGGAGTCATACATATCAATCTAAGATATCTCAAGACAGATAGCTATAGTAAACATACTTCCCCACAATTTTCTTTTCAACACCTCCTCTCTAGAATGAGTCACACTATTTATCATTCTATGGTAGCAAACTGCAAAAGCACAACACAGCAGGAGGTGGAGGGAAATAGAAAAAGACTAACTTGTTCTGATTAGCCATCTCCACTTTGTGCAAAAATCTGCAGTCATTCATTTGGGGTTCTCAACTAAATTTCTACAGGATCCAGGCAAGGAAAGCAGACCAGCAATGCTGACTTGGAGTAAAGACAAAGGAAAACAAGAGAGAAAACAACCTTTAAGAGGAACGTTTTGCCTTCCAAATGCAGAGTCTGTCCAGTAATAGCTGATCATGGTCGTGTGTGAGTTGAGCTCCAGAAGGACCGATTCTTCGATGAAAGTTGAGAATCTGGGACGTTTTTGTGTGTCATATTTACAGCCCATTCACTTTTGAAAAATACCGCACCAGGTTATGGTTTCCAATGTAATTGTTTAGAGTTGATTCTATGTTACTATGTACCTCCTTAGTTTTATAGCACAATCTGCAACATAGCCAAGGGAATGGCTCAGAGGAGAGTAACTTTTATAACCAACACTCTGCCTAGGCAGCAACTGGTACAGGTAGCTGAGAGGCATGACCACCTGTCTTCCTCCCAGGCGCTGATTATTAAGATGAAACGGGCTATAAAGAGGGTGGCAGACTAGACAGAGGGAGAAGAGAAATTGACTTAAAAGCAATCAGTCACCACCTACAGGTTTATGAATGACTGCCACTTTGAACCTATCTAGTTAGAGCCGAAACTTCCTCCGAAGACGACCCCGATTATCTATGACATGCTGCTGCTGGCTTATCCGTGACAGTCACTGGAAACAGCCTCACCATGATCTATTTTAATAGCTCTCTTGACCTATTTTTATATTCCAGCACTGAAAGTTAAACTGCTAACTTACAGAGCCTGGGAATGTTATTTTCCAATAAAATATATTTAAGTATCTTTATATCCCCATTTCCTTTTTATGGAATAGTTTCCATTGTACAGAGGTACTGACTGATCTGCAGCAAGTTGAGAGATAGAAAAAATCTTTAATGCGTTGTCGCCCAGAGGTGGTCCTCAGCTTCTGTCAGCTTGGAAATCACTTACATTCAAGGTGTGTGCATGGCCTCTCATTTTTTTTTCCCCTTCTGTGGGAATAGTATCATGTTGGTTATAAAAACAAACAGAACACTGAACAAAGCTCCTAATATAAGTCCTCAGGAAAAAGTGAGCTTATCTACCTCACCTGTTTGCCATAGGAGCACGTTCCTTAGGTTCTCATTTGTCCCACTTACACCTCCACTACAAAAATACCCTTACGATACTAAGCTGGGGACACCTGGGTGGCTCAGTTGGTCAAGCGTCTGACTTCAGCTCAGATCATGATCTCCTGGTTTCATGAGTTTGAGCCCCGCATTGGGCTCCGTGCTGACAGCTCAGAGCCTGGAGCCTGCTTCAGATTCTGTCGCCCTCTCTCTCTCTGCCCCTCCCCCTCTTGTTCTCTCTCCCCTTCTTTCTCTCTCTCAAGGATAAATAAACAACAACAAAACAACAACAACACACTGAACTGTCTTGCTTCCAAAAAATGAAGGGTAGAAGGGTTTTTACCCTCCTAATTACTCCTTCACCTCATTCACATTGGTCTAGGCTTGCCTAAAAGCCTCACAATCTTGACTGAGGCAAGAGTAAAATTGACCTAAGGTAACACAATTTAAATGGAAAGCGAATCCAGACAGAAAGCTACTGAAGTCAAATTTTCTTGTAATGGTGCCTTGATATAACAATGATTGGATTCCTTGAAAAGGCTCAAGTTTATACCTTCTTTATTCTTTGCTAATAAAAATCAAGGAAATGAAAAATCCAAGCCTTCCTTGAGGTTTGAACCATACTTTGCAGAGGCTCAAATGGTTTTAACATGTCCCAGTCCCAGTAGAAAAGCCCTAAGTAATGGCAACAGGTAAAAAGGATTCCTTCAGCAAAACCGGAACACAACAGAGGAGTCATCAGAACCCTCCTGAAATTGCAAAATATCCATGTGGCCCTCAAATGCATTTCCAAACAGAGGGTACATTTAGAAAAGGTTTTCCCCATTGCAGGCAGCAATAAAATATCTAATGATTGAACCACAATCTCCTTGTATCCAAAAAGGGCAGGAGAAGCAATGTTTCTCTTAGTTTCCTCTTCTGCTAACAGTAACACTGATAAGAAACCATCAACAATAAACTAGGGAACAATCAGAGTGGGGAAGAAATCAAGTTTCCTGATTTTACATCACTCAAGGTTCTGACCAACAATGCGAGCCTTGGTCCCAGGAGGTGTACAGACCCCACAGAAATGCAAGTTGCTGACTGGGTACACAGTGTTCGCAGACTCCTGCTCACAAATGATCATTTCACTGGCTTCCATCTGACTCCTCCAACCTCCTCCCTTTCCGCATTCATTTCATCCCCAAGAAATGAGACTCCTTATTACCACATTAGCCCAAGCTACCATCATCTCCTGCCTGGACTGGTGCTATCGTCTAACTGGGTTCTCTGCTTCCATCTCATCTCTGCAAACAAGCCAGATGGATCTATTTTTTTTTTAATTGAGGTGAAATTCACACAACCTAGAGTTCATCACTTTAGACAATTTAGTGATGTTTAATACTTTCATATATTGTACGATCATCAACTCCAAAACATTTTTCTTACCCGGAAAGGAAACTCTGTACCTGGTGATCATCACTCTGCATCCCCCCTCCCCCAGGACCAGACCACCAACCAACTGCTTTCAGTCTCTATGGATGTACTATTCTGGATATTCCATATCCATCATAAAATATATTACCTTTCATATCTGGTTTCTTTCACTTGGAAGCTTTCAAGGTTCATACACGTAGCACATATCAGAGATTCACATGGCTAAATAGTATTCTATTACATGTTTTTAACTGTATTTTGTTTATTCTTCGATCAATGGACATTTGGTTTGTTTTTGCGGTTGGCAATTATGAATAGTTCTGCTCCCAACGTGTGTAAAAGTTTTGTTTGATTTTGTGTTTTCAATTTGGGGGAAGGAGGGGAGATAGACACGTAGGAGTGCAATAGCCGAATCTTAGGATTTAAACTGAGGAAATTACCAACCTGTTTTCTTCAGCAGCTGCATCATTTTACATTCCCACTAGCAGCTGATCAAGGAATCTCCATTTCTTTGTATGATTTACAAAGAAGTCTGTAATTTCACCACATTCTTAGCAACATGTTTTACTGTCCATTTTGTTTTAATTTTAGCCAGAAAAATCCTTTTATAACTGTATCTCAGACGATAGAACCCTTCTCCACTGGCTCCCCATCGTTTAGAATAAAATTCAGATCTTTACCCTGCATCCCAGCACCCAACTGACTTGGGACAGGACTCCCTCTTTCATCTCATCTCCTAGCTCTTACTTTATTTCAAATGTCATGCCACTACATTATCCTTCTTGACAATCCTTAAAAGTACCAAGCTTTCTTGCACCGCAGGGCCTTTGCACTTGCTGTTGATCTGAAATACACTGCTTGAAAATCTCTCTATTCTACCTCCTTATACAAACTCGGCTCACACAGGATCTCTCGAAAATACTGCCCTGGACAAATCATCTATAGTATTACAAATGCACATGTCTAAGCCTAGGTTCCCTAGAAAATAAAAGTTGATTTAAGAGTCAAATACAAAAATGTGTCAAATTAGAGGTGGGCGAGGTAGAAATTCTAAGGAAATAAGAGTGAGCATAAAAGATGAGATCATGAATAAGATAACACATGCCAGAGTAATGTATTATTCCTCTGGCCACAGCTTCTCAAACAAAAAACAAAACCAAAAACATGAAAACAAAACATAGCTGGTTGGTTGTTCTCACATTCTCCAGAAGGGCCACATGAAATTACGGAGTCTCCAAATAGTCTGTCACTGTAAGGGAGACAGTACACAATTTATCTTCTAGCTCCTTCCAAACTCCTGTCTTTGATTATTTGAATTCTACCTCCTAAGATTGTAGGGTTTTGTTTTTTTTTTTAACTGTGGTAAAATGCACATAAAAGTGACCATGTTGGCCATTTTTAAATGTATAGTTTCCTGCTAAGTACATTCCCATTACCGTGCAACCCGTCTCCAGAACTCTTCAGTTCTGAGAACTCTACACCCCGAGGGCCACGAATTTCCTTTCCTCCCTCCTCCATCTCCTGGCAGCCACTGTTGTACTTTGTCTTTACGAATGTGACTACTGTAGGTAATTCACATAAATCCCTACACAGTACTGGTCTTTTTGTGACTAGCTGGTTTCAGTTAGCATAATGCCCTCAAAGTTCAACCATGCTGTGACAAGTCACGGAATTTCCTTCTTTGGTAAAGCTGGCTAATATTCCATTGTCTAGACCACGTTTGGTTTATTATCCATTCTCCCGTGATGGATGCTCGGACTGTTTCCACCTCTTGGCTATTTTGAGTAATGTTTCTATGCACATGGGTGTACAAATTCCTCTTTGAGACTTTACTTTCCATTCTTCTAGATGTAGACATAGAAAGTGAATAGGTGAGGGGCGCCTGGGTGGCTCAGTCCGTTGAGCATCCAACTTCGGCTCAGGTCATGAGCTCACGGTTTGTGAGTTCCAGCCCCACATCATGCTCTGTGCTGACAGCTAAGAACCTGGAACCTGCTTCAGATTGTGTGTGTGTGTGTCTCTCTCTCTCTCTGCCCTTCCATGCTCATGTTCTGTCTCTGTCTCTCAATAATCAATAAATGTTTAAAAAAATAAATAAAAAAAGTGAATAACTAAGGGGGGCCTGGTGGCTCAGTAGGTTATATTTCCAATTTCAATTCAGGTCATGATCTCCAAGCTCTGGGATTCGAGTCCCATGTTGGATTCTGTGCTGACAGCTCAGAGCCTGGACCCTGCTTCTGATTCTGTATCTCCCTGTCTCTCTCTTCCCCACCCCCACTTGTGCTCTGTTGCTCTCTGCCTCTCGAGAATGAATAAAAGTTAAACATTTTTAAAAAATGAATAGTTGAATCACATTAATCCTATTTTTATTTAACCAACTTCCATACTGTTTTCACTTTACATCCACACCAACCACGCACAAGGTTCCCAGTTTTCTCCACATCCCTGCCAATACTTTTGTTGTTTTTTTTTGTTTTTAACCATTCTAACGGATGTGATGTCCTTCAAGGTTTTAACTTCTTCATACATCCAGGTTATATAAAGTGGCTCTTTCACAAAGCTACTGAACAAGCCATAGGCTTCAAGCAACAGTTCCAGGTAGAGAATGGACAGGAGCCTCTCCCTTTTAGTTGGCGCCAGATGGGGCCTCCTTCCATGTGGTGGCTTTCCTACTGCAGAGATGGTATAAGCAAGTGCTAGACCCAGTCCAGCCAAAGAAATCCAACACCCAGGTTGAATATATAGGCAGGTAAGGCTAAGCAAATCCAAGACAGTGCACACAAACTAGGTCTAATGTATCCGTCTAAATCCGACTTCTTTCAATACATTTGCTATTATCTAAAACTACATGTTTAAGCATTTATTTCCGTTGGTTCGCATCCCCTAAAATGTGTAGATATCATGAGGGTAGGAAATTTATCTCGCCCATCCCTCTGTTCCCAAGGTCTCCAACAGTTCCTGACACAAACACAGAACTATTTATCGAATTTAACTATAATTTACATAGCTTCCTTTTGTCTAAAATCCAAGTTCAGCGAAGTTTTCTATCAGCTCTATCTCCTATTTGGATAGAAGACTTCTACTTCCAATTAGCATGTAAGGAACTACAAGAAACAAGAAACTACGCCTTTTATCCTAACAATGGGAGCAAACCTGAAAAGCTACAAAATCACAGTTTCAAAGAACTGAGGATGCAAAGAATCAAAAGGGAACCGAATTTAAGGACGTGAAGATCCCTCCTGAAGAGAGAAGACAACCAGGATTGCTTTTATCCCTTGAGGAGCAGTGGGAGAAGGAATTCATCACAGGACTAAGAAGAAACCAATGGAACTTTTGATGGCTATGTGTGGACCAGCATGACAGACTAGCATGCTTGAAGTCTTGCAACAGAGCAAATCTCTTCAGCCCCTTGCCTTGGCTCGCCACCAAGTACACAGGGGTAGCATGTCACAGGTGTAGAAGGTGTAGGTGTAGAAAGTGTAGAAGGCCTTCTCCAAGTGCAAAGACAAGAAGGCCTGCTGAAGACTTGGCATAGCAGGAGAGCCAAGTCTCTGAGCACAACAGGATTTCGCAGGTCAGGCAACAGCAGCAAAAGTTTTGGGTTGAGGCAGGAGAGCTAGGAGACATTTATCCAAAGTACTGTGCATCTCTCTGAAGACAAGTTGCAGAGCAACAAGGCAAAGAGAGATTTTCTAAGGTACAAAAGTTGGAGGCAGAACTGAACAGCAAAAGGAATGAACCAGCTCCCAAGAAAACTAACAGTCTGGCTATAAAGCTTAAGGAATTTCTAAGTTTCTGCAGGTACTCAGATCCCATAACCTGCTGAAGGGACAGTCCTGATTCTAGCCTTAGAAGTGAGAGTAATGGTGCGTTGAATCTAACCAAAATTTCAAAGTTCAAACTCAAATCATCTACATATTAGATTAATTCAGCATGTCAGATATCTGACGAAGAAGAGATATGTCCTTTTATGGTGCTAATATTTTATTCCCCACAGTCCCCTTACACACGATAGGCAGCGTAAGTAAAAAATTATGAGACGTGTGAGGAAGCAAGACCATTTCCTGTCTTGGCGGTGGACCACACTATCAATAGAAGCAGACCCCAAATTGCTCCAAGATAAATTTGTTAAAGGATGTGGTGGAAAAGATGATCGATGTGCATGAATACCTGTGAAATTTCAACAGAGCCGATTACAAAAAGTAGGAAATGGAAACGAGAAAATATGCTGTCACAGATAATTAATTCCGCAGGCCTATTCGCAGGCTGGACACAACAGAGAGGGAACTTGGGGCTTCTATCCTTGCTCTTCCTTCTGTCCCAGATGTTCCCCTCATTCATACCATGAGACTCATTCACTCCCTTTCTTCAGTTCTAGACTCAAATGTCATTTCAGCACTCAAACCTACCTCCGTATCTTTCTACATAACATTTGCTATCTGAGGTTATATATACAAACATGAAAACAAGCATACATTTGTACCTTTATTCTGATACAGAATTACTCTAAATTTACCTAATTCTCCCTGTCAGAAGATAAGCTTTTGAGATAAAAGACTTTGTGTTGTGCCTTGCTTTATACCTTGTATTATCGCTAGAACCTAAATTCTCTATTGACAATACAGTAGCTACTCAATTGGTATTTGTGAATTACCGAACTAGCGAACATATGAATGAAACCAGGTGTGTACAGTACCATGGACTTACAGGGTGAAAACAAAGTTGTACTCTAGCAACTTGCAGGGGTCAAACTTTGAAAATCATGAAGAACATTTCTAGGTAGAGGTTCAAGTGAGAATTCTGAGTTACAAAAGGATAGTTCTGATAGCAGAATTAAAAGGAATTGCCAGGAATGTCACGGAGATGAAGAACCAATTGAGATGTTACCAGCACAACAAAGAAAACCATCAGCAAAATGAAAACTGCAACCAATGGGAGATAATATTTCTAAGTCATTTATCTGAACGGAGGTTAATAACTCAAATATATACAGAAATCCTACAACTCAATAGCAAAAATGTATATACAATCAAATTTAAAAATTGGCAAAAACCCTGAATATATTTTTCCTACAATAACATACCTATGATCAACAGGCACATGAAAAAATATTCAACATGACTAATCAGGGAAATGCAAATGAAAACCACAATGAGGGAACACCTCACCTGTCAGATTGGCTATTATCCAAAAGTCAAGAAATAACAAGTGTTGGCAAGGACAGAGAGGAAAAGGAACTCTCAGGCAGCGTTGATGGGAATGTAAACTGACACAGTCACTATGGAAAACCTTAGGGAGATTCCCCAAAAAAACTAAAAACAGAACTACCATATGATCCAGCAATTCCACTTCTATTTACCTGAGTGGAAAACAACAACAACCACGAATTCAAGAAAAGAGCTGCATCTCCCATATTCCCTGCAGCATTATTTACAATAGCTAAGACATGTCAATAGCCTAAGCGTCTGTGTAAATAATCTATGTCTATCCGTCTATGAATGGATAAAGAGGTCCAATATACACACAGTATTATTGAGCCAGATATGCAGTATTATTGAGCCAGAAAAAAATGAAAATATTGCTTTTAGACAACACAGTGAATTTAAAGGCATTATGCTGGCCAAGTGAAATAAGTGAGACAGAGTAAGGTAATCACCATATGATTTCACTTGTAGACAGAATTCAGGAACAAGAACAAAAACAAAATACAAAACCACAGATTCAGAGACCAAATTGGTGGTGGTTATGGACGGCGGTTGAGGGGTGGGTGAATGGGTAGAGACGGTCTAAGGGTACGAACTGCCAGTTCTCAAATAAGCAATGAGGATGTCATGTATAGCACAGTGACTACAGTCGGTAATACCAGATCACATATTTTAAAGTAACTAGAAGAGTCATCTTAAAAATTTTCATCATGAGAAAACTGGTAACTAAGCATGGTGATGAAGGTAAGCTAAACTTACTGTATGAGTGATTTCACAATGTATACATATCCCTATTCAGTATGTTGTATCACTGAACCTACCTAACCTATACACCAGTTAAATTTTTTAAATGAACTTTGACCTTTCTTCACGTATGTGGAAAAGTTAATAAATAGATTATAAACCTAAGTATATAAAGCAAAATTATACTGCATCTGGATAAAGGATAAAAACAGCACAGCAACCAAACAGGAGAAAATCTTCATGACATAGAGTTAAGCCAGTATTTCTTAGGTCACAAAAAGCAAGAAGCATAAAAAAAGAGTAAAGTCTAATTTATCAATTGAACATTAAAAAACTCTGCTCTTCATAGATACTGTCAGAGAATGGAAAGGCGAGCCACAGTTAACACATAAACTTAGAAGACAGAAAAAAAAAAAAAGGTTTTTGCTATAACCAAGACACAAGTTGAGATAAGCCTGAACCCCTATTGAAGCAGAAAAGAAAATGAAGCATCAGCTTTTAAAAGTGTACTGACTCAAGGGTGCCTGGATGGCTCAGTAGGTTAAGCGTCCAACTTCACCTCAAGTCATGATCTCACAGTTCATGAGTTGGAGCCGCACATCAGGCTCTATACGGACAGCACAAAGCCTAGAGTTTGCTTTGGTGTCTCCTGCTCTCTCTGCCCCTCCCCCGCTCATTCTCTGCCTCTCTCAAAAATAAATTAACATCAAAAAAAAAAAAAAAAAGTATACTGGATCAAGAACCAGAGGTCTTTGTGACAATCCCGTGGTACTGGGGTAAAGACAGACAAGCACAACTTTAAGGTTCATAGTTTTGTCAACTAGGAGAATTGCAGGGACATCACAAAGGTCTACAAGGGAACCATGAAAATGCACTCAAGGCTAAAAACGGTAATTTAGGGATCCTCCCATTCTGGATAGTGTTCGAATCTGTGCAAAGGTGGGACGGTGGCGGAGCATTTGCCATCTGTGCCACTCCTTGGGCTCTTACTATGTCCCGTGTGCATGTTAGTTTTCCACAGATAAGGCTCTAGTGATAATTCATTTTGTAGGGAGTAGGAATTATGCCTGAAACTTTGAGCATTCTTCTCTATTCCAAAGATTTCCTTGACAATAGCAGGATTCAACGAATGTCGTAATTCATCTTTTGGGTTATTTGTATCTTACAGCCTAAAGTATTCTATGCTCTTGATTCTAAATAATATTTTTACATAGCTAGGTAAGAAGTTTATCTTATAATGGACATGGGCAGTCAGGGTGGATGTAAGCGTTTTCCAGTAATGTTGTTAGGTTTTCTGATCCATCTTGTTTATGCTTATCTAACCGCAGCACGCACGCACACACACACACACACACACACACACACAGGACTAGAACCTGAGACACTAACATTTGAATCCAAGACTCTTCTAAGCTACTTATGTGGCTTAAAACAACCTAGATATTAACACATTTTTCTTATGTAAAACAAGCCCAAATATCCTTCATTTCGTATCTAAGTGTAGAATAAAATGAGCCCTGATGTATTTAAAAGTTAGTAATATTTCAATCATAATATTGCAATTCACATACAACTTACCATATTAAGTTACCAGCTCAGCCATTTTTCATGAAATCACGATTCTTAATGATTTCACCTTTCAAGAAAACTGCGATGGTTCCTATGATGTGGAAAATCCAACGTCAAAATCCTAGTTTTCTAAACAATATTTTCCTTAGATTGGAACTGTATGTATTTGAATGACCATTTTAGCCCCCTAGTGACTTTCTCTAACATTTAATATAAAATTATGCAAACTATACTGCAAAATTAGTCTTTTTTTAAATCATGTACCTCCTAAGTTCTAAGACAGAAGCAATTATATGATGTATTATTACTATTATGGAAACATTTTTTTAAAATTTTTTTAATGTTATTTTTAGAGCGAGAGACAGAATGTGAACAGGGGAAGGGCAGAGAGAGAGGGACACACAGAATTCAAAGCAGGCTCCGGGCTCTGAGCTGTCAGCACGGAGCCCGACGTGGGGCTCGAACCCACGAACCATGAGATCATGACCTGAGCCGAAGTCTGCCACTTAACCGACTGAGCCACCCAGGAACCCCAGAAACATATTTTAAAGAAAAAGAAAAACCACTCAACATACGTATCAATTTTAAATATGTAAAAAAAACTAGTGCAACCTAGAATCAAAGTAGTGACTTAATGGAAAGTATCATTTGGAGACTAGAGAGGCTGTGTTCTCTATTCAAATGTAATGAACATTACCAGTAAGTTGAACAAACATGTCCCATGGTATGTGCTCTGAGAGCTACTCTAAAGTCTCTTTAAACCTACTGATGGAGCAATTCACTCCTGCTTGCCACTTTACAAGAGCATAGGCCACTTTACAAGCATTATCTTAATTCTACGACTAAAAATTTCCAACCACTTATCATAATCTAGACCCACAGGTTGTAATGACTCTCTAGGGCTAGCTCTTCTAGAGGTGGGCTTCCAGCGGAAAAATTCCTTGTCACCGTTCCTGAAGCCATGAGGGTCCAAGCAGTGGGAACGGAAAGAGAAATAGGAGCGTTCTTTCTCACTGGCCACATTTTAAGCTAGCTCCAAATTCTAAGCCTGGCAGAGGTTTGAAGTCAATTCCTTTTCTCTTAAGTGATTTTGTGACTCCTTCAGAGATTTCCCAAATCAGAAAATTTTTTTTTTCTTTTCCAAGATCCAAGAGATCAATTTTCCTGCCGCTCCCACTTAGCTCATTGGTCTTTAGCCGTTTGCCACACACATTCTCTTTAGGGAGTCCAGAGAACTTCTAAGACACCTTTTTGGCTGGATTTCAAATCCTTCTAGGGTGGTTCTCACATGGAGACATCCTCTGATCCACAGGTGAAACTCATTCACCCTTTGCCCTTGGCAAAGCAGCCAATCAGCCTCTAGTTCTCTGTGCTTGTAACACAGCAATATCATGTCAAAAATCTCCATAGCGCTGATGAAGTACCTTCTGCTAGCATGTTCCCACTCTCCCACCGCCCTCCCCCCGGCCCCCAGCTCCACTAAGGTCAAAGCCAAGAATCACTGTACATCTTACACCTAAGAAAGCTTTTTTCCCAAATCCCGTAAAAGTCTCCAACAACCTAATTTTTCTATCATCCTTTTTGAGTAAAGATAATCTTAAAGAGCTATGAAACTGCTTCTTCATGTCTTTCCTTTGCAAATTTGCATCTTGATTTTCTACCTCAAATTTTATTTGTTATGCCTTCATTCCTCTGCTGAGACTTCCAGTTGCAGAAAAATAAACATGAAGTTATATATTACCCTAGTATTGTTCTTAAATATTTCATTAGGGCAATTTGTTTTCTTATACCTTTGCTTAATAAGCATCAGAAACTTACTGTTTCCTTGACATTCTGCTGCTGCAAGGGGAAAGAATCCCTGAAGAAAGGATATATATATATACAGCTAATAAATCGATATAACTTATGATTTCAACATAAGAGAAGAGCTTGGAAGATTATACAGTCTTGGCCTCTGAGGTATTGTTCATTTAGAATGTTAACACTAAAGCACATAAGCTTTTCTTTCAGACTTTAAGCCAAACCCAAGTTTCAAAGAAAGTTGACTTTCTTTCAATGTTTAGGTACTGAGGCTGCATGTAGGGGGAGAAAAATACGGTCTTCTGACAAAGTGTACTTAGTTTTATAAAAGGCTCAGTAGAGTCAATGACAAGTGTTAGGAATATGCACAATGGATGATCACCAAGCCTTATATGTATATTTAGTATGAAAACTAAAGAGCTGATAAGAATACAGAAATAAACTTTAGCAATATTTGCCTCAGTCCTTGACACATACAATGGTCCTAAGAATGAGCAAATGCTGTTAGCTAATGAAGAAATTTACAAGGTTTCAGGATCATTAGGATGGATTAGATCATGGTGTGGTGACAAATAATCGCAAAATCTGACTTAAAACTGAAGACTGCTTATATCATATGCCTAGTGGGATCCAACAGGGGGACCCTGATCACAGTAATAATTCAGACTTGTGAAACCAAGCGCCGTTTCAAATGCTGTCAAGTGCTGTGCTAAGGGGAAAGCACTCTGCAGCATCTCACGTCAGTAATTAAATCCTCTGCCCAGAAGGGATATATCACTTCCTCTCGTGATTTATTGTGCAGAGAAAGTCACAGGATGCTATCTACCACAAAGAGGACTAGAAGTACAAACCTACTATGTGCTTAAAAATCTTCACTGAAGAACATTAAAGATGACCACGGCTTTATAGATAGGCTCTATCTATATGGCAACCAAGATGGCCCGTGGTTACCCATGGGTACAGCCTACCATTGTAGCAACATCAGAAAAAGACATTGTTTCTTGCTAACTCTGCCCCCCCCCAAAAGAGGCTTCATCAGATAACCTGAGATTTTGTCAAGGGTCTTAACAGAACTCAGCCAGGTGGCTATCCCCTCATAGATAGCCCCTCAATCACGTGGCTCTAGTTTCCATCACATGGCTCTATTTTCAATCACAAGTGTGGGCACATGACTTAAGCTGGCCAGTTGGATCTCTCCATTATAGATCATAGGAATTCCATCTGATTACTGACAGCAATCAAGCCAGAACAGTCAAGAAGGATTTGTAGGGCTCCCCTGATGCTATCTAACAAGGCTTGTTGTTTCTCTGGTATTATTAGTTTTAAAGATAATATTATTCTTGAATTGATGGCACCTATTTTTGACTTACATTGAAAAAGGCTGTCTGAGTATGAAACCAAACAATCAGGATCAAGTGCTTATAAAACTATAAAATACGATCTTGATGATTTTAAGTCTTTATAGCCAGTTATATCTTAAGTGAGCTCCACCCTTGAGCTTCTCAGTTAGGTGATCCCTTTTTCATTTCTTCTTCCTGACCTTAAAAACAAAAGGAGGGGGCGCCTGGGTGGCTCAGTCCGTTGAGCATCTGGCTTCAGCTCAGGTCATGATCTCGCGGTCTGTGAGTTCGAGCCCCGCGTCGGGCTCTGTGCTGACAGCTCAGAGCCTGCAGCCTGCTTCCGATTCTGTGTCTCCCTCTCTCTCTCTGCCCCTCCCCCACTCATGCTCTGCCTCTGTCTCAAAAATAAACATTAAAAAAAATTAAAACAAAAAGAGAAGGCTCTCCTTGTGCTGTTTACTAAAGAAATATTTCTGATCTACTTAATAGTTTCCAAGGAGTATACTAAGATTTGAAATTTTCAGACATTGTATTGATCACTCCTGTAGAGTTTATAGACTTTAAGAAAGTTCTTAGGAACAGAATTTTGCAGGTCCATTTTCCTCAATTATTCTTGGTAACAGGACCTTTTCTAATGGTGGCAATGACTTTACCTTGTTTAGAAATTCCAGTTGTGTAACCTAAACGTATAGGCCAGCAAAATACTTTCTCCCAGAAAAACAGACCCTGAAGGAACATAATATAATGCATTCCCAAACACCACCATTTCCCTAGACTTCACTTCTAGAAATGAGGCCATGTTATACACAGCCTTCAAAACGTCGTACAGTACTGCCATCTTACTTTTTGAGACATAGGGAAATAACTTTGTTTCATCCCCAATTTAGACTTGAGGACAGAAGTTCTAGGTTACCATCCACTATGTAGCATGCAACTAACATTATAAAACTAAAACAAAATGGCCCCATGTTGGGCACAGTAATTACCTAAACACACATACACACACACACACACAGAAACCAAAGGAAGGATTCTTCAGTTACCATCTAATTTTTTTTCTTTCAATCTCTTTCCTTGAAAAGGTAGAGACAATAATTTGTTATCTTCAGCATATTAACACCAAATAATATTTAATTATAAATAATGGGTATTTGTTGATTTTTCCCCCAGTTATTTCCAAGTCTTTATCTAAAATCTCAAATCGCTTCGTTATTACAGATCACTGATAACTTTGTTGTTAATTACATTTCTTTGCATAATGTCTAAGAATACGCACTCTGAAACCAAATAATTGGAGTTTAAATTCAGGATCCTCCTCAAATGACTATACTCTTCTGTCCCTCTGCTTTTTCCTTCTAAATGGAAGTAATAGCATACTCATAGATGGTTGGAAAATAAAATACTCTATCAAAACATTTAGAACAATATATTCTAAATTATTATACGTTCAGGAAGTTCTTATATGAACCATGCCTGGGGGCACCTGAGTGGCTCATCTGGTTACGCACTCAATGCTTGATCTCAGGTCAAGTCATGATTTCCTGGTTTGTCAGATTGAGGCCTAATTCTGCTGACAGTGCAGAACCTGCCTAGGATTCTCTTTCCCTCCTTTCGCGCTCTCTCTCTGCCCCTCCCCCACTGGTATGCTCTCTCAAAAATACAGTTTTAAAAAAATACTACCCATGCCTGATTTACAAATTACCCCCCAAAAAGACTTACACCTAAGTCTTATATATTTCCTTAGAAATACACCACTAAAATCATGGGAGATAGGACATAGACATCTTTACAGATTTTTAAAGGTTTGTGCATTTTAAATAGTACGATCAAAAATGTTAGGAAATCAGATATGCAATGAACCATGAGGCTGTTTAAATTCTTCCATTCCTTCCCCTTTCCCATGTAACCCTCTCTATCTCCCTCTACAGAGCTGAAAGTTTAACCAATAGTAATGCGTCTGCATTAAATCAAAACACCTTTAAGAGAGTGCACATAATGCCTTATACAGCCAGGTAATAAAGAACACACACATATATATATACATATACATACATATACATATATATATGTGTAATGGAGATTCGCAGTGTTGACTTTATGTTACTTGTATATACAGAAAAATCTTATGATAAACTAATTCTAATTATTGCTCTCATTCAACAATAAAACCCAGTTAAAACTCAAGTTACAAAACCAATAAAAACACAGTTATTAAGCAACAGTAATTTAACATAACTGATATTTTTGCTGAAACTAACCCAGGAGTCATAGCCTGAATATGCTACTAACTTCTATGGCCCACACCAAATTTTGAGTTCTACGTTCTCCACTTCTTTGTGCTTCGCTGTAATTCAGTTTTCTCAACTCTCTTATCTCACGTAAGGACTGCAAAAGCTTTGTTTCAACACCCTGCAGCAAAGACATTTGGCCCCCACTTGGCATTTGCTATTAGGTTTGGTTTTGCCTTTTCCGGGTTAGAACCGGACACCAGAAGCAGTTCCGCGGGATGCTCAACAACCAAATTCACGCACCAAAATTTCTAGGCAATGTCCTATTCTGAGACAGACATTCTCAGGTTCTTAAAGAAAAAAAAAATTTACATTTAACTGTATGGCATTTCAAATAAAAGTACTATTTCCATAGAGAATTGTGAGAACATGTTACAGTAACTTCCCAGATCCCAATAGGAGAAACTTAGATTCACATGTAACAACCATCCATTCCTCTGCATGTGTGATTCCCGTAGCACTGCTGTTTTTCTTTCAGAGCAAGCTGAAGAGAGAATATTTTATCTTTAATTTTTTTAATGTTTATTCATTTTTGAGATTGAGAATGAGCAGGGAAGGGACAGAGAGAGAGAAGGACAGAGAATTTGAAGTGGGCTCTGCACTGACAATGAGTGCCCCATGGGGGCCTGAAACCCACAAAACTTGAGGTCATGACCTGAGCTGAACTCAGACGCTTAATCGACCCCCAGGTGCCCCAAGACAGAGTATTTTTACTGGGAGAAGTCAGTCACTTTGCAGTAGGCTGACCAATTTGTCTCAGTTTGGCCAGGCCTCTCCCACTTTTAGTACCACATGTCCCATGTCCTAGGAACCTCTTCAGTGCAGAAAAAGCCAGGATGGTTAGTCACTCTGCTTTTGAGGATGGAGCATTTGATGTGTTAAAGCAGGCCTGTGTCTGGCCCCACAATGGAGACAAACAGGTATTAAGTGGGCCTGAATATATCACTAACCACTTATTTTTTTTTTTTTACTCCGGTAGGTCTGCAGACTTCCCTACCCATCTCCTGGAACCAAGAAGAATTTAGACCTCCGCTGACCAGACAGCAAAGATAGGGAATAATCTTGGGGTCCTCCACATACTAGCAACAGTCCCCCCAACCACTTTTTGGTGATCATCTTATCTGCTTCTACCTTCAGCTTGGATCTTCAGCTTTTCTCCTCTTAGCCCAAGGGCTAATACCCAAGAGAGAGAGAGATTCTTCTGAAAACAACCCACACTGAGCTGAGGTACCAGAAGAATCTCCCCCTATTGACGTGATGTATTATACGCGCTGATTTTTTGGATGTCGAACCTATTTAGCATTCCTTGGATAAATCATTAATAGAAAATTCTAAGGAATCTGCTGAAACAAACAAAAAACCCATCAGAATAAGAGAATTCAGCCAATGCGCAGGGATGTATGATCGACATATTAAAATCCATTGTTTTTCTGAACAGTAACAATAAGAACAAATAGAAATTAAGAAAACAACTGCATTCAAATAGTCTCAAGAAGAATACAAGAGAATAAATTTAACAAAAGAAGTACAAAACTTACACTCTGAAAACTACAAAACGCTTTTGGAAAAAAGATTAGACTTAAAGGGGAAGACATCAGAAGACTTAATATTGTTGAGTGGGATACTTCCCAAATTAGCCTACAAATTCAACACAATCCTCATCAATATTCCAGCTGATACCATTACATACATTGCTAAATGAATCCACACATTTATATGGAAGTTCATGGGACATGGCACAGTGTAAACAATTTTGAAAAAGAATGAAGCTTTTCAACCCATGTAACCCCTGCTGCATTTTCCAACTTTTCTTAAAATAGTTCAGAGTAACAAACATGATTTATAGAATTAAGTAGTTTAGCAAAACCCCAAATGGGAAAACCTCAAGACCCTACCCAAATATCTCATAACAAAACTGCTTAAAAAAACCAAAACTACCAGAAAAACAGAATATAACACATTACATACAAGGGCACAATTCAGATAACCAAAGATTTCTCAACAGAAACCATAACACAGCTCTTTCTCTAATGCTGCCGTAACAAATTACCACAAATTCTCCGGCTTTAAAGGACATAAATTTCTTACCTTACAGTTTTGTAGTCAGGAGTCTAACATGGGTCTCACGGGCTAAAACTGAAACATCTGTAAGGGTGTATTCCATTCTGGAGGCTCGAGGAGAAACTCAGTTTCCTTGCCTTTTCCAGATTCCAGAGGCTGCTCATCTTCTTTATTTTCTGACCTTCTTCCGCCATTTTCAAACCCAGCAACACTCCTCTCTCTGACCATTTATCCAGTCATGTCTCCCTTTGACAACGGCTGTAAAGGTTCTCTGCTTTTTTTTTTTTTTTTTTTTAACGTTTGTTTATTTTTGAGAGAGAGCGTGCACACTTAAGAGTTTAGGGGGCAGGAAGCAGAGAGGAAGAGAGAGTCCGGAGCAGGCTCCACACTGTCAGCACAAAGCTCTGCTCAGGCGAGAACCTACAAATGATGAGATCATGAACTGAGCCAAAACCAAGTCAGACGCTCAATTTACAGAGCTGCCCCGGTGTCCCAAGGTTCTCTGCTTTCCAAGGTGCACGTGACCAAATTGAGCTCCCCTGCGTAAGCCAGCATTCTCTCTCCATCTTAAAGTCCTTAACTTAATTAAAATTAAGTTACAAAGTTGTAAATAAGATAACTATCCACAGGTTCCAGACATTAAAACATTAACATCTTTGAGGGGCTATTTTTCTGTTTCCCACAGCATGGAACACGAGTTTTAAGGTTCTGAGAGGAAAGAACTATTAACCCAGAATTCTCTATCCAGCAAAAAAAAATAGCCATCAGAAATAAAGAAAAATAAATAAATAAAAGCCATACAAATTGGAAAGAAAGAACAAACTGATGGTTACTAGAGGGGAGGTGGGTGGGGGAATGGGTGACACAGGTGAAGGAGATTAGGAAGTGCACTTAATGGAAAAAGTAAAATAACAGAAAAAGTAAAAAAAAAGGTAAATTATTGTGAAAATAAATTATTGAAGCACTCAAAGAACTTTTATGTAAGTTATACTATAACTATTTGGTATAATTAGAAATCAAAACTGATCATTTTATTAAATGGTTGTTTATTTTTTAAGGTAAAACTATATATGTTAATGTAAGTGACATTAAAAAACATATCTTATTTCAAATATGTGCTTATTGTTTTAAATGTTTGCAAATCCCTTTAATGTCTGGCTTAATAGAAATCTAGATTCTCTTCCTGTTCCTGAACTCAACTTGTTGTATGAACTCCACTGCACACACATGAACGGATGAGAGTGGGAAAAAACATCTTAAAAATCCCATGAAAATAATTTTGACTCTCAGACTCCTTGAAAGGATCTCTGTACCACATTTAGAAATTCACTAGAAAAAAACAAATCCCAAAGAAATGCTTTATACAGGCAATTATATATATAATTAAAATATCACTATGTCTATTAATGGAGCACTTATTTATACCCAAATGGTAACTTGATATGAAAGTACCGTATGAAGCTACACTTAAAGTCAAGCCAAGCCTCAAAGAGAGGCCACATCTTTCCAACTTCAATTATATTTTCTTAATCCTGTGGAGAACTCTTTGCTTTATTAAAAAGCCTACATTAATTTTCTCCTTACTTTTTTCCTTAGAATGAAAAAGCAAGGTGTCAATTTCTTTTTAAAAGGGACTAAACCTCCAACAGTTTCCAACTGTGAAGGAAAAAAATTTATAGGAATAGTGCACAGACCAGTCTACAAATTAATATTACCTTGAAAGCTGTTAAATCTACAACCCGGTCCCAGGACAGACCAATTAAGTCAGAAGGGGTGCAGTGCTCACCTCACTACACCCCTTCTGACTTAATTGGGCTTTGTTTAAAGCTTTCCAGGACATTCTAATTAGAAGCATTGAGAATCACTGTCTTAGTGACTCAAGAGCCCCAACCTCTGAGTTTATTACATTCCTTCCTAGTGCCTCTACCTTCTTATAAAGAGCTCCAGAAAGGAATAGAGAATTAACAACAGCAGCTCTCAGCCTTCAGGCATTATGGCAAAATATGTGTTTTACTTAAGACTTTTCATCTTGGTAGCTTAAACTTCCTCGTATTGTTTAAAAACGGTGGCTTCTTTCCCCTTGGATTTCAGGCAGGACCAGTTCCACGGGCATACAAAGTGCAGGTGCACAGAAGCCTGGCACTCGCAGGGGCCACAGATTTGGTTTATGGCTCCGCTGTTGCCCTCTTGCAATTATGAAGAATTGTTTAACAAGTATCCCTGCATTTTCATTTTTCACTGAGCCCCCATAAATTAGGTAGCTAGTCCCGATTTCAGGCTAAATCATGAACCATAAAAATCTGAAGAAGGGGGCACCTGGGTGGCTCAGTCGGTTGGGCGGCCGACATCAGCTCAGGTCACGATCTCACTGTCTGTGGGTTCGAGCCCCGCGTCGGGCTCTGTGCTGACATCTCAGAGCCTGGAGCCTGCTTCAGATTCTGCATCTGCCTCTCTCTCTCTCTCTGCCCTTCCCCTGCTCACGCTCTGTCTCTCAAAAATAAATAAACGTTAAAAAAAATTAAAAAAAAAATCTGAAGAAGAACGAGCTGACACTATTTGGACAAGACAGTCACAGAATGGGCTAGGTATACAAGAAGAGATTCCACCTACACGATAAAAAAAAGTCCTGCAGGTGTAATGAGTAGCATGGTGACTACAGTTAACAATACTTTGGGTATATTTGGAAGTTGCTTAGACTACAGATCTTGAAGGTCCCCATCACAAGAAAAAAAAATTGTAACTAAATGGGTTGATGAATGTTGTCTAAACTTATTGCGGTGATTATTTCACAATATTTACAAAGACTGAATCATTATGGAGTACACCTGAAACAAAGGTTATATGCCAATTATATCTCAATTTTTTTAAGGGGCATAATAAAAAAGAAAGAAAAGGCAGCCTACTGAGTGGAAGAATATATTTGGGGAAAAAAAAGAAGAGGTTCACAATGATTCCATATATTCTTTTTTTTTTAATTTTTTTAACGTTTATTTACTTTTGAGAGACAGAGCGTGAGCAGGGGAAGGGCAGAGAGAGAGAGAGAGGCAGATGCAGAATCTGAAGCAGGCTCCAGGCTCCGAGCCATCAGCACAGAGCCCAACGCAGGGCTCGAACTCACAGACTGTGAGATCATGACCTGAGCTAAAGTCGGCCACTTAACTGACTGAGCCACTCAGGCACCCCTGATTCCACATATTCTTAATCCCTAGCTCTTTCTCTCCTTTTTCTAAAAGCCCCAAACCACAATTTATAACCTCTTCTCCTCCTCAAACTCTTATTCATGGCCTACGTTCTTTTTACTGACAGGGGTTATAAAAGGAATTATGTCAGGGCGGTTCCTAACGAAAAGCAGATGATCAAGTAAGTTAGGATAATTTGAGAAGGGCTTACAAACATGTGTAGAGGCTCTAGGAAAACCAGAAGGTACTAGTTAACTAATCCAGAGCAAAGGCAATGACCCACAGGCTTGGAAGTAATCATGCAGAGGAGGCTACTTTGAGTGAAATATTGAACTTTAGCCCAAGAAGCCAGTCAAAGGCAACTTGAGCCAGAAAAGTAAATGCTTAGACCTCATTCTTCCCTCCCCTGCTGATCTACAGTTTTGGCACCATATTGGCCAAACCCAACCAGAAAGTGGAGGGCAAAAAAGACCATACATTTAAAGCTCTACAACTTGGTTGCCTGGTGCAGAAAAAGGTTAGAAAGTGGGTCTTGAGATGAGAGTGAAATTATGTATCACAGTTAACCCCTTTTCCCTCTTAGCATCATTTTGGCTCTTTGAAAAATTTATGTCCAAAAAAAAGAAAATGTTTGAAGTCCTATTGACAACTGAAAAATAGGGTGATGTCAACTCAGGTCACACTCCTATCCCAAACCTTATAAGCTGGCCCAAATGGGGTTCTTCATATAAAGGAAAAGGAAAAAGTGAAAACACAAGGAATTAGGTAACATGAATCATAGTTGCTTCAACTGTTCTTTCTGTACCTGGTTTCTAAGACCTAAATTTGCAATTAAAGCTTCCTTCTACTCCATAAACTTCATTCCTACGGGAAGTGAGCCAGTGGTCTTGTTTTTATCAGGTTATCCTATTTTTCTATTAGGAAGTATCTTAAGTCCCTCCAGCACATTCCCTGGATTCCCAGTATTGTCTTCTTTGCTCCCACTGTAGAAGAGCAATTGAATTTCTCTCTGATAATTGGGATCTATTTCTCCTGCAAAAATAATGACATTATTCTCTACTTGTAGGTTCAGTGGCAAAAAAAAAAAAAAAAGAAAAGAAAAAAAAAGCCTAATGTCGTATACAGAGAGAGGAGCAATTCTATCTTCCAATTCATGGGAACTATAATTGTATTACCTGATGGGAACATTCCTCACTTGAGCACTAGGGCCTCCAAACTCACTGGGCCCAGAGGCCCCAAAAAGACCAAACAAAAATGCTTATAGTGGATGAATAGGTGTCATATTGAAGGGTGTGACTCCCACCTCCATTGGTCTTGATGCATGCATTTTGACTACAGAGTAGAAAGCATAACAAATATGTATATGTGTGCATGTATACATGTGTGTTTAAATGTGTGTCTATACTTGTATATTCCAATTCTCTTTCTTCTTTTCTATTTAGGTTAACATTCTTAATAAAAGGATCTTGTAAGAACTTTAACAACTGTTGCATTTTCTAATATGTGTGTTTGTGTATGTGTGTGTTAGAGACAAATGAAGGAGCCAGACTCATCAAGTCTATTTAAGATTAATGAATTCACTTAAAGATGTTTAAGGTTGTAATTAGCTCACGAATTTTTATGTCCAAAACACTACACAACCAACAATGGTTTTTATAAAATCTATTTTACAATGAAAGAAAAAAAAATGAGTAAATCGAGCATGGAAAATGAAAATACAGCAGTGAATGCATAGACTCCATTAAATTATTATAAGTTTATTAGAATTTTAAGTAGAGGAAATTCATCAAGTCACTAAGTTAATAAAATGGCAAAAACATCACCTCTTGACATGTGTGTCTACAGAAGCCCACAACTTATAGTCCTTCCTTTCAATATTAAATATCTTGTTATTTACAAGAGTTAACAATGATTAAAATACACTGATGCCTCTTCCTTCATTTTCCTACTAATTTTTTCTGAATTTGCTTTCCTTATAGCCTTTAGCCTTATACTTCACTTTTCATATCAACCTGGTTTCAGTATATTTTAATGAAAATATCTGATTGTAAAAAAGAACATTAAAAACTTTGTTAAATGTTATGTTCTAAGAATAGTACCTCTTTAGGGAGGCAAATGAACAGATGTTTGGCTTTATATTATATGCTTGGCTTTATATTATAATTTTATTTCTATTTGACCAAGGAAATGTCAGAGATAGGGATGTGAGTATCCAAGATGGTTTACTCACTCATATATCCACTTAGCTAATATTACAGCACCTACTAAGCAACACCCGCTGTGGAAGACACTACTACATGCATTGTAGGGGGCAATGAGGATGAACAGGTTAATGAATAAAATACAGAAAACACTCTCAGCCCTTAAGGGACATATAATCCAAATATGAAGGATTCAATACATACATGATGAACAGTTAATTAATTAATTACAAGCATAGGATAGTAATAATTTCAGAAGAAGAGTGTGCTATAACAGTTCAAAATGGGAGATTCACTTTGTGGGCTTAAGGAAACCCGCCTTTGGGGAGCAGTTTCCCTCTGAGAGTAAAGGACCCCTGGCAGCTGAAAAGTGGGTCATGAGTTAAGAGACTGATGAAGCAGAAATATTGATTTATAAGGCATTTGCTTTAAATTACCAGTTAAAACTCGAAGGATGTAAAGTAATCCATGGAAAGAAAATAAAAGAGGTCTATGTCTTAACTTTGGACATGGGGGGCTGGGAGGGTCACTTAGGACTAACTGATTGCAAGGGCACTGAGACAGAAAGGCTTAAAGATAATGCAGATAATACCTATTATGAAAGTGAAAGTTTCAGTGAGAATTTCAATTGGTCAGCCCCAACTTAGTGCCTTAGCAGAAAGCGACACGCCCCGTGTGCAACAGGGGCTAGCCCCAAGCAGCACAGCTTCGCTCACGGAAAATACACGGGATTCTCTAAACTCTTTTTCACATTGCTGTTTATCTCACGCTTCTTTGCAATGATTATTTCCAGGCTTCTGGCTCTATTTCCCTTTCGGCCCGTGTTCTCTAGCTCAGTATTTTTGAGCCATTTCAGCATCTGTAGACCATTCATTTGGCTTTGGGTGCTCACATAAACCACAAATCTTAGATTATTTTTAAATCCTTTCCAAAACAATAAAGCAATATTATAAACCAGTATTACCACTACTAGTAGTGTAATAGCGACAAAAAGTAAAGTTTTCTTTTGGCAAATTTTCCATAGCAACTATACGCGATGCGATGCCAAGGAGTTTGGGCATAGATCTGATTTTCCATTTGGACAGCTTCAATTTATCATCTTAGTTTTCACTGCTGTTAAATGTAGAACTTGAAATTTACATATGACATCATCAATGCCAGCAATGGCCCAAACAGGAGCTTAACAATTATGAAGACATATCTTTCTGACATACTACCTTAAGAGCACTATCAGATGCTAAGATAATAAGTATATTACAGCCAAAAAAGGAAAAAATTGACTATTTATACTTGCGAAATAATGCAAACTTGTTTCCAAGTTTGTGTTTTTTTGTATTCAGCTTTGGAAGGTTTATTAAGAGTTATAATCTATACCAGGTTTTACATATGGTTTGTAAAAATGTCCAATATGTCATTGTTTTGTTTCTTCAATAAAAAGTAAAAATCATAAAACATAAAAGAATATCAATTCTGAACAGTCAAGCCATTTCGGGGGCACCTAGGTGGCTCAGTTGATTAAGCTTCTGACTTTTGATTTTGGCTCAGTAATGATCTCATGGTCTTGAGATCAAGCCCTGTGTCAGGCTCTACACTAACAACATAGAACTTGGTTGGGACTCTCTCTCTCTCTCTCTCTCTTTCTCCTCTCTCTACCCCTTCCCCCACTTGTGCTCATGTTCACTCTCTCTCTCTCACAAAATAAATACATAAACTTTAAAAAAATCAAGTCATTTTTGGTTGTGGTATCACAATGTGGTCTTCATTATAAATTCTAGTATTTTATCAGGTCTTCAACATATTGACATTAAAGAACACTAACACGGAACTTAGGGGCCAAGATGACAGAGCAGCATGGAAGTTCTTAGTTTCTCTCGTCCCTGAAATACATCTAGATCAGCACGAAACCATTTTGCACACCTAGAAAATTGATCCGAGGATTAACCCAATAATCAGCATAACTTGAGCCACAAAACTCAGCAGGTACATGCTGTGGAGAGATGAAATGGGGGAAAGAGAAACCGCAGAGGGTAGGGAGGTGTATTTGTGGATAGAGGACAGAGAAGAGGGGGGAGGTACAGGAAAAGCACTCCCCCCCCCAAAGTAGCTGGAAAGAAAGAAAAAGAGTGGAAATACTCACAAGAGACAACAAGAAAGGGGGAAAGGAGATAGGAGAGGGTTTCAATACCATTAGGACTCTGTAAACAGGGGACAACGCATCGAAATTCTGCAGCTTAATACCTGGTGGTGATGTGGTGGGAAGGGTGACCCTCACCAGTAGGCAGCGAGGTCCAAGGAATCCACGGGCCACACGGGGAGAAGTGGTTCCCATGCTAGGAGGGCATTTGGTGGAGGCCATATGGCCTCCCCACAGGCAAAGGTCTCAGTGAAGCCTGGAGTATATGATTGCTGGTATTGAACAAAGACGCCAGGGTGGAGTGAAACCTGGCACTGGTTGGGTGTTGTGATTTACCATAACCTCTGAACCACTGCTACTGCGTGATCACAAGAATTTATTCTGGGGCAAGCCGGCACCCAGCCACAATCTCTGAGCCTCTGCAGCAGTGCACACAAACTTCCTGGGGGGCAGGCCAGCACCCAGCCATTGTTCACAAGACCCTTCCCCAGAAGGCTAGAGTGGGGCCAAGCCACAGGGCCCTCAGAAGTGAGGGATTTGGAAAAACAGCACCATCTGAGATAAAATTCGGGAAGAAGGTGCCACCTGGCAGGCTGATGGCTTAGAAGTGAGTAGTGGACTGGACTGAAGCCGGAGACAAAGGAGGGATGCTTGATTGCCAGTAGGTGAGAGCACAGAGTTCTGGAGCTAGAGAACTGGGAAGCTGGGTGACGCCATTTTCACCTCTCCAGGCAATGCGCGTGCGTGCACACACACACACACACACACACACACACGCACAAATGGAAAAACATTCCATGCTCCTAGACTGCAAGAATAAATACTGTTACAATGTCGATACTACCCAAAGCGATCTCCATTTTCGATGCAATCTCTATCAAAATAACACAAGCATTCTTCACAGAGCTAGAACAAACAATCCTAAAATTCCTATAGAACCAGAAAAGACCCCAAATAGCCAAAGTAAGCCTGAAAAAGAAAACCAAAGCTGGATGCATCACAATCCCAGATTTTAAGATGTATTACAAATATGTAATCATTATGACAGTATGGTACTGGCACAAAAACACTCAGATCAATGGAACAGAATAGAGAACCCAAAAATGGAGCCACAAATGTATGGCCAACTAATCTTTGATAAAACGGGAAAGAATATCCAATGGAATAAAGATAGTCTCTTCAGCAAGTGGTGCTGGGAAAACTGGACAGAGACATGTAGAAAAATGAACTTAGACCACTTTCTTACACCACACACAAAAATAAACTAAAAATGGGTGAGAGACCTAAACTAAGACAGGGAGTCATCAAAATCCTAGAGGAGAAAGCAGGTAACAACCTCTTTGACCTCAGCCATAGCAACTTCTTACTAGACATGTCTCCAGAGGCAAGAGAAACAAAAGTAAAAAATGAACTATTAGAACCTCATCAAGATAAAAAGCTTCTGCATGGTGAAGGAAACAATGAGCAAAAATAAAAGGCAACCGATGAAATGGGAAAACATATTTACATATGACATACCAGTAAAGGGTTAGTATCTAAAATCTATAAAGAATTTATCAAATTCAACACCCAAAAACCAAATAATCCAGTGAAGAAATGGGCAAATGACATGAATAAACGCTTTTCCAAAGGACATCCAGATGGTTAACAGACGCATGAAAAAGTGCTCAACATCATTCATCATCAGGGAAATACAAATCAAAACCACACTGAGATACGACCTCACACCAATCAAAATGGCTAAAATTAATAACTCACGTAACAAGGAGATGCTGGCGAGGATGTGGAAAAAGAGGAGCACTCTTGCACTGCTGGTGAGAATGCAAACTGGCGCAGCCACTCTGAAAAACAGTATAGTTTCCTCAAAAAATTAAAAATAGAACTACCCTTCAACCCAGCAATTGCACTACTAGGTATTTATCCAAAGGATACAAGTGTGCTGTTTTGAAGGAGCACATGCACTCCGATGTTTACAGCAGCGCTACTGACAATAGCCCAAGTATGGAAAGAGCCCATATGTCCATGGACAGATGAATGGATAAAGAAGATGTGGTGTATATATACACAATGTAGTATTACTTGGCAATCAAAAAGAATGAAATCTTGCCATTTACAAGTATGTAGATGGAACTAGAGGGTATTATGATAAGTGAAGTAAGTCCGTCAAAGAAAGACAAATATCACATGACTTCACTCATATGTGGAATTTAAGATACAAAACAGATGAACATAAGGGAAAGGAAGCAAAAATAATATAAACACAGGGAGGGGAACAAAGATAAGAGACGCTTATAGAGAACAAACTGAGGGTCGCTGGAGGGGTTGTGGGTGGGGGGATGGGCTAAATGGGCAAGGGGCATTATGGACGACACTTGTTGGGATGAGCACTGGGTGTTATATGTAGGAGATGAATCACTGGATTCTACTCCTGAAATCATTATTGCACTAGATGCTAACTAACTTGGATGTAAATTTAAAAAATGGCAGATAGATAGATAGATAGATAAACCTAACATGGTTTTACCGGCATTCCCATCATTATGAAGTTTTTAGAAAATCATCCCTCATTGTAAAACCTCATGTGTGCTCTTTTCCTCTCCAAGCTGGAATATCCATATAGTCACATTGGATGCAAAATGAACTTATTAAAAAAATATATCCATTTCCTTCAAGGATGCCTTGAGATTAGAAAAAGTATTTTCACTGCCAGCTGTTCTGGGTAAGCAAACTGGGTAAGCAAAATGGACATCCATGTCATCTGCCTTTATTTATGTCATAATGCCCATCCTTCTCTGCACACAGCTAGCATTCTTTATCTATGACCTCAGAAATAAATTTCTTATTTACAACATAACTTAAGAAAAACCACAATAATTTCTGGGAGCATGGTGCTTCACTGAAAAACAGAACAAAAAAGTCATCACTGTGAATCAAGCTGATCCGTACTATCCACCACTGTGGTTTCAGCTCCCCATAAATATCTATTAATACAAATGCAAGGCTAACTGTACCTTTATGTCGACTGCATTTTATATTTTGCAAAATCTAACAGTGTCACTTGAAAGAGGAATTTTTTCCAATGCCTCTTCTACTTTTCCTTTTAACATGATACTTAATCATTTAATTCCAGTTTGGTTTTATTATCATCTCCGAAATTGATGTACTTTTTACCTGATGTTATGAGGGGTGCCAGTTTGATTAAACCACTATAGGTTCGCATATTATCCATTTGAAATTACTAGGTTCATTAATTTTATACTAAAAAGAATTATTTTGTCCATGTTTGGGGGGAAAATATCAATTGCTTTAACGAAGACATTCAAAGGCCAAGGGCTTCATTTGTAAGTGATGTTAAATACTCTGTTAAGTGGCTTTGTGTCACTGATTGACAAATTCTCATACAAAAAGAAAAAGAAAAAAGAAAAATTGTTACCAGTCCAATAAAACACACAGTACATGTGTTCATTATCACATTTTATATTTATAACTCAGATTTTGGGAAATAAAATAAATTAAACTTCAGTAACTTATTTGTCCATCCACTACTTGGCTAGATTGCACTTAACTGTTTTGATTCTGTAACTTTCCTTAATTCTTCTCTTTGGTTCCTGACCCTAGATTTAGGTCTTGCTAAACTAACCCCAACGTCTCTGACTCTGAAGTTCAGCACACTCTCTCTTACAATTTTGAAATCAGTCCCTGTCCCCAGAGCTTCACAGAGAAGGTGAGAAGTTTAGCCACCCCACAGGGGGAGGCATTACAACCCACTCCGCCTGTGAGCTCCTCCTCCTAAGAAGATCAAGTAGCCTCTTTTAGAGTTTTGGCTCATCTACATTCACAGCTTTGCTGCACTATATAAAAAGGTCCTTTTTCTATTTTAATATGCCTAAGACATATTAAGTCTAAGCTGGATGTAATGGCAGCATTTCAATTAGCAAGGTTAACTACTGCTTGCTACATCTTTGGAATACCTTTCCTGCATATGTTAGTCCATTTGAATTATGTCAGTGAAAAACTCTTCCTCCATGCTGATAACCAAGCTATGTCCAATTTCTTTTCCACCCTTCGCAGTTTGTGGGATTTTAAGAATTCTAATAATTGGTCATCATGAAAAAATTTACAGAAAGTATAATGGTTTAAATAATGAAGTGAATTTCTATTCTCTTAAAAAAGGTGAATTATCAGTTAGCTTCTTGTGTGCTCCCTCATATTGATACATCTATGTTGTATCTGAAAAACAATCACAAACATTACCATTCACTATACTTTCTTCTCTTTAGACATTCTTCCTGCTTTACAGGAGGAAGCTGATATATTCACTCTTAAAGCCAACATCTTTCCCCTAGAAGTTGGACTTAATTTATTTAGAGGCCCAAGGGCAGAATAATCAATAGAAGGTTCAATTGAAAAAGTTGTCAAGAACCTGAGTCAGACAATATTTCTATATTGATCTACTTAATCATCTGCTCTGATTGAGTAGACCAATTAGTTGGTTGAAGAATTAATCAATTCACTGAATTAAATTATTTTACCACATGAATGGACCAGCCAAGAAACTCCTATGAGTGAAGTGACTCACTCCAATGAATGAAGTGTACAGGAAGGGGAAACTGACAAATTAAAGAAAGAAGGTTTCATACAAGGAGAGAGCCACCGTTTGAGCCCTCCTGTGAAATGGGAGACTAACTTTGCCATAAATTTAGATTTGTCACAATCTGAAAATCTAATTTTTAAGCAAAATCTCCAAATTATAAAAATTGACAATGAATTTATAATTTCTAAAACCATGACACTGTCCACTAAATAAATAACTTATAGGGATGTGATTATCAGGTCACCTGTTTTTGTATTTTCTTTAGAATCAGGTAGATACCACATAAGGAGCAACCGTAAGTGTCTTTGCCAATTCACAATGTGAACTCATACATTTTCAACAATACCTACCTCCACAGACCCACAGAAAATAGCTCATCACAAATAACATATGTCACATTAAGAATAATCAATAAACCTTCCAAAAATCTATTCATGTGCAAGACAGTTCATAGGGTATATCACATTCCCCAAATTTCTGATCACAATCTTGCAGTACCTGGTTGTGTCTATTGCGCCTTTTCCTCTATCCTTCTCCTTACTGAATGGCTATCAGGTGATCGATCACAGAGCCACCACAGCAGCCCAGGACTTACTCTCCTTTGTTCTGACTTGAAAACAGAGGCGGGCATAGGATTCTATACTTTTAATAAACAGCCTGCATGATTCTGAAAGAAATGGGTCTATGACATTTCGACAAACACAAAATGTCTATTCCTTTTATTTCTAGTCCTCTGTCTTATTTATTTATGTCACCCAGAACTCTATATTCTCCTTCAATATGAGGACTGTTTTTTTCTCATCTATTAGTCTGTATCTCTGCTACATGTCTTTACTGCTTGCTTCTGACCCTCAGCAATAGGGCTTAAGCCCCACCTGCATCAGGAACTTCCTAACCCAAACTATCTGCCTGTTCCCAAACGATTCCCGTGTTCATGCTGTGCTCTCCCTGTAATCAGAGACATCTCTGCTTGCATGTTGCTGAATTTCTGAGATGAACTACCTTCCTGAGCTTTTTCCCACCAACTACTTCTGGGTCCTATGCCAACCCCTGGTCTCTTCATTTGGGTCCATTCAGTCTCTGGAGCCAATCATCCCTAAAATGGCCCTTTAATAATGATAATTTTTTTTAAATCCCTCATCCAACCATTATAAGCTCTAAAGCCCAACAGTGCAGCTGATCCTAGGAACTGGGATAATTAATAATCAGAGAAAGACTCTGGAAAGTGAAAGTCATGAGGGTATGGTTAACCATCACACACATAAAAAAGCTCCCTCTTACCCAATCTCATTCATTCTACAGGTATGAACTGAATACTTTCTATAAATGAGACACTACACTAGGCACAAGTTTAGAGAAATGATCAAAAGAGACAAAGTTCCCTGTCCTCAAGAAGTTTGCATCCTAATGAAGGAGACAGATAATAAGCAACTAAATGAGCAAACATTTAATATGATGGTGCTATGAAGGATGGAAGGTATAGGAGTGGCAAGGGAAAGAGTGGGAATGCGAGAAGGGTTGAATTTCACATAGGATGGTCAGAGGAGGCTCAGTGGTGAGAGGACATATGCACAAGCACTTGAGGGACATGAGGGAGCAAATCATGGAGGCATTGGCAGAAAGAGTTTCTAGGCAGAGGAAAGAACTGGTACAAAGGTCCTGAGGAAAGCATATGTTTGGTGACTGAGGAACAGCAGAGGAGGCTAATGTGACCAGAGTGGTAAGAAGAGGAGAAACTAGACAGAGATAGGGTCAGAGAAACAGCAGAGGCCAGGTCACACAAAACTCCAATGGCCATCAAAAGGACTTTGGATTTTATTCTGATTGGGATAGGAAGTTATTGGAAGGTTTTAGCCAGAGAGTGACATAATCTGACATATCTGAATAGGATTTCTGTGGCAGAAATGTAGGATATAGACTAAATATGAGCAATATCAGAAGCAGAGAGACTAATTAGAAGAATATGATAAAAATCCAAGGGTGAGATGAAGGTGACTTGAGCCAGAGTGGTAGCAGGGCTGGTGGTGAAAATGGTAGAACTCTGAGTATATTTTCAAGGTAGACTAGGCTAGATTTGCCTACTCTAGATGGATTAAATCTAGGGTATGAGAAACAGAGACAAGTCAAGATGACTCCAAATGTTGGCTTATGTAATTGGCAGGCTAAAGTTGCCATTTAAGTATTTGAGAAGTCCGAAGGAAAAGTAGAATTGAGTGGAAGAAAAGGGTTCGGTTTGTTTATATTAAATTTGAGACTATTAGACAGATGGAGATGTTCATGAGCAATTGGGTTTTGAATTTGCATTTCAGATTCAGGCTGAATAAATAAATTAGCTGCTATTATCATATCAATCATATTAAAAACCGAAAGGATTAGATGAGATTACCTGAAGTTGATTGAAATGAAAAGCAGTTCAAAGGATGAGCCCTTAGTTAATCCAACATTAAGAAGAAAAGGAAATGACGGGGAGGATATGGAAGAAGACTAGCAAAAGAGAGTGATGATAAGCCATGAGATAAAACGCAAATGAAGAGAGAGTTGGTGACCAGAAGCAAATAGAGGGCATGAATGTTCAAGAACATGTTCAATCAGCTAGCTCAAATGGCGTTGAGACGTCAAATAAGAGAAGAATCACAATGGCCCTTGGATTTATCAATATCCCAGTCATCAGAGATTTCGATGAGAGCTGTTTGGGAAAGGGATTGGAAACTAAAACCTGTTTGTCTTGTACAAAAGAGAATAGAGGGGCACCTAGGTGGCACAGCTGGTTAAGCTGCTGTTCAGGTCATGATCTCACGGTTCATGAGTTCGAGTCTTGTCTCCGGCTCTGTGCCGACAGCACAGAGTCTGGAGCCTGCTTCAGATTCCGTGTGTGTGTGTGTGTGTGTGTATCTGGCCCTCCCCCACTCGTGCTCTGTCTCTTTCTCTCTCAAGAATAAATAAACATTAAAAATAAATTTTTAATAAAAAAAGTAAAAACAATAAAAAAAGAGAATATAAAATTTAGGCAACTCTTTAAGAATGAATTTCCACTTTTTTATAATTACAGCTTCATTACCACATAACCACCTTAACACTTTTTGCATTCACTAAGTGTTCCAAAGCTCTGTCTGAGAAATGGTGTTTTGGGCACCATATTAACCATGAATGTTACACACACACGCACACGCACATGCACACGCACACACGCACACACACACACATGCACACACACACACAGACATCCCATCCTTGCTTTTATGGAACTTAACTGGGTGAAACCCAGAGCTTCAGAATAACCATGGCCATTAATGCTATGAATATTGTGTATCCTTTAAGGACTTGAATTAAATTTAGTACCTCCTGTGACTGCATTAGCTGCAGGAGAGAGGGCAGTCCATAACTACCACTTACTCTAATGAAATTAACTATAACCTGATTTTTTGCTAAAAGTAGCAGGAAATTGCTCTATAATCCAAATGTATCTCAGGTAACAGTAGGAGAAAATTGCTTCATGATGTTCTCCTTGGTAACTTGAAGCCAATGAAAGCTTATTATCCTCATAAAGTGTATAGACTTAGTATAGAGTGTGAAGCAATGATACATTGACATACAGCTATTTTTCTCGTTAAGTCTTCAAATGTTGAATTTCACTTATCAACTCTTAGAGTTCCATGGAGAGTAAAACAGGGATACCTGCAGATATAAAATGTGTTCTTTCATTAAGAACAGGAAAGAAGTCATTATTGCCTCCTATTAAATAACCACATTCTTTGTGGCTAACAGAAAAGAACAATGGGCTTCTTGTGCTCTCCTTGAGAGCCTGAGTCCCTTCAAAGAGTCATTAGCTTAGTGGAGAAAGTCATCCATGAAACCCCTAAGAAGAGAGAATATTACACAAATTGATGATTTCTATCATGAGTGCCTTCCTCCCTTTCTCCTGATTGCTCTATAAAACTGAACTTGAAGGTAAAGTCTTTAATCATAAGGATACTTAAGACCTACCCCTCTATTGTTGCCACCTCCAAAAAGTCATATAGAAGGAAATGGCTTTGAGGGAATTTCAGACATATTTGCTAAATATCAAACATTTCTAAAGGTAGAAAAGTATTAATTGTACACCAGGTGCAGCATTAGCTACTTTGTGTTTGCAATTCCTTTATATTCCTTCCCAAATTTTATCAGTTAAATGATACAGCCTATTTTAAAACCCTATTCTGAAAATAAGGAGGCTGAAGTTCAGAGGGGTTCAGTGATAACCCAGAAACATACAGCTACTAAAATGGATGGGTAGGATTTTTAATATATAAATAAGGAAGCTTATGTGGCTACATCCATGGGTATGGGAAATGATGTTTTAATTAAGCTAAGCATAGCACTATGGGATTTTATATTGTCATGGATCAGAGAAGATATGCTTGCTCTAACAATCTGCTTTAAGAAAAAAGACCTTATCAAAATGCTAAATCATTCTACTCCATTGAACCATGACCATATTTGCTTTCTCTCAATTTAGGTAAATAAAGGTCTAGGATTAGGAACTGAGGAAGAGCTAACAAAAATAATTCTAAAAAATGAAAATGAATTCATCGAGGCAGCATTCCTGTTTTCATTAGCGCACCTGAAGATGAAAATCCTGACCCCATCGTTTCTGGAAATTTGCTTCTTGAGCATTTCATCCACGTGTGTGCTGCACTTTCCTGCAACTGACTCAGTACCCTGCTTCCTCCCACCTTCCAAGCATTCTACTCTGCCCTTTGCAACACCACTCCTATGTTCAAACTCTTCTCTGATCCTCGACTGAAACTTGATTCTCTCCTGCTTATGTGGCTTCTTCCATAACTCTCATAACCAGTGAATCTTTATTCTGTACTACATAGCTTTCGGTGTCCAGAAGAGGCATCAGTCCCCTCCTCCCTCCTAACTGCTGCTCCACACCATTCTTCACACTCTTGTACAAAATTCTGTCCCTCTGAGACTCATTCATTCATTCATCCTTAACTCAATCAGCAAATACAGAATTCTTGCTGTATGCCAAGATATATTTAAGCTCCAGGGACATTAAGGACATCAGGTGACTTGATTACCTCCTTACCCACCTGGCTGCAGTCATCACACACTTTTAGTTCATTGTGCATCATTCAGGGAGGATTTTCACATCTGTCACAGTCCTACTCTCCACCTCATATTTGCTTATAGGACAAGTGTTCTTGGTAAGTGAACTGGTAAAAGAAGGTAAGTGAAATGATCTAAATTCCTTTCAACTAGACTTCTAAGTAAGTAAACTAATTGTATTTTGTTAGAATGAGCCTCTATATATACAGTGGCCTTATCAGGATTATTAAAAGTTATTTACAGTAAATAAATCTAAAATAAATGTATGTGTGAAGCACAACTGTCTGGAGAATGTCAAGCCACTTATATAACTATCAGCATTAGAAAATAACATTATATTTACTTCTCTTCTGTGTAATGTAATAACTCTCAAAAACTCACTTGGTGCCTTCACCTCTTACTCTGAACCAGAAAGCACACGGAAGAAAGGGCCAGTGGAACTATGCAGGATGTACAGACTGCACTTATCTGTTTGCCCCTTGATTGCCTATATTCTCAAAATATTTGAAAAGAAATATCTGATATGTATGAATCTAACTTGACAATTGAATTCCTGGTGTTAGCTAAGGCTTCCCCCCTCCCATGATTCCATAACAACAATGACAATAAAGTCTTCCTTAAATTTATTAGTTACCACCTTGTTGCTAAATCCAGTGGGCATCGGCAGTCATCTTACTTGGTCTTCTTAGTTTTGTTCAACAATGATGACCACTGCCTTCTGTCTAAAACATACTCTTCCCTTGGCCTCTCTGCCACCAAAGGTTGGTGAAAGGTTGAGTTACTGCCTCCAGTACTTCACACTAAATGCACAGGACAATGTCCCACGACAAACTTCTCCAACCCAAAATGCTGACAGTGCCAAGATGGAGAAACTCTGTTCTATGAAATCACATCTGAATCCTAGGCTCTGTGCCACTGGCACCGTATTTAAATCTCTAGCCCTCATGTGAGTTCCTGACGTATATGACACATGTATCAAATTTGACTTTTCCTTCTTGAGGGCTTCAAAGGTACTTCAAACTCAGATTATCCTAACACAAACTTGTGAATTTTCTTCCAGATTTGGTTTTCTCACTTGATATTTTATCTTATCAAATGCTACTCTTCCAGAAACCTGGGAGCCATCACCAAGTCTTCTCTTTCCTCCAACCTATTCAGTTCATTACCACGAGCTAACGATTTGAATTTCTGAACGTATCTTTGGTTCATTCACATCTTATGATCTCCACTAATAGCATCTTCCCTCTTCCAAGAGGTCATCTACCTCTTCCTTGGAATTCTATCATCCACTTTGCCATTAACGATTAATTAATTCCTCTTCAAATTACTGATCATTTCCTTTAGAAAACACAAATATGAACATAATACTCTCCTACTTCAAAACAAAGAAAAATAACATTTAGTTCTTAAAGGCTAAAATCCTTAACATAAACTCTAAGTAAAATGTTCTCAAAACATATGATTGAAACCAGGATACTTTTAAGAGGGGGGCATATACATGTGTAGGGGTGTGTGTGTGTGTGTGTGTATTTGGGGAAAACAGGTATTAAAAATTATTCCAGGACAAATACAAACAGGACTGTCCCAGGTCAACTGGATACCTTGTCAATTAGACCTTCACTGCTCTGGCCCCAACCCGGCTCTCGAAGTTCATCTCACATGGTCTTCTCCTCCCTTTTGTCTTACCAGCCAAGTTGTACTTTGTGTCATACTGCCTTCTACCACAGTGGTTTTGCATGGTTTTCACTCTGTATAGAATGTCCCCACCTGGACTCCTTCGAAACTGGTAAATCCCTCTCTTTCTTTAGTTATCATTTGAATTATATGCTCAGAAACATTTGTACTGACTCTTAAAAAATAAAATAAGCCTCCCTCTTATACCCATCCACACCATCACGCATATTTTCTTCAAAGCACAAATACAGCCCTAACTGTGGATTTGGTTTTGTCATTTGAAGTTTTTGTTTGTCTGTATTGTTTGTTAGGACATACTTGGACTATTACGCTCATGAGGTATATGAGATATATCTGTATCTCATAGACACTTGGTGATGGAATAGTTGCATTCATTCATTAATTAACCTGACCAAAGTCACATAATAAGAAACACAGGCCTTACATTTCAAGAGATGTGTATTTAAATACTACAATATATTGCTGCTTCTTACATTTACACAGATATAATAGACTTTTCAATAGAATATGTATTGTCCTTTGAGTACATATATCTGGGAGGTAGTATTCTAGTAGGCCCTAACTTCTGTGCACACTTCAGGAATAACATAAAGGGGGTGCCTGGGTGGCTCAGTCGGATGAATATCCAACTCTTGATCTGCACTGAGCATGGATCCTGCTTAGGATTCTCTCTCTCTCTCTCTCTCTCCCCTCCTCTCTCTTTATCTCTCTCTCTCTCCTCTTTTTCCCTGCTCACACACTCTCTCTTAAAAAAAAAAAAGAATAACATAAAGAAAAAAGTATGCTCCATTAATGGAATATAACCATCTATTCTCAAGAAGAAAACTGTAGGCAGTAGGTAGTTTAGATTATTTTCTAAGTTGTTAAAGATTTCTAACTAATAATAAAGAGAAGAATCACCTCTTTACAAAACAAGAACGTTTTCTAATGAAAATTACACCATGATAAAATCCAACAGAATTTTTAATTATCATCAAAATAGTGAAGAAACTTGCATGTAACCTACAAACACATAAATTTTCATCTTCATGAAATCATTTGCAATTTGTTTTTTAGAGTTTCTGATATGTCTGTGGGCTTTACATACCAATTAGCTAAAGGAGTCCTTCTTCACTTATTATCTGTTCAGATACCACACACACATTTCTCTCCCGTAAAACTGCAATTATTTTGGCATTCACCATGGCTCTAATGGAGGAAGAGCTTCCACAGCGGAATTTCTCCTTTGTCTTTAATAATGAGAAGCAGATTGTTGATCAAGTAACATAATTAAAGCTTTCATTAGGGCAGCCCGATACAGGTCTTTCTTCCAAGACCTAAGAATTAGATTCAATTCAAAACCATACCACTTTCACAGTTCCTGGTTCTAGTTTCTCACTCTTGTATCACTGTTGTTTGAAAATACTGAGTAAAGACATTCATTGTTTCTAAAAATATGTGTGAATTTCTTGATTTTCTAAAATGTAGAATACCTGTTCAATTTTATCTACCCTAAGTAGGTCCATTTCCAAGTAGAGAGTGTGCTAGTCTGCAGTTATGTCTAAATAATTGTGTTCCAATCACTAAACATCGGTAGGTGGCCCATTGTGCATTGTACAGCTGTCCAAAACGTTGAGTTAGTGACTAAAATGCCAAGGAAATAGCAGTGAAACAGACATTGACAGTCGGTACCAAGAGCCTTCTCATTCCGCACTGTCCACGCAACTAGCATTTATTTCTTGCAAGCATTTTCGTTCATCGTTCAAAATGCCAAAAGTATTCCTTTTAATTTAGAGTAATTTAATTTAATTTCTAACATTTGAACACAAATGGCTTTAAAAATAAAAAGGAACAAAGTAATTACATTTAATTTCATGGTTTTAGATTTCTAAAAGCCATCATATTCTCTTATGTAATTGAAGACTTCCATTAAGGAGGGAAGAAAAAAAATCTGCAAAACTGTCACCCTTCTTTTAGAACAAAAACAAAAAGAATTTATGTCACCCTTTTATCGAGTATTTACTAGGAAATAGGTCTGTGGTGATTTTACGTGGCCTAGAATGTAGAAACTGCACAAAACAGAAGTGGGTCCTAATTGTGCTGGAGGAATGCCTCATAATTTCTTCCTTAATAACAGTTCAAGTTGAAAAACAATTTCAGAAAAAGGAATAGTGTATTTTCAGATGATTCTTTACATCTCATGGAATATTGTACTCGATTCTCAACTTGAAAGAATAAGCCTAGAATTAGACTAATAGTATATTGACTAGAAACCTTAAAAGAATATATAATAACCTTTGTTCCTTCTATTCCGTTCCCATAGGAAAGCCCAAGAACACTTGAAGAGTCAATATAGCTTTCAAAAGAAATGCATTAATTGGTAGTAACAAGACCCCCTCCTCAGCCTGAAACACACTTTCTTCTAAGGGCTCTCTATTTTACCCTTGGAAATATCCCGATCATTTTTATGAACTGAAATTCATAATCCCCAGGATGCCTTCTCCCATCATTCCATGTGTTTTCAACATTCTATGTATTTTCATAAAATTCCAAATATATAATTTGTATATACACACCTGAGTAAAGTATAAATGTAACATTTTCTTTTGTTTTATGGATGTATTTGATCTTGAGCTAACTTTCTACATGTGTTCCTTGGAAACCTGATAAAGATAGAATGTCAGATTTGTCACCAGTTAATATTGGTTATAGCAGAAATGGCTCCCTGTTGATACAATATTTTATTACTTATAAGGTTTTAAATAAACTATAAATACTTAGTCAGAAGCCATGGCTTTGGATTTCCTTGAGTGAAGTGATTCAACTGACATATCCTTTGCAGAGGGGCATACCTAGTATTTTTGACAATATTTTGATAATATTTCAAATATTCCCCTCTTCTAAATGGCAGTTCTTGTTACCAATAATCATGGAACAATAAGTAATAATATTTATATTTGTTTCTTAGTTTGAACATAATAAATATACTAAGTTTAAATTTAAAAGATACTAGTCAAAATAAGTAAAATATTTTATTTATGAACTAAAATTTACACTGGCCAAACAAAAATATTATCCCTTTACAGTTCCTACTCTGTTTGAAACTTCTAAATTCTGAACACAGATGAAAAGTAGAAGTTACGATGTCAAATAACATAATTGAAGCAACTCAAGTTCTGCTTCTTCATCCTCATAATCTCTGTGCTATCATGGTTTATTTTCAATCTATTGTTTAAATACAGGAAAATGTATTATCACAGAATTTGGAACTTCGGCTGCACCTAAAGCAAGCTTGAATGGTTTCAAATCATTGTGAACTGACTTGAAATAAACACATAGAGTGAGTCCATGTGTGTCAAAAGCTGATGTATAACTATTTGTCTCTCAAATTCATTTCCATATAGAAGATGAAGTTTACTAAGTTATGTATAAGTAGTAAAAGTGTGTTAATTTGAAGCTGATCTATATTCTTTAAAAATTTTTTAAGTTTATTTATTTATTTTGAGAGAGAGAGGAAGTGAGACAGAGGCAGAGAGAGAGATGGGAGAGAGAGAATTCCAAGCAGGCTCCACTCTGGAGCCTGAACTCACAAACTGTGAGATCATGACCTGAGCCGAAATCAAGAATCAGATGTTAAACCGACTGAGCCACCCAGGCACCCCAAAGTTGATCTATATTCTTTTTTTTAATTTTTTAACATTTATTTATTTTTGAGAGACATAGAGACAGAGTATGAGCAGGGGAAGGGCAGAGAGAGAGGGAGACACAGAATCCGAAGCAGGCTCCAGGCTCTGAGCTGTCAGCACAGAGCCCGACGCGGGACTCGAACTCACAGACCGTGAGGTCATGACCTGAGCTGAAGTCGGCCGCTTAACCAACTGAGCCACCCAGGCGCCCCAAAGTTGATCTATATTCCTAACAAACTTCCACTTCTACCCAAGATGAAATAACAGGTACTGGATTTACTTTACTACCTAATCGTTTAAAATATACCAGGAAAATATATGTGCCAAGGTTTCCAGACATAGGACATCGAGCAATGAAGGATACTGGTATCCAGAAGATGAGAAGATAAAAATGTTTGTCCTAAAACTACCCTCGCTTGCCAGCTGGAGAGAGTTTTCACTCACTCTGCAGTGTATATTAGAAAGCACAGAGGATAAACTAAAACAAGTTTTAAGGAAGTATAATTGATATGCTAAAAGAGGAGACAAAATGAAATCCTATAAAGTATCAATTAAATCTAAAGCAAAAGATAAGAACTAATTAAAATTAAGTAAAAAAACGAATCAAAAACAATAGAGAAAATTGCCTCTAGGCACCCTAACCAAGAAATGCCTAGAGAAGAGAAGATGGCAAGAAGATACCAAGAATAAAGGGAGATTTACATATAAGAAATTAATAAATGGTCATCACCATTGATTCCATGAATATTAGAAGATAATGAAGTACAGCCATGAACAATTCTATGCGCACAAATTTGATAACTTAGATGAAAAGTACCAATTTCTTGAAAGATACACAGTACCAAAACACATGGAGAAATAAGTTATGTGAATAGATTGCATCGAACAAACTACCTAAAAAATTAATAACTTCCCGAAAAACAGAAAAGTTACCTGTATTTATAAAAACTATTCTTATTCTCAGATAACACGATATTCTATGTGGAAAACCCTAAGGAACCCACTAAAAAGCAAGGCTGCAGAACAGAACATCAATATACAAAAACTGATCATTTCTATGCACTAGCCATGAATAATCCAAAAATGAAATTTAAAAACACAAATTCTATTTATAACAGCATCAAAAAATAAAATGTGTAGGAATAAATTTAACATAAGGTATATATATATGATCTATACACCAAAAATTATTAAACATCTTTGAAAAAAAGCTAGAGTATTTGGGAAATGATTAGGTCATGAGGGTGGAGCCAAGATGAATGGAATTTATACCTTACAAACAGAACCCAGAAAGTTCCCTTGCCCCTTCTGCCTCTATCCCATATCACCACTAATACCTGACATTATAACCCAGGAAAATTGGGTATTTTCTTTTTTTCAGATTGAAAAAGAGTAGAAAATCTGAATCACTTTAAAATCATTAATTAAATCTATAGTTTAAAAAAAAAAGTATCCATAAAATATTCTTGCTCAGGTTTTACAGATGAGTTCTACCAAAAATTAAGAAACAGGTAAGTGTAATCTTACATAAACTCTTCCATATTAAAGAATTTTGAATTTTGAATTTTGATTTTTTCAATGCATTTAATAAATCTAGTATAACTTTGATATTCAAACCAGGCAAAGGTTGCAAAGGTAAAATTACTGTCTGATCGCATGTATTAGCATGTTGCGCTGTGGCCAAACTACAGATGCAGGATGAACCCCTACTCAAAACTTGTTTCAAATGTATAGATGATACCCCACATACACCAACAAGGTATGAAAAGGCTTATTATTCACATGTGAAGCTTTTCAGGGATGGCAAGACAGGCTTCCCTAGCTAGTCCAAAAATGGCTTGAAGGAGCTAGAAAAGGAGACCGGCTTGGGGTTTTTACTGTGGACGGCTAGGGAGTGGTTCTGGAGTGAGAGTTCTGATGCAGAGGCAAAGGCTTTGTGGTTTGAATCTCCCACCTGGTCCAAAGGAAGGAGTGCTCAGGCTTTAATATCAGATTGTCCATATGTACAGCAAAAAGGGAAGAAGAAAAGGTGAGACTTAAATGCTATCAAAAGTCAGACAACAAACAGTAAAAGATGGATTAAAATTCTTTATTGTAATTCACTCCTGATTGATAGCTGAAACTTGCCATCATTAGTCTTTGGGCTCGACCAGATTTTAGTGAGAGTCCATGCCATTTCTGCAGGTGACTTCAAAGCACACATATTAAAAACCCTAAGCTAAATTTCGACAACAATGCTTACAAAAAGACAATTTATCATGACCAAATTTATTCCAAGTTTATTCCAGGAATTGAATTCAAAGTTGTTCTGACATCAGACAAATCTATTAATATAATTTATTGCTTTAGCCAATAAAGGAAGAAAAACTAAAAAAGGCTTTGATAAAATTCAACATCCATTCAAGCTATAATCTCCCGCTGATTTATAAGTAGAAGGAATTTTATTAGTGTGTTAAACAATATGTAGAAAAAAATCCTTAAAAATACCTATTGAGTGAAAAAATATTCAAAGCATCTTTCTTAAAATCAGGAACAAAACAAGAGTACACATTATGACCACATCTATTAAATATTGTACTAGAATTTTTATCTCATGTAAAAGAATAAGAAAGATAAATAAAAGATATAAGAATTGAAAAGAAAAACTGATGATATTCACAGATAAGATTCTTGTATATTAGAAAAAAAGGAGTGCCCATCTGGCTCACTTGGAAAAGCATATGACTCTTGATTTCAGGGTCATAAGTTCAAGCCCCATGTTTGAGTGTAGAGATTACTAAAGAAATAAATAAACTTAAAAAAGAAAGGCCAGAAAGTAATACACAAGAATAGTAGTTAAAAAATTTTAAAAAATTAAAAAAACAAAATACCCTACAGAAATATTATGAAGATTAATAATGAGTTCAGCAAGGTAAATATAAAATCAGGAGTTTTATTACTAGACATCAGTAATAAAAAGAATATGATAATAAACATAATCATTTAGAGTAACTCAAAAACATAAGTAACAAAAGAATAAATCCAATGAATGTACAAGATTTTGAAGTAGAAAATTATAAAACTGATTAAAAGACATTTATAGAAGACCTAACTAATTGAAGAGACAGATGATGTGTGAATTAACAGAAGACAACATTATAAAGTTGTCGATTCTCTCCAGCTGTAGTTTGAGGTCTAAATTAATTTCTGTCAAATCCCAATAGAATTTTTAATGGAATTTGACAAGCTCATTTTAAATTTTATTTGTAAGTGCAAAGACTCAGAATAGTCATAGTCACAAAACCACTGAAGAAGGGAAAAGAGGGGACAATTCTCCTACTCTACATCAAGTTCATTCAAAGATATAATAGTTAAAACAGTGTGGTATTAGAACGGAGATAGGCATGACAGGTCAATGAGAAAAACTCCCATAAAACCCAAAACAGACTCATACTTGTTTGATATGAGATATATAACAGAGACAGCCTTGTCTTTCAGTTAAGTGATGAATAGGACTGAACAACTGATTATCCAGAGGGGGCATAAAAAGAAATTAATCTGTACCTCACACTATACAAAATCAATTCCACATAAATTAAAAATAAAACTTTAAAATTTTATAACTAAGTGTGAGAGATATCCTTATAATCTTGGAGAGTAGGGTGTTTATTAAACAAAATACCCTAACCTTAAATACCTTTACACCACACACCCATCAGTCACTGGAGGTAGACCACCATGAAAATGGGGCATGTACTTGGATAAAGGGGTCCATCTCTAACAGAGGATGATTGCTGAGGGCAGCCTGTGGCATTATTCCTACAGTCCGTTCCCAGGTCAGGAGCAGGGTGGTTCAAAGGGTGTATCACTCAGGGTCCACTGCAGAAAAGTGGGCACGGCTGTTAGACACAAGAAAATCCATTACCTATATCCACTGTGGTCTTGGGATTAGAATTGTTTTGAGATTTTCTTAATCTCATTGTGGCCCCTCACTATGTGACATTTCTGCAGCATAATCTGGGACAGGAACTGTGGCATTCATCAGTTGCTTATATCTGCTTCTTCCTCTTTTAGACCTACCCTAGAATTGTCACATTGCCATATGGGTCCATTTGGGACTTGGTGGGAGCCAAAGTTTGGAGCTCGACTGGTGGAAATTTTGAATTTGAATTTTGGCAGGCTTTCATATCAATTCCAGTAACTGATGTTACTTCTGGTCATACCCAAAAAGCCTCCACCACCACCCAGAGAGCTGTCCTCTGGAGGTGCGGTTTATCTTGTCCCTTCCTTTCTTCTTTCATTCTCTGCATGTTGGAAAGTAAGATGAGACAATTTGCTAAACATAGTGGTAATTAAACCAAGATTTATTTTTCTTAGGATGAATTTAATTCTCTGAGAGGCTTTTAAAATAAGATCTATTCTTATCTAGGAGGTGGCATCGTATAAGTCTGTATTTACAGATGGCAGTTTAATGCTAACAAGGTATATTAAATTACAAACCAGAAGTTTAGGCTCTAGATGAATTTAGATTCTTAATACTTTCAAACATATGAATTCGGTATAACATATAAATTCAGGAACCAGGCTTGGGAGCAGAGTGGCGGAAAACAGACTCGAGCCTTTTCACAATAACCCTATGACAAATCCAAAAATAAAAACTAGATTGTCTTACTTTCAAGCCACAGACCCCAAAATGTCAGCGCTAATTTCAAAATCCCTAGATCTCCATACTAGAAAGTCTCAGTTTGTTGCTTGCATTTGCATAAGGGTCTTATGCCTGGACCAATTTGCTGTTTGCAAGAAAAATGGCAAGGACTGAAAAAAGAAAAGAAGAAGATGAAAACGTACCATTCTATCTTAACTGGATACCATTTTTGTGATTAGAAAACTAATTAATAGTTTATCCTTCAGTCCAAAGCATCTAGAAGCAGATAAATTCTTCAATTAGTAAAATCAATCAACGGGTGACTTTTCGTCACTGTTGAGGGGACTCGCTCTCATCCAGGGATAGGGATAGGAAATGAGTTGCATTCTATTAACAACTCAAAGAGCCAACTCATTCCTCACAAAGAGGATTAATTTAGTAAAACAAAGAAGTGGGAGATATTTGTTCTGCCTGCTCCACAATACAGGATCTCAATTGTTCTCCTCCAGAGGAAAAATGATGAATGCTTAGAGTTCTGAATCAACCGCCAAATAGGTCTCCGTTCTCTTACCCATTGTTAAATGCATTAATCCCCTTTGAATACGCTGGCATTGTTTAATCTGGTACAAAGAAATTAAACACTGCTACTTTTCTTGCGCTAGATGTTAAAGGTTTGAGTGGCACTTGCTTTCTAATCTGGGTAAGCATAAAAAACAAGACACTATTGTTTTAAGAGAATTGTTTTCCTATCAATTGTAGTCTCTTAAACTGACATTTAAGACAACATTTGCTCATGATATTTACACTTCTCCATCCTGACCATTTTTTCATCTCCTCTCCTAAACTACTAAGCTGTTCTGAGATCCTTCCATGACTAAAGCCGGACTTCAGAGATTATTACGTTGTGTCTACACAGCAGTCCACAGTCCTGGGGATTTACATGTAAGTTAAATCCATCCATCCTCTTTTCTGATGGGCAAGGTGAACTTCTAAGTCAATGTTTCTGTATCTTCCATGTTGCCTAGGGCAATTGTATATGTTCAGCAGACACTCAATGTTTGTGTTTAAGAAAAGAAAATGTTTATCCTCCCTGTTTAATTACAAAATAGTAAATTAAAAAAATGAACTTGAAGACCAAATTACTTAAAAATTATTTTTCCTTGGGGCACCTGGGTGGTTCAAGCTTCCGACTCTCGACTTTGGCTGAGGTCATAATCTCACAGTTCGTGAGGTGGAGCCCTGTGTTGGACTCTGCGCCGACAGTGGGGGAGCCCGCTTGGGATTCTCTCTCTCTCCCTCTTTCTCTCTCTGCCTCTCCCTGACTCACTCTCTCTCTCTCTCAAAATAAATAAACACTAAAAAAAGTAGTCTTCCTGTATGACTTCATGTTTATGTTCACAAAAGTGACAAGAACTGAACCCTTTCTTCATTTCTGACGTGGACATAAGTCAAAGAGGCCTGATAGTTAAATAGCCTTAAATTTAGGGCACATAGTTTCAGAGTTTCGGTGCTCCCAGGAAAAGACCCTAAGACAAGAATTTGAGGGCAAAGAGTTCATTTAGGGGGTGATATGAGAAAATACCAGTAGGAAAGTGGGAAAGGAAGGCAGCCAACAGAGTAGGCAACCGAGTAGCCATTACTGAGTAGGTTATCAATGTACTTAAATGGAACTGGAGCATATTGGGCAACTCTAAGGGGGAAGGTGCAACATGTGCAGCAGCCTTATCCTCAGGGAGCAGGGGTATCCACACAACAGCTCCCACTGGGCTCGAGTGGGAGCTGCTGGGGCGGGAGGAGGTATTGATTACTCACACTCCCATATTCCTTAGAACTCGAGGAAGCCGGATCCTGTGGCAGAGAAAGGCCTCAGGCCCTAATTTTTTTTTAAAAAAAAAAACAAGTGCTGGTCTTTAGAAGTTGGACCTAAACGCAGATAAGGGACATCAGTGAGGCATCAAGAGGCTGCTAAATACTGAAGACCAATTTACAGTATTTGGACTCTAAAAATAGCCTGACCAAACCATTGTTAGGTTCCCTATATATACAGTGCTGTATTGTTGCGGGAAAAAAAGACCCGAACTTAATGTTTCACTGAGGAAAACATAATGCAAAATTAAGGTATAAAAGGATAGAGTAGAAACCAGAAAATAGGATACAATGAGCTTGCCAAATATAATAGAACCCTAAAGAAAAAAATTCACAAGGCAGAATAAAAATAAATACTTTGAGCAAATTCATGAATTGCCCTAAGATAAAATACAAGAAATACTTTTTTTCCCCCCTCGAAATTAAATCAAAGCTAAGTTTGGGGCCCTACTCAAAAGTTAGCGTGAAGTTCAAAGTTACTCACTTTTCCTAGCTTACTCTCTCATTCTTGGGTTTTACCAACACCTCAGGGCTCATACAATGCAACGAAAAGTAGGAGAGACCTGATCATATCCCCTTTTGTCTTAACAGAAAATTGATCTTTGTCCAAGCAATGTTGGTCCATTTGAAGGCACCTGCCTGGAATCATCTATTCCTTCTTTGCCAAACTTTGTCACAGACATCTTTACTAAAAGTCTCAAATCCTAGGCAAAGTTGTAAGACCACAGCCATTCATGAAGGTGCCCTTGTTTAAAGATCTAGGGTATTCAAAGTTCACAGCTCCCTACCACTCTTGGAAACCCCCCCCATTCTCTCAGCCTACTGGAATCTCTCTTGCTCTGCAGTCAGACCGTCCCTATTCCACTTAAAGCACTGAACTTACCCCCAACTTTTTCAAATGATCCAATCTCTGTTGGTTCAGATCAAATGTTCTCAGACCTCAAGAGGAGTGTTAAAACACAGATTCTTCAGCTGTTTGAGAAGCAGGTGTTCTACAGAACATACTCTGCAACAATAGTCTGTAAAAATCCTGTTTAGCTTGTCTCCAAAGTGTGGCAATTGCTTTTTTTCAATGGGAACACTAAAAACTGCTAACTACCCTTGTACCAAGTAAGCCTGGAAATCAAGAAGTCTAAATGCGGGCTGCCTTTTTTGTGAGGAAGAGAGTAAAAGTCGTTAGAAAACAAGGTGCCCATTCATTTCTCAAGAACTCACTCTTTATACATTTATTGTCATTTTACTAACTATAATTGGAAGAGGAGGTGGGAAAAGCTTGTAAGAATAGTCAGTTTTGCTCAGTTCATTTTCTTTTCACAGTTAATATCAATTTAACTTACATAACTTTCATAAGTTTGCAAAATTTAAGGAAGACATCTGCTTTCACAGAACCTGAAATCTAAACATTTGATTTTCAGGCAACATTTAATTCCTTATGCAAATGTGGGAGAACATTAGCGAAGATAATAAAAACAAATAGTGAGTAATGCAGAATGCACTGTATTTTATTTAAAATGTGTTTCATGCATGTGCTGTAGCAGATTTATTTTCCCTAAACCTGTTAAATTTCAGCAAGTATTAAACCCGATTTACATATTCCACAAGCATGACTCCCCTGGATGATTATGGAAATTGTGCCTGGAGATACCGAGGAGCGGAGACTGTGAGCAAATAGTGACACTTCTGTCCATGAATAACCAAGCAGGGGCTGGTTACACAGCTGGCACTGAGAACTGTGTTTAAACGAATGAATGGACACAAGAAGAAATCACAAAGGAGTTCACAATAGATTCCTCACAGATCAACTAGGACAGCATTTTTCAAACTTAAACTACCTCAGAACCACTTGGAAGACTTGTTAAAACCTAATTCTAGGGCCCCCTCTCCTGAATCCCTCTCTGATTCAGCAGGTGTGGGTGGAGTCCAGGAGTTTGCATTTGTAACGAGGTCCCAGTTGCTGCTGTTGCTGCTGTTCCAGCAACCACACTATGTTCACATAGTGAACAACCACTACTCAGGAGCTAGTTTTATATCAAAGGCTGATTTCCTAGACACCTAGATACCTAGTTGGATGGATGGATGGATGGATAGATAGATAGATAGATAGATAGATAGATAGATAGATAGATAGATAGATGATAGATAGAGAAATGGAAGATAGAAAGATAGAAATATTTCTCTTCTTCTTTTCTACAACTAAAGCATGAGAAAGCAGCTGAGAAACTGCCCAGTCCAGCACATGGCTCATGGGACCACCCTCAGTTTTGGACTGGAGTAAGCTGGACAGGCTGGTGTCATGTCTGGGTTCTCCAAGATCTGAGCTACACTGGGAAATCCTACTAGCTGTCTCCTTGACAGTTGTACTTGGATGCTCAAAGGCACCCATGTCAACAAATGACATTCACTGACATGCACAAGCCAATGATCTGGTGGTTGTCCTTGATACCTCTCTCTCCCTTGTAACTCGTCCAACTTCATCTTGGCCCTTGAGGGAAGAGGAGCCTCAATGATTGAATGGTAGAGCACATACCATCAATCTAAGTGGACTATAACCTGAGTGAGAACAAAGATTTATTTTCGTCAAGACCCAAGGTGAGAGTTCTGGGTTGTTTTTGTTTTTTTGTTTGTTTGTTTGGTTTTTTGTTTCTTAACACACTAACATGGATATTTCTACTTGCCCAACCTATAATCTAGGGGAGGTTACAAATTTACTGCCCTACTCTCTCAACCATGACTCACTCTGCAAATGAAAATTTAGGGTAATTATGAATTATATCAGAGTCTATCTGCTCCCTCTAATATATATATGTGTGGGTATTCACCACATTTACCTAGTTATGCCCAGTTACAAAAGTAATATATGTTCATTGAAAAAAAAAAGGAAAATACAGAATGGTCAAAGTCTAGAGGAAGACTGGGAGAGAAAAGGTAGGCTAGGAGCAAGAAAAGAGAGTGCAGAGGGCGATTCCTCAGGGCTCTTGGGAAGTGAGTAGCAAAAATGTCATCATGTCTTCCTGCCTGACACCATTCACTCATACATGAAGTCATGTTAATTTATTAGCACATACTACGAACCAAGCACTGGTTGAGGTGTTGGGAAGAGGTCAATAAAAATAAATAAAAATAAATAAATAAATAATTACATACTTACAGAGCATACGTTTAAAGGTAGCTGGTAGGATCTCAGAAGCTGCACAAGGGTGCTTTGTGAGCTCATAGCCCTTACAAAGATTCTCACCCCTGAGCTCAGCAGGAGTTTTGACTTCAGAAAAGCTAAGTAGGCTTGGATAATATGGGGATCACTGAGTAATCAGATAAGTGTAAACTGAGAGAGCAATTCTGTAATCACTGCACAATCTTGCAGTATGCCTGTGCCTAATACATAAAATTAAAATAAAAATACTCCCACACTAAAACCTGCACATAGATCTTTACAGCAGCTTTGTTCACAATTGCCCAAACTTGGAAGCAACTAAAATGGCCTTTAGTAGGTGAATGGATAAACTGTGGTGTATCCGGGTAATGAAATATTATTTAGCACTTAAAGAAAAAAGTTATCCGGCCATGAAAAGACATGAAGGAAACTTATGTGCACATTAGTAAGAGAAAGAAGCCAACCTGAAAGGGCTACCTACTGTATGATTCCAACTATATGATATTCTGGAAAAGACACAACTATGGGAAGAGTAAAAGGTGAGTGGTTCCCTGGGAGGGGAGTGGGAAGGCAGGGCAAGATGAATTGGCAGAGCACTGAAGATTTTTAGGGCAGTAAAAATATTCTGTGTGAGACCATAATATATAATGATGGATACATGTCACTTATATATTTGTCCAAACCTACAGAATGTAGAACAAGAGTGAACCATAAAGTAAACTTTATGGTGCATCACTGTAGATCCCTGAATTGTAACAAACTGGTGGGGGACATGGATAATGGAGGAGGCTGTGCATGTGTGTGGGCCAGGGAGTATATGGAAAATCTCTGTACCTTCTCTTGATTTTGATACGAACCTAAAACTGTTCTTAAAAATAGTCTTAATAAAAAAAAAAAAAAGAATAAAGGAAGGTGCACAACGTTGTACGCAGCATGCCCGTGTTGTATAATTAAACAAAATAACTAAAATAAACAAAATAAAATAAAATAAGACATTGAACACTGAATTTCCTACCATCCAAGCAAGAAAGCTTCTTACAGTCAGATTTAATTACTTAGAAAAATTGAGTAATATAACATTTCTACACAGCTCTATTTGTAGAGTAAGAATCACGCTAAGTAAAAAGAGAAAGATGTAACAGACTTAGATCTCCTTTTTTATGGATCTGGTCCTTACTAACAAAACTTTTGTTCAATTTTCCCCACTTATGACTGCTTTGAAGTTATTCTATTATCGTGTGTGTGTGTGTGTGTGTGTGTGTGTGTGTGTGTGGTATGTTTTAAGAAAAGCCAAGAGAGCTATGTTATCTGAACGCATTCATGTTTGAAAATATCTGCCTACTTCCTTTACATAAGAATAGCAGCTGGCTGAGTATGATATTCTTGGGTAAGTCTTTTCCTCATTCTGTAATCAGGCAGTTACATTGCGGACACCTCTCAAAAAGCAATTCACTGAAAATCATGCACGCCTTTGGGGGTAGCAAGGAGATGGAGAATGTGCACAATCTTACTGTGTCTCATTCTAAATTCAAACTTAAGGGGAGCAAAATCTTTTTAAATGATAATTCGATGGAAGGGCTAAATCCCTGATATCGGTGAGAGAAAGAACAAAAGGAAAAGAGAATACTTGGACTTGACACAGGGAATACTCATTAGTGGGTTGTGCTATACCCAGTAATATATGCTTTTCATAACTGCATTTGAGAATTCGTCTTTGTGTAACAACTAACAGAAAGAACAGTGTCTAGTATTTATTAAAAGAAAACTTATGGTGGTGCCTGGGTGGCTCAGTCAGTTAAGCGTCTGACTCTTGATTTCAGCCTAGGTCATGGTCTCACGGTTCATAGTTTGGAGTCCCATGTGGGGCTCTACTTTGACAGTGTGGCGCCCTCATGGGATTCTCTCTCCCTCTCTCTCTGCCCCCCACATGTGTGCACACACACTCTCTCTCAAAATAAATAAATAAACTTAAAGGAAAAGAAAACTTACGTACCTTGTTCAAGACTCATTCCTCTTGCAGAAATTTGGACTAAAGTCAAAAGAATATTCTGTATTCTGGGCTTTACACATAGGAAAATTACAAAAGATTCCTAGTAGGGCTTTCATGATATGTAGTGATAGTATTCAAGAGTTATCCATTTTATTAGCGGTTCATGGACCAAATTCTAGGTCTGGACATCTTAGCATTGTGTCTAAAGATCTAATTGACAACAAAGCTCCTGGGCCAGAAACCCCCCTCTATTTAACAACCACATTTATCTGGAAGTAATGCCCTTTCAAAGTCTGTGCTCATTTGGAAGATTACTAAGCATCAGTGACATCCTGAAGATCATAGATTTTTAAAGCCGTTAAGAAGGAGATAGATGAGGTGTGTGTTTCCTTGTGAAGTGTAAAAGAAGTTTTATCTTAATATTAATCTATTTTTTAATGTTTATTTATTTTTGAGAAGGAGACACAGACAGAGCATAAGCATGGGAGGGGCAGAGAGATGGAGACACAGAACCTGAAGCAGGCTCCAGGCTCCAAGCTGTGAGCACCGAGCCCAACAACAGGGCTTGAACTTACAAACTGAGATCATGACCTGAGCCGAAGTTGGACACTTAAGCGACTGAGATGCCAGGCGCCCCAGTTTTGCCTTAATTAATTTTACATTACGATTAACTTTTAAACTACTGTCTTATAGTAATTCTGTACTGTCCGCTCGAAGCCATATCCTATGGATCTAAGTGATAGCGGAAAATCTAGACTGAAAGATCTGGATCTTTCTGTTCTTCCTGCAAATAAATAACTTTTGTTGTATTCATTTGAAAAGCCAAGAGAGGCCTACCACTTGCCTTTGTTATTTTTTTCCTTGATGCCTACTGCCTCTTTATGAAACGTTTGATGGATTGATACAGTGATTCATATCCGGCTTTGATATTTTTTTTTCACCAATTCCATTTAGGGTTGATCTGTCAAGCTTGGGAAAATACTTTTTGAAAATCCATAAAGAATGTTCAGCTTTTTCCCTGGCTAACAATTCTTTATGTTTATTAATCACTGTCTGAAAAAGAACACATGATGTTAGTAGTGGGTATTGCATAGTGATCTCGACTTTGGCTTTTTAAATATGCTGGCAAAGGTCCCAGGAGACAAAAGAGACGATAATAAACAGGTAGCAAGCATTTCAGCAGTTATTGGATTCAACTGCTTTTTTCAAAAGAGACCATGAAGGTCATTGTCATTGCTGCAAGCATGGGAGGCTGCATAATCTGATGTCAATTCCAGCTCCGCTGTTACCAGGTGCATTCATCACCACTCATTATGGCCATACTTTATGATGTGTCTAGGCGGCGAAAGGAAGGGCTATTCTCCTGCTTCCTGGATGGAAACACTGCTGAGTTTTGTTTGCTACATCTATAAATAGTTGCTATTTTTCTATTGAATACATTAGTAGTACTCAGTAAATATAAACTTACCACTTATGGGATGGCAAACATCCCAGCCCCAAGTAAGCACGACTTAGGCACAGAGTTTGTATATGGTTTTCGTTTCAATGTGGGAAATCGACTCAAGGACGGTGTGAGTCTTTTTTTTTAGGTGATAAAAAATTTCTTGCTAGCACCTCATGACACTCTTCAGAAGCTGTGAACCACAGCACTTCAATATCCTATGCAAACATTTCGGAAAGTTGGAGAGAGAGAGTCCTCATACCACGATCTGCCCAAGGAACACTGATGGAATCCCCAACTTCGCTCTCAAAACACACAATGCATCCATCAGGGGATGCCAGAAATCGACTCTGGCAGGAAGGAATTTAACAAGGGTGCTTACAAAATTTGGGGAGAGCTAGACCAGCAGAGTATAGGAAGTCCCCCACACAGCAGGAATTTCAAGGGAAAGCTTAGAAGGGCAGTAGTAATGCTAACTTCCAATCGCCAAGGCCCAGAACATAATTTGCACCTACTTTTATTTATTTATTTGTTTGTTATTTATTTATTTATTGACAAAAGTTGCCATTTAAAAGGCTTCTGCTGTACAGACCATCACTGCTCTCTGAGGAACTTTTCTCGATGATTCTCTGGAGGTAATCTCTTTCTTGTTACTGAATATCCACCACCTGGCACTGTCTCACTGTAATGCAGTTGTTTGCGTTTATGTCACTTTTCCCCATTCGTGTTCTTGAGGACAGGATCTACAGCCCCACACACCCATTGAAAAATACTATTGCTCATAAAAATAATAGCTACTACTTATTAACCCCCCCCACCACTTACCTAGCAAGTATTTACTCAATTTCATTGAATTCCATGAAAACCCTATGAAAAAAATGAACACCATTTACAACCAGGAAACAGACCCTCGGAGTCAGACTTGGTAATGCAGAAGAGCTCAGATTTGACTCTGGTTCCTCGAGCCCCAAGCCCAGGCTGTTCCCATGTCGCTTCACCACAGTGATGCCAGAGAATCATGGAGCCGAAGGGTGACTTACATGTTATCCGGAATAGCCCTGGTAATGAGAATCATCTCTCATCATCTCAAATCATCTCCCATGATTACGGGGAACTTTATTTTTTAGAAAGTAGTTCCTTACAACGAACTTTATAGGGTTTGATACTCTCCATTTGGGTGTGCTTCAATATGACCATAGAATATAGAAACTCTGAAGGAGTAAAACTGCCCTTAGCTAAGGATTTTGGGGAACCCAGCCAGTCCACTGCACTATTTCAAGGGGCACCACTTATATGGATCACCGTGTGAATGGTACCCCTGGAGTTGTGCAGGGTGATGGCTCTGACTCTGCTAGAAATGAGAACTTGCTAGGTGCTTCACAAACATTGACTGCTGACACGGACGTGTTAGTACAAAAGAGGAAAAGAAAAACTTGAAAAAAGTTCATTTAATAGTCTGTGAGTCTACTGTGTGAAGTAAAGACAGTAATTGTATCTACTTTGAGGGTGGCTGTGGGGATTAAATGAGTTAATAATACATGTAAAGACGCAGAAAAATGCCTGTCACATAATAAGCACCCAGTAAGTACTAGTTATTTCATTAATAGTATGTATGTGATTGGGGCATCTGCTGGATCAGTCGGTTGATCAGCCAACTCTTGATTTCAGCTCAGGTCATGATCTCACAGTTCGTGAGTTCGAGCCCTGCATCGGGCTCTGCACTCACAGCACAGAGCCTGCGTCTAATCCTCTGTCTTCCTCTCTCTGCTCCTCCCTGACTTGTGCTTGCTTTCTCTTTCTCAAAAATAAATAAATATTAAAAAAATTTAAATAATATTTATGTGATTGTTTGTAGAAGACACGATGGACACTAAGACATTGTCTCTACCTTCAAAGAATTTTACACTCCAGGTCATGATCTCAGAGTTCATGAGTCTGAGCCCTAAACATTGTTGCCTCTGTAAGGAATGAATCTCCCTCACTCTCCCCTTCTGAAAGAAGGACAGTGAAATTCTAGTTCTTCATCCAGAGGTGAGTATAGGATGTCCTATTCTACTCCAGCACATTTCAAAGAATCATGAGAAAAGATACATTTTTCTTACCAGAGTCCTGTGATGATTAGGTATAAGGCCAGACTTAACACTCGTCTCGTGGTCCTTTCTTCTAAAGCTGCATCATCCCAGATCATAGCAACCAGAAGTGGGGCTATCTCAATGCAGATTTTCATTAATTAATAGAAAAATCAGCTCCTCAGTTGTACTAGCCACACTTCAAGTGCCAAAGGCCCACGTAGGGCAAGAGAACACCTTATGGAACAGAGCAGACATAACGTTTCCATTGTCATAGGGAGTCCTATTGCACACTTCCCAGTCCACAGCATTTGTCCTGTGACAATACAGCAAGTCTATCAGAAGTTTGAAGTGCCTGCGGGATGGAGTTGTAGAGCTAGATCTCTAGGGCAGCAGCCCAGTACTGCAAACGACTAGAAATAAGCAGTGAGCTCTCTGGGTTCAGGCAGCTTTGGTGCTTAGGTCAATAAAGATGAATGCCCATAAATATTCTCAGGAGCTAGTGATTTTTTTTTCACTACCTCTCCCAAAGAGAGAACCTCACTCTCTTGTCCTTGCTGAGCCTACCACATGGCCCAGAGCATACGCAGCGACAGGACGGATAGAAAGCAAAACTGTATTAATGTGCTAATTGTATTAGCCACGGAAACTGGGGCAAGGAGGCATCAAGGAAGTACTGATATCGATTTGAACTTTGGGACTAAGGGTACCAACTCTGGGTTCCAAGACTCTGTGTGACATAGACAAGTTATTTACTCTCACAAAGCTCCAGTTTTTGTGGTAATACAAAAGGAGTGTGATCAGTTGTTGGAAGGACAGAAATAAGCTGGTGTGTGTAAAGCACTTTTCACAGTGCGTGGCACGTGGCAGGCTCTCCACAAATGTTTGTGTGGAAGGCCAGCAGAAACAGAGATGGCCGTCTGAACCTGTGAGCAAACCGTTTCCTGTCCGGAAAACTTTCCAAACCAGAAAAGTCTGTTCCTTGCTTTTCATATGACATCGACTTCCCTCAGCTTTTATAAAGTTTTATTTTATTTTTTTATTTTATTTTATTTTATTTTATTTTATTTTATTTTACTTTATTTTATTTAATTTTGAGAGAGACAGAGACAGTGCAAGTGGAAGAAGGGCAGAGAGAGGGAGAGAGAATCTCAAGTAGGCTCTGCACTATTAGCACAGAGCCTGATGTGGGGCTCAAACTCATGAACTCTGAGCTCATGACCTGAACGGAAACCAGAGTCAGATGCTTAACCGACTGAGGTACCCAGGTGCCCCACTTCCCTCAGCTTTTTTGCAAGGATTATACAAAGTTATATATATGACAGTACTGCATAAATTTTCAAGCAACATAAACATATTTTTACTTGCTTGATCTCTTTAATGAGGCTGATTATTTTCACAGTTATCTCACATGGATTATTGGTGTAAAAGTAGACAGTTTATGTGAGAGATTTGTGGGAAAAATGAAAAAGAATTATTCTAATGCATGGTTTTGCTATTTCTCATGTTCTATTTCTCATGAGGAAACTTCAGATTAATACAAGCACTTAACCTACCCCTTGACAAAAATGAGCATAAGTCGGATTAAACTAGCAGGCTTCTGGGACCCGGAGTGTACAAAACACCCTCCCCTCTTCTCAAGAGGTTAGAAGCCTTTCCAGAAACAAAGAAAGTCATTAATCGTTAGTCAGCAGTACTTTGAATTTCTTAAGACAGCGAATTCACTTTGACATTTTGTATTTATTTTTCTAGCTGACTTAGAGAGCTCGTGAATGATTTGGAAAATTGTTCTAAAGTGGCATCTGACCCATTTACTGCTATAAGTAGGGCTCTCGGGGAGACCAGAGAAATGCCACAAGTCAAGGAGATGTCTGCTTAAAATTTCGCTCTTTCTACTTTAGAGAAAACAGATTTTTGAATAAATCCTGACTTTAGAATTAAAATGTCATATTGCAAGTCATACATCAATGTTAATTCTTTGGCATTCTACTTGGTCTGCAGGCTGACTCTACACACAGTCTCGTTCTTATCACAGAGGGAAGAGGATAAGTAAAAGATGAAAGTCTTCGAAATGAAGAAGTGAAGAAAAGAGCCAGAATCTAGGTCTTAGCCTTTATTAACAGCTCAGAACCTTCATCCCTATGGGGAAAAAAATTGCAAGGATTGAAAGCAGCACAAAAATGATCATCTGCATCAAAAAGGTACACATTCATGGTCCCATTAAAAAGTATAGCATTTACTGCAAACTGCAGAGTCAGGTGTGGTTATTCACCTTGGTTAAGAGCAGAGGTCTAAATTATATTGCTGTTTGAAATGAGGATAGACTGTCCGGAGTGCCAAAATCTCCAGGTCCTTGTCTATGGAATTTTTATTACAATTACTTTCCCCTGATTTCCTCTGAAATTGGGTATTCAATTAAGGAAGGTAGCCTCCGTGACATTTTAATGTTCCCAGTTTTCTTCCCTGACAACCTCTCAACACTCCCCATGGGTAATCTTGTCATCCTCAGGAATTCATCCTTCTACCCTTCCTACTCTATTGGTCCCACATGTAAGTCCGTGCCTGGAGTGAACTGAAATTCATTCATTCATTTATTCATCCATCCGTCCATCCATCCGGGCACCATTTGCTCATCCATGCATCCATGCCTCCATTATTCATTTTCTTTTAACATGTAGTACGAGGTGCTAGAAATGAAACAAAACTTCATGCTAATACAGAGCTTCTCTCCTCTGTCTTTGCTTTCCCTCATCCCTGGGATTTATCATAGAGAATTTAAAAAGTTCACCTCCAGAGTTGAATTTTGGTAGAGGAAGCTGGACTTAATGATGTTTTTTAAATCTCCTATTGATTTCCTAGCACATGCCATATAGTTCCTGCTCTAAATATCTTTCCTCTTCATATCTCCAATTTTATTCATGAAATATTACTGTGCCCTCTATGCACAAAAAAAGACATAGGACTTCCACATGGCTCTCCATGTCCCGTTTTCTTAAATCATGCACAGAAAAGTCATGAATGTTTCTGATTATTTTTTTCTGAAGCCATCTCTTAGATCCACAATAATACAAAAAACACCTCTGAAAGCCAGGACCATACACACCAGCATCTTTTTAAAAGCCATGGTGCCAAACTCAGGGCTGTGGCTGGAAACTCAATAGACAATGTTGCATAAAACATAGGCAAAACTTTGCCCAAGATCCTGCAAGTCTTCCCACAGAAGCAAACAGGCATTGGCAATGAGATGAGACACCAGGACTGAGTTTCTTGAAGAAAAAGAATCTCATGGCAGCACCACTCATGACTCAGAGGGCAGAACTAGAATTAGAAACAGAAGAACTATAAGAAATCAGATTCCTGGAAAAGAAGAAGAAATTGTTAACACTTAAAATGTGGGACAATAAACCTGATTCCATCACAAATGCTTCTCTCATTGCCACAAATCCGAAACCAAAGCCGTGTTCTCAGTGTTGGTAATAGCATGAAGGGGTATTCCACCGTAAAAGTCAGAATACCTGGGAGCTGTTCTCAACATTCATCTCTTCCTCCTCACCATCCCACTAACACATCCAGTCCGTCACCAATACCGGCCAATTCTACCTCTTGAATATCTCCTGTGTCCATCCATGCAATCACCCTCCTACTTCAAGCTATCATCATCCCTTGCCCAGATCACTCCAATAATCTATTTTGTCTACCCTCATCCTTTCTTGCTTCCCTCCAATCTATATTCCATACAATACCCACAGTGTTCTTTTTTTCAATATTTATCTATTTGAGAGAGAGAGAGAGCAGGGGTGGAACAGAGAGAGAGGGAGAGGGAGTATTCCAAGTAGGCTCCCTGCTGTCAGTGTAGCACCCTGTGTGGGGCTTGATCTCAGGAACCATGAGATCATGACTTGAGCAAGAGTTGGCTGCTTAACAGAGCCTCCCAACAGTGGGGGTCGGGGCATCCCCCCAACAGGGTTCTTTTTTTTTTTTTAATTTTTTTTAACATTTATTTATTTTTGAGACATAGAGATAGAGCATGAGCAGGAGGGCAGAGAGAGAGGGAGACACACAATCCGAAGCAGGCTCCAGGCTCTGAGCGGTCAGCACAGAGCCCGAAGCGGGGCTCAAACTCACAGACCGAGAGATCGTGACCTGAGCCGAAGTCGGCCGCCTAACCGACTGAGCCACCCAGGCGCCCCCAACAGGGTTCTTAAGTAAAGATCTGAAATGAGCCTTGCCCTATTTAATGCCTGTCTATGCCTTCCTATTGTTCTCTTTGGAAAATTTCAGTCCTTAATTTGCCTAAGAAGCCCTGCATGAGCCCACCTTTCTTTCTCACTTTGTTATATAATGCAGCTTTCTTTCACTGCTTCCCAAACGCACAGGCCTTCCCTATACATGCCATGCTTCTTCCCACATCAGCAACTTCACACTGCTGGGTTGGAGATTAGACCAGCTAACTGCTATCCTCTTAGCTGTTGATGTATATACAAGTGGGTTAATACGAGAAGCCAAAAACTAGATGGCTTTAGCCACCATCCTGTTCTAAACACTACCAGGGATATCATATCAGATGCAACATTATCTACAGTGAACTTAAAAATATGAAATTTTTCTTTTGGGTCTCTCTCCCCACATCATGCTTCTTTTCTTGCTTTATTTTCATCCTACTGAAAACCACCATCATCGAGGTCAACCAGATCCAAGGTTTACCCCACCTACACCTGTCTTACCTGGGTATCTCTGGAATTAGCTCTATTCCTTTCTTTATCAATCTTCATCCCAAAGGCCCTTTTCGGTACCATCCTTCAAGTCCCCGCCATCAATTTCCCCCATTAAGTTGGTGAGGTACAAGGAACATGGAGAACGGAAAAAGCAGGGTTACTGAACCGAGAATACTGAGCTAATGCTCCAGCTCTGTTACATAAAAGCTCTATGATAATAAGTATAACACTCTTTTCCCATTCCCTATTTTTTTTTACTTCTGGCTTCCAGAACTGTGAGCAATAAATTTCTGTTGTTTATAAGCCACTCAGTCTGTGGTATTTTGTTATAGCAGCCAGAAGAGAATAAGACATCCATCAACAATATAGCAGATAAGTAAACAGTGGTATATATGCTATGGAATACTACACAGCAATGAAATAAAGGAATATAGATACCCACAGTTACATGGATGACAGTTACAGAGAAGCCCAGTGCAAGAATCCAAACACATAGAGTATAATTCCATTTATTTAACATTCAAAGACCAGCAAAATTATATTGTTTAGTAGGTAGTGAAAACAAAAACAGCAAAACTATAATATTGTTTAGTGGGTAGTGAACCATCTAGAAAAGCAAGGAAAACTTTTCCCCATAAAACTCAGAACAGTGAAGTTGGATGGGTTAAGCTTGGAATAGTCCATACAGAGTTGTACGGACTCTGGGGTGGCTGCTAACATTCCATGTCTTATTCTGGTGATCTGTTGATAATTATTTGTTAACTGTGCATTTGTATCATGACCTTTCAGTCTATGAGTCTTATATTTCATGAGGGGAAAGTGTGAAGGAGGGAGACATATATTTAGAGGGTCAGAAAACAAGAGGAAGACATTTTTGCCTGTGGATCCACAATTACCCATTTGAAGGTTCCAGATCTGCTCCTGGTGATGTTCAACCTTGGAGATACTTCCTCCGTACTCTTCCACCTGGGAACCAGGAACCAGACTCATCACCTAGGCAAAAAAAAAAAATTTTTTTTTAATCTGTCATGGAGACAGAGGACCTGCCCCCTTAGATTCAGGCACCTCCCCAGGGACAAGACCTGCTCACTTTCAGACCTGCTCTGCCTTGAGCACAGAGGGTCTTTTCCTACATTTTATCATAAAGAATCATTTTCAGTTGTCCTACAGCAGCTCTACATCTCCAGGGCTTTTCCCGTATGTTTCCATCTGCCAGGATCACTCTCGACACTGCCCCCTTTCCCTGCCTTACTCTTACTTTGATGATCCCTCCCCCAGGAGTTCGTGCCTTAGTCCCTAAGTCTGCATTTGCTGCCCTTGTATGTGATCCCTCCACAGTCTCCACTTCCTTCGTAAGTGCACTTATCACACATGGCAATTATCTTCTTCAAATTCACTTTCTCTCACCAGCTCTCAACCCTGAGGAGGCAGGAGAGATGAACATCTTATTCACACTTAACCTTCCCCAGGGCCTGGCACTATGCCGGTATAAACAGTCAATATATGTTGAATGAACAAAATACCAAAGGGAGACTCTATTCATTTATCTCTAAACTCCACAGAGTTGCTATGGAGATTAACCTATTATATAGTTAAATATGCCAAGTGCAGTGTCTGGGACAAAATAACTCTTGAGTTTTGTCTAGCAAATAGTAGTGGGTCAATAAATACCAGTAATTCATTCACACACATGTATTTATGGCTACCATTGGCCAAACTTATTACTCCCTCTACTATAATGTATTTTGGTTAACATGTACTTTTTGGGAAATGCAAAGTTTTAATTCACTGAACAAATTGTTTCATTGCAGGCAATCAGTTTAACAGCTAGGCAAGCCGACTTTTTCATCTTCGAATCACAGCACAATGGACATAGCCCTCTTTCTGTCTGTATAGGAATCAAACTTTGCCAGAGTAGTACCGGAAGTTACTAATGTCAGGGTAGATCTGCTTGATGTGGCCAACAGGGTTCCTGGAAAGACTCCTGGTATCCATGCAGCACCCATTGGTTTGCCGCTCTGAAAGAGGGGAAGAGGAAGCAATGAGGAGTCAGGGGCAGCCTACGGCTCAGGGAACCCATCAGGTGAATGGACACTGGTTTCTGCCTTCCCCGAGTCCTCTTGACTTATGCGTTGTCATTTCCTCCTTGCCTTTTTAGTCCATGCTGGCACCATCAGATTCCCTCCCCCGCCACATTAGCCTGCTCCTCCATGCTGATGGTATTTGCCTGTGAACTGACTGTGATCTCAACCAGAAACGGTGGCACTGAAGGAGAAAAGCACGTTGAGTCAGCGAGCTCGGCTCTCATAAAGAAGCTGACTGCTTCCTTTTCGGTCCCTTGCCTCTCTGCCTTCTCCCCTGCCTGCTCCTCCCACCAGCTGTTCTCTCTTCTCCCCTTCCTTGCTCATAGGTTTCCCATTAGCTGGCTTTCATCCCTCCTCCTCTGCTAATCTATATTCTCCTGCGGCCCTCACTGTCCTTCAGTTCTTTTCTCTGACACCCATTTCCACCTCAAATGCTTTGTGATAAACACAATGAATGAAAAGGTACAGAAAAGGATAAGTCAAGCAATGGTGAATAGTATACAACTATATCTTTTTTTCAGGGATATATCTTTTTTTCTAGGGATCTGAAAATAGATCACCTGCGTAATCTTCACTTAAAACTAGCATTGGAGTGGGGTGCCTGAGGGGCTCGGTCAGTTAAGCATCTGACTCTTGATTTCAGCTCAGGTCATGATCTCACAATTCATGGGTTTGAGTCCTGCATCAGGCTCCACGCACGCGGTCAGTGCAGAGCCTGCTTGGGAGTCTCTCTCCCTCTCTCAGTGCTCCTCCCTCACTAATGCTGCTTCTGTCTCTCTCAAAATGAATAAATAAACTTTTTAAAAGAAAACTAGCATAACAACACCTATGTAACCTAAAGGTGAAGACCTATCATTCTAAGAATTATATTTAAATATTTCCAGAACTGGGATCATATGTTTTTAACAGGGAAATATCTTAAAGCAAGACTATGTTTCAGATAGCATCTACCCACAGTAATTCCTCACCCTTTTTCAGGAATTCAAGGGAAAGAAACCTTGATCTATCTCAATGATTAAATCATCCCATAAGTGGCTCAGAAACCAAAGAGTCATACTGGAACTTGCATAATGGTCCCCCATGGATTCCTGTCCCTCCACCGCACCCGCAGGAACTTCTCAAAGACCAGGTGGGCTATCAACCAGAGCAGGATTGACGCCAGAGCTTCAAGATGGCAGAACCGGCCGTGATAAAGGAATGTGTATCTCAAGTAGCAAAGAATGAAGCAAAGGAATGATTCTCAAAGTGCGCTGGGACCAGGAGCTTCAGTATCCATTACTGGGAAGCATTTTGGAAATACAAATTCCTGGCTCCCACTAAAGACCCCCTGAATCAGACACTGGTTTCATAACCAATTGAGAATTCCCAGTCTGGAGGAATCAGAGGAGGTTTCAGGTGTAGATGTGATTTAAAATGAATCTGAACAAATAATTATGACTTAGAAATTACAGGGAAAGGAGATCAAGGCAAGTGAAGGCATTTCTCCCTATATTTGTGTCTGACCTCTACTTTGGCCCTTAAGAAGGGAGCTTCATTACCATTTTTTAAATTTTTTAATTAATTTTGAGGCAGAGCACAAAAGGGGAAGGGGCAGAGAGAGAGAGAGATGAGGACAGAAGATCTGAAGCAGGCCCTGCACTGATGGCAGAAAGGCTGATGCAGGGCTCCAACTCACAAACCATGAAATCATGACCTGACCTGACACTGGACACTCAACCAACTGAGCCATTCAGCTGCCTTCTTTATCATTTTTCTAAATTCACACTGATATGTTTAGTCACATATTTCATCTACTCTGGGGAAACAATTTTCTGGTAAGTGTTTTCATTCTTTCATCTGGTTTTCCCCTTTTTGTCTTATAAGATCATTGTGTACATTCTTTTCATTATTATTAATCTTCGATGAGATGAATTCCTCTTGGGCCACTGGATGGAGGAAGTTGTCTTGTCAAAGAGGAGCTAAGGTCAATGTTCCTTCTTAGCAATGATTTTTCTTATGACAAAGGTTTGGGTGTGAGTGCCTTAATATTGATTTCTTGCAGCCAATAGAGAGTAACACTGCAGACCTGATCACAAGGCAGACTCTCTTTTCTCCTCTCAGTCCTACCAATAGTTTACTGAAAAGATGACTTGCTGTTTGCATCCCCTCTGAACCATACCTTCTCTGTCTCTTATGACTCCAAGTAAAACTGAATCCAGAGAAAGTCTTGCATTAACCTTCCTATCTGCTTCCCCCTTGAGAAAGAGAGGATTATTGGTTTTGAGTCTCAGATAGGCCACTACTAAGAACAGATATGCCAATGTTGTCTGAGGTCTACAGTCACAGCCATCGTCTCTTTTTTTTAAATGTTTATTTATTTATTATGAGAGAGAGAGCCCAGACAGGGGAGGGGCAGAGAGAAAGGGAGACAGAGAATCCTAAGCAGGCTCCCTGCTGTCAGCATGGAGCTCAGTGTGGGTCTTGATCTCTCAAACCATGAGATCATGACCTGAGCCAAAATCAAGAGTCAAAGCTTAACAAACTGAGCCACCCAGTCGCCCCTCTCTCCAATACATTTTGACACCTTTCTTCAATTTCATACCATTGGGCAGTCTGTATACATATATTATGGTTTGGCATTACCAAGACTTTAATTTCATCAAACATGTATTGGCATGTTTTTAGTTCTTTTCTTTGTTACCTTATGATGATTTCTGAAAGTAAGAAATTCAGCACACCAGACAAAGAATGAGAAAACACGTCCTATAGATTCCCTCTCCTCTCTGTCTGTGTAATCTTCTTTCTAGCCCCACATACTTTGTCCAGACTTTTGTTACTTTTCACCTGGAGTTTGTAGTAGCCTCCTAACTGGACTCCCTGCCTACAGCTAGATTTTGTGCCAACCATTCTTCCAATAATTTAGTCTCTTTAAAGTAAGAATTACCATGTGCGCATCTTGTTTAAAATCCTCCAAAGAATCCCTTTAGCTTCCAAGACAAATTTCAAGTTCCTCTACTCAGCACAAAGGCTATTTATTATTGGCTCTAGTTACAGTCTTTCATTCACTTTCTTATCCATTTTTTTTTAATTTTTTTAATATTTATTTATTTTTTTGAAAGAGAGAGACATCATTAGCAGAGGAGGAGCAGAGAGAGAGGGAGACACAGAATCCGAAGCAGGCTCCAGACTCTGAACTGTCAGCAGGGGCCTAAACTCATGATCCATGAGATCATAACCTGAGCCGAAGTCAGAGGCTTAACCAACTGAGCCACCTGAGGCCCAGGTGCCTCTCTTATCCATTATTTAACACCTAGATATTCACCAGCAAACACTGAAATTACAATAGTAAATGAAGAATGCGTGCCTTGATGGAGGTTCTCCAGTGAGAAGGCAGATATTAGACAGACAGATGCCTATATTCATATAATTACAAACTGTGATAAAAGCATTAAATGGTAAAGATGGCATGCCATGACCTAAAATAACCTGCTTATGGAGAAGCATAATACAAACTGTGGTATGGTCAGGGTTTATCAGTCTCCAGAAGTGACATTTGAGCTAAGACCTAAAGGAAGACCAGGAGTTAGTACTCAAAGGAAAATACTCCAAATGGCACCATGAAAGAGGTTTGAGAGCAGAAAGAACCTGGCATTCCTAAAATACTATTTCACATGGGCATTATTTCCTCCAATCCTATCAATTTCCTTGGGGCTCCCTAAACTAGAAATCTTTCAGGACTCAATGTCACCCCTGTGCTAATATCTCTCCATGGATGTTCATCTGATTCCTGTTCACCTTTCAAAGTTCAGCCCATGTGTTACCTCCTGTAGTAAACTGATGATGTGGATGGCCCTGATTCTTCGCTCTCCCCGTTACAGGCAGTGTGTTCAATTCATGCGGAGTTTAATTCTACGCTCACACAGGTGGTTTTCTTTGGCCAGGGGAATGTTAGCACATATGATGCAGGAAAAGGCTTTGAAAGTCCTTAACACTCAGGTCTGTTCTCTTCTTTATTCTTACACCTCCGCCTCCACTGTAAGATCATGTCCAGGAGCCTGGTAAAGAGACGTGACAGAAACGGGGTGCCTGGGTGGCTCAGTCAGTGGAGCATCCAACTCCTGATTCTGGCTCAGGTCATGATCCCAGGATCGTGGGATTGAGCCCACAACAGGCTCCACACTGAGTGTGGAGCCTATTAAGATTCTCTCCCTCTCTCCCTCTCCCTGCCCCCGCCACTCTCCCCCCTCTAAAAACTAAATAATATCAAATAACATGAATAAAAAATAAAGAGGTGTGACAGAAACAAGGCAAAGAGCTAAGATCATCCTCGGGAAGCTGACAGCCAGCTGACCCCCAAATATGTGATAACTCTCAGTATCAGCCCAACTGCCTACCTAAACCTCATCTGATGGTAGACACATCAGCAAGTTGAGCCAATATCCGCAGAACCATCCAGCCACACTTATAGTCACGAACAATAATAAATGGTGGCTGTTTAAGCCACTGAGTTTTGGAGTAATTTCTTACGAAGCATGTGATGATAGTGAAGCGATATTCCTCCTCTACAAATCTTTTAGATCTACTCAGGCGGAATTAATTCTCCTAGTCTTCACTCCCACAGCACCTTGAATGTCTCTGTCATTTCACTTTTCTCACTGTGCCAGTATTGGTTTACTTTTTCATCTTCTCCATGAGGATAGAGTTGGTAACTAATTTGCCTTTGTCTCATTCAGAATTCGCAATATCTGACTTTCTGGCACTTAATAAGTACTTACTAAGTATTCTTAATTAAAGATTAATGAGAAAATCATTGAGAGGAAGATGAATAAAAGTCAAAAGGATCACGAAGTCTTGTAGAAGAATCCAATAGAATGGAAGTTCCATGATCGCACCAACGGTGTTTATCTTGCCCACCGCCATAAACTTAGCACCTACTACTAGGCACATAGTAGGCACATAGTAGGTACACAAATATTTGTTGAAGTGCATGAAAAGATAGATGAAAGAAGGAATTTGAGAGTTGACTCTTGAGATGAGTTTTCCCCCCTCCACTACCATTTATCCCCAAGAGTCCCATAGATTTGGCAGAATTGCTATAGGTGTGTACTCAGAAGCTCCATTTCTATTTCTCCCTAACAAGCCTCTTTCTTATGGAGGCCACAGGGTCATCACTCTCAGAATGGAAGTAGCGATAACTTTCCCAGTCCCAGCTGATAACTGATATTTTAAAATAACAAAGGCGGTGTGCCTGGGTGGCTCAATCCATTAAGCGTCTTGACTTGGGCTCATGTCATGATCTCAGGGTTTGTGAGTTCCAGCCCCATGCCGGCGTCTGTGCTGACAGCTCAGAGCCTGGAGCCTGCTTTGAATTCTGTGTCTCCTTCTCTCTCTCTGCCCTTCCCCCTCTTCCACACATGAGCATGCACTCTCTCTCTTAAAAATAAACATTACAAAATTAAAAAAATAAAATAAAATTACAAAGGCCATTTACAGTGTACCAACACAAGTACTTCTGTGATACCTTGAAGTAAAAGGGAGGGTTGGAGAAGAAATGAATATGAGGGGATGAGTTTGGCTTATTTTGTGTGTGTGTGTGTGTGTGTGTGTGTGTGTGTGTGTGTTGTTGTTGTTGCTGTTTTGTTTTGTTTTGTTTTTTAATGTTGATAAAGGCAGTTTTTCAGGGAAGAAAAAAAATCAAAGCCAACCTTTTTAAAAAATTTAATTCCCCTAGGCTCTGAACCTGTATCAATCCAGGCATATTATGTATAGATTCATTATTATTTGTAATTACAGGTGAGTGAAAATATCTAGCTACTTAGAAATATACAAATCTCTCATTATCTCCATTTATGAGGAAACCCTTGGGTAACTTTTAACCTCCAGAGTTCCAAGTTTACCAAAGTCCCTCACATTCTTAAATAAAACAAAACACTTATTCCGCTAATTGCCTTTTTTACAGATTTTTTTACCTCATTACTTCTCGTTCAGAAGCAAGTTTGTTAAAAAAAAAGAAAAAGAAGAAAAGTAAAAAAAAAAAAAAAAAAAAGCAAGTTTGCTAACTCCACTTATTGTTCCTAGAAGAAAGCCTCCTGTGAGAGCATTTAAAGGAGGAGACATTCTCTGATTAGAAACACCCAATTAGTTTCTTTTACTCCCTTTACCTCCAAAGAAGACACCGAGATTAAACACTGTGAATACCCACAAAGTAATGGTTCTGGCTATTTCCTCCTTCTCATTATAGCCACCATCATACATAAAGAAATTTAGTACAATAAAGCATTTAAACTTATTACCACAGTTAAATAGGCCCATCGACAAACAGAATCTTTAGGAAAGGTCACAAAAAATAGGGTATCTTTTATACTTGTTGTTTTTCCTCCTACAAGCCTGTTCTGATTAGACAAATCTAATTTCACATATACTTAATTAACTATAGCTCTACCATTATTCTCCACAACCACCTTTTTGGAAAAATGTCATATGCGATATTTCGTTCGGTTTATTAAGACGAATTCATAGTATTGCATTTTGAAGTTCTGGGGCTTCCAACTACAGTTTTTAATGAGCCATACCTACAGAAACATATTATTTAAGATATAATAATAACAACAATGACAATAATCACCACCATACTATATATTGAGTTCTTACTTACTGCCAACCATTTTAGATGCATGAGCTTTTTAATCTTAAAACAATGTAATGAGTTTAAGTATTATTGACCACAATTTATGCTGATAGGTTTGCCAGAACTCAATTTAAGATACCTAACGAGGTGCCCGAAACATAAGACTTCTATAAATGCTAACCATTAGTATAATTGTAGAGCCATTTTTTCGAAAACCTTAAAGAAATAATCATAAAACACAGTTTAGTGAAGGTGGTTCTAATAAGAAATGAGAAAATATGTTCCCAAAAGACAGCTTCTGGTGGTCTAACTGGGTTAGGAATAATTTAGAATATCTAGAATAGCTCCTCCCTAGCTTCTATACCTAAGTCAAGTAACAGTGTCACCCCTATGTTTCCTACTTAATCCCTAAAGACTATTAAAATATAGTTCCATATTGACAAGGCAAAAGCCTTGAGAGTAAACAGTAGGTCCGTTATTTGATCTTAGGCTATATGATCCAAGTCAAAAACAAGAGACCATATTAGGTGAGAATTACTCACTTAGTTGCAAATGCCAGGCATCAGCTAGGCTCACTCACTACCTGACAGTCTTGAGCCCACCAACCTAAAAGCTACAAATATATATATGTATATATATATATATATTTTAAAGAGCTACCCATAATGTAAACTTGCTTGATTATACCTTTATTGGTTTCCTATCCTTCCCTATCTCACTTTTCTGGGGTTCTCTGGAGTCACCTCCCCCAATAAATGACTTGCACTGAAATTCTTGTCTTGAGATCTCCGGCTGACAGACGCAGGATTATTGTTACCATTACATGTAACAAGGTCAGCATTTCACTCTCACTAAATGCACACTGACCAAACAAAATGAAACAATGTAGTTAGCTGCTTTATATTCTGTAATTATTCTACTCTTCTCACAAGCTCTAATGCTAGACAATTGTAGAAGGAGAATCTAGAAGCCTTAAAAAAACATAAAACAATTAATGATCAATATTCATTGGCTGATAAAAGAAAAAGACCTTTCAGATTCAAACTATGGTCCATCCTTCTAGTTTTTTATCCCCTTGTTTCTATTTACCAAAATGGCATCAGTGAACATCGGTGGGGTATGCTAAGTTTCTCCCTGTAGATGTGTAGAAGGGAGGTTTTAAAGCTTTAATGGTTCCTTTCAGATTGTTTTATTGTTGTTTTGTTTGTTTGTTTGTTTGTTTGTCTTATTTTGAGAGAGAGAGAGAGAGAATGCAAATGTGAGCCAGGTAGGGGCAGAGAGAGAAGGAGAGAGAGAATCCCAAGCAGGCTCAAGGGTCAGATGCTCAACTGACTGAGCCACCCAGGCACCCCTTAAATGCTCAGTCGGTTAAGCATCTGACTCTTGATTTTGGCTCAGGTCATGATCTTACAGTTTCATGAATTTATGAGTTTGAGCCTTCATTGGGCTGTGCACTGACAGTGCAGAGCATGCTTGGGATTATCCCTCTCTCTCTGCCCTTCCCTCCTCCCTCCCTCGTTTTGTCTCTATCTCTCTTAAAATAAATGAATAAAATTTTTAAAACTTAATGGTCCCTTCTGTAAAGTGGTTGAGTAAGCCTGCTCCCTACATTAATGACACTGAGATGCAATGGCCTCATTTGAGCTTTTGTGGCACCATGATTTACCTTTCGCTGAAATCCTTGTCCCAACCATTTTCCTTCTGCTCCGAGGTTGCTGCCTTTGGCAGCTCTCCATACCTTGTTTCTTCCCCTAATGAATCCTCTGTGTACCGTGAATCCTCTGTGTACTCCACAGACCATGGGAAGTCAGAGGGCTTCTTCTGTCTCATCCACGAAGCATTTTTTCTCTGTCCATGTCATTTCATCTAGACTGTGCCATGTTGAGAATGGAGCCTTTCCTAAAGGCTTATTAAGGAAACATACCACTAGACTCTTCTCCTAATGTTTTAATGCTCCTTCATAGTTATCTGGATACTTCCACCATCTGGGTTTTACCCTGAAAGGGAGAAAAATATAAATGCCTATTTCTTACTTTTGTTCTGTGTCTCCTCCCACCTTTTATATTTATACCCCAGGCCAAATGAGAGGAGCTTTTCTCTCCTTCTAGATCACATCAAGAGTTCCCTCAGACCCTAACATATAAGAAGCCTCCATAATTTGGAGACCCACACTTGACTCTTGATTAGGTAAAAGAGGATACTTTAAATTAAGAAATCTCTACAAGGCTTGGATTTAAAGATCATTGTCTCAGTGCAAGAAGTAACCTGTGAGATTTAAAGTGGGCCAATACTTCCGTACCTCTGGTACCATGGGCCATGGCTTAGCCTTGAAATAGAAGGCTACAAGCCAACATGACTGAAGAGGAAATGAAATTCAACAGTCTAATGTGTTTAAAATATCTGTATTACATAATGTAAAGTGCCTAGAATAGCAAGTGGACTCTTGAGTCCAGTGTTGAAATTGAAAGAGACCATGATGGAAGGTTTGCATTTAAATGCAGCCCTAAAGGGACAGATAAAATTTGAACATACAGAGATGGGTAAAAGCATTCCAAGCAGAGAGAGTGGTCTGAGCAGAAAACAGGGTTTGAGTTAGGATCCAAACCATTAAAAGGTCAGGGTCTGGGTTTTGAACTTCATTCTACATGCAATGAGGGACATGAAAAGCAAGTCTTTGAGCAAAGAAGAGACATGCTCAGAGCTTTAAAAGAAAGAACAATATGACGGCAATTCTGAAATGAAATTTATACGGTTATTATACAGTAAATAGAAATCGATACATTCAGATTTCAACAGGCAAGATTCCAGAATAAAATGATGCTTAAATGAGATACACTTCCCTCTTCCTAATTAGTTCTTGGTGCCGAAATAGGAACTGACCAAAATGCCAAATCCATCAGTGACAGTCATTATAAAAACAGTCATATATATAGATGACAGATAACTTATTTTAAAAGAATGTATTATTTTCCATCAATGAGTGTATCTTTCAAAATATACCCTGGTTTTGCTATTTTATGATACTTTTTTAGAAAGTATTTTGCAATTATTTTTAATTCCAATACTTTTATTAAGAAAGTATTTTAGAAGTAACCTAACAACTCCCTGAGCAACTTAAAATATGTCCCGTTTTACTTGTCTAAACCCCTTCTAGTGAGTTAATCTAAAGCCTAATAATTATAATAAAAGCAGACATTCTCATACCAGATGTCAGCAGAATTAAATATAACCAACTGAAAGGAAATTTCACAGTAGTGAGACGTCCTAATAAAAGTACAGGAGACACCTACTAGTGTAATGTGAAGGGTTATCATAAATATTTTACACTTAGGTGTCATTTGTTAAAAATAAAGTACGTTGGTGTCCTAGATTGTCTGAGAGAGCTCTGCATAATTTCTAATTCACAACTTTGATAATTGCCAGGGAGGTTCCTAGCCAGTAGTACAAAGTAGCCAAGAGCCTCAAAAAGCGTGTTCAGATGAGGCTTTCAAATGCAGCAATCGCACGGGCCAACCTTCTTTTGTTTTTGTCTCATGCCAGCTCATTCCGAACATCAAGGAAAAGACTTTAATTGTTTTATTTTTGGATCCGCTAAAAATGAAATGCTAATTTAAAAAATATCCTCCAGGGCACCAAATACCTACATCACGCATAGTAGAACCAAACTTAATTTTTAAACACTAAAATGATCTTGAAATGGAGAAAAATGGAGCAATATAGGAAAAACTAGTGATTTCAAAATGAAAGCCAAGTAACATTTTACTGGTGATCTGTAAGCAGGTTTAAAAATACCGCACTGTAGCATGGAAAATTTGGTACTTGAGGTCATCTGATTTGGTATTTGGGCTCATTCAACTCTTTCTAGAGCCAAACTCTGAGCTATATAAATCAACTACAAAAAAATATGCTAATTTCAAGTGGATAACAACAGATTTACCCAACTACACAGGGTCATTTTAAAAAATAGTCAGTTTGTAAATTCTAAATTAAAGAATTATATATTTATGTGAAATATTATTGTACATTATGAAGTTACTCAGTATGAACAGATACTACATATTAAAATAGATTTTGTTATTTTCACCATACCGCTCCATTAGCATTAAAATAATGTGGCAATAAATGTCTTTTTGGTGGCTCAAATATAACATTTTATGAGAGGGACTCAACATGCAATACATAATATATTAATATTATTAGTTATTTTCCCTATGTAAGTCAGATATCAAAATATATGCAATATTTTCAAATGCAACACTACAAATGTGCATGTAGTGATGAGATATAGCAGAATTGTGAACACTAATTAATATTCAGAGACACTGCCATTATTTTCCTGGAAGATACTTTTGAGGAAAAAAAAAATTCTTTAAGTTCAAAGGAAACACCAGTCAAAGAAATGTCTTTGGAGCTCCAAGTACTATTCCTGAGGAGATAAGCATGTTGGACTCTTCTAGAAAGGAAATCAAATGAAAAGTTCATAAATGTTATTAATTCAGCACCAGAGACAATCCTGAGAAAACAGTCATCATTTTCAAAGGAAATTGGGTTTTGTAACATAAAAAACACAAAACTAGGGGAATGAAAGTTGTATCCATGATATAGATCACATAATGGAAACCCCAAACTAAGCTATCGCCGCTTGAAATCAAGGAATGGGGACATGACCAGAAGCTACAAGTGAAATACCAGAGGCTGCCATGGGTGGCATCCATCTCTTCTTTTCAGAGAAGCAGCCTAGAAGTGCTGCATTAAGCAGGAAAATGGGCAATTGATAAATATTTTGCTCAATTTCAAATAAGTTGACTGGACAAGAGGAAGGCACAATGGAAAGCAAACTTGGATGAAACTTTTTGTTTTTAATTATCTGTAAAAATATGTTCAAGATTAGATTCATCAAGCTCCAAATATTTGAGAAAACATAGTCAAAGAAACTATACAGATTTGATCCAAAATCTCATTGGCACAATTTAAAATAAGATTCGAAGTCATGTGAAATCTGTGAGTGAGAAAGCCCACTATAGAAGGCCATTCAACACAAATCAGTGTAGCGGGTTAAAATATGTCACCCCAAAACATGCCATTTTGTCCTATTGATTATTTTAAATTAAAGGTACTTGAGAAACAGCCAGACCAAGGATGTTTTGCCCTTCCTTTGTCACACTGAAAGCAGGAGATAAATCTCCCATGTGAAAAGTACCCTCCCTGTACATCCTTATCACTAAAGACAGGTAATTTAGGGCCAAGAAGGCTGTATAAGTATATCTTGTTACTTCTTCACCACCTTATCACCCCTAGCCCAAACTCCTTTGTCTTGTCAATTCTTCACACGCTTATTGTTTCTTTGCCTAAAAGGTACAAAAGCTTCCTGCTCTGGTTACTTCCTTGAGTTTCATATCTTTGCGGGGCTCCTGTACATGCATACATACATAATAAACCCAGAACTAGCATCATACTTAATTGTGAGAGGCTACATGCTTTCCCTTAAGACCAGGAACAAGGCAGAGATGCCCTCTCTCACCACTATAGGGATAGAACACAGATCAGTGGTGGCCAGAAGTTTGGGAAGAGAGAAGTATTTGGCCAGAGAAAACACAGGAATTTTTTAGCATTGGCAGAACTCCTCTACATGCTAGATATATAACACCGTGCATACGTCGAACACCCATAGAAATTTATAACACAGAGAGTCAATGTATGCAAATGTTCTTAAAACTCAATCAGGGAACTGGAGGATCTTAACATGGAACGTAGACTGTGACAAAACAATACATATATTCTTTTGTATTCTTGAAAAATTGTACGTGTTGAAGAATATGTATACATATATATACGTATACACATATGTATATATATACATATACATGTACGTATGTATATACATATACATATACATGTATATATAACTATATACATAATTTCATATACATATACATGTGTATGTATACATATGTATATATAACTATATACATAATTTCACTGAAGAGAATGGGGAAAATAGTGCTATCTAAGTAACTTTAGAGAATAATACTTTGACCAGAAACTACCAGACTAAAGACAAAAGTAATTTCACACAAACATTATACTCTAGTCAATAAAGTCATTTCTCATGATATATCAGCAAACAAATACTTCAATGAAAGACACAAGGGTTCTTCAGAGAAAGGACTGATTCCAGGCCTGGAGTGTGAAATAAAAATGATAATCCTGGAGCATCTTGGAGTACTAGACGGTAAGGAAATGTTCAAAAAACAAACAAACAAACAAACGAACAGCAACATAGGGCTTGTCAAAAGAACACAGCAGCCTGCTGAAAGACCTCCCGATGGCCAAACTGGAACAATTTGAACAACAAAATAAATAACTAAGCACTGGATTATAACCTAAAGTATAAAATAAATATCCGTAAGTCCATGCTGATTTAAATAAATGATTGAATAAAATAAATAGGGACAGGAGAGATAAATCTCTTATAATAAACTCTTCTAAATAATTTACGTAATACTCTGCCTTCACGGAGGTGGAACATAAGTGCTCACCGATGGAAAGGGGAAAGAAAACTACCACGGAGAAACCTAACAAACGCTACGTCAGCCAGGCGATCAAGGTTGACGTCCTCAATGCTAAGTCATGTCGATGGCGTGACTCCTCGATATGATGGGATGAGGGTAGTAATTCACCTCATGATTTTCCTCTCCAAAAGCATATAACCCCAGTCTAATCATGAGAAAAGCTTCAGATAATCCCCATTGAAGGAGATTTCAAAAAGTCCAACCAATACCCTCTCAAAATTGTAAAAGTCCTCAAAACCAAGAAACTCTGAGAAACGGTCACAGATTAGAGAAGTCTAAGGAGACATAACAAGTAAGTGTAATATGACATCCCGTAGGGGGTCCTGGAGCAGAACACAGACTAGTGATCTCCGAAAGCAAGTGTAGTGAACAGTAATGTACCAACATTGGCTTCTCAGTTGTGACAAAGGTTGCATAGTAATGTAAAATGTGAACAATAGGGGAAACTCAGTGGGGAGTGTGTGGGAACCCCCTGTCTCACGTTTGCAACTTTTCTGTAAACCCGCAACTATTCTAAAATTAAAGGTTGATTTAAGTTTTTAAAATAAGGCACTGGCCTTTGGATGCTCTAAAGAAAAATCTTCTCTGAGGTTCAAATATAAAACGTAATCAACTTCCTCTGTCTCAGTTCCAGTATCTTACTTCCTTCTCTTTCATCTTGTCCTTGTCAAGGGCCATGGCCTTCCTCCTTATCAGGTAGTCCCTCTGCAGATCTGCTTTCTCTCTTCCTTCTCCTTAGATCTATCCTATAGCATGCTTTCGGAATTTTTCTCAAAGATCTTTATTTAAAGCTGCAGTGAATTGTCCTCGAATATTCCCCCTCAGTCCTCCTTATGTCAAAATATCTACTCCTCTGGGGATCCTAATTCCCATTATCAATGAAACAGACAAAGATCTATATCCAGGGCACAGGAGCAGAGAAACCATTTATGCCTCAGGAGCTCTTTAGTACAAAAGAACAGGCGACAGGCAGTGAAATCCATTAATAACCTTAAGCCCCACAGGACAAACACTCTAAGTATTGCTTACAAAACAATTCCTATGGAACAGCAAGGAGTCAATAATAACTTTCTAACCTGACTACACTTTCAAAAATGGCTCCTAGGTATACAGTGCTACCTCTCAATTTAATTTACATTCTTCTTCCTGCTTTTCCCAGCTTTCCTTTATTCTTATATCATCCTTTACGTACATAATAATAAACAGTAATAACATTTTATACATATTTAGTGATTACAATGTGCTACGTAGTCTCTGGATTATTTCATTTAATCCTCACAATAATGTGGCTACTATTATTAGCCACAAATTACAAATAATAAAACCAAGCTCAAAGAGGTTAAATAAGTTAGCCAAGCTCATGGTGATAAATGGTAAACCCAAGAATTAAGTATACACAGCTCCAAATTCCAGGATCTTAATCTCTATGTATCCTGCTTCCTATCTTTACATCTTTTCTTCCATCAATTACCTTTTTGAAGACTTTTGACATTTGTCATCAGGTTTAGTCACTAATTTTATGAATCATGTTTTTTCAGAATATTCTTGAGGGCCCCAAGCATCTGATCAGAAAGAAAGAGAAAAGGAGACATCGAACTGAACAAAACAACTGAGAGTTGTGCTTTGTCTCTTTTCGATCCCAACTTAATCCTTACCTCTCTGGTTAGAGCTGCCACCTACATTTCTCTTTTATGTTATATTTGGATCTCCCTCAAAATCTTAATCTTGAAAAATAATAAAATATCCTTAAAAGAATGAGGCACAAAATTGCAGCACTGCAATGTTTTCACATGCCTTGGCAATTTCCATTGTCATATGTCTGAACATACCTGAAACTATAATTCATCAGTTTGTATTACCGTTTTACGATGCACGATGGCTACTAGTTACAGGCACTACAGGATCTAAGATTAAAGCTCTAAACATTTTTAATCCTACACCTAATCAGTTTTCCCAAAAGTTCTCTCCCACTCATCTTAGTATCATCGAGAAAATAATCTGTTCAGTTAAGAAAAAAACTAACTAGAATAGTATTGATAAAAATTTGTTCCTATTTTATTAATCTTGAGTTATAAATTATTTTAAACATACCTGTTTAAAGAGAAAACATAAAATACACCCAATTAACTAATAATTTCCAAGAGAATATTAATGTTTGAACCACATCTCTCTGTTCTTTGGATGCCCATACAATACAAAGTGTCTTGATCATAGTAGAAACCCAAAGAATACCTATTGATCACCCAAAAAATTATTGCTTTTAAATATTTACAAAGAGTTGTGTCAAAAAAAAAAGAGGGCCTAAGTTCAAATTCGAAATGTTTGGGACTCTTTCTAGTCATTAAGCAATTTCAGGAGAGGAAAATTAATGTCAGGGCATTAATTCCTTTCTCATACATTTTCATAAACTGCTCTGTAAGAATTTTAAACAAACATGAAATGACCTTTCCTAAGGCACATATAACTTTATTCAGAATACCAAAACATTCCACACTGTTCAAACATTAGAATTATAAAAACATTTATTAATGTTTTTTAACTGAAAGGGAGAAAGTGAATCTTTAATACTACCTTTCCAGACAAATCAATACCCACTAATAGAAGGCGATCCTCCGACTGAATATCCCAACAGTAGAGCATCGAAGTCTCCCGCAATTAGAGATGTTCAAAAAATGAACACCTGAATACAGAATCTGTCTTATACCATTTCCTAATCATCACGCACTTTTGACTAGGATGGAATTAGAATGTCTAGTAATGTGCTCAACTAAATAAGCCACTCAAAGATGCTCTAATAACACAGAGAGGTGGGGAGACAAAACATAACAGACTCTTAAATACTAAGAGCAAACCGAGGGTTGAGGGGGGTATGGGAGCGGGGAAAGCGGGTGACGGGCACTGAGCAGGGCACGGGTTGGAATGAGCACTGGGTATTGTATGGAAACCAATTTGACAACAAACAAACAAACAAACAAAAAACCCTCCAAAAAAAAAAAAAAAAGATGCTCTAATAATCAACCATTTTATGGCCAAACAGGTGGTTACACTAATCAGAAGTCTGACATTACCAGGCTACCTCTTGGATGCATTTTATTTCAGATAAAATATGGCAAGATACATTAAATGATATATCAAGCAATGATTTTTATAATCAAAATGCAATTCATTTATTTCATATAGATTAACATTATCCTTAATTGACTTGAAATCAAAATATTTTCCAAAATGTCATTTCATTAGTAGTTTATTTACTATACTCAGAGAAGTTTTCATCATATTTAATGTTACTTTCTGTGATCCAGAAACAGCTTTTTTCTTTTCCCCACGCTATCGATCAGATCATGGCACTAAAGACCTCTGACAATGACCACATACGATAAAACTGTTCACAAGAAAAAAATCACCACTGGGGAGGATGCCAAAATACACAATTTGCAAATAAATGACTTCACCTTCCAAAAATAAACACATTTGGGCTACTATCTTACTTGTGAAATAACTTGATATCTTTTTTTCTTTTATTTTGTAGTGAGTACAAGAGTTTATTGTTCAAGCAATCACAATTAATACATATGTATATGTAAAAGCCTTTTTTGTTGTCCTGCCAACAATGTTGAATTCTAATTCCTTAAGTAAAGGAATCCTTTTATAGGTTCAGTGTGTGTTGTTCCACATTATGCATACTGCTCACATATACACACCTACTCACATTTTGCTCTTCTTTTTAAAACTTTAAATCCATATGTGATAATTAAATTAAAATCTCAAGATGCATTTATAATTTCCCCCTAAATGTCCATATATTCTTCCCTTTAATATGTTAACTCAGAAGTAATGGTGGTGATTGCTATTACTGTTGTTGTTTTTAAATTAAATATGAATAAAAGGCTAAGGTACTCCTTAGTAACCTTCATCCCTGTAACCATGGCCCTAGGCAATAGGTAATTGCTCTCATCACGTAAGTGAAAGGGATTTCTGTGTTTGCCCTGTGAACATTAACCCCAGGGATTCTCAAAGATTGGACTTGGTTTTTGTAGCTGAAGGGAACCAAATACCATGTTCGATTTGTTCAGCATCACTTGGTAGTCTTCTTCAAACAGTGCTGTTTACATATTTTACTTTGAAAGTGCCAGCCATGCTCCCACCACACAGAACTCCTGCACTCAGGCCGTACCACTTTTCGGTCCTCTCTTTAAAAATGGTATCTTGATGGGAAACCAGAAAAGGCTCCCTAAAGAGCCTCAATACTTGCAGCTCTGCAACCCACAGATGCAGCTTCGACAAAATGAGAACTGTGGTGGGTATCTAGAGCTCACCACATTTACTGAGTTCCGTTCAGAAGAAGGCAGAGCTCCTTAACTCTCAATGTAAGAACATTCATTGCTGAGGAATCTCTGAAGATCTGAATAAAAGGGTCTGGACACTAAGGTTTGGCCAAAGCAAGGTGCCAAAGACAACTTGAATCAGCTCTCCAAATAAATCTGAGTAAAAGTTTATCAAAGGCACGTTCTTTCTAACTCAGAATGAAGAACAGTAGTAATAGCCATGACATTCTCTGAAAGCAAATGAACCTGGAAATGTCCTCAGATGTCTCTAAACCCCAATCTCTTCAACCACTAAAATGAGAATAACTAAAACTATTTACTGAATAAAGTGATTGTCAAAATCATCTAAATAAAATGTTTAGCACAGAGCCTTCAAAATGGTTATTGCTGTTGTCATTACCATCTTGACTTTTCATTTCTTAAAGTGTGTATTATGATCAACCCATACATTCCTGGATATAGAGAATAAAATTTTTTTCTACCTGAAACCTTTATCTTTCTATGTGTTCTTCGGTATCTGTCCAGCACCTGGAATAGCAAATGTCGAATAAATGAATGAATGATCAAATGAATATGTTTTAGCACTATTGCATTTTATGTTCATTCTTTCTCATCTGTTTCATGGAATCTTGCATTCTTTATGGTGAATCAGTGATTTGTTCTCCCTTTCTTCCCAGCCTATCCTAGAACACTAGTCTTCACATACAGAGATAGCTGTTACATTTGACATTTTAAGTGAGCTATTTCCCCCCTACTGCCAATGTGTTCCTACTAAATCCATTTATCATCTCTGTCATGAGCACAAAGATGACTGGGAAGATAAGTAATAATAGCAGGCAAACTGATCTACCTCAAATTCTCTAAAATTACTAAATGCAGTGTGCTCTTCTCCTGCATAAAGGATGATGGGGTGACAGACCAGTACATTAAATTGGGAAAGGCAGCTCAGTTACACAGGGGTAGCGAACTGATTCTACAGTACAACTTTCCCATAAGCCTATGCTATAATCAATTACATATTTGCTTAAGATCCAAATCACTGTTAATCAGATTGGATTACGATCTTTACCTCTATCCATCCAAGGGTTTAAGGGGAAAAAACGAAATATCCATTTGAAAAGACATACCAAAACCTTTTCTATACTTTTTAATTTCAAATTTTTTGCATTGCGTGAATTAAAATAAAACTGAGTAAGATTGCAATTCAAGGACACAGCATTCTGAATTTTCCCTCCTCCATAGCCTCTCTGTTCTAAAACAATTCAAAAGAAAACAGCATATTAGCCCAAAGTCACTGAGCACTTTTACATGTGCTATCGATAAAAAGCCATCGCTCAAAATGTAACTTAATTTTCCATGTCCTATTGATTCTTTCTGAAAAGAAACTATCATTTATATTTGAGAATATTTGTTACTGCCAGTACCCTGTTGTGATGAAACATAAGCAACAAAAATATAAAAGAGGCAAAGGGAGGTAGAGTTGCAGCTTAGAGTGAGAAATAAGGCCTTTCATATTAAACAGGATCCTGGTGTTGAGAGCAGTTAAGCAGAGAATGGAAAGAGGCAGATGCAAACTTAGGGTGTTTTTCTCTTATTACTTTTGAAGTGAGATGAACATCAGACATTCTCCTATGGCACCAACAGCATAGAAGGATGCTTCTAGGCTAAAAACAAAAATTAATTTAATCATGCCCGACTAGAATTTTTCAATCTATTGCTCTGGTCCAGTCAGGAAATAGATAAGGCGTAAGTGAGCATAAATGTCTTTTGTAATAACTGCTAAGTAGCTATTTTGATACCACTCTTTAATTTCTAATTAGGTCACAGGAATAAAGGCATAAAGGCATACTATGGCAACCATGAACAGGCACCTCTCAGATCTCTTACTTAGAAGCATAATTGGCAACAGCCCGGGCTGCTGCATTCTGAAATCCCTCACTGAGTCTGTGATGGGGCCACACTTCAGCCACTGACTGAACCCATTCCTGCAAATCCACTGCTGGGAGACTTTGGCCAGAGGACTCCCTGTCGGCCTAGCTGAAACTCTTAAAAACTGGACTGCAGACTAATACCTTCCTTCTTCCTTCCTTCTATCTTTCCTTCCTTCCCTGTCACCATCAGGAGGGTCAGACCTGCACCAGAGTGTGGAAGTCCCTCAGGCCCCTCTGGCTATCTCAAACATTCCCTCATGGCACTTTCCTCAGTCAGTCTCTTCTCATCTAGTCCTACTCCAGCGCCTGCTGCTCAGACAACTGTGCTCGACACCTGTAGTCTCCACAAAATAAAACTGGGACAGATGTATTTTTTGCAAACAAGCACATTTTATTTTTTATTTTTTTTTAATTTTTTAAATGTTTGTTTTATTTCTGAGAGAGAGACACACAGAGCGTGAGTGGGGGAGGGCAGAGAGAGAGGGAGATACAGAATCTGAAGCAGGCTCCAGGCTCTGAGTTGTCAGCACAGAGCCCGATGTGGGGCTCGAACCCACAAACTGTGAGATCATGACCTGAGCAGAAGTCAGAGGCTTAATCGACTGAGCCACCTAGGCGCCCCAAAAGAACATTTTAAAGTCACCGGATAAATACATAAAGCAAGCAAGAGAATCTTCTTTTTTGCTTGTATTTATGCCCTAATTTATGTTCGGTAAATTCTGATTTCTGTTTATTCAGCTTTCATTCAAGTTCAACACCATTGTACCAATCCCCCTGATCTCTGATACACAGGCATCTTGCCTATTAACACTCAAAAAAGCATGTTCAGTTTATTTTAAAATTTCAATAAAAGAACAAGTTTCTCCCAGTGCTGAGGCAAATATGACTACCAAAAAGAAGTTCTTTCTTGGGGAGCCTGGGTGGCTCAGTCAGGTTGAGCATCCAACTCTTGGTTTCAGCATAGGTGATGATCTCACAGTTCATGGGTTTGAGCCCTATGTTGGGTTCCACTCAGGCAGTGTGAAGTCTACTTGGGATTCTCTCTCTCCCTCTCTTTCTGCCCCTCCCTCATGTTCTCTCTCTGTCAAAATAAATAAAAATTAACTTTTTAAAAAAAGTTCTTTCTTTCTTTCTTTCCTTTGTTTAGAGGTAGGGAAGCAGTCTGTGGTAGAGAATGCTAGCTAATCACCAAGCCCCTTGCCTCTCCTTTTGGACACATGGCCACCAGCCCACATTTCTCAGGTGCTGTCTTGTGGGACTAGGTGCAGCCATGTGCCTGAGTTCTAGCCAGTGAAATGCAAATAGAAATGAAGGGCACCATTTCTGCCCCTGGCCCATAAAAACGTGCCTATGTGAATCTCCATGTTCTTTATCTTTTCATATATCACTGCCTACAAGCACAGCTCACCCAGAAAACACATGCTGAAGATGAAAAAGTGATAAGCCCAAAGGAGTCTGGATCCCCGAACTACCAAGTGCCTAAAAAGCTGCCTTGACCAGGAACACCTGGACTATTATGTAAACAAAAAAAAATAAACGTATTGTTTTAAGCCCTTAAGATTTGGTGCTGACCTTGTTACAAACGCAAGAATTACCTTAAGGAACTTAAGTTTTATATCAAAGTACGCCTCATGGGATTCATAGTGATGAGTGCTCCTGCAAGGCAGTGATGCCACGGAGGAGGTGGCAGACTGCTCCAAAGGCAGTCTTCAATAGTTGCTTCTGTCATTCTTCCCCTCAAGAAGTGGTTTATCCTCCCCCCTCCCCCATACCTTCTTGAATCTGGATGGTCCTGTGACTTATTTTGACCAATGGAATCCAGTGAGAACCTTGAGCAGTCCCCAAAGTAGCCCCCAAAAGCCCAGCCAGCCTTTAGTTTGTTTCATAAAACCCAGTGGCCACTCTGTAATAAAGTCCAGGTGTCCTGCTGCAGACAGAGGCCATTTGGAGATGCCCTCTCCAAGATGAGATACTATAAGAAGAAAGAAGACATGGGGAAAGACTCAATGACCATGGTTGACAGGTGAGACAGTTAACTTTCTCACAACCCAGCCCACGCACCAGCAAAACGCAGCCATGTGGGTGACCCGGCTAATACCATGTGGAGCAGAAAACCTGTCCAGTCAACTCACAGGTGCATGACAGATAATAAATAACTTATCGTTATCAGCCATTAAGTATCTGGGGTGCGGGGAGCTAGGAGAGCTGTTCTTACACAGGAAAAGATAAATGATACATTGGAATTTTAAAAAAGGAAAGAAAGAGTCTGGAGTAGGAAATAGCCTGAGAAGTAATGGTTTCCTTATTTTGCTTTTGGCTGTGGAATTCCAAATTAGAAATAATTATATCCTTTCACCCTTTTAAAATAGTACTGTGTTCTCCTGTGAAATAAATGCCAAATAGACATCTTTACCTAGTAGCAAATATACCCTGATTTTTTAAAGTTTATTTATTCATTTTGAGAGATAGAGAGAGAGAGAGAGCACACGCAGGGGAAGGGCAGAGATAGGGAGGGAATGAGAGAGAATCCACACACATAGCCCGATGCAGAGCTCAAACCCATGAATCAAACCTTGAGATCATGACCTGAGCCAAAACCAAGAGGAGACACTCAACCAGTCAACAGAGCCACCCAGGCACCCAAAATATGCCCTAGTCTTGGCATAAACCAAATACAAACAAAAACATGCAACATTCTTACTATTTTTAAAAATGTTTATTCATTTTTGAGATTGAGAGACAGAGCATGAGTGGTGGGCGGGCAGAGAGAGAATCTGAAGCAGGCTCAAGGCTGAGCTGTCCATGTAGAACTCAACACGGGGCTGAAACTTGTGAACTACGAGATCATGACCTGAGCATAAGTCCAGGCATCCCTACATTCTTATTATTTTTAAAATTAAAACATGAATAATATATTTACACGCCCCCCAAGAGGTCAATTTATACAGAAGGAGAGTGAAAAGTGAAAACTTCCCTTTCATTCTTCTTTCATGAGTCCAATTCTACTCCCCTCCCAAAGGCAACTACTGAGGACATTTCAGCTTTATATGTTCTAGTCCTCCAGGTTTTTCTATCCAATCTGAGTGTTTGTGCAGGTGTGCCATTTCAATGTTTGAATACGATTGGTGTCAGACTGTATTTGTTATTTTGCAATCCATATTAATTCATTTTTGAGGGAACAAATATTCTGTAACTGACTCTATCAAGGGATTTCATTTTTACATATGTGTTTTCTTTTTGTTAAGTTCAAATTTAGAAGATTTCTCCTCTAGCAACAAGAATGTGTCACCAACTACTTCCCTCCTTTGATTTCAACATACTATATGACAACAAGAGTTTCTGAAAGGCAGACTATTTTTCCCATAGAGCAGTTTCTCATGTCTTTGATTCTGAGGCATTTTCATTACGTGAATACTTATTTTTCACATTTCTGTTTTAACTACAGTTGATCCTTGAACATAGGGGTTGGGAGACTAACCCCCTGTGCAGTCAAAATTAAGTGTATGACTTTTGACTCCCCCAAAACTTAACTACTAACAGCCTACTGTTGACCAGAAGCATTACTAATCCCATTAACTATCAATTATTACATATTTTGTATTACATATGTATTATATAAGTATTATAAGGTAAACTAGAAAAAATGTTAAGAAAATCACAAGGGAAAGAAAATACATTTATAATACTGTACTAATTTATGGGGAAAAAAGCTGCATCTAAATGGGACCAGCACAGAGCAAACCCTACAGTGTTCAAGGTCAACTGTTTCCAATAGCCTTTAATTAAGAGAAAATGATGATGAAAGGGTAAACCTCCAATGTCCGCAGTCCTCAACAGCTTATTGGTAACAAAAATTGTGAGAGTACTAATAAACTCTACTGCCTCAAAATTGTATCATTTATCTGAGCTTGGAAAGAAGAGAATTAGAAAGACATGACAATGTATAGAAAATTTTTTCCTTAGAAATTTCTTTGTGCTCTGTATTCTTGAATAATGTGTGTGCTCAGATTTTTTGAGTTGACTTTGGGAAAACTAGTAACTTAATTCTATAGAGAGAATTCTTGGGTTAAAATTACCAGATTTCTTGAATGTCTGGCCTCCATAAGAAATGATAGTCTTGGTTCTTTAATCCTGGAAGAAAATGCACTTCCTTCTTTGTAGATGAATACAATGCCTAAAGGCACTTCCAGAGCATACCATCTTAAGAAGGAAAAATGACTCTCCTTTTAAACAATAATTCACATTAGATTCTATTATTAACAGAATATGAAGCAGGACACCTTTGCATCTGGTATCAACAAACTGTTATCTTCTTTCAACCAACAACATAGAATTATCTCCATTTGTGAGAAAATTCCACGGAGTTGGCTGCTTCTCAGCATCAGGCAATAGCCCGATAGAGGCAATTTTCATTTCATTTCATGAGAGAAATGTGCTTATACTATGTTTCTTCAACTGTTGGTTTATATCCTCTTCAGGTTTGTGACAGTGTCAAGAAAGCACTAGATAATAATAATAGCTGTGGCAGATTGTGTCTTCTAAAGATGGCCTAGATAATATCTCCTAACCCACCTAATTCTTTTACAATGCAACTGTATCTACTGAAAGGTAAAATTTATAACCGTTCCCTTTGAAAGCCAGCCGGGCTTTTATGACAAGTTCAACAAATAGAGTACAGTGGGAGTGATGCTACCTGACTTCGAGACCAGGTAATAAAGGACAATTTAGTTTCTACCTTGCTGCTGAATAATCACACTTGGAGCCCTGAGTCTCTATGCTTGTAAGCTAACTGCCCTGAAGCAGCCATGCTGTGAGGAAGCCCAAAATAGCCCACATGTGAAAACAAAAGGGCGAACTCATGACTTCTTGAAAAGAAATGTCCAGTCGACTCCCAGTTTACTCCAGCCCCTATTGTTCCGGCTACAATCCCTCAAACCAGAACAATCAACCAAAACCTTCCCAAATTCATGACCTACCGAAACTATGAGAGAAAGTGATATGGGGGTGGTTGTTCTAAGTCACTAGGTTTCGCAGTGCCTTGTTAACAGCAATAGCTAAAGGTTAATATTTATTGAGCTGTAATAATATTGAGCACACATTTTATTTAATTTATCTAGCATATAATATTTATGTGGCAGGTAGTGCTTAAAGAAAATTTAATGGGTTAATTCACTTAATCCTTTCCAAAACACATGTGGTAAGAATATTTATTCTATTTTGAGATAGGAAACTGAGGCAAAGAGTGATTTTGTAACTTTCTCATCACAGTGGTAGGTGGCAAAAATGGGATTTAACCCTGAGAGTCTAACTCCTGAGCTAATATCTGTTTTGTTATTTTATTTATTTTGTTATGTATGCTATAATAAGTATATATTTATTATATGCATGCTACATATTCAATATATTTATTTATAGAATAAATATATTTAATATATGAGATCATATAATATACATTCTAATAAAATATAAATACATTTTAGTATAATTATAAATTATAAATATAAATTATAAATAATTATAAATACTAATATATATTAGTATAATAAATACATTTAGTATAATTACATGTGATTATATATCAATATGTATATCGATATATACGTATGTATATCAATATACATACAAAACATATATGTATCCATATACATATATATGTATACCATGTAGATACATACATTGACACATATATCAATGTATATCATATGTATACCAATATACATACATATATCTATCAACTACAGTTATTTTATTGGATAGATCAAAAATATTCAATACTTTTTAAGATAACACACAAGACATCAGAGAAATATCTGCTCAAAGCTATTCATTCAGAATTTCTTATCAAAGCATTTCCTAAAAACATGTTTTCATTTTGTTTTGCTTTGTCATCATGAAGTAAGCTTTTTACTGAGGAACATTATAAGAAATTTTGATATGAAAAATGTTTCCACATAATCAGTTAGAAGCAGTATTGTAGACAGGTCTATCATTGCATGAGTAAACACCTGTTAAAAATTACTGTAAGGCATAGAATATTCAGACATGGAAATATCATTGTACCTTTCGGAGGCACTTTTTTTTTTGCAATGAATTTACTTGTCTGGTTTCTCCTACTTCAAGATTTAAGATACTATTTTTAATACTCAGGTGTGATCCCAAAGCATTAAAGCATAATAATACCTAGAGGGGTTATTTCTCTTGGGAATTTACATTAAAAAAGCATTAATTGAGAAGTATTTATTTTGTATTGAGGACAACAGAGTTTGATGTATGAAGTATTTCCAACAAATTCTCAAGAATATGCGGCAGGACTCAAATCTTCCGTCCGCCATTACTACAGTTAGTGATAAACCTTAACCTCTATGGCTAGCATAGTCCCATCTGATTCCTCTTGGATGTGGCTTTGTTTTATGACAGGCCCACATTTAGCATTTGTGGAGTCCAAAGTAAGCATACAAATGAAGGGCTGTGTACCATGTATCTAAATATTTAAAAATTATAACTTATGCTACACCCACAGACTGGCCTGCATTCCCACCAAGTGGCCCTATTCATGAGAAGTCTTCAGGGGGACCCAGGACCTATCGAGCTGTATTTTCCCTTGGCCCAACACTACTGCATGTGAGTGTGAGAAGCAACACAGCTCCACTGGTCAGGGCAAGGTAGATACTTGCCTACCACTTACATTTGCTTACGAAATTTAAGGAAATTCTCTGTTGTTAGGCAGTATTTGGTGGTTTTACGCATCTGCAAATTCTTTGTATTTCCCTTAGTTTGTTCAGGCTAGTACAATAGAATACTATTTACTGAGTGGCTTATAAACAATAGAAATTTATTTCTCACAGTTCTAAAGTCTGGAAAATCCAAGATCAAGGTGTCAGCATGTTCAGTGTGTAGTGACAGCTGGCTTCTTGATTCATAGGCGGCGTCTTTTCGCTGTGTCCTCACACTGTAGAAGGGTGAGGGAACTCTCTGACATCTCTTTAAAAAGAGTGTTAATCCATTCATGAAGGCCCCACCCTTTAAAACACCTCCTGAAGGAGCCATCTCCAAAAACCATTGCACTGGGGTTAAGATCTCAACATAAGAGTTTGGAGAGATCACAAACATTCAATCCATAATATTTCCATCAAAAGGTGAAGTCTAATTCCTCTCCTCTTGATTATGGTTCAGTCACAGTGACACGGTTCTAATAAAAAACAATGTCACACAAGTGACTCCGTGGACTTCTAAGACTAGTTTAGAAGGAAAGGTGATATAACTCCCTTCCAGATGGAGACCTGCCCCCTAACCTCGCGCATGCGTGTGTGTTTGTCTACTGACTCTCCAAAGTCATAGAGACAGGGATGTCATGTGCAGGTGTTCTGGGCAACAGTCCTAGCTGAGGTGTCAGCCAGCAGCCAGAACTCATCATGAGACATATTAGTGAAGGAGTCTAGATGATTAAAGCTCAACTGATGCTGAACGGAGGAGAAACAGGTTGTTTCCACCAAGCTAACTCAGCCCAAATTGCAGAATTATGAACAAAGCAGTTACTTTTGTTTTAAGCCACTGAGCTTTGGGGTGGTTATACAGAAATAAAGAGCCAGAATACAGTGTTCAATACCAGTTTTTCTAATAGCCATGTTACATTGTGAAATGTCCTAGATTTCTAAGTTGGAAGATCTAAGAATTTGAACCGAAGCCCCATCATTTATTACTGTGTGGATGCAAATCACTTACTACTAGCACCTCTCTCCTCACTGAATGCTGGGATAGTAACCCTGTCTCAGAGACACCAAGAGTTTCAAGAAGAAAATGCATACAGAAGCATGACACAGGGCACTGCACATTTCAAAGATGTTCCTTGAATCCGGATCTGACATTTCCAGATATTTATTCACTCTTGCTTCTCTGTCCCTATTGCTTTTCCACAAGCAGAGAGAACTGTGAAAGGTATGCCTGTTACATCTGCATTTAAACATGTGAACAACCTGTAGTAAGAAATTAACACGAGAACTTTCTTCGTCAAACACCATTACCACTGAGCCGCTGTAGCCATTTCTAAGAAGAAACTCAAGAAATTGGCAGACTTTAATTTTTGAAGTCATGAAAGACCCCAGAAAGAGAAACGCTGTGTGTTCTATTGGGAGCTTCTGCTCTGAGTCATCTTCTGGTAAACCTCACTGAAATGAGTGCTTGAGGAGGCAAAGTACTCCCCACGAATGCCCGATACAGCTCCACTTTGTCCTCTGCTTCTGCTATGACATTAAAATACTCTGCACCCTAAACAAGTGCTCCCAAACAGAATGGGACTTAAAAGGCTGACTTTTCTAGAAGCTAAATGCCAGAGATATGAAGTCTTTTATTTTTTAATTTTCTCTTAATGTTCTCTAAATGGCATCAGAAGATGGATTTCAAAGAAGTATAATATATTTAAGATTTCACTTACCAAACAAATGCAGTAAAATGTGATATCAAACATCTGCGATTTTCCATCACATACCCAGCAAAGAAGCACAAAACCGTTTTAGTAAAGCGCATAATTTGACATCCTTGCCATCAAAAGCAATTTTAAACACATAATTCAAAATGCCCATTGACAGCAGGTCTCTCTTGCTGGGTATTAATCTGCCAGGATGAATATGGAAACATCAATGTCTCTCAATTAGAATCATAAACCTTAAAAATGAGAAATAAAATCATGGTGGCATGAACAGGGCGCAGGTGGGTAATTGACAAGCCTGCATAATGTGGAAAAATCACAGGTTAGAGGAAAAGTCATAACAATAATATAAAGCTTTGGGTTTGTACAGCCACTTCCCCCAAAGAATCAAAGCCCTCTACATACACTATCCCATTAATCCCCTTGCTACCTGCTGCAGGGCAGTGTTAGGGCAGATGCCTGTTGGTGGTGATTCTGTGGCCATCGGCAGCCTGGGTGGCAGCCTTTTGTGAACCCTATTACTTCCCTTCTCTTTTCAGTAATAAAGTGTGAGATTTGCCTTAGAGTCACAGCTGGAGATGTAACGCGGCATCAGTTCTTAAACCAATTTGCCCCTTTCTCCAACTTGTCACACTACACAGATAACTATCTAAAATATTTTTATCTACAGGTACATTATTAATGGGCTGTAACTGTGTCTCTGAAACAGAGTTCAAAGACATCAAAAACATCTGTAACTATTAATTAGTCTTGCTTAACTACACGAGATTATTTCAGAAAGCAGGTTAGCTGTGGGACTCATTTGTTGCTCAACACCCCAGACATTTCAGACATTTAATTTTTTTAATCATTTTCCTTCACCTCCTGTTAGAAAGATTATATGTAGTGCATGCAGGTGTAGATTCATGAAAAAGAATAAGCAAAAAATACTATTGTGCTACCATGCATACTAACTTTTCTCGAAATCAGATTATCAAAATCCTATTTCACATCCCTGTAATCATTGTGTTTCAGAAAAAAATATAAACGTTTATGAAATACAACTATTTTTCAAATGCCACCCATTCATATTCTATCAATCAAAATTGTCAAATCACAACTCACCTTCTTTGAGGAGAAAAAAATTTCACTAGTTCAAAACACTATTTCTATGCTATACAACCCTTTATGTATGCTTATAATTTTACTACATTGGAAGATTTTATTGTGTGAATATTTCTTTGATAATCCATCCAAGGATTATATCTGCCACCTCGAATTATCTTCGAAAATAAAAATTTTAAACTATGTCTGTACTGAATTTTTAAATCAATGACTTAACTTCTAAAATATAATTAGTTAGGAAGAAGCATAACCAATTTTTTTAATTACCTGGGAAGATTGCTCTTGATCTTCAAATACATAGCTAAAGGAAAAGAGCCACACGAATTTTCAGATTGTGTCTGCGTGGAACTACTACCTTGAATTTTCATATAAAATAAAATAATCGGTATCCACCTGGGCTATAACAACACCCGCATTTTCAAAAGAAATGTCATTTTCAGAAGTGGATCCTCCATAACCTCAGATCGCAGGAAGTAATTTTAAATGGCGACCTTTCTCATCAAAGGTCTTTTATAACCACACTATATTTCCAGGGAATGTTTACTATTATGAATCAACATTTTGAGATATTTGGAATATGTCTCTCAAGTCGCATTGGTTATCATTACTTCCAAAAGACCATTATTGGCCCCCCATTTCTTATGGTTGCCAGATACCATAAGCTGTTTTCAGAATGGTAATTTCCAGAATTCCATAGATCCTTTACTTCAGCTTAAGTAACTCCAACATTCTCTTTATAATTTTGTTCTGGTCATATATTGTTGCTTAACTACCTACTCCAAACCTCAATGAAATTTTTTTAAAGCACTCATTTTATTATTCTCACAAATTCTGAGTCTCAGAATTCAGATAAGGCATAAAAGGCATGGTTTGTCTCTGGTCTCTTATGTTTAAAGGCTCTGCTGAGAAGTCTCACACAGCTAGAGGGCAACTCAAGTGGATGAGGAATGAAATCCCAGAGTTTGGGCTGAGATGTCTGACTGAGCCTTGTTGACCAGAATCTCGATACATGGCCTCTCCATGTGGTTCAGACTTTCACACTGTCTGGTGGCTTCAGGGCAGCCAAACTGCTTACTTTGGTAAGTTCACAGCCTTCAGATTAAGTGTTCCAGACAAGGCAGAAGGTGTATGGCCTTTTACAACTCACTCTTAGAAGTTAGTATATATTCCACTATACTCTATGGGCTGAAACAGTCACAAACCTACTCAGACCCAAGGGGCGGGAACACAGACTCTAACCTTAATGAAAATACTATCAAAGAATTTGAAGCAGTATTTTAAAACTTCCACATACCCATTAAGCTCAAGGGGAATATTTACATTTAAGAAATAAAGACTAAGAACAAACTGAGGGGTGAGGGGGGTGTAGGAGGGGGGAGGGTGGGTGACGGGCACAGAGGAGGGCACCTGTTGGGATGAGCACTGGGTGTTATATGGAAACCAATTTGACATTAAATTATTTTTAAAAAAAGAAATAAAACATTTTTAATACAAAGCAAAAGAAAAAAAGAAATGGTTCCAAAGTTTAAGACAAAAGTTTGAAAAAATCATTAATCAAATTCAAATGTGCTATTTTGCAGAGAAAGAGCTCTTGACTGAAGGAAAATCTTTTGCAACATATTTGTTTTCTTCTTGTAATCTGAACTAGGCTGTATGCATTTCTCTCAAATCCAATCCCAGTATTCTTACTTAGTACTCTATGGAAGAGGACTTTCCTTGTTAATGATAAGAATAACCCATCTTTGTGTCACTTAGAAGCTCTACAAAAAGTACAGAGACACACCATTCCGAGGAGAATATTTTTCTACCACAGTCACTGTGAACATCCTGAAAAATAAATCCTCTAAGTAAAATAACTTGTCTATATACATTTAAAAGGCTCATTGCCTACAGTGAAACATATTAGTGAGAAAGAGTCTCTCCATACCCTACATCCTGTTAGTACCCCCCAATCACTCGTACAGAATAAAATAGAATTGAAAATGCATTCAATCAGGTAAAGAAAGAATGAAAACTGTGAGAGACAGCTCTCCTCAAACATGGCAAAAGCATATAGAAGTCAGCACATTTCTCAAGGTCAAAATGAGGAGTGGAGAAATTTCTTCTGTAAAGAGAGATAGGAATTTCACTGCTGGAAAGAACCATAATGAAAATTACATGGGAAAGTTGTAAATCATTCCAAGAGTGATAGGCCACAGTGCAAAATAAGAAGTTTACACATTAATTAAAAAGATCTGGGGAGAGACTGAGGGAAGACGATTGCAAGGGATAGATACTGATGTCATCTTCCACAATCCTTGGGGTAGCACGTGTAGGGCAGATTGGCAGGTCCATTACTAAGGGGCTTCTGGGGTAAAAATCACCAAGGATGGTCCTGGGGCTGACTGCACCAAGCCAGGGAGCTTATAAAATAGAGAATTACTTCTTTATCACAAAAATAGAAGCTCGAACTGCTAGTACATGTGCATTTGAATTTCTAACACTAGGAAGAAATGTTATCCTTGAATCTGGCAATTATGGAGGTAAGAAAATGGCATCGAAAATTCCACATGATGATGAACTAAGAAATGATATTTCTGAGATGAGGATGATTAAGAAATCTACTTAAAGGTGGGAGGATATGGTGTATGTAATTCTAAGAGTGTGAAATGTACACATAGACACACAATTTTGAAGCTCCATTTTCACTGCAGTGTTGCAAACACATGCTTCAGACTAACAGGAAAGGAAAATTTTAATTATTCTCTTACAAAAGGTCCATGACTTTTATGGTGTGTGTGTGTGTGCACGCGCGCATGTGTGTAAGGTAAGTAATAAGTAATTTTTTAAATGAATGCCTTAGAAAACATACTTTTTTACAAAACTATTTCATCAGTTGTTAAATAGGTAAAGAGATAAATAAAGTAAATAAGTAAGTATATAAATGAATGAATGAATGAATGAATGAATGAATAAATAAATAAATAAATAAATAAATAAATAAACAAACAAACAAACAAACTGAGGCTTCATGGGCAGCTTTCATGGTTAGGCTTCAGCCCCACCATCAGAAGCCATGTTGGGTAGAGTGAGAATCTCTCAAGAGACATTTGTTCCATTTGAAAATTTCCCAATCGAAAAATAAAGAACTTTGATGAAACTAGAATTGAAATGAGGTAATTAATGATCCACAATTAAACTAGTTGCCATAGAAATCAATAAATAAAAAAACAGATTTTAAAATTTTTAATTTTCTTCTAAAAGCTCAAAGAATCAGAATCAAAATCTCTAAAGCCTGAATTCATTATGGAGCCATTGATCAAGCTTGTAAATGACAAACCAAGTATTTTTCTAGGGAAAAAAAATCATATTATTTCACAACTTTGCTTCATATACTTTCTTGCAGAGTCCCTTGGCTAGAAGAATCGACAACAAGTATAGGAAATGAATTAAACACCAAGGATATAGTACAGGAGACTAATCTGCCAACCACCTGCCCCACCCCCAACAGCTATACCTATTCATGCATGACAGCTTGTTGGATGATAAAAAATAGAGTGGGGGGAGATGTCTTGATGATAAAAATTGAGTCAAATGGACTAAATTAAATACTTATTTGAATGCCAAATACTATTTATAATGAGCCAGCTTTTAACAAAGAAACACTTTTTTTTTTTATTTTTTTAACGTTTATTTATTTTTAAGACATAGAGACAGAGCATGAGCAGGGGAAGGGCAGAGAGAGAGGGAGACACAGAATCCGAAGCAGGCTCCAGGTTCTGAGCTGTCAGCACAGAGCCCAACGCGGGGCTTGAACTCACAGACCGCGAGATCATGACCTGAGCCGAAGTCGGCTGCTTAACCGACTGAGCCACCCAGGCGCCCCAAAGAAACACTTTTGAGGGGCGGAATACTAAAATAATCTCTTCGAATTATGCTATTCCAAGACATTATATTTTTTTAATGGCTATCTTGTCAAAATTCCTAACAAGATTAATCATTTAATCCTACCTTCACAGTTTCTCATTTCCAGGGTGCCCACTGCAGTAAGAGCCATGGGGGGGGGGGCGTCAAAGAAATATATCCCAAGGGATGAGGTAGGCCATCACATCCTCCTTGATAGGTCAAAGAGGAAGACTAGACAGTTGACTCTATAAGGCTGGAGAATAAACTGTTGGTTCTATATTTTTGTTGTTGTTGTTGTTATTTTTACCAATTTGTGAAAGGAAAACTGGAAGTAAAACCTAAGTAATCAAATTCTAGAACTTGATTCCACTGTCTTTTATGACTCTTCTTAATCATAGGGATATTCCAGGTTCCCCTATAATCCATTAAACTGAATGTTCTTTGTTATCCCACATCTGAAGGCGCTAGGAAGAAGGGTTGGTAGCAAGTATCAGGTTCCTCTGAAGCTTCTGGTCCATCTACTCCATGGCAGCTTCTGACTCCAAATTTTTAATGACTTCCAACTCACTCATAACTTCAAGATAAATACCTTTTTTACTTCAAACTTAACCAATGCTTCCCATGCCGTAATTCCTTCAAGTTCTTCTAGGTCATGAGAACTGTCATTGCTTCTCTCCTTTTCATAGTCCGTATTGACCATATGAACTAATCTGTCCCCAGTATCCTTCATTGTCTTCTGCCCATCACCTTCTGAGAAACAGCCCAGATGAAGCCCAACACCAGCTAAATTCCTCCAGTCCTCCAGTTCTAATCTTGTTTTTTTTTTTAATTTAAATCCAAGTGAGATAATATATAGTGTGTTAAGTATTTCAGGCATAGCATTTAGTGATTAATCACTTACATATAACACCCAGTGTTCATCCCAACAAGTGCCTTCCCTAATGCCCATTGTCCATTTAGCCCATCCCACCACCCAACACCCTGCCAGCAACCCTCAGTTTGTTCTCTGTATTTAAGAGTCTCTTATGGTTTGCCTCCCTCTCTGTTCTTATCTTATTTTTCCTTCCCTTCCCCATGTTCAACTGTTTTGTTTCTTAAATTCCACATATGAGTTTAATTATATGATATTTGTCTCTCTCTGACTGACTTATTTTGTTTAGCATAATATACACTAGTTCAATCCATGTTGTTGCAAATTGCAAGATTTCATTCTTTTTGATCACTGATTAGTATTCCATTGTGTATATGTACCACATCTTCTTTATCCATTCATTGGTCGATGGACGTTTGGGTTCTTGCCATACTTTGGCTGTTGTGGATAGTCCTTCGGCTCCAAACTTGGTGGTGCTGTACTAGATATTCAGAGTAGCATGTCAAATGCCACCTTGCTGAATTCCCATTCTACAACTTCAGCTGGGACATAAGGGCCAACAACCAGTTCTACCACACATCCCTTGGTCAGTTTCCATTCCCATCCCTCTAAATTACCACTACAGCTCTGCTGACTTTCTCAACATCCTTGCTCAGCCACAGCAATCTGCCTTAAGGAAACCGGAGCAATTATGTATGGCTGGGCAATATTTCTGGAATGGCGGAGTGAGGAGCTCAGCAAATCTTTCTCCAAAAATCAATGAAAAAATTGGATAAAATTGTCAAAAACAAAAATTTAAAGATTCTGAAAATAGAACAAAGGCATAAAGCATTGTGAGGAGGAGCTATGTAAGAGAAATCACTAAAGTAGTTAAGACAAACACTTTTCTGTGGTATTTTAGCCTGGGGTTGCTACCATTCCTCCCTTGCCATCCATGTATGTAATAGATGCATGCCATGAAAACCAGCAGCCTCTCAACCAGGAGAGGTAAGGGCCAACATTTGGCAGAACACAGAAAAATCCTCATACTCCTGGGCATTGATAGGCACAATAGCAATTTTAGTGACAAATAAGAAAGCCCAAAGTCAGTTCACCTGAGATTGTGATCCCAGTTGGGACAAAAAAACAGGGAACCAGAATAGGTATAATTTTAGATAGCAAGAGTAACCTTTGGTGGGCTCCCGCATATTTCTGGGGGGTCTGGAAGATGGTGTGCATGTGCAAGGTTGCACACATTCTCAGGAGAGAATGGAGAAGGCAGATATCTCCTTATCCCTGGATGAATGTGAGGACTGGGCTAGCAGAAAGCTAAAGCCAGGAACAACTAGTAAACTATCTGAAACTCAAGTATGTCCCCCAACTCATGCACAGATCCATAAACAAAGGCAGAAGCCAGATTAGTAAAACTTGTAATTATTGAGGGAACACTTAGCAATTCTTCAATTCAATTCAATTATGTCAGCAATTCTGACATAAGAGCAACTCCCATGAACTCAAGTCAAACATAAAAGTAACCAACCAAGAAGCAAACAAACTCAAATGACAACAGAGAAGATTCAAATTCACATTTGCTGTATTATCTAAAATGTCAGAGATACAAGCAAGGATTCTAAAGTAAACTGAAGTATCTGACACCTACAGCTCTGCCAAACATTAAATACAGCCTAACTCCTAGCCAGATAAACATAAAACATCACATTAATACATCATGCTTGGATTTCAACAGAAAATTACAAGGCATACTAAAAAGCAAGGAAAAAGCAGTATGACGACACAAAGGAAATATCAGAAACTAACTCAGATATGGCAGAGATTTTTAAATTATCAAATAAAAAAACTTAAAATAACTATGATTATTATAAGAGCTCTAGTGGGAAAAATGGACCACATTCGAAAACATATGGGTTATATAAACAGAAATGAAAACTGTAAGAAAAAACCCAAAGGAAATGCTAGAAACTTAAAACACAGTGAAATGACCAATGTCTTTGAAAGGCTCATCAAAGATTGAACACGGCTGATGAAAAAAAAATCTGTTAATTTGAAGATAGGTCACTTAGGGGTTCCCAAACTGAAATGTAAGAAAAAAATGAAACACACACACACACACACACATGCACACACTATCCAAGAACCGTGGGACAAATTGGAAAAAAGGTATTCTACCTATGTAATAAGAATACCAGAAGTAGAAGAAACACAGAAAAGAGAAGAAAAAGCATTTGAATAATGGCTGCAATATATCCAAAATTAAGGACAGACATCAAACCATAGATCCAGGAAACTCAAAGGGCACCCAGCAAGATAAATACAGTGGGGGGGGAGGGGGAGAACTGTACCAAGATATATCATATTCAAAAACAGGGGCAGTAACAGGGGCTGCTGGGTGGCTCATTCAGTTGGCTCAGATCATGATCTCACAGTCCTGAGCTTGAGCCCGGCAGCCAGCTCTGTGCTGATAATGTGGAGCCTGCTTGGATTTTTTCTCTCCCTCTCTCTCTGCCCCTCCCCTGCTGACTCTCTCTCTCTCTCTCTCTCTCTCTCTCTCTCTCTCTCTCTCTCCCCCCCTCTCTCTCTCAAAATAAATAAATAAACTTTAAAAATGCAGATAACAAAAGAGAGAAAATCTTTAAAGAAGCCAAAGGGGGAAAACACTTCTATCAATAGAGAAAAAAGGTAAGAATTAATTGGACATCTCTTCAGATATCACACTAGCAAAAAGAGGATGTGCTGAAAATTTTAACATACCGACAAGAAAAAAATCATCATCTTACAATTTTGTATCCAGCCAAAAGATAATTCAAAAATGAAGGAGAAATAAAGACTTTATGAAAACAAAAACTGGGGGATTTGTCTTTAGTAGTTCTACATCACAAGAATCATTTTAAAAAAAAAAACTTCAAAAAAGGAAAATAATATATCAGAAACTCAGATCTATATAAAAGGGAGAATTAGAGGAAGAATAAATGAATTAAACATTTTATTTTCCTTACTCTTAATTGATCTAATAGGCAACAGTTCAAAATACTAGCAACGGTAATTGAGTGGTTACAGCTTAATTAGTGAAATGAATTATAGCAATGTTCTAAGGAATGGGAGGGAGGAATTGGAAACACTCTAAGATACCTGCATTACTCATAGGATAGTATAGGTTTTTAAAAACTGAACTGTCAGCACAGAGTCTCACACAGGGCGTGAACTCAGGAACCGTGAGATCATGAGATCATAAGTCGAAGTGGGATGCTTAACCGATTGAGCCACACAAGCACCCCAAAAGAATAGTATCTGGTTTTTTGAAATTGGACTTAGACTAATTATAAATGCACTAAACTATCCAAAAAAAATTAGTAATTGGTATGCTAAGAGAGGAGAGAAAATGGAATAACATATAAACTGTTTGATTAAAACCAGACATGGCAGAAAAAGTAGGGAAGATAAAAAAGAACAAATAGAATAAATGGAAAACAGCTACAAATAAAACCAATTACAAAAAAAGAGACTAACAGTAGAATTTTAAAAAAGACACAACTACCTGTTATCTGTAAGAAACCTACTTTAAATATAATGATAAGATGAAAAGTCTCTCTGACTTTTAAAGATATACTATACTATAAGTATATACTATAAGTATGTACTATAGTATACTTATATACTAAGAGAAAGATAAAATATACTAACATTGATCAAAAGAATTCCAGAGTAATTACATTGTTTCAGAAAAAGTAGACTTCAAAAAGGGGAAATTATATATTTTAAAAAGGGTGTTATGTAATGGTAAAGAGGTCAATTCTTTAAGAATCACTAATGTATATATGCTTAACAAAAGAACATCAAAATATGTGAAGTAAAATTAGACAGAACTACAAGGAGAAAGAGATTAAGTCAACAATATTGTTGAGACTTCAACATATCTCAATCAATAATTGACAGAACCAACAGACAGAAAGTCAGTAAAAAATACAGTTGACTGAACAGCACCATCAGTCAACACAATTTAATTGACATTTATAGAATACTACACCCAACAATAGCAGAAAACACATTCTTCTCAACCTCATATGGAACATTCATCAAGATAGACTGCATTCCAGGCCATAAAGCATAATTTAATTTTTTTTCATTGACTATATTCTCTATGTTATACTTTCCATCACCATGACTTATTTTATAACTGGAAGTTTGTACCTCTTAACTCCTTTCACCTATTTTGTTTATCCTCCTACCCACCCCGCACCCTCTAGCAACGATCAGTTTCTTGTCTGTATTTAAGTCTGTTTTTTTGTTTATTCATTTTGGCTTTTTAGATTCCACATGTAAGTGAAATCATACGGTATTTGTCTTCCTCTGCATAATTTATTTCACTTGGTATAATACCCTCTAGGTCTATCCATGTTTTACAAATGGCAATATCTCATTTCTTTTTATGGTCAAGTAATATTCTTTATCCATTTATCTATCAGTGGATATTTGAGTTGCTTCATATTTTGGCCATTGTAAATAATGTTGCAATAAACATAAAAGTACATATATTTTTTTCAAATTAGGGTTTTTTTTTTCTATTAGTTTTTGTTTTCTTTGGATAAACACCCAGTAATGGAATTACTGGATCACAGATAGCTCTGTTTTTCATTTTTTGAGGAATCTCCATAGTGTTTTCCACAATGCTTGTACCAATGTACAGTCCTACGAAGAGTGCACATGGGTTCCTTTTTCTTCACGTCATTGCCACACTCGTTATTTCTTATCTTTTTGATACTTGCCCTTCAGACAGGTGTGAGATTGTATCTCATGGTTTTGCTTTACATTTCCCTGGTGATGAGTGGCATTGTGCACCTTTTCATATGTCTGTTGGTCATCTATATGTCTTCTTTGGACAAATGTCTATTCAGGTGCTCTGGCCAGTTTTAATCAGATTATTTGGGTTTTGGTGTTGAGGTTTCTAACTCTTTATGCATTTTGGAAACTAACCTCTTATCGGATATATCATTTACGAATATCTTCTCTCATTCACCAGGTTGCCTTTTTCTTTTATTAATGGTTTCCTTAACTGTGCAAAAGCTTTTTATTTTGGTATAGTCCCAATAGCTTATTTTTGCTTTTTTTTCCTTTGCCTAAGGAGACAGATCCATCAATATGTTGCCAAGGCTGATGTGCAGGAGATAACTGTCTATGTTTTCTTTTAGGACTTATATGATTTCAGATCTCACATTTAGGTTGTTAATCCTCTTTGAGTCTATTTTTATATATGGTCTATGACAGTGGCCTGGTTTCATTCTCTTGCATGCTCCTATCCAGTGTTCCCAACGCCATAGAAAAGACTGTCTTTTCTCCATTGTACTTTCTTGCCTCTTTGGTTATAGACTTAATTAAACATATAATTATGAGTTTACTTCTGGGTTCTCTATCTTGTTTCATTGATCTGTGTGTCTATTTTGTGCTGCTCCCATACTGTTTTGATCACTATAGCTGTGTAGTATATCTTGATTTCTGAATTGTGATACCTCCAGCCTGGTTCTTCTTTCTCAAGATTGCTTTGGTTATTCAAGTCTTTTGTGGTTTTATACAAATTTGAGGATGACTTGTTCTAATTCTGTGAGAAATGTTATTGGTATTTCGATAGGGATTGCGTTGAATCTGTAATTGCTTTGGATAGAATGAACATTTTAACAACATTAATTTCTTCCAATCTGTGAGCACAGTATGTCTTTCCATCTATTTATGTCATCTTCAATTTCTTTCATCAGTGTCTTACAGTTTTCTGAGTATAGTTCTTTCACCTTCTTGGCGAACACTTACATAAACAGCATCATCAATCGACTTGATTTAATTGACATTTGTAGACTACTTCCAGTAACAGCAGAATACATACTCATCTAAGGCTCACATGGACATTCACCAAGATGGACCACATTTTATGCCATAAAACACACGTAAAATTTTTTTAAAGAATCACAGAAATTATTATCTCGACCACAAAGGAATTGAACTAGAAGTCAGTAACAGAAAGTTATCTGGAAAAATCACAAAATAGTTAGAGACTAAAAAACACACTTTTAACACATCAGTCAAAAAAGAAGTCTGAAAAACACTTTTTAAAATAGTTTGAACACAATGAAGATGAAAATACAACTTATCCAAATTTGTAGAATGCAGTGAAAGCAATCTTAGGAGAAAATTATGGCAATAAATGCATACAGTAGAAAAGAAGAAATATATAAAATTAATAATTCAAGCTACAACCAGTTAGAGAAATAACAGCAACATAAACTTAAAGCAAACAGTTAAAATAATAAAAATGAGCACAGAGAGCAATAGAATTTAAAATCAGAAAATAATAAAGAAAATCAAAGAAATAAAAAAAACTTGTTCTTTGAAAAGATGAATAAAATTAGTAATTTTACTCAGGCAAACTAAGAAATAAAGAGAAAAGACACAAGTTACTAACATCAGAAATGACACAAGTACTAATATCATAAATATCATTATTTCCGATCCCATGGACATTAAAAGGATAATAAAAGAATAATTCTGAATAATTCTATGCTAACAAATGTAATAACTTAGATTAACTGGACCATTTCCTTAGAAGACACAAATTTACTGAAATGCACATAAATAGATATAGATAATTTGAAGAGCCTATATTTACTAAATAAATAGAGTCAATAATTAATAACCTTCCAAGAAAAGAAAGTACCAGGCCCACGTGGTTTCATTGGTGAACTGTATCACATGCAAGAAGAAATGATGCCAATTCTCTACAATCTCTTCCAAAAAATAAAGAGTGAACACTTCCTAATTCATATTTTAGCAAAAATCAGATAAATACATTACAAGAATGGAGTATTACAGACCAATATTTCTCACAAATATAGATATAAAAATACTTCAACAAATTATTAGCAAATCAAATCCAAAAATGTATAAAAAGAATTTAACACCATGACGAAGTATGCAAGACTGATTCAACTTTTGAAAATTAATTTGTGTAAATCATCATGCCAACAGGCCAAACAAGAAAAATTACATGATCATATTATTAAATACAGAAAAACTTTACAAAATCGCACACCAATTCATAACAATTCTCAGTAAACTATGAATAATAGGGATCTTCCTCTACTTGACAAAGAATATCTACAAAAAAAAAACAAAAAACTTACACCTAACCCCATACTTAATGGTGAGAAAATACTTTCCTCCTAACATAAGGAATAAAGCAAAGATGTCACCTCTTACCACTACTTTTCAACATCATACTGGAAGAACTAGCTAACACAATAAGAAGAGAAAATAAAATAAAAGGTTAAACCTAAACTTACCATATGATGCAGCAATTCAATCCAGGTAATTACCCAGGAGAAATAAGTATACATCCACATAAAGGAGTGTATTCAATGTTCCAGACATATTATTCAAAATAGCCCACACTTGGAAATGTTATAAATATCCATTATCTATAAAAAGCAAAATACAAAGAGATACATTCATGCAATAGAATACTAATGAGCAATAACGAAGTATCAATACATACTACACAACATGGATAACTTCAAGGAAACATTACTCTAAGTGCAAGAAGTCAGATACAAAAAGACTACTTATGCTACATCCAGAAAAAGGTAGATCCTAAAGCATATTAGTGGTTACCCATGGTCGGAGGTATAATGGGAATTGATTGCAAATAGGCATGACAGATATTTGGAAGGTAAGAGAAATATTCTAAAGCTGGATTCTGGAAATGTTTGCACAATCCCATAAACTTACTACAAATTACTAATTGTATCCTCAAAAATGGATGAATTTTATGGTATATAAATTATACTTCAATAAAGCTCTTACAGAATAAGGATGCAAATGATAATAATGTACGACCTGCTTGAATGCTGATGCATCATCCCACATAACCACAAAATGTGCTCATATTCATTCAATTCTTGCTTTCTTCCCTCCAAACATAAATGGTATGTTCCACCTCCTTGTTTATGGTCGTCTCCCACCTGTACCCATGACATATCTCCTTACACTCTATTTGATATTCCCCACTAGTTTTTTTTCCTTAATTCTCCTGTATATTCAACTTCTGTCTATTGGTACCCTTTGTATTAACTTATCAAGCTCATTTCTCCCTATAATTTAAGAAAAGTAAATAAATAAAATTCTCTTTCTCTTGAGCATGTCCTTAGTCTCTCTCCTCCCTGTATTCTTCTTGCTGCCTATATCCTTCTATCTTCCCTTCCTTCTTCAACTCATTGAAATCTGGTGTCTTCCCTCTAAACACAATTACTCAGGTGAACCTTCTCTCACAAAGGTCATTAATTACCTTGTACTTTTAATTCAGTGCGTGTCCGTTAATCCTAATCTTGTTGGACTTCTCTCGTGCACTTGTCCTTTCTTATCATTACCTGACGGAATTTCTCTATCTCCTGGATGCTAGATAGCGTATTTTGGTCCCTTTTGACCTTGTCTGACCATTAATCTTTCTTTATGCTCTCTGTACTCACAGTTTAATTATTACTTTCTGCTAAAATTCTCTGCTTGGTTAATATCCATGCTAATTACATACAATCTTCTTAAATCATTCCACGTACTCTTGTTTCCAACAACCAACTTGTGGTTGTTGACTACGTGTAATAGCCCTGATTCTTCGTCCATCTTTATGCTTTCACCCTTTGTCATGTAACTGTATAATATCCTACCACTCTGACGCTGGGCCTGGCTATCCAACTTGCCAGTGGGATGTTAGAAAACATGATGGGTACCATAACTTCTTTATCCAGAAGTTATGGTACTTATATACAATGGACTACTACATGGCAATGAGAAAAAATGAAATCTGGCCATGTGTAGCAACATGGATGGAACTGGAGGGTATTATGTTAAGTGAAATAAGTCAGTCAGAAAAAGACAGATACCATATGTTTCCACGAATAGGTGGACTTTGTGAGACTAAGCAAAAACCAGGGGGAGGGGAAGAGGGGAAAGGAAAAAAAGACACAGAGAGGGAGGGAGATAAAACATAAGAGACTCTCAAAGACTAAGAAAAAACTGAGGGTAAGGGGGATGAGGGAGGGGGGAGAGGGGGTGATGGGCATTAAAAGGGCACATGTTGGGATGAACACTGGGTGTTATATGTAAACCAATTTGAAAATAAACTATTATAAAATTAAAAAAAAAAAAGAAAACATGATGGGCACAGAAGCTAGAAAGCATGTATATGAACAGGCTTGCAAGCTGTTATTCCTCTCTCGTCCTGAGAATAAGCACATTGTAGCTATTAGAGAAGGAGAGCATGACTACAGAGCTAAGATTCTCTAGTTGTCTCAGCCAAACGCATTCTATATCAGCTGTCATACAGAGAAACACAACAGAGGAAGCTAGCCCTGACAAGTTTCATAGATGTCAATAAATACATGTTCATAATTGTATGCCTCTGAAGTTTTATTGTTGTTTGTTATGTACCATTATAATGGCAATGGGTAAGTTATATATACCTCTATAAACTAGAAACTAGCAAATCTGTTTTCTTACAGACTCAGCTTTATACTGCTTAATAGCTCTAGCCAGATGTCTCACACACATCTGAATCCAACATAAATAAAACTGAATTCATAATCTTTCCCAACGAATAAGACTAATTCTACCTCAGGTTTTGGAACCACTACCTAATCCAGTCAACCAACCAAGATTTAGGAGGTATCCATGCTTGTTCCCTCTCCTATATTCCTCATCTCTAGAGGTGCAACATTTCACCCAGTGAACAGCAGTTAGCAGTTGTGGGGAAAGGGGTGTGTGTGTGTGTGCGCACACACACGCACGTGTCCTGGCATTAGCTGGAAGTTGCCTTTCCTAAAATGTCATCTCTAAAATCTAAAAAATATGCTATATGTTTCCTCTACTTGTTTGAGCGAGGGAGAATTTAAAATTAAAAAATACAGCAAAGGAATATAATTTTGTGCAAATTCCTCCTACGTATTAGGTGTGAAGTTGAAAGAAATGATCACTTTTCTTACTACTAATACTTGTTTCTATAATTTTAAAAATTGACAAGTTTCATCATGTTATGTTTCCAAAGACTAAAGTTTGGGGAAGAGGGGAACTTTGATCGTTTTAAAAATCTCTTTTACCTTTGGGTATACTTGAAAAAAATTAATTTTGAAAAAGATAAATGAAGTGGCTACCAAGGTTGCATACAGGTTGAAGGTGACAATGACAAAATGATGTGTTTTTCAAGCAATATAAAACATGTATAGGAAAGCAATAAGGCAAAGCAAAATGAATTAAAATGTGTTATACCCCTATTTGAAAATGTTCAAAGAATGACAGCAAAAGAATTTAAACCTTCTCCTGGAAACTAATAGAAAGTATCAACAGTCTAGAAGATGATAAAAGACAAATAGAAGGAAAAGCTATTTGGAAAGTTAGGTCTGAAACAGAAAACCTACCATATCCTTTAGAAAGAAAAAATGTTAAATGTTGGTTTTTCCAAAGCAATAAATTAATATTAAAAACTTTAAGATAAATGTAGTGTAGAAAACATAAAGACTATTAGGTATGTCTTTCTGCCTAGTTTTAATGAGCCAAATAATGTCTAAATAGACCATATGTTTTATTGGAGTTCTTGTTGGTTTTTAAAGAAACTTCTGAACAATGTTTTCTACATAGAAATATTGCTTTGAAAGAAAAGTATGAGTTAAGGAGGCAGCACAGCATAAAAGTTGGAATCTAAAAGACCTGGCTTTGAAGCCAGTTTCCACCAGTTCCTAATTGATTGACTTTGATAAATTTCTTAATCTCCCTGGGCTCTGGTTCTCTACTCTTAAAAATGAATTTTAGGGGCACCTGGGTGGCTCAGTCAGGTACACATCTGACTTCAGCTCAGGTCATGATTTCACAGTTTGTGAGTTTGAGCCCTACCTCTGGCTCTGTGCTGGCAGCTCAGATCCTGGAGCCTGCTTCAGATTCTGTGTCCCCTTCTCTCTCTGCCCCTCCCATCTTGTGCGCTGTGTCTCTCTCATTCTCTCCCTCAAAAATAATAAAATAAAATAAAATAAAATAAAATGAATTTTAAAACACTCAGTGCTGGGGCGCCTGGGTGGCTCAGTCAGTTAAGGGTCAGACTCAATTTTGGCTGAGGTCATGATCTCATGGTTTATGGGAGTCCTGCATCAGGCTCTGTACTAATAGTGTATGGTTGGGATTCTCTCTCTTCCTTTCTCTCTGCCCCTCCCCCATTTATTTGCTTGTGTGGGCATGCACACATGCACATGTGCACTCTCTTTCTAAGTAAACTTTAAAAGATAAAGAAATAAGACACTCAGTGCTGTTATAAGTATAAAATCAGATAAAGTGTATAAAGCATTTACCACAGGGCTTAGCGATAACAAGTCTTTAATAAATGCTATTAAGTTTTACTTGTATTAATACTATTACTACTCAAACTCCCCAAAATAATATGATTGTTTGTCATCTGTGGTGAATATCTTTTATCTGTAGTCATCCAGTATCATTTGAACTCCCTCTCCAAACTATGACAGTACCCACATTCAAAATACTGTCTCTTCTACTTTGATATACAAGGTATTATATACCCCAAGACTTCTTGCAGTTATGATGTAGACATGCAGCCTACATTCCACCAACTAGATACACCCATGAGGGTCCGAGATTCAGAATTGAGCTTGAACTATGATAGGAAACCAGCTGTGGGCAAGGTGCACATTTTGATGATGCAGAACATGATTTTGAAATCAGCAGAGAGAGACAAAGATTTTGGCATTCATACTTGCAGAGAGATAGTGCCCACTACATGACAGACGCCGTGTGTCTCGAGGCAGGCCAGAAGTAACGGCGACCTTGTCTCAGTGGTGGTGTTCTAGAAGCTGTTCCTGGAAGCTCTCCTCAAGGAGTATTAGAAAGCTAGAGATACAGACTACTGGCTACCTGATATCCCTTTAAAAATCCCTTTCAGGATTAACCAGCTAGAGTAGATTCTGTTTTCTGTCAGAATCCCGACCCACAGTAGTCCCAATCTGGAACTAAGTTCACATAAAATTCGGTTTTGTTTGGCATCATGGATGGCAGTAAGGGATGCTCAATAAGTGATTATTTGCATGAATATCCTATCCCAGGAAAGACTACAGCCTCAGGGATTAAAGTGAATCCAGAGTCACAGCTATGATACAAAAGAAACCCCTCGGTGTTACAGGGGATGGAAATCTATGAACAAAGACAAAGTACAGAATGCTAGTCACTTAGAAGATCTCCCAACCCAGGCCCTGCTTTCATGCATGAGTCGTAGGAGAGAAGCTTTGAGGAAATACTAAAAGTATTTTTTCACAAATTCTATTTAAGATATTAAGGACAAAAAGCCACACAGCTTTGTGGTCTATAGGACAGAGGTCAGCACTACTGGAAAATGAGGCACTCTTTCTCACTTGGAGATTTCTCTGGAGAATAAAACAGCTAGAGCAGATTTAAAGGCAGGTCAGAACAAGCTCCTCGTGGACCAGAAAAAGAATAGAAGAGGATATTGCATTGATGGTTGAGAGCATCGTCAGGATTTGCTTCTGTAGAGTTACAACTGCAGCTTCGCACCATCTCTGTTTAGCTTGAAGGCATCAGAGTACTTCCTAAAAAATTGTTTCTCAGGGTACCCAAGCAGGACTGAAAAATAGATGTGTTACTGCAGTCCACAGAATTGGTCAGAAGCACACATCTGTTGGAGTATAGTTCTGAGTATGGGACAGAGAAGCAATAGGTGTAAACATTTATATCCTGTTAGAACATCATTCTCCTCCCTTCCCATGGTTCAGTTTTGTTCTTTGGCTAGTGGGTCAGGAGGAAACATAGGTTGTATTTTGAGAGTTTGTTTTAATCAAGCTCATTAAAATGAACAGTGAGAGAGATCCTAGGGCTCTCAGAAATTGAAGTTTGTTATGGTTTTGCAGGAGATATTATGTCTTCACCCATACAGTCACTCTAGGTTCTAGGCTGGCAAGTACAGAGATTTCATGGAGAACTGACTCAGTAGCTCAGAGTCTGCTGGAATACCCCAGGAGGTGTAGTGACTTACCTCTCTTTTCTAACCCCTTATGTATACATCCCATATGAAGACTTTGGCTGGGTCAATGCACCTGTATACGGCAGTATGGAAGACATTATCAGACAGTTTGAGCCATCAGTTCAGAAGACTTTGTTCCAACCACATGATCCACCTTTTACTTAGGGTCTAATCCCTTTTCTAATTAATACTGGCCAGGGTGGCTGTATTAATTTTCAACCCACATGGTATGAGCCATAGCAACTTAAAAGGAAGAATAGATCAGGGACACGAAACAATAAGGGTACAGCAGCACATGGAACTGCACTGTCATCTTCAAGGTCTGCCAAGTCCAACACTCATCCAGGAGAATTAAAAACTCTGGTGCAGCAGCTGTCTACTTTGTGGACTAAGTAGTATTTAATAGCATTTCGCCAATGACCCTGGTAAAAATCTTGTGTCCTCCTCACTTGTTGGTATAAAAAGTCTATCTATTTTTTCAGAAAAATGAACTACAATATTCAACCTTCACAGAATATTAATATTATGTATGTACTATTCTCGGAAAGGCTCCATATTCAACTAACCCCTAACATGAGAGAAAAGAGATTTGACCCTCTATCTAGGAAAAGAGGAGGACATAATATGATGTGGCCTATTGACTAAAGTATGAGGTGACTTCTGAAGACTTAAGTCTGGGATTATAACATGAGAAGACAATCATTATACTGGAGCAGGAGGCACAGAAGGGTTTATCATGCTTCCTGTGGAAACATAAAATTCTAAATACTGCAGTACTTTCATGCCAGCTTCTGCAAGGAAAGTTTTTAATTTTGGCTGAAACATACTACTGAGTTGCTGAATACGTTTCTAGTAGCTAAGAGTAAAAAAGGATAGGAAGCCAATCAAAAACGTATTGCCTGTCATCTGTGTGTTCTGCATAGACAATGTTACATAACTTGGATGGCATACTTAGGGATACTTAAGCAGATGGTGACATGAGTCAGTTTTCTTAAGACTCATAAAAACGAAGAGAAAAAAAGCCCTGACTATTTATTAGGACAATGCTAGCTATTATAATACAAAAAAATATGATGAGTCAAACACAATAGTTGTTAATTTCTTGCTTACAAGTCCAAAATAAGAGGGATTGTGACAGGGAAAAGCTTCTGGTTTCTGAAATACATCGTAAAACCCTATAATACCCAATTTCCAGCCCTTTGGAGCTGTTTCATCATACTGACTTTTCCCTGCAAAGGAGTTGTATCCTGAGCAAAAATCTTACCAGGGTATGAAGTGGAAAGTCCCACCACTGTTATTTTGTTCTGTTTAGGGCCACAATATTCTGACATAGAACAATGATTTTTTTTTTCTAATAACTCAGAAGAAGCCATCAATTTCAAAAGGAGTGAAAAGTCACTCTGGACCAGAAGAAAAAGTCAAAATATTTAACAATTGATTCAACATGAGCACTGAGCATCATAGAGATACTAAATAATTACAAAAGAAGTTAGCCGCAATTTTGAACAAATTCATATCAGCTGATATCAACTCTGCTCTCTGTTCATATCAGGGTGAAGGTGCAGAAATTCCCCAGGTACCTGTGAACTCAGGCTATAGGAATCTGAGGATGGGATTCCGATCTAAGGTAAAGAACCAGTCACATCAGCCAGGTGTAACTGCAATCCTTACACAGATCTTCTAAGCCGAAAGCCTCTACCAGCCCCCAGTTCCTGAAGTTTGAACGGAAACGTCACGGTATTTGGATCTTCTTATTCAGAGACTATGTATGTACCTATTCCTCAAGAACCTCTGTGGAGTTCAGTATTCTGATAGGGAAGAAAGGAAGCATATTTTATGTAGCGGATATTTATCGACCTCTGATTGAGGTAAGAACTGATTTACTTCACACCTGGGATAAAGGAAGATGGACTCCCACACAGGCCTACCTTGTTTAGCAGATGGAAACAAGGATCACAGGGAACCGAGTTCAGGAAAATTATATGAACATCCTGGTAAAATTTTGTCCCTTTTTGTTCCCTCCAGAAAGGGATTTCTCTGAAATAACAAAAATTGATGGAAGATTATGTCAGGGGTCATACCTCAAGTCCACGTTGCATTATCCTGGAACAATAGACAACCTCAGTGCTCCACCTAGATGGCCTTGTGTCTGTATTATACCATTTTCATGTTTAGAGTTTTCAACAGACAGAACGGGCAGCTCTTTAAGAGGGCTTCCCTGAGGCCAGAGCCACTTTGCCTGCAGACATAGAGTTAAGTGTTTAGGAGTTCATGTTCATCTGGATCAGACTTCAGCCAGTGACTAACACGTATGGGAATTATTCCCTTGACAATGACCTTGCCTTGTTTTGTGACGACTCTGAGGTACATCTTACACCTCAACACTCCAAGTAAGGATGGAGCCGCAGACACCCTCTGTGGAATTTTGTCCTGAGAGCTCACCCTTCCCCAGATTCTTCCTCTTTCTGTTCCAGGCCCCGGGACTTTTTTGAGTTCCCCTTAGAGATTTCTACAATAAATCACTTGCACACAAAACCTAATCGCATGATCTGCTTCTGTTAAGAAACTTGACCTAAAATGTTGGGATTCAAAAGAGAGGAACCACAAAGGAAGTAGCTAATATTTGTAGATTCAGCAGAAGCCTTTGGGGATTCATGGCAGCTCTGAGGAGTCGTCAGTGCCAAGTTCTATATTATCCCTCAGAAACATATTGAAAACTACTTAGAATTTTTCTGTACAAAGAAAAAATACTCTCTTGGCCTAGTTTCCTCTATCCTTTCTCTCTCCCCTTAAAGTATCCAGTAAATAAGAAATCTTCCATTTGAAGACAAAACCAAGATAAATGTGTCTTCTTTAGTTTCTAATGAATAGAACTGAGAAACTGCACAAGATGAATATAGGATCCAATAAGACCGTAAGCAAGTACATTTAATTAGCTGGGCTAATAGAGGGAAGGAAGGCCATATATAACCCAAACCAAGAGATTATCCAAAAATAATTTATATTTGTTTTGGTTAAGCAGGTTCGTTTTCCCATTTGTCTCTGCTTTAGGCAAATATCCGGGTGAGACTCTCTTCCCTGGGGTACACATTAGCTGGGGCTAAGAAGAACACAGTAGAAACACACTACAGGAAAGGTCCGAGGATACGACAGTCAGTGGATCAAGCAGGTTTGCTTCACGTGGACTAGCGAGAACTGAGTCCAACTAATTTAAGCCTAGAAATAAAGACAGTTCTCATTAGATTAGAATTTGGTTAGGACTACTTCATAGCTCCGGCAGCAGAGAAATGACTTAGTCACTCTGGATACCCAATATATCCCTTCCAATCAGGAACTGCTAAGAACAGGAGTGGAAATTTCCAGAGAGCAGCTTCATAGTTATTCTATCAGAAAAAATTTAAAAGATAGTGCTAGACTACAAATAAAAAATCTGAGTTATGTATTTTGTGGGTATAAAACTGATAGTAATTTTTAAAAGGTTAATGAGAAAATATTTTGCATGACTTACCGTGGTCAAGCTATTTTATTTGTTTAGATGACATTTTGGCTTACGATGGAACACTGAAATTGAAATTAGATTCTCCATAGTGGATATCGTTAAGTTAAAGTCTGTCATTTTAAAACTCAATTACAAGACTGGAAAAACTGTTTCAGAAAATAATTGATTTAGCATGCTTAATTAGTAATAAAAGAGTCTTTGGATGAAAGTAGGCTATCAGCAGGACAGAGGTGGCTAAGACTTGTTAATTTTGAGAAATTCAGATGTCAACATGTTGTGTTGTTTTGTAGTCAGGAAACAAACTCAAAACAAACCTTGAGAAGCTAAAAACTTTCAGAAAAAAGGGCAAGAACAGATTTTCAGGGAGAAGAATTCTTGAATAAATAAATCACTTTGTATTAACAATAATATTAAATAAGGTAAGTCTCTGTGTCTTTATTTTATAATCTTTACTTTGAGCATTCCAGTGAGTATTAAAGAGAATGTATTTGCACTTAATAAATGGGTTATTATTTTTACAATGCTTACATCTTTGCGGAAAATCTAATGCCATTGACTCTGGCACAGAGAAACCACCCTTGAGGACATAGTCACACAAGAGGTACATGGTATCACCTGTGAAAATATTTCACCTGATCTTTTCCTACCCCAGGATCCCAGGATTTTGTATCCTCACTTCCTCACAGTGAGAATCATTGCCTTAGCAGCTCACTATTACTGAAAGATGTACGGTATATTTCTCAGATGGATAAAAAGTTGATAAACACAGAAAAAAACCCAATACATTAAAAATTATCAGTCCTGGGGTGCCTGGGTGGCTTAGTTGGTTAGGAGGCCAACTTTGGCTGAGGTCATGATCTCATGGTTTGTGGGTTTGAGCCCACAATGGGCTCTGTGCTGACAGCTGAAGCCTGGAGCCTTCTTCACATTCTGTGTCTCCCTCTCTACCTATCCCATACTCACACACTGTCTCGTCTCTCAAATATAAACATTAAAAAAATTATCAGACCTTAAATAAAAAATGAAATACTAAAAAAATACTCAATCCTTGAGATTGTTTTATACAGGAATTCAAGTTTTGAGCACCTACTATGTGCTAGGCATTTTTCAGGGTGCTAGGATATAGGTGCTAAGCAAAAGAGAAAAGATCCCTGTTCTCCTGAGAAACTTTATAGCCCATTGTTTTTATTATGTTTATTTATCAAATCTATATACACTTCATATATGTGCCACACATTTAATCTTCCTAAAATATCAGGTACACATGATAAATATTTCCATTTTACAGATGAGGGAACTAAATCATAGTTAGTAAGTAATAGAACCAGAATTCAAACATAACCACTTTTTTCTGAATTTGTGTTATGTTTCATCTAGTAGAAGAGGCAGCCAATAAATAAGTCCACAAACAAATATGCTATTTATATCAGTTATGAAGGAAAAGAACGATCTTCTCCATCTCAGAAGGATTTGACCAGAAAGCAGAACTGGTAGGAGACATATAGTCTATCGCAATGTCTGAGGCTGGAGCTTGAAGTTCACACAACAGACAGGCAAAAAAGGAAGATGAGGATCAGGCTAGAATCCCACTAGAGAGAATGAAACCCATGTCTATTCTTATTGCCTCCGACCTTGATGACAAGAGAATCCTATAAAAGCAGGACTCTCGCTGACTGCATCACATGCACCTGGCCCAGCTGCTGCTTCATATCAAAGAGGCAAGTCAGTAGGTCAGCAGCAACAACAGGTATATACTGCAAAATGGCGGCAATCTCCTTTGCAGTCTCTGACTCTTCTCTTTGAGAAAGAATTTCCTTTACAGCTCCCTGTAAAGACAGATATACTAGAAAGGGAATTCTGGTACCTCGCAGATGTTTTGCAACTGGGAAAAAATAATGGTAAGCAGATTCCCTGACCTTAAACAATCTAGAATCAAGTGGGGAAGACAGAGACTGAAGAAGTAATCAGTGTGATAAATGTCAAAATGAGGGTTATAGGATCTTCTGGAAAGACTCGTAACTGGAAGAATTAGAAGGTCAGCAGAGGGATCAGTGAGGAAATTGCTTTTAAACTAGAACTTGAAAAATGATTAGAAATTAGCTGTTGGGGATGAGGTTAAGAGAAAAAAATGAGAAAATTTTCCAGCTATAGAAGATGTGCAGAGGCCAGGAAACAAGAAGAGCATAGCTGGAAATAGAGATTGAGAGGAAGAGCAGGCTTGAGAAGTATGTAGGTGCCAACACTGCAAATATATAATACTTCATCTCCTTTCCTGCATCATCACTCTGTTGCTGCTTTATTGTGAGGTGTTGAGAGATAGGAACTCTGTCCCGCATCTCTGTATCACCAGACATTTAACATTAGGAATATGATAGATATTTAGGAAATGTTGAATGAGTAAGTGAATTAATTAATCAATCAATGGTTCCTGACATTCTAAGATCTCTGGTAGGATATGGAAAGTATTAATATATTTTAGAATTAGTCAGGTATTTGAGAGTAACCACTGAAATACAAAAAGGAAAATAAACTCTGCAAACCAGGAAAGGAGAAGGGGACTAAATAAAGCTCAAGAGATCAGAAGTCTCCAACCAAAAAGGCCAGTAGAAACCAATGGGGGAGACCCAAAATCTCTAAACAAAGTCGGCCAAAGGATTAGGAAGGAATGGCCTAGCAAAATAGAAAACTTTTAAACAATAACCTCCCTGTTAGACCTAAATACTATGGGAGGGAATATGGCTCCACATCCACTTTGTCAGCAAAGGCCCAGATAGGAGTCTAGATTTCAACCCTTGCCCAAATGTAATGACTATGTCCCTCTCTACTCCAGGGTGGTACCAAAGAAGGAAAGTAGGGAACCAGGATTTGCATCCCAGTCCAGCCAGCAGTGTGCCCTCATGAAAAGAAACACAGACACACACACACCCACACACACACACCAAAAGTGTTGCCCCTATCCTAACAATGAGAAAAATCTGAATAAACTACATAACCATAACTTCTCCTGAATACCGCAGAGAATGGAGGTTTCCAGGAAACCATATAGTCAGTGATGGACTGAAAGCAACAATAACAACCACATAACACAAAGACCCCAATTTGTTATTCTGAAGGGACAAAAAGGTAATTGAAAAAGTATACATCAACTATCTTATAAAATTGTGTAATTCTGAAATATTTCCTCATGATATTTTGAACAACACTCAACATTGTCCTTAGCAAAATTAAGCAAGAAAATAAACTAAAATGATAAAGGAAGAAGCACAACTATTTTTATCTGTATATGATATAATTATGTCCTGAGATCCTTTAAAAAGTTCTACAGATAGATTAAATAAGAGAATTTACCAAAGGAGGAATAAAAATATAGAAACAAAAAATAATTGTATTTTATATATCAATAGTTAGAAATTGAATTTAAGTGTGTTTTAATATTCTATTTATAATAACAGAAAATATTAAATATCCAAGAATAATCCCAACAAAATGTATAAGAATTTTTCAAAGAAAACCATAAAATTTACTGACAGACATTACAGAAAAAAAACTCAATAAAAGCTGAACGTACTATGTTCATGGTATGGAAGATTCAAAGATTTAAAGTCTCCAAATTGATTTGTTGAATTCAAGAGAATATCCATCAAATTCCCCATATACTTTGGGGAAACGAATAAGCTGAATCTAAAATTGATATGGATGTAAAAACGGCCAAGGCTAGCCAACACACTTCTTGACAAGTTAAATAAGGTAAGAAGTCTTGTTCTTCAAGATATCAGGCTTGTTATAAAAAGCCACAGTAATTAAGTTAGTGCATGCTATACAATGAGAGTCAACAGACCAGTGGAACACAATAGATTGCTGAAAAACTGACCTATACTTATATGGACTCTTGTAATATGGTAGGATGGCTCTGAAGAGTGTTAGGAAAAGAATCACCTTTTCAATAAGTGAGAAAAACTGAGTCAAAACACTAATAGAAGATGTTATAGGAAGTACCTTCCTATCATTTTGATAGGCTAAGCAAGACATAAAGAGCACTGAGAATAAAGGAAAAGATAAATTAACTTACATTAAAATTAAGAACTATTCAAAAACATCATAAAAGGAGTAAAAAGTCAGGGGATACAGCAGGAGAATGTAGTGCATATATCCAAAGAACTTGCTCTTAGAATACATGAAGAATTCCTAAAAATCAATAGGAAAAAAATAGAAAATGAGATTTTAAAATGAGCAAAACATTTGAATAGGCATTTTACACACACACACACACCAAAAAAAATAATAATAACCAATAAGCTTATTTAAAAAGTGCTTTACCTAATTAGCAATTAAGAAAATGTAAATTTAAGAACAATAAGATATCATTATTCATATAATATTAAAAATAAAGACTACCTACACAGTGGTAAGGATGTAAAACAAAAGAAACTCATAAATTCATAATAAGATCATAAATTGGTACGAGCATTTTGCAAAACACAGACACTATTTAGAAAAGTTGAGAACACAAATGCCCTGTGACCCTGCAATTCCACTCGTTCCAATACATAAGTATATAGTACGGAAACTCATACATACGTGCCATGTGCGTATACACATATATACACACCCGTATATATAAATGCACATAGAAACATTTTTATTAACCAAAAGTTGAAATAACCCAATTGCCCAGCATCCACAGAATGAATCGAGAAGAGTGAAATATTCACACAGAGGAAAGGTTTGGGAAGCCAAAGGAGAGGAAAATAGAGTCAGGCTACATGGTACATTCTCAACAGGGGTGAGAGTTGATTATTGAGTGGTGAAAAAAATCTTACTTTTTGTCTAAAGCACATATACACTGTGTACGTATATTAACAGATAATAGTGTATCTGAGGACATTAAAATACCATGTTGTTGGGGGGATGGGGAGAGCAGTTAAGGAAAACAATCATCTAAAAAGGCTCCTTAGGGAAATGATAATAGAAAATGGTTGGGAAATATTGGACTAGGCAATGAACACAGCAGGATGGGGATAAGGGTCTGCTCAGTGCGGATTAACCAACAATACTATTACTCATGACAACTGAGACAAAGGAGGATGTGAGACAGAACGGATGTGTCATAACAGTCATTTAGAAATAGACAGATAATTAGTTCAAGTTATTGTCTTAAGCACTTTACTGTAAATTTTAGAATCTCCCAAGAGGATAGTTTCTCCAGTAGCTTACTGAACTGTGTGTGATGCACTAGGGCGGGGCTAACTCACAGGAGGCATGAGATGATAGGATGATCTTAGAGTGACTGGCATCTCCACAGTGAGGTGACCGATATACACAATAATCACTAGTGTTTTGAGCTAGTATAGGATCCAATAGGAAGGGCTCATTTTATAAAGAATTTTAGGAGTTACCAGGAATGTAGCGTTGTTATCTTCCACCTGGTATCCTTGAAAGTAAAGAATAATAAAACATAAAGTTGGTTAAAGACTGAATTACTTACTCAAAATAATATTGTATAACAGACAAGCAGAACAGTCATTACAATAACAGCCAGTGGGAAGCATAATTTAATTTTTTAACGTTTATTTATTTTTGAGACATAGAGACAGAGCGTGAGCAGGAGGAGGGCAGAGAGAGAGGGAAACACAGAATCCGAAGCAGGCTCCAGGCTCTGAGCTATCAGCACAGAGCCCAACGCAGGGGCTCGAACTCACAGACCACGAGATCATGACCTGAGCCGAAGTCGGCCGCTTAACCGACTGAGCCACCCAGGCGCCCTGGGAAGCATAATTTAAAGAAGTGATCAGAAGAAGAAAAAATGAGTAAGTCTCACAGTAATATAAAACGTGAGCTGAAAAACAAAAACAAACAAAAACAAAACAGTGAATAAGAGAATAGACTTCTAGCCAGAAAGGCCTTTGGTGATAATGAAGACCACAGCAGTTAAGTGAATTGGCTTGGTCATGAAGCTGGTTGCCAATGTGGGGCTGAACCCAGTAGGTCTTCTTCTTACTGCTTTTCCCGGTAAAATGTAGCATCTTGAAGCATATCAGTTGTCATTTTTGCCTTCGATTGATTAGTAAAAAAATATTTTTTTCCTTATTTTTTCAATTTTTGTATTGAATTTGTGTCTACATATTAATTCAAAGAAGCTATTTTAAAATAACCTTTCAAAGAAAAACAGAGAATTAGTACATCAAGCGAAAAGTACATCAAGAGCTTTGAAACCATGTCTACAATTCTCACTATAAAATAAAAAATATATATATTACTCTGGACCAATAGTTATTATAAAATTATTCATAATAAAATAGTATCATATTCTATTTTCTCAAAATTTGAACAATTCAGAAAGATAACTTGTTAAAGAAAGTTTAACAAGTGACTAAGGACTGCTTTTTGAATAAAGCAGTATGTGATTATTCTCCCAAGTAATTTACATAGATCTGAGGTGAATGTATTAAGTTATTCATTAAAGAAAGAAGAAAGAATATTTACTGGCACTGATCCTTAAAATATAAACCCAGCGGGGCTGCAGTCTCTATGAATTAGAAACTCAAACCAGAGTTGATAAAATACTTATGCTTAAACTTGATGAGCCCAAGAAGAGCAAGTAAAAGATACAGATGTAAAATGCATTCTTAATGGGAAATGGAAAGAAGAAAATTTTTTCAAGAGTCATTCTTCCCAGTTGGCAATGCTCTTACAGCATTTTGTTGATGATGGAAAATAAAGCAAAAATGGCACATAACAGCAGATGGGACATTTCTATTATTATGTCCAGACTCATCAATTTATTATGCTGTTTCATAAGAAAATACAGTGTTGGTCATAGCAGTCAACTCTGAAGAAAATACTCAAGACAGGGAATACACCAGACTCTGCTTTTAGGCAGGTGCAGTCTTCATGGTTCTTCTTATCTACGCGATAGAATCTATCGTGGCTTGTCCAAAATGCCATAGGTAACATGAAATATCGTTATCATCAAGGGAAGTGGAGGCTTAATAGTTACTGTTATCTGTTGACTTGCTCTATGGAGATTATTGAACCTCAAAAAAAATTGCTTTATTGAGAACTTTTTGCCTTCAAAAACAAAAAAAAATTATCAAGAATTTGCTAAATCAACATTTGCTCTTAGAGACTATCTATGCAGCTGGTTACCTGTGAATTTGTTACATGAGGAAAAGTGAAATCTAACACCGAGAAGAGATAACTGACTACATGGACACTCAAGCATCTATAATTGTCAACAATTCTTTTTGGACACTATGTTAAAAGTGAATACTTGGGACAACTGGGTGGCTCGGTCGGTTAAGTGGCTGACTCTTGGTTTTCGTTAAGGTTATGATCTCATGGTTGGTGGGACTGAGCCCCAGGTCAGGCTCTGCACTGACAGCATGGAGCCTGCTTGGGATTCTCTCCTCTCCTCTCTCTCTCTCTCTCTCTCTCTCTGCCCCTCCCCCACTCATTCTTACTCTCTCTCTCTCTCTCTCTCTCTCTCTCTCTCTCTCTCCCCCTCTCTCTCTCAAAAATAGATAAACTTAAAAAAAAAACTGAATGCTTAAGAAGTCAGGATTGCTGTATTTGGTGTGTAAAAAAAGGGGAGAGATCGCTAATAACAAAATAAGTAAACATTAAAGTTTTGTTCTTTCCTTCTTTGAGCAAATTCCCAAGATGAATTACCTTAAAATATTTGCAAGCACTAGGATAGTGAGAAAAGACTCGTGACCAAGCATCATTGCTTTTTGTGAACTCCTAGTAATGAATAAATTTATTTGAGTAAAAACTGCACACAAGAACCAGAAGACCTCAATAACTGGATTGTCTCAGTCAGGGAATGTTCTGCTTTATTAAATTTCTGATGGCCTTAGGTTTGAATATAAATCCCTTCCACGTACTAGATTATTATATATAGCCCTTTGAGTGAACATATATTTGAAGTCACCACTATGAATGTCAATTATCACAGTGTTATTTCTTAGGCATAAAAAAAAAATACAAACTCCTCTCCTGGAATCTACTATATGGTTACCAAACCTCTGATCTTAGTTTATTTTCTATTTGCCCCTTCCAGTTAAAATCAAATGTAGAAGTGATTGTCACTGAGAGGGTTCTAGTTAGTTGAACTTTTTCTATATTCTGTTCATTTTAAAATGGTCAAATGTGACTCAGAAATCAAAAGACAGTATATTTACACACAAAAAAAAATCTGTAATTTTGCCTTTTACCAAGAGTTTACAAATGCATACTTATCTGATTGTCACAATAACATTGTGAAATAGATAAAGAAAGGCATTCCAACAGTGAAAAATGGAAACTCAAAAGTTTATGTCATCCTTCACTCTACTTTTTCTCTCACAATTCCTATCCAATCTGTGTGTAATTCCTCCTAACTCCACTGTCACAAGGAATCTAGAATCCAACCACTTGTTACCACTTCCACAGGCAGCCACCTCCTGAGAGGTGACCTCATCATCTCTCACCTGGATTACTACAATAATGGTGTCCCTGTTTCAAGTTACTTCTCAAGTCAGCAGCCAGGGTGATCATTTTAAACATGAAATAGATCTTGCTACTCCTTTCCCCAAAACCCTGCAACGGATCCCATCTCACCCGGGCTGAAATCTGAATGAAGACTTTAGTGTGCCCTTACAAGGCCCTACTTACTCTAGTCCTCTGTATCCCTTGCACTTCCCCTTCTGTTCCCCTTTGCTCACCTTGCTAGAGCCACCTTAGTCTGTATACTCTTTTTCAAACACATACACAAGGCCTGTTCCTGCTTTGCACCCTTGGAGTTGGCGTTACCCTTGCTGTAACATGTTCCTTTGATGTCCCCATGGCTTCCTCCCTAACCCACTTGAAATCAGATCAGTTCTCACTTCTTGATGAGACCTACCCCTATCACCTATTTAAAATTTCAATTATCCTCAGACTGCAGAGCCCTCTTGTCTTGAGTCCCTTTGCTTTTATTTTTTTGCCACAACACGCAGGACTCGTCTATGCTCAATTCTCATACCTTGACCGGCTGTTAGAATGGAAGCTCATAAAGGCAGGGATTTCTACCACTGCTGCATCCCAAGTGCCTCAAACAGTTACTGAAACACACAAGGCTCTCAATAAAAATCTGCTAAATAAGTAAATTATAGAAACATACAGGTGAGGTGCTCAAATGCATTTTTCTTAGTTGTTGTTGCTGTTTCTTTGTTTTGTTGTCTTGGTAATCAGGTTAGTTAGAACAGCACTGTTATGATCTGGGAGCTTCTTTACTTGGGATTGGTTCTAACACTTGGTAAGCCAAGAAATGACTGAGAGAAAAAAAAAAAAAAAACAATTCCTTGAAGTGGTCTGCAGAATCTAAACAATTTAGGATTTTCACTGTGAAATAGGGTACTGAGCTAAGTCATGACCCCTGGACCAGAAGGGATCATAAAAGTCTCCATCTGTCCCATATAGTAAAGTTAGAAGGACCAAATGAAATGCAAATTAGGAAAAGATTTAGGGTTTCATTAAATTCAGGAGCCAGAAAGGGACAGGGAATTGGCTGATGCCCAGAACATACTGCACCACACATGTCCAGAAAATATACAGAGATATTTCTGGTCAAATGATCTCTGTTATCTACTGTGTTACCAGGGGACCCCAGGGTCACATCTATGGGAAGATGGCCCCCAGAAACCATAATAAAGCATTAGGGAATGTGGGCCAACTATATCCATTGTCAATCAAGATTGACAATGCATTCCCATTAATCTAATGCCCCCAAACAAAAACAAAAACAAAAAAAAAAAAAAGAAAGAAAAAGAAAAGAAAAGGAAAGAAGGAAATACTAGATCGTTTTCCTATAAAGGACTCAAGTCACTATATTCTAATGAATATGGACAACCATATTTACAGTCTCTCCAAACCCTGTCTCCTGAAAACATTTAAGCAGAATTTTCCAATTTGTTCCCCGTATTGACTTTATTTTTCCCTTGAAGCTTATTAAGAAAAATGATCATTTGGCTGATGAAAGATGCGACCCTCTTAAATCAGCTTTCTTACTATAATAATGCTTATAATCAAATTTTGCCTTTAACGTCTAGACAATACTGTAAAATGAATTCCAGTGCTGGCGATGAGCAATCCTACAAATATTCACTTAAAGATATACTGTCCCCACGGAATTGACTCTATTTTAGTACCAACATCTTGATTTAAGCAGACATGCTATATTATAAACCTTATTTGTAAAAGAATCAGTAGGATAGAATTATTTAAGCATTCACTTGATTTTAGCCAATCATATAAAGATTTATCCCAGAACCTAAGCATGCATTAAAGAAGGTACAGCCTTTGAATTTCCATTTGTGCACAATACTGTCTAGTCTTCAAATCTAGACAATGTAATCCATAATTAGAAAATGTGCCAGACTATTGGAAAAATGAAACATCTGCATAGACTTAGTCTAATTGTTTTACTCCATGTTTTCAAGCAAAGGATATTTTCAAGTCCTTCCACAAAAGGATATTTTTAGGAAAAGCTGCAATGTACTTTGTTCACAGAAAGATCAACTTTCTGTAATAGGAAAAGCATGTAGATTTTGATGTTAGGTAGACATGGGTTCAAATCCTGACTCTACCATTTACTTAACATGAAATATTTGGTATATTACTTGACAGAGTCTCAGTTTTCTCATCTGTTATATGGGAATAATAGTGACTAACCTCAATAGGTTGTTTATGATGGTTATAAAATATATGTAAATCATAATACACATAGGAAGTACTAAAATAAGAGGATGCCTTGTTGGCTCAGTTGGAAGAACATTCAACTTTTAATCTTGGGGTTGTGAGTTCGAGCCCCACAATGGGTGTAGAGATTACGTAAATATTTTTTTAAAAAAGAATAGAATCTTTAAAAAAAGTTTCAAAGTACTAAAATAAATGGGAGTTATTGTTTCTATTCTAAAAAGTAATCATACTGATATGTTAAAATACCTTGGTAGCCTAGAAGAATTAAAGAGAATATAGCTAACAAAAGGATTATAATTTCTTCAAAAGTTATTTTCATTTATCTTTCCTCTCTTTTCTTACTGCTGTCAGCCCTCTGGAGACTGCTATCTCTCATATGATCATGAAAATGCCTTCCTAAAATTTCTCATCTCTACCCTCCTAATTCTAACATACCTGAGTGATAAGCCTCCATATCAATCTATATAATAATATAACCCTTTGACAATATAATTTCTCCCTGTCAAAACCTTTGGGCAACTCCCAGTTACATACCAAATAAAATTGAGACGTCTGAATTTGATATTTAAGTCTCTCCACAACATTACACAAATTGCTTTTTCTGCCTGATATCCCATAATTCATGGACATATATCCTATATTGCAGTCATTCTGGCCTGCTCACTGTTCTGCCATATTGGGGGAGGGCACATGAAAGAGTAGAACATAAACACAATAGGGATGAGCTATTCTGGGTACCCATCTTAAGGTGTGGATGTTTAAATTTGCCAGATGCTTACCACTAATTCTCCCTCCAGAAAAAAATTCCATTTTCCCCTACAGTCTGCCTTCTTTTTTGTCTTCAAGAACTTTATAGTATCTGTTAAAGATCAGGGTACTCTTAGGTGGTTTGAGCTAGGATGCTTAGGACTGAAGTGGTTTTGGCATTATAGGAAACAAAAAGTCCACACAGAGATCTGAGTAAGAGCCTTTGTCCCACAGTGAGAGGAGCAGCTAAATCCACATGGGAGGATTTTTCCATCCTCATGGAAAGGTACTATACATCAGAAAATGCCAAGCACCCACCAGGGGAGGATAAAGTCACTAATGAGAGCTCAAAGGGGAAAACATTTCCAGACCGTGGCCAAGGTGACAACAGCACATTTTCTCTTCTCTCTTTCATGACGCCACTTCTGATTACTCATATTATGAAATATGAGTTTTATTGTATAATTTTAGCCTCAAACCTAATTCAAAGAATATGCGGTGCTCATTCATCAAAACCTTAGTTAACGTTTGGAGAGCATCACTCGCTGCCATGGTAATGGCAGCTCCCAGAAAGTCTCAGAAGTCAGAAAAACAGAGCAGTCTCTTGATTATTTGTGTTCCCTGGGAAACCAGGGAAAGTTCCAGCTGATGAGGGGCTTGGTGTTCTACTAATGAACACTCAGTCTGAGCCTTCTGGCCTCCATGAGCTTGCCATGCCAGGCCTTTTCCCTGCAACTTGCTCTGTTCAAATCCTTCCCCACGAAGCACTTCTCATTCCCTCCTCCTCTTCTCTGGAAGAAAGTTTCTCCTTCTTCAATCCTTCTTAGATTGTAGACAATCTTGTACTTATTTGTTCTCATTTTACAGTCCATTTCAAATTTTTTTTGACACTTATTTATTTCGAGAGAGAGAGAGACAGAGCATGAGCAGGGGAAGGGCAGAGAGAAAGGGAGACACAGAATCTGAAGCAGGCTCCAGGCCCTGAGCTGTGCACAGAGCCCGACGCGGGGCTCGAACCCATGAGCGAGATCATGACCTGAGCCAAAGTAAGACACTCAACTGACTGACCACCCAGGCGCCCCTTACAGTCCATTTTATAGTTGAAGCAAAGAAAGGGCTGGTTGAGGGGGGTTGGTCTAGGTTTGCATTTATAATTTTGTTATTCTTCTATAGCCCCTAGTATAAGATCATGTATACAGGAGGTACTCAGTAAACACTGGCTACAAAAATGATTCAAAACAAAGTGTGTGTCAGAACCCCAAGTCACATCTCAGAATTAGGGGAGATTATTTGAAGTGAGGCTTGAAGTCTGATTAAAGGACAACAAAGTAAAGAAGGAGATAGGGTAGGAAAGTATGCCCTAGGCAGAAAGAATTTCATGCACTCAGGTATGGAGGTCAGAAAAACCATGGAAGGTTGAGAAACTACAATAAATTTAGCATGACGGGAGTGTAGCAGTATTTGCTCACATTTCAGAAGACACCAAAGAAAAAGTCTAATGAACTAAGAGAACTGTGGAGAACGTTTGTCATGTGAGGACATGCAGGCAGACCTAGGGGCTCCCCAGCAATGCAGAGCCTTCCATTTTCTCATTCAGCCTTCCATCGGTTTCCCAGGACTGCAGTAACGAATCACTTAACAAATCATATAACTGCATGGCTTACAACTTAGAAATTTTTTCCCTCACAGTTTCAGAGATCAGAAGTCCAGAAGCAAGGAATTCACAGGGCCATGCTCCCTCCCAAGCCTCTAGGGAAGAATCCTTCCTGCCACGCCCAGCTGCTGGAGGATGCATCACTCCAAACTCCACCTTCATCTTCTCTGGGTCTCTCCTCTATCACTTACAAAAACACCTGTTATCATCCATCCAGATAATTCAGGATGATCTTAGCTCAATTAATTACTTCAATTATATCTGCAAATACCTTTTTCCCATATGAGGTCAAATTCGGTTTCCAGGACATGGTGCACACATACAGGTGGGAGGAGGGCCATTATTCAACCACTACGAACCTCTAGCAGTTTCCCAGAGGAGCTGAGACTTGTCTGATACCCTGTTGTCACAGGACAGGCAGCTCTCCTCCGCACAGAGCCGGGGGCATGTGGACCACAGAGCAGGTCTACTTAGAACCACTGCTCCTCCTTGATCTGCAGATCCTGAAGCTCAGTCTAAGTCCCCGTGCCAGACTTCCTCCTTACCCAACGTAGTGCTCTGCTAAGGAAGTGTTCCCCCCACAACAGGATTTCTACCTCTCTTCAAGCGTCTGTTAGGAAAAATCTTTATTAGACTAAACTGGGAAGGAAGGCACATTTCAAGTTCTCCCTCATAAAGTTTCTGCACACTAGGAAATCAGAAAATATAGGTATACATATATATATATATATATGTATTTGTAATATATTATATATAACATATGCATATAAATATATGTATAAATAATAGTATCGCTGCCAAAATCACACTGGCTTCTCCAAGTCTGTGCTCCAGCCCATTCAGGATGTCCAGTTACCTGCACAACTTAAACATTTTAGAAACTCAACAGGAAGCAGACAAGAGTCGTGATGACTTTCTTTAGAGGTCAAATAATGAGAAGCCAAATTTCAAAATATCTTCTGAATCTCTGGCTCTCAAGATATAGAACAATGATCATTGATGCAGCAGCTACAATCCGAAGTCTTTTTCTTTTTTTACGCTAGTTGCCAGTAATGATTGTATCTTATAGTTTTCTTAAGTTCTTATGAGATCAGGATGGGAAAAAATGCAGTTCCATATCTAATCTCTGATGCTCCTCAACCCAACCAATGACTTTATCCCTCTTCTCTTCCTGTCTTCACTCATATGTTAAGAGGGAAATGTGGGCTTGCATCAGAAAAGGATCGAGGACCAATAAATGGGACCACAGTACTGTGTGGTATGTTCTTGGCTCAGAAGAGTGTGTACACAGTGAGGAGAGGGGTTAAGTAGGATATCATATTGTCACCTGTCGTGCAATTTCAGGACTTGAGTTATCATTGATTTTTACTTAGGATACTCAGAGCCATGGAAGCACAGGGTCAGCCTGGGGTCTGACAGAAATAGACCTTCCGACATGGGCTCCAGTGGCTAGAACTGACATACATTTAGAACCCTCCCTCATTTCAGCAGCAGAAACTTGAATGAAGTGGGGCTTCTATGGAAGCGATAATAGGACTGGCCTTGGCTTAAAAATGTCTAGTCTACCTCCCTATGTATAATATATACTGTGGTATACTGGAGTTGGCTCACAACAACTAATAAATTTTCACAAAATTTGTGAGCCATTTAAATATACTATATTAAAAATAAATTTTTATCAGTTTGCAATTAAACAAATTGTATTAAAAACAAAAGTAATAAACCCTTGAAACCCATTACTTCCTAATTATTGCAGCTTACTAATTCAGCAGCACTAAGATATCATGTCTAAAGGCCCAGGATTTATTAGCGTTGTCCACTATGGGCTTCACATCGCCTGACACGGAGACAGAAACCAGTTCCCACATGTCTCAAAGACAGTCCTAGGATTTCATGGACAAATGAATCTGCAATAGAGAGAATGATTTCATCTGTAATTTTCTCCTTCAAAGTACTGTTGGAATTTTCCTCTGATCTTAATGTCCAAATTTACAGCGTTTTGGTTATATTTGGAAACACAAAGAGGGCAAGGAAAAGAACCAAAGAGGGTAGGGAAAGGATGTAGAACAGAAAAATCTTGCCTCTACGTGTGACAAGTCCTGCTCACTTCATGCTCCTTCATTCCTTCTAAAAGGCTGCATTGTCACCCAAGTTGTGAAGCAAGCAGCACCTCTTCTAACTTTTATTTGGCAAGAAAATCAAAACTTAGAATCCTTATTCCTAATCAGTTAGGTTAGATATCATTTTTAATATTTCTAATGCAATTCATTTCCACCTGAGGAAAGGAAACCAACCTCTTTGGGGCCAGTCACACCCTTCGAAGAGGAGTCTGATTACATGACACCATTGCAGGATGGAATACTCCACTAACTAGGATCCTTACTAGGTAGCAGATAAAGCACTTAGGGTCATATTTCTTATTACTGCACTTATATTGTTATGAAGCTAAGCCATACAACATCTTAAATGTGTAGCGGAATAGATGCTGTCAGTGCCAATCTAAACTCTTTACCCATATGTCCCTTGCTGACCAAGTCAGGATTATGTTTGGAGTATTCACATTCCTCCACTGGGCAAAGTGCTCCAATCTTTCACTTAGAGCTAAATCTTCACTCATTCAAATCTAGTATAGTAATCCCATTCTCCTTGCTGGTGATTGGCTAAGCACTGTGTAAGTATGATGCATTTGTGGTCAACAGTGGCCTGTGAGGGACAATGAGGAAGCATTCTCATGAATTAAAAAGAAAAGCATACTAGAAGGGATGGTCCCTCTGCTTTCACTGGACATTCTTTCTTTTTTTTTAATGTTTGTTTATCTTTGAGAGAAAAAGAGTGGGGCAGGGGCAGAGAGAGGGGGGACAGAGGATCTGAAGCGGGCTTTGTTCTGACAGCATAGAATTCAGTGTGGGGCTCAAACTCACTAACCAAACCCTGAGATCATGACTTCAGCTGAAGTTCAACACTTAACCAACTGAGCCGCCCGGGCGTCCAACATTCCTCCTTCTTCAAGTCCATTGTACCGCAGCAGCTGTCCTGTAACCATGACAGGAGACTGCTTGGTGAGGGTAACTTGAGAATCTTTGAGTTGCTTAATTCTGCAGCCCTGGAGCTGCCCTGTCCCAGGATTCCTTGCTATTTAAGATAAACATCTTTATTGTTTGGGCCAGAAGTTTTCAGTGTGCTGTCCCCTCACCACAAGTATCGGTATCATTTTTAGAAATACAATAGCTTTCCCTTAACCACAATTTCTATTTCCATGATTTCAGTTACCTGCAGTCCACAGTGGTCTGGAAGCAGGTGATCCTCTTTTAGACAACAGTCAGGTCACTAGTAGCCTAACACTAACTCACAATACCTATGTCATATGCCTTAATTCATCTCATCATGTATACATTGTATTATCTCATATTATCACAAGAAGAGAACAGTACATTAAGGTATTTTGAGAGAAAGATCACATCCACTTAATTTTTAGTAATGTATATTATTGTAATTATTCTATTTTATTATTAGCTACTATTGTTAATCTCTTACTGTGCCTTATTTATAAATTAAAATTTATCAGAGGTATGTATGTAATGGAAAAACCATAGTATATCTAGGGATTCTGTACTTCTGTGATTTCAGGCATCCACTAGGGGTCTTCAAATGTATCCTCTACTGACAAGGGGGGAACTACTGTAAATTTTAGGATTATAAGAATTTTCCATTCCTTCCCTACTCAAGTTTTAAAATCAGTTTCTCAGGACTTTATTCTAATCTCTTTTCTTGCTTGTGAGAGTTAACTTTCCAGAAATCATGAAATTATTTTCTTAAAAAATTTTTAACTTTCCACCTTGTAAGGCAATTCATTTTCATTCAGGAAAGAAATAGCCTTTTATATATTTGATTTCTCAGCCAATCTTGCATCATTTTTTAAAATCGCTATTATTTGAGGTAAATAAGCCTCATTTAATAGGCTTAGCATTTGCAAACAATTAATTTTACAGCTAGAGATAACACCTCGGCATTAGCATTATGCACACTTGACAATGCAAACACATCTATTTGCATACTTACCCTCAGATTTTCAAACACATCCTTATTAGAGGCAGTTTTAGAAAAAACATAGCCTCTCTGGGATTTATGTTGTTAAACATTAAATCTATTCGATAATGCTCCTTTATTCATCTTGATACAATTTTAGCCTCATAATCAACAGATGCAAAATTATCCCTGGAAGTTCATGTAGAGTACTTATTGAATATTGCAGAATCTTTGGATCTCCTACATCATTAAGAGCTTAGATAAACTGTCCTATCCCAAAATTATATTTATTCTTTTTTTCCCAGCCCTTGATACTCTGCTTCCACAGACGTCTTAGAGAGGACATCATGAATACCTTACTAAATTTTATTTATTCCCTTTTTTCCAGGTTTTCATAATAACCACTTTTGACAAAATTCCAAGGTATTTTAAAGGAATTCATATTTTGTCTATTTCATGATGGGCACGGGTCTGTTAAATTAGAAGTAAAATCCTTGGCGTTAGCTAAAATGAAATGACAAATAGCAACTCACACATCACTTACTATACTGCCCTAACTGTAAGCCTTTTCTCTTTTTTCCTTATCTATACAGTCATTTTAGGTAAGGCAGCCACTGGTGGTCTTCCATCAAGTGTTAGCCTACTAAGGAGGCTTCACCAATCAAATGAAGCAATAACAAGTGCCTAATCTTTATTTCAGATGACTAAAGATTTCTAAATTCCAGGTATGAAAAATGTAAACAAAAGAAATAATTAGCAAATCATCTCTATCTCTATTTTACTTTAATATATAAACTTTGATACATAATAGTTCAAAGAAACCAACTGTGATTATTTCAATAAAATTGAATAAATTGATAAAATTTGATAAAACTCCGCTTCCATTTCTCAGTGTCCTCAATTTTTTTAATGAATTCATGTTTACCTCTGTGATATGATTGTGTAAAATACAACTCAAATTTAAGAAATAATGTTATGATTAATGGTGAATGCCTAGAAACTGAAATCAGCAATAAGATAAATATGCTCATTATCACCACTGGCATTTTCTGTGATGCTAGCCAACATAATTAGATAGGAAATTAAAAATAAGAATCTAAATATTAAAACAAAGAAATAAAACTTTATGAATGATATGATTGTCTATTTGGAAAACCCAAGATTATCTATTTTAAAATAATTAAAACAGTAAGGTGTATCTTTAAAACATTGTTAACAAAATTAGTATGCAAGATCAATACCTTTCTTTCACAGAAATCTCCCTACTGTTATGCATAATGTGCTTCTAAAAAACACTCCCAACATCAACAATGAATCTACACTGGAGTAGAGAGAAGTGGAACATAAAAATCTTTATGAACCTATTAAGTAAGTAGAGGTGTTTCATTATTAAGTTAGGTAATAAGTAAGGTGATTAAATGAAGCGCTTAGGAGTGCCTGGATGGCTCTGTCAGTTAAACTCGGATTTGGACTCAGGTCAAGGTCTATGTTTGCAAGTTAGAGCCCCATAGAGTTCTACCCAGGCTGAAGGTGCATAGCTTCCTTGGGATTCTCTCATCCTTTCTTTCTCTGCCCCCGCCCCCCACTGCCAACTTGCATACTCGCATGCACATGTTCTCTCTCTCTCTCTCTCTCTCAAAATAAATAAACTAAAAAAAAAAAAAATTGAACCACTTATATGCATTTTCACAGTACCCCTAGAAACTACCTCTGGATCCTGAATTATTTTTCTCACAGTGGGAATTAAAGAGGAAATCTTGGCTCCTATACGGTTTCACTAATGTCAAACCAGTGTCAAATTTCGTTAGTTCCTTTTGTACATCAGTTTCTCTCATCATTATGTCATTATCTCAGGTAAGGGATCTCTTTCCAAAGGGATTCAGAAGCTTACTTATTTGGTAAAACCTTCACCAAACTTCACCTAGTACTAGTTAGAAACAAATAGAATATGGCTTTCCTGAGCCCAGGTAATTATAAAACCTCCAGTTACAACCCACCTTTTAAACACAATCTTTAATATCATTTTTCCAACATTAAAGCACTTCCTTCATAACTGAACTCAATTGCATATGGACAATGAATATTCATTTGAGGCCTGTTTGAGATTTTTGGGCACGTCTGAATACTTCCACTTTTGCCTCGATTGTAGCTAATTTTAGGAGACCTGTGCTTTTGATCACTAGTACTAGTATTTTTATTTTTCATTTTTCCATTCATTTTTACAAAATGGTAAGAAAAAAAACTATTAATATTCAAATATAGGGGCGCCTGGGTGGCTCAGTCGGTTGGACGGCCGACTTCGGTTCAGGTCATGATCTCGCGGTCTGTGAGTTCAAGCCCTGCATTGGGCTCTGTGCTGAGAGCTCAGAGCCTGGAGCCTGCTTCCGATTCTGTGTGTGTGTCTCTCTCTCTGCCCTTCTCCTGCTCACGCTCTGTCTCTATGTCTCAAAAATAAATAAACGTTAAAAAAAATTTAAAAAAAAATTCAAATATAGACACCAAAATATCCAAACCACCAAAACTCAACTAATAACTTTAGTAGGCAGGTCATCATAAACAACAGCTTAAATTACATGTTCATTACTTGAGATGAAAGCCCAAATTCAGCAAACAAAAAAGCAGTTTAGAGGTATACATCTTATAATGTACAAATGCACATGTTGCATGAGACACAAAATTACAAAAGACAAGAATGACTATAGAGACAAAAATAAACAGAAAGCTTCATTTAAAAAATTTTTACAATAGCAGTTTAAAAGTTAAGAAGTTAAGAATAATTTGTTCTAGTTATCTACTGCTATGTAATAAATCACCCTGAAACTTGTGGCCTACAAATAAGAACAACAATTATTTCTATCTCTCATGATGTCTTAGGGTCTGGCAATCAAAAAGACCCCAACTGGAAGATTTTACTCAGGACATCTCTTGAGTCTGCAGGCAGATAGTGACTGGAGCTGAAACAAGAGGGCACAGAAGCAACCGAGGGCTGATACCTCTTTATAAGAATGTGGGGGCTTCTACAGTCAGTCTCTCCATAAGCTACTTTGGAGTCTCACAAAATGGCAGCTTCAAGGCAGCTGAAGGCCTTATGATTGAGTATCCCAACTTAAAAAAAAAAAAAAAAAAAAAAAAGTGCACCATGGCCTAGTCTTTCATGGAAAGGAAAGGCCTTTTATGGCTTATCCTTAGAAGTTACATAGCACCATTGCCGCTGCATTCTGTTGGTTACAAGTAAGCCACAAACCCACTCAAACTGACTCTACCTCTTGATGGAGAAACAGCAAGATTCTACAAACGTATATGGTATAATACATACTATTGCAACCATCTTTGGAAAAACAATCAGCCACGAAATATAATAGGAGCTATGTAGAGCCAACATGGAAAAAACTACACAGCCTGAAGTAATTAAATGGAGATTCATAAGCATATGAATAGTTCCATATAATATGTCATCAAGGAGATGTAAATTAAAACTACAATGTGATTTCACTACACACACCTATTAGAATGGCCAAATCCAGAACACTAATAACACCAAATGTTGGTGAAGACATGGAGCAACAGGACCTCTCAATCATTGCTCATGAGAATGCAAGATGGTACAGCCACTCTGGAAGACAGCTTGGTGGTTTCTTACAAAATTAAACATATTCTAACTACATGATCCAGTAATCATTCTCCTAAGTAAATACTGAGTAAATACTCGAACGAGTTTAAATAATGTGTCCACACAAAAACATGCAAACAGATATTTATAGAAGCTTTATTTGTAATTGCCATAAACTTGGAAGCAAGGGAGATGTCCTTCAGTAAGTGAATGGATAAATAAACTCTGGTACATCCAGACAATGGAAAGTAATTCAGTGCGAAAAAGGAATGAACTATAAATCCATGAAAAATCATGGAGGAAACTTAAGTGTATACTATTAAATGAAAGAAACCCATCTGAAGAGACTACATACCATATAACTCCAACTACATAAATTCTGAGAACGACCAAATTATAGAAACAGCAAAAGTATAAGTGGTTGCCAGAGACTGGAGGGAGGGAGGGATAAATAGAGCACAGAAGATTTTTTAGCCAGTAAAACTATTTCGTATGATAATATAATGGTGGGTAGATATCATTATATATTTGTCAAGACCAATAGAATAAAAACACCAAGAGTAAACTCTAATGTAAACTGTGAATTTTGGGTGATAATGATGTAAAAATGTAGGTTCATCATTTGCAAAAAATGTAAAACTCTGATGTGGAGAGTGTGGGAAGCTGTACCTTCTGCTCGATTTTGCTGTAAACCTAAAACTACCCTTGAAAAATAAAACCTATTGTTTAAAAAAGAGAAAAGAATTAGGTTAATAGAGGTTCTTGGGTGGTAAGACTTGATATCATAAAGATGCCATTGCTCTTAACATAAATTTATCTGTTTAGCACAATCTTGATCTAAACTCCAAGGGAATTTTATTTCGAAACTTGACAAAATGTATTTAGGCTGATCTTGAAGACTAAACTATTAACCTGAGGACACAATTAAAGAGTCAAAGGCCAAAGGAAATTACTAACTTCATAAGAGTGCTGTGTGCATTCAAGGAATACCAAAGGCAGACAGTTAGAAAGTCTCCGGACTATAACAAGCACTCAATCCATGTTAGCTATTCTGGCCATTATTAGATGTAAATAAAATAGTATTACTCTTGGTGCAATTCTCCTCAAGGTAGAAAAATAATATAAACAGTCTGAGGTGAAATATCTGACTAATATATTATAGCAGTAACAGAAAGGAAAGAAATGGTTTGGTAATGAGAAGGGGAGTGAAATCTGGAGGGATAGTTTTAAGATACAAGAAACAAGAACATATTTGTGTGCTGTGTTTATAAATCTGTGGAGAGGGAGGGGAAATGATGGTACATGAGGGTTAAAGGTTTAATTTCAGGAGCCCTATCCTTAAGTGGATAATAAATAATAAGAACGTCGTGCACAAGGGGGGGATTGGTCCTGTGCTAGCAGTTTATCCCTACTCTCAGGCGAGGGGGCAGCGTTGTGGGCATAGACACTAGTCAGAAACCAGAGGGTGTATGGTCGAGTCTAGTAGATTATGATCTGTGGGAGCAGGACCCAGCAAACTGCATTCTAACAAGCTCCCTAGATGGTCCTTATTCTCAATAGAATTTCAAAACCACTCCTCTGTACAGCACATGAATTGGACATATGGGGAAACTGAGGCCCAAAGGAACCAAAATAATTGCCCAAGGTCAAACAACTCATTTGTAGCATAATCAGGACTAGCATTCAGCCCTAATATAAAATGAATCTATAAAGTAAAAGCAAGTTTTATCTAGAGTTATTAGAGTTTGTTCCATAATCACTTAGTCATTTGGACTTTATAACAACAATCTAAATCAAATTTTCATTGTGAAATATGAGACACCAAGTTAATGATATTAAAACCTAAACTGAAGAAGAGTTTCTTGGCTTGGAAACTCTCTCAAACTCTAGAAACATGATACATATTGCCCTGTATCACATACAAATAATTCGTTTAAGATTTCTATTTGGTATGACCTACCTTTCTATTTAAAAAAAAATTATGATATGCCAGTAATGACACCCTGATGACTGGTTTAGGATACAATTTGGATACAATTTGATAATTATTTACTCAAACACTTTTCCTGAAATTTAGATTAAATGAATGACTTTCATTGTCTTACCAGTTCAAATTAAGCTCTCTCAGAATTACCATTTCAAACCCTCTTGCACTGTTGGTGGGAATGCACACTGGTACAGATACTATGCAAAATAGTATGGAGGTCCCTCAGAAAGTTAATATAACTACTCTACAATACAGCAATTACATTACGAGGCATTAACCCGAAGGATACAAAATTACAGATTTGAAGGGGCACATGTACCCTGATACTTATAGCAGCACTGTCAACTATAGCCAACTATGGGAAGAGCCCACATGTCCATCGACTGATGAATGGATAAAGAAGTTGTGGTATATATAACGGAATATTACTCAGCAATCAAAAGGAATGGAATCTTGCCATTTGCAATGATGTGGATAGAGCTAGAATGTATTATGATCTGTGAAACAAGTCAGTCAGAGAAAGACAAATACCTTATGATTTCACTCATACGTGGACTTTAAGAAACAAAACAGATAAACATATGGGAAGGAGAAAAATTAGAGAGAAAGAGAAACAGGAAAACACACCGTAAGAGACTTTTTTAAAAAAAAAATTAAATCCAAGTTAAGATACTCTTTATGACTGAGAACAAACTGAGAGTTGATGGAGGGAGGGGGGTGGGAATAAACTAAATGGGTGATGGGCGTTAAGGAGGGCATGTGTTGTGATGAGCACTGGGTGTCACATGTAAGTGATGAATCACTAAATTCTACTCCTGAAAACAATATTACTCTATATGTTAACTAAATTTTAAATAAAAATTTAAAGAAAAAAAATACCTCTTCAGCATGGATTAAATACATACATGCTGAGCAACACAAGTTTAATGAAGAATCTTCTTAAGTGTGTGGAATGTAAAATTTTCTCATACTAATATGTCTCTAGTCAGAAGTTTGGAATATGTTCTTTGATGCTCCGCCACCTTCTCAAAAAAATCACAGAAAAAGGTGAGCAATGTTAGTATTGAAAGAAAAAAGGAGACACATAATTTAAAGCCCAAATAAGTGAAGACTTTCAGCATAAGATACCTAGGAGCTAAACTATAACATTAACTGGGCTGAAAAGTCAAACTCTAGATGTAAGAGTAGATTTCCCTGTGTATGTGAGTGTGTGTGAGTGTGTGTGTGTGTGTGTGTGTGTGTGTGTGTTTACTGGTAAGAGGAGAGGCTACCTCCACTGTTTAAAAAAAAAAGGCAATAAACCACACAACTGTTCTGGAATCAATTACTAATATAATTCACTTTCACACCAAGCTGTCAGTATATAATGATCTTTTAACAAAAAATTCTTTGTTAATTTCAACTCTGCTTTATGAAAAACTCCATTATAGAGCCCCTAAGCTATGCAGACTCATTTTACCCCGTTAGTGACTAAAAGTGCATTTAAAATAATTATTGATGGTTTTTTTTTTCAACTCTTCCAGAAGGATTACCTGGGTTTGTGACACAATAACCCCTGCATCAAAAGCGAAGCAAAAGCAACACTCATAGCAATTATCCTTCCTAGAATACGGGTGTGGAAGGAGTGAGCAAACTGGAATCATACAAGACTTGAGAGAAGGGGATAGAGTGAGGCAGATGCCAAATCAAAACAAACTATTAAGGAGCACACTGTTCTAGAAAGACCAGGCAACCCACCTACTGGGGGCCAAGGGTATGTCTAAGACATCACAGTTTCTAAGCCTGGCCCACAACCTTCTCCTGAACAGTGCCTTAGGCACAGATCTGGACACTAGAATTCTGCCCGTTAAACTCTACACTCCTTGAAGGCAAGGATCACATCCTGTGAAACATAATGCCTGATTCACTGTAGTTACTCAATAAACCTGTGTCAGACCAGTAAACGAATACATAAATGAATTAACAGTGACCATTTCTCTTGGATGGCAACTGGTCAACCAACTAGTTTTTTTCTCTTGAAGAATTTAAATGAGTGCTCTAAGGAAAGTCACAAAGACAATAGCAAGAAGTAAGAAAGTGAAAGTCATGACTGAAGGAAAAGCAATATAGTTAAGTCAAATTAGTCAATAGTGTAGAAAAAACAAAAATAGAATCCAAGAAGCAGTCAGAAAAAAAAAGCCAGCAGGAAAAGACATGAACAAGCAGAATGTAGCCAACAGCATATAGAAAGATGAAACAGAGATGTCTAGCCTTGCACTTTTGTCCCCAAAGCCCTTGTCAAAGTATTAAAGAATTGCTCTCAGCAGAAAAGGAATGGCTTTGTTCAGAAGGCTATGCAAATCTCATCCCTAGGGGATTCCCAGAGCCTAAGAATAACACAGGGATACAAAGGGTTTAAGGTAGTCCTAATTCTATGGTGTAACCAGCCCCTGGGATCTGGATGAAGCTCATCTTCAGGTGAGGCCTCACTTAGCTCCTTCCCTCATTCCCTTTCTGTAGAGAATACTCCTTCAAAGCTCACCTCCCTGGAATCCCCACCTCAGCTTCTGCTTCTAGGGGATCCAACCTAAGACATTTACCAACTGCCAGACTCAGTGTTGGACATGTGAACAAACGGTGAACAACAGAGCGTCAGCGATTCACCCTGGAATATTTAGATTTTGTAGGAGATGGGAGATAGACAATTAAACAAAAACTTAACAATAAGAAGTAATTAATTATAACCCCTACTATTTCAATCAAGAAAAATGACCCCATCAGTGAGAGGCGGCATCTGGAACTCAACAAAATTCAATGAGCTACGAGATTCCAGATGGATGATTATATGTCAGACAGTCACCATTAGAGAGGTTAGATCATGATGACTGAGGAACAAAGGAGAATGGTTTGTTCTTAATGTATCATTCATTGCACATAACCCCAGGTTCCTACAATTGAGGGTGTCCTTCTTTTCCTTAATAATATAAACTTTCTTCCTTTTCTGTTAATCCAAACATAATTTAAATGAAAGGCTCAGAAAATTTCTGCCCGACATATTTTACACATGCGGGAAGAGCATAAATGCATGGGAAGAGACAGCAGTGTATTTTTACTTCTTGCTATTGTCTTTGTGACTTTTCTTCAAGCACACAATTAAATTCTTCAAGACAGAAAATAAAATCTAGTTGGTTGACCAGTTGCCATGCAGGGAAATGGTCCCTGTTTATTCATTTCTTCATTTTTGTATTCACTTGCTGGCTTGGCACAAGTTTATTGAGGAAGTACAGTGAATCGGGCTCTCGGAGAAGTCCTAAGGCCACACGTTTCCATATCTTGTACAGTTTCGGCAATCCTCATAAACTTCCACACTCATAAGACAGTTTCAGGAAGTAAGCTCATCTCTGTAAAACCAAAATGCAAAGGATGCAGAGTTGTAATAGGGTTCTGAGGAAGCCAGAGTTCCCTAGCTAACTGGGTTAACAGCTGCTATGAGTACATAGAAGCATTTCCCTATTACCTACAAATCCTTTATAACTAGATGAGATAAAGCAGCTTGGCTGCCTTTCCAAAACCAGATATCTCTTAGATATATGTGAGCCCAAGAGTTTAATTTCACAGGAGAAAACAAAGTACAGATCCATGTGACCGTGGCTATAGTGAAAGGGATGCAGCGAGATTGGTTTCTTGTGTCCTCAAGCAGCACCTCAAGCATCTTCTCCAGGCTGCAGTTTAAAAAAATATTTTAATGTTTATTTATTTGGGGGACAGGAGTAGGGGCAGACAGAGAGGGAGACACAGAATCCAAAGCAGGCTCCTGGCTCTGAGCTGTCAGCACAGAGCCTGACACGGGGCTTGAACTCATGAGCTGCAAGATCACGACCTCAGCCAAAGTCAGACGCTTAACTGACTGAGCCACCCAATCACGCTCAGTCTGCAGCCCTCCAGGCTGCATTTTTTAGGAGATAGTTTCCTGTCTACATCTCCAAGAGTTCCTACTCTGAAAATGTTCTGCATGTGGAAATTCTTCCCAAAGGAGTTCACCATTACTGATTTCCTTTCACAGGAAAATTTCTCAGAAACAGCACTGGAATGATGCCCAAGAGGAAGATTTTAAGCTACTGCTAGTATTTATCAAGGCAGATCACTCTCAGAGAAGAAATTGTAAAAGCTTTTATTTATTTTTATAATTTTTTAAACGTTTTTATTTTATTTTTGAGAGACCTAGAGACAGAGAATGAGCAAGGGAAGGGCAGAGGGAAAGGGAGATACAGAATCTGAAGCAGGCTCCAGGCTCTGAGCCGTCAGCACAGAGCCCGACGCAGGCTTGAACTCACAGACCGTGAGATCATGACCTGAGCTGAAGTTGGCCACCTAACCGACTGAGCCACCCAGGCGCCCCTGTAAAAGCTTATAAAACACAGAGGTAGTGCTGCTTTCGTCTGGTTCTTCAAACTAGTACTGCCGGACCTTCGTTTTCTTCATGAAAGCCATTTCAACTCAGTGTAAGCTGTACTTTCTAAAAGACCTATGAGATGAGGAAAAGTGGTCTGTATAATGATGATACCGGGTAATAGAGCATCATGGGCTCTAGAGTCCAACAGGCCTGGGGCCAACTCCCAATTCTCCCACTCAATAGCTGAGTGAACTTGAGTAAGTTGCTTCATTTCTCAGCCTCGGTTTCTTCATTTGTACAATGGGGATAACAAGAGGACCCATTTATAGGGTGGTGAGGATGATTAAACGTCATCTTGAAGGCACAGCACTTCGCACACTGCTCATCACAGGAGAGGTCCTCAACACGCCCTTATTTCACATTATTTAATAAACATTTGAGTGTTTACTCTATGTCAAGCATTATACTTTTCCTGCATTTGTGAAGGCAACTTTCTGGTAGAAAGTTATATAGAGATGATGATGGTGATAATGATCATGATGGGGTGGTAATGGTGAGGATGGTGATGAAAATAGCACAAATGAAAAATTATTAGGTATCCCCAAATAACTCTAGTGATTTGCTCTTCTAAGTTTCACCTCAAATACTCTTAAAAATCAGGCAGTGTTATAATTGAGATTTAACCAACTCACTGTTTGGGATGAGATTGAGCTGAATTTTATCCCCTGTTCTATAGCCACAGAGGGCCTCCTAAGCTAATTAATGCTATAAACAAGATGGGAGGGGAATTTTGCCTGCATCAGAGAACAGTTATTTCTAAGCACTTTCGCCTATAATTTTCAAACAAGCATCGTAATTGCAAAGTAAGCAGAAGCCAGCATTGTTAAGCCCGGCTTTGTACTCATTACCGCTTGCCATTATTCGCTCATTAATGCTGGTCCTGGAGCTGGCAAAAACGCACTCAGCCTCATCCTAGCTACTGTGCTCATATGCAGTGGAGCAAAATGCCACAAAGGATTATATACAGCATGAATTCAAAACTCTGGGATAATGTGATAGTTACAACCACTAACTCCAGAGTCCACCTACATGAATTCAAGTCCAGCTTGGGTCAGCCTTGCCCTCTACAACCTCAGACAGCTTATTTCACTTCTTTGAAATTTCTCCCCTCTTGATATGGATAATGACAATCAGCACCTAACTAGTAGAGTTACAATTAGGTTTAAAGAGATAATTTGGACGCCTGGGTGGCTCAGTCAGTAGAGCATCCAACTTGTGATTGCAGCTCAGGTCATGATCCAGTGTCATGGGATCGAGCTCCACAGCAGGCTCTGTGCTGGGCATGGAGCTTGCTTAAGATTCTCTCTCTCCTTCTGCCCCTTTCCCTCTCTCACTCACACACACTCTCTTTCTCTAAAATAAAAAAAAAAATTTAATTGGAAAAATAAGGAGATAATCTATAAACATCACTTAGCACAGTGACTCATAGTAAGCACTTAAGAGAATTTAGCTGCTACCGGTTTTTATCATCATCATCGTTGTTCTAATCTCAGATAGAATCAGTGAGATCATAGTGGGTAAGGGAAATCTCACAGCTTGACAGAAGAAAAGGAGCCTCCAGAGTTTCAGAAGGAGAAAAAGCAGTGGACCTTAGGAAGAAATATCCATGTTCAATCTCATTTTTAAAAATTGCACTAACATACTCGAAGGCAAGTCTCATTTTTTCCCTATGAATATGAAAAACATCCTGGAGGAGAATTATACTGTCATCTTATGTCAGCAACCTACGTTTCAAAACAAATTAATAAAATAACAAAAAGAATTGTTTGCATCTAGGTTGCCAAAAGGCCAATTTTTATTTTACTTATTTATTTGGTGAAGAAAGACAGGGGGGAAAGAGTTGTATTTCTCAAAGTCAGGTTTATTGATCCCTCCCTAAGTGCATTATCAAGCTAAGATGTGTAGTCACCAACTGCTTCCTACTAGCTGACTTGGCGAGCAAACTAAGACCCGAGGGATTCCATTTGTACCTTAGAAAGTCAACTTTCAAAGTCAAGGTAATGTTGTTAAGCTTTCATACTGAATTCTTCTTCAACTAAATCCAAGATATTAGGGTATTAACTTAGCAGTGGAAAAAATTGGGTGTATGTTTTCTAAAAGTTTTCAAACTCTCTATGTGTATACTAAAGCATGGTTCGTAGTTTCAATGTTTTAATCATTCTAGATCATGAGAATCTTCAAAACATTTTTAGATGGCAAAATTCTGCAGTCAAATGTAGTTTTTTTAATGTATTCATTTTATCTTTCTAAGTAGAAAATATTTCCGCATTTCTGAACCAAATTTCCAAAGAACCACAGTATAGCTTTTTGTTTTGTTTCATCTTGCTTGAAGCCATAGTTCAATTGAGAGAGTCCCTCAATTACAAAGAGTCGGTTTCTTCCTCCAGGAAAATATTCTATTTGCTCTTCTCCCGCTATCTTCTCCCCAGTGAAGTTGCCCTTCTCCTTTGAGCTGCACGTCTAACACTTGAAAAATAGCATTTCATGTTGTTCTTTCTAAAATGACTTGAGACCTGGGCAGCTTCACTTCTATGCTTGACAAATAATCATTCTTGATTGAGAAATCGGAGAAAACTAAAAATGCTTCCGGTAAAATGGATTTAAAATGTGAAGCTGCTGCAATGTGATATACCGCTGTAGAGTAACAGCCGTTTCAGGAAAAGCCACCTCCGAGTAAACCCACATTAAGTGATTTTTAGCCTTCATAGATCTTCCCTTCCCCCCAGACAGAAGAACGGGAACACTTCAAAAATGCAAGAAATCTAGTCTCTGGGTTTCACGGCAGATAAAAACAAACACTTAATTAACGGGTGGCCTGTTTCTCTTGATGAAATATGTATATCTTATAGTCAGGCCTATAGTAAGACTCATATTAGCCCAAAGAAAAAGTTCAGAGACCCCATGACCAGCTAAGCAATTAGGAGGGTGAGATCAAAGATGATTAACATGAGGAACTTCACACAAACAGGAAGAAATCCTTAAAAAACACCTCCAACACACACATTTAAAAATTGGATAAAAAAAATCACACACGTATATAAATTTTTTAAAAAAGAATCTAGTTTTCTGAATGAGCAATAAGAATTCTATAAATAATTGGGGCGCCTGGGTGGCCCAGTCGGTTAAGGGACTCTGCTCAGGTCATGAGATAATGAGTTTGAGCCCTGCATCTATACTGACAGCTCAGAACCTGGAGCCTGCTTGGGATTCTGCGTCTCCCTGTCTCTCTGCCCTCCCCTGCTCTCACTCTGTCTCTTTCTCTCTCAAAAATAAAATTAAAATAAAAAAGCTCTATAAATAATCAAAATAATACTGTGTTATGCATTCAAATAATACAGAAAGGAGAGGCACTGCTCTAATGTCTGTGAATATAGTAAGACGGCTTTATGTTTTTAATGGCACATGTCATGATTTTATGGACTGCCCTTAGTTTGTCAGAATCACAGTGTGTGTGTTCCCTACTCCACACCAAACCCATTTCAGAACTCTCAGGTAGCTGACAAAAAATCTGTTTCTTTTAAAGGTCTTCAGATGATTCTGACAGATCATCAGGTTTGAGGACATCTGGTTTAAAGGATATAACTAAAGACTGAATGTTTCATACTGTAAAATTCTGACTCAGATTCACAGATCTAGAAATACTGATTTGCCCCACAGTGGGACCAGCTAATATATCACAATCTTGGCCAAAAGAATCACTTTGCCCTACATATTTATACCTTATTCACAGGGCATGGGTAACCCTAACAGGCCTACTTCTCCAGCAAGAAAATATTGACATTCTGCTACCTGTTTCACTGCAATTTACTAGTACTGAGCTACACTTTGGTCATTCCAACAAGTTTTTCTGAAGCTTGCAACAGCACAGTAACACATCAATGTAAAAATAGCTTAAAAAACAATAAAAACCACATTCTGTGGCGAAAGATGAGTGGTGAGGCAGATGAAACACAAATTTCAAGGTCACAAGAAGTGGGTTAAATACCTTCTGCTCCCGACAAGTGGGAAAAGAAGAGAAAACTAAAACTAAAACTAGAATTTATCATTGTTTACTATATGCCAAACTCTAATCATAGGACATCGTGTGCATTTACTGTTTATTCGAGCCCGGTACAATTAACACTGCTATCGTTTTCAGGTCATGAAAGAAAAGAAAACATGTCCATGAAAGGTATGAGAAAGGTGCTTTACAATTACCCAACAGTAATAAGCACTCAGCTCACTCTGCACAAAACCAGCTCTCAAGACAAGCTCTGGTTCTGCTATTCCCCACTGGGAATAATGGGTAATATGGCTAACTGTGCTCTTCCCAAAGGCACTTTCTGTATCCACAGACATGACCCAAGAATTTGGATTTTTATTTACAACATTCAGACAATCTCTCATAGTCCTGGGAGACCACTTCTGGAGGCAAAGTTGGCAGGAAAAGAGATCTTTCAAAAGAAAAGAACCTACCTAAATACCTTAGAGAACACTGAAAAGAAAATTGAAGAAGCATCCTATTCCTGCTTGATTAGAATGACTTTCCATCCAAACTCTCAATGGGAAGTGGAAAGTAGAGAAATTAACTGGATCCAAAAAAAAGATCTTTCATTTTATTTCTGGTGTAACTCCGATGATCCCAAGATGTATGCTTTCCACTTTTTAAAATATATGGACATTTTCAGTAACTTCCTTTTCTGAATTATATTAGTTTGTATTTTTTTCACTTCATTAGGCAAATATCTCAGACTAAATACCTGAGATTTAAAGAGCAGAAAATCAATGGCCTCAAAGAATCCATACCTAAGAAATGCTCATATCAGAGAAAAGCAATATTCAGATGTCTGCACTCACCTCTGTCAGCACATCTAAAAGGCTCACCAACATAGTAAGTTATGGTCTTTAATGAAATTTAAAAAAAAATGTTCCATTAATATTTCCTGAATTAAACGTACTCACAATGTCTGTCAGAGACTTAGCACATTCATATCTCAGAAGCAGTAAGGATATAAGGCGACAAGTAAAGGAAATATATAGCCCCAGCTGTGGACACAGCATGTTGAATGGCCCTGTGAGAATTTCATAACCTCCTTGTACCTCAGTCATGGCTTGGTATTAAAGGACAATGATGTAGCATTACAGTTGTGGGAAGCACCTGTGTGAGAACAAATATAAGCCCATATTTCCCAGAATATTATTTCTATTTTAAGGTTCAAAGGCTTCTGGTTTGTTCTATCGACACTTGTTTCTAAGAGATTTAGAAAAGAAGAAGGGAAAGTGTAAAACTTTCACATTGGTCCATTCAATAGCAGCATCTTCTAAAGCAATGTTGTCCAGTGGAGACATACACAAGTCACAGGCTTATTTTAAATTTACTAATAGCCACATTAAAAAAATGAAAAGAAACAAGTAAAATTGGACTCAATAATATATTATGTTTAATCCATACATCCAAAACATTATTTCAACATATAATCAATATAAAAATAATTATTAATGAGACATTATTAATGCGGGAGGAGAGCAGGGAATGGGCAGAGGAAGAGAGGAATCTTAAGTAGGCTCCACACTCCAGCGCAGAGCCCAACATGGGGCTCGATCTCACCACGATGAGATCATGACCTGAGCCAAAATCAAGAGTCAAACGCTTAAACAACCGAGCCACGCAGGTACCCCTTATTTGGCATTTTTTTACTCTAAGTCATTAAAATCTAGTAGACATCTCAATTTGCACTAGCCACATTCCCAATGACCAATAATGCATGTGGCTATTGGCTATGTAATGAACAGCACAGGTACAGAGCATTTCCATCACCTCGGAAAGTTCTGCTGGACATTTTAGGGTATTAGGAACTTAGAGATGGGGAAGTAATTGCGCCTTGCCTGAGAAGTTTTGTCTGAGGACTAGCAGCCAACTCTCAGGTATCCTTAGTTCTTCCTAATATGCCCAGTCTCTGGGCCTGATGACCAATTTAGAGAAGCTCAAACTTTCCTATCTACAACATGCACATCAAAGAAACGAATTAAGGGTTTTGAAGCTGATGATCCCCCAAGGTAGGTCCCTTTCAGCTCTCGCACCACCTAAGGTAAAAGCTATAGCAATCTGTGTGAATAACATTAACTGACCTTAAAAGCGTTTGTTTCAAAAAGCACATGCACACAAATATTTTGTGTTTCAATGTTATTTACACTGTACTTTAAGAGAGACCAGAAAGAAACTCTTGGTTTGAACTTGGCTTTCTCTTTCCCTTTCTGTTTATCAGTGTTTTCCCCAGAAGGGACAGGCACAGAGCCCAGGAGACGTTCTCTCCTGGAGATCATCCAAGAGTTATCTCGCAGCACACAGCTCTCACTCGGAAGTTCAAGGGCAAACCCAGCAGCCTCTCGCTTCCCCCTCCTGAAGTGAAGTTGCCAAATTAATAACTCTTTCCCAAAATGATTATTATAAGAAGAAAATATGCGGCTGAACCATTTAATTAAGTCACGAATGTATTGGAGCCCTGCCACTATGGATGTCTAAATTTGGTAAGCTCCAATGTACACATTCAGCAAGAAACAGGAACCCCTACATGAAGAGTGCCAGCTATCCTCCTGCCATTCCACTCGGCGAGCATATGTGCCTCAGAGAGAACAACTGGTTCCGTTTTCCTTGGCCGTGGAGCTTCTCTTTGCCACGAGTATCATCGAATCATTATTACCATTGAAGTATAGTTGATACACTCTTATTACACCAGTTTCAGGTGTATAATCTTTTAATTAAAATATGTTTTGTGCATATGGTCCCTAAACTCAGCTGTGCATTTTATTGCCTGGTTAAGGGATTTATCAAGGATATTTTGACTCTGCACTACTTTTGCCTTAAGACCTGATTTGATTGTACGTCCTACCCCCTGAGTGAGGTGCACAGGCATGTGCCAAATTATATACGGTAGGTTGACCCAGGATGACCTCTTAAAGCTGACGCTGGTAGTGTAGATAAAAGCATGTACACAAACAACTATAAAATTACGGAGAAAGCTATAATAACTGTTAGTTAAAATGAAATAGGAAAACCCAAAGAATCAGTAACTTTTCTCCCACTTAAAGGTAAGACTGCTTAGAGGAGGCGGCATTTGAGACAGGTCTTCAAGGAGAAGAAGGATCTCAAAGAACAGGGATAGGGAGGAGCAAATTTAGACCCGGCAGGAAATTACATAAAGAAATGCATGAAAATGAGAAATTAGAGGATGTCAATGAAGAAACAGACAGTATTTCAGTTGGGCCATTAAAAAAACTGGGGAAGTAAGTATGGAGATACAGGCTTGGGCCCAATCTTAAAAGGCTAGTTGTAATAAAAAAGTCTGTGCTTATGAGCCCCAGTGTGCCTAATGGTTCAAAGATAGTAAATAATTGTTTTCCATCCAGGTAACAGTTTTTCTCCTAATGTTTATTTTTGGGGGGGGGGAGGGGCAGAGAGAGAGGGAGACACAGAGTCTGAAGCAGGTTCCAGGCTCTGAGCTGTCAGCACAGAGCCCGACATGGGACTCGAACCCACGAACCGTGAGATCATGACCTGAGCCGGAGTCGGACGTTTAACTGACTGAGCCACCCAGGCGCCCCTGTTTTCAATCCATGTAAGAGTTTCTAGCAGAAGTTTCTAGCGTGGTGGTTTCCACTCCTCCAAACTGTGATTCAAGGACACAGGCTCTTTGCATCATGTGACTAATCATGTGGCAGGAATAAATGCAGAGGCACAATCTGGCTCGGTGCTTCAGTGAGCTAAGAACGGCTTTTCCAGAGCGCCCAGGTGGCTCAGTCGGTTAAGCGTCCAACTTTGGCTCAGGTCATGATCTCACGGTCCTTGAGTTCAAGACCCGTGTAGGGCTCTGTATTGACAACTCAGAGTCTGGAGCCTGCCTTAGATTCTGCGTCTCTCTCTCTCTCCATCTCTCTCTCAAAAATAAAAAGACTTTTAAAAAAAAAGAATGGCTTTTCCACTTTTAAAGAATCATAAAAAAAATAAAAATAAAAGATTTGTACTGACAGACCATCCCACAAAGCCTAAAACATTTACTATCTGGCCTTTTCCAGAAAACAGGTTGGCAACTCCTACCTTAGGGTCTCACTGTCTTCCATAGGCAGCAATCACAATGACAAAAATCATGGGGAGGGGGCCTCAGGCCCTTTGTAAAAGTCTTGCTAAAATGAAACACACCACTTTTGCTTTCCTTCTATTGGCTAGAACTTCAGTCACATGGCCACTTCTAATTCCAAAGGTGACTGGGAAATGTAGTTCAGCTGTGTGTGTTAAGAGGCAACAGGTTTTTGGTGAAGCACTAACAGTCTCTGAACACCCTGTTAGGGTGTTTAGATTATCTTCAGAAGGCAATGAGGAACCACGAAGGATTCTGAAGAGAGAACTGAAGTGATAAAATTGTTTAAGAGCATCTCCTTACAGAAGTTGTAATAAGCAGCTACCTGCAGGACGCAGAATTCACGTATTCTCAAGTCAGTAAGGCACTAACCCAGACTCAAGTGCACCTGGCAAATGGCCCAGACCAATTTTTAAAACCTACCCATTCGTCAATTAAACTCATCCACAAGGTAATTAGCATAGTGATTTTCACTCTCCAGAGAGGGCAGGCTATAGGGGAAAATCAGGAGTTGTAAGAATTTACAATTACAGTAGATTCTTTATAGGATGTTATGTGGAAAATGTCAACAGCACAGTATAGATTTAAAGATAAATTTCCTTCAATAGAGAAGAACAGAACTGATAATTGTGGAAATACAAGGACCACACGGAGACTTGGCAGTTCAGGGTCTGAGAATCTCTTCACCATGTTGAAAAATAAACACAGGCTTTCAAATCAGAATGACCTGGGTTTAATTTCTACTCTGACAACAGCTGAATGTTTTCAGGAAAATCACTTAGTGTCTCTGTACTCGGTTTCATCATCTGTAAAATGGAGGTAAAAGGAGAAAAAAAAAGAAACTTTCTTGCAAACTGCTCTAAGAATTAATAATAATATATACTAAACAGCTGACTCAGTACCTGGCAGAGAATAAACCCTCAACAGATTTTGACTACTATCATTACTGTATCATTGTCATACCCATTTAAGGCCTCTTTTGAACAAAAAAAAAAAAAAATGAATTCATTTGTATACTAAAATTGCACATAATTTACAAAACTATTAAAATATGTGGTTACAATTTGCTCTTAATTTCAAATTAAAAAATGAAGATGTTAAAAAACCAATCTCTTGGGGCGCCTGGGTGGCTCAGTTGGTTAAGTGTCCGATTTCAGCTCAGGTCATGATCTCACCGTTTCCGAGTTGGAGCCCCACATCAGGCTCTGTGCTGATGGCTCAGAGCCTGGAGCCTGTTTTAGATTCTGTCTCCCTCTCTGTCTGTGCCTCTCCCCTGCTCACGCTCTGTCTGTCTGTCTCTCTCTCAAAAATAAATAAACATTAAAAAAAATCTCTTTAATTAAAAGGAATCTGATATTCATTTCAAAAACAAAGGTTTAGAGCCATTAAACTGGATTCCGTCCATTGTTCATACACTTCTGTGGCTTTCTTTACTTTTAAATACTTGTATCTAATGGTTCCTGGCTGAGGGTTATAGGTAGAGTCACGTGAGACTATGAGACTATGAGACTCCTGCATTAGTTACATAAGTCATTATTTGGCAGACAGGAAGTAAAAGGCGATGCATATAAAACAAAATTAGGGGCGTCTGGGTGGCTCTGCCAGTGAAGCATCTGACTCTTGATTCATCTCAGATCGTGATGTCAGGGTTCGTGAGACCGAGCTCCACTTGGGCTCTGCACCGACGGCACAGAGCTTGCTTGGATTCACTCTCTCTCCCTTTCTCTCTACCTCGCCCCTGCTCACATGCCCTGTTTCTTCCTCTCTCTCAAAATAAATAATAAACTTAAAAAAAATGAAACTAATTTATTCTGTGTCCTTCATCTGGGGACTACTCCATAACAGAATCAATGATCAACTTATGAAAAAATTATGTATCATGAAGACATATGGCAGGCATTCAGCGAAGATTTGTTGTTGTTTAATAAGTTAAGGTGGATGCAGCCTGTGGTTTATGAGCAACTCTTCTTAAAGCTCTGTCACCTGCCTATAAAGTTGAAACAATCCCCACCTTTTTTTTAATTTCAGAAGTACATTTTTATTTATTTATTTTTCATTATAATAGTTTATTTTCAAATTGGTTTACATATAACACCCAGTGTTCATCCCAACAAGTGCCCTCTTTAATGCCCGTCACCCCCTCTCCCCCCTCCCTAACCCCCCTTATCCTCAGTTTGTTCTTAGTCTTTGAGAGTCTCTTATGTTTTATCTCCCTCCTTCTTTGTGTCTTTTTTTCCTTTCCCCTCTTCCCCTCCCCCTGGTTTTTGCTTAGTCTCACAAAGTCCACCTATTTGTGGAAACATATGGTATCTGTCTTTTTCTGACTTATTTCACTTAACATAATACCCTCCAGTTCCATCCATGTTGCTACACATAGCCAGATTTCATTTTTTCTCATTGCCACTTAGTAGTCCATTGTATATATGTACCACATCTTCTTTATCCATTCGTCAGTTGATGGGCACTTGGTCTCTTTCCATGATTTGGCTATTGTCGAAAGTGCTGCTGTGAACATTGGGGTACACATGCCCCTATGCATCAGCATTCCTGTGTCTCTTGGGTAGATTCCTAGCAGTGCTATTGCTGGGTCATAGGGTAGCTCTATTTTCATTTTTTTGAGGAACCTCCACGCCATTTTCCAGAGTGGCTGCACCAGTTTGCATTCCCACCAACAGTGTAGGAGGGTGCCTGCTTCTCCGCATCCCCACCAGCATCTATAGTTTCCTGATTTATTTTTAGCCATTCGAACTGGTGTAAGGTGGTATCTCAGTGTGGTTTTGATTTGTGTTTCCCTGATGATGAGTGACTTTGAGCATCGTGAAACAATCCCCACCTTAAGCGGGTTTCCCTCAGAAGCAGATTGGAGTCAAGAATGGTTTCTTTTCAGGGCAGCCTCAAGAAGATCTGGGAGGGAGGCAGGAAATAAGATAAGGAAAGGAGAGAAGCAAATTCACCAGGTTCCTATGCGAAGGCTACCTCTGCAGGCAACTCAGGCTCAGTGTTTCTGGGAACCTCTGGGGAACAACATAAAACATGCCTCAGGGTTGTCCCCATAGAGGAAGGAGGAAACTAGGGGATTTACCCATCAACTCCATTTGCCCCAGCTTAAGGGTGACACCTGAGATTAATGCCCTGCCACTCTAGCCTGTCTAAATAGGCCAAGAACATTCCTAGAGCCAGAGAAAGCCTCCTGGTGGTGTTGAAGAAGTATGAATGATGCACTAGTAATGCCTGCTGAAATACACAAGAAGGTATATTAACATTTAAAGATGAAATCATCCAAGAATTGTTATCATAACTGCTGCTTTATCCAAGAGGAACTCTTTTTTCTGTATACTCTGAACCATAACAGATATTCTGAGTTTCACTGTATTCATCAGCGTTCTCCAGAGAAACAGAAGTAACGGGATATGTGTATTCATGTGTGTACATAGAGGTAGCAATAAAGATACAGATACAGATGTAGCTTTATTATGATAAATTGGCTCACATTATTATGGAGACTGACAAGGTCCAAGATCTACAGGGTGAGTCAGCAAAGAGGGCCACTAGTGTAGTTCTAGTCCAAACGTTGGCAGGCTCAAGACCTAGGAAGAGCCGATGTTTCAGTTTAAGTCTGAAGCCAAGAAAAAGGCAATGTCCTAGTTCAAAGCCCATCAGACACGAAGAACCCCCTCTCACTTGGAGAAGGGTCAGCTTTTTTGTTCCTTTCAGGTCTTCAACTGATTGGATGAGGCCCACCCACATTAGGAAGAGCAATCTGCTTTACTCCGTCTACCAATTTAACTATTAGTCTCAGGGCACCTGGGTGGCTCAGTCAGGTGAGCATCCAACTCTTGATTTTGGCTCAGGTGATGATCCTCTCTCTGTCTCCCTCTGCTACTCCACTCTGCTCACATATGCTCTCTCTTTCTCTCTCTCTCTAAAATAAAAAAAATTAAAATTAAATTTAAAAAAATATATTAATCTCATGCAAAACCACCCTCATAGAAATCCAAAATAATGTGTGAGCAGATATCTAGGCATCCCGTAGCCCAGTCAAGTTGACACATAAAATTAACCAGTACATTCATTTAGTGAATACAATAGCCAGTGCTTTTACGGTTTGAAACCTCAAAATATTTAAATTGTTTCATGCTTTCGCAACAGACAAAAATTACCCCGGAAACCAATTATAGGAGAGAAGGTTCTAACTAGTCCCCATTGATGAAACACATTATGACAATGGCTGTATATTGTTTCTGTCAGTCACATATTCAGAGCAACTGGTCGTTAGCGTTAGGGATCAGTCACAGATCTACAGTCAAGAGTGTTCATTTAAAGACTATCTGGCTGGGCCACAATGGGAAGGAGTGTGAAGGTATCCAGTACCTTCTGTAGACAAACAGATTTCAAAATCAATGACCTAAACGACCTTTAATTTGAGTCCCTAAATATACATAAAGAGATACATCCAAATGTAGTTAATGACCAATGTTTTTGTTATTTGTAATCAATAAGATCATACCTTTCTAAATACTGTTTCACCATATTTATCCCTGATACCCTCTGCTTGAGACCCAAAAGGTCAAAGAGATCACGACTCCTCACTCTCAAGGTCTGTGCTCTCACTAAAAATCAAAACAAGTGAGTGGCTATTTCTTGGACCTGGGTATATGCATGTCAGAAATCACAATATCTCATTAAAAACTTTATCAGCTAAATATAATATACAGTAAGTCATTTGTGTGTTTTTTTAAATAATAAAACTAGCACATATTTGGTATAAATTATATTTTGCCCAAAAAGAAGTGAGGAGTATTTGGGAGGAGAGGGGTGAATTACTATTAATTATTATATTATTACTATGACTATTATTATTATTATTACCTGGGTGTCAAGTAAGAAGAAATTAGTAAGGCACTCTACTAGGTAGTGAAAACCCATGCCCTCATGAACTTTATATTTGGGAAGCAGGGGAGGGAGATAGAAGAAAATCACTTAAATATAAGGAAAGTAAATCAAGTAAAAGGAACAGGAAATACAAAGGAGAGGACTTACCACTTTAAATCCCATAGCCAGGTGAAACCTCTTGGTAAGCCAAAGATGTATCTGGAGCAAGTGCTTTCCAGGCAGAGGGAGCAGCAAATACAAAGCCTGTTGGGGGAACATACCTGGCCAGTTCAAGAACCAGGAAAGCAGCTAGCGTGACGGTCAGAGTGAACACAATGACGAGGAACGGGAGGTGGGGTCCAAAGTGGGTGGGGTGGAGTGGCCAGTTCACAGAGGGCCTTGTAGTCCATCCTAAGGACTTTGGCTTTTACTCCAAGTGAAACAGAGCAGGGATTCAAGCAGAGGAACGACATTATCTGTGTCAGATTTCAACAGGACCACTTTGGTGGCTGCACTGACAGCAGACTAATGAAGGCAAAGGTGGGACCGGAGAGACCACAAAGGTGGTTAGGGAAGTGATCTAGCTGAGAGAAGACAGCATTTTTTCCAAGATGGTAATAGCGGTGTTGGTGAAAATGGTCAGGTTCTAGATATATTTTAAATGTTCATTTATTTATTTTGAGAGAGAAAGAACATGCGTGCGTGTGAGTGGGGGAGGGCAGAGAGAGAGGGAGAGAGAATCCTAAGCAGGCTCCATGCTGTCAGCGCTGAGCCCAACTCAGGCTTGATCTCACATACCATGAGATCATGACCTGAACTGAAATCCAGAGTTGGATGCTTAACCAGTTGAGCCACCCAGGCACCCCTCTAGATATATTTTAAAGTTGAAGCCAATATAATTTACCGGCAGATCCTATGTGGTAAGTGAAAGACGTAGATGACGTGTCACAGATCCCTCCAAAATTCCAGGCCTGAGCAGCAGGAAGAATGGAAGTCCCATCTAGTGACATGAGGATGAGGAGGACTGGGGAAGGAAGAAGTACTCTCTCAGGCAGGAATGCTAGTTGTGAGATGCTTATTGAAGTTCACATGGAAAGTCAAGCAGGCAGTCAGATGTACACGTTTGGAGGTAGAAGAAAGGTCCATATTGCATACATGACTTGAAAGTATCATCTTTAGAGATGGCATTAAAGTGGAGACTGGTTGAAGATAGCAAGAGAGAGCATTCACAGAGAAAAGAAAAACTATTCGAATAGAAATGTTACTAAAAACAGCATATGATTGAAAATATGCAATTTTTCCATCATAAATCTTTTTTTAATGATTAGAAAATTTTAAAAATTACAATATACATAAAAGTCCAGTGAAGATATTTAAATCACGCATAATCTCTATCACCCAGAGACAAACACTGTCAAGATTTGGTGTACTTTTATAATTAGGATAATACTACACAACTATATTGTAACCTGTTTTGTTTTTTCACTTCATAGATCATGAACTTTTCCCAAAGTAAACTACCTGCGAATATGTCATTATCTATTTAACCATTTCCTCACATTGCTGGACTTTTAGAGTATTTCTAATTTTTCACTATTGTGTATAGCACTGCAACTTTACCTATGCAAATAAATCTGTGTATGCATTTCTGATATTTCTCTATAACACTCTCCAGGAAGTAGAATTACTGGGTTGAATGATGTGTACCTTTGCATGGTTTTGGATGCATGATGCCAAATTACTCTCACGAAGTACTGAAATAATTCATATTCAAACAAATGTCTTTTTACCACCCTCTGCACTAAGTGAGTAGACAAACATTTACCTTAGTAAATCTGAAAGCTAGAGTACGACATTTCAATGCTGTCACATTCTTTGTTTCTAGAAAAATTAAATAAGTTTCATATTTTTACTGACTCTTTAAATTTCTTATTTTATGAATTATTTTGCTCCTATAAATTCCTTGCTCATATCCTTTGCCCATTTTTCTAATAAGGTGTTTATCTTTTCCTTATTGATTTATAAAAGCTCTTTATACATTAAGTATTACAAGTTCACTTTGTTTTGGTTTTTCTGAGTTCCTTTATGTAAATGTAAATCAGGTCCCTCCTAGATCCTGGTGATCCTGACACCAGAAACTATATTGTTACATCCCAATTAGTTCTGAATTCAGAGTCTTCCATTCCCGTAAGAGGTTCTACACTAATCCTAAGGCAAGTGCCAGGAGCTCTAAGATAATATTTAAAAATTTTTTAACATTTATTTATTTTTAAGAGACTGAGACAGAGCATGAGTGGGGGAGGAGCAGAGAGAGAGGGAGACACAGAATCCGAAGCAAGCTCCAGGCTCTGAGCTGTCAACACTGAGCCGGACGTGGGGCTCGAACTCACGGACCCTGAGATCATGACCTGAGCCGAAGTCGGACGCTCAACCGACTGAGCCACCCAAGCGCCCCTAAGATAATATTTATCAAAAGGTGATTGTTAGAGTACCCACACTAGTAATTCCTCGGAACCCTGCTTAAATATGTGGATTCTTGGGGCACCTGGGTGGCTCAGTCGGTTAAGCATCCGACTTCAGCTCAGGTCATGATCTCTCGATTCATGAGTTCGAGCCCCGCATCAGACTCTGTACTGACAACTCCTTCAAATTCTGTGTCTCCCTCTCTGCCTCTCCACTGCTCATACTCTGTCTCTCAAAAATGAATAAAAGTTTAAAAAATTAAAAAAAAACATGTAGATTCTTAAGCGCCAACATAAACCTACTGAATAAAATTTCAGAGAATGAAAGTATGCTGAGAATCTGCTTCTTTGACAGGTTCTCCACATGACAGTTTTTGCACAATAAAGTTTGGGACTCTCTTGTAGCAGATAAAAGGGATAATAGAATTAACTCTCAGAACTTTAAGACCGTTAATGTTGAGTTAGGTTTCAAAGGCAGCAAGGCCTATTGCATTGCCTTGCTCTAGACTCACTCACCTTTGGGATTTTCTTAGTGTCTATAGTGTGGGCAAGGAATGGCAAATGGTCCAGGGAATACCGAGGCAGCCCCCAGCCCCTGCCATTATATAACAGGTTATACAAACCATCTCTCTAGCTATAGATGTAAATGTACAAATGTTACACAACACCAGAAAGACCACTTAGAACACACACAGAAACATGCCAATGAAGAAGCAGGACCTCTGTATACTGGTCAATCCTGCAAATTTCACCAGAGTGGACAGCTAGGGCAAATACGATTTTCTGCCTTAAGATACCACAAATGACTTTTACTTAAACAAACAAATGACAACAGCAAGAAAAGCCAAACATTTTTTTATGCCCTCATATTTTCATGTCTCATCACTTTGCTGAAGTCATTTCCACAGCTGTGGGCAGGTAGCTCCTGAAAGCACTCCTTCTGCCCAGGGTTTAGCTACGTTGGATGCCTGCCAAGAGCCACCAGGTGAAACTTGAAGATTCAGGAGAGTTAACTCTAGGGAAGTGGTTCTCGAAGTGTGGCCCCTGGACTAATAGCCCAGCATTACTTTAGTACTTGCTAGAAACACAAAATCGCCAGCCCTATTCCAGACCCACTGAATCAGAAACCTCAGGGTGGGGTCCGCAATGTGCGGCTGCCCAAGCCTTCCAGGCAATGCTGACGAATATTAACGGTGGAGAGCCAGTAGAGGCATCCGAGTCCCACGAAGGGTATGTGAAAACCTGAGAACCGAGCCTGCCCCCACAGTGTCTGGTGCAGCAGGTCTGGAGTGGAGCCCAAGAACATGCATTTCCAACAGATTCCCAAGTGATAATGATTCTGCTGGTGCCCAGACACTCTGAGAAAAACTGACCTGGGGAAGCCCTCAACCAAGGTGGAACGGAAGCAGGTAGGTAAATGATTCCATCTTCTAGGTCTCAGTGGATAAACCTGAGGCATACTTTTTTGAGATTCCTAGAGTACCCAAAAGAGTTGAGTTCAGGTTGCACCTAGCAGGAACCGATTTAATTATACGCCCTTGGTTTGGCTTTAATTATTCCCGTGTTCTGCTCTTCCAAGCCCCATGCTCTAATTCCTTGGGATCACTTCCCAAAATAAACAACTTCCACAGGTCTTCCCGCAAGTTTCAAGCTCTACCTTTTTTGGAGGAACCCATGCTAAACAGCACCTCTCCCATAAACCTCAACATACAAGCTCACTGTCCCACAGATTTCAATCATCTCTTGCAATATTCCCTTGCTCAGTGTCGATATCACTGCCTTCTCATTTCAATAAGGGCTCATATTCATTTCCTTTGACTTTGAAACATGACTTTCTTAATACTCAGTAGAAAGATACCAACTTCTGCCAGAATCACCCTTAAGTTATGCTTTAAGAGTATCCTATTTGCCTACCCAAATAAACACCTTCTAATCTAAATATTCCTCAATATCAGTATCTCCATAAATATCATTCAATGTCAATATGCACAGCAGGATAGCTGCTACCTGACTTCCTGCTGACATCTGAAGGCTGTGACATGTTGTCTGGAGAGTATGATAGAAGACTCTCATTTTGCCCCCATGGAGATGCTAATTAGGAAGAAAGCAAGACCCTTACTAAGTTTGAAATGGTGAGTTCCTTCTCCCTGAAATATCCCTGCCCTAGGATTCTTGCCCCCAAAAAAGTCCTCCAAAATGATTTAGGGGCACCTGGGTAGCTCAGTCAGTTGAACATCCAACTCTTGATTTTGGCTCAGGTCATGATCTCATGAGATCAAGCCCCTCACTGGGGTCTGAGCTGACAGCACAGAGCCTGCTGGGATTCTCTTTCTAATTCTTTCTCTGCCCCTCTCCTGCTCATGCTCTCTCTCTCTCTCAAAAATAAATAAATAAACTTAAAAATACCATTTTATAAAAGAAAAAAAAAAGATTTAACTATACTAAGGTTTTCTCTGGCCTTGAAAATGCACCAGTAATATCAAGAAAACCAACGGGAAGGCTGCCACAGCTGAGAAACAGAGAGGAGGGAAAATCAAGAGGAAGTGTTTCCCCACCAGGCCTGCTGAGAAATTTTACAGCGGGCTTTAAAATTGTTGAGATGAAAGAGAGGATCCTGAAGTACATTTCTCTTTTCCTCCTCTAGCCAGGATAATTTTGTTAAATACAGTTTAGTGAAAGAAGTAGGATTAATAAAAAATGATCTGCAGAAAGAAAAAAAAAACAATAATGAAGTCTGCAGTCTGTTGTTAAAATGTAAGCAAGAAGGCAGTGTATTGTAAGACAGAGGGAGGAAGGGCGGGGATCTGGGAAGGCTGAGTAAGACCAGGGAAACCTCCAGCTGGGAGGAGAACTTTGGATCCCATGTACTTAGTAATTTATAGCACCCTGACATGAGATAAGTCATCTTACCTTTGACTGTAGTTTTCCCCTAACTCATTTATTACAGCAAATGACTGGAAACCCAGAGCATGTGATTTATTTATCTATCAACTTGCTCAAGCCCAGAACTAACCCAGAGAGAAAACAGGGATGAGAAAACCATCTATCATTTTGAATTAAACACTTGTTACCAAATCATGAAAATTTGTCCTTTATCCAACCTATGTCCTTGATCAATAATAAAAGGGCATGCCTCAGAAACAAGGTGACTTGAGGCTTCAACTTAATCCCTAGACTTCTGCAAACTTGAGATTTAACCTTCAAACAACAGAGCATGGAGTTTGGCAGGAAATGATCCAATAATCTTAATGCTGATGTGAAAATTGTGACTTGCTTATTTTAAAATATAGTTTCTCTGTGAATATTTCAAGTTTTGTTTTGATTCTGGCTTTTAATACTTTCTGATAAGTATGCAGAAAGAGATACTTTGGGACTTTTTATTACTGTATTGCCTATTACTGGTTCTGTGTTTAAAAAAATCTGCTTATTGCAGGCAGGGTACAGTCAATTTGTGCATATTGGATTTAATTTTCTACTAAGCAAATAAAAATGCCTAAATGCAATTTACAGATCTTCTTTTTTTCAAATATTGTATATGTACTTTGATTTCTAGTGCCATCTGAATGACCCCATGCTGAAAGATTTTCATTTCACATTTCCAAAATACATACAGAGCCCATTAAATGAAAGAAATGTAAGTCATAACTATAAGTTAGGAAAGAAAATGCTCCAATCATAATCCAATGATTTTATATAACCAATATGTCCCTGGCCTCATTGGCCTACAACTGACTACAAAATGAGATCACACTTTCTTTTGTACACCCAAACTATTACACCAAAGTCTTGGCTACCACACACACCCCTCCTCCAAAAGACCTTCAGCTATTTCTGACAATGTCCCAGGATGCTGCCTGCTACCTGTGCACTCAGGTGAGGGGGGACGAGGCCTCCACCTCTGATTCTCCCCTTCTGCTATCTTTGTCATTCAACCTCTACTGCCCATGATCTGCCAGATATCAAGAAGCCCATGGCATGGCCATCCTTTGCCACTTACTGCTGCTCCTCCCAGCTTTATCTGAGAGGACCCTGGTCCTCCTATCCTTCTCCACAGCAAAGACGGGCAAAGGCCTCTAATGAACTCCCCCAAAACATCAACAGACAATCTGGAAACAAAGCTAAGTTGATTCAAGTTCAGAGCAGTAGGGAAAAATACCATCCTGACAAAGGCTTAGCAGTGTCTTAAGGCAGAGAAATCAAAGGTAGGGTATTTAAAGGGCTTTAGGGTCTCGTTTCAAGAGGTTTAAGGTCTGTCTTTTGAGGTGGGGGACTGATTGGGATGGAGCAAAGTCTGTGATGTAATAGTTTAGGATTGGTGGATACAGAGGTAATGGTCTGGAAGTGAATCTTAGTAAGCATAGTTTGAGAAGCAAGCCGTTTGGCCAGGTGAGGAGACTGCTGGCTCTAATACAGTGATCAGTGGGAATTTTCTGACGCAAACAGGTTATATATTGGTGTTGTCTTTCCCAGGCAAAGGTCTCCTGGAGCAAATAACTAAGTTTTGTTAACACTGGGGGGCTAGAGCCTTATTGACATCTTGTTGACATCAATGGGCTCAGTTTCACCTCCCCTCTCTTTTTTTTTTATTTATTTTGATGTTCGTTTATTTTTGAGAGAGAGAGAGAGACAGAGCACAAGCAGGGGAGGGGCAGAGAGAGAGGTATAGAATCTGAAGCAGGTTCCAGGCTCCGAGCTGTCAGCACAGAGCCTAATGCAGGGCTCAAACCCACGAACTGTGAGATCACGACCTGCGCTGAAGTCTGACGCTTAACCAACTGAGCCATCCAGGTGCCCCACACCTCCCCTCTTTGACAGGCCAGACTTGCCTAAGGTCTCAAAGATCAGCTTCCTGCCTTACTCCAGATCTGCCTCATCTGGCCAAGGAAAGTTCATTCCCTTCTACCAAAGCCTTCAGAAATTCAGAATTGGCCCAACAGACTTTCAAACTCATTTGAGAAAAACAAGAAGGAACACTTCCCTTCTTTCTCTTCCAGATTAAGGCCAGCCTCCCCTTTGTGCTTTTCTTCAGACCAAACTTAACACAGACTTGCAACCAGAACCCCCTGACTCCCAGTGAGTGTATGGTATGGCTCCATCCCTATGATCCAAGAAGAGAATCATACCGACATATTTCTCAGTTTCTAGGTCTCCTTGTAACCAACACTTCCTAGAAACCAGACCAAAACATATGTTCTTATACTTGTATGACTATATTCCTCCCAGATTTTCCTTCAAGGCATCAAGGAAGAGATTGACTCTCGAGGAAAATGAGAAAATGTCCTCTTCTGCCCTGCAATTTAAACTTGATTCTAGATAATATGTTAATATTTTAAAATTCTCATCTTAATTGTCCAAAACAAAGGAAGCCTAGAGCAAATAAATATATAAGAACCTAAACTGAGAAAATTAAGTCTATGCAATACATACGTTTTTTTTTAACCTGTTTTTTTAAAACCATTTAAGGAGACAGTCTATCCCCAAGCCAGAGCCATTCAAAGGCAGTCTAAATATGAGATTCTCCTCCTTGATGGCTTCAATTAATGCCTTAATTTTAAATACAGTGACAAAATCATCTGACTCTAGGGTATAAATTCTGGAGTCACAAAACCACTAAGGTCCCTCAACATCCTGTTTCATTAGGCAAATGTGTACAATTCCAAATTCAAGAGACAACTAGGGTACCTTGCAATTAATGTCATAATAAGTACTCTCCTAGGAGGTGAAAGTCCAAATTATAATAGGAAAATCAAAAATACACATGGACTGGGATAAGTATTATTACCTTATTTGAGTCTATCAACTCTTTGAAGTCAGAGACTGTCCCTAGTAGCAAATACAAAATAACTGTTCAATAATTCGGTCTGTTGATAGACGGATCGAATGAATGAATGAATGAATGAATGAATGAATGAATAAGTACGGAAATGAATGACTAGCAATTAGCCCTCCTGAGGTCCAGCACACTGAATTTGGCCAAGAGATCTTGGAAATGGAATCAGGTAGAGCTACAAGAAGAGAAAGAATTCTTCATTTTGAAAACTTTGCTGACACAGCAAATTAACATGACTTCCTAAGCTCCAAGACCAAAACATAAATCTAGAAATAGTAGAGTGCACCAAAATAGCAACAGACCTGGAGGCAAATCCTTGGCAGAGGGCAGAATCAAGCAAAGAGGCTAAGAGATGGAAAATATCTGGAACCATTCCCCTGAGCTGAAGCAGTCCCTCCGTTGAGCAGGACAGTTAACCCAGACAGAGTTAGGCCCTCAGACACTATCGACATCTTGCAAGTGGTTGTAGAACTTTGGTGGGAACACGTCAAGGTCAGAGTTCTAAGTACCCAACAAATACCCAGCCACTGAAGGGAGAAATTATCCCAGGCTCCTATGTCCTAGTCAATAGAAGTGTGAAGATTCCTCAAAATAATTCAGGCCTTATGTCCCAAGAATCTCTAATAGAAGGGTCATATCTACAAATGCTGCATGCTCGTTAATTCTGACTTCAAAAAAGCAAAGTCTTAGAGTTGTTCCTAATTAAAACCTATGCTTCATGGTGAATATATATTTCAGTTTCTATTTAAAATCGGATCCTAGGGGCACCTGGGTGGCTCAGTCGGTGAAGTGTCCCACTTTGGCTCAGGTCACAATCTTGTTGCTCGTGAGTTCGAGCTCCATATTGGGCTCTGTGCTGATAGCTTGGAGCCTGGAGCCTGCTTCAGATTCTGTCTCTATCTCTCTACCCCCTCTATCCCCCCACTTTCAAATATAAATAAACATTTAAAAATAATAATAAAAGAAAATAAAATCTGTTCCTAACAATATCCATAGTAGCAACTCCTATTTGGACCTTGATATACTTCTTACAAATAAGTTGTATTGTAATTGAGTCTATTTCAAAGAAAAAACAGACACACTGAACAGTGTGATTTTATTTGGTGGCTACTAACATCTACAGAGAATTTCAGATTACCAAAGGCTAATTAGTTCATGTTCATTGCAACCCAGGAGTATATTTGCAAGATGGTTTATTTAAATCTAAAGCATTCCTGAAAATGTATTATACAGTGAATTTCCAGGTAGTAGGAGACTCTATCTATTATTCCATTATTTCGAATGGGAAAAATAAAGGATGTGTTTCCAGCCCATCCAAAATTCCCAACACATTTTCCTAACTCTCGCTAAAACCCTCAGATACCTATATGACAGTACACCAAGGATCTCTACAGGATGCAAACATTTAAAACACCAGTTACTGAATTATTGAACACTTAATGAACTCATTAGTGGGTATGTTTGTATGTAGTACTTACTGATTCTAAACAATATTAGACAAGAAATACATTTTTCCTTCTAGTCTGCCGCAAATATGTATTTACTGTATGTAAATAAGCAATATATTAAAGATTCTAAAGACTATCAAAGCTACTATCTAAACCGAAGTAGGATGGTAGGACAGGGAGTGGAGTGGGAGGTAGTACTGTGCAGAGAAAGAGGTAAAGGGCCTAATATCAAGCAAAACTCTACAAAGGGTGACTTTGGCTCAACCGCAGGGGAAGGGGCACTCTGAGACCATGTGGGCATGCTTCAGACTTGCTCCAGTAGGGGGCAAGGGGCTGGATTTATTTTTACCCCTCACCTATCCATTTTGGGTTAAGGGTTGCCTTTGGTTTAAGGGTTGAGGTAAGACTAAATTTCCACCTATTTCCGATTCTCCATGCATTCAAACAAAGCAGATTCTGGAAGCCTGAGGGCAGCCCTTAAACAAAGGGGTGCTGGTTATTGTAGTTAAAGCCCCCAGGCTGAACACAACCACAAATATTTACTAGTCTGGTGCCTTTTTTGTACAGATGCAGAACTGAGGCCTCAAGAGATGAAGCAATTTGTTACATGGTGACTGGGAGATACAGGAAGAGATAGCAAGGCTTTTGACTTCTTCCTTTTTTATTTTGTTAATTTTGATCACATACATCAGCTAAGCTTTCATTTTTCCCAACTGCAAATCCTGATTTCTTTGGTTTTCACTCATATAAAAGCACTCCATTGACTCAGGTGTCTTAGGTGACTTAGACGGCTCAGGTACCTGTCTTTGAAACTGGGTCTGTTGTATCTTGTCTTTCTAATCTTTTAATTCCAATTGACCAGAACTGATAATAACGTTTCAGAAGAGCAGCAAATGCAGTTTTGTATGTGAGGTAGTGATAGGGAAAAGCCTGTTATAAGATGGCTGACAGGACTGATAAGGACATTCCTGTCCCTGACTGAAGACTCCCATCCCAGGTTCTTCTTCCCACCCTGCTTGTCACGTGCCAAATTACTACTAATGAGGAATTCGGAAGTAACAGATTATAAATTGTTCCCTCTGCATATGCTCAGGTCTCAGACCTCCGGAGAATGATCTCCTCTGAGTCCAGTGGTGTAAAATAAACCTCCTGTCTTCCAAGATGTCCAAGTGCCACTTAGTTCTTCTGCCAGGTGATCCAGACCAGGTTCCGTAACAGTAGAAGACTTTCTCATTTTGGTATAGTGCTTTTGCCATGGGTTTGGGTTGCCTATTTTGATTAGAGGAACTCATTTAGCTGATGACTCTGGTACCAGTTGACAGTGACTCCTGAACCTCGATGCTATCACCCAAGGCCTTTTTTAAGGCTTTCTGACTGAAAAAGCTCTCCCCAAATCACCATCCACCATCAGATAAAACTCCTAGTCATTCATCTCTAGAAACTATTTCCTTTGGGAAGCCTTCCCTGCCTACCTCCAAGACTAGGTTGGATGGTCTTGGGGGCTGAAGGGGCACGTAAAAGACCCTTAATGTGGGATTTATCATGCTGTCCTCTAATTGTCTTCTAGCTTTATTCTCCAGTTATATAATCAGATGTTGAAAATAATAACCATTTTATTACTATAATCCCCAGTGGTTGGCACATAGTAGATTATCTATAAATAATTATTGAATAAATAATCTGTGAAAAAATTGCTTCCTGAATCATAACAGATGCTTCCAAGCTCTCCACACACATACTCACACACACTCATCAAGATCTATTTTTCACCAATATGAAAATGGGCAAAGGTGTTCACACATTAAAAGCATCTTCAGCTCACCTTTAAGCTTGAAAGGACACTGGGCACATGTCCTTTTGAATTTAGAGGCAATATCCTTTCCTACGATCACTAATAACCTATATAGCTATGGGGAAAGAACTAAACCCTAGTTCTCTCACATGGTCCTAATAAAAGTAAATTATACCAGTACAGTAAAAGACAAAAGCTATTCTGGTCCTACCCTGTCTATCTATGTCCACAGGATTTGCTACACTTAGGCACACAGATTATCTACAACTATGACTATTAATTTCACTTTCATATAAGGATAAATGTTTTCCACAATTCAGAATTGCCTCCGGCTATAACACTGGACTAAACTCAAAGATTGTCTTAAGATACTTTGTCTGGCTCCACTAGCCTTGTGTGATGCTCTTTGAACAGACATGATCTGCTGTGGAGATGCAATGACCCTATCAAGTCACTATATTAAGAGACAATGTTATGTCTCTGACAGCCACCTCCATGCAATCCTTTCTTTTTTAAAATAAAAGGTCCAAGGCAACACTCTGAATTCTAGCTCTGGTCATAAAATAGCCCAGAGAGTTCAATACACTCCATTCATAAAATATATCATAGCTGAGCTGTTCCCATGGTAATAAATTTTATTCTCATATCAACATGGCTTCAAAAGAGATATTATTTTAATGACGTATGCCCTCTCAGTCTTCTTCTCATCCAAGTGGAAATTCCCTTCTGAGCTCACCTGGCCTTGCCTGGGCTTGGCTCCAGGTCATAGGTTCTATTCAGGTTTGATTCATGTGGCTCTCAATCTTCTGGGGCCAGTGGGATGCCCAGGACTTGTTCTTCTCACGGTGATGGCAGAAGCCCAAGGACATAGTCCAACTGCACCAGCCTCTATGAATACCCCATTGGAGGAAGCAAACCATATGTCCACATGCAAAGTCAAGAGGGATGGGAGTATATCCATCTCACATGGAGTTGGAGAGAAGAGAGAGAATACAATGAAACTTTGGATTGTGACTAACTTTTATCCGAGTGTTCTGCAAGATGAGCAAACATTTCTAACACATTTTAACTTGATAAACAAGCAGTACAAGCAGTACATGATGCTGAATGTCAAATGATCACAACTGAGCCAATGGTTCTTGAAATTCACTTTGATGTATGAGTGCTTTGGATTACAGGCATGTTTCTGAAATGGATTATGCTCACAAACCAAGGTTTTACTGTATTTTTTTGTGCAATGGCCCAAGTGACCTCAAATGAACTGCATAAAATCTTTGTTGTATTGTTGTTTTATTGCACTGTGGGCTTAACACCTTAGTAGATCAAATGAGGCTGGAGGTATAGGGAGGGATTTATAGCCCATGTTAATAATAATAACAATAGTAATAATGATGGTTAACACAACAGCAGAATCTTACACATCATGATAATAATTTAGTTTCCCCTCATGAAAAATCCTCTCCATCTCCATAATGTCTTAGTAACACAGCTTTGAACTGGAGCCTGTTTCCTCCTGTCTTTCTCACTTAATCTTATCATATTTGTCCATTTCTACATAGGTTAAAAAAATAGATCCAATTCAATATTTTCATTGAGCCCTGAAACGCAAATGGTTTTTGGACCTTCACCGATGAGGAAGCATAAGGTAAACTGACATTCCACCCCCACACACACCCCTCACTCCCCCCCCAACACCAAGGTGGGACAACACGTAATAATCCTCAGGCACTTCTGGCTGCCCAAGAACAAAGGAAAGGACAGAAGATGGTTAAACTGATAGAGCTTAGTAAAATTATAAGAAAAGGGCAATCTTATCAATTGCTTAAGCTCCAGGAACTCTCTGTCTTAATGATAATGTTTTGCTAGAGGGAAAAACAACCTTAGCTTGACAATAGCTAAGGCTTCAGTAATCTGTAAATCTTCTTTAGCATAGGGAAACCCTTTTAAAAAATTTCCTCTTGACTTTATCTCCTCCATAGTATATAACCAGTCACTCTTCACTACCCCAGTGCAGCTCTTTCTGCCCACAGGTCCTGTCCCCATGCTTTAATAACATCACCTTTTCGCACCAAACATGTCTTCAAGAATCCTTTCTTGGCTGTCAGCTATGAACCCTCACCACCGGTCCAAATCCCCATCACTCCATCTCTAGGGAAGAGATGTAAACAGAAGGAAAATAGAATAATAGATATAGATATACAGATATAGTTATGCTGTACACCAAGGTACAGAGAATCCACCCTTCCTATTTTACAAATGGAGGAAATAAAGCCCTGCAAAGGCAGGTGCTCCAGGCTATCAAATGGCTCCTCCAGTCAAAACTAGAACTTGAGTCACCAAAATTTCACATGGCACTTAAAATGTTACTATCTAATTTGTGATCAAATCAGTATCTTCCCCCAACATTATTCTTACAGAACATATAAACTCAGGCGTGTGTTTTACTAACCTTTCAAAAAATATTTTTACATTTATTTATTTTTCAGACACAGAGAGAGAGCACAAGTCGGGGAGGGGCAGAGAGAGAATGAGACACAGAATCCGAAGCAGGCTCCAGGCTCTGAGCTGTCAGCACAGAGCCCAATGTGGGGCTCAAACCCACAGTGAGATCATGACCTGAGCCAAAGTCAGACACTTAACCCACTGAGCCACCTAGGCGCCCCAGTAACCTACCTTTCAGATAGAAAAAGACACAGTGCAGGACAGTGTAAGCAGAAAGAGTTAGGGATCCCCCAGAAAAAGAGGAGATATATCTTTCCTGGAGCAAGTTGGTTGAGGCTTCCAGCTGTTTTCCTTGATCTATGCCCTACAGGCTCTACTTATCTAAGCACACTTCTTGCAGAAGTTTCTAAGAGGTGTTGGAATTACAGAGAAATGCAAAAACCTCAGTAGTTAAGGATTTTAAGGGAACAAAGGGAATATAATAAATAGTCTCTACCAGGTCAGGAAGTAGCCTAACCATATCAGAGACAATAAATCAATGGTAAAACTCCCAGGGCTATTTCAAAAGTAACCAAAACTCTATTTTCCTTACCCAAGATAATGAGCCCTAGACCCTATCTAGTTTACACTGGTTTTCAGAGCATGCCCATAGCTTCTTCTCCTTGTCCAGAGTTGCCTCTGCTTCATCATAAAGTCTCCACCCTAAGAGGAACACATGCTATGTTCATTAACATAACATAGGATGCAGGTATAGGCAACTTTTCTGGGTACACCTGCACAACCTTCTGCCCACCTTTACATGTAATGACAATGCTCTCCTTACTAATATTCCTCCTGAACCCTAAATAAAAAGAAGCTGCTCAGTTCTGCTTGGAGAGGTATGGCTATTCCCCATGGGATTATTCCTCATGATCTCATTAGCTACAAATAGTTTCCTTTGTGTGACAACTCCATCTGATGTAGTCTCTATCTGTAACTAACCAAGGAGATAACTCATGCTAATTTGGTTACAATAGCAGAAGAACTGGAGGGGGCACCTAGGTGGCTCGGGTAGTTAAGCTTCCAACTTGGGCTCAGGTCATGATCTCACTGTTCATGAGCTCGAGCCCCGTGTCAGACTCTGAGTTGACAGTTCAAAGCCTGGAGCCTGCTTCTGTGTCTCCCTCTCTCTCTCTGCCCCTCCCCCGCTCATGCTCTCTTTCTCTCAAAAATAAATAAACATTTAAAAAATAGCAGAAGAGCTGGAGACAAACCAGAGGACCTGAGTCCTACTCCTTGTCCTTCCACCTGCTGGCCATGAAACTGAGGGTAAGCCCATTCACCTTTTGACCTCCATTTTCTCACATTGAGAACAATACCACTGGTTCTGCTTTTGTCAAGAGGGCATGCCAGGATCAAAATAAGCAGGTGTGAAATTTGTTGCTGTTCACCATCAATAACACATGCTGTGGTATTTTTCCCATATTGGTATTATAAAAAAAATGCAAGTAAATTAATTTGAAGATCTAATAGACTTTATTCAATGATTCCTGAAATGGCAGCATCCCATCTAGCAAACAGAAGAGATCTCCAAGGAGCTGTACAAAATGGAAAGGACAAAACAAGGAGTTTATTAAAAATGGAAAAGAAAGACTTATTTCAGGCAAGATCATCTTCCCTCCTGGGGAAGGGCAGGGGTACTTACATGCAGATTATCTCACTTGTGCTGATTGGGAAATTCCAGACTGGTTAAAAATTTTACCCTTGAGCAAGGCTGAAACTGCAATTAGGTTAGGTATTACGTCTTGGTGGGGCTTACTAAAATTGACTCCATTTGGTACCTGTATTTTTTCCCCCAACAGTATATAATTGGCCAAAGACAATGGTGAGTTATTAGATATTAAAAGTCTTAGAATTTATTTACCCTCAGAGGGATTGCAGGAACGCAGAATTATTATGAATTCATCCATATGATACATAAATAAATGATTATAGGCAAAATAAACTAGAAACTTCTGACTTAATATAGAACCAATTTCTCTGCAAGGCTATAGAATATTTATCCACATACAGCAAATATTTACTGAGCTCCTCCTATATGCAGACACTGTTCCAAGCATTAGAATATAGCATTAGAGAAAACAGACCAAGAAGTACAATTTAAAGATGTCTTTTTGTCTAGAGCCTGGCCAATTCAGAGAACAGCCAATTAATAAATCACTTTGAGTGACCACCAGACACTACAGTCCATATGGGTTGGTTTTCATTAAAGCAAAGTTTTCCAAGGTTGTGACTTTCACAGTGGTTTGTTTTCCTGTTTCCTTCAAATCACAGCCATCTGGATATCTTGCATTAAGATATATCTGCTTTCAAAGGCCATTCAGACACTGGCATTGGTTTTAACTGGGTCTAAATAAATGTTGATCCTAACTAGGGACCACTTACTCATATGAAGAAAGGAACATCTTTGCATTTGGAGCGGATCTGGTCATACAGGTTTGCACACATTCATGGAGTGCCCAGAAGGAGGCTGACAGGAGAAAGCCAGGACAAACAGACGGAAAAAACTGCAAAGCGGCCATTTTATGAAAATCTTCATGGAAATATTTCATGGAAAGTCTGGTCTAAGATTTCGGTAAGGATGAAGTAGAAAATAATGATAATTTTATGTATTTTCTATAATTATGGGTATTCTTACCATTCTCATACACATTAAGGAAAAATAGCTTCTAATACATCCAATGAAAGAACAGCACATCATTAAACGCACTGATTTGGGGGTTCGGGATAGGAGGATATTCTTAATTTGCACTGGAACAAGCTACCAACTGAGAATGACTCCTAGCCCCTAGTGCATACAATTAGGGACTAAAATAGAAGTACAAGAACAATTTAAAATGTTGTCCAAAGACTTGGTATTAGGGGTATTTTCATTTAAAGCAGGAGGTGATAATCAGTCATTTATCTTATACTTAAATATAAAGGCACAATTCTCCATTTTCAGCTGAGAAGTCACCTACTCTCAGTAGAATAGTAGGACTCCTGCCCAACTCAGATCTGCGTGGACTTATTCCCTCTGCACACACACAGCTCACCGCATACTGAGTCCCCTTTGGGATACTCATCTCACAGAATCATAACTGCTTGCATCCTTACCTATACTCCCTTCTAGGGTAGGAGCTACACAGAACAGTTGTGACTTCTATTTTCTAACTATTATGTACAAATGTATGGCCTATTTGTATGTATTTGATAGTTTTGCGGAATTAACAGATAGAAGGAAGAATGTTGAAAGTACACACTGAAGAATATACACACAAACACTTGAGAGCAAATGAAAGCAAAACTGAACAACTAAATTTCTTAAAACCAAACTGCTGACAAAGAAAGGAATTGGTGAGTAGCTAGACTGTCTCCTTTATCACTATCTCTCTAACCCACGGAAGATGCTTAGAAAATGCTGAATGAATGTATAATAAATGAATGACTAGTTGAGTAACTAAACAAGACAGGACTGTGAGGGTTTATCTCATTTTAAAATGTGCCCATAACAAGGGTTGCTTAACTAATTCTGATGTCTGTCATAGATCTTCAACCTTCACAGTTAGGTCTCTATTCAATCTCAGAGAAAGGTAATTGCTCTCCTTCAATAATCCCCTTTCTAAACAAGAGATTCCTTGGCTCTCCCTAAAGCCTATCAAAGCAACAATACAAATCTCTCCTTTAGACTTGCCATTGGAACCCATCTCCTATGGCTGCCTTAAATTGTTTTAATGTTAATTTATTTTGAGAGAGAGAGAAAGAGAGAGAGAGAGACAGCATGCACGCACAAGCGAGAGGGACAGAGAGAGAGAGGGAGAGAGGGAATCCCAAGTAGGCTCCATGATGTCAGCACAGAGACCAATGTGGGGTTCAATCTCAGGAACTATGAGATCATAATCTGAGCCTAAACCAAGAGTCAGACACTTAACTAACTAAGTCACACAGGCAACCCCTGGCCATCTCAATTTTAACCATAATATTTTCCTCATTTTTAATTAAGTGATTATTTTAAGGAAACAAATATAAACATGATTAACAGAGGGCCTAAGACATCACTAAGATACTGAAAAATCTTCTAGCTATAAATGTGAACTTTCAGGTTAACAGGCTTGAGCAATGGAGTGGAAAGGGTCGACAGGGACCACCTGGCTGAATACAAACAGGCCCATGAGGAGACCCACCTCAAAATATCCATAGGCCTTCACTAACCAATAGTTACAACTAGGCACAGTTACCGAAAAAGGGAAAATTCCATACAGCACCATAGCTCCCCGCCTTCCCTCCTTAAAAGCAGTCCCCTTGCACTGCCTCCATTCCAGACAGCCTCTCCTCAGCTGTCCTGCTGGCTCCATATTCAATAAACTTCTATCTCCTTTGCTCTACCTCAGGTGAATTTTTCGCCTCCTGCACCACTAGCTTCCACCTGATTGTCGCCCAATGCCTAGGGCTCCCATCTAATTGGGAGAGATACCGCATTTAGACACCACAACATACCCTACCTCTGACTATGTTTTTCTATGTTCTCTTTCTATTTCAGCCTAATTTTTGATAATTTAGCTGCTGGCACTCTCAAATGAGAAAACAGTCTCCATAGAGTACACCTCTAGAAGAATTTCCTAAAGAATTAGTCTACTGACTCCCTTCCTTCCAAAAAAAAGGTTGAGATCAATTTTTATTACTTTTGTCTATCATTGTAGACCTGGAAATCTGTACTTTGTTCTCATGAACCCACCATTTCCTTATCTATGTCCAATTACACGGTGAGTTCAGTCACTGGAGAATCTAATCTAACTTTTCCAAGTCCCCAACCATCATCTGACAAATTCTACCCATATTAAAAATGAAATGAGAAGCAAGATGGAAATTAAAATATTTTTTCTTCATTATCAGTAGATCCAAGTGTCAGATTTTCTTCTAAATCTTATTTTTAATGGCTTTTAGTATGTAAATCATATAGTGGAGAAAATAGCTAATAAATGGATTTATTGGGCAGAAAGACTTCCTTTTTTTTTTTAGTTGTTTTTCGTTTTGTTTTGTTTTTTAAGCAGGCTCCACACCCAATGGGGGGCTTGAACTCACAACTCTGAGATCAAGAGTCACATGTTCTACCAACTGAGCCAGCCAGGCACCCCATAAAGCCCTGCTTTTTATGAATGCCTGCTGTTTTCTATTTCCTAGATTTTTATCTCACGAACAGCCTCATGAACCACGATTTATATTCAAAACACTTGTCCTGGCGGTAAGGTGAGGGATGAATGTATTGTGCAGTAAACCACATCTATCATTAAAATGATCTATGGCTTTAATTTTGTCATTCTAGTGGACGATGTCAGTGCTCCTCCCAGATACTGAAGATACCATTCAGATGCTGTAACATATATTGTCTCTTTGGGTAACACTCCCTCTCAACCTTAAACTCCAATCCTAGTTTTGGTATCATTTGCTTCCGGAAGCCAACGCCCTGTGGCAGATTTTCAGGACACTGCCCTCAAGCTGCTGGTAACTGCCTAGGCCACAATCCAGGGCTGGAGATACCTGAGAATCTACATGTCCCTATGGTGAGTGAGGGGGAGGAAAAGGAATGACAGAAGAGAAGAGGGTTATGAAAGCCCAGTTCCCTCATCTCCTGCAGTGCAACTCTGAGATACAATTTCTTTACCAGAGTTTTCCTCCGGCATCGCACTGAAGCTATCTTCTAAAGGACACCCACTACCTTGGCTTTGGCCCCTGCCCTGCCCAGCTTCCCAAACATCACCAGTGATTTCATTTGAGAGATAGCTTCCAAGGAAACTATCCTACCACAACCAATAAAAAAATACTTTTCAAATGTCAGAAATCACACAGTAATAATAAACAGTGGGTTTGTTAACATAAGTATTGTTGCTCAAACTTAAACTGATGACTCCAGTTATATAAAGAAATGAGGAATGTTTCTAAATGTTACTTTAGAATGATTAACGAGGCATATTGCTAAATTTAAAAAGAACAATAAAGTGAGTATAGCATGTTAACTTCTCTCTAAGAAGAAAATAGAAATAAAATGCATATATATATCTGTAATGAACTGAATGTCTCCCCTTAATTCATATGTTGAAGCCATATGCTTTATGGTTGAATAAAGGCCTATTTGGAGATAGGGCCTCTGAGGAAGTGATAAAGGTTAAATGAAGTCATAAAGGTAGGGGCCTAGTCTTATAGGGCTGGTACCCTCAGAAGAACAGGAAGAAACACCAAAGCTCTCTCTGACACATGAGGACGCTGCAAGCCAGGAAAAGAAAGCTCGCCAAGAACCAAATCAGCCCGGACCTTCACAAACTTAACTAGACTAGCTGACAATAAATAAGAGAAGATTTAAATTACTAAAGTCAGGAAAGTAGAAGGGGACATCACTACCCTTAATACAGAAACAAAAGAATTCTTAAAGAATACTATGAACAACTACATACAAACAAATTAGATAATATAGATGAAATGAACAAATTTGTAGAAAGACATGAACTACCAAAACTGACTCAAGAAGATACGAAATATCAGGGCGCCTGGGTGGCTCAGTTTAAACATCTGACTTCGTCTCAGGTCATGATCTCATGGTTCGTGTGTTCCAGTCCTGTGTCAGGCTCAGTGCTGACAGCTCAGAGCCTGGAGCCTGCTTTGGATTCTGTGTCTCTCTCTCTGTCTGCCCCTCCCTCCCTCTCTCTCTCTCTCTTTCAAAAATAAAATTTTTTTAAAAAGATACAAAATATCTAAATAGAACTATAACAAATAAAAAAATACTTAATAATCAAAACGCTTCTCAAAAAGAAAGGCTCAGATAACTCCCACTGAATTCACCAAACTTTTCAAGAAGAGTTGACACCACCAAGCATTCATAAACTCTTCTAAAATATTGTTGAGGAGGAACACATTCCAACTCATTTCATGAAGTCAGAATTGCCCTGATACCAAAATGCAGACAAAGACATCACAGAAAAGAAAACAACAGACCAATACCTCTGATGAATATAAATGCAAAAAGCTCAAGAAAATAGTAGCAAATTGAATTCAGCAACTCATAAGAAAGATTATACACCATGACCAAGTAGGTTTTATCCTACAATGCCCAGGTGAATTTAACATATAAAAATTAATAAAAGTAATACCCAATATTAATAAAAATAAAGGACAAAAACCTATGGTCATTTCAATACAGGCAGAAAAAGCATATGACAAAATCCAACACTGTTTCATTAAAAAAAAAAACACTCAGTAAACTAGGAATAAAAGAGAACTTCTTCAACCTATTAAAGGGCATCTATGAAAATTACACAGCTAACATCAAAGTCCTTTTAATAATCATCCCAGTAATAATAATTTTGGGTATTTTAACTTCAATTATTCTGTGCAACCAGATTGTTTCTCTAATACCATATCCACCAAAATAAATGAAGATTTCTTAGAGGAATAATTGATTTCAAATCTGTGACAGGAAATGAATAATATGAGGCTAGAAGCTCAAAAGGTGAGAAATCTTTAAGATTACCGAGATGACATCTGAAAAATTTGGAAGGCAAATGGAATATTTGAGCATACCTAGAAATACAGATCAAATAGAAAAGACGTTTTTTAAAATCCATAAAGTCATAATGATATTCAGAAAACAAAAACTTATTACTTACCTTTGGAGAAGGCTAAGGAACTAACTCATATTGAAAACTGGTAAATGACAGGAAAGAATGAAACCTGTAAGCTGCCTTCTTGTATAAACCATACTGCAGGGTAATCAAATAAGTAATGAGGGAACATTTGTCTTTATAGAGATATTCTAGCTAATAAAGAAAGAAATTATAGAATTAGAACGTCACCATTTTAAATACTCTTAATGAAATAATGAATAGGCAATAATAATTCATGGCTGTTAACATAATAAAATAAGAATAATTGGATTTTATATGCCTCATGATGGAAGTATATGTAATAAAAATCATAGTTGAATCAAACCAAGCCCCTAGTTCTAACAACCAATTAATTTTAAAAATGTAGAAGAGAGAGGAAATGTTAACCTCATAGGCATGCAATAAGCAAACTCCAGGATGTGGAAAACTCTATAGCACAAAAGATCTAGTTTCTTCAACAAATAACTCATGCAATAGTGAAAGGAAAAGTATACAGAAAGTCTGCTTTTGTAAGGTTCTTAAACTGTGCATGAAGTGGCATAATACCGCTCAAAAGTAGACTATGGCGAATCCCTAAGATCATTAGAAAATGAAGGATAATTAATTAACCAAATGGAAATAAAATGGAATAATACAATATTTTCAATTAACCCAAAAACAGAACAAAAACTAAGGAAAGAGAACAACAACAAAAACAGATGGAATATATAGAAAACACCTAACGAGTTGGTAGATTTTAAACCCAAGCATATCAGTAATTACATAAAAATGTAATGGTACAAATACCTAAGTAAAGGCAGAGGTTTTTTTCAGATTGAATACAAAAGCAAGATACAACTAGAAGATATCCAAAGATAATCCATTAAAGGTAAAATGATAGAAAATGACATACCATGCAAATCCTGACCAATGGAAAGCGAGGATGGTTATGTTCCTATCAGATGAAGTACATATCAGACCGAGGAAGGTTATCAGTGACAAATAAGGTCGTTTCATAATGATTAAGGGGTTAGTTAACCAAGAAGATCCTAAATGTATATACGCCCAACAACAGAGTTCCAAAAGCGAAGCAGCAACTGGTAGACCTAAAAGGAGAAATAGACAAATTTGTAATTATAGTAAAAAATCCAATACTTTTCTCTCAGTAATTGATAGAATTAGCATACAGAAAAGCATATGGATATAGCAGATAATGGCATCAAACAACTTGACTTAACTGACATTTCTAGAACACTTCAACCAACAAAAGCAAAATACACATTTTTTCCAAGTGCATATGAATATTCACCAGGTTGGACCACATTCCAGACCATAAAACAAACCAAATCATTTAAAAGAATTGAAATCATACAAAATATATTGTCTGACTATAAGAAACTTTTGTAGAAATCAATAACAAAAATATCAGAACATCCTCAAATATTTGGAAATTAACAACACACTTCTAAATAGCCCATGGGTCAAAGGCAAAAATTATAAGAGATTTGGAACATACTTTTAATTGAATGAAAATGAAAACACCACATATGAAAATGTGTGGGATGTGGCTAAAACAATGTTTCAAGATAAATGTATAGCACTGAATGCTAATGTTAGGAGAAAAAAGCCCCCAATCAATTATTTAAACATCTACCAGGAAAAAAAGAGTAAATTGAACCCAAAGCAAGCAGAAGGAAGAAAATAACTTTGAGTGCAATTCGATTAAAAAAATAATAATAAAGAAAATCAATGAAACCATAATCTAGTTCTTTGAAAAGATCAGTAAGAATGATAAATCTCCAGAAAGACTGACCAAGAAAAAAAAGACAGAAGACCCTCATTACCAATATGGGAATGAATCAGAAGACAGCACAATAGATCCTCCAGGCATTAAAAGGATAATAAGGGGATATTTTATGCCAATGATCTCAACAACCTAAATAAAGTAAATAAATTCCTTGAAAGGATTCAGCTAGGAAAGCTCACTCGAAATAAAATAATCTCAATCATCCTGTATCTTTTAAGCAAACTGGATTTGTGATTACAAAACTTTTACAAGGAAAAACTCCAGAGCTGATGACTTCATTTCTACCAAACATGTAAGAAACTAATAACATCATTTCTACACAAACTGACCAACTCAATTTATGAGGCCAGTGTTATACTGATACAACTACCAGGAAAAAATATTACAGAAAAAGAAAACTATAGACCAATATACCTTTTGATACAAATGTATCTCACCAAAATATTAGCAGATTGACCCACTAGTACATAAATTTCAAGGGATAAAAATAAAAGAGGAGTAAATTTGTATATTAAAAGAGATTTAAGGTACATATCAACCAGAAGCTTTGTGTAGCTCCTGTATAGGTCCTGGTTAAAAAAAAAAATTAAAAAACTTGAACTACTTACTCAACACTCGTTGATATTAAGGACTTATTGCCAATGTCATTAGTATGGTAATGGTTTTGAGATTATATTTTCTGAAAATGGTCTTTTAGAGAAATACTTAGCCATATATACTGAAAAAAGTAACCATCATATGATATAATCTCTAGAACCTGCTCTGAAATAATCTCTGTGAGGGTGGCGGTGAGGAATGGAAGCGGTTACAGGTGAAACACCATTGGGCATATGTTAACAATTGTTGAAACTAGTTTGACTACACCGTTCTATTTTTATGTATGTTCAAAAATTCCATAAAATGTAGTTTCATAATATAAATGTAATATAAAGTTTAAGAAGAAAGTGATTAAAAAGTACAGCTCTCCTAATACATCCCTAAGAGGTTCATTCCACTAAAGAAAAACCACGGGCCTGTGGAGGTACAGATCTTTTCCCCTCAACTTTGAAAGAAAGCTTTTGAAGGTCCAAGTCAACCTACACGCCCTATGTAAGTCTCTTTTACATAATAGTAAATTAAGACTGACTTTCTTATTGATAACCTTCTTCCCAGGAAAATCATTTTGTCATTTTTTTTTCCCTCTTTTATAATTACTAGGTGTCAGGCCCTCTACAAACTTACAGAGATATGAAGTTGACAATGAAGCAAAGAGCACCTTTCTTTTTCAGTACATACTGTGCAACAAACACAATGATGCCTATCACTTCATTAGGAGATATTTATCACTTTCAATTTGTAAATGAGAAAAGACGTTCAGCAACTTGATTTGTGGCTTCAAATATATGTCATCGTTTAAACAACTTGTTTATAACGATAGGTAGGATGCCAGAAAATTTTGTTTTGTTTTGTTCTACACCATGGGTCAGTAAGCTTTTTCAGTGAAAGCCCAGTGGATAAATACTTTAAGCATTGTGGGCCAAGTGTCATACATTCTTCTTTGTTTTGTTTTGCTTTGTTTGCAACCCTTTAAAAATGAAGAACATTCTTTGTCCTTAGCCTTAAGAACAGGCCGCAGGCCAGATTTGCATCATGGGCTGGTTTGCCAACTCCTGGAGTAGACTATGGTCTATTTCATTTTAATTCATTTATAATATCTCATTTCAATTAGAAGTATTGAAAGACTATACTGCACCATTTAGTACTAATCATGGTAGAAGGCAAATAACAAAGACTTTATATGTTAGCCATGGGATCACTGCTCCTCCCTAGAAGTTTACCAATGGGCCGAGAATGTTGGAAGCAAAATGACGCAAGTGGTCACCTAACCTAAAGGGCATGATTTTTACAATTATCTTACCCAGGAAAAAAATGTGATGTGCGTGTCTTAAATCATTCATTCTGTAGCCACAACAACATGCAATAAAAGACCTAGATCAAGATACTAAGATCTGTTTGTCCTCATAAGGGGGTTTAGAAATTAGGAATCAGTATTTCTTGTTCAGGTGCTCTTTTTTAAAGCTTTTATTTATTTATTTTGAGAGAGAGAGAACATGTATGAATAGAGGAGAGGGGCAGAGAGAGAGAGAAAGAGAGAATCCAAAGCAGGCTTGATTCACAAACCGAAATCATGACCTGAGCAGAAATCAATAATTAGACACCCAACCAAATGAGCCACCCAGGCACTTCTAGCTTCTAAATCAATTTTAAAAGTCACAGAAGAGACTGCAGTCATTTTTTCTTTTTATTTTTATTTATTTATTTTATTTTAGAGAGAGAGAACATGAGAAGGGGAGAAGGGCAGAAGGAGAGAGAGAGACAGAGAGAATACCCAGTGCAGAGTTGACAAGGGGCTCGATCCCATGACCCTGGGATCATGACCTGAGCCATACCTAAGAGTGGATGCTTAACCAGCTGAGCCACCCCAGTGCCCCGAGACTGTAGTCTTAATACCAAAGCATTTTATTTTTAAGAGGCAGCCTTACTGAAGAAAAAACAATTTGGGAATCCAAAGTGATAAGACCTGAAGTTAGAAGGCCTAGAGTTTATGCCATAAGCAAGTGATTGGAATGATATACAAATTAAATAAAATGAAGGTTCCTTGAATGACAAGGGGGAAGAGCAGTGGAGGGGACAAACTACCAGGAAGCACAGTGGTGAGGCCAGGAGGGGTCTTAGGGAGAAGGAAAGAATCAACTTGTAAGTGTACAAACGACCCTGAGCATTGTTTGTGCCAGGAACAGCTAAATGCCTTCCTCCAACAGAGGCCTGCAGGTCCTTTGTTGATGATGCCTTGAAAATGATGCCCGTTGAAAGCCCTGAGAATTTGCTCGGCACAATTCAAACAAACAAGGTAGGACAGACTGGAACCAACTTGAAACCCCACTCCCTCCCACCGCCCTCCACACACACCACACTCCAGCAAAGACAGTGTCAAACCTCTAACTCCTCCTGAGGCTCTGAGAGAATGTAACTGTACACAAGGGCATCCTGCTAGCAAGTGACAAAGCCGGGATTCAAGCCCGGCTTGGTCTTCCTCCAAAGCTACTGCTCTCAACTGCAGTATTATAGTGTCTCCCAAAATTCGTTTTGGGCCTAAATTTCTATAATACTTTTTTAAATGAAAGTCTGCCTGCCTCAAGCATAAGAGCAAGAGGAAATCTCATTTGTATTACCACGGACACACGAAGTTTCTTATATCCATCCATACTACACCCAGAGTTCCTTTTAAGTGTTAGCTCACTGCATCCTCATAACCACCTGCAAAGTAAAGTGTTAGAGATAGCAATCGGATGCTCAGACAGGTTAATTAATTTAACCAAGGTCACACAGCTAGTAAGTAGCAGAGCCAGGAATCAAGCCCAGATCTGACTGATGCCAAAGATGCTATTCTTTTCTGCTAGAGCAAATCTGCAAACAAACATGTATATAGAATTTATGAAAACAAATTCCATTGCATTTTTAAATTTGCCATTTAGTTCATGTAAAATAAACTGCTCGAACAAATTCCTGTCCATTACCCTCTAATTTCTTGGCCTCCCGCTAAATATAAACTTAATTTTGTTCTGCTTACAATGCTGATCTTTTACAAATAACTTGTCTTATTAGATTAGATTCCTGACCTTAAATATCTATTTACTCTCAATTCCCAGCAGAGGATTCAGATACGTAAATAGAAGAGAAGAAATAAAGGGAAGAGGAAGTCAGTCAGGGAAAAGAAGACAAAAAATAAATGACTGAAATTAAGAATTAAACTGATTATAAATATCTTCCTAGAATAGGTAGACTTTCAAAAATAATAAGTGGTGGGCCGCCTGAGTGGCTCAGTCGGTGAAGCATCCGACTTCGGCTCAGGTCATGATCTCACGGTCTGTGGGGTCGAGCCCTGAGTTCGGCTCTGTGCTGACAGCTCGGAGCCTGGAGCCTGCTTTGGATTCTGTGTCTCCCTCTCTCTGTTTCCCTCCTCCACTCACACTCCACCTCTCTGTGTCTCAAAAATAAACATTAAAAAATAAAAAAAAAATAAAAATAATAAGTGGTATCTTAAGATTTCACACATAAATGTGCAGTATTTTTTGTAAGTAAACTCTACTGTATTTTTATGTTCAATGTCTTTTCGTTTTAGCCATGACTGACTTACTTCTGTATTGTTAATTTCGAGACCAAAGTGCAATTATCTCTAAGAATTTGACTACTGAAGGTGAAACAGATTTCAACAGCTCCTCCAAGTGGCCACATACCTAAAGCACTGCAGATCTTTCCAGGGAAGGTTCTGTTTTTCTAAGTTGATCTGCAAGTTAATTAAAACAACAGCAACAAACGAACAAACAAAAAAAACCTCATGGGCGTTATTTACAATTACTTTTTGTTAAACAGCAAATTACTTGTGAAATAGGACTTTTTAATCTTCAGCAATAATACACTTAAGTTAAATACACACTATCAATGGCCTATAACATTTTTAGATTCACGAGTTTATAATGTATGTTGCTACTTGGCCACAGCCGTAAAATATTTACTGAATATGACCGTGATGGTAACATTACTGTAATATCACTATTACTAACGGCACGCACGTGGCACGGTCAGGCAGAGAGAATCTAAATTCTTCTCCAGGACAAAATGAAACACACTTCCTCCATCTGAATTCACTTCATCTTCTTAACCAGATCTTCACAAAGCCATGTAGTGATGACTAATCCAGTGCAAATATCAGAAAGCAGCATTTGCTCTGGCAAAAACCACTTAGCTAACTGTTTATCTGGCAAAGACTTTAAATTGCCCCCTTGGGGCCATTTGCCTTTTACCCTTGGGATAAATTGGTCAGGGTCAGTACCAGGGAAAGTTGTAAGAGAAGAAAGTCGCATTTCTGATTTCAATGCCTCCGTTTCACAGGAGGCGACTTTCAGCCCCAGTACCCACTACCTCGTGCCAGTCCACCTCCCCCTCAAACTGTGGTTCTCTTCTCAGTCTTTCTACACCCCTGCCTCCATCCTAACCCCACACAGATCATAGATGTGAACCTGGTAAAAGTTTTTGCAGCTATGTCTCCTGCAGAATTGGGAGGTTTATAAGGACCTTTAAATACTGAAGTGCTTATTAGAAATCTCAAAAACGTGCTGACTCAAGGACCATGGTATTTTTCAAGCCACCATAAAGTGAGAGGGATAAGAGCCGACAGAAATCAATATGCTGTGTTTTTAGAGTGGCAATCAAAGGCTGTCTCCATCGCCTCTTCTGAAGCAGAAAAGGGACAAGCCATACTAGTATCAAATGTATATAAAATGCAGCTTGCCCAAATGCCCCTTCCTTCATTCATTCCTCCCAAGACTGACTCACCACTGCAGGCAGGCACTGTGGTAGGTGCTGGGGCTACAGACATAGACTCTACTTTTCCTCATGGAGTCAAATGATATTGGAGACAGCCACATAAATCAACTATCATCACATAGTATGATAGGTATTTAAAAATTAAAGCTACCATGAGGCACCTAGGCGGATCAGTCATTTAAGCATCTGACACTTGATTTCAGCTCAGGTCATGACCTCACCGTTTGTGGGATCGAGACCCATCTCCAGCTCTGTGCTGACAGCATGGAGTCTGCTTGGAAATCTCTCTCACTCTCTTTCTCCCTCTGTCCCATTCCCGCTCACTCTTTCTCTCTCTCCAAGTAAATAAACAATAAAAAAAAAATTAAAGCTACAAAACCCAGATTATAGGACTGGGCTGGGCAGGGAGAGGAAACAAAAGTGGAAGTTTTCAGGGAAAGATATCCAAAGGAAAAGACATCTGAGCTTAGTCTCTGCCCTCAAGTGGCAGAGAGGTAGGTGAAGCCACAGTGGTGAGAGGAGGAAAGATGGGAAGATGGAACAATGGAAGGGCAGAGAAATATATTTTGTCTTTAACTCAAAGTGTTTTATTTGTACACTGCCATTCCCTTGGAAGCATGAGAGTAGACAGAGGTCATGTGGAATCACTCCTGATTTATTCCAGAGAGCCTCAGCTCTTGTTAAACCATGAATGCAGCCACTGCAGTAGAGCCTGAGGCTCCCCGTGTCCCCCCTCAATGGATTAGCCTCTTCCCATCCTCCTATGTCCATGAAGCTGGTAAGCCCCACTCCAACCTGGCCTGCACAAGCTGACTGAATCTCAGGTCCAGATGATTCCACAGTAGGGCTAGAGTGCCCCCCACCTGGAATTTTTTCTTACAGAAGTTACCTGCAGAGAAACAGCACATTCTAGGTTACAAAATGCAAAACTCCCCCAGTGAATTCTGGCCACACATTTTGGGAGTGACAAAATCAACAATATCTCTGTTGTTGTTGCTGTTGTTGTTGTTGTCCTTGTTCTTATTGTGTTTGTTTGGTTTTTTGTTTGTTTGTTTTCAAGAAAATCATAATTCAGAACCTACTTCCAGACTTTGCTGAAGGCAATATTTATTTCAATTTGGTGTAGACACCCAAACTGAATCCACAATTCCGGGAGCCTATTATACATCAGGCTCAAGCTGAAAGTCTTCTTCCAAACCGGAAGTTTGTTTTCTCTGGTAGATTTGGGGAGTTTGAAATTTTCTCGGTTTTATTTTACTCCATTGCAGATGATGAACCAGAAAATAGTTCTACCTGGGTGTGTATTGAAACACTGTAGAGGCTGCTGATGAATGGAGACTCCTAGAGTAGGGCCTGACACTGATGCTATCAGTCCCATGCCCCAAGAGCTGGGTTAAATGCCCTGTAGGTTCACCAGTCAAGTGACTTCCTATTACCTCTGCTCCTTCCCTTCAAGTTCAAGAAATGACCTCAAGGGAGCCTCTTGTTATAAATGGTGATCACAAAACTCACCTTTTTATTATTCTGTTCTTCTATCTTTTTGGTGAAAAACATTGGAAAACTGTAGGACTTAGGCGTTTTGTGAAGGTGGACATATCAGACCTTAGTGTTAACAAGTTTTGGAAATCTCCTCAATTAAAGTAACTGTTAGATGTCAATGTCTACATCTTCTAACCCAACAGTCTGGATGACAACATTCTACTACCTGTTTAATTAAGATTTATTTGTCCCCTCAGGGAACTTCTGATATGTCTATAGTGGTTCTCTCCATGCTCATAGACAAGGTCAATCACAAAGAAAATTATATTTTAACATTTCATTGCTCCCCTCAAACCAGTGCACATAAATCACAAAGTTTTGCCAGTCAGTTCTCAGATTAACTAGGAACCTAGAGAACATAGACCACACAGAAAAGCCTAGAGATGTTTGTTCCAAAATCATATAAAAAAAAAAAGTGCAGTGTTAAGGTGGGATATTACCACAATTTTTAAATAAATGATGTCTGACTATCCAGGAGAATAAAAAGTAATAAATGATCTGGAGTTAGTCATTTTGGAAGCACTGAGCTCCCTAGTTGAGCAAATCCAGACTGAAACTGGGATATAATTACCTCTAAGAAGTTAACTCAAATGGTTTCTACTCGGAGTGTATGCAAAAGTGATTTCATAGTTCCAGGCTGGATTCACTTCCAGAAAAGTCAAAGGAGACTCAAGGCATATCTGATTTGATTTTTCCACTAATGAAATTTTTGTGATTTCATGAAAGAAATGTAAGAGGGTTACACTGAAGTTTAATATGATGCGTGCAGAGAAACAACATGTAAAATTCAGCGTGTAAATCGCAAGCCCTTCAGCTTTACCACAAAAATTGCAGCATCCAATTTACATAAGGTTATGAATCTAGGAATGGGGATGACACAGTTTCCCTTCGATCAAGATACATACACTGACCTGAAAGAGCCCTATCATTTTATACCTGCTCAAGTGTGGCCTAAAAGACATCTAATCGCAGGGTGTTACAGTAATTAGAAATCTTAGATAATCATTTCTTCCATCCTTTGATGACAGGAAGAAACTGAGATCCAGAAAGTCTCATCCAAGTCTCCTTTTATTAGTTTCTTCTCCTTCTCCCCTACTCGCCTTCTCCTCTCCCTCCTTTTCCTCTCCCTCCTCCTCTTCCTTCCTTCCCTCCTCCTCTTCCTCCCTTCCCTCTCTCCTTCCTTCTCTTCCTCCCTTCTCTTCTTCAACCCCAACATTCAATGAATCAACAAGTCTTATATATCTTATTTTATAAATGTTTTTCTGCTCTGTCCACTTACCTCCATCTCCGTTGCCTCCATCCTAGCCCGAGCACTGCGCTAGCCTCCCTACAGGGCACTTCCTTCAGCTTAGGTCATTCTCCAACACATTTTTTTTTCCAGAGCAGATGAAAAGATCTTTATTATCATTGCACTGCTAAATCCTTTCCATTTTCCCCAGTGTTCTTAAAACATGCTCAAATTCTAACGTAAGTGTCAAGGCTCTGTGTTGTCTTGCTTCCTCTTACTCTTCACCAGGCACAAATATCTGCCTCAGTCATTCTCAAATGTAGACTTTTTATGCATCTGTCTCTCCAGGAATCTTTAAAAACTACATGCAAATACACACATACACACATACCTTAAAGCTCAGTTATGTGCTGTAACCGGGTTTGTTTTTTGTTGCTGCGCCTTCACTTTGTACGAATTCTGCCACATCACCAGGATTGAGCTGTTAATTTCTGCACACATGCTGAAGGACCAGAAAAAAATAATTACTGGTTTCTAGAAATACAGCAGCTATTTCTGTTTTCTCTTTTGACACTCCTCTTGATGCCCAAGTTCTACAAAACAGACCCTTCCACAGAAAGGGGCTTTTGCTAAAGGAAACATCTGACATCTTTTTAAAATATGAAAGTGCACAGAGAACAGGGAATGGAGAGAAGATGAGAGAAGCAGTATCTCTGCCTATGACTACGTATCCATGCCCTGCCAACAGCAGTCCTAACATCGCAATTAGCCAACTTTGAATGGCCAACATCTTGCCAAGTGTCTCTTGTGGAGGGGGCGGGGGAAGCGGCTGCTAAAGAAAATATACTAATGGTTCTAAAGGACACCAGACACTTTTGGGAATCATCGAGAAAGCTACTGTAAAATATCTATGGTCTGGTATGATCCCCGGAACTCTGACTCAGTAGATTCTAGTTTATGCTAGAGCACATATGTTTTTAAAGCCTCACAGGTAATTATGATGCACAAAGCATTTGACAACCACTGTGATACACACTTGCAATAAACCTGTGGAGAATGTACTCAGTCCTCCAGACTGTCAGTTTTCTGCAATTGCCTAAGTTTCAGAAAACACTGGGATGCCAGACTGACCAGACAAAACTGTCAGGGGTAGCAATCCACAGCTACACTCTCTCTCATCTGGGAAAACGGGAAAAGCCAGGATGTAACTCAGTGAAACAAATAAAAACCAATGCCAAGAAAAGGGAGAGGAAGAAAATAAATCAAGATGGTTACTATCCTTGTTTCTGTTGACAGGACAAATAGATGATTTTTCCATTCTTTTTATAAAGTATGCAGATGTTTTTAAAATGTATGTTTTCAGGAACATTGTAGGTGTTTCTCAAACATTTTGAGAATATGTTGTTTTTACAGTGAAAAATATTTGGAGTGACATATTTGGGATCAAAGGCTTGCTCTGTCACTTCCTAGCTATATAAGAGTAAGCAATTTGCTTACTTTTTCTGAGCCTGTTTCCTTTGTTTTAAAATTCAGGAAAAGGGAAAGTTCTCTAGTGAATCAAATTGGCCTACAGATGTCTTGTAGAAGAGTGGTGACTTACAGGCAGAAGAAGAAGAGAAGGTGGGCACATCAGAAGTTGGATTGATAGAGGCACTTTCTGGGAAAAGCTGAAATGCACTGTGTGGGAGGGGCTGAAACTAGAGACCAAATAAATAAACAGCAATGAAACATATGACAGCTCAAGACGTTAACTCTGGTTTATGCTACAGGCCAGGCCATTTCACCAGCCATGCAGCCTCCTGGCACAGAGTTTGGGCAACAAGACAAAGCAGACAGTGAAGAATGGGAAATATTTTCAAAGCACTTAAAAAAATCAGCCACATAAATATTCAGAGTTCACCAGGAGGAGCTAACTCAACAGCCAAGAAAACCAAAACACTAAATGGGACCTACAGAACTTCAGTTTGAACACATCAGGGATATCTCCAACCACACAGGATTCATGAAGTTTGGGCCAAATTCTGCAAAGAGACAGAGAAGCTGAGAAAGATGGCTGAAATTCAAAAATTGGTACTGAACTTTGGGTTAATGCTTAATCGTTTTTATTCCGAGTTGTATCAAATTGGTCAGATTTCATAGGTGTATAAAACTTCTAGCAGATACTAAGAAGTCAGAAAGTGTTCTCTTTTCCTTATCACATTATCAGTTAAGTGACCAATTGTCTTGGAGAAGAAACTCTTATCTACCACCTCGCTAAACATTATTAAAAATAAACAAGAATACCAGTCCATGGTAAGGAGATTGCAAAGACTCTTCATGACCCCTCTTGATACTTTAACAACACTCATCTATAGTTCTAGCTTCTGACTGCGTTAAACCTCAAGGCTTCAGTAGACACTTATTTCTTTTTGTCTGTCATTGGAGAAGTCAGAGAATGAGGATCATGACCTTCTGCATAATAGTCCTCCTACATATAAAGAGAGCCAGTCATTGGGCAGCCACCCAGCAGATCATAGATGAGTGCAAAGCACATACAGAGAAAGGTTTGATCTTTTGCCTTATTCACTATCTCTACTGGAGAGCTGGTACAGCATAGGTCTCTAGGCTCCCGTGGAGGTATTTAAAATCAGTGTTTCATACGGTTATTCACTCAGTGCCCCTCTTTTAGGAACTGTCTCTTTCCCCCATCAGCACAAAAAAATCCAGAACTGCTATCTTACAAGGTCACTGCAACAAATGGCTCCAGGAGTTGTCGCCTAGGCAAGCTGAGCCAATGGTCCCCTCTCCAGGACTTGAGACAATAAAAAAACTTGGTAATAGTCTCCCTCTGGTTGTTCGGATATTTCATATTCTCCATTACATGAGATGAAGCCATGTGGAATGAGAAGCAGAGGCAGGAATATAGCAGCCTTCAAATCCCTGATTCCAGCTGCACTCCTGCTCTTCCCAAGACCCGTGCTGCTCAGATTTTTTTACTCCATGAGACACCACAGTATCTTTCCTTTGTTGTTGTTGTTGTTGATTGTTAAGCTAGCATGAGTCAACTTCTGCTGCATACATCCAAAAGAAACTAAACTAATGCTCAATAGTTGAGCTTACTGTCTTAGAAGTTTTCTACATGAAAAAGAATCTTCATAAGAATCATTTAGTTTGATCCTATGTTTAATCTCCTCCTATTTCCAACCACCCAACCAAGCATATTAGCACTGCTTATTATTATTTACATACTACAATGCAGTATAGTGGTTAAGAACCTGAACTCTCAAGCCAGGCATCCCAGCATTGAATCCCAGCTCCACTTACATAGCAGATTCTGTGACATGCCACCCAGATGCCTCTTCAGAACTAAGGAATTTATTCCCCCAGCTGTTGGGAGTGATGCCAGCAGACCAGTCTCCAGGAAATGTCCTCTACTGAAGACAGCTGTTTCACCCCAAGTCATAATCCATTCACAATTTGCATAATATAAAGGCCATTGCTCTCATCCCAATTCTGGAAAACTATGTAGAGATATCCTTAAACCAGAACTTCTCATAGGGTTGACTGAAGCCTTTGTCGAGATTTCATCATACCCCAAATTCTCCCTCTGCCCGATTCTGCTTCCTTCCCTGCCTCCTGAGTGTTGATCCTGAGACCACTCCCTGATACACCTCCTGCATGCAAATCTCCATGCTAGAGTCTGCTTCCTGGAACACGCAACCTGCAACAACTCACTTGCTCTGAGACCTCTGTGCCTCAGTTTTATCATCTATAAAATAAGGCTAATAATATGACCTATTTCACAGTGATATGAAAAGTAAATGAATTAATACATAAAAGCGCTTAGTCCAGAACAGCATCTGGTACGTGACAAGTGCTACTGAATTTTCAGTTCCTCTTATATTTACTACAGGGTGGCAAATTGACTCATTTCTTTTTATACAACTTAAATTGATTATTAAGATTAGACAAATTTCAAAGGGACCCTAACTCGGAACACAAAGAGGTTCAGAAGTACAAGGTCCTAGAATCAAACATTTCCTTTCTGCTTTGGTTCATTAAAAGTCCGAGAATGTAGGCCTTCGGGACTCACAGAAGGAGATTCATCTATTGACTGGAGCTTGTGCTTGAGAAAGGGTGATGGGGGTTAGCCTGGGAGGCTGATTTTTGCCAATCTGTTGTTTTTGTAAGTGGTGCTTTGTACTTGTGCCCAGAGGTGCTGGTGATGAGTGTGTTGCTATAAACTAGACATAAACATGTGAAATGGAGCCTAAATCATAAATACAAAAAATGTAACAGCAGGTTAGATTTTATGACTCTAATTTGTCTTAAATTGACATATAACATTGCTCTTGGCATCACTCGAAGTGCTGTATGCAAATCAACGGTAAATATGTGCCCAGATAATTAAATTTAGTTCTGCAGTGAGGTCAATATTGATAACTGAGCACTAACCATTATTCTTGATGAAGGGATAAATTTTCTTTTTATTATTCTGTTGTGAAAGATAAATAACATATGCCCATTTGCGTACACCTAGAAAGTGATTAATTGAATATTTCGATGTAAATTTTACACGAATCTAAGGCAAAAAAAACAAAAATGGAGATTCTGTTAGGAAAAAGAGTATCTAGACCACACAAAATCTTCCCACTTCCGAAGTTAATGTCATCGTTGGCTCAGAATCCCGATGCAACAATGGGGTGGGATGTGTCAGGAAGAGGGAGGCATCAAAGGAGGCCACCCTGGCCATAGCTTTGAGAGGAGAAGAGATTGTCCTGGGATGAGAGATTGTCTCTTAGCCCAGTACCACAGACTTTAAGATGATCTATATGTTAAGTCCCAAATCTACATCCATATCCTCTCCTGTGAAATGTGGTCTCCTACTAATAGTTCTACTTGAATGTTAAATAAGGATCCCAAATACCATACAATGCTTGGCATTTCCTCAAAACCTTTTCTTCCCTGGATCTCCCTGGTCTCAGCAAATGACACCAGCTGCTTCGTGTTTCCTCAAATAAAAGATCTAGGAGTTATCCTTGGTTCTCTTTTTCCCTCCACCTAGTTAATCTACAAACAGATCCTGAATCCGCACTGTCGCCACCACATCACTCTCCTCCCCTGTGATGCTCCAGCCCCACTGGCCTTCCTTCTGTTCCTCAACCACTAGTTCTCTACTCTTCACACAAATCACTTCAGATCAGTCCCATCCTCATGTCTTTGTTAACTCCTTCCTCTACTTAGATGGCTCACACCCCAGGTCTGCACAGCAGCAGCTCCTTCTCGTCACTCAAATCTTTGCTTAAATGTTTCCTCCTTAAGGATGCTTTCCCTGACCAACCTAAAAAAAAGAAAACACCAAAACTTTTTATCGCATCCCCTTAATTTAATTTCCTACAGATTCCTCATCACTATCTGATAGTTTTTTACTATTTATTTACCCACTTGCTTATTGTCTGTCTTCCCTACTAGAATGTACATTATAAGAGAACTGAGACTTTGCTTGTCTCTGTTTCCACTGTAGTGCCAAAAGTAGTGTCTTTCCTAAAATAGGAGCTCAACAAAAATTTATTAAATGAATGAACGAGCAGTAGTCACTGAAAAGTAGACACATCTGCAACCAGACCAAATTGATAAAGAAATGTACGTATTAAGTAAGTCAGCCTTGCTCTGGGCACTATAATAACCACTTTTATGTATGTTATCTTATTTAATCTAATCCGTATCTCTCTCAGAAGACTGTATTATGATAATCCCAAATGTCTCAGTCAATAAAACAAAAATCCAGGGAAGTTAAGTAGAATTTGCCCAAGTTCAAACAGCTAATAAATGTAAAACTAGTTCTGACTATACAATTCATCCCCTTCCTATAATCATACTGGTTTGCTATCAGATCATCATTCTTCTTCATTTCTCTTTTTAATTGGCAGTGGGAAACAGGGATTCATGATCAAAATAATGTATCATACACTGGCAAAACTTCTGAGATTCCAGTTATATTTTATGCAAAAATACTACCAGGTCTCTGTTCTTCATACTAATCAAGGAAAAAGACATTTGTATAGTAACAAAAGTCCAGCAATAAAAATATATTTCATACTTAGTTATGGGAAAGAGACAAAAATACGCTTAGGTTGTTGGGTTAAGTTGTCTTTTGGTAGAAGCCTGCAAATAAGCAGCCTGGATTCATTCTCTTTCTCCTTTCTCTCCTCCTCCTCCTTGTTTTCCTCCCCCTTCTCCTCTTCCTCATCCTCCTTCTTCTCATTCTTTCTATCAGTCACACATAATAATATTATTCTTGGAGTTCATATCATGTCACATAAACACTATCTTATATAAGCTGGGAATCATGGGCAAGAGATCGAGCATCTATGTACTTTTAGTTTCACCCACTACACGTAACCCATGTGCTCCCAAATTTCCCCACCTTTGGGAGGATGTTGGGGAAGAAAGATGTGTGAACCATCCCAGAGTTTCCCAAATTCTCCACAGATGAATCTCATTGCTTCTCTGGGATGTAGAAAACGCACTAGAGTTTTACAAATAGTACCATTTTCATCTTTTGGCTCACAATGCTTGAAAAGGGGATGGTACCATATGGCCTGTAACATCCCTGCCAGCTCTAGCCTCCCAGGAATCAACACGCTGAGTGGAAAGAACACAGGATTTGAGGTAAAACAGATACAAATTGTAACAGTGAATCTCTCTGAACCTCTTTATTCTATAAAATTGACATAAAAAAATTTACTTCTAAGGGTGGTTGTAAAGACTAGTACTCAGACACTTAGTACGAGGAGTAGCACATGCATATTTTAAATGGCGGCCATTATGATTATTATGGGTTGAATTGTGACCCTCCCCCCAAAAAAAAGACCCATTGAAACACTAACCCTAAGTATCTCAGAATGTGACCTTATTTGAAGATAACATCTTTGCAGAGGTAATCAAGTTAAAATGAGGTCATTAGGGTGGGCTCTAATCCAATATGACTGGTGTTCTCATTAAAAACAACAACAACAACAAATCGAAATTCAGGCACAGAGACAGACTTGAGCACAGGGAGAAGGCTATGTAAAGATGAAAGTAGAGACTGAAATGATGCATCTACCAGCCAAAGAACACCACAGACTGCCAGTTCACCACCAACATCTAGGCAAGAGGCGTGGAACAAATTCTCCCTTACAGCCCTTGGAAAGAACCAACCTTGCCAACACCTTGATCTTGGTCAGCTGGCTTCCAGAACTGTGAGACAATAAATTGCTGTTGTTTAAACCACTCGGTTTGTTACTGCCGCCCTAGCAAACTAAGACATGATTCTAAGTGGCCAGCTGTTCCTGGTGTGTTTGTATTATTTTTCCACCTAGAAGTTTTCCAAACTTTTTTGACAAGCTCAATTGGCAAAATATTTTACATAGTCACATACATCATACAAAATGACATTGGCTATTATTACCTAAAACGCACCCTGTTATTTTTTGTTCTGTTTATTCTGGTGATGACCTACTTAATTAATTTCACGACCCTCAGTGTGTGGCGACCCCACTTAAGAAATGCAAGGCTGGACTACACACTTCTTGAGAGCAAGGACACATCTCTCCTCCTCATACCACGCTGGACCTCTATTAATTAAATAAACCCTTGATGATTGACTGTTAAGGCCAAAATATATTTGATACCCTTTTATGCCATTACTTTGAACTTTGTTAATAAATCTATGCCAAAATATTTAATGCCTGTGGGAATTTAAAAATAACTTCCAGGGATGTATGTACCAATGACTGGTGAGTTTTCTTAGATCAAATCATATTACTATAAAAATATATGTTAGATGTTTCTTTGATATACATATGGGTTCTATCCTGAATGGTCTTAGCTCTCTCCAAGGGCACTAAGATTCCTGTGCTGCTTACCCAGCATGTGTAAAAAAAAAAGTATATGTAAATCAAGTTTCCTTCTAATAAAAATAGAGCTTGTATATTTTCCATCAGATGAAATATATATTGGGGAGGGAAAAGAAAAATCTCCTTTAATATTTCATATCACATGGTTACATTTTAAAAGGAATTATTTCAATAAATATTAGATAACAAGTAATAAATACTTCTCACTGGTGAAATAAGCTGTTACCAAATTAAGTACTTTTGAGAATGTGAGTTTATTAGTTATTTTCATTTATTCCCTTGATAAAAATTCAAAATACATATAATTCAATATTATAGCAACAAATAATTATTCAGTGCCTACTATATCTGCAAAAACCGATTAATAGTATCTGCCCTCTAGACCTGCTTAAAATAAAGTGGAACTTGGGGCACCTGGGTAGCTCAGTTGGCTAAGTGTCTGACTCTTGATTTGGGCTCCGATCATGATCTCACAGTGTGTGGGATCCGGCCCGTCATCAGGCTCTGCGCAGAATATTTTAACATACATTTCTACTTTGACATCCCTCCATTGCATTTTCCCTAATGTAGGGTGGTGTGGGAGTGACCTCGGGCAATCCTGCAAAGCAAAAAGGAGTTGAACTGGAGATATATTTGGTTTGGATTAGTGGGATTTATTTGTGTGATTCACAGTTAATTCTGAGACAGGAAAGTTAATCCTCCAGTGGAAGAATGGCTTCTGGGAATTCTGATGCACATTATACCAACTTCCTGAGCATCATGACATAAAGTTGCACGGCCAGGGCTGTGTCATGATATCAACACTTTCTCCAGTGCCCAACAACAGGAGTATGTGGGTTATGGATGAAAAGCAGCTACTTAAATGTAAGGAGCCAGAAGGAAGTCTGAAAAAAATTCTTCCGAAACTTATCTCTCATTTAAGAGAGAAACCTGACAGGAGCTTTGCCAAATTGACAACACTTAGTACACAGTATTATCCATAACAAGGTGGAAGTTGAGAGAAACTTTTCAAAAGATGCATAAAAATTTTTTAATAGAATGAATAAAAAGCAATAAATAAAAAAGAAACGTTGATAATTCATTATAGAGAAAAAACTAATGTATCTTTCTATTCTCTTTTAAAAAGTGATCAAAGACAAAGCAGGCAAAGAATGTAAGAAAAATTCTAGGGATGTATCGGGAAATATAGCAACTGCCATGCACCAAAGCAGGAAATACAGTCAGCCTAATGGCAGGAGATCTCAGAAAACGCTTGTTTGAAAAAAAAAAAAAAAGAAAAAAAAAAGCCTTTTTGGAGGAAGAGTTTGCCTTGAAGTGAAACTTAGATCGTTTGAGAGCTGAGCCATGTGGGGAAGCAAGGTAGGAGATGGAGACGGGCTCCGTGGGAGTTAAGTGCAAAGGAGAGTAGAGAAGAAAAGTGAAATATTCTGGAGCCAGAATATCTCAAAACGCAACAGGACAAACAATCTCCCTGAAGGGAGTTCTTGTAAAGAGCTAAGCCAGGAAAATGCAACTCATTCTCTAAAGACTACAAGGAAAATAGTGTAAGTGAAAAGCAAAACTGACCAGACAAAACATCTCCCAGGGAAAACTCACCGCAGAACAGATGAAAACAGTGACCATTTATTTTGCCATGAATTTTTTTCAAGTTATTTTTCTCTACAAAATAAGCACAGGAAGCAGAAAGGCAGAAACTTGAAGAACAGATTATGAGAAAACAAGAGGAAATGGTAACAAAAAGGAAGGGGATGAATTAAATATTGTGAGAACTCGTGAGAATACTTAAAAGGAAAAAGCATTCAAAAAATGAGGACTAAACTGAAATGAAAACAAGGGAGGATAAATATTGCGAGAGAAGAAGCAGTGATTCCTACCAATTACAGTTGTTAGAAAGGCAGTCAAAATACGCCAAATAAGGCAAAAGTTATCAAAGAAGAGAGAAATTGCAAGGTGAGAAAAAAAAAACAGGTAAATAAGTTCTACCATAAATATAACTTGAATAGTAGGTTAGAACAAATTTTTGAAAACTTTCTCGAAATAAGAATTTACATACTGAAATAGCATACCCTGTGCCAAAGAAAACTGACCCAGAAAGTCAGGACTGAAACAAACCCTAGTAAAATTATTGGAATTTAAATATTAAAAGAAATTATTCCACCTGTCAGGCAAAATGATTAGGACACTTATAAGGGAAAGAAATGGCCTCAAATCAGATTTTCCACAGCATCCTTCAAAGCCCAACAGCAGAGCAATCTCTAGAAGACCCTCAAGGAGAAAAGTGTGAGTAAAGGATTTTATAGCCAGCCACGCTATCTTCCTGAATAAAGGCTACATAAAAACAGTGTTGTACATTTAACTCAAGGAATATTTTTCTAAAAAGCCCTTCTTGACGAAATATGTAGGCAACGAATTCCAGCCAACTGAGAGATGATTTGGGAAACTGCAGCAAAATGACTGATAGTACGCATTAAATGTATTTAACTGCAGGACTAAGATTAAAACGAATGTGAGGCTATGGAGACATCAGATTATAAATATTAAATATGTACATACTCTATGCCAAGCAATTACCTTCATAGTAGTATTTCACATGTATCCAAAAGGATATCTTTAAGCATTTATCTTGCCGCATCATTTATAGTAGCCCTCCAAAATTTAAAACAACATAACTGTCCATGAAAATTTTAATGCAGGCCAAACAGTACAATATAATGCTTATGGATAAATAGATAGTTAAAATCAGGACTGGCTACATAATTTGCAGGGCTTAACGCAAAATGAAAATGTGGGGTAATACTTCATAAGTGCTGTCTTGACCCAGTTTTGAAGTCATGGCTGAAAACCTCAATTTCCCTTCACTAGCAGTTTGCTAAACCCCAACTCCAACCACTTCCCTTGTCAGACTCTCACTCTCTGGAGCCACTATGCACACATCCCACCGCCTCCCTTACCAAGACCCAATACTTTAGGGCCAGGTACCAGACAACTAGGTTGCTCCCGGGAGTATATGAAATTATTCAAATTAACCAATTCACAGGTACCCCAGGAAACAGAGCTAACCCCACAGCCTGCCTTACATAAACTATTATATTAAACAGCTCCAGCTTGCTGTTGCCTTGTTCCAGAAGCAACTCTCTTTGTTGCCTTGCATGGCAGCTTTCTCTTATTTGCAGTAAGAAAGATTTCTGCATTTCATCCACCTGCATGTCCATGTGTTGTATCCCACCATCAAAAGAATTTTTAAATCTTACAAAACAGGGGCTGCTTGCCTTTGTTAACATTTCAAAAAGGCAACTGCAAAGCATTAAACCAAAGACAGGACCCACCTAAACACAGACCCTATGCAACTACAAGGTTATATAGCCATAAAAATGGTTCTGGTTAAAACTTTGAAACACATGTAACTCCTAAGCACTGAATTCAAAAGAGTATTTACTCCTAGAGAAGGAAGGAGGAGAATTAGACAATAGGAGAACTGAGGCTTTCAACTGCAACTCATCTCTTTTATTTTGCTTAAGGAAAAAAAATTAAAGCCAAATATGTTAAATCATTAACACTTGATAAAGCTAGGTGACAGATATTTGGGTGTTTGTTATATTTTATAGAAGTCTGAACTATTTCACTTTTTAAAAAATAATTAAAACAATAATAAATTAGAGGCAAAAATGTTCAACAAAAGTATAGTAAACTAAATCCAACAGTGCATTAAAAAATCATTCACCACAATCAAGTGAGATTTCTTCTCAGGATATAAGAGTAGTTCAATATTCACAAATTAACTAATGTGATACATCATATGAACATGAGAAAGAAAAGAAATCATATAATCATTTCAATAGATGCAGAAAAAGCTCTGGACAAAGTACAACATCCATTCATGATAAAAGCCTTCAACAAAGTAGATTTAGAGGGAAAATACCCCAACATAATAAAGGCCATGTATGAAAAACCCACAGTTAATATCATCGTAACTGGGAAAAGATAGCTTTTCCTCTACAGTCAGAACAAGACAGGGATGTCCATTATAACCACCTTCACTCAACATAGTCTTGGGAGTACTACCGATAGCAATCAGACAAGAAAAAGAAATAAAAGGCATCCAAATTGGTAAGGAAGAAGTAAAATTTTTATTATTTACAGATGACATGATTTTCATTATTACAGATGACAATCATATATAGAAAACTCAAAAGACTCTACCAAAACTACTAAAACTGATAAACAAATTCGGTAAGAGTGTAGAATACAAAATATCAGAAATCCATTGCATCTCTTTACACTAATAATGAAGCAGCAGAAAGAGATATTAATAAAATAATCTCATTTGCAATTGCACCAAAAATAATAAAATACCTAGAAATAAAATTGATCAAGAAGGTGAAAGACCTATACTCTGAAAACTATAAAACGTTGATGAAAGAAACTGAAGATGACACGAACAAGTGGAAAGATATGCCATGCTCATAGATTGGAAGAACAAATATTGTTAAAATGTCCGTACTACCTAAAACAATCTGTAGATTTAATCCCTATCAAAATACCAACAGTGTTTTTCACAGAACTAGAACAAAAAGATCCTAAAATTTGTACGGAACTACAAAAAAATCTTGAATAGCTAAAGCAATCTTGAAAAGAAAAGCAAAACTGGATGCATCACAATGCCAGATTTCAAGTTACACTGCAAATCTGTAGTAATCAAAATAGTATGGTACTGGCACAAAAATAGACACATAGATCAGTAGAACAGAATAGGGAGCCCAGAAATAAATCCACAATTATATGTTCAATTTATCTGCAACGAAGGAGGCAAGAATATGCAATGGGAAAAAGAATCTCTTCAACAAATGGTGTTGGGAAAACTGGAGAGCTAACGCAAACGTATGAAACTGTAACACTTTTTTACACCATACACAATAATAAATTCAAAATGCCTTGAGGACCTAAATGTGAGACCTGAAACCATAAAAATCCTAAAAGAAAGCACAGGCAGTAATTCCTCCGACATCAGCTGTAATTGCTTTTATCTAGCTATGTCTCCTGAGGCAAGGGAAAGAAAAGCAAAAATAACCCATTGAGACATCAAAATAAAAAAGCTTCTGCACAGCAAAGGAAACAATCAACAAAATTAAAAGACAACATACTGAATGGAAGAAGATATTTGCAAATGTCATTCCTGAAAAAGGGTTAGTATCCAAAATATATAAAGAACTGCTACAACTCAATACTCAAAAAACCAAATAATCCAATTAAAATCCATGTTCAGAAGACATGAACAGACATTTCTCCAAAGAAGACATACAGATGGCTGACAGACACATGAAAAGACACTCAACAGCACTTATCATCAAGGAAATGCAAACTAAAACCACAATGAGACACCACCTCACACCTGTTAGAATGGTTAAAGTTAACAACACAGGAAACAACAGATGTTGCTGAGGATGTGGAGAAAGGGAAACCCTCTTACACTGTTGGTGGGAATGTAAACTGGTGCAGCCACTCTGGAAAACAGTATGGAGTTTCCTCAAAAATTTAAAAATAGAACTATCCTACAACCCAGCAATTGCACTACTAGGTATTTACCCAAAGGACATAAAAATACATATTCAAAGGGGCACATGCACCCCAATGTTTATAGCAGCATTATCAACAATAGCCAAACTACAGATAGAGCCCAAATATCCACGGACTGATGAATGGATAAAGAAGATGTGGTATGCATATACAACGAAATATTACTCAGCCATCAAAAATGGAGAAATCTTGCCATCTTCAATGTCATGGATGGAACTAGAACTGTTATTATGCTATGCAAAATAAGTCAGTCAGAGAAAGACAAATACCATATGATTTCATTCATATGTGGATTTTAAGAAACAAAACAGATAATTATATGGGAAGGAAAAAAGAAAGAGAGAGAAGGAAGCAAAACCATAAGGGACCCTTAACTATAGAGAACAAACCGAGGATTGATGGAAGAAGGTTGGGGGGATGGGCTAATGGGCAATGGGCATTAAGGAGGGCACTTGTTATGATGAGAACTGAGTGTTAAATATAAGTGATGAATTACTAAATTCTACTCCTGAAACCAATATTACACTATATGTTAACTAACTAGAGTTTAAATAAAAATTTGAAACAACAACAAAAAAAGAAAAATATGATCCAGGAATTCCACTACAGATATTTATCCAAAGAATACCAAAACACTAATTCGAAAAGATACACGCACCTCTATGTTTACTGCAGCATTATTTACAACAGCCAAATTATGGGAGCAGCCCAAGTATCCATCGATAGATGAATGGATAAAGAACAAGTGACACACACACACACATATACATACATATACATATATGTGTGTGTGTATGTGTGTGTATATATAAAGATACATCGATAGATGTAAAGATAAAGAACAAGTGACACACACACACATATGTGTGTATGTGTGTGTATGTGTGTGTGTGTATATATATGTACATATATACACAATGGAATCTTGCCATTTGTAACAAATGGATGGAACCAGAGAGTATAATCCTGAAAGAAATAAATTAGCCAAAGAAAGACAAAATACTAAATTATTTCGTTATTATGAGGAATTTAAGAAACGCAACAAACATACAAAGAAAAAAAGAGATAAAGAAACCAAAACACAGACTCTTAACCATAGAGAACAAATTGATGGTTACCAAAGGTAACAGATTCTTTTTTAAAATACATTTTTTAATGTTTATTTATTTTATGAGGGGGGGAGAGAGAAACAGAGCATGAGCGGTGAAAGGGCCGAGAGAGAGGGAGACACAGAATCCAGAGCAGCCTCCAGGCTCTGAGCTGTCAGCGCAGAGCCCGATGCAGGGCTTGAACTCACAGACCGCCAGATCATGACCTGAGCTGAAGTCGGATGCTTAACCGACGGAGCCACCCAGGCGCCCCCAAAGGTAATAGACTCTTAACCAGAGAGAACAAATTGATGGTTACCAAAGGTCACTATATTGTATACCTGAAACTGACAAAACACTGTACATTAACTCTACTGAATTTAAAATAAAATAAAATAAAATAAAAATACAGTAATGCAATTCAGGCAGAGAACAGTTCACAATTAAATGCTAGAACAGTATTCAAAAACCTTTAGGATGTACTTTAGAGTCCACAAGCCTTAGAACTGATTTTGAAAGCAGATTAAAAATTAAGGAAAATGAGTTTGGAAGTGTTGAAACAAAGTAAAATGGTTGCCAGGGGCTGGGAGAGGGGACAAGTGGAGCATTTGTTCAGTCAGTATAGAGTTTCACTCATGCAAGATGAAAAAAGTTCCAGAGATCAGCTTCAGAACTTGTACTTATAGAGTAAGTTGTACTTACAGTTAACAACATTGTACTGTACACTTAAATATTTAAGAGGTTAGTTATCATGTTATGTGCTTTTTACCACAAAAAAAAGAAAAATTCACCTTAGAGACTAGTGTGTGTCCCTAAGCTTTAATTTGCCCTACATTTAAATGATATTAACAATAAATGGGTGTATTTTTAGCATTATAGTAAGAATTAGAGAATGTATGTTAATCATTTAATACAATATTCATGTTTACCATTGGTATTATTATTATCAACACATCACTGAGAAATACAAGTAGATGGTTCGCAAACAAAAAACAAACAGAACAAGAAAGTGGAAATATACATTCTTGTAATATAAAGTATAAAGAAAGATAAAGCAAAATAAATTACAAATATTCTCCCAAAAATAAAGAAAATACATTTACTACTATATTTCCTAGTTTTTGAGTTTTTCCTATGAAAAGGAAATCGAGACTCATGATTTCTCTGCCTAATGTCTACCATCTGTTAATTTTTTCCTCTTTTTAAACAACATCAACTGTCATGTGAAGACTTAGAAACAATGATGAGTGTCCATATTTGTGAGAGAGAAACATAGGTAAGACGGCTTAGGGAAAATAAAGGGCAAGATTTAGAACATTAGTTGCCATCTTCTGGGTTTTTTGTTTTTGTTTCTGTTTTGGGGGGAAGCATTTTTTTATTCACTATTCTTTAGTAAATGCAATTAGGGAGGATGTCAGAAATCTTATTTAATATTGTAGGTCACCTATCTGGTCACGATGAATAGGAATGACGCCTGGAAAATTGTATAGATGAGTGCCAGAAGCCATAATCCCAACAGCAACAGGTGGCCCTCAGTGACTTTATTTTTGGGGCGTGGAAGTTGGCAAGAGAGAAGAATGTCTTCATTTTGCCCCTCTGGACCTCACTACACCCTGCCCTTCACAGGCTTTGTGTTCTAGAGCTGACCTTCATATACTGCATCAAAGGGCTCCCTCACCCTCTTGCATCCTCATCCAAATGGTTTTATCCAAGTGGAGGACACGGGTAGGAGACTGGAAATAGGGCAACTATGAGATCAGGTATTTCTCTCCCCAGCTCTCCACCACCCCCCACCCCCCGCCCCGACCCAATTTGCAGTTGACATCCTGACTTTACCTGAGGCTGGGGTTCCTGGGCAGCCCTGTTTGTAGAGCTCCCTGCCCTTGTCCAGATGTGGACATGGGCTCTCCACAATTACCTGCCTCAGGGTACTGCACTGTTTCCCTAAGTCCTGCCCACAGTTCTATTAGGCTCTTTTCAAATACCCAATTTGAAGTTCCCATTGAGGTCTTGCTGGGACTGGGAAAAGAGAAGAAGAAAAATTCAATACCAAAATGAGGAGGAGGTATATGCATGAGTGTTAACTGCTTATAGGTGACCAGCTACACAACCTCCACCCCACCATTGTAATGTCTCTATTTTTGTGGGGAAAAAAAAGAGTTAAGTAAATGTTATGCAATTAAAATACTGAATTACAAGCATATATCATTTTATTGCACTTTACTGGGCTTGTTTTATTTTACAAATTGAAGGTTCGAGACTTCAGTGGGGGAAGAAACTGCAGATGTGTAGAAATAGCAAGAGAACTAGAATTAGAAGTGGAGCCTGGCGATGGGAACAAATGGCTGCAGTCTCATGATAAATCTCGAACAGATGAGGACTTGCTTCTTATGGATAAGCAAAGACAGTGGTTTCTTGAGATGCATCTGCTCCTGGGGAAGACGCTGTGAAGACTGACGAAATGATAACAAAGGATTTAGACTGTCACATAAACTTAGCTGCTAAAGCAGCAGCAGCAGGGTTTGAGAGGATTGACTCCGATTTTGAAAGAAGTTCTCCTCTGAGTAAAATGCTATCAGACAGCATGGTATGCTGCAGAGAAATCGTTCGTGAAAGCACAAGTCAATAGATGTGGCAAATTTCATTGTCTTATTTTAAGAAATTGCCACAGTCACCCCAGCCTTTAGCAGCCATTCCCCCGATGAGTCAGCAGTGTTCAACATGGAGGCAAGACCTTCTACCAGCAAAAAGATTACAACTCGCTGAAAGCTCAGGAGATGCTTAGCTTTTTTTAACAAGAAAGTATTTTTAAATTAAGGCATGTACATTTTTTAAGCATAATGGCATTGCACACTTAATAGACCACAGTGTAGTGTAAGCATAACTTCTATATGCACTGGACAAGCAAAACTTAACTTGCTTGATTGCAATATTCACATTGTTGAGTGGTCTCAATCAGACCTGCAATATCTCTGAGCTCCGACTACACTGTGAGCACGCTAAATGTAATTATTCCATGTTTCTGAAACAAGTCTATATTTTGTAGAATGCTTTTGACTACTTTTTAAATCATTTAGTCACTTATATCCCCACCCTCAAAACATGTATGCAGCTTAAGACAGATGCAAGTCACTCTTAAAGACGAAGAAATTGAGGCCTGGCCCCAAACAATTAAATGATTTGTAACGTAAGTGTTTCACAAGAGGCCAGAACCCGTACCTGAGGGATTTAAACTCATTGCATGGATTCTGAATTGTGTCTGACATCTTCGACTCACTAGAACTACCACCTACAAGTTCTAATAAAAATTTAATATAAATCTTTGTGAGTTCACTAACATGAATGATGCCTTTCACTGCCTGACAACCTATGTTGCACAGGACAGCTAAATTGAAATTAATAATCTCCTACAATGGAAAAGTTTGCGGCCTTGTCATTCCCACTCTGAATTAAGCATTCTGGGTCAAGGGAAGACTTCCAGAGGGAAGTTAGTCTCAGAATTTTTCATCTTCTTTCTTTGCAAACAGAATCCAGAGTGCCCCCCTGTGTATAAAGTGGAAATAAATCCCTACTCTTGCCATTATTACCAAGATAAATTTATGTATGTGTGCTTATTTTTTCTGACAAAATACTTAATTTTGGTGACAGGTTTTAACATAAATATTATTTAATAATTCATCATACTGTTGGCATCCCTGTTTGCAATTCAAGTCCTATCTTGTTGCTAGCTGGACTGAGGGAATCTCAGAAATGGGGATAAGTCCAAAACACAAGTCTCATTTTATTCTAAATGAAAATTAAAGGCCCAAATATCTAAAGGATATTCATATCTTATAAATAATTATAATTTTAGATTTAAAATTGTTAACAGAATGTTCACACACTTGAAGACGTATTATGACAAAGTTTACAAACCTTCACCATGGATGTCAAAGATTTCCTCTCATCAGGGTTTTTACCTAAATTAATTTGCCTCAGGTAACTCCCTTCTGCACCAAAAAGAACCACTGAGGTTTTTTTTTTTCCCATGAGACTAAGAAGTTTTTCATGATCAGAGAGATTCGTAGACAAGCTCTGTTTAACAACCTGCAAAAAGGACTCCATTTGCCTATCAGTGAAGATTTGATTAAGGTTAGGCTTTTAAACAGAACTTCCAACCAACTCCTACATAAATGTTCAGGTTATTAAAATATTTGTCCGGTTACCTCCCAGGGAAACCATCTATCACTATTCAAAACTTAGCATTTTGAAAGACTAGGTGCACCAGTGATAGGTGATGTTTTTTGGAATAAATATTGATAATCGGTCATATTTTTATAGTGAGAGAACAATTAGATTTAATTCTGGAGAGTAAATTGTCTAATTTTGTGCATAGAACTTCCTTTAAGTCACTTACGTATTCCTACATTCTCATCTATTTGTTGTGTTCTAGTGTCCTCCAATGGATATTCTCGATAGTACTGGTATTACAGAATGTATTTGAATTTGAAAATCACCAGGAGGCTGGATGGTATATGAGCTTTATCAGCAAACTGTTCCTGAAAGAAGTCTGGTTCTCCCAGTCTGAGCGGAAATCAGCCACTCCTGTGGCACATCCAAAAATCCTTCTCCTTTATAGACAATGAGTTCTGGAGTTGTTCAGATTAAGTGCTATCATTTCCCTTTTCTCTTAACATAATGAATAATCTTGAAAGTAATAGACCTGTATATATGAGAGTGATTGTTGAAAGTGTAGTGAGTATGATTTAATGACTGGAGTTTACAAGTATGGGGTAAGCGTTAGATTTTAGAGATCAAGTGAGACGCAATTAATATTCTTTTATTAGCCTGGAGAATAACAGGAAGTATTCCAGAACACATGAAGTTTGATTTTAAAGTAGTTTGTTATGCAAACTAAGAAAAGAGAAAGCAACAATAACATTACTTAACGTCAATAAGTAGATCACTCTGAAACATTGAGAAGTCTGAATTCAAACATATAATTTAAAGAACAGTGCTTTCGGATTTTCATGGCCACAATTAGGATGTAGTTTCAACAAATAGTTCAAGGAATTGTAATAAAACCCAAGGCTATTCTTGGAAATTGATTGTGTCCAGGGGTATTTAGCAACAACATGTCTCAAATTTTCTTATTGCCATTTTAAATAATCCTTCCTGTTCCCACAACAGGTGTTAGATCTTATATAGTAGATCAAGTGTCCCAGTTTTGACACAGAAAATATTGTGACTCAAACCGTGGGTGGAAGCAAAGAGGTACATAAAGAGGAACTTGAATCTATTAGATATATATGAATAACTCCTTGGGAAAATAAGAATGTGGGCTATGCCCTGCTTTCCCACAGAGTTAGAAGACAGCTAAAATATAATGTTTTCTGATATTTTCAGAATGTAATTATTAGAGCATTTAAAATAGCCTAACAGCACCATCATCATCTGTAGGGACAATATTATAGGTGTGAGTCTCTCACTTACCTATCCATTTACAAAGATCTGCCATTGAGCCTGCAAAATAGGAGGTCTGAAAAGGTCCTGAACATTAAATGGCAGTCAGATATATCAATAAAATGATGAATCATGGTCCTCAAGGAATTCCAATGATGCGATGTTAATTTCAGGTTATGATAAGTATATCTTGAATTGAAATAAAATCATGCCTATGGCACATCCTAAAAGTAAGTAAGAAATGATTCCTTTGAGTTGAACGCAAATGTGAAAGCATATGGGCTTGCATGTACCTTCCTGGGGGGATCTGATTATAGTTATGAATACAGTGCTGTGAGTCCCACTGACTGTGCCATCAAGAAGAGAGGAGGTCACTTGTCAGTTCCCTCTACCATGTTTATTAACAAACCTGATACAGAGCACAGAAGAGTACATGAAGGTGTTACATGCATGTAAGTGTGCACACGTGGGTGAATATGAATGTGGATATGGCTGTATCAGTAACCACTGGAGATCCACAGCACCTAGCATCTCCTGAGAGAAAATCCACCAAGTTTTTGAGAGTCTATGTGAGATAATTAGCAGAGATAAAAGAATAAGTGATATTTCCTAAATGCACTTATACCAATGTCTGTGGTACCCAGCACAGATCCATGTAGAATTACTCCAGCTTTTAGGTGACTTAAAAGTAGTACTTGAGCTCCCACAAGTTCTGGTGTAACTCTTGCCTCTTAGGTATTCTCATTTGCAACTGCGCCCTTCTGATAAGATTCTGGGTATCCAGAAGCTTATAACTTTTAGAGAATGTAGCTGATGTCTTTGCTAAGTATCCTGAGTACATGGAATTCCTTATCTATCTTTAGATAAATAAATCTGGTTTCACTAATCCATGAGCTGTCTCTGGTTCTCTAGCAATCTGAATCTAGTATTTTCATTTGTCAATGTAATGATCACACAGTAATTTAAATAAAGCTAAAACCTACACATAAATTTCACTTTGAAAGTTCTTATAATAAATATACTGGCTTCTGTGATGATCACATTCACTCTGGTGCCTCAGTAATCCACATTTCAGAAAAACCATAGCTCCAAAGAGCCAACTAGTCACAAGACATTTCTTTTTTTTTTTTAATTTTATAATAGTTTATTTTCAAATTGGTTTACATATAACACCCAGTGTTCATTCCAACATGTGCCCTTTTTAATGCCCATCACCCCCTTTCCCCCCTCCCTCATTCCCCTCACCCTCAGTTTTTTCTTAGTCTTTGAGAGACTAGTCACAAGACATTTCAATGTAAATATCCTGGCAGCATGACTACCTGTCTTATTCTGAACTCTAGGCTGTAGAGTTGCCTGGGGTACGTTCTTTTCACAGAAATGGAAGAAGTTCAAAAAGGCAAACTCAATCATGCAAAGAAATCATTGGCCAAAGCGAGTTATACGGCCAAGCCCAAAGTCAAGAGTTAGGGAAATATACTCTGTCCATCAGGAAGTGATGGTAAGAATTTGGATATATATAAAACCAGTAAAGAGAAATGAAAAAGTAGTACAAATAACTCAATTTAACACAATCACCAAGGTGGACAGGAAAAATAACTAGATTAGGAGATAGAATACCTAAGGATTGTCCACCCACTATTTATTTGAGCAAGGATACCAGGGACATACGGAGGAAGTAGACTGAATGATTTATGAAGATTTATGCAGTTCCAATTATTCTCTGAGTTCATTACTCTCTTACTCCAAATCAATTCCATCTCCTAGTATGCATATTGCTTTCATAGTTAACAGTCTCTAGCTCAAGATCAACAGATTAGTCTTTGACTTCTATGACTGAACAATGACTTACTTCCATTAATATTGCCCTTACAGTACATTTTCTAGAGAGATCTATCCTTGACCCTTCACATGTACTCCTTCCTGTCCTTGACATGTAAACTCAATCCTTAATTGTTGAAAAGGTGTCCTAGAATATCTCAAAATTTTTATATCATTTAGCCTAATTAATTTTTCTAAACTACTCCTTAATCAAGTCCATATCCAAACTTTGACTGAATTCCTCCCCATCATTTCTTACAGGTCCAAATTCATTAGCCTACCATTCAAAGATCTCAAATTCTCCTCTGCTTTCTTTTTGTTATTCACTATATCCACTCCACTTGAAGAAAATAAAATCCTCCAAGTACGATAACCTTTCTACTGGTAACCTTTCTATAGGTAACAAAACTATCTAAAACTTAGAAATAATGCAAAAGAACTAATACCATGTCCTTTCAATGACATTTGGAACCATTGCTTCAGAGGTCCACCTCAAAATTATTTAATATACTTTCTTCAATTCACTGTTTACCATCAAATATCTAGATAAATGAAGTCACATTTTGACATGCAGATTTTTGTCCAGTAGAAAACACAACCTCAAGGTTATAGTGTGTTGCCTTATAGAATATTACCTAGTTTTATATTTAGCCCAGCAATCATATCCTAATTTTCTTTTATTACATTTCTAAGGACATCTAGATCCTCAAATGCTCTTTGAATCAGCCACACCATCATACTGGTTTCCTTATTAATCAAAGAGATGAATCAACTAAAATTTATAAATTTATTTTTCAACTTTTTGAAAAACATACTTTAGCACTAATCTCTTTTTAAAACCCTTTTCTCATTCTTTCTTCCATTGCACCCTAACTGAAATATATCCTACCCCTCCTTCAAATTCTTGCTCTAGTCTTATTTGCTAGTCTTAAACTGATCAAACATTTATAGCCTGTGTTACTACACTTTCATCTTTGTGATTTTATCTATTTTTAAATATTTATTCTTTCTTGACCAGATGAGACCCCAAGCAACAAGCTCGTTGTTGACTTTTAATCATAACAAAATAAATTAAAAGTATGTTTAAACACTAATATTTATATTTACACCAAAAAAATGACTGGTGTGTGGCAATTTGTGCAACTTTTGAAAGTGTTAAGAATTGATACCTTGATATTTCATAGACTATTACAGAGTATTTAAAAGGAGAGAAAAAAATTAAACAAGGAGCTATTCAAAATCAAAAGTATATTAATTAACACATAACTACTTTCCTAGGCCAGCTCAGACAAGATCTGGGAAACACTAAATAAATAAAGTCCTTGCAAAGTGAAGAAAGAATCAGCACAGATAGAAAGAGGGTGCCAGACACAGATGTGGAGTCGGTCTTTTCTGAGAAATTCACTTTTAAAGAATAACTTGTAAATTTATGTAGCACAAAAGGTACTGTCATCTCAAAAATAAAACCACTGCAGCAGTCCCCAAGAGGGGGAGTGTGGGTGCTTCCTTGCACTCACTTGCCTATGGGTCAGGATCCTTCTATGTACATATTTATTTAAGATTTTCTATAGCAGCACCGAAACACTAAGACAGCTATACTGTGGCACAAAACAACAGGAAAAGCTAATTCTGAACTTCAATTATATTTTTCTTAAAAATTATTTTCATTATTAGTTAGTTGTTTCAGCTGAGAATATGATTGAAAGACACTACCCAAAATAAAATTGAAAGAAGGTGAAATTCTATATTTTTTCAGTTCATCTAGAAAGAAAGAAAGGCATCCTTACTTCCAGCCCTATTAAAAAAATTTTTCTAAATATTTATTTATTTTTGAGAGAGACAGAGTGTGAGTTGGGGAGTGGCAGAGAGAGAGGAGGACACACAGAATCCGAAGCAGGCTCCAGGATCTGAGTGGTCTGCACAGAGCCCGACACAGGGCTCAAACCCACAAACCATGAGTCATGAACTGGGCTGAAGTCAGACACTCAACCAACTCAAGCCACACAGGTGTCCCCCAGCCCTTTAACCAAATTTCCCTTTTTGGATAGTTCTCGGACATTTAGGCTAATAGGTAAACGAAAAGCAATACTGAAATCAAGCTTTATGATTCCAGGAAGCTTGTGTGGCTTGCCCTAGGCTATGTCTCATGTTCAAGGCTTTGTTCTCCCACTTCCCACTTCATCTTCTTAGAGTACCACTTAATAATATCACTCTCAGAAACCTTCAATAACTACTCCCTGGTTCCCAAAGGAATTCAAATTTCTCATTCCACCATTCAAGATGTTTACAATCTAATTCCAAACTACCTCGCTTATAATATGGGAAGTCTACATGACAAGTTCAGTCCTAGATGAACCAAATACTTCAACTAAACTGATATACTCCAATACTACTTACATTTCTTGAGGTGTAAATTTTATTCCTATTCTTTTATTTGACTCATTCTTTACCAACCATCTCTGCTTATTATTCTAGACTCTACTCAAATACCACATAATTCTTGAACTACTCAAAGTCATTTCTTTTTCTAAATTCCTATATATTTTTTGCTTTGTATTATTAAATATGTAATAGACAGTATATTAAATATATAACAGACAATAATAGGAGATAATAACATGTATTATCTCCTTGATAAGATGAAAAGGACAGCAACTGTCTTATATATTGCTCCCAGTCCCATAGCATAGTAGACCTTCAATAATTACTTGCTGAATGAATGAAATGCAAAGAAGTTGTAACTTCTGTGTTCTCTGCTGGTTTTATGAATCAACTATTAGGACCTGGGATTGATCTTTTAATAATTTGTTACACTTTCCCCCCACAATCAGATGATCATAAACCATTTTTTAGTAAGTCAAGTTGACCAAAAGGCTGACAAGACTATAAAACGCTGGTTGAGGGGTAGGGGTGCCTGGGTGCCTCAGTCGGTTGAGCATCTGACTTCGGCTCAGGTCACGATCTCACAGCTTGTGGGTTCGAGTTCCACGTCAGGCTCTGTGCTAACCACTCAGAGCCTGGAGCCTGCTTCAGATTCTGTGTTTCCCTCTCACTCTGCCCCTCCCTGGCTTGCACTCTGTCTCTCTCTGTCTCTCAAAACTAAATAAACGTAAAAAAAAAAAAAATGTTTTTTAATGCTAGTTGATTCATACTATCTTCTTGGTTTGGACCTAAGCATGACCTTCTGAAAATATGGTACCAAATCTGTTTGACACCAAGTTCTTCTTCCAAGAAAATATTGAACAATTTCTATCAAAAGCTACGTTCAACTACCTAAAGAACATTCAGCAAAATCTGAGATGTCAGAGCCCCTGGGGTAGGTTGTGTTAAAGACTTTAGTGCGGGATGTTTGTTGGGAGTGTGCTCAGGAACAGTACCTGTAGGGGCAGGGAAGGAAGGGGGACTTGGCAGTGAGGGAAGTCAGGCTGCAGCACAGTCAGGACTAAGGCCTGATCTCATGGAGAGCTCTGGGTTGGGATGTCCCTGTTCATGCCAGGAGAGAATCAGACTCTTATACCTTAAACTGGTCAGTCACTCAAAGCAGACTTCCCCAGGAAGCCGGCACCCTTGAGCAAAGTGGTGCTCTTCAGTGGAGACAATTCTCAAAGAGGGCCGAGGAGACATCTCAGAACACAGCCTTCCCGGCAACTGAGGGAATAAATTCAGTTCAGAAGTAGAGATTTTGGCCAGTTGCAGTTCAGTACTCACAATTACATCTAAATAGCAATACATCTAAAGTTCTTTCCATTAAGCACCAGAGTTTGATTCAGTTTTGTTTGTTGAACATGCTATAAATCTGTACGGCAAAGAATCATTTGAAGCTCTTTATTTCTTTTTTTTTTTTTAATGTTTATTTATTTTTGAGACAGAGACAGAGCATGAGTGGGGGAGGGGCAGAGAGAGAGGGAGACACAGAATCCGAAGCAGGCTCCAGGCTCTGAGCTGTCAGCACAGAGCCCGACGTGGTGCTTGAACTCACAGACTGCGAGATATTGACTTGAGCCGAAGTCGGATACCCAACCGACTGAGCCACCCAGGTGCCCCTGATGCTCTTTATTTCTTACGTATTATTCCTGTACAAGTCTAAAACATGTATCACAGTGCTTTCTTTCCCCTAACCCCAGTAGTTTTTATTCTCAAAACTAATTAAACATGTGTTCATATCTCTTCCTTTGCTCTAGTAGTCGTATCACAAGAAGAATGATAAATGGAAAGACATATTTAGAAAGTAATGAGGAAGAAAGGGGAAATATGTCCAGCATCACTGCAGGAAACTTCTTTCTATTTCACTTAGAAATATATCTAAGGCAATATTTTATAATATGAAACATTCTGAAGACTCAGCAAGTATCTGGTAAATTTAGGCAAACAGGATAATTCAGGGTCCTGCATGAATTTATTTGTCCCTTTGGACTATTTCTCTAGTTTTGATGTCTTTGCTTTCAGGTTTATAAAGTGCTTTCACATGCATTATTTTGTCATTTTATCAATGATTCCGTGAAGTAGCTGAAGATTATAACTATCTCTACTTTAGAAGGTACAAACCATGACCCAGAGTGCTTAGGCGATCTTTTCCAAAATCACGCAGATAACAAGGAGAAGAGTGGATCCCTCGGCTCACTATTCTAAAGTACACAAGCATGTCTAACATCACACCAGCAGATGTCAACCACGGTGCTCCCATCCACGGCGAGACGGTCACAAATCATTGCTACTAGAAATAACACATAAAGCTTGCGAATGATTTACTTTTATACATAAGGAGGAGCTGTCTGCATTAAAAAAAAATCTACCTCTTGCTCATTTGTGTTCGGAAATGCTTTCTCTACTAAGAAGGAAATGGCTAGAGCAGGAAGAAGAAAGTTTAGGGCTTTGAAAATCCTGTGGGAATGTGTTTGCCACATGAATGTGCGAAAATAAATGAAGGAAAGCTCATTGAAAGCGAAGCTGGGAAGCCCTGAAGGGGAACTCTCACGCACATATCGTTCATCGAAAGAAGGAAGGTAAGAATCATTTTGTCAAGGGAGGACACTTTTCACATAGGAATTTTATCTTCTGCTTTTAAGAAGAAGAAGGAAGATCCCTTCCTGTTTCCCTGTTTGAGCTCAACGCACTACCCACCACTTGCAGCCAATGAGAAAATACAACAACCTTGAACTTGTCCTCCTCCACTGAACTTCTCTTCAAAACAACCCTTCCCGATTTCCTCCTAAAACCTAATCAAAGCTGACTGTCCCTCTTTCTCTTTCTTATCTGCAGTTCACCATAGTTTGCTTGTCCTGAACTGTATCTCTCTGGCATTCCCGAGCAAGCTTGTTTTGCTGGTAAATAGCTGGATGTTTTATTTTCAAGCTAAACAAACGTCATTAATCAGGGAGTCTTGGCACCACGTTGTGCCGCAGCCTCCTAACTCTAAGATCTATGATCACATCTCCTTTATGTGTGCCTCTATAGACAGTGCCTGAATTTTGGTTTCATGTCTAGAGCTCTTTTTTAAAATAGAGCTAACCACATATTACTGTCCCTTAAAAGTAGTCATTAGCTGCATATAGATTTTTACTAACCAGCCAGTAAAGGCCACAGTGTCTTCCTCTCCTTTCCTCCACCTCATCATGCCTGGTTGCTTTTCTTCTTTTGCACCTAATTCTGTGGCACGATAACATTTTATCAGTAACAAGTTTATGAAGTTAGAAGACTAAAATCAGGACAGCAATAAGAATATTTATTTATCAGCAATTGCAGAATTGCAGTCACCTGTCAAAGACCAGTGTGTCAACTACATGAGAGAAGACCATGAGATGGAAAAGACCGCCAAAGCAATCACTGGTCAAGGGCATGACAACATTTTTAAAAATACATTGTTCGTATCTTGCACACAATAGGGCTTTTAAAGAACAGTAAGATGACAAAGGAAAATCTACGTCTAGCCAACAAACTCTCATAAGTCACAATAAATTACAGAACCTATAGCATATATTATGGTAAAGAGAAGGTCTCAGGAATCTTTCTAAACATCCTGCCTTCGGCAGAAGATGCACACTTCTTGTTTACATAAGACTGGAAATAAATCATATAGGAAACATGTTGTTGCTAAAAGAGAAGGAAGCTGATTTTCAAACATGCTGATTTCAAAATACAATCAAATGAATCAGAGTTCCTTTTAAGATGAGTCACCTAGGAAGCTATACAAGGAATAACTCTAACTTAGTGAAATTCATTTCAAAGCTACACATAAAAATGAGCCTCCCCTATGAATGAATGGATAAATAAAATGTGTGTATATATAATATATTATATATATAATGGACACACACACACACACACACACACACACACACACACACACACAAAGGAATATTATTCAGCCGTAAAAAAGGAAAGAAATCCTGCCATCTGTAACAATATGGATGGACCTTGAGGGCATTATGGTAAGTAAATTGTCAGTCTGTTCTAGAACAGATTGGTGGTTGCCAGGGGTAGCGAGCGGGTGGGTAAATGGGTGAAGATGGTCAAAAAGTACAAACTCTCGGTTATAAGAGAAGTCTCTCTCTCTCTCTCTCAAAAATAAACACTAATTTTTTTAAATAAATAACTTTTAACTGGTAAACAAGCCATGTCCTGCAATACGAGTAGTGCGTCATGCTGAACGTCACATGATCAAAACTGAGCCAATGGTTCTTCTCTCTCTCACTGTGCAATTGTGGGCGATCGTCTCCCATGCTCTGATGCCCAGTCTCAGGCTTCAGTATTTGACAGAATACAGTGATTTTTCAGAACGTTGGAAGGTGCCCACAACTGGCAGTGGTGTGTTTTCTGTCACCTCAAAGCATCTATTGACAGTGCTTTGCTTTTCCATACAAGAGTAAGCTTAGGAATGTTTTGCTTCATTCTAGGTCATTGGATGGGTTCCTTGTTAAAGTTGCATGAGAAAAAAAGGCTTCCCTTGAGCCAATAGACAGCAATGATTCTGTTAGTGATAGTGAAAGTTGTCCAATGCAATAACCTTCCTCTCTCTTGTCTCCTTCACACCAGCCACGAAGGTTTTCAAAGGTAAGTGCAGGTTAATTTGTTTATTTTTCTTTATATTTTGTATTTTATTTATTATTTTGTATTATATTACAGTATAACAATCATTTTTATATGAATATTTTTGGGTCGTGGAACGAATCATCTGAGTTTCCATTATTTCCTATGGGGAAATTTGTTTTGATATACAATTGCTTGGATTAAAAGCATGTTTCCAACTATAGATGCTGGTGAGGATGTGGAGAAGCAGGCACCCTCCTACACTGTTGGTGGGAATGCAAACTAGTGTAGCCGCTCTGGAAAATGGTGTGAAGGTTCCTCAAAAAAATGCAAATAGAACTACCCTATGACCCAGCAACAGCACTGCTAGGAATCTACCCAAGAGACACAGGAGTGCTGATGCATAGGGGTACACGTACCCCAATGTTCATGGCAGCACTTTTGACAATAGCCAAATCATGGAAAGAGACTAAGTGTCCATCAACTGATAAATGGATAAAGAAGATGTGGTATATATATACAATGGACTACTACACAGCAATAAGGAAGAATGAAATCTGGCCATGCGTAGCAACATGGATGGAACTGGAGGGTATTATGTTAAGTGAAATAAGTCAGTCAGAGAAAGACAGATACCTATGTTTCCACACATAGGTGGATTTTGAGAGACTTAGCAGAAAACCATGGGGGAGGGGAAGAGGGGAAAGGAAAAAAGACACAGAGAAGGAGGGAGACAAAACATAAGAGACTCTCAAAGACTAAGAACAAACTGAGGGGTGAGGGGTGTGTGGAGGAGGGAGAGTGGGTGATGGGCACAGAGGAGGGCACTTGTTGGAATGAGCACTGGGTGTTGTATGGAAACCAATTTGACAATAAATTATTAAAAATAAATAAATAAATAAATGAAAATAATAAAATCATGTTTCCAGAATGAATTGTGCTCTCAAACCAACGTTTTATTGTATTTGAAAATTGCTAAAAGAGTCTATCTTAAATGTTTGTATCACAAGAAAAATAAAACTATAACTATATGTGGAATGGATATTAACTAAACTTATTGCAATGATCATTTCTCCATATATGCATATATCAACTTATTATGTTGTATACCTGACACTAATACAATGTTATGTGTCGATTATATCTCATTTTTAAAAAGCAAGTCTTCTCTTTGTAGTCTTCTCTAGGAAAATTATGACTGTGATAAAGCTTTGGCACAGAACATAAACCCTTCCTGTGAACTATCTTCAGAACAAGTAACAGTAACTACTAATTACTGAGCTCTTAACAATACAATTTATACATGTTGCCTAATGTAGTTCTTCACAACAGCCGCATGAGATGGGAATTATCAGCTCTATGTTCCAGATGCAAAACACTAAAGCTCGCAACACTTAGAGTGGTCCCAAGTCACACAACTGCCAAGTAAAGAAGCTAGTATTTGCACCTGCCTTTCTCCTTCCAAATCACTTTACCATATAATCACACATATCACATCATGAAGTCAATCAAAGTCATGACTTTGCACATTGCTAACAGTTTCCCAACCTTGTGTGGAGACCTCACAGTTTTCTAGTCACCACTCCAAGGGTAGAAAATGCAAAAGATAAATCACCAGAATATAAGACACAGACCCCTCGAGGGGCCTACAATCTAATGAAATTGGCCCTGATTAGTACCAGGCTGTCACCAAAAGATAATCCGCCTGCAAAAGACTAATATTTGCCACCAATGAAGATAATTTTAAAACTTTAGTGGAGGTGCACCTGGGTGGCCTAGTCAGTTAAGCATCTGACTCTTAATTTCAGCTCGTCATGACCTCACAGTGGTGAGATCGAGCCCCATGTCGGGCTCCAAAATGAGTGTGGAGCCTGCTTGGGATTTTGTCTTTCTCTCTTTCCCTGCCCCTCCCCTGCTTGGGTGTTTGTTCTCTCTCTCTCTCTCTCTTTCCCTCTCTCTGTCTCTCTCTCTCTCTCAAAATTTAATAGATAATTTTTTTAATAAAAATAAAAACTTGGGGTGGCGGGAGGGAGGACTTGCTAATGAGAGCCAACACTCGGAAAACCATGCCTCAGAGATCAGTCATAAATACGCTGAGGAATGATACCAATGTCGCCCTTACTGTGGGTCCTCCTAAGGCAAATACTCTAAGGGGGATGACACTTGAAGTTGTCCTGTTTGTAAAAGCCCTATTGCTCTGTGGTCACGATTTTGAGTTTATGATGGTAACTTTTTTTTTTTAAGTTCATTTATTTATTTTGAGAGAGAGGTGAGAGCAGGGGAGGGGCAGAGAACGAGAATCCCAAACAGGCCCTGCCTGAACTGTCAGCACGACCCCGATGCTTGATCTCCGGAACCATGAGATTATGACCTGAGCAGAAATCAAGAGCTGGACTGTTAATGGACTGAGCCACCCAGACACCCCCATTTTGGTGACTTTTATGGTGCTTTTGAGTTCATGAATGTATCCTTTGTTAACTGAATTGATCAATTAAACTGTTAACAAAACCAGATTTCTCATGATTTTATTTACCTTGAGGACAAACCATTAGCTAGGTTCACTTATTAAAGTTGTATTTCTGCTTTACAGATTTTTAATTACAAGATAGTATTTTAAATGCAATTTATATACTGACCTGTGTATACATACCCCAAGAGCACACTACCAACTTGATAGAAGTTATAAAATTACATAAGCTGTTGTTAAGGCTTCTGTTTCAGGCACAGTATAAGAGAGATTTTAACATCATAAATTTATTGATTTAGCAATTATTTTTAAATGTACAACACTTACTTTTGATCTTAAAGTCCAAGTAGACATAGAGCACACTTTAATAATGACCAAAAACTGATCTGAGTATAAATTAACTTTATGGCTATATCCTCTCAAATTCTTAAGAAATAGAAATCATCACTTTTCAGTAAATAAAAGCTTTATTTTTACAAAATCAACACTTTCTGGAATTTATTGCAGAAGACTGCAAAATTCTCTCTTCTAAAATTAGAAAAATCCTGTGAATTTGTAATTTTTGTATGTGTCTTGTCCGGGGCAAATTATGCTCAGAGCCTGAGATTGTTTTGCAAATATTTAATACAGGTCACCGCAAGGATTATAATTTATAGTAATAATATTTCACAAGCAAATAGCACACAAGATTATGTCTCAGAATAAGCCAATAAAGAAGTAACAAATGGGGCGCCTGGGTGGCTCAGTCAGTTAGGTGGCCCACTCTTGGTTTTACCTCAGGTTACGATTTTTAGGCTTTGCGAAGAGTCTTCTAGGAAAGTGCAGAGTCTGTTTGGGATTCTCCCTCTCTCCTCCCTCTCTGCCCCTCCCCCCCTCAGAGAGACTGTCTCTGTCTCTCTTAAAATAAATATATAAACTTAAAAAAATCAAAATGCATTTTAAAAAAAAGAAGTAACATACTCTCTAATTCTACCCTCGTGGTCTAGTAATTTCCTTTCCCTCTTTTCTCAGCTTCGTCATTTTCCCTAATTTGATCTCCTATTTCACCTATTCTCTCCACTACTTCTTCCATCCTCACTGTCATGGCATCTAGTTTATTTCGCATCTCATCTACAGCAGTTCTTAATTCACCGTGACCATGTCTCAAGTCTTGGATCTCTGCAGCAATAGATTCTCTGCTGTCTTCTATGCTTTTTTTCAAGCCCAGCTATTAGTCTCATGACTGTTATTCTAAATTCTTATTCAGATATATTGTTTGTATCTGTTTTGAGCAGTTCTCTGGCTGTCATTTCTTTCTGGAATTTCTTTTGAGGAGAATTCATCTATTTTGTCATTTTGGCTAGGTTTCTGTCTTTTACACATTTTAATAGCTCGTTATGTGGCCCCCACCTGCGAGAACTACGTATTAAAAAGGGGTCATACACTGTCCAGAGCCTGGAACTTCAGGAAGTGTTTTTGGAGTGTGTTGTGTGCACTCTGTTGTTGCATATTTGGCTGCTCTATCCCACTGGTCAGTCCTCTACAAAGCTCTGTCTCTTCCTGAGATTGCTACATAGTTTTACACCACTTCTGAACAAGAGTAGCCTGGTCATGGCGGAAACAAGTGTCTCGAGACCTTCAGAAAGTTATTTAGATTAGCAGAGGACCTCAATCAGACCAAACACTCAAGTCGCTGGTCAAACCTCTTGGTTTTTAAAGTTTAAAAGTTCATCACCTGATGGATGCCACTGCCATTACTGTAGTGTCAATGCGGTAATGATTCTCCTCACTCCAAGTGCAGGAGTTTGATAAGAACATCCTAGTATCCAGCTTCGAAACAACTTCAACAAAACAGGTTACTCAAATCAAGTTCAAATGACAATTTTGTTCAAAATAAGCTTTCAAAACATGAATCTGAAATAATCACAAATCAGTCTACAGCAGTATGAACATAGCTTTTCAAGGGCTTAAAGAAAAATTGGGAAGTAAGACAAACGGATTTGCAAAACTGACATTCAAACAAAAGGGTGAGGCACTTTGAAATCGCCCCAAGAGTAGGTAATATGCACATTTCATTGGGCAACATTTGTGGATTTGGCTGAGATTTTAATACTTATCAGTTCTAAGAAGCAGTCAAGAGAATAGTTTTCCTACTGTTATTTTATTTATTTTTCTTATGTTTATTTATTTTTTGGAGAGAGACAGATACAGAATGTGAGCATGGAAGGGCAAACAGAGAAGGAGATACAGACTCTAAAGCAGGCTCTAGGCTCCAAGTTGTCAGCACAGAGGCCAAAGGGGGCTCAAACCCAGGAAGCCTGAGATGGTGACTTGAGGGGAAGTCAGAGGCTTAACTGACTGAGCCACCAAGGCGCCCCTCCTATTGTCATTTTAAAGGTCTCTATAAATTCCACCTTTTCAGGAAGGGTTAGTCCATGTAGTCTCTATTGCTGAGAAATCAGTCGTACTAACTTATCCACTAACGCCATTCAAAATAATGATACAAAATAAAAGTATAAGTGATTATGAATAATATCAAGCTATTAAAACTTTGATACCTAAATTCTAAAGTTTTAATCTTCCCAATATAGCCCTAATACAATATAACTCTTTGCAAGTTACAAATGCAATATAATTTTTTGAGAATGATTACATACATCTTTTTAGAGTAAGGGGAAAAGAATGACAATAAGAGCAATAATAAAGTCAGATAATTTTACAGAGTTTTAAAATAATAGTTATTTATATTTTATAGTTTGCCAAGTGAGTATACACCTAATCTTATTTACAGTGCTTTCCTAGGATAGATATTTTATCCCATTTTAGAGATGAAACAGAAATAAAAAAGATTATGACTTGTCCAACTTTATGTTTTTTTAAAGGCATCAAGAACTGAAAATTAAATATGCAAACCAGAGTTGAAGAATTATTCAAGTGAGAAATATTTAAATCCATAGGCTCAATTAAATTATATTCTTGGGTAAGTAAATAATTATTCAAAATCTTCAGACAATCAACAGCTGTCATTGCAAGCATCTATGAAATCAAGACAGTGTTTGGAGACAAGAGTATTTGAGAAATGTTTCACACCAATATCTGAGAAAAAATTTCCTCAATTATAAAAATTATCCTTTACTTTAAATTCCTAGAGAATCCTAGGTTATAAAAAATTAAAGTCAAAAGGGTTTTCAACAATCCCAGCAACTTGGCAAACAATACACTTCTTTGTAAGTAATAGGTGACCTCAGATGAATCTAATTTATGTTTAAATTATCAAAACTGCAAACAAGGAAATGAAAATGGTAAAAATATCTTTACTCTGATAATTATTCTTATTTTCATTTCATCCTAAATAAAAAAACATACATGTGGGAATTGCAATTCAAATAACCACTCGGTGGTGTTCTAAAGATTGGAGGACTTCTTGGTAAGGGAGAACATAGCAAGCGATGGCCACAATGTTTTTATTTTTAAATTGCTATCATCATTCAAAAGAAACACTGTAAGTACTCATGCAATTCATAGATTCATGTAATTGGAAGAAGAAAATAATGCTCCTTAGATAGGCTGGCTCTGGACCAGAAAAAATAAATTTATATTGCCTACCTTCTGCTAACAGAGAAGCTGGGTGAGAAAGCCCTGCCTATGAATTTGAACTCATTAAAGTAAATCCTGTAATTTCAAAGTACTGCTAGTGTTCTGTGTATCATATTCATGGATAGGAAATGAAATCACTATATCACAGTTGTTAAAATATTGAAATATTTTTCCTACCAGCTTATAAATAGGTGCTATACTGGTCATGCCCACCATACCTTCCGACAGCATAATTACCCTAAAACCTCTCCTAGAACCACGCCCCCACCATCAACTAATAGAGTTAAGCCTGGCTCGTATGAAATCTCCAGCATAGCTTCCAGGTGGCTGTTAAATATTATTAATATCATCCCTAATTGAGGACCCAGAGTCAACAGATTTGTATTCAGAGAATTTTAATAGCAGGTTCTTCAGATATAAAAAGGAAAACACAGAAATTAGTTTGAGTTAGGGTTGGGAAAGGTAAGGGTCTCTGAATAAGTATATGACAATGATGTGGGGGTTGGAGGAAGCCAAAGAGAAGAGAGCAACCTTCTCAGAAAGAAAAGAACTCTGAGTAACAATCCTTTGATGTGAGGACTGAGGGCTGGGAAAGAAGGGTGCCCACTGACAAAGCAATAAAGGAACTTAAGAGACAATCATGCTGATAGTCAACTTTAATTTTCTTGCTAAATCATGAGATAAGCTCTGCAGTTGCCCTCCAGAGAGTCGAACACTAATGTATTGCAATATATTACTACCGTTTCGGGGGATGGAAGCAAGTGAAGTGCTGTCCTGTGGCAGGGGGAACATGGAGTCAGTGATAAGGGTAGGGGTAATAACCAGAAGCAAGCTGCAGCACAAAATGATGCGGATGAGATTAGTGAACTTGAGGACACAGCAATAGAAATGGTCTAAAATGAAACATGAAGAAAACAGACAATTCAAATTACCAGAATTATCAACAATTATTACCAAATTATCCACAACTACCAGAGCCTCAGTGAGCTGTAGGACAACTTAAATAGCCTGTTAAATCTGAAATTAGTGTCTCAAAAAGAGGAGAGAGGGAGGACAGGAAAAAATATCTGAAGGCATAACAGAAAAAAAAAAAAAGTCCAAATTGGATGAAAACCATAAACCCACAGATCTAAGAAGCACAGCAAACCCCAAGCACAAGAAACTTAAAGAAAACTACACAAAGGCAAATCATAGTCTAATAGCTCAAAACCAGTAAGAAAAAGAAAATCTTAAAAGCACTTATAGAAAAAAGATACAACACATACAAGAGCACAAAGAGAAGGATAATAGAGGATTACTCATCAGGAAAAAAGTGGAAAAAAATCATTCAAGTACTAAAATTTTTAAAAAGTCAACCTATAATTCACTTTCCAATGAAAATATCTTTCACAAATGACATTAAAAGGCTGAAAGAATCCATGTCCAGCAGATGTGCACTACCACGAAAAGTCAAAGGATGCCCTTCAGGCAGAATGAAGATGACACTAAATATATGGATTTAAACGAATAAAGGAAGAGCACCAGAAATGGTAACTATGTGAGTAACTATTTTTAAAAATCTTTCTCATTATTTAAATATCCTTAAAGATTAGATTATAGCCTGCTTAAATAGAAACAGTAATAACGTAGTATGGGTTTATAACATGTGTAAAAATAAAATGTACGACAACAATAGCATAAAGGCCAGGAGAGGAAAGTGAGAAGTATACTACCTAAAGGGTCTCATATGAAATGTGAAATGATACAATACTGCTTGAGGGTAGGTTTTGATGAGCTACAGGTGTAGACTCTAAACTCTTTAAAAAACTACTAAAATAAGAAAATAGAATCTATAGCTAATAAGCCAACCAAAAAAGAGAAAATGAAACATAAAAACACATTCTATTAATTCAAAAGAAGGCAGAAAACATAGAAAGAGGAATAAAGAATAGATTAAAAGATAAATAGAAAACAAATAGCATAATGATATATTTAAACCCAAATATATCAATAATCACCCCAAAGGTAAATGGTATAAATACCCCTATTAAAAGGCAAAGATTAATATGTATTAAAAAAGATTCAACTGCATGCTGCCGACAAGAAACACACTTCAAATACAAAATAATAATAGGCTAAAAGCAAAAGGAGGATATAAGCTATACCATGCTGAAACTGTTACTAGAAAGCCAGAATGGCTATATTTATATAACACCATGTAAATTTCATAAGCAGTGAAGAAGTTTATTTTATAATTATGAATGGTTGATTCATCAAAAGGACATAGCTTAAAATACATAAAGCAAGAAATGATATAACTTTATAGAGAATACACAAATTCACAATTATAGTCAGATATCTCAATATTGCTCTCTGAATGACTTAAAGAACAAGTAGACAAAAGTCGGTAAGAATATAGAAAATTTGATCAATTCTAACAGGCAATTTGTCTTGACTGATATTTATAGAACTTTCCACCCAAAAAATACAGAATACATTCTTTCAACAAACACATAAAACATTTATCAAGATACATCATATTCTGGACCATAAAACAAATCTCAATTAAAAAAAGATTCAAATTATAAAAAGTATAGTCTCATCATAAACTAGTTAAATTATAAATCATTAACAGAAAGATATATGGAAAATCCCTAAATATTTAGCACCTAAAATTTCTAACCTAAATTGGGAACCACTTCTAAGTTATCCATGGGCCAAAGAAAAAATTAAAATTTTGAACTAAATTAAAATGAAAACACAACATATCAAAATTATTGGGTACTGCTAAAGAAATACATAAGTAGAACTTTATAGCACCCTTTGCCTATATTAAAAAAAAGTCTCAAACCAATAATCTAACTGTTTACCTTAAAGAACTAGCAAAAGAAAAAGCAAATTAAATGCACAGGAAGTAGAAGAAAGGAAAAAAGTAATAATTAGAGAGAAAGCAATGAAATAGGAAAGGGGAAGAAAACAGTAGAGGAAATAAAAACCAATAGTCAATTTAAGAAAATCAATTAAGTTGATAAATCTTTAGACAGACTGACCATGAAAACAAAAAAAGAAAGAAAACATAAATTACTAAAACGAGAGGGATGAATCACCACAGATTCCGTAGAGAATAAAAGGATAATAAGGAAATAGTATGAACAATTTTATGCAAATAAATTTAGCTGCGTAGATGAAATGGACAAATTCCACAAAAGACAAATTATACTCAAGAAGAAATGGATAATCTCAAAAGTGTGATATCTGTTAAGAAAACTGAGTGTATAAGTTAAAATCTTCCCACTCAGAGCCTGGAGCTTGCTTTAAAATCTGTGTTTCCCTCTCTTTCTGCCCCTCCCCTGCTCATGCTCACTCTCTCTCTCCCTCTCTCTCTCAAAAATAAATAAACATTTAAAAAATTAAAAAAAAAAAAAAAAAGACTAGGATACCAATGTTGCCAAGGATGTGAAGAAACTGGAAGAGCCATAGATTTCTGGTGGGAGTGTAAAATGGTGTAATCACTCCTAAAAACAGCTTGACAGTTTCTTTAAAACTACCATATGATGCAGCCATTCCACTAGCTGGTATTTTACAAAGAGAAAAGAAAGCATATATTCATGCAAACACTTCTACATGAATGTTGATAAAATAACTTCATAATAGCCAAAAGGGGGAAATGACCCAACTGTTCGAAAGGTAAATGGTAGCAATCTACCATATCCAAACAATGGAACAGTCCTCAGTAACAAAAATAAATGAACGATTGATATCTACTACAATATGAATGAACCTCAAATAACTATTCTGAGTGGAGGAAACCAGACAAAAGAATAGTACATACTGCATGATTCTGTGTGTATAAAATCCTAGGAACTGAGAACTAGTTTATAGGGACAGAAAGCAGGTCAGTTGTTGCTTAGGGTCAGAGGTGAGTAGAAAGAGAGCAGAAGGCAAGATTCCAAAGGCGCATGAGCAACCTTTTGGGCATGATGACTACCTTCATTCCTGATTACAGTGATTTTCACCAATACACACATAAATTCAAAACTTAAATTTTACACTTTAAATATGTACAGCTCAGTTTTTGTTACTTATGCTTTTATCAACAGCTTTTTTTTAAAGTTTATTTTTTGAAAGAGAGAGAGAGCAGCGGAGGGGTAGAGAAAGGAGAAAGAGAATCCCAAGCAGGCTCCACACTGTCAGTCAGTACAGAGCCGATGCGGGGCTCAAACTCATGAACCGTGAGACCATAAGCTGAGCTGAAATCAAGAGTCAGACACTTAACCAACTGAGCCACTCAGGTGTCCCAAAAAACAGCCTTTAAAACACTAAAAAAGGGTCACCTGGGCAGCTCAGTTGGTTGAGCAGACGACTGTTGATTTTGGCTCAGGTCATGATCTCACTATTGTGAGATTGAGCCGTCCATGCCCAGTGTGGAGCCTGTTTAAGATTCTCTCTCTCTTCCTCTCCCTTTGCCCCTTCCTTGCTCTTGTATACTCACATGTTCTCTCTCTCTCTCAAAACAAAACACTAAAAGCTACATCTGAAACAGTGTCTTTTCATTTGAGGGAATTTTGCACCCTACACTCTCCCCATCACATGTTTTTCATATCTGGGTTAGTATATACTATATATGAACAAAACTAGGAATTATACAACTGGGAAGCACTAGAGCACTCATCTCCAGAAAGGGTGAAGAGCACAATATACCAAATTCCAGCTTAATGCCAAGCACATAGACATGATACATAAGAAATCCTGGTGGCCACATAGCTTCAGGAAGACATAATGAGATCAGGGGAAACATTGGATGCAAAATATTAATGGGAAAATAAAACTCAATGACCAACACTGGAAACCAACACCACCAGAGCCAACAAGAGTCATGCAGAAGAGGCAGGGCCAAGTCCATTGAATGGAGTTCATATACGGTTACGCTGGTGGTACAGTATATGCAAATTTTCTTTAAAATACTTTACCAAGAGTAGCATGATATTTTTAGTTTATGCTTTAAGTCTTGGGGCATCCAGTTGCCCTGACGGAGAATTCGCATTTTTGGGAAAGTAAGCAAGCATTCTATTACAAATGCTACAATCCCGTGGTGACTACTACAACTGGTTCTTAATTAATCAATCCTGATAATTACCATATCTTCATTAATACCAAATACCTTCATCACTGGCATAGTGAGTGTCAGAAATGGACATTATTGGTAAAATTAGAGGCTTATTAAATTTTATAATGAATGTAACAACTTCTCTCACTGGTGAAACAACTGCAGGTTATAAGTACATAGATTGGCTAAAGTTTGAGAGACACTTTCCGCCCTTTCATGAAGGAAAAATAGTATCTAGTAAGGCCTTTCGCTTGGCAACCTTAGAGATGATAACCAAGTCTCGTTCCTTGAGAGATTCTGTTTTAACCATTAATTAAAAGGATTTCTCATTATCCATCCATAAAGGTACAGAATTTCTCCTCTGAAATTTTGTCATGTCTTCTTGAGTAAAATTTCACAGAAGGTGATGGCTGTAGTATTTAAACGCAGAGAGACCTGGGACTTCCTCAGGTTCACACAATAGGTTGTAGGAATGGATGTGTCTGGTTCCTAATTACAGTTTGTTTATTAAGAATAGAATACAGAATCTACAACCCAAGATGGGCGTCAATGCCAAGAGTTCTCTTATATCCCAGCTTTTTCAACCCTCTCATAGATGGAACAACTTTAAATTCCTTCAAAACCCTATTTTTAGTGAGGAGAGAATTATGCTAGGCTTCTACTGGTCCAGGGATGAGAGATGGCAGCCAGTGAATGGTTTATTCATTCGGTCAACAAACATGTATTAAGCACTTCTAAATGGTCCAGGGACTGTGGGTTAGGAGCTTGGGTAGTCATCAGGGTTGGGGCTAAGATAAGGCAGTGATAGGCCAGACTTGTATCAAGACCCTCCACTACAGAAGAATTAGAAAGATCAGAATAAAAAAGTAATCCCCCTTTATGCATGAGGAACTGAACATCAGGGAAAACAGAGAGAAGAAAGAAACAGACTGCTAGTACCCAGAGGGCTGTGATTCTAGTTGTCAGCAAAACTTGGCAATGGAAGCCCTATTATTAGCACCATGTATAACATAATGTGACCTATTAAGCATTTACTCTTAGCTTGGTTAACACTACTGCATTCACTAAAAAAGATGACTTCAAATGGCTGCCAATCACTTGGGTTACTACGGTCACTTGGGAATTGGATTTCATCTTTCAAACATTACTGACATTGTACAATTTTCTCTACTTTAATGCATTTTGAAAGTTTTCCATAATAAAGTGTGTTTAAATCCCTGGCATGCAAAAGGTCTTCAAGCTTCACTTGAACTTTCCCAGAGGTGAGATCCTACCACTTCATAAAGTTTATACTGAGCTGAAACAGGACTTTCTATAATGGCTGCCAATTGAGCTAAGTCCTCTCTTGTGAACCACATAAAAGCAGTTCTTTACAAAAAATAAATCACTCAACAAGAAAATCCTTCAAATAGCAAAATGGTTATTAGGTGACTATAAAATTAACCATCCAAAATGGGGACAATTTTAAAAGTAAAAGGTGGTACAAAGGGTGCCTGGGTGGCTCAGTTGGTTGAGCCTCCATCTTCAGCTCAGATTCATGAGTTCAAGCCCCACGTTACTCTGTGCTGACAGCTCGAAGCCTGGAGCCTGCTTCAGATTCTGTGTCTCTCTCTCTCTCTCTGCCCCTCCCCCATTTGTGCTCTGTCTCTCTCAAAAATAAACATTAAAAAAAAAATAGAAGGTACTAAAATAATTAAAATACTATAATTGTTACAATGTGTGTCCAGTAATTAAATATCAATTTTTAACATGGTGAGAGATCTTTTAAAAAGTTATAATCCAAAAAAAATTTCAAGAATAAATCTCTTCCTAGGGCACTTGGGTGACTCCGTCGGTTAAGCGTCCAACGCTTGGTGTCGGCTCAGGTTATGAACTCACAGTTCATGGGTTCAAGCCCCACATCGGGCTCTATGCTGACAGCTCAGAGCCTAGAGCCTGCTTCAGTTTCTGTATTTCCCTCTCTCTCTGCCCCTCCCCTGCTCACACTCTGCCTGTTTCTCTCTCTTGAAAATAAACACTTAAAAAAATTTTTTTTACAGACAAATCTCTTCCTAAAATATAAAAAGGGGACAGATGCTAAATGATATGGGATACTGAGAAATATGCATGAACAGGAAATGACCCAGGAGAACCCAAACATATGGCCACCTCATTACCATGCCTTGCCACTGCTTCTCTTGTTCAGGTTAAATATCCCATTCTTTGTACTCTTCTGATCTCTTCAGTATCCAGTTTCCTTCATCTGACAATATCCATTTAAAATATGGCACCGAAAATAATACAACATTCCTGTTGAGTTTTGACCAGTGCCCATTACAATGAAGCTGTCATCTCCATAAATCCAAACATCATATTCTCCTGACGCTGCTCTCGGATTACATTAGCCTACCCAGCAGCTGCATTCATACTTTTGGCTCATATTCAGCTTGCAATCAACTAAAATATTTTGCATATAAAATGCTACTAAACTCAGTCTTCCTCTTTGTGAACACTCGCAAAGAATTTTATTCTTCAAAACTAAATTCAGGAATTATATCTTGTTACTTTTAGGTCGTCATTATAGATTACTAACATAGCTTTTGAGAAACAGATTCATATCTAGTATATTACCTGTTCTTAAAATTTTTTTGTGACTTCTAAAGTTTGTTAAGTGAATTCTATGTGTCTTTCATACAAATTGTAAAAAGATCTTAACAGAACAGTTGATTCAATTAGTTAATATTTTTTTAAGCAGATAAGAATCTGCCTAACTACCTTGACATCAGGTCCATAATTCTCCATCTAATCCAAAGGAACATCTTAAGAGGTATCAAATAAGCCAGATACTTCCCTTCGAATGGAAGATAACAGAATCCTCAAAGTAATTTTTTAAACCATTCGCCATGACAGTCTACTCATAAGTGTTTGCTTTGTAAAGCACTCTGAAGGTTTTCCAACAAGGACAGACACCAGTTGTACAAGTCCACCACATTATCCAACAGCTCAGCTGTTAAATGCTGCCTGCTGAAAGCATAACTCAGAAAGAAAAGTAGGAAGCATGCGGAGTGCATTTTGGCGACCAATTACTTTGATGCAGTACAGATGTTACATCCTCCCACGCTCTTCTTTGAAGCATCTTGGACTCATGATGGGCTACTCTGAGTTGTTTCCTACCCAAGGGTCACACTGAAAGTAGGTTGAAAAGCTGTGGCAGAGACCCACCACGACTCAACAGATGAGTTAATTTGAGCCAAGAATGAACACACAGAGAATAGGACCAAAAGAAAACTCTGATGAGGTGTGGTAGCATGTGTGATTCCACCAGCCAAAAAAAAAAAAAAAAAAAAAAAAAAACCGAAAACAAAACAGAAGAGGTCACTGGTGATCTCTATACATATGTCAACAATAATAAAAAGAATTCACTAAGTAAAATTCAAAGTGTCTGGAATCTGAATCACCCCTAGATACACAACAGTAGTCTCTATAAACATTTTTCAAAGCAAACTACAACTGTTTTTAATTCTAAAGGATTGTGGAGGAAGTGTGATCTAGAGAAATGGGCACCCAGTCTGAAATCAACCTCCTATTTCTTCACTTACTTGTCATGTGATTTAGAGTTTTATTACCAATCCACAGTATTATTACCCGTCAAAAAAGCCCTTTTTTCACACCACACCATGGTACATAATAGATCTTCCAATATCATAGAGTTGTTGTTGAGATCCAATGTAAAAACATAAACACTGCAAAAGCTGCATACAAATCCATATTCTTATGATAATTAATTATAATATTATGGACAGTTGGATTTTTTAGTGATTTCAATTAAATGTGCCTCTTGAAGGTTATGTTGATAGACAGATATGATAGATATACATTTATGAAACAGTGAACTATGTTTCATGAATACCATCAATGAAATGTACTTATAGAATAACAAAAATTTGAACCTGGGATAGAATCTTATTTTACAACATTAACTTACAGATGATAAAATTGAGGTTTTGATATAAAAGTAACCTGGTGCGCCTTGGTGGCTCACTCAGTTGAGCTTCTGATTTTGGCTTGGGTCATGATTTCATGTTCTTGGGTTTGAGCCCCACATCGGACTCTGTGCTGACAGCTCAGAGCCTAGAGCCTGCTTCAGATTCTGTGTCTCCCTCGCTCTCTGCCCCTCCCCCACTCATGCTCTGTCTCTCTCTGTCTCTCGAAAAATAAAATGTTAAGGAAAAAAAGGTATAAAAGCGACCTGACCAAGGTCAAGTCAGTAAAACACTAAAGCTTAAAACCTAAATTTTCAGACACCCAGTCCTATGTACATTCCACCCCACTGAAAGGCTAATTCTGTTACTGATAACATTATCAGAATTTTCCATTTAGACTGTCACTATTCAAAAGAGAAATAAAACTAGAGCTTTCTCAATACTGCCAAGATACCTTACAGAACTTACCTTGGTCTGGTGTGAGGTTGCATTCGATGACGCACACCTGGGGAGTGCAATGCGTAATTGTGTCCACTCCCTCTCCTCTGTCCTGGGCCAGAAAGGGGCTTCACACTCCTGAAAACAACAGTCTGGGAAGGCACTACCGATCAATCACAGTTGTTATGTTGGATGAAAATTATCATACCTCTTAGATATATTGGAAAGATAGAGGCATGAGAAATAGGAAACTTGAATTCTAGTTCAATTCTTGCAACTCCCTAGCTGCATCACATCAGGCAGGCAAGTTGTGGGTTCCTCCTCATCTGCAAAATTTTCCCACTTCAAATATCATCTACCTCTGTGACTAATGTCTGCAGCTAGCTTAAGCGAAATGCAAGAAAAATGAGGGCATGACTATGGCAGATAAAAGTGTATCCTAAAAGTAAAGAAAGTTATCTTTGTTGTGATTTGCTACATTTCCTTATTTTCAAATCGGATAATTATACCAATATGATAACTAACAGGTTTACACTAATTAAGGTTGACCAAACAACTGTAACAAACCCCAAAATGAAACAACTCACACACATAAAAATTCATTTCTGTCTCAAGGAACAGCCATGGCAGTAGGTGCCTCTGTTCCACATGGTCATTAAGGGACCCAGGCTGATAAAGACTCCATATCTCCAAGTTTTGAAGTGAGTATGGTCATTGCCTTTCCAGCCCACAGGAAGGGGTAAGAATATTTGAGGAAAGCACATTCACCAACTTAAAGGCTTGGCCCAAAACTCATACACCTCACTTTCTCTTGCATTCTATTAAAGAGAAATTAACCACATAGCTATATACACAACTTCAAAGAAGTCTGGAGATTTTAACGTCTAGCTTACCAGCCACATTCCAACTGCAATTCTATTATTATGAAAGGAAGAACAAATCTTGTAGAACAGCTAGTATTCTCGGCCATCATAATCAGTTCATTGAAGGCATGTCAACATAGTCAGGCTATAGTCGCCAGCCATTCACTCAGAACACTGTTACTCGATATCTGAATTTAGAAGATACAAGTTTGGCTTAAGTGTTAGCAAGAGAAATAAATCCTTTGACTCCCTAGTTCTGAATCCCTTCCAATATGAACTCACAGACACCGGGCAATCAGAAATTTACTTGATTTGATCCAAGGAGCAAGCTTCTGCTTTTGATTTGTTCTAGAAATCTGTAGGAGGCTTTTTAAATGAGAAATGGAATCGATAGCTTTAAAGAGATGCCCTTCCCTAGTAGCCAAGGCAGAGCAGTGAGCAATCTGAGTGATACTCAATAGAGTATGTTCATCTGTTACATTTGGCAAAGTTGCTAATGCACAGTGATGTTGTTTGTTATGTCTCTTCTTTAGCTCATAAGTTTTTTTTTTTTTTAAAGGACGACATAGGATAAGACAGAGGCACCACCACCCCATTCTATCAGATCCCTCTTCACTGAGTTTGTGAGTTTCAGCTCTTCCACTCACAAAACACAGCAGATGGAATGTTAAATCTAAACTAGAAACTCACTTGCATTCCTAGCTGTCAAAACAAACTATGTGCCTCCTGCTTCTCAACTATAATCCACTAAAAGCAATGAGACTATTTCAGACACCAGAACATGCACTTCCAACTGTATTTTGGGGAGATTTTTTTAAAGTGGAAGTATTGGAAGATGAATGGGTGAACTCAAGCAAGAAATAAGTGTTCTGACTCAATGAGGATTTATTGGCATTTAAATTATGACTGCCCCATGACAAACACATTTAGTCTTACACCGAGGCCGATGAATGTAAGTAATTCCCAACTGTGGTCTGTGCAAATATTAATATGTATTATGGTTATAATGGTCTTTGTTAGCTGTTTAGAAAGATGTTGTCCAATGTAAATATAGTATAAGTCACGAATGCAAGCCACACATGTAATTTTAATTTTTCTAATGATCAGTTAAAAAGGGAAGAAAGAAATGAGTAGATTAATTTTAATAATATATTTTGTTCAACCGGATATATCCAAAATATTATCATTGCAACATGTAGCCAATATAAAAAGTTACTAAGAAGATACTTCATACTCTATTTTTCATATTGCACCTTGGAAATTTGATGAGTATTTTACATTTACAGTACATTTTGTACTAATTTGGACCAGCCATGGTTCAAGTGCTCGTTAGCTACATGCCAGTGTCTCCTATATTGGACAGTGCAAGTATAGGCTCTTTTAGAAACTTTGTTTCATGACTTGGTACTTATAAGAAAATTAGTGATGAGAAAATGGTGCTACATGTTATAAAGTAAATAATTGGTGGTCTCTTAACCCCAAATTCTTCCCCTAAGGAACAGAGTGATTTAAAATTCATGCATCAAGTCAGAAGTTACATAAATATTTACAATAGTATTCAAGGCCAAGCATATCACTGGCCCTAATCATTAGCCCACACAAGTAGCCTGTGTCTAGATTGCTATTAACAGGCTCTGACTCCAGTAGCTAATTCCTCAATCCTGTAGAATGCTTTGTTATAAAGTTGGACCCAGGAAAGAAAATAAGACTGAATCTTCACCTGATATACTTTGAGTTTTGAGAAATCCCAAAATGTACCCAGTTGATGAGCTAGCCAAAAAAAAAGGACACATACTTTCAAAAAGAGAAAATTAGGGAGCCATCTTCTAGAAACTGAAGAAATGTATATATTCTTCAGAGGCTGAGTCCATCATAGAAATGTATGAGTTGGGTCATACAAAACAGAGTAATGGGAACAAGGGTAAACTAAGGCAGGAATGCCCCAACTAAACTAAATGCTTTAAACATTAAAGATTTGTTTAACTCTGCGAGTTCTTGGGTCTGACAGGGCCTATGGGTAGGGCTGCCTATGTATGATCTCTGAAAGAAGTTCATTACCACTTACAGGAAAGTTTCCCACAGTATACAAGAGCAGGGAATATCAGCCAAGATTTAGGAGGAAATATAAAAATGAAAAAGAACAAATTCCTGTCTTAGCGCCTCATTTTGGAAAAATCTGAGAAACGAACAGCCTATTAATAACTTTCTAGCCCTCTTTAAGATGGCTCCTATGTAAATAGTAGTAAATGGATTTGACAAGTGCTGGATTGTGTTACTGACTAAATAAACTCAAAGATGATTTTTTAGGAGAGCTACTTCACACAGCATTCTCACCTAAGTTGAACAGTGCCAATAAATGCAAGTTGAAAATGAGCACTTTTCCCAGAAGAGAGACAAATGATCCTTTCACACGTGAGTCATGAGCTGTCTCCTCAGCAGAGTATAATTTTGGTAATACAAGCAAGATGTTCTTGTGAAGAAATGACTTCATACAAGTATTCGGAAACATCATGCCAGAGTGTAATGGGTCTATAGTGAAGAATCATGTTTATTCAGCCCGTCACTTCCTTGAAAACAATATTATCAATATTATGAGCATCATTAAGTAATGGGAAGTATCTAGAATACTTGTAAAGATATATACCACATAGCCAGAAAGCATTAACATTATTCTTCCTGTGAAACTAACTTGGAAACCAGATAAGACAAGCCTAATTTGTTACTGACTCTTTAATATAGAAAAGTAAAAAAAAAAAATCTTTTTCCAAAAAGTTACAAGCAAAAATCATACCAAAAGACTCTCCAAATTCGCTGAAAGGTATCTTATTTGATGGCCCTGAAATTATCATTTTTCTAACACTATTTAATCTCTCTGTGCCTTAATATCCCCATCTATAACAAGAACATTACCTACCTCATAAGTTACTTGTGAAAATTGCAATAATACACGTAAAGTGCTTCAAAGAAAGCCTGGCACATAGAAAGCATTCAATAAATATCAGCTCTTGCTTTTGTTTTTGTTTTTAATTTTCTTTTACTGTTTATTTATTTTAGAGAGGGAGAGAGTATGAGCCAGGGAAGGGCAGAGAGAAATAGAGAGACACAGAATTCGAAGCAATTGCCAGGCTCTGAGCTGTCAGTACAGAGCCCGATACGGGGCTCAAACCCACAAATTGTGAGATCATGACCTGAGCCAAAGTCGGATGCTCAACCGACTGAGCCACCCAGGAGTGTAATTAAAGATAGAACGACAGAGACACTAAACAGAATGGCCCAGTCAGAAGTTACACAAATACGTAGGCTAGAACCCGCAGCTCTAGACTTTCTCCAGGACCTAAATGTTCACACTATACTTATAGTACAAGTGTTGATTGTTGCTACTAGACCCTCGATCCAGCAACTCAATCCTCTGTCTTATAAAATACTTTGGTTTTACAAAGCAAATTGCAGAAAATATGGGGGTGCCTGGGTGGCTCAGTTGGTTAAGCATCTGACTCTGGATTTTTGGCTCAGGTATGATCTCAAGGTTACCATCGTGAGTTCGAGCCCCATGTCAGGCTCTGTGCTGTCAGCTGAGAGCCTGCTTGCAACATTCTCTCTCTCTCTCTCCTCTCTCTCTCCTTCCTCAAAACAAACAAACGTAAAAAAAAAAAAAGAAAGAAAGAAAGAAAGAAAAGAAAATATGACTGTACCTTTGCAAGATATGTTTGGGTATAGGAAAATCCCAAATATGAACCCTGTCTACTCCAAAATCACCTCTCTCCTCTCTTACATTTGGTTACTGTGCTCCACCCACTCTGTCTTTATTCAGCCTCTAGAACATAGCAATTTGTCCCTATCTCAGGACATTAAGTGCTTCCCTTCTTCTCTTTCCACACTTTAAATATCACCTAAGAGAAGCCTTCTTTGATTCCCTCAGCTAAATTAGTGCCACTCAAAACCAATTAGCCAAAGACCTATCACACTACTCTATCCTGTTGTCCTCAGAGCATGCATCAGCCTACCCTGCCTCAGCTCCATATGAGTGTCTTATTCACAGTTGCCCCAACACTTAGTTCAGAACCTGGTACATAGTACACATTCAAAAGAATATATGTTAACTGACTGATGGAAACTATGAATATACCTTTCCTAAATGCGTTCCCTCACAAAAAAAAATTACATATTATTTATAAGCTTATGAATCCTTTAAAGGCCACAGTAGGCTACCTACGGATCCATGAGCCTTAAGCTAATAAGCATAGAAATCAAATATTGTATGGCTAGATCAGGAAGCTGGGCTACTTCAAATGAAACTTGGGCTAGAAGTTTGGGAATCCTTGGTGTTTATCTATACCTTCTAAATATTACTGATTTTCTGTCTAATTGTTCTATCAGTTATTTTGAGTGGGATACAGAAATCTTCAACTGTTACTGTTGATATATCTATTTCTCTCTTCTACCAGTTTTTTCTTCAGATATTTGTGATTCCTATGTTCAATGCATGCATGTTTATAATTCTTACATTTTCCTGAAAACCTTTTTATAAATCCTTTATTATTATAAAATGTCCTCCTCCTAGGAGGCTATTATGGTTTTCATTTAGCCTACTTAGTATGAACCTTCACACAATATTAATCTAAAAACTGACCAATTACCATGCTTGATTATGGGGTAATGTCCCAGACTTTTCCAGGGACATTATAATATATATTTGTACCAAATTTTCTTTCTGAAATCCAAAAATTTCTAAATTCAAAAAAACAGCTGGCCCCAGAGTTTTACATTAAGAATATTGAGTCAGTCATTTTCTAGAGGTTTAAATAGGTCCCAGGTACTGGGTTAAACCTTTCATGGACATCTTGGCATTCAGCTTTCTAGAGTAACTAGAAAATTATGCCAGACTTCCGTCAATGGTGTCTAGAGAAGCGAGTCGCTCCCAGTTGCCATGTGGTGAGGCCAGACCAGCTCACAGCCCAAGATCACAGCTGTCTGTTCTATTCCAAGCAAGTTCCTGTACTGCATGGCCCACAAACATGTAGAATCCCAGGTACAAGAAATTTCTGTTTGGCCTCTCCACTGGGTATCAGTCCCAGGAGAGGAGCTCAAAAGGGCTGGGAACTGTTGTTGCACAAAACCTGAGGTTCTTCCTGTTCCCACCAGAATATAAGCCTCACGACAGCTTAACATGAGGCATTGGTTAATTAAGTAATCCATTTGGCTTTTCCTAGATAAGGTTAGCTATCCTAAAGGACCAGCAGTTTCAGCACAGAGTCATGGAGTCTCAGCAAGAGCTTTCAAATTATTTTCTATGGAAACCTAGAGGGCTGCAAAGGTACTTTAGTGTTCCACAAAGCCTGGACTCAAATTTCATTAATATATATTCATCTATATATGAATCTATTTAAATATTATCAATTCATCTAATATAGACACTAAAATGCACATTGAAATATCATATGAAATTGAAATACTCTAGAGACAACATTAATTGTGCAAGCACAAAAAAAATTTGATTTTTATACAAATCCTGGTATAAAAATTCTATCATTTCTTTGTGCTTAATTAGACTTCTTGTAACTGTATCAGTGATTCTGGAGGTTGTAGCTCTACAGTGGTCTATTTTTTAATTCAAGCCTGTACATGTCTAAGATTATTAAGTTGACTGCATGACTACTAAATATGTGTGAGTTGGGATTGTCTTGATGTGTGCCACCAACAGAAAATACAGAAACAAATGGGATATAGTAATTGTCTTCATAACCCTCAATTTCATACATTCTTTAGAATGGTACTATGATTTTCCTTTATTAACTTTATTATATTTATGAATTTAGAAAAAAAATATGGTAATAAAATGTTACTGTTACCTATCTTATACTCAACATCTAACCTCTACTTTATTTTGACAGAGCCCAATGTTCACAGCTATCTACCTCCAGTGTGACCTGAGGGTGGAGAATGGGGAGGGAATTAATCATATATTGCTTTATAATGGTTACCACAAACCTAGCAAGTTAAAACAACACTCATTATTATCTCAGTTTCTACAGGTCAGAAGCATGGACACAGAGTGACTGGCTTCTCTGCTCAGGGTCTCCCAGGCTGAATCAAGGTGTCAGCTGGCTGAGAAGCCATCTAAGAGACATTAGTCTCTTTCAAATCCATTCAGTCCATTGGCAGAATTTGGTTCCTTATGGCTTCTTTCAGTTTTCTATTGCTGCAAAATAAATTATACTTTAGTGGCTTAAAACAATACCCATCTATTATCTCACAGTTAGATATGTCAGAAGTCTGGGCATGGTGTGAGGATTCTTTCCTCAGGGTTTCGCAGGGTGAAATCTGGGTGCCAGCCACACTACTTGTCTTTCTGGAGGTTCTGGGGAAGAATCTGCTTCCCGCTCATTCAGACTGTTGGAAGAATTCAGTTCCTGGCGGCTACTGGTGCCAATCAGGGACTGTTCTCAGCTCCAACAAGCCACCACCCTCAGATCCTTGCCATATGGCCCCTTCGTGTTCAAAGCTAATGGCTTAGAACCCTCACGGGGCTGAATCTCTGTCACACTTGCAATCTCCCTCTGGTTGGCCACAACGGTCTTATACAATGTAATGTACTCTCCAGAGGGATTATTCCATCGCCATTTGCCATGTAACAATTTAATCAAGGAAATGACTATCCTATCTTACTCAGTTTCCTCCTTCACACAAGAGTAGGCAATTATACAAGACGTGTACACCAAGAAGTGGGAATCTTGGGGTGTATCTTAGAATTCTGCCACCAAAAGTGGCAAGGGGAACTCTCTTCTCAGCTTCAGAGTGAATCTTGTTTTGTATATGCCAATCATGAAGGCCCCTTTCCAGGAATTTGTTTAAAACTATCCTGTGACATAGGTATAGTTAATAAGACTCAAAGTGAGTCTGCCAGGACACTTCTAGGAAATGTTCCTCCCTCATAAGATGAGACCACCCCAATTCCAATTCTGTAGGTTTTCCACTCCAGGTGGGATGTCGGGAACCACCGTGGCCTCCTTATTCCCAGCCTTAGTATAAAACATCACCCAGGGGACGTCACAACACAGAAGTGGGGGGCTGGAGCCCAAAACACCATAGCCCCTGCCACCTCTGGATTTTTAGGGGAGATTTTTAATTCTTCTCATCATGCAAGCCAGCTTGAATCAGGGTTTCGTTACTTGTAGCCCAAGATGTTCTGTGAATAAAAAAGTCCACGTAAGATTTTATTTGGGGAGGAAAAAAGAGCTCAAATGTTAGAGAAAAGTTTGAAAATCACACATCGACTAGATAGAGTCAGACAAAACCGAGATTTTTGACCGAACTTCCAACACTAATGAGCTGAATTATTTTATCTGTAAGATCAGGGAAAGTAATTCCTCTCTCCATGAGTCATTGGGAGGACTGAGAAAAGCTGCACACATACAGCAAAATATTTCAAGTGAAACATAAGACTTGTTTCAAACAGCTGATTATAACCAGGAATTAGGGGGCAGGACGGAACGGGAGAAGGATACAGACAACCAGGAGAGAATGCAGGGGTGGGCTGTGATGGATGGGGTACAGAGAGTGAGACAGAAAGAAAGCTCTGTCTGAGGGGGTGATGTACTAGGCATCTCCTCACATCACTCCAGACTGGTGTCTGAGCTCCAGGGAGGGAAGTGCTGCAAGCACGTTTTAAGGTAAGGTTTACCCACATACACACGTTTTGCATAATGTGGGATCAAGCAGTCAGGGGGTGGCCAGAGCCACAGTGGTAGAAGAGACGCACCTTCAAGGATATTCTTTCTCTCTGTAAAGAAAAACAAAGAAGCCAGTATTGTTTGGGCAACACCCTTGAGATGCATTCTAGGTACCAGAATTAAAAGGCAGGCATTAAAGAAGAAACTGTCAGTAAAGCGGCAATGTAGAGGGACAAGGAGAGGGCGATGAAAGCATTCGGAGAACCTGGCAGCATTTCACATTCATTTTGCACCTCATCTTATGTGCCAGGCTCTATGTTGCCCTTTTTCTTTTCTTTTCTTTTCTTTTTAAGTTTATTTATTTATTTTGAAAGAGTGTGTGTGGGGAAAGGGCAGAGTGAGAGGAAGACAGAAAGAATTCCAAGCAGTCTCTGTGCCGTCAGTGCAGAGCCCAACACAGGGCTTGATCCCACGAACCATGAGATCATGACCTGAGCCAAAACGAAGAGTAAGACGCTCAACTGACTGAGCTACCCAGGCATTCCTAGGATGCCCTTTTAAAGCTTACACTCATATCTAACTAAATGGAATTTTCTTTCCACTCTGACTGATAAGGCAAGAGAGGAGATCACAACTGATTACAGAGCTCTTTCATTTTTTTAAAAAAATATGAGTAGAGTTGACACACAAAGTTACATTAGTTTCAGGTGTACAACAGTGATTTGACAAGTTTATACATTATGTGGTGCTCACCACAAGAAGCTACCACCTGTTCCTACAAATCCCTATTACAGTATCATTGATTATATTCCTTATGCTGTGCCTCTTATTCCCATGACTTCCTCATTCCATAACTGGAAGCTTGTATATTCTACTCCCCTTCACCCCTACTGCCCATCCTCGCATCGTCCCTTCCCCTCTGGCAGCCATCAGTTTATTCTCTGTATGTATAGATCTGATTATGCTTTTTACTTATTTAACCTTTTTTTTTTTTTTTTTTTACATTCTACTTATGAGTGAAATCATACGGTATTTGTCCTTCTGGTCTGACTTACTTCACTTGACATAATGCCCTCTAGGTCCAACCATGTGTCTCAAACGGCATGGTCTCATCCTTTTTATGCCTACATAGTACTCTCTTCTATATATGTATACATATACCACATCTTCCTGATCCATTCGTCTATCGAGGGACACATAGTTGGCTTCTATATCTTGGCTACTGTAAATAATGCAGCAATAAACATAGAGGAGTAGAGACCTTTTCAAATTAGCGTTTTCCTTTTTTTGGTTAGAGTGCTTTTAGAAGGCTAAGTGTTTTAGTCAGTTCTTTCTGGGTAGCAAACAATCCCAACATCTCAGCAGTTTACAATAAAGAAAACATTTTTTTCAGTGCTAGGTCTCTTCTACCAAGAACCTGAAACATCTCAGCTTCAAACTTCAGGCATGTAAAGCTTATGTCTCCCACACACATATTTCACCTTTCTTGGACCTGTGGGTACTCAGGAAAAATTCTTCTCATGATGAATTATAAGAGGTACGAGCAGAAATACAACACACAATACCTCTTAAGATGCCAGCTCAGAACTGGCCCATTGCTACTTGCACTCACAATCCATTGACTGAAGCAAGTAATATGGTCAAGTTCAACATCAATGGGGTAGGGAAGAATACTCTGCCCACTCTAGTGGAAGATACTTCAAAGTCACATACAAAGGTCATGAACTATGATTCACAGGAGTGTGAGAATTATGAGCAATAATTCCTTCTACCACAATAGGCCTTAGTGGGTGTATAAAAGGCACATCAAAAAGGCAGGAAAGAAAAGAAAAAAAAGGTAAGATGACATTAAGGACACAAAAAAAAAAAATGTACTCTCTTTCATCTTGTCTTGAGCCTGTCGCACCCATCACCCACTCCCCACATAATTTTACATCATCTGCCTAATTTTGAAACTTCTCTTTGGCCCTCATTAGCCATATAACCTTGATCAAATCACCTAACCTCAGGCTTCAATTTCCTCACCCATAAAATGGGAAACATAAAGACCCACCTTATATGACTGCTGTGTATACATGAGATAATCTCAAGTTAATGGTTTAGAGACGTTGCCAATAAGCTGTTTAAAATAGTTATTGTTACACACTATCAAGACCCTTCTTTTGATCTGAAGTTGGTATACTGTATGCCTACTATGCCCCAGGCACAGTGACGGGAACACTAAAATACACCTATCATTGAAAACCTCACGAATTATTATTGCACAAAATGGGAAATAAACCATTATCATATACGATAGTAAACAGTACATTTGAGATTTGAATAAGGTATTACAGGCACTCCGATAAGAGGAATTTACAATATCTGGAAAAGTAAGAAAAGTATTCACAAAAAAAAAAATTAAATTTGAGCTAGGATTTGAAGACTGTAAAAGTACTCTAAACAAGGCAGGGGTAAAAGGACATTCTAGAACATGAATGGCACGTGTGTAGCTGCTGATGCCAGAATCAGTAGGTAATATTACTTTGGTAACACCTAAAAGAAAGCATGTTACCTCCTCAGGTTGATACTAAATTTGCCCTCATGAGGAATTTGATGGCAGGATGGGGGCAGTTGTATAACCCCTTCCTAAAGGGAACAGCGAAAGTAAGCTTAAAGGAGCTACGGAATCCTTTTCAGCCACTTGAAGCTTCTGCTTTCTTATATACAAAGACTCTCATTTGTGAGAGTAGATGTTATGGAAAGAGAAACAGAGTTTCAAACCAAAATAAATCTCCCCTCCGCCCCCCCGCCAGAAGATTATTGCATTTAAAGATTCATGGAACACATTGCTTTTCTGTGGGAAAGCTGTCTTGTTAACTTCAGCACAAGAAAATAGTCCTTTTTTGTTTGTCTTTTATTCTTATTCTGTAAGAAAGGAGATAGTATAGACAGTTCACATCAGAGTAGACAGTTTCCCTTCTTGTTTAAAATAGCTATTGTTCTTCCCACAGCTTTCCGAACACTCTACTTGATAATACCTCCTCTGGGAATGTCAAACAATTAAATTTAAAACAATATGTGAATTATCTTTTAGAAAGAGTTTTGTACATTCTTAACCCCTCAAAGCACACTTCATATGTTGCTTCTAGAGTTTCAAAATGGACATTTACTAAAAGTACCTAAAAGAAGGTCTGGCAGGTGCTATCAGAACAACACTCACTGAATTTCTTTTCCCAGCAGTACCAACATTTTAATAATACCACCTTGCGTTTGCACAGTGTCCTGCACATGACAAAGTGCTACTTTTGCATTCACTGTCCATTTTAATTCTGGAAGTAATCTTGGAAAGAAATAAGCATATGAGCAAACTGAGTCTCTGAGGTCAACATGTCACTCAAGATACAATAGCTAATAAGTCACAGTCAAAATCTGAATGCACGTCTCAGACTTTTCCTCTGAAATTGGCAATAGTTAGTGTGTTCTGGAGCATCCGTAATCTTCACCAGCTAAGGAAAGCGCTTTGTGTATGGATTAAAAACATGGATTTTGAAGATTCTCATCTCTGCTATATTAGCTGTATATCCTAGGGAAATTTATTTATGTAAACTCAGTTTGTTTCCTCATCAATTGTATTGGCAAACTACCACAGACTGGGTGCCTTAAACAAGAGAATTTTTTTTCCTCTGGAGGCTGTACGTCCAAGATCAAGGGGCTGGCAGGTTGGTTTCTTCTGAAGACTTTTATCCTTGGCTTGTGGATGGTCATCTTCTCCACATGTCCTCACACGGTCTTCCCTCTGTAGGTATCTGTGTCCTAATCTCCTCTTCTTATAAGGACACCAGTCATTGCATTAGAGCCCATCCTGATGACCTCATTTAATCTTAATTAATGTTTTTAAAGACCTCATCTCCAAATGTAGTCATATTCTACATACTGGGAGATAGCATGTAGCATGTAGCATGTCAATTGGTGCAGCCAATAACATCTATAAAATGGGAGGATGGAGTCTGCAAAACAGTGTGGAGTTTCCTCAGAAAGTTAAAAAAGAACTACCCTATGACTCACCAATTGCACTACTAGATATTAATCCGAAGGATACAAAAATATGGATTTGAAGGAGCACACACACCCCAAAATTGATAGCATCACTATCGACAATAGCCAAATTATGGCAAGAACCCAAAATGTCCATCGAATGAACAAATGCCCATCAACTGGTTAAAGAAGATGCGGTGTGTGTGCACATGTGTATATATAGTGGAATATTACTCAGCCATCAAAAAGAATGAAATCTTGCCATTTGTAATGACATGGATGGAACTAGAGTATATTTATTATGCTAAGCGAAATAAATAAGAGAAAGAAAAATACCATATGACCACTCATATATGGAATTTAAGACACAAAACAGATGAACACAGGGGAAGAGAAGGAAAAATAAAATAAGATAATATCAGAGAGGGAGGCAAACCATAAGAGACTCTTAACTATAGAGAACACAGTGAGAATTGCTGGAGGGAAGGGAGTTGAAGGGATGGATGAACGGGTGATGGGGATTAAGGAGGGCACTTGTAATAGCAGTGGGTGTCATATGTAAGTGATAAATCATTAAATTCTACTCCTGAAACAAATACTACACTGTAGGTTAACTAATTTAAATTTAAACAAAATCTTGTAAAAAAAAAATAAAATAAACAAATAAATAAAATGGGAGAATGGAAAGGTTTCAGCATGATAAATTGTATTAGTTTTCTATTCTTGCTATAATAAATTGTGTCAAACTTAGTGACTTAATACACACTTATATATTACAATTCAGCAGGTCCTAAGTCCCACACGGGTCTTACCAGGCTAAAATGAAGATGTCAGCAAAGCTGTATTCCTTTTCCTGGGCTTGAGAGAAGGATGTGTTCCTTGCTCATTCAGATTCCTTGTAGTTGTAGGACCAAGGTCCCAGTTTTCTCGCTGGCTGTCAACTGAGGACCATTCCCAACTTCCAGAGATATTACATTCCTTGGTTTAGGGCTGCCTTCCTTTATCTTCAAAGCAAGTAATTGAGGGTTGAGTCCTTATCACATTGTATCTCACTGACCCTTCTGTGATCACATTTCTCTCTTTTTAAAACTCTTCACTTTTAAAGGCACTTGTGATCAGATTGGGCCCACCTGGATAACCACAGTAATCCCCTCACCTCAACCTCCTTAGCTTTAATCACATCTGCAAGTCCCTTTTGCCATATTCACGGGTTCCCAGGATTAGGGTATGGACATTTTTGGAGGCTATTATTCTATCATAGAAGTGCTTAATGAAAGACAGATATTATGTTGTCTTTAATGGTTAGTGATAAACCTTTGCAAGCTAATGAGCCTATTTAAAATTAGGTTGATTGGTTCCACTAAGTGGTTCCAACCAGGGAATATTTGGCAATGTGTTAAAGACCACTGGTGGGGGTGAGGGAGGGTTCGTTTTGGTCCCTACTTGGCTGAGTCCAGGGATGCTGCTGAACAATGCATGGGACAGCCCCCTACAATAAATAATTAACAAACACTTTGGGGAAAGCTAATTGATCTATGTGGAAACAGATTTCTATTATGACCAAATGAACTCTCATTGATGCCATAATCAAGTGGTCTCTTGTTCCATGTGAGGAAAAAAACATGTTTTCTCTTTAGTTGAAAAAAAAAAAAAACAGTTTAAGAGATAGTGTTCTATGATATCTATAATATCTTTAGCATTTTTGAGACATGGTATAAGTAGATGGTTTATATCTTAATTTTAGCCTGGTCTAAGAAAATGGGAATAGACTTATTCTAAAACTAAATCATATAAAGAAGAGAGAGTATGTCATTCCATTATTGAAAACTGAGCAAGGACTAGGCAGGCATTGTTTGAGACATGCAGGATACATCAGTGAACAATGCAAAGGTTCCTGCTCTCATAAAAGGTAACATTATAGAGGAAGGAGATAGTCAAAGGAAATAAATTTAAAAATGATAAATTGTGTGAGAAATTTCTTCTGCGGAAGAAATAGCTCAGAGGCAGGAAGACTAGGTCTGGAGTGGGAAGGGGAAGGAAGGAGTTGGGGGGAGCAGGGACCCATGTAAGATATTCCATAGGGTAATACATAATTACCTATTACAGGTCAGGTCTGCCCTGACCTCCTTAAGAAGTATAACTTGTCTAGTTATGAAGACCAGATGCCATCTCATTTTCTTAACCTTATTTGCTAAGTATTTGCAAATTATATTTGTGAGACATAAACACTGACATAGCTTTGCATGTTTATTGAATGATAAAAATCAAATAGAAAAGAGATGAACCCATCAATATCAGCCTATCATAAACAAGCTCAGAGCTTGAGGCTTGAGCCCTTGAGTCACAAATTGCTTTTCCTTCCTTAAAGCCACCCTGCCTTTTCACTATACTCCAGTGTCAGGAACAAACAGGCATTACACATAATGAAGCTCCTAGCTATGGAATAACCCCAGCCACCCCCCACTCTAAAAAACAAAACAAAATAAAACAAGACAAAAAAAAAAAAGGAAAAAGCAACCAGAAAACACCAGATCCAAGGACACATCAGGTGAGTTACGGGTCAGTGTATTATTTGTGTATTCTGTCAACTGCATTATATTTGTTATTTAATTTGAATAAAGTGAAACATGAAAAACTGTTGTTGATTTAGTGCTTGTACATACCTTTGATTCTTTTCAACAACCATTAGATGCTAGAGAAAAGTTAACCTAAAATACTATTAAACAATTCCATTTTAAACATACTGGTCTCAACCAAAAACTCTAATTTCTGCCTTTGACCAATGAATTCAAAAGACGAAACAACCAATGACTTCCTGAAAAATAGCTGGCTCCTAATTCGCAGCATGTCCTGAATTCCCAGAGCTATATTCCTCCATGACTTTTTTTGTTTGATCCACCTTTTTAGTTCTGGGTGCAAACATTTGGTCCTCAAATATTTTGAGGAGCACCGCCATTCATTCCTCTAACATCAAAGAGAAGGAGCCAACATAGAATACAATTGGGTTCCCTGCTATAAGTAGCATCTGATTATGAGCACGCTCTGAAAATTCAAGCCAGCAAGTTAAAACTTGTTGTTGGATTTGCTGCTTAACAAATCAAGGAGACAAATCAATATTTTCCGAATACAGCCTGGGGGAGAGCTATAGAAACAGACGAATGGTATTCTCAGCTTTCCAGGGAGTCCGTACAACAGAGTGGGGCACACATTTAAAAATTAACTTTTCTCCAAACATCCTTTTATGGCTCCTTTTGAAAAGATTTCTGGTTCCACATTATCCTGCAGTTTGGCTATTTTTTTTAATACTCTCCCTCTCCAAATTCATTCCAGTGGGAGCTGCCCGTTGGCAGTGGAGGCCCATGATTATCTCACTGTGTATAATTCATTTAGCAGCATAATGTGCTTCTGCAAGTGCTGCCACAGCACAAAGAGAAGCTGTGAGCGTTAGCACTCCAGGGTCACGCAACCTGCCCCACCAGCATGGTCATTTAGAAGAGACCCCTCTGACAAGCTTTCTCACACCCTGAGCTGCACTGAGGAGGCTGGCCTATTACTACCCAAACGTCCTTGCGAGGCAGCAGCTAACGCTTCTACCATAGAACGAGAAGCGCAACGACCTGTCCCTCTCGTGCTCTGCTCCTCCGTACAAGGTCCCCAAACAGCAGCAGCAGAGACATCCGGGAGATGGTTAGAAATGCAGCCGCATGGGCTCCTCCCCAGATCTACTGAATTAGAACCTGCCTTTTAACCAGATTTCCAAGTGATTAGTGTGCACACTAGAGTGTGTGTGGTGCAGCTCCTCTGGATGGAAGCCAAGGTTGCCAGAATTCTTCTCCAATATTTTCTCCAATGTTTTCTGAGTTGCCACTATCATGGCTGGTTTTTTATAAACTACGGATTTATGCCAACATCATGCCCTTTATCATTTTTTACCTCTAACTAAAAATTTTCATATAAACCTCTTTCATCTACATGCCATCATATAAGGTGCTTTTAGGTTTCAGACCTGGGTTTTGACTTTGTCTTTGACTTTGCACCATTCAGTGGCCTGTAGATGATTAAGATGATATGAAATGAATGCACACAACTGTTTTTCCACTTTACTTCTAGATGCTCAGAGACACTGTTGTGGACAATTAATGTTTAGCCTTCCCAGCATGCTGGCCCTCCAATTTTCTCTGGGAAACCACTCGTCTCCATTCTCAGACTGTATGTTTCAAAAGTGCCGAGTAGACGGCTCCTCAGGAGCCACCCGAGAGCTTTCCCGATCGTGGCCTCTCTGATTGTCCAGGAAGCCCATGCATCCCAAGCCAGGGCAGTGAGTGCACACCACAGCACACCTGATGGAATGAAGTGACAGAGGCAAGCTCTTCCCTCTGTGGTCACTGACCTGGTAAAATGGAAGCCTGGAGCTGCCTGTGGCCATCACTCCCTCTTCCTAAGGAAAGCCTGACCGAGAAGATTTCAGAGGCCATTGTTGGAATACCTGAGTCATGCTGTGAGGATCTGCACAGACCTCCAGGCAAGGGGCAGACACTCACGGCAATGAGGCCAGGACTTCTCCGGGTTCTGCCGAGAGAAGGCCCTCCCATGCTTAGGGGCATGCCTGAGATGAGTGTTAATTCTGCTTTTCCTATGAGTGGCTGAGGGGGTGGGGTGTTGTCCTGAAAGCCTCCTGTTGTGAGTGCTCTTTGGTTTTAACAGGAAATAGCCACCCTTGACCAGTAACTGCCTGCAACATCCCTCAAGATCTCCAGCCTCCTTCCCAGAAAACCTCTTCGATATATTCTTAGATTAGAGATGTTGCAAGATGGCAAATTGCTTAGACACCACTTTTGCCAATACGCTAGTACCGTGGTCTGCAAACCCCAGGGGGACAGGCATTCTGCCATTTAATCACCTGATATATACCTCATGCAAGATAAATGACACCCAAACACACATACGCAACCAGAGCATCTGCCATGGAGCCTTTTCAGGCCAGAGGATGCATCAGGTGTATCAGCAGATGGGCCTATGGACCCATGCCGAGTCTGCAATACCCACTAAAGATCTTTTTAGGTTCAACTAAACATTCAGACTCACAAGTCTACCATAGGCCACACTTGACATCCATCATTAGGTTATAGGATAAAAACCAGAGCTTGCCTGAAGACAGCTTCAGGTGTTTTGTTTTCCCAGTAGTCTTGAAGCAGTCTAACAGCTCAGATATAAGATGAGACCCATATCAGACAGGTACTCTGGTCTAAAACCTGCCAACCCAAAGGATCCATAGCTTCCAAGTTCCCAATAAGATATATGCCCAGATATGAGTCCCAATGCTTAAGGACACCCAAAGCTTAGCTTCCCTATCAAGTATTTATAGTTCATTCATAGCCCTTCTAGTTCTGATACAATTTGCCAAGGATCATTTTTAGCTCAAGCAGTCCTGCCTAGAAACATAGTTGACATTCTGTCATTGTGAAGTTACCAGGGGAACTGAGCGAGCAAGTTAAAGGTCAAATTCTCATTCTGAAAGAGAAAGAGTTTTGTTAACCCTTTGTCCACAAAGTTAACAAAGGTGGGAAACATCCTCAGAATACATAGAGGTATCCTTAAAGAGATTCTGGTGCCCTGTAGCCCAGAAGGATACACTGGCAAAGAAATTATGTGGAAAACAAACACAAGCATGACCAGTTCCCTCCTGGAGGAACAGGATCCTTTCAGAGATGGGCCAGGATTCTCCCCGCAAGTAGTGCCATGTAAGGACTGCCCCTCCTGCTGAAGTATGGATATAGCTCTATCTGTCATCACTAGCCATGTTTAACCAAAGAAAACAAATGACCAGATATTTTTACACCAGTTCAACAACTCTTCTTGTGAAAGCTGAACTGAGGCCTAGAGAAAGTATGTTTTGTTCAGTTGGTTTTGTTTGTGTGTTTATTTGTTTTCTGAAAAACCATGAGAATAAGTGAAAGAAGGTGTCCCTTTCTGGCATCTGTGCCAATGGGACCTAGACTGACACAGCCGAGGGTGACTTCCACATATGCAGTACGATAGTCAAGGATCCCCCATAGTTTTCATCTAGTATGTGTTTGCGCGTGCGTGTGTGTGTGTGTGTGCACGTACAAGAAGTGAAGATGCCCACCAATATCTCAACTTTCCCAGTTTGGCAATAAACTAAGAACGGTGTTTATTTAGCTTCCTTGGAAACTTAGTGGCATTGAGAGCTGTCACCTAGTTATCAAATTGCTGCAAAATGTGGCAGGATATCTAGTTATCCAACATGTCATATGGGTAGTGATACCAAGTGCTGCCAACACCTATAACCACCTCACAGTTTAAATTTCATGTTCATCAAAAGTACAAATCCCAACATCATCAAGCCATAAATGTTAGTCATATTGCTATAATTACCTCCAAATTCCATTATCATTAAGCACCTTATACCTTGAACCACAAGACCACTATTGTTTAAAACTATAGCTAATATAACCCAGCGCCACGAAACTGCCAATATCTAAACCTATATCGTCACTATCACCAGAAACATGTGTGCAGCAGTATATAAGGTTTCTATTTTCACAATAATGCTGTTTAACAAATGAACTCAAAACAAAGTGCCTTAAAAAAAAACAAAAAAGTGCTCATGTGCTCATGATTCCATGGATGGATGAGGTAGTTCTTCTGGGTTAGTCTGGGTTTGGCAGATCTCAGCCAGACTTGTTTATTGGCTGCTATCAACTGGTAGGTTAACTAGGGGCTGGCTGATTAAAGATGTCCTCAGCTGGGATGACTCGACTCTACTACAAATGATTTGTCACCTTCCTGCCGGCTAGCCCAGGCTTGTTTATGTTGAAGGAAGAGGAATACTAGTGTGAACAGAAATACATGGGGCCGCTTGAGGCCTAGGCTTAGAAGGGACATAATGTCACGTCAGCCACATTCTGCTCACCAGAGTGAGTAATAAGGTGAGCTCAGATGCAAAGACGGGGCAGAACACACTCTGCCTCTTAATGGTAGTTGCTGCATAGTCCCGCTGCGAAGGATATATACGTCCAGGGATGCATGGAGAAGTAGGCCATTTTTGTAATCAATCTACCAAAGATAACTGGAAACACAGTACCGCATATACTTGGGACTAAAAATGACACCAATAGGTAAAGACACAACACCCATCAGGTGCCACTGGCTTTTGGTCACAAATATTTAACATCGCAAGCATGTCACCATCACATGCTTAATATCACCCAGAAACAATATACATCTTAACCAAGCACTTTCCTCAAGCACCTCCTATGTAGCACAATGTTACAGATTAAGAGATCTAAGTCATAGAATCCTCTCTCCTGGTAAACGAGTCTGTAGCGTCAGTTATCTCTGTTCCCCATTAAGCTGAAAACTGTGAGAAGAAATTGATACTCTATTTCAATTGTACTTATTTTTTATAACTCTCCCAGAGTATAAGAACATTTTTTAATACCACATCCTGACAAAGTGATCCCTGAGAGTAAGAAATGACATAGATGCACTAACATTTTTTGTTGTTCTGCAAATTTTAAAATATGTAAGTGTGGGTTTTGGAATGGTCATCCTAACAGACAATGTGTCAACCTTCTTCCCGTGAAAGGATCAAATATATTTCTTTGGGGAATCTTCTGTGAGTACATTTCCCAGAAAGCATGTGTTTATTTTCTTGATAAATAAGTGTACTACTTTGAATAAGTTTCCTATTATTCCTATTCCTAGGAAGAAGGAGAAAATGAGTGAGGTTGAATATTACTGGTCATTACTGAAAGAATCAGAAAGCATTTACAAAATGCACGTAAGGTGAAATATGTTATATACCTAGTGAAATAATAAACTTGGCAGAGACTCAAGCTTAATGTGTTCTAGGACATGGTTTTAGAAGAGCCAGTAATTTTCTGTGAGCATTCACATCAACATGAGGTCTAGTCTTTTTTAAATTTCTTTAGTGTTTATCTATTTTTGAGAGAGAGAGAGAGAGGCAGACAGAGCATGAGCAGGGGAAGGGGCAGAGACAGAGGGAAACAGAATTCGAAGCAGGCTCCAGGCTCTGAGCTGTCAGCACAGAGCCCAATGCGGGACTCAAACCCACGAACGGTGAGATCATGACCTGAGCCAAAGTCGGACACTTAACCAACAAAGCCACCCAGGCGCCCCTGCCACCCAGGTGCCCCAACATCAGGTCTAGTCTTAAAGCCATCTACTTGTCTATACTCAAAGAAAGTGGAATCTCGGAGGAAGGAAGACATGAGGACCTTCTCAAAACCTCTGCATGGAAGGCCAGCAGCTCCAAACAAGGCAAATATCCTCCTGCATCTGACAGATGGGGTCACCAAGAGCCACTTGTATTAGTACCTCCAACAGGGGTGATGCTAGTGACACCACTGGAGGGAAGTACCAACTGATGGGGCCGGAGGTGCCTTGGTTTCCTCAGAAACCAACTCATGTTGTCACGGGTCAAATAATACAGATAGCAGTGGAAGACATGAGTATATTTTGCTTAATTTTGTTGGTCCAGCAATGCCGCTGGCAATCTATCCTGGCAGCCTTTTACATTTCACCGTGTGGCATCCGCTGCCTCTTCCTAGAGGCAAAAGGAATATCCTATGTGTTGTTGGGGAACTGGTGAGTGGTCCTTAAAACTATGAGTAAAGGTCACCGAGGGAGGAGGCTGATTTTTAAAAACTGTTTCCATGACTCTAATTTCAGGGCCACACTAGCCCCAGTCACATTCTTTAAGTCCCAATTATAAAAACTCACTCAACACATGTTTATTGCACACATACTTCATGCCAAGAATTGTGCTAGGCACTGTGGATCCCACAGCGTGAAACAGGCAAAGTTCCTGCTCTAATATACATTCAAACACAGAAGCCATGTAATAAATGGGAAACATACAAATGACCAAAGGCATTATAGCTTGTGATAATGTTATGAAAGAATGAACAGAGAAAGAGGACGAAGAATAACAAGAGGCAGGAAGCCAAGCCAACCTACATTCAGTAGTGGTCACAAACAAGTCCAGAAGGTGACATTGAAGCCAAATTCCAAAGGATGAGAAGGAGGCAGGCATGCAAAGATCTGCAAGGGAGGAGGAAATCAGAAGTGTGAAGTCCCTGAGGCAGAAAAGGAGCTGCTCTACAACCTTTCAGAAGGCAAATGTGGCCACAGCTGTAGGTCTGTGGGGAGACAAGCATGAGATGGAGTCAGAAAGGGACGTCACAACCAGACAACGTTGTGGGCCACAGAAGAGACTGCACAGTTCATTCTCAAAGTGGAACGAAGCCACTGGAATACTTCAATCAGGGAATGGCATAATCTCACACGCTTTCTTTTAAAGATCCATCTGTCGCTGCGTGAAGAGTGCATTATGCCTATATTATTTATTTAAATATTCTGAAATATCCCAGGATATCAACATAAACACGCTAGAGTGATATTAATTTTGGCAAAAGCCTTCAGACCACCTCAACTCCATATAAGAATAAATATTGCCTTAATCATTGCCAAAATCGGCATGCACCACACTTAATTCGAGGTGTTAATTCTTAATTTGATGCTTGAGCGCCTCCTTGTGGCTGTACGGTTGAAGCTACTTGGCAACACTAGCTTTCACACAGTGACTAGCAATTGGCGATCTTTTCTTTTTTTAAAAAAACCTAAAATATCGGTTTGAAATTTAATCAGAGCATTTTTAAAAAGTAAGCTTATTACCTGCTATTACAATCAGTACTTGTATACTATGTACTCCATGGTATAGGGTGTAATATGGTTACATTCTCAGCGAAACCTGTTGTTTTCTGTAACATTCTTGCCAACATCTGGTACAAATTAGAGTAAGATGTAACGTATTTTCCTTCCCTCAAAAATAATTCCATCAAATAACAGACTATCTTTAACAAATCCGCAGCGACGGAACAAAAGGAATAAATCTTAACACTCAAAGCTCAGAGTAAAAAATGAAGTGGGACATAGTTATCTGCTATGGAAGATGTGAACAAAAATAACCATTTTCTTCATTCATCACCATATATAGTTGGTGACTGACAACCTGAATTAAAGAGAACCCCAACCAGTTGGGCATTAGGGACTTCCTAACTGTTGGATCCCTTACTTAATAAGAATTACAGCTTTGGAAAATTGCTCTCAGAAGGCACATCCGTTCCAAAAAATCTCATTTTCAACCCATTTTGATGTGTAGAAAGCTTTCATGCCATGCGATATCCCATGCAGATGTGAGCCAGAGGGAGGAAGAAAATCCGCTCAGCCCGGGAGAGTTGGATGTTTTACCTGAGGATGAAGTGAAACCTTTACTGCCTTAATTCTCTGTACCTCTTCTTAGCTCTCCTTATTATTCTCAGCGTATTTCCAGTGTGTTTAGAATTTCCAAGTAGAGGCACCTGGGCTGTGCATAATGAAGAACACTGGGGACTGTATGGGGCCAGTGAGCCAGAAGGTAACCATAGTAATGGCACCATCCCTTGGACAGGCAGGAATATTGTGATAGATCATGTTTGAAACCTAAAAATGTGCTCAAAGCATGAATGACAGCCAGTGACTATTCAAGGTGGAAAACACATTAAACTTCCACTAATGTCACACTCCTTACATGCAGCTGACAGTCCACTGAACTACGCTGAGTGTGATTCCTGTAGAAAATTGTACTTAACCACAAAGACCTGCTTTGGAATAGCAGTAAAACTGCTACAGAATCCTGCTCCTGGCCATGACTCATAGGGTGGGGGCACGCGAAAGAAAAAACATAAGTGCCTGCAGTTTCTTGCAGATGAGTAACTATAACTATTCAAATGCAGATAAGTACTTCATGACGCAATACTGCTTCGCGATGTACGAAATGTAGCACATTTCCATCATTGCCATCACATCTTTTTGCTGTTAGTGTCAAAGAGTAATAGGTCACTAAAAAAATGGAATCAATTTTGTGTAGAATTAGTTTACATAATAAATTCATAAAATGCAAAAACATTTACAACAAAATTTAAATCATAGTATGCATAAATACTTAAGTCTTAAAATGAATGTGCTGTATCTAAAATGCATGATAATTTAAATTTATTGGAAATATAAAACCAAGACAAGTAACTGCAGATAATTTGACTAGAAAATACAGGGGTGCCTGGTTGGTTCAGTCAGTGAAGCCTCCAACTCTTGATTTCAACTCTGAACGTGATCTCACGAGATCAAGCTCCACGTTCGGCCAACAGCAGGAAGCCTGCTTGGGATCTCACCCTCTCTCTCTGTATCTCCCGCACTAATGCTCTCTCTATCTCTCAAAGTAAATAAATACATTCTTTAAAAAGTGAAAATATAAATGCTCTGAACAACGATGTACAAAAGAATATAAAAATTCAAGGAAGAGGCGAAACTACAGTATCACATGCGGGCCATTATAAACATGATCTCCGACATAGCTTAGACCCTTTTGGTGTCAATGATAGGAACGCAAACACAAACTAGTATAACTATTTTTTTTCATAACTAAGAAATACAAGGATATAAGGTGAAGAGGGTCACGGAGAAACAAAAAGAGTTCTCTTGCTTTTCTTTCTCTCTTTTCTGCTCTGCTGCTTCCAGAATTTGGTCATCACTTTCTCCTGCTGCAGACACCTTACTCTAGGCAGCACGGTTTGGGGGCAAAGGGAAATGACTACAGATATTCTTTGTCTTGGGAGCACCCAAGAACAGGCAGATGTTTTCTCTCACCGTGCCTGATATTAAGTCTACAGAAAAGACTCCAAGGTGCCCAGTTCAGGGCACATACTCACCACCACACCAGTCCCCAAAGCTTACATGATAAAATATTATAGTTGGCCAGTCCTGGATCTTCTGTAGCCTGGTTTGAGGTGAGGGAGGGGCAGGAGGCAGAGAACAAGATATTGTGACTCGGAGATCTTCTAAGCACAGAACGCTCAAAAAGGTGCTGTTGCCAGAAGAAATGGGTAGGGAGGGGAAGAAGAGGAAGAGCTTAGAAGAATAAAAAGATACCCACTGTAGTGGCACTAGGTGAATGGATCGCTAGCTTTAGAAATTTTATTAAAGGGTACAAACCAATGGCGCAGTGGAGGGCAGTGGGAGGCAAAGCATAGGAGGAGCCACATAGGAAAGAAGAGTTCACCTCAAATATAGAGAGAGCTTCCTGACAATCTGAGGATATGAAAGATGCAAAAGATTATACGTCATAAATAAGCCACCTACCTCCAGAGGTATTCAGTCCTTAGCTAGAAGACAATTTGGCAGAGATGTTGCAAGGGGGAAGTAAGTTTCAGATGGTGTGAAGGTGAATCCAAACACAGTAACTGTGAACATTTAAGAATCTGAAAATTACGATATATTGAAATTTATCCTCAGAAATCTTGTTGGCTATTAGACATTTTCGTTCTTAGGGCCAATCTTCCGGTGGAGATCACCAACTAGGAGTCCATGAGTTATATCTGACCCATCTGTTTTTGCTAAATATTTAAATAATTACCAGGGTGCCTTGGGTGGCTCAGTCGATTAAGCATCGACTTTGACTCGGTCATGAGCTCGCAGTTTGTGGGTTCAAGCCACGTGTTGCACACTGTGCTGACGGCTCCAAGCCTGGAGCCTGCTTCTGATTCCGTGTCTCCATCTCTCTGCCCCTCCCCCTTTCTTGCTTGCTCTCTTCCTCTCTCTCTCTCTCTCAAAGATAAATAAATGTTAAATAAAGTAATTACCAACACTTCAAACTCTTGGAATATTCATATAAAGTTTTGACTTTATAGCCTTTCTTGAAAAAAACTAGATGTGTATTAGCTGGAGCCAAGACTGACTACACCCTTCACACAAGGTTCCTGCTCTCCCAATTTCTAGCTCACCTCACTTCTTTCCACTGCCTCTCTTTCTCTTATTTATATTTCATTTTGCAATTCCTGTGTAAAACAAAATTAACACTATTCTTCACTCTGGGTACCACAGCTTTATTCCTCTTTTTCTGTTAGACTAGAAAAATTAGATCTAGATTCCATCTACCACAATCATACATTTTTAACAGTTATTGCAACAACAACAACAACAAAAGTAAACATAATGATAAGAACTATAGGTTAACACTTTTTGAGTGTTCATTCTTTGCACTGTACTAAAGTTGTGAAATGCTAAGTTAGTCAAGATAGACAAGACTTCCACTGCTGTAACAATTCCCAGTCTCAATGACTTCACACAGCAAAGTTCATTTCTTACACACATTTCACGTGTAATAAGAATCAGCAGGGTGTTTTAATTCACACAGTTACACAGGTATCTGGGCTGACCAAGACTCTATTATATTGTGGTTTCTTTTTTGATCTTCTCAAAAATTTAGGAGACTTCTTTCTCTTTGATTACCAGAAATTCCATGGGCCAACATTTGCATCTATAGTTCTTTGTGAAGGATGTTTCAGAAAATATTCTATTTTCCAGCCTTTCCCCTAGTTCCCCTAGGACTAAACATTCATTAGAATTTGATCTCCTTCTCAAGTTGTATCTGATGACAGTATTGCCAAACATTTTGCTACTACATAACATGGATTGCCATTCTTCTGACCTCTGAAATCACTATCCTTACTATCTTTTGCCCAGCTATGAAGCCAATACTTAAAATATACATATTTTATGTTTTTATTATAACAGCATCCTACTTCCTGTAAGATCTATATTATTTATAATAGCCTAAGCTTATACTGCAGTAACAAGTCATCTCCTGAGTGACTTGACAGTGGAAAAATTTATTTCTCATTTTTGCTACCTATCTAATCACAGTAACTAGGAATCTGCTCCACACAGTCACTCAGTGACCCAGGCTGACTAAAGCTCTACGATCTTGTATGCATACCATCTGTAATGTGCTATCTTCTCCGTTGCCACAGCAAGGGAAGAAGGAGATTAGTGAATTACTCATCCACTCGTTAATGCCTCATTCCAGAAGTGACGCACAGTACTTTCACATTTGGTTGGTCAAGAAAAGTCACATGACCCACCTAATTACAAGTGTTGTTGGGAAATCTGAAAGTAGATAGAAACTTTGGTGAGCACTAGTCTTTTTACCACATTATCCTATTTAATTCCTTTTTTTCTGTAAATGTTACATCTTTTTATTTCACTAGAGAATTCTGGACATTTCTTTTATTTATTTTTTATTTTATATCCAAGTTAGTTACCATATAGTGCAATAACGATTTCAGGAGTAGATTCCAGTGATTTATCGCTTATGTATACACCCAGTGCTCATCCCAACAAGTGTCCTCCCTAATGTCCCGTTACCCATTTAGCCATCCCCCCACCCACAACCCCTCCAGGAACCCTCATTTTGTTCTCTGTATTTAAGAGTATGTTATGTTTTCTCCCCATCCTTGTTTTTACATTATTTTTGCTTCCCTTCTCTTATGTTCATCTATTTTGTATCTTAAATTCCTCATATGAATGAAGTCATATTTGTCTTTCTCTGACTGGCTAATTTCGCTTAGCATAATACCCTCTAGTTCTATCCACATAGTTGCAAATGGCAAGATTTCATTCTTTTTGATTGCTGAGTAATATTCCACTATTACATCTTCTTTATCCATTCATCCATCGATGGACATTTGCATTAACCTATTTAATTCTTACCACAATTCTTTGAGGTAGGTATCATTCTCCCCACTCTACAGATGAAGAAACTGAGACCCAGAGAATTTGAATGAATTATCCAAAGACAAGGCTAGTAAATAAAGATGCAGCATAAGATTCAAAAAAAAAAAAAAAAAAAGAACCACGCAGAGGAACTGCAACCAGAACACACTATCTACATCTTCTGGGTACTTCTAAATTTATTCGTTTACCAAAAACTGATTTACCACACAGAAGTCCAAACTTCATCACCATAGTGTGATTTTGCACGACTCATGACTTCAGACTCACAGGACTTATTAGGAGAATAAAAAAACACCCTCAGAACTTCAGTTTACTTTCCTGTGATTAAAGAAAGTAGACTAGTAGTTCTCACTGCCCCATCCACCTCAGGTACCACTGCTTCCATTCGTAGGCCAACGTGAAATTAATTTAAGACTCACATATAGCCCTCCAACTGTGCTACTTTATCACCCACAAAACTGTGGTGGCCTGGGTGACATAATATGAGAAAGGTGATCGGCATCATCAGGGCTTCTTTGTATTTATTAGAAATTTTTGAAAAATTTTATTTCTCCTTTTATGGGATTAGGCTATTGAGGCTATCCCAAGTGGGATTCCCTAGATAAGAAAAGTTAAATTTCCATTGTTTTAACCCATTTTAAAACTGAGCGTAAGAAGAGAGGGCAAAGAACTTTTTCTCCCAAGGCCTCACTACAGGCTGGTGAGGACTTAGGTGGGGAGCGTGATGATGGGGTCAAGCATTTGGGTTACAGGGATAGACCACAAGAGAAATATCTAGTCCTCCCCCTGCTGTACTTGCTCACGTCATCCCCAGTCAACAAACATCAAGCCTTTTTTACATTTAAATGGAAGTCAGCAGGTTATCAATAGGTTGAGGACAACTAGGACTAAGGATCATCTGGGTACATTTGGAAACCGATGAACTGTGGCCACCAGAGGCCTGTTGACACAGAGATGCTGAGGAATGTTAGGAGAAAGAACTCTGGAGAAGATACAGGACAGACTCAGTAGCTTTTACATGAATGAAAAAGGAAATGAAGCACTAAAGTGTTCCCCTAGTAAAGTAGCTTGAGCTGCAGGGGGGAAGGGGCAATTCTGAGTCTGCGTGAGCTCAGAGGCATCAGCAGCACTGTGTGTGACCCCTAAGACAAAGCAGAGCACAAAATCCAAAAGGAAAGCAAGTCATTCCATGCCAGTGATCTATTGCTGTATAATAAACCATTCCAAACTGAGGGGTGTAAAACAATAATAATTTTAGCATATCTCATGACTCTAGGGATCAGCAGTTCAGACAGGGCAGCGATAGGAAAGACTCATCTTTGTGCCACAATGTCTGGACCTCATCTGGGAATAAGGAGAGGAACACGGTGATTCAGACACTTGGGTACTGGAATAATCTAGAGGCTATTTCATTTACATGTCTAGCTCAGATGACTCAAAATCTGGATTAGACAGGATTGTTGAACAAAGCACTTATATATGGTATCTCCCTGAAGCCTGGTCTTCTTGCAGCGTTGCAGCTGACTTCTGAGAGAGAGAGAACCCAAAAGGGATTACCTGGAGAGAGAATGTTCCGAGAGAGCCAAATAGAAATGCATGGCCTTTTATGACCTAGCCTCAGAAGCCACGTAGCATCATTTCAGCCAAACTCTGTTGGTCAAAGCAATGACTGGCCTGCCCAGATCCTAAGGGAAGGGACTCGGACTCAAATTCTTGACTGAAGGAACATTAAAGAATTAGCCATATTGTAGAGGTTTTTTGTTAATTTTTAAAATTTAAATCCCAGTTAATTAATAGATAATGTAATAATGATTTCAGGATTAGAATCTAGTGATTCATCACTTACATATAACACCCAGTGCTCATCCCAACAAGTACCTGACTTAATGCCCATCATCCATTTAGCCCATCACCCCTCCCAGCACACTGCCAGCAACCACGTTTGTTCTCTGTATTTAAGAGTCTCTTATCATTTGTCTCCCTCTCTGTTTTTATATTATTTTTCCTTACCTTCACTATGTCAGTCTGTTTTGTTTCTTAAATTCCACATATGAGCGAAATTATATACTTGTCTTTCTCTGACTAACTTATTTCACTTGGCATAATACATTCTAGTTCCATCCATGTTATTGCAAATGGCAAGATTTCATTCTTTTTTATCTCTGAGTAATATTCCATTGTATATATATATATATGCCACATTTTCTTTAGCCTTTCATCAGTCCATGGACATTTAGACTCTTTCCATACTTTGGTGATTGTCAATCATGCTGCTATAAACATTGGAGTGTATGTGCCCCTTTGAATCAACACTCCTGTATCCTGTGGATAAATACCTCCTAGTGCAATTGCTGGGTTATAAGATAGTTCTATTTTAATTCTTTGAGAACCTCCATATTGTTTTCCAGACTGGCTACACCAGTTTGCATTCCCATCAGCAGTGCAAAAGGGTTCCTACTTCTCTATATCCTCGCCAACATCTGTTGCTGTTTGAATTTTTAATTTTAGCCATTCTGACTGGTGTGAGGTGGTATCTCACTGTGTTTTGATTTGTATTTCCCTGATGATGAGTGATATTGAGGATTTTTTCATGTGTCTGTTAACCGTCTGGATTTCTTCTTTGAAAAAGTGTCTATTCATGTCTTTTGCCCATCTCCTCACTGGATTTTTTGTTTTTTGGGTGTTGAACTTGATAAGTTCTTTGTAGATTTTGCATATTAACCCTTTATCTGATATATCATTTGCAAATAGCTTCTCCCATTTTGTTGGTTGCCTATTAGTTTGGCTGATTGTCTCCTTCACCATGCAGAAGATTTTTATCTTGATGAGGTCCCAATAGTTCATTTTTACTTTTGTTTCCCTTGCCCCTAGACACATGTTGAGTAAGAAGTTGCTGCAGCTAAGGTCAAAGAGGTTGTAGCCTGCTTTCTCCTCTAGGATTTTGATGGCTTCCTGTCTTATATTTAGGTCTTTCATCCATTTTGAGTTTATTTTTGTGTATACTGTAAAAAAGTGGTCCAGGTTCATTCTTCTGCATTCACTGTCCAGTTTTTCCATCACCATTTGCTAAAGAGACTGTTTTTTTCCACTGGATATTCATTCCTACTTTGTCAAAGATTAGTTGGCCATATGTTTGTGGGCCTATTTCTGAGTTCTCTATTCTATTCCATTGATCTGTGTGTCTGTTTTTGTGCTAGTACCATACTGTCTTGATGATTACAGCTTTGTAATAAGGCTTGAAGCCTGGAATTGTGATGCCTCCAGCTTTGGTTTTCTTTTTCAGGATTGCTTTGACTATTCAGGGTCTTTTCTGGTTCCATACAAATTTTAGGATGGTTTGTTCTAGCTCTGTGAAGAGTTCTGGTGTTATTTTGATAAGGATTGCATTGAATAGATTGCTTTGGGTAGTATCAACATTTTAACAATATTTGTTCTTCCAATCCAGGAGCATAGAATGTTTTTCCATTTGTGTGTGTGTGTGTGTGTGTGTGTGTGTGTGTCTTCTTCAATTTCTTTCATAAGTTTTCTATAGTTTTCAGTGTATAGGTTTTTCACCTCTTTGGTTATATTTATTCCTAGATATTTTATGGGCTGGGGTGCAATTGTAAATGGGATTGATTACTTGATTTCTCTTTCTGCTGCTTCATTATTTGTGTATAGAAATGCAACCGATTTCTGTACATTGATTTTACATCCTGCGACTTTGTTGAATTCATGTTTTTGAATTGAATGAATGAATTCTTGCAGTTTTTGGTGGAGTCTTCTGGGTTTTCCACATAGAGTATCATGTTATCTGTGAATAATGAAAGTTTGACTTCCTCCTTGCTGATTTGGATGCCTTTTATTTCTTTGTGTTGTCTGATTGCTGACGCTAGGACTTCCAACACTATGTTGAATGACAGTGATCAAAGAGTGGACATCCTTCTTGTGTTCCTGACCTTTGGGAGAAAGCTCTGTTTTTCCCCATTGAGAATAGTATTAGCTTGGGTCTTTCGTATATGGTCTTTACAATCTTGAGTTATTATCTTTCTATCACTACTTTCTGGAGGGTTTTTATCAAGAAGTGAGGCTGTATTTTGTCAAATGATTTGTCTGTATCTACTGAGAAAATCATGTGATTCTCATCCTTTCTTTTATTTATATGATGTATCACATTGATTTGTGGATATTGAACCAGCCTTGCATCCCAGGGATAAATCATACTTGATTGTGGCAAATAATTCTTTTAATGTACTGTTGGATCCAGTTCGCTGTTCACTTGTTGAGAATTTTTGCATTCATGTTCATCAGGGAAATTGGTCTGTAGTTCTCCTTTTTAGTAGGATCTTTGTCTGGTTTTGGAATCAAGGTAATGCTGGCCACACAGAACAAGTTTGGAAGTTTTCCTTCTATTTTGATTTTTTGGAACAGTTTCAAAAGAATAGGTGTTAACTCCTCTTTAAATGTGTGATAGAATTCCCTTGGAAAGCCATGCAGCCCTGGATTCTTTGTTCTTGGGAGACTTCTGATTACTGATTCAATTTCTTTACTGGTTATGGGTCTGTTCAAATTTTATATTTCTTCCTGTCATTTTTGGTAGTTTATATGTTTCTAGGAATTTGTCCATTTCTTCTAGATTGCCCAATTTGTTGGCATATAATTGCTCCTGATATTGTCTTATTATTGTTTGTATTTCTGTGGTATTGGTTGGGATCTCTCCTCTTTCATTCATGAATTTATTTATTTGGGTCCTTTCCTTTCCTTTTCTTTCTTTTTTTTTTTTTTTTTTGATCTGTCTGGCTAGGGGTTTATCAATTTTGTTACTCTTTCAAAGAACCAGCTCCTGGTTTCATTGATCTGATCTATTGTGGGTTTTTTTTGTGTTTTTGGGGTTTTGGGATATCATTGATTTCTGCTCTCATCTTTATTATTTTCCTTCTTCTGCTGGTTTTGGGCTTTTTTTGCTGTTCTTTTTCCAGCTCTTTTAGGTGTAAGGTTAGTTATGTATTTGAGACCTTTCTTCCTTTTAGGAAGGCCTGGAATGCTATATACTTCCCTCTTATGACCGCCTTTGCTATATCACAGAGGTTTTGGGCTGTCGTATTTTCATTTTCATTGGCTTTCATGTACTTTTTAATTTTCTTTTTAATTTCTTGACTAACCCATTCATTCTTCTTTTTTTAATTTTTTTAATGTTTATTATTTTTGAGAGAGACAGACACAGAGCAAGCAGGGGAGGGGCAGAGAGAGAGGGAGACACAGAATCGGAAGCAGGCTCCACGCTCTGAGCTGTCAACACAGAGCCCAACATAGGGCTCAAACCCACACACTGTGATATCATGACCTGAACCAAAGTTGGAGACTTAAGCAACTGAGCCACCTAGGTGCCCCTCCATATTTTTAAATCATAACATATTCTTCCCCACTTTGGCTTTGCCATCTCAAGAGCTGCTGGGCCTCACTTGTGGTAGACACATAATTGTTTGTTGACATGGTAGCATGCAGCATGAGACTGGCTGGTTTGTAATCATATATGAGATACCTATTAGGAGCACCTAGAAATACTTGGGAACCTAAGTTCCTGTGTGAATAGGAAAAGCACAAGCCAGAGAAACCAGCTTATTCTTAATAATGTAGTTCCACTTTTAAACACAGGCTAGGGAAATCTCAACAAAGGGTGGGAGAAACATACCATGTGTATGCTTATGAATGGTCAAATAAAACAGGACAACTAAAGAGGATACCCACAGGGACTCTCAAAGACAGGAACTAATGCACCACTTACTGCAATGCTACCCAATTCAGAATGGCTGCAGATTGCAAACTAGAAGAGCTATTTTGTTCTGTTGAAATAAGGAAACAAGCTGTGCTTTTCAAGCCATCTCTTTAAGCCAACCTTGAGTCTTCTATAAAGAATTGCAGGCATGATGATCTTCAAAATGCCAGCCACGGATGCTCATGGAAATGCAAGTTTCGTGCACACAAGTGAGGAAAGGACTTTGTGTTAGGAATTGACTTTTCAGCTACACACACTCACCCCCTGCCCTCACATCTTTAATAATAAAACAAACCACACAAAATTTATTTCCAAGCACTTGATCATTCTGGAAAATCAGAGGGAACTTGAGCCAAAAGGAAGGAAAGTAACTCTTCTCCACAAAGGATAAAGATCTGCCCCATAATTTATGGGGAATGCAAATCATCCGAGCAGCAGTCTATTGGCATTGACTGTTATTTCATTTAATTAAATGGCTATACAAGCCTCAGAATGCCATGTCTCCTGCCAGCTGACCCTATTCCCATGACCTTCTCTCCAGAGTTCAGAGGAACATGATACTAAAAAAAGAGATTTCATTTTAACCTAAAGGGAAATATGGATTTGTACATGAAGGGAGGTTAGGTGGTGAGGGATTTTCCCTTGACTAATTTGTGCCATCAAGTCCTCTGTGACTACTGTGCATGAGAAACTTACACTGTCTTGCTGTTGTTGTTTTAATTCAGAAGGCAGTCGGCCTTGTCACTTTTTCATTATCATGCAGCTGAATTTTGCATGCAATGTGTCACTGTTTATACTGTTTTTAAAAAATTCCAGAACTCAACATTTCCTATACTTGCTTTTGCTACTAAAATCTTGATTCTTAAGCAATGTTGGACCTTATGAGTATGCTTTGGGCACTGGAGTTATGATCCCATGATTAGGCTGATTAAGTCTTGGAGGATATGTAGTGTGAAGCCTTAATGGGAAATTTCATGCTGGTTTATCTCACCTACCCACAGAGCTCAAGGTTCATGGGTCCATGCTAGGGCTACCTTAAATGAATCTGCACAGTCTCTGGTCTCCTTCTCTCTTCTTTTCCCCCATGACTCCCTTCTCAGTATTTTTTTTTTAATGACTACACTCATGGATTTTTAAAATACTTTTATTCTGTTGTATTAAATATGAAAGGAATGCATTTTTACATGTACAACATAGAGTATTTCCAAAATTCTAAAAGGTTCCCTCATGCCCTCTCCTCAATACCTTCCCCCAAAAGGTAACCACTATTACCCTTCTGTTGGTTACCATAGATTTGTTTTGTCTATTCTTTTACTTCATATAAGTGGAATTACACAACATAGTTTATATTGCTTCTTTCATTCATCATCATGACCATAAGAGCCCTCTGCGTTGCTGTTGCATGTAGCAGCCTTTCTCCCTTTCTTATATTCCATTGTATGAATATACAATAGTTCATTTGGAGATATTCTACTGCTAAAGATCCATTTCACTGCTGATGGTACCCTCAGGCTTTTTTCTCTATTTGTTATTCTCCCGAGATGTCAACTCCATCATCAAGACAGTCACACCCGTCCAGAAGCCAAGAGCCATTCTAGGCTCCATGAGGTGAGTAGATGAAGGAGATATATTCAGGCCTTTGAGAGCCTATCCTGGAGGAGATTCTAAGTCTCTTAGAATCTTTTAAGTAAAAGAAGGAGGAGGAAGAGGAGAAGCAATATTTTCTTGTTAATGTAGACCCCTTTCAAAGTTTAACTTTTTTGTCCAACTGATGGATATTTTTAGCGACTATTGTATGCCAGATACTTGTTAGGTCCTAGGAATGAGGCATCATATAATACAGATAAGGATGCTGTTCTTCTGAAGCTAACCTTCAAAGAAAACATCAGATGGTGATAAAAGCTATGGAGAAAATTAAAATAGGAACGTGCAATGAAATAGCCAGAAAATGCCTCTCTGGGGAGACCACAAAATGATAATAAATAGTCATAGCAAGAGAATCAAGGGGAAGCCATCAGGAGGAAACATATTATAGGCTAGTAGAACAACTGCATTAATTCTCTTAAGTCAAGAATGAACGTGGCTTCCTTAAAGAATAGAAGGCAGGCTCATGGGGCCAGCATACAGGGGGCAATGAAAGCAGTAGAAGATTAGATCAGAGAAGTAAGCAGGGATTAGATCATACATGGACTTTGTGGTATAAAGTTAAGATTTTATTCTAAGTACAATGAGAAGCCATTAGAGGGCATTAAGCAGGAGAGTGACATTGCCCTGGAAATCAAATGGAAAATGGCTTAAAAGGAGTCAGGAATAGAAGCAGAATACCAATGAAGCAGCAACTTCCTCAAAGATAGAGGAAGTGGTATCTCGCACTAAGGTGGCAGCAAATGAGGCAAAGACATGGAGAGAGTTCATTATGTCTTGGACAGAAGCAACAGAATATGCCATGGGAAAGATGTACCATTATGCAAGGCAGCAGAGTGCAGTCAAAGGTAACACACTCAGCGGCCAGCTCTATATCTGTAGAGTTAAAGCCACACAACCCTCCAACCCCATCTTCAACTTTGGACAACCACAAATCTATTCTCCGTCTAAACAATCTTGTCATTTCAAAAATGTTACATTTAATCTTTTGATATTGATTTTTTTTTCACTCAGCACAATTCCCTTTATATCCACCCACAATTGTGCAAATCAAGAATTTGTTCTGGGGTGTCTGGGTGGCTCAGCTGGTTAAGCATGCAACTTCGGCTCAGGTCATGATCTCACAGTTCATGAGTTCAAGCCCCACATCGGGCTCTGTGCTGACAGCTCAGAGCCAGGAGCCTGCTTCAAATTCTGTTTCTCCCTCTCTCTCTGCTCCTCCCCTGCTCACGCTCTGTCTCTCTCTCTCCAAAATAAATATTAAAAAAAATTAAAAAAAAAAGAATTTGTTCCTTTTTGTCGCTAGATAGTATTTCATGGTATGAGTATTCCATAGTTTATTTAACCATTCACCCAATAAGAACATTTGAGTTGTCTCCAGGTTTTGTTTATTACCAAGAAAGATTCTTTGATAATTTGCATACAGGTTCCACGTGAATATAAGTCTTCATTTTTCTGAAATAAATGCCTACAAGTGTAATTGCTAGGTTGTATGCTAAGTGCACAGGTTGTATATGAACTTGCCAGGCTGATGTCCAGAGTGGCTCCATTGTGTATATCCCACTGACAATGTAGGAGAGATCCAGATTCTTTCCTCCTTGCCAGCACTCAGACTATCACTATTTCTACTTCTAATTCTAATAGGTATGCGGTGATATTTCAACCTGTTCTTCATGTCCATCTCCCAAAAGCTAATGGTATTAAACATCTTTTAATATACATATTTGTCATATGCATACCCTCTTTAATGAAATGTCTCTTGATGTGTTTTGCCCACGTCAAGTTAGATTATTGTTAATTCCTTTACTGTTACCCGTCAAGGGTTCTTTACTCCAGAAAAAAGTCTTTTTGTCAGCTATGTGGTAGGTAAATATGTTCTCTCAATTTTCTACTTTTCCTTCCATCCTCTTAACAAGGTCTTTCACAGAACTGAGGCGCCTGGGTGGCTCAGTTGGTTAGGCGTCCAACTCTAGCTCAGGTCATGATCTCATGGTTTGCGATTTTGAGCCCCATTTGGACTCTGTGCTGACAGCACGAAGTCCGCTTGGGATTCTCTCTCGCCCTCTCTGCCCTCCCTCCCCCTCCCCACCTCTCAAAATAAACAAATAAACTTTTTTTTTTAAAAAAAGGTCTTTCACAAATAAATCTTTAATTTCGATGGAAGAAAAAAAGATGTACCATAATGCTAAACAAGTATCCGTCTTCTTACTAGGCCTTAGTCAAGACTCCTATACGCTAGGATGATGGAGGAAAGAATGAAGAACCTCAGGGGGAAAGGCGATCTTGCCTCACAGTTTTCACTTCCATTGGCCCATGACATGCAGAAAGCACTCTCACACACATTCTCACTTTGTGCCTACAATTCTATCAGGGAAGGAAGCAGACATAAAAAGTACAAGTGTATAAATAAAAAAGCTCGGTAATTGAAGAGCATAATGGACTAACCCAAGGATTCAATTAGTAATTAATAATTACAATTAGTAAGTTCCTAATCCAAGACTTGCACCCCTCTTTATGGCATCTCTCTTCTATATTGTTTTCCTGAGGTATCTGCTCTGGTGATCATAATAAATCTTAACTTCTATTGAGGGCTTTCTCTTTGCCAGATACCGCTGTAATTCATGACATCTATCACCTCCTTTAATCCTATAATGTAAGTACCATTATCACAGTCCTTATTTTGCAGACCCGTAAACTTAAGGCTAAAAGAGTTTAAGTGACCTTTCAAAGTTATCACAGCTGCCAAATGTTGGAACTAGAGTTTCAGCCAAGGCAAACTCACTCCCAAACCCATTTTCCCAGTCATAATACTACGCTATTATAGACAGAAGAAGTGAAGTCTGTTAAAAATCCCATTTGCCACCTGCAGCGTTAAGTATCTTAAAAATAATTTCAAACACTAATATTCCCTGAGACTTTTAACAACACCATACTGATAAATTAATATACAAACATTTTCTTCCTCACCCATGATATTCATCGAGGAATCTATTTCTCAGCTTCTCTCCCGAGCCTCTGAAAAATTTCCGCAAGGGGAGATCTGATGATTTGCCCTTTTACCATTTGAGCCTTAGAAACATCTATCTTTAGCCACCAGTGTAATTAAAGATGTGTCAAAACATGAGAGCTGTCAGCAAGGTTGACTTTATTATTTGCTCAGAAAATATAAAATATCCATTATAGAGCCAGCACTTCATGATTTTAAACATTTCTTAGAGACAAATAATTTAACAATAGACACACTGACTCATCCAGATTAAAACAACTATTTGTGAAATCTCCTCCAAGACGTCTTCTATTATTTAATCAAATAATTAAATTACTTTACTTTTATTATTTAATCAAATAATTAAATTACTTTACTTTTTTAAAAAATCCAATGAAGAATGCTTATGATTACAATTCTGTTTTGGTTTCATAAATCTAGCATCTGCTATTTAAATACATTCTTTTAAATTATATACCACTTAGAAGAGACGCCAGGACTATAATCTAAGTGTTGCCAGTTATAGTTGGACAAGGATAGTTCCACAGAGTTTACTATGTGTCCAGGGGCCCCCGGTGAGTTGATGACAAAGCCAGGAGCATGTCTGGTCCAGCACAGCAGTATTTCACCAGCCCTCTTTCTCTGTTACCTTTATTGGCGTATTAGCATTCTCTCTCTCTCTCTTTCATAAAGAAAGTCTAGAAACGTAGTCTCTAATTAGCTACATAACCCCATATATAACCATATAGTGATCTATTTAAACCGACTTTCATATCCTTTGGAGCTGGGAAAACTCCTCCAGATCCAGTTCTCATGGGGCTGCACCAACTACCTTAGGCAGAATGAGTCATATTCATTCTGTCATCATGTTCTCAGAAAGTGGTGTTCACATGTCAACTATAATAGTTACCACAGTGTATTCTAACTTACCCTGTTTAAATGTGTGCCTCCTCTACAGGATTGTGAGTTCATTTAGGCAAAGACAGTGCCTTAATCCACCTTGCGAACCCAAATGCTTTGGATAAAATACACATTCAATAAAAGCTTTTGCTTATTTGTTTGTTTTTAATTTTTTTAATGTTTACTTATTTTTGAGAGAGAGAGAGAGAGAGAGAGAGAGAGAGAGACAGAGTGTGAGTGGGGGAGGGGCAGAGAGAGAGAGGGAGACCCAGAATCTGAAGCAGGCTCCAGACTCCGAGCTGTCAGCACAGAGCCTGATGTGGGACTTGAACTCACAAACCATGAGATCATGACCTGAGATGAAGATGGACTCTCAACCAACAGAGCCACCCAGGCGCCCGTGCATTCAGGAAAAGTTTTTATGAATGAATGTGTTAAGGAATCCATCAATTATTAGAGACCACTTTGTCCATTCCCTGAGTCAAAGAGACAGAACAACTGACTTATAGTGTCATATAAAAACATCTTTGTCATAAATAAATGACATAATATCATTAAATAAAAGAAATTAAACAAAAATAAAACAGAGTACTCAGTTGCAGACATTATTCTGAGTAGGAGAGGGGAAGAGATTATATCAGACTGTACAATCTATATCAGATTGTATCAAATAAGATATCAGGAACCAGAAACCACAGAACAATTAAACAGAAGTTTAATATAAAGAATTATTAAGCTCAGGAGAATAACCATAAAGATATATGGAGAACTCTAAAGGATTCCTTGAATCAAAGGTGAATCAGAGGTGAAACTTTGAAAAACAACCAATTTGGCTCCCTCTCCAAGGCTGAGGTTCAGATCTCATCAAAGAAGATATGGTTGATGGTAAAGAAGTTCACTAGGTTGCCTCGGTTACTAGGCAAGCCACAGCAAGCCCCGCCCCCTAGGCCCCGCCCCCTAGGCCCCGCCCCTAGGCCCCGCCCCCTAGGCCCTCTGGAGCTGTAGCTGACGTGTAGGCATGCAGAGCGAGTCGACCACCGCTGCAGGTGCAAGGCCTGGAGCACGCAGCGCCTGCATCCGGAGAGCCACAGGAAGCAAACCTCCAGGGCGCAAGCCAGCAAAAGTTAGCGGGACCGCACACAGAAGCAGTTGGGATGCCGCTGGGAGCACGAGGGCTGGAATATGCAGTGCTCGCATCAGGAGGGCCAGAACGAGGTGGTCACTGGGCCCAGGCTGCTAACTTACTAAGGGACCGCCCACGCAGGTGGGCGCACAGCTGGGGCAGAACAACACCAGCCGTGCCCTGCACCACACACACCCCTGACTGAAGGCAGCAGGAGCAGGGAAAGGCACACACAGCAGCCAGCGAGCCCCTTCCTCCTGTACTGTCCCTCCAGCTCCCTCTACTGACGAAGCTCAACATCATCCCACTGAAAAGAAATGCCCAGAAGAGTCCAGTGCGTTATCATACAGCAAATACTCAAGGACAAATCTGGAGACGAGACACAAGAAACTCGTAAGTGGGATCTGATCTTCAACAAAAGAAAGAGTTTACCCTAAGTTATAATGTCCTCTTGCTCTGTTTCCTCTGTTGCAAAATGAGGAGAGTAATGGTATTTCCATCATATGTGGCGTAAATAAAAAGTATTGTGCATACTTAGAACAATGACGACATATGTGTTGGTCATAGTACAGTGCCTGGCACATAATAAGAATTCAATCTCAAGGGCACCTGGGTGGCTCAGTCGGTTAAACCTCCGACATCAGCTGAGGTCATGATCTGGCAGTAAGTCAAGCCCTGCATGGGGCACTGTGCTGACAGCTCAGAGCCTGGAGTGGCTTCAGATTCTGTGTCTCCCTCTCTCTCTGCCCCTCCCCCACTCACGCTCTGTCTCCCTCTGTCTCTCAAAAATGGATAAATGTAAATCAATCAATCAATCAATCAATCAATCAATCAATCTCATTCAGGGGCATCTGGGTGGCCCGGTAGGTTAAACATCCGATTTGACCTCAGGTCATGATAATCTGGTTCGTGGGTTGGAGCCTGCATGGGGCTCTGCGCTGTGGTGCAGAGCCTTCTTCGGATTCTCTCTCTCTCTCTCTCTCCCTCTCTCTCTGCTCCATCCCCACTTTCTCTCTCACACTCTCTTAAAACAAATAAATAAACTTAAAAAAAAGAATGCAGTCAATGTTTGCTGTCGTCACTTTCACCGGAACACAGAACCAGAATCAGAAGACCCAGGTTCCATTCCCAGACCTGCTGCCACTCCCTGGAATACACAGCAATCGCTGCTCACAAAGCCTTGGTTTCTGCTGCCGTAAAGTGGCCCTTTCCCACTTTTTTGCGGGCGGTGGGGGAAACTGCCTGTTTTCCGTCAGCTCTATTTCTAATTTCTGTTTAAGTCTGTGAAAGAATAGCTTAAGACCACTCAGTGGTTGTTCTTACCCAGGCAAGGTCGCGAGCTGCAAACCAGTCCTCAGGAGGGCACCGCGGACACTCGGCCCCTGCGCCTTCAGACCCGCCCTGGCCCCGGGGTGAGGACCGGTATGCTGGGAAGCTGGAGCAGCGCATTCACCCTGAAATTCCTCCTTTGTCGCAATCTTTTCGGCAGCACCCTGCTCTTCTCGATCACTTCAGGATCTCTGCAGAAGGGGAGATCACGTGTGCCCTCTGGCGCGTGGTCCAGGGCGGTGCCGCACATGCGCAGAACTTTCGGGCCAGCGCGCGCCACCTGCGAGCTGCCGAGTGAGATCCCTCATTGTTGCATGGAACGGGAATGTCCGCATAGTCCAGAGAGCGTCTCTCTTACACAGGTTAGTGCACAGTGGTAGGCAGATGCCTCTGAGGGGCTGGTGGTCAGCCCTGGGATTCCTAACCACCGGAAGTCGTGGCTCTGCGAAGCCTTCCTGGACCAGGTTGGTGAAGGTTCCAGGAATGAAGCAGCCGGCCATCGAGGTGGCTCTGGTGGCAGCAGCAAACTCCAGCACAGCTCCCTGGCCAGTATTCTTGGAGGAAATGACACTGACATCAGCCGGATGTTCAAGGGCAGGAGCTGCTAGCTAGCAGAAGCATCTCTCGAGTTCTGTTCAGATGTGTGACTCATATGCCATCACTGTGTACTGTCCCGTTTGGAAGCCAAGATGGGTGCCACCTTAGTGGGCTCCTGCTGCAGAGAATGTGAAGACATCTTCATTAGCAGGACATCAAGGGTTCTGCACCAGGTAAGTGACCTGGGAACCCAGAGCAACGCAGTATGGACCCCTCTCTGGGTAGCATGCAAGGACCTTTCTCAGTTTTAACATCCCATTTTTCCATCTCACATGCCCGACATCCATGCCTTCTGTTCCACACGAGGGAAACCCATTTTGGGGTATGTAGTGAGTCTAACCCGCAAAACTATAGCTAGAAGATAAGAAAGTAAGGGTGAAGACATTTACAAGACAAAAATAACAACCCGGTGTGATAGTTTTTTTCAGAGTCTTATCTGGGAAATGATAGCACATTTCAACTATTAGCAAACATTAATTCATTAGGAAGTTTGGATAGTAAAGGGCACAGAGAAACTAGGCTTTAAAGACACATTCAAAAGGAATGAGGGTTCTGTGCAGGAAGGCTGAAGGGGAACTGGATAGAAATGGGAAAGCCGGGCGCCTGGGTGGCTCAGTCGGTTAAGCGGCCGACTTCGACTCACGTCATGATTTCATGGTCTGTGAGTTCGAGCCCGCGTCGGGTTCTGTGCTGACAGGTCAGAGCCTGGACCCTGCTTCAGATTCTGTGTCTCACCCTCTCTCAGCCCTCCCCTTGCTCACTCTATGTCTCTCAAAAATAAAAAAGAAAGAAATGGTCAAGCCATGCTCCCCAAATTTTAATGTGCCGTGATCACCGAGAGATCTCTTTTTATAATGCAGGTTCAAGTTCAGCAGGTCTGGGGCAGGGCCTGAGACCCTGCATTTCTAATGACTGCTAGTCCACACACTACCTCAGCAGTGCCCTGGGAACAGGCAGTCCAGGTATCCAGGACTTCTATCCCTGTGGGTGGGGTGCAAGAGACAAGCTTTTTCAACTTAAAATTTTTGCTTGGGGTCAATGAAGTCACTGCAGACGTTCGACTTCCAAAATATCATCCAGAAGAAATGAGCTTCAGAAATGCCAGCCTCTGAACTCCCATTGCTTCCAACATTTTTAAATAACATCAAAAACAGGCCAGAATAAACATAAACAAGTCTTGAATAAACACAAGTCAGAAATTATTTAAATGATCATCAGATTATACCAGGCTTTCCCAAAATTTCTCACTTTCAAGGGATCCATGATTTTCTCCGTGTTCCCAGCCCAAAGGAAAAACCGACTATTCTGTTTACTAAGTAGTCAGGTCCCTGCTTGGTAAGGTTTTTTGTTTTTTCTGTTTGTTGCTTATTTTGGGTCCTAACAAGTTAGTAGCTCTTTGAAAACAACGATATACTTAAACTGAAGGAAAATATGTTTTTATTTCATCTTTAAATAACCACAAGTACTTACTAATTGGGATGTGTGTGTCTATAGGGCACTGCATAACTTCTCAAATTTTGGAATCAGATCGGACACTGCCACCCACATCCCCCACTCCACTTTGCTTTTCATGTTGTAATTGTTACTTATCATAGCAACTGTCAAAAACACAGCTTCACAAATACATGACACCACCGAGAAGAATGTAGTACAATCTTACTGAAGCTAGTAGTTTATGTGGTATCCAAGAAATATCGAATATTGCTACACTCCCCTCAAAAACTGAAAATTTTCTGAGGCACCCTAAGGTACTTTGGCTGAGTTTAGAAACTGCAGAATCATACCCTTTACAAAGTACTAATCATGACCAAAGGCAAAGTAAGACTTGTAAAAGAAGAAATTTTTGCAGGGAATGCCAAAAGCAATACAACAAAATTTCCCTTAGCTATTAAAGAGAAATTGGTTATACTCTGTCTTGTTAGAACAAAAGCATATTCTTCTCAAATTAACATTAGGATTCTTGAGACAAAACGCTACAGTCTTTTGAAGGAAATCACCTTCCTAATATTTTTCATCAGCAGAAAAAGACTTTGCAGATAAATATTATTATTCTTTTATTTCCTTATTTTACTCTCTATCTCTTTTATGTTTGATTTCAAATTAAACCCAAGGAACAATTTTGAACATTCAAGCTTTACAAAAAAAAAACAACCCTTGATTGATTCAAAGTTTTACTTTATGTACCTACAATTTCCCAGTAGTCCTATTTCTCAATCAGAATTTGAATAATCTTTACAACTTGTATTCCCCCAAACTCAGATTTAATGACTCAGTAGGTTCAGAAAGAGAGAGAACAGCTGCAGCTCACCCCGCGGTGCTATTCAGTAATGACAATGTTATACCACATTAGCAATTGTGACATTAATAAAAAGAAGCCCATAGGATTAACCAAAGACAGCTGACTTTCGTCAAATGTAGGTCAGGCTTTGTTTGCTCAGAAGCTGGTGATAAATTCCCAGGTAAGTGCTCTCGTGTGTCACACATATATGTCAGGAGCATAATTTCAGCCCCACTAAATGATTCACATTTTTAAGTTTCTGTAAGCCATTTTTGAATTATTGTTAAGCATTTAATTTCACTGCCAGGCCTATAGGCTCCTTAAAATTATTAACTTATGTGACATTACAGCATGTTTTTCCTTGAGGTACCACTTAAAAACACCTTGGGGAATTTCATGTTCACCTTTCAGACACTGAAGTTCTTACTAGAAGAGGCTCAGGGGTCACCCCTAATTTATAGCATAATTATGGGGAAAATGGTGTTGATGGCTAAGCTAGCCATCTATAATCACAAAGTCCTCATTGTCACAGGAAATGTCATTGTAAGCCTAATGTGAATATTGCACTCTTAATCAAGTCTCCTGGTCAGCTTTATACAAACAAGAAGTCCAGAACCACACAATCCTGAAATATATTTTAAAAACATAAATACTTTGGAAAACATTTTGGCAGTTTTTTAAAGGTTATACATACACCTCCCATACCCCTAAGGGATTTGTCTAAGAAATGCAGCCGCATGTCCACAAAAAGACCTGCATAAAAATATTCATCATGGTCCCAAACTGGAAAGGACCCAAACCAACAGGCAGACGGCTAAAGAAATGGTGGTTAACTCATATGCTGGAACACTACTCAATGATAAAAAGGAAAGAACCACAGATCTATGCAACAATCACGGACAAATCTCTAAAAGACTATGTTAAGCCATAGGAGCTAAACATAAACCAGCACGTGATGTATGACTCTATTTACATGCAATTCTAGCCCAGTCAGACCAATCTAGGGTGACAGATCACAACGGTGGCCCTGGGGTACGGAGTGGTACAGGACTGCCTGGGAGAAGCACGAGGCACTTCGGGAGTAATGAGAAGTTCCCTATCTCGATGGGGTGAGGTATTGTGCACATAGACATTTGTCAGATTCACTAAACTGCACATTTTAGATTGTACGTTAAGATGTGTATGAAATATGCCTCAATAAATGAAACCTAGGAGGGTATTCTGTAAGCTCTTTAATTGTATACTTAAACTCTATTAAGTCAGACACCTTTATTAAATATTTATGTAACTGCAAAATGTGATGAGGCCTTTTAGATATAATCAAAAAGAGATGTCACCCAAAACAGTTACTAATCTACTATTACCCAATGAAGGATAAAAAAACAGCATAGTTAATGAAATAGATAACTTCAATTTATTGACATCTTAATTCCTTCGACATGCAAATGGCATAACTGAGAGATCGCTGTTTATAAATTTAAAAAGTCAGAAAAATATCAACTGGCATAAATGCAATTAAGCACTTAAATCTAGTTTATATTAAACCCAAATATATAGAGTATAGCCAAAATAGTAAATGATAAAAACATCGTTTGAATTTCTAACACTAAGCAGAATTCAGTGGACTCTTCCAATACAAGACTTGCCCTGGCACCACTCCGATTCAGGCCCTTGTTTTTGTTTTGCTTTGTTTTTTAAGTGTGGCAGATTCCTAACTGGCTTTCTAATTTTGCCGTCATCCTCCTTTGATTCATTTAAAGCCATCATATTAATCCTTCAGCACAGCCTGCAAGAATATCTCCCACTATACATCACAATTATGTCAAGGTCAGCTCCCTAGCCCATCATTCAAAAACTGGTGGTCTGACCACAGTCTGCCTGCCATCATACCTAATCTCATGACCCTTTTTCCCTGGTCTCCCATCAGTGCACAGATCTGCACAGAGGCAGCTGGATGATGCTCCCATTCATGCCCCTGGGCCTTTGCTTAGGCCACCTGTCCATCTGAATTTTATATCCTTTTGTCCCTACCTTACCATCCATATTCATCCCAGTTTTCAAAACCCACTTTAGCTGTCACTTCCTCTTTAAGGAAGTTCTTCATTTTCCTCATTCAGAGTAACCTTTCTTCCTATAAGCACTCATCACGGTGTATGCCCTGCTCTCATCTCATAATCTTCACTGTCTATCTTATATTCTATCTTATATTGTGAAATGGTTTGGACTCCAGCTCCAGAGACAAATATACAGCTTACAAACTTAGCTCCCCAGCTCTCAGAACTTAAGCAGTTTACTTCATCTCTCTATGCTTCTGTTTATTCACCCATTAAAAAAATAAAATTAAAATAGTACCTTTCTTAGGGCACCTGGGTGGCTCAGTTGGTTAAGCGTCCAACTCTTGATTTCGGCTCAGGTCATGATCTCACTGTTGTGAGATTGAGCCCTGTGTCAGGTTCCACACTGGACATGGATTCTCTCTCTCCCTCTCCCTCCGCCCCTCTCCCGTGCTCATGTGTGCAAGATTCTCTCTCTCTCTCTCTCTCTCTCTCTCTCTCAAAAAAAAAGATACCTTTCTTATGTAATTGTTGTAAACAGAAAATTAGGTAATATACATACAGAGCTTAGTCTGACACACGTTTTAAGTGTTCAATAACATTTACCCCCAAACCTGCTTGCTATAAAAGAATAAATTCTCTAAGTGAATCAACTATATTTATTTATTTATTTTTAACTTTTTTTAATGTTTATTTATCTTTGAGAGAGCGAGCGCAAGCAGGGGAGGGGCAGAGAAGAGACGGAGACACAGAATCTGAAGCAGGCTCCAGGCTCAGAGCTGGCAGCACAGAGACCGACGCGGGGCTTGAACTCACGAATGACAAGGTCAAAACCTGAGCTGAAGTCAGACGCCTAACCGACTGAGCCACCCAGGCACCCCCAAATTAATTATATTTAAAGAACTGGAAGAACTTATAAATGGAGTATTTTGAGGACCATGGAGTTATATCAGAAGGTTGGAAGAAGATAACTTTTGCTATGATTTCCAAAATAGGGCATAAGTTAGGTTTCAGAAACTGCAGAATGCTGATGTTAATTCTAGCCAGAAACAGTCTGGTGAAAAGGAAAACAAAAACAAAAACAAAAAAGGAGAAGTAGTCCAGGTACCAAGGAGAAATGAAAACACATGTCTACACGAAGACTCCTACATGAATATTCAAAGCAGTTTCATTCATAATAGCTAAAAACTATAAACAAATGTCCACCAACAGGGAAGTGGATAAACAAAACATGTTCTATCCCTACAACAGAGTATCACTCAGCGATAAACAGGAAGACCCACCGAGAAAGCAACAGTGTGGGGAATCCCAAAATCTTTATAGCGAGTAAAAGAAGCCAAACACACAAAACAAGTACATACCGTATACTTCTATATGAAATTCTAGAAAGTGTAAGTAACTATCATGACACAAAAGCCAGTGGTTGCCTGAGGACGGAGGATGGGGAAAGGAGGTGACTGCAAAGAAGCAGGAAGAAACCTTAGAAGTTGCTGGAAATGTTCTGTGTCTCAGTTAGTTACAGTGGTGGTTTCAAGGGACCATACATAATTCTGTCAAAATTCATCAAATTGTACACTTCGGATTTATGTAAATAAATTACACCTCAAACTAATTTTTTTAAATTTTTTTAACATTTATTTATTTTTGAGAGACAGAGAGCCAGAGCATGAGCAGGGGAAGGGCAGAGAGAGAGAGGCAGACACAGAATCAGAAACAGGCTCCAGGCTCTGAGCCATCAGCACAGAGCCCGATGCAGGGCTCGAACTCACAGACCATAAGATCATGACCTGAGCTGAAGTCGGCCGCTTAACCGACTGAGCCACTTAGGCACCCCTCCATCAAACTAGTTTTTGTAAAAATAAGCAAAAAGTAAAAAGGGGTTAAGTCAATGAGACCCTGAAAGAGAAGTGGGGCTTGTTGGAACACAGTACATTTTCATTAATAAAGCGTCATACTTGTCTGGCGGTTTTTCCTTCTTCCTCATGGCTACTGGGTTGCAACATCTGGGAAATACAGCAGCTGCAAAGTGCCTGAGCCTCAGCAGGCTATCTGAAGAAATTTCTCATGATACACTGTGACGTCAAGTAGAATTTTACAGGAATGGTGCAATGGAATTGAGTGATGATTCCCGTGTCATCCTAGAAGAAGCGTCTGACCACATGGCTCTGTATCCAGTGTGTTTAACAATGGTATCAATTATTTGCCTGAACATCTAAGGGCACAACCATCAACTTCATGTTGACCGAAAATTGCTATATTAAACAAAAGACAAAAATCTAAATTATATTTACAGGCAAGAGCAGTAGTTTGGATCTAACAAAGTGTCCTTCCTTGACAAGGACAGCTATTAAATAACTGAATTGAATCTAAAATCTAGCTTTCCAGGTACAAGACCGACGTTTCATACCATACCAATAGGACATTAGAAAAAGAAACCTTAGGGGCATAATCAGTAATAAATTGAGTGTCAGTGAATAATGAAATGTAACCCTTAAGGAAGTTAACATGACCTTCAGTTGCATCAAGAAAGATATGAACTTTAATAGAAAGGAGGTGAAAATCTTGTTCTGTTCTCCACAATAGGCTTACACTAAAACAGTGCATTAGTAAGAAAGCAACAAGGGCTCTTTAGCCTGGAAAAGAGAAGACAAGACTGAAGGGGTAGGAGCAGGGGTGGAGCAAGGAGAATAGGGCAAGATATGCCAATGGTAAGGTCATACATTATAGATGCCTCCAAATCTTTGTCAGTTCTCTCCATCAAGAAGCAGAGTTGTATTTCCCAGCATTTGAATCTGGGCTGCTCTGTGGCCATTTTGGCCAAGAGATTGAAGGGAGAATGATATCATGCCGGTTCCAGGCCCAGCCTTAAAGAAGAAGCCTGGCAGCTTCCATCACCTGTCTCTGAGAACCAAGTCACCATGTAGTAAAAAATCTCAAGTAGTTTCATGTGGCATAGTCGAGGCATCCAGCCAACAGCCAGAGCCAAGCTCCCTGCCAGCCCATGTAAGTAAGCCACTTAGAAGTACATCTCTAGGGGCGCCTGGGTGGCTTAGTCTCTTAAGCGTCGGACTTCGTCTCAGGTCATGATCTCACAGTTCGTGAGCTCAAGCCCTGGTTTGTTATCCAGCAAAAGAAAGCTTGCACTTCAAATATACGAAGAGCTATCATATGCTTGGCTGCGTGGGCTAGAATTAGAACCGATATGCATAACTGATTGCAGGCTGGAACTTCAAAGATAAGACTAGGCAGAGAAATCCAGAAGAAGAGAGTGCCAGGGTTGCGGGGCTCCTGTGGCGTTAGTACCGGCCTTAAGGAAATAAACAGAGTCCAGATTAGAATGCTCCAAAATGCGTGGCTAACCCAGGCTGCATTTCAAATGGCATCGGTTCCTAAGGGTTCCATCTGAAGGGGCAGAGATGGGCATGACAGACCCTGACGGATCCCAGTTATCCTATGGATGGGGATAGACAGACTGGAAAAGACTGGAAAGTTGTTAAGATTCCAGTTAAAATTCAGAGTGGGATCCCGTTAGAGTTCCACCCCAAACCAGATGGAAACAAGGGCACAAGGGCTGGGTACTGGAGTGGGAGCTTAAATGGTACAGCTTGGACTCCCCGCCCCCCGCCCCCGCCCCACCCCCAGACCCATCAGACATCAGACAGGGCTCTTGATCCCATTCTCTGATAGGAGTGCAAATCCTAATGTGCCGTCAGGCTAGATTAAGATGAACTTAGAAACCAGCCAACTGAGGAATTCGTTTAGGAAGTGGGATGGGCAAGTAGACAGAGAGCAGCTCTTCAGTCTCCTAGCTGGGTGGGGCTCCGGCAAGAGGTTTCTGAGGGGAACTACTGAAAAGTAGGATCCAGTTTAACACAAGAAAATGTCCTCAATCAGAAAGATATATTCCGATGCTGGCGGAAGGCTGAACTGTCCCCTGCCGGCAGATCTACAGAGAAGACGCATCTATCTGATAAGAACTACGTCAAGTAACTTTTACATTCCCTTGCAACCTAAGATTTCCCGACACCAAAAATACACAAGAGGGCAAACTGCTTGCACAGAGTACATAGGTGCTCAACAAGGGGTGGGTGGACGAACAGATAGACACACGTATGGATGAATAAATGGATAAATGGAAATGGACGGATGGATAGATGCATACTGCAGTCCGACATTTTCAAATACTCAGCACCACCTTCCACAAACACACTAGCTATAGGAAGTAAACTGGATCAGGAGAGAAGAAATCAAAATGTATTTGTGCCTCAAAGAGTTTGCCAGACACTCATCTCAAGTATCCAAATATATGTTGCAGTTTTACCGTTATGAAAGCAACTTCCGAAGAAAATGAGAATTTCATATGAAAATCCCTTCTTTGGTCCGGACTGGTTCAGCCGGAGCAGGCATCACTGTGACCCTGTCTAATAGGACCGTCAGTAAATCCTGCACGCCAGTTCCCTGACAGTCAGGAACCCCCCGGCGCCAGGCAGAAGAGACACTGGAGCAACAGCGAAGCACTGGCCAGTGTCTCAAAGCTCTACTGCCTTTGCTTCCAGGTGATGGTTCATCTTTCATTTGTTTTTAAGTGACTTGCATCTATTTTCAACCACAACTCCTGCCACACCCTCCCCAGTGTGGATGCTTCTGCAAGCGTCTGACACCGAGTGTATACCGTCCCCTCAATTACAGGGGTCTCCAGGGCAAAAGTTTTATTTAAATAAATTTGCTGACATCTTCATGCACAAAGAACATCTTGCTCGCTCAGGCAGAGAACGAAGCTCTGAGTTCTACGGAGTGGTTTGTAATATTTTTTTAACCCCAGCTCAGAGTTCAGAAAGCATTTTACATCATGACCTAGTACACAGAATGCACATAAAACAACACAATAGTTACCTAGCTCTGTGCCATGCGTTCTAATATTTTCTATTCTATTTCATTTTTTTAGCTGCCAGTCAGAATCCACTAATTTGATTTTATGACACACTAATGCATGGGGACTGGGGCTCTGAAAAGCGCTACCTAAGGAATAATTATCAATTAGTATTTACAGAGTGTGGCACTGGACCAAGTGCCCCAAAACTGTGTTATCAGCATGAGAAGCAAAACTCAGATTCCCCAAAACCTATGAATAATATAACCACTTTCTAAGATGGAATTAATAAGAGTTAATACATAATGGATGAGATTAGCTAAATGTAGAAATTAATTCAAGAAAATGAAGGGCTGCAGGGATTTGAAAGTACTGAAGTCCAATCGAGGTGTCCAAGATGCACACTGTGACACCAGCCTTCCTGGACTGCAGTTCTAATATGAAAATTTGAGACCCCACAGTTTTATTCTGCCTTGTTGGTAGCAAGAACAGACTATATTGGGGTCTTTTAAGTGGGAGGTCAAAATAGAAGGACTTTTCAGTGAGACCTTCATCTAGGACCGCTGAATAAATATCCAGTCTGCTTGGCAGCTTAGGGATAAGAGGGAGGTGAGGCATCAGGCTGCCGGCTCAGTGACACCTGTCCCCTTTCTCTTCATTTGGATCCACTATACAACTTGTGATTTAAACATTCGTTTCCGGAACATGTTTTCCTAAAGTGATAAGAACACACTACCCAGCTAATATGAATTTCCCCTCTGCTTGTCAGTTATATTTTTCATTGTAAATTAATAGATCAGGATCTTGATTAATATATGTCTTATGGGTTTGGTTGTATGATCCTTTCCGCGTTGAATGAAATATCAGGGTTTTGTAAGGCAAAGAACCAGACCTAGAACAGGCCAGCCTTGTGGGAATGATAGCACTTGGGGAGAGCTTGCCTGGGTCGCCAGCCAGCCTCTCTCCAAGAAATCCCAATCTCAACTCTATCACTCTACCTATACCAAGTTGTGCAGAGGTTGATAAATGACAAACCAAATAATAATGTATTGGTTTTGTAGAAGCAAGTATTGATTCTAGCCAGCTACTGCAAAGAAATATTGAGACCCTGTCAGATTTGCTTTCCCATACGAGCGCTGTGTGTGGTCCAAACTCCCACAGACTAATGTTAATATTTTTAAGAGAAGACTAAACAATTTGTGTCACAGGGTCTGATGGCCCATATCACGCCTTAATATTTAAAACCAGCTGCTGGGCCTGACTTTTCTATGCTCCTCAGTGTCATTCATTCACTCCACACACGTTTCTTGAGTGCCCAGGTTTAGAGTTCGCAAAAGAAATAAGGAAGGGGCCCACCTTCAGGGAAGTCAAAGGCTGGAACAGAAGGAGAATTATAAATCAGTGAAGATAAAGAGACAGACCAACGGAGAATCTAGGAAGAGAGAACAGGCACAGGAGTTCGGACTGGCTTGATGATAACGGTGCCCATGAGTTTAAAGAGGACGTTTTAGGGGCGCCTGGGTGGCTCAGTCAGTTAAGGGTCTGACTCTTGATTTCGGCTCAGGTCATGATCTCGTGGTTCGTGAAATCCAGCCCCACATCAGGCTCCGTGCTGACAGTGCAGAGCCTGCTTGGGATTCTCTCTCTCCTTCTCCCTTTGCCCCTCCCCAGTGCTTGCTCTCTCTCTCTTTCTCTCTATCTCTCCCTTTCTGTCTCACACACACACAATATAAAAAAACATTTAAAAAAGAGGACATTTTTAGGGGCGCCTGGGTGGCTCAGCTGGTTAAGTGACTGACATTGGCTCAGGTTATGATCTCGGGATTCGTGGGTTGGAGCTCTGCCTTGGGCTCTGTGCTGACAGCTCAGAGCCTGGAGCCTGCTTCGGATTCTGTGTTTCCCTCTCTCTCTGCCCCTCCCCTACTCGTGCTTTGTTTCCCTCTATCTCTCAAAAAATGAATAAAAACATTTTAAAAATTTAAAAAGAAAGGGACATTTTTGTTGTTGCAATTTGCTTTATTTGTTTTTTGAAAGAGAGAGAGAGAGAGAGAGAGAGAGAGAGTGTGTGTGTGTGTGTGTGTGTGTGTGTGTGTGCAAGTGCGTGCATCTGGCACATGGGGGAGGGACAAAGGCAGAGGGGTAGAGAGAGAGTTTTAAGCAGGTTGCACGCTCAGCACAGAGCCAGTCGAGGGGGTCAATCCCAGGACCCTGGGATCATGACGTGAGCCAAAATCAAGAGTCAGATGCTCAACTAATTGAGCCACCCAGGTGCCCCACAGATTTGCTTTATTTTTAAGGTGAAGCATATCACGATCAGACTTTCACTTTTTAAATGACTCTGGCAGAAATGTAGCATGCACTGGAACAGGTGGCAATTGTAGACGCAAAGGCCAATAAGCTTACTTAATATCTCCCACACTAGATTTGTTAGGGGTTATTTAGAAACTAACCCATACACACAAGACTGTTACACTAGTTTGCTTACAAAAATGGAATTAAACCTAATGTGAACTCTTGCCACAAGAAATACAAATAGTTTGACGATGATCTGTATTGTTCTGCTTTTTTGAAAGCCGTCCAAAATGATAGGAGAATCTTTTTAGTAGGAAAGCACTACCACCTTTAGCTGATTTTTCAAACACATTATTTGTCTCTTTTTATATAATCTTAAAATGTGTGATTATATGAAAGGACACCCACTAGAAGTGGCAATGCTTAGCAACTTTCTTTCTTTCCTTCTTTCTTTCTTTTTTTTTTGAAAAAGAGAGAGTGTGTGAACAGGGGATGGGCAGAGAGAGAGGGGGACAGAAGATCCGAAGAAGGCTCCAGGCTCCAAGGTGACAGCAAAAAGCCTGACATGGGACTTGAACCCACGGACCGCGAGATTATGACCTGAGCCAAAGTCAGACACTTAACCAACTGAGTCACTCAGGCGCCCCATGCCTGGCAACTTTCTGCTGTTTCCTAATTATCATACATAGAAGGTCCAGTCTCTACAGATGTCCAATCCCCTCTTCTGGATGGGTGAGATTTTAGAGTGCCAAGAGCCCAGCTAGCAGGGGTGGCGGACACCAGGTGCCCAGGTCCAGCATCAGGTATCAGCAACACGCAATGGAGATGTTAGGAAGGGCTCTGTATAGAACTGGGATGGCTGTTGAGCCCAAAACACATGCCAGAGAGGAAGGGGCTAGGTGTGCAGGCAATAGGATGGAGGCATACAAGATGGTTCAAAGCCAACATGGTGAGGAAAGATCCAGAATGAGTCCTGCACCAACCAGTGAACAGTGGCAGTGACTCTTTCTCCCAGTTTTTTTGAGATATAGTTAATAATACATCCCTCTATAAGCTTAAGGTATACAGCATAATGATTTCACTAACACATGTTGTACAATGACTACCACAATAAGTCAGTCTCCATCATTTCATGTAGATGCAATAAAAAGAGAAAGCAAAAATGGAAAAAAAAGTCATTGTGATGAGAACACTTAGGATTTACTGTCTTAACAACATATATGTATATGGATATATAAAATACAACGTTAACTATAGTCATCACTCTATATACCGCCTCCCTAGTACTTACCCTATAACTGGGTTTTTGTACCTTATGACCACCTTTCAGTAGTGACTACTTTATGGGATGCAGTGGTTAGAGCCATATCCAGGGAGGGGAGTGCATTGAGATTATTTTCTCCCCCCTTAGTTAAAAAGGATTAGGGCTTCTGGCAAATGCAGGTACTGAACATTACTTTAATAAACGCTTATGTGATATCTGAAATAAGCATAGCCAAGCAAATTGATTTCTAAAATAAAGTTTGAGAGGAACTGCAGGCAAGGAAAAATCATTTTTTTCCTAAAATAAGTTTGAGAGTTTCTTATAATTGTTCAAGGGTCATTAATTCACTTAAAAATAAACTGAGTAAAATAAAGTTGATTTTGTTATGATGTCAGACATGGTCAAATTGACAATTTTTTCTTAAGCTAGCATCTATTTGTTTACGTGTTTGTGTTTGCCATATTACAAAAGCAACAAGATGTTCAGGGGGGCAGTTACAAACTGTTGACACACCGTCTTCCTGAACTACAGTTAAGAAGCAGCATTGCCACTGGGGCGCCCGGGTGGCTCAGTCCATTGAGCGTCCGACTTTGGCTCAGGTCATGATCTCACAGTTAGTGAGTTTGAACCCTGCATCAGGCTCTGTGCTGACCGTTTAGAGTCCGGAGCCTGCTTTGGATTCTGTGTCTCCTTCTCTCTCTCTGCCGTCCCCGCTCGTGCTCTGTCTCTCTCTCTCTCAAAAATAAAAAAATAAAAAATAAAAGCAGCACTGCCACATTTAAAATACATTTAAATAAAACTATATTTACAGGGCACTGGGGTGGCTCAGTTGGTTAAGCGCTCAGCTCTTGATACGGGCTCAGGTCATGATCTCACAGTTAGTGAGTTCAAGCGACCCATTGAGTTCTACACTGACAGTGCAGAGCCTGCTTGAGATTCTGACTCCCTCTCTCTGACCGTCCCCCACTTTCTATCTCTCTCTCAAAATAAACAAAAATACACTTTAAAAATATTTATATTTAAAAATACATTTATATAAAATATATTTTAAACGTATTTTAAAATAATAAGGAGGCAGCCGCCTAATGTAATGCTTTCATGGACACTACGTGTAACTTCATGAAGCATTCCCTTTCCACTTGCACATGCAGAACGAAAATCATATACTGGCGAAGATCAAAGTTGGAGGATTTCATTTATGTACGTAAAAAGCCAGAAAAATCAATGTAAACAAAAGACCTCTCTAGACATTCCTGATTACTACTTTACATGAGAGTAAATTCAGGAAATACAAGTTATTTCATTGCTATCCAGGAGTTTTAAATGAAAATGACTCGGCTGGGCACCTGGGTGGCTCAGTCGGTTAAGCACCTCAGCCCAGGTTATGATCTGGCGGCTCACAGGTTCGAGCCCCACGTCGAGCTCCGTGCGAAAATGATTCGACTAAAAGGTATCATAAGCTGCATTTCAGTTGCATGTTTCTCCTTCCATGCTATATTTCCCTACTATTCCATGTGTATGTCACCACATGCCCAACCAGCAACTAAGCATGTGCTTTTAGCATGACAGCAGTACAGCCTGCTTAGGTTTCTACGATTGACCGGCAGCACTGCTCTCTCCAATTTCACTCACAGAGGTGACTTAAAGTGCTCTACAAATTCAAAATAGTGATGAAAAGAAATGGATGAGCTTTTGAAAACACAGATATAATAAGGTAGTTAATTGTACTGTGCATGTTCTCATATAAGAGGCTCTTTGAAAATCTATAAAATTATATTTCAGTCAAGATTTCATTGATGTTTTAATATAAAAACACCTCCTATTTTTAGTTCATCAAAAGAATATAGAGAGACATTGAGATTTCATTTTTAAGTGCTGATGCTATTATAATATTACGATGATTATTTTTACCTGTGTGACTTACATAAGAAAGAAACACTTACAAATACTTCCCCTACTCCCAGGCTTTTAAAAGCTGCTTGAGGGGCGCCTGGGTGGCTCAGTCGTTTAAGGGTCCGACTTCTGCTCAGGTCACGATCTCATGGTCCGTGAGTTCGAGCCCCGCATCGGACTCTGTGCTGACAGCTCAGAGCCTGGAGCCTGCCTCAGATTCTGTGTCTCCTCCTCTCTCTGCCCGTCCCCTGCTCATGCTCTGTCTCTGTCTCTCAATAATAAATAAACATTAAAATTTAAAAAAAAATAAAATAAAAGCTGCTTGAGGGGTGCCTGGGTGCCTGAAGTCAGTTAAGCATCTGACTTCAGCTGAGGTCATGATCTCATAGTCCGTGAATTTGAGCTCCACATTGGACTCTATTCTGACAGCCCAAAACCTGGAGCCTGCTTTGGATTCTGGGTCTCCTCTCTCTCTAGCCACCTCTCCCCCCCACCCCCCGCTCATGCTCTGTCTCTGTCTCTCTCTCAAAAATAAATAATAAACATTTAAAAATTTAAAAATAAATAAAAACTGCTTGAGATCACTATAACCAGGTTAGTGAGGTCAGCGTCAATTAATAATTATCACAAGGTTGAGGAGCAAATGCATGTTCTTTAGATACATGAAAGAACTTTAAATGGAAGATCTGTTCTCTAGTACAAAAAAAATGTAGCAAATGTGGTTGTCTATAAGAAACGTTGATAGTGTAAAAGCTTCAAGTCACCCGTCCTTGTAGCTTTTAAAAGAAAAACTCTGAAGATTACAGGGAGCATTTGCCATTCTTAGTAAACCTATTTTGGACAGAAACTTAGCCTCAAGATGACAAGATAAAGAATAGTCATAAAATTAACTTAAATATTATGATAAATGATACATAAATATTGTCTACCCTTTCTTTTCCTTTCTCAATAAAGGGCAATGACTCAAATCAGTGCTTTGCATTTTCTAAAGTCCTTGTGTTAATGGTTTCTTTACTTAAAAGTTTTATTAAATGACATTGAAATTATTTCAACCCTAATTTTAAACTAAGCAGAATGAAAGAATCTAGGACTTATAATAATTTATTTCTGCATTAGCAAAGATTTTTTTTCTTTAGCCATGAAAATTCAGTTGAAAAGAGCATAGTAAAACAGCCATTCTTATCTATTTTTTGATGAGTGAATACATTTGTATAACCTCTTGAAAAGGCAATTTGAATATATCAAGAGCCTTATAGTAGTTATCCTTGGTACATTAAAAATTACCTCAAAAACAACAGATAGTTTTATCTCACAGATTCTGTGGGTTAGGAATTCAAGAGTACCTCATCTTGGTAACTCCCATTCGGTCTTTCGAGAGGTTGGAGTCAATCTGTTGGCTACGGCTACATTCATGGAAAGGCTTGTCTGGGGCTATTGGGTTTGCTTCCAAAATGGCTTCTTGCCCGCTATGGGATGGAGGGGCTGGAGCAGCCTGGCAGCCGACGTCCCCACATGGACCTCTCTGCAAAGTTGCTTGACCATCCTTACAACATGTTGGTTGGCTTCCCCAAGGCAAGTGTCCCAAGACAAAGCAAGGAAGAAGTAAGTCACTGGCCTGTTACAGCTTAGTCTCCAAAGTCACACCCATCACTTCTGCCGTCGTCTATTCATTAGACGTGAATGAATAGTCACTAAGCTCATCTCATAGTCAAGAGGAGAGGAATTAAGAGCCATCTCTTGAAGAAAGGAGTAAACAAAGAAATTTTAGGCATGCTTTAAAACCACAACAAGCTCTTAATATATTTTGAGAAAGTTCTCCAAATCTCTCTCTCTCTCTCTCTCTCTCTCACACACACACACACACACACGTGCACACTTTTATGCTATTGTTCATTGCAGTGGTATTTACAAAACAGAATTATAAAAACCTTCAATATCCAATGGTTGGAAAAATGTTGAGAAAACCAGGATAGGTGGATGTTATGGAGAAACTTCAAATAATTTTTTCCAAGAATATTCAATAGTATAGGCAAGGGCTTCTGTTATAACCTTATGTGGGGATAGCATTATATGAAAAATATAAATGGAAAACTACTTAAAAGAAATAAATCAAAATGTTAAAACCAGTTGCCTTTGGTTGTTCGAGTTGAATGCTAGTATTCTCCTCTCCCTATTTTTCAATATTTTCACAGAATGAAGCTTCCAGTTTCCCGTCTTCCCAGCATATGATATACTTACGCCCAGTCTGTGTGCAATGCTCTTTCAAAACATACAAGTATGTTTAGTAAACAATTTCCTAACTTTTAACAGAAGAATTTCTTTAGTCCTTTTAAAATTGTCAAATAAGTGATTTTTTTTTCATTATAAAACCCCAGTGTGAAAGACACAGCAAAATAGACATTCCTGTTCATTGCTGATAATGGAGAGAATGTTTACATCCCCCTCCACAAGGGATCTTTTTAGGTTCAGAGTGGGGCTGGGAGGAGACAGGACATATAACATGAAGGGCGTTTAGAGGCCAGGCCTCAGTACAAGCAAGGTGGACAGCTGACCCCAGACAGTATTCTTGGACCCACAGGCTGGGGGCAGACATTGTGCCAACATAGTTCATATGAACTCACATTGTAACTTATATATAACCTCTCTTAGCCACTCAGCAGAGGATTTTCCACAAAACAGATCTGCAAGGGGGCTCTCTTATGAATGGGATCCAAGGGTCTGACCGCTCCACATCCGCCCACCCCATTTCATCCACGTTCCTATTATAGACAATTGTAACAGATACTGTCAGCACTCCACCCAGATCCCCCTGAATCATCCTTACCACTCTGAGCGTCCACCTGCCAGCCTCTGGGTGCCTGCAACTTTCTTCAATGAGCTCTGGCTGCAAATACACACAGCTGAAAATGCTTAAGAGTTCATATCTGATTTACTTGTACCAAACTTGTGCCCCCCCACACACACACATACACACACGCATACACACATACACACAAAGAGCAGTGCTTAGCCAATGGCTGATGGAAGTAAGAATATGAATACCCATCTCCATTGTCTCAAACCAAGACAACCTTGAGGTGTAATTTATACCCAGAGCTTCCCAGGAGATTAGTCTGAGACTGGAACGTGGCCCAAAAATATTACTGTCTTGGTGTCTCTCCTTCTCCCACACTCTTTCCAATTCTCCTGAGAGCTCTTTCTTAATAAAGGCTTTGTATAAATTCCTCTTTTCGGGGTCAGCTTGTGCAGAATTGATGAAAAGCCCAAAGGCAAGATGGAATTGAAGTGCCTGTAGACCAGGGATGTTAAGGTCCTTCAATGAAAAGAACATCCAACACGACAATGAATTGCCTTGCCCCAAGTGGCCATAGCATCCTGACCAAGAAAGAGAGTGTCAGGGGAGAGGGAGAGGGAGAGCATAGTAGGGAGAGAGAGAGAGAGAGAGAGAGAGAGAATTCAGTTCAGACCAAATCCAGAAAAAGTCCAAGGTTTAGATTTGGTTCAGGAGGAGGAGTTAATTGATGACATTGAAAAGGAGTAGCCAGAGGGAGGTAGGGAGAAAACCAGGGGAGTGGGAAAACAAGAAAGCTAAGCATTCCAAAAAGGAAGGGGTGTCAGCAGAGTCAGATGCCACTGGAGTCACACAAGGCAAAAATGGAGAAGGGGCCACTCACTTTTCTCCATGGAAGTCACAGGTGCCCCTGACAAGTGCGACGTCTAGGGGGAGCTGTGAGGGTGGGGTCTGAGTAAGGAATGAGTGCCGTAAAGGAAGAGGAGAAACTTGGAGTGTTGGGCCATGAATAAGTGTGGAATGATGGGAGAGTGGTTTGAAAGGAATCTGGGGCAAGGGAAAGTTTTGTAAGAACATGTTGATATAGTGACAGGAAAGATTCAGTAAAGAAGACACAACAGATGGTACATGAGAGACAGGAAAAAACAGAAAGAACAGAGCATGAACGACAAGGGATGAGATAGAGATCTTCCAAAATGTATTTACCCTTCCCCACGGGCCCCAGTTCTTAAAACCGTAATTCTTGTTTTCCTGCACAGCAGCCCACCTCTGACCCCTTCCCAGGAGAAAGGAAATGCATTAATTTTTCACAATGACTCATCCTCCTCAAACAACAGATTGAAAGACTTCCTGCTAAAGCTCACACAAAAACCATAATAAACCTCCTCTCATCTATTTGGTCCTCACTCTGTACGCTGTCTTGAATAACAGTCAGGGCAGGTAAGAGACTTCGATTTTTGAAAGACAACTACCCTCCTCCACGATCTCCACTGGACTTCTGTGACCTGTGTGGAAGTACACTGCTCAAATCTTTCAAGAGAGACCTGGCTGCAAGGAAAGTCATTGGTTGACCACCTTAACGTGCTACATCTTCGAGATCTGTCCTAGCATTCACAGTGAGGCCATGCTTTTCCCGGGCTGTGCCCAGCCAATATGGAATGCCACAGGGCAGTTAGAGCCACTGCTTCCCCACCAACAAAGTCCTTTAACTGGCAATCTTTGCTCTGAAGCTCCCCACCAGCCTGCTCTAGGTTTTCTCAGAGTTGCATTTTAATCTCAGGTTCTTCCTCCAGATTCCCCTTCCTCCACCCTCTCCTTCTACAGGTGTCACACCTGCCACATGGTCTGAAGATCCTAACTGCTCTTGTGACCTCTGCCTTTTATCTTTCACAGGTATTTCCTATAGCAAACTTCTTGCATTTCTAATTCCATTTTGGTGTCTGCTTCCTGCAGGACCCAAATCGACACAAATTCCTCTTCCTTTGGATTAGGAAGCAAGATTAGGACTGTGTCGGGCACCTGGGTGACTCCATCGGTTGAGCTTCCGACTTCAGCCCAGGCCATGATCTCGTAGTTTGTGAGTTCGAGCCCCACATGGGGCTTGCTGGTCTCGGCACATAGCCTGCTTTGGATCTTTTGCCCCCCCTCTCTCTGTCTCTCCCCTGCTTACACTTTCTCTCTCAAAAATAAATAAAACATTCAAAAAAATTTTTTAAAGATTACGATTGTGTTAGCCCACCATTTTGATGATTTTACATATATGCATTTCAACCAAAGACTTGGCATCCATAGAAATAGTAAATCAAATTTTTGTACTTTCAAGACATGAATGATTAATAAATTGTGGTTATTATTGATAGCTATGCTAGTGTTATAAACTATTATTGTAACCTACAAAGGATCTGGCACCATCTCATATTTGTCTGTTCCCCATTGAGTAAGCATAGTTCAATAGATTGTTATTCTTGTTTGCTCTTTTCCAACAAAGAAATCATAGTGTACAGTTGCCAAATGAATAGACTGGAATAATGTCACGATACAAAGAGAGAAGAGAATGCCACCCAGGCATTCTATACCCATAGGGTTCTTGGTTACGAGCAAAAACTAACTTAATCAACAGGCAATTTATCAACATGGTATAGGGTAGTGGAAAGGAGACTGACAGGGTGCCAGAGGCCAGGGCACCAGGTTTAGGAATGGATTGAAAGAAGCAAGGGAGCTCTGAGGGCCAAGATGCTGGGAACGATACTCAGCAATCATGTCATGGTGGAAAATCCTGGACAACATTTTCACCATTGCTGCAACAAGTCACCTGCAACCATCTCTGATACCTGTGTGTCCAACTGTTTGGGCTCAAGTCAAACAGCTGCCATATGGCTGTACCAGGGAAAGGGAGAGAACAGATCCAGGAAGTTCACTTTGATGATGGAGCACAGGGGATTGATGGGGGGACAGGCACTATTTCTCCCAGGGCCATGAACAAAGGGGAGAAGACATTAAGATGGCATCGTGAAGGTGCTAACTGCTGGGAAGATGAAAAGCAAAAAGACAAAGTTCCACCACTCATGCCTAGATTCCAAATCAGTCCTTTTCCATCATCCGAAAGCATGGGAAGTTTTTTCAAAGAAAATCTTAGAGTAGTGATTCTCATCTTCGGCTGATGGAAGAATCATCTGGGGAGCTTTTATGAATCCTAATGCTTGGGTTGAAACCCAAACCGATTAAATAAGAATTTTGGGGGTGGGACCCAGGCATCAGTACCTTGAAAAGCTCCCCAGAGCTCACATGCAGCCAAGGTTGAGAACAGCAGTATTACTAGAAAGCCCAATACACAAAACAGACAAAGCAGCCCTGCTCCTGTTGGGCAGGGAGATTGGCGATGCTCCCCTCCTGCTGGTCCCTGAGGCACCTCTGGGGAAACCTTTTATACTAGCACTTAAGATGGGTTGTAATTGTACATTGTCGACTCCCTTATTTTCCCACGCCCAAATCCACTCTGTCAGTTTGGCTCAAGCTTCAAAAGATAATCAGAATCTGACCACATCCCCCCGCCGCCACTCTGGCCCAAGCCAGCATCCTCTCTGGCTTGGAGGCCGTGATAGCTTCCTAATGGGTCTCCCTGCTTCTGCCCTTGCACCCGTACCCCCAAGAGTCTGCTCTCAACAGAGCAATACGAGTGATTCACGCATAAGATAAACCAGAGTGTGGCCCTCCTCTGCCCAAAACCTGAGGTGGGTTGCATTTCGTTCAGAGTAGAGGCCAAAACCTCCGAGCCTCTATGCCAAGGGTCAGCAAATTTTTTTAGTAAATATTTCAGCCTGCGTAGGCCATATGGTCTCTGTCATAACTACTCAACTCTGGCCACGGTAGCCAGAAAGCAGCCATAGACGATGTGTAAATGAACGAGCATGGCTGTGTGCCAATAAGACTTGTACGAAAACAAGCAGAGGGGCTAGATTTGTCCACAGGCCAGTATGTGCCAACCTCTACTGTACAAATCACACACACACACACACCCCATGCCTGATATCTTCCTGTCCACCTCCTGGCTCTCTCCTTTCCAGTCACACTGGCTCCCTGAAGGGTCCGGAAAGCTCTAGGCACTCTCCTGCCTTAGGGAATAGGTATGTTCTTCCGGCCTCAAAGATTTTCCTTTGGCTACCCCTCATCTCACTCAAGGCTTCGTTCAGATCTCACCTTCTCAATAAGAGCCATTGGGACGCCTTATTTAATAGGGCACCTGCCTCCTCACCTCCACCCCCATGGCACCCTAGGTCACCCTTACTCTTTCCCTCTGTTATTTCCTTCTCTGATTTTCCTTCCATAGCACCTTTCACTCTTAAGTGTACTTTAGAATTTACTTATTCAGCCATTTAACTGTCTATCCAGAGTGTAAACTGCACAAGCATAGAGTATCTGTCAGGATTCAATCAGAACAACAGAACCACTGTGAGAAAGAGAGAATGGGACTTACTGGTAGGCAGTTGTAGGAGCAGGTGGGGCAGCTGGGCAGGCTTCTGCATCTGGTTGGAGTCTGAAGCCACCATGAGTCAATGACTCAGGAAGGAAACCTGGACCTGAATGAGAGCAGAGACAACGTGGAATTCACAAGGACAAATTCAGACAGATTGGAACATACACCTGTCACTCACTGACTCCAAATTCAGTGCTATGGGCACCTGTAGAAGCGGGCCCCGTTGCCACTGAGCAGCACCACTCTGGGCTTCAGGCCACAGAGAAATGGGAAGAGGAGACCCAGCAGGATCCAAAGGTCACGCAATAGCACACAAGGAAGGCGAGGCAGCAGGTCAACTCCAAAGTACGGGAGCTACGCAGTGCCTGGCGCTCTGCACTGACCGTCAGAGGCTAAGGGCTGCAGCTTTGCTCCCGGCGTTCAGATCTTTTGCAGATTTCTCTTATGGCCATCCTTAACCCAGAACCTTATAGAGAGAAAATTCTGGGGAATGTAGTTCCAGCTTTGATAGGCTGGCACAGTATAAAGCCACCACAGGCAGGAATAGTACTGTCTGTTTGCTTTATTGATGTATCACAGTTCCTAGAACTCCAAACAGTACCTGGCACATTGTAGGTGCTTAAAAAAATAGCTGGTGAATGAATGACTGATTTTTTGATGGATATTTGATTCATGCCAGCTCCTGTACTAGTATGTAAGTTCGGCATGTGTTTTATGTCCGCCATTGTATCGCCGGCACCTAGCACGCACATTTAGTCTCTATGCAGGTGCTCCTTACGAGAAACACTTCCCGGTAGCCAAAAATAAAGACACCTGATGGTATCTCTGCTAGAATGTTAAAAAGTACCCAACAAAGACCCTCTCTTCAAACTCCAAAGCCACCCAAGGCTTTTGCATCCTTCCCTCAGCTCCCAACCCCCGGTCAAAAATGACTCCCTCACCCACTCTTCACCACACCCACTTCAACTTCCTGTTCTTCTCTCCCTTACCTTTCTATGTAAATCTCCTGATCCCCTACACCCCACCCACCACCAAGCACCCTAACACACATCAGAAGACCACAACAAGCTGGCAGATTCAATCTCCCTTAGATTGTATATGTGTGTGAATGTACATATATGTCTCTCTATATATACTATTATATAATTTTAATTTTTATTATATATTATTTATATATTAAATTTCTTTTCTCACTCCTACTAAATGAATAAACAAACTCTTTACAGACAATAGGACTGGGAATACATGACAAATTAAGTCCTTTGGCTACTGATGTGATAGAATAAAGCCAGGTGATATTTCAAAGGTAGATGATAGACAGACAGACAGACAGACAGACAGATAGATAGAGTGACACATGCATAGATGAAAATTGTCTGCAAACTCATGGCATAATAATGTTAGAAATAGAAGAAATCAGGATTATTGAGAAAATTACACAGATGCTAATGGATACGAATTTGTTATTTAAAATGTTTTAAAAGATGATTTTGTTTCATGCCTTTGTGTTTATGTTATCTATTAAGCAATAGTAATAAAGTCAAAATTATTGACTTCACAAAGGTACTGATGATAAAGAAATAGATAATATAAAAATATTTTATTTGGTTTTGAAATGCGATATATGTGTGTGTGTAGATATATGTTTATATGTATATATATACATATATATATATATATGTTTATATTCAGAAAGAGTCTAACATTTACCCTGATAATTCACAAAGTGGATAATTTACAGGCAAAAATAATCCAGCCTTAGCCTTATTCAAACAGAGAATTAAATGTTCTCTGGATATAATAGACAATAGAGGACAAAGAACAGGGCCGTACATCTCTGGTACATTTTGAGCAGGGCAAAGAAATTCCCAGGAAATCCCAACCCACTGCCACAGCTTTTCTGAGCCAAGGTCAAAATCAGGAGGGAGGTAAATCATTCACTCTCAATACCTCCTGAAGCTTCTTGCCTAGAACAAAGATAAAGACTTTCCTTAGACATCACCCCAAAATCAGGGAACAGCCTCATATTATCTAAAAGATGATCCAATATGGGGCGCCTGGGTGGCTCAGTTGATTAAGTGTCCAACTTCAACTCAGGTCATGATCTCACGGTTCACAAGTGATGGCTTGGAGCCTGGAGCTTGCTTCGGATTCTGTCTCCCTCCCTCTCTGCCCTTTCCCTGCTCGCTCGCTCTCTCAAAAATAAATGAACATTAAAAATTTTAAGTAAAAAAGTAAAAGAGGATCCAATATGTGTGAATAATGATAAAGCTAAGGGTAAAAATCCTTCAGCTACTGAAGTTTGTGATCAACTGATTCTGGAATCAGTCATCTCCAAAATAAACTTCCCTGGGACAGACTACGCAAATGGTCCTCACTAGTTTTCCCTCGTTCTAGATTGGCTAGAATCAGACAACTTTGGTGTTGTTTATAACACAAGCCACTACCAATTGTTCGACGAAGTCCCCACAGTCTGAAGGCGGACTGTTTCTACCTGAGAAAACAGCACTGTTCCACAATGAGTGAGCTTCAGATAGAGACACCTGTAAAAGCCAACTTTGTGACTCATTAAGTAGTCATCTTAAAAGAATCATGGTTATGAATTGATTTGCAATCAATTCTCTATAAACGAAAGCCCTGACTAACTCAATTCAATGAATCATGTAAACCCAGAGAACACTGTGAAAAATTAAGAGTGAATCACACTAATACGGACAGAGGTGAGAGGACAACATATGATTGAGTCAGATTTCATGGCTAACAGAGAGAAACCGGGAAAGATCCATCATCCTCCCATTATTGACATAAGAGGACAGCTTTTATTTTTTATTTACTTATTTTTATTTTTTTTAATATTTATTTATTTTTGAGAGAGAGAGAGCGCGCGGGCAAGCAGGGGAGGGGCAGAGAGAGAGGGAGACACAGAACCAGAAGTAGGCTCCAGGCTCTGAGCTGTCAGCACAGAGCCCCACGCAGGACTGGAACCCGTGAAGTGTGAGATCATGACCTGAGCCGAACCGAAGCTGGACACTTAATGGACTTAGCTACCCAGGCACCCTTGGAGAACAGCTTTTAAATGGAAAGAGGTAGCTGTCTGCTCTGAGAGTGCTTCACACTTCCTAAATGCATGACCTAAACTATTCACTCAGGAAATCTGATGAAGCCCCTTTATGCTTATCATCATCATCATCATCTTCATCATCATCATCATCATCATCATCATCACTTGAAAATAATGAACTGGACTTCCACTTTGAAATAACAAAAAAAATATTTCTTAGGCATAAAAGAACAGAAAGTTCCATTATATACCCTTCTGAATTTTCTGCTTTACCCAGGGGAGGGAGGAAATGACTCAGCTTCCTCTAAGTACTGGCCATTCCATTTCTCCAACTTATTTTTACAGACATGGTAAAAATCCTATACTCAGTACACAGCACGTACCTACGTGTCAAGTACTTTGCACAAACGTACATAACCTATCCTGCCAAGTTTATTATCAAGTGTATTTTTTTCAAATTGTGTTACTGACAGTTTTCTTTGGTTTAGAACCATATATGCAACAATTCTTTAAATTTAATTTATGGATATCTGTGCTCAGAGCAAACCATTTTGTACAATAATTTTCCCATCACTGAGTTTCGTTTCTTTAGGTTTGCTAGAGTTCACCTTTGAGTCATTTTTTTCCGGAACTTTCTTTGGTAGCTACCGAGCTTACCTTTTCAGAAATGGAACGATACAAATGCAAGAATAAAATTCTTGTACAATTCTTGTACCAAATCTTTTCCCATATATCCTTACCATCCAAGTTCTTCTAAGTTTTAATACTATAGAGAGTATATCAGAGGGAAACAGGATTTTCTCCCCTTTGCAGGCCACCTTATTTTTCTCCCTGGATGCACTGGAAGTATTTAAATTGTTGAAAATTACCAGAATGTGTTGAGGAACAGACGATGCTGCATTAGCGATCGCTGCATACATCCGCAGGTGTCCCATAGATCAGGCGGGTTTTCCTCCATCGTATATCTGAATGTCACTCTCATCCTTTTGCTCTGACCTCCTTTTTAGACACCTCAGTCCTCTCTGTTTAGCCACTACCTTCTGATCCTCAGCTACCCATTTGTCGTTATTTTAAATGCTTTTTCCTGTTTCTCTCCGTCTTGAAGAATGGGTTCTCCATTTTCCTTTCCTTCATAGGCTCTTCTGGTTGTTCTCTACTTATTCAGCCCAGACGAAGGGAAGGCTTCCTGTGGCCTAGTGTTTCCCCCACAAACTGAAACGATGGGTTTACTTATTTCTCCTGATGGTCCTTGCAATTCTTCCATCAGATTATGATGCAGAGGGCTGGTGGATGTCAATGTCTACTTCCTATTCAGCCTCAAGCGAATGGTATGCAGTGGGAGCCAAAGGCATTCCCAGCAGAGAAATGTCTCCGCACAGCTTCTTCCCAGCATTGGTGAAGCTGGAAAGCCTCCAGCATTCTGCTTCTGGCTTGCTGTTTGCCAGGCCTCCGTGCCAGGTAACAGCTGCGCGGCTGCCCACTCCCTCCTTGGTCCTGCTCCCAGCCAGACCAGGGCACAAGCCTCCCTGCTGGATGCATTCCCTGTGGCTGCTGTGTGAAACCAGCTGCCTCCCACTGTTGCTAATGCCAGTTTTCTGGGCCGCCAGAGTGGAATAGAAACCCAGAAGTGTGTTCTAAGTGACCCCAGGACCAACGCTGCACATTTCCAGCCTGTACTCAATAGTAGAGGATGTTCTATTCAACCAAGTTCTCTTCCCTGACTGCATCTGAGTGCAGCTCCCCTTGTCCCACTCTCCTGCTCAGAATAATGACGACACCCATAAACCCTGGAGATCCTCTTTGGTACTAACGGGTGCTGAACCGAACTCCAAAACAAGATCCACCGTGTGAGTTTGAAATCCTGTATCCAGTCCATCAATGCACCACATACTATCACCTAGAAACCATAACTTGGAGCATTACTTTGCAATAGTTTTGGTTCTCCTCTTGATACGTTTGAGAACACATGACAAAGCTAGATAGTTCTCTCCTCTTTTCCTTTGCCAAAACTGTCTTCTTACTTTTCTCCTAATCCTAAACCTAATTGAGAGGTCCTAGGGCAGCAATCCACAGCCCAGGCTGCTGTGAGAGAAACACAGATGCACAGATTATTTTGCCTTGCATGCACGCGCGCGCGCACACACACACACACACACACACACACACACACACACATACACACACACACCTTTGTAATAACATTCTCACTTCAGAGTTTACAAAGTGTTTGCACATTGGCTACTCCCCTTACTCTTCGTAAGATCTATGTAAGAGAGAAAATATGAATACCTCTGTCTCACAGATCACAGGAATGTGCTCAGCAACCTTTACAGCTCTACCCCACCAAAACCTTTGCCCTGAGCATTCTCTGAGAAGTTCCCACTGCTTAAGTCTCCCAAGACTCTGGCAATCTCTCCGGTCTGCCCCCCAAACGTGTTTGCTCAGTCTTCCAGGGTCTCTGTTGCTGATCCTTCCCTTTGGGTCACTGGACTAGGGGTGGGCATTTCAACATCCCTTTGCTCCCTGCCCTGCCCTCCCATAGCCCGCAGCTCTGGTTCTGCTCACACTTTGTTCCATGCCCTCAGCTGTGAGCAAGTCCTGCTCATTCCCACACCAAGGCTGGAAACTCAGCCTGGACTGAGCCCTGGTCTCCTCAGTTACCTAGCGAAAGACAAATAGAGATGTGTAAATTGGGCCCCCGAGGAGGCAGAATACACAGTGAATACATCATCTGCCAGGCGAGGCAGCCCAAGCTAGAAATGCAATCAAGTCATCTAGAGAAGTATGACCCCGGACAAGTGTCTTAACCTTTTAAAGTCTCTATTTCCAAACTACTAAAAAGATATGATGATAATACATCTTCCTCCCAAAGACTTTTTGGCAAATATCAAATGAGATGGGTATAAGTGCCAAACATAATGTGTGGGCCCTGGGAAACTGTCATAAATATTAACTGTCATTATTACTATTATTATTAATAAGGTTAAAGAATGAGTAATGGCAGAGCTAGAAATCGAATCCTTCTCTATCTCTTCATTTCATTTTTAATAGCACATAATCATAGAAAATTAGTACATGATGGTAGACAGAAATGGTCACTTAATTGCTTTTGACTAAATGTGGAGAGGCTTGATTACTTTAAGAGCTTGCTAGAGGTCAGAAAAATATTACTTGCCCTAGATAAATATTACTTAGCAGTTTCTACTATTTTATTAGACTTCTCTGACAGGGAGCTCTAAAGGAAACATCACTACTGGCAGGTGAGTTGAAACACGTTTCCTTGGTCCTTGCTGTTGTAAATAAATGTATGTCATTAAATCCAATGGCTTTCCCTGTGGACTCATGATAGTTCACCGCTCAAGGATTCTGGGTGGAAATACTCTCTCCTAAGGGCAAGGTCTGGAATTACTCCACATAGGTATCTGTGCAATTAACACATATAATTTTGCAGTAGCTTCCTTGGAAGCTGAACATGACCTAAGGAGGCAGTAGTGTTTTTGATAGTCCTAGACATAAGGGCTACTTCATAATCTTTCCTAAAGTAATGACATCCATTAGAGTCCATGGTCCAGAGATAGGCTTTCAAAGCAACCACAATTCATATGTCAAGGTCCGTCAGGTAATAAATTATGTGTGTTCCAGTGGAACCATATTAGCACTTCCAGTTTTTCTCAACAGCGGGTCTATAGTAGGTTTTTAATTTTATTTGATGGACAAATTGGCCAAAGGGTTTATTGTGAGCCTCGATCTTAATGGATTTTGACAGATTATCTTTTGATGGTTTGCAGCAAATCCCACTACAGGAGAGGCGATGCGTTCTTGTTCAGATGGTACACTGATCTCACATTTTGCAAGCTTTTAAGGCATGCTTCCAAATTTCCTGGCAAGGAGAAAGACTCTGGGACAGCTAGAGGTCTAAATGGATCCAGATAATCTCTCCATATAAAACGCTTCGTTCTGGTTCCTCAGGGTTTACCAGTACAGTGGTTTGTACTCTGTTGTCCCAAGGTTCAACTGGGCATGATTTTATTCTGCCAATGACCCCAAAAAGATATAAAATCCATGGCAAATTGAACATCAGGCAAGCAAACCTAATCTAGATGAGAGAATAACTACTCTGGGCCAGGGATGGTGATAAACATTTCACATTCATGAGCTCATTTGATTCTCATTTCAACACTCTCATGTGGGTGCTATTATTAAGCCCATTTAAAGATGAGGAAACAGGGGCGCCTGGGTGGCTCAGTTGGTTGGGCATCCGACTTTGGCTCAGGTCATGATCTCGTGGTCCATACGTTCCAGTGCTATGTTGGGCTCTGTGCTGACAGCCTGGAGCCTGCTCAGATTCTGTCTTCCTCTCTCTCTGCCCCTCCCCCCACTCTCTTTCCCCTGTGTGCATGCTCTCTCTCTCTCTCTCTCTCTCTCTCTCTCTCTCTCTAAAAATAAATAAAACATTAAAAAAATTCGAAGATGAGGAAACTAAAGCTCAAAAGGATTAAGTCATTTGCTCAAGACCAAACTGCAAGTGGAGTGCCTGGGTGGCTCAGTCGGTTAAGTGTCTGACTTCGGCTCAGGTCATGATCTCATGGTTCATGGGTTTGAAGCCCATATTGGGCTCTACACTGATGGCTCAGAGCCTGGAGCCTGTGTCAGATTCTGTGTCTCCTCTCTCTCTGCCCCTCCCCTGCTCACACTCTGTCTCTCTCAAAAATAAATAAACATTAAAAAAATTTTTAAAAAGACCAAACTGCAAGCAAGATGAGGTGGAAGACTTAGCCAGAGGGCCTGATTCTAGAATCCAAGCTGTTTGCTAACCAGGGCCCAGCCAGACTTGCCCTTTTTTGCTGATTCTAGAACATGCAAAAAAAAAAAAAAAAATCCCACACTAGAGTCTTTGCCAACTTAGTGCCTCATCTGTGAGCACTCTTCTCACTGATGGCTTCTTGTTGTCACTCACAGCTCAGCGTAAATGCTCCCTACTTGGAGAGGGCTTCTCTGTCACATTGGATACTCAGTCGTCTCAAGCAAGGAATAGCAAAGTTAAGGTAGTTACCCATCATCACCCATCCATCACTGGCTGAGGGGCTCTTCCGACCTGCTCTGTGCATAGACAGAAGCTGTGACCTACACACAGAAATGATGAGTGCTGAAGAGTAGCCTTTCAAGATAGGATGGCTTAGAGGTTCACTAATATCCTCCAGAACCAGATAAGTTCCCTTCTCTATATTCAGCTATCCTGAGTGTCAGATTTCCTCTCAGGAGTATTTTCTTCACGGCCTATGGCCACCTGCCAAGAACAACTGTCTGCTTACCTCCTCATTCACATCTAGTAAGAGAAACAGACCATACTTTCCCATTAAGAGTAGAAAACTTCCCAGACAGTTCCAGAAAATTCTCCTGCACATCTCACTGCCTCAAACTCAACCATGTGTCCATTCCTGAGCAGATCTCTAGTGACAGGAAAATACTATGTGCTGAGGGACTTAGGCCCAGATTCTTAGACCAATCACTGGTAAGGGGATGGTGTTACTGTGACTGGATGATATTAATCAAGGCCAACCACTGAAGCTGGTCTACTCAGACTTCCCTGAGATAACATGGACACTTGAGAAGTGGTTTGTTTAGGAAGGAACGAGGAGAAAATGGATGCCAATAGACTATCAAGTATCAACTGCAGTTAACAACCTTGGGGCTATTTTAAGAGTTTCACAAGTCTTTGGCATTCTTATTTGTGTAGGCAAACAACTACATCTTCTAAGTATCTCCCAACCCGCCCCAGTCAAATCACATGTCCTGGTCTTATGTATGTCATAGCACTTATCACCATCTAATATATACTTGCTTGATTGTTTATTTACTTAGTCTGTTCTCTCCACCACGAAACAAGCTCAGGAGAATAAGGATCATGTCTGTCTCATATACTGCTATGGCCCTCACCCATAAAGTAATGCCTGGAGCACAGGAGATGCCAAATAATAAATAATAAATGCTTGCTATATGAATGCATGAACTAATAAATACATGAATGAATAAATAATGGCTCTTACTACACAAAGCAGGGCAGTGGGAGAGAAGTATTCTGAGGCTACTGATGGGGAGGCCCTTAATCCATGGCAGTAGTAGGAGGGAGTGAGAAACTGGGACAGGGCCAAGGGAATAGAACTCCTGCTGCCTAGGTCTGCTGGGTCCCAGGCTGGGGTTTGGGTAAGGTACAACCAGTCTGTCTCAGCTCTGTAGACTTTCGCTGGTGGATAGCAGCCAGAACTAGGAGGAGGCAAGGTGAATCTCCCCCTTGCTTAGAAGAGGAGGTAGCTATTTTGAGAGATGGAACAGCCATGGCAGAGGAACAATCCTAGGCCAGCAGGAAGCCATGTCCTAAAGTGGCACACAGAAGCCTTACGTGCATACCAAAAGCCCAGCAGTGTGTGTTCTCAGATCACTTTGCCTCCTAGATTAAAGATCATCTAGACCTAGAAGCTATGCCACAGAAATGCAAACAAACAAGACAGGCCTCACTGGCCTGGAAAAATTGACCACTGTGGACATACGGAAGATCTAACAGATTAATTACACCCAGCATACTAACGGTTTTGGACATAGCAGTCACTCTGGACAGAACAATCATGTCCAAAATATGGATCCACTGAGATTTGTGAGCCGGTGGATGCCCTGGCCACTCTGCGCTTACTGGTGCCTTGGACAACAGCGGCAGCCTCCAAATTTCTATCAGAGTTGGGAACCGGGTTACAAGCAAGGGCTAGAGGAACTGTCATGAAACGGAGGAGGCGCACCATTGTTACATAGATGATACATAATTTGAGGTGCCAGATCTGCCGCTATTACACTGACCATTCTAGAATTCTGACTCCTCTACACTCATGTCAAGTTTTAGTCAATGCATACTTCCTGCTCACTTTTATTGCTCTGGATACAATGCCTGACTTGTGTGAACTCTATTCCCCAAAACAATGAGCCATCGCTGGTTCCTTGCACTCTACTGTAGCCCCAGCATTTTCTGGGACATTGCTTTCTAGATTTAGATGTAAAAGTGTTGGTGTAACAGGGAGAGGAGGAACAGAGAACTCTCTGCCTCAGAAAACAGTAACCACAGAATGCTGGTTAGGACGGTGCTTGCACTCAAGGAGACACATGAGTGGCTGGTATGGAGCTTCTCTTCTTGGCTTTCTGGGCATGTGCAGTCCATTTCTGTTGGCACAGCTCAGATGGACCATCTATTGCATTTTTTAAACTAATCCATTATCTTTGTAGTTTGCTGAAATTTCTCCAAGATTATGGCAACAGGTTGAATTATGGCCTCAGCTTTTAATACTAAATTTCCCTTTGCTTCAGAGGGATGATAGAGGGCCACCAGCCCAGGCTATGTGGAAATCTCTTAGCCTTCCCAAATGGAGCTTTCCGATGCAAGCACATGCATTTTAAAATGTTTGCATCTTTCTGTGTCTCCCACTCCCTCTGACCCCTCTCCCACTCACGGTCTGTCTCTCTCTGTCTCTCTCTCAAAAATAAATAAACATCTCAAAAAATCTTTTTAAATAAAACGTTTTCAGAGGTACACTCTCAATATCAATCTTCAAAGAAATGGTCCTTGAACTTTTCCTTTTAATATGCCCTGTATTAGGGTGTCTTTCTTCTGAGCCTCAGTTTTGGATTTTTGTTTGTTTTGATTTGTTTCATTTTGTTTCTTTTGTTTTGAGAGAGAGAAATGTGGGGGGAGAGGCAGAGAGAGAGGAAGAGAGAGAATCCCAAGCAAGCTACACACTCAGCGTGGAGCTTGGCAAGGGGCTCAATCTCACAACTGTGACATTATGACCTGAACCGAAATCAAGAGTTGGACGTTCAACCAACTAAGGTCCCCTGAGCCTCATTTTTTATTGTTAATTGAGGTATAACTTAAATACCATAATTCTACTCGGCTTAACAGCTGGGTTCAGTAAATTTTATCAGATGTATAACCACCACCTAGATATAGAACACTTCCATCACCAAAAAATATTCTTTTACGTCCCCTCTGATACCATTCACTCCTTCAAAGGTAGCCATTACTTTAACTTCTAGCACCAAAAATGAAGTTTGATTCAAATGCATTTCTTATAGTTTTTTAGGGGCAAGTTGCCTCAGACTTCAGGGCACTGCACTTTTGTCTCCCCACCCCCTTGCTTCCTGTCATAAAAAGTGAAAAGAGAAGGATCAATGGTGACAAAAGGGAGGTGGGACAGAGAAACTCGAGGTTCTAGCTATGGTAGTCATCCAAGTCGTGGTTCTCAACCTGAACCATTTTGTCCTCAAGGAACTTGGCAACGTCCAGAGACATTTTTGGTTATCACGGTCAGGGGTGAGGAATTGCTATTAGCATCTAGAGGGTAGAGACCAGAATGCTGCTAAACAATCTGCATTCCAAAGAATTATCTGGTTCCAAGTGTCAGTGGGGCAAGGGTGGGGAATCCTTATTTAGAAGATGGCTGCCTTTCTGTGGAGGTTGACTTAATATCTCTTCTTATCACCCTTGAAGCTCTTTAATCTGTTCTGATGTAAAAAAAATGGGGTGTAGTCCAAAAATAAGAATCTCAAGGCATCTCCATCAATGATAGCAGCAATTTCATACAAAGTTTGATTTGCTGTCTTTAGTCTCCTGCTCTGCTGCCCATTTTACTCTTCCCTGTGCATCTTTTAGGGCACTGTACCGGAAACGGGCAGAAAAGGTGTCAGACACAGCTAGCCTGCTGCCATAATTACCAGAAGTCTCTATTTATAACTTTTATATTAAAATGCAATCAACATCAACATTATTATTTTAAGTGAAATGCTTTTGTGACTATGAAATAGGGAGCAATTTTACCTGCCGGGAATTCCAGGAGAGTAGATGAAATGGAACAAATTGTTTCCTGGACTGTCAACCTTAGCTTTTTCTAAGGAAAGGCTGTTAGCAAGGTCCTCTTTTAACAGTGTGTTATTGATCAGTTTCCCAGGGAAATTTGCTAGCTCTGCAATGTAGGTCAGAATCACAATTTATAAGTGACCACTGATGCTTTTTCCCTCTAAAATAGCAAATGCTGCAATCAGGGGCAATGCATTCTAATTTCCCCTCCTGGATTTTAAAAGCATCTCTGGAGCCTCATTTTCATTAAGACATAAATTGCGCAAGTGTGTGAGAAACACAATTAGAAAGAAAAGGCCAATGACAGTTTGTTTTATATCCATTGCATTTCATCAGACAAAAAGAACTTTACAGGAAAATATCTATATTCTCTCCCCACTCCTACCCTCAATAGCAAATTTTTTAATAAAATGCATTGCACGTGTCAGGCATTGTTGAGGAATTAGATATGTCATGTAAGCAAACTTTCCAGTTAAGTGAAACTTAACCTTTTAAGCAGGAAAACTATCATTTATTTTTTTAAAGGCAGGAATCTTCTCTCTCGCCATAAAAATTCTACTCATGCCTTAAAGCCCCTTCTCCTCCTTCATGAGGAGTTTCCCTTATTGACCGAATCAAAATGAATCGCTTCTATTTAGAATTCTGGATGTATTTTAATTGTGTTTCCATATTTGTGCTTATACTGAGGGCCACTCGAAGAACATGTAGCCAAAATAAATGTTTGCTCCCTCAGACAGATGAGCTGTCAAACCAATACATGATGGACAAAGATGAAGACAGACAAAGACACTTTAAAGAGGACTAAATGAGTCAATGTATTTAAAGCGCTTGGAACCGTGCCCAGCACATCATAAGCCCTAAATAAACACTACTACTGTAATTATTGATTTTATTATTAGGATTAAATAACATGAATTGCTCCTCAAGAATAATGCTTGATGGTAATGGAATAATGTACCTATCAGAAAGAGGGCTGCCCGTTCTCGCGAGCTCAGAGAAGAGAGAGTGCCAGAGGCAAATATCGCTGAACCCATCCCAACAGTGTCCAAGGGAGAGGATGTCTTTACCTAAGAAACATCTATCTGACCAGGGGCAAGTATACCCCACATTGTAGACACAGTGGTTCCTGTAAGTAAGTCCACCCTCTTTCCTCTTTCTTGCTCTGTGTGCAATGGTCAAGATAATAAACTGGCGTTCCAAGTTGAAAGGCCTCACAGAGGATATGTGCCAAATGGACTGCCATATGCACGAATTTTCTAAAAAAACTGGGTTAGCTTACATTCATATGATAATTTGGCTCTCTGTGTGGCGTATCCAGTCTCCATGGACATAAGGTGACCACTGGAGGGCATGTCTGAACACTTTGGCACTTCTTATCTTCCTGTGCATAAATACATTGGTTTTTTACTTCAGGCTCCGTGAGTTTGGTTATTGCAAACCTATTACTGAAAAATCAGTCCACTTAGTGAGCCAACAAATTGGGTATCTGAGCCTGACCTTTTGGCTGGGAAGAATTCACTGAGGCATCCTGAAGATAGCATAATACTCTTTCCCACTCCCATGCACTAAAGTTATTATTTCTACAAGTTCAACTACCTTTAATGCATTATTTTTATTGCTTTGTTACAATTATTTTTATTCTTAATCACATTTGGTATGTTTCCCCAAGAGTAGAAATCATTCATTTTTACCATCTCCCACGGTGTTTAATTTATGAGGTGCTAATGAGGGAGTAGAAATGAGGATTTTTTTCTTTTTTTAATTTAAATTCATGTTGGTTAACATATAGTGTAGCATTGGTTTCAAGACTAGAATTTAGTGATTTATCACTTACATATAACACCCAGTGCTCATCCCAAAAAGTGCCCTCCTTAATGCCCATCACCCACCTAGACATCCCCCCTACACTTCCCTCCATCAACCCTCAGTTTGTTCTCTATCATAAAGAGTCTCTCATAGTTTGCCACCCCATCTGTTTTTATTTTATTTTATTTTTCCTTCCCCTCCCCTATGCTCATCTATTTTGTTTTTTAAATTCCACATGTGAGTGGAATGAGTGATGAATGATTGATGAACAGATAAAGAAGATGTGGTATATATAAATTATGAAATATTACTCAGTGATCAAAAAGAATGAAATCTTGCCATTTGCAATGACGTGGATGGAACTAGAGTATATTCTACTAAGTGAAATGAGAAATGAATTTTTTTGTATATTCTTAGTGAGCATGTCAATTGAAAAAAATTTATTTGTCGAGAAGAATTGCACAGGTTTAATCAAACTTTTATATGTGCATACCCTTTGACCAATTCCACCTCTCAAAATCTACTTTAGAGAAAAACTTCTAAGTGTGTCCAAGGTGATGTGGCTAGGCCGTGGCTTAGCATTGCTTATAATCATAAACAATTGAAACAATCTATATATCCATTAAGAGAATGTATAAATAATCCATAGCATATCCATTCAATTGAATACAAATCAGCAATCTAAAAGAAGGAGGGAATTCTAATGTTCTAGAATGGAAAAAGCTCTAAGTTAGCTATATTGTTGAAAGAGAGAAATGAAAAGCAAACCACACACACAAATATGGATTACATGATACAATCGAAATAGACCAAGAAATACTGGGACATGATACCATATACCTTCTCTGGGTACACTGACATATATGAAGATGCATATAAAATTTTGGGAGGAGTACACTGCAAATCAGTAACTGTGAATAGGGGAAAGTCATATGTCTGAATTTGGGATTATACTTATTTGTAATGTTTTGATTGTTTACCAACAAGAATGATTTCATATTTTAACCAGGCAATTATAATTTGGTTTTGAAAAGGAAAAGTTACTGGGGCGCCTAAGTAGCACAGTCTGTTTGGGTGTGTGACTGACTGTCTCTCTCTTTTTTTAATATTTGTTTGTTTATTTTGAGACAGAGAGCCTGAGCAGGGGAGCAGCAGAGAGAGAGGGAGAGAGAGAATCCCAAGCAGGCTCTGCGCTGTCAGTGCAGAGTCTGATGCAGGGCTCCATCTCACAAACTGCGAGATCATGACCTGAGCCGAAATCAAGAGACAGACACTAAACTGACTGAGCCACCCAGGCGCCCCAAGCATCTGACTTTTGATTTCTGCTCAGGTCATAATCCCAGGGTTGAGAGATCAAGCCCCATATCGGGCTCTGAGCTGAGGATGAATCCTGCTTAAGATTCTTTCTCTCTCCCTCTGCTCCTCTCCCCTGCTCCTGCTGTCTCTCTTTCTAAAATAAAAAAAGGAGAGAAAGGAAAGAAGAAAAGAAAAGAAAAAGTTATAAAATGGCATAAGAGGAGACTTAAATAAATTGAGAGACATCATAGATACACCTAGATGGAAAACTTCTGTAAAAATGTCAATTCCTCCCAAGTTCATTTATTTTTTTTAAATGTAAGCATTTTTTTAAGTTCATTTATTTATTTTGATAAAGACAGAAACACTGCAAGCTGGGGAGGGGCAGAGAGAGAGAGAGAGAGTCTCAAGTAGGCTCTGTACTATTCAGAGCAGAGCCAGAGGCTGGGCTCAAACTCACGAACTATGAAATCATGACATCAGCTGAAACCAGCAGTCAGGTGCTTAACCAACTGAGCTACCCAGGCAACCCACCTTCTAAGTTCATTTATAAAGTGAAAGTAATCAAAATAAAAATCCTGTTACTTGGTGGAAATTTACACAACAATTATCTGATGAAACTATGAAAATTCTTATGAAATAAAAAAATCACAGAGTAACATTTTGTCAGCAATTAAATGTACTGACCCTTCAGTTAACAGAAGGGAGGGGGGTGGGGGGATGGGTGAAATAGACAACGAGGATTCAGGAGGACACGTTTTTTGATGCACACCAGGTGAGTATGGAGGTGTTGAATCACTCAACTACACACCTGAAACTAATATTACCCTGTATGTCAGCTAACTGGAATTTGAATAAAAACTTTAAAAAATGTAAAACTGGAGGGGGCGCCTAGGTGGCTCAGTCGGTTGAGCTTCAGCTCAGGTCACCATCTCTCGGTTCGTGGGTTCGAGCCCCGTCAGGCTCTGTGTTGACAGCTCAGATCCCGGAGCCTGCTTCGGATTCTGTATCTCCCTCTCTCTCTGCCCCTCTCCTACTCGTGCTCTGTCTCTCTCTCTCTCTCAAAAAAGAAATAAAACATTAAAAAAAAATGTAAAACTGGCACAATTCTAAAGACCTTAAAAAAGGAAGGAACAAAAGTACAAGGACAACCTTTAAAAAATCACCAAACTAAAGGGCAAAAAATACTCTATGGGAAAGCAAAGCAAATTCATAGCATATATCATGGAATTTTGTGAGAGTGAGAGTGTTTTTAAATAAGTGCTACTTTAATTATTCTGTTTAAGTTCAAATCAATGTTACAATTAAAGTCAAAAGAACTTAAAATCAATGTTTTTCTAAGTTTAATACCTACTGTCTTTTACTTTCTTTTGAAGTTTAATACGCAAACACAAAGGTATGTATATCCTAAGTGTACAGCTCAGAGAAATATCAAAAAGTGAATAAATCCAGGTCAAGAAGCAAAATATGAAACACCAGAAATACCCCTTCTGTCCCTTTTCCATTGCTAGCCCTCTTCATTCCCCAAATTAGCAACTGTCCTGACTTCTAACACCACAGCATAATTTTGTCTTTAGCTTTATAAAAATAGAGATTGCACAGTATGTTTCACTTTGTGTCTTGCTTGATTCACTTAACATTATGTCCTTGAGATTCAAGTACGTTGTTACCTGAACTTTATCGTTTATTTTCCTTGTTGTATAGTATTCCACACTGCACATATCCCCATGTAGTCATTCATTTCACTATTAATGCAACCGGGTTCTACCTATTAAGATAGGGCAACAGGTACTCTCAAACAGTATTAAGAGATTTAAGCACGAGGGAAATGGATTGGCCCTAGCTATCCAAGCCAAACACAGCATTCCTCATTATCCAGCAGCTTTGCCCCAGATATATACCCAAAAGAAATACATGCTCTTGCTTACCAAAATAAAAGTATAAAACCATTCCCAGTAGCATCATTCTGATTTTATTTATTTGTCTGTTTGTTTGTTTGTTTGTTTTTAAGATAGAGTGCAAGTAGGGAAAGGACAGAGGGTAAGGGAGAGAGAGAATCTTAAGCAGGCTCCATGCTAAGCATGGAGCCCGATGTGGGCTGAATCTTAACACCATGAGATCACGATCTGAGACTAAAAGAGTCAGATTCTTAACTGACTAAGCCACTCAAGTGCCGTTTATTTTTCTTATAATAAACATGGCAATTACTACCCTGATCATCTAAGTTTGAGATAAACAAGATGAACGTCGTGGATATATTTATAGTATTTAGAAACACTACTGGAGGTGCCATGAAACAGTGTTTTATACCCTATGTCGCTTAGGTAAATAAATTCATCACTAGACATGAACCTAAATATTAAACCTCAGTTTGCTAGAAATAATACATAAAGTGCAGGACTGTCGTCTGTCAACCTCGCTACTGTGCTTCGTTAAAAGAGCTACACATCAACCAGCTCCCAGTCTTCACGGCAGTTGAACAGAAGATTTTATTTCTTTATGAACTGGAGTATTACAGAGAGCTTTCCATTTAATAATTAGCTTCACTAATGATTTAATTGTCATCTTAAATTACTCTTAACTGAACCTGAAATCCACTTCATTAACTTTAAAAATATAAGGCCACTGCTAAATTGAATTTAAAATGTCAGCAACTAAAATAACAAAAAAGAAAGATATGCACTCTGTGATTTTCAAACCTCTTGTTGCATAGAAGATTATTTTAAAGACGGAAATAATTCCATATGTTATATGTTCTGAAATAACTTAGCATCTTCCCTTTAAATACCTTTCAGATTAACAGCTGAGATCAGACCAACAACTGAGCACCAAGAGAAATCTGAGAAAAGAGAAATTACTTCTCAATATTTGAAACATTATTGAAATGCAAAGCCATTCCTTATTAAATAACTTAAAATTTCAAGTATATACCAAAAGCTAATTTTACAAATTTTTATTTAATAGCATAATAATCTAAATTATTACGGGATGGCAATTTATTAAAATAAAACCATAATGTAGGTTATAAAGGTTTTATTTAAACACTTCAGAAAATTAATTTTAAACATAGATTGACCAAAAGACTGGCAAACCCACTCCTTCCAAAAGAAGTCCCCCTGCACAGAAATTAAAACACATGTCTACACAAAGACTCCTACAGGAATATCTAAAACAACTTTTACTTACAACAGTCGAAAGTAGAAATAACCCACTCATCACCTGATGAATGATAAAATGTAGTATATCCACAAAATGGAATATTATTCAGGAACAAAAAGCAATCAGGTACTGATACAAACTAAAACATAGATGAACCTCAAAAACATTACATCAAGTGAAAGAAACCAGACATGAAAAATCATATACTGTGTGATTCCATTAGTATGAAATGTCCAGAAAAGGAAAGTTTAGAGCCAGACAGTAGATTCATGGGCACTTAGGACTATGACTGCTAAAGGGCACAAAGTTTTGGGGTGCCTGGGTGGCTCAGTCAGTTAAATGTCCGACTTCAGCTCAGGTCATGATCTCACCATTCCTGAATTCAAGCCCCACGTCGGGCTCCGTGCTGACGGCTCAGAGCCTGGAGCCTGTTTTGGATTCTTTGTCTCCCTCTCTCTCTCTCTCTGCCCTTCCCGCACTCATCCTCTGTCTCTCTTTCTCTCTCTCTCTCTCCCTCTCTCAAAACAAACAAAATAAACAACAAAAAAAAAAACATTAAAGGGCACTATCTTTCTCACTGGGGTGATAGGAATGTTCTAAAATGAGAATGTGGAGATGGACGCATAATCCTGTAAAATACTAAAAATCACCAAGGTATTCACTTAAACTGGGTGACATTTATGGTATGTAAATCGTGTCTCCACAAAGCAGTTTTTTAAAAACGACTGAATTTTAGGAAATGAGCCAGGATATTATGAATTGGTTGTGGTTTGACATCAGTGCATGCTGTGTCTTTCTGTTCATCTTCTCAAAAGCCCTAATGCTGCATCATCTTTGTTTTCATAAACTAAAGCTCACTGTGCAAAAAAAAAAAAACAATACGTAATAAAAATATTACAATATTACATTAGTTAATACAAAAGGACTCTGATTCAAAAAGGTAATTTATAAATTAATATAACTTTTTAAAAATATATATCCAGGGAAAACAGAATTCACAGAACTATTTATAAGGATTTTTTTTTCATGAACTTGCTTCTCCACTCAAGATCCAGAGCAAATTTTTTAAACTGTATATCAGGTCACATCGATGCACTGTTAAAAGCCTCCAGCAATAATCACAATCTTTGCGTCACTCTTAACCTCAGTCTGTAAGACCTTCTGTATTCTACCCTTCACCTACTTCTCTGAACTCAGTTCATATTGTGTTCCTCACCCCTAAATAAACACCAGCCTGGGGGGCCCAGGTGGCTCAGTCGGTTAAGCGGCCAACTTTAGCTCAGGTCATGTCTCACGATCTGTGAGTTTGAGCCCCGCAGCAGGCTCTGTGTTGATGGCTCAGAGCCTGCAGCCTGCTTCGGATTCTGTGTCTCCCTCTCTCTCTGCCCTTCCCCTGCTCATGCTCTGTCTCTATGTCTCTCAAAAATAAATAAACATTAAAATAAATAAATAGACACACAAACAAACAAACACCAGTCATAATGGTTTCCTTGCTGTCCTTCCAAAAATGTCAGGTTTGTTCAGCCTCAGGGGTTCTGCACTGGCCACGCCTGGAAAGGCAGCAAGGCATCGTGGATAAGTGTGCAGACTGGCTCCAAATTGCCGGGCTTTCTGACTGTGTTTAGATAGGTGTCATGTTCTCTGTGTCTCATTTCCACATCTGTATAATGGGAATAATAACTGTGCATACATTATAAGGTTGTTAGAGGATTAAATGAAATAATTTTTGAAAAGTGCTTAGAAGAGCTTTTGTAGAAAAATCGTTTTTTGAAAAAATATCTGCAATCCAATAATCTTTCCCCAGATCTTTTCAGAGACGGCCTTTTAGTCAGAACTCAGCTCAAATGTCATTAGGTAGTTCTCAGCCCCATTTACTCAATACACTTTATTAAATGCTTGCTTTATGCCAGACACCATTTAAGTGCTGGGCATATACCATGAAGAAAACAAAATCGCTGTCCTGGTGGAGTTTACTTCTAGCAGGGTGAAACAGATGACAAATAATGACCACAGCACATGCAGCATGTCAGAAGCAACACATACTGTGGAAGAGAAACAAAACAAAGGAAATGGGTGATCAAAAGTAGGAGGGGAAAGGAGCTGTTCGTTTCTTTATGTGGGGGGTCAGGGACACTAAGAGGAGACATATAAGCAAGGGGACTCATAAGCTAATGGTGTTTCCCAGGGGTTGTGTGCAAGAAGCAAGAAATGACAGTACACTAGAGTGTGTACTAGACTGTGAGGTCATGAGAAACACTCGAATTTTGTCTTTCTCATGGAACTTCTATCTAAAATACTCAAGTATGTTTTTACTTATTTGTTATAAACTCCTCCCTTCCCAAACCCATTCATAAAAGAAAGTCCTATAGTGACAAGGACACTGTCTATCATCTTAACCACTATGTCCAAAGTACACGGTGAGTACTAGATGCAAGTCTATGGAATGAGCGAATGGAAGAATAACACGTGAGTAAATGAAATCAATCAAAATGAGTTTAAATCCACTTTCCACCCTGGACAAATACTAAATGATTTCACTTATATGTGGAATCTGAAAAACGAAATGAACAAACAACGAAAAAGACAGAAACAGACTCAAATACAGAGAACAAACTAGTGAATGCCAGACAAGGATGGGCAAAATGGGTGAAGAGGAGTGGAAGGTGCAAGCTTCCGGTTATGGAACAAGTAAGTCATGGGGATGAAAGGCAAGCACAGGGCATATGGTCAACGGTATTGCAATAGTGTTGTATCGTGACAGATGGTAGCGATGCTTGTGAACACAGCATAACATGCAGATGTGTCGAATCACTATGTTGTACACTTAAACTAATATAACATTGTGTGTCAATTATATCTTAATTTTAAAAATCCACTTTCTACGCTTTATGAACTACGCATATAATTTTAATATATGATAAGTGAGACATTTCAGATTAATGAAAACGACTTTAAAAGCTGTTGCTGGGATAGCTAACTATTTAGAATAAAAATCAACTAGATTCTCAGTTTATACTATACACTAAAATAGATGGCAGATGGTTTAAAGAGTTTAATATAAAAAAAGAAATCTTAAAAAAACAAAAAGAAAATATAACTTAATTATTTCAAGAAGAGGACTCTCCAAAAGCAGAAACTACCAAAAAACAAAGATTGATAAGTTTGTTAACATGAAAATCCTTAACTTATGCATAGCAAAATCACTATAAACAATATAAAACCCAACAACAAACTGAAATAAACATAAAAAAGTTACTACATACAAGATCATGTGATAATATCCTTCACACAGAAATGACACTAATATATATATATATATATATATATGTGTATGTATATATATATATATTTGGCTAAGGTATAGGAATAAAGAATTTATAAGAAGATAAAGAAATGTTTAATAATCATAAAAAACATTCAACTTTACTAGAAATCACATATATGCAAATTAACGTACAATAAAATAACACTTTCACCTACCAAACAGATATTGATTTCTTTTAGTGCTAATACCTTTGTTGGTTAATGGATGTCATCATTCATTTTGGCTCACATTAGTATGAACTGATACAATATTTCAAGAGGTAATTCAGTAGTATGCAGCAAATACCTTCAAAATGTTCATAACCATTAACCCCACAATTCTTCTCACTATAAAGAAACTATCCAACATGCACACAAATGTGTATTTCTCTCCGATGGAAAACTAGACAGACAAAAATGTTATCATTAGAGGACAGGCCTTAATTGTATTGAAAAGTATTCCCAGGGTGCCTGGGTGGCTCAGTCGGTTAAGTGTCTAACTACTGCTCAGGTCATGACCTCACAGTTCATGGGTTCGAGCCCCGCACCAGGCTCTGTGCTGACAGCTCAGAGCCTGGAGCCTGCTTCGGATTCTGTGCCTCCCTCTCTCTCTCTCTGCTCCTCCCTCACTCATGCTCTGTTCCCTTCTGTCTCTCAAAAACAAAGAAACGTTAAAAATTTTTTTCAAAGAAAAATATTCTCACTGCACTATATTGTTAAATGGAGAAAAAAGTTATAAAGCAGATTAGACAGAATGATCTCAAATTTTTAAATGTACATATACAATTTTTACAGTGGTGGTAAATACAAAAGTATGTAATGATAAAGGTGATAGAATTCTACACACACACTTACCAATGTCAGTTTCCTGGGTTTTGATATTATACCATAATTATGTAAGATGGAATCACTGAGTGTAACTAGTTAAGTGTACATAGGACATCTCTGTATTATTTTCATAATTTCTTGTGAATCCGTGATTATCTCAAAATAGTTTTTTTCTGTGCATATGGGTTTTGGAATTTAGGGAAATACAATAAACTGCTAACAGTGGCTTCCGCTGGTCTATAAGATTTGGGTGATTTTTGTTTTCATCACACTTTTAAACTTTTCTTCAATTAGGAAAGATTATTTTTATAATCAGAAAATGTTATTACCGTAGATTATTTTAAATAATGTAAAAATTTTAAGATATCCCAAGAATTAAAACCTTTTTTTGAATACCAACCGTATTTTTAACAGAGTTAGAAGAAATGAGCATAAAATCTGTATGAAATGACAGAAGACTCCAAAAAGCCAAAGCAACCTTGAAAAAGAAAAACAAACCTGGGAGCACCACAATTCCAGACTTCGAGTTAGATTACAAAGCTGTAGTGATCAAAACAGTATGGTATTGGCACAGAAGTAGACACGTGGATCCATAAAACAGAATAGAAAAGCCAGAAATGAACTCACAACTATGTGGTCAATTAATCTTCAATAAAGCAGGGAAGAACACGCAATAGGAAAAATCTCTTCAACAAATGATATTGGGAAAACTGTGCAGGAAGATGTAGAAGAGTGAAACCAGGCCACTTTCTTACACCATGCACAAAAATAAATTCAAAATGTATGAAGACCTAAAGGTGAGTGAGGAAACCATCAAAATCCTAGAGGGGAACAAAGACAGTTGCTTCTTTGACATTGGCTATAGCAACTTCTTACTAGTTGTATCTCCTGAGGCAAGGGAAACAAAAGCAAAAATAAATGCCCAGGACTTCATCAAAATAAAAAGCTTCTGCACAGCAATGGAAACAACAAAACTAAAAGGCAACCTACGGAATGAGAGAAGATATTTGCAAATGACATATCTGATAAAGGGTTAGTATCCAAAATCTATAAAGAACTTATCAAACTCAACACCCAAAAACCAAATAATCTGATATAAAAATTATATGGCAGAAGAGATGGATAGACATTTTTCCAAAGAAGACGTCCAGATGGCCAACAGACACATGAGAAGATGTTCAGCATCACTCATCATCAGGGAAATACAAATCACCTCACGCCTGTCAGAATGTCAAAAATCGGGGCGCCCTAGTGGCTCAGTCGGTTAAGCGTCCGACTTCGGCTGGGGTCATGATCTCGCAGTCTGTGAGTTCGAGCCCCGCATCGGGCTCTGTGCTGACAACTCAGAGCCTGGAGCCTGCTTCAGATTTTGTGTCTCCCTCTCTCTCTGCCCTTCCCCTGCTCATGCTTTGTCTCTCCTGCTCTCAAAAATAAATAAAAACATTAAAAAAAAAAAAGAATGTCAAAAATCAACAACACAAGAAATAACAGGTGTTGATGGGGATGTGGGGAAAGGGGAACCCTCATTCACTGTTGGGGGGAATGCAAACTGGTGCAGCCACTCTGGAAAACAGTATGGAGGTTCCTCAAAAACTAAAAAATAGAACTACCCTATGATACAGCAATTGCACTACTAGGTATCTACCCAAAGAAAACAAAAATACCAATTCAAAGGGATACATGCACCCCGATGTTTATAGCAGCATTATCCACAATAGCCTAATGATGGAAACAGCCCAAATGTCCAATGACTGATAAATGGATAAAGATGTGGTATATATACACAATGGAATATTATTCAGCCGTAAAAAAGAATGAAATGTTGCCATTGCAATGACATGAAAAGAGTTAGAGAGTATTATCCTAAGCAAAATAAGTTAGTCAGAGAAAGACAAATACAATGTGATTTCAGTCCCATGTGGGATTTAAACAAACGAGCAAAGGAAAAAGAGAGAGGCAGACCAAGAAACAGACTGATAGTCACCAGAGGGGGATGGGCTGTTGGGTGAAATAGGTGCAGGGGATTAAGAAGTGCATTTGTTGGGTGCCTGGGTGGCTCAGTCAGCTAAGCGTCTGATTTAGGCTCAGGTCATGAACTCGCGGCTCCTGAATTCAGCCCCGTGTCGGGCTCTGTGCTGATAGTTCAGAGCCTGGAGTCTGCTTCGGATTGTGTCTCCCTCTCTAGCTCTTCTTCCCTGGCTCGCATTCTCTCTGTATCTCTCTCAAAAATAAAGATTAAAAAAAAATTTTTTAAGTGCAATTTGTTGTCAATGAGCATCGAGTGATGTATGCAAGTATTGAATAACTATATTATACATCTGAAACTAATATTACACTGTATGCTAACTGGAATTTAAATAAAAATATAAAAAAAGAAAAAATGTTGACTGCGCATGTATTTAAGTATATATTTATATTTATCCATATGGCAGAGAAATGAGGAAAGCTGGTTGAATGGATGATAGATACAGATAAACAGATATGGCCATTTCTTTTTTTTTTTAATTTTTTAATGTTTATTTATTTTTGAGACAGAGAGAGACAGAGCATGAGTGAGGGAGGGACAGAGAGAGAGGGAGACACAGAATCCGAAGCAGCCTCCAGGCTCTGAGCCGGTCAGCACAGAGCCCGACGCGGGGCTCGAACTCACAGACTGCAAGATCATGACCTGAGCCGAAGTCAGACGCTCAACCGACTGAGCCACCCAGGCGTCCCGAGATATGGCCATTTCTAACTTATCAGATATTGGAATGAATTATCACAAAAATATTTCCGATAAAGTAAAGCATGGATATGTGAGTCACAGATACAGCTTCGAATTATTAGTGGTTAGCGATCATGCTGTTAAATAAATTCCATTAATAATCAGTTATTTACCTTTACGTGATTTTATATCAGGTGTTATATTTGATCAAATACAAATGCAGATGCGAACATCGACAAATGTGAATTCAAATGTGAAGGTAGTCTTGTTTCTTCTTCTCCCCTCTCTCCACCGATGAAATGACCTTCACCTGTTTCCTTTCCTTGCCTTCAACTGTTATGGTAAAAACAGTTTGAAGTGGAAGAAACCGCAATTTGCATCCAGTTTCTTCTACTTAGCGTCTGTGGTCATGAGCAAATCTCTTACCCTCTCTGAATTTCAGTTAACTCAGTAACGTGGAAATACTAATACTCACTTTCAAAGTGGTTGGGAGAGAAAACTGAGAAGTTATATGTGAAGTAAATGGAACTAGTAAGTCCTCAGTAGGTGTGAATACCTCCCTTTTCTTTCCCCATTCACTGCCCATTTCTCAACTCCTTGTTGCCAACTCTTTGAAGCCCTTATTTGCTAAGAAAACATGTAAATAAAAAAAAGCAGAGACTAGGGCACTAATTTTCTCAGCAAGCTCCCATTTTAAGAGTTAAACATCACTAAAGGGCTCCTCCTTTTGGGGGATGAGGCAGGGGAAGGGAGTGGAGGAGGACAGAGGCTAATGTACAGGACTTTGTCACCACGAAGAGTCCAGTGTGCTACGGAGGACAGCCTCCCCCAGTTAGAACAGTTGCTGGAGATTCAGTTTTACTCAATCGACCAAGAGTGTATTTCTCTGGAAGAAGTCCTCAGCACTCCAAAGAAAGCTAAGAGAAATTCTATTCTTGAAGCACTATTTCTTCTCCATGTCATTTCTAATGCTGCCGAATGCCATTATGCAATGATTTCAGTAGAAGACAGCTTTTCAAAATGGCATATTTTCTCACCTATCCTCAAGAATTCATCTATATTTCAAATGGCCTAGTTTCAGGCTGTTATATCAGTCAGACTAACACATGGTCTCAGACTTAGCAATTTAGGGAAGGGGAATGGGGGGATGAAAGGACTTAATTTGCTGCTCTGATATAGTATAGCCTTAAATCTGTAGATTCTGATGGACATTAAGGAGGGCCCCTGTGATGAGCACTGGGTGTTATCTGTAAGGGATGAATCACTGAATTCTACACCTGAGGCCAATCTGACCATGTATGTTAATTAATTGGAATTTAAATAAAAACTTGAAATAAAAAAATTTTTTTAAAGATTCTTCACCTCTTGGGTTTGCCTCCTCTGTTTTTCCACGTTGCCTCAGACTCAGCATTTCATATTCAGGTTGTCCAGACCTGTTTCCAGCTGACGCTCACAAACCTCCGCGAGAGCAGCCCACTGTGGCTATTCCTCTCACTCAAATAAGTAACAAGAAGGTGTGTGCTCCACAAATAGCAGTTAGTGAGAAATGAAGACCTGCCTGTCTTACGCCTGACTCGCGATACAGCAAGCTGAAGGATCTTCCGTTTCCTGGCCTCATTATGTAATAACCCCTCTGGTTCGAAGCTGCGGGAATCCTTCCCATTTATATCCGTGTCAGACTTGTTCCTCTTTCACCATTTGGCAACTGGCCCAAGTCTATTCTCTCTCAGCTCTAATCTAAGTGAACGGAACAGAGTCTGTAGAGTCACGCAGGTGGACCTAATTTTTCTATCTAATATTTAGATAGAAATGTCTAGTGCTTCATTGCAGTGGGCGCTGGTTTTCCATGTTCTGAGCCTGGTTGGCCCAGCTTCCCCTCCATCATGCTTCCAGCAAACTCCTTTTCTGTGAAATTTAGCCAGAATCCGTTTCTGTTGTTTGCAAACAAGAACCCTGAGTGATATAACCTTCAAGACAGCATGATACACTCTCATAATCATGGATAATAGCAATAAAAATATCTAGGGAACTTCAGGTAATGTGAATACTAACAAAATATATACTTGAAAGAAAAATGTTAATGAAATGCTGTTTGGGGGGCAAAGCTATTTGTAAAACAGTACGCATAGTATGGTTCCATTTTTGCAAAAAAAAAAAAAAAAACACGCATATATGTATATGTCAGATTTAACTAGAAGGAGATAAACCCAAATGTTATTAGAGTGATCTTCAAGAGAAGGACGCGCCTACAGCCCTTATTTGATTCTTTTAGCATCTCCATATTTGCTATATTTTCTACAATGGATACGTATTCCTTTTGCAATGTGAAAAAAAATGATAAATGTTATTTTAAGAAAACCATGCTCAGGGATGAACTTACAGAATAATTAGGGGTTAGTTGCTGATTGAAAACTACGTGGGCAATTAATGAAATGTTATTCCAAAGACTCGCCTTTATAAGAGCTCTTGAATCTTAATGATACCACTGGAGGATATCACCTATTGTTACCCAATCCTCAGAAACTCAACATGTACAAATAGGTCATGTTGTTAACCGTGACTCACAAAGATGAATCACGGCATATAACTCATGCTACTAAAAGATTGTAGTTAAACATACTATCAATCTACATAGAAAATTATCCACACTATTTTGAGAATCCAAGTATCTTTTTTAAATGACTAGACCACATGAGCTTTGTATTTGAGCAGCTACTTCTTCATAGCAGTTGAAACAATGCATTATAATGGCTGAAACATATAATAAAGGAAAATATTAATAAAGGAAATGAACAACACATGAGTTAATTTAGCTAGATTGCGATTTCTAAAATAAAAATAGAAAAATGTGAGAAGCTTTTAAAGTTCCTATTTATATTAAAATTTTTTCCACATTAAAAAAAAAAAAACTGTGCCATTACACCGGCATGAACACTTATTCACCTCCCATCAATTCCTCTCCTGGTAGAATTCTTTAGAAACATTTGTCTGTTTTTTTTTTTTTCCTTTTTGTTAACTATTCTGTATTATGTCTGGTTTTTGCTTAAAAGGTTGGGGCCAAACTTTCAAGCGCTCTTAGAATTTATTTACTCTCCTTCAAATTTGAAGAATCTGCATTTGGAATCAAGTATCCGTAAAGGTATGATCTGTTAAATGCTAGCTGACAGTGAAAATTCTACATCTCTTGGCTATACCACATCCTGGGATTCGGTTGTCTCCTTCTGCATCTTTGGTTCTCAAATTTTTTGGATCTCAGGACCTCTTTATCCTTTAAAAATTATTGAAGACCCCAAAAAGTTTTCTGTTTTACATGGGTGACATTTTTCAATGTTTACCATATTTAAAAGTAAAATATTTGAAATACTGATTTACTCATTCAGAAATAAAGATAATAAACTTATATTATTATAAATAGCATATTTTATGAAAAATAACTACATTTTCCCAGACCAAAAAAATTAGTGAGATAATAACATTGTTTGATGTTTTTGCAAATTACTGTTTGGCCTAAAAGATGACAGCGGGTGATCCTATCTGCTTCTGTGTTCACTCTGTTACAGACATACCACATCATTTAGTCTTTAGAAAAACTCCGCTGCATACTCATGAAAAATAAGGGTGAAAAAGACAAATAACATCTCAATATCATTATGAAAATACTTTTTATTTCATTGACCCTCTGAAAGGATCTTGAGGAGTCCCCTCCCCGGGCTTCCCCAAGCCACCAGAGACATCAGGGAATTGGTGTCATCTCATAATTATGCGGAAGCTAAACCAGATATCTAACACATGGCACAAAATGTGTTCTGGGTCCAGGAATACTGTCCTGATGATACCTGTTTGCCCTTTAAGCCGCAGCAAAGGATAAATGTCTCCTTGGACCTTTCACTGAGATGCAAAGAAAATTACCCCATCCCCCAGTTTTCAGCTTCAAGTATATTGGACCCTCTTTTTGGACAATTCCCAACTCTATGTCTCTGTCTCAGAAAGAGATGCAAATAATATTTGTACCTAAATAACTAAAGGATCCTAAGGAAAAGAGCACCTTCCATCCCCAACATAGACTATCCCAAAGCCAGGTCCTGAGACTACCTTGACTTTCTCATTTGTCTCCAAAAGAGATTGTGAATTAAAATTCAGCTAATAATGGTTGGACATCTATCATGTATTATACACTGTGCTAACCACTTCATTAGCATTTCCTCATTTAATGCAAGGAGGATTCCTACCTTCCTCTGTGAAACATTACTATCCGATGGAAACACTTTAGTGGCCAATGATCCATCATGGCCAAACCATCATCTAAGACAGAAGATTGAAATTTCAAAATGAGTATCGAAAGTTAAAGTAATGAAAGAAACTCTTATAAGTATCTTCCACTCATACACCCAATCGTGGGTTAGCCGAGGCTTTCCTGGACCCTCCAAAAAATACACTGACTGATGCCAACGCTATGTTGACCCTCATGATCAGCGCACACACACACACCCTACTTAATGACAGGGATGATACCAATTGAGTTATATTTTAACAAGACTCAGTTAAGTTTGTCCCCAAATTATTAGTGCCATTTGGACTTGTTATTGTAATTAGGTAATTGAATATTCTATAAACTGATAACTATGAGAATAAAAAAAGAGTTGTCAATATGAAATCTCAGCTGAATGCTTTTAGAAAATTTCAATAAGGGCAAGTCCCTTAAGAATACTAGAATTGAGGGGCACCTCGGTGGCTCAGTCAGTTAAGTGTCCAACTTCAGCTCATGTCATGATCTCGCAGTTCGTGAGTTTGAGCCCCACATCAGGCTCTGCACTGGCAGCTGAGAGCCTGGAGCCTGCTTCAGATTCTGTGTCTCCCTCTCTCTCTGCCCCTCCTCTGCTCATGCTCTCTCTCTGTCTCTCTCTCAAAAGTAAAATAAACATTAAAAATACTTTTAAAAAGAACACTAGAATTGGTCTGGGTATAACAACTTTTAAAGGACTGGAGGAAAAGGAAGAATGCTTGAATTCTAACCTCAAATTTCTCTACGGAATGTCCTGGTGCTCAGAGGGCTGGTTGCTTCCTTCCTTTAAGCGCCAGGTAAAATATCACCTCCTGAGAGAGACCTTGTGCAACCCACTAGTCTATCTAAGTAACACCCACCTCCTCCCTATTACTCTGTGCCATAGCATTCTGATACTATGTTTTTTTTTTTTTTTCCTTCTGAGCATTTATCAATAATGTCTAATCCATCTTAGTTGTTTATTTACTTGTTAAGTGTCTGTTTTCCCTCTGGAATTTAAATGCCATGAGAGCCAGAAGCATATTTGTTTTATTCACAAATACCTATCCAGAGCTCTGCACAGTGCCTGACATAAAACAGGTGTTTGATAAACACTTACTGGATGAAGTAATAAATAAATGCTTTTGCTGTTAAGAAATAGTCACTTACAATTCTTCGGTGAATACACTGTCAGAGCTTCTCTGATGTGTGCACATTTATATTTTCCTTTACAGAAAAATAAGATTATACTAGGGTGCCTGGGTGGCTCAGTCAGTTGAGCATCCGACTTCAGCTCAGGTCATGATCTCACGGTTCGTGGTTTCGAGCCCTGCGTTGGGCTCTGTGCTGACAGCTCAGAGCCTAGAGCCTGGTTCAGGTTCTGTGTCTCCCTCTCTGCACCTCTCCCACTCACACCCTGTCTCTCTCCCTCCCTCTCTCTCTCTCAAAAATAAATAAAGTTTTTTAAAAATTTAAAAAATAAGATTATACTGTGTATATGTTTTTTATCTAGTTTGTTCACCTAAAATGTCCCCCAAACATCTTTCTTTGGCAGATTCTGCTAATCTTCATCTCTATTCGAACACAGCACAGACTTCCAATACATAGACGCTAACTACTTCTTTATATTTGAGCATTTGGAATGATTTTTAACTAGTTCAGATATATTGTTTTCTGAATGTGAAAGAAGCATTGTCTTTCTTCTAAAGCTATTCATTCATTAACTATAGTAATTTTCTTTTTTTACATGATGTCATCTAAGAACTCTCATTTTCTGTTCCTTTGTATTTACCAAAAAAAAGTACATTCCTTTTTAGCATAGCTCCTCCCTGTATTACATCATACTCATATTGTTTCAACATGGGAGAAAACAATGGTCACTTTTCCTCTCAGGCTGCAAGAACTGTCTACTCAAACTGCAACATTTTGTTGACATTTATTCTACACGCGTCCTCTTCATTCTGTATTAATCATTTTCAATCTTTGCATTTCAACATTGAGCTGTTAGCATAGAATGTTCTTTCTTGCCTGGCTCCTCACAAGTATACAAAAGTAGATACAATATTTATGGTAATTGTTCTTCTCATTGCTGTAGCCATATTACTGCTTTTCCAAATGTAGTCAACTTTTTTTTGTGCTCTATCAATTGACCAATTACCATTTAAGTAAATATCTCCAAGTCCCAGGTAAGTATTTCACAATTTTTTTAAATACCCAATGAAACTGTTATGCTTCACTGTTCCCAACTCTTGTTCGTGACTCTGTTCTCTACTTCATACATACTTTTAGTTTTTTCTTATGTTACTTCCATAATTAGAAAGAGCACTAGGACTACAAGAAGGGATCTTTCAACATTCAAAGGGCAAAAGCACACATTCTAGGAGGACCAAAGAGAAACTGAAGCACCAAAACACGAACGATGACCTATCCACATTAGACGCCCCGCCCCAGGAAATTACCTAAGCAACTATGAACGTATTTTATGGGAAAATAGGATATCAGTAGAAAGCAAGAAAAAATACAAAGTCAGATATTCTGCTGCAAAGTTTTTCTAGTGGTTAAGTAGGTAAGGAGATATAGACAATATATGATATTTATCAATATCGAGAGACATGTCATTATTCCCAAAAGGATAGAGAATTCTGGCTAATACTGGAATGTCAAACGCATTTGGTACAGTCGGGTAATGTGAATACCGTTCTGTTGAAAAAGGACTTGTTTTAGCTAGAAAACTGTGAGTGGTATCACACACCCCTGGTTGATAGAAAAGGCACCCCCTATGGAACCACGAAGATGGTAAATCCAGCACCATCCAAAAGGTGAAACAAGGACAACTCACAGAAACTCTCTGTTCACTAAGGAATTCTAACTCTGAATTACTCAAAGGAAACTCTATCCTTTCTGTAATTTCTCCGGTTTGACCAAAGAAGAAATCCACCTGCTTTCTTCCTCTTATTTCAGCTGATCCTCACTGATTGAGTTTCCTGCCAAATACCTAAGTTATTGATTTCCAAATCTATAGTAATTATATATGGGCGTATTTCAGCTATTAAGTTGTACCAGGTAATAGTTTGTACTAGGAATAGTAAGTGTTTTCTATATACAGTATTTCTTATCCACGAAGCAAATGTACGAAGTAGACATTATGCTGATTTACAGAGGAAGAGATTGAGGCATAGATGAAATAACTCTGCCAAGATCTCCCAGCGAGTAAGAGAACAGGCAGACTTGGAGCTCCGTTCTAACTCCCAGCATACCCAAACTTGCCACATTTTTCTGCCTTACCTTGGAGAGTAATATTTTGACAGCACACCTCGAGGCATTTATTCATTCACTGACACGGAAAAGTAGGTTTAATTCATTTCGTAATCATTGAACCAGTTCAGAACAATTACACACACTCTCACTAAACTTGTAAGGGAAATATACGATGTCTTTAACAAATGTTTTCTACCTTCGAAATGCATAGGATACTGACAACAATCCACTGTTACCTGCCTTTTAAATTGTGCCATTTTTCGGTCTGAAACATTTAAGGACAAACAGAAGTTTAAACTACATTTTGTCGATAAAAGGCAAAAACTTCCTGTATATCCACTAACCCCTAAGGCAGCCGTATTTTTTCCTTCCAATTGATCTACTGCAGATTTTTTTTAGATCATTTTTTCTCTTCTACCATATGAAAATAAATCAGGCCATATCCAGTAGTTCAGTGCTCTCCAGCACTCTTGTGCTCACATGTACCCATAAGGGAGTAAACGGAATTCCCATGTATGGTACTTGCTGAGATACTTCCTCATCGGGAGCTAGTTTAATGTCAAACGTGCTAAGACAAATCCTACCCTGTAGAATTGCCTCTTTTTCACAACAGGAAAAAATCTCTATTAACTAGTCAGATTATTTTGCCACCTGCTGGAAATACTTCCGTAAAATGATCCTCTTAGTGATAACAGGAGCTGGAGCCGTTTCCAATCCTCCAAAATGGCAGCCACATAATTTGATTCAAAAATTACTACACGAAGTTTGCTTTTATGAAACAATGCAAAAAAATAATTAAAATTAAGCCATTGACAATGTCTCGTTATAACCATCCACAGAAATATTCACAATGAATATCTTCACTATATTTAAATGTGTAAGATCCCCTGCTCTAGTTAGAATAGCTAAAGTGTTCCTAAATAAACATTAAACTTACATTAAAAGAGTAAACCATTAAAAATCAAGTAACAGCCATACTCAGACACACTAAAAAATAACATGTATAAAAAATATCAGTTATCTAGTATTTTCTATTTTATTCAAATGAAAACCAGTATTATTATCCTTTTATATTTTATTTTTTCAAAAAACACTTAATATGGTCAAGTAAAGGGTAATGGGAAGGGGAAATATATTATTTGTAAAAAAAATTCCATTTTGCCCTTCTCTGACATGAAATTAACGGTGGAAACTGCCACCTTTATTTGTACATACTTAATTATATAATAGTCCAACTATGGCTAATATCAACATTGCACTATGAGTCTTGGCCTTAGAAACCACCCCTCAGTTTTACAAACCACTATGTGTGAGAACTGAGCTATGCTAGGGATGGTGAGGTATACGAGGATAAAACATTCTACCTGCCATCCATATGTAAAACAGAACAATTCTTGAAGCATGTGCACCAAAAAATTATTAAGCATGTGAGAGGCACAAAGAAAAATCTCTTGGAAAAAAAATGCAATGTTTGTTTCAGATGAAGGAAATCAACAAAATCATAATGAAAGAGTTAGTGTCTGAACCTCTGCTAGGAGTTTGGATAGGACTTCAAAGGTGGTGAGGAGGACAGAATATCAACAGCACAATACTAAAACAGGAAAGGAAAAGACGAGTTGGCTAAACCTTCCAGTTACAAAAGGGACAGACTTGGGGAGACTGTGTCCAAAGCTAAACATGGTAAGCTTACTCCATAGTCAAAAAAAAATTTTTTTTTGAAGGTTCTCATTTCTCTTTGAAACCTTTGAGCAAGAGGAACACAGTCTGACTTGTTCTCAAAGGGGTCACTGCACAAAGGGCCAGGGTAAATAATTTGAAGACAAGATGGATTGTCAAGGAGTCTCTTGCAATTGAAGAAAACAAGTCTATAGAAAATGAATTAAGGCAATGAGCAAACATATAATAATATAAGACAATCTCATATTTTGGTTTGCCAAGTTGTTAGAAAAACACAAGAATATCTTCCATCCTACAGCTAGATTCTCAAATGAAACATTAGCAACAAAAAGAAAAGCCCACTAAACAGCTCATCAAAGAAGATATACACATGGTAAATCAGCATAAGAAAAGATGCTCCGCAGCACATGTTATTAGGAAAATTCAAATTAAAGCAATGAGATACCGCTACACATCTATTAAAATGGCCAGAATCTGGAAGACTGACAACATCAAATGCAGGCAAGGATGTGGAGAAACAGGAACTCTCATTTATTGCTGGCGAGAACGCAAAATGGTATGGCCATTTTGGAAGACAGTTTGGCAGTTCCTTACAAAACTAAATATACTCTTACCATCTGATTCACCAATTCCACTTCTTGGTATTAAAGTGAAGGAGTTGAAAACATATCCACACAAAAACCTGCACACAGATGTTTACAGCAGCTTCATTCATAATTGGCAAAACTTGGAAGCAACCCAGAGGTTCTTCAGTAGGTGAGTGGATAAATAAACTGTGCTATACCCAAACAATGGAATATTACTCAATGCTAAAAAGAGATGAGCTGTCAAGTCATAAAAAGACATAAGTGGGGCACCTGGGTGGCTCAGTCGGCTTAGTGTCCGACTTTGGCTCAGGCCATGGTGTCACAGTTTGTGAGTTCAAGCCTTGCCTCAGGCTCTATGCTGACAGGTTGGAGCCTGGAACCTTCTTTGGATTCTGTGGCTCCCTCTCTCTCTGCCCTTCTCCCACTTATTCTCTCTCTCTCTCTCCCTCCCTCTCTCCCTCCCTCCCTCAGTAATAAATAAACATTAAAAAATATACACGAAGGAATATTAAATGTATATCCCTAACTGAAAGAAACCAATCTGAAAAGGCTACATAATGTATGATTTCAACTATATGACCTTCTGGAAAAGGCAAAACTATGGAGACAACAAAAAGATCAGTTGTTGGAGGCCACCTGGGTGGCTCAGTTGGTTAAGCATCTGACTCTCAATCTCCCCGCAGATCTTGATCTCAGAGTCATGAGTTCAAGCCCTATGCTGGGCTCCACATTGGGCTCTGAGTTAAGCTCCGTGTTGGAGTTGAGTGTGAAGCCTACTTCAAAAAGAAAAAAAATTAGTTGTTGCCAGTGGTTATGTGGAAAGAGGAATGAATAGGCAAAGCACAGAGGATATTTAGGGCAATGATATGATATACCATGTATGATATTATAATGGGAAATCTGTTGTTATGAATTTTTCCAAACCCATAGAATGTACAACACCAACAGTGAACCATATGTAAACTTTGGACTTTGAGTGATTATGATGTGTCAGTGTAGGCTCATGAATAGTAACAAATGTACCACTCTGGTGGGAGATGTTGATAAGAGAGGCTATGCATGGGAAACATAACATCCACACTTTCTGCTCAATTTTGCTGTGAATGTAAAAGGCCTCAAGGGATGCCTAGTGGCTCAGTCAGTTGAGGGACCCTACTCTTGATTTCAGCTCAGGTCATAATCTCATGGTTCATGAGATTGAGCCCGGCATCAGGCTCTGTGCTGACAGCTCAGAGCTTGCTTGGGATTTTCTCTTTCCCTCTCTCTCTCTTTCTCTCTCTCTCTCCCTTTCTCTCTCCCCCTCCCCTACTCATGCTCATTCTCTTTCTCTCAAAATAAATAAATAAACTAAAAAAAAATTTAAGTGCTCTGAAAACTCAAATATATTTTTAAAAAAACCATTGACTAAATTCAGAAATTCAAAACAATGCATATGAAATTTAGATGCACTGTAGAAAACTTCACAAACTGTTCATAAATTTCATTTGGGGTATTTATAGAGATTTCAAAACATTAATAACATCTACAACAATGCTACACTCATTTTGAAACTGAATTAGAGGTACCTATTTTAAGCTATATATTTAGTGTACTTAAATCCTCTAAAGCTAATGTTTAGTATTCATCTTATTACAGTACAAATTGTTCACATTTAGCAAGAACTTTGGAAAATTCAATCTGCACACGGTGTTTATTTAGCTGTGGTGTTGCTGTGTTGAAAATGCATGTATGTTGAGTTTTTACTTTTATAGATAATTAATTTGTATCTATGGATTTCTCTTCTCATAAGGTTATTGTGGGATTCCACTGATGTTTGGTAAAATTTAAAGTATAAATATTAAGGTGCTGTATGCTCTCAGAGGTGGAAGCCTATTATACTTTTATGAATTAACAGTTATACTATAAAATAACTATAGATTAATGTGAAATGCTGGTTCAGTTTCCATGAACACAAGTATTAGAGAAAAAATTGAAACGGTTTGCAAAGTAGCTTATAATTAATCTGAGTTTAAATTTGCTAGTGATTTTTCAAACCTCGAATAGGAATAATTCTGTCTCTCCCTCACTGTTTCCTTTCATAACAAGAATAAAAATTCCACGGAGATAGCAATGACAATTTATTTTTAACATAAAAATTACACAGATGTGTGCAGAAAATTTACTGAGACACTAAAAGACTTAAGTAAATATATACTGACCATATATGTGGATAGGAAGACTCAAAATTGAAAAGATACCAATTCTCTACAAAATAATATGTGAATATAATACAATGCCATATAAAATCCTAAGACACTTTTGGAACAGAGGGGCCTTGAAAAAATTCCATTTGTTTAGAAGAATAAACATGAAAATTGAATATTCAGAAATTTCTTGAGGAAGAATACAGAGGCAAAACTTATTCTACCATATTTTTAATATATTTAAAGTTACAAAAATGAAGACATGACAAAGGAGCCAGAATAGACATACAAATCATTGAAACAGAATAAAAAAGTGGTTAATAATGATAAAGGAAGACCTTAGAACCAGTGGGGAAGTAGTAAGTGTTGTATGGTTAAAGAAGAAAAGAAAATTTTATCCCTAATTCATACTTTAATTCAGAATAAAATCCAAATAAATTAAATACATAAATATTAAAATGTAATTAGACACAAAAAAGAAGGAAATTCAGGTGAATATTTGCACAATCAGTATGAGAAAGAACTTTCTAACCATGACATACCAAGGAAAAACTCAATAAATCTGACTGCATTAAGCTATTTAACAATGAACTGCAAAAATGTTGAACATAAGATTAAATGACAAATTTGGAGGTAAACTATAATGTATGAGGCCAAGAAATTATCATAAATATGAGATACTATTTTTCACATCTATTAATCAGGGTCCTGGCAGAAAACAGGACACACTCGAGCAGAGTGATTAGGAAGTTTAAAATAAGAGGGCTTTTTACAAAAGTATAGGCTATGCTAAGGGAAACCAATCAGGGATGGTGTAACACAGACAATAGCCCAGAAGGTAGCCATTGTCTGACCTTAGGTCAGAGAGAGCAAGGGAGGAGCAGTTCCTGGCACACAGAATGAGTAGAGACCACCAGACAGGAGCTGTGACGTTTGGTAGAAGGATACAGCCCATCCACCATCAACCTGGCAGAGAGGGAGCAAAACAACAAATGCCCTGACCTCACCGTGCTCCCGTCTGCTCAGCTCCTGCCAATGGCTTCACTGGCTGACCCATGAGGGAGCCAGAGGGCAAGGAGCCCACTGCTCCAAAGGGCAGGATGGAGAAGGGTGGAGAGTAATTCTGGAGATGGAAATGGAAAGCTTGTCATTGGAAAATATTTTTAAATGATGAATACTGGCACTGTAGAAGGTAGAGAGAACAGGGATTCAAATACGTGTTGTGGTTATGTAAGTATTTCCACCTTTCAGGAGGTCGAGTGCACAATAAGAAATGTTTATATCCTATAACCCAGATATTCTACTTCAAAGGATCTATCCTTCAGCAAAAGTCATGGGCGCCTGAGTGGCTCAGTCAGTTAAGCATCTGACTTCAGTTCAGGTCACGATCTTGTGGTTTGTGAGTTTGAGCCCTGTGTCTGGCTCTGTGCTGACAGCTCAGAGCCTGGAGCCTGCTTCAGATTCTGTGTCTCCCTCTCTCTCTGTTCCTCCTCTGCTCATGTTCTATCTCTCAAAACTGAATAAATGTTAAAGAAAAAAAAATTAAAAAAAAAAAAAGAAATAGTCAAAGAACCAGCGTGTGTGTGTGTGTGTGTGTGTGTGTGTGTGTGTACGTGCATGTATCAATAGTCATCACAGCATTGTTCATTATAATTAAGATTTTATAGTAACCTTAAGGTCTATCAACTAGCTATATATTATTAAAATATATTATTGCATGAAAAGATGGATTGGTATGCATATATTAAAATTAATTATTTAGTCTTATATTTCTTTTTCAAAAATTTTTTATTTCAGCTTTATTGAGGTATAAAGTATATTGACAAATAAGTGCCTTATATTTTTGGCTTATATTTCTTTTTTTAATGTGTATCTATTTATTTTGAGAGAGAGAGAGTACAAGTGGGAGAGGAGTAGAGAGAGAATCCCAAGCAGCCTCCACAGAGCTGGACGCAGTGCTCAGTCTCACACCTATGAGATTATGACCTAGCCAAAAATCAAGGGTTGGACACTTAATCGACTGAGCCACCCAGGCCTATATTTCTTAATAAGGAAATGTGACCATAATAAACCTTTCAGTGACAAAATTACATATACCAAGAGGAAAATGGTGAAATTACGTGAGTGATTTTTATTTATTATTTTTATTTCTGGTTATGTGTGCTTTCTAATTTTTTAAACAGTGAACATGAATTATTATATACAAGTTGGGTTTTCATTTTAAGAAAAAAAAAAAAAGAAATCTGTGTGTGACATTAACTCTAACATTAGATATTTTGGGTTCTTTTCAGTTTGGTTTCTTACTGGTTTCAAAAGCAAAATGTGTGTCCTTTATTAACCAAAAAAACCCGAGACAGAGCAGTGCATCAGGGTAAGTGAAGGCTTCTGTAATAAAAAGCCTAGGGAATGGAGGGCTATAAATATTTATGAGAGAATTGTATTTGGTGAAGGAAGGAGATGTTTTTAATGATACAAAAAGGTATATTATAGAGTTGTTTCAGCCACCAAAGTGACAGGATCAGCAGTCAAAAAGCTCATCTTTTTCTCTAGCTTCTAAAATACAGTGTCAAGTTCACAGCATATAGCCCATTATAAATTACAGTCCTAATTTTACATTAATACCAAAGTAAGACTAACAAAATTTAAGTGTCGAGCAACAAATTGAACATAGTATTATTTACATCTAATAGATAAACCGAAGTTTTTCTTTTACTCCCTCAATTTCAATTAGATTAACTAATTGTTCTTAGGTGTTAGGGAATGACAATTTATTCATAACCAGAAAATTCATCTATGAAATAAAATTATGTCTCATTCTGAGAGCTGTGTTAAAAAACATTTCTGGCTTCAAGTTAAAAATGACAGATTGACCAAATACCTTTCTCTCTGTTCCTCCTAAGAATTCACTAATGAGAGTGAAGGAATAAAATATACACCTACCATTAAAAAAAGAACAGGGGGGAATCCACTGGCAGACCAATTTCAAGAAAATGCTGAAAGATGCAAAGGAGGAGGGCTAGGGAAAAAGGCATAGTATCCTGTGTGCATAGAGGGAGATATGGAAACAAAGACACAAAGTTACCTGACTTCTAAACAGAACCCCAAAGGGGCTTAGCTTTGGAAGCTAATCTACATCACAAAGTAAGAACAAGATGTTAAGCTGGAAACAGGAGGATGAATTGGAAGGAAGTTTTGTAGCCTTCTCCCAAAATGACCTCCAATGGCCCTTACCTTTTGAATGTCATTTGTGTAGTCCCCTCCCATATTAAATTAAATAATGGATGGCTTTCTAAGGCCAATAAAATGCAGAAGTGACAAGGAATGATAGCAGGGGGTAAATCTCAAAAGGTTTCATGGCTTCCATGTTGTTCTCTTGAACAGCTCACTCTGGAGAAGCCAGCCGCCATGCTGGGAGGTCGCTCCATGGAAAGGCCCAGGTTGAGATGCCAGCACCGGCAACAACTCTCCAGACCCTTGAATGAGTCCCCTTGGAAGTGGGTCTTCCAGTTCCAGCCAAGACTTCAGGTGACTGTAGTCCCAGTTTATGAGCAAACCAATCCCAAAGCACCAATCAGAACCACTACCAAGTTTCTGATCCCTGGAAATCTTCAGAAGTAAGAAATTATTATTGGTTTTAAAGACCCAAGTTTGGGGGAAATTTGTTACACAGCACAACAGCTCGAACAGTCAGTATGGGGAGGAGTCAAGTACCACAATTTCATACAGATTGTTTCACATGGGGATCAGCTTTCCCAGGTGGGGATTGAGAAACTTCTCCTTTAGATGAGATAACCTCCACATTCTCTTATTTGGGATACCTTAGAGTCCCAGTGTACGTCAGCTCCCTGCTTAATCACTCCACAGCCAAAGGTACCCATCGACCAGCTCCAACCTTGCAACAGAACTTGCAGTCAACTTTTATCAGCTCATTTTAAAATATGAATCAAGAATCACCAGACATTAGTAAAAAGTCTTCCACATGAAAGAGAAAGGCTGGCGTGAACAAAGGGAGGTTCACTTTTAAAAAAGCAGGGTGGGGAGTGGGAGGGTGGAGAGATAGTGCTTGAAATAAAAGAAAACTACAAAAATCTCTACTTGGAGCATTGGAGGAAATTAACAAAATATTGAATCTATTTTTTAAAAACACAGGATGACATAGGGGCACCTGGGTGGCTTGGTCAGTTAAGGGTCCACCTTTCGCTCATGTCATGATCTTGTGTTTTCTGAGTTCGAGCCCCACATTGGGCTCTGGACTGACAGCTCAGAGCCTGGAGTCTGCTTCAGATTCTGGGTCTTCTATTCTCTCTGCCCTGTCTCTGTCCCTGCTCATGCTCTGTCTCTCAAAAAAATGAATAAATGTTAGAAAAAAAAATTTTTTAGAAACACAGGATGATATGAATAAGGAAAGTTCTTTGAAATTTAAATATGATTGCCAAAATTAAAAATTTAGTAGAGGAATTGGAAAATAGGATTGAGGAACTTTCCTAAAGAGTAGGATTCTAAGATGAAAAACATGAGAAAAATAGACTTAGAGGGTCAGCATTAAATCAGGCAAATATCTAGGAGTTTTTTTAAATGGTTATTTATTTTTGACAGAGAGAGAGAGAGAGAAAGAGAGCTAGGGAAGGACAGTGAGAGAGGGAGGGAGACAGAGGATCCAAAGAGGGCTCTGAACTGAGAGCAGAGAGCCCAATGTGGGGCTCAAACTCATAGGCCATGAGATCATGACCTGAGCCAAAATCAGGTGCTTAACCAACTGAGCCACCCAGGCACCCCTAGGATTTGGTTTTTCATAAAGAGAATGGATAAACAGAAAAATGTATCAAAGAAATGAATTAAGGGGCACCTGGTGGCTCAGTCAGTTAAGTGTCTGACTTTGGTTCAGGCAACAGTCTCATGGTTTATGAGTTCAAGCCTTACATCAGGCTCTCTGCTATCACCTTGGAGCCTACTTCAGATCCTCTGTCTCCCTCTCTTTCCGCCCCTCCCCACTCTCAAAAATAAAGACATTTTAGGGCTGCCTGGGTGGCTCAGTTGGGTAAGCATCCAACTTCAGCTCAGGTCATGATTTCACAGTTCGTGGGTTCAAGCCCCACATTGGGCTCTGTGCTGACAGCTCAGAGCCTGGAACCTGCTTCGGATTCTGTATCTCCCTCTCTCTCTCTGCCCCTCTCCTGCTCATGCTCTTTCTGTCTCTCAAAATGAGTGGACATTAAAAAAAATTTTTAAGACATTTTAAAAGAAATTTAAAAACTCCAACAACAACAAAAAAAGAAATGAATTAAGTAATTTCTCTAGAGTTAAAACTGAAAGTGTAAAAGAAAAGAGAAAAAGACCTACAGCAAGACACATTATGAATGTGTCTTAAATTTAAGATCCAGCAGGCTTCCAGAGAAAGGAAGGAAAGGAGGGAGAGAAGAAAGAAGGGAAGGAGAAAACCAGATTGGATAAAAGCAATAGTAATGTGGACTGAATTGAATTTTCTCAAGAGTGAGCGATGCTGGATAGTAGAGACTCAGGAGTTGGTTTGAAATCTTTGTGTTTCCATTTACTAGCTGCCTGACCTCATTTTAACTACTTTTCCCTGCCTCCAGGTAGGCGTCGATGGCTATAGGTAGTCAGATCCACAGTAAACAAAATTGAAAAAAGGGTAGGGACTTCTGGGTTGGGTTAGACAATATAGTTAATAAAAGAAAGTCCCAGCTTAGGGATAGGAAGCAGCCCTAATGACAGCCACCGGGTAAAGAACTATGTCCTCAATCTATCAGCTGAGGAAGAAGGTTCCTCAAGGAAAAGGAACCCAAGCCTGTTCTGTGGGACAGTGACCAAGAGGGTTCGAAACATTGCAAGAAGATCTTTAGTCCCCTTCCCAAGAGAAAACCAGCAGAGAAACCAACAACACAGATGGGAGAGGACCAGTTTGACAGACTGATTCCATGGGGTGAAAGTTAGATTCACACAGTTGATTCACCTCCAAATCCAGACCCCGGGGCACCGGACAAAGACTACATCTACACCTTGCTTCCTGGAAAGAAAGGCAGGATTGTCACTTCCAGCACAAAGTCAACTTACCCAGGAAGGGTCATAAATAAGCCTTGATATATTTATTAAACTGTAATAAATGTCTCCACCTTAAACTATGAGAGCTCTGGGAACAGAGATTGCACCTTGTTCCTCTTTATCCCCAGTGCTGAGCTCTTGGTCAGCACTCAATAAATAAAGGAAGGAATGATACATGATTCTATATATGAAAGGTGCTTTTTAGAGGCCACTGATTCCAAAACTAAAGGATTAGGACAGATATCCAGACTCCGAACTACTTTCTTACCCAACTGTAGCCTCTCCTTGGAAGCACTTTTGCCCCTACCATCCTGCTATCTACCCTCACATGTGTGTACTCCCCCTGGCCACTGCCCCACTCTGGCTATCTCCAGACCACACCCTCTGAAGACAGCACTGTCCTAAAAGATGCCTGCCCCTTGGCAAGGGCACAAATGGCTAATCATCCACTCTGATCTAGTTAATCAGGATGGCTAGGCCTGCCCAAAGTTCCCCTAGCTCTTTTCCTCAGGCATGAGGATCTGTTCTACTTGAGGAGAACCCCCAAACTCCAACTTTCTTGATTTTTCCCTGGCTGTCTGTCCTCTCAGGCTTCCTTGTCTTTTCTTCCACTTTTGGGGACATGAGCCAAACTCACCACCCAGTAACTGTGGGGAGAAACTCGATCAGTAATATACAGACAAGGAAACTAAGTCTCAGAGAATGAGTAACTTATCCCTGGTCATGGAGTTAATAGGTGTGGAAGATGAGATTAAAATCATGCTATTTCAGATTCAACAGTCTGTGCACTCCATCAAACCATCGAAACTCTTTAATCTTCCATGAGCAGTCTCCTTGATCTCCCCAGCAGCCCCACCTTCATATCCAGGACTGTACCCCTGATGTCCACTTGCCCTTTCCTTCCTGAGGGAGGACACATTCTGTCAGAATCATCATGCCTTACAAATCTTAGACTATACTTTGTTTCATAAAGGTCACATCCAAACACAGGTCTTAGAACCACTTGAGTTTTTGCATTTATCCTAAAAATACGGCCTCTAGCTTCAAAGGAAAAAAGCAAAACACCATAGATTTGGAAAAAATTCAAGGGGCAAACCTGTCTGAAATGGGGTGATCTGAAAGTAATATAATGATGTACTACCCTCAAGAAAATGAGGCTTTGCCATGGCCATGTTTATATACTAACTGGAGCTGGACATACCAATCACACCTGAAATAAGACCCTAATTTAATGACTAGTTAAGAATGATTTGAATTGGCAAATTAGGACATCAGTCCAAGCAGCTATGAGACCCAGCTTACAGAGTCATTTCACTTTGTCTAGGTATGTACAATTACTGACGTTCTTTAAGTTATTTCTTCTCTGAAGTGAATAAATACCTCTTCCTGTACTCTTACTTACATTATTCCTTATTTAGCAACATCCTTTTTGTCTTGATAAAGAGAAACCATAGTCAAAATCCTTTCTGAATATTCCAAATTTTAAACTGGTAATGCCAGGATTAAAGAAATTTTAATTCCATTCTTCTCAATTAGTATGTGATTTAGAATTTAAACCAATTTTGATCTTTTCCTTTTTTTGAATATTTATATATTTTGCTGAGAGTGCAAGTGTGGGAGGGATAGAGAGAGAGGGAGACAGCGGACCTGAAGCAGACTCTGCAATGACAAGCTGACAGCAGTGAGCCTGATGTGGGGCTCGAACTCACGAACCACGAGATCAGAACTGCGAGATCATGACCTGAGCCAAAGTCAGACGCTCAACCAACTGAGCTACCCAGGTGCCCCTTGATCATCTTTTCCAAAGAAACTGGGGGTTTTCCTGTATTTTATTTTCTAAAGTGGTTATTCTTGATGCTGTGTGAGTTATGATATCTTATTGTTGATCATCTGATTTTATCACTTGTCTTTTCTAAAAGTGCTCAATACCATAATACCAGTCATAGCCAAGAATCATAAAATTTATAGCCCAAATGGGAGCACTTCTGAGATCAAAGGGGACTATTAATAAATATACCAGGTATAAACTAACTCTGTCCTAGGCAAACTAAGAAGTATGGTCAGCCCAGCCCAGTGATTCCCATCCTAAGAATGTATCCGGAATAAGTGTTTTCAAAGGATAAAGCTAAATACGCAAAGATTCTCACTGCTATAGAACATATATTAGCGAAAAATAAGAAGCAATCTAATATTGGAAAAATTAAGCTAAGGTATGAGAACATTATCTTAATTATAGATATGATTTATTGAATATTATATACTCATTAAAACTAATCACCAGGAAGATGGTGAAACAGCACATAATAGCATGAAATAAAAATAGTTATGATGTAATTTTGTAAAAAGAAAAAAAGAACACAACTTCAAATCATCACTCGACTCAGAACTATGTGAAATTATATGTAGATATATGCATATATATAGACATGATCAGCTGCATAATCTGTGGGGCCTTTCTGAGTATAGGACCCGCCCCCACTGCAAAGGTCACACACTCACGAAGCCTTGGGACAGACTAAGCTAGAAAAAAAGAAAGTGAAAACAAGCGACTTATTTGTTAGGATCATAGGATCATTTGTTTGTTTCATTTTCATTATCCCTATTGCAATATCTTCTTTTTTCATACATTAAATAAAAATTTTAAAAAATTAGTAACACATCTTTAGACCAACATACAGAAAAATAAACTTTGTTTTGGTAATCTGAGCCTTTTCTGACACCCCGAAAGTAGACATAGTCTAGGGCTCTCCTTCCTAATTCTGCCTGAGCACCAGCATTTCCTTGTCACTTTGAACGTTCCAAGTGCCCACTCCTCACTTAGAGATACTGATGCAGCAGGACCGAAACAAAGCCATTAAAACCCAGCTATCTAGCCTTCTAGGCTGGCTTTTCCAACAGAAGGATGTCAAGTGTTGGTTTTGGCCTTTGAGACCTCATTCTCTTTCAAAAATAACAAATTTTCATAACTTAATCATGATTACGAGTCATGTGGGGAAAGAGTTTTGTGGTTTATTGGTTTGTGGTTTTGACTTTTATGTTCTGTTTTTTGTTTCTTTTGCCCATTTTTATTCACTAAACCTAGGTATTCTCACCCACAGATAAGCTTTCAAAAAAAAATAAATATTCAAGCTATGTAATTCTTTGGTAAAATAATGTTATATTTATAAGAAGACCAAGAAGAAATGTCAGATACAGAGAAATCTGTTTAGAGAATTGTTGAGATTTTTCTCTATATGTGTCTTTAAGAAAACATCTGGCATGATTTTATATGGGGCTCATTGTGGCAAACCACAAATCTTGTGAATAAGAACAGTGTTCCAGACAACAGGTAATCAAGCAAAGATACATGGAAGAAATCTTTATCCGGGTAAATGGTGCGTGCAGTTCTTAGCATAGGCATTATCTCCTGGCAATATCTGTCATGGAAAGTGGCAGGGTCAGAATTGGGGCAAGATAGGGGAGGTGCCTGGGGTACAAAATTTAAGGCGGCAATCAGTCTCAAGTGCCAACCATGCTCTCGAACAACTTTGAGAGTGGGTGCCTCCTTAAATTCTGTGTCTTAGGTACTTGCTTGCAAAACTCTGGGCATTAGAGTAGAGATTTATATCACATGCGTTGTGTGTCTGTCTTCTTGACTCTAGAACCTAATAACATTTTTTCCCTCAATAGGGTTTTAATTTTTTTAATCCTTATTTTTTCTTGAGAAACAGTGTGAGCAGGGGAGGGGCAGAGAGAGAGGGAGTCACAGCACCTAAAGCAGGCTTCAGACTCTGAGCTGTCAGCCCAGAGCCCCATGCGGGGCTAGAAACCCAAAAACCATGAGATCATGACCTGAGCAGAAGTCAGGGCTTAACTGACTGAGTCCCCCAGGAATCCTACCCTCAATAGCGATTTAGAGAAAATTCTCAATCGTCAGTAAATAATTATTTGAATTGGCTGTTATCTTCAGAAAATTCAGCTTTCAAGTATCCATTAACAATACGTCAGGTTATGCCTAATTAAATCTTTTAGGACATAAACTGAATCTCTGTACCATTTAGTCTGTACCATTAAGACTTAAAATGACCTTTAAACAAAATGTGACCCAGGGCTTTCCCATTCTAGAGAAGATAAGAATCAGTAACCCTCTGTAGATCAGCTAGCTCTACCTCAGTATGCTGATTGTCATCAATCATGAGGTAAAAAGAAATGGGGAAAAAATAATACTTATGGAGAGGAAAGACAGATGGGACAATCATTGTTCACTCTTGGCTACTCACATCTGAGCTCAAGGCACTGATATTTTCAACCTACAGCCCACCAAGTTAGGTATTTCGTCTCTTGCTATTCAGCGTTTGTGGACCAAACTGTGCCACAGTAGCAACCGCATCACTTAAAAACTTGTTGGAAATGCAGAATCCCAGGCCCCTCCCCGGCCTTGCTACATCACTATGTGCATTTTAACAAGATCCTCAGGTGATTTGTAGGTGCATTAACGTTGGAGAGGTATGCTCTATTCCAGCCTATCCTTTCCCTAACAGAGTTTGTAGTATTTCTATCACACTCAAAGGGACCACACACATTAGAGTGAGCGTAGACTTCCCTGTCTCCAAGCAGCTACACTCCCTGACCCTTGATGTGTTTGCCCAAAGCCTACAATGGGTTCCTATCACAGGTACTTAATTAGCAGTTGAACGCTAGCACTCTGTGTTGATTCTTATTCTGCCAATCATCTGCACCCCAAAGGACTCAAGAAATTTGGGGGAGAATGTTGGGTTGTTACAATGATTGGGTGTGCTATTGATATTTAGTGGACAGGAGTCAGGGATGCTAACTGTCCGGCAATCCTTGGGATAACTCTATAAACAAAGAGTGGTCCCACATTCCAAAAAAATTCGAATAGCCCACTGGCTATTTCTGTAGGTGAAAATGTGTCTGTAACTATCCAAGCCTAGAACTGAACTTTGTTTCACACATAAATACAAAATATTTGTGCAGGAAAGCAACCACTGTGCAAATCAAGGGAAAAGTTGAATTCATTTTGATCAGAATTTTACCAAACATTGTCCATGAATTTCCCGAAGAATCGCATTAATAACGGCAACACTTCTCCTGGCAATTCAGTCATGAATTCAATACACCTCCATCAGACTACATTTGTAGCTTTCCCTTGCTCGGTGCAACAGTCTGATTTCTTCATTATGTCTTCTAGCTCCAAAATGTGTTCATGTGCCAACAGCATTGACAGTACCAGGAAGCTTGTAAGAAATACAGAGGGGCACCTGGGTGGCTCAGTCGGTTAAGCGGCCGACTTCGGCTCAGGTCATGATCTCGTGGTCTGTGAGTTCGAGCCCCACATCAGGTTCTGTGCTGACAGCTCAGAGCCTGGAGCCTGCTTGGGATTCTGTGTCTCCCTCTCCCTCTGCCCTTCTCCTGCTCATGCTCTGTCTCTATGTCTCAAAAATAAATAAATGTTTAAAAAAATTAAAAGAAAAAAAAAAAGAGATACAGAATCTCAGGGCCCACCCAACACCTGATGAAGCAGAATCTGCTCTGTAACAAAAGCCCAAGAAATTTGTATGCACACTCGAGTTTGGGAAGTGCTGTTCTAAGCGTATTTGGGGAAGCACAGTTCCAATGCTTATTTATTCAGACAAATATTATTACTTTTCTCTTTTATTTCATAATTAAGGCATACAGATTTTTTAAATTATGTTTGTACAAAAAAACTGAAATAGACCCATAAATACAGAGAACAAACAGGTGGTTGCCAACAGGGAGCATGGTGGGGGGGATGGACAAAATGGGTGAAGGGGAGTGGGAGACTCAGGCTTCCAGTTATGGAATGAATAATTCATGGGGACGAAAAGTACAGCATAGCAAATACAGTCAATGGCATTGTAATAACATTGTATGATGACAGATGGTACTACCCTTGTGGTGAGCATAGTATAATATATAGACTCGTCCAATCACTATGTGTACACCTGAAACTAATGTAACACCATGAGTCAACTCCTCTCCAAAAAAATTACATGTGTAGTCTATTTTATGTTAAGTGATTTGGCATAACAAAATGTTTGTTTTAGATAGAGGAAATTGAAAGTGTCAGGACTGAGAGTCATTTATTTGGGACCTGACCATCTGCCCAGCCATTGATTATCAACTGTCTTTAACCCACAAACACTATCTGAAGACTTGAAGCCACCCATATTATGGTATCAACATTGACTGAAATGCCTGTTGCTGCCACCCACTAACCAGATGGATCCCTTTGGATAACCACATCAATGCAAATCAATGCCAAATCCCAGGGTTCTTTGGCATAGAAACTGTCTTCTCCCTAGCTGGTCATTTTCTTTCTCTTCATGATCTGTTGACAAGTTAGCCCCACCCTGCTACAAAATTTTCTGTACCATTTAAGTTTTTCAAATCCTAGTATGTTCTGCCAGTAATCCCACCAGAGTTATGAAGAAGATACAGATAAGGCCTAGTGGCATTCGAACTTGAGGATTCTATATGAAACCTTCTGAGCTTCCAGAACATTGCATACACCCACATCCAGCTGTATTTTTAAACTGCATTTCCAAAGCAAAAGTAAATGATTTGACAAGAGTGAGAGAGGTTACTGCTCACACTTCCTTGTTATGGCACAAACAGGAAATCGTTCATTTCGATTATAAAAGCGAAACGATGGGATCTTAGTTTGAATTATGCTACTGTAAAGAGAACTAGGAACTGAATCATCCAAGTTTCAGCTTCACAAATTACCTAGGAAATCTAGTCATCTTCAAATATAGATTGCTCTCATTAACCAAAAGTAGAACATTCTTACAAAATCTTCCATAAGCCAAAATGACATAAAGCAAAGAGTATCTCCTGCTTTGTTAAAGTTCGTGTAAGTTCACTTTGCTTTTAGGAAAGACCTACGTTAGTAGCTGTTTCTCTAACCGAAAAAAAATCCAAAGAGGATTTTTGCTTTATAAAAAAATTTTAAAAACCCCAAAACCTGTTACCATACTAATGTAAGTCTTTTGTAAAAGTTAAGTGGAATAACACAAACTTTTGGATAGCAGGGGATACCTGTTTAGTACTATCTTACATTGTGTGTATGAAGCATGATAGAATTATCACTTGGGCAAAACTTTTTGAGGCTTATATACTAATATATTTGTAATACGACTTTTTGATGCAGATCCCAGCAATAAAAACAGAAGTACCCAATTTACCAGTAATATTCCTGGGTAGGGGCTCAGTGTAAATCATTTATGCAGATCATATTATGAAAATTTTTCTTCATTATGTACTTGAAATAATTTTTTTCCTTGGCATCCTACCCTTCATCATTATCTCTAATCTTGCAGCTTAGCTAATAGCATGATTTGTTCCATAGCATGACCTGTAGTTCAGACACAAAGCAGAAAAAAGCACATGAGAAAGTCGGAAAACTAGTGCTTAGCTATTGTTTTGCCAGTTATCAGCGCTGTGATTTCAGGCAATATATCTAACTCTGAGAATTGCAGTTTCCACATCTACAAAAGAACCGAGTGGACCAAACGGTCTATAACTTTCTTTCCAGCTTTAACGTGTTGTGATTATATCCAAAGACAAACGTGCACATGTAGTCTGCTGGCAGGGATGTGGAGAAGCAGGCACCCTCCTACACTGTTGGTGGGAATGCAAACTGGTGCAGCCGCTCTGGAAAACGGTGTGGAAAATAGAAAATAGAGCTACCCTTTGACCCAGTAATAGCACTGCTAGGAATCTACCCAAGAGACACAGGAATGCTGATGCATAGGAACACGTGTACCCCAATGTTCATAGCAGTACTTTCGACAATAGCCAAATCATGGAAAGAGACCAAGTGCCCATCAACTGACGAGTGGATAAAGAAGATGTGGTACATATATACAATGGACTACTACATGGCAATGAGAAAAAATGAAATCTGACCACGTGTAGCAACATGGATGGAACTGGAGGGTATTATGTTAAGTGAAATAAGTCAGTCAGAAAAAGACAGATACCATATGTTTCCACGAATAGGTGGACTTTGTGAGACTAAGCAAAAACCAGGGGGAGGGGAAGAGGGGAAAGGAAAAAAAGACACAGAGAGGGAGGGAGATAAAACATAAGAGACTCTCAAAGACTAAGAAAAAATTGAGGGTGAGGGGGGTGAGGGAGGGGGGAGAGGGGGTGATGGGCATTAAAAAGGGCACGTGTTGGGATGAACACTGGGTGTTATATGTAAACCAATTTGAAAATAAACTATTATAAAATTAAAAAAATAATAATAAAAAAATAAAGTGTACAGCAATTTTATAACCTTTCTGAATTCACCCTTGATATTAGGTCACTTGATCTTTCAAAGAATTATAACCAATCCTTTCTACAGGCCAATTCTTGGTTATATATGTCCATGGAAGAAAGCAATGCCCTTCTTGATACAAAAATCAGGTGTAATTCACTCCTAAAAGTAGTATCAACTCTTTTACCCTCCTGACTAAAACTAGCCAGCATTTCTAACTAAGTGGAATTGAGAAAAGCAGACCAAAACAAGATGAGTCACCAACTCCAGGGCAAAGGAGGGATGCAGACATCAGGGCATCGGAAAAAAAAATGCTAGAGACAAAGGGGTGGGGGATGGGTGGCTCGTACTTATGCCAATAACTTAACTAGTGGCTTAAATTCGATCAGTTTAAAAGACAGATTTGTACAGGTTATAATCTAACTTTGTAATAGAAGCTCTCTCATATTTTTGCTATAATATAAAACAGATTGTAGGTGTTTACTAAACAGTCTTTGCAACTTGGCAAAATCTACCAAAATGTAAAATGCATATGACCTTTGATTCAACAGCTCTGTTTCTTCAACTCTGTTCAACGGAAATATTGGCACATGTAGAGAAAGAGACGTGTATAAGGGTGTTCACTGCAGCATGGCTTGTCCTGGAGAAAAATGGGAGACAGCCTAAATAAACGACCCACAGCAACGCAGCAGTCACGTCCACGGCACACTCATTTTATCTTGAAGTAATTTCAGACTTCAAGGAAAGTTGCAAAAACAGCACAGTGAATTCCCCAAATGTCAACATTTTATCACAATTACTTAATCCTCCCACCCTCCCTCCTCTCTCTCTCTCTCTCTGCTTCCCTCCCCCCCACACACACATTTTCATTTACAGCAAATTTTAAAAACTCTTTTTCTCTTGGGTCCAAGACTAGGTAGTACATTTACTTGTCAAATATCTTGAGTCTCCATGAATCTGGAATAGTTTCTCGGTCTTCCTTTGTCTTTCATGACTTTGACATTTTTAAAGAGTACGAGCCAGTTATTTTGTAGAACGGCCCACAATTTGAGTACAGCCAATGTTTCCTCATGATTAGATTATGTGGACATTTTTAGTTGAATAAATATATTTAATGACATGGTAGACCTCAGAATATTCTGCTAATGGAAAAGGGACCATGTTGTCATAGTCGCAATAGGAAACAGATGGCCCACTGAAAGGATTTAACTAAAATTATTTTAATGAAGGGGCTCCTTCCAGAGGTATGGACAAGGTTAAAGGAACAAGAAAGGGTAAAGCGAAGCAACATGGGATGTAATACACCCTGGATTAGCAGGAATGGGAAGCTTTACCAGCCTTGAGCAAAAGGAGCAAGAGAGCTAAGGAAGAATGGCAGCTAGATAGGTGCTTCAGCCACAGAGGAACATGGGTCAGGAGTCAGGGTCAAAGTTACAAATATCCCAGCTTCCTTCTTTACCACTCTCCAGTCGACTACCAGTGTCTCTTTTAACCAGAACCACTCAGAAGCAAGAGGACAAGGGAGCCAAAGTAATGGAATCCAGGGGCGCCTGGGTGGCTCTGTCGGTTGTGAGTCTGACTTCGGCTCAGGTCATGATCTTGCAGCTCATGAGTTTGAGCCCCGTATCAGGCTCAGTGCTGACAACTCAGAGCCTGAAGCCTGCTTCAGATTCTGTGTCCCCTCTCTTTCTGCCCCTTCCCTGTTCATGCTCTGTCTCTCAAAAATAAATAAACATTAAAAAAAATTTTTAAGAAGTAATGTAATCCATGGAGGTCAGCTTTCTAGGGCAACAGCCCAACAGATAAAGGTGAAAATAGATCTTGAGCAGAGGGACAAATAGAGAGCAACCAGAACACGGAGCAAGTTCTTAGTGTCTAAGGATATGAAACAAGATGTCAGCTTGGATTTTTCTCATGGTGCAAAATTTCACCTAAGGGTCAGGGCTGAAAATAGAAGGCATTAAGCACTTCATGTTTTACGTGCACAAAGCAGGCAAAACTGGGGTCACCCTCCTTCGCACAGACCTTGCAGAAAGAAGCAAAAATGTAGAATAAGTCCCAGCACCACCCACCACCACATGACCCTCCTCCCGTCTACATAAAAAGAGAAATGATGGGGGAGGGAGGGGGTCACCAGCCTAAGAATAGCAGTTTATGGGAAGAGTCCATTCCCTGAGCTCCCCTTGCAGGGGAGAGAGAGACAGACAGACAGAACATTGCTTCCTCTCCCCCAGGACAAGGTAGACTATCTCTTCACTAGAGATAGTGAAGCAAGGCTCCAAGAGAATTGCTTGTAAAGATTGGGGACGACTGCAAGAAGAGATTGGCCTTTAATCCTTATCTGCATGCCTGGTTGCTGGGTGGCCAGCAGATCTAATCGTCTGCACCCCACTCCCTGCCTAGAGAAGAGAATTGGAGCGAGATGGTGAGTGGCCAGCGGCAGGGGGTACCAGGTAGAAAGAAAGTCAGAACTGCTCCCATCCCCATCAAGTTCTCGATTTCTGACAGAGATGGAAGAAGGGATCCCACGTGTGCCTGCCAGCCTTAGAGTTAGTGCTGGCAAGCAGGTGAGACTAGAAGAGCTCTTCATTGAACCACCAGGGTTGGGTATTGCTTGGGGACAGAGGAACATCCTATTAAAGAATGGATACCATCCTTGACCCGAAGATGTATCTAAATAAGACAAAGGGCTACTACACCTGCCATTGCTGAATAGAAGCAAACCTCTCTTGCAAGGGGCATATTGATACTGCTACTGCCTTCTTTTAGCTCACAAAGCCTAAACGGCTACAACCAAGCTCCCCACTCCCGCACCCCCCGCAGACCCAGCAGCTGGCACCACACACCGGTCTGGCCATCGCTGGGGTTGGGAGAAGGAAATCCTCTCTGAATTGCATGTAAGACTGAAGTTTTAAAATATATGTAATCATATGTATTGAAATGAAATCATTCTAATAACTGAAAGTAAGAGGAAATTTATGGAAAGGGACTGGAATTTCGTTAAGGAACTTGTATGCCACCCGACAAGAAAGGGAAGTTTAAAGTATCACAGTTGGGGGAAGGTCATTTTCTAAAAATTCAATCATTTCAAAAAAACTAAATCATTTTATATGTAGTTCCAATAAATTGTGTCCCTTTGCAATTACCCGCATGTTTTCAAAGTCATAGACATATGTGCAAATAAAGAAGTTTGTTGGGGGCATCGGGGTGACCCAGTCAGTTGAGCATCCAACTCTTGACATCAGCTCAGGTTGTGGGCTCACAGCTGTGAGATCAAGTCCACATCAGGCTCTGTGCTGAGCGTAGAACCTACTAGGGATTCTTCCTCTCTCTCTTTCTCTCTCTCTCCCCTTCTGCCCCTCTCCTCTGGTCACATGTGCTCTCTCTCTCTCTAATTAAAAAAAAAAAAGTTTTTTGGGGCCTCATACCAAATTGTTAACAGTAGTCACATATGTGAACGAAAGTGAGATTATGGAAAGTGTCAGGATTGAAGATAAATTCTCCTGTCTGCCTTCTTCGGTGTTCGAAACCTAAAATACGCATGTATTTGTGTAGTAGCTATGGAAGTATTACAAGGGTGAAAAGTTTTCTCGCATGTTTTCTGTGATGCACTGTCAACTTCTCAGGTGTTAGTGATGGATCGTGAGGCTCACAGAGGTTGATACATGCAAAGCCTCGATCATAAGACCTGGCACAGGAGGTGTTCACTTAGTTCCCTCTCCTTGGCCCTCCCACCGCACCTGTGCCATTAGGAACTTACCCCAAGCATGACAGCCCAAACATCATTTTCTGTTTAAAAGGAAAACGCTATACATAGTGTAAATGCAATTATTAGTTCATTCTTTATTTTCTTTTTAAAAGCCAGTACTAAATATGTTCTTTTAAGTGAACTTAGCTTTTTTTTTCAGTGTTTTCAATAGCTTTATACTTAACTCTTCTCGAGTTCCTTTTTCAGTCATCAAAAATGTGTTTTCCACTTACTACAAACACAGTAATGCTCAGCTTCTGCATAGTTCTGTGGGACCTATATCCAGTTCAACCTCTCCTGCAGAGCGCCCCTAATGGGCCTCTCTGTGCAATCCTAAAAGTGAGAACGCACCAGAAAGCCTCAGCAACTTCTCCCTGTATTATTCTCTCCCATTACCTCATCGGCTTCCACCTGCTCCCATTCCTATCTCGCATCCGGGTCTCACCTCTGGTACTTGCCCTGCTGAGCTGGCAATGCCACAAATAACTCCTACCTTCCCACTGTTGGTTCAGTCTCCAAACACTTACAAGGGCTTACTATGTATCAGCGCTATATGTGGGGTTGAATAAAATACAGCCCTCCTGGCCACACACCAAAGCCACAACCTTCCCTTTGTCTACCAGTCCCAGGACAGCCAAGTCCTCTATGCCAAGCTTAGCATGAGTATCATCTCTGTAGTTCTTTCTAATTTCAAAAGTGATTACCATGATGATGTGTGCTGTTAATGTTATACTTCAATTTACTTGGGAAAAAAAAACCCTAAGCTACAGTTCATTTTCTGCCTGTGATAACCTACCCCTCTGGGTCATAAAATGTTAACAGAGTAACCTTAATTTTATGAGCAGTGAAAGTTGTTAACAGCAATTTTTAAAAGATGTTTATTTAACATAACAAAACCAGACTGACAAGACTGTGGTATGGGCTTAAGTCCACTTTGCAAGTGAACTTCTCCAGCGTAGACAAAGGTTCTCATGGGCTGTGACTGTGACCCAAGCTTTGCCTTTCTATTACTGTGCTGCCTGTAGCTCTAACCTGGAAAACTGCAAAGCAGGTTAGGGTTGTTAGTTTGAAATTCCTGATTTACTGGGATTGTCCTAGCGCTCTGCTTATTTGTGCTTTTGAAGTTAATATTAATTTAGCAATTCAGATACAAGCATATCTTTAAATAACTTTCCATTAATTCCTCTCTTATCAAAATAAAGCTTTTGATAGCATCGGTTCTACATTTAGCTTCTTGTATTGAGAAGAAAAGAAACAAAATTTCAAAGAACACAGAATTTAGTGGCTCGAAAATAAGGGAAATTAATAAACTCGTGGCATGTGAAATTTACCTCTGAATCTGACTTTTGGGATCAACTCAAATACTGTGTTTGCTGGGAGAATACCATAGGTCATCTTTAGAATCATGTCGGAATAAATTCAGTTTTAAATTCAGTACTTCAAAATCTTGGATAGTATATTTTCTGGCTTTTTTTTTTTTTAACAATAAACAGATCGCCAAAAATAAAAGAACATAATCCGCTATCATGTTGGCTTACAACTAAAACTAAAAAGCTTATATTTAGATAGGGTGTTATGGCAAGTGAATTCGATCTGTTTTAAAATCACCACTCCTTTTGAATCTTTAAAACCTGTTCCCTCCATTCCCTGCTCAGCGTGAAACTGACTCCTTATCCCCCCTTCCTCCCTCCCGCTCAAATCACATTCCTTTTAAGTATGAACTCACTCAACTGTTATCCCTCGAGCAACTTCACACCAAACTATCCTTTAACAATATTTCAGTCCAGCCAGAACCAACTTTCAAGAGAAGGAATGTGACTTCAAGCCAGAACCTTGTCTTTTTATAGAACAGAGTAGAATCCACAGCTATCTGACTTGTACTGTATATAGTGCGTAGCCAATGTCATGTGCATGAGAGCTTATTAAGACAATTTGATGATGAAATACCCTCCCTGGGCAAGAAAGCCACAAGGAAATTCCAGAGAAAGGAGCAGGGCCAAATCCTGCGACAAATTTAATTTAGCCTGCCAAATCATAACGTGTAATTGATAATAGCAGCTAACAGAAAAAAAAGCACAAAAGTTAATCCTTAGGCACTGTACTCATGATATTCAATTATAGAATGGAAATACATATAATAAAATAGACCAGAAGATTAATGCTTATAAATCTGTTAGCCTTTCAACACCTATTGCACGTACCTAATATGCCTGGTAAGGTATCAAATAGAGGCCCTTATTCATTTATAGTTTAAATTGCAAACACAATGTCCTGAAAAATTATGCATTAACAAATACAGATGGCCATTTTAATATTCACAGAGTAAATATACAAGCTATTGCTTCTTTCGACCCTCAAGAAAATACTCCTTGGTTTGGAAGAATCGCTCATTGACTGCATCCCTGATTAATAACTTTTAAGAAATTAGAGAAAACAAGAGAAGTCCCCAAAAAACAAAAGAAGATGGGAGACTGCCAGATATGGTTCTAAACTTTCTAATGCAGTAAGAGTTGGAGTCCACAAACTCTAGACAAGTACTGTCCAATGGAAATAAAATAGCCACATTTAAAAATACTAAGAGAACCAGGTGAAATTCATTTTAATGGTACATTTTATTTAACTCAATATAAGCAAAACTATTACCATTTCTTCATTTAATAAATATAAAAAATTATCAATGAGATATTTTAAGTATTTTTTGCATATTTTCAAAATCTAATGTGTATTTTCCATTTATACTACATTTTAATTAGGACCAGTCATATTTCAAGTGCTCTCTGGCTATGCGTGGCTCTTGGCTAATATCAGGCTGGGCAGCTATTGACCTATGAGCCACTGACCCCAGCACAGTTTGGAAACTGATTGTAGCTTGGCAAAGCCTGAGGCCAAAGCTTATATACTACCACTTTATTAAAGGTGCAGTCCCCTGAAATGGAAAGAGGCAAGGGCAGAGAAGGAAGGCCACTGAGTTGGCCGCTGCTTGGAAACAAGGGCAACTGTTGCATCTCACACCATCATCTTCTGAGACACATAAGCTAGTAGGTCTCAGCAGAAGGATTTATCAACTCACTCCCATCTCGCTTTGACCAAAGCTTGCTTCACAGGACATTAACTCTCCCTCCCCACTTTCAGGTTGCATATAACCTGATACCAATTCAGTGCCTCACACCTCTGGGGCTTGGGGGAAAGCCCAGAGTGGCAAGCAAGTAACGTACAGCAGGGACAGGAAGCCGGGCACTGTTCAGCTGTGCCCGTGTGAAGCTAGTTGCCATAGCAGCTGGGGAAAACAAGGGGCCAAGGACCCCAGGGATAGGAGTGTAATGAGGATGTGAGGTGGTGAATAAGAAATGTCTGACACAACTAAAAAAAATAATGTAGAAATGACTAAGAGTCACCGCTGCTGCACCCAGACTGAGTCACATCAAACTGCATCTATGCTATGGTCTGTTTAAGACACCAGATGTGTAGATCGTGTTATGACTTGTCTGGATCTTTATATTGTCCATCTAACTTTCAAATCTAGTATAGCTTTAACTCTTCCTACAAACCAAACTCTGCTCTGAGTACTCCCCAAAGTTAAGTTCTATGATGAAGGAATTTAAAGGCCAGCGGCCTAATAACCTATGTCCCAAGGGCCTTACCCTGACTCTTCTCTGCTCCTAGGAACCAGTTCTCATGACTGGGCTCCTGCACTGTTACTTAATGCTTATCCCTTTTCCCTCTATTTTCTTCTCTTTCCCAAGGTGCTGGAAACCACTGTCTGCCCGCTTCCATCTGCCGGAGGCTGGGCCTGTTCTACTTTCCTCCTTTTCTTCACTGCTTTGTATTTCTTTAATCTTTGTTTCCCAGAACATTGATCAGCCAAAAAGCCAGATGACCTGCCTTATTGGATCTTCCTGGAAGAGATGCCGCCCTGGTGTGTCCCTGTCGCCCTCTTCTCTACAAATTACCTTCCTCCAGCATTGCTGGACTCCCCACGTCACCTGCAGCTTGATCTATCTGCCAGCTCCATCCTCTCCACCCCACACCCCTCTAATAGTCATTCTACCTTAAAAGGACGTCTGTTCTCCAGAGGGCAAAGATCAGTCTTTTGGCCTTCCCCAGCCAGGACCTTTCTCCTGGGGCTTCTGCTCACCATCCTGCACTTTGCATACGCCTTCCTCTGGACAGACACAACCCTGTGCCAGTGTTCATTGCTTGGTGAGCAGAAACTCCCTTGTGCAAGTTACCACTTGTCCAACTTCATATCTGGCTTTACTTTTGCTGCCTGGAACACATTTCCCCCCAACTCTTCTAAAAACGTTCTTCTTCTTCTAGTCTCCTCTTAAACATTCTCCCTTAGAGAGGCTCTCTCTAGCCATCCATTCCAAAGTAGGCCCTTGTTTCCATCTCGTGTTACCCCCAAAGCACTCGTCATAATATATCGTATATCCATTTGCTTACTTACTTGTCTTCCTCTTCAGAATATAAGCTCCGTGGAAGCTGAAATTACTAATGTATATACCCTCTTCATAGAGCCAAAATAAATATTTGTTGAATGAAAGAATAAATGAATGATCTATTTATCTGGCAATCAAGCTTCTTATATTAAAAATCAAGGGAATGACACGGGCCAGGATCAGGATCATAAAGGAGTCAGACAGGCAACATAATACATAAAACACTGGTTTACAGCACTAAAAAGTAGCAGGGTTTGGAGCAAATACAAAAAGTCCACACTTCCCAAAGATATTCAAATTCAAATTGTAAACATACCCCACGGGCCCACCAGAACTCACCCTGGACTAAGTGTTGCCGCCAGCATTGCTGGACTCCTTTCCAACTCCCGCAACTTGATGGCCAACTTGTAGACCAAGATCTCAGGACCTGATGGATACAGTGCTCTCTTTAATCTCTTTAAATAAATAAACTGGTTGGGAAATTAATCTGGAATTTTACTCCAGGACTTTACATACGGTCTTCCCCCAATTCCTCTACATCTATCTTCTTCACCTGCACTTTGCTAATTCCCACTTGCCTTCCTCAAGGAGCCTTGTGTGACCATGCCTGCCCCTCCCCTTCCTGGGCGAGCCCATAATGCCCTGCACTCCTATTCACCTGTTTGTCTCCCCACCAGACTTCCCTTAAGGGAAAGGTCTGACTTTGTGCCCTGCTGTGTCCTTGGTGTCAGGCACAGTGCTTGGCACAATCAGAATTGAAAACACTTACCAGATGAACGAGGACTCCACCATAGGGATTCCTAGCTGGTTGAACCACACTCCCGTAGAAATCTAAAGAGTGGATCCAGATGTGGATGAAGGCTCCATCCTACTCAATATCTTTTATGAATGACTCTGCCCAAGACAAGCTCTGCTCTGGCATGTGAAGCATGCAGAGCTGGGAAGGAGAGTCAGTGTACTGGGAAATGGCCAAAGGAGAGGAGATAAGAGATTGTGGCTGTAGTGAGTGTGGGTTGAAGCCTTGACTTTGTAAACCAACTTTAAATATTTTCATGAGGCCTGGTGTGTAGGATTTGTGGAAGAGTGTGGGGGAGGAGGTGTGGTTCAAGGTAGGAATGTGCATCTGTTTATCGGATTCACTTGGTGGTGGTTTGACAAGCCTGAGGCTGGAGCAGTTCCAGCTGTTTCACTTTTCCTTTGCTAGAGAGCCTGTAAGTGCCATTTTCAGAGTAGCATTGCTGGCAGGATTCTACAAATTAATGTGTGTGTACCTTTCTCACCCAAGGTCTCAATTTATAACACCTTCAGTTAGAATAAGCCCGCCTCTCTTTCCTCATCATATGCATATAAATACAATTTGTTCGTTCCCTCTTTAAATGTACTATTTACTTTATTCTTGAATTCGATACCAGAATTGCTAAATGCCTGCTGAAGTTTAGGAGAGGAGAGTTGATATAAATGGGCTCAAGGAACCCACATATTTTAGATGCTGGCCAAACTTCTAATGCAGTTTCTAAAATCTACCCAATGGGACCTTTCAGGGCACTGTTCTTCTCTAGCTTATTATCTAATGAATGCCTCCTCCAGGAATCAAACCTGTTAGTAACTAGTAAAATCCACCATTCATGCTTGCTCTGGGAAATTGTAAAATTTGCGATGCTATATGTGTATAGCCTCATTTAATCCTCACAGCAACCTGCTAAAACAAGGGTACTTGTAGCAGGCCATGTAGGCACCCCGCATATCCATTACACCCCCATTGTCCATTCTCCAGAGAGGGGAGGAGACTGGAAATGGAGTCGTGCCTACATGACGAAGGGTCCGTAAAAATCCCTAAAGTACTGGGTTTGGAGAGCTTCCTGGCTGGTGAACACATCTGCCTGCTGGAAAGGTTGACCCACTCCAACTGCACACAGACAAAAGCTCCTGTACTCAGAATCCTTTCAGGCCTCACCCCGTGTACCTCTTCATCTGGCTGTTCATCAGGGTCCTTCACATATCCTTCGTGATATAATAAACTGGTAAGTGTAAGTAAGTGTTTCCCTGAGTTCTGTGAGCTGTCATGGCAAATGACCAACCCCAAGGAGGGGGCTGTGGGAACCTCTTTTGTAACCACATCACACAGAAGTTGTGGGTAACCTGGGAACTTACCGCTTGCTATTGGTATCTGAAGTTGCAGGCAGTCTTGTGGGAGGAGACCTTGATCTGTGGGGTCTGAGCTAACTCTGGCAAGTCAGAATTAAATTGAATTAAACTGTGGATGTCCAACTGATGTCACACGGAATTGCTTTGTGTGTGGAGGGAAAAGACCCATATATTAAGTGTCATGGGTATTTTGGATGTGAGTAAAGGAAGACACACAAGAGAGTTTTTCCTATACACCCCTAATGATCTTCGCCTACTAAATTCACACAGTTGTTTGATCTTCTCCTTTTGAGTGTGGGCTAAACTCCTTGACTCACTTTTATCACATAGAACACAGCAGAAGTAATGAGATGTCACCTCCAAGATGAGGTTAGAAAAGGCTATGGCTTCCATTATGGGTGCTTCTCTCACTTGCTCTCTCATTCTCTCCTAGATCTTGCCATGTGTCACAGACCGACGTGTGTCTCTCCCAAAGTCCATATGTTGAATCCCTGCCCCCCAATGTGATAGTATTTGGACATGGGGTCTCTAAAGAGGTAATTAAGGTCAAGTGAGGACATAAGGGCTGGTGTCCTTATAAGAGGAGGAAGAGACATCAGACCTCTCTCTCTCTCCTCACACGCACAGGATGAAGACATGTAAGGACACAGTGAGAAGGCAACTGTCTAAAAGCCAGAAAGAGAATGTTCAGCAGAAGCTAAAACTGCCAACACCTTAACTTTGGACTTCTAGCCTCCAAAACTGTGAGAAAATAAATGTCTTGCATTTAAGCCACCCAGCGTGTGGTATTTTGTTATGGCAGCCTGAGTAGACTGATACACCATGTCATGAGGTAGTTTTGTGGACAGTCTCACATGGCAAGGAACAAAAGCTTTTCAACAACCACATGAGTGAATTTGGAAGCAGATCTCCCTCATTCAAGCCTTCAAATAAGACCACAGTTCTAGCCGACAGTTTGACTATCACCTTGAGCCAGAGGCACACAGCTAAGCTGCACCCAGATTCCTGACCCACAGAGACTGTAAGATAACAAATGTTTGTTGTCATAAGCTACTAAGATTTGGTGGTAATTTGTTTTGCAACAATAGATAACTAATACATGGAAGCAACAGGCAGTGTCAAGAGATTAGGTAGATAAAGGTAGATAAAGTGGCTAACCAGAGAGTCATTTGGCTAACCCAAATGCATTGCCAAAAATAAAACAAGAAATCAAAAAAACAAACAAACTAACAAAAAAAAACAGTGTCAGAGCAGAGAATTAGAAATTCCAGTGTACAGTCACAGCAAATAAAATAGAGATAGGGAGGCAAAAGCAGGGAATAGACAACTGGCCAGACAAATGAGAAGCCATCTTTTAAATTTCAGAATGAGGGATCCCAGCCTGGGGTTGGATTTGTCCATGCTTCAGACCAAAAGGTTTACTTCCAATATCCATAACAAATAGGTAAGATGGTATCTTAGTCTGGGTTATCCCAGAAATACACTTTGAGATAAAGAATCAGTTAAAAGAAGTTCATTTGGAGGTGATCCAAAAAAAACACCACTAGTGGAGAAGGGAAGTGAGGCAGGAAAGAGAAGAAAGTCAATATCAGTCTGTTCAGGCTGCTATAACAAAACACCATGACCTGGGTGGCTTATAAACCACAAACATATATTTCCCCATAGACCTGGAGAACTCAGGCAAATGTGGTCTTGTGAGGGCCCCCTTACTGGTTCCTAGATGGTGCCTTTTAGCTATAACTCACGTGGCAGAAGGGGTTAGTAAGCTCTATGTGTTGTCTTTTATAAATGCACTAATCCCATTCACAAGGACTCCACCCTCATGATCTAAGCATCTTCCAAAGGCCCTACCTCCTAATACCATTACACTGGGCATTGGCTTTCAACATATGAATTTGGGAGTGGGAGGGAAGGGGCACACAAACATTTGACAAATAGCAGCCAATAATGAATATGTTATCATGTGAGTTGTCACTGTGGGCAATTGAACTTTAAGGCCACAGGGGAACTCTGGGAGACAGGGTGGAACATGCATCTCAGAATTATCCCTCCCAGGAATATCCCCCACCAATTTCTGTCTGCCATCGGTTGAAGGAGGGGGAAGCCATGAATTCCCAATACCTGTTGCCTATGAAGACATACATATGCTAGTCATGAGAAGTCAGCTTGTATGTGTGGATATAGAAGTGCCAAGAGGATAAATGAGACACTAAGAGCATCTGCTACATATAAGCCACCTGAAGGAGCCTGTAATTGTTTAGGTAGCAACTACCTACAGTCTATCTCAATGAAATCACTGAAAATTATTATCATGAAAACCTGTTGAAATGAAGATGGCCATTATGCTTTTTGAGAGACTTGAAAAATAGCGTTTGAATTCAAATGAACTCTGTCTCGCTCTTGTATTAAATCTTGATTTGAGTCAGAGACCTTTGAAAAGTTACTAGCTTCTCTGAGCCTTTGTTTTCTCACCTGTAAGATGGACACAATAATTCCTACTATAGTTGGTAGTTATGAGATCAAGTGTTACAAGCATAGAGATAATTCACTGTTGTTTTTTTTTTAAGCTTAAATTGCAATGGTAATTTAGTGTTGGCAACTGTGCCTCAGCAAGGATTGCTTAAACAAAATTAGTAATAGTAGATAAAGTCAGTATTTGTGTATGCTATAGACTGACTGTCCCCTCCCCGCCTCAAGTTCATGTGTAAACTCCGAACACCCAGTGAGATGGCATTAGGAGGTGGGGCCTCTGGGAGTTGACTGGGTCATAAGGGTGGAGACCCCAGAGAGCTCTCTTGTCTCTTTCACCATGTAAGGACACACCAGAACACAAGTGTTTATGAACCGGGAAGCAGGTCTTCACCACACACCAAATCTGCTAGCACCTTGACCTTGGACTTAAAAGCATCTAGAACTGTGAGAAATAAACTCCCATTGTTTATAAGCCACCTAGTCTATGATATTCTGCTGTAGTAGCTCAAATGGACTAACATAGTGCCCTGAGGATAAAAAGGTCAATAAGGCCTATCAGTATTGAAGTACTCAGTCTATGAGACATCGTACAGACATGTCTTCTTACAACTTTCTTTCACATTCCAATGTTAGGGTAACACTAAAAGCCTAATGTTTTCAGCATATCCAATCAAAAATTTGTTATTTCTTCAAACCTGCTTTTTCTATAAAGCTTTCTTTATTAAAACTGTTATATAGAAAGAAATATACAACCAAAATGGTGAGGGGCACCTGGGTGGTTCAATCGGTTAAGCATCTGACTCTTGACTTCAGCTCAGGTCATGATCTCATGATCTCCTGGTCATGAGCTCGAGGCCCATCCTTTGGCTCTGTACAGACAGCGCAGAGCCTGCTTGGGACTCTCTGTCTCTGTCTCTGTCTCTGTCTCTCTCTCTCTGTCCCTCCCCTGCTCACACTCTCTCACTCTTTCTCTCTCTCTCTCAAAAATAAATAAACATATTTTTAAATGGTGAAAATTGATCTAAATAAGTTGGTATCATTAGGTAAAAAGAAACTTTGCATTTGAAAGAACAAAATAACAGAGAAAATGGAGGAAGAGCTCTTCAAAATTGTGATTTTTAAACTGTAATACTGCACTAGCACATACAAATTTATCAGTATATGAACTAATAGAGGGAAGCACACATTTTTTATAAGTTTGTTTCTGGAGAGGCGCCTGCGTGGCTCAGTTGGTGAAGCGTCCAACTCTTGATTTTAGCTCAGGTCATCATCTCATCACAGTGGTGAAATCGATCTCCACATTGGGCTCTGTGCTGGGCATAGAGCCTGCTTGAGATTCTCTCTTTCTCCTTCTGGCCCTCCCCAACTGGCACTCTCTCTCTCCCTCCTTCTCTCTAAAAAGAGAGAGAGAGAGAGAGAGAGAGACAGAGAAGTTTCCTTCTGGAAAACTCAGAGCTGGAGAAAAAATTTAAATTCATGAAAAACTGCCAAACAAGCGAAGCAGGGCTAATTGGCCAAAAATAAATAAACTAACTCCAAATATGTGAGAAACGAACAGAAACATTACACTTTCCTGTAAGTATCCCAGGGTTCATAAAAATAGTTCAAAACCTCTAAAAATCTCCGATAAACAGACGCAAATATTTAAGGTCACACTAAATTTGGCAACACTGGGGCGCTGGGTGCCTCAGTTGGTTAAGCATCCAACTCTTGATTTTGACTCAGGTCATGATCTCACACTTTGTGAGATCAAGCCCTGTGTCCAGCTCTGCACTGACAGCATGAAGCCTGCTTGGGTTTCTCTGTCCTCTCTCTCTTTACCCCTCCCCTGCACTCACTTTCTCTCTTTCAAAAATAAATAAATGTTCATTTAAATAAATAAATAAATAAATGGCAACGCTATCAACATAATGCACAAAATTCCCAATATGTGACAACCTTCTATAACTGGAAATATTTATATTTGACCAATTTTTGTTTCAGTCAATTGCGTTATAACCTCTACTATAATCTCACACATGGTAGATGTTTGAGGAATTTTGGTTGCCCTCTATTTACCACTATGCCTTCGGCATTTAAAAAATAATTTTTTTAATGTTTACTTATTTTTGAAACAGAGAGAAAAAGAGACAGAGAGAGACAGAGTCTGAACAGGGGAGGAGCAGAGAGAGAGGGAGACACAGAATCTGAAGCAGGCTTCAAGCTCTGAGCTGTCAGCACAGAGCCTGAGGAGGGACCCAAAGCCACAAAGGCGAGATCACAACCTGAGCGGAAGTCTGAAGCTTAACTGACTGAGCCACCCAGGGACCCCTGTCTTCAGCATTATTAGAGGAAGAAAATGCTAACAAAGATTTCTGAGACCCACTTTTAAGCCCAAATAGGCCCTAAAAAGCCCAGTTATGGGAAATCGAACAGGGAGATTGTTTATCAAGTGCTTCGGGGTTTTTTACGCAAGAAAAGAGTAAGGCAGAAGTAGATGTTGGAGAGAGCTGACTAATGCATCAAAGTGGACAGGCGGTCTAACAGTCTAGGTTGCACTCCCAAAACAATAAGGTGTAGGAGGTCCAGAAGCAGTGCTTAGAGCAGGCAGACAAAATGGAATGGCTCAGACGCTACAGCTGTGAATGCTAAGTATCTAGTGAGGCATTATTTTTACTAAACCAGACAAATACCAGCGCTGAATCCTTGCTGTGGTCGGAAACAGCTGGCCGAAGCCCACCAAAAGCCTCTGACCTCTAACGCACGATAACCCCGCACAATGGAAAAGGATGACTCAACAGTCCAGCACAACTCAGTGAGAATGTGTCTTTAGGAAGACTCCTTTTACATGGATTTTGTATTCACCAGACTCTATTGATTTTTCCCAAAGCTCTTATCGCTAAGAATGATATACATTGACCAGTGATCATAGATATTCTGGTTTCAAAGGCATAGGTATCCAAAAATATACATTACACTCACATTCCAGTTTTCTACCCACCTAGAGCTGAATTGAAAGTCACCGGGAATCCACATGCAAAAATTATAAGACACAAATCGCTATGCTTTGAGTGTCCTCTTCCATGTCTCCACCCCAGGCTTAGCCTGAAACAACTTGCCAGCTTCACATTCCTACAAATGTACTCTATGCTTGAATGTCAACAGTTACCACCAAACTCTCTGAATCCATTAATCAAATTCTTTTCACATGGTTAAAGGCAATTCTGTTTGGGGAGTTGCTAAGCAGCTTTGTCTCCTTCCTGGAGATCCGTGATTAGTTGTTAAATGTGTTCGTCTTTTTTGGTTCCTCTGTTGCTGGAGTGGTGAGCTGCCCATTGTTAGGCAGTGGGGCAATAGCTTTACCTCAGACAACAGCTGTACCACCTTTATCTGGAGGAAGCCATTGCCAAAGTTTTTGGAGAGACAGTGGTGGGGGGGGTGGGGAGGAGGCGTGGGTGCAGGGCACTGTTAATTTGGCTTAGTGTCTTTCTTGGCCAGAATGACTTTATTCAGAAATCTATTTGATCTAGATTTTAAAAACATCTCTGCATTCATAAAGAATCAACAATGGCCTTATACCAGGGGCTCCAGGCCATCAGGTTAGAACTTGTGGAAGCACTAAGGGTTTGCCTACCTCTTAGATGATTCAGATTGTATTTACCCAATGGCATTCGCAGTTCTAGCAAAAGTCAGCAGGACCCTGTCTGCTGAGTGGTTACTTGTGTTTGTTTTGCTGGTGATGAGGAAAAGTTTCTAGTCAAAATGTATGACAGGAGACCAAAATATTCATATGATCTCGGTCCTGACTGACTCAGCATGAATGAATAATCAAGAATATAAAAAACATAGCCCAAAGCTTCAGGACCAGATCTTACTTTAAAACAGAGCGTTCACCCACCACACCAAACTTCCTAGCACACAATACCATCCTGTATGTGTAAAGCCAAATGAACAGGCTGTCTGACTATATACTTCTCCTCAATACATACCAAATGGCTTGGGAATTGGATCCTTGAAACACTGAACAAGTCACAAATCCCTCTATGCTTCACTTTTCTTGTCTGTAAAATTGAGAGGATAAGATTAACTTAATAGTTACTGAGTCCATAATACATACCAGTCATTCTTTTAGGTACTAGTGATACAGAAGTGAAAAAGAAAATAAATATAAACTTCAGCCATTATGAAGTTTAGATTTTTCTACTCCTCAAAACTATTCAGAGGAGTAGAAAAAAGAAGAAAACAATTATAATGATATCAGCACATAGTAAGTGCTTAATGTTAGGTCCTCCCACTACCCCCCTCACTCAGTTTTGTTCCACAATGATAAGTGTGATAGAGATGGAAGGAGAAAATGTAGCGTGTCATTTCTTTTTTTTTTTTGAAGTTTATTTATCTATTTTGAGAGACAGAGAGACAGCACAAGTGGGGGAGGGGCAGAGAGAGACAGAGAGAGAGAGATTCCCAAGCAGGCTCCACACTGTCAGCACAGAGACTGATGCAGAGCTTGATCTTACAAAGTGTGAGATCATGACCTAAGACAAAACCAAGAGTTGGATGCTTAACCAACTGAGCCACCCAGGTGCCCCAATAGTGTGTCATTTCTGAACTGTGTTTAGAAATTAAAAATACAAAGTCACCTGGGTGGCTCAGTCAGTTGAGTTTCCGACTTAGGCTCAGGTCATGATCTCAAGGCTTGTGGGTTCCAGCCCCGCGTTGGGCTCTGTGCTAACAGCTCAGAGCCTGGAGCCTGCTATGGATTCTGTGTCTCCTTCTCTCTTTACCCCTTCTTGCTTGTGTTCTGTCACTCTCTAAAAAATAAATAAAACATTAAAAAAATTAAAAATACAAACCTCACCTTGGCCAATATTTTTTTCAAACTTCAGATTCTGGTATATTAGTGAGTTGTAAAATCAATTCAGTGAGTTAAGGCCAGCATTTTTTCTAAATAAAAAAAAATGGAAAGGAATGGAATGGAATGGAAATGTAATAAGAATAAATATTGATTCCTCAAGTTTTTGTTTTGAGTATGTGTGTGTGTACTGGTTCAGGATGTAAAATGCATTTCTGACTGTAGGTCAAAAGATTTTCAAAAAAACTTTGAAAGCTATTGATCTATATATAATTTTTAAATAAAAGAAAGAAGTTTTCTTTTGGCTTTTGTTATTAACTACTTAACTCCTTACCTACTATTTATAATGATGATTTCTATAAAACTGTACATCAAGATAAATTAGTTTTTTAAGAAAATGAAAGGCCATGCTCTAAAATGGAAAACATTTTGAAAGTCCATTTTCTATAGTCCCATATACTTTACTTATTTCCTGGAATGTCCATCCCAGAAGTGGAACAGATGGAATGGGTTCAGAGAAGGGGTGTATTTGTTCTCTCTAAGCACATTTTCCTACAGTAATACTTTCTCAATAATTTCTAAAATACTATATTTACATGATGATGCTTAAAACTATCATGAAAAACATTAAAGGGAGATATAAAACAAGATTGCATGCCAGGGAAGTAAAGCACACAAATGCCATCTTCCCCCTCTCCAATCAATGGGCCAAGTCTTGACCAACCCCTCAGACACAGCTAAGTGTCATAACCCCTGCCTGCAGAGATACGGACTCTGATTTGCAAACCTTGTCATGTTGCTACCGTAGCTTTAGAATCACCCAACCTGCATAAAAGATAATGGTTTTAAGTTATTACCACATTTTTCCCATCAGTTTTATTCTCGAACCACCTGCCCACTTTATTGGAAACTAACATAAGTTGATTCAGTCATGAACTAGTAGGCTTTTTTTGTAAATGTCAATTGCCTCAAAAAAGCAGATATTCTTAATTATTTTTGTGTCTTCTCAGACTAATATTTTAAATGTATAAAATAAAATGCATAGGGATTAAAAAGAAAGCAAAATATATTGGAAGATAGTTGTTGAAATATTTTTAAGTATCCGTGATATAAAAATACACAGAATTCTCTATTAATAAATTAAAAATAGACCTACCAGTGGGTCTACTATCACTATAAGTTTGAGGTAATGACAAGATGAAATGCCATGTTGAGGTATCTGCAATATTTGTAATGATGTCATGAATAATGTGTCATGAAAACAAATGTGATTTCTATCAGTGCCAAAGGAGGTTAGTGGCACCAGGATGTGTTGCAAACTCTCATAATGGAAGGAAATTCTACATTTCAGTTAGAGTTAGTGAGGATAAAAATGTAACACATTTTCATATCTGACATCATGAACATCTTGAGTTCTACCTGTGCAAAGTGTCCATAGACTGCAGGTTCAACGCTCCTCATTAGAGGTGGAAGGTAGTTCCAGATCTCTCTATAACCTTGCTACAAAGTAACAAAGAAGGCAAATCCCTGATGGAATTCTGCCATTTAATTAGCAGGCAATCCCAAGATGATCATGCATCCCGTTCTTTAAACTTGATGAAATCCCAGCTCTCTGTCTTTTTAGAAAGTCTGACGACATCTTGCCGGAAAGCCTTCCCGAGCCAAATGTGCCAAAATTCAAATACCAGGACTCAAGTAACCCTCAAGTAAAGTCAGATAACCAAGAATCTTTCTAATTAGTGACTGAATATAAGACTGCCTAAACACACACACACACACACACACACACACACACACAAACACACACACACACAAGACTGCCTAGGAATCATACCCAAGGCACTTTTCAGGGCTGCTATATACAGTTGTGTTTGGTTGATCACTGTGTAACCCTATAACGAAACGCAGTGACCGTGTCATTTCTAAGGGTACAGATAGCTGGACTCTCTCATTCTTATACCTTGTTCCAAAAAGCAATGCTCAAACTATTTACTATCAAAAATAGTACACATTACCTAATCAGAATAGATTCTGATTAAAAACAACTACTATATGCATAACAGTATGTGCTAGATGAATTTTAGCTTTGCCCTGCTCATGCAATGGTAGGGAATATATTCTAGAAAACCCCTACATCTTGACAACTAAGGCCACCAATGAAAGTCCATTTCTAACCTCATTAACAAAGCCTGTTGTATTGATCAGAAATCAACGTAAGGAAAATACTGTAGCCATCTCTGGAGTATGACCTCTTGATTAAATGCTGGCTAACCACTTCTAGAGGGTGTAACCCAGCAACTATCTCTGGTGAATGGATAAAAATGACCACAAATGTGTGTGTGTGTGTGTGTGTATCATACTGAATTTTGTCCCAAAGAATTATAGACTAAATACCCAATTATCACTATCTACATAAAAACAACTGATGAGTTTATTAACTTGCCAAATTATTTTGGAAACAAGAAAGATTTCTTACACCTACCACTGAAAGGAAAATTTTCAAACTTTATCTTTGAGTTGAGGTGCTTCAGTTATACTCCGTTAAATGATATTTTGAAAGCTTTGGGAAATCTCCAAAGTGTCATGAAGTTTTAAGGAAACTAAATCCAGCAGAGAGATTCTGTCATCTCTGTTATGAAGCATGAAGGGATGTAGTTAAACAAGCCTGTCTAGAGACTAGAAAGGATCAGAGATACAGAACATGGAAAGATCATGATGAAAACAGACCTCGAGAAAAGGATGAAGTTGTTGCTCTTTGAAAGTGATGAGCTGGAACTGTGTGTGAGAGAAGACATTAGTCCAAGACAATTGAAGAAGCATCTGGGAAGAAAAGGAAGGCATTTGGGATAGAAAAGAGGGAGATTTCTACCTTCCTCCTCTACTATCAAAGCAATCTCAAGCGTTCAGACAGCAGTGCACATTCTACTAGGCTGCACCTAGTGGAATATAAGTATAAAAAAAAACATCAAAGCCAGGATCATGTGAAGAAAATTAGGAAGTTAAATACTTGGCTAACCCAGGAGTTGAAAAATTGCTTGAACAAAGTTTAGTCCGAAGGCTATAAAGACAAAATGGCAGCTATAAAAAGGAGAGCTGTAAACTAAACCGGTTCTTACCAAAAATAATTTTAAGAATATTTCTTTAAAATTTTTTAACGTTTATTTATTTTTGAGAGACATAGAGACAGAGTATGAGCAGGGGAAGGGCAGAAAGAGAGGGAGATATAGAATCTGAAGCAGGCTCCAGGCCCCGAGCTGTCAGCACAGAGCCCGACGCAGGGCTCAAACTCACACACCGTGAAAGCATGACTTGAGCCAGAGTCAGCTGTTAAGAATATTTCTAATAGCAGATACAGTGAATCATGACCAAAGCAAAGCCAACTAGAGTACCCATGACTCAACAGAAGGTCATGATTATACTGTAAATACCATTCTCTTTTCTTCTGGGACAAAGCTAGACCACATTTCCCAGCATCCTTGATAGTATCGTAGACCATGAGAGTTAAATTTGACAACTCAAGCGAGTGATAAACCTGTCTTCAAGTCTGACGCACACAAGCCATTCATGTACAACCTCCACACTTTCTCTGGGGTCCTGAAAAACTGCAGGGAATAAAAACAGCATGCAAAAAATATGGTTACCCATCAGGAGGGTAACTATAAGCAAACTTTGTTTTGCTTCTTTCCAAAATTCGTACAATAAGCAAATGTCTTAAAATATGTTTGTTTTATCATAGAGACATTAATAAACAAATATATATGTTAGCTTTTTAAAAGTAAACTGTCTCTGGGATGCCTGGGTAGCTCAGTCGGTTAAGCATCTGGCTCAGGTCATGATCTCACAGTTTGTGAGTTTGAGCCCTGCGTCAGGCTCCATGCTGACAGCTCAGAGCCTGGAGCCTGTTTCAGATTCTGTGTTTCCCTCTCTCTCTCTCTGCCCCACCCCCACTTGTTCTCTCTCTCTCTCTCTCCCTCTCTCTCACTCTCTCCCTCTCTCTTGCTCTTTCTCTTAAAAATAAATAAATAATAAACATTTTTTAAATGTTTAAAAGTAATCTATCCCCACTTCCTGTGATTACTGCAGATGGTATGGATTCTGGTGTGTTTATTCCCTAACATCCAGGAATAATGTCAATATGTAATAAATGCAGTTTGAAAGAACAGTTTCTGTTGTCCTTAGTATTTTGCTTCTTTGTCAATTCTCCTCTTAAAATGTTACCATCTCAACTAAATAAAAACCTTGAGAAAAAAACAAAATACTTCACACATCCTCTTCACGGCGCAAAGTACCCTGTGACTATTATGTTCCTTACTGTACAAACATGGCCTATGTTGTTACAAACATGGCTCAAGATTACATTTGAAAATTTTAGGGTTTTGTTGTTGTTGTTTTTGTTGTTAGAAGGAACATCTCACTGTTGGCTCATATCGATCTTATAATCAACTAAAACTCTTAAGTCTTTTTCACATAATTTGCTCTCAAGCCTGATTTCCCTCATTCTGCACTTGCACAATTGATTTTTTTTACCCCCAAATGCTGAACTTTAAATTGATCATTGTTCAGTTTTATCTTATTTGTTTTGGTTCGTTATTGGAGTCCACTGAGATGTCCTTAATCCCTGATTCTGCAATCTTGTATATTACTTCTCTCGGTATATGTCTTCTGATAACTTTATTAACTTCTCAGTCTCTAAAGTTGGGGATAAAACCATTCAATAGATAAGAAGCAAGAGGGGATAAGAGGATAAGAATGCCATTATAAATCTCATCCAGGCATCAACACTCTTAGGAGGTTCAAGTATTATAGAATGTTAAATTTGAAAGGAATCCTCAAACTCATTCAGTACAGCCCCACCCCCCACAGCCTACTGGTTATACAACACTTTCATGATTCCATCTTTACAGATGCACTCATCATTTCCTTTCTACCTCTATTTTACTTCCTTAGAGCAAAGTTTTTTCTTAGAGAGCCTACTCTACCCCATCTCTGTAGGAAGTAACCCTAGGTACTCACATTTGACTTCATCCTCTTCACCTTGGCTGATTGGAATAAGAGGGGACACCTAACAAAGTGAGAACACATCTAGAAAAGAGGATTCATTTATTTTCAATAAATACTTACTGAGCACCTATTATATACCAAGAACTGTTCTAGGCCTTGCAATATATCAATGATCAAAATAGACAAAGATTTCTGCCCTTATGGAACTTGCATTATAGCAGGGGAGAAAAATATAGATAATAAATATATAAGTAAATGATGTATTATGATAGAAGATAAACCCTATGGGAAAAAAAAGGAAAGGTAGAATGGGATAAAGAGTCCTGGGAGTGAGAAGTGAAATTTTAAGTGTATTTATTAGATCCTTTTTGAGAAGGTAACATTTGAGCACAGACCTGGAGGAGGTGAGCCATACAAATTTCTAGGAAAGGGGCATTTGTGCAGAGAACACAATCCATGCAAAAACACTAAGACAAAGGTAAATGGAATGTTCAAGGAACAAGAACATCAATGTGGCTGCAGTAGAGTAAATGATGTGGGGAAAAAGTAAGAAGTGAAATCAGAGATCTAAGTGAGTCATCATAAGGACTTTAATTCATATGCTGAATGAAAGGAAAAGCGATTGCATGGTTTTGAACCGATGACTGACATGATACAACTTACATTTTTAAAGAATTACTTTGGCTGCTATATCCAAAAGGTATGAGTAAGAGCCGTTAGAATGCTATTGTGGTCATCTTAGTGAGAGATGGGAACTTGGACCCGAGTGGTAGTAGTAAGAACTGGTAGTGGGAGAACTGGTCAGATATTGCATTTGTTTGGAAGGTAAAATTCACAGTGTTTGCTGATGAACTGCATGTGGTTATGAAAAGGAGAAAAGAGTCATGCCAAGGTTTTTGGCCAGAGACACAGGATACTTGGAGCTGCTGCCATCAACTCTGACAGGGAAGCCAGGAGATGGACGAGGTTTGGAACAGGGGAGGAAGATCAGAAAGTCTGTTTTGAACAGATTGGGAATATGAGTTTGGAGCTTGGATAGAGGTCCAAGCTAGAGCTATTTTGGAAGTTGTTGGCATATAAATAGTTTTTAAAGGCGTGAGACTCAGCGAGCTTAAAAAGGATGCCAGATAATCAAAGGACTTTGGGGTGCGTGGGTGGCTCAGTTGGTTAAATCTCTGACTCTGGATTTTGGCTCAGGTCATGATCTCAGGGTTTATGAATTCAAGCCCTGTGTCTGGCTCTGTGCTGACAGAGAGGAGCCTGCTTAGGATTCTCACTCTCTCCCTTTCTGTCTGCCCCACGCGTGCTCATGCTCTCACTCTCTCTGTCTCTCAAAATAAATAAATAAACTTTAAAAAAAATCAAAGGACTTAGCCCTGGGGCACTCTAAGATTAAAAAGTTAGGGAGACAGAGAAAGACTCAGGGAAGGGGATTAAAACAGAGCAATGGCTAAGGGAGAAAAAAAAAAAAGCCAAGATAATGTGGAAGCCTGGAAGCCAAATGAACAAAATGCTAGAAAGAGCATTCAACTAGGTCAAATGATACTCCTGGATCAAGTAAACTGGGAACTGAGATTTGACTATTCGCTGTAGCCATGTGGAAGTCATTGCTTATATTGACAAGAGTGGTTAAAACGATGTCATGAGGTCAAAAACCTGACTAAAGTGGTTTGAGGGAATGTAAGAAGAATTGGAGATAGTAAGTTTGAAAAATATTAGAGAAACTTTGTTCCAAAGGGGAACAAAGAAATGGAGCATGTGTTATCAAAAAGAGGGTTTGGGTCACCTGGGAGGCTGAGTTGGCTAAGCGTCTGACTCGATTTCATCTCAGGTCATGGTGATGATCTCACAGTTGGTGAGATGGAGACCCACATCAGGCTCTGCGCTGACAGTGTGGAGCCTGCTTGAGAGTTTCTCTCTTCTTCTCTCTCTGCCCCTCCCCTACTCACTCTCCCTCTCTCAAAATAAATAAATATACTTTTCAAAAAATAAAAAAAAATTAAGAAGAGGGTTTTGTTTTGTTTTTAGTAGAGTTAACACAAACCGTTACATTAGTTTCAGGTGTACAATATACTGATTCAACTTTTCTATGCATCATGTTGTGCTCCCCATGAGTGCAGCTACCATCTGTCACCACACAAAGCTATTACAATACCACTGACTATATTCCCTGTGCTGTACCTTTCATCCTTGTGACTTCCATAACTGAAGCCTATATTTTCCACTCCCTTTCACCCATTTTCCCTGTCCTCAACCCCTCAAGAAGAGGGTTTTTATAATTGAAAAATAACAAATGGGAATAATCCCATGAAGAGAGGAAATGTTGATGAAATAAGCAGAGAGGAAGGAATTGTTGACATGATACAGGAGCAAGAGAATACACAACCTAACACTCCAGTGGAGAGAAGAGCTGAGAAAGAGAATTCAGATGTTACTAAGTGGATAGATGTGGTGGTGGGGTCTATGGCAGTTCTCTTCTGATTGCTTTCACTTTTTCGGTAAAGCCAAAAGCAAGGCCATCACCCTAGACTAAAAATGAAGGAGATTCTGGAGCTTTAAGGAGACAGAAAAGGTGGCATAATCATCTAGAAGAGTAGGAGAATGAATGGATAAGGAATTGATGATTGCCAGAAAGCACTAAAGGCCTATTTGAGATGCCTAATCATGAATTTATGATGAGACTAGCCAAAGTGGTTGTGAATTTGTTTTCCAGCCATGTTCAACTAGACATGGGCATAAGTTTGGAGTAATAAAAAAAAAAAAAGAAGGAAATTTACCAGGATCATATTTTTTGCCAATTGAGTATAAAGAAGCAAAATACAGTCAAAAGAGGTGAGGATGCATGCAAGGAAGTAAATATAAGGATTGAATGTATAATTTTATGTTGACAAGGAGGAGAGAGAGGACATCAAGGGATTGAGGGACAGGAGAAAGGTAACATGCTCAACGCCTTGGAGTTTGGCAGTGGGTTGGGAGGTGTTGGAAACCCTTTGGAGTTAAGCCATTGGAGGAAATGAACTGGAAAATTTTTGAGATGGTGGTAAGACCGTGAAATGCATGAAGTTGAGAGCATGAAAGATTAATAGTTATCAATAAAGATAAGTTCTAGTGTATGACAATGGGAAGTAGTGACTGAGGTAAACTGGAAGACAAGATTTTTGGAAGAGATAAAGTCAAGGAACTAAAAGATCAGAAGGTCAAAAGAATCAACTACATATTACATATATTTGAATCACCAAGGCATAAGAATCATACTGGAGACAGGGATAGTGGGACCAGAATCTAAAATCATTAAGAAATTTGGAGAATCACCCCATGATCTAAATTCAGTGGATGATGGAAAAAAATGAAAAAATTAATAAACTCAGTGGGTGAGAATTAGTGGGTGATGTAGTTGGATGATCTTGGATTCAGAGTGGAAGAGAAAGGGGAGAAGGAGAGAAATGATCTAAAAGCAGCAATCAGGAGCAAAGAGGACACCTATCCAATTCCTCAGTCCTGGAAGGAAGAAAGCAATAAGAGAAAAATAGCCATTACTGAGAAGGCTACGGTAGACACAGCATCCTCAAGGGACAATCAAATTTCCATCAAGAAAAAAATGGTCAAAAATACATTGAAAGGAAAGGTAAAAGATATATAGGGTTTTACTGATGGAAGACTATGAAATCCAAAGGGCATTGTGAAGGGTTTCAAGATATGAGGAAGCAAAGAAACAAAGATAAACATATGAGAGCGGGAAAAAAAGAAAGAGGGAAACAAACCACAAGAGACTCTTAGAGAACAAACTTAAGGCTGGTGGAGGGAGGGAGGTGGGGTACGTGCGAGATGGGTGATAGCTATTAAGAAGGACAGTTGTGATGAGCACTGAGTGCTGTATGTAACCAATGAATCACCGAATTCTAGTCCTGAAACCAATATTGCACTGTATGTTATATAACTAGAATTTAAGTGAAAATTTGAAAAGAAAAAGGAAAAAAGATCTGAGGAAGCATAGCAGATGAAAACAGATTAGAGAATGTTCAGGGTCTTTGGGGTATTAGGGTGGAGAAGATGAGGGTTGCCCTGTATGTTTAAAGTTCTTGAAGTGTCTTTTATGAGCACAGATAAATATGAAATAAAGTTGATCCTTACGGATTCAAGGGACTGGTGGCAAGTCTGTGGATGTTCAGAGGGGCATTTCAGGAGCTCCCCTTTCATCCCTGATGACAATGGGTAAGAAGGTTTGGAAAGGCAAGATCAGCACCAGTGAGTGAGTCTCTTCTTGATTCTGAAAGCTTTAGGGGAGGTATGGTCTTAGTCCCACTGTACAGATTCATTGTTGACCAACAAAAATATGAGTATTCCATTTTTACCCTTATTGTGGGTGAAATGTGGGTTTTGCCAATGAGCCATAAAACTTGTACTTCTAGAATTTGTACTAGGGACAGGTCCTTGACATGTGGGGGAATGTGGACTCAGAATCTGAAGTTACCCCCACTTGGTGACAGCTATGATATGCCATGCAGGAATCGCAGAGAAATCAGCAGCTGTTCTTTGGAAAAGAAAGAAAGAATAATGAATCAGAACTTGGAGAGATGCAGATAGATGAGTAAATGGAGAGAGACAGAGAGAGAGAGGTTGAAATAGAGATAAAGCTGTCTTGGTTTCTCATGACTTACTTGCCATTTATTGTCCTTGGATTATATCAACATATTTCTTCAAAAGGACTAAGTACCATTGGTTTCAAATGTATTCTCAATTTTTTTCTGTGAAAAGACTTTAATTTTATATGTCTTTAATTTTCGAAATCTGTATTTTCCCCTTTTGGAAAATGGTATGATTGACTATCTCCTGTCTCTCTCAGATTCTTCAAACATGATCCATCAAAACTAAGTAATCCCTTAGGAGAAGTCCGTCAGAGTCGTGGAGTAATTTACCGGAACCTATGAGAATTTTCATTTAAAAACTTAGGTGCTTTCTTATTACTTATCACCCATCCCCGGCATCAATTCTCTTTTAACCACATTTGACAACTATTCTACTTAATAGGGAAGCCAGAAGTATTCATGGAATTGAGCAGTCCTGATTTCTCTCTGTCGTCTGTTAAGATTGCACCATATGCCCTGGCAGCTGTCCTCTTTCTCCTTTGTTTGGTAGTCACATAGTTGATCATCGTCCTTTGTGTTTTATAAGGCCCAGCTGTCATCACTGAAGTGAGCCTGGTCATGAGGTATCCTGTGAACTCAGACACAGTGGGAAAGAGAGGAAACCGGTTCTGTGACAGGGGACTTGGCCCAGCAGTAAAGCTGGCCCTTGAATAGGAGTAACTAGTAATCCAATACTGAATATCCAAAGGGTTATGTCAAAGTCATGCTTAATTGGAGTTGGTGTCAGTATTCAAGACCTTCTAAGCCTGGGGTATTTCATTAGCAGCTGAATACTCAAAGTCAGATGGAGCTCCCTCTTCACCCTAATGATGGGGGTAGACAATTAAGGAGAAGCAAGGTCTGGTCTCCGGGAGTGAAACTCCCAGATGATGGTGATATAGGTTAAATAGAGGTGTGGTCTTAGTTTTAGGACATAGATTCACACTTGATCCTTGAGAGAAGGCTGCTGAGATAATGGTTCAGGATGATCCTTTCAAGCAGGTCCCCAGAATTACATAGGATTTAGGAGACATCTTGTCCAAGAGAAGACAGTCCTGTACGGCAAGAGTGAGGATATGGTCCAAGAGAAAGGAGAAATGTTATTTTAAAAAGCCAAGACAGTGGTCCTTTCATTGAGGTTTGGATCCATATGGCAGAATTAATGATTCAGATGGCACCTTACTTAGACTGAAGCACATTAGTTAACTAGCCATCAACTACACAGTCCATGCTACATACAACCACCCACACTGGTGGGATGGAAGTTCCAAATCCACTTCCTGCCATACATAGGAAAGGCTCAAGAATGAGCTTCCTACATGAAAAACTCATGTTTGCATCTACAGGTGCTTTCCCCATTTCCCCTTCAAAGCATTATTAAGAATTTTTTAAGCCTACTTCTCCCTCTTTCTGGATCTCTTTTTATGTCTTCCAGATTGTGGAATCATCACAATAGACTCTCTAACAGGTCGGAATCCATCTTCATGTGGGGAGGGGAGATGATGGGTCTGTGCCGTCAGGTCCTATCCCTCCTCCCTTCTGTGCACTCTAGGACGAAACAGTCATGTCCTCCTTATTGACATTCTGTCCTCCCAACCAGCTCTTCCCTATGGACCAGGATATAGTAGTTTCCTTTAATGCTTTCTCTACCCCATGGCAAAATAAAGTCAGTGAAGTCGAGAATTTGTAAGAAATTCCAGGCCGTGGAAAAAAATTTCATAATCTGCCTGAATAATTAGCATCTCATTTTGTTCCCATCTCTTATTTCTTTATCATTTTTGAGATCTCTTCCAATAGGTCTCACTCAAATCCCCCATTTTGTCTAGGCATCTATGTCATACTCCCATATCCTCGAAATGTAGGTCCTCACCAGATGGGCTGATAGCCAAGTGGAAAAAGGTGTGCACAGCACAAGTACCGCCAGTATAACATAAAATAATATTTACAATATAAAAGAGAGGGCGACCAACCACTCTGGTTCGTCTGGGACTTGAAGGGACTTTCAGAATGTGGGACTTCAGCGTTACAACTGGGAAAGTCCCAGGCAAAACGAGATGAATTGATCACTCTAAAATAATAAACAAGCATTTAACCTACACCAAAAATCACCAAAAATTTCCTCTAAGTTCCTCTTTGCTGGATTTCAAACAGAATTGTATTCTTACGTGGTTTTTCCTTAAAACTGCTACTACGAACAGCATGCAGGCCCCCTCTGAATAGGGGAAAGGGAGCATTGTTGGAGGCTTATTTTTTTAAATCTTTTTATGTTTATTTATTTTTGAGAGAGAGACAGAGTGTGAGTGGGGGAGAGGCAGAGAGAGAGGGAGACACAGTATCAGAATCAGGCTTCAGGCTCTGAGCTGTCAGCACAGAGCACAACGTGGGGCTTGAACTCAGAAACTGCAAGAACATGACCTGAGCCAAAGTTGGAGGCTTCAACAACGGAGCCACCCAGGAGCCCCTGAAGGCTTCTTTTAAACTTATCTGATGCTCTTCCTCCTCTCCCCCTTAATCTCTGCCAGATGTTAACCATTAGGACTGACCCACCTTAAAATTTTTACCAAATCCATCCACTTTCTATCTGCACAAGCACCACCCTCATTCAAGGCATTATCAATAAACAAAAACCTAGATTATTGCACTAATCTACTTAAGAATTTCTCCACCTGTCCATGAGTTGTTTCCATTTTCCTTTTTGTTCTGTGCTTCCTTTCCAGTTCATTATGAACCAATACTTTTGTAACATACAGTAAAGATGAATTTCTAGGGGCGCCTGGGTGGCTCAGTCGGTTAAGCGTCCGACTTCAGCTCAGGTCATGATCTCACTGTTCCCGAGTTCAAGCCCTGCGTCGGGCTCTGTGCTGACAGCTCAGAGCCTGGAGCCTGTTCCAGATTCTGTGTCTCCCTCTCTGTCTGTGCCCCTCCCCTGCTCATGCTCTGTCTGTCTGTCTCTCTCTCTCAAAAAATAAATAAACATTAAAAAAAATTAAAAAAAAAAGATGAATTTCTAAGAAAATGCTCATGCATTTTGGTCTCAAACAATGTCAGATTTGCTATAAGAGTTTCTAAATTCTTCTCAATTTCTGTACTTACTTTATCATGGGCTGGTAATAAAATCATTGTAGCAGACTACAAATCACACTTTGAGAAATGTTGTTCTAATAGATATCACCCAGTTTCACGCTTTCCCCCATTCTTTCTATCAAAAAAAAAAATCTAGAATGACTTTTCAAAATGTAAATTAGACCACGTCAGCCTTCAGCCCATAAAATAACTGAAGAGGGGTGGGGAGTGGGGTAGGGATGTTAAGAACATGGACTCCAGGGTCAGACCACCTGTATTTAAATATCTGCTCATCACTTGCTAGAGTTATGATCCCGAGAAAACAACCTAAATTCTATGTGCCCCAGTTTCCTCACCTAAAAACTGAGATAATACCAGTCTACTTTATAGGGTTGCTATGAGGATTAAATACATTAAATTTTCTAAAGTGCTTACAGTAATGTCTAAAGTGTTAAGTGTGTATGCTGCTTCTACTGTTATTATTTATTAGCCTGGCTTACAACATCCTGCCTTTATAGGTGTTATGTGTTATTATTAGTAATGTTAGTATTGTTATTATTCACATGGCCTACAAGTCCCTCCTTATCTCTCCAGCCCCATCTGAACAACCAAGCTGTCAAGCCAGCTTCCTACCACATAATAAAGAGCAATACATTGAAGATTTTATGCAGACCGTTTGTGGCAGACTAGATCATCGTTCAGCAAATATTCACTCCCTTCTCTCCACCCATGGGAGAACTATATACGCACCCCCTTGTCTTTGCACACGGCTGCGTAACTTGATTTGGCTAATGGGACGTTAGCAAACATAACTTAAGCAGAGGCTAGTGCAGTTGGTCAGGCTCTGCCTTTGAGCAGCAAGGTCCAGAGCTAGTGCAGTGGGTCCCAAGCAGTCCCCTGACCACAGAAAATTGACCACTATAAGGGTCAGACCTGAATGGAACCTGCATCCTGGGGCCAAGCCCCTGCCACCCCATCTGAGATCAGCAGATCGCCCCTGGCCAATCATTGTGTCACTAGAAATTTTATTTGTTACACAGCCAGAGCTAACTGCTCACACTATCCCATCTCTTCTCTTTTTCCTTTATTTTAAAATCTGCTACTCAGGATTTTGTCCCATTTCATGGCCAGGTAACCCTGCTCCTATGTCCTGTGGAGCATTCTGGAGAAATAACACCTTAGAAAAGCAGTACTACACATATGACTCCTACCCCCTTCCAGGGTCTCAGAATTTGGGGAAGCTCCTGAAGTTTACTTTCTTGCTTCGGGCACTCAAAATGATCATTTGTTAGAAATCGTACATATAAATGTGTATATCATGTATATGTGTGTGTAATTTTATACACAGGTAGAAGTATAGTGCTCTCTCGAGGAATGCTACGTAAAATAATCCAGAAGCACAGAATTAGACGTTGCTTCCCATTATCTGAATATAGGCTCAGGCTTATAAACTGAGTTTGGATGATAGGAAAATAGAAGAACACCAGGACACCACTCATTCACAAGCACGAAGGGAAGAATAAAAGTGGTATTTTTGTTCCTTTCCTCCTGGACAGTATAAAACAGAAACTAAATAACCCTTAGAGATCTTAGATCAAATCTAAAATTCATTCTCACACCACTGATATTCTAAAGATGCCTACTAATTTGCAATCAAATTAATGTTTGCTATAATTTTCAAACATTTATTTTACATTTGATGCCTAGGATATTTTTATTTTTTTCATTTACTTTTTTATTTTGAGAGACAGAGAGACTCCCAAGCAGGCTCTGCATTATCATCATAGAGCCCAACGTGGGGCTCAAACCCACGAACGGTGGTATCATGACCTGAGCCGAAACCAAGTCAGACACTCAACCAACTAAGCCACCCAGGTGCCTCTAGGATGTTTTTCTATAAATATGTGCTCTAGACCGTATCTCAGGATCATGGCACATCTTGGTCTCCCTTTTCCTGCAAGGATAAGGGGAAATGGCCACAGGAATGGTTTCCTATGCTCCTCAGATTATGCCTCTGGATGTATGCAAACTTGGGTCTAGACTATTGCAATGTATTGTTAATAGCCATTAACATCTCTTATGAGTGTTATTTTAAGTTAACTTGCTGCTGCAGTAGATTTGCCTTACTCTAAAAGCTTAGGCTATCACTTCAAATGTTACTCCCACATGCCAAATACATAACCATTTAAGAAAACATTTTGAAGTGTGCACTGATGGAGAAGTTAATGATGAAACGGGTCAGTGCGGACCTTGTTATCATTTTTTAATATAAAAATATACTGTTACTTTATCTCTTGCTTTTTACCTTGTGAAAAAAATGGCATTTCACCAAGAACTTGCCTTTCGTGTGTGTCGGGAGTGGGGGGAGAGCTGGGCTGTTTGAAGTTAATATCCCTCACTTTTATAATTCATTGACCTATATGAAATGAATGCTGTGATGGGTTTTTAATCTAGATTTCAAAGGTTTTCTCAGTTTGGCTTTTGGCCACGACTAAGGTTCATTGGATTTATGTTTGCTTTGTAAAATATACAAAAATTCCTACATGAAGGTCAATGCCAGGCTAGTGGCATAACAACTATATTGCAACCTGTTCAACAATCCTTAGCTAAAAGACAGAACTCAATTTACTTTCCGTCTGAAAGAGCATGTCAATTCTACCCCCTCCAATTCTACATAACCTAAAGTAAGAGCAGAGGCTGGCTTCAAAAACCCACTGGTGACAGCACATTATATCTGGAAGTCGCTAGTGACCCCACGTGAAAGGTAACCCCCCTCCCCAAAAATGCTCTGGGGATCAAAACTTCACAGCTCTTTTAGTGCGGCAAACAATCCGACCGATTCTACAGATCAGCCTCCACAGCAAGCGAGTCTCCCTGAGTTTTGATGCCTGTATTAGCTGAAAAAGAAGAGCTTGAGAGAAATGGTTTCCAAGAAGTCTGCATCTAACATGAAACACTGAAAAGCTTATATCATCCATCTTGCCTCCTCTAAGCATAATTTAGAGATGAGTAAGGAAATTATGGAGGAGTTATATAGCTAGTAATGGAATTTATGTATTTTTAAGGGCAAATTCTATCAGGAAAAAAAATGTGATGGAAGTCTCCTCTCCGCAAATAAAACACATAAGGTCAAAATGACTGATTTAAGACACATGTGACAAGGCTTTCTAGCATGTAGTATAAAATTATCAATCAAACTGAAAGCTGCATATATAGATAATATATATAAATTATATATACTAAAATATATATTATATACACATATATATTTTAAATATATATATAAAGATTTATCCTTACTAAAATCATCATTTAAAAAAATGTTTATTTCATGTGCACACATGCACACAAGCAGGAGAGGGGTAGAGACAGAATCCCAAGCAGGCTGTGCCCTGATAGTGAAGATCCCAATGCTGGACTTGAATTCACAAACCATAAGATCGTGACCTGAGCCAAAATCAAAAGTGGGACACTTAACTGACTGAGCCACCCAGGTGCCCCAGGAAAATTATCCTTATATCTGGCCAAGGGACTAGGTTGATTGACAATTCTAAAATGGTTATTTTGTTAAGTACTAACATGGAAAGGAAGAGGTCCAGGGAAGAGTTTCAGAGAAGAGAACACTGAGCTGAGTTTTGAGCAATCTGAATTGCTGCCTCCGTTCCACCTTTGGTGGCTGGTAGACTTTGGGCAGATCAAGAACAACTTGCATTCACTGGTGTTCCACTGAACACTAAGTACTGTGATGAACCGTATTCTTGTTCAAAATATTTGCTGCCTCTCTCTGCAGGCAACCCCTTCCCTCAGGAAAGATCATATTTTCTGGTCTTGGACGTCAGACTAAACCTATGCCTTCCAAGCTGAGACTTTAAGAGCCAGTATTTGTTTTGCGGTGATCTCTTTACCCATGTATCAACCACCAGTGTCCCAAATAGGCTATTCTGTTACTCTGGTCCCAGAGCGAAGATCTTCTCCAAGGGGAACCATACCTGACCCAGCATGGACCTATAGCATAAGCAAGAAATAAACCTCAGTCGTATATCCCTGAGATTTGGGGATAATTTGTTACTGAAACCTATCAGCCTAAACTGACTGATACAATCAGACTGACACAATTTTAAATTTCACTGAAACCAATAGATGTTTCACATGCTTAAGATGACCCAGCTGAATAAGTAATATTCTTTCCCCTTTCCTAAACCATCAGTGACTTTACATTTGGGGCCTACAGTTCATCACATACTTCTTGAAAGAGTTGGAATAAATAATCTCTAAAGTTCCTTCCAACTCTACTATTATATGTTCATCACACTTCTGTTTTCATAGACTCCTGAGCCTTGTAAGGGCTGCTTGGGTGATATTTGCTACTGTGAGTAGTTATATTTTGGATGAGATCCAAAATATTTGCATATTATAAAAATTTCACAGCTATTACTGCAAAGTTCTAGGGCATATTGACTGGTATTCCTTGATACTTTACTTTGTAAATAAGTTACTCAGATTTTTATATATTTGCATACCACCTTTCTGATAAAAGTGTAAGCTTCATTGTGAAAAAAGAAGTATTTTTCTTTCTTTTTCCTAATTCCTTATAATGCCTCAGCATGTTTTAATAATTACTTAATGAACTTGCCTCTTGGCAAACGAAGCTTTTTTTTAATTCAAAAAAGATGGAAACCAGACTTGATAAAAGGGTAAAACATTTATTGCAAAGATTTTAAAGATGGCAACAAATTCTTTGATAGTCCTCCCATCAAGAAGCAGGATCTAATTTCTCTCTGATTGAAGGTGGACCAATCTTAATGGCTCACTTGTAACCAAGATAACACAGCAAAAGTCACACTGCACGACTTCTGAGGCTAGGTCAGAAAAGTCATGGAGCTTCTGATGAGGGAGGAGGAGGCAAGTTGAGGGTAAAGTACAGGCTACCACCACCCTCAACTCCAGGTGGAATATGTGTGACATTCCTCAGACACTCCTTGCCACCAGAGGACAAAGGAAAGGAAAGAAAGCAAATGGCTAACTGATAGAGATCACAGCCATACAGGACATGAATCTCTATCAGTTTACAAATGTCTTTGTAAATTATAAGAAAAATGGAATCTTATCAATAATCTCCAGAAACCTGTAGACTCAGTTTCCTGGAGCCCCAATATCACCCCCGCTCCACAGTGATGTGGGGAATAAAGGCAAGAAGGAAATGGCAGGTAAAATTAAATTTCTTTATAATCAGCAGCTCATTGACAAATACTTGAGGCAAATACAGAGTATAACATTTCTCTGGGAACGCCCTACTGTCCTAATATTAATGCCTTACTGGAAGAAAAACAGTCTTAGCTTGACAAAAGCAACCCCTCAGGTATCCTAAGAGTCCTCTTTAGCATATCAACATCCTTCTGGATGCCTCCCTTTTGTCTTTACTTCCTCAACCCCATAGTATATAAGCAGTCACTCTTCACAAACCCAGTGCAACTCTTTATGCCCATGGGTCATGTCCCTGTACTTTAATAAAATCACCTTTTTGTACCAAAGACACCTTCAAGAATTTTTTATTGCCCATCAGCTCTAAACCCTTGCCATTCCAAAATCTCACCAGCTTCTGTGTTGCCTGGAACACTCACTTGTGGAGCCCAGAATGTAAGAAGTGCGACTACCCTAAGGCTACCATGCTGTGAGGAAGCCCATGCCACATGAAGAGGCCACATGGCCAGCATTTCAGTAGCCAGACTCAGCAGAGCCCAGTGTTCAGCTTACCCCAGTCCATTAATCAGACAAGAAACATCCAGGTAATTCCAGTAACCAGCTAATAATGTAACTTACAATTGTTCGAGTCTTTATGTTTTATTTTTTTTAATGTTTATTTATTTTTGAGGGAGAGAGAGAGAAACAGAGCATGAGAGGGGGAGGCACAGAATCTGAAACAGACTCCAGGCTCTGAGCTGTCAGCACAGAGCCTAACACAGAGCTTGAACTCAGGAACTGTGAGATCATGACCCGAGCTGAAGTCTGGTGCTCAACCGACTGAGCCACCCAGGCGTCCCTGAGTCTTTCTAGCTGAGGCTGCAGACCTCATGGGGGTAGAGACAAGCAATCTTCACTCTTCCCTATTTAAATCTTTGACCCATAAAATCCATGGGTATAATGAAATGTTTGTTGTTTTATGTGATTAAATTTGGGGGTGGTTTGTTATGCAGCAATAGATAACTGGAACATATGGTATCTGTGAATGTCAGCCTGAGCCACAGTGTCACGCAAAAAAGTATGTGCGACCACATGTTTTCCTGCCTTGTTTATTTTTATTAGGGTGTAGAAACTCACTGGGGTAAATATCTCCCCAGTAAGAGCGATCTGGAAGACGGGAGTATTAAAACATCAGGCAGAGATACAATCAAATTATTATCAAGCAATTGCAACATGAAAAGAGTAGGCACTGATAGAATCTCAGAGCCTATTACTTTACCGTGCGATTGCAACATAACAAAAACACCAGTCAGAGATGTAATCACCAAGACAAGTGGAATCAATACTGACTCTAAAATACATTACAGGCCATTTTTAAATAAATATGTAAAAATCTGCTTTAAATTGATTCTAGCTCAGCATGAAGCAAACTGTTGTAGCAATTTTTACGTACAAAGCCCAGAGCAAAGAACAGGGAGGAACCACCTGGAGCATTCACAGCTTGGGGCGAGGAGATGTTCTTCCACTTCAGCTCGCTTTGTGACATGCTGTTGTCCTGTATACTCAACAACAGTTTTCACCTTATGGATCTCAAAAGCTCTGCTCTGGGAAAGAAAAACCAACATGTTCAAATTTAACAGCTAGAGAGTTAAAAATAAAGCCAAGTGCTCTTTAATGACAGTTCAGTTTCCTAAGGAATCTGTCAGAGGGGCAATATAAAGCATTCGGGTTGGGTTTGTGTGTTGTTGGAGTCAGGTACCATTTTAGTTTATGTATGTACACTTAACATAGGTTTAATGACCTCTCTGTGTACCATGGATATAAAATATAAGAAAGGCATAATCCTTGCCCTCAAGCATTATTAATTAGGACATTAAATAGTCTAAATCATACCCAGATATTTTCAAATGTTTATTTATTATTTTTGAGAGAGAGAGAGAGAGAGAGAGAGAGAGAGAGACAGGGCGCAAGCGGGGAGGGACAGAAAGAGAGCGAGACACAGAATCTGAAGCAGGTTCCAGGCTCTGAGTTGTTGTGGGGTTCGACGTGGGGTTTGAACCCATGAACCCCTAGATCATGACCTGAGCCGAAGTCAGACAATTAACCAACTAAGCCACCCAGGTGCGCCAAAACTCTGATATCTTAAATCCATGATTATAAACTCATCCTCAACCTTCATCCTCCCCTTCCAAGATGGCAGCCTCTTAGCCAAAAGAACCTTGGATTACATGCTTTTAAAACCCTTCATCATACCCTTCAGGTCCTGCTACATAGCAGTGCTCAATAAATATCTATGGAATTAATGAGCAAAGTATATTTGGTGTAAGATCTACTACTACAGAGTAACTTTCTCCCACCCCAAAATTTGGTGTTTGGTGTCCCAGGCTCTCCTTGCTTACTTCTGTGGTGTCTATTGCTTTTATTCTCATCCTTTTGCTTTTAAAAGCTGCCAATATGGTTTCAGTGAAGCTTGAAGCATTACCTCAAGTATTTTGTATTTTGAGCTTTATCATTAATTGTGTAGTAAGAGATTTGGTCCCTGGACAAGAAAAGAGCCCTTCTCTATATGCTTGAAATCACACCATGGATAGATGACTCTATATTTCAACTACAAATGACAAGATTCCTGTCTTCATTATGCTACTTCCAGCTAGAAAGTGGTCCTGCTTTCATGGGGTCCAGGGTCTACCAGCTTCACAAAGGATTTTGAAATGTTTGAGAACTGTCAAAAGATTTATTGATTCCAAATATGAAAAGAAACCTGCAAAACTGAAGTGAAAAACTGATTAACAACATGCCTTCAAAACATAAAGTTGCATTACCAATATGACGCCATCTCTTCTTTTACATAGTTGTAGAGAAATTGTATGTAATGTAGCTACAAATACCTTGTAATCTATTTGAAAGCGTGGTCAGGTTGCAGTGGGAACTGTTACTGGCCTCCAGTCTTGTTCCACTCCACCCTGTTTTTTCCTAACAAGGCTCTAATTTTGTTCAGACACACCCGGCAGCCATGTGCCTCGAGGAAACTGACCCCAGTTCCAGAAATAAACCTTATTGGTCTAATGGTGATATCACTCCCTTTGGCAGTGGTTGGTTCAGAATTTGGCCTACAACTCAACTCTGACCAGTAAGATATGAAAAGAATTCCATGGGGTGGGGGGAGGGGTGTTCTGGAGAAAGTCTCTTCCCTCCTAACACAGGCAGTCCCTTATGTCTGAAGCTTCTCTGTCTGAACGTGATACCTGGAACTACCCCAGGCATTTTACTGAAACCTGAGGAAAAATCAAAGCTGAGGATGGCAGAATGGGGAGATACAAAAGTTCCTGGGTCCTTCATAACACGGTCAGCCTGTTGACTCAACCTTTCCTGAAGCCACTCTACCTCCAAATTGCTTGCTATATGAAATTGAAACGTCTTCTCCGTTTAATCCAGTTTTAGTCGTTGTGTCCTCACTGATTTATAGGCACCCCGTCATCCTAACCAAAGAGAAGACATCTCGCTTCCTGCTTCTCTGTTATCTGTTTCAGTAATATTCAGAGAACAACAAAATGCCTTTTCTAGCACTAGCTGTAAGTTACCCAAGACAAGGATCATATTACACCGGTTCCGAGTCCATTAGCGGTACCATTTGAATAGGAGATATTCTTCCTCAAATCCATGCAACACATTCATTCATGACAATGGCTAAATTCAGCCTTGTGGCTGGGTTCAGTAAATTGCTGCTCACTGGTTATAATATGAGGACCACTGGGAAGTCCCGTGGACAAAAATATCTGTACTAGATTTCCATCATTAAAACCAAAGCCCTGTCACACTCTAACCAACATACTGATCGCTTCTATCTAAGTAATCATGTGTGAGCCCACCTGGAATTCTGACGCACAGAACTGTGTGATAATAAATGAGAGTAGGTCATTTAACTTGTCATAATTTGTGCACAGTGTTAGAAAAGAATTAGAGGTAATATAAATTATGCCAAAAAATTAAAAAAAAATTTTTTTAACATTTATTTATTTTTGAGAGACATAGAGACAGAGCGTGAGCAGGGGAAGGGCAGAGAGAGGGAGACACAGAATCTGAAGCAGGGTCCAGGCTCTGAGCTGTCAGCACAGAGCCCACCCAACGCAGGGATCGAAATCACAGACCATGAGATCATGACCTGAGCTGAAGTCGGCCGCTTAACCGACCGAGCCACCCAGGCGCCCCTAGGCCAAAAATTTTTAAACACGTGAAGTTGTTAATATACGGTAGGTGTCACAAAACTGCAGCCCACAGGCTAAATCAAGCCCATGACCTGTTTTTATAAAACCCATATGCTGAGAATGGTTTTCACATTTCTAAAGGTTTGTAAAAATTGGAAAAAGAAGAAGAATATATGACAGAGGCTGTGTGAGGCCCACAAAATCCAAAATGTTAACTATCTAGTCCTTTACAGAAAAAGTTTGCTGACCCCTTGCTGTATACTATTTATTAAACCTTTGCATACTGGGACAAATATAAATAGCAGTTTCAGGATACATAGTGTCTTGGATGCCTGCTATTTGTCCCCTCTGGATTGTATCCCAATTCTTCCCTTGTCATGAGAAGCTGATATGTCCAGACCACATCTGGGCCCTCTTGCTCCTAGTCAGGTGTGCCCAGTAGGGGCACTGACTAGCAACCAGAGGGTGCTAGCAACCAGAGGGTGGCAGGAAAATGAGACTGGGGTGTTTATTTGCCCCCTCCCTCCCTGCAGGGCTCCCTCAGGCAGGTCTTGTCCCTCAACCAAAGGGTACAATGCCTATCAAGACCTCCACACAATTGTCTTCTCCGGCATCTCTTAACTGCTCCCTCCCTTCTCCCCTTTCTGTAGGCCTACAGGTTTTGGCGCCCTGATATCCATCATGATTTGCCTACACGTGTAGAGATGGTTTCTTTATCAAAACCCCACAAACTATCCATCTTGAATGCAACGTCTCTTTCTTACCAGGACCATGACTGATGAACCCACTAAATCATAGCAGTTACCTTACAGGTGAGTGAGGGAAAAGGAACAAGGAGGGAAAAAGAATATTTGAACTTTGATCTTTAATATTATCTCTCTTTGGGGGTGCGGGGGGGGGCGTTGGTTAAACCACTGATTCTTGGTTTCGGCCCAGGTCCTGATCTCGCTGTAGGTGAGTTTGAGCTCCAAGTGGGGCTCTGCACTGACAGCACAGAGCCTGCTTGGGATTCTCTCTCTCTCCCTCTCTCTATCCCTCCCCCACTCTCTCTCTCTCTCTTTCTCTCTCTCTCTCTCTTTCTCTCTCTCTCTCCCACACACAAAATAAATAAACTTTTAACAAAAGATTATCATTTATAAAAGGACTCAGAACAAATACAACAACCTCTTAATCATGGCTGATTCTGGTGACGAAAGCACAAATACATACACTTTTGTTCCTGGTGTTTGTACACCTCTTAATACTCTGAAATTGAAAAACCTTACCAGCTACACTGATTGTTTATTAAGACTGTCAAAATCACCTATGTGAATTCAAATCATAGTCTCCCTGACTCGCCCCAGCCTCGCCTGATTGACAGCTATATCACCTAACTAGTTACTTCATCATGACTTGCTGCACTGAAATCCCCACTGCCGGTTCTGCTCATCACCACCCAAGGCACGAAGCGGGGAAGGCAGCACAGCCTGGGACTGACTCGGCACCGTGACAGTCAGCACTTCCAGATTCCGGAGGCCCTCCTCCAGAGACCTCCGCAGTGGCTCCCTGTGCTGTTTTGGAAATGAAGTAATAAACCTTCACTGCCAGTACTTATAAAATGTTCTGGCTTTATGGGACAGCATCTCCTGCTGCTTTGGGCACGAGTCCAGTTTAAGCAAAGCAGCTAAAAGGAGAGCAAAAAGACAATTTTATAACCATTGCACTAAGAGGAAAAGAAAAATTAGGTTCATGGTGAAAAAAATAAAACAATCCTCCTTTTCAGAGCAAATACCAAAAAATAGGACTACTACCTTGGATCTATCTAAATGAAGTTAGAAACATGAAATTCTTCAGTTCATCATGAAAGAAAGCTTCACACGTATTAGAAGATCCCAGCAAAAGGATTTGTCATCACTCCACCCAGGACTATGAAACACCTGATCATCTCTGTACAGTCATCTTACTTCATATAATCTATCCCCCTCATCTGAATTCCGACTTCTAGGGAAGAGCCTTTTGTGAGTCGTGGACGCTCAATGGTTTTCCATGTACTTCATTTTTTACCAACTGTGACAAGCTTTTTAATCTTTCTACAAGAGAAACCAAACCTGTGCAAGAACAACCTGTCAGGAATACTTACAGCCTTGCAGTTAACTCTCTCTCACGAGTGTGATTTAATCAGCAAGGTGCTGCTGACAATGTGTAATAGAACATCGTAAAAGCTACAGGTTAACACCTCTGGGGGTGCCAAAGGAGACACCATAAAGGTGATGGTGGTGAAATGAAAAATGATTATTATTTAGCATTTATTAATCCTAGGTGGTATGCTAAGTTCTAATGAACAGAGCACAGACAAAAGTAGATAACCTCTAAATTTCCATGCTTTCGTTAACAAAAACGGACAAGCCTTTTACAATACTATCTGTATGTAAGAATATGAAGTTGAAATACCCTTGACTCCATCTGTGAACAAAGGCAGAAAAATGGCAAAATAAAAGCCAAAAGGACTTTTGATATTGGCATCCTTCATCCCTCATCTGCTTTCATCTATAGCACCATTGTGTAGCCAGATCATGGGTCAGCAATCCTACGGGCATGCTGCCTGTTTTCGTAAATACAGTTTTTCACCAGAACTCAGCCACATGCATTTGTTTACATGTTGTCTACAGCTGCTATTGCAGTATGACAACAGATATGAGAGCTTATGACAGAGACTGTGTGGCCAGATCCAGAGAATCAGAAATGTTTACTGGCTGGCCCTTTAGAGAGAAGGTTTATTGACTCCTAATCTAGACTGACTTGGAGGAAACATGACCCAGATTTACGATAGTCTTAATAGACGTACTTATTAATGTATGTTTTCATATGTGTTCATGCAAGATAAAATTTAGTTCAACTTATTTATACATTAAGCGTGTATAAATGCCTATGTTTTGGCATCAGAGAGGAATGAGCATACCATCGGGAAGGCTAACACGTCATCTCTCTAGAACAAAGGCACTCTGCCCTGATGGAACTATTGGATTTTCTTACAGCAAAAAACTAGTTTCTCTCAATAAAGATTTTGAAACGGCCAAAGACCCAGAGAGATGGAATTGAAGTTTGAATGGATGGTTGAATATAAGTGAGATGACACAAAACTTCATCTACAGAGGATAATGTTCATGGTTTGACTTCTAGAACTATTCTAAATATGACTTGAAACCTATTTGGAGCCTCAAGAGATTCATTGGTTTTATTCCAAAGCCCATGAGCTCTTGAAAAAACAAAAACAAAAACACTTGCAATCGACTTTCTGGTTCTGTAGTTACAGTACATTTGAGCCACACAGTCAACAGTGTGCCAAAACCAAATGGCATTTGTTTATTTGGAGACCACAAATGACTTTCTTGATATGAAAGTAAACAGTAATTGACAAGTTCTAGCCTGAAGGACTGCTTTTGAAATCTTCTTGGAAGAGTCACTTTTAGAGCTCCAACAAATGTGGACATTGGAAAACTGTTCTTTAAACTGAATAGACTCATAAAGGTGTTTAAATCTCCCATCTGCACAGAGAGAACACAAGTAGCGGTTTCCTAGCACATAGGTGGTGTTACAAATGGATACTATATTTTCTCTAACAAGAATTGTACTCTGTGACTTAATCTTACCTGCTTAACATCCAAGATCTGTTTTAGGTTTTTGGCAGCTAACATATGCTTTCCCATGGTAACTGCATAATAACATCATATAGTTTGAAGAGGGAAAAAAAATTCAATGTCTCAGGCCCAATTACTTCATGAAACTGTTTTGCAAGTTTCTTTTTATTACAACAATTTTAAAGAGTATATTTGAACGATTTATATATTTCACCACCTGTAATTCTGAACAAAAACACATTTTTCACAAAGAAATACACAGAAAACATCCAGGCTTATTCAAGGGAGTGATAATGGATATTGTTAAGCAAAGCAAAACCAGCACTAAACAGACAGGTCAGGAATTGAGTTCTTCTGGGTTGACTAACCAGAAGAATGACCTTGACAAGTTACTTTCTTCTCTGAGTTTTATTTTCATCATCTCTAAAAGCAGGTGATTTAAATCAACCTCCCAGAGTACTTCCAGCCCTAAATACAATGATGACTAAACCTTGGCATCTATTGTAGTTCTCAAAATAATTACTTCTAACCTTCTTCTAACCTCATTCTTATGCATGACAGAATGCCAGAGGAAAAAAATCACAGTAAACCAAACATGAATTTGATTCTCCCCTTCTCTCTGGAAGGGGTCATCGAGATTTTGCTGAGCCACAGAGAAAGAACATTTTCTCTGCCCCTCTTCTAGCACTTCAAGCAAGATTAGAAATAAGTTCACTCTTACTTTTTCTGACTATATTCTTTAAAAGAGTTAGAAACAAAGAATGATTTTTTTAAGAAAAGAATTTAGGACCACATAGAGTCTTGGGGGTCAACACACTGGCACATTGTAGAAATAACTTTACCTAAAGCAGGGTGCCCTATAGTGCCCTAAGCTCTATAATCTGCCCTTGAAAAAATGTGTGAAGTTACTAGAACATTCAGGTATTGCTGATGGAAGGAATATATGGTCCTACTTTGGAAAGACGTCTGGCAGTTTCTTACAAAGTTAAATAAATACATAACCATCCTGTGATCCAGATGGAATACAGCTCAGAATCACAATGTTTTGCAAAAATGTAATACAATAGTAAATTATAGGTATAGCTCTTCAAATAAAATGCCTAACATAAAGATTCTGAAAGTGTTTTTTGAAAATAGTATTATCAAATGACAATAGTGACACAAACTTAGATACAAAGATTCTTTGAAAAGAACCCAGTGGGCAGACAATCTTTTGGAACAATAATTAGGAAGAGTATGAGAAAATGGACTTACAAACTAAAATTTTTAAATGACCAGGTTGCTGAACAGGAAGACTTAAAACATTCAACATTTTCTCACATCAGTAAAGACTACTCAAGCAAAAAGAAAACAATTAAGCAGACCTATCTTTTTCTTTTATATGATAAAAAACCCTCCAGGAGGGAAAGGGTCCCAGAGAGGAGCTGATGGTATAAGAAATAATTAAAAGCAACCAAGCACAAACTGCATACCGCTATTATCTAGGATTTTTTTTTTTTTACTTTACTTTAGAGCATGAAAGGAACAAAGAAAATGGCGATATCCCCAAGCAACAATCATTCCCTACTTTTCAGTCATCTTTTGTAAAATAAAAAATCCAGGGAGAGGGGAGCTTCAGTAAAAGTAAAAAGAGGACATCATTTGACAATTTCTTAGACCCGCCAACAACAGCAATGCAATGTGAAAAACACAGGCAACATCCAAACATTTTAAGCCCAAGATCTCAATCTTATATGATATAAACACCACACTCTTCATCTAGCTTACAAAGCCCATCGCCACCTGGCTTTGGTTCACTTCCTGGCCTCTGCTTTGTGCCACTCTCCTCCCCACCCACTGGGACCCACAGTGTTCCTACAACTTCCCTCACCAGGCCCAGCCTCGCTCTCTACCTGCGGTCTTCTTTCCCTCGTCTCAGTATGGCGCTTGGCCTTTCAGCTCCCAGTTTTACCGTCTTCTTCCCAGGATGGCCCTCTCTGGTCAAACAATCTAAAGAAACCCTCTTGGGGCCTGGGTGGCTCAGTCTGTTAAGCATCTGACTTCAGCTCAGGTCATGAACTCCTGCTTCATGAGCGCGTCCCCAGCGTCTCCACTGTTAGTGCAGAGCCTGCTTGGGAATTTCTCTCTCCTTCATTCTCTGCCCCTTCCCCACTTCTGCACGCACGCACACACACACTCTCTCTTTCTCTCCCTCTCAAAATAAATAAGCTTAAAAAAATAAAAGAAGCCCTCTCTATACTTAAGGGAAAGCCTCAAAATATTTGTTAGTTTTTCATGTTTGTTTTTGTTGTTGTGTGGATCTTTTGGCTTATTTTCTCTCTATACCAACTAAAAGTTAAGCTCTATGAAAGCTAATAACTTACCTGTTCTATGACGGATGCTGGTAAAGAAAAACTTAATCTGACATTTGTTCAAATGGTAAGGAAAACTTTTTATTCAAGACTATTACGGGGTGCCTGGTTGGCTCAGTCGAAAGACCATGCAACTCAAGATCTCAGGGTCACAAGTTTGAGCACCACATGAGGTGTAGAGATTACCTAAATAAATAAAATGTTTTTACAAAGACGGTTACAACAGGGGTATTGCAATAGGGGAGATAAATGGAGCTTAACTCGGAATATAGCAAAGGCAGTTGAAGATTTACAGCCAAAGAGCAGTTAAGGGTAAAGGACAGTAGATAAATTACTAAGAGGAGAAGTCAAGGTTGGGGGGATTCTTGCTCAACAGCCCAAAGAGGACTCTTGCTGTAGCCATGCCAGGGTGACCAGATATCAAGAGAATGAGGCATGACTTAGGATTTTTTGCTGAGATTGGACTGTGCAGACCAAAGATAGAAATGAGGACCAAGGCTAAGGACTTGTCAGGGATAGAGTTTTTGCCAGCACATAGTAGCTCTCAAAAATTATTGACCTACCAAATGAATGAATGAATGCTCACCCTCAAAATTAAAATGATAGATTTGCTATTTAAATTCTTTAATTGCTTCACTTTCTCATGTCAACTTACTAGCATAAACACCTGTAATAATAGGGATAAACAAGGAAAGAAAGCCAAAGAATAAACTCCCTACTACCTCGAAAAGTAAAAGGAATAAATCTTCATAATTAATGATTCTTTTTGTTCATTTATTTATTCCTCAAATCAAATTTTTACTGAGAGCCAACTGCAGTGTACTAACTACTCCTCCAGACATGGATGGACAAATCCAAAGGAAACACCCCAGCCTTCAAGTTCCTTGTCACTGTCTGCTGAGGGACAAATATGTGAATGGAATGAGGTATGGCAAAAGGAGTAGCTACATGGGTAAAAGGCAAAAAGGGACTCTGGTGGGCAACGAGGCAGGCAGAGAAAGACTCAGGAGGAGAAAATGTGATGAGAACTTTCCAAATGAAATGGCCTGTAAGATGACTTTTGCCAGAAACCCTGCCCATCTTCCACAAATTACAAAACCCAGGATATGCCTGGTGTGATTCGGTTTCTCATGGAAGTCAGCCAAGAGGCCAAGTTGGGTCGAAAATTTATGCAGGACTTAGACTCAGCCAAGCAAAGGGACAGCTGCCCTTCTGGGTTATGTTAATACATGGAAATGCATGATTATAAGCAAGAAAAATATATTGCCTGTTCTAGAGCTGATATCAAAGGGGGAAAAAAATGGCATGGATACCCATGAGGATATCATTGTTATTCCTGATGAATTCAGAGGGGGGAGGAAGAAAATGTGCCCCACGTGATGTCCTTCTGCTCCACAGAAGCTGATCCTGTGCACTGCGATCTCAGGGGCTCTCCACAAGAGGACAAGTCAAGAGAGGAGGGGATAAAACTTGGAGCGCTCCCACCAGACGCCAATTTTCTGAGCATGCTCCCAGTATCGCTTGCTCTCTCAGTGGTAGGGAGGGCTAACTACAAAACTGAAAATAATGTTTGATAATACCTGTGTACTTTTTAATTTTAATATAACCAATATCTGAGGTTATCATGACATTTCCCAATAAATAGGAAAAAAAAAGAAAGAATTTCCAATTTTTAAATTTTGTCTCAGGATTATCGTAACCCAAAGCTAACTAGGTGATCCAAACAGTGAAAGCAGAAAAGCTGATAAGGATAAGACTAGATCAACATAAGAGAGGTGATATATGGTGGCAAGGATTTCCAACACATGTTCATTAAAAAACTGTGCTAATTGGAAGCTTTGCTTCTTTCATCTGAAAGCAACTAATAAGAAGTTGATGACAGCACACTCAGGCACCAGAACCCCGCAAGGAAATTACAGATGTAATAGATACCTCTGGGTGCATACAAGACTTTTAAATCTAAATTGAATCTTTATTTAGAAATCAATTTATGTGGGTAGACTCTTTGCCCAAGGGTATTTGTTTGCTCTTTTATGAATGTTTCAAGCTAGCAATTTTTTGTAGGGTTATAAATGACTCTAAATAAAATATGAGGATAGATTTGTATAATAAATACATCTCTGACGTTATCTATTTATTTGTCCATTGAAATGTGCAGAGTTTATCTAAAACAGTTATCTAACTATCACACGTTTTATTTTATGAAATAAAATTGTCTATAAATGACCTATTTCCCCCATGCCCTCCAAAGGAGCTAAAATAGTGACACTCGAACTTATTCCAGAGATTATGAGGTCAATCTGACCCCACTTCCAAATAAGTAAAGGCAACTCATATTTATTTAATGTCTATTACACACAACAAAATATTACATAACTTATTTTAAAGAAAAAGATAGAAAATTCTCTCTAAACTTTATTAATTTTTCCTGTTTAAACCACATTTCTATATACTGGGGGGAAATGGGGTTATAATTCAGGTAGAATCAGCTCTACGCATAGTTGGTTGGGGAAAGTGATGCTTCTTGAGTCAGAAAGAACCAAGGCAGAGGAATTGTCTCAGCCCCGGGGCGAACACTAAAACTGATAGTCAGCAGTCCACACTATATCTCATAAAAAGAGAGTGAGTTTGATGTTGCTGACAAGGATTCACGAGGTGCCTACAGGCAATTTCACTTATCCGTGACTTGGGAAGTCAGGGGTGACGATACCATGGACCTCTGCAGTCCATCTGGCTTGGAAAAGATCCAGCCAATAGCAGGGAGCATGGAGTACAGGGTCCACATCTCAACGAAAACAGACAAGGTTAGCTAGACAAGGCTAGACAAGGTTAAAGTAGAGAGACGTGGACACACAGGGGTTTGAGCATACGTAAGCTCCACAGCCTCCCAGCTGTGCACAGCCACTGCTGAAGACTAGACTCCTAATTCTAGTGTCTGCCTAATCACAGAGGATTATTCAATCATGCTGTGGAGATTCCCTGAGAGAGTGCAACAGGTAGATCTTGTAAAATAAATTGAGAAAAACTCAATTAGCCAAGGGCAAAATTATATGAAAATCACCAATAGCTACGTCAGGTAATAAGAAAAATATCTCTTACAATGATCACCACAGATTTGAAGTGATATGACACTTCATTCCCGTTTCTCTGGTGTCAAGGTTGACAAGCAGCCTTCAAGCCCCAGTTTCTCTTGATCATTGAGTTTCATATTTAAGGTTCTCTTTTCCAGCAAAGTCTCCTGCTGTGCTGGAGAATTTCTTAATTACATTTTCAACTTTTCTGCTGTCATGGCAGAACCCTGCGGAAAGTAATCAGGGAGCTAATAAAAACAATGAAAGCCTTTTTTCCCCCCCAAAGCACACAACAAGGCAAAATTGTAGACAGACGTGAATGACGTGCGCCACATTTGTCTCAGCAAATTAAAATGCCATCCAACCTTTGTGAAGAAAATGTAGATAGTAAAAATAGGGCACACTGAAGTAGAGAAATAAGACTAGAGAAGGAATTTCCATCTAAAATCACCATGGGATTAATTAAAATCTAAAATTTGACAAATCTAAGTAATTTCCAAAATCGCTTGTTTTTTTATGATTCAAACTGTAGCAAATGTTTGTGGTAGAAATGTTGGAAAACATAGAAAAGTACAAAAAAAGAATAAAAAACAAACACCCAAAAGCTGAATAATCAAAATTAGACAAAATAAACATCCGAGCATATATTCTTTGTCTTTTTTTCTAGGTATATGAATGCATTTTTCATATTTAGGAATTGTAGTATACTCAATATTTTTATAAACTGCTTTTTTCGCCCTAAACTAGGTTGTAAAACTTGCTTTATGTCACTGAATATTCTTTGATAGCATTAGTTTTCTTGATCACAGAGTATTACAAGAATATATTGTAATTTATTTTCCTAATCCCCCATTTGTAGACGCACCGTTTGTTTCCATTGTTTCCTTATTGTGCACGATGATTTAATAAACTTCCTTTTACATCTATCGATTCCTTAATTATATTCTGGCAAATAACAACATCATATTAAAGGACATACAATTTTAAACCTTTTGCTACCTGTTGCCAAATTGCTTTCCAAAATGGTTGCACCGTCTTGCACTTGCCCTCCCCCTCTTTAACACAAATGAGTGTTTATTTCCTAATGTCACTGGGTTTATAGATAACACTGGCTTTAATACGTCTAATGATTGCCAAATTGATAAAGAGAAAAATGATATTGATTTTACTTGCATTTTTCCAACTACAAGTCATGCTATTTCTTCATACTTATTGACCGTTGTGAATTTTTTGTTTTGCAATTGTCTGTCAGTTTTTCTACTGAGAAGTTCAATATTTGTTATTATAAGCCGCCCAGGTGGCTCACTTTTATAATTTTTTACTTTATATGCTGAGAGGATTTTTCTACCCCAAGATTATATAAATGCTTACCTACATTCTCTTCTTTAAGTTCTTTAATGATTTCAGTTTTTTAGTTTTAGTTCATAAGCCATCTGGAATACATGATAGCATCACAAAAATTTTAATTTTTAATTTTAACTTCATTCCTATATTTGAACATTATATCAAATATCTTCTATTTCTCTGGTTTTAGAACTTTAATTTAAAATAGTGGAAAGCAGGGGCGCCTGGGTGGCTCAGTCGGTTGAGCGGCCAACTTCAGCTCAGGTCATGATCTCACAGTCTGTGAGTTCGAGCCCCACATCGGGCTCTGTGCTGACGGCTCATGGGAGCCTGGAGCCTGCTTCGGATTCTGTGTCTCCCTCTCTCTCTGCCTTTCCCCTGCTCATGCTCTGTCTCTATGTCTCTCAAAAAATAAATAAACGTTAAAAAAAATTTTTTTTTAAAAAAAATAAATAAAATAGTGGAAAGCAGGTGCCTGGGTGGCTCAGTCGGTTAAGCATCTGACTCTTGATTTCGGCTCAGGTCATGGTCTCATGGTTGGTGAGAGCCAGCCCTGCATCGGGCTCTGTGCTGACAATGTAGAGCCTGCCTGGGATTCTCTCTCTCCCTCTCTCTCCGCCCCTCCCCTGCTTGCACTCTCTCTCTCTCTCTCTCAAAATCAATATTAAAAAAATAAATAAAAATAAAAAATAAAATAAAATAGTTGAAAGCTTTCTCCAAAAAAAATCTTCTATGAGAAACCATTGTGTATACTACAAATAAAAGCAGAGCTGTATTAGTTGAAGCAGAGGTAGGGAGAAAGAGACAGAGGAATGGATTTTTTGTATCAGCCTGCTAGACTTCACAGAGCACCACTTGCAAATCATTTTTTTGCACAGGTTTGAAATGTCACTATTATGCTGTGTTATTTATCTGAGTCGGGCCTGTTCTAACCTTTCTGTTCTATTCTGGTCATCTGGTCACCTAGGCTTCCCCATCATCTTGCTGTTTTAAGTATTAGAACTCAAAATGTACTTTCATATCTACTCTTAACTACACATGCACTCACTCACACACATCCCCACTTCCTTTATTTCCCAAAATTTTCTTGGATACTTGGGTCTATTTTTCTACATGAACTTTTTAATGAGTCTATTAGTCCTATCCTCCCCTGAAGCCCAATAATATTTCAGGAAGATTACATCAAATTTGTAAATTCATTTGGGGGCCAACTGACATCCTAAAATTGAGTCTTAATCAGAACCCATAATATGTTTTCTCGTATTTCAACTTAATTTTTTCCTTTAACAAAGTTTACATGAATTTTACACATTTCTTATTATGTTTTTAACTAAGTATTTTACCAGTTTTATTGTTGGAATTGCAGTACATTTTCTCTCTGGTTATTATCAATTCATTGGAAAACTTGATTTTTTTATGATTCTTTTGATTTAAAAAAATTTTTGGTTGATTCTTCGAGGTCAGTAATCAAATCATTACCAAAGAGTAATCTGACCTAACCTTCTTATTTCTTTCTCAAATCTAATGGCATTGGCTAAATATTCAAGAAGAATGTTAAATAAAAATGGTACTAGTGAGAATCCGTCTTTTTGACTCTGACTTTGACACCAATGCCTCATGTGGTAGCCATTAAATATCATATAAACTGTTAATTTGAAATCAGCTTTCCAAGATGTTATTAAGGAAATAGCTTTCTATTCAAAATTTTGTAAGTCTTAAAAAATAAAGACTTCGTATCAAATCCTTTTCAGCATCTGATTGCTCTTCTTTCTACTATTAATATGATTAATCCCACTGATATACTTTCTCTTATCAAGTCATCTCTGAATTTCTGGAAGTTATTGGCTAACAATATATTGTTATTTTAATATAATGCCATATTTGATTTGCTCCTATTTTATTTAGGAATTCTACATCTGTGTTTGTAGGAGAAATTAGCCCATGGTATTTGAGTTTTAATAGTTAGTTAGGTTTTGGTATTAATGTTACATTAGCTTCATAAAATGATTTAGGAAGTGAAATCTAGTATCATAATTTTAATAAAGGCTATGCTGTCAGGGTAAATTGCAAACACAGTTCATAATCAGTAAATGATGAAATATTTTATACATCAATGAATCATTCTTAAGTCATAGACAGGTCAGTAGCAGCTTCCAAATTTCTCCCTGGAAGGACTTAGGGATGCGATCTGGTTATAGTTAGGGCAAAGAATTTGTCTTAAAACTTTATCGCATAGCAAACTCGCTCTATACACTTGATTTTACATTCAAGTGGGTAGCTTTGGGAGGCTGATGGAAATTACAAAGAGGCTAAAGCCATCCTAAGCCATCATTTGTCACCTTCACTGCAAGAGGAGCTGGACTTGTCTCCCAAAATAGATTTAGACAAAAACAGCCAGAAAAAAAAAAAAAAGCCATCCTCCCCCATGGGACAATTTCAATGAAAACAAGCAGATATAAGTGAAAGCAATAGCTTGAGAGGTTCACAGGGAATCTGATTGGTTAGGATGTGAGGACTGCACGTGTGCCTAGGCAGAGGAGGACAAGTCAAAAAAGCAAACGTTTGAGCTGTGAGAGTGAGAGAAGGAACATGAGATTGAGCAGAGGAACCAGGAAAAGAGTGAAGGTAGTCAGTGTTAAAAGCAGGGGTAGGTGAGAGGGAGCAAGGGAGGGAGATGGAGATAGGAGCACGGTCAAGCTGATCTGACCCTTCTCAGCAATAGAGGCTTTGCTCACTCTCTTTTCTGCCCATCACCTGACCTAACCCCAACTGAGTGTGAAGAGTATTAACAACCTTATATCTAATCCGGATGCCTAGAGCCTTCCTCTGGATGTAGTTCTGCTCTGCAGTATGCCCCGTGTGAATATTAGACATCCAAATGACCACCACGCTGTAACCTTCCATTAACCAGACTGACTAAACAGTCCCAAGCTCCTCCTGCTTACTCCAAATAGGTAGGCAGTTGTCTACATTTTGTTTGCCTCTCCTAGGAAACTACAAATCTGGCCGGGCAAGGGGCTAGAGCCACAGTTCCATTACGTCAGTGTTGGCAATCGCTCTCAGGTACTCAGCACTTGCGGGCCACTAAACTTGACTGGAGGGAGCGATGATCCGCCACCTGTTCTGGGGGATTCAGCTGCTCACCATGCAGCATCATCCTTGAGAACACACTTAGAACTGACTGTTGCTTCCCAGACTGTTGTGCTGGGGTCAGTGGCACCAACATCACCTGGGGACTTTTTAGAAATTCAAATACTTGACCCTATCCCAGAACTACAGAATTAGGAACTCTGCAGGAGGAGAGGAGGCACGCAGGTATGTGGTATTAACAAAGACTTCAGGCAATTTTGATGTGTACTGAAGTTTGAGAACTGCTGTCCTATGGGAAGGCCAGATTTTTGCTGGGTCATCCTTTCTCTTGCTCTTTGGGTTATCATCTTGAGATAATCACCCTTATGTCCCACTGGCTCTCTTGGTCCTGCTCACCCCATTCATTCTCACTGGCTCTGTTCCCTCCTCCGAAGGAGGCAGTGCTCTAACCCTTCACAGTCAAGCAAGAATGCCCCTCCTTGTCTTCTTCCTTCATCAGCAGGGTCTTGACTCTGTATATCCCTGGTGAGATTCCTCCCTCAAAATTCACAGCCTCAAACTATTCTTCACTGTGACTATCCATGCGAATTTTATGATGCCTTTATTCCTTCATCCCCAGGACTCTAGTCCCCATACAAACCTGCAGACCCCATGTTCTGATGCTAACTTCCACCCCTCACAACTCCTCACAACACCTTTGCTGGGCTCTCTGGAATTCATGATTTATCATCAGCAAAAGCCCCTGAAACCTCAATTTCTTCTCTCAATGTTTGCCGCATTTCACTGTTGCATTTGAAGGCTCTAGCTTTAGGATTCTGAGACAGCGACCCACATACCACTGGCCTGAAGTTGGAGTCCTTCATGCTCCTCATTGCCACTTCCAGCCCATCCTCTCTCCTTCCTCCTGAAAACTCCCAGCTTTGGATCTCATCACCCTCATCATCTCCTCCTTGTCATAGTCATCTCCCACCTCCAAGTTACTCGTATCCACTCCCTTGAAGATTTTAGCTCTGTTTCACAGCACTACTGTTATAGTTCTTCAGGATTGCCATATATATATATGATCTTTTCTACAAACTCATCTCTCAGTTCCTTGAGATCTTTTCCTTCAAAGATCTGTTCACCCACCTTACCTTGTCTACTCACTTCCATGGTCATATCCTAGATCTTGTGGTTATCAACAACTTATCCCTGCCATGATCTCAGTTCTAAGCATCCCACTCTGGTCAGTTTTAGTCCAATTCAAAGAGTGCTTTGAGCCCACCAGAACACTGTCTTCCTGATGCTGTCACTCCTTAACCAGTCCAAGATTCATGGTATGTCATCTTAACCATTCCCTTGAACACATCCTTAACACTTTTGCCCCTTTCACTTCAGGCTGGAATGGGGGAAAATGCAACACTGTTTAAATCCAACTCTCTGCACCCACAGTAATTAATCTCACTAGAAATACATGGGCTCCTAAAGCTACCCCTAAGTTATATCGTATTTCTCCTCTTCTCTCTTCTCTCTACCACCCTACCATGAAACTATCTCACACTCTTCAAATTCAGACGCTTAACAGACTGAGCCACCTAGGTGCCTCCCTACTTGCCTTCTTGCATCTGTGGCCATAATGTTCCACATTCTCTGTCACTGCTGTAGAGGAACTATCAGTGCTCCCATTGAAGCTCTGTCCTACCACATGCATGGTAGATCCTATCTCCTCTCACTAATCAAGTACAATCTCTCCTCTCTATACACATCATCAGCTTTTCTCTGCCTCCTGGATTTTCTCCATTAGCATTTCAGAACCCTCTCATTTTTTTAAAACTTTCTCTTAACTTTACTCACCCTTCTAGTCGCCTCTCTGTTTCTTTTTTGCCCTTAACAGCTAAACTGCTTGAATGAGTTATCCATACTCATTGTATCCAATTCTTCCATTCTCCTTTGAACCCACTCCAGCCATACTTCTACCCTGACTGTTCTACTAAAGCAGCTCTAGTCAAGGTCCACATTGATCAACCTGTCTTCCGTTTACCCAGGTGGTTATTCTTTCCTCATTGAAACACTTTCTTCACCTGACTCTAGGACATTCTCCTTAGATTTCATTCTAAGTACTTCACTGGAACTTCTTTTTGTTTGGTCCCTGTTACTAGTTCCACCCAGGACTCAATCCACAGTCCAGTCTACAGAGTCACCCCTACTTATACCCAGCCAAGGCAGGTCACAGTTACCTGCACCCACCATGTCCCTAGATTATTCAAGTGCAGACAACCTTCCTCAGGAGACTCTGCACCCAACTGGTTCCTACAAACTCAGTTCTGCCTGACAGGTTAGTCTTTCTCTGATTGTCCATGATCCTAAACTGTTGAGGTCCCAGAATGCTGGCTGAATCCTTCAACCCTGGTAATGACAACAGGAGACAGGAAAAATGTGCAAGCGTAAAGTGAGAATGTTAGCTAAACATCAAAAGGCCAAGGATAGAAAAAGCCACTTACTTGGTTGTTGTAATTATAAAGACAAATTGCCATGTTTGTGGCTTCTTCCACACCCACAGATGAGCCAAAGATACCCTCAAACTGTAAGCCTACCTCTATATATCAGTGCTCCAGGGATGAGACTCTGCCAGAACCAACTGTCTCCTGTTCCTCATCTCCAGACACAGACCCTATGAGAGTTTTCTGCCCTGTTTTTACTCCCCTTTGAATCTGATGATTGTTCCCTCTCTCTTGATACTACCTTTATTCTAGAACTTGGGTTTGGTTTCCCTAACCTCTACCCCATAGGAATGAGCCTGATCCTGTCTGCCTCCCAGCCCAGGGACTAAACCACATGGTCAGAATGTGTGGGGCATATATTCTTGAAGAAAAACAGATTGCAAGAGATTTGAAAGCGAGGAAATGCAGAAGAAAGTGAAAAACCACAAAACTCAGCTCAAGGTCAAGAATACTCAAGAGAATTTTTAAGCTGGGATTGGTGGAGCTTATTTAAAGACAGAAGGGAGGAGCACCCGGATGGCTCAGTTGGTTAAGCGTCCTGATTCTTGGTTTCAGCTCAGGTTGTGATCTCATGGGTTCATGAGATTGAGCCCCTCATTGGCCTCTGTACTGACAGCACCAAGCCTGCTTGGGATTCTCTCTCTCCTCCTCTCTCTACCCCTCCCCCTCTTACGTTCTCTGTCTCAAAATAAATACACATTTAAAAAATAAAATAAAGACAGAAGGGAAGGGGAGAGACAAAAAGAGAAAGAGGATGCTAAATGGAAACATAAATATGACACTCAAATCCCCTAAGAGGTACAAGGTAAAAGACAGCCTTTCTCTAAGATTTTAAGGAACAACAAAGTAGCTATCATTGAGTATTTTCTTTGAGCAACACACAGTTCAAAGTGCTTCATACATTGACTCAACTGATCCTCATTCTGATCCTATGAAGGAGTTTCTGTTAATATCCTATTTAATAGATGGGAAAACAGGCAAAGAGAGATATAGTAACTTGCCCAAAGTCAGATAGGTAGCAAGCAACAGAGTCAGAGTTTGGACCCAAAGTACTCTGGTTCTAGCACTCTGCTCTTAACCACTCCATGGTACTGTCTATGACAGACAGAGATAAACTGATGACACAACAATATGTAGACTAGGGTAAGCCATCTGGGAACTTACTTTGGGTATTCCCAATTTTTTTTTCCTTAAAGGAAGCAGTAAGAAGACCATGAGAAGTACTATCCAATAAACATAATGTGGGCCACAGGTGCAAGCCACACAACCTAATCTTTATTTTTCTAACTGCCATTTTTTAAAAATAAAAAGGAACATGTGAAATTATTTTAATTAAACTTAATTTATCCAAAATATTATAATTTAAATATTATAGTCAATATTGCAATATCATTTTTAATATCATGTCAATATTTAACAATATATATTAATATTACATTAATTTAATATTATATATAGTAATTGATAATATATCAATTGCTAAGATATTTTACATTCCTTTTTTCATGCTAGGTCCTTGAAATTCATTGGGTATTTTAAGTTTATTACAGATCTTAATTTAGACTAGCCACATTTCAAGTGCTCAATAGCCATGTGAGGCTTGTGGCTGCCATATTGGAGAGTGAAGCCAAAAAGAAAAAGAAAGAAACGAAACAAATGAACATAGGGGAAGGAAAGAAAAACTAAGATAAAAATAGCAAGGGAGGCAAACCATAAGAGATTCTTAAATACAGAGAACTAAGGATTGCTGGAGGGGTAGCAGGTAGGGGGATGGGTTAAATGGGTGATGGGCATTAAGGAGGGCACTTATTGGGATGAGCACTGGGTGTTATGTGTAAATGATGAATCATTAAGTTCTACTTCTGAAACCATTTTTACACTATACGTTAACTAACTTGGATTTAAATAAAATTTAAAAAATAAATTTGTAAAAAAAAAAAGCCATTGGTAGGAGGAGTGAAAAGGAATTGAGGATATAAATGGAGATTAGGTATTTAAGGAGAGAGGAAAATCTAGAATACCTGTGGTTAAGACAATATAACTCAATACGAGTGTATATCTTTATGTGTGCGTGTATATACATACACATATACACACACAAGTTGAGTGCAAACAGATTCAGAATTTATGATCAATAGGCCAGCAACTGACATAACTTGTAAGTGAATAAAGTCATAAGTCAATAAAGACTTAACATCCCCCCACAAAAGACCCAAGGCTGCCTTTATAGAATATAGTCTTTATTTGGGCAAATAATTCCAAGTTGTCTCCCATGTGTCCATTCCTCATCTAGTTTGCAGTCATGCTGTCCCAGTCATCAGTTATGGCAGCCTTCTCTCTTGTTTAGTGTTGATAAACCCTTTCTCCTCATTCTCTTGAGCATCTCTCCTCATTTCAGACACCCATGGCAAACACACTGACCTTGAACTCATAGTCAGGGTTTTTGCTGTTTCCATACCCGCACCTCTCCCTCAGCCAGTTTTATTAATAACGCAAAATCACATCCTGCGGAATGACACCAGAAACTATCCCACTAAAAACCTACCATTCATCATGGCGTCCTTCATTTTATTTAATGCCCTCCCTTCATTTAAAGTTTGTCTTCTCTTTAGTAGTGAATGTTCATTAAGGATTAAGGATCCAAAGAATTGTTTAAATGCTATTTAGATTAGGAATCACAGGACTGTTTACCTGGAGGCCGGATTGGAGGACAGGAGTTGGAAAAGGAAAGCAAAATGACTGCGGAAATGTGTACCTATAAATATATTTTAAAACTATGTGGCGATGTAATAGCTATGAAATTGAATCTCCTTCCTTAGGGTAAGTAGGTAACACAGTATCAGAGGCCTTGGCAGGCAGAATAACCCCCTTTTCCAAGTTGGAAGATATTGTCCTTTGATCAAAAACGTAAGATCCTTTCATTTTCCCCACTACAGTCAGTGTTTCAATTTCAAAGGCCACTCGCTGTTTCTGATCTGTTATCAGTCAGGCAGACTCAACACACAGAGAGAAAGCCACTTTAGTATAAGCTGCTGTCTCTTTTATCACAAATGCAGACTTGAGATCCTGTTCTGCTAAAACTGTACAGCTCAAGACGAAAGGTGGAAGTGAGGGCAGAGGAAAGGCAGCTTCATGATGGGAAGTTGTAGACCTGAGTCGAATGTAGGTGAAATATGGAAAGTCACCTAGGTAGCTAGATAAATCCCTTTGTTTCTGAGCTAGTTTCCTTCCTAAGATCAGAACTGCCAAGAGAAAAATACCAGGATGTTGCTGGGCAGGTATAAGTATGACAGTGCAACTAGAAAAGAACATATATTAATCTATTCAAGTACCTAATACGTGCCAGGCACTGCGCTGTCTTTTTAAATACAGAAAACCTCACAGTCACCTCGGATGAGGAAAGAGAGGCTCAGAGAAGTTACACACTTGTCCACTAGTATGCTTTTAAGTGAAGGAGGTACAATTCAAACCCCTGCCTCTCTTCTCCTAAAGCCTGAGCTCTTTTCTTTTCTTTCTTTCCTTCTTTCTTCCTTTTTAAAAATTCTTTCTCCTACAGCACACCGCCTCCGTAGAAACAGAGGCTTGGGCGTGTTGGTCTGTGGGCTGGATTAGCCAGAAGGACAAGCCTGACCACACAAACATTTGTTTTCATTTTGTCCATTCTGTGTACATCATAATTGTGCACCCCTCAGAAAAAGCTTTGGTCAAATAAATACAAGACACATGAAAACATCTCTGCCTCATCCCCACAACATAAATCATATTTGCCAAAAGTTGTCAAATTTCCTAAATTGGTGGTTCACCAGGTCCAACCAGTCGGCTGGTTCACTCGCATGCTTAACTTCAATGGGAACACGATGTAATGTTCTCTGATTTTTTTTTTCAGGAGCTCTTTCTATCACTTTTTCATATTATTCACTCAACAGTGTTATTCAACAAAAAAACAATTGGACAAAGGACAAAAAGGCAAATGACAGCTGGAAGGGAATGATAATTGGAATTGAGCCAAGCATGAACTATGCCTTCAGCCCCATAATAAATGTGTTTTCCCAACTAGCTTTATTTCATATGTATTTACTTCTCTGTTTCTCTGCGTGTATTTTTGTGACTGAATTCACGTTGGTGGTTTTTTTTTTAATTATAAAAATACATGCAAACTGCAGAAATACATACTAGATTCTCAAACGTTGAATTTGGCATGGATTCTTTTATAACATTCTCCATAGACTATATAAACATTTACAATTATGTGAAAGTTTTTCCTACTCTTTATAAAACTAATATACAATATACTATATACAACAATTTGTATTTTGTTAAAAATATATAACGCACATCCCTCCAGATTAGTACACTTAGATTGCACTAATTTTTTTAAGTAGTTACATCATTCGTATTCATACCTATATCAAAATATACTTATTTCTTTAGAGATGAATGTTTAAGATATTTCCAAGTTTTTGGTTGTTTTCATTGTTCTATTATAATAAATACCATTACAAAAAATTTCCTTGGTAATATATCCTTATATATATATACTTCTTTTATAATAATATATAGCCCCAAAACAGAGCAAATGGCTCCAGGGCTATGCACATTTTTTAAATTAACAATATAATTGAGATACAGACCCTAAGTGTATGGTTCAATTGATTTTTACAAGTATGTATACCCATAGAACTGACACCTCTGTTAAGATACAGAACATTTCCATTATTCTAGAAAGTTCTCATGTGTCCCTTCCTAGTCAAACCTGCCCGTCCCACACCAATAAACCATGATATGATTTTTCCTGTTTCATAATTTCCTATAATTAAATTCAAGAGTTTTGGATTTAAAAAACTTTTTGTGTTTGGCTTCTTTTGTTCAGCACGGTAGCTATGCCTTCATTCCTTTTCATTATATGGATGTACCAAAACGTTCATTCCTTTTTAATTGTATGAATATTCCATAATCAACTATTCTTCAGCCGATGAATATTTAATTTGCTTCTGTTATTTTTCTAATTACAATAAACTTCCTTTCACTCATGTCTTTATGGCCCTTGTTTCATCATAGATGTAGCCCCCAAAACAGGATTTTTAAAATTCCTTAAATTTTAATTTTGTCAAATTCTGCCAGATTACCTTGCTAGTAGGTGATAGCAATTCACACTCCTACCAGCCCATGTCCTCACACTTTTCAGTGTGAGGAGCTCTTTGGATTTCAGGGGTCCTGACCTCCGAATGTCAAACACTCATTCATGGGAGCACACTTATCAAAATATCAAAAATACACATACTGAACGCAAACTTTTTGTTGAGCACTTTGCTGGCCACTGGTGATAAAAAGTGAAATAAAGCTTTATCCTCATCCTTGAGTGACTTACAAACCAAATGAGAAAAGCAATAGGATTAGTGCAAGAATGAAGGTTTTCACGTGATGCAACAGGAGAGGAGACTTGGGGAAATCAGATTGGGAGGTCAGGTAAAACATGTCTGGGCAAGTGCTAGTTTGATGAAGGAAGAGTCTGTCGGGTAATGAGGGAAAGAGTATTCCAGAAAGACAGATGAGACTGGGAGCAGCCATGGGTGCACAACAAACTGTCCACATTAAAGAAGACTATAGGAACATGACAATTACATGCAAAGAGAGACCACAGAGAACAACGAAAGTGCTATAAAAATTGGTGAAATTTATGTCGTACACTTGAAACATACATTACTAACGTAACACTGTGTGTCAACTATACTTCAACTTTTTTAACTGGTGAAATTTGAATGAAGTCTATAAATTAGGTAATGCTATCTTATTGATGTTACCTTTCTCAAATTTGGTAACTGCCCTCTGTTTGTGTAAGTGAATGCCTTTGTACTTAGGAAATACATTCTTGGATAAAAGGAGTATCATGTCTATGATTTACTCTCACACAGTTCAGAAAACAGATCCATTAGAGATAGAGAGATGATAGAAAGAACGATAAAGCAAATGTACTAAAATGTTAACAATTGGTGAATCTAGGTGCCAGATTACTCTGCTAGTAGGTGATAGCAATTCACACTCCTACCAGCCCATGTCCCCACACTTTTCAGTGTGAGGAGCTCTTTGGATTTCAGGGGTCCTGACCTCCGAATGTCAAACACTCATTCGTGGGAGCACACTTATCAAAATATCAAAAATACACATACTGAACGCAAACTTTTTGTTGAGCACTTTGCTGGCCACTGGTGATAAAAAGTTAAATAAAGCTTTATCCTCATCCTATATATATGGGACGTTTTTGTTCTAGTCTTGCAATTTTTCTCTGCTTGAAACTACTTCAAAATAAAGGGTTTTTTGTATTAATATTTAAAACACGATAATGCCTCGGTGACCTCCAGTTGGTTCTACATGACCAGAGTGAACGATACAAAATGGAAAGTGGCGAGTTCTGAGGGCAGAGAGGCAAGCAAAGGCATAGTCTTGGAGGGCCTTGTTCTTGGCTGAGAAATTTTAATTTTATTCTGAAAGCCATGTGGAATAAAGGAGTAATGAAATGCAATTTGCATTTTTAAAAGAGTACTTTCGCAGCTTCAGGGAGATGGGCCCAGAGTGGGACAAAATGAGGCACCAGCTGGGAGGCCGTCATGGTGATTCAGATGAGGGAGGGCCGAGCTGAGACCGTGGATGAGAGAAGAGAAAGAAGGGCATAACCATATCTATTAAGATTCTGCATGACCTAGAAATCGAAGGATGCGGAAAGATTCCAGCTTGCGAAACTCGTTAGATGGCAGTGCTAGTCACCAAAATAGAAAAGAGAGGTACAGGGGAGAGCTTGGGAAGAAAGTTGATGGGTTCTGGGTTGACTATGAGAAGCTTAAAGTGAACGTGGAAAATTCCAGCGGAGACCTGCAGAGCTTCAAGAGGAATCTGGACATGAGACACCAACTTCTAGTCAACTGCATGTTGGTAGCTTGGGCTCTTAGAAAGAACTGGTTCTTCGCAACTACCAAATTAACATGTTCTTAGGGAATGATATTTTTAAAAGGAGGCTAAATGTGATAAGTTGTTATCCTACTATACCCGCAAAGTCTTCTTCCAAGTACCTGTGGAAACAGATCCACTCAAGAAATATATTAACAACTGCTCTAGACTGAAAGATTATGTGTCACAATGTAAAGACATTTCCATTAAATGCAGCAGCGGTGAGCTCTTATGCGAAAGACAGTCAGTGTCCATTACACCATTTGAATGACAAGAACATGGTAGCTCTAAAGAAGAGAAAAGGTCATCTCTACTCATACCCCTCAGCCCAGTCAGGGGTTTCACAGACATGAGATGCATCTAGCCATGCCCCTTTCCCCCCGCCCCAGGCAAAAACGCTTCCTAAAGCAGCCTGTGTTATGCCATTTTCTCTGATGGCAATTAAGGGGGAAAGTGTGGACCTGAGAACTTCTTAGAAATGCAGATTACTGGCCCCCCCCCATCAGCCCTATTGAACCAGAAATTTCAGGGGAGTCCAGCAATCCATGTTTTAACAAGCCCTCCAGGTGACTGAGATGCACGGCAAATGGGAGAACCACTATAACAAACTTAAGTGAAGAAAATGAGTCCAGGGGCACCTGGGTGACTCAGTCGATTGAGCGTCTGACTTCAGCTCAGGTCATGATCTCAAGGTTCACAGGTTTGAGCCCCACGTCAGGCTCTGTGCTGACAGCTCACAGCCTGGGGCCTGCTTCAGATTCTGTGTCTCCCTCTCTCTGCCCCTCCCCTGCTTGCAATCTCTCTCTCTCTCTCTCTCTCTCTCTCTCTCAAAAATAAATAAATATTAAAAAATTATTTTACAAAAGAAAAGAAAATGAGTCCATTACTATGTCAATCCAATGAGTGATGCCCTCTGCAAACTCAGAAATTATGAGCTTCTCAAGGATGCAAGCCCTCTCTTTTAATTTTTTAAGTCCCTGTATGTCCAAAGTCTAATGTGTTACTTTAATAAGCATTTACTGAGTACTAAGTGAATCCGGCTTTTTATTAATGTTAGGGGAGGAAGGAAGGAAGGAAGGAAGGAAGGAAGGAAGGAAGGCAGACAGGAAGGCAGGAAGGAAGGAAGGAAAGAAGGAAGGAAGAAAGGGAGGGAGGGAGAAAAGGAAGAAAGGAGGGAGGGAGGCAGGGGAATTTGGTTACACAATATCTGTGATTTCAAAGCTATCCCAGGCTTTTAAAAATCCATTTTTTTCTCTCATTCTTCCAACAGTAGCCAAGATAAAATACATACTCAGGACTGCCTGAAAATGAGCCAAGATTCCGTGGGTGGTATACGAGAGGAGAAAGCAGGTGGGGGTAGTATTTCTCTGTGTTCTCATGTACTTCTTTTCTTCGGTTCCTTAGTTTCTTGTTTTTCTTCCCTCTCATCATCTCTGTTTCCTGATATGTAGAGAAATCTCACTTAAAGAGACACATGTTCTTACGTTCCCAGGGGCGCACACACCGACATCCAAAGCGAATCCTATTACATTTTCCTTCCCCCACTTTTCCCATCAGTCTCTCAGCCCAGGGCAACAGTGGGCCTCCCTCCAGTCACTATCTCTCTCTGCAGCTTCTCCCCAGGGGTCCTTTCTATTGCCTACCATCTATGGTTCAAGACTCTGTTAAGACTATACAACCTGGTGCCAGGTATATCACAGGCCAGATAAAATCCCATGATTTAGCCTCTAATTTGGGATACACTCTCCTTTCTTCAAAATCAGTATTTCAAGGAGAAACCAGGAGGTCAGATAGAAAATAATAGCTAATATTTATTGAGCACGAACTATCCGCAGGTCTACCTGTTAAGTGCTTTAATAATACCAGCGTATATTTTCTTTACAAAGAAAAAAAAAAAACAGGAAATAGCCATGCCCATTAACTGTGGGACATTATGTGCCACATACCTGTGCCTATTTCATAGACGAAATTAAGATTAAAGAAATCCTTAGGAAATTAAAGATTAAAGAGAGTCAGTGATTTACCTAAGATCCAACTGTTGTAATTTCAGCTCATTTCAGAGTTTGTACGACTCTTAACTACTAGAGAATAAGAAATCTCAGGATCACGGAATATTAACATCGAAGATACCTTAGAAATCATCTAGGCAAGGGGTTTTCAACCGTGGGTGTACGTTAGCATCACGGGTAGCTGTTTAAGATCCTGAAGACCAGGTCATACCCTGGACCAATGAAATAATTCTCTCTAGGGGGGGATGACCCAGATGTGTGTATTTTTTAAGCTCCATGGTGATTCCAGCCTACAGAAAGTGTGGAGATCACTGATTCAAGTCCAGTGCTTACATTTTACTGGTAAGATAGCTAGTGGCAATAGGAACAAAAATGACTGTAATCAGGGAAGTGCCTGCTATCCTCTGACTCACAGTAAACAAAGGAAGGCTTCCAGCCAGCACGGGACAGGTGTGGAGTGCATGGCATCGCTTTTTCTCCTACAAAGAATTAGTTTTCAAATCACCCATGTCTAATATTGATAGGAAGAGGTATAATTGTTTTCCTTTGAATTTTTAGGCTGAGGGGGATATCCTAAAAAGAGCAGGGTTAGTGGTCACGTGGTCCAGAACCAACTCTGATGCTTATTAACCACAATCTTGGGTCACTTACCCTCTCTTGAGCCTCCGTTCCTTATCTGCAAAATTAGTATCATCATAGCCCATGCCCTATTGACTTCACAGGCACAGGTATCCCTATAAATCAAATAAGACAATGTATACAATGTAAACCTTTGATACAGGTAAAAGCAGCGACACAATGCTGTTTTTAACAAGTAGTGAAATTAAAGAAAGTGTACATTGATGGCACACAGAACGGAATCTGAGTCCCGCTCTTGCTATTCACTGACTACTCTTAAGATAAGTTCTTTGAAAGAGTGTTCCCCTCTCCAACATGGTAAAAGCACAATCATGATTGTTTTGGGAACTAAATAACACTTTGTAAAGTATGTGGCATCTAGAAGGTATTCAAAGTGTTACCTTCCCTTTCTCACAGCCATTTAAATTTCTTATTTCATCATATATTTTTTATTTTTATTTTTTTAATTCTTTAAGTTTATTTATTTATTTTGAGAAAGAGAGAGAGAGAGAGGAGGAGAGGGGCAGAGAGCGAGAGAGACAGAATTCCAAGCAGGCACAGTGCTGTCAGTCCATCATATCTTTTAGACTGAAGCATAGCAGAAAAAAAAAATTAAAGAGGACCCAACATCATGATTCACTTTGATTAGGAATAGGCTGTCAACGTGAAAAAATACTCAACATCATTCGTCATCGGGGAAATGCAAATCAAAACCACAACGAGATACCACCTCATACCAGTCAGAATGGCTAACATTAACAACTCAAGCAACAACAGATGTTGGCGAGGATGTGGAGAAAAGAGAACTCTTTTGCACTGCTGGTGGGAATGCAAACTGGGGCAGCCACTCTGGAAAACAGTATGGAGGTTCCTCAAGAAATTAAAAATAGAACTACCCTATGACCCAGCAATTGCACTATTCGGCATTTATCTAAGGGATACAGGCAGGCTGTTTTGAAAGGGGCACATGCACCCCAATGTTTATAGCAGCAATATCAACAATAGCCAAAGTATTGAAAGAATGAAAACATTGAAAAGAATGAAATCTTGCCATTGCAACTATGTGGATGGAACTAGAGGGTATTATGCTAAGCAAAATTAGTCACAGAAAGACAAGTATCATATGACTTCACTCATATGAGTACTTTAAGATACGAAAAAGATGAACATAAAGGAAGGGAAGCAAAAATAATTAAAAACAGGGAGGGGGACAAAACATAAGAAACTCTTAAATATGGAGAACAAACAGAGGGTTACTGGAGGGATTGTGGGAGGGGGGATGGTCTAAATGGGTAAGGGGCATTAAGGAATCTACTTCTGAAATCATTGTTGCACTATACGCTAACTATCTTGAATGTAAATTTAAAAATATTTTTTTAATTAAAAAAAAAAAAAAAAGGAATAGGCCTGTCCAGAGGCGCCTGGGTGGCTCAGCTAGTTGACTGTCTCCAGTTTCAGCCCAGGTCATGATCTTGTGGTTCTTAAGTTCAAGCCCCACACTGAGCCCTGTGCTGACAGCTTAGAGCCTGGAGCCTGCTTTGGATTCTGTGTCTCCCTCTCTCTCTGCCCCTCTCCAGCTCACTCTCTCTCTGTCTCTCTCAAAAATAAATAAACATTAAAAAAAATAATAAATAAATAAATAAACATTAAACAATTTAAAAAAACTGAGAGGAAAAACGACCATAAATCCTGAAGAAAAATAGATAGACATAGAAAAAAATTTTAGGATATAGAAGTTGTGTTAGATTGGCAAAGATTGAAAAGCTTGACCACATACTCCATTGGCTGGTGAGGCTGTGGGGAAACAGGTATGTTCCTACACAGCTGGCGGAAGTGCAACATAAAGGCAAATTCCCATGTGGGGGTGCCTGGCAATATTTCACAAAACTACATATGCAACCTCCCTCCTAGAAATCTTTCCTGAAGGTTATACCTCCAATAATATAAAATACGCATGCATAAGTTTAATCACTGCACCATTATTTGTAACTGCAAAATATCAGAGACTGCATACAGAAGATTAGTTTATTATCACGGCTGAGTACCATGAAGCTGTAAAAAGAAAGAGAATGATGTCCAAGAACTGATACTGTTATAAATGTATTTCCAGGAGCTATCGTTAAGCAAAGAAAAAAATTTTAAGTAAAATGCAAATGAAGTTGCTGGATAGATACACAGATAGATAGAAGAAAAAAGAAGGGGTAAATAAGATGGCATACATTTATGTGCTATCTTTATCAAAGAAACACAGGAAGCATAAGAGCAGGAAACAGGGGTGGGAGGGGTGAGATCAAAGATGTAAGAGAGAGTGATGCTTCTGACTCTATCTTTTCATATAGTTTTGAATTTTGGAAGCATGTTATGGTTCTAGACATTCAAAAAATTAAATGAAATTCGATCAACAAAGATGGGAAGGGAAAAATTTAAAACTAAAACTGAAAGCAAACCAAAATAATGAATCCAATTATTTTTCAAGTGAATACCGTATTCATAGGCAAGAGGGAAGGCAAAAATGTAATCTAAGAAACATATGAGCAGAATATTTGACTTCAAATCTATATCTTCAGTCTCGTGTAGTTTATGTAGCAGGGGTAAAATTGCACACACAGTCTAAGCTCTATTTTTGTAGCCTCTTTTATTGCACTGGTATGGGCTAAGTACTTCTGAAACCGTCTTGGAGAAACTAGCAATGAAGGAATAAACGTGTCAATACTGTTAGGAGCCAGGTTCTCACTATAAAAGGAGAAACATACAAACAGAAAATCGAGGAAGGTGAGAAAAAACTCTTTGGTGATAGATTGAACTTGGAGGAACAGATGAACCCGTGTCTATGCACATATACATGCATGTGTATGCACATACATAGACACGTGTCTGTGCATGTGTAAGTATGTGCTTGTACATGTATACATACATACAGATATTTATTACCTTGTCTGCTGAAAGGGCATGGAAACAAATATACCTCAGCAGCAGAAAACATACTAGCACCTAGGTATCCCATTTTAATTTTTTTTAATGTTTATTTATTTTTGAGTGAGAGAGATGAACACAGAGTGTGAGCAGGGAAGAGGTAGAGAGAGAAGGAGATATAGAAGCTGAAGCAGGCTCCAGGCTTTGAGCCGTCAGCACAGAGCCCAACGCGGGGCTCGAACTCATGAACCGCAAGATCATAACCTGAGCCGAAGCTGGACACTTAACCAACTGAGCCACCCAGGTGCCCCCAGATATTCCGTTTTAAATACCATTCCCCACTACCAGGAAATAGGTAGGGTTCCTCAGGGGAAAAAAAGGCCAGTGCGGGAGCTGGGGAAAGATAAACAAAAGACAGCCTTGGAACTTCTGATAAGGAAGTTCTCACGTTTAAAAATAAACCAAGTCATAAAGACTGGGGAGTCAGTCTGAAGGGGTTGCACTGGCCAAATCTGGGACAATTTGAGTACAAAATGCCTAAGGGCAGTGATGAATTATAAACCACTGAGAGAAAAAAAAGAATCCATAAGTCCTCACCACTAATAAATATTTAAAGAGGGAGGAAGGAGGAATCTTATTTATGGTGGCATGTCAAGTGCCAGCTAGTAACTGTGGACTGTAGGGGTTTTGCACATTTGGTAACCACCGCAGGGAAAATTAGTTCAAGCAAAAATTGTAAAAGGATGCTAAATCTAGGAGAAAGTTTGATGAGGGGCAGGCAGAATATTTGTGTGATCTTAATGTGCTTCCCACAGATTGCTTATTAGTTGCAAGAGAAAAAAAATACTAACTATGCGGTAGTGACATAGAACATGTGACTGGGAGTTCAAAATCAACATCATTAACATGGAGCAATCCAACAGCACCTGCCTCCAGGTCACACACTAAGAAGGGCCAGTATCACTCATGTAATATTCCAGCCAGGAAGGCATAACCTCACTCTAAGCACTAGGAAACATCAAGCAAAACAAAAACCAGGAACTTTTGTCATAAAAGACAAAAAATGGCTATCAAAATGTTCCAGATTAAAGGAAATTAAAGAGGCAAAACCACAAGAGGCAATACCTTATCCTAGGCAGGATATTTTACTGGGAGCCAGGTGGAGGAGGGAGGCAGGACACTACTGGGTCTGTAAACAAAATGAGAATGCATATTAAATACAAGGATATCAATGCATTTACTCAAGTTTTAACTGTTCCATAGTTAGGTAAGAGACTATCCCTATTCTTAGAAATTACACCCATATATTTAGGGGTGAAGGGGCCACAGTGTATGCCACTGACTCTCAAACGATTCAGAAAAACTACAGGCACTTATATATGTATATATACATATATACATATATAGACATACGCAGAGAGAAAGAGTATGCATAAGTAACAATGCCAATTGGATAAAAGGTTAATAATAGATGAACCTGGATAACAGATATACAGATGCTTGTACCATTCTTATTCTTGAAGCTTTTCAGTGCTCTTAAAATTGTTTCTGTATGAAAATGTTTTTTTAAGAAGTGTAGTAGGGGTGCCTGGGTGGCTCAGTCAGTTTAGCACCAACTTCGGCTCAGGTCATGATCTCACGGTTTGTGAGTTTGAGCCCCTCGTCGGGCTCTGTGTTGACGGCTCAGGGCCTGGAGCCTGCTTCAGATTCTGTGTCTCCCTCTCTCTCTGCCCCTTTCCTGCTCACACTCTGTCTCTCTGTCAAAAGTAAATAAACATTAAAAAAATATATAAAAAAATAATTTAAGAAGTGTACTATATCAACTTGATTTAAGAACATCAGACAAAAAAGAATCGTTTAGGTTAGCCCAAAATACTATAGGTTAATATCAAAATAAACTAGATATTTATTTTAATCCAGATCTGAAAAATGTTACGAGTTAATTCTGATTAAACAACTGCATTATTTAACATGGATAAGGCCATTTTCTGCAGTAGTTTTAATGCAACAGCTTACGAACCATAATACAAGCACCAAAGAAGAATATATTTAATAAACAGCAATGGTGTAGCAATGTGCCATTGATTTGCTGGGTATCCTCCTGAGAGCCTTCCGAGGAAGACCTCTTTTAAGTGATGAGAAAAATTTGGGTGTGTTTTATCTGCTGACTTACTAGATCTGAAACAAATGTTTTAGTTACATTGCTATTAAAATCACATCACATTTCTTTTTCTTATTTCAAAATTATGTCTTGCGACTCAACAGTAATATATTTTTTTAATTTCACGATTTTAGTGTTTACCTTAGCTTAGATATTAATATTGCAGTTCTGAGGGAACAAGAGTACAGAGTGAAGTATTGCATGAGCTGTAAAAACGTGGTGTCCTTTAGCTCACATGGAGATACAGAGGTTGATATCAGAATATTTTTATTTTAATATTTGCTTCCTAAGGACTAATGTAAACAGAATAGAACCTATTGCTTTCTCAGTATCCAGACAGCTTATATTTGCAGGCCAGCAATCCCTTCCCGCCATGAGCTGAGGCCGTTAGACCAGATGGATCCCAGGGGCTGGTTTGTATAGCAAGACCTCCTGCCTTGTTTTTCTACATTTGTTTTGTTTTAAAGGAAACAATTTTGTTATGGATCTGAGGTGTTACTACTTTAAAAGCTTCCTGTTAATGTACTGTAGCAAGAAAATATAATTTGCTTATTCGTGAATTATCCCCTACTTATACTTAAATGAGTTAATTGTTTGCTTTTTTACTGAATAGGCTAAATCTAAACAGCCAGCAGTGAACATTAGTAAATGAAATAATATTGGTGTTTTAAAAAAGCTTTTTAATTCCACTCTGCAGTTCCCATGTAGTGGTTTCATATAAATACTCCTCTGATTAAGGCCTGGCTTTAAGAAGTTAACATTGGGTTTCTTGTAGTGGCCAATATAAACAACAAAAAGAATCATGAATGTAAATTTTCTGTGGTAGACATCGGATGGTGTACCATTCACTTGGCTCTATTAGCCTGTAATGACTTCGACACTGGAAAGGAAACAAAGGGAGACTCAAAGGATGAGGGAAGAAAGTAAATGCAAGCAGGGAGAAAAAGGATAAAGAGGAAAGGAGAGAAGAGGAAACAACAGAGGAAGGAGAAGTAGGGGTCATGGGAAAGGAAAAAGAAGGAAGGTTAAGAAAAGAGGAGAAAGTGAAAGCGGGAGTGAGGCAGAGAAGGGAAAGCAGGAGGTGAAATCCTCTCTCACCTGCAGGGTTACTGAAAAGTCCCTGAGGTGGCGCCACCTTATTTACATTTTGGTCAGAGGGAGTGCTGAGTCTTTTTTTTTTTTTTTAATTTTTTAATGCTTATTTTTGATAGAGACAGAGAGAATGTGAGCAGGGGAGGGAGCAAGAGAGAGGGAGACACAGAATCCGAAGCAGGCTCCAGGCTCTGAGCCATCAGCACAGAGCCCGATGCGGGGCTCAAACTCATGATCTCATGACCTGAGCAGAAGTCGGATGCTTAACTGACTGAGTCACCCAGGCACCCCCATGTTTATTTATTTTTAGAGAGAGAGTGGAGGAAGAGAGAGCACATGGGAGCAGAGGAGGGGCAGAGAGAGAGAGAGAGATAGACAGAGGGGCTGACAACACAGAGCCAGATGTGGGGCTGGAACTCATGAACAGTGAGATCGTACCCCGATCCAAAGTCGGAAGCCTAAACCTAGGCACCCCAAAGGGAATGGTAAGGCTTAATCAGAGAGGGCAATGTTATATATTTCACTTTGCTTCTGTTTGGTTAATATAAATTTATTTTATCTAAGGTAAAACCTAGCTTGCGCAAGAGTATTCTTTAATACCTTAATACAATATGTAAGCAGCTGTTTTAGAGACAGATGTGAACTCTAAAGACGACTGGGCCGAGCAGAGGCTGTGCAACATGCCTGGAATTGGCAGGAATTGCCAACTATTAATAAAGCAGTTTTCCTTCCAGTTGTCACTGTGTGCCATTCTTTGAAACATTCCCTGAGGAATATTTTTAAACCAGCTTAGATCAAACTTGTCATGGTATCATATAACTGCTATTGAACTGTTCTGAGCTTTGAGTCAGCCATGTATCCTTTGTGTGAAAAAGGAAAACAATCTGTCATAAAAGTGCATGAAAGTTCACAAGACTTTCTCTAATAGCTATATATACTGGGAATACATATTTATGAAGGCTTTTAAACCCTAGCCTGGCAAACACGGCACACATTCAAATTGTTTAAAATTGAACCACTGATCTGAACAATCACTACAACTTACTTGGCAGTAAACCTGTGGTTTTCTGACCATCGAGCAGCCTATAACGTTTAATATTGAAGAAAGATAATCAAACCCATGTTCACATTTCTTTTCAGTATTTTAATTTACAATTAAATGTAGACATCACTCAAAATAACTGTCTCAACTTGTCTTAATGTTTATATGATTTCCTCTCAGTATTTCAATTTATGATTAGATATAGACATTAGTCAAAATAACTGTCTCAACTTGTCTTAATGTTTATAAAATTTTCTAAACTATCTTAATTATTCTCTAATATACTATCATTATACAATGAAAACAATGGGGTTTTTTAAAGGCAATAATGGAGCAAAAAGTCGAGTAATGGGATCATTTTCCCTCTCATCTAAAAATTATTTTTCTCTTTCAAATCTTACAATTAATTTATATAATTGTTTAAGTGGATATTTCCCCTGGTTTTAAAGACAATGAAGAGTTGAATGGCAATGCTCCCACAGAGTGACATATGAATGTTCTTAGGACACATAAAATTTTAAATGAAACAAAGTGATGACTATATTTGGGTTTACAAAGGCCCCTAGAATAAACAGTATTCCTTGCTTTTAATTTATGATGGAGTTTGTGTCAGGATTCCCAGTATAAGCACACACAGACTTCTAGTAAAACATCTCGCTATGTTTTACCCTTAACCAGAGGAAGTGCAATGCCAAGAGTGGTTTTCATGTCATTGTCAATCATAAATGTTGTCGTTGTCCTCAAATTATTTATTTGTATAGCATTCATAATTACAATCCCCCCCCCAGGATTCTTTCTTTGACCTCCAAATATTATCTGCCTTTTGTATGGGAGTGATCTGAGGGAAAATGATACAAAGTTAAGATCACCGCCAAAAAACTCAAGCTTCATTGTAATTCATGAGCTTCTAATTCCTGTACTTAAAACACTAAGATACTATTTCTTCCCATCTCTGCTTGTGACATTTATCACAAATGAGAGCTAAATACCACGATTAGCTTAAAAATTAAGACGATAATCAAATGCAATAAAACATAGAAGCATAGATAAGAAACTATAGAATTTCTAGCTGATGAAGATTTTAAAGATAAAATACCAATAATTTTAAGAGAAAACGAAGTCCAAGGATAAGAAAAGACATCCCAAATCTTGCATAGCTAGTTGGGGGCACAAAGCTGATGTTGGAACAAACAGAAAAGCAGTTAACTGTATTTGATAAGTACATAAGAAAGGGGAAAAGAGGGGCACCTGGGTGGCTCAGTTTGTTGAGCATCTGACTTAGGCTCAGATATGATCTCACAGTCAGTGGGTTCAAGCCCCACATCAGGCTCACTGTTGTCAGCCTGTTCGCGCAGAGCCCACTTCGGATCCTCTGTTCTCCTCTCTCTGCCCCCTCCCCACTTGTGCTTACCCCAAAATAAATAAGTATTTTTTAAAAAACAAAGGGGAAAAGAATAAACAAAGTCTTGGCAACATAACATAGGTAACAATATTCCTATGGGGCAGAATGGTTTGTGGAACTCTGCCCAGGAAACACCCTGACATGGCCGTGAGCTGTGACAGTAACCCACTGCGGTGATTCTCCACCACGAGCAGTAGCCAGCAGACTTTTCGCTACAATTTTGTATATATGGATCTGTCCCTAAATACATTCCCTAAGCAGCATCTATCTACCCTGGACTACTACAGTCCTAAATATTTTTATCAACAGAAAATACCAGTCTTTAATCAAATGCATGAAGAAAATGTTTTAAATAATAGAGTATATTCCCTGGTATTTTTTTAATGAGTCAGGAAGCAGAACAGGAAGGATGTGTCAGGGACAGCACAACCTCTATGACTAAGGATAAGAAGGGAAAACCTTCATGTCCCGAAAGTGAAAATCCCCTTCTATTTTGAGAAACACTCTCTTAATCTCTCCAATGAGTAATTAGGATTAGATAATATTCTCTTGGGACATCTACTTTCCAGAGAGTAAGCTTTTAATGCATCAGTAAGAAAAGAAAAAAATATAATCTGACAACTAAGAAGGAGAATCATCCGTTTCCAAATGCCCTGTATGTTCTGTTCTCATCAGTCTGTAGAACCCAACTGACAATGGCAGGCAACAGAGATCTCAACTTTGAGGAGGTAAAAAGACTCAAACATGAGTTCACTAGCCCCAGGGCCTTATGGCGGTTTTTCTGTAGCTATGGGCCTCACAAACCCTCTATTTTGTCTTAACACGATGTGTCTCAGGGGCAGAGTGTCTCAGGGAACAATATGGTGCTTTGAAAACTTTGTCAGCTTTCAGGGCGAAATCATAATTGTGTACTTTTTAAGTCAGGCTGGATAGAGACATATCTAGCCTGGATAGAGAGCTATCTATAGATAACTGCTGTTTTATTGCTCACCCATTTAAAATGCAAATGATAACACCCAAATTACCAAAGTCTACACTCCAGCTGTTCTTATTATTCACTACAGCTTTTTTTTTCCTTTTTCCTTCTTTTTTTTTTTTTTGCTACACTTATCCTCTCCTATGTCTCTGAATATATTCTACCACATAACCCTCCTTACAAAAACTCCTACTTGTTTCTTAAATAATTTTGTTTTATATATTTAAAGAGTTGGAATCAAAAAATAAACTCTCATTTTCCCAAGTAATGAGGAAAACAGATCTTCATTTCCATATCCTAAAAAGTCAACTGTATAGAAACAAACTAACAATAACATAAAGTGGCAGACAACCTATTTATGAAGCTCCATTGATTGCTCTGTGGAAGCAAAAGTGACCTAGTTTCCTCAAGAGCATGAGAAAAGAGACCTTTGGTAAGATCCTGAAGAGAGGAATCAAAGTTCTTTGATTAGTACCCAATTCCCTGCCATGAGATTGCTTAATTCACTCTTCTTGGACATGGGGGAAACACACACGCACACTTACTCAAGAAAGCCCACTCTCTTTCTGCATGAAGGGAAAGCCCTGTTCTGGCCAGAAACCATAGGAAGTAATTCCAAGCAGAGCAGGAAACAAGTCCTTTCTTCAGCCTCAAAGTCCCTCTCTGGTACCCCTCACGGGCACAACCTGTGTATCCCTGAGTCAGCTATTTAATTTCCTTAATCTTCAGTTTCCTTGTCTGCTAAGTGGGCCCTCACATTAGTCCTACTTTATGGAGTTTTAGGGAGAACTCAACGAAACACATGCATTATGGTACCTATAGGGAGCATTCAAGCAAATAACTTTCTCTAATATTAAAATAAGGAACCTAGGAGAAGAGAGCGAAGTTGGACTTAATTGTCTTTCTTCCAGCCAGTTTTTGGTTTTCAGTTGTTTTTTTGTTTGTTTGTTTTTTGTTTTTTGTTTTTTTAAATGACAGGGTATCTTGCCCCCTTGAGTTTGAGTATCTTCCAGAACAGTTTTATTTAATGTGGAGAGAACAGGAGGTATAAGTCTGGACTCAACTGAGAGTTCAGGGCTAAAGGATCAATAGAATGAATGTGTAGCAAAGCCATTTAACTTGGTCAATATAACTTTTTCTGACAACAGCCATCTCTGCAGGACCATGAGCAGAGAGAGATGGGTGTACTCAGGAGTCACATGGGGCCTGTGAAAGGGCAGACAGTAAAACCGTGGTTCTCAAGTTCTAGCATTTACCAGAATGACCTGGAGGACTTGTTCAAACACAGATTGCTAGGCCCACTCCGGGATTTTGATTCAGTAGGCTGGGAGGATGGGGTTTGAGAATGTGCATTTCTACCAAGCTTCCAGGAGATGTTGATGCTGCTTTTCATTGACCACACTTTGGGTAGAACTGGTCCAGGGAACTAAGAGCAGGGCTGCAATCATTGGTAAGCATCCATACTAGATTTAAAAAAAAAGAGTGGGGTGAGAACTTAATTCTCGAATACCCACTATATGCCAGGAGTTTCACAGGCATTAATTTCATGAGTTTCAACAATCCTGGAAAGTGGGTTTTATCCTTCAATTTTTCAGAGAAGTAAATTGTAACTGAGAGAGATAAGGAATTTGCCCAAAGTCACATGACTAGTAAGGTAGCATCACTAGTATCCTGATCTAGATGTGTCCCGCTCCAAAACCCATATTTTTTCCCAATGTGTCAGGCTCTCAACTCTCACCACAAGTCAGATCAGGAAGGTAATGGGAGGCTTGTTTGATAAGAAAGACCTACAGTTCACAGTAAGGTTTTAAGTACCATCTAGATGGTGACAACTCCCAAGTTCACCTCTCTATGCCAGACATACCCATGAAACCCAGTACGGGGCTGCCTATCCAACATCACTAACTTCCTCCTCCGCTGTCCTCAATCGAGCTGTTGCTATCCCCTCAAAGGTGCTTCCCCTTCAATTTCCCCTTCCCAGGTGATGGTAACTTCATTCTCACAAAGGCTGAAGGCGAGGATCTTCCCCTGCTGCTCTCACAAGTGCCCTATCAGATCTGTCAGCAAATCCTGGTGGCTTGGTCTTTAGAATAAACCCAGCCACTTCTCTCCACCTCTCCTGCCACCACCATCGTCTCTGGCATTGATCACATACTCTCTGCTCCACCCTTGCTCCTCTGAAGCTTTTTTTTAACTCTATAGCCAGAGTAATTGCTTTAAAATCTGAGTCAGATCATGTCCCTTCCTATTGAAACCCTCCAATAAGCCCTCCTTTTACTCAAAGTAAAAACCCAAGCCCCCGTGATACAGATCCCATTACCTCCCCTCCCACTGCTCACCTTGTCTCGCCTCCTACTACTCTGTCCTTTCAGCGATAGTGACTTCTGCCATTCCGTGAACACCGCTAGGCATGCTGTTACATGGGGACTTGGTACTGGCTCTTCCCTTTCCTTGGAAACTCCTCCCCCAAATCTCACAGTTAACTCCTCCCCTCCATATCTTTACTCACATTCCACCTTCTGAGCGTGGCCTCTTTAATCCTGCAATCACTCTCATTCCCAGGAACTCTGATCCCCTTACTCTTTTTTTTTTCTTTCATTTTTTTCCTCATGACCCTTCTATGACTATATAATTTACCTGTTTGTAATATTTATTATTCCTTGTCTATCTATGTTCCCCCCCACACACACACCTAAATGTAAGCTCTGTGAGCACAGCAATCGTTGAGTTTTGTTCACTGATGTATCTGAACTGCCAAAAGCTGTGCTTGTCACATGGTAGGTGCTCAATAAATATTTGTGGAATAAATGAGGACAGAACTGAGTTCAATGAAGATAGGAAAGTAGGGAAGATATAAAGCTAAAACGATGATGTTGGGACACTTTTAGAATTACAGCTGTGGGTGCTGCTGTGGCCCCTGGGTGGTGAAGCCATCTAGGGCATAGCTGTGGGGAGATCTGCAGGTGGACGACGGGTAGGCTGGAAGGAAGGACGAATAGAAAACCCTTCAAAGTAGAAGAGCTTTTCTTATCACTGTCCTCAGAAAAGAAATAGAGGGTGAGGAAAACTGGAACATTATTTTCCCTTTTGAAAGTATTCATAGATTTTTAAAAGTTTATTTATTTATTTGAGAGACAGAGAGAGCACAGGAGGGGCGGGGGGGGGGCAGCTGAGGTTGATAGAGAGAATCCCAAGCAGGCTCCATACTGTAGGCACAGAGCCTGATGCAGGGCTCGATCTCATGAACTGTAAGATCGCCTAAGCCAAAGTTGGATGCTTAACCAACTGGACCATCCAGGTGCCCCCCTCTTGAAAGTTTTCAAAATGTTATAGTAGCCTTAAAAATATGAATCATGTCTCAAATCAATATTTCTTTACCTTACGTATCTACCTAAAAAGAAGACTAAACAGGATGAGCGTCTGTCCTAAGAACTCTTGTCATTTTCCATAGGTTGGGCCTCTGTAATGCTATTGTGTGAACCAGAGGGCACCTCCCAGACAGCAACAGAAGAGGCTCTATCTACTCTAGGCAGAATTCCAGGGTCTAGCATGTCAGAAATTTGGGGGGAGGCAGTAATAGAAAATCCAACTAAGACTGCCGTAATTAAACAAAGAAATTTGTTGGCTTTTGGAACATAAACATCCAGAGTATGTTGGCTACAGGTCTGCCTTGATCTAGGCATATGCACAATGTTATCAGGACTCTGATTTTCTCCATCAGCAGGTTCTGCTTTCCTTTGACTTGGCATCATTTCCAGGCAGGCTTTCCTCAAATGTAGCTTCCAGTATTTCTAGGATTACATTTTTCGTATTAGCCACCCTAATACAAAGAGCCTCTTTGACAATCATTCCACAATAAGACCCAAGCCTATATCTCCTAGCCCTGACTTTTGTCCTCTCTCTTAGACACATCACTATGGCCAGGGGACACCATCCTCTTATTGTCTAGTTGGCTCTTTGACATGTCCATTCCTGGAAACAAAAGAGGACAGATCCCACATGGACTCATCACAGAGAAGGATGATTCCCCAAAAGAAAAAGTGGGGCTCTTTTATCAGAAAAAGAGGAAATGGATGCTGAGCAGACAGCAAAAGCATATTGGTGTTTCTTCAGAGTTTTATAGAAGAGAAACTTACTGCTTAGATAATAATGATCTTAGGCGTATACAAGAACTAAAGGCCAAAACCATTTCTCTTAATTTAGAAAGTCCATACTTGTGTAAGAGTAAGTTATTTTCAGTGACTGCCATGGTTTAGGACAAGTTTATTTGTTTTTTGAAATAATCCTAGACACTGCTGAGTCCTATGTCACCTTCCTCCTTAGCAGATGTCTGATATTTCCCAGATTCAGTGCTAGACACTAGGTAAATACAGATAGAGGCAAAATGTGCCACCAGGGCCACCATGTTCCTGACTTCTCTCTCTCCTGCAGCCTGCTATGGAGGGGCCATCAAATGGCATCATAGTGAATACTTTCTTCCTAAGTCTTCCACCCATCCTGGTCCCACATTTTCATGGCTGCCTGTCATCCTGCCTCATAACTATTCTACCTTCTTATTGGCAACTGCCATCATGAAAATGCTTTGGAAGCATTGGGACCATTTGACTACCTTGGAGATCTAGAAGCATCTAAGAAATGCCCTTCTATGACTTACTCACACTCTGACCCTGCCCACCACAAGTCTGGAATCCAATGAGAAAACCCACAAGCACCAGCTCAGTTGTTTGTTTTGTTTTCTAAAGCCAGGCAACCCATCACAAAGCTTTGTGGTACAAGTAAAATAGAGTGATCATCTACTCTGGCCTTATATTTTCTTCAGTAGGAAAAAAAAAGGCATACAGACTGGTGGTGGGAACACAGATGGCTTCTCTAGTGCTGTTGAGAAAGCCCATTTGGTGGTGACTCAGAACTGTGGTAGAAACAATAGAGGAAAGAAGGAGAGGAATCGTCTTTTCCAATCTGGTCTCCTGCCTTCTGATATCCTAAAGCCTTCTTCTATTCTTCCATTCCTTCATTTATTCCTTAAGCAAATATTTCTGTAGTGCCTATCACACACCAACATGAGGCAAGTCTCAAGTCAAAATGACCCTGTTATTCCTCCCAGATGTTCAGTCTAATGGGGGAGACAGACATGTACATACTGGAATATTACAGTAAGTACAGTAATAGAACTGACAGTGACAGAAGAGCCTAAAGAGGGATAGAGAGGAACTCCTAACCCAGCTCAGGGGCAGTGGGAGTGCAGGTGGAAGTGAGGTCTCAGGAAAAATTCCCTGGAGAAGTTTAAAGTGAGTTGAGTCTTGGAGTGCATGGTTGGCTCACTCGGTTAAGCATCCAATTCCTGCTCAGGTCATGATCTCATGGTTCATGAGATGGAGCCCCACATCAGGCTCTGCACTGACAGCATGAAGCCTGCTTGGGATTCTCACTCTCCCTCTTTCTCTCTCTGCCTCTCTCTCTCTCTCTCAATACATAAACTTTAAAGTGAGCTGCGTTTTTTTTTAATTGTAATGTTTATTTATTTAGTTTTTAGTGAAAGAGAGCATGAGCGGAGGAGGGGCAGAGAGAGAGAGAGGGAGACAGAATCTGAAACAAGCTCTGAGCTGTCAGCACAGAGCCTGATGTGGGGCTCAAATCCATGAACTGTGAGATCATTACCTGAGCAGAAGTCAGATGCTTAACCAACTGAGCCACCCAGGTGCCCCTAATAAAAGCTGATTCTTAATGAATGAGTTAGTTGTGGGGAAGAGAGCACGGTGGCTAGAAAACATTTCTGATAGAAGGACAGCAAAAATCAAGGCAGCCAAATGCAGCATGGCATGTACACATGGTGACCAGAGAGGCCAACAGGAACCAGATCATGTAGAAGCTAAACTTGGAATTGATCCTGTAGGCAATGTCCAGGAAGAAATATCAACATTTACTATACAGAGTAGCAACATGATCCAATTTTCATTGTCAATAGATAATTCTGGCAGTTGTGTGGAGGGTAGGTTTTAAGAGGACAAGATAAGTTAGAAAGAAAAATAGATAAAAAATTGAACTAGAAAAATGGCAGCAAGGAAAGAGGGAAAAATCCATTGGAGAAATATTTAGGAGGTAAAATCAGAATATCTTGGGGACTGACTGGATGAAGGAAAGGGTGACACAGAGATTAGGATCCACTTACCAGCTAGTGACAACAGAAAGTAGGAGGCTAGGTAGAGCCATCAGCAATGAAAGGCAAGGGGAGAGTGGTAAGTAAAGCAGTTTATACTTTTTGGGTGGCAAGGATGTGGGTGCTTCCCATGGACACATAGATACATATTCAAGTCATCATGATGGAACCTGCCCACGAGAGCAACCTGTGGAGAGAAGGAACCTGAGCAGTTAGGGTCTGGGGGAATAGACTGCCAAAGGTAAGAGCTGAGGAGGCTGGACCAAGGAGTCAGTAGTAGAATGTATCACCCACACCACTCCCCACAGGAGTACATTCCAAACAACACACAAATGTCCCATGAAAGAGCCAGACAGTGTTAATCAAGATAGAACAATAGCAGCACCAGTGACAAATTGGTGACTCTTGCTTCTCTTTTTAACTGAGAAAAGTTGAGAAAGAGGGAGAGACTTTTCTGACACCATGGGTCCCCAGGATATGAGCTGAGTCTTCTAACCCTGAAAATGAGTTATAATTACCTACCTGAGACTGTTTACATAACTGAAAGTAATTCGAATGGAATTAACCTAATATTTCTTCTTCAACAGTGAGACGGGAGGGATATGTCATTGCTATGTCCCCCCAAATTCATATGTTAAAATTCTAATGTCCAATGTGAAATACTAGGAGATGGGGCCTACGGGAGGTGCGTAGGTCATGAGGGTAGAGCGCTCTTATAAAAGAGATGGGAGCTCTTACGAATGGATGAGTGCTCTTATAAAAGAGACCCCAGAGAGATCCCTAGCCCCTTCCACCTGTGAGGACACATCGAGAAGGTTCCAGCTATGAACCAGGAAGAGGGCCCTTATCAGAGAAGGCAACCACGCAGGCTCCATGATCTCAGACTTCCCAGGCCCCAAAACTGTGAGAAATAAATTTCTGATTTTTCTAATAAGCCACCGGTGTGGTATTTTGTTATAGCAGCCTGAATGGACAAAGACAGTCATGGTTAAGAACAATGTTTACAGAAAAATAAAGCCAACTCCTTATTGTCCTGTTCCCCCTGACTGTTCCACCAAGTTCAGCCCATTCTTAAAAACGTATACAGGGGCACCTGGGTGGCTCAGCCGGTTAAGCGTCCGACTTCAGCTCAGGTCATGATCTTGCGGTTCGTGAGTTCGAGCCCCACATCGGGCTCTGTACTGACAGCTCAGAGCCTGGAGCCTGCTTTGATTCTGTGTCTCCCCCTCTCTCTGTCCCTCCCATGCTTGCATTCTCTCTCTCTCTCTCTAAAAACAAATAAATATTAGAAAAAAAAAAAAACGTATACACTAATACCTTCGTGCTCCATATCCACAAAAGGTGAGGACCATCCTTAATGAAAATAGATGTATATCTATGTCATAAAGTCATCTTACTAATGATTATTTACTTTGGCTAACTTTGTCACATCTAGTTAGATCAACATCATTTTTAGCTCTTCAGAGACAGATGAAGGGTTTGTCTAGCAGGAAGAGTGACATCAACTCTATTGCTCTCTTGCTGTTTGCTTATGTTTGCATTTAGTTCAGCCTTCAGTCTCTTTGTAGGAATCTACCTAATCCCCTCATTCATCTTGCAAGAGTTAGTTCAAGTAGGTATAATAATTCATAAGTGCAATTAATATAGCACAAGTAACCTAGGACGCACCAATAACAGTGCTCTGAAACATTTAAATAAGTGAAAATGCCAAGGTCAACACCCCTTCGCCTCCCCCCCCCCACTTTCACACATGCACTGGAGTTCCTACCTTTGCCTGAAGATGCCTCAAAGACTGTATGTACCACGCACCACCTCATATACACTAAAGGCAATACTGTCAATATACGTATTCATAATTACTAAAGCTTAATGTTAGATGAAAAAAACCCGGGGAGTTCTCACCTTTTCTGCACTCGTCCCAGGAGATCCGTCTCCCGCTGCCTTGGCAGTGCGCCTGCGCCTGGAGGCCTCTGCTGTGGTCTACCGTCTCCTGAGCAGACCCACTGCGGCCTCGGTCAGGCCAGGCTCAGGAGGCCCGGCAGCCGTGTGGCTGCCTTCTCCTCGCTCTGCCCCTTCAAGGTCCTGCCACCTGTCTTTAGATCTTCAGAAGCCCCTGGATGCCCTCAGAAAGCCCAGGCTGCATGACGGTCTCCCTCTTTTTAACCTCAGAACACAAAATTCTGAGCAGTGAAGAGCGGGAGAGGAGATAGACTGTGACTCAATACGCATCAACCTTTCAAAAGGTTTCTCCATGAAGTCGAGACCAGAGAGCAAGGATTACCTCTGAGACGGCACCTGTGACCTGCAGAAGCAGCTATCTTGAAGGACTACTCTTGGTGAGGGCCCAGGACAGGAGCTGAGTCAAGGGTCTGTTCTGGGAAAGGGTCATTATTTATCAAGCAAGCAACAAGGATTCGGGTTAGGTTGTAAATTACAGGCCACTGTGCAGTGGCAGCAGGGGCTTACACTCGTTCCTTCAAGGTTTCTCAGCCCATTTCTGCTTCTGGAGTCTCCCTGGGGCCCTCCGCCTCCAGCTATCTTATTGACACTCCCTTTTGGTCCTGGCACTTTGCTAATTCCCTGAGGTCATTTCTCATCCTTCTGCTTTCTCTTAATAAAATCTGCCATCTTTCTGACGTTTTCTAAGCTACCTTTATGCTGGGACCTTGGAAACATTTTATACACCCCAGCTTGCCTTCTAGAGTCTCCCAACTCTGCTCATCCCCATCCTATAGGTTGTTTATACAGTTCTTATATATGCCTGTCTTTTCTCATGGATATAATAGTATTTTGGATTGTAGTATGCATACATAGCTTTTCCATACCTTTTTGTGCACATATGTCAAAAAAGAATTATGGCACCACGAGGTTCGCCTGGCTGGCTCAGTCAGTAGAACATGTGACTCTTGATCTCAGGTTGTGAATTTGAGCTCCATGTTGGGGGTAGAGTTTATTTAAATAAATTAAATTAAATTAAAAAAAGAATTGTCAAATAAAAAATAATCCGTGAAAGAATAAAAAGTTTAAAAAAAGCAATACTTTTAGAGATAGCATAAATTATTAACTTATTTTTACAAATTAGGAAGAGGTAAGAAGGGAAGAGATAATGAGTAAATTTGACAAATTTTGTCACGTTATCATATGCAAAATGTATGAATTTTAATCTACTTCTCCCTTAACCCAATTTAGTTAACAAATGCTATTTCCATTTTAGTGCTAGTAGTGAAATGGATATGAAATGACCCTCTATGGGGAAATATATATCCCCTTAGAATATATATATTCTCTGTTTAGCTATACATTTACTATATAGAGAGAAAATATATGTAGAATATATATATATATAATACATATTCTCTATTTAGCTATAGAAAAATCTACCAAATCTGTGTCATTGTGCTTACAATCCTATCTCATTCTCTCCAACATCCCTCCACACACACACACGTACTGAAATAATTATTACCAACTGTATTCAAGTAAGAAATTTCATGCATCATTTAGTTCACTCAGGGTGGCAGAATTTCCTAGTTAGACACTTACAATATCTGTCCTATTGGTGTTGGTAAACATTTTCTCTATACGCATCCGGTGAGATGCTACTTAATTGTCATCCTTTGTGTAACAAGTAAAACAAAGATTATTTTTAAATTTGAAAGTTTATTTTTTATACGAACTAAAAAAATGAATTTGCAAATTCAAGTCGCCGTATCTATCTACTTACACATCACAAGTGCTATTAATTTCCACAATATCTTTCTAGTATATTAAGCAATAATCTTTAGTGTAGTCAATTCTTCCACATTTCTTTAAAAAAAAAAAACCTGGGGCGCCTGGGTGGCTCAGTCGGTTAAGCCTCCGACTTCATTTCAGGTCATGATCTCGCTGTCTGTGAGTTCGAGCCCCGCATCAGGCTCTGTGCTGGTGTCTCAGAGCCTGGAGCCTGCTTCGGATTCTGTGTCTCCCTCTCTCTCTGCCCCTCCCCTGCTCACGCTCTGTCTCTATGTCTCTCAAAAATAAACATTAAAAAGTAAAAAAAAAAATTTTTTTAAATAAAAAAAATTAAAAAAATAAAAAAAAAACCTAAAGAATGAGAGGTTAAAAATATTACTTCTGGATTATTTTAACCAAAGAAAATGCATGAGGAACAGAAATTCTTTGAGAGACAGGAAATGCTATGTGACCCGAGCTTCCAGACCCTTTTCTCCTTCATATGATTTTTCATCAGTCAAGTAAAATGACTGCAAAACTCACTGAGCTTTCAAACTCCTTTTACCATTTAAAAGGAGCCATGTAGTGTATGGTGTCAGATCCCCACGGGATCAGGCTGAAGCCAGTTTCCAGCTGAGACCACATCAGTGCTTAGCTCTTTTCCTTACTCTCCTGCTTCCGCACTGCTGTTCTTCTGGGAACGCTTCCCCAATAAATCATTCAAACAAGAATCCCCATCCCAGGCTCTGATTCTAACCAACCTGACTTAAGGCAAGACCTAAGCAGTAAATTTCTCCAAAAGAGCCATTACTGTCTGGGTCACCTGCGTTAAACTTCAGAAATTAATACTTTCTTGCTCAGTATTTTTTTTTTTTGCATATTCAATTTACAACCCTGTCAAATCATTTTTTTATTGAAGTCTAACTGGCATATAACATTATAATAGTTTCGGGTGTACAACATAATGATTCAATATCATATTTATGGGAAATGATCACCACAATAAGTCTAGCTAACATCCATCACCATCGTTACAAGACTTTTTTTCTTGTGATGAGAACTTTTAAGATCTACTTTCCTAGCAACTTTCAAATATGCAATACAGTATTATTAACTATGGTCACCATGTTGTACATTGCATCCTTATGACTCGGTCAGTATATTGTATAAAAATATACGTATTTATTTAATACCTATAATATTATTTAATACCTAGAGTATTATTCAATATCTGAGGCATCAGAGACTCTTAGTGCAACATGACCTTCTGGAGGGAACTCTTACTCTTTTTTCTTAAGCAGCAAACACTTTTACTCATGTATTTAGAAGTGAGCAAGGTAGAAAGGATGCACCAATTAAAAATATTCTGCTTTGAGTAGCAATTGGACTAAATACAAGAGCAAGAATTCAGCTAATAGAGTATCAAAAATACATCTCCACAAAATGTTTAGATAATAGTAGTTTCCTAGGCTGTCAGTGGCTTCTAGCTGTATGCTAGCTGTACAGAACATTTAAAAGTAGTTATGGTGTCTGGCCAAGCCAGAGAAAACAGGATGATAATTAATCACCTCAAACCTGGACTGAATTCTCAATGTTCTTTTAATGGCTCAGGCCTCCTCTGAGCAATCAAAGTCCTTTTACAGAAAGAAAGAAATATGTGAAGTCAACTCTCAATTTTCAACGTTAATGGAAGGACTACTCATTCCACAAATATTTATTGAGTTCTTGCTATGTGCATAGCACTTTGTAGGTACTGTTTGGAACCTGAGAGGCGGGGAGGGTGCCGGAACTATGCACAAAACCAAGAAACTGTGTTTGGCTTTGGAATGTCATGCTACGGGTGACCCCAAACCGTGTGTATCTGAGAGCATGTCTACCTGCTCTGCAGTCCTCACTCTTCCCTTCTCAGTTCTATTTTCTGTTACACGTTACTTTGTATTTGTTTTACCTTCCCTCTGCCAAATTGGAGAGGAATGTTGCTTGGTTAAAAAAAAGTATATGGCAGCCTGAATTCCTGCGTCTCCTTTTATTCTGTGTTTCTTCTCCATGACACATCCGGCTTCCCTCCTAGGAACAAGAAAATAAAGGGAAAGTAAGCTATTTGGTCTAAAAAGACAATATGGACTCTGTAGCCAGGGATGAAGAAGGTGCAACAGCTAAGATTCAGCATTATTCGTATATCTGCAAGAAAGCCAAGTGCTTCTTTTAACATTGCTGAACTTGGCAACTATCAAAGATCAAGTTCATTGGCAGAATGAATGAACCTAAGTATGATTCTTTATATTTACTTAGCATCATAGAGTTTGCAAAATTCTTTCAAATATATTACTCTATTTGATCTTTGCAGCAACCTCATGAAGTTAGCCTACTACATCAGAGGCAACTAAAATTCGCAAAGGTTAAGTCACTTTTCCAGAGTCACCTTGTCATAAGAGAAAAGTCAGAACTCGAACCAAGTCTTTCAGCCTCAAGCTTTTCTGTGACTCCAGCATTCCCTCCCTTAGGCTTGCAAGAAGCCTAGATTCCTTGAAGTGTTTTTTCCAACCATTCTCCTCCCACTTCTCAATTTCAAACCACCTAAGTCAGCAACGTAATAGTCCTTCAGAAAAGCTAGTGTTTGGAACATTACAAAACTCCACCCTCTGCACCACTCAATTCTTTAGAAGATTAGACAGATAATATATGGACCATTACTGTAGGGACAGTGATTACATTAACTACCTTTCTTTCTCTCTCCGCTTGGCACATAATGATGCTGCAAGACACAATATTTTACTGACCAATATGGTTCGTAGAAACTACCGGAATCGAGATAGAAAAAGCTGATGCAAGGAAATCTTTCTAGGATTCATACACTGCTTTGTTTTGATTTGTTTTCTTTCTCTTTGTTTTGTTTTGTTTTAAAACACTCTAATACACTGTGAGAGGGCAGAAAGGGCCTGCATGATGAAACACGTCTGGGTCTCTGAGCCAGTGCCTTCTTTTGGTATCTGGTCCATGACTTAACCGTTTTCTCACATAAATAATGAAGGGGAAGGAGGTTAATGTTCTCAGCTTGGTCCAGTCTTTGGAATCACCTAGGCCTATTTTTTTAGGACAGTAGCTGAAACCATTCATCATTCATAGTCTCGCACATTACATCGATATTCTAATGCATTATTCATTGATGACCAATGCCTGGTTCTATTGCTATTGATAGCATTGCCTACAACCATTAACTCCTTAGGAGTTACAAAATGATGATATTATTTAACATTATTCAAAGAGCAGAAAAATTTTAGAAAAACGCTCATAAGAAATAGTATGTATAACAATAAGCAAACAAAAAATTGGTACTTAAATCTTGTTTCAGTTTACAACTTCTTCTAAGCTAGGAATTGGCAAACATCTTCTGTAAAGGGACAGATGGCAAATCTTTTCGGCTTTATGGGCCACACAGTCTCTGCAGCAACTGCTGAACTCTGCCATTGTAGCGTGAAAGCAGCTGCAGACAAGATGCAAATAAATAAGTGTAGTTTGTTGTATTCTAATAAAAGTTTATTAACAAAAAACAGGCAGCAGAATGGGTTTAACCCAAAAGCTCTAGTTTGCTGATCCCTGAGATATGCCACAGCCTTTGCATTTTTGGACACAATTGTTATTTTCACCTTCTTGGATTGGCAATTTCAATCATATTATAAAACTTGCAAGAATAGTAGAGTGACTTCTCAGCGTTCATCACCTAACTTCAACGGTTGTCAACTTAGGACTAATCTTGTTTCATGTATCTCTTTACCTACCTCCCTTCTCTGAAATATTTTAAAGTAAATCTTTTTTATTTTATTCATAAATATTCACATTCATCTATAAATATTATAGTAACTCTAAAAACATATCTAATATATAATTATCACACCCAACAAATTAAGACTATGTATTTTTAAATGTGGGATGAAATCAAGAGCCTAACAAGATCCATTTTCAATTGATTGATTTGTCTCATCAGTGTCTTTGGGTTTCCCCTCTATCTTTTTCCCCCCTTTCAATGTATTTGATAAAAAATGGGATTATTTGACCTATAGACATTCTCACAGTCTGCATTTTGATTATTGAATCCTATTCGTGTCACTTAGCATGTTCCTTTGTCCCCTATATTGAAAGTGAGATATAGAGACTCGATGAGATTCCAGCTTATGTTGTTGATGAGAATACTTTACACATGGTGCTGTGTACCTTCATCTGCAGGCCTTTTTTGTGTTATTTATAGCTACTGATGATCATTGCCTAGATCCATTGATTCGTTAGAGTCACAGAATGATGATATTTAAAATGTTTTTAACATTTATTTATTTTTTTGAGAGACAGAGGGAGACAGAGCATGAGCTGGGGAGGGACAGAGAGAGGGGGAGACACAGAATAGAAGCAGGCTCCAGGCTCCAGATGCGGGGCTCAAACCCATGAACCCTGAGATCATGACCTGAGCCGAAGGTGGACACTTAACCAACTGAGCCACCCAGGCGCCCCAGAATGATGATACTTTAACATTCTTTCTTTACTTACTAGCTGCAACCTTCTGTGAAGAGAAAATTTCCCTAAATAGCAATTTTCTGTCAGCACTGGTAAATGAAAAGCAGGATGAGTGCATGATTTTCCCCTTTATTTGGCAGATTTTAGAATAATGAATTGTTTCTCTAGCATTCTTCAAATGTGACCAATGAATTTCTTCTTAATGGGCATCTTCTTAAAGTTCAGATGTCCAGATCCTACCATAGATCTATGGAACCAGATTTTCCAGGGGTAGAATCTGGCTTCTGCCTATTTAAAAGTCTTCTAGAATGATTCTGAACGTCTACAGCCTGGCCATTGAGAATGTCTTGACCAGATGACCCCTGAAGCCCATCCCAGCACTACCACAGTACAGGATCATAATATGTAATTAATTATAGATTGCTTATATCCCTTCTCCCTCTTCTCCTCTAAGATGGCTAGTGAAACGATGCCAACCAAGTGTTCAGGGAACATTCAGACCTTCTCAAGAGCTTGGCAGCTATTTCCTTCAGAGAGCTGCACAGCTGGTCAGGGATACTTTTTCCACTCAAAGGGTAGAGGTTGGCACCTTCAGAGTTACAAAGTGTTCAGGATTCCCTGATGTTCTTCAGTTCTCTAATTCCACCCTTCCAGTCTCCCAGAGATGACAGCCACATAAATTAATGTCTTAAATTCACCCACAGAGCTGACTCTTCTTGCAATGAGCTCTCCATGAAGGCAACACACAAGGGTGAGTTCAGGAGCCAACCCAATAAACCATAAGACACGCAGTTACTTGCCTATTGAAACATAAGAAAGACATTTATTGGCATCTGGGGAAAAATTCATTCAAATCCTGCCTCTCTCACTATGGGACTCATGGCAAGTTACCTAGTCTCTTGTGCTTTCGATTCATTGCCTCTACAATGAAGAGAACAGCAACTTCCTCACTGAGTTACTCTGAGGATGAAATGAGTTTAATACAGGGGCGCCTGGGTGGCTCAGTTGGTTAAGCGTCTCACTCTTGGATTTTGGCTCAGGCCATGATCTCATGGTTCACTAGTTCAAGCCATGCATCAGGTTCTGTGCTGACAGTGTGGAGCCTACTTGGGATTATCTCTCTCGCTCCCTCTCTTTCTACCCCTCCCCTGCTCACACTGTTTCTGTCTCTCTCAAAATAAATAAATAAATTTTAAAATAAATTTTAAGAAAAATAAATGCGTTTAATACATATAAAATGCTTAAAACACCATTTTGCATTTATATTGCCAACCTTATTAATTGAAGCCAAGAATGCCACCTGTGTGGTGACTTAAAATCAATAACAGATTGGATAAATACAAACTTACCACAAATTGTGGCTTTCAAGAAAACTTGGCAAATATTATAAAGACTGTGAGATCAAGAACAGAGTGGAATATAATTCCCTTTTTTCCACTGTAAGAATGGTCATATGAATATTGTTAGCTAGAGGGAAGAGGGTCACAGTATCCACAAATCTTAGGGAAAATTAGTTAAACCACCATGTCACTCCCCTAATTCCAGAGTTTATGGGAGTTCAAAGCCCCTTCCTGCCACAAGAATACTTTTTACAATTTTACGTGACCACCTTAGACTCCAGGCTCTTGCTTTTGAAACATACCCCACACACCATGTCATACTGCCCTAAGCAAGAAATGCAGGCTTTTCTTCAATTTACATTTACTTCTACAGAGCAGTTATGAAACTAGTGGGCTTTGCTGTTCATTTGGGGGAAAGATGAAAGACACACTTACCTTATATCAGTGAAAACCACCTCGCTGGTCAATAGATACAGTCATCTCGAACTATTCTGTGACTCAGTCCTGTCCAATAGAACTTTCTATGATGATGGAAATGCCCTACTTCTGCACCATTTATACAGTCATTACTAGCCACATGTGGCTTTGGAGCACTTGAAATGTGGCCAGCGTGACTGAGAAATTGAATTTGGGATCTGTTTACTTTTAATATATTTATATTTAAATAGCCATATGTGGCTAGTGGCTACTGTATTTATAACACAGCTCTAGTTCCGTCCCTGCAGCCTCATAAGCTTTTCATCCCATAGAGTCCCAGAATCTCTCCATCTTTCTCACTCTTCTCACCACCTTTTCAGACCTTCCCTTAATTCATGCCAAGCAGTTCATCCTTCTACTGTGAGCCTGCAGGATCTGCCACACCTGCTGACAGCCGTGTCTTTGGATCTCTAATTACTATGTGACTCTTGGCAAGTTACTTAATCTCTTTGAACCTCGGACTCATTGCCTCTGCAATGGGGATAATAACAGTTACTGTCTCACTGAATTACACTGCGAATTAAATAAGCTAATACATATAAAGTGGAATACATATCCCAAATGGGCTTACCACAGGTCATCGCAAAGAAAACCGTTTTTAAACCTAAAAGGAATCCTGATGAGAAATGTTAAGAAATAAAAAATTCACCATGTTATATAACTGTAGGCTCCCTGTCCAATGCAGTAGCCACTGCCACATGTAGCTACCTAAATTTAAATTTTAATTAAACTAAAATTAACATTCAGGGGGCCACCTAGGTGGCTTAGGTGGTTAAGTGTCCAATTCTAGATTCCTGAGATCAAGCCCCGCGAAGGGCTCTGTGCTGACAGCATGGATCCTGCTTGGGATTCTCTCTCTCCCTCTATCTCTGCCCCTCCCTTCCTTGCTTGCAAGCACGCGCTGTCTCTCTCGCTCTCTCTCAAAATAAATAAACTTTAAAAATAAAATTAACATTAAGTTCCGTTGTTGCACTAGTACACATGTACACATTTCTTTTTTCTTTTCCTTTTTTTTTTTTGAGAGAGAGAGAGTGAGCACAAGCCAGGGAGAGGGGCAGAGGGAGAGAGAAAGCAGGCTCCGTGCTCAACCTGGAGCCCAACATGGAACTCTATCTCAGGGACCATTACCTGAACCCAAAGCAAGAGTCAAACGCTCAACCAACTGAGCCACCCAGGCACCAGTGCACTACAACACATTTCAAGTACCCAATAGCCCCTTGTGGCTAGTGACTATCATGTTGGACATCGAAGCTACAGAAAAGTTCTACTAGATAGCTGTGGAACACTATTATGATCTCTTTGTACTTAAACTCAAGAGAGGAGTATATCCACAGAAGGTCAGAAAACCAGTTAAATTGGGGATACCAATCAACAGCAGATATGTCCCGTTTATCAGTCTCGCTCTCTCACTCTTGCCAGCCAATCTGTATTCCCACATTTCATATTTCCCTTTTACTCCTTACTTTCCCATCTTGACAGTACTAATGAAATGCATTTAATAAATATCAATAAAATGTTGCCGACTTAATTTTCAATGTTATCAAGAATATTTTCTTCAGAATTTGTTTTCTTCTAAAGCTTCACAGCAGATGAGATTATGTCTTTCTTTTTATTAATACTAGGTCATATCTGGCAAAACACCAGGCATAATCCTATTCATTTTCTGCAGCCATAGCACAGCTAGGCACAGTAGATAATTTAATGAACATGTTTTATTTAGTCCTCACAGGTTGACAGAGCCCAACGTAAGACGGTGCAGGGAAGAGAGGATCCAGCGTGTGTGTGTATATGTGTGTGTGTGTGTGTGTGTGTGTGTGTGTGTGTGTGCACAGTGTCCAGATCCACGGACATCTTTTGTTATTAATTGTAGTTGACAGAAACGTGTCAGGGCAGTTAATGAAAGTTCTCCCATTAAGCTGCTATTCCCTTGGGCATCTGCTCCAGAGGAAAATGTTATCATTAGTACATGATGGGAACTTTCCTCTAACATATAGAAACTTATCCTAAAAGCACACAGTCTTGCTGTTGCTTGATATTTTTCTGAGTATTGGCTGCCAGAAAACTCTTATTTTAATCTTGGCGAGAGTACAAATAAAGTGCACTTGGTAAGAAAAGGTTAATATGGTCCATCATCCTGAAGAATATATAGTTAGTGTTTGTTTTCATTAGAAGAAAATAGAAACAGAGGCACCTGGGTGGCTGAGTTGGTTGAGCATCAGACCTTGCCTCAGGTCATGATCTCACGGTTTGTGAGTTCGAGCCTCGCATCGGGCTCTGTGCTGATAGCTCAGAACCTGGAGCCAACTTCGGATTCTGTGTCCCCCTCTCTCTCTGCTCTTCCTTGACTCACACTCTGTCTGTCTCTCAAAAATAAATAAACAGGGGCACCTGGGTGGCTCAGTCGGTTAAGCGGCCAACTTCAGCTCAGGTCATGATCTCACGGTCTGTGAGTTCAAGCCCCGCATCAGGCTCTGTGCTGACAGCTCAGAGCCTGGAGCCTGCTTCAGTTCTGTGTCTCCCTCTCTCTCTTCCCTTCCCCTGCTCACGCTCTGTCTCTATGTCTCTCAAAAATAAATAAACATTAAAAATAAATAAACATAAAAATTTTTTTAATAAAAACAAGTAAATAAAGTATTTTCATATTAAATAATGGAAATAAAAACAAGTAACTGTTGATCTTCAAAAATAAAATTTAGCCATACATTTTGGGAGTTTTATGTGCAAATGAAAAGGTATCCAGATTCACACCCAGGTGTTTTGAGTCAGATGTTCTGTCAACCCTTAGAAACTATGTGGACTTGTGCAAACCACTTGCCTGAATCTTTGTTTTCAGGTATCTCTAAAAGTCAGGGTTCAGGTCATCTACCCTTCCCTTTCTAGGTGGACGAATATCTTGGGTCAGTTTCCCCAGGAGATAGACTCTGAGATAGAGATTTATTGGCAAGAGTTTTATGGAAGAATGCCCTTCAGAATACCTGTGGGGACTAAAAAAACCAGGGCTGGGCAGAAGGAGAAATTGGGTTACAACAAATAGCAAAGGTCTTTGGTTGCTGCCCCAGAAGCTCTAGAGTTGGGAGAGCACTTGGAATTTGTCCCAAATGGACACAAGGGGGCCTGGCCTTGAACTCCTATGCTAAACAGCCATGACACGAGGACTGTCCTTTGCCTAATGGCAATTCACAGAGAAGGATGTGAACTGCCAGTGTTCCCAGCAGCTGGGGAAATGAGTGCCCAGGTCCTGAAAGATAGATCTGGACTGTATCCACTATAAAGAAGGAAGCCTCATTTCCTGCTGCAGGGGTAGTATCCATTTGATTCAGTTGTGCGGGCTGATGGATTTCCCTTGAAACAGACCCTGAGATTAGGATTAGTGTTAAAGTGATTTATTAGGAAACATACCCAGAGCAAACCAGTAAAGAGATGAGACAAGGAAAGGAAGGAGACCAGCAAGGTTATCAAGCAAAAGCCTACTCCTAGTCACTGGCTCCATTCTACAGGGGAGCTTTGGCAACCGTATAGCTACTTCCTCAGAGTTATCCCCATCATGGGACAGGGTAGCTAGCTTATTATATCCCTGCATCCATTAACCACTGGTGAAGGACAGTGTCTCAGAGAACTTAAATAAATAGGTATTCCCAAGTGTAGGCAAATTGGATTCCAGACACTTGGACCAACCCTCCAACAAAGACACAAATGCTGGCTTTGCTGGGAATGAAAGCACACAGGTGGCCCGTATGCATTAACATGGCAAAGGGATTGGAGAGGCTGTGGATGGAGAACTCTCAGCCCAAAGTCTGGGCTCTCGGCTCTTTTAACCCCCAATGTGGTATTACTCAGGCAGAGCTGAGCCCAACTGTTTCACTTCTTTGACACTGTCTATGCGCCAAAGTAGAAGAGGCGATAATCAAATTTGCTAATCACTCCTTTTTTAGCATGATAGCACATTCTCCTATAAGAAAATGCTTACAAAAGAACACACATTTACATTTCTCCCAAGAACAAGCAATAAGTTTCAGATCAGGGCAATCCTAATGGAAATTAACAAAATATGGTATCCTTATCATGACTAGAACTAAGCTTGGATTCATCCAACTGTTTTTCACAATACATCATCTTTACATGCAAATAGGTTTTTGAAATACAGCACTTTAAAATCCATGTTTGATGCTATTAGAGAACTTATCTTAAATCACATATGCTTATTTGGGTAATATCACAAAAGTTTCTTTCTAGTTAAGCCCATAAACTAAATGCAGTAAGTTTCTGAATTGCTTTAAAAGTAATTTTAAAGAGCTTTTTGCATTGATATCCATACAAGTATTTATAAAATCATATTTCCTATAATAATAATTATAGTTGATTAAATTTCTTTGCCTCTTTTTAAAATTTGTAACCTAGGGGCTCCTGGGTGGCTCAGTCGGTTGACCGTCCAACTTTGGCTCAGGTCATGATCTCATGGTTTGTGGGTTTCAGCCCCAGGTTGGGCTCTGTGCTGACAGCTGAGAGCATCCCTTCTGTGTCTGCCTCCCTTTCTGCCCCTCCCCCACTCACACTCTGTCTCTCGCTCTCTCTCAAAATAAATAAACATTAAAAATATATTTAATTTGTAACTGATTTCATCACATGACTTCTATCAACATCTAAGACTCATGTCAAGGAGGGCCATTTCAGGCTAATAGCTCATTCCCAAACAGTACTTTGTTGTTCAAAATTTAAAAATCAAGAGAGCCCCACGATAGGAGAAACATCATAAGGACCTGGATATTAGGCAACTCCCTCTTTTATGGGGGACAATCTGAGGATACAACCGTTGCTTCATAATGATAAACAAAATGAAAGGAAGTCTGCATTAACCACACTGAAGTGTTAGTGTGCATGTGCAGGTGGGAAAAGGGGGCTATTATGTAAGCACACAAGCTTTATTAGACCTGCCGTAAATAGGCCTTTTTTTCTCCACTTTTTCCTTAGAGTCTCCTATAACTTTATTGATCCTGTCTGTAAGTATAATAGTAAACGCACTTCTATGCAAAGACTAAGGAAAAAGGTTTATTCTCTTTCACTGCATGACCATTTTCAAGAAATGCCTTAGGCACGATACCAAGTAGCAACTGATATCATAATGAAAATGAAATTGCTGATTATTTTACTTAATCCTTATTAATTGGAAAAAATGTGGTACGTATGTCATAAGCACATAATTTTCTAAGTGTCTAAGTGAGAGATCTTTACATATTTTTTAAAAACATGATTTATAAAAAAATTAAAGGCATTTTACAAAACATTTGCAGAGTGTTCTGTGGGGCCATCAAGCTAGAAATCACTACTGAACTTTTTGCTTTTTGCTTATGCTGCTCAAGAGGTGAAGTGTGGAAAGAATAAATGTAGTTATATTTGATCCAGTACATACAAGCTAAGTGTGTTCAGAGATTTTAAAAGAAAGATTACAACCTAAATTGGAAGGTATATGGAATGACTTGTAATTTGTAGAGAACTAAAATTGTCATTCAATTTGCTCAACATTCTACATTGGAATATTTGCCTTATTTCTAAATACTTTATGGTTAAGTATATAAATTACTATGAGACACACACACAAAAAAAACTTCTAATCGCTAAAAAGCTGTAGTGGGCTTCGGCAATTTGGCTCTGTTATAACTCAAATTTCTTATCTGCAGAAAGGAGAGACACAATGTCTTATCGCCTGCATTTTATCTGATTTTGGTTGGGAATCAGAGCTATGTTTCTTATTCTGTTGAAGACATACTGAAACCAGACAAAGGATCTCCAGGTAAAGAACAGGAAACGGGTATTGATTTCCTTTATCCACCTCAGTCTCTTAGTATCTTTTTGTATTGTACTATGATGGATTAGGTGGACAGGCCAGCAAATGTTTCACATTTGCTACCGATTTGATGGGCTTTGGGAAAAAAGGATTTGAGGTATAGGCTAGTAAAGAGTAGAGTCCTTAAAATTGGCTCTGAGTCAGGGAGATAAGTGACAAGGCATATGTTCCCTACATCAGAAGGCTCTAAACCTCCTACCTAATATCTCACTTGGCACTCTCTTAGTGTATGTGTGCGCACACACGCGTGCGCACGTGCACACACACACACACACACCCCTCTCACTGAAAGAAATACTGATGTTTTTCTTAACATAAGATTTCTTCTGTCTTTCCTTTCTCTGGAGTAAATACAATCATCAAATTATACTTTATCATTCTCACCTATAATCTTCCAGGTCAGTATTTCTCAAAGTGTAGTCCATGAAGACAGTGTATCCAAACCATGTAGGATAAAATGCAGATCTTAAAGGAACTGAACCAGAGTCTCGGTTCTGCATTTCCCCACAAGGGTCTTGTGCACATTTAAGTTCGAAAGTCACTGCTACGGTTTGTTACATGGGATTAAATTAAATAAACTAACATGCAGCCCTTCCAAGAGCTATTTGACACTGTAAAAGAGAAAAATGCTAGATTAAATCGAGGTAGTACACCAGCTTCCCTGGCCTCTGGAACACCCCAGTCTGCTCCCCCTTACTTCTTTAAGGGCTTTACCATTCTTTCTCAGCGGTGAATTATTTACAACATCATTAAGCAGTCATTGTCTGAATGTTTCCAGTCCCTCATCCTATACCGCTCTACCTTTCTATTTTCTGCTGATATTCTTTGTCACTCCTTTTAGGAGAGCGAAGCTCAACACATTGAAAAACTAAAGACAAAGTAATTATGGTAGAAGTGTAACAATAGAGTGGATAGCTTTGTACCAGATACCATCAGGACAATAGTAGAGCGGGCAGTCTGTTCTAGTCTGTCCCTCCATTGTCACCCTCCCCCACCTCTGTCCCCCAAGTCTCCCTTCCTTCAGCCATCAAGTCACCCGAAAGATGTCACCAAATTAGCAGGTCACCCAGACTTCCTTCTGGAACAGTGCATCTCAGGACCCATATCTTTTGTTTTTCCCTTCTTCCCATAAAAACTGTTCTGACTTTTAGGTGAATAAAATAAACAACAAAGTAATCGCCAAGAAAATTTTCTATTCTGGTATTTTTCATCATGCATATAATTTTTCTTTTTAAATCAACATTTTTTCAAGTATAATTACATAGAATAAAATTCAGCTATCTTACATATACAGTGCAGAGAGTTTTAATAATATACACCTATGCAGACATCTCCACACTCAAACTATATAACATTACTCATCACCCCAAAAGGTTTCCTCCTGCCCCTTTGCAACTAATCTCACCCCACACCTGACCTCCCAGCCCTAAGCAACCACTGATCTGCTTTCCATCACTACAGAGAATTTTGCCTGCTCTAGGGTTCATATAGATGAAATCATACTATGGGTACTTTTTGGGTCTTTTTTTTTTTTTTCCTCTCAACATAATGCTTTGAGGTTCATTCATGTTGTTGTATGTAAGGATATGTTAGGTTTTAAAAGTTTTTTTAAGTTTATGTATTTTGAGAGAGAGAGAGAGAGAGAGAGAGAGGGCATGCACAAGCGGGAGAGGGACAAAGAGAAGGAGAGACAAAATCCCAAGCAGACTCTGCACCATCAGCACAGAGTTCAACACAGGACTCGAACTCATAAACAGCAATCCAGAGTCGGACACTTAACCAACTATGCCACCCAGGTGCCCCTGGATATACCAGTTTGTCCATTGCTCTCTAGATGGACATTTGAGCTATTTCCACTTTGGAACTACCATGAGCAAAGTTGTTATCAGCACTCTGTGCAATTCTTTCTTGTACATATATTGTCATTTCTACTGAGTAAACACTTGGAGCAGAAAAACCATGTCATGTGGCAAGTTCATATTTGACTTTATAAAAAACTGCCAGGGGCGCCTGGGTGGCTCAGTCGGTTGAACGTCCGACTTCGGCTCAGGTCATGATCTCACTCGTGGGTTCGGGCCCCGCGATGGGCTCTGTGCTGACAGCTCAGAGCCTGGAGCCTGCTTCAGATTCTGTGTCTCCCTCTCTCTCCACCCTTCTCCTGCTCACACTCTGTCTCTCTCTCTCAAAATAAATAAATGCCAAAAAAAAAAGTTTTAAAAAACAAAACAAACAAAAAAAACCCCTGCCAAACAGCTGTCTTAAAGTGGTTGAATAAATTGTTGAATCACTATATTGTACACCTGAAACTAATACAACACTGTATGTTAACTACACTGGAAATAAAATAAAATAATAAATGAAGTGGTTATATCATTCTACATGGCCACCAGTAATACATGAAGGTTCCAATTTTTCCACATCCTCATGAACATTTAGTATTGTCAATCTTTTCACTTTTAGCCATTTGGAAAGTTGTGTAATGGATCTCATTGTGATTTTAGTTTGCATTTCTCTGATGACGAAGGATGATGAACATCTTTTCAAGTGCTTTTTATTCCCATTCATATAGTTTTTCTCTGAAGTATCTGTTAAACTCTTTTCCCCATTTAAAATAGGCTATTTGTCTTACTACACACACACAATACTTTTGATACTGAGCTCAAAGGACCAATTCTGATGGTAGGCATCAGACATAGTGGTAAAGGGTAGAATTTTGGGGGGGAATGAGACACTGGCTTTTACTCCATATAAACTGTAAACTAGAACGCTGTCCTAATAATGCCCTTGCTTCGTTTTGGTATAACACAGTGATTAAGGACACAGACTGGAGTTATTCAACCTGGGCTCACATTCTGGCTCCACCACTTACTAAATGCGTGACATCAGGTAAGATGCCCAATCAATCTGTGCCTCAGTTTCCTCTGCAGTAAAATGAAACAATGCTTAGCTCACAGGTTTGCTGTGATATTTAAATGAGGTCATTTGAAGCACTTTGGACAGCCTAAATACAGAGTAACACTCAGTAAATGTTTGCTGTTCTCAGGATGAAGAATCTGGGTTTTGTTAAAGTGTTTGCTCAACAAGATTCTTTCCAGAATCCTTTTCTATACATCCTCTCTCCTCCAGTTCTCAATTCTATTTCTATAACTGTTTTCTGGATAAGCAGTATCTGGAGATTTATTTTCCCCTGGTTCTCAGGTGATATGCAAAAACTGTGGTAGAGAGGGTAGGTTTTTACCTGAATGGGTCTAAATTTTATATCAGTGTAGCCCCATTTGCTCCTTAGAAGTCTAATTCTTTTTAGAACATTTCAACATAGTCTTGAGATGACTTAAAACTCAAGAGAGGGAAGAGAAACTAGACTGATCCCAGCAGGAGGCTGGGAGTAACACTTGACAATCAGATTATTTTATTTCAGGGAAGAAAATTAGTTGCCTCCAAGTTGAATGGAGGAAGTGAAACTTAGCTTTTGGCTGTGAACTTCAGGAAGCCCTAACAATCCCTGAAAGCTCATATTAAATGAAAAAGAAAGAAAGAAGATGTGGTCAATTAATAGAATAAAAGACAAAAACCACATGGTCATTTCAATAGACACAGAAAAAAGAATTTGAAAAAATCCGACATTCATTCATAATAAAAACTCTCAAACTAAGGATAGAAGAGAACTTCCTCAACCTGATAAAGGGCATGTATAAAAAACCCACACCTAATATCATACTTAATGCTTGAAATATTGAATGTTTTCCTCTAAGATCTGGAACCAGGCAAAGATGTCTGCTTTCACCAATTTTCTTCAACTTTGCCCTGGAGTTTCTATAGCTAGTACAATAAAAAAAAATTCTTTTTAAATGAAGGGCATTCAGATTGGAAAAGGAGAAGTAAAACTGTCTTTAATCGCAGATGACATGATCCAAAGGAATCCACAAGAAATTCACCAGAATTAATAAAGGACTTTAGCAGGATTATAAAATCAATGTACTCAATTAATTATATCTGTCTATACATTAGCAATGGAAAAATAAGAAATGGAAATTAAGAAAATGATTCTTTCACAGTAATAACAAAGAGAATAAACTACTTAGGAATAAGTTTAACAGAAGAAATGTGAGACTTGTACACTGAAAACTATGAAACATTATTGAAAGAAATTAAAGAAGACCTAAATAAATGTAAAGACATTTCATGTTGCTGGACTGGAAGACTAAATATTGTTGAAGTGGCTATTCTCATATTGATCTATAAATGCAGTGTAATACCTATCAAAATCCCACCAGAGAGACTGTAAAAATTAGTATTGCTATTAGCTTGCTCCTAACTCTTGTTGGGACCAATGGCAAAGGGTACAAATGGTAGTCCCAGACACAGCGTTCCCTCTTCTCTTCTCACTCCCTCGCACCATGAGGGGCTTCATGGGCAGGTGGTGTGTGTGTGTGTGTGTGTGTGTGGCCATCCCTCCAACCCAGGGTTGTGCACAATAGAAACATTCAAGACAGACCCACAGCAGAGATCCAAGTAGTTGCTAGGAAAGAGCCCTCTCAGAGTCATTTGGGCAGGTACTTCCAGTTCTGTTTACCAGAGGCAGGGTCTAGAAGCAGAGGCCTGGGCTCCAGATGGACAGGCACATTCCCTTGGCCCCACTGACTTATTCAGAAGGGCACTAGAGGTGTTCTAAAGCCATGCCTCTCAAAACTTTCATATGCAAACAACTCATTGAGATCTTGTTAAAATGTAGATTTGTGTGTATGATGTAAGGTGTGATGGTTTGCATTTCTAAGAAGTTTCCAGGTGATGCTCTGCTGCTGGTCTGTGGACCACATTTTGAATAGCAAAGCTGTAAATCAGTGGCCCAGATGGGGGGGGTGGTTACGAAGCTGGCTCTAAGGCAGAACTCAGCTGTGGAATGGGAGGGACATCTACAGAGGTGAAGAGTTGTTCAGTGCCATCAACCCTTTATCACCTGGGTGATGCCTGATGGGCAAGCCAATAGTACTGGCTCTTGGGGAGCCCAAATCTAATGGCAAGTTAGATATCAACAAGTGCAAGTCACTGTATAAAAAGAAATACTAGACAAATATATGAGGCACACAGGTGACATAGCAGAAGTGACTAATGCCTGAACAAAGCATTGAAGAATGCACTGGGCTCCATAGAGAACAATGGAGGAAAGGGGATTCAAGTTAAAGGGAATGATATATCTGTAGCAGATTGTATTTTCCAAAAATGGCTGAAGCAATATCTCTAGTCCCATAAAACCTTCTAGAAACTTGTCACTCCCCTATCAAGAGATGAAGTTCTTGAATCCAGGTGGATTTATGATGGCTTCCATGAATACAATGCAGAGAGATGACACTATGTAAATTATGAGGCAATATTATGAAAGAGTATGTAGTTTTTGTCTGCTTTTCTTGGGATGCTCACTTTTGGAACCCAACCACCAGATTGTGAGGAAGCCAAGAAATCCATGGAAAGTCCTTGGAGGGACCCTGAGTTCCCCACCCAGGACTCCTGTCCTGGAGCTAGGTTGAGCTCCTAGCCAACAACCAACACCAACTTGCCTTGGTGTGAATAAGCCATCTTTAAAGCAGGTCTTCCAGTCTTCAATGAAACTGCTCCAAGTGACACTGTGTCATGAGGAGACAAGACGTTCCCACTATTCAGATTCATGAGCAAAAGAAAGGGTTGCTGTTGTTGAAACTACATACTTTTGGTTTGTTATGCAGCAATAGATTCCAGGAATAGTGTCTAAAAGTAAAGAGGTTTGGAACACCTTGGTGTTTTAAAACATGACCTCAGTAAGAGCATGTTTATCTATAACTTAGCTATTAGAAATAAAAGCATGGAAACATGGTAAATGCTGGGAATGTTGAATTTGTGGTGTGGAAGGAAAAAAGTTTAGTAAACAAACCATTAATAGTGTAAATGTAATGAGGTTGTACTGTGTAGTCAACCATGCTTAGAATAATTATTATTCATAACTCTGTCAGAAAACATAGGGATGCCTCGGTGGCTCAGCAGTTTAAGGGTCTGACTCTTGATTTCAGCTCAAGTTACGGTCTCACAGTTCATGACATCAAGCCCTGCACTGGGCTCTGCGCTGACCACATGGAGCCTGCTTGAGATTTGTTCTCTCCCTCTCTCTCTGCCCTTCTCCATCTCGTATGCACATTCTCTCTATCAAAATAAATAAGTAAACATTTAAAAAATAATAAACCAATTTATAGATTTTACTACCACAATGAAAGCATAATATATTTTCAAAAGCAAATTAAAAACCTACCTGACTTCTTCTGTGGGGAATAAGTTCCCCTATTCTTGGGATAAAAGTATGTAATTCTGACTTGCCATTAATACCTTTGTTCCCGCCCCCCCAACAAAAACCCCACATTTCTAAGAAAACCAAGAGTTTCTGGAAGAGGTCAAATTTGTGACTATTCTTTAAGGCTAACAAACATATTTTCTAGAGGCCTGAAGCATGGTGGATGTATGCTAATTTGAGGGATAAAGATTTAGAATGTACTGAATAGATAAGCCCAGATTATTTCCTAAACTGTGGGTCTCCTGAAAAAAAATTTTATTCTTTTGACCCTAATCTAATGTTTAGTTGAAAAGCAATATCCCCATGCAGCATGGGAATTTACATTATATTTAAGAGTTAAGAATCAGAGATTCCTGGGATGGAGATAGCAGGTGACAAACAACTTCCTTCTGCTTTCAGCTAAGCTGACTCCTAGAATATTATGTTCAGTTTCTGGCACTATGTTTTAATAGAAACATGGACAAATTCAAGTGACTTTGGAAGAGAGGGATTTAAATGGTGAGGGAACACAAAGCTGTGTCAGATGAGGGACAAATGAAGAAAAAAGGGATGTTTAGGAGAAGAGACTGACTACTCACGGGGCATGGTAGACATTTTTTTTAAATAACGGAAAAACCTCCTTGCTGTTAGAATTGTTGTGTAGCCAAAAAGCTTAATGAAAAAAAGGATCAAGAGGCAATGTAGGGGCGAAGAATGTCAAAACTGTCCAAAGATGGAATCATCTGTTGGAGGAGGTAAGAGGTCTAATTACTGGTCCATTGTTTTGAAAGAATTCTAAATCAGATCAAGGTTGGATTAGATCCTGCAAAATCCTTTCCACAACTGCCAAGAGCTTTGAACTGCTTCAGAGTCCCCTGTACTGTCCTCTCTGAGAGTTATCAGATGTGCTCCCATATGTGCTTATAACACAGCCCCTTCTTTCCTGCCAATGCCTCCCCTGGCCAGAGTTATGCCTCTGTGCCAAAGCCACTGTGCTACTGACTCCCACCCCTTTCCACTGCTACTGTACTCTCGACTCCCTCCACGTGGCAATGGCTGACTTCCTCCCTCTTTTGCACTATGCTGTACAATTGTTGTCAATCCAGAACCCCATAATGTCAAACATATTTTTGGGCAAATAGCTGTTAGTTCTTAGTCATGGACATTTTCCCCCTTGGACTTAACTAGCAGCCTACAGGGGCTTGAGCTGGAATAACCAGGGAGCAACAGATTTTATGTCTTGTTTATGATCACCTTTATCCAGAGTGATGCGCTCATTGTCCTTAAGTAAATGTTCCTCTGTGTCTCCAATCTTCTTTTTTCTTTAAGGCCCATTCTTCACAGGACACTCCTTGGCCCCTCATTGAAATATCCCTGTTCCTCCCTAAAGGCATACCTGACATTCTGAATCCCAAATTAAACAAAGCCGGTGCCTTGTCTTCCCTTTCTGTATCTGTCCCCACCCTACGTGATTCCATGACTGAGGAGTAAGAGCAAAAAATGAGGAAAATGAAGATAACGAATGAAAAAGTACTTCAGAGAAGGAAAGGGAAAAGAACAATGCGGTGTGGATGGCTTAATTATAATTTTTAAGTGAATTTAAAAAATTCAAAATGTTGTTTATACTACTAAATAGCGTGACTGAAAGCAGTACTCGTGTAATTTAGCAGTAACAATGTAATTGGTCATCCTCCACAAGATTGCACTGATGAGAATTTAGCCTATATATCAGGAACAAATATCCAGCAGCTTGCGGGGAGTGTTTGCAAAACAATTTTTATTACTCATTCAATGCTAATTACACATTTTGAGAGTCAAATTAAGGATAAATTATGTATACACTATGTAAAGATATTTACACACACACCATGTGTATCAATTGATAATCTCCAGCTCATGAGTAAAAAAGCAACTTGTGTGTGTTCTTGGCAAAGTTAGGCCAAGGATAAATGGGGGAGACAGCATATGTTTGCTCCTTTCTCTGAACTAGCAGAGAGATCACTCTGTTTAGCTCTTCCATCTGAACCTTCCTCAGAGGTGCCTAAGTCCTTAGGGATGCAGTTTTGGAAAAAGTTGGGGGTGGGCAGAGAAAGCCAGTTTTTTGAATTCTTATGTCTTCTTCAGAACATGCTTCAGTGGGGCTCTTTCTCTTATCTTTAAAAGAGAGAGGAATGATGAGAATCAATAAGAAAGCTAATACTCTATTCACTCTATCCATAAACTTCCAAAGAACTCAGGCATTTGTTTTGATTTCTGAGGCCAGTCTAATGTAAGTTGAGCATAGCATGAGATTGCATATACCAACTATTAAGCAAATGTAAATGGAAGAACCAGGGGCAGTGTATCGGCTATAACCAAAAGCCCAAAGCTTATAACCTGGGTTAAAGTGGAGATGGTGAGCAACAGCATGAGTTAAGGAAGTCATTCAAGTTAGCTAGTCCAAGGCAGGTCTAGTATCAAACTATATTCATGAATGTGGAGTTCGGCTGACAAAGAGGCCAGGCAAGTGTGCAGCTACGGAGATGGATGACTTGGATCACTCTTCAAGAACTTGCCTATCAGATGCAAGGGGTTTAGTTAGCCGACAACTTCCAGCTATAAGTGCCTTCAGGACCCATCATACCTTTTGAACCAAGGACATGCTCTTCCCAGGCAGTCTTAGCTTTCCATCTGGGCATGATGGAAACCTTAGGATCTGGCCATTTCTGACAAGGGTGGAAGTGCTTTGTGGACAGTGTTTGTACTGGAGCCTCTGTAAGGCTGGACAGGCCTTTCTCAGAGCTGCGCTGCAGTCTGAGACTCTTCCCGCTCAACCCTTCCTCCTTCCTCCCTCCTTCCGCAGGTGTCAAGCCGGCATGGTAGCCTGAAGGATGTCACTGCCTACTCCTGTTACTTTTCTCTATTTTTTTCACAGATAAATAGCTAACTCTCTTGTACTTCTAACTACATCTTGGTGTCTGCTTTCTGGAAGACTCAGCTGATACAGGAAGGATGCCAGTATTCAAGACACAGCCTGAATAGGGCACGTATTTTACACTAGTAAGATACATCCCCGACTGCGGGCCCTGACACTTGGCTTCTCTCATGATACTATCTTTTCATTTGACCTTGGTTTGAATGTGAATCCCAGAAAGCCCAAGGAAATTGTTTTACCAGTAGGATACTTTATAGTAAGTACTGGTCAACAGAAAAATTATAACAGAATAGACAAAAGTGAAAGAAGTACAAGAGTTTTATTCTTCTCCATTCACAAAAATTGTGCCCTCCCATGAATATGTGAATATACTAAAAACAATTGTTGTGCACTTTAAGTTGGTGAATTGTACGGCCTGTGAATTATATCTTGATAAAAGTATTATTTAAGAAACTGTACATTTCCAAGTAGATGAGGAAATATCAGCAGGAAAGTAAAGGCAATAAGATTAAGAGTAAATAGTATCTTTTCTTCACTTGGGCCATATATAAAGAGATTTCACAGTTCCTCTTCATGCAGAGAGGGCAAGAGAGTTCATAAAGCTCTGAGAAATATTCATTAATATACTTTCTGAGTTTAACAGAAATAGTAAAGAGCTTATGCATTCTTTGAAATGGCTGTTAAAATGAATGACATGGAACAATTACATCTACTTCCCCAAATTATGGGATTTGGGGAAATGGCAGTTGAAAAGCAGGTATATTCATTCATTCGACCAATATTTTATTCTAAGCATGGTCTCTTGAGCCCTTGAGTAGCTCACGGCAAACTAGGGGACATAGGCTTTTAAGGATGCAGGGAGACATGCTGCTATGACAGACTGGGAGACTATTTGCAACAAAAAGTGGCAAACTCAAGAGAGATAATAGCACCAGACTTGAGGGGTGAGATTACCTCTTGCTTAACAAAGCACTAGAGGACTAGTAGCTCATACTTGCATGACAGTTGTTTTGTTTCAAGCTCTATTTAAGTTGCTTATAAGTATTAAGTCATTTAATCTTCTCTCTTACCCTATGTAAGTATCAGCTATTAAAATAAGCCCCATTAGTAGACAAGGAATCTGAGCCAATGAGACGATAAGTACCTTGTCCATAATCACAGCATGGAAGAAGGAGAGCCAGGATCATAAATCCAGACAGCCCACTGGCAGACCCTCTCTGTACTGCATGAGATAGTCAAAATCAGGGCAAGGCTTTCCTTTGTCCTGTCTTTGTCTGCTTCAGAGGTTCTGCTAAGTTTAGAATATTTTTTACTTATTGTACTAATAACAGTGTAATAACTTTAACAAAGAAAGCCTTATCTATAATCTCATTGCTCGACAAATCTCTGACTCTTATATATCATTATTCTTTCCTTTGTTCTGATGATAGTCTTTTCCAGAGCAGATTCTCCCTATCTTACTGTGTCTAGAGATGTCTCCTCTTAACCACCTATCCTTTCTTCCATTCCTGGCTTATTCTCCCTCCAGACCCTTTACCCATATCTCAGCACTTACTCAAGCCTCTCTGTATTTCTGGGGAAGTTGGATGCAATAGCCCATTTCAGCAGCGAGTGGGACTCCTTGCCCCACAGAAACTACCACAGCAGTAGCATCTTTGATATGTAGAGGACTTGAGGGAACATCATCATCAGAGAGCAGAGAGCATGTGTATTAGTTACCTATTGCTGCTTGAGAAATTACCCTCAAAAGTTAGTAGCTGAAAACAAAAAACATTATTATCTCAAGGTTCGACAGCGGCTTACCTGGATGTTTCTGTCTCAGGGTCTTTTATGAGGTTGCACTGCATATGTTGAGCAAGGTTGCAGCATCCGAAGGCTCAACTAAAGAGGATCTCCTTTGGAGTTTGCTCATGGGGGTGTCAGTGGGAGATATCAGCTTCTAGTCACATGGACCTCTCCAGAGGGCTGCTTCCAATATGTCAGCTAGCTTCCTTGGAGTAAATGAAGAGAGTGAGAGAACCATCAAGCAGTCAAGATGGAAGTCCTAATATCTTTTATATACTAATCTCAGAAGTGAGGCACTATCACTTCTTATCATTTATTAGTCAGCCCTAACATGATGTGGGAGGGGACTACACTAGGGTGCGAATACCCGGCACAGGGATCATTAGGGCCATTTTAGAGACTGACTACCATACTTAGCTAAGGGCCAGGGGTGGGAGGAGGAGCCAGACTTCTGTGTCTGCATCTTAACTTATGTGAATGGTGTCCACTGATGTTTTACAGTATGCAACATATGTAACCATACATATCAGCCCAGGTGACAGTCCCTCACTAGGTGGGAAAGTCAAGAGCATTTGTCCTCACCACTCTTCCATTACCTGTTAAGAATTCACTTATCTACTCCATCAACAAACATTTTTTATTAAGTTTAAAATTTTAATTCCAGTATAGTTAACATACAATGTTACATTAGTTTCAGGTGTATAATATAGTGATTCAACAATTCTATACATTACTCAGTGCTCCTTGTGATACATGTGCTCTTAATCCTCATCATCTTTTTTACCTACCCCCTCACCTACTTCCCCTCTGGTGCAACATTTTTATAACACCTGTTACATACATCTGTATTGGTAAAGTAATGGATAGAGTCTCAGCCTAACAGAGCTTTAATTTCCCGACATCTGTGTCTTTCTTCTTGATTTCCAAGACATTCAGAGTGACCACAGAGTGCCCTATAGCCCCTTTCAAGAAAAAGATTGTTGTCTTTCTTCTCATTCCCAGAGGGTCCTAATCTTTGGTAAACTTAAGCTTTAATAATGATATTTCCTCCAGGGAGTACAATCCAAATATTTAACAAGCCTTGACAATTGAGTGCCTAAGATTGGAAGCAGTCTAAACAAGGGGCAGCTCTACCAGCATGATGCATTTTTCCTGAAATCCAGTCCAGTTACCCCCAGAGAGGTCTTTTCTAGCACACTCCAGTCCTGCTAGAAAACTAATAGTGATTCTACCTACTCATGAAGTTGGCAGTTACAAAAGTTATAAGAAGGGCCCTACAAAAAATATTCATGTTTGCCAATGCTAGGGGGAAAAATGTAGGCTATATATTAAAGTCCAGAAATAAGAAGTGTAGGAAAGGAGTGAGTTCATGATGATGGATTAATGGACCAGAGCAGGAAATACAAGGCAGGTAAGCTATTTGTTTTGGAGACGGAGTTTGAGTCTTAGGGGAGAGGACTTGAGAAAAATCAAGCGAAATCTGTTAGTAACACTGGAGTCATGGTAATGTGTCCTGAATTTCACAGACTTCAGAGCCAAACTGCTGATTTCAAATCCCAGATCTGCTACTCACTACCTATGTGACAGTGGGCAAGTGACTCAATCTCTCTGAGCTTCAGTGTTCTCATCTGTACTTTGGAGTTGATTGAATGAAACCAGTCTTATGGGGTGTTTGTGAGATAGCATATATAAAGTGCTTGAACTTTGCCTGGTACAAATTAAGAACACACTAAGTGCTAATTATTATTATTGGTGATATTAAAACAATGTCTATGGTGTAATCAACAGCTAGAGGTCAATTTCACTCACTGCACCAATATTTATTGAATATATATATAATTTACTAAATATATATATATATATATATATATATATATATATATAGGAATGAACCTCAGACAACAAAAATCCTTGTTCCTAAAGTACAAGGAGAAGGGAGGGAGGAAGGAGCAGGGGAGAAATAGAAGACTAAAATAAATAAGTAAAAATATATTGTTCTAGAATTTATTATGATGATCATGCAAAAAAAAGAAAGGGTTTATAGGAAGTGCTAGGGGTGGGGAAAGGTGAAGGGAAGAAGGTTCTAGAGATAGGAAATTGTTAAGTCAGAAGTGTTGAGGCTGAGAAATGTTTGGAGTGTCTCATCATAGCAAGGAGGCTACTGTGGCTGGAGGGAAATGAGGATAGGGTGAAGTTGTACCATGTGAGGTTACAGGGGTCCTGGTTGAGGGTAGTGGGCAGATCGTGGAGGGCCATGCAGCCATAGTAAGAATTTTGTCTGTTGCTCTAGGATGGAAAGCCCCTGGAGGTTTTGAGAAGAGGAGAGACCTATATTTTAAAGGACAATTTAGATTGTTGTATGTTGGGATGGAGGGTGGGGGGAATGGAGGGATTGTAGATAGTCGGTTAGGAGGCTATTGTTGAGAGATGATGATAGCTTGGATTAGGGTATTGGCTGTGGGGAGGGAGGTGGGAAGAAGTGGATACTTTCAGGGTGTATTCAAAACTTTAAGGCAAGGGTCAACAGAATTTGCAGATGAATTGGATATAGCTCATAAAACAAAGAGAAATGTCAAAAATAGAGAAGTTCTGTGAGGACAGGGATTTTTCTCTTTTATTCAATGTTGTATCCCTACCAACTATACAGTGCCAATTACTCAACAGGTATTCCTTGAATTAATGAAAAGGGCAATTCTGATTTGTATTATATTCTTAATTTCCTAAATTCAGAAAATACTATACAGCAGTGAAAACAACTACAGATAATGAAGTACTGTTACTTTCTGTAACAGAAGAGTAGTTTGTTATAAAATATTTATTATAAACAAACAAAGCCCAACAGGATATACACCTGAGCATATATATGTAAGAGTTTTCTGTTTGGAGAAAAGCATAGAGACCTAAAAGACAGAGATTCTACCATCTATCTTCACCAAACCATTATGAAACACACTAATACACAATCGGTCAAATGAAAATATTAAAATACAAATATTTAATGATGTAAAATTATTTTTCACACATTTAAGGCAATCTATGAAATGTTCTATTTTGGTCACATTCTAATATTAAAAAGCAAATTTTGTGCATTATGTCATCTCTTTCTGCTAATATATTGCACCATGTGAGAGGTATGCATGGCTATATAATTGGTAATAATCTCAGAATATGCTAATTTGTAGTCTTCCAATACATATTTTAGAGTTTAAGGGTAACAGGGCCTGTTGATACCCTTGAGTGATGCAAAGAAGAAATACACAAGAACACACCTACTTTTTACGTGATAGTGATTTATGGCGGCTGGAAGCCAATATCTGCTTTTGCCAGTTTTCAGGGATGTGAGAAAGTAATAGCTTTTGAAGAAAGCATTTGATAAAAGGATTTTCAGTTCTAGACATAATGTATGCACCTTGACTTGCACTGATTTCTTTAGGCTGCTTGAGTTGAGCTGGATTCTGTGGGGGCTCTCTGCAGTCATTGCTGGACTGGACACTTTCCCCACATGTATAGCGACAGGTCTTGTATAGGAGAGATCTAGGAGCAGCAATAGCAATCGTTTGGCAAGAGGAGCTAGGGGTGGAGGGGGAGGAAATTTTGTGGAAGTTGAGTTTGCATAGCAAGCGTGGGTCTTTTTTTTTATGGTTATTTGGGGTGAAGATTATAGGGGAACTTGATGGTTCCCTCGGATTACCCACAGCACTGCTACTGTTCCCATTGACTTTAACTGGGCATTAAGGCGGCTTCCACTCGCTCTTTCACCTCTCTCCGGAATATGCTCCTCCTTTCACCTCTCTCCCGAATATCCCAGGGCTAATCGGCTTGGAACTCCTGGCTACCAGTGTACATTCTAGGCCAGGGCAAACCAAAAGGCAGAAGGATTCTACTGTTGCAGTGTAGAGTGGAGAGTCTGGGTTAGCCTTTGCGAACTTTCCAGGCTAGTGCGAAGTTTTCTCATCTTGGGTGCATGTGGGCACCAAGCGTCTGAGTCTTGGTTAATATGTCAACAGGGTCAGTCCCTGTAGCTACTTTACGAACACTCTGAGGCAAGTGTGAAGCCAGGGCCGCAGTGGCTGGGGCTAAAACGCCGCACTCAGCTTCGTCTTAGGGCAATTCCCACCCCCACCCCCCGCCCCAGCCAGCATTGCCCTTTAATGCGCGTGCCCGTCAAGGTCCCCGCGTCCCTTCCCCTCAAGTCGCCTCGTTAGCCTCTGTTTCCCTCTCCTCTCCTGGTCCCTGCCTTTCTTTCTCCGCAGGACAGCCCTCGCCCACCCCCGCCACGGCTCACTCGCGGGATTCGGCTGTCACTTTACTTTTCCGTGCCGCCTCCCCGCCCCCTCTCCGGGCCAGCCTGGCAGTTAGCCCGTGCGCGCGCCCGCCACCGCCCCCTTGCGGCCACGCGCCGCGAGGAGGCGGGGCGGAGCGGGCTTGGGGTGCCGGGAGGCGCGCGGCGCGGCACGGCCGACGTGGGGCTCGCGCTCTCGCGGTCTCTCCCGGGCGGGCACGTGGGCACGCGCACTCGCGGGCTCGCGCGCGGACGGCCGGGCGGAGGCAGCGTCTCACGGAGGCGGTGGCTTCACTTTCCAGGAGTCAGGGGCGGCCAGAGCCGCAGCCGCGGGCAGGAGCCTCAGGAGCCGGTGCTGGAACGGCCGCGGGCAGCGGCGGCGGCGCTGAGGGTGAGTCCGGGCGGGCGCGAGCGCGGCGGGGACAGGCGTGGCCGGGCGGCCGGGTGCGTGGTGCGCGGGTCCGGCTTTCGGTGACAAGACCGTCTGCGGGGACACCCCGTCCTCGGGCCTCCCAGCGGCCGTCCCCCGGCCCCCATCTCCGCAGCCCTCTTTCCCAGCGCTTGGGCTCTAGCCCGTGACCTGTGCGGACGCCCCTCCCTCAGGTATTAACCGGGGCCTCGCCGGTGCTCCCCTACTCCAGTCCCCGGCGTCCTCCCTCTGGCTGGCGTTCCCCCTCTAGTGGGCGTCCCCCCCACCTCTCCTCCACGTCGTAGGTCTTTGCTTACACCGCTTGCGCCCTAGTTCTCTCCCTCCCTGCTCCCCAGCGTGCCCCATTCCCTGCGCCCCCTCCCGCAAGCCTCCTGCCCCTGTTTCTCGCCCTTTCCACCCCTCCCCCTCCTTCCTATCTTATCCACCCCCCCTCCTCGTCCCTGCCTGTCCATCTTCTACCCCCTTCCGTTCTCAGTTCCCCATCCTTCGCCACCCTTCCAGCCCCTTTGCTTTCCCAGCCGCATCCTGGAAGTAAGTCTTTGCAAAAGTACTGGATAAATGTCACGGTGGAAAGTGCCCGGCTTGATCTTTTGCTATTTTCCCTAATTGCATAATTGCTGCACATGGTGTCTCTCTGGCGAGTGCCGGGTCTGGCGCCGCCGCCGAACCCCGTGGTCCTCCTGGAGAAGACCTTGTGGGGTGTTTTGTGTATGCCCTGGTGTGGAGTGTGTGTTGTATTGGTCTTTTGTGAAGCCTAGCGCTTGTCACAGTTTGGAGCCTAAGCCCATTTTTCTCTGGTCTCTTCTCTGCAGCCCCCACTGGCCTGGTTTGAAACTGGATTCCCTCTGCCCTCCTTCCCCCACTTCTCCCCCTCTCTTCTCTCATAATGTTTTGATCCTTTTGCCCTTTACCATTTCTAATGAAGATAAAGCGTAGCTTCTTGTGCCTTTTTTTTTTTTCCCCCACGACCAACCAGAAATGTCCAATCCATCTTCCGTTAAGGAAATTAAGGCCGCTTTAGAAAGACATCATCCTGTGTTCGGTGGCTGTTAGACCTATTTGCATGTTTTCAAGATTCATCGTTTTGTATTGTGTATTCTTGAGAGTTTACTTAAATATTTGTATTTAAAAGTACAAAAGGAAGTGCTAGGGTTTACCTTGAGATTATCTAGCGCTTTGGAAAGATTTTAAGCTCTTCTTAGTTTTTTATCCCCGATTCTTTAAAAAGTATGTTTCTGTATATGTGATAATTCAGTCTGGACCTTGTAATTTAAATAATTGTCTTAGCGATTTGGATGCTCTGGGTCTTTAGCGTTTTTGCATATGGGCTGATGCTGACGATGGAGTATTTAATGTCATACCCCATTTTATCTCCCCCAGAACATAGCACTTTTAACTCAAAAATTGTATTTTATTTTACATTTTAGATAAGTTAAAAATGTGAGTACGAAGACAAACAACAAGATATCAGAAGACAGAATTAAGCATTTTCCTGTTGTAAAAGTTCAAATGAACATTCGCTTTTGCAGTTTTTTATACCATAAGATACAGGTATAAGGCTTATCTGGACAGTAGTTGGATTTATGAAGTGACTATAGTTGCTTTTACATTATCAGTTATATTTATAACCCAATCATTTCATTCTTATGGAACATGTGAGTTTGCTGATTTCCAGGACTATAACATACAGTAGGTAGGTATAATACAAGCTTATTTTGTATGTTGAAGAAGAATCAACACCTAAACTTTTAATATAACACGCGTTTGAGGAAAGTCCACCTTTCTATTTTATGTTTAGAAACCAAGATTTACTTTGAATCCATAATAAAAATAGAAATTTGAATATCTTACTAGCTTTGAAACTACCATCGAAGAGAGTAGCTCTATGTTTATAACGCTGGAATTTAAATTTACCTTCCTTCAGTGATTTGCTCAAATTAGCTAATTAGGAATTAATCTTGAAGATAATTTTAAAATGCTGATTTAGAAGATAACTTTGAAGGGTTTTAATTCATGATTTTTATTCATTTGTATTTTGGAATGACAAAACAGTTTCATACTTATACCTAATTAAAATGCTTGTAGACTGTTTTTTCTTCGTAAAAATTTGTTGCCACCTGAGTGGTACAATAATTTTTTTCCAATACCTTTTTCTCTACTTAGGCAATTAAAAACCAAAATCAGCAGAAATTTGCCTTACTCTTGATATTTGAAAAAGATATGAAAACTTTGTTTCTAAAAGTTTCTGTAGTGGTTATTAGCGGTCCCTGATGAATTTATTATCTGTAGGTTAAGATTCAGATGAAATAAAGTGGTCTTAGGTCAAGAGTGAGAATAAAATATTTTTCTTTACTGTGAAACTATAGAAATTATACCTATATTTGGGTTTCTTTTTTTATGGAAAGGAGCCAAACTTAAGAGTATACCATCATATGATTTCTATATATAAAGTTAAAAGATGGGTAAGACATGGTATTAGAGGTTAGGGTACTGACAGTAGGTGATGAATGTACTCTGTTATTTGGTCTGGATACTGGTAACACAAGTGTGTTCAGTTTATGACAGTTCATTGGCCAGCACTCCCCATTTGTGTACTGTTTTGTATAGATGGTACACTTAAAGAATTTTTCTTAAGGATTTCCTCTAATACTTATCCTCTGTTGGCCTTCTTTTAGTATCCACATATTCAAATACTTCTCCATTGACTTCTTGAACTGTCAGTTCTCTAGACTCCATCATCTAAACACACTGAGACTCAAACCCATTTTATTAATAACCGCTTTATGGAGATGTAATCCACATACTGCAGAACTCACTATTTCAAAATACATAGTATACTAAGTGGTCTTAGTACGTATTTACAAGGATATGCAACCATCATGACTGTCTGATTTTAGAACATTGTCAGCACCTCAAAAAGAAACTCTATACCTATTGGTACTCACTCCCTACTTGGATATTTTTAATAGTTTTTTAAAAAAATTAGTAATCTCTGTACCCAGTGTGGGGCTAAAACTCACAACCCTGAGATCAAGAGTTGCATGTTGTACCAACTGAGCCAGCCAGGGGCCCCATAACAGTATTTTTTAATAGTTCTCCAGAGAGACTAGTTTTAGTCTTCTGATATTCTGGAGCAGATTTTGAAAATTGAGTTTTGGATTATGGCTCAGATTGAGTCATTGAGTAATCTTTCAAGTAATTATATACTCATAGCATTATTAGTATTCAAATGTACATAAATAAGAACATTAAGAAGAATGTGTAGCTTTATAACTAATGTAAGATACAACTGAAACTGTAGGCACAGGTTATTAAAATGAAGGTCCGGGTTCAGTAAAAAAGAATTTTATTTCATTTAGGCTTCTGTATATTTGTCATATAATAAATTGCTTCTGGTTTAAGTTGTATAAAATGATTTCTCACTCATTTCACATTTTTTAAAATATTGCCAACAGCATTTTGCTTTATCCCAGGACCTTTCCCTGAGAATTGTTCTCTTTTTCACTTCCATGCACATCTGCTCTAACACTCCTTTATATACATACTTATACAATTTTGAACTTCGAATATATTTTAACTGAAAGAAGCTGGAAAAAAAAATCAATGTTAAATCCAAGGATAAGAATTAAAGTGAAATAAAAATGGAAAAAAAAAGGCAAGAAATATGTTAGGACTGTTAGAGGTAGACGTGAAACATACTGATATAAAATTTCAGTATTCTATTAAGTGACTTTAGTGCTCATAAAAGATGTCACAGCTGTGGAGACTGATGCTCTCCATTTACAGAACAGGTAGAGGAGCAGTCAGATTTCTCCGTCTGTGTGTTTTCAAAAGCTGCTCACGCAGACCTATTTTTGTTTGGCATTGGGGAAGGGAGCTGCTGGAGTTGAGAAGGGTGGTGTGTTTGTGTGATGTGTCTTTGAAGGCATTCAGTATCTTCTCTTGACTCTTCACCTCTCTATGCTTCCTGATCATTCTATTGCAATGCTTTTTGGTTTGTCTTACTATAAAAATTTCAATCCATTGAAGATTTGTATTATGAAATCACTTTCATTTTGAGCAAGCTGTAAGTTAAATCTTTGGTGGTGATGAATTTTCATCTTGTCAACTAGCTATACATTTAGACTAATTTCACTAATAAAAAACAGTGCTTTATTTGAGGTATCTTTCTTTTACAAGTAGTTACTAGGTGTCAGTAACATGGGAGCACAAGGCCCTTTTGAGTCTGGACACTGATCTGTGAGTTATGTTTTGAATTTGTCAGTACACTTTAAGCTAGTTTGGTTGTAAGGGATGTCTTCATAGAAACTAAACTCAGGAATTGATTATTATGGAATGACAGTTGAGAGGGGATATCCCTTTTAACTTACTAGAATTTTTTTGTATCTGCTCTCCAGGTTATAGCAGCTACCTATGTATAAAGGTAGGTATTAAGGAAATTGAGTTGAGAATCATAGCTGCTTGGGGAACATGAACTAAGAGCAAAGGGAATTTGAAAGCCTTTAGGGATATTTTATTCAAGTCTGAAAAAAAAGAATCCTTCAACATCTCAATACAGTCTCCATGTCTTGTGAAACACAGTTGCTTGGTATATTGCTTGATCAATGCTGACACCATCATATGGTTCAGTTTTTATTTAGAGTCGTGCAGGCCTCTGTGTTCTTCTGTTATCAGAAAGGTTACTTAAAATAATTGACTAGTACGGAGAATTTTTACTTAGTAGTTTTTCAGAATATTTAGAGTTGTACAACATCACCATTATCTAATCTAAGAACATTTTCATCACCCCAAAAGGATACTTCATACTGATTAGCAGTCCTTCTGCAGTCTTCCCTCACTCCTAGTCTCTGGCAACCACTTAACGACTTCTCTGTCTCTGAATTTGCCTATTCCAACATTTCATGTAAATGGAATCATACAGTTTGTTGTCCTTTGTGACTTCTTTTACTTAGCATGATGCTTTCAAAGTTCTTCCGTGTTATAGTGTGTACGTATTGTACTTCATTCCTTTTTATGGATGAATAATCCTCTGTTGTGTGGCTATATCACATTTGGTTTATCCATTTATCAGTTAGTGGACATTGGAGTTGTTTCCTTTTTTTGGCTTTATGAATAATGTTGCTGTGAATGTTTTGTGTATACATTTTGTATGTTTTCTTTTTTCTTCCCAGTACATTTTGAAAGAAAAGTTTTGGCAGCTCCCAAAGTCGTTTTGTAAATTACCACCGTATTCATTTTATATTAGTTTTACTTGTTCTACTTTGAGGCTCTCTTTCTCTCTGTTCTAGAAGTACCTTACTGTAGTACTCCCACAACTAAATAAATGATCTTTGATTTTTAATACAGGATCTAAAATGTCCACGGAGGCACAAAGAGTTGATGACAGTCCAAGCACTAGTGGAGGAAGTTCTGATGGAGACCAACGTGAAAGTGTTCAGCAAGAGCCAGAAAGAGAGCAAGTTCAGCCCAAGAAAAAGGAGGGAAAAATATCCAGCAAAACAGCTGCTAAATTGTCAACTAGTGCTAAAAGGTACCTTAATAATTTTAACCTTTATGGTTTTAGTGTCAGTTTATCATCTTAAGTTCTTTCTTTCTGTTGTATTTAATCATTTTTATGGGATACAGACTATGAAATTCATGGGTTTTTCTTTCTTCTTCAAGATTATTTCCTTTACATTGTTTTAATTATAGGCAATGTGAACTTTTTAGTATTTGAAGTCAGTTAAACAGCATGACAAATTCATAAAAATACATATTCATAATGTGTATATTATTTAAGTGAGCATATATAGGAAAACATATGTAAAAGTGTAGTAGGTTGGTTTACTTGACCATAAATATTTCATTCTGTTCAGCAACACAGGACAGTGACTAGGAATCTATTAAAATAGTTGTTGAATGATATGTATTTTCAACTACTCCCTGTTAGTAAAGTTAGAAATGCTGAAGTTAGCAACAAATACATCTTGGTTTCATTATATAAGGCTGTGGGTCTGTCTTGACACAGACTTTCTTTTCCCTCTAGATAGTAGATATATCTGGAAGGTAGATATTTGAATGATTCTCTATTACCACATAAATTGCTTGTGATGACTGGACTCACCAGAGAAGCTGCTTTAATATTGTTTAATTATAGAATATCTCTTGGAAAAGAATTTAGAAGTAAACTAAATTTAGTACAGTTTTTCCTGATTTTGTGGGTTAAAGTTCTTGTTTGGTTCTAATACCTTCTAAAAAAATATCAAATATGAAATATAATGAAAGCATTCTGTAAGTTTTAGGCATAGTAGAATGTTTGAATGTTGAATGATACTTTTATATTTATTGGATAGTATGGATTATAGGGGGACCAGTTTCCTGACAATCCAAAACCATTATGGTCTAGTAGACCTTGTTTCCTTCTGGCCTAGTCCATCCACAGGATTGGGAAGAACCTTCTCAGGCCTCCTGGTGGCACATGAGTTTCTAGAGAGAGATGTTGGTCAGCAACTCAGTCCAAGGGACAGGGCAGTCGTCATCTCCTTCCAAGAAGTGTGTTGCTGGTCTCTGATCTCTGTTGAAGGGGTGGTGTGAAAGTCAGGTAGCCTCATACTTTGAAACTCTATACAAGAACTTGCCAGTGTGGGGAAAAGGGTCCCGTTTATTTTTGCTATCCCACCACAAGTCCAGAGGACTTTAGCTAGCTAACCTGACCCCTCTGCTGCCTGGCCACAGTATAAAATGACCTGCTGCTGGGAAATGTGGGGTGGAATTAGTATGGATAAGAAAGGTAGGAATGGAGAAAAATATGACATTTAGATCAAAGAAAGGAGGTTGGGTGGATGGGTGGGAGATACTCAGGTACAGAGTATAGCTGCATGTAAATGAGGAAACTAATTCCATCGTCAGCTTCTGATAGTAAGGGTTTTCACAGGGCATCTTCAGCTTGTCAGAAAAGGGAGACAATGGGCTGCCAGGTCTGTAGGGAGTAGAGTTGGGATAGTGCTTCATCTGGGTTTGTGCTCAGTTCTCCCATGATGCTAGTTAGCAAAGACTCCTGTCTGCTTTGTGAGGCCCTGCCTTTTCCCCTCATTAGGAGGGTCTCCCTAAAATCACTCAAAATCATATTTGAGCGATATATCAAAAGACCAAATACTGCTTATGAGAGATCATTAACTGTACAATGTGTGAAAGTGAGGATTGCGTAATTTTTTCAAGTACATGGGTCATATTTTACTTCATTTTACTATAGTGTGTACAAAGTATAGATTATAGGGACACCTGGGTGGCTAAGTTAAGCATCCAACTTGAGCTTAGGTCATGTGAGTTCAAGCCCCACATCAGGCTCCATGTAACAGCTCAGAGTCTGGAGCCCGCTTTGGACTCTATGTCTCCCTCTCTTTCTGCCCCTCTCCTGCTCATTCTCATTCTCTCTCTCTCAAAAATAAATAAACATTAAAAAAAAACTAAAAAAAAAACCCCAAAGTATAGATTATATAGTCAAACCTAGTCTCTCCCCTTCCCCTTTAAAAAGAGGATGAGACCTAGTTTTGAGACGGTATGTATGTGTAAAGAATCCAAGACAGTGCCTGATTGGCACATAATGTAAATTGGTATTATTGCAGTGGTTAGAGAAGGAAGTATTGTCTGAGTTATAAGAAAAAGCTTAATTTTTCACTTGTTCTTCCCTCCAATTTAGTTGATAGTGAAGTTATTTTATTTTTTTCCATCTTTGCTTAAGTTCCTAAGGACTGAGGAAAAAAATTGAGAATTGTGAAGGCAGACTCCCACATCTTTTAAATTCATCTTTATATCTATAGTGCCTACCATAGTATGGTTACTTACAGGTTGCCTTAGAACCTTGATTTGATTGTAGGGATTGGCTCTCCCATGGATAATTAAGATCCCAGTACTAACGTGTGCAGAAGATTCAAAGTTAGAGTTAGTTTCAGAAATAAAATTCTAATTTATTGTTAATTGGTTTTTATTGAGATGAGAAGTCTTTTTCCATATAGTGTCATTTTATAAGAGATGGTTTATTGGAAGCAGTACAGAGCTTGGACTCTAGAACTGGGATCTAGGTTTGGTTGTAGGTTCTGGCATTTAGTAACCCTGTGATCTGAGATAATTTAACGTTTCCAGTCCTCAGTTTCGTTTTCTGTAAAATGGAGATAATAATGGTACCATCTTCACAAGGCTGTTGTGAGGACTAAATGTGATAAAGCATTTATTTGGCATTTAGTAAGGTCTCATACAATGATACTGTCGTTTATAGACTTTGTGCCACTTAAAGTCTTGTAGGTGTTTTTTAAGTTCATTTGCGGGCTCTGTGCTGATGGCTCAGAGCCTGGAGCCTGCTTCAGATTCTGTGTCTCCCTCTCTCTCTGCCCTTCCCCTGCTCACGCTCTGTCTCTGTGTCTCTCAAAAATAAACAAACATTAAGTTCCTTTGATAAACTTTAGGAAAATGAGATCTTTGTTAACCTTTGAGGACGTAGTGCTGTTGTTAAACTAGAAATACTCAGATGCTGTGATTATGTGCATTTTATGTAACTCAAGAAAAGTACTTTGTACATAAGTGCTGAATTGCATGGAATGTGCTATATTTGAAAAACTAATAATTTTGTGTACAAACATGTTTTCTTAAAAAAATCTCAGTTTTTAAGGTGTTATGGAAGACATAGGATATAAGAAACATTTAAGTGGTTACTTTAATCAATGGCATAAATTAATTTCATCTATTTTGAGGTAAGAGGAAGATTATAATTACATCTTTGATCAGTTTTTGCTCTTTGGCAAGAATTTGTTCCTTAAAACATTGGCGTACTCTTATCATGTCTATTCTCTTGTTAATGTTCTATGTCACTTGTTATATTTGCAAGCATGTAGTTGGACTATGTCTGGCAGTGACACATTTTGATGATTTTATTTGATTGACTAGTCAGTTCAATAAAACAATTAATTTGAGCTCGTCGTTGAATACTATACTGCTTTCAAGTGTCGACACATCCGTAACTGTGAATTTTAAATCACAGTTATTCCAAATTAACTTTGTTTGGAGTAGACATTGTAATTTTACTGCACATACTGCTATTTGGTTTTAGACTCTAAATTTTTGTTAGCTTGAAGGGTGGATTCCAGTGTGTTCCAGTGTAAACTTTTGTTATAGCTGTCTGCATTAGAATGAATTAGTACTCTTTATAGATAATCTTTTGTAATTACTTAATCTTCTTGATTCTAAATGTATATATAAAAACTTTTTAATGTTTCTGAAATCAGGATGCATTATGCAAAAGTATTTATTGAAGCTATCTTAAATCTTATATCTTAAGCTATATAGTTTATATCACCATTCTGAATTAAACTTTAGACTTGACTCTGTTTTCTAGGTTAATTCAGAGATTACTTTGGAATTTAAAAACTTGTAGTAATTAATTGAGTGATGTTTTTCTTGAAAATAATTTCATTTATGAAGGTTTGACCAGTTGATTCAGTTGATTAGAATAGGAGTTCTCAGGTGACCAAGGAATACAGTCCGTAGAAGAAAAAGGCATTTTGGTAGGACACCTTTTTTTTTGTTTATTTTAAATAACTGTTAAAAAAATACCTTTGTGAATCTTCATGTCCAAATATTAATGCTTTACTTAGACCTGAGTTACTGAATTGTCTTGTTTTTAATGTTTTAAAAAAATTTTTTAATGTATATTTTATTTGAGAGAGACACACACACACAGAGCATGAGCGGAGGAGGGGCAGAGAGAGAGAGAGGGAGGAAGACACAGAAATCTGAAACAGGCTCCAGACTCTGAGGTGTGAGCACATAGCCCGATGCTGGGCTTGAACTGACCAGCTGTGAGATCATGACCTGAGCCAAAGTAGGCACTTAACTAACAGGTGCCCCCTTTTTAATGTATGTTTATTTGTTTTTGAGAGCAAGAGAACACAAGCTGGAGAGGGGCAGAGAGAGAGGGAGACAGAATTCAAAGGAGTCTCCATGCTCTGAACTGTCAGTACATGGGGCTTAAACCCATGTGAGATCATGACCTGAGCTGCAGTTGGGACGCTTAACTGACTGAACCACCCAGGCGCCCCCCTGAATTTTCTTTAACCTGCATTATGTGTCTTAAGTATGTCAATGCATGTGCACTACTTCATTTTTTCTGAGCCATTAATCCAATATGTTGGTGTTAAAATGGTTGTTTCATATCTTCTCCATTTTGTATGATTTCGGTACCATATTCTTCAGTTAAGTCTAAATGAATCATGATTGTGATTTCTCTTCCCTTTCCCCCACTCCATTCTTTTTAGCAAATGACAGTCACATGTAGTACTCTTAACCATTCCTGGAACAGTTAAGGTGTTAGGTGAAGTCTTACAAACTGAGATTTAGTTTGTATTTTGCTTCTGACTTGTCTTAGTAATATATGCAGTTACTGACTTAACTATCATAATAACGAAAGAAGCAGCACTGCTAGATGGAAATTGAGAATTTAGGCAATTGTCGAGTTGATTTATATCTGAAGAAATAATTTTGTCTTAAAAGTTTTGATAAGAGAGAGGTCATTTGCTTGTTTGACTTCACAAGATAAATTGCCTTTCACCTTACCAGTGTACAATAACCTGCCTTAGTTTTCCTATCTTTTAAATGGGAAATAATAAAACAGTAATGCTTAGAGAATTTTGTGAGATTTAATTATATAATTCACTTTTAATAGACTAAGATAATCATATGAAAGGTACACTGTAGGTGTGAATTATTGATACTTTTTCATTTTTCCTTACCCTAAGGGACAGTGCCTCAAATAGCTACCTTTCTTATCCCACATGTCAAGACTGAGAAACTTAATACATACTATGATCACAGCTTTTGAGATAGAATTGAATTGCTGTCATTGAAAGCAGCAGGACATCTTGCAACTGTTTAAATAGCAATTCTTAGTAGAATATTTTCTGTCAAGAAAAGCAATGACTATATTGTCAAGAGAAATATATTCATTCTCAGGTGTGGGACAAAATATATTTTAATATAGTCACTCACTGCTTAGAATATTTTAATATATTCACTCACTGCTTAGAGTCAGCAAGTTTATCAATAAATTGCTTTTTGTATTGAATAATTAGATCTGGAATTATAGACATCCAGAGGGGTTCATGTTCCATTATTTGACAGAAAATTATGATTTATCAGCTTTTTAAAAATGTATTTGGAGAGAGAACACACGTAAGTGGGGGGAGCGGCTGACAGAGAGCAGAGAATCCCAAGCAGGCTCTGCCTTATCATTGCAGAGACCAGTATAGGGCTCAGTCTCACAAACTGTGAGATCACGACTTGAATGGAAATCAAGAGTCGGATGCTTAACCTACTGATCCAACCAGGGGCCCCCGATTTATCAGTTTTTTAAAATCGAAAGGGTCAGTGTAAGCATAAAGCAAGATGAGTTATTTGAAAATCCCAAAGAAATTCTTTTATGTTAAGAAGTTTACTTTGACAGTTTAAGCTTGCTCTTTTGAATGCCTATTCTTTTGGTCCTCTTGGTTTAAAAACAATTTATGTAAGTTATTCATGTTTTTACTAACTAAATAGTACAGAGACCTATTTAATGGAAAGCAACACTTTTCTGTCCAAATACCTTCCCTATCCCAGTTCTCTTGAAGCAAACTCTTCTAGCCATCTCTAATTTTAGTCCTGTTGATTTTTCTGCATAAATCTAAATTATATACAGTATTTTCACCTATTTGTTGAATATTGTTTTTAAGTTTATTTATTTTGAGTGTGAGAGAGAGAGAGCTGGGGAGGGGCAGAGAGAGAGAGAGAGAGAGAGAGAGAGAATCCCAAGCAGGCCCCACACTCTCAGTGCAGAACCTGATGCAGAGCTTGAATTCACAAACTGTGAGATCATGACATGAGCCGAAATCAAGAGTCTGATGCTTAACCGACTGAGCCACCCAGGCGCCCTGATCTATGATATTCTTACGTAGGTGTTTTTCTTTTGGAATTTCTGGTTGTCTCCCCTCCTCTTTTTAATGTGTCTCTATTATATTCTTTTATAAAAATGCATATTTATTTTGAGAGGGAGGAAGAGAGAGGGCATGCATGCAGGAGCAAGGGAGAGGCAGGGAGAGAGGGAGAGAGAGAGAGAGAGAAATAGAGAGAATCCCAAGCAGGCTTCTGGCTATCAGTGCAGGGCACACAGGGCTCAATCCCATGACCATAAGATCATGATTTGAGGCGAAATCAAGAGTTGGATGCTTAACCAACTGAGCCACCCAGGGACCCCAGTCTTTATAACATTTTTACACACTCTGCAGTCCCCTCTTTGCCATCTCAACCTGGCTTAATTTACACCTGTCTGCTTTGTCTTCCAGAAATATACTGAAATTTTTCATCTCCTTCTCTTTGTTGTTTATTCCTTTTTGCACTTTCTGTATTCTCTATTCCCTGCCCCTCCCTGCCTGCCCCGTGGAGTCCTGAAGGAGTAGGAGGTGGATGTGTGAGTGCTTAGTTTACTGTCTGTAACCCAGATTTAATAGTTGTCAAGTGCCTGTTTTATACATTTGTGTGGGATTCATAAAGGGTGTTTTATATCAGATCTTTGAGATTTCTCATTTAATTATAGATTGTATGTACTTTCTATGCATTTGAACACATCATAGAATCCATATTAGAAGGAATCGTATGTTGATCATGAAGTTAACCTCTTCATTTTTAGGATGGAAAATGAAACTCTTCATTTTATAGGATATAAAACTGAGTCTCAGAGAGAGAGGAAGAGAGAGATGCAGGTGTGAGCAGTCTTTACTAAAGAACTCTCAATTAATGGCATAGCAGAATTAAAATGAAAGTGTTTTTGGCTTTGAACTTACTAGTCTTGCTCAACTTCAGAATGCCTCCCCAACCTTGAATCATATGGCTTAGAAAAGTGAAAATTATGTTAGTAGCATGCAATTCCTTTAGAACATTGTTGCCAGTCATCTCAGAGGAGTCACATCTATTTCTGTATTTTCATTTGCCATCTTGCAAAAGACATGGAATGAAATTGAGAGTAAATATTTTTGTTCAGATTCTTATTTTTTAAGGTACTTTAGTAACTATCATCCATTTACTATCACAATAATTACCAGATAGCAGGCATCCAGTTAGCAAATCTCATGTTATAAACCAAAGCTAAGGAAAAGAAGTGGTTTTGAGAATTTTTTTTTGTATTTGGTTTAACAAAGCCTCTCTTTAATAATGATATTTAAGAGATGAATGATAGTTAAGAGATTGCTAAGTATAGTCTTTTAAAATGGTGTAGCAGTGTTAGCCTTTATATATGTATATAAGGGGTTAGGTGCAGTTAAAAATCAAAGTTGAAAAATAACACACGAGAAAAGCAGGTTTAAAAAAAATTCTTTTTGCATGAATCTCATGCAGTGACATTAAGATGGTTATCATATATTATTAGGATAGTCCATGCAGAAGGAATAGTGTCAAATAGGAAAGTGTCTACCTGCACCAACGTAGAGGCTTCAGGGAGGAATAGCATTTATATTTTAAAAAAATTTTTAAACGTTTATTCATTTTTTTAGAGACAGAGACAGAGCATGAGCTGGGGAGGGGCAAAGGGAGGAAGACACAGAATCTGAAGTGGGCTCCAGGCTCTGAGCTGCAAGCACAAAGCCTGACATGGGGCCCAGACCCACAAAGCGCAAGATCATGACCTGAGCTGAAATTGGACTGACTGAGCCACCCAGGCACCCCCATTTATATTTTGATAGCAGTTTCACATGTTGGAATGAGATCCTAATAATTCCTTCTTTATCAGTGGGTTAGATCATTCAAAAGCCTTGCATTCAACTTAATCATCTTTCCATCTTATGTGGGGAGGTGCTAGTACAAATCAGAAGTTGGAATAATCAATAAATAATGTGGCAAAGGTTTTCAATTTAAACTAGAAATTTTGGTTAGTGTTATCAGTGGTTCAGTGACATTTTAATTTAAGTCTCAGTGTTGTTTCTATAGGCTGCAGTACAGTATGGCTGTACTGATAATGGCCAGTCTTTTTACCTTTAAGTTACTACTTGATTGTTATTGTATATGATGATTTATATAGTATTTGTATTTCAAAAAAAAATACAAATGGGAAGTGTTAGTGTAAAAGTATAACATTTTAATAAGCTGTTAAGAGAGTGAAGACATTTTAACATAACTTTGTCTTTTTCTTAAAGAATTCAGAAGGAACTCGCAGAGATTACGTTGGACCCTCCTCCCAACTGTAGGTAAGTACTTATGGATTTTTATTTGTATCTTTTGCACAAGGTATAATTGAATTGTTCGTCTGACATGCATCTGTTATTGTAGTCTGATTAATCAGTATAATATTATTGTAGTTTGGACTTAAATGACTGTGGAAGACGGTTGTTGTTTCCGTGCAGAAGCATGCTTATCAAGTCTATTTTTAGAGGAATGGTGGAGTTGCCAAACATAGAGCAATGAAGTGACAAGTAGATAATGAAATTATAGAGTAACAAATACAATTATCTCTTAGTTGAAGAGGTGTTGGGGCCTTAAATGATTTCTTTAATGATAGAATAATAGTGTGGCTAAAATATTTGCTATTTGATAATTCACTTGTTATCTTGTTGGAAATCGATTTTTAGAAGTGCTGGAACATTAAGCAGTGTTTCTTCATGGTTTACGTTATTTCTTATAGTCATTGGCCATAGAATGGCTGTGGAAGTAAGAATGGGTGATTCGAGGCAGCAATGTTAAATTTAAAACATTCTCTGCTTTATGACCACATTTTTCAAATTTCTGGTCAGTTTACTTATAAGAAATAAAAGTGCTTGCCTGGAAATAATTAACATACAGGTACATAGAGGAAGAGGAGAAAAATATACTTTATACTGTATCTCGGGTCTAGTGGAATAGTCGGACGATGGCTGTTTGACTATTTTAAACATTTCTTTCTGTTTTGATGTGAGGTTGGTGTTGGAACTAGGCCAACGTGGAGTTTTCATAGTTTGTTGGTAGTCTTGTGGATTGAAGGTGACAGGGCAGATCACAGGAAAGTGTTGCCAGTATTGAACGCAGGTAGAATTTATTGTTTGGTGTGATTTCTGATTTCACCGATGTTATTTTTTTGTGGAAGCAAAGATAGCAACTCGATATATTAATGAAAGTGAAAACCTTGCAGATGGCTATTTGATAGTTGGCTAGTTGACAACCGTTTTGTGTAGAAACAGTTCTAATAAGGCTTTTTATATTTGTGGTGAATCTAATGTGGTTCTTTACATGAGAGTCATATTAGTGTATGTACTTACAGTAATACTCAAAGAATGTTTTATTCGAATAGAACAAATATTTCTGTTAGGTAAAACCGTTTACCACTAAGACCTTTTGTCACACTTAAGACTGTGTTACATCAAAGACTTTCAGAAGGCTGATGATTGTTTAGGCTTTGGTGGCTAGTTCATGGAAATGGGTTGATTTGTGGAAAATTCCAGTTTGAATGAAACCTAAAATCTCTTGTTTCTTATGACAGTATTCTTTTTAATGGTTTGAATCTTTAAAAAAATTTTTTTAATGTTTATTTATTTTTGAGAGAGAAAGAGACAGAGTATGAGTGGGGGAGGGGCAAAGAGAGAGGGAGACATAGAATCCGAGCTGTCAGCACAGAGCCTGATGTGGAGCTCAAACCCATGAATCATGAGATCATGACCTGAGCCGAAGTTGGGTGCTTAACTGATTGAGCCACCCAGGTGCCCCAGTTTGAATCTTTTTAAAAAAATAAATTGTTTTGCCACGTGTATGACTTTTGTAACCTTCTTACAACTAAATTGGTAAATATGCGAACTTAATTTATATACTTATTTGCTTAAATTTTGACAATTGGCAAAATAAACACTTTGTTTAAATGAGCTTGTTTAAGGCTCATTTTTAATAAATGAAATCTACATATAATGTCATGTGATGGCTAGACTGTTACTTTGTTATAAGATATATTATTTTCAAATACATTTGTCTAATTTAGTTTTGGTTCATTACAGATAATAATTTAGATTTGATTAAACCAATATGTTGTAAATATAGCATGAAAATATGCATGAAGTGTGAGAAAAGGAATTACATAATGGCGATTATTTAAATACACTAAAGTAATTACATCGGAGTTCTATTTAAAGTAAAAAAGGAAAGTTTATAATGTCATCTGAAATTTGGAGATTAACTTTTTCACTGAACCATAGTTAATGATATCATTACTAGTTATGTAAACTCTTTATAAATAAAGCATTTTAAAATGTGGGTGTCACACACAATAAGCCCTTCAGACAGTTTTAGCAAAGATACCTACTTTGTTGTGTTTTTTTTCCAGTTTTATTGAGATATATTTGACATATAACATTGTAGAAAGATACTTAGTTTGGTTAAGTTGCTTGCTTATGGGAATTTGCAGGGAAATTGATGGTATGAAGATTGGATAGCTGTCAGATTTCTTTAGAAGTCAGGTCTGTGATTCTGTAGCTTTGGCCCCTTTTCTTGATCCCAGAATAGTTGATTGGACTGGATCAGGCAAAGATGAAGATACTATTTACTTTTATATGTGTGGTGCTCCCCTTTGGCAGGCAAAGGATCCTCTTGCCGTGGCCGACTGGGAAGTGGTGATTAGTTCTACTTGCCTTCTGTACTTGTGCTATTTAACTTAGATGTCAGTGTGATTGTTAAGTGGATTACTATGGCCTTTCGATTGTTTGGTGTCAAATATTTGATTGTGGTTTGTAGTAAATCTGCCCATCTATATTCAGTGAGAATGTGGTTACTATCTTAAGAAAGAGAAGTTAGACCATAATTTTAGTTTTGCTTATTTTGGGCACAAAGTTAACAGTGCTTTTGTGGTTGATTTTTAAAAGTTCTGTGCTGCCTCCATTTGTGCCCTAATGACGATAATGAATTAATTTATAGAAATGTTTTAAATTAAAGCTATATGCCTACTAGAAGGAGTCAAAGTCACATTCCCCTAGTACTCTCTTTGTATATTACCTTTACCAGCACACAGGCCTCTTAAAATCCTGCCTTTTGTTTGGTTGCTTGGGTAATTGTTAGCTCACCATCGCAGATTATGTATGAGGGAACATCTGTGAGTGTGCCTGTTGAGGCAGTCAGAGTGGACAAGGTGTTTTACCTACTGTTAGCGCTCTCAGTCGGGGTGGCTGACTGTGTGTCACATTTCACTTCGAGTGTGGTTTACCCTTCTTTTCTGGAGCCTTACTAAACTGGTACAGCCCAGTTATATGTATTTGTCAAGTTAGAGATGGCACCTCTGAATTTTGGTGCATCTCTTATGGGATATCCGTTGAAGCATTACTTGAATTATTCTGAGGGAACGAGCATGTGTTTAAGTATTCTATGAGTCTGTCATTTAGACATGTTGGGAGTATAAAGTCTCTCTGAATTCTGTCATACAGTGTAGATAGATATATTTATGTAAGGCATTTTTAGAGAAGCTACTGTGGTATTGTTTAATTTTTCTTTTCAGGCTTTGAATGAGTCTGAATATTTTAAAAGTAGCCGTAAAATACTTTGATAATAAGTTGAATTATTTCTTTTTATAAGAAATTTCAATTCAATTTTACATTTCAATTTTCTTTTCACCTTTTTCTGTTGTCTTTAAGGTAAAAATGCAATAGTACAGTTTTTCTTAAAGCTGGATTCAATTAATTACATTTGGGTTTTTTTTCTATTACAGCATAAGAGTTAATGTTTAAAAACAAAACTTTATGATACAACTCAGAAAAAAAGGTTCTGTTCATAAAATCTTAGGGTCTGTAGGGTTATAGGCATAGAAAATTATACATGGTTTGGGTGGAATTTGGTTATATATTTAGAATATTTCCTATAAGTAGTACAATATATTTTGTTTGGCTTCAGTTCTTATGATGGATAACATAATTGACCCATGACATTTGCAAGGGTTCTATCCCAGTACCTCTGCAGATCCATAAATGTTTTGATATTGCCATCTGAATTGGAGGTATTGGACTAGAAATGCTCACTACCTCAGTGCCTTGCACAACAGCTTAGCTAGATGGAACCACTAAAATTCATGCAGTATCCTGACAGAGCTCTGATAGGTAGAATTGCTGCCCTTTGTAAATGACTGTATGTTGTGAGTATCCTGATTCTTCACAGTTGTCAAAAGCACAGATCTTGAATCTATAATGTGCTCATATGTTCATTTGTATTTCCTTGATGCTAGTGGGAAACTGGGAGCTGGCTAGAAAAGTCTCCAAATTAAAATTAAAACTTTTTCATCCAAAGGGTAACTTGTTTTTCTGTATTGTAGAGAAACTAAATTAAAATTCCGTCATGATCGGATACTGCCCAAGTTTGCATTAGCTTTATGAGAATGGAAATGGCAGAGATCCTTAACTACTTTTTGAAAGTAGAGACTACGGTAAAATGATTCATTTGAACTTTGATTTTTGATTTAGTAATTGAGCGAGTAAAGAGACGAAATAACTAAAAAAGAGGATGTAGTTCAGTTATACTAGGAATTTTCACATTTTATTGCTATGTTTCAATGATCTATTCATTAGACACAGGCTCTGCTTTACTTTTAAAGAAACTATTGGCTTTATCGAGATGTCACTTAAAGTGTAAAGTTCAGTGGCTTTCACTATATTCACAGAGTTGTGTAACCATCGCAATCAACTTTGTAACATTTTGATGACCCCCAGACACCAAACCTTTTAACAGTCACTCCTTGCCCTTTTATTCCCAGCTCTCCAACCTCGAGCCCAAGGTGTCAGTCTGTTCTGTCACTTATAGATTTTCCGGTTTTGGACATTTTGTATTAGTGGAATCAGACAAAATGTGGTCTTTTATGACTGGCTTCTTTCATGAAGCATAATGCTTTCAAGGCTCATGCGTGTTGTAGTAGTGTTCCGTTGTGTGGGTATACTACTTTTTATTTATCCACTCAGCAGTTGATGTGCGTTGGGGTTGTTTCCACGTTTTGGCTCTTACGGATAATGCTGCTGTAAACATTCGTGTACAGGATTTTGTGTGGACTTTTGTTTTGACTTTTTTGTGTTTATACCTTCCTAAGTAGAATTGTGGAGTCATAGAGTAACTATATTTAACCTTCTGGGGAATTGGTAGACTGTTACTACAAATGCTGCATCATTTACCTTCCTACCAGCAATGTTTGAGAATTCCAGTTTCTCCACAACCTTGGCAGTTGTTCTTGTCTATCTTCTTGATGATAACCGTCTTAGTAGGTATGAGTGGTATGTCATTGTGGTTTTGATTTGCATTATCCTGATGAATATAGTGATGATGACGATGACGGTGAGGATTATCTTTTCATATGCTTATTGGCTATTTTTGTATATTCTTTGGACAAGTGTCTATTCAAATCCTTTGCCCATTTTTAAATTGAGTTGCATATCTTCTTATTATTGAGTTGTAAGTGTTCTTTTATTTATTTTGGGTACAAAGGATGTATAAGATATATGATGTGCAAATATTTTCTCCTGTGGATAGTTTTTTTTTACTTTCTTGATAGTGATCTTCGAGGCACAAAAGTTTTAAATTTTGATGTAGTCTGGTTTATCCACTTTTTCTTTCATTGTATGTTTGGTGTCACTTCTAAGAAACCATTGCCTAATCCAGTACTATAAAAGTGTACATTTCTGTTTTTTAGTTTTAGATTTTATATTTGGATCCATTTTGTATATGGTGTGAGGTAAAGGTCCACATTTATTTTGTGTGTGTGTGGATACCCAATTATGTCAGCACCATATTGAATTGTTTTGACATTCTTGTTGAAAAATCAATGAATCATAAATGTAAAGGTTTATTTCTGAACTCTAATGTTTCCATTGATCTATATGTCTGTCCTTATGCCAGTGACACACAGTCTTTCTTTTCTTTTTATTGATACAGAATCTTGATTACTGTAGCTTTGTAGTAAGTTTTGAGTCAGAAACTGTGGATTCTCTAATTGATTTACTTTTCATTGTCTTTATTCATTAGGTTAAAGTGTTCCCACTATAGGAGAGGCCATGACTGGATATAAATCCAACCACTCACTGTCTCATGAGAGCCATTTAATAAGGGAAAATGTATTTTCCAGATCATAGTAACTGAGACAGTAGGTATACATGTGGATTAGCATTTTTTGAAACTATATCACAGAATAGGAAAGCATTGAAATAGAAATTGCGAAGTTTTTATGTAGGAGTGAACTCTGGGAAGAGCCATCAGTACAAAAATCTAATTATTGTCACTAATTGTTTTCCTTTTCTAGTTATTGTGGTAATAATTACGTGACACTTTTAGCTTTTCAAGGATTTTCATATATGGTTGTCATTTAATCTTCTCAATTACTCTGTGAGACTCCTGGGATTGAGTAACTTGCTCAGAGTTACTAGTTGATTTAGATTTAAACCTAAGTTTTCTACTCTTTCATCTTTTATTATTTTACATGTGTGACTAGATAGAAAAATACATTTAAAATGACATTTGTAGCTAGCCATTTGTGGTTCAGTAAAGAAAAAAAATCAACATGTAGGGCATTCCAGAATATCATTCAGAAATTATATTTCTGAATTCCATAAGACAATTTTTTGCCAGAACATTTTGAAAAGTAATTTTTTAAGTATAGTGATTTTCCACCACACTCCCTTGTGTGTGTTTTTGTGGGTATATATGTAATAGTGTTGTTATTACTGGCACTTGTTCAAGTAAAGAATTTCTTTACATTTTGACAGTTCTCGACTCAGTGTTTGCAGATGTCTACACTCTTAATGCCAAATTGGTTTTTCCTGGCTACTCAGCCTAATACTAGGTCACTTGCCCTTACAATTCATTTTAGTATTTATTGAGGGCTTAATGTTAGATCCCTTAGGGCAAGTGTAGGCTACAGTAAGATATCCAGGTATAGTTCCTAATCCTAAAATCTGGTTATAACTAATTAAGAGATGAGACATACAGATGCTTGGAGAACCAAGACTAGGAGAATGATAATACTTTTGGCAGAAACTGCCAATATCTGTGGCTTCCATAAATCTTAAAATTGATAATGCTTTCCTCTTTGCCCAGAAACTAATACCTTATTTACTGCTTGATATTAGTAGTTAACTGTATTTCGTGTAGAAACCTCAGTCAGATATTTTATTTTCTTATTCTTTTCCTCCAACTATTTCTGAAGCTCCGTATCTTCATTTTGTACTTTTATACTACGTAAATTTTTTAAGCCACATCAGAGCCTCTTTGGAGTGAGACTGATTATTAATAAATAAACACTACGAATACGAAAGGTAATGTAAATGTGTATTGGTTAGCAGAAAGCTGGAATGCCTTTTTGAAGAGTCATTAACATGATAAAATTTAAATACATTGAGGGCCTGTGTTATATAGGATACTGAATTATTTTTATCCCTCCCTTCTTTCTTTAGTACAGCTAATTGAGGAATATTTTTTATTCACTCCCTATGGGTTCTTGACTCCATTGCTACAGTGTTGAGTGGCTTTGCATAAACTTTACGAAGACAAAAGTCTTTAATCTTTGAGATGCATTAAATGGATAGAACAGCTAAAGAATTGTTTGGAATAGTACCTGTGGTTGGATAGCTGTAGAGTTGGAGTATGTGTACAACGTGACAGAATAAGAAAGCACGGCCTTAACTTATGTTCTGTTGGCATTAAAAGTTTCAAGCTTGTTTATGTTTTCATTTCTGTGCCGCCCGATTTTAAAAGTGTGCTGCTTCCTTACTGCCAAAAGTATATATATATGGTTTTCTTTTTGCCTTTATCTTGAGGCTGACTTTTTACCTGGGGCACAGCCAACATAGCCTTAAGGGGCTGTTACACAGTTAGGGAACTTCAGGTGTAATAATTTGCTGTCCTGTACCTTTGCTTCAGAACCGTGCTTGGGGAAGATATAACCATCTCCATAAAATCATAAAATCAAGAATTTTTTTTACTTTCTTATTTCAAAATGTTAATTTTTAACATATATGCCTTTAAATATAGATTTAAAAATGTTCATTTCATAATAAAGAAAAATGTTGAGTGAAAAAGTGAACTTAGTGCCCAGTACTTGCAGTCTTGGATTTTTTTTTTTTTAATTCTTTGCAGTTTTAAGAGCAGTACAAGAGTGCGTCTGAAAAAATGTGTTAATGCTCACACTGGGATTATATTTTATAATAGTAACAGAACACTTTATCACTTATTTTGCCCAGTTTTAAGCTGGTTATTATTTCAGATTTATTACCTAAACACTTTAGATAGAAAGTGTCATTTTACTTTCTAACATGTGATATTTAATTCAAATTGCTGTTTTATCTTTTAAGATGTCTTGAAAACTGTATTCTTTCTTTTGAAATGTTTATTTATTTACTTTGAAAGCAAGAAAGAGAGTGCACACAAGCAGGGGTGTGGAGAGAGAGAGAGAGAGAGAGAGAGAGAGAGAAAGAATCCCAAGCAGACTCCGTGTGGGGCTTGAACTCACGAACTGAGCGATCATGACCTAAGCCAAAATCAAGAGTCAAATGCTTAACCAACTAAGCCACCCTGGCACCCCTGAAAACTGTATTCTTTAGCACACCCAAACCATTTTTTTACAGTAATTAATACATTCGACTTAAATATCTTTTATCAACTAAGTGTTATTACAAATAATAAGTAAAACTGTTTTGTTGGTATATTTTATTTTGAGAACAATGGAAATTTTCATTTTTAAATTTATGTTGTCAAAGTGTGATTTTTTTCACTGTTTTTTGTAAATATTTAGAACTTTTTATTAGAATGTCTGCATACTTTAGAGACTTACTGGGATGCCTTTAAAAGTATATCTAAATCCACATTTGTGTAGAAGCAGCACATTGTGCCAAAATGTATAATAGAAATAGGCAAAGCTATAAGCTCAAATTCATTTTCTGTTCCAAAACATGGAGTGTAGAGACTCCTCTTCTGACCTATATGGAAGATAAAGCCTAATAATAATGTGAAATGACCAAAAGGAGAGGCCGAGCCCTCATACCAGGGCTAAGGTTTCTGCCTTGCCGCCTACTGTTCCTTCCACCTAGATATAGCACTCGTCCCTTCTCCTACACTCCACTGTTATTTGTTCTCCTGATGCTTTATGTTACAACTATTTTACCTATTTTACCCAGAGAATGCTCTCTTTAATCTGTGTTTCAAATCCTAGCATTTAGTTGATGTTCAGTGTGCCTATACATAAATAAATACAATTAATTTTACTAGGGAACTGACAACTCTTGAATGCTTCCCAGTGTTTGAGGCCATGTGGGGAGTGTTTACCAGCATTCTCTCTTTTCGTCTTTATGACTAACCTTGAGGTAGATGCTAGTTTTAGACAGTATTTTATAGATGGGAAGATAAGCTTAGAGAGATTAAGTAACTTGTTCAAGGTCACATATCAAGTAAGTAGCAGAACTAGGATTTCACCTTTGGTGTTTCCGACTTTAGAGGCCAAGTGTTTTGAGACTTTGCTATGCAGATCTTCTCATTTGCAAAGTAGATACAAATGGATCTGTCTAGAACTGCACTGTCCCAATAGAACTTTTTGCTATCATGAAGGTGTTCTATAGCCATATATGGCTATTTAGTAGTACTTGAAAGGTGGCTAATCTCAGTAAATGAACTCCTAATTTTACTTAATTTAAATTTAGATAGCCATGTGTGATTAGTACCTACTGTATTACACAGCACAGATCTAGAAAAACAAGAACTTTTGGGGGCACCTAGGTGGCTTGGTTGGTTAAGCGTCAGACACTTGATTTTTGGCTCAGGTCGTGATCTCATGGTTTGTGAGATAGAGCCCTGCATCTGGCTCTGCACTGATAGCGTGGAGCCTGCTTGGGATTGCCTCTCTGCCTCTCTCTCTACCTCTCTCTCTGCCTCTCTCTGCCTCTCTCTCTGCCTCTCTCTCTGCCTCTCCCCTGCTCACATGTGCTCTGTCTTGCTCTCTCAAAATAAATAAGTAGACATTTTAAAAACTGAAAAAAAAAAAGATACCCAAGAACTTTGCAAGCTTAAATTTATGCTTAATTTCAATTTTAGGTAAATTTAGACCTTTTTTAAAAATCATGCTTGTAGTTATGTAATTATACCACCTAAGTATTTGTCTCCCTTCTCTCTTCCCACCAGCCACCATTATATTCTAAATGTCAGGGAATTTTAAATACTGTTTTCTTTAGATCATCACACATAGTACTCTTAAGTAAAAGACCCTTATGAATATGACACAGTATTGAGTAAATATTTATTTTTAACCTTTTAACAGAACGAAAGCAATATTGCAAATCCTTGTTTTTAGATAGACTCATGGCCTATTGAAATTGGGAAGTGTATGCTCTGGCACTCTCAAACCTGTCTGTAGCGTAGGGCAAAATTCTGTGGCCTCATGCCTTAGAGTAGAATGATTTGAAACCTGCATGCAAAAAGTGGTGAACTGAAAAAAGGTGACAGATTCCGCTGCACATGCTGGAGGATAATCATTACCTGAAGCTAGGGCAAAGTTTCTGAAGAGTGGAAAAACATATTGTTTCCAGCAATTGACATTTTGGTATAAGGCCCAAGTAAGTTAGCAGTCAAGTGAAGCCCTGCATGTGCAGTCTTTGGTTTTCGGGTGGCTAGGTAGCGAGTAAGGGTTTCTGCAGGAGGGGGAGTGGTACTAACCTGAGCCTGCCAGGGCAGGGTAAAGATGGTCTAGAATCTGGAAAAGTAGAACTACCAGGGCTTGGACCTTGAGTAGGGTAGGGAAGGATGGAATAGGAAGAGTCTCCGTTCTTTCTGAGTTAACATATTCTCCAGTGAGAAAGAAGATTTGTCTTCTTAGCCAAGCACTTGTGCATCACTTCAGTAAATATCTAGCAACAGCCTGGTTTATAAATGATATTAAACAGTGTTATGATTGTTTGGTCAGTAATTAGGATTTGAGGTTAAGGAAAGGGACAGACAAGTTTTAAGAGGAGCCAAAGTAATTATCTTTACTGTCCTATTGCATTGTTGTCAGATCCTTTAGCAATTAAAAAAAATTTTTTTTATAGTTAATGTTTATTTATTTTTGAGACAGAGAGAGACAGACCATGAGTGGGGGAGGGGCAGAGAGAGAGGGAGACACAGAATCGGAAGCAGGCTCCAGGCTCTGAGCCGTCAGCACAGAGCTCGACGTGGGGCTCGAACTCACAGACTGTGAGATCATGACCTGAGCCGAAGTCGGACGCTCAACCGACTGAGCCACCCAGGCGCCCCCAAAATTTTTTTAATTAATTAATTTACATTGAGAGAAAGAGGGTGAGATAGAGAACCAAGCAGGCTCCACACTGTCAGCACAGGGCCTGATGCAGGCTCAAGCTCACGAACTGCGAGACCATGATCTAAGCCAAAATCAACAGTCCGCCGCTTAACTGACTGAGCTACTACCCAGGCACCCCTCTTTTAGAAATAGATATTTTGCTTTGGATGATTTCTTTTTTTTCTTTTTTCTTTTTGAGAGAGTGCACGTGGGAGAGGGAGAGAGAGAATCTTAAGCAGGCTCCACACTCCCAGGATGGAGTCTGATGCCAGGCTCAATTCCATGGCCCTGAGATCATGACCTGAGCCGAACTCTAGCATTGGACCCTCTACATACTGAGCCACCTACGTGCCCCTGGATCATGTCTTAATACACTGAAAATAAATGCTTGTGCACTTTGTTCTAAATTTGAGTGGGCCTAAGGCACTTCTTGCACCCTCCAAATGGCTTGAACTATTTCTAGGTGGCTTTAGTTATTGCAGTACCAAAAGAATCTCAATGTAAGATAGCTTTGCCTAAATGGTAAAGTGGACCCCGAAGTCAGCATTAGAAATAGCCTCTAATATTTATGTAGCAGACTTACTCTGTTCTTAATCTGCATTAATAGGAAATCAGTGAGTCACTAGGTAGTATGACATGAACATACATAATATTTAAAAACCATGGAATATGAATCACGAAGTTTTCTGACTATGTTACAATGGATAAAATGTTTCAAGTACTAAATTCAGGGTAACCTCAGATATGTAAATACAGGTGTTACAAAACACATAAGTATTTATCAAAATTATCATATATAGTTAGCTGAATTATGTTCAGGCCAGATTTGTTGATTTTGTAAGCAGGTAAAAGCTGTTAAATAGTTCTTCCAGTTTTTGAGCTCACCAGAGGTGTGGGTTAATGGGTTGGTTGGTGACAGAATCTTTTTATAGAGAAATGGAGTTGTACATGGTTTCTGATGTCATCATTCTCTGCACTTGAAATAACCTTTCATTCCCCTGGTGCCATCGTTTTAAGAAGTTAGGAGTTTGAGTATCTTTCTCTCTCTCTCTCTCTCTCTTTTTTTTTTTTTTTGAGTAAGTGCTACACCCAACATGGGGCTTGAACTCATGACCCTGAGATCAAGAGTCACATGCTGTATCGACAGAGCCAGCCAGGAGCCCTCTTTTTATGTGATTTAACCAGGGGATTCTTCTTGTGTGTATTTGAAGAATTGTGTATTCTACTTTTCTTGGATGGAATGTTTTTTTGGATATCTTTTAGAACCATGTGTTCTGAAGTATGCTTCAAGTAAAAAATATTCTTGTTGAAAAAAATAGTAACTTTAACTGAAGGTACCCGTTTAAAATAAAGCATATCAGAGGGGAGGAGGGTGAGGGGAATTAAGATTACAGTTACAGTGAGCACTGAGTAATGATGTATGGAATTGTTGAATCAATATATTGTACACCTGAAACTAATATAACACTGTATGTTAACTGTACTGGAATTAAAATTAAAAAATTGAAAAACTTTTTGTTTTCAGAATTTTCATGGTGTACATTTTGGTGAACATTCTTATGTGAACTCATCATGATATTAAGTATATAAAAGAAAATTATTATTTAGTTTCATCAAAATAATATTGTCGAAAATATTAAATCAGCATTGTTAAGTTAAAAATTTTTAGATTCATTATTGTGTTTGTACTTACTTTCATGTTTTTATCTATGAGTTATAAACACCAGAAATGTATTCTTGGTTTTGTGTTTGTATTAATTTGGGAAATAATATAATAAAACTAACAAGTTAGTACTGGTAACTTACAAAAAAGAAAAAAGAAGTTAGGGGTTCGAGGTGGGACATGACCTACAAATCGAGTGTAGCTTTGTAATCAGCCAGTTGGGAACTCCTGACTGAAGACTTTGGAGACGGCAAATTTTGGTTGAGCAGACTTCTATGTACAAGGTAGTCAGAGATGGATGTTCAGTTGGACACGTGTACATTCAGCTGAACGCATACATGTAGAAGTACCCAGTGGCCTTCACCTCCATGATCAGGCCCGTCAGCTGGAGATCCACCTGGGAGTTTTGACTGATCTACAAAATACAGACTATATTCGAGTAAGCATGCTTTTCTAGGTAAGAGACTAGTCAGGCTTAAGTTGTTATTTATGTGTTTATAACATTGACCTTATAAGTTAGACATAGTCAAGGACTATTGGGATTGACACCCCATAGTTTTCTGGAGGCTTGGAAAGGAAGGGGTCTGTTGACATACTGATTCCTGTGGGTTTAGGATAACCATCTCTAAGTGCTTATTATAATTAGGATAGGATAGAGAAGAAATGTACTTTTGCCACATTGTTAAGAAGTAAGAATTTGTCACAGGGATAGGAACAACCTCCATATTTGACAAAGCAGCTGGTCAGAGATTAATAGGAAAGCCTATGAACAGGCTCAAAATGGTATTGGGGCCTGGGAAACAGCAAAGTTAAATTACATTCTTGAATAGCAATGTGTAAGGGCTGTTGTGTTCAGAAAATAACTATTAGTAAGTTAAATGAATAATGAAATAAGCTGAATGGAGTGTATTTTGAGGTTAATATTCATTTAACATTAAATGTTTTCTAAGGGTCTTTTATGTGATCAGTATCGTGCTTGATACTGGGGTTGCGGTTATAAACAAGCAAAAGGGATCTCTAGCCTTTGTGAAGTTCACATTTCAGCTGTGAAGACAGACTAGGACTTATACTTAAAAAAACCACAAAACTGGGGCGCCTGGGTGGCTCAGTCGGTTAAGCGGCCATGATCTCACGGTCTGTGAGTTCGAGTCCCGCGTCAGGCTCTGTGCTGATGGCTCAGAGCCTGGGGCCTGCTTCGGATTCTGTGTCTCCCTCTCTCTCTGCCCTTCCCCTGCTCACGCTCTGTCTCTATGTCTCTCAAAAATAAATAAACATTAAAAAAAAATTAAAAAAAACAACACAAAACTGCCTTACAGAAAGGGGTTAATAGAATGACACACAGACATAGTCATTGCTCTGAAGAAAACAAACAAGGGATGAGTTTTAGAGTGGAATTCTACTTTTACATTAGGTTTGGAGGGCTCTTCTAAGGAGGTGACATCTAAACTGAGAACTAATTGAAGAAAAGGTGCTAGCTACATAAGGTGTGCACAACTCTTGGATATGTACCAAGCTGCATGTGTGGATACATGCTCTGGTGTTCAGGGAGCAGGAAGAAGTATGGTGTGGCTGGATTGAAGGAGAGTGGGGAGTGGGCGGGAATGCTGAAATCCAGTAGAGTGGCTTTTTTGAAGATCGTTCTGGTGCTAGACTGGAAGAGGAGAGTATAAGATTGGAGACTAAGTCATCTAGGTAAGAGAGGATGATATTCTGGTTTAGGGTAGTAACAGTAAGGATGAAAAGAGGGAAATTTGAGGTGTTTTTTTGAAGAAAAATTTACAGTACTTGCTGATAGATAGATGGCAGAATTGGGGGGAATGTTAGAGGAAAGGGAGAAATCATCGGGTTTCAGTCTTTAGGAAATGGTGGTGCCTTTTCTAAAATGCAGAAGATTCATGGTTGGAAGTGGTTTGGTGGACAGATTCAAGAATCTGAAGTAGGAACTGCATGATGTGTATGCAGTGTCACCAGGGCAGTGTGACCGTGAAGGCAAGCCCCAGGGCTGGTTCTTCTTAAGGACTGTGGACAGCACTGTGAAGATTTGGACTTGTTTACGGGGAATCCAGACTAGGTGTTGGCTTCTTCTAGGGCAGGCTGGCCACATGAATAGCTCTCACGGTCTCTGCCTGCTTTGTAGGGACAGATGGACAGAGTTAGCCTACCAGACAGTGCCCTCTGCCCTACACTCAGCAAGCCTCCTCCTGCTTGGTGCTGCCCTCAGTGCTGCCAAGACAATGTCCAGCTCTGCTCTCCAGGTACCATGTTGGATTCTCCCCTTGCCCCTCTGTCCCCACCCTCGAGGGCCTCAGGGCCTTTTTAGCATTTTTAGACAGTATATGGATTTGATTACTTCCTGATTGAAACAAAAGCTTCACAGAATATGAAAAAAAGAGAAAAAAAGGAAGTACTAAACTTAATCTGAACAAAAGATTTAGAGTTGGTTTTAGTTAGACAAAGCGTCTATCAAGATTGATCAAACCATAAATTAATATTTCTAATATTCTCTTGAGCTGTTTGCCTGGGTATGGAGAAAAAGTAAAGTGTAATAGATGAGTTGCTGATTTATAGGAGAGATAATTTTAGTCTGGAAATTTAAAGTAATTTTTTAATCTTTAATGTAACAAAGACAACATGTATCTACAAACTTCAGAGTTACAAATATACCATGGTAATTTTACCAAAAAAAAAAGTTGTGTTTTGGATATGTTAATTGTAAAAATGTGAGACATCCAAATGAGGATACCAGACACGCAGTTGAACATGAGTTCGTTGGAAAACTGGAACTATCAATTTGAAATTGTCATCATAAAGATAATTAAGTTCACAGGAATTGATGAATTCATGCGCAGAAAGGGTAAAGAAAAAGAAGAGGACCCAAAACTGAGCCTTCTGAAATCATAATATCTAGAGAGGAGTAAAGAAGAAGGAACCACTAAAGGAGACCAAAGTTCGTCATACGGGGAGTAGGAGGAAAACTAGGAGAGAGGAGAGTATTCAGTTCTTAGTGAGTAGGTCTGAACTTGATCATGAATGAAATTTTCAAGTGAGTAAAAAAGTGGAATAAGGTTATAATTACTTACTGTTCTCAATAGGACAGTAATAAGCGAATAAAGATGATCAAGTTGCATTGAAATTTCTGGAGTACAGCTGATCCTTCAACAATGCAGGGGTCAGGGTCACCAACTCCTCCTTACCCCCAGTTGAAAACCTGCTACAACTTTTGACTCCTAAAACTTAACTACTAATAGCCTACTGTTGACTGGAAGTCTTATTGATAACATAAACAGTTGATTAACACATATTTTATGTGTTATATGTTTTATATTGTGTATTCTTACAGTAAAGTAAGCTAGAGAAAAAATGTTAAGAAAATAAAACTGTATTTATAAAAAAAATTTATGGTATAAATGGAGGGACCTGTGTAGTTCAAATCTGTCTTGTTCAAGGGTAAACTGTAATTCTTCTATAATTTTCTAAGAGTATTCATATTCTAAGATTATTCTTATTTTCTAAGAATATTCATATCCATATTCATATGGAATTCACATGACTTCCATAGTTGGGCTCAAGAGGGAAGGTTTTCCCCTTGGGAAGTAGGATTCTGTCCATCTGAATATTGTCCAGTCAGGATCAGGGGCTAACTTAATTAGGAACACTTCTGAGAACTCACAGCTGGACTATGACTGTGGACTGAACACAGCCAGTTGTGCGTGTGTCATTATTTGTCTTTCTCTTCATATAGTGTATTTTTCATTAGAGAATTCATTGCTGATACCATGTCAGTTTATGTATGTCTAGCTCCTATCTAATGGAACACATAATTAAGTGTGATAAGCATATATCCTTCTTCATTTTTGCCTCTGAGAAAGAGCTGTCAGGAGTATTATACCTGGAGAATAGCAAAGGCTACTCTTAAAAGCCAGGGTTGACTTACATGTGCTCTCAGACATTTCCTGTGGATATATGGATTGCCTGTCACCAATCCTGCCTGTGTTCTGTGTTTGCAGAGGCCAAACAGAAGTAACAGACTTAGAAAACCTTTCCTTACCCATGTGCTTAAGCATAGCTTTTTCTTAGTTTCTTTCTTTTGGACTTCAAGGCCTACCTCAAATATTACTTCTGTTCTATAATTTTCTCTGCTCTCAGTGCACCCACAGTAGCTGTTACTTTGAGTTAGAGAGCAGTATTGTGCAGTGGCTTCTTCTGGAGAGACTGATGATTTTTATCTTTCATTCTATTAAGGTATAGTGGATCACATTTATTGGTTTGAGTATTTTGAACAATCGTTTCATCTCAGGGTTAAATTCCACTTGGTCATGGTATGTAAACTTTTTAATGTGTTGTTGTGTTCAGGATACACACCCACACACTCATAACCCACACATCTTTTAGTCTAGTTAAATATAACTTTTCTGTGCCTTGCTTCTTCCGTAAAATCACATAGGTTTGTGTGAGGATTATGAGTTAACATATGTAAAACACTCAAAAGTAGCCTCTGGTGCATAAGAGCCCAATAATTGTTAGTTGTTGATGCAGTTACTCTTATTTATAAGGGTTGCATGCATTTACCTTCTTCATATGTTTTGAGGATGGTGAAGGCATATGGCATACCAAATTCATTATCTTCCCAATATGGTATATTGCATATAATAGACATTCAGATGTTTTTATGCAGTTACTAAGGCAGAGAACTTGTGAATGTTTTTATTTTTCTATAAACAGCTAAGCATACATGTAAATATCTTGTGTGTGACCCTAGATTGCTTGGTTATCAATATATTTTTTTAAAAAACACTTATTTTTGAGAGAGACCGAGGGAGGGGCAGAGAGAGAAATAGAATCTCAAGCAGGCTCTGCACTGTCAGAGCAGAGCCTGGTGTGGGGCTCAAACTCATAAACTGTGAGATCATGACCTGAGCTGAAATTAAGAGTCGGATGCTTAACCCACCTGAGTCACCCAGGTGCCCCAGTTGTCAATATTTCTTGATAGAGGTTTTCCATTTTCACCAGTATGTAGAAGTCTCATCAGTTAATGGGCTAATGTCAATAAAAGGAAGACGATTAGAAAATTCATTATGAGGTTGCATTGACTATTTTATCGCTAAATTAACCCGGTGTTTTATGTTTGGATAACTCATTAATTTAGGTTGCGCTTATTGTCAGCTAAAATATTTTTTTTCTTAAAATGTAATCTCTAGTTTTTTTTTAAATATTAAATGCACTCATTATGAGGTACTTTGCTTCCTTCTCACAGGTATGTAAATTGCCTTAGGTCTTCTGTCTTGCAACAGGGCATATTACTGCCATCAGTAGTTTGGAAGAGTAATTGGTTTTGAAAGGTATGAGCTCTTACCTAAGCTAAAAAGTTTTCTGTACAATGCATTTATTATTTCTTCATTAAGTGAGCTCAAGTTTGTTTATAAGCTCTCATACAAGTTCCTGGCGGGGGTATTATTTTTTAATATTAAAATTTTGGTGGGGGTTGTTTTCTAGTTTAGTTTGTCTTTTCTGATGATAGAGATCAACAGCCATGAATATATTTAGTGTTCATGGATAATTTGGTATTTTAGTCAATTCATCTACAGGTGCTCAATGCTGTGGGGACATAGAATAAGTGTAAGGTAGGGCTTCTTGACTAGGACCTTAAAAATCTTAATTGTTGGAATAAGGCTGACTCACTGGAAATAATTATAGAAAAATATCAAATGGTATACAAAAGAAGTATGTTGTAAGTAGTAGATAATTCATCCAGCAGTCTTCCTTATTCACCAAAACCTGCTGAGCACCTTTTCTTGGGAGCAGAAACTGAATTTGAGTCCAAGATCTGCCGCTGAGAAATTGAACAAGTCCCTTATCTTTGCTGAGTTTACGCCACCTACCTCACAGAATGATAAAAGTATCAAATATGATAATGTCTATGAAAGCTCCTAGAATACTAAAGCATAGTGCAAATTAAAGAGTTGTATGTTAAATTGTTAGGGGCAGAGCATATCAAGGGGAAAGATTGTTTTTAAAAGGTAATATACAGGATTAATGAAGTACTTGGAAAAGAAGACATTTTTTAGTAAGGTGGAGAAATTAACCAATTATGTGTTTTTGGAAGATGAAGTGTTCCGCATTAGTGAATTTATCGAACACCAAAATGTATCCCTTGAAGTTTACAAGTTTTGTATTTTATCGTTTAAGATAAAAGGTGTTTCTAAAATGAGTGTTGCATGTTTCTCCCCTCTGAATCAGTGTCTTAAGTTTAACATTTTCTTCTTGGTTTAGGGCCTCATCCTGAACTTCATTTATGATACTGTGATATAATGATTAATACACAACTGCTGTGTTATTGAAGGGTGTAGAAGTGTTTTCATCTCAGGCACTGTAAAGGACTTTAGGCTGTAGTCATCTTTTTAATTGAGGCATGATTAAAATACTATGTAATTTACCCTTTTAAAATGTGTAAGTGGTTTTAGTGTATTTACAGAGGTGTGCAACCATCACCACTATTATTTCCAGAATATTTTCATCACTCCAAAAAGGAACCCTATATCTAGTAGCAGTTGTTTCCCAATCTCCTTTACCCACCAGCCTGTGGCAAGTACTGATTAATTTGTGTCTCTAGCGATTTGCCTATTCTGGACATTTCATATAAATGGAATCATACAAGTTGTAGCCTTTTTGTCTGACTCCTTTCACTTAGCAAAATGAAAACAGTTATAATAAAAAATTCTAGTCCAATAAATCGAATTGGAGTGGGAGGTTTAAGAGATCCCATGAAAGAAGGAAGGTGAAATAAGAGAGGGATGAGATCAAAAGAAATTGAAGTTTAGCAAACATTAAATATCTTTAAGACTGGCACTGTCCAAAGTTATTGGGTGATCAAGCAGAACAGGTTCTAAACTGTATGCTGGTGTTTCATCCTTTGGTTGATGATAAAGGAATTTTGAATAGTAAGAAAAGTTATATTCTTTTAATTGTATAGAATTACAGAATAAGGTCTTTGAAAAGGGATTGGAAAGGGGAGTATTACTTACGCTCAACTTTTGACTAGTACAATTTTGACTATTATTCTTCTTTTAAAGTATAATTCCCCTTTCTTCCCAATTTACATTTCTTAAGGTATGTACAGCTCTTGCTGCAGGATGCCAGCCTTGTCCTTTGTTACAGTTTTTTATTTATCATAGAGCAGCCAGTTGAATTTTGGAAATGTTGGCTGGGAAAGGAGGCATCTCAGAAATTTCCCTGCATACCTTATTGCTTGATATTTAAGGTTAGGGTAATTGTCTAGACATTCACATTTTACTGACTGGCAGTTCACATTTTTCATTTATTCCATTGACAGTCTCTTGCCTCCCCCATTTCATTTGTTTTCTCTAAGTTTTACTTCTTTAGCTTAGCAGTTCTTTAGGGCTTAATTAATTTTTGTTTTGTTATGTCTTATTAGGTAAACAACTGAGTTGGGTAATACTTGGTATATGGCAGTGTGTAGCTGCATAGCAGTGTGCTAACATTAACTATAAATACTCTGTTCCAGTTTTACCGTGTTATCTGTAATAAATGGTAATGATCCTGTTATTTTGTTTAGAGAGAAAACCTGTCATAAAATAGTTCTGTTTTTGTGGTGCACAACAGCACTATTTATGATGCTGTTATGAATTGCAGGGCTTACTATGTCTGCAGTGAAAGCTACAGATGAAATCTGACAGGATCTTTTGGCATTTTCACCTCTAAGCATTACACATCTGCTATAGGGGTGAGTTAATAAGCCCTCTGTGTTTTGGAGCTGTGATTGCTTAAGCTTACTGGGTAGCCTAAGTATTTTCTCTGTTTGCCCATATTCACTTTTAACTGACTATCGGATGAAATTATAATTCTATCGGAGTATCTTAGTATTTAGTCAGGTTTTTTTGTAGAGTGTTGTGACCTTTAAATGATGGAGCATTATTATATGGGTGTATTTATTAAATGAAGATTAATAATAGTGAGAATTTATTATATTGATTGACTAGTCAAATAGATATTAACAATTAAGGTTTAATTTTATTTTTAAAATTTTATTTTTGATTAACTGTCTGTAAAATAAACCCTATTATTGAAATATGTCCAGCTGCTTACTGAACATTCTGTTTGAATATAATATTGACACCTCACAAGTAACAAGTTCAAAACTGAACTCCTGTTCCCCCTACAAATCTGCTTTACTCACAGTCATTGTCGTTCAGTTAATACCAAATCCCTTTCCAGTTAGGCTCAAAAACTTGGGGTCATCCTTGATTCCTTTATTTCTCTCTCACTTTACATCCATTGTGTCAGCAAAGCCTTTTAGGCCTACCTTCAAAATATGCCTAGAGGCTAACCACTTCTCATTTTCTCCATGGTTACTATTCTCGTCCAAGTCCTCTTCATTTCCTGCTTGATTGAATTACCACAGCTTCCCGGTGGGTCTTTCTGCTTCTGTCCTTCCTTCTCTGGTCTTCCCTTAATATGAAAGAATGATCCTTCTAAAATGAAAGTCTGTTCATATTGGTCCTTGGATTCCCATTACCGTGACCTTTGGAACAGTAAGTGATCAGATCCCTCATCTCCCTGACCTCACCTCATATTCTCTTGATTACTCTCCTCCTGCCGACTGGCCTATTTCCTATTCTTCTAACATACCAGACGTGCTTCCACCTCAGGGTCTCTAGAGTGGGTTTCCTCTGATTGGATTGCTCTTCCTCTGAATAGCTGCATTACTTAGTCTCTGACCTTAAGTCTTTCCTCAAATGTCACCTTAATGAGCCTACTCTAACCACCCTACCTCACCATGCCAATCATTTCTATTCTCTTTCCGTGGGACTAAACACCTAACATTTACTTACGATTATGTGTGTTGTCTGTTCTCTCCCATTAGATTGTTGGTATCCTAAAGGCACTGATAATTTAAGTGTTTAATGTATTGTACTTTATCGACAACAGGACATGACTAGTAGTCTTGAAGCCTCCCTCATATGGCTCTCCCCAAGTCTGATGGTTTTAAATTTTTTTTAAGAATATGATTAGATATTATTCTCATTCAAATAAAGGTCTGTTGCAAGGTCATAGTCTGTACATCAGGCTTCATTCTTCATATGAGGTTAGAGTAACAACATTCTTGTACCTTGTATTTTCCAGTGCAGTCAGGAGCAGCCCACAAAGTCAGATGTACATTGGAGTTTATGAAAATGTGTTTTAAATTGTTTCTACAATCTTTCCTTGTGAATACAAATGTCATGGATGACAGCCTTCACCATTTTACTAGAATCTTTATGATTTAGATGGTGATCATTTTATTCTGTTGATAGTATGAGCACTTTGCAGGTGGATATCAAGGTTAATTATCATATTGAGGAGTGAGGTAGGACATTCTACTAACTTCTAAATCTTTCTGAGAAGAATTGAATTATTGCCATTAAAGTGTTATTAAGTTAATAAATTGGTTATTAAAAGCAATTAAAACTTCCAAGTTTCTTATAACTTGCCGTAACTGCTTTGCTTGAAAGTAGTTGTCACTGAATAGAAAAAATCAAATAACTGTTGAAGTTTAAACTCCTTAAGGAAACTGCAAAAAAAAAAACCCTTCAAAGGACACTAGCTTAGTTGTTTGGGTTTTTGGTGAACAAAATTCATTATCTGTTGTTCTAGAGCCAGTAATATGGACATTTTAAATAATATTACCATCCTTTGTTGAGCACTTATTTTGTATCACCCCCATGCTCCATCTCTTTAGGCTCCCAGCAGTTCTGTGATGGCAGGTGTTACAGTTTCAGGTTTCTAAATATGTTTGTTTAATATCCGAGCCTCAGATTTCCTATCAGACTCCAAATATTGGGCCCTTTATTCCACATGTTGGCTCCCCATCCCACGGCTTTTCTCTTTTAATTTCATATTTGATATTTTGAATTTTCTCTGAAAAGCACCATATACTCATTTTGAGGTTATGACTTTAAGAAAATAATTTGTTTAATATTAAAAATAATACCATTTTGCGGCTCAGCAAAAAATTATTCTGCAATTAGTTTAGGCATAATCATTTTGGCAAGTTCACAGCCTATTTTCAAGTATTGGTTGGGCTAATTGAACTTGTAAATACCTCTGTGAGATTTGAAAGATTTAAAATCGTTGTCTACAACTAGTATTTTTTTTTTCTTGGTTGTAGGGCTTTAATAATGAATTATTATTATTATTATTTTTTTTTACCAAATAGTCCTCTCTAAAATACCTATATAGGGTGCAGCAGATCTTGTTTCACCTAGTGCCAATTTAGAGAATATTTTACCTTTTATATGAAAATTATGATGCTTCAGGATATTTTTAGCCTGCATATTTATTTATTTTCACTCAGTATTTTAGCTGCCACTGCGTATCAATGACACATCCGTGATGATTTTTTTCCTTCTCCAACCAAGGGAGAGGTTTTTTGTTTTGTTTTTGTTTTTGTTTTTAAGCTGTAGAGCATTTAATCTCTCATTATATCTATTAAGGGAAATTTTATAGGTAGAAAAAAACATATATCCTGAGTGTTATATGGGGGAAAAAAATAGATTGTTAACTGGGAGACATTATAAACCTGCTTAGCTTTTTTTTAACATAGAAACGTTAAAGATAAATATGCCTTGTGTGGAACTTTTAACCAAGAATCAGTGATCCTTAGTAATTCTCATCATATGTTGACAGATTCATATTTGCATACATTATTTGTGTATAAAGATTGATTGGTGTCTAGTTTTCTATATATTTTCTAGTATACTTTCAGCAAGTTACATATCTCTGTGCAGTGTACTTTTCAGAATTAGTGTTCATTAGCCTCTTTAATGAAGATTTTTTTTTTAATATTTATTTTTGAGAGAGAGTGAGCACAAGCAGGGGAGGGACAGAAAGGGAGGGAGACTGAGAATCCCAAGCAGGCTTTGCACTGTCAGCATGGAGCCCATGCTGGGGCTCGAACTCGGGAACCATGAGATCATGACCTGAGCTGAAACCAAGAGTTGGAGGCTTAACCTACCGAGCCACCAAGGTGCCCTTCCAACCCCTTAATGAAGATTTTTACAGTCAGAATGGAAGAGGGCCAACTTTCTATTGTTTGTGCAGCAGCATAATTAACTATACAAGGTTTGTTTATTATAGCTGAGCACTAGAATAGTGCTTCAAAGAGGAAAACATACAGAGAAGATTAGTAAGTAATAGAGCAATGTGTGAGGGTGGCCAGTGGTAATAATGCCTTCTTTGGGTAGTTCTTGAATTTGTAAGGGCATGGTTACATTTTTCAGGTAATAGAAACTAAAATGCCTAAATTTTCCTAAAAGATTTTTTAAATATTTTTTATATAAGTATCATACCCATCGTGGGGCTCAAGAGTTGCATGCTCAATTGACTGTGAGCCAGCCACGTGCCCCCAAAATTCCTAATTTTAATTGCCATTTCTATTCTGCTGTTATAAGAAAATAATGGAAATTTCACTTGGAGAAATGATTATATTGGAGAAGTGTTATGTATGTATACTTTGGTTCCAAAAGACTTCGATCTCTTTTGTACAACTGAATAATGGTAGAAAGGGAATGAAAATTTAAGGTACATTTTTTGTTTCTGATTTTGCTAAATTAGGCATAAAGAAAAATGATACATTTGAGTAATTACTTTAATAATAGAATAAAATAGAATACAAATTTGCAGTAGGGTCAATACTGTGTGAGGCGTTGTCCCTCCTACATTTTTTGGGAAAGTCCTATTTCAGATACTACTCCTTGTTTTCCTTTTATACGAATAGATTTGTACATGAAATAGCCCGTGGGCTTATTTATTTTGGTCTAATAAAAGTGCTTATTCAATGTTTCAGGCACTTTGAAATACACAAAAAAGGGAGAAGATGGTGAAAATATGGAGATTACAGTTAATTTATGTAAAAGTGGAGGGTCATAAATGAAAAAAAAAACCCACAGAGGAGTTATTGCCTGGTAAAAGAGGGTATGTGACTGATAAATAGGTTATACGTTGTTTGAAGGAAAGTACAAAGGAAATACTGAGTTCTCATATGTGATAGACATTTGCTAGATATTGTCATATTCTTATTTATTTAATCTTCATATCTATTCCAGGTAGGTATCACCCTCATTGTACAGCTGGGGAGATTGAATCTCAGAGAGTTTACATTGTTGTAGGTCACATAAAGCCAAAACTCAAACCCTAATTTTAAATCCCATTTTCTTTCTACTAAAAGTCATAATAAAGTAACTAGAAAGCCTTAAAGGATATAATTTTTTCACACTGGACTGAATTGGCACAGAGTATTGAATATCTTTAATTAAATACTACAACTAAACTAATCAAAAAAGTATTACGGGCCTTAAATGTACCAATTCAGGTTAGCAGGGGACTCTTGATATTCATAATAATAATGCGAATTATTGAAGTCATCAGAGTAATCAAGCAATTTTGTTTAGTAATAATGTATCCCATTAGAATAGCATTCTACTGTTTTAAAGGGCACTTTTCATATCTGTTACTGAAGCACCTTAAACCTTTCGTTAGATCTACCGTATAATTGGTTTTGCTCCTTCTTGACCTTTCTAAAGTGAGGGAAAAACTTGCCTCTTTGAGTTCAGGAACTGTCTTTACATATTTACATGCGTACATCTTTTATTCTCCTCCTTACTCCTAAATGTTATACGGACAGTTGGGTAATTACCGTTAAATGAATGGATGAATGGATAAATAAAAGGCAGATTCCAAAGAAGGAGCAAGAAACTTCAGGTGAATGTCTATCCACAAGTTGTTGAAAATAGACAATAAACTGAATTAAAAAAAATTTTTTAATGTTTATTTTTGAGAGAGGATGCAAGCGAGAGAGGGGTAGAGAGAGAGGGGGACAGAGAATCTGAGGATGAGAGGGCAAAGCCTGCTTAGGATTCTCTCTTCCTTTCTCTCTGCCCCTGCCACACACGTGTGTGTTAACTCGCTCGCTCTCTCTCTTAAAATAAATAAATAAAAATTTTAAAAAAGTACAATTTGGTTATATAGTACTTACACCAATGACTATATCATTTTTAAGCAGTTATTTGGGCCTAAAGAAGAATTTTTTCAGAGTATTGAAAATTCAATGTCATTTTATATTTTAATGGTCTAATTGTATAAAGTCTGTCTCTTTTTTTTGTTTGTTTGTTTATTTTTGAGAGAGTACAAGCGGGGGAGGGGTAGAGAGAAGGAGACAAAGGGTCCAAAGCAGACTCTGTGCTGACACTCTGACAGCAGCAAGCTCGATGTGAGCCTCAAACTTACAAATCCTGAGATCATGACCTGAGCCGAAGTTGGACACTCAACTGACTGAGCCATCCAGGTGCCCTAATTATGTAAAGTCTTTTATAAGCCCTAATACTCTTTTTTTTTTTTTAGTTTTTATTTATTTATTTTGAGAGAGAGAGAGAGACAGAGAGAGAGCATAGGTGAGGTGCAGAGAGAGAGCTGGAGAGAGAGAATCCCAGAAGGCTCTGCATGGTCAGTACAGAGCCCAACGTGGGGGCTCGAACTCATGAACCATGGGATCATGACCTGAGGCGAAATTGAGAGTTGGACACTTAACTGACAATCCACCCAGGGGCCCCAAAGGACTTACAACGGACCTCCTTTTTTTTTCCTCCTTTTTTTAAGTGGACTCCATCCCCAGCTTGGAGCACAGTGTGGGGCTTGAACTCACAACACTGAGATCAAGACCTGAGCAGAAATCAACAGCTGAGATCTGAGGCTTAACTGACTGAGCTACCCAGGAACTCCCTGCTAGTACCCTTTTTGGCAATAGTTGGACTATAAATTATACCTTTACATTTAAATAATTATCCTATTTCTTAATTTTTTCAGAAATTAAAAAACATTCTCTCTGTAATTTTAAAAGCACTCAGTCTTGGAAATTTAAAGAATAGTTGATACTCTTTATCAAGAGGTAAAGCAGACAGTAGAGAGCAGCAGAGTAGGAGGATCCTGAGCTCGCACCTCTTCTGAAAGACACACCATGAGGCAACAGTTACATGTAATGCAGCTCATCCTGCAGAAGACCTAAAGATGAGCAGAACAGAACTTCCACAGCTAGAGACATAAAGAGGAAGGCACTTTGAGAAGGGTAGAAGGAGCAGAAATGTGGTTGAGAACAAAACCTCCTGTGTGGCCACCCACACATGGGAGGGATATCACAGGGGCTCTTCGAGGTCCTCCCTGAAGAGGTAGGGCATCAAGTCTCTTTGGGCACCATGGACCCTAGGAATATGGATTGGCAAGATGAGCCCCACAATGTCTGGCTTTGAAAATCAGCAGCTTAACCTCAGGATAGTTGGAGGTCCATGGGAAACCAAGACTCTTAAAGGGCCAGTGTGCCGTATCACTCAGTGGAGACCCAGCTCAGAAGCAGTAGTTTGAATAGTGCCTGGGTTATATGTGAAGGAGATTTATTGATGAATTTTAGGATATGTATCTGAGGGGCAAGGCTCTTTAGGAGCTTTCTCCAGGAACAGAAGTGCTGGTAGGCGCTGTTTTTCTTGCCTTCCTTCAGCCTACCTGACCCAACACTGGTGGGGGTCAGTTCTGACACCTTCCATCTACCTTGCTGGAACTACTTGCCCCACTCTGGTGTAACCCTGCAGACCTACCACCCAACCCTTCTGTCACAGCAGATACCCCACCCAAAGCAGCTTCTGCCTTGCCATAGCTAGTGGGTGGCCTCCATGGGGACCAGTATCCTGTCAAAGTAGATACCACACTGCCACACCTGGTAGGCACCCCCAACTGGGATTGGCACCCCTCCAAATTGACTCCTGCCTAGGGAGGTGGGGGAGCCAGCACCACCCTCCAACATGTTTCTCAGCCCCTGAACTGGAGACTGGCCATCATGTGTGTAGCAGCTGCAGCCGGGCCTCTCAGCCAACTGTGCCTGCTCACCAATGCACCCATAACAGTTGTGGCTGGTCATTGCAGATGGCCAGGCTGAGGGCCCACCACGGTGCCAGTTCAGTGCCTGCACCCTGTGCCTGGTTCTGGTGACAAGGGGGAGATTGTACTACTGGGCATTATAGGATCTACATAAAGCCACTACTTTTAAGACCAGGGGATATAGCTGACCTCTCTAATATGTAGAAACAAATACAGAGTCAGACAAAGTGAGGAGACAGAGGAGTATGTTCCAAATTGAAAAACAATACAAAAACCTCAGAAAAAGAAGCAAATGAAAGAGAGATAAGCAATCTACTTGATAAAGAGCTGAAAGTAATGGTCAGAAAGATGCTCACTGGACTTGAGAGAAAAATAGTTAAACTCATTGAGAACTTCAACAAAGAGAGAAAATGTAAAAAAGAACCAGAGTTGAAGAATACGGTAACCAAAATGAAAAATATACTAGAGGGAATCAGTAGCTGATTGGAGGATGCAGAAGAACAGATCAGCAATCTGGAAGATAATGTAATGGGAAGCACCTAAGCTGAAGAGCAAAAAGGAAGAAATAAAAAATTCGAGGATAGGTTAAGGGGCCTCTGAGATAACATCTGAATACTAACATTTGCATTATAGGGTCATCAGAAGGAGAAGAGATACAGAAAAAGATAGAAAACTTATTTGAAAAATGATAGCTAAAATCTTTCCTAACTTGGGGAGGGAGGCAGATTTCCAGGTCCAGGAAGCACAGAGAGCTCCAAACAAGATGAACCCAAGGAGGTCCACACCAAGACATGTAAAAACTTAAATGTCAAAAGCTAAAGATAAGGAGACAATCTTAAAAGCAGTAAGAGAAGAATAAGCAGTTAGCTATAAAGGAAACCCAGTAAGTCTGTCAGCTTACTTTTTGGCAGAAACTTGACAAGCTAGAAGGGAGTGGCATGATATATTTGAAAGTGAAAGGAAAAACCTACAATCAGGAATACTCTACCCAGAAAGGATATCATCAGAATTGAAGGCAAGAGAGAGTTCCCAGACAAAATTTAAAGAGGAGTTGAACACCACTAAGCCTACACTTACAAAAACAACACTAGCAACAAAACAACCTAAACTTACAGGAAATATAAAAGATAGTTCTTTAAACAGAAAAGACCATAACTAGAAGCAGGGAAATTGTGAAAGGATGAGTTTCACTGTTAATTATAGTAAACATATAATAAGGATATCACTTGTTTTTTTTTTTTTACAGTTTTTTTAATGTTTATTCATTTTTTTGAGCAAGAGAGAGAGACAAACAGACAGAGCATGAGCAGAGAGGGGCAAAAAGAGAAATGGAGACACAGAATCAGGAGTAGGCTCCAGACTCTGAGTTGTCAGCATAGAGCCCAGTGTAGGGCTCAAACCCACAGACCTCGAGATCATGACCTGAGCTCAAGTTGGTTGGCCCACTGACTGAGCCACCCAGGCACCCCAAAGCTATTGCTTTTATAATCCCTCATAAAGCTACTATGTAGGTTAAAGGACAGTAGTAAAATTAATTATATCTTCAAAAATTGTTAAGGGATACACAAAATAAAAAGATGTGAAATATGACAACATATACAAAAGATGTGGTGGGAGTAGTAAAAATCTAGTACTTTTAGAATGTTTTTGAGCTTAAGTCACCACCAACTTAATATAGATTGCTGTATACACAGGATGTTATATATGAATCTCATGGTATTCACAGTCGAAAAACCTATAGTGGATACACACAAAGTAAAGAGAAGGGAATCCAAGGATAACATTAAGGAAACTCATCAAATCACAAGGGAAGAGAGCAAGAGAAGAAGAAAGGAACAAAGATCTTATATAAATAACCATAACCAACAGGAGGGCAATAAAGACATACCTGTCAGTATTTACTTTAAATGTAAATGGGGTAAGTGTGGCATTCAAAAGACGCAGAGGTCACTGAATGGATTAAAAAGAAAACATTGGTATTGGATGTCTGGGTGGCTCAGTCTGTTAAGTATCCCACTCTTTTTTTTAATTTTTGAGAGAGACAGAATGTGAGTGGGGAAGGGCAGAGAGAGAGGGCAACACAGAATCTGAAGCAGGCTCCAGGCTCTGAGCTGTCAGCAAAGAGCCCGACCTGGCGCTCAGACTCTTGAACCTAGAGATCATGACCTGATCTGAAGTCAGACACTTAAGCGACTGAGCCACCCAGGCACCACTATGCATCCAACTGTTGACTTACTCTGGTTCAGGTCATGAAATCGTGGTTTGTGGGGTCGAGTCCCATATTGGGCTCTGTGCAGAACCTGCTTGAGATTTCTATCTTCCTGTCTCTCTGCTCCTCTCCTACTTGCTCTCTTTCTCTCAAAATAAAAATAAAAACTTAAAAAAATCTTTGGCCTATATGCAGTCTGCAAGAGATTCCCTTCAAACCTAGAGACACATACAGACTGAAGAGTCTGAAGAGATGGAAGAGATGGAAAAAGACATTCATGTAAATGAAAGTGGAAAAAAAAAAATCTAGGGTAGCAATATTTGTATGACACAAAATAGGCCTTAAAACAAATACTGTGAAAAGAGACAAAGAAGGGCATTACATCATGATAAAGGGATTAGTCCAATAAGAGCATATAATATAAATATTTATGCACCCAACTTAGGAACATGTAAATATATAAAGCAAATTATTAGCAGACATAAAGGGAGAAATTGACAGTAATACAATAATAGTAGTGGACTTTAACACCCAACTTAGATAAATGAATAGATCATCCAGACAGAAAATCAATAAGGAAACAGTGACTTTGGATGACACATTAGACCAGATGAATCTAATAGATATGTACAGAACCATACATACAAATACAACAGAATTCACATTCTTTTTATGTGCATGTGGAACATTCTCCAGGATAGATTATATGTTACGCCACAAAAGAGTTTCAATATATTTAGGAAGATTGAAATTATATCAAGCATCTTTTCTAACCATAATGGTATGAAACTAGAAATCATTTAGAAGAAAAAAAATTGGAAAAAATACAAACACATGGAGGCGCCTGGGTGGCTCAGTCGGTTGAGCGCCCGACTTCGGCTCAGGTCATGATCTCGAGGTCCGTGAGTTCGGTGAGTTCGAGCCCCGCGTTGGGCTCTGTGCTGACAGCTCAGAGCCTGGAGCCTGCTTCAGATTCTGTGTCTCCCTCTCCCTCTGGCTCTCCCCCACTTGTGCTTTGTCTCTCTCTGTCTCAAAAATAAATAAACATTAACAAAACAAATTAAAAAAAAAATACAAACACATGGAGGCTAAACAACATGCTGCTAAATAGCCAATGGGCCTATAAAGAAATCAAAGAGGAAAGAAATGAACAAACAAAATCAGAAACAGACTCATGAAAAAGCACATTGTTGGTTGCCTTAGCTCCCATGCCAGAGCCATGGAAGCATGAGTGAAGTAGGTGAATGGAATTAGGAGATAAAAATTTGGAGTTATAAAGTCAAGTCATTGGGATGAAAAGTACATCTTTTCATCTTTACATCTTTACATCTTTTCTAGTTACATCTGACTAGAGAATATAGTCAATAATATTATAATAACTTTGTATGGTGACAGGTGGTAACTATACTTCTTGCGATACATATTTTGTAATGTATGTAGGTGTTGAGTCGTGTGGTATGCCTGAAACTAACATAATGATGTATGTTAACGTCATTAAAGTTAAAAGAAAAAGTTGATGTCTTCATGCAAATCATGTACCAAGTACATTTATTTTCTTTTAAAGGAATTTTTCTCTCTCAAATTCATTTTCATAAATAGGTAACAAATTATTTGTAAAGTGATTATTAATTTAGAATTAACATAGTCAAACCATAAAATCTGTATAGTGGAACCTTTCAGCACAGGCAGTTCAGGGCTGCCAACTGCCCCCCTGCACCTCTGGGCAGTTGAAAATCTATGTGTAATTTTTGACTCTCCAAAAACTATTAATAGCCTGCTGTTACCTGGAAGCCTTAATGATAACACACATAGTAAATTAACACATGTTTTGTGTGATATATATACTACATGCTGTATTCTTGCAATAAAGGAAGAGAAAAAAATGTTATTAAGTAAATCATAAGGAAAATACATTTACAGTACTGCACTGTATTTACTAAAAAAAAAATCCGTGATATAAGTGGGCCTGCACAATTCAAATCTGAGTTGTTCAAAGGTCAATATCTATGAAAACAGTATTTCTACATGTTTTCCCTTTGCTTTTTAGGTAGACAGAAAAGATTCTAAGATCCTAATTATCTCTCTGGACTATTTATGTATTAGGCGATACAACTTTTCCAAAATACGTAGGCTACAGTTGCCAGTAATTATTTGCCATACCCATACATTTATAGGTAAAAGCTATAATCATTAGAGTAAAATAAAGACTGTGCTGCCAACCTCACTACTCAGATTAATTTCCACAACTGTCATTTTAACAATATTTTTTATAGGGTTTCAAGTGCAAACTATATTGACAGGTACTCTGCATAAATGTGCTATAATCCAAGGGGGCACATGTATTATGTTTTTGATTGTAGTAGGCTTTTTGGCCCTATTGACTGTTTCTCTGCAACAAAATAAAATTACAATCGCTGGAAAAGAGGAATAAAGCTTCTCTGCTTTTCACTAGGCAATATCTTTGTTTAAATCTATAAATTGTGTAGACATATATATTTTTCTGTTGAAGAGTTGATGATAGACAAAAGAAAAACAGTCTACCAAGGTATCATTATAATAAAAGTGGTTGTGTCTGTGAATTATTATATAGCAGTGTTATGGTATGAATTGTAATGAATTATTCATTAGTGCTTCACTCCATAGTATAGGACTCTGTGAGTAACAGATCTGAGGACTGTGACTTAGGAAAATGAATAACATAGTATTATCTAGTTTGCTACTCTACAGCCTATGTGTGTGAAACAAGATTTGTATGACTTAACCATGGATGTTAAAATTGGGCTTGCCAACAAAAAGGTTTTCTTAAACATTATGATTTATATTCTCATAAGAGAAACAAACCAATTCTGCGGCATTTTATTGTCCTTCATTATAACTAAGTATTTTTTTTAAGTGGTTTTACTTATTTTGAGAGAGTGAGATGAGGGAGAGAGAGCAAGAGTTAGGATGAGTGGGTGAGGAACAGAGAATCCTAAATAGGCTCTGCACTGTGTGGTGGAGCCTGACACTGGGCTTGATCTCATGAACCATGAGATTATGATCTGAGCTGAAACCAAGAGTTGGACGCTCAACCAACTGAACCACCCAGGTACTCCTGTCCTTCATTATAGAGTATTATTTTACTTTTGAATCCATATTGGCTGAATAGGCAACAGAGAGGCTAGTAAAATTATAATAATGGGTAGTGTTTTTTTGCAGTTTATCTCTCAAGAAGAAATATTTAAGAAATATCTATTGAATGCTTAAAAAGAAACGTACTGAAATAGGTTCTGTGAGGGCATGCAGAGATGACATACTCCTTACCCACGGGTTCGGGAGTTAAATATGAAAGAGATATAAAGCTAGGAGTAGAACGATTTTGAGGATGCATTATAGAAGTGACAGAAGAAGTTGCAAGGAAAAAAACAGGTAATTTGACTAGACAAAATTGCAAACTACAGTGCTTAAAAAATGTGCATTGGTGGAGAGGGAGGAGAAAATACTCCCAAAGGGGCAAATAACAACTGGAAAATGTATTCATAGTAAATGAGACAGGTAGAGGATGACAAACCAGTAAGAAAACCATGATGACTGTGATAGGTAAATGAGCATAGTACACAAACAGAGTTCACAAAGGAAAATAGGGTCAGTAAACACGCATATGGAAAATGTTTAAACTTGCTAGGAATCGAGGAAATGTGATTTTTAAATAAGAAGGACTCATACACCGTCTGATAAAACTACTCTTGCTGGAGGACCGTAAAAGATACAGCTCTGGTTGAAGCATGTCATCAGCACTGTGCTTCAGTAGCAGTAGAAATGTTGTTCCTAACCTTTAATTCAGGAATTTAACATTAGTGGCTCTAGCTTATGGAAAATATTAAAAGGAAAGACTAATATGTGTAACAGTGAATATATGAATGTAAACAATATTATGTGGAGAGAAATACCTAAGTTATGGTTAATTCTTTTATCACATGGTTATGTATTTCATAAACATAAGTGGAGAAACTATATAGTACTATGAAGAGATGAATATAAAAAGAGTAGACTGTGTTACGTGTAATATATGATTATAAGTTAATAAAATACAAATGTTAAAAATTTGAAAGGAAAAGAAAATTTATAATTTTACTTTAGAGTAATGAAGTTATAGATAATTTCCTTTTCTCTTACCTCTCTGAAATAGTGTTATACTAATTTTAAAATTTAAATATAAATTTATATTTTTAAGAAGATCTTGTTCTCAAGAAACTGCCATTCTGATGGGATGGACCTAAATACAAATTATTATTTAATTGTCATGAGAAGAGAGACATAAATAAATGCTTTGGGAATACTCTCGAAATTCATTTTAGTACATAGTGTGGTTTTATAAAGTCAGGTGAATTTTAAAAGTTAGTGTTTTTTTTTTCATACTTATTTTTGAGAAAGATTGAGGGGGCAGAGAGAGAGTGGGACAGATCTCTCTGTCTGGGACAATCTGAAGTGGGCTCCCTGCTAATAGCAGAGAGCCCAGTACGGGGCTTGAACCTATAAACTGTGAGATCATGACCTGAGCCAAAGTCGGACGCTCAGCCGACTGAGCATGCCCCTGAAAGTTAATGTTTCTTAATGAAATAAGCTGAACAGTGTTTATGAACTGAAAAATGTTTACGAATTTAAAAATGTCAATGAGATACTGTTCCTTTTATTCATATTTTGATTGTAGAACCATTAGGTTACATTTTATGCTATTATGCTACTTAATAGGTACTTATTTAAATACATTTATGGAGTGCTTATCAAGTTTTCTAGGCCTGTATCTGGGGACAGGTAATGAACGAAGATGAATAACTTGGTCTTTGCTCCAAGGGAGGTTTGCTTTAGTTAAGGAGACTCATCTTTGTATCGATTAGACCCTGATACAAGTCACATTTCATCAAGCACTTCAACTGATGTTTACATCAAGAATGACTTGAAATTGTGGGGAAGAGAAGTAATTTTGACTGAGGGAAGCTGGGGAGATGTTACAAAGGTTGTGATAGGTTGCTGAGCCTTGAAGGATGAGAGAAGGTCGTGAAATAAACAGTGTTTTTTCAGGTGGGGGCTTTGAAGGCAGCAAAGGATCCATGAAGTAAATAATAGGAAGAGGAAAGAAATAGGGAATAGCATGAGCAAAGTCGCGAAGATGCTAATCCTGGATTTACGGAGCACCTGGTTGTTCTGTGTTTCTAGAGGTATAGTAAGTAAGTACGTGTTTGAAGGGAACTGATATAGGAGTCCTGGTGGCCAGTGTTTGAGATGCTCATCTGTGCTGGTTAGTACAAGTGACTAGAGATACATAAATCAAGAGCTGCTGTTCTCAACAAGTATGTGGTCTAGTGTGGGTAGCAGTAATTAGTTAAAATCTAGTGTATTGGTTCACATTTATATGTTAAGGTTTCTTTGACTGTATTATAAAATTCATGTTCACAATCTTTTGATTCGAGACATTATGCTGCTATAAAGGAAACTGTAGGCCGTTACGGGATTATATAAGGTTGAAGGGAGAGTGTTTATTCCTGGCCGGAAGGAGTGACCAAGGAGAAGTTACTATAGGAGGCCATCATGTGGCCTGGGCTTTTAAGGGTAAGTGGAAATTAGAAGAGAGAATAGGAGTGAGGAAAAGAGCAGTCTAGAAAGGCAGGGTGTAGCCATATTATTCTCAGAGTAGTTATATGTAGAGCTTTTGAGGGAGGTAGGGACTCTTAGTTTTAAGACATTTTTTTCTTAGGTCTCTTGATATGTCAGTAAATAAATGGCCATGTTTAAAAGAAATTTGTTAATGAAAAGGATAAGCCAGAATGCCTAAGTGGATTATGATTTCATATAACAACACATCTTATTTAAGAACAGTTTGCGAGATAGTGAAGGGCAATTTAAGGGGTGAGTTTTATTTAACTTTAAAATAGTGCAATTCAAAAGAGGTGAAACCTAGAAGTTTACTATTTATTAATGGTACTCTATATGAACAGAAAGCAAAAATTCAGGGATTTAATGAGGCAGCCAAAGGGTATTGAGAAGGACAGATATAGAAAGAGTTAAAATAGGGAGAAGTAGCGTTTCCAGATAACTGACACTGGTCCATTGGGTTATAGTTTTGTTTTTGTTTTTAAATTTTTAAAAATGTTTTATTTGTTCTTGAGGGTGGGGAGGAGCAGAGAGAAGAGGGAGACACCGAATCCAAAGCTGGCTCCAGGTTCCGAGCTGTCAGCACAGATGCAGGGCTTGAACTCACGAACTGCGAGATTATGACCTGAGCAAGGTCATAATTGACCTTGGATGCCTAACTGTCTAAGCCACTCATTTTCTCCTCCAAGTGGAAGTGGTTATAGGTTTAAGCACTCTTTTTTTTTAATCTATTTTACAAAAGTATGAGCTTCTGAATGTGTTACTTTTGATCACATTTAGTGTCTTCATCTTGATTTTTAGCAGAGTTAGCTTCTTTTAATTTAAACTATTTTATTGTTGGCTAAATTTCCCAGTAGCTGAGAATGAAACCTAGTACTCAGTTTCTGAAAGAATTTATTAGTAAACATGCTTCCCAATACAAGCCTTTGAAGTTAATTCAGGAAACAGCACTGTTGGAAAAGCCAACGACGCAGCCCGTCTAAAGCCTCTGTGGCATCTGTGGAGATCATTCTGTTTGCCTTCTCTTCACAAATAAAGCTGGCATGTGAGTCTGGGCCCCATAATTTTTCCTTTACTCTTACAAAGTTCTGATTACAAAGTTCTTTTTAGTACACACATGTTTTTATGTGTATCAGAAAGACTTCACTGAAGTTAGTATTGTATTTATAGTCTCATCATGATGTTTCTGATGAAAATAATTGTTTATGTTAGCTCTTTGTACATCTGGGTGAAATATTGATACTGCCTTGTTATATTGAATGCCTCAGGATTTAGATGACCGGTTTTATTATTATTTTTTAAAGTTTACTTACTTAGTTTTGAAAAAGAGAGAAAGCACGAGTGGGGGAGGGGCAGAGAGAAAGGTAGAGAGAGAGTCCCAAGCAGGCTTCATACTGTCAGTGCAGAGCCTGATGTGGGGCTTGAACCCATGATCCGTGAGATCATGATGGGAGCTCAAGTTGGACACTTAACCTACTGAGCCTCCCAGGCACCCCACTGTTTTTATTATTTTTATCTTAAAGGATAGTCCATAACAAGATACGTGTGTGTGCGTGTGTGCATTCACATGCATGTGCACGTATTAATGTAGACTAAAGAAATTTTTGTGTTTTAATCTCTGACAAAAAAGGTTAGTCCAAACTATATTCCTGAGGGGTATGTTATTTCATCAGGGGCATTTTAATTCTTAGTTCTAAATTTTAAAAAGTGAGAAAAGTATGATTTATTGAGGTTATGTTAGTTTCTTTGAAAGCAATTAATAAGGTCCCTTTGAAATTATTAGGTTAAATAAATTCCTCATAATAATACTAAACTGGGTCGGTAGCATTGCTGCATTTTTTTGCTTTGGGTTTTTTTTAATTTTTATTTTAATGCAGTGCATTAGTTACTGCTTTGATATTTAGTTGTTTACCTAGAAACTTTAGCTATGTTCTGAGACATACATACACTCACACCCACACAGAAAATCACTTTCTTTTTATTATTGTCCATTTCTGTTTTGTTCTCCCAGAGGTTGCTAGAGCAGCATCTGGTCTAGCTTGAGTAATGTGCAATCTATTTTAATTCCTCTTACCCACCTGTATTGTTTGATAGAGCATCAGACATTTAAAAAAGAATAGAAATCTATTTATTTGGGTGTTGTGAATCAAGAAGGAAGTGGTACCAACCTCGTCATTTCCCTATTTTTCCACCTCAGGTCTTGGGATAGGGTGTATTTATGGAACATGTATTCCTTTCCTCTCTCTATATATATGGCTTATGGGAGAAACTCTTATAATAGCTCCTGAATCTTGGCTCCTTTGTGTGGGTCTCCATCTTTCAGGAAAGGCTAAGTCAGAACTATAACGGGCTTAGGTTGTCATCTAAATGGGATAGATATGTAATGACAGTGACAGCATATGGCTCAGGCTAAGATCTTTCTTAGTGATCTCCTACCCAGCTCTTTGCCACCAGAGCTGGACTAGCCCTTCACTGGTCCCATGTCTCCAAGCCTGTTAAATCAAACCATGAGATGAGCTTTTATTCTTACATTTCTTTCTAAGGGCCAGTCTCATGAGTGATGATCTGCAACAGAATCACTCTCCTGTGTTTGCTTCACTGCTTTATCTTGCTTAAGGGAAGAAAAATTTAATATATTAACACTTTCTTCTGGCTTTTTTCCTTTTTTTATTTGATCCATGGTGCATTCGAAGCCCCAAAATATCCAATATCTAGTCCTATATACATGTCAGCGTCACTTACATCTCTTTTTAAATTTGAACAAATACAGAAATATTTCGTGGAAAAATTTATAGTATACAGACTGACGTTTGCTTTACCTTTCTTCATCTTCCAGGATTATAAAATTAATAATTAGAAAGAAATCTCCAAACTTGATATAATTTGCTATGTTTTGTTTTTGGTTTTCTTCGTTTAGTTTTGCCTCTTTCGTCTGTTCAGTCACTGCCATTAAAAAGAATTCTCTTCCTACAAGAAATGAGTATTAGAAATGGTTTTAAAAAGAAAAGGTTAATGAGAAGAGATGACAGCACATATATAACCATGTGATTGCTCTGTAAAGTGTCAATTAATTATACCGATAATGGAGGCTAAGCCTAGCAGAGAGATGGGATTGGAATGCGAGGAGGACGGAATGGCAACTGCAAGTGCAAGATTACAGCATGTAATTGAACATACTGAAGATAAGACTTAGATTTTATTAGAAAGGCAAGAGGCAAAGCAGTAGATGCCTCACAAGGAGAGTAAAGATGGTGACCAGTACATGTTTTTGGTTGGACATAAAGGAAGCGATGTCACCAACAGTTTAGAATATGAGAGGGTTAGTCAAAGCATTGGAAATGATTTTAAGTGGGTTTTGATAGTGATAGTAAAAAGTAGAAAAACAACTTAAACCTGTTTCTGGCAGTTGACTCATGGCCTACTGAAAAGAGTCACCTTAAGTACTGCTTTTGAAAGGTCTCATTTTAAGTAGTTTGCCTTTCTGTATTAGTTTTATTAATAACAACTGTAAAATGAGCTACTAAAAAACAGATCAGTAATCATTGATATTAACATGTTAACCTGTTAATTATAATAAACATGCTTCTTTTGGTAGTGATCTTCTAAAAATGAATCTAACTTCAAGAAAGGAAAAGATGTTTGTCATAATGTTTTGATTTGTGTGAAAAGAAGACTTTATAAAACACAGAAAATCCTTGGTAGTTGTTTTTTAAGGTGCCCATTAAAAAACTTTGTTTTTTAAGTTTTAGAGAGAGAGAAAGAGCGAGAGAGAGACACAGGAAGCGCGACTGGGGGGAGGGTAGGAGAGAGAGGGAGACACAGAATCCGAAGCAGGCTCCAGGCTCTGAGCTGTCAGCACAGAGCCTGACAGAGGGCTCAAGATTCACGAACCCGCAAGATCATGACTTGAGCTGAAGCCAGACACTTAGCCCATTGAGCCACGCTGGTGCTCCTTAAGGTGACTAGTTTTTGAAAAAAAAAAAAAAAAAAAGAGTTTATTTATTTTGAGAGAGAGAGAGAAAGAAAGAGAGAATATCCCAAGCAAGCTCCATGCCGTCAGTGCAGAGCTCAATGCAGGGCTCAGTCTCACGACCTTGACATCATGACCTGAACCAAAATCAAGAGTTGGATGCTCAACAGACTGAGCCAACCAGGTACCCCTAAGGTGACCATTTTTATATAAATAAAAACTATTTTTAATTTTTTGTGCATAACGCATTTTTTAAATACACCTTATTTTTAAATTTTTTATAATTTTTTAAAAGTTTGTTTTTATTTTGAGAGAGATATAGAGAGCAAGCAGGGGAGGGCTAGAGAGAGAGAGAGAGAGAAAGAATACCCAGCAGGCTTTGTGCACTATCAGCACAGAACCCAATGCAGGGCTTGAACCCAAGAACCATGAAATCATGACCTGAGCTGAAATCAAGAGTCGAATGCTTAACTCACTGAGACACCCAGGCACCCCCGCACCTTATTTTTTAAAGCAGAGTTAGGGTCCCAGAAAAACTGGGCAGAAGGTATAAATTTCCCCTTTACCTGCTACTCCCACATATGCATAGTCTCCCCCATTATCAACATCCCCCAGCAAAGTGGTACATTTGTTACAATTGATGAACTTGAGTCCATAGTTTATATGAGGGTTCACTCTTAGTGATGTACCCTGTATGTATTTGGACAAATTTATAAAGACATGTATCCACTATTATAATATCATATGGAGTAGTTTGCCCTAAAAAATCCTCTGTGTTCTGCCTATTCAGTTCTCCCTTCTTACAACCCCTTATCTTTTTACCATCTCCATAGTTTTGCCTTTTCCAGAATGTCATATAATTGGAATCAAACAGTATGCAGGCTTTCCAGGCTGGCTTCTTTCACTTGGTAATATACACTTAGAGTTCCTCCATGTCTTTTCATGACTTGATTGATATTTCTCTTTAGCACTGAGTAATATTTCACTGGGTATGCCACAGTTTATTTATCCCTTCACCTACCAAAAGACATCTTGGTTACTTCCTTTTAAAAAAAATTTTAAAGTTTATTTATTTCTTTTTAGAGACAGAGTGTACATGGGGGCAGGGCAAGAGGGGCAGAGGCAGGGAGGTAGAGAGAGGGAGAGAGGGAGAGAGGGAGGGAGGGAGGGAGGGAGGGAGAAAGAGAGAGAGATTCCCAGGTGCTTCATGCTCAGCACAGAGCCCAATGCAGGGCTTGATCTCATGAACCATGAGATCATGAACTGAGCCGACTGAGTCGCTCAGACACCCCTATAGTAAGTCTTGAAGTTGGATAGTCTTTCAACTTTTTTCTTACCCTTCAATATCATGTTGACTCTTATGGTTTTGTTTTTTTTTTTTTTTTTTTTTGCTTCTCTTTATAAACTTTAGAATCAAGAATTGACATCCTGACGATACTGAGGCTTCCTATCTATGGCTATGGGATATATCTTAAATTCTTTGATTCCTTTCATCAGAGTTTTTGGTTTTGTTTTGTTTTCCTCATATAGAGCTTGTACATATTTTTTTAGATTTATAACTATTGTTTTTTTTTTGGGGGGGTGGTCCTAATATAAATACTATGTTTTACATTTCAAATTTTACTTGTTTATTACTAGTATATAGGAAGGCACTTAACTTTTGTGTATCAACCTTATATGATATAGATGTGCTATAATTGCTTATTAGTTTCCAGAATGTTCTTGTTAATTCTGTCAGAATTTTCACAAGATGATCATGTCATCTTAAATGTTGCTTTGTTTTTGTTTGTTTTGAGGACGGCATAGGGTAGGTGGAGGAAAGCTTTCATCACACATTTCATGATTGAGTACAGTGTCATCTCTTCCCAGTGAGGGTGTCATCCTCTCCCCTGTCTTCTCTGCAAAGCATCTTGGGCCCCACAGATGACCTGAGGCTGCCCTTCTCACTGCTTCCCCCATGCAGGGCTCAGGCTCCAGGCTCCTTTTTTCCCCTCATTTGGTTTAAAACTCTCTTCTTTTTAAAAAATTAATTAATAAGTTCTGTTACTGGTATAACTGATATACAGTGTTACAGTAGTTTCACTTGTACAACATAATGATCTGATATTCAGGTCTGTTTTTTTTAATCTGTTTTTTTTTTAATGTTTTTGAATATTTATTTATGAAGGAAAGAGAAAGAGAGAGAAAGAGAGAAAGTGAGTGTAAGCAGGGGAGGAGCAGAGAGAAAGGGAGACGGAGAATCCAAAGCAGGCTCCAGGCTCTGAACTGTCAGCACAGAGCCCAATGTGGGGCTTGAAGTCACAAACGGTGAGATCATGACCTGAACCGAAGTTGAACTCTTAACAGACTGAGCCATCCAAGTGCCCCTAAATCATTTCTTTTAATTGCAGAGGAAAAGAAGTAACAAAAAATGACTTTAGTTCATGGAGAATGTATGAAACAGGGAAAGGAATTTACCAACCAGTACCTCTGTGAGATACCTTTTTTTTAAGTTTTATTTATTTGAGAGAGACAGACAGTGCAAGTGGGGGAGGGGCAGAGAGAAGGAGAGTGAGAATCCCAGGCGGGCTTTGCTGCACATGTGGCGCAAACTCACAAAACCAGAGATCATGACCCGAGCCAAAACCAAGAGTCGGGTGCTTAACCGACTGAGCCACCCAGCTGCCCCATCTCTGTGACAGATCTTGAGTAACTCTGTAAGACCTGCTGAAGAGCCTGTCCCTCTCTCCTAAAATAGACAAGTCAGCCTCTTCATATGCGAGACATCTCTACATCACTGACTACTTCCTGGTGACGCTTAGAAGAGTGTGTGTGTATATAAAGTTATATTTAAGTTGGTTTTGAGAGCATGATTCTATAAGATACTAGGTTTTTTCCCTTTTATCTAAATATTTACTGAAAATGTATTTTTATTAAATTTTTCTTCTTATGACAAAAATAGTATTTTTAAAAACTCACTCAAACATAAGTTTTTCTTAGAGTTAAATTTAGTGACCAGAGCCTAGACTGCATGTATAAATGTTAAAATATAGAAAAATTACTTTATATCATATCTGCCCTGTGGAAATTGTATGATTCAACGTATTCGAAGAGATTTATATTGCTCTGTTTCCTTAAATAAAAGATTTCTGTGGAATATTTCAGGATGAAAGGGGTCTAGAGAACTTTCCATTTTTAGAAACAAAAGAAACTCACTGATTTTCCTTACCAAGAGTTATGGACAGGAAATGAATGAAATTAGATCAATAGACTGCAAAATCCAACTTAAGTTCATTCAATATAACGCCTGCCTGGAATTCTCTTTTCTCACAGACGTACTCTCTGTGTGTATACTTCTCTTTGTAGAAACACATTGTAAAAAGGACACAAGAGCCAGAACCTAAGAGCACCTGAGGTTGAAGGAGGATTTTATTTAATTTCTTTATCAAAAGAAGATTACTCTCTCACAAAAGTAAATATCTTTTTCAAAAAAATTTAAAATTTTATTCTTTTATGTCATTTACATATCTCAGTGTTAAATTTCCCTTTTTAACTTGTCACAATGGAGTCTTAGATATGCACTTAGATTGCAGAGTTAAACATTACTGATCTATGTGTCTTTGAAAGCATCTGACTTAGAAAGGAGATTTCAAATATATTAGTTCTTTTGGAGTCATTGTACATATGATAAACATGATGAATATATTATACAATTTAAAAATGCCATTTATGGGGCACCTGGGTGGCTCAGTTGGTTGAGTGTCCGACTCTTGATTTCAGCTCAGGTCATGAGTTCCAGCTCTGCGACAGGCTCTGTGCTGACAGTGTGGAACCTCCTTGGCATCCTCTCTCGTGCTCTCTTTCCTTCTCCCACTGCCCTGTTTGCATGTGCTCTTGTGCATGCATGTTCTTTCTCTCTCAGAATAAATAAACATTAAAAAAAAATAAAAACACCTTTCATTATATATGTTTACAATACACCGTACTTTTTTTTTTTTTTTAGAATTGGAAGACCAGTTGTAAATTATAAGCCTACACCAAATTGTACCTGAATTATTTTCAGTGCCAAGAATATTTCAGTATAGTTTTAATTAAAAAAATTAAATCAGAAAACATAAAATTTAGAATGTGAAAATGATAGTTCTTTAATCCCATTATGTATAAAACAGTTTTTTAGAAAGTAAGAAGAGAATCTCCTATGTAATAAATCCCTTCAATTCAATGGAATATTTGGTGTTTTAGTAAGCAGTGTAAGGGTGTGGTAGAATCCTTTAAAACCTTAGAAATTATTTTGAAAGTTCTTTTTAAAATACGATATTCTGTGTTATAGAGGCAAGACTGTTTGGAATGCATTGGTAGTAGAAAAGCCTATTACCTGTGTAGATGTTAAGGCAAACTACCAAGATAACATAACGTTTAAATCTTACTGCAGTTTTACATTTTGGTATACAAAGTCCTTAGCTTCAGAAAGCATAGAAATCTTTTGGAATTGTGCTAGCTTGCTTTCTAAATATACAAAGGAAAATAACTTTCTCATGAGGAAAAGCTAGTGTGATGTTGGTGTTACAAAACTGAGATGTGCCTCTTGGACTTGCCTTCTGTCATGTCCAGGATGAGAGAAGGAATGTTTTTAAATTTTAGGTGAGAGGTAGGTGGAGAGTTGTTGTTAGTTGAGGAAAATCTTGAGATTGGGATATAGCAGTCCATTAACTCTATAATTAATAAACTACTTGAGCCATTGGGACAGCTGGGGGGTTTTGACATCTAATTGAGTTAGGGGAGCCAACAACCATGGATTTCTATCTTTTATTTATATCTTTTTGTCAGTATTAGTTTTAAAGTCTGATAATTATATATGAGAGCCAAATAGAAAGATACTATGTTGAACCACTTACATAAAGATCTTTTGGGCAGTTGGGTTGAACTTCTTAAGTAATTAATAGAATTAACTTATTGAATTGAATTTCTTTTTATTTAAAAAATTTTAATGTTTATTTTTGAGAGAGAGAGAGAGACAGAGTGTGAGCAGGGGAGGGACAGAGAGAGAGACACACACACAGTATCTGAAGCAGGTTCCAGGCTCCAGCCGTCAGCACAGAGCCTGATACGGGGCTCAAACCTGTGAACCATGAGATCCTGACCTGAGCTAAAGTTGGATGCTTAACCAACTGAGACACCCAAGCGCCCCTAGTTGAATAGAATTTCTGAAGAGCATCTACTATTAATGGTTTTAGTTTTGGCAAGTTTGATTTTTAGTTGTGACAGTAATAGACTACCAGACTCAGCTGCTTCTTGAGTCACTTTTTCAGAACATGGTAATAAGGTTATATTAACATTGTGGATGATGCTTTTCTTTGGTTTTTATTATTATAGTTGGGGAGTGGTCTTTCATTTAAGAGCTGTAATGATTTGTGAGGCATATGTTTTAAAAAAAAAGGTTAGTTGGAACACAACTGCACTTAATTTTAAGGAGCATAATTGCTTTATTATTATTTTATATTTATTTATTTTTGAGAGAAAGGGAGAGACAGAGACAGAGCTCAAGCAGGGGAGGGACAGAGAGAGAGGGAGACATAGAAACCAAAGCATGCTCCAGGCTCTGAGCTGTCAACACAGAGCCCAATGCAGGGCTCCAGCTCTTCAACTGAGCTACCCAGGCACCCCATAAGTGCTTTATTAAAAGAACATTTCAGTCATTTTGATTTTTATAGTAATTTTGGTAAAGACTTAAAAGGAACATTAAAAGAATTGACTTAATATTATAGAGCTTGGTTCATAGATAGTTTATTTCTTGGACTCAGCATAAAATTTTATATAAATAAATACGAAAGTCATAGTGTTCTTAACCTTTTTAATTAGTTTAAAATTTTGGTGAAGTAGTGTAGATCACTGGTGCCATAGAATAGATACCTTGCCCTAAACCTCCCTATGTTTTGTTAAATTTTTTATTTTTATTTTTATTTATTTTTGAGAGAGAGAGAACACAAGGAGGGGAAGGGCAGAGGAAGAGGTGAAAAGAGGATTCAAAGTGGGCTCTGTGCTGAGAGCAGAGAGCCTGATGCTGGGCTTGAACTTAAAAACTGCAGGATCATGACCTGAGCCGAAATGGATGCTTAACTTACTGAGCCACCCAAAGCACCCTTTCTGTTTTTAAGATTCTTGATTGGACTACCCAGACTACAGTTCATTTGTACTCGTCTCATTACACAGAGGATTTTTGGTGACTACTACTACTGTTGCTACTACTAATAAACATTTATTAAGTGCATGCTTACTTTGAGCTAGGCATTTGATCTTGTCTAATTCCTACACAAATCCTATGAGGTATGTATTATCTGTGTTTTGCAGTTAAGAAAATGATGCTTAGAGGAGTTAAGTAACTTGCCAAAATTTAACATTCTAAGAGATGGAGTTAGAATGCAGATTTAGGAAATCTAACTTTTGGTCCTAATCTCTTAGGGCGGAAATGCAAACCAGAATTAAATGTCCAAACTAGGAAGAAAAAAAAAAAAAAAGCCTGGAATTTCATGTCTTTAGGTCCCATGGCTGTTATGACTGGATCATGAATTTGACTCTGAGTTTGCTGTAACAAACAAACAAAGTGGAAGAGAGCAAAATGGGTATATGAGAATACCACATTAAACCCTTTTCTTAGGACTGACTTCTCAAATAGAGTGCCTCTGTGGGAACCTCAAAAAAAGAGTCTCTTTGGAAAATGTTGGGAATGATTTCTTCAGTAACATTTGCTATATAGTATATCTGGTGACAAGTTTAATAGGACTACTTCTTTTTGATTTCACAATGAAACTTGAGACCATAATATCAAAGCATGATTTGGTAAGAGTTCTGTGAGATACTGTAATAGTATGGACCAAGTATGTGTGGTTTGGTATAATCTGTATATGAAATCCAGACTACTGAGAGGGATGGAATGATGGTCTGAGTTTTCCAGTCAATCCTGAGCTTTGGATATGCTTCAGAAATCCAATGAACACACAGTAGAGTTAACATCTTTGTTCTGAAAATTGAGAAATATAGACAGAGGACATAGTGACGATTCATGTTATTGAGCTCATAATCGAATGGGTAATTATCTGAGGCTATAGGACTGTTATAGAAGCCAAGAATGTAACCTTTAGTAAAAAGATATTTTTCAGTCCTGTGAAATGCAGCAGAGATGCCATATTAGATGAGGGCAGAAAAATGTTTATTAAATTTCAGAGACAGTTCTTGTGTATCTTAGCAAGTACAGTGTCAGTGGAGTGTTGCAGAATAGAAATCCCATAGTCTTGGATTCAGGATTGAGTGCAAGATGAGGAAGAGGCAACTTTATGTGTTGATTTCTCTTACAGTTGAAGGTCGTAATGGGAAGAAGAGAACCTGAAGCTTGGGGCCCCAGCATTGAAGGAGGAGTTTTGTTGAAGGACTTAAAGAGACTTGAGACTGTATGCTAAAGACAAGGAACCAATTTAGAGGGAAATATTGAAGATAAAAAACAGTGATGATTGATATTGCAAGCTGCACATGATCGAGCCTGGAGGGGATGGAATTCAGACCATTGAAGGTGGCAAATGGATCGGCTCTACTGAGAAGTTAGAGTACCTATTCCCTGCCCTCCCCAAGTCATACAGAGAAGTATAGATGTGGATAATGGGGTTTAGTCTAGAAAAGGTGGATGAATCAAGAGTGCATGACCCAACCTAAGAGGTGACTAAGACCAACAGCAGTTCTCTCCTAACCCCTGAAAATGAGAGCTGTCAGTGGGAGTTGTAAATAAGGGGAACTGGGGATGGAAGATGGATTAAGCTAGAGAGTGACAGAAAACCAAGAATCCCAGCAAAAATAAAAATATAATACATTTTGCCACTTCTTCCAGCAAATGATTTTGCTTTTGTAACTAGTGGCTCCTACTGCCTCAGGAACTTCCTTACCCAGGAATACACGTGGTGGAAGCAACAGGGAACTGGGTAGTAAGGAAGCTGGATTTGCACCTCTCATACAGGACATTCATTATAGGTGGGTATTTGAAACCCATTTAGAGTTGGCATATAGAGTTAAAAGCTAAAGACTAAAGGCTTTAGGGACTGTGTTTGCTGTTGGAGACATTGATTAAAAGTAGAGGACACTCAGTGACTAAACTGTATTTATTGGCTGGAAAGGCATACAGCCTACCCACATCAGTTCTCAGCACCCAAGGAGAGCAGATTTCAGGGCTGAGTGAAGGGAAGAGGAGAAAAAGGAAAATGCTTTTCTATCACATAGAGGGCTGACTAAGAAAACGTCATCTACTCTGGGCATCAAAGAACAGCTTTTAGTTGATAATGCAGCAGGAGGAGCAACAACTGACTAGATTGTGCAAGGCGCTAGAGTTCTTTGTGGGCAGAGAGCAGAAAGCCCATGGAAATGGAAGTAGTAGAGAAAATAATAGAAGAAGGAAAATGCTCTGCCACTTACTTACTGTGGTAAAGGTCTGGAAGAAGAGGGGAGAAACTGTTTAATTCTATTTGTAAGTAATCAGCATGCTTTCCCAGGCCCTCGCAGCCCAGAATCGAGAAATAGAAGTCACAATAACACCAGGAACTAGGAATTTCTTGAAAGTCTTGGTTTGGAGCTCCTCTGTCTGGACCTGAACTCCAGAAATGTCTTGTCCAAGTGCAGGTTCTGAGTGGCTCATGCATTTACTGTCTGGCTACTATCCCAGCAGCCATGGACCAGAAAGATCCCTATTTGTGAAGCCCATGACTCTTTTTTGTGGTCAAGATTCCTTTCCTTTTTGCCACTTTTCCTTCAATGGACAATTTTGTTCCTTGTGTCTAGTGGGCTCCTCCTACCACAAACCCATCCAGGGTGTGAGGGTCAGGAATCTTCTTCTGCTGATGCCGCCATCAGTGCACTGTGGTAGGATTGCCTTTGGGTTCAGGGCATGTGCCAGAATAGCAGATTTGTATAGATAGGACTTGGCTGACCTTGTCTCTTGCTCTCTCAGCATTTCTTTCAACAGGAGCCCCATAGGCTTGTGTTACTCTGCACCTATGGGAAGAGCCTGAAACCAGGGCGTGGGAGTCATGGGAACCACTCAGTCCAGTTTGCAAACACACTGGGGACTTAGCCCATTTCTCTGCAGGGGTTGGTTATGTTTTCCTTCTAGACAAGATTTTGTGTGATTTAGGTACGCTGGTCTTCAGAGACTGTGGAGTACATATAGGTAGTCACAGAGGTTAGGTTCTGATACAGTTGTCCTGGTATTTTTGTCTTTTGAGCTTTCTCTCTGTGTCTTGGCAAAAGCAATAAGGAGGAAATGGTTTGAGTGAACACATCATTACTGGCTTCTGATTTTTCTAGCTCTGTCAGATGGTCATTTGTGTGGATACTTGTTACTAGTTATAATACTTAATAACAGTTTCAGGAACTCATTTAATAGTTTCTCCCAGATGTGCAATTGTTTTTCTCAAGCCGATTTGGTTTTTCATCACAAATCCTGGATTAAGAATGATAATAGTCCAACATTTTTGAGATCATCTTGACAACAGAATTTATACCCCATTTGTTAAGAGGCTGTCACTTAATTGTATCTACTTGCATCTTCTGTAACCTGCAGTTTGGAGGGAACAGATTTATTTTATTCATTCTTCAGTTCATTATGCTTACTGTGTAGTAGGCATGCAAAAGTGGAGATAATAACAATAATAAATAGAAACGTGGAGTTTCTGGAACTTGTATTTTGATGGATCTTCAAAAGATTTTGAGTATGAGTGTACTGAGGTGTGTGTGTGAGGGGGGAGGGTTTTGAAATGGACGTATGGGATGGTGTGTTGGGGTTCTCCAGAGAAGTAGAACCAACAGAATGTATATATATAGAGAAAGAGATTTATTATAAGGAAGTCCCAGTTCAGACCTTGAACTGATTTGTTGAGGGCCATCCACATTAGGGAGGGCAGTTTGCCTTACTCAGTCTTTGATGCAGATGTTAATTTCAGAAACACGCTGAGACACACCCAGAATACTATTTGACCAAATGTCAGTTAACACCCATCCCTGGCCTAGTCAAGCGGACACACAAAATTAACTGTCATAGATGGTTTATACTTCTACAAGAATTTTATAGTATAAACAGCAGTATAATAATTTTAAAGCACCATGAAATAGGTCCTGAACTTCTAAAATTGTTGAAGTAGAAATTACTCTCCCACTCTCCAGGATTATTTTCATTCAAAGTTGACCTAGTATATGTTATTAAAAAATCATTCAGTTGTTAACAAATTTGACTCTTCTTAGTGATTGAATCATTCTTGTGCAGAAACCCTTTGCTGCAATGGAAAAAAAGTACTGTTGGTAACAGAAGGGATGTCAAATATGTAGTACAGGACTGTTAAAAATTTCTGTAAAAGTACAGTAGCAGTGAACTGCTGTGTTGCCGTATTATTTTTCCCTGTATATAGTGCTGGTTTCTGATCTTTCTGGATTGTGTTCAAAACCAATGACAGTCTGTGAATGCAAAAATACTAGTATTTTATAATAGCCTTTAAAGCTATAAAAACTTGTGTTATTGAAAAAAGGCCCAGATTCATAAAGAAAATGATTTTTGCTGTCCACATATTCCTTAACCTGTATGTCCCATCATTTATCCTTTATCACTAAAATCTTTTACTGTTTAATGAAACGATAAATATTCTTATTTATAAGTTTTCTACATAGCTCTTTTTTTTTTTTTTACAGTAAATGCTGTGCAGTTAATAAATACATGGAGTGGAGCTGTGTCAGTGCTGGGTAGAACCTGGGCTTTGTATGGATTGTTTCATTTGATCCTCAAAATAACCTTGTGAGGGAGGTGCTAATATCACCCTTCAGGAAACAGCTGAGTACCTACTATGTGCAAAGCACTGTGCCCAGTAAAGGACTATATCGTTGATGCCCACATTCTAAAGGAAAAAGACAGCAGTAATTCTCAGTTTATTTGTCATTGTGAGAAAGACTCTGAAAGAGGAATTTAGGCTACTTTGAAAATATACCACACAGTGTATGTGGGCAGGGCACGACACGAAAACAATGATCATTGAAAAAACACCTTGGCAGCCTAAGTTGAGTAGGCCACATGAGAGAAGGAAGTGATTTAGTTTGAGAAAGCAGCACTTGTGAAGGCCTTGACGGTGGATAAAATGGCATGTTTTAGGAACTGCAATTAGATGAAATGTGACTGGAACCATGAGGGTAAGACTGAGGCTAGATCACACAGGGTCTTTTTGGTCATGTTAAGGATTCTGTTCTTTGTCCTCAAAACGTCGGGAAACCTTTGAAGTGAAGGAGGCCCAAAGTGGATTTACTTTTTGAAAAGAACACTTTGGCTGTCATAAGGACAATGCGTTTGCAATGTATACAGTTTTCTATTTGCTCTGTAATTTTCATCAGCCTTTAAAAAAAATTTATTTTGAGAGAGAGACAGAGAAACAGGATACAGGTGGGAGAGTGTCAGAGGGAGAGAAAGACACAGAATCTGAAGCAGGCTCCAGGCTCTCAGCTATCAGCAGAGAGCCGGACGTGGAGCTCGAACCCACAAACTGTAAGATCATGACCTGAGCCGAAGTCTGACACTTAACTGACTGAGCCACCCGGGCATCCCTTCATCAGCCTTTTAAATGTCAGTTTGATAGGTAGGGGTGCTTAAGTTTCTTAAAAAGAAACGGACTTAAATCCATAATCGTGGGAGTTGGTGCAGGGGTTGAAGCAGTGGCTTGGGGGAGAAGGAAGGGATGACTCAAGGTTTAGAAGAGACTCCCAATCTCTTCTGTCACAGTGTCCAAAAGACTAAGTTAATGTATGAGAAGAATATGTTGCCCAGCAGATCTGATTTGTGAAAAATCTGAATTTGGGGAGCTTCTTTCTGTCATAATGTTTGCCTCATCCCATCTGATCTTCACAGATCACATCAGAAAGGATGTCATTTAAGGGACTTACCGAAAGATTCTGAGGACTCTGTAGATTGACAAGACATGGTATGGGGGAGAAAAGTAGAGATAAGCTTATTTTATTGTAAAATTTCTGTCTCTTATCTGCCTTTTATGCCAGTGAAACTAAGACAGCTGTCTGGCATGTGCCTAGGTTGGTTGTTAGGCTATTATGATTTTCACTTGCCTTCTCTAGACAGCTCTTCCAGTAAGTTACCAACCTCCTGTTTTTTCCCCTAAGATTAAGACAGTCAATTACAACCCGTTTCTTTGAATTGTAGTTCCGTAAAAGATACACTTCCATTTGTTTTAACTTTTCCTCTTAAATATGTTTTAGTTTCAAGAAACAGAGCTTGTAAAACAAATCTGCCATGCTTTTGATCAAGTTAAAAATTTTTAACTGAAAAATTTTAATATATAAACTGAGGAGAGGTTAATTGCCCTTACCGTAGAACTCCTTTCAATTTACCTTCTTTGAATCTTTTCTTCTGACCGCAGAAGAAAAAAAAGATGGCAACTTTGTAAAAATATTAATATATTTTATAATACTTTCTGTCTTCTAAAATGTATTGTGTGAATCTTGTCTCGTAGTGGAATCATGACACAGACTTGTGTGTTCAAATGATCATGCTGCGTTTTACTTTGATTACTCAGAATTAAGCTTGAGTACAGCAAAGCTATAAAAATCACAAGTAGAGTGGGTTGTGCTGTGAGGTCTTTAATCATTATGAACAAAAGTGAAATAGAAAACTTCCCTCAGGGTATTATTTTGGGATGCGACTTTATATTGTAGGCATTTATACTTTGGTTTTACTTCTTTTTTTAAAAAAAAAGTGTTTATTTTGAGGAGGGGAGGGGCAGAGAAAGAGGAGAGAGAGAATCACATGCAGGCTCTGCACTGTCAACACCAATGGGGGGCTCGATCCTACGAACTGTGAGATGATGACCTGAGCCAAAATAAGAGTCAGACACATCCGGGTGCCCATTTGTTTTTATTTCTAAATCATGTATGTGATTTTGGGATTATTTCATTACATGAACAAAGATTAATAAAGTGAAAGAAATAGTTCATCATAGTATTAATATTTTAATAGAATAATCTTCTCTACCTGCCTAAGGAAGAGATAAAAAGATTTTTTTCTTTTATTCTTTAAAACAAAACAAAATAAAACTGAGCTAATTTAAGCAGTTGCAGTTTCTAGGAAAACAAAGGCTTTGGTGTACATGCTTTTCATAGTAGATATTGTGACCATATCATGTATGCTTTCTTAATAATGTCTGACATTATCAGATTGATTAACTCAGCATGGGACCTAATCAGATTTAACTGTGGTTGGCAGCTGTACACTAGAAGAATAGTTAATACAGAGGAGGAATAAAATTAGTTTTTTAATAAGCTGTATTAAATAAAAAACTAAAAAAGTGTATCAGAAGTGTTCATTATTTCCCATTGACATGTAAAACTATTGTGTTCACACAGTATCTTTCTCAAATTCATGCTGACTTATATTTTCAAAGATTGGCTACTGCCAGAATATAGACATGCTGATAATAAGATTTGCATTAGACAGTTGATGGTATCAGTTTCAGGGAGCTATGATTTCCTGCAGGCTCCAGAGGTCAACATTGTTATCTATATATTGTGTTCATTGTGTAAATGACATAGATTATCCTACCCATCTAAGAAATAGAACGAAAACCTCTGCTTACTTTTCCTAGAATCAATATATTTCTTTAAAAACTTAGTCTTTGCAAGCACCTGGGTGGTTCAGTCAGTTGAGCATCAGACTTTGGCTCAGGTCATGATCTCACAGTTTGTGAGTTTGAACCTGTGCTGGGCTCTATGCTGACAGCTCAGAGCCTGCAGCCTCCTTCAGATTCTGTGTCTCCCTCTCTCTCTGCCCCTTCCTTGCTTGCCCTCTGTCTCTCTAAAATAAACAAACATTTAAAAAAATGCAGAATTGTTTTCCTCATTGCTTTTTAGAAATAGAATCATGAAAAGTTAATAAATGATACATAAGAAAGAGTCCTAAAGTAAGGAGTTGTGATTAATTCTGATTCTGCTGTTAAGTTTAAACTGGGCCATAGAGTTTAGTTAGATACAGTAACCAAATATTGAGTGAATGCATACCCTGTGCAGGCCGTTCAGGGCTCTGTGGTCAGGACCAAAACAGCAAAGATTTTGGCCTCATTCAAAGCACTATTTTAGTGTGCTGGAAATTCTCTATTAAGGATAACAGACACGTTGAAGATTGATTTTCAAAATACACTGAGAAATAAGTAAAACAAAAGGAGTCAATTTCTAAGTTGTGTTGCATAAAGTATATGCATAGAATTTTCTACTCGGTGTGACACTCAGTTTTTCAGTAAGTTTTCGAAAGCTTTTGAACTAATTAAACTTATAGTGAATATTCAAATTTTAGTTAGATGTTATTCAAAATTAAAGTAACAAAATAACTGAGTGGAAAAGTTTGCAAATTGTATGGAACAATTTCACCTTCTGGGAAGAGAATAACTGTATTTCAGAGAGCAATTTTCCAAATAAACATGCATTGAAGTGTACTTAGGTGCCTTATATATTAACACATAATAATGTTATATGCATGTATGAGAAATAATATATATTTAATTTCTCATATTGCTTAAGATTTCTAAGCAATTAGAAACTTAATTAGTACAGTGACATGACTGGTTTGAATCATCAAAATTAAATATATTTTTAGTTTAGGAAAAAATAAGCAATTTCTTTCATTTTAAGGTACATTGGCCCCTAACAGATCTCATTGTAAGATCATATAATTTTTAAAGATTTGTTAAGTCCCTGAATATGTGAAATGAGGGAACTTACTCAACCTTAACTGTAATCTTACATATGAGAATGAGAGTAAAAATATTGCAGATCGAAGAGAAGTTATTTTGAGGAGTTTTAAGTGCAAGTAAATGGAAGCTTGTAATAAACATGGCTATTTAGCTGTCATTTTAGCTTTATTTTAATGTATGTCTAAGACATGTTGTAAGTACACAGAAACATTTGTTGAATTGAATTAAATGTATGCTTCCTAGATGTAGCTTCCAAAAGATATTGAGCAGTTGTTGAACTATGGTAAATTATAAACAGTAATCACATGATCAATATTAATTTATGTAATTGGAAACTAATTTAGAATAAAAAGAATTGATTTGTGGTAGAATTTAGCAGTAAATTCTGTGTAAATGTACTGTTAAAACCTAAATTGCCAAGACTGGCTGAATAGAACCACGCACAGCAATATTAGATGTGATTTATGACTTACTGATAGTTTATTTAAACACTTATTCACATACTCATTTTGTGAATTTTTTTTGGATCATAAATCATTCACTATATTAAATTGTCACTTTTTAGTATTATTGAATTTTACATATACTTGAGTCATTGTGTATGTTTTTAAAGGGTAGGAGCACACTGTTTAACTTGTTTTCTGTTATAAACATGGTTTTAAAACAACTATCATTTAAAAAAATTATACTGTCTTTAATTTTCAGGTAATAAATTGACAGATTCTGTTCACTAGTTGAGGGGTAATTTCAGGAAACACTTACCCTTCTCTCTTGGATACCTCTGTTAACACTCATTCAGTGATGCTTAAATTCAGTTAATAGTCAGCAGTGCCTTTCACTCATCAATGAGAAGGCCATAAATGCAAATAAGTCTGGGAAAGAAACATGTTTGACTTATTGCCACATTAAGATTCAAATCACTGATACCAAACTCTTTTCTTAGGAGGCTTTGATAGAGTAGAGAACACAGTGGGATAGGATGGAGCTTGTAGCGAAGGTGGGCTATGGGTACCAAAGATAAATAACTGTCATAATGTATTTTAAAATTTTTCCAACGAAGTCTATATGATTAAGTCCCTTAACAGTTTTGGGATGTGTTTTTATTAACCCTGTCATTTGCAGCTCTTTTTGGTATTCAGAATCGTACCCTCAAGATATTTTGTTAGTGGGGAGATTTTTGATAGTGCTGATAATTCTTTGAGAATATGTACATACACCATAGTCCCCCTTACCCTTACAGTGAAGACCTGTTGTCGGTCAGGATCACATTGGTCCCACTTTTAAGTGGGAAGTTTTAAGGGGGATTTTGAATGGGACTAGACATGGACGTACAATCTCTTTGATCCTTTAAAAAATTTTTTTTAATGTTCGTTTGTTTTTGAGAGAGAGAAAGACAGAGCATGAGTGGAGAATGGGTAGAGTGAGAGGGAGACACAGAATCCGAAGCAAGCTCCAGGCTCTGAGCGGTCAACACAGAGCCCAACATGGGACTTGAACCCATGAACCATGAGATCATGACCTGAGCTGAAGTTGGACACTTAACCAACTGAGCCACCCAAGTGTGCCCCTCTTTGATCCTTCTTAATTCACATTTGAACCCCCCCCTTTTTTTTTTTTTTTGCTTTCTGTAGTTGGAAGTTGAAAGTGTTCAGTTTGCTGTTTATTTGAAGCCTATTGACCTAAGAGCAGCCCTTATTACCCATTTGTTTTATTCACTCAGAAATGGTGCCTTATTTTAGTGGCACTTGCAATAATTGTCCTAACACATGTTTGACATGTAACCCACTGCTTGGGCTTAGTAAATATTTGTTGAATAAAACTGGACTGAATATTGGAGACTCAGCTTTTCTGTGTTTGCTTCCTACTCTCCATTTCTGTGTTTACTGATTCTGCTTTTCTTCACTTGTTACCCTCTCTCTTACTTCACATTCAGAATTCCCATAGTGGGTCAAGTTTGTCAGTGACCATTCAACCTGGGGTGACCAGAAAGAAGACAGAGTTCCCACGCCAGTTATCACTGAGATCCCCCAGTTTCTCTCCCCTTCAACCTTTAATGGGATGCCTTTCACTGGGGTGTGGGGTTCTATTCTAATTGGCTGTGGCTTGGGTAAATGGCTTGTCAGACCCAGAGCTTGAGGAATCAGTCACTCATGAGTAGACAGGGGTTATAGTGACAGGCTGTTTGTAGATCCTAATGGAGAAATGTACTTTATCTCTCACACATACTATTTATACATGAACTCAGAACCAGTTTTTATGGGCGATATATAAAATATGGAAAGTATATAATATACTTGTATTACGAAGGTTAAAATGAGAACTTTAATGAAATGTTATATTTTTATCTAGAAGAAGGATTTTTAAGCTTTCATAGTTATTTTACATATATCTGCTTATATCTACTTATGTTTTAGGTATGCCTATATATCTATATTTAGGTACATCTACTTATAGGAATATATTTGGTTAATATACTAATAACTATATCTGCCTGTGTCCATCATGTCTTCATGATTATTAAAAAATACAATCGTGGTCTAACATCGAAAAACTAAACACTGTATAAAGAAATAATATCTATTTTCTTAAATTTTCTATAATTTATTTTTAATGATAAGAATACCCAGAAAATCTTGTGAATAGAAAACTCTGTTTCTGAAAATTCTGTTAGGAGTAACATTAGAGATCTGCTAAATCCCTTAGAAATCTTTGAAGTACAGATAGTTTGAATTATTTTTATTGAAGAAATATATATAAGCCAGATTTTCAAAAATAGCTTTATTGTTTATTCATGAAGTAAATATTAACTGCTATTTACTGAGTAATTTCTTTGTACCATAGATAACTTTGGATGTAATTTTAATTCAGTCTCCAGATGATCCAGAAAATTGGGGGAATTATCTAAATTTTGCAAGTGGTATTCAGGTTCGTGACTTGTCCACTTGTTCTCAAAGTTGTATAACTGGCAAGGAAGAAGAGGTGAGGCTTAAATCCATGTCCATCTTATCCCAAAGCTCAGCCTTTTCCCTTATGCTGTATATAAGTTCTATTGTCCTATATAAATGACTACCTTGCAGTGAATGAATTTAAAAAAATAGTATCAATGTTGGTCCTTCTGAGTTTTTTTTTTATTACATTGCATTTTGTGAGCTTTCATCTAGTTCCTTCTGTCATCCATGTGTAGATGTAAGAAGATGAATGTTCATTGTAATGAATTAATTCTCAGCTTCTGTACTGTTGTGATCAGTTTTCTTTGCTTGACTTCCACCATATTATATTTAATACAAACAAAGCAGACACAAATAAAATTCTCATGTTGGAGGCCCTTAGGTGGCTTAGCTGGTTCAGCATCCACCTCTTGATTTTGGCTCAAGTCATGATTTCAGAGTTGTGGGATTCAGCCCTGGATAAGGCTCCATGCAGGGAGTCTGCTCAAGATTCATTCTCTCTCCCTCTCCCTCCCTCCCTGCCCCCTCCCTCCTTCTATCTCTCTCCCTCCCCCATCCTCCCTCTCTGTCCCTCCCTGCCCCCTCCCTCCTTCTGTCTCTCTCCTTCCCCCCTCCTCTCTCCTTCCCTGCCCCCTCCCTCCCTCTCTCTCTCCCTCCTCCTCCCTCTTCCTTCATCCCTCTCTCTCTCTCTCCCTCCCTCCCTCTCTTTCTCACCCCTCCCCAGCCCCCCCCTCACTCCCTCTCTCTCTATTTAAAATATAAATAAACAAACAAATAAATAAATTCTCATGTTGATAGCTGATAAATTTATAGGATCTTTTAGGAGATAATACTCTAGCAATTTGAGTTCACTGTATGTAAATAAAATTTGCTTTGAATGTTTGACAGTAGCACTATATTTGATTATCCCAAGACTAGTATTCTGTGGTGTGAAATCTAGAGTTTTATCTTCTTTCAGGATAAAAATTCTTTTTTTATATGTTAACAAAATCGATTTAAAAATTAAAGTGAAGTTAAAAAGTACAGTCAGTATATTTTCAAAAGTAAGGAACGTGAAATTAACTGAGTTCAGCTTATTATACTAAACACATATTACATTATCATTTGTAGGAGCCATGATAAAAAAAATGCAACAGTGAATTAACTTGGTAATGAGCTAGGTTAATTTGTAGAGAAAAGAATCAGGCCAAGATAAATAGAGATTTGGAGCTTTAAAATGGTGACATAAGTATATCAGAAAAGGCAGAACTTGGAGAGGGCTAAAGTTCATGTTTCATCAGATTGAATATTAGAAGCCGAGGGAGTCCAGAGATAGCTTCATACTTTTTGCGACAGCCAGGGCAGACTGATTTTTCCCATTAAAACTCTTACGCAAAGAGAAGTTAATAAATGTCATCCTTGGACACTCATCCCTGAGTGCAGATTGATAGGTGATGTTCCAAATTACCAGTAGGGCAACCAGTAAAAAGTGTTTTTCTTACTAGAAATGTTGGAATTTAGGAAACTCAGGCTTTGAAAATGGTCATTTACTCCCAAAGTTTGTAACTAGGAAGGGAGAAGAGCTGAGACTTGAATTCACCCCATCTTATTCCAAAACCCATGTTCTTTCCTCTGTTATATGAAGATTAACAACAAATGCTACATCATGCAAATTTGCAAGCTTTCAAAAATTTAGATCAATGACTCTCAAAGTGTGGTCTCCAGACCAGCATCATTGTCACTTGGTAACTTGTTACAAATGTAACTAAAACAGAAATTCTGGGAGTGAAGTCAGCAGTCATTAATAGGCCCTCCTTGTGATTCTGATGCAAGCTGAGTTTGAGAATCACTGCTTTAGGATCTTTGCAATTTGAAACCTTGACACAGATAAGAAGGGTTCTGTATAATGTAGGACTTTTCCTACTTAGAGTAATGTTAGGGATAAACGCATTTTGTGACTAGTTGATTGTAATTCGGGTACAACCTGAATTAACACCGGTTTCCTCCTTTTCAATACCATGTAGGGAAAAAATTTAAAAAACAATCCAAATAATAAATGTGGTCAAATTTAGTTTATTTGGTTTACTTTTTTTTTTTCAATAGCCATCAGAGGTGCCTGTCTGGCTCAGTCAGTGGACCACTGGATTCTTGGTCTTGGGATCATAAATTTAAGACCCAGTTTGGGTGTGGAGCCTACTCAAAAAACAAGCTAAAATAGCTTTCAGCCTTAATGTTTCTACTCTAGACTTAGCTATGTTCAGGGAATTAGAATTGGGTAAGAACTACATAATACTTATATTATTCAAAGAGACCATTTTTTTAAATTAAAGAGAATTAATTTTTAATGACTTATATGTAATTTTAATGATGTAACTAATCTGTTATTGGCCTTATTTGTGCTTATAAAATATTTGGATAGTTTAATCAAGAAATTTTGCTAAAATAATATAAAGTAATTTCATTCTCCCCCAGCACTTCAGTAAGGAGTCTTTGTTTGAATCAACTGGATATTTGATTGTATTGAGATTATTATTCATTTGTGTATGTGTAAGAGAGTGGATGATACTTTGAGTATGTTTAATAGGGGACTATTTGTCTTTTAAAGATGCATAATTTCATCAGTAAATATTTAAATATGTATCTCAGATTTGCTCTAAAATAATTGGAATGGGGATAAGGAGAGTTAATACATGGGGGTTGAATGGAAACATGGTCAGTCATGAGGTCTGAATGTTTGTTTCTTCCCTCTCCTCCATTCATGTGTTGAAATCCTCATGCCTGATGTAAGGTATTAGGAGATAAGGCTTTGGGGAGGTGCTTAGGTCATGAGGTTGGAGCCCTCATGAATGGGATTAATATTTTTATAAAAGAGACATCACAGATCTTCCTAACCCCTTTCACTGGGAGAGAACACCATGGCTGCTCTGTGAGGTTCTGGCAATGAACTAGGAAAGAGCTTTCCACAGAACACCATCATCCTGGTGCCTACATTTTGGACTTCCCAGTCTCCAGAACTGTGAAAAATAAATTTCTGTTGTTAATAAACTATCTAGTCTGTTGGTATTTGTTAGAGCAGCCTGCAGACCAAGACCAGGAATATATATAAGGATATATTGTTTTCTCTAAAAGCATGCTTGTGATGTTTTAAAGGGTAAAGTAAAGTTGGAAAGAAGAAAAACTAACAATGATATTAGCTCAGCACCTTCTTCACACAAGGAAGGCTTGGTACTTTGGCTAACATTCCTGGCATACATACCTAATAATGTCAAAAGAAAACTTCTCTGAGCAGAAAGCAGTTTGACACACTGCCATTGGTAGATATAAATTTCCAATTGTATAATTAGAAAATAACAAAAGCAAACCAGGAGGAAAAACTATGAAAAATGTCACTTTAAAATACCATACCATGGATACAAAATTAATATATTAAAATCTGTTGCATTTCTACACACTAATAATGAAGCAGCAGAAAGAAAAATGAAGAAAACAATCCCATTGAACTAAACAAATGAATAAACAAATAACAGAAACAGACCCATAAATACAGAGACAAATCTGATGGCTGCCAGAGGGGAAAGGATAGGATAATGGGCAAAATGGGTGAAGGGGAGTGGGAGATAAAGGCTTCCAGTTATGGAATAAATAAGTCATGGGCCTAAAAGGTACAACTTAGGAAATATAGTCAGTGGTTATAATAGTTGTATGCTGACTGATGGTAGCTATTCTTGTGAGCATAGCATAATGTATATAGACTTGTTGAATCACTGTGTTAACACTTTGTAATGTGTGTCAACTATACTTCTATTTAAAAAATATATTTAAAAGTATCGTTTACAGTTGCACCAAAAGAATGAAGTACCTAGGAATAAACTTAATCAAGGAGGTGAAAGACCTTTACTCTGGAAACTGAGACATTAATAAAAGAAATTGAAGGTGACACAAATGGAAAGATATACCATGCTAATGGATTAGAAGAATTAAGAAATAAAAGGCATCTAGATTGGTGAGGAAGAAGTAAAACTGTCACTTTTTGCAGATGACATGATACTACGTATATAGAAAATCCTAAAGATTCTACCAAGAAACTATTAGAACTGATAAGTTCAGTAAAGTTGGAGTATACAAAATTAATACGGTAAAACCTTGGATTGTGAGTAATTTGTTCTGCGAGTGTTCCTCAAGACAAGCAAACATTTCTAATACATTTTAACTTGACTAATGAGTGATGTCTTAAAATACAAGTAGTATGTGACATGGAATGTCACATGATCACAGCTGAGCCAGTTGGTTCTTGAAATTTGTTTTGGTATATGAATGCTTTGGATTACAAGCATGTTTCCGGAATGAGTTATGCTCACAAACCAAGGTTTTACATATATAGAAATCAGTTGCTTTTCTATACACTAATAATGAAATAGTAGAAAGAGAAATTAAGAAAACAATCCCATTTACAGTTGCACCAAAAAGAATAACATACCTGAGAATAAATTCATCCAAGGAGGTGAAAGACCTATGTTCTGAAAACAAGACATTGGTGAAAGAAATTGAAGATGATGCAGACAAATGGAAAAATAGACCATGTTCATGGATTGGAAAAATTAATATCATTAAAATATCCATACTACCAAAAGGGATCTACAGATTCAACAGTCTCTATCAAAATGCCAATAGCATTTCACAGAACTAGAACAAATAGTCCTAAAATTTGTATGGAACCACAAAATACCTTGAATACCCAAAGCAATCTTGAGAAAGAAGAAAGCTGGAGGTATCACAATCCCGGATGTCAAGATATATATACTACAAAGCTATAGTAGTCAAAACAGTATGGTACTTTGATAAAAGTAGACACACCGATCAGTGAAAGAGGGTAGAGGACCAGAAATAAAGCCATGTGTCTATTGTCTGTTTCCAAAAAGGAGGCAAGAGTAGACAATGGGGGAAAGAAAGTCTTGCCAATAAATGGTGTTGGGAAAACTGGACAGCTACATGCAAAAGAATGAAACTGGACCACTTTATTATACCATACACAAAAATAAACCCAAAGTGGATTTAAGACCTGAATGTGAGAACTGAAACCATAAAACTCCTAGAAGAAAACAGGTAATAATCTCTTGGATATCAGCCTTAGCAACATATTTATGGATATGTATCCTCAGACAAGGGAAACAAAACCAAAAATAAACTATTGAAAAAAGTACTGTACATCAACATAAAAAAGGCAACCTAGGGAATGGGAGAAGGTATTTGCAAAAGGTACATCCAATAAGGGGTTAATATCCAAAATATATGACGAAGTTCTACAACTAAATACCAAAACAAATAATCTGATTTAAAAGTTGGCAGAGGACTTGAATAAATATCCCCCCCCCAAAAAAAAATGTACAGATGGCCAACAGACACATGCTCAACATCACTCATCATCAGGGAAATGCAAGTCAAAGCCATAGTGAGATATCAACTCACACATGTTAGAATGGCTAGTATCCAGAAGACAAGTGAAAGTGTTGACGAGGATGTGGAGAAAAGGGAATCTTTGTACACTGTTGGTGGTAATGTAAATTAGTACAACCACTGTGGAAACTCCACTATGGAGTTTCTTCAAAAAGTAAAAATATAAATACCATATGATTCAGTAATTCCAGTAATGGGTATTTACCAAAAGAAAATGAAAACACTATTTGAAAAAGAAGAATGTACCTCTATATTTATTGTAGCTTTATTTACAATAAGCTTATTCCAAGATAAGGAAGCACCGAAGTGTCCATTGGTAGATGAATGGGTAAAGAAGTTGTAGTGGGTATGTATATGAATGCATGCATGCAGACACTCAACTATGAAAATGAAGTTTTTCCAGTTGCAACAAGATGGTTGGGACTAATGGTTCACTAATTATGCTTAGTGAAATAAGTCAGACAGAGAAAGCAAATACTATATGATTTTACTTATATATGGAATCTAAAAACAACCACCACAACAAATGAACAACAACAAAAGAAGACAGACTTATAAATACAGAAAGCAAACTGGTGGTTGGCAGAGGGGAGGTGGGGGTTGGGGGAATCAATGAAATGGATAAAGAAAATTAAGAGGTACAGACTTTGAGTTACAAAATAAATTAGTCATAGAGATGAAAAGAACAGCATAGGGAGTGTAGTCAGTAAAATTGTATTAACATTATATGACAGATAGTAACTACACTTATTGTGGGTGTACTTTAAGTAATGTAAAGCATTGTTGAATCACTAGGTTGTACATCTGAAACTAATATAACATTGTATGTGTCTTATACTTTAATTATAAAGAGATATCATAGTATGTTACCATAAACGATAAAAGAGGGTGCATTTTTAGACCCCATACTTAAAAGATCTTTTTGATTATTTTTTAAATAGACACAATAGCTGAATACTGTGGTATTTTATTATTTTTAATGTTTACTTATTTATTTTTGGGAGACAGCGCAAGTGGGGTAAGGGCAGAGAGAGAGGGAGAGAGAGAATCCCAAGCAGGCTCCATGCTGCAGCACAGAGCCCAGTGCGGGGCTCAAACTCACGAACCATGAGATCATTACCCGAGGCACAATCAAGAGTTGGAACCTTAATCAGTTGAGCCACCCAGGTGCCCCTGTGGTATTTCAAATGCTTGCTATTTAGTTGTGGGTTTTTTTTTCCTTTATTTTTTTATTTTTTTAAATTTTTTTAAAATTTTTTTTATAATAGTTTATTAACCCCAGTGTTCATCCCAACACGTGCCCTCTTTAATGCTATTTAGTTTTAAAATGTGCAAGTATTTCTTAATATTTAGTTAAGTTAGGAAACTAAAAAGAAATGGCACCTGTCAATGACATTTCAATTAAAGCCTTTCATTATCAAATTGTAATAAGTTGTTTTATTTTCTATTTCTATTTTAGGAATATAATCCTTCTATAAAAGTGATTTTTTTCTTTAATAAAAATTTTCCTTGAAATGCTATTATACTTTTGAGTAAAGATGATTGATAGACTGTTAATTTCTCTTGTGATGAGTGTGTGTGTATGAGTGTATTCAGAACAGACTAAAGAGGACTCATTTGAAACATTTCTAAAGGAAAATTTTAGTTCAGTAATAAGCAAATATAAAAACAATTTTTTAAACTTAAAAAAAATGTTTATTCATTTTCGAGAGATCATGAGTGGTGGAGGAGCAGAAGGAGGCCAGGGACAGAGGATTCGAAGCAGGCTCTGTGCTGACAGCAACAAGCCTAGTGTGGGTTTGATCTCATGAATTGTGAGATCATGACCTGAGCCGAAGTTGGATACTCAACCAACTGAGCCACCCAGTTGCCACAAATATAAATGACATTTTAAATCAGTAATTAGACCATCCAGTAAATGATTGCTTTTAGAATATATACATAGGAAGTATTTGTCACCACAAAATCCAAATATGTATTACTATCTCACAGAGTTAAGATTGCTAACTACACGTTAGTAGCTACTGTGTCTAATAGATCAGTGCAGTAAATGAGGGAGCATTTAAATTAGATTATGGGTTATTTCCTGAAGCTATCCAGGCCACATGGAGCCCAAGGCTTGCTGTCTCTACTAGTCTAGGTCACTGTTTCTCAGACTTGAATGTATGTAAGAATCACCGGGAGATCTTGTTAAAAATGCAGACTTTCTTTTTAGTAGGTCTGGTATAGGGCCAAAGAAACTGCATTTCTCACAGGTTCCCAGATGATTACAGTGTCTGTTGTTTGAATAGCAAAGCACGGGATTGTCATAGTTGGGAGTTAGAATTTAAAATTTCGGATAAAACGTGATTATAGATAACATATTTCCACTGACTTTAAAATATTTCAAATTTAGTCTTTTCTTGTGTTTAAAAAATGTTACTTGCTTCAAGGGCTGCTGCTAACCTTTATAATACTTTTTACTGACTAGATACAAATGGTCTTTTAAAGAGATGCATAGTTTGGCCAGTTGAGAGGCCTTTGGTGAGTGGGGAAAGATGTCTCCCAAGTAGATACAGTCCTGCATACAGGGCTTGAACTTGAGCCCTCACTTACTCCCTAGGCTAGAAGCCTTTGTGCAGTATACATAGACTCACAGATTATTGGTTGATTCTGCCTTTCTAAACCTCTTAGTACAAAGTTACAGAACAATGTGAAAAGACACTTAAAATGTTTATTATAGCCATAAAATCAACTGCTCAAAAAGTATATAAACAAAACAAATCTCTCTCTTTATCTTATAATTATAGGATTTTTTCTCTACAGTTTTAATACACATGCTTTAAAAAAATATTTCTGTATACTCCGGCTAACTAAAATGCAGAGAATATATACAAGCAACATACTATTAGTGATGTTAACTTGAAAAATAGCCATAGCCACAGAATATCACTTCTAGGGAAATGGTTCTCCCCAGTTTTTGTTATCAGGCATGTAAGAAACTGGCAGTGCTGGCGAAGTTTTCATATTTATAAATTTATATTATTTAAGGAACTATTCATTGTTTTTTGGTGTTATAGTGTCCTCTTTGTGAAACAATGTTGGTAATATTTAGAGGTATATTTTTGTGTATGTACTTGTATGCAGGCATATAATACCCATGCTATTTTTCGTATCTGACCTTATTTTCTTCAAAGTGAGAAACAACTTCTTTTCCTGGTCTTTAAGAAGGAGAAATACTAACACAGATCCTGGTAAAATTTGGAGGGAGATAAAATGGTAAGTCTCTTTTTCCTTTGCCTGAGAGATCTCTCATCTGTCTGCCGGGTGCCTTATAGTCACCACAACTCTTGCATCACTTCATGAAAATTCACCTCCTCCTAGGTGCAATCCTGGCCTTCAGAATAAGCTTCTGTTAGAGAGAGTAGATGGTGGTTAAGCGCTTGAATTAGACAGTCTGTGCTCTACCACTTAGTGGTACCTTGGCAAAAGTATGTAACCTGTTTGTGCCTCTTTTTATTCATATTTTAAAATCAGGATAAAAGTACATCTTTTGTGTGGTGGTTGTGATTATTAAATATTTGGCACAGTCAACATAATAAGCACTCAGCTGCTTTATTGTCCTCATCCTAATTTCAGTTATTGGATGGAAAACAACAGATTAAACTAAATAAAAATTAACACCCCCACCCTAAGTTTGTTTCAGTCCTGCTATGCTTGGAGGTTTTTTGGTTTTGTTTTTTTTTTCATGTTTGTTTACTTTTGAGAGAGACAGAGACAGAGAGATAGAGTGCCAGTAGGGGAGAGTCAGAGAGAGAGGGAGACACAGAATCCAAAACAGGCTCCAGGCTCCAGGCTCTGAGTTGTCAGCACAGAGCCTAACACGCGTTCGAATTCATGAACTGTGAGATCATGACCTGAGCCGAAGTCAGATGCTTGACCAACTGAGTCCCCAGGCGCCTGAAGTCCTGCTATGTTTGATGAGCTTTCTAGGTGATTCTTCTATTTAAGAGATTACCCAGTGTTACATTTAATATGTTACGTAAAGATCTTCTCACTGTGAACTTCTTGTTGGATCTGTCTTAGCCACTAAGGACTGATTATATGTATTCATACATATGAAAGGATAGAGATCTTATTTATTTTGTCTAGTGCTTTAACATAGTGCCTTGAATGCGTGATCAGACCTTACAGTTTTATGAGATAACATAAACTTTGAAGAAAATTAGAGCAAGCATTTGTTGTAGATATGTTTCAGAGACCTTAATGGCAAATTCACTCAGGTATAAGAAATCAATCATCTGTGAATATTTTTCCTGTGGCTTATTAGAAAAAGATTGAATGAACTATATTAAAATCATAATCCAGGGACACCTGGGCGGCTCAGTCGGTTAAGCTCCTGACTCTTGATTTCGGCTCAGGTCATGAGCTCACAATTCTTTAGTTCAAGACCCGCGTTGGGTTCTTTCTTATCTCAGAGTCTACTTGGGATTCTCTCTCTGCCCTCCACTGCTTGTGCATGCTCTCTCTCTCAAAATAAATAAATAAGTAAACATTGAAAAATCATAACACATATCTTATTTCTGGAGTAAGAGTAACAACTGTCATGGCATCTTGTCTCCCCTTATTTTAGCTTTAGAATGGTCTTTTTTCTCTTCTATTAAGTAGGAGATATACTTTTATTTTTCTTACTTTCTGGTATAAATTTTCCTTTTTTATTCAACTTGAGAAGCCATGCAGTATTTTTTTTGAATTAAGAAATAGTTCTTAACTGAGGGGAGAGATAGGTGTGGGAGGGGGGAGAGTGGGTGATGGGCACAGAGGAGGGCACTTGTTGGATTGAGCACTGGGTGTTGTATAGAAACCAATTTGACAATAAATTATTAAAAAAAAAAGAAATAGTTCTTAGGCAGTGAGGATGATCATAAGCATAATCTGTAACGTAGAAACTTGTTTTGTTTACCTGAGTAATTAGGGCACTGAATAAAAAATGCTAAGAAACTAATAGTTCCACGAGAATAAATGTGCAATGGTCTGATTTCTGATCAAAGCATTTTCAGCTAGATGTTTTTAAAAGAAAAAATTTAAATGTCCTTGGTAGAACTTAAATTATCCACTGCATATAGATAGGTATAAAGCAGTACTTACTGACCCATAATGGTAAATCAGTGTCTGGTTAAACTAGGATGTGAAACACTAACATGTAGGATAGACTTTTTCCTGATGTAATTTTTATGTGTGGTCCACTAGTTTTATAAGAATAGATTATGTAAGTTCATTGAAGAGAAATTTTGGTTTCCAATTGGTGTGATGTTATCTCCTACCTTCCTTGATTACTATCTTAGATTACTCAACCAGAAATGAAATTTGAGAAAAGACTTACCTGATTTCTATGTCTCTTCATCATCTTTATATCAAGTTCAGAATTTAGACAATTTGTTGTATCTTTTTCTTTCATCATTATTTTCTCTAAAGATCATCTATTTGAATTTGTTACAACCAAAAATATAATAAGGCAGGTACTTAATTTCTTAATTGTAAAAAATTGCTCTAAAGCCATTCACTCTGCTGAAACTTCATTGTTCCTATCTTCCTGAGACTTTTACCAGTTTCCTTCTCGTAATACTGTTTTCCATTCAAGTTTATGTAAATATTTTCAGTTAAAAAATAATTATCTTACAAACCTTTTTACATGTGATATTCTTTTCTTTTTAGTTATTATTGCCATTTTCTCTTTCTCTAGCTCTTCTTGAATTCATACATTTTGGAATGGATTCTACACATTCCCAAATCTTCTTTCAGAGACTGTCAGTAATGTCCTTCTTGCTAAATTCTGGTGTCTACTTTCGCTTACTGAAATTGTCTTCCTTGATTTCTTTAGTAGAACTGTACTTTTATATGATACCTCTTTCTTGGTCCCTTTGCTGATTTCTTTCTTTTCATGGTTCTAAGGATTGTCTAAACCTGAGGCCTAACACTTCTCCTTCTGTCTGTTCTAGGATTCCAGATTCCCCTCAAGAGTCTTGTAAGTGATGTGAAGGAATAATTGGGCCAAGTAGGGGCACAAGTAACAACTACTCAGATCCCTGTCCAAAGGAAACACTTTCATGTTGGGGGAAAAAAAGTTACTGTAATCAGATCTTCTAATTAAGAGATATGTGGGAAGTCTAGATTTTTCTGTGAAGTATTCCAGACTATGATTGTTAGTTGGGAATGCCCAAATGAGAGGGGGTTGGTATACCACTCTGGTTAGATGGAGGTCTATGTAGTTTATACACGGCACAGCCTGTGGATATACAGTCTACATTTATAATGCGCACTACTTATACTACCATAAGTACATTTTCACAGCAAGTGCAGATTTTGTAATTTGGGTATATATTGTTTGGGGTGATGGAAATGATGGGAGTAAATGTCCCACAAAGTACTCTTGCTGCCACAATTATTAGAAGCTAATCCATTTCTCCTTCTTTTCTTTTTAAAAACATTACGGTTTGTTATAGTTCAAACAAACATGACTGTGGACTTTTAATTTGTGGCCTCTGCTCTGAATCTGAGTTCATACAGTCTTAGAACTTCAAACAATTCTAAATAGAAAGTAGAGAACTAGATTCTGGTTCCTTTTTAAAAAAAAGTTTTAGCTAGTGATTTGTGAGTCATAGTTCTTTGGCTGTCAGCTAACTCATCTTGAACTCAAAGCAAGGACTTACCTACCTCAAAGAGTTAGGATCAGTGAAGTTCAAGGCCTTTCCACTTCTGAAATGTATGATTCTGTTATGCTAGATCTCTGTTTCTTGTCTGACTTGTCACACTAGTGCTCATATTATATTTTGAACCACTTCTGAAACACCTTGCTACTTCGTTCTTTTCCTCACCAGCTTAAAATAAGCATATGTCACATTGAATTCATCTTTATTTCCAATCTAGTTTCTTTCTTAGTCTTTAATCATTGTCATGATAATTCTGACTTGTAAAAAGTTGCTGACTCTTGTCCATCCATCCTCATGGCCTCTGGTGCAGGACTTCCTGAGGCCTGGCAGCCACATTTGCTCTCTAGCATATCTCCAGAACTCTAGTCTGTCTTTGTCTCTTTCAACCATTTCCAGTCTATGGTAAATAAAACTCTGACCGCTCTACTTCTCTTTTCAAAAAACTCAGTGGTCTCGATTAGTATGAGCTAAAGTCACGAGTGAAGGTTCCTGAAAGCCATGAAATTGAGCTCTTTAGGTTTTGTGCGGTCCTTGCTAGAAGAGTAAAAGACAGAGATATTTTAGTGGTAGAGAACAGTAAGAAACAAAAAGATAGGAGATGTAAATAGTAATAAAACATCTTCCTAATTTGAAAGCATAACTATTGGATAGTGAGGAATAGAGTAAGGGCAAGATTATAGAATCTTTGAAAATTTTAAAAGAAACATTGAGCATATGTTTCTAAATCACTTAAATCTTAGATATTTTTAGAAATAGAAAGGATATTAGAAATCAGCTAATGCATTTGTGCATTTTGTAAACGATAGCGAATTTCTGACTTCCCCTTCCTTCATCATATTAGTAAATAGCAGGCTCCAAACCAGACTTCTTGTATAGTTTGGCAAGGTAGTATGAAAGCAGCCACACAGTACTTAAACTAATGAGTGTAGCTGTAATGAGTGTGGCTGCATTCCAATAGAGCTTTACCAAAAACAAACTGCAGGTCTGGTTTGGCTTGTGGGCAGTCGTTGGCCAACCCGTTCTAGAGTATTACTAATAAGTGTCCTGGTATATTTTCTCCTTTTGTGTTGCTTTTAGAATTAAGACAAAACATTAAAAAAACACACCCTGACTTTAATTTGGAAGCATCATCAGATCAAGAAGGAAAGTGTAATTTATATTTTATTATCGGGTATAAATTTTCATGTTTAATTCAACTTTAGAAGTCATACAATAATGTGTTTTTTCGATTGAGAAATACTACTTTTAGGTATTAAGGAAGCTTTCAAATATAATCTATAAAAGACACAAGTTCTTCATGTGTTTTGAAAATTATTAGATTATATCTATCAATATTTTCTATGTTAGAAATTAAAACAAATTGAAAATACATTTGCATATTAACGTGTTTAAAATAACAACAGGAGGGGCACTCAGCTGGCTTAGTTGGTGGAGCATTCAACTCTTGGTCTCAGCATTGTGAGTGTAAGCCCCTTGTTGGGTGTAGAGATTACTTAAATAAATAAAACAGCATTAGTAAACCCATTTTATGTTAACATAAATGTGTTATGAAAAATGTTAGTTTGTATTCTGAAAAATTCTTCGAGTAACATGGTTTTACATGTTTGTAAATCTCTTTAATGTCTGACTTATTAGACCACAGCTGAATTTCCTTCTGTTAGTCTCTTATGATATGTTGTTGGAAGTATAGGACACATACAAAGGAAGGTATGTTTTAATACCTTTTTCAGATAATTGTGGGTATTTTTGATAATACACTAAAAGTTGACAAGTAGTAATTTTATCAATGAATTAACTTTATTAGTGAACTTTTCATACTTTGTTACATTAAAATACCTTAGTCTATCTTACACTTTGCATGCATGCATTCATTCAAGTACTGTTGGGGTGTGTGTGTGTGCATGTTTGACTTTTTTTTTCCTTTTCTTTGAATGAATCTTTTACCCGTGCATGATATTATAACATCAGGCATTGGTCATTTGGGAATTATTGGCTCTGTGAATTATGTAAAATTTCTAAATGTTTATATATTTCTTTATGCAATATCAAAAAATATCCATTTATTAATATCACTACTGATCTCATGAGAAAAAATATATTTTATTGAGATAAGATTGGTATATAACATTTTCATGTTATTTACCAACATTTCAACATAAGTTTCAGGTGTACATTATAATTTAATATTTGTATACATTACAAAATGATCATCACCATGAGTCTAGTTCTACCCATCACTATACATTTGAGCCCTTTCACCTATTTTGCCCACCACCCAACCCTCTTCCCCTTTGATAACTTCCAGTCTGTTCTTCATATCTGTAAGTTTTTGTTTTGTTTTGCTTGTTTTGGTTTTTAAATTTCACATATAAGTAAAATAATGTGGTATTTATCTTTCCCCATCTGACTGATTTCACTTAGCATAATATCCTGAAGGTCCATCCATTTTGTTGAAAATGGCAAAATTTTTCTCGTTTTTTATGCCTAAGTAGAAATCCTCTGTGTGTGTGTGTGTGTGTGTGTGTGTGTGTGTGTGTATACACATATACACATCTTTTTTTTTAAATATGTAGTTAGTCGACATATAATATTATATTAGTTTCAGATGTACAACATAGTGATTCAACAATTCTATACACTACTGAGTGCTTACCATGTTAAGTATAGTCACCGTCTGTCATATACAGCATTATAATATTAATGACTATATTCCCTGTGTGGTATGTACTTTTCATTTGTGACTTATTTACTTTATAACTGGAAGTTTTACCTCTTAATCCTCTTTACTTATTTCAGTTATTCTTACCCCCACCAACCCGGCAACCACCAGTTCTCTGTATTTGAGTCTGTTTCTGTTTTGTTGTTTGTTTTATTTTTAAGATTCCACATACATGTGCAGTCATATGGTATTTGTCTTCCCTGTCTGACTTATTTCACTTAGCATAGTACCCCCATTCATGTTGTCATAAATGGCAAGATCTTATTCTTTTTAATGGCTGAGTAATACTCCATCGTATATATGTATACCATATCTTCTTTATCCATTTATCTGCCAGTGGACATTCAGGTTGTTTCCATATCTGGGCTATTGTAAAGAATGCTGCAATGAGCATAATTCTTTTCAAATTAGTGTTTTCTTGTTATTTACATAAATACCCAGAAATAGAATTGCTGGATCGTATGGTAGTTCTATTTTTAATTTTGTGTGGTATCTCCATACTGTTTTCCACAGTGTTGTACCAATTGACATTCTCACCAACAGTGTACAGGGGCTCCCCTTTCTCTGCATCCTTGCCAACACTTGTTATTTTTTGTCTTTTGGACATTAGCCATTCTAACAGATGTGAAATGATATCTCATTGTGGTTTCAGTTCTCATTTCCCTTATGGTTAGTGAAATTGAACAACTTTATATGTGTCTGCTAGCCATCTATATGTCTTTTCCTGAAAATATTTATTCATATCCTCTGCTCATTTTTTATTGGGCTGTTTGCTTTTTTGGTGTTGAATGGTATGAATTCTTTATATATTTTGAATGTTAATCCCTTATCAGATATATCATTTGCAAATATCTTTCATTCGCAAGTTGTGTTTTTATTTTATTGATGGCTTCTTTCACTGTGTAGAAACTTTTTATTTCAGTGTAGTCTTATTTAATTTTGCTTTTGTTTCCTTTGCCTTCGGAGACAGATTCACAAATACATTGCTAAGACTAATGTCAAAGAGCTTACCACCTGTGTTTTCTTCTAGAAATTTAAAGTTTCAGGTCTTACATTCAAGTCTTTAATCCATTTTGAGTTGATTTTTGGTGTATGGTGTAAGATAGTACAATTTTCAATCTTTTGCATGTGGCCAGTTTTCCCAGCATCATTAATTGAAGAGACTGTCCTTTCCCCACTATGTATTTTTGACTCCTTTGTTGTTAATTTATATTCTGGAGAAAAATTTTTAAGTATTGGTGGCAGATTCAAGTTTTCCAAAATTTTGATCTTTTCTTACAAGGTCAAATTTTATCATTGGCAACAAATACTTTCAGTTTATATATATAATACACACACACACACGCACACACACACACAAACATGACAGGTTAATTCAGTTACTATTTTCAGAAAATACCTGCTGTATGCCCAAGCCTGAATAAGAATAGTTTATCTGTCATTCTTTCTTTTTTGAAAAAAATTTTAACGTTTATTTTTGAGAGACCGAGAAGAGCTCGAGTTGGGGAGGGGCAGAGAGAGTGAGAGACACAGAATCTGAAGCAGGCTCCAGGCTCTGAGCTGTCAGCACAGAGCCCAACGCAGGCTCAAATCCCCGAACCATGAGATCATGACCTGAGCTGAAGTTGACGCTCAACTGACTGAGTCATCCAGGTGCCCTGACTAGTTATTCTTTCAAGAAAAAGTAGCATTCATGAAAAAAGCAGCTAACTTAACTTGCACTTGTAACAGATATACAAGTGCTTTACTGCAACACAGCCATCATATTTTGTTATGCAGTAAAAATGCTTTATGCATGCTTTATGGTCAATATTTAATATTACTAGTAATTTTTACTGAATTATCGAGAGCAAGTGAAGCTGCCTCTCTTTTTTTATCTGCAGGTAGATAAAATTGTTAGGATTTTATCTACAATTGTTCCAATTGCATTGATTTGACATAAGGCACCAGCAGTCTTACCAACTATTGTGTTTGCATGTCAGTCAAATTATCAACACAGTGGAAAAGGCAAATGAATTACTATTATAATGAAATTAATTTTGATTTCATTAATTCTGAAAGATCTCTGGGATTCTCAGAAGTTCTCGTGCCACACTTTGAGAACTACATCTATAACCCTTTAGAAGTCAATATTTGATGTTTTATTTTCTTTTGATAATATAAAATTATAACCCTTGCTTTATCACCTATTTTATTTACTTTGGTATTCTCCAGGAACATTACTATGAAACCTTTCTTCATTTTTCTAACGCTAGTTTTTTTTATGGGGTTTTTATTTTGTTTAAGTGATAAGATGACCATATTAACAATTACTGTTGGATGAACCTTCTTCAGAAATTAATGGTAGATAAAAAAGCAAGAGCCTGAGAAAAAAATGTTTAGAAAAACATGTACTAGAAACCTACCTACCCATTGAAGTAGTTAAAATAAACTAAATTTTGAAGTATCTTTTTATTTTGTGATAGTGATTGAGAGTTAACCACTTGTGTGCTCAAATCTAATAAAAAATCTTATTATTTTAGTATCCTGAGCAAGTCATTTGACTTATCTATGCCTGAATTCCCTTAACAACTGACGTTGCTATAATTCTAGGAAGTGTATCTAAGAACTGGAGCAGACCTCTATTGAAAGAAATAGAATCCTTTAACTTAAAGCCTACTAACAGAACAATATTTTAGTTGTGAATTGGATCTAAAGTGCGGTGTTAGTTCGGTATCCATCCCCCTGCCCATAGGACATGTATTCATTGTATTTTCAAAAAATGAGTGGTATATGAATGCTAAACAACTGCATCCACTAAAAAAGATTAAAATGTTCTTGTTCATATTATAGACGTCAGTAAGATTTCAATCAAAACAAATCAAAGAGGTGAATGGTCATTTCGTTTATATTGCAAATGTAGCTGTTGCTTAGTAGCACCAATTTATGATTTATGGCCAGTCACATTTTTTTAACTTTGCTACTCTCAGTTGGCTTTCTTATAGTGCCATTATTCCATCTGGAATGGCAAGCAAATGAACCAGTGGATACCTACAGAGCAAGAACCACCATTGAGCCATGGACACTGATTTTAGAACCTGGCTCAACTGCTTGGTGTGTAATATGGAAGAGTTTTAAGAATTTTTCTACCAATCCAGAAGATGTGTGTGATCAGTTTTAGATATTTTAAAAACTAAATTCTGTTGTTAAATGTGAATTCTGTAAGTAAATCAAGCAAATCTTAACCAATTGACTTTGACTGAGGAAGACTGACACATTTCCTCAGTATGTTAAGAATCCTTCTGTTTAATAAAGACATTATAGGCTTTATAATGCAAGAAAAACAGCAGAGAAACTGATGTCTAGAATACTACATTCTTTATAATTCAAAGAAATTTAAAGGATGTACACTAATTTGATGATATTTTGGGTAGAAGTGGTGCCCATGTTTGATTAAAATTTGCTCTGTAAATAAGATATAACTTCCTATGCCCTCTTTTCATTTTGTGAATTTTTGAAAAAAGTAATGTAGTTAGAATTTTATGGTTGTGAAGATCTCTTCGGGTATATTAATAATAGTTCATTTTTTCCTCTGTATAGTCTTTCTTTAATTTGCTCTTTTTTGACTCTTTCATGTCCAGTAATTCTTGGACACTCTTACATATTTATTTATGGGCTAGGTTTCTTGACTCTCCTAAATCATTATTGCTTGTTTATGTGTTTTCCAGCTTTCAGATTTTATTACTTTACTTCTCCATTTACCTTCACACTGATGTATTTATTCTTTTTTTTTCTACAAGTTATATACTGTCATTTTAGTATGACTTTGAAAAAGGAACAGATGTCATTGTGTTTGTTCTTTTCCAGTTTTGAATAATGATTTCAGTGAAAGCATTTATACTATTGTCATTTCAGACCAGAAGATGAGTTCAGCAAGGGGCGCCTGAGTGGCTCATTCAGTTGAGCTTCAGACTTTGGCTCAGGTCATGATCTCATGGTTTGTGGGTTTGAGTCCCGCATCGGTCTCTCTGCTGACAGCCCAGAGCCTGGAGCCCGCTTCAGATCCTGTGTCTCCTTCTCTCTCTGCTTCTGTCCACTCGCGAGCGTGCGCGCGCTCTCTCTCTCACTCTCTCAAAAATAAAGACTAGGAATTACAGAAACATGGCGGAGAACTAGGAACATCCGCTGCTATCTGGCGACTCTTAATCTGAGAGGGACTGAGACCGAGAAACTCTCAATCACAAGGATCTGCAGGAAGAGGAGTTGGAGGCTATAAGAAAGAAAACGCGAAATCCAGAGCATCTGGGGACACTGAGTGAGTGCAATCTGGGAGAAAGAAAGAGAGCCGCGGAGGTACAGACTGCGGGGAGTGGGCCCCGGGCCCTGGGCCCCTTCCTCCGAAAGTCAAGGGGTAGAGAAAGAGCAGCGGGGAAAGTACCTCGAACCCCGGCGGAGAGGGAGCTTATCATCCAGTCCCTATCCGCAAGGCTTTTAGGAGAGAGGGTCGTTGCTCACGGCGGAGCTGGCTTTCTTCACTCCGGAGCCAGCGACGCTGTCCCAGCCCCTGACACGGAGAGGTGCGCTCCATCGCTGGATGATGCTGAGTCAGAGGCATAATTTGGGTGGGGAAGGCTGAGCGTGCAGGCTCTCGCGACCACCCAGCGGGTCTTGCTGCCCCTGCAACCGTGACCAAGTCAAGGACGGACACAGAGGAGGGTTCGGAGACTCCAGGTCCCTGAAGAGAGGCTAGGGGGACGCCATTGTGGTCGCACCAGTGCTGAGTCAGAGACTCAATTTACATAAGGCATGGCGGTCAGAGCGAGTTAACGGAGCTTAAATGAGCTTGGGGGCACGGATCACCCAGAAAATTGAACTGTGCTGGTAACCTGGATAGAGTTGAGGATGGAAACTGAGGAGTGATCTGAGACCGTGGGTCCGTGAAGAATGATCTGAGACTGTCGGGGCTGGGAGGGCGCCATTGTGGTCGCGCATTCCCACAAAGCCAAACCCTAGGACTCCACCCCCCAGTGGTGGAGGTGGGACCCGCCTACACCAGGCAACGCCCCTCCTCATATGGGAGACGCCCTTCTGCAGGAGTGGTAGCAGTGGAGACACAAATACTGCAGCATTGCCTGGATTAATTCTAGGTCAAATCTTCGGTTTTAGATATAGTCTTCCTCTTCTCCTTCCTATCTCTCCCCACCTCTAAACCTGTCACCTGGGGGTTTTGGCTTGCCTAAACAGACATTTAACCCACTCTCTCAATGCATGTTCTACACCTCCCTCTTTAATTTCCTATCTCTCTCTATGGAACAGTCAGACCACATAGTGCATCTGGGCAAAATCTAACTTCATTTCTCTTTCCTCGCTTCCTTCCTTATTCTGATTTCTCTCTTGCTGGATCAAGTCTTCTAATCTCTCTACCTGGTCAAAGTTCAATTTCTTCTTCTCTCAACACCTGTCACTACTCTATGTATGCTCTGCCATCAGCAGAGCGCACATCCCGTCATTATCGTGTAGCTGGTACATCAGGTTGCATGCCTCCAGAGTGTCATTTGTTAATCTTTTTTATGTTGTGATTTGTTTGGCTGTATTATTGGTCAGTAAGGTTGTGAGTTTGTGCTTCCTGTTTGTCGGTCTGACCCTTTTCCATTCCAGGGAGAAATAGGAAATAAACCAATACACACGTTGCCAAAATGACCAAATGGAAAAACTCCCCTCAAAAGACTGTACAGGAAATAGTGACAGCACAAGAAATGATGAAAGCAGACATAAGCAACTTAACAGAACAAGAATACAGAATGATAAACATAAAAATACTCGCAGGGCTTGAAAAAAGCATAGAAGAAAGCAGGGAGACCCTAGAGGCAGAGATCAAGGTCCTAAAAAACGATCTACAGGAATTAAAAAATGCTTTAAATGAGGGGCAAAACAAACTGGAGGCGGGCACAGCGCGGATTGAAAAGGCAGAAGAGAGAATAGGGGAATTAGAAGATAAAATTACAGAAAAGGAGGAAGCAGAGAAAAAGAGAGAGAAACTGATTCAGGAACAGGAAAGGAGAATTTGAGAGCTGAGCGATGCAGTCAAACGGAATAACATGTGTATTATAGGAATTCCAGAGGAAGAAGAGAGAGAGAAAGGAATCGAAGGGTACTTGAACAAATCATCGATGAGAACTTCGCCAACATGAAGAAGGAAACGGGCATTGAAATCCAAGAGGCACAGAGAACTCCCCTCAGACGTAACCCGAATAGGCCTTCAGCAAGACACATCATGGTGAAGCTGGGAAAATACAAAGATAAAGAGAGAATTCTGAAAGCAGCTAGGGATAAACGGGCCTTGACTTACAAAGGCAGACACATTAGGGTAATAGCGGACTTATCCACAGAAACTTGGCAAGCCAGAAAGGAATGGCAGGAAATCTTCAATGTGATGAACAGGAAGGACATGCAGCCAAGAATCCTTTACCCGGCCAGCCTGTCATTCAAAATGGATAAAGAGATAAAGGTCTTCCAGAACAAACCAAAACTAAAGGAATACATCACAAATAAACAAGAGATCCTGAGGGGTACTCTATGAAGGAAAGGTTGCAAGGAACACAGAGGACCAGAGACATCCTTACAAACATGAAACCTACAGACAACACCTTGACTCTAAACCCACATTTTTCAATATTAACACTGAATGTAAATGGAGTAAACGCTCCAATTAAAAGACACAGGGTAACAGAATTGATTAGAAAACAAGACCCATCTATCTGCTGTCTTCAAGAGACCCATTTTAAACCTGCGGACACCTTCAGACTGAAAGTGAGGGGATGGAGAACTATCTACCATGCTACAGGAACTCAGAAGAAACACTTATATTGGACAAACTGGACTTTAAAGTAAAAGATGTAATAAGAGATGAAGAAGGGCATTATATAATAATCACAGGGACCATCCAGCAGGAAGATCTAACAATTATAAATATCTACGCACCAAATTCTGGGGCACCCAAATTTGTCAAGCAGCTAATTACAAACGTAAGCTATCTTATTGATAAAAATGTGCTAGTTGCAGGAGACCTTAATACCCCACTCACAGCACTGGATAGATCCACTAAACAGAGAATCAGCATAGAAACAATGGACCTGAACGACACGTTGGAACAGATGGGCCTGACAGATATCTTCAGGGCCCTTCATCCAGAAGCAAAGGAATTTACATTCTTCTCAAATGCGCATGGTACATTTTCCAAGATAGACCACATTTTGGGGCACAAGGAAGTGTAAAAAAATTGAGATCATACCATGCAGAATTTCAGACCACAATGCTTTGAAACTTGAAATCAACCACAGGACAAAGTCTGGGAAGCCCCCACAAACATTGAGGCTAAAGAACAATCTACTAAAAGACGAATGGGTCAACCACGCAATCAGAGAAGAAATTTAAAAATACATGGAAAGAAATGAAAATGAAAATACGACAATCCAAACGCTTTGGGATGTGGTAAAGGCAGTCCTGAGCGGGAAATATATTGCAATCCAGGCCCATCTCCAGAAATAAGAAAAATTCCTTACACAAATTCTAACAGCACGCCTGAAGGAACTAGAAGCAGACAGCTAAGACAGCCCAAACCTAGCAGAAAGAGAGAAATAATAAAGATTAGGGCACAAATTAATCATATGGAAACAGAAAAAGTAGTGGAACAGATCAATGAAACCAAGAGCTGGTTCTTTGAAAAAATAAACAAAATTGATAAACCTCTAGCCAGGCTCCTCAAAAAGAAAAGAGAGAAACCAAATCAATAAAATCACGAACGAAAATGGAGTGATTACAACCAATCCCTCAGAAATATAAGCAATCATCAGAGAATAATATGAAAAACTCTATGCCGTCAAATTGAACAACCTGGAAGAAATAGACAAATTCCTAAACAGCCACATGCTACCAAAACTCAAACGGGAAGAAATAGAAAACTTGAACAGACCCATAACTAGTGAAGAAATTGAATCAGTTATCAAAAATCTCCCAGCAAAGAAAAGTCCAGGGCCAGATGGCTTCCCTGCGGAATTTACCAGACATTTAAAACAGAGTTAATACCTATCCTCCTCAAGCTGTTCCAAAAAATTGAGACGGAAAGAAAACTCCCGGACTCATTCTATGAAGCCAGCATCACTTTGATTCCCAAACCAGATAGAGACCCAGCAAAAAAAGAGAACTATAGGCCGATATCCTTGATGAACATGGATGCAAAAATTCTTAACAAGATATTAGCAAATAGAATCCAACAGCATATAAAAAGAATTATCCACCACGATCAAGTAGGATTCATACCGGGGTTGCAGGGATGGTTCAACATTCATAAATCAATCAACGTAATACATCACATTAACAAAAGAAAAGATAAGAACCATATGATCCTGTCGATTGATGCAGAAAAAGCATTTGACAAAATACAGCATCCCTTTCTAATAAAAACTCTCGAGAAAGTCGAGATAGAAGGAACATACTTAGGCATCATAAAAGCCATTTATGAAAAGCCCATAGCTAATATCATTCTCAATGGGGAAAAACTGAGAGCCTTCCCCCCTGAGATCAGGAACACGACAGGGATGTCCACTCTCACCACTGCTGTTTAACGTAGTGTTGGAGGTCCTAGCATCAGCAATCATGACAAGAAAGCAAAATAAAAGGCATCAGGATAGACAAGGATGAAGTCAAACTTTCACTTTTTGCAGATGACATGATACTTTACATGGAAAACCCAACAGAATCCACCAAAAGCCTACTAGAACTGATCCATGAATTTGGCAAAGTTGCAGGATACAAAATCAATGTACAGAAATCCGTTGCATTCCTTTACACCAACAATGAAGCAATAGAAAGAGAAATAAAGAAGTGAATTCGATTCACAATTGCACCAAAAATCATCAAATACCTAGGAATAAAACTAATCAAAGATGTAAAAGACCTTTACGTGGAAAACTATAAAAAACTTACGAAGGAAATTGAGGAAGACACAGGAAATGGAAAAACATCCCATGCTCATGGATTGGAAGAATAAATATTGTTAAAATGGCAATACTACCTAAAGCAATCTACACATTCAATGCAATCCCAATCAAAATTGCACCAGCATACTTCTCAAAGCTAGAGCAAACAATCCTAATATTTGTATGGAACCACAAAAGACCCCGAATAGCCAAAGTAATTCTGAAGAATAAAACCAAAGTGGGAGGCATCACAATCCCAGATTTTAACCTCTACTACAAAGCAGTAGTTATCAAGACAGCGTGGTATTGGCACAAGAACAGACACATAGACCAATGGAATAGAATAGATAACCCAGAAATGGACCCACAAGCATATGGCCATTTAATCTTTGACAAAGAAGGAAAGAGTATCCAATGGAAAAAAGAGAGCCTCTTTAACAAATGGTGCTGGGAGAACTGGACAGCAACATGCAGAAGAATGAAACTAGACCACTTCCTTACACCACTCACAAAAATAGACTCTAAATGGATGAAGGATCTGAATGTGAGACAGGAAACCATCAAAATCCTAGAGGAGAAAGCAGAAAAAAACCTCTTTGACCTGAGCCGCAGCAATTTTCTATTTGACTTATCTCCAAAGGCGAGGGAATTTAAAGCAAAAATGAACTATTGGGACCTCATCAAGATAAAAAGCTTTTGCATGGCAAAGGAAACAACCAACAAAACTAAATAGACAACTGACGGAATGGGAAAGGATAATTGCAAATGACATATCGGATAAAGGACTAGTATCTAAAATCTATAAAGAACTTACCGAACTCCACACCCGAAAAACAAATAATCCAATGAAGAAATGGGTGGAAGATATGAATAGACACTTCTCCAAAGAGGACATCCAGATGGCCAACAGACACATAAAACGATGCTCAAAGTCACTCATCATCAGGGAAACACAAATCAAAACCACACTGAGATACCACCTTACACCGGTTCGAGTGGCTAAAATGAATAAATCAGGAAACTATAGATGCTGGTGGGTATGTGGAGAAGCAGGCACCCTCCTACACGGTTGGTGGGAATGCAAACTAGTGCAGCCGCTCTAAAAAACGGTGTGGAGGTTCCTCAAAAAAATGAAAATAGAGCTACCCTATGACCCAGCAATAGCACTGCTAGGAATCTACCCACGGGATGCTGATGCATAGGGGCACATGTACCTCAATGTTCACAGCAGCACTTTCGACAATAACCAAATCATGGAAAGAGACCAAGTGCCCATCAGCTGACAAATGGATAAAGATGTGGCACATATATACAATTGACTGCTACGTAGCAATGAGAAAAAATGAAATCTGACCATGTGTAGCAACATGGATGGAACTGGAGGGTATTATGTTAAGTGGAATAAGTCATTCAGAAAAAAACAGATACCATATGTTTCCATGAATAGGTGGACTTTGTGAGACTATGCAAAAACCAGGGGGAGGGGAAGAGGGGAAAGGAAAAAAAGACACAGAGAGGGAGGGAGATAAAACATAAGAGATTCTCAAAGACTAAGAACAAACTGAGGGTGAGAGGGGGTAAGGGAGGGGGGAGAGGGGGTGACAGGCATTAAAGAGGGCACGTGTTGGGATGAACACTGGGTGTTGTATGTAAACCAATTTGAAAATAAACTATTATAAATTAAAAAAATAATAAATAAAAATTTAAAAAATACTAAAAAAAAGTTGAGTTCAGCAAGTAAGTACTAAAGTCAACACAATAGTTGAAAAAATGTTTTGGGAGTCATATGTTTATATTGTACAGACACCATAAGATAATATGGTTTCAGTAAATTATCATGTGTTATTTTTGTTAAAAACTTAATACAATTTTAAAATTAAGTTATGAATTATTTAAAAAACATGTTTACTTAATGAATTAGTAGTTCTTATTACATTAATTAAAAGGAAGTAGACTTTTTAATGCTCTACAACTTAAGCAGTAATTCACAAATGGGGAAGATTTATAAGAGCACAGAATTAGTTTGGTTTTGAATATTCTTAATTTCGCATATGTGTACTTTTCTTCTGACCTACTAATCAAGAGGTCCGTTCTAGGACTATAAGTTTCAAGAATGTGAGCCTTGAGATTTTACAAATTCCCCAAAATACTTTAACAAGTGGCTTTGAGATAAATAATGGAATGTTTGCAGATTTTGAAATCAGATATGCCTTGCGTTAGATATTAACTCCATTACCTGTTAAGTGTGTCTACTTAAGAAGAACAAAATGGAAATAATGCCCTTTGTTTTAGAATTGTTGTAAGGGTTAAATGAGATGAAATATGTGCAGTACCTAGAGTAATGCCAGGAATTTAGATCCTAGTTTCTTTTCCTTGTAAGACTGCTTTCCAGTTTTTCTTTCTTTAGGATGACAGATGTTAATTTTCCCATCATTTTCTTGTGGTTTAATCTTATTACTATGATCAGCCTTCAGTGTGAAGATTCCATTGTGGTGCCATATTTTGTTCAACTGAATTACAATAAAATTAGATTACTTTTTACAAAGAGGATATTTTTACACTAATGTTAATGTAATGAAAATGGTTTTGCTATCATTGATAATGATTATAAAAATTTTAACTATGCCTTGAATTTTTAAAAAAGAGGTTTTAATCATTTTAAGATAGTTAATCCTGTTAGACACAAATCATATGTATTAGTCTCTCAAAATTTACTATGATTTAGATAGATCACTAGACACAAATGATATCTATTACTCTCTCAAAATATACTATGATTTGGATAGATCACAAGTATAGCTTGGGAAAATGAACACAAAAATAGCTTGGGTGCTAGGTATTATTTCAAATACCTCATTCATTCATTCGTTGGTAACTGTGTCACTACTGTGCTCACAACTAGAGCTGTAATGGCGAAGAAATGTATCAGTTGTTTATTGCTGCGTAACAAACTGCCCTGGGATGTAGTGACATAAACACTTACTATATCATTTCTATGGGTAGGAATTTGAGTGCAGCCTTGCCAGGCTGTTCTGGTTATGGGTCTCTCATGAGGTTGCTTGTCAAAACTGTAAACCAAATTTATACTGTAATTAATTTAAATTGACCATGTTAACCAAAATTGATCAAAGCCTGGCTTTATAAATTTTTTAATCTTCCGAAGTAAAGTGGAAAGAGCTTGTTTTGTTGCTCTTTTCTTGCCTAGGTCCTGGTGATCACTTTGGTCTAAAATGAGCCTGGCTCTTCTGCCAAAACCTGCATTCTTGGTGAGAAGAGTTATAGGTGAGCACAATCTCCTCAAACGCTGTAATCTTTATCTTACTAGAAATGTTTATATGTTGACCTTGGTAACACACTGTAATTCTCTTCATTGTATAGCTAACACTTACATGATGCTGACCACATGCCAGATACTATTCTGAACTCTTTCATGTATATTAACACATTTCACTCTCAAAGCAACCCTATGGATAAAAAACTATCTTTCCCCTTTTTACAGATTGTCCTTCTCTTTTGGTATCAAGGCTGATAGCTGGTTGTAGAACTTAGCAAAAATCTCCAAGGTCTGGCCAGCACTGGTGATTTGTAAACAGTGGGGGCTCAGAGAGCATTCCTTTTTCAAGAAGCAAATGTGTCAGTCACACAGCCTTAGCAGCAGCCATATATGAAAGCACCCTTCCCGGAAGAAAACAGTTTTGCCTGGGTTTTCACAGTGCCTAATACAAAGGTTTCTACAGCAGAAACCTGGAAGTTGTCTTAGCCATCTTTCTCCCCTTAACTCCTCACATCCAGTCTTAAGTACTGTTGTTAAACCAACATAGTGTTTCCCTTCATTAGTCCCCTTTTCTCTGTGCCCATTGGCTAGGTTCAAGGTATCCGTCTCCAGTCTGCCGTTCAGTCATAGCCCTGCATTGTTCTTCATATCTCTTTAGATACTATTTTGTTGTAATTCTTTGCAAGTTTTAGGCTTTACTAGTTTTTTTTTTATAACAGCTTCATTAAGGTATAATCCACATTACTATACAATTCAGTTATTTTTAAAGTATACAATTTAGTTAGAATATTTAGAGTTGTGCAACCATCATCCCCAAAAGAAATTTTGTACTCATGAGCAGTCACTCTCCGTTTCCCCATACCTCGAGACCTAGGCATCTGCTAATCTACTTTTCAACTCAAGAGGTTTGTCTCTTCTGGACATTTCATATAAATGGAATCATAAAACGTGTGTTTTTGTGACTAAAGTCTTTTGCTTGACATAAAGTTCTCAGTGTTCATAGAGGTTGCATGTTAGCCCTGTGTTCAGCCCAGGGACTTATACCACAAAATGTCCTCCTTGAGTTGTTCCTCAGAAAGCACAGTCTTGAGTATGTGTATGGTGTTCAGGACCACCAGGCATTATTGTGGTTTCAGCTAGATTCTCTTTGCCCTTCCTCTCCCCATATCCTGTTAAAGCTTCTGACTCTCCTGTGTCTATCTGTTGTTGTCAGTGGCCTTCACCAATTCCTAGCTGTGATTGGTTTCCTAGGGCTACCATAACAAATTACCACAAACTGGATGGCTTAAGACAACTAAAGTATATTGTCTCACAGTTCTGATCTGAAGTCCACAAGTCCAAAATCAAGGTATTAACCAGGCCATGCTCCCTCTGAAAACTTGTTTCTTCTAGTTTCTCGTGTTTGCCAGCAAACATTGGCATTCAGTGGGTTGTAAATGCATCACTCCAAGCTCTGTCTGTGTCTTCACATGGCCATCTTCTCTCATGTGTGAGTGTCTTCACCTGCTCTTCTCCTCTGTGTGTATGTCCAAATTCTCTCTTCTTATAAGGACCCCAGTCATATTGGGTTAGGCTCCACTCTGATGACCTTATCGTTAATTTGGTTACCTCTGCAAAGACCGTGTTTCCAAATGGGGTTACATTCACAGTTGAGAGTTGGTTAGGACAAAAGCTTAACACAAGGTGAGTGCTATTTTGTTTTTAATAATGTTCTGGGGCGTAAATTTGCCCACATTCTGATTCAAAAAAATCAGGCTTCTTGGGCCAGGTAGGGTGCTGCCAGTCTTTGAAGTTTGTTTAGACATCAATTATCCGTGGTCTAAATCTAGTAATAGGAGTTGCTAGTAATAGGAGTAGCCTGGCAGCTACCACCTTCTTGGTGTAGGTCTTCTACAGCCTAGTGCTATGGGAAATGATAACTTGCTCATGTTTACCAGCTGCCAAATCCTCTAGGAATAGCTCTTCCACTCCAGGTATTTGTGGGAGATGTGAACTGCTACTCCATTGATGAACCTACTAGAACAGCTCTTCTGTGACACGGAGTTGTTGGGGATTGCTTTCAAGCTCTAGATGGAATACTGTGGCATTCCACTATTATTACCAAGTGTCTGTAGGGTTTATTTAGTAATGCTGTGCAATTTGTTGCAAGCTCTTTTATCAATCTACAGTGACTGAATGTCTCTGCTAATTTTCTCAAGTTTAATATATGTTGGGTGGGCTGAAGAAGTTCCCTGAGCTCCTCATGTGACCATTCTAGAAAGTCTAACCCCTTGAATAGCTTTTAAAGCACTGTCTTTGAGGGTACAGTAGTGGCACAGACACAGGATTGGAAAGGCATATAAGACTTCAGGGAATATAGGCCGTAGAAAAATGATTTTCATTAGTACTGATGTTATTTTTCAACATATTCAAGTATTGAAAAGTTTTAAAACCCTTTGTTAAAATGATTAAAATTATTCCTCACTTGATTTAATAGCCCTCTTTTTGCACCTACACACAAAAGAAAACATTTAAAGATAAATATTTAGAAAAGAAAGTTAATAAAATTTCATTTCAATAACTAAAATTATTCTTAGAATATTAAATGAGCTAATTATGTAAGCTAAGTTTTCATTTTGTCGGAAGCTGAAATTTTTCATAATGAACTTATAGCACATCTCTTTCATGGGTGTTTATTTGATGTAAATGTCACCATCTGGGGTGTAATTTTTTTTTAATCTTAGTTGAAAGGCCAGCAAGATATCTTGAAAGGTTTTTAAAACTGTAAATGTATTTATGTAGGATTAGCATTCTTATAGTGATTAGTTTTAACTTAAGTTGAGTTCTTTAGAGTTTGGTAAACTTGAAGTTCGAACTTATTTTCCTGGACCAAAGTGCTGCTTTTTAGACTGGGAAATCACTCAGAGACTAATCACAAGGTATTCTTTTTAGTGTTTTCTGTAAAGCTTTGTAAGCTTTGTATCTTATTTTGTAGGACTGTAACTACCTTTCTATATATTCACTAATGTTTTTTTATTAGAATTTTAGAAGTGTTTTGACCTTAGATTTTACTTAGTCCTACCCTACCAATTTTGGTGAAGTATTTGAAATCCTTATAGATTATGTAACTTTCTAAGCCTCAGAATTTGAGATTATTTGATTACAAATATAACTGTAAAGACAAGAACAAAATTATATCACTTCTGGGGCACCTTGGCGGCTTAGTTGGTTAAATGTCCAACTTTCGCTCAGGTTATGATCTTGAGGCTTATGAGTTCGAGCCCCATGTCAGTCTCTGTGCTGACAGCTCAGAGCCTGGAACCTGCTTCAGATTCTGTGTCTCCTCTCTCTGCCCCTCCCTACTTGTGCTCCGTCCGTCAAAAATAAACAAACATTAAAAAAATTGTTTTTAAATTATAAGACTTCTGAAAATATATGAAGCGATGTCTAGTCTTTTTTCAGAAAGCTTTAGAAATAGCAGTATTTTCCCCTATAATATAATATTGTAATAATTATTTTGTTTAGCATTAATTTGGCATTTATATCAAATAACTTAATTTTAGGCATAACTAAGCCACAGAGACCTAAAATATTTTTAGGAGAAAGCATTTTTGTTTCCTTTCTCAGTATTTATGTTCAATAAACCTAAATTAGTCAGTATTAATATAAATATAAAAAATCTGTATGCCTCGCTTAATGAATTTTTTGACCATGAATCAGAAATTAACATCAAGGTTAATTAGGTCTTAAGATTATGATTTGCTTCTTTATTGCTATATAGTGTTTGATCCTCAGAGTCCCCTTATGAAGGTAGGTTAGACAACTTAGGTTATTTCTATTTTATAGGTGGAGAGACTGAGGTTCGGAGTTTAACTGGCCTAAATTTTATGACCTTAATAATGTACCTCTTTAGTTACCCATTTTTTTTTTGCATGTCACTAGTCAGTCATGGTAGTATTTATTACCTCGTTTCTTCCAGGGAATGCAGAACTCTTGATGATCTTTATTCTAGAAAATTTAACAGGAATAATCTGTATCATTTGACATGATTCCAAAGCTAGCACAAATGGAAGGAATGTAAGTTAAACTCTGAATGCCAGTATTCCTTTCTTCCCCCTTTTAGCAAACTCCTGTCTGTCTCTTAGTTTTAGCTCAAATGTCACCTTCTCTGTGAAGCCTGCCTTTTTTTAAAGGAGACAAAAATCCTTTATTCCTTTATTCTTTCTTTATAGCACTTTTGTACTGCCTCATTTGCTACAAGTAGTATTTGTTACCATGATTGAGCTTTTTTTTATGTTTGTTTATTTTTGAGAGAGAGAGAGAACGAGACCGAGACCATGCTTATGGCATGCTCCAGCAGGGTAGGCAGAGAGAGAGGGAGAGAGAGAATCCCAACCATTCTCGAACTCACAAGGCTCAAACTCATGAACCGTGAGATCATGACCTGAGCCAAAAATCAAGAGTTGGACGCTTAACTGACTGAGCCACCCAGGTGCCCCTGAGCTTCTTGAAGACAAAAATTGTGATGTGCCTTTTTACTTCTCCAGGGCCTTGAATGAACCATAGTGGAGCTTAGCAGATATTTAAAAAAATAAATGAATGCATAAATTGGCAGGCTTGATATCTATCTGTAAGCTGTATAAACCAAGTAGTATGTACCCTCTGATCTTGGAGTAACTATGCAGTGTGAAATGTTTGACTACTTACTACATGATGTTTTGTTGGTTTTTGCTACATAAATATTCTGGAGTCTTCAGTTGGTGCTTGGGCCATTTTATTTCTACTCCACCTCATCACTTATGTTATTTGGGATCTAGATAGAATAGTTTCATTCTAATGTCACATTAGTTGAATCAGTGATTTTTTTAAAAACAAAAAGTATGATTCAGTACCTTTGATTTTTTAAAAAATGAAATTTTGTTGATTGAGGTCTGCCATAATGTCTGTGTTTGTTTAAAAATAAAAATCTTTGGGTACTTGGCTGGCTCAGGTGGTAGAGCATGTGACTCTTAATCTCATGATTGTGAGTTCAAACCTCATGTTGGGCATGGAGCCTACTTAAATAAATAATAATAAAAAATAAAAATCTTACCTCAAGTCTTGACTATCCCATAAGTGAATTTTAAAAAGACCAAACTTCCTTCTAAATTAGGAAGAGAGTTTAAAGGTGGGTATATCTAGAAAATCTGGTTAGGGTCTGATAATGAGTTCCTCTGTTTTCATTGCTTTTCTCCTTTCCTTTTAGCAACCACTTGCTGACCGTTTCACTGTTTATTAGCTTGTAAAATCTAAGAGTAGAATAGGAAATGAAGTTCACATGCTTCACTTTTGTTACTTGTTAGGAGATTCCTTAAATTTTAGGTGTGAAGAAGAATGAAAATAGTTATCCCTATTATTTCTACCTCCAATTATCACAGATAATGATGACTTATCTACAACTGACTAAAATCGCATGACAGAAAAGTATTTAAGAAACGTTTCCTTTAAGATTTTTTCACACCTGTCTTTTGGGAAAAATACTAAAAATTAAAAAAAGACCTAAATAGATTCCAATTATTTTTTTTATCTATGGTATTTTGTTTTGTTAAATTTTGTGTCTTATAATTAATAGTGGAATTGGGCTCAGTTGTGAATTATGGGAAATGGCACATATGATAAAGATTGTGGTTTTATGTCTATTCAACAAACCAAGGTGGAATTGAACGAAACTTTAAATATTTTAGCTACGCCAACTGCTTCTGTCACCACCTAGTACTAGTTCTAATGAAAACTAGATCCACCGATACAAAGTTAATGGGAAGCAGGACAGGATAGTTCCTTATTTACTGTCAGGCAAACTTTAGCAGTTTTGAGTCAGCTCGGCACATAATCATTTTGTCCATTGAGAATGCAAATAATGGAATACTTTTACTCTTTAAGAATAGAATTAGCCACATAGTAGTGCTGTCCTTTATTTTGTTTTCCTTGGGACAAGGATTTAGATTTAATAATAAAATGTGTGTTGTATATAGTAAATATGCACGAAATAATATATTGAAATATATATTTCAGTAATATGTTGAAGATATATAAACATAAATAATATAAGTGAAAATATTCAGTGTATATGCCTTTTCCACAGTTTACATATCAATCTGGGCTGGAGGTAGTAGATAAATTCTCTAGGTTATTCAGCTGCTAGGAGTTATACCATATTTTCAGAAGCTTTTTCTTGAATAGTGGTACTTATTAAGATTTTACTGTTAGAATTTGAACATATTTAGATCCCTTCAGATTATATACAGAACATAAAATATATTTAACGAGATAGCCCAGGTAATTTCCATTCTCTTCTTTTTCTTGGATTTTTAAGTCCAGAGCAATAGACTTACACATTTAGCCTTTATCTAAAGGAATTTGAATGTTGCAGTTATGTGTGCTTCCCAAAGCAGCTGTGAAAGCCCTCTTGAGTTTGTTGGTTCATTTTTCAGCATGTAAGACTTGAGTGCTTAGTTTGTGCAAGGTAGTGTGCTGCTGTGATAAATATAATAATGAACGTCCAACTCCCCCCATATCGTTGAGTTTCGAGTCCAGTAGAGGAGAGAGAATGGTGAGAATAACTAGGGAGCCTGTATGTCTTGTTTTATGCCTCTCAGCATGGTAATTACTAATCGTATCCCCTTTCACATTCACACGTCCTGGTTTGGATGACAAGTTATGTGGTCATGCTGTGAAAAACTATATAAATATCAGGCCGAGTTTAAGCATTAGGCTACTTTATATAAAGCATTATGGAAATTTACAAGAGGGGAAGATTGATTTAAGGCCGGGTGGGGAAGAAGTACCTTAAATCTGGCACACTTTTTCTTAATTCATGGTTAAGTGGCAAGGGACTGCCATTTGGTTCTTGGAAATTCCGTCATGTAAAAGTAAGAATTTCCTCTTTCATTTTTACTTTTTATAGATATGTGTTTTGTAAAGTACAATCTAAAAAAAGAGAAAAGCACCAATTTCAGTGCTTTTTCTGTTTTTGTTTTCTTTTTTGAGAGTATCTCTTTGAGCAGCTTCTGAGATTTATATATTTTTAAGTTGTTTAGGTTAAAAGAGGAACATTGAAGATGTGTTTTCCCCTTGATTTTTCTAAATGACTTAATCTTGCTAAGACTATTGATTATTAAGTGAGAAAAAGTTATAATTAATGTCAGATATCTTCTAAAAAACAGTTGGAGGCTGTATATAGTTTTGGGCATTAGAAATTTTCCAGAAGCCTCAAAGTTTAATCTGAAATACAAAATCTAATCTATTACTGCTTTCCTCCCACCATTGTCCACTCCATTTCACTAATGAGAAACTCTCTAAGTAGCCTTATAACTGACGGGAAATGCTTGTAAAAGCCAATACAGATAAGATTGCTTATTGTACTTATAGCCAGGTTTATTTGTTGTTGTGATTAATATTGGAGACTGTAAGTGAGGAAGTTATTCTGGAATTGCTTTTTCTATTCTTTCAGACAATGACAGTATATGACTTCATTCTCCTTCTTTTTTTCCTCTTGACAGGACCAATATGAGTGCCTCGTGAAACACTTATTGTCTCTTTTTGGCAATACATACCAGAAAAACAATCACTAGAGAATACTTGAGTAAGCAACATTTTATATAATTGTTGGGTGGACATCGGTAGATGGTAGGTCAGGGACCATGCTGCTGGTTGGAGTCTGTCTTGCTGAGGTCTTGAAAAACCAGTAAACACCTAAACTAAGAGGATGTATTCTGATGAAATTAAGCCACATCTCTACCTTTGTTTCATCCCATCAACCCTGGGAAGACTGTACAAAATCTTATAGACCAGTGAAACCTTATACAGGTCCGAGAAAAGCATTGTAAGGTTCAAATAAAACTTTCCTGTGCACGTTAGAAGTTGGTGTAGTCAAGGAGCTTGTGAAGATGAAGTGTTCCATATTTCTTTTAATCTTAGTGTAGGATGGTAGGATATGCACATTTCTTATTTAACAGTGATTACTGTATGTAATAATTAACTTATCTCCTTACCATGAACACGGGACAGTGGTTACAATAAAGATATCAAGGAGATCAGTTGTAGCTTTTTTTTTTTAAAAGAAAAGATCTAATGTAAAAAGGAATGCGGCATTTCAGAATAATTTGGTTCAATAAAAAAGAGAAAAATAAACCATTCCAGTAATTTTAACAGGGAAATTTCCTAATTTATGAAACAAAAGATCATTAATTTCTAAAAGTATCTTTTACTTTTGGGTCTTTGAGTCTATAACATAGACTTGCCATTTAGCTAACATGTCTTGGTCTTAGTAGTCTTTTGCACATGTGCTCTTTAAGCAGAATAAAACATTCATACTTAGGCTGTTGCCTTCTTATCCCAGCATCTTATTGCTAGAGCAGATGTTGGTTTCTCTTGATAAGTAACAAAATAATTATTATCAAAATAATGTTTCATGAACATTTTATCATTTAATGATATGAAAATTAAGGTAGGAGTTCATAGATAATAGGAATTTTATATCTTATAGTAGGAAATTTTAGTTATAGTTACAAGTCAAAATTTCAGTTTTATATTGAAAAGTCAGACTAACTAGACAAATATTTATGGAACCTCTAAGGTGAGTGTGGCTCCTCACAATGGGCATCAAGAAATGTCCTTTGAATGAATGGTGGATCCATTTTACCTGTTGCCTCGGGCGTGAAATTGCATATTTTATTGTTATAGTTTGCCTTGCATTGGTTAAAAACAGTTAAAAGGCAATTGCAGTGCTTATATTTTGCCAAAGTATGAGGCAGAATAGTAGGCAGAAAATTGGTATGTAGGTGGGCAAAAGGGCAGATTCCCTGCCAAATGGCTTTAGATGTGTTGATGCAAGGAATTTAAATATTAGGCTTTGATGAGAGATTGTTGAACTTCCTCAGTGTTGTTTCTTTGGTATGCAAGCTAATTAGACAACAACAACTAATTGGAGCCAGTGGCTCAGACAGCTTGTATCTGTTGGCACAAATGCTGGAAGGTGTGGCACAGTTGGCTTTATTGCTGACTTAGGAAGACTTCCATCAAGGCTCAGCTGTGATCACGTCTGCAGATCCCTCCATCCCTCTCATAGATACCTCTGCCATAAGTGGGCCATTGATAACAAGGGGTGTTCCAGGAGATGTTCATAACTTTGTATGTGGTGTTGATGCAATTTGTACTCACCCCTTCTATTGTAATTTGGCAATCTCAAAGCTCTACCACTCTAGCTAGAAAAATGGAGAGATCCCTTATTTGGCAGGAATAAAAATTATTACAAAGCATCTTGCTTCTGCATTAAGTAGTAGCTTGCAAAAGAACAGCTGATCTTAATCTTAATCATGCATAAAAACACCCAGGTATCTTGTTAAAAATTTATATTCTGATGCCACTCCTCCATAAATTCTAATATAGTAGGTGTGTAATGAAACACTGTAGAAGTGGGCCTTTCTCCAGCTTGCCTGGGGAAGTGGAGACTGTCTCCTAAAATATTCAGAGGTCAGAAATGATTTTAGTGCCCTAAGTGTTTATAAACAAATCTGATCTGTAACCATGTACTTCAGAGCTGAACTTAGTACCCTCCTTTCACAGCTCTAAATACCATACTTCCAATTACATGAGCTCATTAGTTTCTGTTAGTACACTTCTAGGCTTTTAGCAGCACGACTTTGAAGGAGGTTTTTCTTTAATTGTATAGAAGTAAACACTGAAAAGGAATCTTCAAGTGTACATTTATTCCATGTTGCTGGCAAGGATACATTTATCCTATAGGGTTAGATAATGACTGTCTTTCTTTAAAACTTTGACACATCATAAGTACATAAAAGATTATGTAAATATAGCCCTGTAGTCCTTATTTTATATTAAATAGTGCACACATTATAAGGAATTGGGATTTGAGTGTCTCGTAATTGAGCCTTTTGGATTTGGATAACACAGAGTAGCTTCCTTATAGATATAGGGAGAATTTCCATATGACCTCTTCATTGTCCAGGAGCTTTATGCAACAGGATTGCAGTAGATAAGTGATTTAGGATTCTAAAATGCTCTCAAGTATTCAGCTGTATCAGTTTGCTTGGTTGCTTGTAAGATGAAACCAAATTAGCATCCTAACCTCAGAAAACATATTCAAGGTTATATAGTTCTGCCCAATAGTTTTTCCTTATATAGTTGCCTTATATAGTTTTCCTCAATAAGAAAACGTAAGATAAGTGAGGACTTACTGTTATTGAAAATGGTTAGAACAGCATTGTTACACAGCTTACTTATTTCTAATTACCTTTTATGATTCTATAACACCTAGGCAGTTTATTCATGTAATTGATAGGTTGGTTGGCCACCGTGTAATCCAGTTAGTATTTACTTGTGGTTTTCAAAGTAGAACATGTTAACTGGAGGAAATTTTTGGCAAATGTTTAGATGGTAATTTTTTAAAGATTTTTCATATCCACTTTTTCCTTTGATATTTGGGTTTCATATACAAGCATTAAACATCTTAATGATTTTATTTTGTTAAGAATAAAAAAGAAGGGGTGCCTGGGTGGCTCAGTCAGTTAAGCGTCCGACTTTGGCTCTGGTCATGATCTCATGGTTTGTGAGTTTGAGCCCTGCATCGGGCTCTGTGCTGACAACTCAGAGCCTGGAGCCTGTGTCTCCCTCTCCCTTTGCCCCTTTCCCACTCATGCACTCACTCTCTCTCTCTCTCTCTCTCTCTCTCTCTCTCTCTCAAAAATAAACATTAACAAAAATAAAAAGAATAAAAAAGGAAAAGAAAATCAGCACAATTAAAAAGTCCTTTCAAAACTTGTTTAAATGATGCCTGTTTAAAGGAAAAGTGTTGTCTCTTTGGTTTTTTCAAATAGTGATTAGTGATGGAACTTGCTAACATTGATTACTTTGTGTGAGTCACTGTGCTAACTCTCATTCTGTCCTTAACACTAATTGACTATGAAAAAAGTTAACAATCCCTTAAATATGTACCTTTCTTTTAAAAAAAAAATTTTAGTGTTTATTTTTGAGAGAGAGCTAGCATGAGTGGGGGAGGAGCAGAGAGAGAGAGAGGGAGAGAGATTTTGCCCATTTTCTTTTATTTATTTATTTTTTTTTTAAGGGAGAGATAGAGCATAAGCAGGAGAGGGACAGAGAGGGAGGATGAAAGAGACTCTCAGGCAGGCTCTGCACTGTCAGAGTCTGATGCGAGGCTAGATCTCACCAGCCTGTGAGATCATGGCCTGAGCCGAAACCTAGTGTTGAACGTTTAAGCAGCTGAGCCACGCAGGTGCCCCTTGTCCATTTTCTAATTGGTTGTACTGTTTGCTTTTCTACTATTCAGTTGTGAGAGTTCTTTATATATCCTAGATACAAGGGTTTTGTTGGATATTTGATTTTCAAATATTTTTCCCAATCTTACCATCCTCTGAATAGTCTTCCATGGAGCAGAAGTTTTAAATTTTGGTGAGGGTCAGGTTACCAATTTTGCCTTTTATAGGTGATGCTTTTGGTGTAAAGTCTAAGAATTCTTTGCCTAGGCTTAGTTCCCCAAGATTTGGCAGGGGAGAGGGGTGTTAAACTTTAAAGTAAAATTTTTATTTTAATATAATACATTTGTAACTGCCAATAAACCGATATTGATACTTTGTTATTTATTCCACATTTTATTTGTTTTTCCTTAGTTTTTATATAAACATTCTTTTTTTCTGTTCCAGAATCTTATCCTGGATATAATTCTACATTCATTCATTATGTCTCTTTAAGCTTTTCTACACCGCCGACAGTTTCTCAGACTTTATTTTGAAGACCTTGACAGTTCTGAGGAGTGCTGGTTAAATATTTTATAGAGTATCCCTCATTTGAGATTTATCTGATATTTTTTTTTCATGATCACACTAGGGTTTATGAGTTCTTGGCAGGAAGACCAGAGAAGTAAAGTGCCATTGCATCATATCACGTCAAGGGTACATGTAATCAGCATGACTTACCACTGATGTTCAGTTTAACTGCATGACACAGGTAGGGTTTGCCAGGTTTCTTCACTGTAAAGTTTCCCTTTCCCTCTTATCTATGCTGTAATCTTTGGAAGGAATTCACTATATGCTGTTCACATGTAAGTGGGAGTTATACCCCACTACCTACATTTTGGTATGGTATATTTTCATTTTCATTCGGTTCTATGTATTTCTCTTTATTTCCTTGGAGATTTCTTGTTTGGTATATGGATTATTTATAAATATGCTACTTGATTTCTGAATGTTTGGAGATTTTCCTGTTGTCTCTTGTTCATTTTTTGTTTCAATACATTATGGTAGAAGATATACTTTGTATGATTTTAATATTTGTAAATGTTTTAAAGTTTGTGTTATGGACCAGCATATGGTCTACATTGGTGAACGTTCCATGGGCCCTGTCATTTATTTCATCCATCCTCCTACCCACCTCACCTCTGGTAGCCATCAGTTTGTTCCTTATAGTTAAGAGTCTGTTTCTTGGTCTCTCTCTCTTTTATTTCTCCTTGTTTCTTAAGTTCCATATATGAGTGAGATCATTATAGTATTTGTCTTTCTCTGACTTACTTATTTTGCTTAGCACTATACTCTCTAGCTCTGTCTGTGTTGTTGGAAATGGGCAAGATTTCATTCCTTTTTATGGCTCAGTAATATTCCATGGTATGTATATACCACAACTTCTTTATCCATTCATCTCTTGATGGACACTTGAATTGTTTCCATAATTGGCTATTATAAATAATGCTGCTATAAACTTCGGTGTGCATGTGTCCCTTTGAATTAGTGTTTTTGTAATGTGGGGGTAAATACCCAGTAATGTGATTACTGGGTTGTAGGGAAGTTCTAGTTTTAATATTTTGAGGAACCCGCATACTGTTTTCCACAGTGGCTGCACCAGTTTGCATTCCCACCAACAGTGCAAAAGAGTTCCTTTCTCTCCACATTCTTCCCAACACATACTGTTTCTTGTGTTTTAATTTTACCATTCTGACAGATGTGAGGTGATATGTCATTGTACTTTTAATTTGCATTTCCCTGATGTTAAGTGATGTTAAATATCTTTTCATATGTCTCTTGACCATCTGGATGTCTTCTTTGGAAAAGTGTCTGTTCATGTCTTCTGCCCATTTTTTTATTAGACTATATGTTTGTGTGTGTGTGTGTGTGTGTTAAGTTCTTTTTTAAAGTTTTTATTTATTTTGAGAAAGAGGGAGAGTGTGTGCATGTGTGCATGTGCACATGGAGGAAGGTCAGAGAGAGATGGAGGAGAGAAATAGAATCCCAAGCAGGCTCCATGCTGTCAGCACAGAGCCCAACACGGGATTGAACTCACAAACCGCAGGATTGTGACATGAGCCAAAGCTTAACTGACTGAGCGACCCAAGTGCCCTGTAAGTGCTTCATATATTTTGGATACTAACCATTTATTAGATATGTCAGTTGCAAATATCTTCTTCCATTCAGTAGGTTGCCTTTTAGTTTTGTTGATTGTTTTCCTTGACTGTGCAGAAACTTTTTAAGTAGTCCCAATAGTTTATTTTTGGCTTTATTTCCCTTGCCTCTGGAGACACATCTAGAAAAATATTGCTGTGGCTGATGTCAGAGAAATTACTGCCTGTACTCTCTTCAAGGGTTTTTATGGTTTCAGATCTTTAATCCTTTGAGTTAATTTTTATATATAGTGAAACAAAGCAGTCCAGTTTCATTCTTTTGCATGTAGCTGTCCAGTTTTCCTAACACTATTTGTTGAAGAGACTATGTTTTTCTCATTGGATACTCACTGCTGCTCTGTCGAAGATTAATTGATTATATAATTGTGGATTTATTTCTGGATTCTCTATTCTGCTCCATTGATCTTTGTGTCTGTTTTTTTATGCCAGTACCATACTGTTTTAATTACTACTGCTTTGTAATATAACATGAAATATTTAATTGTAATACCTCCAGCTTTATTTTTCTTTTTCAAGATTGCTTTGACTCTTCTAGGACTTTTGTGGGTCCATACAGATTTTAAGGTTGTTTGTTCTAGTTCTTTGAAAAATGCTGTAAATATGTTTATTGGGGTTGCATTAAATCTGTAGTTTGTTTTGGGTAGTTTAGACATTTAAAAAATATTTGTTTTTCCAACCCATGAGCATGAAATATCTTTTCATTTCTTTGCATCGTGTTGAATTTCTTTCATCAGTGTTTTATAGTTTTCAGAGTACAAGTCTTTCATTTAAGTTTATTCCTAGATATTGTGTTAATTTTGGTAGACTTGTAAATGGGACTGTTTTCTTAATTTCACTTTCTGCTGATTCATCTTTAGTGTATTGGAATGCAACAGATTTCTTTACACTGATTTTATATCCTGCAGCATTACCAAATTCATTTATCAGCTCTAGTACTTTTTTGGTGGAGTCTTTAAGGTATATAAACAAAGTTTATTTTATGACCCAGCATATGGTCTACACTGGTGACCGTTCAGTGGGCCCCATCACTTATTTCATCCATGTCATGGATGTCATTTGCAAATACTCATAGTTTTACTTCTTCCTCACCAGTTTGGGTGCCCAAGATATGGTCCGTATTGGTGACCATCCCCTGAGCTCTGGAAAAGAATGTGTAATCTGCTGTTGTTCGATGGAGTGATCTATGTATGTCAGTTTCTGATAGTTGATTATTTGTTCATTTCTTCTCTGCCTTCCTGATTTTTCTCTCTCATAGTTTTCTCAGTTGCTGATAGTTGGGTATTGAAGTTCCCAACTATAATTATGAATTTATTTGGTTCTTTCAGTTCTGTTAATGTTTACTTGATGTATATTTTAAGATTTTCTTATTAGATGCATACACATTTAGGATTTTATCTTCCTGATGGAGTGATCTTTTGATCATTATATAGTGTCCTTGTTTGTCTCTAGTAACTTTCTTGCTTTCACATCTCCTTTATCTGACATTAATATAGCCATTACTGCTTTTTTAAAAAAATAGTGCTTGCATAATATAACCTTTTCATACTTTTACTTTCAATCTCTTCATGTGTTACATTGGTGTTTAAAAGTAAATCAAAGCCAAGTTCAGGTTTTAAGTGTTGTCATGAAGTTATTTTGAATTCTTTCAATTAAGGTCAGGTTACGTATGTGGTAAATGGTGTAAATCTTTTAAAAACTAGAAAATGGAATATTGGTACAAAGCAGAGTAGAGAGAGAGAGATCCTTATTTATTAAGTCAGTTTTAGGTCATTAAACGAATATGTTTTGAACACCTTGTGTGTACCAGGAATTATTTTAGGTGCTGGAGACATAATAATGGAATAAAACAAGAAAAACAACAACTCTCAGCCTGAAGTTTACATTTTTACGGAGGAAGAAGAAAATGTGAACAGATAAACTGTATTGTATATCAGAAGGTAATAAATACTTCGGAACAAAGTAACACTGGGAAGGGGGCTGAGATGGATAGGACTTGTAGATAGTGGTGATGGGGGTGGTGGTGAGGTTTTGATTTCAGATAGGTGATCAGGGAAAATCTCTCTGATAAGTTGACATTTGTGCAAAGACCTGAAAATAATGAGGGAGCAAGCTGTGCTAATTTAATTTGTCTGGTGGAAAAGTATCTGAGGCAGAAAAGGGCATTCTTGGCATTTTTAAAGGAACCAGTGGGAGACCAATGTGACTAGAGCAGAGTGAGCCATGGGGAGAGTGCATGGAGATGAGGTGTGGGGGGGGGCTGGGTCATGTTGGATCCTGAGGGCCACTGTAAGGACTTTAGCTTATGTGAGATGACAAGTTACTAGAGAGTTCTGGATCATAGTGAAATGATTTAGCTTTCATTTCAAAAGGAGAATTTGATAGTTTGTGTGTACTTGCTGGTCTGTTGATTAAAAGAAAGGAGGTGGGAATTAAATGCATTGATTTTTAAAATATTTTGTAAAAGGAGAAGGAAGAGAAGATAACAGCTTTTTTTACACTTCTAAAATCTTTCATTTCTTTACCTTTTATGGGTCTAAAGTAATTGACTTTTTTGATTTTAAAAAATATGAGGAATACTTCTTTATGTGACCCTACTAGAGCATTAGGGAAGAACTGTTCCACTGAACAGTTTGACAGGCTATTTTAAAGGTCTAAAGGAATTCCCCAGAGGTGCAGATGATGTCATATCAAGAATAACAAAGACTGGAACCTCTGCCCTAACTGTAATTTATCTTGGTTTATTTTCGGTAGACTGTCAGGCACTTCATACCCCCTGTAACAGCCGAGTGCTTACAACAATATGCCTAACAGCAAGAGCAAACACTAATAATTAGGGATGGTAAAGAAAGAAGAAACATTAGCCATTGATAACCAAGACTAGCTTTGCACGATTTTCAAATTGCCAAGGACCTGTCATAATTTTTTCTCATAGGTATTTCACTTAAAAAATTTCAGTGAGATGAGAGCAAGAAAAAAAGGTGAGAAAATTGTGTCTTTTGGATAAAGAAGGAAAACACAATTACAGTACTTAACGAATACAGGAAGTGCACAAAGACTTTTTACAGACACGATAAAGAAGTAGTTTTTGCAGAGGTTGAAAGTGGAGGATTTACCTGAAATGTGATCAAACTGTAATCCAGTTCACCTTTTGGAAAGAACTAAAGTATAAATACAAAGAATGAAATAGTACCTTGAACCTTATGTGAAGAGGATCTTGCAGAGCTTGTTAAAGAATTTGTCACTTGCACCTAGAGTAATCTGTAACCACAATCTAATTAAACCATCACGAACATTATTTAATGTTTAAATCTCCCCACAATTAAAAGCCCTTCTAGAGGTATCTGCATCAGCATGTCTTATACTTTACTTCATTAAAATTTTTTTTTAATTTTTACTTTTTAAGTTTATTTATTTTGAGAGAGAGTGAGTAGGTGAGCAGGGGAGGGAAAGAGAGAGAGAGAGAGGGAGAGAGAGAATCCCAAGGAGGCTCCACGCTGTCAGCAGAGAGCCTGATGCCAGGCTCAGACTCAGAAACCATGAGATCATGACCTGAGTCAAAGCCAAGAGTTGGATGGTTAACCGACTGAGCTACCCAGGTGCCCCCACTTTACTTTAAAATTACTTATTTCAAATTAAAAACCTATGTTCTGATCTGCATGTGTTAAATACTTGACTAAAATGTACTGATTTGCCTCTTCCAGAAGTACTATCTATGTCAAAACTAAATTACACACTGTTTCTTAGTATGTGAAAACTCACTTAAATATGGTTGCCTCATATTAAAAAATTATGATACAATTAAATAAGTCTATGAAAATAAGTGCAGTAGCTGAATAGTTCTGGTCTTATACTACCTATGAGACAAATATTTTTATTATTTATCTTCAGAATAAACTCTTACTTTTAAAGAATCAACCCTGGGGGTGTCTGGGTGGCTCAAGTGGTTAAGCATCCAACTCTTGATTTCAGCTCAGATCATGATCTCATGGTTCATGAGATCGAGCCCCTCGTTGGACTTTGCACTGATAGACCTCTCTTGCCACCCATGTTCTCCTGCTTGTGTGCACGCACTCACTCTCAAAATAAACTGGAAAAAAAAAGATAAAAAAAAAACTGCAAAGAAACCATGTATTCATTTTTGTTCCTTTATGGACACTATAATTATTAAAAACAACTACTTACTTCAAATAATGTCAGAGAGATAAGTAGCCTGAGCATTCAGCCCTGACCCAGAGAAATAAATATGTTTGTACTTCTCCGATTATAGTGTACTAACTCTGTACCAGATGAGTTGAGAAAATTCAATTTATTTTAAAAAGCCATATCCTAACAGACAAACCAATTTCCTTCACAACTTTTCCAATTCTGACAGTAATAATAAAATAATGATGATGGTAGTGTTAGAGCTACCACTTATTTGTGCCAGGTTAAGCTGTTACTTGGAATGTCCTTCCCCTTTGCTAAAAAAATTCCTAATCATCTAGCATACAGAGTTATCGTATGCTCAAGTTCCAAAACCTTTAAGAAGCCTCTTTGACAGTGGTAAATCCATTGTTTCTTACTACGTGAAATAGCAGTTTCTCTGAATTGTTATGATCAGTTTTGTCTCTACTACACGATTGAGCATTTTATGATGTAGGACTTACGAAGTTCTCTGGCTATTTTCTGAACATAAATATATTCACCCTTAAAAATAAGCTCCATTAGGGGTCATTATCATGTTTTCCTTCCCATGCCTTCACTCATACAGCACCACTCTGGAAAACATATACACATAAAAAACAGCTACTGACTCCCCCATTTTACTTTTAATATTAATTAAGGTTCTGTTTTATTTTCAAAAATTTTCCCAGATGATCATCCTCTTCCTTCTTGATCTGAACATGTTATCAGTAAGTTCCCCCAAAAGGCCTCATTCACCAGGCACAAAGTCGAGGCTGACCTTGAGGAAAGAACAGAGTATCTTTAAGTGCTGTGAATGTACAGTAATAAAGTTCCTGGTACAGTTTAACCAGGTTTTCAGTGTAATTGTCACAAATTTTATGTGACTTTTTAAATAGTGTGTTGTTCTCCTATTAGCTCCAGTGGCTTCATTATTTTGAAGGTGATGCCAACCAGAATAACGGTTCTCTGAACTCAGCTAGAGCTCCCAAGGTACTTTAAGAAATCATCATTTTACAGCCAGGAGAGGTCTGGAGGAGGAGTCTTTTGATCCATCTTACAGATGTGGTATCTAAAGTCCAGAAAAGTTAAACGGTCCATAATGGGCTGACAATACTTACTTGATCTTGTGGTTCACCAAAGTTAAAGTGCTCAAAGTTAATAGAGTCCAGATTAAAGATGGATCGCCATTACACCCAATTTAAAACCTTCATTTAAGGAAGGCTGATATCATATCATATACTACCTGATGAACACCTACACAGCAAACCAAGGAAGGATGTGCTCTCTTGTAAACTTTTGGCACAATTGATAACAGTTTTCTCTTTTTAAAACTGTTTTGGATCCCCAATCAGGTCCTCTTTTCCATCATGAAATTTAACTATTTTGCAACTTCAGTAATAATCACAAAAAATACATACCAAACCTCATTAATATAAAACCTAAATGATTTGGGAAATTTGGTTTGGATTAACTGCTACTTATGAAAGAATAGAACATTTGATTTCTGGAAAGACAGAAGTTTGTTTGTTTACTTTTTCCCAAAGTAACCAGTTGAATAATAATTTTGGATTGTGATTTTTAAACCAAAGTACTGACTGTGGTGACATCCTTTAATGGACTGTTCTCATCTATTAGAAACTTACTAATGAAAAACACTTAGAAACTGAATGGATTAATTTGGCAACAGTATTGATGTTGACCTAGGATGGAAATCATTTAAGTGTAGAGTCCCCTCAAATGTTCCAGGCAAGCATCTACAATTTGTTGATTATCCATCCTCTTGGTTTTCTTTTTATCCTCTTTGCTGACAGCTTGTGCTTTATCATCATCCATTCTACCTCAACAGAGCACAGATAAAATGTAATAAAATTCAAACTGGATAATTTTGCTTTGGTCTAGAAGCTCCTTCAAAAAGTGTTTGAGATTTCACTAAAAAAGGTTTTGGGAATTTCACAAGACTTTTTTTTTAAATTTATAATGCTATTTCTAATATAACAGGTATGTATTATGTAAATAGTAACCAAAGTCAAGCCATAGTTCTACAACCATTAAAATTATTATTGTGGGGGGCGCCTGGATGGCTCATGTGGTTAAGTGTCTGACTCTTGATTTTGGCACAGGTCATGATCTCATAATGGGATCAAGCTCTGCATTAGGCTCCATACTGATGGGGAGATTGCCTGAGAGTCTGTCTCCCTTTACCCCTCTCCCCAGTTCCTGCACTCTCTTGCTCTCTCTCTCTCTGTCTCAAAAAAAAAAAATTATTGTGGCATCTTAGCTGCATCTTAACATCAGTAGCTCTAATTTCTTTCTTTCGTTTTGTTTGTTTTTTTTTTTTTTAGCATTTTGAGCTACTTGTACTAGTTTCATGTAACCAGGTCTTAATTAGCAAAAATTTTCAAGTCCCTGTTCCTACCAAGATTAGATAGGATGGCAGGCAGAAATCACTGTAACTGGCAGATAAACTGACTACGATATTGGGAAGACTTTTTAAAAAAATGTTAAAAGGTCAGATCTATACTTTTTTTTTTTTAGATCTGTGCATTTTGATGTATAATAACAACGTGCTGATTCAGCAGAGTTTGTGAGTTAAATCATATACCAGTTAAATTCTGTTTGTTTTGACAGTACAAATACCACTCAAATACAGATCAATAAATGTATCTCTAGAATCACAAACAGAGAATGGACTGATGAATGGAAAAGATATGTTAGACTTTGAAGAATGATGCCATTTTTTGAAATAGTTAGTATTTGCTCTGGAGTTGATCAAAACAGAACCTAACCCTGCATATGAGAGTGAGATGTGGCTCTGCTAAAGATCATATCTGAGATCTTAAGCAGTTTCATCAGTGTCAGCTGTGAGATGCACTTAACATTAAATGACAAGGCAGGATTACAGTGCAAGCCCTGGAGTCCAGCCAGTTTATCATCCTTGAAGCTACGTGGGATGCTATATAACACCATTGAAAATAGATGACAGAAGGCTGTCCAAGCAGCTGCTGCACAGTTGATCTAAAATAGGGAGACCACAAACAAAGCCAATAGAAGAAATACTTTAAGGGCACACATTTATCAGCATCAAATGATAAAACCCAACTCAGGGCAGCCAGGAAACAATTGTTTCTGTAATGTAATAATCAAATAAAGTGATTCCTTCATACCAAAGCCACTGAAAATAACATGATTTTGAAACAATGGTTCGCAAACAGGGATAGAATGTATAAATCATAGTTGCTACTCAGATCAGAGGACAATTTAATACAAACATCATGAGAAGGGTTAATTAGACCCTTTCTCTAAAGCAGTTCATAGGCCATTAGAGATATCTTTCATTATCAAGATGTCAACAACCTAACCACTTATCTATGACAGAATTTTAAGTTATGTTAGTTTGGTTTAAAAAATAGCAGGGGCGCCCGGGTTGCTCAGTTGATTAAGCTTCTGACTTCCGCTCAGGTCATGATCTTATCGAGCCCTGCGTTGGGGTCTGTGCTGACAGCACAGATTCTGGGTCTCCCTCTCTCTCTGCTCCCTTCCTGCGCCCCCCCCCCACCCCGCTGCTCACACTTTCTCTCTCAAAAAATAATAAACAATAATAATAATAATAATAATATTGAATGTCCAAAGAGCTATATTTTCTAATGTAGAAATGCTCCTCCCTCCTCTAATATAAGACATCATTTTGAGCATGTTAAGTGCTTTTACATCGTGGAGATAATTTATTAATAGTTTTTTATGACAAACTAAAATCTTTTTATTAGAAATAATTCATTTAATTGATGGGGATGTATAGACTATTTGCCTGTGAGTTCATTTACCTGTGAGTAAATCATGTTGGTATAATAATATAGAATAATTTAGTTTAAAAAGTCCTGTAACATAAGAGTATACAATCAAATTTTAGGAAATTAGAAAAGACCAGACCATATAAAGATCCAGAGGAAAAGATATTTTCTCATATAGCCAGACTCCTAACTTAAAGCAAGTTATATCTCCAAATTTCTTTAAAATAAGTTACAGAAACTCAGAATGCACTTTCCCAAAGAAATAATAAATAACAGGTTCATAGACTGCCTACAAATACCATTTTAACACATAATGCACCTAAGATATGATACCTTTGTACTGAAAAAGGGTGATAACCACTGCCGATACTACTAGTAATTAAGCAAAATGAGGAAAAATGAAGAAGTAAGAGGATAAAAGAGTCAGAAATTAAGCGATCTCTTTGCAGCAAAGCCACTGACAAAGAACATGATTCTAAAACAGTAGCTTACAAACCAGGGACTGCACAAATAAAGGCTGCAGCTAAAGTCAAAGGATAGTTTGATATAAACAGTAAGAAAAAGATTAAAAGAACTAATTAGGCCAGTGAGGAGTTGGTTAAAAACTTTTAAGTCTGTTTTGGAGTCTGGACTGGAACAGGGCAGGTAATTTAGAATTTATGATTAATGTCCTTTTTTTTTTAATATTTTTTTTAATTTTTTTAACGTTTATTTATTTTTGATAGAGAGACAGAGCATGAGCAGGGGAAGGGCAGAGAGAGAGGGAGACACAGAATCCAAAGCAGGCTCCAGGCTCTGAGCCGTCAGCACAGAGCCCGACGTGGGGCTCGAACCCACAGACTGTGAGATCATGACTTGAGCTGAAGTCGGACGCTCAACCGACTGAGCCACCCAGGCGCTCCTAATGTCCTTTTTAACATGGTTTTCTTTTCACTGATAAAGGAAAGTGAGAAACCCTCACACTTTTCTCTGCTCATCTCTTAAAAGCCAGGTGACTTCTTTCTCGTTCTGTATACTTCCTGGTGATTTCATCTCTTTCCTTATATTTCATCATCCTCTTCTATTTTGTGGACTTCCAAATTTGTGTTCCAAATCTAGATCTTTCCTCTTAAATTTGCTGTGTTCTGCTGTTTACTAAACATTTTCACTTGGGTGTCCTGAAGATACTTTAAATTGAGTATGCCCCAAACTGAATTTATCACACTATTCCCCTCAGAAAAACCCAAAAATATGTGCATATTCACTCATGACTCCAGTCAAAACTCCTGAGTTATTAACCCCTCACCTTTATATTGATATCTGGTCAGTTCTCCCCCATATTAATGCAGTGATGTTCTAACTGTTCTTCCTACTTTAAGTTTTCTTTCTTCAAGTCTGTTCTTCAAATTCTGCTTGTACTTCCTAGAACTCCAGCCTGAAAATGTTAAAATAGAGATTTAAATGAAAACTCCTCCACTGATCCTCTTTGCCTTTAAGTGGAGTATAAACTCTTTAACTTGAATTACAGTGCCCTTTGTGATTTACAGTTGTTTATTCAAATTGCCTCTTCTAGGCTGACCTTTTAACAATTCAGTGAAAAACATGTGCCATTTCTTCTCTTGTCTGGTCCTTTGCGTAGACTTTTAAATGTATCAAAAAATCAATTATATAATGAACACTTGGCTAGTAGTAAATGTAGGCTAATGAATTATGTATAGTAAATACACTGTATCTCTCAAAATAAAAATTTGGAGTCATTTTAAAATGAATATCAACTTCTTCCCCAAATGCGCCATTCATATGCTCACAGTAAAATCAGTGGTTGAAATTTTAAAGTGTTACTACTTTGAATAATAGCATAACTTGAATGATCTTGTTTTGTTGATATTTCATAAACTATCAATAGAATTACTAATCTTGGTGAGTTACCAATGAAAAATAAAATTAATAATCTCTCAGTTACAACAGCTTTTGTTAACTGTTTCAAAAAAATGAGTTGGTAGGGTAAGTTATCCCCAAGATAGGAAAGGAGTAGGGCGAGAGAATGATCATTAGACCGTAGAGAACAGAGAGAATACCAGCATGTCTCTGATCCTGTGGTCAGCAGCTGCCCTGCCCCCACCTTTTTAGTCTGTATCTTCTTTCACCTCCAGGTCGCAGTGACCTAAAAATCTGGGAGCATGGCATCTAAAAAAGTCTACATAACCAACAACACACCAAAGGAAATCTTTGTTTTCATCTAAAAGTATATCACATAGGTGAAACAGCACTTTGAAATCATGGTCCTAAAGGGGATAAATTGTGAACTGTATTTTCACTGGTAGAAAAAAGTATCTGGAGGTACTTCTAAGTGATACTTGTAAGGTATTGGGTTTTTTGTTTTAATAAGTAATTTGTCCCTTCCTGACTGATACAATTTGTGAGGGCAAGAGGTGCTCTATAAACCAGATTTTGGCCAGCCAGGGTCCTGACAAGAAGGCCCTGCAGAGCAATGCAGGACTCTAAAAGAATGACTAACATACACTCATCACCTTAGGGATTCTTTTCAATACAAATCTATCTTATACTGGAAAAACTAGCCTGTCTTTCTCTGAGACATTTGCAGAAACTAGTGGCTTATCATCGTTTGACATTTTCTGTTCACAGACATTGAATTTCATGGATTTATTAGGATACTGAATAACTTTTCTCATTTTGCTAACAGGATATATTTCTACACATTTCCTTCCACATTTACCTAGAAAGAAGTCCTGTCTGACCATCTGATTTGAATCCAGTTCTAATCTACACCATAACCTTATCTTGAACATATAAACATATGCTGAAAATACAATCTTTGGATTGTTTTGTTTTGTTTTGGTTTTTTTTTTGAGAGAGAGAGCCAGTGAGCCACAGCAGAGGGGGAGAGAGAGAGAGAATCTTAAGCAGGCTCCACACCCATTGGGGAGCCCTATACAACTCCATCTCAGGACCGTGAGGTCATGACCTGAGCTGAAATGAAGAGTCCAATGCTTAACCAACTGAGCCATCCAGGCACCCCTGGATTTTAATGTGGGAAACAGAAACAAAAGAGAAAAAGCAGGTTTACAGAGAAATTTTATAAAAGTCTTCATTAGAGAACAAGAATTAAATAAAGTACCTTACCAGTTAGGATAGCAGAAAGCATAAAGGTTTTATTCAGTAACACCACTAAAATATCAGTGACAACTCTGTGGACTGTCTCACTGAGTCACAGAACAAAATTATTGAAAATGAAAATATAGTTCAGTTCAAGTAGTTCACAACTTCAGAACCAGTTATATTTCAAAACTTGGTCTGTCCACCTTAGTGCTTAGTGTCTGAAATTCACTTACTCAAATTATTTTGTATACAGGTCTTAAAATTTCGTGATTGTTCATTTTTTAAAAAGTTACAATGTATCTGAAATAAATATCTTCACAAATTCAATTCTGAATCCAGGGAAACCATACTCAAGGGTGTAATAAAAGAACCAATATCTACACCATTTAAAGAACCTCTGAGGGGTGCCTGGGTGGCTCAGTTAGCTAAATTTCTGATTCTTGATTTCAGCTTAAGTCATTATCTCACAATTGGTGGGATTGAGTTCTGCATCAGGCTCCTCACTGAAAGCAAGCTGCCTGCTTGGGATGCTCTCTCCCTCTTCTCTGCCCCTCCTCAGCTTACGTGCACACACACACACTCTTTTTTCTCAAAATAAATAAATTGGTTAAGCGTCCAACTTCGGCTCAGATCATGATCTCATGGTTCGTGGGTTCAAGCCCTGCATTGGGCTCCGTGCTGGCAACTTGGAGCCTGGAGCCTGCATCAGAGTCTCTGCCTCCCTCTCTCTCTCTGCCCCTCCCCTGCACGCGCGCGTTCTCTCTCTCTCTCTCTCTCTCTCAAAACTGAATAAATATTAAAACAAAATGGATACAGGAATAAAAAGAAAAAGAACCCTTGAGATCAGATTCATTGATAGTAGGTACATAAGCACTCCAACAGCACTGAGCAGGAAACAAGAAATGTGAAAATGGGACTACAGAGGATGAAGGTCAGGGAGACCAGTTCTCAAGAAGATTTTATCTTACTGTAGAGCCTGTGCGTTAAATATTAAGAGACAGCATAGGGCAGGGAGCACTGCTAGAGAGGAAATGTCCTCAACAGCCTCTGTCCCTCCCTCTTCTGTATACTGTCACTACAAACCCAATTCTGTATTTCCTCCTTAGATTCAAGGGGAAACATGGGAGGTGTGGCACTGTGGTTATAAGTAACAGCTGGCAAAACAGGGGAAAAGAGGGAAATTCAAGAGCATTGTTAAATACTGAAGGGAATTCCTGTGGCACTTCCCAAGTGGCCATTTGCCTGTACTAACTTAGATGAGTTGAGCAATTAGGGATGTAGTATACAGAAATTTAAACAAAATGTTTTGGTGGTTTTTTTTTTATTTCCAAAAGAGAAGTTTAGTAGTGTTATGGATTTTTGAGTACCATAAGGGTACTCAAAGCCTTTCAAAATTTCTTCTTTATGTTAAAAGGTGTAAAGTAACAGTTTTAGGGTTTCACTGGGAGAAAGATTACCACAGTGACTCCTGCTTACCTTTCCAAGCACATCTCTCACTAATGCTTCCCCTTACTCACTAACGCTTTCAATGCACAGGCTTACTTTGAGTTTGTCTTGTAAACTAAACTTCTTTCTGCCTCCCGCCCCATTTTTGCCTATTTTCCTTCTGCGTGGACCTTACCTGTTCTATCCCTTTCACATTTTCAACTTAAATGTCATGTGGTCAGAGGGACTGTTAGTCGAATGTGGTTCAGGAGGGTAGGAAAGATGTCTATTTTGTTTTCCACACTATACTCAAGACTTCACACTATGCACGAGATATAATTAGAACTCAGTAAATACACAATCTTGAAGGAACATGGGAAAATCTCTGTGGAATATTTCTTCAGGTGTAAAGAGCTGCTTTATCTATTTTAAAATTTACAAGGCATTACTGATCCACAGATACTCAATCTTATAACAAGATAGACAATCAGTATCAATATGCTTTTGAAAGGGAACCCCACTCCCAAAGACATATGTAAATATATAGCAATGCCAATTTTGAAGAAAACAGTTAAACATTTGAGAAGTATCTGGAACACAACATAGAGTATGCACAAAAGTCTGCTACTAAATATATAATAGTGAAAGCGATTTGTCAGAGATTTGTCAAACAAGATTGGTATTAATGTTACTCTTCTCTCAGGTAAAATTTAAGTCTGTCAAGGAATATTTTAGGTGAAAAGGTCATTAGTTATCAACGTCTGTTTGTTTCATTCAGTCTCCAGAACTGTAACAAATTGAGTGTAAGTTTTGTATATTTTGCCCTATGCTCATACTAATTTTCTTCAGGAGTTTTTTTAAATTATTTAATTTATTATTATTTTTTAATTTATATCCAAGTTAGTTAGCTTACAGTGCAACAATGAATTCAGGAGTAGATCCCTTAATGCCCCATACCCATTTAGCCCATCGCCCGTCCCATAGTCCCTCCTGTAACCCTTTGTTTTTTCTTCATGTTTAAGAGTCTTTTATGTTTTTGTCCCCCTCCCTGTTTCTATATTATTTTTGCTTCCCTTCCCATATGTTCATCTGTTTTGTATCTTAAAGTCCTCATATGAGTGAAGTCATGTGATATTGTCTTTCTCTGAGTAATTTTTCTTAGCATAATACCCTCTAGTTCCATCCACATAGTTGCAAATGGCAAGATTTCATTCTTTTTGATTGCCGAGTAATATTCCATTGTATATATATACCACATCTTCTTTATCCATTCATCCATCAATCTACATTTGACTTCTTTCCATACTTTGGCTATTGTTAGTGCTGCTATAAACATTGGAGGTGCATGTGTCCCTTTGAAACAACATACCTGTATCACTTGGATAAATACCTAATAGTACATTTTTAAGGAACCTCCATACTGTTTTCCAGAGTGGCTGCTCCAGGTTGCATTCCCACCAGCAGTGCAAAAGAGATCCTCTTTCTCCACATCCTCGCCAATAACTATGGTTGCCTCAGTTGTTAATGTTAGCCATTCTGACTGGTGTGAGGTGGTATCTCATTGTGGTTTTCATTTGTATTTCCCTGATGAAGAGTGACGTTGAGCATCATTTCGTGTGTCTGTTGGCCATCTGGATGTCTTCTTTGGAGAAGTGTCTCTTCATGTCTTTTGCCCATTTCTTTGCTGGATTATTTGGGTTTTTTGGGTGCTGAGTTTGATAAGTTCTTAATAGATTTTGGATGCTAACCCTTTATCTGATATGTCATTTGCAAATATCTTCTCCCATTCTGTCGGTTGCCTTTTAGTTTTGCTGATGGTTTCCTTCATTGTGCATAAGCTTTTTATTTTGATGAGATCCCAATAGTTCATTTTTGCTTTTGATTCTCTTGTCTCTGGAGACATGTTGAGTAAGAAGTTGCTGCGGGCCTAGGTCAAAGAGGTTCTTGCCTACTTTCTCCTCGAGGATTTTGATGGCTTCCTGTCTTACATTTAGGTCTTTCATCCATTTTGAGTTTATTTTTGTGTATGGTGTAAGAAAGTGGTCCAGGTTCATTTTTCTGCATGTTGCTGTCCAGTTTTCCCAGCACCACTTGCTGGTCTTCAGGAATTTTTTAATTGACACTTTTTTTAAACCTAAGTAAGTGCATCATAGGGAAACTATCAATTCAAAAATAAAAGCCAGCTCATCTGTAATTATTAGAAGCTGATTATGATATTTATTATACATTAATAAAGAAAAATCGAGAGCTTACACGCGAAAGCTTTGCCACCAACAGCTTACATACAAGCTCTGAGAAACATGAGTTTGACTTGTTGCAAAGGGTGGTGTTTGCTTATGTAGCATAAATGTTACTAAGGTTTGGAAGGACAGAAGAGCAACTCCTATTCAGCTTTAGCATCACGTGTATGTTTTAGAGGATAATCAGTACCACAGTAGAATTATCAGGTGGGGCACACATAGCTTTGAATTTGTTTAAAAAAAAAATCTTACAATAAAATTTCTGTACGTACTAATGAAAGTAAAATGTGTGTGATTTTAAAGTAAACTGTGGTATTTTTTTAAACTCATTTGTGGTTAGCTTTGAATATATTCTGCTTACTGACTATATTTCCTTGTTAGATAGGTATATAAACATCATGTGTGTGAACCTTTGTATTGTTATTTTAAGAAACTTGTGTGGTTTCCTGTTCTGCTTTTAATACCTCTCAGCTGTAGTCATAGATCTCACATTATGGCAGATTAAGAAAATACTATGAGAGGAATAATTAACTTTAAGACACCAAAAATAGGTGTTGGGAGTAGTGACTATATGTGTCTTCATTAACAATAACTTCATTATTGTTTCTAGGGAGAAAAATTGACCACAGTCACCTCATAAAGATACACATAAAAGAGATATAGAAAAGTCGTTGAAAACTAGAAATTCCAAATATTATAATCACAATTAAAAATTAAATAATATTAAGCTCTATTCATATACCAGGGACTTTGCTAAGCACTTCATTGCATTTAATTGTCTAAAAATCCCTAAGAGAGGGGCATCTGATGACTCAATTAGTAGAGCATGCGTCCCTAGATCTTGGGGTCTTGAGTTCAAGCTCCACATTGGGCATGGAGCCTTCTATAAAAAAACAAAACCAAACCCTAAGAGAGGTAAGGAACTGAGCCTTGAAAAGTTTAAAATAACTTGTTTAGAGGTCACCCAGCCAGTAAGTGGAACAGGTGAAATTCACACATTGTTGGATTCCAGAGCCTGAGCTCTCCACACTTTCAGTGCCAGATTCTAAATTTTTTTTTAATGTTTATTTATTTTTGAGACAGAGAGACAGAGCATGAGTGGGGGAGGGGCAGAGAGAGAGGGAGACACAGAATCCGAAGCAGGCTCCAGGCTCTGAGCTGTCAGCACAGAGCCCGATGCAGGGCTCAAACTCACGGACTGCGAGACCATGATCTGAGCCTAAGACGGACACTCAACCAACTGAGCCACCCAGGTGCCCCGCAGTGCCAGATTCTAAAAATCATCTTTCACCACATCCTCCCAGTATTCTGCATGATGGCTATGATCTAATAAATGGACCAATGACTGATCTAGTAGGTGAGGGAAACCATTGATCTGTGTCTTAACCTTGCTTTCATGTCAGAGCTCTTTCATATCATAGAAAAAGTATTGCTCTTATTATGAAAATGATCAGGCATTGGTACCATCAATAGTATGATTACTGATTGCCTAAAGTTAGTATTATAGTGAGCAGAGTCACATCCTAACACACTTCAGGTGCAGGCTGAAACATGTATACACGGCTACTCCTGCCTCAGTGTGCTTGCTACATCAGACTTTTTTCATCATGTCAGATATACAGGTACTGAGGCTCAGCTGATTGAGTGCAGTGCAAATAATGCATGGTCAGGGATTTGACTTCCTTGTAGATAGTTAGCTATCTGTGGTCAGATTGGGAATATGGGCTCATTGCCAGCCAGGTGCAGGGTATGTTTGGGTGAATATAGTAATTAGAGAAAAGCAGATGAACATCCGAATCTACGAGAGATGTCTGAGACTGGAGTTAGTAAGAATCCACATAAAATATCTAAAAAGCTCCTCAGAAGCAGCACAGTCTGTCTTGTGATTTAAAGACAAGTTTTTCGATACATATTGTTAGGTAGTGGCCTATTTAAAATCCATTCAATGGAGGAAATTACAAATATGGGTATGATGACAAAAGATATTCATTGAACCATACATTTAATTTATATAAATTTTACATAAATATTCCTTTAAATAAAAATACTATAATTAAAATACTTTAAAATTATGTTTGGATTATGTATTCTTTTATACCATGTTTTACTAAACATTGTACATTTATGTTAATATTGTTTTGCAGAACTTATGTATACTCTATAGACTATTTATGGAATTTTTATGGGCATTTTGACTATAGATAATTTTTGCCTTACCTACTAACTTTAGAATCAAGTTACAAACCAGCTGTGACTCTCGAGTACAAAAGAGATGGATGTAATAGTAACTGCAGTAAGAAAACTCTTCATGGATCTGAACATGTTATAGTTTAAAATTTTTGTAGAGTGTCTAGAATGTATGAAGAGCAAAGATGTCCTAATTATAGACAACTGGTTCTGGCGGTTCTTTATACAAAAATATGCAGAGAAAAGGGAAGGATATATATTTTTTTAAGTTTATTTATTTATTTTGAGAGAGAGAGAGAGAGAGGGAAAGAGAGAGAGAGAGTGTACAAGTCAGGGAGGGGCAGGGAGAGAGGGAAATAGAGAAATCCCAAGCATGTCTGTTGCTTACAGCACAGAGCTCAACGTGGGGCTCAAAGGCTCCAACCGTGAGATCATGATCTGAGCCGAAACCAAGAATCAGCTGCTTAACTGACTGAACCACCCAGGCATTCCAGGAAAGATAATTTATTAATCAGGAATGACTTGAGAGAAACCTACCTTAAAATGTATCTACAAAAAATCCATCTGAAGTATAATTTGGTTTCCTATCTATAGGATTCTACCTAGCAGAAAGAATTGGACCTCATCTATCCATTTAACTATATACCACTCACATATTAATTGTAGTCTGGCTTGTATTTATGTATTGTCCGAGCTCTCTAACTAGATTATGAACTCATTGAGGTTGGAGACTGTTTTTCACTTTTATATTCATTGTAGTGCTAGCAACTGAGAAGCATCAGGTGAATATTTCTGGTTCTTGGATCAGGTAGCATTCCCATGGTAAATTAAAATGTGATTCACTAGTTATAAATCAATCTCTTGTGAGTTTGGTTAACACAAATGAATTTCCTGGAGTTTCATTCCCATGGGTGAACTGATAAAATTAGATTTCAGTAGAATAGTACATATATCAGGAGGGGGACAAAGTTTCTAATAAATTCTTGTAAATGCACTGCACATTTCTCCAGTGCACATCAGTGAGATTTTATAAAAACCTAACCCTCTTATTGCACCACATTCTCTGATGTTTTGTTACATCTTATGATGTCCAAATAGGAATAAGAGTATAGATTTCTTTTAATGCTTACCTTTTATTATTGTAGTATAACTTAACTCTCCACTTACTGAATGGTTTTAAAGTGTATATATGTATATATAATACTATGTATGTAATATATATAATACTATATATGTAATATATATAATAAAGATACAATCTTTATATAATCTAGAGATTTTAAAAATTAGAATGAAAGATGGACAGAAATAATTTGATTTAGCAATCCCTAAAGGCAAAAAGCAGCAAGTTCTATCTTGAGAATCCCAGTTTTTAATTGGCTCATCACTGAAGTTTCATCCTGAAAGGAGAGAAATAAACTTAGAGCCAATATTAACAGGTGATAATTAAATTATGGGTTCTGCATGCTTAATATCCTACACTAAAGGCAAGATGAGGCAACTGGAGGCCATTAACTTTAATAATTAGAGTCAGTATCTCTCTTAAGTAGGATTTTATAGTACATTAGCAATGGTTGATTAGTATTAAATCGGAAAATAAACTGTTTTCTTACCAGGACATGTTTTACTAATTCCAGCTTCATACCTTTGCATTTAAATGTATGGAATAATTTATATGAAGTAATAGGTCTTCAAAGGTAAATAAAAAGATAAATGTAAAACATTTGTCAAATCCTAAAATTGGTATCTCTATTTTTAAACATTGTTTTCTACATTTATCATGGGTTAAAAACTATCCAGAAGGAAGGCCCATGGTTGCTTAACTCTAAACATGAAGAACTGGGAACAAAAAAATGAAAACGTTTAATTTTATTATTAAAGCTGAAAATTCCCTGATTGAAATGTTCAGGTATTCTTTTGTGAAGATTTTATGCCACTATCTTTGACCTTAGTGTATTAAGATATTAGGTGGGTATTCCACATTAATTATATGGGAATTGCTATCTATAGACATCACGTAGGAATTATATCACAGTAATGACAGTACTCTTTCCAAAGAGTGTTTTGTTTTGAAGAACAATTTAATGGGTGTCTGTATTGTACTATATATATATATATACATATATAAATTGTTATAAATTGATCAAGGGAGAGGGAGAGAGGAAAAGAGAGAGAATCTCAACAGGCTCCCTGCTGTCAGTGCGGAGCCTGACCTGGGGTTCAAACTCAAACCATGAGATCATGACCTGGGCCAAAGGCAAGAGTTGGACGCTTAACTGAGCCACGCAGGTGCCCCATATAATATGTATTTTTAAATGTATGTATGTTTGTTTGTTTGTTTGTTTTGAGAGAGTGTTTAAAAAGGGACGGGCAGAGAGAGAGGGAGAGAGAGAGAATCCCACGCATGCTCCACCCTGTCAGTGTAGAGCCTGATGCACACAACCAGAGCTGACATCAAGAGTCGGATGCTCAACCTACTGAACTATCCAGACGCCCCTGTATTTATAATATTTTTAAACATCACTGCTACTACATTAACTCTAAAATGCTTATGATTTCATGGGATTCCTGGGTTGCTCAGTCGATTGAACCTCTAACTCTTAATATCAACTCAGGTTGTGATTGCAGGATCATGAGATCAAGCCCCACAATGGGCTCTGTGCTAGGTGTGCAGCCTGCTTGAGATCCTTTCCCTTTCTTTCTTCCTCTGTCCCTCTCTCCCACATACTCTCTCTGTCTCTCTCAAAAAAAAACCCAAAAAAACAAACTTAATGTCATACGTTTATATTTGGGGCTTTTGTTAAACAATCCCTACTTCTCTTGAGAAATCCATTTTCGTTATGACTTAGAGTGACCACATAAGTTACCATGCAGACTTCTGGGGAATGAAAGAAGATACTTTTATAAAAAATGAACATGTCAGGACGGTAGGTGCAAACCAGGAAGTATATCACCCCATTATAATAGTAGACATTATTATAGCACAGTACCTAAGTTATTATACTTCCTAATTACCCAAACACAGCATTTCTGGAGAAATGCTTTCAGAATCCATGCTTGGGAACACAGGAGTACATGCTTCCTCCTTGCTACATACAGTGTTTGATTTGGGTTTCCCTCAACTCCAAGCCACTAGAGGTGCTTTTGTTGTTGTTTTCACTTTTGTGTCTCTAGCACCCAGGAGGGTGCCCTGAACATGAAGATGAAACTAGCAGAATCCTGGGATTCAGACCAAGAGAAGAATGTGCTGGAGCTGTGCCAAGTGATGGTTGGAAATGAAAGGGATTAGAGGCAGAGGAAAAGGGAAACTGAGCTCTCCTTGTTTAAACTCCACAGAAGGGTATTCCATTATTACTGTTCTTACAGAAAAGCCAGAATTTGAGCTGGCCTTCCTTCTTTTCCATTTTCATTAATCTAGTCTTACACTCAGTATCTACTCAGAGCAAGACAAGGACCACTCACTCGTAAGAGTAGTAGGTTCACCAGGGTTCAGTGGGCAGTGGGTGGCATCTGATGTGATGTCCATGGCTAGTTACAACTAGAACGGTCACTGAGATACTCCTTTATCTGGACACATAATCTATAATTAATCTGTATCTATACAGTTCTTACTTACTTCAAATAGGTCTATAATCTCAGAAAAATAATAGTATGAGTAGCTTCACTCAGTTTTTCTCTTGTTCCAGTGAGTTTCACAGCAATGCCTCTGTGCTCCTACAAAAAAAGAAATTTCTTGTAGTTTCACATTATCTTTAAATGTGCTTTTATTGTGTGCTTATCTGCACTTACAGCCTTTCAGTGTATAGACCCCGTGGTGCATGTATGATTTGTAAAATGGGGAATCCATGTAAGGGAGTTAAATGTGGAAAGAAGAAAAAAATTCAAAACAGAGTACAAATATCAAGGTTAAATTGAATGCTGTTAACCCCCTGCTGACACCAACTAATAGTGCAGAAGCAACAGCAGGAATCTGAAACGGAGGTTAGCGTTGGGAAATTTCCGTTCATGACAGTTATAAATGAAATACGCTGCCTAGTTTTTCTTCCTAGGGCATCACTTTAAAGAACATTTTAAAAGTAGCATCAAAAAAAAAAAAAATAAAAATAAAAGAAAAAAAAAATAAAAGTAGCATCAAAGATGATACTAAGTGTATATCTAGTAGAAATAACAAAAGAAAAATTTGAACAATATCTTAGTTTGAAACCCCCTTTAGAATTCAGGTGAGTTTATTTCCTGCCTTTAAAAAATTGATATAATTTACATACAGCATAATGTGTAAATATTAATATTTCCTCCTACATTATACAGCTCAATGATTTTTAAGATAGGAAGAAACCCATGTAATCAGCAATCAGATCAAAGTACTGAGCATTATTGCCACCTTAGAAAGTTTTATCATGCCTCTCAAAACCATATCTATAATTATTTAGAAGTTTTGTTTCTCTAATTATTCTCAGTATGCCTCCAGCTCTATATAAACTACCATGTCTGTTTCAAAATTCCAGACTCATCAAGTGCCTCCTACTGCCATCTTCTTCCTGGTGTGTTTCCAGAGCAGTTCTCTTCTGGTTTTGGCCTCATTCCCCCATATTCTGTTAAATGAAAAGCAGCTCTTATTTTGTAGAAAAGTAATAATTAGATAACAGGGACATAGTTACCTGGGTAGAAAATTTGTTGTTGTGAGAATATACTTAGTTGAGAAAATATAAAGAACTAATTAATGACATTAAGTGAAAACCATAAAATATCCCTAATGCTGTATGTGGGGCACTGATATTTAATAAATCAAAAAACAATCATTAAATATGTTCACAACTCATAGGTTTAGTTATGTATATAAGATGCTAGTCACTCACATTAATTTCATCATTGCTCCATCTTTTAAAAAGCTTAAAATTCTGTAAGCAATACCCTTATTTATTTTTCTTTTCTGTTTTCACTTCTACTCTCTTCCTTTTTTCTAAGAAAACTATACTCAAGAATAGTTTTCATTTGCCTATTCATCTTCCTCCACCTATTTTCCACTGGTATTCTTCTACCGTCTTCATCTCCTTTCCCTCCCATTTCCAGAACTCAGCACATTCATTCTCTTTATATTCAGATGAATCTGGTAGTTCTCCCTCCACCAGTGGTGAAGCTAATGATTTCCTCCATCTCCAACCCAAGTCCTTAAGTATGAAAATGCCATTCTCAGCAGTTCCCTGTTTTCTTACCATTTCAAAGAACACATCTCTCCACCCTTCCTTTCACATCACTGCTATGAAAAGACAGTAAAATTCGTTTAGAAAGTTTTGAATTATCATGAATTTGATTCTTTTCTATTTCCTAGAAACTTCATATAGAGAGGCTATATTTATAATATAAATATTCGCTTTCTAGATTCCTTTTATATAATTTACTTTGTTTTAAATTTATGCAGTGTGTTTTTAATCATCTGAATCACCATTATTAGCTTGTTAATCCATTTCAGTGTTTTATGTTTTGACTTTAAGCTACTAGGTACCAGGGATAGGTGCCTACTGAATTCATGTTGAACAGTACATCACTAGAGCACCCCATAAAACGTTTAGAAACTGATTCAAAACAGGGACAAACTTATGACAAAGACAAAAAAGGGAAATCCAGTAGAAAAATAATGCAGAACTGAGAAAGGCAAAGTTGTACAACGTATGTAGATAGGTTAATAGAAAAAAAATTAAAGAAGGGTCATTAGGACTACTAAAACAAAATAAAACAACCCCCCCACCCCCTGCTATTAGTAAAAAAGTTAGGGAACAAAACATGGAACAGAACAGAAAAGTGTTCTGGTGACTGAAGTGATCATAGCTTGTGAGAAATTTTCACAGTTCTAAAGCCGTGATTAACAATGGAAAGAACTTAAACTTTCCATTTCCACATCAGGCTATTTGTATCTCAAGAGGCAAAAGATATAAATTATGTGGGATTTGAGAGGATTAAACTTTGTTTTAATGAGTCTTAAGTCTGTGACAGATTTTTGGTCTAGTTGTTTCCCTTAAGTACTGGTTTAAAAAACTAATAACTTAAAACTGCCCGCCCCCCACAAATGGTCCACAAAACATTCTTCTTGACTTCTGAAGGTTTTATGATGCATTGTTATCATTAACCAGTCTTCTGCTGTTAAACTGAAATGACCAATTGAGATAAACAGTTCTGAGAACATTCTTCTACCACTGATAAAAACTGGGCTTACCAGATATTAGAAATAAGCCATTTAGTTTTCTGAGCAGATTTAGTAACCTCGGTAGCTCCAGCAGCCTTCTTGTCCACTGCTTTGATAGACAAGCACAGCAAGTACCTTTCACATGTCATTGATAGCAAAACAACCCAGAGGAAGATACTTAGAGAAGCGCTCAACTACATGGGCTTACCAGGAATGGAATCAATGATGGCAGCATCCCCAGATGTCAAGAATTTGAGCCAACCTCCAGCTTCCCAGAATGGTGACCTGTCTTCTCCTTCAGCTGAGCAAACTTGGGAGCAGTGTGAGCTGTGTGACAGTCTCGCACAGTGCATAACTGGCACTGATTTGGATTGGATGGCTCCGGATAATCACCTGAGCTGTGAAGCCAGCTGCTTCCATCAGTGGTTATTTTTGCTGTCGCCAGCCACATTGCTACAATGAACGTTTTGGGACACATGCTTGACATTGATGCCCACGTTGTCCCCAGGAAGAACTTCACTTAAAACTTCATGGTGCATTTCAACAAACTTTACTTCAGTTGTAACATTGAATGGAGCAAAGGTGACCACTGCGTCAGGTTTGAGAACATCAGTCTCCACAGGGACAGCACTGGTACCACCAGTATTGTAGATGTTCTGAGGGGCAGGTGAAGGACTTGCCCATTGATTGCATTGGTGGCAGGATGGAATCCAGAGGTTCAGGTGGTTCCACTGGCATTGCCATCTTTACAGGTGACTTTCCATCCTTGAACCAAAGCATCTTAGTACTTGACTCTGGCATGTTGTCACCATTCCAACCAGAAATTGGCACAAATGCGACTATGCCAGGGTTGTAGCCAGTTTTCTTCGTGTAGGTGCTGACTTCCTTAATGATTTCCTTGTATCTCTTCTGGTTGTGGGGTGGCTCATTGGAATCCATTTTGTTAACACTAACAATTAGTTATTTCATACCTAGTATGTAAACCAGAGAGGCCTGCTCCTGGGTCTGCCCATTCTTAGAGATACCTGCTTCAAATTCACCAGTACCAGCAGCAACAATCAGGACAGAAGATTCAGCTTCATATATGCCTATAATCATGTGTGTGTGTCTGTGTGTTTTAAATATTTTATTTTATTTGAAGTAATCTCTGCACCCAACATGGGGCTGAAACTTAGCACTTCCAAAGATCAATCAAGAGTTGCATGCTCTACTGACTGAGCCAGTCAGGCATCCCATAATCATGTTTTTAATAAAGTCCCTGTGTCCTGCGGCATCAGCGATGGAAACGTAGTGCATACTGTTCTCACATTTCCACATGGAGATATCATTGGTGATACCATGTACACATTCACCTTTCAGTTTATCCAAGACCCAGGCATACTTGATGGAGCCCTTTCCCATCTCAGCAGCCTCTTTTTTTTTTTTTTAATGTTTATTTATTTTTGAGAGACATAGAGACAGAGTATGAGCAGGGGAAGGGCAGAGAGAGGGATATACAGAATCTGAAGCAGGCTCCAGGCTCTGAGCCACCAGCACAGAGCCTGACGCGGGGCTCGAACTCACAGACCATGAGATCATGACCTGAGCCGAAGTCGGCCACTCAACCAACTGAGCCACCCAGGCGCCCCTCAGCAGCCTCTTTTAAAAATCTTTTCATGGTTCTTTTGTTAATCCTACCACATTTTTAGATCAGATAGCCAGTAGTAGTGGTAAACTTGTGGTCATCTGTGTGTCCAGTGATTATGTATTGAATCTTTTCCTTTCTCATTTTGGCTTAGATTTAGTGATGGTTTTTATGATGCGTGTGTTCTGGCAGGAAATTTGTTGCAAAAAAGCAAGAGGATTTTTTTAAAAGATGATATAAAATTAACTTAGAATTCTCAGTGTGGAAGTTTGGTTTAGGGATTAGGGATCTATATAAATATGAAATAGCTGCAATTATACTTACTAGGCTAGAATTAGAAAAGATCAGTTTTCATGCTTCAGGGTATAAAAAGATCACTGAATACAATCAAAATGAAATGTCTCCTTTCTGTATGTTTCTGTCCAAGTACGCAACTCATGGGACCTTAATGCCTGCTTCTAATGCAAGACAGAAATGTATTCAAAGAAGAAAATCAGAAATGATGGCTGGATGGCTAGCTTCAGTATGGGAGTTCTCATATTCCCAAGAGCATATCCAAAAGTATGCCTAGTGCCTCAGCAGGTTTGATGGCTTGAAGATGTGCTGAGTGAGAAATAATAATAGAGCAAGTCCCGGGGGACTTGTACCAAAAATATGATAATATGTGTGTGAAATAATAACTTACAAGAAAATGGCAGCTTTAAAGAATGTAATCCCATTATTTTTCCTAAGAGAGAATATAAGAAACCAAAAGATCTAAGCCTAAAAGACAGTTCTTTGACACCTTGTACATAAGAAATGTTTCATTATTTAATTATACATGCTAGAGAGCAACAAAGAAAAAACACCCAAAAACCCAAGACAATAAAAGCAATAACTTCTGAAGTTTTACCGCATCTTAAGAGGCATTTTTCCAGGAAGGCCATTATTCCTGGGACCACAAAGTTCTGTGTGCCTGACTAATGAGCTAATTTTAGACTCCTTCTTCATATACTGTTTGGTATTGAAGAGATTTTTTTAAACCTACAAACAGCATCTTTGACCAAAGACTACCATCTTTGAATAAGAAATAATACTTTCAAATAACTAAAAATCCGCTGTAGGCTGAATCGAGACTAGATACTGAAATTCCTGATTTCACAGCTCGGGAAGACTGTAAAATGGCTGGATTTCTTCCATTCAACTCATGTGTATATCAAAACTGAATGAATCCTGGCATTTTAAAGTAATAGGTGGTAGAGAAGTAGATATTGTTAAATAACTGCAATTCCAAAGGCAATTACAGGTTTCCTTTAGATAGATATTTAGATAGACGTTTCCCCATTGGGAAATGGGGCATCATCCTCTTTGAAAATAATAATAAGCTGTTAGAATTGGAGGTACTTCATGAGGTAAGGCATTTTTTAATTTTTATTTAATAATTTTATTTAATGTTTATTTTTGAGACAGTGAGAGAGCACAAGTGGGGGAAGGACAGTGAGGGAGGGAGACACGGAATCCAAAGCAGACTTCAGTCTCTGTGCTGTGGGACTTAAACTCACAGACTGTGATATCATAACCTGAGCTGAAGTTGTATGCTCAACCGACTGAGCCACCCAGGCGCCCCTGCATTTTTTAAAAACATTACAATGTTTTATGATGTTTTTTAAAATCCAATTTCATTCATTCCTCATGTTCTATTCCATTTTTGATTCTTGAATCTCTGAACGCAAGGGTATGTATTTGTGGAATATTTCGCAGTAACAAACAAGAGGAAGAAACATAGTTTTTTAGTAAGGTTCCTAATAGTCAGTATATATAAACCTAGAAACATATTTCTACAACTGTTGGCTAATCAAATTTTTATGTATTTTATATGTACCCCAAAGCATAATTTTTAAGAGGAAACTCTGAAGTGAATGCTTCTTTATACCAAAGAAAAACACAATGTATTGCAAAGAACAAAAACTTGAGAAATAGAATGGTTTGTCTTTAGCTCCTGAGACATTCCTCACCTATCTGAATTTCCTCAGTCTCCTTATCAATGAAATCAGGGTGATTAACACTTATGTTGCTAGATCATGGGAAGGATTACTATGTAAACTGCTGAGTAGAGCAACTGGCACAGAGTAGGAGCTTCACAAATGGACAGGCACCACCACCACCACCACCACCACCACCACCACCACCATCATCATCATCATCATCATCATCTTTTTTGTCATTTCATTACCTAGCTGGTTTCTACATTAATTATAATTTTGATAACGTGAGCTCCACATATAATGTTATGTTAATTAAAGGTCAAATATGCAGTTTAAAAGTCTAATAATTTACTATCATGCATATAATTATGGCAAAAAATAAAACATTCAATTTTTACTATCCTAATTAAAAAAGATTTTCTAATGTTATAAATTTTCTTCACTGAGTAAAAATCAACTTATTTTTTTTAAATTTTTAGTTTAATTTCTCACAATTTACTCTGAATGTTTGGTCCCAGTTTAAAGTGATTTCACTTTAAGGAGGCTTTTCATAAAATTATCCTACTGTAAGTACCTCCAAATATGAAATAAAATTTGTAGAAGAGTATTAAAAATTTTAAGTAACATAAAGTTATATAGAAGGTACTTCGTATTATTCTCACTTAGCACTCAAATATATCGAAGTGATTCTATGGTTACATAAAGAATATCCAACAATATCTCAAACTTATAGAAGGTAATTTCTTCTGAGAAGTTCAAATTGCTTCACACAGAATTTATAGATTAGTTCATCTTTGGTCTGAAATTACTTAATTTTTTCCCTCCAACAAAGATCACTTTTATTTAAAATAGGCTAAAATCCCAAAGGAATAACCAGAATCAACCCCAAAATAATAATCTTTCCAAATATAGTTGTACCTCATTTATCTGACACCACTGGAAAATGAAGTTTAACTGGAAAATTGACCGTAAATCTGAAGCTGGTCCTTATAGGTCTTCCCCACACCTCCTCAGGAACATTTCATTATTCTATCTTCTCTGCTAACCAATAGTGTTTAGGACACAACCGGTAAAATACTACATTGTATTTTAATTAGTCACTTACATGTCTATTTAACCATTACATAGCAAACTCTTTGAGGACAAAGGACATGTTTTATTCATTTGTGTATCCACAGCATTCAGTGCAGGTCTAGCACACAGTAGAAATGCAATTAATCGTTGTCACATAGAGGAAAGAAGGAAATGGGGAGAAAGGGTCAGACTTTATTTATAACACTGATTTTTTTAAGTTTATTTGTTTATGAGAGATAGAGACAGCGTGAGTGGGGAAGGGACAGAGGGAGAAGGAGACACAGAATCCGAAACAGGATCCAGGCTCTGAGCTGTCAGCACAGAGCCCGACATGGTGCTCGAACTCATAAACCATGAGATCATGACCTGAGCCGAAGTCAGACACTTAACCGACTGAGCCACCCAGGTATCCCTGATTTTTTTTTAACAATAATCTTTCTGAATTATAGCACTCTTCTTTTTCTTAATGTATAGAATGAACTAAACATGCTTATTTAACTTTTTTTTTGGAAGACTAAAGGTCATAGTTTGTAACATTAATTATCACTCTGTGCCTTCTTAATGATGCCTTCTAGTACTGTTCAAATACTTAGATCTTTCCAAGAATTCATTACTGTGGGGCTTTCCAGTTGGGGGTACCTCTTCTCAATCTACAGGGAGAACTGAAGGTTGACCAGGAAAACCAGTTAAAGAAGAGCTTTAAATCAGTAGCCTTTACACTGAGGACAGTCACAGATACAAGATGGGGTGGCTGGGTCTGTGGCAGCTCAGAGGTCTTCTCCATACTCCTGAGGATCCATAGGTTTACTTCTGCATTCAGAGTTGAGAAAACTAGCTCATACTTAATTCCATTGTCTGTGTTTCATAAATGTCCCCCTTCAAAGTACACTGGAATTCCAAATTTTCAAAATGTCCTCCAGTTGCAACTATAATTTTTTAAGTAATTAAAATGTTTGATTACATAAAAAACAGAAATGTCTTAGTGCTCAGCTAAGAATTACACAAAGGTAAAAATGTATCGTTTTGCAATGGCCACAGAAAGGCAAAAAAGGACACATTCCGAATCTTAAGTGTTGGTATTTAACATGCTCCAAGTGTTTATTTTGTAGATCAAGGTCCATTTCAAATGTGATAACCATCAAAGCAGTTTCCAAAGTCCTCAGATACCAGTTATAGAGGTCATGAGAAGTTATTCGGAAGTTATTTTTCATTTAATTCTAACAGGAGGAACAAGTAGATAGACCTGTGTCTAGAAAAGAAATTTGCACAATGAGCTAACACCAGCCCATTCATATCTGACTCGTGTCTGGGGAACTGAGGTGATCTCTCCAGGACTCACTGCCTGGTACTATATAGACCTATTTGTATCAGTCGACACACTGAAAACCTGCCAGAACTTGTCCCAAAGCAGAGGCTACCCTAGAGCTGACACCAGCATTCTGTCACTACCCCAGCCACTCCACAATCCTGAAAGAGTGTAGGAAACATGAGTGCAAAAAGACAAAAGTAATAATCTTTCCAGAGTTATATGAAAAGCATTAAAGAAAGAACCCTGAAAGATATATAAGCCTTATGCTGTTGAAAAGAGGGCTGAATGTAGAATGGGATTGGATCATGGCTCCTTCATGACCAACCCCCTTGCTCCTGCACTCCCATTCCAACTCTGATATCAAAGACAGCAGAGTATAGAGAAAACAATATATATGAGGATTTGAATTTTGCTTCTGCTCTTGGTCAATTTATTAAAATTATCTGCACCTCATTTCTCATTGGGTTACAGTCAGATTCAATGAGACACCCAGCATGAGCAAACCATGCTCATTTGTGGCACATTAATCTAAAGCATATGATGTGGGTTTTTTTTTTCACTTTCCTTAAAAACAATTGGGGTATTTGAAGACCTATTTTCAATTATCTTGTGATACTCCTACAGCTAACTTTTAAATAGATAGATACAAGCAAAGTAGAAAGCATGGTTATCTTTAACCATATAATTTATAAATTACTTTGTAACTTATACTTGTACAACACTTGTATCAATTTAATTCTTACAATCAGTTTCTTAAAAAATAAGTTATTGATGTCTTTGATGGAGCTATTTTGAAACTCATTTTCTCCACTTCTTTTAAAGAACTTTGTTATATATTGTGACAAATATATTAGATGTTTCTAGACTAATTTTGACAGCGGGGCTGAATCAATTTTATGACCCATCCTGTGCAAAACTATTTTTTAAAACTAGTTCACTATATTTATTTTGTTCTGAGCCATTTCAACAAGGCAGAGCAACTACACTATTTTATACCGTATGGACATGTTACTAGAACCTTTGTATATAAAAGAAATTAGTAGCTAATTCAAAACCCTGACAGAACAAGAAAAGGAGTATATGAATATTTTTTCAAGTGGTCTTGCCATTAATTTTCTTCCTTTTTTAAAAATAGATTTCCTTCACCGTTGAAGATACTATAATTTCAGATGAAGAATTTCTTCCTAAATGTAAATGATAATATATTTAGGAATAAGTGTTGCTAGAGTCCAGTTACACCCCCCTCCTCCGCAAGATAAACCTGTAGTTTCTATAGTTTTTTTTGTTGTTGTTATCTCTCTGTTCAGTATATATGTTTTCTTAAAATAGTACTCTGATTTGAGAGCTCTCATGTTGAATTAATGGCTTTAAGGGAAAGGCTATGCTCCTAGACTCCTGAAATCCTCTTTGGAATATAATAGCATGTATACAATTATGACAGATTTTAAAAAATCCTAAATCGACCTGTTACATTGAGTACTATTTGGAATTGAAGAGGAATAAAATACTTAAATATTTTCAGTGGATATGCTTGCGGTCTCATTTATGTGTATGTGTATATACATATATCTGAAAATTTGATGTTGTTTGTTATGCAGTATAACTTAGTCTTTCCTGATTGATAATAGAGCTTTAATGTTTTTTCTTTTACCAAAGGCTAGTTCCCAGAGCTACTTGGAATTTATATGAGGTTTTCTCAAAGAGGAGAATAGTCTTAGGCAAAAATTTTATAGAGTGAAGGATATCGATGAGGAGTAGAGGGAGTCTTTTGGAGGATATTTAAAACAAGGGTGAGCAGGTAAAGTCAAATATACTTGGATATAGGAAGAGATGAAAAAGTCAATGAAAGTAAATTCTGGTGAAAGTAAATTCTGGAATAGTTTTCAGGGAACCTATGAAAGTGAAGAATTTACCTGTAGTTAGTGTCAGAATGTACTACCGTAAGGCTGACATCAGGATGAAGCCCTAATCCTCATCTTACGGCCCTCTTTCACTTCCCTGACAGCGCATAGCTGCACATTTAGTCTGTGCAACTCTGGGGTTTGTTTTTGAACAGACACGAAATTCTTGTCAACTCCATAATCAAGGTTTCTTTGTTACCACTGCCTCTTTTCTTGCTCTGTCAGTGACTGTCTCACTCAAACTCTTGATCATCTGAATGTACTGGATATATAGCCATCCTGTTTCCTGACCTTCTTAGTTTCTGACTCATTGCTTTGCCTTCATTGCTTTTCCCTGAAGACAGTTCAGAGACTACCTTTGCTGCTAAAAACCTGCAGCTTCATATGCAAAATAAAATCTTTAAGAGATGGCAGAATATCTGTATAATTCAGAAAATCTTAGCTCATTTAGATGAGAGCTAAAATTTTCTTAATGTAGTTATAGAGGGTGTGTATATATTTTATATACTGTTTTATAGGGTCAATGAACAGAGACATGAATGATAGCATGATTTTCTTTTATCCTAAGGGTAATGCTGTAGAAAAAGGAGTCCATATTACTTATACAACATGGGTTTTATGGATTAGAAATTTTAATTTCTATGGAGATTGTGATAGTATCATAATTTGACATTTTTAGCATAAGAGGTATACACTGACCAGTCCCAATCTAGGGTGTGCAACAAAAGTGACATTACTTTCTAAACTGATCTCTTTGTAGTTACGGGTAGCCATTTCCAAATTATAGTATAAAATACACAACTTATCATGGTATAAAATACTCAACTTTGCATCTCAGAAGGCACTCAGTATTTTTTCTTTTTCTTTTTCTTTTTCTTGTAGGCTACCTGCCCGGTGTGGGGCTTGAACTCATGACCCTGAGATCAAGAGTCACATGCTCTACTGACTGAGCCAGCCAGGCACCCCTCAGTATCTTCTTTTTAAAAATACTTTCTTTTGACTAATTACTCAGTCTATAAAAATTTCTGCTCCTCTCTAGCGTCACCCTCCCTTCTTAATCAAGTTGGCATTTGAGTGCAGGGAGAAGCATCGCGCCTGTTGCTGTCCTTCCAAAGAGGCATTTCAAGGACTTGACTTCTGGGCCTCCTCAGCCTTGTTCTTACTACATCTGCTTGGTCAGTAGGCAAGCTGTGCTAGGATTTGCAGAGGTGCGCATTCCTCTCTATTCATAAGAAAAGTGCACTCTGCCGCCTTTTCACTCTTGAGCCAAGTCCATGTCAGTCCTCCCGTTCCACGAGCACTTCCAAACTCATTAGAGGAACCTCAGAACTCTGAGTTGCTTTCTCTGTACTGTCCTGGAATCTGGAACTTTGTGAAAACTGCCCTCTGGCCCATTAGCTGGGGAAACCTCACTCATACTTCCATTACTGCTACTTTGCCATGACAGATACAACACTTTGTCTCAAACGGGACTTTCTGAAAGGTTTGTGGTTTTTGCAGACTCTTCCCTGCCTCTCCTGCACCCATTCCCCTGAAACCAAGCACCAGCCTGAAGGTTTAAAGATTACCTTTTTACTTTTCTTGGGTTTTATCTGGTTCTGCCTCTAGTGTGAAAGCTAGGGAGAATGAAGGGAACTCAGTCCTTCCTCAGGACCCAGGCAGTGACCTCACCCTAAGCTTGTCCACTCTGAATCTTTGTATATCTCAATCCTCCCAGACCTGAAAGGGATGGAATTTCCTTTCTAAGACATCTAGAATTCTACTTGTCACTATGATTATAATATAGTTAATCCTCCAAATTAGTTTTTTTTTTCTTATGTAAAAACTCAGCTTTGGAAGTTCCCAGAAGACCTTTGAACCACTTGAAGCCTGGCTTACAAGCTTTGGACTTAAAAAAAAAATCTACTTTCAGAATGGAAGTTAAGTTTCCCTGTTCTAGGTAGCATTCTTAGCAATAAGCTTCAAGTTTATGGCTGAATTAAGAATAGTCATAATGGGGGCACCTGGGTGGCTCAGTCAGTGAAGCGTCCTTCTCTTGATATTGTCTCAGGTTGTGATCTCACTGTCCTGAGATCAAGCCCTGCATCATGTCCCTGCCCTGCTTGAGATTCTCTCGCCCTCACTCTCTGCCCCTCCCCCATTTGCACATGCACTTGTGCTTTCTCTCTCTCTCTCCCCCCCCCCCCCCCCCGCTTTCTCTCTCTCTCTGTCTCAAAATAAATAAACTTTAAAAAAAATAGTCACAATGGGCAGGAGGAGATGTAGGGGTGTGGGTAGGGTTGGAGGAGAAGTAAAGAGAAGAGAATAGCATGATTTTTAAAAAGAGTGCACTGGATAAAACTTAAAAAGCTATTATATTACCCTAAGTTCTAATTGGCCATCAGAGAATGGTATCACTTCAAGGGAGAGGAGCGTCTGATTATGATTTTTTAGTAACCACGGTACCTTACAGTTGATATGTTGTAACTCAATTTTCCTCTTCAAAAATTAAGTTAAATCAGAAGTTTTCAGGAATGAACAAAGGTTCCCAGGATATGATAAGGAAATAATAGTGGTTTCTCAGGAATTGTTCATGACTCTTATGATGAGTAAAAAAAAACTAAAAAGCTACTGAAAACATGGAACTATTCCATATTTTTTAGTGTTGTGAATAAAATTTTATTGATGCTAAAGAAAACACCACTAACTATAGTTGGGATAGTATTTATACAGGAGAACTTTTTAAAAATAAGTTTATTTATTTATTTTAGAGAGAGAGCGAGAGCAAGCAGGGGAGGGGCAGAGAAAGAGGGAGAGAGAGAATCCCAAGCAGGCTCTGCACAGTCAGCACAGAGCCCAATGCAGGACTTGAACTCATGAGCCATGACATCATGACCTGAGCTGAAATCAAGAGTCTGACACTTAACCAACTGAGCCACCCAAGGGCCCCTATACAAGAGAACTTCTTATTAACTACTACATTGCATCACAGTCTTTGAAATACTGAATGCTTTTATAATTGTGTACATTTGTATAGCTAAGATTTCACTACTGAGCAGTCAGAATAACCTCATGTCTCAACTAGTGGACTGTTTGCATATCTTTGAAGCTAAATATCTTTCACTGAAAGTTATGCCTTGACAGTTGGGAAAATGTCATTTTCAACCTAAGTGATAATGTGATGGTAGTATCTGAAAGCAAAATCTGCACCCATTAGGTTAATTATAAATGAAAGATACTAATCTTCTACTGCTCTAGGATATTAACAACTCAGCTGAAGACGTTTATAAATGCGGGACACATTTTCAAATAGCTGAGTATTTTATTTTAATCAAATAATAGTATTTTTCTATGTCTGAAGACTTCTGTTGAAACTCAGCAAGCTGCCAGTTTTCTTTCACTATTAATTATTAGCTTTAAAATAAATACACTGTTAGAAACTACCTTTTAAGGAAAGGGAAACCCAGAGTTAGGCTTAACATAACAAAGGAGTAGAATGTGTTCCAGTAGAACATATGAATCACACAGAACAGCTTTCTGTTATAGAACTATGATCTATTAGGTCAGCAACAGCTGAAATCCTTAGTTGTGGCTGCTGTTGGTGAGATGTTTTTCTTCCTCCTTGGTGTTCTAATACCAGTTTATCACTTTCCTGCCCAGTGTCTGAGGCTCTGTTAACCTTAAATACAGAATTGAAAAGAATGAAAGAAAATAAGAAAGTAATCAAAATGAGGATATCATAGCTTTGCATGTATATTAACCAAATGTACAGCAGCATCTGCTCAAAAAAGATTGTGAAGAATATTTCATAAAGGTAATTTAAATGCTTAGCAGGACAAGAGCACCTGGGTGGCTCAGTCAGTTAAGTGTCCGACTTTGGCTCAGGTCATGATCTCATGGTTCGTGCATTTGAGCCCTGCATCAGGCTCCCTGCTGGCAGCTCAGAGCCTGGAGCCTGCTTCAGATTCTGTGTCTCCCTCTGCCCCTCTCCTACCCGTGCATGTACGCGCTCTCTCTCTCTCTCTCTCAAAAATAATAAATAAATATTTAAAAAATAAAATATAAATGCGTAACATGACAGTAAACATAACAAATTATCAGTTTAATAGTTTCTAATTTTTGATGTCTGTAATTTAATTTTTTTTTAATTTCCGGGACTTATTTTTCTTCTACCCATTTTCTTCCATGACTGTTCATCTTGTGAGTAAATTAGTCAATGCTGTTAACATGGAATTCGAGTTCATTTTTAGTTACATAATAACAAAAATGTGTTGGTATTTTGATTATTATTGTCATTGAAATTCTGAAGACTATTTTGCCATGTTATTTTTAAATTACATGAAGTAAATTATATATAACAAAATGATAAAGTAAAAAAAAATGTTGTATTGGCTCTACTGTATAGAGAGCTGCTGAGCCTTGTAAAATATTGCCTTCATTAATCTGTTCTAAATTTTAATAGTCAATAAGAGTTTAGTACAGGATGTCCTGAGGACAAATAACTCACAGTCATCAAGAGTGTGGTGATGGAACCCTTCCCAGTGTTTACCTGGATCATTCAGTTTTCTATTTGCTACAACCACAGTTATACTCAAGCCTACAAGGGTTGCAATTTAAGTGCACTTTTAGGCAGGTGGTCTCCAAATTCAAATAAATTGCAGTTGGTTAATCTCTAGTGGAGGCATAAGTGACCTGTGCAGATGAGTGCAGCCGTACTGGCAAGCGCCTGTTATAGGACGGACTTTTTCTTCCAGGGTCTCTTGAGGATGCTTTCACCACTCAAGATTGCAGGTGTGGGTGCACAGTTGAATTCAGAACAATAATACCTTACATACGCAATGATTTTTTTTCTCTCTCACTTTTTTTTTTCAAAAAAATTATCTTCTCACTTAATTCATTCTCTCATTCATCAAACATTTATTAAGTGATCTAAAATTTGATATTACAATACCCACCCTCAAACAAGCTTGGTCGAGAAGAGACACATTAGCAAACATAGAACAATGTGATAAGTGTGTAAAACTGAAAGGTAAAAGAGAATTAGGGTTTTTTTCTTTAAAGAAGTATCTTTGAGAAGTATTTTATTTATTTTTTTATTGTTTATTTTGAGAGAGAGAGACAGAGCATGAGCAGGGGAGGGACAGAAAGAGAGGGAGACACAGAATCTGAAGTAGGCTCCAGGTTCTGAGCTGTCAGCACAGAGCCCGACATGGAGCTCGAACTCAAGAACCATGAGATCATGACCTGAGCCAAAGTCAGACACAATCAACTGAGCCACCCAGGCGCCCCTGAGAAGTATTTTTAAAATATGCCTAAGTCACATTGTAATAATTTGCTTAGTATCCCTACTATGAAGACCATCTCCAGCAAAGGATGTATATATAGGTAGTCCTTTGTGGTTTTTTTTTACATGTTATTACTTAACTCACCCCATGCTATTTCATTAGCATACATACTTAATCTCAATTCTTAATCCATTTACTTGTTTCTTGCAGCAGGCTCCTGCAGGAAAGCAAATCAGAGAGACAGTGGGAAATGAAGACAGGAATGGAGGTGATTATGCTCACTTATGTTAAACAAAAAAGTTCTAAGACATTATCTTGCTTCATAAAATCTGCCCCAGACTACACTAATGACTAAGGTATGGGGTTTTGTGGCTCTGAAGCTTTTTTAAAATGAGCTTTTGGTTTCTATATTATAGGCAGGAGGAGTTGCTCAATATATGACTGGTTGGAAAGTTTTTTGGAATATTTTTGGACAGGTTTTAAGTATCTCCCTTTGAAAAGTGAGTTTGAGCTAGCTACCTCTACTGTGAAATGATGACCACCATTAAGAGGGAGTGAAAATCTTTGAACCAGATAAATCAAAGAGCATATGTTTGAAGACAAATAAGTCAAGCATAATCAATCACATGGTTAGGCATTCCACATCTGCAGATTCTTGATAAATCAGAACCGGGGTGAAAACATAAAGTAAAAAAACTTGTGGAATAATTAGCATAGTAAATCATTTGCCAATGATTTAAAGGTCGTTTACTTGAAAACTAGAGATGGTTGGTATTTCTTGTTTTCAAGTCCATTTTTGTTAATATGTATTATAAGTCCAAACTTGAAACTATTCAATTGTCCTAAATATAGAGTGGATAAGTTATAATATATTCATACAGTAGAATAATACTCAGCAATAATAATGAGTAAACTTCAACTACACAAACATGGATGAATGTTAAAATATTGAGCAAAAAAAAGTCCAAAATAAAAGATACATACTTATATACATTATACACATTCTATATGTGTATACACATTCTATACATTATATAAATGTGTAATTGCATTTATATACAATCTCAGAATAGTCAAACTCATCAGTGGTGTTAGAAGTATAGGTATTGGCTATTTGGAGGAATAAGGAGGCCTTGTCTTAAACGGAGCAAAAGAAGGTGTTGGCATTGTTCTTTTAAACATTTTTTTAATGTGTCTTTATTTTTGAGAAAGAGACAAAGGCAGAGACAGAACATAAGCAGGGGAGGGGGAGAGAGACAGGGAGTCAGAGAATCCAAAGCAGGCTCCAGGCTCCAAGCTCCAAGCTGTCAGCACAGAGCCTGATGCAGGGCTGAAACTCACGAACAGTGAGATCATGACCTGAGCCAAAATCGGATGCTTAACTAACTGAGCCACTCAGGTGCCCTGGCAACGTTCTTTTATAATCTAGGCCCTGGTTGTATAAGTGTGTTCACTTCATGAGACTTCTTCAAACTGTATATAGGTTTGTATGCTTTCTGTACGGCACACTTCACAAAACCTTACTTAAAAAATAATATACATGTAGGACGCCTGGATGGCTCAGTCGGTTGAGCGTCTGACTTAGGCCCAGGTTGTGATTTCACAGTTTGTGGGTTCAAGCCACACGTCAGGCTCTGCATTGATAGCAGGGAGCCTACTTCCAATCTCACTTTCTCTCAAAAATAAACATTAGAAATTTTTGAAAATAAAGAAGTAATATACATGTTCACTTCAGAAAATATTTTTAAAAATGGGAATATTTTGCACATGCAGTCTTGAATCTTGCTTTTTTTCATTTAATACTAAGCCATAAGCATACTTTCATGTTATTTAATGTTTCATTGACAGATATTTTAATACCTTTTTCATTGTGATTAAGATATTTTGAAAATAAGGAAATATTTATTGTGTGTATATATATGTATATGTTTATATATATGCATTCACACACACAAATATGTAAAGGTGTAACATAAAAACTAGAGTTAATAACCAAGTATAGAATATTTTTTTAATATTTTTTCATGTTAGACCACTAGGCTTATGCTTCCAAAAGCAAACATATCTTTCCTCCAGCACAGTAACAGTAATGATGGGAGAAAAGTCCCCTAAAGGAAATGCTTCTCTTTACAATTTGTCCTGAAATACCAGTTCTTTTAACTGTAAGGCCTGTGTTGCTATAGTTTCCCATGTTTATGAGGTAGGGAAAATAATAAAAAAAATATTCTTGGCTTTAAGGCTATTAAAGGAAATTTCCCCTTTTTGTAGCACTTTCACCTCTTCAACCAGGCTGATGCTAATTATTAATTTACATTCCATAATATTCCCAATGAAGAATATAAGTATATATTTCTGGCGTCAGGGACAAGTCAGAAATTTTAAAATACACACCTATGAATAAATAATACAGTTGACTCTGCATAAATACACTGGTGCTCTGCAGAATGCACTGTCTTCTGTTACCAGGGGCATGGTTTGCGTAATGTTAAAAACCCTCTTGTTGACCATAGGATCATTCACAAAATCTCACAGAGTCGTAAAGTAAATGTTTATAAAGCAGTAAAAAAATTTACACCTCCTGTGCCGAATAAACTACATAATCAAACTAGCTAAGACAAGTACCCGGTAATGCCTAAATTTTCCTTTCAATCTGGAGAGAATAGTGTCTCCATCAATACCTTTTCACCCCTACTCATCTAACCAAATTTGGCATTTCAAATTCAGAGTCTCTATTGTAAACAGTATGTTTTATAAAACACCTAATTCTTAGGCAGGAAGTCAACAAATGTTTATTTTCTTTCATTTCCCTTATTACTAATTATTAGGTGTGTTTTATGGAACTATAAACATATTTATAGTCTTTTGGTTTCTTCATAATTTTTTATCATCTCATTGATTCCTTTCGAGAATTAAAGTAAAATGATATACAGCTGAGTGTTGTTTACTTCTCATAAAGAGGAGAAATTGGCCAGATGCTTCTGCAAATAAACAGTTTGATCAGTGGCTACACTATTAACGTTCTTAGGGCATTTTTAGAAAAGAAAGGGAGAAGGGAAGGAGAAAGTGAAAGGGAAAACACGATTTAGAATATAGCTCATGCAGATAAGAGAAGCTGTGGGAGACAGGCTTTAAAATACTATCTTTAATTCCTTTTCACAGCTTTCAGCTTAAGATTTAGGTGATAAACTGAATCATTACCTATGCTTAAACGTTGAGCCTTATGGTCTTCCAGATTTAAGCTGAAGAACACAATTAGAAAATTGTATTATAAATAAACTACCAGAGTTCATAAGTCCAAAATGCGACCTACAATGCCCCTACAAGTAGAATCTCAACAGTGTGGCTTTGAGTGAATTATACCTCAGTTTCCTCATCCATAAAATGAAGATAAGGTTATCAGTACCTATTATAAATGTTAAATGAGGTCATGCATGCTAGTCACTTAAAATAGTATCTGGCACACAGGAAGTGCTCTATAAAAGTTTACCATTATTACTGCAACTAACATTACCACCAGTAAGGTAATTTGTGGCTTCCCAGTCTGGTGTCTATGTCTACCATACCACCAATATTCAATGCTGCAGTAGGATGGAAAATAGAATTCTAGGCTTTCTACAATGCAGGGCCTTTGGCTCTGTGATTGTACTCTTTGGAACTATGGTCTGCATTTCAAAAGTCATTTTTATGGACAAAGTTACTGACTTGACTCACTTGTATAGTCAGAAAGCTTTCCAAAGAAACTAAAGAAAACACTTCCTCTGGTGTTGATGTCTTCCTCCTGGTTGGGAACAGGGGACAGGGACTGGTGAAAGAAAGGAACATACGGGAAAAAGTGGAGGAAATGGGAAAATAGGACAGGAAGGTGCATTGCCTGGATAGAATAAGAAACACATGGTTTAAATATCTGCTCTAAAGATCCCATTTACCTAATCATTGTTTCTCTGAAGTTTCTCTCAGTTATTAACAGTCAACAAGGACATACCTTGTTTCTAGCTTTCAATTTTTCCTATTTTGACTTATTTACAGTCTATATGAGGAAATTTATGTCCAATACAGACCGAGAAAGGTTTCCAGGACTAGAGATCTCATTTTGTTTTTTTATCCCACCATGCACCCATTTTGTATCTTTCCTTCAAAATACAGTACTCTTCATGTTTTTTTCTTCTGTTTAGCATTTCAAAACATGTATTTTAGTGTAGAGTATATTTGTTTTAAGGAGGTTAGGTGTGATTGTGTGCTTCCTCATGGCAACATGTAATTATTTTTATAATCATCACCTATTTAGATTTTATATTTGTTTTTCAGGAGCATAATTTGCATTTGCTTCACGTGAAAAAGAATGTGATACATGGTAGATAGAAATTATTTTTCCTCACTTGTCTAAAGCTAGTTTACAAATACTTTATATTTTAGCTAAAAACTTAATGTAAATGAATATTCACAATTTTGAACTCTGAAAACCTGATTACCAAATAGATAAAAATATTTTTTAAAAAAAGAGTAATAAATCTTCGGAAACACACATTATGTATATCTTTTATTCATTACAGTATTATGGGAAAATTTAGAGCCTAACAGACCTAGACTCAAATGTCAATACAATATGTTAACTATATGACCCTGGCAAGATCATTAAGCTTGTAGGTTTCAGCTTATCCATGTGTTAAATGGAGATTAACAACTGAAAACTCATAATATCATCCAAATATTTGAAGATTTTCAGTGATTTTCTTCTTTTCATCCTAATGCCTTTTCTCCCAATATTTCCAGTTTTTCCCAATAATAAACACAAACTAAAGTAAACGTGAAATTAATCACTTTGCCTTCTTTGATTATTTTAACTCAGGTTAAAATGAAATAATTTCAGGAAGTACAATAATTACATTTTAAGGATGTATTTTAAATATATATGCTGCTAACATAATAAAAACATACTGTTCCCCAGATAATGTGTAAGAAGAAGGTGGGAAGACTGAAATAATCTTCAAGTGAGGTAAATATTCAGGGACAGAGCCAAGAAAAATAGTGTGTGTCAAAATTGTAGAGAAATTGACACTAGCATAGGGAAGTTTTGCAATGGACACTTGCAGAATTATCTTTTTTTATGAATATAATTTATTGTCAAATTGGCTTCCATACAACACCCAGTGCTCATCCCAACAAGTGCCCTCCTTAATGCCCATCACCCATTTTCCCCTCTCCCCCACCCCCGCATCCACCCTCAGTTTGTTCTCTGTATTTAAGAGTCTTTTGTGCTTTGCCTCCCTCTTTCTGTGTCTGTAACCATTTTTTCCTCCTTCCTTTCTTCCATAGTCTTCTGTTAAGTTTCTCAAGATCTACATATGACTGAAAACATATGATATCTGCCCTTCTCTGACTGACTTATTTCACTCAACATAATACCTTCCAGTTCCATCCACATTGCTGCAAATGGCCAGATTTCATTCTTTCTCATTGCCAAGTAGTATCCCGTTGTATATATAAACCACATCTTCTTTATCCACTCGTCAGTTGATGGACACTTAGTCTCTTTTCATGATTTGGCTATTGTCTAAAGTGCTGCTATAAAAATTGGGGTGCATGTGTCCCTGTGCATCAGCACTCCTGTATCCCTTGGGTAAATTTCTAGCAGTGCTGTTGCTGGGTCATAGGGTAGTTCTATTTTTAATTTTTTGAGGGACCTCCACACTGTTTTCCAGAGCGACTGCACCAGTTTGCATTCCCACCCACAGTGCAAGAGGGTTCCCGTTTCTCCACATTCTTGCCTGCATCTGTAGTTTCTGGAGTTGTTCATTTTAGCCACTCGGACCATTATGAGGTGATATCTCAGTGTGACTTTGATTTGTATTTCCCAATACTTGCAGAATTATCTAGTGTTTTGGTCAATATTTATAATCATGATAACTGAAATACGGGACATTATTATAAAATTAAATTTAAGAAAACCATCCCCAGCATATCATCTTACCCGCCATTAAATTGAAGAAAACATTCAAATTGGGAGCTTTGTGTGTCTTTTTCTTTATCAATTTTTAAATTGTGAAATAATTTCAGATTTTTAAGAAGTTATAAAAATAGTACAAAGTATTCCCAGAAAGAACTCCCATATTCCCTTCTTCCAGTTTCCCTGATTGTTATCATATAAGTATCAAAATCAGAAAATTAACATGAATGCTATTCTATTATCCAGTCTACAGACCTTTATTAAAATTTTATTTATTGCTCTACTAATGTCCTTCTGGTCTAGGGTCCAATCCAGTATTCCCAATTGTATTTAGTCGTCAGTTTTCCTTAGCTTCTTTAATCTGACTTTGGTCCTCTGTCTTCCATAGTCTTGACACTTTTGAAGACCACTGGTCAGTAAATTTGTACCATGGCTCTCAATTTATATTTGTCTGCTGTTTTCTATGATTAAATTCAGATCATGCAGTTTTGTCAAGAAAGGTGATACTGTGTCCTTAGTGTATCATATCAAGAAGTATAAAATATCCATATGTCTCATTATTTATAAGGTCTACTTTGATCACTTGGTTAAGGAGATGTCTGCTTTCTCTTACTATGAAGTTACTGTGTTTCCCCTTATAATTAGTATTTTGTAGTATGATGCTGTGTAAATACCTTGTTTATAATCATGCTATACCCACTAACTGGTGATTCTTCCCTAAAACAGTTAATTATTGTACTGGTGATTTCCTATTTCCATTATTCCTTCTGCATGTATAATTGAAGTTCCATGGCAAGGAAAAGCTTTCCCTACTCATTTATATATTTACTTATTTATATCTATACATTTTTATTCAATGGATTATAGTCCATCATTAACATTGTTCCAGTTGTCCCCAATTTGGCCACAGAGAGCTCCTTAAAGTGGTTTCCTCTGTTCTTTGACATTCTTCCATTACTTTTTTTTTTTAATGTTTACACATATATTTTGTGCGTGCGTGTGTGTGTGCGTGTGTGTGTGTGTGTGTGTGTGAGTGAGAGAGAGAGTGAGAGAGAGAGGGAGGGAGGGAGGGAGGGAGGGAGAGAATGCACACACATGCGCAAGGGAAGGGAATTAAGAGAAAGAATCTTAGGCAGGCTCCATGCCCTGTGCAGAGCCTTATGCTCACAACCCTGAGATCATGACCTGAGCCGAAATCAAGAATGGGTCACTCAGCCAACTGAGCCACCCACCCAGGCGCCATGCTTCCAATTGCTCTTTGAACTTTTCCTTACTTTCTAAAACCATGCAAGACATTCCAGGCTGATTCTGTACTTCCCCTGCTCTAGTCCTGAAGTCTGCTCTTTCTTTTTTTTTTTAGTTATTTTTTAAATTACTTATTTTGAAAGAAAGAGAGAGTACATGCATGTGCATGGAAGGGGCAAAAAGAGAGGGAGAGAGAGAATCCCAGTCACAGTGCAGAGCTCAACATAGGGCTCAGTCTCACAACCAGGAGATCGTAACTGGAACCAAAACCGAGAGTTGGACACTGAACCACTCAGGTGCCCTGTGAAATCTGCTCTTTATCCAAGAAACCTGGGTTCTTTTTTTTTTTTTTTTTTTTTTTATTTTGGTGTTGATTACTTAGAAACCAATATCTGGGCACTGAGAGAACTCTTTGGTGCTCTTAGTGGTTCTTTCATGTACTGAACTAGGAAATATGTAACATATACACACACATAGTCTTTTACTTCTGTATCCATCTAAAACCATTAGTTGCTAATGATATCTCCAACTACAACCCAGCCCACAAGATTGACTGTAGCTTTCCCCTACAAATAAGAAGTTAGTTGTAGCTCCTTTCTTTAACATAAAAAACTTGATTCTTGATAACCACAGTATATTTATTTGCTCAATCTTAGATACACATCAGTTAGTTTCAGAATTGCTAACTCACACTTCCGATTTTGCTGAGTTTTCACTTAGTCTAGTTGGATTGCACATTTTGATTCTAAAATGCACAAACAGTATGCTCACACACACATTCACCTATTGAAAGTGTACCAACAAACATGATTTCCAGTCTTTTCCATCTTGGTAATATATGGTACCATCTCAAAGAAATAGGAGGTCATCTTTTCTCACATTTAACACATTTTGTTCATTGTATTGCCTAGTAACTCTCAAGCTGCTCTGGTTCTCCCCAGCCCACTGCCTCTATCAGCTAAACCACTGCCAGAGCTTTCTGGTAGATTCCCCCACATCTGGTTTTGCTCCCCTCCAATCCAGAGACTCCGTCAGTGATCCTTTAAATATACATATGTGATATTTAACTCTTACTCCCTTTGATGGTTTTCTCTATATTTCAGATAAAGTTTAAAATCCTCAACATAGCCTCAAACACCTTGCATGCTCTAAAATTTCTACCAGTCTTTCTAGCTTCAAAGCATACAGTGTTCACTCCCCTTATTCTCACTGCTACATCCGTATTAACCTTCTTTGAATTCTTCTTTTACACCCCAGGTTTTGCATGTGCTGTTCCCCATACCCTGAGGGTGCTCCTCTTCCCTACATTCCCCTTGGTCCTGCTAATTTTTTAATGTCATTCAAATTTCAACTTAAAAATCATTTTCTCAGTAACGTAGTTCCTGAAATGCCATTCTGGGTTAGACTCCCATGTCATATCATCCCAAAGCATTTGGCACTTCTCAGTGACAGTTTATACTAAACATATTTGTAATTGCTTCTTTAAAAGTCAGCTTTTCCAGCTACATTACAGAATTCTTAAAGGAAGGATTTTTGTCTGTTGCACACTGCTATATTTATTGTGTCTGAAACAGTATACAACACAAAAACAGGGCTCAATTGATACCGAATGAGTGCCTAAATAAATGAATAAAGGAACCGAAAAGTATTGTCAAAACCGGTAGATGCTGGAGTGATATCATGATTGGTAACTACCAGCAACACATCGAAACTAATTTTTGTCCAGTGTTTATGGATCCAGAGACTTCTGGATCCTTTCTGGTACATTGTATTACCTTACAATATTGGAAATATCACTAGAAGGTAGTACGTAGCCCTTTTCTCATCCAGCAAATGGAAAGGTTAAAGTTGATTTGAAGGAGTCGAGAGACATAAAAAATAATTTTATAAAAAGCCTAAAATTTGAACACATAAAAAATACCTTCATCAACTATTCCTTTCATAAGTTCATTAGATTTTGCTAATCATCACTTACTTTAAATGCAGCTGCTTTGAACTGTGCAGTATCTAGATTAGCCCGCCTCATGTGCTTGTTGCAGTTTTACATTCAAGATAATTTATGTTGAGGTAAACACTAATAAAAAGACCAGTCTGTTTCAGCGAGACGGCGATTGCAGATTTTGAGCTGTTTTGCCACAGCCATTGTATTCCCAGTTCAGTAGACTTTCTGACAGAAGTTTTACTCTCATGGGACTGGAGAAAACTGTAACCAAGCATAAATGAGCCTTTAAATGTGTTTGCCCGTCAAAATAATTTGTAGGAACTTGGGGAAGATATAAAATCAGAATCTTATTTTATTTCTCAAGAAGTGACATGAGAAGGGCTGTAGTTCATTGCAGTTTTTTTTTCCTTTTCTTCTCCTTTCTTTTTTCTTTCTTTTTTTTTTTTTTTTTTTTTTCTGGTACAGTTATTTCCCTGCACCCTGGGACCTCAGACATTTAAGTCAACATATTAGCAAATTGGTGATTTCAGAACCATACTATAAGAGCTAAACAATATTCTTACAGAAATAAAATAGTGTTTCTCACTCACTTTACTAATAAGTGAAAATAAGATACTTGGGGGAGCTTTTAGAAACGCAAAAACCTCACTGCAACAGAATAGAAACAGGGGGCCTGGATCCATGCGTGTCCACAGGCTGTGTGCACGGATGAGTGCGCAGGGGATACAGTGGAGTTGGATCGTGCATGAAATATGATCCGAGGACACCAAGCTGCTGCACTTGGGCAGAGGTGGGCAGCTCTCAGCTGTGATCCTGCACAGACGCGGGCCCCAGGACTCCTCCCCGAGCGCCCCAGGCACCCTGCGCTGTCAGCATAAAGCCTGATGCAGGGCTTGATCTCATGAATTGTGAGATCATGACCAGAGCTGAAATCAAGAGTCAGAGGCTTAACTGACTGAGTCCCCACGTGCCCCTGGATTTTCAGTTATACAGGTGATTAGAACTCCTAACCCCCAGATTGTTCAAAGGCAACTATATACATAAAATGTTTGCCTTTGTGTTTTAGGCCTCATTTGTGAACTTTATGTCACACCTTAGTGTGCAGTTACATTGTATTTGGCAATTTACCAATGATCTGACCTACGGGTTGGTGTGTATAAGTTTATTTTGTTTGTTCTGTAATATAATCCTCAAATGTGAAGTTTATAAATTTGAGATTGACTCAGTTGGTGATTTATTTAATAGTTGGGGTTTTATAATATTTTTGATTTTTCAAATTGGTTTGAAAGTCCTTTTCCTAGTCGTGAGTGGTTAATAGGTACTCCGTAAAAAGAGGTTCAATGGTGGAGTGAAGTTTTAAAAAATGCTTCATACCATATTCCCTTCAGTGAACATTAGCATAGATCTTTTTTTTTTAAAGTCTAGTAGTAAAGACATCAGTGTCAGTTTAACTCACTGTATCTCAACTTTTTAAAGATGAACCCATATTTGTGTATGACATCTGCTAACACTCTGTGAAGTGATGGTCTATATTAGTGTTGATCCAAGAAATAATTATTATAGTTACTTCAGAAATCTACCTCCCCAAGAAAGCCTAACATTTTTGTGATTTGTTCAAAGTAAATCTTTTTCTGTCTTTATTAGAAAGAAAGGGCAGAAATAAACTAGACCCCTGCAAGCCTGGCTCATTCTCTTCTTTTTTTTTTTTTTTTCTTCTTAATTGATAATAAAATTCTTCTCTTCTGAAACTCTAAGGATTCATGAAGCCCTTAAGGAATTATATTTGACAACCCCAAAATGGCTCCTTGTGTTGAAAGTCCTGTAAAGGAGGAAGATGCCTGGATAATCCATATAACTGGAAAAGAAATCCTTGTATTTAGGAATGGTGCTCGTTTGTGTGCATATGTGATGTGATGTGATGTTTACCAGAGCTCTCAGGGCCCCATGGCCTTACTTTCCTCAAATTTGCACACAGTAGAGGTCCTGATTGCATCATAAATGTTAAAATCTCTATAGAAAGTCAAAGAAAAATCTCACAAATTAGCTGAATTTTAAGAGACAGCTAATCTGGATAATTCATGTCTCAATAACAGATCTTCTAGTGTAATCATACGGTTAATTGCCTCATCCCAGAGCCTGTGGCTGTGTGTGCTCTCTTCCCAGAAAAATACATTAGGAGGGCTGTTCTTGGCGATTTTGAAAATCACCTCAGGGGAAAAAACATGACATACTTGATTTTTAATTAGCATAAAAATATGCTAATACAGTTTATTGGATGTTTACCATTATTTTCTTGTTTGTGTTTTTACTGAAAATGTTTTCTTGTTCAAAAATCATTCTAGATACTTTCAAGATACTCAGTAATTATAATTTCTTCAGTTACCATGTTTTTTTTTTTTTGTTTTGAGATTTTGGTCATTGAAAAAGGGTGAAATAAATATTGTGGTCTGTTTTTGTACACTGAAATCTTCCTATAATTACCACTCATACACACATGTAGGATATTTACATACTAGTGGCTAAGCTCCCATCATTATGTGATAAAGAAAGAGGTTTTGAGGACTCAGAAGACATTTAGAATAAAGATAGTTCCCTTTTTCATAGCTACAAAAAAAACTAAAATAATAAAAATAATCACTACAAAAATGCTAGTAAATTTTACTAGAATAAAGAAGATGGAGAAACCTTGTGGACATTTTTTTTAGAATATAAATCACATACTGTTTTATTACTAAAATAGTTGTTATTAAAGATAAGTGTGCACTTTAATTTACGCCTTTTCTAAATAATAAGAATGGAGTTAATGTTGGTTTTTCTGATTGGATAAAGTGCACCAGCATCTGAATCTTAGAATTTAATATTTATTATAGTTGAAAGAAAATGAGATTTGATGTCTTATGACTTTAACTTGCATCTCAGGTTCTAATATGTGTATTATCTTAGGCTAGTTGCTTAACCTCTGTAAGTCTTAATTCATTCATCTGTTAAACAGGGTGATGACAAAGGTACCTATATCCTTCAGAGTAATTATGTGTATTAAATGACATTATACATACACACACACAGAGTAAACTGTAAACGCTTTGTAAAGTGCAAACTATCTTCCACCAGATGCTACTGCTTCTACCATTAACTTACCACTCTTACTAACAATAACAATATATAGGATTATAAACAGTTTCAAATTACTCTAATACTGTCATTGACCTTTCTGACTGCTCTAATCAAAACAGATGAATGCTAGAGTTATAGAGTTATTTTAATTTTTTCACTTGAAGGTAAAAAAAATTGTCAGGTAGGTGCTATGTTTTTGTGCCAGAAAACACGTCCTAAGGTTCCCCTTCCCCATCACTGATTGGCAACATCACAATCTCTTGTTAGCAATAATAACTCTCATAGTTTCTCTGAGAAAAGAAAATATGCAACACTGGTTACTCAAATGTCTTATAACTTATTCCCTGACAATTTTAGCGTTCCAAGGGGACAGGAATAAATATCATGTTTGATGCATTACTAAGACTGGTGTTAGGTATGAAGTTTAAAAATATTTAAACTGAGAAAGAACTTTTTTAAAAAATTATTTTAATGTTTATTTTTGAGAGAGAGAGAGAGAGAGCAAGAGAGCTTGAGCGTGAATGGGGGAGGGGCTGGGGAGGTGGGGAGACACAAAATCCAGAGCAGGCTCCAGACTCGGAGCCCTCAGCACGGAGCCCAGCGTGGGGCTCAAACTCGTGAACCGCAAGATCATGATCTGAGCCAAATTCAGACGCTTAACCAACTGATCCACCCAGAGGCCGTGAGAAAGAACTTTTTCTTCAGAGTTCTAGAAACTCAGGAATCTGGGCTTGAATTTGTTGTCCCCCCAAACCTCCCTCGCCTGGTTTGAAAACCGCTAGTGCCAGGGAGCCTTCCAGGGCACTCCCCTGCTTCAGACTAATCTCTAATTTCAGATAATCTTCAGATCTATTCAGTGTGCAAGAGCAGCAACCACACTGAGTTAACATTGGGACTTGCAGATAGGGGTGGGGAAGAAACAGGAATAAATCATCAGCATCACACTTTTCCTGATCTTTTTCACATCTCTCTGCTTCAGAATAAATGCGTTTATCACCTCTATAGCAAAATGCATAGCCGTGTTTTCCAGAGCTAACAGCATGTACACCTGTCATCACTTTTAAAAAGTGCCAAAGGAGTCTTTATAAAGTGTTGGTTTTCTCTAAAATTATCAAAGTGATTTCAGGGTTTAGCGCAATCCTTTTGGTTGACACCTAGAAGTGTCCCCTGGGTACCTAAGAACTACCCCTTCCTGCAGATGACGCAGCAGATGAGCTGCAGATATCTCAAGCTCATGGCTGCCAGGAAGCTCAAAACTAAGTTTTGTGTCCAAATGCAACTGTATTCCTTAGCCTAATTTTCTGTTGCAACCATTGTTCTTCTTTCATTATATAATCCTGTATTCTTTCTTTAAATTGTTTATTACAGGGGAGCCCAGATGGCTCAGTCAGTTAAGCACTCGACTTTGGTTCAGGTTATGGTCTCACAGTCCATGAATTCAAGCTCCATATCACGCTCTGTGCTGACAGCTCGGAGGCTGGAGCCTGTTTCAGATTCTGTGTCTGCCTCTCTCTCTGCCCCTCCCCCACTCACATCTGTCTCTCACTCTCTCAAAAATAAACATTAAAAATAGTTTTTAAATAAAATAGTTTTATTACATATAATATTTAAATTCCAATGGTTGCATGACTTTAACAGTTTTTTCAATATTTTTGTCACATATGCATTTCCTTTTCAGAAGTAAAAAGATATAAATAATAAACTACACAATAGACATTTGAACAAAAAACCATATTATTTCCTTTAGAATGCTGCTAGAAAGAATGTTTAACAAAGAGGACAAAGAATAGTTAAATTCCTGAAAAATTGAAACCGAGCTTCAAATGAGTGAAATCTGACCTTATACATACCTATTCCAAACCATCGGGTAATCCTTAGCTACTCAAGAAAAATTTTTTCAAAGAAATTAAAGCTGTACACATCTGTGCTTCGTTACCATTCTTTGTAATCTTGATTCACAATCATTTATGGAGTAAATACTATAAAAGTATTAGTAAATAAGGACTGCTTACACTGTTTAAACAATATTTCCCAATTCTTGCCTGTTTCTGTAATTACATTGTAATTTTTTTTATTGTTGACAGTAAAATATGTAGCATGTTTCATAGGTGCAATTCTCACTGCTGGTCTGTTTTAAAATATTGGTGTTTCGGGGATATTCTGTATGCTAATGAACAGTTCTCATACATTTCTAATCCTAGTCAGAGAGCCTTGTTAATTTTAGGACATTAGAGGAGAAAAGATATCTTACATAAAACTCATAAAACTTTATGAGAGTATGACAGTATCTATTCACAGATGCATTTTTACTGAAATGTAAGCTAATCTTAAAAACATCTGAGGAATTAAAAAATACTTGAATTCATTTTATTGAAAGGCTATATTAATTAATAGTCTGATATTAATGAAATATTTCATATTATTTTATATATTAGAAAATACAATACTTTGACATTGTCAACTCCCATTCTGTTTATTGAAATATTAAGCTAGTATTTTTGAAAGAAAATGGGCATACACTAAAAGACAAAGATCAAAGGTAGTAGATTATTTTCATCATTGGTTTTGATGTGTGATATTTTGCCAGCATTAAATTGACTCCTAAAACTTAACAAAACTTTTTGAAGAACGTGCGACATGCCCTTGTGCAGTCATTTTGTTCCTTTATGCCATTTAGTAACTCTAAACGATGCTATCTCTATTAACCCAAAAAACAAATCACTTCTTTCAGGAAAACTTATTCAGGAGATACCAGTTGGGTGTGATGTTTGTTTATTCAAGTATTCCTTACTTCGAAAGCTGACTTTGAAAACTCTATGTATTTTAAACTGTACTCCAGGGCAGAAGTAAACGCTAAATTTCCTCCTTTGGTGCACGTGCCTTAAATGTTTTTTATCTAGTCTTTGATTTTTTATTTGTTTTTTATTTGAATGCACAAATTTTTACTTTACAGAACTGAAGTTTTGGGTATAAAATCCCCAAAAATACCACCTATAAATTAGATGCCTAATTTATGCTTTTCATTTTGAAGTCCTCTCAAAATATTAAGATTTTTTTCTTTGCAACTTTTATGCCAAAACTCAAAGTTCTAGACATGTTGCTTTGCCAGAATATAAATTGGAAAATGATTGAAAGAACAAATGAAAGAAAAAAATACAAACCCTTATAGGCTTTTCTATCTATAAATATGTCACTATTTCCTACATTCAACTAATTAGAGATTCATTTAACTTTTCACATATCCATTAGAATTCACTTACTCCTTGGCAGTTAGAAGAATGGATCAGAATAGAACAGAATATAAAAGCCTTAGAATACCCACAAGAACATATGGAAATTTGGTGTGATAAAAAAAGATGGGAAATCCTTAGTGAGTTCTATTTTAGGGACATAAAACTGCAAGAAAATCTTGAACTTTTATCAGTAAGTTTATGATTAGTAATAATGCTAGCGTTGTGACCTTAAACTTCTAACTGTGTATAAAAGTGGGTTAGCGTGTCACTAGAATCCAGGGTGCTCAGCATCAGAGAAAGTTGTAAATATAAAATTAAAGACAGTTTTAAGGGGAGAAAACTCTAATATCAAATTCTAATTGGCCCTCTCACTGTGAATTCATACTTTAAAAATGTACTTCCTGTTCTGTCCATAGGAAAGGGTCCAGAAGCAGGTCCATCCCAGTAGCAGAGTGTACCTAGTACCCAGATCTCGCCCTCTAATTACCATTCACCACCAAAAAAACCCCACAAAAACAAAGAAAACAACAATAAACAACCCCCCACCCCACAAGATTCTTTGGAGAAATAGCTGGTTCTGAATGTGGGGAGGGAAGGTATAAGAGGACCCTGGGATAATCTTGTACCGAAGATTAAGGAAGCGCTCTCAGAGACCAACCTAACCGTGTGCTAAAAAAAGCCCAGGTGCCCTACTGTCTAAATATGGAATAATTTGGAATTGAAAGGTACAGTGACAATAGAATTGAAAGAGTTAGTCAATTAAATGTAATTGATTTAATATTGGGCAAACAAAAAAATCCTTTGTAATACCGAGATAGAGCTGACCCAAAATTTATCTGCCAGCATTGGAGGTTACCATTACACCAATTCCTTATTTGAAAATTGGTAGAAAGAAGGGAAAAAATTAATAACCTTCTCTTTTCAGGTTTATGAGGGAACACTCTTCATATAAGAATATCAGCTAATAAATGTGAATAGTATGATAGAGTAGGAAAATCACTGTTTTCCAAGTACCATACCCTATGTGTGGTCCTGATTGGGTATTTTTATATCTCAGAGGTGATTTCTCTTCCTTTAGATCCTATTCCTGTGGGTGTTTTCTAGTGCTCTCCTGAGGGAAAGAATAGCTCTTGGAAGTTCTCAACTTTAAGCACAGGTCTCAATTTCAGCCTCTCCACCTTCTATGGTCTTGAGGTGTCCACAACTTACGGATGAGTATCAAGACCTTTATAAGCCTCTGTCAAACTTCAGCAGCTCCATAGGTTTACCATACCTGGCATTTCTTTTGAGATCTTTTATGTCTTTTACTAAGCATTTCTGTTCTTCAGTGTATTCTGCTAGGTTGACAGAAGTCCTTCTGGCAAGACAGTACTTAGTCATACTTTACACCATGATGCCTGTGGGGATCAGTGAACTGAAGTAAGTAGGTGTGAACAGTAAGGAGTCTGGGTTTGGGTTAGATGAAGGTACAGACTCCACCAGAATGCCACTGGTGAACTCAGTCAGTTGTTGTTGAATAGGAACCCTCGTGTAGTTTTTCCAGTTATTTTTGTTTTTTAAAAGAAGTTAGATATGTACATTTTGTGAAAAGTCTTCTGATTTTTAACTTTTGGCAACTCATAAAATTAAAAACAAACAAACAACTGTAACATTCTGTGGGCCAGATCTGCCTAATTTTTACAGTTTTTTATAAACCAATGCTTGTATTTATATTTCCAGTTCCGGGCACAGGATCTGAAATATGGTAAGGTCTGATAATTTTGAAAAGAATCCATTGTTTTGTACCTTTTACTTCTTTACAAAAAAAAAAAAATGCCAATTCTTATATTAGCTGACTTTCTAGCTTTGAAATATACGTAAATTTATCATTTTTGTTGTTTCATGAAGACTGTTTGCTAAATGTTAAAGGAACAAGGTTCAAGGTGTGCCAAACCTTAGAAGTTGCAAGTTAATCTCAAATCATTGATCAGCACTGTTTGGATTTGATCCTTCAGTTAACTAAGAATCCACGAATTTCTCTGTCTTGAATATTTCATGACAGCTTAGTGAATGTCTTACAAATCTTGGTATACTGTGTCTTTAGAATCCTTCAGCTATTAGTCTAGTAACCCTATTAAAAGAAGAAAATTTGAATCTTTTAGTAGGACTTCTTTAAAAATATAGCTAAGTCCTCGAAATCGTTGTTCCTTTTTTGTAAGCGTAGGCAAAACCCAATTTTTTGAAAACTGAAGCGTTTTTGCTTAATTGGCTATCTGATGGCATCCCAGTTTTCTTCACAGTTGTTTAAATAATACATTGGTTCATATAAATTTTTCAGTCTTATGTGGATCATTTTCATCAGAATACTTTTTCAGCTACCATGCCAAAGTCTACTAGCTGAGAACTAAAAATCTGATAGCGTAAAGAAGCAGTTCTCAAACCAAAGGTAGTTCAATGGGATCTTGAAAGCAAAGTAGGCAAAGCCGAGAAACTTATCAAAGAAAGTTGTGTCAGGCTCCAGAAATTATCCTATCTTGAATCATACAAAGGTACTAAACCTGCCGTAACAGTTTGCAAAAGCCTAGGTTTTTGGCTGTAGGTAAATGAGTGTTATGGATGGAACAATATAATAATCTAGTGATCTTTTTGTACCAGATGATGTATCAGGTAAGATCAATATGAATTGTCACTGTTCACTTAAGATTAAGTAGAACTTGGGATGCCTGGCTGGCTCAGTTGATAGAGCATGTGACTCTTGATCTTGGAGTTGTGAATTCAAGCCTCATGTTGGGTGTAGAGATTACTTAAAAATCTTTAAAAAAAGAAAAAAAGAACTGAAAACACTCTTAAGAGTAAATAAAAAGGACCAACATTATATGATTCCACTTATATGAGTTTCCTAGAATAGGCAAATTTATAGAAACTGAAAGTATAATGGAGGTTCCCAGGGACAGGGAAACAGATGGGAAATTACTGTTTAGTTGACAGAGAATTTCTGTTTGGGGTGATGAAAAAGTTTTAGAAATAGATAGTGGTGATAGGTGTACAACATCGTGAATATACTTAATGACCCTGAATTGTATACTTAAAAATGGTTAAAATGGTAAATTTTGTGTTATATATGTTTTACCACAATAAAAAATGTCATCAGTTACTCAAACTGGAAAAACCAAACCAGACAAAAAAAAAAAAAAAAAAAAAGTAAATAGTATGCTAAGGAGACCATTGGCTAGATGCCAAAACCTAGTCCACCAAATGAGAGCAAAGCCACTGTGGACCAGAGCCATATGGCAGGGCTGTGCAGTTTTACAGCAGTAAATGGGATGAAAGCTGAGCAAGCAGGACTCACAAAAATGTAGTCTCGGGCACACCTGCCCTGGCAGGCTGAGGTCTCCACACGTGCTATTTGAGAGTGCCAGCTTTTTGAAACTAGGTCATAGAACTCTAAAATCCCTTAATTAGTGAAATGTTTGCACTGTTACACGTTTGAGTGTTTAGTTGACCCATGAAAATACATTTTTCTAAAAACTGTATCATCACTTCATCGTAATTCTAAATCTAAAATAGAATTTTTCTTCTGTGAAATTTGTGAAAACATTTAAATGATTTTCTCTAACTTTTCAGTGTTTGTTTTATTATTATCAGCTCTTAGCAGTTCCTGATACTCATAGTCTAAAGGTTCTATAAGATAACTCTTGTGGCAATAATCTTTAATGTTCCTTGGAACATTATTTTTTGGAAAAAAAAATAATTCATTGAATTATGAAAAAACATTCATTTTTGGAAAAATAGTTCTTATGAAAATGATTCAGTATTATTTATTTTGTACATAATAATATTTCCTAAGAATGTGGAGACTTCGTTCGCAGGAGTACATTTTTCTTCAGCTGACACACTAGTTTTTGTTTTTGCTTTTGGAGCGTTTGATTTAACAGACTCCCAACAACAGTATTTGTTTTAAAACATGTCTTTTAAAAAACACTTTTGAGTTATCTATGTAGATGTTTTTCTACTTTGAACAGCATACCCAATGAAAGGGTATGTGAAACTCAGATTTACTATTACTGTGGTTTTCCAATAGTTATGTATTGACAAATAACATCATTATATTTTTGCTTTTGGCATTCATACTTATATCTAAATCACAATAGCCATCCCATTTTAATAGATTTATAACTAATACTGTAATATACAAGTTTATATTTGAATGTATAGCAGTAGTGATATAGTAACTAATACTTATTGGATGCTTTTTTATTGTTTATTTATTTATGGAATGCTATTTGCTTTACATACGTTGGAAGCATTTATTCCTCACAAGAAGCCTGTGTAGTAGATATATTATCTTCATTTTGTAGATAAGAAATCTAAGGTGTTGGCATGATTTGCCACTCACCCAAAGTCATACAGCTAGCTAGTAGCTAGCTTTATCACATTCTGTAGGTAGGGTTCTAAACTTCTTAACTGTACGTTAACTAGTAGGTAATTCCTAGAAATCAACCTGAGTTGCCAGTTATATTAACTATTAGTTAAGCTGTCACTTATTTTAAAATCATAGTTCTGTAATAATAAGTTTGAAATAAATTTAGAATGTATATATGAGTAAACCATGTTTTAGGAAAGCGGATGCTCTCTTGCCAGCGTATTAACACATTAAGTGCTCATCAGCAACACGGATGATAAAAAAAAATTTAAAAATATGATCACTGTCCCCAGGAAGCTTAAAATCTAATTAGATGTTTTTCAGTCTTTTTTTTTTAACCTATGTCTCTTGGACAGTCAACCAAACTGCCATACCTTTATTAATTTAAAATCTCAAAATAAATTAAATTTGGGTATTCCTTAACCATCTGATTCTGTTTGGTTCCTGAGTTCTTAATACTGAGGGATATGTCATAATCCAAATATTTTTGTCTGTAAGTTTTGGGCACTGAGTAGTAATGAAAGGTTGAATAACAAAGGAAAATAATTCTATCTCAGGAAGTTTGTCTCTTTATTTCTTGAGTTTGCATAGTGTAAGTTCAGTAAGAGTTTGGATTGTGTGGATGTGTATCACATTTTAAAATAATAAAACAATAATAAGTAGAATGAAGTGGTGATTTAAGACATTTACCCCTCCATCATTGTTCTTTGATGTACCCTTTGAATAGAAAGGTATTCCACAAGAATACCTATTTCTCTCTAAAAATAACTATCACAGACATTTAGTGGCTAGAGTATGGTACTATCTTAATTAATGTTCTGTTTGTGCTGGTTTACATTTATATGTAAGTAGGTGAAATGGTTTAGCATATAGATATAAATGTTGGGTATGAAAAGATTTAAAGAAATTGATGCACATAGCAACAGTACAATTGTTTAAAGATCATATTTGTTATGGATTATACTAGAGTTTGCTGATAATACTGAGGAAATTCTAGAACAGTGATTCCTGCAGTTTTGTCTCTGGATCTGGACACTTACTAGAAGTGTAAATTATAAAGTGCTACTCTAGACCTATCTAGTCAGGAACCTTGGATGTGAGACCCTCTAATCTGTGTTTTAACAGGTCCTTAGTTCATGTTAATGCCCACTAAAGTTGGAGAACCACTGTCCTTAGAGGCACAGTGGAAAGAAAAGTTTAGGAGGAAGGACAAATGAATGGTGCACCAGATTCAAGAACTTAATTCGTTTTATGAGTTTTAATAGTTTTGAGCAGGAGTCAGCAGACTATAGCCACTATGCCAAAGCTAGTCCAACTGCCTGTTTTTATACAGCCCACAAAGTAAGAATGATTTAAAAATATTTTAGGGGTGCCCGGATGGCTGAGTCAGTTGTGTCCTACTTCAGTTGAGGTTATGATTTCACAGTTCATGGGTTCGGGTTCTGTGCTTACAGCTCATAGCCTGGAGCCTGCTTCAGATCCTGTGTCTCTCTCTCTCTCTGTCCCTCCTGCACTCATGCTTTCTGTCTCTCTCTCAAAATAAATAAATAAACATTAAAAAATAAAATATGTTTTTAATGGCTGAAAAAAATCAAAATAAGAATAATACTGACAGATGAAAATATTAAATCCAAATTTTAGTGTCCTTAAATGAAATTTTAATGGAACACACAATCATTTATTGCCTGTGGCTGCTTTTGCATAATGCAAAAGTTGAGTATTTGTGGCAGAAACCAAACAAAGCCAGAAACTCTTACTACTTGGCCTTTTACAGAAAAAGTTGCCAACCCCTGCCTTAGCACATTAAAATGCACTGTATTTGGTGACTGGTGAAAACATAGAAGAGCATCATGGGGAGTTTAATACTCTGGGTAGAAGATGGACTCTGAGTCTAATGGACAGAAATCTCAGCTTGCTTGAGTTGGGAAGATGAGTGCAAACAACATGGTCTTTGCTTTGTGCTGTATAGGAGTCTGTAATCCCAGAACCCACGGTTTTACTTGAAGTAGTAAGTTTCCTGGTGTTCTTTGTAATCACTTTCAAAGAAATAGTTTTATAAAAATGATTCTATATTTATTTTGTACAGTGATATTATCTTGATTTTGAATGTACTATATATAAAAATATTCTATATTTTCATTTAAATGTGTAAATGATCTTCTGAAGTCCTCAAGTCTGTTCACCGTAAGTATGCCTTTATGGCTTGTTTAGGTAAGAACCAGTTTTATCATGGACAAAAATTAAACTTCGGAAAATTTTGCTTTCACTAATGGTGGATAAGCTCATTGTGAACCAGACTTTTTCTAAGAACAACTAGAGAAACTGGGCAAAACAAAACCTATTTTGTAGGCATTGGAGAACTAGTAAGTCATTCAGCCTTTGAGGGGTCAGGGATCCAGGAAATGGAAGTACAGAGAGAGGAAAAATTCCTTACCCTTGGTCATTTGCCTAATTCTCAGCAGTAGCTAGGAATCTGAGCAGAACTTCTGGTACTGCTGTAGTTGTGGTACAAAGGTTAAAAATTGGAATCCAGAGACGATCAAGAAGGAGTGATCCAGGCAAACACCTGAGGCTTTCATTTGAGACCACCGGGTGGAATAGTACTTGGAAGGTCTGTAGTTCAGTCTCTGGTCAACCCAGTCCTTTAGTGGATTAGGGTGATCTGCCATAGAATTGCTTTGATTTTACTATTATTACATTGGACTCTTAATCTAATCAGATAAAGCATTTGAGCCCAACAGTTAGGCCTTTGATTATCTGGAAATAATAAGCCTGCAGAAGGAAAGTCCCCCACTTCTGAAATGAGAGGAGAGAAGGACCATTTATGTGAGTTAATCTGCTTCTTCTGGTGACATGAGGTTAAGGGTAGAAAGTCTTGTAAGAAACCTGACTGGTCAGGAGAAGGGACCGCTGGTTTTTTAGATGATGTGTGTGAGCACTGCCTAGATCCCTCACAACTTGTCCTTTAGGAACAAACCAAAGAACAGGAAATGGGGGACCACATAGCAGCTAAATCCAGATTCTAGCAGTGTCATTTCCTAAAAGCAACCATGTCCCTTTGAGGCAGAGCCCTGGTACCCAAAAATTCTCAGCGTTGGGGCAAAGGGTAAGAAGAGAGAGAGGCAACTGTTGCCTGTTTTTCCCTCTCACTTCTACGGGCAAAAGTGCTTGAATTGTTTAAAACATGCAGGTAGGCTATGGAACATTAAAATAAGCTGTTTATAAATTATCCAGGCTATCCAAAAAGCATTTTCCTTCAGTGCTCACTATGTATGGGGTGAATGAGAGTAGAATTAATTTCTCTGACTAGTTGACTTCTGAGTTTAGTTATTCACCTGGTTTGTTGCATCCTTACCCTGCTTCTCTGCATAATCCACATTTAGACAGTGATATGTCTTTTGTTTGTTTAAGACTGGATCCAAAATCTTCTTTAACTTCTAATTAGAAAGTGATAATTCTAAGTTTTCTCTCTGTTGACTGTATTCCGTGATACAAAACTAGAAAGGAGAATCTGGGTATTAGTGCTCTCTTCTGTCAGTCCACATGACTAGTAACATAGGCAGGGTGTGTGGGAATTATTTCAGAGCAAAGGGGGGAAACTTTAAAGTAAAATTTGAGTCGATATTCTATTTGATTATAGCTTCACTAAGTGCACAAGTGAATGTAATGAAACTGAATATTATGCAATGCAGGTAAATTACTTTTATTTACTACCATGTTGATTATTCAAATTGTCTTGGTAAATTCGGAAGATTTTCTTACATTGTTACTTTATATATAATATATGTTTAAATTGATCATCACTTCTTTTCTGAGGAATAGTTCTCTTTTTTTGATTACTGTGCTTTTTAAATCTTTTCAATATATTTCCTGTATTTAGTCTTTTCACAAATTAGTATAATGGCTGTAGTTACAGTAATTTCTTCTGGTATATGACAGAACTTAATCTTTTCCTATGAATTTATAGACAGGCATTTCCAGAAGGTAGAATATCTTAAGATTTGGTTTAAAACTTGGATTTTGAGCCAAAATCAAGCTTCTTGCCTTCACATTTTCAGGCATTTATAAAACAAAATCTCAATTAGGCTTTACTTGTCCTGGGGTCTCACAGCATATTAGAATAGCAGGATTTAATGGAAACAATATGGTTTTAGGAATCCAGGAGTTCAAGACACCTGAGTTAGGGTCCTAGATCTGCCCTTTTCTCTCTGTAAGACCGCAGGCAAGTTACTTAACCTTTCTGCTCCTCAGTTTCCATATGAAATCAAGATAATAGTAACTTCTTCATGGGAGTAAATAATAATACATATAAAGTACTTTGAACAATGCATGGCACGTGGTAAGCACTAAATAAATGATAGTTATCACTATTCCTAATAATAATAAAAAGTTCCATTTTTATTACATCATGCCTGGTATAGGCAGGCATTTTGCTGGAGATATGGTCACAGACCAGTTTGGGTAAACAAGTGGGAGGTAGAAAAAGTAAGAAATACAGTGTGATATGTGCTATAAGTATGATTAGGTCCACCTATAGGCCCAGAGAAGGTAATAATTGGAACCAGGGTCCATAGACCAAAAACTTGTCATATATGATCATCTAGTTCAAGGATGAATGAATGCCAGGTAAAATAAATTGTTTTTGCATAGTTACAGAACATATAAAGCATTTTGTTCCTCTTTGTGGGAGAATACATAGGAAATGGAAGACCTAGTTGTCATCAAGAAGTTTACACATGTGGAATAGCTAAATAATAAAAGTGTAGTCTATAGCAAGGTGGTGACTAAAAGTAACTAGTTATTAACAAATTATTAGTAGTAAGCTTTTCTTTTTTAACTGTGAAAAAATATACAAACAACATATTTAGAAAAGTGAGAACAAAGTAAATGTATAGCATAATGAGTTATTATAAAGTGAACACCCATTAACTACCACCAGGATGGAGAGATAGAACATTTCCAGCCACTCCCGAAATTCTCCGCATTCTCTTTTCCAGTCCTAATCGCTGGTCTCCCCAAAGGCAACCACTGTCCTGACCGTTACCATAGCCACTTTCTAGAACGATAAATACTATACATTTTTCTCCTAAGTATTCATTTCTTTTTAACGTCAGTATTTGTTTTGTTTTGTTTTAACATTTATTTATTACTGAGAGACAGAGAAAGACAGAGCATGAGCAGGGGAGGGGCAGAGAGAGGAGGAGACACAGAATCCAAAGCAGGCTCCAGACTCTGAGCTGTCTGCTCAGAGCCCGATGTGGGGCTCGAACTCACAAACCGTGAGATCGTGACCTGAGCTGAAGTCGGACGCTTAACCGACTGAGCCACCCAGGCGCCTTAACGTCAGTATTTGAAGTATCATACAGCCACTTTATTAGATTATAATATTTAGATGAGCTCCGAAGAAACTTGGGAGGTAAATTCCTCATTGTCTGGTTTTTCCAAAATACTCACCATGTTTTGGAATTCTGATTTCATTGTCTTGATCTTTCTGCTCTGCCTAGCTTTGGGAATGGTTGGCATATAACCAAGAAGCTGACAGTTCAGGCCTTACAGTTTGATGGGTCTTATGTGATAACATAAATTGTATACTTTAAATACATGTGCATTTTGTTGTATGTTTATTATACCTCAATAAAGCTTTAGGAAATAAAAAAAGAATTCACATCTTAGGGGAGACCTGATAATGGCAATTTGGCCTTAGAAAAATTAGAAGACAAATTTTACTTTTTCCATTCATACTGGTGGTAAACTTGTATAGGGATGTATATTAAACGGATGTGTGCTGAAGTGAACCCTTTGGGCTCACTTTTATATCGACGCTAAAATTATACTTCACTAGTTTTATTTTTTCTTTCTTTACCAGCAGGGTAAGTCTCCTGAAAACTATTAGAAATGTTGTCTTTCTGCCAGGAGATTTCAAGAAATTCTGAAGGCATAGTGTTTTATAACAGTGCCTTAACCTTGGTGATATATCTTTAAAATAGTCTGAATTTGAACATTGAAACCTAGCCCTAGAAACACAAACTCCTTATCACTCTATTAAATATTAGCATAATTATGAGAAAACTAGTAGTCTACAAATCTTTTGTAGATGTAAACTAAAACTTTATATGATGAACTTGAAAATAAAATAAAATTAAAAATTTAGCATGTAAAAACCAATTCAGATGTTTACAAAACTATGTGTACAGCTCTATTTTCTTTTGCCAAAGAGTACCTTTATATTATAATACACTCGTCCCTCTTTACATTATGAAATATATTTATTTACATTAGCATATTGATAGTGTGAAAGTGGAAGAAAAAAAGCATTATAAAGATGATTTCTGGACTCTTCCTCACTTTGCTGAAGTAATTGCATCCTTATTTGTCACTTGAGAATTACACTCCTTACTCTTCTGCACAACAGGCCTCTTTTAATTACTCTCTTCTCTTGAACATTACAATACTTCAGAGCATGAAACAAGCAACACATCTCTGTCTGAACTATTACTATTCCATTGATAAAACACTGAAAGAAATACTACTGTTGTATATAAGTTTAATAAAAGTGCTGCCGATAAAGACTTATGAAGCCCCACTAAGGTAGTTGTGCAGAGATTCTGAGCTTATATTTTGCAAAATAAAAAGATATATCAGAACACCCAAATTAGGATATCATGTTCCTGTTAGAAAAAAAAAAAAAACATAAACATCCCTACAGATCAGTATTCTTGACTAATCCCTTTGTTTAATAAGCCACGTTCAGTCAACAGAAAACAAAAAAACAATGAAGTGAGCCATTTAACTTATTGGTGAGGAAAAATAGTAGTGGATGAATCCATTATCCTGTGGATAGAAGCATATGGCTGGGTAGCAATTAACTCTCAAAATTCATCCTAAGATCTGTAAGTGGAGAGAGAAGGAAATAAATGAACCTGCATAGATAGATAGATAGATAGATAGATTTGTAGAGAGAGAGAGATAGGTATATGTATATGTATGTATATGTGTATATATAACCCTATTTATATGATTTCGTGCCTTTCAGTAATGCAATTTAGCTACAGGAATTCATTTACTGTCCACTTAAATGGAAAAACCAGATCCTCTGTCAAACTGTAGCAACCTTTTAAAGCCTTAAATTCATCTTTTCACAGTCTCAGACCTCTATCCTTTCTTCCTTTCATCCACTCCTTTTCTTTCTACTTACTTCCTCCTTCTAGTAGTAGAAACTAGTACTTACAGCTAGTTCTAGGTGGTAGAGATAGAGCAGTGAACAAGCCTCTGTTCTTATTCAATTTATTTTCTAGTGTGGTGAGACAGACAGTAACCAAACAAATGAATAAGATATCAGATGTATATAGAATAAGATGTATCAGATGTGAGTATGTGCTCTGTAGATAATTAATAGAGGGGGTTCTGCTGAAAAATGACTCATATGTTCCCTTGAATGGATGGTTAGGGAGGACCTCTTTCAGGAGGTGATAATAAGCTGTGGCTTGGTTGTCTTAGAAGGAGTCATCATGTTAATATCTCTGGAAAGAACATTCTAGATAGAGGAACTAGTGCAGAGAATCTAAGACAAGAATCAGCTTTGCTCACCAGATAACAGGAGACCGGATGACTGGAGTATGGTGCAAAGAATGGTTATAAGATGAGGCCAGAGAGGTAAGCCAGTATTACTGGTCATAAAATGCTTTTTAGGGTAGGTAAGAAGTAGAGATGAAAATAATCAAAAGAAGAAAAATAATTGTAGCATTGTTTATTGACTCACAATATGCCAGTGCTATGCTAAGCTTATTACCATATATTATCCAATTTAATTCTCACAATTGTATGAGGTAAATATTGTCATCCTCATTTTTCAGATGAGAAAAGTGAGGCTCAGAGAGAATCCATTTGCTTAAGATCACATTTCTATGAAGTGGAGGAGTAATGGAATTTTATTTGAGCTGTGGTCTAATAGACTCCAAAACCCGTACTCGCAACTACCATATTGTAAAGGATCTATGTGGTTCTTAAGTTTCCTCTTTTGTCCCCTGTATCCCTCAAAATAATGTCTTCTTCACTTAACACCAGTACTAGGACATAGAGAAACCCAATATATTGGAACTGGCTTCCAATCTTATTTTCATTTTTATTTTATTTTTCTTATTTGTCATTCTGGGTCCCTTAATTGATGACTTAATTACACTGTATTTGGAAAGAATACAAACTGCAAATAAGACTAGGATATTATGAAATAATTTGCCAGTAATGTCAGCAGTGATTCTACTTGACAATTACTAACTAGTACATTATTAGTTTGCCAAAAAAAGTACACTACAAAACCATTTTGAGTAGAATGGTTTTCAGATTTTCTCGTTTCACTAAAAATTGTGATCACTCCATAAAGAAAGTGAGTGTGAGTTAAGTGTTGGGATTGATAATGTTTAGAAATTGTTTAAAAATTTTAATCCAGGAGCTGATATTTTGTATTTCAAAAATACAGTAGTATTTTAGCCACAACACCCTCAAGATTTTCAACCATATGTAGTTTGGTTATTCTTTTTTTTTTTTTTTAACGTTTATTTATTTTTGAGAGAGAGAATTACTACAAGAGAGGAGGGACAGAGAGAGAGGGACAGAGGATCCAAAGCAGGCCCTGCGCTGACAGCAGAGAGGCTGATGTGGGGCTCAAACTGACAAACCACAAGATTATGACCTGAGCCAAAGTCAAAGCTTAACCAACTGAGCCATCCACGCACCTCTGGATATTCTTCTCAAGTAATATATGTGATTTCATTTAATTAGATACAGAATAGAAAAAATAAGTTTATCTGACCTTTGTCTCTGGGAGGTCATTAGGATTACAGTATATGAAATAAAAGGAAATATTCTAGTTATGCTTTTAAGTGGGAGAATTTTAGGAGTAGCACAAAGGATCATTTTGGTTTCAGTAACTTTCCAAGATGTCTACTCTCGTATCCACCAAAAATCCATTAGTGGTTGTGACACTCACTTGAAGGCTCAAGATGAGCCTGTGACCTTAACCTGATGCCTGTTTAGACTCCAGACCACAGACGTGATTGAGCCCCAGCTGAATATAACCATAGCCTAAACACCCTTGACACACCTCAAGCCTGATGGATAAAGAAAGTAGCCTGAGGTGTGATTAGATGTTTCTTTTAGAAGGTGAGTGGCAGTGGCAGGCTGATTAGCCTAGGAGGTATTGGACCTTGCTATGTAAATGGTTTATACTTATTCGGAATCAAATTAACAAAATATTGTTTCATAAAATTAGACAAAGAAAAAAGCTTAATGAAACTAAAATGAATTTAACTTCTTGAACAAATGTAATTATTTTTACATAGTTATCTCTTAACTTTCACTCTGCAGTATTTGATCTAACCATTCAGAGAAATACCCTTAGGCAAGATTTCACGATATTGCAGTGACTATAAAAGCAGTTGAAAATTGCACATCTTTCAAACATCTTCAGTTTTACTTTTCTGGAGTCTAGTAAAATTTGTTTTGTGCTGTTAATTGCCAAGGCCTTCTTTTTAAATCTAACCTTGTCTTTTGTTCAATTATTTCTAAATTGTTGATGTCAAATGATACAACACTGTGTTGAAAAGTTCTTTGTTAGTTCTGAATACACAGATTTAGTAGCTTTCCATGGAAAAGCACTGCAGCCACAGTAGAACTCTGTCATCAGCATATTAAATACTCAGAGTGATTATATGTGATGAATGCCATAGTAGGATAGATAGTAGTAACTTTAAAAATAAACGAGAACAAACAAAAAGCACTTTCTGCTTCCTGCCCAGAACAAGAATCATTCCTGTCAGATACCAAAAAGTGGACCATTGCCGCATCTATCATTATTGCTTCTCTTTGTATCTCTTTCTTCCTGCCTTTTCTCACTGCTGTCTCATTTTCTCTCAAGTCATGAGCAAGAACTGGGTGCAAAGCACTCATGACTGTGTTCCAGAAACAGAACTCCCTGCCCCTAATCTCTTGATTCCATTCCTTTAACATCATTTACTGAGAAAATGGATTACTCACACACAATAATTAGTTTATTTATAAACTCAGTAGTAATAAAATTCTGCATGTTGGTATAACATATAAACAGGAATACGTGTATTGGTATTTATCAAACATTGGGTTCATATTACTGCAGTAGGATTTGATGCCAGTATTCTGAACTCTTCTTCTGTCCCTCAGGGGCGTCTCCACCCCACTTAACTCTGCAACATGACATCCATTTATCAAAAATAAATGCCCAAATCAATGGAGTGTTTCTGTAACAGGTAGTAATTACCTTAGACTTATTACCCAAAGCCCACAGACTCTTATCATCATTCTTTATCAGACAACCCAATTGTTCCTACATTAGTAGAAATTGAGCTGTGAGTCCATTTTTCTTGTTATTTGATGAATAGATCATTTGCGTGACTATTAGAGATCTAGCATTCAGAATTGAATGAGTAACGGATTAAGACTTTCTACTGGTTTTCTTTTTTAATTCTTTTTTATGAGTTTGTTTATAGCAGCCCCAATTATCTTCTTTTGCGTAGATTCATGTTAAAATCGGTATTTCTTTTTACAATTTAAAAAGCATGATTTTTATGCTTCATGTTTAAGATAATTGCCAATTCCAGCATTCAAATATTTGCCAAGTCTAATATGTCTGTTTGTGCTCAATACTCCTATAGCAACAGGCAGAGATAATTTGCCTATAAATTTCCATCAGTTTCTGCACTGTCAAATTATATTATGTAGTTGTGGATCTATTGAATACAAGAGAATCTGAGATATGAGTAGTTTACCACAGCCACTTTGTTAGTATTACAAAATCGGGCTTGTGTATTTTGACTCAGGTATTTAGGTGTTTTTCTGATGCTAAAATAAAGTGTGGACAAAGGTGGTACTTAATTGACAGTTGATGCTGCCAAAATCACATTTTTGAGAAATATATTAATTACAACAACAGTTTCCTATACAATATTTTTTGGTTTGCTTTCATTTAAAATTTTTATAGATGGGGAATTACCTGTGATACTATAGTGTGGCAGACAGATTTAGGTTTGAATTCCAAATCTATCTTTTTGCTCTGTAAATTTGGGTAACACATCTAACCCATTGAACTTTTTGTACTCTTATTTAAAAATGTGAATGATATATCTGTCTTGTTGAGTTCTAGGAAAGAAATGAGGTTATGTAAAACATCTAATAGTGTCCAGAGCCTTTCTTTAGTCTTGAAATCCCAGAGCTTGTTAGAGACCGCGTATCAATCAAAAGTCAGGTTTCCTGACACACAGAAATGATTTTCAGCCATTGTACATTGTCTCTTTTTAGCGGTTAGTAGAAAGTCTGGTTGCTGGCAAGTAGTTATGTAAGGTTATGACTTTTTCAGGTTATTTTTTCCTATAAATTCTGTTAAGGATTTTTCTCAAGAATTCCAGAAAGTCAGTAAGATTCGAAAAAACAAGTGAAGTTGATAGATGTCCGCGCTGTTGACTGGGTGAGTGATGATAATGGCATCATCCACTGAAATGGAGAGTACGGAAGGAAGAAAAGGTCGGAGTGACTTTTGTGAGTCCATTCATCAGATCTTTACCATTTAATTTAATTTTAATCTTAGAGACTTTTATAGTCCTTAATATTATTAATTTTAGGACATTCATAAATTTTTATAAATTGCTGTTTGGAGATATCTCTTTGTTTTTATTTTTTAATGTTTATTTATTTTTGAAAGAGAACGAGCTAGAGTATGAGGTGGGAGGAGTAGAGAAAGGGAGGCACCAGTCTCCACACTGTCAGCACAGAGCCGGATGCATGGCTCGAATTCACAAACCGCACGATCATGACCTGAGCTGAAGTTGGACACCTAACTGACTGAGCCACTCCAGGTGTCCCTGGAGATAGATCTTTTATCCCCATGCAGGTTCAGATGAAAACAACAGAAATTCCATGGCAGTGCTGTCTCTGATGTCAGTCACTCAGAAGAATTGACATAATCTATTATTTTCCATAACTGGGCCAACTTAAAAGCTCAGCCTCTTTTAATGACATTTTTCTCCATAAAGATCATCTTACTAAGGATCTGAATGTGTTTGTTTAAATTACGAATAAAGACAATAACTTGAGTATAAAACTGTACCACTTAGAAGTACTGGTTTTATATTGACTGCCTGGAAGGTGGAACCAAAAAGTTTAAGTCATTGTGGCAGTCTTTCCAAGGTCATACAGTTCACAACGATTTGGTAGAATACTTTCCATTCCCCTTCTTTCTTTCTTTTGCTGCCTGCTTTTTTTGGTTCCCTTTTTTGTTTTTCCTCCTTTGTAGAAATGATGCAGTATACTGGAAAAGGAAGGTCATGCTGACCTAGGCTCAGATCTTGGCTCTGTCACTTGCTACTTCTGTAACCTCTCACTGATGTATTTAACTCTCTGAGCCTACCTCCATTTCTCTATCTGTAAAATGGTGAGAAAAATGCTTAATTTCTGAGGTTATTGGGAAAAATGAAAAAATCAGATTTAAAGAATTCATTTAGTAAATAGGAGTTTTAATATTGTTATGCATCCCATTGCAAGTGCAGAATAACAAGGCATAATAAAACTCAGATAAGTAAATCTGATGATTTATGAGTTGCTAGATAAATTTTAGTTAAAGAGGAGATTGAAACTAACATGTAAAATGAGTTTTCTAAACATTATCTATGGGGCTATTCCTGCTAAGCCTGTCTTATGTGACCATGATAATTGAATTGACTGTAAGAAAGATGGAATGAGGAAACAATTCTCCTGCCAACTTAAAGAAAATTTGTATGCCCAGAGGCATGCATGTCCATCCTTATTGGAGAAAGTGCTTTAAAATTCAGCCAGCAGTACTTGAGACTTCCCTGATGATGAATTGCATGCTAAACTGTGTCATAGAGTATTCAATTTAATTCACTTATCTCTCTTAGCATAGCTTCTTTATAAAGTCAGTGCCCTCACAAGGGGGGGAAGGTCATCAGGGAAGGCCCATTCCAAATCTTAAAGCATATTTTGACTTCGTGGGCTGTTTTTCCCCCAGATTCCCCAACTATTTGGGAGACATTTTTTTCTTCAGGTTCACATGCTATAAAGTTATTTTCCAGAGGATGTCATCAAGATGGCATATTCTGGGGTGCCTGGGTGGCTCAGTCTGTTGAGTGTCCAACTCGTGATCTCACAGTTCATGAGTTGGACCCCCACGTTGGGCTCTGTGCTGACAGCGTGGATCATGCTTGGGATTCTCGCACTCTCTCTCTTTCTCTGTCCCTCTCCCACTCACACTCTCTGTCTCTCAAAATAAATAAATAAAATAAGTTATTAAGATGGTAAATTCTTTCTTTTTCTCTGGGGAATGCTGGCTTTCAGAATGGGCTGAAAAAGAGGACCACTATACCAGTGGGCATCAGATTTCATACCCTCCTCCTCTGCCCACTCCTTTTCTTACCCCAAGAGTCCTTATCGAAAACTAACCCATCATAACCTTTTTCTGTTTTTCTTTTGGAAAGAAGTTAAAGACTCATGTAAGATCTGAGACATTCGGGTGTTATGGAAACAGCCCTAGTTATGGCAGCTGCCTGTCTGTTCCCTGGTCCTGTGACCTAGCTAGCACCTCAGTGACCACAGATGTAAAATTCTGTTCTGATATCTTGATGTCTTGATTAGCGGGAAAGTTCTTTTTGGAAATTTTTAAACTTTTAATTGTGAAAATGCCTAAACGTATACCAAAGTAGAGGGTTAAAACCCCCATGTACCCAATGGCTTCCACTACCACCATTTGCCATATTATTTCATCCTCTGTCTTTTGCACCCCTTTCCACCTTTTGTGGGGTTTTTTTTGTTTGCTTTTTAAGTGGAGTATTTTGAAGAAAATCCCAGTCTTCTTGCTCTTTCACATCTAAACTGCTCACATCTCTCATAAAACCTAAAAATTTCAAGTCTTTGACCTATTCTGCCCCATCATCCCTCTTGAAAATAATTACCAGTGTTAGAGAAACATAAAAAAATTTTATTTTCCAGAGATTTCTGATTCTATACTAATCATACCCCAGCAATTCTTAATTTGAAGTTTATAGAACACCTGGTGGGTATGGGAATATTTTGATATTAATGCAGATATTTGTATGCATGTGTATTTGTGCTTTTTTCTTTTTGATGAAAAGATCGAGTAATATCATTTATTTTTTTAAGTTTATTTATTTTGAGAGAGAGAATGCAGTCAGGGAAGGGGCAGAGAGAGAGAGAGAGAGGGACAGAGAATACCAAGCAGGCTCCATGCTGTCACTGATGTGAGGCTCAAACCCACAAACTGTGAGGTCATGAAAAGCCCAAATAAATAGTCAGATGTTTAACTGACTGAGCCACTCAGGTGCCCCTCAAGTGATGTCATTTATTAAAGGTTCAAAGGAGGCCCTGGCTCAGAGAATCTGAGCCCTGGGTAAAGACTGTGTATATAGAGTCTTCACCGGATTCTGGGGTCCCACATAAGTTGAAGTACTATACTCAGAAGAAGATCCTATAATCTTGATAAAGAATCTAAAAATACAGTAGCATATCATGATAGTGTCTTTGTAGCATAACAGCTAAATTTCTGGTTATAGTGAGGCAAGGCCATTTAAACTGTAAATGCTTTACATATATTTTTGAGAAAAGATTATTTAAAGCTAGATATAGTACATATTTGTGGCCTCAAGATCAAGTTAGGAGCTTCTCACCATGTCTGTAAAGAAATAAAGCTTTCTCTTTTTTGTGCTAATAAAATATTTTCAAAGGAAGGTCATTTAGTATCGACTTGGGTTAGATTCTTAATTTGCCAAAAAATGGGTATAATTTATCTGGAAAATCATTACATCTGGGTCATACTGGACATCTAAATCTTTAAATTAAAACCCGTGCTGCTCCTTCACTCCTGCAGCCATTTTCCCTCACCGAGTTAGATGTCGGTTTAAAGCTGGTAAGTGTGCCAACCCCGAGTAAGGCTTTAGATCTGTTGAAGTGTAGGACTCTGTTGGCTGGCTCTTCTAGGTCATAAATCTTTATAGTAAGTTGTACAGGACCTGAATTAGAAATGAACTTTTTCCAATTTAACCCCAGAGTTGGAAATCGGAGGCTGAGTTGTGAGGATAACGAAAGCTGCTCCCTGGAGCAGTACCCAGCTGGGCCTCCTGGCCTGTATCTAAGAGTCACAGTTCACAAAAACTGCCAGAGTTTTGCCAGTACTGTAGTTTCATTTTCTTTTCCTTCAGGAGTACACTTGTTACTTGAAGTATGCTTGTCAGTTTTTGTTCTTTTCCTTTACCTGGAGGTAATATCAAACACGAGCAAATGCATAGGGTTGTATGAGCCCTTAGTGGATTTCCCTCAGAGATTATAAAGAATGCTGTCAGAAATCAATGATTTTTGTGTGACTCTGAGAACAGGCCCTTGTATTTCAAGTAATGCTCCATTTCTACTTTTGTAGGAAGTTATTAGATCTGAATAGCCACAGTACCCGAAGCAGATTAATAATTATTACACAGTATTGAGTGTGATTCTCTCCATACCTCATAATCAAAGAGGATGATTCTGATGGTGTTACTTGTTGGACTCCACTTCCAACCATTGACTTTATTTTCTCAGAAGTAAAGGAAAGTGGAGGGTGATGAGAATTAGTGTAGGTAGATGACTATGAAAGGATCAGGGTAGTCTGTACCACCTTTAAACGTCCAACACAGTATCACTAAACCAGAAAAAAACAGCATAAAAGAGTTCCATAGGAGGCTGTTTAGAACATAGGTTTTGGATTGCAGAATGAGAGATCTATGGCTGTGATAGAATGCCAAGCCAAATTCTGTGTGGTTTATAGAACAAGTGTTAATAGAAAATAGATAGGACATAAGAACCCTTGGGTAGAATTTTCTAGAAGTAGTCTTAGGCTCCCCCCTGAGTAACATGCTGTTATGTGGGTAGAAGATGAAAAGACAATGTGTGCTTAATCTTTCTAGTGAAATCTTTCCCTCAAATACCTTCCCACTAACTATTTAACGCAACTGAAAAAATGAATGCTGTAAAACTTATTATATTTTTCAGTCTTTCTACTATAGCTAATGTGTGTTTCTCTTTAAAAGTCTGTATTAATTTAGTAAATTACCACAACCTTGGTGGCTTAAAACCAGAGAAATTTATTCTCTCAGAGCTCCAGAGACTAGTCTGAAACGAAGGTATCTGCAGGGTCATGCTTCTTCGGAAGGCTCTTAAGGAAGAATCCTTTTTTGCCTCTCCTGGCTCCTGGAGGCTGCCAGCAATCCTAGGGATTCTTGGTTTGTAGCCACATCACTCCAGTCTCTGCCATTGTCACATAGCCTTTCCTGTGTGTGTCTTTGTATCCCAGCCTTTCCTTTTCTAGAGACACCAGATGTTAGATGTAGGGCCCACTTTAATATTACATCGTCTTAACTTAATTATATCTGCAAAGACCCTATTTTAAAACAAGATCACATTCACAAATTTGGGGGTTAGAACATGAACATATCTCTTTGAGGGAGACAGTTTAACCCAGGACACAGACGCCATGGTCAGGGGTAAGCGGAAGGAATCGTTTTCAGTATAGATTCAGAATTACAATTTTATTTCTTTTTGGTTTTATTATAAAATTATTAACTGCATAATTTAAAAGTAGGTATCATTCTCTAACACATAATGAGAACTTGAGTAAGGTGAGAGATTAATTCTACTTTATTTAGAATGTTTGGTTGGGGGCGCCTGGGTGGCTCAGTCGGTTGAGCGGCCGACTTCGGCTCTGGTCATGATCCCACGGTCTGTGGGTTCGAGCCCTGCGTCGGGCTCTGTGCTGACGGCTGAGCCTGGAGCCTCCTTCAGATTCTGTGTCTCCTTCTCTCTCTGCCCTTCCCCTGCTCATGCACTGTCTCTCTGTCTGTCAAAAATAAATAAGCGTTAAAAAAATTTAAAAAAAGTTTGGTTGAAAAACTTTTGATGTGTCACTCTCTATGCAGCATTTAAACAACAGGTTTTTTTAAATTTTTATTTATATTTGAGAGAGAGAGAGACAGAGTGGGAGCAAGGGAGGAGCAGAGAGCAAGGGAGACATAGAATCTGAAGCAGGCTCCATGCTCGAAGCCATCAGCACAGAGCCTGACGAGGGGCTCAAACTCAGCAACTATGAAAGATCATAATCTGAGCCGAAGTTGGACTCTTAACCAGCTAAGCCACCCAGGTGTCCCCAAGGAGATACATTTCTAACGTATTTGCTACGCAAAGGAGTGGAAGGTATATATAGTTGTGTGTAAAATAGTCTTTGCCACAGTCAGTAGGTTCTGGTGTCCTTATCGATGATGCAAGTATATATGTGGGTGTGCACACATATGTATGCTATAAACATTTCATTGTAGTGTGACCTAATTGTGCCTCATAGTGACTACTGCCAGTGGGATGCTGAATCTATAATAGGAACTAAGTCATCAGCTAAAGATCCAATTTGAAAATGACTGTTCTCATCCATGCAAAGGGAATATGCCCTTAACGGACGGAGTCACTCAGGTGCCTCCCGACAGGTTTTTTTTTTTAAGTTTATTTATTTATTTTGAGAGAGAGAAGTGGGGGGAAGGGCAGAGAGGGAGGATGAGAGAGAGAATCTCAACCAGGCTCCACACCACACCATCAGCACAGAGCCCGATGCGGGACTCAAATCCACGAACCATGAGATCATGACCTGAGCTGAAGTCAGATGCTTAACCAACTGAGCCACTCAGGTGCCCCTGAACAACAGTTTTAACCTTTAGGATATGGTTTCCTTTTTTCTTACTTTTTAAAAGTTGAAGAATAAGTAGCATATAACGTTATATTAGTTTCAAGTGTACAACTTCTTGATTTGACAGTTCCATACATTATTGCTTACCGTATGTAGTCACCATCTGTCACCATAAGTTACTGCAGTTTTCTTGACTGTATTCTCTATGATGTACTTTTCATCTCCATGACTGACTTACTTTACAACTGGAAGTTTATATCTTTTAACCCCCTTTATCTATTTGCCGACTTCCTCCCCCCCCCCCCGCGACACAAATACCTTCTCCCTGGCAACCACCAATTTGTTCTCTGTATTTATGAGTCTATTTTGGTTTTTCAGTTTGTTAGTTTTTTAGATTCCACATATAAATGAAATCATATGATACTTGTCTTTTTAAGCCTAACTTCTTCCACTTAGCATAATACCCTCTAAGTCCATCCATAAGTTGCAGATGGCAGGATTTCATTATTTTTTATGGTTAAATAATATCCCATATTGTATGTGAGTGTGTGTATGTATCACATCTTTATTCGTCTATCAATGGACAATTGGGTTGCTTCTATATTTTGGCTATTGTAAATAGTGCTGCAATAAACATTGGGTGCATATACCTTTTGAAATTAGTGTTTTCATTTTCTTTGGGTAAATACCCAGTAGTGGAATTACTGGATCATACATTTCAATTATTTTTTTTTGAGGAATCTCCATACTGCTTTCCACAATGGTTGCACCAGTTTACATTCCCATCAACAGGGTACAAGTGTTTCCTTTTTTCCACATATTATTTTTTTAATTTTTTTCCTTTTCTTTATTTTTCATTGCTTACATACTTAATACGTATATCCCAAGATGCATGTCAAGAGTAAAGGAAGGGTGGTAGATAACTAGCTGTCAACCCTATTTTTCAGCATACTTGTAAAGTTAATGAGGCATGTATATTATGAATGTTCTAGTAAACTTTATAGTTTATTATGAGGACTAGGTCTGAAAAATACTATTAATTATGAAATATGTAGTGCTTCAGTTTTTTTCCTACTAATTTTACTCTGTGAAGTAAGTTAGACTATATATTATCTGCACTTAAAAGATAGAAAAGCTGAAATATTACAGAGATAATGTGAATCTTGTTCAGTGTACCAAGTGGGAATATGTGTAGATAACCTAAGAGCAGAAAGCATCAAATGTCCCCTACTCTCAAGGCATTCATATCTGGTGTGCGGTACAGACAAGTAATAAGCAATTACGTCTAATGTAATGTTAGTGATAGATGTATATGTATTTACTTTAGTAGCGAATGGGTGGGTTTTGACAAAAAAGGAATGAAACTTTCTGAGGAAAAACAGAGAATGATGAACAAAAACCATTCCTTTTTTATCCTTTCTCTATTTTTCCCCTTTTCTCCCCGGAACTAGTATACAGTTTCTGAATTTAAAAGAATAAATAAATTACAGAGAGATAATCACTGTAGAATAACGTGCACTAAAAGATCAAGTGCAGATACTCCACGTCATAGAACAAAAACACAGGAAAGGGCAAACATGTCTGTTTTAAGTCCAGGGAAATCCAAGATTTAGCTAGCAAACTTTTCCCTCTCATTTGAGGCCCTGGGAAAAGCTTTCTCTGCTTCTAAACTACACATAGCAGTCAACAAAGTCCAGAAGCAGTTTGGCTCATGAGGGAGGCTGAGTTACATGGGGTTGGGAGGACTGGATCCTATGAGCTTCCAGAAGCCACTGTTCTATAGATGCTCCCCAAATCTGCTAGTCTTTATTCCAGATTCCTAGACTTCGGAGAGAGAGGCAAGCCTTTCCTTACTGTTGGTCATTTGGCTCTTGCCTAATGATGAGGGAAAGTGAAGCTCCACTTTAAGACTTCAGATAATTCTGAGCCTCACCAATGTGCCTGTTTGTTGTTGAGAATCTTCCAAGAAGAGTCAGGAAGAAAAGTAGATTGAGCTCAAATTCATATTTGCTAAGTTAAACTTGAAAAGTTTTCAATATTATCAGTCAGAAGTACTCAAGTAGTTTCTTCTATAATACTGTCCCAAACGTATGATAAAAATGTCCTAGCTGTCTGCATAATAGCTGTATCCTGTTAGGCAAGTTACTTAAGTTTTTTGTGGTTCATTGCCTTTAACTTGGAGACCAAGACAGAGAGTGTAAAGATGAAGTACTTGGTGCGGTGCATGCTACCTTCTAAGGAAACAGTGAATGTTTCAACTGTTTATGAAGACACTACATTTTTGTTAATGATGCATTATTAAAATTACTAATACTAACTGGAATAAAAGTGAAGTCACAGTTTCCTGCCTACAGTGTGTATACATATATGTAGAGAGGAGTGAAGTTAATTATCTAACTGGTCATACATTAGCTGCTGTGATAATTAAAGTTGTTGTACAAACAACACATCTAGATGACACTATGAATCCTGTATGTAGCCATCTTGTGTTCAAGGAAGTGGCAAACCCCCTAGAGATAATGCAGAATTAATTACTAATTGTTATAGTCACATACTTAATTAAATTGAATAACTTTAAATGTATATAGATGTTGGTCTTAGTGGATAATTTTCATTCTCACTATTTTAAAATTTATTGCTGTTTTTATTTTTATTTTTTAATGTTTATTTATTTTTGAGAGAGACACAGATAGAGCACAGGCAGAGAGAGAGGGAGACAGAGAATCTGAAAGGGTTCCAAGGTCTGAACTGTCAGCCCAGAGCCCTTCGCAGGGTTCGAACCCACGGACCAGGATATCATGACCTGTCAAACCCATGGACCGGGAGATCATGACCTGAGCAAAAGTCGGATCCTCAACCTACTGAGCCACTCAGTCTCCCTTATTTGCTTGTGTTTTTAAAAAAGAAATTGTTTTCATGTTAAAAATCCTTTTCCCTTATGAAGGAGTTACTTGTACTCTAGATCATTTTGGAAGCGAGCGGGTTACATTTAGTAATAGTGGCAGCAGCAAGAGTAGTGGGTTTCAAAAAGTTTTCAAAGGCATTGTGCTTTTGGCTAATGTTTCTTACTAGACATTTTTGAAAAGCTTAAACTCTTTAACCACTCTTTGTGAAGTTAGAGGTAGTGTGTTAGTTGTGTTCCTACTGGTTCTTAGAACAGTAAATTCAAACAAAACGATGGAAATGTCAATTCCTCAAGATATTTGGAAATTGTAACTCAGTAAGTTAAATTTGGATGCCTGACTTTTGCTACCATAGTTAAGAGTTCAAAGACAACTCTTATTCGAGTGCACTTACAACATGATAATGTAATACAGTGGTTCTCAAGATGTGGTCTCAGGACCCCAACATCATATCATCTGAGAACCTGTTAGAAATACAGATCCTCTGACCCCACCCCATTCTTACATGAAGCCTGTGTGTTAGCAAGCCTTGCTGGTAATTCTGATGCAGCTAACGCTTGAATATCATTACTTTTTATCAGGTTGTTTCTTAGCCAATGTGATGAAAATTTTAAGGAAAAACAGACAAACTAGGGAAATTGTTGCATTATAGATAGCAAACCAAGATGCTTTTTGAAAAGTTAATTTAAACTTCAGCAAATATTGTGGTTAACATTAATTAGGTAAATATTTTCTTCAGCTCTATAACAGAAAAAAATGATAAATGTTTCAGGCCATTAATATGAAATTTATATTATACTGATTTCTACAGTAGTATAGCATATTCCTTTGACCTTTTCATAATGATATTTTCACTATAAACTTTCAAGGAAGAGATTGAAAGTATCAAATTTTAAATTATGTGTGTAGTCATTAAGATCAATCCAGTGTTAATCATTTGGTACTTCCCTCTGCTTTGCCCACCCCCTCCCCCAAAGACTCAGTCAGTCTAAATTATTTCTCTCAACTTCTAATGCTCTTTCTTCACCTTTAGGGGCAGAAGACTCCATTACTTCTAGAAACACCTTTCCCCCAACTCTTCCCCTTGGCCTATTCAGTCTTTATGTTTTAGCCTAGATACTTCCTGAAGTAAACTTTCCTTACCTTCTGTTCCCACAGATTCTGTGCATACCATTACAGAGTAATTGCTTGTGTGTCTCTGTATCCCTTGATACACAGTATGCTCTGTAAGGTCCAGTTTTCTCCAACTGGTAGCATAGTGCATGGTACAAGTCAGTCTTCAGTACATACCTGACAAATTGAATGAGTAGTCATTCCGTTAGACAACTAGCAACTAAGCATTCAAGAAAGTGGTATGGATGGATGTATGTACGTGTATATAACCTGTTATTACCATATATTTTGTAACTTGGTTTTTACCTTTTTTCCTTTTTTATGTTTGAGAGTATAATCCTTTGTAACTCACTGCCTCCCTTCCTTAGGAACTCTTGTAACACGTACCTTATCTCATTTATCCATGTTTTGAAAGAGAATAAACAGTATCCAAATAGTGCTTTATCCTAGTGTACAAAACAGCATGTGAAATTCCATTTTAATGAAATTGTTACAGTATGGAAAAACCTTTTAAATCTGAGACTTGCTTTTATGAATTTTGTAATGAACCTTGGAGAAAACCATACTGGTCTGTTGCTTTTGGTTTTCAGGGGAGATCCCAGTGGCTGGAGACATTCATTCTACCTGACCCTTTTTCCAGTGAGTGAAAATACCTTTAACCTGTCTATATGAGCCAGTGTACACTTGTAAAGCACCTCACACAGAGTGGTAAAAAATGTGAATTCCTTCCCTTCCCTCTTTGAACTTTCAGAAACAGCATACCATTTCTCTGAAGTGGAGGCCATGGGAACACTGGAAAATGTGGGGAAGGGAGGGAGTGAGCATATTAACTCTCAAGGAGGGTGCTCAAGTATAACCCTACCCTCAACTTCTAAGTTGTTAGTTAGATGTATTTTCTAAATTAAATTTAATAATGTATATTTATTTTTATCAGGTTTAGCAAAAGAAAGTTATGGGTTCAATAAATGAGTATTAATAGCTCAAGAAATATGTATTAGCCATTAAAAGAAATATATACATCTAAGTAGACTTTAGATCACTGAAGGTATTTGTTTTTACAAATTATTATTTTGCGTGTGTACATATATATGCATATATATGTACACGTACATATACACACATATATATATGTTTAGGTGTGTGTGTGTGTGTGAGCATTTTAAATAGACCCATGAGAATTTGGCATTCAGTCCTGAAAGGAAAACAATTATCCTCTGCCACTGTTATACCATAAATTTTGTTTCATTCGTATTCAAACCTGAAATAGGTTTATTTTACCAAGCCAAACAGTGGAAAAGCAGAACCCAAATACCTGCAAGTCAGGTTGGCAAGGATTAAAAAGATAAAACCCAGCTTGTCAAGGATATGGGTATATAGGCAGCACTGTACACTAATGGTGAAACTGTGGATTGGCACAGTCATTCTATCTGGTAGTTAAGCAGTATGTATCCGGTGTCTCTGAAATTACAAAGGAAATGATTGGACAGGTACTCAAAGATATTTTTCCATGGCTAGTCATGTAGCATTTTGTGAGATTGTAGCGTACATGAGAGCTTAGTGAGGTAAGTTATCTAAGTCTATTCAACAGGATGAATAGGTGATCGTTTAAAATGTTGATATATATATGAACATGGAAAGATTGCCTAATATGTTAAGTGCAGGGAGAGAGACAGTTACATACATAGCTGTGTGTTTGATTAAAGCAAAGAAATAATTTCATAAAATAATATACTGAAATAACAACAGTAGTTACTTCTAAGAAGAGCAACTTTCCTCTCTTTCCTCTTGTATTTTCTGAAGTTTCCTTTATGGAGCCGCCTGGGTGGCTCAATTGATTAAGCGTCCAACCTTGGCTCAAGTCATGATCTCACAGTTTCTGAGTTCTAGCTCTACGTCGGGCTCTGTGCTGACAACTCAGAACCTGGAGCCTGCTTGGGATTCTAGCTCTCCCTCTCTCTCCCTGTCTTTCCCCCACTCATACTCTCTTTCTCTCAAAAATAAAATAAAATATTAGAAAAAAATTTTTAATTAAGTTTCATTTATGGACACGTATTTTATTCTTGTTATTCTTATTAGACTTCTGTCCCAAGAAAAGGAAACCATATTAAAATAGTACTAGGTTTTCTCCACTCTAGTAGGTGAGAATTGAATTTAAGAAAGGTTTTCCATTGGAAATTTATTTTAGTGATATTTACAGAAGAATATTTTAGGGGTGGGGTACCTGGCCAGCCATCCTGCTAACTTAAAATTTCTAGCTTTGCTATATAATCCTGAATTTTCCAGAGGGTAAAAGAATTTGTTTCAAGTTAAGACTGCCCTTATAAATGCATGAAATCAGAAGCCACTCACCAGGTCTGACTTCAGGGATCCAGGGGTCTCCCTGCCCTCCAAATTCTTCTCACTCCCTCATTATCCATGCTATCAGACTTGAGATGGAAGCATTACACATATATTCTTTAGGTTAAGCATTTTCTTCCTCCGGTCTTTTACGAAAGGTTAATGAGGGGTGATATGTCAAATCACTGACTTTGGGCATTTGAGGGGTTTTTCTGTTTTTGTTTTGTTTTGGTGGATTAGTCCATTGGCTTAATCCACTCCAGGAGATAGGGATTTTGAAGCAGCATACGTGCAGCACCTGAGGCAGTAGAAGTGTGACATCTGGGGCCCATACACATTTGGGAAGAGATGGGGAAAAAATGGGGAGTATACTAAATATGTGTATACTCTCGCCACTTTAATTTGCTCCGTGGTAGGGAAAACCATTTACCTAATAATTAGATAAAAGAAATATGCCATTGTGATAGCAGATATTCAACTGGTTAATAGAGGGGGAGAGTCAGGTAGAGGTTTCCTTCAGAGTTCTTCTGTCAGTTGCCAACTGATTTAAATAGGCTTAAGCAAATTTGAAAACCTGAGATGACATCAGTCACCTGCTTTAGCATCTCAAACCCTTTTCCTTCTTCTGGCTTTTAATATGTTTTGACAGAAAGCATGTGTAATTCTGCTGACTTCTGGTCACCCACAGACTTAGAGTAACAGTTTCCTATCTCTTACTCTCCTTGATCTTTCTGGACATTTGCATATGGAAGACTCATTCTTTTTAAAAACTGTTCCTTTCCTTGGCTTCCATGATGCAGTTCATTCTTTGTCCTTCCTTTCCAACCGCTTCCTTTTTGACTCATGATTTGGTTACTCTTCAGTTCCCTAATTGGATATTACCAAAGCTCAGCCCTTGGCCTTTTCTCTTCTTGTATGTGTTCTCTTTGATGATGGATGGACTTTTTTACAACTTACACAATGTCATCTTTTACTCAGATCTTTATCTTTGGGTATGTCCACTTCAAGTCTGTTATCAGAATTTACTTCTTGGGATATCTCACATCTTCATTAAGTCAGAAACAAAGTCTTATGAACTCTTTTTTCAGAGTTTATTTCCAGTCACCCCCTTTTTCCCATCCTCATTGCCACCAACCTCCTTTAAGCACCTCATACTTTACATTCAAGTGATTGCTAACAGCTTTTAATTGATCTTGCCAGCTAATCTTTTTAAAATATTGCCACTAAGTCAGCCTTTCTGAAACACCTTATTTCCTCTAATCGTGTCCAGTCTAACCTTGTTTACAAAACCAAATTTTCTACCAGCTCCTCCTCACTGGTTATTTCCTTCTTAACTACATCTTTAGAAATGTTGGTATATTTCATAGTTTTTTAGTACTTAATCATACCATTCCTTGTACTTAATTGTTTTATTAGAGATTTGCTTGTACCCCACTTAAATTTCAAGTGCCTGGTGTTTTTTTAATGTTTATTTTTGAGAAAGAGAGAGGGAGAGAATGAGCAAGGGAGGGACAGAGAGAGAGAGGGAGACATAGAATCCTAAGCAGGCTCTAGTCTCTGAGCACAGAGCCCAACATGGGGCTTGAACTCATGAACCATGAAATCATGGCCTGAGCTGAAGTCAAGACACTTAACTAACTGAGCCAGCCAGGCGCCCCTTCAAATACCTGTTTAATTGAATTGAACAACAAGTTGCGTTTTTTCCTTGCAAGTAGTTTTGTGAGTAATGTAAAATTCAGGTTTTGAATGTGCGTGTTTTCCACAGACTTGTAGCAGTGTTTCTCAAACTTGACTAACTCATTAACTTCTTAGATTTCTTGTTAAATATGTTAATTTCCAGTCCCAAACTTAGAGAATCTAATATAGTATGAGTCTGAAAACCACACTTTGAGCAATACTGCTGAAATATTCTTTTCATAGTATCCATTACTCACCCTAACATGAATGTGTTTTACAACTAGAAAATGTATTTTAATAGCACTGTTATTACACATGGTTATGGGTGTATTAATGTTTTTTAAGTTTTACACACATGTAAGTAATAGAAACAATATTCAAATGTAGCCTCAGAGTGCTAGGACTCACTAGATGCTTTAAGAATGTCACAGTGAATGCACTATTTGCAGACAGTTTTAAACTTTAGGAACTCAGTCCTTGCATTTAGTCCTTTACGTAAGAACTTTTGGTATCCCCACCAAAAAAAATTTGAAAACAACAGAGTAATAAACAAAAAGTAATGAGAAGTATACATTCTGTTTAATTACATGAGGTGAAACAGATTTTTTATAGTAATACCTCATTTTAATAATCCACATTTTCATGTTATAAAGGCTGCATCTGTTTCATATTATAAAACAAGTATTAAACTCTGACTTGACAAATTGGGAGCTATTTAGGTGTCAAATTTATTATATTTCCCATTGAAATTAGTTCGGGTTTTTTTCCCCCCTTGATAGAATTAAGCTTTCCCTGACACTTTAAATATAGCCTATTTTTTCCATCCTCTTATTTCCTTTTCTTTATGCCAAATTTTAGTTCGCTACAGCATCTGACCTCTGTAGTTTAAAAAAACAAACTTTGTATAAAGTTGTATTATTATATAGTAATATCATTCATTGAAGAGAAACTGAGATAGTAATTATTTCAGGACCTAAAAATTATTTGCTTAAGATTTCTCTCTATAATTTAAAACATGTTTCAAAAAAGTTAAGTGTTCGATGAAATAATACTGATTTGTGTGTTATATGAGAATCATTTTGGCAACAAATAAAGTAGACCTTTCTGTTGCAGATTTATCCAATCCACTTTGGTTATTCATATTTTTTCAGGTTCTTATATTCATAGCCTTGCTTCAGGTGAACTGAAATCTCAAACCAAATTTTGCCCTATCTACACATCTTTATTAGCACACAGATACAAAAATAATCATAGAACCCTATTTTATAGGCAAGTGAATTTCCCATTTTGTTCTTTTAAACATTCAAACAAGCACTAAAGCAAGAAATTAATACTTTAATAGCGGAATCAGCTCACTTTTCAGTCTGATTAGACATCAAAATCTTGTTTTCTTTAATGTTTATTTTAGAGACTGAGAGAAATAGAGCATGAGTGGGGGAGGGGCAGAGAACGGGAGACATGGAATCCAAAGCAGCTCCAGGCTCTTAGCCATCAGCACAGAGCCCAACACCGGGCTCACACTCATGAACCACGAGATGATGACCTGAGACAAAGTTGGATGCTTAACCAACTGAGCCACTCAGGTGCCCGTAGGCATCAGAATCTTCTAATTGGAGGGAGGGTGTTTGGTGCAGGAATGAGAGCTGAAGAGTTTAACGACCTTGGATGCAACTCAAAAGATGATAGGCCACTGGACTTGTTAGAGAATCCTACTCCGTTCATGCTAGGGTAGAGGAACTTGTATGCTATTTCTGACTAGTCCCATATTTTGAACCCTGTTTCCCCGATAAAATTATTGCTAACATCTTTTATGCTTAAAGATGAATCCACCATTGGAGATGCAGGTAAAGATAATGGATGCAGGAAAAAACATTGGATTCAGCTCCCTTTGGGATTAAAATCCCAAATAAGGTCTTTAGTAAGCTAACCAAGCACTCTCTGAAATGTAATTCCTGATTAGATTCTTCAAATGCTTACTTGCAGATACATCATATGGTCTGTATTGGCATTTTTTTCAAGTTTCAAATCAGTTCATGGTTTGTGAAAAATCAGTGGGACCAACATCTTTCGTTTGTTATAGTTTAGGTTGCAATGAGATAGGAGTACATTGCATGTAATAAGTATTGTTTTGTGAACCTTTACTTTCATTATATATGTGTATATCACTGAGTAATGATGTGAAATACATATCTTACTGTGAGTCATTGACAGAAAATATCTGAAATTAGCAGTTAGTATTTTAAAGTAAATTACAGGGACACCTGGGTGGCTCAGTTGGTTGAGCATCTGACTTCAGCTCAGGTCACGATCTCGCTGCTCGCAGGTTCGAGCCCTGCTTTGGTCTCTGTGCTGACAGCTTGGAGCCTGGAGCCTGCTTTGGATTCTGTGTCTCCCATTCTCTCTCTTTCCCCTTCCCCCACTCACGCTTTGTGTCTCTCTCAAAAATAAACATTAAAAAAAAAAGTCAGTTACAGATGAAGAACAATTATAAATTTAGTTCTAGATTTATAGGAGAATAGTTTGCTGATTTCTTGATCATTTTAGTAAATAAAAATCTAAACCTTTCCCATATTTCTGAAATTACATTACTCTTTTACAAAATTGTTAGCTAAGATAGTAACTGATGAAAAAAAGTAACTGAAAGGTAGTAACTGAATAATATTGTTTGTTGAAAAGCAGATCGTAAGGTAGGCATTCTATCAATAACAGACTATTTTCTGAAGGTCTTAAAAAATCACTGTTATGATAGATCTTTCATGTTAGCGTATAGATAGACTCCTTGAATCGTCAGAAAAACGGTAGAAGGAGAAGATGTGATGTGTTGATTACAGCAGTAATGCACTCTAAGTACCAGATTTAGCAGCACTTAAGTCATGCTGTTACTTTGCAAATCATTCTTTAATATGGTTAAAATTCCCTTGGCAGTAGGGATGTTAGATTAAAGGCCTTAGCACCTGTTCTAGACTTCCTGATTTTCTTTTGCAAATGTTTCTTTTCAAATATGCTAGTCACCCTTGAGCTTTACTGTCTTTGGCTATGCAGATGCTTCAAATGCAGAAAAGAGTTAACACTCCTTCACCCTCTGAATGTGTTCTTTTTGTTCTTTCTCTCAAGTGATAGGTTGTCAGCATGTGACACACTTTCTCTTACCTGGTCTCTCTTAGGTCCACCTGGCAATGCCTAGTGTGGAATCCAGTCAGTACTTGAAATAACACAGGGAAGTACCTCATCAGAATCACCTGGGAAGTTGTGGATATTGCTTGAGAATTTGTATTTTGTTTTGTAGTGAGTGGTTATGCAGAGATTATTCCTACTTGCTGTGCATAGTCTTGAGAGAGAAACACAGACTAGACTCTGAGCTCTGTGGTAGCAGAGACATGTCCTGTTTCCTTAACATTGTGACCTTTGTGCCTGGTATGACATCTGACACATACCCTAAGGCACCGAATAAATATTTGTTAAATAAATGAATGAATCACTGATTTCACTGATACTTTCTTCTCTCAAGGCACTTGCTCAGCAGATTTGAATTGCATGGTACTGCATGCAATGGGGAAACTCTCCCTCTACCTTCCTGCACCTGCCTTTTGCTCAGGGCTGCAGAATCCCGAGGTCTTCTGATTCATTCCTCAAATAAGATGTTTCAAAACCAGTAGTTAGACTTGCATGGATGCGGACAAAATGCCTACCTACTGGTAGGCTGCTAAGTCTTGGTATGCAAACAGAAGAACAAGTGAACAAAATACGTTTTTGGCATTTAGAAGGAGGCAGATGCTTAAAAGAGGGAGTGCTTGATGAAACATTAGAACAAGGGGTCTCATTTACTGTAGAACTTATGAATGATTCTCTAACCTGAATTATCATTATTTATGATAGTTTCAGTTGTCGGCTAAATAGAAGTTTGTTGAGGCCATGATCTATGTCTACTCAATTTTTTATCATCTCTTAATTTGATATTTACATATTAATGGAGTATATCTCCATAACAGGAATGTTACTGACATTCTAAATAAAATGTTTCCTTTAATTGTGGAAGAATATCAGTCTTCTTATGGAGAATTTGGACAGAAAAAAAGTGCAAAGACATGATGAAAACCATCTGTCATATCATCATCCAGAGATGATCGGTATCAACATGTGGATATCTTTAAAAGTTACTTTTTTTTTAAGTTTGTTTATTTTGAGAGAGAGAGCGCACAAGAGAGAGAGAGTACATGAGCTGAGGAGAGGCAGAGAGAGAATCCCAAGCAGGCTCCATGCTGTCAGTGCAGAGCCTGATGAAGGGCTCAGTCTCATGACTGTGAGATGACTTGAAACAAAATCAAAGAGTCAGACACTTAACCTACTGAGCAACCCAGGCACCCCTCCTTTCAGATTTCTATTCTCTCTCTGTGTGTATGTATAATTTTTATAAAAATGGGATAACAACCATTTTGTATTTTACTTTTTCCACCAAGCATTTTCCTCTACCATTAAAGACTCTTCAAATATATCATTTTTTTTAAATTTTTTTTGACGTTTATTCATTTTTGATACAGAGAGACCCAGAGCATGAACAGGGGAGGGGCAGAGAGAGAGGGAGACACAGAATCCGAAGCAGGCTCCAGGCTCTGAGCTGTCAGCACAGAGCCCGATGCGGGGCTTGAACTCACAGACCGCGAGATCACGACCTGAGCCGAAGTCGGCCGCTTAACCGACTGAGCCACCCAGGCACCCCTCAAATATATCATTTTTAATGACCATATTATTCTACTCTATGAATATACTGTAATTTATTTAACCATTTTTCTATTTTTAGATATTTAAATTCTGAATTAATTTCTATGATTTTGTGATTTGGAAAAATAATTTTAATTGATAGTCCTCTAGTTGGTCTCATCATATTCTTAAGGTGTATATACAATTTAAAGTCTAAATGAGGCTCTTCTATGACTACTAGATATGAAACCTAAAGTAATTGGAAATACTAGAGAATAATGCAGGAGATAGGCACTTCTAATTAACAATGCTGCATAATCTGTCAGTGATTATTCGTTTCATCTACAGTATAGGGACAAATGATGTTCATAGGTGTAACTTTTAAGACATGCATTTATAATATTCTCCATCATCTACACCAGAGGCAAGTATTTTCACTAAGTATTGAATCTTGATATACCTATTGATATGCATACTTAAGGTTTTATATAAATTCTATTTGTTTTATGAAATCATCTCCATAAACTCTTCTTCTCTACAGGAAGAGTAGTCTTTACTCTTTGTGTCTTTGTGATTAGGCCCATAAAATCCCACACTAGATGTTGCCTACTCAGGAACAGAGTAAATTTGAAAAAATAATAACTTTTTGACGTATAAAAAGAAGGACATGTGGATCATGTGGAAGAGGTAGCATGGTGATTCCTTTTGCTTTCAAATGAGTCGGGGCAAAAGTTATAAGAAGCAAGATTTGAATTTTAATATTAAGGATAACATTTCTGAAAGCTAAAACTCTTCCAGAGGGGCATGATTTACCTTACATTGTGTGAACTAGTAATGTTTAAGCACCTCATGAGATTGTTACGTGTTTCTTTGTTAGCTTGAAGGTCAGCTAAATGATCTGAGAGTCTGAATTACACATTCTCAGATCATTTAAACAAATTCAACAGAAAATATTTCAGTACATGTTTGTGGTAGATGGAGTCTTAAGTAATTAGGTATTGACTGATATCTCTTACAGTCTAACATCACCTGACTTAGGAGATGGTCTTTTGCGGATCCACAGGATGGTCTTAACAGGAACAATTGGAAGATACTAAATTTGGCTTTTCTAAATAGCGGCACAGTTACTAAGTGAGAGACATGTGGTATCATGGTAGCAGGAGATTTGTTGGTCAATGAGTCAAAAGTTTAATGCCCAAAATAACCAATTAGATGTTATGTGATACTGAATGAGTAAATGAATAATTAAAAAATTATGTATACATATATATAACATATACATCTATATATAATCAAGAGAGTTAGAAGTTGGTACTTGATGTTGATCAGATCACACTAGAATAGTAGGTTCTTTAAGAGATTACTTTTTAAAGAGAGAATTTTCTTAGCTACTTAAGAGGTACATTGACAAAAGATACAGTAAAAAAGAAGGGACAGTGAATAACCTGTCCATTTTATTTATTTTTGAGAGAGACATACAGAGTGTGAGTGGGGGAGGGCAGAGAGAGAGGGAGAGAATCTGAAGCAAGCTCCAGGCTCTGAGCTGTTAGCCCAGAGCCCAAAGTGGAGCTTGAACCCATGAACTGTGAGATTATGACATGAGCCAAAGTCAGGTGCTTAACCAACCAACCCACCCAGGCACCCCAACCTGGCCATTTTAGATAGGATTGATAGGTGGGTTCTTTTTGAGAGATGACACTTGAATGGTGGGGAAATAGTGGTTTGAATGGTGAATGGTGGGGAATAGTCGAGTGCCTCATCTACATTGCCTGTACTCAGTTGCAGTTCATTGTCACCAGTTGAATGTTGCCAGATCTACCATTTTTCAAGAGAAGTCAAGAATCCATGCATCTTTATAAAGTTTTTAAAATACTGCGCAAGTAATAAGCATATCTGAAGACAAGATGTTCTTCAGTTTATTAGTTTGTAAGGGTATCTGCCAGGACCTCAACTCTATGTAGGAATAGAAAAAAAAAAAAAAAAAAAAGGAAGTCTTTGAGGCAACCACAATTGTTTCACATAGAGAAGGAACAGAGAGTTACTCCAAATGCCTGTAGGTTATCAGGTAGAAGGGAGATATGGCTTATCTCTATTTCCAGAAGGCAGAACAGGTAATAGTGAATAAAGCTTCAAAAAGGCAAATTTTTACCCAACTTAAAGAAGCAGTAACAGAGCAGGCTAGAGATAGTATAGGCTGTATGAATGGGAAATCCGAAGATGGCATTCAAGCTAATGGTAGACACTGAGTAGTCAGAAAGGTACAATGAAGGTTTTAGACAAGTTGACATTTAAAGTTCTTTCCTATCCTGAGATTCTTTTTTTTTTTTTTAATGTTTATTTATTTTTGAGAGAGAGAGAGTACAAGTGGGTAAGGGGCAGGTGGAGGCAACAGAGGATACAGAAGTAGGCTCTGCATTGAAAGCACAGAGCCCGATGCAGGGCTAGAACTCAAGAACTGTGAGATCATGACCTGAGGTGAAGTCTGATGCTCAACCTACTGAGCCACCCAGGCGCCCCCTCCTATCCTGAGATTCTTGAATCACCAGATTCTGGATCCTTTTTAGCTTTTCTGCAAATGCCAGCCCTTATGTTCAGAACTGAGTGAACACCCTCCCATACTGGTCAAGTCAGTACATCCTTAAAGGCTGTTTTTTCTCTTTGTTGTCTACTTAGAATACATATTGCATATTTTCGGTTTGAAGTGCTTGTTTAAAAGGTCCCTACTGTGTTAAAGAATCAGTACATTCAAAGTCAAAGTTTTAGAGTCTCTGAAGCGGTCACGTTTTTGTTTTTTGTTGTTTGTTTGTTTTTTTACCTAATTGCATATAGAACAGTTTTATAGCTACTGGTATCTTGGAGTTATAGTACATTAGCAATGCATTGTGAAGTGAACTAAAGATAATTGTTTAAAAAAATCCTTCCCTGGAATTGTCTCACATTTTCATTATTATTTATCTTATAGTAAGGATACGAAAATAGAGCCCTGCTATTTCATTTTTCTGTTCTCAATATGCATAACATTTTCTCAAGATTTAACGTGGGAGTGTATCTCTGTTTTTGTCATAACTCATTTTAATGGTTAACAATTGTTTATATCTTATCAGGATGACAGTTAATGTATTGCCAGCCTAGATAAGAGTTCTTGGTTTTCTTTTACTTATAACTGCTTTTAATGACTTTATAACAGACTAAAGCTATAATCTGTATTGTGCTTGCATGGCCAGTATATTTATTCATTTCTAAACATACATACCTTAAACTGCAGTATGGGCAATTATGCTTTTGCAAAACGTATGAAGTTTTTATTAGGATACTCATGAAATGTTATCAGAGTGTGGTCATAAATCCCACATTCCTTCTTGAATCTTATGATCAGTAGTACGTAGGACTTGTGCTGCCTGTTCGTGAGTGAAGACCATGCATGCCTTAGCAGTGGAATACTGAAGACAGAATCCCCACACCCTCCTGCAATTTGTGATGCTCAGGAAGGCTCATTTTGCTTGACTTAGTTACTGAGTCTACTGGTTGACCTCCGAAATAGTGGTACACTACTGAGAAGTTTGAGAGTGCGGAAAATGAGTGAATGTTTTAAGAATTTTCCTTCAAACAGTGCTTCTCTAGTTTGGAAATAGAAGTACCGTTCGATAATTGTATTTAATTCACTAGTTACTTACTGCACCAAGATCTGTAGAAAATACCAAATTAAATATGACCTAAATCTTTAAGGAGCTTCTCTTTTATATTCAACCAGGCATGTCTAAGAAATAAAGCAGAGACTACATAATTTGCAATACAGTATTAATGAGAAGATAGCAAAGGCTTCCAGTTTTCATATTGAGGTACAAATGATTTCCTAACTGAATTCATTTATCCACAGTCAGTCGCTAAAGAAATAGTCAATTGAGCTATCTCCTCTAATAGGAGACTTGGTAGCCTTCCTTATTGGAGAACAAATAATCATAGGCTTGAATACCTTAGATTTTTCTCTACTTGCCTTAATTGATAACTGAATTTGATGACCTTTTTTTCTGGTTTGTAAGAGTAAAACATAGAAAATTTAATCTTATTGCTTGGATTTATGAGCGTTTCTTTTATTGTCTTGTGCAAATTGTACCATTAATGAAAATTCCTCTGTAGCAGGCAAAATATTTCATTTGGGAATGAAAAAGCAAATTGAGTTAATGTATTGTGTAAGAGATTCGTAGCTAAGTATTGTGTCAGTTTGATCTCAGCTGGGGCTAAAGTACTCTGATAGCTATAAGATAATAAAAATAATGGAGAAGTTTAAAGAAGTATGACTGTGAATTTTATATAAATAAAGAAATTTGATTTATAAATGGTACAGTTTATTTTACCTTTATGATTTGGTAGCTGTACTAAGCCAAGTAACTTTTGAGTTGGTTATCAACTTGCAATGCTTGTTTACTTAAAAGCCTAATAATAGCATCAATTCTTTTAGAAGTAAGAATGAATAATTAGAGTCAAAGTAAACACTTGTTTCATTCTTTTCTACTTTTACTATGTGTTTTCCATTTGACTATGAAAATTTTCAATCATATACAAAGTAGGAGATTATTGTAATGAGCAGTATTTTCCCATCACATTTATTAACATATGGCCATTCATGTTTTAGCTATACCCCTAACAACCTTCATCTCACTTCAGATTTCAGAGCAAATTCAAGGCATTACATCATTTTCTTGTAAATATTTCAGTTCATATCTCTATGAATAAGGTTTCTTTTTTTCCCCTTTGAATGTAACTCTAATGCTATTAAAACAGAACTGCATTTTAATTGCAGGTAGGAAGTAGGGAACACTAGGGTCTAACCAGGTTCTGATGGCTTTAAATAGCTTCAGATACTCAGCCCTAGGTACTTGGACAAGTGATTTAACTTTACTCTCCATCCTTTTTTGTCTTTATAAAGAGGTGATTCAACAAGATAGTATCTAAAACCCCATCTGTCTCTAAAATTTAGAATTTAAAAAATGAAGAAATTTCCAGCTTCTGGTCCAGCATGTAAGGAGCTTATAAGTTGTCACTGTGTCCTAACAAGAAAAATCAGAAGAAACTGAAATAACAAACTCTCCTTAGCTCTGTCAGAAAAGTGAGGTCACAGGGCAAACCACTGTCCCCAGAATTGGAATTACAGGTGAATACAGGGAATCACAGCTTACTGAAGCAGAAATCTCTGTGGAAACCAGTATTGGGATAGGAAAACCTAATCCACAATCCATGAATTTCTTGAGGTTCAGACTGGACGAGTCTGAGAATTAAAAATTCCAGGGTTGGGGCAGTCATAGGGGGTCTCTACACTTTCACAGTTTTTACAAAATTCCAGTAGTTTGACTAGGCAGAAACCCTTCTGCCTCTGGGAGGTGAAAAGAATCATTTTGAGATGTTCCAGAGCATCGTGTCTTTCATAACAAAGGCTGCCCTCAAAAAACACTTTTCCCAGAGCCTAAACTGTTGGGGACTAATCAGGGCCCAACTGACCTAGAGAACTGAAATATCCCCTCCCTCCCACTCTATCCTGTCCCACCTAAGTTGGAGGGAAAACTGAGAAGCCCATATGAAGTTCACTATTCAGAGGCAAAGCCTCACTAGAAGATGGAGATCTAATCATAGATCTAATGAATGCTTTCCCTGTCTCTGTACCTTGGCACTACATTATTTAAAACCCATTTATTGAAACAGTTCCCTTTACACAGTACATCACACACAGTTATCAAGAAAAAAATCACAGGGCATACTAAAAGGCAAAAAACACAGGTTGAAGGGACAGAGCAAGCAACAGAACCAGACTCCAATATGACAGGGATGTTGGAATTATCAGACTAGAAATTTAAAACAGACTATGATTAAAATGCTGAGGGCTCTAATGGTTAAAATAGGATGCAAAAATGTGAGCATTGTAAGCAAAGAGATAGAAATTCTAGGAAAGACTCAAAAAGAAATACTAGAGATCAAAAACATTGTAACAGAAATGAAGAATGCTTTCAGTGAGCTCATTAGTAGACTGGGCATGGCTAGGAGAGTATCTATGAATTTGATGATATATCAATAAAAACTTACAAAAAGGAAAAGCAAAGAGACTGAAAAAAACAAACAGAATATCCAAGAACTGTGGGACAGCTACAAATAGTGTAACATTTATGTAATGAAATACTGTAGGAGAAAAGAGAGAAAGAAAAGAAGTATTTGAAGCAATAATGACTGACAATTTGCCCAAATTAATGTTGGATACCAAACTGTAGATCCAGGAAACTTAGAGAATGCCAGACAGGCCAAATGCCAAAAAAGCTACATCTAAGCATATCATCTTCAAATTGTATATTGTGACTGTCATAGTATAACTTCTTTATGCTGACAACTTGTGAATATCTGTGTGTTTGTGTGTGTGTGTATTATGTGTGTGTCTCCAGTTCTGTTCTCTCCCCAGAACTCCACACCCACCTGTTCAACTACCTACTTGACACTTCATTTAGATGTCTCACAAACATCTCAAGTTTTAAATGTTCAAGGGAAGCAGTTGGTTTTACTCTTCAGACTTATTTGCAACCTTCTCACCCCCATCTCTTTTTAACTCATAATAATAGCACATCATTCACCTAGTATCTCAGTCAGAACTCTAGAAATCAATTTTTACTTCTCCTTCATCCTTCTAAGCTGTTCACCATTGAGTTCTATCCGTTGTACCTACAAAATGAAGTCATCAGTTTGTTTCCTCTTATAACATTCTGTGCTGCTTGCTTATATTCATGCCACCCCAACTTGTGCTCAGTCCAGTATCTACAGAGTAGCCTAAGTGTTCTTAATAAAATATAAATGATATTTTATGTCTCTGTTGACTTTCCATAATGCTTGAAATAAAATTTCACTCTGAGCTTCCTACCATGCCTTCGAAGACCCTGTATGACTCAGTCTCTCAGCCATCATCCTCCTACTCTTCTCCTTATTCAGTTTGAGGACCTCTTTCAGGTCCTCAAAGCAGCTTCTTTCCTATCATGGGGACCTTGCACATTCTGATTACCTCCCATTTCTTTTCTGTTTTAAAAAATTTTTTGTTGGCATTTATTCATTTTTGAGAGAGAAAGACAGAGACAGAGTGTGAGTGGAGGAGGGGCAGAGAGAGAAGGAGACACAGAATCTGAAGCAGACTCCAGGCTCTGAGCTGTCAGCACAGACTCAGCAACTGCAGGATCATGACCTGAGCCACAGTCGGACACTCAACTGACTGAGCCACCCAGGCACCCCGGATTCTCTCCCATTTCTTACTTGGCTCCTTCTTATTTTATAGTTGTTAGCTTAAATATTAGTATAAAGTGAAGCTTTTCTTTACAACCATGTGACTAAAATAGCTCCCACTCCCACTGTTGGTTGCCTTTATAATTTACAACTCTTACTGTAGCCTGTAAGTGTTACTCTTACTGGGTCTACTTTTGTGACATTAGTCTGGTACCATGCCAGAATATTAGCTCCATGAGGACAGAGACTGTGTCTGTGTACCTTGCCATTGTACGTTCAGGTCTTTAGTAGTGTTTGGTTCATTCTTCTTTAATTTTATTTATCTATTTATCTATCTATCTATCTATCTATTTATTTATTTATTTATTTATTTATTTTAAAAGAGAAAGCTTGAGTAAGGGAGAGGCATAGAGAGATCAGGAGAGAGAATCCCAAGCAGGCTCTGTACTGACAGCATGCAGGGGTCAAAACCATGAATTGTGAAACCGTGACCTGAGCCAAAATTAAGAGTCTATCACTTAACCGACTGAGCCACACAGGCGCCCTTGGCTCATCATTCTTGATATTTCAAACATATTGGATGGATGGAGGGAGGTACGGATCGAAGAAGGGTGAGCAATGAGGTTGGAAAACTTGACTAAGTTTTCCATGAAAGAAAGAAATGGAGAAGGGAAAATGCCCTAAACAGGAATGTAGTATGATCCAGCGTAGAAAATTGATTGTAGTGGTCCTGACAGTTAACCCTAATATCCATCCCACCTCAGTAATTAGTTGAAGCCATTAATAATAATTGTATTTCCCTTGTGTGGATTGTTCTGAGTAATGGGACATGAGGAACAGTCCGCTGTGTGAGCTCTAGAACTTTTTTCCTCACTTCTGTGAAAGAGAACATAGCAAGTGGTGCTCTCTCTTCCTTTTCTGGAGGTGGTCCTATCTAGAGGCTTGGAGATCCTAGAAAGGTCTCGCTACCAGCTGGAAGATGAAGCCACCACTAAGAAAGAAAGAAGCCAAAGACTTGGAGCCAGAGCTCTTATATTCTGCACTCAAGAGTTTGTGCACTTGGATTTATTATAACATAATGAATGACATCTTTACTTACCTCAGTTTCAGTTAGATGTTCTAATGACCTCAGTGAAACAATGAAAACCTACAGAGATGAAAGGACATACTCACATTGGATAGCAGGAAAGATGAGATTTTGAGATTCAGGGTCCTTGAATTATATCCCGAAGCAGTCTGTATCGTGCTTAAAAACATAGAACCTGGGTGCAGACTGCCTGAACTCTAATCTTACTTCCACCACTTTCTAGCTGTTGACCCAGGGCAAGTTACTTAACCTTTCTCTTGTTCTTCATGTGTCAAGTGCTGGTAGTGATAATATCTACCTCATAGGGTTGTTAGGAAAATTAAATGAGTTTATCCATGTGAAGCTCTTAGAACACTTATTGGCCCACATTAAGCATTTAATTTGTTGCTTATTCTTAAGTGGTGGTGATGTTATTTTATTTTATTTATTATTATGTTTATTTATTTTTATTATTATTATTATGTTTATTTATTTTATAGTTAGCTGTTCACAATCTTCTGTGTATGTAAAAAACACGTAGGAAGTTTGTGAATCGCTGCATCCCATTGCCGAGCATTTTATCTAGTGGGTATGGATTTGGCCACTGCATCTGCACAACTATATGGGTGATTCTGCTGCAGGTAGCTCAAAGACCTCATCTTGAGAAGCTGCAAAAGATAGTAAAGAGTCAGTGAGGGCTTTGCAGCAGTGGAGCTGAGATGGGACAAATGGTCTATAAAGAAAGTTAATCCATTTAGTATCTTTACAGGAAATTGGAGCTTTAGAAATGAAAAGATTTTGCGATGTTTGCTTGAGATATGACAAAGGAAATCTTGACAGGCTTCGGTATTAAAAAACACTTTGGGATTTTGAGCCTGTGTGGCTCAGAGAATGTTGATACCACTGAAAGGATGAGAAAATGTCAGAAAGGTGCATCTGCTGGCTTTGTTTTGTTTAATATCATGGAGGTCCACATGGGGCCATGCCAGTTGCGCAGTTAAAAGGTGCTGGCGTGGGGTTGCCTTACTGACTCAGTGGAGTATGTAACTCTTGATTTCAGGGTTGTGAGTTCAAGCCCTATGCTGTACAAGAGATTACTTAAAAAAATAAAAATAAAATAAAATAATGAAAAAAGATACTGACCTAAAAGTTTCTCTGAAGGGAGAGCTGGAAAAGCAGCAGGCTGCCTAAGAGAATGGTTGCCACCAGCTAGCTTTCAGGTTTCTCAGCTAAACTCACACATCAAGAAGCCTACATTTAAATCAAGAAATTTACAGTTTCTCCAATACTGACATTGGGATTGCCGTTGTTTGAAATTCTGTGTCCTGTTATAATTATTTTTTTTATGTTTATTGAAGTTGTGATAACTTTTCCATAGTTTGTAGTTCTCGTATTTTTCCTGTAATTATTTGTAGAAGAACCAGTTAACTGAAGACTTTTCATTTTGTTACCTTTCTTAAGAACCTACTACATGCACTCTGCTGGATACTTAACACACATTATTAATGATCCTCACAACGGTCTTGCAGGATAAGCACACCGTTTTGCATGTGAGAAAAATAAGGCTCAAAGAGGTTAAATTACTTACATAAAGTCATAGTTATGCTAGAATTAAAACTGAGATCTGCCCTAGAAATCCGTGATCTTACTAGGCTTCCACTGATGTGTCCTGTCATATAACCGACAGAGACTGCTGACTATGCCTAACATTTCTTTGAAGTCCGTGAAGGAACTTTTCATTAAGATGCTATCATTCCACTGTTTTCATGTTACACATAGCATAGTATTATAGATGAGTAGTAGAAAACAAATAGATCCTGAGGTGCCTATTTTATCTTCTAATGGAAAAAGTTATCATTATTTGAAAATTTTAACTTTCACATCCATATATCATATTCTCACATGAGACATTAAATCCATTTATTCCAATTTAGTAAATTATGTACCGTTTTCTCCAGATTATTGCTGCTATTTCTGCTTCCTCTATCTCTGCCCTCACAAATAAATTACCTTAAGAATAAACCTTTTCTTTATGTAAGGATAGAAAAAGCAAAATCTGGTATTAAAACTAAAATAAAGTTGTCTTCGTGTCTGAAAAAGAATAATTTTGGGTAGTGGGGGATGGTAAGAAAAATCCCTGAATGTATAGTTTATGAATCATGTAGGAAATTCCTAGTTAAATTCCAAGTATTCAAAAGATGTTTTCATGTATTGGCCAATATATTCTTTGAATCATTGTAAGAATTAAATGTATTGTCTAAACAGTGTGGAAAGGATGTTTAATAGAGCTTTGTGAATTCACTGGAGAGTTTTATATGGTAATAGAGTATTAAAATATTTCCAGGAACTTTTGAGGCATTTGAAAAAGCAATTTGAGAAAACTATCCCTTCTTTTATTGCATTAATGGAATTGAGTTTTCTTTAAAGTTTTTTGAAAGAAAATAATCTAGAAAGATACTATATTTTTTGTCGTTACGCCCATCAACGTTGGGTATATGAACAGAGATAATGACAGTGCTCTGCCTGGCTTTCTAGAAACTCTCTAGTGCTCTTACTGTCACTGTTGCCACTCTTATTGATAAGCAGAGACAAAGAGTACATGTGTTAGTGGAGCCCCTCAAGTACTGAAGTGACACTGATATTTACACAGGGCTCTTGAAAACAAATTTTGTTATTAAAGAGTCATACCTCTTAATCTGTTCAAACAAATAAGGGTCCTTGCATATTCAACTTGGGTAGAATGATAACATCTAACATTAGCTTCACAACTGTGCCATCTCTACCTTTTCTTTTCTCAACTCTTTCTTACCTCCCATCCCCAACATTTGACTCTGGTACTATTAAGTGTCTGAAGTGTAGGGTATGTGCATAAGTAAGGGGCAACAGGCCAGGGAAAAATAGAAGAAAGGAGAAGGCCATCAGTTTGTAAATTGGTTTACAGTGTTTTTGGTTTGGGATTTTTTTTGCAAACTATGGAACCTTTGCTTAAACAAAATTAGATCCCAAACTGTAGAACGTAATAAAAGATGGGCTCTTCTGTTTGTAGAAATAGAAAGCTAAAGCTCACTAATACATCCCCCCACTTCTCTAAGTAAAGGCTGGGGACAAGGGAGAAGTGTTTTAAATAACTTACAGGAACACCGATTGAAAATCATTGCTCTCCACTGAAGATTCAGGCTTTATTGTAGTACACTGAGTTCATTATGCAAGAAGATGGATTTTTACTCTTTGGAAATCAGCGAATTTTGTTTGTAAGTTCAATATGTGTAACGTATTAGATAGCATAACTTAATGGATTAAAAAATTTGGATGTCTGGACCAGTATTAGTTTACTCTTTCATGTTATTTTCTTGTTAAAATTGTCTCTTAGTAAGAGATGTACTCTCCAATTTTTGTTACTCTTGGGAAATGGCATGAGTACAGTATAGTTTATTTCCTATGGATAGATTCTAATCATTAAAAATTCTGATTTCTCTTGAGCTGTGGTATATACCAGCTATTAATTTTCTTATCTTTTTCTAGAAAACACACTTAATAGAGCTATGTTATGAGTTGCACAGTGGAATTTACAGATTTATCATCACTTCTGATGTATCTTTGGCTCTCCTTTTAAAAACAAAACAGAGCTTAGAATTAAAATAAAAGGTAGATTTTTAGTCCTTGAAAATAACTTCCTTTTCCTTAACCACTGTATATCGAAAAACCTTCCTTTTCTCAGGCAGTATCCATTTAAATTACTTAAGGGCTGCAAGCTGGAAGTTAAGGGCATGAGTTTGGTTGCTTTATATCATAAATTCTGACATTATGGAAATGCAGTTAGTAGTGAAAATAAAGCCTTAGTATTTAGAGGTTAAAATTAATTCAAAATATTTTCAATAAGAATGTGGCCAAGTTGGCTCATATACGGCAGTTGAGGCTGATAAATAGTAATCAGAAGATAATAATATACATTACTAATTAAGCTCTAGCAAAGAATACACATAAAACCGTCTTTAAATCCAGTAACTGAAAAGCTTGTAGGTAAACCCTACTAATCATGATCATACGGTAATGTACAACTTTCAGTCGAGAAGATTTGGATAAATGTTCTACTGCGATACCCAGAGATCAGCTTTGCAATGATTTGTGTAGTGATTTGTTTTATCAAATACAGTAGTTAAATCACAAGCACTTTCAAATTTAAAAATGCTATGTGTAGAAAAAATAAGCAAGAGTCTTTACCTTTCTTAATTCTCATTGCCCCGAATTAGGAGAAATAGCTCCTTCTTCATTAATTAATGCTTCAAGCTTGTAGGCTGAAAAGTGCCATAAAGTGCAAATTACTGTTTTTTTGAATGAACACTCTTCATGCTTAATAGTTAAAAAGTGGAATAAAAGGAAAAGCCAAAAACTGTAACAAATAGTTCTAGATTTAAATGCAGATTTCTAAAAATGATTACAGTGTTCTATTTAACTATAATATAGTGAAAACCATTTTCTTTGAGCATACAAACATAAAGATTTCCAACAGCCAGCAGCTAGTATGCACTGTCTGAAGCTAATAGATTGGACAGAATACTGCTGCTATTTGGGTAAAAGTTAATGCTTTTGAGACCAGCTAATACACTTAACTATAGTGTATGAGCAGTGGGTGTCCTGCTTATTTTTATTACCAGCTTTATCACTATGCAATTTTCTTACAACATGCTAACAGTAATCCGCTTTAAGTTCATACTTACATATTTATTGAATATGGTAGCCAAGGAGCTATGTTTAAAAGATACATTAAAAAATATCTCAATATGGCATTCAGTTGCTTACTAAACAACATAACCTGGATTATGGTTTATCTCAGACTTTATAATAATAAGTAATACTTCAATATCAACTTAGAATTCTGAAGAGAATAAAGTTTGCATCCCCCAAATGAGATAATTATGCATCAGCTCTATTAAACTAGAGAAAATCTATAGTCAATAAATTCTTAGTACAAAACACATACTCCAAAATGATCACCCATGTGTCCAAAAGGATCTCCCTGTGTAAGTTTTATTCCCCACTGTTTTTTTTATAATTCTAAAATTTCATTTTAGTATGAATATATAAAATATATTTTATAGTCTTCTTTCTCTCCAAATACATAAATACGCAAACATATAAATTATGTAATTACATAAAAATCAAAAGGCATAAGGTTATACTACTGAATTCAGGAAACATGGGTACACTAGGGTATGTATTTACTCAAGTTGAGATGTGATAAAGAAGAAAAATCTGAAGAAGAGGAAATTCTGTCAGAGTAAAGCGTTAGTAGCTCTATTTTTTCCCCTTGTCTCTTATCTAAAGCAACCAGGTTTTTTTTTCATTTGTTTAAAAATAAAGCATTTGCACACAGAATGTTAGCTTATTAAAAGGCCTTTATCACTGTAAATTAACCACATTATTTGCATATCAAGATTCACACAAAGCACAATTGAACCTACTATTCAGTATCTTGAAAGCAGTCTTGGTTTCATGCCTACTTTCATTATTTGCCAAAAACTTGATAAATTTACTTTGTAGTTCTTTTTGCGATAGCTGGAATTGAAATGTTATTTCTTATAAATAAGCCGATTGCTTTTAAACCAAATCGGCCAATTTGTCATTTATATCCCCATCTATGAGTTTAAAACTCAGTTGTTATTAATTTTAACTTAAAAGTTTTAAATCAGTAGTAAAAGTCATGGGGGTACTGAAGAGGTGATGGGGTGGGGCGGGCATTAGAATCAACCATGGGTCTAGCACTGCACTGCTAGACACAGTGTTCACAGTAGTAGCTGTTGGACATAGTGCTCACAAGTTTGAAGGTAAATGTCATTAATCCTATTCTACAAAATAAAAGGCTCTGAGGTAAACGTTAAGTGACTTGGCCTGAGGCCTGAATCACACACCCAGTAAGTGGCTGTTTTGATGCCTCTTCACCCCTTTGATGAGGAAAGGATTCCTGCCGTACGGTCCTGGGGGTGGCTGAGCGCACAATACCAGTCCTTGTCAGCAGAGGTTGGCAGCTGTTTATTAGTCACATACCCTCACAGCTTCAGGGAGGAAGACCCTACATGCCGTGCAGTCGCGTGGGAATTGCACTTGGGAACAGAGTGAGCAGCCAAGAGGCTGTGGGAGGCAGGCTTTGTAGTATCCCCTGGTTCCCACAGAATGATGTGATTGGCTTGTTCGAATAAATCTGCAAGCTCACAGGGAACTGAAACCTGATATTCAGGGAGAGGCAGGAACCATACCTAGCCCTTTGATAAGTAGTGTTATGGCCCTTATTCATAGAACCAGAGTAGAGAGCCACTTATGGGTAGGCTGTTCAAGGCCTTCCTGATGTTGCCAGATGTCAGGGCATCACATAATTTTGAACCTTAATTTTAGGTCTTAACACAACAGTGACTAAACTGAGATTCTAATTATGTACTCTGATTTCAGTGATTTCATTCTACCGTTGAGGGTATTTCTTCCCCTTGCTAGGATCACATGTTAACATTTTGTAAGTAACTAAGTACTTTCCTTTCTCAGGGCATTTCTTAATCTTGTTTTCTTATGAATTCACATGCCGTAGAAACTCTTTATTCTCATAAAAAACTAAAGAGCACTCTCACTTGGGAAAGGATTTGAGAACTTGTTTTCCTTTTAAAGGAACTCTAAGTCCTAATTGTATCTTGATTTAGAGTTTTCTCCCTTACACAGAAAAGTTTTTCTTTCAAGAACTCTACTTCCCCTTCCCCAAACAAAATCAATTCTCCATATTCTCTTGTAGTTGTTACAAGAACTTTTTTGCTTTCCCGCCACAGCCATACAGCTGTAGACCACAGGTCTGGATACCACCTTTCTCCAGTTGCTTCTCTTAATTAGATCTTTTCAGTTACTCCTGCACACAGTGATACATACGCTGTTCTTTATCCCAGTTATGAGATTCTTCACAGAGTACTTTGCATAATACTTGGGCTGGCTGCTGCAAGAGATATTTAAAAAAATCAGAGGTGGTGTCTGCCACTGAGGCTCTTGCTATGGAGAATAAAAAATTAGGATTGTACAAAGTAAAGGTAAATCAGTACATGTGGCACTTCTTGCTCAGGTCCACAAGGCTATCCATGAACTAGCCTTTGCCTCGCTGTGCAGCCTCATCTCCTGCTGTTTTTCCTTTTTTCACTTGGCTCTGGCCACATTGGCCTTATCTCTGCTTCTCAACTATACCAAGTTTTTACCATCTTGAGACCTTTCTCCTTGCTATTACCTCTCCTGAGACACTCTTCCTTTATGGCTATCTCTTTTTCTTTTAGCTCTCTTCCCAAGTGTTGTTTATAAGAAGAGGACTTCTTTGACCATGCTACCAAAAACTACCCTTATGACTATTCATGCATAGTGCCTCCCAGGTCATCCATCCTCTTAACACTTGTGATTTTTCCAAGACACTTAATTTCTCTGCCGCAGTTTGGTAATCTGTAAAATGGGAATATTTTGATAGATTGGGTTTTTTGAGAACTAAATGCAACAGCGCATGTAAAGTGCTAATTACAATTCTAAGAGTCCCTAGCATGTAGTGAGCACTCATTAAACACAGTCTTGCTAATCATCATCATTACCGTTAAGGGTAAAAGAAGTAGTAAAATCCATAAATGCTGTAATTGATCAATATAAGAGAAACTCAGAGACATGCCATGAAAGCAACATGTTTAACTGTCAGCATGGCAGTGGATGCAATATGAGCACTGGGACTCTACAGGTCAACTACTGAAATGGCCCCGTTGGAGCAATGGAGGGTAGACTGTTACTGGGGTTCTGAGTTGGTTGTAGAGTCTGTTTAATTCAACAGAAATTTGAAGAACTTCGTTTCATGCCAGTCCCTGGCTAAGATTGTGGCAGCACAAACAGGAACCAATATAGGTTTCCTTAAAGCATCTAAGATTGATTTAGATGGGACTCGAATGAGTAGAGAGAAGCAAGAAAGGTGTTCCCTGCTGGCTTCAGCAAGAACTTCAGTAGAGGAATACCTGGCTGGCTAAGTTGGTAGAGCATGGGACTCTTGGTCTTGGGGCCATGAGTTTAAGCCCCAGGTTGGTTGTAAAAAAAGAAAAGCAAGAAAGGGGTTGAGAGAGAGAGAAGGGTAAAGGGGGAAGGAAGAAAAAGTACACAGGTAGAGGTACAGAGTACGATTTGGGAATTCACATTGTCTAGAGAACACATTCCCTCATTCCAGAGCAAGGGGAAATAAAACTAATGTGAGGCCTCCCAAGTTATGGAGGATTTAGGATACCACAGCTAGAACCTGGTCTTATTCTATAGATATTTAGGAGCCGGTGGAAGGTTTGAACATTGATCGGCAGAAGCAGTACTCAAAATTAGGTAACACATTTCTGTCTTTGCTCCGGCATTACAAATTCATTGAATCTAAGTAATGAAAAGATTTGAGTTAAAAGGGACAAATTTTTTCAACTTTATGTGTCAGACACTTAGTAGTTGTACAGTTGTGATCTTGTATTAGGTGGTACTAAGTAAATTTTATAGCAGAGTGAAAGGCAGTTGGTGACAAGCACTCATTCAGCTCTTATTCATGTACTCTTTACTTGGGTAATATTTAAAGTATTAAATTTTTCCTTTTCTTTATATTTTATTTATCACAAACCTGATATATTCTTGAAATATTTATGAAGTTAGATACAGTTCCATGTGGCCCATCCTACATGTAAATGGAAAGGAGAAATTTAACATAGTTCATAAATTGAAATATTTTGTTTCATCTGTGCTCAGATTGAAACCATAAAAGAATCAGAATGACTGTAGGTTTCTTTTGTCAGATTTACCACTATAGCTACAAATTTTCAAACAACCACATCTCAGTATTTTTTTTAAGGTTTGTAGCCTCTTGTATGTTTGAATACTCACCTTACCATATAATGGCTAGCTATTTTTGTCTTCATTTTAAGGAAAATGTGAATATTATTTTATTTGTCTCCAAATAATTGATCGTCAGATTGTTTTTGTCACCAAAGAAATCTGAGTAGAGTCTGAGATATGGAATAGGAACTCCATAGCACTTATAAATAAGTTGATCAGAAGAAATATATTCTATTTCTTGACATTGAGTTTATGATTTTTTTTGTATTTGATTAAAAAAATAAGAAACAGCCTGTTATTTTTATAGGGTACATCTATGGAAAACAGGAGACTGTCTCCTGGGGTATACTGCAGAAGGAAGCCATGTAACTGAATTTCTTACTGACTGATTATCATGTATTGTTACTTGGCAGATGCCAGGAATCTAAGAACTAAAAGGATATAGAGTGTATATCCTAGTCAGGAGGTACTGTGCCCAGAGGCACCTCTTCTTTCTGGATGTGTACCCTGGAATTATGCTAGGGATTGTCATGGATGATGTTTGGATAAATGAAGGTAGATCTGGGAAATGAAATTAGAATTTTCAGTTACCCCTAGTGTCGGCTATCTATAGCCCAAAGCCTCTAATGTCCCAGAGATCATGAGACGAAAACTTAGATCAGGAGTGAATTATACTCTTAAAGTGAACATTCTCCATGCTAGCCTCTTAGAGCTGTCCCTGCCCCTTCCCTCAAGCAGTTTGAAACTCCCATCATGTGACACCACCTTTTGAAAGGGGGGGGGGGGGCGCCTGGGTGGCTCAGTCAGTTGAGCGTCCGACTTCGGCTTGGGTCATGATCTCACGGTCTGTGAGTTCGAGCCCCGCGTCGGGCTCTGTGCTGACGGCTCAGAGCCTGGAGCCTGCTTCAGATTCTGTATCTCCCTCTCTCTCTGCCCTTCCCTTGCTCACTCTATGTCTCTCAAAAATAAAATAAAAATGCTAAAAAAAAAAAAAAAGTTTGAAAAGGGGAAGATATATATTCATTTTACTGTGTTTTAGCAGAGTAACACTTTCAGCCAAAATGCGTTGTATTGCCTGCCCCATCCCACAATCCAAATGTATAACTCAAATACCATAGTTCTCTCAGTGATTAGCCCAATTTGTGTTTAACCTGCATGGTCTAAGCTTCTATGGCCTAGAAACCTACTTCATCTCAACAGTTTGTCTGAACGAGCCTCCAGTGGAACCAGAAAAGCTATATTTATTAATGCTAGAAATTCTTAAAGTTTTTTAAATAAATATCTAATAAGAGTAAAATAGTGGCCTGCATTATCTTTATGTTAACATTTCCACCTCAAAGTCTGAACAAACCAAGGTTCATGCTTTGCAAACAGATATATTTTAGCATCAAAAGAAAAAACTGGGGGGCACCTGCCTGGCTTAGTTGGTAGAGCAGGCAACTCTTGAGTTCATGTCTCATGAGTTCAAGTCTCATGAGTTCAAGTCTCATTTTAAAAAAATAAAATAATAAAAACTTCTAAAGGAGGAAACTTTATTTTTTGTTAGAAAGGAAGTAGTCACAGATCATACCAATCAAACAGTTGTGTCGGAGCTTTGAAATATAGAGCCATTAGGCAAGATACTGAGATAAAGGATCAACATAACCATAAAAGATCAATGTAAACATTTCAGCCTAGTTGATTTGTATCCTACTTATAAATGGTACTCTCAGGAGAATGGTTTTCCGGTTTTAAGGAACTATAAAGAGTTGAGTTATTGCTTGACTTAGATTTTTTAAAAGGGAAAGGGAGTGTTCTGAAGACATTTCCTACCACTTTGTTCCCTCCAAGTTCCTTTCCTGCTCTTCTTAGAACTGGCTCTCACTGACTCCCAGCAGTATAGCTGGATATTTAAGTCCTGAGTGACTTGCTTATTGTTAGGCAGGTTAAAAGTTTGCTGAAATAAGCACAGGAAATTTGAAACACCTAGAGGCTATTTAAAAAACAAAACCCCCCCCCCAAAAAAAAAAAAAAAAAAAAAAAACCTAGCTGCTGACATTTTAGTTAGAATTCTAAATAGAGAACGGATTGTTTGGGTACTGAGCTCTAGTGTACAAATGCTGGGGTTTTTAGGCCAACTTTTAAAAATCTCTGAAGTCATTTTACCTGGTATTGCATCAGTTGGGTATTCTAATGCATCAAATAAAAAGGAAATCTACTTTGGTGTTGGCAGGCACCTGTTGTGCCTGTCATTGAATTAGAATTGTTGGAATACCATCCATGTGCTTGAGCATGAATCAGAAAGTTGGGGAAGGAAAGCTTCATGCCACTGTCTCTGAGGAAGGAGAAAAATGGTGGTGTTACTGCAAAGAAGCAGATCTCATTGGAAGAGCCCACTGGCTTGATTCTAACACTCCTGTGCCCAGAACAGGTCTCCCAACATTGCCAGTAGGTATTATTAGTTCTATTTTATTTTGAAGTTATAATGTATTCACTGTAGCTTTGTGCTATTATTTTTGAAAGGCAGTTGTAACTGTAAGATGCTTGAGGCACTATTATGAGCTAAAGACTTTAAATATGTCATGTTTTTTAATTACCAAAAGCAGTGACAGAATATAAAACTCTCCACTGGGGTCCTCTGAAACACTTATATTTTCAATTGCTGTGACGCTTATGTTCAAGAACATTTCATATTTATTTAAAAACTTAAAAAATGTTATTATAAAGCACTGCTTTATGATTTAAATTGAAACTCTCCAGTGTTCATGTTGTTTGAAATTTAGATTTTAGTTCCCTTACTTTTACATTGTTAACTATAACTTTAGATTTAAATGTGACCTGTGTAATGCATGCTGTGAGAATAAAACCTTTCTGGAAGTTAAAAGAACAACCTACATGTATTTTAATAAAACCTGGAAGTATCATTACACTCATTAGACTTTACTATCAATTAGACTAGGACTACTGAATGAAACGGACAGGAAATCAGAGTGAAGTCAGGCAGAATGATTCTTTTTTTACACTGAAGTTAATAAACTGGAAGAAGTTTGAATCAACTAAAGAAGAATACCAAACCATTTCTGAATTGTAAAAAATTAAATTATAGAGGCACCTGGGTTGCTTAGTCGATACAGTGTCCAACTCTTGATTTTGGCTCAAGTCATGATCTCATGGTTTGTGAGTTCGAGCCTTGCATCAGGCTCTGTACTAACAGTACGTAGTCTGCTTGGGATTCTCTTTCTGCTCGCACCCCCCCCCCCACATCCCACCTCTCTTTCTCTAAATAAATAAATAAACATTTAAAAATAAAAAAATTCTGTAACTGATATACACAATCAATTTTTAAAAAATATGTAAGGATTATGTAGCTTTTTGTAACAGAGGATGACAGTATTCCATACTTTTTAGCCTAAGTGATAAATTCTAAGTATTAAGGAAGATTTGTTTTCTGATCCTAAGTGTTCATAAAGATATATAGAGCATTTTTATGAACTCTTATGCCCTCCTGAATGTAAGGAAAAAAAACTTGCTGTGAAATAGTTTTTTAAGTATACTAAACTGAAGCTGCCTTACTTAAGGTGCTAAGTTTCCTGTGTTTTTATTTTCTATAATATCTCCTTACAAAAGCATGTTTTATGAGACTTTTTTCTTATATTTTTTGATATCTGAGCTTTTTTTATCCAAAGGTATCTTTAAAAGGTAAAAATTTATAAATTAATAACTTAGCAACCAGATCATTCTTCATCAGTCTGTATCCACGACCAGTTTGCCCTCCAGGGAGGCACAGAGAAGACGGTCTGGTTACTCGTTATAGATTATATCACTCTTGCTCTGTTTGCCTGGGGTTTCCCCTCAGAGGAATATGGTTTGAAAAAACTTCCTACACCACACTTCTATTTGCATATTACTTAATTTTCTTTGATAATGCATCATATCAAATATCCATAGCAGTCAGGATCTAACCAAATTTAGTAACAAAAAACAACAGCTTCTTGGATGTGTATTATCTGTGTGCCCTGCTAAACTCCATTGGAATAACAATACTTCCTAGTTTCCCACCCACCTGTTCCGCCAATCATAATTTCTAGCCATTATGGGCTAGAATTCCTCATGGACATTCATGGGTCATTTGTTAGGTCCTCTTCTCTCACTCTGTCTCCCTCCCTGAGTGATCTCATCTCTGCCTGCGGTTTCACTTACCACCTCTCAGCACTAGAGCAATGACCTCTTGGACATCATAAAAACACCACATACTTTATAAAGTTTGCCTTAGCTTTCCCAGAAAGAAGAGTCTGAAGCAGGGGGCTATGTGCTGTTACTTTGTTAATGGCTATGATCTCAGGAAGTAGAGGGACAAGAATAATGTAGTTTGGTAGCAGGGAGAGTCAATACATGGATAAGCTATTGAGTTGCCTGTCGCTGCCCAGTCCTCGAGGATCATACCCTGAGAAATAATGTAAACCGTCTTAAGACTGTGTGTTGTGAGAGGAGAAAAGAGAAAGAATTTTTCCACTAGTTCTTACTGGTCAAGATTTTCTCTACAATATATTAACTGCCCCAAATCTCCCAATAGTAATGGGGTGATATACAAGTGGGGATCCACCTACAAGTGGAGATCTATGTCAACAAAGATGCCTTGGAGTGAGAGGCAAGAGCTGCCCACAGACATGAGGCAAGGCATGTCAGATTATACCTTGGTGAAGTTAGTACTGATGAAAGAGCTGAAATAAGACACAAGCGAAATTGAGACAGTCTAAAGTGGTACAGAAAAGGTGTCCAGTGTAATATACCTCTTTTACCACTCAGATCACTCGTGCCCTACTACATTATACCTAGCTACCATACTACACCATGGGGCCTCACTGCTTCCCTGAGATCAGAGATACAGGTGCAATCAGTAACCGAGTCCCTTTTAAGGTGAAGCCTTGCTTTAATCATATAGCAAAAGATTTTAGGCAAGAGAGTTAAGAGAAACTAACTACAGTCCCTACTGCTGCAGGTGACCCTGAAACTTTAAGTGATACTCATCATCTCCTTCTATTACCCCGTCTGTATTTTCTTCATCGGTAGCAAATGTTTTTGCCTGATTCGAGTTACTTGCCTACTGAAGTAACCCAGACCTTCTCTCAAATGTCTGAGCCCTCAGTTGCCTCTTTGTTGTTGAATCACGCTAGACTTTCCCATTTACTGTTACTACGGGCCATGGAAGCATCAAGAGATATTCTGATGAAATCCTTCAAGTTCTGGACATATTTCTCCCTTCCTCACTTTGTAGCCATGGTGTTTGCTTCTCATGATAATCACTATTGAATATCCCCAGCAGTAAAATGACTCCCTTTTTTTCTTCTGGTGTACAGACATGAGAAGCCCACAGTGACCAGGAGGTAGTCAGAGCTTTACATTTAATGTAACTCTTATGTGTCCCCTGGATGAAACAGTCACCTCCCCAAACCTGCCTGGGAACCAGGACTTCTCACTTAGCAAATACTGAAGTTGTGTGGAAGGGAAACAAATTCTGGAAGTGGGTCCACTGGGAATGATGGTGAAAGAAGCTAATTCTACTTTCATCCTTTGGTTCCCAGACCTAAGTATTCTAAGCATTCTAGCTTCTGGTAACAGACCATACATTGAAAGCGCTGCTTCAGCATATATGCCACATTCTGGAGTTGGAAGTTTTCTTTAAGATATGTCTTTAGCTGACTTGTTTTCTTTAAACAGTTGATTCTTTTTTTTTTTTTTAATTTTTAACAGGTTTTTTTTTTTTTGTTTTTTTTTTGAGAAACAGAGACAGAGCCCAAGGGGGAGAGGGGCAGAGGGAGAGGGAGACTCACACAGAACCCAAAGCAGGCTCCAAGCTCTGAGCTGTTAGCACAGAACCCTATGCAAGGCTCGAACCTATAAACCGTGGGATCATGACCTGAGCCAAAGTCGGATGCTTAACCTACTGAACCAGCCAGGAGCTCCCTGACTGTTTAAAGGCTACTCTACCTGCCTGTAGGGCCAGCTATTGCTCTGGGGGTGGAGTCGTGGTTAGACTAGTGGATTTTAAGGTTATGTACCCATTGTCACATTTCTTTGTTATAAAATGGACAAGGACTACTTCCTTGGCCTAAAGTAGGGTTTTATGGGATATCATATTGATAAATCAGTTATTTTATAAGCCTTGGGATAGTGATGGTAGCAAAAGTATTGGAGCTAGAAACAAAACTCATATGCAGAGTATTAATTTTTGTAAAAACAAATCACTGTCCCCTCCCATGTACTCAGTCTTACACCCAGTGATCAACTGTTCTTGAGTAATTGTGTCATATTGAGAGCTTGATACTGTATCTGTTGCTGGCAGGTTAAAGTATTTAGCAGTAGCAATTTTTCAGCATTGGTGAGAAGAAACACCATAGCTATTTTATTCATGGGCCCATCCTGTCAGCTCTTTGGTGATCTAACTAGGAGGCTGGTTGACAGCCATAGAATGACTCATCCTGTTCACCTTTTGTTGACATTTGATAATACACATATTTTCATTTTGGTAGATGCTTCCTGGTGGGCATTAATGTGAGATACAAAAATGTACCTGATTTGTGTCCAGTCCATCTTTCCCAGACTTCTTATCATATTCACCATTGTTTTCTGGGCCCTAATCAACAGCTAAGCCATTTGCTACTGCACATGAGTCAGGATGTGTCTAGTGTAGGCCATTTCTCCCTCCATTTGAAATGGGTAACCAAATGCACTGTTCCACCTGGTCTCACCAGCCGGACTTCCTCTACCCAATCCTTTATGGCCACTCCTGAATAAGACTGCAGTGTAGCAGTAGTCCATTTTAGGCTACTTCTGAATTCTTTTTCTTTCTGTCAGTTGGTCATGAAGGAAAGAGGCATTCATCATATGGGAGTCTGGGTTACCTGTAAATGTAATTTACTCATGCTTTCTGAGTAAGTAAATTTGAACCTAATCCAAAAAGTCCTTTCCATCATAGAGCAGGTTGTTTCTGTACCCGTCTAACTTTAGGTCTCAGGGAGTACTTCTAGTCACAGGGTCATTTGCTGACCCATGGTCAGGCATGAAAATTCTGTCAGCGCCCTCTGTTTTCTGCCACAGAACCCCAGGGTTCTGCATTGTGGCTTCTCTTTTGGCACTTGTAAGAGACTGCACAGCCTCCTTACTTCTCAGGGATAGGTCCTGCAGCCTCAGATCCACTGGCACAGGTGGACCCTAGCCTGGACCTACTGCCTAGTCTTTTCCATAGTTCTGGGTCACTCTTGAAACCAGTAGCCACTGACTCTCTGATAAACAAGTCAAAGCAGTATTATGGAATATGGAATATACTGTCTCCAGAATCCACAGAGGTCTACCATTTTCTGAGCAGTAGGTGTTGAGAAAAAGCAACATGTTTTTTTTTTTTTTTACCTTAGAGAGGATATTCTTAACGTGTCTCAGAGCTCTAGAGTTCTTAAAAGCATAAGCAGTGTGCGGTATCTCTTAATTTTGGTGAGGTGTCTGGTGCGTGTGTTTTACTAGGTCAACCAGGATTCTTTTCATTTCTTGCTTACCAGATCCAGTTAGTATGGTGTCATCAATATAATGGAATAGAGTCACATTCTGTGGAATGGGAAGATGATCCAGGTCCATGCAGACTAAATGTAGAGGGAGATCAGGAGAGTTACCATTGACCTGGGGCAAGGTAGTATCCTGTCTCTACCAGGAAACTGCTTTTGATATTCCCTACGATGGGCTCTAAGAAGAAAGTACTCACCACATAAATAGCTGAGTACCAAATGCCAGAAGCTCTATAATGTCATATTTAGCATGACAGCTGCTACTGGGACTTCCACCGGTTTAAGCTTACAGTGATCCATCATGTTTTTTTCTGCACGGTCGTTATAAGTATAGAAAGTGTATATGATTAAAGACCACCACTCCTGCATCTTTATGTCTCTGATAGTGGTGCTAATCTTTGCAGTTCTTCTCAGTATACAGTATTGCTTTTGATTTACAATATCTAGACTGCAGACGAAGTAGCAGGGGAAAGTTTCAAGGGTTTACTCAGCTCTTCTTACAAAAATGACACTTATCCTAATGTCAGAGAGCCAGCGTGAGGGTTTCCCAATGATACACTTGAAATCAAGAAATAACTCCTCAGGAGGTCTATAAGCTTCTATTGAACCTGGGCCAACACTTGAGTAATTACCTAGCCTCCATACACCGCATTCCAACCAGAAGAATATAGTAGCATTTCAGGTGCCCCTGAAATATGCTATACCAATATACTGTATGTATAACTCTAATGTGATAGTCCTCAGAAAGTTTGGAGTTTTCCTTTTCCCAGTACAATTACCCATGTAAAAAAACTTTCTTGCTCTCTCCTGCCTTACTTACACTTGCTCTTTTCTCTGCCTGACCTATTTCTCTCTCCCCTCTTTCCTTAGGTACTGCCTGACCTCCTTGACAAGGTCAGATTAGTCTTACGTTATTTTTCACCATGTGCTTCTTCTTTATAATATTATAATAATTGTAGTTTTATATAAATTTTGTGTGTTATTAAATAAATACCTGCTCATAAGTTCCTTGAGGGTAGTATCATTACCTGCTTTGTACACTGCTCTAGCCCTAGCTTAGTATCTGTCTTATATATTAGGAGATTAATAACTATTTGAGAAATGAATTGTTGGATGAATGCAGAAAGTGAAAGAGAAGCATATACTCTGACTTTGGGAGCAGTATTACTCTAGCTCAGCAATTCTCGGAAGCCCGTATCCTCCTACCCCTCTCATATTTTGACACTTCTTGTATCAGTTGCTTTTGGCCAACTAGCTGTTGTGAGTTAGTTGTTATTGCCTGTGCATTCACAAAAACACTTGCAAAAAGAGTCAGCAGCTTGGAAGAAAATTCCAGAAGCAGAAGTGGAGTGACATTTCAAGATACACTGCATCAACAATGCTCCTGATGATACACAGGACTATATTTTGTGGAAAAAACTGTCATCTCTGAGCTAAAAGTGGTGCAGAAGACTGGGAATCTGAGTGTGAAGAAGCTTTAGAGATAATTTTTTGCTCACATAGTCTTTTTATTTGTGCTCCAGTGATATTATCATATATCACCATTGTGATATCATGAGAGCCCATTCACTAAGTATAAAATAATTTTTATGTTTTAAGAAATCACTTAGTTATAGTTTAATTTGGCAACTTTTTCTTAATGGCTCATAAAATAATAGTGCATCCTCATTTTACAGTGAATGAAACAGGGTGTTATACAGCTGTCTTTGGGGCCTCCCTTAACGTATATGGCAGCTTGTGTGGATTAGAAAGAGGCATTCCAGAACAGCCTTGCACTGGGTCTGAGGTGCAGTGAGGAGACCCCTCTCCGCCACATGCCTTCGGAATGTGGGAAATCACCACCACCACCACGTGTGGCAGCTTCAGCCATCCTTGGGGTAACGTGTTCTATAATTTTGTCTTAGAATTGGGAACAGAATATTATATATAGTTTTTAGACATTGCTCTTCTGTTCTTGAATCTTATGACTTGGACGAAAAGTTACAGAAAAACTGACTATATAGCGAAGTGAATATTTAGAAGAGTATGTTTCTATTTTTAAAACTCATTCTCTTTAAGGCAGTTTTTTCCCTAATAGATAAGCCATTGTGAAGAAGTTTTTATCTTCTGTCTGTTAAGTTTTTATCTTTTATCTGTTATTATTAGGGTGTTTCTGGGCAGACAGGAAGTCCAGCAGAATTTAATTTGATTGAATCCGTCCGGGTCATTGACCTCATAATCTTTTCAGAATGAAGCTCTAGTCATGAAGCATTTCAGTTCCCCTCCTGGGAACTCTGGTCAATTCCTGAAAGGCATGCCTGCCTTTGCTATTTAATATACTTCTTAATATTTATTTCTTTGGCAGTGTTTCTTTTTGACCATATAGTCTGAAACTGTTTTTTCATGCAGACTGCGTCAGGATTTTAATTTTTACAACCTTACTTTGTCCCACAACAGCTTGAACTTAGTTTATCCACTGTAATTAAGATTTTGAATGCAATTAGGAATAATTTACAAAATTAATATTTCTTATGCATGGCCTACCATAAGGATTCTGATAGAAAACTAATAAAGAACAATAGTAGTTCTTGTGGAAAATATTCAGACTTACAGGTAACATTGTATCATTGGATTCCAGATACCTTATAAGTATCTGAAATGCATTTCTGTTATGAATTTTGAGGTTTATAATTTATATTGAAGTGTATCATCTAATTTTTAAATAAAATATCTCTTCCTGCTTCTGCTTCCTTTCTCCATCCACATCCTCCGTGTAGTTATAGATAGAGAAAAGTGCAGTTTTTAATAACCTGACATCTAAATTGTCTGGAAGCCCAGGTAATTATAAGGGATTAGAGGCAAAATGGCAACTCAAGAGATGAGGAAAGTAAGTCTGGCAGAACCAGGATCTGTGGTACCTGTGGGAAAGTCTTTCAGACACAGCTCCTTGCATTTTCTTCCTTCTGCATCTTTTCAGAATTCACTACAAACTTGCATTTTCCCTTCTCTTCAGTGCTTTTTAGAAGTGTGATGTTATCTATCTTCCCGAAGAATCCATAGTGTCCTGTTGAATTGGGCCCCTTACCTTACTGCCCAAAGGTATGCCATTATAAAACAAAGTGGCAAAAATAATTTAAACTGGAGGAATTTAGGGTAATATTACAGAGTTCGAAATATCAGCAAAAATATTTTGTTGCAGTTTTGTATGTTGTGACTAAAACAAAGCGCTCATCTTGAACAAGTAGAAATGTTCATTGAATGAAAGAGCTCATGGGGGATTTTTATTGTTAGCCACATTGTTAGATCTTCACACACTGCTTACATGGATTTCTTAAAATTCGTTTGAAAAAAAAACCTCAATAGATCCGTTTCTTTTGACCATTTCAAAGACCATTAATCACCCTTGGCCGTTTATCCCCATTTAATTCTACCAAATCATAGAATTTTCAGGAGAAGTAAGTGGATGGAATTCAAACATTTGCTTCCCGTTTTCAACTCTAATTTTTAAAGTTTGGATGGGGTTAAAATGAGGAGCTGTGGAACTTTGTAAGGTTTTTGTTACATCTGATTATATTTGCTCTTTCACCACTGCCCATTACTGGTAATTAAAAGACAGTTTTTTAACCTTGATTGGGAAACACCATTATCTGGTTCAGTCTAATCTTTTCAATATGTGACTAGATCTAAGATTCTAAGTTTCACTAATGCTGCAGGTTGTGTCCTGGGAGACTGAGGGGCAGGTAGAGTCAGTCACTCATCATGGTTAACCAGTTCTAAGAGTTTATCTCATATAACCCTGTTTTGAATTAACTAAATAATCCTGTAAGCAGTGTTTTTAATATCTCAAAAAGGGAAAGATTCAAAGTTGGCTAACAATGAAATTTCCCATTTTTCACTGGCAGGAACCCCAGCCCCGTAATGGGGAAGGTCCCACCAGTGCGAAGGCCCCACATGGGGACCCCTCCCCTAGTGAGGAAATGTACCCCTGAAGAGGAGTCCTCCTGGCCACCTGGCCCACTGCTACCCTGCCACGTGAGTACAGCAATGGCTTTGAGGACCTCAGCAAGTTTTGCATTTCTTGGTGGCTATTGGTGAGAATTGGCCAGAATCTCTTCCCGTTTCTCTTACACATTCAGTAAAGAAGATATAAGCCTCCTTATACTACTTTGCTTTGTTTTTCTAAGTTTAATCAAAAGAACTTGTTTGGGTAAGAGATTAAGGATATTGGTTAAGACTCAATGATTAGTGAACACTAATCACTAATTAGTGATTAGTGAAACACTTGGTTCCTTGTGTAAGCAAGCACTACTATTCAACAGAACTTTCTGCAGTGATGGGAATGTTCTCTGTATGCCCTTGCCAGTGCACTAACCACTAACCACGTATTACTACTAAGTACTTGAAACGTAGTGCAACTGAAGAATTTATTTTTCAATTTTATTTAATTTTAATTAATTTAAATTTAATTCTCCACATATGACTAGTGGCTACTAAAATGGACAGTGAATGCATACTTTGAATGCTCTGTGCCTCAGATATCCAGCCTTTTGAATATTTCTACAGATATACCCCTTTACCTCTCTTTCTTTAATAACCCAGAAAATTTTTCCTTGTATTATTATAAATATAATTCTCTAAAAGTAAGAAAATACTTAAATTAAAAATTCTTACTTCAGAATTTATTCACACATATTGCCCTTCTGTAGTTTTAATTACTTTATAATATTAAGAAAATTTATTCAACCTTAAAATTACAAAGTAATATCAATTTAAATATCCTAGCTTTATTTTCTTCTTTACATGTTTTAATTTGCAGCTTCACTATATATGTAGAAGTAATTACACACATTAAAATAACTTTTCCATTTTATTATTCCTTTTTAATAAGATGATAAAATATCCTACATTGGTATAGTGCATGTAGTGTTATTACCAAAACATTAAATTCAGCATTTACTCATTATAATGCAGTACTTAATAAGTTTCAAAGTTTGGATCTGGTAGGTAGGTGATTGAAATGACAAATTAACTATATTTTTAGGTTTACTACTGAGGGTAGATGTCCTTCCACTATTGGGCTATCATTAAAAATTGCTTACATCATAAGATGTTAATAAGGGAAATTGTGGGGAGCCGGGGATGTATGAAAACTTTCTCTACTATCTTCATCATATTTCTGTAAATCTAAAATGATTCTAAAATTTTTTGAAGTTTACTTATTTTTTTTTAAGTTTATTTATTTTGAGGGGGAGGGGAGGGGCAAAGAGGGAAGGAGAGAGAGACTCCCAAGCAGGTTTCACACCCAGCACAGAGCCCAACATGGGGCTCAGTCTCACAAACTGTGAGATCACCTGAGCCAAAATCAAGAGTCAGATGCTCAACCGACTCAGCCACCCTGGCGCCACTTAAGTTTATTTTTAAAAATTGTTTCCATCAAATTTTGTCATGGTAATCCATTTATATCTGTTCATTTAGATGCATATGCACGTAGAATAAGAATTACCAGATCAGTAATGAGTAGTACTTATGTAAGTATCACTACATGTCATCTTCAAAATATCCCTGAAAAGTGCTATTATAATTTTACAAATTAGAAAGCTGAGGCATAGAATAAAGAATAATTTGGTCAGGATTACTTAGTGACAGTACCAGGATTTGAACCCAGCAAGTCATTGCTTTCCACTACACTTATATTACCTTTTCTTTTTTTAAAGTTTATGTATTTATTTCTGAGAGAGAGAGAGAGACAGAGAGAGAGAGAGAGAGAGAGAGAGAGAGAGAGAGAGAGAGAGAGAGAATCCCAAGCAGGCTCTACACCATCAGTGCTAAGCGCAACGTGGGGCTCAAACCCACAAACCGCGAGATCATGACCTAAGCCGAAACCAAGAGTCAGACCCTTAACCGACTGAGCCACCTAGGCACCCTAACACCATGTTACCTTTTAAGGAGTCTTGATTATGCCATGGAAGATACAGTCTTTCTGTTATCAATCAGTGTAGCAGTATAAACTTTCCACTAGAAGAAATCCAAAATAAAGTAATACATTGGTAATGATTATTTTTACAACTTGAAAGATATGGAAGTATGCTTTATTTCTGTTACAGTGATTCAGACTTTATTTCATAAGTGTTTAATTTTTTGATGAGTGAGGAATATGTTCATATTCTCTTGACAAGAAGCATCTACGTTAGTGGGGTTTTAAAAAATTTATTTGTACTTCGTTAAGGTAGTGACTAAGAATGAAAAAAAAGTGAGCACTGCATAAGAGATCGGAGAGATAGATGTGGCTGGTTATGTCATAAGGACAGTTTTAATGAGAATAAGTTTTTAAGGAACTTAGAGTAATATATGGCATATTATTTTGTGAAATTATTTGTGTTGTTTTACCTATTAGAGTGTTTTCTTTTACCATATGCCTGTCAGTGTTATTCTTCCTGGACATTAAATTATGGATATGTAATTATTAAAACTGTAATATAGGAAAGGTTGATGGTGAATTATCAACATTTCTTTGAGGTGTTTTTGTGGAGTTTGGAAAGTATTTCTTTTGCTAAAAACAGGGAAGAAAAAAAGATGGAGTTTGTTGCATAGTTCAAAAATTGTTGCAAATGAAGTATATTGGTTTGACCACTCATTTTTTTAATATTATATACCCATTGATGGATTAACACATTCAACATATTGCATTCTGATATATCTAACTGTTGCTAGTATTTAAGGTCGTGCATTTACTTCTCAGCAAGAGACATAATTGAAATACTTAAAGGAAATTCGAGTCATAAACAGGTGCAATTCTTATAGAATCATTCTTTTTTTGTTCGTGTATACACTTTTGAACCAGTTGGTAATCCTCTGGATTATTTGGATTTGGAGGATAGTACTTTCTTGCAAAGAATATATGTTTTTTTTTTATTATACTAGTTTATTTTCAAATTGGTTTACATATAACACCCATTGTTCATCCCAACATGTGCCCTTTTTAATGCCCATCACCCCCTCTCCCCCCTCCCTCATCCCCCTTACCCTCAGTTTTTTCTTAGTCTTTGAGAGTCTCTTATGTTTTATCTCCCTCCCTCTCTGTGTCTTTTTTTCCTTTCCCCTCTTCCCCTCCCCCTGGTTTTTGCTTAGTTTCACAAAGTCCACCTATTCGTGGAAACATATGGTATCTGTCTTTTTCTGACTGACTTATTTCACTTAACATAATACCCTCCAGTTCCATCCATGTTGCTACACATGGCCAGATTTCATTTTTTCTCATTGCCACGTAGTAGTCCATTGTATATAAGTACCATAACTTCTTTATCCATTCGTCAGTTGATGGGCACTTGGTCTCTTTCCATGATTTGGCTATTGTCGAAAGTGCTGCTATGAACATTGGGGTACACGTGCTCCTATGCATCAGCATTCCTGTGTCTCTTGGGTAGATAAAGAACTTACCAAACTCCAAACCCGAAAAACAAACAACCCAGTGAAGAAATGGGCGGAAGATATGAATAGACACTTCTCCAAAGGGGACATTCAGATGGCCAACAGACACATGAAACGATGCTCAATGTCACTCATCATCAGGGAAATACAAATCAAAACTACACTGAGATACCACCTCACACCAGTCAGAGTGGCTAAAATGAACAAATCAGGAAACTATAGATGCTGGCGAGGATGTGGAGAAGTAGGCACCCTCCTACACTGTTGGTGGGAATGCAAACTGGTGCAGCCACTCTGGAAAACGGTGTGGAGGTTCCTCAAAAAAATGAAAATAGAGCTACCCTATGATCCAGCAATAGCCCTGCTAGGAATCTACCCAAGAATATATGTTTTTTTAAATCACTATGAAGATTTTTGTAAAACTGTAAAAATTTCAGGGCAAAGTTCGTGTTTACAAAATAAAGGAATTATACATTTTAGTACTCATTGACCAATTAAAATTTAGGTTTAGATTATTGATTTAGACTGACACCCTGTCTTGATCTAGTTATAATCTTTATTAGGCCAGGCAATTCATGTTACCTTAGGTGGTTGAATTGCTACTATGCAATTCTCTATTGGGCACAGACAGGTCTAATGGGAAAATGACATTATTGCTGTCATCTTTAAAAGGGCAGTGTATGGCTAGAGATCTGGTAAGGGCAATAAGGAGGAAGAAAATTTTTAGAGGACCATAATTTATTCCAAAATGCTGGTGATCCAACAGATAGCCTTACGTTCTTTTCATGCCAGTGGGTTCTGTTCTCTGCAGCACATGGCATACCCCTGTTCAAGTAACAGCTGTATATCCTGGACTTCCCAGAGCTAGCCATCTTTCTGGCTTTTCACCCTATTTTCCCCCCAAGTGCACTTGTACTGCTTAAACCATATGTCCCATTTTTAAAAAATGGTATATTTAGAAAAATAACTACTGTATGGAACAAATGGTAGGTAAAATAATTTTGTACCATTTCCCATTGGGAAAAGAACTGGAGTATACATAAGACATAAGTACCTAAGTTTGAATCTTTCTGTAACTGGTAACTGCTATCTTTGGTGTAGAGTATCCTGCTTTATCATGTACATTTTAAATGTGTCAGTTAAATAATCTGGTTGTCGTATTTTTAACATGTTATTACAAGTAATGAATTTTTGTTAAAATGAACACAGACTATTTTTAATTCATCCATTTCTATTGGAAACAATATGTCCTCAAGCTCTCAGTTTGTTTCTGCTTTCCATGGTGAGCAAAAAGAGAACATGCTTTATATCATTAACTGTTTTTAAATGTTTATTTATTTTTGAGACAGAGAGAGACAGAGCATGAGTCGGGGAGGGACAGAGAGAGAAGGAGACACAGAATCTGAAGCAGGCTCCAGGGTCTGAGCTGTCAGCACAGAGCCCGATGTGGGGCTTGAACTCACAGACTGTGAGATCATGACCTGAGCCGAAGTCGGACGCTCAACCAGCTGAGCCACCCAGGCGCCCCTATATCATTAACTGTTTTTAAAAAGAGAGTCGATATGAATGTGGTTTAAAGAGTTAGAACAAATATCTAAAGTATTAACAAAGGAAAAACCAGGACTGAAGTTTTGGCACACTTTCTATATATCCACTTCTCATGTAAAAATGGTACAAATTTTAGAAGACTAGAACTTAGATACACAGAATTATATAGTTTGGGGATTTAAAAAAATCTCTTTATATACTTTTCTGAGTTTGGGTAGGGAATCATTGAAGATCCTAATAAAGTATAAATTAAGATATTACATATAAAAAGTACATTGTAAAGCAAACAATGAATAAATTTTTCATTATAGATTTTCCTAATCCTTTGAAACCAGCAGAACTTTCTAGGGCAAAATGTTACAGCTTTCTTTTCAGGATGTATTTGCACATTGGCCCAGGAAGTGTCTCTTACGTGTTAAGATGTTAATACCTTAACCTTGAATTCCAGGGTTAATACCTTGAATAGGTAGGAACCCCTTCCTGAGCTAATTACAGAGTTGCTGGCTACTTTTTAAAGAAGATAAACACCTGAGAGTAAATAGCTAGGATGTCTGCTGTAAAATAACTTAAAAGTACAGTTTTCTGTACTCTGGTTTCATAGCAGGGAGACAGTAATTCGGAGATGTTTGCAAATTATATAAAATATAAACTCAGAATTTTGTTAGAATCAAAGGCTGCTAAAACTTAAAGGTTAAAATAAGATAGAGACATGTTTTACTTTTCTCAATTTAGTTCTTTTTGGATTTTTTATAAGCAGTTGATTTTTTTAGGTAGTCATTAGCTGATCTTTGATTGCTTTTAATACTTTATAACTGATTTAAAAAATTTTATAGTATTTAATATAGTAACTTCCTTCTCTCATACCTTATGTTTATTAGTTATTAGTTTATGGCAGAATCTCTGTTAGAAAGAGCTTATTATTTTAGGAGAACGAAAGCTTTGAAAAAGAATGGCTTATTTTAAATGGTGCTGCCCATGAAGGGAGTCCTATTTTAAAACCTAAGAGCTAGGTTGACCTTCGTAGGAATCTCAGTTCTGAGTGGTTTCCATCTGCCCTCTGAAATCTGATTTAAGTTTCATGTTCTCCCTTGTGTCTTCTTTAGTCTCATAAAGAACTTCAGGACAGAAATTATCGAATCAGTGCCAGAAAGCCTAAAACAGCAGAGTTGTGGGCCAGAGGAAATTAGCAAGAAGATGTTATGGGAGTGAGCGTTCACAGGGGCTTTCCTTACAGGACAAAGACTGCACCTCACAAACCAGAAAGCATAGCCTAACAGGATAATCTAACAGCTCTCTTTCTGTGTGTAAGTGACGGTGGATACGAAATAATGCTGTGCAGATACATGTAGAATAACAACTCTTTTAAAGCTGTATTTGAACTATGTGTAAGTCTTTTAAGATGCCAGACTTTTAAAACTGGATACAAATGCAAACACTAAAATAAAATACTACCTTCTTTTAAGTTGCTGTGCAATGTACTAATTTATCTGCAGCTGAACTCAAATTCTGAACATTGCAAAGAAAATATTGGAAATGATTTTTATCTGCTGGCTTAACATTTTGCAGTATGCTCTGCTCATTTATGGGTGTGTCAGATTCTGAGTCACTGATGCCAAGTGTGTGGACTTGATTCTAAAGAACTCACTAGGATTGTCCTACCTTTCTGCCATACTAAGGACTATACCTGCCTAAGAACAGCTTAATGCAGGTTTTGCCCTCTACTCTTTCTGGGAGAAGGCCTGAAAGTTAGGTCTACAGAGGCTTCATAGCATGCAAAGTGGATGGAGCGGAATGGTTAACAGAGCTATAATTAAGCAAGTTGACTACCTTACCTAACTGTTAATACCTAATTAATTGTCAATAGGAAGTGCACTTTGTGTCTACCAAACAAGTAAATATCAATAAATCAAAAAGGTAATTATGAATTGCCTATATTTTATGTATATCCTGATTTGATAATTCAAATTCCATCTCATTTTTTGTATATGTAGTTTGAACTAGATCTCACATCGAAATCAGTTTAATGCCTTAATTATGGGGCCACACACATTACAACTACACACAGATCCCCCTTGTGACCTCTCTCTTGACCTCCAGCTGACCATGCATACCAGCTGAGTCCTGAACCCTCTCTGGAGTTTGCCTCCCCCGACTCCCTTCCCATCAATAAAACTGATTAGAACCACCTGCAAAATAATAATATTAATAAAGTAAACAGATCTTCTGTGCTCACAAATTATTGACTTCTTTTTCAAAGCCTGACAAATGCTTTTTGGTTTTTTAAATATGCATATCTACCCATGAGAAATTTCAGAAGGGCAATCCTTGACTCCTGAGAATATTGTTCTTGAAATTTCTTTTTCATTGTTTAGTTGTTTTGTTATCTAGTAGAAAAAAATGAATTTTTTTATAAATCATAAGTATTCTGCTTACGATGTCTGTCATGGCAGATGTGGCTAAGAAAGATGAAAAATACTAAAAGCAAAACTTGTAACTGATACACGTAGTTGAATTACACCCCAAATTAGTTCAATAATCATTAAAGTCTGCTTAATTAGTAACTTTTAGTTGTTCTCCAGTTTCTAATCATGAGAATATAAGTGAGAACCATAAAATTTTTACAAATGCAGACACATTATGAAACAACATTTAAACTAACCAAGCTATGAGTAGAAAAAATAAGCAAATGCTAGTTTATAGTAGGGGAGCTATATAAACACCCCTAAGGACCTCTGCAATAACCATTCTTTTACCCTGAGGTCTGCCACACAAATTCATCCTGTGAGCAAATTAGTCAAGCCTCAGGCCAAGTTGTGAGGGAAGTTTCTGGAGAAGGTCCACCAACTATTGTATAGAGAGTTATTTTGCCTATTTTAACTTCATTATTCCTCAGAACTTCTGTGACCTGTAAAAACCACAGACCAGAATGAAGCCCCCTTTTCTCAGGGTACCTTATATATAATGAATTCCAATATTTGTGTTCGTTTTAAGCACTGAAAAGGAAAAATAAAACAAAATTTACTTTGTGCTGAAAAGTTTTAGTTTGAATAATTTAAAAGGGGTTTTCCTCCTTAATGTCAAATCCTGTGAATTTAATACATAGTGGTCAAGTGCTTATCAGTGTTTTCCAGATGAAGAATCCCTGGCAAGGAAGTTCAGTGACTGAGCTGACTCTCTAACACATGGTACCGCTAGGCAGCAACTCAGTGGATGACACTTCTGGGCTTATTTTAATGATTTGGACTAGATGTGACTGGCTGGTGTTTTGAGCCATTGAGCCACCCCCCAGAAGTCCTTAGGTACAAAGTTGAGATTAGTGTGAAAGCCAGAGATCCAAGATAAAACCCTAGAATTGAATTTAGAAGACCTGTCTTCAAGTCTCTGCTAAAGAATTAACTACCTCATTGACCTTGTGGAAATCATGACTTTTTGACCTAACATACAGAACACTTATTGCCAAGGTGGTTTACCTTAGCACTCAGGCTCAAATGTTGGCTCTACCACACCCCTGTTTCTGTTTTCTCGTGTATATATATAAAGTGATGATGGTATCTACCACATAGATTATATGTAAGACTCCCAAAAATCGATGATTACTGGTATGTAATAAGCCCTCTATAGCTGGGAGCACATAACCTACTTACTGCTGCTGCTATTACTCTTATTATTAGGGTCAATGAAATGTGTTTGATGGCATAGTATAAACCATCTGTTAGTATATAATCAGAGGAGAGAAAATATGTACATAAATACCTGTAATATAAGGTGGATGAAGACCAGCTAAACTACTTTGGTAGTAACAGAAAGGAGAAATTATTTCCGCTTGGATTTTCATGGGAATGTTCTTAGAAGTAATTTTTGAGCTTGATCTTAAAGGATAGTAGTGATTTGGACATGCCAAGGTGGAAGAAATTGAAAGTGGTCAGGGACATCCAAGGAGAAGCAGAAACATGAACAAAATTAAGTACTTATTACTAAATTACTGTATTGATTTCAAGCAATTTCATTCATCTTTTAGCCATGTATCTATGTCTATATGAACATAGCCTGCTGTTTTAGGTACTGGAAAGTCTTTTTTTTTTTAATTCTTTTTATATATATATACTTTTAAGTAATCTCTACACTCATTGTGGAACTTGAACTCACAACCCCGAGATTAGGAGTGACATGTTCTACCAATTGAGCCAGCCAGGAGCCCCCAGTACTGAAGATTCTTAAACTATTTTGCAATTCACAAAATACTCTTAATTTTTACAGAAAACCATCAAAATATGTTTTGTTATTTCCATTTTATAGATAAGGAAACTGAGGTTCTCACAGCAGTAATTGGTGAAAGGGGAAAACCATTGTATAAGTACTAAATTTCATATATTTCGCTAGCAGTCTGCTGCCTCTAATAGTCTAAGTAGAGACAGTTTCAAAAGTATCAACCATATAGTTGGCCCAAGATTGCTTTCTTAAAATGTGTGCCATGCGATGCCTGGTGGCTCAGTCGGTTGAGTGCTGACTTTGGCTCAGGTCGTGGGTTCAAGCCCCACATCTGTCGTGCTCTGCGCTGACAGCTCAGAGCCTGGAGCCTGCTTTGGATTCTCTCTCTCTCTCTCTCTCTCTCTCTTCTCTCCCTCCCTCCCCCTCCCTCCCTCCCCCTCTCTCCCCCTCTCTCCCTCCCTCCCCCCCTTTCCTCCTCTCTCCCCCTCTCTCCCTCCCTCCCCCTCTCTTCCCCTCTCTCTCCCTCCCTCCCTCCCCTGCTTCTACTGTCTCTCTCTCTGTTTCTCTCTCAAAAATGAGTAAGTCAACTTTAAAAAAAAATGTGTGCCATATTCACAAGGGCTGGAGATGACCCTGTGTAAATCTAGCACCACTTTTATAACCTCAGACCCACAGGTTGCTAGTAATAGTACGTAGAAAGCAGCCAGAAAGCAAGTTTTACTAACAGTGCATGTGATCTTTGCTCCATTTTGTCACAGTTAGCTTAAGTTTGCAAGGGAGCTTTGATTCAGGTATTGCTGTCTTTCGTTTACTAAATTGAAACTGACCAGTAAATGAATATAAGCTGTGCTGCAGTTGATAGAGGAATCCTGTTCATGATTCTTGATCCAAAGATATTTGGAAAATAAGAAATAAGAATTTTTATATATCGATACTAGGAAATTATAAATTTATAATAGTTAAATAACCATCTATTCACAGATCATAGTGCTGTGAATGATTTTCTAGTTACCATTAGTATGACTTTGTTTTTAAATGTTTATTTTGAGAGAGAGAAAGCACTCACTTGCTTGGGGGAGGGGCATAGAGAGAGGGAGAGAGGGAGAAATAATCGCAAGCAGGCTCCCCGCTGTCAGTGCAGAGCCCAATGCATGGCTCCATCTCACCAACCATGAGATCATGACCTAAGCTGAAATCAAGAGTAAAACATTTAACCAACTGAGCTACCCAGGCACTCCAGTATGATTTCCTTTTTGAAGGATTTTTAATGTAAGTAAGATGTCAAATCTTGCATAATACTAATTTTAGTTGATGTAAGAAGCACAGAAGCTTGTGTGTGTGTGTGTGTGTGTGTGTGTGTGTGTGATTATCAAATCTCCAAGACAGATATTTATGGTGTTAGAATACTGTCTGCTTCCCATGATTATGCTATTGCACATTGTTACATTTTAAATATGAAGTTAACATATTTCTCCTTGAATGTCTTGATTACATTGCAGATTCTGAAAACACACTACTCCAGTAAAACTGTTATTTCAAGAGTAATATCACTATATGATGTGACATTTATATTAAATGTGATTTTCATCTACTCTATAGGGTTTTCCAAAATTATAACAAAGTGTAATTCCATCCAGTTCTGGCTATGTTGTAAACTTGGGAGTGAACTGAAGTGATTTCTCATAAATATCCCACTAAGGGATCTATTTGGAATATATTATAACATGTTTTTCATTTTTAATAATGCAAGATTAACATCCTTCAGTATGAAATATTATGTTGCTATACAGCATAATTCAAAAATGTCTCCCTGATGCTGTCACTATATGGTATTGATTTTAACTTGAGGTCTTCATTATCTAATACTTTCTCTACTTTATGCGTTACCTCTTAACATTGCTAAAAATCGTGTGTGAATATATGCCTTTGTTACTAGTATGTAACTAGTATCAAGAATATCGGTTACCATTTTAGACGTGAAGTAGTACTTTCAAGCTGTCCTGTCTTCAGTGGGACACAGTATTAAAATGCTAATTCTCATTAGGTGGTAACAAATTGCAAAGATTCTTAATTTTACTTTAAAAGGCCAATGACTCCTCTCCTCTGTTAATTTTTATCTGTCTACACAGGTATATATATGATAATGTGTGATGAAAGACTACAGCTTCCCATAACTTCTGTTTGCTGTGCATGACCACCCCTGAGTTCTCAGGTTTTTCCACACCAGCTCAGAAAACTTTCATGGGGCGCCTGGGTGGCTCAATCAGTTAAGCGTCCGACTCTTGATTTCGGCTCAGGTCATGATTTTCTGGTTGTAGAGTTCCAGCCCCACGTTGGGCTTTGCACAGACAGTGCGGAACCTCCTTGGGATTCTCTCTCTCCCTCTCTCTTTACCCCCCTCCCCGCTCAAAGTAAATAAATAAACTTTTAAAAAAATAAAGTAAAACTTCCCTGGTCTTCCCCTATTCCTATTTACTAGGCACACACCAGTCTAGGCAGGCAGGAGGAAATGAGTGGCGTTAGGGACAGGACAAGTGTTAAGTGATAACCTGGGCACCCTAGGTCAAGGAAAGGACCAGACAAATTCTAGGCCAAGAATCAACATGGAAAAATTGATTTTGATGTTCTCCCACCTCATCTTTGGCATCTCTCACACCTGATCATCTCTCTTTATATGATAGAAGAGTTCTTTTATAGCAATAGGGTAGCTCTTACCCTACAACCAGAGACTCTGGAACCACTTGGGCAGTGTGAGCTTGAGAAAATTACTTAACATCTGTGTGCCTCAGTTCCCATATCTGCACATCTGGGGTGCAAATTATATGTAAAGTATAGTATAAGTAAAGTATACAGAAGTATAGTGAAGTATATATAACAGTGCCTAGCACATAGTAGACACTACAGAAGTGTTAGCAGTAGTGATATTATAACAAATTATTCTCACTGCATGTTAGATGGTTAAGGCTATCTACAGGGGAGACCTAATACACTCAATAATGGGGCCAATAAATGTTGCATTTCCCAGTATTCCATTACTGAAAGACCTGCCTTTTCTTATAAATGCATCTTGCTCTAAATTAATTCTCAGTCTTTTTCCCATAATTCCTTCAGTGTACACCATCTTAAGGGTGCTAAGAGAGAAAAGATGATAATCTACTAAACCATTTCATACTAGCCAGGTATGACTAGTGGCCCCACCCTAGGAATATTTACTATTTAAATGGTATTAATTGGCAGAATTGTAGGAAATTTGGGAGTAGGAAGGAGAATCTGAGCCTGTCACCTAGAAGCCCAAATCCATTTAACTTCTCACATCAGAGAGGACATTGCCTTACTGTAAGCCATGAAAGATCTAAGACTCAAGTTTTATACCATATACTCCTAGTAAGCAGGGATAGTCATAACATGATGGTATGGAACGTTAGGCCCTGGGACTCTCTTGCCAGTGACTTGAGATGGCCTGACCTCCTGGGTCCCTAGAAGCCAGAGGTCTGCAGAGAGGACCTCAGAGTAGCTTCTGGATCTGATGAGTAACTCTCTCTCCTTCTTCTTTAAAATTTTTGCTGACTTTTTCAAAATAGTACATGAGTAAACTGCACATTATTTGTCTTTATTACTCAATGTAATGTAGTAACCATTGACTACATCATTTTGCCTCAGATTAAACCCATTTTAAGTTTATTCCAATACAGTTATAAACTCCTTTCGTGTTTAGTGATTGTCACTTATTGTAATGTAGAATGGTCCTCTGCTTTTAACTGAAAAGAAATAGAGGGATTCATGCTAGCCATTGGCTTTTCATTAAGCTAATGTTAATTTTACTTTAATTTTTATTTAATATTTTAAAGATCATAATGTTCTTGATAAATTAGAATGTACAAAATATATGAACTGTGACGTTGGACTTGATTTTAAAGTAGCATGTTTGCATATCAGTGTTGTGGCTGTTTCATAACTCTAATGGCCGTAAGCCCTGACTTACATTTATGTAGCAGAAAATCAGCAACTATGGCAGAGGAGTTTAGCCTGGTCACAGCAGAAGTGAGCAGTCATTTAGACATGAAGTTGATCTTTGAAGATTAAACCAGAACCTCATCTACAAAGTCAACAGTATTGTCAAAGTATTTTGTATCATTTATGGTAGATTGGTGTTGAATTCATTATTTAAATGTACTTACTATTTTATTCCAAGGAGCCAGTAACATCAGCTATTGACATAAAGTTTTACATTTATTTTTAGGACCTTTCAAACACAGGATACTTTTCTAGAACTTAATGAGGAGATATGTGAAATTTTATCATACCAAAAAATACTTTGTCAATTCTGCTTATCCAAAGCAAATCAAATATACAGTAATCTTAAGTCAGAATTTAATTATGTAATACCCATTTCTTTTTTTTTAATTTTTTTAATGTTTATTTACTTTTGAGAGAGAGAGAAACAGAGCATGAGTGGAGGAGGGGCAGAGAGAGAGGGAGATACAGAATCTGAAGCAGGCTCCAGGCTCCGAGCTGTCAGCACAGAGCCGGACACGAGGCCCAAACCCACAAACCACGAGATCATGACCTGAGCCAAAGTCAGACACTTAACTGACTGAGCCACCCAAGTGCCCCTGTCAAACCCTTTTCTTTATCTTAAAGTGTGAAACAAGTAGATGTTGTGAGAGACAGAGTTTATGTGGTAAGAAAGTACTTCCCCACTTCCTGTAATTGTGGGATAATTAAGTAGCTATTCTGAATTGTAGTTTCCTCATCTACAAAATGTGAATAATACTTGTACTACTTACTACTTAGGCTTTGTGGTGGGAATAAAATGACATAGTATGTGAGAAAATGCTTCATTGATTACCAAGTGTTTTTAAAATGTATGTGAAGTCTTAAATACAAATTATGTAACTAGCAATATAGTCTCTAAGGCTGCACATCTGTATCTCAGAAAATAATTTGCCTAACTGATACCCTCTGAAAAGCAAGTATGTTGTAAACTGAGCTTTCATTGGTGCTTAAATTTTCAGTTTCATTTTTGTCTCATTAAAGGGGATGCTACTTCACATAACTGATAGCAACATTTATTGACTTATTATTATTATTATACATACTGTTTTTACTCTTCAGCTATTATTTCTACGTGTCATATCATTTAATCCTTACAGCAGTCCTATGATGTCGGTAATGTTATCACCATTGAAGGAACTGAAACAGAATTGCTTAATGAATTTATGATGTTGGTAATGTTATCACCATTGAAGGAACTGAAACAGAATTGCTTAATGAATTTTCCAAGGTCACATAGCTAATGAGTGGCAGCAAAGATAGAACTCAGATCTATGTGGTTCCAGAATCCAGGCATCTTTACTTGCTCCTGCAATAGACAGTTCGAGTCATACTAGCTTTAGTATAGTTTATCTCATATTAAAGACCCCACAGGTCGTTTCTAAGACTATGGTCATGAAATAGTTTTAAATAGTTACTGTAACTTTTCCCGACAAAAGGTCCCATTAGCTCTTGCTAAATCTAAGAGTATCTGACAAATTCATTACCTGACTTTAAGATGAAGTGGATGGGGGCGCCTGGATGGCTAAGTTGCTTAAGTGTCCAACTTTGGCTCAGGTCATGATCTCACGATTCCAGTTGGAGTTCAAGCCCCACCTCCAGCTTCATGCTGACGGCTCGGAGCCTGGAGCCTGCTTTGGATTCTGGGTCTCCCTCTCCTTCTGCCCCTCTCCTGCTCATATTCTGTCTCTCTTTCAAAAATAAATAAAAATAAAAAAGTAAAAATCTGGAAAAAAAAAAAAAAAGATGAAGTGGATGACCCTCTGGCTTCTCAGAGACCACCAGTGGTTATGCAGTGGCTGAACTGGAACAATCCTTTTGCCAGAACAGAAATGTGGGCAGAAGAAATCTTCACTTTGCTGTTCCCCAGGCCAGGTCTGTAGGACTCTGTGTACCTTTGCACCTCCAGACCCCATCCAGCCTTCAGACTTCCAGCTCTAGCACAGCTGGCATTTCTACTTAACTAATGACAAGTATTTTGACATATTTAAAGAATTGCTTAAACCATTTCACTTGAATGCCTACAAACACCCTCTTGAACAGTAGCTCTGAAAGGAAAAATGTTTAACTATAACAGAGAGTTGTGCAGTATGCGTCACTTTTTACAAAATTTCTGTTTTGACTGAGTTTCTAGTCTCAGAGCATAGTGTGCATTTATGAGTATAGACACACATTCTTTAGAGCTGGGCAAATACCCACAGCAGTTTGCGCAGGAATAGAATACTTCCTAAGTGTTCCCCCAGTAGGAGAGTTCCTATTAAGGTGGCTCCCAAAGTATGATGCTTTATTCCTGAGGTGTGCAGAATGATGACAGGTAGTATAGAATAAAGATTTTAAAATTTATAATTACCTATATTATTTGTCTTTATTATTAATTTTAATTTATATTATTTTTGTTAATTTTAATTTATATTATGAAAAGTTTATAACTTTTACATCAGAGCTATTAATTTTAATTCATAAAAGTATATAATTAGTACATCAGAGCTATGATTTCATGGTTTTTTAGTTGAGGCTGAACTAGGTATTTTATTTTTTAAAAGGGCTTAAAATAGGCATTATCTTCTTTTTTTTTTTTTTTAATGTTTATTTCTGAGAGAGACAGCATGAGCAGGGGAGGGGCAGAGAGAGAGGGAGACACAGAACCTGAAGCAAGCTCCAGGCTCTGAGCTGTCAGCACAGAGCCCGATGCGGGGCTCAAACTCACCAGCCGTGAGATCATGACCTGAGCCAAAGTCGGATGTTTAGCCGACTGAGCCACCCAGGCGCCCCAGCATTTGCTTCTTTAAAAAATGTTTCAACTTAAGAAAATGTTAAATGAAGGATACTACAGTTAGTACCTGAGTAGAGATAGATAGGTATACATATAGATGATATGTGGAAAACATTGGTCTGTTATACACATAATTAACTCACAGCTCATTTTCTACAGTGTAGTATCCTGTGTAACAAAGTCTTGATGATCCTTGCCTGTGTCTGTAATGATAACTTTGAATAGGTTATTCTTTGCATAATAGTAAACTACTTTTTGCAGAAATATTTTGTCCTATTGCAAAATAACAGTTAATCTCGGAGTCTTTTTTATTTCTCTTTTAACAGTGTATTTTTTATTTACCTCCTCCTTCACTTTGGGAGAAACTCCGTAAAATTTACTATGTGTTTGCAAAATGAATGCAAAACAGTGATTTTTTTTTCCCTTGGTAATTTAAATGAGATCTAACTATGGAGAAGTCTGAGATAAAATTTCAAAGCAGTTTTTCCCTGAAAACTAATATATTCATTAAGTGAAATTGGCTAAAAGAAATATGTAAGGGCTGTGTGAAATTTGAAATATATGCTCCATTGGGATTTCAAAGTCACTGTTGCCCATAAAATAGACTTTATTACATGTGTTTACATATTTTGAATTTGGCTGCATGAGAAACCTCAAGCTTAAAGGTTTTTTTTTTTTTCTTGGCTTTTTATCTTTTAAGTATGTTTTTCCCTTTGTGGTTATACTGGAATTTAGTTTTAAGTTGAAGTCTAAGATTTGTGCTTTGGGAACTTTTTTTGTTGTTTTATCTGTTGGTTTTAATAGAAAAATGACTATCCGAAATAGTATGAATTTTGGAATCCATATGACCTCGTTTAGAATACTGATCTACTTACTTTTCCTGGGACTTTTGAGCAAGTTGACTGACCAAGCCTCAGTTATACCAACTGAGAATGAGCCTAATAATCTTTACTTCATGGAGTTACAATCAAGATTAATGTGAAATACTCTGAAGGGTTTAGTGCAGCATAGAGACAGAGTAAATAGATGGTAACTGTTAGTTTTATTTTCAGCGATCAACAGTGACTCCATAAATCATGATCCTGTAAGCCTAATATTCAACTTCTGGGCAGCTTTCTTTCCTTGAACTTCTCTTACAGAGACCCCTCACTCTTGCTCAACATAGACCATTCTAGATTTTGCTACTCACTTAGTGTCTATTTTCAAGCCATGTCTTCTGCCTTCCCTCAGCCCAATCTTTCTTGTCAGTCCTACATGTCATTTGCCCTTTTTATTTCATTCTTTACTACTGTTTCATCTGGACTTCCAGTTAATAGCACATGATTTAGCAGTTGTTGTTGTTTTTTCTCTACTTTTCTATTCAGATCTTAATTTCTAAAAACAAATTGTAAGTATTGTGGGCAAAGAAGACTGTATCCTTTATTTTTTCCAAATTACACACAATTGTTTGGTTTAATTCCAAAAACAAAAAGACATTGATGCAGATCCATGGAGAAAAAGGAAAGGTGGTGGTCAAAGTAAAATAAGAGCATGACACACTCTGATACATTTAGTTTAGGGATGGGTATAATACATTGAGCATATGCCATAGTACTTTTCTCATTGCAGTCGCTAGGAAGTGGTCAGAGTCTAAAGTTGAAGTCTACTTAAATGGGGGAAGATACCTAACTTTTGCAGTAATTGAAATGTAGTGGAAAAGAGAACAGGAAATACACTAAATCTCTGATGTAAGAAGACGTGGATTCAAATTTTATTAGTCTAGTTGCATGACCTAGAGAAAGTCACTTTAACATTAGGTATGAAATTAGAGAGCTAGAAGGGAGTTGGGAATGAAACCAGACAACTAATAAAAATTTAAAATAGACTTGGACTCTGAAGATTTAATCTTCAGTCTGGAAATAACTGTGTATGTGCTTTTGATCAAGTCATGCATCTCTTGATTTCCTCATCTCTAAGTTGGGGATGATGAAATCCATCTTAAAACCTATTAGGATTAAATTGGAACACATGTGTGATGAAGCCTGCAATATTGTGGGCACAAACTAAATGTGTTTATTTTTAAATAAACCTCGATGGATCTACATTGACTTAATTGTAAAATGAGGGACTTGAGTTAGAGGAGCACCAAAATCTCTGAGTTTTAACATTCTGTGTCACTTACCTCAGAGAGAAGATAATGGGTAAAAGATGATATTGTTATTTTTAAGCTCGTCAGAGATTCTTAATTTAATGTAAAAGAAACAATTGCAGCAAAAAAATGGATACATCTAAATTACATTAGGCACTAGTAAGATATATTATTCACATTATGGCTTTACCCTTATAGTCTGTCAGTGGACATCTGTGACATCTTCTCCATGGGTTTTGACATTCCCTTCTGCCCAGTAAGAACTTTTGTGTACTGTACTCTTAGTATGATCAAGTACCTTAGTAATAACTCAAAGCAGAGTTAAACCTGTCAAGCTGACAGATAATTCACTGGCAGAAGAAGAGCTATATTTTATAATATATATGTCAGGTTTGACTTCTGCTTAATATTATACATGATTAAACAAGTTCCAAGAGAATGTAACATTGATTCAGTCTATTTTTTCAGTAAAGGACTCTGCCTATTACAGAGAAAAATGTAATCTGTTGTCAGTGTGTATGTGCGTGTGTGTGTTACTTGAAGACCTCTGATTTCTAAAATAAACACAAAATCACAGGTTTTTTTCATTCATTTTCACAACTTTTCTGTGCACACAAACCTTGAATTATGTCTCAATTTGGCAAGTTTCTGAATAAGGATTTACAATGCCTTGTGTTTATCTCTCATGCATCCATGTAGACGTATGTTACAAGGCCAAAGTAGTACTAATCAGTATCTTCAGTTAAAAGAACGAGGTTTCTATCAGGCAGGTTGGAAAACTTAGGAGCACTATAGTAGTAAGAGCTTTCCTGGGAAGGCCTGTTTACCAGAGATTAAATATGGAGTTCTCAAATAATACATTAGAATCCAATAAATTGATCTTAGAATTGAGCCTTGTAGATTTCCAAGAGGGCTATTGTTGCTGTGCCCCAGCTCAATTTTCCTGTTTGCTAGAATTCTAAAATGGCACTGCCATCTTTGCTTCTGGGGGATCTCACCATCTAGGGAAATGACATTTTCTTTGCTTACCAGAAGATTATTGATCCCGATTTGGATCCAGGGGGCTGACAGGTAGGTCCATGAGGTCCAATTTCGTGGGTATGTGATATACTATAGTATACACCAGAATGTTTGGCCTACAAGGAATCATGTCTTTCTCCACATTCACATTTAGGGTTCTGTTTTTATTTTTTCTAAAGTTGTTCTATTAAGCATTTTATTCACAACACCTCTAAGGGAATTTAAATTTTAAGTAGATAAGAAAAAGTGGAAAATGGAATTTGGTTGATCATTTTTGTGATTAAGTGTATGTAAGTTTAAATTTTCACATTTGTTCTAAGTAAAGAGTTGGACAACTTAAGAACCATATTTGATACCACGGTGGATATTCAGAAAACAGGTAGTAAATTGAAGAAGCATACCAGTAAAAACTGTTAACCAGAAATTAAAGGAATATAATAAATATATACTTTTTCTCAAGCCTTTGGAAAACATGAGGGATTATTAAAAGATGGGTTTTTTTGCTTGAATTCTGGTTGTTGTTCTTGGCTCAAATTATCTTTCTGAATACTAAAATCTTTTTTATGAATGTCAGTTTGCTTTATTCAGGATTTCAATTACCAATTTTTAAAAATGACTCTTGAACAGTAGTATTCAGTTTTAACCATGTAATAGGTTCTTCAGATAGAGTATTTCACGGAAGTACAGTATCTATAATGGATCCCCTGTGTTCAAAGTGGGGTGAAAAAAGGAAAGCAGATGTTCATGTACACACACAGGCATGCATACACGTATACCTGAGTCTCCCATGGCTCCAAGGACTACACTTTGAAAATCACTGATGTTTTGCAAACTTTTTGTTAAATGTCTGGTAGCCCCAATTCATATTATTCTGAAGTAGATTTTGAACAATAATTATCTTAAAGTAAAAAGCACAGATTTCAGGAAGAAGATTCCTGAAAGATATTGGTAGAAGTGGCATTGTTCTTTAATTTCTCCACAAAAACAGGTAGAGCAACTAGGATATCAAAATCAAAACCTATGTATAGCAACTACATCCAAGTTAGGTATCCCCACCAGCCCCAAAATACTAGCAAGTAAGGACCAATTATCAACAACTACAAGATTCATATGGGACCGGTAACTATGTGGGAGGAAGCAGAGGAAAGGAAACAGGGCAGTTTATAGCCCTGAGAATTGGAAATCTCTCAAATTGCCAGAAATTACTCTCTGGAAAACACAGTAAGCCAGTCAGAGTAGATGCTGAGATTAGATGGGTGTTTTTGTAAGATCTAATTCATTGGTAAATACAAGGGGACTGAGAAGCAGTTCAGTTTGATGCCCCTGGATCATTTTGGTTCTTATATACTCTCAAAACAAGCAAACCAAAGCTCCCTTCCAAAACAGATCCTCTTGGTGAGAAAAGCTGCTTAAAGTAGAATCCAAATTGAACAGGACAGGACAAGAGGGGAAAAGAAAGAAAAAGTCCAGCTAAAAAGCAGGTGATAGCACAATGACCCAATAAGATATCACCTTAATGATAGGTGTCTGATAGGTATCAGAATAGCTAGTATCAAAAAAGACAAGAAATAATCAGTGTTGGCAAGGATGTAGAAAAAAGGGAATCCTTGTGTGTTCTTGGTGAGAATATCAATTGGTGTGCCATTGTGGAAAATAGTATGGAGTTTCCTCAGAAATTTAAAATAGAAATACCATAGATCCAGTAATTCTACTACTAGGTATTTACCCAAAGAAAATGAAAACACTAATTTGACAAGGTACATGCGCACCCCGTATTTATTGTAGCATTGTTTATAATAACCAAAATATGGAAGCAATCCAAGTGTCCTTTGATGAATGAATAAGAAAGATGTGAGATATATAGATATATAGATATGGAATCAAAAAAACAAACAATAAAAGCATAAATAGACTCAAATACAGAGAACAAACTCCTCGTGGTTGCTAGGAGTGGAGTGGGAGGATGGGCAAAATGGGTGGAGAGTGGGAGGTACAGGCTTATAGTTATGGAGTAAATAAGTCATGAGATTGAAGATACACATTAGGGAACTTAGTCAATGGTATTGCAGTAGTGTTGTATGGTGACAGACGGGAACTACACTTGTGGTAAGGCTAGGATAACGGATAGAGTTGTAAAATCACTGTTGCACACCTGAAACTAACGTAACATTGTGTGTCATTGCTACTTCAATAAAAAAATACATAGAAAGCTTTTAAAATGGCAAAAAAATGCTTTTAATACTTTTTATAATATGTTTGAATATAAATGAAAAAGAACAGTAAGTGAGTAAATAAATTAAATAGGTAAACAGATAAATAAATAAAGCAGGTGATGACAACATAGGCAGTCCCACAAAGTGGAAGGCCATTTTTAAAAAATCCGTTTGTGAAATCTAGAGAGAGTTCTAGAATCATGAAGTTGGAAAAACTATCCTGGGCTCTTTTTTTCAAAGTACAGAAAAAGTTAACTCTTTAAAAAAAAAAAAAGACAAAATTAAACAAAGATTTTCTAAGGAAAAAAAATAAAAAATAATATCCCAACAATGAAAACATACCCCCAAAAGTCTGCAAAATAGATGGAAACTATAAACAATTATTTTTTTAAAAAGTAAAAAAATCTTTTTAATGCTACAGGATAGAAAACATAAATCAGAACTTGAAATGATTGAAAATTTAGTTGATTCGATAAAAATCCATGAAGTACTATATTTAAGATGCTCAAGGATGGAAAACATGAGCAACCAATTTTGTTTAAAAATTTTTTTAATGTTTATTTATTTTTGAGAGAGAGAGAGCATGGGGGTGGGGGGCAGGCAGAGAGAGAGGGAGACACAGAATCTGAACCAGCTCCAGGTTCTGAGCTGTTAGCACAGAGTCCAATGTGGGGCTCGAACTCAGGACCATGAGATCATGGCCTGAGCGAAAGTCAGACACTTCACCGACTGAGCCACCCAGGTGCCCCATGAACAACCAGTTTTCTATCCAGCCAAACTTCCCTTCAAGTATAACTACCACAGACAAATGGTTATGAATATTCCAAGAATTCTCTTGCTAGAGAATCTACTAGAGAATGAGTTTCAGTCAAAATCCCTTTACCCATCCCCCCCCCAAAAAAAAAAAAAAAAAAAAAAAACTGGAGAGACTTCAGAGTAAGAGATGGTGAAATTCTGTTTCCTAGCACTAGGTGTAGTGGTCCATGTGACTCAGTTCTGGCCCCTGAGTTAGGATGGCAGAAATACAGAGTACTTCTGGACACCATCCCCATTGTCTTCACTATTTGGCCAGCTGGGCGCAAAGGGTCTTCCACAGTATTTTTTGATACCAATAGAAATCATGTTGTTATTATTCCAGATATCTCAAAATAGTATCTGTGCCTCACTGCTTCAAGATTACAGTAATAATTATCAGACTCACCAGATTAAATTTTGTCATTGAATCTAATCAGGAAGCACGTTTGTAACCCCAAATTTTTAAAATACTTCGGCAGCCGTATTTCAATATAATGTTTCCTTTGTAATACTATGCATTTTATGTGATGCATTTAAAAGCATTCTGAAAAGAGGCCCATATGCTCACCCAACTGCCAAATGAGTCCTTGAACAAAAAAGAGGTTAAGAACTTCTGATTTAAAGTTAATTTATTTATTTTGAGCAAGAGCACCCACACAAGCAGGAGAGAGGGACAGAGGGAAAGAGAATCTTAAGCAGGAGCCTAATGAGGGGCTCAGTTTCCAGACCCTGAGGTTATGATCTGAGCTGAAATCAATTCAGCAGCTTAACCGACTTGAGCCACCCAGGCGCCCCCTAGAACTTCTGATTTGAATGGAAAGAGATGGAGTCTCTAAATTAATAGGAACAAAGGGCCTTTTCCCCATCCTGTCAACCTATATTGAAAATGGCTTGAGCTAGAAATAAACTTTTATTGTATTAAAGTGAAAATGATAAAAAGGAAATTTTAAAAATTTATACTGAAGGTAAGCCCTTATTTGGTTTCATTCAAATACTTTTGTAGAAAGAACTTTAATTTTTCTGAATGTTTTACATGGTCTTTACTGATTATCTCCCGGGGTCAAAAGAAACACCAACCTGTCTTCAATTTTCTGCTTGGGCAGACTAGGCTAGACTGAACATTTCTATTATATGCCTGAGCCACATAGTGATTCTAGTTTTTACTTTGCAGTGTAAATTTGATTCAAAGCACTCTTCCCCAAGGGAACTGTGTGGATATCAGTCAACAAGCTTAGTCCCTTTCTGTACATGTTCGCTAATTTTTTTATAGCCTTCTATCACAAAAACAAAAAACCCTCATATGATTATGACCTAATTGTAATTATGGACTTTATTACTGACGGGGGCTTTAGAGGGTATCTAACCCACCATCCTCCTCCTTATCAGAGTGAACTGAGGACCAGAAAAGTTTTGATTTATACATAGTCAGATTTACCCATGGTCGCACAACCAAGGTGGCATTGTAGGCTCAGACTGCTGTTTCCACACGTGTGATACTAACATTGTGCTAAAACCTCAGTCTCCCATCTTCCTTCTTCCTTCTCTCCTTCCTTCCTATCCCAGTAAAAGAGGTGTCGGTGCTTCTGTCTGTGATTTCATCATCCCTTTTGCCTGCCTACTTCATATTTCGTCCCTTCTTGCCTCCTCATCAGGCCACATTCCTTTCTGCCCCTTTCCATCCAGACTTCCAGAAAGAGAAGCACATTGTCTTTCTTTTCATCTCTTTCATTATGCATTCCTTAACCCACAATCCACAATGCCAGGCATTTCACTTAAACTGTTCTTCCCAAAATCAGGAACATCAGTTTTACTCAAACTCATCTACCATTCTCAATGTTATTTTCTCTCCCATTCTGCAATATGTTACAGTGTTGACTTCTTTATCCCCCGTAAAGAGCTTTCCTCTCTCTTAGCCTCTGTGATGCCATGCTTTCCTGAGTTTCCTTATTTGGTTGCTCCTTCTCAGTCTCCTCATCTTATGTCCATACTTTTAAATGTCAGTGACTATTTCCCATAAGAACACCTGTCTAATTTCTCCGCATTTTCACTACTGGAGGTACTCCTGGGTCTCTGTAGATGCACTGTGTACTGCTTTCTCACAAATCTATTCTGCAACAGCTCTTTCACCTAAGTTTCATACCTGGCTGGGCATCTGCACCTACGGGCCTTTGAAAGTCAGCATGCTCCTTTTGTGTCTCAGCTCCAGAATTCAGACTTCTTTCCAGGGTACCATCATTACCGCCATCATCTTCTACCTTGAATACTGTAAAGTACCTTCTAACTAGTCTTTTAGTTTCCATTTCCCCAGTCTCAGCCCCTTCCTCCCTGCCGTCACACTGATCCTGCTAAAACGAAAATATGTTCATGTTCACTTCTTTTTCTAAAACCTGTTCATGATTCCATTGTCCTCAGGGTAAATCCACTGTAGTACTGCATAAAAGGTCCCACTTTCTTGGTCTGGCCCTGCTTACCTTTCCTGCCTCACCCTTTGCCACAGCACCACACAGTGCTTAGTTTTCTGAAAGAGACTTCCTCTTCCCTTTTGCCTCCTGCACTTTGCCTATGCTCTTCCCCTACCTGCCTTTTTTTCCCTGACTTTTCTTCCACTGTCCCCTGTTCATGGATAACTTCCTTGAATCTCTCAGATCTCATTTCTTACAGCTCGGCTAAGGAGCCTGTCCTCTTTACTTCTGAAGCACTCTGTACTTTTTCCTCTTACAGACAGCATTCATCATAGTGCGCTGTAATTGTCCCTTAGCTTGTCTGTCTTCTCTCCTTTGATGGTAAAACCCAAGAAGAGCAGCTTTGTCTTACCATCATGCCCCCAGGATCTAGCATCTGTATTTGCTTTCAACGGATGAATTAATATACCCTACTTGGTTATAATAATAAGTTCACTGCAGTGGAAGTAACACTAGGATACAACTAACCTTTGGGATCCATGATATATCCTTACCTTATTGGTGAGATTTCACTCCTCTGAAAAACTAAATAAATAAACTCTCTTGGACCTTTGAAATAAATAGAATAGCACTTTTCCAGTATACTGAGTTAAGGAAACACAGATTTCCCAAAGTTTTAAATGTTTGAAAAGAACCTTACCTTCAATAATTCTGTGAAAACTCCTAGGAAAGTTTTCTGAGTTTTCTTGTTTTTTCCTTTAGAGACTAGGAGAAGATTTTTTTTCCCTTCTTTCTGAAGGTTGTGTATGTAATTCTTTTCTTTACCTCATGCATCTGGTTACAGTGACTTTGAATTAATTATAGTGAATAAATGAGAAACAAAAAAAATCAAGTGACCTTTATTATACAAATACATTTATACTTAAATGTTGCCTAAGAACAGGTGGCTAAACCCCAGAAGGCCCACAAATTTATCTGGTAGGCAAATTAGGAATGCAAAACATTATCTTACTATTTTTTTGTTTTCTAGATGTAATGCCTGAAATTCCAGTTAACATCGTTGTTAATTATCCTGCCACTGATACAAATAAGTTTCTAAATCTGTATTTGTTACTTATATGCAGAGGAATATATAATTTTAATGTTCATGAATGCTGGCAATGAGTTGAAAAGAGGGGAGTAATACACTTAAAACCTCTCTAACACTACTGAGTGCATGTATTTTTTGGGTATTCTCTTTCATCTTCTTGGTGACCACCCATTTTGAGACTGAATCTGGGTTCTCTGCTCAGTGTCTTTTTCACTTTTTGGCCCCTTTCTGGTCCATATCAGCCTCTGGTCTCTCCTTCCCATAACATTCCTTCTTAGGAGTAACCTTGTGATAATTATCTTTGTTTCCTTGCCTTCACTTTATCATCACAGGTAGGTATATTTTTATCTGCTCATCACTGCTTTTCTCAGAGAACAGATGTTTTTCGAGCCCTCTTGTTATCTCTGTTACAGTATCAGCAATGCCAGTCAGACCTAACAGGATCTCATCTAGGTTTTTCTTTTCTTGGTATGCTTCTTGTTTCATTGTTCCTACTCCCCGAAAGTAAGCATTCTCAGAGCTGCTGTGTCTGAAACCATTTTTCTAAGTGAAGTCCTTCAGCAGCGTTCTTAGGAAGAGTAATAACACATTCTCTTTTCAGTTCTTAATATATTTCTCTTGGTTTCTATTTGTAACTTCATTATTAATATATAGCATAATTTAATTGAATAAAATGAATTCCTTAAAATTCTAATCAATAAATCAAAACTTAAATCATTTAGGGTTTATGGAGAAGCAGGAACCTGCCAAGATAGGAGTTTGAGCTTTTTCAAGAGTTTATTTTTAAAGCATGAATAACCATGAAAGGGAAACATCTCAATTGTTTTGTGCTGGATTTTTCAGTTAGAAATACAACTGCCTTTGAAATCCATGTGAGCCAAGTTTACAAACATAGTAGAAGGTCTTTCATTTTTTTCCTGGCATTGAGACTGTTTTAATAAAAGGAAGAACACATTTATATATGTTTACTCGAAGAAAAATATGCTTATATGTGATAATATCATTACTACCAAAACGTAGACTCTTCTCCTCAACTGCTACTTAACCTTAATTGCCATACAAAGTCACTGAGTGGGCAAACTGAGCATTAGAGGCAAACCTGTGGATACTTTTAATGTGTCTACAACAGAGTCTTTTTAAACATGCATGAGTTGACCTGTCATTTGCTATTTAAGTAAGACTCTAAATTTAAAATTAGAAGGTTACTTTGTCTGTGGTGACTTTGGGGGCTTTAGAAATGGACTACTACCAACTGAATCAAAAGCATGGAATACCCAAGAATTTCCATTCACTATATGAGTTATCAATTATTTTATAGTATTTGAAGCTCGCATGCCTCTTCCTTTCCTTTCCATATTGTTTTTTGCATTCCTTAAATAACCCAGCTAACAAATTTTCTTTGTAGAGTTTTGTTCCTTTATCCAACATATTTTTATCAATATTGGTTTACTTTTCTGTCTGCTACCCAGTGGGGTTATGACCTGTCTCTGAGGTTCTTGTTTGTTACTGTTGTTTTTGAAATTTAAAAAATATGTTGATGTTCTAACAGCTCAAATATTTTCTTAATACTGATAAGTGTTTCCATGAGCAAAAATATTGGATATAATTATTATACTTGATGTACCATAAGATTTATGAAATTGGCAGTAGAAAACCACTAAAAAGTAGTGACCCACAACTTAAATTTAATGAATTAAACCATTTGATATTTATTCTACTATGTTCAATGCTTAATAATAAACTATTCCTTATTATAAAATATCCATGTGTACTATGAGTTGCTGCTACCTGCATCATACACAAAGTTATAGGAATAACCAAATTGGAATGTTCCGACATTACTGATTACTTCCAGAGTTTATTATTTCTAATTATAGTGTTGATTTCACTCTGGAAGTTTGTGTGTTAAATTCCTTATTGTTTCTTTTACTAAAAACATTTTCGGTTTTGGGGCACCTGAGTGGCTCAGTTGGTTAAGCATCTGACTCTTGATTTTGGCTCAGGTCATGATCTCATGGTTCATAAATTTGAGCCCTTGTGTGAGGCTCTGCACTTTTAGTGCTAGGGATTCTCTCTCTCTCTCTCTCTCTCTCTCTCTCTGTTTCTCGCTGCCCCTACCCTGTTTGCTCACTCTCATTCTTTCTCTCTCTCTCTCAAAATAATAAATAAAAGAAAAAAGAAAAATCTTATATAAAAAAAGACATTTTCTGTATTTTAATATTCATCTGAAGAAGTGTAATCATTAACAAAATTATAATTTAAAAATTTACATTGTGAATATTTAGCATGCTCTGTCATAAACGGTGTAATTTTACTTGCAGCGGATAAATTGTTAGCCTAAAATAGAAAGGACTCCGACATGAATTGGGACCATTTCTCTTGATAATTTACAAATCCTTAGCCAGCTCAGAACATACAACCAAATAATATTACACTTCACAGAGAAAACAGACTATCATGTGCTGATGTGTTTTTGGGAGCTTTTACATGTTGTTTTTGGAATGGGAAAATACAACTTATAGAAGCCAATAAGTTTCATAAAGTAATACCTAAATGTTCCACATACATAGTTTAGGTTTTGTTTTGTTTTTAAAAATAATTTGGAATCACTGCCTTTACCAACCCTTTTTTAATCATTTACCATAGTTCTCATTGTCAAACTATGCATTTACTTTTATTTGCATAGTGTTATCTCCTCCTCACCAGGATATAAATTCCATGCACTTAAGGAGTTTGGGTTTGTTAGTGCTAAATCCACATTGCCTGTGTGACCAACACATGGAAGGAGCTTAGAATGTATTTGTTGAATACATGAATAAATCAACAAGTAAATCGATTTCATTTCACATCATTTTTTCCTTTTTATTTAACTTATTTGGAGCTTTTTCATGTTGATAAAGAGTAAGATACTTTTTTAAAGAAGGCAATTAAATGTAAATCAAATCTGATAGAGATGTTTTAGTTATTCTGTGGTAAACTGAGATTGTACATGACAGTTTATAGATTCTATATTTTGATCTACTATAGCCTTTTCGGAAAAAAGAAAAGGAAAAAGGCTTTATAGTATAGTTCATTCTCTTATATTCATGAAGTTACCATTCCTCTTATTTAAAAAATAAAACCCTCTTGAAAGTGAAGAGTATTCATCATCCAGTGTAAGAAAAATTACATGTATCAATGTGGAGCAGACTGTGTCCCGAGCAGGTTGTTGGACTCAGAAGCAAGGGTGAGAAAGTGACTCACTGGGGACAAAAAAAACCTTTGAACTCTTTGATGGAGGGCAGTTCAAGGAAGTCATGCATACCTGCAAAATAGCATAATAGTTGTCCTCTTAACATTTAGCTAGCAGTTTGCTAGTTATATTACCTTTGAGGAGCATGAAGCTGATGTTCTCTGCTTTGGTGTCCATTCAATAAAATAAGAATTCTGTAGCTGGGTAATTTTCAATCATTTTTTTTGCCTCCACCCCACAATCCTGCTCAGCTTATTGAGGTAGTTGTTGTTGAATAGCTGCTCTGCTTTTATACATGCTATGCAATATGTTTTATCTCAACAAAATTAGATTTTAAATTCATCAAGGCTTGAATAGAGTAGGACAAGAGAATTCAATTCTGTCATCTTTTAAAAATAAAATAGTAAATTGTAAATCTATCCTGTCATATTTTATTGGTCTCACACCTATCTTTTACTTCTAATTTCTTGACGTTTCTTTCATCTTCCACTGCCTTATTTCTCTCTTTCTCCATATCCATATATATATTTCCATATATATGTGCACACACATATACACACACATATTTATGGATAAATGGTCAAATATGAAAGTATGATGGAATAACTAACTGTTGCTTAAATACTTCTATTGTTACCAGATTCCATTCTGTACTGTCCTCCTTCATGTCTTCATGGATAGCCATTTGATAGGCAGTTCTAACAAGGAAAGTCTGGGACTACAATATGAAAAAGTGGCTTTACTGTCAGTAGTTACATTGGAGCTCTGGTGCTGACAGCATTCTCTACTCCTGCTTACAGGAAGTTACAGGAATGGATATCTGGACAGTTTAGAATGTGACATAGCCTACAGAACTGATAAGTGACCATCGAGCAAATCTTAACTATTTCTGAGGGATTTGTATCATTTCTCTTGAGTATTCAATGGACAGATTTGCTTCAAACAAAATCTCAAATGACACAGCCTATCCATAGTCTTTGGATAAAGGGGAGATGGGTTTGAGAAGGTAGTTTGGGTTCCTAACATATCATGATCTCATATACTGGAAAGTAGCCATTGACATGCCACTAACTTTTATTTTACTGTATTTCCATTTTCCCTAAACTTAGTAGCATTATAAATAACTAATATACATGGAGAGGTTGAGGGTCTGGGGAGCAAAGGACCAAGCAAACTGAGTTGGTACACTTAAACGTGAGTTACAGAGCAGATCCAGTTGAAATATCCCCACCATCACTTCTCCCTATGCCTCTCCTCCCCAGAAAGCAAGTAGCTTTAAATGTTGATATTTTACTGATATTTTTCGTGAGCATCATCATATTGCCAGTGAGATTAATGGAACTAAAATGTAGGTAATGTAAGCATTTGGCACTATTTTGAGAAAACTTCCATATAGAGAGATGAGCAATCATAGACTTACATTTAAAATTTAAACATGTGCAAGCTGAACATTTGTACAAATAGAAATTTTTTTAAGGAAACTCAAGAAAGATACTGCTTTTACTCTTTTCAGTATCAGTGTTTATTTATTTATTTTTTTAATACAGAAGGCTTCATGATCTTGTGCGTCGTCCTTGTACAGGGGCCATGCAGATTTTCTCTGTACGGTTCTAGTTTTAGTGCATCTGCTGCCAAAGTAAGCACAAGTTAACTTTTTATTTTGGAATAACTTTAGATTTACAGAAAAGTTGCAAAGATAGTACCAAGTGTTTCCGTAACACCTCTCTCATTTTCTCTACTTAAGTTTTTATTACAAGCATAGCTCAAAGATACTGTGGGTTTGGTTTCAGACCACTGCAGTAAGACAGATAACACAATAGAGTGAGTCAAATTAATTTCTAAATTTCCCAGTGCATATACAAGTTATGTTTACACTGTATTGTAGTCTATTAAGTGTGCAGTAACATTATGTCTAAAAAAGAAACCTGAATGTATATACCTTAACTAAAAGATACTTTATTGCTTAAAAAATGCTAACCATCATCTGAGTGCTCAGCAAGTTGATCTTTTTGCTGGTGGAGGGTCTTGTCTCGATGTTGATGGCTGTTGGATGTTGATGGCTGCTGACGGATGGGGGTGGTGGTTACTGAAGGTTGGGGTGACTTGGCAATTTCTTAAACACAGCAATGAAGTTTGCTATATTGATTGCCTCTTCCTTTCACATTTTTCTGTTGCGTGCAGTGCTGTCTGATAGCATTTTACCCCCAGGAGAACTTGTTTCAAAATTGGAGTCAATCCTCTCAAGCCCTGTTGCTGCTTTATCAACTAAGTTTATGTGATACTCCAAATCCTTTGTTATCATTTCAACGGTGTTCCCACCATCTTCACCAGGAGTAGATTCATCTCAAGAAACTACTTTCTTTGCTCATCCGTGAGAAGTAACTCATTATCTGTTACAAGTTTTATCATGAAATTATAGCAATTCAGTCACACCTTCAGGCTCTGGTTCTAATCCAGTTCTCTTGCTGTTTCCACCACATCTGCAGTTACTAACTCCACTGAAGTCTTGAACCCCTCAAAGTCATCCATGACCGTTGTCTTGTTCATGTTGACATTTTGACCTCTTTCCATGAATCATGAATATTCTTAATGGTATCTGGAATGGTGAATTCTTTCCAGAAAGTTCTTAATTTACTTTGCCCAGATACCTCAAAGAAATCATTATCTGTGGTAGCTGTAACCTTACAAAATGAATTTTTTTAATGTTTACTTACTATTGAGAGAGAACAAAATGGACGGGGCACAGAGAAAGGGGGACAGCAGAGAGCCCAATGTGGGGCTGTGCTGACAGCACAGAACCCAGTATGAGGCTCAAACTCATGAACCATGAGATCATGACCTAAGCTGCAGTCAGATGCTTAACCAACTGAGCCACCCAGTCGCTCACAAAATATATTTCTTAAATAATAAGACTTGAAAGTCAAAATGACTCCTTGATTCATGGGCTACAGAATGGATGTTTTGTTAGCAGTAATGAAAATAACATTAATCATGTTGGAAATCTTCATCAGTGCTCTTATGTGACCAGGTGCATTGTCAATGAACAGTAATATTTTGAAAGGAATCATGTTTTCCCGAACAGTAGGTCTCAGCAGTAGACTTAAAATATTCAGTACAACATGTTGTAAATAGATGAGCTGTCATCCAAGCTTTGTGGTCCCATTTATAGAGGACAGGTAGAGTATATTCAACATAATTCATAAGAGCCCTAGGATTTTTGGAATGGTTAGTGAATATTGGCTTTAGCTTAAAGTCACCAACTGCATTAGCCACTAACAAGACAGTCAGCCTGTCCTTTGAATCTTTGAAGATGGGCATTGACTTTTCCTCTCCAGCTGTGGAAGTCCAAAGTGGCATCTTCTTCCAATATAAGGCTGTTTGATCTACACTGAAAATCTGATGTTGAGTGCAGCCATCTTCACCAATGATCTGAGCTACATCTTCTGGGTCACCTGCTGCAGCTTCCACACGAGCACCTGCTGCTTCACCTTGCACTTTCAGGTTATGGAGACGGCTTCTTTCCTTACACCTTATACACCAACTTCTGCTAGCGATCAACTTTTCTTCAGCCTCCTCCCTTCTCATGGAAGAGAGTTAAGGGCTTGCTCTGGATTAGGCTTTGGCTTAACGGAAGGTTATGGCTGGTTTGATCATCTTTCCAGACCACTAAAACTTTCTCCATATCCGCAGTGAGGCTGTTTCGCTTTGTCATCATTCATGTGTTGACTGGACCAGCACTTTTAATTTTCTTTAAGAACTTTTCCTTTGCATTTATAACTTGGCTGTTTTTGCAAGAGGGCTAGCTTTCAGCTTATCTCAGCTTTTGACATGCCTTCCTCACTAAGCTTAAACATTTCTAGCTTTTAAAGGAACATGCACCTCTTCCTTTCATGTGAACATTGTAGGGTTATTAATTGGCCTGATTTTATCACTGGTGTGTCTCAAGGAATAGGGAGGCCCAAGGCAAGGGGCAGAGGCAGGGAATGGCCATTCAGTAGAGCAGTCAGAACACACACAATATTTACCAATTAAATTTGTTATTTGGGTGTGGTCATGGTACCCCACAACAATTACAATCATAACATCAAAGACCACTGATCACTATAACAAATATAATAATAATCAGAAAGTTGGAGACACTCTGAGAATTACCAAAGTATGACTCAGAGACACAAAGTAAGCACATGCTATTGGAAAAATGGTGCTGACAGACTTGTGGTGCAGAGTCACCACAAACCTTAAATTTAAACGTAGTATCTGCAAAGTGCAATAAAACAAAGTATAACAGAATGAGGTATGCCTGTGGTGGTGGTGGTGGTGGTGTTGTTGTTTAAAGAATGGAGCACTGGGACGCGGTGTGGCTTAGTCAGTTAAGCCTCTGACTTCGGCTCAGGTCATCATCTCATAGCTCATGAATTCGAGCACTGGGTCAGGCTCTTGACTGACAGCTCAGAGCCTGGAGCCTGCCTCAGATTCTGTGTCTCCCTCTCTCTCTGCCCCTCCCCTGCTCTCATACTCTGTCTCTCTTCCTCTCTCAAAAACAAACATTTTTAGAAACATAAAAAGAATGGAGCTTTAAAAGGCACAACTACTAAATAATATAGTATCCTGAATAGAATCATGGAACAAAAAACAGATATTAGATAAAAACTAAGGAAATCTCAATAAACTAAGGACTTTAATAATAATAACATGTCACTATTGGCTCTTTAATTGTGACAGATGTACCATACTAATGTAAAATGTTAATAATAGAGAAAACTGTCTATAGGGTATATGAGGACTTATACTATCTTTGCAAGGTTTCTATAAATTTAAAACTTTTAAAATTAAAAGGTTTAAAATAAAATAATCCCCCCAAAAGTTAATCATATGTTTATTCAGTATCTACTCCCTCTTCAACACTTTTTGATCACTATTACAAGTGCCAATTCTTTGTGAATTCACACTGAATCAAAAAACATTCTTTGAGTATCTGCTGTGTCCCAAACACACCATGGCAGCTGCCTAGAGTGCAAAGATAAGTAAGACACAATGCCTGCCCCCAGGAGACTCTAGTCCACTAAAGGCAGGCGACAACACAACCTGGTTTAAGTGCTGTAATGGAGACAGACGTCATGGCCTGTGGGAAGCCAGGGGTAGGGATCATTTATTTTGCTGGGGCTGGAGTGAAACCAAGTGTTAGAAAATGGCAAACTGAGAAAAATATAATAGACCGAACACCAAAGAAAATTTAAACAAGTATCTAACAGTTGGAAGGTGGCGGCAAGGGTATAGTGATGTTCAAAAGAAACAGGAGTAATGAGAACTGTTTCCAGTGGTGATTAATTACAAATAGAACTGTTAAGATTTTCAGTCCCAGCAGGAAACAAGTTCAATAATAAGCCAGCAGTTTTCCTATATCAAAAATTGATGTGTTACAGGAAAATATTAAGAATATCACCTGCAAGAACAAAAAAATAGTATTCTTGTTCTCCCAAATGAGAAGCTCATCTGTACTTAAATAGCAAATCCAGTTGTGTTCTCATTTTGGTAATCTTTTATCTATTGTGTGTGTCTTTATCTATATCTTTAAGTTAGGTATGCCAAAAATTAGAGAAGTTCATTCAGAGAACTAAAAGAAACATAAAAATGAAAACTAAAGCCATTTTAAAAGCCATAAAATTGCTTAGCACAGAAAACGATTTCTACCTGCCTACCTCCTAGTAATTGAAAGGTTACTATGAGAAGGGCACTGACAATAATGGCTTTTTAAACAGAGGTAGAGGAAAAGACCTTAAATTTAGCAATATAAGTACAAGAAAAACTTCCTAGTTTGAAGTATTAAAAATACATACTTTAAAGTTACTAATGAAGGGAAACTGCCCTGTTTGATTTAGGGGGATGTCCTGCCCTTTGCTGGAGGTCTAGAAACAGAGATAATCATTTCAACTCTTCTGATTAAGAAGGTACTCTTTGGTTTGAATATGATATTAGATATTAAGAATGTATTAGAAAGTATTAAAATATCAATGACTGTTTAGTGATCTTAACACATAAATATGACAGCTACATTAGATTTGGGTTCCCAGAGGGAAACTAAATCCATCTAAAGCAAAGAAGAATCCCAGCTGGCATAAGCACTTGACAGATTCAAAGAAGATAGGGTTTTCCTGTAATCTACTCTATTCTCAACCTTTTGTTTCAGTTTTAACATTTCTATCCCTTCAGATGCTATTCCAGCCAGTCCACCTGTATTAGATGAATAATAGCTTTTTATAAGTAGTAGCAATTTTGTCTATATGTAGACAGCAAGAGTGCCCATCTTTAGAAGTAATTGTTTTTCTTTAGAATCAGACTACTCTTCCTTTTTTCATTTGAACTGATTATGGGGTGCTTTCAAGAGCTTTGCTTTTCATATACTACAGATATTGTAGTCACACTATGTCCTTAGCATTTGTTTCAGTGTATAAAGAATACAATTAGCCTTTTTAATGCTTGGTTCAGTCACAATTAAATCTCCCCTAATGGTTAGGGATTGGTCTTTCCAAGGCTGAGAAGGTGCTTTTAATTATTCATTCCTCGGTTTGTTTCTTACAGCAGCCTCAGCTGTGCTTTATTATTCAAAGGTTAATGCAAGCTGAGAAGTGGGTAAATTAAATCTGCTTGGCAGCCAACAACTCTGTATTAGCAGACACTGTAAGATGGGGATGGGCAGAGTGAGTTATTTCCACCATTGTAGCACTGCCAAAAGCAAAAACCACTAAATCCTTCAAAGATGGCCTACGCTGACAGGAATTATTAAGGGATACTACAAATTGGTGGTTCTTAAATTGCAAATCTTCAATAAAATCTGTGTTTGTTTTGCTTACAAAGAGAGAAGGCAATGGCTGAAATCTGAGAGGTAATAATAGCTTCTGTAGAAAATTGATGTAGATACCATGACTAATGAACTTTGTATAATATTAAATCACTAAGTTGAGTGCTGGAAGTCACTTCTATAAATGTTTTACAAGGGCAGACTACAAAATCTCCGATGAAAGCAAGGGCATAATGGGCTGTTCCTAGACAGCTAGGCAGTATGAAAGTGCTTCCATAGCCCAATCCCTACAGAATGTGTCTAGATCCATTCATGTGCTTCTCTTTTTAAAGCATGTATTTATAGCTACAGAATCAGGAATTTTGTAGACTCCTAAGGATGCCTCATAGAAATATTGGCACGAATGATGTGTGAGGTAAGGGACATAACTCTGTAAATTTTATGAATACACCAGAAGCCAAGAAGTAACTTTTTAGTCTTCTGTTTGGTTACTCATTCTCTCTTCTCCCCTAAGGTGTTTGTGGGACTGGTCTCTTAAAACCTCGCCTCCAGCTGGGGCACCACTTCTGCCAAGAACCCCCAGCGTTCATTCCTTCACTGGAGCAAACAAGATAGCTAGACCTGTGCTATCTACCCTGGTCTTGTTTCCTTTGACCAAAAACCCATCTACTTCTGAGCTTCACCAGTGGGCTGAAGGGAAAAAGAAGGATAGGAGATGAACTTTGTGCATGTCATTGAAAATCTGGATTTTTTTAAACACAAGGCCTGACATGAAAACCTCTATAAGGTATTAAGAAGTCCAAGTTTGTGCTATTAAATAGGTATTTAAGGAGGAAAAAATGGAGTTGATCTCATTTTAGAATAGTAATCCCATTTTACATAGTTGTGGTGGAGGTTAAAGACCATGATGCATATAAAAGTTGTTTGTGAACTCTATAAACCTGTTGAGAGATTAAATATTGTTAAATACTAACTGAATGCTATATAAGTATTAACTAAGTTGCTAAATGTTTACATGATGTTGGGATTCTCGTAACTCAAATCTGCCTTTCATTAGTCCTTTTTTGGGAAATTCTAATCTCTTAAACAGAAATGTGGAAGCTAATGCTAGCACCATTTAGTTTATCAGTACTGCCTTATCTTCCGTTTCAGCCGCTTCCAGTCTGCACTAAGCCTTGATGCCAGGGAGTTGTATGGAAAGAAGAGAAGCTTTTGAATGACACAGTCCTAGGTTTGAAACTCAGTTCCACCATTTACAGTGTAACTTTTGTCAAGCCATTGAATTTCTTTGAGCTTCAGTTTCAGATAACAGTAATTTTGCAGAATGGCAGTAATTTGAAAGAATATATAATAATGGTAATAGTTACCATTTTTAAAACACTCTCTGCCAGGCACTGTACTGGAAACTTTCTATCTAATTCTTAATAAAGCCTCACAATGTAGTTTCCTTTTACAGATCAGAAAACTGAGGCTCACGGAAGTACAAAAAGTACCTAGCATCATGTTTGACGTATAGAAGATGATCAGTAAATTATATCACATGGAACCTTCCTTCAGCACCTCTCAACCTTTAATATACATCCAGTCATCCAGAGATCTTTTTCTGATTCTGATTCAATAGTTTTGCCTAATGCTGTTGCTCTCTGGACCATGCTTTGAAGCCCTCAGTGGCTCCATAGTCTGATATGGTTCTCAGCCCTAGGTGCTCATTAAATTCTGATTGAAATAGCCTGGGATAGGACTTAGGCTTTTTTTTTCTTTTTTAAGTTCCAGAAGCAGTTCATACTTTTTTGTTTTTTGAGCACTGACCTCCCTTTATTGGAAAAAATCATTTGCTGAATCTGTGTGTGTGTGTGTGTGTGCACGCGTGCGCACGCCCCGCTCCTAGAAGCAACAAATTTGAAAACCACAGGTCTCCAGAATACATTGCCAATTCCTATCATGGCATTTGAAGCCCTACATTATCTAACCTCAGTCAGCTGGCATAATTGCTGTTCTCCCAACAGAGAATTCACTTTCCCCCTCCCTGCTTTATTTCCATGCAGTGCCTGTAATCTGTTGTGCCCCATCTTCCTGTACCTATTGAAATCTTCTTCATCTTTCCAAGCCAGTTTAATTGCCACCTTTCTTAATGAAGTCTTTCCCTAGAAAAGGTGCAGTTCATGTCTGAACCACCTGTGGGATATGTTCAAACCACATACTTACCCTGACTGAGAGAGTCTGATATTTCTTCTCAGGTCACTGCTGACACAGGACCTGGGAGTATTGTGGTGTAAGAAAGCCCACCCCCTGGAAATGTTGGAAATGAAATCGTTCTTTTTGCAGGACTCCCATAGTGTCTTAATTATGAGTCCCATGGAATACATACATCTTGCCTTCTCCCATGTTGCCCAGATAGGAAGCCCGTTAGGAATCAGGACTGTTCTGTTTGTTTGTTTTTTAATCTTGCTCAGATCACAACACAATGCTTTACACATAATAGGCACTGAGGAAAAAAAGATGGGAAACTCTTGAAAATAATTCTTGGCACCCAAAAACCAGTATTTTGGTCTTGTGGAGATATTGATCTCCTGAAGCAATCACAGGGAAATTTTGAATTAAGTCTGCTAAATGCCATCTTTTGTTGACAATAAGTCAACGTCTTTTAACGGGGGATTATTATTTACAGTAGAGTCTGTTTTAGCCACCTAACACCTCTGTCTACAAAGCTGACATTGAGCCTTACTTCTCCTGACCTTGGGAAAAAAAAGTGTGTCTCTCTATATATTGTTATTTTTTTTGTTGAAGTGTTAATGTGTGTGTATCATGGAGCTGAGAGGATGAGTATTAAAGCCATCTTTCTACAGCATTTGAGAATTCTGGCCTTATGCAGCCTCAGATGTTGTTAAAGGATGGAACATGAGAAACCGAAGCTATTCTTTACTGAATTATAAACTAAGAAAGGTGGGACTAGGCAGTCAACTTGTCACTTTCATGAGCTCAGTATTTAATAGGAAGAAGTGTGGGGGACAGAGAGAGACATTAGCATACAAGGTGTCATACACCAAGTACAGAAAAGGGAAGCCATACCCTCTACAGAGAGATCCTTCATGTTTCCATGCCTTGGGTCCAGGAGTAAAAGACGAGGTGAGCTCCAGGACCCTGATTCATCCCTACCAGTTCCTCATTTGGCTGATAATATTAACAGCATAAATTTTCATAACCCTTACATGGGCCAGATACTATTCTAAGCTGTTTACATATATTAACTCATTTAATGCTCACATCAACTCTGTGAGGGAGCCACTCTTTCAAAAACGAGAAAACTGAGACAGTAGGAGATTAAATAACTTGCTTTAATTCACACCTCTAATGGCCGAGCCAGGATTCAGACCCCTGGCTGTCTTGATCTGCAGCTATACCAGGAGACTGGTGTTGTACTAAAGATGCTTGTATATTATTTTTCAACAAACATTTATTGTCTATCTGTGTGCAGTTTACTTTGCCATTGGGCTTCTGTTGACCTGTTGAAAGAGAACTGTGTGGCGCCAGATAGCAATGTCAGGGATACAAAGAAAAATGCAGGTTGTAGAATACCACAGTCAACCTTTTCTGGAATAAATTAAATACCTGTATGAAGAAATTGTTCTTTACCATTTTCCTATCCAAGAATTTCCAAGATGTTCTCAGCCAGTGAAAAGTGTATTGAATATATTGGAGGCATTTAATCCACTTGGGAAACAAATTGCCTTGAGAATGACTTTTAATACAAATAAATAAATAAATCTTTAACTTACTAAGAATAGTTCACTGTCCCTAAGATCTGCCCAGTCACAACTTTCTTTTTTTTTAATGTTTGCTTATTTTTTTAGAGAAAGAAAGGGAGAGCACGAGGTGGAAAAGGGCAGAGAGAGAGGGAGACAGAGAATCCCAAGCAGGCTCTGTGCTATCAGTGCAGAACCTGATGCATGGCTTGAACTCCCAAACCACGAGGTCATGACCTGGCTCAAAATCAAGAGTTGGGGGGTGCCTTGGGTGGCTCAGTCGTTTCAGCGTCCGACTTCGGCCCAGGTCGTGATTTTGCAGTTTGTGAGTTCGAGCCCCGCATAGGACTCTTCTCACTGCTCAGAGCCTGGAACCTGCTTCAGATTCTGTGTCTCCCCCCTCCCTGCTCCTCCCCCACTCGTGCTCTCTCTCTGTCTCTCAGTAATAAATGTTAAAAAAAAAAATCAAGAATTGGATGCATAACTGACTGAGCCACCCAGAGGCCCCTGCCCCATCTCAACCTTCAAATGGAATTTTTACTTTGTTAGAAAACAGGGGCGCCTGGGTAGCTCAGTTGGTTAAGTGTTCAGCTTGGGCTCACATCATGATCTCACAGTTCATGAGTTTGAGCCCCCATCGGGCTGTGTGCTGACAGCTCAGAGCCTGAAACCTGCTTCACATTCTGTGTCTTCCCTCACTCACATTATGTCTTTCTCTCTCTCTTTCTCAAAAAAACTAAATTAAAAAAAAATGTTAGAAAACAATAAAACTACATTTGGAATGATACCAGGGAAGCTTATTTTCTTTCGCCTATGAACAGTAACATTTTTGAGAACTAAAAAAATTGAGAAGGATTTGACTTCCTCAAAACTATGTAGGGGCATCAGAGGCTTGCACTTTTGTCAAAAGCTTATTTCACCTGCAGATAAGATCAGTAAGAACGTTAAAGCTCTGTAGCCTTCCTGTCTAACACATGTGTGGGGGAAATTTTTAAATAATAAACATTACCTGCTGCATTGGCTAGCTCACATGCCAAAATTGTTCTTACAGTACAAATAAAGCTAATTCTGGAAGTCTTGAGTACCTTGAGAACTTTCATCTCTTCATACAGAATAGAGAAAAGTAACAAGAGTCAAGTTGGGAGGTGGGCAACGAAAGCAGTGTTGCAAGAAGTCATACGTTTGCTAGAGAAATGAAGAGATTAGCATAAAATCAGTATTTCTAGTTTGAAAAGCTGAAAAATAGAAGAATTTGGTAGCTAAAATAAAAATGACTTTTTACCAAACCTGAATCTAGTCCTTGAAACATGCCCAGAATATAAAGGTAAAAGGAAACCCAGGTGTTATTCTTGATCTTTGGTCTCGTCTCTTGCACAGAGAAGTCCATCATAATGGTAACTATATAGTTTTTGCAGTCGAGTCTTCATATCTAAATTGATAGGAGTTATGAAATAGTAAGAGCCTCTCCTTAGGATCAGAGCTCTCTGCTGTGGGTGTGGTCTTGAGCAAAACATTTCACTTTGCAGAACCTTAATTATATCACTTTTAAAATGAAGGCTTTGACGGTGCCTGAGTGGCTTAGTCGATGGAGCATCCAACTTCAGCTCAGGTCATGATCTCACAGCTCTTGTGTTTGAGCCCCACGTTGGGCTCTGTGCTGACAGCTCAGAGCCTGATTCTGTGTCTCCCTCTCTCTCTCTGCCCCTCCCTCAGTTGTGCTCTGCTCTCTCTCTCTCTCTCTCTCTCTCTCAAAAATAAACAGTAAACAAAATTTTTTAAAAGATGGTTTTGGATAGAAGAGATTTTCAATGAGAGGAGTTTTTTCAGTTTTTCAGATTCTCACTCCGGCATATACATGCTGAGAATCACTGCTGAGTAGGTAATTTTCTCTGTGAGGAAGAGGGTATGTTGAAAAGGAGAAGAAAAAAAAACTACAAATAACTCGATTAACTTATTTCTAGAGTCCTTTCAGCTAACTAAAGAATTAAGAATTCTATAATTCAGTATTTTCAGTAATTCTTGTTGATTTTATGCCTAATTGTCTAATTCAGTCGAATTCTAGTCCTCTTCTAATGCTTGTACTTCTGTGTTTTGAAAATGTTGAACTAGATGGTCTCCCAAGTCTTTATAATTGTAACCTTATTTCTAATGACTCACATATACAAAATAAGATTTGGTTCTTTTTGACTGACTTATGTTTGTCCTTGCAAAGATAACATGTCTTGTTAAAATGCAACTTAGGAGGAAAAGGAACAGTTTGCAGCTTTTCCCTGTGGTCTTCCTTCCTGTTTCCCAATTTCTCTGTTTCTCCCTGCTCATTATTTTGTACAGTTATATCAAAATTTTAAGTCTATTGCAAAGTTGCGTACTCATTGCAATATATCACACATTGGGAAAATTTAAATACACACAAACACACGCCGTACAGGTAATATAGAAAGAAGCAAGAAGTCTGAGATATCATGACCTCAGAGACTTCCTTCTTCAATAACTTTGAGAAGGCTAGTTTTACTCACTGAGCATACTATTACTAGCTACTACCTTCTCTGAGAAAAGGAAGTATTGTGATTATTAAGTAGTATTTTTTTCATTTAAAAACCTCTTTTTCTCTGGTTTCTTCCTCTCTACTAAAGTTGTTGACACCGTTAAAGGATACAAATAGATAAGTAGTGACTTTAAAGTAAGATTTGATCAAAGATACCTACAACCAAGTGAAGTCATTTTTTTTTAATTCTTCACATCTCAAATCTGAGAAGTGTGACTGAGGACGGAGGTCCTCCCATTTATTAAGCACTCATTGACAAAAGAATAAAATAATTCTTTTTCTTGAAATACTTTAAGAATAAGGACCAGACCACTTAGGACTAGAAAGAAAATGTATGAAAGAGAAAATATTAACCATTCACTTCTGCTTTGAGCTTAGTGAGCAAAATGGATCTTTTTTCTCACCACTGTTTTATCGGAACTTCCTAAGATGTTATGGTGGGCTTTGGTGTTACTGGTATTCAAAAAAAAAAAAATCTTTTACATCTTTGGTTAGGTTTATTCCTAGGTATTTGATGGTTTTTGGTGCAATTGTGAATGGGATTCGCTTCTTTATTTCTCTTTCTATTGCTTCGTTGTTGGTGTAAAGGAAAGCAACCGATTTCTGTACATTGATTTTGGGGTACGTGTACCCCAATGTTCATAGCAGCACTTTCGACAATAGCCAAATCGTGGAAGCAAACCAAGTGCCCATCAACTGACGAATGGATAAAGAAGTTGTGGCACATATATACAATGGACTACTACATGGCAATGAGAAAAAATGAAATCTGGCCATGTGTAGCAACATGGATGGAACTGGAGGGTATTATGTTAAGTGAAATAAGTCAGTCAGAAAAAGACAGATACCATATGTTTCCACGAATAGGTGGACTTTGTGAGACTAAGCAAAACCCAGGGGGAGGGCTAGAGGGGAAAGGAAAAAAAGACACAGAGAGGGAGGGAGATAAAACATAAGAGACTCTCAAAGACTAAGAACAATCTGAGGGTGAGGGAGGTGAGGGAGGTGAGGGAGGGGGGAGAGGGGGTGACGGATATTAAAGAGGGCACGTGTTGGGATGAACACTGGGTGTAATATGTAAACCAATTTGAAAATAAACTATTATAATGAAAAAAAAAAAAAATCTATGTATAGAATACATAGGAAACCTCAGGAGTTTATGAAATACCATTCTTCATCTGTCTTCTCAAGAGCCGTAATCCTGGCCTGTTTTCTCAACACCCTTTTAGCCATAAGGGATGTTTTTCATCAGAATGAGTTCTTTTTTTTCTTTTGACCCAGATAATGCTGTTGGTTAATAATTCTTCTTTCCCCACTATTAAAGTTCCCATAAATAGCTTTTTATAATGCTGCGTTTGCATAGAATGTTACCACTTCCAAAGAGTACTTAGCCTTGGAGGGGAAGGGAGATGTCACCAAGGAGAATGTAGCTAAATTGAGCCCTGCAGGATAAATAGAATGGTCAGACCTACAGAACATCTTATCCAAAGCCAAGAGGCAAAAAAAAAAAAAAAAAAAGCCCAGCTGTCTTGAAGGTTTTATAACTAAGTCCAGTATGACTGGAGAATGGAGCTGGAGGAAAAGGGAGTGGCAAGAGATGAGGCCAGAGAGGTCAGTTGGAGCCAGGTCTTTTTGAAAGACTCTGTATGCTTCAAAGAAATTTGGGCTTGGTCCCAAAAGTATTAAGAAGCCAGAGAAAGCAGGCAAACAGAAGATTCCATTTAAAGGATTTTCTAGAAATTGCCCTATCAGCAGCAGTTTGGATGGATTGGAGGAAACCAAGTTTGGAGGTAGGGAAACAGGATGCTGGTGCCATCATGTAAGTAAGAGCTAAAGTGGCCAGCATACAGATTATAGAGATAGATTCTACAGGCTTTGAGGAATTTAGAGAAGAGAAGGAGGAAGCATAGTCAAGGATGACTCTTGGGTTCCTCACCAGATTAGAGGTTCCATCAGTGTTTGATAGATTGATTGTCAGAGGTGGATAAAGAGATACCTAGACAGAAGATGAGAAAACAAGGAAACTGAGAGTAAAACCCCTCCGGAGGCAGACGCTGAAGAGATGTTGTTGGAGAGGACAAAAGAATTGGAGAAGTACTCTAAAGCAGAGAGTCTCTTGGAGAGATAACAGAGGAAGAGAGCCTTTTAGGAATCAGGGAGTAGAAGCTACAGTTTTAGTAAAATGAAAACAAAAGGCACTGTTGGATTTAGCAACAAGTATAGGTCAGCTCATGGCCTTGAGAACAATGTGAAAACATTTCCTCCTTAAATCCCCCCACTTCCACATGTTTTTTCTCATTTCATTCATACAGTTTGAAGGTATTTCTCCTATTCAGCTGCCTTTCCTACTATACTAATCTGTAACTGGTCTGAGCCTTGCTTTCATATTTCCTTTTAAGGGTGATACTACTCTTTCCTTCCAGTTTGACATTAGAGAAACATACATTACTGTGTGTTAAACAGCTCAGTATTCCTACAGCTGTTTACTTTCAAAGGGACTTTAGACGTATGAGCGGCATGTTATTTGCCTGTAAACAGTGTGCTCACCACGGGAAGGGATGAATTCATCTATGTGCAATCTGACACATAAGCAGAGATTTCCAGAGCTTCTGAGAAATCCCTTGTGCTGTCTCCTCTTCCCCATTCCATCCCCATCGATTTCATGTTTGTGTGAGCATATCAGAGATTCTCTACAAAAGCAAGTTCCTTTTCCTGTGGAGCCAGAATCCCAGTGTTGCCTGGGCTTCCTTACTCTTTTTCTATCTCAGAGTCAGTGTTAATTGAAAAGGCAACAGACCAACAGACACAGCCAAAATTTCTTGGTCTTAGAATCACAGCTGAAGCACAACACATTGAAAGTATTCCCATGTATTTAAAACATCTTATGCTTTTAAAGACAGTGAGTGCTTAGTCCTTTTCAGCATTTTTATTATAAATGTGTAATATTTCACATATGCAGAAGGGCTCATCCACTGTAGGCAGCAGCCCAGAAAGCTGAACACAGTTTACAACATTGATTCACTAACAGAATTTCTCCAAGCGGCAACTTTGGTTATTCAACTAATTTGTCCTTTGCTAACTGACACTTGCATTTTAACAGATGTGTCTAGTTGTAGTTTATTTTGAAATGTAACTCTGTTAGCTGTGTTTATCTTTCTTCTTTAGAAAATAAAATCTGAAAGTAACAAGGGTAGTAATCATTAAGAATACTGCAAGTGGGTAAACATTGCAGATAATCTCATACCTAAAAATCATGATGTTAAATAAACATTCCATTCATTGAAAAGCTGGATTTCCTGGAAGTGACAGCTTTGATTTCTGATGGTTTCCAAAGTTCTGCCCTATCTGAATACATATCCTGAGATTAGGTTGCAGGATGCTGGTGGTGGGTCTTGGAAGCCTGTTTTCTAGTCCTAGGGTCTTGAAACCCTTCTTATAAAACCAGGCAATTAATCTTTTGAGTGTGTTCGTGAACTTCTGTATCATCCACAGAGCATAACAACTAGAATAGCAGCTAACATTTGGAGGCTTATATTTGGGTTACACAGGCCCCATTCTCCAAACTCTGGCAGGACGTCCCTACTAGAACTTCACAGTTGCTCCACAAGGTTAGTGCTGTATCGCCTCATCTCGTAGATGAGGAAACTAAGACCTAGAAAGATTATGTAGGGAGATTACGTATTACCCCGGGCTTATACAGGCCCTACATGGCGGGACTGGGATTCAGACAAGCAAGTCTGACTCAGCCCATCCGTGTTCTTCACCATCACTCTGTAGTGCGGATGTCCTCTGACACCAGCTTCTACGTGATCAACTCAAGGGAGAAACAATCATTAAAAATACAAAATGGTCTTCAGCTTCGGCCTCTCACTTTTTTGGTCCAAAGTATATAAAAGCCCATTCTTCTGCTTTATGTAAATCCAAATCATTCTGACATATTAAAGAAACCATTTGGTCAGTAGGGACTAGTGGAACTTCTAAATCTACACTGTCTGATATTTATGACCAGCTACATGGGCTAGACTTAAATTCATTAAAATCAAATGAAATTGAAAATCCACTTCCTCATTCTCCCTAGGGCCGTATCAAGTGCCTAATGGCCATGTGAGGCTAGTGATGACCATAGTGGGTAAGAATAAGCACTAAAACATTTCATTATCACAGAAAGTTTTCTTAGACAGCACTGCTTTAGAACACTCTTGTCAAATAGAAATATAATATGAGCTACTTGTGTAATTTTAAACATTCTAGTAGCCACATTAAAAACAATAAAAATAGGTAACGTTAATTTTAATATATGTTTAGCCCAGCGTATCTCAAATATTATCATTTCAACAAGTCATTAACAAAAAAGTAATGATGTATTTTACCTTCCTTTACATTGTCATTGAAATTTGGAATACATTTTACAATTTATAGCATATCTGAATTTAAATTAGCTGCATTTCAAATGCTCAATAGCTACGTGGCTACCATACTATACAACACAGTTCTAGACTTTTATCCTAGGGTTTCTCAACTGGGACATATCAAAATGGGAGTGGGTTGGAGCACCTGGGTGGCTTAGTTGGTTAAGTGTCCAGTTCTTGGTTTGGCTCAGGTCATGATCTCACAGCTGTGGGCTTGAACCTTGTGTCAGTTCCACATTGGGCATAGAGCCTGCTTAAGATTTCTCTCTCTCTCTCTCTCTCTCCCTCTGTCCCTGCCCCACGCACACACACTTGCTTATGCTCTTTCTCAAAAAAGCAAAATATGGGCACCTGGGTGGTTCAGTTGGTTAAGCGTCCAACTTCAGCTCAGGTCATGATCTCATGGTTCTTGAGTTCAGGCCCCCCATTGTCAGGGCTCTGCTGATAGCTCAGAGTGTGGATCCTGCTTTGGATTCTGTGTGTCTCTCTCTCTCTGCCCCATTCCTGCTCACATTCTGTCTTGCTGTCTCTCTCTCAAAAATAAATAAACATTAAAAATTTAAAAAAAAAAACAAACACAAAACGTGAGTGGGACAGAGGGCTGTGTAATTTAAGAACCATTACTATAAGCTTTGGGACTGGAGGGGCACAAATGCCACTTCTCAGATCACAGAGGAGGCCAGACTGCTAAAACTTAATCCATATGTATCAGAGAAGTAATATAAGTCTTAGATGCATTTTAAAACACCACTCGTGTTCAAGATAGTTTATTACTACTAGTACTGTCTTTAAAAAGCCACATTTGGACAGTATAAACCAACTCAGAGTGATAATGTTAGCTGTGTTATTTAATCCACTGTTGATAACTGCATAGGCAGCTGACTGACTTCAAAGAACCAATAAAATTTGGTTGTTCTAAGAGCCAAATAAAACTTAAAATGTGCACTAATTAAATGTAAATTATTTATAGACATTGCCTGCTTTTGTGAGATATCTCCTGACTTCTACTTCTGAGTCCCTTCCTTGGTGACACTATTTGGTTACTCCTCAGCCCAAATTATATAACTAACTGTGATGACCATTCTTGGAAGATCATCTTAAAATTTTTCAAAATGACTGAAAGAAATTGTTTCTTGGTATTTGGGAAACATGTCTATGCACATTGTTTCATAGCTGTGTTCTCTCTGTATTTTTTAAACTAAATTTCTTCATCTACCTTGAAGTAATGTTGTAAGTACAAACCTATAATTTACTCTGCTTTTAAGTTCTTCCTTCTGATAAACTTATCTATTCATATTGAGTCTAATTATAACTCAGGGCGTAACCATGTATATTATTCGTCTGAATGAGTGAGCTTGTCTGGCAACAAGGAGCTGGTGTTGCCAAAGCTTTATTGTCATCTGGCCTGAATATATCCTGTCTGTACCTCACTGTCAGCTTCAGGAGAGGTAGGCAAAGAGGATAGGGCAGGGTTGCTATACTCAAGCCACATGCTGTGCTTCCCAACGTATTTCAGCACTTCGCAATAAACTGGGTATTTTTTTTTTTTATTTCATCCTTTTTAAATAAGAGAAATCGAAACTAGAGATAAAATTGAACTCTGCTTCCGGGAGCGTAGGTGGTTCAGTCAGTTGAGTGTCCAACCTCGGCTCAGGTCAAGATCTCACGCTTTGTGGGTTTGGGCCTGCATCAGGCTCTGTGCGGCCTGGAGCCTGCTTTGGATTCTGTGTCTCCCTCTCTCTCTGCCCCGCCCCCACTCGGACTCTGTGTCTCTCTCTTTCAAGAATAAACATTAAAAAATTTTTTTAGGAGCGCCTGGGTGGCTCAGTCGGTTGGGCAGCCGACTTCTGCTCAGGTCATGATCTCGCGGTCTGTGAGTTCGAGCCCCGCATCAGGCTCTGTGCTGATGGCTCGGAGCCTGGAGCCTGCTTCCGATTCTGTGTCTCCCTCTCTCTCTGCCCTTCCCCTGTTCACGCTGTGCCTCGATGTCTCTCAAAAATAAACATTAAAAAAATGTTTTTTTAATTGAACTCTGCTTCATTCCCCATTTTCAGAGCTATCCCATCAGTCACCATACTCCACCTTTCTCCTGTTCCTTGCACAACCACTGTCATGAATTTAGGTTTGTCTTTTTTAGTTCATTTCTTTAAAGACTTGGACATAGATATGTGTTCACAAACAATATATAAAATACTGTTTTTATTTCTAGTGTACATAATAGGATCATACTGTACATATGCTGCATCTTGCTTTCTTCATATACGATTTTGGTAGACTTTTTTGGCACACTTGTTCTCAATACGAAAACTTGGTACATATATAAGAACATATCCAACACATAAGTAAGTTATGAGACCTAGTAATGAAACTGGTAACTCCTGAATCTACCATACATACTGAAAAGTAGACCATTACCAGAGCTAGTGCAGCTCCTGGCTGCTGCTTCTCCACCGTCTGACTCTACCCAGGAAATTACTCTTTTGAACTTTGTTCTCATTTATTTTCTTGCCATACCACATAATGTATGTGTTCTCAGCAATACGTTTTCTTGTTTGGTAGTTTTTCAACTTGATAAATATAGTATCATATTGTATATATTCCTTTAGACTTGCTTTTTTTTGTTCAATATGGTATTTTTAGGATTTTCCATGTTAAATCAGTATATATATTTTCACTGTCCTGTAGTATTCCTTTGGGTGAATTTATTCCCTTTTTCTGTCAGTGGACATCTGTGTTGTTTCCAATTTTGCTATTACAAATGGTGTTCGCATGAACATTCTTGTATATGTCTTCTGGTGCATACATATAATCATTTCTCTGGGGAATGTACCTAGGAATGCAATTGAGATGTTGTAATATATCAGTATATAGATTCAACTTAAAGTCCACGTTCTTATCCAAAGTGATTGAACACTCATCAGCAATGTATAGGAGTTCTTTTTTTCCACGTCCTCATCAACAGCTGATTTTGTCATGCTTTTATCTTTGCCTGTATATTCTGTAAAGTAATATTGAACTGTAATTTGAAGTTTTTGTTTCCCTGGTTTTAATGAAATTGAATATTTTTCATGATTATTGGGCATTCATGTTTCTTCTTTTTTTTTTTTTTTTTGAAATGCCTACTTACGTCTTTTCTAAGGGATTGCTAGTCTTTTTCTTTTTGATTCATAGGAATTCGTATACTCTGGACACTAGAATTTGGTCAATTTTATATGATCCAAACATCTCTCAGTTTGTGGCTTGTCATTCTCTTTAGGCAACCTCTTAAACTTCTGACTTTTGCACTGAAGTGCTTAATCCATCTACAACAAGGATTTGTATATTTATTGAACAGTTTTTCTGTTTGCAGTATACAAAAACTGTTTGCTTTAACCCCATCACTTCTGATATATAATAGATTCCTGTAAGTGTGTGGAAAAGTTTGAGGATTTTCTTTGAGCGTCCAAACACATTTTAGAATCACGTTGCCAAGCTTCTTTTTTTCATAAGTTTATTTTATTTATTTTGAGAGAGAGAGAGAGACAGAGACAGAGAATCCCAAGCAGGCTCTGCACTATTGGTTCAGAGCCCAATGCTGGGCCCAGTCCCACAAACCATGAATGACCTTAGCCGAAATCAGGAGTCAGATGCTTAACCATTCGTGCCACCCAGGTGCCCCATCAAGTTTTATTTTTTAAATAACTGTTAGACTTTTGATTGGAATTGCATTGGATCACTATGGGGAAAATTGACATCTGTAGGATGCCGGGTCTCCCTACTCATAAACTTGGTATCTCGCTCCACTTATTTAATTCTCTTTGTACTTCAGTGTTTTATAATTTCCTCCAAAAAAAACTTACATATTTTTTATGAAACTTACTCATGGGTTTTTTATCGTGTTTTTAATACTATTACAAGATACTTTAAAATATATTTTCTAATTAGTATGTTGAAATTCAGTTGGTTTTTGATATTGATCTTATATCTAGCCACTTTATAAACTCTTTTATTAAGTTTAATAAATTGTATATAGATTTTTCTGTGTACATAAATACTGCAAATCATCACAGTTTTATTTTTTCCATCTCGATCCATACTTTTTGTTTTTTCCTTCTTGTGTCTTCCATACCTTGATGAATATGATCTCTAATATAGTAATGATTAGAAGTATATATAGTGGGTGACCTTATCTTGTTCCTCAATTGTTAAATGGAATTCTTTTGATATTTTGCCACTGTGTATATTAGTTGCTGTGAGGTTTTTGGTAGATACTCTTTATCAGGTTAGAGAAGTTTCTATCTATTCCAATTTTGCTAAAAAGTTTCTTTGTCTTGAATGACTATTAAAGCCTATTGAGTGCTATTCCTGCACCCATTCAGATTATCCCTTGTTTTTTTTTAACTTTAATCTCTTAGGTAAATTACATTAATAATTTTCTGTTATTAAACTATCCTTGCATTCCCAGTGTATATCCCAGCTTAATTAAGATTCATGCTTTTTTGATACACTGCTCAACAATGAAGACTTTGTAGGTATGAACTAATTTCAAAATAAGACAGTTGTAGCTAAATCTTTGTTGACAACAAAATCTTCCCCAAAGGGTTGCCCAGTTTGCTACTGGACATGAGGGGAATTTGTGACTATTATATGTAGGTACTGGTTTGAGGTAGCAAAAAGAACACTGAAAAGCTAAATTATAATCTCATTTTGTCCTTTTGTTCACCTGAGAGAGTACAATTCATGTGACTCGTTTGGGCCTTACTTTCCTCAAGGAGTTTCTCTGACAGAGACAGATGTTTCCTGCTAGTAGCCATGTGGCTTCACTTGCTTTCCTATTAATCCATCATCACCAAACAAACATGTACTTACTAGGCCCTGAAACAGGCCAAAATCTGTTCCTCAAGGAACTTCTAGGGAGGGACAGAAAAAGTAAACGCTTTAAAAATACAGTTATAGGGGTGCCTGGCTGAGTTAGGTGGTAGAGCATGCAACTCTTGATCTTGGGGTTGTGAGTTCAAGCCCTGCATTGAGCCTAGAACTTACTTTAAAACACTTTTTAATTAAAAACATTGTTATAAAATGAAATGATACATCTTGTTTTCTACAGACACTATTCATGACACATGAGGGCGGGGGGAGGGGCGGGGGGGGAAGGATGGCAGGGGTAGAGGTTCTTTGGCGGGAAAAAGAAAGGAGGAAGATTCAGATGGGATATAATACTTGAGCTGAGTTTTATGGATGATGAATATTTACTGATTTCTATGAACCTCATTTATGTTATCAGTTGTTAACAGAGGGATTAGACTTTTTTTTATTGGACTTTATTTTCTCTAGTGGCCCTTCTGTCTTCAAAAATTTGTCTCTTTCACTCTATGACCAAATCATCTTTTTTAAGACTTTACAAAAGATTTCATGCTTTATTAAACATTTGTGTTTCTACCTCCGGTCTTTGGTCCTAGGAATCTTTTGTTCAGTAGGTTTAGGATCGTGGATGGCAAAACAGAATCTTCTTGATTCTGTTGTATTAATACCAATCTCTTTAGAATATTGATGAAACTGACAGATGAACCATCATATAGAATTACCCTACTTGTTGTGTTTTATTGCAATTGCTCAATTTATTGTTACCATAAATAGAATTTTTTAAATTTCAGGGTTTTCAGATCTCTAAGCACATTTCATTTGTATGTCTTATTTCAGTGCTGGACCCAAAGGAGACAACATTTATGAATGGAGGTCAACTATATTGGGACCCCCAGGATCTGTCTATGAAGGAGGGGTGTTCTTTCTTGACATTACCTTTTCACCAGACTATCCGTTTAAACCCCCTAAGGTCAGTATGAAGTATTCATCCATTTTTAGCAATATGTATTGTTGTATATGTATATACATATACATATTCTTAAATCTACATATCTAGGAATGCATGTCTATTCTGTTAACACAGACAACTTTCCAGGACTAATTGTATTTAAAAAGAAACAGAATGTGAAAAATTATAGGCCATTTCCCTACCCTAGCCCCTTACTCATATTTCATTGCTCTTTCTCATCCTTTCTCAGTGTCTCCTCTCTGTGGTTTATGTTTTAATGTAACATAAAACAACATGTTATAGGTGGAACTAGGTGAGTGAGATTGGGCTGTGCCAGCCCTGGAACCCAGAAAACCATAGCCTGAAGCTGGAGCTGAACCAAGCCCAGAGGAGCCAGACTAAATGCAGAGAGAGTCCCACTAAGCAAGTCTTAGGGTACCAGCTGAGGAGCTTTGAGTTTTGAAAGTTCAGCTGCTCACAAGAACTATACATGCACTAGAATGGAAAGTGTGACCCACAAAGTCTTAAAAATGATGCCAAGAGAATTTAGTAAAGAAGTATTTGTAATAGTCGATTAATGTAAATGACTAATTAATGAACATAGGAGAATTTATATTTATTTAAGACAAAATTATACACTTGAAGAATTCTTCACATTCCTTTCTACTGTCTGTAAGTCAGTCATTTGATGGGTTTTAATTCATTCTCCACTTCGAAAAGGAAAAGACCCCAAAGATACTCTGTGCATGCCCACCAAAAAAGAATTCTCATTTGACCTGACTTAACCTCTCATTGCAGAGGGAGATGAAACTTACTTGAGATATATGTTGAAGAGAACAGTTTTAAAAAGTGAAAATAAGACTGTACCTTTACCATGAATATCTGTAATTCTCCCTCTCTCTTACCTTCCCTCCCTTTTTTCCCTCTCTCTTCCTTTCTTCCTTCCTTTCCACTGATGCTTGGATATTGTTTTGATATCAAAACAAAAGTAACAACTATAATTCCACCAAAGAAGAAACCAAGGCACAGAGAAAATAAGCAACTGTCCCAGCATTACACAGCAAGCAAACAGTGGTGTCAGTACTTGAACCCAGGAAGTCAGCCTCCAAAGCCCTTGTTCTTTTCTACATTATACAGTACATTTTAACAATACATTTTATTTAAGCTGACAGAGCTGGTGGCACTGGTGACTACCCATTCCTGCAGTAGGCTGGTTTTCATTGATGAAGCCATAGTGTATCTAATATTTATTTTCTCCATGTACTGGATGGGTTCCTTTTGTCTTTCATTCTGCTTGGGCCGAGCCCGTAAATCATCTGGAGTACTTTCTGCACTGCCAGTGATGTGAGGACCTTTCTTGGACAGGCTCTTCAGTAGAGGAAGGACAGAGTGGGGAAGAGGAGGGAAAGTTCAGATCAGGGAGTTGTGCTTCCTGTGGGTCTGGTGCAGGCTGTTCTGTACATCTGAAATACGCATCTCAGAAGATGTGTGGGCCTGTCCAAGTTCAGCATGACAGAAATATGTAGATTAAAGCTAGAAGGGGGAACACATAAGTTAGATAAAATAATTCAGTGTCCAAGAAGGCCTGTATGGACTGCAAGGATGGCAGGGTGGAATTTAGCATGACTAAATGTGTAGTATTCAGTGAGAATCAGAAGCAAATCATGGTACAAGGTAGGAGAGAGAGACCTACTTCATGTTCATGTAAATAAAACTTGTGGGCTTTTCGCTGACTAAAATTCTTTGGAAACTTAAGGTTTCTGAAGCCTTAAGGTGACATTTTTAGGAGTACGATCCCCAGAACTCTGTACCAGTTGCCCTGTATCTGGAGTGCTTATTAAGAGGAACAAGCAAGAATAAGTTGGGAAAGGAGTCATCCACATTCCTGAGCTGCTTCGTAGACATCAGCTGTGCCAACTTTCTTTTCTAAAACACCCAACAAAGGGTTAGATGTTCTCTTGCACAGATGAGGAAACTCAGGCAAGGCTTAGAGAGGTTTCCAATAATAGACAACCAAGAATTTACTGAATTCTGACTTTACAGACCATGTACATTCCACTGTTATCCTGGAGATGTTCACTAGTAAAAATAGAACTAGGAGGAATGTGATATCTGTCCTCAGATGTTTCAGGACCTGTGGTATGAGTTAGGATTTAGACTTTATTCTGGATGGCTAGATGGGACAAAAATAGAAGCAGGAGGGTATCACTTACAGGGTAGTAGGTATTAATTCTTATGAAGAAAATTTGATCCACAGCTATACAGTCTGCTTTTGAATAACTCGACTTCTCAGACAGTGGGCTTCCCTTTCCTGGGAGTAGATATATGCCAATATTTCTGTTTTTAAAAAAGCTGAATTAGTTCCTGTCCAGAATATTACCAGAAAAAAATTAAGTTCCTCCACTGAATGAATTTGATTAAACAATCTCTTAGGACAACAGAAAAATCAAACTTTGGTAATTCAGATCACAATTTAAATGCACATTCAAATGTGCACCTGTGGAAAGTTTTTCAAAGCAGATTTTCACCACCTAATTTATCAGTTTTAGAAACCAGATTTTGTAGAGAGATACACTCTTCTGGCGGGGGGTTTGTGGGTGTCTAAGAAACTGTTAACTAAAACAAACGCTTTTATTATTAATAGTTTTGAGGTACCATGTCCACGACTTTCTAGTCTCCTATTATTCTAAATAGTCCACGTTTGGCATTATCTTGCTTTTTTTCCTCTGTTGCCTTCATCCTTTGTTCTTTTTCCTTCGGCCTTAGCCACATATTTTTATTAATGAACCATTTCCCAGTACCCCGAAGAATGAACCTAGATAGCAGTAGGTGTCAGAGAGAACTGTTGGTGAGACCAGACAAGTACATCTGACTGGCTGTCTAATGGTTATCAGATACCGTAAAATTAGAATATAGCACAATGGGATCCATGAGATGACTTTTCCCCAAAATCTTATACTTGGAATCCTAAGTGAGGACTTTAAATGCTCTCATGCTCAAATTAAATACTTTGACATACATGATAAGCCATATAACCATGTTTATCAGTTTAAAAATATCAATAAATAAACCTCTACCACTTAAAATGTGGAAAAAAATAAATACTATAGTGCTCAAATACATCATGTAAATGTCAGTGGAGTGATTTGGATGCCACTTCAAGTCATAGGAACTTGTGGGAGTAGGACTTCATTAGTTTGAACATCCCACAGTCTACTGGCTAATTTTTCAAAATCAGACGAGCCATTCCTATCATTTCTTCCAGTTGCAAGCAAAGCAATTTTTAATTGAGTATGTAATGTTCATTAAGTTTAGTATACTAGTTTTAAATAGATCAAATACTCGTTACACTTACAAATGCTCTGTCCAAGTACAATTCTGACTACATTAATTTTATGTAATCAATATGTTTATGCTCTTACTAAATCTACAGCATTCTTGTTTGTACAGCATTGTTAATTATATCTGTAGTATCTGCTGTCAGGTCTTCAGGTGAATATTTATCCATCAATGATAATATTATTTCTATGGGAAAATATCCATTAATGACACTATCTAGGAATAATATATTATGGCCAAAAAGAAAAGCATAATAAATTTCTAGTATATCTCAAAGTTTTTTAATACTGTATTTTTTTCAGTATAGACATATATTTCTGTATTATAATTCAGATACCTATTTATTTGTAAGGTAGATATTGCTTTTAATCTTATTGGGGATTACATTTTCCTACTTATGTTATAGATAATTACTCCTGTGCTCAAAACCTACACTTTTTTATAAGTCCAATGTGTAAATATTTTAATGTTCTTTACTCTATAAAGTCTACGTATTTGTTACAGAATAAAAAGTAATTGGAGATAAAAAAAAAGGAAAAAATTTAAATTACCTATAATCCTAACCCAAAAATTAATTATTCATGCCATTTTGTATATCTCCTTTGAGACTTTCGTTCTCTGCAAATAAATATGCTGCATGCATACTCACAAATATATACATAAATATTGGGCCATATCCCTCCTGCTTTTAGAATTACTCTTTACCTAATATTCTGTTTTCACCGAACACTCAATATCGTTCAATAAACATGTAGTTGCATTAGAATTATTGAGGCTACAGGGTATTCCATTGTCTAAATATACCAAATTTAATTTCCTGTTACTGGACGTTTAAGCTGTTGCCAATATTTCTGTTATAGTCAGTGATGTGATGAATATCCTTACAATTACATATTTTGTATAGCATAATTATTTCCTGAGGCTAAATTTGTTGACATGGAACTTCTGGGTAGATGGGTTTATATTTGTAAAATTTTGTTAAGGCTTGACAAATTGCCCTCCAGAAAAATTCTGTCAGTCTACATCATGGCCATCAACATAGTGAATAGTATAGTACTTCCTTCAGTCTGCCTAGCTCTGAGGATTTCTAGTCTTTTTAAATCTTTGCCAGACCAATAGAGGAAAAGTGTTGAGATGTGGAAGTTTTCATGTATACTGTTGTCTAATTATTTCTCTTTTTGTGAATAATATGAAAGCTTTTCCTTGAAAGTTATATACCAAATAAAATTAACAAGCATACTTGAAAACTTCAGAAGCAAAGTAATAGGATATGTTTTGTTTCTATATTTTATTTCTGTAATTTTTTTCTACTAAAAACACTTCGCAAATATTGTAGCATCTTATGTCTGATATTTTGTGTCTCAGAGATTTTAATGACATACATGCTAACTTAGTCATGTTCGGTAACAGGTCAGATCTTTGATTTTACAGTAGAAATGCGTAGAGGTAGCTTAATTCAGATTTGACTTTTTCTGTCTCCCTGTGGATCTGGATATTTTATTTTATAAAAAATAAGTGGGCATTTTAAAACAGATTTAAGACTAGGTAGGTAGATAGGTAGGTAGGTAGAATGAAATATGTTCGCTAATTTAGTGTCTCAGGCAGTCTGTGCGCAAGTCAGACACGCTCTCAGTGTTCGTATCTTTTACCAGAAAACATTGTTTTCTTTGGTAATGGCTAGACGGTACCTTCCAGTAGGTATTTTCCAAAAAGGAATGATAAAATTTGTACCTAAAGGGGCATCTGGGTGGCTCAGTCGGTTGAGCGTCCGACTTCGGTTCAGGTCATGATCTCACCATTCCCGAGTTCGAGCCCTGCGTCGGGCTCTGTGCTTACAGCTCAGAGCCTGGAGCCTGCTTCAGATTCTGTGTCTCCCTCTCTTTCTGTGCCCCTCCCCTGCTCAAGCTCTGTCTGCCTCTCTCTCTCTCTCTCAAAAATAAATAAACATTAAAAAAAAAAGATATTTAAAAAAAATTTGTACCTAAAATATTTTAAAAACTGCATACATAGTAGAAGTATTTGTGTGAGAAAAAGAAAGCTCTTTAATGTTAATAACATCTAAAACCTTTTTAATATAGTTTCTTTTTCATAAATTTTATCAGTATATTTAAAAAGAAATCTTGGCAATAATTTCAGAGCATATTTTATGTTTTATTGTTTTTTTATTTTTTTTAAAAAACCTAACTATAAGCTTGCTTACTGATGAAATGTCATTAAATAAGAAGAGGCTTAACTGCTTTCAGACAGTTAAATAGATCATTTAGGTCTGTCATATTTTCAAAATCTTTATTTTATTATCTTCATTAGACTTTAACCTTAAATTGGTAAGACAAGGCTAATCATGAGTAAAGTAGCTCATTAGTTATGGTAAGGAGCAATGAAAGCCAGAGAGAGATCTGTAACTAAAACAAGTTCAATAAGGAGTTGTTTTTATTTGATTTAGGTTATTATTATTTACTTGTTTTTATTGTTGTTTCTATTTTGGCTCTTGCTCAAAGAGGAAAGTTGATGGTGTTTCTCGCAGATTCTCAGAAAGAGCAATGGTTTATGTATGTAAATGCAACCTTCCACTCATTTCCTCTGGCCTTGGGAGTAGAATACACAGTTGTGGAGTAACGTGAATTAACTTGTTTAACCTGAGTTCATACACTTATATAAAGCCTGGCTGTGGATTAAGTGCTTTCATACATATTGAACTGCCTTTTTGACATCTCCTGTTTAACATCAACAACACCTCAAACCTAACAGGTCCAAAACCAAACCATTGATTCCACAGCCCCATCCCAGTCCTGCCAAACTGGTTCCTCCAGTCTTCCCCATCTCAATGAAGGAGAATTCCATTTTTCTAGTGGCTAAAGTAAAAAACTTTGCAGTCATTTTTAACTTCTCTCAAACACCCTAGCCAGGCCCAGTCTCACTTGCTTAAGATAAATACTCAAAATAGATACAGAATCTAACCATTTCTCATCACCTCTCCCTAGTAACAAACACTCTGGCCCAAGCCACCATCAGCTGCTCCTCTTCCCCAGATTATTGCTTAAGTCTCTTGTCTTGTATCCCTGCTTCTGCCTTATCCCTTCTGCAGTGTGCACCCCCATACCAATTGTTCTTTTATAATGTGAGTCACATATATCAGTTCTTTGCCTCAAGCTTTTCAGTGATTCCCAACTCACTGAGTAAAAGCACACAAAACTTTGTAAAATCACAATATAATTTTTAAAATCACTATCACTCAGGGCTCCTGGGTGGCTCGGTAGGTTAAGTGTCCAACTTTGACTTAGGTCATGATATTGCAGTTCATGAGTTCAAGCCCCACATCGGGCTCTCTGCTGTCAACGCAGAGCCTGCTTTAGATCCTCAGTCTCCCACTCTCTCTGCCCCTCCCTCACTTGCTTTCTCTCTTTCAAGAATAAACAAACATATTTTAAAAATCACCATCAGGGGCGCCTGGGTGGCTCAGTTGGTTAAGCGGCCGACTTCGGCTCAGGTCATGATCTCGCAGTCTGTGAGTTCGAGCCCCGAGTCGGGCTCTGTGCTGATGGCTCAGAGCCGGGAGCCTGCTTCAGATTCTGTGTTTCCATCTCTCTCTGCCCTTCCCTGCTCATGCTCTGTCTCTATGTCTCTCAAAAATAAATAAACGTTAAAAAAAATTTTTTTTTAAATAAAATAAAATAAATAAAAAATAAAAAAATCACCATCACTCTTGACTCATATACTCTAAGCATACTGCTTCCGTAGAGCCTTGACATCTCCTCTTCCTTCTGCCTGCATTGTTTTCCTCTGCCTAAAATTCCTACGGCTCACTACATTTTTCCCTTCAGGTGTCTGCTCAAATATTACCTCTTCAGAGAAGCTCTTGCGTGACAACTCCCAACTACCTTCTGCTCTCCGTGAGCTTCCCTACTGTAACCACCATACTTGATTTTTCTCCATAATACTTCTCCCTCCTGGCATGATACATTTCTTTGTCCATGAGTTTATGTTTCCCTTTCTTCATTTAGCGTGTAAGTTCCTTGAGCACAAGGACTTTGTCTATTTTGATGTCACTCCTATATTCTGGCACCTATAACAATGCATGGTGATTCAACAGGCATTCAGTAAAAAATTGTCTATATAATTTAATCCATAGAACTTCGCCATAAAGGCAGTATTCATTACTATCATCACTCCCAATTTTAGACTAGAAAAATGAGGCTCACAGAGGAGGTTAAGTGGCCCACAGGTCACATGGAAAGTAAGCCGCTAAACTGGAATCCAAACCCAGTTCTAAACTGATCCTTTCATTCCCCAACAGTAGAGATGATTTAAATTGTTCAGGTCTCTGGAAGAAGGAACACTTACATTTTACACTCTGGTATAAGTTAATTATACCAGATCATTCTCTAAAGCAGTTTTTGTGGGGAGGGAGATGAAATTGGTGGTACAAGGAGGAAAGAATGTTAGGAAGAGATTTCAAGTGCCTTTCAGTTTGGGTAAGGATCTTTTTTCCAAAGGCACCTGGGGCTTCCTCCAGTGTCTTCCTACTTCAAAGACACTGAGGTATTAATTTTGTATTGAACCATAAATAACTGACTTCTAGATTTTGTTAGCCCTAAGCTAAGGAGAAGTTACTTCCCATTTCACAGGTCCTTTTCACTTAATTACTGTCAAAGTAGCCTTGTATCCTCAGTGTCATGACTGGGCTATAGTATTACTTGTATCTCATGAGTCAGTGTTTTCTTTTTTAGTCCATTCTCCTTTAATAAATCATTTAAAAATGCCATGCTGTACCTTAATGTGTGAAATTTCAGGATGCATGTAATGAGTAAAAATAGATCAAAACAGTGATCATTGTCTTCCTACTTTTAAAACAGTATACATTGTATCCATTTGTGTGTCCAACCACCACCCCTAACTACCGCCGATTTAAGAATTCCTAAGAAGAAGGATTGGATTTTGTTTGTTTGTTTTCAGGGCAAGGAATACCAACTTTATTTGTTCTACACTAAATTAAACTTGCCGATAAACTGAAAAGGAATCACCCATTTGGCTGACAGGAAGTTCAGTTTAGTCCTATTTTGTGAGGATTCCCCCTCTTTCTAGTTTTCTATAGCCTAATGCAGTCCCAGATTTTGGAGAAAGACCTTTAATTTTTCATTGCCTTTCTTGAAATGCTTATTGCCCAAGACATCTTCATCTATTTGTGTTGGATAGACTGAGCCACCTACACCTTTGCCCACACTCACATGGAGTTGGTGTGTAATCAGCCTCTCTGACATCTGCTCACACACCCCTTTGAGAGTCTTGCCGTAGAGCTGGGGGTCTCTAACAAGTATTTTACCATGTTCCCTCCTACTCTGGAGTTTCATTTTCTGTGACCTCACTCCAAATGGGAGTTGGTGTTTCTTGATACTACTGTCAGCATAACTGGAAGGAATGGGCAGACCTAGATTTCTTCACAAAGGATGTTCTATCGAGAGATTCAATGAACAAAGGAAACTGGATGTTTGGAAAATGAGGAACCCTCTTGCTGTCATAGCCATGGGAAGATGGCAACTCACTTATCAGAGAGAGGTAGTTTTTCCAAAGAAAGTTTCCCAAATTTAGACAAGTGACACTCTCCCCTCACAAGGGGTTTGCTGAAGAGAAAAGGGTAGAGTGGCTTCATGAGGAAATCTTCAGGATCCCAGCATCACAGGGCAGGAAACACCGTGAGTTACAGAAAGTTCAGGGACAACAAGGCAGTGTTGAAGGAATACTCTTGTGAAGAGGGAACTTTCTGCACAACTAAGCCAGAAGAAGATTCAAATTTGCAGTTTTCTTAACCTTGTAGAAAAGAGTCCCTGGTGAGAACAGATCAAGAGCTCAAACAGTGTGTGTTGATGAACTGTCTGTAAATTTTAAAACAAATTATTTTCTGTCATCCACTTGAGAAATGAGGTGGGTAAAATGGTATTCTACATGTAAGAAAAAATTGTGATTATTCTTTGCCTTACTTAAAGGTATTACTTGTTCGGATAGGTAGATATGTAATGCTATTTTGTTTGTGTTTGGATAGAATGGGCAGGTCTGAATTAATTTTTATGACTACCAGCCAGATATCAATTCTTTTTTGGCAAATGATCGAGTTTCCTTGATTTTTTTCCCTTAGAGTTGGATCCGGATCTCTTGATAAGGTAGCAGCCTTTTAGAAATTTGCTTAAGCAGGTCCAAGGAAAATTAGAGAGAAAGGCATGTTCTCAGCTCTCAGCTGGCCAAGATCATAGTCGTTATGTAGTCGTGGCTTGTCACTGAGTTAAGGGAAAGGTATGATCAACTGGCCTTTACAAGTATTATGCAGTCTTCCCCTGTAGGAAATAAGGAGAAACAGTCACGCAAAAATTAAAGATTGTGAATAAAGTAGACCTAATATCAGATCACTACACTAATTCATACAGGTATAATTGTTCTAAGCAATCAGATACATTTTTCTTATGGTATTAGTATGTTAGCAAAAACCTGCCAAAAATTTCTTATAAATTCTTATTAGTTGCTATTTAAAATGTCTATGCTAAGGCTAATTTATAAAGCAAAGATTTATTGAGCCCTTACTGCTTTCTGGGCCTTGATACATAAAGATCAATAAGATACAGCCCGGGGGACCATGTAGACAAAGAGAAGAACAAAACAAGAAAGGGCTAATATAGTCCAGGCTAGGAAACGATGAAGGCTGAGCTTTGGGGATAAAGACAAGGGGAATAGTATGTGAATTCTTTTTTTTTTCCACTTTATTCAGTAAATATGTGTTTACCATGTACCGTACAGATACTGAACATACAGAAATGCGTCTTGCAGAGCTTACATTCAAGAAATGATAGAACAAGATTTCAGCATGGTTGATATTTTGGACAAGATAATTCCTTCTCATGGAGGGATATCGTTTGCATTGTAGGATGCATAACAGCATCCCTGGTCTCTACTCACTAAATGCCAATACCAGTGTTTCTCCCCCACTCTGAGCCCCCCAGTTTGTGACAGACAGAAATGTCTCCAGATATTGTCAGATGTCCTTTGGAGGCCCTAGGGAGATCACCTGTGGTTGAGAAGCAGTATTTTATTTTATTTTCTTATTTGAGTTCGGTTGACACACAGTGTTACATTAGTTTCAGGTGTACAACCTAGTGATTCAGCTTCTTTATACATTATGCTAGGCTCACAAGTGTAGCTACCATCTGTCACCAGGTACCACTATTAAAGTATCATTGACCACATTCTTTTACATTTACTATATATCTTTTACCTGCTGTATGTTTTATTCCCATGACTTAACTCATTTCATAACTGGAAGACTGTACCTTTTTTTAAATGTTTATTTTTGAGAGAGAGAGAGAGACAGAGAGAGAGAGAACACGCAAGCAGGAGACAGGCAGAGAGAGAGGGAGAGAGAGAATTCCAAGCAGGCTCCATGTAGTCAGCGCAGAACCCGATGCAGGGCTCAATCCCACAAAGCCTGAAATCATGACCTGAGCCAAATCAAGAGTTACACGCCTAACTGACTAAGCCACCCAGGCACCCATGGAAGACTGTATCTTAATCTCTCCTTCACCCATTTTGTCCATTCCCTATAACTTACCCTTCCCTCTACCAACCAACAATTTGTTTTCTTTATCTGTAGATCTAATTCTGGGTTTCGTTTGTTTAGAGAAGCACCGTTCTAGCAGTAACATTGGTATCCACTTGTAACTGATTAGAGACATCTGTGAGGACTCTCCAGTTTCTAATCTGAGTAACCAGGTGGGGACATGTTTCCTAGGAGGAACATGTAGGACATTTGGCTGGGAAGTGTTCATTAGGCAGCTTTACAGATCTGGAATTCAAGGGAGGGCTATGAGCTAGAGATACAGGTTTGAGAATTGAAACCCTAGAATAAATGACCTCACTCACAGAAATATGCAATTTTGAACCAAAACTGAGTTTTTGAGGCTAAAAATTTCCAGAATGAGTTTCCCAAAGGAAAGACTGATAATTGAAAAGAGTAACAAAACTCACATTTTCTCTTTTTCCATATGCTCTCAGTGTTTGAGGATTGGAGGTTATTTTCCATGCAAGAGTGCACAGTAATGCCTCACAAAATATCATATTCTTATTTTAAAAAGACTCATCTGTTAATAAATCATAACAGCATGAATAATTATACCAGTCAAACAAATTAATCTTCCCACAAGTGCCTAAATAAGGACTAAAATAAATCAAAATAATTATTCCTGCAAGGGAATGGACTAAATGACCTTCTTAAAGCTCTCCTTGAGCCTTGTTTCAGCTTCAAATTCTACTGACATCTTGGTGTTTATGGAGAATTGTGTACTAGACATATATTGTATTTTTTAATGCCTAGTATTTTATGCTAACATTATATAATTCTGCATTCACTATCTTACTTAATCCTCTCACTTCGATAGGTAAGTTTCATTATTACAGGAAACTACAACTTTTAAGTAAAGTGATTAGGATCACATAGTTGATAAGTGCCAATGCCAAGATTAGAACTCCTGGCCTCCTTGTGAGATCGAGCCCCACGTTGGGCTCCATGCTGACAGCACAGAGCCTGCTTGAGATTCTTTCTCTCTCTCTTTCTCTCCCTCTCTCTATTTCTCTCTGCCCTACACTCTCTCACTCTGGCTCTCTCTCTCAAAATAAATAAATAGAAATAAATAAGTAAATAAAGAAATCTTGGCCTCCTGATTTCCGTCCCAGCTCCCCTGACCCCTTACATCTGTAGTAGGCAAGCCAGAAGTGGTCTTTGCTGAAAACACAACAATCCAGTTTACTCCAACAGCCATACTTAAGATGACCCCTCACATTCTTTTATGTAGTTGATGGAAAACACCCATTTTGCTTTTGTTTTTGTGAAGAATAAGGTTACATAAGGGTTTCTGTTTTGGCATTTGCAAAATTATAAATTTACAGATTTATGGTGTATTATGTATATTTATATGATCCCTATACATGCCCACTAATTTATTTTACTCTCTCTCCCTATAGATTGTATAAGACAGTAATTTATACAATAAGGAAATAATACATATTTCAAGTTTTTGCCATTATTTTCTTCATTTCCACATTTTTTCTTCCTTTCTTACCTTAAAACATCTCCTCTTTGGGGCTCCTGGGTGGCTCTGTCAGTTAAGTGTCTGACTCTTGGTTTCAATTCAGGTCATGATCTCATGGTTTCATGGGTTCAAGCCCCACATCGGGCTCTGCGCTGACAGTGTGGAGTCTGCTTGGAATTCTCTCTGCCCCTTCCCCAAGTTGTGTGCACAATCTCTCTCTCTCAAAAATTAACAAATAAACTTTTACAAAAGCCTATCACCTCTTCCGTAGTGGTTTTCTTTTAAAACCAGATTGTTTCTTTTTATTGAATTATATTTGATATAGAATATTACATGAATGTTAGGTGTATAACATGGTGATTCAACATTTATAATACATTATGAAATGCTCACAAGTGTACCTACTATCTGTCACCATACAAAAATATTACAGTATTATTGACTATATTCCTCATGCTGTACTTTTCATCCCACTCACTTATATTTTATAACTGGAAGTTTTTACTTCTTAATCTCCTTCACCTATTTTGCCCATCTGCCCACCTTCCTCCCTCTGACAACCACCCCCTGTGTTTAAGAGTCCATTTCTGTTTTACATTTGTCCATTTATTCATTTGCTTTGTCTTTTAGATTTCACATATCAGTGAAATCATACAGTAATTGTCTTTCTCGGTCTAACTTATTTCACTTTACTATAATACCCCTTTGGCTCATTCGTGTGTGTGTGTGTGTGTATGTGTAATCTTCTTTATACACAAACTTGGGCTGATTCCATATCTTGACTATTGTAAGTAATGCTGCACTAAACATAGGGGTGCATATATCTTTTCAAATTAGTGTTTTCATTTTCTTTGGGTAAATAGTAGTGGAATTACTGGATCACATGGCATTTTTTTGTAATTTTTTGAAGAACCTCCATATTGTTTCCCACAGTGGTTGCATCAGTTTACATTTCTACCAGAGTGTACGATTTAGAGTGATAGTAGCCATTCTTAACTGGTGTGATCTCTCATTCTGATTTTGATTTGCATTTCCCTGATGATGAGTGATGTTGAGCTCTTTTCATATGTCTGTTGGCCATCTGTGTATCCTTCAAAAAATGTCTATTCATGTCTTTTGCCCGTGTTTTAACCAGTTTTTTAAACAATCAGATATTTAAAACAAACATTTTTTAATGTTTGGGGGTTTTTTTTTGGTGTTGAGTTGTAGGAGTTCTTGATATATTTTGGATATTAACCCTTCATTGGGCATATCATTTGCAGATCCTTCTCCCATTTACTTGGTTGCCTTTTTGTTTTGTTGATGCTTCCCTTCACTGTGCAAAAGCTGCTTATTTTGAAGTAGTCCCAATAGTTTATTTTTGCTTTTGTTTCCCTTACCTTAGGAGACATATCATAAATATGTTGTTAAGACCAATGTCCAAGAGACTACTGCCTGTGTTTTCTTTTAGCATTTTTATGCTTTCAGGTGTCACATTTAGGTCTTTAATCCATTTTGAGTTTATTTTTATGTATAGTATAAAAATTGATCCAGTTCCATTCTTTTGCATATAGCTGTCCAGTTTTCCTAGCATGATTTATTGAAGAGACTTTCTTTTTCCCCATTGTATATCCTTGCCTTCTTTGTCATAGGTTAATTGACTGTATAAGCATGGGTTTATTTCTGGGCTTTCTGTCTTTTTCCATTGATATTCTTTGTCTCTTTTTGTGTCAGTACCATAACATTTTGATTACTATAGCTTTGTAGTATATCTCGAAATCTGAGATTGTGATACCACCAGCTTTGTTCTTTTTTCTCAAGATTGCTTTGGCTATTCAGGGTCTTTTGTGGTTCCATAAAAATTTTAAGATTTTCTTTTTTTCTAGTTCTGTAAAAAAATACTATTCATATTTTTTATACGGATTGCATTGAATCCCTTTCCATTTGTTTGTGTCATCTTCAATTTCTTTCATTAGTGCCTTATAGTTTCCAGAGTACAAGTCTTTCACCTCCTTGGTTAAGTTTATTCTTGGGTATTTTATTCTTTATGATATGATTATAAATGAGATTGTTTTCTTAATTTTTCTTTTTGCTTCTTTGTTGTTATGTATAGAAATGCAACAGATTTCTGTATATTAAGTTTGTATCCTGCAGCTTTACTGAATTCATTTATTAGTTCTGATAGTTTTTTTAGTGTAGTTCTTAGGGTTTTCTATATATAGTTTCATGTCATCTGTAACATTGACAGTTTTACTTCTTCCCTACCAATATGGATGCCTTTTATTTCTTTTTCTTTTATTTTTTATTGAAAAATGTTTAATATTCACTTATCTTTGAGAGAGAGAGAGAGAGTGAGTGGGGAGAGGCAGAGAGAGAAGGAGTCACAGAATCTGAAGCAGGTTCCAGGCTCTGAGCTTTCAGCACAGATGCGAGACTCAGACTCAAGAGCCGTGAGATCATGACTTGAGCTGAAGTTGGACGCATAACTAACTGAGCCACCCAGGCGCCTCTGGATGCCTTTTATTTCTTGTCTGAATGCTGTAGCTAGGACTTCGGGTACTCTGTCGAATAATAGTGCTGAGAGTGAACATCCTTTTCTTGTTCCTAATCTTAAACCTTTAAACTTTTCATCATTGAGTATGATGTTAGCTCTGGGTTTGTGATATATGGCATTTATTATGTTGAGATATGTTCCCTCTATATTCAATTTATTGAAAGCTTTTATCATGAATGGATGTTGAATTTTGTCAAATACTTTTTCTGCATCTAGTGAGATGACCAGGTGATTTTTATCCTTCATTCTGTTAATGTGGTGTATCACATAGTTGAACTATTCTTGCATCCCTGGAATAAATCCCACTTGACCATGGTTGAATTCAGTTCAGCATCAGGGATATTGGCCTGTGATTTTTTTTGTACTTTGTCTGGTAATGCTTCTTCAGAGGATGAATTAGAAAACATTGCTTCATCTTCTGTTTTTTGGAATAGTTTGAAGATAGGTATTAACTTTTCTTTAAATGCTTGGTAGAATTCACCTTGAAGCCATATAGTCCTGAACTTTTGTTTGTTGGAAGTTTTTTGATTAACAGTTTAATTTCGTCACTAGTTCTCAGTCTGTTCAGATTTTCTGTTTTTTCCTGATTTAGTTTGGAAAAGATTATATGTTTCTAGGAATTTATCCATGTCTTCTAGATTATCCACTTGGTTGGTGTATAATTTTTTGTAGACGTCTCTTACAATCCTTCGTATTTCTGTTGGTTATAACTTCTCCTTTCATTTCTGACTTTATGTGAGTTCTTTCTTTTTTTCCTGTTGAGTCTAGCTAAATTTTATTAATTTTATTTATCTTTTCATATAATTAGCTCTTAGTTTTATTGATCTTTTCTAATTTTTTTAGTCTCTATTTCACTTATTTCTGCCTTGATCTTTATTATTTTCTTTCCTATTAACTGAGCTTTGTTCATTCTTTTACAAATTCTTTTGGATATAAGGTTAGATTGTTTAATTGAGATTTTTCTTGTTTCTTGAGATAGGCCTATATCACTCTAAACTTCCATCTTCAGACTATATCATTTTTTTTTTTTGATAGAGAGCATGTGAGTGGGGGAGAGGGGCAGAGGGAGAGAGAGAGTCCCCAGCAGGTTCCATGCTTGGCATGAGACCCAATGCAGGGCTCGACACAGACCTAAATCCCACGACCCTGTGATCATGACTTGAACCAAAATCAAGAATCGGATGCTAAACTGACTTAGCCACCCAGGTGCCTCCAGACTATTTCATTTTTAAAAATAGTTTTAAATAGGTGATATAAAAATGCATACACATGTGCATGTGTGCACACACACAATAAAAAGTTAAAACAGCACAAAAAGTGTACAGTAAAATTAAGCCTTCCTTCTTGTTGCCTGGCATTTTCATTCCCCTCAAAAGACATTCTTTTTTTCATTTATCGCCTTCAAGCCTGTCCTATATTCTTATATGTAGATTAGCTTCATTATAACTATATAGCATTTTATTGGATGAATATACCGTAATCATTGAACCAGGTTTCCTGCACTGGATGTATAGGTTATTTCCATTCTTTTGCTATCACCAATAGTGCTTCACTGAGAATATTTGTACATACTGCCTTTGTAAATTTGTGTAAATATATTTGTAGGATAATATCCTAGAACTGGATTGCTAGAAAAAAAGGATATATGCTTCTTCAGTTTTAATAGAGTTTTCCCAGACTGCTCTCTTTTCAAAGAAGTTATATAACAAGTTAAACTCCTAATGGAGATGCACCCGCATCTAAGGATTGTAGGGAAAACACCCCTACTTCCTTACCAGTGCTGTGAGGCACACCACACATTTGACCTTTAGCAATCTAATAGATAGGAAAGAATGTTTAATTATTTGCATTTCTCTTATTATGAGTAAGAATAATAGTTTTTCATATGCCTGAAGTTAGCCTTTTTCTTATTGAAAAGAAACCTTAGAGAAACCTGTGCTCCTTATACTTTCCAACCATGTAACTTTGGTAACACTAAACTCTCTGGAATTTAGCGTTTGTATCTGTAGGAAGAGGGCGTTTAAGAGTCTCCAAGATTCTCTTAATCTTGCACTGTCAGCAGTTGATCACTGCCCTGCTTAAAATCTTTAATGGCATCCCACTGCATCTAGAATAAGTTCAAATAAGGTTGGCCTGTAAGGCCCTCATAGTCTCTTCACCAGCCGCACCACACTGCAGCCCTCTTTGCCCTCCTTTTTATTCTCCAGAACGTTAGGATTTGATGATCTCTTTGCCTGGGACATGTGTGATCAAGTTCTTCAGGTGACCAGCAACTTCTCATTCTTTAGGCCTCATCCTAGTGTTAGCTAATGAGAGGTGCATTTCCTGACCACCTTCTGTAAATAATTCCACACTACTTATTTTCTATCAGAGATCGTTTCTTTCATGAAACAAGTCTGAAATTTTTACTTATTTGTTGGTTGGTTTATTTTCTACCTACCCACACTAGACTTTAAGCTCTGTGAGTACAAAGACTTTATTTATCCTGTAGTACCTGACATACAGTAGGTTTGATAAAACAAGTGAATATTCATTTATCTTATCTTTAACACTTCTAAAATCTTGTTTCTTTGTTGGTTTGTAGTATTGAAAAGTTCAAAATGAGCAAGCAAGAGAGTGAGTGAGCGAGTGTGTGTGTGTGTGTGTGTGTGTGTGTGTGTTCTCATTCTCTTCCACAGAATTAGATATACATGGAGGGTAGGGCCATTCTTTTCAAAGAAGATGTTTGTCATAAAAGCATTTAGTAGACACGATAGAAAGTAATACATTTTTTAAAAAGTGAATGATAATGCAATTTATCTTAAAATACTTCAGATTAAGTAAGGCAGATATTAGCATGAAATTTGAGGTCAAGAAATTAATGTGTTAAAGAAAAAATTTGTGTTTTTATTTTCATCTTGTTTGAAATACTGTATTCTTGATTTTATAAAGTATCTGCTATATTTTATGCAGACAATCTGTTGACATAAATTATAAGCAACTAACTTGCAATTTTAAATATAGGTTCAAGTAATGCTAAGTATGTGGGCTAAATTTTGCAAAGCAGGAAAATAGTATAATCCAAGAACTCAAGCATCTTTTCCTGTGGATATCTATCTTCAGTAATATAGTATGAACATACTTACTTTTCTGTGCCATTTTTATAGCTTTAGAATTTGAAGTCACATCACAAAAGCCAAATCAATGCAAGGCATACTTAGGCAAAGAAAGTAGGCTTCCACTTTGTCATATTGCACTATCACTTCTTAAGCTTTGTTTAAGCAGAAGGTTCCTGGGGGGGAGGTTCAGATGTAGTGGAATAGATTAATAAATTGTCGTGTATTCATATAGTGGAAAATAGTATGTATTAGTGAAATAAACAGAACAATGAACAATACATATGAATCTCACAAACATGGTATTGAAAGACACAAAAGAGTGTATATACTGTATGATTTCATTTATATGAGTTACAAAACAGGAAAAACTGTTATATAGAAGTAGGACTCAGAATAGTGGTTACCTTAGGGGAGATGGTTGTGACTGGGAAAAAAAAGAAGTGAGATTTCTGGGGTTCTGGCAGTATTCTCTATCTTCCAGGTGGTTGTTACTCGAGCTAGTTGACTTTGTATAAACTCATAAAGCTACACACTGACGGTCTGTGTACTTTTCTTTATATAATGTTATATTTCATTTCTCTGATAGTTTTCATTCAAAAAGCACTATATCATTACATTTTAGCCTGGTCTCCTCTATCTTGTGAAAATTATATGCTTTGAGTCTAAATGTAGTTAATTCTTTTTTCATGAACAATTTGTATTATTTCTTTTAATCTGTAGTTTGACCTGTGTAGATCTTGTTGTTCTTCATCTTACAGTGTGTAAACTAGCTTTATGTTAGGCGCAGCTTGGATAAACATGTCTTTTATGTTTCCATTTCATTTAAGTCATTGATAAAATGTTGAAAAAGATAGGCTAATCACACATTATCCTACTAAAGAGCTTTTTTGTGGCTACTTAATGTATTTGGTCATTCAGCAGAACCTGCTAAAATTTACTTTATTGAGCTTATTGCACATATACCAAACTGAGTTATCACCCCACCTGGGATTTCCCTCTTCCCTATAAGGATAAAGTCAAAGTGAGGTTTTTCATAGCGCAGTTTGCCTTTAACTCTACTGCTGACAGTCTCGTTGGTCATAAATTATACTTCCCTACATAAATAAAAGTCAAATTTATAATTCCCAGGCTGCTGTGTTCATTTTGGCACTGAGCCAGTGCCATTGACAATATTAAAGGAAGAAGACTTCGAAGAGTTTTGATTGTGTGTGTACCTGACCAGAATAGGAAGAAGTTGTTAATGGGTATAAACAAAGAATGATGTGGTCACCTCAGAGATATAGCTGTTTGGCACAGCACTTGCATTCAAAGAGAATCTGCACGTGACCCTCAATTTATGCCTTGACTCAGTAAGTTTTTTGAACAACTTTTAAAAAGACCTCATCATAAACCATGCAGGAGTTCAAATACGTCTGCTTTATTCCCTTAATCTGTAATTGTAATAGCCATATTGAGAAGGAAATAGAGTAACCCATGGCACAGTTTGTTTTTGGTATATCCATGCTTAATCCCATTGATCACCACATCATTTTCTCAATACTGACAAATCTTCTGCTTAATAACCTTTCTAGAGATTTGTTAAAAACTACATCATTCTCCTTGTGAACAAAAAAAATAAAATTGAATAAAATTGAATAGAATTGAAAACTTTGCCTTCACTCTACCATCTGTAACAATTCACTTTTACCTACTTCAAGGAGTGATTCTCTTTCTTCATTTGCTACATTTTTGCTTGGATAAGCTTTATTTTCTTTAGTTGTTTTCATTTTGTTTTTTTGTTTTGTTGGTGATTTTTCTTGCTGGATATGTCTAAATCTGTGAATTAATTTTAATGCTAGGATTTTAGGATAATTAAAAGTTAAAGATAGGAGATAGTACCCACCCTGGAATAAAAGACCCATACTTAGCTCTCATGGAACTTACAGACCAGTGGTGGGGACACATATCAATAACTACACCAAGGGTAACAATGCAGTGGGAACATTGGAGAAAGAGCACTTGCAGGTTGGTAGCAGTTTGCCCAGAGAAAAGAAACTGTATTTCTGACAAAAAGAATAGCACACACAGAAGACTGCAAGTGTGCGACCTTTTCAGGGCAGTGTGGTCCATGGAGGACCAAGATAGGCAGATATGCCACCTTAAGGGATTTATTCTGCAAGCAATAAACAATTGAACATATTTGCATGCTGGACAGATCACCCTTGAAGCAAAATGGTGCTTGGTGGAAAAAGAGACCAAAGAGAAATAGTGTCATGAAAGAGGCTGTTGTGGTAATTTCATCTAGTAATGATGAGTGCCTGAACTAAAGTAGTGACAAGGAGAATGAAGAGAGAGAGAAATTGAGGAGATGGTGTCTATTCATACATTTCTCTCATTTCAGTTCTTTACATTTCTTGCAGGATGCATTAATATCCCTGTGTATTTTTTCTGAAGATCTGAGCTTTTGTGCACAATCATTGCTACGAAGCTGAGAGTATATGAAGTCAGTAACTACAGTTCAGTGTGTCATGACATAGCAAGAATTTTTGATGTAGACATATTTGAAGTTCGTTCTCTTCTTCTTGGTGAGCAATTCAGGAAAGTAACAGAAAAAGAAGATAATCATCAAACCCTTGTTACCCCAATCCTTCAGATTTCAGTTTGTACCTACCTCTTCTCTGATACTTGCTGGGATTTTTCCTACCTAGACACTGTCTGTTCTGATTTGAACCCTTGAGCCCTGTGTCCTCTCATATGACATTTATTTTTTCATAGTTATCTGTATGATTCTTTTCTCTTTCTGCTAGATGGTTGGGCATGTGAGGGTCAGGACCTCACTTCCTCATCTTGGCTTCCTCTCCCACCCATTACCCCCGTGCTTCTCAGTTCCACACAGTGCTTTGAAGGTAGTACAGAGTCAACAAATATTTGTTGAATAAATGAAAATTTATCCTTGTGTTCTTTGTTCTAAATCAAAACCTTTTTTTTTTTTATAATTCCCAGCAAATATTCCTCAGGCCAGTATTTATACTTCTGTATCTTCCCTAGAACCTATTGTAGATTGTTTAGACTATAGGCATCAATAAATACCTTCTTGGATTATTATTTTAGATTTGATTATTTTGACATTCTTGACAGTAAGGTCAAAGAAGAAGGGAATAAAATTCATGGCGTATTCACTGATGCATCTTCTCAGAAAAAGATTCTCACCTACTAGGTTGTATTTACTTGTACAAATGCTAACAAGTGAGTTGAGTTATATTTGAGCAGGTTTGGGGGACCTTCAACGGAGATTGGTAACTATCCAAAATAGCTGACTCTCACCAATATCAAAAACCACCATCTAGTCATGACAAGCATACTCCTGAGATTAAATGTCCTAAAATATCCAAATCAAATTAAAATTTAAATACAAAACAAGTACAAAATTCGTAAATACATTCAGAGAAAACTTCTCTTCTCCCCCACTTACTCCTACTCCTGTTTATGGGCTGAGGAGAAACACAAGTATTTGATAGTCGAAGGCTTTTTATAGAGAATTACTGTTTATTTATCCATTCAATAAATATATATCCAAGCCTTGTTTAGATGTGTGGCAGTACTGGATATCATGGCTGTTGCAGAGAATCTCCCACATGCCTCACCTTCAAATACCCTTCAGTCTAGGAAGGAAGAAAGAAATATATATACATACAAAAGGGTAGGCTTAAATGTAAAGAGATTTAGAAAAAGGAGTGACTACTATGATTGGAAGTGGCAGGGAAATGCTTCAAGAAAGAACTATCCATGAAGATGGACAGCATTTCCATAGGTAAAAGGAAATAGCAAGTGATCGAGATGTAGGATGGCAGAGCTTGAAGTGTGGAAGAACCAAGCTCGTTCTCCCAACCGTGTCCTAAGCATAGTGATCTATTACATATACGGAACTTGAATTTAGAGAAACATCACATCTAGAACAGTATACTTGGGTCTCTTTTGAAACTTTTATAATAGGAAAAGACTCAGCATTAACAGTTAGTGAATATGTTCCTTGTAGGTTTGAATTTTTTAATAAAAATTTCTAAAGAATAATGTAAAACTAAATGAGCTAGAAAGTATTTCCTCACAAAGGCACACTCACGTACATACCCAACATTTTGGAATAGTATTTTCGGACAAACTGGGAATAGCGGGGGAAATTTTCCTAAAGGAAATACTGTTTAACTAGTCCATAATGGATGATAAGTTTCAATAAGGAGAAAAGACAGGTTTATCAAGGTATAGAATGCCAGTGTTTTGAAGTACAAGCTTTCCCTCTTCATCAGAAATGAACACCATCTCTTGCTGGGAATTAGTGCAAACGTATGGCCAACACCTTACGCTCACTATAAAACGCTCGTGTGTATACATACACACAGACTCACACACAGACACATTTGCAATTGATATATATATTCTTATTAATGAGAAATAAAAATGTTAAAAAGTAACCAGATTAATTTTTCTCAAAAGTATACTTCCTTGTATCATTCTACTCCCAAAAAAAGATGCAGATGTTGGCATGCATGCTTCGAGAGCTGAAATGTGGGTGGACATTCACACCTCTGTGTCACCCGGAATGCCATTCACCCTGCTCCACCACCACATCTCTAGACCCAAGAGTTAGGAGCAACTTTTCTTTTCCTCAAGCGATGCGTGAAGCAACATGTACAGGCAAAAGTATTAGAGTATATCATTTATAATATTATATATAATATTCTTAGATATGTTTTAGAATATAATACATATTTCAGTATTTATATGTGTGATATATGTTGTGTGTATATGTGTTTTTATATATAGATAAATATAAATCAGGGCAATAAAAGCATTAAGTTTGCTCTCAAAAATATTCCAAAACATCTTCTTAAACAGTATGTGAAACTTCATTTGTGAGATTACTTAAGTGAAAGTGCATTATCACCATGGACCAAATCTGTAAGACAGATTGTTGAAGGGGAGCTCCATTTTAATCTTCCTCAGTTACTATAAAAGAAGAAGAAAAGCTTAATAACTATAGCAACAGTATGTTATACCAGCAGTATCTGTAATCAGTAGTATCTTTGTTCCTCCACTAAGCTAGGTATAAAGTAAGCAAATGCGTATTTTAATAGCAGTGTTCAAGAAAATACTATTCCTGCACTATAATATCAAACTAAAGATTTAACTTAAAAGTCTTTAGGGGTTGCCTAGGTGGCTCAGTCGGTTAAGCGTCCAACTTCAGATCAGGGGGTTGAGCATCCGACTTCAGATAAGGTCAAGATCTCATGCTTTGTGAGGCACAGAGCCCATTTCGGATCCTCTGTCCCACTCTTTCCTTCTCTCTGCACCTCCCCCACTTGCTCTCTTTCTCTCAAAAATAAACATTTAGAAAAAAAATTTTCTTTGATTATGAAAATGAACTAGTAATTAGAAATTTTGATAAAACATTCAGTTTATTCTTATACCTTCTATTCTTAACATCTTTTGCGAATTGATTTTCATGGTCCATGCAGAATACAGTTAGTCCTAACCAGACTAAAAATATTCCATTATGTGACTATAAAATAGTAATCCAGATTTTAAGTTCATACCTGAGAAATGAATGTCATTAATTTATAGTTTTATGACATCCAAGGTCATACCATCTATCCATTCAGAGTTGTGGGGCCTCTGAATATATATGTCTTTGAAAACCTTAGAACTTGTCCCTGCAATGGTCAGTATGTTAGTTGTGATGATACATTAGTTTCTGCCGCAAATAAGAGGTTGATGTCTTTGTCCTTTATATATCACTAAATAATTCTGACCCAAAAAGGATAAAAGTAATGAAAAAATGACCTAGTCAGGCCTTTAAAGAAAAGTATATTATTCTAATATCGTCAGGATAAAAGTAGGTGAATATTTTTGTGAGGGGGAAAAAAAGGCAGTTAGTCATTTTTACCCAGATATCTCAAATTTTAAATTATTTTTTCTATTTATTTGAAGTACACAGTGTAGTACCATGTGTCCTACTTCTGGAATGTCTTTCAGTTCTATTTTCTACTTTGAAGGATCTATGAAATATTCTTAATCCTAACTCTACAATCAATGTTTGAGATTTGTAATCTCTACTGACTAAAATATTAATTATAAGACTTTGGAAGTTGCCCTACAGCAAAATTTAAATAACAAAAACCACATACCCCTTTATAAACTTGATACATTGCCCCTGCAATGAGTCACTGTAAACCTATTAGAACATCAAAAGTTCAGTTGGTTGTCTTTTTTTTTTAATTTTTTTAATGTGTATTTTTAAGAGAGTTAGAAAGAGACAGAGCGTGAGCAGGGGAGGGGCAGAGAGAGAGAGACACAGAATCTAAAGCAGGCTCCAGGCTCCGAGCTGTCAGCACAGAACCCGATGCGGGACTCTAACTACTAAACTGTGAGATCATGACCTGAGCCGAAGTCGGACATTTAACCGACTGAGCCACCCAGGCGCCCCAGTTGTCATTTTTTATTATGGTTTGTAGGGCCTCTTTTCAAATGAAAATATTCTATAGTTTTCCAGCTCATCTGTTTACTGAACAAATACATATTGACATCCTATTCTCCCATATAGGGGATAAAAATCAGTATCAGATAAAATTCTTGTTCTTAAGGGCCCCTGTATAAATTTCCCTTTATAAATAAACATTTATTGCTAGCTTATCAACAAAAATTCATTTCTAAAATCTTTAGCTCTATGTACAGGTATCAGTTTTGTAAAATGGAGTTGGCACTATTTATTTTAAAAAGCCATGTATGGTGCCATTGTTTGATTCTAAACAGTAGTATTTGTTGTTATACCACAGCAACCAATTTTCTACCACACAAAGTTGAAAGTTGCAAATTATAGGGAAAAGTAAAAAGCAGCTCACAATTTTTAGGATACTACTTCAGATGGTTTTTTAGGGATAGGAGATTTAGGCAGCAGGAATAGAACATTAGGAAATGGGAGTGTGTTTTTTCCACACAATTCTGAATCACACCTATTTGACATTTCTTTTTCCTTGTTTCTATCAGATGCATTTTCACAAAGCCTTAGGGAAAACTAACCTTTGAGTATTTTTAGAGTAGTAGTCTTACAGAGAATACTGGAAGGAAAAAGGTAAACCCAAAACAACAGGCTTCAGGAGCTCTGAGATGTAAATGAAGCAAGATAACCTAGAAGGTGGAAATAGAGACTAGAGAAACAAGGTTCGAAATCACAGAATGGCAGCAGAGATTAAATTGTAGACAAGTGAAGAATGGGAGTGGGAAAGAAGGAAAGAAATTCCCTGGGATAATAGAAAAATAGGAAATTTTAAAAGGAGAACCCATGTAGTTATCATTAGATAAAAATAAAATTTAAGAATCCCTTTTAAAGCAGTTATTCCTTCAGCAAAACTAACTAGTAATTCTTGAATACTTTACTGGAGGACAAAAAGAGATACATTAAATGGTAGTTCTTGGCATGAAGTAAAAGTCTGTGTACCTCTTTTTTGTGATGAGAAAGGAAATAAATCTTTCTGTATAAGGATACCTCAATCCAAAGAATCACTCAAGGTAAGATTGGTTACCTTAGACTGTTCTATTATATATTTACCGTTTACCTTTTCCTCTCTGCTCTTCTCAGCAAAGTAGGTTCCAGGGGGAGTTAGGGCCACAGTCAGAAATGGTTCGTCAGCCATTTTTGGTGGTTCTTTGCCTGCAGCTTCTGGTCGCTCCTTTCCTACACACCTGCTTCAGATTTTGGTTTGAGTTGCCCATCTTTTCTTCATTTCTCCTCTCTTTCTGTTTTTGTTTGTTTCACCTGTATTCATTTATCTTTGTTTGGTCAGCTCTTCCATGTACAAAAAAAAGCTTCCATGGTGTTGACCATAGAAAAGCCGTTTTGTGAACTTAGGAATAAGTGTCATCAACCATAAAAGATTCATTCCAAGCTTGAGTGTTTAAGAAGGAATGCTATGTAACAGCCCTATTATAAATTCCTAAATACTCCTTTCATCACTGCACTCTCAATGATCAAAAACTGGAGAATAACAGACCAACTTCTTTAGCATTGAACACCCACCCACTCCTTCATTCTCAGTCCAACTTCAGCCTTATTTTACTTTTTCTTAACTATCTGTTAATAGTATACAGTATCATGAGTATCAGGTTGGTTCATTAGATCTGTTCTCCACAGATGTTTAAAGATTCTTCACTAGATTAGGTGCACCTGGGTGGCTCAGTAGGTTAAGTGTCCGACTTTGGCTCAGGTCATGATCTCACAGTTCGTGAGTTCGAGCCCCTCATTGGACTTGCTGCTGTCAGCACAGAGCCAGCTTCAGATCTTCTGTCCCCTTCGCTCTCTGCCCTTCCCGCTTTGTGCTTGCAGGCATACTCTCTCTCTCAAAATAAACATTTTTTAAAAAAGATTCTTGACTAGGACATTCTAAATGCTGAGATTTTTTTAACTAATTCAAAGATTAGATAAATCTTAAGTGACAGTTTTCAAGTCATTAAAATATTACTTGTTTACCTTTTTTTTTTAACTGACTTGATTTTTCTTGCCTTCAGTAATTTTAGAGATGACAGGTCATCTGGCATAAGAATGATAATAATAGTGAGAATCGGTAAACATTTTTTCTCTTTACTAAACTTTATATGAATTCTCAATTTACCAGAACTTGATCTAAAAAAGCTTACCCTCTATTATTAGCTTTTCTGTGTGAAGTCAAACTGTTGAGATCTAGAGATCTAGAAATCATATAAATTTCTTTATCCTCTTCCTGTTTTCTTTTCTGTAGTTTTCCAAAAAACTCCATGGGGCTGTGAGTTTTTCCATGTGTGTGTTGGTTGGTTTTATTTTGTTTCCTTCCTACTTATACCTTTTTTTTTAAGTTTATGTATTCATTTTGAGAGAGAGAGAAAGAGCGTGTGTGCAAGCTGGAGGAGTGACAGAGAGACGGAGAGAGAGAATCCTAAGTAGGCTTCACACTCTCGACACAGAGCCCCACACGGACCTTGATCTTAGAACTATGAGATCATGAGCTGAGCTGAAACAGAGTCGAAGGCTTAACTGACTGAACCACCAAGGCACCCTATAACTTCTTTATTTACTATTCAAATTGCCTCAACTATGCACATTTGAATTCCTCTAAACTATCCATAAATGAAGATAACAATCATATCTACCTCCCAGAGTGATTGTGAAGGTTAAGTTACGTAGTGAGCAGATCACTTAGAGCAGTGCTCGGCACATAAACATGTGTCATTGTTCAACGTTTTTAATTTTTATTATTTTCTTGATTACACTTCTGTGTTATACATACCATATTTTTTTTTTATTTCGTGGTATAAACATAGTGAAACCAGTACTTTTTCCTTTCTGGTATACATGCAAGGTTTAGAAACTTTGTGGTATTTGCGAACACTGCCACTTTCAAAGAATGTCTCTTTTGTGTGTAATATAGCACTCACTGAGAGAGTGGGCATTCAGCCAACTCTATAATTGCTGTTAATTTACTGTATCATTAACAGAATTAGTCATTGTTTCATTTTAGACTGTTAAAATATAGTTTACTTCAACACTGTTGTGACCTATATGAAAAATCAAATTGTCATTTCCAGCTAGTTATGATGAATACTTTGTATTGTGTGGTATGTATATTGAATTATTAATCTCTTAAATAACTGCCACTTCATATGTCTACAAACATAAAATGTATCACTTCTTTCCCAAAGGATAAAGGCAGCCTGTATATTATTTCCATTTTACATTTAGGAAACCTGTAAATATATTACATTTATATAATCGCTTTAGGTGGTGTGAGACCTATAAACAATGTAAACAAAATAAAAAGGGCATTCTCCTTATGTTTATGTTTATGTCACTGTCTCTAATTTAATAGAAAGTGTCATATGGTTGGCCATTTATTATCCATTAATCCATTAAGTATCTCAGCTGTTGTGCTTCGTAATTAATTGTCGTTATGTATGAGACACTTGCAGTTATAAAGCAGAAATGAATCATCTTGTCTTAGAAATATAGGTTCTTTGGACATCTGTTAAATTATGTTTTCTCTATGCAATACTAATTAATAAGTAAATGTTGTTGGATCAACATAGCCCCACATAATGGGTTTAAGTTCACTGTTCAAGAGCAGCTGTTCTAGGATTTTATGGGGGATGGGGGTTGGGCGGTGATGCCTCTGGTGGAAGTATTAAACTCGGAGAGCTTTGGATTTTGGTTTTGATGGATCTCCAGGCATTGATTGAGCACCTATTGTGTATATGCTCAATGAATTAAAATAATGGGAATTGCTTAAGTGGTATTTTGTGTACATGGTTAAGTTTACATACCAGATCATTTCTCCTCAATTGTTGGGGCTTCACCAGTATTTTAATCCATATATGATTATGTTACTGGAAAAATTGTCCAAGCCATGAAAACGCATTTGTAGAAAAGTCATACAGCCAGCTTAAACAAAAAAGACAGAAAGAAAAGAAATTCTTAATTATTTTAAAGTACATATTGCTTTTTTTAAATGGCCTTTAAAAGACTATTAAAATCCAAGCCTTCAAATGGTAAAATTGTACTCCTAGGAATGTGCCACTCCTAGAAGCTTTGTTAGATTTGTTTATCTTCTTTTCTTTCCTTTTTTAACTGAGAAAGAAAACCTCTGTATGCATGCCAAACAAGCATTGGCTGAGCTTGTTTCAAGTTACTGTGTCTTTAACTGATAGTATTCTGTTCAAAATAACTGAGACATCATCTAGTAGAGAGTTTTATAAAGATTTAAGTATAAATCGGCTCTTCCTAAGGGATGAGTCTGTAATGCCATATATTTTCGCATACATGATACAGTCTGTTCTCAAACTAGTGTTGTCCTTGAGGCCCATGAAGATGCAAATGCAGAACATTCTACAGTCCAAGGCACACAGGACTTCTACAGGAAAGTAATGTGCATTGAGGATGAGTTCCTACTCAGACTATAGTCCACTCTATGATATGATGCTTCCCTAAAGGAGAATCAGCTGGAATACCATTTCTGAAACTGGAGGCAGTAGAACAAGTCAAAAAAGAGATGAGCTAATCATTTAAAGAGAAAAAGAACAGAAAACATAATGAGAGAACAAGTCACTAATAAAAAAGAGCACACACATTTGAAAAAACTAAATTGAACTTCATTCAATATAGATGTGTTCCTGAAACATTCTATATAAACTGAATTTTTATAAGTTAGATAAGAAGGAATCTAATTATTGACTCCTAATCAAGTTACACCAGGCGTCTTCCCCTTGAGGGCTTGGGTACAGTCCGGTGCTGCCGTCTGAAGGGCCCTGGGGGTTGAATATGCTGCTCCCATCTTCTAAGAAATTTACTTCTCACAAGGGGGAAATTCTTCTAGTTGCATGTTTTTCTACAACTGTACTTAAGAGGAACTGAGAAAGACTTTTAAAATTTAAATATCTATGCTGTAAAGATTCTTTATTCTTCATCATTTAAATAGTATTCGAAATCTTTAAAAAAAAAAAAAAAAAAGTAGTTCTAGCCTGCAGTCAAATGCAGCGTGCTCCACAGCCTCACTCACAGCAGGGTGAGCATCATCTTTACACTCGCTGGTTTCTAAGTAACACTTCATTTTAATTCCTTGACTGCCACTTATGATAGAAGAAACATATTTCCAAGGTTTTTTTAAATTTTAGAAGTGGTTTTGTTGTGTTCTGCTAATGTGTATTTCTTAGAGCTTCTTTAATTGTGATTCCCCTCACTTATAATGATATGTTTTTCCAGTTTTTATTTTGTCTTAGGATGTGGTGTTGGTGTAGTGCTCGTAAGTCCATTTTAAGAGCACTTGAAATTTCAAAAAAGATGGTAGTACTGACGTTTTAAAAATGTGTATTAACAACCTGTTCAAATAAGCTAGTTTCATAGTGAGCCTACAGCCAAGATCCATTTGAATGATGTCGACCCTGCTATTTTTGGACTTTTGTTACACGATTCACTGATTTATGGCACAGGAGTTCCAAATATTTCCTCTCTGGGTCTCCATGGAAAAGTATTTTTAAGAGGAATGTATTTCTCACTGATGTCATACTTCCTCAGTAAAATCACCGTGTCATTTATCTCCTGATGAGAAGTTTTTTGAAAAATGGAAGCTATGTGAAAAGTAAAGGTTATTACTGAAATATTATTTTAAGTGATCATTTTTAATGTCATTATCAGCTTTCCAGCTTGGAGGTATTTCTTTATTTTAAAACATTTTCCCAAATTATGTCTTGAATCGGTTGGCAGAAATAATTTATTAAAATATTTTCTTCTCAATATGTATTCATGCCCTACATTATTTCTCTCCCTTTACAAAAATACTTTTTGTCTCTGTGTGAAATGTCGTATACCCTAGAGCAAGGGAGTGGTATAAAGAAAACACATTTAAAACTCAGGCGATAGGGGAATTATTATGTGAACACACGCATTCTAAATAGCCTTGTAAAACTAGGAGACGTGAGGAGGGGAAGGGAGACTAGCCCTGCGTGAATTCCTGCTGAGTGCCAAGCGTGGTACTGGAACTTCTTGTGTGCTTCAGTCTTCACAGCCACTGTAGGTATAGTTGGGATTTTTCCCATTTTAAGATGAGGAAACTGAATTTCAAACACGTTAAGTTGATTCATCCAAAGTCAGAATTCCAGCTCAAGTCCACCTAGCTCCCAAAACCACATATTCGTTTCATAATATAAGTCTTGGATCTGGGAACTAGCGTGGGCCTTGAAAATAATCTAATTTAAGTCTCATTTTGTCAGGAAATAAGGACTCAGAGTAGCGAAGTAACTTCCTGTAGATCATTCACTACTTAAAAGGATTCTTTTATGCTGTAGTCAACATAAAAAATTGTGTTAATTCTTTCTAAAATTATTTTTTAAGGAGGAATGATTCTGTGAAGTATAGAAATAGGACACAAATTTGGTTGCTTAAAACAATGTGAATTTCTTGTCCTACAGTTCTGGATGTCAGCAAACTAAAACCAAGGTGTCAGCAGGGTTAAGTTCCTTTTTGAGATTTGAAGGAGAAATTTATTTCTTTGCGTTTTCTGACTTTTTGAGGCCACTACGTTCCTTGGATCATGGCCCCATCACCCTGACTCCTTGCTTCCTAACCTCACTCTGACTCCTTGACATCCCCTACTGATCTTCCTGCTTCCCTCTTACAAAGCCCATCTCAAGAGCCTTAACTTCATCACACCTGCAAAGTCACTTTTACCATATAAGAACATATTCACAGGTTCCAGGGATTAAGACACGGACATCTTTGGAGGAGTAAGCCATTATCCTGTCCACCCCACACATACACACCTAACTGCCTCTGTGTGTGTTTAGTTATCGCACATAAATTAAAACACTTCTTGAAGCACCTGGGTGGCTCAGTCAGATGAGCGTCTGTCTCTTGGGTTCAACTCAGGTCATGATGTCACAGTTCATGGGTTCAAGGTCCACATTGGGCTCTGTGCTGACAGTGTAGAACCTACTTGGGATTCTCTCTCTCTCCTTCTCTCTATGCCCCTCTTGCGCTCTCTCTCTCGAAATAAATAAACTTAAAAAAATTAAAACACTTCTTGTCCAGAGTCATCTTGGAATTAGGCATTCTGGACAAATAAGTTTTTCATATCACCATATCCAAATCATTTTAAAATTTTTCTAATATATGGAAAATGTTCTAAAATGTACTGTCTTCCCTGTCTTTGAAAACAGTATCCTCAGTATAATTTTATCTTTCTTTGAGGAATGATAGCTATCATTATAAACATCAGTATTGAGCTATGCTTCAAAAACACCAATAAATGCAAATGCAGGTGTAGGTTATGTGATACACAGAACTCAGTGAGTATTAAGCCCTGCAGTAGAATCGGAATTTTCTTTATGGTCATTTTTTATCATTTGTTTATTTGTCAGAAAGGTGAAGTGAAGGATGTACTGTCGTCCAGCCCCCTGAACAAGATACATGATGGGCTTTCTGTAAGATGGAGTCAGATACCAGCAGCCTTCTGTAAGATGAGGGTGGGAAAAGAGTGCTTCCTCAGCCTCTACAAATCGTCTAACGTGCAAATCCCTTGGTATTTGTCAATATCCAAAGCATCATTTTTTACTCCTGCATCACTAGTGTCTATTAGGACTGTAGACAATTCCTTATCAGTTTGCATGTATTCTCTCTCCCTTCCCCTGGTTTTGGTGATAGGGCCTGGAAGAGAAGAGAATGCTGGCTGTTTCAAGAGCTGTCATTAGCAACTTTGTGCCTTGATTATAGAACACTTTTGCTGATCTGACCAGGCCACATATTATTCAAGTTTTCTTTATTATCTAAATAGGCAATAACAACAATAAAAATTTTATATTGGAGTACCCGGCACGTATTGAGTACTTACTAAATATTTATTATTTTTTATTATTGGTTTAACCTGTATGAAATCTTTTCTGAAATAATATTTTAATCTATAGGACAATTTAGTAAAGTAACATTTGGGTACAAAAATATTAGAAATATGTCCTGTTTTCTCAGATTATTCTCTACAGTTTTCCAGTTTTCAGTCTATTTATTTTAAGTTTTGGTTCTAAAATCCTCTCGTATCTAAAGAACAATAAGATGTTACAGCTCCTCAGAAAGATACATGTCTTTTTGAGCACTAGCCTGTAATTTGTTAGCATTTGTCCAGCAAACAATGGCGTCTTTCTATGTGTCAGGCACTGCAATGGACATCAGTTGAAAGAAGATACTTTCATGGGTAATTCCCGGTTTGATGAGAAGGTCCAGGAGGTCATGTGGCAAGTGTGGTAACAAAGTAGGAGTATGATAAGGGAACCCTGAAGAAGTTATTGTTTACGTTACAGTAGGTAAATGTGTAACACTTCTTAAAACTCTCGGATCATCAAGTTTTCTGTCCAGTTCAAACGGTGGTTTTTGTGAAAAGTAAACTCAAAATAGAATAAAAATACAAATGCGAGACCTGAAACTGTAAAACTCCTAGATAAAGACCCAAATGTGAGACCCAAAACCATAAAACTCCTAGAAGAGAACACAGCAGTAATTTCACTGACATCGGCCATAGCAACATTTTTCTAGATAGGTCTCCTAAGGCAAGGGAAACAAAAGCAAAAATAAACTACTGGGACTACATCAAAATAAAAAGCTTTTGCACAACAAAGGAAACCATCAACCAAACAAAAAGGCAGCCTACCAAATGGGAGAAGATATTTGCAAATGATATATCCCATAAAGGGTTAATATCCAAAATATATAAAGAATGTATATAACTCAACACCAAAAACAAACCAAAAAAACAGTCTGATTAAATATGGACAGAAGACCTGAATAGACACTTTTCCCAAGAAAGATGGAAAAATGCTCCATCTTACAGGTGGAAGGATGCTCGACATCACTAATCATCAACCACTGTGGAAAACAATATGGAGGTTCCTCAAAAAAATTAAATGATTTAATTGATGTGATTAATAACATATGATTTAATAAAAACTACTGAGTATTAACCCAAAGAAAATGAAAACACTAATTTGAAAAGATATATGCAACCCAAGGGTTCATTAATGAATGGATAAAAAAGATGTGTGTGTGCATGTGTGTGTGTGTGTGTGTGTGTGTGTGTGTGTGTATGGAGAGAGACATATATACACACACACAATAGAATATGCGATCTTGCTATTTGCAGCAACATGAATGGACCTAGAGAGTGTTATGCTTAGTGAAGTAAGTCAGACTGAGAAAGACCTACCATGTGATTTCACTTATATGTAGAATCTAAAAAAATCAAGACAAATGAATAAAGAAACAAAAAGCAGAATCAGACCTATAAATACAGAGAATAGACTGATTGATGGTAAACAGAGGAAAAGGGTTGGGGGATAGGCAGAATGGGTGAAGAGGAATGGGAGATCCAGGTTTCCACTTGGGAATAAATAAGTCATGAGACTAAAAGGCACAGCATAGGGAATATCATCAATGATACTGTAACAGCGTTGTATGGTTACAGTTAAAAAGTGTATGATAGCTACACTTGTGGCGAGCAGAGCATAATGTATAGATGTGTTCAGCATATGAATCACTATGTTGTACACCTGAAAGAAATGTAACTGTTAACTATACACAAAAAAAAATATTTTTGAGGTGCTATTTTTGGGAGCCTGCAGCATTAGGACATGTAAGAATGATCAGCCTACCTGTTTGATTCAGTGTGGTTTATTTATGAATGTCTTTGGGCACAAAAGTTAACAAACATCACCAAAGTGGATCCTTTAATCAGTATTACAAAATATTAAAGTGTAAAGCATTCCCTGTCCAAAAAATCTGAAAGATTCTTTGCAAACTTCATGCTTTATTTTCCATCCAACTCTACTTCACTTTAGTATCTCCATTTAAACAGAGTCAGCAGTAAAAACAAGCTAATTAGAAAACAGGCAAAAACATGAAGATCCTGTCTCAAAAAAGAGGGTATTGAAATAGCAAAAAAAACACATGAAAAAGTGTTCAACGTCATTAGCAATTAGGGAAATACAAATTAAATCCACAATGTGGTACAGCTTCACCTAACCAGAATGACTGAAGTAAAGCATAGTACACGGAATGCTGGCAAGGATGCAGAGACTGGATCGCACTGCTGGGAAGACTGTAAAATGGTTCAACTGCTCTAGAAAAATGCATGGCAGTTTCTTATAAAACTAAATATGAGCTTATCATCCAGCCCAACATTCGCACTCTTGGGTATTTATCTCAGAGAAATGAAAACTTATACTCACACAAATACACACATACATGTTGATGACACCTTTATTTGTGATCACTGAAAACTGGAAACAATCCATTTGTCCTTCAGTAGATAAATGGTCCAACGAACTGGTACATTCATACCATGAAATACTACCCAGCAATGTGAAGGAGCAAACTATTGATACATGCAACAACTTAGTTGGATCTCTTGGGAAATGTGCAAGTAAAAAGAGCCAATTTCAAAAAGTTACATCCTATATGTTACAATTTATATAACATTCTTGAATGATAAAATCATAGAGATAAGGAATAGAGTAGTGGCTGTCAAGAATTAAGGAAGGAAAGGGTTTGAAGTGACCTTTAACTGGTAGCACAAAGAATGTTTTCGAAGGAACTGTTTTGTATCTTGGCTGTGATGTTGGTCACGCATGTGATAGAATTGCATACAAACACGTATACATGAGTGCATATAAAACTGATGATAAATGGAAAAGGTCAATGGACTGTATCAGTGTGAGTTTCCTGTGATATTGTATTACAGTTATGCAGGGGAAAAGTGGATGAGGAACATGATGTGATCCATCAGTATTGCTTTTTTTTAATCTTTTTTTTTTATGTTTATTTACTTTTTGAGAGAGAGAGTCAGAGCCTGAGCTGGAGAGGGGGCAGAGAGAGACAGACAGACAGACAGAATCCAAAGCAGGCTCCAGACTCTGCACAGTCAGCACAGAGCCCGATGTGGGGCTCGAACCCACAAACCGTGAGATGACCTGACCTGAAGTTGGATGCTTAACCTGCTGACCCACCCAGGGGCTCCAGTTGGTACTGTTTCTTACAACCTAGTGTGAATCTATAATGATTTAAGTTAAAAGTTAAAAAAAATAAAATAAACAGAGGCATTGAGGCTGAGTAGGAGAGCATGGGCTCTTCAAGGTCAACAAAGCTGTGTTTAAATTCTGACTCCCCCACTTATAGCTGTGCAGCTACATGCCAGTTCTTTAACCCTTCTGTACCTTCATTTATTTTTTTCCTCCAGTTTTATTGAGATATAATTAAATTTAGTGTTAAATTTGTTTTAGCTGTGCAACATAATGATTCGATATATGTATGTATTGCAAAATGATTACCACAATAAATTTAGTTAACATCCCTCACCTCACAGAATTACAGTTTTTTATTTTAAAAGTGGCTACAATAATACTACTTACCTCTTTGAGTTATTTTGAGGATTAACTGGCTCTGAGTAGCCAATCAGTATCTGATAGTTATAGAAGCCACTCATCATTTACATTGGATCGTAAAAATATTTTGTCTTTTCATCTAGTAGTTCAGAGATAGGCACTGACTTCTCTGCAGAATTTTATTATTACTAGGTATTCTCTATTTCATTCAATTCTGCTCATGTCTATATTTCTTTCTACTTTTATATGATTAATTCTGTTCTTTTTCCTTCCTTAAACACTTATTAAATGTCTTTCTTCCTTTCTAATTTATATATTTGAACCCGTAGATTTCCCTTTAACAACTGTTTTAGCCAAATCACGAAGTTTGTATTGACAATCCAACATTTCATTGTCATTTAGTTACAAATGTCGCTGATTTTTTTCCTTTGATCCAAGAATGATTTGAAAAATGTACTTCTCAGTTTCCCAAACATTTGATAGGAGATCTTTATGGTCTTAATAATTCTTTGAAATACGTTAAGCTTACTTTGTGGCTTAGCATGTGATCAGTTTTTATAAATGTTTCTTACATGCTTAGAAAAGAGTATATATTCATTATCGAATGTGGAATTTTATCTTCAAGCCCTTGATTTTGTTAAATTGGTTGTTCATTTTTTCATCCTTACTACGTTTTCATCCGGATGACCTCAGTTACCGCAGCGAAATGGCCCTCTGATTGTAGATGTCTCATTTTTCTCCTTACAATTCTTCTGAGTTTCACTCCTTATATTTTTGGCTATCTCGTTAGGTACAACAGATTCAGAATTGTTACAATTTTCTGTTCGTTTTATCATAATGCATTGATTATCTTCATTCATTTTGCTTTAAACATATATTTGATCTGATAGTAATATAGCCATATAAGTTCTTTTTCAGTTGGTGTTTGCATAGTTTATGTGCCCAGGATTTAGGGTTCTCAGGGGATGCATTTTTCTCCCCTCTTCAGAGCCCAGGCTTTCTCCATCAAGTATCTTTGCTATCTCTTCCAGAAGGCATTATCTTTTCAAGTCCATCCACTTACTCAAAGACTGGCTGCTCAAGCATCCTAATCTGTATAAGGGCTCTCAATCCCAATCTCTTGCCACATGCAGACCTAAGGTTTCACCTTTTTCCATGAGGGAATCAAAACCCAAGCCTCCATTTTATCCAGACTAGCTATTGTCCTTCACCCCCTCCCTCTTACCAAAGACCTGCCCCTGGCAACTACACTGTCAGCTCATGTGCTTACTGTAAGTTTTGGTTTTTACTTCTGGCCTCTGGGGATTTCCTGTGAAAATTCAGCTATGCATTTTTTTAAATGTTACTTAGATTTTCTTCAACAATGCTCGGTGTTTGGAATGTGTTTGTGTGGAAAGGATGTCGAGGTTATCTATAAGGCCCAGCATGTTACTAGAAGGACTGTTCTTATTAGGAGCACTGATCTAGCCCAAAAATGGTACTGTGTTGTCTAACAATTACAGAAGACTGGATCTGTCCTTTCTGAGTCTCGATATTATATGAATTAAGTAAATCTGATGTTTGAGTTGATGCTGGATACCCTGTGAGGTGGCAACGCCTACAAAAATCTGCCATGCAGTTTTTGGTTCAGAGCCATTTTGAACTTAAGGGACCAAAACAATCATCTTTAAAACACCAAGTTGGTTTTTTTTTTTATTTCAATTTATAAATTTGAGAACATTTATAAACATGATGTTAAAAAATAGCATTAAAATGTTATTGTTACTTACATAAGACTTTTATAAAACAGTTTTACTAGAATTACAAAAGTCATTTAGACTTAGCTTTTTAATCAAGTTCTTGAAAAATGTTATAAACAAAATTATACCTAAGCAACGTGCAGTGGTGATCTAGCTATCATAGGAAAGAGATAGGCTACACCAATATTACATTCAAAATAGAGAATTTACGGAAGAAGAGATTCATAAATTCTAATACAGTTTTTTATAAACTCAGTATATTATTTATATACGTGCCTAATTCATGTTTTTAAACCATGACAGAAAAGAATATATATGTCCTTTTAATAGTATTCCCATTCTGTTTTGGACTTTAAAATATACAAAATCCTTAAAACAACTGGACTCCAAGTTCCCTTTGAAATTTTTAATTTTGAAATTTATTTTTTCTTTGAAATGTTATTTTCTTTTATTTTAGAGAGAGAGAAAGCATACATGAGTGGGGAAGAGGGACAGGGGGAGAGAGAGCCCGATGCGAGACTCGCTCTCTCACGACCCTGGGATCATGATCCGAGCCGAAATCAAGAGTCCAATACTCAACTGACTGAGCCACCCAGGCCACCCTTTGAAATGTTTTTAGAAGCCACAGTTAGTTTTTCTCTTATGAACATTTCTACACTTATACCAAGAGCAAATTCAGTCCCCAGAACATTAGCTAACTGATAGGACTCTTCATCAAAAGCAAAAGAATGTGATTTTGCTATTGGGGTTTATTTAGTTCTCTGTGCCCAAAATAACAAGTTCTAAAATAATGATTTTGTTTATTGATGCTTCTCATGTGCCTAAGGAATAATTAAGTATATGCTTCAACCAGTGACCCTTGGATTATTTTGTCAAATAAAAACTGTCTATTTGTAACAACTTTACATTTTCTTCCAGGTTACTTTCCGGACAAGAATCTATCACTGTAACATTAACAGCCAGGGCGTCATCTGTCTGGACATCCTAAAGGACAACTGGAGTCCAGCCCTAACCATTTCTAAAGTTCTCCTCTCCATCTGCTCACTTCTTACAGACTGCAACCCCGGTAAGAGACTTCAGATCCAATACTGACTTCAGTTCTATCAGGACTTCAATGTCAGGCCTTAGTAAATTGTTTACTTCACTCACCACCACTACTGTAGCTACTATTATTATTATTATTGATTTTAAATTTCCATAGTATGTAACTGCTTTCTTTTTCGATTGGGTCTTCTCATTCATTAGTCTTTTTGAGACCTTTAATTTGCCAAGAAGGAAAAAGCACAATGTGATAAAAATTAATGAAAAATCATTTTGAATAAGGAAGTGCGTTTAAAGAATGCATTACATTCTGCTGCCAAATAATAATAAAAATTCAAATTGAATGGCTTAATCTTTAATTAGATGCCTACCAGAAGATGTTAATTTGAGAAATGTGAGCTATTAAAATCTGATAACAACCAAGCAGCACCACACAGACGTGACCTTGTTGGCATTTTAATAACCGTGCGTCCTTTCAAGCTAATCGAACAAAAAAGCTGAATGGTCCTCAACTAGGAAATACAACTTCCCAGGAAAACTAAAGAGAGTTTATGACGAAGCCTTTGTGGCTTGCTGATGTGCTTAATGCCGGAAGGTTTACTTTCTGTGCCGTCCCAACTGTATGACTATGTTTTCAACCAGCTTCTTTTAACTAAAAGACAAACCAACCACCAAATTTTTACATATCTGGGTTTATTTTTAAACTTCAAAAATCTAAACATCTCATTGATGTTTTCAATGAGAAATTCTTGTTTGACTATTTAATTAATAGTATTAATATTTTATAAGATTCTTCCACATTCAGGAATAAACTTTATTCACTAGATAAGTGACGTTTTAGACAAGAGATAAATGACAAAAATCACGATCTCTCTTAGGCTCCATTCTGGTTGATAAAACATGAACAATTTATAATCTGTTCAATTTTAAAAACTTTTTAAAATAAGGATAGATGATTACACCAAAAGAAAAATAAAATATAAGTACGCAAGTTCATTTTAAAATATTTTTTAAATCATTTCATACTTTTACCCCAGATAGTGAAGTTAATTAATGCTGCACTAATTTAAAACTGAATAACAAATACTGTGTTCTTTCTCATTATTCCTATTTCATTCCCATTTGTGTATATGACTGTGTATAACTTCATATGGAAGTAATGTCATAAAAAGATATTTTTTGTGTGATACGAGGCTTAAACCAAGTGGTCCTCCTGGAAATGTTGGAACATGGAACTCCATCTGTCTCCCTACTCCCAACAGAGTACTTCTGAGGTTTGTTGAAATGTAGAGGGAGTGGTTTTTTAAGAGAAAAATTTATCTTGAGAATAAGTCACTCATAAAAGAAACTTTTGACATGAAGTCATCATGCTGTGTGTCAGTTATATCTCAATAAAACTAGGAGGAGAAAAGAAACTTCTGAAACCGTACTATTTATGAGGCACTCCTGAGCACTAGATGAATAAGAAGTTCTTACTTCTTACACATGAGTAAGGTATAACTTCACTCTTAGAAAGCTCCATGCTGAGAGGCTTTCCTTACTCAGCGGTAGCCAGGCCTGCTCCGTCTCCCAGTCAGGTTGAAATGGGCCTGTCCCCCTGAATCAGCTTGTATATGGGAAGCTCATCTCTGTACAGGTGATCTCTGCTGAAAGGAATACATTCATCCCACCAAAGCCTTCTCTCAGCAATCAAAACTATTTCCGTTCAGTAGAGTTTTCTTTTGCTGTGTCTCAGAAAATTACGGATACCTTCTGCAAAACAATAAAAGGAAAATCACCCCTGGCTCAAGCAAAATCACATAAATAAAATGGATAGATTTTGAAAATAATAATATTGATAGTAAGAATAAGCATAAAGGATAAAGAAAAAGTAAAGAGTAAGCCTAAAGATAAAGCCTTAAGTTTGATCAACTAGATATAGCTCCTCTGATCTAAGAATAGAATATTGTTTTAAAATACATGGCAACAAACTAAATGTTTATACTTTAAGACATATGAAAAAGTTTCCTAACTGGCGCATCATCTATATGTGTGTTCACACTCTTGTGTTCACACTCTTAGAGTCTTAAAGAGAATTGTTTATCTTAAACAAGTCAAAATGGCCTTTCTTTTGTTTAAAGAGTTTACTTCACACTCTTTTCTGGTACACTTCCAATCTGCAGGTATTTTTTCCCCAGATTTAAGTTAAACTTCAACCTAACCTATCTTCAAATTATCACAAATATAAGTTTGACAAAATACAAATAAATAAGATTTTCCTATACTAAATCTGTAGAGCTATTTTAACACCAGAAATGCTGTCAGTTCTGAAGTAGGTTTTGCATAAGGTTTTGCACCAATTTTCAAAGTACTTTCTCACTCTTCTCTCTACATAAACTGACTTTTTTAATCTTTTTCATTCTCTTCTCATAATTTACATTTGTCTCTTTGAAGAATTTTTGGTCTATTCAGAAATAAATTTTATGTGTTGGAGGATGGGGCTGTACATCCTTATGGCTTGGTATTTATAGTCCACAGATACAGATTTTAATACCAACTCCACTGTTAATTAGTTGTGTGACTTGTACTGGTCACTTAACTTTCCTCAGTTTCATATACAAACCAGAGATAACCATCAGCCCTACCTAAATCTCGGGATTCCTGTGAGGTACACATGCAGGCCCTTTGTAAACAGTCATGGACTGTTGTTGATGTCATTTCCCAGAGTACTTAGGACTCCAAATGGGCATACGTTCAATGGCTGACCTACTCAGTTGAATTTAACTTAGAAAAGAGAGTATTGAATAATCTCTAAACACCACCACCTCAGCACTGACACTCTTGGATTTAAACTCTGGAAAAAGCCTAACCTTGAATTAGTAGTCCCTGTTGCATTATTTCCTAGGAAGGATTATCCCTCAGGTGGCGAAATGTCCCAACGTGCACTGGTGATAATCATTCTGTCCCCAGGGCAGCGGTCTCGGTCGGTCTCATGCTGGCCTCGCTAGGGCTGTTCGCACTTCACGGTGATGCTCGTTGAGCCTGCCAGAGCACTCTTACTTGTCAGACACTACCTGGCTGCCAAAGTTTGCCTGCGTCACACTGCTGAGGACCAGAGTGGCAGCAGAAAGGAGTAGAAGATAGTAAGCTCAGAAGGCCCACACTAACCTTCCAAGCTCCTGGAGTGTAGTCCTCCTTGGTGAGCATTTAATCCATGAATTGCTGTCATTTAGAGTGCTAATCAGATTTCCATTTTTATGGAGTGCTCTTATTTGTCAGTACTCTCTTCTCAAGCATATACAAAATGTAAGGTCTGTTCTATTTGATTTTATCTTTTGAGGTTTATTTTTGCTATTTTGAGTTTGTTTTTGTAAACTCTTAGATGTTTATCATATTTGTCATATGAAGTCAATTTATTGTTTAAAACATGCTTATCTTATGGTCTTCAGACCTAAAAATAATGGGTATTCTCCCTCATAAAAAATGAACTATCCTGATAACACAGACAATCATGAAATAAAACAAGAAGGTCAGTAGGTTTCCTGTATCAGATGCTTTATTTACAGAATAACTTCCAGAAATATTTCTAATCTTCTTTTCCTCTTCTTTTTCTGAAAAGTATATAAATCTGGATGTCATCTGGCATTATTTTTTTTTATCTCAGTTCTACTTTCCTGCTCTACTGCTGTTGCTATCTAAAGTGTTATAAGCTTATTTCATTTGGAATGTAATTCTGATACCATATCATTAAAAAATTATTCCCCAAATGTATGGCTTTTATGAGATAACTGGAAATTTGAAAACTGAGCTTTTGGGGGCTCCTCGGTGGCTCAGTCAGTTAAGCAACCGACTTCGGCTCAGGTCATGATCTCATAGTTCATGGGTTCGAGGCCTGTGTCAAGCTCTGTGCTGGCAGCTCAGAGTCTGGATCCTGCTTCTGATTCTGTGTCTCCCTCTCTCTCTGCCCCTCCCCCACTTGCAGTCTTCTTCTCTCTTACAAAAACAAAACATTTAAAAAATTTCTTTAAGAAAACTGAGCTTTTGATATTAAAGAATTACTGCCAGAAATTTTTAGACATAATAAAACAGAACTGTCATTATGAATTTTTTACATATCTTTACCTTTTAGAGATATGGAACTATTTGCAAATAAAGTTCTTTGATATTTAGAATTTGCTTAAAAATAATCCGGAAAGATTAGAAATAGATAAGGATGTGGAAGATAAGAGATCAACCATCGTAATTGTTGAATGATGAGTGAGGGAATTATAGTATATTCGTCTGTCCACCTTTGAATATGTCCGAAGTTGTCCATAATAACGATTTCCTTGTAACTGCCAAAGATGAGCAGCAGTGTAATCTGTAAAAGGTGTGTGATTTGGCCGTTTTGCTCTGTGGGAGAATCACTTGGGCCCTGACCCTCACCCCCTGTATGTCATTCCCCTGTCATCTGCCTTCCAGCTAAAGACTGCCTCATGGTTCAGCCTGGGCCATCAGGGTCCTGCATTCATATAACCGTGAAGTCTTTGTCCGCCACTCTTCCAGCAGGCAGAACTGTACAGGCCAGGTCAAAGGAAAATGCTCTGAGCACACCCACAAACATCAACACTCAAGATGGATGAGCTCTTCCCCCTCCCCCCAGCACCTTCCAAATAAAAATCAAGTATCAGTTACTCCCAGTCTTAGATTTATGCATATCTTTATTAGAACAACAAATAGAACTAAGAATGGCAGCTAATTAACCCTCAGCCTTACACAGTGACTAAGACGAGGGTGAGCACAGCTGTAGCTTCATGGGTAAGAGCTTTATTCTTCTCAAGTGGACTGAGCAAATGGAAAGAGGAATTTGCTCCCAGTGGCTCTTTTACATTGTTCTATAAAGGATGGGAGGATGGCTCTTTCTTCATTTTCCAGCTTCACAGCCCTTTGTTTCAGATCACTTACGGCCCATTTTTCAAACAACTGATAAATACAATCCTTATCCATAAATTGTCTCATCTACCTCAACTTTGATTGTTATTAATTGCTTGTCTTTGACCTGGTTATGACTGGATAATAAATTGTGTTACTAAACATTAAAATTTTATAATTGGTAGTGACTGCTAGAGAGTGGGGACTATAAAGTAGAATTAATTATTTCAACACATGCATATTTGTGTAGATTATTTACACTAAGTTCGTGAGCTGTTAGACTGATGAAAGGTACATAAATAGACTTTTAAGAGGATTCTACTGCCTGCTATACCAGTGTGAACTTGGCTTCTACACATCCGACTCTGCTACATTTGAGAACTGGCAAAGAACAATTTCTTTAACTGAAATTCAGATAAAGCTGTAAAAACGATAAGCCTACCTGTTTTCAAGGCAGGCTATCTTAGCAGGAATGCAAAAAGAAATTTTTTTTATTTTTCTGTAAGAGGTATTAAATATGGGTACATAGACCTAAGGTTTCTCCTAATGCCTATGACTTTTTTTTAAAGTGAGAAAATTTATAAAATAGAAATATATGGTACTACATACAGCTAACTTAAAGCTGTTTTCTTTGTGAAGAATTGGCTCTCTTCTAGAATGTCACATGACATATTTCAAAAGTCCTTCTTATCAGTACTTTCAAATGTGATAGGCTATAATTCGTAGTCATGTAACTTCTCTGACACCTTCTAAAAGGAAAACTATAGTTATATGTAAATAGTGAATCTACCCAGTATTTTAAAAACCAGGAGAGTAAATAAAGTCCAAGAAATGTATCAAGGACTTTGGATTCCAACTCTGTATTGTCCACAGCATCCTGGGACATTGCCCCCTCATGCACCACAGGTTCCCATAGACTTCCTTGGATCCGTTTGGAAATAGGCCTTCTATGGTGTGGAGGTCTTAGAACTGATGATTCATCTCAAGGATGAATAAAGTCAGGAAATACACATCGTTAAATGGGGAAGAACATTTCTGCTTTGTGAATTGAAGTTTTGGGGTGACTAGGTGGCTCAGTCACTTTAGCATCGGACTTCAGCTAAGGTCATGAGCTCATGGTTCATAGTTTTAGTCGCATGTCGGGCTCTTTGCTGACAGCTCAGAGCTTGGATCCTGCTTCAGATTCTGTGTCTCCCTCACTCCCTCCCTGTCTCTCTCTCTCTCTCTCTCTCTCTCTCTGCCCCTCCCCCACTAATGCTCACTCTCTCTCTCAAAAATAAACATTTTTTTTAATTTCACAGAAGTTACTCTGTACCATATAAATTTGGTTTAAAAAAAAGTATCAATTCTGTTACCTGTATATTTATAAATGTGTTTCCCTACCTTGTCATTCCATAAAAAGGAACTCTTTAGTTGTCTTACAAGGGATACTAGTATATAACAAGGTAAACTAAAAAACCAATTTTATGGTACTTTATCAAAAATGATTTTCAATGGGCACCTGGGTAACTCAGTCAGTTAAGTGTCCGATTCTTGATTTTGGCTCAGTTTGTAAGCTGCACTGAGCTTGGATCCTGCTTGGGATTCTCTCTCTACCCCTCCTCTGCTCATGTTCTCTCTCCTTCTCTCTCTCTCTCTCAAACTAAGTAGTTAACGTTAAAAAAAAAAAAAATGAATGAGGGGCACCTGAGTGGCTCATTCGTTCAAGCATCCGACTTTGAGTCAGATCATGATTTTACTATCTGTGAGTTCGAGCCCCTCTTAGGTCTCTGTGCTGACAGCTTGTTGCGTGGACCCTACTTCAGATTCTGTGTCTCCCTCTCTTTTTGCCCCTCCCCCACTCATGCTCCGTGTCTCTCAAAAATGAATAAACACTTAAAAATTTTTTTAAAAGAATGATTTTCTAGAGAACACAGAATGAGAAAAGAAAGCTAAAATTATCTGATCATGGGTTTAGGCTGTAGACCGCCAGGTAGCGAAACGAGTGAAGAGAACTTGAGTCAGAGTTGTCTGGAAAGGATTGGTAGCTTCAGTATGGAGGGGAGAGATGACCCATGACAAAGCAAGTGTCCTAATCAGCCCTTGATATTTCTGCTTTGTGTAGGCAAATCTTTATTTAACATAACCATCAGTTTTATACCTTTCCTGAACATCCAATTTCCCTAGTCTAAAAAAATATTACCAAAAAAGAAAGAATATTATCTGTTTTGTTTTGTTTTGTTTTGTTTTTGACATATTGTCCAGAAATACTGACCTTTACAAAAACTTTATTCCTTTCTCAGTTAAATATATCTGCTTGGTAGGTTTGATTCTTTTAAAAATGGTAAAAACTATACCTTATTTGCTGATACCTCAGTTGCATTCAAAATATGCCTATAAAATTTTACCTTCCTATCTGATCTAAAGAAAAGACCCATCGGAGAAATTATTACTCTCCCTGGGTAAAGAAGAAAATACAACCCGTATTTATCATGCTTATGTTTGTTTCTCTCACTTGTTTCCTTACTTCTGACCCAGGAAGTAGCTCTGAACCAGGTAAGAGCTGTGCTTCCGTGCTTAAAGCAGGAAGATGAATCCCTAGAGTAGCAATCTATAATATCTTTCCTGGTTCAGTTTTGTTTCACTTTTTACCATTATAGAGCTGTCCATTCCTCCTTTGTGGGATTCTGATTCATATGTCCTATTACAGGAGTAGAATCTCACCAACTCAGTATAATTAGGATGTCAGATACAAATTTTTAATGAATTACAGGAAATTTTAAAAGACTGAAGACCTAATATGTTTAAGCACATATAGGAAATACTAATAAAATGTTTAAACTACATGGCCTTAGACTCTGCTTTACCAAGGACAGAGATGAAGTGGGTTTTTGCATAAATAGAATAGAGAAAATGGTTATAATGAGCCTTAATGTATGCTTCACTCAGCCTCAAAACTTATTTAGGGTTTAGGTATTTTTACAGGTTATCAGGGCCTTTTTTCAGAAAGACTAAATATTCTTAGATAATATTGCTTTACACCATTAATTTTCATGGCAACCCTTTTTAAAAGAGATAATATAGTAAAGTTCAGAATAGGTCACTGCATTAGAATTACTATTAATATTTGTTACTTGAGGGTGCAGTATGTGTTTGTTTAGAAAGTAGGCTCCTGGTAAAGTTTGGTTTTCCTTTTAAGGAGAAATGAATTTAAATAAAACAGTTAAATGATATATATTTGAAATTATAACAATGCACTATAGTGTTTTAATATGGAAGTTTAAGAGTTCTGAAACAACATAATAAAAATCCTCTAACTGTCCAGAAATTTATTCGCATGGACAAAACATCTGGGTGATTGAGTAACAGGTTGTCTTTTTAATCTGAGTATTTGAGATCATATTATGTCTTGGGAGAAATGTTATAATTATGAAAATACGAAGAATTAATGTAATCCTACCAATGTCTGAGTCTGAGACCCTTAATTACCAGGCAGTTGTCTTTGTATTTCCTTACTTTCTAACAGCCTTCCACTCAGTATTTGGCCTGGGCAAGGTGCTTCCAGAACAGCAACCACAATAATTCTTAATTTTTTTTAAGTTTATTTATTTTGAGAGAGAGGGGAGGGGAAGGGCAGAGAGAGAGAGGGGAGAGAGAGAATCCCAAGCAGACTCCATGCTGCCAGCACAGAGCCCAATGTGGGACTCGATCTAACGAACGTGAGATCATGACCTGAGCTGAAATTAAGAGTTAGATGCTTAACTGACTGAGCCACCCAGGCACCCCACAATTATTCTTATTTTAAAAAGAAGATGCTTCTGGGGCGCCTGGGTGGCTCAGTCGGTCGAGCGTCCGACTTCGGCTCAGGTCATGATCTCACAGTCTGTGAGTTCGAGCCCCGCATCGGGCTCTGTGCTGACAGCTCAGAGCCTGGAGCCTGCTTCAGATTCTGAGTCTCCCTCTCTCTCTGCCCCTCCCCCACTCATGCTCTGTCTCTCTCTGTCTCAAAAATAAATAAACATTAAAAAAAATTAAAAAAAATTAAAAAGAAGATGCTTCTGACATGTCAGACTAATTATTCCTACACAACAGCAATAACTTCTTTCCTTTTTCCTTCTTATATTTGTCCTTTAAGAGATCCTAGAGCTTATGGGTGTTGAATTTTGGGTTATGTCATATTGGTGAGGAATTTGCATAATCAATATTGGAGTTCCTTTAAACTACAGGCATATTTCTTGCCACAATAGGTAGTGTCCCTGGAAAGAAATCATAAATCAAGATGTTTTCTAGATATATTTGAAGAACTTCCTACTTAAAAGAGTACCCTATGGAGAAACCTGTTACCAGATAAAGCATTTATAAGCTTAAATAATTTATATTTTTAATAAAAAATAAATTTATTTTTTTAATTTATTTTTTCTTGAAAATACAAGGATATTTTCCCCCTAATCCCACACTGCCTTCCCTCTGAGAGCATTTCCCCAAATAAGTCCTATTTTTTGCATTACTCACTAGCACAGTCCACAAACGCCTGTGTAGCTGTGTGCCTGTAGGCAGGGATAGGGAGTACCTTATGGGGCAACTGCTCACATGGGGGAGGTGTGCATCACCTTTTATTCAGAACACTGTGGCCACACACATACTCCACTGACAGACACTCTTGTCTAGACTGGCTCCTGTGATGGAAACATTGTTCATACATAGTCTGATTCAAGTACATAAGGGAAGTTAGGACAAACAGAGACCTGGAGGAGATGTCTTTATCTAGCTTAGGGTCTCACCATTAGATTTTTAGAAGAAAAGCTCTAGAAAAGATAACTCAGCTACACCCGGAAAAGGCATCAGCCACCCCTGGCCCTTTATAGAGGATTCATCTGCCTGAGGAATGTATGCATTTCTATCAAGGTAAAGGCCTGGCAGGGCTGGTGTATATTAACTTTAGCCTTACTCAGAATGGTTCTCTTTCTACGGAAAAGCATCCTCTTGGTGGGTTCGCATTCATAGTATCATGGATAGCTTAGAGTTGGTATTCATCATATCTGAGTTCAAAATAGTCTTGTGTCCAGTTTGGCAAAAGTTTTTAAGTGAAAGTTTACTGTTAATGGAGCTTTCCTTTGGGATTCATGATATCATATCTAAGTTCAAAATAGTCTTGTGTCCAATTTGGTGAAAGTTTTTAAATGAAAGTTTACTGTTAATGGAGCTTTCTGTTAGCGTGTTTGTTTAATTGTCTGGAAAGGTGATTTAAAGTTATAATTACACTAGACAAAGAAGCCACTGATTTGTGTATGGCGTTGATTTGCATTTGGGGAACTCTGTGTTGCATATTCATAGTTTTCATGGCGGAGCTAGGATATCTTAAAGGTGAAAAATAGGTCTAGATGTACTCCTTGATAATGTCCTCGGCATTGGCTTTTCTTTTTTTCAAAATGGAAATATCTTCAGTTTTTTTTCTTACAATAATAATACATGCTTATTAAATTTCTCTTATATCAACTTTCCTTTAAAGATAAGTATTTAACTTTCATTTGAGGCTCTTTGCTCTGCAAACTCAAATTTGATGGGACTCAGCAAAGTAGATTTGTCAATTAAGTTTGTCTCATTATAATCTTGGTGTAAATTTAGACACATGACCTCAATATTTAGCCTTGGCTTTGACCTGCTTCTACTTAGCATTTCCCTGTGCATATTTATTGCCCCTTAATTAATATAAATCTACACATGGGTATTAGCAGTTGCTACAGGTATTCTGCTATATAAAGTCCATTGCTTTCCCTGCCACAATAACCTCTAGTATATTGGTTTGGAAATTGATCTCATTATAAAGCTGCTGCATATATTACTTTATGATGAAAATTCTCTTCAGTTTACTTTTTAGGAAGTGGCATTTTGGGGTTTTCCTTTTTAGAAATCACCAGTGATTTGTTGTTGTTGTTGTTGTTGTTGTTGTTGTTGTTGTTGTTGTTGAGGGAAACGCTAGTAAGAAAATGAGATGGTGTAGATCAGTACTTCTCAATTTCTACATTCTCCCAAAACGGACATCTTCCTCCACAAAAACAGGTTAATGAGTGTCTTTCTGAGTTTAGAATATAGCAAATTGTATTAGTAAAGCAAAGTTTTTGGCGTCTGATGCTGTTTAGGGAATTGGGTAAAGCTGCTGAAGCAACATGTGTGTGTTGTTGTTGTTGTCAGTGAAAGGCTCAGAAAACACAAATAAGAAATTGAAAAGTGAAGCAGACCTTCAGTATAAACAAACACTGTTCTTTACTCACACGGGAATGTGTCTTTTAGTCAGAACTGTTTACCCAAGACTGACTTTCTTTCCATGAGGAATTTCTGAAGAGCTCAGAACATTTAGTCTAGATTTTAATTAACTCTTTCTTTATGATTTCTTCAATGAAAATAATTGATAAAGGACTACAAGATTAATTTTTCTCATTCTAGAGTAAAAAGAGGGTTGTTTTAATGATAGGGAAAGAATTATTCAAAAATTACATGTCTTTCCTGTTCCCAGTGGTTTTGGTTTGTTTTGTTTCGTTTTTCATTTTTCATTCTTTACCGTTGAGGCCCAGTAATAAGTTCGTCACTCTTTAAAATTAGTCCTCTTTTCTTCTACATGTAGTCTTTTTTTTTTTTTTTTTTTTTTACCATAGCACTCACTGTTTGGGTTTATTTACAGCCTCTGTCAGGAGAGACTTAACTGTGTCAGGCTTCACTGAACAGTTTAGTTCCAACAACAAGACTTACTTTTCCTGTGTCTGTTATCCAGTTGTTCTGTAGTCTCTTGCTCTCCACACGAACAGAAAGGTTTCAGGTGTTGCTCCCAGGCAGGCATTTGCCACAGGTGTCTTTTTTATCACTTAAAATATATGTAGAAGTGATGAGATTATTAAGTAGCTGACTATGGTTCATGTCATTCTTTTTAGATCCTCACCATATGCCACTTTTGAAACTCTTAAGTGCTATTTCTTTGTTGGTTAATTTATTTTGCAATTTAGACGTCTGTCCTCATTCAGTTCATATCTGTAACGTGGTGGTTTGTTAATACAATAGGCTCGTTATTGGTAAATCAAACTATTCTAGTAATATTTATTTCAGACATACCTGTATCTGGTTTATAAATGACATAGCATGGATTTTACTTTACGTAAATTCTAAAAGTGAATACATTTTTTTAAATTGATAACAGCATAAGACACTGTACAGGATGTTGACTGCCCATTCTGCACTCGGAAGGATCCCTTAACCTAGAGGCCATGGTGCCCTGATCTCCTTTTTGTCTTAGTATGAGTCCCCATACTAAGGGCTGTCACATTCCCTTCTCAGGCAACCTCTCAGGGAGTACCATCTTCTGAAACCACTGACACCCACCCAGCACTAAAGAGATCCCTCTGTGATCACACTAACTTTTTTTCTTTAAGTTTATTTATTTATTTATTTTGATAGAGAGCACATGCAAGGGCATGCAGGCAGGGGAGGAGCAAAAGGAGAGAGAGAGAAAAAGAGAATCTCAAGCAGCCTCCACACCCAGCTCAGAGCCCAACATGGGGCTTGATCTCCTGACTGTGAGATCATGACCTGAGCCAAAATCAAGAGTCAGACGCTTAACCAACTGAGCCACCTACGCACCCCTAAAGAACCTCTATGTACAGAGGAATTGTTAATGAAACTATTCTGTATTTGTTAGTAGTTGTCCTCAGGGACTAGGTGTAGAGCCTGGAGGGAATGGTGATACTCTCACAGTGAAGCATTAGATTTTTCCTTCTGCCCACAAATAAAAATAGCCAAGGCAGTGTGAACCACTGGGCTTCTGCTCACATTCTCACATCAGCTCGTTCATGATTGCCTTCTACAGAGTGTCTCTTTCACAACTCTAATAGAAAAAGCAGTTAAGAGAAAGAGAATGAACCACATCAGAGGTCATCTAAAAAGTAATATAACCCACATCATCTTTTCAAAGGAATAGGTACTAGAACTTCATATATAGCTGTTTCCCAGCCTTTGGTGACCCTGCAGTGCCTTCTTACTCATCTTTGGCCTGTCCACATTAGCCTAGGGACTCTTTTGTGCTTTACCCTCTGGAGTCTGCAACATAAAACAATGTATCTCTTGCATGTGTTTTCATAGGACAGGCATACAAATTCCAGCTTCACCCCAGGCTCTGATTTGCCTCCTCCCTCAAGCCTGAAGTGTATCCCTGTTCTCCGTAAGAATCACTGAGCTGTCGCTAATGGCACAGGGAAATGGACCAGCACATATATATTTCCTTAGGACAGAGCTTTGTGCTGTATCTCTCCTTGGTTAGGCCTTCTCCTTTCTCTCTTTTCCTGTCAGTCTCTTCTTTTTTATCTGTATTTCTAGCTTTTTGTTTTTCTGCTACTACTCCTCTTTTTCTTTTCTTTTTTTTATCCTAATTGGTCACCTGCTGCTCTCCCTCTTAATTTCCTTTAACCTTTCTTTCACCCAGAAAGGTGTTTTTTTTTTTAAAAAAAAAAAAAGCATATCCAAAGTATCTTTTTATTTGTTTTTATTTAAAAGAGCTTTATTTAGTATCATCTCTGTAACTGTATGACTTAGCTTGTAGTGTCTGTTGGCCTAGTGTAACCTTGGAATATTCCATTTCACTTCACATGACAGGTGATGGCTCTTGTCCATCTGGTGTGCCAGGGCAGGAAGGGCCCCATCTACTCTCAAAAGGGGTATGGTGTCAACTCTGAGAATGTGGCTGAACTCTGTGAGTAATGTTAGAGTTGCTGCCAGTCTTAGCCAGTACATACCTTCTTAAGGCATGACCTCTTCCTCCAGTTAAACAGTTGCTTTTTTAAAGCTAGTTTGGAAAATATATTAAAGTCCTGTGCTCTGTAAGTAGCATTGCCAAAGTAGTATCACATATGTGGGACAGTAGTCTCATTTCGATGTTCTGAATTGATTGTCCTGTGTGTAGGTGGCAGGGCTTTAAGTGGAAAACACCGGAGTCAGTCCACAGTGTAAGATGGCTCATGTTATATAGCTCTAAGCTGGTGCCCCTCACTGCATTTATGCCTGACTTCTCTAAGTAATAGTGACATACGTTTGCATGCATGCATCTTTTCTTTTTTTTTTTTTTTTTTTTTTTTTTGTTTATTTATTTTTGAGACAGAGACAGAGCGTGAGCAGGGGAGGGGCAGAGAGAGAGGGAGGGAGACATAGAATCCGAAGCAGGCTCCAGGCTCTGAGCTGTCAGCACAGAGCCCGATGCGGGGCTCGAACTCACGGACAGTGAGATCATGACCTGAGCCGAAGCCAGACGTTTAACCGACTAAGCCACCCAGGCGCCCCATGCATGCATCTTTTCAACAAACCTTATGATGCCCCTTGCCAGATTCACCAGTGTCAGATAGAGCATGAGTACAACCAAGTTTATACCTTGCCATGTTAAAAAACATCAAGTCAAAGGAGCTAAACTATGCTGAGTTTTGAAGACGTCAGGAACACTTGAGTGTTGGCCAGCTCTTTCCCTTACTAGATAAATTGGTGCCCTGGTTTGTGAATTGAAGACAGTACTTCTGACCCTGACTATCTTGCAGCATTATTGTGAAGATAAGGTTGTGTGTGTAGACCTCTGTAAACACTCTGAAAACTGTGAGTATCACTGTATGGAATGTACTGTAAGAAGGCCTGTAGTAGCTCTGCAAAGTGCGGTTAACCTATCCTTTGAGATTTCAAAAGAGCCTATTGTTGTCGTTGTTGTTCCTTGCATAAAATCTTCTAGTGGCTTATTCAAAGTTTTATGAGTTTGGAGTTTCATATGTGATGGAATTTACCTTTTAGAAAGAAAACTAATAGGAAAAATGAATTAAATTCAAACTTAATGATTTCAATTTGCTTTAGGCTCCTAGCTTTATAATCTAAAAAAATTTAAGTATTTAATGTTATCTTTTGTCATCTATAAAATGAAGTCTACTTCTTTATTCCCAGCACACATAATGGACAAACTGTACTGTACGCACATATGCACCCCCATCTGGCCAAAGAACAGGAAACTTTACCTTATTTCAAGTCCAGGCAAGCCTTTTTAAACCTTTACTCCCACCCCTATTGTTCCTTTGCTCTTACCCTGTATAAAGTATGTCTCAGGCCCAAAGACAGCTTAAAATTTGTCAGGATATCAGATGACAGACTCCTGAAGTTCAGAGACTATTTCTAGCTAAGATAGAAATGAAACCTAACTATTTTTAGCCGGGTTTAAGTAAATTTAATTTACCGAACTAGATATACTTTACTATCTGGATTATTTGTAATGTTTTCAGAATACATCAGAGTGGACTTCAGCTTCTGGCCATGAAGAAATAACAGAAATTAGGTTTATACTCCTCCCTTAACCAACTAGAAAGCGAGACACTGAACAACAGGCAGCCCAAGACCAAGATCCCTGAGAGAAGAGAAACACATGAAGTGAGCCCCACACTTGCCCCAGCTCACTGCCTAGGGGCAGTTTCCAGGCTGCCTTATAGGGAGGAAAAAAAACAAGGAGAGCACCTAGCAGTCTCACTGAGTTGAGGAGACAGAGATAGTGGTTTAGGAAGACCTGTGTGGCTGGTGTTTATGGAGCAGAGATCCAGAGAAGATGGACTACACAGAGAGAATGCTCCAGAGATGTGAAAAGGGATTCCCCTCAAGTCTTTGGCTAAGTTTAAGTCTCTGTATATGTCAGAAGAACATGGGGCCAGGGAAAGAACCTGCACAAAACAGTAGGCCAAACAATGCCTAGAGCTCACACAAGGGTGTCTGTGAGTGACCTCACAATAAACAGGAATCCATGTTGTCCTCATAAGATACTGCCTTAACAGTAGGGGTAAATTAGCTCTGCACCAGAGGCTCCACTGGACCTGCCCTAACAGAATTTAAAAGCAGGCTTGGAAGGATCAAACTTTTCCTAAATAAATACTTGCTAGAACAAAGTACAACATTCTTTAAGGGAATACAACAAATTCCAGCACCCAATAATGTAAAATTCAGTGTTGTGCTTCCAATAAAATATTACTGAGAATTTTAAAAGCAGGAAAATAGAACCCGTAACCAGGAGAACAATTAATCTATAGTACCAGACCCCAAAACGACACAGATGATGGAATTAATAGGCCAGAATGCTAAAACAGCTACTATAAATTCCATATGCCTAAGAAAGTAGAGGAAAATGCAAACACGATGAGGAAAAAAACAAAGCATTAACAAGATGGTAATGAAACTTCTTGAGATACAAAATGCAGTCTCTGACATTAAAAGTACATTGAATAGGACTGACAGGAGATTGCTTACAGTAGAAGAAAGTTGGAAATGAAATTGAACGTAGTAATAGAAACTCTCCATAATGAAGCAAGAGAAATAAACGTTTAAAAAATAAAATGAACATAGCCTAAGTGATCCGTGGGATGACATCAAGCTACTTAACTTACTTGTAATTGGGAGTCCCATTAAAGGAAGTCAGGAAAGAAAAAATATTTTAAAAAATAGTGGGAGAAACTTCCACTTTCAGTAACAGGGATAACCTTATTTGCCCTCTCTCCTGAAACAACCAAAAGATAGACAAAATACATAAAACAATGGTTTTCAAGATACCGGGCTCAAACAGTAAAGGTCAATGATCCCCGATACATGGGAAACTAAATGAACCCTGGACTACTGCCCTGTGAGAGTTTCAGTCCATAGTGCTAGGAATGAACCCAGGTAGAGCCCAGCAGACTCCCTAAGTTGAGCAAACAGAACTGAGTCCAAGGAAGTAAGGCACTAGAGTTCCTAAGAAAGAGTACAGAGAGGAGAGAGCTGCACACACAAAGGGAACCCCGGTATCTGCGGAAGGTACCCCTTGAGTATTTAGCAGAGTATGGATCACATGCATGCAAGGAAGCTACCCAAGTTTGGGGAAAGAACTGGTTTGTTCCCCCTCTTTGCCACGTTGGTAAGGGATGGATTCCCACCTCAGGGTTATGAGGAGTGGCCAGACACACGACACCCAACACTGGACAGATGAGATTGACAGCAGTTTATTAGTCACTTACGTTCTTAGTCTTGTGGGGAGGATATCACACATCTTGCAGGGCCACACAGGCCCTGCACTCAGGAACAGAGGGAGCAACCAAGGACTATGGGAGGCAGGCATTATAGTCTCAAGAGGGCAGAATGCTCCCTGGTTCCTGCAGAAGGATGTGATTGGCTTATTTGAATAATTTCGCAGGGTGGCAGAAAATTGAGTAACACTATTCAGTGATAAGCAGGAACTATTCTCCATGTCCACGGTAAAGAGCATATTTCAGCCAGTGGCACTTATCCATGGAAGCAGAGTCAGGAAGGGAATTTGTGGTTACGCCATTTGAAGGCTTCCTGGTTTTCCTGGGACGTTAAGCTGCACATAATGCTGAACCTTAATTGTAGGCCTTATACTACAAGAACCATCTTAAAAGGGTTAAAGGAAACAGTGCCTTTTCCCACCAGCCAGATTAGAAAAATTCATAATTCATGGGACGTTTGGATATGCAGAAAGGGAAGAGGTTGCCTTAGCTTATGGAAAATAATTAGCCCTAGACTACCTACCTAGTCATGAAAACAAAACCAGACAGTATCAAAGTGTCTACAAGAACAAATCTCAAGAATATAAGAATACAAGAATTAAAAACTTAATAATTAGTTTTTTTAATTAAAATTTTTTTAATTTTTAAAAAAAGAATACAAAAATAATCTATCAACCAACAGGGAGAATCCACAAGGTCTGGCCTCCCAAGATTACCAGGATGCAAAGAAACAGGAAAACATGACACATGATAAGGAGCATAACCACTTACTGGAAATGGACTCAGAACTGACACAGACGTTAGAATTAGACTAAATAATGGTTGATAATTTTCTGAATTTGGCGAGAACTTTAAACACATGTATCAAAGAAGCTTGATGAACCCCAAGCAGAAGAAACATGAAGAAAACCCACACCCACGCACATCATACCAATTTGCTAAAGAATAATAGAGAAATTCTTAAAAGCAGCTCCCCAAAAAATGGTTATATTATTATAGAGAAGAAAAGATAATAATGACAGCAAACGTCTGTTGAGAAAATGCAAACCAGAAGATGGTTGAACTACATCTTTAAAGTACTCAAGGGGCGCCTGGGTGGCTCAGTCGGTTGAGCAGCCGACTTCAGCTCAGGTCATGATCTCACGGTCTGTGAGTTCGAGCCCCGCATCGGGCTCTGTGCTGACGGCTCAGAGCCTGGAGCCTGCTTTGGATTCTGTGCCTCCCTCTCTCTTTGCCCTTCCCTTGCTCACGCTCTGTCTCTATGTCTCTCAAAAATAAAATAAAAATGCTAAAAAAAATAAAAATAAAAATAAAGTACTCAAGGAAAAACTGTCAACCCAGAATTCTATACCCAGTGGAAATGTATTTCAAAAAAAAGTTATTTCCAATAAAACATACCAAAGCTTATGCACATTCTGAAGTAAAAATTGGCATTAGAAAAAGGTCTTCATAAGCAAGATAAAAATCCAAAAAGCATCAACAGATTTTGACTACATAAAAATGTTTAAATTCTATATGGCAAAAATATCATAAGTAAGTTGTTCACAGATCACAGTCTTGCAACATATGTAGTGTGCAGAGAGTTAATATGCCTAATGTAGGAAAAACTATACATCAACAAGTGAAAAACCAACAACTCAATAAAAAATTGGGAACTATCTAAACACTCAATGCATAGAACAACGAAGTGTAACCTAAAAACATAGGAAAAGATCTTCAAACTAGTAAATACCAACTAACATGAGATTTCTCTTTTTAATCACTAGATTGACAAAAATCAAAAGATTAATAACATTTGATGTGGAGAGAGTGCTGAGAAAGGCACTTTTACACACAGTTTTTAGGAATATAGATTGGTACTACCATTTTTCAAGAATAATTTGGAGCCACCTGTCAAAATATAAAATGCACATAACCTCTGACCAGCAGTCTCGCTTCTGGGAATCCATCCTGTAAAAATACTCACAAGTGCCCATGCATATATGTTCAAGGAATACTCTACAACATTATTTTTTTAATATAGTTTATTGTTAAATTGGCTAATGTACAGTGTGTAAAGTGTGCTCTTGGTTTTGGGGGTAGATTCCCATGATTCATCACTTACATACAATACTCAATGCTCATACCAACAAGTGCCCTCCTCAATGCCCATCAGCCATTTGTTATCTGTATTTAAGAGTCTCTTATGTTTTGCCTCCCCCCGTCTCTGTAACTATTTTTTTTCCCTTCCCTTCCCCCATGGTCCTCTGTTGAGTTTCTCAAGATCCACATATGAGTGAAAACCTATGATATCTGTCTTTCTCTGACTGACTTATTTCACTCAGCATAATACCTTCCAGTTCCATCCATGTTGCTGCAAATGGCATGGTTTCATTCTTTCTCATTGCCAAGTAGTATTCCATTGTACATATAAACCACATCTTCTTTATCCATTCATCAGTTGATGGACATTTGGCTTTTTCTGTAATTTAGCTATTGTTGATAGTGCTGCTATAAACATTGGGGTATATTTGCTCCTATGAATCAGCACTCCTGTATCCTTTGGATAAATTCCTAGTAGTGGTATTGCTGGGTCATAGGGTATTTCTACTTTTAATTTTTTGAGAAACCTCCACACTGTTTCCCAGAGCGGCTGCACCAGTTTGCGTTCCTACCAACAGTGCAAGAGGGTTCCCATTTCTCTACACCCTCGCCTGCACCTGTTGTTTCCTCAGTTGTTAATTTTAGCCACTCTGACCAGTGTGAGGTGGTGTCTCAGTGTGGTTTTGATTTGTATTTCCCTGATGATGAATGATGTTGAACATCTTTTTATGTGTCTGTCATCTGGATGTCTTCTTTGGAAAAGTGTCTATTCATGTCTTCTGCCCATTTCTTCACTGGATTGTTTTTCGAGTTTCGAATTTGGTAAGTTCTTTATAGATTTTGGATACTAACCTTTTATCCAATATGTCATTTGCAAATATCTTTTCCCATTCCATCAATTGCCTTTTAGTTTTGTTGATTCTTTCCTTTGCAATGCAGAAGGTTTTTATCTTGATGAGGTCCCAATAGTTCATTTTTGCTTTTAATTCCCTTGCCTTTGGAGATGTGTCAAGCAAGAAATTGTTGCGACTGAGGTCAAAGAGGTTGTTGCCTATTTTCTCCTCTAGGGTTTTGATGGTTTCCTTTCTCACATTCAAGTCTTTCATCCATTTTGAGTTTATTTTTGTGTATGGTGTAAGAAAGTGGTCTACATTCTTTGCATGTTGCTGTCCAGTTCTCCCAGCACCATTTGCTGAAGAGACTGTCTTTTTTCCATTGGATACTCTTTCTTGCTTTGTCAAAGATTAGTTGGCCATACATTTTCCACAACATTATTTATAATAGCAAAAAACTGAGAAGTTCTTACTGCGTATCACTAGGTAATGGTTAAATAGATGCTGTGCAATCCTGAAAAAGAGAGAAGGAGGAAAATCCACAATATTATGTAGTTTGATCTATTAAATAATAAAATAAGATTGGCCATAAACACCCTCACAGATGTATTTGACTATAAAATGCATAGAAAAATTATAGAAATGTACATACAAAACTGTAAAAAAAAAAAAAAAAAAAAGCAGTTACCCTCTGGGGAGTTGGAATTTAAAGGTGTAAGGTAGGAAAGAAAGATTTTCATGATTTACTTCTATATTCGTTTGCTTAAATTTTAAGGGTTAGTAAATAATTTAAACTGTTTATATATTTTAAATGTTTAAAAATAAGTATTAGTAAATTAAAATGAGAATGCCTAACATTAAATTTTAGCTGATGAAAGGGCAAGGTTTTTAAGTTAGTTTCTGAAGCATTATTACTTTTTAATTAGAATTTTCAAATTTATTCAGATCTTACCTTCAAGTAAACACTTGAGAATTGACTAGTATGTCTTTTGCTTAATTAGAACAAAATGCCATATGTTAAACCAGGCAGAAACTTATGTTATAATAGAAGGGTGCAAATAACTATATTGTTCAAACTTGCAGTAAGTTGTTGTTAGCAGGACTATACTTTATGAATGTTCTCTGTACCTCTTTATAGTTTCAAAGCATCAACCTGTTCTAGTCACTCAAGTCGCTGATGACACATTCCCAAAATTATGAAGTTTCCCCTCTTTGTCTTGAGGAATTACTTTCTTTATGAATAATTAGTAATGTGTGTATTTACCACTTACTTGTACTATATTAATTTACAAAGCCTTAAAAACCCATTAGGAAATAAAAATAACACATTTCAGAATTAACAGAGAATTAATTTCCACTTTTTTCAAGAGGTTTTAGTAAAGAAGTGTTGCTTCAGCTCCACTTTGATGTCAGCAAAGGGATTTCTAGAGGTATACCCTCTTGAGAACTAGAGAGCATAAGAACGGGCATTATCTTCCTGGGTATCGGGGGAAAATGTAGCCTTCTTATTTTCTACTGTGGCCTTCCTAATAGAGAATTAGAATGCTTTTTGAGTAATTCTAATTTTTACTTTTAAAATGTATATTACATGTTTATTTTAATATATCATTTGCCTTTGTAGTAATCAGCCAAAAGATAAGATGGGAAAAAAAAATTTAACACCGGAAAGGAAATTCTTAAATGGCTGTGACGTTTTTCTTCTTAAATGTTCTCTAGTCTAACATTCTTTAAATAGTTCTAGAGGCAGTAGGTGTTATGCAATTTAAGTAGTCATATAAGTGATAACATTATTATCCCCCGTGCTGTCATCCCACCCCCACACAATCTATTTACAGTGTAGATTTTCTATTCGTGGCCCAGGAGATGAAAATTAGGCCTGACTTCATGTCTTAATTATGCATCACATGACCACAGTTGGTTCTCACCAACCACTGTGTGATGACTTCACTGCCCATGAGAACAAATGCTGTTATGATCAGAAGAAACTTAGACCAAGGTCTTAGTAAATCTCAGTTAGTGCCAGGGCATGGACACTGCATGTGCCGCAGAGCCTGAACTGAAGCAGACCCTTGGGCATCACCCAGGAGGCCCCTGGTCACTGTCAGGGTCATCACTGGACTCAAGGAGAAAGAATACCCTGCAGGTTGTTCCCAAGGAAGCCATAAGAGATTGCCCTTCAGGAATCACCACCCAACAACAATGTGCAGGTACTTAATGCCACTGACTTGCACCCCTGAAAATGGTTAAAATGGTAAAATCTGTGTATATTTTACCACAATAAAACAGATCTAAAGAACCACCATCCCCTTTCTAAAAGCAGCTTCCTAGGGACTCCAAACAGCTTAACCCAAAGGTTAACCTGTTGAGTGACAGTTTGACCCAGCATGGGAAAGACAGGAATGTTGAGAAGCATGTCCTCTCTGCAGCTGAAATGGAAAGAATGCAGCAGCGTTAACACCCAAGGCGGCAGTGAGGGTAAGTAATGGCTGGTAACTTCTCAGGCTTGGCTATGGTAGTGATACGAATGTGGTAATTACGGTAACAGCTGGCTTATTTTGAGCCTACGGAGTACCAGCCACTGTAGTCAGTACTTCTCATTAGTTTTCTCATTTAATCCTCTCAACCACTTTATGAGGTGGACGCTGATGTTACCTGCTTCTTGCAGATGAGAAAACAGGCTCAGAGAGAGGTTAAGTGATGTGACCAGGTCAGGATGGTCACAACCGGGATTTCCACGTCAGGAGTTTGACTCCCGAGCCTAAGCTCTTACCAGCTTGGTTACAGGGCCCCAACCACGATCTCTGTGTGACACAGCTGAGCTGTAGCATCTGCGCACAGACAACATGGATGCCTTAAGCTCAGTCACTTGGTTGTTCAGCAACATCTACCAAGCTCTAGTTCAGGCCAAAGGCCAGAGAAGGAAAGTGGAAATAGTTAAATTACTTAGGTCAAAGTCCCTGCTTTTGAGGAGATTAAAGTACAACAGTCTGACAATACTCAAGTCATCACTTAAAACCAGAAGTTGGGGCCAGGACTTGTGTTCACTGTGAAGGTCCCCATGACCAACGATGGAAGCCCCTGTCTCAGGATTCCTGCCTCAGGATACCTGCTCCACCAGGATGTCCTATAGTCAGAAACCACTCATCATCGCCCACACAGTTCTGTGGTTGGATGCACAGTGCTCCCTTTTAAGGAATCCAGAATGCTTTCAATCAGCATTTCTGCATTGTCCAGCCCTTTCGGTGGTTAAGAGACTCACAACACCGTTAATTCAAGGGGTAGAGGCATGGAGTAGAGGATGATACAACAGTAATCTCACTCTCCCATCAGACGCTCTCTCACAGTTTCATCAGACTCCCTTGCAGGGTGGGTCCTTAACAGCCAAACACAGTAGATGCTAGAGGTGAACACAACACGTTCCACTGCCCTTCCATCTGCCCCAAACAAAGGTGCCTTGTCTCCTTGAATGACCCTATTCAGAGGACCCTAGCAGTCTGTACAAAGAGATCATGAAGAGAAAGAGGAGAGCTCTGCATGGTCAAGATTCCAGAAGCTGGTGTAAGATAAATCACCCTCAAACATGCCATTGTCATTAACTGATTTATTTATCACCAGAGTTCATCGTAGCACACTCACATGCATATTTTATAATGTACACATGGCTCAAAATCGCCTCTAGAAACACAGTTTTAATTGTGGATTCAGTACTGCCCAGCTTGGGGTGAGGTAGAGTAAAGTACGTTTGTAGTTCTGAAGGACTTACCCTGTGTACAGACAGGAGCGATGTGTAAACGCTGCCTGCATCTGTTCTGTGTAGCACCCATTTTTCTCTGTGTTTAGTAGTGAGTACATCTGCCAGTGTTGACATCTGGTCATTATAAGGTTCCAGTATCTTTTCCAGGGCACCTCTAGCTACTGGATATCTTGCTCTTGGCACTCTGCAGGTCTCTCTCTGAATGAATGTCTAGGGGTTAGCAGTCTTTTCAAAGTATTCTTCATCTACCCAAGTCTTTTCACAGTATTCTGTTTACATACGTGTCTTCACAAAAACTATTATCACAGATTTCTAAATGTAAAATGACTTCCCTGTTCACTATAAAAGTACTCATTTAAAATTGGCCAATTAATAAATAGCCATTGCAGCGATTATTAATTACTGCAATTTCAGAGAATCCTCAAGCACTCAATTCAACACATTTATTTTTAGCGCCAAAAGTTGGAAGAACTACACTAGACACTACAGGAGATTCTCCAAGGCCTGTGATCACTGCTACTGTGGGGCGTATGCTCCTATACAATAGCTATTACAATCTAATGGAGGGCGGGTTGGGAATAAGAGAGGTACATAAATAGCATATTGCCACAGTTGAGCTTGGAGAGGGTGTGGTCAGCAAGGAGCAGGGCAGCTGGGAGAGGATTATCCTGAAGAGGTATAGGACAAACAAATGCGTCGATGAAGATGTGAGGATGGCTAACCAGAGGACTTGCATATCGAAGGAGGAGGATGGAGGTGTGAAACATGGCTTGCTACACTTGGCCCCCAGGCCCAGGGAAAGCAGCCTCTGAGGGAAAGCAGCCTCTGAGGGGGTGCTGTGCACTAAACTGTATCCCCTCAAAATTCATATGTTAAAGCCCTGACCCCAGATGTGACTGTATTTGGAGATGGGGACAATAAAGAGGTAAGTAAGATTAAATGAGGTCATGGGGATGCTAATACGATTTGTGTCTTTACAAGAGGAGACACCAGAAAGCCCCCTCTCTTCCTCCCTGCCTTGTGAGCACACAGGGAGAAGGTGTCCGTCTGGAAGGCAGAGAGAGAGTCCTTACTAGAAACCAAATTGTCCCACACCTTGATCTTGGACTTCCCAGCCTCCAGAACTGTGGGAAATAAGTTTCTCTTGTTCAAGCCACTCAGTTTCTGGTATTTTGTTGTGACCACCTAAGCACACCAGTACAGGGTATATATATAGTTTCAGTCAGAATGCTGATAAAAATATTCCACATTGTGCACCGGTTCCCAGGAGACCGTAGGTGTTGACTAGACCAGGATTTCCTCGATTTATTTAAGATACAACACTACCCACTGGCCTCGAAGGAGGACCTGGTATTTTATCCAAAATTCTTGACATAAGGGCAGGAGTTGATCCTCCTCCTCATCTTGCTTACTCCTAGCAAGATGTCCCGCATTATAAAAGGCTCATGGTACATGTCTACTTCACTGAATTCAGATGTGGATATTACTGAGGCACTAGGTAAAAAGGGTCTACACAGGATGTCCCCACAGAGAAGTTGTGGGTTTGAGCATTTCTGTGTCCCAAGAACTAAATACTTAGGAGGTGTCTGTTCCTGTGTGCATTCCGCCCCTGTCAGTGTCTGCACAAGCAGGAGTCATTATGAATAGTCTGAATCACTGCTTCTTATTTTGTAATGACTTTTTTTTACAGATTGTACTTTTGAACTTTTAAGAATATAGGGTTTTGAGGCATCTCAATTAGTTAATAACTTCTCTCCACCAGTTTTCACCATGTGAATGAAGCACAGTCTGAATGCTCTTCAACTACCATTCAAAACTTAGAACATGTAGCCACGGCCATAAATCATCCAGAAAAACACTGACTTCCAGGACAACTAAAATTCTAGAAGCCTGTTTTCCTCCATTTCCTGCTATTTTCAACCAGTTGTCTTAACTACTAACACATTTACATGTTGCCATAAGTTAGTCATTTTATAACAAAATGAATTTTCCAAAACATGTTAGTAGTATTTACCATATAAATTTTTCAATGTTATAAAAGTCCTTTATTTTCTGAATTTTATTTTTTTATGTTTTTTTTAAAGAATTTTTTTAAATGTTTATTTATTTTTGAGAGACATAGAGACAGAGCGTGAGCATGGGAAGGGCAGAGAGAGTGGGAGATACAGAATCTGAAACAGGCTCCAGGCTCTGAGCCATCAGCACAGAGCCCGACGCGGGACTCGAACTCACAGACCATGAGATCATGACCTGAGCTGAAGTCGACTGCTCAACCGACTGAGCCACCCAGGCGCCCCCCCTTTTTTTTTTTTTTTTGAGATTTTGTTGAGTGGGGGAGGGTTAGAGAGAGAGGGAGACACAGAATCTGAAGCAGGCTCCAGGCTCTGAGCTGTCAGCACAGAGACCAACATGGGGCTCAGACTCATGAGCCGTAGCCCTGAGCCAAAGTCGAATGCTTAACCAACTGAGACACACAGGTGCCCCTATTTTCTGAATTTTAATAAACATTTTCTTATCGATTCATAATCATCTTGATTATATCCACCCTAAGGTCTTCATATAAAAGTTGAAGATTATTTCAGGGGGGAAAATGTCTCTTTTATAGAAATCATAAAATTAGTCTATGGTCTATTAGTAAGGTAACAAAATCAATAAATTACTTGATAGGTTTCCATTGTTAACATAGCCCCAAATGTTCTGCATTTCCTTTTTTTATAGAATGATGGAAAACTTTGGTCACACTTTAGTAAAACGAAATGCTAAAATAAGAATCAATGATACAACCTTTTGAGGGAAAAAGAGGATAACTACAAAGAGGCATGACTTGTGGGCACGCAGTGAAGCAGTTCCCCATCACAGTAGCTATGTTTTTTTTAAGGTCTTGTCAAAGTACTTCATTATGCTTATAGCCATATTTATGGCACCTTTGTTTTGGTCAGTGAGTTTTAACTTCCCATTTACATGGATAAACTGACACAGCTCTTTAAGCTCGATTGTACATAGCCATCCAAAATTGGACATCTGTTTCTGGAGGAAATGGTTTGGTTTTCTAAATGCCTCTGTTCCATTCTTATTTTTTTCCAATCATTAACAATAAGTTCCTTGGATTTTTTTAGACATGAGAAGTCTTTCTCAAAAGTTGTACCCAGCAAAAACCTCAGAAATAAACAAGAAAAGAAAGCAGATTAGAATTGTTGATATTCTGCCACTGTTAAAAACTAGCTGATCCTGGGTTTAAGGTGAAATCAGTGTTAAAAATAAAATTCAACTGAGTAAATTTAAAGGTCAAATTGGCTTCATTCAACGATTCACCGATTGAGCAGCATTCCATCTAGCAAATAGAAAGGAGCTCCAAAGAGCCGTACAAAATGGAAGGCTGGCAGGCAGGAGCGGGAGGGATAAAAAAAGCAGATTACCTCATCTTTCTTTGGGGGAAGGAAGGGGTCTATTAGGTGGATTAAGTCACTAGTGCTGACCAGGAAATTCCAGACTGACCAGTTAAGATTCCACTCCTGGGAGGGGCTAAAACAGTATTTAGGTTAGGTATTAAGTCTTGGTTTGCTGGCATGAGGTATAGCACAAGAGATTCCATTTTGGGCCTGTTGTTTCTTTTTTAACACCAGTGTTATGTACTTTCATTAAGTTTATAGAAAGTTAAAGATTCATCTTCATCCTTAAAATATATAATACAAACGTACGATTTAGAATTTTATCCTTTATGCCTCTCAGGTGGCTAAGCCATACATCTCAGGAATCCAGCACTTCTTCCTCAATACCATCAAAATTTATATTTAAAAAATTTTTCTTATTGTTTATTTATATTTGAGAGAGTGCACGAGCAGGGGTGGGGCAGAGAGATGGAGACAGAATCTGAAGAAGGCTCCAGGCCCTGAGCTTTCAGCACAGAGCCCAACGCAGGACTCAAACTCATGAACTATGAGATCATGACCTGAGCCGAAGTGGGATGCTTAACTGACAGAGCCACCCAGGCACCCCTAAAATTTACATTTTAAATTAACTCATTAAAATCCTACACAATTTTAAAACAAATACTAATATTTTGTGGGGAGCCTTGGGTGGCTCAGTCACTTGAGGGTCCAACTTCAGCTCAGGTCACGATCTCACAGTCTGTGAGTTCAAGCCCAACGTTGGTCTCTGTGCTGACAGCTCAGAGCCTGGAGCCTGCTTCAGATTCTGTGTCTCCCTCTCTCTTTGCTTTTCCTCCACTCAGACTCTGTCTCTGTCTCTTTCAAAAATAAATAAACATTAAAAAATTTTTTTTAACAAATACTAACATTTTGTGACTATAATATCATGCACACAGAATGGCATGTTATGTAACATTATTCCTTTCTTTACCTATCCATAATATATTTCATACAATTGACGAGATTCAACTTCCTAGTCATTTACTCAGTTTTTGGAAAGAACCTGGCATACCTCATCTATAACTTTTTTAAAAGGTAAATTCTCAGTTCTTTATTACCAGGGTATTCTGTTATTCTATTTCTCTACCCTCTTGTTCACCAATGAAGCTTAAGTAGGCTTCCTTGGAGTTTATAGGGATGTGACAAATTCCATTAGAAAGTCATTCTAGTTTTTTGTGTTTCTTGACATCAACACACTAGGTCAGCCTATGTCTGAGACGAGCATGTCAAAATGGCTGTCTTACTGCATTTCTCATTGTTATACTCTGGGTTGATATCCCTTGAAAGTTATATTATAGATCATTTTATCAAAGACATACCAACAATAGTAGCTGGGCAAGGGCTGGTTCCGCCTAATGAGATATGTCCTCCAAAGCCACTAACGGCTTGATGCCCTAACAAAACCTGGTTGCCTAAATACTTCACCATGACTTCGGGCTAGTCTCAGAGTTACCATGTCTGATCTGCACATTCATTCTTAGACCTCAAAAGTACATTGCTTAGTATCTTCTATTCCGTAAGTATAGGGTGAGAGCCCAAATAAGTGCAAGTATACAAAAACAGTATTTCATTTCATTGTTGTTTCTCCTCTGCTCCTCACTTTTATATACCTAAGCAGACACATACACAGACTTGTCTATAAGTATACACGTATCTGTTCTCAGTTTGATGCCTGAATCTCAGATTCATTTAAAAGTAGTATGATGTTTGGACCACCTGAAATCGGTCTCCAAGAAAAGGAATTTCAAGGTTCCATCTCAGCAGATTTTCCCAAAATGGACTCACCTTGGGGTTAATTTACAGAATTTCATCCTTCCTTTAACTTCCTTTAATTTGTATTGTAAGTGAATGAGAGCGATAACGTGTACCAACTTTTAAAATATGACATAGCTTCTTAGGATCCATCAGTTGGATAATACCTATCCAGGATGAGCATATTGGTTTGCCTGTTTCCACACTTGTCTTCACTAAAATCTGCTCATCTAAATGGTATTGACTAATTCAAGTTCTTAAACCAAGTTTTTACACCTTAATTCCTATGATATAAATTAAGTATCTTTTCCTAAGAAATTCTAATGAGATCAGTCAAATCAATCCTCAGAAAACTGAAGTGTCAACACAAGTGTAATGTAATGATTTGCTATATGTTTGGGCTAAACATATTACAACTCATAGACTTTAGTTTTGACAGATTAAAAATAACCAGCTAATGAAATTAAGCACTGAAGTTTTATTTTTATGTTGCCTCTGGAGAAACAATTACTCACTTTTATTTTGGTTTAAAACTTGATTATAAATTTGAGGGTTGCCTTGTTAGTACAGCCAGGCACCTTTTAAGGAATCCAGGTGCATTTCATTAAACATTTAACCTCACTCCCAGGGACAGGAAATCCCAAAGAGCCATTGAGCATGGAAGACATTAAACTTTCAGGTCTCTGCCCTTCAGTCAGCCTTAACCGTGACCTGTCACCCTACACTAGATTACCTGAGGGTCTTTCTGTGTCAAATATCATGTACTAGAGACTTGAACTTAATACAAATGAGAATTAGATTTAAACTACTAAGCTAATTTTCATTTCCGATTTTAAGCAAAACTTAAATACCTGTCTCCAGAAGTAAGAAATAGTCATGTTTAATACCAACAGCCTGGGGGCTGGGTGGCTCAGTCGGTTAAGCATCTGATTCTTGATTTTGGCTCAGGTCATGATCTTGCAGTTCATGAGTTCAAGCCCCATGTCAGACTAATTTTCATTTCTGATTTTAAACAAAACTTAAGTACCTGTCTCCAGAAATAAGATACAGTCATGTTTAAAACCAACAGCCTGGAGCCTGGGTGGCTCAGTCGGTTAAGCGTCTGACTCTTGATTTCGGCTCAGGCCATGATCTCACAGTTCGTGAGTTCAAGCCCCATGTCAGGCTCTGGGCTGACTGTGAGGAGCTTGCTTAGGATTTTTTCCCTCTCTCTCTGCCTTTCCCATGCTGTCTCTTTCAAAATAAATAAATAAAAACTTCAAAAAAAAATTCCAGTAGAGCCTCGACTGTCCTGCCCTGCAATTTATATATCCTTCCTTTTTTTTTTTTTTAAACAATATTGAATAAAGGACACAAATATCTACTTGTCCCTTTGATAAGAATTTTAAAGTTTGGTTAAAATATTTCACATAAGTTGACACCACAGTGGCTTGGTGGCATGTACATTAGAAATAAATTCTAATCAAGTTAAATGCTGATAATTAATTCTTTTGTTATCTTTACAGGAGTAGTTCTCCAGTATTATCTTGACTGATTACTAATTTTTTTGATCATCCCGGACTGAGTAATTTAAATATGGAAAACCCTATAGGTACCTGCTGGACCTAATTTGCAATTGAAAATATAGTCATTGTTCACACAAAGAGTGGCTGTATTCTCATTTAGAGGCCAAGAGGCTGTCGAATATCCGTCTGTTATCTGTTTATTCCTGTGGAACTGGAGAACTCTCCTGGTGTGCTGAGCAGGCCATATTATTTTCCCTAACGATTTTCTTTTTGAAGCTTTTGACTTAGTGTTTTATATGGAAGAATAAAAAAAAATTTCAAAGTCCGTAAATTTCAAACTGACAATTTAGGGATGTAAACAAGAATCCTCCCTAAAAGTATTCTATAAGTGACATGTAACAAACAGATAAAATTTAAAAAGACATCCACTCTATTAGCTTTTTTCATCACAAATAGCCTTTGAAGAATATATTTTCCATAGGGCTGCATTTGTGTGTGTGTGTGTGTGTGTGTGTCTGTGTGTGTAAACCTAAGTAAGACACTATAGTAATGTGTCAGTGCCAAAAATTTGTTCTCATGACCCCTAACATAATGGAGCAAAACTAACAGGTCTAGAGGGTTGATTTAACCTTGCAAAAAAAATGTATATTTTTAAAATTACCATTCCTAAGAATATTAACTGTGTGTGTGTCTGAAGAATGGCTGTTTAAACAAGGAAAACCTTATAGATACAAATGGTACCTAATTTGCAAGTGAAAATATAATTGTTTATGCGATGTGAGTTCATTCTCATTTAGGGGCAGTAGGTCTGTTCATTGCCTTTCCCCCACCACCACCACCAAAAAATACAGCTCTAGACATATAATCCCTATGCAAATCTAGTTACCGTGTTTATACTGGAAACAAATGTAGCCAATTATAGAAAAATAGGTGGAGCTGTTTTGAGCATTCACTAAATCTCTCAGGGCCCCAGGGTAAATTAAACTTTATAAGGCTGCTGTAAAAATAACTATTTTAGAATTTAAATATGATTGTATAATTTAGTGGTTGTTACCAGATTCAATTTTAACACCAAAATTTAGTTTCAAAAAAATACTCCATCACACAATGCCCATCACACAATGTTTAAAAATCAGGGCCTCAGCATGTCCTATTTCTTGTTGAATCAAGAGTGGGCTTTGAATTTCCAGAAAGAATGCGATGGTTTAACCAGTCTTAAATAAATACAGTGGTGGGTTAAAACCCCTGTAGGTGAACTCCTGTCAGCATCATCCACAGGGTAAAAAAAGCATAGTCCCTCCCACCCGTTAAATGGTCTATATGATCACAGCCAAGAAGCCAGTTTTCCATAACCTGTCTTCTCACTTTTAACGATGTTATCTTGGAAAAAGAATTAAAGTAGTAGAATATGAATGTTAAAAGTCATTTGAAAAGGTAAAGCATCAATGAGGGTCAGATTTCCATGAAGAATGACTAGCACAGCTAGCTACATGAAAAGTAATAATCAAACCCAGGCTTATGAGAGGGGATGGAAAAGATACAGTTGTATGTCAGACACGAGCTGGGTGTCTTAGTGGCAGAGTGTGGCTTTCAGCTGTGTGATCTGAAGACCCCAGATTCCTCCTAGTCAAAAAACAACTAAATTATGCACATATTCTTTTGTTCCAGTTATATGTTGTTAGTTTCATTACTCTGTGCTACATGTGGTCTCTGTATTTCTCTTCGAAGGTGTGCATACCTCTGGAAAAGATGGCACCTTAGATGAGAGTCATGTTGTGATCAGGTATATGAACATTTCCTCTGGGAGAGAAAGGTCTGTGTGTGTCAGAAGGGGGAACTGTGCCAGAAAATCAGCCCAATGGGGAGGGAGCCAACCAGATCCAAACTGGATTCTCCCTACACTACAAACTTGCTATGCACTCAGTCAATTAGAGCGAGGCCCAACTCTGAATTACTGTACTCTGGTGAAGACTGGGAAAGTTGCAGAGTTATTATGTATGACCTCGTCCCCCTTGTTTTTTTTTTCAAAGTAAGAGAGGCTTGCAGCTGAGCTGAGAAGTATTAGGGTAAAGAAAGTTCAGCAGGTCAGAGAGGCCAGTGCAACAGGGCTTGTTAGGGGTAATCAAATACCTACTTAGGGAAACAGCAGGAAGGGAAGAGGTGGGATTTCCACCAGTTATATGGGCCAGCTGGCTAGAGAGAAGTTGGCTTCATTCTGAAAAGGTTTAAAATCCAGTTTAAAATGCTGATTAGAAAAATGCCACAATGAGCAGTTTGATCTTTTTTTCCCTTTCTCACATAATGGGACAACATGATTGTACCTAAATAATTCAGCATTACTAGGGCACCAGTCAGTAGAGCATAGGACTCTTGACCTCACGGGCTGTAAGTTTGAGCCCTACATTGGGTGCAGAGATTACTTAAAAATAAAATCTAAAAAAAAAAAAAAAAAAGTTCAGCATTATTTTTAAGGAGTTAATGTGTAGACAGAAAACTTTGATGTTTTTTTTTTTTTTGTCTCACCTCTTTTCTTTCTTCCTTTCTGTGTTTTATAATACACATCCCAGTCTCTACCATGAGATCAGCGGTTTGTATTTCTTCTTCTGCACAGACTGATCTCCCTAGGGAAGACAAGGACAATGTAGACTGACCAAATTGTTGTCGAGTTGTTCTAGGCTAGTAAGATGGTGCTTCGATGCTTCATTTTAATATGTAGCCAGCGCTTTACACTAACCACAGAGATTTTAGCATGAATTTTTCTTTTTGAACAGTGATTTCACACTAGTCTATGTTACAGTGTTCTGTCACGTTAATATGCTTACCTCTTTTGAAAACATAATTCCTCCAGAAACAGTAAAAACTAAATAGTTGTCTAAAGAGAATGGAAAACAGAACAGCCCCTATTGAAGATAAAAGTATGATTAAGATACTGAAAGAACAGAGGCGCCTGGGTGGCTCAGTCGGTTAAGTGACCCACTCTTGATTTCTTCTCAGGTCATGATCTCAAAGTTTTTGAGTTCCAGCTCCACATCAGGCTCTACACTGTCAATGCAAGGCCTGCTTGGGATTCTCTCTCTCTGCCTCTCTCTCTCTCTCAAAAGTAAATAAAATTTTTTTTAAATAAAATATTTTTAAAGATACTAAAAAAACAATTTTTAAAAGAAATTTAATGTTTATTTTTGAGAGAGATAGTGTGTGAGTGGGGGAGGTGCAGAGAGAGAGGGAGACACAGAATCTGAAGCAGGCTCCAGGCTCTGAGCTGTCAACACAGAGCCCAGTGCAGGGCTCCAAGCCATGAGCCATGAGATCATGACCTGAACTGAAGTCAGACGTCTAACAAAGTGAGCCACCCAGGTGCCCCTGAAAAATTAATTTAATGGGTAAAAGCCATCTGGGACATCAGACAGTTTATTGGCAAAAGTACATCTTTATGCACAGTTAGCCTTGCCATTGGGGAATCTCATGGGGGTTGGGGGTATGGTGAAGTGAAGTTGGGCAGGAATAGAAAGTTTTGAAAGAGGGATCAGGTTTGTGACTTTAGATACTAGTTTAGTTCATCTGAGAATAGAGAAACTGAAGGCAGAGAGGTGCAAGAATGTATTTTGATGGTCCAGGTAAGATAACAGAGGCCATGAAAAGGAAGAGGAGGGGAAAGGCCAAGAGATATTTGGGAATCCGAATCTCCAGGACTTGGTTTCCTAACCACTATGACAACATCCCTAGTGCCCGTGTAAACTTGGCTATGCCTGAGCTCTCACAGATTTCTAACCCAATCTTACTGAACAAGAAGGATGCGTTCTAAGACCAGCAAATGTTATTTAATCAGTTTATGGTACCCAGTGGGCTAACCCTCCTGTCACCCCATGTTGCTAGCATAAAAATGGAAAACAGTTTACCACTTATGATGTATTAGAATTTGTTTGGACATGATTCTTTACCTACATTAGAAGAATACAGTAAGAGTTTGAGTCCTAGGAATAGACCTGCCCACTTGGCTGAAGCAGAAGTAGGGGAGAACATTTTACCCACAGGGTTAAAACAACAGGTTCAAATTCAGGCAAGATATCAATAAAACAAGAAAATACTGAATAGAGACTAAATATAAGAACTTGGGGCACCTGGATGGTTCAGTCAATTAAGCATCCAACTCTTGATTTTGTCTTCGGTCATCTCACAGTTCACAAGTTCAAGTCCCACATCAGGCTCTGCACTCACAGCATGGAACTTGCTTGAGATTCTGTCTCCCTCTCTCTCTGGCCCTCCCCACTTGTTCTCTATCTCTCTCCCAAAATAAATAAAATAAACTTTTTAAAAAAGACTTAAAGAATCTATGAATTATAAAAATCGAAATCTTCAAGGACTAAGAAAAGGAGATAGGGAAGCATGAAGAGAGCAAGAGTTCAATAAAAGGAAATAGGTCATATTGTCTGCTTTAGATTCAGATCAGAGATAACTAAATATTAAACCACAAAAAATGACACTAGGGCTGTCCAAATGTTTACTATCTCAAGTCAGCAACTTGGAGGGCTGCTGATCCTACAGGTATACATGTCATTTAGACTTAAGCATGGGAAGGAGGAAGGTGCCAGAAGCTTGATACCATCTACGAAGTAAATTTCATCCTCATCAGTGGGTCTTACTACCCATTAATTCACTTATTAAACAAATACTTAACTGACTGGTCACCCACAGTGTCCCGGACACTGCTGGTTTTGTGATAAAAGACTGAGAAAGAAATACTGCCTACTCTCACTGAGAGAGAGGAGTTGACAAGCACAGGGATAGACGGAGGGAATGGTTGGGTTCTAGCCTTAGCCGAGAATTCAACAACATCCCTTTCAGCAGAGAGTGTAAGAGCAAGGCCTGAGCCCTAATCAAAGCCTGCACCCTCAGTGTCCTTCCTCAACAGGGACAGCTTCCATAGACTACCTCCACTACAGATGTCTGGCCCTTGAAGTCAGGCAGAATGATCTGGTAAACTGAAACCCTTGAGATTCTTGTCCATCTCTGGCTCTGAGCTGGGTTATTTATATCCCTGGATTCAAGTCTAGATTCCCAGATGCATTGGAGACTGTGGACATGTGTGATAGTGCGTAGGGCACGATTGCTGTACTCACATTCACTCTTGAAGCCATCTTCCATACCACTCTTAGCTACCGAATAGTGTAAACAGAGAAGACTATGTGATGGGAAAACTGATAAATTACAGTGGACTACCAAGGACTATGGAACAAAAATATAACTTCTTATTTTGAAGAAAAGATGTACATTACAAACAAGTCCCATTAGATTGTTGCTGTCATTTTTACTCCTATCAGGGGTTGGAAGTAGAGGGAAGAGAGGATCGGGATAATCTTCAGTCCGCCGTAGCCAGAGACCGTGAGAAAGATACTCCACTTAAGATCACTTGTGCTCCACGGTTGGCAGTAACAAATGTTTATCAAGAGTATATATTTTTTAATAACCGGATACCTAGCACATGTAGACCAATAAGCTATTCTCTCATTATAATCCGTCATCCTAGATAATAACAAGTATTGATGAGGATGTGGAGAATTGGAACCCTCACACGTTGCTAGTAGGGATGTACAATCATGCAGTCTCTTTGGACAGCACTTTGGCTGTTCCTATAATAGTTACACATAGAGTTACCATATGACCAAGCTTTTTCCACATCTAGGTATATATCAAGAGGAATGAAATCATGTTCAAGCTAAATGTCCATAGTAGCATTTTCCTAATAGCCCAAAAGTGCAAATATCCCACAGGTTCATCAGCTGATGAATGGATATAAGTATAAGGTGGTATATTCATACAATAGAATATTATCTGGCAATAAAAATGAATGAGGTCTAATATGATGCATGCTACAACATGGATAAACCTTGAAAATACTATGTTTTGTGAAAGAAGCCAATCACAAAAGACCCTATGTATGTGATTCCATTTATATGAAATGTCCAGAACAAATATGTACAGATAGAAAGCATATGGATGTGCTAGCCTGTGGAGGTCACGGGCTAGAAAATTTGGGAAGATGAGGAGTGACTGCCAGGGAGTACAAGGTTTCTTTTTGGGGTGATGAAAATATTGTAAAATGGATCGTGGTAATAATTGCATAACTGTGAATGTACTAAAAACCATTGAAGTATACACTTTAATTGGGTAAATTGTATGAATTACATCTCAGTGAAGCTGCTTTAAAAAAAAAAAAAAACCAGCTGCAATATCTTGGCATCTTTGACTCTTTCCTGCTTGCTGCAACAACAGCTCTTTGCAGTGGTATTTTCAGGAAAGCAATGTGTGAATCTCTGGTGTCTTAAACAAGTCCTCTAATGTAAGGATATTTTCTTAGAGTTCATTAGGAATTATTGCTTAACTAAGCCTGGAATTGTAATCCAATAGCTTCTCAGTAGGCAGGCACCATCTGTGCTGTTCTTTAAATGAGTCTGTTCTAACAACGCTTTGTATTTCAAAACACATGGATTTAATGTACATAGCAGTGCAGTGTAGACTTATAGGATGAGCTTTGAAATTTTTAAAAATACTTTATCAACAGTGTACTTTAGATTATAGCCAGTGTATTTTGTGTTGTTTATTGAGCAGTCTCAATTCAGTGGGCATTAATATGGAATGGTTTTAACTTTCTCCCATCACTGCATTGGGCCCTATTAGGTTGAATCTTACTTTTCTATTCCTTAATAATATTTAGCAGATCTTGTAGCATCCAGGTTACTTTCAGTTGTTAGAAGGTCAGTCTGGTCCATTTTTAAACTCCCATCTCATACCTGATTTAAATCTAATTTCGTCCTCCACTCCCATCAGGGTGGATGCAACATGGTCTGCTTCTCAGATACCACCTTCTCCTCCCTTTTCAATGCCTAACTCCTAAGCATATGGAGGTTGGGTAATGAATGAAATCGGTGTCCCTTTACCTGATTTCCTGTGGTTATTGTCTTCACTGCTTCTTAGCAAGCACCATCTTGCCATCCAGGCCTTCTAAGTGGCAGGTGTCAAAATGCTTCTTCGCATGGGTAGTTTGGAGAGCTCACTCCGCAGTTCCCCGATGTGGAAGACACAGCCCTGGCTCAGCGTCCTAATAACCCATTCTCCTGTGGTGTCCTGGTAAATATTTAACAACCGGCTAGGGGTGGAAATGGGGTGGTGGTACTTGTATATGCATGTACATAAGTTTATTATATATTTTACCGATATAAAGAATGCATAGTACACAACTTACAAGGAAGGAAATATACTTTTTAATGCAAATTCCATGTAGTCAATTGATTCTCCCAGCAGTGATTCAGTGATTTTGCCAAAATCTATAGCCATCCTGTGGTTGCAGCTGACAAATGAGTGTAATTCTAACATGAATGTTGGTTGATATTTTCATTTAAGAATTAAGATAAAAGTGAGATAAAGAAGGATTTGGGAATTGCAGTTGTTAGTGTCATGAGCAGCTCCTTGGCTGAATTGAGATAATATGTTCAATACTGGAAGAATATGTCCTCCAGTTTTTATGCTACCGACAATGTAAGGACTCTAGACATACTACACGTTTAAGTTTAATTTGCATCATTAGCATTTTCTCCATTGCTTTCTTAGCTCTGGACAATCAACAAAACAATAAACCAAGTCTTAATTCGTAGCATTTGCCACTGCAGGCTGCGCGCATGACTTATTGGATGCATGATTGGGGCAAAATGCACGGCAGCACGTTGTTTTTTCCACCATACGGATAGAGTAGGCATAAAAAATTTTATGAGGATAGTAATCATAGCAGTAAAATAATTAAGAAATGATGAGTTTTAAGTATTACCCTTGTTTGTAAATAATTTATTTAATTGTAACTTTAATTTTTAATAATGGCTGTGTTTAAATTCCTAAAAATTTAAAAATTGGCTGGTAGGCTGATTCCAGAATACCACTGCCCCTCTCACACAGCATTCTCCTAAGAGCCTCTTAGCTACTGTGGCCCATCCTTCGGGGAGCTGCCTTCTTGATAGGATACTCATGAGCTAGCAGGGACAGTAGAGACCACTTCCTTGGTGCTCCCTGTTGCTACTCAGATAGTCAAGGGGCAGATCTCTGGCCGGGGATGACATTCCAGTCTGCTTCTTGCAGGCACCCCAGTCTTTACTGTTGGGTCTCTCAGTACCCTCTTTGCTTTGAGAGGGAAATATCGTCTTCTCCCCATTTTTGTGGTGGTGGAAGGATGGAGACAGGGAAGCTCCACCACAGAACACCAGACTCCCAAGATAGTAGCTCAGTATTCTCACAAATCTTCTTTCTCTCCTTTCCAATATTTTATGGTAGACTTCTGGGGCTTTCTAAAGCACCATCTTCTCTTAGTAAGTCTTGTGGGAGGTACTCATGGTCTCTTTAGAATTTGGGATACTCAGTAGTACCTTTTACCATCACTGGTTATTAATTCTGAAGTAATGGCATATTTTGCTAGATTACATGCAATTCTATTTAGCATTCTCAAATTTAAATCTAGTTTATATTATGGATAATATCCACCATTTGCTTTAAATCACAGACATGATTTTCCACCTAAGTCACTTTGAGTCACACACACACACACACACACACACACACACACACTGTGTGTCTGTTTGTCTTCTCAGAGTATTTAACAATCTTTCTGGTTTGGGCTAGGCCTATAGTTAGTAGTCTTGTTTCCCCACATTCCAAAATACAAAAACTTTAACTCTGTCCTACTCACTTGATTTTTAATTAGTAGACCCAGAGGAATTCAGATATTCCTAAATCTTGATAACATTCTTCAAAAGAAACGTTCGATTCCTATACCCGTGGGTGAAATTGATTTAAATGCGCTGAGTCTTAACCTCTTCAAGATTAGGGTTCTTTAAATATAATTTTAGTGAAGGAAAAAAAATGGGAAAGGGTAAGAACTTAGCCTACCAGGTATCACTATAAAAGTGAGAAAAGCAGGATGAACAAATAAAGCAAAAGACAAATTAATCTATTGAAGGAACATCAAGTACAGAATCCAACCCAGTTGTGTATAGGAATCTTAGGAATCTTAGGAATGATAAACCCAGCATTGCACATAAAAGTTACTTTATGTAAATGGAGGGGGATATTTCTAAACACCGGAGTGAACGAAGGGGGCTGTTATAAATAAGCATGACATCAAACCAGAAAATATTAAGGAAAAATGGACTTATTAAAAATTTATACTTATATATGGCAGGGAGCATCATAAATTAGATGAGAGGGCAAACAATACACTGAGAGAAAGTATTTTCTCCACACATAATAGATAAGCAGTGTTATTCTTAGAGGTGCACTGAATTTATTTCAGCTGTATACTGAACAGCCAGCGTTAAAATCAATGAACAGCCTAAGGCAAGGCCGAATATTCCCATCGTAAAATGAACCTCTGAGGTACAGCAGTAAATATGAAATTTTAAGAATTTAAGTAATATTATAATTTTATTATTAAAAATTCAGTATGTTTTTAAAGTTTGTCATTATGATGTACCAATATAATTTCTCAGCACTGCCAGCTACTAGACGGCTCCTGTGCATGTTTGCGGTACTTAATAGATGTTGTCACTCAATGAAAAGCCTGAATTGGGAGGAGAGGTTAATTTATGCCTGTGTAGGTTACCGTTAATGAAGGTTTTGCTGTCAGGTCAGTAAGCTTTCCTTTTCCTTGAATAGTTAACAGAAAGGTAAAGACTTACCTTCTCAACTCCCAGACTCTAGAATTTGGCCGATGGTGGGGGTGCAAGGTCACTGAAGTGCTCCCGTGAGCAGAAGCTGTGTGCAATGCTGAAAGAAACCACTTTCCCAATATTGAAGAAGCAAACATAAGGGTTTTTCCCCCTCACATTTTAATTTCTATGATTTTTATGTTTGGTTATTGCTTCCCACAGTCACTGGGTATGCGGCCTTCCCTGCCAGCAGCCATTGGTTGTTCCCAAGTCCTTTCCTGTCAGTGCTGCTGTATGCAACAGACAGTGTTACGAACCGTTTTGTTCCAGCAGCCTCTTCACATATGGTGACTGCTCTTCCATCTCACATGGAACATTTGTTTGAATACCTGAGAAGGCAGCTCCAGATTATTCCCTTGTACGTCGTAGTGTTTAGCTTTGGCTGAAAGATTTTCCGTCCCATGTGACACTTGTATGGCTTAACAATACTTTTAAAACCAGTATTCAGATAGTAGCATTGAGTATGAATGATGGTATTGTGCTTATTAAAGATGATGGTAATTTAAATGATCAGCTGGAGATGACATCAAAGGAGGCATCTGTCTGTTCAGTCTTCCAAAGACTAATTCAGATTTGGGCTAAGTACTGAGGCCCAAACTAAACTTCAGTGCATGCTTGGTATTTATAATATGTAAAAGTGCTCCTTCATACTAGTAAGAAAAAATGAACAAAACGCATGAGCAAACAAATCACAGAGAAAGAAATACAAATAGTGAACAAAAATGAGAAAATGTTAAACCTTACTCAGGCATCAGGTTAAATGAAGGTGCAACAATAACAGACTTTTTTGTTAGCATAACAAAAAAAATTACATAGATAATGCAGTGTTGCTAAGAATGCCTAGAAACAGGGTAAGTTCCTTTTAGTGAAGGCAGTTCAGCAGTATTTTCCAAAAGTTTGAAATGTGTATTCTCTTGTCCAGTACTGTTACTTATAGGAACCTACCCTCCAGAAGTACTCCCAGCCATGTGCTCAGAAATTTATACAAAAATGTAATACTAGTTGTTATAACAAAAAATCAGATCAAATTTAAGTGTGCATCTGTAGAGGAACGGGGAACTGAATGCTGAAGAACCATGAAGGAAGGCCCTGTAATTACTAGAAATAGTGAATGAGGTCTATTGGTACTGCCAATAGGTTTATTGATGTAAACCTAAATATAAAAAAGTATGGAGGGATGAGTATCGAACCATTAACAGTGGTTACCTTGAGATAGAAGGAGTATAGGGATGAAAGAAATTAGAGGGAAGCAGGTAATGTTTTTGATATACGTACTTCTTTATTACTTGAGTTTTTTTATAATGAGTATCTATTACTTTTTCATTTTATAAAAGACTTAAATAAAACTAGGCTAGACCAAACCACAGAAGATTCCATGAAAGACACAAAAATGAGCTCTTCACATCATTGCAAGGCAGACATATAGAAAACCTCCAGTGACTTGATGGGAACTGAAAGAATCATGTTAATCACAGGTATAATGGAACGGTTGGCAAGGCAGTCATTTATAGCCTTGAGGAATCCAAGAAATGGCAAAGTGCAAAAGCACAGATTTCAATAATAAAATAATTAAGTTAAAAAAATAGAAACGTGAAAGAAAGCTGTCACAATCAGTGTCAGGTGCCTTTCTCAGACTTGCTGATAATTCACATCTAGGGAAGAAACGTCTATGACGAACCAGCTTACACTGGTAGTGCCGCACAGGGACACCTGATATGGAGTAATATGGTTGCTATTTTGTGTATGTTCCTTACTTACTTGTCTCATGTGTTTTTGTCCGTACTTATGTCTACACAGTAAAGAGAGAGTTAACAAGAGGGAAGCAGAGTGACAGGCAGAGTCCCATGAGGTAGGCTTCTGTTTAGCGCTAGTTCTCTAGTACCCAGTACAGAGTAGGGACTCAGTGAGTATTTGTCAAATGAATGAATGCGTAGGTTCCAGTCCAGTGGGAAATGCAGATTAATAAACAGCCAACTAAAAGGCAATATTCTGCGTGCAGTGCTAGGCGTAGGAGCAGACAGAACAGAAATGGGACACCTAAGACTGCAAAAAAGCTGGAAGACATCCCCAAGGATGCTGTCTATGCTTGAGCGGAACGTTGAGAAATGAGTAGAAGGCTTCCAGGCAAAGGAGGCAGCAGAAGCCAAAGTGCAGACTTAAGGAAGAGCAGAGCTTATTGAAGAAACTGCAAGCTGTTTTTTCTGGCTTCAAACATGAGCAGAGGAGGCTAGAAAGACTAGGTCTAGATCAAAGATCTTGGGAGCCATACTGAGGACTTTTGGATTTTATCTGAAGAGAATGTCTTCACAAAGATACTCAGATTTAGATTTTAAAATTTATTTTTATTTTATTTTGAGAGAGAGTATGGGGTAGGGGCAGAGAGGGAGAGAGAGAATTCCAAGCAGGCTACACACTCAGCACAGAGTGGGACTTGATCCCACAACCATGAGATCATGACCTGAGTAGAAATCAAGAGTCGGATGCTTAACCAACTGAGCCACCCAGGCACCCTCACAGATTTATATTTTAAAAGATGCACAAGAACACTTAGTTGCCAGTCTTTATTTTTGAAAGTAATAGCAGCAATTTTGTATGTGCATTACAAGAATTAATTCATTTAATTCTTATAACAGCCTGTGGAGTAGTTACTGTTATGGTCTCCACTTTGTAGTCAAGGAAACTGAGGCACAGAGAAGATAAGTAATTTGCCCAAGGTGACTCAGTTATTGGTGGAACTGATAACTAACCCACGCAGTCGGTATCCCAAGCCCATGCCCTTTTCCACTGTTCTGTACTATTTTTGTTTGTGGTTTTTAAGAACATACATGTTTTCTTAAGAAGAGGAATCAATTTTTTTCCACGTAATTTTTCCTATATCGCCTACCAACCAAGATAGAATGTTCTTTGATCTTGCAAATACAATCACTCAGCAATTTAGTAGTCTGCCTGTGTTTTCCAGTCCCCTCTTACCAGCTGCTTCTTTATCCCCTTTAGTCTTTCTTCCTGTCTCCCTCCTCCCTCTCTGGACAAGCTTTAACCCATTTGGCTTCCAGGGTACCCAGTGTACCCCCAGCCAAGAGAGAGAGAGGCCAGCCTGGCGACAAAGTTGCAGGAGTTGTCTGAGCCTTTCTCTTCCAGAATCAAAGGTGCACAGACCACAGATCTCAAAAAAATGGGAGGGGGACAGAGTACTCAACATGATGACCTTTCACTCACTTGCAAATAATCATGATGGCTGTTCACTCAACAGGCATTTAGTGAACAGCTTCTTTTTGCGCCTGAAACTGTGTTGGGAGGCAGAAGTGAGACCAGGAGGTAGAGCTGAGAGAAGAGGAAGGTGTCCTGCCCCTTGTCCATGGTCTTTCATTCTTGCAGTTTGATTCAGACTGGTATTTCATAGCTAGTATTGTGTCAACAGAAGTGATGGCACTTTATGAAACAGATGAGGTGATGTGGTTTAGAGGTCTAGTTAATGAAGAGCATTATAAACCAACTCTCACCCCCATGATTTTCCATTGCCCGCACTGTAAATCCCGTTCCTCAGCCTAGGGGAACCTCTGATACCTGTAGCATTGGTATTGGGAAGAATTCAGTGCTTAAAATCATCTGCCCTGTGCCGTAAGGATAAACACGCTCCTCTTCTCAAAAATTCAGATAATTGCTGTGAACAAGGCAAAGAGTGTAGAAGAACTTAAACTTTAATTTACTTATCCACTGATAAATTTTGCGGATCTTCTTTAGTAAGAGGAGGAAAACCGATAGAGGATAATAGCAAAGACTGATGGAGATTTCGGAAGTGGTAACAATGTGGAAACCTAAAGTGATGGGAATCTTTTCCTTCTTTTTTCAAAAGAAATTGTTAGAGAAACAAGTAATTCATGTTTGGAGACCATTATTACATCCCTGGCATATCTGTATCCATGAAATATGAAACCTGTATAAGGAGATTTGTTTTTACTTAGGATCGTAATTATAAATACACTACAGAGAGTGTCTTTTTCCATTAAATTCTCTGTAATAGTCATTTGCTACCTATATAGTGCACAGTTTTGATTCCGTAACCTACAATCTTAATTCTCCTCTATTCAGCAAAACATTTTAACATTGAGAACTACGTGGTCAACAACACAATTTTTAAATTCCTTCATTTTATACCTTTATGTTATTCCTTCATTTGTACGTTAAACAAATTTCAGATTTGCATAAATTTGTGACAGTGTATGCACAGTAATGTTCCTCACAGCATTGTTTATAAAGCCAAAAATTGGAAAGAGCCCAAATGTCTCTAAACAAGAAGTTGGTTATTCGGATAAATATTAAAAATGATGAAATCAGTGTGTCATTATCTATATAAAAACTTATTCACCATTTCATGATTTTTTAAGATTACAAAAGCAGACTATACATTAACCTTTTTTCAATTGTGTGTTTAGAGACGAAGTCTGGGAAGATCTGAGTCAGAATGTTAACAGTACTTCTTTCTGAGTAAATTTGGAGGTGGTCTTCACTTAACAACGTTCTATCTTGTGTATTGTTGGAGGTGGTTTTTATTAATTATTGCTTTTATAGTTAGCATGTATAATTTTACAGGTGGAAAAAATATTCTTTTTAAAATCAGACTTGAAAAGGTAAAGGAAACTCTGAAAGAAATCTAATGTTAAATTGTTTAAGCATACAAAGAAATTTTGCACAATGCATGTTAATTTTCTCAGTGTTCCACGTTGCGAGATTTTCCCTTCTTCCCCTACTGATATAGTATTAACACTTGACATAACACCTTTCCCACCCAGAGCTTCCTGTTCCCTATCCTTCCTCTGTCCTCTTCTTCTTCCTTCGAGCTGAAATGACAGACCTATCTTGTTCCCCGTATGCCCACACTGTGAGGATACGATTTGAGGCAGAACATTAACGTCACTGGTCATTCTGACATTGAACCTGTCCTTTGTCTTGACCATTGAGTTAGGAAGCACAGACGGATCTTTAGTGCATCTCACTGATAGACATTCTGTTCAATTAAACACCTGTCTTGAGTGACGTAGACCCCAGCTCTTGAGATACCTATGCTTTTCCTGAAGGTTTTGCATTCTAGACTGACAAAAATTGGAGCAAAATAATATTTTTGTGACTCAGACCTCTCTTAGGCCCTTTAGACTCTGAAGTCGTTAATTAATCTGAACTGGAAGACCATATTTTTTTTCCAGTATCTTAGCCAGTTTCCAAGTGTTTGGTATTACTAGTTTTAATCTTCTTGAACCTGATTGGTTTAAGTGATGGTTTCAGTTTTAGGATTTGAGCAAGTGTGTGAGGCAGAGGTTCTGAACAAACCCATATAGTGGGTAGTCTATTAAATTGTTTGTAATATAGGTGAGCGTAAGAAACGCTTAGAATAACTGTAACAAGCTTAGCACAAGTCCAAGAAAACATAAGCAAGGTTGTGAGCAGTGTCTTGTCGAGAAGGCTTTGAAAAGCTGCAGCAGCAGTAGCCTCACCAGATCATTAAAAGGTGGTGTTTCTCTTGTACCTCAAATATTAAGAAGGTGTAATCATGAATATCTTACTAGGTTTGAGTCTCAGAATCTTTCCAGGTTATAGGTTGTGTTAGAGCATGGGCATACTTCCTTACTCTTTTTTCATCTTTAACATAGTATTTGCTAATTTTTCTCCTTTTCCCTTTTGGTTCTTTCTTACCCACTTGTTTTTTTGTTGCTGTTGTTGTTTTGTTTTGTTTTATAATTTATTGTCAATTGGTTTCCATACAACACCCAGTGCACATCCCAACAAGTGCCCACCTCTGTGCCCGTCACCCACTCTCCCCCCTCTCACACCCGCCTTACCCCTCAGTTTGTTCTTAGTCTTTGAGAGTCTCTTATGTTTTGTCTTCCTCCCTCTCTGTGTCTTTCTTCCTTTCCCCTCTTCCCCTCCCCCATAGTTTTCTGCTAAGTCTCTCAAAATCCACCTATGCTTGGAAACATATGGTATCTGTCTTTCTCTGACTGATTTATTTCACTCAGCATAATACCCTCCAGTTCCATCCATGTTGCTACGCATGGCCAGATTTCATTCTTTCTCATTGCCACGTAGTATTCGTATTGTATATATATATATCACATCTTCTTTATCCATTCATCAGTTGATGGGCACTTGGTCTGTTTCCATGATTTGGCTATTGTCGAAAGTGCTGCTATGAACATTGGGGTACACGTGCCCCTATGCATTAGCACTCCTGTGTCTCTTGGGTAGATTCCTAGCAGTGCTGTTGCTGGGTCGTAGGGTAGTTCTATTTTCATTTTTTTGAGGAACTTCCACACCATTTTCCAGAGCGACTGCACTAGTTTGCATTCCCACCAACAGTGTAGGAGGGTGCCTGCTTCTCCACATCCTCACCAGCATCTATAGTTTCCTGATTTATTCATTTTAGCCACTCTAACCGGTGCGAGGTGGTATCTCAGTGTGGTTTTGATTTGCATTTCCCTGATGATGAGTGACACTGGGCATCATTTCATGTGTCTGTTGGCCATCTAGATGTCTTCTTTGGAGAAGGGTCTAATTCATATCTTCCGCCCATTTCTTCACTGGATTATTCGTTTTCAGGTGTGAAGTTTGGTAAGTTCTTTATAGATTTTAGATATTAGTCCTTTAGCCGATATGTCATTTGCAATTATCCTTTCCCATTCCATCGGTTGTCTATTAGTTTTGTTGGTTGTTTCCTTTGCCATGCAGAAGCTTTTTATCTTGATGAGTTCAAGATAAACCAGTAGTTCATTTTTGCTTTAAATTCCCTCGCCTCTGGAGATGTGTCGCATAGGAAATTGCTGCGGCTCAGGTCAAAGAGGTTTTTTTCTGCTTTCACCTCTAGGATTTTGATGGTTTCCTGTCTCACATTCAGGTCCTTCATCCATTTAGAGTTTATTTTTGTGAGTGGTGTAAGGAGGTCTAGTTTCATTCTTCTGCAGGTTGCTGTCCAGTTCTCCCAGCACCATTTGTTAAAGAGTCTGTCTTTTTTCCATTGGATACTCTTTCCTGCATTGTCAAAGATTAGATGGCCATATGCTTGTGGGTCCATTTCTGGGTTCTCTATTCTATTCCATTGGTCTATGTGTCTGTTCTTGTGCCAATACCATGCTGTCTTGATGACTACCGCTTTGTAGTAGAGGTTAAAGTCTGGGATTGTGATGCCTCCCGCTTTGGTTTTCTTCTTCAATATTACTTTGGTTATTTGGGGTCTTTTGTGGTTCCATACAAATTTTAGGATTGTTTGCTCTAGCTTTGAGAAGAATGCTGGTGCAATTTTGATTGGGATTGCATTGAATGTGTAGATTGCTTTGGGTAGTATTGCCATTTTAACAATATTTATTCTTCCGATCCATGAGCATGGGATGTTTTTCCATTTCCTTGTGGCTTCCTCAATTTCCTTTGTAAGTTTTTTATAGTTTTCAGCGTAGAGATCTTTTGTTCTAATACACCCAAATTCTCAACACCAAAAATAGACAAAAATCAGAGAAAGAGTGAAATTAGAGAATGGAGGAAAAGGGGTGCATTCTGAGGTCCCCAGAAACATACATTACTTTGTTTTAATTGCTCTGATCTTTTTTGAGTCCCATCAGGGTGGAGAGCAGGCTCCCAAGCAGTGTGTAGTGAAGTATGGGGCTTCCAGGCTCAGAGCCTGTCTCCACAACTTACTCTGTCTGGAGCAGAGTTTCAGTTTCCTGATGTGTCCTCAGTTTTCTGGGATTAGTATGTTAGTTTTAGGAGTATTAGCTATTATTTAATATCTACCAGTAGTTTTGTAATAAACAGCTATATGGATTTTGATATTCCCCAGTTTGGAGGAAGAGGTAGACCATCTTCCCCTGTGTCAGTGGGTCTCACTCAGGGTTGCTGCTTGCTTGTGTTTGACTGAGGCTCTTGAAAGGCTCCTTCAGTGCAGGCAGCGAGGGGTGGGAGTGTCACGGCCACCACCTCGGGGCTAAACCCCAGGATAGAGGAGTTGGCCAGGCCATCGCAGCCACTTCCCAAAGAGTTTTCAGTGAAATGTCTACCTGAAAACTAGGGGAGGAGGATGAGAGGTGTGCGGTGGGCACAGGGAGAGAGTAAGACCCGTCAGGAAATATGACAAGAGCTATTAGTAAAGGCGCAAGTAGGTGACTCTTTGGGCCACTGGTATGAAATGTGACCTATCACTGGCAGGTCATTTCTGAGTCTGCTAAAGCAGCGTTGCCCCAGGTTGGAGCAGCCGCCTTCCACCCCCTGCCCATCTACTCCTTGAACGAGGAGGGCTAGCTTTCCAGACACTCCTTTTCCCAGCTTTGAAAGAGGAGGTGCCGCTGCTGTTTACTGACTCCCGTCTCCACTTCCCTTCCAGCCGACCCTCTGGTGGGCAGCATCGCCACACAGTACATGACCAACAGAGCAGAGCACGACCGGATGGCCAGACAGTGGACCAAGCGGTATGCCACATAGGGGCCTGCTGCCTGCCGCCCCCGCCGGACCTGTGCAAGCACATTCACCAAGTGCATCAATAGCCCTACCCACCCCTCCGGACCTTGGTTCTGATTTTCTTATTTTTATTAAATTTTGAACCTTTTTCTGATGGTATGTCATCCATCCCCCGTCCCTTGTCCCTTCCTCCTCTTCCTCCTTTTCCTTCTCTCTCCCCTCCACCCCTACCTTCTCAATTTATTCCTTTTTTTTTTCTTCTATTAACTTGAAAGGTTTGGGGTTTTTTTTTCCCGCCTCAACATGGATGGGAACTTTTGTTTTCAGTGCAAACAACGTTGGATCTGTAATAGTAAGAGCTTTCTTACAAAGCTTTGTATTACTGTGTGGTTTTGTTTTTTGTTGTTGTTTGTTTTATTTTGATTTTTTTCCTTTTATGTGATCTTTGGGAAAACACGAATTCAGAATTATATCTCATTTCTACTTAAATGTAGTGCTTAGTATTAATTTTTTGTACTGAAGTCTTTATTGGTGGGTGCATGCTACTGGGAACAAGTTTTTTGTACAAAAGCTTCAATCAGAATCACTGTGCATTACTGAGACTCTGTTTATCACTAGCCTTCTGTCTCCCACACAGAAGACTGTTGGATTGAACAAAATAATATGTATTTTGATTTACTTAAAGTGCTTGTAAATTTCTTAGGGACCTGCCACTTTTGACTGTGGATCAGTTGATGTACACTTGTATTATTAAAGCACTCAATAAATCACTGTGGCTGATAACTGCACTTCTGGTAACCCAGCGTTTGCTCTGTACCCTGGTGACCAGCATGGCCCTGCGCACAGCGAGGCTTGGCTAATTCTATCACAGATTCAAGTGTATTTTTTATCTCAAACCTCTAATATTTCTTTGTGGCTGAGTTGCTCATCATGTGGAATTTCTCCAGCTGTTAGTAACCTAATGATTTTATGGTTGTTTCAGGTCACTGTCACTCTACATCGTGACAACACATTACTTTGTCATAGGCCTCCTTTCTGTTATAACCTTCTTTACTTGACAGTTAAAATACGGGACTCCAAAAATAGCCTTCTAGTGAAAGTCAAGTCAGACTGATCATTGTGTTTAACCACTTTTGAATTTATTTCTCTCCCTGATTATCCTTGAGTTTGGGTTTTGTTTTTTCTCCATAGTTTTGGTGGGAGAAGTAAACTGTGTTGATCGTGGTCAGCACATTCACTGACAAGGGTACGTGTATCTGATTTTAACCTTCAGACTATTTTCGGTATGTTTTGTTTTTTCCCATAATTTTAATGGAAGAAATAAACCCAACTCTATCATTCATGGTCAACACATTCGTGACAAGGGTATGTCTGTCTGGCTTTGACCTTCGGACTGTTTTAGGTGTACAGCTATAGAAGCAGAGGAAACTTGTGGGTGGTGACATTTGAAAAACATACTGATGGGGCGCCCAGGTGGCTTTAGTCAATTAAGCATCGGACTTTGGCTCAGATCATGATCTCACAGTTTTTGAGTTCAAGCTCCATGTTGGGTGAGCTCATGCCCCGTGTTTGGTGAGCACAAGCCCTGCTTCAGGTGAAACCTGCTTCTTTCTCTTTCTCTCTATCTGCCCCTCATAGGATTCTCTCTCCTTTTCTCTCTCTCTCTCTGCCTTTCACTCACTTGGGCCCTCTCTCTCAAAATAATAAATAGTATAAAATTTTAAAATAAATAAATAAAATTTTAAAAATAAATAAAAGATTTAAAAAAAAAGAAAAACATACTGGCATGCTGACTGAAATTCGGGGGTTCTCTGTGTTGCAAGGCATATTGGAAACTCTTGCTTTCACTAATTAAAGTTACAAGTCCACCATAAAGCTTGGTCTCATTTAAGGAACATTTTTACTGCTAAATAGCAGGATTTACAAATGGAAGTCATTCACCACTTAAATATTTCTGATTCAAATTTAAAATCTTTATTTGGGACATTTCGAATATCAGATTCAAAAGATGCAGGGTTTTGTGGTTAAAAAGAAATCCTAAAGAAAATACCGTTTAAATATTGAAAAGGTAACTTTTTTTAACATTTATTTATTTTTGAGAGACTGAGAGAGACAGCATGAGCAAGGGAGGGGCAGAGAAAGAGGGAGACACAGAATCTGAAGCAGGTTCCAGACTCCTAAGCTGTCAGCACAGAGCCGGACACGGGATCATGACCTGAGCTGAAGTTGGACGTTTAACCTACTAAGCCACCCAGGGACCCCGAAAAGGTAACTTTTAAACCAGAATAACTAGGGATAATTTTTGTCCTTTTAATAATGATTTTACCATTTATTTTATTTGAAAACATTTTCTTGCAGACCATACCTCTGAATGAACATAGTTGTATTCCAATAAAGCTTTATTTATCAAAACACTCAGTAGCCATATTTGGCCTGTGAGTTGTAGTTTGCCAGTCCCTGATATATAGACCACCATAGACTTGGGGGGGGGTGGAGGGTCAGATAACTGTGTGCTTAACATCTCTTTCTTTAAAATAAAATTAATTTTTTTAAGTTTTGTGGGAGTTTTTTTTGTTATTGTTTTTGAGAGAGAGAGTGCATGCATGCAAGCAGGAGAGGGGAGAGAGGGAGAGAGAGAATCCCAAGCAGGCTTCATCATTGAGGAGCCTGACTCAGGGCTCGATTATACAAACCCATGACATCATGACCTGAGCCAAAATCAACAGTCAGCTGCTTAACCGACTGAGCCACCCAGGTGCCCCTAAAATAAAATAAATTTAATTAATATAATACAAGACTCATTTTTAGGAATTACTCATAATGTGTTACTATCTACAGATTTTCTCACCAAACGTTTTTATATTGACTTTAATACTTTAGATTTAAAAAGTCCATCCTGAAAGCTCTGAGCCATATTAATACACAGTCTTACTACACTGATTATTTTTTGGCTTTTGATTTATTAAACTAGACTTACGATATTAAAACTGACTTTTATTGATAATGTCTAAATTCAGTTTGCTTTTCTACTTTTAAAATGTCAACTCCGGGGCACCTGGGTGGCGTGGTTGGTTAAGAGGCCGACTTCGTTCGGCTCAGGTCATGATCCGACAGTCTGTGAGTTCGAGCCGCGCTTCGGGCTCTGTGCTGACGGCTCAGAGCCTGGAGCCTGCTTTGGATTCTGTACCTCCTCCTCTCTCTGCCCTTTCCCTGCTCATACTCTGTCTCTATGTCTCTCAAAAAAAAATAAGAAACGTTAAAAAAAATATTTTTAAATTAAAAAAAATAAAATATCAACTCCATTGGACATATTTTAAATGATGTATCCAATATATTACGTCTACATTTCCTGTCCGGTTGTACTTCAGATCATTTAAAAGTATGCATTATTTGAGAGCCAGAGATTATAACAGTTCTAGTAGGAATTCCTGTCACAAATCTGTGTTTGCTTTCCCATGAGCCATCTTTAGATTTTATGTCAATTTGATAGGAAACCTCTAAAATTTCTTTCCCTGTGTTTATGAACTCTAAATACTTAATGACAAACAAATGTGCCCTCACCTCAAAATGTGAAAGACAGAGAAACTCCAGAGAGAGCAACAAATCCTTAGTTGAGCCTGTTAAGTCTAGTTTCCAGATAATGTAGTAATTTTACTTGAAATCTATAACCACAGCAGGCAATACGATTCGAATAAGTTTCTTAAAATGTTTGCAAAATAAGATTTGGGAGTAGTTCAGCACTCAGAAAGCTAAGTCATTTCACTAATAATCATGGGGGTAGCATTTCTGAACTTCAGGAGTGATTTTGTACCTTAATATTTAACTTTCCATGCCAGTTACTGCTAGTTATAGTATTTTATAGATTTGTTAAATAAAGCGTTGGCAGATCCTTGACAGAGGCAGGACTTCTGGTCATTGAGAAAGTAGTTCGAAATGATATTAATTGATTTTAAATATTTCAGAAGGTTGTGGCCTTAATTTGTCATAAAACTACGAATACATAGAACATTCTTCATCTCTTTTACAGGAATCCATTGAATACAGCAAGTGCAGAAGTAGTCAATCTTTTCTTCTTATTCCAAGATTAGAGAGTCAGCCTAGAAGTTCATCCTACAATACTGGTTTGGGAATTAGGAAGAAAGGAAATATTCATTCAGAACATGCTGTGTACCAGGCCATAAGTTACCTGATAAAACCTCAGTATGGTCCTTCAGGGTGTAGGCTGCCATGGTCTAAACATTTGTCTCTCCCCTTCCCCTGCCATAATTCATGTGCTGAAATCTTAATCCCAAGGTGATGGTATTAGGAGGTGAGGCCTTTGGGAAGTGATGAGGTTGAAAGAGCAGAGCCCTCATGATTGGGATTAGTGCTCTTCTAAAAGAGACCCGGAGGGCTCCCTGACTCCCTTCTACCATGTGGGGACAAGTGAGAAGTCAGCAGTCTGCAACCAGCAAGAGGGCCTTTCTTGGAACCCAACCATGCCGGCACCTGGATGTTGGGCTTCCGTTCTCCAGAACTATGAGAAGTAAATTTCTGTTGTTCATAAGTCACCTAGTCTGTGGTATTTTGTTATAGTAGCTTGAAGGGACTAAGACAGTGGCCCTTGTTTATGCACAGTGAACAAGATACCAAAGTGAAATTTCCACCCAAGCATGTGACACGAGAGCCTTGCTATATACAAGACCACAGGCACCTTTCTGCAAACCATGAGATCATACCATAGAAACAGACTGTTGTAATTCAGTCTTAGAGTCAAGGTGCTAGAATTTCTAGGTAGTGGGGGGTTTGCCATCTTCACTAATTAGAAAAAATGTTGAAGAAAGTATGGACCTGTTATTACGTGGGAGACCAAACAGCACTTCTAATCTTAGACGTGACCAACTATGGGAAACATGTCACTTGGAAGACCTCTGAACTTCTCTGCATTTCAATACTGCAATAAAAGGAGCCATTAATTATTCCTAACAAATTACACGGCAATTGTATTTTTTCTTTCTTTTGTTTCAAGTTTTTATTTAAAATTCTAGCTAGTTAACATATTGTGTGTAATGTTGGTTTCAGGAGCAGAATTTAGTGATTTCATCAATTACATACAGCACCCAGTGCTCAACCCAATAAGTGCCCTCCTTAATGCCCATCACCCATTTAGCCCATCCCCCCATCCACCTCTCTCAAGCAACCCTCAGTTTGTTTTCTCTCATGTAGAGTCTCTTATAGTTTGCTTCCCTCTTCTTTTTTTCTTCTTTCTCCTATGTTTATCCATTTTGTTTCTTAAAATTCCACCGAATGAATGAGACCATATGGTATTTATCTTTCTCTGACTGATTTCACTTAGCATTATACTCTGCTCCTTCCACATCATTGCAAATGGCAATATTCCAGTCTTTTTGATGGCCAAGTAATATTCCAGTGTGTGTGTGTGTGTGTGTGTGTGTGTGTGTGCGCGCGCGCACGCACGCGCACACCTTCTATATCCATACATGGCAAATTTTAAATGTCTCTACAATAACTTGTGTGTTAAAAAGAGATATGTCTAGAGTTGATACTGAAAACAGTTGGACGAAAAGCTCTACAAGAGGATACTGACCTACCTGTGCATTTTGTTTCAAGGTAGCTTTATAACTCGGTCAAGATGTCCCTTCTGTATGGGGCCCTCTGGTATGTGGAGTGGAACCTCTCATGCCATGCGGGCACACCTTGTATCCTAAAGGACTCCTGCAGCTGTCCTCAGAGGAAATCCCGGGCAGAATATAGAATAACTATTCTGGACCACAGTACTATAAGTTACACCAGATCTGGAATGTCTTGGAGTTGACACATTCAGGGGTTCAGGGGAGCCTGGCCTCTGAGGACCTGCCTGTAGACATGCATTTCCCTACACGTCTACCTGGGGAGCTGTCTGGTTCCTCGAGCCTGGAGCCTGGCTCCTCCCCTACATACCTCACATTCCACCATTTGCACTGGTAACGTGTGTTAGGGTAAAGAACTTATCCCAATTTGGCCAGGAATTTCCCTGTTTTAAAACAGAAAGTCCGTGTCTCAGAACCCCGTCAGTCTGGGGCAAACCAGGGCTGTTGGTCATTTGAGCTAGTGCTAAATTTCAGCGTCCAGTCTCAGGCATTACACGGGGCCAGTTTAGCTCATGGAAATGTTGTACGTGGGAAGCAGTGTTTTCCGTGATACACAGCGATCCTTTCAGAAGAGATGCACACTCGGGTCCGAAGAAACTTCACCGCTTGCTGTGGCTCTCACACCCGACAGTCTTCACTTGTTCCCTGGCTCGGAAGCGTGTGAGTGATTTAAACCAACTGCAGTCTTCCTTTCCATCTTCAAACATGACTTAAGGTATGTGTGCCTTTCCCTGAGGTGGTCTTATGCATCACATGCTTTTTGGGAGGATTTTTTTTAACTTCATTTATTTATTTTGAGAGAGAGCATGCACGAGCAGGGGAGAGGCAAAGAAAGAGGGGGGGAGAGAGAGAGAATCCCAAGCAGGCTCCACACTGTCAGTGAAGAGCCCAGTATGGGGTTCATTCCCACAAACCGTGAGATCATGACCTGAGCCAAAATCAAGAGTCAGATGCTTAACAGACTGAGCCACCCAGGAACCCCAAGAGGAATTTTTAAAAGAGAAATGCCTGAATTTTAAAATCTCTAATGTCTCAGAGCCCCACGGGACAGGGGAGGAGGTAGGGTGATCATCTCTCTCTTACCTACTTATAAATCCGCACAGTCAACGTGGAGGGCAGCCCCAGCTGCTCTGGAACTCCTGGTGTCAGAGCTCTCAGTTCAGCCTACAGAAAAAAACCTTACCCAATCAGCCCGGCATCTTTCGGGGCCGGCGTGATCCCTAATCCCATCCTCCTGTCACCCCCTCCCCCCGCACAACATGGCCGTCCCATCCATCTTTTTAAAAATTGGACGAGAGGTCACAGTTCAGGATGACAATCACGTCCTACTTTGTAGGAAATTTAGACCTCCTGAGAAATTCTGTCAAGCTATGCAACAGCAAAGTAACAGATGCTTTACAGTCAGTGCCACTGAGAATCACCCCGCCAGATTCCTCTACTTAGTCTGTAGTGCGAGAACAATGCAAAGGGGCAGAGAGAGGTCATGCTCGCCTGGTTCGGCCTGCCTCTGCTAAGCTTGTCTAGAAGTTAGATGGTAACATTGTTCATTGTTCAGTCTCCCCCTCGAAACTACTGGCAAACAAATGAAGATGGCCACTACCATGAAACTGGACAGTTTTAGTCTCTGTCCTTTAGCTCATGACTTTATGTTCACCAAACAGCTCCCAGCTACCATGACTTAAAAATCAAAGCAGCTTATGGACAGTTATCCAAACCCCATGATGAGAAACTCCAGAAGCTGTTATGAATCCCCAGGAGACCCCATTCGCTTTCAACAATAATGGGGAAATTATTTTAAATTCAAGCATGACTGTGCGTTTTTACTTAAATTTAAAACATCTGTCCCTATTAACGAATCCCAAAATTCTTGTGTGTTCTTACTGGTGCATAATAAAATGCCAGGATGTACTTGTCAATCCGGATTTGAGCTGTTGGACTTTGGATGAATGGTAATGTTATTGTTTGGGATTTTTTAAATAGGTGAGTAAAACAGAATAAAAAGTAGGTTTAGATAAAAAAAAATACTGTTTTCCTGGGCACCAAAGTATAATAACATAAAGACCATATGTATTAAACTCCATAATGTTTTCAGGCTCCTTAACTCGATTTGTTTTATGGATTAAGAAGTCAAGGAGTAAGTTGCTAGGTCAGCAGAGTCCAGGGAAGTCAAACATTTGTGCACTAGTTAAGAACGGAAATTTTGTCAGAATGGTAATACTCTTATTGACAGCAAGAGATGGAGAGTGAAGCTTCCATTTAGGGAAGAAGAATAAATAGGGAACTATAATTCCTTCTGAGGCCGAGTCTATAAATTATCCCCATTACCCATTCTCCCTTTCTCCCCTTCACAAATAGAAGCATCAAGTTTTGGCTGGGCACATGGCCACCTAACTAGGAACTAGTCTTCCTGTGATAGGTTCGTTATAAAAAAGGGTCCCAATTCTCAATCCGTCTGGTATCTACATTTTTGCAGCTTCTTCCATGAAGAAATAGAGAGAGAGAGAGAGAGAGAGAGAGAGTGTGTGTGTGTGTGTGTGTTTCTCACCCCTTGAATCACAGCTGGCCTCATGACTCGCTTTGGCCAGTAGACTGTGGTGGAAATGATCTTATGCTGGTTTCAAGCCCGGGCCTCCAGAAGCCATGTGTACTTCCCAGCTCTCTTGGAACTCTTCCTTGCCCTGAGAGTAAGTCCCAGGCCAGGCGGCCAGAAGATGAGAGACCATGCGGAGATGAGCTGAGCTAATCCTAGACCAACCCAACCCCCATTATCCCAGGTAGCCCAGGCAAGATCAGCAGAACCATGTACCCAGGGCTGACAGCTACTGCATGCATCAACACCACTAAGACCAGATAAGCTGCCTGCCTGATCCTTATATTTGTGAGCAATAATAAATGGTATTGATTTCAGCCACTTAGCTTTGAAGTGCTCTGTTAAACAGCAGTAATTAGTACCAGTGCCAAAGGAAGTGAGCAGAAGCGACAAGAGCAAATTCCAGATCTCATCTCCTACAAGGAAGCTGCTCACCGTCCACTTCCTCCTTGCACTCTCCGTGGTCTGGAATGGAGGTGTGGTGCTAGTGAGCCAGCTGTGACCATGTCAACACGGGCCATACCCAAGAGAATATGAGCAGCAACAAGCAGAAGAAGTTCAGTTTGGAACATGTGGAGACCGGAGTGCCTTGGATACATACATCCAGCTAGAAATGTCTGACCATTATTGGACCTATAGGAGGCTCACATTCAGAAAAGCTCAGTGCTCTGGATGTAGCTACAAGATGGGAATCCTTGTATGGAAAGACATGTGAGCCTAGAAGAGGATGGTATCACTCAGAGTGAGTGTAAAATAAGAAGAGAAAGAAGGTCAGAAACAAACCTTGTGGATGAACCACACGGCTTACCAACCATCCTGACCCAAATGCCCGGAGATGACATTTTAGCACATTTACATTAAAATGTTTATTTTTAAAATAACATCTATACAATTGGTGGAAAGAAAAAAAAACACTACTGGCAGATGGAATATTCTGAGGTTGACAGAGCAGCTGGAATTATTGACGGACCATACGCAGAAGCAGAACTCACACAAGGGACAACTCTACAGGGTAAGACTCATTCCAGAGTTCAATTTACCTTAGCCTGCGAGAGGAAGGGGCTACAGGAGGCGGGGCCTCGATCGCTGCTACCGCAGAGCACTGGAGGACTGGAGGACTGTGGACATGCAGACGCAGTCAATTTGTATCTTCTTTAAGCCCTGCCGTGTTGGGGTTTCTGACGCTTGCAGCAGATCCGAGCCTGAAAACACACACACCACCCTCATGCTAATGCCTGCCTTTGGGGAAGGGAAGGAACAACACTGGGGAGACACAGACAAGCTTTCACTTTTACCTCTCATGTTATGTTTCTTCTTGTATAGAGCTAGAAAGCCAGCGACTATGACAAATGTTAACACGTTAGCATTAACGTGGTTGGAAACAACAGGATGTTGGTTATAGCATCATCTGTACTTTTCTTTATGTAAATATTGCTCCAAATTTAAAAAAAAAATTAACATGAAAAACATCGTAAATAAGCTTTACATAAGAGGGGATAAGGGTTTGGTTTCTTTGTGATCTATTTTGGTAAGCTTAAGTTTTTTATAATGAATGTGTATTACTTTTGAAATCAGAAGGAAAATAAAGACATAACAAAGGAGATACAACTTGGAATGGGTGTCAGCAGCCTAGGTAGGAAATTCTTTCAATAAGAATTGTTTTGAAAGGAGATGAAGAGGGGCGCCTGGGTGGCTCACTTGGTTGTGTGTCCGACTTCGGCTCAGGTCCTGATCTCATGGTTTGTGGGTTCGAGTCCATGTCAGGCTCTGTGATAACAGCACAGAGCCTGGAGCCTGTTTCAGATTCTGTGTCTCCCTCACTCTCTGCCCCTCCCCCCGCTCACGCTCTGTCTCTCTCTGTCTCAAAAATAAATAAGCCTTAAAAATTTTTAGAAGGAGGTAAAATGGAATGGTAGTTATGAGAGAGATTTGATCAAAGGAAAGGATTTAAAAATGAAAGCTGCCAGAGCCTCCTTACGATGATGAAAATGATGACCAGAAAAAGAATGAAGGGATAAGAATTTAGTCTTGCTACGCAAAGCATTGGCAGCACCTGAGAACTTGTTAGATATGCAGACTCTCAGGCCCAGACCTGCTGGATGTAACGAGTTCCCCAGGTGACTCACGTGCACCCTGAGTGGAAGCAGTGCTGAGCTGGAGCACAGAGGGACAGCCTGTGGCAGGAAGGGTTCTTTGTCATAGCGGCCAGGGGATCCCGGGGCTGGTGCAGATGCAGGAAGGTCATGGACTTGGCAATGGGGAGGTGAGGGAATCCCCATCTGACAGCTTCTGTTTTCTGAGTAGAGAATGAAGCAGAATCACCTAGAAGACAGAAAGGGAACGTGGGAGGTTTGAGAGGAGAGAAACCCCAAAATGGTCATCTCAGAAAGGGGAAAGGGACCGGTGGGGAGCACCGCCCACGTAGAGATGGGAGCTCTGAGCTAAAAGAAGCTGAAACGACGACTCACCCAGCCTGAATGGCTTTCTCCAGCAACGTTCAGGAACAGAAGGACAGGCAACCAAGAATGGACTGTGCTGGGCCACGCAGGCAGGAGGTCGAGAGAAAGGCCAGAGAATTAAGGGCACTCACAAGGAACTGATTAAATAAATGGTGGACCCTGACGTCCATCCTGACAGCAGGGCTCCGAAGGCAAGGGAAGGATGGAAAGTGGTGCCCCATGTTAGTAACGGGGCAGTGTGGCATCGAGCCGTTGCACCGTGTGCTTAGTCTCTGAGGTTAGTTATTAACAACATAGTCAAGTTACTATAACTGGAACAGAGCTCCTGTTTTGAATGCAGGGGTTTGCTCTCCACACGATTCGGGTTTTGTGTGCAGTTTGCTTATGTGTGTCACTGCTTCTGCCTGCTAGTGTTGAAAATTGCAGTGATCTGTATTCTGAGTTTACTGGTAACAATCATACCGGTGCCCTGAGAAGGGGAAGAGAAGAATCGCCATGCCAGGTCCTTTACCTCTATGTTCTAACCTCGCCTCTATCCCTGGGATAAGCCCTATAGGAGAGGCACAAGCACCCCCAGTTTACAGCTGAGGAAACAGACACAGAATGGTTAAGTAACTTGCCCAAAGGTCACCCAGCTAGGAAGTGAACTTGTCAGGATTCTGAACCCTTCCTCCTACACCTTCTTGCCTCTCCCTATAAGAAGAGGGACTGTGTTGGTGATCACGTGTCCAAACAGGTGCACTTGGGCCAGCACACACATTCCACAGTTCTTGCCATATTTTGTTTAACAAAGTAACAAGACACCCTGGGCAGAGCATTCTTGGGTGGTGATGTGACTTGCTGAAGGTGGAGGTTCTGGAGAATATGGTAACATTTCTTATCTGTAGATTTAAAAAAAAAAAGTTGGCATTGCGATTAGGGGTGAAATTCTTTTAGAAGTACTAATGTCAAAGGCTTGAAATTCTAGAAAGCTGAAGCCTGTGTACCTTTGGGCAACAAAAGTAGACTTCTGTGACAGAATATTTAGGGCTGCTTTTTCTCCTTTGTTGGCTTATTCTTGCCTTGTGTTTAATGAATAAAAAGGGTAATCTTTTGGAACAAGATTCTGTATTACTATTATCATCATTGCTGTAACTATTATCCCCATAATCACTACCACGATCGCTACTATGCAAATATTCAGCACAGGGCATGGAACACACTATATAAATATATATGTATGTATATGCATACATACAATCTCATTTAATCCTTTCTATAATCCCCTGAGGTGTGTATTATCTTCATGATACGGGTGTGAAAATTGAGACCCAGAGATTCTAATAGATCCAGACTCATAATTTGCGGGTCTCAAACCCAGATCAGTGTGGTTGCAAAGCTCATGGGCTAAACCACTGTGCGATCCAATCTCCCAATCCAAGGACACTTGATACACATAATTACAAATCCTCTAGTTGATGATGTAGGAAATTACTGGGTTCGTACAACCAAAACCCAGGTAAAGCAAAATATTGCATGCAGCTCCAGTGGGTTTAATAGCCCCCTAAATGGAAAGCAAGGAGAACAAAGCAGGAAGAAATGCGAGTGATCCTTAGAGTCTGGGGTATCTGGAAGAAAGCAACACAAATCAGTTCCAGAGAGCATGAAGCCACTCCCGCACTTCACAAGCCCACCTAAGAACTCCGTGGCCATTTCTTCTTCTCTTCCCTCTGGCAGTAAATTTCTCCTTTCCCTCTTTTCTTTCCTTTTTTTTTTTTTTTTTCCATTTTCTTCCAGTCCCCCCCTGGGAAGGTTTCTAGTCATTTTATAGCCGAATTCAGTAGAAAAATAATGTTTATTCACTTCGCAGCCAATATGGGCAGAACACAGCTCTATTCCATAAAATAATGCATTGATACATTTATGATTCAGAATTGCGGGCACATTCCTGGCGTTTCAGGCTGGATATAATTAAAATATCACTTTCCTTTTTCTTTCCTGTGGATTCACTTGAGCTGCCCTCATTAGGCAGAACTGGTGCTCTTGGGAGAAACGCCAGGCTTCGGAATAGAGGCTGGTAAATCTAACCTCATAAAGTTACAGCAGGCCAAGCCGAGACACGAGGTGAACATGAGCACTGAGTGGGCTTCTCTGTCTCCCTCGCCCTTCTCCCCGCCTCTCTCTCTCTCACAGTCTGGCTTCCTTTCTGCCACTTTACCCACGCACCCAAATGTCCCTTGATCATCAGAGCCAATAGTGGCTTCTCAGAGCTCGTCCTCAGGCCCCAGAGAGCGCAACTTCTTTTCTCCCTTGGCTCGGGTTTGAATCCCACAAGCCCCAGCAGCAGGCTGACACACCCACTGAATGGATATGGGCCGTGATTCTCTGTCCTTTCTTCTCACCATGTTTGCTGACGACTTCTAAGTCACTCACATGGGGTCTCTCACAAATGTCAGCTCTAAATCTTCCACCTCCCACTAAAACTGGTTGCCTGGGAATCCCCCCGGCACAGCAAACTCTGTATGTCTTTGAGTCGAACTCACGCACTCACTCTGCCTTTATCACACCCCTAGACCATGTACGGCAGCAGGAGGACCACAGATGCAGACAAAGCACATCCTGCAAGGGACCATGTTCATCTGTTCCCCCGGGGGAGTCACAGGACTGACCTGCCTCAGCTCCTGCTCCAGGAGGAAGCACATTCGAGAAGGCTCTGAAACCATACAAGCTGGGACTTAGGCAAGTTACATAACCTCTGTCACTGCAGTGTGCCTGTCTACAAACTGGAAATAAAACACCTGCCTTGTGGGGTTATATTTTTAAATGCCTGTCCAACAGCAGCTACTGGATACATGCTATTACCGCCTTCTATCCCTTCCCGAAACACCATCCTGCCAAAACCACCCGTATGTGAGGCCAGAATCTGCTGTATGAGCCAAAGGGAGTGGCGGAAGCTGCCTGCCTTGTCTCTATCCTGGATTCTTAACTCAGGGATACAAAAGGGTTAAAATTTAATTAAAAGAGGAAGAGAACAGAAAGAATGTTCTCTAAATAGGGGGCAGGGTAGAAACACCGGATCGGCGAAGATTGAGTGGTTTTTCCCAAAGTTATTGATTCCAGTGAAATTCGTTTCAGATATTTCATTGGTGCTCATGGGGAAGCTACATTGCACCTGCGTATTTCTAGAAGGATACATAAAAAAACAGTAACACCAGTTGTCTCTGGAAAGGGGATTTGGGGTATTATAAGTTAGAGTTAGGAAGACAAGTTTTTAATCACATACTGTTAGCATTACGTGAATTTTAACCATGTGTAACTACTATAGTTCCACCAAAAAAAAAAAAAAAAAGTTACTGACCTAACACAAATTCTCTCCAGCAATCAGTTTGAGGGTAATTAAGAGAATGGTCCTCACCCAAAACGTACCTTTCTCTTTTGATAACGTTAAATCAAAACTAGCTAATAAAAATGCATGGTGGCCAAAGCGTTTGAAAACGCCCGGTGTGTCCTCGTCACCCACAAGTTGGAGCTCAGCTGCAGTGCAGACTCATTTCTGATCTAACGCAGGATGCAGAGAAACCGGCCCTCGCCCTGGGCGTTGGAGGCTCCAGGGTACCAAGGGGTTAACTAAACTGCCGAGGTGCTGGGAGGTCAGAGGATCGGGTTCCAGCCTCGACCCTGGCACTGACTGGCCTTCACCTCTCCGTGGCTCATTTTTCTCTTCTATAAAATGTGATTTGTGAGGTTGCCGTGATCTGTGGGGCCAGAGGAGTTAGACCTTGTACTCTCGCGCGAGCCCCAGTATACGGCGGCTCGTCTCGGCTCCCGCCCCATCAACGTGCCTGAAATCCTCGTGCTGAGAGCGCCTTCTGGGCTTCCCATGTTGTTTCTAGAAACGCCTCCCAGCCCGTATCCTGAGTAGGTGTATGTGTTGTCCAAAGGGCATTCTCAGAGGGACACAGAAATGATTTGGGGCAGTATAGTGACAAACGCTTGCTTTAATAGTTACATACGTAGGTTTATTACACTGTGTTTATATACATGATTTCTAGGTATCATGCTTACTATCAACTCCCCTATGCTGTGCGACACTGCGTGTCCATCATGCTCTTAGGTAAAGATATAAGAGCTAACAGTATAGGTGGCATATTATTCGTGAGAACAGTCACAAAGGTGGTTTAAAGGATGACTAAAGTTGGAAGAACACTATTAGGGGTTGTTTTCCCCCGAAATGCATGTGTTAGAGTCCTAACCAGTGCCTCACAATGTGATCTTATTTGGAAATAGGGTGGTTGCAGGTGCAGTTTGTTAAAATGAGGTCGGACTGGAGTAGGGTGGGCCCCTTGTCCGGGTGACTGGTGTCCTTATAAAAATGGGAAATATAGACGCAGACACGCACACAGAGAGAACACAGTGTGAAGACTAGAGGGACACAGCCACAAGCCCGGGAACCGCCAGGAACGAGGAGACAGGCCTGGAACACGGCCTCCGTAGAGCCTTCGGACAGAGCACAGGCCAGCCCGCACCTCGATCTCGGACTTCCAGCCTTTAGAGCTGTGAGACGACACATTTCTGTCGTTTAAACCATGTCATTTACGGTACTTCGTCCTGGCAGGCCTGGGAAACAAATGCACTGGTGCAGGGCACTGCGCCGCCCGGGGGAGGTGCGGGGAGAGAAAGCCGCGCGGGCTGGACCAACTTCAGGGGCATGGGGGGTGCGGGTGGGGCTCGGAGACGTCCCCACACTGCCAGACATCCTGTGTGCCTTGGTGACTGCAGCCCCGGCGAGGGCGTCTGTGTCCAGGATTGGAGGCAGCAGCTGACTCCAGGGGTCTGACGTCTGGGTTTGACGTCAGGACCGCACACCTCCCGGAGGGCTCACCGCCACCCCAGAGAAGCTTTCCCAAGTGTCCTTTCCAGGAACCGCTGTGGTAGGCCTAAACTGGAGTTCTTCTGGGTTTTTTTTTTTTTTTTAATGTTTATTTGCTTATTTTGAGAGAGAGAGAGAGCAAGCAGGGGAGGGGCAGAGAGAGGGGGAGAGGGAGAATCGCAAGCAGGTTCCGTGTTGTCAGCGCAGAGCCTGGACTCAAGTCTCGATCTCACAAACCGTGAGACCATAACCTGCGCCGAAATCGAGAGTCAGATACCCAACCAATGGAGCCACCCCCAGGCACCCCCTAAACTGGAATTCTTTAGAAACTTTCTGCCTCATCCCTAACTTTGCCGGGACCTCACGTGGAGAGCTAGTAACCGTTTGGAAAAGCATTTGAATGAGCTAAGGACAACAGCCGGTGGATGTGAGGTTTGTAACCACGCTCTTTCCTCGCAGTGATAATTTTTAGATGCCGTTAACCTCAGCGCTGCCTTCCCCACTCTGAGTTACTCCCGAACGCCAGGGCAGCGTCCTTGCTCATTAGTGCCTGGCTCATGGAGAGACGGTAGCGAGTTAGAAAGCCTGGCCGGGGGGCTCATGCTGGCTGTGGGACTTTGTACAGTCCTCCCTCTCTGTACTCCGTCTCTTCATCCGTCGCAAGCAGGTCGGGTGCCTTCAGTGCCTCAAATTGTTGCCGTGAGGATCTATGGAGATTGTCTACTTGAAAGGGGCTTTGAAATTTTAAAAACAGTACGAGACCGGCACCAAACATTTGTTGAGGACTTCCTAAGTGGATGGCAGGGAGGGGAACACAGGAGTGCTTAAAATCCTCTGCCTCTTGGAACATTCACTACACGGTAACACTTGTCACGAACAACCACCAAAGACTTATATATGTTGAACAAAGTCAAGTTGAATAAAGAGCTAGAACATTCAGTCAAGGGAGGAGTCGCTACAGGCTAGAGGGTAGGGAAGGCTTCCTGGCTTGTGACACGGCGGGAATGGGAAAAAGGGTTTCACATAAAGACACTACTGTGAACAAAGAGGCAGGCCTGGGTAAGGCCAGGCATGAGCCGGAACCATGAGAATTCCAGGTCAGCATGAACGGAGGAGAAACCAGCTTGAGAAGAAGCCTGGATATCAGCAGGAGGGGCTAAACACAAGCGACTTGGAGGCTGTTGGACCGTAGGCCCCATAACCTCGGGCAGCAGAACCCACCAGGTGTTATGCCCAGAATTCGGGAACCCCAAAAACCACCAGGGAGCCGAGTCCGATGCAAGAACAAAGAGCCTTTATTCGAGCTAGCTTGAGCTCAATCTCCTACCTGCACAGAGGCAGCGGTGGGTCGAAGAGAAAGCGAGTTCCAAAGGCGCAAGAGTTTTAAAGGAGTCTAGGGTAGTGGGAGGGATGATGGTCGCGGCCCTAGCCGATTGGCTGAGGAAGGGTCAGGGTCCTGTTCCATAGGTCAAGCTCCTGCGCTGGCGCTGGGGACTCAAAATGGAGTCAGTCTCAGTTTGCCCTTAAAGAAAATGGAGTCAGTCCCGATTAGCCCTTACATTGGACTGTAGGTCCCATAACCTCGGGCAGCAGGACCCACCAGGAAACCACTGAAGAGGCCCAGGGGAGAGACGGCAGGGCCCGCCCTCGGCATTGCTGGAAGATGCCAGCAACTAGAGGGTCCTCGGTACCAGGACTGACGGAACCCAGAGGCCAGGGTGTGGGGGTGTCTGAGGGGGATGGGACGGACGAGGTGAGCTGACCGGGAAATGTGAATGGCGATGCCACCCAGTAGAGGAAAGCTTCGATGAGTGCCCTTAAAATTGCTCAGGGAAAAAGAGGAACCTTGCACCTGTTCACCAGGTACTGAGAGCTTTGTGGGCTAATATGGGCCCATTTAATGTTCACAACGCTTGCGAGGTGAGTACTGTTTTCACCACTGGTGAGAAAATGGAGGCTAAGGGAGGATCATTAACTTGCCCGCGTCCTCCAGCTGGGGCTGTGTTCTGGGGCCGAATTCAAACCCAGACCCTCCAACCCCGAAGCCTGGAAAGTTTATTCAAAGACATTTAATAACAATTTAAGGTAAGGGGCTTTGGAATTCTATTTTTTTTCTTCCTGCTTATTTCAAACATTGTTAAACATGCAATTAAAATGCACACATCTTGGAAGTTGAAGTTGATGAATTTTGACAATTGCATACATCTGTATAACCACCATCCAAAACAAGATGCAGGACGTTTCATTCCTCCCAGAAAATTCCTTTCTGCTTCTTTCCTGTCAATTCCCTCCCCGGCCCCCGGGGAACACGTTCTGATTTCTATCTCCGTGGATGGGTCTGCCTGCTCTAAATTCCATATAAATGGAGTACGTGTTCGGTTGCGTCTGGCTTCTTTCACTCGGCATCTTTCGGGCACTCAGCCGTGTCATTGTGCCTATCAATAATTCAAAGCACTATTTAACTCTGATCCCCTGAGAAGCAGGTAAGTACTATGTTGGTAATACTTTTGAAAGTATTGGTAGGCTGTCCTCTTTCGGCTTTCTGAGACCCTAACCTTCTCTCCAGTCCACCTGAAGCATCCACTTGCCTGAAAGGAAAGTAGCATCAAGTGCTGAAGAAAGCCAAGAAACTTTCCTCATGTAACGACGGTGGAATTAACTTAACAACATAAAAACTACAGTTTTGGACAAGGGCTTTCTTTCTTTTTCCTCCCAGTACAGTAACCTTTAATCCAAAAGCACACTAAATAAATACGTTAAAGGCAGTGATATCTTGACATCCAGGCAGGCAGAAACACACTCAGCAATTTAGTCAATACAACACGTCTTGTCAAAGAAAATCTCATGGAACAGATTTGAATTGCACACCATGTCTACATGAACCCAATCTGCTTACCAGTGTAAACCAGGCAAGCGGGGGGGGGGAGGGGGCAGCATTTCCTGCGACTTCAGCCGCTGGTACCCTTGTGCTGTTCCCAGGTTTCCAAGAACTCTTGTGCTCAGCCTTTATCTTTCCCTAACCATGTTTATCTGCAGTGCAGCACGAGAGCAAAATAATCATGAGCCCAAAGGGTGCAAACTTGGGAAAACACGAAGAAAAAAGCAGCAACCCTCCCTCCCAGCCCCCTTCCATCAACCACTCTTGCACCCTTGGTGAGTTCAAAACACCTTCCTTATGTTACTTTTTATGTGTAAACTAGAGTTTTCTACCTTCCCATTGTTACGACTTGTGTAAACTTACTTTCCTTGTTCAGTTGATAGAGTTTTCTGTGAAAATTACTGACGTGTCTGGGGTTGGGAGAAAACACATTATCATCTTTCCCCAATACAGTTCATGAGGAAAAAAAAGTTTTCATTAAACGACTTCTCCTTTAGACGAGGCGGGGCGTGTTCAGGGCAGTACGGCCGCAGACTAAATGGCTAGCCTTTTAGTAGCACAACTTTCGGGAAAGAATTAGGTGGTTCAGCAGGGGCAGGTAGGTTTAGACTTCTGAATTTCAAGACTGGGATTTTGCAGCAAGACGACCCACTTGAGTAGTGCGCACCCCGTTATCACTCCTGCGGCGTATCCCTGGGTGGAGATTTACGTACAAGCAGTCTGGACAGAAAGGGAAACAGAAGCAAGACTGGCCCCTCCACCGGCCCAGAGGTAGGAAGGAAATGGGGAGAGAAGAAAGGTTCAGATGCACAGAAACGGCCATTTCCTCTCACAGCCTTTTGCTCAAAAAAAGTGACAGTGGTTCCGAGCGGAGGGGCCACGGAGGCCTTAGTTCCATTGGAGAAAACCAGGCAGGGCCAGAATCAAGGAGGCCCTGGTGGGTGGCTTCCCTGGGTCACCCTCAGATGCCGAAGCTGGAGCCCAAGGGCCCGGCGAGAGCCCACCCGGGCAGGACCCAGGGAGTGTGCCGCCCCACGCGGGACAACTGCTGGACCCTGAAGTCAGGACACTCGGTTATGTGGCCACAGACCTCTGAGGACACTTCCGCAGCGACCCAGAAGGGGAAGCCCTCAAGGTGAGGACCCTGCCTCCAGGGCAAGTCCCCACATGCTCCTCAGAGAGCCGCAACCTTGCTGGGCCCTTTCCCGGCCCCCAGTCAAAGCCCCTCGAAGCCCAGAGGACAACCGCCCCTACCTGCTAACCCCAACCCCAGTGCCGGGGCCAAGGGAGCACGAAAGGAGAGGGAGGGGGGTGTGACCGGCAAAGTGCAGGCTCTGGAAGCCCCACCAGGCACGTGACCCAGCTTCTTCAACAGAGACTGGGGGAAGGGCGGGGGAGGTATAAATTAAGGTGCGCCCAGGGAACAAGCCCACCATTTGCAGTACTTGCATCTTATTTGGATTCTCATTTTAAACAGTCTGTAACAAAAAAAGTCTTAGACATTAAGGACAATTGAATGATTTAAAGAACCGTTCGTTGTCTTTGGTATGATAATCGTATTATGTGGGTTTTTTAAACATTTATTTTTTTAAGTCATCTGTACACCCAGCATGAGGCTCGAACTCATGGCCCTGAGATCTTGCAACTGACCCAGCCAGCTGCCCCAGTATGATGAGGTGGGGGTGTGTGTGTGTGTGTGCTTAAAGAATCCTCAGAGATACATCCTGAAACATTCATGGATGAAATGATACAGCGTCTGGGATTTGCTGCAAAATGATCCCATGGAGGGGGCCGAGAGAGCAGATGGAATTCCATACAGTCCATGCTGGGCACGTGGAACGCAAGGGTCTATGGTGCTATTTCGTCTACTCTTGAATATGTTTGAGGTCTCCCATAATAAATTGTTAAAGAAAGGCAGGAAAGAGGGCGGGTGAGAGCGAATGCAAACCCGGAAGTGGGAGTCATCTCATTACCACTGGGGGAAGTGGGTAAAGCCATGAGGGAGGCCGTATCTGCCGGGAGGATTCTGACCACATCGGGAAGGAAGAAAAGGCAGGCTTAGGAAGAGGGGAGAGCCCAGCAAAGGCCTGGGACAGCACGTTTGAGGGCTGGGGGCCCAGGCTGTGGACAGCTCTGGCCCGTTCTGTCGGGGTTGATTCTGGGAGCCGCCTGAGTGCAGGCAAAGCCTTGGAGCCTGCGCAGTCATCCCACTGAGCAACACAGGGCTGGGTGGGCAGCGCTGTCCCTCGGCCATCCCCCTACCCAGTTCCATGCGGCAGTTTGGTCTGAATTATCCCCATTATTACCTGCACCTGCCAGTGCCGCCAGAGCCAAACAGATGTAGCCGAAGAAATAAAACAGAGATAAAGATTTACAAGGCCTGAAGGAAAATTAGGTACAACTACAAAGGCTTGGAGAGACCGGGGGCGGGGCAGGAAGGAGGGGAGCGGAAACAGCAGAAAGGCGCTTAATTTCGCTTTCTGCCCAAACAGCTCCCTGCACTGGAAGCTCAGAGCCTAGGAGTCAGGGTGTGTTGTCAAAGACTCCGCGTGGACCTGTTCCATCTGGATCTGTTTAAAACAAAGCCTGAGGGGGGGTCTGGGTGGCTCAATCAGTTAAGCTTCCGACTTCAGCTCAGGTCATGATCTCACGGTCTGTGAGTTCGAGCCCCACATCGGGCTCTGTGCTGACGGCTTGGAGCCTGGAACCTGCTTCGGATTCTGTGTCTCCCTCAAAGCCTGAGGAGGGATTGTCCTGTTTCCGTTTCTGCTATTTATAGATTTAGGATTCAGTCCCTGTTTCTATTAATAGAACAGTATATTAATGTCAGTCATGACGATGATGTTGTTCACAAATATATGAATCATTTTAGGCTCCTCGGAGTGTTTTAAATATCAAGACAGTAGAGAAAAAGAAATTAAAGGAGAAATTGTTTTTGCACCTACATTTTAGACAGCCTGAAAAGGTACAGCTCAAGAACTGGAGACTGACAGAGAAAATAAGCTTGGGAGACACCTCCCCACAGGTGTCCCCTGAGCACAGGGGAGAGAATTCTTGCAGGAAGGGGGTTTGAGTTCCTCAAGTAACTTTGAGTATCTGCTATGGGAAAAGCCAACTTTGCTTTCCTCTGATACCAGTTTCCCAATTGCCTGATTTTCTTTTTGACATTCGAAAGAAAGTGACACTTCTCTTAACCTTGGACTGGAAGAGGTGGGCACGTGGCTAAGCCATTTCTCTGTGCCCAGGACCTCGCTAACAATGACAGCCCTTCAGTGGCCAAGGCCTGGAGCCTTTATAAACTGTCATCTGGGGATTTGAGAAAGCAGGGCCCTTTCTTCTTCTTCTCAGGACCCCAAACCATATGCCTAAGAGAGAGTCCTCACCGGGCTTCGGATTCCGATGAAGCTTCCTAGCTGGCCTGGGCTGGGGGTGGCTCTGTAACCTCCGTGAGTTTATGAGGACTCAGTGAGAACATTTAGGTTAAACATTTAGCCCAGTGTTGGGCTCATGTGAAGTACTGGGTAAATGAGATCTACTGTTGTTATTATCACTCATTGTTATAATTGCCAGTTTTATTATTTTATGGGCAGAACGAATGAGCTGGCAACACTCGTGCAGACTCGAGCCAGAATTTGACAAGGACAAAATGAAACCCAGCCGCCCCACGAGGGAGCCGGGGCTTGACGGGCCTTAAGAATTCATTCCCCAGCTGGCCGCAGGCCTGCTCCGTGGCTTTTAGATAAAGCTGCTTTGAAGCCGGGAACTCACTGTCGTGCCTCGAGGAAGGCGCTGTTTTCTAAAATGTTGGACAGTCCGCAGTATACAAATCCGCCAAACCGCGCGCTTCTCCTTCCCGGGTTTGTCAAGGAATGCCTGGTTCTGTCCCGTTGAGGAACGGGGTGGCCTTGCGTCGGAGAAGGGGACGCTTGCTTCAAGGCCAAGCAAGTGTGTGTGAACCTTTCTGCCAAAGCGGGGAAGGGGCAGTTTCTAGAGGTTTGTCGCGTGCTTATAAAGGAGAATCTGGCGATTTTACTTCACCGAAGCCGGCGAACCAGAGCTACTGAGTTGGAGGTGGGGAGGTGGGGAGGAAGTACAGCTGGAGCAGGAGGGAACACTCTGCACCCCCCCCCAGTCGGCAGGGTGGGCTCCAAGCCACGTGGACGTCCATGCTGCCGCGGGCTCCAGGCGTGGCTGGTGCAAAGGAACTGCGAGTCTGGCGTGGCCGGGAAAGTGTGGGGAGCCTGCCAAAGGTCCCCCCTCACCGGCTCCGAGGACACTCCTGTGTCCCTCAGGCAAAACACATCTCTGGGCTGAGTCAGGAGCCACCAGCCCCAAAGGAACCCAGTAGCAGAGCGCACTCCAAGCTGGGGAGTGCTCCGAGAACCCTACACTGGCTACCTCTCCTCAGAGCCGGAGGGAAAAGCCAGGGGAAACCCCATCTTTCCATTCCAGAGTGTTTTAAGAAAAACCATCGTTCCAATAATTTGGGTCTGTTGCAAAAAGAAAAAAAAAAAGAGAGAGAGGAGAGAAGTCTGAACACAATTCATGCTGGTAAAACAGGCTCACACTTACCTTGTTTTAAAGGTGTACAAATACCACTTCTCAAGGAGGAATTTAGAAAGAAAGAAAAAAGCCTCTGGCGGCAGGGAGCGGTGTGGGGAGGGAGCAACACCAGGCGGGAGCGTGAGGGTGTAACTACTGGTGTTCCGTTCCTCCCACTCCATCGGCCCTTCCCACCGGCTCTGACAGCTCTTCACCTCCTTCCTGGGAAGGGAGTTGATTTCATTTCAAGCTCTCGCGAATGAAAAGACAGGGCTATAACCCTTTTATGGAGAGAGTGAAAAATGTTTTGTGTAGGGTAATTTGAGCACAAACTGGAATTCACCAGGTGATTTTTATATCATCTCCATAAACTTTTATTGAATTAAGATAATAGTGTTTTGAATTTACATGTCATTTCTTTAGAGGGAGCAAAGCGCATTCACATATATTTCCACAGTTTCCAAAAATCCCCGTGAAGTAAGATCTAGCAGGCACTATCTCTCCTAGAAGATAAAACCTTGGGGCGCCTGGGTGGCTCAGTTGGTTAAGTGTCTGACTCTTGTCTTCGGCGCGGGTCATGATCTCAGTGTCATGGGATCGAGCCCCGAGTCAGGCTCTGTACTGAGTGTGGAGCCCGCTTGGGATCCTGTCTCTCCTGCTCTCTCTCTGCCCTTCCCCCACTCATGCCCTCTCTCTCAAAAAAAAATTTTTTTTAAAAGTTTTTGCCTTTCTCTTTAGTCCACCAAGATGATGGTTGAGTCCTTTAAGAGGTTCTTCCATGCACACAAGGGTCTCCTCATAACAGTTACAGACACTTTTATTTTATCATGTGATCCTGCTTTATAACTCCTATATGGCTTCATGAATTCCAGCTTTGAAGCTGCAACTTCTGAAACCCTCCTTTCTCCAGTTAAATATCAGTTTCAAAAATAATCTTTTTGGATATTTAAAAGATCAGAGGAACCGTTTAAACCACTCTTTAAGGCAGGCGTATGATTGAGTGACAATCCCCCTCTTCAATAGATGCCCCAAACTATAAAAGAAGCTTCTTGCCTTTTTATTATAAAACGGCATTTATTATACACCATTCCAGTTATTCCAATGAGCAGTTTAGAAGGTGCGGTATTTTTCTTCTTTTCAGGCTTTGCCAGAGAGGGGAAAACATATTATGGAAGACGCAGTTATCACAATCATCAAAGACTATGGAGCCGGGGTGTAAGTTTGAGAGCAAATGTGTTCTTTTATTTTCTTTAATGTTTATTTATTTCTAAGAGAGAGAGAGAGAGAGAGACAGAGTATGAGTGGGGGAGGAGCAGAGAAAGACAGAGGCACAGAATCTGAAGCAGGCTCCAGGCTCTGAGCTGTCAGCAGAGAGCCGCAGGCAGGGCTCAAACTCACAAGCAGTGAGATCATGACCTGAGCTGAAGCTGGATGCTCAACCAGGCCCTGAATGCAAATGTGTTCTTCAAGAGTGCCTTTTTAAACTTAAGATACAATTCACATACCATAAAACTCACCTTCTTCCAGTGTACAACTCAGTGGTTTCTAGTATGGATGTGTACAACCATTACCACTAATTCCAGAACATTTTATCACCCCAAAAGAAACCCCATACCTGTTTGCTGTCACCCCCCTTCCACCCTGACCCCCAGAACCTGGCAATCACTAACCCATTTCCTGTCTCTCCGGATTTGCTGGTTATGGCCGTTTCATAAATGCGGAATCATACACGACATGCCCTTTACCCGTGGCCTCATTCGTTTAGCATTTCCATGCAGTAGCATATATCAGTACTTCGTTCCTTTTCATGCTGAGCAATCCTCCTTTGTATATTTTAGTGATTCATCAGTTGGTTATTATGAATAGTGCTGCCTTGAGCATTCACATGTAAGCTCTTATTTGGACACGTTTTCAGTTCTCTCGGGCACATACGTGAGAGCGGAATTGCTGGGTCACATGGTAACTGTTTGACTCTTTGAAGAACTTCCAAACCATCTTCCATAGTGGCTGCACCAATTTACATTTCCACTGGCAACATAGAAGCTTCCAATTTCTCCACACCCTTGCCAATACTTGTCCTTTTGATTTTAGCCATCCTACTAAGTGCAGAAGATTACCTCGTTGTGTAAACAGAGTACCCATACAGGATCGTCAATGAAGGTTTGCAGAGAGGACGTAATTTTTCTCCCCAAAAGACCAAACATCTGCTATTTCATTGTTACATAGCCTGCAACTTATTTCTAAATCGTTCATCTCAGCTGAGCGAGATATGTCTCCCGTGTGTGTTTGATGACTGAATAATGAGGGCTGGATAGCAAAGGTGACTGTCCTCTCAGGGACTACTTCCTCTGTCCCTGTCTTACCACAGGCGCTAACTAGACTCTGCCAGCCCCATGCACGGACAGCCATGGCTGTCCCAGGGTGACCCGGCACTCTCCACGCAGCCGGTTAGGGCCAGAGTCAGCTCATAGCCCTCGCCTAGGCCCCCCAGCTTGGCTCAACATCAAGCCAACCCTGAGAGCTCTCCACGTCCGCCGCCGTGGGGGTTGGGGAGGAGACAAAGGCAGAACTCAAATCTCTGGCAGTTATTTGACCCTCTTTAACGTGAGGCACTGAGCTTTCTCCCCTCTGGGCTTTTTTCTCATCCTGGTTCCCCTTTGATAGCCCACAGCCCTGCCAAACCTCAAGACCTCAGCCCCTTCCTGAAGATGTGCTAGCGTTCCTCCAGCCGCGAACATGGGATCTTAAGTCACCCCAACAGATTTCAGGGTGAATAACCCCAGGGTCAGCAATTCAAGTGCGCGAAGATGGAACCGTCTTTGTTTCTGAAGAAAACTAACTGAGCTCTTCAGGCCTCATTTCTGCTGAGGGTGGAAAACTCAATCTCGTCAATTCAAAACAATTAGTCGCTTCTAATTTAAAAATCATGCTCTTTTGGGTAACCTCAGGCTGGCGGCAACCTTAGATCCTCAGGTGATCCAAGTGCTGGGAGGCTACATACAATGTGCCCGGCTGTCCCCCCTGGCCTCTGTGGGCGAGACCTGCACGGCCATGTCAGCATCTTTTCCGATGTCCTGGTGGCGGTCAGGCGCCAGCCCCCCTTTTCCTCCACTTCCCCTACAGGCCTGGGCCTCTCCCTGAGGAGTGGGAGTTCAGGGCTACTCTCCAGCGACCCCACCCAAGCCCTAAGGCTCTAAGGTTTCACCTGAGCCCACCCCTCAGGAAGCTACCAGGCCCAGGCTCCAGGGTTCTCCAGGAGGGTTAGTAATCCAGGCTACACGGGAAAGGCAGGCGGTTGCAGTTTGCTCTCCAGTCCCCTGACCTCTCTCCACCTCCCCCCGCCGTGTGGAGTTTGCTCTGAGGCAGTCACAGAACAGTGGGCGTTTCCTGGGGACGCCCCACCTCGAAGCTCTGGCCCTGTCCACTGCAAGTCTTTCTCCTTTCCCCTCAAGTTAGCTTCTCTTTAGAGGCAGAAAAGCTGTGTTTCCTTCCTCACTCATTACTGTTAAAGACTCATTAGGCAAATCCCCAGGCTCCATCGCAGACCCACTGAGGCAGAGGAACTGGTGGCCCCGGGGATCCGTGGGTGAACCGGCCCCCAGGCACTCAGGGGCCAGAGCTTGAGCGAGGCTCTAGTTCCAGTGTCCTTCACTGGCCACATCCAACTCTTGATAGTTAGAACCAAGTCTGGGATTCAGAGGCCTCTTTGCCGTGTTAGGCACCAGGCTTTCAAATCTTACCTCTGATTAAAATATTCATAGCCCCACCTGAGAGCTAGCTCAAAAGCCAGGCTTTATTTTTAACCAGCCTGACTGAGAGATAACAGACTACCATCAAAACTGCCCATGGTAAAGTGTACCATTTGAGAAGTCTTGACTTATGTGTACATCCGGGAAACCATCGCCACAATCAAGATAATGATCACCACAAAAAGTTTCGTGTTCTGTCAGGATTTTGCTTCTGGTTTTGATGGGTTTCTCCTTCCATGGCGGAACAAGCCTCAGCTTCTCTTGTTGGCATGGTGAAGGGTTGGGAGGACGGGGCAGGGAGCGGGAGGAGCTGCCAGGGGAGAAAATCCACCGGGTGAGAATTTAGAACGTTATATCCCTGCAGAGTCCCTCCGAGCGTCCTGTTTCGGAGGGTGGACTAGGTTCTGAGCACCATGCTAGGAACGAGCGGTACCACGACGACCGAGACGGACCTGTCCCGGAGCCCAGAGCTCAGGTCCAGCTAGCAGTCCAGGCCTTGGTTGCCTCCAAGAGGCACCTCAACAGAGAGCGTGCTGAAGAGAGGCGGCCCGGGAACCGGAGACGAGCTGGGCATTGAAGCTGCCCGCGGCCTGGGTCTTGAACAAACGCCGTGAAATCCGAGCGAAAGCAGCAGGCCGCATGCGCGAGCCAGGACGGGGCGGCTCGGGGAGGCGGCGGCCCGAGGAACCGCGCAGCAAGCCGGCTCTCCGCTTCTCCTCAGACAGGGCCTTGATCTGACTTCCGGCGTCCGGGCCGGAAGTGTTTGCGGTTCTTGTGTACGGGACTCTGGGAGAGCAGCCCTGCCCGACGAAGACACCGACAGTGACTCACGAACTCTTCGTCAGCGTCCACACGGTCCTTGACTATGGGAGGCTCTGTTACTCCTGCCCTGAGCTTGGCCACGGGGTCTTTGTGAGCCTGGGGGGTCCCAGCGCTTCCGGGCTGCACCCAGAGCCTCTCCCTGGGGCCCCGTGGTGAGGAATGGCGGACCCACCTGCGACCTCTCCGAGTCCCGCCACAGGCCAGGCTTTTCCGCCGTCCCTGCATGGCCTTTCCCTCCCAGCCCGGTTCTCCACTACTTCCTCTACTGGCCTCTACTGGCGGCCTCTCCCAGGCTGAAGTGAGGGTGAGATGCCAATGCCTGCCTTTCCTGGGGAGCCCCTTCCGTCCTCTCTCCCTCAGCCAGTGCACTGTTCTCCACCCTGGCGCACCCCGGAAGAGGTGGGGTGCAGCTTGCCTCGCCCCTCGGCTCCCCGGCTCTGTCCCGGGTTGCTTCCCCAGGACAGTAACTCTCACAGGCGGGGGAAGAAGCCTGGGAAAAGGTGAATCTTCCGCTTCAGGAAAGAGGCAACTCCCTTGAAGGATCTCCTTCCTTCCTGCCCTGCGGCCCCTGGAGGCTCCGTGTAACCCGGGGAGGCGCGCTGCTCTTCAGCCAGAAAGTCCCTGAGGGAGGACTTGGCCGGACACAGCTCTTCATGCTCTCAGAGCCCCACCCGGAGTGGAAACCGCACAAGTTGCTCCTGATTCTTTTGAGTCAGAGAGTAGTTGTTGACTTGAAACTCTTACCTGACTTGTATTCAGGGCCGATCTCCCTAGTCCTGTAAATCGATGCACTCGGGTGTCTGTGTTTAGGGAGTAAACTCGAGTGTGCGGTCCTGGAAGGATCTTTAGTGTCCACACGGATGAGCAGTACCAGCAGTGTGAGCGAGCACCGCCTGCCCCCCCTCCACACGGGGCTCCACCGCATCCGAGGCCTTTGCGGGGCTCACCCCCCAGGCCCTACCCTCTCCCACATTAAGGGTCCACTTGTCCCTCCCGCTGACTCAGAGTCTCCACTCAGTTCTGTTCTGCCTCGTTCAGAGTCCTCCCCTTTTATCTTTTTGACTCCTCGCCTTCCTGTGTGCCACTGTGGCTCACACCCCCACCCACCACTCGCTCTGGAAAGGTTATGTCCAAGCACCGTTTACCCAACACCAGTTAATATTTGCAGGAACCAGCCACATGCATATGAAGTAACTCTGATGAATCCCCGTGTGACCCGGAGTCCTTTGAGGGGATCCTTAATATAATCTGGTTTCCGCCTCCCATTTTACCTAGAAAGAAAGGATCAAAATGGCAGATGGGTTCAGAATGGTGAGCACTTCGGCACCTGGGGCTCCTGCTGCAGACTTTGCCAGACCACTGCCCACAGATGTGGCTAAGTCTGAAGATTAGTCGAACTAATCCAGAAGTGGACTGAGCACCACTTTAGGTGGGGTCCCAGAGGCAGTGAGACCAGGATCATGGACAAGAGATTTACTGCCCAGGTGCTCCCAGGAGATGCCTGGAAGGAATGAGGGACCAGGACAAGCAAGGAAGCCACTCTTCAGGGGCTTCCATCTCAGGCAGGCTGTGGAGTGTACCTTAGGCTCAGCGTGTCTCACCCCCTGGGGCAAGGGAGCCAGCCCTCACACTCCCACACCTGTCAGTTATTGGGAACAGCCACCCCCCCCCCCCGAGGGGACATAAATTCCCATGTGGAGACATAAGGCATAGACAGGTGTGTCCATTTTCTCTACTGGGTTGTATGTCCACTATGAGTAGACAAGAGGCATCTTCAGCTCTCTGTGTATTTGGTAAGGGGCTCCAGTGCCCTCTGGACAGTCCCCTGAAGAAGGTCACAGCTGTCTGATGTTAGCAGCAAATCACATAGAATTTGGACACGGTGCACAGTCAGTTGTTGGAGTCCAAGGAGCTTGGGTGGGTTGCCAGCGGGACCACTGCAGTCACTACTGTGGGCCAGCCCTGTTCCAGGTGCTTCCGGGCATTGGCCGTTTAAGCCACATGACACAACAACAGCCACTGAGAAGTTAAACCACTTGCCTGAAACACACGGCTAGAAAGTGTCGGGAGATTTCCAACGAGACACTCCATTCTAGGCTGTCAGCTTCTGGCAACACAGCAAGTCTCAGGATGGTACCCAGTGTGTCCCTTAGGTAAAAGAAAACAAACGGACTTATTTATTTGTGGGAATGTGTGCATGGGGAGGAGATAACCAAACAGTGCTATCTTCTACAAAAGAGTACGTGTGTGTGTGTTTGTACAAAAGTACACTTAAATAAAGCTCCAGAACAGGCCAAACTAATCTCATCTGTGGTGGGAAAATATCAGAACAATGGTTGCCTGAAAAGGAAGGCAGGCACTCTGTGGGTTGATGTTTTGTGTTTGGCTTCTTCCTTCTGTCAAAACCAGCAAACGTACACTTAAAATCTGTGCATTTCATTGGATATAGATTTTACCTGAACACACAAAAAAATGTAAAGAAATATTAATCGCTAGCTAATGATTTGCATGCTCAAGTATTGAGGCGGAAGTACTGAAGAGGAAGTAGGAGGGAGAAGTGCCGAGGTCTGCAGTTTACTCTGAAATACCTACTGAAAAGAAAGAAGACGGACCGACGGGTGGATAGAGGCATGGAAGACGGGCAGATAGGTGATAGAGCAAGAAGAGTAAAATGTGAATGGTAGAATGTAGGTTGAGTATACGGGTGCTCGCTGCAAAATTATTATTTCTGAAGATTTGAAAATTTCGACATAGCAGGGAAGCATAGCTTCTAGGGAAGCCATGGAGGAGATTACGAGTGGATGAAAGGGGACCTAATTTTACTCTGTATGCTTCTTAATTGTTTCATTAAGCATGTACTATTTTTGTAACAATTTAGTTTAATTTAAGAACTTAATAAAAAGTGCCCTAAAATATGATCTTTCCCTCATGGAGTTTATAGGAAATGTGATGGGAAGTTGAAGACACACACACCTTTCGTTGTAGGGTTGTTGCCAATAGAAATGGCAATAACAATGCATGTGAATTGGTGACCCACGAGGGAAGGACACATGTGCTCTGGTCCTGCTCTGTCATCAACTGGCGTTGTGGGCTGGGCCTCAGCGCCACAGGGTGTAACACGAGGGGATTGGTCTGGGTGTCCTGGGGTGCCTTCCCGCCCCACTCAAGACGTTCCTAGGAGAGGTTTGCATGAACGGTGTCAGTAATGTTTGATGAGACGAGAGAAAGAAAACCACTGAATACAGGAGATGTGTAGACTTACACTTGAAAAATAAACGTAATTGTTTGGAAGCAAAAACCTAGGGAGGCTTATGCTCTGGGATTACCATGAAAGGGATTCTTTGCGCTCTGTCAGGAGAGGGCATGTTACATCAGCCCGTGGGCCCCCCTGACTGTGTCTCGGTGCGACCCTCTAAGTGGGGTAGGTAAACTAGGACCCACCACCTGCTTTGTAAATAAAGTTTTATTAGGACACAGCTGTGCTCACTCTGTGTGCTTCCTGATGACAGTGGCAGAACTGAATAGCTGTGACAGAAATACCCTGGCCTGTAAAGCCTAAAATATGAACACTCTGGCCTTTTACAGAAGAAGTTTGCCAACCGCCACTCTAAACATTCATTCTCCTCTGCTGTGATCGGCATGGAGTTTATATTTTTTAGTGTATTTTGGCGAACATTCCCGTGGCTGACACAGCCGAGCTCAGCCCCTCGCTAGGTGCACCTGAGCTGGGGCTGGGCTCTTGACTCTCTGACTCTTACCGGACACGGGCTCTTAAATCTCCAAGCAGAACGCCGAAGTCACCTCCCAGCGGCTCTGGACATGAACTGTCACTGAACATACACAGGAAGCCAGGCCTTCGTTCTCACGTGGATGGGGCCAAACCATGACACCTTTGCTGAACAGGTGAGTGTGTTTGCTCCATCCAGTCTCCACAGTGGTCAGTGGGCCAGCACTGAAAAATGAAATAGGGACACCTGGGTGGCTCAGGTCATGATCTCATGGTTCACGGGTTCGAGCCCCGCGTTGGGCCCTGCGCTGACGGCTCAGAGCCTGGAGCCTGCTTCAGATTCTGTCTCCCTCTCGCTCTCCCCTCCCCCCCCCCACCGTCTCTTTCTCAAAAATAAATAAACATTTAAAAAAGTAAATGAAATGAAATAAAATAAAATGCCAAGATGGAAGCAGAACGCAGCTGTCTCTTCCTAGAGCGACAGGGAGGAGGGCTTCTTCCCTTTCCCTCTCTCCATTTTAAGAGGTTTTTCCATTTGGCTGCTTTCATGATGACCAGGGCTTTGAAAGCCACAGAAATTGCCTCCGTGGCTGGCAATTCCATTAGTGGCCTATGACCCAGGTCAGCAGAGGCTGTGAAGTCAGGGGGGCAGGGTGCCGGGAGGTGGAGACCACACCAAATGCAGCAGCCACAGAGGGACCAAGGAGACCTCTGCCCGAGGAGCACCAGAGGGATCTAACAACTGTCACCGGTCCTGAAATACTCCCCACACTGAGTCCCTGGCCCAAGCCTACAGTGTGTCCTCAGAGAGCAGACGTTTTGTGGAAGACCAATGACCCATCTTCCAAATTACCTACTTTTAAAATAAAAACTAAGGCTCAGGGGCACCTCGGTGACTCAGTCGATTAGGTATCTGACTCTTGGTTTCACCTGAGGTCATGATCTCAGGGTTTGTGAGTTTGAGCCCCACATCAGGCTCTGTGTTCCCTGAGTGGAGCCTGCTTCAGATCTTCTGTCTCCCTCTCTGGCCATCTACTGCTCATTCTCTCACTCTCTCTCTGTCTCTATCTCTCTCAAAAATAAACAAATGTTAAAATTTTTTTAATTTTTTTAACATTTATTCATTTTTGAGAGACAGAGACAGAGCATGAGTGGGGGAGGGGCAGAGAGAGAGTGGGAGACACAGAATCCAAACCAAGCTCCAGGCTCTGAGCTGTCAGCACAGAGCCCGACGCGGGGCTTGAACCCACAGATCATCACCCAAGCTGAAGGCGACACTTAACCGACTGAGCCACCCAGGAGCCCCAAAAATTTTTTTCGAAAAAAAATATATACAATAAAAATAAAGCCCAGACATTTGTCCCGTGAGCTGTGAGGGGGCGCAAGGATCATTACTGCTGGGGCTCCTCGGGCCAGGCGTTCATTTTATTTCCATTTTCACGGCCCTATTTCCGTGACAGCTTTCTCAGCCCCCCAAGTCAGTGGGAAGCCGCAAGGGGTGTGTGACGGAGGCGCGGCCTGTGACGGATGTGGAGCTCGCAGGGCAGGCCTGTCTCCTTCGGTCCTCAATCTAAGGCGCCTCCGAGGTACTGTCAGCATCTTCTCTCCCAGGCGGTAAACAAAGGAGGTGACGGACTGGAGGAAACACAAATTCAGCTAAACGAATGGTGCTCTTTTGTGCCTGCTTTCTGTTTTCCTTCTTTACACTAGTGACATCGACCAGTGATTTCTTATCGGAGCCTCCAAAGACAGGATCGTGAAATAAACTCAATCAGACTTGCGTTCACTGAAGATTTATTGAGTGAAGTGCAAGGCAGCGAAGGAGCAGGACACAGAGGGGTCTGATGAGGACCGTGAGAGGGGTGCATGGTGCTGGGGCGTCCAAAGAAGGACAGAGTCACAATCAAGGCCACGTGAGGGTGTGTGGGAGAGGGCAGAAAAGGCTAGGGGAGATGGGCTTGAAGCCAAGGCTGCCCTGCACGCCCCCGAAACTCATTCACACGTCTGCAGGTCAGCTTGAGGTTGGCTGGTCTCGGACGGCTTGTCGGGGCAGCTCTGTTTCATGCCGAGGGTTCTGCTGGGCTCGGCTGGGTCTGTCCCACATTTGTTCAGTCTGGGGCAGTGCTTACACACTGCTGGAACTTTAATACTGAAGAAGTGAATACATGAAGTGTATTGTATGACTAACAGTACTCTGGGGACAGGTTTTTAGTGTGCAAAGTGCTGTCCGAACTTACTTGCATGGGCCTTTTTCTCCAGTGCTTCATGTTACAGTTCAGGCATCCAAGGAAAGCTACCGCAAATGACTTCATTGGGTGTGAGGATATGAGTGTGTAAAGACTCCTAGTATGCTTTCTTGATCAAAGGGTTGAGTACAAAGGGCACAGCCTTTCTTTCTTTGTCCCTTCTTTTGATCGTGGAATGTGAGTACGATGGCAGGAGCTCTGGTCACCTTTTTGCAACCGTGGGGGAAAACCCAAAGGAATCTCAGAGTTATCAATTGTGTTAGTCTAGGTCCTTCAAGAAGTAAGTGCCTTTGACTTTTGATTTAGGCTCAGGTCATGATCTCCCAGTCCGTGGGAATGAGCCCCTTGTCTTGCTCTGTGCTGATAGCTTGGGAATCCCAATCCCCTGCTTGGGATTCTCTCTTTCCCTCTCTCCATGCCCCTCCCCAGCTCATGCATATGTACTCTCTGTCTCCATCAGGAAGTCTTCAAACTAAAGCTGGTTGTCAGAGGGGTCCCAGATCTCCCCAGACCAAAGTGGGTCTGCCTTGGCACCTCTGCTGCGTCACCACTAGTTGAGAGCTGCCCATGGAAGGCAGAACTTGGGCACAAACATTGTGATGGATTTTGAAGAGAAACAGCTGCAGCCCTCGGTGAGTTATGCTCCCCGTAGCGGGAGGTCCATGAGGCATACCCCAACACCAGTCTCTACACTACTGGACCGTAGCCAAAAACTAACCTCCTCTGGAGTGCTTACTGTCAGAGAAAAATAAGCTCCTGTTTGTCTCTCTCCACCCTTGCTCTATAACTTGCTGCTGAATGAGTTCCTAACCTGCACCCTTCTCTGGGTTAAAGCCCAGCTTCCCACCATTTCCCCTCTTTCCTCTTTCTTTTTCCTCCTTCTCGTCTCCTCTCCCCCCTTTCCTCCCTTCATTTCCTCATGCAGAGCAGCTTAATTCAGTCTCTTTCTTATTTGAACCTGTGCCAGCACCTAGCTCGCGAGATCCTGCCTTCAACCCCAAATTGAAGTGGCTTATCGAGTTGTTTTTCCAGAACAAACACATTCTCTCCCTAAAAGGAATTCTGGAGCCAGGTGATATGATCAAGATTTTGGCTCGTCGTGCGCACATATGTACATACGCGTGCATGCGTGTGCTCACCCATGTGCTCACACGCACACGCACACATACGCTCTGACTATTCTCTAGGACAGGTTACTTACCTTCCTCCCTAATGTATGAACTCTTCTAGAACTGATACCTTATCTTTTCATGTGTAATTCAATTTTATTATAAATTATTTAACAATACAGGAAAGTATCAAGAATAATACAGCACTCAGAAAAACATCCCATGGATCTAACAAATGTTAACACTTTGCCGTATTTGCTGTGAGTCTCCTTTTAGGAAACAAATTATTACAATTACAATAATACTAACACTTTCACAGTGCTGACTATATGCCAGGCCCTGTTCTAAATCCTTCGTGTGCATCAACCTCTTCAATCCTCATAAAAATCTGTGAAGTAGATATCGATGTTGTGCCTGTTTACATTCAAAGAACCTGGGGACACAGGGATGTTGAGTAACCTGCAGATAAATGTAACGGCCAAAATTTGAACCCAGGAAGATTAAACCAGATACAGCTTTGGATCATATTTGATTTATTCTCATACTTAGGTTGAGTAATAGTTACTCAACAGCTCTTTGTTGAAAGAAAAAAAGAAAGAAATTCATTTAGTGTATAAATAAATACGCGACTGACTTGCATTCTGGGAAAATCAAGCTCAGTGAGACCACGAATCCTTTCTGAGATACTGTTATCTTGAGTCCTAAAATGTTTTGAATTTCCCTTGTCTGGTGGCTTCCTGCCGGGAAGAGGGTAGCTCTTGTATTGGACTTACCCAACACGACACGGCTTAAAACACTACTCCCTTATTATCTCGCACAGTCGCTGCGGTCCGGGGGTTCAGGGCACGGCTGGGGATGGCTCATCCCTACTCCACAAGATCTGGGGCCTTGGCTGCATAACCCGAAGACCAGCGCTGAGCTCTTCAGGTCCGTGTTCCTTCACTCGCGTGTCTGGCTGTTGTCTAAGGACGTCAGCCTGGGGGTCCTTACAACATGGTAGCTGCGTCCCAAGGACAAATAACCCAGAGAGGGAGTGAGGCAGAAGCCACATTGCCTTTTATGACCTCAGAAGTCGCATGGTGTCACTTTCACCCCATCCTGTTGGTCAAGGCGGTGATGAAGTTTGGCCCGGTTTCAAGGGGAGGAATACAGATCCTTCTTTCCTTGGGGGCATGTCAGGGTCATATTGTGAGGAAACCAAGGACGGGGTAAATGTATAATCTACCACAGATCCTAAGAAACAGTGTGGTATGTATTCTTTCTATCATGGGGGGAGAGTTGATTCCTTTTAACCAGTTGGAGCCCACTAAAATATATGAGAATGGACTCTACCGATGTGTCCACTACGAAAACAGTGACACCAAAAGTCACCATGCATTTCAACGATTGTACCAAGTACCATATTCTTTTCTTTACCTTTTCCAATGCTGTCAGCCCTGAAAACACTCAACATGCGGGCACTCTTAAAAACCTAGCCACGTCTTAGGGTGCTCGGTGGCTCAGTCGGTTGAGCGTCCGACTTTGGCTCAGGTCATGATCTCATGGCTCTTGAGTCTGAGACTCGCATCGGGCTCTGTGCTGACAGCTCGAGCCTAGAGCCTGCTTCGGATTCTGTGTCTCCCTCTCTCTTTGCCCCTCCCCTGCTCCCTGCTCAAGCTCTGTCTCTCTCTGTCTCTCAAAAATAAATAAATAATGAAAATATATATAGTTTTTAAATCTAGCCATGTCTTGGTGCACCTGAGTGGTCAATCCGTTAAGTGTCTGACTCCTGATTTTGACTCAGGTCATGATCTCACGATTTGTGAGTTTGAGCCCTGACTCAGGCTCTGTGCTGATGTGTGGAGTCTGCTTGGGATTCTCTCTCTCTCTCTCTCTCTCTCTCTCTCTCTCTCTCCTCCCCTGTTTGCTCTGTCTCTCTCTCAAAAATAAATAAATAGGGGCACCCGGGTGGCTCAGTCAGTTAGGCGGCTGACTTTGGCTCAGGTCATGATCTCAAGCCTCGAAGGCTCCTGAGTTCGAGCCCTGCCTTGGGCTCTGTGCTGACAGCTCAGAGCCTGGAGCCTGCTTCTGATCCTGTGTCTCCCCCTCTCTCTGCCCCTCTCCTGCTTGCATTCTGTCTCTGTCTCTCTCTCTCTCAAAATAAACATGAAAAAAATAATTAATAAATAAACTTAAAGAAAAATATCTAGCCATGCCTCATTTTCTAAAATTACAAAGTGTTTTTCTCTCCAGTGAGATGGCTCAGCTGCTCTCTGTGCCTCACTTTGTCTCGTGAGCCCACAGTCTGCGGGTCAGGAAGGGGCGGTGGGGCCCCGTCCGCGGCAGCGCCAGTCAGCTCCCCCAGCTCAAAGCAGGGCTGACCGAGGTGAGGGGGCGCCGTGCTACTCGTGCGTCCGCCTGGAAAGAACTACGGTCTGGCTGGTTTCCATTCCTGGAGCGAAGCAGATGTAATTCATACCTTGAAGAAATAAAGGCCACATCCTATTTGACAGTTCAAATGACTTATTCTCCCTGCCCTCGTAGAAAATATCTACTCCTAGAACTGAGCAGAAAAATGTAATAAAGTGGAAAAGGCTCTTGAAGAAGAGGTTATGGCAACTTCGCTGGGGAAGAGAATGGCAGGTCACTTTTAACAGTCACATCACACACACGGCGTTCTTCCCAGAAGTGGCAGGAAATCGAGCAAACATTCCTGTTGTCTTCAGCTGTAACAAGAGAAAGTGTGAGGTGTGCTGACTGGGGGCTCGTCTCTTGCTAAGGTGTTCAGTCTCCTGTGTGTGTCCCCGACACCAGGGCTGTATTCCTGCCGTTTTCGTAACTGCCCCTAGAGTAAGGGGCGAGGTGGCCTCGTCTACAGGACGTCGTTGCTTATCTTTTGTTATTAAAGAAAACCAGCCTTCTCCCTGTCCTGTGACCACTCAGCTTCCACTGTCGCTACTAGATAGCTCTCTGATTTGGGCCGTATTTTTTCTAAGGAATGAGGTATTGAAGTCATCTAATTTAATCATCGGGAGACTATCTTCCTGCATCGATTTAATAAAGGAAATTAAAATGTGTTTTCTTTTTGTTAGTATCCTCAACCAACATCTGCTGAAAAATGTGGCTATAATCAGCCCCTGGAAAGTATAAGAAACAGATCATGTTTACAAAGGAGTTTCTCTCCTTTTAAAAAGCATGTGAATAAAATTTTGAAATCCCCATGAGGAAACAAAAAAAATCTGCCAGAATTTTTAGTTGAAAGAGATTTCATTTCATAGTAAGTGCTGGTAATGTAAAATGATCCCTCCAAACCGAAACCCATGCTTCCTGGTAATTGTGTTATTTTTAAGACAAATACGGTATTTTTTTCTAATTTATTGTTCTCCAGAAACCCTTTTTTTGCGGTCCCTCTGCTAACACTCAGTGGGACTGAATCGGCCACCTGTTCCCGTTGGTTTTTCAATCCTAAATATCTGAAAAATCTCTCTAGTCATCTTCCCCATAAGGATTATTCTGGAGAAATAAATACTGTTTTTACGTTAGTATGAATGTGCTTTGAGTAAGGGATTTAAGATTGCTTAACTGTTGGAAGATTGACGTTAGTTTTTTATCTTCAACAAGGAAGACATACACTGATTTTTTTCAAACAGCTTTATTGAAATATAATCAATATACCGTGCAATCCACTCAGGTAATATACACAATTCCATTTTTTTTAGTACATTCACACGATTGTATATCTGTCACCACAATCTACTTTTAGAACAATTTGTCCCTCACAAAAGAACCCTGTACCTTTAAGCAGTCGCTTTTCATTCCTTGCCCCCAACCTGCAGGACTGGTACCTATTAATATACTTTCTCTACTGACTTGCCTTCTCTGGACATTTGCTATAAAAAGATTCATTGGAAGGGCACCTGGGTGGCTCACTGGGTTAAGCATCTGACTTCGGCTCAGGCCGTGATCTCACGTGTATGAGTTCGAGCCCAGCACTGGGTTCTGCGCTGACAGCGAGGGGCCTACTTCATATTCTCTCTCTCTGTGCCCCTACCCAACTCACACTTTCTCTCACTCTCTCTAAGTAAATAAACTTTAAAAAATAAAAAGATTCATTAGGGTGACTGAATGGCTCAACTCATTAAACATCCGACTCTTGATTTCGGCTCAGGTCATGATCTCATGGTTGGTGGGATCAAGCCCCTCACAAAGCTCTGCACTGACAGCGAGGAGCCTGCCTGGGACTCTCTCTGTCTCTCTCTCTCTGCCCCTCCCCGCACTCATGCATGTGCCCAAGGACACACTTTCTCTCTCTCTCTCAAATAAATAAATAAATATTTTAAAAAATAATAATAAAAAGATTCATATAACATGTAGTTTTCGGTGACCAACTTCTTTTACTTAGCATAATGTTTCTGAGGTTCGTCCAGGTTGTAATAGGTATCAGCACTTCGTTCCTTTTTATTGGCCGATGACCTTCCACTGTTCACCTAATCCACCTGTTACTTCTCCACGCATCAGTTGATGGACGTTTGGGTTGTTTCCGCTTTTTAGTTATGAGTAATGCTGCTATGAATATTCATACACAAGTGTTTGTGTTAATATATGTTTCAGTTTTCTTGGCATATACCTAGGAGGGGAGTTGCTGGACTCTATGATAATTCATATTTAAGTTTTTGGGGACCTGCCAAAACATTTTCCACAGTGACTGTACCATTTCACACTTCGACTAGCAACATGCGAGGGTTTCAATTTGTCCGTATCCTCACTAACACTTGCTATTGCCTGCATTTTTCACTACAGCCATCCTAGTGGGTCTGAAGTGGTGTCTCATTGTGGTTTCCCTAGTGACTAATGATATTGATCATGTTTCCATGGGCCTATTGGCCATTCATATATCTTCTTTGGAAAAAGGCCTACTCACATACTTTTTAATTGGGTTCTTTGTCTCTTAATTATTGAGTTGCAAGAGTTCTTTATCTGCTCTTGGAAACAAGTCCTTTACCAATATATGATTTGCAAACATTTTCTCCAATTCCGTAGATTGTCTTTTCACCTCTGTGATAATATTACTCCACGCAGTAATGTTTTTAATTTTGATGGACTCCAACCTATTTTTAATTTTGTTGGTTGTGCTTTGGGTCTCATGGCTAAGAAACCACTCCCTAACCCAAGATTACCTCTAAGAGTTTTACAATTTTAGCTCTAATGTTTAGGTCCAAGATCCATTTGCAGTTAGGGTGTGTAGTAGGTTTCCGAATTCCTCCTTGTGCATGAAGATGTCGAGTGATTTCAGTACTATTTGTTGGAAAGACTCTCCTTTTTCCTCATTAAATTATGTCGGCCCCCTTATTGGAAATCGATTGATGATAAATGTAAGAATTTCCTCAAGGATTCTCAATGCAACGCCATTGATTTATGCTACTATCCTTATGATGACTGATTACAGTAGTTTTGTAGCAAGTTTTTAAATAAGAAGCATGAGTCCTCCAACCTGATCTTTTCCAAGCCTGTCTTGACTACTCTGGGTCCCTTGCATCTTAATATGAGTTTTAGGGTCATCTTACCAACTTCTGCAAAAAGCGGCCAGAGTTTTGACAGAGATTGCATTGAATTTGTACATGGCTTTGGGGAGCATAGCCATCTTAACGACAGCAAATCTTCCAGCCCATGATTTAGACCGTTCTGATCCACTAATTTAGGTCTTCGATTTCTTTCGACAATGTTTTGTAGTCTTCACTACGCAGGGTGCTCATATCGTTTACATATTTTATTCTTTTTACATTATTTTAAGTGGAATTGCTTTTTTTTTTTTTGAGAGAGAGAGAGAGAGAGAGAAAGGATGCAAGTGAGCAAGCAGCAGAGAGAGAGAGAAACCAAGGAGGGGCAGAGAGAGAAAGAGGGAGAGAGAGAAGCAGGGCTCACCCAAAGGGGGGCTTGAGCTCACCCCGTGTGGGACTTGAACTCATGAACCATGAGATCATGACCTGAGCTAAAGTCAGATGTTTAATGACCGAGCTACCCAGGCGCCCAGAATTGCTTTCTTAATTCCAGTTTTGGAATGTTCATTTTTAGGGTATAGAAATAACATTGACTTTCGATGTTCCTCTCGTATCCTGTAACCTCACTGGGGAGCTTGTTTTTTAGTCCAAATAGTTTTTTCGTGAATTCCTTAAGATCTTCTACTATAAGATCGTGTCATCTGCAAACAGAGTTTTAATTCTTCCTTTCTAATATGGGTGCTTTATTCTATTAACAAGAAGTAGTAAGAGGTTAGCCAATCTTATATTAATCCCACTTGCTCGTGGCATAAAATTATCTTTATGTATTGCGGTATTATGTTTGCTAGTATTTTGTTGAGAATTTTTGTGTTTATACTCATTAAGGATATTGATCTTTAGTTTTATTTTCTTGTGAGGTCTTTGTCTAGTTTTGGTATCAGAGAAATTTCTTGAAGAATGAGTTAGAAAGTGTCCCCACCTCTTCTGTTTTTTGGAAGACTTTGTGAAGAATCGGTATTACTTCTTCTTTGAATGTTTGGTAGAATTCATCAGAAAAGTCAACTGCACTTGGGTTTCCCTTTAAGGGAAGTTTTAAAATGACTAATTTGATCTCTTTGCTTGATATAGGTCTATTCAGATATTCTGCTGCTTCTTTAATCAGGTTTGATAGTTTGTGTCTTCCCAGGAATTGTTCCATTTCACCTAAGTTATCTAATTTGTTGCCATACTATTTTCAAGGTATTCTCCAACTCTTTGTAAGATTGGTAGTAATGCTCCTCTCATTCCTAATTGTGGTACTTTGAGTCTTCTCTCTTTTATTTTAAAATTCCTGGTCAATTTAAGCTAGGAGTTTGTCAATTTCATTAGTCTTTTCAAATAACCAACTTCTGGTTTCATTGACTTTCTCTGTTGTGTTTCTATTTTATAAATCCCCACTCTGGTTTTTATTGTTTTCCTCCTTCTGCTTGCTTTATGTTTTGTTTGTTCTTCTTTTCCCAGGGTCTTATGGTAGAAAATTAGGTTATTTATTTGAGATCTTTCTTCTTTCTTAATATAGACATTTACAGATATAAAGTTTCCTCCAAATTCTGCCTTAGCTGCTTCCAGTGAGTCTTAGTGTGCTGGCCTTCGTTTCATCTCAGACAATTTTTCCTTTTGATTTCTCTGCCAGCTCAAGTTTACTGTTGAACCCTTCTGTGAATTTCTCATTTTGGTTTGTATTTTTTAGTCCAGGATTTCTATTTGGTTCTTTTTTTTTTATTTATTTAAAAAAATTTTTTAATCTTTATTCATTTTTGAGAGACAGAGACAGAGTGTGAGTGGAGGAGGGGCAGAGAGAGAGGCAGACACAGAATCCCTCTTTGCTGAGCCATCAGCACAGAGCCCGATGCAGGGCTCGAACTCATGGACCCCAAGATCATGACCTGAGCTGCTGAAGTCGGATGCTTAACCAACTGAGCCACCCAGGTGCCCCTCTGTTTGTTTTTTTAAAACGGTTTTTCTTTATTGTCGTTGCCTTTTGGTGAGACGTTGTCATCATACTTTCCTTTAGTGGTTTAAGGAAAGTGGTTATCTTTAGTTCTTTGAACATATTTATAATAGCCGTTTTGAAGTCTTTGCCTGCTAGGTCCACTCTTTGGACCCTTTCGAAGTCAGTTTCTAGTGTTTGCTTTTTCCCTTGTGTATGGTTCACATGTTCCTGTTTCTTTGCACATCTTGTCATTTTTTGTGGAAAACTGAACATTTTGATACTATTTTGTGGTGGCTCTGGGTACTGACACCACTCCCAGGGGGTGTGGGTGGGTTGTTTGTTTGTTTAGGGACTTGACTGAAATACTCCTGAGAAGTCTAGTTCCCCCAGCGCACAGCCTGACATCCCTGCTCAGGTTTCCCTCACCTCGTTCTTCTCTTCTGGCCTGGCCCTCTAGGAATCGCTTCTGGTGGGTATGAGCCATTTACTGGTCAAAAGTCGTACTTAAGCCCCTGTCGCCAGTTAGGTTTTGACCCTTCTCGGTGGTACATGTGTACGGCTTGAAGTTCAGAGTGTTTGCTATTTTGAACCGTGTCCTAGTATCTTAGAGTCCTCTGCCCCTCTCTGATTGTTCCCTGGGTGGGTGCAGTCTTGGACATGCACAGTCTTCCAGATGGCCAGGAATGACTGCAGTATGGTTTTCAAGCCTGATTCCCCAGGTGTCCCTGTGTCGGAGTGACTTCTTTTCAGTCAGTGCTTGATCAGAGGTTGTATTGAAGCCCCTTGAGTCAGCCCCTCCCTGTGCCGCTGGGTCTTTCTGAGACTTGTGGGATGCTTTCAAGTCAGCTCCGCCGCCTGCTCTGACTGCTCCATTGGGGTTTGGAAGGGGGGCAGGGAGGGAGGCTCCAGGCAGCGCCCACCTGCTCGCTGCTTTCCCAACCCCCTGATTTCACTGTGACCCCAGGAGGGCTCTCCTCGGTGGTCTCTTTCCTGCTTCTCTTCATTTCCACCAAGACCTCCACTGTTTTTGACAACACTTTTCAGGATGGAGCTCTCCGCTCTGTTCCAAATAGTCACCTCAGCTGAGCTACTGAGCTTGTGTCTTTAGAGCTTGCCTCCACCCTCTCCACCCCCCGACCCCCCCACGGCAGAACTCCTGCACCACTGCGCCAGCACTGGGGCCGGGGCCGCTCCTCCGAAGGGTGGTAAACGCCCCCTCTCTGTAAGGGGGGGGAGGGGGCTGTGGCAGCGCCTGGTCTTCTTGGCTTATCTCTGGCACCATGGAACCTCCGCCCTCCTAGCCAGGGTACAGGGCCAGGGATGGGGGTGTCAGGAGCCCAGGACTCTCATCTGGAGTAGGGCTTCTTCCCCAAGAGTGAGTTGGCTGTACTGTCCAGAAGACGGCTTCTGCACCTGGGGGGGAAGGGGGGCGGGGGGCAGGGGTATTATTGAGCCTGCCCCTTAGAGAGTGAAACCATAGCCTCAGACTGCTTGCCGGGGCAGGAAGGAACCCCCATCTTCTGGGCCACACCTGCCCACAGCAGAGTGCCCAGCGGCACGTCCCTAGTCAGGAGCTGGCGTGAAGTGGGGAAGGAAACAGGACGCGTGGCTCCAATGCCCCAGACACTGGCTGTTCTCCCTAAGGTGGGATCGAGTTTCTGGAATGACTTTTTCTCCACTTACTGTATACCCTTCAAACAATTTCTGGAGACTTTAAATTGTTCCTTTTTAAATATTTTTTACCAGTTAAATTATTGTTTTGCTAAAGGGAGCGTCTGCTGAGCACCTACTTCACCGTTCTGGAAGTCCTGGCCTACGTGATTTATTTTTTTTTTTAAACCTCTGTATTTAATTGGATTGATGAGCCCTTGACCTCTCCATTCGGGAGGACTGAGAGTATGGGACAGAATGACCTGTGACTGTTCCCTGAAAACACCAGAGGCTTCCTGCAAACTCTGGTTGCCTTTTAAAATTGCAAATGATATCATTCATTTCCTCCTCCTCCCCCTCAAAGTAGCAAAGCAGAATGCTGGTAGCTCACTTTCATTTTATATCATGAATATGAGACATACGACATTTTCAAGTTGGAAGCAGACATCAAATAAATGAGGATATAAGTCCCAAGAGAATGGAACTTGCTATTCTAGTTTTCCGATTTTCGTATGAAATAGGAAATGGTAGGCAAACAACAAATGATGTCTTTAAAATGGTATTTTCAAACAGAGTACTGTCTCCGGATGGCACAAATTATTCATAACTCAGCAGGGTCATAGCAAGCTTTATATTCTCCGAAGAAGGCAGGTCATTTCCCAAGACACAGGGCCCAATGGACGAAGAGGCGAATTAAGACATTTCCTGACATCAGCAACAATTGCGAAGTTTCAGTCCGAAGAAGAATACAATTTGAAATCTAAGGGCACTCAAATGTAACATTTTAAAATAGAAAGAGAAGTCGCTACTGAAACAGTTATGTCCGTTCTGTTAAAAAAGAAAGTAATCATATTTAGGAAATACTGTGGGAGGGAAACAAAACCATTTAATAATCTATGCCATCCATTCCACTGAGATAGTAGTGCTTGAGTCTGATAAGTTGTGAATTAATTTTGTTAAATACTGAAATAACTCTAATAGTGTTCTTGAATATATTTCCATTCACAAGAGCTTCTAATTTTTTTTTATCTCTGTGAGAGTGTGGTGTAGAACATGCTTACAGTTTACTGAAGATAATTTTAATAATTTTGCCCATTTCCATAGCCCTGTGCATGCCAGCCACAGGTGTCCGGGCACCTGTTTCCTGAGAGTAGCATTCTATAAACCTCTAGAAATAATAGCGTTGTAGGAAATCATAGAATCCTAAAATTCAAACCTCTGGGGAAAGAGACCCAAAGAAACAAAGTGAATCTTCCCAAGACCCAGAGTCAATAACTGGTAGAGATAAAATTAAAACCCAAGTTCTCTCAACTTCCTGTGAATGTCCTTTCCGCTGTGTTAAGTGAGGCATTATATTCCGAAGTGATAGGAGAATGCAAGATAGACAACGGGGCATGGAATAATAATAATGTCATCTTTTTAATCTTTTCACTTTACCAAGTTTTCATATTCCTTTTCAAAATTTTTTCTTAACGTAACCCTTTGAAGGAGAAGGTCGTAGGTGTAGTAGGAAGAGTCTCGATAGTCTCATTTCGAAGAAGAGGAAATGGAGGCTTCCTTCGCTGATCTGAGCAGCACACACAGCCAGGGAGTAGGAGAAGCAGGGCCGTGAACCCAGATCTTTTCATCCAAATTAGCATTTCGGACACCCAACGTCAGTGGGACTTCACATAAGCCAGGGTGTCCCAGGAGCTATCAAGATGAGCAAGGCCTGGCCCTCGGGGCATCTGCATGCCAACCGGGGGTCCCTCACATACCTTCCTGTTACACACGATGTCTACGCCATTAAGTATCGACTCAATATTGACACCAAGGATCTAGTAGCCTCGGGGCGCCTGTGTGGCTCGGTGGTTCATTTGACTGAGTGTCAGACTCCTGGTTTCTGCTCAGGTCATGATCTCCCTGTCCATGGGAGTCATGGGATTGAGCCCAGCTTCAAACCCCACTTCAGGCTCTGTGCTATCAGTGCAGAGCCTACTTGGGATTCTCTCTCCTTTTCTGTTCCTTCCCCACTACTCTCTCTCTCTCTCTCAAAATAAATAAACTAAAAAAAAAAAAAAAAAAAAAGGCTCTAGTAGCCGCCTTATAGTTTGCCAGTGTTCTGACTTGGAGTTAAGTCACTCAATCTCTCTCTCTGTACCGTGGTTTTCACTTTATTTTTTTTTCAAATGTTTATTCATTTTTGAGAGACAGAGAGAGTCACAGAGTGAGCAGGGGAGGAATAGAGAGAAAGGGAGACACAGAATCCGAAGCCAGCTCCAGGCTCTGAATTGTCAGCACAGAGCCCGACATGGAGCTCAAACTCATGAACCATGAGATCATGACCTGAGCCAAAGTCAGACGCTCACCTCACTGAGCCACCCAGGAGCCCCTGGTTTTCACTTTAAAAAACAAAACAAAATGAAACACCTCTCCGGTCCTCAATGTGATGCAGCAAAGGCCTGCTGACTACATAATAAATACGAAACTTTAAAAGCAAAAGTGACACAGGGTGCCTGGAGGGCTCAGTCAGTTAAGCGTCCGACTTCGGCTCAGGTCATGATCTCACTGTTCGTGGGTTCGAGCCCCGCCTCAGGCTCTGTGCTGACAGCTCGGAGCCCGCTTCGGGTTCTGTGTCTCCTTCTCTCTCTCTGCCCCTCCCCACTCACACTCTGTCTCTTTCAAGAATAAATAAACAGTAAAAAAAATTTTTTAAGCAAAAGTGACTCCCAGCAGCACCCTTTCTCCCAAGCACGTCTGTGTAACAATGATTTGTAACGATTTCCATGTCCTCAGAGATGGACTAAGATAGCGGTACATTGTGAGTCTAGTTACAACACAAACGTCCCACCCAGCCTTTGTCTGTGTTCCTTGCACCTCCTATATAATCCTCTTATACAGTGTGTGCACGGAACACCATGTAAGTTAAGAATAAAGTCTTGGAGGGCAAGAGAAGACATGAACTGTAAGAAATTTCCCATGCAGCTTCTGTTCTGCAATTCAATTCACCTCTCCTTCATGTGGAGGTCATCGTTCCCTTTCCTGACATTGAACTGAAAACAGTGATTGAAATAATGGTAAAAACAGTAGAAAGAGGTGGGGGAGGAGCAGGGGGAGGCTGTCACTGGGAAGAGATGTTTCAGGATTGCTGCATAAAAAAAGTCCCCCAAACTTAATGGGTTAAAACCACCATGCTTTATTATTTCTCGCTATTCTGCAGTTTCACCTGGGGTCACGTGTGTGACTGTAAGCAGCTGTTGGCTCGGCTGGGGCATCTTTGTTCTCCTCCACATGGCTAGCTTGGGGTTCTGCACCGCATGGTGGTCTTGGGGTTCTAACAGAACAAAAGTGGAAGCAGCCAGGGCTCTTTTGGGATAAACTGGCAGGGCATTCCACTGGTCAGAGCAAGGCATAAGAGTCAACTCAGATTCAAGGGTAGGGCGAGTACACTATACTTCTGAGTGAGAGAAGTGATGTGCCCCTTCAGGAGTGGGACGGATTGTTGGCGGCCATTTTGGGAGCCAACCTACCACAGAGGACGTTATGCAATAGAAGCCTTAAGACTTGTCTTTGGAAAGTCCAGACCTGCAGAAAAGGTGGGTGAGATGGAAGAGGCTGTGTGGAGTGGTCTGAGGGTTCAAGACAGTTCTGAAGAGATCAGTTCGGTGGAGCAAGTGTGGCGAGGGAGTGATCTGGTCTCACAGAAACATTCTGCTCTCAGAATTCAAGAGGCATCGCATGCCCATAAACCTGCTCCCCTCACCTTTGGGGGGGAATTGGGAATTAGGACAGGGCTAACTGAGGCAGAAGGACTTTGGGCTGAATTATGTCCCGCTCAAAACTCATATGTCGGACTGTGACTATTTTGGAGCTGTCAAGGGGTAATTAAATTAAAATGAGGCCTTTAGGTGTCCATACAGAAAGAGGAGCTAAGGACACAAGAGACACTCCAGCCCCTGCACTGCCCACCCTGCACTGAAGGATGTCCGTGTTTACATTGTTTTCATGTTTTATTTATATTTGAGAGAGAGTCAGAGTGTGAGCGGGGAGTGGGGAAGAAGAGAAGAAGACACAGAATCTGAAGCAAGCTCCAGGCTCTGAGCTGTCCGCACAGAGCCCGAGGCGGGGCTCGAACCCACGAGAGATCATGACCTGAGCTGAAATTTGACACTTAACCAACTGAGTCACCCAGATGCCCCAGGGTGGTTATGTTTAAAAAGCAGCAGCAAGAGGGCACCCATTTGCACACCAAGGAGAGAGGCCTCAGGAAAAACCAATTCTGTGGACACCTTGACCTCGGACCACCCACCTCCACAAGTCTGAGAAAATAAGTTTCTGTTGTTGAAGCCACCAGGTGTGAGGTAGTTTGCCTCCGAGCAGACGATTATAAAGGGAGCAAGCCTGAGCGCCGTGAGCTGTGGAAACCTGACTGCAGCACGACGCGGGGTCCTCCACGCCAGGAGCAGCAAGGGCGGGCTCACAACAGCTGAGGCCCCCGGAGCCAGCTTCAGCCGCGGTTCTGGAGTCAGGGAGGCCAAGTCCCGGGGAACCAGCAGCCTGGTTGGCGCCCTGGATGCTCAGCCCCAGGTACGTCTTGTGGAACCCCCTGTACCTCTATAGAAATTGTAATTAGCTGCCAACATTGAACAATCAGGAGATGTTCCTCTTAAAAAAAAGAAATTAGGATTTCCAGCTTCTCGTGAAAAATTAGGAGGCTTGGCCACATGGCCCCGCATGTGTTCGTGGTGACAGGGCAGGGCTTGCTTTTTCATTTGAATCCTGGTCCTCTAAGTGCATTTCCAACGTGAAGTTTTGTGAATAACCAGTGAGAAAAGAGACGAGCCCGTTTTCCCAAATTGCCGCACTTGGAAACGCGGGGATTGAAAGTCTTTATGGTAATTTATGTCTTGTCATTACTGAAAAGAGTGTGATTCACCTGCTCGGCTCTGTTCATTGTGATTTACGGGGGAGGAAGTTCTATAATTGGCCGTAGCCAGAAGAGGTGGAAACTTCTAATATCCCAGGTAGGGCTTTTAAAGGGTTTTTGTGATCTTAAACGGAGTTTTTATAGGTGTTTCTATTTCCGGAAGACATTGGAAAGAGCTTGAAGTGTACTGTGTGTTCAAATAGCTTCTCACTTGACACTCTGAGATTCGTGTTCACAGCTTGTAAATTCCTACTTTGGTGTAATGAAAAATCTCGTTATAATTTGCACATCAAACAAGAGGGGCTGGTTACTCTAGCTGGGGGAGTCTTGATTGAATTTCTAGGCTTTTGAGAAACTCACAACATTCCCAGTTGTTAATGTTCTTTATACATAATACCGGAGACAGAATTAGCAACAGAATTGCTGCTCTGATCTGGGGTGCTTTTCTTTCTTGCAAGGCACTTTGCATATTTTAGAGGGTTCTCCTTGTTCCTGCGTTAAATTAGGCACTCGGAGAGGCTGCAGTCTCTTTTCCTGAGTGCTGGCACGATCTCCCCTTGGAGCACCTGATTCTAGAACAGGGACGAGGCCTGGTTTTTCACACCTGAACCTCATTAGAGCGTGTGGGCGCAGCCTCCTGACTGGAACGTGTGGAGAACACCCCCACTTGGGCACCCTCGTGCCCCCAAATCCTCTTTAATTTACCTCGCCTTGCACCCACCACCTCCATAGACCCCAACCCTAGAGCTTTTCAGCTGTGCATAAGGGAACATTGTGCCTCGCTGGAAAAAATAACCTTGATTCACACTTTGCCCAGCTGCAGCCGTCATTTTGTCAAGACCGGCTTTTCTCCTCGGGCCAGTCTCGTCCAACATGCGTCAGTGCCGTTCCCTTGATCCATCAGTAATTGTTGTCCATGTGCCACCTCGTGGAAGTCCTGCCTCAGTCCCCTGTGGCAGGAGTCCGTGGGGGTTGGTACAAACCGTAGGGGATGCCTGTTAGGATAAAAACCATAACTAGCATTTGTTATGTTACCATAACTAGAGGGCCGGCTGTGTTCAGGGTTTTCCAGTGCAAGCTCACTGAACCTTCATCTCTACTCGCTGGAGTAAAATGTTATTATGTTCATTTTACCAGTGTTGAAACTGAGGCACAGACTTACAAAGTTACACAGTGGGAAATAACAAAGCTATTGAACCCAGGCAGCCTGACCCCAAAGCCCTAAAACTCTACTCCTATGTATAGATAGATAGATAGATAGATTTTTTTATCACTTACTTTTGAGAGCAAGAGAGCACGTGCGCACGTGTGGGAGAGGTGCAGAGAAAGAATCCTAAGCAGGATCCACACTGTCAGCTCAGATTCTGGTCCAAGGCTCGAACCCCAGAACCACAGGACGATGACCTGAGCCGAAACTAAGAGTGGGACACTTAACAAACGGAACCACGCAGGCGCCCTTCTATTCCTATTTATATAAATAACTTAAATACTGTACAACCCACACCTCGTTCCAGAAAGGATCTATGATGGTTTACAGAAGTGCATAAAGACCAAATAAAACTTAAAATCCAGTGAGGGTTAAATCAGGGCAATAGGAAAAGGGGAATAGGAAAGGGCAAAGGAGCCAGCAGTGTCTGTGCAGAATTAGCCTGTGGCATTGTGTCTACACCACTGCTGTCAGGACTTGTCCTCAAAGTCCTGTTGGAGCACACCTTCTCTGCCCCGCTGAACTGGTGGCTACTTGAGGGTGGGGTGAGCCATGGTGACAGGATTGTGACTGATGACAGGATTGTGATTGCTGGTGATTGCGTGATTGCGAGTGTGGAGGGTGCATCCTCTCCCGCCCCCCTCAATCTGTTCGTGAAACCAGCTTTTCTACTTGTCCAAGGCCCTGGAGAAGCCGCTCCTGTGCACCGCCCCCAGGACCCACTCCAAGGAAGAGCAAGGGTTCCACTGACCATGGGGGGTGACCGTGGGAGGTGGCCCAGGTGCCCCATCAGCCCACCTGGCCCTGCAGGGTGGGGTCGACACCATAAGGGTCCCTACGTGCCCACGCATTCTCTTGCCCTCCTTGGGATCCATATCTTGGTGTCGATGACTGTGAGACTCCCATCCCCACAGGCACTAGCCCCGGGGGTGAGGCTGGGGTGTTGGGAGTGGGAGGAATGTGCCGTGGGGAGTGGGGGGTGTGGAGCCTGCAGTTCTCCAGCTGTTCCGAGTGCGCTTAAGTGAGTATCCGTTCAGTGGAAAGTCACGGGATCGCTGTCTTGGCTTCAGCTCCGGCTTTTTACTGCCGTGGATGTTTCCATCATGGACTTCTCGTCTGTTTCTCAACTTACTCAGAATCTGGAAAGGAAGGGTGATAGACTTTTTTTTTTTTTTTTGACCCTTCCAAATCACAAGTAATGATTTGCTTTCTCATAACCCTCTGTATTCTTTTTTTTTTTTTTTTAATAATTATTTTTGAGAGAGAGAGGCAGAGCATGAGCCGGGGAGGAGCAGAGAGAGAGAGAAAGGGAGACCCAGAATCTGAGGCAGGCTTCAGGCTGTGAGCTGTCAGCACAGAGCCTGACACGGGGGCTGGAACCCATAGACCGGGAGATCATGACCTGAGCCCCAGGCGAACACCGGCCTGACTGAGCCACCCAGGTGCCCCTCATTTGTGTCCTTAAAATAGGGATGTTCGAAGAGTCCTTTAGGAACGCTTAGGAGAGCAAGTAGTTGAAAAAGACGACCATGGCTGCTTTTTCGAGGGCTTCCGAGGAGCAGATGCCGAGCGGGAGTAGAGATGCGAGAGACTGATCGCAGCCTTGCTGGGGGAGGAGGAGGAAGAGGGGCTGGAAAAGGTGACGAAAGACCGCGATGCAGGCCTGCTCTCTGAGAAGGTAAGACCGGCCGGGCGAGGACAGGAGTGTGAGCAGAGCGTGTCCCGCTGCAGTGCGGCCCAGCTCCACGGGGCCTCCCTGATGCAGGGTCGCCCATTGGAGGGTGCCCACGGCTCCCAGGAATGAGCCTGTGCCGCCTCGGTGGCCTTGCTCAGTCGCCGGCCGGGAGTAGCCTGTGGGAAGCGGGCCTCCCACAAACGTGGTGCTGGATCCACCCGGGAAGCAGCAAAGCCTTCCGCGGTGTTCCTGCAGCAGGAGAGCCCAGTGCTGCCTTCCCGCCAGCACGGTGGCGTCGCCTGATCGAGGCTGGAAGTAAGGGCATCCCTGCTGGCATCGGGGCTGGCGTCCCTGCCGTACGTTGGGCATGCCATCGTGGCTTACAGATCACGCGCCCCGCAGCTGCCACATCCACGGTCAGCAGGAGAAAGTGGAGTGGCAGCGTCCCTGTCTGGACAGCCAGACCTTTCCCAGGGGCCGCACAGCAGCCTTCTGCCTCCTTGGGCAGGGCCGGGTCACGTCGCCAGGGGGCCTAGAGAAAGGTCCGCCACCGCTGTCGCAGGCCCTGCCACAGACCTAACGGCAAGCGCCCGCCGGAAGGCCTGAAAGCTGGCTTCGAGTTCTGAGCAGACTCTGTGTTGGGCACTTCACCCCGGACCCCGCTGTGCCTCCCACTGTGGCTCCTGGGGGGTTCTGGCACCCTCGTGTCCTCAATGGCTGTGACCTGGACTACTTTTTCTGACCTCGTCCCGATGAGACCAACCACACAAATGCTAGAGTTCATGTCCCCACTCCCAGAAAAGTCGTTCAATTGTCCTTGGGAGACTGAAACTACCATTGGAAGGAAAAGCACTTTTGTTTGGCCACCACCCCACGTGTGTTTACGTGTCATCTTGTTTTCTCCTCCCAGTGAACTTGTGGGTGAGGTGGATGTGGTTTCAGGCACTGGGGAGTGTCTCCTGTCTACCGCGCCTCCCTGTTCTGTTGGGTGGCGGCCATGGGGTTTGGGACGTGCATGCCCCATCCGCTGGGTGGTCTGGTTCAATCTAAGCCAGTGAGCAAGCCCCTCCTCTTGGGACTGGTTCAGAAAAGGGTTTATGACCCCTTTGGCTCTGAGATTCAGGGCGAGGTTGCTGGGGCTTCTGGAATCGTCCCCCTTCCCCTGTGGGTTCTGAGAAAGGCACAGACCACCAGTTCGTGTCTCCAGCTGGACGTGAACGAGAAAAGCAGGACCGCCTCTGCTCCTGTGTCGCTGAGGGGAACCCCGTCAAAACGGGCCCAGCGCTGACCAGCGCGGAGTCGGAAAGAGTGTGGGTCCTGAGGGCATAGCTGAGCGGCTGGGCCAAACACCCTGAAGACCTCCTCCCCTGGAGTCTCCCGGGCGTGTGAGCCCATAGAGCTCCTTATTGTCGAAGCTAGTTTGATAGGTTGCTTTCGGTGTAACAAAAGCCAAACTGCTCCAGATGTTAGACCCATTTTAGAGACGAGGAAACCTTTATGCAGAGGAATTAAGTAACTTGCCCGAGATCGCACGTCTAGTGTGGCAGAACTGGGCTTGGAACCAAGGGCTGACTCCTGGCTCCACACCCTGTAATTAATCTGGCTTTTCCCCGGATAGCTGATTCAAAGGTTATAAGAACAGCTCAGACATGCTGAACTGATTACAAAAAAAACAAAAAGAAAAAACTGGTCTTGGACTTTGTGTTTCCTCCTTATGTCCAGAGCCGGGCCATTTCCTGTGTCACCGGGATCTCCAGAACATCAAAAGACTTTGATGAATCACCCTAATGCCAAATCTGGCAGATTTAGGACCAGTTTTCAGGGTGACATCAGTACTTTGCCTTCATCTGTAAAACAGGCTGTAATAATGACAGAGTGTAAAACACATGTAGGGGAGTGGCTTCCAGTCATCTCTTATCGCGGTTGACAAATGCCCCACACCTGTGGGAACGGTGCGGGTGGAGAGTAGGCACTGCATCGTCACGGCGGTTTTAGACTGTGGGTAAGAGGACTGTGAATGCAGCAGTCTAATCCCCAAGTAAGACCCTTCCCTAAAGCAACTTAGAAATCTTAGAACTGGATGGAATCAGGAAGGTAGCCAGTCTTATCTCCCCCCCCCGCCCATAGAAGACAGGAATCCCTTCCAGAATGCCCCCAGATGGGCTTTCCCTTGAAAATGTTCCAGGATGGGAAAGGAAGCACCCTTTTCTATTCCCCTTGCTAGAAAGTTACTAGTGCTGCGTTGCCTTCATACTTCAGTTTCGTTACATTTTTCTTGGGAGCATAATGGATACCAGCTCCTTAAAAAACACGGTGAAATGGGGCGCCTGGGTGGCTCAGTCGGCTACACATCCGACTCTTGTTTACAGCTCAGGCCATGATCCCAGGGTTGTGGGATCAAGTCATGTGTCGGGCTCCACACTGAGCGTGGAACCTACTTGGCATTCTCTCTCTCTCTGCCCTTCTCCCCTGCTTGCTTGTTCTCTCTCTCAAAAAAGAATGGTGACAGATGATTTTTGTCTCTTGTTTTATCAAGATGTGATGAGCCACCAGTAGTAGATTTCCTCAACAGGGAGACCAAACCCACTTAGCTCTTTACTGCCTAGCTTAGGATAGGAATAGAAGACCCATCCTGTCTATGAATTTGATGGAGCCCGAGAGAAAGACCAGGGGTAACTTCAAGTTCGTAGGTAGCTAAAGGGTAACCTTTGAGAGGGAGGAGTGGTTTTGATTTTGTTTTCAAAGCACACATTTTAATTTTAAATAGTGCTACAAAACTAATAATGAAATACAGCAGTCTCCTAGCCTACCCTTCCTATCTTTAAATATTGCTCTCCAGAGGCAAACACTTCAAAATCTTGTAGCCATTTTCTAGGGTGTTTATACCTGAATGTGTTTCTATGTATTGATTTTTCAGTCGGAAGTATCATTTAGCTCCTATTGCAGGAAATTAGGCCTTAGCATGGTCACACCTTCCCTTCTCTCCCGGTGCCAGCCCCCACCACTATTGACGCACAAATTCTTCCTCTCCTGTTTTCCCAGCGTGGTTCTGTCACAATTTTGGGTTGAGTCAACATTGAGTATTATGTTTTTATGACGATGTAAATCTTGCCGACAGCTGAGCCATGCCGTGAATTCCAGGAAGAAGAAAGGGGCGTAACTCGACATCGGTAACAGAACCTGAGTGTGATGTGGGGGTGCCAGAGCCCTCCCGGGAGCGTGCGCGAGCACATGCCCGGGCTGTGGGGAAGGTGTTGCTGGGAGTTACTTGTCCTGTGTCTGCACTGGTGGAGTCCAGGCCAAGTTCTGAGGTGGTAGGTGAGATTTTCCTTAGCAGAGTGGAAGGACGGAGACTGTCTTCGGAGATGCAGAGTGAATCGAAGCCAGTAGAGCAAAGTTGTAAACTAGCCTCTGCTCGTGTGGGAACCTTTCTGAAGAGTTGTTTGGGTGTTTTTTTGTTTGTTTGTTTTTTCTTTGGACTCTAGTAACCTTCCTATTAGGCATCCTATTTAAATGCTTTTCAACTTAGAGGCAGTCCTTTCCAGTTCTTTATAACCATTCCGTGATGGACAAACCACCTGGTGTTTGTTCCGAGTTGATGTTACAGGGTTAGCAAGGGACAAGGCAGTAAGGGAAGCCCCGAGTCCCTGCTCCAGAAGCGTCTAGTTTTCTCTGAGCATGGCCATCCAGTCACCTCTCCATGGCGGCAGTCCTTTGGTGTCTGTCCTCCCCTGACAAGGCTGGGCCCCCATCGTGGAGTCCAGCTGGTCACAGGAGTCTAGCTGGTCACAGGAGTGCGGGGTGGGGCAGGGGGTGTCATTCCCTGTAGGGAAGGAGGGGCTTCTGTATGCCCTCACTCAGGGGGAGGGAAAAAAACTTGTCAAGCCGACTCTGTTTTTGACAATAAATGTTGCTATTCTGCCAAGGATTGGGAATTGAAATTCGAACTTCACTTTCTCCCAAATACAATGGAACTCATCTTTCTGTACATTTTTTTTTTGTACAATGGAACCCATCTCTAAGAAGTTCTTATTTACTAAACTTCCACGTAATGTGTTTCTATAACGGGACAGACTATATGTCTATCATTTTTATTTCTGCCCTAAGGAATTGTCCTTGTTGTCAGGGAGTTTTTGGTCCCCAGTTCCTCCATGGGGAAGAATCGCTCTATAGCGACTTCATTAAAAGTTGTCTTTCAGGGGTTATTCTTCCATATCTGTAGAGAAGAGCTGGGCCCAGGAACACCTCATTGCTTTTTTTTTTCTTGTGGATGGAAAAGTTCATATTCCTTAAACAAAATCAAATAAACAAGCACCTGAGTGTCCCTTTACTTTTTCAAATGTTCAGCTTCAGTTTCTGATCCACAGAACGCCCTCCACTTCTGAAACTCTGTTCCTTTTCTGAGCAGCCTCATTTGAATGGTTCCCTTTAGCTGCTTGATTTTATGGGTCTGTAAACTTGTGAAGATTCAGTTATGCAAAGGAGGTTTCAAGTGCCGGCTTCAAAGGAGGGGAAAGCCAGAAGCGGCTGTGAAAAAGAAAGCATGGGCACCACTGGGGCTGTCACGGAGGAAGGCCACCTTCCTCTGGTCTTCATTAGACAGGAACAGAACTCCGTTGAGTCACGATCTGTCAGTCTGAGCCCTTGGCCTTGGGCATTAATGGGGTGGACCAAAACCCAGCCAGCAGCAGAAGAATCGATGCTTAGGTGTCCTTTTAGGCCACGTGATAACCATAGCTACCAGTGAGATTTTGTAGCCTGCAAAAGGGCTTTTGCCTTTTTATTGAGAATACTGGAAAATTCAATTCTTAACACAACTCGTGGTGATAAGAATAGTTGCAAATACTTCTGGATTGTTACAGTGTCAGGTCCTGGTTGGGAGTTTGACATATATTGACCCCGGATCCACACAGCGGTCTTCTGAGATCGGCAGTGGCTTTTCCTCCAATCTTCTCCGATGAGAAAACCGAGGTCCTAAGGCTAATGAATGGCTGAACAGGGATCTGAACCCAGGGAACCAGTTTCCAGGGTCTACGCTCTTGACCAGTACTGGACAGTCTTCCTCCTTCCCTCCCTCCCCGCCTCAGTGGGGGATCTTCCTGCCCATTTGACACTAGGGAAAGCAGAGACCCACGGCCTGTCTCCTGAGGCTCCCACGGCTCGTGGCGACTGCAGGATAAGGAGTTAAAACTCCGGCGTTCGCTTCCAACTCCTTGGCACATCTACACGTTGCACCACCTCCCTTTGCTGTCCTTCTGACCCAAGCCACTGGGACGGACAGGCTTCCTGGAGGGCCAGGACTGGGGTGTATTCACCTCAGACAAAATTTAAAGGGTCTTTAAAAAAACTCAGTAATCAAATAATAGCTATGAAATATTTAAGTAAAAATAGAAAAATCCATGATGAATACTAAAAGTTATGTGACGGCCAATTCTAGCAATTTTTGTTTCTAATTCCTTCACGCCTTGCTCTTGAAGAAATACTTGAAAGTCTTGAAATAGAACTCCTCTATTCCAGGGGTATTTACATGTCACACCTCAGGTGTAAAGGAATTAAATTCAGTGAGGATTGCCAGAAACTGGAGGCAGGGTTCGACGAGGAAGTGGGAGGGACAGAGCTGGTCTTGATTTAAATTTTTCATTTCCTATTCATTGCAGATTTTTATATTTCTGATGTCTTTAAAATCGGATGTATTTGGTGACTGAGTTTTCTGGCAACCTCTTAAATTTTGTTGCGCTTAGTACGGGGCCCAGAAATCGGTGAAGTGAACCACTTTCAAAACCAGAGTAACAACCCAGTAGGAAGCTTCAGTGGCTTGGTGGGAAGGGAGCAGGTGTTCAAGGTCCGAGCAGTCTCGGTAGGCTCTGGCAAACAGCTGGAAACATACTCGCGTGACAAGTGGGTGAGGTAACAAGTGTCTCCTCCGAGGTCCGTAAGTTGCCCGAAGCCAGGCAGCTACAAAATGATGCCCCAAGATTTGACTCTGCCTTTTCTCTTGGCTGTCGTGTTGCAATGAGTCCGGAGCAAATGGGAGAGTGCCCGGATGTGGGAAAGAGACCACTCGATATGTGTCATGAAATGCTGTTTGATGGCTTTAAAGTACACAGAAAACTCAAAGAAGTTCTTCAGGAATGAATGATACATAATAATTTTGAACCTGTCTCTTAGCCCTTTAATCTGAAGTATCCTTGAGGAATATAGACGGCATATATGCAAGTATAAAACTTGGTGTATGTAAACGCCTGTGAAAGGAGAACCTCATCAAGGTAAAACTTTCATTGGGGCGCCTGGGTGGCTCAGTCAGTTGAGCATCTGACTCTTGATTTTGGCTCAGGTCATGATCTTGTGGTTCATGAGTTCAAGCCCCACGTCGGGCTCTCTGCTGTCAGCACAGAGCCTGCTTCCAATCCTCTGTCCCCCTCTTTCTACTCTTAACCTGTTCATATTCTCATTCGCTCTCTCTCTCTCAAAAAAGAAAACATTAAAAAAATAAAATTTTCGTCACCTCCCAAAATTCCCTTGTGCCCTTTTATAACCCATCCCTTCTTCTGTCCCTGTCTCCAAGCAGCCACTGCTCTGTCTGTCACTGTGGATTTGTTGATATTTTCCAGTATTCCACCTAAATGGGTCATAAAATAGGACCCCCTTTCATTTGGCTTCATCACTCAGCCTAATTGGTTTAAGATTTCCACACTCCGGTGTATGTTAGTAGTTCACTGAGTAGTAGTCCATTGTGTGGATATAGGACAATTAGTTTATCCATTTGATTGTTTTTAAGCATCCTAGTTATCTTATGTCTATAAATAATTTTTAGATATATTTTAAGTTACATTTATTTTTAAGTAATCTCTACACCCACTGTGGGGCTCAAACCCACTATCCCAAGATCGAGAGTCAAATGTTCTTCCACCTGAGCCAGCTGGGAGCCCCTCCCTGAGTTCCTAATTACTCTGATTGGACAGGGGCAAGACTGTGTGTTCATCTACGCCTGCTTCTTCGTGTTCCCTCCTGGTAACATGAAAATACACTTCCCACGCCTTGCCTTTTCATGTAGGTAGGGCATTCTGGCTAATTTTGGCCAAAGCGGTATAAGCAGGGGAGGTGGATGGTATTTCCCAGGGTTGCAGCGAGAAGCCTCCGAGCAATTCTTCAGTTTCTTTTCCCCTTGGGCCGGGAAAGTGGAGGCCGTGATTAGCTGGTGGAACCACCTGATGGGAACAGGTATGGCCACTGAGTCCCAGAATGGAGGCAGCTGCCGTGGGGAGCCTCTTGCCCCTACAATAAACTACATGCCATGAGAAATAAAGTGTTCTGTGACGTGGGGTTGTTTCTGTAGTCGTAAGCCTCGCCTGTCCCTACTAATGCACTTGACCTTAGCAAACTCTCTCTTTATAGATAGAACGAGACTACATTTCTGCCAAGGCTGAATGAGAGTTGTACTATTTAGAACTAAGAAATCAACTAATACTGTACAGCTACAGGCCATTTTTCCATTCAGGGCCTGGGAAAGAAATACACCTAATCAGAAGAAGAGCATGGGGGCAGGGAGGCAATCAAGAAGCAAAAGAAAAATAAAACATTTCTCTTTATCATGTGCCAGCAACTTACCTGCTTTAACTTATTTAATTGTCAGAACTCTAAGGAGATATTTATAGTCCTGTTTTTACAAAGGGAAAAAAACTTTACAAAGATACAATGAGGTTCCCAAGGATACACAGCTGGTAGGTAGCGGCTGAGAAATTAAAATCTAGGTCGGCCTCGCTCCCAGCTGCCTAAGGGCTAGTCCCATCGGGTTGGGAAAGGCAGAAAGATGTAAGGCAAAGGGTTCGTGCCCAGCATCTTTGCTATGTGCCAAGGCTAGCAATGGGGGAGAGGGGGTGCTCACGCAGGAACAACCCGCAGCCCCAGTGACAGACAGCTGGCCGCAGCCCGAGCCAGAGCCAGCGAGCCGATGCGGTGGGGGAAGGAGGTAGGGTATGGACCCTGCAGGCCTGGAGTCCCCGTTCTGGATCTGAGACCATCTTCTGTCTCTGAGGTGATAGGACCTAAGGCGAAGTCCACCTGTTGAGGCCGTCACTTCCCAAATGTACAGCAGGGGTGATCTGTGAAAAGCCAATGGAAACCCCTAATGTGCTGTATAACTGTGGCTTCGTCTCCGGCTCTGGACCCCTCTTCTGGGTGACCCTTTGGGCACACCACTATGCAAAGCCTGTGGTGTGGATAAGGTAGGCCTGAGAGATGGACTCCTGGCTCCCTTTCGAAAAGCGATGTTGACCTGAGCTGAGGTTCCTCTTGAGGGAGAGCCTGCTCTCCATTCCAATCGCGTGGAAAGTTCACCTTGGGCAAACATCTGGCCTTCAACTGGTACCAGTAAAAGAAAAAAAACAAAAACAAAAAAAAAATCAAAAACAAAAAAACGACTTGTGAGAATCCTACTGGGGGCCTGGGTGGCTCAGTGGATTAAGCATCCAACTCTCTCGATTGTGGCTCAGGTCATGATCTCAGGGTTGAGGAGATCAAGCCTTACGTCGGGCTCTGTGCTGGGCGTGGAGCCTGCTTGGGATTTTCTGTCTCTCAAAAAAAAATAAACGTAAAAAAAAAAATTGTAAGGCCCTCAGTCTGTGAACCGTTTCATCCTAATTCTCAAAAGAGTTTTATCTCCTGGTTAAACTATCCTCCCAAAGAATGTGGGAGTCACAGTTGGGCCGGGTACAAAGGCCCCTCTGTATTCTCACAGACCATGAGGATTTGTACAGATGAGGCACCCCTTAGAGCTGGGGAGGAGCTTCGTGTGTGTCGGGCGTGGAAAAGTCCCAACTCTTCTCCTCTGGGACGGTCTCCAGCCCCGGGTACAGGAGCCGAGCAAAAGCTGTTATAATTAACAAACATACTGCATTTATGGACTCAAGCCATGGCTGTATTACATAATATTGGATACGTGGAATTGTTGCCTTAGTAGGTTAAAATGGTTCAACCTACTGTATTTTATCACTTGACACATGCCAGGAAGGAGAGCATTCTCCTGATCACTTTTAACATTTTTTTTTTGCCTGTTTTTCCCTGACTTCATTCTTTAAAAGCATCAGGTATGAGCAAAAAGATAGATGGAACAAAAACATACTCTTTAAATAAAGTTTTTTCTCAATAAACAGTTTTTGTTTTTTCATATTCAGTCTAGGACACTGGGCTAAGAGCTGGGTAGGAAACAGTGCACATCTGTAGCACGTACAAGGAAAATTGGTGGGTTGCTTATTAAATAATCTGAAAAAATTAGGAGAAACTAAAATTAAGGATCCCCTCCTCCCCTCGAAACCCTACTCCGAACTATCTGTATAATAGAACTAAAGGTATTTAATTACGTGATAAAGGCCCTGGTGTTTGGATGTTATTATTGGGCATTACCCCATAGAAACAAATCATTGGTCAATTACAAACGTATTGAAGCATAAGCTACTTTATTAAGGCTGTGCTTATTCAAGTGTGCTTTCTGAAGGTGCTGGCACCTTGGTAGGTTCATTCTCACTGCCTTTAACTCCATCCTCCGTGGCGCCTCTAAGCTATGCGAGGAGTTAGCATATCCAAGTACTTAATAACAAATTATTGGATCTATTATATTCTTCAGTCCTTGGCTATGACCATGTAATTAGATCCCTGGGTCCTTTAAGGAAAGGCGCTTCGTATAAATGGAGATACAGCAATAAAAGAGCATCCGTGGGCCCGCCGGCGTGTTTCACGTTTACACTACATGTTCCGCTACCCCGCGGGCACTTGAGGGATGCTAGTGTTGATGATGGGGCATTATTGGACTCACCCAGCTATAGATCCGCATAAAAGGATTTTAAGTACAAATTGATGACATTTTAAGAAACTCTGAGGTAAAATGACAGGATAATTTTATATGAGCTACTATATAAAAACCCTGATCACAAACACCTAAAAGTAAGGATAAGGAGACTTCAGACCCACTTACTAAAAGGTAAAGGGAGAAAGTAGGTAAAACCTTTATAACAGGCCATAGGAACCAAAGCTCTGGATTACCTGTGAACAAATGTCAATTAAATACAAGAGGTTGAGGCACAGAAGCAGAGAGGAGACCTTTGGGTTCTGGGTCCCTGGCTATGGCACTGACATTTCTGGAATCTGACGGTGCTGCCAGAGCACGTCCCGACCTCATTAAGCTTTTCTCCTTCTCCCTTCTTTCCTTCCATCTCCCAAGTAACCCCAATTTCTTAATAATTTAAAATCCCAAAACTATTATAAACTGAATTCTATCCAGCAAACCTCAAACTTCATCATCCATTCTCAAAGTTCTATTGCCCTAAGTAATACTTAGTATTTGCTTGAAAACAATTTTTTAAACAATTTTTTGTCAAACTGGTTTCCATACAACACCCTGTGCTCATCCCAACAAGTGCCCTCCTCAGTGCCCGTCACCCACTATCCCCCCTCCCATATCCCCCCTCCCATATCCCCCCTCCCATATCCCCCCTCCCATATCCCCCCTCCCATATCCCCCCTCCCATATCCCCCCTCCCATATCCCCCATCAACCCTCAATTTCTTAGTATTTAAGAGTCTCTTATGTTTTGTCTCCCTCCCTCTCTGTGACTTTTTTTCCCCTTCCCCCCCGCCATAGTCTTCTGCTAAGTCTCTCAAAATCCACCTATGTGTGGAAACATATGGCTTCTGACTTTATCTGCCTGACTTATTTCACTCAGCATAATACCCTCCAGTTCCATCCACGTTGCCACACATGGCCAGATTTTATTCTTTCTCATTGCCACGTACTATTCCATTGTATATATATATATACACCACATTTTCCTTATCCATTCGTCCGTTGATGGACACTTGGTCTCTTTCCATGATTTGGCTATTGTCAAAAGTGCTGCTATGAACATTGGGGTACATATGCCCCTATGCATCAGCATTCCTGTGTCTCTTGGGTAGATTCCTAGCAGTGCTATTGCTGGGTCATAGGGTAGTTCTATTTTCATTTTTTTGAGGAACCTCCACTTGAAAACAATTTCTAAACAAACCAAAGTAAAAACATTAAAATGCACCTAAAATGAACAAGCAAATACTGACATTTTTGTCATTAAAAAAATAATATAGATCCACTGAATTTATATTCAAAGCATGCATGATCATGATCCTTGTATCCTTCTAGTTCTGGTTTTATATTTCAGTGTGTGGATATGTGTTATAACCAGGGTACAGTATTGCTAGATTATCCTTTTATATCAATGTACATCCTTCCAGAAACTGCTGTTGTCACTCAGGTGTGAGCTGGAGCCACGTGAGCACAAATAGGCTTCCTTTATTCCTGGGATTGCCCTGTAGGGTTTTATCATGAGAGCTTTCCTTGGTGCATTTATTCCCAATTAGATGGCCAGTCAGGTTGTTTCCCATTCATAGATGCCCGCGACAGGCCTATGCTTTCTTACGGCCCAGGTAGATTCACCCTATTTCGGTCTTGGCCAATTGCCTTGCAGAGTGGCGTGGATAACACGCCTGCCAGGGCGTGAGCACTCCTGTTGTCCCTTCCTACATCTCTTGGTTTTCTTCAGACTTTGACTTCCGCTCATCTGTTGGGAGATCTTTGGAGTTTTAAACTTCATTTGTTTCTCTGATGAAGGCAGGAGCATATCCTTCACTGGGGATGCTGGCCATCCAGACATGCTCTTTTGTGCACTGCCTGCCTCTGGTTTTTTTGCTGTTTTTCTGTTCATTTGTCTTTTTCTTATTAACTTATAGTTCTTGGCTGTTGCAGATGTAATCCTTCACCTGCTTAGCTGTTGCAAATATCTTCTAGTCTGCTGTTTCTTTTTTTTTTAATCATTTTAATATTTTTTAATGTTTATTTTGAGAGATAGCATAAGCAGTGAAGGGGCAGAGAGAGAGGGAGAGAGAATCCTAATCAGGCTCCACGCTGTCAGTGCAGAGCCTGATGTGGGGCCCGAACTCATGAACTGTAAGACCATGACCTGAGCCAAAATCTAGAGTCAGACACTTAACTGGCCAAGCCACCCAGGCACCCCTAAGTTTTAGTTTTCATCTATACACCAAACATGGGGCTCGAACTGCAGCCCCCGAGATGAAGAGTTGCATGCTTTACTGACTGAGCCAGCCAGGCACCCCTGCCACTAGTCTTTTAATACTTTCATGGTTCTGCTGTAGTACAGGTGGTTTTTATTGTGATGAAGTCACATGTGTCCTTTCTAAGAGATTTTTGCCTGTCGCTAAGGTTTTGCTTTTCACATATAGGTATTCAGTCTCATCAGGATGAGTGAGGGGGAGGTCTAATTTGGTTTTTTTACATTTTTTTCTATTTCCGTTTTTCTCATTAGGATTGCCAGTTGTCCCAGCATCGTTGATTTGTAGAGACGTTGCTATCACAACCTCAGCCCCCAGCGTATGTAGGAAAGTTTCCCAGTTCTCTAGTTAGTACTCTATTTGTATCTTTTTCCTACTTTTTCCACCCCATTCACCTACATGGCAGTTGGGATATATTAAGTCTATGAATTGGCTATTGGATTTTATTAAAATTTACATGGAAAGCTGAAAGTAATTTTTTTGGCCTAATGAAAGAGCACTGGTGAAGTCCGGGTCTGACCTTCTCTGTGGATGGGGCTTAGTAAACGCTAAATACAACAAAGAACTAGATTAGGAGGGGTCGGGGTGGGAGAAAAGAACTCAGGTTTGTCAAGCACCTAAAATGTGCCAGCTGTAATTGTGGAATTATTAACTCCTTTCAGACTGTCAATAGAACTTTGACTTAAGTTTTATTTACTTTATAGATGAGGAAAACAGGAAACCCAGAGCAGTTTCCTAACTTGCTCAAAGTCACATAGTAAGTGAACCATAGAGTTAGGACTGACCCTTTTGCCTGTTGGTCTCCAAAGATCGTGACTTCCCTACTTGGCCACGAAGAGAAAAGAACGTGCTGCTAGGCCAGACCACCTCAGTGAGGAGCAGTCCCATCACCCCATTTCACACAACCATTTGAGCTCAGGGCTGAGACGAAGCCATAATCTTTTGCTGGGTTTCTATTACTTTGCCTCAGGTCGTTTGTATACACTATCCTTGTTACCTTCCAGCAATCCCCACAATAGGACTTATTCCACAGTTGCAGATGAGAAGCCTGAGCTACAGAAAGGATAAGGATTCGGGATGCCTGGGTGGCTCAGTCAGTTGAGCATCCAACTCTTGATCTTGGCTCAGGTCATGATGTCACAGTTTGAGGGGTCGAGCCCTGTGTCAGGCTTTGCACTGATAGCATGGAGCCTTCTTGGAATTCTCTCTCTCTCTGCGTCTCCGTACCCCCGCCCCACCGTCTCCCTGCATGCTCTAAATAAAATAATAAATAAATAAATAAAGGGGTAAGTATTTCCCTAAAGTCACTCTGCTGCTAAGATATACTACCAGGGTTGAAGGCAAGGAGCCTATATGCCTTCGTGTACATGAGATTAAAACAAAAAAACAGCACTCCTACCTTTCCCCCCACCCCAGGGTAGACACGGCCCGGTGTAAGGGGATTGGCTACAGAGCGCAGGCTGGATTCCTGCCCCAGGAGCCCCTCCACACCATGGCCTCGTGCTGCAGCCTCCAGATCAGAAGGTGGAGACCCTGGGAAGGGCTCGACCTTGATGGGTCGGACTCCAACAACCTGTTCTATCTTTCCTATACCCCATTGTTTTACACTAGTGCTCACCAACTTTCCATGTTTCAGACCGTTTGGCTGAGACAAAAGACTTCAGAGCCCCACCCGTTTCCACCTCCCCATGAAGCAGCAACTAGGTAAGAGCAGGAAATTGTTATTTGCATGTAGATATGTTTTATGCAGCTGTGGTTAATTCATATTTGAACCACAGTGCATACTAGGTCATAAAATCTCATTAGAAAAAAATTAGTCAAATTAGCGATGCCAAATATTGTCATAGCTGGAACTCTTAAGGGAAGACAAAGTACAGTTCTCTGCATACTCCACAATGGTGTTAATTTTAAGATTATAGATTAACAGTAAGGAGGGCTGAGTGGTACATAAAAATACAAATTGGTGAAAGGAGTCGAGTTTTTTAATCAGTTCACAGCTACTGGAGATCTCACTTGGGGAACCACTTCTTGAAACAACAACAAAAAAATTAACATTCTGTTGGGTTTCTCCAAATTCTCAGAAATCCTAGTTTGGGAATATTCTGGAACACTTGTTACTAACGGCATAACTGAGCAATTCCCCATTCTTACTCCCTGAACTGTCCCCATGACCGTCGTTGATCTAGGCTCACCAACTGCAGACACAAGTCCAAAATGATAGCAGCCTCCTCACATATTTAAAAAGAAATAATCCGAACATAGAACTGGAAGGGACCTATGAGGACCAGAATCAAATTATCCAAGAAGGAATGATAAAGCAATTATTATAATTGTGCCTGAAATATGATAAGCTAGAAGGAGTGGAGACAAATGACTTTATTGAAGTTCTAGAAAAAAAATGGCTTCCATGTGTCCTAAATCCAGATATTATTCTCGAAAGACCATGTTTAACAGCTGAATGAAGCAAAGAACAAAATAATACCCTTTAGGGAGAAATAGAGAAGCCGAAACCAATAACCGCTTACTCTACATTTATGACTTGTCCTGACCGAGCAGCCATTGGCTCAAACTTAATCAAGTTAAGACATTTGCTTCCACGTTTGCTTTTTACCTGGCCTCCTGTCAGTCTCCTTCACTGATTTCTTCAGTTCAGTACCTGTCCTTCAGGCAATCCTTTAATAAAAAGGGCAGCGAAATGACAACCTGTGCTTTACCCTTCCGGGCGAGAAGTGACAATTTCATTAGCTTTTTTTGAGACGATCGCACGGTGATCAGGAGGAAAGCAAAGCGTGCAGCACCTGAGGTGGGTGATTTCAGAGGTTCTGTGAGGCTAAACCCAGGCCTCGACGATTCCCTTTTTTCTGGACTGCTCGCCATCCATTTCATTCTCAGGAGCAATGTCCCCTTTTCTGGTTCCTTCCTCTCGCCGCTGGCTTTCCTCTGCTTGCATTTTCCAATCGGTCTATGTCCCAGCTGTGTTCTCAACAACACCTCAACTGGATGCGATTTGGCACTTCTTTCTTTCAGTCACTGGTGTGTTCTGAATCAAGCCTGTGGAAGCGGCTTCCTTGGAAATGGTTCACACTGTCTGATTCCACAGGCGGAACGTCGCAGCCTTGTGCTCCCCTCCCCTATAGTAAAGCAACCCGAAGTTCCAAGTGGCCTTCTTATTCCCGAGTCTGCAGTAAGTTCCTGGCAACGAGGGCTCAAATTTGGTTCTTTCTATCAGCCAGAAGAGATAGGAGAAAATAATTCTTTCACTTTGTTTCTACCCCAGAACCCCAAACTCGCCAAAGGTACAAAAGAAGTAAAATCTAATTCATTTCCCTTAACATGGACAACTAGCAGTTTTACTGTTTTGGCTGCAGAAATCCTCCCGTTAAAGAGTAAACAGACCAAATAAGGGGATGATTCATCTTGCCGAGTTCACTGACCACAATTTTGTTGGCAAGTGTTACCTGACATGGAAGAATAGAATTTCAACATCGGAAGAGAGCTGCAAAGTCCTATAGTCGAAGCATCCAAGGGAGGCGCGGATGTCCCGAATGCACCGGCGGTGAAGCCTGGCTGCACGTCAGAATGAGGGAAGGCACTTGTTCAAAATAAAAGTCTCTTGGCCTACCCCCAGCGAGATGCCGATTCAGTAGGCCCGGGTAGACCTGTTTACTCTGCGTAACCCGCAGGTGATGCCGATGCAGGCAGGCCACACAGCAGTGTCCCAGGCACCACCCCACGGCCTCGCCCTGTTTGGGGGTCTGCCCAGTGTCCAAGCCTTCGCCCAGTCTTCTCCAGCACCCGGCCCTCCCTGCCTTCCAAAGTAGCTGAACCCGGGCAGCTCTGTTGAAAAATTCTTCCTCTGTCTCACTGGAAATACTTTTTCCTCATGGCTTCTTCCTATTACTCTTCTTCTACCCCTTGGAGCTACCAAGTATCCGTCCGACCACCACTGAGTCTTCAGGTATTTGAAAATGGTGCTCATGGTCTGTCCGGAGATCTATTCTCTGCCTGAAACACCTCTCAGTCCTGCAAGAGTTGCCACGCGGCTTGGTTCTGGCCTTCTCCCCAGCGGGTTTCCTGTCTTGGGGTGGGCCCTACCTTTGGGCATTAGAATTCAGTAAATGTAATTTCTAATGCCAGCTCTTGCTCTCACTAGCTGAGTAGTTTGGGCACTTGGCGATATTTAGCCTTGGGAACCTGCACTTCGTCATCCGTGAAGTGGAGAGGATACAGCTCACCGCTCAGGATGGTCGTGGGGCCGGGCACAGAGCCTGTCACCCAGTTGGCCTCAGAGGCAGTCCACTCCTACCCCCTGGTTTGTCCAACTTTCTCCATAGAAATGGAGTTGGCCCGTAGAAATGGAATGCAAGCCATGTATATCCTTTTAAACTTTTAAACTTTGTGGTAACCACGTTGAAAGAGTAAACAAACAGGCGACATTCATTTTAATATATCCTGTTTATCCAATTTATCTGAGATATTTCCACGTATGATCTATAGAGATACTACGACTTTGTTTCCGCCCTAAATCATCCACATCAGGTGTGTCTCCATGCCCATCTCCATTCGGACTAGCTCCATTTCAGCTGCTCAAGCGTGACAGGTGTGAGGTGGGTTTAGGCATGTATCTGTTCCTACACTGTGTCTGGGCCCTTCCACCATCAGGAACCTAACTCCTCCTCTCCTGCCCTTGAAAAGTTCTACTGTCTGGGGGGAGTCTGGGTGGCTCAGTCAGTTAAGAGTTTGACTTCGGCTCAGGTCATGATCTCACAGTCTGTGAGTTTGAGTCCCGCGTTGGGCTCTGTGCTGACAGCTCAGAGCCTGGAGCCTGCTTCGGATTCTGTGTCTCCCTATCTCTCTCTCTCTCTGCCCCTCCCCGACTTGTGCTGTTTCTCTTGTCTCTCAAAAATAATCATTAAAAGAAAAATTATTCTGTGTGAAGATGAATCTCTGGTCCAAAACCTGTCCCTCTCACACATCTGTTGTTGTTGCTTTTTAATTTTATTTTTGAGAGAGACAGAGCGTGAGTGGGGGAGGAGCAGAGAGAGAGGGAGACACAGAATCCAAAGCAGGTGCTTTGAGCTGTCAGCACAGAGCCTGACACAGGGCTCAAACTCACAAACTGTGAGATCATGACCTGAGCCGAAGTTGGATGCTTAACCCACTGAGCCACCTAGGCACCGCTGTTTGTTTTGTTTTTTTTTTGTTTTTTTGGGTGTTTTTTTTTTTGTTTAAGAAGGCCTCACACCTGGTGCAGGGCCCAACATGGTGCCTTAACTTGGGACCCTGAGATCAAGACCCAGGAGATCAAGAGTCAGATGCCTAACCTACTGAACCACCCAGGCGCCCCTCTCACGTCCGGAGTTTTATTTTATTTTTTTTAATGTTTATTTTTGAGAAGGTGAGTACAGGAGAGAGGGGGAGGGGCAGAGAGAGAGGGAGACAGAGGATCTGAAGCCAGCTCTCTGCTGACAGCGGCGAGCCAGATGTGGGTCTTGAACCCATGAACTGAGATCTTGACCTGAGCCGAAATCAGATGTTTAACTGACTTTGCCACCTAGGTATACCTCTCCCGTATCTGTTTTGATTAACTCAGCTACTCAGTAGTGGCTCCTTGAGCACCAATATAGATGCTAAGAGCTAGGGCTACCAGTTCTTGGCCTCAAAGCATTTAAATCTAGTTAAGAAACATACCCATACAACTATACAGTCAAGGCAGAATTATTATGTACATAAAAACAAATGTTTTGATACCTTTTATTAACCACGGACAGAATGATTCCTCGTAGAGGTGGTTGGCGCTGCCATGTGGGCTCCTCCCCCGCTTCACCCATGTTCCCACGTCTTCAGCGCACCACACCCACTGATGGCTCCTGCGAATCAAATTTCACTTAGGGTGGGGGTTGGGACTCAAAGAACTGACTAAGCCCACGGAGTGCCGACAGGTGCCATGAGGAAGGACCTCAGAGGAAGAGACGATGGTGAGGATGTGCCTACATCCCCACCCCTGCCCAAGACCGTTTCAGAACCGTTACAGTCACCTAGGAAGTTTATACAAATCCCTGACGTCAAGCTGGCGTCTCAGACTGTTTCATCATAACCTCTGGGGTGGGACCCAGATGTCCATATGTTCTAAAACTCCCCCAAGAGGATCTAGTTCAGCTGAAGTTGGGGACCAGTGATCTTAAGTGCTTCTCAAACTTAAAGTCTAATACAAGTCATGTGGGAATCTCCTTAAAATGCAGGTTCTGATTCAGCAGCTGTGGGGCGGGGTTAAGAAACACCATTTCTAACCTGCGGATGGATGAGGTCTACGTTCTGGTCTAGAAAAGGCAAGGTCTAGGTTTCAAGATGCTTGAAGACCCTACTTGTTGCTGGGTTACAGGAAGTTCTCTGAAGTTCAGAGGCTGTGAAGTCGGTGAGATTTTAAAAGATGAGGAGGAAATCGGTGCATTTCAACAGGAAAACAACCCTGTCTTGTCCCCACAGAGAGTCCCAACAAGAGTCCTGTGTTCGGGGAAAGGAGCTCCCTGTGAAGGTAGAAACTAGCAAGACCGCCTGAAGAAAGCCCTGAGCTAAGACCGTGGGGGTGGAACTCTGGCTTAAGGGGCCCCGGAAAGCTCAGGAGGTTTCAGACTTGGAGCACAGCTTTCTAAAAACATCTAGTGACTTATCCGTGCAACTAAAATAGCTGAAGATCAGAGCACACCCAGGCGGTCATGCCCTGAGGGCTTTGCGAACAAGAGATATCTGGGCATGAAACGGATTGACCAAGTAGAGCCAGATGGGTTTTGGAAAGCCCTGAAGTTCTCACTTGAGCTAACGCTCCTAGAGTAGGGTCAAGGAGAAGTGGCGACACACCCAAAGCAGCAAAAATGCTAACACTTACTCTTGTTGGAAAGAAAAATGTAAGATCTCCACTGTTATCTCCCCTGTTTAGCCGTCAGTGTTTACCAGATCCAAAATCCTCCGCTAATGTGTCCGAGCCAGTGGGCAGGCCCCTGAATTAGAGCCAAAGATCTCGTCATTTTCCCCTGTGTCCCCTGAATATCAATGCCCCTGCCTTCAAGCCTCTGAGCGTTTTGGGGGATCAGAGCGTACCATCTTGTTCCCGTCCTGTCTGCCACCGGCCCTCCACGAGGGCTGTCCTTTATCATCCAAACAGATCCTGAGTACACAGACCTCATCTCGGTCCCTCCTCATGGCCCCCCCGAAATCGTAAGGCCGGTGCTGGCTCTTTATGCCTAGCTGGCCTTCCACTCTCGGCCCCACTCCTTCGTGCTTGATTCATGTACAGCATAAACTCGTGGTTTCTTTGGCTGGCTGTCATCTGTGCCCCATTCCCAAGTTTGGGGAATTCCTCACTGTACGTGTCTCGAAGTCCCAAGAGCCCATCTCCCATTAGAGCCAAAAAGGGCAAATTCTAAGTTGCATTCTTGGCCCCGCTGTGCACTTGAGGACATGTGACTCAGCTTAGCAAATCAGATGCCCCTACCCAAGGTCTCAGATTTCAAGGTAGAAGACAGAAAGGCAGAGGAAAATCCTCTTTCAAAAAAAATCCTTTAGGTTGATCAGAGCCGGTTTCCCCTGCATCTAAGGTTGGGGTGTTGCAGGTTGTGCCAGGAAGGTAGGCAGGGGCACGGTCCCCAAGTCTGTGCGGTTGTGAAGTGCCCACACCACAGTCACCGGCCATCCTGATTTTCCTGGGATGGAGGGAGTTTCCGGGGATGTGGGATTTTCAGACCTAAAACCAGGATGGGCCAAGCTGAATAGTTGGACAACCTGGTCGGAGCCCTGGGGACTTAAAAGAGTTTGGTGTTCCACTTGGCCGCAACTAACTGAGGACTCATCAGTATGTCCTGGAGGAAAAAGGGATCCCAAGGATACACGCCCCAGAGAGAGCTTTCTTAAGTCCAGGGCTCTCTGCAGAAAATGCTCAGTGATTTTCCGGAGCGGCTCAAAATATGTGATGGGAGCAGAGGTGCATTTGCCAAGAAGCTACCAGAGCTTGAGCTTTAGAGGCTCCCACTGGCCAGTAGGAGGCCCCAGGAGGGTCCCAGGGGACACTCACAGGATATGTTTCTTTGTGCTTTTGTTTTTTCATAAAAGTAAGATTTATTGTTACTGCTGTAGGTTAAAGTCCCTACCTCTTTGCTTTCTGACTTGCCCTCCTGTCAAGTGGGGGGTGCAGAGAGTCCACGGTTCTTTTTGGACATTCTGCCAAGAGGAAGGAAAGCTGAGACCCGTTTAATCTGGGTGCAGTGGGATGTGTTTATGTAGTCACGGTCACTTCTTGTGTGGCTGAGCTGTTGCTGGCTGAGCTGGTGTGGAAGATGCACATCCCTCATGTGGAGGGTTTTATCCAGTGCCTTGCACGAGATGCTGCTTGTACACCCGGGAAGAAGTGTTGAGTTAGCCATACCTGCCAAGCCTGGGAGTGGATGTGGGGAGGAGTTAATAGAAAACCCTGAAAAAGAGGAGAACTGCTTTGAGAGACAAGAGCAGGTCTCTCAGGAAAGAGGAGTGATGAGCAATAAATGAATTCTGTTGATACAGACAGGGGTTTTGGGGGGCAGGTGTATTCCTCTCTTGGATGCTTTGTTTTGGACTCAGTTGGTTGAACTTGAAACTGCCTGTTACTGGGTGATAGAGCACGTCTGGGAGCGTGAGAGTATTACAGGCGGGAGTTACATGTAACATGAAGGTTTAAGGAGTGTAGGGCGGATGCTAGATTTATGATGTCAGAGATTATGTTCGTGGAGAAGGCGTGCTGCGGTCACGGCAGGCTCCCCGCCCCCAGATGAGCTCATGCTTCCAGCACAATGCCCACTTTACCCCGGCACTGCTGATAAAAACAGCACTTTTCATAGTTTTGGTTTTTGCCCCCTGGGAACTCCTCAAGGGCAAGGTCTCATTGGTGACGTTCGTATCTGCTGCACCTGGCAGAGTGCCTGGATCCCAAAGTAGGCTCTCAAGAAACGTTTGCTGAATTAAATTAAAATAACCGTGCAAGATCTATGACCCCAACAGCACCCAGTGCCCTGCTAGTTAACAAAGGTTAATGCCAATAAGGTGTTCTTAGAATAAAAAGCTTACATAGAAAACCAGCTGAGGGGGTTCTGGGACCACAGACCCTCTCCCCTCCCAATGTCAGGGAATATGGACTGACAACTGTACGTGCCCAAGGCTGGGGTCTCTGTGGTCACAACGGAAGCAAGGGTAGCGGGACTTGCTGCAGCCTGGGTAGAAGCCAAAACAAGAGAGAAAGGCATTGCAGGAAGGACAAGCAAAGAGGAAAAAGAAAACCATTGGACCGAAATTAAATCCACATACATCATTGCAATCGCACATTTAAGTAAAATGGACATAAAGGTGTAAACACAGACCAAATGTTGTCATGTTTAGTTTTGAGAGAGAGACTAACAGCATGAGTGGGGGAGGGGCAGAGAGAGAGAGAGACACAGAATCCAAAGCAGGCTCCAGGCTCTGAGCTGTCAGCACAGAGCCCGTTGTGTGTGTATGTGTGTGTGTGGGGGGGTGTCAAACTCACAAACCGCGAGATCATGACTAGAGCCAAAGTCAGACCCTTAACCGAGTGAGCCACCCAGGTACCCCAATACATACCAATTTTTAGAAGCTCTTAGAGCGGGGTGCCTGGGTGGCACGTATTCATCCAGAGATAAAAATTTCTTTGGGGCGCCTGAGTGGCTCAGTCAGCTGAGCGTCCAACTTCAGCTCAGGTCATGATCTCAGTTCATGATCTCAGTTCATGAGTGCGAACCCTGCGTCAGGCTCTGTGCTGATGGCTCAGAGCCCGGAGCCTGCTGTGGATTCTGTGTCTCCTTCTCTCTCTGCCCCTCCCCCACTCACACTCTGTCTCTCTCTCTCAGATATAAAAGCAAAAACATAAAAATAAAAATAATTCTTTTACATAACTATGTTACATTGGTCAAAATTAGGAAATTTAACATGGACACATATTACCAAATATATACCTTGTATTCAGATTTCGCCAATTGTCCCAAAAGTCCTATATACTTAACACTGTCCAATGGAACTTTTTGCCACGATGAAAAAGGCTGTTGGGTGCTTAAAATGTGCTTAGTGTGACTGAGGAAGTCAATTTTTAATTGTATTTAAATTAATTTTAAGTTAAATAGCCACATGTCCCAGTGGCTAGTGGTTTACATGCAGCTTCCATCTTCCTGGGTTTTCAATGTATAATTCTGAAACTCAAGCCCTATCAGGAGAGTTCCCCTTTCTCAGAGGTCATAGACTGGGGGATCTACCAGCTGAGTAAGACCATCAGATGTGTTTTGTTCAGCCAGCACAGTGCTTTCTTAAAAAAGTTGAATGAGTTGCCTACAGTTAAAAGTTCTGCAATTGCAGAAAACAAAACAAAACAAAAAAAGTTCCGTAATTGCATATAACATTGGGAATGCCTGGCTTCTCATGAAAAATCAGAAGGCCTGGTAACATGGCGCCTCCTTCCCACAGGCCCACTCCTCTCCATGGGCCTTGCGGGCTTCAGGGTGCTCCCCCAGTGCCCCCCAGCAGGGTGTCTAGATCCACCTCCCCATGGTGTGATACGCAGGTGCCTTCGCTGGAGTCTTAATACTCCGTCCATGGTCACCCTTCAGGGACAAAGGCACCCGAAGGCTCTGCCAGCCTGACAGAAAACGCTTCTCCGTGAGTAGTGCCATTTCCTCCCAGATTTGTTGTATGCTCAGCACATCAGATTCCAACGTTCTTTTCTCTAAGGAGTTTCTGCTCCCCCGGGCTAAATTCCAAGGATTCCCCCCTACATGGATTCCCTCATTGGAAATGGATGAGAAGTCACGGCTTCACACTTCGAGCAGATGAGAGTAGTGCTGCTTTTCTGAACCACCGTGAGGTGGTCTGAATTCCACCCCACGGACGCTGCTGGAACCTCAGCTGCTCCAAGTGTGTGCCCGGTGGGCCCGCAAGGTTCCCCTCTGAAACGTCTCCATGCTCTGGAGAAGTGTGTATGTGTAAGTGTAATGAACTTTTACTTTAATTTTTTTTAATGTTTATTTTTGAGAGAGCGTGAGCAGGGGGAGGGGCAGAGAGAGACAGGCACAGAGGATCCGAAGCAGGCTCTGCTCTGACAGCAGTTAAGTCCATACGAGGCTTGAACTCCTCAACTGTGAGATCATGACCTGAGCTGAAGCCGGAAGCTTAACTGACTGAGACACCCCTTTTTCAGGCGCCCCCTGAACTTTTAATTTTAAATCATCTAGAAGTATTGTGACCATAGTACAGAGAGTTTCCCTGTACCTGGCCCCGATATCCCCCTCAACATTTTACCTCAGCAGGGGTCAGCAATTACAATTAATCAATACTGATACATCATTACTATCAGAAGTTCCTACTTTACTCAGATTCCCTTTATTTTTACCTACTGACCCTCTTCATCCCAGGATTCCATTCAAGATACCATGTTATGTTTGTCTTCTTTTCTGTTTAGGCTTCTCCTGGAAGTGATGGTTTCAGACTTTGTTTTTTAATCAGCTGGATAGATTTGAGGAGCGCTGATCAGGCATCCTGCAGAATATCCCTCAGTTAGGATGTGTCTCATGTTTTTCCCATGCCTGGACTGGTGTTCTGTGTTTTGGGGTTGAAGACCTCAGAGGCGAAGGGCCATTTTCATCACATCGTATCAAGGACATACTGTCAACATGAGACCGTTTGTCATTGTGGTGCCCGGCTTGAGGCAATGTTAGTCGGGTTCCCCCACTATAGAGTTACTTGTCCCTCTCCTTTCCGTGCTGTACCTTTTGAAGGAAGTCGCTCTGTGCAGCCCACATTTAAGGATTAGGAAGCTCTGCTCCACACCTTCAGGGTAGAGTATTTACGTAAAATGTTTGAAATTCCTCCTCATGAAAGATTCTCTATTCTCCCCAATTTATTTATTCAGTCATTTATTTATACTGGTACAGACTCGTGGGTATTTATTTTGTGTTCTGGGTAATAATCCAATAATACTACTGTATTTCGTTGCTCAAATCACTTCAGCTTTGGCCATTGGGAGCTCTTTCCGTTGACTCCTGTGCTCCTTCGACATATCCTCCTCCTCGTGAGGTTGTTCTGTTTTGTGTTAGCACTTCCTCACTTTCTGGCATTCTAGATGCTCCGAGCTCATCCTGTGTGTTTTCAGCCCCAGTCCTAGAAGAACCAAAGAGCTCTAGTTCCTTTTTTTGGAGAAAGAGTATTAGAAACCAAGATTTGGGGGGCTCCATGAGGGGCTCAGTTGGTTAAGTGTCCGACTTCAGCTCAGGTCGTGATCTCAAGTTTTGTGGTTCGAGCCCTGCATCAGGCTTTGTGCTGACAGTTCAGCTGTGTCAGGACCCTGCTTCAGATTCTGCGTGTGTCTCCCTCTCTGTCTGCCCCTCCCCTGCTCATGCTCGTCTGTCTGTCTCTCTCTCTCTCAAAAATACATAAGTATTTTTTTAAATTAAAAAAAGATTTGAGCGTCTAGGGGTACTTGTTGGGACTGAGGTAACTCTGCTTCTAGGCCCTCTCAAGCTGACAGAACAAGGCACATACATACTAACCTGTGTAACCGTCTGTATCTGTATGAAGCTAAACATGAGTTCATGCTGTTATCAGCCCTAATCCATTGCCACATGGAGTGTTCTAACCTCCCCACTCTGATGGATGGATCCCTCCACCGCCATCCATTTACTTAATGTTCAACTCCAGTGTACACGTATGACAACGTATACCCGTTAACGTGTGGTTAACCTATACTCCCCCCCATAAAAAGAGCTTTATTAGAGAACAGTGCGTATGTACAGTTTCTTTTGCCTTTAGTCTTGCAGACTCCAGTCATTTCCAAAGTTACTTAGGTCCCACACTCCTTCCGTGGGGTTATTCATATATTTGTAATATGATTTGTTTTATTGCATTCTATCCTGTGATTTCCTGGCTTCCTAAAGGATCTGTTTGCAGCATACGTTAAGGTTTATTCTTTGTGCTATAAAGGTCTGTGGGTTTTGACAAGTACATAGTGTCCTGTATCCACCACTGTAGTATCATATGGAATGGCTTTGCCCCCTAAAATCCCCTGTGCTCCACCCATCCAGCCCTCCTTTCCTCCCAACCACTAATCTTTTTTACTTCTCTATTTTTGCCTTTTCCAGAGTTTCATATAATGGGAGTCAAAAGGGTGCCTGGGTGGCTCAGTTGGTTAAGCGTCCAACTTTGGATCTGGTCATGATCTCACAGTTCACGAGTTCGAGCCCCACATTGGGCTCTCTGCTGTCAGCCTAGAACCCATTTCAGATCCTTTGTCCCCCTTTCTCTCTGCCCGTCCCCAGCTCACTCTCTCTCAAATTAAATGAATCAACCTTAAAAAAATCAGAGCGATAAACTATGTAGTCTTTTCGAACTGGCTTCTTTCATTTAACAAGATGTATTTAAGAGTCACCCGTGCCTTTTTGTGGCTTGATAGCTTATTGCTTTTTATCACTGAACAATATACATGCGCCATAATTTGTTCATTCTCCTGTTGAAGGACCTCCTAGTTGTTTCCAGTTCTTGGAAACTATGAGTAAAGCATCTATAAACGTTCACATGCAGGTGGTTATGCAGACGTGCGTTCGCAGATCACTTGGGTACATTGCTAGACGCATGATTGCTGGCCTACATGGGAAGCCTGTGTGTAGCTTTGTAAAAAAAAAAAACTATTGCTGTCTTCCAAAGCGGCTGTAACGTTTTGCATTCCCACCAGTAACAAACGAAAGTTCCATTGCTCCACATTCTTGCCAGCAACTGGTATTGTCCTTCTTTTTTTCTTGATTTGGGTCATTTAAAAAAATTTTTTTTCATCATTGTAAGCGTACTCTTTAATCCCATTCGCTATTTCACCCTTCCCCTCACCCACCTCCCCGCTGGTAAGTGTGTTCACTATATTCAAGAGTCTGTTTCCTGGTTTCCTCTCTCTTTTTTTTCCTTCGCTCATTTGTTTCTTAAATTCCACATATGAGTGAAATCCTATATGTTTGTCTTTCTCTGGCTGCCCTATTTCACTTAGCGCTATACTCTCTGGCTCCCTTCATGCCCTTGGAAATGGCAAGAGTTCATTCTTTTGTACGGCCTGATAATATTCCATTGTGCATATACACCACATCTGTATCCATTCGTCTATCGACGGACACTTGGACTGCCCCCATAGTTTGGCTATTGTAAATAATGCTACTATAAACACCGGGATGCATGTGTCCCTTTGAGTTAGTGTTTTTGTATTTTTTGGGTAAATATTAGTACAATTGCTGGATTCTAGGGTAGTTCTATTTTTAACTTTTTGAGGAACCTCCATACTGTTGTCCACAGTGGCTGCACGAGTTTGCATTCCCACCAGCAGGGCAAGAGGCTTTCTTTTTCTCCTTTTTCTTCTTGTCAACACTTGTTTCTTGTGTTTTCGATTTTAGCCCTTCTGACAGGCATGAGGTGATATCTCATTGTACTTTTGATTTGTATTTCCCTGATGATAAGTGATGTTGAGGGGCGCCTGGATGGCTCAGTCAGTTAAGCATCCAACTTCAGCTCAGGTCATGATCTTGCAGTTTATGAGTTCGAACCCTGCATCGGGTTCTTTGCTGACAGCTCAGAGCCTGGAGCCTACTTCAGATTCTGTGTCTGCCTCTTTTTATGCTTCTCTCTCTCTCTCTCTCTCTCTCTCTCTCTCTCTCTCTCTCTCAAATATAAATAAACATTTTTAAAAAGTGTTATTGGGCATCTTTTCTTGTGTTGGCCATCTGTAGGTCTCTTTGGAGAAATATCTGTTCATGTCTTCTGCCCATTTTTTAATTGGATTATTTGTTTTTTGGGTGCTGTAGCAGTTCTTTACATATTTTGGATACTAATCCCTTTACTGGATATGTCATTTGCAAATATCTTCTCCTATTCAGCAAGTTGCTATTTAGTTTTGTTGATTGTTTCCTATACTGTGCAGAAACTTATAATTTTGAAGTAATACCAATAGCTTATTTTTGCTTTTCTTTCTCTTGCCTTCAGAGATACATCTAGAAAAATCTTGCTACAACCAATGTCAGAGACCTTAGTGCCTGTGCTGTCTTCAAAGAGTTTTATGGTTTCAGGTCTCACATTTAGGTCTTTGATCCATTTTGAGTTTATTTTTGTGTGTTGTGTAAGAAAGTGGTCCAGTTTCATTCTTTTGTGTGCAGCTGTCCAGTTTTCCCAACACCATTTGTTGAAGAGACTGTCTTTTTCCCATTGCATATTCTTACCTCCTTTGTGAAAGATTAATTAACCATACAATCATGGGTTTATTTTGGGGTTTTCTGTTCTGTTCATCTATGTGCGGTTTTGGGGGTTTTTTTGCCAGTATTATATTTTGATAACTCCCAACTTGTATATCGTAAAATCTGGGATTGTGATACTCCTAGATTTGTTCTTTTTTCAAGGTTACTTTGGCTATTTGCAGTCGCTGTGGTTGCTTGCAAGTTTTAGGATTCTTCTAGGTCTGTGAAAAATGCTATTGGTATTTTGATACAGATTGCATTAAATGTGCAGATTGCTTTGGGCATTATGGACATTTTACTAATATTCTTCAGCCCATGAGCAGGGAATGTCTTTCTGTTTCTTTGTGTCATCTTCAATTTCTTTCACCAGCGTCTTATAGTTTTCAGAGTATCGGTCTTTTACCTCTTTGGTTAAGTTTATTCCTAGATATTGTTTTTGGCCAATTGTAAATGGGATTGTTTTCTTAATTTTTCTCTCTGCTGCTTTATTAGTATATTGGAATATACAAATTTCTGTACCCAGATTTTGTATCCAGTGACTTTGCATACTGATAAACTGATTCATTTATCGATCCTAGTAGATTTTTTGATAGAGTATTTAGGATTTTCAATATATAGTATGTCATCTGCAAATAGTGAAAGTTTTACTTCTTCCTTATCAATTTGGATGCCTATTAATCTCTTTCTGTTGTCTGATGGCTGCAACTAGAACTTCCAGTACTGTGTGAATACAAGTAGTCAGGGGCACCTGGGTGGCTCAGTCGGTTAAGCGTCCGACTTCGGCTCAGGTCATGAGTGGTTTGTGAGTTCGAACACCACATCGGGCTCTCATGGTCAGCACAAAGCCTGCTTCAGATCCTCTTTCCTCTCTCTCTGCGTCCCTCCCCCGCTTGCAACCTCTCTCTGTCTCTCTCAAAGTAAATAAATAAACTTAAAAAAAATTTTTTTTAAGTAATGAGAGTGGACAATCTTGTCTTGTTCCTGACCTTCTGGGAAAAGCTTTCAGTTTTTCCCCATTGAATATGATGTCAGCTGTCAGTTTTTCAGATAAGGACGTTGTTATGTGCTGCCTAGACCTACTTTGCAGAAGGTTTTTATCATGAATAAATGTTGTACTTCGTTGAATGCGTTTTCTGCATCTTTTAAAATGGTTGTGGGGCATCTGGGTGGCTCAGTCGGTTGGGCCTCCAGCTCAGGTCATGATTTCATGGTTCGTGGGTTCCAGACCCATGTCAGGTTCTGTGCCGACAGCTTAGAGCCTGGAGCCTGCTTCAGATTCTGTGTGTCCCTCCCTCTCTGCCCCTCCTCTGCTCATGCTCTGTCTTTCCCTCTCAAAAATAAATAAACATTAAAAATTTTATAAAAAACGGTTGTAAGGTTTTTATCATTTCTCCTACTGATCTGATGTATCACATGGCCTGATTTATGAATACAGAACCACCCTTGCATCCTGGGAATAAATTCAACTTGATCGTGGTATATGATTTTTTTTACTGGATTGTTGGATTGTTTGCTAATATTTCGTTGAGAATTTTTGCATCTGTATTCATGAGGGGTATCGGCCTCTAGTTCTCTTTTCGTGGTGTCTTTATCTGGTTTTGGTATCAGGCTGATGCTGGCCTCATAGAATGAATTTGGAAGTTTTCCTTTCTCTTTTATTTTTTGGAATAGTTTGAGAAGAATATATATTAACCTTTGTTTAAATGTTTGATAGAAGCCAAATAAATAAATGCTTGGTAGAATTTTCCTGTGAAGCTGTCTGGTCCTGGACTTTTGTTTTTTGGGAGTTTTTGATAACTAACTGATTCAGTGTCATTGCTGGTAACTTTCTATTTCCTCTTGCTTCAGTTTTGGTGGGGCTATCTGTTTCTAGGAATGTATCCATTTCTTCTAAGTTGTCTAATCTGTTGGCATATAATTTATCATAATATTCCAAGTGTATTTCTGTGATGTTGGTTTTTATTCTTCCTCTTTCATCAGTGATTTTGCTTATTTGGGTCATCTCTCTCTCTCTTTCTCTTTCTTCCCTTTTTTTATTTCTTTTTTGGATGAGTCTGGCTATCAATTTTATTGATTGTTTCAAAGAACCAGCTCCCGGTTTCATTGTTCTATTTTTTTTTTTAGTTTCTATATCATTTATTTCTTCTCTAATCTTTATAATTTCCCTCCTTTTGCTGGATTTGAATTTTGTTCTTCTAGCTTGTTGAGGTGTAAGATTAGGTTGTTTGAGATTTTGTGTTTCTTGAGGTATACCTGTATAGCTATAAATTTCCCTCTTAGAACCACTTTTGCTGCATCCCAAAGATTTGGACCATTGTGTTTTCATTCTCATTGGTTTGCAAGTAATTTTCGATTTCTTCTTTGATTTCTTGGTTGACCCATTCATTGTGTAGTAGTATGTTATTTAACCACCATGTATTTGTGCTCTTTTCAGATTGTTTCTTGTGGTTGAGTTCTACTTCCATAACACTGTGGTCAGAAAAGATGTGAATTTTAGTCATCTAAAAGGTGTGTAGTGGTAACTTATTTTAATTGGTGTAATTTTTAAAATGTAGTCCTGTATGCCAAAAAAGAGGGGAAGAGGCGATTCATGATATTAAATCATATGAAAATAGGTTGTAAAAATAGCAAGAAAACAAGCTAAAAAATAGGCATTGCCAAGTTGCTGGAGTAGTTTATTTTATCTAAAAAAATTTTTTTTGTTTATTTTGAGAGAGAAAGAGAGAGACTGAGTGTGAGTCGGGGAGGAGCAGAGAGAGGGGAGACACAGAATCCAAAGCAGGCTCTGACCTGTCAGCACAGAGCCTATGCAGGGCTCAAACTCACAAACCCGCGAGATCATGATCTGAGCTGAAGTCAGACACTTAACCAACAGAGCCACCTAGGCACCCCTGAAGTAGTTTATTATTATTGCACTTCTATAGTAAATTTAGCTTTATGTTGCAAATGCAGTTTGTTTTATACATGAAAAAACAAGCATGCAAGATTGCTTAGAGAGACAAAAATTTTCCTGCCTCCAAATTTAAGTAGAAATTTATCTTCTGCATTTCGAACTAATCAGCATTGGATACCATAAAAGACAGTGTTGGCATCCAGTATTACTACTGTAGCAACTTGCTCCCAGCAGAATTTCCTTCTGTCTTTCTTCCACGAAGCTGTCCTCCATCAGCCACCTCTTGCAAGAGTTACAGTTTGCAGAAATGCTTGACTGAGAGCATCGTGTGTCTTTCTCTAAAGAATTTTAGAACAACAGACCTGGTGATACAGACATATTAAAGCCTGCTGAAAACTTGGGAATTAGGTTGAATGAAGACAGTGTAGACACCATCCTATTTGGTGATATGGGGTTGGCCTGTTGGGTTTCTCCTAGTGGTTCCCATACCTGTGACGATTCTCTTCTGGTGGCCAATATGAGAATTAAAAAACAAAAACCTTACCCAGACCCTAGAAGGTTTCTCTCCATTCCAGCCCTAACTTGGAATTTCTTACTGTTCATTTTGCGATTTTTTAGAGAAGAGTCTGACTGTTAGTGCCCTTTCTTATGGTGTAGTGGTGTGCTTCCTACTGGAGGGAGACTCCTAGATTTGAAAGAATCTCTGAAATCGTCATCTCCTCACAATGGTTGTACTTTGCAAGGGCCGTGTGTGCAAGAGTTATTGCTAAGCAATACTGTGCATCTGACAACTGTGGAACGGAGCGTATTTTAAATGGATCAGCACAATGAGGCATAACTCCTTTGCCTGGAATTAAGAGGAGCAAAAAAGGTTCTTGATAATATTTCAAGTTAATTTTCCACAGTATCACTTGAAGACAGAACGGTGGAAGGAAATGCAGTGGTCTGACAGCCTATTTGTCGCAGCTTCGAGATGGAGAGAAGCAGGTGAACTAAGACCGCCATGCACTCTCTTTTTAATAAGCTGCTATGCAGAGTACACTGTCCAAAAAGAAAAAAAAATGGGGGGAAGAACAAAGAGTGTCAGTAACTATTTAGACGGAAAGACAATAATGCTCTTTCTAGAGTGCCCATTAATGCCAATTTGCTGTGAAACTTTCCAAAGCTAATGAGATATTAAATGTGTTTTGTCAAGGGAAGAAGCTGATTAGTCTTTGGTTTGATTTTTTAATGTAATTGGCAAGGAAAAGCACACGGCTTAAATTTTGGAAGTAGCTTTGATTCAGAGCCCTGGGGAAGCACGATTGGGCTCGTGAAGGACGTGCAGACGGCTCGGCCGGGAACTTCACAGCGGTCAGGGAGCACGGCTCCTCTGGGTCCGGTTGATGATAGGACTTTTCCTGGTGTGTGCAGGGATCCCGGAGCCCCGCCTGCAGGTGCCTGAGCATTTTATCTTCCACATATCACTGTCCTGGCTTTCAAAGACAGTTTCATTCTGAGAAGGGTTTTTAGAACTTGGGGCTTTCCAGATACCCCTTCACAAATGAATTAAGCCAGTAATCAATAAGTAACCTATTATAAAACCTATAAATAGCTAATATGGAACCATATGTTCTATAATACACAGATAATGCTCTTCTTGGTATAAGGCATTTGGTATTATGCAACCAGGAAATCTTTGAAATGATGAATTGTTGATTTTTTTAATGTTCGTTTATTTATTTAGAGAGCGTGGGGGAGGGGTAGAGAGAGAGAGGGAGAGAATCCCAAGCAGGCTCTGTGCTGTCAGCATAGAGTCTGATGCGGGGTCGATCTCATGATCATGAGATCATGACCTAACCTGAAATCAAGAGTCAATTGTGCTGACAGCTCAGAGCCTGGATCCTGCTTCAGATCCTGTCTCCCTCTCTCTCTGCCCCTCCCCTGCTTGCTCTCTGTCTCTGTCGCTCTCTCTCAAAACAGTGAATAAACATTACAAAATATATATGTTTTTTTAACTGCACCAAACCCAATTCTTGTTCACCTTTAGGGTGGGCAGGGAGACAATTTGAAGAGTCCAAGCTTGGTTCCACCTGGGTGGGCTTGAAAAGATAACTCCATGAGCTTAAAACGTACTTTCATACCAGTTTACCGATATCAAGCCAGATTTAAGATTGTTGTATGACATGATAACCTTAAAAATAAAATGTCAGTTATTTTACCGGCAGAAATGGGTTTCTTCGGGAAGAGCAGAGAGTTGCGATTTGAGACTTGCAAGCTGTGGCAAATAGACAAATCCAGAAACCAAAGGAGAAGAATATTCTTTTATAGAAAAGGCAGGGTACTGGGAGAGCCTCTTAAATCCAATGGAATAAACTAGGAGTTCTAAGTCGAGTGGCTTTTCATTGGCTGAGTTGTGACAGTCTCTCATTGGCCGGGCTGTTGCCAGGCAAGGAGAAAATCTTTGTTTCCCCTGGTGGGTTAGTGAGGCACAAATAGGCTTCTTCCTCTGGGTAACGGGCAAGGTCTTCTTCCTCTTCCTGTTGTGTCAGCGTTCAAGGACTTGTGGTGGGGTGTGGGAGCTCCCCCTTCTGGCCTCTTGTAAATGAGGTTTCCTTTTATTCATTTTCACAGGTTAAATATTTTTGTATGTAGAAGTCCCACTTGGTGGGATACTAGCTACTTAATCCAAAGATAGGCTAGGGGCGCCTGGGTGGCTCAGTTGGTTGAGCCTCTGCTCTTGATCTGGGCTCAGGTTGTGATCTCACATTTGTGAGATGGAACCCCTTGTCAGGCTCTGCACTGACCGCACAGAGCTAGCTTGGGATTCTCTCTCTCCCTCTCCCTCCCTCCCTCTCTCTCTCTCCCTCTCTCTCTCTCTTTCTCTCTCTCTCTCTCTCTCTCTCTCTCTCTCTCTCTCTCCCCGCCTTCCTTGCTTGTGTGTGCTGTCTCTCAAAATAAACTTAAAAAAAATCAGGCTAGATATTGCCCAAGTCCCTGCCTTGTCCTTTAAAATGTAGCTGGAGAGGTAGAATGTTGTACAACAGGTGAATCAGGTAAAAATAGCCACCGCGTCTGTGAGAAAATTAAAATACTTCCTAATCAGTGAACATATCTACAAATCAGGAGTGGTCGTAACTACCGTGATAATAATTGCAAATTATAGAATTCAGGTGGAAATATGTAGCACTTTCACATTCAACGAGGTCCTGAAATGGTTAAAGGAGAGAAAAACCAGGGGGAAAAGGTTAAACTTTCTCATTCCAACGTAGAAGTCGACAGAGGCAAAACCAGATGCACTCCTGAGTGAAGCATAACTGTATAAAGTAACAGTGTGAGAAAATAGGAATCAGAATGGCCTAAAGGGGCTCACTCACTGGATAGAATGTGAGACTCTTGATCTCAGAGTTGTGAGTTCGAGCGCCACCTTGGGTGTGGAGATTACTTAAAAGATAAAATAGTTAGGGGCAGGGGGAAGGATGGAATAGAAGGTAAAAAGCTTGCCAAAAATTTTACAAATAAAAAAAGTCCACTGTCCAAGACTCTTCTAGTAGATGAGTTAGGTCCAGGAACCAACAGTTGAGACTTCGCACATAGAGGAAAAAGCAGTAAAGTCAAATGATCGGGTGAGGAATAAAGTCTTCTAGGCCCGTATTCAATTACTAGTTGTACCACTCACTGGCTAGGTGACCAAGAGCAAATTACAGGTGTAACTCCGTTTCCTGTCTATAATGGTGGCTAATACTGGTAGCCAATGATAGTGATCGTGAGGATTACGTGAGAGAATGTATATAAAGTATATAGGTTAGTATCAACAGAAACCAAACTTTGTGATGTGGAAAATGAAAACTTTGTTTTACTCTCTAGTAAAGTTTTCCAAGCAGATTGAAGATAAGTTTTTAAACAGGTCCTGGAAATCTCCTCAGATAGATGACCTTAAGGCCGTGAGGGAGAGCAGAGTACAGGAAGTGCTACCCAGGAGTAAACAGACGAAACTTTCCTTCCCTCTTGAAAGGGAAGGAAACTCTGAGGCATCTTCCTACTGTTCAGTTTCCAACCAAGGCCTAGAGGTTTACAGCGATCGTGTCCCCGGGCTGGTGCCTCATCGAGTCACTTAAAATGTTGATGGTTCAGAAACAAGAGGACACTTTGCTCAGTGACAGACTCCAATTGCAAAGGCTTTGTTTTCATATTCACTAAAGTGAAGTTCAGCTAAAACAGGCCTCAGTGACAATTTTTATCAGAAGTCTCCCATGGTTGAGGCAAGGAAGCTCTATGAGGTGTTGGGTCCCAAAAGGATTGCCCTCTAGTTGATGTAGAGACTGTTTCCTGAGAATGGTAAATGTGTCCTTAAACATGGGGTACAATTTTACCTAAAAAGTTGATCCACTGTGTGGTGGGCTAAACTGTCTGCTGCAGAAAGATCTGCTCGAGCCCTAACCCCTAGTGGCCGTGATTGTCATCTCGTCTGGAAGTCGGGTCTTTGCAGACGTAATCGAATTAAGACGATGAAGTAGAGTGAGCCCTAATCCAGTGTGAATGGTGCCGTTCTAAGTACAGAAGAGACCCAGATACGCAGGGAGAATACCATGTGAGAACAATGGTAGAGATGGGAGTGATCTGTACACCAGCTAAGGAACATAAAGGATTGCCAGAAGTTCCAGAAACTCAGAGGAAGCCATGGGTTAGATTCTTCTCTAGAGCAGGGCCCTGCCAATAGGATTTCTGTGCTACAGTCTTGAGACAGTTTTCCCTGGAGAAGGAAACCTCAGTGTTTGCTCCGAAGGCCTTCCACTGATTGGATGAGGCCCACCTGTGTTGTGGAGGGTGGTGTGCTATACTCAGAGTCTGCTGATTGGACACGCTTATCACATCTAACATTCTCTCATAGCTTCTAGATGAGGGTTTGGTCACACAACTGGCCACCCTAACCTAACCAAGCTGACGCATAAAATTCACCAGTACACTTACACACTTCACGCGTTCAGCCTTTCTCTCTGTCTCTGGCACCTCAGAGCCTATACTTAATTCCGTTCCCTTTGCCTGCAAGGCTTTCCCCCTCTCTATTCACATCGTGTCCCAGCACATGCGGAAAAGTCCTCTCTGACTCTTCCAACTTGTTAGGACTCCCTAATTAGTACAATCCTACCCCGTTTCCTATATTTTCTTTCCCATTTTCTGGTGTGTGTATGTGTGTGTATTGCATCCATGTAATTAATTGCTACATGTCTTCCCTCTTGGCCTGGAGACTCCTCGTGGTATGCTGAGTGTTCTGCTGGTGCCAGGCATATAGTAGATGCTTATGAAAACCTCATAGACTCTCTAATCGATGTAGAGACTGGAAGGGTACCCAGAGAGCTCTGTGTACAGGTGAGGCATCTGACGCCCGGAGAGGTTACGACTCCGACTGGGGTAAACAGGATTTAGACCCAGGTCTTCTGATACTGAGTCAAATAGTCTTCTTTGCACCTGAACCCCCGGCTTTCCGTTTCAAGCCAGATGTGGCTGACATCTTCTGCCTTCCTAAGAAAGTCCGCCTCTCTGACTGCGGTTTCCAGATTCAGAAATGGAATCCGTGTGAAGAGCGTTCCGTTAATACGGAGAGACCAGTGAGTTGGAGATGGATCCCAAGAGCAACAATCTCATGCCCCATTATCCCCGACTCCTCCCTGTCTGCTTCTTGGCTTGATGAGAAACTTGGAAGAGTAGATAATAACGAAGGCAACTATGTATGAAACGCTTACTGTAGACCCTGTTCTGTGGGCTTGACGTCCATCTTCTCAGTTCAGCTTTCCCTCCCTAGACGCTAGTGTTAGCCCATCCTGGACGTGTGGCAAACAAGACACAGAAGTTCATGTGACTTAACTAGTTCTCGCGGCCAGATAATGGCAGATGAGGGATTTCAGCCTAGGCAGTCAGGGTCCAGATCCCGTGCTCTTAATCTGCCTTAGGAGAGAGGAGACTTGAACGTGTCTAAAGCAATGCTTCCAAGGCAACAAAACGGGAACCACAGGTAAGAGTCACATTCGTACTTGTAACTTTTCTAGTAGTCATATTCAAAAAAAAAAAAAAAGAAAACACAAAATTGTTTTTAATAGTTATTTAACCCAGTATCCTGGGTTAAACACATATCAATATAATTATGAAATAGTTGACATTGGTTTTTCATACTGAGTCTTTGAAGTCTGGTGAGTATCGTATGCATCTCAGTTGGGACTGGCCATATTTCAAGTGCTCGAGTAGTGCTCGTGGCTGGTGGCCACCATACTGTACAGCACAGGACTGAAGCATCTCACTGTCATCCTGAGTCACGGAGATACCCGGCCGTGGTCTTATTTCCTGCACATTAAACTCCCCACCGCCCCAATCGGGAATGGCCAAGTTACACCCACTTCAGAACGCCAGTCGGTTATTGGAAGGCATGGGCCTCCCTCTCAGCTCCATCTTCAGGAATAGGAGGGTCACTGCCAGCCTCATAAACTGTACCCATCTTTTGCCCTGGAGACAGAAATCCGGAGTTCACAGTCCCTGTTGTCTACATTGGGCTCTGGGTTTGCCACTGGCTGGGCGGCCCGTTCTGTGGGCTCACCCTGAGCCTCTCACTCCCTCTCTGCCTGGAGAGAGTCCAGCTTGGTGAGTCAAGGCATGAGTTATGAGTAACCCAGAAGGCCTTGGAACAATTGTCTTCCTGACTAGCTTTTGAATCACCCGATCCTCTCTGGGATCAGATCAAGTTGGGAAAATTGGTTCTGCCCAACCAACCAGGGCTCCCTGCCAAGATTTCTCACATCTGGTCCCTCCTTTCCTTCTTGGCTCCCAGACAGTCCAGGCATTTGGCGGAGAGAGCTTGAATTTTCTGGAATCGCTTTTACAGGGAATTTGGCATAAGCTAATAAGCCCCTTCACGGGGCTTCCATTCTCTCAAGGTTTACTTTGTTGGTCCCCCCGCCCCCCCCACCCTGTCATTAAAAAAAAAAAACCTTAGCCATTAAAATATTAGCTAAATCAGGAAGCTGAAGGAGTGATTTAAATAGAATGAAAAATTGAAAGAAGATTCTGGTTATGGTGTATTATCAACTTCTCACTTGACTGAAACCAGTCTCCATCCAAATCTTTCCCCAGAAAATCCTGCATGTTCTACTTCCAGGCCCCTCTGCCTGGCAGAGACTTTTGTACACAGGAGCAAGATTTAAAATTTTTTGCGAGAGAAAGAACTGCTCCAATGCTAGTGGGACCCTAATGTTGAAAACGAAATCTAACAATGGAGTTAATTAGCATTGCATGGCTCACAAACCCCCCTCCGGGGTCTGCTCCTCGGATTTAAATCAGGGCAGTGTGAGATGGAACAGCTCCCACAGAGAGACCTCTTCTACCCACAGTCCTGCCTGCTGTTTTTCTTCCTTCTCCTCTGGCTCTGGGAGGAGAAACAGCTGAGCCTGGATCAGTGGGCAGCATTTACCAGCTGCATGCTAATAGTGCCCGGCCCCGCTCAGCCAGGCCCACCTCCTGCCTTGCCTTCCCCTCCACCCTTTGCTTCTGAATTCAGACCTTAACCCCTTAGACTCACAGTGAGCCCAGGCCCCAAGAGGCTTCAGGCACTTCCCTGGCAGCCTTGAGGAGAGTAGGGACCAAAAAGTCCCAGCTCTCCTCCTCTCTTCGCCAAAGGGAGGACATTTCCTAACTGACTCTGGCATTATTTTACTCAGATGATGAACTAGATGCGTCAGAGATTCCCTGCATGCTCATAACAACCCCACCGGTAGGTGTTACAATCCCCATGTTTACAAATGAGGAAACAGACTCCAAGAGATGGCTGTTAATAAGGCTGAACCAGTGTATGGGGCAGTCCTATGATTCCAACCCAGATCTGTCTTGCTCCAAAGCCCTATGCCAGGAATGCTGTTCATCGCCTCTCCCCGGGACCCTAGTGGTGGGGATGCCCCTCTACTGAGGACCGTAATGATAACAGGAGCACTAATACTTGGTGACTGGTTGCATCTTGCCAAGACGGAGAACTATAAAAATATAACACAGAAGGTGGTGGTGGAAGGGGCTGCTCTGTGGGAGCTGTTTCATCTTCCACTCAGACCCTGATTATAATCTGAAGAGTTCTTCAGGGGGTTATGGTGTATTATCAACTTCGGGGGGGGTGAGAGCCATGCGGTGATATATTCATGTATATGTGTGTACACATGTTGATACATAAATACACGGATATACACGTGTACACGTGTGCATATCTCATCCCAAATATTCTGACAGTGAGATCGACACTCTTCCCACTGAGAAGGTGGACTCTGTTTTCCCTCCCCTTGACCTGGGTGGCTTCCCACGGCTCCAAACAGTGGAGCCCAGTGGAAGTAATGCTGCGTGGCTTTTGAGTTTGTGTCACACAAAGGACTCAGGCTGGGGAAGGACCCTGGCCCAGCACAACCCATCTACCTCAGGACCTTGCTGTTGGCCAGAGACCTCAGTTCCTTGCCCCACGGACCTCCCACGGGACCACTCACAACGTGGAAGCTTGCTTTCCTCACAACAAGGGCTCCGAGAAGCAGAGAGAGATGGAAGTCGCAGTCGTCTTGTAGTCTACTCTCAGAAGTGACATCTCATTGCTTTGCTATGTTCTCTTCATTAGAAGCCGGTCACCACATATAAGGGGAGCAAACAGGGCCTGAACACCAAAAGTGAGATCCCCCGGGCCGTATTAGACGCTGACCGCCTCTCTCGTTGATCTTTGGCTGCCGCGTGCGTTGCAGACCTGCACACACTTAGGCACACGAGGCTGAGTGCCTGGAAGGGGGTTACACGTGGCTAGCAGAGTGGAACATATTTCCAACTGAATATTCTGGCTGCTCTTTCTCGTCAGGAATTTCAGTTCCAGGACCGACTGGCTGCAAAGGACACAGAATCCTATTCAAGTATTTTAAACTCTTAATAACTTTTCCAAATTAACTTTGCATTTAGTTATAAGGGTCTGTGTGTACAGAGTCCTGAGCCCCACCGTCCTCTCTTCGTTCTGAGGCCGCGAAGAACCCCGGTAGAATTTCTGGACCTCACACCGCTCCTCCTCCCTGGCTGTGCCTGAGAATCCTCTGGGGAGGTTTAAAAAGTCCAGTTCTGCAGCCCACACTCCAAACCCATCACATCGGAGTTTCTAGAGGGGGGACCCAGGTCCTGAGATGGTCTCGTGAGAGCTCCACAGATGACTCCAATGTGCGTTCACCAAGGGATCTTGGTACAATGAGGATTCTGATTCAGCAGGTCAGCAGGGCCGGAGATGATGTTTCTCACCAGCTCCCAGATGCCGGTCCACGGACCACACTTTGAGGATCAGTGGTTCTCAACCCTGGCCGCACATCTGATTCCTCGTGGAAGCGTGGAAAATGCCGACGCCTGGCTCTGTCCCAGAAATGGTTAGTCGGTCTGGGCTAAAGGTGAGCCTCAGGCATCCCTGGAGTGAGTCCAGTGTGCAGCGGGCTGGGGACCACTGCCCCGGACACTCCCGGGGTCTTCCATGCTTCTCTCCCTGCCCCAGCCTCCACTCCTGACCCGTGTTCTCCCCACCCCCTTTCCTCACTGCCGTTCTTCCTGATGAAGACGGCTGCCTCCAGTGTGGTTTCTGCAGGGAAGGTGTCCAGTCCAGGCTGGCAAACCTCTCTCTCGGGGCATAGGTTTCCGCCATGAGGGACTCATCTCTGTGTGTGGAGTATCACTCTCGCCTCAGAGGTCTTTTAAAAATACAGCATTCGTGAAAATGGTAGCACAATAAATCTCTAATAAGTCTCTAAAAATCTCTCCTGGACTTCCTCCTTTTTTTGTGTGTTGTTTTATTTTTTTTTTTGAAAGTTTATGTATTTATTTTGAAAGAGAGGACAGGAGTGAGGGAGGGGCAGAGAGAGAGAGAGAGAGAGAGAGAGAGAGAGAGAGAGAGAGAATCCCAAGCAACTCTGCGCTGTCAGCACAGAGCCAGGTGCGGGACTCAAACTCACAAACTGTGAGATTGTGACCTGAGCCAAAACCAAAAGTCAAATGCTTACCGGTCTGAGCCACCCAGGTACCCCTGGACTTCCTCCTTCTAAATGGCTTCTCTCCCATGCTGTCTCCAAAACATCCACAACCAGAAGGCTCTTTTTTTTTCTTTCTAAGCTTATTTGTTTGTTTTGAGAAAGCACACACAGGGGCAGAGAGAAGGAAAGAGAGAGAATCCCAAGCAGGCTCAGCATTGTCAGCGCAGAGCCCGATGCGGGGCTCAAACTCCTGAACCACGGGATCATGACCTGAGCTGAAGTCAACAGTGGGACCCTCAACCAACTGAGCCGCCCAGGTGGCCCAGAAGGATGTTTCTAAAATGTAAAATCAAATTTTACCCTTCAGTACACCCTCCCATTCTTCCCACTGCTTTCCCTAGGACACCGCTGTCCCCACGGCCATCCCAGCCCCTGCTGCTTTTACCTGCTACATTTCAGCTTCTGGATTCTATGCAGTTCCAGAACCTGCCCAGCTCCCTTGGCCTGTGCTCCTGCTCCTCCCTCTGCGGTGCTCACCCAGTTGGCCCCTCCCAACCCAGCAGTCAAGTGAGAACACCTTAGGTGACAGTTCTTTGTTCCCCACAAATCTGACTCACTGTGCCCACAGCACTTAGCGACATAAGTACTCACGAAATAGGGAGGAAGGAAAAACCTGGGCTCTTGAATGGATTGGGGGTGGGAGGACAAGGAATGGCTAAAGGAAGAGAAGAAAAGGAGAGCAAGCCCCCTGCCCTATATATACTTTAGGGTGTGGGGTCAGAAGTTCATCGGGTCATTCTGTTCTGGGTTTTCAGGGCACCAGTAGCTGTGGCCAGGGCTCTGTTATCAAAGGATCACTAGAAAATGGAAGGGTGATTCAACAGGCTTTCTTGACCAAACACGTCCTTTCTGTCTGATAACTCTCAGTAGACCCCAGTGCTAATTCAAAAATAATGACTCAGTTTCACAAAGATTGGAAAGGGCGCCTGGCTGGCTCAGTTGGTGGAGCGTACGACTCTTGATCTTGGAAGTTTTGAGTTCCAAGATCTCATGTCGGGCGTGAAGCCTACTTAAAAAAGGCCGGGTGGGTGGGTGGGCAGGAGGGCACCTGGCTGGCTCAGTTGGTTAAGCCTCCAACTCTTGATTTCAGCTCAGGTCATGATCTCACAGTTTGTGAGTTCAAGCCCCCGCACTGGGCTCTTTGCTGACAGGGCGGAGCCTGCTTGGGATTCTCTCTCTCTGCCACTCCCCTGCTCCCTTGCTTGCTCTCAAAAAAATATATAAACTGGAAAAAACAAAAAAAGGTTGGAAACATTTTTCATTGGACGTGAACACGCACATACCCTACTATGACGGGGAGACCATTGAACCCCGACTTACGAAGGCTATGTCTCTAGAAGGTGGTCTTCCTGCCAATCGAGAGTTAAATCCCAGAGGAAGATGAAACGAACATGATTTCTACTGTGACCTTTCTCCCCTCCCCCTCTCCACTCCCCTTTTCCTCTCCATTCTGCTGGCTGCTTTTCAGTGTGTCTTGATATAGCTTGACTAAATTGCAGCCCTACCCCTGTTTTTACACATGACCACAGGTCCAACTTGGGGAGCCCCTGCCAGGACCACGCCCTCGTCCCTTCTAGGTCAGCTTGGCCTTGGCCTGTTTTTCTGCCCAAACCACCATGATGGAGTAGAGTCTCGACCTTGCCCTCCCACGACCACGCTCAGGGCTGTGGACTGACCCGAGTGAGCTTGCTGTCATGCAAGTGACTGAGAGCAATATCAAAGACCCTCAAACACATAAAAAACAAGCCCGGCTTTTGATGACCACGATGTGTGGGCTCTCATTAATCATAAACAACTTGTTGCTTTAAAAAAGCATCCATGTAGGGGCACCTGGGTGGCTCAGTCAGGGAAGTCCTACTTCGGCTCAGGTCATGACCTCCCCGTTTTCTGAGTTCGAGCCCCGCCTGGGGCTCTCTGCTGTCAAGGAGGAGCCGGCTTGGATCCTCTGTCCCCTGATCTCTCTCTGCCCCTCCCCTGCTTGCACGCAGCGTGCATCTGTGTGTGTCTCTCTTTCTCAAAACTAAACATTTTTTTTAAATAAACATTTAAAAAAAAGGCATTCACGTATTCTAAACCAGGGGCCTCTTAAACTTTAACATGCATACGAAACACCTTTGAAAATGTACTTTAATTATGTACTTCCTTTGGTGAAGATGCTGTTCAGGGAGTTAATGGGGAGAGACATGGCTTTAAAATATAAAAATGTTCAAGGCTGTAGGACCAGTTAGGTAGACGGTGTGCTTCCTTATCGCAGAGCACAGTGGACAATAATAGTAAGGACTGAGTTAATAGAACACCTAATGAACTGAAAATGGAAGGGGGCAGCTTGCCCAGCTGTCACACATGGCCATCTGTTGGGTTCCTGTCTTACCTGGGAGCTCCTTAGAAGGCACTGTAGTGCCTGACACACAGTAGGGGCTCAGTAAATGTTTATTGAACTGAATTGCTTGTCTGATGGCTGAGTCAGTGAAGCAGATGTAAAAAGAAATTGCCCGGCTCTGAAAACTCCCTTTGGATTTTAGCCAAAACTCTATTTCAGCAAATACTATTAGGATTAAAGATACCCTTATTCACGGGAAAAAATAAAATGGGAAGTCACTCTCTTTTTTTCTCATCGTGTTAAAAAAAAGAGCTTTTGAAATCCTTGTCTGCCATTTCTTATCCATCAGCCTTACATTAACATGATATGTTGCTGTGAAAACGCTTCCCTTAAACACATCAAATGGATTAATGCTGGCACTTTATCAGGTACAATTTCTGTTTCCATAAAACATCTTTAGACACATAAAAACTACTTAAATGAGAAGGAGAAAATCCTCCCCTTCTCACATCATCCAGTCGACTCCCTGGAAAAAGCTGACATTTCTAGGGGCCCGGGTTTGTTCCCTCCTGCGGGAGCTGTTGCTTTGTGAAAGGGCCAGCCCCTCCCTGGGAACCTGCCTTCTCCTTAAGCCCGTAGCAGCCTGGGGAGCGCAGCTGGCTGACTGACTGCGGGGCTGCAGCCAGCATGGATTGTGGGGGGGGGGGGGTTGGAGACCGCAGAGGAGGGCACAGGAGCTGAGCCAGGTTGACTTCTTGCAAAGTGCACAGAAAGTCCCAATCCTGTCCCTTGGGGGGCAGTGGAGACATAGGGCGTAGACTGGGGGTCATCATGCTGGACATCTCAGAAGGCAGCCCAGGACGCCTGTGTAAGCCATTATCGCTTGGAGCCTTCCCTCCCTTCCTCCCTTCCTCCCTTCCTCCTCCTCCTCCTCCCCCCTCCTCCCTCTCCTCCCTCCTCCCTCTCCTCCCTCCTCCCTCCTCCCTTTCTTGTTAATTCTTAGCTTCTGAGGCTTAACATCACGTGGCCCCCCACCCTCGACCAGCAGCCTCACCTGGGAACTTGCCGGAAATGTTCACCCTTGGTCTAAGACCTACTGACTCGGTGCTCTGGGTATCAATAATGCATCTGGGGATTCAGACGCATGTTCAAGTCTGAGAACCACTACCTTCGGCAAGCCCTGGAGAGGAATAGTTCCCTTTTTCGGCTAGCAAGGATTCCTATCAATTCTCCAAAGTCCCTTCTAATGGTTCCCACCAGCTGAGGACTCAACTCATCATTCGTTAGAATTCTGAAGGGTGTTCAAGAGGATGGAGAGAGAATAGCATTTATTGAGTGCCTGCTGTGTGCAGACACTGTCACGAGCCTCTGTCTTATGTGCTTTGTTTCTTTAATCTTGAAAGCAGTCCTTTCAAGTTGATGTTACACCATTGTTATAGGATGAATTGTGTCCCTCCCAAATTCACATGCTGAAGTCCTAGGCCTCAGGACCTCAGAATGTGACTGCATTTGGAGATAGGGTCTTTAGGGGGGAAAAAAAGGCAATTAGTTAAAATAAGTCCTTTAGGCTGGGCCCGATGCCAGCCTGATTGGTGTCTGTGTAAGAGGAGGAGATGAAGACTCACAGACACCAGGGGTGTGTGCACACAGAGGAAAGACCACGTGAGGAGGAGGTCGCCATAGATAAGCCAAGCAGAGAAGGCTCAGAAGAAATCAAACCTGCCAATACCTTGATCGTAGACTTCCAGTCTCAGGACCGTGAAAAATGAATTTCTATTGGTTAAGCCACCCAGTCTCACCAGGCAGTCTGTGGTATTTTGTTAGGCAGCCCCAGCAAACCACTAAAATGGGTAAGGAAGTGTTTCTCTGGAGAACCCTGACTGATACAAGCATTACAAACACAATCTGGACAATAAGGAGAGCCACACCTGTTACCCAGGACTGGTAGGTACGTTGCAGGTATCGCTCCTGTCACTGGTACGGCGTCATCCAGGCTCACGTCCAAAGCCCCATTCTGCAGATGAGACACTGAGGCCTAAAAGTGATTTGCCCAAGTTGTCCCAGGGGCTGAATGATAGAGGCAGGTTTTGAAACCAAGCATTTAGACTCGAGGGTTTATGTGTTAACCACCACTCTCCACAGCCTCCCCGCTCCAGGCTCTGTGGTGAGTGTTCCAAGTTCATGGAAGCCTCAGTGGCACCCTTATTATCCCATTCTTTCAGGGGAGAAAACCGAGGCGTACTGAAGATGGAGAGGGTTGCCTAGGGCCACACAGCGAGCCGCTTGCAGAGAGGAAATTCAGCCGAGGGCCTTGTTCCCTTCAGAGAACTCACTCTCCACCAAGGAGCCTTTCTTTTTTCCCAGGCATTTTTGTGTTTTCATTGGAGACCCCCAAAGCCTTTAAGACTCCAGAGAATGCGTCTCTGATGGAGAATTTTAACGAGAAGCAGAATATGGCTATCAGGAGGAAGAAAAGAACACTGATTATAACCTATCTTGTGTCTTCTATGTGCCCACTCAGCTAGAGCCTGGTTCTCTTGCTGGTGTTACTTAGACACAGAACAAGCCACTCGCGCGACCTCTGCAGCAGTAGAGAGGGGGCAGTGGGTGATATAAAGGAGCCTGGCTACCAGGAAAATGCTGGCTTCCTTGCCTCACTAGCTGGAAGACCTCGGACAGGTTGTACAGCCTCCTCATCCCTCAGTTTTCTCATCTGTAAAATGGTTGTGACAGTAACAGCCCCCAGGCGTGTCGTAGGAGCAGCTGCGTTAATACACGTAAGGCACTTAGAGTCCGGCCTGGCGTGTGGCAAAAGCTTTTGCAAGTATTTCCTGGTATTATTATAAAACAGACTGAAAAAATGTCCCTAGTCCCTTGTCAGACTGGTTCTCAGGAGTCTTCATTTCAGCCTTGGGTTGTCTAGGACTGTTTGGGAACTAAGGATGAGCTTTATGGAAGTCCTTAGTGTAAGTTCCTTTCTAAGTGCTGGGGGGAGGGAATTGCAGAGAAATGGGCTTTACAGCCTCCGAGGTGCCCATGATTATTCTTGCCACATCCAGCCTTGACAATTAGTCAAGAGTGTTCTCTCGAAATGAAACCACACATATCCCCATTTTTCCCTGTTGCTTTCCTGCCAAGCCACTGTCATAATGCTCAGTCTCAATAATAGGAGCAATAATAATTAATAATAACAGATATTACCCAGTATATGTGAAAACCCTAGGCCAAAACAACAGAACAACGTGGCGGTGCCTTTTGCAAGCCTCGTGCGTGTGTTGGTTTGTGAGCGATGATATTGACCTCACTGAGGGACAGATCCACTCTCCCGGGAAAGGGGTAGGGACAAGAAGAGAAACTGCAGAGTAATATTTGGACATGCACCAAGACCGAAGTCCAAGGGTGTTCATTGCCATGGGAGCACTGTCGGCGACCTAAACGCCCAGCAATCTAGGAGTAAATAAAATCCTGGTACATCCAGACAGTGGAAGGAGACGCAGTCAGAGACAAGAATAGGATGGATGCGATCATGCCGACAGGGAGCGTGTGAGACCAACGATACGTAAGAAAGCGAGGCACACTCTAAAGGGGCGAATTGTATGGTATGTGAGACACCTCAGAGAGAGCTGGTACACATATTTATATATTTAGAAAGGCGTAGGAGCGCATTGTGTGCTCCCATTTGTCTTTTTTAAAGTGCACACAAATGCAAGTGTGTGTCTCTGTTGACCATCCGGATGGATGCCCAAGAAACTGACCTTCTTTGGGAGGGGAATGGGGGGTAGCAACTGGAGGGAGGGTTTCTTTTCCCCTGTAATCCATGCGTGAGTTTAATTTTTTTTAAATCCTGTTCACGGGGCCCCTGGGTGGTTCAGTCCGTTAGACATCCGACTTCGGCTCAGGTCATGATCTCGCGGTTCGTGACTTCGAGCCCGGCATCCGGCTCTGTGCTGACAGCTCTGCGCCTGGAGCCTGCTTCGGATTCTGGGTCTCTATCTCTTTCTGCCCTTCCCCCATTCACACAGTGTCTCTCTCAAAAATAAACAAAACATGAAATAGATAAAAATCATGTTCATGTATTTCCTACCCAATCACTGAAGACAATCTTACAAAACAGAGAAAGGGGAAAGGGAGAAAGAAGTATTTTTTTGAATGACACCATGCGCCAGGCACTCTTCCCAGATATCAGTCTTCTTTCTACACTCATGAGATGCGTGCTATTATTCCTATTTCACAGAGGGGTTAAGTAGCTTCCTCAAGCTCTCTGCTCTCCTGAGCTTCGCCAGCCCCCCCCCCAACCCCCCAGCTTCCCTGGATTTCCGAAATCTTAGAATTTGAGATCTCCCAGGAGAGCCCTGCAGGAGTTGTGTCAAGATCAAACAGGCTGAAGTATTTTAAAATGTAAGACAGCTCACAAATAATTCTAAAGCCTGGGGCGAAGAGGTGACCCATCTGCTGTAAACTGGGTTTGCTTAGGAGATGGCGCTCTCCTCCCGGAGCCCCAGGAACAGTGGGTGGAGGGCCCTGATTCTTGAGAGGAGTCTTGCCAGGCCCACAAAGAAGTTTGCTTGAAAATTGATTGCAGGGTAGTGCAGCGAGCCCGTGCGTCCCCCGAGGCTATAAACGGGTGTTTAATTACAAAGCAGGTGGAAAGACTTCAGACTAAGGGGTCAGGCATTCCACTGTTTGTTTAACTTCTTTACAGGAGAACCACGAGATTACACCTCAGATTGGCGCTTGACAATTTCTCTGCTAAAGAGGAGTTGCCACAAGGTTGAGAAAGAAGGGACCAGTTTGCTGCTTCTTTTTTTTTTAAATCTTGAAAAAGAGGAAATGCCATGGGCCCGAGCTGGCAGTAATTCTGAGAAAGTACAGCTTATCACTCAGTGGTAATGTTTAGAAATTTCTGAAGGAAAAGTATGTACTGAGGTGGGATTACGGAGTTTTAGGGTAATTTCTAGAACAGATGTTCACGGAGGACCTACTATATGTCAAGTGCTTTCTATAGAAATTATGTCACGGGGAGCCTGGGCGGCTCAGTGGGTTAAGCGTCTGACTCTTGGTTCCGACTCAGGTCGTGATATTGAGGTTTGTGAGTTCAAGCCCTGCATCGGGCTCTGCACTGTCAGCGTGGAGCTTGCTTGGGATCTCTCTCTCCCTCTCTCTCTGCCTCAACCCGGCTCGCTCTGTCTCTCTCAAAATAAATAAACTTAAAACATTTTTGTAATAAATTATATATATATATAAGTTATGTCATTTGATCCTCATACTTGTAAGGAAGTGTTAAGGAAATTGCTGCTCTCTTCAGATAAACCACCTGGGAGTTCCCAGGTCGATTCGGGACGGAGGGGGCGCTGCCGTCAGTATCCCTGGGCTCATTAGTTATTGTCACCAGTGTCCTGGTATCTTCAGAGGTAGGGCTTCCTCTTACCCTCAGCCTTTCCTTTATTACCCTGTGGCATTGCTGAGACCCAGCTGGAATATTTAAAAAGAATGACCAAGGCCATGGGGACAACAAAAGGAAAACAAAAAACAGGAACATAGAAAACGTGGCTCATAGAATGCCGCCTATTTGCTGGAGCCTATTTGCAGTCCCTTCCCTCCCCATTCGATGCGATCCCCGTTGTATTCCCTTCTGTTTCCGTCTTGGGTCCCCATTTATGCATTCGTTTATTCATTTATTCAACAGATAGATATTAAACAGCTAAAATGTGCCAGGCACTGAAAATACAGCCTTGAATAATTCAAGTAAGTTCCTGCTCTCCTCGAGCCTTCATTCTGGTGGGGAGATGATGGTATAAATGTATACATAAAATAATTTCTCGTGGTGATAGGTGGTATAGAAAATAAGGTGAATAAGGAATCCCTGAAAGGCTTTATTAGTCAGTCACTTAAAGCAACGTCCTCACAAGCATGTATAATTATACCCATTTTATACATGAGGAAATTGAGGCGTAGGCTAACGGACTTGGCCAAAGTCACAGCGGTAAGGCTGGATTCATGGGCTCTCTCTAGAGCCTAGTTTTTCTCACTACATCCTGCTGTAGAGATTGTCTTGTTGAGGTGCATCTGGATCCCTCCAGCTCTGTGGAACACACAGGCTGGATTCCTGTATGGTATCTGGTTCACCTCTTGCCTTAGTCTATAACCAAACACTATCGACTGGTATTCACAAATAATCTGTGACATTCTGCTCCCGACTCTTAAAGTCATGTTCTTTCGGCATGTGAAATACATTCGTTCCATCCAAACAGCCCCCAAAGCCTTAACGTGTTCCGGTATCAACTCTAAAGTCCAAGTTCAAAGTCTCAGCTAAATGTTATCTCAACCAGATTCAGGTGAGCCTTAAGTCCCAATTTGTCCTGAGGCAATACCTCTCCAGCTGTGCACCTATGAAATCAAACAAGTTATGTGCTTCCAAAATACAATGGTGGGCAGGTACAGCTAGACATTCCCATTCCAAAGGGAGAAATAGGGAAGAAGAAAGGAATGACAGGTTCTGAACAGGTCCAAAAACCAGTGAGGCAAACAGCATTAAATCTTAAGGCATGAGATTAATCTTCTGTGGCTGATGTTCTGCCCTCCAGGGCCACTGGGGCAGAAGTCTCCCCTTCCTGACCTACCTGCTAGGGTAAAGCCCCCCTCCCTGCATCTTTTTCAGGCAGAAGTTGTCCTGCCCCCATGGCTTAACCTAATGACCCCTCCCCCAACTCTGTGCCTGCAGCCTCTGAAATCTGGGTGTCAGCCATGCCCCCACGACTCAAGCCTTCTGCAGAAACAGTGCCATACAGACACTAACACAGTTTGCCGGTTCCTTTTGGAGGGGTGACCACAGTGCCCTAGGTCCCCAGGAGCCACACTTGGGGCAGGTCAGAAACACTGACGCCCCCCCCATGCCCCCCACCTAATCGTGGGAAGCAGAGCTGGTGATCTGAAGCAGCCCCAGCAGCAAGACAGAGAAAATGCAAACAGCAGAAGTCACTCTGGTGACCTGAGAGTTCCCTTAGATGGCGGTTCTTCCATTGTCTTGGACAATAGCTCTAGGCGGCTGTTGAGGTGGCTGATTCATACAGTCTCCTTATCAGATGTGGTTAGGCCACATCCGCAGTGCTCTCTGCCCATCACCCTGCATCATTTTTTAAAAAATAAGCAGGCAGAGGGGCGCCTGGGTGGCTCAGTCGGCTGGGCGTCCAACTTCAGCTCAGGTCATGATCTCGCCGTCTGTGAGTTCGAGCCCCTCGTCGGGCTCTGTGCTGACAGCTCAGAGCCTGGAGCCTGCTTTGGATTCTGTGTCTCCCTCTCTCTCTGTCCCTCTCACTCTCTTTCTCAAAAATAAATAAACATTTAAAAATTTTAAAAAGTAAAAAATAAACAGGCAGAGAATTTTCCAAATCTTTAATTTCTGCTTCCTCTTCGATGAACGATTCCATCTCTAAGTCATTTCTCTCTTCTCGAATTTAATTATAAGCAGTCAGGAGAACGCAGGCCATTCGTCCAGCACTTTACTTAGAAGTAGCTTCAGCTAAATATCCAAGTGCATCACTTGCAAGTTCTAACTTCCAGAAAATACTAGAACCTGTGCACAATTCAGCCAGATTCTTTGCCACTTGATAACAAGAATGGCCTTTCCTCCACTGTTCAGGAACATGTTCCTCGTCGGAGACTTCATCGGAATGGCCTTTAGCCTGCATGTTTCTCGAACATTCTGTTCTAGATCACTCAGGTATTCTCTAGGAAGATTGAGTCTTCCTCTCTGGCTCTCTCTTCTTTCCGAGCTCTCACCGGACTTGCCCTTAAAGCTTCATTCACAGCGGTGCAGGCTTTCTCTAGCACACACATCTGACCTCCTCCAGCCTCTGCCCAATACCCAGTTCCAAAGCCACCTTCACTTTCAAGCAGCACCCCACTTCTCAGTACAAATCTCTATCTGTGTGTTTGGGCTGCTATAACACACTACAGTAGACTAAATGAATTACGAACAGCAGAAATGTGTTTCTCACAGCCCTGGAGGCTGGCGAGTCCAAGATCAAGGTCATGACAACTTCCTTATTGTCTGGTGAGAGCCAGTCTTGGCTCACTGAGGGCGCCTTCCATTGTGTCCTCTCGTCACAGGAGGGGTGAGGGCACTCTCTGGGGCCTCTTCTACAAGGGCACTAATCACCTCCCAAAGGCCCCACTTCCTAATACCATCACACTGGGGATTCGGTTTCAACATATAAACTTGGAGGAGACACAGATACTCAGTCCGTAGCACCTCAGCACAGTGACATATAGTCTCTGATGGTGGCAACACCTGCTGGTGTCAACAGGTTTTGGCAACACCTGTACTATCCAAACACTGTAAGACTGACAACAAGACTAAAAAAGTCCAACCCATAGACACAGTAACACAGCTCAATCCAGAGCCTTACCCACAGTCCAGTTTCTGTCCAAGTGGTCGTGTTGGTATGTTCCTTTCCAATAACTATCCACCTCGTCCCTTCTGCCTCCTAATAACAAAATATCAGGTTGTGCTTTCTCGTTCTCACACTGGGCCCGTCACTGGCACCTACAGTGATGTCCAAGGGCACAAACCCAACCCTGCCTGATGTGCCGATGCTCTCTCCTAGGAATCTGAAATGTGAGTGACAGTGTCCAAACTTCTAAAGTGGCTGGAACTGTGGGAGAAGGACTGAGAAGTCCACAGGGCAGGGGGCAGGGAGTACCCATCGTTCTCGTCCTTGCAGAGCCTGGGGACGGAGGCAGCATTTTCTTCGAATCTTACAAGTTACTCCTGTTCTTATAGTTTTATCAAGGCAGAGGGGATTTCTGTTGCTTACAACCAAAAGAGTGCTGAATAATATATAAAGCTGTATTCTAGTGGCCCAGCAAGCAGAGAAATCAATATATAATTACAGAATTCGATAAAGTGTCAAAAAAGGGAAGAGCAGAAACCAGGGGAGACTGACACTGAAGACCAACTTTAGCCGTGGGGGTCAGAGACATGAGCTTTTGGGAAATCATATTTAAAATGGAGCCTTCAGGATGGACGCGGTTACATGAGGAGTGGAGGCAAGACTATTTCGGGCAGAAGGAAAACTTGTGGAAATGCCCTAGATCAGGGAACAGCTTAGCACATTCCAGAGACTTCCAGGACATTCCGGGGGCTGGAGAGAGATGAGCTTTATTCTCTGAGCTAAGTCCAGTGAGGTTTTCTTCTTCTTGGTTAGAGTGGTGAATGTCTGTAGTTTCCTCCTTTTGAAAATGGGCAAAATACATGGTAACATTTAGCTCTACTATCGTGTGTGTGTGTGTGTGTGCACGTGCGCGTGCCACAATAGGATTCTTTTTGGGAATCGGCAAGTTTATTCTCCGTATCACATGATTTTAGCACCTGCCTACAGGATCTGCTGGCTAAGAGTTTGATTCCTTCAGGATTAACTTGGATAGATCAGATCATAGATGTGTCCTGGGCTTTAGTAGATCATTTTTCGTTTGTTTTTTAAAGATTTCTTTATTTCGAAAGAGAGAGCAGAGGAGGGGCAGAGAAAGAGGAAGAGAGGGTGAATCCCAAGCAGGCTTCGTGCTGTCAGTGCCAAGCCTGTGGGGTTTGATCCCACAAATCATGAGATCATGACCTGAACCGAAATCAAGAGCTGGTTGCTCAACTGACTGAGCCACTCAGGAGCCCCTAGGCTTTGATGTGTGTACACTCTCTCCCTCTCTCAGAATAAATAAATAAATTAAAAAAAAAAAAGTCTCCTTCCTTACGGCTGTAGGAGTAAGTCTCCATCTTCCCTCGCTGTCACAGGAGAACCACTCTCAGCTGCCCGAGCCCACCCTCTCTGGCAACGGTTCGCATCGTGAATGTTTGCTTTCTTCTGGGCCAGCAGAGTGCGTCTCAGTGATGGTATCTCCTGCTACCAGTCAGAGAAGACACTCTGCATTCACAGGGCTCACGTGACTAGGGTAGAGCCACTGGGATAATCTGTTCTAAAACCAACTGATTAGTAACCTTAACCACAGCTGCAAAATCTCTATGCCCCGTGAAGTAACGGCCACAGGAGAAACACCAGGAGCGGAGATCATGGCCATCTTAGAGTCCTGCCTGCCACAGGATAACATTGCTGTTGGCCAGCTCCCAGACTCTTTGCGCAGTGACAGGAGGTTCTGGCCTTCTTGAGTAAGCAGCTAAAAAATAATTTCCTTCTGTCTCCTCCAGCCATCCAAGGGGAAGAAGGTGGCATGGCCAAGGAAGTGTCAACCCCCTGTTTGAGAAAAGGCCCAAGAATTTTGGCATCGGGTAGGACATCCAGACCAAATGGGACCTCATCTGCTTTGTCGAATGGCCCTGCTCTACCCAGCGGCACGGGCTGTGCTCTATAGAGCATGTGTGGAAGTGCCTCCACGACTAACCAGTCCACCCAGGCCTTGGATCGCAGCTACTCCACTGCTTATGCTGGCCCACAAGTACAGACCGGAGGCAAAGCAAGAGAGGAAGCAGAGATCGTTGGCCCCAGGCTGAGAAGGAAGCTGCCAGCAAAGGGGATGTCCTCACGAAGAGGCCCCCTGTCCTTCCAGCTGGGGTTAATACTGTCACCACCCTTGTGGAAAACAAGAAGGCCCAGCTGGTAGTGCTGCGGACCCCACTGAGCTGGTCGTCTTCCCGGCTGCCCTATGACCTGAGATGGTTCCCTCCTGCATCATCAAGGGGAAGGCCAGGCTGGGGCGTCGGGTCCACAGGAAGACCTGCACCACTGTCACCTTCACACAGGTTAACTCGGAAGACAAAGGGGCTCTGGCTAAGCTGGTGGAAGCCATCAGGATCAAGGACAATGGCAGATAGGATGAGATCTGCTGTCATTGGGGAGGCAACGTCCTGGGTCCAAGGTCAATGGAAAAGGCGAAGGCTAAAAAACAGGCCACCAAACTGGGCGAAGTATGCTGTGGAATTTTCTGTACATAAAAGTACTAAAAAGTTATAATAATAATAATAGATGGGACCCTTCTGCTTTGAGCATTCTTGTTGAAATGCAAAACCAGCGTCAGCTATAAGTGTCTCCTGCCCCGCCTTTTTTTTTTCTTTTGATACTTCCCTACCTAAAATATCCATTTTGGTTTATACTTTTTCTTTCTCAAATTTTTAATTTAAATTCTAGCTCTTGAACATAGAATACACTGTGGTTGAATTTAAAACCTGTTTCTTAAGAATAAAAAAGCCCTGGGGCACCTGGGTGGCTGAGTCGCTGGAGCATCCAACTTCGGCTCTGTCCGTGAGTTCTTGGAGCCTCACATCGGGCACGCTGCTGTCGGCCTGTCAGCTCAGAGGCAGCTTCAGACCCTCTGTCCCCTTCTCTCTGCCCCTCCCCCACTTGCGCTCTCCTAAAAAATATTTTTTAAAATAGAACAAAAAAGCCCTAAAATTCAAATGATCCATACAGATTACTTTCCATGTCATCTTACAATATGTGATTTGTAAGCGCTCTTAAAATGTGATGATTCCTAGTTAAATTTGGGATCTAAGTATCTTTACCTCCAGCTAGAAAATTTCTGTAGAAAGAGCCATTGGAATAATGAGAGAAATGAGTCCACATTGATTAATCCTCACGCTCTGTCAAAGCCACAGACTCCCTCTGTAAAAGGGATCACTGCAGGGGCCCCTGGGTGGCTCAGTCAGTTAATCATCTGACTCTGGCTCAGGTCACGATCTCACGGTTCATGAGTTCAAGCCCCACGTTGAGCTCTGTGCTGACAGCTCTGAGCCTAGAATCAGCTTCGGATTCTGTGTCTCTCTCTCTCTCTGCCCCTCCCCCACTCACAGTCTGTCTCTCTCTCTCTCTCAAAAATAAATATTAAAAATTTTTTTTTAAAAAGGGATCACTGCAAGGAATTCTGGGAAGGAGGCGTGTATCAGGTGAAATAAGGACGGGGATCTTTAGAAAGAATGTTTTCTGTGGGTAGCAACTGCCTGTGAGTTCACCTGATGTGGTTTCATTTTCAAAGCTCAAGACATATTTATCACAGACTTTAAAATATTGTCTGAGAAACATCATACAAAAAGAGTGTATATAATGTATATGTGCCGCTTAAGATTAATAACAAAATGAACATAAAGCATTCTTTTCAAAGAAAGTAGCAGCACGGGTAGAAAGGCTGCGTATCACCAGGGCGTGAAGTATTTGACATTCTATTGTGGAAATGCCAACACACAAATTATCCTTGTTCGTTTTTTATTGCCGTCGCTCTATATTTCCCCACATAATGCTGTGCAAACATTTTATCAGAAACGGTGGAGAGAAAGCCCGTTGTCAGCCACCGCCAGTAAAGTAATTTGGCTGCTGCTATTACAGCCCGTGCAGTTGGATGGTTATGTTGTTTTCTACATGCAACAAGGGGCGAGAATAACCTATCGAGGGGGGTTAGAAAGAAGCGAAGTGGAAGTTGAAAAGGCAATATGCCATAATATTTTCGCCTCCCTGGTTTCTTGTGTTTGAAGCCCCTAATGAAAATACTAGGGCGGCACAGCCCACCGCTCACCTGCGGCTCGAGCGCGGTCCGGGAAGCCGGGCTCCGGGGCGCGGCCGCGGGCCAGTCTCCAGGGGGTGTCGCAGACAGGGTTTGGCCCGAATACAAATCGGATCCTGATGCGTCACTGCTGACGACCTGAGGCGGCGTGGGGAAATAAGAGGGCGGGACTACCTGGCCGTGAAGCCCCTCTCTCTGCCCCATGCGGCTCTGCGAACGTGGGAGCATTCTCAGGCCTCCCTGGGCCTTAGTTTCTTTGCTTGTGGCCGCGGGGAATAATGAGAGGAACCTACCTTCGTCGTGAGGATAAAATGAGTTAAAATACGGAAAGCCCCTGAGAGTATCAGGGCCACAGAAATGCCAGGTCGCTGGATGACTATTGTCGCAGGATCCTTGCTCCTTCCCGCGGCCTACGGGACACACCCTCCTGGCCCGAGGGGGCCTCCCGACTCCACTCCAGCCTCACCGGCCTGCCTTCTTTTCCTCAGGTGTGCCAGCTTTGTCCCTGTTCCCTCAACCCGCAGCAGGCCTCCCTGGCTCCTGGGGCCTGGGTTCAGAGGGGCCCCCCTCACCTTGCTGTCAGCAGAAGCCTTCTCCCAGCCCCCAGCCTCCGCTCACTTGGTATCCCGTCATCCTGGTCCTTTCCTTCAGTCCGTCTACGTTGATCACTATTTGAACTTAAGGTGTTTATTTGTGTGCTTGTGAATGGTCCGTCCCCCCTGCGGGGGTGACCAACTTGTCCCAATCTGATCAGGCCCTTCCCGGGTTGAGCCGTGACAGCCCCACACTCCGGGAAGCTCTGTGAGGGCAGGGGCTCTGCCCTCCCCCTCCGTCTCTGGAGCCTACACCGTGCCTGGCACATGGCAGCCCCTCGGGACGTATCTGCAGAGGGAGTGAATGGGTAACCCGGTACCCGGGTGAAGAGGAGGCAGGGCGGCCGAGCCCCTCTGTAGAACCACAGTCACCTCGCTGGATACAAGAGAGGCTGGGAATCCTGCTTTCATCATGTACAACACATCCCGACCGAGCCAAACCAGCCCGCCAGTGCTTTCACTCCTAGACGGCGCCCTGCCCCTGCCATCCTCATCCGTGTTTATGCTCCTGTCTCCATAGTTACCGAGACGCCTCAAAAGCCGGCAGCTGCTGTGCATCCCAAGATCACCACACACGAGTGTCTGGAGCCCCTGGGTGATCAAGGCCAGGTGGAAGTTTTGGAAGCTGACACGGCTGCGCAGGTCACTTCCTCAGTCCAATCCGTGGAGGCGGCTTGTCACAGAGTGAGACTTGGCTTGTCAGGGCTCTGAGCTCTCCCTCAGCCTGCAAGCTTCAGAGTCAGAGAGAACTTCCAAAGAATCATTCTCAAGAGCAAGAGAGATTGGAAGGAAGAGTCCCGAATGGAAGAAAACAGAGGCTCCCAGATATTTAGGAAGGGAGGAGGGGATTGCAAAGCTGGATTTCTCTTTCCCTATAGTGGTACAGAAGCCCGGGCATTTGGCTTTCTGGCCTAGAGGAATATACATATGGGGATACAGAGGAAGCCTGAAATGCATCCTCTACCTAAGGAAACCGTACTAGCAGAGTCCTCTGTTAGGGTGATCTGGGGAACACATTCTTAGGCTAGGAGTGTCTCTCTTGGGTGACTGTGAAAGCTGTACTTCATCTCCCCCGTTTATTAAGTGGGAATGGTCATTTCCACCCGCACTTCCTCATGAAGATGTTACATTATTATGTGATAATCAGCCTGATCCTATGGGTTGAATGAAGTAAACTGCTCCCTCTCAGGGGGTGTGTTAAGTGGGTCGGGTCATTCCAGTTGAGTGAATAAATCGATTTCAGCTGACAGGTTGGTTTGCTGCTGCTCCCAAAGTTTTTGCCACGGAGAGAATTTACTTTATCAACAGAGCAAGGTGGAGCTCACAACTAAACTACTTGAGATCTTCTAAAGAAACAGCCTAAGGAATCGTGACTGTCACTTAACATCGGTGTACATAAGATTCATTCTTGAAGCTCTTGGGCCAAACTGTTTTAGAAGCTGGCTTTCCAAATAAGAAAGGAAAGGATGGGCTTTGGGCTGTGCCCTGGGAGTTAGAGACCCCATCACTATCTGGGTCCAGCTGGGGACACAGTCCAAAGTCCGAGTGTTCCTCCCAGGGAGAGCTTCCGAGGTTCTGACTTTTACAAACCCTCCCTCTGCAGCTTTGTTCCTCCTGGTGCCTAGACTCTCCCGACCTCCCGGAGGCCATTCCTGGAGCCCTTTATGGCGCAGCTCCAATGCTGCCTCCTCCACGAGACATCACGCCCCCTCCCCCAGTTTTTCCTGCCAAAGAACATCTCTCCTCATCCCCTGCTCAATGGCCACTACGACCAGGTAGGTCCTTATTGGTCTCTTCCCACATTACAACCACCGTAGATCTCCTTTCCTTCCAAACAGCAAACTTACTGAAGCTAGACCCTGTGCGTTATTAACTATTGTATTCCTCTGGAGCCTAGCATGGTGTGAGGGGCACCATAGGGGCTTCAGAGTTCTTAATTGAATTGCATCCAAGCAGGAGAGAGTCTATGAAATCTACAAGCAACAACAGCCTGGATCTGCAGAAAGCCGAGAAGCGGTACTGTCAGCGTTCAGGGGCAGCGTTATCAGTGGTTACGTCAACCTTGGTCCTCAGATGAGTGGGCTGTGGTTTGTGTCCAGACTGTTCTGCACTGATGACCGCATTATTCACATTTGGTTTTCATGATGTCATTTATCAGGGGATGCGAAATTTTAGCTGGCCGGCATCCCTTTCAGAAATCTGTCTTTGACCAAGGCCACGCGTGGGTGAGCCTGGTGCATGAGTCCTGACACATACGTGCTCTGGAGCGAGGCCTGCACAAGTCCTATTTCAATGTCAGGGGAAAGGGAACCAGGAATGAAAGCAAAGAACCGTAAGGATTTGCTTGATCATGAGAAATCAAATGGAGAAAAAGTCTCACGTCTCCATGGAAAAACTGACACACTTCTCCAGCCAGCTGTGAGTGGAGGAGTGATGGGGAAATTTGTAATAATTTGCAAGTTTGCCCAGAGGATGAAGTTGTTTCATTTTTCCTGCAACAGTCCGTGCTGCTGGCTGACAGCATGGAACATCTTCCTGGATTGAGTTGGTGATTATTCACAAAGATGGCCAATTAGGCTGTGCAAAGCCAAGAACAGTGACTGGCCCGAATCTGCTCAAGAGAGACGGAGGTGGAGGGTGGACGGAGTCCCTGAAGCGGCTTTTCGGCACTCTGACCTCTTCGGTGTTCGATTTCTTCTTTCTGATTTCATCTGGCCCCGCTGCTTCACTGGTCGCTTGCTACTGGCCTGACCTGTTCACAGTCCTTGGAGAGTCCCTTCCAGGGCCCAGGCTGCAGCCCTTCTCTCCCACCCCCCGCAGCGTCTTTCCGTCGTGGGCACCTTGGAGACACACGTGCAGTAACCCGGGAAACGCTTCCTGGATCCAGCAAAAGGGGTGCAGGTTTCGGGCTGGGAAGGATGCTTGCTCTCGTAGCATAGACGGCTGGAACCAGCCCTCCCAGGAAGCCCCAGTTTTAGAGTGGTTGCATAACAAGGCTGCAAGAGACTTTCCCCCAACCACTGGCAAGCCCACCTTTCTTAGTGTTGCAGGCAGCTTTTTCTCTGACTCCGTCCCTCTAGGAAAGGCTTCAAGCCCCTCAGGGACTTAAAGCCTGCCCTGTGCGTGTACTTACTGCCCAAGAGAGAGTAGAGGAGGTGACTTCTTATTTTCGACTCTTTTTTTTTTTTTTCAACGTCTGTTTTTGAGAGTGTGCGAGCCAGGGAGGGGCAGAGAGAGAGGGAGACTGAGAATCCCAAGCAGGCTCCACACTGGCAAATTCATGAACCACGAGATCGTGACCTGAGCCCAAGTCAGACGCTCAGCCGACTGGGCCACCTAGGCACCCCCTCTCTCTCATTTTCCAGCTCAGGCCCATGTTTACACACAAGTGTTTTCTCCATAGCGTGACTCTTGCAAATCTGCCAGAATAGGGTTGCCAGATAAACTATAGGAAGCCTCGCTAAATGCGTCATTTAAATAAACAATGAATAATTTTTTAATGTAAGTGTTTCCTAAATATTGCATGGGATGTACCTATACTAAATAAATATTTGATGTTTATTCGAAATTGAAATTGATCTAGGGGGATGACGGCTGCAGGGTAAATGAATGAATAACCTTTATTTGCTAAATCTGGCAACCTAGCCAGGCAGACCCTGAGCCTTTTCCTTACTCCGAGCTGTCAGTCATCCACTTACTTATCAGGATGGCAGGCATTTCTAGCACGTGGTATATCAGTTCATGAAGGCTGCAAAAACTGCATAACCGACACCTCAAAATTCAGTGGCTTAAGATATCAATCATTTATTCGTCTGGGTTCGTGGGTCAGCTGGAGGACAGCTGACCTAGGCTGGGGCAACTCTGCCCCCATGTGTCTCTTGTCCTCTTCCTGAGAACTGTGAGCTGGTTTAGGCTTCTCCTCATTGTCGTGACGGCAGAGGTGAATGAGAGCAAGACCCAAGGCACAGGCACTTTCAAGCCTGTGGCCACATCCACGCATACGCATGGTCCATTAGCCAAAGCAGCTGTGGTCAATCGCGGTATCAGGACGTGGAGCTGTAAAGAGTGGGGACACAAGGGGAGGTGAAGAATTGGATCGAGCAATCTCTCATGCACAGTTGAAGGCCAGGTTAGCTCACTTTGCCACCTACTGGCTATGAGACCTTGGAAAAGTCTCTGCACTGTTGTTTCCTTACATAAGATAGGCCTGTGGCACCGGCTGGGGTGAGGCGATTGGTCGCTAAGTGGTAGCTATCGCTATGGTCAAGAACAGCCATGACTTCCAGTTTCCAGACCCTGACCCCTGAACTCCTGATTCAGCTCCAGAGCTTCCTGAACGGGCTACCCTGAGGAACCACGGTGCACGGATTCACGGCACAGTGAGCCAGGCCCTGTGCCACGTTCTGTCTCTCAGCCCCCGAGCCCCCTCTCCGTTACGGCAGGTACTACGGACAGGCTCACCCCTCACCTCCAGCTCTTCCCTGCCTACCGCCCGGGCCCGGCTGGCTTTCACTTTCACAGGTCACAGTTCACTCTGCGTCTGGAACCAGGGTTCTTTCCTTTTCTAGAGAGGGAACTGATTATAGGGTCTGAAGCCTTCTTTTCTTTTTAAATTTTTTTAAATCTTTATTTATTCTCGAGAGAGAGAGAGAGAGGGTATGAGCAGAGGAGGAGCATAGAGAGAAGGAGACACAGAATCTGAAGCTTTCTTTTCTAAGAGCTTGGGCTCTGAGTTAGACTCTAGACTTTTCCACTTACCAGCTGTGCCTTCGAGACATTATTTAATGCCTCCATAAAACAGAGTAATAGAACCTACCTCCTGGAATGGTTGTTTGGAGGACTGAGTGAGTGAATACATACACAGTCCTATTTAGAAGAGGGCCCGTCACACTGTATAGACTTTATAAATGTTGGGGTGGGGGGCAAGGGGATAGTGTCATTTTTGTTGTTTTTTTACATTTTTGCATTCTACAACATTTTGTTGTATTTTTATTACCATTATTTTTATATCCTAGTCTGCTTTCATGGGTGTGGTATCTTACCTTTTTCCCTCTGAAGGCTTAGCTCCTTTTTTTTTTTTAAGTTTCCTTCTATTTCCTATAGTTTCTTTTTTTCTGAATTCTTTCATTTCTCTTTGTTTTGGTCTCTTTTTCTTTCTTTCTTTTTTAAAATGTTTATTTATTTTTGAGAGAGAAAGAGAGAGAGAAGTAGGGGAGGGGCAGAGAGAGAGGGAGACACAGAATCCAAAGCAGGCTCCAGGCTCTGAGCTGTCAGCACAGAGCTCAACATGGGGCTTGAACTCACAAACTATGAGATCATGATCTGAGCCAAAGTCGGATGGTTAACTGACTGACCCCTATTTTGGTCTCTTTTTCATGTGAAAAGCTTTCCTGGTGATCTTCATCTTTATGTTCATATTAAAAAGTGAGATACTTAAAGAGATGAAGGAGGTTTAGTGGCCAGCCTTCAGAGATGGCACCCAATGATACTCACTGCCTGGTATTTGCAACTCCTGTGTAGTCCCTCCTGTATTGACTAGAGGAACCCAAGTCACCAACATAATATTGCAGATATGGTAGAGTGTGACTTATAAGGCTAGGTCATAAAAGACATGACATCTTCCCCCTTGCTCTCTGGGACCACTTGCTCTGGGTGGAGCCAGCAGCCATGTTGTGAGGTTACACAAACAGCGCTGTGGAGAAGTCCATGTGATGAAGGACTACAGCTTCTTGTCCACAAACACTAACTTGCCAGGCATGGGAGTGCGCCACCTAGGAGGTGGATCTTCCAACACCAGTCAAGTCTTTAGATGACCACAGTTCCAACCAGCATCTTGCCTGCAAACTCGTGAGAGACCCTGAGCCAGACCCACCCAGCTAAGCCATTCCAGAATTCTTGACTTACAGAAACTGTGAGGTAATAAGTGTTTATTTTTGCCTTAGGCCCCTAAATCATGAGTTTTTATTTTGTAGCAACAGATAACTAATACGGGAAGGGTAGGTGGCTGACTGGGTTAGAGAAGGGAATCTGGGTCTAACTGCTAGCAGTTCAACTTTCAGTCAATCCTGGGTTTAGCCCCACCCTGTGCACAGTGTTTAGAGGTCATCAAAATCCTGCGTTCAGCCAAGCAAATATGCCTCCTGATTTATAAGAAGTAGGTTTCTTTGTTGTGTGAAGTCAGTTATCATCTTTCCATCTGCTTTCACTTTTCTAAAGTTTTATTGATATTGTTCATGTGCTGCCAACTCCTCTTTTGTTCCCTGTTTCTTGTGGCTTTATACTGTTGTTTTTAACTTACTGTCATTTAATAGGACGTGGGGAAAGGGCAGGGTTAATGTGTTTGTTCAATCCGCCACATTCAGTCAGAAGTCAGAGGTGATCTTTCATTACTTGGAAAATCTCCTTGCCCGCTGGAGACCGCAACAATGGCCGCTCCACTTTAGAAAGGTTGGTTGTATGGGCAAATGGAGCTGAGAAAGTGTATGAGGGACCGAGCAGATCCCAGGAACTTCTGCAAGACCCTTGGAGCTATGGTAGTGTAGGTGATGGCTTGGGGAGAGGAGAGGTGAGGCGAGTCTATGCCAGCCCTTTGAGAAGGAAGAGCCATGTAAGACAACTGAAAGGAGAGGCCTGGGCAGAAGCCAAGAACAGAGACCATGTGATCAGAAATGGGTTGAAATTGTAAGTGTCGAGCATGTGGAAGGAGGGCGTGCGTGTGATAAAACTCCGACTGATCCCATCCTCAGAATCCCATCCTCAGGATGGTAAAGACAAATCCACAGCCTCAGATCGCGTCATGCTCTACTTCTACAGAAGATAAGGAAGAAAAACAAACTACATATGACGTTTTAAGAGTACAGTGTTGAAAAGGAGTGATGAGAGGAAGCGCCCTTGCCTTGTTCTTTTTTAATGTTTATTTTTGAGAGAGAGAGTGAGCGTACAAGTGGGGGAGGGGCAGAGAGCGAGGGAGACAGAATCCGAAGCAGGCTCCAAGCTCTGAGCCATCAGCACAGAGCCTGGCACAGGGCTTGAAGCCGGAAGAACCACAAGATCGTGACCTGAGCTGAAGTCGAATGTTTAACCAACTGAGCCACCCAGGCGCCCCTGCCTTGTTCTTGATCTTAGCGGGAAAGCTTCTAGTTTCTCACCATTAAGTGTGATGTTGGCGATACGTTTTTTGTAGATATTCTTTATCAAGTTGATGAAGTTCCCTCTCTGTTCCTAGTTTATTGAGAGTTTTTATCGTGAATGGGTCTTGGACTTTGTCAGATGTTTCTTCCGCATCTATTGATATGATCATGTGATCTTTCTTCTTTAGCCTGTTGAGGTGATGGATCACACTGACAGATTTTCTAGTGTTAAACCAGCCTTGCATGCCTGGAATAAATCCCACTTGGTGGTGGTGTATACTTCTTTTTATACATTCTTGGATATGATTTGCTTTAATTATTTCTGCTCTAATTCTTACGATTTCTTTTCCTCTGCTTACTCTAGATTGGATTTGTTCTTCTTTTTCCAGTTTCCTAAAATGGAAGCTTAGGTGGCTGATTTTAGATCTTTTTTTCTTTTTAATATATCCATTGAATGCTATAAATTTCCCTGTAAGCACTGCTTTTGCCGGATCCCACAAATTTTGAGAAGTTGTATTTTCCTTTAACTCACAGTATTTTGAAATTTCTCTTAACGTCTTTTCTTTGACCCATGTATTATTTGGAAGTATGTTGTTTAATCTCCAGGTATTTGGGGATTTTTCTTGCTCTCTTTCTGTTATCGATTTCTATTTAATTTCATTGTGGTCTGAAAGCATATATTGTATGCTTTCCATTCTTTTAAATTTGTTAAGGTGCACTTTATAGCCCAGAATGTGGTCTGTCTTGTTGTATATTCCATATGAGCTTCAGTAGAATGTGTATTCTGCTGTTGTTAGGTGAAATAATTTATAGATGTCAACTATATCCAGTTAATCGATGGTGCTAATGAGTTTAGATGTTTTAAATTTTTATAAAGAGAATATATTCATGGATTGCATGGAATGTTTCTGTAAAATAACAATGCAACAAAACCAAAAGAATGCATGAAGTCTTTTCAAAGCAATAGTACTCCAGGGCGGAAGGTGTTTGTGGGAGCAACTTTGTGATCATTGCTGAGGGCTCATCCGCTCATTCTGCCAGCCCTGCCAATTCAGATGAGGGGATGGCAACCATGGCAACCCAGGGTTTGGACCCACTGCCCTGACCGCAGTCAGTGGCACAGTCAGTGCCAAGGGCTGGGCTTGGGCTGGGGACAAGATGGTGCATCTACGAACCCCTCCCAAACGCAAGCACAAACTGCTGGTGATAAATGACTGAAGTCCAGCCAAGCCTGTTCAGCTGTGATTATAATAAAAGGCATGAAGTTTATGTTCGGGCTCTAGGTTTGTTTATTTGATTAAGCAATTGAAGACTTACATCATATTTGCCTTGTGCTTTTGGCTGGGCACGAAGCATGCCAGCTCATAGAACCAGAGGTACCGACCAGAGAAAAGGAAGGCATCGCAGCTGAAATGACACTTCCAGCCCTTTCTTAGGCAACCGTCATCCAACATGTTACACTTCTTTGTTACACCACTCCTTCTTTCGTAATGGATGTGAACTATAGGGAATCCCAGGTTCACAAAGAAACCATAGCAACCAAAAAATATCTAGTAAACGAATTTGGAGACTTGAATATAAATAACCTGATGTTGCTCCAAGCAATTCTGCCCAGCATTCTGTCAAAAGTTCTCTCCTTTGTCCCTTTCTATATGGCAACTCTCATTCTTCAAATGGAAGAAGTCCTTTTAGAAGGAAAGACTCAGTGCTCTATGAAATCACGGAACAGGGTGCTAGAGAATCCTGTGGTGCTATTTTTCCAGTTTAGTGTCTGGATATCAACCACAGAGAAACTTGACTTTATAAATATAGCAATTGTGACAGGTTAACTTTAAAACAAATGGGACAGGAGGCAAGGACATAGGCATATAAGCTAAAGAATCATGATAAAACTTCTATTATCTTACTCACAGTTAGTTAGAAGTACTGTGAATTTGACAGTATTTCTTGATAATTTTTTTGTGTTTTTTTTCAAAAGTTTGTTAGAATATAAGATTAGAAAGTAAAAAGAGTAGGAAAGCTACTCCCTCTCTTTATGGAGAGGGGGCATTTGAAAGCAAATGCCCTGATAATAATTTTTTTAGAGTCAGAATAACCTAAAATACTCTAAAACCTTTTTAGCCCAATATCAGCCTGACTGTAAGGAAGAGTGAGTGACTGTGTACATGTGTGCATGTGTGTATATGTATATCTTTTTGGAAATATGTTAGTTTACTATGAAGATAATAATGTCATTGGTAAGGACAAAGCTGTAAAAAGAAAGTTCAATTTATATAACTGTCCGTGGGGCACCTGGGTGGCTCAGTTGGTTGAGCACCTGACTCTTGATTTCAGCTCAAGTCATGATCCCAGGGTTGTGGGATTGAGCCCAGCATCAGGCTCTATGCCCACCCTGGAGATTCTCTCCCTCTCTCTCTCTCTCTTTCTCTCCCTCTCTCCCTCCCTCTGCCCCTCTCTTCAATGTGTGCTCTGTTTCTCTCTCTCTAAAAATTAAAACAATAAAAATAAAATTATATACTTTTTTTGTAATAAAGTCATGGTTCATGGGAAGCAAAAAAAGTTTCATAAATCAGTTACTCTGTCCACCTGTTATAGTGGCAGGCAAGTTACAGTATTTGAAGGAACAGTGGATTTTATTATAGTTGTATGATACTTCTCAGTGAATAAATTTCTCTAATCACTTTTAGATGTTAGAGCTTTCAACTTCTAAATTTCTTTACTGATTCTGTAAAAAAGAAAATCAGTGGTTTTAAGAGACAAGTTCAAACTTCTATGTAATTATTCTGGAGAAGACCGACATTTTTTTTTTTTTAATGTTGGGATATGAGGAATAGTTTTGTGAACCTGCATACAGTTTCGCCTGGATCTTAGAAGTAACAGGTTAACTTTTTTTTTAATGCTTATTTATTTATTTTTGAGCGACAGAGAGGGAGCAGGGAAGGGGCAGAGGAAAGAGGAGAGAGACTCCAAAGCAGGCTCCACACTGTCAGGACAGAGCCCAATGCAGGCCTCAAACCCACAGATCACGAGATCATGACCTGAGCCAAAGTCAGAGGCTCAACCCACTGAGCCACCCCGGTGCCCCAGTAACAGGGTAACTTTTATTGCTCTTCTCATAACTGTGTCCGAGCGCCTGCATGTGGCCGCCCAAGGCCAGAGGATGCACTTGATACTTTCCTCAGAGTCCCTGCCTGGATCTACCTCCACACAGAAGAGTTGCAGATTCCAAATGGTACATCAACTAGCGCCGTAATGCTTCTTTTGGGTAAAGCATTGTGTTTTCTGGTGTCCTCTTGGAAGTCCAAATATGCCTGTGAGGATGTGTAATCAGATTGCCGTCCTCCTAGCCTGCTTTCCTCAACGACTTCCAGGATGAGAATGGATAGGCGAAGGCTGCTTCATGGATAATTGTCAATGAAGGAAGGAGAAAAGGAGAACTTTAGGTTATGTATCCGTTGGGATTAGACTTAGCTCTGTGAAACAGAAAAATCAAAGAATGGCTTAAACGTGATAGAAGCCTATTTCTTCCTTCTATAAAGGAAGTCCAAAGGCAAGCGTCCAAGGATGATGGACTCTAAACCCTGTATTTCTAGGGCTCCATCCCGTTTTACAGCTTCCATCCTCAAAGTTACTTCAGGGTCCAAGATGGGCGGCCGGAGCTGCAAGCCAGAAGGAGAGAAGTCAACACAAAAAGGGGCTCCGTCCTGCTGAATCAGCTCCCTTCACCCTGCCTAGCCGGGAGTCCCGCACAATTTACCTTCTTGGTCAGAAGCTAGTCCCATAGACACGTCTAAAGGCAAAGGAGGCTAGGATATCGGTACTTTTCTCTTGGTCACCATGTGCCCAGCTAAAAATAGGGGCAAGTAAAGAGGAAGTAAGTTGTAAAGTAGAGAAGGAATCCCGGGGGGTGGCCAGTAGCCGGTTCTGCATTTGGCAAGACGTGAAGGTCACGACTGGCCTTGGAACAACGTCTAGGCTGACGTCATTGTAGGCTCTCAAGAGAATGCCTGTTTGGTCCATACTTGTCCTGCTTCATCTAGGCTTTTCCTGGGTGGGGGACAAGCCTAAGGGCTGGAGCAGCCTAGTCCTGGCAAGCATCTTTATCTAGAGGCATCAGGTCTAAAATCAACACAAATGCTCAGAGATTCACTGAGCATGCTCCAAGTGGGCCACTCTGATGCAGGAGTAACGCTGGGGGTGGGGGGCAGGTGGGGGGCTGTCCTTCCCTGAGTGGCTTGTAAGCTGGGAAGGCAGCACAGGACACTGCTTCTGATACTGCTTTGCCCCATCCATAGCAGACCCATGTGCTGTCTTACTGCGATAGGATTAGGAGTTCAGCAAACCCGACTGAGGCTGTTCCTTGTGGGAAAAGACTAGTCCTCCGATCACACCCTTGGAGGTCACGCTGTCAGCTTGCTATAAAAGTGCTCTCCGTGTTCATTCTGGTTCAGGGACGGGAGGTCATCCTGCCGACTCGCCAGCCCACTGAGGCAAGCTGCCTTCTGAGCATCCCGACGTCCTGCCGTTTCTCCCCACCTCTAGGGTTCCATCAATTCCAGTCACTCTCCTTCTTGTTTAATTTAGGCAGACTTGGTTTGTGTGCTTGCACACAAAGCCAGTACCGAGATAGTGGGTACTATCCCCATTGAACAGATAGGGAAACCAGGCCCGAGTTCACTGACCCTCCTGGGGTTATGGCAGAGTGAGGATTAGAACTCAGTCTCCATCCACACAAAGGGAGAGACCACATCCAACCTGACTTTGGAAACGCCAGCATCACTCTTCCCCTGTGACTCAGTCTCCCTCCTTGCAGTCACGGGGAGAAACGCACGCATGCCTTCCACAGCCCGCTGCGCCCCTTGGCAGCGTCAAACGACGGCTTGAGATGGTTGCCTTTCAAACCCCTGGCGTCTCCGACCCGCTGGATGCTACGGTTACCCCACTCGCCTGACCATTCCTTCAGATCAGAAATGAAAACCCAGCCCAGAACACAGTCCCGTCTTGCATGCCTTTCTGTGGCTTAGATGAACATTGCTTTTAAACCCTGATTCTGATCTTTGTTTCGTGTTTACAGAAGTGGCTTCCTTTTATTCCTTTACCCTCGATGGGAATGATCCCTTCGGAATCTCAGCTTTTAAAGAGCAGTTCCTTGGATTCTATGAAAGGCAGCCCTCCTCCTCCTGCAGGGAGGGGTTCTGAGGCTGGCCCAGGGCGGCACGGGACACACACCTTGACGCGGCATCAGGAGGGCCCAGCTGGGGACAGCCGGAAGGAGAGGAGCTTGGTCTCTGCTCAGATCTGGCCTCTCCCTCCTCCGGGTTCCCCTCCATTCTATACCAGCCGGCACCAAGAGCGGTCTCGAAAAAGAGGAGGGAGAGACAGAGTGGGTGGACGAAAATGACTCCAAAGTGTCACCTGCAGCCAGGGAGGAGAAGGATGGTGTCACAGCACACCGGGGGCGGGGCCTCTATTTCTCAGGCTTCCCTGAGAGGAGGATTCACCGCCCCCTGGCTCCCTCTGCCGTCGCCCAGCCGTCAGAGGAGGGCCGGCAGTGGGCAGTCTCGGCCGTCAGCCCCTTCAGGGGTCACTTCAGCCAGGGTCACTCCTCCAGAGGTGGTCCACATCTGGTGACCAAGGGTGGGAGGGGAGGGGGGTCTAAGGGCCTGGCTGTGTTGGCTCTAGTTGGGATAATGCTGAAAAGCGTGGGGTCACCAAGGCTGTGTCTCAGCTGCCACTTCTCGATACCCTTTGCTCCCTTCCACGGTCAGCAAGGGTGATCCTGACAAACATCCTGCTCACAAACTCTCTCTGAGTCCACGCGGTTCCCAGGGAGCCCAGCCCAGGACACAGAGGCTGTTGACATGCAAGTCAATGTCCCTGACACGTGGAAATACCGCGCGCTTAGTGGTGGCTTCGGCAGCCTAGATGCTAAAACTGGAACAACACGGACGCGATTCTCCTGGTCCCTGTGCAAATTCATGAGGCGTTCCGTATTTTTACAAACACAGCTGCACTACGGTTGTATTTTCACAGGACGGTTATAAAAGTAATTGTTAAAATGTCGATTCGGTGTTTACGGCATCGGTGAATTCCATCGGTCCTCGGTGCACGTCTTTGTGTACGTCGCCGCGTGGCGATAAAGTCCCATGAGGTAGTCGCTATTATTATCCCACTTTACAGATGAGGCAAGCCAGGATCGGAGAGGACAAACAGTTTGCCCAACGCGGCACAACTCACGGCAGAGCCGGACTTTGGACCAGGCAGGCTGGTTCCAGAATCCGTGCTCTCGGGCACCACCTTCACCTCCCTCTCAGTACGTTGTCTGTCTCTGGACTATTCCTTCCTATAGGGCTGGGGCATGAGGTCAAGGATGGTGTCTCAATCTCCAAACCTGTGAGGGTCAGGAAGGTAAAAAGAAATCGTAAGTGTAAGAATATGAGAGAAAAGAATAGCACAGACTTGAATATAAATGACAAATCGCAAAGTAAAATGTTTAAACTTAAAAATATGATTCTCAGGGCCCCTGGGTGGCTTTGTCGGTTAAGCGTCCGACTTCAACTCAGGTCATATCTCGTGGTTTGTGGGTTCGAGCCCCGCGTCAGGCTCTGTGCTGACAGCTCAGAGCTGGAGTCTGCCTTGGATTCTGTGTCTCCCTCTCTCTCTGCCCCTCCCTGCTCACACTCTGTCTCTTTCTCTCAAAAATAAATAAACATTAAAAAAAATTTTTTAATGACTCTCGGGGCACCTGAGTGGCTCAGTTGGTTAAGCATCTGGCTCTCAGGCGATGATCTCGCATTTTGTGAGTTCGAGCCCCACATCAGACTCCATGCTGACAGTGCTGAGAGACTGCTTGGGATTCTCTGTCTCCCTGTCTCTCTGCCCCTCCCCTGCTCACTCTCTCTGCCTCTCTCAAAATGAACAAATAAAAAAATAATAAAAATTTGAATCTCGTAGAAATGTAAACCGAGCATATGCCAAACGTTTGTGTCACTGATCGTATTACTGTCCTCTGGCCGCTGGATCAAAATACCACAAACCAGATGGCTTAACTGGTAGAAGTTGATTTCTCTCACAGCCCTGGGGGCCGAAGCCCCAAATCACGGGTCACCAGGGTTGCGCTCCCTCAAAGGCTCTAAGGGAGACCCTGTCCTTGCCTCTCAGCTTCTAGTGGCTCAGGCATCTTCGTAGCCTCTGCAGCTTGTGGCCACAACTCTGTGCTCTCTGCCCGGTCTTCATTCTGTAGCCTCCTGCTTCTCTCCTTTTCTGTCTCCCATACGGACACTTACGGCTCTCATCTCAAGACCCTGGATTCAGTCATAGTTGCCAGGACCCTTTTGCCACATAAGATGACACACGCAGTTTCAGGGACTCAGGCCTGACGTGTGGTTTCGACAGCCACCGTTCAGCCCACTGCCTGCATTAGCGAGGGAGCCAGCAGGATGACCAAGTACAGGGAAAGAAAAATTTGAGAAACAGGTTTCTCCGGTCAGTCGGTTAAGGCATGCTAAGATCACTTTGCTCAGTTAGAGACCAACGGAATGGTGAAAGTCTCACAAGGCAACGACACTGACTGGAACCCGGGGTTCTCTTTTCCCACAGAAATCTATTTGGACAAAATCTATAGGTTAGCACGTGACTGTGTGTAAGTTCACTCCTCGATCGTAAATGGTAAATTAAGCCAAGTATATCTCTTTGACCAGCACTCTCTAATCGAACTTTCTACAATGATGGAATAGTCTTTATCTGGGCTGTCCAGTCCAGCAGCCACGAGCCACCTGTGGCTAAGGAGCACTTGAAACGCGGGTACCGCGGCCACAGTACTAGACGGTAGCTAGAGAACAAAACCCCTGCAGGCCTGAGAGACCATTTTCTCATGCAACACTGAGCGGACATGCTATCACCTCGTTTCCAAGTTTTCATCGTTTCTCTTAAGACATTAGCAGTCGACCTTAGACTGGTCAGACTATGGAGAGTGGAGGGGACTGGAAAACTGCCCATCACGTGTCTTTGTAGTCAGGAGAGCACATGTATTTAAAGTTCCAACCACGGGCCGCCTGGGAGGCTCAGTCACTTAAGCGTTTGACTTCAGCTCAAGTCACGATTTCATGGTTCATGAGTTCGAGCCCCGCACTGGGCTCTCTGCTGTCAGCACAGAGCCTGCTTTGGATCCTCTGTCCCCCCACCAAAAATAAATAAACATTAAAAAAAAAAGTAAAGTTCCAAATAATCTCTGCTCCATTGCCAGAACATTCATCCTTAAGGAGAGGCCAGGCATGTGGGTTTTTACGCAAAATCACAGATCAACAAATATTTATAGAGCACCTACTGCATACCGGCGACGGACCAGGAAGCGGGTTAGTATGAGAGTGAATAAGACTCTGCCCTTGCTCTCACCGGCTCCTCGTCTGACAGGGACACCGCACAAAGTGCTTTGTAAAGTGCAGCGTTGGAGGGGAGCGGTGGGGGTCCCAGGAGTCAGGGCACACCTGGCTCCAAGCGGGCAGTGAGGGGAGAAGAAGACGGCCACCGAGCTGACCCTTGAGTAGGACTTGACCAGGTGAGAGGAGACAGAAGGGGCATCTTGGGCAGAGGCATCAGCAGGATGAGAGGCAAGACAATGTGGTCCTGGGCACGGTGTGGCCTGTGAGGGAAACAGAGCAGTCAGAATTATTAGCGCTTAAAAGCTAAGACCAGAAGGGCCAGGAAGTAAAAGGAGAGAGGAAGCAAGGGTCAGATCATAGAAGGTATTACAGTCTGTGATGCGAAGGGCATTTTGACATTGACTTATTAAGACCGTGGTATGGAGGCGTGGATGAATACAATCATTTAGCAAATAGTCTCTAGTAGTCAGCCCTGAAGACACTGGGGATACAGGTAACTACAATAATGGGGTCTGTCTGCTCATGAGGTTTACATTCTACCTGGGTAAAGCAAACGGTACATAAGTGAATACATGCATAAATAAGATAGAATTCTAGAGAGAACTTTGACCTTGACGAGAGGAAATGGAATATGGGGGAGAAGGACTGGTAAGGGGGTTAATTAGGTGGCTTCTCTAAGAATCACTTGGTAACATTTTTTATAGTCAAAGTTTTTTAAAAAGCTAAATAGAGAAACAAAGGGCATTTGAGAACAGAAGAGAGAAAGATCTCCTGTAATCTTCGTACCTTAACGTCACTTCTCTTTCTGGTTAGAGTGCATTTCACTCAACCTGGGCCCACATACGTATGTAGTTTATAGGATTGATCATAGTCGAATGTGTATACAATTTTGTAGTCAGCTCTTTTTACTTAACTTTGTCAACAATTTCTGTGATAACTATAGCCCCGACTATTATAATTTTCAACTTCTGCATTATCGTCTGTCCAGTGGGCCTCACGTGCAGTGTTTGTCCTTTACGCATTAAGGTTGTTTTATAAATTTTCACGTTTATGGGCATAAACATCTTGACACATACGTATTTTTCCTCTTCTTTCTTCAGATGACTTCCCTAGGACAAATTTCCTAAAGGGAGGGATTCCTGCGTCAGAGGGAATCCTTAGCCTCAGAGCTTGTGATCGAAGTGGCCGAGTTGTTTTCCGAAGGGAGTAAGAAGGAGATGGTGGCGGGGGAGTGTGCGCGCGTGCGTGTGAGGACACAAGCCATCACGCTCTGTCGAGGGCAGGAGCCTCTCTGCTTTGCCCCCTGCTGTGTCTGCAGTGACTGGTATGCAGTACGGGCTCACTAATGGGATGAGTGACTGACTTCCAAGCTCAGGGTTTGCAGCTCAGGGTCTGCAGCTGAATCTGTTGCTGTGTTCCAAGGGACAGAAATGTCCCCGTCAGGAATGGATATTTTGCATCACTCGGCTCTCTGTAGCTTTGGCTTTTGATTAAAGCAAAAACTGGATAGATGTTGACGGAGGTTGAGCTACGAAGGCAGACTGAGTACAAGTTGCAGCTTCCCCCTCCAAACTTCGAGAAAAGACTTAAAAGATACATAGGCCTTATGTCAGATACCCATTTGCGTGTGTGTGCGTGTGTGTGTGTTTACACGTTCCATTCAGGCCCTCCCCGTCCCTGGGCGCAGGCCATGGTGAACTACAAGATTCACAGAGAGCCCCCCGTGGCCTCCCCAGTAAGACAGGCACAGCGTTCCTCTGGGTCCTTGTGAACAACTTCTGAGACAAAGATTTGCTGGAAGCTGATTTATGAGGATATATTCCCAGGAAGAATAGAGCGGAGAGTGGGGAAGTGGGACCAGGCAAGAAGGCCTTCCAAGGGCGGGTAGCAAACAGAGGCCCTCGGGGAATGACTCTGGCTTAATGCAGGGAGTGCTCTGGAGACCAGTATAGGCCACACCTCAGAGTTGTCCCCATCAAGGAGCCAGGGACCTGGAGGATTTATATCCCCTGGGCCCTTCCGTACATAAACTGTCCCCAGGGACATTAAGTCCCAGGCATTTCTGGCTCCTGGTATGCACTGGCAGAGTGCGGTCGGGCAGGCTGCCGCATGGCCAGCCGCAGAGACGCAGAGGCCGGCTGCTGGGGGTGAAAGCATATGGGAGCCTGTTTGGACAAAAATGGTCAGGGGGCGCCTGGGTAGCTCAGTAGGTTGAGTGTCTGACTTCAGCTCAGGTCATGATCTTGCTGTTTTTGAGTTCGAGTCCCACATCTCGGGCTCCGTGCTGACAGCTCCGAGCCTAGAGCCTGCTTCAGATTCCGTGTCTCCCTCTCTCTCAGCCCCTCCCCCACTCATGCTCTGTCTCTCTCTCTCTCTCTCAAACACAAATAAAACATAAGAAAAAAAAGTGGTCAGGAGATTCCAGCACAGGTGGGGTGGAGGCCTGCCAGCTCCTGCTTCAGCTCACAACAGTAATTCCCCGTGAAAACTAACCCCATGAAAGAAGACATCAAATTTAGCAAACAAAACAGCAAACAGAAAATGAAGTTAATCAAAAAAGACAGAAGAGGGCTCACGAATAAGTTTAATCGGTGTCTTCGTGGACACAGAAGCAGATAGTACATCTGCTAAATCAGATGGAGCTCCTGAAAGTTAAGTTTTTGATCACTGACATTAAAAAAAAAAAAAAATAGATGGGGCGCCTGGGTGGCTCAGTCAGTTAAGCGTCTGATTCTTGATTTCAGTTCAGGTCATGATCTCACGGTTGTGGGATTGAGTCCTGCACCGGGCTGTGTGCTAACAACACAGAGCCTGCTTGGGATTCTCTGTCTCCCTCGCTCTCTGCCCCTCCCCACTTGCGTGCACACAGACACACTCTCTCTTTCTCTCTCCCTCTCTCAAAATAAATAAATGTTAAAAAAAAAAGTGTTGTATAAAATTGCAGAATGGGAACATTAGAGGAACAAGTCAGTGGGCTAGAAGATTAAACTAAGGAATTCCCTGAAAAGAGATGAAAAGTATGAAAAAAAAGTTAGGAACATAGAAAATAATTCCCTAATTATCCACATCCAGCTAGTAACGTTTTTGGAAGAAGACAAAGAGGATAGATGGGTGAAAATACTGAAATAATAATGGAAGAAAATTGGCAAAGTTAATAAAATACAGGAGCCTTCAGAACATAAGTACCCAACAAGACCTAGGCAGGAAAAATGAAAAATACCAGGAAAAATGAAAAATACCATAGGCATAGGGCTGACATCATCGTAAAATTTCAGAACCCCAAGGATGATGAGAAAGTCCTAAATCTTCCTGAGAGAAAAGCAGATTGTACACAGGATTAAAAAGAAGAAGAATATCACACTGACCTCATACTTCCCATCGGCAATAGGTGACGGGGACGGGGGTCGTGGAAGGAAGGCAGGGAAGCTAGAGCTTTAAAATCCTGATGGAAGAAGTTGTGAACGTAGACTCAAGTGAAAATATTCATGTGGGGAACACGTCAACGTGGTTCAGATAAGCAAGAAGATGAAAATGCTCCATTCACAAGTCCCGTTTGAAAGAAGAGGCTGGAGAATGTAGCTGACAAAAGCAACAGAAATTAATTTACAAAGAGCAGCAGCAGAGAAGCAATAATAAACTAATGAGAAAATAAACGGGTAAAATGTACTGTTAAGACAAACAAGTAATAATCAGGATTCCCATTTATTGAACATTTATTGTGCAAACACTTACAACGTGTGCAACACCATGCGACTTGGCTTACGATCATCTTCGAAGAAAGTGTCAGGCAACCAACATTTCCAAATGAAGAGCCCCCGTAACATCACAACCAACTTCACTGAAAGTCGGTAAATGCACAGAGACAGGTACACCCCAGCCGTGCACCTGTGACATGAAGACTCCGTTTAGACGGGGGTGTGAAACCAAGGTCTGGATGGAGCCCCTTACCTGGGTACTCCTCAACTCACCTGCTGACAGTCTGTGTCTATTGAAAGGACATCCCGGATCATAATACACACTCCCCACTGGTTTGTATTCTCTCTTCTCAAACCACAGGTTCTCAAAATGAATTTGTATAATCTGCCCTTCCGGTCTTTCTATTAGAGTGCTTAAATTATTCCACTGAAACCTGCCAAAAGCTTTCAAACCTTTAGCATTGACTGGGAAGTGAAATTGAGTAACGAATGAGCTCAAGTCATCCGAGAAGCTCTTGTGCAAAAAGAAAGGAAGGAGCGGCCCTTAAATGGTTTTGCTTCAGACCCCCTCAGTGGTAACGCCTCTTAGAAGTTGAAGACTGTTTGCTTTTTTTGATCGATTTGATCCTTGTGGAGTCCGCTCCCTCCTGCAGAGCAGGCTGTGGCACCAGGGTGGCTGTCTTTGTTTCCCGAGTCCTGTCCCCGGGTTCAGATGCTGCAGTTGGTTTCCCTATCAGGAACTTCTGTGATCTCGCTCTCCTAAGGGATTAGAGATCGTTAATTACTTTCTGTGAAAGAGGGAGCCTGCAGCACTAAGGCTTGTCAGGTTTGCTAAAAATAGAGGCTATAGGTTATTTTTAAAAACCCTCATCCAGAGATCATGACGGTGAGTCACATTTATCTCCAGAGTTTGCGGCTGAAGGAAAACCACATGGCTCTGTGGACATTTAAAACCCTCCCTGAAACATTGCCACCTCGGCAGAACAAACAGTCACACCAACCCACCCAGGAGGAGATGGAGAGGAACTTGTCCACGTGGACTTGGAAGACCCAATTTAGTCTAAAAAAGATACTCCATGCCCAAAGTATGAAGGCTGTTTTCTCAGCACTAACTCTTAACTAATGTTTGCCAGACTGCGGTTCGGCTCTTTCCACTTCTTGTGAGCTTTTTTCTTTTCCTTTCCAAGGAATATTCATAATCTAATGAAGAAATATTCGCTGCAGAGGAGTCCATGGCATGGGAGGTATCAGTCTTCTCTGAGACATCAATTTCACTTGCTTACAGAACATTAAAAAGAAATTTTAAGTGATAAATGCATTAATCTACAGCTACTTATGATTAGGCTGTTCAGGCTAAAACGGAATACATTATCTGTAAGACATCTTTCATACTCCCAGGGCACTTTAAAATAATGAAAACATATAAAATAATATCTAAGTAATTAAAGTAATGGCAAATAAAAACTTTGCATTATATGGAATTGCCTCTTGGAGTAATATATCTCTTTTTATAAGCCCTTTGTGATATTGCTATTAATTTTTAAGTAACAAAATATTGCTCTTGAACCAAAAATGGGGTATTAACTAACACCTACACTATTAATTGCTTCGCAAATGCAAAGTGCTCAATTCTCATTTATAAAAATGAACCTTTGAGGTTATCTAATAAAATGTATACGCAGTGCCCACTTCTGAACCATGTGAGCGGTAGAGGAGACTCCGCATATGGAAAGCATAGAAATTGCTTCTTGAGACCTTGTATCTCTTCTGTAGTGATCCACCCACGTCCCAAAGCCTAGTATTATCCCCCTTTCTTCCCACCTCACACTGTCATTCTATCTCTTAGCCCCACGCCTTCCCTGATGACTCAGGCACTACTTTCCCAACTCCTAATGGGTTTTCAGAGCCACAAGTAGGACACTCCTTAAAACAGTGTCAATTCTTGGGGGTGCCTGGCTAGCTCAGTTGGTGGAGCGTGCAACTCCTGATCTCAGGTTGTAGGTTCAAGCCTCATCTCGTGTATAGAGAGAATGTTAAAAAAAAAAAATTCTTTAAAAAATAAAAAGAAAAACGACATCAATTCTTATAGATGCTATTCTGTCCCTAGACGTCCCTGTTCTCTTGGCAACCTCTTGCCATCATGATGTGTCTAGTGCCTCACGTCCCTTGGAATTGACCTGATGCCCCGTCCTGTCTTTATTGACCAGAGCGTGACTGATTCAGTCCGCACATTCTGAGTTACCCCGTCCCAGCAGACTCCTTTCTCTGGGACCACACTCCGTGCCCCAGTGTACCTACCACTCATCCCAAGGATGGGGCCAGGAGCTTGGGGCACGTGACTTAAGGAGACACTTACCCTTGGATTCAGGTAAGTGCCGGGTCAGCCTGGGACAACCCCAAGAGTGAGTGCCTCCTGAAGTTGTGCCCTAGCGTCTCAAGCCCTGACTATTCACAGTCCAGCTTTTCCAGGCCCAAGGCCTGGATTCACTGAAAGGTAGGATTCACTGAAAATAGCAAGCAGCAGTCAGAGAGGGGCGGTGCAGTGGAGATCACTTAACACTAGATACAAGCTCCCCTTTTCCTCAACAGCCCACACTACCCAGCTCTCTGCAAGAAACATCGTGCTCCTGGAACCAAGAGAAGGGCTCCTCAGCTTGTAAAACAAACGGCTTCTCAGCGGCGCTTCCATACACACTTAGAGGGAAAACAAACGCTATGTATGTATAAAATCATGATATTTTCTACCATTTTCTAAAGTTTATTTATTTATTTTGACAGTGAGAGAGCAGGGGAGGGGCCGAGAAAGAGGGACAGAGAGAATCCCAAGCAGGCTCTGCACTGTCAGCATGGCACGGAGCCCAACACGGGAAGGAACTGAACAGAAACCAAGAGACAAAACATGGAGAGTTCTTGTAGGAGAACAAAAAACAGTGTTTAAATTTGTTTCAACCAGCTTCTGACCACAGAACCTCATCTGGGGAGTGGGAGGCATCTGTTAGTATCACCCAGAGCTAATGTTCTGAGGAACTTGATTTAGGAAACCAGAGTGAGGTAGATTGTGCTTTGGATTTAATACCAGAGGCGTGGATTCAAAACCTGCTCAGGAATAACCCTGACCCAGATCTGTAAATTGAGGGGGTGACCAGATGAACCTTTCTAGCTGCAAGACGTGAGAGTTTTGTAACTCCTCACTTCCTGCCTTCACTGGCGACCACTGTCCCTTGATGGGTCCCAGGGGAAAGGATCTTCATATAAGGACGAGGGGGGCCCCAGACTGACATTCTCAGGTTCAGCTGCCGGTTGAGAACAGCTTTGAGGTGGTATTTCAGGAGAATTCAGAAACACAGTTTCAGCCAGGAAATTTGCTCTCCTTAAATAGTCAGAAGCATTTAGGTAAAATGTAGCAAATGGGGTAACAGAGTAGTGCCATCCCCTCAGCTTTTGCACAGGCTGCGAAGAAGCCCAATACCAAACAGAAAACACCCAAATTACCAATATGGCAACTTCCTACACCTTTCAATAATTTTTGGTAGGCTCCAGGGTTTCAATTCTGCCTCAGAGTTTAGGGACTTCAGCTAATTCCAGCTTCAAGCTGACTTTGGATGTTAACACTGATTAATTGCCACCTTAATCTTTATTCAAATATATCAATACTTTTAAGACCGACATAAAAAGGCAAATATTTGCCCCTTGTGCTAAAGTAACCAAGTTTTAAATAATAAATAGACTTTGCTTGAATCACTAATAACTATTCTTTATCAACTTCCCCCCACAGTTTTGAGAGATCGTGTATAGCAAACTATATTTACTAAGTAATTAATTTGTTTTCCCTTAAAAAATTAATCCAAAACACACATCACTTGGCTGTCTTCCCAGCCCAAAGCAAAGGTACTTGTTATAGGAGTTCTATTTATTTGTTCAGCTTTAAAATTTGTGTTTATTTTGTCTTACCGTAGTTTATAGTTTAAGCAAACGCACAGAAATCGTGTGATTCTGTTTAACAAAATACTTAATGAATACCTGCGAATGCTCGCGGTGTGTCAGCGCCTGCTGACAGGGGCTTTATGGAATGGAATTCAAGCACATTTTAATTCACCCAGTCACTTGGTTTTCAGTGTACAACTGTGGGACCTTTCCTCAGGAGAGCTCGTGTCCCACTGAAATTTCCTATCCTCGGTGTAATAAACCTGTCACCAAGATCATAAAAAATTGGTAGGGAGCTCTTATTAAATGCAGATCGTGGAGCTCCGTGATAACCCTACCCCCATCACTCCACGTGCTGGGGGGGTGGGGGGGGAGGCTCCAGGCTCTGTACACAGTACTGCAGGCTCCATCCCTGTCTTTCAACTCCCCAGAGATGAGCCCCTCCCCTTCCCTAAGGCAGTGGGGTACAGTTTTGACCTCTTTGGGATTCAGGGTTTCCTTTATAAAGAGCCAGACTCTAATGGGTCTGGTTTACTTTGTCCTAGAATTCACTAAGGATAGGTACAGAGATAAAGATGCTTAGTCCCTCTTTCCTAGGTCCCTTTATCCTAGGCCCTGCCTTGGAGAAATGAATTTCGGTACCATCAGATTGGGTTAATATTTCTGGCATAGCAATCTTTGTCCCCCTCCCAGTCTTGTTTTCTGCCCACCCCTCCCCTTACCACCGATTCAGGCCTGTTGAGCAGCTGCGAGCTCATAGCTCATTGTCCCGGGGGAGGGATGTGCCCGGGCAGAGCCGAAACAAAGATAGCTTCCCTATTTGAACTCCAGGAGGCCAGAAGCCAACCAAACGTTTGCAGAAGCAAAACGTTAGAGAGAATTGATGTGTGAGGGAAGAGTTCCCAGGGCTAGAGAGAGGAAAGAGCGGGGTGGGTCTGGGGAGGGAAGCCGAATGTCCTCCTTCCTAGCAGAACCCCAGGTAGGCAGCCAAACCGAAAACAGGTTTGTCAAACCTCGGGGCTGGGGGTGCTGCTTGTGCTCAATCCCCGAGAAGGTGGCAGGACCCCGCAGAGGAAATGGCCCACGCTATGTCCAGCGGAGCCAGCTCTATGGGACTTTCCGCTCCGTGGGAAGGCACGGAAACAGCAGAAGGAGGCCTCTGGGCCAGCACAGGACCCAGCGCGACAATCTGGTGTCTTGGAGTGACCTGAGCGAGGGATGACCAAGAAATCAATGATCCCCTCCAATGCCTTGACAATACATGAGTCGCAAGAGGAGAGATGAACATTTGATTTAGGTTAAGCTTCCGCCACCCGGGGAAGAATGGAAACTTAAAAAGTAGTGAGTTGTTTTGTAAATTGTGTTTCTTTTTTTACAATGTTTATTTTAAATATTTATTTACTTTAGAGAGAGAGAGTGCAAAGGGGAGGGGCAGAGAGAGGGAGAAAGAGAATCCCAAACCGGCTCCCCGCTATCAGCACAGAGCCCCACGCGGGGCTCCAACTCACGCTTCCTGAGATCATGGCCTGAACCGAAATCAAGAGTCTGACGCTTAACCGACTGAGCCACTCAGGCACCAAACTGTTTTCTCTCAGAGTCATGGGCTGAGATTTCTATCCACAACCTGTCCTGGGGAATAAGGGAAAAGTGACCCTCCGAGCATGGGCCCCCTGTCCAGAGCTTCCTGCTCTCTTCTCCCCACCCCTCCACCCAACTCCTCACCAGTTTTCCCCAACTGGTGAAACTCTTGCTCTCTGAGAAGCCAAATGCTTCTTTCTCCAGAAGGCAGGAACCTCCCCCTGAAGTGATCACGGTTAACATCAACCTGAGGCTTAGGATGAAGGCAGAGTGATCTGACACCAAGGACTAACTTCTAAAGACCATTGGAAATTGACCATGAGGGGAAGCAACCGGGAGGCTGGTTCTCCAAGCCTGGAGCAAGCCGTTTGGAAGTGAGTGTACTTAGGGATAACTGAAGGTGACGACAGGTGAATGGGGAAGTCTGCCTTTTCCCATCTGCCCATGTTCCCAGTCTTTTTTCTTTTTTTTCTTCTTCAATTTTCCTGTAGCAACAAATCGAAGGTGACAAGAGAAGAAAGTTTGAATTTGTCCCATCTTTGAACACATTACCTCCCCTCAACATTTCCCCTACAAAGATCATAAAAATTATGCACACACACCTACACCCTAACAAACTATCAAAGTCAAAGAGGCCAAGCTCATCTTTTTCCAAAGATGGAAAAATTAATACTATAATTTCACTAGCATCTAGTACTCAACAGTTCTATTTTGGCAGGCCACTTTTCTTTGGAGAAGAAAGAATGCTTCATAAAGCCCAGAGGTCTTAAATTTAAGATTTGGCCTGCATCGTTCTCAACTGGTTATAGAGCCCCTACCTTCCTTTCTTTGTGAAACCCACCAATTGGTGAAAGTGTAAAGCGATGACATGAAAAAAAATGGTGTAAAATTTGATAGCTCTGGTGCAGTTCTTCCACTCCTTGCAGTGGAAGTTGATTAGGAGGACCCAGTATCAATTCTTTTGGGTTTTTTATTGAATTATCATTAGCATAGAAGATTGGTTTCAGGTATACAACATAGTGGTTCAATATTTTTATATATTACAAAATGATTACTATGAAAGGTCTAGTTACCATCTGTCACTAGACAAAGTTATTACAATATAATTGACTACATTCCTCATACTATACATTACATGCCTGTGACTTATTTATTTTATAACTGAAACTTTGTACCTCTTAATCCCCTTCACTTGTTCCACTGGTTCCCCCCAACCCTCTGGCAACCACCAGTTTGTTCTCTGTATCTAAAGGTCTGTTTCTATTTTGTTTTGTTTGTTCTTTTTTTTTTTTAATGTTTATTTATTTTGAGAGAAAAAGGGAGGGAAGGTCCGAGAGAGAGAATCCCAAGCAGGCTCCCTGCTGTCAGTGCAGAGCCCGATACAGGGTTCTATCTCACAGTTCTTGAGATCATGATCTGAGCTGAATTTAAGAGTCTGAAGCTTAACTGACTGAGCCACCCAGGTGCCCCAGTTCTTTTCTTTTCTTTTCTTTTCTTTTTGAGAGAGAGCGCGTATGCTTGCACTCAAGTGGAGGAGGGGTATAGGGAGAGAAAGGATATTAGGTAGGCTTCACACCCAACACAGGGCCTGATTTGTGGCTCAATCCCACGACTGTGCGATCATGACCTGAGCCAAAATCAAGAGTTGGATGCTTAACGGACTGAGCAACCCAGGCACCCCTTGTTTGTTCATTTTTATTTATTTATTTGTTTGTTTATTTATTTAGATTTCACATATGAGTGAAAGCATACATATTTGTCTTTCCCTGTCTGACTTATTTCACTTAGCATAAAATCCTCTAGGTCTATCTACACTGTTGCAAATGGCAAGATGCCATTTGTGTGTGTGCCTGAGTGATATTCCATTGTGTGGAGAGCCCATTTTCTTTATCCATTCATCTGTCCATGGATACTTTCCATATCTTGGCTATTGTAAACCATGCTGCAGTAGAGGTGCATGTATCTTTTAGAATTAGTCTTTCCTTTTTCTTCAGATAACTACCCAGAAGTGGAATTGCTAGATTACATGGGATTTCTATTTTTAATTTTTTGAGATATCTCCCTACTGTTTTCCATAGTGGCTGCACCAACGTACCTTTCTACCTACGGTACACGAGGTCCCTTTTCTCTATGTCCTCGCCAACACTTGTTATTTCTTTACCTTTTTTTGGCAGGGGTGGGGGAGGCGGATATTAGCCTTTCTGACAGATGTGAGGTGATATCTTATTGTGATTTTGACTTGCATTTCCCTGATCATCAGTGAGGTTGAGCACCCCTTCATGTCTGCCTGCCATCCATGGCTTCTTTGGAAGAAGACCAATGTCTGTTCAGATCCTCTGCACAGTTTTTGGTCAGGTCGTTTCTTTCTTTGTTATTGAGTTTATGAGTTCTGTACATAATTGGATATTAACCTCTTTTCAGATACTGTGTATCACTTGTAAGCATCTTCTCCCTTCTGTAAGTTGCCTTTCCACTTGGTTAATATTTTCTCTTACTGTGCACCAACGTTAATTCTGGTTCTCTATTGTTTCCAACCCTGATGCCAACCTTCTCTTGTGTTCGCCAGGTCCCACTTCCCTCAAGTCATTTAAAAAAGGAACACTTTCTTCAGGAGGTCCAACTCTCAATAACCCACCTAGCCAATAAACAAAATGTGTGTGTGGAAACCTGAGGTAACCCAAATAACGAATTCTGGCCATTAATTTCAGCCTTCTCTCTCACTGGGCGACTGGAGAGCTGCTGAAACACCAAGAAATAAATTATTGAATTGAGTTTCACTTCTCACAGCCTACCATCTGGTGAAGGTGCTAATGAGCAGTGATGTGCCCCACAGGAAGGAAGAAATTAGGGGAAGTAGGAGTGGGGCTCCAGTACTACATGAGCGATAATCAAGTCCTTGGTGATTCAAGGTCGCCTGGACTTTTAAGCAAACATGGTTTGGGTTTTACTTCTCCAGATTTTCTTAGTCATCAGAAATGAAAATTAGACTCTTCCAGAAAATATCTCCTGGTTTCCCTCCCTCCATGCCTTTCCTCCCTCCCTCCTTCCTCCCTCCCTCCCTCCCTCCCTCCCTCCCTCCCTCCTTCCCTCCTTCCTTCCTTCCCTCCCTCCCTCCCTCTCTCCCTCCTTCCCTCCCTCCCTCCCTCCTTCCTTCCTTCCTTCCTTCCGTCTTTCCTTCCCTCCCTCCCTCCCTGCCTCCTTCCCTCCCTCCCTCCTTCCCTCCTTCCCTCCCTCCCTCCCTCCCTCCTTCCCCCCCTCCCTCCTTCCTTCCCTCCCTGCAGTTCAGCAGCAGCACTGAGTATTTATACAGTACCCATCATACCGTCAGTTTCACATTGGAACCCCAAGGGTCCGAAAGTGGAAATTGCCAGTGTTTTCATTACGTATTAGAGCTCCGGGCTCAAAGTAGATTCCAGGAGGAAAAGACAACTCAAAAGTGACAAAATTTATCTTTATTGGTGACTATTATTAATACACAGATTTAACAACCAGAAAGCCTATATTGTCTCCACTCAAATCTTGATCTTGTCTCTTTCAGTATGGTCACTGAAGAATGAGCAAAATAGGACTGCTTTTTCTTTTTGGAAAAAAAAAATATATATATAATTTATAAATATAAATATATATATATTTTTTTCAAGTAAACTGTGTGCCCAACATGGGACTCAAATTCATGACCCCCGAGATAAAGGGGGTCAACCGAGCCAACCAGGTGCCCCACAATAAGCATTTTCCTAAAAACAGAGCTCAGTGAGTGACGGAGAGGACACTAAATGGAGACTTCTTCAGATGACACAAGTCGAAGGATTCTTAGACCTAAGTAAATTAGGAAGTGCAGAATTTTATAAGGCATATGATACAAGGGGCATTTGGCAATTTTGTTCCAGAGTTAATGTGCAAGATAATGAGACATTTGCCTTGCTGTAGAAAAGCCCACATATTGCATTTCCAGATATCTCTTTTGATTTCCACCCTAGCATTTTATTATCAGCATCTGTAACCCTGAAAATGTGTTAGAGTGATTTTTTTCTTGCTTAAATAGAATAAAAAGCATCGCTTCACTAGAGCATGTGTATGAGAAAAATAAATAAATAATCCTCTCCAGTTTTATAAGCTGAAGCTGTATTAAAGTGATTGATTAATACTCTGTATGTCTTTTTCTGGGCCTCTTGTAACCCTAATAACATTTAAACCATTAACTATAAGATAATTGCCTTCTGAAAGGAAAGGAAAAATGTGAGGACTATTTGCCTGTCTTCTTCAATTCAGTACCAAATAATAGTATTAGAACTAGGTTCTAGGAAATACAGCCCTAGAAATATAGAGCCAAGGCTAGGCGAAACCAGGAAATGTTTCTTCGGCTCTCATTTTCGATGCATCCTGTTTGGGTTTCTTTTACCTCCCAGCCCTTATGTCCCATGAAGTACTAAATCAGATGAAGACATACAATATTTGCAAGCTGGCTAAATGTATAAAAATTAGTTGAGGAAAAAAATTAGTTCTCGGGCAGCAGAGAAGAAGAGAATCAGCTTCCGGAGTCCGTGAACCTGCATGAGAATCCTAGCTCTACGTTAGAAAGCTGTGTGGCCTGGGACAGGCCCTCTACTCTGAGTCCAAATTATCCCATCTGGAAAATGGAATAGTATTATTGACCCCATTGGGTTTGTGGTAAGGATTAAATGAGACGATGTTTGTATATAAGACGTATGGTTCTCACTCAGTAAGTGGTTTTCTCTGGCGAGCCCTTGTAAGTTATAGTTTAATAGTTCAATGTGTTGTCACTTTTCATATGTAATTTTTTTGCTTTCACATTTTTATAAGACTTTCTGAGGCAATGACTCGAAAGAGGAAGCCCCGTGGGAATTCCCCACAGTGTGGCAGATCAGTTGGGAAACACATGCTTGAGACATCAGGCCTTTGGGAAGTATGCTTGTGTGTGTCCAATTACGTCACCAAGATATGGTAAGACATAATCCTGTATGTGTCCTGGGCTATATGGACCAAAGAACAACTGGTTTCTCTGTTTCTGTTGGTGATACCAGTTATGCTGTTATGTGGGCAAATCGTGGCCTGGGTCATGGCACGCAGAGAGAAATCTAGGGAGGAGGTGCCTCTGAGATGAAGGCCATGCCCTTCTTGTAACGTTCTCACAAATAGGTCAGAGAGTTATGAATATTGGTTTAGGAGAGTGCTAGTTCACCCCTGTTGTCCCTGAGTGATTATTAATAGCACCTCCTCCCTTTTTCCCTCTTAAAATTATCCCAGTTTGGATGGCAAAGTATATGGTTACCTTAATCAGAGTGCAGTGTCTATGGATAAGAACAGGAAGTCACGAAAGGGAAAGTGATGACTACTACACGAATGCATGGGCTCTTAGATGGCATCAGTTTTTTTTAAGTTCCTTTATTTATTTTGAGAGAGAGAGTGTGTGTGCCCATGCGTGAGTTGGGGAGGGGCAGAGAGAGAGAGAGAGGGAGAGAATCCTAAGCAGGCTCCATACCTGAGCTGAAATCAAGAGTCAGACACTTACCCGACTGAGCCACCCAGGCGCCCCCAGATTACATCAATTTTAAGACACACTAACATGCCAGGTACCATTAGCAAAGAAAAAAACCCCACCATGTTAGTTTTCTCTCTCTTTTTTTTTTTAATGTTTATTTATTTTTGAGAGAGAGAGAGAGAGACAGAGCATGAACAGGGGAGGGGCACAGACAGAGAGGGAGACACAGAATCCGAAGCCGGCTCCAGTTCTGAGTTGTCAGCACAGAGCCTGACGCGGGGCTCGAACTCGGGAACGGTGAGATCATGACCTGAGCCAAAGTCGGACGCCCAACCGACTGAGCCACCCAGGCGCCCCTAGTTTTCTCCACCATCACCTAGTGCCACAGACTGGGTGGCTTAAGCCACAGAGATTTACTGTGTTACGAGCTGAAGTTCAAAAATAAGGAGGCAACTGGGTTGGTTCCTTCTCGAGGCCACTCTCCTTGTTTTGTTTTGGTTTTTGAGTTTATTTATTTATTTTGAGGGGTTAGAGAGAGAGCACAATCAGGGGAGGGGCAGAGAAAGAGGGAGAGAGAGAATCCCAAGCAGTCTCCGCACTATCAGCACAGAGCTGGGTGTGGCATCCGATCCCACGAACTGTGAGATCATGACCGGAGCCAAAATTAAGGATCAGTCGCTTAACCGACTGAGCCACCCAGGAGCCCCCACGTCCCCTTGGTTTGCAGGTGGCTGTCTTCTCTCCGTGTTGTCACAGCCTCTTCCCTCTGTGCCTGTGCATGTCCTAATCTCTTCTTCTAAGGACACCAGTCAGATGGAATTTGGACCCATGATGAAGATTTTGTTTAATCTTATCACCCCTTTAAAGATCCTGTCTCCAGGGGCGCCTGGGTGGCTCAGTTGATTAAGCGGCCGACTTCGGCTCAGGTCATGATCTCACGGTTCGTGGGTTTGAGCCCCCTGTCGGGCTCTGTGCTGACAGTTCAGAACCTGGAGCCTGCTTCCGAGTCTGTGTCTCCCTCTCTCTCTCTGTCGGTCCCCACTCACACTTTGTCTCTCCCTCAAAAGTAAATAAACATTAAAAATAATAAATAAATAAAGACCCTATCTCCAAGGACAGATACGTTCTGAGATACTGGAGGTTAGGACTTCGACATAATTCAGCCCGTCATACCCAGCAACTAAATTCGGGCATGCCATTAGTTGTTAGATGTATCCTGATGTCGGAGATAGGAACATGAGAACACGTGTGCATGTCAGAATCACAGAGTTTTAAAATGTGGTCAGTTTGGGAGGGGGCCATTCTGTGTGCTTCGGCAAGTGTGACTGTGGAAATTTATAAATTTCTTCCTCTGAAACCGTCGCTTTCTCCCCTTCACCCTCCTGAGGGACCTGGAAGAGGAAGGGAGAGCATAGCTACCCAGATTGTGATCTTGATTGCTTCCCCTCCCTGGTGCCTCACTTCCTGCCAATTCTTCTTTTGTAACACTGCCCGTGACTGCCCCTTCCTTTCTCCCTGCCCACACCCGCAGCAGCCCTTAGCTCATACCTGGACAGTTTCCACAGCTTCTGAACTGGCCTTCCCGCATCCATCCTTCTTTTTTCTCCTAACCCACCCTGACACCAGCAATGATCTGCAAAATGACTCCTAAAACTGTAGCCTAGGTCATGCCACACCCCTGAGAGAAAGTCTTCACGGGCCCTTCATTCCTAAAGAATAAAATCCAAATATGCTTTAGCCTCATGCTTGGGTCGGGTCCGCTGTGCTCAGTCTGGTCCCCAGCCGCCCATCCAGCTGCATCCTGGGACCCTCCCTCCACCCCTGCCAGCGTTCCCACCTCCGGGCATATGTACACAGCGTGCCCCTGGTCCGGCGGGCTCCTGCTCTGGGCCTGTCTGAGTGCCACCATGTAATTATTACACGTCGTTATTTATGTCTGACTCCAACTAATAGCCAGCCAAATCATCAAGACTGTAATGCACTCCATTAACCACATTGGTTGAGAAAGGATTTGTTTCTCCTTGGTTCCTCCAGAAAGAATGAAAAGTATTTCCCCCACCCGCTTCTGTCTCCCTCCCCTGAGAGAAGGTAGCTGGGCCTTTGTGTCCTGGAAGTCTGACTTCCCTTTGCCCCAGGGAGAGTTTACAGCCTTTTTGTGTGTTTTCTGTGGGAAACGGGGAAGCTGCCTGGTGGCATGGCCTCCCCCGCTTTGTCTTCGGAGGTCTAGGCCGCAGGTTACAATCAGGGGCTTTGGGGTATCTTTTGTTTGGCCTGGAAGCATTTTTACGTGAATTTTAAATATGAGTCGCAATTTTCAAACAGTAGGAGATTTCCCATGAAAATATACATTTCTGGGTTCTTTAAAAAAAAAAAAAACCTCAGATTTAGCATCTCTGGGTCCCTATTTTTACTTGGCAAAAATTGACAGGATCCACGACGTATTGCTGGTCCCCTTTCAACAGGTCATGTACTTTCAAGTTGACCACAGTCTCCACCGCTCCCCAAGATCTTACACGAGTTGCAAGGTTCTTTTCTGTACCAGGCTGTTTTTGTGAGCATCTGAGTTTTCGGCCCCTGCTTAGACCCACCGAGCGTATTAATCTGAAGCATTACGGGAAAGAAGACAGCGGTCTTGAGCTTCAGAAGTGAAAGAGAGCACGGACATTCTGTAGGTCTTTAGGGCATAGAACCTTTAGCCTATGCTAACGTACCTTCCTTTGTAAAATTTTTATTAAGTTTTTAACTTTAATTCCAGTATACTTATATTAATTTCAGGTGTACAATACAGTGATTCAACACTTCTATGCATGACAGTGTTCAGCCTGATAAGTGCTCGTAATCCCCTTCACCTATTTCACTCGCCTCCCCCCCCACCCTAACACACTTCCTTGAAGGAGCAGGACCAGGGGTAGAGATGGCTAAGTGGGTGCCTCTGAGGACTGAGCTCTAAATGTTTTCACCTTGAGGGGCACCTGGGGGGCCCAGGCAGTTAAATGCCTGACTCTTGATTTCGGCTCAGGTCATGATCTCATGGCTCATGAAATGGAGCCCCACAATGGGCTCTGTGCTGTCAGCACAGAGATTGTCTCTCTCCCTCTCTCTTGTTGACCCTCCCCTGCTGGCTCTCTCTCTTTCTCTCAAAATAAGTACACTTTAAAAAAAAAATGTCAAGAACACCTGCCAGGGCTGAGCTGAGCCTAGAGAAACCGGAGGTACCCTCACAACCACCCGCAGAGATCGCTGCCTTCGGTGGACCTGGCCAACGCGCACCAGCGTCAAGGAGCACATCGGCCAAAGAGCCCGCCCGTCTCCGTTTTCCTGCCCAGCATGACCCGCCACAGTCCTTGTGCAGCCTGGGTGGGGTGGGGTGGAGGCCGTCACACTACATGACAACAACCCTTCGAAATCCTATGGTCTATGGTATAACTCCTCTTGGGGTTGTTCAGGGCACGACCTGAGTGTGTGTATGTGTGTGTGTGTATCTGTGCGTAGCTCTCAAACTGCCATTTGACCTTTCACCAGCCTTGACAGTGAGAGCCCAGAACGTTAACTTTTTTTTATTTATCGATTATTTTTTTAAGTCATCTCTGCACCCAGCGTGGGGCTTGAACTCACAACTGCAAGATGCTCCACTGACTAAGCCAGCCAGGTGCCCCTAATTTAGTTTTTTACATAAATGTAATATGTCTTACTCCCAAGTGTGGTTTAGTGATTGAATTTTGTTACAAAAAATAACTATTTCTCAAGGACAGAAAGCATGTTTTGTTCTTCTATACTCCTCCTTCGTGTTTTGCAAAATAAGTATCTGTTGACCCAAACTGCAGTTCTTAGCACAGAATTTCTCTTCTCAGTAAAACTGAAGTTTTCTGTTTTCCCGGAGCCTAGGCGAAACTGACTTTTGCCACCCAAACTCACTTGAGGCTAAAAGTCGCTAGGGTGATTTGCAACAAAGACATTTTTTGGTTTGTTTTGGGGTTTTTTGAGTGTATTTATTTTTGACAGAGAGCACATACACACAGGAAGGGCAGAGAGAGAGAGGGAGAGGGAATCCCAAGCAGGCTCAGCACCATCAGCGCAGAGCCTGATGCTGGGTTCAGAGTCACGAACAGTGAGACCGTGACCTGAGCCGAAATCAAGAGTCAGATGCTTAACCGACTGAGCCACCCAGGTGCCCCTCCAATGAAGAGTTTGAGTAGCATATGTGTTTCCCTTAATATACACCAGCCAGTGTGTAATCTGTCCAGGAGAGAATTCGAACCCAGCTCTCTGCCATTAGTACTCTGGTAAGAAATTTCACTTCCAGGAAGCTATCGTAAGAAAATAATCAGGAGATAAGCCAAGGCTTAGGTACATAGATGTTTATTGTAGTGTATTAAGTACAGCGGAAATAGGAAGCAAGCTCAGTGTTCCATCACCGGGGAGTGATGAAATGGCGTTCTGACACCTTCGTATGGTGGGGTACCAGGCAGCCTTTGAAAACGTGCTCCGGTATTGAAGGGAATGAGGAAATGGTTGGTTACATATATTCCCGAGACCTCTAAATACCTCTAAACATGTTGCTAACATTTTGGGAAAGGGTGTAACTATTATTAAAAATATTTCCTCTCTTCCCCAGCCCTTGACTGGGGTTCAGCTGTCAGCTTTGTTGTAACCGCCGGGATAGAACAGACGGGGTCCTGGGAGAGGACTGGAGAGCAGTTGTGTGATTTGGCTTGATCTCCCGAGCCTCTGCCGCTGCCGTGAGGACATACCTAGGCTAGCCCCCTTCTAGAGAAGGATGGCAAATGTGTGCGGCCAAACCAAGCCGTTCCAACGGGGCGCAGTCTGGTTCAGCCAACCCCAGTGAACCCTCCGAGCCACGAGAGTAGAGTATGGAGAATCCACCGATGGAAGGTTTGTGGCAATCATCAACTGATACAGGAAGACACCACACTCCAGTGCTAGAAAGATCTTTTCTCTGGTGACAAAGCATACCCAGACTTGTGCAAACAGTCCTTTAATGTTCTCTTCAAGTGCCTATTTGATCCATACTGAGTCCACCCAGGTTCAAGGGGAGGGGACATAAACCTCAGTGGGAGGAATATCACATTATAACAAGAACGTGTAGGCTGGGAAATAATACGGCCTTCTCTGGAAAATATAATCTACCATCTAAGATCCTCAGAACACTGCTTTCTTTATGAGTTAGCTATTTTCACTCAACCAGTATTTACTGAACATCTACTATGTACCAGCTACCGCGCTACAACCTGGAAATGAGCAGCAAACGCCTCAGAGGTGGTCCCTGTGTTCACAAGCTACCCAAAGAGAAGCTGCAGGCTGAAACCCTTTAGAAGAAGCCCCAGATGAGCTGTTGGGCTGGAGATAATTTTCTAGTGAGTGGGCCAGCCCCAGAGGACCGGGAAATTATCCTGGCTGTAGATGTATTTTGCCTTATCGTGTCTGCTGTGATGGAGGCTTTCCTGGAAGCTTCTCTGAGTGTAGAATGAGGGGGCCAAAGTTCTCAAAGGGCTTAGAGTCCAATTCCATTTCATTCAAGCAGTTACTATAGCTTTAATGCAAAGCAGGTGTTGGGCTTGTTAAAAAAGGAACTAAAGGAACCTGGCTCAGCTTTGCAGTAGCTTGCAGCTCAAAGTCTGATCTCGGCACAGAGTGTGGTCAGACTGCATCGGCCTCACCTGGGAGTTGTATGGAAATCAAAATCTCAGGCCCCACCCCTGAACTTCTGAATCAGAATCTGCATTTTTAAAATTTTAACTGTGGTAAAATATGCGTATAAAGTTTATCATCCTAACCATTTTTAAGTTTATTTATTTATTTAGAGAGAGACAGATAGAAGCAGAGAGGGAGGGAGAGAGAATGCCAAACAGGTTCCACACTGTCAGCACAGAACCCGATGCGGGCTTCAAACTCACAAACCGTAAGATCATGACCTGAGCCAAAGTCTGACGCTTAACCGACTGAGCCACCCAGGCGTCCTTTAACCAGTTTTTTAAAGTTTATTTTTTTAAGTAATCCCAGCACCCATCATGGGCTTGACCCCATGACCCCGGACCCAGAGTCAGGTGTTCTTCCCACTGAGCCGCCCAGGCGCCCCTCACCTTGAGCGTTTTTAAGAGCACAGTTTAGTGACTTTCACATTGCTATGAGCCGTCACCACCATCTGTCCAAAGTACACTGCGTCTTACAAAACTGAAACTCTGTCCCCATCAAACAGCAGCCCCTCCCCCCACTTCTGCCTGTGAATTTGAATACACCAGGTGCCTCATATAAGTGGAATCGTGCAGCATTTGTCCTTGTGCAACCGGCTCCTTTCACTTAGCATAATATCCTCAAGGTTTACCCATGCTGTGGCAGAATCTGCATTTTATCAAGATCTTCAGGTCATGTGTGTGCACATGAAAGTCGGAGAAGCCCTACTCTACTGGGTTGCTGGGAGCTGAGACAGGGGAGGCAAGAATGTCCGAGAGGAGGGGCCTCACTAGGATTCAGCTTCCCTTACTCCTCCTCCAACCGGCACTTTGGGCTCATCTTCACAGTCATGTGTCTGAGGGCAATTTTAGATTCCTAAAATCAACCAGCTGGGCTCCAGTCGGTCAATAAATGGATGGCTAAACTGGCCTCTGGGCATCAAAAGTTTCTGGCCTATAGGGAGTAGGCTTGTGTATCACTCACAAAATAGCAAGGGCAATTAGAGGTCTGTGGCTGGATTGCATAGAGTTAGCAGCGTGCCTAGATTCACATTTATGTAATAACACATACACTTGCATAGTGCCAGCCACTATTCCAAGTAGTGATCAAATACTAATACCTTTAGGGGCACCCGGGTGACTCAGTGGGTTGAGCATCCAACTCTTGATTTTGGCTCAGGCACGATCTCATGGTCCACGGGATTGAGCCCCACATGAGGCTCTGCACTGACAGCACGGAGACTACACGAATTCTTTCTCTCCTCTCTCTCAAAATAAATAAATAAATGCTAAAAAAAAATATTAATACCTTTAACTCTCGGGGCGCCTGAGTGGCTCAGTCAATTAAGCGTCAACTCTTAATTTCAGCTCAGGTCATAATCCCACGGTTGGTGAATTTGAGCCCCACATCGGGCTCTGTGCTGACAGTGCCGAGCCTGCTTAAAATTCTCTCTCTTTCTCAATCTCTCCCTCTGTCTCTGCCCCTATCCTCCTTGCTTGCTCTCTCAAAATAAAATTAAATAAATAAATAAAATACCTTGAACCCTCATAACAATTCTAGGAGTAGGAACTCTTATTATCCCTACTCTACATATGGGGAAACTAAGGCACAGACTGGCTAAGTAACTTTCCCAAGGTCATATGACTGGAAAATGGTGACGTGGGGGTTTGAACCCAGGACCTTGCTGACTACACTATGCCTCCTCCCTTGTAACGACTGCTTGACTGAGTCTCCTGTCAAAACTGAGCAAGAGGGGATTATACAGATGGTGGGTGTGTCATGGGGAGGGGCCTATGTTAGCCACAGGGGTTAGTTCATATATAAGAAAAAAAAAAAACCAAACGGCACAAGCTGGAAAGTCTGAAAGTAAGGAGGAAACCCTCGTGAGCTGGTGGATTTTTTCTCAGTAGGGCAGAAGAAAATCTGCGGTCCACGTTCACATTCCTAAATACTCAGACTGGTTCACCTCCCACCGCCCTCGCCACCCGTTCTGCGCCTCCTGCACGGGCTCCTTCCCCTCCCACGTGCTCTCCCTCGCCAATCTCAGTTGCTCTCTTGGCTTGCGAGCACATGCCCCCCAAATCCACGTTGCTTACTGTGATCTTTCTTCCCGGTTCCAGAGCATATTTCATTGCTTCCCGGCGGCTCAGTGAGGATGTCACACTAAGGTCTCCAACTCCACCTCTGGGAAGATGAGCCATAGTGATTGGCAGCTTGGAGGTCAGTGAGGAGCCCAATGTCACAGGAGAGGGCTCTCATAGCAACATGCCCAAACAGCACCTATCATCTCGCTGCCCCAGAGCATTCCCCCAGGCTCCCCACTCACTGCTGGCCCCACATCAGTCCCTCTATGAAGCTTGAAACCTTCCTCATCTTCTCCTTTTCTCCAAAACTTAGGGGGTCTCCCTCCTGAAAGAGTCTCAAATCTGTCTTCCATTTTGCATGCTGTCACCATCAGAGTTCAACCCTGACATCTGCCTCCCGTCTCCCCAGCCCCCTCTGTCCTCCCCAGACCCCACCCCACACACAGCTGAAGGCAGCTTCCCAGAGCACAGCTCAGGGTGCGCCACTCCTTGGCACTGCCCTTGAACTCCGTCTTGGGGGGGGGAGGGGAAATTTGCCGACTGCTCCGTGAAAACAACCCCTTTCCTTGCTCTTTTAAATAGCAACTTCAACCTTACAGAAAAGTTGCAAATGTAGTACCAACAGCATTTTTTGTTCCTGAACCATTTGAGAGTAAATTGCAGACCTGATGCCCTAAAATTTGTAGTATTTATTTCCTACAAACAGGGACATGCTCCTACATACAGAGTACACTTCGAAAAGTTAGGAACTTAACATTGATCCCTGGCGACCACCCAGTCCTCAAGCCCCATTCAAGGTTTGCCGACTATCCCTATAACACCATTTTCGTAGCAAAAGTCCAGAATCACACGTGTGTCAGTTGTGATGTCTCTTTGGGCGATTTCGGTCTGAGCAGCTTCTCATTCTTTCCTTGATTTTTATGCCCTTGACATTTTTGAAGACCACGGTCCAGACGTGCGTCGCGTGTCCCTCGATTTTGTTTTGATTTGATTATCTCCTCTTGATTCTATTCAGGTTGGAAGAGTGCCTCTTTGTCTGGAGTAGCGCAGAAGGGATGCTGGGTTCTCCACACTGCGTCTTACTGCATGGCGCACCATGTCCCTTTGCCCCGGTCCTGGTGATGGTCACGTGGATCCCTTAATTAGAGTGGTGTCTGCCAGCTTCCTCATCAACAGTGACTCTTTTCCCTTTCATAAGTATTGTGTGGAAACCATTGAAACTATGTAAATATTTCATCCCTCATCAGACTTTCAATTGAGTCATTTCTTCGTGAATATCGGAACGGACCAGCGGCTTTCTGTTTTGTTCAGTGTGTTCTGTGTAATCTGTTACTATCATTACTTTCTTACTCTCTCTCATCCTACTACAAGTGCCTACATAAAGAGGTTTTTAGCCATGTTTTTGGCCATGGAGCCCTGTGTTTATCAAAACTGCATGCTTTGTTACTATACAGAGGATGGTTTTTATCTGAGTATTTGTTACCCAAATGCCTACAGTTATGACTTGCTTACGAAGCAAAGTTGTCATAACATGAAACTCATGTGCTAATGGACCATAACACTGTCTACCCTCAAATAAAATCTCTCCCTGCTTCACACTAGCAGGCGTCCCTACCCATCAACACCTTTGTGGTTTGCAGCAGCATCCAAAATTATCATTCAAATTCAATGCAAATCGGTTCATAAGGTGAAACTGCAAATCTTGCAGAGCTGCAGGGTTTCCTGAAGTCTGTGAAAGTAACTTAGCAGGACAGCTCAAGGCCTTGAGTGAGGCCGGTTAGCAGCCACCAGAAACAAAATAGAGAAGGGTGAGACAATGTGAAAAACAAGGATTTAGAAAAGACCTTAAAAAAATTGGATGGGGGCGCCTGGGTGACTCAGTCGGTTAAGCGTCCACCTTCGGCTCAGGTCATGATCTCCTGGTTCATGGTTTCGAGCCCGCATCGGGCTCTGTGCTGACAGCTCAGATCCTGAAGCTTGCTTCAGATTCTGTGTCTCCCTCTCCTGTGTCTCCCACGGACCACGGGATCATGACCTGAGCCTAAATCAAGAGTCGGATGCTTAACCAACTGAGCTACCCAGGCGCCCTTACTTTCCTCATTTAAAAAAGAAGAAAATATCTCAGCCTCACCAACTTCACAAAGGGTTGTTCCTATAGTCAGTGAGTTCATGGATAATAATAGTGGTCACCAACATGTCTTCAACCTTTATTCTATGTCTGACCATCTGCTAGGAGCTGAACGTCTTTGATTGCAATGAACTCTCCCTAAACTTGTGAAGGTAAAGGACGTTATTATCTTGCATTTCACAGCCAAGCAAACTGAGGCCCCAGGAGGTTAAGTGATTTACTGAAGCTTCCTTAGTCATTAAAAGAATTGAAGATTTGAGTCCAGTAGTTCAAGTTCTTAACTGCTAGACTATCCTGCTTTGCGGACTGAGTGGTGCTCCGTGAATACAGGCATCATTATTATTATGTTTCCTTGTGTCTGCTCTGGACTCTGGAAGGCTTTGAGTGACAGAGGAGACGTTACCAGAAAACATTCCTTTTGTGTGTGCCTGGCTGTTTGGACCCCAAAATACTTCACTACTGGCACCCAGTGGCGTCCATTGGCATTGCCTAACCCCACGCAGACCAGCCAACCTAATCTATATGCCTTGGAAGACCAATTTGCCTCTGAGTAGTAAAATAGAAGCAGACCAACTCATCCCAAAGGACGTTTCGTAAAGTTGCCAAACCCCTCCCCCTGCCAGTACCTGTGGCAGAGGCTAACCTTGGTCACTCTGCCCTAGTTTTCCCAGGTCTGGGGGGGAATTTGGGGGGGAGGGGTCAGTACCAGGCACGAGGATCTAAAAGAACGTTTGATTTCTATTAGATAACAGAGGAGTCAAGGTATGTGTGGGGTTCTGTGTGGGTTCTGGGCACTAGAATTTGCTATTGGCAAATGCAAAAAGACTTCAGAAAGAATCTCTGCACATCCTCGTCTGTTCTCAGTACCCCCAGGTAGGATTTATAATACAGGGTCCCTTTCTCTCCTACAGAACCGCCGTTTAACAGTCCTCCCTCTGCTCTAGCTATGAGCGCCCCATCCCCTGGGACAGAAGTCCCACTGCTGAGCTTTGCATTTCCTTCTTCCAGCCAGCTTCTGCAGGGGCTCAGGTCAGGGAGTGGGTGCTGATTTGCCTAACAGTCCTAGAAGGGGTTTGTGGGTCACCAATGCTGCAGGGGAAGGAAATTACAACCTGAGCATGCCCTGGGGGTGCTGGCTCTCAGAGAGGCAGTAAAACCACCAATTTCACACACAGCTGAGGAGACCTGCTGAGGGGAGGGCCCAGGAGGTGGAAGGAAGAGCCGTATCTGTTGACAGCGGCAGTGGAAGACCGGGAGGGAAGCAAAGAGCCCCGCAGACACCAGCCCTCTTCCCGGTCTAGACTTCTGGCGGGAGGGCAGGCCCCTGGGGAGGGTCCTCTTGTCCCACACACGAGGAAGCGGAGACCCAAAAAAGCATCAGGAAGAGAGTAAGTCTGCCCAGATGGCGAAGGCCAGAGCTGGCAATCCCGCCATGTCCGCGCCAGCACACCCTCTACGAGTAAACATCACACACCCACCGTGAACAAACATTAACTCGTGAAACAGCTAATGCACATGTCCTCATGCAGAAGCCTCGGGTTAAGCACATCAGGCAAGAAAACTTGGGGCGACGGATCTCTTTTAAGATGGTTTGGGGCGGATGTTCAGGACACCTGCCAGGTTTGCCCGCCACCGGCGCCACTAGTTACAGTTGTTCAAGTATCACGCTGCAGAGGAGCGTCCTACCAGGGGGGAGAGCGGGCTGACATCCAACTTCAGCTCTACTTGCTCAACCCTGTGTCCTGAGTGTGGGGCTACTTTTGCCCCACAGAGGACGGAAGGTAGAAGCCAGCCACTCCCCAAATAGTGGGCACACAAGGCTACGTCGGCCAGGAGGGGGTGCCTATGTCCAACTCACGAAGGCCCCACATGGGCTAGCTACATCACTCTGCAGCCATTCCCCCTTCTTCTGAAGCTAACACACAATTTTCTTCCGCGGAACCAATCCTGACCTAATCTCAGTCCTGTGTTCCGTGGAGCTGACCCCACTCACCTCTCCAGGCGTGGACCGGTGAGTCAAGCCGTCATCATTTGAAGGATGAGCACCTTACGCAGCGAGAATTAACTTCAAAATTACTGCTGCAACTATTAGCATTCAGGCAACCCTTTCCCTGGAGTTGCCAATCTTGGGAGAGGGAGAAGGAGAGGACAAGAGGATGGCATTGGTGGACGCCTTGGAATCTGCTGTGTCACCTGATTCACCCCTCCCCCCTCAATCTCCCAATTACAGGAACCAGTTGTTTTTGCTTAGGCTGCCTTGTGTTGAGTCTTCTCCCTTGTGACCAAAGGAATCCTGACCGCTACAGTGAGAAAGTCAAAGCTTCATCTTTTACATGAAAGCATCTCTACCACACTGGTCAAGAGACGTTGCTGACTCTGAACCAATTCTAATAGCGCTTCCCCGCCCCCGCCCCCGCCCCGCCCCAGGCTGTGTTAGAAAGACTGGGTTGTGAGGGATCTATTTACACACACCTGTTAAACCCTACCCTTTCTTTCTCTTCTCCCGTTCTGGAAGAGCTGAAGCACTGATTCCTCAGGTCACTACCGGTCCTGTCAAGCAAAGACCTGCATTTGAAATTCCATTTAAGCGCTTTCTGCAGAGCTGGGTAACCAAATGAGACAGCCATGGAAAATATATGACTTTCATTATTATGACATGGAAAGCAGAGCTGTCTAATTGCTTTTGTCCACTGGTGTATAAAGATTGAGACCAGATGTGTTAAAAAAAAAAAAAAGGAAAAGAAAAAAAGAAGAAAAGGCTTATGTTGGCCGTTGCTTTGAACAAAGCAGTCTGATTTCCTCTCTCTCCCTCTCTAAGGGGAGGACGACATAAAAGTGTTTTAACTGCTTGTAAGTTTTCATAGCCTCGTTGATTTTGCTTTTCACAGAAGATAAAATTGTGAAATTGGCCTTGAAAACTTTATTTTCGCTTTCCTCAATTCAAAGGGGACAATCGCGGTGCTGAAGAACGGAGCTGCGGGTCAGACCCGGGCTCCTTTCTCTATGGGCAGCTGCTGCCGCCGCGGCGCAGGGGGTCGTGGGAGGAGGGAGTCCCGGTGCAGTTCAGGGCCCACCCCCGCCCTCAGCCGGCTCACGAGGGGAATAAAGTCTTCACGTGGAAATCCACGGGAAGGGATGAGATGCTGATCGTCTTTAAATAGAACCACCCAGGGCCCAGCTTCTGTGTTTCATTTTCCACAAGAGCCCCTAAATCTGCTTCAACATTTTTTTTAACCTACCCAGTTATTTTTAGCACACCCAGCCAACAGCGCCCAGCAGGCCCATGGAGGTCTTAATGACGTCCCTGAGTTGGGCGGGTGGAGTTAGAATCTCCTTCCGCAAAGGTGCATTTGAAGCATGCAAAAAAAAAAAAAAAAGGAAGAAAGAAAGAAAGAAAAAAAAAAAAAGTGCAGACCCAAAGAAGATAATGATACAGAAACCAGGCTGCATGGCCCTGAGCTTTCTGCATGCAGCCAGGGCTGCCTACTGGAAATACAATTCATTTAAGGATTACCTGGTTATTTCCAAAATTAAGTTTTCCCTTGAAAATGAAGAGTGTAGAAGATGAACTGGGAAAACAGAAGGTTCCCAGAGCGGCCATTTCCAGAGGGCCCCGGGTGCCATGAATCACGGTGTTGAGCCAAACCTGGGAAATGGGAATGAGCAGAAGGCAGACTCTAATGTAAAAACTCAAAGCAGCGCCTTCAGCCCCAGTGCCTGGTAGCCAGCTCATCACTTTCTCATCTCCTGGGGAAGAGGAGGTTTGGTGGTTCACTGCTCCCCTGGCGCAGGAATTCTCCTTCCCCTTCCCCTTCCCGGCTCTGAAGTTGTGTGATTGCATTTCCCCTTATTTACAGGAATCCCATAACTCCCTGCGGGTCTTTTCCACTCCCTGCTGGAGCCCCCCACAGTTAATCCCAGAGTGGGGGAAGATAAATAACATTAATGAATGTCCTTCATATGTTGTATAGGCAACAAGCCCTCAGTGATAATACCGGAAGAGAGAAAAAAATGATTGAATGAATATGAGATATTTTCGCTGGAGTGGGCACCATTCCCCAGCACTTTTTTCATACAAACATCTTTCCTTCCCTACATTTATTCTCATTCCAATTCAGGGTTGCTCTTTTTTTTCTAATATGGTGTCCTTGGCTTTAAATTAATTCCAACTTGATTTCCAAAGGGAGTGACTAATGTGTGGCATTAATGAAAAGAGCCATTACAGAGAAATTGCAGTGGAGAAGGCTTGTGGACTCATTCTGGTGCTGTACTTACTTAGAAACCAGGTGACCTTGGGCGAGTAATTTAGCTGCTGTAAGCCTTGATTTCCTCCTCCATGGCATGGCGGCGAGTTAAGGACTCCTTCGCCTCGTTGTTACAAAGATTAATGAGAAATGCAAGTGGTGCTCAATGAATGGGACTGCCGTTATGATTAGATCATTTCCAGAGCCTCCCTTATAACACAACCCCAGGATTCATGTTGTATGTCTCCTCGAAAATGTGACTGCCTCACAAAAAGGAGCATGACATTTCGATAAATGAAGCAGAATCTCGGGCACAACATAGAACGTGAGATTCCACCACATTCTCCTCCAAGGGCCCATGCAAGAGATGTCTGCTCAAATATCCACCTTCTAAGAGAAGCTGTTGCTCCACCAGACCCATCGGAGAGGCCCGAAGGAGTAGACCTGGGAGGCCGTGTTCTGGGACCTCCAGTGACCAAACCAGAGAAGGACACCTGGCCTGAGATCAGCCTGCCCCTAGGCTAGCCAACAACCTTTCATTCCTCAGAAATTTGAATTGGGAAACCCGGAAGGACCTAGGCCATCGTAATGGGATCACGACGGCCACGACATCGGGAGAAGGGAAACCACGAGAAGCAGGAGCACCTTGAACAAGAACCATGGAGCTGACCTGTCCTCTGGTTCCCTTTCCTGGTCACATGTCTCCTTACCACAAAGGGCTTTTCTCCTGGGACAGAAGAAATGAGAGACACTCCATGCCTTGTGTAATGGGCTGAACTGGCTCCAAAAGAAGACATGTGCCCACCTCAATCCCTGGAACCTGTGACTAGGACCTCGTTTGGAAAAGGGTCTTTGCAAATGTGTTAAGGATCTTGAGATGATAGCATCTTAGATTATCTGGGGGAGGGGGGCGGGGGGAGGGCTAAATCCAATGACAAGCATCCTTCTAAGAGACAGAAAAAGGAGAAGACACAGAGAGACATGGGGAGGAAGGCATGGGAGGAGGAGGATGGAGGCAGAGAGATTGCAATTATGTGGCCACGCATCAAGGAACACCCGGAGCCACCAGAGGCTGGAAGAGGCCAGGAAGGATGCACCCCTAGAGCCTCCGGAGGGAGCACCGGCCCGCCCCGGCGCTTCACTTGTGGACTTCTGACTTCTAGAGCTGTGAGTCAATTCATTTCTGTTGTTTTAAGCCACCAGGTTTGTGGCAATTTGTAACAGAAGCTACAGGAAATGAATACATCCTGCAGACCAAAACTGCCTGACAACAGACATATCAAAATTGCGGGCAAGTTTCTCTTTGAGGAATGACGCCTACTCTAAACAAGTAAGTACCACAGGCTAACAGCTGCTTCGTTTCTTTACATTTTGTTGACTGCTGCCTCTACAATAAGTAGTATTGTAGCTACCATCCATTGAGCACGTACTATGTGCCAGGAAATTTATTGTGTTTTATACGTTAACCCTCACAGGTTTCTCTTTAATCCTCATAGAATATCCTTCCCTTTAAGACTGCGCTAAAGAATCATTCCCATTTTGCAGTGAAGAAAACTCAAGTTCCCAGCTCAGGCTGAGCCATTGGATGAGGTACACATGAAGGGGCCAGGCTGCGTAGCACCACGGCAGGCAGAAGAAAACCGGCCTGAACTCCGGTCCTAATACCGCTTACTGGCCGAGGGACGTTGGGCCACCGTGAACCCTCTCAGAGCCCCAGTTTCCTTTCCCCAGCCACGGAGATTAGTACGGTCCTTTCTAGCGTTCGGATTAAAGCAGAAGAACGGGGCGCCTGGCTGGCTCAGTTGGTTGAGTGCCCGACTTCAGCTCAGGTCATGATCTCACGGTCTGTGGGGTTCGAGCCCCGCGTCGGGCTCTGTGCTGACGGTTCATCAGAGCCTGGAACCTGCTTCATATTCTGTATCTCCCTCTCTCTCTCTGCCCTTCCCCTGCTCACGCTCTGTCTCTATGTCTCTCAAAAATAAATAAACGTTAAAAAAAATTTTTTTTAAATAAAAAAAAATAAGGTAGAAGAACGTTGTGTTCAGCAGGCAGCAGAGCCTCAGGAAGGCTTTAGCTGCCATTTAGAGAGTGTCAGACCCCGAGGCTGATAGTCCCTCCTGAAGCCCCTAGGCATTTCAGAGATCCTTGAGCTAATACTCAGTCCTCCTAAAAGATGTTTAAAATCTCACTCTCTCCAGCAGATCTCCCTTTGTCTGTAAAACTATGCATTTAAAGTCTTGCATTCTAAGATTATCTGACCAGAAGACTCACCTGGAGACTTGTTAAAAATTCACACTTAGGCTCTCACCCTAGCCTCACTGAATTAATCTGCACTGTGGGGGGCATGGGGAAGTAGATTCTTCAATAACCAGTCACAGATGGTTGTTCAAATTAGAAAAGTTTAGCAGACCGTGCATCAAAGCAGCTCTTCGTAAACTTTAAGGGTCTTAGCAGGGGCGCCAAGTGGCTCCGTCGATTAAGTGTCCGACTCTTGGTTTCAGCTCAGGTCATCATCTCACCATTGGATCAGGCTCTTCACAGACAATGTGGGGCCTGCTTGAGATTCTCTCTCCCTCTCTCTCCCCCTCCCCTGCATGTGCGTGCGCACACATCCTCTCTCTGTCTCCTCGCTCAAAATAAATGAACACACACACACACACACACACACACACTCACGTTAACGGTCATGCCAAATACCTGGGGATCCTGTTGAAACGCAGACTCTGGTCCAGCCAGTTGGCTGGGCTGGAGGGTCTGCAGTTCTCACCCGCTCCCAGGGGGGCCCTGAGTGGCTGGGTGGGGAGCCGAGCTCTGAGAAGCAGGAGTAACCAACAAGGCTCGTGCGAACTGAATTTCGAGGCCTTAGTTATATTCCTCGAGGTCTGTCTGTGCTTTACGGTCTCTGCTAGCCTTTTGTCACATGTACGTTCTTTCACCGTCAGAACAATCATATGAGATGGGCCGTAGCCTCTTCTTACTTCTGAGGGTCCCGGGACGTGGCAGTCAGGCGGACTTCTGTAAGGGTTTCCCAGGGATGACCATTTATAAACGCCAAGTTCCACGAGCATGCTCACTCATGCATTCAAAGCGATCGTGCCCACGTAGAGCTGCTAATGACACCCCAAAGGAGGAGAGAAAGTCAGCGCGCTGTGGTTTTCTCCACCTGCCTGCGGCTGGGTTTCTGGTCATGGAAGTGCTTCGGATGCACTTTCTTTTTTTCTTTTTTTCTTTTTTTTTTTAATGTTTATTTTTGAGAGAGAGCGAGCAAAAGAGAGAGCAGAGGAGACACAGAATCCAAAGCAGGCTCCGGGCTCTGAGCGGGCAGCACAGAGCCTGACACGGGGCTTGAACACACAAGCTGGGAGATCATGATCTGAGCTGAAGTCAGACGCTTAACTGACTGAGCCACCCAGGTGCCCCTGGATACACTTTCAAACTGTGTCATCCCTTAAAGAAAGTTCCACACTGGCATCTCCCCTTAAGCGGCTCCTGCCTGTCACCTGAACCATCTCAGTCCACCGGCAGGTCGGCCTGGTTGGATGAATCTGTCACCACTCTCCCACTTTCGTGATTTTATGTTTCCTTTCCCTCTGTCTGGCTACACACACACACACACACACACACACTCTCTCTCTCTCTCTCTCTCTCTCTCTCTCACTCTTTCTCTCTCTCTCTCTCTCATTTTTTTTAAATCTTTTTACTTTGAAATAGTTTCAAACTTTGAGAAGAACTGTAAGAACAATATAAATAGGAAAAGGATGCAGACGCTTTGAAAACAATTTGGCAATTTCATAAAAAGCCGAACATGAGTTTACCATATGACCTAGCAACTCCACTCCTGGGTATGTGCCCAGAAGAACTGAAGGATTCACATGAGCCAAAAGGGGGAAACAACCTAAATATCCATTGATGGATATGTGGATAGGCAAAGTGTGGTATATACATATAAGGGAATATTATTCTGACATAAGAAGAAACAAAGTTCTGATAGATGCTACAGTGTGGATGAACTTCAAAAACACGATGCTAAGTAAAAGAAGCCAAACATAAAAGGCCACATGGTAGGGGTGCCTGGGTGGCTCAGTTGGTTGAGCGTCCGACTTCAGCTCAGGTCCCGATCTCGCGGTTCGTGGATATAAGCCCCGCATTGGACTCTTTGCTGACAGCTCGGAGCCTGGAGCCTGCTTCAGATTCTGTCTCCCTCTCTCTCTCTGCCCCTCCCCTGCTTGTGCTCTGTCTGTCTTTCTCTCAAAACTAAATAAACATTAAAAAAAATTTTAAAGGGGTGTCTGGGTGGCTCAGTCAGTTAAGTGTCTGACTTTGGCTCTGGTCATGATCTCACCATTCGTGAGTTTGGGCCCCATGGCTCTCGCTCTCTCTCTCAAATAAATAAACATTAAAAAAAGTTTTAAGGCCACATGGTATATGGTCCCATTTATAGGAAATATGCACAATAGGTAAATCCGTAGATACAGAAAGAAAATTGGTAGTTGCCGGGGACTCAGGGGAGGATGGAAATGAGGTGTCGTGCTTGATGGGTATGAGGTTTTCTTTCGAGATGATGAAAATGTTTTGGAAGGAGATAGAGGCAGTGGTTGCACAACATTGTGCATGCATTACATGCCACTGAGTCGTACGCTTTCAAATGGTTAATTTTATGTTATGTGAATTTTACCTCAATTTTGAAAAATTGGACTAAGGCTTATGGAATCTATCTATATATCTATATCTTTCTTTTTCCGAACCATTTACGCCAACCAAATATTTCAGCACGTGTCGCCTCAGAACAAAGACCTCTTACATTACTCTGGTAAAATTATCAAATTGAGGGAATTTAACATTAATGCAATACTCTTCTCTGAGCTACAGTCCACGTTCAAGTTGTGCCAGTTTCCCAACAATGTCATTTACAGCAATTCTCCTCGCGGTCGAAGATCCAGGATTGCATGCTGCCTTTAGTCGTCAAGTCTCTTTATTCTCCTTTCATCTGGAACCGTCTTTCAGTGTTTAAATTTCTTTTCCCTTTTCTTTCCTTTTTTTTTTTTTTTTTTTTTTTTCGTTTTGGCCTTTCCTGACATTGCCATTTTTGAAGAGTATCGGCCTGCTGTTTTTTAGACTGTCTCTCAGTTTGGGTCCGTCTGATGTCGCCTCGTGATTCGGGCCACGCGTTTCTGGCAGGAATCGCCCATAAGCGATGCCGTCCTTCTCGTGCCGCGCATCGGTTTGTCCCGTTACTGATGATGTCCACTTTAATCGCTTGGTTCAGGGAGTGTCTGCCAGGTTTCTCCGTTGTGAAACTACCATTTTTCCCTTTGTATTTAATAATAGCATCTGGTGTTTTTAAGGTCTAGCAAAACTAATTCATAAAATCATTTTTTGGTGCCAGTTTCTATTTTTGTCACTCATTCATTCGATCTCTACTTAGTCCAGGGAAGATATATATATATAGGTATATACAGAGAGAGATATATACATATATAGAGGTATATATGGTATTTCTTTCCCAAAGACCTCATTGCTTCTTGGGGGGTGACAGGTTTCAAAGTCCCCAAATTACGGAGTACTCATTCTGTTCATTATATTAGCTACTTCTTTTATCAGTTTTGTAAGCTGAATGCAAGAGAGAGCTATATGAGAATCAAGGATAGAATATAATCATTTTGGCTATGAAAACCAAGCAGTTGTTAAACTGGCTTACAAACAGTAGCGCTAATGAATCTAGAATATTCAGCTGCAGAGAACTAAAATAATATACAGGCTAATGCACAGAATTTTTGTTAGAAAATGTGTTTCAATACTTTGTGCTTTTAAAATGATCATTGTGGGGCGTCTGGGTGGCTCTGTCGGTTAAGCGTCCGACTCTTGTTAGCTCAGGCCATAATCTCACAGTCTGTGAGTTCGAGCCCCGTGTCCAGCTCTGCACTGTCAATGCAGAGCCTGCTTGGAATTCTCTTTCCATCTCTGCCCCTCCCCCACGTGTGCATGTGTGCTCTCTCTCTCTCTCTCAAAATAAATACATAAACTTAAAAAATGAGAAATAAAATGAAAATTGCTCTTTCTTTAGTTGAATATTTTTAATGGACTGATTCTTTGGATTGTCAGAATAAAACTCAAATTAAAAGGAACTGAAAGAGAGGTACCTGGGTGGCTCAGTCGGTTGAGTGTCTGAGGCTCAGGTCATGATCTCACGGTTCATGGGTTCGAACCCAGCATTGGGCTCCATGCTGACAACTCAGAGCCTGGAGCCTGGTTCGAATTTTGTGTGTCCCCTTCACTCTCTGCCCATCTCCCCGCTCATACTCTCCCTCTCTCTCAAAAAAAAAAAGGATATTAAAAAAACTTTTTTTTTTTTTTTAAGAAACTGAGAGAGTAATGACAAGTAAGTACCCATCCTGGAGGCATAGTTAAGCTGTGTTATTGACTGTGAAAATATTTGTTTTCACTCATTCACGTTCCCTTATGTGATTGACAATTCACATTGGGGACAATAAAGATTAAAGAGGGGGGAAGAAGACATACGGACAAAAATATATTTCTTGTGCAGCTTCCAAGTATTTATTACATTCTGTCGCTTTATTAATTTTGAGTGTGAGGAACATGATGAAATATACAGTTAAAGAATAACATGTTTATGGCTTAGATATTTGAAAGGATAATTTCCACTCTATTATTTTTTTATTTCATAATTTCAGATTGACTTTACTATTTAAATTATCTATTTTACTACCAAAAACATTTTTTTTAATTATGCGACAGAATGTGAGCTCAGCGTCGAACAGGTTCACAGCAGCTTGGAATAAGTGCAGTGACCCCATCATGTTTTCAGTGCCTTTTTCCAGAAAAGACAGGCCACCGTGTACCTGACAAAATGTGCCTACATGAGTAGGCAGCCCGAGAAGGGTGGTCAGTGGGTATTTTAGGTCATTGCTTTGCAAATTAAAAAAAGAGAAAAAAGCATATTTGCTCTCAACCTGCCTTCTCTTAGTTCTGGTTACGTTTCTAGATCTGCCAGCCGTGATGTAGTTTTAAAAACGATTATTATTTTGTGCTATGTAAGTCATACATGTTCACCCGAGAAAAAGTAGAATACGCCACAGTACAAGCAAAATCACTCATAATTCCGATGCAGAAATAATTATACATAAATCATTGTGTGTATGAAATTTTAAGGTATGTCGAGTTCCCCTTTAGATGATGAAATTTATATACATGTAAATTAGAAATATCTGTAAAATACACACACACAGTTGATATTAGGCCAAGGCTTTGTAACTGTGCTGTGAAGAAACTAGTGATACAGGGGCGCCCGGGTGGCTCAGTCGGTTGAGTGTCCAGCTTCGGCTCAGGTCATGCCCTCGTGGTTCATGAGTTTGAGCTCCATGTAAGGCTTGCTGCTGTCAATGAAGAGTCCATTCTGATCCTCTATCTCCCACTCTCTGCCCCTCCCCCGCTTGCACGCTCTCAGAATTAAAGACACATGAAAGAAGGAAAGAAAGAAGGAAGGAAGGGAGGAAGCAAGGAAGGGAGAAAGAAACTAGTGAGACTTGCAGCAAAGTAAAGCCCACCTCTACCCTGCTTCTACCCTTCCCTGGTCATGCCTCTCTTCAGGTTCTCTGGGGCCCAACCAATGACATCGTCTGTTGTTTGGAAGCAAGGAAGCTTTTCCACCCTTTGATTTTCCAGTCTGCGGGCTGTTCCCAGGGGCCTGCAGCACCTCCCCCATCTCAAACACTGGGCAGGCGGAAGGGGACCAGGCAGAAGCCACCGCTTGCTGGTCACTACCCCCTCATTTTTGACTTGCTGCATCTCAGTTTGACAAAGTGACAGTGATACCTTTAAAATTGGGGACAAAAAAAAAGGGCACAACGTTCTTCCCTTTAGACCTGCATATTTGTGCCGAGGTGCAAAGCCTCAGGGACTCCCAAGAAACGATAGAACTACAATCAGAATCCTAGGGCAAAGACTGCTGAGCTGAATGACCCCAATAAAAACAGCCAGCGTTTCACGAGCACTGCTACAGGACGCTCGCTATACTAGCGACCTAACGTTTTATGTCATCCATCCTTTCAAGATAAAAGCTAGGATTACACTCGCTTTTCAAAATAAAACATGATGCTTAGAGGGTTATAGCAAATGCTGCCAATGTGCCACCCATATCCCCCGAACATTTTGGTGCACCCCAGACTGGCTCCCCAAGGCCAGGCCCTATATCTTTATATCTTTATGAGCCTTTGGGTGCAAAAATCCACTTCGCCCATCAACATGACAGGCTGGAGATACCTGAGAGTTAACTGCCCCCTTGGGAGGCTCTGAACATGTGCCTGACATGTGGGGGATAGAAATACCGCAACCCCCTCCACCTCTTAGCCAGGATGATTGTGGACTGTGTGTGCTATACCACGTTCTGGACTTTCCCTGCAGGTTGGTGCTTCCGTTGCCCACTGTGGTAGCCGGCTTAATAACACACCTTTAGGGGCACCTGGGTGGCTCAGTTGGTGGAGCATCTGACTTTGGCTCAGGTCATGATCTCACAGGTCTTGAGTTCTAGCCCTGTATCGGGCTCTGTGCTGCCAGCACAGAGCCCACTTTGGATCCTCTGTCCCTCTCTCTCTGCACCTCCCCTGCTCACGCTCTCTCAAAAATAAATAAACACCAAAAACAATAATATTAATGCACCTTTATTGGCTGTTGCCATAGATTAAACGTTTGTGCCCCTCCCCTCCCAGATTTATGTGTTGAAACCTCATCATCCCCAGTGTGATGATATTTTGAGGTGGGGCCTTAGATCATGAGGGTGAAACCCTCATGAATGGGATGAGTGTCCTTATAAAAGAGGACATAGATGCAAATGTCCAGGGATAAGACAAGTAAGTCCTAGGCATGTAGTGTACAGCATGGTTAACAATACAGTCAACAATTCTGTGTTGGATTTTTAAGAGTTGCTAACAGAGTAGACTTAAAAGTTCTCACCACAAGAAAAAATGTGTTATGATGTATGCTGATGGATGTTAACTAAACTTATTGTGGTCATCATTTTGGCAGTATTTATCAAATCCTTATGGGGGCACTTGCATGGCTCAGTCAGTTAAGCGTTGACTCTTGATTTCGGCTCAGGTCATGATCCCAGGGTCATGGGATGGAGCCCCTTGTTTGGCTCCACACCAAGTGTGGAGCCTCCTTAAGATTCTCTCTTTCTCTTTCCCCCTCTCTCCCACTCGCATTCTCTCTCTCTTAAAAAAAAAATCCTTATGCTCTACACCTAAAGCTAATATGATGCTATCTGCCATTTATATCTCAATTTTTTTTAAAGTGCCCCACAGAACTTCTTCACCCCTTCTGCCATGTGAAGACAGTGAGAAGACAGCCAGCCATCTTTGAGCCAAGAGCAGGCTCTCACCAGACACTGAATCTTTAGGCACCTTGATCTTAGACTTTTCAGTCTCCAGAAACTGTGAAAAAAAAGTATCTGTTGTGTTTAAGCCACCGAAAAATAATCCTATCCTATGATAGTAGCCTGAATGGACTAACAGAGCTGCCTGCCCTCCCCTCTCTCAGGCCTGTCCCTGTACCTCTCAAAGAACTAACCGCCCTGACTCTTCCCCTGAGGGTAGGCTTCTGTGGGGACAGAAAGAAAAGAAAGTTTGAGCAACTTACCAAAGGCTACATGCATAGTAACTAACAGAGTCAAGATTGGAAATGCAAGTCTCACCAGAGCCAACTCTTGTAACTTCTAGATGAACTGCTTCCCCAACTTGGGCTTGCTCTTTGGCCCAGCAGGGATCAAAGAGGTGCAGGGAGGAGGTAGCTTTCTCAGGCGCTGTTACAAAGGCCCCACAGCTCAGCCCACAGAATTTGCTACCACGTCAAGGCTACCCCAGCAAAGAAGACACTCCTCATCAGCCCCTGGTTGTGCTCGGCAGACCACACATTGGTTTAATTTCACTCTCTGTACCCGAATGCCCGGAGTCAGGCAGCCAGAGGGCATTTGGTGGCCGGAGGCTCATACCTAGGCAGTGTACTGGCTGCTGGAGACAGCAGCAATGGCCGTCTTTGTTCTCGAACAGCGTTCTGCTGCCTTAGCCTGACAGAAGCCGGGGCTTTGCCCTCCATGTGGCAGATGGGCAGAAAGTTTGGGCAGTCTGCATGCCTGGCACAAAGCCCCAGAGGACACACAAATGTCTTTGTGGTGGATGCCAGGGCTGAACCGTGCCACAGAGAGCCGTGTGATGTCCTTTAGAAAGGACAAGGCATCTTTCCTTTCAAAGGAAAACCCATGTTTCAGAACCACGAGGGAGTAAGGAGCCAGACAACATGAAATCATTATCCTTTGTCCCTCTGGGACTGAGTGTGAGGTTGCAAATTTCCCAAGGAAAGCATGTGATTCTTCTCTGCAAAGCATGATTCATTCCAGAAAAGTCCACTTTGTTCTCTCAGTGACAGAGAATTAGAATTAGTATCTTAAACATATAAACCGAGCAACATCCTCTATTCTCACATAACAAAAAGAATCCAGTTTTGCGGGACTGCAAAGTAGGAGGAATGATGGTGTGCAGGGTTTTCGGAACATTACAGTCTCAGATTGTGGAAAGAACGATTTTATGTAAAAATCTCTGTTTTCCGTTAAAATTTACTGTAGCCCTCCTCCGGAACCCACGGGTCATTACCTGAACTCTGTTGTGGCAGCCAGGAGGCTGATGGGAACAGGCGTTAGCTTCATCTGTTTTTCACGGTGGCTCATCTGGATTCGTGGGAAGGACCTAGGTCTGCATGGGGCCCGCGTGCTGCCCGGGAGGTCCTGACACCAACCCTCTTCAGGATAACCTTGAGGGGAAAAGTACCCAGTCCTTCCTCCTGCAAAGAGGCCATGTCTCCTTTACTTTGTCCGCAGGACCCAGCAACTGGACACTTTTCATTCCTTCCAGCACCCTACTCTCCGGCTCCCTACCTCTCAAGCCTAGAACTGTCTTCTCAGCTCCCCTTTCCTTATTGCTCTTGTGTTTTATTCTATTACTTAATCGATTTAGTAAACTCTACCCCCAATGTGGGGCTCAGATTCACCACCCCAAGATCAAGAGTCACATGCTCTACTGACTGAGCCAACCAGACATCCCTCCTTATTGCTATTCTATTCTATTCTATTCTATTCTACTCTACTAATGTATTTATTTAGTAAACTCTGTCCCCAACATGGGGCTCGAACTCACGACCACAAGATCAAGGGTCGCATGTTCTACCAACTGAGCCAGCCAGGCGCCCCTCCTTATTGCTCTTGTAGACAAACCCATGTGCCCTTTTCACAGAATGCTCTTACCCCTAATTGCAGGGAGACGGACTAGAAGAAAGAATATCAGCAAATAAGGGAAAGAAGACTTTTTTGACAACTGTAACATTGCTGAATGGCTATTGTGTGGATTAAGTAAGATCATCCAGAAAATATCCTGCCCCAGAAAGGAAAAGAAATGGTAGCATGCTAAGCTGAGCTGTGTCAGTAATAACGGCCACCTCTTAATGTCCTCACACTCAGGGTCTAACTCAGAGCTGTCCAGTGGAAATATGCAAACCACCTGTGTAATAATAAAATTTCTAGCAATCATATTTTTAAAAAGTAAAGGGGAATAGGTGAGCTTCATTAATAACGTTTTTAAACCACATCATCATTTCAACATGTAATCAATGTAAAAAGCTAATGAGATGGTTTGCAATCTTTTTTTTTTTTTTTTTCTTAAAGGAACTCTGTGAGGCAAGCCTGTGTGATTCAGTTGTTTAAGCGTCCAACTCTTGATTTCAGCTCAGGTCATGATCCCAGAGGGCTGTGGGATCAAGCCCAGCATTGGTTGACAATGAATACGTCCAACTTCCAGGACCTCTGGCAGCCTGCTTAAAGGCTCCCAGCCTCAATTTCCCCATAATTGGAATAAAAGATAACATCATACCTACTATTAGAGTGGCTGGAAGGATTTGGGATCATGTATGTGGAGGCCTACCAACTGGCTAGGACATAAAAAAGGCTTAATAAATACTGGTTATTCTGATACAAAGGACTGGGCAGAATGTCTCCGCTCGGGGGAAGTGAGTACTGCTTCCTTGGGTCTGTGAGCTGCAAGTGGGCACTTCCTCCTCGTATCGGTCTTTCCGCTGCACCTTGCCGCCTCCTGCATCCGGCTGGCTGCCACAGATCCAGACTGCCCCGCCCATCACACTCCTCCCGCCAGAGCCAGGAACCTCTCTCCCCTCCCCGTCCTTTTCCCTGTGAGATATGCTGTCTCCTGGGTGACCATTAAGCTGATGGAATCTCAGGACGTCTGTGCTGGTTATCTATTACTGCGTAACGATGACCGTAAAACGTAGGGGCTTATAACAACGTTTATTTTGCTCACAAATCTGCAACTTGGGCGTAAATTAAACTGCCAAATTTGAGAGGCATTTTGTGTATCTGTTTGGTGCCAGGCGCTATGCAGATTCCGAGGACACAGAAGTGAATGTGTTGAGTCCCTGCCTCTCAGGGAGCCAAGAATCTGGTAGAAGTCCTACAGGGGTGCCTGCCTATGCCTCCTCTATCAGCCATTCTGCTGCTCAGAGAGATCACGCCTCCGGAGTTCCTGGCCACTTTGTGGAGTGTAGTTTTTAATCCAGGTAGCGTCCGTGTCTTCGCCTCCAGGGGCTTTCAAACCCGAACCCGTGGTCAGGCAGGGAAGACTATAATGTAGAGAAGGGTCTGGGTGGGCCATCTGTTTGGGCAATGCACCAAAAGGAATTCCCACTAAGTAATCTCATTTTAATTCTGAGGCTGGATTTTTTTTTTAACTTAGAAAAACTTCACTGTGGTTATTGTTCTATATAATTGTACTTTATTTTAAGTTTATTTTTTTTATTTTGAGAGAGAGCACGAGCAGGGGAGGGGAAGAGAGAGAGGGAGGGAGAAAGAATCCCAAGCAGACTCTGCGCTGTCAGCACAGAGCCCCGTGTGGGGCTCTATCTCACCAACTGTGAGTTTATGACCTGAGTCAAAACCAAGAGTTGGGAGCTTAAGGAACCGAGCCACTCAGGCGCCCCAGCATAACCGTACTTTTACAATGACGTAAAACCCGTAGCTACAGTGCCCCTTAGCTATGGGGACGATGGCTATAATTGTACTTTTATTATTTTTTTAATGTTTATTTTTTGAGAGAGAGCGAGCACACGGATGGGGTAGGGCCAGAGAGAGGGGGACAGAAGATCTAAAGCAGGCTCTGTGGTAGCAGCAGAGAACCTGATGTGAGGCTTGAACCCACCAAGGGCAAGATTGTGACCTGAGCCAAGGTTGGATGGTTAACCGACTGAGCTACCAAGGTGCCCCTATAATTGTATTTTTAAATGTTTTCTATTCCACTTTAAGTAAAAATAGTTAACGTGCAAAGTCCAACATCTTCCAGGGACTTTGGGCTCATGATGGCTGACTAAACGTGTTTGTATCTCTCCCCTACCTAAATCCCACTGAAGTGGCAGAGAAATAGAACAGTCACATGAACCAGTGTGGGAGCTGGATGGGGTGCCACCAAGAGATGAGAGCAAAGAGGAGTCTTGAGGTGAGATGAACAGGAAAGCCCAACAAAACTCAAGGACTCAACCCTATATAACTCAAAGAGTCTTACCCAAAAGTGAAATTTCCCAAAAGAATCACGGAAAATCCCCAAGAAAAGAGACAGCAAGAGCCAGGGCAAAGACTGAGCCACGGGTGATCAACTTGATAATTTATTAAAAGGCAGAAACACTAGGCTTTGCTTGTCAGAGGCTGACTCTGGAATATTCCCCTCAGGAAAACCTGTCAGAACCTGGCTGTAAAAAGAAAGGTTCCCTGCATGAAACTCCCTGAGAAGGGACAGGACCCACTGCTTCTTGGGTAATGCCGCAGGTCAGCTCTGTTACCATGAGGAACAGGGGGCTCCGTGTCTAGAAGACACTGGAAAGAAAAGGCCACGTGGCTGCATGCGCTACCTCCTGTCCCTCTCACGATGACTGGAGCGGGAACTCACCTTGTCGGAACATGCATTGGCTGGCAGGGGTACGGGGAGTAGGGGAGTGTCCTGTCCACTCTAGACCATCATCGACAAATATAAACAAAAAAACCACCAACATTACCAGATGCTTGAGGAAAATCACAAGCATGAGAGAAAATAAATTGATACAAGAAGCAGAAGAAAGCCTTAATTATGTACTGTGAGTCTCCTCAGAGAGTCAAAGTTAGCAGACCAATAACAGACAAGGAGGAAATATTTGAAAGTCATGTAAAGAAAGGCTTATTATCTGTAACATGCAAAGAGATTCTATAAATCAATAAATGAAAAAACAAACATCCTGACAGAAAAACAAAGGATAATAATAGGCCATTCACATAAAAAATACAAGTGGAAGTGCTCAGTTTCATTGTTAACTAAGGAAATACAACTTAAATGAGATATATTTTTGTTTATCAAATTGGTAAATTTAGAAGGTTGATAAAATACATTTTTGGTGAGGATGTGCCTAAGTAGGAACTCACATGACGTTGGCGGCAAGGCTCTTTCTGGAAGGCAATTTGGCAATACTGATGAAAATGTTAAATGCTCCTAGCCTCTGACCTAGCAATTCTACTTTAAGTAACCCAACCTGCAGAAATATCTGCATGTTTGCACAGAGATACATGTAGAAGAAAGTTTCTTGCCTTAGTTTTTTTAGTAGTAAAAAACAATAGAAACCCAAATGTCCTCCAAGACAGGCACGATTCAGTACACATGGTAGACACAACCCGGTCATGTTTTTTTTTAAGTGGCTAGTCTATATATTCTGACACGGAAAGATTTCGAAACTGTACATATGTAGTAAAAAACAAAAAAGCCACAGATAAATACATCGAGCGTGACCTCATTTCTTTCATTCATTCGACAAATGTGTTTAGCAATGTCTATGTGGCGGGCCCTAGAATAGAGGCTGGGCATTCCACATGAGGGTAACCTTCTAGTGAGCATGCTAGACAGTAAATAAATACATACACAACAAGACAATTCAGATTGTGATGAGCCCCACGAAAGAATAACGTGGGGGATGAAAGAGTGATTGGGGAAGGGAAGGTGTCTCACTAGAGGTGACATTTTTAAAAAATGCTTACCTATTTATTTTGAGAGAGAGGGTGAGAGAGACGGAATAAGCGGGGAAGGGACAGAGAGAGAAGAAGAGAGAATCCCAAGCAGGTTCTGTGCTGTCTGCGCAAAGCCAGAGGCAGGGCTCGATCTCACGAACTGTGAGATCACGATGTGAGCTGAAATCAAGAGTCGGACGCTTAACCGACTGAGTCACCCAGGCGCCCTGAAGAGGTGATTTTTTAAGAGACACCGAGGGATGGAAATGATCCAGCTCAGTAAGAAGACCTCCTCTTGGGCAGAGGGAAAGTAAGTGCAAAGACCTGGCAGAGGGGAAGGGCTTAGCATATTCAGGCAGGAGACAGAGCAGCAGAGGGAGGAAGCGCGGTGTGAGAGAGAGGAGCTTGGAGAGGAAGTGAGACACTGGTCCGAGAGCAGAAGGTTTGAAACCAGCCTTCGGAGCAGTGATGGTGCCGCTAACTGAAGCTGCAAACAGGAGTGTGGATGGGAGGGGCGACAAGTTGCTGACGAGCTGGGGTACTGGAAGACCCCTGAGGCGCGTGCTGCCAGTAGCAAGAACGAGAACAGGAGTCAAATGGAGAGGAAGACAGTAAGCCGGGAGATTAAATCCTCAATGAATAAAGTGCAGCAAACAGGCAGCTGGTTGATGGCTACATGGAGCCATGCCAAGGGGTAGAGAGAGCTGTCAAGACCTTCCAAAGTCATTTAGGTCTTAGAGAGAGAAGGTAGAATGGTTTGGCAATAGCTCTGGCAAGGAAAGTGGACCTCTAGTCCCCTTCCTGCCCTCAAGGACGTGTTTCTGGATGCATAGAAAAATGGTCTGGAATGATATGCCCCGAACCTAGAAATGTGGCTACTTTGGGGGTGAAACTTTCTCTTTTGACTCATGCGCTTCTGTTTGGTTTGCTTGTTTGTTTTTAATGATGAGCGTCTCTGCATGTACAAATGCATCTGAGAATTTTTCGGGGCGCTCGGGTGGCTCAGTCAGTTAAGCATCCCCCTCTCGAGTTTGGCTCAGGTGGTGATCTCACAGTTCATGAGTTCAAGCTCTGCACGGGGCTCTGGGCCGGCAGCGCGGAGCCTGTTAGGATTCTGTCTCCCAATCTCTCTGCCCCTCTCCTGCTTGCTCTCTACCTTCCTCTCCAAATAAATAAAACGAAACTGTAAAAAATGCATTTGTGAGGTTTTTAAATAGTGAAAATGAAGGACAGGATTAATGTGGGGGGGGCAACATAAACATTATACCATCCCCAGCACAACCATTAACAGAATAATTTTCACAGACAATAATGTGTCTCGGGGTACACAGGTTGGCATTACGGGTCTCCCCCAGATCCTATAAAATCAGCCACTAGACTTCTCTGACGGAGGACTTACACTCACCTTCCTCTCACTGTTCTAATACCAGAAATGAACAGTAAGAAACCATAATGGGTCCAGAGGGGCCATTATAATTGATTAGATAGTCCAAGATATTCTCAAATTTTAAAAGGAGGTGTCATTATGAATTTATCATCCTAAAACTTACCTTGACAAGAGGAAAAAGAGTGATCTCTTAAAGCCAATAATCCAAAAAGGGAGAGTTTGTGGAATGTTGGGTTCTTCTGAGTCAGTCTCTGTTTAAAGTGCAGTTTCTTTGGGTGTTCGCTCTTCCTCAATCCCCTATCTGCCTGCCTTTCTGGTGAGATTCCTTTCTTGCTTCCCAGAACATTCCAAGAACTGTCTGAATGCCACAATCTTTGAGGAGATGCTGTGTCATGGCAGCGTTTGTGGGTTTTAAGTGGGTATGGCTCTTGCCCGCAGGTGGGTTTACAATCCAGCAATGTCCCTGGAGGGGGGGAGGCTAACTCGCCTGCTCCCAGAGTAATGGCTTCACAAGGCCACTCTCAGCTTGTCACCACATGTAATGAATCGGGATCTTTGGGGGTGGGGCCTGGGAATCTACAGACGTCTAACAAGATTCCCCACGTGATTTTTCTTTCTTTCTTTTTTTTTAAGTAGGCTTCATGTCCAGCGTGGAGCCCCACACAGGGCTTAAATGCACAACCCTGAAATCAAGACCTGAGCTGAGCTCAAGAGTCAGACATCCAGCCGACTGAGCCACCCAGGCGCCCTCCTAAGGTGATTCTTTTCTGCCTAGTGAAGTTTGACAAATATTGATGTAAGGGACTGAAGGAGTGAAGGGTCCTTCCAGAGGCGTAACGATCAGCACACATGCAGGTTCCTCCTTCTTGGGCGTGTAGCCTGACAGATGCCATTCACGAAATTCAATTAGGCATTTAATAACTATAAAGCTGCAAAAGGAACCGTCAGACCAAACTTGTTGCATTGTCACTGAAGTTACATTTTTTTAAAGTAAGCTAAACCGAAACATGGCGTATCTATTGTGTTGAGTTTTACATGAAATAATGGATTTTCAGTTTTTTTCTGAAGTCGAGAAAAGTCATCCCTCAAATCTTTGAGTGTTCCGAACCCTGGCATTTAGTCTTTATACCTGTAACCTATCTCGAAGTCCAGCTGAAAGCCGAAAGAACAATGCCAGACAGTATCTTCTGATACCTGACCCTCCTTCAGATAAACCGAGAGACTCCGGGCGCGTGAGGGAGCATCAGACCCCAGCAATTACACAGCCTTGTTTGTGGAGCAGATGAAAAAAAAAATCATTACATGTTTTATTGGACTTCGGAATCTATTTACGACTGCCTAGTCGTCCCGAGTTTGGATTTTTCTTTGAAATGAAAAGCCCTGTAATAAAAAATAATAGAGAGGGATACTATATTGGAAAACTAGTAATGGAACTGTGAAAAAGAAAAAGAAATTATACCACTGCTGTCCTTTAAGATTCATTCAATAGTCACTTAGAAAAACAATTAGGATCCGGCCAGTGTTCTAGGCACTCAGCAACAAGCAAGCTTGTGCTCATGGAGCTTTTATTCTAGTTGGGAAGGAGATAAATAAATAAATAAATATAGAGAGCATCGTGTGGTAAGAGACGCTGTGAGGAAAATCAAGGCAGGGTTAGGAGGGAGAAAGTGGGAGAGGGGTGTTTTTTTTTTTTTGGCAGGGAGAGGGTAGAACTAATTTAGATGCAGTCAAGGGAGGCCCAGGTGACATTTAAGCAGAAACGTGAAGGGAGTTCGGGAATGAGACAAGCAGCTAGACAGGGAGCAGGGGGGAGACTGGAGGTGGGAGCGTGTGGATCTGTTCTGGCAGAGAGAACAGCAAGAGCAAAGGCCCTGAGGCAGCAGCGTGCTGGGTACATTTAAGGAACAGCTCGGAGACCAGGGTGGCCAGAGTAGAGGAAGCAAGGGGGAAAAGTAACACGGGATGAAATCAGAAAGGTGACCGGGAATGTCAGCTTATATAGGACCCTGTAGGTTTATTTAGATTTAGATTTTGCTCAGAGCTGGAGAGCCACTGGAGGGTTTGAAGCAGAGAAGTGACCTAATCTGATTTGCGATGTGTAGATGCAGAACGCTGAGAGGTCACAGGTGGACGCAGAGAGGCTAATTGGGAGGCCGCAGCAGGGGTGCAGGGGAGAGGTGAGGACAGTTGACTGGGAGGGTAGCTGTGAAGGCGGTGAGAAGTGCTTCCTCTGTCTGCAGAAGAGCTGACTGGGAAGAGAGTTCGCTATAAAGACGTGACCTGGAGCAAGCCCGTGTTTACTGAGCCCCCTTCTGGTCAGGCGCGCCCTCTGCCCTGCCCGGTTTAGCTCTTCACCAGTCCTTCCAAGAGGAGTCTCTGGGTTGTGAGAGTCACGCTCATTCCCGACCATTCTTGCCAAGGGAAACAGTGCCACCCCCAAAGACCTTTCGCCGGGAAGATTCCATTGCCTCCTTTACTCTCTATTCCTTGGGCTTGTAAAGGCAAAATCTCCTTGGGAAAATAGCCTCGATGAAGACATGATATTTGAATATATGAAAGGACAGAGAACTCAGCTCAGCTGGTTTACCTAGAATATTATTGACTATGGCAAACTGTGGGAAAACTCTTTCCTAAAATCCCAGCATCGGCACATTTGCAAAGGCTGTTAAATGAAACAGGTAGTCCTCCCAGAGATGCTTGTTTTAGAAAATATGCCCCCGGGGCTCCTGGGTGGCTCAGTCTGTTAAGTGTCTGACTCTTGATTTCGGCTCAGGTCATGACCTCACAGTTCGTGAGTTTGAGTCCCGCGTTGAGCTCTGTGCTGGCAGAGAGGAGCCTGCTTGAGAGTCTCTCTCTTCCTCTCTCTACCCTTTCCCCCCTCTCTGAATAAATAAATAAATAACTGCAAAAATAAGAAGAAGGAGAAAGAGGAGAAGGAGGAGGAGGAGGAGGAGGAAGAGGAGGAGAGAGAGGAGGAGGAGAAGGAGGAGGAGAAGAGGGAGGAGGAGGAGAAGGAGGAGGGAAGAGAGGAGGAGGAGCAGGAGGAGGAGGAGGAGGAGAAAGAGGAGGGGAGAAGGAGGAGAAGGAGGAGGAGAAGGAGAAGAGGGAGGAGGAGGAGGAGGAAGAGAAGGAGGAGAAGGAGGAGGAGAGGAGGAGGAGAGGGAGGAGGAGGAGGAGAGGGAGGAGGAGGAGGAGGAGGAGGAGGAGAAGGAGGAGGAGAGGAGGAGGAGGAGGAGGAGGAGGAGGAGGAGGAGAAGGAGGAGAAGAGGAGGAGGAGGAGGAGGAGGAGGAGAAGGAGGAGAAGAAGGAGGAGGAGGAGGAGGAGGAGGAGGAGGAGCAGGAGAAAATATACTCTCTCTGAAGACTGCTGCAAAGGAACAATCTCATGGTGGAAGCTGAAGCATAGAGAGGACATGTTTGGGGCCAGGGTGGGAGTGAGAGGAGGTGTCTGATTTGTATCATTCGGCAGCTACCCATCTTCTCCACTTCATTCATTAACTCATTAATCGATCCACTCATTCATCCATCAGATTTATTGGATTCCTACTATGTGCCGGCATAGTTCTGAGCACCGGGGTACAGCGACTTAAAAACAAAGCAAGAGCAAAAGCCAGACAATCCCGACTGTGAAGGAAGGAGCTTGCACGGTTGGAACGCCTCCTGTTAGTCTGTGTCCCAGCACGGGTGAGGGTCCCCTGCAGGGCCCCAAAGCCGCTGAACGCTGGGGGTCTCCTGCATCTGCCTTCACTCCCCCATACGGCTCTCTCTCCGAGCACATGGCTCTGCCACTGCAGTCAACTTCAGCGCGGGGCAGTTTCGATCTTAATTCTTAAATTTCAGGGGAAGGCATCAAAACTGGATGGAAAGAGCTTTCTGATCCCGAGTCTGATCCCTGGAAAGCAGCTTGCGTGTTCAGTGGCTTAAAGTATTTTCAACGGGCCCGCCACGTAAACGTGAAGAGAAAAAAAATTCAGAATGCGAATACATACATACAGAATGATCCCTATTTGGTAAAAAATAGTATACTTATACGTACACACAGGCAAAGAGAAAATACTGGAAGGAAACACGACTGAATGTCTCTTGAGTTATCTCAGGACAGTGGTTTTGCGGGAGAATTTTTGTGTTTCCTTTACCTTTTCTTCACGTCCCAAATTTCCCCTACGGAGCGAATGTTATTATTCAAAAGGAACTTTTTCTACACTAGTTTTTAATTGTTGCTACATTCATGGAGTGCCGTTTACTTGAACTTCAAAAAGCCTCTCGAGACCTTTGCAAAGCTGCCGCTAAAGTTCCTCGAATGCTCCGCGATGGTCTCAGGCCCATCTTCCTTTTACTGATGAGCAGCTGAGCCTCAGACAGGTAAACATCAGGTCCCAGGAGGCTCAGAGTGAGAACGCAGGCTCGGGACAGCAAGCCCGTGGGAGATACCGAGCAGGACTAGAACGTGTGCACCCAAAGCCCCTGCTAAGCCGCAGATTAGCACATGGGCCGGGCGCTGCGGGTGCACAGACCACTCAGGAGCAGGAAGGGCTGGCGTCCGAGGCCTGTGTCAGGCTCCTGGCTCTGTGACTGAGGAGCTGGGAGACTTTAGGGTGCCTTACCTCTCAGCGTCTCTGTTTCCTTGTCTAGTCAGTCAGTCGGGGAACGCCAGCGACTACTTTGACGGGTGGTTATGGAAGTAAAATGAAAACATGTTATCTGTGGAGCGTTCAGCAAGCGCCTGGTCCACACGCGTGCTCAGTAAATGTTAGACATTTTTCATAAACCCAGTACTCGCTCCCCGGGTTACACCATACTTACTCTTCAATATCCGCCAGCCTTACTGGAATCTATCAATGCCTCTCTTATTCCAACGGCCCCAAGCGCAGTCTCGACTCACCCACACATAGATGTAAATATTGTCTAAGGGGCCTCTGTTTGCAAGAAGGCCCAGGAAAATACTAGGTCTTTCTTTGCTACAGAAATTTACTTTGCACTTTTTTTTTTTTTAAAGGTAAGGGATCTTTGGTTGAAATGTTTGCTTGGGGGCCGAGAATTAAAATTTATGTTCCTGAACCCACCAAAACAATTTTCTGTGAAAATTTCAGTTTTAAAAATTAGTGCGAAGAACCTTGAAGGAAGAAAAAGGGTGTGTGTGGGGGGGAGGGGAAGTTGGTTGGTTGGTTTCACAGACACTTCAAAGGGTTTCCTCTTAACACAGATGTAAGGAGAGGGTGGTGACAGGGAGCAAAGAGCGAAAGGGGAGAGTGGGTAGGGGGAAGTAAAGAAGACCCACGAAGGAAGCCCTGTTCATTGACAAACTTTCTGCCTCACTATGTTAATTCTCCGAGCTCCCTGAATGTTGGAGGAACAGAGCTTCCTAGGCAAATGCTGATTGTCTCACCTGCTCAGGTAAAGCTCCACAAAGAGGAAGAAACTAATTAGGATGGATCAAAGACAATCCACCTGAATTTTGTTTTCCTCTTCATTGCTCCATAAAGGGCGGATGAGGAGGGGAAGGTGGGACGCTGCCTCCCGATGGTTACCGGAAGGTGCCTCCTGAGCAGGTGCTCAAGCCCAGCACTTTTCTAAGTGATGACTGTCTCCAGGGTGATGGAATGGCTTAATTCCAGAATCTGGTTGTTGGCTGTCAGTCTAGACAGAGTCTTGGCCAAAGAGTGGTTATGGCTGCGTTTGAGATTGAAAAAGAGCGAGGAGATTCCGAAGGTTTCTGGGGGCTTCCACAGGCCTTTTCTTGGATTCCCTGAAGATGTATTGTGGCCGCTGGCTTTCCTTGCTCCATAGGTCCACCCAGGGGAGCCTGGCTTCGTGAAAGTCCTTCTCTGGCTACAGTTTGTTTCGTTCCGGTGGGTGGCATCAGGGACCCCCAAATTCTTTCCACAACACCGCCCTTCTTGTCCAATACACGTAGGTCCCTCCACCCGCTAGGTGAACACAATAAATAGCAGGGGCCGATGAATGCCCGATGGTGACAGCACCAGAAAGCGCTGTACGGGTTACAGAGCCCCGCCCCGTGTGACCTTGTTTGATCCTTAGGACAACCCGTGAGGTGTGACTTAATAGTATCATTTTATAATTGAGAAAACAAGGATCAAAGATTAGGTGACTGGACCCAATCACACAGAAAGTGAACTGTTGAATAATATTGAGGCAACCGAGTATGAAATGTGAAGTAAATAATATATCTAACACAGAATAAATAAATGTTCCCCAACTTAATGAAGAAGCTTGGTGAGATTTATATTCTGGTCAGGCTGAGGCTATTTTAGGCAAACAGCTTACTATTTATGCACCTCTGTGTACTTTTCCATCTGTGACTGGTTTGACAGCTGTTTGTTCATTCACTCATTCTTTCATTTATTCATCCAACAAATATTTATTGATTGGCTGCTGGGTGAAACCCCAGAGGATAGGAAAGAAGACACACTGCCCCCCAGAGCTTCGAAGGGGAGGCGGAAAGGGGAGGGATGCCAGAGAAGCTGTAAGACACCAGCGTGGCTGTGAGAATCTTCAAGAAGAACGCCCACAGGCTGTTCAGGAGGGTGGGGAGGAGAGCACTGCCCGCCCCCTCCCCCCCAGGAGTGGTGAGAATCCTCTTCTGCTGCAGGAAATGTGACTCTGAGTCCCAGCTTCTAAAGCTGCGTTTTGCAATCCACCTTCTCGCGCTGGATTGTTCGAGGTTCAGCACAAGGCATTCTACTCAGTCATGAGTTTGCATAACTCTGGAGTCAGGCCTGAGTTTAAATTCTGGCTCTGCCCCCTAACATCTGTGTAACTGCTCAGGGTTACTTACCTCTTTGTAAGACTACACTTTCTCATCTGTAAGTAGGTGCTAATGAATGCAGCTACCTTAAAGAGCTGTTGCAGATATTAAGTGGAATAATGCAAGTAAAGTGCTTACGACACAGTAAGCAGTCCATACATATACTCCCCCCAAAAGATCATCTTTAGGAGCTTCTGAGTGGAAACAGGCTATGTGAAATTTTCGAGAAATCGTCTTTTTCTTTTTATTACTATCCAGGTATGATAAAAGACAATTATACCTTTTCAATTTTTTGATATAGTTACCTATATCTATACTGTTTGTTATAATTTTGGTGTCCCTCCCCCACATGGGTTTGATGTAAATATTTTTAAATCTATTTCAAAGATCTTGCTGGCTTTCATGCAAATTATAATAAATATCTCCAGGGTTAGAACTATCGGTTACCCAAGTAAACGTTTTGTGTCTCTGGGGTGACTGGCTGGCTCAGTTGGGAGAGCATGGGACTCTTGGTCTTGGGATTATGGGTTTGAGCCCTGTGTTGGGTGTAGAGATTACGAACAATAAATAAACTTTAAAAAAAATAAGCGTTTTGTGTATCTGATAGTTGAAGTAGAATGTTTTGAGGAGTACATCCAGTTTGCACAGCTATCTTTTTTTTTTTTAATGTTTATTTTTGAAGGAGAGACAGAGTGCGAGCGGGGGACGGGCAGAGAGAGAGGGAGAGTTGTCAGCACAGAGCCTGATGCGGGACTCAGTCTCATGACCTGAGCCGAAATCGGATGTTTAACCGAGTGAGCTACCCAGGCGCCCCAAGAAAAGCTATCTTTACTGTGTGTGGACATAAAACACGATGGGTCTTGTTGAGCGTTCTGGGGGTTAGGAGGCTGTTTGCCAAGTATGATTTCACACCTTGGAGAGGACAGATGCTCATCCAAAAGGTTTTACTCAGAGGACTCACTGACAGCCATGCCTCTTTAGGTAGCCTTAATCATAGCCTTTAAAAAAGAAATCATATGGTCATTACGTTTGGGTATTTTTGGATATATTTGGGACCAACTCACTCTTTTGATTCAAAAACCCTGAGAAAACCGAAACTTTTTTTTTTTTTACAGAAACGGCAGAACAGATCCTTCCAGAAGCTACATGGTCTGTTAATATTGTTTTAGGACCAAGTAAGCGAAGCTATTTGGAAATCAATATTTAAACATTTTTATGAAGTGAGCCATATGTCACGTGAAGCGGGACAAAAGGAGAAGAATCGTAAAGGAGAAAATACAGAATATCTGTTTATGGTGTTGCTTCATATGTCTATTTCCCTCTAGGCAAAGTTTTTTATTATTGTCGATGTGATTCCTTTTATTCTGTTGTCAGCAGCACCAGAGCAGGTAAGTAAGAAATGATTCTGATTGTTGTTCTATATCCATATTGTACATCTTCCCCTGTAAATACCTATTCATTTCGTGGATATGAAAGTGATAGAATAACATCAGTGAAAGTCTGAAAAAAGAAAAAGAAAAAAACAAAACCAAAAAACATCCTCTCCCTCTCCAAACACAACGACTGGTATACTTCACTTTTGTGTAGTACTCACGGTGATTTCCTGCCCGGCTCTGCGGTCAGGGGGGCGGGGCTTGCATCCCTCCTCCTCCTCTTAACAGTGGTTTGACCTGTGCTCAATCGCTTCACTCTCTGTGCTCAGTTTCCTCACCTGCACAATAGAAATGACAGTAAGAATGCCTACCTCTCGTGGTTAGCCTGAGGATTAACTGGAACGGTGAATGGAAAACCCTTGCATGGGGCTCAACATAGTGATTGCTCAATAAATGGGAGTTACTCCTGCTGCTGCCATTATTTTCTTCTGCGGTCTTTACCATAACCCTGTAAAGTTACAGAGTCAGTATTGGTGTTATCTCTCGTAAGAGAACCGAGGATCTGAGAAGGTAAATGACATTCACAGCTCTAGTCCAGTGGTGTTTTTTAAGACAAATGTGAAATGGTACATGTTTCTGCTTATCAAGAGATTCCTTTTCAGCGACGAGTTCATTGCCTCCTGAGGTGATGCAACGGGAAGTACAGTGTCACTTATGACTTACTTGACTATCTTGCCAAAAAGGTTTAGCTGGAATGAATCACACCTCTCTATGACACCTCAAATTGACAGGGCATAGGAAGGGTAGAGGGGTCATATTAAATGGTTCTATGAAGAAAGACAGTCAAGCAAATCCATAATGTAGAACATTTTACAGTACAAAGTGGCATGTCTTTTCAATGACTCAATGAAAATGCCACAAGGAAGAAAAAGAGAAAAGAGGTGGAGCAGTTGGGGGATTGTTCTAGATTAAAAGAGACAAAACAGGGGTGCCAGGTGGCTCAGTTAGTTAAGCGTCTGACTTCAGCTCAGGTCGTGATCTCATGAGTTCAAGCCCCACCTGGGACTGTCTGCTCTCAGCACACAGAGACTGGTTCAGATCCTCGGTGCTCCTCTCTGCCCCTCCCCTGCTTATGTGTTGTCTCTCTCTCTCTCTCTCTCTCTCTCTCAAAAATAAACATTAAAAAAATAAAATGAAATCTATAAAAATAAAATAAATAAATAAAAGAGACGAAAGAAACAAAAGCAATGTAATGGTCTTTCATAGAATATTGATTTGAACCTAAGAGGAAATTAGAGAATCGAATATGTATGGAATATTTAGACAATACAATAGAACTATTTATTGCTAGTTTTGTCAGGTGTGATAATGGTATATGGGTATATTTTGAAGAGGCATGTTGAATTATTTATGGGTAAATTGTCTTGATGTCTATCCTTGTAAATGATATAGCAAAAAAAAAAGATAAAGTAAATATGACAAATATTATTTTCAATTCTTGAATGTGAGTGGTATGGTGGGTATATGAGGATCCTTGCACTATTCTATTTTTATGAATGTTTGAAATTTTTCATAATAAAAAGTAAACAAATAAAGCAAAAAGAGACTTTAGAAAGTAGAAGCTGTAGGGGTGCCTGAGAGGCTCAGTCAGTTGAGCTTCCAACTCTTGATTTTGGCTCAGGTCATGATCTCGTTTGTGAGTTCAAGCCCCATGTTGGGCTCCAGGCTGATAGCATCGAGCCTGCTTGGGATTCTCTCTCCTCTCTCTCTCTCTCTCTCTCTCCCCCCCCTTCCTCTGCCCCTCCCCCACCCATTCACACGTACACGCGCTTTCTCTTTCTCAAAATAAATACATAAACTTAAAAAAAAAAAAGCAGAAGCGTTAAAGTATTAAAGTTGTTCTGGGGTGCCTGGCTAGCTCAGTTGCTGGAGCACGTAACTCTTGGTTTGTGGTTGTGACTTCAAGCCCCACATCAGGAGTAGAGGTATAAGTAAGTAAGTAAGTGGGGCGCCTGGGTGGCTCAGTTGGCTTGGTGGCCGACTTCGGCTCAGGTCATGATCTCACGGTCTGTGAGTTCGAGCCCCGCGTTGGGCTCTGTGCTGACGGCTCAGAGCCTGGAGCCTGCTTCAAATTCTGTGTCTCCCTCTCTCTCTGCCCTTCTCCTGCTCATGCTCTGTCTCTATGTCTCTCAAAAATAAATAAACGTTAAAAAAATTTAAAAAAAAATAAGTAAGTAAGTAAGTAAATAAAGTTGTTTCAGAGAGAGCACAGTACCACATCCAAATGTCCTCTCAGCGATGGTTATATAGAGCACAGATTTGCCTTCACGTCTTACACAAGTGCGAATTCCATGTATATTTCATAAGGAAATAGGCAAAAATCCTCATTTAAAAACAAAACAAAACAAGGCAAAACAAAAACACCTTATACTCCTAAGGAAAACCTTGGTAGCCATTCCTATAGAGGACCAAACCCGAATTATCTAGTTTGGGCACTATAGCATTTAGATGTGCAATAAATAAACAATGGGATGGTTTCAATAATAGTGTGTTTATAATATAAACATATTGGAGCTCTATTCGAATTTTCTTTTTAAGAAGATGATGGTTGGTGATTTGGGGAAAGATCAGTCCATACACAGGGACAGAGCTAAGAAAAACCTAAAGAATTAGCATTCCCTATTTTGGGCTCTGGGCTTTCTAAGTCACTCATTTACAAGTGAGAAAGTTTGAGGAGAGTAAAGTAGTCACGTCCAAGTTCATAAAATCTGTCTTTTATTTTCAAACCAAGTTCAAAGGAATATCACAAGTTTTCATTTCATTCTCTAGCAGTTTTCAAAAATAACATCTTAAATATATACTTCTTAGGCCAACCCACTACCCCAAGGATTTATTTTAAGCTAAGATACAACTGGAAATAAATAAACTTTAAATATTGGAATGTAAAACTCCTAATCTCCCCGCCTATATTGCTCAAGGACACAGTGGCACCAAGGAGTGACCCAGAGCTGTGGATAAGTGGCAACATTTGAGGGTTTCTGACAATAAATCTTTCTGTAATTATATGAACAAAATCTGTTTTCATCGAAAAGTTACGGCTCTCCACCCCTGAATACAATAAAAATTTAGATCTCGAAGAAAAGGGTAAGTATCCCCCCCAAATCATCCAGTTCTAAATCTTTCCCCTAGAATGGACCGGAAAACCTGAGCCGATGTTGCAGAAAATGACTTTTTCAAACAAAAAGTGATTGCAATAGTTTTATCGCTTCTGGGAATCCAATGTGCAAATCTTACAGGGGAAAATAATCATGCTAAGGAGCCTTAACATTTTCACCGACATTTTCAGGCTTGCCCATATTGTGATTGACAGCTTTCCCAGAGAAGTTCTTCGTGTTTTAAACTTCCGTGGAAATCCCAACCTGCCCATAGCCAGTTTTCTTTCAGATCTCTTCATTTAACACGCTTAAGAGGTTGGACGAACCATCCATCTAAAGAGAAAGGGAATTTTGTGTAATAGACACAAATCCTCTGAAACAATCCTTCACCTGACAGTTTTCCAAACAATCAAGTGAAAGTGTCACATACTTGGGCCATTCTGACTCACTCATTTCGAGAGGAACCTTTCTGGGCAAAACCCAGATGTTTTCTGACTTCCTTGTTTGTTCGTGCTTTTTCAGAGGCTCTTGCCACGGTAACGATCAATCAGCAGGTGGTTACGCAGCTCCACGAGCTTGGCCCTGGACTGGAGCTGGAATAGGGCAAGGGTCCTCCCCTCCCTTTGCTGACGGCTTCTTAACTGACAGGAAATAATACAAAATAGTATATAAGTAAGGTTTAGCAGCATGTACTCTTCTAGTTTATTAACTCTGGAACAGTCAAAGAAAGCCTGAGGTCGCTGAATTGAGCCTCGAAAAATACATTAGGTTCAACTGATGATAGCTACCATTTATTTAGCACTTGGGTCACGCCAGGCACCTGGACTGAGCATTTTACAGACGTTTCTCATTTAACCTTCAAAAGATCCTATGAAGTGAGTTTCATTATTTCAGTTTTATGTATCCAACCACAAAGGTTCAGCAGATTGAGGAAATTTCCTGAGGTCACGGCTAGTAAGAGGCAATGCAGATATAGAAACAGATCTGCTCAATCTCTTAACTGCCCTGAACGATGCTCATCGCTTAGATGGAGGAGAGGGGAAGAATGAGGCAGTGGGAAAATGGGGCAAGGATATTCTCCAACTTTCAGCCTAGGTTGGGAGATAACATGTGGGAACCCAGTGCTAGGTGTATCACCCAGTGATAGGTGTAACCTCAGCCACAAAGCCAAGTGGTCATGCCCCACCATTTTCCTGTTTTTCCTCTTCACCAAGATCTAAAAAGACATCTCAAGGTGAGTAAAGTCAGGGATGAAGAAAGGGGATATAGGAATCTCCACTTCTGTTCTTACGACTGCATTGGGCAAGTATCTGTCACCATTGCACGGTGAGATTCAGGGTTGCTTTCAATTCAGTGAGTAATTTAGGAAGCAAGAGAGGTGGGGTGTGTGTGTGTGTTTGAGTAGTAAATCTGGGTCCAGTCTAATATACAGTGTGGAATGGATAGCAAAGACTCTGACACAGCCCAGATCCAAAGAGAGCAGTGCTCCTGTAGATAGAACGTGAGCATGTTTCCCTTCACAGACGTTACCTCTGGCTTTTGTGGCCTCTGTCTGTTGCTCCGTGTTTGAGCGGTAGACACGTAGATTTTGTAAGTCTCCCCAGTCCACTTGATTCTTCCAAGGAAAAGGGCTTCATTCTGCCGCTAAGCAGTTGCCTGATTTCCAAAAACTCACTTACGTCTCTGGTTCTCAGTCGCCTCGTCTGTCAATAGAACAGGGTACATCTCATGATCTCAGAGCTCTCCCAGTTTGGAATTCTGTAACTCTGATGTCAACACCGGATTCCTTTCTACCCTGGGGGGCTGGGGGTCACTTCAGGCCTCGCCCTCGGGTCCTTCGTGCTTCCCCTCGGAACAGCAATGCAGACTCCACGTGTGCCTTGGCTACCGCTGGATGGTGTAATCATACATGTGAATGATGGGACATCACAGGAGATGAGAAAAGGGAAAATAGTACTATTAAAGACAAGGACCGTTTTCTTTCCATACCTTGGTTAATTTTTTATTGTGTGCCTACTAAGTGCTCTAAGCATCGTTCTACATAGTTATTTTTTTTATGTTTTTTTTTTTAACTGTTATTCATTTTTGAGAGACAGAGTGTGAGCGGGGAAGGGGCAGAGAGAGACACAGAATCCGAATCAGGCCCCAGGCTCTGAGCTGTCAGCACAGAGCCTGACACGGGGCTTGAACCCATAGACCGCCAGATCATGACCTGAGCCGAAGTCGGATGCTTAACCAACTGAGCCGCCCAGGCGCCCCCCTGATCTATATAGTTCTAACTAGACATAGTTTCTGCTATCACGGGACTTGCATTCCCAGAGCTTCAGCATTAAACAGTGATTAATTAAAATAACCACAGAGGATTAGGAATTTGGAGCTGCTTTCCTATGCCTGGGCTCTCCAATGGTTCCTCCTGGTTTTTCTGTCTCCTTTCTCTCCTTTCTGGCTTTTCTATCAAACTAATTTTCTTAAAATACCCCTTGGACTAAAATGCCTCTAATGTCTTTCCCTGATACCTTCTTATCCTGTAATGCAATCCAGGCTCCTCAGCTCCGCATGAAGCCCCTCTGCAAAGTCACAGTACCCACTTTTCATCCTTCTGTCATCCAGTCACTTTTCTGAGTCCTTCAACCAAACTAGCTCATTTGTGGGCTCCCCAATCACTTCTTGGGGTTTTCTGCTTCCTTATATATTTTTGTTCTTTTAAAGATTTAGTGGTTAGGGGCACCTGGGTGGCTCAGTCGGTTAAGCATTCCAACTTCAGCTCAGGTCATGATCTTGCCGCTCATGGGTTTGAGCCCCGCGTCAGGCTTTGTGCTGACAGCTCAGAGCCTGGAGCCTGCTTCTGAGTCTTTGTTTCCCTCTCTTTCTGTCCCTCTCCCGCTCACACTCTGTCTCTTTCTCTCAAAAATAAATAAACATTAAATTTTTTTTTAAAGATTTAATGGTTCGATTTAAAATGTACTAAAGTAATGCACACTTATTTTAAGAAGTAAAACAATACAGATATGAAATGCTTTAGTAATTTCTTCATCCCCCTCCATTTCATTCCTTCTGACAGAAGCACATTATTGTTTCTCTAAGTTTAAAGGAAATCATACAAGTAATGCAGAAAAAATCCATACACCCTTTACCCAGATTCACCAATTTGTAACATTTTGGCACTTTGGTTCTGTTCCCAATCTCTCTCTCTCCACCTCCACCCCCGACATATATATTGTTAATTTTTTCTGAGTTATTTAAATAGTTTGCACACATCATGCCTCTCTACCTCTTAATGTCCCAGAGCATGTTTCCTAAAAATAAAAATATCCCCAGTATAATTATCAACTTCAGGAAATTGAACATTGATACGACACTTTTGTCTAACTTCCATACTTTAATTTTTTCAATTGACGCAATTCTGTCTTTTAGAAAATGTTTTGCCCCATCCCGTACAGCATCTGGTCCAGGATCATATATTACATTTAGCTCTCACGCTTCTTTAGTCTCCTTTAATCTGGAATCTCGTTTTTCTTTATCCTGCATGCCGGTGACATTTCTGAAGAATGAAGTCCAGTTTCGTTATTTTATAAGTTTTAATAATAAAATATTTTCTACTCTATGGTTTATGTATATATTTATATTTTAATAATAAAATATTCTGAGTCTGGTGTTTTCTCTCTTTATTTTTATTATTTTTTTTAAAGTTTATTTTTGAGACAGAGAGAGCATGGGTGAAACGGGAGAGGGCAAGGGTCAGAGAGAAGGGGACAGAAGATCCGAAGTAGGCTCTGTGCTGTCAGCTGTCAGTTCAGAGCCTGGTGGAAGGGCTGGGACTCGTGAACCCTAAGATTATGACCGGAGCCAAAATCTGAGTCAGCCTAACTGATTGAGCCACCCAGGGGCCCCTCTCTCTAACTTTTTAAATGTCGTTTCCATCCCTGGGAATGCCTCTTTATCCACCCAAGTCCTACTTGTCCTTCTAGGCTTAGTCATAATTCCTTCTCCCCTGGCTCTTGCTGGAGGCCAGAGAGTACCTCTTAGACTGCCAAGACACCCAGCACTGTGCTTAGCACACACAGGGTAATTAATAAATATTTGTTGTTTAATTGAGTTGTGACTGAGACATGAGTACTGTCCCCTGCAAAGACAGAACTCTTCATGTAGGCTTAGCAAGTCAAGATTGGTATCTTTGCTGCTTATTGCTTCTGGGGTTTTGCAATTATTGAGGTAAATTTTGGATTCAAAACTGGATCCTTGGCAATAGATTTGCTACACGATGGAACTGTGGGGAAACTGATGCTTAAAAACTTCTTCAACAGTAATTAACAGCGTGAAATAAAAGTAATTTTTCCCTACTATTTCATTCCTCCCAAATTTTAGTAAACCGAAAAAGTGTCAAGTTAAAAAATGTTTTTAATGTTTATTTATTTTTGAGAGAGAGAGACCGAGTGTGAGCGGGGAACGGGCAGAGAGAAAGGGAGACAGAATCTGAAGCACAGAGTCCGATATGGACTTGAATGCACGAACTGTGAGATCATGACCTGAGCTGAAGTCGGACATTTAACCGACTGAGCCAGCCAGGTGCCCCATGAAAAAGTGTTAAGTTTAAAAAAAGGTTTCAGAGATTAATGAACCAAAGCTGGTTGAATTGCAATCCAGTATATTTCAGTGTAGTCTGTCTTTATGTTATCAACGTAGAGGAGGTTGAAGAAGGCTGGTTTATTTACAGAAGAGGCTGTACGGAGGAGGAGCTTATAACTTATAAATTGAGAGACTGCTTTCCTACGAAGCGCTATTTGTCAATATCAAACGAACCTTTTTGCCCTTGCCTGAGAAAGCAGTAAGCTCTTATCAAGTCTTGGTAAATTTTGAAAATCACATGGTTGTTCAATGCCTCCATGTGGTAGAAAAAAATAATTTAGCTCTGTCCTAGCTTCTGTGTTAGCAACATTCAAGACCAGTGAAGTCTAACAATGCTTAGGGCCCTTCAAAAGAATCAGTGTTTCATTTTTTTTTTTTTTAAAGGCCTGCAGAAAAATGACCCAAATTGAAGATAAAAGCCCCAGATCTCATTAGGCTTCATGGAATTGACCCTTCTTCGCGAACCTTCCTTATCTTTCTGTATAAGAAATGCATTTTTTCAGGTAAAGAAGCATCATAAAAGAAAACAAGTGGACTGAAATCATCAGTGAGTCCATCTTTTCAGAAAGGCTTTATAGGAATTCTTTTTTCATTCCAAACATAAGATTTTTTTTCTTTTGACAGAAAAAGAAAATCCTTTCTATCCAGCCATAAGGTAAGTTGGAAAACCCTTATTCACAAGTGTTAATTTTTTTGACCGTTCTTTAGGAATGAAGTTGGCCAAAGAGAATGGTAGACTTTAGGAAAGACTTAAAGTTCAGTTTAAGCAACAAGCCAAAAATTGGAGTGCTCAAAAGTTAGACAGAGTCTCTTTCTTTTGAATCAGCTGTATCATTTCACCTACTAGGGATCAGTCAGCACCTTCATCTTCAAGTGTTTCTGCTTAAAAGTACTTGATACGCTAAAGACGGCTTGAAGAAGAGAGTTGGATTATTCTGAGGATCAGGAATAGGTATTAGTAGAAATTGAAGCCTACTTTCTCAGGGATAATCTCAGGGATAGCGCAGTGTTGCACCACTTGGGCTTCTGTGACTGGATGTATCTTTTAAATGTAAGTTGAGGACTCCTATCAAAGCGTCCAATGTACGTGTATGCATTTGCTTGTGCTCATAGCCAATCAGAGTTGGGGGGGAGGGCAGAGGGATATTTTCGAGGCATACCTTTTGATTTCTTTGGAATAAAATAGCATGAGAATGTATTACCTGTTTAAAATACACCTATAAATATGAAATAAATAAACAAAAAGGATTTTTCTTTGAATGAGGAGTAGGGAACTTCGGTGGTGGTCATTATTTGGTTTAAGTAAATGTTATAAAAGCCATGATTCTTTAACTTGCTTCCATTTTTTTTGCTTTCCCAATTGTCTTGATTGATTGTTAATAGGTTCTTGAAAATATTATCTGACTTTTTTTAAGATTTATTTTTAAGTAATCTCTACTTCCAACGTGGGGCTTAAACCTACAACCCCCAGATTAGGAGTCACGCGCTCCACTGACTGAGCCAGCCAGGAGTCCCTAGAGTTCTTTTATATTTAATACATATATATATATATATATATATATATATATATATATATATATACATTATATTTAACACATGTATAAATATGTATTTTAATGTTTATTTATTAAAAATTTTTTAATGTTTATTTATTTTTGACAGAGAGAAAGAAGGACAAGGCACGAGTAGGGGAGGGGCAGGGAGAGAGGGAGACACAGAATTTGAAGCAGGCACCAGGCTCTGAGCTGTCAGCAAAGAGCCCGACGCAAGGCTTGAACTCACAAACCATGAGATCATGACCTGAGTAAAGGTGAATCCTTAACCAACTGAGCCACCCAGGAGCCCCATAATGTTTGTTTATTTTCGAGAGGGGGGAAGGGGAGAAGAGAGTGGGTCAGAGGATCCAAGGCCGGCTTTGTGATGACAGCAGAGAACTGGATCCAGAGCTCGGACTCCTGAACCTGTGAGATCATGACCTGAGATGAAGTTGGATGCTTAATCGACTGGGCCACCCAGGGGCCCCAATACACATTTTTAAATTGAGGCTTCCCCTCTTCCACCCCCACCCCCCAAATTACCAGAACTGACAAAATCATCTGTGGGTAGCATGAGCCACAAGCCACAATTTTGCCACTGACTTGCCACATGACCTTGAACAAGACCTACAGGCTTTCTTTTCATCTTATAGATGAATTTCTTCATCTATAACATGAGGAATTTGAACTTGATTATATCTTAGGCCCCTTCTAGTAAATAAAATTCTTGATTCCTTGACGCTTTCTCTTAGGAGGTTTTTTATATTTGTTATCAATTCTAAGTCATAAAGACTAAATGTCCTAACAAAATTCCTGAGAATTAGTATCGGGTGGGAGTATTAATAATTTACTTTGCATAACAGCTAACAAGCCATCTTTATTATAGATATACATTTGATCCTTCTAAAACTCTGCCAGTCAGTACAGCACAGGTAGTCTTGCCCCTTATAGATGATGTAACTGAGGCTCAGAGAAGTCAATTTAACTCCTTAGGCCTTGTAGTTAATAATAAGACTGGAAGGTTGCAAATGAATTCTTAGTTTTTTATGATTCAGACAACTGTATAAAATAAGCTGAGGTAAATGATTGGTCTTTTGAGAGCAGTGAATTCTTTTCTAAACATTTTGGGGTTTTTAATTCCCCCTCAGTAGGTCATTCTCAAACCATAAAGCGCTAACCAGGGTTAGAGATAAGGACTAGTACACAAAAGAGGGCTAGTATCCCTCTAGGCTGGTGACTGGGAAAACACTTCCCTTACAGAGAAGGAGCCCTTCCATTACATGAGTTATTTCCCTAGGGTCCAACCCTAGCATCAACAATTACACACGAACTATCGTTTTCAGGGTGTTTGTGTTTTTTTTCTCTAAATATTATTATATTTAGTATCCAAGTATGTGATATATGCAAACCAAAAATAAGGAAAAAATTCACTCGCTGTCCTAGCCATATCAATAAATCAAATCTTTCGTTTTCTTGTCTTCTCTGCCGGCTCTCTCCTTTATATATATATGATTTTTTACTGGTTGTACTCATAGTGTGTACATGTATCATAAAGTATCAGAAACTCAAATTTTTGTAAGAGGAAGTCTCAATTTTAATAACTGTTTTTTAGCTTTTCTTCATCTCAACTCAGTTTATTTCACATTTGCTTATTGTTTTCTCCTGAATTTATATATTTTTCATCAGAAGCACAAAACATATACACTCTGGTTTTAGAAAGATTTTTTTTTGGTTGCTGTTTTCAAACAGCATACAACAGAGAATGTCATTTAAAAAATTATATATATTCTACCAAGACTCCTGAAACCAAACACTTCTGTGTGGAGATCTTTCAAAATTTCTATGTATTTGAGTGACTGAGGGATAGCTCTGTCTGAATGTAGGAGGCTGGAGGCTGGAATGATGACCTCTAAAGTTTTTTCCAGCTTTTGGACTTCTTGATTCTATGATAATTCCTGGTAGAAACAGGCTTCTTGGCAAGGATTAAGAATGATGCACATATTTGTGAATCAAGATAAAGTTGGCGTTTTAAAGGTGAGAGTTAGAAGGGCTTTAGGTGGGTGGTAAGAATGCTTGTTTTCCAGGTTAGTGGATATGCCATCAGCCTTACACCTTGTTGTGTTGCCCTGTGGTAAATGAAGCCACTGTTGCCATGGAAAAGGGCGGCAATTTGAATGAGATAATTTAGAATGGCTCATGGAAATCTGACTTGGCCGGCTCCTTAATGTACCAGACCTTATATCTGTGGCATTGTATATATATCTTCAGTTTCCTTCAACTGAAATGACAAGTAAGTGAGAAAATAATAATTTGATGGGTTAATCTTTTTTGGGGGGGGAGGGGCTGGCTTAATCTTAAAAGGAACCTTGGTAAAAACGCTAAACAAGGAATAGTTCAAGAATTACCGAGTGATTATTCTAAAGATACTAAGATTAGTTGAATAGCATTTGTATTGTTGTTGAAACAGGTACCCGAGTCCCAAAACTTTTGATTTAAAATTTCCGAAAATCAAACTTTCTATGTAAAGTAAGCTGACACCGAAAATTCTAAATCCAGTTTAATTCAGGAGTAAAGGGTTTATTCCCAGTGATGGCTCACATTGGGAAGTCGGTTACACGTCGGTTTTACCTGTCACGAATCCTCTGTATCACTTTTATAAAACACCACCACTTTTTATAAAAAGTGACTGGAAGAATATAAAATTTAAAATTGCACGTGCCTGAGCAGAAAACTCCTACTTTTGAGATTTTCCTCACGGGCGTGCCTAAACCGACCTGTGCTCTTAGCAAGGTAAATTGCCAGAGGGAGAAGCCAGTGTCAGCTCAAAGGAAAATCCTGTTGTGGGATTTCTTTTTTCCCCTTAAACCGATCACTTTTTAGGGGGCGTTTCCACTGCATTCTCTAGTCCAAAGTCCTTCCCACCAAATTACTACTTTCCCCACCAATTTGTCACCCCCCCCCCTTTTGGAAAGTCCTTATTGGAAAGAACTTCCTCTCGTGACCACCCTATTCCATACAGTTCCCATCGCCCCCCATCTCGGAACGGCTTCCCCTCTCCCAACCCGGGATCCAGGTCCCCAAGCCACTTGAGAGAAAATTCCCACCCCTCGCCCCCTTCCCTGGCGTCCCGAGGCGGTGCCGGGGTGGGGGAGTGGGTGGGGAGGGGCAGGGTTTCCCGGGGTCCCCTGTGTCCTCCTCGCGCCCCCCCGGAGGTGTGCAGGGGGAGGGGAGCGCCGGTGGGTGGGACCGGGCCGGGTGGGGGAGGGGTAAGGGCGAGGAGGAGGAGGAGGAGAAGGAGGAGGAGGAGGAGTGTGTGTGCGAGCGTGTGTGGCTGGGGGAAGCCATTGCCTGTTTAATAGTTGCTGTTGCTGCACTTCCGCTTCTCTCCCAGCGAGAGAGAGACACGAGTGGCCAGGCCCAGCCGCAGCCGCAGCAGCAGCCGCCGCGGCGGCACGGAGGAGCCAGACACAAAGAGAGGTACGGGGATCCCCCCTGCCGCCCGCCGCCCCCCGGCCGCGTCGCCGGGCCTCGGGGACACCCCTCGCCGCCTCCTCGGACCCGCGCCGCCCGGACTGCCGGGCACGGGGCTGAGGGGGGGGTGGAGAGGGGCCGAGGAGCCCCAGGGGTCCGGGGCCCGCCCGCGGGGGATGGGTAGGGTCCCCGGGCCGCGTGGGGTGCGGGGGCCGCCCGCGTCGGGGGTGGGGGGGGCATTGTGGCTCGAACTGTCAGCGCTGCCCTGGGAGCCCCCCACTGGCCGCTGAGGGGGCCGGGAGCGGGGGAGGGGGAGGCGGGGGAGCCCCGTTTTCCCCCGGGGCGGGGGCCCGTGGGGATTAACCCCTCCGGGGCGGAAGGGCTCATTGTTATTCCTCGGCTGTGGAGGCCGAGCCCCCCCCCCCCGCACCCTCGCCCCACCCCCACCAGGGGTGGCAGTCGGGCGTGTGCTCGGGACCCTCGCCCCAGCCCCTCAGTCTGAGCCGGGCGGCCGAGACACCGGCCTTCGGGGAGAGGCGTCGGGGCGCGGCGCCGGGGGGCCTTGGGCCTCGTCGTCCCTGCCCCCCCCCCGCCGGCCTCTCCCTTCCCCCACCCGGGCACCCGCTCCCCGCCTCCGTCCCCCCGTTTCGGCTTCCTCTCTTACTCCTTTCCGCCCCTCCTCTCTTCCCGATCTCGCCGAACTCCACTCCTGGCCCCCGCTGTCTCACTCTGGCCAGTCGCCCTCCGCGACCCCCGAAAAGCCGACCGAAAGAGCCCCGAGGCCGGCACACCGCCGGGACCTTCCCTCCTTGCCCCGCCGAGGCGCTCCGCGCCCCCGCCCTGCCCTCCTCCGGCAGCTAGGCATCTCCCCTCCCAGCCCCGAGGGGAGCCCCGGGGGGCACGGGAGGGGCCGCTCCCCTCGCTCGGGATCGTTTTCCCACCGCGTCCCCCACTTGGGGCCAAAAATAAACAAGCCGCGTCCGATTTGCAAAAGCCTTAATGGGCCTGTAGACTTTGAAAAACGAGCGGAGGGCGGTGGGCAGCCGGGTGCACCCCTGGCCGGAGCCCTCCTGACAGCACCCGAGTTCCTTATTTACACTGACTGCATGGTCTGTGTGTTTCTGTTTTGTTTCCCTCCCCCTGCAGGGGCTGTTTGCGGGGTGGGGTGGGGGGTTCGATATGTCGGATGACGATTCGAGGGCCAGCACCAGCTCCTCCTCATCTTCGTCCTCTAACCAGCAAACCGAGAAAGAAACCAACACCCCCAAGAAGAAGGAGAGTAAAGTCAGCATGAGCAAAAACTCCAAACTCCTCTCTACGAGCGCTAAGAGGTACCGTACTCCACCCCCATCCCCCTAGGCTTCCTATTTTACGAACTGCCTCTTGCTGCATTTGGTCTGCCTCCCAATGAGGAGTAGCTTAAATGCTCCTCAGTGTTTTTGTGTTCTTAAAAATGAAAAAAGGGCCTTGGAAGTTTTAATTATTTTACTCTATTACTTCTGTTTTTTTTTTTTTTCTTTTAATCGTTGTCCACGTGCAGCTGTTGTGGCTTGCCTCTCCCATTTCTTGCTGAAGTTTCTAAGAATCCTCATTACTTTTATTAGTGACCCCCCAAATCTGATTTCAAATTACTGGTCCTGTTAATCACTAGCTTGTGACCCTTGTCAAGGCTGTGGTCCTACTTAATTATTAATACCTGCCCGGACAATTCTATCAAAATGATTTCTATTACCATCTTGTCTCCTCACCTGTTGCATGTATGATCTTTTATGATTAGAGCTTTCTGCACAAACTGCATAAGGAATAAATAACTCCTATCAATGGAGTAAAAAAATTTAATAGGTGGAGATAGATGTTTTCAGGTGGAAATTTGAAGAGGTTCTTCTGATTGGGAGAGTTGAGGCTGTAAATAATGTAAAATGGGTTTTCGAGGTTATTTGTGGGATTCTTTTTTTTCTCCTCAAAAACTTCGTTTGCCAAATTTCGGGGAGACTCATTTTTTTCCATGCTATTTCCTCTCTTATGCTGTAAAAATTTTTGGTTCTTTTTCCAAGCTGAATTCAAGCAGTGACTCTTAACTCTTTTCCTCTTATGTCTCTGAAAGAAGCTACTTTTTTACCTCGAGCATCCTTCAGTAATATTTTCTGAACCCTATGACCCTTAAAATAATCTATAGCATATTCCTGGGAACCCCCGTGCCCTTTCATAAATCCTGCTGCTCTCAAGTGGACAGTCATTAAACTTTAAAGTGGCAAACCAGAAAGACAGTAAGGAATACAAATGGTGGGTTAAATAGAGGTATCTTTCTTAAAGGAATGTAAAATAAAATAGAATATGAGTCTTTAGATCTCTCCACGCAGTAGTGAGCCCGCGGAACTCAGAGTTTGAAAGTTCGTTCTGTCTTTCTCCCGGAAATCTGAAAAGTTGATGAAGCACTTTGGTGACCTAATCATGGGGGGATGAAAGAGTGACTTTAGGTTATTTTAAATAGTGTAGGGGTTTAGAGTTAAGTGGCAAGATTGCCTTAGCAAGATCATTCTCGTTTTCGGAGGGGTGGTTTGATTGCAGGCCGACTTTCCGGGAGTCCTAACTGGCCCTCCTTGATTAGCTCTCCTCGAACCTGCTACCTACCCTGCCCACTTTGGAAGGGGCTTTCCTTATCTCCCCAACTCCCTACCCCTTTCCACCCCCCACTGCGGTAGTTGTGCTACCTGATCCACTCCGGAGCAGCTTTTGACCTGACCTAAGGCGGGATATTTGCTATAGGTCATTAGTATTTTTTGTGCACTAGGCTATCCGTGGAACACACGAGTATATTTGGGGGTAAAAGCACAGGCGTCAAATACAGAATAGCCGCCTTTGTGTCAGCAAATTACTGAGGTGTATTTTTCATTGGACACAACTTGTCAATTTATTTTAAGGAAGTTAACTTTTTTGGAAATGACTGTGAAAGAGATAGGTGTAAAAAAAAAAAAAAAAGAGGTGGAAAGCTACAAAGAGTAATATTACCTGTCAAGTTAACATCAGTTTTAGCTTCCTGGACATCTTGCTGAAAGAGTGGCTATTAGTGTTAAAGCAGAGCTAAGATGAGTAGTAGAGGCAAAAACTGGAGAGGGACAGTGTACTCAGGAAAAAATCAGGGGGAAATTAATGTTAGTAGGACCCTATAGAAGCTGTTCTGTGAAATACATGACTTGGAAGGTGAGTGTTGCCTGTCGACTTGGAAGGGGCACTCTACCAGGAGATAGAATAAAAAGGAAGCCTGAATTGGCAGATGTAAAGCTACTTTACATATTGGATGGAAAGTGCTTTCGTTTCTAGTCCACGGGTAGAGGAAATGCCCCCATGGAGAGTGGTCTGGATAAGAGTTACTCTGTGGAACATATGTATGAGTTACTCTTCTAAATCTTTTGCCAGTATCCTGGAAATGGTGCAAATGTTTGTTGTAGAGGTGAAGTGGATAAAGCTGTCTGGTATTACGCTTTTTAGGTATTAAAGAAGTAACTATTCCGTAAATATTTTATGGCAGAATTGGGATTGGCAAGGAGAAGTGAAGTCAGTAGGTATTTTTATACATGCTGTGCTCAGGTGGAGGGTATTTTTGCTTAAATACATGGGTCTTAACATACAGTCATTCCAACAGACGCAGATAAAGAATCTGGAAACTGGGATTCCAAACTTTTAGTCTAATGTACAATAATGAGTCAAACAGCAGGAGTGTTTGGGAATGTCTTAGAACTGAAATGCTTATTGGTAGCAAAAGAATTTAGCAGGGCACAGATAAATAGAGGTCAGTAAAGACAGCAAACCCCTTCCTAAAGCTGACCAGATTTGTAGGGGACAGGAAATGTCCTCCAATAGGAAGGTTTAAAGAACTTCCCCAATCCCCACCCTTAATTTCTCTTTATTTACACGTGGAAAAAACACTACCTTCGAAAACCTATTCTTCATTGCATCTAGCCGGCTCAGAAAACCTTTGGAAAGAGAAACGTTGTCCATTGTGATTTCTGATCGCGTTTTGAATGTGTTTAGTTTTTTACTACTGTGCTGCCTCTGTGAGATTCTTTAGTTGTAACATAGCTCTTTAGGGTTTTATGTGATAGGAGCAAGAAAGGTTATAAAAATAGAAGGCACCATTTAGTAGATGAAAGACCCTTAAAGGCCTCAAACTTTGTCGTATTAATTGATGCTCTAAGTACCTAGGTAAGCAGAAGACAAAGGCCAGGGCTTGGTGTGAACTGCCTGGTGGCGTCGGCCTAGGAGTGGGGGATGGGCCTCTTTGTGAAGTCGTGGGTTGGTGAGGAGACCGAAGCGGGGGGCGGGGACGGAGGGGTCTCGGGTTCTGTGTACGTGGTGGGATGGAGAGGAAGGGGGCAGACCCAAGGGAGATTAGAGGATGTCCCGGAAAAAGCAGGTCCGGAAAGGGAGAGCCGAGAGTCCGAGCGGGACAGAGGCTGGGTGCACCTGTGGGGGCCGGCTGCTGGTGTCTGGCCTCGCTGGAGGGGTCGGCGGGGTTGTTGGCGCCCTGGGCTCCGCGCGCGGCGTCCGGGCTGGAGATCCCGGGGCGCGGCGGAGGCGAGCCGGGGAGTCGCCGAGCGCCCGGGCGCGGGCTCTCCCCACTCCTGGCCCGCAACTTCACCAGCTGGGCTGGGGTGCGCCGCCCGAGTTGTCGGGCGCGCGCGGGCTGGGGGCTGGAAGCCCGGGGGGCGGCGGCCTGGGGCGGCCCAGCGGAGAGGGCAGCCTTGCGGCCTGCGCCGCGCAGGCACCCCTCGACGCGGGGCAGGTCAGTCAGGGCCCGAGGGGCCTCGCGGGGCCTCGCGGGGAGCGGCCATGTTGGCTTCGTCACTGAGAACGCGGGGCGGCCTGGCGGGGGCGCCCTGCCAGGGCGGGCCGGAGGGCACCCGAGGTGCCTGGGTGACCCGGGTGGAGACTGGGGTTGGGGAGGGGTTCGGGGGGGACGGGGGCGAGCCCTTCCCACCCACGCGGCGGCTTGCGTTTGTCGGTCCGGGGGAGAAGACGTGCGGCACAGAAGTGAACGTGTCCCGGCACATTCTAATGCAACTTAGAAAACGAGTCCGCAAGTGAGAAGCTGTACAATTATTTCCTAAATGGAAAACCCCGAGAAAAATAACTGCCTTAGTGCGCGAGGCAAGACTGGAACCGAAACATTTTAGATGATCACAAGAGACCCCGGACCGCCAGCTCACTGCGTTGGGAAAAAAGTTTTTTTCTAAACTACGGACCTGAAGCTTTTGATGTGTACTTTCCTCCTCCCTCGGTAGAACCCGGTTATCATGGTAGGCAGCTCGGTTTATCTGCCAGACGTGTGCATTACCGGTGGGAGGCTGCCAACGCCTTCATGTTTCTTGTGTTTCTCTCTCGCTTCCCTGACTCCAGGATTCAGAAGGAACTGGCAGACATCACTTTAGACCCTCCACCTAACTGCAGGTGAGCTTCCTTTCACATTTTTTTCTCTTTAAAATTCTTCTAATCTTTATCTTGGGGAGTTTTCTTTTTGTTATTAAAAATTGATGGTTTTGTTTTTTGGTTAATGCTTATTTTGGTGCTAACATCGAGTACCGCTGAAATGGATTAACCTGAGAGTAATGTTTGATGAGCGTCTGTTTCAGTGCTATGCTGAAGAGAAGTAATGGATTTATCTGGCGTGAACGCTTTTATGTATATAAAACAGAACTGTGAAATGAATTTAAAGATGTACATTTGCCTTATCGTGGATTTTGGATATGTCATTAAGACTGGTGTAAAACCTTTTTAGATACTCAGGTACATTTTGTTTTAGAAAATTGCTTTGCTATCTTAATCTGTTATTCAAGCTCTCTATTAAGCTAATATAGTATAGAGTTAAATCACAAAACTTATTTCATTGTATATATAAATTTTGTGTTGGACTTTGGCAGACCAATTCGGGAAATAATTTGTGGCTTTGATAAAAAAAGGTTTTGTTTTTTCAATTTTATAGATTTAAACTCTTCTTTAGGAGTCTTTTTTCGCAAAATTGCTTCAGACTGTATACATATGCGTGTTTGAGTTTCAAAACAATTTGATACCAGCTTTTTGGAGCGTTTGTCAGTCACTTAATTTTATTTAGAATAGCCGTTTGCTACTGTTGAGGCAAGGTGGAAGACATGGTTTTTATTAAATCAACAATGACATGAGGAAGGACTTATATGTTGTAATAGAGTCGTTTATTTAAGCGGGAATTAATTCAATTCTATTACTCCCATAGTTGAAAAAATTAAGTATAACATTTAATCTAATTCTTAGTTCTCGGGATTAGTACTGGAATAGGATGTGACATTTCAGTAGTGTTCTAAACTTAAAGGTAAAAATAGAAGTTATCAACAAGAAAATAAATATTCAGTGGCCATACGCAGAATTTAAAAACAAGTGTGTGGAGATAAATCAAGCTGGAAACTAAATGGAATATTTTGCTTATTGATGCTGAACTTTTAGTCTATGCTTAATGGATTAAATGGAAAATTTAATACTGCTATTTTGGTTATATATGTTCTTAATGTTGGCCAGGTGTGGGACATTCTTTGGTAAAATTTTGTCCTGTTTGTAAGGAAAGTCGTGCGAGTTTGAAATGCTTTTAAACTGTTTGTAACTGAACCACTTAATTATTCTTAAGACTTTCTGTCATGGCCTTTAAGAATCTTTTCAGACTATTGAGCAAGTGGAGAAATGGGTAAGGGTTAGGGCTGTGACGTTTTGCTTTTCATTTTAGTGGAATTGTTCAGATTGAAGCCTAGAGTTCCCCTGGGTTGGTTGTGTTGAGTCCCTGGGCATTCCCAGGGTAGGTGTGTGCTGTGCGGTTACTGCTCCTGTTTTCTATCCTGTCTCTTCCAAGTGTGTGTGCCTCCTGTGAGTTCAGACAACTTAAGCCGTTGAAATTATAAAGTTTTTAAAGCATGATTTCAACACTAATAACGTTTTTTAAAACATAATGACTTTGTAAACAATTTGAAGGTTTTTCGTGGGATTAATAACTTTTAAAACATAGGATGGGTACACTTTAGTTTGACACCATTTTAGCTGAGTTCATGTGTGATTTGCGCTGCTGAACATGTAGAACTTTTATCCTTAGAAAACCCTCCTCATTACCCTTTCAGGGTGAAACCTGTGAGTGTTGCGGGTATTCTGGTGAAGCACCAAACTGGATGGTTGTTGGGTGGTTGGTTGTGGGCAAACTTCCACATACTTAAATTTACATTATGAAAAAAAAATTGTTGAATTTCAGAGAAAACACCAGGCAACTTTAATTTGTGAGAGAATGTATATTATGTTGACTTTTAAGAATAAAGATGGCTTTATTTCCTGAAAAATGTTTTTAGAATGGCTGCTTAGATTATATGAATTACACTTTCTCTTTGTCTTGGCTTACTAGAGTTGCTGACTAAATGTTACACACTGGTCTCAATATTCAGCTAAATGAAATAAATTTGGTTTTATGTTTTTGTATTGGTACCTTATGGGATTGGATTATTTAATGTTTTAATGTACGTGATTTTGAGATGGAAAATGATAATGTAGTTTGAGGATACTTTAGTTTGAGGATACTTTTTGAAGTTAAAAATGCATGAATTAAATGACCTTGAATGCATGCGTGTTTATTTTTTCCAATGATTACACCGAGCATGAGAACTCAATAGCTTGGTTCTTCTGAAATTGTAATTTTATCAACTATATATTTTGAAAGAGGTAAGCGATTGATTTTGAATTAACATATGGGTGAGGGGCAAAAGGGGAGAGAGGCAAAGGATCCGAAGCAGGCTCTGTGCTGACAGCAGAGCCTGATGCGGGACTTGAACTCACAAACCGTCATGACTTGAGCCAGAATTAAGAATCAGATGCTTAACTGACTGAGCCACCCAAGCGCTCCTCAATTAATGTGTCTTATGTATGACTCCTTTATAGGATTGCCTTTCTTCAATCAGTATTCAGCCTGTGGTTTTAAATTTAAATCATATTTATTAAAATATAGTAGTTGGCAGAAAGTCACCTCTCAGTGCACAGTTGATTACTGCAGATCAGTGGAAGAATTGCTTCCCTTGAAGGTGCACTGCTTGCATTCCAGTAATTTTAGCACTTTACTTGGCAAACTTCAAAGTTACTGAACTTAAACTTGTGTGAAATGCAATTGCTAAATATGTCGTAATGTGTGAGCACATAAAGATAAATCCTCAAAGTTGTATTTTGTGTTGAGTAGGTTTGTTTTTAGAACACAGTACAGATTATATTCAGTGACCGGGTCAGAAGTATTTTAACTGAGTATTTAAAAATTTCTCTATATTTCTATATAAATCGAATTCTTTGGTGTCTCTGAACTATTTGGTTACTCATATATATACAGATGAAGTAATAGTCTCCCAGCTCATGCTGTGCATTTGGTTGGACTTTTTTCCCTGCATTTTGTCTGTTTTGGTTAGGAAAAAATACTGTCTTAACTACTGTAATGATTTCTTAAAGCATGCCGTATCCTGGATTGTAAAATTATGCCTTTTATTTTTTTTTAAGTTTTTACTTAAATTATGCCTTTCTGATAGCTGGTGAACTCTGGTCCTCTAGAGTCAGTTTTGCACCTGCTGTTTATAGCCTAGGGCTCAAGCTTTGCTGAATTGACTAGTTACAGCTATATAACTAATCTGTAGACATTAATGTCTGTAAACAGCATATCTACGTATAATAAATGAAATTTTGTCCAAGTCTTTTAAACTTCAGATTTTATTTAAGGAAATACTGATATTTTGAGTAAATTATTCACACAGCGACTTAAAACTTAAAAATTCAGATTGTTTTGGAGCTAGTATGTTAGGATGAAATGACTTCAAGAAGTCATTAAACATTTCGAGCATGGTGAAGAATAAGTTTTTGTTTTGCATGACTATGCATTTTTGTGTTTCTTAAATATATAAACCCAACTAAGTAGATGCTTTTTATTTTTCTGAGACAGTTGATTTTATTTTTTAACTGTATTTTTTTTAATGTTTATTTTTGAGAGAGAGAGTGCGTGTGCTCGGGGGAAGGACAGAGAGTGAGTGAGCCATAGAATCTGAAGCAGGCTCCAGGCTCTGAGCTGTCAGCACAGAGTCCAATGAGGGGCTTGAACTTGGGAAAGGTGAGATCATGACCTGAGTTGAAGTTGGATGTTTAACTGACTGAGCCACTCAGGGGCCCCCAGATATAGTTGATTGTAAAGTTTTACAGCTAAGGCTTACCTTTTAAAGATAATTTAAAGGCTAAAGCAAAGAGCATTTAAAAAGTATAATTGGGGCGCCTGGGTGGCTCAGTCGGTTAAGCATCCGACTTCGGCTCAGGTCATGATCTCACGGTTCGTGGGTTCGAGCCCCGCATCGGGCTCTGTGCTGACAGCTCAGAGCCTGCAGCCTGCTTCCAATTCTGCGTCTCCTTCTGTCTCTGCTCCTCCCTTACTCACACACACTCTCTCTCTCTCAAAGATAAAAAAATATATATGTATATAATTGTTGGAGGAAGATAACTTTTCTTAACCTTTTTTCTCATTTACCAAAATGGCTGACCATCCGACTCGCCTAACTCCTAGTATTGTAAAGTTCAAATGAGGTTAGAGTTTTCTCTATGTGTTAGTTGATGATATTGCAGAGTTGCCCATTTAGCTGCTTTTAATAGCTCATATTTTCTTTATGCTAGCATTGCCTTTTATTGCTCGTATTTTAAATACAATTTTAACCCATTACACAGTAGTATAAGAGTGAATGTTTTTGAAAAGTTGAGATGTAGGAGTTGTGTAGTAAGACGTGAAAAATTCCCCTCATTATCTCTTCTGATGCTGCCGCTTTGCACAGAGATGCTTCTAACTCGGAGCTAGCTTGCACTTTGTGTATATCCTTCCATATAGTTTCTGAGAATGTACATTGTTGTTTTCTGGTTTTACAAAATCTGGAATTGGTGGTAATAATAACGAGATGTCAATTTAGAAATCCTAGGCTGAAGTTTTCATTTGGAGAAAAGTTAAGTGTGCTTGCCTTTATGTGCATAAAGGCATTATTGAAAAATAGCGAGAACCAGGAGACTGGAGTGTCAAGACCATCAAAATAGCCTCAGAACCAGGGTCAGTTACCTGGAAATTAGATCATTAACTGGTGCCTGAAAGGGTAGGAAGGAAGGAAATCTTTCCAGAAGTGAATTGCTTACTAAGGGAGTAGGAACTTTGGCTGCTGTGTTTACCAAAGACCCTGTGTCTGGATTGTAAAACTATACTGCTGTTGTTCTGCAGAAAGCTGACCAGAATGACCATATGACCCAGCAGTTACACTCCTAGGTATACACCTGATTGAAACAGGATTGAAAACGGAGTCATGCTGATTCTTGTCAGTGTTCATAGCTGTTCATAATAGCCCAAAAGGGGGAAACACCCCAAGTATCCATCAGTAGACGAGTAAATAAAACAAAATGGGGTATTTATGATGGAATGTTATTCAGCCATAAAAGAGAATGAAATTCTGATGTGTGCTACAGTATGGATGAACCTTGAATATGTTATACTAAATAAAATAAGCCAGACACAAAAGGACAAATACTGTGATTTCAGTTACATAAAATACCTAAAGTAGATAATTTCAGAGAGACAGAGATTAGAGGTTTCCAGGGCTGGGGGTGGGGAGGGGAGAATGGGAAATTATTTCTTAATGGGCACAGACTTTCCATTTAGGGTGATGAAAATTTTGGAAATAGTGGTGATGAATGTACAACATTGTGAATGTAATTAATGGCCTCAAATTTTATACTTAAATAGTTAAAATGGCAAAATTTTTGCAAGTGTTTATTTTTGAGAGAGAAAGCAAGTAGAGGAGGGACAGCGAGAGGGAGATAGAGGATCTGAAGCAGGCTCTGGGCTGATGGCAGAGAGCCCGATATGGGCTCAAACTCAAAAACCGTGAGATCATGACCTGAGCTGAAGTTGGACATGTTAACCAACTGAGCCATCCGGGCACCCCTAAAATGGCAAATTTTACACATTTTACCACAAAAGAGTTAGGAAAACCCGTATACCAGTGTTAAAATGTATTTTGAGTGTTAAAAAATGTTTATAGCTTACAAAGCAACATTTCAGTTTTTAGGGATTCTTGTGAAGGATGCTAGTATTAAATACTTGTCCCAAACCTTGAGTCCCTGTTACACATGAAAACTGCCTTCAAGAAGTTCAGTGTCTAGTAAAGGTGGTAAGAAATGCACGTGCAGATCTTGGATAGTACTTGGAAACATGATTATTTGGGAAATAGTAAATGCACACTACGTGTTACGAAGGTTCAGGGCAGTGAGAGACCGCTTTGACCTGGGTGTGAGGAGGAGTGTCTGGAGCACTGCGAGATCTGGGAAAGCTTCACGGGGGAATGAGAAGCGGGGTAGAGTAAGAGGCATCTGTAGCGGAGGAAAGGCCAAGAGGGCACTGCTGGGCAATAGTGAAACCTACGGTGGGAGAGTAAGGAGCGGGAGAATAAGCAGTAAGAGATAAAGTTTGTGTTCCTCGGTGTCAGGCTGAGGCTTCGTGTATCATTATATAATATATATCATTATATTGTTGAAACCCTTCTGAGCTGGAAGTATAATCCAGTTAGAGCTGAGTGTCTGGATAGAGACAAAACAAGGATTGAGTGGAGTCCGGTGGGAACCGGGAGACTTGGGAGAGCTGCAGTAGTCAAGGAGGGAGAGCAGGTTAGCAGGGGGTGGGCAGCAGCAGGGAGTGGAGAGGAGAGAGAGGCAAAGCAGTAGAATCTAGAGAACTCGGTCACTGATTTAGAGATGCAAGGCTTGAAAGGAGTCAGAGCTTCTTTGGGTATTGGGGGAAATCGTGGTACCATTAACGAAAGTCAGTAAGGCAGGAAGATGAACTAGTTTGAGAAAGCAGAGGGATGAATTAGGTCCTCCTTCCAAGGCTTAAATATTTGTCTTGTTTGACCGAATACAGTGCCTAGTGTATTGCTGCCACTTAGTAGGCTCAGTAAATATTTGCAATTTGATCGTATATTTGTTTATTATTTATCAGTCATTGAACTCTCATATCTACCTGGTCTAAGATTAGATTAGACAAATGGATTATGAACTTTCTTAAAAGGCAGGGAGCATGATTTTTCTCTTTGATTCTGATCTTAACATGTTTTCCCCCCAACTTTTTTAGTTTGAAGAATTTCAAAGCTACAGAAAAGTTGAAAGAGTAATACAGGAACACCCGTCCATTAACTAACTCATCAGCCATTAAAATTTCACCACGTTTGCTTTGTCTCTCTTTTAAAAATGCCTTTATTTTGCAGAACCTTTTGGAAGTGTGCTGCAGGCATCATGGCACATCCATGTGTTTAGGGTACGTGCATTGAACCTGATGTGGGCTGGCAGGGACGCTGAGGTGGAACTGGCTTTGGGAGCACACGTTAGATTTGAAAGTTTGGATTATGGTCGAAGTATGCCTGATCACCAGGGGGAGGAGAATTGAGAATTGTGCTGTCAGGGATGTCTGCAAAGGAAGAGAAAATAACCTGGAGAAAAAAGAAGCAACGTAGGGAGTGAGCTGCAAGCTCTGGGGGAGGTCACGGAAATTTTTTCATTAGCCTTTTAAAGTGTAGAGTTAAGAGCATGCATGCTCGGTAGGCTGAGAAGACGTAGAGAAAAAAAAAAGTGAAAATGGCAAGAAGGGAGATACTGTAATGTTTTTAAAATGTGATTGTAGAAAAGGTGATAGAATATAGAACTGAGATTATAAGTGGAGAGCGTATATTTAGAAAGGTTGGAAGCCTGGAACTTTATGATAGAGTGACAGTTTCTAGAAGATTGGAAGGATTTTTGTGTTCTTGAGTAACACTCCAGCTACCTGTGTAGAACAGAAAGAAGCAGGATCTGTCCCCAGTGTTCTTTGGTTCTTTTTGGGTAGACTTTTAAGTTCCTTGAGAGCAGGAATTATGTTTTTGCCATCCCTACCTTGTCCAAGAAGGAGTAGATAAACAGTACATATTTGTTAAATTAAAACGCAGACACAAAAACCTAATTTGGATCTGAAGGCTTAATGGAATGTCTTCATTACTCTCTTCAGAAAATAATGGAAAGAGCTGTGGAAATTGCTGTCACATTTTACAGCTGTCTGTTGCTGGCAGTCTTTCTGAGTTGGCACCCAAGCAGTTTTGGCAGTTTTCACCTTCTCAGAATCACACAGGAGCTCTGGACCACAGTGTTCTACAAAAGACAGGATCAGTGCTGTGGGCTAGAGTGAGAAGAGGTATAAAGAAAATACCAGTACCTTCGATTACCATGTTTTGACTTGATATGATTAGTGTTTGCCAACAAGTGAGCGTGGGTTTAGGGGTGCTAATAAGTAAATTGGATTTCCTAGTGATGTTCCCCCAAATCGTAAAGCTATTCCAGATAGTCCGTTACGTTAGAGATGCTGGCATCCGCCTGAGACATCTGACACATTCCCCATCATCAGTGGAGTGAAACACGGTTTCATAATAAGCCCATTCTTATTCAGCCTCTCTTAATGCAGCCATGCTGTAAAGTGAAACAAAAGACCTAGTAACTGGTGTCAGAATATGCCTCTAATCCTCTGGGAAACTTCCTCTTCTATGGGCTAAGAAGCTCATCACAGCTCTTTGCTTGAAAATTGTAATCCAGGAATTGCTGTATGCTCGTGGTTTTTTTCTTGAAACGTATATGCAAGTGATTCTGGATTACTTTGTAGAGTCCGTGCTGCACTGCGCCACATAGATGATAAACCTGTGGAAGGCCAAGGTGATGTCTCAGACCAGTCAGGAAAGGCTTAGGAAGCCAACAGTTTTCATATGCAGAATGTAATTGAAAGCTGTCACTGGGTTTTGTTACTTGGGGCAGCATACTATTGACTAGTATGTCAATTAATAAAGTAGTCACAAACAATTCTGTCTGCTTTCCAAAGAGCCTGAATAGGGCAGAGGGAAATGTCAGGCCAAAATAAAGGGACTGTATTATGAAGTTCTTAAATACAACATTGCATTTACTACAGGTGTCACATCTGACTTACCTCTAGTGGTGACTTGTGTCAGCATTAAATTTTATTTATTTTTTTATTTTTTTGTTAAAAATTCTTTACATGTTTATTTTTGAGAGAGACAGAATGTGAGCAGGGGAGGGGTGGAGAAGAGAGAGACACAGAATCCAAAGCAGGCTCCATGCTCTGAGCCGTCAGCCCAGAGCCCGGTGTGGAGCTAAACTCACGAACAGTGAGATCATGATCTGAGCTAAAGTTGGATGCTCAACTGATCGGGCTACCCAGGGGCCCTTTTTATTTTTTAAAGTTAGTTTATTTTTGAGAGAGAAAGCATGAGTGGGGGAGGGGCAGAGAGAAAGAGAATCCCAAGCAGGCTCCTTACTGTCGGCACGGAGCACAATGCCAGGCTTGAACCCACAAACCACGAGATCGTGACCTGAGCTGAAGCTGGACGCTTAACCGACTGAGCCACCCAGGTGCCCCTGAATTTTAAATAGTAATAATTAACGGAGGCTCAGTAGAGTCTACCAGTATTGAAATGATGGTCATTATGTGTAATAGCAGAACCCTGGGTATTTGTATATGTTTTAATCGATAGATGGAAAATTGATGTGGGATAGATCTTAATAAGTTCTGTAAGAAAAGACGCAGAAGCACATTTTCAGTTACCACCAGAGCAGTTGAGAATGATTTTACTTAGAGAAAAGTTTTAGATAGGATATAGGTCAAAAGGTCAGGATTGGGGTGCCTGCGTGTGACTCTGGATTTTGGCCCAAGTCATGGTCCCAGGGTCGTGGGATCAAGCCCTGCACTGGGTTCCTCACTGAGTGTGGAGCCTCCTTAAGATTCTTTCTCCCCTTCTGCCCCTCTCCCCTGCTTATGCTCTCTCTCTCCCTCAAAAAAAAAAAATAGTCAAGATTATAATTAGGAAGCAATGTTGTACAAGAGTGACAGCAGCCCGAGTAAATCAAATCATGTTCATTGAAAATATTAGAGTTCTCTGTGCTATGCAGGTGACTAAAACAGACCTGGCCTCTGACTTGTGAAATTTGAGTTTTATTTTACTTATGTATTTTCATTTTTATATAATGTTTATTTTTGAGAGTGTGCGCGCGTGCGCACACACACATGCACACATGCGCGAGTCGGGAAGGGGCAGAGAGAGGGAGATACAGAATCTGAAGCTGGCTCCAGGCTCTGAGCTGCCAGCAGAGAGCCTGACGTGGAGCTCAGACCCACAAACTGTGAGATAACGACCTGAGCTGAAGTCAGACCTTCAAATGACTGAGACACCCAGATGCCCGGACTTACTTATTTTTAAAATCACTTTCTGTAATATACAAGAAACACATGAGACTGGAAGAAAGCCCAAGAAAGCGCTCAGTTTCTGAGTTTGTAGTTTAGGGGAAATTCATGACCACGAGCTTTTCCAGTCTCCCAGGGAAAGAAGGGGCTGAGAGGACACAATATCACTAGGCCAGTGCTGGGGCCATGCACGGCCTCGTTCTCCACTAAGTTTGGAAAGTACCGATTGTCCTGGTCCTGCTCCTACTCTTAGACCTGGCCTCCAGTTTCCAGAATGGCCTCTTCCTTTAGTTTTGTGGCATTTTCACTCAGGGGAGAAGCAGCTTACCTTGTTATGGGGGTCAGAGTTCTGGGGGAGTTGTCATCCTGTAGGATAGTGAGGGGAGATCTCCTTAGTACCTTGCCATTGACTTTCCGTTTGTGGTGCTTAGAACCTCAAGATCGGGTTCTAACCTCAAGACTGGGTGGCTCCTTTGGTTGAACTCAGGTCATGATCTCATGGTTTCTGAGATATAACCCTCTGTTGAGCTTCATACTGACCTGTGAAGCCTCCTTGGCATTCTTTCTCCCTCTCTCTGCCCTTCCCTTGCTAGTGTGTGCATGCGCATGCTCTCTCTAAATAAACATTAAAAAAATAAAAAACAAAAAACCTAAAGGTCCAAGAGTCTCAGGGTCTCTCAAGGGCTTGTCTGAGCCCTGGCTGCCCGTGGGGATTTCTGAGGGCTGTCCTGTTTCCTCCTTGGAGAACAACTCCTCTCCCTCTGGCTCTAGGGCGGCATCCGGTTCTCCAGGGACAACTGTGTACCCAGAGGCATGTCCAATTCAGAAGATGAAATTGTCTCTAGGGGAAGAACAGGCTTTGGGGGAAGATTTGATTTGGGGGCTTCTGTCTCAAATACTTCACTCAGCTGTTTCACCAGTGGGCTTTGGGGACTCTCTGCCGCTGGTCTTCATAGGTGTCTGCAATGCTGACAGTAGGAGAGCAGGGATCTGAGTCTTGAACCTGATTAGGACTTTCCAGCTGCTCCCCTGTTGGTAGGTTTGGCTCTGGAGAGCTCTCTGCCTGGATGGGAGTGTGTAGGATGCTGACTCTAAGTAAATGGGAATCTGCCGCCAGGGCCAGTAGCTTGTGCAGTGGAGGCTGTGCTGGAGTGACTGGGGTACTCTTCGCAGAGCCTGGCCCAGGGCAGGGAGGGAATGCTAGGCCCCAGCTCCTCTTTTGGGTGCACAGCAGCTCATCTCCCCATGCTGAGTTTCAAACCTCCCTGCAACTTGAATTTTGGTAGGCAGTACAGACAGTAACGAGGTAGAAGGATAGGTAACTACAAGTCGAGTCAGCTTGTAAGACAGAAATTAACAGTGCAGTGATAGAGCATAATTGAGGTAGGCAGGTTACTTGGAGAAGGTTTTAAAAACACATTTAGGCAAAGACCTAAATAATGAGAAGGAAGGAGAAGGAATCCTTGTGAAAAGTACAGGAAGAACATCCCAGACTGAGGGAAGCACAAACAGGGAGGCCCTGAGGTGGGGAAACCATGTGATGCAGAATCATGTAGACCAAGGTAGCGAGTTTGGATTTTCATTCTAAGAACAGTGGGAAGCCATTCAAGGTTGTGAAGCAAGCTAGTGACATTATTTCAGTAGTGATTTAAAAGTCTTTTCCTACCCTACTTGCTGTGTGGAAGATAACTGGGAGGAAGGCACAAGTGGAAGAAAGGAGGGTATTGGTGTATTCTAGGCAACTGGTGATGGCAGTTAGTATTAAGATGGTGGCAGTGAAGATGGGATTAGAACACTTGGACCTGTTGATGGATTGCCTGTGAGAGGTGAGAGAAAGGACTAAGAATGACTCCACATATCTGTGGTCTTAGATGATGGCAACATTTTACTGATAGGAACAAGACTGGAATAGGATCTGTGTATGTGTGTTTTGGGATGAGGACGGCATGGAAAAATCAGTCTTTGGGGCACCTGGGTGGCTCAGTCAGTTAAATGTCTGAGTCTTGATCTCCACATAGGTCATGATCTCATGGCTTGTGAGTATAAGCCCCACATTGGGCTCTGCGCTGACAACACAGAGCCTGCTTGGGATTCTGTCTCTCCCTCTCTGCCCCTTCCCCACTCAATTTCTCTGTCTCTTTTTCTCAAAATAAATAAGTAAACTTAAAAAAAGTATGTTCTAACATTTTGGGAAAAAAAGAAAAAGAAAAAAAATGAGTCCTTTATGGGTATGTTAGGTTTCAGATAGGTATCAATGAGACATCCAGATGAAGGTGTCAAGTAGAAGTTAGATACAAGTAATTGGAACTCAGAGAAATATTTTGAACTCAAGATAGATACATAAGCTTGAGCTACATGTACATTTGGGAGATGTTCAAAATATAGAAGCTCTTATCTGGGGAATGCCTCAAGCTCACCTAGAGAAGAAAGGTGTATTGAGAAGAGGGCCCAGGGTGCAGACTTGAACCTGTAGCATTTAGAGGTTGTATGGTCTGAAGGAGAAGCCAGCAAAGGGGAGTGAGCAGGAAAATCAAGAGAGTAGTGTCAGAAAGCAGCAAGTGGAAAGCGTTTTGAGGTAGAGTGATCATCAGCTCTGAAATAACATTGTGAGGTGGGGAAAGACTAGTAGGTAACTTCTGGATTTTACAATTTCAAAACTGTGGTGACCTTTTACGAGACAGATCTAATGTAAGAGAGGTTATACAGAAGAGGAGATGATTTTCGAGAAGGCAAAGATGTTTATTTGTGTTCTTTCCCATTAGAAGATTTCATGGTGTTTATTCAGGGAAGGTGAATTAGTATTATCAGATTTTTATACTTTAGGGTGGAACTTTTTAACATTTAATTATTTTTCTTGGAAGGAGTGTCTTGTTTCTGGTGGATTCTCAAAGGAGTTTTGGGGGGTTTCCTCCCCCCACCCCACTAGAAAAAAGTTAACTTCTGTTTTAGTAGCTTCAAGTCCTTTGTGATCTTTATGGCTAACGATGTAGTATGGTATCATATGTAAATAGTGCTGGCTCCATATATCGCATGTTGATTAATACCTTTAGCAGAGCTTATTTTGGAAATACTAGGGAGTGGATTAATTGGAAAATCAGTAAATTGCTGCTGCCTTAAATTTTTTTTTACATACTTTGATTTGCATTGACCTTTTGTATTCTTCACACTTGTGGATGCATGAGAATGAGTGGGTACATGTTACTTTTAACACAGTGTAAATGATTCATCATATTCAATTTTTTCATTCTTTTAAGATTGGCTATTTTGTTCAAGCTTTACATTGAACTTAGCTGGAATTCTTAAAACATCGTCATTTAAGTATCATCTTTCCAATCATTTACCAATCACATTTTATTTATTAATTTGTTTCATATTATCCAGGTAGTCTTGGTCCTGTGTCACATGATAACTAAAATTGTCCCTTTTCTGAGCGTGGTCTTCTCATGACACTTACTTGTAAATTACCCAAAAGAAGCCAGGGAACAGTAGGACACCTAGTCATTGTCGAGTGTGGTAGTAATAGTTTCATGTAAGAAAATGTAGCACGATGGAAATGTTGATGTTAGTACTTCCCGTGAGAACAGCATGTGGACGTAGTAGCTTGTGTGTAAAATTAAGATGCCACACTCCCATTTGAATTTGGGTGTGAGAGTTTGGGGGAGGTGATAACGGCAGACACTCCAAGTGGTCTAGTTCTGGTGTCTTTTCATTCATGTCATCACAAAAATTATCAGTCAAGTACTTTACTGCATTTTTAGTCTTAAAAACAGAGTATATCTCATTGACATTAGCTTTGTTTAAAAGTAGGTTCTTTGGATTATGATTGATACTTTCCAAAGTTTCTAACCATTTGAGGTTATCTTCTAATGTGCTTTTATGGTAAATGAGTATTTGGAGGAGAAGTTGTTTATGGTATATCTTATTCAAATAACTTTGACAAATTTCTAAATTAAAATCGATGACCTAGAGAAATGGTTTTTATTTGTATAACATGAAGCTTCAGGCTGGTACTGGAGGTCCCCAGGCAAGATGAAGACGGCCAGATTGTGCTGCTTGGGTAGGTCAGTGACTCAGACTGTCTTATACAGGGAGACAGAGTTCTGGGAGCATGGAGAGTAGGCTTGAGAAATTTTCAGGATCAGGAGACATTCCTACAGTTCAGATTATGAGGTAGAACCACAAAAGTTAGGCCCTGCCAGAGTGAAACGAATGATAACACGTGGAGCCGCAAGTGTTTGGCTGCATAGGAACTTTGTTCCCCAGATGAATTAAATTTCTCCTAATCATTCCTCCTCTATGAGAATACATCTCCGTTTTTCAAGGTAATTCATTGGAATTGGCTTTATAAAATTTTATTTCTTTGTGGTCTTTGCTAGAGCACATTTATCCAAAAGAAAAAGAGACATTGAATTGGTATACATCGAAGACTGTAAAAGAAAACATTTGTTTTATAACAAGCACCCAGGAGGATATTTTTATAAACATGAAAGATAACTTTCCTCTAACCTAAGTAAATATTTCAAAACAAATGTATGTTAAGTGATTATAGTAATGTGTGAGCAGAGACTAGCAGTAAAGATGGCAGTATCATATATTACTTAATAGTATATGATACTACTTTGGCTTCGGTCCTTTTTCTGAGTAATTGTTTCTGTGAAAGTCCTCAGGATGCATAGGTTCATTTTTCAGCTAGACTGATAGCCTCTCCAGAAAATGTTTCTTCTCTGTAGTTTAGTGTCCTGAGATGTTTTCACATCTGAAGTGTTTATTACATAGTAAACATTGTCAAGTGATGTGGACCAGTCCTAAAATAAACCATATGCTGAAGACAATTCTTGTTAGAACTGAAATTTGAAATTGGTTTCTATTTTCTCTGGCCATACTCTTAGATTCTATGTAGATGCAGGGATTTCAACTACTACTTTTACTGTAGCAATTTTACATTTATATAGATTGGGAGGAAATTCTATATTATACCTGTAAGTTAAAACACTATGATTGTGGGGGGAAAAAAGGAAAAAGCTGTTAAGATCTTGGAGTCCAAATTAATGTTTGTGATGGAAATTTTATAGCTAAATGGGTTGGCTGCTCCCTTTTCTGTACTCTTCTCTGTGTCCTAATTATTATGTGGTGTGTATTGATAAACAAATTTTTATCCATTCTCAATTCTGTTGCTAGATTACTGCTATATTCTTTTTCCAGAGCCATTCTTGAAGCCTTTCTACATGGGTGTATGTTATGGTCCAACTCTCACTGCTTTCCAAAGACTTAGACTCCCCAGCCTTTTCAGTAAGCCCCTCCAAAACAGTTGTCTTCAGTTCTGAAGCTTCTCTGATCTCTGGCAAGCCTCTACCTACTGTAGTGTGTGGTTTGAGGATGATAACATTCACATGTTGTCATTTCACCTGGAGATTCATAAAAAGAAGTGCTATCTTGTTGTTTAAGGGGGTAAGTCAAATCTCAGGGTACCTAATGACATCACTATCATTAATTTGCATTTTCCTTTCTGGATAAAATCTTTATCGGTTCACTCTTGCATTCCTGACTTTCTTACACCCTCGTGTGCCCCCTCCCCTTACTGTCCCTTCTAGAAAAAAAGGATTAATCATTTGGGGAAGTTTTCTCAGAAATTCTTCTGGACATACCCACTTGAGTCAAAAAAACAGATAGTTTGTAGACAGTTGACTTTTTGAGGGAGATACAATTGGGTGCATCCAGACCGTATCTGTGAGTTGTTACTGGCCTAACTTTGAAGGTATGATTCATTCTCTAACAGGTATTTATATTTAGTCTATAGAGTAGTAATTATGTTCCTCGAATGAGTTTTTAAGACATATAACCTAGTGAACACACATTATGTACATCATGAGAATTGTCTGTTCTTAATAACAACAGATTTTTTTTTTGTTCCAGTTAAGTCTTAGTACTAGTTTTGCAAGTGTATTGAGGCTTGGCAGGGTTATCCGTGACACAGTGGGGTGGGTGGGGCAGTCTCCTACCTGCTCCATGCATTTTCTGCTTGTTTTACTGTGAGCCGGGCCCCGTTGTACACATCATTGAGCATGCTGCCAATACTTCAGTCTCTGCCTCACCTGGCCTGTTCCATTGTAGAGCCCTTTGACGTAAGATATAGTTGTAACCAGCTGCTCATCACCGTATTCAGTTGTTCATTCTAACATTTACGGAGCATTTCCTGTTTGTGCCAGGCCCTGAAGATACAGCAGTAAAAATGACAGTGTCCCTTTCCTAATGGAGCTTACATTCATATGGAGGGAGGGACAATTTAAAAATGTACCAAAGTAATTTCAGATAACAATACTAAGGAATTAAAACAGGGTAATGGCATAGTGAGTGACTAGGCAGATTGGGTCACTGTTATCCATTTTAGGGAGATGGCCGTAAATGATGATCAGGGCCTAAGCATGAGGAGAGCATCTTAGGCAGAAGGAAAATAGGTGCTGCGTGGCAGGCCAGCGTGGCTGGACGTCGTAAGGATGAGAGTGGTAGGAGAGGAGGTAGGCAGGAGTCAGATGTTACTAATTTCAGTAGAAAGCCGTTGGAGAGTTTTCAGTAGAGGAATGATGCACCACCACTCTTAACCTATATTGAATATTTCACATAAAACTTCCAGCTTACAAAAAGTTTTTGGAGATATCCTTTGTAAATATCTTTTTTTTAAACAGACATTTACTGACATTTTCTTGTGTAGAGTTTCTTTCATGTCTGGATATAATTGATATGTCTTCAAACCTATTATATCTAGATATCTGTATCTATTATATCTAGAAATTTTATAAAAATTAGAGACCTGCTACCCAAAATTTGTGTTTAAACCTGTGAAGGGAGGTATACCAGTACTTAACTTGTCTTGACGCGTGTAGCGTTCAAAGTCAATGAAAGCATCTTGTTAGCTGTCTTTGTAATCTCTTTGCCTGGCTTCCTCATTGTCCACTTGAAGTGAAGATAGCCTGAGTCGGCCAATGTGGAGGCATCAGGAGGTTGGCTTTGTACATCTTTAAGAGCAGGAACAGTAAATGCGAGCTTGAGGAAGCAACGAGGAACCCTCAGTAGTCTGGGAGGCAGCTTGCCACATTTCTTCTAGTCCCCACCTGATTATCTGTGACACTGAAAAGATTTATCTATCATTGGGAAGCCCCAAATCTTTGTGATATGACTATATATGAAGAATGTGTTCCAGTTTCTTTGATTTGGCAAATGCTTTTATGGGATAATAATTTTGCCACAATTTTTAGTTATAGTAACCGAGATACTTGAACTAAAGGGGACATGTAGGCCAAACACAGGTGTTAAAGTTGTAACACAGATTAGTAGTGATGTAAATGTGTATTTGAAATTTCAGTTACAAAAAAACAAAACAAAACAAAAAACAAATTCAGTTACTGGAACTCTTTTGATTAGTTTTTATGCTATAAAATGACTTATAAAATGAAACGTAATTCAAGGACATCTTAATAAACAATTACAGGAGGTTTGGGGTTTCATTGATAAGAAATTAAATCATTTCATAATGAATTTTTTTTTTACTGAGAGACCAGTTTTTGTTTTTTCTCCTGAGCTAGTAATAAACAGCTAAGAGAGGGGCTCCTAGGAAAACCGTTTTTCACTTACCCATTATAGAAAAAAATTACATATGTCATTCAGAATTCTTAAAGGGACAAAATGTCAGTGCAAACATGATGTGGGCGTTTACCTAAATGAAACAACACCAATAATACAAAATAATCAAAATGCAAAAAAAACTTTAATTTGTATTAGACTTTGACATGAATTTTGGTAATTATATTAAAAATGATATGAATATATTCAGTACTCTGGGTATTGACTTTGTACAAAATAATGAACAGTGGAAAGCCTGATTCGTGATATTTTGGACAACTCTTTAGACTTGCAATACAAATCTCAGCTGCTTTTTGCTTCATATTCTGTGTTGTGGAGTTTCCAAAAATAGAAAAAAACTTTAATAAAAAATGATAACAGCTAACCTTATGTGAATATGATTGTTGTTCTCATTTTACAGATAAGGAAAAGAGAAACTTAAAATGGTTAAGTAGCTTGCCTAAGGCCCCTCGGCTCTTCAGTGGTGAGGCTGGTGTTTAGATCCTGGCCTTCGAAGCCTTTATGCCTAACCATGATAGTCTACTGCCTCTTACAGTAGCTCTGTGAATTGTAGGCCTCACATGAAGTTGTTTATTGCTTGTTAAATTTTACTCAGCAGAAATATATTTAAATTTTAAAAAGTAAGGGGCACCTAGGGGACTCAGCTGACTGGTTGAGTGGGTAACTTTTGATTTAGGCTTAGGTCATGATCCCAGGATCGTGGGATTGAGCCGTGTCAGCCTCCACGCTGAGCTTGGAGCCTTCTTAAGACTCATATTCTCTCTCTCTCTCTCTCTCTCTCTCTCTCTCTCTCTCTCTGTGTGTGTGTGTGTGTATGTCTCTCTGTCTCTCTGTCTGTCTCTCTCTTCGTAGTTAAGTTTTGGGAAAGTGAAAAGTTTTATGTGGATTTTCAACTGCGTGTGAGGGTGGGGAGGTAGACCTCCCTCACTCTCATGTTCAAGGATCAACTCTGTTAAATGATCAGCACAGCAGGTAGTTACCATCTACACACCACTACAGAATTCATTACAGAACTTTTTTTTTCAGGTATCTCTTTGAGGGCTAGGTTCTAAACTTGCTCACCTGTTATTCGTCAGTTTATCTGTTTAGTAGCAATAAAAATACTGCATTGAAGTCAGCAGAACCAAAGAAAACCTCTTTGTTCCAAGGAGACATCATCTCTTCTTTATTCACGGTTTATGTTACACCTAGGACTGGACTCGATAGCACCTCAAGCATATGTTGACAGTGCTTTTACACTGGTGTGCTATCTACAAAGATATGAGATATAACTAAATCACCTTACGTCTGCTCCTTTCATTGCTCTTGCATCTTTCTTTACCCTTTCCTATTCTCAGTTATCCTCTAAATTCATCTCAATTGCTATTTCATGAAAAGATGTTAAGTTAGGCTGTTTAAAAATAACCTGAGAACTTTGAAAAAGCATAAATTCCAATGAAACATCCATCTGTAAGGGAATTAATAAAATTATCGAATCTTCATACACTGATTTTAGTTGTGCGTGTGTTAATATACTTTGCATATATGTATACTTTGATACCATGACTATGTATTTTAAGAAATTTTTATTTTTATAATATCTTTGTTTTTATGTGTGTGTGTTTATTGTCTTTAGTGTTGCTATCTTTAACCCCTTTAAGAACAGAACCCATAGAGATGGACTTGTTTCCCAGTCCTCTGTGCAGTGGATGTTGCCACATGACTAAGTTTGGATTAAAAAGATGTGAAGAAAAGTGATATACGTAACTTCCAGGTCCTCTCCTTCAAAAGGTAGCTCCGACCCTGAAATTTCCTTTCCCACTGCTGAGAATTTGTGACAGGGTGAACAGAGGCAGCATGATGAGAATTGAGGACCACCTTGGCAGAGCATCTCTGGCTGTCCTCCCTGTTCTGAGCCACCTGCCTTCCTGGAGATAAACATAGATCTTTCTTAAGCCACTGAGTTTTTAGGTTTTTACTAGAACATCTTAGCCATTCCTTCAGAATACAACCTGATATCTATAATTTCTTATAGAACAGAAAATCATTAAATTAGCACCTACAAGAAATACCTTTCCTTGAGTAATAAAAACAGCAATCAATATTCCTCTCTACCCGATGCCTGGCCCCAAGATAGGAGGTGGGGCTGCTCTGGAAGTGAGAAAAATTAGTCTCTTGAAGCTTCATTTTGTTTTTAATGAGATAGAATTGACATACCATTAGTTTCAGGTGTATAGCATAATTCAATATTTGTATATACTGTGGAATGATCACAATAAATCTAGTAACATCCATCACCACGTGGTTATAAATATTTTTGTGTGCCATTGGAACTTTTAAGATCTGCTTTTGGGGACGCCTGGGTGGCTCAGTTGGTTAAGCGGCCGACTTCAGCTCAAGTCATGATCTCACGGTTTGTGAGTTGGAGCCCCGCGTTGGGCTCTGTGCTGATGGCTCAGAGCCTGGAGCCTGCTTAGGATTCTGTGTCTCCCTCTCTCTGCCCTTCCCCTGCTCACACTCTGTCTTTATGTCTCTCAAAAATAAATGAAAACATTAAAAATAAATTTAAAAAAAGATCTGCTTTTGTAGCACCTTTTGGTTACATAACAGTATTGTTAACTGAGTCACCATGGTGTATATTACATTACCAGGACTGACTTATTTTGTAACTGAAGTTCATACCTTTTAACTTCCCACCCCCTGACTATGGCAACCACTAGCAAGTTCAATTACTTGTTTATTTATTTTTAGGATTCCACATATAAGTAAGATCAAATGGTATTTGTCTCACTTATTTCACTTAGTATATAATGCCCTTAAGGTCCACCCACTGTTGTTGCCCATGGCAAGATTTCATTCCTTTTTATAGTTGAATAATATGTATATATTTTTAACATTTATTTAATCTGAGAGAGAGCTTGCCAGAGAGGGGCAGAGAGAGAGTTCGAAGCAGGCTCTGTGCCGTTAGTGCAGAGCCTGACACGGGGCTCGATCCCACGAACTGTGAGATAACAACCTGAGCCGAAATCAAAAGTGGGATGCTTAACTGATTGAGTCACCTCGGCCCCCCAGATAATATTTCATTGTGTGTATACACACACACACACACACACACAGCATATTCTTTATTTATTCTTTTGTCCAGTGATAGACGCTGTGTTTCTGTGTCTTGGCTCTTATAAATAGCACTGCAGTGAACATGGGATACAGATAATCTTTTTGAGGTAGTGTTTCATTTTCTTTGGATAAATATTCCATGCGTTGGCTATTGTAAATAATGCTACAGTGAACCTACATCTTTTTAAATTGGTGTTTTCATTTTCTTTGGATACATACCCAGAAGTGGAATTCCTGGATCATAGGATACTTTGTTAATATTTTGAGGAACTTCCTTACTGTCTTCCATGGTGACTGTACCAGTTTGCATTCCCACCAGCAGCGTGCAAGGTAGAACCCTCTATTTCTTAAATGCATATGCTTGATCTCTGCACCTCGCTTGGTACTGATTCAGTAATAAGCCCTTGAGGATGATATTCAAATTTATTCTAAATCCTTTATATGAAGTCTTCTAATATCCCCTTGATAGGACCATTGATGTGTATAGAGACTCTTGGCTGTTATCATATAAGTAGATTTAGAGTTCACAAATGTCAGCTTTCTTTGCCCAATTCCCATTATACACAAAAATCAAAATCACAAATAATGAAGAATTGTAATGTTAGTAACAGTAATTTTTTTTGGCAAGCTGAAATCCGTTGAATCTAAAAACATGCCAAAATCTTTAGGTTTAGGAAAGCAGAACAGAATAAGGAGCACTGTGAGTGAATATTGGCGTGGGGGCCGCTTTGGGGTTTTGGATGTGTGGATGCTCTTCCTGAGAGAACAGTGTGACGCGTCGAGAGGTGCGTTAGCTGCTGCTTTTTCTCGTGCCCTTTCTTAGGACCTCTTCTCCATTCACCTAGATGTGGGCCCTCTCGCTGCCTGCGAGCGACGGTTGCCCTCCCTCGCTGTGTCCTGCAGTAGGAATGTGTGGAGCCAGATGACTGCTCACAGTTGGAGCAGCTAAGTCACAGCATTGGATTCCCCCATGGAGGTGTTGGTCATGAAACAACAAAAGCAGTAATAGCTAACTCCAACTTTTAGGATGTTCCTGTGGGTCAGGCTTTGTTCTAAGGGCTTTAAATTTAGAAACTGATGTAAAATTTACACCATTCCTGTTAGTGGGTAGTGCTCTCACCATTTTACAGGTGATGAAATCCTGTCATAGGTGATATAGATAGCTAGTAAGTGGAAGAACTCGGAGAGGAACCCAGCCAGTCTTGCTCTAGGGCCTGTTCTTTCAACCAGTTCACTTTGGGGAGAGTCAGGGAGTTCATAGTCTGATACCACTTTTGTTATTAAGTAAGACTATGTTGCAAGTAACAGAAGTCTAATTCTGACTCAATTAAATAAGAAGAGGAGATCATTATGAAGATCTCCAAGGACGTGCCTGAGAGCTCAAGAACTGAAATGTCCTCGGTACCAGAACCAGCAGCAGCCGGGGGTTTCTGTCTCCTGTCTCTGTCTGCGAGTGTGTATTACTTCTTCTCAGAATGCAGACTGCTGCTGGCTGCGCCCCACGGCCTGCCTGGAGGAGCAGGCAGCTACCCTGATGTAGACAACCAACCTTTTTCCCCCCCTTTTTTTCCAGTTTTAAAACTTCTGGGTAAGGGGCCAGTTAGTAAGTTAGTACAGCTTGATAGACTTCTAGACCAACCGTAGCTAGTTTGGTAACTAAGTAAAAGGGTCCAAATGACACTAGCGTTCATAGTTACTTTAACAAAATAGAAATTGGTTTCTGATAGAAGAAACCTATTCATTTAGCTTTTAATTACTAGCCATTTGATTTTCTTCAGTACTTTCAGCTCTGTAAGAGCAGGGACCATGCCAGCCACCTTGCACCATGCTTGGAAAGTGGCAACTGCTCAGAAATTTACTGAATGAACGAAGGAATAAATGAATAATTTTCCTGAAGAAAGAATACTTATAAAAATAGAATTCAGTTTTCTGGTCATTGTCCAGGGAATAGCATAGATACAAATAGTCTGTTGGAATAAAACCTTCGTTTTTAGCAAGGGAGAAGGGACTGTATTTTTCCTGTGGTGTGGAGACCTATAAGGGAAAATATAAAATATTAAAGTTAATTTTAACTATATAGTACCACATCTCCTTCTGTTTCTTTTTTGCTCTTTTTTTCTCCCCTTTTTCCTCAGTGTCTTAATAAGTTTGTCTTTCAAAACTTCCTTTGTGTGTAACTCCTTTATCTCTTTCAGCAGAGTATAAAATGGAGATACTGTTTTGTATTTTTTAAATATAAGTTGAGTGCTGCTTGTTCCTAACCTAAAAAAATGAGTGGTGTATGGTCTGTGCCTTCCTTGAATGTGAACCATTCAGTAGTCATATGTAAGAAAGTTAGAATTTAATAGACTATCCCACTGGAATAGATTTGTTTCCTAGACACCTCTGGAAGCAGCTACATTAATGAATATAATTCGGTTTATTAGATAATAAATTGTTTTCCCCCATTTTTAGACTATTAATCCAGAGATAGGTTGGAAGAGACAAATAAACAGTGATTCAGAAAGCCACATGAGGTCTGAAAAGCCATCCTGAAGCAGTACTTACACAGAAGATGAAATGGAATGTGTCAGAGAGTATATTAGAAAGCAGTGGCAATGTTAGCAAAGCAGGAGGAGGGTTGTTTCTTGTATTTTCAGCAAATTTTGTTGTCTGTATAAAGAGAATTATAGGCATGACCAGGAAGAAAGAAGTAATTTAAGATGCCAGAAGTTTTATATCCAAAAACTCCAACTTTTAATAGATGACGTAACAGATGACCTCTTGGTCCACAGGCACACATTTTTTGAAGTGTCCTAGGGTAAGGCCTCTACCGCTTCGTTACGAGCCCCACCCCGCTTCGTTATTAGGGAGTTGTGCAGTTCTCTTTGCTAGAATAAAAGCTTGGTTTTGAGTCTCAACAAATTTGAATTCAAATCTTAACTCTGATTCTTATACTACTACTGCTGCTGCTGCTGCTACTTTTACCTTGGGCAGATCCCTTAACCACTCACTGTATTTTCTCATCTCCTGATTAGGGATAATAGCCCTCATCAGATGTTTCCAGCGGTCAAGTATTTGTCCCCATTTAGGGCAGTTTTTCTAAAATACATTAAACTGTTGTTCTCACCGCTAGTCCTTCCGTCCAGGTTAAGAACCTCTGCAGTGGGTCTCATCTTCCCATAGCTCTTCTTTGTTTACCACAGGGCCCTGGTCCCTTTGAGATTAGAAATTGGATCTTTGTTTTCCTACAGGTTTACTCTGTAAACGTTTTTTAAGTTAAAATATATAATGGGAGATTTCACTTTGGGGAAAATTTCTTTAAAGATGATAATAAACTCAGTTTGGGGGCGGGTAGTAATGGTCAGATACAGTTATTGGTTAGTTTTAGGTTTCCTTATAAAGTCATCTTTGATTGCTGCCCGGTCTCTTAAAGGCTTTAAAAAAGGAATGTACAGTCCCTTTTCCCTTCCCTTAAGTTAATGGAATTTCCTTTTAAAGTTAACAGGAATTTATATTGAACTTTAAGACTTGTGGTATTCCCTGTAATGTACACACATCAGTGTGAGGAGTCACTGTAGCAATTGATGATGTTTAAAATTCAGAAAAAGAACAGAAGACTGGACTAGTTGTACAGTGTTTTAACCTTTCTTAGGTTTTGCATATCGAGTTAATTATTTAGTTGAAATAATCACTTAGAGCAGTCTTGCAATAACTGTTTTATGTTTAGTGCAGTGTTTCTAGACCTTGGTTGCTGTTTCAGTTATATGTAGTTAGAAGAAAAAAAAAATAACAGATGCCACAGCCCACCCCACTGACTCCTCTGCAGGGGAGGCTCGGGCATCTGCGGTAAAGTAAAATGCAGAAGCCAGGGAAGTAATGCTTGTTTTGCATATTGCATACCTATGGTCAATTGCTCTTTTTTATGACATTATCATAAATTATTAAACAAGACAAAACAGTCATTCAATTAAAAAAAATTTTTTTAATGTTCATTTTGAGAGAGAGAGAGACAGCGTGAGCAGGGGAGGGGCAGAGAGAGAGTAACACAGAATCCGAAGCAGGCTCCTGGCTCAGAGCCATCAGCACAAAGCCCGACACGGGGCTTGAACCCACGAGCGAGATCATGGCCTGAGCCGAAGTTGGACGTTCAGCTAACTGAGCCACCCAGACGCCCCCAGTCATTCAACTTTAGAAACTTTAATTTTCCAGATTTTTAGAAGGAAAATTTCAGGGTAACAATAAGTAGAGCCTTGAAGAACTTTGGTGAATTGAGACTGCATTAAATTTCAGTGTGTTCTGTGCATAATCTTCAGAAATCCTCAAAATAAAAGGGTCATTGCAACATGTAATAGCTTTATACTTAAAGGCATTGGGAAGAAAGGGAAGGAAGGGTTTGGCATTTGTTTCTTTTGAGTTTTAAGTCATTTCTAATACCTTTTTTCAGCTGCTGCTTTTATGATTTAGTTGTGTAGGAAATACAAGATAGATATCTCAGAAAAAAAGTTTTGAGCTTTTACTGCAGATGATAAGATTACTTTTTAGGTTACATGGGCCTTCTGGAATAAGAGCTATTTAGGATATGGGTGAAATACATGGAAACAGCCAAGAACTAAAGCATTTCAAAGCCTCGTGAATTCACAAGTGTTTAAAGCACAATTTTTATAACTAAAGTTAATAGGAATATCCAAAACGAATATTCAGGTAATAAAATTAGCCATTCGTTCGTGGAATTTAGGCAACAACTGATTTAGGTTACTACGTAAAAAATAGGTTCTCGTTTCACTTATTGCTTACACGTTTTCAGCTGTAATGCAGTCACTTGTTTAGCATCAGATATCTTCCACATGTCGGAACTGTGCTGGGGGATATGTGTAAACAAGACAGACTAGGGGCTGGGTCGGTTAAGCGTCTGACTTGGGCTCAGGTCGTGATCTCCTTGTTAATGGGTTCGAGCCTGGAGCCTGCTTCAGGTTCTGTCTCCCTTTCTCTCTGCCTCATTCTCCCTTGCTTGCACACTCTTGCTCTCTCGCTGTCTCTCTCACAAAAATGAATAAACATTCAAAATAAAACAAAAAAGAACCCAGAAAACAAGACAGACTGAGTCCAGCCCTTGTTGGAGCCCTTAGACTGGGATAGCAAGAGATTTTAAACAAATAAAAGGGCTCTAAATGTTACTCTGAAAGCTACAAAGTGCTTCTGTTCTGTTCAAAGGCAGTTCTCTGGTTCTTTCTCCAAAAGAGCAATTTTGGCTTTTCTTGGAAATTTTAGAGCTGAAAAGGAACTTAGATCTAGTTCACTTCTTCATTTTATAAATGAGAGCACTCAGATCTCCGGAGGTGATGTGAGTTTCGTAAAATGGCACAGCTAAAGACGGGTGTGGTTGGGGATAGAACCCCAGTCTTCTGATGACTACCTGCCCATGAGTAAAAGACATGCGACCAACAAGATCATGCACAGAATCCATTCAGTCGGCCAACTTTTGTTGATCTACTTTATGCTGTCTTTGTGCTAGATTGCTGGGATTACTCAAAATGATGAAGATAAAGGTTTTTATAATTAAGTAGTTCACATTCTAGAGTGAAAGACATGACAGGTCCTGGAATTAGATGGAGTTAAGAGTCCTAGCTTCCTATTTAATAAATACATAAATTTGAGAGGACCACAAATCTTTACCTCAGTTTTCTTATCTGTAAAGTGGGGGTAAGAATGCTTACCTTTGGGTGCCTGAGTGGCTTAGTTTTTTAAGCCTCTGACTCTTGATTTCAGCTTTCAGGTCATGATCTTACAGTTCGTGGATTTGAGCCCCACGTTGGGCTCCATGCTGACAGTGCAGAGTCTGCTTGGGTTTCTCTCCCTCCCCCTCCACTCCTCCTCCATTTGTGTGCGCCCTCTCTCTCTCTCAAATACATAAACTTTAAAAAGCATTCTTCAAAAAAAAATTAAACTATTATTTTCCTTCTGTTTTCCATACGAGGACATTGAGGCGTAAAGAAGTAAAGTAACTTGTCCATGAAGACACAGCTAGAAAGTTTGGGAGCCAGGATTTAAAAGCAAGGAAACTAAACAGGTGCTCTGTTTAGATTTAGGGAGCTGAGCTAGAGAGTGTGTTTCAAACCTACTACTGGTTCTAGGAAAACCCTCAAAATTCTAAGCATCCCATGATATTAGTGTCAGACAGATAGTAATGTGTTAACTGTAAAATATTTGTGGGTATGTTGCTTTCTTCTCAAGAAAGGAGGGACTAAAATTTGGGAATGTTGCTTACTACATCCAAGACCAGCTTGCTCTGTATTTTTATTTTTAGCATTGGCTGATCCCACCTTGAAATTCAGAGCTTAAATATGACTTGAGTGAGAATAGTTTGTTTGATAAGCACCATTTTTACCAACCTTAATCTTTTTTTTTTTAAGTATTTTTTTTTAATGTTTATTTTTGAGAGAGAGCACAAACAGGGGAGGGGCAGAGAGAGAGAGGGAGACACAAAAGTGAAGCAGTCTCCAGGCTCTGAGCTACCAGCACAGAGCCCGACACGAGGCTTGAACCCACGAACTGTGAGATCATGACCTGAGCTGAAAGTCTGGTGCTTAACTGACTGAGCCCCCTAGGGGCCCCTACTAACCTTAATCTTTTGAAGAACTTTGGGCATAGAGGGAATTAAGCAGTGTATGATATATACTTTGTTTTTTTATGAAAGAAAGAGTGAGCGAGTGTGAAAAAGCAGGGGAAGGGTAGAGGGAAAGAGAGAGAGGATTTTAAGTAGGCACCAGTGCAGGCCTCGATCCCGGAACGATGAGATCAGTACCTGAGCTGACATTAGGAGTTGGATGCTTAACCAGCTCTGCCACCCAGGTGCCCCAGTGTATACTTTCAATAGAAGATAGACTCCGGTAATTTGGAGAATTGAAAATCTGTATGATTTCTGTTGAAAATTCCCCTTCAGAGGCGCCTGGGTGGCTCAGTAGGTTAGGTGTCGACTTCAGCTCAGGTTGTGATCTCACGGTTTGTGAGTTCAAGCACCATGTTGGGCTCTCTGCTGACTGCTCAGAACCTGGAGCCTGCCTCGGATTCTGTGTCTGCTTCCCCTCCCCCCTCCCGGCACCTCCTCTGCTTGTACTGTCTCTGTCTTTCAAAAATAAACAAACATTAAAAAGTTTAAAAAAAAAATCCTTTCTTTCCATGGTATTGCCTTATTCAACCAAGTTGATAGTTTTTGTTTTGTTTTTATTATTATTATTTTTTAAGTTTTATTTATTTAGAGAGAGACAGCACAAGCAGGGAAGGGGCAGAGAGGAAAGGAGAATCTAAAGCAGGCTCTATACCATCAGTGCAGAGCCCTGCACGGGGCTTGAACTCACCAACCGTGAGATCGTGTCCTGAGCTGAAACCAGGAATTGGACGATTAACTGACTGAGCCACCCAGGTGCCTCTCAAGTTGATAGGTTTAAGTCCCTGTAGGGGGAGGCTTTTCATATTGATTACTGATTTGTTAAGTGATAGCTGGTACATGGCTTTTTAAATATTTAATATGGTTTTTTTTTTAAAGCAGCATATAGTTGGGTCTTGCTCTTTTCCAATCTGACAATCTGTCTTTAAATTGGAATGTTTCAGTCATTTATATTTAATGTTACTGTTGATATCATTCGGTTTATCTTCTGTCTAAACTGTTTTTCTGTTTGTTCAACCTGTCCCATTTCCTTTTTTTACACTTTATTTTGGGTTCAGGTTTGTTTGTTTTTATGGTCCTATGTGTTTTATTGAATTAGTAACTATAATTTTTTGTTTTTTTAGTAGTTGGTATAGAATTTATAGAATACATCTTTAGTATATCACACCTTCAAGTGATATTGTGCCCCTTCCTTATAGTACAGGATCCTTCAACATTTCTTTCTCTCGGCCAGGGTGCTTTTGTTGTCATAATTTTTATTTCTGTGTTATAAACCCTACAGTGTTTGTTACTGTTTTTGTTTTAAACACTTAACCTTTTTTTTTTTTTTAAGTTTTATTTATTTAAGAGAGTGAGCGAGCACGAGTGGGTCAGGGGCAGAGAGAGGGAATCTCAGGCAGGCTCCTCACAGAGCTCAGTGCAGGGCTTAATCTTACCATTTTACCAACCAGGAGATCATCACCTGAGCCTAAATCAAGACTCTGACGCTTAACTGACTGAGCCACCCACTCCTTAAACATTTATCTTTTAAAGAGATTTAATTCGGAAGTTAAAATTTATGTTTCTATAATTTTAATACTACTTCTGGTGTTCTTTATTTCTTTGTGTAGTTCTATGTATATACCTCAGTTTCTTCCACTTGAGAGACTGCCTTCAGCATTTCTTATAATCAGGTCTGCTGGTGAGGAATTCTTTCAGTTTTTGTATGCCTAAAAAAGTTTTTTATTTTGCCTTTTGTTTTGAAACATTTTCGCTGGATATAAAATTCTAGGATGACAGGTTTTTTTCTTTCAGTACTTAAAGGAGGGAGAAGTGGGGCTCATGTTTTACTTGTGCTCACCTGTTGTGGGACTTGAACTCACAAACTGTGTGTGTGTATGTGTGTGTGTGAGAGAGAAGCGGGGCTCCTGTTCTACTCATGCTCACCTGATGTGGGATTTAAACTCTCAAAGTATGAGATCATAACCTGAGCCAAAGTTGGACGCTTAACCAACTGAGCCACCCAGGCACCCCACTTCACATATTTTTGGTGTCCCCTCTCCCTTTGTATGTTCGGCTGTTCGAAGTTGTTCTACAGCTCACCGATGCTCAGTTCCAACATCTTTTTTTTTTTTTTTTTTTTGGTCTGTTTTATTTTGAGTAATTTCCATTGCTGTTTTTCATGTTTATTCATCTTTTCTTTTGCAGTGTCTAACATACTGTTAATCCCATCCAGTGTATTTTTCACCTCACATGTTGTATTTTCACCAAAAGGTTTGGTTTGGGTATTTTTATAGTTTTCATGATAGTACCTAAAACATTCAGGCATTAGTTTACCATTTTGAACTTAGCAAATAGTTACAACAGCAGTTTATTGTCTTCGTTGTTTCTGGATCTTTTTATGTTGATTTTTCTCCTTACATTTTAAAACTCCTTTTTATATCTGGGAATTTTTTATTGAATACCATATACATTGTGAATCTTGGTGTGGCTATATTTTTAAATTTTTATTTTATGGGTTTTTTTTTGTAAGAGGAATTTAGTTGATTTTTTTTTTTTAAGTATTTGTTCTGAAAGAGAAAGTGAGCAGGGGAGAGTCAGAGAGAAGGGAGAGAGAGAATCCCAAACAGGCTCTGTGCTGTCAGCATGGAGCCTGACACAGGACCCGAACCCATGAACCATGAAACCATGACCTGAGCTAAAACCAAGAGTTGGATCCTTAAGCAACTGAGCCGCTCAGGTGCCCCTGTATTTTTAAATCTATTCTTGAGCTTTGCAGTTAAGTTCAGATGCACTTAAATTATTTGGAAATAGTCTGATTCTTTTGAGACCTTTTTTAAAGCTTTGTTAAGAGTGATTAGAACAGTAATGAAAGCTAACTTTTCACATCTACTGAGGCAATACCAATCTATTTTACCCAATGCCCTGGGAATTACAAGGTTTTTCTTTAACAGGAACACAAACTATTCTTAACCCTGAGGTAGCCCTGGAAATTGTTTTCTTTGTTCCTGCTGGGTATTTTTCCCCTGGCATTGGGTAGTGTTGTGTCCCCTCATTGATGTAATGATCAGTACTTAGCCACCAGATACTTTAGGGGGGATCCTTTAAGATCTCTGGAGGTCTCTTGCTCTGCAGTCATTTTTTTTTTTTAAGTGAGGCTTCATGCCCAGTGCAGAGACAACAGTGGGCTTGATCTCATGGCCCTGAGCTCAAGACCTGAGCTTGAGATCAAGAGTCAGACCAGCTGCACAACTGACTGCGCCACCCAGGCGCCCTTATGCAGCTCTTTATTTCCAGTACTTGGGAGCTGTGGGCACCGGGGTTGCCCCTCCCTGTACTGCAGGGGCATTTGTAGGTCTCCCTGTATTTGTTTTTCTCTCTCAGTAATCAACTGCTCTAAGCTGAGCTGCTTCATGACTACCGTCTACAGATGATTGTTTTATGTATTTTGGGTTTTTATGTGTTTTTTTTGTTTTGTTTTGTTTTTTTGTTTAAGGCGATAGGGTAAATTTGGTCCCTGTTATTCCATCTTGACCAGAAGCTGAAATGACTAAAAGACCCATGACATTTTTTTGTAAATAAAAATCAGTCATTCGAAAACAGTACTTTTATGTTATTTTAGCTTTTATACATTTATAATGATAATACTTAACTTTTAGAAATGTTGGCAAACTGAAAAGATGGAAAGGATATAAGGAGTTACTGGATTCTTGCTATAATGCGTGTGGGGAGGAATTAAACTCAAATGTTTGTTTCAAATTTTATGTGCTATAAATAAGATTTTATTTAAAATTCATGTTGACCATTTAATTGTTTTAGACTTGATTTTTTTAATCCCTCTACTCATACTGGTTTGGGATTAGGTGTGTATTGAGTACATATTAATTCTAATACAGGTCAAGCCATATTAGAAGAATATAGTGTATGTGTTGATTATAATAGGTTTAAATGGCTACATTGCTACAGATAACATTCCTACGTCTATATTTCTGTTGGATTTGCATATCTATTTTAAATCTAATAAGGAGAAAATGTAGATGTCATATATTCATCTTTGGCATTTTTTCATTTTTAAAAATTGCCTTTTCTAAACCATTGCCATTCACTTCTGGGATTCTGGAGCCACCATTTGTAGTCACCATTAACCAGCAAAACCACATGACTGCTACTTTTCACCATAGTGTTGCACTGTACTGGTCTGACACAAATTTGAAATCTTAGGGTTGGCGAGTGAAAATACCACATGCAGCTGCAAGTCCCAGTTTTATATCATTGTCCTAGATCTTTTTGGTTTGTGGAAGTGTGTTTGGGTGATAGTGGTTTGGAGTTCTGGTAGGAGAGGAGTGAGGGGGTGGGGAAGGTAAAAAAGAAGAGTCTCGTTTTAAAGACTTAGGCCCACAACTTAGTACTTTGATTATTCCAGTGATTATTACACTGGTGATTATTCTAGTGATTGTTAATTTACCTTGAAACATTTATTGTAACTAGATGAAAGTAAATACAGTGTAACTATTAGTTTGACTTAGTTAAATGGGTGGTAAATCTCACCTCTAACAGGCTTTGTGTTAGGATCGGGTAAGAAGGTAGATTTGAACTGTTTCATGGCCCACTGAGGTTTTTTTGGACTTGCAGTGTTTTTTTAGAATAGATCTTTTCATTTCAATCATCTTATATCTGCTTTAAATATTCCCGAATTCTTTTATAATAATTTGAGATAGGCAAATAATGTTTTAAGCCTCCTTTTGTTATATAAACTGAATCCAGAGCTTGAGGAAATAAATCTGAGTCTGTTCTTATATACAGTTCTGTATCAAAACCCGAGGCAGTTTTGTGATACAAAATTTCATTACCATGAGTTACAATTGTATTTTTAGATTTTAAAAATTCTGATCTTTTAAGTTATACATAAGATGTTAGACTCTTTGAGAGATTGGAAATTCCTAATTTTAGAGCACTAAATGGGATAGACATTTTGTAATTTAGACTCTTCTGGAATAGATACTCACATGCTCAATTTTTCCCTATTTGATATCTAATTTTGACCTCTCAGGAGAGTAGTGGGTTATTTTATTTAAGTAGAGAGCCCTATAAAGTATAGTTAGGGTATAACTACCATGAAGTTTACTGTGTACTATTATTATATTGTTTATATCCTGTTCATATAAAAGTATGTGTAGATATATTTAATAGTACATATAATACTATTTACTACTGTCATATACTGCAGTATATACACTATACTATATAAATTAATATTTAACAAGAAATGTTATAGTAGTATATAGTATGATATAAAGCTGTTTTTCTGACAAGAGCACAGTTTGAAGACTACTTCCTTCAGATTTCTAAGATTAAAATTGACTTTCTTTGGGAAGCCATCTATCACCTCAGACTAGGTTTTGTTGGGGAGTGAAAAGAGGGACAGGGGAGGCTGTTAGGTTACCATAATACCTTGATGTGGCCTGTAATCATGAGATTGATACTAGTCTTGTTAACTACAGGACATGCAATTCTGCTAAATATTTATGGTCGTTCTGAACTGTGCTGTTAATGAAAATGAGAGGGCCACTGAATTGCACAACTCTCTGGAGCACCATTCACGACACTCTAGAGAAAGAGAGTGAGCAGGGAAGGGACAGAGAGAGAGTGGGGGAGAGAATCACAACCAGGCTCTGCACTATCAGTACGGAGCCTGATGTGGGTCTCGAACTCATGATCCGTGAGCTCATGACCTGTGCCGAAGTTGGACGCTTAACCAGCTGAGCCATCCAGTCATCCCAGCACATAGTCTACTTTCCATAAATCAGAGCTATAATGATTTACTCCCTACCTTCTCCACTCTTCCCTTCCACAGTCATTTTTACCTCTGCTTCCTGTCAGTTTATTTGGTCTTAAATCAGCATCTTTCCACTTTTCCTGGAGCGTTCATGTCATCAGCACCATGTACATCTTCCATGCCACAGTCACCTTTAATAAATACGTGGCATTTACAGCAGTGGACAGTCTGGACGACTCTCATATCTGTCTCCAGCCATCCTCAACTGCTCTCTGGAGTCAGTGTGTTCAACCAAACACTGGAACTTAACAAGACATGTTTAAAGCCTAGTTCCCTCACCCAAATGCTTTTCTTGTGTTCCTTTATCTCTTTCATGGTATCATAATGCCATCTTTATCATGCATTCTGGTTGTACCAATTCAAGATGTCTTCTTGATATTTCTTTCACTACTGATAATTTTTTTATGCTTAGGGCTCTTTTAATGTTACATGTAAGACTGGAGTGTGTAAAAATAGCCAGTGTAGAGCCATGTGTTTGGGGTGGGTGGAAGGAGGGGAATCTCTCCAGGGGTACAGTAGCTAGCTTGGTGTTTGTTAGTACTCCCTCTACTAAAAAATAAAAATCGAGACATTGTGTAAACCAAGTTCCTTTTTCTCCTTTTTCCTACTTATTTTATTTCATTTTCCACTCCAGTTAACCTTCAAAGCACTCATTCTAATGTGTTTCTCTACATTATTTATATGTGTTGTTGCCAGTGTATTTAGTGTATTTGCATTTTTAACTACATAAATGATGTTATCTCATTTTGTTTCCCACTTTTTTTTTTTTTTTTTTTTTACTATACACTGCATTTTAAGCTCTCCTTGTTGCTCCGCAGTAGTTTGATTCATTGCTGTGAACTGCTACACGATACTCCGTGAGGTATATATCCATTCTGTCTGCAGAAATATGGGTTGCTTCCAGCTCTCCATCACCACTGGCAAAGCAACAGGAGTGTCCTAGCATATATCCTTTTATGGACCTCTGTAAGAATTTAGCCTGATTGCAGGGAGTCCTAGAATTTGCTTAAGTTTAATTTTACTTAAGTTGTGCCACATACTTCTCTAGAATTTTTGTATTCTTCTCTGTGCCTACTAGTTGGGGTGTGAGAGTTCTTGTATCTATCTCCTTAGCACGATCTGATGTTCAACTTTTTACCATTCTGTAGCTCTAAAGTGGGATCTTACAGTTTGATTTGCATTTCTTGGATTATACCGCTTGTTATGTTAGTCTCTTATACTTGTTAGATTTTTGTGTATACTATTCTGTATATTGCCTAATCAGATCATTTCCTACTATTTCTACCAAAGTTCTATTTGGATATGTTCAATATTTGTTTTAGGTTTTGCATATATCTTCTCCCTCTCTTGACAACTATCTGTTAAGCTTATACTGTCTAGGTAGGTGGTATTAATTCTTTGTTATAAGTTTAATTCAATTTCAATCTAAATTCCAGTTGTATTTTATTTTTTGAGTAAACTCCATAAACCATTTCCAAATTTAGGTATGGAGAATGCGTTTGGGAACAGCTAGGTCAGTCTTAGAAAGTAAGTTGGGAGGGAGTGATTGTTGCATTATCAGATAGGAAGATGTGTCCTAGTAGTACACTTTTTATTGCCCTGGCCTTATAGTAAGATAGACAAATGAAGTAGGTTTCAAGTGCTCAGAAATAGACACATGTTAATTTGGATTTTAATATATGATTATCATGGTACCAGAAAAACAGTGGGGAAAAGGATAGATTGTAGGGAAACCGACTCACTAATACGGAGGTATTCCTACCCTATATGGAGGATTCCTACTCTAATAACTATATAAGAAGAAAGTTCTAGCTAGATTAAAGGTCTCCATATGAAAGGTAAACTACAAAGTTAAAAAAGAAAACGTAGTAGTGTCTTTTTGGTAGAGGAAGTTTTGATGGTAAAAAAGAAAGTGTGACCCATAGGCTAGGAAGGACTTTTTAAGCATATCTTCAAAAGCACAAATCTTACAGTAAAATGAAATTAATTTATCACATGAAATTAAAATGTTCTGGGGCACCTGGGTGGCTCGGTTGGTTAAGTGTCTGACTTCGGCTCAGGTCAAGATCTCATGGTTTGTGAGTTCAAGCCCTGCGTCGGGCTCTGAGCTGTCAGCACAGAGCCTGGAGCCTGCTTCAGATTCTGTGTCTCCTTCTCTATCTATCTCTGCTCCTCCCCTGCTCACGCTCTGTCGATCTCAAAAATAAACAAACATTGAAAAAAAAGAAATCAAAATGTTCTGTGTAATGGACTTTTTAATGCAGGATTTATTTTGTATTTATTTTGTTTTATGGATATCACAGGATTTAAATGTCTGGCAGTGTATAGGAGAGGGGAGGCTGAGTTGGCTGTGCATGTATGTACCGTGTTGGAAGAAGGAAGGAGGCCTCTGTGTTCTCTGAAATTGCTTGCTTCTTACTCAACTATGAAATTAGAAGTCTCCACATGGCAATTTCCCCCTTTTATGAGCATCTGTAGAGGAATAGTCTAGATCAGTTTTTTCTAGGTATGTTGTCTATGACAGTTACACCAGGTGGTTATTAAAAATAGTAATTCCTCTCTTCTCGATGTCTCTCTCCTCCATTGTTTCAGTATATGGGGCAAAGCAGGATCTGCTTTTTTTCTGAAAAGGCTTCTTTCCAGAGCAGGGGTTGGCAAACTTTTTCAGTACAGGTCCAAATGGTAAATATGTTAGGCTTTGCAGGCCATGTGGTCTCTGTTTAACGATTCAACTCTACTTAATAGTACAAAGCAGCCATAGACCATACATAAATGGAGAAACATGGCGGTGTTCCAATAAAACTTTATTTATAGACACTATATTAGTGTCAGAACATATTTTCGGGACTCCTGAGTGGCTCAGTTGATTAAGCGACCGACTTCGGCTCAGGTCATGATCTTGCGGTTTGTGAGTTTGAGCCCCACGTCAGGTTCTGTGCTGACAGCTCAGAGCCTGGAACCTGCTTCGATTCTGTGTCTCCCCCTCTTTCTCTGCCCCTCCCCTGCTCATACTTTCTCTCTCAAAAATAAATATTAAAACAAAAAAAGAAAATATTTTCTTTGAATTGTTTTCAGTTACTTAAGAAATGTAAAATTTGCCATTCTTAGCTTTTTGACTGAATAAAACAAGCAGTGGGCCTGATTTACCCCATGTGAGTCGTAGTTTACCAGCCCTGCTGGTCGGTTAAGCATCTGACTTCGTATCGGTCATGGTCTTGGTGGTTGGTGAGTTTGAGCCCCGGGTCAGGCTCTGTGCTGACAGCTCAGAGCCTGGACCTTACTTCGGATTCTATATCCGCCTTCTGTCTCTGCCCATTCCTTGCTGTGCGTGCAAGCTCTCTTTTTCTCAAAAATAAATAAACACTAAAAAATCAAAATAAAAATTTAAAAAATAAAATAAATTTTATTTTAGAAGTAGTGATGGCGCATGATAGACAGTTCAAGCAGTAGAAAAGGGTAAAGAGGAAATGTAAGTTTTCCCATTTCCAGCCTGAAAGGCCATTGCTGTTGTCAGTTTGCTGTGCAAGTTATTACTTTGGGAATATTTAATCTGTAGAAACACATACAGACACACACCCTCTCCTACCTCCATTTTTTAGAAATACAATTTGTAATATGTTAGAGGCACTGTTCCACGCCCTGCTTTTTAACTTAAGAGATCTTGGATGTTTCCCACTGTTTTTACAACAGGCCTTTGTAGTAGTATTGGATTTATAAATGAAGGAACTCAAGCTCAGACTTTAAAACTTGTTTTAAGATAATGCATATTAAGTATTTAAGCAGTAATTTATTTATTTCTTAATAAAATGTTAGGTCTCATCCTATTCTTTTGCCCAAGTATATCCTTATCCACAGAGGAGGATAATAACAAACCGTCTTCAGGAAAAATAACAGGATAATGAATTAAATGCCCATACATGTGATAAGATCACTAACTGCCCTGGCAGGTCACACACGGGAGAAATAGAGTGCAGTCAGGGAGAATTTTATAGACCTGTAGGGAGATTGGGGAAGGATTTAAACGGAAGCCCAGAGGGGATGACTGTATTAACATTTTGAGGAATTCCAAAGCTGTTTTCCATAGTGGGTACGCTATTTTACATTTCCGTCTAGGCAACACTTGTTATTATCTGTGTTTTATTATAGCCAGCTAGTGGGTGCAAAGTGGTATCTCATCGTAGCCTTTGATTTGCATTTTTCGAATAGCTACGGTGTTAAGCATCTTTTTAGGTGCTTATTAGCATTGTATATCTTCTTGGGAGAAATGTCTATATCCTTTGCCCGTTTGAAAATTTGCTTTATCTTTTTATGACTGAGATTGAAAAATTCTTTATATTCCATCTAAAAGTCACTTTCAGATACATGATTTGCAAATATTTTCTGCCATTCTGTGGGTTGTTTCATGTTTTCAGTGGTATTGTTTGCAGCCCAAAAGTTTGTGATTTTGATGAAGTCCCGATTTCTCTCTTTTTTCTTCTGTTGCATGTGCTTTTTTTTTTGGAGTTGTAGTTAAGATACCGTTATCTGACCCCAAATCGCAAATATTTGCTCCTGTTTTCTTCTAAGTATTTTATAGTTTTAGTTCTTACATTTAAGTCAGTGATCTATTTTGAGTTAGTTTTCGTGTATGGTATGAGGAAGGGATCCAGCTTCTCTTCATTCTTCAGCATGTGGCTATCTTACTGTGCCTGCAGCATTTGGAAAAAAAGACTGTTCTTTCCCCACCGAGTTGCCTTGGCAGTCTTGTTGAAAATCAGTTTACCCTAAATGTGAGGGTTTATTTCTGAACTCTCAGTTCTCTCCCATCGAACTGTATGTATAGCCTTAGGCTAGTACCTCACTGCCTTAATGTTTGTAGGTTTGTAGTAAGTTTTGAAATTGAGACATGTGAGTCTTCAAACTTACTCTTTTTTGAGATCCTTTTGGCAATTCTGGGTCCCTTGGAATTTAATATAAATTTTATCATCTGCTCATCAATTTCTGTAAAAAAAAATCCAACTGGAATTTTTATAGGGATTGCATTGAATCTGTGGAACAATTTGGGAGATACTTCTATCTTAATATTGAATTTTGATCTGAGAACCAGAGATGTCATTTCACTTTTATTTAGGTCTTGTTTAGTTTCTTTCAGTGATGTTTTGTAGTTTCCAGTGTACACATTTTGCCTTTCTTTTATCAAGTTCATTCTTTGCGATGGTATCATAAATGAAATTAAAAATTTTTTATTTTGCCATTATTCATTGGTAAAATATATAGAAATTCAGTCAACCTTTTTCTTTTTTAAACGTTTATTTTTGAGAAAGAGTGTGAGTGGGTGAGGGGCAGAGAGGGAGACCAGTAATCCCAAGAAGGCTCCCTGCTGTTAGCACAGAGCCCTGAGCAAGGCTCGAACTCACAAACTCATGAGATCATGACCTGAGCCAAAACCAAGAGTTGGAGGCTTAACCAACTGAGCCACCAGGTGCCCCTGCAGTCAGCTTTTGTGTATAGATTTTGTACCCTAAAACCTTCCTCTGCTCATTTATTAGTCTAATAGTTTTTTAGTGAATCACTTAGGATTTTCTCTAAACAAGATCATTTTATCTGTAAATAGAGATGGCTTTACTTCTTTTCCTATCTGAATGCTTTTTACGTCATTTTCTTGCCTAATTGCACTGGCTAGAACTTCTAGTCCAGTATTGAATAGAAGCAGCAACAGTGGACATGTTTGTCTTGTTCTTGACCTCGTGGGGAAAGCACTCAGTGTCTCACCATAACAGATGATGTTAGTTGTGGGCTTTTCAATAGTGTCCTTTTAAGAGCTAATCTTTTAAATTAAAAAAAAATTTTTTAACGTTATTCATTTTTTTGAGAGACAAAGACTTGACTGCGAGCAGGTGAGGGGCAGAGAGAGAGGAGACACAGATTCCGAAGCAGGCTCCAGGCTCCGAGCTGTCAGCCCAGAGCCCAACACGGGGCTTGAACTCACAAACTGTGAGATCGTGACCCGCTGAAGTCGGCCACTTAACTGAGCCACCCAGGTGCCCCATAACTTTTAAGTTTTTATGAAGTCCAGTTTGTTGTTGTTGTTGTTTCTTGTAAAGTTCATACTTTTTGTGTCCTAGGAATGCCTATGCCACGATTGTAAAGATTTTCCCCTGGGACACATGGCTGGCTCAGTTGGTTAAGTGCCAGACTTCTTCAGCTCAGGTCATGATCTCACAGTTCGTGGGTTCAAGTCCCACGTTGGGCTCTGTGCTGACAGCTCAGAGCATGGAGCCTGCTTCACGTCTTTGTCTCCCTCTCTCTCTGCCCCTCCCCTGCTCGCACTCGCGTGCTCCCTCCCTCCCTCCCTCTCTCTCTCCCTCCCTCTCTCTCTCTCTCTCTCTCTCTCTCAAAAATAAACATTAAAAAAAATTTTTTTTAATTATAAAGATTTTCTCCTAGGCTTTCTTCTTGATGTTTTACAGTGTTAACTTTTAAATTACAGTCTGTTACACATTTGTGTTCATGATTCAGCTTTTAAGATTAAATGCATGTAGAAGAGTTGACAGGGGAAAGGAAGCATTTGTTAGTGTAACTACTTGTTTCTTGATAAGTAGTAAATTGATAAGAATAATTACATGTAAACCTGTAGTCCTGCTTTGTATAATCTTTGCATTTGATAGTCTACCAGTGCTCCTCAAAAACCCTGGGTGGAATTTTTTGAGGAATACTACCCCATGACCAACATAGATGTTATTTGTTTACCTAACATCCCCTTAGGGTACCAACACCCCTCATTTTATAATAACCCTTTTCATTTCATCGAGAGTCTCCCCTGGGGTGCCTGGGTGGCTCAGTTAGTTGAGTGTCCAACTCTTGATTTCAGCCCGGGTCATGATACCAGCATCATGGGTTCGAGCCCCATGTCAGGCTTTGCACTGAGCATGGAGCCTGCTTGAGATTCTCTCTCTTTTCCCTTCTGCTCACTGTGCCTGTCTTTAAAAAAAAAAAAAAAAAAAAAAGTCTCTCCTGGCCCCCAAGAGTGGTACATGACTCAGGCCCAGCCCATCAGAGCTCCTTCTGACAACAGTGATCATTTCCAAGCAGTGTGTTTAACCAAATGGCAGTTGTGTTGAGGAGGGCTCTTTCAAAAGGAAAGGAAAAGAAAAGCTACCCTTTTTGAGGTAGCTGTGAGTTGGATAGGAGTCTTAAACTTCTGAGGTCTGTCTTTTCTAAGCCATCCTGTTTGGATAGCCTGTTCCAAAATGAAGCCAACCCAGAGAGGAGAGATGATAAGCTCTTAATGACACTATTTATCCCTTTCAGCCCTCCCTTGGCGTTTTAAATTATGTGGGCCAATAAATTCTGCTTTTGGCTCAGGCTCGTTTAAGGTAGGTATCTGTGCTTCTAACTGAAAAGATCTTAACTAATAAGCTATTAATCTTCTCAATTAAAGGTCTCTACGTAGGAATTTCAACTAAGTTAGGCTCTATTTCATTAATAGCTAGTAAAGGAATAATAACTTTTATATGTGTGCTGTGGAAGGCAGCAGCACCTTGTGGCCTTTACAAAAGCGAGGAAATTCTGTTAAACACCTAGGATCACGGTACTGCTTTTAAGTGAGAATTACTACGAAGTATATCTTTAAATGCCTGCTTTTAATGAGTACGTGGATTAATTACTTATCTGACTGGCTTCTTGATGGTATTTGATGGGAGAGTTAAATGCATGATAGAGCCTTCACGTTCATGAAAGCAGATTGTTCTCGGAACAGGTTAGGATTTTCGAGTGTAATTTTATTACTTTAGAATAATTATTTGTGAGATTATAGCTCTGAAATTAAATGAATGTTTTTTCAATTCACAGAGCAGGTACGTATCCAATATAGAAATACAGAATTTCACTGCGTAGTGGTGAAATTAAAGCATTCTTAAAACAACCTTTGGGCTTAGAAGGGTTACAGATTTGCAGTCTTCTGTAGGAAGCACTCCCACCTTTCTTACAAGTTTATGTTTGTAAATTTTAAGTTTTATTAAATCAGTACATACCTTAGTAATTGATAACGATGTTAATGTTTGTATTAATTTTGATCTTTAAAATGAAAAGATGAACTTGATTATTAGAAAGCCAAAATGTAGCTTTAGATTTCTGTGATAGCTGTTACTAATACTCAAGCCATCATTACTTCTATGGAAATTTTAGCACTTATTGCTTTAAAAATAATTGTGTGGGTTTAAATAGTGCTGTAGGGTTCAAAGCCACTTTATATAGTACTTCCTTTACTTTTTCACTGTTTAGTTCAATGAGGTGATGTGAGGATATTATTGGCTACACTTTCCATATGAGGAAACTGAGGGTTGAATTGGAATTTGTATGCTGTTCTTTCAGGTTCCTTGTGTGTTTAGTTGTATCATAGTATTAAGTGTACTTAAAGGTTTTGAAAGCCCTATAACCCTTTCTTAAAACAGATTTCAGGGAAATTAAGCATTTAAAACATCACAGCCTTCCTCCATCTGGAGTATGGTTTGAAAGTCACTGCTTTGTAGCAGACATTATTTTTTTAGTGCACCGTCAAGGCCCAATAACTGTTTACATGGTAAGCTAGGATTAGTTACTAAATTTGTATCAGATTCCGACTTCGCCTTCTCCCTTTCTCCTTCCTTTAATGACCATTAAGGCCACTCTGGACCTCATATATATCCACACCCTCCCATGAAATGCATCTCTCTCTCTTTATTTATTAAAAAAGAATTTTTTTTTTTTTGAGAGACAGAGAGAATGTAAGAAAGGGAGGCGCAGTGAGAGAGGGAGAGAAAGAATCCTAAACAGGCTCTGTGCTGTCAGCGCAGAGCCTGATGCAGGACTCGATCCCACAAACCCTGAAACCGTGACCTGAGCCGAAATCACGAGTCAGATGCTTCACTGACTGAGCCACCCAGGTACCCCACATCTCTCTCTTTATATTATTGCAAGGGGGAGGTCCTTTGGGCTTTGTCCCTGTGCTTTGACAGAGTAATAGGGAGAGGCTTTAAAAAGGGGAGAGGGAAGTTCAGAGGTACTTGGGGAATTAATAAGCTGAGAATCAGAATATTAATGTCATGATTGCAAGTTCCAGGAAGTGTTCTTGACAAAAAGGCTGATGAAAGAAGTCAGAAATGCCATTTGATTTTGAGATTAGAAGCATTGGTTCCTTTAAGAAAATAGTTGATTGGAATCCTGAGGTAAAGCAGGATTGACTCTCAGGTGGAAGGGTATGTGTGTAGGTAGCAGCAGAAGTTGCCTCTCAACGGCAGGAGAAAGCTGGACTGGCAGCTCGAAGGGTATTTAGGAGGAGGCTCTGTTTAGTTGTGTTTCACTTTTTGTATGGCAAAGTTTGAACTTTTTATAACCAAGTATCAGATTCATTGATAAAGTGGGAGAGGAATTTGGTGGACCACATACTGTGTTGGGAAGATGTACATATACTCCTAAAACGAAGGGGTGAAGGAAGGAAAAAGGAATTGAAAATTAAAATTTTCATGTGAGAAGGGCCTGGGTGGCTTAGTGTCTGACTTCAGCTCATGGTTTGTGGGTTCGAGCCCCCTGTCGGGCTCTGCACTGACAGCTCGGAGCCCGGAGCCTGGAGCCTGCTTTGGATTATGTGTCTCCCTTCCCTCTCTGACCCTCCCCTGCTCATGCTCTGTGTCTGTCTTTCAAAAATAAATGATAAAAATTTTGAAGAAATTTTCATGTGGGAGAATTGAAGTTTGAGGGGAGCAAGGAATGCCAAGATAAGTAAAATAACACATTTTGTGTTTTTAAGACATTCTTTCCAGAACCTGTACCTTGTTGGTTGCCTGTCAGACTGGAGATGTATGTACCAGCCAAGACAAAGTTATACCAGATTTATTTAGGAAATAGTTTAGCACAAAGAGGTTTCACTTCACCTGCCACTTGTGAGGAACTTGTCTCTCATCGGTGCGGTGTCTGGTGAGAGAGACAGGACCTGCTTGTGGTTTGGAAGCTATTTGTGACCCTTCTCTGCACATAAAGGCTGCCGCCAGCATGTGTCCCTCTCAGGGATGAGTGTGCATGATAGACGTGTCACTGGGCTGTGGGAGGGAGGCAGTGGCCTTGTGTACGTTCTCTGGAGAGAGGCTGGGAGCCGGAGGACACTTGAGAGGTGCTGGGCTAGCTCAGCCCCAGACTTGGGACCACTCCTTTACTCCGTGGAAATTGCTGCGGCAGGTCCCACCCAGGGCTGCAGACACAGCCCTTCGTACAGTAGTAAACTTGGAATCTCTACCCACAGGGGGCCGATCCAGGGTTGCTAATTTTATTTTGTCTTGCAAGGACACTGAAAACAAAATCACCATCTCCTATCATCAGCAGGTCACAAAAGGAAGGAGAATTTTATCACAAAATAGGAAGAACCTGATAATTAGAACAGATAGAACTTTATATTAAATAAATTAAAATTTATGAAAAGCAATCACTGTATCCTTTTTCCCTTATTCTTTACATTTTGGTGGAAACTTGGTCTTGGACTTGTAAGAATCACTGACCTACTTCACTGAGGCTGTTCATTTTGGGAAATTTGTTCTAAATACTTGTCCTCTTTTTTCCCACTTCACCTCACAAGTGAAAGAAAGGGAGCTCTTCTTTGGTCGGAAGCTGGCATGTGTGCTGCATGTGCCAGAGGGGAGGGAAGAGAGAGGATCGCCCGTGTGTTCACACGGGGCCCGTTTTGAAGCCACCCTCCCTGGTCCGCACCTGTTCCACTTCCCTTGTAGCCTTCTAACAATCTACCTTGTACTTGAATCATTTGTTGTTGATTTGTTGTAAAATGAATGTTTTTCATTGTTTATTGTATTACCATAAAACACATTAAGATTTATTTTATATTCTACTTTCACTCTTCCATGTCCATCAGCCACAACTGACAGAGCCACTGAAATTTTCTTCTGCTTTCCTTTGAGGAGACGATTCTTTTCCAGAACCATGTCCTGGAAGTGAAGGATTGCTCTGGTTAACATTATTCTTGCTGAAGGACAAAGGCATTTTGCTCTGCCCGACTGGAACTCAGAGGCGCGTTCCTGTGTCGGCCTCCCTGCTCTAGCAGCTGTCTGCTCCTTGGCTTCCGGGTGCTTTCACCTTGGCCGAGCCCAGATGAACGAACGTTCTGTCCTCTGATCAGGTTTCCTTGGGGTTGGGACCAGTGCTGTAGCTGCCTCTCCTCTGTGCCGGTGACTGCACCTCACTGTGTTGTTTTGCTAAACAAATCTTGACCGCTCTGATTCTGTTTTCTCACTTAATCATCTCCGTTAGTACGCCTCCTTGTGGATTCGTGTGGCGCTCAGCGTAAGTGCACTTTAACAAAACACTAAAATGGCTAAATATTGACCATGCTTTTAGTTAACTAAATTCTGGTAGAGGTATAATTAGTGGTTAAAAATCCACTGGATTTTAGTGGCTAGCCTGAGTTTATGTTGGAGTTCATTTTACCTCATGCTTGTGCGTTGTTGAATGTGCTTGTTTGTGAGTCTTTATAAACTGTGGGCCCTGGTTCTTGAAAGAAGCACAGCAGGGGCACCTGGGTGGCTCAGGAAGTTAAGCGTCCAACTTCAGCTTAGTTCATGATCCCACGGTTCGTGGGTTTGAGCCCTGCTTCAGATTCTCTCTCTCTCTCTCTCTCTCTGTCAAAAATAAATCAACAAAAAGTATATATAAAAAGAAGCAGCACAACCCAACCAAGCTGCCAGATAACCGATTAGGAGACAGGTTTCTTTTCAAAATACTTCCATCGTTATTTGCTCTAAGGCCTAAATCTATTTAAATAAAGCCACAAACTCATTTAAGTGGTGTTTTTAAAAGAATATTAAGCCTAATATTTTTAACTTCTTGAAAGAAATCTGGACAGGACCTAAAATAGCATGTACATTGTATTTTTTAACTACTGTATATAACAACAAATACCAGTTAAGCATATAACTAATGATAAATATTTTCTGAACTAAAATCAAGGTACACAGTTTGATAGTTTTCTGAAATGTTAATACTAAATTAAACATGTAAGATTATATACATAAACTCACATTTTGTTTATTTAGCAAATGATAACGAAGTGCTACATGTATGGTGGTGTTTGGTATATCTGGTTAATGATACTGCTGGGAGACTGGGCAAGCCAGGGAGAGACCCTTCTCTGGTTTCTTTCTACTCATTGAGAATTGGATGTAAGCATCTTATTTGTGTATGCATTGATGTCTTCAGAGTTCTTTACTCTATTGATAACTCTTGAGGATTGTTACTGTGAATACTTAAGATTTCCTCCTAGATAATTTTTTTCTTACTGTCCTGCTGTAATCTAGCTTGTTGGGTTTCTGTAGGACCCTATTTTGGCTCTCTGCCTCAGTCATTGAAGATTGAATTTGTAGTTTCCTATTTCTGAATAGGTTGATGTTTTCAGTGTTTAGAGTTGTGTCTACTTTTTTTTTGTTTAACGTTTATTTTTGAGAGAGAATGTGAGCGGGGGAGGGGCAGAGGGAAGGGGAGACCTAGAATCTGTAGCAGGCTCCAGCCTCTGAGTTGTCAGCGCAGAGCTGCCCAACACGGGGTTCGAACCCATGTACTGTGAGATCATGACCTGAGCTGGTCAGACGTTTAACTGACTGAGCCACCCAGGCGCCCCTAGAGTTGCTTACTGCTTGAAACAGTGACTGTTCTTTCACCTCACTCCTGTAGGTGCAAAGCTGTTAAAATCTAAATGGTTCAGTAGGCTTAAGGCCCTTTGTGATTTATTCCCACTTAGTCTTTCCAGTTCCATTTTCAGCTACATTCCTGCAGAAAATACCCATCTCTGTAACAGAAAAGTTGTATATTTTCTCTATTTTTTTTACCTTTTCTCTAGTTTTTTGAGGAGGTTTCAACTTTACCCTTCATCATATTTTTGAAAATTTTTTTGTTCATGGTGTGTTGAAGTATCGACATCATTGACATAGTATAGTGTTAATTGCAGATGTAGAAGATTAGTGATTCTAGTTCTATACATTATGTAGTACTTACCATAAATGTAGTTACCGTGCAAGGTCATTACAGTGTTACTGAATATATTCCCTTTGCTGCACTTCTTCCCTCTGTTACTTATTTGTCTTATAACTGGACGTTTGTACCTTTTAATCCTCTTGGCCTATTTTGCCCATCCTCTACTCCCCTTCCTCTGGCAACTACCAGTTTTGTTTTTTTTCCTGTATCTGTGAGTCTGTTTTCCGTTGGTTCATTCATTTTAAGATTTCACATATAAGTAAAATCATAAAGTAATTGTCTTTCTCAGTCTGACTGACTTCATTTAGTGTAATACCCCCTAGGTCCATCTGTGTTGACTCAGACAGCAAGATTGCATTCTTTTCTATGGCCGAGTAATATTCCATCGTGTTTATATACATACCACCTCTTTATCGGTGCATCTATCAGTGGACACTTAGACTGTTTCTGTGTTCCTTGGCTATTGTAAATAATGCTTCAATAAGCATAGGAGTGCATGTATTTTTTCAAATTAATGCTTGCTTTTTCTGTGGTAAATACCTAGCAGTGGAGTTACTGAATCATTGTTTTCTGTTTCTAAGTTTTGAGGGACCTCTATACTGTTTCCCACAGTGGTGACACCAGTGTGCGTCCCCACTCACAGGGCATGAGGGTTTCCTTTCCTCTACGTCCTTGCCAGCACATTATTTCTTGTCTTTTTGTTGACATGTTTGGTGCGAGGTTGTATCTCATGGTGGTTTTGATTTGCATTTCCCTGATGATGAGTGATACTCAACATCTCTTCATGTGTCTGTTAGTCATGTCTCTGTCTTTATTGGAGAAATATCTATTCAGGTGTCTGCCTATTATTAAGTTTCTGGTATTGATTTGTATGCATTCATAAGTATTTTTGGGTATTAACCCCTTTGGATAATCATGTGCAAGTGTCTTCTCATTCTGTGGTTTGTCTTTTCATTTTGTTGATAGTTTCCTTTGCTGTGTTGAAGCTTCGTATTTTGGTGTAGTCTCAGTGGTTTATTTTTGCTTTTGTTTCCTTTGCCTGAGGAGATGTACCAAGAAAAATGTTGCAAATAAGGCTGACATCCAAGAGATTACTGCCCAGCGTTTTCTTTTAGGAGTTCTGTGGTTTGTTTCTGATCTTACAGTTAGGTCTTTAGTCCACTTCGAGTTTATTTTTGTGTGTGGTCTAAGAAAGTGGTCCAGTTTCATTCTTTTGCGTGTAGCCGTCCAGTTTACCGAGTACCATTTACTGCAGAGACTGTCTCCCCTGTTGTGTATATGCTTGCCTCCTTTGTCGTAGATTAATTCACCTGTGGGTTTATTTCTGGTTCTTTATTCTGTTCCATTGATCTATGTGTATATTTTTTGTCCTAGTACTATACCGTTTTTATTACTACAGCTTTGGAATATATTTTGAAATCTGGAACTATGATACTTCCAGCTTTGTACTTCTTTCTCAAGATTGCTTTGGCTTTCCACAGTCTTTTGTTGTTCCATACAAATTTTAGGATTGTTCTAGTTCTGTGAAAAATACTCTTTTAATATTTTGATAGGGATTGCATTGAATCTGTAGACTGCTTTGGACAGTATGAGCGTTTTAGCAGTATTCTTCCAGTCCAGGGACATGGCGTGTCTTCCTATTTATGTCATCTTCAGTTTCTTTCATCAGTGTCTTAGAGTTTTCAGAGCATAGGTCTTTAATCTCCTCGGTTACATTTATTCTTGATATTTTATTATTTTTGGTGCAGTTGTAAATGAGATTGTTTTCTTAAGTTCTTTTACTGCTACTTCATTATTAGTGTATAGACATGCAACAGATTTCTGTATATCGATTTACTAATTTTGTATCCTGCAACTTTACTGAATTCATTTATTCTGTGACAGTTTTTTTGTTGGAGTCTGTAGTGTTTTCTATATATAGTATTATGCCATCTGTGAGTAGTCGCCGTTTTACTTCTTTCTTACCAATTGGATTATTTTTATTTCTTTTTCTTGTCTAATTTCTCTGGCTAGGACTTTTAGTACTGTGTTGAATAAAAATGGTGAGAGTGGATATCCTCATCCTGTTCCTGATCTTAGAGAAAAAACTTTCAGTTGTTCATTGAGTATGATATTAGCTGTGGCTTTGTCACTCATGGCCTTTATTATGTTCAGATATGTTTGTTTGCTTCCGTTTTTAGGTCCTAAAAGCTCCTCCCCCCCATTCTATTGAGATATACTATACTATAACATTGTGTTAGTTTAAGGTGTAGAAAATAATGATTTGATATATGTAAATATTGCATAATGACTTTACTACAGTAAATTTAGTTAACATCTGTCACCAGACATTGTTGAATTTTTTTTGTGTGTGAACTTTTAAGATCTACTTTGGTAGCAACTTACAAATATATGATACAGTGTTGTTAACCATAGTCACCATGCTATATTATTACATCCCCAGAATTTATCTTATAACTGAAAGTTTGTACCTTTTGGCCACCTTCACCCTCTATCCCCACCCCCCACCTCCTTTTTCTTTTCTTTGTTTTGTTTTAGCCATATTCTTGTTTCATTAGTGTAGTATCTTCTGACTCTCTGGATATTAGTAATTCAGTTTATTTTGAAATTTTCCTTGTAATTTCTGTTTTCTCTAATTGACTATCTTGTAGTTTTGATGTTTGCCGTTTTAGAGAAGAACCGCGTTTCTTGGTTATCTGTTACTTAGGGGACCTTTCTTTCCTCTGAGCCATTAACATTGCCCAAAGGAGACTGACTGCCTGGAGGGTGAAGGCCAAGCAAGCTGTGTTCTGGGAGCTGAGGAAGAAAACTGGGGACCTTCCTGTTGGGCATGCAGAAGCTCATTGTCACTGCAGCACCTCTGCCCTCATCCATATTAATGTCCCCTGGGTCAGAGACCCTCAGTTTTCAACCTCTCCAGAAAATAAACCCCAGTCTGGCAGGATTTCTATTGCTGTGTAACAAACTGCCACAACTTTAGCAGTTCAAAACAATAGACGCGTTTAGAATGTACAGTTCACATGGGTCAGGAGTTGGGGTACAGCTCAGAGCTCTGTCGAGCGGCTTCTCAGGGCTGCCGTGGAGGAACCAGCTGGCCCGTGTGCTCCTCTGTCGCTCAGGGTTCTCTTCCGAGCTAATGTAGTTGTGAGGGAGTTCGTTTCCTTGCAGCTGTGGGACTGAAGGCAGTTGCTCTCAGAGGCCCGGGCAGTTCTCTGGCCCTCTCCACAGGCAGGTTACATCACAGCTGCTTGCTCCTCTCTCCTCTCTCTCTCTCTCTCTCTCTCTCTCTCTCTCTCTCTCTCTCTCTCCTCTGCCCTCTCTCCCCCTCTCTCCCCCTCTCCCCCTCCCTCGCGCTCCTCTCTGGTCAGTAAGACTGAGTCTTATATAACGTAACGTTTTACAGAAAACATTACCTGACTCAGGGAGTGGTGTCCTATCAACTTTGCCTTTTTCTCTTGGTGAGAAGCAAGTTTCAGCCTCTGCCCATGCTCACGTGGAGGTGATTTAGGGGGAGATCATCACGCCGCCCATCCTAAAATAGCTGCCTGTCACACAGGGTCATGGGATCGGACGGGTTATACACACGTTTAACCAATCCTTCTTTTAGAACCTTCCCCTTCCTCGTTCTCAACCTCCACAGGCACCCCAAATTCCTAAGTCTTCAGGAGGGGTATGTGGTATATCTGTGCTTGATCTTGGCTTTCTCACAGCCGGTGCGCGATTCGGTGGCTTGGATGTGTCAAGTCCTTTACCATTTGCTCATTTGCTTCCTAGCTTCTGAACTCGTGTTGACATTGTCTTCTTTCCTTTTCTTCCTGTTGGTAGGTTTATGCCGTAACAAAAATTCCTTTACTGTCATGTTTTTGGAGTTTGGGAAAGGCCTAAAAAATGTTGGTACATGTATTCAATCCTTCATCTTTGTATGTTTGGAAATAGTTGTGTCCCCCCACATCCCCATCCCTAAATCGGGGCTGGGTTTTTGTTTGTTTGTTTCTTTTAAGAAGGGAAAAAATAAGAGTAAAATTTTTCCCACTTACATCATTTTTCATATCCTTTTTTTAAATCTTATTTTCTAATCACTTATGTGGGCTGTCAGCCGCATTTCGTACCTCAGCCAAACTCCTCACCCGAGGCTTGGAACTGCCTCCTCCTCTCTTAATCAGAACTTTTCTTGCCTTTTGGCTTTTTCCATAAAACTTATCCTGAATAGGTGTATATCTTAGCGGTTCTTTGCCAGTGTTTTTCATATTTTACAAGCCAGAATGGTAGCTCGTCAGTGGCCACTGGCGAAGGCCGTTTGTCTGCTTACCAGTGCTGGGAGCAGACTCGTTAGACGTGGGCAGCTGTGAGACCTCTCGTGTGAGTGCTCCGCCTCGGGCCCCGTTAGCCGCCGCCTGCCGCAGCACCTGGCTCCGTTAAAACCGTCGTTGCTACTCCGCAGCCAGAAGGGTGCATGTAGACAGCAGGACAGAGATTGGGCGAGGAGACTGAGCAGGCCCTCCTCTCCTCTCCCAGCTTAGCCCTGTATTTTTTTTTTAATTTTTTTAACGTTTATTTATTTTTGAGACATAGAGACAGAGCGTGAGCAGGAGGAGGGCAGAGAGAGAGGGAGACACAGAATCTGAAGCAGGCTCCAGGCTCTGAGCTGTCAGCACAGAGCCCGATGCGGGGCTCGAACTCACAGACTGCGAAATCATGACCTGAGCCGAAGTCGGCCGCTTAACTTACTGAGCCACCCAGGCGCCCCTTAGCCCTGTATTTGACATACAGGGCATAGCCTCTCTTATCCACACGCTCAGCCCTTTGCACATAGAAACAGCCCTCTCTTTTCTCTCCTGGCCAGCTGGGGCCAAGAAAGAAGGCAGCGACTCTCCAAGCGAGGTAAATAGATCTCCTCACCTCCTGACCCTGTGATTTCCTGGTGTTTCTAAGCTGTAGATCCTGCAGTGGAGAGGGAGGGAACAAAGAGGTCGCAGAGGCCTCAGCTTCACAGAGCACTGAGCAGTGGGTGCGGTTGTATCCGCAGGCAGGGGTCGACCTCCACTTCAGTGCAGGTCAGTCCAGTGACTGCTGGACCTCCCGGTGCCACTGTGGACTAGAGTGGAGTGGACCACACTGACTTCTTAGCTGAGGAAGTAGGTGTCATGTTTTACACCTCCTTTTTAGCCTTTCTCTCCCTCTCGCCCCCCCATCTCTCTCAGCAAACAGTTGCTATTTGTTGGGTATGTCTGCTGAGTAGGCTATCAGATCCCTCTGCCTTGTTTTGAAAAAATTTGTATGCTGTTGGAGTAAATTTGAGCTCCTTTTTAAATTTTTTTTTTTTTTAATTGTGTTTCTTGTTCTTTTTGCTGTGTAAGAGCATAACATTTGGGCTATTATTCAGTTGAACCGATGCTTGTTTCCCAAAACCCATCTTTGGGTTTCATTAAGCTTGGGGTTCTCATCATTTTTGGAATTGTCACATTATAATTAAAATCCCGTCTTTTCCACACTAAGTCATACTCTTTGTGGTATGTATTTTCAGTTAATTCATTTCTACAAAAAAAAATCAGGATCAATTTTTAAGAAGTTTTATTAATAACACCTCTTAGCAGGTCACAAGATTTTCTTGTTCCTGTTTAATCCCAGCTTCCATCCGTATGTAAAAGAGAATGAAACCATGTGGGAAAGGCAGAATAGTAAATGTGAACAAAATTGGGGAGTCCAAAAGCAGGTAATACTACTGGAAACGCTATGGACGTATTGGAAAAAAAATCTCACTGTAGGAGCCTGGATTGTATTGGCCAGAAGCGTGACTTCCTAGCTTTAGGGCTTCGTACAAATGCACCACTCAATCCCCTGCAGGTTTCCTCCTCTTTAAAATGGGAATAATGTTTCCTCTCCTCATAATAAAGGATTTGGGTAAAGATTAAATTTGTTTATGAAACAACTATTAAAAATGACTTATTTCTTTGGGGTGCCTGGGTGGCTCAGTCACTTAAGCATCTGATCTCAGTTCAGGTCATGATCTGGGGGTTCAAGAGTTCAAGCCCCGCATCAGGCTCTCTGCTGACAGCTCAGAGCCTGGAGCCTGCTTGGGATTCTCAGTCTCCCTCCCTGTCTGCCCCTCCCCCACGCGCACTCTGTCTCTCAAAAATGAATAAATGTCAAAAAAAAAGATTTATTTCTCTGCAAATGTTAGGGTATTTTTCTGCTTTATCTACTTTTCTTAAAAGTTTGAGAGAGAGAGAGAAAGCGTGTGTATGCACAAGTGGGGGAGGAGGAGAGAGAGAGAGAGAGAGAGGGAGAGAGAGAGAAAATCCTAAGCAGACTCCGTGCTGTCATTGTGGGGCTGGAACTCATGAACCCTGAGATCATGGCCTGAGCCAAAATCAGGAGTTGGATGCTTAAACTGACGGAGTCACCCAGGCACCCCTGCTTTATCTACTTTCAAGGCATAGTTTACCTACAATTAGATTCACCCGCTTCACATCATTTCATCTTTTAACTATTAGATAAATTCACTTTTAGTTATCCAGACTACTGAGATAAACTGAACAGATCATCTTAGCAAATCGTGTTGGGCAGGTATGTCTGCTGAGCAGGCCATCCGACCCCTCTGCTGCTGCTGCTGTATGTATGCCCCTTTGATTTACACTGTCGGAGGATTTGCAGTCTCTCCCTGGGTTCAGTCTGTCTCTCAGCACCATACCTGGGAGCATGGTAGAACAAAGAGGTTAGGAAAGAGGGTCTGAATTGACGAGAGAAGGGACAGGGCAATAGTCAATAGAAGCTTTTATGTAATAGTAGGGCCAAAACTGACCTTTAATGTGACCACAGGACACCTGAAACCCATGTAGGTCTAGTGGCTTTCACAGGGCTGTAAGTTGGGGACGGGAACAGTATTATGCATTTCCTGTGAATGACCATTTTAGATCTTCACCCAAAGATGCCCAATGAGTCACTACTGAAAATATATTTGGGCCCTGAGAAGCAGGAATGAACTTGTCAAGTCACCCCTCCAAGATCCTTAGCAACTCTCTTCTAAACCACAGTCCATGAAAACTGGTCTTAAATTGTCTGGTTGAGTGTCCTGCATCCCCATAAGCCCAAAGCACTGGCTTTCTAGTCAGAAACCTTCCCTACCCCAAGGCGTAACCATAGTTTCTTTACTAGTTTACTTTATTACTAGGTAAATTTGATTCCATTTCTTCTACTTTTTTTTAATATTCTTAAGAATGGAAGTATATTGTTAGTATAAAATCCCCTGTGTCTCATCCTGTAGGTATTACCATAATTAACTGTGTGATTATATGGTGTGTCTTATAAGAACAATGAGGTGGTTTTGCATACCGTTATGGAACCTGCCTTTTCACCTTACATTGTGGATTTTTAAAAACCCTGTTGAGTATCTATACCTTATGCTATTTAAGAGTTGCGTTGTAAGGGTGCTGGGGTGGCTTAATTGGTTAAGCATCCAACTCCTGATTTTGGCTCTCGCAGTTAGTGAGTTCAAGCTCCGAGTCAGGTTCTGCACTGACAGTGCACAAATTGCTTGGAATTCTCTCTCTCTCTCAAAATAAATAAGTAAACAAACCAACGTTTAAAAAAGTTGCATTATATACTATTGTATGGTTGTACCACAGTTTAACCTATCTCCTATTGATAAGTTAGCTCATTCCAAAGATTTTTCATTATACATAGGTTCTTACAAATATCCTTATAACCTTGTGCATGTGTCCACTTGTTTCCTTAGAGTAGGTTTTGAGAAGCAGAATTTCTGTCAAAGGGTACTTAGATTTATGTAAATTTCATATTACTAATTGAATATATTATACCTAATCACAATCTAGGATTACAAATTTAATCTCCCGCAAGCAATGGAAGAGAAAGCACACCGAAGATTTTCAGTCTTTTATATTTTTGCCAGTCTGATAGGTAAATGTGCCTCTGTGTTTAATGTGCATTTCTTTGACTCTGAGTAAGATTGAGAATTTGGTTAACTGGCCATACAAGTTTCTTTTGGAAATACCCGAGTCCTTTACCCATTATTGGTAGTCTCTTTAAAGTTTTTTCATAGCCAGGATATTAACCCTTAATCATGTACTGCAATGGTCTTTTACCCTTTTATAATCTCTTTATGTCTTACTCTTACAGATTTTCAGTTTTTATGTAATCATATCTGTTCATCTTTTCCTTTGGGTGTGTTTAACTTCAGTGGTGTCTCAGCTTTGCTTTCCCCAGAAGCAGACCATTAAGATGAGAATTCTAACACAAGTAGTTTTTCAGTGGTGTAAGGAACAGAAGTGGATGGGAAGCAAGATAAGGTAGGGAAGACTGTCAGTAAAGGATGGCTTTTGTGAAGCCGGGTTCCCTCAGGGAAAGTTGCCTAAGAACTCTGGGGAACTGGATAAAACCCCTGCCGGGGAATTGTCCCACCCCACCATCAGCTGTTGGTTGAGGGCTGTTCTTGGGGGAGTGTTCCCATTATTTATTGCTGCCTTACGGAACACCCTAAACTAAGTGGTGTAAAATAGCAGCCACCATTTATCATAACCTCTGGTATATTTGAGGGCTGAGTAGGGCTGGGCTCTCATGCATTTACAGAGACTGGAACTGGAATTATCTGAAGTCCTCTTTACGGTACCTGGTGGAAAAGATTTAAATGGTAAGGGCTAGAATACCTGGGGCTTCTCATTCATCCCTCACTTTTCATATGGTCTCTCCCCCAATGGTCTCTCCCATAGGTAGTCTTGAGGGTAGTCTAACTTCTTACATGATATTTAGGGTTTCCCAGGTGTGGGGACTTGGGGCGATGGGGTGATACACAGCTTCTAGTTCCTGTTTAAAACTTTGTTTTGTTTTTTAATATCTGATGGGAGTAAGAGTAGAACACTTTTTAAAATCATTGGCTTAGTTATGCTAATACTGTTTTAAAATAATCTGCCTAGCCATTCTCAGACCTTTTTTGTTTCAGGACCCCAGAGTGCACTCGTAAAGATTATGGGCCCCTCAGAACTTTTGTTGATATTGTTGATTATTATGGATTTTTACTGTATTCAAAATTAAAGCTGAAACATTAAAAATATTTATAATTTGGGGCACCTGAGTGGCTCAATTGGTTGAGCATCCAACTTGATTTTGGCTCTGGTCATGATCCCAGGGTCGTGGGTTCGAGCCCCACATTGGGCTCCGCACTGAGTGTGTAGCCTGCGTGGGATTCTCTCTCCCCACCCTACCCCTGTCGCCCGCTAGCAGGCTCTTTCTAAAATGTATATATTTCATTTAAAAATTACAAAAACAAGGGCACCTGGGTGGTTCAGTCTACTAAGCGTCCAACTCTTAATTTCGGCTCAGGTCATGATCTCAGTGAGTTCCAGCCCCTCATCAGGCTCAGCACAGACAGCACCGAGCCTGCTTGGAATTCACGCGCGCTCTCACTCTCCCTCTGCCTCTCTCTGCTCCTCCCCACTGCTGGCTCAAAATAAATAAACTTAAAAAACAAAACAAAACATGTTAACATACTTTTTAATGAAAATAGCTTGTTTTCCAAAACAAAAACACTTAGAAGAGTGGCACTATTTTACATATATGCAAATTGCTCTAATGTCTGATTTGAGAAGACAGCTGGATTTTCTTATCTGTGTCTGCATTCAGGCTGCTACCATATCATACCTCGTGTAGTCTCAGGGAAACTTCACAGTACAAATGTGAGGGAATGAGACTTAAAAAGGCAAATACTATTTAGAATTATGAAAATAGTTTTGACCTATGGGCTTGCTGGAAGGGTCTTAGGGGAATTGCTGATCCAGCCTTTCCTGGATGTGAACACCAGCTGTAGCACAACACGTCTTTGTCCTCCAAACCCACATGAGCTCTGTATTGAGGGAAGTTGTAGGGAGCTGGACCTAGGATGAAGACACTTGCTTGGGGTGTCTACTCGAATCCCTGGAAGGACGATGCAGCTTGAGGACAAAGGATCTGTAAAATTGCTAGAATTGAGAGATTGGCAAGGAGGTTCCTTGGGCAGTGCAGGACGGTGTTCTGAGATGCCCTCATAAAAAGGTTAACCATGTAACATCCAATACTGGAACATTTTTAGGAGCAAAATGGGGCAGTAAAAGATTTAAATTTTTTATTAAATAAAAGCTTTATCAAACAACAAAATAGTTCATACCACATATTAAATGACCCAAAAAATCACCACAGCAAGCAAGGCAAATACAAGCAGCTTTCTCTGCTCTATGGCAAGATGTTGAACCTCTGTTTCTTGTGCATTTACACTTGTCACTTCCCACATTTCCCCCGACCACGCCACCCTCTGCTCGCCTTACCTGCAGTCTGAGGTTGGTAGCAGTTGCAGTGTGGAGGCTGTTGCAAGTGACTGATTGGGAAACCTTTGATGGTCATTCATGGTCAAAGATATGTCCAAGAATCATCTTAGAATTGAGTTAAACCAGGTAAATTCCTTTCTGAGAATTTTGGTATCCCTTAAATAGCTTTCCTTGTGACACTGTTGCTTTTGAGAGTCAGCACTAAATGTATGCATGGTGTACGTGTTACCTCTCTCCAAAAGTCTACACAAGAGATTGTTTTCACCCATTACTCACTTACCCACAGTGCAACTATCATTCCAGTAGAAGAGTTGGTTGTGCTTTGTAGGCCCTGTGAACTAATTACTGTAAGAACCAGGGGCTAATAATTGATTTCTGTTTACTCAGCAGTTTTATATTCACTAATACAAGCATTGCGCTAAAAAATCAGAACTCTACCACCTGACTCTAAGGCAGATCCCCTGCTCTGGGTTATTTCAGTGGCAGTAGAGGAATAATCACCATAGCCTTAGAACGTGATCCTGTTCTGACCCTGTTTTTCTAACTTTTCTGGGGAAAGAGCAAATTAGAATTTTTCTTAGGGGACGCCTGGGTGGCTCAGTCGGTTAAGCATCCAACTCTTGATCTCAGCTCAGGTCTTTATCTCAGGGTCATGAGTTCAAGCCTCATGTTGGGCTCTGTGCTGCGTGTGAAGTCTACTTTAAAAAAAAAAAAGTAATTGTTCTTAAGTTCGTGTAGCTTCCATATAACCTAATACAGAAAAAATGGTTTTTGAGATAAAAGAGATGCTGGCTGATCTTATTTAATTCCTTCTAATCATTTCTGTGTGCCTTTCTCCACCTTTCCCTGCCCTTGTTTCTTTTAGGCCCTTTGACATTTGACTAGTTTGCATTTCACTTGTTTGGTACCTTACCCCCACTTGTAAGTCAATAGTCCAGAAGTTAAAGTGGGACTCTTAGCTTAGTAACCAAACACTCATCATTCAGCCATTCCTCCTTACTGGTAAGGACCCACTGATGTCTGCACTTTTTTAGGCCTGCTGTTGTTTCACTGTCCTTACTGTTTGTTGTCTCTTGAAAGTAGTTTTCTTTTTAAAATCATGTCCTTACTCTATGTGCATCTAAATTTGTTTTAAAGATTGGATTGTAGATTTCCAAAAGGGTTGGATTTTCTTTTTTTATTTATTGTCAAATTGGTTTCCATACAACACCCAGTGCTCATTCCAACAAGTGCCCTCAATGCATGGATTGTTTTCTAAAGCAACAACGTATATGGTGAAACTACAGTTAAATGGCTAGCTGAGTAAGATAGAGCTTTTGTGGCGTTTTGTTATTTCACCTAATATGGAAACACTGTCATGTAATTCTAAACAGTGGTACATAGTTTGGCCAGCTAATTAAATAATGTTAATTACTATTAGGCTAAGTCCTATAGTGTGTGTAGAAAATTACTGTTCTCTAGAGACTTAAAATCTGATCTAAGAGAGGTGATGTATCCACATGGCTATAGCAGTTTGTGTCAATACCTACAAATCTGTTCTTCCTGGTTTGGAACAAATTTCAAAAATGAACTCTACATCTTTCATAGGCCTAAATGTGGCCTTGTGTTTCATGAAAAGTGGTATCAGATCCCTTTGAAAGTTTAGCTGCAGGAAGACCGCATACCCCATTTCCTTAATGTTGATAGAATACAATTTTGGGGGGCTTTGGGAATGCCATTCTTCGTGAACATGGATTGTGTTGTTTTAGGTCTTGCATGTCTGAGCCAGTTTTCCTCCCTATATGTAGAAAAATGTAACCCCCAAATTTGGGCCCACTCTGTTCCAGGGTAACTGTTTAGATACACTAGATACCACTGATGTGAATTATTATGTAGACACCACCTGTTTGGGGGGGTTCTTTAGGTTGCCCCTTGAACCATAAGTCCTTTCCAGAGAATGGTAACCTGAATGGTACATCCCTAGCAGTACCACCTTGTAGGAGGAGGCCTCCCTTTGTTATTAGGGTGACTGACCCACTTTTTTGTAGCTATGTCACCTCACCAAGCCATGTAACTAATCTGTTAGTCGCCTTTTTGAGGTTTTCTGACTTTTCAAGTTCATTTCCTGGAGTGTGTGTCTATTGGGAGATGATTGTGAGAGAGGAGGATTCCTTCTGGTAGACTGCTGCATTCATACTGTTTGGTCATATTCTTGTTGAATTTATTAGCAGAATAAGAGTAAATTAAGAATGGATTTTGAATAGTATGTTGTAGGGAATATAGATTTGATTGTGGATCTCTTCCCATAAGCATTTTCTAAGTTCTCTATCTGGTTACTTACTGATTTTATAGTCTTAGCACAACTAATAAGCATTACCAGGGTTGATACTTGTTTGTCACTGCATAGAACTATAGGCAGGGAAGGACAGAGCTAGATAATATAAATGGTAATTTAAATCTAGAAGTTTAAAAGGTAGAATTGGTATTCATTTGCCACTTAATGTCCCTCTATAGCTAGCTTCTCACACTTAATTTGCAATTCTGATGCATTAGGTGTGTGGGGGGTCTGTCTGCTTTTCTAACAAACTCCCAGAGGATGTGGATGTTGTTGTCCAGGGACCATATTTTGAGTAACCAGAGTACTGAACAGTTAGGGCATATGCAAATCTAACTTTTAATAACAATAACCCTGTATATTGAATATTTTTTCTGTACCAGGCACAGAGCAGTAAAATAAAGATAAGAGGATGGGCACTAGAGTCTGACAACAGGGATTCAAACGGTTAAGCTCTCACCTTTACCAGCTCAACCTCGAGCAGATTTCTCTAAGGCAGAATTTTCATCCTTGGAATTAATGACATTTTGGGGTTGAGGGAATTCTTTGGTGTAGGAGGCTGTCTGGTACATTGGGTAATGTTTACTTAGCAGCACCCCTGGCCTCTACCCACTAGGTGCCAGTAGCATACTCCCTCCGAGTTGTGACATCTAAAAATATCTCCAGACATTGCTAAATGTCTCCCTAGGGGACAAAACCATCCTCTATTGAGAGCTGCTCTAAGGCTACAACCAAAATGTGTGAATTGTGGGGATTTTAGGTTATAATACACGTTGTATAAGCAACTGGTCTGCTGTATTTTGAAGCTTCTACAAAAAGAGAAAAGACATGTACTAGCCGGTCAACAGTACTTGCCAGTGCTTTATTTTGATGAAGCATTAGTCACCGTACTATGGGAAACCATCAGAGATTACTTGGGATTTTTAGGTGGGTAGAATGGGCTTCTAACTGAATTCATCATGAGCTTCTACTCTTTTTTTGAAATATGCTGGCACATTTGCTAACTTGTCCTATTTTTCACTTATTCATGCTGTTGCTGTTCACATGTTTGTAGTATGCTTATCTTTTTGTCTTCCCAACCTCTTACCCTCAACTTTTTTCCTAGGATATGAGAGCAGATAACCAAGCTTTTTAGAATTAAGCCTAAATTAAGACCTGAATTAGGGCTTCTTTGTTTGTAAGCAAGGGTCATCTCTCCCAATAAAAATGTGAAAAATTGATCGGATAGAAAAATATATAATCTTTAAAACCACTGATTAGAATTTCACTTTGCTTCCAGTTCCAGAACGGTCTTTAAAACCTGAAATGCATCTTAGGTTGCTATTGAAATGGAAGAACAGTCTATATATAGTAAGTTAGTATTGAGGCTATTTAGTAAGTTAGTAATTTTATACAAAAACATGGTCTTAAAACAAAAAACAAGGGGAGTTCGGGTGGCTTAGTCAGTTAAGCTTCTGACTCTTGATTTCAAGTCAGGTCATAATTTCATGGTTGTGAGATCGAGCCCTGCCGTCGGGCTTTGCTTTGTGTGGAGCCTGTTTGGGATTCTCTCTTTGCCCCTTCCCCACTCTCTCTCTCAAAATAAATACACGTCAAAAAGAAAAACATTAGCTTATGTGATTATCTTCAGTCAATCCAGAGAACACATCAAATTCTACAGTAAGACTGCTGTAATGACAGTTTTCCTAATTGGGTTTATTTCTTAAGATTATACCTTAAATAACTTGTATTGATTACATTTTATGCTATTCAAATTCTGTTAAATTACCAATTTAGTGTTTATAAAGCACAAGAACTATGACCTGTAGCTGCCTTGTCCCATGGTCACTGGAAGGAACATGGGTTTCAAGGATTAAAGGGGAAAGGCTAGTAGAGGTAAGAGTCCTTGTCATTGAGTTACCTTCTCAAGGGGTATGGTGCCCACCAGTCAACAGGCACCTGTACTGTCAGAAGAGTGTTGTGATTCATGACAATCCCTGCCACTAATATTAACGATCTGAAGTCATACTGTGTCAAAAAGTAGAAACGACTATTTTTCTTTTTTCAAAGCTCTGTATACCCAGTATGGAGCTTGAACTCACACCATGAGATCAGGAGTGGTGAGCTCTACTGACTGAACCAGCCAGGCACCCCTATTATTTTTTTTAGTATGTTTGGCACAGCTTTATTTATCTTGATTAGAAGGAAGCAAGACAGAATCAAGGGCAGATTTTGTTTTCTTTTTGCCTCCTATAAGAGTTCTGTGTATTTTACATTTATTTTGAAAAGTGTTTTTGTTAAAAATAAACATTAATTTTTTAACAATCTGAAAGGCAAAGGCATGGTCTCCTTTCACCTTCTCAGTCTCAGCCTTATGCCAAGATTCTAATCTATTATGTTGCAAAATCTTCAGAGATCTTTATTATTTCATTGTCATCTTGCTTTAATTTCAACTCCCGGATCTCCCATACTTTCTCATTAAATTGATTAAATCACATGCCATTCTCAAGTGCAATTCAACCAGTATTAGAAATTGAAGTCATATCTCTTATTGTGGAACTAAAAAGTATCTTACAGGGTGGGGACACAAGGTTGATAAAAGAATATGCTGACCTGAGGGTAAACCTAGTTAGTCATTTTACAGAGAAAAGGGCGGGGTGCTGGAACAGACCTTTCCCTGTACAGGTGTCTCACGTAAACATTCTCTTACTCCTCTTTCTCCTTCACAGAGTCCCTCTGGAGAGTTGTAAACCACTCCTCTCTTAGGTCTCTCTACCCACCTTCCAGACCAGTAGATGTAACTTTACAGTAAGAACCTGAAAGGGAAAAAAAAAGCCGAAGATTTGCAGGCCCTGTAATTTTTGTTTTGTTCTGTGGTTAATAAAATGCCTATGACAAAAGGTTACATGAATTCCATCAGTAATAGCTTTTACAGTAAGTATCTAAAGTTTTTCTTTAGGCAGCATTTCTTTAGGCAGCAATGCTTGGTCCTTCCATTGGATTCTCAGATCTTTCACTGTAACTGCCAAGTTCCCTGGTTGAGGACCTACCTCCACCAGGTTAGGGATCCATGCTGTGCAGGGCTCCTGGTGCATGCTTTAGGATTTCAACTAATTAGATGCTATTTCACTTTGTATTATTTTTATTATAACCCACCTTTATTCTCCAATTGTAAAACTTAACAGAAGCTTTTAGTCCGGTGTTCTGTTTTAAGTTATGTTTATGTTGTATAGTTGATTCCTTAACACCCTTTCTCTATACTTTTTTCTGAACTTGCAGAGTTGTTTACACCAAACTGATTACAAACCAGTAGTCATCTTGATTGGCATTTCCAGTTGTATCACAGGTGATATAAGCTTATGTTCTAAACTGGTTGTCTTGCTTCCAGTCATCTGAACTAGTGGTCCCCAAGTGCAACCAATACCTGTTCAAAGATCACCATAGATTCTTAAGCCCCTTGTGGATATTCTAAATTCAGTACGCCTGGGATGACGGGGCCAGGAATCTTCAAACTTGAAAGTTCCATTGGTTATATTGATGAACTGTGAAATTTGGAAATCACCACTTTTCTGTACAATACATAAAAGCTGCTTATAGTGGCACATTATTAAATCTTTGTTCTTTTATCTTTTTTCTGAACTAAGGGGCCAGCAGAACTCGGCCCAGGTCAGCAAGTCTCCTTTAGGGTTAAACTGACTTTCTCGTTAGTTTTTTTCTGGGTCTCTTTTCCTCAGAGTCAGCTTGGTGATACTAAAAAACAGTCTGGAGTGCTGCCATTACTGAGTTTTAGATGGTCTAGCTTCTCCTTGGGGCTTTGGTGCCTTATCTGTTAAAAAAAAAAAAAAAGTTTACAGGGGCGCCTGGCTGGCTCAGTTAGTTAAGTGTCCGACTTTAGCTCAGGTCATGATCTTGCGGTTCGTGAGTTCAAGCCCCACATCAGGCTCTGTGCTGATAGCTCAGAGCCTGGAGCTGCTCCCCCACTCACTCTGTGTGTGTCTCTGTCTCGCAAAAATCAATAAAAACACTAAAAAAAAAAAGATTACAGCAGATGATTGCCTTTTGCCTTTAAGCCTTAGATATCACAAACTAAATAGGATAGTTCATTGGTTATTGACAACCTATAGATCAGTGGTGTCTTCACCTCTTTAGTCCACTTTTCAGTTAACTCTAGTCTGGTAAACAGGTGTCCTAGCTGTATTGGCCAGTGTATCTAGACTTTGCCCAAGTATATATGCTGGGTACAAACATTGTAGGCAGACCAGATGACAAAGGACCTATTCTAACCTCAGGATATGAAGCTGTAATCAAGATACTATCCTTTCACTAGAGGTTACTGCACGTTACTAGAAGTAGAGGGCTGACTAAAAGCTCTCCCTACATCTCACCTTGTGAAAATTATGGTCAGATGACATGTAAAAAGTAGGACATGATCTTTAAGAAAACAAACAACTCAAGGAGGACTTTGTATTAGAAACAGTGTTAATTAACCAAGGTTTTTTTCCGGGATGCCTGGCTGGTCCAGTTAGTGGATCTTCCGATGTTTGGGCTCCATGTCGGATGTAGAGATTACTTTAAAAATCTCTTGCCATATATGTCGAGTCTAAACAAGTTTTTTTTTTTTTTTTAATATTTATTTTGAGAGAGAGAAAGCTCAAGCATGGGACAGGCAGAGAGAGAATCTCAGCCAGGTTCAGCATTGTCAGCACAGAGCCTGATGCAGGGCTCAAGCTTAGGTACCTGCGAGATCATGACCTGAGCCAAAACCAAGAGTCGGACACTTACTTAACTGAGCCACCCAGGTGCCCCTAAAACAAGTTTTTAATAGTTCTTGAGAATACCCATCACAAGGATACTAAAGGACCGTACTATTTGAATCAGTGGGAATAAATAATTCATAACAGTTGTGATCATTATCATTTAATGAGACTACTGTGGATCTGTTGCTCTGTAGAGGTCCAGATTAATTTTAATTATCAAAACATTCCTGAGAGTTGGTGGTTTAGGTTTAGAGTTTGCTCAAGGTAGTAAGTGTGACCAGTGTCCAGGCTCTGTGCCTCTTGGCCAGTTTGGGCCTGCTCTTCCCATTAGCCCACCTTGTTTTGTCCGTATTGTCTCCCTCTTTTTCTGCCACATATTTTCTGCCTCAACTTTTGTTTCTTTCTGGTTTTCTTTGGTAAACTCATTCTGAAAGAAAAAAAAATCTATGGTGGGTTTACAGGAAGTATAAGTCTACAGGCAGGTGTCTTATTACTTTGTTTTACCCTCTCTCTAACTCTTCCTGTAATCTTTCTCTTAAATGAAGGAATTGAACCCATTGCTAACCAGTTAGTAGAGGGCATCTTGAAAAAAAGTTTTTTGTCTTGTTCACTGTTGAAATCTCGGCTATTTAACTTGCCCTGCATGTGCATTCAGTAAGTATTTCAGTGAATTAATCCAGTTCCCACCATCCATCCATTTTCAAGAGCAGTTTGCCTGCTCTGTGGAAATTATATATTGACTGGGATATAGAAGCGTCTCCAACTATAAAGACCTTTTTGTTGTTTGGCTGACACACATCATTATCTTTAAATCAACTAGTATGTAGGTTTGAGAAATCAGAGCTAAAATTTAAGTTAACCACTTTAATACTGTTATCTCCATGATGTGGAAAGTCTTTTTAAAAGTTGGGGGCGCCTGGGTGGTTCAGTAGTTAAGCATCCCACTCTTAATTTCAGCTCAGGTCATGATCTCACAGTCATGAGGATCAGGCTCCATCCCATGGAGCCTGCTTGGGATTCTCTCTGTCTCTTCCTCTGCCTCCCCCCACCCCCTGGCCCCAAATTAGTACCTAAAACCATTTCCCAAAATTGTCTTTTCCTCTCTCCTCCATACCAGAGTCCTATTACCTACACTTACTTGTTTGGGCAGGTATATTAAGCTCTTCATTGGTCTTGCAGTTGGAAGGTATATATTTTTGTTTGCTTCTATTTTATTAATCATTAGTACTTGTATACAGAGCACCCTGCAAGCCACCAACACAGTGCTTTGGAAGGGTATTACGGTATAACTAAATGAATAACCGTTATTTAACAGGGAAAGGGGTGAATTAACATCCCAACTGTAATAGAGAACCGGGTTATAGAATTTTATACATTGAAATGCAAATTGAATAACTTGCCATCGGATACATTATCATTCTTGTGTTCCTTGTGGTTTATAATGTAAAAAGTACTGCAATCCACTGGACTCCTTTTAGGGTAAGATGATGGAAATAGAGCAAGGAAGAACAACTCCTGTCCGTGGGTCAGAAATGAAACTGCTTAAAATGGTCATAAGAAATGACTAGCTGTGAACAAAAACCACTGTTAATTTTTCACTAATTTAATGTAATTCTGTGTACTGAAGAGTGTTTCTTTTTAAAGTATCATTTACATTTTTTATGATATATTGAGAGGTTTGAGAATTGAGGAATTTCTTGCTTAGTCACAGCCAAAGTAGCCTTAGAACGGTTAAACATTCTTTATCATTCCATTTATTTAGGCTGACGGGTTTGTTGCAGTCCAGAATCAGACTGTCTGAAAGACACTTCTGTTTTGTGGAGGGAATCCACACATTAAAACAGAAAGGAAGAGAAGATTGGTCTTTTTTAACCTTTTAAAATATCCTGTAAAAATTTGGATGGTGACATACTATTTGCTTACCTTTTGATGTATTACCTCACAGTGCTGGTCCCAAAGGCGACAACATCTATGAATGGAGATCAACCATTCTAGGGCCTCCAGGATCTGTGTATGAGGGGGGTGTATTCTTTCTTGATATCACTTTTACACCTGAATACCCCTTCAAGCCTCCAAAGGTAAGAATTTCCTGATTTATATTCAAATTTACATTGTTCCCATGCAAGACGACTGAAGTGTTTAAAATTGAGTTTTAATCACAAAAAGTAGATTTTTGTTGTATCTTAATGAATCTCTTAAGTACATTAGGATGGACACACAACACTGCATGGGGGGCAGCTTTGCCTCTTGGCAGAGACCATATCTAGGAGTATGTGCTTTGTTTTCATAGTGCTTAAAATCCTGCTGTTTATAGTGACATAGCAACTCCGAATTCATCCCGTTTTCCACTCAACAGAAAAAAAGTGCCTGAACAGTTAAAAACTGTCAAAAGTATCTACGTTCCTGGTCATCTTTTGGTCTCGTTTAAATTCTTAACCTCCAGGCTGCAGTTTTCTCATCTAGTATCTCCTGTGACACTTTATAATCTGATTCTCATTTACTAAACGGTAATTTTTACTTTGGAATGATTCCAAGTATCTCACAAATAAAAATTAGGAAACCAAAAAAAGCAACCCAGGCTCCTATGGCTTGTGTTAATTTGTCTACTGCTGTGATCCTTACCCATTTCTGGCTCCTCACCTGTCGAGACTCCATTATAGTGAATTCTGTGACCTAGGTAGACAGGATGTCTGCAGGATCTAATGTAAAAGTCAGAAAAAGCAGAAGTAAATCTCCTCTTCAGTTCTCTCAACAGCCTTTACAGCTAAGCATTTTGTTTACCTTTATGTTCCCACTATGTTGTCCCTCGTTTTGAATTTATTATAAAAAGCTTGCTTTAAGGCCATGTAGTACTACCAGCTAACACAAGAGGTCAGCAAACAATTAGCTATTTCAAACTTGAAAAGTTAGGAAAATATTTAAAACATTGAAACTGCTAAAGATGAATTTGAGAATACTGAAATTACCTTGCTTTTTGTTGATTGATAAAACTTTTGACATAACTACAATTCTATCAGTGAACACTCTCTAATCTCAGATTTATTAGTCTTTTAATGTATCATTTCAGCTTTAATTTAATCTCTTTATTCATCTTTCTAAAACATGTTTATTTAAAAATTTTTAATTAGGGGCTACTCAATCACAATTTAGTAAAAATTTCCATTCTTTACTGTTTAAATGTTAACACTGTCTTATTTTTTAGGTCACATTTCGGACAAGAATCTATCACTGTAATATTAACAGCCAAGGAGTTATTTGCTTGGACATATTAAAAGATAATTGGAGTCCAGCACTAACCATTTCTAAAGTTCTCCTTTCTATTTGCTCCCTTCTTACAGACTGTAATCCTGGTAAGGTTAATAATTATTTCTTGTTTTTCTTCCTCACCTGAAAAATACTTGTTTTTGATAAAGTTCAAAGAGCTTTCAAGGGACAAAAACTGATCTTTTTTCAAAAAATTTTGTTTAATGTTATTTTTGAGAGAGCATGAGCAGGGGAGGGGTAGAGAGAGAGAGAGACAAAATCCAAAGCAGGCTTCGAGCTGTCAGCATATAACCCCATGTGGGGTTCGAACTCAAGAACTGTGGGAGCCTGAGCAGAAGTCAGAAGCTTAACCGACTGAGCCAGTCAGGTGCCCCTAATTTTAAGTTTTAATCAAGAGAAGTTCAGTCTAGTTGAAAAAGGCAGCATTTCTATGCTGTAGGAACGAGGTGTTTTAAAATTAAGACATAAGTTTGCCCTATGTTTTCACATTTTTCATACAGTTCTCTTAAACTACATATTTCTAAATGTTGAGTCACCTGCCTCACCTCTCCGGTGCCTTCTGGTTCACTGAGTTCACTTGCTCCATAGTTGGTGTTCAGTTTTAAAAGTGATACTTCTTTGCTTAAATAGTTCTTATCGGACTGATTTGGGTGGGTGGAGGGGCTTAATTTCCTTTTATTAAAGATTCTATTTAGTTTCAGAGCAACATTATACTTAATTGTTGGCATCCAGGGTTTGACCTGGCAACGTGGGTTTTTCTCGGTAACTAGTGTTACAGTGCAGCAGCCAGGAGGACTACAATATTGCCTTGAAGGAACAGTCCTGTGAACACAGCTGGATGTTCATAGCCTTGAACTTTCCAGATTTTATTGAACTTCCCCTAAACCTTAAGAGCAAAAACACTTCCAATTAAGTGGTGGTTGTTGGGAGATAAATCCATACTGGTACTAAAAGCCTAAGCATTCTATTTTGTTAAGAAGTACCCCCCCCCCACCACCACCACCACCTGACAGGTTTTAGAAAAAGTACCTAGGATGATGATAGCATTTCAAAACTGTTTTTCTTAATTTGCTAAATTTCTTTTCCTTTCTCCAGAGTAATATACATTTTTTTTTCCAGCTGACCCTTTGGTGGGAAGTATTGCCACTCAGTATATGACCAACAGAGCAGAACATGACAGAATGGCCAGACAGTGGACCAAGAGATACGCTACATAAACTGGGTCTTCACAATTCTTACATTATTTGTCTGTCACAGAGAGAGCTGCTTATGATTTTGAAGGGGTGGGGGAGGGTGGGAGTTGGTAAAGAGTAGGGTATTTCTATAACAGATATTATTCAGTCTTATTTCCTAAGATTTTGTTGTAACTTAAGGTATCTTGCTACAGTAGACAGAATTGGTAATAGCAACTTTTAAAACTGTCATTAGTTCTGCAATATTAGCTGAAATGTAGTACAGAGAATAGACATTTGGGTTCAGTTGCTTGTAATCTGTAAATTTAAAATAGCTTAATTTTGTACAGGTTATACACATGGCCATTTATGTAAAATCCTTCCAAGACTACACATTTTTTTGTTCAAAAAAAAAAATTGGAATTTGTTTTTCCTTCTTGGGAGGGAACATCGATATTTAACAGTTTTTAGAGACTGTCATCTCATATATATAAAATGGATATGTGGCTATAAGACACCATATAGGAAATGAGTAGTTATGTATTTTATTTTATATACCAATCTACTTTATTGTGACAAGATGAGAAGGTTTGAATCACGACTCGTGAAAACCTGTAGTAAAATACCTTAAGCTGTTAACTGTAAGGTGTGGAATAGGAGTTGCTCAGTGGATTGGTTCTATGTTGTGGACTGCTTAAGTCTGCATTTGTTACTGTGCTAATAAACAATATTAAAACCACCACCTAATACTGCTATATTCATTTACTTCGTCTTGCCTGTATTTGTGGTTTGCAGACTTGTTAAGTTTGAGAGAGGGGAAGAGAGAATCCCAAGCAGGCTCCATGCTGTCAGAGCAGAGCCCGAAGTGGGGCTCGCTCTCACGGACTCTGAGATCATGGCTTGAGTCGACATCAAGAGTCAGACAATTAACTGACTGAGCCACTCAGGGGCCCCACACAGATTCTTCTAAACTTGATAGAGCTTTGCTACTAAACAGCCTACAAGGAATGCAGACTGTATAATTATCAAGGACCTAGATTGCTATGCTCTCAGCCTTGCAAGACAGTTTTTTTGGGGGTGGGGGGAGCTTAGAAAAGGTTAGATAAACTAACCCATCATTTTTTGAAGATGGATCCTCATGGCTAACTTAATGCAGCTCCCTTAGAAGGCAGTTTGGTAGTACCAAAGCGCACATACATCCAGCAGTTGTTTCTTTGCATCTGCTCCAGAGAACTGCTATTTTTAAATCATTAGAAAAATATCCATCTATGTAAAAATCCATAGGAAAATGAGATCAACCTTACTGGGAAAAAAAACAGAATGATTTAACCATTATCTGAATAATTTTTTGGCCAAAAAAAAGTATCTGTGATGAGGAATTTTAAGTAATAGTAGCAACACTAGCTGATTTACAAGTTTTTTAGATCTTTTACATGCAGTTCTTGGCTTGAACTCCCAGAAATGAACCAACTGACTAAATTCACTGAGCCCAGCCTTTAAAGTATTCAACCTAAGAAGTTACAGTATATGGGCACCTGGCTGGCTGTCAGAGCATGAGACTTGATCTTGGGGTCTTAGGCTTGTAAGTTCAAGCCCCACAGTGGGGGGGGGGGGTAGAGTTTATTTTTTTTAAAAAGTTATAGTTTACTAAATGCCTTAACAATGCTGAACAGCTTATTTCATATTTTACATTTTAAAGTTTTTTTTTTTTTTTTTTAAGTTTATTTTGAGAGAGAGAAGAGCAAGGAAGCATGGGAGGGGCAGAGAGAGAAGGAAAGCAGGAATCCCAAGCAGGCTCTGCTCTGCCAGCGTGGAACCCCATGCGGGGCTCAAACTCACGAACCATGAGATCATGACCTGAGCCAAAATCAAAAGTTGGACCCTCAACCCACTGAACCACCCAGGTGCCCCTCATATTTTACATTTAAATCAAATAGCTGCTTTCCCAGCCAAAACAATAGCTTCCTACTTTTAAAATTAGTTACAATATCACCAACTTGCAAAATACAGTTAGTCCCACTGCTCGGATACTGCCAGAATTTTCAAAGAATACCAAAGCACACGGTCAGCTATCTCATCTGAAGACTACCTGCAGTCCAGTATTTTTATGCTACATTCTGTTCCACATGACTATCCAAAAAATGACGGCAGAAGGTACAGGATTACTTGTGGAAAATGGAAGCTTTAGTGTCCTTAAGTGCTTGTTACCAGTTTTCTAAAGAAAGTGCAAATACTTTAAACATACTTACCACCCACTACCGCAAGTCATGCTAAACCTATAATAGGAACAAAGCTAAATCGTAGGTAGGTTTTGTTCTATTTAGCAAGGTCTCCACAAAATAAAATTTAGTTCAAATGATTATAATCCTTTTATAATTCTAGACATTAGAAGATTAATGAACTTAAAAAAGTTCTATTTGGACTAAGAAGTGCACATAAAGTTACACAAAAAAATGGCTTCTGAAGCAAGAGGAGCTACTCTCATGTGCAGAACTTTATTTTTTACTATTCTGACAAGTGCAACAAAAAATAACAGAGGTGCTAATTTCAGGGACAAGTTTCATGCAAGACAATGCAAATATTTCATCAGGCAATGAACTTAGCCCTAAAAATTTAATTATAACCTAAAGTGCATTAAATTGTTAATTCCTTAAAGGTTTCCTAAGAGCCAAAGGTAGATGTAAATGGCATATTTTAAATATTTTCACAAACACTTAAAGGCAATTCACTGTCCAGCAGTTGTAGCATTACTGATTTTTAGTTCTCAGAGCTAGAGTTCCCTTTGTTTTTCCTCCCGGGCAAAGGAAAGCTTGATTTGCTCTGGGGCTGGGAAAGTTTGCTGGCTAAGAGAGTGAATGGTTCAATCAGGGTTTTCCGATCTGTAACCGTTACCTCCCACAGTCGCACTTTCTCACTTCTTGCCCATTGCTGTGCCACCTCAGCATCTACTTGTCTCTGCTCAGAAAGGTCGATTTTGTTTCCCAATACGACAATTGCTACCTGAAAGGAAAATAGAAAAAGATTACACTTTACCAACATGAGCTCCTAGGCAAAATGGAGAAATGAAGAACACTCCTGCTGCACAGACTGCTTCCTTAAAACTAACTTGATCTGACTCTAATCATCAATTAGTAGGCTATTAACCTCACTCTATCTTAATGCATTTTTGTTAAAAATGCAGATGGTCTACGGCCTGCCAACTATGAAACATTTCAAATGAACAGTGAGTGAAGTTACTCAGGTATCCTACACTTGGGGATATTACTATCTAAATACAGGGGCGCCTGGGTGAAGCAGTCCGTTGAGTGTCTGACTTCAGCTCCAGTCATGATCTCACAGTTGGTGAGTTCGAGCCCCTCACTGGGCTCTCTGCTGTCCGTGTAGAGCCCACTTCGGATCCTCTGTTTCCCTCTCTCTCTGCCCCTCACCCACGTGTCTTTCTCCCTCTCTCAGAAATAAACAGACATTAAAAATAAATTTAAAAAACAGGTAATAGAAATGTAGTTATACCTGCTGTTTAGGAAATCATTAGATATTTAAGAAAACATGGACTCTTGGAGCTGTGAGAATTCACCCCTAGAACCTAAATTCCATGAGAAAAGGAATTGTTTTCTGTTCACATTATTCCTGACCACAGACAAGTACCTGACGCAAGCACTAAATAATCTGTTGAATATACGGACCAATGGGAGCATTGTACACTAAATGTAAGGCAATCAATCATTCACTTAAGCTTAAAAGCTTACTGTACACCATGCAGTTTCAGGCCACCAGTACACAGCAGGCACCAGGCAGTCAAAGTGCAGGGGGAAGGGAAAAGGAAATATCCAATTTTCAGACCCTTGACTGTAAAGACGACAAACAAGAAAATGGAAAGGAGAGGAGGAGCAGTAAGGATTGTTAGAGAAAGGACCTCTAAGGAGCGGCCTTGAACTAGGACATGTAAGCCACTGCTGTGTTTCTGACTGAAGCTGAGCTCCCTGCACTCCAGAGCTCTGGAGTTTTTTGGCAAGTCTCCTACTCCTTCATTTTTCAGTAAGATCTATCCCTTCAGGCCCTCCTGCCATGCTTCATCACCCAGGTTTTCATCTTCACATACCTCTCCTAGTCTGATCTCCCATCTCCCTCTCCTGTCCAGTTGCAGAAACGGTTCCATGTTGTCCGTGGACTTTAACAAAATCTCCTTCCTACGTTCCCATCTCTACTTTTCAGTGTTCCCGTCACCGTGCCTAGCTGAAACAAGTACTCTGCCACAGGGGGCACAGGGGATGTGAAGGGTATCCGCCTTGTCCCTCAACGCGTTCTCCAATAATGCCCTTCCCTAAGAACCCTGAAACTGAAGGCTGCTGCTATTAGTCTGTGCTATCGACTGCCTGTTTCCCACGCCCACCTCACTGCTGCTCATTACAGACCTGGCTCACAGTCGCCCTCACACTACTGTTACCATAATTCCTAGTGACTCACTAGCCACATGGATGACCCTTCCAGTAACCTTCTCTCTGCATTCCTAGACTTCTCCAATAGCCTAACCATCCTCCTGACTGGCCGTCCACTCCTCTGAACACATCCTAGCTCCTGCCAATGTAATTGCTCCCCTCCATGGTCTCTCAGTTCCTGGAATCCCAACCCCAACTCTACCTTTCTAGTCCGTGCCTCACCCCCTGACTGCAACAACCCTAAACACCAGTAGGCCTGCAGTCCTACCAGCTCTCCTACCTTTATCACTGCTCTTCAACCCCTCTCCTCTCCTCAGTTCTTGGCCCAGCTTAGATTCTTTTAATTTATTACCTTGCCATCATCTCCTCCTTGAATTCTACCACCCCCCATCATCCTAAGTGTAACTTTTTTAAAGTTTTTTTTTAATGTTTTATTTTTGAGAGCAACAGTGGGGGAGGGGCACAGAGCGAGGGAGACACAGAATCCCAAGCAGGCTCCCTGCTCGGAGCTGTCAGCACAGAGCCCGATGCGGGGCTCGAACTCACAGACTGTAAGATCATGACCTGAGCCGAAGTCGGATGCTCAACAGACTGAGCCACCCGGGCACCCCTAAATCTAACTCTTGATTGGACTGTGCCTACACCACTTACTGAACATGGAGAAAAAAAGCAGTCCTGCTCACTGGTCCCAGTTCATAACCACGGACTTAAGTGAGCTGGTGTTCTCTAGCAAACATACTAATATCCCATCCATCTAACTAGACAACAGCTCCTACCTTGGCTCTCTTCTCCAACCGCCAACATCTCCACCTTCCAACACCCTACTCTCAGCTGACATCCATACTATTTCGGTAAGAAAATAAAAGCAATTAAAAGAACTTTCACATGCATCCACCAACACATTTAACCATCTACCATCTTCTAGAACCCATCCTCTTCACCTGGGACAAAGACGCCACTACAGCAATTATCCCCTCTCCTGTATCATCAATCTCCTCTCTGCTGAATCATTCCATTGGCATACGAACACTAGCTCTCATCTGGGGAGGGAAAAAAAGCCCTCTTTTACACAACCTTCTCCAGCTCCTCTGTTCCCCTGTATAGGACAATATATTTACCCTTTGACTAAAAACTCTCAAAGAGCTATCTTTGCTGTGTCCAGTTCTTATATTCAGTCCAATCAAACTTCTCTTTTGCTCTGTTCTTAAAATGTCCCAGGTTAACTAAAGGCTGGCTATTTCTTTGTCTTCAGCTTTTCTGACCTATCTGCACCATGACATAGTTTGATCACTCCCTACTTTTTATTTATGTTGTTTACTATTTATTTTGAGAGAGGAAGAGCGTGAGCGGGGGAAGGGTAGAGAGACAGAGACAGAATCCCAAGCAGGCTCTGCGTTGTTAGTGCAGAGCCCAAAGTGGGCCCTGAACTCCCAACCACGAGGTCATGACCTAAGCAGAGATCAAGAGTTGGACTAATCGACTGAGCCACCCAGGCAACCCTCCCTACTTTTTAAAGTGCTGGCTTTCCCTGCCTTGGGAGACGTTGTATCTCTCAGTTTTTCTACATCACTGGCCACTTCTTAGACTCCTTTGCTGGTTTCTCCTCAATTCTCAAACTGGTAACTGTTTTAAGGGCTCCAGAGCTATTATATTTCACAAAACTGGCTTCTAACCTTGTCCCCTGAAACTATGTCGTCTATTGTCAACACAGCAGCCAAAGTGAACATTTTAAAACAAGTCAAAAGATGCTTAGCTTTCCTTATTGATATTAAGGAAAATGAAATAAAGTACCATTTTCACCCAGATTTTTTTTTTTTAAGTTTATTTATTTTGGGAGAGAGACAGAATATCCCAAGCAGGCTCTGCACTGTCAGTGGCTAAGCCCAACATGGGGCTCAAACTCATGAAGTGTGAGATCACGACCTGAGCTGAAATCCAGAGTCAGACGCTTACCCCACTGAACCACCCAGGTGCCTCTCACCCAGAAGATTCACAGGATCCACAAGCACACACTGTCGTCAAGACTGGAAAACCAGCACTTTCATACCATTGTTACGGAAGGTAATTTAGCAATGTATCTTTAGATTCAAGAGCTCCATTTCAGCTCATCTAACAACTATACCCTAAAATGTACAAACTAATAAATGTGAGACATTATTCACTGTACCATAGTTCATAATAGCAAATGACTGTAAATAGCCCCAAGTGTCCACCAATTTGGAACTGGTTAAATAAGTATGATCTATCACAATGAATATCCATCAGTTTAAAAAAAAAAGAATCTTGATACTGATATGGAAAAGACTCCAAGATACATTACAGGAAAAATATAAGGTGCAGAACAATATGCTATCTTTGGTGTAAGAAGGTGGGGGGGGATTATATGTATATCTATTTACTTGTATTTATATAAAGAAATGTTGAGGGGCACCTGGGTGGCTCAGCTGGTTAAGCATCCAACTTCAGCTCAGGTCTGATCTTGGGGTCTGCAAGTTTAAACCCCACATCCGGCGCTGTGCTGACAGCTCACAGCTTGGAGCCTGCTTCGGATTCTGTGGCTCCCTCTTTTCTCTGTCCCTTCCCCACTCACACTCTGTCTCTCTCAAAAATAAATAATAAAACATAAAAAAGAAAGAAAGAAAGAAACATTTGTGGTGGTAACGATATTTAAAGAAGTGGTAAAATGTTTAAAAAGCATGTCTGAGGGGTGCCTGGCTGGCTTAGTAGTGGAGCATGTGACTCTCGATCTCAGGGTCATGAGTCCAAGCTGCATATTGGGCACAGAGCTTACAATGAATGAATGAATGAATGAATGAATGAATGAATGAATGAATGGCATGCTTGGGATAAAGGAACTTGGTGGTTGAGGACAGAAGTGGGAAACTAGAGCTTACAGTGGCCCTTTTTATAGATTATTTTTATTTCTGAGCCATGAGAAAACATGACCTATTCAATTTTTTAAATCAAACATGAAAATAAATAAATGCAACCTAAGCGAGATAGGTCTTTCCTTTGCTCAAAACCAAAGGCTTCAGGGGCACCTGGGTGGCTTAGTCAGTTAAGCCTCCGACTTCGGCTCAGGTCATGATCTCACGGTTCGTGAGTTCGAGCCCCACGTCGTGCTCTGTGCTGACAGCTCGGAGCCTGGAGCCAGCTTCAGAGTCTGTGTCTCCCTCTCTCTTTCTGACCCACCAGTGCTCATACTCTCTCTCTCTCCCTCTCTCTCTCTAAAAAATAAACATTAAAAAAAATTAAAAAACAACAAAAAAAATAAAACCAAAGGCTTCTGATCCAAAGTGTTGCCCTCATCTCCTCCCATGCTCCCCACAGCCCACTCTGGCCTCACAGCTGTTCCTGAACATGACAAGCAAACTTCCCCAGACCTTTGTACCAGCTAGTCCCTCCAACTGGAGCACTCCTCCTCCAGATGGGCTTGGCTCCCTCTCTCGCTTCATTCAAATCTCTGCTGAAAGTCACCTTATCAGGGAGGCCTTCCCGGATGACCTTACAGAAAAAAGCCCTTGCATCTGCTCTACTTTACTTCTCTACATAGCACCGCTCTTCATAATATATATCCGCTCACTGTCTTTTCCCCTCGCAGTCCCAAATCAGAAGTTTTATGGGAACAGGAACTCTGTTTTGTTGCCTACTGTGTTCCCTGTGCCTTACCTAAAATAATGCCAGGCACACAGTAGTTGTTCAATAAGCATTCACTGAATGAATTTTTTTTTAAGTTTATTTATTTATTTTGAGACAGAGGCAGCAGCAGTGGAGGAGGAACAGAGAGAGAGGGAGACAGAGAATCCCAGGCAGGCTTGCACTGTCAACGCAGAGCCGAAGCGACAGGGGGCTCAAACTCATGAAACCCTGAGATCATGACCTGAGCTGAAACCAAGAGTCGAATGTTTAACCAATTGCACCACCCAGGTGCCCCTGTATGTGCTTCTTAAATCTCCCTACCAACCAAGTGAGAAAGGTACTATTATTATCCCTATGTATGGTTAAGGAAACTGAGGCAGTAAGTTGAGAAGCAGAGCCAAGATTCAAGTATCAAATTGGAGTGTTACATTGTGCCACTCTTTGAACTTCTGGGGGGCAGGGAGGAGAATATGAAAGACACCCCAGAAAAAAATAACAGCATTGATCTGTTTAGATGGGAAAAATGGGAAACAGGTGTGAGGAAAGCATTCATTACTCGCCTCTAGGTCTTTTGAAAACTGAACCTAGTGATTATAATCTACTCACAAAGCAAGTAAGTTTTCAAAACAACGAAATATCAACAACTAAGATGTCCTTCAACAAGTGAATGGCTGAACAAACTTTGGTACATAAATACCACGGAACATCACTCAGCAATAAGGAGGAATGAACTACTTAGTGATACATGCAGTAACTTGGATGACCCTCCAAGAGAACTATGCTGAGTACCAAAAACTTACATACATAGGATTCCATCTATGTTAACACTCTTGAATGACAAGATTATACAAACGGAAAACAGACTAATCAGGGATTAAGAGGGGGTGGGGGTGGGAGGAAAGTGGGTGTGACAAAAAAGATAACTGGAGGGATCCTTACAGTGATGCAAATGTTCTGCATCTTGACTGTATAAATGTAAATATCTTGGTGGTGACATTATACTGGTTTTGTACAATGTTAGCATTAGGGGGAACTGGGTAGGGGATCTCTCTTATTTTGTTTTTGTTTTAATTCTTTTAATGTTTATTTACTTTTGAGAGAGACAGAGAGAGAGCACACGCACAAGCGGCATAGGGGCAGAGAGAGAGAGGGAGACACAGAATCGGAGGCAGGCTCTAGGCTCTGAGCTGTCAGTACAGACCCCAATGCGGGGCTTGAACTCACGAGTCAAGAGATCATGACCTGAGCCGAAGTCGGACACTCAACTGACCAACCCACCCAGATGCCCTAGATCTCTATTATTTCAAAATTGCATGTGAATCTACAATTATCTCAAAATAAGAAGTTTAATATAATAAATAAAATATATAAATCTAGGTTAAGAACATCTAGCCAGTGCTGCTAATATTATATGGTTCCCTAGATGATAAGGAGTCAACCAAGGGAAGATCTGGAGAAAGATCTGCAGAGAAGGGTTCCAGGAAGGGGAACCAGCAACTGACAAAGACTTAACAGAGAAACAAAATCATCATATTGCAAAAAAAAAACCAAAAAGAGCAGTGCCCCTGGAGTGCACTGACAGGCATAAAGATGAAAAGGATATATATAGGCCAGACGTTGGTAAGGATCTTACTCTAAAAGGTAAATGAGTAGAATCCAATCTTTTTTTTTTTTTTTTTTTGGTAACACAGAAAACAGGAATCCTGTTTAGCCAATGAGACAAAGATAGCCCTAGGAAACAGTGGTCCCAAACAACATGAAGTGAACTATGTAGTACTTGAGATATAGTGTCACTAAAATTCAGCTTGCACATGGTAACATGCAAAAGCAGAAAGTCAAATGCAGGTCCTGAATGAACTCATTTAATCCCATATTTCCTGGGCTAAAAAAAATTTTATGAAGATTACAGATACTATGAATATAGTTTTATGCTACTAAAATATTTTAACTGCCCAAATGTCCATGCTACAATTTAAATAGTATTATAATACATAGTTAGCATTTTTAACAAAACTACTTACCTCTTTTTTGTCTTTAAACTTATCAATTTCTTTCTTCAGAAGCTCCACTCTTTGAAAGGATTCAAGGTTATTCACACTGTACACAAGAACAAAGCCATCAGCAAATGAAAAATAATGCTTTGGTAGCTCCACACCTTCCTGTAAGCCTCTGGTATCATAAAGATGTAACTGTTCCTTTACTCCCCGATCCGTTTCCACTGAAGCCATATATACATCTTCCATTGTTTCACAATCTTCCATTCCTGGGATTAAAAAGAAATTACTCTTATATAGAACCATTACACTGAAATTAATAAAATATTAAGTCAATTATACCTCAATAAAGAAAAAATTATTCTTTTTGGATAACTCAGTACCAGCTGTTGGGTATTTTCTTGTCCTTTTGTTAGTTGGCTTTCTAGAAGTTTCCCTATTTACCATATGTAAGAATCGTATTTCCATTTACTAACTTCTTTAAAAGTGAAAGGTAGTTGTTATAGTGAATGAACAAAGTGGCATTAAAAAACATTTCTTCTGTAAAGAAATATAAGTAGAAATAAAAATTTGGCAATGGGATCAACTATATTTATTTTTAATTTTTATTTACACTAGAGAAAGAGAAAGAGAATGTTGGGGGCGTAGGGCAGAGAGAGAGAGAATCCCAAGCAGGCTCCACGCTCAGTACAGAGCCTGATGCAGGGCTTAATCCTATGACCCTGGGATCATGACTTGAGCCGAAATCAAGAGTTTGATGCTCAAGAGACTGAGCCACCCAGGTGCCCCACAATTATGACTTTTTTTTTTTTTTTAATGTCTACTTATTTTTGAGAGAGGGAAAGACAGAGTACAATCAGGGGAGGGGCAGAGAAAGAAGAGACCCAGAATCTGAAGCAGGCTCCGGGGCTCTGAGCTGTCAGCACAGAGCCTGACACAGGGCTCGAACCCACAAACGGTGAGATTCTGATCTGAGCCGAAGCCAGACACTTAACCAACTGAGCCACCCAGGCACCCCCACAATTATGTATTTTTAAAAAGTAACAGTTACCAAAGAACTTAGTACTGAAACTGGAGAATTTAAATGCTGATTTTAAAAGTAGCTCAAACAACTAAATAGCTCCATTTTCTTCTCCATCAGAGCCAAGGACTGGACCTGGGGTAACTGCTGCCTTTTTTCTGTACAACTTACAGTATTTCCAGAGTCTGTTTATGGGACTCAAAAAATTGACATGTCCAGTCTGGGCCTGGGCACCAGACTTTAGTTCCCAAATACCTAGTGGGCATTTATACATGAATGTTATGCAAGTACTTCAAACTAACAAAACTTATCTTTCCTCTCCACACCTGTTCCTCCTCCTCGCTTTCCCCCCCTTGGTCCCCATCCACCTGGGCAGTCTTCAGCATTCCCACTGAGCAAGTGGGTGAAAGTTATTTTTTAAAAAATCAGCCCCTCTACTGCCTAAATGCCTGCTTAATCCATTGCCCCCTTCATTCCCATTGACTTGTCTTCACCTGAGCTCAGTAAACACCTAGTAAAAGACCTTGTAGCTTTCCTAGACTTCACTGAAATGTCAACTCTGTGGATCCTCTCCTGATTATCCCCTTCCCAACTTTCTGCTTCTGCTGTGCTTGTGCCAATAACACCTCTTACACTTAAATCTTTCCTTATCTGTCCTCTCAAAAGCTGGAGTGTAAACTTCTTGAAAGCCAGGACTGGGGCTAATCTGTCTTTATAGCTCTGAGGCCCAACAAAATTGGCTTACATACATAGAAAGCCCTTAGTAAATGTTTGCTGCATGAATGAATCAGCTCATTTCATAACTGATGTCCTAGTTTCTGTTCTCTTCTGGCCTGAGTGATCCATTCATTTATTCATTTTTTTTATGTTTTATTTTATTTTTTGAGAGAGAGAGGGAGAGAGAAAGAACATGCATGTTAGCGGGAGAGGGGGGCAGAGAGAGAGGGGGACAGAGGATTTGAAACGGACTCTGCACTGACAGGCTGACAGCACCAAGCCCAATGCAGGCTCGAACTCATGAACTGCATGATCATGACCCGAGCTGAAGTCAGATGCTCAACCTACTGAGCCACCCAGGTGCCCTAATCATTTATTTTTAAGTAGGCTCCACATCCAACATGGACCTTGAACTCACAACCCTGAGATCAAGAGTCCAATGCTCTACTGAAAGAGCTAGCACCCCTGGCCTGAGTGATCCTTTTAAAAATGCATTTTCCTTTACTCCATTTGTGCAAGTTTTTTCTCTTCCAGTAGCCTAGGACATCCTTGAGAGAAACGAACCATTCTGTGCACACAGCAAGTATCCAAGAATCATTTGTTGATAAGGGAATTGAGAGATTAATACTTTGTATGTTAATGAACAGTGGAAAGGCTTATAAGATAGGTATGCGAGGGTCCCAGAAACTATCTTCATATTTAAATATGAGCTATATCCATAAATAAAATCATGTGGATAACATCCTATACCAATAAACCATATATTACAGACATATCCTGGAAATACTGCTGGTCCCATTCCAGACCAATGCAATAAAGTTGGTATCACAGGGCTGCCTGGGTGGCTCAGTTGGTTAAGCTCAGTCTTGGTTTCAGCTCAGGTCATGATTTCACGGTTTCATGAGTGCTGCCTTGCATCAGGCTCTGTGAAGACACCATGAAGCCTGCTTGAGATTCTCAATCTCCCTCTCTCTCTCTGCCCCTCCCCAACTCACACTGTATCTCTCAAAAGAAACAAATCAACTTAAAATAAAAATTTGAAGGAAAAAAAAATAAAGTCAGCCTCATTAATTTTTGGGGTTCCCCAGAGCATATAAAAGTTATGTTACATTATTGTGTGAACCAGACTAATGCCATCTTAGACAAATCTACCACGACCGCTCAAGAGCAATCTCCCTGGCCCCATTCTTTCTTTTTGCTTAGCCACACACTTCACACTTAAGTACACCGTTGGGGCATAACAACCTGGATCTGCTCTGGAGATACGACTATGATTCTCAAACATTTCTTCCCACGGTCTCCCAGCCTGTACTCCTCAGCCTTTAGGATAATAAAAGCAGGTCTTACGGAAGGTGGAGTCGCAGAGATGTATTTGTCTTGGACCACCCAAGAGGGACTTCTCTTCAGAAGTCCATTTAATAAACTATTTTTTGTCAAGCTGGACTTGTTGGCTTTTTCTTCAGTCTTACTGCTCCTCTAGCCTTTGGAGATCATTTTGCATATACGTCCCTTTCACAAAACGACTGGCAAGCCAGCCAGGAGGAGCCCAGAGGCCAAAAAATGGGCAAGGAAGTGAAGCTTTTGTTTGGGGAAACCCTAGGGTGGCCGACCACATCGACATAGGAAGGCATAATCGGTTTGCCTGATGTCTGTGGACTGATGGGAGTACAGGGACACCCCAAAAATGCCAGATGAATCAGAGCTGCTATTAGAAAGTTACATGACCCACCGAGGTAAGGAAGGCCGCCAAGCAGTGGCTGTGGTGGGTTGGCCACTCCTCTGGGCCTTTCGGGGAGCCAACAATGCCCAGCTAGTGGCAGAAAGGAAATAAAGGAACTGGAAAAAGAATTACAATTGGAGAAGAACAGGAGACTGTCCACATCCCTTTTGGCTTCTAACTTGGTAGATAATATCTAAACCCAGGATACACAAATCAAGACTTTAGTGTGTCGCTTTGTGTGCCTTGTAGGACATAAAATGCAGTGACAGCAGATTACAGCCGTCATTTGAAGCCAAACTGGGATACTAAACCACAGAACTCATGGGAAACATCTTTGTATGCCAGTAAAGTAGGATGTGTTTTCAGTAGGAGAAGCTATGAGAAATGGAGATGCTTTCTTGTTTGGGGAAATAAAAAAGTAATTTTGTCCTAAAAAGCATCTGCTGGTCTAAAGAGAAAAAAAAACACAAAATCAAAATGTAGAAAGTTGTAGAAGGTTTGTGGAAAAGGAATATTTGACAAGAAATTTTATGTGTAGTCAATCTAAGACTAAAGTGAATTTATTTTAATATCAAAAGCTGGTGCAAATTTAGAATTTGGTTTTCTGTTAAAAGGACATACAAATCTTGTGGCACTTGCGTGGCTCAGTGGGTTAAATGTCCAACTCTTGATCTCTGCTCAGGTCTTGATCTCAGGGTCTTAATCTCAGGATCGTAAGCCCCAAATTGGACTCCATGCCCTGCATGGAGCTGAATGAATGAACAAATAAATAGACATACAAATCTTAAGTGTCTTCTCCAAATTAAGTGGAAAAAGCTTAAGCCATTTAGACAGGTTACCTTACCTTATTCCAACTACCAAAAAACCAAACTTAGCTCCAATGTTTACGACTGAGTTTTGTACCTATTTCATGACGTTCATTCTAAAACAGAAGTTATAAAGTCTCTGTGTGTGTTCACACGTGTCTGTATGTCTGTATGTAGTATGTGGTATTTTTTTTTACCTCTGGATGGGATTGCTAAAATTTGTTAAAAAAAAAAAAAAAGGTTTAAGTTAGTTGGTTTAATTACAACAGGCATATTCTTAGAGTTTTCAACGTCAAACACAATTTAAATAATCAAATTTACTAGTTACGTCCATGTTCATCTATTGCAATTTGTCAGCAAAAATGACTTAGAATGATGGTTGATTTTGTCTGATGTCTCATGAAATTTTCACAGGTAATCTAGACATAATTGGTAAGAACACATAGACTGAGTAGATAAAAAATTTTTAGGTAGGGGTGCTCAGTTTAGGTAGGTGGCTCAGTTGGTTGAGTATCCAACTTTTGACCTCGGCTCTCATGATCTCACAGTTCGTGGGTTTAAGCCCTGTGTTGGGCTTTGTGCTGACAGCATGGAGCTTGCTTGGGATTCTCTCATGCTCTCTAACCCTCCCCTGCTCATCGCTCTCTCAAAATAAATAAATGAATAAACTTAAGAAAAAAAGTTTTAGGTAAAAATTTTAATTAGTTTCCCAAATCTTCTTATACCTTAAAGTTTTGCTAAGTGATGAATTAAGTTAAATTCACTGAATATCTAGATCATTTCTGAATAAAATAATGAAACATTACTAAACACAGGTTTATCTACTTCTGGCTTATTCCAGAGGAACTAAAAGATATTTGGATGTGTTAATGCTATATTGAAAAACTGAAAAGGGACAAGCTTCCAGAAATTATAAAATCATAAATTTAAATTTAAATCATAAATTTAAAGAATGCTAGTATAACAGCTCACAATTGCTTACTTCTTAGTTTTTACTAGAAATTAAGGTTTCTGAGGGTTAAAAATTCTAAATGATATATGTAATTAAAGCTATCAGAAATAAGAAGGTTAATCTAAAACAAAGGCACCATTAGGGTAACCCAAAACCAAATGTGACATGACCTACAGGCAGTAGGTATAAACCGAGAAAAGACTGCCAACCAAATGATGTTCTAATGGCTTTATGGAAGGAATTTACTCCTGCTGAGCAATTTAGGCCACTGACCTCCATGCCACCCATGGAAGAAAAAAGAAACAAAAAGACTAAGCCACAGGTGACTTTTTTTAAGTTTATTTATTTATTTATTTTGAGAGAGAGAGAGTACACCCACATGCACTCGAGGGAGAGGGGCATAGAGAGAGAGAATCCCAAGCAGACTCCATACTGTCAGCGGGAGCCTGATGCAAGGCCCAAACTGAGAAACTGAGATCATGACCTGAGCCAAAATCAAGAGTCGGACGGTCAACTGACTGAACCACCCAGCTGCCTGGCCACAGCTGACTTCTTACTGGGGCTGGGAACCCTCCTGCCTGAGACACCAGGGTTGGGACCAAGGTTGCTTCCATGTGACAGCCTTGGGGCAACCAGAGGCCCCATGTACAGTTAGTCACGATTTACTGGACACCAAAAAATAAGCAAAAAGCCATGGCCTTAGCGGACATCAGAGCAGAAGGCACCCTAATTTATGACAATCCAGAATGTCATTCAGGAACCTGGGAAGTCACTGATATTATGGAGGGAAAAGCATGAGGGCGATGTGCACAAGAGTGCGCTTGGGAATAAAAGCACAACTGCTCCTTATGAGGTTTTCATTTCTGCAATACTGGAGACTAGATGAGGCATAGATATTCTCCTGGGAAAAAATCACTACGAAGCTCTGTAGGAGAATTTCACTTTTGAATTAGCATAATTAAAACTGTCTTAAGGGGAAATGCACATTGGAATCCTGTGTTACTCCCCACCCCCCAGGTTGTCAATGTAAAGCAATACCGATTGTTAGGAGGATTTGAGGATATACCTGCCACTAAAGTACACATAATCAAGACCGCACGAAATCCCTATTATAGTGCTGGATGGCTTCTGAAGAAACCAGATGACACCTGGAGAATGACCAGTGATTATAGAGAACTAAATAAGGCTGTGTCTGAAGTACATGCTGCTGTCCTTAGTATCACCCAAATCACTGAATAGTACATGGTGTAGGCTCTTACATGTGGTTCTGGATTCAGCCAACACGTTTTCTTTTTTTCTTTTTAATGTTTATTTACTTTTAAATGTTTATTTTAGAAAGAGCACAAACAGGGGAGAAGTAGAGAGACAGGGAGACAGAATCCGAAGCAGGCTCCAGGCTTTGAACTGTTAGCACCGAGCCCAACATGGGACTTGAACACATGAACCATGAGATCATGACCTGAACCAAAGTCAGACGCTTAACCGACTGAGCCACCCAGGCGCCCCATTTATTTTTTAGAGAAAGAGAGAGAGAGTGAGAGCATGTGCACACCAGTGGGGGAGGGGCAGAGAGAAGGACAGATAGAATCCTAAACAGGCTCCACACAGCAGCGCAGAGCCTGATACAGGGCTCCAGCTCACAAATCACGAGATTGTGACCTGAGCCGAAATCAAGAGTCAAACGCTTAAGCAAATGTACCAGTCAGGCACCCTAGCCTACACTTTTAGTATTCCTTCACATCCCATTGTTGGTTGACAATGTGCATTCCGGGTATTGCCACAAGGATATTTGCACAGCCCCACTATCTGTCATGGTAGGACTGCTGATGATTTGTCTTTATACCCACCGCTACTCACAGTTAAAAGGTTTCATTATATCAATGATGTCACTCTAACCTCTGAAAACTTCTGTTACAGTCTTACCTGAACAGTCTGTACACTCACGTGAACAAGCGTCAATGCACAAAAAAAGTACAGGACCTGGACCAGCAGTAAAGTTTTGGGGGGTTACTTGGCCAGGTTAAGTCTTCTTATACTGGGCTCTGTGACTGACAAGATTCAATAATTTCCCATCTCTAAGACATTAGGCAACAGCAAGTGTTCCCAGATTGGGGTATTGGAGGGCCTCTAGCCCAACTGAGTAAAATGCCTGCACCCTCTATACCATTTGGTAAAAAAGGAAGCCCACTGGCATCGGGGCAGAACACGCTGGCTTTGACCAAGCTCTTAGTTGCTCAAGCACAGGCCTCAAAAATGCCTTTACCTAGTATTCCCATGACACTAAAGGAGACTGCTATGCCAAACGGGCTGAGTTGGGCATTTTGGCGGCATGGGACGTTAACCTTGTTGAATTTTTGGTCACAACCCTGGAAGGGAATAAAGATACAGTATTTTCCTATGGGACAACAAGTATTGGGGGGGGGGTCTATAAGACCCTTCAACAAGTGGAGCCCTGCCCAGACTGGGTTGCCTATAAAAGGAGGCTAGATGGTATATTCACAAGAATGAAACTGCCATAACACAAGTGCCTACATTGCAAAAATGACATGCTTACCTACAACAGAGCATCCTCCCCACTAGTCCCCTGGGAGGTCAATTACATGGGATCTTGGAGCTGTAGAATATGAAACCTTTAATGACCCCCCCCCCCGAGAGCCTTCTACAGAGAGACCCCCCTCACAAGTAAAGTAAGGCACATAACCTAATCCTGAAGACACTGGTGTATGGGTGGCTCCCCTAGAAGGAAACCTACTCACTGAGCTATGGTAGCAATCAACCCCAGACTGTTACTATCTGGTTTGAGACTAGATAATAAAAGCAGCCAATGGGCTGAATTGAGAGCTGCCTGGAAGGTATGTATGCATGAATCTTGACCCCTTCCCCTCCTCATGGATAGCTGGGCTGTCTATAAGGGCCCAATGAGCTCGGGATGACTGGAACATTTTACTGAAACCATTACGGGGGGGGGGGATTATGGAAGGATATGTGGAACATAGGACCCTGCTGCCTCCCATGCTGTTTTCCATGTCTCGGCACATAGGCCTGTCTCACCCACTGGGAATACGGAGACAGACACCTCAGCAAAAATCAGGGGCCTTGCTTCTATACAAAGTGCAGAATTGGCCCTAAGTGTTTATAAACACAGTGGGCACTAAACTGCTAAGGTGGGTTGGAACACAGTGAAGGGAACTGGCATGCTCCTTTGCTATATTGACATCCCAGCAGCCATCAGGAACTGCCTGATCTGCTCCCACTTGAGACCTAGGAAAGTTCCACACACAAGACACATCATGTGATTCAATTGGTTTTAGACTGCCAAAGTGGTTAAATTAGCTGTCTATCCATCAATCAAGGGAAAAGCCCTAACTTGTGTGGATACCACCACTGGGCTCATGTAAGCCCTTTCCTGTAAAAGAGCCAATCAAAATGCCAACATCAGGGGCACCTGGGTGGCTTGATCGGTTGAGTGTCCGACTTTGGCTCAGGTCATGATCTCACTGTTTGTGAGTTGGAGCCCCTACATTAGGCTCACTGCTGGCAGCACAGAGCCCACTTTGGGTCCCTCCCTCCCACACTCACTCGCTCTCTCTCAAAAATAAAAAATAAATCTTTTTCTTAAATGCCACCATCAATGCCCTAAAACTGTCATGTACAGATATCCTGGAAGGACGGATTGTGATAGGGGAACACATTTCACCAGACATGATGTGTAGGACCAGGCTCATGAAAATATACATTGGTGGTTTGATTTACCCTACAATCCACAGGCCACTAGGCTGACTAAGAAGAACGGCATTCTCTTTTTATTAGGCATGGAGCCTAATACAAGGCTTAAACTCACGACCTTTAGATCAAGACCTGGCTGAAGTCAAGAGTCAGATGGTTAGATGCTCAACCGACTGAGGCACCCCAAGAATGGCATTCTTAAAGTTCAATTCAGAGCTCTCTTAAAGACACCACAGTTTCATGGATGGACAAGCCTTGCCAGAAGACATACACTTGTTAAATTTGACTGAGACTTGTTAAATTTGACGCATGGTTAGGTACAAAAACCAGCATGCCTAGGTCTCATGCCATCCAGAAAATGAGGCCTGAGATGCTGAGTTCATAGCAGCCCAGAGACAACTGTGGTTCCAGGCTGCTCAGCCCATCCTCCTGGGAGAGGGGACACTTGAAGAGGGGTTAGAATGGCAACTTCCCCCAAAATGGATAGGCTATCTCTTGTCAGAGTGTGAGAAGTGTCCCAGATAGCTAAAGTGATCCCCATTGATTCCGCTGGAGTTGGGGCCAAAACAGTCAACATAACATATTCCAGACAGGCACTGTTACTGAAAGGCACTCTACTTGGGTACCTGACACGGTTGTTTGTACCACCTTTAATTTTACACGTAGAGATAGACTCTTTAGCCCTTGGGCAACATGTCTGATAGGTCCCTCCTGCTCATGCACCTCAAGCCACCTCTGTGCTCCTGACAAAGAGCAAAGGTACTAGCATCTTCTCAATAAAGGGAGACGATCTCCCCAGACAAGTACCTCCTAAGCATTTATTTTTTTATCCTTAGCCTGCTGCTTCTCTTGTTCTGGTAAAGGAAACTCTTTTCTGCAATGGACATGGACATACATGGACGATTTACAAAGGGATTCATGTTGTATATGTGGTTTGCTCCCCTTTTCATAGGTCTCTTCTGTTGCTGTCTGCTGCTGTGGTTTATGTCTTCAACTAGAACACAGTCTGGTAAAGAAACCTATTGCCAAGAACCCGTCTCTGATGGCTCAGGGAATACTGCAAAAGAGGGGGGCATGGGAGATTTTAAGAGCCAGGCTGGAGGAGTGCAATGTGTGAGCCAAACTAGCACCATCTTGGACAAATGATCTGAAGCCTTCTTAAGCACAGACCCCTCCCACCCACACACTCTTTATTTAACCATATCCTAAAGTAAATGCTTG